>CM027861.1:1315895-6606384 GCA_016097605.1 Eucalyptus guilfoylei
TTGTAGACACCAACAACAGCAAAAGGTACCGTGCTGGATCCAACATAGGTCCTAATACATTGAATACTGCTTTCACTTTCAGCTTCTTCCTCACAGGACTAACAATCTTCATGGCCGGATGATATTTTGGAGCCATCATAAAACCAATTCCTCCTGCTTCCTCCACATCGCTTGATCCCCTAGTACAACAAAAAGAGTTGTATGAGGATTACCATGCTGCGTATGGAGCTAGCAGGTTAGCGAGGCAATTTGTGCTCCACTTTAAAGTTATGGAACTCAAAAACCACTAAGTTACCACAAATTCCATTCTCTCCATGACATAAATACCTCAAAGAACAGTTCAAGCGCACAAACACATTGAGTAAATTCTAGGAAAACCATACTCATTGAATAATAAATCTAGCCATTACAAACCTGACTACAATGAACTAACCTCAGGTTCTAAGCTCGATAGCAACCCCTAAAGCTTCCAATACATCAGCACTCCCGCATGCTGAAGAGCTTGAACGGTTCCCTTGCTGCATTGCAACAAAAAAGCTCAATTATATCTAGCTATTTTGCAATCAATATCACTGTCGGAACTCAAATGATGATCATTGTCACCTTCGCAACTCTGGCACCACAAGCTGCAGCAAGTATAGAAGCCCCAGTTGATATGTTGACTGTGTTGGCACCATCGCCCCCGTTCCGACAATATCTACCACGTCAACTAATCCTTCCACTTTCTTAGCATGCTTGATCATTGCTCTCGCCAACCCTACAACCTTGTTTACACGTTATAGGATCCCTTACCCATTATACATTCGCATTCATGATCACCCATAAGCAACAACAGAGCACTCCCCCACCAAGAGCATGGCCCAGGAACTCTTTACCTCTTCAAAGGTCTCTCCTTTGGCTCTCAACAGCACAAGAAAAGCACTGATCAGTGCCTCATTAGCGTCGTCCAAAAGAAAGTCCAGCGACGCCCGGCGTCGGCCTCGGATAAATCCTCACGGCTAATCAGAGACTCAATCAGCTGCAGAATCAAGAAAGCAACACATCACCATACCCATCAACCCCAACTCAAGAAACCAAAAGAAAAGCAAGAAATCGATCGAAAGACAGAATTTTGGCGACTGGGAATTACCTCGTTAAATGATCCGACCTTCGGGGAAGAATTTATGCTGACGTCAGTACGCACAGCGTCAGCCGCTACGCTCCTCATACGAGCAGAACAGGCGCATGCGCGCCCGGCCGGAGTCCCAGGTCGGAGGCTGGCGGCCCGCGCCGAACTCCGGCGGGAGAACGAGGGAGAGAGAGACGGCGGGTTGCCGGAGGACGAGGCCTTCCGCCGCCGGCGCTCGATGATCCTCCCTGCCCGCCGACGGGGAATCAAGACTCGGGACGGCAAAGAACCTGATGGGTGTTGCGCGGAACTGCAGCGATGGGCCGAGGAAACGACAGGACGGAGATTTGATTATATAGGCAAAGAGGGATTCGATTCTGGAGCATGGTTTGGAAGCACATCCGGTGGACCTGCGCCCGACACCAACTCCCCGTTGAGAAAATATTGGGTGGTCCCGCAGCACCAAGTGGGCCCCGACCAATGAGGAAGTGACGCGTGGCTCCGCGTGTGCACGACCTGCCGCACTGGTTTTTCTGCTGCTGCATTTTTCTCTCTCCTCTCTTTTGGAGCAGGCTGCACGCATTAATGGCGCTTTCCTCCTTCTGAAGAATGAACGCCTCGCGCCGCAGCTTCCTTCTCCTTTTTCTTTCCTTATCAATTCAAAATTTTGGGTAAGAGTTCGCCTCTGCGTTGCGACGTTGCGTTGCTTCTCTGACGGGGTGCGGGGCTGGGTCATCTCTGCTTCTGCCCAAAGCACGCTGCTCCCTCCGCCTTGCTCCGGCGTTGGCTCATCTTCGCTCTTTGCCCCAAAGCTGTTGCTTCTTCGGCCTTATGTCATTGTGTTCCTTCGACTCTGCTCCAGTGTGGGTTTCCCGGTGCAAGACGGCGAGGAATGTTCTTGCTGTAAGTTACAAACTCCAAGATAAGAAGTTCCAGCTCTCTCCTCCGATTCAACTTCAGATCTGCTACGTTCACGGCTTATAACTGTCGGAGGATATAGGTTTGAGAAAAAAGCTGTTGTTTGAAGTATTATACGCAAATTATTGGGCTCCGATGGACCAAAAATAACTATATTTTTACTTATTGAGTTGAACATATTATTTTGAACTATATTAATAATATATCCAATAATAACAATGAGTTGATTTGGCGAGTGCTTGCCGCGACCAGCTGCAGGAGTTACTGGTGAAGGAGTTAGAGGGGAAAACTGGCATGTGCAGCGACGGAGATGGAGAGAGCGAGTGAGGAAGGTGATGGAGGCGTCGTTCGGAAAGATGAACGAGGAGGTTGGGAGGAAGGGGGTGGACGCATCGATGAGGACGGCGGGGTCGACGGTGGTGGTGGGGGAAGAGGAGGTTGTGGTGGCAAAATGCGGGGATTCGCGGAGCGGTGTTGTGTCGTGGCGATGCGGCCATGCCCTTGTCTGTTGATCACAAGGTGAGCCTCCTCGCTTCATGTTTGTTCGTTTCCATTGAAGCTGTGTAGCTCAGGGGATCTGTTCTTATTCTTCTCCCCCAAAAGGCAATTTCATTTATTCGAACATTTTGCTAGAAATCTTGAAGGACAAGACTAATCTGGATCTGCAAGTCTTATCCCTTTTGTCTACTTCTGTGTCGTTTCTGGGTTATACTTCCAAAAGTTCACTTGGTGTTCTTTCAAAAGGTGCTTAATTTATCTTATGGTGTTGGTTTTATATGAAAGCATGTGCAAGATATTCTTTAGAATGTCTGATTAAGATTTGGTTTTGGGGTCATGCTTTGCAGGGTTGACATCCTATGATTAGGAACTACTACGCTCTGCCATTCTCTGTTTTTTGTTCATAGTTATGTAGATAGGCTGAAGCCCATCTTGCCCTGTTGGCTTAATCAGTGAACTAGAATTCGTCCCTGTGATCTTGTGTCAGCCACGCTTTGTTCATTCTGCAATTCTTTGATAGAACACTGCTGAAATCACTTCAAGACGCCAAACGGGTGATAGCTAGCTGCACCCCATCGCAAATATGGCATGTTACCGGGTTGATAAATGAACATAAAAAGCTCTTGCCAATGCTTTTATACTGCTCTCTTCTTCAATGACATGTCTATTTTCTGATATTGAAACAGTAACAGGGTCTTTAGCCAGTGAAAGTGAGTAAAGTCATCTTCATATTGAAATGGTATAGTTTGAAACGTAAGATTTTCCTGAGTGAACATCTTTATAGCATTTGTCACAGTAGATACTCGATTAGTTGCCAATGCTAGATCGGTAGCAGACTAAATTACTTGAGCTAAAGTGAAAATAGTGACGTCCTGTCATGCGTCATATCTTCAGTTAAATCTCTTGGATTTCAATTAAAATGGCTTACTGACTCCCCTAAATAACCTAACAGGCTTGCTGAGAAGGAGAGTGGAAGCAGCTGAGGAAGGGTCATAGATTGGAATGGATCCTGTGTCCTAGGCGTGCTTGCTGGGCATTGAGGTCAATAGGTATGTGGAACTTTATCAATCAAATGGCTCTACTGACGGACTTTATTCGATGCTTTTATGCATGGAATGTTGGTTCCAATTGCACTGGTTACTTCAGCAAGTGCTGAGTAAGTTGAATTTGTGGTTAGCATTAGTACTATTGTGATGCTGAACCTCTGTGCTTGAAGGGAACATATTGAATCATTGAGATTCTAGTTTGTTAACAAGTTGTTTGACTGCACCTTAGAATTGGTAACTTCAGCCTTTCGACATGTACTGGAGACAATGCTGAGGGCAAATTACAAATAGGGATCAATAACCAACACCTCTCATGCAGAAGTTTTAGCTGGAGAGTGGCTTTTTCTTTTGTACGTGTGCATTGGAGACAATGCTGAGGGCAAATTACAAATAGGGATCAATAACCAACACCTCTCATGCAGAAGTTTTAGCTGGAGAGTGGCTTTTTCTTTTGTACGTGTGCCATTGTGTGGTGTTTGTATCTGATAGGGCATTTACTTGCTGCTGGAGATTATTATTTGAAGTAATACGAGATGGCTGAGCCAGAGGTCACGGTAAGCAAGAGAACAAAGTTGGACGACTTCGTGATAGCAAGCGATGGGTTATGGGATGCGCTCTCGAATGAGACTGCCTGCCAGTCGTGAGGAGGTGCCTTGACAGATATATAAAGAGGAGGTTCCTTGAGGAGTTGAGAGGAAGTAATGCCGTCAAGGTGGCTGCGTGCTAGCAAACTGGCCATGGCTTGAGATAGCCAAGACAATATCAGTGTGGTCAAGCTAAAGAAAAACCAAAACTAGTAAAATGTAAATAGGTATCGTGCAATTGAGAATGTTTTCTTTATGGCCAGTGTTGGGCTAATCAATGTTCATCTTGTATAAATCTATTGTACTGACATCTAGTTGGTATTAAATGCCAGATCCTCCATGTCATTGCTTCGTGGTGTATATCGTTTATGCCTCAAATGATGTACTTTTTTTTTTCCCAAGATTGACAATTACAACATCAACATTGTATTAATCTCTACTTGTGATAGATACTTTGTTCCATCCATTAGGTGGAGTCCACTTGAGCTTATTGCTTTGCGGCCCGATATGCCAGACTTGTTCAATTGGTGAATTGAGAATGTTGAGGTCAGGCACGAGTGGTTCCCCACTAGAAGATAATGGAAATAGATTGTGTAGAGCCTTACTATCCGGTATATAGATCCTCTGCCCGCATAATAATGAAAAAGAAAGTAAAGAGTGCACGAAATTCATGAACAAAGTCAACATGGGAAGAGCTCTTCTCCAAATGAGCCAAAGTAAACTTTTATACCTTAAATTCTTCAAAAACCGAATAGATACAACTGTTTTGTAGAAGGCTATATCCTAACAAACACAGAAATTGTTGCAAAAGCTTTTTAACAACACCATCACAAGAAGGAAAAAATTCAAGAAACAAAGGGACTTCGCGAACTCTAAGGAAGCCCTTTCTTTTCTCACTTCTCGGCAAACCATTCTTCGCTGTGGCACATCTTAGACCCTTTCACTTTTAACTAGCAAAGTCGAGGGGAAAGAGGATAGCACCGTTTTATAATGTCTCTTCACTCCTTTCGTCCTCCGATCCTCACCCTTATTCAAAATTTTCGAATCCTCCTTGATGTACACAATGGAAGTCGCCCAGTGATGGACCTGCCTTGGGTAGTTGTTCCCGTACCCGACCATGTAGCTCGTGGCTCTGGGGTTGTCTCCCAGGATATAGTCCACCTGCATATGTTCGTTATTCATGGCGAAAATATTATTTCATTGTATCTTGAAGCTAAGAAAGAAATTGAGATTTTCCGAGCACAAACATCGAATTGTCACGTTTTCCTTGACTAACTGATCGTATCAGTGACTATGAGCACTGCAAGCTTTTGCCTGAGGAAGAACAAGAAGGCATAAGTCATAGCGATCAGCTAAAATATAACAATAACAGGGAAGAACAGGCCCTTCCACAAAAAGCACTGGAATCACCAACCAGGACTCTCGCTTCTTGAAAACCTTGTTGCAGAGACTAACAGCTCGAGGGCTTGACAGAGAATGGACTTCAAAACTCTTCATCATAGAAACCACTGAGCAAGTCGCCCCGAACATGAAGATGGCTGGTCAAATCCATCATTTGATAGTGGAAAATTAGGGTAAAGTTCGAAAGGGCTCGATGTCATCGTATCTTCTTCCCTTTAGCCTGAAAAGAAGAGGAAAAATAAATGGACAATGTGATAAATAATTAAGGAAATGGAGCAGAATTTTATAGCATAAGTTTGTTCAATCTCGTAACTTACAAAAGCAAGTTTCTTCTCAAGATATTTCAAGAGTACAGCGTGCTTATTGAGTGATTCATCTCTACGCATTTGCTCAAGATCTTTTGCTACTTATTTCATTCCCCCACCGAGAGGTGGCAGCCAGAGTTTCAGTAAGATTGCCAGCAACAAGTGGGCTTTTAGAAGCTTTTAATTTTGATTCAATTGCAGCTGAGGCCCTCTGACGTGCTTGGTCTTCCTCATTTACCTGCACATCTGTTAGTTTTCTCTCTCTTTCAGTGCTTCTACCACCACAGGAGGCAGGAAGTCATTGCCCCTGTAAAACACAATATAATCTTTGTTCCTACAAAGTAGTGTTCCCCTAGTTAAATTCTGCATTCAAAATGACACAAATCAATAACAAGAGCACCAAATTTTCCTTACCTAAAGAAAAAGGACGGAATATGCAACACTAAACAGAAGTTGATATTATCATAATGCCAGAACATTAAGATTGGAACAAAATGCTCAGAGAGATAAGAACTTGCATAACCAATCCTTCACAACACTACACAAGTACGTCCCAGAATGGTGACACACTAACCTTTGGCTGAGTTTTACCATTATGATAACAATTATTAATTTCACGGTCAGGATGAAATAAAAATTCAGCATTGTACTGTGGACTTGAAGGATAATGATTTAGTCAAACTACCATATATGGCAAATAGTTGGTAATTCTTTCTGTCAGGCAAATCAAATAAAGTACAGACTCTGAAAGGTTACACCTACTAACTTAGCTGGGTTTTTACACTCCGTCAGCGAGATGTAAGACCATTCAGAATTGACACATGGCTCCATGTGTAAGTAGCGTCAGAGTTCAAAATACGCTCGGTGTTCTTCCTGCAGTCCTGGCCAACCATTCTGACACTCTCTCCTCCGCCTCCACAGGTTGCCCGCGACGCCGATGTCGGCGCCCTTTCGAACTCGACGACGACGCGCCCCTTTGCCGGTTCTTGCTGTCGCCCGAGGCACCGACCTGCGCTGACGCGCCGACGCTGACGCCACCTCCGCCTCCGCCCCCCGACCCCATCGCGACGCCCTTTCGCCTCCCTCTGCGACCTTTTGCTCTCTCCTCTCTTTCCAGTGAATTACGACATGGCGCCCTCCGCAGTTGCCTCCGTTGCCCCGATCTGACTCCGGCCTTGACGCTTTAACGCTGCCTCATTGCCGACGCTAACACACCGACGCCTCTGCTCCTCTCTCCTCCGCTAGTTGCCACAGCCGAAACGCCACGCCTTTCCACCTCCGCCTTCAGCCAGCGACGCTGCCTGATTGCATTTTCGAACCCGTCGAATTTGACACGACGCCCCTCCGCATGTTGCCTCCGTCGCCCTCGACTGCGACGCGACGCCCTCCGCCTCCGTATCCGCCCCGACGCCCCGTCCGCAAGCGCGTTTTCGTATATATATGGATGCTTCTTTCATGAGTCTTACGTTTATTCAGTAACTCATATGACCGTTCCAATCCTATTGGTGGAAATGCAGGTGAAGGTCGTGTTGCGGCTGTTATTTTTGCCCCTGCTACATATGACAAGGTCGTCGTTATATCGGGTTAATGTTGTCTTCCCTGCATTTCTATGTTAATGTTTTAGAATCTAATTGTGTGCATTGAATTTCTTGAATTCTTCTTTTGACGGTGACGTCCATGGCATCAACGATATAGTTGATCTTTCAGTTCCTGCCAATGTTTCTATATTCAGAAACACTTTTTTCCTCTCATTTAGAAACCGTTGATCTGTTCGCAACTCCTCATTCCCATAGCTTCTACTTATCTACCCAATTAATTCATTTACAGTTCAATCATTTAGAAGGAAAGTGATGGACTTCAACAGCGGGCCATGATTTATGCATAAGAATCTCCAGTTCAATGATCTATGCTATTTCTTTGTCAGGTGGCGGTAGAGGCCATGAGCCAGCTCATGCTGAATTCGTAGGTGAAGGGATGCTAGCAGCTGCAATATGTGCTGATGTTTTTGCTTCTCCACCAGTTGATGCTGTTCTAGCTGTATGTTTTCTCATGATTATATGACTAAACAAGGAAAATGTCATGGATCTCTTGCTTTATGTTTTGTCTCCTTGTCTATGAGATTCATTTTGCTCTATTGTATATATTTCAGGGCATCCGAGCTGTAACTGGTCCAATGGGGTGTCTACTTATTGTCAAGGTACTTCCTTTACTTTATCCTACCACCTTATAGAGTATTTTGGCATACATGTAAAACTTGTGTATACAAGGGAAAAACTAAAAATTTTGTAAATAGCACTTTCATTGCCACGGAAATTCCGGGAGTTTATGCAGTTCTAGTAGCCGCATAGACCATGTACTTATTTCCCTGTGCTATGACATCTGTCCAAAACAGAAGATCTAACAGAAGAAGGATTACAATCTCCCTTTTGTAGAATTATACAGGTGATTGCTTGAACTTTGGATTGGCTGCTGAGCTGGCTAAATCTGAAGGTTACATGGTTGAGGTACTTCCCCTATATTTACTTCTAGATGTGATTGTGATTTTAACATATGCTGGAGACTGGTGTCAAAAGGTTATGCCTTATTGCAGATGGTGATTGTCGGAGATGATTGTGCTTTACCTCACTCTCGAGGCATAGTCGGGAGGAGAGGATTGGCAGGGACTATTCTAGTTCACAAGGTTTGTGGTCTCTTTCTCTCTGAAAGGTTGTGCTTTAAATGTCCCTTTTGGCACTAAACAAGAATCTTTTCCTTCCCCACTTCTCGTGGTCCACACTTGTATCCTTAACTTTTTGCCACCATCACTTTCATCTATTCGAGTGACTACGTCAACTTTAAAAACTCTCGTATTTTTCTTGTTGTAATAGATCTTTAACATAGGAAGCTCCTGTTTTGGCAAATCAATTTGTAGAAAGTTTTTGAATTTTTAATTAAGAAAGTCAGAAGGACATCCCTTTCAGATTATTTTTCTAAAGTTTTCATGCATCTGGCAATATCTATGGTTCATTGCTGTTGAGAGACTCCACACTTCTTGCCCTACGTTTATGAGTAGTGAAAGTGAAGAATACTGATATGATTCTTTGCTTTCATTTGTCAATATAAGGTCGTTGGAGCTACAACCGCAGCTGGGCTCTCACTTAAGGATGTTGCAGCAGAGGTGAAGCCTGCATCAGAAATGGTTGGGACGATGGGTGTTGCATTATCCGTTTGCACTCTACCAGGTCAAGCTTTTCACGACTATGTAAGCAATGTTCCCTCTAATTGGATATCTTTGTTCCTCATAAGATTTCCTTTTATTAATTTTTATGCCCATCTGCACATTCTACTTCATGGCAGGATTCAAGATTGTTGGGCGAACTACATGTTGCTCTTTTGAAGTCAATAATTAGAGACATCGAAGATGTTGCAAGGACACCTGCTACTGGTTTGGGTATAAATCAAAATAATGCTGCCAATCCTGAAGGTGGATATCCACAGATTGTTGAAGGGGTAAACTATGCTTTTCTAAACTTTGTTTAAATATTGGGTGGTCGCATCCATATTCTCAAAATGGAAGAAATCACTCTCCATGTAATTCTTTTTAAATGAATAGCCCCGAAAATCGAATCCGTGTCTTTTAGTTTTTTTTTTTTTTTTTCACATTTGTTCGCTGTTAAAGTGACGGCGGCGAGGGAAAGGAAAAGCGGACAGTACTATTGAATACATAGTTGTACTATGGACTTTGGATAGGTGTGATAACCTCAATTTTCGATTTCGCTTTCGATTAAATAAATTGATATCGTTGTCGCTACCAATAACGCTTATTCTTCAATCGATCATCACGCGATAACCCTGCATCTGGAAAGCAATTAATGAATCTAAATGCAATGGACTTGAGAATTCGACTGGACCGATCGCTGATCCGTGTCGATCTGCAAGTCATTATAAGCACCATCAAAAATCAATCAGAGACCGAAGATAGGTCGATTCGATTGAGATATGTGATTAGTGTGTGGGTGATCCACCTAAATGCAAAATACTCGCTGATCGGCATTAGATCGATTTTTCTATCATTTCTATACCTTGTGTCCGTATTTGAAACCTGATTTTCATGACAATCGAGAATCGCCAAGGTGTCGAAGATGCACTATGTGATTCGAGATAAATCGATCACGAGTCAATTGCACCAAAAAATTCCTAAAAACTACCCTAGACTAGATCACGCTAAAAGCGCCGCAGATTAAAAATTAATCAGCGAATTTGAATCCGATTTAAAATCGAAAGTTCTATTATGTCAAAATCTATTTTTAGGACCGTCGACTATCCTCCGAAAATTTTCGGATTCCGAGATTTTTACGGAAAATCGTTTGGAAGTTATGGAAAATTAGTAGAAATTCGGTTTAGCTCGATTAAAAAGGAAAAATTGGACTTGCAAGCCCGAGCTATTTGACGAATGAGACTTGTAGAAATTTTGTAGGTTTTTTCTACATCAAAATTAGACGTCACATTTGGGAAATTGTTGATGAAATCGAAGCTCAAAATCCAATGAAATTCGGATCTAGAGGAAGAAAGCAATTTTGGGCATTTAATTGGATAAAATATGGATTTATCAAGTGGAAAGAATTAGGAGAGAAGTGAGTTAATGCAATGGCTAAGGGTTGAAGATATTGGGTCCCTCCTTGCCTTCCTCTACACATTCATCCTCCTTACCCCCTCTTCGTGCGCCTTATCTTCACGCCGATTCCATCAAATTCTGCTTCACTTCCATTCTCCTTTATTTCTTTGAAGGAACTTGCAGCTCCTCCGCTTCATCATTTTCGTTTCCCCTCTGTCCCTGCCGCGACAACATCACTACTCTTCCCCACCATATTCATCTCACCTTGCCACGTCCTCCAAGCCGCGAGCAAAACGCTGGTCAACTTTCTCCACCGAAAATCCAGCTGCTGACCACCCCATCACCACACGTTCGAAGCTCTCCTCATCATGGTCCACGCGTCCAAGCATCCACACGTTTTCAGCGTAGTCGCCTCAGCAGAAGCCTCCGTTGACTCCTCCACGCGGCCAGTAATCCAACGCGTTCGTGGCCCAGCTCCAGTCTTCTCCAGCCGAATTGAAGACCCAGCGAAGCTGCATCCGTCCGTGTCTTCAGCCGCGTGTCTCCTTCGGTCGATCTTGCTGTTTCCTCAGTTGGATTGTTGACCGAAGCCGTCGCCCTTGGTCTGCCCACGATCAGCCAGCGAGCCCGTGAAGCCCAACAATTTCAGCCCAAGAATTGAGCCCAGCAAAGTCCATCAAGCTCAGCCCATTCGAAGCCAGCAGAATTTAGCCCAGCAGAGCCCATGCGAGTTAGCCCATTAGTTGGGTTTAGTTCGGCCCATCTCCAAAGTTAGCCCATAGATTCAGCAGGCCCAATTCCAGCAAGTCAGTTGAAGCCCAGCCCAAGTTCAAAAGCAAATCTCATATTTGGGCTGAGATTTGTTGGGCCCGTTTTAGGCCCGCTCAAGTTTGTCGACGCCGTTGAAAATTCAAAATTTCGGCCGCCGTCGCACAATAAGTTGCTAAAACCGGTTTCCGCAATTAATTGGTGAGTCTATACTCTAAACTCCTGCTTAGTAGGCTAACGACGTTAATGGGTGTTTAGATTTATTTTATTAGGAATTAGGTGGTTAGTTAGATTAAATTAAGAATGTAATTATTTAATTGAGCATGTTAGGTGATTAGCATGGTTTAGCTAAGGCCTAAATAAATTGTACTGTTTATCTAGAGGGGTTCAGGAATTTTCTGAGTCCGTATTGGTTATTAATTTAATGATTCCTGCCTAGGTTAGTATTTTTAGAATTTAAATTGATTTATTTATTTAATTTTCGAAATTAGTTAATTATTAATTATTTTTCCGGAAATTAGGCTAGGATAACCGGAAAGCGGAATTTCGTGCTGATTGCAATGGTGTAGTTAAATTCTGCAATTGAGTGTTAAATTATGCAAATTGAGTGTTTGATTGGATTGTTGGTATTTAATTCCTAAAATTGTGAATTTTCAATATTTATTCAAAAAAATCCCGGTGTCGGATTTTGACACCGAAAATAGTTTTTAATACTATATGAAATAGTGAGATTTCAAAAAGAAGAATATCAATTTTTCCGAGTCAAATTGATCGTGTATCACACACGAGTAATTTCATGTGAATTTCTAATACTGAAGAAAAAGGCCGTGCTCACCATTTTAATTGAAGCATTTGAGTACAATGCACGATGCCCTAAGTCATATTTGAGTGATTGTGTGATGGTTAAGAGAAATCATTCCAGGCTGTTAAGTTGGACGTTATCCCTGATCGGGATACCCCCTGGATAACAGGAAGCCGGTCGCAGTAGATTTTGGACCTATGCTCCTTCGGGAAAGCCATCTAAAAGAGACGTGCCGTGCTCAATGGGGTGAGACGAAGCCTGGCAATGCTAGAAGACCACCGAACAAAGAGTAGGCCGTGCTATATGCCAAGATCAAAACTAGGAACGCATGATTAATTGAGTGTGGCGTTTCAGTTATTGGAGCTTATTTGTTGCTCATACTCTCATGTTGTCTGTGATATAAATTGTGCTGACCTGCAGGGTGGATCTGAGACGAGGTAAGTCTCCCTGATTGTGTGATTGTGTGATTAGGACACTTCTGGGCGTATTTCCCTCCTAATCGAGGTTTAGAGCTTAGACTCGCTAAGATTATATCTCACCCCGTTGTGGGACAACATTTTCAGGGTTGTCAAGTGGAGGACCTGGAGCTGAGAGGAGGTGATTGGAAGCGTAGGTCGGTTAGGACCGCCGTTTTTTGGAAGGCTAGTCTTTTGCGCCTTTTGGTCATAGACTTTTGTACATGACTCGGTGTATATATAAAAACATGTTTGTTGGTAAATTTATTGTCCCGCTTTCTATCTCGAGATGATTATTGTTAGGGGATTTATAATCCGCTTCCGCATGTGCAATAAAACAAAAGGTCGGCGACTAGTCTTGGGAAGTCGCAAAATTTTATCGACCCGAGAGAGGAATGAGCACGCGCTCGGGGGTTCGGGCGTGACGAGGTGTACCGGCCACCTAGTTTGTTGGTTGGCTTTTCTCCGAGCTTCTCTGCGATCCCTCTATATAACGCGCGGGGCCGCTTCCTCATTTGGATATCAGACTGATCTCTCGTCTCCCCCTCTTCCGACCATCACCTTTTTCTTCATCTTCAGCCCGCAGAGAAGAGACATCTTTTGTATGGCCGCCCATTCGAGGACTTCGGGATCGTGGGAATCGGCAAGCGAGTTGTTGACGATCGGCGACGTCCACAGCAGAGTTTTGTTGCCTCGATAATTTAACGAACTACCATTAGTTTCACAGAATTTTCCTACGGTTTTGGAGTGAAGGTTCGAATTCACCTAAAATGTACTAGCTCTGTTATTATCCGCTAGACTTCATTGACACCTAAATTTTAACTAATCATTTAGTAATTAGTTGCATAAAAAATAATAATAATAAAATAATAATAATACATGTAGGTGTCATTTAATTAGTTGCGTTTACATTTAAAGATGACAAGAAGTAGGGGCCCTCGATCAATAAGGTGCGCGAAAGGTGGTCTCTCTCTTGAAAACACACAATGAAAGTCGAAAAAAAAAAAAAAGAAGAAAGAAGAGTTCTTCACGTCTATTGTCTCTCCCTCATTAATGCATGCACATGCATGGACAAAATTCAGCGGACGTGAAAATTCTAAAGAAGCCGCAAGCGTGAAGAAAGCGAAGAAAGAAAACTCCACGGCACACGCGAAAATTCTGGGAAAGCTGCAAGAGGATAGGCCAGCATTTTTATAATACTTCCCTTGCGGTGGCCTCCTTAAATAAAGACCGGACGTGGACAACAAGAAAGAATTGCGGCGCTTCATGTTCACACTAAAGGCGTGGGACGCCTATAAATACGCAAGAGGGGAGGCCACGCAAAGGGGGAGAGATTCATTCGAGAGGTTTGTCGGAGGGGGAGAAAAAATTGATTCGAGAGGTTTGTCGAAGGAAAAAGAAAACATTTCATTGTGAGGGGGGTTTCTCCTTCGGTTAAAAGGAAGAGAGATAGAGAGTCTGTCAGAGAGAGAAAATATGAAGTCGGGGAAGGAGATTAAAAAAGAAAAAGCGAGAGAGAGACTGCAGAGTGAGACGTGAGAGAGATAGATAGAAAAGAAGTGACCGAACAGCAGAAAAAAAGAAAGAGAAAAAGACCCCTACGTTCATCTTCTTCGGGAGTTCCTCGCTCTGCTGGTCGTCCGCGCCGCACCACCTACGCCCTCGCGCGCCACCGTCCCCGTTGCTGCACCTCTGACCGACGCCAGCATCTCCTTCCAGCGAGCCTCGAGCGCGCCACCATCACCACCCGCCCGAGCGACTCTACCGCTGCTTCTGCAAGCAACACCTCCGCAGCCACGAGCACCGGCGCTCGCCACCACCGCTTCGCGCGAAGGCCACCGTGACACCGCAACCCAGCCCCGTCGCCCGTCTCGTACGTGGGTCTCGCTCCCCGTGTCCGCTTAGTCGTGCGGCAACCGACCCTCGCCGCCCGACGCCGGGTCACCCCCCGTGCGAACACCGCCACCCCAGCCGACGCCTAACAGCTGCCGCGCCTACGCTGCTCTTCACCCGAACACTAGCAGCACCGTCCCGAACACCTCCACTCGCAACCGCGCCTCTGCACAACCGCAACTCAGCCATGACGCCGCTCCTGCTGTCCCTCATCCCGTCCGTCTGTGAAGCCACCGCTGCTCGACGCCATTGCTCTCCACCGCCGCTCGCCTCGCCACACCGGCGCGCTCGCACCACACCGGGTAGCCGTCCGAAGCTCCCGCCGCGTGACCATCCCCCGCGTCCATCATCGTCCGCTGCACCACCGGAGTCGCCCCTCGCCACGACCACGCGCCCAATCGTCGGCTGGCCGACTGCGACGCCTGCCCCGAGCCGCTCGTTACGCTCCGCCCCTCGCTCGCCATCTTCCGTCGCTTCGGTGTTCCCGTCACCTTCGTCGGTGATCGATTCGCCCGGACCCGCGCCGACGCCGTCCACGCAACCAGCAGCCACTAGCACCCGGCTCACCGCCACTCGTCGCCCCTACTGTGGCCGCGACGACCCAACACCTCTGACCGCCTGAAGCTCCGTCGCCGTCGCCGTTGCCCTTGCCGTTCCGTCAACCGCCGGGGTTCCACCCCTTTGCTGCCGCGCCTTCCTCGCTCGACTCCGTACGCCTTGCTTGTTGCGAACCACTCGAGCCCGCCTAGCTCCGCCAGCCGTCCCCTTCCGAGCAACGCCACCACAGCAGCTCGCTGCCCGTTCCGAGCTTGCTGTCCCTTGCCGGAGCTTCGACGACCGTGCCCACCGCACACGGTCGCCCGTCGCAGCTGCAGCAGCCACCCCGGCCGTGAGCTGAGTCCCTGTCGTGGTCCACAAAGCACCACTCATTGAGGCAAATTTGGAAAAAGTCCAAATTAGGTTATTTTATTTTATTTTATTAGGTAGATTTATTTCATTTTATTTCTTTTTAATTTCGTTTCTTTATTTGAATTAGTTCTTAATGCATGTTTGAAAATCCCTGACGTACCACTTAATTCACAACCGCACACGAATTTTTATTCCATCTATAAGGCTTTAGATGGAATAATTAATCACGCTGAGTAAAATTGATATCTTGATCTTTAAGGCTTAAGATCAATTTATCGATTTTATTAGCGAAATAATTAATTTTGAATCTAAATTCGAATGATGGATAACATTTTTGATGACCATGGATGATTTGGTGTTTAACTTTTAATTGTTCTGTTTATCCCGAAAATACAAAAAAAACTGCATTTGCATTTCACGTAAATTAGAATTGATTTTTCTAGATAAAATTGCATGATAAAATAGTTATTTTTAATGTAAAAATGCATGTTTAGATGGTATCTAGGTTAGATAATATCTTTTGAATTAAATGGCATGACGAGGTAATTTTCTAAGTTAAGATAGGATTTAGATTAGTCTATTCCTAACTTAAAATAGATAATATCTCACTTTAACTAGTTTTTTTAGCATTTTTAATTACGAATTTTCAAAAAAAAAAAAAAATCAAAAAAAAGTGTAGGTTAGAATTAGGTTTATTTCCTGTTTTAGGGTTTGTATATTTAGAATAGGAATTTTATTTCGAATTAAAAAAAAAAAAAAAAATCAAATCAATCAATTTAGGTTGCTAGTTTTTTAACTTAGGTTTCATGTTTAATTATTTGACAATTTTTAATTTCGAAATTAATACAAAAAAATAAAAAAAAATAGAATTTTAGCACTCTTTGCATGTCATTGCATTTTAGGGTAAAATTTCATATAGTTTAATTCGATATAATATTTTTAATTTATTGTAAGTTTAGATAAATTTTTTAGATAGATTGCATTTTAGTTAGGGATTTCTAAGTTAGGATAACATTCTAGTCTAAATTAAGATTTGGCTTAACCTCACTCCTAATACAAATTAGATGACATTTTAATTTAGATAGATAGTTTTCACATTTTTATTCCGAATTTCATGAAAAATACAAAAAAAAATGTGTCTTAGAATAAGTTAGTTTTGTTTTCTAGGATAAAGTGCATCTTTTAAGAAAAAAAAAATGTCATGTGCATGTCATATATAATTAGATTCATGAAACGCATGTCATTTAGTGATTGTTGTTAGGTTCATTCAGTTAAAAATGGCCCGTCATTAGAATCAAGTTATTAGGTTAATTTAGATTGCATATTTAATTGTTACATTTATTTAATTTCAAATTTCATGAAAAATACAAAAATGCCATAGGTTGAATTAGTTTTATTTTCTAGGATAGATTGCATTCTTTCAGGAAATAGAAAGAAAAGAGAAAAAAAAAAAAATATGTCACATGCACGTCATTAGGATTAGATTCATTGAAATGCCTGTCATGTGGTAGTTGTTGCTAGGACCATCCAAATTACATGTCATTAGAATTAGGTCATTTAGTTATATTGCATTGCATATTGCATGATTTTCATTAAATAAGCGAAAACAGAAAAAGAAAAAAAAGAAATTGCGTGTTAATTAGAAATCATATTTAGACCGCTTGATGTGAATTTTGATCTAACAACGCAGATGCTTTCGTTGCTATGAGGTAAGTCCTGCAATTTATTCGTTGCTTTTTCTTGGGTGTTAAATTGGTGGTTTGCGCACCCGCATGATCACCTCACATGTTAGGGAAGTAAATTAAAATCAATTCAAGCTGCCTGCCAAACATTTTTCAAAATAAAAGAGAAAGGTACCGAAATGGCGTTAGAGAAATCTAGCGTAATCAAGTCCCCGAACTCATAAATCTCTGGTTTGTAGGAGTAAAGTAAATCTCCCGTTAGTTTACTTTGGTTTCTAATCGACCCACCAAAAAATAGATTAGTGGCCAATTTTCTTAGTGGACTTAGGCCAATTTTCTCTTGTATTTGAAAAAATGTTTTTGTTTGGCAGCGAGGATCCTGTGCGTCCCTAACATTTAAGGTGTTAAATGGTCTTGCGGATGGGAGGTATAAGGGGAAGTGTTTGCTGACATTTGTTTTGCAGGAGGTGTAGGAATGTATGGTTTATTTTCATGTTGAAGTGTTGCTTGATATAAACCGGTTGTGCATGCCTTGCATTTACACTACACTATTGCACACACAACCCGCCGCCGGACCTGGGCCGCACTAGGACACTTAGGATGGTATTGAGTTGGATACGACTTCGACCGCGAGGCCGCGTAGTAGAGGTTGCCCAACTCAATCCCGAAAACTTCTTTCTTGGTGTCAAGAATGTTTACCTCTCGCCCGCGAGACTGCGCCGCCTTGGGGTATCATTCTTGACGAGCGGAGTTAAGAGGACTTGACTTAGTACGCGAGGCTGCGACTAGTCATCCCACCCTTTAACTCCACTTTGCTTAGCCGCTTTAGATAGAAATCGAACCTCACATGTCATGTGCTTGTCTATGTGGTTGCTTTAATCGCCTAGTAAAGTAAGTTCTCTACCCTTTACTCTTTGCAATTTACTTACCTTATTATGTCTTTGGTCGGTCCATGACATTAGGTTGGTCGAGTCTCGGTCTATAAACAATGGGAAGGTCGACATTCGATTCGTGCCTGCACCAAAGGTTGAACTCAAATCATGGTGGGATCGTCTCGGCCCCGATGGTCAAAGTTATGTGGAAAGCAGACTTGGTCGCCTTGTTCCCCTCCTTGACATCGATGTCCAAAGCGGCGTCATGCAAGGACTTGCTCATTTCGGTGTCCCCAAACATCAACGTTCATATTTGGTAAGCACGAGTTGACTCCGACTGAAGAATACAGCATTGCCATAGGAAAACCTTTGGAATTGGAATTAATAAATCCACCCCTTGGATTAGAACCTGAATCAATTTTGTCGGATTTTCTTAGGATGGATAAAAATCAAATAAAAAGAGTGTTAAAAGATAATTGTCATGCATGTCCTTTCTCTTTCCTAGATCAAAGTTTTGCTAAGGCTAACACTCTTTTAAAAAGCAAGATTTTCCTTTTAGCCTTCTTCGGGTTTATTGTTTTTCCTCTTCGAAAAGGTGCCATTAATCCTTCTATCGCATGGGTAGTCAAACAAGTATGTGCAAGGATTAGTTTTGTCAACACCATTTTAGCCGAAACATTCTTGTCGCTCACCCGATTTAAGGAAGATGAAGATAGAACATTTCGTGCACCAATTGAGCTTTTACAAATTTGGTTCTTTTCTCACATGAGTAGGATTGATATTCGCATGAAAATTATTAATATCACTGATTCCCATCATCCCATCGAGGTGTTCAAAAGTCATCAAGATCGAACTCCAAATCTTTCTTTCTCAAAATGGGTCAAATTGTTGAAAAACCCGAAAACCAAGATTTTCCTATGGCATGCTAAATGGTTCCAAGTCTCCAAGGCACGTCTCTCTCATGGCGATAATGAGCCGATCCCACTATTGGGGATCACCGGTGCCACTTCCTACTACCCACTCCGAGTGGCTCGTCAATATCGAGTTGTGCGGACCTACCGCCCCTCTTAAGCCGGGTTTGTTCCAAGTCCGATTCACCGCCAAGGATGATCACAAAAAGGAGCTTCGCTGCATCGAACAAGCTTGGCTCGCATGTCACGAACAAAAGTTGAGCTTGCCTGAAAATGAGCTTGAGGGGAAGGAAAAGACTTACTACGCCACGGCTCGGTACATCCGTCAGCACAAGATCCCAACCGAGTTTCTCCCAAAAGTGCCGGATGTGACTGAAAAGCCCACTCGACAAGCAGAGCTTAATCGTCACAAAAGGAAGATTGAAGAACTTGAGAAGCAAGCCAAGAAGGATGCTAAAGAGAAGAGGCAATTACGTCGAGCGTTGGCTTCCCATTTGTTTATAGATCGGGCCAAATAAAGTGGCTTGAATCTATTTAATCTTTTTACTTTAGCTTAATGTTTAGGACGTTGAGTCATTTTACTTGATTAGTTTTTTGTTTAGGGCATTTCAAGTTTTTACATTGTCAATGTCAAACAATTTCATTAAATAAAAGCAGTTAGACTTTCGTCATGGACTGACATGTTTTATATAAAATGCTTATGTGTATTCATTTCTTCAAATTAGGTGATAACGGATCCGCCACGTTCGCCCATCATCACACGATCAAGAGCAAAAATGGCCGACCAAACTAAAATGCGTGATCGTATGACCGCTATGGAAAACCAACTCCAGCAGTTGCTCACCTCTATGCAACTTATGACAGATCAGATGCAATCCCTCCAAGTGAACCAGACTCTTGCACCCGGTCTCCCCGAGATAATATTCCCAAAGCAGACGAACAAGGCCCAAATGGGTGACGACGACATGCCTGAGCTAGAAGATGACCCATTGTTCGTCACTGCCGAAAAGGCTAAGCCTGACAATGTCCCTAAGGCGGAGCAAGATGAACGCGTCGCCAAACTTGAAGAGAAAATGAAACAATTGCAAGAGTCGCGGAATTCACTCCCGTTCGACTTGTCGGTTTATGAGAAGGTCAAAATGCCAAATAAGTTTAAAATGCCAGAGTTCGAGAAGTATGATGGTACTTCCTGCCCGAAAGCTCACCTGCAGATGTACCATGTAAGGATGGCTCAGTATGTCAAAAATGAGCCCCTTATGATCCAGTCATTCCAAATGAATCTGGTCGGACCCGCACTGAACTAGTATATTATGAAAAATATAAACCTCCTCAACACTTGGAATGAGGTGGCCGATGCATTTCTCAAGCAGTACAAGTTCAATATGGACATTGCACCTTCACGAGAGGATCTCGAACGAATGGAGAAAAAGAGGAGTGAGTCATTTAAAGAATATGCCATAAGGTGGCGGAATCTAGCTGCCCAAATCACTCCCGAACCTATCGACAAAGAATTGATGAAGTTGTTTGTCAAGACTCTCCCATTCGAGTTTCGCAATCGGATGGCCAGCACGTATGTTGAGAACTTCAATCAACTCATCCCAGTGGGTGAACAAATCGAGACAGGACTGAGAGATGGCTGGTTTAATGAACCAACTCCTGTAGGAAAAAGATTTACTGCAAAGAAAGACAAAGAACCAATCACTGAAGTTAATGTTGCATATGCGCAACCAGCCTCTAGTAAGCCTCCGATGGTTCGTGTCCCCGGGAATTAGCAAGATGGAGGTCGAGTGCCTGCACCGCGGCAATTCACAAAACGGCAGTTCTCTCCTCTTCCTGGCCCTCTATCTCAGGTCCTGCCGATACTCCAAAAGAAGGGATTGATCTCCAACAAACCAAAGCGGCCCAATGCTGAAAAATTCTTCAACTATGATCCCTCCAAAAAATGTGAGTATCATATGGGAGAGGTGGGCCATTCGACTGATGATTGTATGACTTTGAAGCACAAGATCCAAAATTTATTGGATACCAAGGCGTTCTCTTTTCGTACCACCCAACCGAATGTCAAGAAGAATCCGTTGCCGGAACATGAGGGAAACGTGAATACAATCTTTGAATTCAATGCTGGCAAAAAGATAAACTTGAAGGTGTCTGTCAAAGATATCTACAGCGGATTAGTTAGAGTTGGTTACTATCCGATAGATGAGAATCCTCCCTTGCTTACCATGAAGGAAAGGGTTCAAGAAATGGTTAAGGCTGGCGTGATCGTGTATGCTGACCAAGCTGGAATAGTGTCAACTATCTCTGAAGTCGTCATTGATTGGGAGAAAGAATTTGCTGAGCTGAGTACTGGAAAGAGTGAACCAGATCCATTAATCGAGGACATGCCCCCACTTAAGGACGCCTCTGACCATGAAGGACTGATAGTGGAAGTGCCTTCAACTGATGAAGAGATAATAATTGAGATGCCCCAGTTGTATGAGTACAAGGATAACAAAGCAGTCCCCTGGTCCTACGAGCTAGATGTTGACCTGATTACAAGGTCTGGTCGGACCTATGCTCAAACCAATACCCTACCGGCAAAGCTAGTTACTGATGAAGAGGCTAAAGAATTTCTGGCTATAATCAAAGCAAGTGAGTATAACGTGGTCGACCAGTTGCGGAAATTGCCCGCTCAAATCTCTTTACTTGAACTCCTGCAAACGTCTCCTACGCATCAAAAGTCCCTAATGAAGGTTTTGAGCGAAGTTCGTGTACCGGAGACAATCGAGGAAAACAGGTTGGAGGAATTTGTAGGGTCGATCATTCTCAAGGATCTAATAGCCTTTTCTGATGAAGAATTCCCTCTCGAGGGGAGGGGACATACTAAGGCATTATACATATCTATCAAGTGCAAGGCTTCCCATGTGGCTCGAGTACTCATTGATAATGGCTCTGCCCTGAATATTTGTCCATTGGCGACTCTTCACCGCCTTAAAATAGATCCTTCAAAAATAAATGCTGCAAAGACCTCCGTCCGAGCTTTTGATGGTACAAGAAAGGAGGTGATAGGGGAGACCCACCTTGATTTGCAAATAGGGCCGGTGATGTTCAACGTCCTTTTCCAGGTGATGGACATTCCTACAGCATTCAATTTCCTATTAGGTCGTCCCTGGATTCATACTGCAGGAGCTGTGCCATCAAGTCTCCACCAAAGCGTGAAATTTGTTGTCGAAGGAAAGCTAGTCATTGTTCATGGCGAGGAGGATCATCGGATTTATCATGAGACGGCCATCCCCTATGTCGAGCCGGAACGTAGGGAGGAGTCGAGCTACCAATCATTTGAGCTCGTATCCACTATTCATGCATCTCGAGGATCGACAAAGACTCATCCCCGATGTGTTGAATGCAGCAGTTATGGTAGCAAGAGTGATGGTTGGAAACGGCTTTATTCCCGGCCGTGGACTTGGTAAAAGAGAACAGTATTCGGAATCCTATTGAAGCCCCTCGAAGGTCCCGTTCCGCGGATTAGGGTACCATGGAAGAGGTGGAGAGAGGAAAAACTCATTGCTCCTCGACATCCGCAAGACATTCCCCGGCCCTGCTAGAATGATGCATGATGAAGGAGGAGTGATCGACACCCGAGGTATCATGCCCGATGGATGGAGTGGCATGGATGACCCGACAACTTCAAAGACAGAGGATTCAGATGATGGGATGGAGGGGATCACAACTCTATTCAATGATCTCCTTATAGGTGCCATTGATGAAGAACCATCGGAGGAAATGGGTGCTAGCCCACAAGAGTAACACGTTTACTTTTATGCACTCCCCTGCGCGGGAATCTTATCGTTTTTAGGATTTTATGTTTTCTAGGGCTTGCTTTTGCTTTGATTATCGCATGTTGCATATCGTTTGTTAGGAGTTGATGTTTCATTTCACTTTGATTGTCGTACTTTCCATTCCAAAAAAATGTAATTTGATTGATGAATATCAATTACAATTACAAGCTTTATTTTGAGGGCATGATGGGGTATACCAAACCAGCCCGGTGATGATATCCAACCAACGAAAGAAAAGAAAAATCCAAGGAGAATTCTGAGGCCTGGGCTTCATCATGCTTCCTCGTGTCAAAAAGTTTTCCAAAATGTTTTGCCAAAGTTTTTTTAAGATAAAAATAAAAATTTTGAAAAAAAAAAATCAAAAGGAAGAAAAATTCAAAATATATATATAAAATAGATAAGAAATCCATGCTGTTTAGCCCGTTTGTCTTTCTGAATTATCCATTTTACGTTTCAGGAGCAACCTTATGGCAGGCAAAGAGGTGAAAATGGTCGAATCCAATGCCATGAGCGATGACGGTGATGACCCTGATGATCCAAATGGTGACTCCATTGAAGTGCAACATAGTTGGGAGCAGCATGAAAAACCCAAAGTTCTCACCTCCGAGCAAACCGTCACTATCAATTTGAGTGATGCCGAGGAGCCCAAGGAAATAAAAATTGGGGCAAATCTTCCCAAAGATGAGGCCGAGCACCCGACTCGCTTGCTAAAAGAATATCAGGATATCTTTGCCGGACGTATGCTTGATATGCCGTGGTTTAGATCCGTCAATTGTGGAACATTGTTTGCCCACTAATTCGGACGTGCGCCCTAAGAAGCAGAAGCTTCAGAGGACTAAACCGGAGCTCTCAAAGAAGATAGAAGAGGAAGTAATGAAACTCCTCAAAGTGGGATTCATCGAAGTCTCGCAATACCCTGAATGGGTGGCCAACATAGTGCCTGTCATGAAGAAAGACGGTCGAGTCCGAGTGTGTGTTGATTATCGGGATCTGAATAAGGCCAGCCCAAAGGACGATTTCCCATTGCCACATATCGATGTTCTCGTGGATAGTACTGCCGGATTTGAATTATTCTCTTTCATGGAGGGTTTTTCTGGGTACAACCGGATAAGAATGAAAGATGAAGACAAAGAGAAGACATCATTTATCACCCCGTGGGGAACCTTTCATTATAAGGTCATGCCCTTCGGACTCAAAAATGCAGGAGCAACTTACCAACGGGCCATGGTTACGTTGTTCCATGACATGATGCATGAAGAAATTGAGGTATATGTTGATGATATGATTGCAAAAACCCGACACGGGAGAAGTCATGTCAAAACCCTCGGAAGTTATTTGATCGGCTCCGTGAATTCAAGCTTCGTTTAAATCCCGCCAAGTGCGTGTTCGGGGCAGCGTCAGGAAAATTACTTGGGTTCATTGTGAGTAGTAAAGGAATTGAGATTGACCCATCTAAAGCCAAGGCAATATGTGAGCTACAACCTCCGTCGACAAAGAAGGAAGTCCGGAGTCTCCTAGGAGACCGAATTACATTGCACGATTCATCTCCCAACTCTCGAGACCGCTAAGCCGTTCTTCAAACTCTTGAAGAAAAACGCACAAGTTGATTGGAATGATGAATGTCGAGAAGCGTTCGACAAGCTGAAGCAATATTTGATGAATCCACCCGTTCTTGTCCCACCAATATCGGGGCATCCTTTGATTTTGTACCTCACAATCCATAGTGAGTCACCGGGTGCGATGTTAGCTCGAAAAGTCCCGTGGATCGAAGGAACGGGCCATTTATTACCCGAGTAAAAAGTTCACTGTCTCGAGCTAAAATACTCTGATGCTGAAAAAACTTGTGCTGCGTTAGTATGGGTATTGCATAGACTGCAACAAGATACCTTGCATTACCGATGTTTCTTGTGACCGAGAACGATCCCATCAAGTATTTATTTAATCAACCAGCTTTGGTGGGTAAGTTAGCCAAATGGCAAGTCTTGATTTCGGAATTCGACGTACAGTTCATGCCACAAAAATCAGTTAAAGGCCGAGTAATTGCTGATATATTGGCTGAGAATCCTAGAACCTCGGATGATGATGATTGTCCTCTGGATGATCGTATTTTGGCCATAAATGAAGATGCATGGTCTATGTTCTTTGATGGAGCTGTGAACTTGTCCGGTTACGTGCGGGGCGATCGATATCCCTGCACGGACAACACCACCCAGTGGCCGCGAAATTAATATTCCCATGCACTAACAATATAGCTGAATATGAAGCTTGTATTCTAGGACTTCAAGCCGCAATTGAAATGGGAGTGGCCAAATTGAAAGTATATGGAGATTCTGCACTGATTATACTCCAGACTGTAGGTGAATGGAAGACCAGGGATGCCAAATTACTACCGTATCACAAGTACCTCGAGGAGTTGGTGAAGGAGTTCGATGAAAT
Source organism: Eucalyptus guilfoylei (assembly GCA_016097605.1). Lineage (NCBI taxonomy): Eukaryota > Viridiplantae > Streptophyta > Magnoliopsida > Myrtales > Myrtaceae > Eucalyptus > Eucalyptus guilfoylei. The sequence continues at coordinate 1,340,896 of CM027861.1, forward strand.
CTCGTTTGACTACTTGGCTAGATCTCATAATCAGTTCGCCGATGCCCTAGCAACGTTGTCATCTATGTTGCAAGTTACTGATGGTTTAGAAGTCGAGCCTTTGAAAATTGAGGTTCTAGCCAAACCTTCTTATTGTATGGTCGTGAATGAAGAGCTTGATGAGAAGCCCTGGTATTACGACATCATGAACTATATTCAAAAGCAGGAATTTCCCCCGGGAGTACTCCAAAGATAGAAAATACATAATGAAGATGGCCTCAAAGTTCTTCGTCGGTGGTAAGAATTTATACAAGAGATCTTATGATTCAGTCTTGTTGAGATGCGTAGATGAAGCGAAGCTACCCAAATCATGCAAGAAGTACATGAAGGAGTTTGTGGCCCACACATGAATGGGCACATGTTAGCCAAGAAGATTATGAGGCTAGGTTACTATTGGCTTGCACTTGGAAAGTGACTCGCATACAGCATGTAAGAAGTTGCCATCGTTGTCAAATTCATGGAGATAAAATAAATGTTCCTCCAACAGAGTTACACCAGCTATCTGAGCCATGGCCTTTCTCAATGTGGGGGATCGATGTGATTGGCCCGATAAATCCCAAAGCTTCAAATGGGCACCGATTCATATTGGTGGCAATAGATTATTTTTCAAAGTGGATTGAAGCCGCATCATATGCTAACGTCACGGCCCGAAACGTTGTGAAGTTTATTAAGCGTGACATAATCGCCCGTTATGGTGTCCCTGAAGCAATTGTCACTGACAATGGGACAAATTTGAATAACAAGTTCGTCGATGAGTTGTTCAGTGAGTTCAAAATCAAGCATTTGAATTCATCACCATACCGCCCACAAATGAATGGAGCTGTTGAGGCAGCTAATAAGAACATCAAGAAGATCCTGGCTAAGACAGCCGAGAATTATCGAGATTGGCATGACAGTTACCCTTTGCTCTAATGGCGTATCGGACATCGATCCGAACATCCACCGGGGCAACCCCTTTCTCCTTAGTTTATGGCATGGAGGCGCCTTACACGTGGAAGTACAAATCCCCTCTTTGAGAATCTTATCCCAAGTGGGATTGTCCGAGGCAGAATGGACACAACAAAGGTTCGAGCAGTTGAACCTGATCGATGAGAAAAGGTTAAGAGCTCTTTTCCATGGTCAGGCATATCAACAAAGAGTAGCCAGGTCTTTCAATCGGAAGGTACGGCCGAGACACTTCAAAGTGAATGATCTAGTTCTAAGAAAGGTGTTGCCGATTTTTCCTGATCCTGGAGGCAAATTTGCTCCAAATTATAGCGGCCCGTATATGGTGAAGAGGGTACTCCCTGGAGGGGCCTTAATCCTTACGAAATGGATGGTCGTGAGTTTTCTAATCTCGTTAACTCGATGCTTTGTGAAGAAATATTACCCTTGATAGAATTTGTTGAAGGTACTCATTTCTTCATTGAATTATGTGGGAATGAATTGAATGAGATGAAAAGTATGCCTTGTTCCATACACATATCGAATTCATTTGATTCGGTATATCAGACATGTTGACCCAGAATCAGTTCAATTAAATAAAAAAAGAAATGCCCTGAGGACACCACCAGCGCCTCGGCCTGGTGGCATGGGGAATGAAAGGGTCCGAGAACGACCAGGGTTCGATCCCTGGAAACGGCAACACGTTTGCCACACAAAAAAAACAAAAAAAAACAAAAAAAAAACAAAAAAAAACAAAAAAACAAAAAACAAATTTTTTGTCAATCCTTTTCTTTCTTTTTGAGCTGCAAACTCTTTGTGTTCAAAGCTGATAAGTTCATGAAGTGATTGCGACCTTTCAAAGGAGAATTTTGCATTATAGTTTTACCTATTTAATTTACCAATTCCACTAGGGATTGTCAGCAGATCAAGATAATGAATTATGTGGAATGGATTGAACATGCTGAATGAGACATATCAGGATGATGAAAGGCAAGCCTTATCCTATACACAGTCCCTTGCTCATACACTAGTGAGATGAGTGTAGGAAGTTCCATGTTCGTAAGGTAAAGAGTTTTCTCGCAAAAGGTACGATGATCGAAATGATGAGAGGCGATTCATTCTCTATCCCAAACACTACATGCATATCCATTGTTTAAACCCTTTTAAGCCCTACACACGTGGATAATTTTTAAATTACCCCTGTCAAGAACCACCCCACGTTGGAGCAGGCTGGAGGTAAGACGACATCATGAGGTGAGGAAATTGATAGGAATATTCTTGCTCTCACTCGCATCAATCTTCAAGTGTTGCTATTACATTGAATTCATACAGTAATTTAAGTGCCTTAGGATGATGAAGAGCAGTTCTTTCTCTATCCTACACACTTTATCCATTGCGTAGCCCCTTGAGCCTGTAAAGTCATTTCATTTAAACCCAATTGGTGATCATCCCCCACACTGGGGCAAGGCAAAAGGCAAATGCTCAAACAACCGAGTCCAGAGCATTGGAAAAATTGAAAATCTCCAAGAGCCCAAATGTTAAAGCATTACGTGGTTATTCAATGCATGTAGTGTGCCAAAAAAAATTTTTTTTGATGAGCATGAAAAAGCAGTGTGCCTGGTAAAAGCAAGGCCAATGCCCATAGAAAAATGAAAGAAAGAGTCAAGATAGATGACTATCAGTTGTAAAAGGGTGTATTCCCAATGGAGTGGTACTCAAAGAACTCAAATGCCAAGTTTTTATAGTACCTATGAGGAAAATCCAAATGGTGAAGAAGAAGACCGGTGACAATGCCAAGATGATCATCAATTCTCATCCCCCTATACACATTTTGAGCCTAATGATCCATTCATTTCTCAACCCATGAACTTAACCTACGTTAGTCCCTTACAAAGTCTCTTCAGATTAGGGCACTGAAATTAACGTAGGAATCCATATGCTTATAAGCATCGCTCGAAGAAGTGCGAGCAAGACCGTTTCTATCTCATTTCGCAGGTTTCTTGACTTGTAAACCCGAAGATGATTGCGAAGTATTGTTCTTTCATTAGCCTTGACTCAAAGGGTCCCTCTTTGTTAAGCCATTGACCAAGCCTACATTACAGTCCTGGAAAAGACCTCTCAGATTGATAGGGTCGTACCGCTTGCGAGAATACTCAAACCCTTGCCAACATGATGATGATAAGATGAAGTGATTCCTGTGATCCCACATTAATGGTTGGGACAAAATAACCTTCTCAATGAGAGTGAGTGAAAGTCCTTTCTAACTGAAAGTCTCTCATTTGGTATTCTTGAAATTCCATGTCATGAGTGAAATGGTCTTAAATGATGATTCTCCCCAGCGGAAATTCGGTGGTGCAAATATGGTAAAACCATCATACATAAATCTTGATTGAATGGATAAAAACTTCAGTGGACTTTGGAGTATGTTGAATTGCTCACTTCTTTGGTAAATGCATGTATTTTTGCTCTAATAATGTCTAACAGGTAATGTTTCCTTGAAGACCCAAGAGCTCCTGACATTTATGTTGCTTTCAAAAGCCTCGAGGTGAGAAACCTTAATGTCTAACAGGTACATCGTCGATGTCTCAAAACTTCTTTCTACTAAGAGGTAAGTGACCTTCACGAATATCCTAGGTTTGTCCTAGGTATTCCCAAATTCTTGATGAATGTTTCAAAACTGTTCATTAAGCATTTCATTCTGGATATGAATGCTTTCTGATCTTTTTCGTTATACCTTAGTCTGGATCTAGGTATTTCGAATCCTCTTAATCCAATATTCATCTCACCTAACATTGAGAGTCTATTGGTTAAGTTCCCAATTTCTTGACATCTCAGTTTGGATCTGGATGTCTCAAACCCTTTGTTAAGCATTTCATTTTGGATATGAATGCTTTCCGAGTTTTTTCGTTATACCTTAGTCTGGATCTAGGTATCTCGAATCCTCTTAATCCAATATTCATCTCACCTAACATTGAGAGTCTATTGGTTAAGTTCCTAATCCTCTTAATCCAATATTCATCTCACCTAACATTGAGTGTCTATTGGTTAAGTTCCCAATCCTCTTAATCCAATATACATCTCACCTAACATTGAGTGTATATTGGTTAAGTTCCAAAACTCTTCGTTAAGCATTTCATTTTGGATATGAATGCTTTCCGATCTTTCTCGTTATACCTTAGTCTGGATCTAGGTATTTCGAATCCCCTTAATCCAATATTCATCTCACCTAACATTGAGTGTCTACTGGTTAAGGCCCCAATTTCTTGACATCTCAGTCTGGATCTGGATGTCTCAAATCTCATCGATCTTACTCGCTATACCTTAGTATGGATCTAGGTATTTCGAGTCATCTGAATTCAACAAGGCATCTCACCTAACATTGAGCGTCTGTTGGATAAATTCACGTGGACTCTTCAGGGAACCTGAAATGAAAACTGGACACTTGTTGAGCAGATGAAAATTCGTCCCGATGCTCTGACTGGTAAGTAATTACAGGTATGCTCTCCTTTTCAACATCTCACATTTGCATTACCATTTTCATGACATTGCATATAAAAAAGAAAAAAGAAAAAAAAGAGGATCCATGATCCTGCCAAAATTGCATGTGCATGGTCAAAATTTAGGTATCATATTGTCTTTGAATGCAACCTCTGCGAGCTCACATTCAAAGAGGGGCAGCTGTTGACACCTAAATTTTAACTAATCATTTAGTAATTAGTTACATAAAAAATAATAATAATAAAATAATAATAATACATGTAGGTGTCATTTAATTAGTTGCGTTTACATTTAAAGATGACAAGAAGTAGGGGCCCGATCAATAAGGTGCGCGAAAGGTGGTCTCTCTCTTGAAAACACACAATGAAAGTCGAAAAAAAAAAAAAAGAAGAAAGAAGAGTTCTTCACGTCTATTGTCTCTCCCTCATTAATGCATGCACATGCATGGACAAAATTCAGCGGACGTGAAAATTCTAAAGAAGCCGCAAGCGTGAAGAAAGCGAAGAAAGAAAACTCCACGGCACACGCGAAAATTCTGGGGAAAGCCTGCAAGAGGATAGGCCAGCATTTTTATAATACTTCCCTTGCGGTGGCCTCCTTAAATAAAGACCGGACGTGGACAACAAGAAAGAATTGCGGCGCTTCATGTTCACACTAAAGGCGGTGGGACGCCTATAAATACGCAAGAGGGGAGGCCACGCAAAGGGGGAGAGATTCATTCGAGAGGTTTGTCGGGGGGGGAAAAAATTGATTCGAGAGGTTTGTCGAAGGAAAAAAAAAAACATTTCATTGTGAGGGGGGTTTCTCCTTCGGTTAAAAGGAAGAGAGATAGAGTCTGCGTCGAGAGAGAGAAAATATGAAGTCAGGGGAAGGAGATTAAAAAAAGAGAAAAAGCAGAGAGAGAGACTGCAGAGAGTGAGACGTGAGAGAGAGATAGAGAAAAGAAGTGACCGAACAGCAAAAAAAAAAAAAGAGAAAAGACCCCTACGTTCATCTTCTTCGGGAGTTCCTCGCTCGCTGGCCGTCCGGCGCCGCAGCCACCGCACCTCGCGCCCGCGCGCCACCGTCCCCGTTGCTGCACCTCTGACCGACGCCAGCATCTCCTTCCAGCGAGCCCCGAGCGCGCCACCATCACCACCCGCCCGAGCGACTCTACCGCTGCTTCTGCAAGCAACACCTCCGCAGCCACGAGCACCAGCAGCTCGCCACCACTGCTGCTGCGAAGGCCACCGTGACCTGCAACCCAGCCCCGTCGCCGTCTGTGGGTCTGCTCCCCGTGTCTGCTTAGTCGTGCAGCAACCTGACCCTGGGCCGCCCGACGCCGGTCACCCCCGTGCGAACACCGCCACCCCGGCCCGACGCCTCACCGCGCGCCTACGCGCTCTTCACCCGAACACTAGCAAGACCGTCCCGAACACCTCCACTCGCAACCGCGCCTCTGCACAACCGCAACTCAGCCATGACGCCGCTCCTGCTGTCCCTCATCCCGTCCGTCTGTGAAGCCACCGCTGCTCGACGCCATTGCTCTCCACCGCCGCTCGGTCCCTCGCCACACCGGCGCCGCACCACCCGTAGCCGTCCGAAGCTCCGCTGCCGTGACCATCCCCCGCGTCCATCATCGTCGCTGCACCACCGGAGTCGCCCCTCGCCACGACACAGCTACTGCTCGCTGCTGCTGACCTGCGACGCCCTGCTGCCCGAGCCGCTCTGTTCTGCTCCGCCCCTCGCTCTGCCATCTTCCGTCGCTTCTGGTGTTCCCGTCACCTTCGTCGGTGATTCGATTCTGCCCGGACCCGCGCCCGACGCCGTCCACTGCAACCAGCAGCCACTAGCACCCGGCTCACCGCCACTCGTCGCCCCTACTGTGGCCGCGACGACCCGGCACCTCTGACCGCCTGAAGCTCCGTCGCCGTCGCCGTTGCCCTTGCCGTTCCGTCAACCGCCGGGGTTCCACCCCTTTGCTGCCGCGCCTTCCTCTGCTCGACTCCGCTGCACGCTGTTGCAGCAACCACTCGAGCCCGCCTAGCTCCGCCAGCCGCCGTCCCCTTCCGAGCAACGCCACCACAGCAGCTCGCTGCCCGTTCCGAGCTTGCTGTCCCTTGCCGGAGCTTCGACGACCGTGCCCACCGCACACGGTCGCCCGTCGCAGCTGCAGCAGCCACCCCGGCCGTGAGCTGAGTCCCTGTCGTGGTCCACAAAGCACCACTCATTGAGGCAAATTTGGAAAAAGTCCAAATTAGGTTATTTTATTTTATTTTATTAGGTAGATTTATTTCATTTTATTTCTTTTTAATTTCGTTTCTTTATTTGAATTAGTTCTTAATGCATGTTTGAAAATCCCTGACGTACCACTTAATTCACAACCGCACACGAATTTTTATTCCATCTATAAGGCTTTAGATGGAATAATTAATCACGCGGGAGTAAAATTGATATCTTGATCTTTAAGGCTTAAGATCAATTTATCGATTTTATTAGCGAAATAATTAATTTTGAATCTAAATTCGAATGATGGATAACATTTTTGATGACCATGGATGATTTGGTGTTTAACTTTTAATTGTTCTGTTTATCCCGAAAATACAAAAAAAACTGCATTTGCATTTCACGTAAATTAGAATTGATTTTTCTAGATAAAATTGCATGATAAAATAGTTATTTTTAATGTAAAAATGCATGTTTAGATGGTATCTAGGTTAGATAATATCTTTTGAATTAAATGGCATGACGAGGTAATTTTCTAAGTTAAGATAGGATTTAGATTAGTCTATTCCTAACTTAAAATAGATAATATCTCACTTTAACTAGTTTTTTTTAGCATTTTTAATTACGAATTTTCAAAAAAAAAAATCAAAAAAAAGTGTAGGTTAGAATTAGGTTTATTTCCTGTTTTAGGGTTTGTATATTTAGAATAGGAATTTTATTTCGAATTAAAAAAAAAAAAAATCAAATCAATCAATTTAGGTTGCTAGTTTTTTAACTTAGGTTTCATGTTTAATTATTTGACAATTTTTAATTTCGAAATTAATACAAAAAAATAAAAAAAATAGAATTTTAGCACTCTTTGCATGTCATTGCATTTTAGGGTAAAATTTCATATAGTTTAATTCGATATAATATTTTTAATTTATTGTAAGTTTAGATAAATTTTTTAGATAGATTGCATTTTAGTTAGGGATTTCTAAGTTAGGATAACATTCTAGTCTAAATTAAGATTTGGCTTAACCTCACTCCTAATACAAATTAGATGACATTTTAATTTAGATAGATAGTTTCACATTTTTATTCCGAATTTCATGAAAAATACAAAAAAAAATGTGTCTTAGAATAAGTTAGTTTTGTTTTCTAGGATAAAGTGCATCTTTTAAGAAAAAAAAAATGTCATGTGCATGTCATATATAATTAGATTCATGAAACGCATGTCATTTAGTGATTGTTGTTAGGTTCATTCAGTTAAAAATGGCCCGTCATTAGAATCAAGTTATTAGGTTAATTTAGATTGCATATTTAATTGTTACATTTATTTAATTTCAAATTTCATGAAAAATACAAAAATGCCATAGGTTGAATTAGTTTTATTTTCTAGGATAGATTGCATTCTTTCAGGAAATAGAAAGAAAAGAGAAAAAAGAAAAAATATGTCACATGCACGTCATTAGGATTAGATTCATTGAAATGCCTGTCATGTGGTAGTTGTTGCTAGGACCATCCAAATTACATGTCATTAGAATTAGGTCATTTAGTTATATTGCATTGCATATTGCATGATTTTCATTAAATAAGCGAAAACAGAAAAAGAAAAAAAGAAATTGCGTGTTAATTAGAAATCATATTTAGGACTGCTGATGTGAATTTTGATCTAACAACGCAGATGCTTTCGTTGCTATGAGGTAACTTTTTCTTGGGTGTTAAATTGGTGGTTTGCGCACCCGCATGATCACCTCACATGTTAGGGAAGTAAATTAAAATCAATTCAAGCTACCTGCCAAACATTTTTCAAAATAAAAGAGAAAGGTACCGAAAGGGCGTTAGAGAAATCTAGCGTAATCAAGTCCCCGAACTCATAAATCTCTGGTTTGTAGGAGTAAAGTAAATCTCCCGTTACTTTACTTTGGTTTCTAATCGACCCACCAAAAAATAGATTAGTGGCGACTCCTAATTGAAAAATTATTTGCATGTTAAAAAATTTGAACTTAAGTCGCGAATTGGTATGGGCTTGGGAGAGCCCGAGTTAAGTCTAGGCTTAGCAATCCATTAGCCGAACCCTTAGGTGGTCCAACCCGCTTCAGGGAGGTCGCGACAACTTCTCAATTGCTAAATGCATTCTTTGTGAAGATTCCTGATCTTATTTTATTTGTTTCTTTTCTTTGAGAATCGATGCTCTAAGTCTTCATCTTGCTCTAATATTCCAAACACTCTTTCAATATCATTTATGAAGATGTGCTGCAAATTTATGTAGGATGACAAAGAGGACAATTTTGCCTTAGTATTTGCAGCTATGGGAGTGAACATGGAAACTGCACAATTTTCTGAACGTGACTTTGAGGAAAATGGGTCAATGGAGAGAGTGACCCTTTTCCTTAATCTGGTGGGGTAATATACCTTTTTAGGGGCAGAAACTATAACTACAAAACTCGTCCCCGCTTTCCACTGATGCTGTGGAAACCTGCTCCTGTGTATCCAAGGTTGATTAAAAAATGGCGGAAGCGGAGACGTTCGTGTTCTAGGCGGAGATAAACCAGCTCCTAAGCCTGATCATCAACACCTTCTACAGCAACAAGGAGATCTTCCTCCACGAGCTCATTAGCAACTCCTCCGATGTACGTCTCCTCCACCTCGCTTTGAAGTACTAGGTTGCCTTGTTCAATGTCTTTTGTCTGTTAGGTGTTAGTAATGGCTTGCAGGCTTGAAGATTAGAGAGATTTATGTTTGCTTGAAGTAGTTGTTCGATGCCTGATGAAGACTTAAGATTGTCATTTTTAGTTGATTGGATGGCTCTGCCTTAGGCATTGTTGAGAAATAATCGTGATCGAAATGCGATATTGTGATGCTGAAGGTGATATTGATTCTGATATGTGATCGGTTTGTGTGTGCTTTAGGCATTGGATAAGATTAGATACGAGAGCCTCATGGACAAGAGCAAGCTTGATGCACAGCCCGAGCTGTTCATTAGGCTGGTGCCGGACAAGGCCAAGAAGACCCTTTCGATCGTTGACAATGGCGTTGGCATGACTAAAGCAGGTAATGTAATTGGCTGACAGAGATTGATCAATTTTCTTGCTCGCTTCTTTTGGCTATGGCTATGTTCCTACGCGATAAAAGTAACTGTTATGCTGAGTTCATTTAAGTTGTGAGACTGTTGGTAGATATTAACGTCTGAGATGAATTGGACAGATCTTGTGAACAATGTGGGTACGATTGCGAGGTCGGGGATGAAAGAATTCACGAAGGCATTGCAAGCGGGAGCTGATGTGAGCATGATTGGTCAATTTGGTGTCGGTTTCTACTCTACTTATTTGGTGGCTAAGAAAGTCATTGTGACTACTAAGCACAATGATGATGAGCAGTACATCTGGGACCAGGCCGGTGGTTCCTTCACCATTACGAGAGATGTGAGTGGGGAGCAACTTGGTAGAGGGACCAAGATCACCCTCTTCCTTAAGGAGGACCAGGTGAGTTCATTTATGGTTGTTTTTATGAATTGGTGGAGAAGATTTGCTATGGTTTTGGATGATACATGATGCTAACAGTGTCATGTCTCTGTTTTCCTCAGCTGGAGTACCTGGAAGAAAGAAGGATTAAGGACCTTGTGAAGAAGCACTCCGAGTTCATTAGCTACCCCATCTATCTATGGACTGAGAAGACAACCGAGAAAGAGATCAGTGATGATGAGGACGATGAGCCCAAGAAGGAAGAGGAAGGAGATGTTGAGGACGTCAATGATGAGAACAAAGAAAAGAAGTCCAAGAAGAAGAAGAAGATTAAGGAGGTTTCTCATGAGTGGCAGCTCGGTACTGGTCTGTATTTTTTCATTGTATGATTGGACACAAGGAAGCGTATAGGCCATCCCTCGGTACAACACTACTGAACTTCCAGATCTCCATATAACAAAGCCTCCTACTCTGACAAGGCAAGTGTATTAGAGGCTCATTATCTCAGTGCATCAATGATTCATGATTAAAATAAAGACTCTCAAGTCTCCAACGCCAACTGAGATTTATTCAAGTGATTACATCTTTGAAGTCATGATTTTATATCCATTCCAGATGTCAAATACGGCACTTAAATGCACGCAAGCAATCAGCAAACACATGAAAGTTCCAGGCTCATCAAGATTCAACCTTCATTTACTTACTTATCCATAAGCAAAGAAGAGACCAGCACTAACCTCCAAAGTTTCATGGGTTCTTTTCATGTTAAGTGACTGAGGACCTTCAAATTTCAACTTCACCACTTCATCCTCTCTCCACTTCTCATGTATAGAATCCACCAAAGCCTGGGTAATCCCTGCATCCCCAACTTTCATCCTCTCTACCATCCTGAGAGCAATTTTCCTAAGCCTCCTGAGCTCATGTTGCGGAATTACTCTCTCCGCCAAGTCCACATGCTTCCTCGACTTGGAAACAGCTGCAGAAACCGCTTCCATAAGGAAATCCTCTAAGAACGTGGACACTTTTTTCTCAGCCGGAGCTTGAACCCAAATGGGAGAGAGGACAGAAGAGCCTGACCACTGCCCCCCGGAATGCTGGAGATAGAGAACTCCACAACGCTCCATGGCTACAAGCCTACAATGCTCGCGAAATCGTGCAGTCCGTAATTTCTCGCGCAGATGGCACGCGAAAGAAGAGATATAAAGTGAGACTGCCCGTGAATTTTCTGAATAACCGCAGATGCTGCAATCCATCGGCCATGTTTGCAACAGAGGATGGGGACCTGCAATTGGAGCTCCTAAGTATGGAATATTCAAACAGGACCACAAAACAAGCAGAACATCTTGCGATTGATCAAGGCAAGAAGCTCCATCAGTGCACAGAAGCATTCCCATCATCCATTACTTTTGCGTTCTCATGTTGATCATGGCGTATATTTAACTGTCATAGGTAGGGAAACATACAGGATAACATCGCAGCGAACATGAGTAACCACAGATATACGGCTTTAGCATGAAGATCTTAGAGTCTCAGATAATCGGAACGAGCATATCATCTTGAAGATCCCAAAATTTCACAAGAAATGCCCAACTTCTCAGCACTAAAAGTTCTGCAAGCAAATGAAGCTAGCGACGAAAGCATTATAGAAGAAGGGGGTTATTGATCCCAACTCCGTTTCTCAAACGGGCAAGCATCTTTCCTTTTTCACTTTTTGCCAAATTGGGTATGTCTGTAAAAATGGTAGATAATCCGTCCATAACTTTATGGATTTACCATTTTTGATAGTTTGACTTATATTTAAGATTTAATTGGATTTGTCGGAATTCATGTTCGAAGAAGATCAACTGTATCAAGATATAACGTCGTTACTGTTTAGGAATTATGATTTGAACTAAATTTGAGATTTAATTGGATTTATCCGAGTTCATATTCGAACAATGTCATTTGTCTCAAGACTAAATATTATTACTGATCCAGAATTACGACCAGGGTTTAGATAATATTGGAATTGATCCTTAAATTCAACATCAGGAAGAAAGCCAAGGAAGAAAATAATTAATTACAAGCAACCTTCTCCAGGAGAATAGGCTGTGCAGAATCAAACAAATTGAAAAATTTGGCAGAGAAATGAAGGAAAATAAAAGAATGCAAAGGGGAAAAAAAGAACTGTTAGGCACAGATAATTTGCTATAGAGAGAGAGAGAGAGAGAGAGACAGAGACAGAGAGAGACAGAGAGAAATCAAGAGCCGCTGCTGAGGCAATTCTCAACTCGAGAACTCATCTCCTGGGGCCAAAATCTCATGCACATCGGTGCAGTTATCTTCTTCATTTTGAGCACAGAGGCCGGGAACAACCACAGTCCATCTCCAAACACGAGAGCAGACCCAACGAAAGGCGCGAACATCTCCGCTTGCTCCTTGTTCTTCCTCCTCCAAACGTACAAGATCAAGTACCCGACGCACATGTCAATGGTGATGTAAGCTCTGATGTAGAAGGGTATGGCGAATGCAACGGGGATTGGTATCAAGTTCCTCCACTTCTTCGGCGTCCAGTCTCTGAGCAGGTTGATGAGAATGGCCGCCAGGAAGAAGGCCAGAGAGATCTCGAGGCAGTGCTTCGGCAGCATCGAGAACCTGCTCGTTGCTTGCATAGAGGCTTCTCTGAAACTGCTGGACCAAGCAGCCGAGAACCGGGAACCGGGTGTGCCTAGCCCGGGGTGGCGGCTCCAGAGGTACAAGAAGATGGAGGGTGATATCACACACCCCATCAAAATCCCAATCAGTTTGCTCAGCAGGAGGGATTTGGGGGAAGAAAGTGTCATGTACCCAACTTTGAAGCTCTCCATGACATTAGAAGCCACGTCCACCAAATTCATGACGATCCCACAAGCCGCGAGACCAACTAGGATGCTGCCCCGGGCCTTCCTGGCTCACGAAGCGAAGATGATCATCGCCAGCTTCCCCAGGTTTGACGTTATGGACATGTCGGTCAAGCCGGTGGAGTACGCCTTGCAGAACGCCAGGACTGGGGAGATCATGTAAATGATCAAGATGTAGTACCATTTGAGAGGAGGGAAGATGAATGGGAAAACCACGGTGGATATGACGGAGATCACAATGTAGCTGCCGACCGCCACTCTGTCTGGGATTAGTTCCTCCAGGAAGATCTCAGTTCTGACCTCTTCATCATAGGAGACAGGTGATTTCTCATGGAAGGGATTCTCGGCGAAAGGAGAACGAGCAGCATTGTCGATCTTCTTATGCATGAACAACCCGATAACAACGACCTTTATCGTGTGGTAGACCGCGTCGCCAGTTATGATGGCAAGGCTAAGGAAGACCTGTGTGACAATCAAATTCTAGACCATCAAATGAGAGGGGGACACAAAATCCGGACGTCGCTGATTACTCGGTTATCCATGCTTCTTGAGTAAACAGGAATAAGCAAGAAAATACAAATAAGCTATTGGCAAGAGACGTCACCCGATAACCTAATCGGCCACTGAGACTTCTGACAGCAGCATCTGCAGGATACCAGTCACCCTTCTTGGTCTCTATGAAAGGCCACAATATACCTGAGGAGAGAATCGCTCCGAGCAATTGGGAATAGGTTATTACGAAGGGACACATCATTCCGACGCCGATATATGATGAATGGAAGTCGAAATGGAAGCTGTTTTAGCAGCAGGAAGTGAGAACAAAGAACTTCAAATGAGGAACTTGCTAGGATTGTGGGCAGATTTTCAGTTCCTCAACTGTCACCTCTCTCCATTGCATGAAACCAATAGTTTCAACCAAAACAAGTATCGGTCAGCCAATGCATTTATCTATGTTGAGTAGCAGTAGTGTTTGATCTTTCTATCTTTACTTTGCAAAGACAGTACTTTTTCTAAGTTTTCCCAAAGATTGATTGGTCAAATTGCGAACATTTATAGACAATACCTTCTTTGGAATGCTTTGAACCCAAAGGTAGGGAAGTAATGGAATCCACAAGAGCTACCTCCACTGAATAACCACTGATATACGGCCCCAAAAAAGCTGATCGTGAAGAATTTACTAAGAGTCGTCCCCTGTTTCCTGTTGGTAGATCGATGAAACGCAGTATTAATGATTATTAGTGGTGCAGTTGTCCGAAAAACCACCCCAAAAAGGTGTAGTCAAGAGGAAGAATGAAACTAAAAGGGAAAAGAAGAAGTACCTGCCATTCAATTTGCCTATCTGAGGAGTGTGGAAGCTGTTTATTACATTACCTGTTGCATATCCAGTGGGGTATGTCAACTTCTTGTCAATGAGCATGAACTGGGCACCAGAAACTCAAGAAGTCACCAAATCGCTCATATCGACAATGACTCGACGAAGGATCATTCATAAAGAATTTAAAGAAGCAACACCCTAATTGATTCCCACAACTAATCTCTGCATCATAAAATGCAGTACATTGCGTGCTAGAACTTTTGTAATCGATGACAATGATTTGAGCATTTTAATAGCAATTTGGGCATATATGATGCTTACCTTTCGAAGAGGCAATAGAGATAATAGACCGGCACAACTAGCGAGAAAGAGAAACAGTCTCATCCACCCCAAGCTGGGATTCTTGATATCATATGAATCGACCGGAGCCGGAATTTGCTTTGCGACAGTGTCACTCATGGCCAAAAGATAGCTTGAAAAGCCTCCTGTTTACGAGAATTAAATCCAGGGATGTAACGCTCGTCTAATTTTCCGATATCATTGAGAAATCAAGCCAGGACATATCATCAATAATAGGATCTCTCTTGCTGCTAAGAGGGAACTCACCACTCAGAGCAATGCCGATGAAGGAATCGACGCACGTATGAATGATGGTATTCTCTTGCCTCGTGAACGGCTGACTCAGCAAGCCAGTCGCATTTACTAGCTTTGTCCACGTTGATATGAAGACGAAACCAAAGCCTCCGGCGAAGAGATTCGCGGGAGGGAGGAAATGCAGCATCAGGTCCATCTTTAGCATATAAATGGTCAGGAAAGCTCCCATTGCACAGCTCACAACTAGAGCTCTCAGCGTGAGCTGTCTCTGCCATGGTGGGACCTCCTTCCCTTTGAGTATAAACTCCACGGAGTGCAATTCGCGCGGCTTCTCTTCATTGCTATTCAACGTCTCCGGTGCCAACTTCGTGTAATCGAGAGGCCAACCCTGAAGGTCCGTGTGGATCTTTTCGCCATCCTCGGTCCTGCTCATCCTGGTACAGTACAAGGAGCGCCAAAGCCTTTTCGTGTCGAGATAAACAAAAAAAAAAGTACAAAAGAATGATTCTTTGAAGTGAACAAGAACAAGAAAAGGGTAAATGAGCTTTTCGGTTGTTCTGTATAGTTAGGACATCTTGAATCTTTCTTGTTCCTCAGACATTGGAAAAGAAAAAGACTGTTAAGTTGTTAAAAGTTGTTAAAGATATGTTTACTGTGGGCATCTAAAGACAGCTTGGAGAAGAACATTCGGCATCCCCGAACCACAATGGATGCAATAGTCTCACACCCTTGACTTTTATTTCACGTGAAATACCTAAAACCTTCTAGATTATTTTTACCTAAAACCTTCTAGAATATTCTGACATATAGAATTAGATATATATATTTTTATAATATCTTGAAGGGCAACACTGGTCTCAGATATCTTGGTTCCAAATTTTTGAAACTAGTTATTTCTGATTTGATTCCCAAATTAGGGTTCCAAAGTGCCATTTTGATATAAGTTTGATGATCAATGTAATTACGTGATAAGATTTTGGAGGAGATAAATATAACAGAAAGTCATAACTTTTGTATGGTGCTTACATTCATAAAAATAACTTTCTTCCATCTAGTTATATATAAATATTGCGAAAAAGGGAATATACACACATAAACAATATGTGCATAAAAATAAAAGATTTGCTAAAGTGACTATCAATTGCAAATCGTCGGGTAAAGCATGCTCATGCACGTGAGCGTGCCAATATAAATTTTTTTTCTTTGAGAAGGCACAAGATTATTATAGTAGTATTTTCTCTTCTTGGAGAATTCATTTATTCAAAACATATAATTCTGCGCGTACAATAGGGAAGAACTTACGCAGGTTCAGGATTTCATATCATCACGAGACAAGTTATCCAAGTTGAGCTTAAATCTTTTCTGGATATAACGGGGTTTATCGAACTTGGATTTTGGACGAAGGGAACCGTCTAAAACTCGTTCGTTCGAAGAGAAGATCTGTCTATTGTTCAAAGAATTGAGGTCAGGGAAATAAAATCTTTTCGTCTGAGCCAAGAACATGGGTTTTGATCTGTCAAGTGCATGTTCAATGCAACACAAGGCAAAACCGCAGTTGACTTCAACAGATCTCAAGTTCAGATGTTTCTATAGTTGTGCACTTAACTGGAATTTAGCTATTTCTCGTGGAAGTTTCCCTAGAAGCAAGCCCAACAGTAAAACAATAAACGTATGAAGTTATGAACTTTTGTTTCTTGCCTCGTAATTTTGGGCTGTCAGATGTTCTAAGAAGCTTGGGAGCTATGGATCACGTTCTCAGCACAGGCTGTCTTCATATCCCCGAAAGAAACAGTTTCTAACAAATTGCAACAACAAGCGTTTTCTATTAAGTTCCAATGTTCGAGGAAGATGAGAGACAAAACATCACGTATGCACACAACCTCTTTGCTCAATTGCCTTGTTCTTTTTCTATTCAGAAAACTTTCTTTTTCCCTGCACACACAAAGGCCTCTGTGATTATTCACCTTGATCTATACTTTAGACGATGAAGGTGAACGAGGAAGGTGAAAAGAGCAACCTCGACCATAATGATTGGCCTATTAATTACAATAATCTGAAGGAAGAGACAGGGAATGAAGAGAAACCGCACGAATTGCATTCCGTAGAGTTATTATTCAAAGATAAGGAGATCCTGCCATGGCAAAGACAACTCACATTGAGAGCTTTAGTTGTGAGTTGTGCAATGGGAGCTTTCTTATCCATTTTCGTCATAAAAATGGACCTGATGTTCGCAATGGTCCCTCCAGTAAACCTCTTTGCTGGATTCTTCGGTTTCCTCTTCATATCGACATGGACAAAGTTATTGAGTGCAGCTGGCTTCATGGGCCAGCCATTCACGAGGCAAGAGAATGTCGTCATTCAAGTATGCGTCAATGCCATAATCACCATGGCTTTTAGTGGTGAGCTCTCTACTAGCAGCAAGAATCCTCTCAATGGAAACCTCTCTGGATTTTCTCTTTTAGTAGCCTTGGGAAATGAGAAGGTTGTATGATTACTCCAGTGTATTCCTATAAACAGGAGGCTTCGCAAACTATCTTTTTGCCATGAGTGACATTGTCGCGAAGCAAATGCCTGGACCAGTCAATCCTAAAGACATCAAGAATCCCAGCTTCGGGTGGATGGCAGTGTTTCTTTTGCTCTCTAGCTCTGCCGGCCTATTCACTCTATTGCCATTTCGAAAAGTGAGTTTATATGCTCAAATTCCTGGTTAAAACGCTTCAAACATTTTCATCGAATGCAAAGTTCGAGCTCATACGTACTGTGCATTATATGGTTTGACGTTACACATTAAGAAAAAATTTAGTGTGTGATGTCGCTCCAATCTTTGTTAAAATAATGTGTGATGATATTATCCCAAGTTCATAAAAGATTTGCTGTGAGTTGATTTATTGTCAGTTTGAAAATTTGGATTACCTTTTGAGTTTTCGATACCCAGTTTATGATCATCGACAAGAAGTTGACGTTCCCCACTGGATCTGCATCAGCTAATTTTATAAACAGCTTCCACGCTCCTCGGAGAGGCAAATTGAATGGCAGGTTCTTTCTCTCTTCCTCTTTCTTTCTTCCTCATCAATAAAATCTTTTCTTGTGGTTTTCCAGAAGAGTGTACGATTAACAAAGACTAACACAATGTTATTCGATCTGCCAACAGGAGGCAGACCCGGAAACTGAATAGATTCTTCTCAATTAGCTTTCTTTGGAGCATATTTCAATGGTTATACAGTGGAGGTGACTCATGCGGATTTCATTATTTCCCCACTTTTGGATTCAAAGCATTTCAAAGGAGGTATGGGTTCATAAGGATTCGTCGTCATTCAAATAATCACTCTGTACCTAAAGCTAAAAGGAGCGCTCGCAGCGCTCCTTGTAAAGTGAAGGAGGACAGAGAAACGAAGACATGAAAGAGTCTATACTAACTGACACTGAATATAAATAAAGACATTGGCTGAACCATACATGCTTTGGTCGGTATCAAAGTTCTTGATAAATGAGGTTTAATAAATGCCTGCAACGCTAGCAAGATCCTAATTGCGAGCTTCTCCTCATTTCTGGTGACCAAAACAGTTTCTATTTCGACTTCCACTCATCATATATTGGCATGGGAATGATGTGTCCGTTTGCAATAACCTATTCACAATTGCTCGGAGCAATCCTATCATCGGGTATATTGTGGCCTTACATTCAGACCAAGAGTGGTGACTGGTATCCTGCAAAAGTCACTCCCAGAACTCTCGATGGCCCACAAGCTTATAAGGTGATGTCTCTGAGCAATAGTTCAGTCTGTGAAACCTTGATCTTGTCTCCCTCATTTGACGGCTTAAATTTTGATTATGTCAAGCAGGTCTTCATTAGCCTCTCCATTGTAATTGGTGATGGAGCCTACCACCTGATGAAGATAATTCTTATTGGGTTGTTCAAGCATAAAAACAACGACAATTCTTCCGCTTTGCCTGTTGCTGCGAACCCCTTCCATGAAAAAACCCCTGTCTCCTATGATGAAGAGGTCAGAACCAGCACCTTCCTCAAGGACCAAATTCCGAAGAGAGTGGCGATTGGCGTCTATGTCGCAATAGCTATAATCTCCGTAGTGGTTTTCCCATTCATCTTCCCCAGACTCAAATGGTACCAAGTGTTGACCCTGTACCTGATATCCCCCTTGTTAGGATTGTGTAGAGCCTATGTGACCGGTTTAACCGACATGTCGCTATCATCGGCTCTTGCGAAGACAACCATCTTAATCTTCTGTTCGTGGACCGGAAAGTCCAGCGGCAGCGTCCTAGTCGGGCTTGCCGCTTGTGGGTTACTCACACTTCTCACAAATGTAGCTTCCAATCTGATGGAGTCCTTCAAACTAGGGTACATGACGCTTACCTCTCCCAAATCCCTATTCTTGAGCCAACTGATTGGGACTTTAGTGGGCTGTTTTGTCTCTCCTTACATCTTCTTGTACATCAAGAACCACAACCCAAACGGGTTTGGAACACCTGATTCCATGTTCCCGGCTTACTATGCCACCGGCCAGAGAGTTGCCGCCATGCGTGCAACCAACGGGTTCTCAACGCTGCCAAAGCATTGCCTCAGCTTTTCCCTGGCATTCTTTTTCGCGGCCATTCTTGTCAGCTTGCTCAGAGACTGGATGCCGAAGAAGTGGAAGAGTTTGGTACCGATACTCATGGCGTTCGCCGTGCCATTCAACGTGGGAGCTTATCTCAGCATTGACATGTGCGTTGGGTACTTGGTCTTGTACCTCTGGAGGAGGAAGAACAAGGCCCAAGCTGAGGCATTGGCTCCTTTCGTTGGGTCTGCACTGATGTTTGGGGATGCGTTGTGGTGGTTTCCGAGTGCCGTACTCAGGATGAGGAACGTGATTGCACCATTGTGCATGAGGTTTCTGTCCAGGGAGATGAGTGCTCAAGTTGAAACTTGCCTCAGTAGCGGTTCTTGATTTACTTTCTTTTCTATTTTTGCAAACAATTTGTATTAGATGTATAATCTGTTGGGGAGAATCCGGGACAATAATTTGCCACAAGCCAAACATTATCCGGGATCAATTTCTCCGCTAAAACTAATCCGACCAAAATCAACTTACCCCCAACAACGACCAACCAATATACCTAGGAATAAGCAATATGAATACAAATTGATAAGGAAATAAAGCCAATAATAATACCAAGGATTTAATGTGCAAATCCAATGTGGGAAAAATCATTGACTGCCCAGAAATTTCTACTAATCATTAAGAATAGTAGGATATACAAAGTAATCTTTTTTAATCACATATTAAGGGCTCAACATCAATAATACAAGCTCATTTTCTCACCATAAATGTGGATAAATATAAATTTGGGGTAAGAAAATCCTAATCACAATCAAAGAATTCAGAGGCGATTCTTGACGAATGAAAATCATCAACTCGTAGCCCTTGATCTCATAAATAGCGTACTCAAATTTGGGCTGATTTCATCAACATTTGGTCTTCAAATCAGAGCCACAAAATTGCTCTCCTCTTCTCTTCTTCTTGGGCACACTCCTTGCACGAAGCACTCGCTCCCTTTATCTTTTGCTTTTTGACTTTTCTTCCTTTTTTTGACCTTTTTATTTAATGCTAGCCGGGAATCAAGAAGAGTAGGGATTTGGAACAAATACTCCCCTCCGTCATCGGAGATGGGGAATGGTCATGTTGACATGTCGTTGCCCTTGTGGATTTAGTAGAAAATGATCATTTATTTAACATCATATATTGATGGTTTCTTCAATTAATATTCATATTAATGAGTAATTTATTATCAATTCACTTATATGCTAAAACATGTGCAATTATGAAATATATTACCGAAGTACATGTGATAACGGAATATAACCTTTTTTCATCTAATTATATATAGATATTGCAAAGCAAAAGGGAATTTACACATGCATAAACAATATGTGTATAAAAACTATAGATTTGCTGAAGTGACCATCAAATATGTTTTTCTTTTCTTTGAGAAGGCACATACAATGCAGCAAAAGGCGAAACTGCAGCTGAGTTCAACAGATTTCAGGTTCAGATCTTTTTACAGCCGTGCACTTAACTCGAATTTGGCTATTTCTAGTTGAATTTTTACCAGAAGCAATCCCAACAGGAAAACAATAAACGTACGAAGATATAAGATTTCGTTTCTTGCCTTGTAATGTCGGGCTGTCAGATGTTTTGACAAGCTTGGGAGCCATGCACCACCTTCTCATCAACGGCTGTCTTTACATAACCAAAGAAACAGTTTTTCTGTAACAACATGCAGTTTTCTTTTTGTTTTTCCAATGTCCAAGGAACACGATAGGCTCAACATCACCTAATTACAAAAAATCTTTGCTTAATTAACTTGTTCTTGTTCTATTCAGAAAACTCTCTCTTCATCTGCACAAACGACAGCCTCTGCGATTATTCAACTTGATCTGTACTTTAGACGATGAAGGTGACCAGGGAAGGTGAAACAAGTGACCTCGACCATAATGATTGGCCTCTGAATTACAGTAATCTGAAGGAAGAGACAGGGAATGAAGAGAAACCGCGTGAATTGCATTCTGTGGAGTTCTTATTCAAAGATAAGGAGATCCCACCATGGCAAAGCCAACTCACAGTGAGAGCTTTAGTTGTGAGTTGTGCAATGGGATCTTTTTTATCCCTTTTTGTCATAAAGATGGACCTAATGTTTGGGTTAATCCCTCCGGTGAACCTCTTCGCTGGATTCTTCGGTTTCCTCATCATATCAACATGGACAAAGTTATTGAGCGCAGCTGGCTTGATGGGACAACCGTTCACGAGGCAAGAGAACGCCGTCATTCAAATATGCGTCAACGCCATTATCAGCATCGCTTATGATGGTGAGCACTCTATGAGCAGCAAGAATCCTGTCATTAGAAATCTGTCTGGGTTTTCTTTTTTTATAGCCTTGAGAAATGATAAGGTTGTATAGTTACTCTAGTTTACTTCTGTAAACAGGTGGTTTTGCAACCTATTTTATTGCCATGAGTGACATCGTCGCGAAGCAGTTGCCAGGACCAGTCGATGCTAAAGACATCAAGAATCCCAGCTTCGGGTGGATGGCACTGTTTCTTTTGCTCTCTAGTGCTGCCGGCCTATTCATTATATTGCCTCTTCGAAAGGTAAGCATACATTCTCAAATTGCTGATTAAAACGGTTCAAACATTTTCATCAAATACAAAGTTTGAGCCCATCCATACTGCATTTTACGGTTTCTATCGAGAATCAAGTGGATGTCTTGATCAAAATGAACACTCTTATTATTATATAAGTACACTCAACACCACTTACACACTAAACCATATTTTATATGGAGACTTCTATGTGTACACAAAGTGGAGACTTTTTTCTACTCTTACCAGTTGGAGACTTCCTCTCTCACAGTGCTCGCATCAAAGTGTCTGCTTCACTCATGCTTGATAAAAATGGGATGGGTGTTGCCGTTTTATACTAGTGTTAAGTCGGTGGAGGAAATCTCCACACTCTTCTGATATAAATATCTCCTAAAATAGACATTACACTGCAACTTGCTTTGGCTGATTTTTCTTTAGAGAATCCTGGAGGTGGCGTAGAAGTCTTCACACAAGTTGGCAATTTAGCTTGGTAGCTTGTTGGTTGATTTTTCTTTAGAAAAATCTGGAAATGGCAACTACTAACAGAGAAAAATCTGGGAATAGGGGAGAGAGAGAGAGAGAGAGAGAGAAAGGCGGTGCTTCTCAGTTTGAGATTACTCATTAAGAAGGAATTAGTGTGTAAGATGTTTCTCCGATTTAATAAAGAGAGAAACTAATATGCCAATTTCATAAAAGACTCATCACGTATTGATTCGTTGTCAGTATGAAAATATGTTTACTTTTTGAGTTTTCGGTAAACAGTTCTTTATCATTGACAAGAAGTTGACATTCCCAACCGGATCTTCATTAGCTAATTACATAAACAGCTTCCACGCTCCCCGGAGTGGCAAAATGAATGGCAGGTTCTTTCTCTCTTCCTTTTCTTTCTTCCTCATCAATAAATATTTTTTTCTTGTGGTTTCTAAAAGAGTGCACGACTGATAACTACTAACACAATGTTTCTCGATCCGCCAACAGGGAGCAGATCGAAAAACTGAGGAGATTCTTCACGATTAGCTTTCTTTGGAGCATATTTCAATGGTTATACAGTGGAGGTGACTCATGCGGATTCACAAACTTCCCCACTTTTGGACTCAAAGCATTTGAAAGGAGGTATGGGTTCATAAGTTTTCATCATTCAAGCAATCACTTTGTACCAAAACCTAATAGGAGCACTGTCTTTCTTAAGTAAAGGGGAACATAAACAGAAACATGAAAGAGTCTATAGTATTGCTACTGAATATAAATAAATACATTGGTTGAACCATACATGCTTTGGTCGACATGAAAGTTTTTGTGGAAACGAGAGAGGTGATAACTGAGGATTAATATATGCCTGCAACACTAGCAAGTTCCTAACTGTGAGCTTTTCCTCATTTCTGGCGGCCAAAACAGCTTCTATTTTGACTTCTATTCAGCATATATTGGCATTGGAATGATGTGTCCATTCGAAATCACCTATTCACAATTGCTCGGAGCAATCCTCTCGTCAGGTGTATTGTGGCCTTACATAGAGACCAAGAGCGGTGACTGGTATCCTGTAGAAGACGGCTATCAAACTTATAAGGTGATGTCCCTGACGAATAGTTCAATTTTCCAGTTACTTGTTTGTTTGCATTTGCGTGAAAAGCATAATAACCAAGTAATCTGCGTAATCTAGATTTTGTCTCCCTCATTTGATGGTTTAAACTTTGATTATGTCACGCAGGTCTTCATTGGCCTCTCCATCATGATTGGTGATGGAGTCTATAACCTGATAAAGATCATTGTTATTGGGTTGATCAAGCATAAGAACAAGGATAATTCTCCTGCTTTGCCTGTCGAGAACCCCTTCCATGGGAAAAACCCTGTACCCTATGATGAAGAGGTTAGAACCAAAACCTTCCTCAAGGACCAGATTCCAAAGAGAGTGGCGATCAGTGGCTATGTCGCAATGGCTATTATATCCGTAGTAGTTTTCCCATTCATCTTCCCCGGATTCAGATGGTACCAAGTGTTGACCCTCTACCTGATATCCCCCTTGGTAGGATTGTGCAGAGCCTACGTGACCGCTTTAACCGACATGTCGATATCATCAGTTCTTCTGAAGTCAGCTGTCTTAATCTTCGGTTCATGGGCTGGAAAGTCCAGTGGCAGCATCCTAGTCCCGCTCGCCGCTCCTGGGATACTCCTGCATTTCGTGGAGGTAGCTTCCAATATGACAGAGTCCTTCAAACTAGGCTACCTAACCCGTTCCTCCCCCAAGTCCATATTCTTGAGCCAACTGATTGGGACTTTAGTGGGCTGTTTTGTCGCTCCTTCCTTCTTCTTTTACTTCAAGAACCACTACCCGGATGGGTTTGGAACGCCTAATTCTATCTTTTCAGCTTCCGGGGCCAGCGATAATAGAGATACCGCCATGCGTGCAACAAATGGGCTCTCTACACTGCCAAAGCATTGCCTCAGCCTCTCTCTGGCATTCTTTTTTGCGGCCATTCTCATCAGCTTGCTCAGAGACTCGATGCCAAGGAAGTGGAAGAGTCTGATACCGATACCCATGGTGTTCGCCGTGCCATTCAACCTTAAAGCCTATCTCAGCATCGACATGTGCGTCGGGTACCTGATCTTCTACTTCTGGAGGAGGAAGAACAAGGCCCAAGCCGAGGCGCTGGCCCCTTTCGTCGGGTCGGCACTGATGTTTGGAGATGGGTTGTGGACGTTTCCCAGTACTGTACTCAGCATGAGGAACATAATTGCGCCAATGTGCATGAGGTTTCTGTCCAAGGAGGAGAGTGCCCAAGTTGAAACTTGCCTCAGCAGTGGTTCTTGATTCCCTTCCTATTCTGTTCTAGCAACCTATCTGTGCCTCCCAAGTATCTACCAAACTTATAATACTTGTGGAGAAGTCTGCATGTAATTCATTTTCTAGCACTCTAGTTGTATCGCCCGCGGCTTGCACCGACTTATTTTCGGATAAATTTCGTGCTTTCCGATATATAAAAAAAGAGGGATTTTTACCCATAAAATAATCCTATCATAGGCACTTAAAACATTAAAAATAAAAATAAAAGAGCATAAAATTGACTTCTTGGCAACAACGTAAGAAAAATGGTCCAAACCCGGTCGATGTTAGAGCCGTCTGGCTACAGTGCACTTCAATAAAACCTCTTATACGCAGCATTTGCCTGTAAGAAAAATCGAGGGTCGATGGAGAAAAGGGAGTTTGCTGAATTCACAAGCGAGAGGGACGGGGAGAGAGCGATGGGTTATGATGTAAGCGCTAGCGATTGACCTGTAGCTAATAGCACTCTTGAATTTTAGAGGGATGCTGACCTGTTCTCCCACGCTTACATCTTGATCGTGATTCTTGAGGCTCTCGTGAGCTTTCTTAAAGGATCGAAAGCCGTTGACCCCACCCGCAAAATCGCAGTTTTCTTGATATAAAAATCCCGACTTTACCCAAATTGCATCCCGAAAAACCTAATCGACGGGGCTATCTCCGACCCAGTGGGGCGGCGTCCATTGAAATGTGAATCCCACGTCGGAAGGGAGGCGATCGGATTCGCAGGTCCGGTGAATTTTCGCAATTTTCTTGATATAAAAATCCCGACTTTACCCGAGTCGCTCCCCGAAAACCCTAATCGACGGGATTTTCTCCGACCCAGTGGGGCGGTGTCCATGGAATTGTGAATCCCACGTCGGAAGCGAGGCGATCGGATTCGCGGGTCCGGTTGATTTTTGGGTTTTCTGGCTTCTTGCTGTTGCGGAGCGCAGGAGGCGGGTTCAAGATTCCGTTTCTTGGATCTGTCAGATGATAAATGGGGCGGGGGGTCGCGAGGAATCCTCCGGAGTCGCCTTTCCCGATCCATTAGATGCCCAAAATTCGAAGGCGGACGGCGATGGCGATGGCGATGGCGATGGCGCTTCACCACAGTCCCAGTACTCGTCCTGCGGCGAATCGGAGTTCGAGCGCTACTGCAGCGCGAACTCGGTCATGGGGACGCCCAGCTTGTGTAGCTCGGTAAATTACACCGACTGTTTGGAGTCTGATTTCGGGTCCTTTAGGAGCTCGGGATTTGGGGATGATGGTGGTTTGGAGGGTTTTAGCTTGGGAGGGAGGCATGAGAGGAATTTCGGGGATAGGAGACCCGAGTCTAGTGTTGTCGGATTTAATAAGGATGAAGTCTTTAAAAATGAGATGAAGTTGAGCGACAGTGCAGCTGGGGTGGATTCTCACGGTAGCAAGGCATTTGAGAGTGCTACAACTCATGGATCGAGGTCGACTACAGTTTTGGACAATTCAGGTGAAGGCGGTTCTGAGGGTGGTCGAGTGGGAAATGCTTCTGATCATGGTTTTACTAGCGGGTTGAGTTCTGGACAGGATTTGCATATGGATGGAGGAGAGTGGGGGAGGGAGGACGAAGAAGGATCAAGCATGTATTGCCGCTCAGAAGATGAGGAATCGATGTATAACTGCAGTTCAGATGATGAGCGCGGAAAGGATCTTTCTTACTTAAGGAATTCACGGCATATTCAGAATCGGGAAACAAAGGATGGGGATTTGAATCCACTGGTTATGAACTCATCCGTTGCCTTTGGTTCAGATGACTGGAATGACTTTGTTGAAGAAGCAGGCGAGACTTCAGTTGGTTCATTGATGTTGGATATGGTGAATGGGCAGAGACAACTGAATCAAAAGAATGGGTACGACCTTTCAGATGTTGGGCAAATGGCACAAGAAGATGTGGCAGAATTGTCCACAGCCAAAGAACTTCAAGGTGCTTCTGAAGGTGTAAAAGGTACCCTTGACCAATCTTTGGCTCCGTTTTCCTCTATGAAATCATGGGATTCGGAGCATGTCCAAATTAGTGATGTTGCCTTGCCCACTGATGGAGCGCTAGCCTTTGATAGGTCGAGAGGAAACATAGAAGGTTTTTCCACAGCCAAAATCAATGCTCGTGGTGTTTGTGATTCATATCAAAACAATGTCAGGGACATCGGTATAGCCAGCAATCAAGTCGCAGTATTTGATGAAACAGAAGAGTATCTGAACGGTTGTTCCATTACCAATGTCTTTGAAGTGGATCCAGAGCCAATAGTAGAGAGAGCTCATTTAGAACTAGAAGGAGGTCTCGGATCTGTGGAGTTTAGCCAGGAGAAAGAGCGTAGTAGCACTGAGCTCATTAGCTATAGTGATGGTCAATATTTGGAGGGGAAAGAGCCTGAGCTTTTTGATGAGAAACTGGACCCACTTTCTGAATCAAATGTGGATCAGCTTCATGAGAATCCATCCTCATTGACTTTGGAAACTGAAGATATCTTTGAATCGAAGGGTTTCACACACTCCGAAGATCTCATGCAATACCAAACTTCACAGGCTAAGGTCAGTTGAGTTCCGTTGCTATGTTTATCCAGCACTTGCAGCTAATTTAGGTGATTTGTTCGCGTTTTAATGTTTTTAAAGATATTTTTGATAGGTTGGTTTTCTTTTGCTATGAATAGTTGCTGCACGAAAGTTTTCTTTTTCTAAATAAATTGGCACCACAGAAGATACAAGGTGCAGAGTCATATGAATTTCACTTGTTAAAATCTAGGAGATTGGCTGGAACAGGCTAATTTTGGCCAGGAAGAAAGAGTACTGCAAGAGGTTGCAGAATGGTAGTGAAGCTTCTGCATCCCCAAACTTAGTATGTTGTACCTGTACTTTAGAGTAGAAGCTTCTCTATCTTGAGAGCTCTTGTCCAACTATCCTTCCCAATTTGATGTGAAGTGAGCAATTGACAACATCCCTTTTTTGACTTTTTTTCTTTTTTGATGATACCAGAATAGTGGTAGACCTCCTGCACCTGACGTTCCAACATTTTCTCCACTTTTGACTATCCATAATTAAAAGCTTTTCTTTGTATTTAAAGTTATGGTTTCACTAGCTATGACATGCCCCTGAAATTGTTGATGCCTTTCATGTCTGTGGACTGCACTGCATGGTTTGATGCTAATCAAGCTACTTTTTTTTAATTGTTTCTTTATGCACCATGTTTTTGGTAGAGTGACTCCTGCTGACTATGTCTCCGCTCTTCTACTGATGTCATTTTGCAATTTCAGACAGAGACAGTTGAACTGCATGAATTCATTGATGATGTTATTCACGATATGGAAGAAATCCTACTTGATTCTGCCGAGTCTCCCAGTTCCAAGTTTCCAGTTCTCACTCAAGATAAGAAGACTTCTCCATTGCAGTTGACTCTACCCTCAAGAGATGGTGGGTTGACTGCTTCAACCTCTGGCAGTGATGATATTGATGCATTTAAGCACAAGATTATAAGAATCGATGGGGCAGAAGTGATTGGGGCAAGGCAGAAGAAGGGGGATGTCTCATTCAGTGAAAGACTGGTTGGCGTGAAGGAATATACTGTGTACCGAATAAAGGTGTGGAGCGGCCAGGATTACTGGGAAGTGGAAAGGCGATACCGTGATTTTTTAACCCTCTACCGCCGTTTGAAAGATATATTTGCTGATCAAGGCTGGAGTCTTCCTTCTTGCTGGTCCTCGATAGACAAGGAATCCAGCACTCTCTTTGGAAGTGCCTCTCCTGATGTTGTTGCAGAGAGAAGTGTCATAATTCAAGAGTGTCTCTGCTCTATTCTCCACTCCAGATATTTCTTTGGCTGCCATAAGGCAGTCACATGGTTTTTGTCTCCTTTAGATTCACATCCAGGATCTCCTGAATCAAATAGATTGGTTCATCAGTCTTCATTTGATTCTAGAGGGACAAATGCAGAAACAGCATCTCCTTTAGGGAAGACAATTTCACTCATTCTTGAAATTCGTCCACAAAAATCAATAAAGCAGATGATGGAAGCTCAGCATTATTATTGCGCCGGATGCCACAAACATTTTGATGACAGCAAGAATCTAGTGACAGACTTTGTGCAGTCATTAGGCTGGGGTAAGCCTAGACGATGTGAATACACGGGTCAGTTGTACTGTTATACCTGCCATACAAATGACGCTGCGGTCTTGCCTGCAAGAGTGTTGCACAATTGGGATTTTGCAGAGTATCCGGTCTGTCAATTGGCCAAGTCATATCTGGACTCCATTCATGACCAAGTAATCAAAGTTTTTTTTTTTTTTTTTTTTTTTATATAAAAAAACCAGCATCTTATGCTGCATTATGCCAATGTCTACCTCATTTCCGTGAACCAGATTCTTCTATGTGTTAGGACAGAAATGCTTGCTGTGGTCAATAGACTCAACAGCATCCGTCTTTGTATAGGTGCCTCCTTTTTTTTGCTAATGCCTTGTATTTTCTTTTCCAGCCCATGCTTTGTGTCAGTGCGGTAAATCCTTTTCTCTTCTCAAAGGTTCCAGCCCTTCTCCATGTCATGGGTCTTAGGAAAAAGATAGGATCTATGCTGCCTTGTGTTCGCTGCCCATTTCGGAGGTCCATCAATAGGGGACTTGGGTCTCGCAGATATCTTCTCGAGAGCAATGATTTTTTTGCCCTGAGAGATCTGATCGATCTTTCTAAAGGGGCATTTGCAGGTTACCTTCTAATTAATAACTTCTTTTGTTGCAGATGGTTTAATCTATTATGATTTGGGTTTCTCTCAAAGATTTATGCCTGAATATGACCGTCAATGTCCTTCTATATTCTAAGTTGAAGTTCATGCTCTTGGAGTAGTATCTCCCATGTTGGATCAGTTGCTGGGCATTGCATGCTTCACTTTAGATTTTGCCTTTACGAAGCTGTGGATATCTTGTAATCACAGGTCCCATATAATCGATCATGTTAACAGTCGACTGGCTTTAACTTGTGTCTAGTCCATTACTATTGAATGGTGTAAGCATAACATATGTCTGGCGGCCTGTTAGTTATATCCACTTGGCTGCAAGTATAAATAATGTTAATATGACGAATTGCAGCTCTCCCGGTGATGTTGGAAACTGTCTCAAGGAAGATCCTGGAGCATATTACAGAGCAGTGCCTCATATGTTGTGATGTGGGAGTCCCCTGTGGCGCCAGACAAGCCTGCAATGACCCTTCCTCACTTATTTTTCCTTTCCAGGTAGGCACTGATAAACTCCGGTTTCACATTCACCTCGGTAATCCAAAAATGTGCATACCCTTATGTCAATGTGTGATCAATCAATATGCAGACGTCAATGGATCTTAATGAGGCTGAGTGAAGCGCACATACACCAAGATCTGATAGTTTGTACATGTAATATACTAACACAGCAAAAGGCAGAATTGAATTTTTGACAGTGAAATAGGTAGCTAAGGTGTTATACTTGGAATTTTCTGATTTGTTGGTAAAAGCTAGGCTAATCCTAGGTTTTGACAATTGACTGTTGATAGGATGCTGCGCAGTGTCTGTGATGCCCTCATATAAGAGTGACACATTGATTGCTATATTTGCTGACATCTCCATGATTTTAATAGGAAGATTTTTCTCTCTCTTTCAAAACAGGAAGATGAGGTTGAAAAGTGTAGATCTTGTGAACAATTGTACCACAAGCAATGCTTCAAAAAGCTTGGGACATGCCCATGTCGGTCACAACTTGAGGTGTACGAGTCTCTCGAATCCTGCAAGACAGAAAGTGACAATGCTAGCGATGAGATGAATGGAGCTCTAGTTTTGCCAAGAAGTAGATCAGGTTCTGTATATACTTCTGGACTACTTTCTGGACTTTTCTCTAAGGCCAAATCTGGTAAGTCGAAAGATCATAGAGGAGGAGGAGGCAATGTTATTCTAATGGGTTCACTACCAAGCACTTCTCTGTAATTCTTGTAGCTATTTTGCAACCAAACAGGATCTATTTTTTGCCTTTTTTACCCAATGGACTTAAGGCGTGTATTGCTGCTCTTGGTATGAATTGAATAATTGGAGCAGGGGAAACGATTGTCCACATGTTAGGTTGGGGAATTTGAGATTTGATTCTTTTTTCGGATTGTATATGTAACAGAAACCAACAATCATCAGCTGTGTAATTACCAATGTATCAATTGTATTGATAGATGCATTCTTATTTTTGCAATCTTTTCAGGTTATCCTTCTTTTTCCTTGCTGTTTATCCTGATCATTCATTTAATGAGACCCTCCAATTGAGGTTGTGTTCCTCTTTAGGTACTCTCTGGGTGGAAACATGTTACAGATATATTTGAAATCCAGTAACAAAGAAAGAATGACTGCAAACATTTCTTTTCCTTTATGGGGTCCTGGCCGACCTTTGGAAAAGGTTAAAGTGGCTGATGTTGGTGAAAGCAATAGAAGTAGTCCTAAAGCAACGGAGTGTTATTATTTCTTTCTTTTGATGATTGATGATTCTTTGCCTCACCCCAAATCGGCTAGGCAGTTGTAAAGTGAGCATCTGTCCTGGTTCTTTGCCAACTTTGACCATTTCCTTTTCTAACGAGTTATGCCCCACGCGTTAAAGATTGTTTAAAATGTGGCCCCATGGTCCTGTTCTGCAGATATGGATTATGCCTTTCTAAGGACAATCGCCATATAAAGTTATGGTTGTCTGAGGTGATTATGTGATTAGCAGATCATCCGCCTTCTAAAAGAGACTCATCATGGTAAAAGTGACAAAACAGAGCTCATATCTCAGGGAGGTAGTGAAAGCATATGAACTTGACCAGCCCAAGAAAAATCAACATTTCAGTAATGAATTTTCTGTCGACAAATACTTACAGGTATGCCACATATCAAGAAGTGGCGGTATTGAACAATGCAACAAAGGTTCTGCTTTCTTCTGTTTATCACCCATTTCTAAAAAACTCCCAAAAATTCAGTATGTTGTATGATAAATATATATTTCAGGACCTTGAATAACAATCTGCAACTCCTGTGGATGTCTTTAGTTCCCTTCCACTGTTATAAACTTCGATGGAGGAAATTTAGGACCTCAGATTCGGTAGTCTTCGTGAGCATTCATGTCTTTGTTTTGAGTTCACCTTGGACACTGATAGGACTGAGGGAACCATTTCGACAAGAGAAAGTGCTTTAACTTGATCACCAGAGCAAATATACCGTGGCATGGAAAGTGCATCAGCGCAACCGAAACATACCTTCAAGTTCCACATAAACCAGATAAATAGTCAGTCTGTTAGCCATTTTATGATCTATGCAGAATGCTTTTGCCACTTAAGGGTTGGGACAGAACGGTTTGAACCGCGCAACTATTCGGATCCTAAACCAAAATCATGCTAATGACTTCTGAATCCGCAGGGACAAGAGGATGGACAAGAGTACATACCACAGTGGGGCATATGAAGATGACAAGTCAAGAAATGGATACGGCCACCTGTTCATTTGACCATGTGAATTCGCAGTTAGGAAAACAATGAACCTAGAACATTTTTCTGGTCTGTCAATGCAAAGAATGAGAATGACTTACCAAATGTTGATGAAGGCATGGAGCATCCACTGAAAAATGACATAAATGATTGTCCACATGAAGAAGTATCCAATACGAAACAAAGGAAAGCGCTGCAAGTAAAAGGCAACAGAGTTAGAAGTCGGTTTATCGTGTTTTCAGAGGTGCAAGGAACGGCTAGGACGTTAGATCTTACTAAGCAGTTCAAAGCCGTGTCTCCAATTAGTAGAACGACGTTGATTGAATGCATATTTATGTCCAGCTGCAAACAGAAAATCACTTTGAAGGTCAATAAGCAGGAAAAGGTATACGCAGAAATCAATTCCATAAAAAGAAAGCTAATGAGGAAGTTTCTTGACTTGTGCACTTGAGGAAGTATTTTTGATACTCACAATGCTCAGATTATAATTGTTAATTGCAAGAAAAGGGACAATTATGAACCAGAAGACGCAATCCGTGAGCACAACTGCACCTGCATTCATCTGCAATGAGGAGAAGGAAGCAGTGTAAGTTTAACCAAGATGCTCAGCACATGAAATGGCCACTTAATACATTGCTTCAGAACATCGACCATGTTCATGACTAATGAGTTTGCACCTGAAAGAGCTCCTTAGCCTTCTTTAGATTCCGTAGCATCATAAAAAGACAAGGACTATGTCACTGAGACGTGACGACAATGATAGCAGGAGAATTAAACATCAATTACTATTAAAATGAAACCATGAGGGAATTCACCTGGAACATTATTTGAAAGAGGTAACCCCAAATATTTGCTTTTTTACGAGCATCATGCTGGAGTGAATTCTTGGCCGTGCTTATTGCAATGGAATTGTCCCTTGGTTCTGAAGCAGCATAGCTTCCTCGCTCTGAATCAACCTCCACATTGTCAACCTTCTCGCCAGCAGCTCTATTGTGATATTCGTAGCATCCATAAAAGGACAGCAACGATCCAAGCTACATATGGTGGTTGAAAATCATGTCACACTTCTAACGAATACTGTATCGTCAGCCGAGACTCAATAAGAAACTTGTGCTAAAAATCAGTGATCTGATAATGGCTATGCAGAGAGAGTGACAACATACCCCAAAATAGATGGTGATCAGCGTAAAAGTCCACCTGTTTAAACAACAAAAACAGGTCCTCAGTCTCAGTAAATCGACCTCCAAATTACATACTCATGTAAAATTTATTATTCACAGACAGAAATACAGAGAACCGATCCAAGAACATATTGCAATATTAGGAAACAAACAGTGCTTGTGTAGACACAGAGAATCCGCATAAAGAAGTATTGTGGTCATTTATTAAATTCTTGCTGTTTCTAACCCTTCAGTTAGCGGCAACTCATAAAAGTTTAATCTGATTTAAGTTATTTTTGTGGACATTTACCTATTAACAGACCTCTCAAAGTCGAGCAATGGCTTAAATTGTGCAGACTTGAGTTTTTCATATAAGGAAATTTAGTATTGGCAAGGAAAACCAATGAACACGACGAAAAAAACACAGATGTTACGCTTGCAGCCGACCAAGGTTGATTGGCAAGAAGATGACTTACTGGGTATAGTAGTAAAATATGCTTCCTCCATTGAGAAATGAAGCGACGATGAGCATTAGCAAGAGCACAATGAAAGCCACGACTCGGAAAGCTAGTAACCAAGCAGGGTGGACTCCTTTAAGACATGGACTCCAAGTTTCATCATCATACAGAGTTCCTGGAGTTTCTTGTTCTGTATCTCTATCACGGCAATCTGCTTTGCCGAAATCTTTATGTCTCCATATAAGAACCAGGGAAAAGACCATAGAAATAGAGACCCAAAGAGCACAGAGCAAGACCCTCCAGTTCAACCAGTAACTTGCAGAGGTTGTGTTGCCACTAACAACTGGCTTGTAAGAGTTATCTGGAGATGATGTTAGAAAACTCATCTTCCGAACTTCGTCTTCTAACAACTGTTCACTTGCTCGAGAGTTTGAAGAAATAGTTGGTTTTTGTTCCTAGATTACAAGGAAAGCAAATATAGAGCAATTCGGGATGAATGAGAGCTGATTCCCAAAAAAAAAAAAATGAAAGAATGATTTCTGGGTTCGAACAGATTGGTCTGAAAGATCGAAAAGGGGAAGGAATGAACAAAAGAAACACCCCACAAGAGCTTGACAGGATAATAAGAACTCCACTAGAGCGAAAATCTTTTTGAAAGAAGAACCTGAAATTTAAAACAAAAAGGCAAAATGATTCTCGGAAAATGGAGAATTTCGCAGCTGATGTGCAACACACTCATCAGACATCACAACATATGACTCTGGAATAAGGTTGTGTGGTGAGGTAGAGCTTCAAGACCCAAAAATTCCTACAGGCTTCCGAAGAGTTCAATGACTGTATGCTCTGGCTTCGGAGCAATGCAGTTAGACCTTGTGAAGGTACGGGTGGTTGAAGAAGCTAAAGACAATAATGTCACCAATTCCTGTTCACATACATCGGTGCGATCAGACCTCGAGAAGATATAACAGTTCGGACAGAAGTTGAATTGCCATGATCTATTTGACCTCATCGGTGCCCCACGACTGGGATATATTCTTAACTTTGGGTGGGTTTTTTGCACAGATCTGTATCCCAAATATGGTTGCTGTGTTCAAGTCACAGTTTTGAAAAGCACAAATATATCCTAACTAAGGAAAAAAAAAAAAAAAACAGGATCTTCCAAGAGAAAGCAACAGCATGTGGTGGCGTGTAAGAGGAGATGCTCTTTTGAGAAAAAAAAAAAAAGGACAAAGAGTTTGTGGGCTTTAATGCTAAGCAGAGATGCTTTGCTTCTTTGTTCTGGAGGGAAAACCAGAAAAGCGAAGAGAGAGAGAGAGGACAAAAGAAGGGTGTTTGCTTTGAGAACAAGCTTCTTTTTTTCTGCGTGTTTATTCCAATTATATAGCTTACAAGCAAAACAGACCAGACGCCTCTGTAGTCACAAACTCGTATGCCCATGCAAATATACTCGAATTCTTTAAAGACATTCATGCCTTGTCACCTTTTTTCCATGGGATTATCAGCCCTTTTAAGCCTCTCAAGATCTTGATATTACAAACTGGGACAGGGAGGGACCAGTTACTATTCTATGCAAATTTTCGCGTCGGAATGCGTGCAGATTCTTTTTTGAACACAAATGAGAATGATTCTCTTGTGTCGTAAGCCATCAATGAAAGGAATATATAGGGATTTAACAACTAAATTAGAAAGGCTACAAAAAAGTGGAAAGGACCCATTAATCCGAACAAAGTGATTTGCTTGATATTTCATGATTGATCAATCAGAAGAGCCGGGAAAAGCTCCATGTTTTGGAGTCTTGCAGGCTTAATTGAAGGCGTCACGGGTCTGTTAGGGGACCAAGTGTCGAACGAATGCTCATATATTGCTTTTAGTTAAAGCATTCGTCATCTTCACTCTAGTAGCTCATATCAGCTAGGACCCTTCACGAGGGACCCTCTTGTCAACTGGATTAGGTCATCCACACAACCCCAGCTCCAACATGCAGATATTGCCTGCACCCATCTTTTGATAATTTATTTTCCTTTGAAAAGGCACGACCTGTAAAATCCGGATGCAGTGGTGGTGATATATAGTCCTAGAGACTGCACCCCAAAGTGGGTTCTTGATATCTTGTCGAAAAGGATACAAGAAAAAGCAGGAAAAACAAGATTGCGCATGAATCTGTTCAAAATCTCCAAAATCTTTGATGTTTTTCAGGCAACATTATGTGGTCAACCGAGCTCTTCCTTGGTTAATTAAATTGGGCTGCTTTTAGGAACTAGCAAAGTAGGCCCTTATAAAACAGAGTGACAGGGCATTTCCCCGTGAACTCTACGACAGAGTTACAGTTCGCTTTGACCACAGAACGACTCAGCAAGCTCAGAACTCTCCTCTTTTTCCTCGTTCTCCTTTTCGTTCTCTGTTTTTTTCGCCTTTATAATCTTGAACGTGACTTCCAAGAAAGGCCCCACTCAGGAATCTTCCCAGTAGTAATTAACATATTTCCTGTATCAAAACCCAAATAATTCTTGCAATTCGTTTGGCTGGGAAGTTCTAGACCTTGTGCGTGCTCTAAGTTATGGGACCTCAAGGTTCTGTTCCTTGTGTGAGTTGGTCATGGGTTGAGATTTGACAGCAAGCGTATAAGAAGGAAAAAGGCCGTGGCTGTTTTCCGAAGATGGTGACAAGCGTGGGTACCAAGCAAAAGCCTCAGAAATTATGTACAAGCTACCAAAAAATTGCTTGTAACCTTCCCCCTTTTTAAAACCCCGAAAATGATTGATAGCCTCAATCGTTTCCGTTGTCATTTTCTATATTTCAAAGCGTTGCTTAAGTCGGTTAAATAGTTGGCAAAAATTGGGAAAAGAATGATTGATATGCAAGCGACTGCAAATTATTTTGAAAATTGAATTTGTTCGGGCGATGTGCTGCAATCTTATTAAGGCCCTAGACCGACCGTTATTGCAGCTGCGAATTGAACTGTTGCTAAATTGTCGGCCTACAGAGTCGGTCTCTTTTGATAATTATACCAGGATTTTCTTAATCGGGCTTCTTAAAGCTATAGCAGGTTAAGTATGCCACAGTTCTTCAACTGATTAGGAACAAACAAACATACCGAGGAAATAAAGAAGTGGTGCTGAATGAGCCTCAGATTGAGGATTTCTCCTTCCTTCTTAATATGACAAGACTTCTATTGATCATAAGAATCAAACAAAGACTATGACCCTTTACTATTATGCATGCCAATTTGCCCATCAACATCACACAGAGAGAGAAAGAGAGACAGAGACAGAGAGAGGTTCACCTGCGATGCTTTTCGGATGAATCCTGCCGAGGTTTTCAAAACTTAATGTCACGAAGATCGATCGAACATCGAGAGGAAGCTGGAGAGCTATACTCGAGGAGCGGCTCATATAGGAGCTCGAATCGTACGGGGAGAACAGTCGAGGTCACGAATCGCGTGCTTTCCGTAGTCTCTGTCTCGCTCGTTTTTCCACGGGGCACAGCATCCAACGAGCAAGAGACAGACGACACTTTCATGCAGTCCACATGCTGCTGCTCCTGCAGCTGTTCAGTCCATTTCATTCTTGGTTCCGTATTGGACATCGACCTCAAGATGTGCGATTCACTTCTCCATCGTCCTTCAGCAGCATTTCAGCCACCGACGATCGCTTGTCCCTTCTCACAAAATTAGCTAACTTTCGAGATTTCTACTTTTCACATGCTGTCATGTTTTAGTCCTACTTGCGCCAGTTACTACTGTGACTTTGCCATGCCATTCAAGATGCCTCATGCTTGTGATAAGCCTGTAGTTTCTTCTTCTTCTTCTTCTTTCTAACATAGTTTAATTCGAGAGCCTGAGATTTTCTGGGTGGTTTCATTTTGTTAGTCTTCGAAGCCTTCCCTTGACGGCGAGTTTCAACCTCGGAGATTCATAGAAGTTGCAAGATAAGTAGCGTGAATGTGTGTGGTCCCTAGACCCGTCAAATGGGCGGATCGTGTCAGAGTTAGATCTAACCTAAATTGACCCATTTGATCCATTTTCTTATTCAAACATAGTTTGAGTCAGGAGCCCAACATTTTCTTGTTGGTTTTGTTTCATTAGTCTTCGAAGCCTTCTCTTGATGGCGAGTTTCAACCTGGGAGATTCAAAGAAGTTTCAAGAGATAGTCGCGTCAATGAGCATGATCTCTAGACCTATCAAACGGGTGGATCATGTCAAGGTTGGATCTAACATAAATTGACTTATTTGACTTGTTTTGATCTAATAAATATTTAGCGACATGTACCCGACCTGATCTATATTACTAAAACACTTAAAAATTTAATCCAATATAAGGAAAACACTTTCATATTTAAAAAAAAAAATACATTATTAAAACATTTCCATACAATACAAATCTAGTGGATAATTTTTATATAAGTTTGA
This sequence comes from Eucalyptus guilfoylei, assembly GCA_016097605.1. Classification (NCBI taxonomy): domain Eukaryota; kingdom Viridiplantae; phylum Streptophyta; class Magnoliopsida; order Myrtales; family Myrtaceae; genus Eucalyptus; species Eucalyptus guilfoylei. The sequence continues at coordinate 1,379,238 of CM027861.1, forward strand.
AAAAAAAAATCATTTTTTTATTTCCTTTTTTCTCTTCTAAGTCTAGCGAGGGTTGCCGGCCGACCTTCACCAGTCATAGGAGATGGGCAATAGGAGAAAAGATTAGGCCCTCACTTGCTACCGACGATAGCTTTGCAGCCATCGCAAATCAATTTGGCAAGGGTCCAACACTTGCTTGTGGCCATTGAGGGTCTCACAGCTCTCGCCTATGACTAGTGAAGGTCGGCTAGGGAAGAGAAAATAGGCTCGTTACATTCAAAGAAAATATATATATATATATATATATATATATATATATATGGGAATTTTACATAAGTAATTGAGTGTGAGAGCCAAATGAATTGAAAGATTCATGTTTGGCTCAAGAAGAGATGGCGACCCTTGCTGAACTTTGAAGAAAATGAGAAAATAAAATTTGTAAAAAGAAATATGAAAATTTGTTTGACATCTCTTAAGTCCAACTCCACCTTATATGTGTTAGAATTGTTTTTCTATTTTTCATATGGGTTGGAAATGGGTTAAGTTTTAACCCATTTAAGACCCATTAAGTCATTGCTCGCATTATTTCCACGCCTTTTATCGGCTCTTGGCACCTTTTTTTACATTAAGTTAGACTACATTAATCCTTGTGGGTTTCACTCTAGATTTGAGATTTATTTCTTATCTTTTTGTTTTCTTTTTCATTTGTTTCAATTTTACTAGAGAGAAACTACCCATGCCCCTCTCAAATAATATTATAATATTTATTAATATTAAACGTGGGGCGCACTCTTGATTTAGACTAACGCTAGCCTTTATTTCTGCCCGTTTGGTTTTATCCTTTTCTTTCTCAATGTGGAACAAAATTTGTGCACCTCTTTTTAAGAAATATTTATTTGATAGATAGCTCCCAAATTATTATTTTTCTGCAAAGAGTTAATTTTTTTGTTAAATATTTGTATATTTATTTATTAGAAAATAATTATTCAAAAAGTAATTTAAGCACCGGTAAAAGGATAATCTTTGAGTAAAATGTGTATAATGCATACATGAGCTACAATATTCAATCTTTGAGTAAATTTATACCAAAATTTGAAGTCAAAAAATTCAATCATGAGGATAGTCTACGAAAATAAAGTAAATAAATTTGCAAATAATATTAACATTTCTTTACTCCAATATATAATTAGTGTCTACTCAAGCTATAATAGTGGAGAATAAGTTTCAAAGAAGACAAATACGAAGGAAACGTTGAAATGTAATAGGAGCAGATGAATCGTTTAAGGTGGAAACAAAAAAAAAAATGTTTGATGGTGATGTGGGTAAGTTTTTCTCTTAATAAAATTTAAAAAAAAAAAGAAGAAATAAAGGTATGATATAATATTAAATTAAGAGCAGGAATTTAGGGAAAATGTGATTAATTCAAGGTGACATGGAATGTCAAGAGACAACAATAATGGGTGAAAAATGTGAAATATAATTTTAAATCAAGAGTAAGACCCCCAAAAGTTAATGTAGTCAATTCAATGTGATAAGGGGTGTCAGATAGTGTCAATTCAATATAATATTGCCATTTAGACATTCGTTACTTGTGCAAAACATCAGCGAAGGGTGTCGGATGTTCGTTTGCCCTGCCCCCCTGCCCCCAATGATTATCGAAGGCGTGAATTGGTCCAGGACCAGGAATTCACGTTTCGAAATGCGCAGATCAGTTCACGAAGAGCATCTACAATGCTACATCTGCATGAGCCCGTCGTTGTACCATTTGCAATCCCGTCTCGGTCATCGGCCTCTTCGACATTAGACAGCACACAGCGTGCGAACTGGGATCACGCCGCGACGCAGAATACACACGTGCTGACATGAATGGAGGAGGGGGATTTGCTGGTTCTGAGGGTGGCACAGGTGGCTGCATCCACGTAATCTCTGTAAAATGATGCCCTGTTTGGTTCGGCTTTAGAAAAATGTCCTTAAGAAAATGCAAATACGTTTGAGTCAAAAGGTTTTTCACAACGCAAATACCGTTTGGTAAATTATAATTTAAAGTACATCAGGAAACAACTTTGACTTAAATTGTCATTTAGTAAAAATTATATTTTGTAAATGATTTTTATGAACTTTTTTAAAAGGTTATAAATATTTTTTTGTGGAGATCAGCTACCACCGGCCAATTGCCAGCGGCCAAATCTAGCCGCCGAACAGCTTTGCTTGAAGTCACGCGACCTTAAGTGTGAGTAACACGACCCAAGCATTGTCTCGGTTCCTGCAACCTCAGGTGATGCTTGGCTCACGTGACTCAAGCCAACATTCGCGATGCCTGAGGTTGCGTGACCCCAAGCGATGGCTGCGGGGATCACGCGACCCCTCAAACGATAATCACTATTATGCATTACCCCTTGACCGATGGTCGTTGGCCTCCATTCAACTTCTCCATCCAAACCCATAAAGAAGACGAACAATGACGAGGCCAAAACTTGCATTTCAAGAATGTAACTTCCCAAAGGACCTCCGGACCTATTTTGAGCTAAAGGGCCTTAAAGTCCTTTAAAATACAATTGTAAATTTCCAAAGTTAAAGCAAAAAACAAATCAAAATGTTATTTGCATTTGATTGACTTTAGAGTCCCAAAGCCCGTTTGACATTCTGAACCGAACGGGCTAGATAACTCTTAGCACAGTTAATGATTTAATAATTCATGAGCTTGTAGATCCATCTAGCTTCCCTAAGCTAAATCAGGCCCAAAACGAGTTTTTATCGGGCCCAGCCGTTTGGGCCGGCCCAAGCCCAATTCACTGCGCAAGAGAGAATTAGCGATCCGACCGGGCCCGAGCGGACCGGGTCTATTGCCCTAATAAAAGATCTTCAGCAGCTCTCATTAGCTCAACAATAAATAAATTCCTGAAAAAGACAAAAGAAAAGAGAAAAGGGGGGAAATGGTCACGTGCGCATGATGCCCGTTGAGCTAAGAGAGAGAGAGAGAAGTCAGTAAAGGAATATGACTTTTAAGTATTAAATAGTTACCCTCCATCTCCCTCCTCACCAAGAAGTCACATCCTCAACCGCTCTCCCATCAAACTCCCCACAACAATAAATCAACATACATATACACATATATACAAGTGTAAATGAAAAATAGAAAAAGAAAAAAAACCACCAACCCCCCCAACCCCCATCTATCAATTACCTCCCCCCCCAAAAAAAGGAAAACTTAAAATATCTAGCAAGATATTTATTACCCAAATCCATACAAAAATGAGAAAAAAAATCACCAATAAAGGGTAACGATTAGCCACCATTACATCTGAAACCATGACTTCCTTTTTCTTTTTTGGGTACTATCGAACCCTAACTTTCAATTGTCAGATCATATGAACTTCATTTAACGGAAGAAACTTTGGTGTAAATTTATTTTCCTCACCAACCGACCACGGATGAGCACGGGATCTTAGGCAGATGACACAAACAATTTTTAAAAAAAAGAGAGAGAGAAGCAATTTTCCCAAAAGAAAAAACTTTCCATCATTTTTCCTGGTTTTTTTCCCCGAAATGTCCCAAAAAAATAAAAATAAAACCATGTCTTTTTTCCTTTTTCTAAAACCGCACTTTCCCCTTTCCCCGTTGTCTGTTCCTCCCTCCCTCGCCTTTCCGATCGAAATCGAGAAAAAGCAAACCAAAAATTACAAAAAAAAAAAAAATTAATAATAATAAAAATAAATAAATAAATAAATAAAGAAGAAGAAAAAACCTCTTTTTTAGCAGAGACGACACACACACACCCCAAGCGGCGCCACCTTCTTTGACGGAGTCGACGAAGCTCAAGCTCCAGACAGATCTCGCCGTCCAAAAATGCAGAGCGCGGCGTTCACCCTCTCCCCCTCCGCCGCCTCCGCCGCCCGCCGCCGCCCCGCCGCCCCCTCCGATTCGACCCCGTCCGCCTCTCCTCCTCCTCCTCCGCCGCCGCCAGGAGAGCCGGCGATGCCGCCGCCGCCATTCCGTGCCTCTCCGCCTCCTCGCCAGGGCTCCCGCGCCGGTCGTGGTGCCTCGGCTCGCCTCCGTCGAGGCCGTGGGGCGGGGTGCCGTACCTCGGCTCCGGCTCCGGCTCCGGCTCCGATCGCCTCGAGGCGAGGGCGACGTCGGTGCCCGAGGCCGCCGGGGAGGGCGAGAAGGCGGGCGGGTTGGGGAAGACGGTGGAGCTCGGGATGCTGTTCGGACTCTGGTACCTCTTCAACATCTACTTCAACATCTACAACAAGCAGGTGAGCCTGCTGCTCTTCTTCTTCCGAATCGCTCTCGTGGTTGTTCTCCTTGTTCTACGGTTTCGTTAGCGCGCTCGCGAAATGAAGCGTTTCGCGCATGCGGAGTTGTTGGCGGATTCGCGAGATTCGGTAGGTGTCTGGCGAGTGGCGATAGCAGAGCAATTGCGTTTGTGCTCGACCGGCATTGCGATCGTGTTTTTATGCTGTCAATCCGCGTATTTCAAATGTCGGAATCGGGAATTTTCAGACACTGATGCTGTTCTGGGATTTACGGCGTGAAGATCTTGTTTGCTTTTCGGAAGCGACGCCTATAGATGTTGGAGTTGCTTGAAAAGACAGTCTTTTTAATTATGCTTTAGAAAATCTGAGTGGTTTCGCGTTTCGCTCTGAGGATTCGACTTTCGAATGAATGAAGTCGTGACGTCCGCCATGCTGATCTGGTGTTTGATCGAGCAATTGGAGTCGTGCTGATATGGAGGGATTGATGTTGGACACTACTTGTTGCTTGCAGGTGTTGAAGGCGTTCCACTACCCTACCAATATCACCCTGGCGCAATTTACTGTCGGCTCCGTGCTTGTTATTATAATGTGGACTTTTAATCTCTATAAAAGGCCCAAACTCAGTCGTTCCCAGGTAGTTATCATCGCATCTTGGAGAACTCGTGTTTGTTCTACATGTTTATCTTTCGGATTCTTACTTCTGTTTCGTGATCCGTGACAGCTGTTGGCCATTGTGCCACTTGCGGTGGTGCACACGCTGGGCAATCTGTTTACCAATATGAGTCTTGGGAAAGTGGCTGTTTCATTTACTCACACCATCAAAGCCATGGAGCCATTTTTCTCTGTCCTTCTATCGGCTATGTTTCTTGGGGAGGTGCAAATACTTATAAATCTTGCCCTTTACTTCCAACTTTCACTTCTGATGTAGTTTTTTGTTTACTAAATGATGCACCATTTTATTGTGAGTTGTTGTAAAGCTCGTCATTTTTTGCAACCATTTAGTTTGCTAAGTTAATATGGTTACCTGTTGAACTTAACATGTAATGTTCACGTTTCTTAATTTTCTGATGATCTCGAAAGACTAATGATATTCATGGTGTAGCATTTAATATCCGCCTCCCATTCTAACTTTTTTGTCATATTTGGCCCCTACAGTTTCCGAGCGTCTGGGTTGTCTCTTCTCTTTTACCAATCGTTGGTGGAGTTGCACTTGCATCAATGACAGAGGCTTCCTTTAACTGGTGAGAAACTTTAGTAAAATGCTAAAAAAATAGGAGTAGAAAAATGGATATAGCCTAACTTTATGTTTGATTTCAGATATGTATTCTAGCTAGCTCATCGGTTGAAGAGTCATAGTTTAGGTCTTTTATTTTTGTTCGGTGCGCATGACTTTGGCTTTTATGGTTTCTAAGGGCTGGGTTTTGGAGCGCAATGGCCTCGAATCTGAGTAATCAATCTCGCAATGTGCTCAGCAAGAAAGTCATGGTCAATAAGGAGGTATCATGAATCGTTTTGTCTTCATCTTCAGGCTGTTAAGTATTTGAAGCTACATTATGCGATTGTTCTCTTATTTTGGCAATTGAATTTGCTTATGTACAGGAATCCTTGGACAATATAACTCTCTTTTCAATTATAACCCTGATGTCATTTGTTTTATTATTCCCTGTGACTTTTTTTACGGAAGGTCTCAAGTTCACTCCTGCATCCCTACAAGCCGCAGTGAGTATTCTTTCAAACTTTAATAATTGCTCATAAGGGTTCTGTATATGCAAGTTTTTCTGATATGCCTTTTTTCTCATCTTAACAACAGGCGCAACAGGGATTAAATGTTCAGCAGGTATTAACCAGGTCCTTCCTTGCAGCGTTGTGCTTCCATGCATACCAGCAGGTGAGGCTTTTTGCCCAATGCAATATTTTCATTATTTTTGGGTCACGGGCCACACATTTCTTTGACGATCTCAACTTTTAGCTGTGTTGTGTGCCTCATTCATAATTGCTTTTGGCATTCATTTTCAAATCTATAGCTGTGACCTATTACTTTAAGCACTCAGAACCCCTTGAGTCTTCTCTATAGTACATCGAGTTTAGATAAGCAAATTTATGGGATGGCAGAAAATCGAAAGGATCAATTTGTGACATCACTAGTGAAAAAATTTTGGAACTTTTGAGAAACGAAACAAAGCCGCACTTAAACAGCTGTGTCTCCATCATTGTGACATCAGTTGAAAATCACTATGGGGCAATAGTGATTTTTAACTCATCTCGCATGGATCAATTATCCGTTGATATTGTTGATCTTCTTATTGGATCAGCAAACTCTATAATGTTGTCTGTTTACAAGTCTAGAATTGGATTACCGTCTGCTTTGGATTAATCATGATATGCCACAATATCTGCACTAATGTGCATAGTGTTCGTGTCTGCAAGAACAATGAAGTACATGCACGAGAAGGAATTGATTGTTTTTCAGTCATGCAGGTCTTCAATAGCACTTTTTAATGGGGAAATACCAACCTTAATTGTTGATTTTGTGCAGGTCTCTTACATGATACTACAGAGGGTATCCCCAGTGACCCACTCCGTAGGAAACTGCGTGAAGCGTGTTGTGGTCATTGTCAGCTCAGTTCTCTTCTTCCGAACTCCAGTCTCACCCATAAATTCCCTAGGTGATTTATGCTACCATCTGAACAGCCTTTTTCCAAGTTTGTTATTTTCTTGGCTTTTGTTTCTTCCCCTTCCCTCCCCAAACCTAAGTGAGAAAGCATATAATGACATTTGCTTATAGGGAAAATGAGATCTGGTATCTGTTTATTGGTGAATCAACTGGTTTAGCTTGGTTCCATAGTACTACTATTGTCATTGCTATTTAGATTATTTCGCTCTCGTGGTTATGGTTTTGTTATCTTTCTCATTGTGGTGATGTTATTAGGTACGGGATTGGCCCTTGCTGGAGTCTTTCTGTACTCACGCGTGAAGCGCATTAAGCCCAAGCCAAAGACTGCTTGAAGGACCACCAATGCAAATTTTGTCGTTAGCTTGGATTAGGCGATCAATCCGTTCAATCTCAGTTGTACTCGAGAATATCTGGCAGGTCACGCAGGAACCAGATCTTCTGCTTGCCCACTGCACTCTTCTCTTCCTCATTCCATTATTGTTTCCACCCCGCTTCTGATAAATATGATCAGGACTGATCCGGGAATTAGTTGTCTCTCAAAGTTATGTAGCTGTCCTCTACTTTTATTGATTTTCATCAGTTGTTTTGATTCTGAATCTCGGGAATTATATCGAGTTGTACGGGGTGTGATTAGACGATTGGTTGTTGGAAATAGATTGGATTTCCGGTAAAATAAAGTCTCATCTGCCGCATGCCAGTTTGTTAGGTAGCGGATTCCACTTCGGTCGATAGCATCTTTTCCTTCTGTGAGTGAGGCACCATGGATATTCTGGTCGCTAGTTTGGTACATCTTTTATGAGGGATTGGAGACCAAACCGTGCATGTTGACCAGGGCGGGGCTGGTTTGGATTTAATGTTAGAGGAATTTGGTTGCTTATGTTTTGACTTCAAGTTGATGTTGGACCCTACTTGACCAACCCAAATAGAATTCTGCAATTACAAGCATGCTCATTCAAATGATGTCTACAGTTCGACCAAAAAAAATTGTCTGGGGCTTCTTTGGATTTAACGTTAGAGGATTTTGGTTGCTTATGTTTTGACTTCAAGTTGATGTTGGACCCTACTTGACCAACCCACATAGAATTCTTCAATTACAAGCATGCTCACTCACATAATGTCTACAGTTCGACCCAAAAAAAATTGTCTACAGCAATATTGATGACATGCATTGACGGTCGACATTTCATTTGAGTCAAAGCTAATTAATTGAAGATTAGACTATGCAAATTTTGCTCCTAAAAGATTCTGCTAAACATTCCCTACATGGTTGTTATTTTAGGAAAAACGTATCATGTGAATAATTTGTGACATAGTGATTAAGGCATCGACTAAGTTCCTTACCTTTCCGAGTTCGAGACCATCTCCAGCATGTTTATCTTTACTATTTTTTGAACAGAGTAAAAACAAAAAAAGCTAAAAGTAAATTCCACCCGAGAGCCGATGGTTCTAGTGTGAATCGGCCTGGAACGCTCAAACACGGTCGCCATGGTTCAATTCCTGACTTAAAAACGATCCGATTGGTTGCCCCTATTGTGGAGGATAGGCAAAGAGGTGAAGAAAAAAAATCCAACTTTCACCAAGTCGGACAAATATGACACTTCAAAATTTTTAGAATCCCGAATAAAAATTTGATTAGTCATATCGATCTCATACACGAGTAGAGAACTAATGTTGACTATCATCTTATTCACTTCCTTCCTCAGCGTCCCAAAAATGTCTATTTTGACCATTCGCTCATTATTTTATGATAACCAAAACGAGCTAGCTAGCCACCTTTCCCTTTTACTTTCTTCTTTTTTTGTATTTAATCGAATTCACTTTTTATCTGCCTCTCGGTAATTGAAATTCGTTTGATGAACACCTTTTCGGCGTTCTTCTTATCATGGGGATTAAGCATCAATTTGAGTGATCATCTCCACCAGGTCTAGATCCTCGTTTGGCTCTTCAGACTCCAGCAATGAATCCATATCGAGCATTTCCATCCCAAGCTCTTCACCACCACCACCATCTTCGACACTAGCATCAGGTGGACAAGGCAAGTCCTCGAGAAGCGAATCGAGCGCGCAACCCTCTTGAAGCAGCTTCTCATCGAACAACAGTTCCGGTAACTCACCGAACTTGATAATGTTCTGTACTAACCGATCATCGCTCGAGGACGCTGACTTGTTCCTGCTTGCATCGTTGTTGACAGCCGTGGCACGATCACCGCCAGAAGATTGTAGGGGGAACCTCTTGGATGCGCTTAAGTTCAAGCTCTGAATGTATTCTTGCAAGAGAGAGGCTCTCGGATACTTGGAACGCCTCTTTCTCTTAGTGTATTGCCTTCTTTTGGTGGCATTCCAGTGATTCTTGATCGAGTTCTGGGTCCTGCTGGGGAGTCTCTTCGCTATTTCGGACCATTTATTACCAACCTCCGTGTGTGCTTGAATTAGTATCTTATCCTCCTCCTCAGTCCATGTCTCTTTCTGCGGAATCACAATTTTTTCGGATATAATGGAACGAAAATAAGCCCTGCATGCATCATATGTATGAACACAAACCAATTTCTGGATGCAAAAAAGGTTAATGTGTCACCGTAAGTACAGAAAGATTCATCTCTGGTGATCATATAATCCAGTAACTGACTTTCTCACATTATACTCACGCAACTAGACCTAAAATCACATACAAAATCACCCAATCTTCACCACTTCCTAAAAAATTACAAGAACAGTAAGCTGTCATATAAAATATAGCATAACCTACAGAGAAGTTGCTATTTTATGCGAAGTTGATTGGGTACCGAAAAAGTCGAATTGCTGTTAGCCTTGAACTTTCTTTTTGCAAATGGTTTGGCACTTAATATAGACGGAAACGGACGTAAGAGAACCTTAATATTAGGTCTCAGATGGTTGTGCCATCTCTCTCTGCACTGCTTCCCTAGCCGACCGGGCAACATTTGAGAAATGTAAGACCACCTTGTCAATCCAAATTGTTCCACCAGTTGAGTCAGAAGCCTGCGACATGAGTAGTTTAACAAAACTAATGTTGGATTATGCCCATAGACGAAATTCCATTTCCAAAAGCAGAAAACGAGAATTAACAAGAGAGATCAGGAAAAAAGAAACCGTTTGGAAAATGCACAATATATTCTCTACCAGTCCTCTTGAGCTGTCCATTGTCCCTTAGATGCTTGGGATCTCATAAAAACTTCATGAGTCCTTCGCGCTGACAAAGACGACACCTCCTTACTCATGCTCGTAAAATTTTTCTTGTAGTACCCATATTCGTCGCTAGTGCGAGACACTCCACTGGGAGCGACAAAATTCACGAGGTCGACATTTTGCTGAAAATCGAAGAACGTATAACTTTTATCGTATTTGCTTGTAGTGTCGATCCCTCCAACGTCAAAATTGTCCATGACGACACCATGCCCATCTGTAAGTTGTTTACACTGAAACAGCAAATCAAAATTCGCCGAAATACTGTGTAAATAAACATCGGAAGGTCAAAACATGTTTTTTGTTTCTCGTATGCAAGATCTAAGGGAGACCCACTTAAGCAAAATTGTTCCACTAGGTGAAAATCTTGCAATAAACTCCTTTTTAACGTAACTGTCGTGGCAAGGGTGGTTTCATTACGTCTCATGTAGGGTTTGAAGCAATTATCGGACGGGTATACTTGCCTGTATCAGATAGGGATACTTGGTGGAAGGCAAGATCTTCATCGAGCTTTGTCTGAAACTCCATGAGAGCTGGGGGATCGAAGAGACCACATTCGATGACCAACTGACATTCGAGTCCTTAAATTTCCGAGCATGCTCGCTCAGGAGTGTCGTCACACATAATTTACCTCTTGTAAGTTATGACATATGTCTACTCTATTGTTTCTACAGCTTTAACGCACGAGCACTAAAAGCTGACATTAACTATATTTAAGTGTTCTAACTTGCGTTTACCATCCTCTTGTTGGAGTCAAATATGCGGATAGGAATTCTCTACTTAAATATGCCCTTTGACGAAGGACAAATCAACGCATTGAGTTTCAACTGCTATAAAGTACTCTCTTCTTTTTTATCCTTCTTTTCTTCTCCTTTTATTTTTCATCTTTCGTTCTTTCGTTCTTTCTTCCTTCTCCTTTCTCCTTTCTTCAAACAACTCCTCCATTTCCATTCGCGGACACCATCGCGGCTCACCTATCATCAAACCTCCCTTAAAGTCACTGCTCGGGCAATTGCTGTCACCTCTGTCAATAATCAGTGTTGAATTTTTTTTTAAAATTTTAGTATTAAGTGAAAGCGTGTTTAAATATTGAAATATCCCGCCTCACACATATATTAGACTTTAGGCTAAGCCTAAAGCACGGAAATATGATCCGAAAAGATTTAAACTCGGATCTTCTACTCTGATATCATGTAAGATTTAACCAGATTAGTGTTGATTATTCTAAAATTTTAATCTATTAGGTCAATACATGAATTAATATATAAATATTCTAACAACCACCAACATGTAGAGACCGTGGCCAACTATCTAAGGTTTTTGCCTCAAGGGTATTGTGATTTGGCACACAGTCACGCAAAAATCAATAATAAGAGCGAGAAAGAGAATTTAAGACATAAGATTTTATTTCAATTCACCCTTAAACTAGGGCTACATTTAGCAGATGATTTTATTATAACTACATCACACCTCTTTGTTACATTCCTCAATTACAAGAGAAAATAGATCATATATATATCCAATAATTTATTCGTGGGTCCAAGCCAAAACTACTAATTGCCCCCTCGATTCCCTCCTCCCCCACCCCCAGGCAAGCATTAACATCATGCCAAAGCTTGAGCTTTACACATGGCTACCACTTTAGTTACTCATAGTCCTCCTTAAACAACAAACCAAACTACCAATAAAAATGAGCTCAAACTATAAAAGCCCCCTGATCACTCGAGAGCCCTGCCTCCATGACCCCCGCTTGCTCATCAAGGAGTGAAACCCCTATGCCATCCTATCAATAGGGGAAGTATGAATTATAACCCAACAAAGGACTCGAATTGCCTTAACCTTCTAGTTGTGAGTGATCAGCATACCAAAGAGGAAGGAGAGAGGAATTTTGGAATCTATCACCGATGGTGGCAGGGCATGGAGCAAGGGACAATTGTGGTTACGAGTAGCCCGGCATGACAATGGAGGTGGAGAGGGAAGAGTGATATTTAGGATTTTAGAGATTTATATGATATCAATAATTTGTCAAGAGCATTTTAGCCATTTGGAGATATTTTGAAATTAGTTCCCTTGTAAATTACGTAGGAGTACTGTCAACTATGTTGATAACTTAAACTATTAGATAATTTTTTTTTTTTAATAAATAAAGAGGTGGAGCCTGAAATTACATTATTATTCTCCTGATAAAATATCATCAAATCAATCCCCTAGTAAAAAAGGAAATCTATTGGTGGCCTATCTGATACATAATTGTCACCCACATTGTTGGTTTGATAACCCAATTTGCTACCCAATCTACACATGCATTTCCTTTTGTATAACTATGTTGAAAATACTTGAGCATATTTCCAATTTAAGAAATGAGTGTGTTATCAAAATGAAGCAACAATGTTAATTTTTGAAGTAGAGACATGGATGCTTTCGAGTCCATTTCCACAATATGTCTGATAATACCTAAAGAAATTGACAATTTGAGGCCCTTGAAAATGCTCCACAATTTTGCTTTAAGCAAAAAACACACTCCTATTGTTTATGTGAACCCAACAAGCCATTTTTAAATAATCCAACACTCTCTTTTAGAGGTATTGATTGGATTTTTGTCTAAAATACTAATTGGCAAGAAGCCTAATAAGATTTATACTCTAGATCTTTGTGCCCACTAGAAACTACTATAATAACCCGAGTTGTTAGATAAAGACGGTGTGTTTTGATATTTAAATATTATAACACAACATTTTATTGAATGACATATAAGATTTAATAGTTCATCATATATTAATCACACATAATGCATGTCCTATTTAAGTGCTTAAATTCATGGATGCACACGACAACAGGCCATATGTAGTTATCTCTTTCCTTCATGGCCACGAAATTGCATGTATCTTAGGAGCCTCATATAGACCCCTCCATTGTCCCTTAGATGCTTGGGATCTCATACAAACTTCACGAGTCCTTCGCGCTGACAAAGACAACACCTCCTTACTCATGCTCGTAAAATTTTTCTTGTAATACCCATATTCGTCGCTAGTGCGAGACACTTCACCAGGAGCTACAAAATTCACGAGGTCGACATTTTGCTGAAAATCGAAGAATGTATAACTTTTATCATATTTGCTTGTAGTGTCGATCCCTCCAACTTCAAAATTGTCTATGACGACACCATGCCCATCTGTACATTGTTTACACTGAAACAGCAAATCAAAATTCGCCGAAATACTGTATAAATAAACATTGGAAGGTCAAAACATGTTTTTTGTTTCTTGTATGCAAGATCTGAGGGAGACCCACTTAAGAAAAATTGTTCCACTAGGTGAAAATCTTGCAAGAAACTCCTTTTTAACATAATTGGCGTGGCAAGGGTGGTTTCATTACGTCTCATGTAGGGTTTGAAGCAATTATCGGACGGGTATACTTGCCTGTATCAGACAAGGATACTTGGTGGAAGGCAAGATCTTCATCGAGCTTTGTCTGAAACTCCATGAGAGCTGGGGGATCAGAGAGACCACATTTGATGACTAACTGACATTCAAGTCCTTAAATTTCGAAGCATGATTGGTCAGCAGTGTCATCACACGTAATTTACCTCTTGTAAGTTATGACAGATGTCTACTCTATTGTTTCTACACCTTTAACGCACGAGCATTAAAATCTGACATTAACTATATTTAAGTGTTCTAACTTGCGTTTACCATCCTCTTGTTGGAGTCAAATATGCGGATAGGAATTCTCTACTTAAATATGCCCTTTGATGGAGGACAAATCAATGCATTGAGTTTCAACTGCTATAAAGTACTCTCCTCTTTTTTATCCTTCTTTTCTTCTCTTTTTGTTTTTCATCTATCCTCTTTCTCCTTTCTACTTTCTCCTTTCTTCAAACAACTCCTCCATTTCCATTCGCGGACCTCACCTATCATCAAACCTCCCTCAAGTCACGGCTCGGGCAATTGCTGTCACCTCTGTCAAAACTCAGTGTTGATTTTTTTTTTTTTAATTTAAAGTATTAAGTGAAAGCGTGTTTAAATATTGAGATACCCCGCCTCACACATAGATTAGACTTTAGGCTAAGCCTAAAGCATGGAAATATGATCCGAAAAGATTTAAACTTGAATCTTCTACTCTAATATCACGTGAGATTTAACAAGATTAGTGTCGATTGTTCTAAAATTTTAATCTATTAGGTCAATACATGAATTAATATATAAATATTCTAACAACCACCACCCACACAGCGCCCAACACACACATGTAGAGATCGTGGCCAACAATCTAAAGTTTTTGCCTCAAGGGTATTGTGATTCGGCGCACAATCACGCAAAAATCAAGAATAAGAGCGAGAAAGAGAATTTCAGACATATGATTTTATCTCAATTCACCCTTAAACTAGGGCTACATTTAGTAGATGATTCCATTATAACTACCTCACACCTCTTTGTTACATTCCTCAATTACAAGAGAAAAGAGATCATATATATCCAATAATTTATTCATGGGTCCAAGCCAAAACTACTAATTGCCCCCTCGATTCCCTCCTCCCCCACCCCCGGGCGAGCATTAACATCATGCCAAAGCTTGAGCTTTACACATGGCTACCACTTTAGTTACTCATAGTCCTCCTTAAACAACAAACCAAACTACCAATAAAAATGAGCTCAAACTATAAAAGCCCTCTGACCACTCGGGAGCCCTGCCTCCACGACCCCCGCTTGCTCATCAAGGAGTGAAACCCCTATGCCATCCTATCAATAGAGTAATATGAATTATAACCCAACAAAGGGACTCGAATTGCCTCAACCTTCTAGTCATGAGTGATCAGCATACCAAAGAAGAAGGAGAGAGATATTTTGGAATCTTTCACCGATGGTGGCAAGGCATGGAGCGAGGGACAATTGTGGTTACGAGCAGCCCGGGATAACGATGGAGGTGGAGAGGGAAGAGTGATATTTAGGATTTTAGAGATTTATATGATATCAACAATTTGTTAGGAGCATTTCAGCCATTTTGAGATATTTTGAAATTAGTTCCCTTGTAAATTATGTAGGAGTACTGTCAATTATGTTGATAACTTAAACTATTAGATAATTTTTTTTTAATAAATAAAGGGATGGAGCCTGAAATTACATTATTAATCTCCTGATAAATTATCATCAAACCGATCCCCTAGTAAAAAAGGAAGATCTATCGGTGGCCTATCTAATACATAATTGTCACCCACATTGTTGGTTTGATAACCCAATTTGCTACCCAATCTACACATGCATTTCCTTTTGTATAACTATGTTGAAAATACTTGAGCATATTTCCAATTTAAGAAATGAGTGTGTTATCAAAATGAAGCAACAATGTTAATTTTTGAAGCAGAGACATGGATGCTTGCGAGTCCGTTGCCACAATATGTCTGATAATACCTAAAGAAATTGCCAATTTGAGGCCCTTGAAAATGCCCACAGTTTTGCTTTAAGCGAAAAACACACTCCTATTGTTTACGTGAACCGAACAAGCCATTTTTAAATAATCCAACACCCTCTTTTAGAGGTGTTGATTGGATTTTTGTCTAAACTACTAATTGGCAAGAAGCCTAATAAGATTTATACTCTAGATCTTTGTGCCCACTCGAAACTACTATAATAACCCAAGTTGTTAGATAAAGACGGTGTGTTTTGATATTTAAATATTATAACACAACATTTTATTGAATGACATATAAGATTTAATAGTTCATCATATATTAATCACACATAATGCATGTTCTATTTAAGTGCTTAAATTCATGGATGCATACGACGACAGGCCATATGTAGTTATCTCTTTCCTTCATGGCCACGAATTTGCATGTATCTTAGGAGCCTCATACAGACCCCTCCATATAAATACAAAGTTTTGTTCAGCTAAAACAATACCCCCAATAATATAAAGTAAAATAACGCATTGGTCCAACAAGTATCATAAAAATACTCGACATTCAATAATATTCCCGACTTGAAGTTATACAAGTAATACCCTACAAGCAGGTGAGCAACTGTCGATCTTCATTTTTTTCTCCTCGACTTTCCTCGACTGTTCCCCTCTATAATAAAATAATAAAATAATAAATAAAAATGCAGTTTCGTCCAAATAATTCTTCAATCTTTCCTATTTTACCCACAAAATCTCTCTCTCTCTCTCTCTCAATAGCTGAAAAGCTAGATAAGCCCTTTTATCAACATTTTCTCATCATCTTCTTTGTGGGATCAACCTTTGAATAGAAGGAATTTAATTACTTTTTCTGATTAGAAATTTAAAGAGTATTAACCTGAGACATCATTTCCACAAGGTCTAAGTCCTTCTTTGGCTCTTCATCAGGTTCCATCAAGGGATCCATATCCAGCATTTCCATGTCATACCCTTCATCACTAACATGAGGAGCATCAGGTGGACAAGGCAAGTCCTCAAGGAGAGAATCAATGGTGCATCCCTCTTGAAACAACTTGTCGTCGAATGACAACTCCGGGACTTCGTCGAACTCAAAGTTTGGCACCAACCGGTCGCCCGAACAAAAATCCATTAGCTCCAGCCTTGGCTCATCCGATGTTGGGTTGCTCGAGCTCACATCGTCGTCGTCGTTTGCCACAATGGCACAGTCACCGCTGCCGGCAGAAGACTTTCTAGGGTTTCTTGCGGATGCACTCAAGTTCAAGCTCTTGATGTAGTCTTGCAAGAGGGAGGCTCTTGGGTACTTGGACCTGCACTTCCTCTTGGAGTATTGTCTCCTCTTAGTGGCATTCCAGTGGTTCTTGATGGAGTTTTCGGTCCTTCCGGGGAGTCTCTTGGCAATTTCGGCCCACTTGTTGCCGATTTCCGAGTGTGCTCTAATCAATATCTTGTCTTCTTCCTCACTCCATGTGTCCTTCTGTAGAATCACAAGTTTTTTGGGTGTAATGGAACATAATAACTCATGCATGGTTTCATATATGAATCTTTCTATTAGAAATGCAGAGAACATCAAATTATGTCATTAAAATTTTTGTTTTTCTTTTCTTTTCAAAATATTTGATCCTTTATATGGTCTGGTGGGAGGTTTGTGAAACTAGACGTTGGCTTATAATTTCCATTTATTTGACAGAATGTCAAAAGCGAGTTTGCATAGGGACTTCGATGGATGATACTCCCTCCCTCATAGTATGCCACAATATATATAATTACAAATTGAAGTCACCCTAATCTTCAAAAAGGAAACAAAAAATCCATAAAATTTGAGCTTACATTGACATGCTGAGAAGATCGAAAGTTCATAAAATGGATTTGTTCTTAATGTCAAACTTGTTATTAATACAATTTCTCTTCACAGACGAGCAAGCAATGACACACAATGCAGTTATTTATAAAAAAGACTGCACTGAAATTATATACGAATATATGTTATCAGGAGCTGCATTGATCTATCTATTAGCTCAGCTTTCTTTGATTGAAAGAATGAATAAGGAGTTAGAATAGCTGGTGAGGGAAAGCAAAAGTACATAATGAAAAAATGACAGTGAAAGAAAACCTTAATATCGGGTCTTAGATGGTTATGCCATCTCTCTCTGCACTGCTTTCCGATCCGACCAGGCAACATCTGAGCAATGTGAGACCACTTTCTCAATCCAAATTGTTCCACCAGTTGAATCAGAAGTCTGCATTTGCGTTGAACGACATGAGTTTAACAAGATTCAGGCGTATCGGGTTTATATTCGTATTCATATCAGCGTCCATCAAAACTGCGGGGAAAACACTCGGTCTAACACGATATCATAACATTAAACCAAACCAGAGAACTCTGAACGAAAACCTATTAAACTTTTGATAAGAAAATGGGGAAATGTGTGGGAGATCATGTTACTCGAACCTGTCCTCTTCGGTTGTCCACTGTCCCTTGATTACATGGGGTCTTTTACGAGTTCTTCGCGATGAGGACGCCTTACTCTTATTCACGTGACTTTTCCTGTAATACCCATTTCCAGCGCTAATGCAAGAGACCTCGTCCGGGACCACGAAGCTCACAGGTTTGATATCTTGATGATAGTCTCCCAACATATGGCTTCGACCAGATTCATTCATCATATTGGCTGTCGTCACAGCCATCAAGCTCCCTTCAACTTGAAAATTGTCCATGACAAGGCCGTGCCCGCCATTTTCGGCAAAAGGCTTGTCCTCGTACACATCAAGATCTGTAAAAACTTTGTAAGGGTAAACATCGAAAGGGTCGAAAGATGCGGTTTGCTTGTTGAGTGCGTGATTGGAGGATGACTCGCCGATGTAAAACTGATCAATATGGTTAAAATCTTGCAGAAAATTGCCCTTCGTCGATGAAACAGTGCCGAAGGCGGTTTCCTTATTTGTCATGCACGGTTTGATGCAATGATCAGACAGGTAGGTTTGGTGGGAGGCTAGATCTTCATCAAGCTTCGAGTGAAAATCCATGAGATGTCCAAAATGATAGATGGCTGGTGATGTCTGTGAGCGATCAATCATGATTCATGACCAAAACGTGCATGTTGAGCAGACTGGGCTCATTTGGAATTGACCTTAGAGAGGATTTTGGTTGCATAAGTTTGACTTCAAGTTGATCTTGGACCGTTCTTGACAAAGGCATATGCTCCCTCAAATAACGTCAACAACATATATATGGCAAGCTACCTAGTTCTTTTATGTCTCTTATTAATGTCTGATACTTATAATGCGTAACGTGTGCAGCAATAAAAGCTCACATTAGTGGCATTAAAAATCTTTCCCATGCATCAATGGCTATCTACTTTGAGTCAAAGCTAATTAATTTACTGGTTATTGTCCGTGGCTTTGATGAAACCAGTTGTTTCAAAATATCGCAAAACTTGTTTCTCTAGAGATTCATAAGGTTCCGCTAGAAAGAGCTTAGGATTAAATTGCTAGGTCTTTGGAAATTCCCTAATTAATTTGAGAACCTGATTGATGAAGACTTGAACTTTGGAATCTGTGGATCCAATGTTTGAAGTTATTCTAGTGCCTTTTTAAGGATTAAAAGAGAAAATGACACAAATGTCTATGAATATTTGGTCCAATATATAATGTAGTTCATGAATTTTTAATTTGTTTAATGTAGTCCATGACCTTTAGCCTAATGTGAACTTTCAATCAATTTAATATGATCCGTGAACTTTTGGATACATTTTCAATCTAATCCATAAACTAGCTATCACTAAACTTAAATGAATGTAAAGATAGGACTAATTTAACATTGTACCAAAAGCATTGGGTACACATTTAACAAATTAAAAGTTTAGGGATGGCATTATACATTAAGTTTAAGTTCAAAAACCACATTGAACATTGAGTCAAAGTCCAAAGACTCTTTGTGTCATTATCTAGATTTAAAACAAAGAAGTTGAATATATGACTTATCTGACTCCAAGGTGACTGAAGTCTCAACTAAGAAATAATCTTTTATAGTCACCCTTCCGATTTGCAATTGTAGAGGGCTATTTGTGACCTTCCAATTTAACAAGGAAAAACCGAGGACCAAAAGATTATGAGAGATAGCGAAGAATAGCATCCATTTTTATCTATGAGGTCGTTAGACAAACCCTTTGGGACATCCCTAAGTTCTTTTCAAGGGCCAATTCCATAAAAAAGCACGAACTTTAGGTATTGTCCCAAATTTAGCCCGAACTTTATTTTGTCTAAAAAAAAAACACAAAGTTTTACTCATGTCCCAAATTTGGCCCTCCGTTAACCCTCATTCCACAGTCATCCGACGTGGCATTTCCATGTCAACATTAATATCCAACACAGCAAGCTGACATGGATATAAAGGCAAAATTGTTCATAGGCTTTCTCTTCTTCTCTAACGCACGACTCATGTGATTGGGAAGAATTCTTTCTAGGGTTTCCTTTCCTCAACGAGTTCGCGCACAGGAGTCTTCAATTCATTGGAAGATCTCACGCACTGGCTTGCTCGCTCATTCTCTCACATGGAGACACTCGCTCTTGCACATACACAAGCTCGATCGCTCAGAGACGTCATTTCCGTCGAAAATTTTGGCCCCGTGAAAGTTGTGAAGTTAATGTGCATTGAGTCTAATTGTTTTTTTAATGTCATAAATAACTATGATATCTACTCCTTTGATACAGAATGGTACCATGGAGATGCTTTTGGACTTGATGCTAAGAAGATGCATAAACTTATGGGATCTAGGTGTTGTTGTAAACGCGCTCCTCCTATCTTCCCTATGGGTCGACTGTGAAGAGGTCCAAACTTGTTGAGGTGCAAAATGATGCTGCATTTGAGTGTTTGAAGGAAGTGTTAAATTTAAGTTTGGCCTCCAATGAGGTGAACTTTACAGATGATTCTCATGGGAAAAATAATTCAGCAGCTTCAGTTCTAGGGACAAGGCTTATAGCTAGGGCCATTAAATCAATTAACAATTGGCAAGCTGTTTTCAATGTCAGAAGCTAGATTGGAAGCAGAAGATTACATCGCCTTAAAGCGAGATATTAAAAACGTGTGCATCTTGTAGTTAAATAGAGATGTGAAGCCTATTTGTAATAGACTTACTTCATTCATCTTCAAATAGACTTTGAGTGGAAATGCCACGTCGGATGTCTGTGGAAGGAGAGTTAACGGAGGGCTAGATTTGGGACACCAGTGAAAGTTTGTGCTTTTTTTTTAGACAAAATAAAGTTCGGGCCAGATTTGGGACACAAGCGAAAGTTGGTACTTTTTTTTTAGACAAAATAAAGTTCAAGCCAGATTTGAGACAAAACCTAAAGTTCGTGCTTTATTATGGAATTGGCCCGTCTTTTCAAATGACTCAATTAAAGGACATCTTTATCTTTTTCTCATAGACGCCTCATTAATCAGATTACTTTGTATCGATCCAAGACAAATTAAAATTAACATTCATTTTAATATTTTTTATTTTATGCAAAGTTTTGATTTAATTCATTTTCATCTTTTAAACTTCACATTGGGAAAACAAATAATGATTTTATTCCAACAAATCTTTTAAGAGAACCTTTTTATATTTCATTTGGTCACGTCATTAAGTGCATATGAAAGACAATTATTAAGAAAAAGCTTGGCGGCGATAGCTACAGTTAAAGCAAAAGTTTATAAATATTTGATTTTGTCAAAAAAAATTGTTGGTGTTCTTTTTTTCTTTTCTTTTTAATGACATTAGTCCATAAATTTGCTTGATAATGCGGAAAAAATAGGTTTTCTAGAAAATTCTTTTTTCAAGAAAGCTAATACGTATAGTGGTAGCATATAAAAAGGACAATTCGTGCGTTTAATATGCATGGTGATGCCTACTTAACAATTTTCGATAAAAAGACATGCTATATTCTCAATATGAAAATTATTTCAAGCTCGAAAAAATAAAGAAAAGTGATTAATTTTAGAGTTCATCGCTTTAAAATTCAGTTGAACGATTAGGGCAATTTTGTCTCTTTCTACTAATGGGGTTGAAATAGTCCCAGCCAAAAGAAAATCACTTAAAAATCAAACAATGTGATCCAAAAAATGAATCTAAAAATTGATTACTTGGATTCTGCAAGTGAGGTTCTTCAAATTATGATACATGTTTGGATCAAACACGTGCATTTGAATGGAAAGGCTCATCTCATTTCATATAAAGAGAATGAGTTTTCAGTAAGTGAACATAATGTTTCGAATGAGAGCCCGATAAGAAGTACAAATATTATAGTTCTCGCAAGGAGATGTGTAACTGCTGTGCTACCATGGAAGAATTGATGATTCATGAAAAGAGGACTTGGAAGATCTTCAATCACAAAGAGAAAAGTAGAAATCATCTCTATACAAATTGATCTACCAATCATCAACTTTTCGTCCACATAAAAACGGAGCACCCTTCTTCACAGATAAATAAGATAAAGAAAGGAATGTAGAACATGTGCCCAGCGTCGTCTGAGAGAAACGGAATTTCTCCAGATTAAGTACTACATGTTCTGACTTGATACGTATTAGAATGGCAAGCGTTGCATTGTTTCGCACAAAGAGATATGAGTCATCGGCGGATGAAAATTGCATTTCAGACGGGGAGGTTTGGACAAGGATGTAATAGAAAACATGAAATGTTCGAAACCGGGCGGGAGATCTGCAGTTTTATGTTGTGTTTTAGATTATACCGGGAAAGGTGACACTAGACGTACATCACCTCCACAAGTTAGTGCCAGAACAGAACTTGGAAACATATATGATCAGTTACAGAAGCTTTTAGCATGTGACTACCGACCCCCACGAGCACCATTGATGGCTTAATGAGAGCTACATTATATCTTTCTAATTTGAAGACGAACCGTAAGTGTTCTTTCCAAGCGATGATGGTCCAGGACTGTGAGTTTGCTTTTCCACAACTGCCTTACCGGTAAAATTAGGGCTGAATGCCCTCTGTGACATCCGTGGGCTTAAAGCAGGTTTTATATCGTCGGTCGAGCTCGGAGTCGAACTAGTTATCTTTGGACTATGAGTCCGGCGGACCTCACCACGGCTTCTGGTGATCATTTCATCAAGAATTTCACCACCATCAATGTCTGTACTTCTTGTAGGAATTTCTTGATCCTGTTTCACAAACCAAAAGCAAAGCATGAAGCATCGCCATGGAAATCTTTTTACAATTTCAATCATGCAGTCGGTTTATGGGGATAATTCTAGATGTACCAAGGCTGGTTTATTCAATTGCTATACTAGGGATACAACAGATTTCTTTTTTATTATTGAACCCACTTGTTCAAAAGTCCATTTTAACCTGCAACATCATTTTGGATACTAAATAGCACATCAGTCTTAATATACCAAGCAATACTCTAGTTTATATCATCAAAGAAACAAGGGGGTGATTTTTAAAGTGGTATATCCCAAAGGGCTTAGGTGCATGTCCCATTTGACCAAATAGAGGCATGCCCATCAACAGCTATATCACTTTATTTTTTCAGAACAAATTCATACAGCCGTGAAGCGAAAATGCAGTCATGCAAATGCTTAAAGATGATCTAGATTAGCATTAGCCTCAACAAGCTATAGGGATAAATTCCTGCTGGAAAGTAAAATGGTTTAAGGCATATTTTAATGCTATGTCCATTTTAGATCTGCTAACAGAAAAGACAAGAATGAGGTCTTGACAGCTTACTTCAAGTGGCATATTGAAGGGTATGGCAGGGGCTTCCTCATATTCTGCAGCATCCAGGTCTTGAAGATGAGCTCCTTTAAAAAACTTAGGAAGGAAATACTGCCTTACCGGAACGAGAAGCATAATTAAAAGTGGGAACAGGACTCCAGCTATTGGAATCCATGTAAGCCCAAAGCACAGGAGCAAGTAAGTTGTCTGGAACAAAGTGAAAAAGGCAATTGTTTTGAAGGGCACAGTCTCAATAAATGTTGCATGGTACTTCTCCAGAACCCTGCCAAATTAGAAGATTAACCATTGCTTCTTATATACATTCAAGATTCTAACGGTAATGATAATCATACTAATAACATGCAGAAGAAAGCCTAATGATGACAAAGCCACTCAACTCAATCAGTGAATAGATGGATGTTTTTTTCTTCTATGTTTCCTAAAACCAAAGCTAGATAACAAGTTCGTACTACTTCTACATTTGGACTAGAGAGAGAGAGAGAGAGAGAGAGAGAGAACACTTGAAACCTAGATGCCATTGCTGAAAGCTCTACAGGGCAGAATCAGGTGCTTACTTGTATCTTCGACTTGGAGCTGTAAAGAGTAACAAGATCCTCTCCCAGAATTGATTCCCAGGCAAGCTTTCAATGGCCATGAAAGCAAAGTAGCCCCAAAGAACAGATGATGGGATTTTCTTTAACAAAGGCATTGCAGCAACACAACCACCAACCATCAGTGCCTGCAGCAGATTGCTAAGGCGCTGTTCTTTGACTTCGACCGGTAAAAGATCATCAATATCCTTATCCACATCAAAAATAGTCTCATCAATGGGAGCATCGATGTAACCAGTACTTGAGGCCAGCTGGATTGTCGAGTCTTTCAGCTCTTTCAGCCCCTATACCCGTCACAAAGTGAGTCTTACCAAAAGCAGAGGAAATTATCATTCAGAAGATCAGGCAGATGAGTTCACCAGCATAGGAGGCATTTGATAGGCCAGGGGAGTCTGCATTTCATTGTAGGCTTCTTGCATATTTCTGTATAGCTGAACAAGATTTGAATTTCTCCTCATACTATTCCGGGCTGTTGATGTTAGCTTATTCCGTAGAAGCTGTTTTGAATAAGTGTTAGTCGCAACATGATAGGTCTTTAAGAAGACAGAATAAACAAATGGAAACAAGAACTTATCATAAATCAAATATCAACATTTGATCTCAAGCGATATATTATACAATTGAGTATGCAAAGGACAGAAAAGTAGAACATGCCCAACTCCTTATCAAGCTCTCTTAGGCACATTATAGCTGTAAGCCTACGACAATTGAGACAGTATCCACAAGTTCGAGGAATATTGCAGGTGATTCTAAGCAGCATAAGTGAGTTTAGTGCCCTGAGAAAATGACTTCACTTCAGCAGTAAGTTCTATAACAATTTGCTATGCCATAAATCTCTTATAGTTATGCCTGGCTGATTACTGAATTGCTTGGCTTCCCAGCTAAAGGCCGAGTTTTTTATATCCTCAAGTTCGATCCAAAAACAGGATGCAGGCCCCACTTTGATTTTGGTCAGCATCTTACTTGGTACAACTACAAACATGCCCAAGAAATATTCCTTTAGCCAGTTATGAGAAGCAAGAGAATCTTAATATTGATGACAAAAGTCCTTTTTGAACTACTTAATTCCTTAACTGCCGTGTATTTATTCATCTCATTAGCAAAGTTCCAAGAATTACCTGATGTTTCAGGGTAGCTAAACTTTTTGTATGCATTGGAGATTGTGGAATCACACCATTGGAAGGAGGAATGCCAATAAGACCGCAGAGGATAGTCTGGTGGGAACCCAACAGATTAAAAGGAGCAAACGGAACTGTCACAAAGCTGGAAAGGAGGTATCACTCACCAAGAAACCCAAAAGGAGGAGGTCATAATGATAAGAGGATGGTTTCTTGAGATTAAACTCCTTCTGTTGGGCAAGTTGAGAGGCAACACTGTGATCAAAATAGTAAAGCACAGCTATCATAGTTGCTGGGATAAATGCTCCAACTATATATAGAGGTGGCACATTCAACATTTCCTGTATACAAGAAAGCATGATTTCTGGTCAATACAGGATTCAGTTCGTAAATCCTTCTTCCTGGACAACAGGCGAAAATGAAAAGGTAAACACCACAACAGATGCATGCTGGAATGCACTGGAATGCACCTTGACAACTGTCCAGTTTGAATATGCCCCAGGAGACCAGGGATTTGGACTAAAAAGTCGTCTAGGAATCCCCCTTGGGACATCTCTAACCGGAATATATGACACAGCTGTCCAGACAAGAACCATAAGTGGGACACCGTAGTCTGCAATGAATCCTCGTAACCACCCTAAAAAATTAATCACATATTGTTAGTAAAACTCATTAGATCTAAAATTGTACTTGCTTCAGATAGAAGAGTGTCTGCTCCCATGGCGGCAACTCCCCATTATAGAAAAACCTAATTCCAAATGTTTACCATAACCATGTATAGCATATTAAACAATCATAATTAGGAAGTATTTTCAACATTTCAATAATGTACCTCTTTCGGTGGATTCTTAAAGAATTTATGCAAGGCTACATACCTGTTCCATAGCGCCAAGAACGAGCTTTGCGGCTCCTGAGTGCTGTAAGAAGGAGACCAAAGGACAAGACCAGAGCAAACATTCCATTGCCAAATCGCCAAGATGGTAATAGAGCAGCCTGATTAGGATTTTCTCTCTCAGGGATGCCGAACTCCTCTATAACTCCCTACACCATTGGATTCGTAAATTAGAGACATTTACAGTCTGTCGAAGACATCTAGTGCTCACTAGTGTACCAGTGGACCCATATAAAGATGTAAGTAAAGAAGCACCATGAGTTCAATTGAAAAGCTATCTTCAGAGGGCCCTCCAAGGACATATTGGTAAACACAAACAATTAAGAATTTCTTGCAGTTATATCTATTTTTCAATATTGAAAGATGATTAAGCATACTCACTCGAATAGCCTGCTGCATAAAGAGCATAGCAATTAGCAGACCAAATAATTCTCCAGCAACCCTCGTAAATCTATTGATTATAGAGCATGCACCCAGAACGGCCAGTAAAAAGAGCAAAAGAGCGGTCCATACACACACCCTATAAGAAAACGCCATAACAGAGTGGTTCAGTAATGTCACTTTTAAAAACTTTTAATTTCGGAATTGGCAGAGTATATTACCATCCTGTCCAGGCAAGGAAGAGCTGCTGGCCCAAATCCTTTCGGTCTTTCACAAAGTCAAACATGAACGTATACATTAAGACAGTTGGTTCAGCAACCCCCAGAATGAGAAGTGGTTGTCCCCCCACGAGTGAGTGAATGACACCACAGAGTGCAGTAGATGAAAGAGTTTGAACTGCAGTAAGGGTTCCATCTGCAAGACACAATTCCATGTGCTGCCTTAGGCCAAGAAGCAAGAAAGCACATAGACAATTAAGGAAAATTTATTGTACCAGTGTTTCTTTCCAACTGCTCCCCAAATGATATGACTGGAATGGCAGAGGCAAAGAATATGTAAGTCGTCGGCGCCAAGATTCTGATGGGCAAAGAAAGGTCGATCAGGAAAGCTTCAATAAGCATTAAAGATAATAACACGTAGAAAGTATCCATCATATCTTTGCACTTAGATCAGCAATATTTTGTCAAGTATGCTGACCAAATTCCTCCATTTCCATAGTTTGTACAATTGTGAATTAAGATGCTATTTCCGCTCTGCCGTAAAATGGAAAAAAGCTCACGTACCTGATACCGGCTTTGATACCACCTGTCCAATCTTGCTTGTAGCACAGAAGTCTTGCTCTAAGGTCATTCTTGATCCCACGAAAGGGAACAAAAGTCTCTTCCATGGTTTATGGAGACTATGAAGAGTGTTACACCTTACTTTTTATTGGGTTGAAACTCGAATACAACAGGTTAGGAATTATGCTACAGGCTGCTATTACAGTTTTCACATGAGCAAAAGCAAAGAAACTACAGGAGAATAGACTAGGACATCATAGTGATAATTTAACTGTGTGAAAGAGCTACAAAGAATATTTCCTCCTCCCGTAAGTACCCAGCGGAGGATTCATGTATGAATGAATGAATGAATTAGGGATGTTTTTACATGATTGAGGATAGGTAATAAGAATCCGCGATAAGATTGGCCAACTTTGAATGACGTAAGAATCGAATAGACAGGATGGAACTATTTCAGTTCCATTTCCTCTAGCTACAGCAAAACTAACGAAGGGAATCCATGGAGGACAGGGTAAAAGAAGATCTAATTAGCGAAGAGAAGAGGACATTCTCCAAATAAGACACATTTAGCGACCGACTTCGATAAGCATCACATCCTACGTCTCAAGAAAGCTTCCAATCAATCAGAGAGCCACCCAGGAAGTGAGCACAAGGATTACCAAGTGCAGGGTAAATGCCAAGGAACCGTTTACATGGCGCACAATCAAAAGCTTTACCTCGCAACGACCACGATCAGGAGCCAATTTTAGAAGGTCCTAAGAGCTAAAACACAATCTGAACTAACGGAAAGCCATGACCAGAGCGGAATTACCGGCGACCGGAGTGAGCCTAACGCTCGAAACCGAGAACGCAGCGGAGCTAACGAGATTGCATGATGACCGAGAACACCACAGCAACCGGTCAACGAAATTCAGAGGAAATGGGCATTCAAAATTCAGCAAAAAGACGGCACAGCAACGTCGGAACACGAGTTACATTACTCACGAAAGCGGGAAAACACGATGCAGCAAGCGAAACAGTCATATGCTCGAATGATGTATATGTGTATATAGCCAAGGCTAAAGAACCAGGACCCAGTAAAGGAGCGACCCACTAGAGCAAAAATGCGATGAGGGAGAGGGAGAGAGATTTCAGGCGTGAGATGGAAACCGTGCGATGACTGGACATTAAATAACGCCCCTCCCACCCCCTCCTGTACAACCACCAATAATACAAAGCTACTCTCTCTCTCTCTCTCTCTCTCTCCAGTTGTCCTCACGCAGAGAGCGATGTGAGAGAGAGAGAGAGAGAGATACTGAAGAGAGAGAGAGAGAGAGAGAGAGGAGGGAGACGACAATGGTAAACTAACGCCTGAAGGTGACCAGAGTTTGGCAGTTCCACGGAATTTGTCTTTTTTTTTTTTTTTTTTTTTTTTTTTTTTTGGTGGAAGAGAGAAAGAAAGAGAAGATGAAAAGCTGTTCTTTTATTGGACAGAGAGGGGAGAAAACACAAGTTTATTCGGATGATCCGATTGCTGCTGATTCGGACCATATTATAACAAGGAAGGAGAGAGAGATTAGGTTTGCCTCGAACGTTGTTGAGATCCCGCTTAATTTTAGCGAGGTGAGACGAGGCGACCGACCTGAAATTTTAAGATATTTTCCCCGATTACATCGCCGCCCTTGCCGCCGCCCCCAATGACAATGACATTACATGTTAGAGGTGAGCAATCGGATTGGCTCAAAGTAAAGGTAATCGGTTTTCGATCCGATCCAGTTCTATGGTGAAATTGGGAATTGGTCATTATTTTTATTTTATGTTTCTATCAAGATATCTGATTGTCTAAAGCATGACTAGGAAGAAATTCAAAATTCGAAACAAATCTTATATTTCAATTCGGATATTTTATTGTTCAATTACAAGCTCTTATTCCTCAGAAATAATCAATTCTCCCTTAAAATCAGGAACTGGACCCAATAGACCAATTCGGACGATTCCAAATTCAGGCAATCCGTTTTGCACATCCCTAATTCAAAGTCAATTCACAAGGGGACAAGTCTGGTTCTATTGAACCAGTAGATTCTACCTAGAAGCTTGGAGCTTAGAATTAGCTAGACTTGAAACTTGGATTTAGGGGAGAACTCAAAATCGAACTAGTTTAGAACAACTTTTCCCTTATCTTTAAGGCTATTTACTCATTTTTTTTAATAATAAAAACTGAAGATATCTAATGAAATTGAATATATTTGACATATAAGCCTCAAACAGAAAGAATTGTATTTAATATTTGATAGGGTGGGTTTTGGATTTCGAGTCCAAAACCTACTCACCCTGAAACCGATGATTCATATTACGTACATGCTTAGCCAAAAAAATAGATTATACCATGTAATATTGTAAATTACTAAATATTAAGGTTAGCCTTAAAAAAAAAGAGGAGGATGTGGAAGAACTTGTAACTTGGCCCAAACTGAACTATCAAACTACCCAAATTCCTTTATTTATTATCCAAATCGAATGAGTCCCAAACTGAAAAAATGAAAATCTCCAATTTAGTTTGTGTAATTTTGACACCCCTAAGACTAGAATATGTAAATAGTTAGTCCCCATCTCCAACTCAAATAATTGCTTCTTCTTTTCAAATAGGCTATGGCTTATTGTGGAGTAAAAAAGGGCATGTATGGAGATCACTGATGAACCTATGATTTTTTTTTTGCTTAAGGGTAGATCCATTTCTTGATCCATATATAACGGGCTGAGTTGTTATATAAATTGGTTTAAACATAATATGACTGTTAAATGGGTCATCAATTAATTTACAACCTATATAAACCCAACTCATTTTCATGATTTTTTCTTCATTCTCTCTCACACTCACTTGATCTTGTGCTCACTAACTTTGCATTCTCATTTCAATTTGAATGAGTTTTCCTAGACTTGATTAAATATGGAAATATTTTAGCAAATATGGATTGGGTTCGTCAGTTATGGATGACTAGATTTATTGCATCGAAATAAATTAAAACAGGTTAAATGCGTCTATTTGGATCGAGCCATTTCCAATTCGATCCAAACCCATTGGGATTCATTCCAATTCACCTCTTTAATGGGTCTACTTAAGGTTAAGAATTCAGTAGATTGGGAAAAATTACTCTTGTTTTTTTTTTTTTTTATCAATT
Organism: Eucalyptus guilfoylei; assembly: GCA_016097605.1. Classification (NCBI taxonomy): domain Eukaryota; kingdom Viridiplantae; phylum Streptophyta; class Magnoliopsida; order Myrtales; family Myrtaceae; genus Eucalyptus; species Eucalyptus guilfoylei. The sequence goes on from CM027861.1 coordinate 1,409,416, forward strand.
CATGTGACCACTCGAAATTGATCTCCTAAAACGTCACATAAAAATAATTTGAGCGAGTTCTTTGAGAGAATTTTGTAACGAGTTTTCATTACCTGTATATAACATTGCTCATGTTTTTCTTCTTTCAAGGGCTCGAAAGGAAAAAGCATGAAAAATGTGGGTCATGTATTGGGATCATTTGTGGTACGACAGTCGCGTTAGGTAGTCAGGGCATTGGCATGTTTAAGTTACTCTTAGGTAAGGAGCTGCACCGTGCAAATTGCGTGCTCGGTAAATATTTGGAACCCAATTTCATCATTCCTTTCTTTTTTGTCATAAGTAACATACCTTTCAAAATTAAAGGGAATGAACACTGGAAAAATTATCTTTTTGTTCTAAACTTATCGTACAGATACCGATTCAATTCTAAATTCTTCAATTCTACTAATATAATCTCAAACATTTACACAAAATTTCAATATAGTCTTTCTAGGCAAAATTATTGCTAGAAAAATTATTCATGTGGTGTCCAGTCATCGCCACCCTTTTTAGACGGCATGCCAAGGTGAGCAATTTGTGGATTGCCACGTCAACGATTTCCGACATAATTGTTAAAAATGATTATGTTAGAATTTCATGTAAAAAATTTAAGATTAAATTGACAAATTTGGAAAATTTAAAACTAAATTAATATCCATATAATAAGATATGACTAATTAAGTAATTTTTTTAGAAAAGTTCCTAACACTACACTTGAGCTTCACATTAATGTAGAGCTGGAGCTACTACTTTGATTCCTAAATCAGATCATGATCTAAGTGGAGATCTTGATGCTGAAAAAGAATCCAACCTAATCATTCCTGTCACGGAATTTAACCGGACTGGTGAGTTTAGTTGATCAAACAAGATTTCCTCATGTCTCTTCGGATTGATCTTGATTAAAAAAAAAAAAAAGTACATCCGCGCACTCAATCCTGGGAATTAGTGGAACGTCCGTAGTGGACATGAACATCAGACGATTCATCCAAAAAATTTTTTTAATGCTCCTTTCTTTTGCAATGACATTGTGGATATCACTTACCCTCTCTCCTGAAAGTTGCCTAGAGATCACGTATCGTCCTAACAAATCGTGTTTTTTGTGATGACATGTGATTGTGCTAATCCGACACTTGGTCTTTCGCGATTGGCCACCCAAAAAATAAAAAATAAGAAAAAAATGACCCCGTTAAAGGGCAGCAAAAGTGAGTTTCGAAGGTCGATTTGTACCCAGTAAGCTATTTGTAATGTGATGTCATATATCTTATCAAATCTTATCAATTGATTATAGATTAAAAAATAAAAACATAAGAAAAAAAGACCCCGTTAACAGGCAGCAAAATTGAGTTTCTAAGGTCGATTTGGACACAGTAAGCTATTGCAACGTGATGTCATGTATCTTATGAAATCTTATCAGTTGATTCTCGATTAACTTGTGTCATGTAGGGCTGTGCAAAAAAAGGGGCATCGCCCAAAACTGACTTGGATCAGCCTAGAATAGGTAGTACTCATAGAATCCAATCCGATTCTCGATTCTAATCTACTAGAACTAATGAGTACCGATTAAGCTCCCAATTATAGATCTCAAACTAAATCGATGCATATATATAATTTTTTTAAATTCTTAAATTTTAACTTTTTATATCAAAACCCTTATTTCTTCTTTGTTTCCTCTTTGTTTCTCTCCGTCTCTCGCCTCACTCATCTCGCGGCCTCATCTCCCTCTCTCACTCCCACTTTTAGTGCCCTCCAGTCTCGTCAATCCCTCTCTCACTCTCGCTTTGAATTGCCTCCAGCCTCGTCACCCCTCTATCACCCTCATTCTCGATAGCCTCTAACCTTAGATCTCATCACTCGCCGTCAAGTCTTATGCCCCTTCTGAAGTGAGGACATTTTGATCAGTTCCATGGACCCACTCAAGAACTAAAATGTTCGATCTAGTTCTTAGGTGAGTCCATGGACTAATGGGCAATTCATGATTTTAATTTGAAATCGATTCTTGATGGGCGATTCCTGGGTCTAGGGTGAGAATCGTCCACTCTAAAACCAATTTCCCCTAATGTCTTGTAACATATTTAATTTCTAAATCGTTACTTGTAGAAACCTAGTAGGATACAATTAACGTACAAATAAAATTGCTAACACGACGGTCCAGTCAATTTAATCATAAATCTTTGCACGAAATTTCAATGTAGTCCTTTTAGTCAATTTTCGCCAAAAATTGGTGATATAATGGTCTAATCATAATTGGCCATACTACATAACACATCACCGCATTAGCTATTTCCAATGAAAATTGACTAGCAGGATTACAATGGAACTTTGTCCTAATATTTTGGACTAAATTGGTAAAATCAGAAAGTTTATGATTGGATTGATGTCCTATAATAGGATAAGTACTAATTGAACAATTTTCACTAACCAAAAGATATGCGGAAATAATTCGAGAACATTCAACTCCAAGTACGGCCCCTTTAATTTGGTAATTAATTAATGACCCCAATAAGGGCAGGTCGATGATTTATTGAAGTCACTATCGTATGTTAGGTGAGATAATTAGAGATTTAATGTCTGATTGAGTGTACCTTTCAGTTTTCGAAACCTTTAATGTGGTGACTAAACGCCCCAAAGTTGCATGCGTTTCGAATATTCTCTCCTCCAACCATAATGAACAAACATCTCGTACATCGTTTCATATACTCAACAATGTTCACAATGTACTGTCCCATAAAGGAATAGAAAAAAAAGATGCATGCTTGACAACCTGAGCTAAAAATCGATTAAACCCTCTAAAGATGCATATCTAATCCACTATAGGTGTCAAATCTCAGCTATATATCAGTTATATATGTATGATCATCTCCGTGCTCGATCTTTTGAAAATATTCACTGTGTTTTTCCTATTTTGTGGTGGTCTTATTTTCGATATTATTGCATTTATTTTATGTCATTCGTTATCTATAAGGCTCGACTTGTTCGATGGGAAGGCATCACGTACATTTATATTACTTAATACTATGTGACATGATGAGAGAAATCAAAGTCCAAAAGTACCGAAAGCAATTTTTCTTGTTTATGCAATTTTTTTTTTTTTTTTTTGATATTTAAAGCATATATCAAACACGATATGCTTTCAGATGACTTCGCAAACCTCTATCGCGATAAGGTTAATCCATTTCTTCAATGACTCGTTGCCATGTTCCCGAAGAGGAAAATAGATGACGATGGCTTATACCTAATCTTCCGAAGAACACAGCTTGTAATTGGTTGGGCTCCAATTCATTTATTTATTTATTCTTTTTGGTCTAACACTCCAATTTATTTAATAGTTCAGATAATTAAAGTTTACTATCAAAACGTCGAATGGCTCACCTAAGATAGAAAGGTGCCGCGTAGATTAAAGCATGCATATCCTTTTTAATGTGATAATTAAATCAGAAAGAAGAGATAGGTCGGTGCTCTTGCTGAATTGTTTTTGGGTGAATCCATGCATATAATTTGAGGAACTAAGGCAAGTCAAAACCCACCTGTGCAATCAGTATAGTTTGTCATGGCCTTTCAAATTTAGCTTTACCGTTGTCAAAATGTGACATTTATTTGAATAGCTTTCATAACATACCACGAGTTTCTCATGTCTAATTAGATCAAATTTGGGAAAATAAAGATAGAAATCGCACAACTTTAGTACGATGTTCATTTAAGTGTTATAAAAACTTTTTAGACAATTATCTGAGTGACAATTTTTATATAAAAATAATCAATGTCATCGGATCGACAATATGAGTGACTGGAAAATTCGACGAGACATTAATTTACCGTAAGTCAATTGATGTGACTCATCAAAAGACCCAACCCAATCAACAAAAACTACAAGAAAGGATGTTGTTTTAAAATATATAATTAGGGCTAGAATAAAATAATTCGCAGACCGAAGCTCTTGTTTGTGGCCAAATCAAAAAGCCATGAAATCTTTTTCTCCACAAGGTATCATCAAGCTCATTTCTAAGAACCCTCTTTTCTTTTTTTGTTTTCCTTTTTTTTTTTATAAAGGTAATAATATAGAAGGGAAAGCCAATATACACAAAACCGGCACCAAGAACTTTTACTCATAATGCGAATAAGCAAAATGAGTGAAAGGGAGCCAGCGTAAAAGAAAGAGCACCAACAAAGAAACAAAGAAAATTATGACGAATTCTGATGTCATTTTCCCAATTCAATATTTAAGTAACAAATCAAGAACTGTTTGGTGTAAATTACAATCACACATAATAGATGAAGCATACACATCATTTTTTTTTGCAAAATTCACATGTTTATCTAAGATTATCTTGAACAGGATAAGTCTATCTATCATCATCGCTATCTTTCGGCAAAGTTCTCCATGGCTGTAATACTACGATTTGATAATTATAATCGAAGGGCGATCGGAGCAGATTCACGAAGACAAGCACCTAGGTTTCCAGTTGCAAGTACCCGACATTTTCTCAGTGGCGTATGTCCCTCGAAGATAAAGTAACGCAAAAAGTTTGACAAGGAGAGAGAAATGTGTGCAAAAAGTGATCAGATGGATAGATTAATAATGGAGCTTTTAAAATCCATTTCATACGTGATGCATGTACGTTTCGGAAATAATTTATTGTTTCTTGCAGATGGGGTGGAGGAGCCGTGCATTGAGGATTATATTATCCTTGATTTTGTTTGGTGACTAAAGTGATATCAGGGTAGTGCTATATTTATGTTTATATTATGTATTTTTATTTCTTGCTTGAGGACTAAAATGCAACAATACGCTGAGGTTGGTTTGACAATAATTACATTTGATGCAAAATGTCGCTGCGGTTGAGTTTTGTTTGAGAGGGCTCCCTGACCTTCCTTGTCCGCTTGCTGGCCTTTGTTTATGTTACAAACATCATCATTTTACATCGACAAGAGTAAGAAGAGGTTATGCATTATGTAATTTGTCGATTAGCGACATTAGCGGTTGGCAGTCATTGCTCAGGACCATTCTTTTTCTGGGCTTGGCGATTAGAAAGGGTTCTCCGAGTTGAGTACATCATGTCACAGCTTGTTTGGCATTCTATAGTGGGAATCAAGGTGCTTGCCCCATCACTTTGGTGTCTCATACTAGAAAACGAAGTTAGAGGTGGAAAGAACGATGTTTTCAGTGTGCCCAATTTAAGTTTCATCAACTGTGTTGTCACAATGTCAACCACTTCATTTAGGGGTTTGATATACACGAATCGTCGGAACGTTTGAACAACAACAGTGACATAAAGAGTCAAGAAAAGAAAAATTTTCAGTTTGAAATTTTTTGGTGGAATAAACATTTTCTTATTAGTGGTAACGACGAGCAGTCAAGCTTATACATTAGAAATGTTATTAGAAAGTCCAATTCGAGAGTTTAAGTCAATAGGGAAAAACTTAATCACATGAATATAGGCACAATCCTGCATAAGGACGATGTATGATAAAATTTGACCCTACCCTCATCTACATGTCAGTGGAAAAAAAAATTATTTCGTCAATTGTCAGTGATAAAAAAAAAATCTTATTAGTGGTACCAATAAATAGTTGAGATCACAAATCAGCAATGTTATTAGAAACTACAGTGCCAAAATTTAATCTAGAAGGTGAAGGTTAGACCCAGCTCCTTACACATAGTTTCGTATGGTGAAATGGGTATTGCTCCTATTGTGTGTGGACAAATTGTGAACCTACCACAAATAATGAGTATGAAAGAGAGTCCTAGTTACTCCAATACTATGTTAATAAGTCCTATCCCAAAAGAATAAATCATTAGTGGATGGAGACTATATGTGTATAAGGCATATTATAACTACATAGTTAAGTGATGTGAGATTTACACTTAACAATCTCCCATACGTCTAAGCAAATGAATACAAGGCTCCCATAGTGTGAGCAAGTTGTGATTCTGCCATGAGCACATGAGTTTGAAGGGTGAGTGTTGGGATTTGAATTCCCTATCTGCTTTGACAATATCATGTTAGAAAATTCAATTCAAAGGATTAAACCGATAACCAAGCACATGTGAACCTCTAGACAAATGACGTGGGATTGTGTTTAACAAAGTACTTCATTCATTTCTCTAAAAGGGATTCTTCAAACTTCATAATATATCTATTGACAAATATATCTTGGGGATGTTGCCAAAATCTTGAGGCACCTCTGAGATCAGCTTGTGGGAGGAGGGTCGTTCTATACCGCACACTCGCAAAAAATTATAAGTTTAGGTACGGTTCCAAAACCAATCCAATTAAGCAACGAAGAAAAAGGGCATCGCATGCATATTTTATAAGTTTTGAATGGTGGATGCATGATCATCTTAGAGATGTTAGGTCAAGGATAAGGTTTTTCACGGGCAACGATGGATCCCACATCTTCTGTTGGAAAGCAACACCGTCGTTTATCGTTAACCATGTTATAATATCCTCTAAGATGACACTAATAAAGAAAAAGTCCGATTTTGATAATGATTTGTTTTGACCCTCGAGGTTGTTTTTGTTCCCATTTTGTTAGATTTGATTAAGTTGTCTTTTTGTGCAAAACATGCGACTGATTTCTATTATCTTCCAAAAAGTCATGTCGTCAAGTAATTAAGAAGTTGCTAGTTCCGTTAAGCTCCTTCCTATCTCGATGTATGCAACTATCCTTTTCCTTTGTGTCTTATTTTATTTCATTATAAAATTTTAACTTTTTCGCCAATATAAAAAAAATAGTATTATCGTAGAATAAATCATGATCAGTACGCAAGGTGGCAAGTTATACTCAAGTATGGTGCCTCAAGAGACATGAATTATAGTCCAAATGTCATACTATTGGAAAAATTGTCTAATACTCCTAAATTTATTATACTTTTATCAATACAATTTTAACTTTTTAATTACACTAATTGAGTCATAAACATTTTCATGATTTGTCAATTGAGTCTATAAAGCCAATTTTGGCCAAAAATCACTAACGTTGACATCAACTTGTCCTATGTAACACGGTTGAGGCTAACATGAATAGTTTTTAATAAATTTTTATTTTTATTTTTATTTTTATTTTCCTTCTTTACTTTTTTAATTTTGTAATTGTTAAGGTTTGACAAGAGGCCACCAACCACTGGCTAAGGCTCAATGACTCCTGTCGGCCACTAGACAAGGGTTGCAGCCTTTGTTCACAGTGGGGTGAGGGCCTCGGGCAAGGCGAATGAGCCCTCACCAACCATTGGGCAAGGGCTGTGGTTGGGCAAGGATCACGGCCCTCGCCCAGTGGTTGGCGAGGGCTTGCAAGCCCTTGCTCGGTTGTCAACGGGGATCATAGGGCCTCATCTGGAGTCCCCATTTCAGCCCTTAACAATTAAAAAAAGAAATAAAAAATAAAGTAGGAAAAAGAAAAATAAAGAAAAATAAAAAAATTCACAGACATATTAAAATATATTATTAAAAATTATCCATGTCAATACTAGCTTTGTCACGTAGAATAGTTGGCATCCATGTCAACAATTTCTGTACACAATTGGATGAATGGACTCAATTGATAGAATGTGAAAAGATTTAGAACTTAATTAACATAATTAAAATGTTTAAAACTTAATTGACAAAAATACGATAAGTTTAAAACTTCTTGAATTATTATCCTCATATCATTTGCCCTCTATTATATGAGAATTTAAATTTGTCCACACGAATTTTCCTTCCTCGGTCACTAAAGGCTTGTTTTTTTTTACTCTAAATAATGTCTGATTCTGTTCTTTTGTTCCCTGGAACAAAAAAAGAACAGAAATACGTTTGGTAAATTTTCTGTTCCCGAGAACAAAAATCTATTTTTTTTGTTCCTGGGAGTAGATTTGAAACAGAATCAAGAAGTAGAAAAAACTTGCTTTTTGTTCCCGAGAACAATTTCTAGAATCAGTTCCTATTCTTTTTTTTCTTTTCTTCTATTTTCTTTTTTTTTTCTTCTTCTTCCCTTTGGCCGGCGACCTCGCCGGAGCGTCGCCGGCCCCGGTGATGCAAAGCCATGGTGAGGCTCGGCCTCGCACGATCCGTGAGGCTCCGCGAGCTCGTCGAACTCGCCCAACAAAGTCGCGGTCACGGCCATGGCGGTGGCTGGCGACCGGCTACAAAGAAGAAGGAGGAAGAAGAGAAAAAGAAAAAGAAAAAAAAAGAAGAAAAAAATATAATAAAAATATTAAAAATTTTAATAATTTTACTAAACACATTTCTATCCTGGGAGTAAAAATTTTGAATAGACACATTCTTTTGCTCATAAATTATTTTCGAGAGCAGAATAAAAAAAATCATTTTTAATTAAAAATTATTTTCCGAACAGAATGGTTATCAAGTGCGCCATAAATCACCCTTATTAGATTATCTCAGAGCACTTAATTTTGTGAGGACCAAGAAATATATATCCGTGAAGACAATGAAAATGCATAATCTCACTAGATATTGGAAATTATTATGCATCTCTTCGTGCAAAATCTTATTTACTTTCAAGTATTATATGATACTCTTTGTTAGGTTGATTAGAGTTTTTGATATATAGATTCTTCTGTATCTCTTCTTTGGAGAAGCTGCAGGCGACATATAATTTATTAAAAGATGAGGAAGATTGGTTGAGATTGGAAACCGACGAAGTGAAAGAAATGATTGAAGTGAAAGGGCAGGAGACATTGGTGCTGAGCCAGTGTGAGGCACCCATTGAATAAAATGACAAAAGGCTCAACAGCCTTTGTCAAGCGCAATTCAATTCAATGCATGTACGATTCCCACATTTATGTTTTTTAATACATGCATGGGACCTTTCGTTCTAATGCATTTTGAATTTGAAGGAGTGATTTTCGTACGACTTTATTCTAATCGGCCATGTAACATTGTATTTCTATAATCACAGGAGAGTTAATAAAAGAATAGACTATTATGAAGGAAGTTAGGTCGATCTCGTCCATCTAAATCAAACTTCGTCTTATTCATCCCCCTTATTTTTTTCCATTTCATTCACTTGAGATCGATTCTATCTAAAAATGAAGTCTAATGGGATCAGAAGATCAACGTAACCACGTCGACATTGACTCTATAAAATCATGAGGAAATGTGGTGCGCGGTATCTCTCACGAACATGAGGCTAATCATCCCGAAATAATGAAAGATCTTATCATGTCGTACTGGAGTCTTGTCAAATTCCATCAGCAAGCCAGGAGCATCACTCTCGACCGAGCAGAGGAGAGAAGCACTGACGGGACAAGGATACTAGGGCAATTGTTTGTATAATGGAGTGTGTGATGTAAAGAGCAAGAGGTCGGATGGTGCCGTTCAATAATGCAAAAGCTGTCCCTTTCCAATTGCAATTTATGCTTTGTAAATCATCAATGGCAGAGAAGGTCCTGTCAAATGTCTTTTTTTGCCAAGAGGCTAGCCAAAGTGGGAGAGGTGTAGATACTCCTTTTTTTCTAGGATGTTTTTTTTCACTTTCACATGAAAGATTCTTGTCCCATGGGGCAGAAGAATTCGGATACATAATGCCAACCCTTTTCTGAATGAGTCCTTCATGTTTCTAACGATTCTCTTCTCTTTATTAGGGAAAGAATAATGAGGATTTTAGTCTTGCTTATTTCCACATCATCCAAGATAAGAAATTATGTGGATGAAAGAGTTGTCATTTTTTCATTTTTTTTTTTATTTTTTTGCATATTTTGATGAAGATTACGTGAGCTTATTTATACACTTTGTAAGACAATATAATATCAATTACAATTAATCAGGATATGTCAAGTATATGCAAACTCAATGAAGATAATGTATAATCTTGAGAGATATGAAAAATTAATAAAGATAAAACTTTCTTGATATCTCTAACATTCCTTTAAACTCAAGGCATTTCAAAAGAAGTCAACTAGAGTTTGGAAAAAATGTCTAAAGGTTACTTGGGTGGACGTGCCTTATTGTAGACATGAGCAATCTAATTTATTGATGAAGTAGAAATGAGACAAATAGTGCCGCTAAGCACATGATATTATATTAAGATAGTATATTTCAATGTGCTTGATGCGCTAATGAAAAACATCATGATGTGCTACTTGAATAACACTTCAGTTATTGCGGTAGATAACCGTCCCACCATTATGGCAGACTCCCACGTTTTCTAGTTTCCATGACAACTGCAGTGGAGTGAGTTATGGTGTTTCATTTATTGCTATGCCATGAAATAATTGAAGTACCTAGAAAGAACTAGTAGCCTAAGGTGGAGCAACAATCTAAAAGGTTACTAGCCCTCTTAGCATCAAAATAAACACTCCACTCTTAGTTAGAGTTAGCAAAAAAGTGAAAATTATGAAACAAAGTACCCTTAACATAGCAAAGAATTCGAAGAACTATAGCAAATTGAGCTATACATGGTGCAGCCATGAACAATCTGACAATGTCAACAATATAGGTAGTGTTAAGACAAGTAATAGATACTAGATAGATACACAAGAATACCAACCTGTTGTTGATAGAGTTTATGATTCGTAAAAGGATTCCCATCTTTGTCATCTAATTCGGTATTAGTCTCAACGAAAGTTTAATATTGTTATTAGTGAGTCTTGCTCAAGAAGGAAGAACATAATCATATCTTGCTTAGGAAATATATCAACCGGGGAATCTAAGTAACCTCTAAGCCTAGAAAGTAGCTAAGTCATTCAAGATAGCCCTACTCGTCTTTGGCCATGACTCATCTCGACTATATTGTCACCACCAATTCATGGGGGCAGAATCATAAACATGTCTTTGCAACGCCTTAGGCCAACCATCACAAATGTCCTTTAGTACATCCTAAGTTTCTTCTACTATATTAAGACGACCAAATTGAAGTTTAAGGTATAAAATCATAGTGTTTCGAAATCACGTAAGGATCTAGCTATTCTTGCTAGCACACTCATCCAAAGGTTGATCCCTAGTTTCTTCACCAGTCTTAATAGGTACGTGAGTATCACTAGTGACGTAATGCCAAAGTCTACAAGTTCTTAAAAAACTTGATATTTCCTGAGTCGATAAAGTATAATTCGAACCATTCAAAATGGTTTGAATGGGTAATGAAACTTTCAATTTGTCCATTATGTGCATTTGCTAGTGAGAAAGAGTAGAATGGATAACGAAGATGAAGAACCGACACCTTGGAGTACGAATATGTAGAAAATAAGGCTAAAATAGACTTAGCACGTCTAAATACCTAGGATATGGTCCAAAATCTCCAAGAATAGGTTGGAAAGTGATCTAAGGGGAGTGGCACGTCAAAATTTCGAGATCTGACTTGTTTGAAGGTAATGAATCTGATGGTGGTGTTCATTTTCAAAACAAGCAATCGAAAGCGTCTGAACAACACTCAAGGGTGGTCATTTGGTGGAAAATGAAGATGAGTGCAATTGACGTAACGTTGCTGCAACTACCGTATAAAAGACTTGACAAACACTTCCTTAGACAACAAGAGCTCTAATAACAAGGTAAGTAATAATACCGAAGAAAGAATTATATAATTTATATATATTGTTTTGTTCATTTTAATGAAGAGCACATTAGCATATTTATAGATTTTAAGAATGACTATGTTAAATAATATGATATAACAATATCACTTACATTTAATTAAGAATATGCACAATCAAGGAAAATAATACACAATTTTAAGAGACATGAAAAATTAAGGAAGATATGAGAATCTCTTGATATCTTTCAATAATCTCCAACAAACTATCAGAAAATTTTGGAGTGTTTGATCATAACTACTTTTGACAAGAAAATTAGATAATTAACAGGCCTCATCTATCAAGCCACTTTTGACCAGATATTTAGATGTGACATTTTGTTTTCTTTGGTTTCATTATTGACTTATTTTGTTTCTATTGCTTTACTAACAACCCCAAGAAAGTCTAGCCAAAAAAAACAAAAAGAAATCCTAGAAAGAAAATTAGCTTTTGATAGGTCTAATCAATAAGGAAAAATCAAAATTTTATATTCGTTCTAAAATAATAAGATTCAAATGATTAAGTATAAGCATTCCCATTTCAACGAATCGCCGAAAGTTTGTAATGGAATTCTTTAATACTTAAAATTTGTCTAGGTTGGTGGGATATTGGGCGTGAGGAATCGTCGTCGTCGTTGTCGTCATTAGCAGCTTGGAATGTAATCTTTTGATAAAAGAGAAAATTTTGGCATAAGATAGCAACGAAAATGCCGAACCCTCCTTATTTTCACTTTTACCATTTATTTTCTTCATTAATTTTTGGTTAGAGAACGCGGTCTACTAAGTAGACCTGATCATAGGATTGATACCAACAGGCCCAAACAGGCTATCTCAAACCAAATGGGCCCGAAAGGTAATGTTAAGTTGGGTTGGGTTGGACAAGGCCATTCGGCAAGGAAACCCAGCCAAGTCCAATGATTAATACACTAATTTTTTAGATCGGCGAGCCTAAGCAACAAGTTACGTTTGACCTTAGCGCTGATCTAGGCTCGAGCCTTGCCCGATTGACAACTGTCTCTTTTATCGAGTCACGGTTTATCTCATGGGCCATGTATGGTACGTTTGATAACCATTCTATTTTCAAGAACAATTTATACTCAGAAATTATTTTTTCTGATTTTATTCTATGTAAGAGTTTTTGAGCATTCGAATGTTTTAGTAATTACACAAAATTTCTATTTTCAAAATAAGAAAAAGAATATGAACATATTTGATATGATCCTTAAATTTTTTGAGACATAAAATTTCTTTTTCTTTTTTTTTCCTTCTCTTCTTCTCCCTCCTCTAGTCGATCGTTAGGCCTTAGCAATAGTTGGCAACTGGCTAGAGACGAGAGTAAGCAATCTTGCCGGCCTCGAGGGAGCCCGGTCAGCCCCTTACCGAGGTCGCCGGGCTTAGCAATGGCCAGTGACTTGCTAGAGGAGGAAGTAGAAGAAAAGAAAAATAAGAAAAAAAAATGACTTGGTTTTAGAATTGTTCCTTGGAACAAAAAAAGTAATCTTTTTCTACTTTTTTATTTCATTCCAATTCTATCTCCTGACCACTGATCTATTTCCAGGAATTAAAAAAAATAGTCGACGTTATCAAATAATTTTTTTTTCTTTTTTTCTTTCGAAGAATAAAATAATAGAAATAGCCAAAAAATAGCCGGTTACCAAATAGGGCCGTAGCCATTGTACAAAGTTCGGGTATGGTCTTATTTTCTTCTTCCGGGCCGAACGATTACGGGGTTACTGGCACGAACTCCGGCCCATCAACGAAGCCCAAGCCCAACAGCTCGCCAACCCCAGCAGTTGACTTTGCGCTGATGGTGACCATTGGATGTGAATACTTCAGAAAACGACGCCCTCGCCCATCAACGCTGGAGATCGAAGATACTAAATACACGTCGACGCAGGCTCGCAAAACCCGGACGAAGAAGAGCCGCGAGAAGCGTCCCCCTCCTCATCTCCTCCCTCCACGTGTCCTCCTCCGAGGCCTCATCTTCCCCGAAACCCTAGCAATCCGATCGATCTTCTGCACGCGATCCTTCGTCGAAGCTCGCGAACAGGAAACTCCAAAATTCAGGCCGTTTCTCGAAGATTTCCCGCGCGATAATGCTGAGGCTCGGCGCGAAGAAGCTCGTGGGGCTGGCCGCCGCCGCCGTGGGGCCGGGGCCGGCGCGGGTGGTGCCGCCGCTGCGGCTGTACCACGAGAGGGTGGTGGATCACTACAACAACCCGAGGAACGTCGGGTCGTTCGACAAGAACGACCCGGCGGTCGGGACGGGGCTGGTCGGGGCGCCGGCGTGCGGCGACGTGATGAAGCTGCAGATCAAGGTCGACGAGGAGACCGGGAAGATCGTGGACGCGCGATTCAAGACGTTCGGCTGCGGCTCCGCCATCGCGTCTTCCTCCGTCGGTGCGTATTCCCCCCCCCCCCCCCCCCCCCCAAAAAAATGAAAACTTGAAAGCCGTTCGCCTGGTTTTCGCCTTGTGTGGGGTGATGTGAATCGGTGGATTGGTTTAGGCTGATAAAGGCGAAATCTTGGGGTTCTTCTTGGATGTCTTTTAGTTGAATTTCGAGCTTAGCGAGGTGATTGGGAGTGGGCTGCGACGTGCGTGGTTTCCGCGAAAGTTGGAGACCCTGCGTGTGAGGTTTCCTTGTCGGCGGACTGAAAGATGTGTGAATTCTTGTATTGTATCTTGCAGTCATCCTGTTGATTGTTACTGTTAGCGTGTTGGGTAGGGAATGGTATGTATGTCTTATAATGCGATCTATTGGCGTGAGTTCTACTTTTACTTGGCGATTGACTTTGAATCCACCGGATGTGTCGTTGTTCTAGCTGCGGATAAAAAGTTGGCATACCGTTTATATTGGGTTGCACCAGTGTACGGTAGGCCAAAGCTAAATTGTGTATGTCGACATCGTAATGCAACAAGTGCTGGAAATGTTGGTCTAAGTAGCTTGTTTTTCTGATTTTCTCCATCTTGTCAGTTGTCGTCTATTCTCGGTTTTCGGATGTTTATAGGGGATGTTTTCTTGAAAAGGGTCAGACTACATTGTTAGTTTCATCGGTCCTTGTTCTTTCTTATTTTGAATCCTTGTCCTCTGCTGATGCAAGGCAGGGTTCTCTCTGAAATCTTGTGGATAGGACAGTTAAAAAAATCATGGCTTGTTCTCTTATGTGGAAGTTGTAATAAAACACTGCAGGAGTATACTTTGCTTGAGTTAGATCTTCACTTGGACCTGCTGGTGGTTGAGCAGAGAGATGCACTTCTTCATTCATAAATAATTGTTATTAATGAGAATCTTAGATTGCATTTGTTAATTGAATCTATCTTTAGAAGATCTGAGTCCAAATGTAAGGTCTTACATCGTGAACTTGCCAGATGTGTCTGTGAACTGTAAGGTAGCCTGTGGCTGATACGGAGTGTCAGCAGGACCTCCTTTGGTTTTCTTCTGTTTTCTTAGTCCATTCCTGGGATGATGATGAGGTTACCCTTTCTAACGGCATTATGAAATTTTCCTGCCATATGTTGTTGAAGGATGATTTCTAAAGTTGTTTAATTAAGGGGCTTCAGTGGAAGCTCTATCTCTGTTTCCCTGTGGGATGTTTACAATGAAGCAGGGGTCAATTTCAGTATAGCGCTTTATTGAATTATAGATTCTGCATATAGCTGCAAGATGAGGCTTTGCTTTTTCCCTAGTATGCTTTTATAATAGTAATTGTCCAATACTCTCATAGAATTTTGGAAATTGCTCCACTTTTTACTAATTTCTTATTCTACTTGCTTGTTCCAGCGACTGAATGGGTGAAAGGGAAGCAGATGGAGGAAGTCTTATCCATTAAAAACACGTAAGCTCTGTTTAATTGGTGAATACTTTTGTAATTTTTCTCTCCAGTGATTTTGTAAGCCTGCCGCTACTTGTGGTTTTATGTTATTTTATTAGGCGAGGAATTAACTGACGGTTCTTGCACTTACAGTCAGATTTATCAGTAATTTTTCAGAAGTCCTTCTCATTTGTATTCTAGTGCAGAAAGCAAAACATGGGTGATAGTTTGATACTGCTTGTCAACAGCTGTCTTCCTTCACATTGTACTGCTGAGTGAGGCCCACATGTACAGGATTGAGAATTCTGCATTTCTTGAATATAAGGAAGACATGTTCTCATGTTTGTCATGGGCATTTTTGGCACTTGGATTAAGAATAAATGTTTCATTGAATTTACTAGGTTTTTTCATTGACATGCTTTTCGGCTTCGATAAATTTGTGCTGACTTGTTCTAACGTCGCGAAGGAGTGAAATCATTCTTATGTTGTGGTTCTTGATGTATTCTTTATACGTTTTTCCTGGATGTGGTTCATAATTAATTGATGCCTCTCACAGGGAAATTGCAAAGCACCTCTCTCTTCCACCTGTTAAGTTACACTGCAGCATGCTTGCTGAGGATGCAATAAAGGCAGCCGTAAAAGATTATGAAGCTAAACGTGCTAAGTTGGATGGAAGCAGTGATAGTCCTAAGGATGCACCTCTCGAGAAGGCGGCTGATGCCTGAATCTGTCCATGGAATGATGATGATGATACCTCTGGGAAGGCGGCTGATGCCTGAAGCTGTCCATGAATGATGATGACGACGGTGTATACAGAATCGTATCTCGTGGCTTGAAGTTGTAATAATGGACTTGGAAAATGTAAAGAATACTTTTTTTCTGAGAACAGAAGCCTTTATAGTTGATATTACCTAAGGTATGACACGTCCTTGGCTGATTGTTCGCGGATCTGTTGATTGGAAGGCCAGGTTTCAAGGTGTCGGTCTCTGATTAGTGATGTTCCATTTTGACTTTCGAAGTTGCCAAGGTGGCCCGAGATTAAGCCGCCGCGTGTTCCAATGGTTGTCTGGAATTCTAGGGTTCATTGTATGTGCGATCTTCGGAGGGAAAGGTGCATGTTTGCTGACGGGCTAGTGGCATTCGGTGAGGCGTTTAAAGGGGGATTGTACTCAATTCCTATCGTGGACTATTTCTATCAATATGTGATTCTCTGGTGCTTAATAACTCTTTCATTTTATGTTGATCTCTGAATTTAGATGGGTCGGGAGTCATTTGGTATTGCAACTTACAATGAAGGTATTTTTGCCCAAGATTAAGAGTCGAGCTTGAACTGTGGTGGTCATTCTGCTGTATCGGACTGTTCATGAGCAAGTAACCTTCTCGCTATCGATGGGATGCATGGCCTTCATGGATCGGACCAGCTCTCACTTGGGCCTGTCTATATACTTAGGCTTTCTGTAAACAAGGGTCGGGACGAAACTTGGCGATGTAGGATGATAAGCTATAGTGCTCGCATTTGAACTCGGAACCGGATGTGATTATTTTGTTCCATGCCTTTAGCATGGGATTGCAAGTACCATGCTTTCAGCGTGAATCAAGAGAAGGTTGGCTCTGCCATCCTTTCCCGAAGCTTCCCTAATCATCAGGACGATTCGATGGGTATTCTTTCTCCTAATTGGAAAATTGGTAAATGGTTTGAAGCGTTGCATCAAAAACGTGCATTTTCTTGCCATAATCTTTCACACTACGTATTGTACACGATTGTAACGTTGTTCAAAGTACTTATATACACCTATAAGTCAATGGAAATTATTAAAGCAATTGTGCATGTAAATGGGAAATTTTTTATATTATACACAGAAAAATTAACAGCTCTTCTAACTTAGACCGTATCGCCCAGGGAAGAATTCCATCAACTTTTACTCATCCCCAAAAGAAAAGAAAAAAGAAAAAAGAAGAAGAAAAATGTTTCAACAACAACGGCTCCGATTTTATAAAGGGACAAGTGTGTGTAAGTATGGCAGGAGCAGAAGCTTCACATCTTTTCATACACACTTCACTCCGGACCCGCTTCTCGTCATCCGGTCAGGCCCTCACAGAAGTCACATGCCTCCGCTTCTCCTCCTCTCTACTTCTCGTCTACAGTCTCTCTTTACAACTCCCCCACTTAAATGCCGTATCCTCTTTCTCTACTACTCTCTCTCTCTCAAAAGCCGAAACGATGCGGAGGCCACGACGACGACGCACAGAGGGCTAGGCAGACACACCACCAACTTTCCCTTTTCTTGGAGTCCTCTCCTGCTGTCGCATTTCCTCGATCGTCTCCTCCTCATCCTCGTTTCGACGCTCCATCTTCGCAAAGATTCGACCTTTTCTCTGCGCCGTATCGAGGGTGATCGCTGGAATTCGTGGGGAAGGTCCAGCTCCGGCTCTGGCTCTGGCTCTGGCTCTGGCTCCGGCCGATGTCTGTGTTCCCCAGTCTTCTGTTTTTCCAGGTATTTTTGTGTTCTTGTCCTCTCTCTCCCTTTGAGTTTCCCTTTTCTTGTTTGTGTTTTTTTTAATGTTTTTTTGACTTTTGCGTTCTGGGTTGTGCCTTGTACCTGTCAAGGGCTGGTTTTTTTCTTTCCAGTGATTTGGTGGCTCGTCTTAGACGGGCTTTTCTTTAATGGGTTTCGTTCCGATAATGGCTTTGCTCTTTCTTTCAGCTGTAGGCGTGTGTTTGGAAAGTTTTTCTTCTGATGGAAGACCCGAAAGCACCCGTGGCTGAATGCCCTCGTGTCGAAACCCTAGCAGAATCCACTACTGCAGAGCATCGTCCGTTCAGTTCCAGTGAAGACGGTGGTGGTGGGTCTGGCTTGCGTGTCGATTCTCTGAAGGAAAATGGTAATGATCTCGAGCCTCAGGATAATGGTGATGGTGCAGCTGTTGATTCTGTGGTGACGGATGCTGAAGTTGGGAATGCGAACGTTAGCTGCGGTGTTAAAGAAAGTGAAGCTGTAGATGAGAAATGTGGCGACTTGGCCTTTCGTTCCGAGGTTCCGGTCGAAGAGGCTGGTAGAAATACTGATATTGTTGATGGCGGTGATGTTGTGGAGAGCGCTATTGGAGCAGCAGCTCAGGATGCTGAAAGAGAGAGCACTATTGCTGTTGGTGCAGGGGTTAGTTCGGGCATTGTTGAAGATACGATAGTTGGCAATCTAGAAAATTGCAATGCTGGTGGCGACACGGATGACATTTTGGCAACTGTTGAGGTCGGCGGTGGAAATGTGAGCTCGAGCGGAGATAGGGGCGAGGAGCTTGATAATGATGTGGCGGCCCTAGACGGAGGAATGGAAGCTGATGAAGCACCTGCTTTGATTGGAGACAATACATCTGAGAAGATGAAACTAACTGGCAACGGTATATCGATTTTTGTGGAATTTCCTGGACCAGCAAGTGGAGCAATTCAGGATCATGTTCTTGAAGGTGGCCATCTTTTGGGCATCAAAGAAGAGCAGGAGAGAACGCCTTGTCAGGTGATGGATAGGATGCCGGATAATAAGGACGGCGTCAGCTTTGCTGTAGGCGATGTTGTATGGGTGAAAACTAAAAGTCAATCATGGTGGCCAGGAAAGATTCTAGATCCTTTAGATGCGCCGAAACATGGTATGGAGACATTGGGAGTTGATGAGAGGGAGTGTCTACTTGTTGGGTACTTGGGAAGTGGTCATGTTTCTTGGTGCCTCCGGTCTCACTTGAAGTCTTTTCATAGCAACTTTGAGCAGATGCTGAAACAAAATAAGTCCAGAAGCTTCATCAGTGCTGTCGAAAAGGCTGTGGATGAATTTGGCACCCGTGTGAGGCTGAAGCTCTCGTGCGCATGCTTTCTACCAGAAGATGAAGATGGGGTCGTAAAGCCTGAAGAAGGGGCTGTAAAGCCTGAAGAAGGGGCAAAGGCCTCTGTTTTGGAGGAACTCAGTGAAGTTTCGAGTGGTTTATTTGAAGCTGAGAAATTTCTCCATCATCTAAAATGCGTTGCCCTTGCTACTTCTGTGCCTAGCATGCTTGAACTTAAAGTTGTGATGAATTACTTATCTGCCTTCTACTGTTCAACTGGGCATCACCACATGCCTATGCAACTTCTCCGTCCAACGACAGACACCGAGGACGATGCTGAGGACTTAAGGGGTAAAAATTTCTCGGGTGAAGATGGGTTAAAGACGAAAAAGAAGCGTAAGGCTTGGGGTTCTGCTCAGGAACACGGGAGCAATACAGTTGAAGACGTTAGTGCTAATAAACTGGATCCTCTATCAGAAGAAGAGGCCGGAGGAAATAGTGACTATGGGTCCAAGGAAGATAATGAGAAGGGGCTCGAGTCGAGAGCACGAAAGAAGAGCAAGTACTTGTCGTATCCCTATGTAAACTGGGGAAACAAAGAAGGTTCTGCAGAAGTAGGAGACCATGGCTCCTTGAATGGTTCTCATGAAGGGGTCGTGGTGGATGCATGTGGTATTGAGTTTGCTGGTTCTCCTTCATTTGTCAAGTCTACTGGTAAGGTATTCCCGAGCAAATGGTTTAAAAGGTTTGCTTCTAATAGTCATGTCTCCATTCCAGAGTCATTAAGCATTTCATCAGCTGAGTTCTTGGCGGAGCTTTATTCTGTGGCATTGGGATGTACACATCCTAATGAAAGTAACGACTTTGACTCGATTGGGTGGTTTGCCTATAGATTTAGAAGTTCAACTTACCGTGATCAGGCCATATATGAAAAGTGTGTTAAAGACGTTGCTGATCACAAAGAGGGATTTGCTCCTAGCCCTCACTCTGCTGGTAACTCTGAGCTGAAGGGGAGAGGGAAGAGAGGAAAGGCTGGAAAAGGGAATTCAGATACTGGAGCTAGCCTCAAACAGCAAATGGGTGGAAGAATCAAAACAAAGTCTCTCTCTGGCTTGTCAGATGTGAATATTACCTTTGCTACCACTAGCAGCTCACCCTTGAAGGATTCTCTGGAGATAACCCCTCTCATGACGAATGGAAGTTTTAAAAGAGAAAAGGCAGGAAAGAAAAGAACATCGACTCCTTTGGATTTGGGGACCAAACAATTGCATGGCTTACTGGATTTGAATAATGATGGTGCCATACCGAAACCTCGAGGCGAACACACTCTGGTTATGGGCATTACTCCTGGAACTGAGCCAAAGAAAAGGAGGAGGAGGAGGAGGAGAAACCAGGATGAAGTAGCTTCTGCACAATCTGTGTCTCTCACTAAAACTACTGCAGGCTTGCTGACGGTTCCTGATGATATTGCACACCAGTCTGTGCCTGCTACTATTGGATCTGTATCTGTTGATGGCAAGAAAGCACGAAAGAAGAGAAAGAGAAAGGAGAAAGATGCGGAATTATATTCTAGTATACCTGATTTAAATGGAACTCAGATTATTCCGGGCTCATCAGGAAAAGATTTTCAGCAAACAAGCTCACTCCTGCCAGAAGTTAAAATGAAGCAGAAGAGGAGAAGAATAAAAGAAGGATCTGGTAATCAGCGTGAGGTTAACAGGCTCGCTACTGGAAGACTGCTAGATAGAATCAGCCCAGGGACAAATCAAGAAGCCCAAGGAGCTGCTCTTATTTTGACTTTTGCTGTAGGAAGTCCTGTTCCTACAAGGGATGTTTTGATCGACACATTCTCCCGGTTTGGGCCTCTAAAGGAATTTGAAACCCAGCTGTTGAAAGATTCTAATATAGCTCAGGTGGTCTTTGCTAAGAGCACAGATGCCAATGAAGCATGTAGGAGCTTGGAGAAGAGCAACCCATTTGGCTCAGTTCTTATGAAATACCAAGTTCATCGCTTCGACCCTCCTAGCGTCCCATCTGGATCGAGCACTCTGCCTGGTGAGGCACCGCCTCTCAACTTCATAAAGCAGAATTTGGAGATGATGACGTCGATGCTGGAGAACTCAGGAGACAATCTCTCCCCCGAGACCAAAGCGAAGCTGGAGGTAGATATCAAAAGCCTTCTGAGCAAGGTCAGCAATATGGTCGGTTCTTCTTCGAAGTAGTAGTCATAGGCATCTGTTTGTCTAGGCTGTTTAAAAATTTGGTAGGTGTTGAGGTTAATTTATTAGTCTCGAAGTAGCTAGGATGCTCGTTTTCTGAATCAACTGTGACATGATAGTCTTATCTCAGGAATGAGAAACCTTTTGTAGTTTATGGCTTCTCTACGGTCCGGCTATCCATGATTATCTTACCTAACTATTTCATTACAGTTGATTGTCCTTTGTTTCTGATCTCCAGAAACCAAACCAAATAGCACGGGGTTCACAAATCAGTGCCATGGCCAATACTCCATGCATAAAATATCTGCACCAAACTGCATATGCTTAATTTGTTTACTTTTTCAATCAGAACCAAGTAAAGAAGATCCCAGGTAGCAGAAATTACAAATTTTTTCCCTTGCTAAGGATGAAAATTTCATGGCTTTTGATGTAAAAGTATCTGCATCTGTTTCTGGATGGATTACAAATTTTTTTAGTAAGGCTAAGGATGGAAAGTTTATGGCTTTTACCATCGGCCGCGGTGGCTCCGCTGGATAAGAGCTCCGTTGATCCTTTTCCAAAGGTGAGGGGTTCGAAACCCAGTGAAGGCATTTGGTGTCCTAAGTGTGGTGCCAGGTGGTGGGTTCTCCACTAGCATCACTCCAGGTTTGATCGCCGGCTATTGGCTGTACGGGGTTCCTGGGTCATAAAAAATAAAAATAAAAAAAGTTTATGGCTTTTAATGTAAAAGTATCTGCATCTGTTTCTGGATGGGTAAATTTGTAGGCTAACATCAGAAAATTCTCTGGTACTTACCTCTCTTTATACTATAATTGATGAATGTTTGCGAGTATAAGGATGTTTTTATATATCATCTTTAAAGCATTTGTTTAGTAATCGAACTAGGGAAATTTATATTTTGAAAATAAGGTTCGGTTTTATAGCATAGTGCCTTAAAGCAATTTGGGAGGGCCTTGGTTGATGTTGATTATATCAACCAATGACATGTATTGGATTTTCTGGTAAGGAAGTAAGTTTTAACTTCCTTTCTCTTTTGGAGTCAGTCAGTTCAATGCTTGAAAGGGCAAGGTTTAGCTACGGCTAAGACAGCTGTGTTAAGGCTACTCCCGACGGTGTCCCGCGTTCATGCGCCTTTTGAATCGCCCTCATGCGAGTTTATCCCATGAACAAATGTTGAGGAAGCCAACTCTTATGCAGCCCAACCAGCTCCAGTGCCCGGGGTACGCGCTACGCGGAGGCCGAGACCGGCATGCCTCTGCCTAATGCCCATGCTCGAGTTCCTTGTGACCAGGCACAGAACCTGGCTCTCGTGCTAGGGACATGTCCATGCTCGTGTTCCCGGCGACCAGGCACATGACCTGGCTCCCATGCTAGGGACCCCAGTAGCGTGAGTCGTGTCGTCCCTTGAGGCTAAGCTCGAGACCCATGTGCTTAGACCCAGGTCCAGTGCTCGGCAAGAGACCTTAGTGCTTGGACCTGGATTCCTGATGGCTAGGCTGGGGTTCTTGAGGACGGGCATGGGAACCCGACATTCAAGCTCTAGTTCTCTGAGGCCGAGCTTGGGACCTTGGTACCTGTTATTGGGTCCTTGGGCGCCTGAGCCTGAGCTCACGATGCCTAAGCTCTCCTGACGCTCAAGCTCGGATCCCTGATGCCTGAACTTGAAACCTAGGATTGAACACGGGATTTTTTTTTTTGTGTCAAATATGTGTTTCATAGCCAAAAATAAGAATTTGAAAAAAAGAAAAAGCAGTAAAGTTCATTTTTCGGTTAAACGATCACAATACTAAGATCTTTCTATTTTTTTTTTTTTGGAAAATTGGATAATGTGTCAAGGTTTTTACTTTTCATCAATTGGAGATTCTTCCTTTTGAGGTCCGCAGATGGGTGATGGAGGGAGATATTCTTGAGATGCTGCTGCCCGGACCGCACTTAAATCTCTCCCATGTTTTATTCTTATTTCGCTTGTTAACATCAAAAATATTTTGTCCAAAGTTCACTTTCATGTATTTTAAAAGAAATGTTGGAACTCATTTTTAGGAGACCAGTCCGGTTTCCAGTCTAGTCCACTGGAACTGGTCATTAATTTTCTGCATGTTTCCATCCATAGATCTTATTATCTAAATAAATTCAAAACTTAAGTCCTATATTTTCATCTGGATATTCCAATTTGATGCTTCTCGGAAACAATAAACTAAACCCCCAATTTTTTGAAGAAAATATATATATATATGTAGTTGGCCCGGTTCGGCTCCTCCTTGGAAGTGGGAACAGTGGGAACCGGATCGATTGGACATTGGTTCCACTTTTAGGAGCCAATTTTTTAGAAACAATAAACTAAACCCCCAATTTTTTGAAGAAATAAAAAAAAATAATATATGTAGTTGGCCCGGTTCGGCTCCTCCTTGGAAGTGGGAACAGTGGGAACCGGATCGATTGGACATTGGTTCCACTTTTAGGAGCCAAACCAACACTCTCGGCTCTTGGGAAGTGGACCCAACTGGCCATTTTGATCCAATTTGGTGGTCCGTTATGCACATTCCTTTTCATTTTCCTTTTAAAAAATAGTATTTTATTCATTAAACGTTTTCATTTGCTGTTGCCCTCATCTGTGCCATGCTGGCCGCCACATCTGATAACGTGTGGTCGCCGTTGCCATGGTTGCCTTCGCCATGCCGGATCGCCGCACAACCGAGACGCCGGTGGCCTCGACCTTTGCCAAAGCAGTCAACTACAGTATCTGAAGTCAGGCCATGCCATGGCGCCTTGGGTTTGTCCTGGCCACTCCGGCTCATCACCGTCCCTATTCTCCTTGCTGTTTTCGAAGTCACCGGTAGAGGTGCCGTTAAAACTAGACCCGTAACCTCAATGCCAATGCTCGCTGTTCGATTCACTATTGTGAATTAGGCTCGCTATTCTCGCCACCCTCGCCGCCTGGCCGAATCAAACCGATCCGTCACCGGGCTAATTGTGCCGTGCATCTCGTCATTGCAGCATTACCGTCCGTCGTTGCACAGCTTCGGTATTGCCATGGCCAATACTTCATGTTATTATGTTATGGAAACTAATTGTATCTTAGATTTGTATTCATGTGCATATAACATATTCGCATTAAAAGGTAAAACTTCCCTTTGCTACAAGGTTATATGATAAGATGTTTTCAAATGGCGTTTGCATATTATCGGAGGAACCATTGAGATTGAAAGTCATGGTGCTGATTTTCGCATCACATTCGCATATGATAATTATCATGTTAGACGAATTAGAATTTCCCATGCATAGGTATTTTAAAGCACATTTAGGTTGTCTAGGTTGCATGTATATTTACGTACCTCATTTGCATGTCAAATAGGAGAAATCGAATCTTGTAAATCAATAGCTTGAGATTGCATCTTCATAGAGAATCACATTAAACTTCCCTAGCAAAGGTGGCCCTCGCAAGCCCAAGCCCAGGCATCCTTAGCCCAAGGTCGGCAAGGGCGGCCCTTGCTTGAGGCCAATGACCTCCGCCAACCATTGACAAGGCCTAGTAGTGGCCAGTGGAGGGAACAAGGGAAAAAGAAAAAGAAAAAAAAGAGAAGAGAAAATGGTGAAATAAAAGAAAAGGAAAAAAAATAAAGAGAAGAAAAAAGAAAGAAATAACTAAATAATATTATAAAAATTATCTACATTAGTGTTGTCCGTGTTACATAGGATGTCGGCATACACGTTAATAATTTTCATTCAAAATTAGCCGGATTGACTTAACTAATAATACGTGAAAATATTTAAAATTGAATTGACAAAAAGGGCAAAGAATTTGTGATTTTTAATTTTTCCTTATTTCAGAGTGGATTTAATCCTTTTTATTTTATTTTGGAAAATTTCATGAGTTTTTTTTTTGGCTTTCCATTTACCGCTCACATGTTCGTTCCTCAAGCCTTCACGTTTAATTGTTGCCCGAGATGGCTTGGATTATCATCTTCCCTGTTCTTTTATTCTTTTAAACTATTTAATTTTTCAGTGCTTTAAATGCATTAATCACATGCATGGACTCAAAGATACATGTTAAGAAAATATAAATCTAGCAACATTGCATGTTAAAGCTTTCCTTAAAAGAGAAAAAGTACCAACTCATAAGCATTAATTCAATTCAGCGCAATTAAATCCTCTCGATACCTAAATTATCTGGCTCGCATAAGCAAAGCATGATGTCTGCTCCATAGATTAGTTGTGACCCCGAGACAATAATAAATTAATGATGATTGGACTCAGGAGATTGTCATTCGCTTACTGGAGGTTCGAGATTTCTTTTAATCCACCATCGCACTAACCTACTTTCACAACCGAAGACAATAGAGCCATTCCGACTCAGCTCGAGCTATGTCGGAATAAACTCATAGGCAATAATTCACAATTAAGTCCTTTCATACCTAAATTATCCAGTGCGCATAAAAAGGCACGATTCTAAGATAATAATGAATTAATGAGAGATATGATTGGGTTTTGAAAAAGGGTCACTCCCGAAGGGTCGTGAAATCTTTTATTCCCGTTGCTCCTTACTTAACTTAATATTGCAATCAAAGATGACCGAGCCGTTTCGACTTAGCCTGAGCCACGCCAAGACTTTCCTTGTGCTAAAAGTCTCATCTTTCTTAGAGCCAAAGGTTTGAACGAGCAAATTTATTGTCCTTCCGTTATAAGAATTTCGATTTTTCTTGCTAGCTAAGAAGAGGACAAGTTCAATTTGATCTTTGTGGACAGAATTCTTAATAGGAGGGTAAAAAGGATAGAGATGCCATCTCGACGTTTGCTTTGCCTTGCCAAATCAAACAGCAGAGGCATATATACGCACGCAATACGTGAATCCAAAGCGGAACCGGTATATTCATTGTCCTCAATTATTGAAAAATCGAAAGGGAATACTTACCAAATCGAATATTATTTTTTGGAATTGCGTTAACGCATCGTATCGGCAGAAATAATTTTACAGGCGCATATTCCGAGAATTCGTGCCTACCGACCCACATGCTCAACGCACCCCAAAAAATCGCCCCAGCAAGACTTAATAAATAAGTAAAATAAATGAAATGCTAATACTACTAAAAAGTCTAAACTAATCTACCTATTACTCTGAACAAAAAATCTCAAATTGTTACATTTGTATAAATTTACCCTCTGTTATTTTTTATTAAATTTAACTATCAAATTATTAAGTTAGATGATATGTGGCAACTTGACAAATGTATCAATTTGAGATTTTGCTTTTTGTTTATCACATATATATCATTTTGTGATTTTTCATGATACTAATTTAATTTAATAGAAACGAATGAATGGTAGATTTATAACAAATATATAAATTTATCAAAATATTAATTTAGATAAATTTATTAAATGTGTACCAAATTAAAGAGTTTGTGGTAAAAAATTAATTTAAAGTGAATTGAGATTTTTCATGATATTAATTATAAATAAATATGTAAAATGAATGAAAGGCTGTCAATCTTGTCTCAATCTCATCCGTCCAGCGACCGCTGATCTGGGCCTTCCAATCTCTTTTAGCCATTTTATTATAATTTTTTAATACAATAATTTGTTTAAAGGGGTATTGAAGTAGGGCCTTTAATTTGATGATTTTACCAATGAATAACAAAAAATGCCGAAAAAAAGAGGAATTTTTTTTAGAAAAGACCCTTGTCCTTATCCTCTCGATCTGGAGAATTAATGTATTATAATTTTTTAATACAATAATTTGTTTAAAGGGGTATTGAAATTGGGCCTTTAATTTGATGATTTTACCAATGAATAACAAAAAATGCAAAAAAAAAAACAAAAAAATTGCAAAAAAAAGAGGAAAATTTTTGAGAAAAGACCCTTGTCCTTATCCTCTCGATCTGGAATGATTATTTTCCACAGTACAAGAGGCAAAAACAGTGGGTGGAGAAACAGGCGGTTGCCAGCCTTTTCTGTTCCTCTTTTTTTGACATTGTTGGGTCAGTCAGTCAGGGAAGGGAGAAGTCTTGTCGTTTGACACGACCCAGAACTCCCTGGCTCCTTCCTGTGGTCGCTCGGTCCCGCCTTTTTCTCTATTTTCTTCTTCTTCTTCTTCTGGATAACCTTATAATTTTTTTTCGGGGGTCTAATGGACAATCTTAATTAAGGCGTCCTTAATCTGAAGATTTTTCTCGATTTTAGTGCACTAATTATCCATAACCCCAAACGGGAATTTTTCGCTCGGTGTCACTCTAGCACCCGCCAACAGAATTTCTATGCAGGAAGGAACGAACCCTCGAGAGGTTCGATTCATCTCGGGAACGAGCATTCATCGCCTGCTCTACTGCTTGAAGGCATGCTTATTTACCTAACATATGTTGATTTTTACAAATTTTAGTGCACTAATCACCCATAAGGTGGAATGGGATCTCGTTAACTAATGCTTTCTAATAAAAAAAATTATTTTCATGCTCAATATACAGATCGTTGGATCACACAAACAAGATGATATTTTTAAAATGAAAACTTTTTTATATCAAGATGTGTAGCAAGTGTGAGCACGGAATTCCTAGCATTCAAATAGATTATTACTATTATTGTATAAATATTTTACCTTTCACGTTTCTTCCATGAATATTATACTAATTATTAATCAAATCTCACTAGCTAATGCTTTCGGGGTGTTTCGTTAATTATACCCAATAAAAAATATTTCCATCCTCAATATCTCGATCGTGTATCATACAAACAAACAAGATGATAATTTTAAAATGATAAATCTTTTTATATTAAGCACGGAATTCCTAGCATTCAAATAGATTATCATATTATTGTTGTAATTACTGTTTTGACCCAAAAACTAGATTTTATTTCTAGTAATTTCTTATACCGGCCGACTGAGAAAATACCGCAGGCGCTTTCCCACGACACCGCCGAAGGTTGAAACAGCAAGAGAAGCGTTTACACTGTCACGTATAATTTTGTGTGCGCGAGTGGGTGCGTGCTGCGCAGGCATGTGAAGGCGGTTCCGTCGGTTTTCCTCCTTTAAAACTCCCATCCCTCCCTCCCTCCCAAGCCTCGAATCCGCTCTCCTCCTTCTCCTTCCTCATCCTTCCAGCATGAACCGACCTCACTACTCTCTCTCTCTCTATCTCTAACTGTGTCATCCAACCTCGCCACGCAGCGGTTCTACGCGGCGGCCGACGCCGACGCCGACCCACCTCTGTTTCTGTCTCGTTTTCTTGTCGTGGGTGCTTCTCTGTTTCCTCTTGAGGGTTTGTTTCCCGAACTCGAGTAAGTTTCGTTCCTTCTTCTTCTTCCGTCTTCTTCTTCTTGCTTTGAGGGGTTTCCTTTCTTGGAGCCAATGGGTTCCCTTCCATCTTCTGAAGGTGCTCTGTAAAGCTTTGTAAAGATGCATGCTTTATCTTGCTGAGGACTAGTTCGTCAACTTTCTCGTTCTGGGTCGGTGGCTCTCTCTCTGTTTTTCGTCTCGTTCGCTGCATTCGGTGACCACCGACCCTCGAGAATCTCTCTCGTTTTGGTGCATTGGGTCGGCGGTTCGCGAGGCTCTGTCCTGCAAATTCGCCACCTTTCTTGATCTTCTCTTCAGCCCCGTGCCGAGTTTGCCGTGGTTTTTTGTTTTTTTTCAGCAGTTTTGTGGAACTATTTGGTGAGTCGATTCGTTGTTGCGTTTGTTAAGGCGGTTTCTGCGGACGTTCCAGCTTTCGGTCAAAAGATGGCGGATTACGCGGATCAATGTCGGTCGCCGACTGTGCGCGCCGCTACTCCTGATGATGCAGTCGCGCCCGAATATGACCACCCGGCGATCGACCTCAACCGTCCTGACCAGAACGATCCGATGGACGATCTGGATTCGGATTCGTCCCTCTCCGACTGCGAGAGCGTCGTCTCCTCCGAGCAGCTGCCCGGCGCCGCTCTGTCGCCGTTCGTGGAATGCGGGCTGGCGGAACTCGGCGAGGGAGACAGGGTCCACGGCCTCATCAAGGAGAGGTTCGTGTCGCGGCTCGGCGGGCTCGCGGCGCAGGTCGCCGTGGTGGGGATCCACCAGAACCGCTACGCCAGCGTCGCGGCGAAAGCGCGGGCCCAGGCGTTTCAAGTGTACTCGGAGGCGGTGCAGAAGAAAGGCGGCGGCGACACCGCCAACGTGAGGTACGCGTGGTACGCGACCTCGAAGGAGGAGGTGTCCAAGATCTTGTCCTATGGATTTGGCTACAGTGGGAAGCCTGAGAGCAACAATGGCTTGTATGGCTGTGGAGTTTATTTTGCTCCTGATAACCATCCGCTCGAAAGGTACCCGAAATTCCTCTCTTTTCGCCTTTTGATCGCGTAAATAATCGAGAGATACTGTCAGGAAAGCGGTATGAACATGAAGATATGTAAATTTAGCCCGTTAATATGGCGCCTTTTAAGCTCAGATTGCTTATGTCTAGTAGAACAGAGCATACTTCTTTTGGACTCTGTTTTAGTATGTTGCGCATGTGGTGATATTGGCAGCTTTATATTCGCCACTGTTAATTGCACAAGTAATTGAGAGATAATGTTTGGAAAGCAGCATGATCACGAAGATGCGTTGATTTAGCGTGATATTGTATTTCTCTTCAAGCTGTGATCGGTTAATTCAAGTAGAATGAGTACGTTTTGCAAGCATGTTTTTTCTCGACCCGTGTTGATATATTGTGCATGTGATATGCCTTTGCAGTGTTAAGTCTGCCCCTAGAGATGAAGACGGCCTAAGGCATCTGTTGCTTTGCCGGGTCATATTGGGGAAACCGGAGCTTGTTAGTCTTGGCTCAGAACAATCTCATCCAAGTTCTGAACAGTACGATTCAGGTGTTGACGACTTATCATCTCCGAGGAGATACATTGTTTGGAGCACCCACATGAACACTCACGTGTTGCCGGAGTATGTTGTCAGCTTTAGAGCCCCTTGTTGCTTGAGAGGTAATCAAATTTTGTTTCTCATTCTTTATTTTGCATTGACCTGCGTTTTTGTGTTTGACTTTGTTTGTTCTATTAATTGGTCTGATAATTTGTGAAAATCTATATGCAATAGGTCTGTTGAGAACTCCGGAAAAGTCACGGAAACCAACTTCTCCTTGGATGCCGTTTCCGATTTTGATCTCGGAACTCTCTAAAATCTTACGTCCATCTGACGTCAGTTTGATCTCCAAGTATTATAAGGACCACAAAGTAAGGGCCGCATCAGCATTGTCATCACTTAGTTCTTCTCTGTTAAGCTTTGTTGTGTGCTTACCTTTAATGTTGAAATTATCTTAAAGCACGATCGTCATTTTCCAGGGTGGAAAGATTTCGAGGCATGTGCTGATACAGAAAGTCAGGCAAATAGCAGGGGATGGGTTGCTGACTAGAATCATCAAAAGTTTCAGAATTAAGGTGTGGATCTTGATCTCCTATAAAAAACCATAACTCAAAATCATGTCTCTGTCTTTGATCTCAAGTCATGGATAGAGAGAGCCTGGGTCGCATCAGAATATGATGATTGTTTCTGTTGCATCGAGTTGGGATTAAAAGCCGGTATTGACCCGAGGATTATAAGTGCAGGATAATCATTTTTTACTGATTCATTGTTCTTTTTTCGTAGGGCGTTAGGTTATTGTCTTTGATTTTTTCCGCTGTGTATAATATGCTATCGATCTTCGCCTGCAAGTTTCTTTTTGATCAAGTAGATCTCCTAAAAGTTTTTATTTATCAATTACATCTGTATAGCATAGGATACTTTAATATATAAAGCCACATCAGAACTGTATAATTTATTCCCGTTCTACAGCAATTTGGGGCGTGAAGCGGCTTGATGATGCGTGGGACCATGCGTGGACTTGATTGGGGGTGCAAGGCGTGTAAGTAAGATCAGCTTTTTGCGGCGATGATCAGTTCACAGTGAGCGCACAGCGGTGTGAGAATGGTTCGCAAGATGTGGAGGCGGCGGATATCAGACATTGACATGGCAACTAATAGTAGGATAGGAAAAATGACTTTTTTTGAGATTTGTATATCTGCTGATCTTTTGATGTTTTGGAATGTTTGTGCTTGGTTATGGCCATCGGCTGTAGTTTTCTCCTGGTTCCTGTATCCCATGGCTTTTTTGTTTTCAATGGAGAACCGAGAAATTCCAGTGAAACCAAAGCGCTTCTTTTTTTGACATGTTATGGGAATCCTGTATGATTCGCACAAATTACGTCGGAGTCAATTACATTTCCATTCGAATGACCTGTCACGAAACAACTACATCCTGAAACTTTTGTAGCAAGTCTCGATAAAACTGGCGAAATGATGCTTCAGCTAGGCATGGTTGGCGAAACCTTTTATGGCTGGCCAGCTTTCGTTTCTTGAATTATGCATCTTTATTCGGTGTGGTCCATCGTTGGTTTGTCCATTTCAGATTTCCTTTTTGGTCAAGTAGCTTAGTTATGGAGGTAGATGAGTCATGTGAATATGTTTGTAATTGGTAGTTGACCTTACCAAGGAGGTAGGCTAGTTTTCTGGCAAGATTGTCCCCTTTTTTATTTTTGTCATTTTTTGGAGTGTGGGAAACGTGCTGGCTTTGCCTTTATAGATGCAAAACTGCAACTAGAAGTTTTCCTCCTTGGAAAAGAAGCTGATGCTGCCTCTTGGAGGTTCGGTTCGGTTCATGCCAGAAGGTCTTTTATCTTCTAGCGTTTTATTCTTTTTTATATTTTCGTGGCTTGTTTTTGGTGGGCGTGGGTCAAACTTCAGTCTAGTGTCAATCGATTGAATTAAGAAAAGAAAGAAGAGGTCAGAGATATGGGAGAAGCACGAGCCCCTCTCGCCGTTTCCATAAAGGGTTTCTATTGGAGTTGGACTTGGCTGCGTTCTTCGTGAATATGCCCGTCCAACCTTGGCGCACAAGCATTAATAATGTAATTGAGCGACAGTCTTAGATGTCAAAGTTTGCAACTGAAATGGTATCATTCAGGGGAAGATTCACATGTATCTTGTTCTTGGAATAGGAACTCTGGCCTTTTCTATAATGTGTTTCGTTCTCTTAAGAATACTGTTCTTTCTTATCAGCTGTAGGAGTGCACAAATCCCTGGGGGAGAAGAGGACAAATAAAATAAAAAAAGATGTTTGGAAAGCTAATTGTTCTGATGAAAGCCCTAAAAATGACAGTGGCTCAACGCCTCTTGAGTTGGAACCCTAGGAGGATCTACTACAGAGCATAACCTGTTTAGTATTAATGAAGATGGTGGTGTGTCAGGCTTGCACAATTGTTCTCTGAAAGAAGATAGTAATGATTTCTAGTCTGAGGTTAAAAGGTAATGGTGCAGCTGTTGATGCTGTGGCAACGGATGATGAAGTTGGGAATGAGAATGTAACATGTGGTGAGTTTGCTGGTTCTTTATTTCTGAACTCTACATTATTCCAAGCAAATGATTAAACATAAGAGGAAAACGGTCTTAATGGTAGTGCATGTCAAAGTTGCAAGGAAAATGAGGTTAGTCATTAACCACATGTTAAATGTTCTTATAGGTCGGAAGTTATAAGGGAAAGGCGCTTGTGTTCCCTTATTTTGTAGGCGGAGAAATGATGAATGTGGATGTATGAGGTTTTTTAGAAGCGGCGATTCATTTAAACTTACTGTGCATGCTTTTACCACTTCAGCACTACTCTTTGACGCGCACAATCTGAGGTAAAAAACCTTCAGTCACATTAGGAAACTCGTAGGAGGAATTGTGAGTGTAATCCACATAGGGAATTTATCCGTGATAATCCATTCTCAATTCTGCTAATTTCGATTAGAAAGGAAGGGCATCATCCGATGATTATGTGGAGGGTAAACCCTAGAAATCTCAAGAAATAACACACTCGCCCACTGTGTGTGAATTAAAACATAGGAGTGGTTTAGCGCTGCCCAGCAGCAGCTCAAGAAATCTCCCGCCATCACCCATCGGAGGGCTTCATGAGAATGAATTAAAACTGGAGTTGTGCATATGGAGTCTGTGTTAGTATGTTGTGCATGTGATGATATTGGCCTTCGATAGTTTTTTTCTGTAATGCTTTGGCAGCATTAAGTCTGCCGCTAGAGATGAAGACAGCCTAAGGCATCTGTTGCTTTGCTAGGTCATGTTGGGGAAATCGGAGCTTGTCTATCCTGGCTCAGAACAGTATGATTCTGGTGTTGACGACTTATTAACCCTGAGGAGATACATTATTTGGAGCACACACATGAACACTTATGTGCCGTCAGAGTATGTTGTTAGCTTCAGAGCCCCTTGTTGCTTGAGAGGTAATCAAATCTCTTTGTTCTTCCTGATTTTGCATTGACCCATGTTTGTGCGTTTGACTTTGTTTGTTCTATCAATTGGTTTGATAATTTGTGAAAATTTATAGGCAATAGGATTGTTGGGAACTCTGGAAAAGTCATGGACATCGACTTCCCCTTGGTTGCCATTCCTGATCACAATCTCTGAACTCTCGAATATCTTACGTCCATTCGACGTCAGTTTGATCTCCAAGTATTATAAGGACCACAAAATAAGGGCCGCATCAGCATTGTCATCAGTTTGTCCTCGTCTTTCAAGCTTTGTTTTGTACTTACCTTTAATGTTGAAATTATCTCAAAAGCATGATCATCATTTTCCAGGGTGGAAAGATTTCGAGGCACGTGCTAATACAAAAAGTCAGGCAAATAGCTGGGGATGGGTTGCTGACTAGAATCATCAAAAGTTTCAGAATTAAGGTGTGGATCTCGATCTCTTTAAAAAACCGTAATTCGAAATCATGTCTATGCCTTTGATCTCAAGTCATGTAAAGAGAGAGCCTGGGTTGCATCAGAATATGATGATTGTTTCAGTTGCGTCTAGTTGGGATTAAAAACTGGTATTGACGCGGGGATTATAAGTGCAGGATAATCATTCTTAACTGATTCACTGTTCTTGGGTTTCTTCAGATGCATATATTTTCGTTTGGCATTAGTTAATAGCCTTTTGTTTTTTCTGCTATGTATTATATGCTATCGATCTTTGGCTGCGAGTTTCTTTTTGATCAAGTAGATCTCCTGCAAGTTTTTGTTTGTCAAGTACATCTGTATGGCATAGGATACTTTACGTAATAAATCCACAACAGAACAGAATAATTTATTCCTGTTCTACAGCAATTTGGGGCGTGAAGCGCCTGATGATTGGGGGCCATGCATGGACTTGATTGGGGGTGAGAAGCATGTAAGTAAGATCTGTTTTTTTGGCTGTGGTGATGAGTTCACAGCACACAGCGGCGTGAGAAAACGGTTCACAAGATGTGGAGGCCGTGGCCTACTGGGGAGTCAGACATCGACATGGCTACTAATGGTAGTATAGGAAAAATGACCATCTGAGATTTGTATGATCTGCTGATCCTTTGATCTTTTGGAATGTTTGTGCTTGGTTATGGCCATCGGCTGTAGTTTTCTCCTGGTTCCTGTATCCCATGGCTGTTTGTATTCAATGGAGAACCGAGAAATTCTAGTGAAACCAAAGCGCTTCTTTTTTTTGACATGTTATGGGATTCCTGTATGATCTGTATCAATCATGTAGGAGATAATTACATCTCCATCGAATGAGCCATCACAACACAACCTGATCTGGAAACTTTCTTCGCAAGTTTCGATAAAGATGGCGAAATAATGCTTCAGCTGGGCGTAGTTGGCGAAACTTTTATGCTTAGCCTGCTTTCGTTTCTTGAATTATGCATCTTTATTCGGTGTGGGCCATGTTTCGTCCCTTTCAAATTTCCTTTTTGGGCAAGTAGCTTGGTTATGGAGGTAGATGAGTCATGCGAATGTGTTTGTAACTGGTAGTTGACCTTATCAAAGTGCTGGGCTGGTGTTTTGGCAAGATTGTCTTTTTCTGTCGTTTTTTCGTGTGTGTGGGAAAGGTGCTGGCCTTGCCTTTATGGATGCAAAACTGCAACTAGGAGTTTTCCTCCTTGGAAAGGAAGCTCATGCTGCTTCTTGGAGGTTCGGTTCATGCCAGAAGGTCTTTTGTCTTCTAGCGTTTTATTCTTTTTTTATTTGTTCTTGTCTTGTTATTGTTGGGCGTGGGTCAAATTTCAGCCTAGTTTCAACCGATTGAATTGAAAAAAATTAAAAAAAGAGGTCAGAGATATGGAAGAAGCCCGAGCCTTCTCGCCGTTTCCGTAAAGGGTTTCTATTGGACTTGGACTTGGCTGCGTTCTTCGTGAGTATGCCCATCCAACCTTGCGGCTCAAGCATTAATAATGTAATTGAGCAACAGTCTTAGATGTCAAAGTTTGCAACTGAAATGGTATCATTCGGAAAAAAAAAAAGAAAAAAAAAAGAAATGGTATCATTCGGGGGAAGATTCACATGTATCTTGTTCTTGGAATAGGAACTTTGGCCTTTTCTGTAATGGGTTTCGTGCTCTTAAGAATCCTGTTCTTTCTTATCAGCTGCAGGAGTGCGCAAATCCCTGGGGAAAAAGAGGACAAATAAAAAAGAAAAAGGATGTTTAGAAAGCTAATTCTGCTGATGAAAGACCTAAAAAAATCAGTGGCTCAACGCCCATTGAGTTGAAACCCTAGAAGGATCTACTGCAGAGCATAGCCTATTTAATATTAGTGAAGATGGTGGTGGGTCAGGCTTGCATAATTGTTCTCTGAAAGGAAATAGTAATGATTTCTAGTCTAAGGTGAAGGGGTGATCGTGCAGCTGAAGATGCCATGGCAACGGATGATGAAGTCGGGAATGAGAATGTAACCTGTAGTGTTGAGGACAAGAACTTGAGGGGAACTGTAGATGAAATATATAGCGAATTTGCATTTAATTTGGACGTTCCAGTTAAACGGGCCGGTGGAAATATTGAGATTGTGGATGGCATTGATGTTGCTGTGAGCGTTGTAGGACCAGCAGCTCAGGATGTCAAAGATGCAGGGCTAAGTTCAGGAATTCGTTGAAGATGCGATGGTTGGCAATCTAGAAAATTGCGATGCTGATGGCAAGACGAAGGAATTTTTGGCGAATCTTGAGGTTGGTGATAGAAATGCGAGCTCAAGTGGTGATAGGAGCGAGGAGCTTGATAATGATGCAGTTGTCCTGGATGGAGGAATGGAAGTTGATGAA
The DNA here is from genome assembly GCA_016097605.1 of Eucalyptus guilfoylei. Classification (NCBI taxonomy): domain Eukaryota; kingdom Viridiplantae; phylum Streptophyta; class Magnoliopsida; order Myrtales; family Myrtaceae; genus Eucalyptus; species Eucalyptus guilfoylei. Next base: position 1,445,877 of record CM027861.1, read on the forward strand.
GCACCTGATCTGATAGGAGACAGTACCAGTATTTCGCTTTTTGGGGAATTTTCCTGGACCGGCAAGTGGAGCGATTCGGGAGCATCATGTTGAAGGTGGCCATCAGTTGGGCATCAAAGAAGAGCAGGAAAGAATTACCGTATCAGGTGACGGATGGGGTGGCAGATAAAATGGAAACTGTCAGCTGTGCTGAAGGCTTTGTTGTATGGGTGAAGACCAAAAGTCAAGCATGGTGTCCAGTAAAGATTCTAGATCCTTTAGATGCGCCGAAATATATGGAACTGGAACATTGGAAATCCACGAAAGCGATTGCATGCTTGTTGGGTACTTGGGAACTGGTCATGTCTCCTGGGACCAAAAAGTCCAGAAGCTCCATCAGTGCCGTCGAAAAGGCTGCCGATGAATTTGGCACCCGTGTGAGGCTGAAGCTCTTGTGCGCATCCTTTCTACCAGGGCATGAAGATGGGGGGTGTAAAGCCTGAAGTAGGGGCAAAGGCCTCTGGTTTAGCGGCACTCAGTGCAGTTTCAAGCGGTTTATTTGAAGCTGAGAAATCTCTCCATCATCTGTGCCTAGCATGTTTGAACTTACAGTCGTGATGAATTCGTCACCATATGCCTATGCAACTTCTTCGTCAAATGACAAACACTTAGGACTTAAAAGGGCATATACTTCTCAGGTGAAGATGGGTTAAAAATGAAAAAGAGGCGTGATGCTTAGGATTCTACTCAAGAGCGTGACGGCCTTACAGTTGAAGATGGAGTGCAGAATACCTAAAGTGTCAAAACTTGGCATAGGAGACATTTAAATACTAAAAGCTATGAAAGTGACACTTAAATGTGATCTTTTTTTAAAAAAATGAGATTTGAGTGTCAAGTTCGGCAAAAGTGATCGGAAATCCTACGTAACAATTTTTTAATAATATAACTCGTCTACGTGATACGTCGTAGAGCTAAGTCAGCAATAAAGAGCCAAAATGACATCGTTTTATTTTTTATTTTTGAATTTCAATATAAATATTAATTAAATAAAAATATTTATATTTACAAATTTTTTTTTGAAAAAAAGGAAAATGAGGAGGATACAAAAGGCGAGGGCTGAGCTCTCGTTGCCGCCTTCCCGCCGTCGATTGAAGGGCCAGTGAAGGGAGGGGGAGGGTTGGCTACGGTCATCGGCCCTTGGCCCCTTAGCCGCCTGTAATCTTAATCTTCTTCCCTTTTTTTTAATTAAAAAATATATAAATAAATTTAATTTTAAATCAAATCAAATTAATATTTATATGAATTATTTAGCTATGTCAGTAAAACAATGTCGTTTTTTGCATTTGTTTAGTCATGTCAGCGTGCAAAATGACTTCATTTGCATTTGTCCCGTTGGAAAATCGATACTTGCACATAATTGATCCATTTTGCTCCGATTTTAGTACTTAAGTGTCACTTTGATAATTTTTGGCGCCTAACTATCTCCCGTGCCAAGTTTTGGCATTCTATGTGTTCTTTTCCGGTTGAGGATGTTAGCGTTGGTAAACTGCATCCTCTATCAGAAGAAGAGGCGGGAGGAAATGGTGACTTAATAACGAGAAGGGACTTGAATCCAGAGCAACAAAGAAGAGCAAGTACTTGTTGTATCCCTATGTAAACTAGGGAAAATGACAGAGGTTTCGCAGAAATGGAAGATCATTGCTCCCTGAATTATTCTTCGCGAATGGGCCAGCATGGATGCATGTGGTGAGTTCGCTGGTTCTTCTTCATTTCTCAAGTCTACTGGTAAGATAATCCCAAGCAAATGATTAAACATAAGAGGACTTAGGCCTAGATTAACTCCATTGATTGTTCTATAAGGCGGTCTTAATGGCAGCATATGTCAAAGCTGCAAAGAAAATGAGATTAGTCGCTAACTGCGTGTTAAATGTTCTTGGAGGACGGTAGCTAATAAGGGAAGGTGTTTGTGTTATTCCCTTATTTTGTAAGTGGAGAAATGATGAATATGAATGAGATTATTTAGAGGCAGTGATTGATTAAATTTACTATGCATGCTTTTACACTTCAGCACTACATTTTGGCACACACAATCCCCAGTAAAAAAAAATCTCCGGTCGCATTAGGAAACTCGTAGGACATATTGTGAGTGGAATCCATCTGGGGAATTTAACCGTCGTAATCCATTCTCAATTCTGCTCATTTCGATTAGAAAGAAAGGGCATCGTCCGATGATTGTGAGGAGGGTTTACCCAAGAAATCTCTAGAAATAGCACATTAGCCCACCGTGTGTGAATAAAAACATGGGCGTTTTTTAGTACTGCCCAGCAGCAGCTCAAGAAAGCTCCCTCCATCACCCGTCCGTGGGCTTTATGAGAATGAAACCCCACTCCATTAAAAGCAGTGTAATAACACATTGGCCCAATTCAAGTAAAAATGAAAATATTTTAAGCTTCTCATTGTTTTAAGGAAAATAAACTTTGCCGTAACTTGTCTTCAATTTCTTGTTTTAGGTTGTATTTTGCAAATTATGTCGGAGTCACTTGTTGTTTGTTACGGCCAAATAATGAAACACATAGTTGAGACAAAGTTTGGAGCACAATCATAAGTTCCAATTTAGGTGTCAAGTTGCCGAATTCGAGCATTGGCCCTAGCTCGTGCGCCAAGGTCCAGGGCACAACCGTGGGGACTTAGGGTGCGTTTGGTTAGACTTTTGGGGAAAGTCCTTAAGAAAATGCAAAGGACTTTAAGTGAAAGGGGTTTTTCAAAATGCAAAATTGTGTTTGGAAAATTATAATTTGAAAGCCCATTACGAAATATCTTTGGACAAAATGGTGTTTGAAATACTTATATTTACAAAGCACCTTTATTATTAAAAAAAGAAAAAAAAATTTGGTCGGTAAGGGCAGCGGTCGTTGTTTGAGGTCATTGGACCTCAGGCGGTCCTTGGAAACCACCAGCAAGGGCTACCCGAGGTCGGGCGACTGTTGGCGAGGGTCGCATGACGACCCCCAGTGAGACCCTCGCTTGAGGTCGGGGCCCTCAGTGAGGGTCGCGCCTGGGTCACACGACCTCGTCGGCGGTTGCGCGACCCCGATCGGCCGTCGCCGAGGCTACGCAACCCTCGCCTGAGGTCGGGGGACCTTGGCGAGGCCCGCGCCTAGGTCGCGCGACCTCTGCGAGGGCCGCGCTTGGGTCGTGCGACCTCGCCGGTGGTCGTGTGACACCGAGCAGCTGTCGCCGAGGCCACGGGACCCTCGCTTGAGGTTGCTGAGATGCAAATCGCGCGGCCCCCCGCGGAGGCCGCCGTGACCCAAATGGCGTGGATGTCGCCACAACACCCTGGCGACGGCTGCTTGGGTCGCCGTGACGGTCGCCAGCCTCCCTCTAGCTGGTCGCCGGCCCGTCACAGCCCTAAGCAACCCCGCTGACCGTTCTCAACGAAGAAGATGAATAGTGAACGCCGAATATGATGAACATTAATTTTTACATTTGCAAAAGGTTGAAAGCCCAAGCACCCCAAGACCAGCCTTGGGCTTTCAGCCTTGAGAAGGCTGGCTTTTGGCTAATGGGACTTATAAAATTGTTCCCAAACACCTCATACTTAGCCCAAAGGACTTTAGGTGTTCAAAGCCCTTTGGAAAACAGTTTCCAAACACAGCCTTAGTTATGGGTGCTCGGGTTTCAAGTTTGGCCTCAATGAACAAGGGCCCGAGAGTTGGGGTCCTAGGCCTGTCCTCAAGAAAACCAAGCCCAACTATCAGGGACTCAAGCACGGGCTTTAGCGACTCGGGTTTTGACATAGGGGGCCTCTAGCTTGGCTTCAAGGGAGTCAATCCTATCCTCAAGAGACTCGTAACAAACTGCCGGGTCTTAAGCTCGGGAGCCAAGGTCTTTGCACTAGGTTTCTAGGGACTTGGGCACGGGGTCTGAGGTCCTTAGCATGCCACCATAGAACTGGGTGTTGAGGCTCCTGTCCGAGCCTCATGGGACTTAATACTAAGCCTGAGACCCTAGGACTCACGCCCGCACCAACGCTCGTGCCCAGATTGGTGGCGACTACACCTAGGTCTATTAAGGATTGGCTTAAGACCCCGTTGCTCGGGCCTTAGTTCATTAAGGCCAATCTTGAGACCTCAGCATCAATGACTAGGTCTCCAGCGGCTGTGCCAAGGATCTTGATACTCAAGTCATCGAGTCATACTTGGGTCCCTTGCGCTTGAACTTGGAACATATGGCATACGTGATACTTTTTCTCAAATATGTGTTCCATAATTTATCAAGTAACGAACATTAGGAAATGACTTCATAATTTGAAAAATACAATTGAAAATAAGAAATTGAAAATATTTTCTAGCAAAATTCATTTTATGTGAAACAATAAGCTTAAGGTCTCTTTATCTATATTCGAATTGGGCCAATGTATTACTCTGTTACGTTTTTAATTTTTTAAGTGGAGTGGGGTTTATTTCTCATGAAGTTCACGAATGGGGTAACAGAGGGAGAATTTTTGAACTACTACTCAATGGCACTAAACATCTCCATTTTTAAATTCTACCTCGCTTGATCTGCTTGGGCTGTGTTTGGCACTAAAGATAAAATCCATAATATGATAGCATTTATCCTATTATGTGTTTGGTGTATGCTCAAAATAGGATAAAGTTGGATATAAGAGGAATATGGGTCGGATAAAATTATCCCCATGGAAGAGGTAGTATTAAGGTGGATATAATTTTTAATATCTATAATAAGAAAGTTTTTTTTGTTGAATAAAAATTTCTTAATTAATAAAACTAAAATTATATTTCAATATATAAAATATTTCAATTCTAATATAGGAAATTCAAAATTACAATAAATAAATATTTAGTTTTTTTAAATTTAATCTTATTTTTATTGTATATTCGAATTTAATCCTATCTTACAATAGTGGGGGGTTCGAATCCCCACATTCTCAGGAGTTGGGATGATGACGATTTAGTTTTAGGAGTGGGTTTCGACTCCCACGCCTTGCAAGCAGGTAGGGCAAAGGTCTGAGAGTGAGAGTTAGAATAGGAATAGAGTATGACCGACAAAAAATAAAATAAAAAAAAACCTTTTGGGGTATTTCGTTAACCATACCTGATAAAGACATATTTTCATATTTAACATCCTGATCATGCATCCCACAAGGAAGATTGTATTTTAAAAATGATAAATTTCTGTATCTTGATGGTTAATAGGCATTCCTAAACATTTGTTGACAAAATCCCATTATTTACTTCAAGTATAATTTTTCATAGTGAATTTTTTATTTAATTATTTCCAGGGAAAATGGAAAGCGAGAGCGGTTCCCTTGGCTTTCTTCTATAAAATCCTTCTCTTGCAACTCAAATTCCCTTTTACATCTTCTTCCAGCAAAAACCCTACTCTCATTCAACTCTGCCATTCACGCCCACTCCCCGCATCGACCCTTGTCTCGCTCATACGCAGACCCACCTCTGCTTTTCTGCATTCCTCATTCGTGTCCTTGTCTGATTCCTGTATCTGGAGAAATCGGGTACGAGTCATTCTTTATCTTTGCTTAGATCCGGGTGTTTCTTGAAGCCAACGTAAATGCATGCTTATGTTGCTTAACATTAGATTGTCGACTCTCGGTTGGTGTTTTGTTGCTCTCTTTGTTTTCAAAATCCTCTTTCCTTCGTTTGACAACCCAACCTCGACAAAAAGACATATTTTCTATTCAGGAAAGATATCGAAGCATGTGCTGGTACAAAAAGTCAGGCAAATTATAGGGGATAGCATGGTGATTGAACTTATAAAAAATTTCAAAATTTAGGTTTGAATTATGATCCCTTGATAAATGATAATTCGAAAGCATGTCTATGCTTTTGATGTCAAGTCATGGATAGAGAGAGCTTGTTTCTATTTGCGTTGAGTTGATAGTGAATAATTTATTTATTGTTGCTAAGAATGTTGGAAACGCATTGTTGGTTAATTGTGGTAGCCATGTAGTGATAGCTTATACCAAGACTCCGAAATATCATTGTAAGACCAAACATATAGATATCAAGTATAATTTTATAAAAAATATGGTTGCATGAAAATATGTAAACTTGCAATATATATTTAAGCATAGAATGATAGTTGTCAAAGCCAATTCCTAGAGATGTTTTCCATGGTCATGTAAAATCTCTAAAATTGTGTAAAAGCTGATATACTGAATATTGTAATTTCCTTAAGTGTTTATTATTGATGAAGATTTCTATCATCATTAATGCCTATGAGTTTGTTTAATGTTTATGCATCTTAAATGCTTAGTGCATTTCATTAAGAAAGTATGTTGGACAAATAGAAAATTAGCCCACTCACATGGGTAATCGCCATGATATACTGCATGATAAATAAAGATGAGACAATTTTAAGCTTGTTCTATGGGAGATAATTGAGAGCTCATGTGATGCCTAGAATGTCACCCGACACATGTTTTTATATTTGTTTTTAGCATGCGGAAGCGTAATAAAACATTTACCAATATTTCGTTAATAATTAAAGCTTTACAAATATAACCAACATACTTATATTTCTTTTATTTATACCACATTTGAGTTCCTAAGTTCATTACATTACGAGTGAAAGATAGAAGTCTAGGTAGGGGTAAGGAGATCTATCTCCATACTATATTATACTATACTTCTAAAAGTCTATCTATACAAACGTTCATACTTAAATCATGGGTCGATCACTCCTCAGTCTACTGCGTCTCCATCATCTAGATTGAAGCCACTCAATAGATCAGCTAATTCACTGTCAAGGTTTTGGTATTAGGCGATGAACCGAAAAGGAACCCACTCCGCGAAACCTCCTACATCAACCCATACTATAGAACCACATTTGATATATATTATTCTAAACTCTAGTTCAATCATACTTTCATAAAGATCTTCATAATACATAGGGACTCCATAGCGCAAGGGTTGATGGATGCCCATCCTACACGTCTTAAAAATAGAAGGAATGAGCCAAAACCTAATAAATGAAATCTCTAATTTTAAGTTAGAAAAATATATTTACCACTTCACCTGGTATACACAAAAAGTGGATATATAATAATCCGGTAAGTGTGATACAAACACAAGTAGACTTTACCTTTCCTATTTTGATTTACCACATAAGATTGTCATCCAAATCCACCCAGACTCATGCATTTGCACACCATCTTTCACACATAAACAAGCAATTTAAGCAATGCTTGGTTTTACACATGTTAAGGTATTTTATTCATTAATATTTTCTCCTCCCGAACTCTCTTGGGGCATCTCAACCACTAGGGCACCTCAATTTCGCATCATCTTGCAAACTTCTACCATAATGCATCCCCACCATAGGAGCATATCGACTTCCGAGACATCCAAGAAACACTCCCTAGGGCATCTCAATCACTTGGGAATCCCGCAAACTTCCACTATGGGGCATCGTCACGCATTGCTATATGAGTGACAGGATCACATTTGTAACATTCTTGATTTCGACCCTTATTTTGGCCCGATTAGTAGGCCAAAGATTGGTATGCCAATGGCGGGACTGGGCCATGAGCCGGCCTGAGAGTTGGTCATGAGCCAAGTAGCTTGTTCGTGGATCGGCAACCTAATGATTAGTTATAGAGTATTTGACCATCGAAAGGTTATTCGATCATAAGGATCGGTTGTGGGACGATTCCGCACCACCACAAATTGGTGGACGGTCGTGGCTTGACCTTGCTCGATCATTGTACTAGTTGTGAGTGATTCCACTCGGTCGTTGTCTTGGTCATGGATGATCATGGACCAATCCAATTCGACCATGAGTTGAGGTGGAACGATTGATCCTACATGATTACATGACAACCGAGAATTGACCATGGATCAAATAAACTCAACATGGTTCAGTGTCAGACTGGCTATAAATTGTGGCATAGGATCTTGGACTTACCTGCGAACCAACTAGAGGATCGGTTGACCAATCCAAGGCTTGACCCTTGGATCTCGTTGTGAGCCTTTTCTCAATAGAAGGGAAATCCGAACTCGGTTTCACCAGTTAAGCTCGGTTGCATTCGACTTTATCCAATCATGGCTTAGGCACGAACCTTAGGCTAAATAAGGTAATTGATCGTGATTGGACTCGATTGACTCCCGCCTAAAGAGATGGCCTTCTAACTTGATATTTCCCTTGGTGTATTTAATATTCTTGGAAGGTAGCTTATTAATACATGATGATTAAGTAGGACACTTGGCTCCATTAACTTTACTCTTGATATGTAATCATTAAATTTTGGATGATTATATGTTAAAAGGGGGGGGGAGTCATAAGCTCATTAATGGTAGGGAGTGATTCATAGCCTAGAAAAATGATGACAAGAGATCTTGAAGATCAAATAGGGCACCACCCCTTCTCCTTAGGCTTGCCACTTAAGGTTCCATAGGTGTTGACTCTTCAGATTCTCGAAATCCCTAGACCTTTGCCATTTTCCAATTTTACAGAGTTCTTTGTACTTCGAATTTGGAAAAACTTCCTTCATAAATGTTGTTCAAAACATTTTAATCTATATCATACTTAAATTTCAGATTTTTCTGAGGTGAAATAATTTGGATGATGGCCCAATCAATTATTGTACAAAACTTGCCCGGCATAGTAAAAACAACGACCCGATTGCTTTCTCAATTTTTTATAAAATTTTCCCTTTCGAATTTGAACATGATTCCTTCACAAAAGTTTTAAAGGATATTCATGTATACAACATTTAGAAATTTCAAAGAGTTTTGTGAAGATTTAGATTTTAAAATGAGTCTTTCTCTCCAACCGTTGAATTTGCTTGACGGATGAATTTTTAGGCTGTGTTCAGTGATTTACTGCTCTTTCCACAGAATGAATTGGATTTGGTTTTCTTCACGAAAAATGTCATTTAGGGTTTTATCTACAATATGTTAAAATTTTATAATTTTTTAAGCTCATTTGATAAGGTATTGACGCTGATTTCGAAAATTACTTGAAACTGTTTTCACCCAGGATAAAAGGGCCACACGCCTAACTTGGAAGGGGAGAGGGGGGTTTGTACGCCCAACTTGGATAGCAATTATTGGGGGAGATAAGGAAGATCACTTCATTTACTAAGAGCCATCAGTATAAATCTAGATGGACCAATTAGGAGCTTACCACTTGGAGCTTAGAAGCCTTTGGAAGAACCTATAGACTTGCCACATTGCTTTTAGACTTTCCATCTAAGCTATTGACATTAAATACCTTATCAAGACCATTAATAAAGGGTGTTCTATAATTAGGGAGAAGGCTCACAAATTCCTCCTCCTTTCTTCTTCTTCTTCTTCTTCCTTGGCTGCCCACACTGACCCCTCCATCTCTCTTTTCTTGACTCTCTCTCTTTAGGTGTCCTTGCTGCCGTTCGCCGCCACTTGAGGCCGCCGGTCTAGAAAGTAGTAAGTAGACTTACTAACGTTTGGTTAGGACGTTGTGTTGCGTCTATTCAAGCTTGTAATAAGTCCATCCTTGATTTGTTGTTCTGATTGAGGTTTGATTCATGCTTGCTTGAGTTGATTTTAGATTAATATTGGACCTTGGTTTAGCCTTTGGCTTGTGAATTTAAAGTGTCCCGGTTCTTGTGCTTGTTCTACTATGCCTTTGTCTTACTTTGATCCTAATAGTTTTGAAAGGTATTTGAAGAAAACTCAATGTTGTTTTATAACTATTCTAAATTACTTTTGCAAATGTATGTGCATGACCCGAGTTCTTAACAAGGGTTTCGTCTGCTTTGGACAAATGCAAGACCACAACGGATTGGTTCCTTTCATGGTCTCGGTACGATATTGAGGTGTATTGTTCCTGAGCCAAGTTTGGTACTAAATCGGTGTAGCAAGCGAATCGAACCAAGCCACGAACCCTAATTCATGCTCGGCATGCTCAAGGACTTGAAATCAGTAAGACATTCCACACACTTATGCATGGCATGCCTTTGAGCCTTGGACTAAGATGAAGATAAAAACCGGATTATGATGCTTGATGCATGGACACACGAAGGATTAAACTCTAGCCCTTGACCGATGGATTCGGTGATGTTGCCCAATTAAGTTCGGATGCCCGACGAACTCATTGCCGGAGGATAGTCGTCATTCTTGGATTATGAGACGTTGCCCGATGGATTCTGGAAGAGTCGACGGATTTCGACTATTAATAAATGAACCATGTGTGCATGAGTTTCTGACATTATGAAATTGATCATTGGTGCATGCTTGCATTTAAATGTTTGAGGGTCGCTCATGACTTTACTAAAGGCATGATTTTCATCTTGCTATTGATCTGTTATCGACAAGTGGTTGGGATGAGTTATGTGCTTGTGGAAAGATGAGGCGTCATCCTACCTAGATTTTAGTAAGTTTTACTTATTGAGTTATACTGACCCGTTATCTTTTTTCAACTTGTAGGATGGCCACGCCGCCCGTGAGGTTCGACGTCCCCACGAAGATGATCGTGTCGAAAACGTTACTCTACTTTGCTAGTATAGATAAATACTATTAGATGATCACTACGACTGTTTGGGTGGATGAAGAGTTGAATGAACTCGTTCCCCACAAGTACTGAGCTTGGTACGAGTGTTTCGATGGGGATTTTGTGGGTCCACTCTGTGGCTTCAATGGTCCGCCAGGGCCTGATGGAGATGCTCCACCCAACGGCGCCGTAGATTACTGCTAGTTAGCTAGTCCTTAAGGGGGGGAATTGTTTTTGGTTAGAATCTTAGTAGAGGAGATAGGGTTACCCTGAAGTTGATGTACTTTTGGAAAGAACCGTATGCTTTTGTAGTGTAAAGCTTAACTCAAGTAGAAGGGCTTGTAATATTAAAAAGGAAATACATGTAATTTATATGTAGTATGCCATGTATATGTAAATATATGGTTAAACGTGTGTTTTCCTACTACTTTTGATGTTGCAATATGGTGATTGGATATTGATTTATTGCTTTTGCGTGTGCATAACTCAAGAACTTATAAAAAGAAACAAGTATGGGTTGGCGACACACCTGGGATGTCGCGAAAAAAAAAATATATAACTCATACCGCTCGTGACCTTGGAGACAACATTAATCTCATTCAAGTTATGATATATGCATACTTATAAGCATAGTACACATTTGTCAAGTCAATTTAACGTATTAGATAAATTATTATGTATGAAATAATATATAGTCATATTATGGTCGTTAAAGTCTAGACATCCAAATGAGTACATTCTACGTATGGACATTAAACAGGTTCTGGATAGTAAAATTTGATCAATTAAATGGATATATTATGAGTCTGAATGAATAAGTATAGTTTGGATGTAAAGTTTGAACATGTAAATGGGTACATTTTGGGTAAGAACAATGAATACGTTTTAGTCGTAAAGTTTGAATAATCAAAATGGTAAATTCTGGCTTAATAAAAGCTTACAGAACAAAAGAACATATTTACAAATGGATAGATTCAATAATGGACAAAATCAACAAATGAACGGATTTGACAAGGAATAAATTATCTAGTAAAGTTTGTTTGAACTAATGGACAAATTTATCAACAAACAGATTTATAAATTGACAGATTCAACAAGAAATAAATTCATACTTGGTAAAGTCTGTCCAAACCAATAAATAGATTTATCAACAAACAAATTCACAAGTTGAAAAATTCAGTAAGTGAACGAGACTTATAAATGAGCAAATTTGATCAAATGAGTAGATTCACAAGGGCAAATTCACAAATGGATAGATTCTATCACAAGAAATTCAAGCAGAAACAAGTGAAACAAACATATTATGACTAATGAAATTCTAGTAGAACGAAGTAGAACAAATATGTAATGGGTCATTTAGACAACTAGGGTAGAACGACCAAATTATAATTACCTAAAATGAAGTAGACAGAAGCTGAACAAACATGCAATGGATCATCAAGATAAATACGACAAAATGACTAGATTTTAGCTACCCATATTAAGGCAAAAATAAGCAGAACGAACATGCAATTGGTCATCAAGATAAATACGGCAGAACGACCAAATTCTAACTACTCAGAATAAGGTAGAAAGAAACAGAACGAACATGCAATGTGTTATTAAGATAAATACGGTAGAATGACCAGATTTAACTACCCAGAATGAAGCAGAAAGAAGTAGAATAAACATGTAAAGGGTTATTAAGACAAATATGGCAGAATAACCAAATTGTAGTTATCCAAAATGAAGTAAAAAAATAGAACAAACATGCAATGAGTTACTAAAACAAATATGACAGAATAACCAAATTCTACTTATTCAGAATGAAGCAAAACGAAACAGAACAAGCAAATTTTGATATGCATGATGAAACGGAATGAACTTGCAAGAGATTATCAAAGCCACTTAAGAATCACCATACCCATACATACATATCAAAGTTTCACCCTTCAACCAACCAAACCAAGCTAAAGTTTTGAGGAGATTGAATCAACTTAATACCTAGAAATTTCATTTACCTCGACCAAACACAAACCGCAAGCCACTAATTGCCTTCACCACCCTAGTAGCTCTTGAATATTAAGTTTTGTTCTCTAAATTCTTAGATTGAAGAGTGGAAATAGCATACGCAAGTTTCTATTTGGATTTTGGCAAAGTGAAAGAGGTTCTATGGCAAGATAGAATGAGTTTTATCAAAATGAATTAAGATAATTTGACGTCTTTCAATGCAAGGGAAGGCTCTTGCATGTGGCCAAGAGAAATACAAGAAGAGAATGACTCATTCTGAAATAATCATCACTTTATTTAGGTGCAAAAATTAGCCATAAAATCTTCTTTTGTAAGAACATATGGCCATGCAATACATTATATAAGGACAAGTGGCACTTAAAATTCTAATTAATAAGTTTTGGAAGGTAAATATAGTAAGAAGAGCGTAATCTTCTTTTCCTAGCATTATTAACATAAGCGGATGACCACTATTATTGATTAACTAAAGTTTACACAATTAATATCAACCATCAACTATTAAGACGATAATAATTTAATTAATACTATTTTGCTATTAGTACACACGTAATTTAATTCACATGTCGAACTCGAGATAATTAATGTTTACGGAAATTTACTTGCCACATCCCACGAAATTTACGATTCGACTGAAGTTTCTGTGTGTCCGTCCGAATATTAAGATAAATAATACTTAGCTTCATCATTATTATAATGTGAATTTCCGAATATTATAGTATTACAATTATGAAAAATCTAGATGTCACAGCTCAAGCTTAAAATGTAGATGTTGTCTTGATAGATTGTTAAGATGAGGTCATAATGTTTAGCATGTTCGAAAGTAAAATAACCAACATATTTTACTCTACCTGTCTTTAATGCTAGATGTGAACTACTAGATTCTTTAAAAGCAGTTGTTTTGTGAAATTAAGTTAGACATTGTGAATGTTTAAACTATCGTCTGTAAGGTATTTAATACAAAGACATACGCTCTATGGAAAATGAGTTAATATCGTAATATGTATTTGATACAATGTATGCATAAGATGACCAATAAGAGTTCGTAAAAGTTTTGATTTCAACTTTTTAGCCATGTGAGACTCTCGAGGATGAGAGTTCCTCAAATTAAGTGCCCTCACGACTCTTACTTATTCACAAAGTTTCTATTTTAATATTTGCTATCTTAGAATATTACCAATGATCATGAATTTATTCGATCTAATGAAACATTTCTAGAAAAGCAAATTGAACTGAAAATTGAAAGTTTTAAGGGAAGAGGAAGATCAATTTGTTATTGATGTCACATTCTATTTGTATTCATAGGTCAACCAATTTATGATTATTTATATTTAATCATAATTGTGAATACAATATATATTACTAATTGATCTACAAAAAACGACAACATACATAATCTACTCGAAAATAATTATGCCCAATTTGAGTTGCTATATATTTCTAACAGGAGAAGTACATTAGAAGTGCCTTAACTTGTGTACGGCACTCACTTTAGTGCCACAACTTTTCGCCGACTCACTTGAAGTGCCAAAATCAAAGAAAAACGATTACACAAGTGCCTTCGTCTAAAAATTCCGACTAGAGAAATTACATGGCTTTTATAATTAAAAATTTTATTTGAAGTGGCATTTTTTGAAGTGGCATTTTTTGGCACTAAAGTAATCACTTTTTCATTAAGATTGATACTAAAGTGATCATTTTTTAACAATGATCATTTAAAATGATTAGTATTGAAGTGATTACTTCTTAACTTGCTATATAAAGTCGTTTAGTTTTTTTTATTATTATTTTTTTTCCGATATTGAAGTGATCACTTTTTCATTAAGATTAGCATTGAAGTAATCACTTTTTAACCATGATTAGTATTGAAGTGATCATTTGTTTGTAACGATTGACATTGAAGTGATTACTTTTTTAACTTATTACACGACGTTATTTAGAGATTATATGTTGATTAGGTACGCTGGCAAGACACATAGAATTTAGAAATTAATAAAATATTATCACGTCAGATTTCTAGCGACTCAATAGAGGTTGGCACTTAATGATTTTTTTTTTTTAAAAGTGACACTTAAGTGAGCTTATGAAAAATTGTGGTAGTAAAATGAGCTAGTGTACTTCTCCCTATTCCTAATAGATATATGGCGACCAACTCCCAAAGCATGCTAGTCACATGAATATTGCAGAGAAGAGAGTTATATTTGGACATCCGGACCCCTGGAGTGCTAAAAGTTACGAAAGTGACATTTAAGTGTCAAAGTCGGAGCAAAATGGATCACTTAAGTGCCAATCTAGCCAAAACACTGACGTGTCAATTTTTCGGTGAAGCGAGTGCAAAATGGCGTTGTGTTGGTGTTGATGTGGTAAAAAATTAATATAAAAATTAATTAGATTAAATTTAAAATTAAATTTATTTAAAAATAAAAATAAAAATAAAAATAATAAAAAAATTTTAAAAATTAATTTAAAAAAAAAAAAAATTGAAAAAGGGAGGCAGCTAAGAGCTGAACCCCCAGCTGCCATCGCCTCCTTTTTTTTTTAAATATTTTTAATATTTGTATTTGTATTTTTAAATGTTTTAAATAAATTTAGTTTTAAATTAAATTAAATTAATTTTTATATCAATTTTTTACCACGTCGTGTTTTGGCCGGAGTGGCACTTAAGTGATCTATTTCTCTCCGATTTTGGTACTTAAGTGTCCATTTGTGCCAACTTTTGGCACTTGAAGTGTACTTTTGCCGTTATATTTGTGACATCCTCAAAATTCGATTAGGATACGATAAGGGTTTTACTTCTATCAATGCACAATTAGTAGAATTAGGCTTTCAATTGGTTCATGAACCATTCAAAGGTGTTAAACCTATTGAGAAATGTAATTTAGGATTTCGATGCGCTTGACTAGAGAACTCAACCATGAATTGACAATTCGACCATAAGGATCGATGGGGGACAATTTTAAGCCATTTCAAACCCATCTAAGAATGGTTATAAATCGTTTTGATAATAGTATATAATTAGATTGTGGGTGATTTCGCACGATTACTATATTAATTATGAACGGCCCTAAGCCAATTCCAAATGATCGTGTACTTTGGAACGAGCAATTGACCCCTCACGATTACATGATAACTGAGGATCATCTATGAATTGAAAATGGCTTAAACATGGATCGATATTGAATCAACCACGAGTCAAACTCACGAAATCCCTAAAGGCCGCCTGTTGATTTTAATTATGCTAAAGTCGCATTTGAAACTGGTTAAGGATATTGAACTTTAGAGGATTAAGTGACCATCATTGGACATTACTTCGTCAAATTCCTTAATTATCGGTAAACCCCGAATTCTTGGATAAGTGAAGTTGGGTCAGAAATTGGAAGCCCAATGGGCTAATGCCCGAGTTAGGCCAATGGACCTCACGCCCAATTAAAGGCCCATTAAGCTTGTTAAGGCCCAAATTTGGATGAGTTAAACCCAAGCCCAAATTGTCAAGCCCAAACCTAAGCCCTATGTGTGTGAATAGTATGACCTTCATTATTTTCCAATTTTATAAGGCTTTCTATGTTTCGAATCTCGCAAAATGTTCATATGAAAGTTGTTCAAAACATCTTTAATCATAAAGCATTAGACGCATGGAAAAAAAAAATAGTAGCCACTACATCCCAAACTATTTTCGCAGTTGGGAAGTGAATAATGTTACAGATTAAAGTTGGGTCCGTGGAGTTTATCAGCCATCATTTTATGGTGGAGTTTTCAGTGTTCCATTTGTGATACCCCGGGTCCATAGATGAAGGCTGAGGAAGGTCACCATTAATGTATCCTAGCTTGTCCTTGCACATGATATACATCTCTACCACCTAAGACCATAAGCCATGATTAGTCCTGTTGACACCTAAATTTTGGCAACCGTTTAGTCATTTATCGCATTAAAAAATTAGGGGTCAATTTTATCCCTGAAAAAAATATTAATTGCATAGCATATTAATCTAGGTACATTTGTTTTAATTTGCATTTTTTGCATTTGTTTATTGGACCGGTGGCGGATGGGTCGAATTAGTGGTTTTGAGTTTTAAATTAACAAGCCAGACTAAGCCCATGAAGAGTGCAAGTTGGCCCGAGCCCATTTTCTTTTTTTAATTAATTAATTATCTTGCGAGAAATTGAGATTTGATGCGATATTACGGTGGTTTTTGGGATTTTAAAAAATTGGATTGCAATCTTATCTTTAGTCTTTAGGTGATAAAATCGTTGGGAATATTAAGGAGATAAGGAAAATAAGAGGATTTTTGGTGATCGGGAGGTTATAGACTATCTTCGTGTATATTGAAAAAATGAGATGAAATATTCTACTATGATCGCCTATTTTTACCTATAAAAGCAACTGTGTACAGTGAGAGGTGGGGGGGCTTTTCGAGGTTTTCCTTTTGGTCGACCAAAGGAGAAAAACAAAAAGTGAAAAGTGAAAAGTGAAGCAGAAGCAAAGTACAATCGGCAGGTGTGAGGGGACGTTTACTGTTCATTGTCTTCCTCGCCCTTGCTGCCTGCGTCTACAACCGAACACCGTCCCGACTGTCGCCGGTGCTGACTCCTCTACGCTCGCCAGACGCCGCTTTCTCGCCACACCAACGCCGCCTGGAGTTGAAGCCCACCGCAATCGCCGTCCACTTCTTCGCCCTTCGCCTCTCCCTGCTCTGCTCGAGCCGAGTCGAGCCACTCCACCCTCAGCACCGCACAAACCCGCGACGCCCGTCACCGTCGCTCCACCAGCAACCCACGAAGCCACCACCGTGCCACCGTCGCGACTCGCCTGCTCGCGATTCCGATCCTCCGCCTCTGGTCCGACATCAGCACCCTTCTGCAACAGATCTCGAGCCTGCCGTTCGCCGCTGTTTGTCGCCGCGTTCATCAAGCCTCTGCCGGAGCACCCCGTGCCAGATCCAGATCTGGGCCGCCGCATCGATACCTCATTGCACCAGCAGCCGTGACCCAGTAAACCACCAGATCCACTCAGCAGCGACGACCCGACACCTCGCCGTGCCACTGCTGCTGCCCTTCCGACCGACGGTAGCTTCTCCGCCCGCGATGCCCGCACCTGGAGTTCTCTGCCGTTCTTGCAGCTAGCTGCGCGCTCGCGACCACCGCGATCCTTAGATCTCGCGCCCCCTTCGCCGGTGCCCGAACGGTGGTTGCCTCACCCGTGCCGCGCCGCTGTCCCTTCCGGAGCTTCGGCACCGGCCAGCAACCGTTGTTGCGCCTACACCCACGAGCAAGCCGTGCTTGGGAAGGGAAAAAGCAAAAAAAGAAAAAAGAAAAAATCCAATTAGGTAGTTTAGTTTAGTTTTATTATTTTATTATTATTATTATTATTATTATTATTATTATTATTATTATTATTATTCTCATTTATTTATTTTGTTTTATTTGATAGCATTCTTTAATTTATTTACATTGTAATATCGGATGTCGATATTTATTTCAAAAATCTTTAGGCATTATCCATAGGGGTTTTGCTTAAAATTAATGTAATTATTAATTTGATCCGTAAGACGTCAGATCAATTTTTTAATTATATTAATTTTTTGGGCTTGTTGATAGTATTTTAATTGTCGAATCATTTTAATTATTAATTTGATCCGTAAGACTTCGGGTCAGATTTTTAATTATTTTGAATTTTTGTCGTGATGTTTAGGGTTAAAGTAATCGTTAATTTGACCTGTGAGACAACAGGTTATTTTTTTCGATTATTCTAATTCTTTATTTGGTAGATATCTTGATTAGTTTAGATGTAATTTCATAATTGCTTGTCTTGGAAAAACACTAAAAAAAACATAAAAATCAAAAAAATCAAAAAGATCTAATCTTGCATTAGGGTGTGTTGGTTTAGTAAATTAGGATTGTATTTTTAGGATTGCATTTTTAGATGATTTTAGAAATAGATTAGGATTGATTTTAGATAATGTTTGCACATCTAGATAATCTTATTTTTCTTAAAAAAAAAAATAGTTTTCTAAGATAGGATAGGGTTTAAGTCAAATTAATCCCTAAAATGAATTAAAAAATTATTCTTTTTTTAGATAGTTTAATTAGGATTTTTATTAATTCCGAATTTAAATAAAAATACAAAAATACTAGGTGCATGTTAACTAGTTTGCATAATAGGATCATTTAATTTGAGTTTGTTAGTAAAATTAGGTTCATGAAATGCATGTAACTTAGTGATTGTTGCTAGGTTCATTTAGTTAAAAATTGATCGCCATTAGAATTAGGTCATTTGATTAATTTAGATTGCATATTTAATTGTTGCATTTCTTTAATTTCGAATTTCATGGAAAATACAAAAAATTTAGAATAAATTCATTTCATGCTTTAGGATACATTGCATGCTTATTCATGCTACATAGTTTAGGTCATATTGCCATGCCATATCATTTCATATTAAATTAGTAGCATGCATTGCATGATCCTCATTAAAATAAAGTGAAAAACCAAAATTGAGTGATTGCGTGTTAAAAAGAAATCATATCTAGGATTGTCGATGTGAATTCTAATCTAACATTGCAGATGTTTTTGTTGCTATGAGGTATTTGTTTTCTCGAGTGCTAAATTGATGGTTTCCGCACCCGCATGACCACCTCACATGTTAGGGAAATAAATTAAAATCAATCAAAGCTGTATTCAAAAACATTTTTGAAAATTAAAAAGAAATGGTACCGAAAGGGCATTAGAGAAATCTAGTGTAAACAAGTCTTCGTACCCTTAGTCTCTGGTTCGTAGGAGTAAAATAATTCTCTCATTATTTTACTTAGGTGTCTAATCGACCTACCATAAACTGATTAGTGTCGACTCCTAATTAATAATCTTTTGCATGCTAAATGACTGAACCTTAAGTCGTGAATTGGTATGGGCTTGTGAGAGCCCGAGCTAAGTTTAAAGACTTAGAGTCCATTAGCCTAAACTTAGGTGGTGCGCCTAAAATATGGGTCGCGACAAGTCCCATCCAATTTGACTACAATTTCTGATGAAGATGGATCGTTCTATGGTGTCAGGGTTGGGGATTGATTATGGGTCTGAATCTGAGTTAATTTAGTCGTTAAATTTTTTAGAAGCGCATTTGTTGTTGAACTCTCCCCTTGATTTTGATAGGGAATCAGCGCTCGTGGAGGATTTTGATCTGCCATGGGTCAGTGTATAGGCATGAATAAAAAATAGTAATGAATCTCTTAGGTCGGTGAGCTAGTCGATGTGGCAACCATGCGAAACCAGTGCGGCCACGGTAATCTCTGAATGTCTAGGGATCTGGTTGGCATGGCAACTAACGTCGCAACAATGGGTTTAATCGGTGCGGCGATTTGAACCGTGACAAAGAAATCTGGTTGGTGCGGCAATTTGTGTTGCTGCAATCGTTGGAGATGGAGCTTCTGATAGCATGGCAACAATGGATGTCGCGGTGGTCTGATCGAGTCAAATGGAGAGACGATGAACAAGGTCACAACAAGTCTAGGTTATTGGGTTGATGCAACAACAATGGGTGTCGCGTCAGATGGAGCGGCGGCGGCACAAGGATTATGTGGCTATGGCAACCAAGTCTATTGAATTGTAGCGGCGACGATGGCGACGATCTAATGTGGGCGAGTCACAATGGTGGCTGCACATGTTTAGGGTTTCTCTGGGTAGCGGCACAATGTTTAGGCAGTTTGGGATCTAGGTCGATTTCTGGATTGGGTCAAGTCAATTACGGTCCCTAGATCTATTGCTCTAATACCACGTCAAGAAGAAGAGGAGAAAAACGCAAGAATTAGTGAGATTTGGCAGTGCACCTACATCCTCAAGTAAGCGTCCCATACCCTCTTTTTAATTTTTCTTTTCTCAATCTACTTCTATTACATCAACACACACACATACACACACAGGAGATCCCCTATTTTAGGCTTGATACAAGAATCCCCCTTATTTAGCCTTAAATACAGCAATCAACAACTCACACTAACACATATATCTAGCCATTTGTTAAACCCGCCGCAATATGAGTTGTCCTTTGTCTGGCATTATCAATCAGCTAGTCCCTTCTACATTTAAATGGCAAAAAAGCCTTCTTACATGGCACTTTTATGGAGGAAATCTATATGCATCAACCATTGGATTTTGTTGATCAATTATATCCTAATCACACATGTCAATTGAAAAAGGCTATTTATAGTCTTTAGCAAGCCCCTCACTCATGGTATCAAGCATTCAATTCCTTTGTCATCTCTTTTGGATTCATCCAAACCAAATCAAATTCCTCACTCTTTACTTAGCCCCTCACTTGTCGTAACAAATACTTACTTCCTTTGTCATCTCATTTGAGTTCATCCAATCCAAATTAGATTCCTCGCTCTTTATATACAAACATGATGGTATTATTGCTTATTTTTTGGGAGTTGAGGTGATAGCATAAAGTCTAGTCACTTTCTCACACAATAAAAGTACATAAGAGATATTCTTGATTGAGCAATGATTATTAAAGCCAAGGATACTATCACCCTAATGGCTATCGGCAGCTCTCTCACTCTTGCTGTTGGGTCACTTGATATAGATGCAACTAAATATAGAAAAATTGTTGGTGCTCTTCAATATCTTGTGTTCATAAGGACTAATATTGCTTTTATCGTCAATGAATCTCTTAGTTTATGCATCAACCAACAGAGTCACATTGGAGTGTTATTAAATGTGTTTTATATTATCTCAAAGTGATTATCGGCACTGTTGGTATGTATTAAACACTCTTTTTGCCTCCATTAACCACCGACATTTTCCTCACCGAAAGTGCATACTCCAGACAAATTCTGAACCTGTGAGGTCAATTTTTCCATGAATTTCGAAACCCCCCTCCCCCCAAAGCATAAATTGCTACATTTTTAGGTGGAGTGATTGTTCTTTTCTTGTGTTCTTATCAGAAAAATAAAAACAAAAGAAAGAAAAAAACAATCGAGCATAGCATCTATGAGGGCCGACTCTGGCCCCACTTGCCATTGTTCGCTTGGGCTAGAGCCTGTATGTTTTTGTTCTTGTGGGCTTTGCCCAGACTAGACCTCGTTAGTAGATAAGATTGATGCTGCTTCTCATATAGCACATCACCTCCCCACACCCAAGTGGTGTGGGATTTGGTTTATTCCTACCCCCACGCCCTCCTAGAGTCGGAGCCACACCTTGTCCAAATCCTCTCTAGCCCCGGCAATCACTCCCACCCTCATTGGAACAGGTCGTTACAAAACCACTAGCTTCCACGTGGTTCGTCCTTGAACCTCACATTTCCGACTAGGTTATTAGCTCTTGTATCATTGTAAAGGCTGATCTCTAGCCTCACTTGCCAATGACATTGTTCACTTTAGGCCAAAGCCCACAAAGTTTTTTTCTTCTAGGCTTCTCCTAGAAATGGCCTCGTTGGTAGTTATGACTTGTGCTACTCCTATAACACATCACCTCGCCACACCAAGGCGATGTAGGATTCGGTTCATACCTACCCCTATGCCATCCTAGAGTAAGAGCCGTACCTTGTCCGGGCCCTCTTTAATCTCGACGATCACTCCTGCCCTCGTCGAACTAGGTCATTACAGCATCTTTGTACTTATTTTGGCTGTATTGAGAACAACTAATTAACTGACACAATTTCAGTATAAATTTCATGGGGGTACTGGTGGGCTGGTCATTTAACAGCCTGAAAACTCTGGTTGAAGTCATATAGCAACAGGGCATGAGGAACCGTCTTCTGTTCTTCTTTGTCCAAAGATAAGGGTCGATACCGATATTTTGCAGTACGTTGTCAAGCTACTTCATGTTTAAAATTCGTTGTAAAAGTAGTTGACATCATTTAAATCTCACTAACCCTAGACATAGTGAAAACTCTATAGTCCTTTTCCTTTATTAATTATATATCATATTGGGCACATTTTCATAGGATGAGAAATTGCCTCGAAGCCTCTATCGACTCTTGTAGAGATTCTCATGAATTAGGTACATCTCGATTTAGAAATGATGTGATTGGGCAGTTAGTTTAAACCAATATTCTAATAGTCACATACGATGAATGGGCATGTTAGAACATACTATGTAAATAATTTAAGGTCTCCTCGCCATTCCTTATTCCGCACGCGTTGTGGTTTATCATCCCAAACACATTGGTCTACAAGGTCTGTACTAATCAAAACTTCTATCTTCGAAGACCCACCGGCTTCTGCATGGTTCGTCCCTGAACCTCACATTTCCAGCTGGGTTATTGGCTCTTGTATCATTGTAAGGGCTGATCTCTATCCCCACTTGCTAATAATATTGTACACTTTGAGTCAAAACCCACAAGGTTTTGTCATTCTAGGCTTCACCCAGAAAAGGCCTTGTTGGTAGTGCTGCTCCTCATATAGCACATCACTATGCAATGTGGGATACGGTTCATACCTACCCCATACCATCCTAGAGTTGGAGCTGTACCTTGTCAGGGCCCTCTCTACTCCCTATGATCACTCCCACACTTGTTGGACCAACTCATTACAGCATCATTGTACTTATTTTGGCTGCATTGGAACAACTAATTAACTGATGGATTTTCAGTTTATATTTCATTTTGGGGGGGGGGGGGGGGGGTGGGTAGGGGTAGGTACTGGTGGGCTGGTCATTTAATAGCCTGAAAACTCTGGTTGAAGTCATATTGCAACAGGGCATGATGGACCGTCTTCTCTTCTTCTTCGTCCAAAGATGAGGGTCGATACCGATATTTTGCAGTTCATTGTCCAGCTACTTCATGTTCAAATTCGTTGTAAAAGTAGTTGACATTTTTAAATCTCACTAACCCTAGAAATAGCGAATAGTCTAGTCCTTTTCTTTTATTAATTATATATCGTATGGGGCGTATTTTGTGGATGAGAAATTGCCTCGAAGCCTCTATCGACTCTTGTAGAGATTCTCATGAAGTAGGCACATCTCGATTTAGTAATGATGTGATTGGGCGGCTAGTTTAAACCAATATTCTAACAGTCACATACAATGACTGGGCACGTTAGAACATACTATATAAATAATTTAAGGTCTCTTCTCCATTCCTTATTCCACACACATTGTGGTTTATCATCCCAAACACATTGGTCTACATGGTCTGTACTAATCAAAACTTCTAACTTCGAAGTTAATATGAACTCCACAAAAAGAAGTTGTGCCAATTGAATATGTCCAACTAGGGTTTTCAACATCATTTCATAAACATTATGCTCCTTATGAAACTTCTTTGAACATTCAACATGTCTCTTCTTTCCCTTGTCAAAGCACTTCTGTTTACTCATATTGTTCATTTCATAGAAACAGATTAGTTTGGTAGATGCATCATATTGACCTTTCCCTTCAAAGAATACCTCAGATTATCGAGATGGGTATTTGAGAGAGAGAGAGAGAGAGAGAGGGCATAGTAGCTTCGGCAAAGGTAATTAGCGTGACCATCGTAAACTCAGACGACACATGCAAGATCCACGGCTATTTGTGACAACCCTTCTCTCTCCACCCTCCTCTGTCTTCAAACTATTCTAAATTCTTTTTCTCTGTCGAGCGGCACAATCGACCATCATCGTCCCCTACAGCTTGGAGTTTTTATCTCTAGTCGCTCTGCTAACGTATTTTCTTGTCCGCTGTGGACGGTGGACATGTTTTGAGCCATGCACGGCAACATCTAGGCCTTGCAGCTCCCTTCCTCACGCCCACCGGTGGCATTAGCCATGGTGGCAACCGGCATTGGTGGCTGTAACTCCAAGGCCACTAGGTGGCAACCTATGTGGCATCCAAATGGCTGTGACCTATGTGGCACTCAAAACCCATTCTTTTGTAGCGTGTGGGCGTCATCTTTTCTATTTAAAAGGAAACTTTATGATGAAAATCAAATGAGAGAGATATATGTACATACATAGTTGATTGCAAGATTTAAGTTCCACCATCAAAGCTTGCTGTAAATTATTCAATCTACTTTTTAAAAATGATAGAGCAATGTGGCTCTTTTATGAAAAACGGCTTGATTAAAAACTATTCAAGGTTCGTTTTGCATTTTTTTCTTATAGAAGTTAGTTTTGCATATTTACCGCATCTAGAGAAAGAAAGGGGGGGTGGTGGGGGAGGAGTAAACAATAAAACCAATATCGCGAAGATGGATTGCATATGATTCTTCCAGATGATTCCTAACAATAATTGGTGATGACATCGTCTCACACGGCTGGCTTCTTTTCTTCCATGGGTCTTTTAATTGACATCACAAGTACCATAACAATACATGTTCACCCATAGAATATTCTTAAGAGTTGCAAATCTGATTAGTGCACCTTTTATATCGTTAAAAAAAGGCCTTAAAGAGAGATATGTTCGAAAAGGATTACCGCCGATGATTTCTTGAGGGATCACTTACCAGGTGAGATATTTGTTGGTCATAAAAGATATCTTATATAATAATTGTATTTCTTCTTTTTAGACTGTACGTGTTTTGCCTGAATTTAATTGACAACGAACTATCTTTCATTGAAATCGGTTCTTTGGTTTTTATTACATGGGCAATTCCAAATAGAATAACGAAATATCTTTCATTGAAGTTTGTTTTTTAGTTTTTATTAAGAGGAGATGAGTTCGGTGACGATTTCAAAGAAATCATATCAATTGAATATAAAGATAAATATACTTCGATGGAATTTAACCAATGAAGAAAGCTTTGCTGAGATCTAATCGACAGCAAAAAATCTTAAAACTACATCTAAAGAACAAAATTCGAAAGAAAATAGGTTTCCATTGTGTTTTTTTTTTTGTTTTTGGTAAGAGTAGGTTTCCATTGTTTGTTCCAAGGGGTGTTTAAAAAAGTACGATGTGACTATTTAAAGCCCACGATCCATGTTTACAACCGGGGGTTATAAACGGTTATTGAAAAAGAAATAACTCCTTAGTGATTACGATAAATTACATTGTTAATAAGAAATTACTCCGTGATCTGCTATTATCGAGCATCACTTATTTATAAGAAGTTAAAAATAATCCTAAAATAGCAGCAATAAATGGTGGTTGTCGTCGTGTCAATATCAATGACGTCGTCAATCAACAACTTCATAATTCTCTATCATGAATGACTTCATTGGTGAGTTATCAATTCTTTTCAAGTTACTAATGATTATGTTTAAATAACCAAACTCTACTCTCATCGATTAAGTCTCCATCACATGATGATAATAACTAGAAGTTGGTATTTTTTGGATAAACAATGAGATAATTGTTACATACTTGTGCTAGTTATCCAAATTTCAGACTATTACAGGGGAGAGCATTTGTATCAACTCCGTGACAGGATGGCTATTAGTGCAAGGCCATGAAAAGCAAAGAGGGAAAATTAACCAAGCATTTCCTCGAAAAGCAAATAATGTAACCGACAACTATGAATAGTACATAAGAAGTACATAAGAAGATATAGTGAAAAACAGAATGAAAACACGAATATCAGTTGACACGATATATTGTTATAGATTAACACATATTCTGGATAAGTCGATCATTCTGCATGTGAAATAAGAGTAAAGATCATTCCAATAAATTGGCGTACTAAGGACACGATCCTGCCATGCTTATAAGAACTGCCGTGTGAGAAATTGTCCTTAATTGCACCCCCCTATATAGAAAATGAACAGATTCATCTTATTTTATGCGGTTTAAGTGCATCTACAACATGACCGACGGTACCTATCAAGAATAAATAATGACGAAACGTGAACATCAA
The DNA here is from genome assembly GCA_016097605.1 of Eucalyptus guilfoylei. Taxonomy (NCBI): domain Eukaryota; kingdom Viridiplantae; phylum Streptophyta; class Magnoliopsida; order Myrtales; family Myrtaceae; genus Eucalyptus; species Eucalyptus guilfoylei. The sequence continues at coordinate 1,472,134 of CM027861.1, forward strand.
TGCGCCTTTCGTGACGAGCACGTAGTTAGAAGTCTTATATTAGACAAAGACCGACCACCAGAAACACGCCAACCGAAAAGCATAGATATAGAGAGGTACATTAATAACAATGACCACAGGAATATGACATCTTTTAATTTCACTTTTTTTGTTGGCTAAACTATTAGCACAGGATATGAAATGTTAAACAGCCAAGTTTTTACCAGAGAAGATAATCAATCGACTATTGAACATGTCGATCGATTTATAGCCCAGTGCAGAGAAGCAAAGACAAATGATTTTTTAACACTTAGGTTATTTCCTTTTCATTTTTATTTTCTTTTTGGAAGACAGCTCTCACCTAGTAGACTAATTTACCACCTAAATCAGTGTGTAATTGGGCAGAGATGGCAAAACAATTCATGAAGGGAAACGGATTCCGAATTTCCAAACTCGAACTAGGGAATAACGTAAAACCGCATCCAAAAACAAGCCCAAGAAGACCTTGTATCACTGCTCGGAGGTACATCACATTAAAGAACGTACCTCGTTTTAACACGGATTAAGAGCACCTATTGTAGTGTCGTGAGAGAGATCGAGTGAGAACAATTTTCTTCACTAGAAGAGGGACCTTTTCCATTCTTCGGACCTTTTCCATTCTTCTTCTTTTCCTTTCAGAACACACAATTCTATTCTTCCACTCATAGAGAAAAAAACACGTTCTTTTCTAAAAGAAGCAACCCTCAAAATAACTGCCTTGGCAGTTATGTTCCTTAAATTGCGGGTTGTTGGCCCTTTGAGTACGGGCCGGGTTAAGCCAACTTGGGCAGCCAATAGCCATAAAATCCATCATCTCCCACTCACTCATAATGGGCTAAATATGTCATGCCTCGACCCACTCCGAGCTCGCGACAATCCACGCCATCGTTTTTCACTTAAGTCATTTGCTTGCAACGTCCCAAGACGCGTCACTGACCCATTCATTTTATCTTTTGATTATACACAAGCGGAAGCAAAATAAACATCTCCCAACCATTAACAAACATTAGTGATAGTATAAGGCATACATCGGAACACACTTTTATATATATGCTTCTACCATCAAACATAACCTTTCCTTACATAAGAAGCTTAGCCATTTACATGTCTGTGTAGTGGTTTCCTTCATACTTGTCCAAGTATCGGGGTTGGGGTTAACCTAGCACCTCTATTCTACGAGGGCGAACTCACAAAGTGGTATCCTCTACATGTCTAATACACGTCCATCTCAAAGTACTTTGTCGTGGGCTCAGACAGTCATGATTAGGGCCTAAAAAAGTTTAAATAACGAGAAGTGAACTCCCTAGACCTTGCGTAGGGAAGCCATTCATCTCGGAAACGTTCTAAACATGAGGTTATCTATCGATAGCGGCTAATAGCAAAGCATCTTGTGCTTTGCCCTAACTATAAACATGAATGATCATCTTACCTTCTTAAGCCATCATAACAAAGCACATAAGCAATTTTTATAACACTTTCCATATTCATGAGTCAAACACAAAAGCGTGCAACATATTATAATCATGCACTCATGTAATGTAATAATCCATAACTGTTCATTTAGCTATCTCAGGTCACATGTGCATCAACTATAGCATCATTTCTCAAAATATACATTCATGCACTCATGCACTTTACATGCGTAGCGTCTCGAGAATTGCATGGCATCCCGTACTACCATGCCACCCTCGAGACCATGCTTTCATATTATTATGGCCACTTAGGGCCTAAGGCCAACCCAAAGATTTGCAGTCATCCGGCGTAACCGGACATCGTCTCGCCCCATCTAGCATGGCATCGTTCCGCATAAATGCATCAAGACAACATTCCTGTGAGGAGCATCGTTTTGAAATCCATCCGCGAACGGCATCCCGTTGACTTGGGGGAATCCGAACCTAATCGGGCATCATCTTGCGTAAAATGCATTAGGACGGAACCATTACCCCGCATAAACGCATCAAGATCATTATGTGATCACACGAGCACATCATCACTCAAGTCCATTGTTATCTTTATCATTAGTCCAGTATGAATGCCTTAATGGCATGCCAAGCGGAGTGTGTCTCATGACCTATTGAAAGTACATCAATAAAATATGCCGAGCACGAAACGAGAATCCATGGCTTGACCCGTTACGTTGAGCACCATTCTAAGTCCAATCCAAATCGGAAACGATATGCTTCAATATTGCACCAAGACCAAGAAAGGACCGATCCAACGTGACATAATCATCAACCTAGTACCAAACTTGGCTCAGGAACAATACGTCTCAGTATCGCACCGAGACTAAGAAATGACCGGCCCGTCGTGACATGATCATCGATTTAGTACTGGACTTGGTTTGAGAACGATACATCTCAATATCGCCGATTCCAAGAGAGAGACTTGACCTGACGTGCTTCCTTGCACGTCCAAGAACCATCGTGTATCTCATCTCGGAGGCTAGGGGGTGATCTCACGAACCGACTATGGACAATGAACATAACATATGTATGACGACTACTTCCAATGAACACATATAATACATTACCATCATAATTTATCCAATAACTCATCTTTTATTTATACAACATACCACGATACTATAACGTATTTCAATAACATGCCTTATCACGACGTCACTTCATAAAACAAATATCACCACATAATAGTCTATTATTCTATTATGACATATTATAAGAACATATCACACTTCACTTGTCATAACCTAATAACTTATCGCGTAACTACTTATCACGTAACTTATCGAACCAAGAAATAAAAGTCGATAACCCATCGCCCTAAACATGATAACCTATCGTCCAAAACTCGATAACCTATTGCCTAAATCTAGATAACTTATCGTCCAAAACTCGATAACGTATTGCTCAAACCTCGATAACTTATCATGCAAAACTTGATAACCTATCGCCCAAAACTCAATAACCTATCGTCCAAAACTTGATAACCTATTGAGATAACCATTCGGAACCCAATGATCACTAATCACCTAAAATCCACTTATCACATCAACAGAGTACCATTTAACCTTAATTTCACCCCTAAACTACTTCTAAAATGCAACAACAACTCTAATCAAGGGCTAGAAAGTCACTCACACTTAAGTCCAAGCTTTAAAAAGCGTCGGGGGAGGAGCGGCAAGGCCAGACAGAGGCTATGGGCTGCTGGTCACGCCTCCACAGCACACATAAGAGGGCCAAACAACATCTCGGGTGGCGGCACGATTGCAGCTCGACTGCGAATGGCCTCCCCTAAACTGACGGTGTCCAAATCGCCAAGAAAGGGAGAGAGAGGGCTATTGTGAGGGTCTGGACAGCAGCTTCCTCAGCTCCAAAGCTTTGACTCGGCGATGGGAATGACGGTGAGAGGGGCGATTTAAGGGTGGCGGTTGTGGTGGTTGATTACTGGTGAGTTTAGAGAGAAAAATGAGAGAGAAATGGGTGTGAAATGAGGAAGAGGATGAGGAAAATTCGTCCAAAGGATAGGGAGAGAGAGAAAGTGAGAGAAAATGAGGGAAGAGAGAGAAAATTACCGTGGGGTCTAAGGGGGAAAGAAAGGGAGAGAGAACTACTCAAGCCTAGGCCATTTGAATAGTCAATATTGCATCTTGAGATTTCCTATCCAAGATCAAGGGCTTAGATACTTCCTACTTTACTTCTTGTTTAAGTCCCATTTAATACTCATTAGGTGAACTCATCTTGCCTAGGCTAGAAAATAGGATAGATAGGCTTAGACTAGGCTAGGTTGTCTTTTCCCAACCTTCTTCCAAGCTCATTGTTGCTCTCTTACATGCCATTTTCCACCTTGCCCCTTTGTCCTTAGTTGAATAAGAGGGAAATTCAATCATTTCCTTAAGATTGCGCACTATTCACATACTTAAGTGTAATTAATGCTAAGATCTTGCAATGATCGCTTGATGAGATTGGAGGATCCATAGCCCTTACTTAGGCCGCCCACTCCTTGGGCGTGTGGCCCTCTCCCTCCAATGTGAAGAACATTTTCGAGCAATTTTTGAAATAAATGTTATTACCTTATCAAACAGATTTGAAAAATTATAAAAATTTAATACGTTGTAGAGAAGATTTTAAATAACATTTTTTTTTAAATGTAAGAATCCAAGCCTAGTTCGTTTTGTATAAAGAGCAGCAAATCATAAAAAATAACCCAAAATCTCGTCTATTGAACAATCCCGACGGCCGTAGAAGAAAACCCATTTTGACATCCAAATCTTCATTAAACACTTTAAAATTTTAGTATGTTGTAGAAATAGATGTCCTCTACAACGTTTGTAAAGGAAGCATGTTCAGATTCTAAAGGAAAAAAATTATAAAAAATAGAGAAGACAAATAGGTCATCATTTTTCCTGCAATGGACAGTTTTCACATGGTAAAAGAATAGGCTTTTATACCAACCACTTCACCTCAGAAACATCTGAAATTAAAGTACATTGTAGATCGAAGAGGCATGCGACCTGGATGAGATATGCTGGAGGACCTATTGAAGCTTACTATAACAGCCTTCAAATGTTGTGGATAGAGATTGACTTTCACTACTCAAGAGGATCGTGAGTACATTTTCCTAAATGGTTTAGATGATCGCCTAGATAAGATACGAGCTGATGTGCTACAGATGTTGTCATTCCCTACAGTTGAGCATGCCTATGCTCGTGCTCATAGGAAGGATATACGATAGACAATGATGTTGAACAATGGGAGTACTACCCATAATTCTTTAGCTATGTTATTGAGAGGAGGCAAGCGTAGTCTCAAAAAAGCTTAGAAGCCGACTTTACATATGGTTAAACTAGGAGGTGGATGAACCAATATAGCTTTGAAATAGAAAACCCTCTCTAGTTGGTGGCTGCACCCATTGTGGGAATGTCAAACACACCTAAGAGATGTGCTTTAAGCTTTATGGATATCCTGATTGGTGGAAGGAGCTCAAAGCTCAAAAGCAAGCAAAGGAAGAAGTGAACAACGGCAAAGGGAAAACATCTTAGTTATGGGAGAGCCTTAATAGTCACTAGTGCCACAACTCGAACCACAGAGTAAGATGCCTACAAAGGGTGAAGGTAACAATGGTTTTGCTTTGATTGCTTCTTTACTGAATGATTATAATCAGTGGGTTACTGATTGAAGGGCTACTGATCACATGACTTCTACTGTGGATGATTTTGTTAGTATTGCGAAACCTTGACACAGTAGTGTCTCCATGGCTAATGGAGTGTCGTATCCAGTGACTGGAGCTAGAGTTGTTCTCACTACTAAATACACTCCCTATCCCATCACTATCTACTAAACTGATTTTAGTTGGGCAGGTTAAAGAGGAATTAAATTGTGTTTTACTAATGTATCCACATTTCTACCTATTCCAGGATATCCTCACGAAGGAGATCATTGGGCGTGATACTAAAAGGGGGCTGTATTACATGGACGACTTTAGTTTTGGGAATGTCAATCAAGTCCAAGGGTCATCTGCAAGTCGAGAAACACAGATATGGCTCTAGCATAAGCAATTAAGGCAGTCGTCGTTTGGTTACATGAAGAAGTTATTTCCTAAGTTATTTTTGGATTTGAATGATTATTAGTTTGATTGTCAAACTTGCATTTTGGTGAAAAGCCACCAGGTACCTTTTCCTATCAGTTTAAATGAAAGTGCAATTCATTTCTCTTTGATTCATTCTGATGTGTGGGGTTCTTCTCCTATTACTTTTGCATTTGATAGCCGATGGTTCGTCCTTTTTGTTGATGATTGCACTAGAATGATGTGGTTATATCTGATGAAAACTGAGAATGAAGTTGTCAATGTGTTCAAAATTTTCCATACTATGGTGTATACTCAATTTGGTGGGAAGGTCCAGATGCTTCGCAATGACAATTGTGATGAGTACATTAATCAATTTTTTAAAGAATATTTTCTGTAGCATGGCTTATTCCATAAAACGTCATGCTTAGGAATGGCCCAACAAAATGGGATAGCAAAAAGGAAGAACATGTATATCCTTGAGACAGCTTGGTCTTTATTATTTGAAAATAATATCGCTCACCGTTTTTGGGATAATACTGTGGTTATAGAAGTTCACCTTCTTAATTGAATGCCATCGAAGGCGTTAGAATTTCAGACACCATGGGAGGCTCTCTCTTCTCATGTATACTTACCATCGATTCTTGTTATTTCCCCTAAGGTGTTCGACAGCATTGGCTTTATTCATATCCCCAAAACACAACCCACAAAACTTGAACTGTGTGCTGTGCAATGTGTGTTTTTAGGCTATGGTTCATATTAGAAAGGGTATCGGTGCTATAATCCAACTACTAAGAAGACCTATGTTTCAATAGATATGATATTTCTTGAGACAGAATCTTTCTTTCGAGGCACCACTTCTTCTTTCCAGGGGAAAATACAGACGGAAAAGAAGAATTGGTGGGAGACTGGTGATGGTATTATCGCCCTAAGAGGAGTACAAATCGATGGAGTGTCGGCATTGCTGCCTGTAGCTAGGGCCAAACTAGACTAGAATTTACCGACGGATGTTGAGCAAGAAAACTTAGAATGTGGGCAAGGTGTTTTAGAAATTTCAGAGCAAATTTCGTCAAGGGAAGGTCAGGTCCTCGAGGAGCCAAGTTTACATGACCAGCCGGCTCTTCTAGAACAGCTTCCCCCATCTTCTTTAGTGCTTGACCTAACTTCTGAGGAAATTCCTGAGGTAACTTCTCCTACTATTAGTTTACATGATGATTCTAATATTTTTGTGGGATATAAATTATATGTTAGGTATAATTGAAGAAAACCCTCGAATCGATACTCTCTAGATAGTAGAGGGAAGAAGAAGTCCGCCTATCCCATCATCAGCTATGTTTTGATTGACAAATTATTTGAACCATTAAGGGCATTTGTTTCGAATGCATCACCAGTTTATATTTCGGGTGTAGTACGAGACGCCTTGAAAGATCCTAAGTGGGTTCAAGTTATGAATGAAAAGATGGAGGCATTGCAGAAAAACAATACTTGGAAGCTAATTGAACTACCTGAAGGGAAGAAAATAGTGGGATGCAAATGGGTGTTCTCGGTCAAGTATAAAGCAGATGGTCTATTGAAAGGTATAAGGCAAGGTTGGTAGAAAAGGGATATACATAGACATATGTGGTGGATTTTCAAGAAGAAACATTTTCACCTGTTGTGTAACTAAATAATGTACGAGTGTTATTGTCTCTTGCAGCTAATTTAGATTGGTCTTTATACCAATTTGATGTCAAGAATGCATTTCTCCATGGTGATCTTGAAGAGGAGATTCATATGGATATTCCATCAAGTCACAGTCTTTCTTCACAATCAAGACTAGTTTGTAAGTTGGAGCAATCATTGTATGGATTGAAACAGTTTCCTCAAGCTTGATTCGGATGGTTCAGTGTGGCTCTAAAAAGGTATGGATATGTTCAGACTGATTTTGATCACACCTTGTTCTTGAGACGAAGTCGAGGTAAGATAATTGTGTTGATTATTTATGTAGATGATATGATTATCACAAGAGATGATCAAGAGTAAACATCAAAATTATAGCATAAGCTCTCAACAGAGTTCGAGATGAAAAATCTTGGTGGACTCAAATACTTCTTGGGAATAGAAGTAGCAAGATCAAAGGGAGGTATTTTTCTATCTTAGAGAAAGTACATTTTGGATTTGTTGGTTGAGGTCTAGATTGCAAACCTATAGAAACATCGATTATTCAAAATCACAGACTTAAGTATTCTGATCAAGTGCCTACAAATAAAAAAAGATATCAAAGGTTAGTTGGCAAACTAATTTATTTGTCGCATACATGTCCTGATATTGCCTATGCAATGAGTGTTGTAAGTCAGTTTATGCATGCTGTGAATGAAAACCATATGGATGGTGTAATGCGAATTATTTGGTATTTGAAGCAAGCCGCAAGGAGAGGGCTTTAGTTTTAGAAGAGTGGGCATCTTAAGATCAAAGGTTTTACTGACGTAGATTAAGCTGGAAGTGTGTTAGACAGAAGATTAACTTCAAGGTACTTTACTCTTGTGGGAGGGAATTTAGTTATTTGACAGAGCAAAAAACAAAAAGTAGTAGTTCTCTCAAGTGTAGAGACAGAGTTTAGAAAAATGACTAAGGGATTGTGCGAACTCCTATGGCTTTGGACATTGATGACTGAACTCGATTTTGGTCATGTGTTTGAAATGGAGTTGTTTTGTGATAACAAAGTAGCTATTGATATCTCTCACAATCCTATCCAACACAACCACCCCAAACATATTGAGGTGAATCGTCACTTCCTTAAACAAAACTTAGATTCCAAGGTGATTCGGTTTCCATTCGTGAAATTTGAAGATCAATTAGTAGATATCTTGACGAAGGCTGTTTCAAGCAGGACGTTCTATAGCTCACTAGACAAGTTGGGCATGCTAGATATCTACGCGCCAAATTGAGGGGGGGAGCTAGCGTGAGCTATTGATTGCTATATTTAAGGCTAAATAAGGGAGATTCTTGTATCAAGCCTAAAATAGTGGATCTCCTTTGTATATACATACATACATACATATTTATATACATGTGTGTGTGTGTTGAAGTACCAGAAGTAGATTGAGAAAAGAAAAATAAAAAAGAAGGTCAAGGAGGCTCACTCGAGGAGTAGGCACACTGCTAAACCTCGTTAATTCTTGCGTTTTTCATCTCTTCTTCTTGATTTGCATTTAGATTGTTAACAATATGATCATAGTCAAGTCCTAGCTGTTAGTGGAATCCCCTAGTGATGAGTTGTGTCTTGTATTGAGTTATACTACCATATGAGTTTTGCTTGACTTGAAATATCCACTTGTAACTAATGATATTATGATGAGGCTTAGGTCATACAAATTGGTACCATTTCGGAGAATTGCGTTAAATTTTTCTAGACATTGCAGCGACCACTTTGGATCTTCAAAGGCCTAGGAAACAAACATTGGTTCAAGTGAGGGAGGTAAAGGATGTTTGGTAGCTGAATATATCTGTTTAGTTTGTAAATGATATTCTAGGAGCAAATAATTAGCAAATGAGAATGAGTGGGTATTGATGGAAATTGTGGTGGAGGGGCCAAATGAGATTTCAATGGATGGTGATGGATCTACATTGGAGGATATATATATTATTTTGGTGTTCTCCACCAAAATTGTGAGGCCATTCAAATGTTGATGTAGACTTGAAAGACTTGTTTAACTGTGCATACTATGGTTTAGTTGTCTAGTATTGGAAGAGGTGACCGAATTCTTCATTAAAATATGAAAGGTACTTTGAGGTGGTAGAGATAGGGATTGAACACTAGTATGTTGGAGCGGGTTAGCGTGTTTGGAATAAAGAAAAATGAACTCATCCGTTGCGGAAAAAGGCCAAAAGATGCACCAATCAAAGCACATGTAGCAAAGGATGAAAGGAAAATCGAAATCACATGAGACACAAGATTTACGTTAAAAACTTAAAACGGGAAAAAATCATAGGGAGAGAAGGGTTTCACTATCTTCAACAAAGCGTACAAGAGTACAATAAAAAATCTCAAAAATCCACTTAGTGAGCCACAAAATCTAAAGATCCAACAAGAAGATAAGAAAAAACAAAACAAGAAATAATATGGAGGTTAGGGTTAGAGATATGTTATTAAACATAGTCCTTTTATAGTCTCCCTTAAAAAACACTAAAACAAAAGTGCATGGTCTTAAATACCATTATCTTTAATTTGAAAGTCAAAACTCAACAAATCTCCACCTTGACTTCAAATCTCCAAAAGAATATTATGCCAAACACTACAAAACCTATCTCTTTCACCACAAAAAAATGACCACACAAGGCCACCCCCAAAATGGCGGAGTAGAAAATGCACACCCCTAAGCCTATATGAGCATACTCGGTGTAGGAAATAATGGATGAAACACCACCAACTTTGCTTAAGCAACTCAAATGGCGAAAATGCCAATTAAGTCCAAGTAATGCTTTAACTTGTCAAAGGAACTTGTTTGGCTAACATCTACCAAATTATCCACCGTAGGTATTTTCTTCATCATAACCGTATCCTGTGCAACCTCATCACGCACAAAGTGATACCGTATATCAATATGTTTTGTCATCTCATGATACATCGTATTCTTGGTTAACTGGATTGCACTTTGGTTATCGCAAAAGATAACGAAGGCTTCCTCCTGCTTGATAGCAAGTTCTGTAACCAAACACTTCAACCAAAGAGTTTTATTTATTGCTTCCACTGCTGCCATGTATTTTGCTTAAGTGGTACATAAAGCAACTATGTCCTACAAATTTGCCCTCCAACTAACTGTGGAACCATCGAGCGTAAAAACATAACTTATCAAAGATCTCCTTTTGTTGAGATCGTCTGCATAGTCAGAATCAACTAAGCTAACAACTGAATGTCCTATATCACAACCTTTATCAAAGACCAAACCCACATCTAATGTACCATAGATGTACCGAAGAATCCATTTTATAGCTTGCTAATGAGCTTTATCTGAATGTGTCATATACCTACTCACAACACTAATAGCCTGTTAAATATTTGAACGAGTGCAAACCATAACATACATGAAACTACCCATAACACTAGAATATAGAACTTGAGGCATCTCATCTTCCTCTTCTTTAGTTTTAGGCGACAAAGAAGCCAAAAACTTAAAATGGGACGCCAAAGGAGTACTTACCAGTTTGGCATTCTTTATGCCAAAGCACTCAAACACTTTCTCAATATACTTCTTCTATGAGAGGTATAACTTCCTAACCTGTTTGTCTCTCTAAATCTCCATACCTAGAATTTTCTTAGCAACTCCAAGATCTTTCATCTCGAATTCCCTACTAAGTTGCATCTTCATATTTTGTATCTCTAACATGTTCTTTGCTACAATAAACATGTCATCCACATATGATAGTAAATAAATAAAATAATCATCATGCAAACTTTGTGAATAGCCATGACTCAACATAAAGCTATCAAAATTTTTCTACCATTGCCACGAAGATTGCTTAAGACCACAAAAAAGTATTTCAGCTTGCAAGCATGATCTTTTTTACCCTCAACAATGAATCTCTCATGTTGAGACATATAAATTGTCTCCTCAAGCTCACCATATAGAAAAGCAGTCTTGACATCAAGTTGCTTAAGTTCTAGATCATAAAGGGCTACTAATGTGAGTAACACATGAATGGAATTACGTTTCACAACTGGAGAGAACACTTCATTGAAGTCGATCCCCTCCTTCTGACTAAAACCCTTTGCTATCAAACGTGCATTGAATTTTTCATCTTCAACCCTTAGAATTTCCTCTTTTCTTTTGAAAACCCACTTGCATCCAATGGCTCTTTTGCCCTCAGGCAATTTCACAAGATCCTAAGTCCGGTTCTTGTGAAGTGACTCCATCTCTTCATTTATCGTAATAAGCTACTTCTCATATTTAAAACAAACAATAGCTTCACGGAATATAGAAAGTTCTTTAATACTAAGCTCTTTAGCAACTGTAAGAGCATATGCTACCAAATCAGTGAAACCATACATTTGGGGGGGCTCAATTTGTTGTTTGGCCGTCCTTGCAGCTAAACTTTGAGATTGCTCAATTTCTTCTACTTCTTCTTTGATAGAATTTAAATTTTGTTACTCATTGTTACTTTCTAGCTGAACAAGAACATCTTCAACTATTTTCCATGGATGCTCTCCATGAAACTTTACCTCTTTCCAAACATTATCTTCATGAATACTTGTAGACTTAGTAGCAAACTTTCTCTATTCAAGCATAAAATTTTCATCAAAAGTAACATCCCTACTAATTATAAACTTTAATGATTGAGAGTCAAAACACAACCTGTATTCTTTAACCTCATCTGCATAATCAATGAAAAATACACTTTTTGGCCTTAGGGTCAAGTTTACCCTCTTTTACATGATAATAAGCAAGACATCCAAATATTTTTAAACCAGAATAATCAGAAGGTTAATCTAACCATACCTCATTAGGAGTCTTACATTCAATTGTGTTTGAAAGAGAACGATTCACTAAATAACACGCTGCATTTATAGCTTTAGCCCAAAAATCTTTCCCAAGTCCAACATATGAGAGCATATACCTAACTTTCTCTAAAAGTGTCTGATTCATGCGTTCTGCCATCCCATTTTGTTGTGGTGTATACTTGACTATTCAATGTCAAACAATCTCCGAATTTTCACAGTACTTGTTGAAATCACCTCCGCAAAACTCAAGGCCTTCTTCTTAGTTTGATTTTCTATCAACATCTTCCACTTATTGAACATATCAAAAACGTCACTTTTACACTGCAAGAAATAAACCCAAACTTTCCTAGAAAAATCATCAATAAATGTCAGAAGATAAATAGCACTACCTTTAGATGTTACCTGTGTCGGTCCTCACAAATCGGAGTGAATATAGTCAATTGTGCCCTTCATCAAGTGCACCCCAATACTAAAATTAACTCTATGCTACTTTTCAAAAGCACAATGTTTGCAAAAGTCAAGTGAGACTGTATGATCTGCACAAAGTAAACCACGTTAACTCAAGATAGCAATTTTTCTTTCGCTCATATGGCCTAACCGCATATGCCACAACATTGATTTTTTCAGAATCTAAAGAGAATGATATATTTAAAGAACCCATAATAATATTTCTCTGCAGAATGTAAAGATTTTTCTTTATGTTACCTCTCATCACAATCAAGAAGTCTTTTGAAAATTTTAAAACTCTACTTCCACCTGTGTACATACACCCAATGGAATCTAAACTGCTCAATGAAATATGGTTTTTCTTTAAATTTGGGATGCGTCTAACGTTTGTCAAAGTTCTTACTACATTATCATGACATTTGATTCACATCGTACTAATACCTACAATCCTATAAACTGCATTGTTGTCCATCAAAACTAAACCACCACTAACTTTCTCATGTGTGGAACCAATCTCTATGTGGACACATGTGATATGAACATGCTGAATTCAAAATCCATTCATCATTGACATGATAGCCTGAAAACAAAATAGTAAGAACATTGTCTACATTGGCTGACTCATTATTTTTCACCAGACTAGCCGAATTGAAACTTTTTATCGACTTCTTCCCCTTAGCTTTGAGCACTAGACAATACTTGTGTAGTATTTGAACTTGTGACAATAGTAACACTCCACCTTACATTTATCTCTACCAGATCTAGACTTCGACTGCCCTTTACTATTACTGCATCTATTACGATGATTCGACCTTCCCCTAACAATTAAGCTATCGGCTTTATTACCCCTACTACTCACATTCAATTTTGTACGCATCTCCGCTAGGGGTGTGCAAAATACCCGGGAACCACCCGGACTGCCCGGAACCGCCCGGAACCGGCGGTTCTTGAGGGAACCGGTCCGGTTCCCGGTTCCATGGGCGGATCCGCCCACCCGGACCGGACCGGAACCTTTTTAATATTAAAAAAAAAATTACTAAAAGAAACCCTAGATTGGATCTCATCTCCTCACTCCCTTCGTCTTCGGTTCTCTCTCTCTTTGTCTCTTCCTCGGTTCCTCCTAATCCTATCGCCATTTCGATTCCTCCCCGAGCGTCGACGCTACTACCATTGCTCCTCCGCTGCTGCTGTTCGCCCCCTCGCGTCGGCCGCCACCCGCCACAGCTGCGGAAAATTGTTTCGTGACCGTTCTATGTTGAAAACCCGACCATAGACCTCCTCCCCTCCTTCCCAACTCATAGACCCGACCGTTCTATGTTGAAAACTAAAATTGTTTTGCATCAAGATCGGTTCCATGGATCCACACGGGAACCGGACTGGACCGGCGGTCCGGTTCCCGGGTGGATCCATGCAACAAACGGGTGGATCCCGGTTCCAATTTTTCGGAACCAGTCCTTAGCGGGCGGTTCCCGGTTCTAGGTCAGGAACCGTCCACCCGGACCATACACACCCCTAATCTCCGCGGAATTTAGCGAGGCTTTCACATCTTCAAGAGTTATGAGTTCTCTTCCATACAACATAAAATTCAGGAAATTTTCATACAAGCTCAGTAGTGAGCATAATACAATTAGGGTCTGATCTTCATCATCTAACTTCAAATCTAGATTTTTCATAACAACAACAATTTTATTAAATTCATTTAGATGTTATTGGATAAGAGTACTTTCTTGTATCTTTAGCGTATAAAGACGCTCCTTTAAAAATAATCTTATTGTAAGAGATTTCTTCATGTAGAGGCTCTCAAGCTTATTCCACAATCTTGAAGCCCTTTCTTCATCCGTGACTTTGCAAAGCTTATCGGACAATGACAATTGGATGGTGCTACTATGCGCCCTCTCTTCCATCTTCTTGATCTCAGCCGTAGACACCTCGTCAATATAATTCCCATCCAAGGCTCAATTGAACCTCTCCCATGCAATAATGCCTTCATCTTAATCCTTTATAGCCCAAAATTATTTTGGCCATCAAAGGGTGCCACTTTGAACTTAATAGATGCCATCTCAAACAAGAAGACCGAAATTCCTTCGCTTTGATATCAATTTGTTGTGGAAAAACGCCAAAAGATGCACCAATGGAAACACAAGTAGCAAATGATTAAAGGAAAATCGAAATCGCAGGAGATGCAAGATTTACGTAGAAAACCAAAAACAGGAAAAAACCACGAAGAGAGAAGGGTTTCACTATCTTCAACAAAGAGTACGAGAGTATAATCCAAAAGCTTAAAAAACTACTTAGTGAGTCACAAGATCTAAGTATCTAATAAGAAGATAAGGAAAAACAAAACGGGAGATAATATAGAGGTTATTAAACACATTCCTTTTATAGTCTCCCTTCAAAAAATCCTAAAACAAAAGTGCATGACCTAAAATACCCTTATTTATAATTTGAAAGTGAAAACTCAACATTATCGAAGACTACACGACATGAGACAAAAACTTCATTTTTACGAATGTGTTGCAATACAAAAACATTTTTATCAAGCAGACTCTTGACGGTGAGCAATGATGTTACAACTTGACACGGAAGCTCCGCAGGATTGAGCTAATGAAAGCGATTGTACTTTCGTTTGGCAGACCCCAAGTACTATTATAAATGAGATCAAGAAAGTAGGAAGAAACTCGCGATCCAAAACGCGGGTACAAATAGAGGTCCCCTTTCTTCTCCCGAAGACCACAACACCACCTAATTTTGGAGAGAGCTTGATTCTTTTCTCATCAACTCCCATACCCCTCGCAATCAAAAGATTTTTCGCTCTCTCTTTCTCTCCGTGATAGGTTCATGCTTTCGCTATGCTAAACCAAGATCGCTGCGGGATACATGGTGACATAACCTCAGAAAAACAAGCATAGTTCATGGATACATAGTGACCTTGTTCATCGAGGAGTTTCGGTTTGTGGCAACTCATTCATCATTTTCCTGCGCAGGTTGTTTTCCTTGTTTATTTGCATGATCATCAGGAAGGACGGTACGAGAGAGTCACGATATAATCAGTTGAAGGAAGAGAGAAAAAGAGAAGACCTCGGCATGTGGAGGCTGAAGATAGCAGAAGGAGAGGATGGGCCCTACTTGTACAGCACAAACAACTACGTGGGAAGGCAGACTTGGGAGTTCGACCCAGAGGCCGGCACTACCGAGGAGCATGCCGAGGTTGAGGCTGCCCGCCAGCACTTCTACGATCACCGCCACCAAGTCAGGCCCTGTGGCGACCTGCTCTGGCGCATGCAGGTACATAACACACCACGCACCTGAACACACATACAAACATACTCATTCTCATGTAGCAACAGGCACACTGGCTCCATTGGTTTCACGAAAAATATAATGTTTTTGAAAAATATTTTCTAAAAAGCCATTTTCCAGAAAAATGTAATTATTTTTTGATGTTCGAATGAAATCTAAAAAATGAAGTGGAAAATATTTTCCACTATTTGGTAAGGAAAATCTTTTTGTCTATACACTCTTTTTCAATTATTTTAATTTTAAAAATCAATTTTTCATTATTTTTTAAAAATCAATTTTTAATTATTTTTATTTTTTTCAAAAATCGATTATTAAATTATTTTTTATTTTTTTCCTTTTTACTGTCTTCTTCTTCTTCTTCTTCTTCTTCAGCCGGTCACCGGCCATGACGATAGCCGGCGATCGGCCACAGGCAAGCCTTTCGAGCTCCCTGGTGAGCACAAGGCTTGTTGCTCATCAAATTAGCGAGCATGAGCGTCGAGCTTGAGGCTCGTCAATCTAGCGAGGCTCGATGCCAGCGAGCTCGAAACTCGCCGATTTGGCGAGGCCCAAGGCTGGCGAGCAAGAGGCTTGCCTATGGCCGATCGTCATGGCCAGTGATCGGTTGAAGAAGAAGAGAAAAACAAAGAAAAGAAAAATAAAAAAATAAAAAATAACTCGAATTTAAAAAAACAAAACAAAATAAAATAAAAAGAAAGAAGTGGGGGCTTGTAAGGGTGTGAGATAAGAGAGACCAATTGAGGAAAATGTTTTCCACTTTTTGGCTCCATTAGTTTCATAGAAAATAACTTTTAGGAAAGCGAACTCCAAATTTTCCAACGTTTATTTGATGAAAAATGAATTAGTTAGAGAAAACATTTTCCTGGGAAAAAGTCCTCTAAGATTAAGTAAAATGTTTTCCACTTTTAAGAAAGAGGAAAATATTTTCCATATCTGCTTTCACCTCACTTTCCTTCATCAAATACATTTTCATTTTTTTAAAATTATATTATTTTTTATTCTTTTCTTTTTTTCTTAGTCTTTTTCTTTTTTCTTTCTTTTCATTATTTTTCCTTTCCTTCTTCATTGCGATGGGCTACAAGCGAGCTGGAGCCTCGCCATAGGTTGGCGAGGTCAAGCGAGCTTGGGCCTCGCCAAAATGGAGCCACCTGGGTGGGGGTTGAGCCTCACTTGAGGTCGCCAAATGTTGTTGAGGCTTTGATGAACTCCAACGAGGCTTAAGCCTTACCCAAGTGGCCGGATTTGGTGGGCTCGAGCTCGCCAACATCGGGCAAGCTCGGCCTCCCATAATCAGGCGAGGCTCGACCTTGCCGAAATTTGGTGAGCTCGACCTCGCCGACTTGTGGTAAGGCTCCAACTCGCTTGTGGCCGGTTGCCGGCTGTAGCTGTGGCTAGGGACAGGCCAATGAAGTAGAAAAGGAAAAGGAAAAAAAAGAAAAAAAATTAAAAAATTGATTTTTTAAAATATGATAATAAAAAAATTATTGAAAGGGGTGCATGGACGGAAAGATTTTCCTTACCAAATAGTAAAAGATATTTTCTAATAAATTTTCAGGTTTCAGTTGAGCAGTGGAAAATATGGTTCTTTTTCTTGAAATACATTTTCCATAAAAGCTTTATTTTCTGTGGAATGAATGGAATGAAAAGCATTTTCCCCTAGTTTAGGAGACTTTTTCTCCCTTCATAGAAAATTTTTTCCCCAAGCAATTCATTTTCCATGAAATAAATATTGGAAAATCTGGAAAATAATTTCCTAGAAATTGGTTTCTGCGTAACAAACGGCGCGAAGAGGCAACCGTACATTGCACACGCGCAGAGGTATCAAACTTGACATGGAGAGGTAATATCAATTCCCAATTACGTTAACCAATTGTGTATTTAGTCTCAGTGATGGAGATAGCGTGCTATCCAGTTGCTGTCGGGCCTCTACCTTTGAAGGAGAAGATCCATTTTTCAAAAATTTCGCTCTAGCTCAATCCCCGAAGTAAACCAAAACTGAAAATTCTTAGTTGTGTTCCGAATATAAGCTTGTCACCATATTCTAAGAAGGAATTCTAGATGTTATGCATTAGTCGAGCTGAGCAATCGTATCGATCTCGAGACTCGGGGTTTGTAGATAACTAGTCTATATCCTCTGTTTCCACTACTAACGACGAGGGGCAGATAGTTTTTAACGAAAGCTGTTTACAAAATGATAAATCATATCATAAACACGCTTATGGAGGGATGGAATTATGCCTTCCACATACAAAAATCGCTTTAGAACCTTGGTATATCACTTGTCAACTAATATGAGAGTTGTTTGAATCCCCGTCATAACTCAAAATTTTAATTGTGTTCTGAAAATGAGAAAGACATTCACTCTCAAACACCAATTGGAATTTTACTGTTGTTTCTTGTCATCAAGTTAAAAAAAATTATTAATGTGTGGTAACTCGAAGTAGCAGGCAATCTACAGCTGACGCATGTTGCCTGATTTCTGGGCAGTTTTTGAGGGAGCAGCAGTTCAAGCAGACGATCCCGCCAGTGAGGGTGGAGGATGGCGAGGAGATCACCTACGACAAGGCGTCCACCGCCCTGAGGAGGACTGTCCACTTCTTCTCCGCACTGCAGGCCAGTGACGGCCACTGGCCTGCCGAGATTGCCGGGCCTCTTTACTTCCTCCCTCCCCTAGTCATGTGTGTCTACATCACCGGCCACCTCAACACCGTCTTCCCTGCCGAGCACCGCAAAGAGATTCTCCGCTACCTCTACAACCATCAGGTTACTCTTTTTTTAGCAAAAAGAAAGCAACCAGATGGAGAAAATAGCAGAGGAACTTTGAAAGACTTAAGACTTGAAACAGTGTGTGTTTTGCACTAATTTTGTTGCAGAATGAAGATGGTGGGTGGGGCTTCCACATTGAAGGTCACAGTACCATGTTCTGCACGGCCCTGAGCTACATATGCATGCGCATTCTTGGGGAAGGGCCTGATGGTGGCCAGTACAATGCTTGCACTCGGGCCAGGAAGTGGATTCTTGACCGTGGTGGGGTCACCTACATACCCTCCTGGGGCAAGACTTGGCTTTCGGTACTCTCTCTCTTCCTTCTATAATTGATAAAAATTTGTGCGCCAGATTGTTCTGTTGAGGTGTTCGGGTGAATTGGATATGTGACATTGTGCCTGTGTTTGTGTGTGGTCTTGTCACATGCTCTGTAGATTTTCGGCCTTTTCGATTGGTCTGGAAGCAATCCAATGCCCCCTGAGTTCTGGATCTTGCCTTCATTCCTCCCCATGCACCCAGGTTTGTTTTTGCAGATTTTCTTGATCTTGTCCTTGATGGTATTCTATAGTAGTCTTGTATATTTGATTTCACAAAGGTATTGACACGAAGGTGTTTGACTCATTTTCAAATTGAAACCACGTGGCGTTTTTGCTGAACGAACAAGAACATGGCATTGGCTTGTTATTGAAATGGCCACCCTTCCAGAATTCCCCTTGAAAGATAGAAAGTCTCGACTTCTGTTTCGTGTGACTGCCTTTCTCCTTAATTATATGGATATGTTGTCTGAATGTCCTGTTTTGAATGATGTAGCTAAGATGTGGTGCTACTGTCGGATGGTTTACATGCCCATGTCGTACTTGTATGGGAAAAGATTCGTTGGCCCGATCACACCTTTTGTTCAACAATTGAGAGAAGAACTTCATACTCAACCCTACGACATGATTTGCTGGAGAAAAGCCCGCCATCTTTGTGCCAAGGCAAGAATCCCTAACAGGTCCAAGATATCGTTCTATAATCAGATAGTTCACAAGTCAGAAAACTTTTAACAAAATGAATCGAATTGTTGTTGCAGGAGGATCTCTACTATCCCCATCCCTTAGTACAGGATCTGATCTGGGATAGTCTTTACATATTTATAGAGCCGCTTCTCAACTGTTGGCCGTTTAATAGACTTAGAGAAAAGGCTCTTCAGGTGACGATGGAGCACATTCACTACGAAGATGAGAACAGTCGATATATCACGATTGGATGTGTAGAAAAGGTAATGAATACATAAATTTGAGGAGAAAGACACATTAAGTGTAAAATTCTCACGTTGTAGGAAAACACCACTTAGAATGTGTCTTGCGCGTTGGACTTGGACAGGTGTTATGCATGCTTGCTTGCTGGGTAGAAGACCCAGACAGTGACTATTTCAAGAAGCATCTCGCTAGGATACCGGATTACCTTTGGGTTGCCGAAGATGGAATGAAGATGCAGGTTAGTAGTGGTGTCATCGAACAATGACAGAATTGGGCTTAATTCGAAATGATAAGTACTTATGCTGCATATTTGAAAGGTGGAAGCATTCTTATATGAGGAAAAGATTAATTTAGTAAAGTGAGACCATCTAGAGCGAAGCTTAGTTTGGTGGTTGGCTCATTCATATGCAGAGTTTTGGTAGCCAAGAGTGGGACACTGGCTTCACCATCCAAGCTTTGCTTGCCAGTAATATGACTGAGGAGATAGGACCGGTATTAGCTAGAGGACACGACTTCATTAAAAAATCTCAGGTTTGATCTTTGATTGTTGCAAGCATCGCTTATCTCCAGACATCGTCCTAGTTTCTTTTGCTCCTCGCATAAGCTGAAGTGCATCGATCTGTTTATAATATTCCAGGTCGAGGACAATCCTTCTGGTGATTTCAAAAGTATGCACCGTCATATTACTAAAGGATCTTGGACATTTTCGGATCAAGATCATGGTTGGCAAGTCTCCGATTGCACTGCAGAAGGTCTGAAGGTAATACCCCAATAAATGCCTTCGCTGTATCCGCAGGTTCAATCCAATCCTAAATTGCTCAGTTTCTCACTGAATTTCTTTCCATGTTTATTCAGTGTTGCTTGCTTTTCTCAATGATGCCACCTGAAATTGTTGGTGAGAAGATGAAGCCAGAGAGACTGTATGACGCTGTCAACATTTTGCTTTCTCTGCAAGTGAGTATAACGTTGTTTTTCTTTCTTGAGAAAGACTTCAGAAAATCTTTGATCAAACAAAAAATATTGGCTAAGTTTTGTTTGCTCTATGCATCCCAAAATCACGTTGCCACTTAATTCTTTTGTTGAGTTTGATTATAAATTGTAATATCATCACATCGTCCATGAATGCCACTTGTTCCAGAGTAAAAATGGTGGATTGCCAGCGTGGGAGCCTGCAGGAGCTCCAGCTTGGCTAGAAGTAAGTACTTAATAAATACTTTGGAATTCCTTGATGGTCCTCACAGACTACGACATGCTTGTTTGTTCATAAATTACTATAGCGCAACTTCTTCCTCATCATTGTCACTTGCAGCTCCTAAATCCAACAGAGTTCTTTGAGGACATCGTCATTGAGCATGAATATGTTGAATGCACGTCCTCAGCTATCCAAGCTTTAGTTTTGTTCAGTAAGTTGTATCCCGAGCACAGGGAGAAGGAGATTGGAGATTTTATATCGAATTCCGTACAGTATCTGGAGAATGTACAATTGCCTGATGGCTCGTGGTATGCTCCTCTTCCATTGGGTATTTCTGAAGAATTCACATAAATTAAAGAAACAGCTGACTAACTGAGCGATTCTTGCAGGTATGGGTGCTGGGGAGTTTGTTTTACATACGGCTCATGGTTTGCGCTCGGAGGACTAGCAGCTGCAGGCAAGACATATAGCAATTGTGCAGCTATGCGCAAAGGAGTTGCTTTTCTTCTAAGAACACAGTTGCAGGATGGTGGGTGGGGAGAAAGCTATCTTTCTTGCCCAAAGAAGGTAATTTCTAGAGGGACCTTCCACAGCATGTTTGGCTTTAGCTGTGTTAGTTGCGCACTTTTCTGGCAACACGGGAATCTTGAATTTTCTAATTGCCAAATCGGCCGATGTAGGAATACGTGCCGCTTGAAGGAAACAGATCAAATCTGGTGCAAACTGCTTGGGCTATGATGGGTCTGATTCACGCGGGGCAGGTCAGTGGATGATATTGTCGTTTGGGTCTCGATCGCATTAACCATAGTTTGGTGATAATAAAAAATCAATATACAATGTGAAGTTTCTGAGTTTGGTATTTCATCTACTATCAGGAGGAGAGGGATCCGACTCCCCTGCACCGGGCTGCAAAGCTGCTTATCAATTCACAAATGGAAGACGGTGATTACCCTCAACAGGTTTGTACCTTTCAGTAAGTTGATTTCACACGGTTAAAATCTCAGGAAATAAAGAGTGCACGCCACCAATATCGTTGGAAAGAATTTCCTGTGAGCTAATCCACACAACTAGGAAAATCTAGAGATGATTATCGTCCACGCATATTATCTTACGGACAATCTGTTCAACTCCTCGAAACATCATCAGGAACTACTGCAAATAAAAGAAAACTGAATGAGAGAGAACTGGCTCGGTAAGAACAAGACAACATGATCTAAGCGTGGACTTTGCATTGCAGGAACTCACAGGGGTTTTCAACAAGAACTGCATGTTACACTATCCCAATTACAGGAACACATACCCATTGTGGGCTCTCGCAGAGTATCGGAGGCGGGTTCCTTTACCGTCAACAGCCCTCTGAAGAAACAAGGCATACCATCACAGCTTGCATATTGAGAAAACATAGATTTCATGAGAACAGAAATCAAAATTCATGCATCTGGTTTTTTCTAGTATGATAGATGTAGATCCGAAGGACTTGCAGTCCTAGAATAGAGGATCCAAGCTAAGATTGTTATAACCCCAACTCTACAAATACAAGGACAGTGACATGATCATCCTTCCACCCGAAAGACGTTATCTCAAACATAATTATCATCAACCTATTATCGAAATATACATCCATATATTTGATAAAAGATTCATATGGTTACAATATTAGAGCTTTTATAATCCACTGAACTGACGAGAATACGTGAACTTAACCACATGCGTGTCAAATATCGGTATATGTGAATTGATTAGCCGAAATTGTGAGAAGAAGATTGCATGTGGATTTCATTTATGAGCCGCAAGCGTGAAAAGGTTTCTTTCGTTGTCTTCTACTCATATCTGTAGGTTGGACTTTTGTACTTGGGAATTAAATGGAGGATAGTGGACGGTGGCCCATTTGCGTTAAATGTTGAAGCATGCAAGGATGGGTGTGGAGCTGTTTCGGTCTTCCCGAAATTGATGCGTTCCCTTTCTTATCTTTTGCCAAAGCCATCGTTGTTGACTTTGAGAGAGAAAGAAATAGGAGAGGAAAGAAGGTGCTACGTTCATCCATCTTTTAATGCACTTACATGCATGCATGCCCATAAATTATGGTGGGCTTCCTTCGTCTTTTCTTTCATTTGAAGAAGACTTCCTTGTGCTGCAATAAATGATGGAGACTCTCTTTTGTATTATAAAAGAGAGAGACGTCCAACGGAGGAGCGTGCCAAGGTCCCTTGGTGGCCGAGAGAGCACCAAAGTCCTTAGTAGCCGAGAGAAAGAGAGAACTCTGTAGCTGCACAGAGGCGTATGCAAAGAGTACGTCTCGCGATGATTTTGTAACATCATCGATTTCAACCCTTATTTTGGTTCTAATTAGTAGAAGAAGGATTGGTACACTTGTGTCGAGACTAGACCATGAGTTGACCCGAGGGTCAATTGTGAGCTAATTAGCCCTTTTGGGAATCGGCAACCGAATGATTGGTTATAGAATGTTCGACTACGGAAAAATTATTCAACCATAAGGATTGGTTGTGGGATGATCATGCACCGTGACAGACTCATAGATGGTCATGGCTCGATTCCATGTGGTCATTGTACTAGTCGTGGGTGATTCCACCCAGTCGTTTGTACCGATCGTGGATGACCATGAATCATCCAATGTGACCTTGAGTTGAGGTGGATCGATCGATCCCACAATATTACAAGAGAATCAAGAGCCAATGATAGATTGAATAAATTCAACACGGTTGAGTTTCGTACTAGCCAAAAGTTGTAGCGCAAGACCCTACTAACTGGCCAGAGGATCGCCTGACTAGCCCAAGGCTTGCCCTTGGACCCAGACATAAGCCCCTTTACACGATAAGGGAGGAGTCCAAACTCGGTTTCGCTGATTAAGCTCAATTGCATTCGACTTCGTCTAATCATAGCTTAGGTGCGAACCTCAGGCCAATTAAAGTGGTTGATTGCGATCAAAATCGATTAATCTCCACCTAATGAGATGGCCTTCAAAAATTAGATATTTTGCTTGGTGCATTTAATGTCTTTGGCATGTAGCTAATTAATGCATTGTTGACTAAGGGGGACACATGGCACAAATTGTCTTACCCTTTAAAGGTAATAATGAAACTTTAGATTTTTGCATGTTAAGAGAAGATAAGTTATGAGGCTATTAAGAAGACTTGGAAGCCAAGCTAGATTGGCCAACCTTCTTGAAAAACAAGAGTCAAAAGCATTAAACGAGGAGCATGATTATGGAGGCACATGTGTCTCTATTAGATTAGGGTCGTCAATTCCTTATTTGGAGACTTGGAGGATAAGGTTATCCAACTATTAATGCTACTTGACGCAAGGCCAAGTAAGGTGCCACCTCTCCCCAATTAAACTTGCCACCTTTACTTGATTTCCAATATTTTGAAACTACTGAACCTTTATTTTCCAATTTTATAGAGCTTCTTGTGGTTCGAATCTTGCAAAAATTCGTCCTGAAATTTGTTTAAAACATCTCGATCTACGGCTTACTTTAATTTTAGATTTTTCTGAGATGAAATGTTTGGTACAAAAGCCCAATCATTTACTACCTAGAACTTATCCCGTGCAATAAAAATGGTGATCATGTTGCTTTCTCGAATTTTTATAAAAAATTTCGTTTCGAATTTGGACATGCTTCATTTATAAAAGTTTTAAAGACATGTCGGGGTTAAGAGAATTTTATTAATTTTGCAACCTAGCCTTTAAAGGGGAGAAACCATTTAGGAGTTGGCTTATATATTATTGGGCCTAGATTTCTCTAATGCATTTCCGGTACATTTTCTCTTTTATTTTTGAAAAGATATATTGTAGGCAACTTAAGTTTATTTTAAACTCTAATTACTAACATTGGGGAAGTATTTATGCAGGTGCGCAATCAATGAAAATAACAAACAATAATCAAAAGTAATAATAAATTGCAAGAAAGCAAAAGCTCAAATACTAAAAATTAATCTTATGCACTAAGTGTACTAAACCTAGCCTAATCATGATTCTACTACTAATTAACAATCCTAATTAATTCTCTCTGTGGGGTTTTCTTTATGTATGAAAACTAACTACTTGAAGTTCTAATCTAGATTAAAAATGCATGATTTACTATTCTAATGACATGTGACATGACCCGATGTTAATGACAAGCAAAAGCTAATGTAGTTATTTTAGCATGACATGCATTCTAAATATTATTACCCTAAACATGCATCACTAAATGACATGGCATATCACATGATATTGATGACGTGGTATTGATGATATGGCACATATGAATGGCGTGGCATATGACAGAGCTTGACATGGCAGATAGTGATGTAGGCACAATGCAATTAATCCGATTATGACATGCATATGTTAGTTTTGGTTTTTTAAATAAAAACTCGAAATTAATAAATCACTAAATTAAACGGTAGGTGAAGACAGGCGAGGTTGGGATCTCAACCTTAGCTTTGAGGGACTCAAGCTCGTTATCAAGAGACTCCTTCCCAGAGTCCTGAGCGTGGGAGCCAAAGTCTTGCACTATGTTTCTAGGGACTCAGGCATGACCATTGAGGTCCCAATCCAGTTCAAGTACTTGGGTAAAAGTACTAGGGACTTGAGTATAAGGTGCCAAGGTCCCAAGCTTGCCACCACGGAAGTGGGTACCAAGGCTCCTAGCCTGTCCTCATGGAACCTAATACTAAGTCCAGGACCCTAGCCCCATACTCGGTACCACATCGCTAGTGATCGAGTTGGCAGCGACTACACTTGGGTCTCTTGAGTACAAGCTTGGTACCTTAGCTTTCAAGCCCTGGTTCCTCAACGCCAAGTTTGAGAACCCGGCACCCATGACTAGGTCCTTGGTGAATGTGCCCCAGATCATGATACCCAAGCCCAGGTCCTTCGGTTTTAACACTGTCTTTCGGTTTTAAGTAGTTTGGTTTTCCTCCTCGCCAAGAAGTGAACAAATTCTTTTTCTTTTTTTCCCCTCTTTTCGACATCTTCCAAAAAAAAAAAAAAACTTAAAGAAAATGCTATAAATATTGTTTTGCTTTGCCAAGTCGAAAATGAAAGGTATATACACCTAATATATTTGTAAAATTGTTGATGAATAAAATGAGTTCAAGGAACCAATATATTCATTGTTATTATTAATGCATCGAAAGAGTACTAGTGAATAGAATACTACGGTAATTGCACGAACGGATCATACTCAAAGTCAATGTCTAAAAGAAAGAGAAATAATTTACAGGAATTATTTGAAAAAGGAGAAATCCATGTGAAAAGCCCCTTGCTAATCTAAAATGCACAAAACTTAAATTGCACAAAGTCTCTCTCTCTCTCTCTCTCTCTCTCTCTCTCTCTCTCTCTCTCAACCACCCATTTCGCTTCTCCCTTTTTAATTTTGTCACACATGGAAAGAACGTTCCTCGCTCACCGAAAGGGCCAAATAATCCTAAAGAATTCAACACGTAATTAGCAAGTAACTGCTAGTTATAAGGCGACTTAGCCGGAAAAATTATAAAAAATAAAATAAAATAAAATGTGATGCACCTATTGAAGTATTCATCAAGATTTGACGAGTAACAAGTCGATTATCTTTAGTTTACTTTAAGCAAATGGCATTGGTATCCCTTTAATTTGGACGTGCTATGAATGAGCGCATGCAAGAATTCATGCCTGCCAACTGCACTTGTTCAATGCACACAAAGATAGCAAAAACTTGAATTGATACACTAGTGCCATATTTACTCCAAATTAACTTTCATGTCACAAAAAATTTCAAATTGGTTTACTTGTGTCACATTTACTCAAAACTGATGCACCCATGCCACATTGTCGCGACCTATCCCTCGGGAGAGGGAATGGGTTTAGGAGCATTGCTTAAAGGACGGCCTACGGCTCATAATCAAGCACTGGCCCTTTCAGGCCCATACCTCGCTCGACATTAAGTGTTCAAATTGAGGGTATGAAATTTAAAAAAAAAAAAAAAATCCCCAACCAGCTTATTGGGGTTGGCTAGAAACTAAGTGAAGTATGAGAATATATCTCATTTTCTATTAACCAGAAAATCTAGGATCGGGGACTTGATTATATTAATTAACTAATTAGTACTCTTTCGTCTAATATTGTTCATTTTAAAAGAAAAAGGTTTTTTGTTAGGCAATTTAGATTGATTTTATACTTATCTACTAATATGTGAAGTGATCATATGGGTGTACAGTTCATTAGCGTGAAAATCAGCAACCAAGTAAAGCATTAAATACATTTCATGGGATAACTTAGACTTAACACTAAGGAAAAGATAAATAGACTAAAGGGAAGCCAAAATAACGTATTAATGTTACACAATGAAAGGTATTTGTCTCTAAGAACAAATGAAACCCTAAGGTAATGCCATAAGGGCTTGGTCAACCTTGAGTATAATTTAAATTAAAAGACTTCCACTTTTCAGGAGAAAATAACTCAAAAGATAAATTTTAACATTTTTAAGGATTTTAAATTTTAAATTTTTTTAAAGAATTTTCAGATTTTTCGAGAAATTGAATTTTTGAATTTTCCTAAAATTAATGAATTTTATCTGTTTGAATTTTTTATTTTTCTGATTACTACTGAAATGCTTAGACATTTTCCAAATTTAGGAATTTTCTGAAATTTTTTAAATATTTTTTTAAATTTTTATATATTTTCTGAAATTTTTTGAATTTTTTAATGTTCTCTGAAAGTTTTTGCATTTTCGGAAAATTGTTTAAATTTTTATTTTTTTCAATTTTTTGGAAAATTTTTGAATTTTGAAAATTTTTTAATATATTTTTAATATTTAATAATATTTTATTCAGGAAAACGGGTTCTTGCCGGTAAACCCGACCCGGCCCGTTGACCCGATCCAAACCCGGGCCCGACCCAGTCGGGTTAAGGAAGGAAAGAAATTTTTGAATTTTATTGTTCTTTAATGATTTTTCTATTTTTTTTTCTCCTTTGTCTTTTCCTTACTTTGTCCTTTTTTTGCCATTTCTTTTCATTATCCCTTTTTTATTTCTTTTTCTTTCACCCTTGCAGGTGGTCTTCTTAGCACGCCCGAAGCCACATGCTTCCTACACTCTTTTTCAAACTCATCAACCAAACCGACTCCATTTTAAACGAGCCTCACCACCCTTTGTCGCCGGCGCCCACACCGCCCGTGCTCAGGCCACCGCCGAGCCGATAGGGACAAGGAGGAGAACGGGACACAACTTGCACAAAAATCACAACATATGGCCATAAGCTCAAATCGCGACAATATAAACTCGAAATGGACGAAACGGAAGTGTGTAAAACGGCAAAAAAAAACACGTCTAGCAACGGTGGACGCCTATAATGGACAAAAGTTCAAGGATAGTCATGCGGGTTTCACTCAGGCATTTATACAAACAGTTCGCGTGCATTACCGAATCTTAAGATTTCCGACTCAACCGGGACTCGAAATGGGACGAGGATCCTCGGAACACGACCAAAAACACACAGAGACTTGGCTAGAGATCCATGGTGGCCGGAGGGACCGAAGCTCGTGCGAACCGGTCAGCCACGAGCTCCGGCCCGACGCGCCCCGAAAAACGGAAGGCCCACGGGAGAAAGGGAGGCCTACCTGCGTCCAAATGGCAAGCAACGGGCGGACTTCAGGCGACGACGAAACGCTCATTCTCGCTCTCGCTCACTCAAGCTCTCTCGCGTCTCTCTTTCTCCCTCTTGCGATCTGGCTCCAGCTAATAAAGAAGAGGTTCCCCCTCACCGACCACTCACCATTAACCCCGAATATCAATACTCGTGAAACAAATTAAGTACGACAATAAAGAAAATGCCAAAAAAGGATGTTGTGAAAATCTCTATCTTAGCAACTCTATTTGATCTGTAATCAACCATGTTACCAAATAATGAAAAAGCTAAAAAGGAATTATCCATGCTATCATCTCCATTTGGTCTGTAATTAATTATTTTACCAAATAAATAAGAAAATGGCCTAAAAAAGCTATTATGAAAATCTCTTCCCTATCCTCTCCATTTGGCCTGTAATTTATGATTCTACCAAATAAATAAGAAAGGAACCCAAAAAAGGTATTATGAAAATCTCACTCGCATCCTCCCCATTTGGCCTGTAATTAATATTTTTACCATATAAATAAGAAAAGAGCCAAAAACGGTATAAAATCTCGGCCCTATCCTCTCCACTTGGTCTGTAATTAATAATTTTACCAATAATTAAAAAAAAGCCAGAAAAAGAGATTGTGAAAATCTCTGTCTTATCCTCTCCATTTGGTTAGTAATTAATGATTTTACCAATTTACATGCAAAACGGTGGGTGAAGACAGGCCAGGTTGCCCGTTTCGGAGGTTAAGGTCAAGGACAGCTCCAAGGGCAATCTTGTCTTCTCACACGGTTCAACACGTCTCATTCCTATGGGTGAAGACAGGCCAGGTTGCCCGTTTCGGAGGTTAAGGTCAAGGACAGCTCCAAGGGCAATCTTGTCTTCTCACACGGTTCAACACATCTCATTCCTGTGGTGGCTACCGCCTCTATGTTTTCATTTTTCCATTTTATTTTTTTCGATAATCTTTTTTTTTTTTGGTCAGACGATAATCTTATAAGAGCTTACTTAATTTGTAAATTTTTTCAATTTTAGTGCACTAATTATCCATAACACGAAGCAATGTATTCTCTCATTGTTGCTCGTCGTCACTCCGGCACCTTATAATGGAATATCATTTTATGATGGAATATTCAAATTTCGGGACATTTGATTAATTCCACGCAAAAGCTCATTTAATTTTGCTAACGAACTATTATTGCATTCTTGTGCTTAAAGCATACTTAACATGTAGATTTTCAATTTCCGTATCTATAACATATATATTTCTTCATATTGCTCGTTGACCGCTCTAGCACCTAACCACAAGATTTCTATTTATGACTGAATATTAAGAATTCGGACAATTCAATTAATCTCAATCAGTTTCCCGAACAAGCGAGAGAATCATACCGGTTTCATGCATAAATATTATACCTTTCACGTTTTACCGATAGATTCTAAACTAATGATTAGACGATCTTGTTAACTAACACTTTTAGGGTGTTCCGTTAACCGTACCTAGTAAAGAATTATTCCATTTTCAATGCCCTGATCATGCAAAAATGCAAGGAAGGTGATATTTGAAAATGATAGATTTCTATATTATGATGTTCAATGTTGACAAAATTCCAATTATTTTACTTTAGACGAGAGACACTAGCACATTATTCCTCGCATCAGAACATTTTTTCTTTTTTTTGGGTGTGTATTTATTTATTATTTTTAATTTTTAATAACGGCCGGTAAGAACTACATGCACTTCACAGACGACACCGTCAAATGAAAGGTTCGAAAATCCGCGTGCGAGAGAAACACGAGAGCAATTCCGCTGGTGTTCTCCTATAAAAACCCTTCTCTCGTAGCTCAAACCCCACCTTCTCTCTTCGTCTTCTTCGAGCACAAACCCTGCTCCTCTCATTCAACCTCGCCATCCTCGTTACGCACACAGCAGACCTACCTCCTGCTCCTCTCGTTCCTTGTCCGCGTCCTTCTCTGTTCTGTATCTGGAGAAATCTCGGGTAAGAGCCCTTCTGCCTTCGCTTTCATCGCAGTGTTTCTTCGAAGCCAACCACAATCGCTTTCCCGGAAGCCTCTGTGCTTCCAACGATGCACACTTTTGTTGCTGAGAATCAGGTTGTCAGCTTTCTCATTTCGTGTCCGCTGCTGTCTTTGTTTTTAAGACCTCCTTTTGCTTCTTTCGACGATTAAAAACCTGGAGAACCTCTCGTTAGTGTTTTGGGTTGGTGATCCGCGAGGCTTTGCTTTGCGATTGTCATTTCATGTACTAAAAGCTTTTGATCTTCATTCGTTCCGCAACTTGGTTTTTTATTTTTTATTCCATCCGTGCCAATCTCTCGTTATTTTTCTTAACGTGCATCATTTGGACGTTCCAGGTTCGGTAGAAAATGTCGGACTACATCGATCAATGTTCGTCACTGACTGTCCCCACCGTCACTCCTGATGTTGTTGCTGAAGAGTTCAACCATTTGGCAATCGATGTCAAACGTCCAGATCTGAACGAGAACGATGCGGGCGATCAGGTTCTGGATTCGTCCATCTCCAATTGCCTGAGCATTGTCTCTGCTGATCAATCTGGATCTGCTTCTTTGCTGTTCGATGGCAGCAAGCTGATGGAACTCAGCGAGGGAGACACCGTCCACCGCTTTATCAAGCAGATATTCATCTCACAACTAGGTGAGCTTGGGGCGCAAGTTACCGTGGTGGCGATCCACCAGAATGACTACTCCATCTCCTCGGCGAAAGCACGGGCCGTGGCTTTTCAACTTTACTCAGAGGCAGTGCAGAAGAAAGGCGGCAGCAACACTGCCAACGTGAGGTACGCATGGTGTGCGACCTCAAAGGAGGAAGTCCCGAAGATCTTCTCCTGTGGGTTCAATTTTAGTGAGGAGCATGAGAACAATGGCTTCTATGGTTGTGGAGTTTATTTTGCTCCACTTAATCATCCTCTTGAAAGGTACACGAGTTCCCTTTTAAGATACTGTTTTTAAAGTGGTACGATAATGAAGATATGTTAACATAGCGTGTTACTAGATTTCCTTTGTCAAATATGATCAGCTATATCTAATAGAACTGGTATATTTCACGATCATGTTGTTTCTGGAAATGTTGTGCATAAGATAATATAGGCCTCAAATGGTTTCTTGGTGATGCGTTAGCGGCGTTAGATCCGCCACTAGTAATTGCACAAATAATCGGAGAGATACTGTTTGGAAAGCCGTATTTAGCGTGTTGTTGTATTTCCCTTTCAAGTTATGATTGGTTAAATCCGGTAGACCAAGTATGATGAGTAGTTAAATGCCTCAGATATTTTCTTTATATTGCTTTGGCAGCATTGTGACTGCTCCCGTTGATAATGATGGCCTACGACATATGTTGATTTGCCGTGTCATATTGGGGAAATCAGAGCTTGTTAGTCATGGCTCAGAACAATCTCACCCTAGTTCGGAACAGTACGATTTGGGCATCGATGACTTATCATCTCCAAGAAGATACATAATTTGGAGCACCCACATGAACACTCATGTGTTGCCAGAGATTGTTGTCAGCTTTAGAGCCCCTTATTGCTCAAGAGGTAATCGAATTTTCTTTCCCGACCCTACTTTTTGCATTGGTCATATTTGTGTGTTTGACTTTGTCTGTTTTATCAACTGGCCTGATAATTTGTGGAATTTATATGTAATAGGGTCATTGAGAACTCCGAAGAAATGGAATCCAAACTCCCCTTACATCCCGTTTCGGTTTTTCATGAAGGAATTCTCGAAAACCTTCCCTCCATCTGACATTGATTTGGTCTCAAAGTATTATAAAGCTTACAAAGTAAGTGCCATATCAACATTGCTATCACGTAATTCTTGTCTTTCAAGCGTTTTTCCTTTTGCTTACCTAATGTTGAATTATTTCATGATCATCATTTTCCAGGAGAGAAGGATGTCAAAGCAGCTGCTAGTACGAAAAGTCAGGCAAATCACTGGTGATAAGTGGCTAATTGGAATCATCAACAGTTTCCGAGCTAAGGTGTGGATTATGATCCCTTTTATAGATAGTAATTCGAAAGCACTTCAATGCCTAGATGTCTAGTCATGGGTAGAGAGAGCTCGGGTTGCATCGGAATATAAAGTTGATGACTGTTTCTGTTGCGTTTAGTTGACAGTGAATAATTTATTCTGTCCTACAGTATTATCGGGCGTGAAGCGGGTGATCATGGGACCATGGATGGACTTGAATAAGATTTGGATGCGAGGCGTATGAATAAGATAGGTTTTCCATTTTGATGAGTTCAGAGCACGCAGCGGCACGAGCAAATGGTACAAGGAGGAGGCCCATCCGGATTGGACGCTGACGAAGCTGCTGACTCTTATATTGGAAAAAAGACTTTTGGAATTTCTATGATTTGAACATTTGTGCTTTCTTACGATCATAAACTGCGGTCTTCTCTTGGTCCCTATGTCACATAACTATTTGTTTTCAATGGAGTATCACAGCTCTTCTTTAGTTTACATGTTTTGGAAATATTTTATGATCTGTGCAATTATTTAGGAGATGATTACATGTCCACCCAATGATCAGTCATGACACAACAAGATCCTGAAACTTTTCTTGCAAGCTTTGATAGAAATGGAGGAATAGTTTTCTAGCTAGAAATCTTTGGGAGAACCTTTTATCTCTAGCAGCCTTTCTTTTCTTGAATTAAGCATCCTCATTAGGTTTGGTCCTTGGCTTGTCCATTCAAATTTCCTTTATGGGCAGGTAGCTTAGTTATAGAGGTTGATGAGTACTGTGAGCGTATTTATAATTGGCAGTCGACCCTATCAATATGGTGGGGGGTGGAATGATGCACTTTGTTTTGCCCTTGTAGATGCAAAACTGCCACTAGAAATTTTCCTCCTTTGAAAGGAAGCTCATGCCAAAAGGTCTTTTATCTTATTAATTTTTGGCCATATCTTGGTGGGCATTGGACAAATTTTAGCCTAGTTTCAATCCATTGAATTGGAAAAAAAAAGAAAAAGAGGTCAGAGATATGGAAGAAGCCCAAACCACAGTCCCCGTTTTATTGATAGTTGGGGAGGATTTCTATTTGACTTGGACTTGGCCGCGTTGTGCAATATGTCCATCCAACCTAGGGGCTCGATCATTAGTAATGTAGCTGAGTGATAGATGTGAAAGGTTTGAAACTGAAATGTAAGAGAATAAAAGAATGCCATGTCAGGTGATACATGGGATAGTTGGAATATTTGTTAGATAAGGTGGAAAAACAAGAACAAATGTCTAAGGTGTGAAAGCGTTGCTCTTAAGGATAATTCCGTCCATCGGAGCACTGAACTCGGTGCTACTTGTTCTAGGGGTTGCTCTTAAGGATAATTCCGTCCATTGGAGCACTGAACTCGGTGCTACTTGTTCTAGGGGTGGGAGATATAACATATCTTTCTTCTTTTATGACATGTCTTTATTGTAACTTGAAGATTCTCTTTATAGATAAATGAAAGAGAGTGTTAATAAAGTAACAAATCAAATCAGGACGTTACAATTCGACTGAAAAAAAAAAAAATCAAACGATCTAAAACCATTTTAAAAAATGGCTTTCAGATTTACAAAACTATTAATATCAAACAAGGATGGCAGATCATAAGAATAGAGTCAGCTTTGCTGTAGGCTTTGTTGTATGGGTGAAGACCAAAAGTCAAACATGGTGGACATGAAATGATGAGAGGGAGTGTCTTATGTTGGGTACTTGGGCAGTGGCCATGTTTCTTGGTGACTCCCGTTTCACTTGAAGTCTTCTCATGGGAGTTTTGAGCAGATGCTGCAACAAAATGAAGTCCGTAAGCATCATCACTGCTGTCGAAAAGGCTGCAGAAATTTTTATTAGGTGAAGATGGGTTAAAAAACAAAGAAAGAAGCATAAGACCTAGAGTCCTGCGCTTAGGAACATGGCAGTGACACAAATGAAGATGTTGCTGCGTGTAAACTGGATCCTCTATGATCCTCTATCAGAGGAAGAGGCGAGAGGAAATAGCTACTACTGTTCTGAGCGAGGATCGCCTGAGCTATATCAGGAAGTCCAGTTCCTGCGGAAGGATATTTTAATCGACGCATTCTCCTGGTTTGGGCCTACGAAGGAATTTGAAACCTAGCTGCTGAAAGATTCTAATATAGCTCAGGTCATCCTCGCTAGGAAGACAGATTTCGGTGAAGCATTTAGGAGCTTGGAGAAGAGAAACCCCAATGGTTCTGCTCTTATGAAGCATCAACTTCATCAGTTCAACACCCCACGCATCCCGTCTAGATCAAGCACTCTGCCTAGTGAGGTGCCACCTCTCGGCTATCATAAAGCAGGATCTGTAGATGACAACGTCTCTTAAAATATATCTCAAGTCTGAGTACTCTGAATAAACACGGTCTATATTGTAGTAAGGTGACTTCACTGGAATTTTGTATAACGTTGCAATTGTTGGTTAACTGCTACATTGAGGAATCGTTGGGCAAACAAGCATCCATGCACTGGTATTTTTGGCAATTGTGTATATGGGGGTTAAATGGCCTATTATATGCTCAATTTGATGGATATTATCTTAAGTTTTGTGCATTTCTGCTGCATGCGCTTGAATCCCCTTCCCCATCTTCTTGGAAAGCGAGAGCGGTTCCCTTGGCTTTCTTCTATAAAATCCTTCTCTTGCAACTCGAATCCCCTTCCCATCTTCTTACAAAAACCCTACTC
Organism: Eucalyptus guilfoylei; assembly: GCA_016097605.1. NCBI lineage: Eukaryota > Viridiplantae > Streptophyta > Magnoliopsida > Myrtales > Myrtaceae > Eucalyptus > Eucalyptus guilfoylei. The sequence continues at coordinate 1,507,414 of CM027861.1, forward strand.
TCATTCAACTCTGCCATTCGCACCCAGTCATTCCGTCAACCCTCGTCTCGCTTGGACGCGGACCCGCCTCTGTTTCTCTGCGTTACTCGTTCGTGTCCCTGTCTAATTCCTGTATCTGGAGAAATCGTGTACGAGTCCTCCTTCATCTTTGCTTTGATCTGGGTGTTTCTCGAAGCCAATGTAAATGCATGCTTTCAATGCGTAACATTAAATTGTCGACTTTCTCGGTTCGTGTTCCGTCGCTCTCTTTGTTTTCAAGTTCCGTCACTCGGCAGCTCAACCTCGACAATCTCTCGTTGGTGTTTTGTGTTAGTGATTAACGAGTTTCTTTTCTGTAATCTTCACTTCATTGACTAAAAGCTTTGGATCTTCGTTCTGCCGTTCCATTTGTTTTGAATCGATTCGTTATTTTTTTTAACGCACATTTTTGGGACATTCCAGCTTCAGTAAAAAATGTCAAACTCCATGCATCAACGTCAGTCACCGACTCCCGATGCTGTCGACCGTGAACTCGACCTTCCAGCGATCAATCTCAACCGTCCAGATCTGAACGATCCGAGGGAAGATCAGGATCTGGATTCATCTGACTCCGATTGCGAGAGAATCGTAATCTGGCTTAGCTCTGGTGCCGTTCATCAGCAGCGGGTTGACCAAACTCAGCGAGGAAGACATGACCTATCACTTCCTCAAGAAGAGATTCATCTGGCGGCTAGGTGCGCTTGAGGCGCAAGTTACCGTGGTGGCAATCCACTAGAACTGCTACTCCAGCGGCCCTGCGAAAGGACGGGCCCAAGCGTTTCAAGATGGCTCGCAAGCAGTGCAGAAGAAAGGCAACGGCAGCGACGCCAACGTGAGGTACGCATGGTATGCAACCTCGAGGGAAGGGGTCTCCGAGTTCTTCTCCGATGGCTTCGGCTACAGTGAGAAGCCCGAGAACAGTGGATTGTATGGTTGTGGACTTTATCTTGCTCCTGAACCTCATCTTCTAGAGAGGTACGAAATTCCTTTTTTTTTTTCTATCTAAATTGCATAAATAATTGAGAGATACCATTTGAACAGTGGGTACGATCATGAAGATATGTTAATATATAGTACTTTCGCCTTTAGGTTATGATCTCTTATATTTAACAAAACGAGCATATTTTGCTGTCATATTGTTTTTAGACTCGTGTCATTATATCGTGCATGTGATGATATTGGATAGTTTCTTGGAAATGCTTTGGCAGCGTTAAATTTTCCCCTATTAATTGCATAGATAATCAATAGATTATCACAAAAATATGTTGATTTAATGCATTATTTCTCTATGATTGATTAAATCTAGTAGAAATGAGTATGTTTAATATATGACTGGCAACGTTAAATCTGATCATATAAATTGAATAAATGATCGAGATATACCGTTTATAAAGGGGTTTAATTACGAAAATATGTTGATTTAACGCTTAATTATATCTCCCTTTTAATATATATTAGGAGTATGTTTCACAAGTATGTTGTTTCTTGAGTCATGTTAATACGTTGGGTATGTGATCATCATGGTCTTAGAAAGTCTCTTTGTAATGCTGGGCAGTGTCAACATTGCCTCGATGGATAATGATGGCGTCAGGCATGTGTTGCTTTGCCAAGTCATACCAGGGAAGTCGGAGCTTGTCAGGTTTTGCTCAGACCAATCTCATCCTTGTGACGGCCTGAGCGGCGATGCGCGGGGAGGAGGGATGGCGGTGCGTCCACGCCTCGGTCCCTGGACGTGCGCAAGGAAGGGGTCCCTCTTGTCCCACATCGCTTAGGGGGGAGTCCTGGGCCAGTTTATAATGGCTTGGGCCCCTTTAACCTGTATAACGCGTTTCACGTACGCTTCCGCTGCGCTAGAAACAAAGCCGTGAGAGATGACGGGCCGGTGGGCCGTGCCTCAAAAGCGGACAATATTATGGCTTGGGAGAGGGAAGGCCCGAGGGATGGCCTTCTGCCCCTGCATTACGCGTTTTAAAGCCGTGAGGACTCAGTGTCCAAAGCGGACAATATTATACAGTGGGGCCCGGGTCGTTACAAATGGTATCAGAGCCGACTCTCGACCGCGTGTGGGGCCACAGCGAGGGCGCTGTGCTCCCAAGGGGAGGAGAGTGTGACGGCCTGAGCGGCGGTGCGCGGGGAGGAGGGATGGGGTGCGTCCGCGCTTTGGTCCTTAGACGTGCGCAAGGAAGGGGTCCCTCTTGTCCCACATTGCTTAGGGGGGAGTCCTGGGCCAGTTTATAATGGCTTCAGCCCCTCTAACCTGTATAATGCATTTCACGTACGCTTCCGCTGTGCTGAAAACAAAGCCGTGAGGGAGGACGGGCCAGTGGGCCGTGCCTCCCAAGCGGACAATATTATGGCTTGGGAGAGGGAAGGCCCGAGGGATGACCCTCTGCCCCTACATAACGCGTTTTAAAGCCGTGAGGACTCAATGTCCAAAGTGGACAATATTATACAGTGGGGCCCGGGTCGTTACAATTCTAGTTTAGAACAGTATGATTCGAGCATTGACAATTTGTCATCTCCAACAAGATACATTGTTTGGATCACCCACTTGAATACTCATGGGTTGCCAGAATATGTTATCAACTTTAGAGCCCTTATCACTTGAGAGGTAATCAAATTGTCCTTTCTCATCATTCCTTCTTTTGCATTGACCATGCTTGTGTGTTTGACTTTGTATGTTCTATTAACTGGCGTGCTTTGGGAAAATCTATATGGAACAAGGTTGTTGAGAAATTTGGAGTCACAAAAGCCAACTTCTCCCCCAATGCCATTTCAAATGTTGGCTTGGCTTCAGAATTCTCAAAGTTATTTCCATCTGACACCACTTTGATCTATAAATATTGTAAGAACCACAAAGTAAGTGTCACATCAATGTTGTCATCACTTCTTTCAAGTTTTGTTTTCAGTTCACCTTTAATGTTGAAATAAACATGATCATTATTTTCAAGAGGGGAAAATTTTTGAAGCATGCGGTGGTATAAAAAGTAAGGGAAGTTACTGGGGATAGCTTGCTGATTGAACTCATAAAAAATTTCAGAACTAAGGTATGGATAATGATCCCTTGATAAACGATAATCCGAATGCATGTCTATGCCTTTGATGTCAAGTCATGGATAGAGAGAGAGCTTGTTTCTATTTGCGTTGAGTTGATAGTGAATAATTTATTCCATTCTGCAGCAATTATGGTCGTGAAGTGGTTGATTATGGGACCATGGATGGACTTGAATAAGATTAGGATGCGAGGCATATAAGTAAGACAGGTTTTTATTTTGATGAGTTCACACCGGACAGCAGCGCGAGCGAACGGTAGACAAGATGTGAAGGAGGAGGGCCACCCAAATCGGACACTGATGTAGCTGCTGACTCTTCGATATGAAAAAGTTTTTTTTTTTTCCTGAATTTGTATGACTGCTGATCTTTTGAACATCTGTGATTGATTATAATCATAAACGTCGTCTTCTCTTGGTCCCTATGTGACATGGCTTGTCTGTTTTCAGTGGGCTATCAAAACTCTTCTTTAGTTAACATGCATGGGAATATTACATGATCTGTGCAATTATGCTGGAAATGATTTCATTTTCATCTCATGACCTTTCACAACATAATCAGATCCTGAAACTTCCATTCAGTCGGTTGAATTAAAAAAAGAAAAGAGGTCATCGAAGAGGATGGAAAAGGAGCCCAAGGCCCTATCGTCGTTTTATGGATAGTTGCAAAGGGGAAGAAGTATAGCCCAAGTGTCAAAACTTGACATGAGAGGACACTTAAGTGCCAAAAGTTTGGAAAGTGACACTTAAGTGTCAAAATCGGAGCAAAATGGATCACTTAAGTGCCACTCTAGCTAAAATTCGGCCAAAATGCCGACGTGACGATTTTCCGGCGAAATAAGTTCAAAACGGCATCGTTTTGCATGCTAACGTAGTTAGACAATACAAAAACGACGCCGTTTTGCAAGCTAATGTCGTAAAAAATTAATATAAAAATTAATAAAATTAAATTTAAAAATAAATTTATTTAAAACATTTAAAAATAAAATAAAAATATTAAAAAACTAAAATTTCAAAAAAAAAATTTTAAAAAAAGGGGGAGGGAGGCAGGCCGCTGAGGGCTAATCCTCGCCACCGTCGCCTCCCGTCGCCGTTGGAAGGGTCGGCGGCGGAGGGGGAGGGTCGGCCGGGGTCGCCGAGCCTTGGCCAGGGGCTGGCGACCTTGACCGACCGGCGGCGAGGGCCCGCGAGCCCTCGCCTAGCTCCAGCAGGGGTTGACGGCCCTTGCCCAGATCCGGCGAGGGCTCGCAGGCCTTCACCGTCGATTAGCTGGGGTCGCCGGCCTTAGGCCAAAGCCCGGCGACCCCGGTCGACCCTCCCCCCTTAATCGCCAGCCCTTCGCGGCCGGCGAGGATCAACCCTCGCCGCCTACCCCCCCCCCCACTTCCCCCCCTTTTTATTATTTTATATTTTTTATATTTTACATTTTTAGTTTTTAAATATTTTTATTTTATTTTAAAATATTTTAAATAAATTTAATTTTATTAATTTTTATATTAATTTTTTTACCACATCAGTTTATAAAAAAATGTCATTTTTCACTTTTTTTGTCGAAAAATCGCCACGTCGGCATTTTGGCCGGATTTTGACCGGAGTGACACTTAAGTGATCCATTTTGCTTCAATTTTGGCACTTAAGTGTTACTTTCCAAACTTTTGGTACTTAAATGTTCCCTCGTGCCAAGTTTTGGCACTCCAGGTGTCCACAATTCGTTGCAAAGGGTTTCTATCAGACGTAGACTTGGGTGCACTCTTCGTGAATATGTCCATCAAACCTTGGGGCTCAATCGTCAATAATGAAATTGCGTAAGAGTCTCAGATGTCAAAGGTGTGAAACTGAAATGGTTACATTCAGGGAAGATTCACCCGTCTCTTTTTCTTTTCTTGCTTACCAATTTATTTCCTGGAATATGACTCTGGCCTTTTCTCTAGTGGGTTTCGTTCTCTTAAATATCTTGTTCTTTTTTATTTATCAACTATAGGAGTGCGTAAATCCCGGGGAAAAGGGGAAATATGCAGAAGAAAAAAAAAGATTTTGGAAATTTTTTCTTTTGATGGGAGACTTAGGGTGCATTTGGTAATACTTCTGTTCCTGGGAACAATTTTTCAGAAATGATTTATTTTATTTTATTTTGTTCCCGGGAATAACTTCTAAGTATTTGAAGTCGTTTGGTAACAGCCAATTTCGCTTCTTCTCTTTAATTTTGTCACATTAAAATTGTATATTCTCTCCTCATAGCTAACTAGTTAGATGTCCATGCACATCCAAAGAGGCCAATAATACTAAGGATTTTGACACGTAATTAGCAAATAACTAGTTATAAAGCGATTTAGCTGGAGAAATCTAAGCATTTGATGCATCTATTAAAGTATAATTAGAATTTCATAGGTAACTTTTCTTTACTTCATAAGCTAAGTGATAATCTTGGCCTCTCTTTAATTTGGACGAGTTATAGATGAGCCCATGCAAGAATTCATGCTTGCCAATTGCACACGTTCAATGCACACCAAAAATATCGCATGAGCAAAAACAAATAAAAGAATAAGTGCACTAAAAGTCTTAAAGCCTATCACGAAAATGCAATTAAAACTTTCAAAATGTGTAATTAAATCTCATAACTTGTCAAATTTATGCAATTAGGTCATTCCATTAACTTAGTCCAACTCGACTAATGGAAAATACTGACATGGCTTTTTTTATTATTTTCTTTTGCCTACGTGACAATGACATAGCTAAAATATGAAATAGAATGCTAAAACAACATGGTTTTGGACCAAATTTGATTTTTTTTTAATATAAATCCAATTCTTGCTTGCCTTTTCCTCCTCTCTTTTTTTTTTTTTTTTTTTTTTTGGATTTTTTACTTTGTTCATATTAAAAAAATCAAATTTGAACCAAAACCACATATGTTCAATGCACACAAAAATATGTCATGAGCAAAATCGAATAAAAGAATAAGTAGGCTAAAAGTCTTAAAACCTCTCGCAAAAATACAATTAAAACTTTCAAAATGTGTAATTAAGTCTCATAACTTGTCAAATTTGTGCAATTAGGTCATTCTATTAATTTGGTCCAACTTAACTAATGAAAAATACTGACATGACTTTTTTTTTAATTATTTTTCCCCTCGTGGCAATGATGTAGCTAAAATAAAATATAAGACTAAAACGAGGTAGTTTTGGTCCAAAACCGATTTTTTAATATGAATCTAATTCTTGCTTGCTTTTTCCTTCTTCTTTTTTGTATTTTTTACTTTATTTGTATTAAAAAAATCAAATTTGAACCAAACAACATTGTTTTGACACATCAATGCCATGTAGGATAGAGAAAAAAAACACGTCAGCATTTTCCATTAGTCAAATTGAATGAAGTTAACAAAATGACTTGATTGCACTAATTTGATAAATTTTAGGAATTAATTATACTTTTTGAAAATTTTGGGAATCAATTATACTTTTATGATCAGTTTTACAACTTTCAAAGCACTTATTACACAAATAAATGAATGAATGAATAAAACGCTGTTGATCTCGTCTCAATATCCAAATTTTCACCATCCATTGAACCAAGGGTTGACAAACTCCAACTAAATCGATCTAATTGCATCTGTACCCTCACCATGAACCTAAATTTCTCACCCCTTAAACAAATTAAATATGAAGATTAAAACATTCGCCAGAAAAGGTGTTACAAAAATATTTGCCCTGTCCTCTCCATTTGGTCTGTAATTAACAATTTTACTGATAAATAGAAAATGCCAATAAAGGTATTACCAAAATCTCTTCTCTATCCTCTCTTTTTGGTCTGTAACTAATAATTTTACCAAATACATAGAAAAAAGCCAAAAATATTTTAGGAAAATCTCTGTCCATATCCTCTCCATATAGTCTGTAATTAATAATTTTACCCAAATAACAAAATTCCAAAAAAGGTATTGCGAAGTCTCTATCCTTATCCTCTCCATTTGACATATGATAAAGGAAAATTTACCAAATAAAGAAAACAATGCCAAAAAAGGTATTAGGAAAATCTCTTCCCTGTCATCTTCATTTGGCCTGTAGCTTACCGATAGATTAAAAAACAATGCTAAAAAGATAATGACGAAAATTCTATGGGTAAGGACAGTTTCAAGGGCATTCTCGTCTTTTCAAACAGTTCAAATCACCTCATCCCTGTGGTCATTACCGCCTCTTATGTTGCGCTTTTCTATTTTATTCATTTGGTTAATCATATTAAGGGGTACTTAATTTGTAAATTTTTCAGTTTAAGTGCACTAATTTCCATAACATTAAACAAAAATTTCTCATTTTGTTCCTCGCATCACCTCAGCACCAACTAATAGATTCTATTTATGAGAAAATCTTTGAATTTCAAGAGGTTCAATTAATTCCGCACACGACTTCAATTAATTCCGAGAACAAGCAATCATCGTGTTCTCATACTTAAGGCATACTTAAAATGTAGATTTTTCAATTACAGTGCTCTAACTATTAATAACTCGAAATGACTTTTTATTGCGTTGTTGCTCGTCATCACTTTGCCCTTGCCCATAAAAATTTATGTTTATGACATGATATTCAAACTTCATCGGTTCAATTAATTCCCTCCCCCCCCCCCCCCCCCTCAAGCCTGTGTTGTTGTGTTCTCATGCATAAATATTTTACATTTCTCGCTTCACCGATAAATTCTATACCAATCATTAGACGGATCTAGTTAACTAACGCTTTCAGAGTATTTCGTTAATCATACCTAATAAAGACATATTTTCATGCTTAACGTTCCGATCATGCAACCCACAAGGAAGAGGATATTTTGAACATGATAAATTTCAATATTTTGATGTTTAACAAGCGTTGCTGAACACTTGTTGATAAATTCCCAATATTTACTTAAAGTAGAATTTTTTACAGTGATTTTTTAATTAATTATTTCCAGGGAAATGAAAAGCGTAAACCACCTTCCTCTGCCGACCAAAAAAAAAACCACTTCCTCTATAAAATCCTTCTCTTGCAACTCAAATCCCCTTCTACACCTTCTTCAAGCGAAAAACCTACTCTCATTCAACTCTGCCATTCACGCCCACTCACTCCGTCGACCCTCGTCCCTCGTTCCTTATTCGTGTCCTTGTCCGATTTCTGTATCTGGAGAAATCGCGTACGAATTTTTCTTCATCTTTGCTTTGATCTGGGTGTTTCTTGAAGCCAAAGTAAATGAACGCTCTTGCTGCTTAGCACTAGATTTTCGACTTCTTAATTTCGTGTTCTGTCGCTCTCTTTGTTTTCAAAATCCTTTTTCGTTCGTTCGACGACCCAACCTCGACGATCTCTCATTGGCGTTTTGTGTTGGTGATTAACGAGTCTCTGTTTGCTTTCAATTGTCACTTCATTGACTAAAAGCTTTGGATCTTCATTCATTCTGCCGTTCCATTTATTTTGAATCGAGTCGTTATTTTTTTAACGCACCTTTTTGGAACGTTCCGGCTTCGGGCAAGGATGTCGAACTCCATGCATCAATCTTCGACTGTACACGACGTCGCTCCTGATGCAGTCACCCCCGAAGTTGGCCATCCTGCAATTGATCTCAACCTTCCAGATCTGAACGATCCGATAAAAGATCAGGATCCGGATTCGGCCGTCTCCGACTGCGAGAGCCTCATCTCCACCTGTCGATCTGGCACTGCTCTATTGCCCTTCATCAGCAGCGGGTTGACGGAACTTCGCGAGGGAGACAAGGCCTACCGCATTATCAAGGAGAGATTCGTCTCGTGGCTAGGTGCGCATGGGGTGGAAGTCGCCGTGGTGGCAATCCACCAGAACAGCTTCTCCAGCGTCTCGGCCAAAGCACGGGCCCAAGTGTTTCGACTTTGCTCCCAGGCAGTACAGCAGAGAGGCGGCGGCAGCGACACCGCCAACGTGAGGTACGCATGGCATGCGATCTCGAGGGAAGAGGTGCCCAACATCTTCTCCTATGGCTTTGGCTATAGTGGGAAGCCTATGAACAGTGCCTTGTTTGGTCGTGGACTTTATTTTGCTCCCGAAATTCATCTCATCGAAAGGTATGGAATTCCTCTTCTTCTTCTTTTCACTTTGAATTGCGAATTATTGAGAAATGATATTTGAAAAGTGGTATGATCATGAAGATATGTCAATGTAGAGCACTAGTATTTTTCCCTTTTGAGCAATGATATGTTATATCTAACAGAGCAAGTATACTTCACTTTCATGTTGCTTTTGAATTCGTGTCTAATATATTGCACATATGATGATATCAGCCTTAGCTAGTTTCATGGTTATACTTTGGCAGCACTAAATCTGGCCCTATTAATTGCATAAATAATTAAGAGATTATCACAGTGATATGTTTATTTAGCGCCTTATTATATTTTCTTATAATCAATGATCGTTTAAATCTAGTAGAACATAGTATGTTTAATTTATGATTGGCAGAGTGAAATCCAACCTTATAAATTGCACCAATAATTGAGAGATATTGTTAGGAAAGCGGTACGGTCATGAACATATATTGATTTAGTGAGTTATTATATTTCTCTTTTAATCTGAGATAGGGAGCATGTTTTGTGAGCATGTTGTTTCTTAAATCATGTTAAAACGTTGTGCATGTGATCATAACGGCCTTAAATAGTCTCTTTGTAATGCTTTCATAGTGCTAAGTATGCCCCTATGGATAGAGATGGTCTTAGGCATCTATTGCTTTGCCGGGTCATATTGGGGAAATCAGAACTTGTTACTTTTGGTTCGGAACAATCTCATCCCAGCTCAGAACAATACGATTCGGGCGTCGATGACTTATTATCTCCAACAAGATACATTGTTTGGAGCACCCATATGAACACTCACGTCTTACCACAGTACGTTATCAGCTTTAAAGCCCCTTGTTACTTGAGAGGTAATCACATTGTTCTTTCTCATTCATGCTTTTGCATTCATCATATTTGTGTGTTTGACTTTGTCTGCTCTGTCAATTAATCTGATGGTTTGCGAAAATCTAGATGGAATAGAGTCGTTGAGAACTTCGGAGATGTCACGGGAACAAACTTTTCCTCGGGTGTCATTTCGGATTTTGATTTTAAAGCTCTTGAACATCTTACGTCCATCTGACATGAATTTGGTGGCTAATCATTATAAGGATCACATGGTAAGTGCCACATCAACATTGTCATCACTTGGCTCTTCTCTTTCAAGCTTTAGTATCTGCTAATGTCGAGATATTTTTAAAACACGATCATCATTTTTCAGCGGGGAAAGATTTCGAGGCATGTGCTGGTACAGAAAGTAAGGCAAATTACTGGGGATAAGTTGTTGATTGAAATCATCAAAGGTTACGGAACTAAGGTGCGGATTATGATCCTTTGATAAACAGTAATACGAAAGCACATCTATATCTTTGATGTCGAGTCATGGATAGAGAGAGCTTGTTTCTACTTGCACTGAGTTGATAGTGAATGATTTGTTCCATTCTACAGCAATCTGGGGCGTAAAGCGGCTAATTATGGGACCATGGATGGCCTTGAATAAGACTGGTTTTTATTTTGTTGAGTTCACACCACACAGCAGCGCGAGCAAATGGTATACAAGACGTGGAGGAGGAGGACCAGCCGAATCGGATGCTAACATAGCTGCTGGAAAAAGTTTCTTTTTCTTTTTTTTTTTCAGAATTTGTATGATCCGCTGATCTTTTGAACATTTGTGATAGGTTACAGTCATAAACTGCGGTCTTCTCTTGGTCCCTATGTCGCATGACTGTTTGTCTTCAATGGAGTATCAAAACTCTTCTTTGGTTGACATGCTATAGGAATATTACATGATCTGTGCAGTTTTGCAGGAGATAATTTCATTTTCTTCTAATGACTTGTCAGAATATAACCAGATCCTGAAGCTTACGTGGCAAGCCTTAATAAAAAATGCATGATTTAAGAAAAGAAAAGCGGCTACAGATGAAACGTTTTCCCATTAATCTTTAGTGTGTGTTTATAATTGGTAGCTAACCTTATCAAAATGGTGGAGGGTGGAATTTTTCTCTTCGTTTCATTTTTTATTTCTATATTTTTGGGGGTTGTTAGAATGAGTCATGTGTATAAGACTGTAAAGTTTGACCCTTGCCAAAATTTTTGCACGGGTCAAATTTTCGCTTAGTTTAATAGGTTGAATTTAAAAAAATAAAAAAAGGTCAGCGAAATGTATGGAAGATGTAAGAGTTTACCTAATTTGGACTACATTAATTGATATTGTAATTTACCGTTTAACGTTTACCGTTTTACGGGGTTTGGTCTAAGGTGAGATAGAAGGTTTCTTAATTAGTCTAATATGGGCTGGCTAGTGTGGGCCGAGTTGAGCTTGGCCCGTAATGAGAGGGACTGGCTGGAAACTCTATAAATAGTGCTCAAGTCTCTCCTCTAACCCTGATTTCTCACATGTATCCTCACCTAAGGAGTGTTTACCTAACACTAAACGTGAGGGGGTTGCCTCATTGAGCCAGTGATACGGAGGGCAATAGAGGAGAAGGACTTGCGCGTGGAACATTGTGTTTCCGCTTCCGCTTCAAGTACAATGGATCCTAAAACAAGTGCGTAAATCTTTCTGATCTTTTATACATGTTCTTGTTCTAGTTATGGAGATCTTGAGGTTGCATAATTTGCATCCAACATGTGGTATCAGAGCCTCCATAACTTTAGAACATGAAGTAAAGGATTTTGCCCTAACCCTAATTTGTGTTTTTCGAGATTTTTCGTAAAATAAAACACGAAGTAAAGGATTTTTCCCTAACCCTAATTTGTGTTTTTTCGAGATTTTTCGTAAAATAAAAATATAATTAAATTATATATTCGGACTGGAATCGGTGAGACGAGCGAAACCGTGGGCGGCGCGTCGCCGGAGGGTTCCCCACGCGCCCCCACGCGCGGCCAGACGCCGGCTGGGCGTCGAGCACTCACCCCACGCGCGGGCACGCGCCCCCACACGCTCCCACGCGCGGGGCGCGGCTTGCGCGTGCGAAGCACGCGGGTGCTAACGTCACATGACGTCAGCGACCCGGACCTGGAGCTCGACCCGACTCAGGACCCGAACCCGACCCGATCCGCTTCGCGGGTGCTGACGTCACATGACGTCAGCGACCCGGACCCGGAATCGACCCGATTCGGTTCGCGGGTGATGACGTCACCTGACGTCAGCAACCCGGAGCCGGATCCGACCCGATTCGCTTTCTGGGTGATGACGTCACGATGACGTCATCCACCCGGACCCAACCCGAATGGCGATCGACCCGACTCGACCCGACCCGTTGACCCGACTCGACCCGGTCAACCGATGACGGGACCGGTCAACCGGTCGGACCGGGAACCGGTCGGACCGGTTTTGATCGGCAGTTGACGCCCGCGCGTGGGCTCCACGCGCCGCGCACTCAGGCGGCGCGTGTGGGCGCGTGGGACGCCGGATCGGCGCGTGACCGGCGGCGTTGGACTCGTATGATTGTCCTCTATCTTGTGGTGTATTTGTTTTACATGTTTGATAATTTTATGCATGTGAAAATACATACGAAACCCTGAATACGTGCTTTTTTGTGTATTTTTTGCGTATTTTTCTTGTATTTTTCTATGATTTTGGAAATACAGGTGCTGGGTTACAGGTATGTTATCACATGAGCTTTATGATTATTATTCATTAATATTATACAATAAAATTTATTTTTATTAATAAATGAAGCAATGTAATTAGCATGATATGTGATTTTAGTGATTTACTGCCCCTGTCACTAAAGTTAAAATCACATATGTATGGTTTATGTGAGATGTAATTTTATATCCCTGGCATGAGAGAGTTTCAAAGATTCAATTGAGTTGTGACCGCCAAAGTGGCACACTTGATTGGGTTTGAGAAATTTCGGTCTCGTATATTGATTGGGATGTCTCCTGATCTAATACATAATCATACTCCCAAAGGGGGTTATTGTGTATTAGTTCATGGAGGGATACATGATAGTGCGGTGGAGGAGTGACTGGTCCTAATGGTTCATATGCCCAAAGGTGATGAATTCATGAAAGATTGGAAAATATTCTCATAACCGCTATCATGTGGGGAGTATACAATTGCATGTTATGTATTCTGCCCAAAGGTGATTATGTAATTTTGCGGTAACTCTCTGGATGTGTACTTGTTCGTCAAGTTACACAATGCTCACATGATGCTAATTATAATCTGCTTATTTTTACAGTCACATTTTCTATAAACGGTAACTCCGTCACTATTGAGGTTCTTGCTGGTTCAAACTTTAAGAAATGGAGAGAAGATTTTCTGTTTGCTATGGAGATGGCAGATATTCATATTGCTCTTACTGTCGATCGGCCGGCAGATCTTACTGCCGAGAGTACAGAAGCTCAGAAAGCTCATTTTACTGCATGGGAAAAGAGCAATAGAATTTGCTTATTGTCAATGAAGCGTTCCATTCGGGAACACTTGAAAAGTGGTTTGCTCGCAGACCGCACCGCTAGGCGATGATGGAGGCCTTGATGGCTAGAAACCGTGTTTCACCTAATGCTGAGATAGGAACACACCCGCAAACATTATTTACTATGAAGTTTAATGGTTCTGTGGAGTTAGAGATTATGTTATGAGGATGGTTGATTTGCGAGACAAAGCTTGAGGCTCTCAATGTTGTTATTCCCACTGCGTGCATTGTGCATCAAGCTCTAAATAATCTTCCTCCTGATTTTGGGATTATTAAGACCAATTATAATTCCCAAGATGAAACCTGGTCGCTTAATGATTTGATTGCAAGGGTGGTGGCAGAGGAAGAGAAATTGAAGAAAGATAAAGGGCACATTGCTCTTTATGTTTCTAGTTCGCGATGATAAGGGTAAGAAGGTGAGAAATTATTCTTATAAGAGCAATTCTGAAGTTGCTTTAGGACCTTCTAACTATAAAGGAAATTCTGAAGGTGCTGGACCTTCTAACAGTTTGGGTCCTAAGAGAGCATTCACCAAGAAGGATGGTGTTCTTTGCTACTTTTGTAGGGAGAGAGGACACGTAAAGAAACGCTGCAATAAATTTAAGGCTTGGTTGTCTAAGAGAAACAAGAATGAGCCTAAAGGTAATAATTCTTTGGCATTTGTTTATGAATCCAATCTATCTGAAGTCCGAGACTAATTCGTGGTGGCTAGATAGTGGTGCAACTAATCATGTTGCATTTACCATACGGGGGTTCATAAACCGAAGGACGCCAAATCAGGATGAATTAAAGCTCACTGTTGGGAACAGCGTTGGAGTTGACGTCGAGTTCGTGGGAGATGTTATTTTGATTTTAGATTCTGGTTTTAGGATGGCGTTGAGAAATACTTTTTACATACCTTCTTTTAGGCGGAATTTAGTTTCGGTGTCTTGTTTGGACATGTGTGGATACTCTTTTGAAATAAAGAGTAATACTATTTCCATGTTTTATGATTCAAATAAGATTGGGTGTTGCAATTTATCCAATGGATTATATCGATTGAGTTTATCTCCCAACGACATGTACGTTGCTTATTCAGCTGAAAAGGTTGTTTCCAAAAGGCCTCTATCTAAGGAACAGTCTTATGCATTGTGGCATAAACGTCTTGGTCACATCTCTAAAGAAAGAGTAGAAAGGCTTATGAAGGCTGACATATTGCCTACTCTTAAAGGTGATCTAGAGACTTGCATAGATTGTTGTAGAGGTAAGATGACAAAGATAAAGAAGAAATCTGCCGTATGAAATTTTGACTTGTTGGAGGTTGTTCACACTGATATCAGTGGACCATACACGGCTACTTTGTGCAGGAATTTTTATTTCATCACATTTATTGATGACTATTCCCGATATGGATACTTATACTTGATTAAAGAAAAGTCCGAGTCTCTTGACAAATTCAAGATTTTTCAGACTGAAGTGGAGAAACAGTTGGGAAAGTTATAAAGATCGTTAGATCTGATCGTGGTGGTGAGTATTTTGGTAGGCACGGTGATGCTGGACAACTTAAAGGGCCGTTTGCAAGATACCTAGAGGATTCTGGGATAGTAGGTCAATTTACTATGCCTGGAAGTCCTGAACAAAATGGTGTAGCTGAAAAGCGCAATCGTACTCTTATGGACATGATGAGAACTATGATTAGCAGGACCAATTTGCCTAATTTTTTGTGGGGTGAAGCTTTGAAAACAGCTCTTTATATTCTAAATCGTGTTCCTACTAAAGCAGTTCCATTGACTCCTTTTGAATTGTGGACTGGACGTAAGCCTAACTTGAATCACCTTAAAGTTTGGGGATGTCCTGCAGAGGTGAAGTTATATAATCCGACATTGAGTAAGTTGGATTATAAAACTACTCGGTGTTACTTTGTATCCTACCCAGATCATTCAAAGGGGTATCGGTTTTATAACCCTAATGGAGGTACAAGAATTGTGGAATCTCAGACTGCAAAATTTCTAGAATTTGATGTAGCTGAAAAGGGTAGCTGCTTACAAGCTATCGAAGATGATAATATGGTGGGGATTACTGGATCCCTGTTTCATCCTGTGCAAACAATTATAGAGCCTCCTGCACCTCAACCGAGCCTGTTGCGGCTCAAGATCCCGTTGTTGAGACAGCTGAAGAAATTCCTCAAGTCCCTCAAATTCAGAATGAGGTTGAAATAGCTCCACTCAGAAGATTGACTAGGGAAAGACGTTCAGCTATACCACCAGACTATCTTGTCTACCTAGGAGAGCATGATTATGATATTGGCTGTTTTGTTGATCCTGTGACTTATGCGGATGCCATCTCATGTCCTCAATCAGATTTATGGCTAGATGCGATGAAAGATGAGATGCAATCTATGAAACACAATGGTGTTTGGGAGCTTGTTCAATTGCCTGAAAGTTATAAACCCATTGGCTGCAAATGGGTATTCAAGACTAAAAGGGATTCCAAAGGAAAGATTGAAAAGTTTAAAGCCAGACTGGTAGCTAAGGGTTTCACTCAAAGAGAAGGAATAGATTATGAAGCAACATTTTCTCCAGTTTCTTCTAAAGATTCCTTTAGAGTGATCTTGGCTTTAGTAGCTCATTTCGATATGGAGTTACACCAGATGGATGTTAAGACTGCTTTTCTAAATGGAAACCTTGATGAAGAGGTTTATATGGTGCAGCCTGAAGGTTTTGCAGCAGATGACTCAGGTAAGGTTGTTTGTAAATTGCAAAAGTCTATTTATGGCCTTAAGCAAGCTTCTAGACAGTGGTATTTCAAGTTTCATAGTATTGTCACTTCATTAGGATTTATTGAGGACAAAGTAGATCAATGTATATACACCAAGGTCAGTGGGTGGAGATATATTTTTCTCATACTTTATGTGGATATCTTGCTTGCTAGTAATGACATTAGTTTACTACATGAGACAAAGCGGATGTTATCGAAAATTTTGATATGAAAGACCTTGGTGAGGCGTCTTTTGTTCTTGGCATTGAGATCCATAGGGATCGCTCACGTCGTTCATTGGGTTGATCTCAGAGGGCATATATTGATCGTATTTTAGAAAGATTCAATATGCAAGATTGTAAACTAGGAATTGCTCATGTTGTTAAGGGTGATAAGTTGAGTCTTTCACAATGCCCTAATTCAGATTTTGAGAAAGCTCAAATGATGGATGTACCTTATGCTAGTGTGCTTGGAAGTATCATGTATGCTCAAGTTTGCACTAGACCAGATATTGCTTTTGCAACAGGACTTCTAGGCAGATATCAGTCAAATCCAGGTCATGATCACTGGGTTGCTGCCAAGAAGGTTTTAAGGTACTTAAAGAGAACAAAAGAGTATATGATGTTTTATAGATATGTTCCAGACTTGCAACTAGTAGGGTATTCAGATGCAGATTTTGCTGGTTGTCAAGATGATAAGAAGTCGACGACAGGATACATATTTATGTTGGCAGGAGGTGCAGTATCATGGAAGAGCGAAAAACAGAAATCCATATCTTCTTCTATCATGCAAGCGGAGTTTGTAGCATGTTTTTCAGCTGCTACTCAAGCTATTTGGCTCCGGAACCTCATTAGGGAGTTATCAGTTTTTGATTTTGTGGATAGGCCCATACAGCTATATTGTGACAATAACTCTGCATTGTTGTTTATTAATAACAACAGAAGTCTCAAGGGGTCTAAACACATTGAGGTCAAATTTTTGACAATAAAGGAATTAGTGCAGAATGGTGACGTTGCAGTAAATTATATTCCTACAGATGATATGATAGCAGATCCGCTGACTAAAGGCCTACGCCCGTGTGTATTTGATCGACATGTCATTAGCATGGGCCTAGGAGCATCTTGGGATGCTGTTATTTAGTGGGAGCTATGTTTTATTTTTCTTTGAATAAAGTTTACATCTGTTTTTTGTTACAATTTAGTAACACTTTGATATATATATATATATATGTCAACTTTTGTCTGCATTCAATAAATATTTTTGAATGGATTGTTATTATGTTGAATATATATATTGTTAAAAGTCTAAAGGTATTGCTAAATCCTTGAGTGAAGGCTAGGGGGCATTCGGTTATTAGCCTTGTGCATATGTCTTGTGATTCATAAAGAAAGGTTAACCGTAAGGACAAGACATATGTGGGTTCATTGGAACCATAAAGCATTCTCTAGTGCCACAAGTTTTTGTGACGCCTAAAGTTAAGAGAATGGTGACTAACAAATGAGATTTCTCTATGAGAGATGTTATCCATTTGCCACACTACCATATTGAATCCATATCAATAAAGTTAAGAACATTTGTGACCATGGAAGGCTCGTGTGTATACATGCAGTTACCGCCATGATTCGGTGTTTAAGACTTTATGGGATAGGATTGATTATTAAGAATTATCTCTGGACCAAAGTGCGCACATACAATACGATTTCAATTAATATAGTCCAAGTGGGAGAATGTAAGAGTTTACCTAATTTGGACTACATTAATTGATATTGTAATTTACCGTTTAACGTTTACCGTTTTACGGGGTTTGGTCTAAGGTGAGATAGAAGGTTTCTTAATTAGTCTAATATGGGCTGGCTAGTGTGGGCCGAGTTGAGCCTGGCCCGTAATGAGAGGGACTGGCTGGAAACTCTATAAATAGTGCTCAAGTCTCTCTTCTAACCCTGATTTCTCACATGTATCCTCACCTAAGGAATGTTTACCTAACACTAAACGTGAGGGGGTTGCCTCATTGAGCCAGTGATACGGAGGGCAATAGAGGAGGACTTGTGCGTGGAACATTGTGTTTTCGCTTCCGCTTCAAGTACAATGGATCCTAAAACAGGTGCGTAAATCTTTCTGATCTTTTATGCATGTTCTTGTTCTAGTTATGGAGATCTTGAGGTTGCATAATTTGCATCCAACAAAAGAAGCCTAAGCCCCTATTGTCATGTTATGGATGGTTGCAAAGGGTTTCTATCGGAGGTGGACTTGGGTGCGTTCTTCATCGAGATGGCCATCCAACTTTACGGCTCATTTATTAATAATGAAATTGAGTAAGAGTCTTAGATGTCAAAGGTTTGAGACTGAGATGGTTACATTCAGGGGAAGATTCATCTGTGTCTGGGTCTTTATTTGCTCACCAATCTATTTCCTAGAATAGGAATTCTGGCCTTTTCTTTAATGGCCTTTCCGTTCTCTTTTGTATCAGCTATAGGAGTATGTAAATCCCTGGGGAAAGGGGGAAATATAAGGAAGATAAGAAAAAAAAAAGGATGTTCGAAAAGTTTTTCTTTTGATGGAAGACCTGAAAGCATCACTGGCTCAACGCCCTTGAGTTGAAACCCTTGGAGAATCTTGCACAGAGAGCATCATCTGTTTAGTTCCAGAGAAGATGGTGGTGGGTCGGGCATTTTCACTTTGCATTCCATGTGTTCCGCCCTCAACCATAAAACCTTGTGGATGTGCTAAATAGACATTTTCTTGCAAGTCTTTATTAAAAATGTTGTTTTCTAGTCCATTTGATGTAGCTCTAAATTATAATGACCTACTAAGACCATGGCATTACCTTTCAACCACTAATTCTCTTTGAATGAAACATTTTGCAACCGGCCTGGCTTTATACCTTTCAACATTATCTTTAGGGTCTAGCTTTGTTTGGTACACCCATTTACAACCTACAGCTTTGGCTCCTTTAAGCAAGTCTACTAGGTCTTAGACATCATTAGTTTTCAATGAGTTTAACTCATCTTTCATGGCTTCAAGCCACTTAATTAAATGATCACTTGTAATGGCTTCATCATAAGACATAGGATCAATTCCTATGCCAACATTATGGTCTGATCCATCTAGATCCGTGATGTAATCATTAGAGATATGTAGTTGGATCGCTCCCACTTTTCATGAGCAGTTTTCTGCTCATTTGAGCTTTTAGCCATGAGTCTAGTGAGAGCGTCACCCCGTAATGCATAATCCAAATCAATGACCCCAAGAATGAAACTTATTTACTCTTTCCATTTCTTAAAATTTATACCACTTAGTTGTTCAATAGAGGAAAGTTAACTTGTAATAGCAGAGGATTGTAGGCTAGATTAAAAAATTTAAATGCATGCACATTAGTACCTTTAGGAAATCCACAAATATAAATAAAATAATTTAATTTATCATTATAATAAACTGAAAAATAAACAGTTCATCTACATGGAAGGTAAAATATACAAAACCTTACCAAAAGAAATCCAAGAATCATTTATAGTCCTCCCTTGGGCAAACTATAAACACTTTAAATGGATTCTTTTATAATTTACTAGCAAATTTCGTAAGGCAAGAATAAACCAAATTAAATCACCATTGGCTAGAATTAATTCGAGTCGCGTATTAGCAATTTATTTGCTTATCATATTATCTTTGCACTCAAAATTAAATATCTTAATTTTCTGTTGGGCCAATTAAGAATTTAATCATGAGCATTACACGAGATGATTTTTATCATAATCTAAATCTATTTAAAACAATAATCTTCTGTTAGGCTGATTACTGATTTTTATCATCATAGGGTTATGCTTGACAAGTTTAACACAACCCAATCGCCATTAACAATATTCGCTTTCCAAATAAATGCGTGCCGAATAAAAGAGAAGGAAACAACACAAAATTAGGTCATTCAATGGTCAAATCAAGGAACGATAACCAGAATTTAAAACAGTATCTATCAATTTCAAACATTTTGTTAACACAAACTCAAAAATATCCTACTCAAAAACATTATTTTCATATGATATTCGAAAAAAATTGATTATATATATTCCACCAAAAAATGAAATTCTATGAATCAATCATAAAAGGGGCCAAAAGATCATAATAAACATTATAACCATGTTCATGTGTTGAATAAACTAACGCTCTGATACCACATGTTAGAATAATAAGATCTTTCAATCACATGAACATGACATCAAACTATTAAATATAGCAAACTGGAATCAAAGGAAGTCGTTATTGATACAACAAGAGAGAGAAGATGTCTTCTTGTGGGTATGCATCTTTACCACTCTTCTCTATGATGGTTGTGATGGAAGTGTATTTTTCTCTCAACAATTCTGTGGAAATAGCGAAAGCGTGATAATGGGATGCCAACATTCTCCACCAAAGAGAGACCTTATATAGAGAGAGTGATGGGACTAACCCTAAAGCTGTCAAATCTCAACATTCCATCAAGATTTAATATATATGGATTCTACATATATGGATTCTACATACCTAATTGGATGTCACAATTATATTGTCGATAATATATTTAATTAAATTGGGAATATATCAAATGTTGAATAATAGATTTGATAAGCCACATAAATGGGTTAAACCTTGTCAAGTCCAACACAAACAGCCATCAACAAACAGTAAAGGAAATGAAAAATATTTTCCAACATAGTTCGTTTGTCATGAAACAAGCAAAAGCTCACAATCTTTTTACTCTCTTCCATGTTTTAATTCTATCTTCCCCAATTCGCTTGATATTGTACCTAATTTACCGTCATTACTAAAGATGACAAAGTCATTTATTGGGAAAATTCCAAAAATGGACCCAAAGTGCCATTATTTTAGCAAATAAAGACCCAAAGTGGACATTATTTCAAATAAGAACCTGCAGTGACGTCACTTTCTCAAATAAGGGCCTGAAGTGGATGTTGTTTCAAATGAGAATCTAAAGTGAATATATCAATTTCAAATAAGGACATGACTTTTGATGAATCAATGGTATTTTCGTCATTTGCCATTTTCCCTTTTTTTTTCTTTTTTTTCTGGTTCTTCTTCTTCCTCTTTGCCAGTGGTCGACTAGCCACCGACAATGCCCACAGAGGGCTGGGTGAGGGTCACCCTCACAGACGAGGGCCGCTCACACCGGCCATAGGCAAGGGACGGCCTCACCCAGGGGCCATCCTTGAGGTCGGCCGTCATCAGCCCTAAGTGAGGCCAACCCTCACCAGATCGGCCACTTGTAAGGGCTGGCGAGGGTTTTCGCCCGCTGGCAAGGGTGGTCGAGCCCTCACTTGGGCCCCGTCTATAGCTAGTGAGGGCTGGGCGACCTCGCTGGCTGTTGGTAAGGATGGTCGAGCCCTCGTCTAGGGCAGGCGAGGCCGACCCTCACTAGATATAGCAAGGGTGGCCTTGCCCGCGGCCAAAGAGGTTGTCTAGCCCTCATCGGCCACAGGGGAGGCCACCCTTACCGTTTTGGGGGAGGGCCAACCTCACAAATGGCCCTGGGCGAGGGTCGCCTCGCCTGTGGTTGACATGGATAGCCCTCGCCCAGCCCTCTGTGAGCATCATCAATGGTCAACCGGCCATTGGCGAAGAGGAAGGAGAACCCAAAAAAAAAAAAAAAAAGAGGGAAAATGGCAAATAACGATAATATCCTTGACCAATCGGAAAATTTAATCGATCGGCAAGGTTAGGTTCTTATTTGAAACAACTAAAGCCACTTCAGGCCCTTATTTAAAATAAAGTAAACTTTGGGTCCTTATTTGAGAAAATAATGACACTTCGGATCCTTTTTTGAAATTTTCCCCCATTCATTTGACTTGACCAAAGCTATCCGAAACTTTTCTTATGTAATAAACCTATTTTTTCTTGGAGCCAAGGATTGAACAAGTAATTATCATCCTTCCTTTTTCAAGTAGTTTGATGGAGGAAGGTTTCTTAGAGCCGCTGCTGTTGAATGTTTTGATTTTATTCCTCTTTTAAATTAAGTAAACACCTTATCCAATGTGTTAATTCTGTTCCTCCTCATGCAATAAAATTCATAACATGTTTGACATCTATTCCTCCTCTACCTGATGTAATAAACCTGTCCTAGATCAACGAGTAACTATTATCCTTCATTTAGGGTTTATTTATTTTGCGAAAAATGAATAATTTGAAAAATATTTTACTAAAAATAGTTATTTGTATTATTCATAATTTGTGATGAATTGAAAAACATTTTCATCAGAAATTATTGTCGATAATAATAAAAAATTTCATTGACTAATTATTTCAAGTGATACAAGTGATCATTTTAAAAAATATATATTTTTAAATCATTTATTTTCCATAAAATAAACGGAGTCTTGAATAATTTGAATTTCTTGCTCACCAAGAGACAAACTTTTTTTTTTCTTGCAATATTTAAAGATGTACCATATTACCTAACTCGCTTATCTACGTACCAACTTTTTTAGTAATTACTTGACTTATTTTTCTCTCTCTTGACCCACCATTTTGCTTTTTTCTTTTTAATTTTGTCACACAAGAAATGCTTGTTCTCTCACAGCTAGCTAGTTAGATGTGTGCACGCAGTGGAAGGTACAAATAGCACTAAAGAATTCGATGCGTAACCAGCAAATAACTAGTTATAAAGTGATTTAGCAAAAGAAAATTAAAAAAAAAAAAATGTGATGCAGCAATCAAAGTATTCATTAGGCCTTGACATATAACTTCTGTTTAATTTAGCTAAATGGCAATCTTGGCCTCTCTTAATTTAGATCTTTTTCTCAATCACTCGCTCATCTCGGAAGCAAGAACTTAGAATTTATGCCTGCCAATCGCACATGTTCAACGCACACCGAAATATCACATGAGCATAAATAGATAAATAAATAAAATTTACCAATTAAAAAATTTGGGGTTCACGAACTCCGGAACCGGATCACACTCTAATTACAACTGTATCCTCACACCCGATGAGCCCAAATTTCAATACCCCTTAAACAAATTAAACATGAAAATAAAATTAAAAAATGCCAAAAAGGATGTTATGAAATCTCTGCCCTACCCTCTCCATTTGGTCTGTAATTAATATTTTACCATTTATTATAAAAATATCTGCAATATCCTCTCCATTTGTTCCGTAATCAATAATTTTATCAATAAGAAAATTGACAAAGAAGGTGTTACGAAAACATCTATCCATATCCTCTTCGTTTGGTCCATAATTTAAAATTTACCAATTATAAGAAAATTCCAAAAAAAGGGTATTACGAAAATCTCTGCCATATCCTCCATATTTGGTTTGTAATTAATGATTTCACCAATAAAAAAAATGCTAAAAATGATACCATGAAAAACTCCCCTATCCTCTCCTTTCGGTCCGTAATTAATAAATTTACGAATAAATAAAATGAAGTGCCAAAAAAGGTATTATGAAAATCTCTTTGATGTCCTCTCCATTTGGTCCGTGATTAATAATTTTAGGAAAAAGTTAAAAAATTCCAAATATGGTATTGGGAATAGCTCCATCCTCATCCTGTTCATCTGGTTTGTAATTAATAATTTCACTAATAAATGAAAAATGACAAAAGAGATATTATGAAAAGTTCTGCCCTATCCTTTCCATTTGGTCTGTAATTGATGTTTTTACGGATTTACAAACAAAACGGTGGACGACCGGGAGTAAAGGTTGCCGGTTTGGGACGTCAACGTCAAGGACAGTGCCAAGGGCACTCTTGTCATTTCACATGGTTTGTGGCATCTCATCCCTGTGGTCGGCCGCCTCTATGTTTGCCCTAGTCTATTTTATTTATTTGGATAATCTTATTTTGTAAATTATTCAATTTTAGTGCACTAAGTATCCATAAAGCTAAACAATATCGTCTCTCTTTGTTGCTCGTCGTCACTTCGCCACCGACCAATCGAATCTTTATTTATGAGTAGACTCATCGAACAGTTAAATTAAATCAAGTTTGGTTAAGCTCAAAAGTGATTCAATCTAAATTTATTCACATAACTCGTTTTGACTAGTTTACATATAATGTAAATCTGAAAATCTAAGTAAATTATAAATTCAATTAATTCTCATATTATTTTGAGTTATATCATTCTAAACCATTGTACTGAATATAACATATCAAATATAGGTTAAGAAAAGAATTTACGATCTATGAGAAAATATTCGAGAACATTGAGAGGTTCAATTTAATCCGCACACCAGTTCAATTAATTTCGCACGCAAGCGAGAACCATGAGGCTCTTATGTAAGAATATCTTACCTTTCGTCAATAATACCTAATAAAGAAGTAAATGCATTTTCTAATGCCTTGCATAACGCAAGAAAGACGATATTTTGCGAATAATAAATGCCTAATGAAAGATTTTTTTAGTGATTTTTTATTTTTTTATTTCCGGGGGAAATTTAAAGCCAAAAACGATCGGCTCCAAAGGATAAAGTATTCAGTGCTTAGAATGCACCACGTCACCACGTAAAGGCTGATGCGGCGTGCATTTTTGTTGAGGTCCAATCACAAAATGCCACATGTCGATGACGTGGACATAATAAAATATTAAAATTCTCACTTTCTTTTTTTCTCCCTCTTCTCCCCCCACCGCCCACAGCTAGCTTCTCCATCGCAGTCACCCAACAAAGTCACCGGAGCCACATCCAGGCTGACCGTCCACGGTCGAGCCACCACCTCTGTCATCGCGGCGGCCCGCATTCGTTGCCCGTCCATGGCCGAGCTAGCAACCCCACTTCGTTGTCACCCGCGGCCACCCCTTCGTGCATGAACAAACCCCACAGTAAGTTGCAGTTCGTCCATTTGCTTCCCTAGGTGATCAAGCAAAAAGGTAGAGATTTTGAGGTGAATCTCACTTTGGAGACTATCAAAGGCGTAGCCATTGAAGCATAGGGAACTCGAGTGAAGGTCCATCACAAAAAAAAAAAAAAAAAAAAAAAAGAGTTGAGATTGGCGCTGCTACAAATCTGTCCAACAACTCTTTTCATGATAAGATGAAACTAGCAAGCGATGCCGACGTTCATCCATGGCCATTGTTGGTGTCGTTCGTCCAAATCTAGAATTCCGAGCGGTAGTGAAAACATGATCATTCAAGGTCCATGGTCACCGGAAGAAACCTGGAAATCCAAGGTCCATGGCCACCGGCAGAGTCATCGGCGCTCGCGGAGATCTGGAAATTGGAGGACCATGGCTGCGGATGCTGTGAACAGAGTAGAAGGGAGAGGGAAAAAAAAAAGGGAGAGAATTAGAATTTTAAATTTTTATGTCCAAGTCATCGACAGGTGGCATTTTGTGATTGGACTCAACAAAAATTCATGCCACGTCAGCATACGACGTGGTGCGTTCAGGGCACTGAACAAGAGAAGCAACGATTGACGACGGCACCGCCAAAGGAGACAAAAAATTCAAAGGAAAAACGTTACGCAATATGCAAGCAAATGGCTTAAGCGGCGGGCCACGACCGTCGGTTTTCCTTCTATAAAATCCTTTCTCTGCAACTCCAATCCCCCCCTTCGTCTTCTCCAAGCAAAAACCATGCTCGCAACAGACCCATCTCCTTCTCTGTTTCTCTGCGCCCCACGTCCGTGTCCATCCTCTGACTTTCTGCATCTGGAGAAGCCGTGCACGAGTCCTCCTTCATCCTTTACCTCGGTCGGCGTGTTCCTTGAATCCCACGTGAATACAGTTCCCCGTGAGACTCTATAACCTTCCGGAGATGCATGCTTTCGTTGCCGAGGATTAGGTTGTCGACTCTCTCATTTTCGGGTTCAGTCGCTCTCTTCGTTTTTGAAACCTTGTTCGCTTCATTCGACAACCAGACCTAGAGCACAAGCTTCTCTCATTCTATGTTGGGTTGGTGTCGCGACCAAATTTTCGGGTGTGAACCATCTAAGGTTTGGCTAATGGATTGTTAAGCCTAGACTTAACTCGGACTCTCTTACGCCCATACCAATTCGCGACTTAAGTTCAAATTTCTTAACATGCAAATGGATTTTATCTAGGAGTCGCAACTAATCTATTTATGGTAGGTCGATTAGACACCTAAGTAAAATAATTGAAGGATTATCTTACTCCTACGAACCAAAGACTTTGGGTACGGGGACTTGGTTACACTAGATTTATTTAATGCCCTTTCGGTACCATTTCTTTTATTTTTCAAAAATGTTTTTGCAGGCAGCTTGGATTGATTTTAAATCTATTTCCCTAATATGCGAGGTGATCATGCGAGTGCACAATCCACCAATTTAATACCCAAGAAAGCAAATAGAAAATGCAGGACTTACCTTATAACAACGAAAGCATCTGTAATGTTAGATCGAAATTCACATTATCATCCCTAGATATGATTTCTAATTAACACACAATTTCTTTTGTTTTCATTTAATTAATGTGAATCATGCTTTATGCAATGCAATACAACTAAATGACCTAATTCCAATGATGAGCAATTTCTAATTAAATGAACCTAGCAATAATCACTAAATAACATGCATTTCATGAATCTAATTCTATATGACATGCACATGATATTTTTGTATTTCTTATAAAAATTCGTAATTAAAAATTACTAACAATAAAAATCTAACTAAAGTGAGATATTATCTATTTTAAGTTAGGAAATAGACTAATCTGAATCCTATATTAACTTAGAAATTTATCTCGACATGCAATTTAATTCCAATATATTATCTAACCTAGATATCATCTAAACATGCATTCTAGTATAATTAAAAAGGTATCTAACTATTCTATCATGCAATTCTATATAGGAAATCAAATATAATCTACATGATATGCAAATGTAATCTTTTTTGTATTTTCGGGATAAATAAAGCAATTAAAAGATAAGCACAAAATCATTCAAAATCATCAAAGATATCACACATCGTCCAAATCAGGAAACAATATCTAAATCAAACTTGATTATTTCGCTAATAAAATCGATAAATTGATCTTAAGCCTTAAAGATCAAGATATCAATTTTATTCCCGTGTAATTGATTATTCCATCTAAAGCCTTATAAATGGAATAAAAAATCGGTATGCGGTTGCGAACTAGAAAATAAATCCTAATTTGGAGATATGTCTATCACTTATAAATATGCACATTAGATACTAATAGACATATATTATGCAGTAAAATATGCAAATATACTAGAGATGTGCAACTTACCTCAAATAAATATGCAAATATACTAGAGATGTGCAACTTACCTAATTTGAGGATATTCTTTTCAAATTTGGACCAAGCGCAATTGTGACTGTGACTGAGATCACGACCAGCTCCTCAATGATGAGGCGACGAGCGGCAGCGAGCGACGTTGATGGGTAGTTTATGGCCAATGAACCTACAAAAACAAAAACTTTACGGGATGGCCCGGTTTATGGGTGAGCTCAACGGCAGCGGTAAGCTCGGCACGGCATTAGGACAACGGGTTGTCTCGTGGTGGATCGCAAGTGGCTCGTCAATGTCTTCAATTCGTTGAGGCACGTCAACAGCAAAGGACAAATCAACTGCTCTATTGCGAACCAGGACAGGGATGGCAAAGCAAGTTTGCTCGGCTCACAATTGTTGACGGTGGCGACGCCCACGATGGACGTAATTTACCGAGACTGGAACTCGCGTTGAGGATCTCCGTGAAGATACTAAAGTTGTTGAAGAATTTACGAGCATAATGAGCCCAGTGTGTTTTCGGCTTCTCCCCTAGAAATTTTCTTCCTGGTAGTGAAGAGAAAATAAATAATAAATAAATAAATAAAAACTCAAATTGGAGGCATGAATCTGAAGCGATTCATGGGATCATGGCGGTGGCTCGTAATTGAAGGACAGTGGATCGAACGGTGGTGCTCGGTCATGGAAGGTCGGAGCTAGTAAACGGTGTTGGGCCCTCTCGGTTCGGAACAGATCAGCAAGCCAGGGACAGCGTCAACGAGGCAACAACTGGACAACAGATCGACGCGTGGTCTCAGTGCAGCAGCGTCGGTGTCACTGGGACAGAGCAACAATGTCGTCGTTGCAGCGAGGTGAGCACCACGTCAAGGAAACAACGACTGCGTTGTCTCAGTGGAAGTGCAGCAAGCTGTCGAGGCTCGCGGTAGTGATGCTGGAACCGATGCGGCGGTCGCTAGAATTGCTGGATGAAACACCGGAAAGTTGCGGAGTGGGCGAGGACGGGCTTCGTTAATGTTGGTCTCGGAAAAGCGGCGTCCGAGATGTGAGAATTGCCTGAATTAATCTCCACAAATCACCACTCACAATCCCTCTTTAATTCCTTATTTTTTATTCCTCCACTCACTAATGGCATCTCAATGCTTCATGCCCTCCTCTCTCTGGATTTTCTCTTGCAAGGTGAAGGCAAGCCAATCAAGAACGTTCTGATGAAGGCGCCCAGGCCAGCAACATGAGATGCAACCCAATACACGGTCGTGTATCTCCACCATGTGGCCTCCCCCTTACGAAGTGATAAAAAAGAAGTTCCCCGGAAAAAATAAAACCCCTACGAAGTGATGAAAAGAAAAGCCCCCTTTGTGCAGCCGTATATTCAATGTGTGGCCCCCTGAAAACCCTATACGACTAATCTATTTATAAGCCTCAGACTAGGGTTTTAATTTTTCCAAATTGATATCCACGAAGATTCTTTTTTCCAAATGCAATATTCACTTGTCACATCTGCCCTATCCGAAAAATTCATCATATCCCGGAAAATTTCAAATTCTTATTTTCTCATGAGATAATTTCCAATTACTTAAAAAAAGGGCTTGGGCCAATTTGCCCACTTCATGGGCTTAGTCCGGCCTGTCAATTTAAAGCTCAGAACCACTAATTCAAATCCACCCGTCACCGGTCCAATAAATAAATGCAAAATATGTAAATTAAAAATAAATGCACCTACATCTATATGCTATGCATTTAATATTTTTTCAGGGGTTAATTTTAACCCATAATTTTCTATGCAATAAATAAATTACCAGATTGCCAAAATTTAGGTGTCAACGGCTGGCGATTCGCGAGGCTCTGTTTTGCGACTGTCTCACTTCAAGAACTAAAAGCCTTTGATCTTCACTGGTTTTTCTTTCTTCAATCCGTACCATTTTAGCGTCTGTTTTTCGTTTTTAGCAGTCGTGAAATTTTTCTGAATCGTTTCGTTATTCCAAAAATGGTGGGCTACGCACATCGATCACCGACTGTACACGCTGCCGCTCCTGATGCAAACGCACCTGAATTCAACCATCCGGCAAACGATGTCAACCGTCCTGATCCCCACAATCCGATGGATGATCAGGATCGGGATTCGTCCTTCTCCGATTGCGAGAGCATTGTCTCCACCGACCATTCCGGCGCTAGTGCCGCTCCTCCGTTGCCATTTACTGGTGCCGGGTGTGGAACTCGAGGAGGGAGACAAGGCCCACCGATTTATCAAGGAGAGGTTCGTCTCGCGGCTAGGCGCGCTGAGGGAGCAACTTACCGTGGTGGCGATCCACCGGAGTTGCTCCTCCAGCGTCGCGGCGAGATCGCGGGCCCAAGCATTTCAAGTTTACTCGGAGGCGGTGCAGAAGAAAGGCGGCAGCGACACTGCCAACGTGAGGTACGCATGGTGCCCGGCCTCGAAGGAAGAGGTTGCCAAGATCTTCTCCTATGGCTTCGGCTACAGCGGGAAGCCTGAGAACAGTGGCTTGTATGGCCGTGGAGTTTATTTTGCTCCTGATAATTATCCTCTCGAAAGGTACCGGAATCCCTTTCAATTGCGTAAATAATCGAGAGATACTGTTTGGAAAGTGGTTCGATCACAAAGACGCATTAGTTTAGCGCATTATTATAATTCTCTCTTAAGCTATGATTGATTATATATAATTGAACAAAGGAGTCATGTTAGTGCATCGTACATGTGTTGATAATGGCAACGTTAAATCCACCCATGGTAATTGCATAAATAATCTGGAGCCACTATTGGGAAAGTGGCACGATCGAGAAGATAGGTTGATTTTGTGAGTTATTGTGTTTCCTTTTAAGCTACGATCGGTTGAATTTAATAATGAATAGGTTTCGCAAGCATGCTGTTTCTTGACTCATGTTAATATATTGTGCGTGTGATGATAGTAGCCTTAAATAGTTTTTTTGTAATGCTTTGGCAGCGTTGAGTCTGCCCCTGTAGATGAAGATGGTCTAAGGCATCTTTTGCTTTGCCAAGTTATATTGGGGAAATCAGAGCTTATTAGTTTTGGTTCGGAACAGTCTCATCCTAGTTCAGAACAGTACGATTCAGGCGTAGATGACTTATCATCTCCTAAGAGATATATTGTCTGGAACACCCACATAAACACTCACGTATTACTAGAATATGTTATCAGCTTTAGAGCCCCTTGTTGCTCAAGAGGTAATCAAAATTATCTTTCTCATTCCGTTTTTTACATTGATCCATGTTTGTGTGTTTGACCTTGCCTGCTGTATCAACTAGTCTGATGATCTATGAAAATCTATATGCAATAGGAATGTTGAGAACTTCGAGGAAGTCATGGAAACCGACTTCCCCTTGGATGCCATTTTGGGTTTTCATTTCAGAACTCTCGAAGATCTTACCTCCATCCGACATCAATTCGATGTCCAAGTATTACAAGGACCACAAAGTAAGGGTCGTATCAACATCGTCATCGCTTAGTTCTTGTCTTTCAAGCTTTGTTTTCTGCTTACCTTAACATTGAAATTATCTCAACACATGATCATCGTTCTCCAGGAGGGGAAGATTCCAAGGCATGTACTGGTGCAAAAAGTCAGGCAAATAGCAGGGGATGGGTTGCTGACCAGAATCATCAAAAGTTCCAGAACCAAGGTGCAGACTATGATCCCTTTGAATAATAGTAATCCGAAATCACGTTGATCCCCTGATGATCGTTTCCATTGCGTCAAGTTGATCGTACAAACCGACATGGATGCAAGGACTAAGTGCAGGATTATCATTTTTAATTGATTTTTTCCTTTGGGAGGGTGGTTTCATTAATGTAGACATTTCCGTTTGGTGTTAGATTATTCCCTTAGATTATTCCCTTTCTTTCATTCGCTCTGTATTATATATCATCGTTTTTGCCTGCAATTATCTTCTTTTATCCACTAATTTTTTGCAAGTTTCTTTTTTATCAAGTGCATATGTATAGCATAGGCTACATACTACATAAAGCCACAGCAGTAAGTGAGAATAATTTATTTCATTCTACAGCAATTTGGGGCGTGAAGTGGCTGAAAATGGGATTAGGGATAGACTTGATTAAAGACTAGGATGTGAGGCACTTAAAGGAGACCGGTGTTCGTTTTGGCGAGTTCACTACAGCACACGTTGACTCGAGCATATAGTAAACAAGATGTGGAGGAGGAGGCCTTTCTGAATCGAACACTGACATAGCCACCGGTACTTAGATAGCAAAAAGACTTTTGTGGAATTTGTATGACATGCTGATCTTTTGGGATTTTTTTTGCCTTGAATTATAATCATAACCCGTGATCTTTCTTAGTCCCTATTTCGCATACCGTTTGTTTTTAATAGAAAACAAAGTAGATGATGACGTCTATATCAAGCACTCTGCCTAGTGAGGTGCCACCTCTCGGCTATCATAAAGCAGGATCTGTAGATGACGACGTCTCTTAAAATATATCTCAAGTCTAAGTACTCTGAATAAACACGGTCTCTATTGTAGTAAGGTGACTTCACTGGAATTTTGTGTAACGTTGCAATTGTTGGTTAACTGCTTGAGGAATTGTTGGGCAAACAAGCATCCATGAACTGGTATTTTTGGCAATTGTGTATATGGGGGTTAAATGGCCTATTATATGCTGAATTTGATGGATATTATCTCAAGTTTTGTGCATTTCTGCTGCATGCACTTGAATCCCCTTCCCCATCTACTTGGAAAGCGAGAGCGGTTCCCTTGGCTTTCTTCTATAAAATTTTTCTCTTGCAACTCGAATCCCCTTCTCCATCTTCTTGCAAAAACCCTACTCTCATTCAACTCTGCCGTTCGCACCCACTCATTCCGTCAACCCTCGTCTCGCTTGGACGCGGACCCGCCTCTGTTTCTCTGCGTTACTCGTTGGTGTCCTTGTCTAATTCCTGTATCTGGAGAAATCGTGTACGAGTCCTCCTTCATCTTTGCTTTGATCTGGGTGTTTCTCGAAGCCAATGTAAATGCATGCTTTCAATGCGTAACATTAGATTGTCGACTTTCTCGGTTCGTGATCCGTCGCTCTCTTTGTTTTCAAGATCTTTTTTCCGTCATTCGGCAACCCAACCTCAAGGGAAAGGGTCTCCGAGATCTTCTCCGATGGCTTTGGCTACAGTGAGAAGCCTGAGAACAGCGGATTGTATGGTTGTGGACTTTATTTTGCTCCTGAACCTCATCTTCTAGAAAGGTACGAAATCCCTTTTTTTTTCTATCTAAATTGTGTAAATAATTGAGAGATACCATTTGAAAAGTGGGTACGATCATGAAGATATGTTAATGCATAGTACTTTCACCTTTAGGCTATGATCTCTTAGGGGGTGAATGATAACCATTATGTTTTAAAAATAGATTCTGGAAGAGAAATAGATTTTTCTATTTCTATTTTTAGAAGAGTTTCTAAGAAAAAATACCCATTTGATAATGACACAAAATTTCTATTCTAAAAATAGAAATTCGTTTGATAACGACACAAATTTTTTTCTTTCCGGACATTGGTGGACCGGCAGCGGCCGGCAACCGACGGCGACCGACGACGGCGGCGGCGGGCAACCGACGAACGGTGGTCGACGGCAACGGATGAAGGACCGGTTGACAAATAATGAGAAGAATTTTTATTTCCCATTTCCATTCCAAAAATAGAGAAGTAGAAAATTTCTACTTTTGATTTCTATTCCAAACCTATTTCTGGAATAAGAATCTATTTCAGAAATAGAAAAATGGAATAGGTTTATTAAACGGATTTCTATTCCAGAACCAAGTCTGGAATAGAAAAATTGTTTCCGGAACAAAAATTGCAGTTTGTCATGCACCCCCTTATATTTAACAAAACGAGCATATTTCGCTATTATGTTGTTTCTAGACTCGTGTCATTATATCGTGCATGTGATGACATTGGATAGTTTCTTGGAAATGTTTTGGCAACGTTAAATTTGCCCCTATTAATTGCATAGATAATCAATAGATTATCACAAAGATATGTTGATTTAATGCATTATTTCTCTTTTAATCTATGATTGATTAAATCTAGTAGAAAGGAGTATGTTTAATATATGACTGGCAACGTTAAATCTAATCACATAAATTGAATAAATGATTGAGATATACCATTTATAAAGGGGTTTAATTACTAAAATATGTTGATTTAACGCTTAATTATATCTCCCTTTTAATATATATTAGGAGTATGTTTCACAACTATGTTGTTCTTGAGTCATGTTAATACGTTGGGTATGTGATCATCATGGTCTTAGAAAGTCTCTTTGTAATGCTTGGCAGTGTCAACATTGCCTCGATGGCTAATGATGGCCTCAGGCATGTGTTGCTTTGCCAAGTCATACCGGGGAAGCCGGAGCTTGTCAGGTTTTGCTCAGACCAATCTCATCCTAGTTTAGAACAGTATGATTCGAGCATTGACAATTTGTCATCTCCAACAAGATACATTGTTTCGATCACCCACATGAATACTCATGGGTTGCTAGAATATGTTATCAACTTTAGAGCCCTTATCACTTGAGAGGTAATCAAATTGTTCTTTCTCATTCCTTCTTTTGCATTGACCATGCTTGTGTGTTTGACTTTGTCTGTTCTATTGACTGGCGTGCTTTGGGAAAATCTATATGGAACAAGGTTGTTGAGAAATTTGGAGGAGTCACAAAAACCAACTTCTCCCCCAATGCCATTTCAAATGTTGGCTTGGCTTCAGAATTCTCAAAGTTATTTCCATCTGACGCCACTTTGATCTATAAATATTATAAGAACCACAAAGTAAGTGTCACATCAACGTTGTCATCACTTCTTTCAAGTTTTGTTTTCAGCTCACCTTTAATGTTGAAATAAACATGATCATTATTTTCAAGAGGGGAAAAATTTTGAAGCATGTGCTGGTATAAAAAGTAAGGGAAGTTACTGGGGATAGCTTGCTGATTGAACTCATCAAAAATTTTCAGAACTAAGGTATGGATAATGATCCCTTGATAAACGATAATTCGAATGCATGTCTATGCCTTTGATGTCAAGTCATGGATAGAGAGAGAGCTTGTTTCTAGTTGCGTTGAGTTGATAGTGAATAATTTATTCCATTCTGCAGCAATTATGGTCGTGAAGTGGCTGATTATGGGACCATGGATGGACTTGAATAAGATTAGGATGCGAGGCATATAAGTAAGACAGGTTTTTATTTTGATGAGTTCACACCGGACAGCAGCGCGAGCGAACGGTAGACAAGATGTGAAGGAGGAGGGCCACCCAAATCGGACACTGATGTAGCTGCTGACTCTTCGATATGAAAAAGTTTTTTTTTTTTTCCTGAATTTGTATGACTGCTGATCTTTTGAACATCTGTGATTGATTATAATCATAAACGTCGTCTTCTCTTGGTCCCTATGTGACATGGCTTGTCTGTTTTCAGTGGGGTATCAAAACTCTTCTTTAGTTAACATGCATGGGAATATTACATGATCTGTGCAATTATGCTGGAAATGATTTCATTTTCATCTCATGACCTTTCACAAAATAATCAGATCCTGAAACTTCCATTCAGTCGGTTGAATTAAAAAAAGAAAAGAGATCATCG
This sequence comes from Eucalyptus guilfoylei, assembly GCA_016097605.1. Classification (NCBI taxonomy): domain Eukaryota; kingdom Viridiplantae; phylum Streptophyta; class Magnoliopsida; order Myrtales; family Myrtaceae; genus Eucalyptus; species Eucalyptus guilfoylei. Next base: position 1,542,485 of record CM027861.1, read on the forward strand.
AAGAGGATGGAAAAGGAGCCCAAGGCCCTATCGTTGTTTTATGGATAGTTGCAAAGGGTTTCTATCGGACGTAGACTTGGGTGCACTCTTCGTGAATATGTCCATCAAACCTTGGGGCTCAATCATCAATAATGAAATTGCGTAAGAGTCTCAGGTGTCAAAGGTGTGAAACTGAATGGTTACATTCAGGGGAAGATTCACCCGTCTCTTTTTCTTTTCGCTCACCAATTTATTTCCTGGAATATGAACTCTGGCTTTTATCTAGTGGGTTTCGTTCTCTTAAAGATCTTGTTCTTTTTTTATCAACTAGAGGAGTGCGTAAATCCCGGGGAAAAGGGGAAATATGCGGAAGAAAAAAAATGATTTTGGAAAGTTTTTCTTTTGATGGGAGATTTAGGGCGCATTTGGTAATGCTTATGTTTCCGGGAACAATTTTTTATTAGAAATGATTCTTTTTTATTTTGTTTCCGGAAATAATTTCTAAGTATTTTAAGCCGTTTCATAATAATCCAAAATTTCAATTCCTAGAATAGAATTACGTTTGGTATCGTTCTAAAAATTTCTAATCAAAATCATTTTTTTTTATAATTTTATTACTTTTTTTTTTCTTTTTTTTGTTTTTTCTTCTTTTCTTTCTCTTCTTCTCCTTCAAGGTCTACCGATTGCCGGCCTTGGGATGACTGGCGACTAGCCAAATGAGAGCCGGCGACCTCGCCAGAGCGTCGTCGGCCCTTGGTGAGGCCGCGCCTCGTTGGCTGAGCCTCGCCAGCAACTGGGCAAGGCTTAGCCGAACCTTGGCTAGGTGAGTGGCCTCACTTAGATCTGGCGAGGCCAAGCTCGCCCAGCTGCCAATAGGGCTTGACCTTGCCGGGCCACTGCGAGGTCGACCTCACCTTGGCCGGGCGACGCCGACCTCGCAGTGGCTCGACAAGGTTGAGGCCCTTCGGTGGCTGAGCGAGCCCAGCCTCACCAGATCTGGCTGAGGTCGAGCCTTGCCCAACCATGGTTGGGCTGAGCCTCACCCACTCGCCTGGCCAGGTGAGGCTCGTCGGTGGCCAAGGGAGGCCCACCTAGCCTTCAGAGAGCTCGCCGAACCTCGCCCTAGCTTGGCGAGCCTCCAACGAGCTCGCCAACGACCGGCGGTAGTGGGCGGTGGATGGCAATGGCAGTGGTGACAGCAATTGAAGAAGAAGAATAAGAAAAAAGAGAAGAATTAGGTTGCTTGATTCTAGAATTGTTCATGGGAACAAATAATCAATTTTTTTTTACTTCTCAATTCTGTTTCAAATCTACTTCCAGGAACAAAAAACTAGAAATTTGTTCCCGGGAACAAAAATTTTACCAAACGAATTTATGTTCCAAATCTACTTCCAAAAATAAAAATATGCTTTTTTTTTAATGACCCGGGGAACCCCGTACAGTCGGTAGCCGGCGAGCAAACCCTGGGGTGATGCTAGTGGGGGACCCACCACCCCGGCGCCACACTTAAGACACCAAATGCCTCTACTAAGTTTCGAACCCCTCACCTTTGAGGAAGGATCAATGGAGCTCTTATCTAGCGGAGCCACCACGGCCGGTGGTAAAAAAAATAAAAATTATTACTGTTTGGCAAGTTACCAAATAGAGCCTTAAAAGCTCCAGTGGCTCACTTGAGTTGAAACCTCGGAGTTGATGAAGCTCCTAATTTGATTGCAAACGATTCATCTGAGAAGATGGATTGCGCAAATAGCATGTGTATAGGTCATCCGGTAACTTGTCAAGCTAGACATGTACAATTTCTCTACTCCACGTGGGCAATATACTTATCACATTGCTTATGATCTCAATTCCATCATCCACATTTTAAATTGGATGACATAACCTACTAACAGCCATGTTGTCATCCAATTTCTTGACAATTTGAAGAACACATGATATGATCTACTTTGCGGCCTCATCTCTATGTCTTTGTAGCTTAGTCATGATTAACACTGATTTATTTGCACTTGACCTCCGAATTTACTATTGAATGCTTCACAAAAATTGTTGTCAATTATATCACAATTGAATTCTTTAGTGAACAAGGCTCTACGCTAATGTTTAGATTGAGTATGGAATAGTGCTTCAAAGCATTCCCTTGTCAACTGAAACAATTCACGTCGAAAACTAAATTTGTTCATAAGGAAATTCTTCATTAGAGGAGTATCGTAACATTCGAAGACTAACCAGAAGACTAACCATATTACCTCATGTTTCTATGTATTGACTTTATGGTAATACCTCGACTTCTGTTGCTCTCTCTTAGCCACCCAAAGAAAATTACTAAAAAAATCTTAAACCTATTATACGATAGTCAATTCAATCCTAAACTTTTCAATTTTTGTAAATTTAGTCCTAAATATATTAATGATTTGCCAATGTAATCCATCTACCTAATTCTTATTGGAAATTGCTCACATTACTTTTCTTTTGTTTTTTCTTTTTTTGTCGCTGGATTTTTTATCCGTAAGGGCCTACCATTGCTCTGACAATCTTGCTAGCCAGAACCCGTGCTAGATTTGGGTCGACCCTCGCCCAAGTTAGGGGACCCTAGCGCCAGCAAGGGCATTAGTGGCCGGTGACCTTGACTAACCATTACTGAGGCACAATGACCAGCTAAGGGAAATAAAGAAAAAAATTTCAAAAAATGGAAAAATCATCTAAGTTAGCGCCGGCCGTACCATATCGTATTGTAGAAGATGATTGAGATTGACTAGATCACTACATTTACAACTTCCTACCAAAATTGATCGAAATAACTACATTGGTAAAACATCAAAATGTTTATTACTAAATTAACAAACCCAGAGAATTTATAATTGAATTGAAATTCGTATAATAAATTTGAGACTTTTTTGTCAACTAACTTCAACCGCCCATTTCGCTTCTCCTCTTTAATTTTGTCACATTGAAATTGTATGTTCTCTCCTCATAGCTAACTAGTTAGGTGTCCATGCACATCCAAAGAGGCCAATAATACTAAAGATTTTGACACGTAATTAGCAAATCACTAGTTATACAGCGATTTAGCTGGAAAAATCTAAGCGTTTGATGCATCTATTAAAGTATAATTAGAATTTCATAGGTAACTTTTGTTTACTTCATAAGCTAAGTGATAATCTCGGCCTCTCTTTAATTTGGACGAATTATAGATGAGCCCATGCAAGAATTCATGCCTGCCAATTGCACACGTTCAATGCACACCAAAAATATCGCATGAGCAAAAACAAATAAAAGAATAAGTGCGCTAAAAGTCTTAAAGCCTATCACGAAAATGCAATTAAAACTTTCAAAATGTATAATTAAATCCCATAACTTGTCAACTTTATGCAATCTAGGTCATTCCATTAACTCAGTCCAACTCGACTAACGGAAAATACTGACATGGCTTTTTTTATTATTTTCTTTTGCCTACGTGACGATGACGTAGCTAAAATATGAAATAAAAGGCTAAAACAACATGGTTTTGATCCAAATTTGATTTTTTTTTTTTAAGTATAAATCCAACTCTTGCTTGCCTTTTCCTCCCCTTTTTTTCTTTTTTACTTTGTTCATATTAAAAAAATCAAATTTGAACCAAAACCACATATGTTCAATGCACGCCAAAAATATCTCATGAGCAAAATCGAATAAAAGAATTAGTAGGCTAAAAGTCTTAAAACCTCAAGCAAAAATGCAATTAAAACTTTCAAAATGTGTAATTAAATCTCATAACTTGTCAAATTTGTGCAATTAGGTCATTCTATTAATTTGGTCCAACTTAACTAATGAAAAATACTGACATGGCTTTTTTATAATTATTATTTTTCCCCTCGTGGCAATGATGTAGCTAAAATATAAAATATAAGACTAAAACGAGGTAGTTTTGGTCCAAAACCGATTTTTTAATATGAATCTAATTCTTGCTTGCTTTTTCCTTCTTCTTTTTGTATTTCTTACTTTATTTGTATTAAAAAAAAAACCAAATTTGAACCAAAACGACATTGTTTTAACCACATTAGTGCCATGTAGGATAGAGAAAAAAAAACACGTCAGCATTTTCCATTAGTCAAATTGAATAAAGTTAATCAAATGACTTGATTGCACTAATTTCATAAATTTTAGGAATTAATTATACTTTTTGAAAGTTTTGGGAATCAATTATACTTTTATGATGAGTTTTACGACTATCAAAACACTTATTACACAAATAAATGAATGAATGAATAAAACGCTATTGATCTCGTCTCAATATCCAACTTTTCACCGACCACTGAACCAAGGGTTGACAAACTTCAGCTAAATCGATCTAATTGCATCTGTACCCTCACCATGAACCTAAATTTCTTACCCCTTAAACAAATTAAGTATGGAGATTAAAACATTCGCCAGAAAAGGTATTACAAAAATATTTGCCCTATCCTCTCCATTTGGTCTGTAATTAACAATTTTACTAATAAATAGAAAATGCCAATAAAGGTATTACCAAAATCTCTTCTCTATCCTCTCCTTTTGGTCTGTAACTAATAATTTTACCAAATAAATAGAAAAAAAGCCAAAAATATTTTAGGAAAATCTCTGTCCATATCCTCTCCATCTAGTATGTAATTAATAATTTTACCCAAATAACAAAAATCCAAAAAAGGTATTACGAAGTCTCTATCCTTATCCTCTCCATTTGACATATGATAAAGAAAAATTTACCAAATAAAGAAAACAATGCCAAAAAAGGTATTAGGAAAATCTCTTCCCTGTCATCTTCATTTGGCCTGTAGCTTATAATGACGAAAATTCTATGGGTAAGGACAGTTTCAAGGGCATTCTCGTCTTTTCAAACAGTTCAAATCACCTCATCCCTGTGGTCATTACCGCCTCTTATGTTTGCGCTTTTCTATTTTATTCATTTGGTTAATCTTATTAAGGGGTACTTAATTTGTAATTTTTTCAGTTTAAGTGCACTAATTTCCATAACATTAAACAAAAATTTCTCATTTTGTTCCTCGCATCACCTCAACACCAACCAATAGATTCTATTTATGAGAGAATCTTCGAATTTCGAGAGGTCCAATTAATTCCACACACGACTTCAATTAATTCCGAGAACAAGCAATCATCGTGTTCTCATACGTAAGGCATACTTAAAATGTAGATTTTCCAATTACAGTGCATTAACTATTAATAACTCGAAATGACTTTTTGTTGCTTTGTTTCTCGTCATCACTTTGCCCTTGCCCATAAAAATTTATGTTTATGACATGATATTCGAACTTCATCGGTTCAATTAATTCCCCCCCCCCACCCCGCGCTATTGTGTTCTCATGCATAAATATTTTACCTTTCTCGCTTCACCGATAAATTTTATACCAATCATTAGATGGATCTAGCTAACTGACGCTTTCAGAGTATTTCGTTAACCATACCTAATAAAGACATATTTTCATACTTAACGTTCCGATCATGCAACCCACAAGGAAGAGGATATTTTGAACATGATAAATTTCAATATTTTGATGTTTAACAAGCGTTGCTGAACACTTGTTGATAAATTCCCAATATTTACTTAAAGTAGAATTTTTTACAGTGATTTTTTAATTAATTATTTCCAGGGAAATGAAAAGCGTAAACCACCTTCCTCTGCCGACCAAAAAAAAAAACCACTTCCCCTATAAAATCCTTCTCTTGCAACTCAAATCCCCTTCTACACCTTCTTCAAGCGAAAAACCTACTCTCATTCAACTCTGCCATTCACGCCCACTCATTCCGTCGACCCTCGTCCCTCGTTCTTATTCGTGTCCTTGTCCGATTTCTGTATCTGGAGAAATCGTGTACGAATCCTTCTTCATCTTTGCTTTGATCTGGGTGTTTCTTGAAGCCAAAGTAAATGCACGTTCTTGCTGCTTAGCACTAGATTTTCGACTTCTTAATTTCGTGTTCTGTCGCTCTCTTTGTTTTCAAAATCCTTTTTTGTTCGTTCGACGACCCAACCTCGACGATCTCTCATTGGCGTTTTGTGTTGGTGATTAACGAGTCTCTGTTTGCTTTCAATTGTCACTTCATTGACTAAAAGCTTTGGATCTTCATTCATTCTGCCGTTCCATTTATTTTGAATCGAGTCGTTATTTTTTTAACGCACCTTTTTGGAACGTTCCGGCTTCGGGCAAGGATGTCGAACTCCATGCATCAATCTTCGACTGTACACGACGTCGCTCCTGATGCAGTCACCCCCGAAGTTGGCCATCCTGCAATTGATCTCAACCTTCCAGATCTGAACGATCCGATAAAAGATCAGGATCCGGATTCGTCCGTCTCCGACTGGGAGAGCCTCATCTCCACCTGTCGATCTGGCACTGCTCTATTGCCCTTCATCAGCAGCGGGTTGACGGAACTTCGCGAGGGAGACAAGGCCTACCGCATTATCAAGGAGAGATTCGTTTCGTGTCTAGGTGCGCATGGGGTGGAAGTCGCCGTCGTGGCAATCCACCAGAACAGCTTCTCCAGCGTCTCGGCCAAAGCACGGGCCCAAGTGTTTCGACTTTGCTCCCAGGCAGTACAGCAGAGAGGCGGCGGCAGCGACACCGCCAACGTGAGGTACGCATGGCATGCGATCTCGAGGGAAGAGGTGCCCAACATCTTCTCCTATGGCTTTGGCTATAGTGGGAACCCTATGAACAGTGCCTTGTTTGGTCGTGGACTTTATTTTGCTCCCGAAATTCATCTCATCGAAAGGTATGGAATTCCTCTTCTTCTTCTTTTCACTTTGAATTGCGTAATTATTGAGAAATGATGTTTGAAAAGTGGTATGATCATGAAGATATGTCAATGTAGAGCACTAGTATTTTTCCCTTTTGAGCAATGATATGTTATATCTAACAGAGCAAGTATACTTCACTTTCATGTTGCTTTTGAATTCGTGTCTAATATATTGCACATATGATGATATCAGCCTTAGATAGTTTCATGGTTATACTTTGGCAGCACTAAATCCGCCCCTATTAATTGCATAAATAATTAAGAGATTATCACAACGATATGTTTATTTGGCGCGTTATTATATTCCCTTATAATCAATGATCGTTTAAATCTAGTAGAACATAGTATGTTTAATTTATGATTGGCAGAGTGAAATCCAACCTTATAAATTGCACCAATAATTGAGAGATACTGTTAGGAAAGCGGTACGGTCACGAACACATATTGATTTAGTGAGTTATTATATTTCTTTTTTAATCTAAGATAGGGAGCATGTTTTGTGAGCATGTTGTTTCTTAAATCATGTTAATACGTTGTGCATGTGATCATAATGGCCTTAAATAGTCTCTTTGTAATGCTTTGATAGTGCTGCGTATGCCCCTGTGGATAGAGATGGTCTTAGGCATCTATTGCTTTGCCGGGTCATATTGGGGAAATCAGAACTTCTCACTTTTCGTTCGGAACAATCTCATCCCAGCTCAGAACAATACGATTCGGGCGTCGACGACTTATTATCTCCAACAAGATACATTGTTTGGAGCACCCATATGAACACTCACGTGTTACCAGAGTATGTTATCAGCTTTAAAGCCCCTTGTTACTTGAGAGGTAATCACATTGTTCTTTCTCATTCATGCTTTTGCATTCATCATATTTGTGTGTTTGACTTTGTCTACTCTGTCAAATAATCTGATGGTTTGCGAAAATCTAGATGGAATAGAGTCGTTGAGAACTTCGGTGATGTCACGGGAACAAACTTTTCCTCGGGTGTCATTTCGGATTTTGATTTTAAAGCTCTTGAAGATCTTACGTCCATCTGACATGAATTTGGTGGTTAATCATTATAAGGATCACATGGTAAGTGCCACATCAACATTGTCATCACTTGGCTCTTCTCTTTCAAGCTTTATTATCTGCTAATGTCGAGATATTTTTAAAACACGATCATCATTTTTCAGCGGGGAAAGATTTCGAGGCATGTGCTGGTACAGAAAGTAAGGCAAATTACTGGGGATAAGTTGTTGATTGAAATCATCAAAGGTTACGGAACTAAGGTGCGGATTATGATCCTTTGATAAACAGTAATACGAAAGCACATCTATATCTTTGATGTCGAGTCATGGATAGAGAGAGCTTGTTTCTACTTGCACTGAGTTGATAGTGAATGATTTGTTCCATTCTACAGCAATCTGGGGCGTAAAGCGGCTAATTATGGGACCATGGATGGACATGAATAAGACTGGTTTTTATTTTGTTGAGTTCACACCACACAGCAGCGCGAGCAAATGGTATACAAGACGTGGAGGAGGAGGACCAGCCGAATCGGATGCTAACATAGCTGCTGGAAAAAGTTTCTTTTTTTTTTTTTTTCAGAATTTGTATGATCCGCTGATCTTTTGAACATTTGTGATAGGTTACAGTCATAAACTGCAGTCTTCTCTTGGTCCCTATGTCACATGACTGTTTGTCTTCAATGGAGTATCAAAACTCTTCTTTGGTTGACATGCTATGGGAATATTACATGATCTGTGCAGTTATGCAGGAGATAATTTCATTTTCTTCTAATGACTTGTCAGAATATGACCATATCCCGAAACTTCCGTGGCAAGCCTTAATAAAAAAACGCATGATTTAAGAAAAGAAAGGCGGCTACAGATGAAAGGTTTTCCCATTAATCTTTAGTGTGTGTTTATAATTGGTAGCTAACCTTATCAAAATGGTGGAGGGTGGAATTTTGCTCTTTGTTTTATTTTTTATTTTTATATTTTTGGGGGTTTGTTAGAATGAGTCATGTGTATAAGACTGTAAAGTTTGACCCTTGCCAAATTTTTTGCACGGGTCAAATTTTGGCCTAGTTCAATTGGTTGAATTATTATTATATATATATATATATAAGGTCAGCGAAATGTATGGAAGAAGCCTAAGCCCCGATTGTCATGTCATGGATGGTTGCAAAGGGTTTCTATCGGAGGTGGACTTGGGTGCGTTCTTCATCGAGATGGCCATCCAACTTTGGGCTCATTTATTAATAATGAAATTGAGTAAGAGTCATTAGATGTCAAAGGTTTGAGACTGAGATGCTTACATTCAGGGGAAGATTCATCTGTGTCTGGGTCTTTTCTTGCTCACCAATCTATTTCTTATAATAGGAACTCTGGCCTTTTCTTTAATGGCCTTTCCGTTCTCTTTTGTATCAGCTATAGGAGTATGTAAATCCCTGGGGAAATGGGGAAATATAAGGAAGATAAGAAAAAAAAAGGATGTTTGAAAAGTTTTTCTTTTGATGGAAGACCTGAAAGCATCACTGGCTCAACGCCCTTGAGTTGAAACCCCTGGAGGATCTTGCACAGAGAGCATCATCTGTTTAGTTCCAGAGAAGATGGTGGTGGGTCAGGCTTTTTCACTTTGCATTCCATGTGTTCCGCCCTCAACCACAAAACCTTGTGGATGTGCTATATAGACATTTTCTTGGAAGTCTTTATTAAAAATGCTGTTTTCTAGTCCATTTGATGTAGCTCTAAATTATAATGACCTACTAAGACCATGGCATTACCTTTCAACCACTAATTCTCTATGAAACATTTTTGCAACCAGCCTGGCTTTATACCTTTCAACATTACCTTTAGGGTCTATCTTTGTTTGGTACACCCTTTTACAACCTACAGCTTTGGCTCCTTTAGGCAAGTCTACTAGGTCTTAGACATCATTAGTTTTCAATGAGTTTAACTCATCTTTCATGGCTTCAAGCCACTTAATTAAATGATCACTTGTAATGGCTTCATCATAAGACAGGATCAGTTCCTATGCCAACATTATGGTCTGATTCATCTAGATCTATGATGTAATCATCAGAGATATGCAGTTGGATCGCTCCCACTTTTCATGAGCAGTTTTCTGCTCATTTGAGCTTTTAGCCATGAGTCTAGCGAGAGCGTCACCCCATAATGCATAATCCAAATCAATAAACCCAAGAATGAAACTTATTTACTCTTTGCATTTCTTAAAATTTATACCACTTAGTTGTTCAATAGAGGAAAGTTAACTTGTAATAGCAGAGGATTGTATGCTAGATTAAAAAATTTAAATGCATGCACATTAGTACCTTTAGGAAATCCACAAATATAAATAAAATAATTTAATTCATCATTATAATAAACTGAAAAATAAACAGTTCATCTACATGGAAGGTAAAATATACAAAACCTTACCAAAAGAAATCCGAGAATCATTTATAGTCTTCCCTTGGGCAAACTATAAACACTTTAAATGGATTCTTTTATAATTTACTAGCAAATTTCATAAGGCAAGAATAAACCAAATCAAATCACCGTTGGCTAGAATTAATTCAAGTCGCGTATTAGCAATTTATTTGCTTATCATATTATCTTTGCACTCAAAATTAAATATCTTAATTTTCTGTTTGGCCAATTAAGAATTTAATCATGAGCATTACACGAGATGATTTTTATCATAATCTAAATCTATTTAAAACAATAATCTTCTGTTGGGTTGATTACTGCTCAAATAGTTTATAATCGCAAAAAATATATATATATTCAACATCATAGGGTTATGCTTGACAAGTTTAACACAACCCAATCGCCATTAACAATATTCGCTTTCCAAATAAATGCGTGCCGAATAAAAGAGAAGGAAATAACACAAAATTAGGCCATTAAATGGTCAAATCAAGGAACGATAACCAGAATTTACAACAGTATCTATCAATTTCAAACGTTGTGTTAACACAAAGTCAAAAATATCCTAATCAAAAACATTATTTTCATACGATATTCGAAAAATTGATTATATATATTCCACCAAAAAATGAAATACTATGAATCAATCATAAAAGGGGCCGAAATATCATAATAAACATTATAACCATGTTCATGCGTTGAATAAACTAACGCTCTGATACCACATGTTAGAATAATAAGATCTTTCAATCACATGAACATGACATCAAACTATTAAATATAGCATACTCGAATCAAAGGAAGTTGTTATCGATACAATGAGAGAGAGAAGATTGTCTTCTTGTGGGTATGCATCTTTACCACTCTTCTCTATGATGGTTGTGATGGATGTGTATTTTTCTCTCAACAATTTTGTGGAAATAGCAAAAGCGTGATAATGGGATGCCAACATTCTCCACCAAAGAGAGACCTTATATAGAGGGAGTGATGAGACTAACCTTGAAGTTGTCAAATCTCAACATTCCATCAAGATTTAAGATATATGGATTCTATATATGTAATTGGATGTCACAACTATATTGCCAATAATATATTTAATTAAATTGGGAATATATCAAATCTTGAATAATAGATCTGATAAGCCACATAAATGGGTTAAACCTTGTCAAGTCCAACACAAACAGCCATCAACAAACAGTAAAGGAAATGAAAAATATTTTCCAGCAAAGTTCGTTTGTCTTGATACAAGCAAAAGCTCACAATCTTTTAACTCTCTTCCATGTTTTAATTCTATCTTCCCCGATTCGCTTGATATTGTACCTAATTTATAGTCATTACTAAAAATGACAAAGCCATTTATTGGGAAAATTCCAAAAATGGACCTAAAGTGCCATTATTTTCTCATAAAAAGAACCGGAAGTGGACCTTAATTCAAATAAGAACCTACAGTGACGTCACTTTCTCAAATAAGGGCTTAAAGTGGATGTTTCGAATGAGAACCTAAAGTGACTATATCAATTTCAAATAAGGACTTGACTTTCGACGATCAACGGTATTTTCATCATTGGTATTTTCGTCATTTGCCATTTTCCCTTTTTTTTTTCTTTTTTTCTTTTTTTTTTCTGGTTCTTCTTCTTCCTACTCGCCGGTGGCCAACCAACCACCGGCGATGCCCACAGAAGGCTGGGTGAGGGTCGCCCTCATCGACAAGGGCTGCCCACACCGGCCATAGGCGAGGGACGGCCTCACCCAAGGGCCATCCTCGAGGTCGACCGTCACTGGCCCTAAGTGAGGCCGACCCTCACCAAATCAGCCACTAGTAAGGGTCAGCGAGGGTTGTCACCGGCTGGCAAGGGTGGTCGAGCCCTCACTTGGGCCTCGCCTGCGGCCAATGAGGGCTGGGTGACCTCGCCGGTTGTTGGCGATGGTGGTCGAGCCCTCGTCTAAGGCAAGCGAGGCCACCCTTGCAAGATCTAGCGAGGGTCGGCCTCGCCCGTGGCCAAGGAGGTCATCCCTCCCTCACTAGCTGCCGGGGAGGCCACCCTTGCCGATCTAGCGAGGGCCAACCTCACGAATAGCCTTGGGCGAGGGTCGCCTCACCTGTGGTCGGCGTGGGTGGCCCTCGCCCAGCCCTCTGTGAGCATCGTCGATGGCCGGCCGACCACCGGTGAAGAGGAAGAAGAAGAACCAGGAAAAAAAAAAGGAAGAAAATAAGCAAAAATGGCAAATATCGATAATACCCTTGACCAGTCAAAAAATTTAACCAATCGGCGAGGTTAGGTCCTTATTTGAAACAACCAAAGCTACTTCAGGTCCTTATTTGAAAAAATAATGGCACTTCGGATCCTTTTTTGAAATTTCCCCCCATTTATTTGACTTGACTCAAGCTATCCGAAACTTTTCTTATGTAATAAACCTATTTTTTCTTGGAGCCAAGGATTGAACAAGTAATTATCATCCTTCCTTTTTCAAGTAGTTTGATGGAGGAAGGTTTCTTAGAGCTGCTGCTATTGAATGTTTTGATTTTATTCCTCTTTTAAATTAAGTAAAAACCTTATCCAATGTGTTAATTCTATTCCTCCTGATGCAATAAAATCCATAACATGTTTGAAATCTATTCCTCCTCTACCCGATGTAATAAACCTATCCTAGATCAACGAGTAATTATTATCCTTCATTTAGGTTTATTTATTTCACGGAAAATGAATAATTTGAAAAATACTTTACTAAAAATGGTTATTTGTATTATTTATAATTTGTGATGAATTGAAAAACATTTTCATCAAAAATTATTGTCAATAATAATAAAAAATTTCATTGATTAATTATTTCAAGTGATACAAGTGATCATTTTTAAATATATATATATATTTATAAATCATCTATTTTCCATATAACAAATGGAGTCTTAAATAATTTGAATTTCTTGCTCACCAAGAGACAAACAAATTCTTTTTTTTTTATTGCAATATTTAAAGATGTACCATATTACCTAACTCGCCTATCTACGTACCAACTTTTTTAGTAATTACTTGACTTCTTTTTCTCTCTCCTGACCCACCATTTTGCTCTTTTCTTTTAATTTTGTCACACAAGAAATGCTTGTTCTCTCACAGCTAGCTAGTTAGATGTGTGCACGCAGTGGAAGGTACAAATAGCACTAAAGAATTCGATGCGTAACCAGCAAATAACTAGTTATAAAGTGATTTAGCAGAAGAAAATTAAAAAAAATGTGATGCACCAATCAAAGTATTCATTAGGCCTTGACATGTAACTTCTGTTTAATTTAGCTAAATGGAAATCTTGGCCTCTCTTAATTTAGATCTGTTTCTCAATCACTCGCTCATCTCGGAAGCAGGAACTTAGAATTTATGCCTGCCAATCGCACATGCTCAACGCACACCGAAATATCACATGAGCATAAATAGATAAATAAATAAAATTTACCAATTAAAAAATTTGGGTTTCACGAACTCCGGAATCGGATCACACTCTAATTGCAACTGTATCCTCACACCTGGTGAGCCCAAATTTCAATACCCCTTAAACAAATTAAACATGAAAATAAAATTAAAAAATGTCAAAAAGGATGTTATGAAATCTCTGCCCTACCCTCTCCATTTGGTCTGTAATTAATGATTTTACCAGTTATTATAAAATATCTGCAATATCCTCTCCATTTGTTCTGTAATCAATAATTTTATCAATTAGAAAATTGACAAAGAAGGTGTTACGAAAACATCTATCCATATCCTCTTCGTTTTGTCCATAATTTAAAATTTACCAATTATAAGAAAATTCCAAAAAAGGGTATTACGAAAATCTCTGCCATATCCTCCATAGTTGGTTTGTAATTAATGATTTCACCAATAAAAAAATGCCAAAAATGATACCATGGAAAAACTCCCCTATCCTCTCCTTTCGGTCCATAATTAATAAATTTACGAATAAATAAAATGAAGTGCTAAAAAAAGTATTATGAAAAACTCTTTGATGTCCTCTCCATTTGGTCCGTGATTAATAATTTTAGGAAAAAATTGAAAATTTCCAAATATGGTATTGGGAAAAGCTCCATCCTCATCCTGTTCATCTGGTTTGTAATTAATAATTTCACTAATAAATGAAGAATGACAAAAGAGATATTATGAAAATTTCTGCCCTATCCTTTCCATTTGGTCTGTAATTAATGTTTTTACGGATTTACAAACAAAACGGTGGACGACCGGGAGCAGAGGTTGCCGGTTTGGGACGTCAACATCAAGGACAGTCCCAAGGGTACTCTTGTCATTTCACATGGTTGGTGGCATCCCATCCATGTGGTCGGCGGTCGGCACCGCCTCTGTGTTTGCCCTAGTCTATTTTATTTATTTCGATAATCTTATTTTGTAAATTATTCAATTTTAGTGTCCTAAATATCCATAAAGCTAAACAATATTGTCTCCCTTTGTCAGTCATCGTCACTTCGCCACCGACCAATTGAATCTTTATTTATGAGTAGACCCATCAAATGGATAAATTAAGTCAAGTTTGGCTAAGCCTAAAAGTGATTTGGTCTAAATTTATTCACGTGTAACTCGTTTTGACTAATTTCCATGCAATGCAAATATGAAAATCTAAGTAAATTGTAAATTCAATTAATTCTCATATTATTTTGAGTTATATCATTATAAACTATTTTATTGAATATATCACCGCACTAAGTGGGGCTTCTTTGCTTTCGAGCTTTCTCCTCCTCACGAAGGGGAGAAGTTCGAATTCCCAACACGTCACCCGCTTCATGGGAGTGGTGGGTTCTCCGTGGCCTCGAGGTTTGCCGCCATTTGTCATTGGCCGCTACTGATTTCCATGGTCATCAAAAAAAAAAAAACTATTTTACTGAATATAACCTATCAAATATTAGTTAAGAAATGAATTTATGATCTATTTTAACAAGTCTATTTATGAGAAAATATTCAAGAACATCGAGAGTTTCAATTTATTCCACACACGGGCTCAATTAATTTGGCATGCAAGTGAGAACCGTCACACTCTTATACAAGAATATCTTACCGTTGATACCTAATAAAGAAATAATTGCCTTTTCTAATGCTCTTATCGTGCATAAAGTAAGAAAGACGATATTTTGCGAACAATAAATGGTTAACAAATGATTTTTTTTAGTGATTTTTCTTCGATCGGCTCAAAGGATGAAATATTCAGTGGTTAGAATGCACCACGTCAAAAGTTGACGTGCATTTTTGTTGAGGTCCAATCACAAAATGCCACATGTCTTAAGCAATACGTAAGCAAATGGCTTAAGCGGCGACCAGCAACCGCCGTTTTGCCTTCTATAAAATCCTTCCCCTGCAACTACAATCCCCCTTTCGTCTTCTCCAAGCAAAAACCGTGCTCGCAGCAGACCCATCTCCTTCTCTGTTTCTCTGCGCCCCACGTTCGTGTCCTTCCTCTGACTTTCTGCATCTGGAGAAGTCGTGCACGAGTTTTCCTTCATCCTTTCCCTCGGTCGGCGTGTTCCTTGAATCCCACGTGAATACAGTTCCCCGCGAGACTCTGTAACCTTCCAGAGATGCATGCTTTCGTTGCCAAGGATTAGACTGTCGAATCTCTCATTTTCGGGTTCGGTCGCCCTCTGTTTTGCGGCTGTCTCACTTCAAGAACTGAAAGCCTTTGATCTTCACTGCTTTTTCTTTCTTCAATCCGTACCATTTTAGCGTCTGTTTTTCGTTTTTAGCAGTCGTGAAATTTTTCTGAATCGTTTCGCTATCCAAAGATGGTGGACTACGCACATCGATCACCGACCGTACACGCCGCCGCTCCTGATGCAAACGCACCCGAATTCAACCATCCGGCAAACGATGTCAACCGTCCTGATCCCCACAATCCGATGGATGATCAGGATGGGGATTCGTCCGTCTCCGATTGCGAGAGCATTGTCTCCGCCGACCATTCTGGCGCTAGTGCCGCTCCTCCGTTGCCGTTTACTGGTGCCGGGTTGATGGAACTCGAGGAGGGAGACAAGGCCCACCGCTTTATCAAGGAGAGGTTCGTCTCGCGGCTAGGCGCGCTCAGGGAGCAACTTACCATGGTGATGATCCACCGGAGTTGCTCCTCCAGCGTTGCGGCGAGATCGCGGGCCCAAGCATTTCAAGTTTACTCGGCGGCAGTGCAGAAGAAAGGCGGCGGCGACACCGCCAACGTGAGGTGCGCATGGTACCCAGCCTCGAAGGAAGAGGTTGCCAAGATTTTCTCCTATGGCTTCGGCTACAGCGGGAAGCCTGAGAACAGTGGCTTGTATGGCCGTGGAGTTTATTTTGCTCCTGATAATCATCCTCTCGAAAGGTACCGGAATCCCTTTCAATTGCTTAAATAATCGAGAGATATTGCTTGGAAAGTGGTACGATCACGAAGACGCATTAGTTTTGGGCATTATTATAATTCTCTCTTAAGCTATGATTAATTATATATAATTGAACAAAGGAGTCATGTTAGTGCATCGTACATGTGTTGATAATGGCAACGTTAAATCCACCCATGGTAATTGCATAAATAATCTGGAGCTACTATTGGGAAAGTGGCACGATCAAGAAGATAGGTTGATTTTGTGAGTTTTTGTGTTTCCTTTTAAGCTACAATCGGTTGAATTCAATAGAATGAATAGGTTTCGCAAGCATGCTGTTTCTTGACTCATGTTAATATATTGTGCATGTGATGATAGTAGCCTTAAGTAGTTTTTTTTTGTAATGCTTTGGCAGCGTGGAGTCTGCCCCTGTAGATGAAGATGGCCTAAGGCATCTTTTGCTTTGCCAAGTCATATTGGGGAAATTAGAGCTTATCGATTTTGGCTCGGAACAGTCTCATCCTAGTTCAGAAAAATACGATTCAGGCGTTGATGACTTATCATCTCCTAAGAGATATATTATCTGGAACACCCACATAAACACTCACGTGTTGCCAGAATATGTTGTCAGCTTTAGAGCCCCTTGTTGCTCAAGAGGTAATCAAAATTATCTTTCTTGTTCCATATTTTGCATTGATCCATGTTTGTGTGTTTGACCTTGCCTACTGTATCAATTAGTTTGATGATCTATGAAAATTTATATGCAATAGGATTGTTGAGAACTTCGGGGAAGTCACGGAAACCGACTTCCCCTTGGATGCCATTTCGGGTTTTGATTTCAGAACTCTCGAAGATCTTACCTCCACCCGACATCAATTCGATGTCCAAGTATTACAAGGACCACAAAGTATGAGTCGCATCAACATCGTCATCGCTTAGTTCTCGTCTTTCAAGCTTTGTTTTCTGCTTACCTTAACATTGAAATTTTCTCAACACATGATCATCATTCTCCAGGAGGGGAAGATTCCAAGGCATGTACTGGTGCGAAAGGTCAGGCAAATAGCAGGGGATGGGTTGCTGACCAGAATCATCAAAAGTTCCAAAGCCAAGGTGCAGACTATGATCCCTTTGAATAATAGTAATCCAAAATCACGTTGATCCCCTGATGATCGTTTCCATTGCGTCGAGTTGATCGTACAAACCGACATGGATGCAAGGACTAAGTGCAGGATTATCATTTTTAATTGATTTTTTCCTTTGGGAGGGTGGTTTCATTTATGTAGACATTTCTGTTTGGTGTTAGATTATTCCCTTTCTTTCATTCGCTCTGTATTATATATCATCGTTTTTGCCTGCAATTATCTTCTTTTATCCACTAATTTTTTGCAAGTTTATTTTTTATCAAGTACATCTGTATAGCATAGGCTACATACTACATGAAGCCACAACAGTAAGTGAGAATAATTTATTTCATTCTACAGCAATTTGGGGCATGAAGTGGCTGAAAATGGGATTAGGGATGGACTTGAATAAAGACCAGGATGTGAGGCGCGTAAAGGAGACCGGTGTTCGTTTTGGCGAGTTCACTACAGCACACGCAGACGCAAGCATATAGTAAACAAGATGTGGAGGAGGAGGTCTTTCTGAATCAAACACTAACATAGCCACCGATACTTAGATAGCAAAAGGACTTTTGTGGAATTTGTATGATATGCTGATCTTTTGGGATTTTTTTCGCCATGGATTATAGTCATAGACCGTAATCTTTCTCAATCCCTATTTTGTGTACCGTTTGTTTTAATAGAGACTCGATATTTTTCTTTGTTGCACATGCCGTGGGAATATCATATGCTCTAAGCGATTATTTAGGATTAGTGCATGGCATGTCAAAAGCAGGCAGATCCCGAAACTTAGAATTACTTTTTTAGTAATTACTTGACTTCTTTTTCTCTCTCTTGACCCACCATTTTGCTTTTTTCTCTTTAATTTTGTCACACAAGAAATGCTTGTTCTCTCATAGCTAGCTAGTTAGATGTGTGCACGCAGTGGAAGGTACAAAAAGCACTAAAGAATTTACAAAAAAAAAAAAAAAAAAACCAGCAAATAACTAGTTATAAAGTGATTTAGCGGAAGAAAATTAAAAAAAAAAAATGTGATGCACCAATCAAAGTATTCATTAGGCCTTGACATGTAACTTTTGCTTAATTTAGCTAAATGACAATCTTGGCCTCTCTTAATTTAGATCTATTTCTCAATCACTCGCTCATCTCGGAAGCAGGAACTTAGAATTTATGCCCGCCAATTGCACGTGTTCAACGCACACCGAAATATCACATAAGCATAAATAAATAAATAAAATTTACCAATTGAAAATTTTGGGGTTCACGAACTCCGGAACCGGATCACACTCCAATTGCAATTGTATCCTCACACCCGGTGAGCCCAAATTTCAATACCCCTTAAACAAATAACATGAAAATAAAATTAAAAAATGCCAGAAAGGATGTTATGAAATCTCTGCCCTACCCTCTCCATTTGGTCTGTAATTAATGATTTTAGCAGTTATTATAAAAATCTCCGCAATATCCTCTCCATTGCAATCAATAATTTTATCAATTAGAAAATTGACAAAGAAGGTGTTACGAAAATATCTATCCATATCCTCTTCGTTCTGTCCATAATTTAAAATTTTACCAATTATAAGAAAAATTCAAAAAAGGGTATTACGAAAATCTCTGCCATATCCTCCATATTTGGTTTGTAATTAATGATTTCACCAATAAATAAATAAAAATGCCAAAAATAATACCATGAAAAACTCCCCTATCCTCTCCTTTTGGTCCGTAATTAATAGATTTACGAATAAATAAAAAGAAGTGCCAAAAAAAGAATTATGAAAAACTCTTTGATGTCCTCTCCATTTGGTCCATGATTAATAATTTTAGGAAAAAACTGAAAAATTCCAAATATGTATTAGGAAAAGCTCCATCCTTATCCTGTCCATCTGGTTTGTAATTAATAATTTCACTAATAAATGAAAAATGACAAAAGGGATATTATGAAAATTTCTGCCCTATCCTTTCCATTTGATCTGTAATTAATGTTTTTACGGATTTACAAACAAAACGGTGGACGACCGGGAGTAGAGGTAGCCGGTTTGGGACGTCAACGTCAAGGACAGTCCCAAGGGCACTCTTGTCATTTCACATGGTTTGTATCATCTCATCCCCGTGGTCGGCGGTCGGCACCGCCTCTATGTTTGCCCTAGTCTATTTTATTTATTTCGGTAATCTTATTTTGTAAATTATTCAATTTTAGTGCACTAAATATCCATGAAACTAAACAATATTTTCTCCTTTTGTTGCTCCTCATCACTCCGCCACCGACCAATCGATTCTTTATTTATGAATAGACCCATCAAACGGATAAATTAAGTCAAGTTTGGTTAAGCCTAAAAGTGATTCGATCTAAATTTATTCACATAACTCGTTTTAACTAATTTCCACGCAATACAAATCTGAAAATCTAAGTAAATTATAAATTTAATTAATTTCCATATTATTTTGAGTTATATCATTCTAAACCATTTTACTGAATATAACATATCAAATATAGGTTAAGAAATGAATTTATGATCTATTTTAATAAATCTATATATGAGAAAATATTCGAGAACATTGAGAGGTTCAATTTATTTTGCACACCGGCTCAATTAATTTGGCATGCAAGTGAGAACCATCACACTCTTATGCAATAATATCTTACCTTTCATCAGTGATACCTAATAAAGAAATAATTGCATTTTCTAATGCCCTTATCGTGCATAACGCAAGAAAGACGATATTTTGCGAACAATAAATGCTTAACGAATGATTTTTTTTTAGTGATTTTTTTTCGATCGGCTCAAAGGATGAAATATTCAGTGGTTAGAATGCAACAAGTCAAAGGCTGACGTGGCGTGCATTTTTGTTGAGGTCCAATCACAAAATGCCACATGTCGATGACGTGGACATAATAGAAAATAAAAATTCTCGCTCTCTTTTTTTTCCTCTTCTCCCTCCGCTGCCCACAACCAGCTCCTCCATCTGCAGTCACCCAGTAGAGTCGCCGGAGCCACATCCGGGCCGACCGTCCATGGTCGAGCCACCCCCTCTGTCATCGCGGCGGCGTGCATTCGTTGCCCTTCCATGGCCGAGCTGGCCACCCCACTTCGTTGTCACCCGTGGCCACCCTTTCGTGAATGAATAACCCCTACAATAAGTTGCAGCTCCTCCATTTGGTTCCCCAGGCGATCAAGCAAAAGGTAGACACTTTCAGGTCAATCTCACTTTGGAGACTATCAATGGCGTAGCCATTGAAGCGAGTGAAGGTCCATCACATTAAAAAAAAAAAAAAGTTGAGATTGGCGCTACTACAAATCTGTCCAACAACTCTTTTCATGATTAGATGAAAGCAGCAAGCGATGCCGACACTCGTCCAAGGCCATCGTTGGTGTAATCACAAAATCTGGAATTCCGGGCGGTCACGAAAACATGATCATCCAAGGTCCATGGTGGCCAGAGGAAACCTGAAAATCCGAGGTCCATGGCCACCGGCGGAGTCGCCAGCGCTCGCGGAGATCTGGAAATCGGAGGACCATGGCTGCGGATGGCTGCGAACATAGTAGAAGGGAGAGGGGAAAATAAAAGGAGAGAATTACATTTTCAAATTTTTATGTCCACGTCGTCGACGGGTGGCATTTTGCGATTGGACTCAATAAAAATTCATGCCACGTCAGCATACGACGCGGTGCGTTCTGGGCATTTCAACAAACAAGAGAAGCGACGATTGACGACGGCGCCGCCAAAGGAGACAAAAAATTCGAAGGAAAAACGTTACGCAATACGTGGGCAAATGGCTTAAGCGGCGGGCCGCGTCCGTCGGTTTTCCTTCTATAAAATCCTTCCCCTGCAACTCCAATCTCCCCCCTTCGTCTTCTCCAAGCAAAAACCGTGCTCGCAGCAGACCCATCTCCTTCTCTGTTTCTCTGCACCCCACGTTCGTGTCCATCCTCTGACTTTCTGCATCTGGAGAAGTCGTGCACGAGTTTTCCTTCATCCTTTCCCTCGGTCGGCGTGTTCCTTGAATCCCACGTGAATATAGTTCCCCGTGAGACTCTGTAACCTTCCAGAGATGCATGCTTTCGTTGCCAAGGATTAGACTGTCGACTCTCTCATTTTTGGGTTCGGTCGCCCTCTGTTTTGCGGCTGTCTCACTTCAAGAACTGAAAGCCTTTGATCTTCACTGCTTTTTCTTTCTTCAATCCATCCCATTTTAGCGTCTGTTTTTCGTTTTTAGCAGTCGTGAAATTTTTCTGAATCGTTTCGTTATTCCAAAAATGGTGGGCTACGCACGTCGATCACCGACCGTACACGCCGCCGCTCCTGCTGCAGTCGCGCCCGAATTCAACCATCTGGCAAACGATGTCAACCGTCCTGATCCCCACAATCCGATGGATGATCAGGATGGGAATTCGTCCGTCTCCGATTGCGAGAGCATTGTCTCCGCCGACCATTCCGGCACTAGTGCTGCTCCTCCGTTGCCGTTTACTGGTGCCGGGTTGATGGAACTCGAGGAGGGAGACAAGGCCCACCGCTTTATCAAGGAGAGGTTCGTCTCGCGGCTAGGCGCGCTCAGGGAGCAACTTACCATGGTGATGATCCACCGGAGTTGCTCCTCCAGCGCCGCGGCGAGATCGCGGGCCCAAGCATTTCAAGTTTACTCGGCGGCGGTGCAGAAGAAAGGCGGCGGCGACACCGCCAACGTGAGGTACGCATGGTACCCGGCCTCGAAGGACGACGTTGCCAGGATTTTCTCCTATGGCTTCGGCTACAGCGGGAAGCCTGAGAACAGTGGCTTGTATGGCCGTGGAGTTTATTTTGCTCCTGATAATCATCCTCTCGAAAGGTACCGGAATCCCTTTCAATTGCGTAAATAATCGAGAGATATTGCTAGGAAAGTGGTACGATCACGAAGACGCATTAGTTTAGGGCATTATTATAATTCTCTCTTAAGCTATGATTGATTATATATAGTTGAACAAAGGAGTCGTGTTAGCACATCGTACATGTGTTGATAATGGCAAGGTTAAATCTGCCCATGGTAATTGCATAAATAATCAGGAGCTACTATCGGGAAAGTGGCACGATCGGGAAGATAGGTTGATTTTACGTGTTATTGTGCTTCCTTTTAAGCTACGATCGGTTGAATTCAGTAAAATGAATAGGTTTCACAAGCATGCTGTTTCTTGACTCATGTTAATATATTGTGCTTGTGATGATAGTAGCCTTAAATAGTTTTTTTGTAATGTTTTGGCAGCGTTGAGTCCGCCCCTATAGATGAAGATGGCCTAAGGCATCTTTTGCTTTGCCAAGTCATATTGGGGAAATCAGAGCTTATCGGTTTTGGCTCGGAACAATCTCATCCTAGTTCAGAACAATATGATTCAGGCGTGGATGACTTATCATCTCCTAAGAGATATATTGTCTGGAACACCCACATAAACACTCACGTGTTGCCAGAATATGTTGTCAGCTTTAGAGCCCCTTGTTGCTCAAGAGGTAATCAAAATTATCTTTCTCGTCCCGCCTTTTACATTGATCTATATTTGTGTGTTTGACCTTGCCTGCTGTATCAACTAGTCTGATGATCTATGAAAATCTATATGCAATAGGAATGTTGAGAACTTCGAGGAAGTCACAGAAACCGACTTCCCCTTGGATGCCATTTCGGGTTTTGATTTCAGAACTCTCAAAGATCCTACCTCCATCCGACATCAATTCGATGTCCAAGTATTACAAGGACCACAAAGTAAGAGTCGCATCAACATCGTCATCGCTTAGTTCTTGTCTTTCAAGCTTTGTTTTCTGCTTACCTTAACATTGAAATTATCTCAACACATGATCATCATTCTCCAGGAGGGGAAGATTCCAAGGCATGTACTGGTGCGAAAGGTCAGGCAAATAGCAGGGGATGGGTTGCTGACCAGAATCATCAAAAGTTCCAGAACCAAGGTGCAGACTATGATCCCTTTGAATAATAGTAATCCAAAATCACGTTGATCCCCTGATGATCGTTTCCATTGCGTCGAGTTGATCGTACAAACCGACATGGATGCAAGGACTAAGTGCAGGATTATCATTTTTAATTGATTTTTTTCCTTTGGGAGGGTGGTTTCATTTATGTAGACATTTCCGTTTGGTGTTAGATTATTCCCTTTCTTTCATTCGCTCTGTATTATATATCATCGTTTTTGCCTGCAATTATCTTCTTTTATCCACTAATTTTTTGCAAGTTTCTTTTTTATCAAGTACATCTGTATAGCATAGGCTACATACTACATAAAGCCACAACAGTAAGTGAGAATAATTTATTTCATTCTACAGCAATTTGGGGCATGAAGTGGCTGAAAATGGGATTAGGGATGGACTTGAATAAAGACCAGGATGTGAGGCGCGTAAAGAAGACGGGTGTTCGTTTTGGCAAGTTCACTACAGCACACGCTGACGCAAGCATATAGTAAACAAGATGTGGAGGAGGAGGCCTTTCTGAATCGAACACTGACATAGCCACCGATACTTAGATAGCAAAAGGACTTTTGTGAAATTTGTATGATATGCTAATCTTTTGGGATTTTTTTCACCTTGGATTGTAGTCATAAACCGTAATCTTTCCTAGTATCTAATACCTATTTCGTGTACCGTTTGTTTTTAATAGAGACTCAATATTTTTCTTAGTTTCACGTGTCGTGGGAATATCATATGCTCGAAGCAATTATTTAGGATTAGTGCGTGGCATGTGAAAAGCAGGCAGATCCCGAAACTTGTGCGGCAAGCCTTGGCGGAAATGAATGAATAGTGCTTTAGCAAGGAACTTTTGGGGAAAGCTGGTCTCTAGCCAGTTTTCTTTCATTAAATTAGGCATCTCTATGCAGGCGTGGTCCCATCATCTTGTCCATTTTCCTTTGCGGGCAAGTAGCTTAGTCATAGACGTAGATGATGAGTCACGTGAGCGTTATCAATTGGCAGCTGACCAGCACCGAAATGACGGCTGGTTTCGATAAAGACTGTCTCCTCTTCCTTTCGTGCGCGTGGAAAGGCGTCGGCTGAGCTTTGCCTTTTCAGATGGAGAACTGCAGGTAGAAGTTTTCCTCCTCGGAAAGGACTTCGTACCGAAAGGTCTTTTGTCTTTTGGCGGAATCTTATCCCTTTTTCGCTTTTTTTATCATCTTTATTTTATCAAACGAGAGGACGGATTCCTGTTCTGAATTGATTGAATTGGAAAGAAGAGAAGGGTCAGGAAGAGTATGGAAGAAGCCCAAGCCCAGTCGCGCCGTTCTTCTGGATCGAGTGGAAAAGGGTTTTGTATTGGACTTGGACTTGGCTGCGATTTCTTCCTGAACATGTCTTTCTATCCCACCTTGGTGCCCAAAAATGATGTGATTGATATTAGCAGAGGTCAAAGGTTTGAAACTGAGAATGGTTTTCGTCCAGGAAAGGATCCACCTGCCTCTGTATCTTCCTTGCTGGCTAATTTATTTCCAAGAATAGTAACTCTGGACAGTGAAAAGGCAATCTTAACACGACAACGTTGCCGTGTTCGGTTTGGACTGTTTTTTTCGCTCGTGTGGGGCTCGCTTTTTATCGACCAATGGCTTGTTTTCTTATGGTTAGGGTAGAGACTTTTTCCCGAGTCAAAAATGGCGATTTGCAGTTATTGTAGTGTGTAAAGTAGATTAATAATTTAACCACTAGAGTTTGCCCCAGTGATTACCCTTCCAACATAAAAGAAGGAAGTGAAGAGTTCGAATCATTACCTTCTCAGAGAGGTTAGGGTATGAATGATTTAATTTCAGTAGTGGGTTTCAATTCCTATAAGAGTAAAAGTTAGAGTAAGAATAGATTGCAGGGCAAAAGTTTGAGAGTGAGGCAGGGTAAAAGTCTAAGAGTGAGAGTTAGAGTAAGAATAAATTGCAGGGCAAAAATTTGAGAGTGAGAGTTAGAGTAGGACCGACAAAAAAAAAATATTAGTAATTATCATAGCCTGACTTTCTGTTCAAATGGTCCAGGGGAACTTATAAATTTGTTGTAGGAGGCTCTAGTAGGGTTTAGGAGGCTTTAAATTTAATATTTAGCGACAATGGTCCTCGACATAGCGACGACCAACCCACGAAGCTTAGGTTAGGTTTTAGGTTGGCGAATAATGATACTCGGAATGCCTTTTAAGCTTGTGAGTAATCCGGCAGTCGGGAAACGGGTGGAAAGTGCCGTGCCGCCCGCTAATGCATGGCTGGCTCTCAGCCCATTGGACTGGATTGCTTTCAAATCACGGCTCTCTTGGGCTTCCCTTGAAGCCGAACATGAAATCTTGGGGTTAAAAGAGACAGAGACAGAGACAGAGACAGACAGAGAAACAGAGAGACAGAGGACTTTTACTATAATTTAGCCATACAGTACACGCTGCTCATTAAACAATGGAATCTGCTCTCTTTATTGACCTTGTTCCTTCAAAATGTGAATTGGGTTAGGTGCTGACCTTTGTTCTGATCCTACTTTTCGCATCCTTGACTTTTCAATCTTACCCCAATCCACCTTCTTTCTTCTTCTTCCATTTCGGCTCTCGGGCTTAGAAGCTCTACGCGGTGGCAGCGAGAAAAAAAAAAGGAAAACAAAGGCCTTCTCCCGGAATTTGACGAATGAAGAACAAAATTGAAATCTGACAGTCCTTTCCATTGGCATGTCCAACTTTGTTTGCTGCGGTTTCTTATCATAGATTTGCGCGAAGGGGAATAGAAAATTCATAGAGGTGGATCAATTTGACCATTTGGAAAGCATTCTCTTAACCTGATAAAGTCACTCAGGCTTTATATGAATTATTGATAGACCATCTATATATATATATATATATATATATATATATATATATATATATATAATAGTCTCATCATCGATACTTGTAAAAAACTCAAAGAAATTTCCTTCCCAACATTCTCCCTTTGGTCCAACCCTCTTGAAAAGTACAAAAGAATTTTCTCCCCATCATCTTCCTTTAATTCCAATGGTCACATAATTTCCACAATGTCTTTCCTATCATCAAGAGTCACCCCAATTTCTTATTATAGATTTGTGTGAGGGAGAATAAAAAATTCATTGGAATGGACAGATTTGGCCCTTCGGAAAGCGTTCTCTAAACCTAATGAAGCTATTTAGATTGTATATGAATCATTGATGGATCATTCATATGTACATAACAATGTCATTGTCAATATTATTAAAAGGCTTAAAGAAATTTCATTCTCAAGATCCCTTTAGTCCAGTCCTCTTGGAAAATACATAAGAATTTATCCCCAGCATAGTCCTTCAAGTCAAGTCCTCTTGGAAAAAGCTCAAAAAAGTTCTTTTGGAAGCTCAAAGATGGATCTCGGAAAGCTTAAAGAGATTCTCTCCATAATGTCCTTGCTTTAATCCAATTCTCTTGAAAAGCTCAAAAAGTATCTCCTCCCCAACATCCTCCATATAATCTTGAAAAGCTCAAAAAAATTTCCTCCCAACATCCACCTTTAATTCAATTCTCTTGGAAAACTTAAAGAAATTGGATGTAGTTGCTCCCCTATCTTGAGAGCGCAAGACTCAAAACATAGGTCCACACTCTATGGATTAACCCAATAAAAAACTTAAGTACAACAATTCGAACCCAAATTCACTTGATATGTTCATTTCTACTTCCTAACACGATAGAGCCAAATCAATGTAGACCATGAGCTTCTCTAGCTAGTTAAAGTTCAATTATATGATCAACATTAGCCCAAAAAAGACAATGGTTTATAGATTTGTTTGTATATTGTGATTTGGGTTAGTTGCTGACCTTAGTTCTCTTCCTAATTTTCGCATCCTTGGCTTTTCTTTCTTACTCCGACCCACCTCCTTCTTCTTCTTCCTTTTCGGCTCTGGGGTTTTTCAAGAACTACCCGACGAAAAAAAAGGCGTTCTCCCAGAACTTGACCATTGAAGAGCAAAATTGGAAATTTCATAGCCCTATGTTTATTTAGACTGAGAGGATAAGGAGGACAGGCTGTCTCTTACATAACCCTCCGGTTCTTGCGATATTCTAAACCAAAAAAAAATGGTCGCTATTGGCATATTGCAATCGCCCTTTTTGCTTTACCCAGAAAAGTCTAATCCCACTCCGCCCTTTTGCTGTCCCGGAGAATGAAGACAAAAACTGAAGCCAGCTGCGGCGTTTTCCTGTTTTTTTTTTTTCCTCTTTTTTGACCTTTTCTAGAAACTAAATAATGATTGGAATCGGTGAGAAAAATAGCAATTTCAAGCAGATAATGAAAGGAAAAAACGAGGACGAATCTGGTGATGACTAATTAGGAAGCACCATTTATGGCACAACTTATGAGGATTCAATTTGGCGGCCGTTTTATTTATTTATATTTTATGTTTGTTTATTGACGAAACCTAACCAATGAGACCGCCCATCCCATCGTTTTCTTCTAACGTAACCTTCCCCTGACTAATTCAATCAAATTAAATCATTAATCCCAAATACCAAAATAAAAAAATGACAAAAAAGGTTGTGTTGAGAAGATGATGTAATCCTAAATCCACAAATATGGTTCTTGGTTAGGTAACATCGGGACGGATATGAGGGCTCACCTTCTCACGTTGACTTTGAATCTCAAATTCATATTTCCTGACATAAGTTAGGAGCTTCAGTTGCTTCAAAATTCGAACATTGCTCCTCACGAGGGATATATAATTCAAAATATATCGTAACATCATGCAATAATCAGACGTTTCCATTCACAATCTTGTGTATGCATCTTTACTCCTTTTGAACGATTCAATCATTTTCAACCAGATCATTTCGTTGTACATAGAACGAGTCATCCGGATCAGAAGCACCTAAGGTGATATCACAAATCCTAGGCCTGCATTAGGGTATGGGCTATGGTATTTCATTTTCTAATGGCGGGAGTTACTTCGCCATTCAAAATGCTTTGATGTGATAGAAAATATTTTCAATTCCTTCTTTTTTTTTCCAAACACCTCAATTTTTTTTTTTTTTTTTGGGTGTCAAAATTAGGTGTGAGGAAGCATGCTTAGCCAGAAATAAGCTCAAGTGTACACCACTAGCAAAGTTGTGGAGGGAATTTCAAGCACTTTTGCAGCCTTGTGATTCATGCATCTCTCAACATCAGTGGTCGGTGGGTACTTATAATATTGGTGTGAGAGGATCATAATGATAATAATAATTGCAATGATAATAATATAATAATTAATAAAATTATTATATTATTATTTTGGCTAGAGCATTCTTTTTTATTCATTATAAAGGCAGTCCCAATCACCTCCTTAATGGGCCAAGAGACCTCCCACGCGGCACCCCTCGAGTTCTTCCTGGCCCAATTCCTTCCACGCTCCGCTTGCTCCTTCTCGTGAATGATGAAAATAATAAAATTAAACTATGATAAATAATATAAATATATATATCTTTTCCTTTCTTTTACATTTTTTCTTCTTTTTTTCCTGTTCACCATTCGAAAAAATTTTAAATGGCTACTCTACGTGTAGCATTACAATCATATTGCTACCAAGACTTTTTAAAATGAAGTGACGATGGTTGGCGTTTACATTCACGCTTTCTTGAATAATGTATGTGCATATTACTATAATTAACTTTTGAAATTCATGACTGTACATTAATTTTCAAATTCCCTTTTTAATTCATCTAAGGATGGGATTACTAGTAAAAGAGAAGATTGACTTTCATAATCCGACGTGGACATGTATTGAGCTGTAGGATCAAGCCAATCGGCTCTCGTTTGGCTAACCAGAGTCAATGAAATTCCCTCTCTCCCTCTCTCCTGCCCGTTTTATCGAAGAGCAAATCTGCCCTCGTTGAGCCACCACCATTACATCAACCATCATCTAACTTTGAAAAAAATAAATTGAATTAAATTATTTATAAAAAAATCAGTTTTTTGGGGTAGTTGAATAGGAAGTGAGAACATAATTTTCCTTATTTTTCATGTGGATGCAACCCTATTCACCTAACTAATCGATTTAAATTCGATTTCTTGATAACTATCGTTATAATTTATATCTTTCCCTTTCAATAAATTAAAAAACTCCTAGAATTTTTCGAGTCGTTGATACTTGGATAGGTACCTCAACGATGATATCGTGGGGCCAAATTTAATATGAACCATAGCGTACTTGTTATTGGCTTAAAATGAAGTTTGATATTTGGTACCTTTTTCACAAAAATGGGTGCCAACCCAAATAGTGAAAAGTTGTTTCACCGAAAAGTCTAGATTTGATTCTTTGTGAGATGGATTTTTTTGGTGATTTCGGATAAGAATTCACTTGTCGTAATAACAAAAATAAATAATGAATCTAAAGGTGAACGACCCGCGATGGAAACTGAAAAGATATTAACATCAATAAACTAATATAAGTACATCGAAAATACGTGATCTCAATGATAGATAATTGATTCCTGAATAATTACATGCTCTCGTGTTTGTGTATATATAGCCCTTAATTGTAATCCATTTTTAGCAATTATTATTATGCTAAGTAACTGCACTCCCAACTTGACAAAAAAGAAAGGAGTTTCGAGATTCCAGCCTCTAAATTCACTCGCAAATCTCATCCACAAGCGGGTTACTTTAACCATAACTCAGTATCCTTGTCGTCAATCAATGTCCTCGTTCTCATGTCCTCTCGTGTCCAACGCTTAGCCAAACTTTGAATGGCTAGGGTTTTTGCTTATTACATCAGCAAACTTCACCGAATATTCTTTGGCTACTCATTAATGCTAATTTCGAATAACTATCGACGGTCATTTTCACGCATGTCAATACTTGTACCGCTCAAGTATTGACATCCGTGAAAAAGATACTTGTACCGCACAGGTGTCAATTGGTTAATAACTTGAGGTGCTCTCGTTGATCCGTCTTCTTCAATCAACTGCATTTAGTTGCTCTTTAATAGCTGTACGGTACGATCATTGAAAAATTAGTCGATATCCACATCGTATCATTTATCAATAGCCATGTCATGACAATAAATCAAATTCATTTAACCGACAAAACCCACTATTTGTTGATTTAAAAGAGTTAGGTTATATTTTTTGATGCATAGCAAAACCGTTGGAGAGCATACTACTGAATTAAATGTAATGGAAATTGAGACAATATTTACTTGGCCTTTCACTATAGAAGAGTGAGAGTGTACTAAAAACTTAACTATTCCCTTTATAAATAAAGAGAAAACACAAATTCAAGCCGACCGAATGAAAAATTTTCAACAGCATCCTTGAAAATGTGTTATTTCTTAATTGAGTTTTTTTTTTTTTTTTTTTACCTCGTGGAGGGTGAGATTGATGTGCAAGCAACCGCTTTCCCTTTATACAGTGACGTCTTTGCTTATTCAATTTTGTGTGTCATGTGGGTCACATCTTAACTGAAAATGTGTTATTTCTTGATTGAGTTTTTTTTTTTTTTTTTACCTCATGTGCAAGCCACCTCTTCTCCTTTATACGGTGACGTCTTTGCTTATTTAATTTTGTGTGTCATGTGGGTCGCATCTTAACTGCAAAAAGGGCCTTTTTGTGATTGAACAAACATTGATACAAATAATTCATGAATTTCTAAATAATATATAATATAATTTCATGAATTTTTTATTTATTTAATGTGGTCCCTGAACTTTGGAAAATCTGTTTAATTGGTCCTTAAACTTTTGGGTAGATATATATACTTAATATTATCATTGAACTTAAATTAATGGAATAACAATAGTGAATATTTTCATATAGTCTAGAGAGTAAATCAATATGTGCTAAAAGTTCAAGGATAATATTACACATCAAGTTAAAAATTAAGAATTATATTAAATAAATTAAAAGTTCATAAACTATATAACACATTTGGCCAAAGTTTGTGGACCATTTATGTCATTTTCCTTTTATATAAAAAATAGTTAGTATTTAAATAATCTTAAATCAATTTTGAACATTATCATATATTTCGGAGACCAAATTAACATATATTAAAAGATTAGAAACAACATTGTACACTGAACTAAATATTAGGAACCACATCGAAAAAAATTTAAATTCAAAGATCATAATACGCATAAGGCTGAAATTCATGAATCGTTTATATTAATTTCTCTTTATATAAAAAAGAGTTAGCATTTAAATGTTCTTAAATCATATTGCAAAATACAAACTACCACTAATCTACCATAACCCAGCTGCCCGAAAGCAATCACTGTCTCATGCCTCGCTATCCTATCCAAACGAATGGCTTTCCTGCTTTTCTTTCCTCTTATTTTTGCCCTTTTTCTGTTTTCGGTCTTGAATTTTTTTAATGTCCACAGGTTAAGAAAAATCAAACACGTGTGAACACCACACCCGTCCATTTGCGATGATGTGGACACAAAAAGTTGATCCGTCAGGAATAGGATGTTACGTGTAATTAAAGCAAAGGAAACCTCACCGCTTACTCGAGACGACATGGCACTATTTCTAAAAAATAGAAACACTATAAATTAATTTTTCTAGAAGAGATTATAAATCATTTAATTATACTCTTATAACCCAAAAAGAGAAGTCACGGAAAAAAGGGATAAAAATAAATATATTATAGGAATAGTCCGACCGTTGTTTTTCCTGGAAATTCATCTTTTTTTTCGTTTGGCAACTTAGGTTAGCAAGATATATGATGGGGAAAATCAAATTTCCACAACCACTTAACAGCTATATATCTCCCCTTGGACCAACCCCACACCGTCTCTCCATTTTCCCCTGCATCTCTTTCTCTCTTTCCAAAAGCAGAGCAGGAACAGAGTACATGCAGAGATGCAGGCATCGGCGATGCTCTCTTCATCCCCAAGCCTCAGCAGCTACTCCACAAGCAGGCTCGCGGAGATTGCCGCCCGGGTCGTCGACGAGCTGGAGCTCGGGCTCGATCCCGACCCGTTCTGCTGCGACGCCATGGATTTCGGCCGAGCCAGCGCCGAACAGCTGCTGCAGCAGCCGCCGGGCGAAGAAGCAGGGGGCGAGGAGAGCGCGAGCACCGCCCAGTTCGGTGACGAGGACGTTGGGGAAGCGGGAGAGGGAGGAGAAGAAGAGGAAGAGGAGTTCGAGTTCGCTTTCGTGTCCGGAGGGCAGGGCTCGTCTCCGATTTCCGCCGACGAGATCTTCTACAACGGCCAAATCATGCCCGTGTACCCGGTCTTCAACAGGAACTTGCTTCTGAACGGAGTCTCGAGCAGCGAGAGGGACGAGGACGGCTCGAAGAAGACGACGACGACGAAGAAGCTCCGGCTCCCGCTGAAGAAGCTCCTGAGCCAGGAGAGGGAGTGGTCGTCCTCGTCGTCTTCCTCCTCCTCGGAATCGGACGAGCTCGACGGCCTAGCTCCGGGATCGTACTGCGTGTGGCAGCCGCCGCAATCCTCGGCGGCGGCGGGGAATCGCTGCAAGAAGAGCAACTCGACCGGAACCTCGAAGCGGTGGCGGTTCAGGGACCTGCTGCAGCTGAACCGGAGCCACAGCGACGGCGAGGGCACGTTCCTGGTCGTGGCCCCGGCCAAGAAGAGGGACAAGGCCGGCGAATCGAAGCGGGTCGCGGCGGTGGCGGACGACGACGGCGCCGCCACCGCCGCCGCCGCTGCCGACGGGAAGGCGGCTGGCAAGGACGAGGAGAAGAGGAAACCGCTCCTGCCCCACAGGGCGGACCTCGGCGGCTTCTTCGCCAACGCGAGCGGCCTGAGCAGGAACTTGAAGCTGAACCCGCTTTGAAGATTCGCTTCATCGTGGGGACTCCGGCTGGTGAGCGAAAGATTTTTGCCGTCGTTTCTTCTCCGGTAGGTTTCGTAGGTCTGATCTAAAATTACAGTTGGCTTTTCGTTTTCGTTTTCGTTTTCGGTTTCGGTTTTGGTTTCGGTTTTGATTTTTGATTTGGTTTTTAGGGGGTGTTTATATGTGTAAATTATGATTAGAAACAGAGTGGGCTAATTACAATCCAAGGTATAAATCTAATTGCGGTTTGTCTGTCTTCCTCTTTATTAAAAGCTGCAAAAAAGCAGCTGCCATCATGTGCAGAAGATCTCCTTCCCCACCTTCCTCCGCTTTTCCTTTTTCTCTGAAAAA
This sequence comes from Eucalyptus guilfoylei, assembly GCA_016097605.1. Classification (NCBI taxonomy): domain Eukaryota; kingdom Viridiplantae; phylum Streptophyta; class Magnoliopsida; order Myrtales; family Myrtaceae; genus Eucalyptus; species Eucalyptus guilfoylei. The sequence continues at coordinate 1,576,196 of CM027861.1, forward strand.
GAAAATCGTCCTCCTCCTCCTTTCGAGCTTCTACTAATTATACCCAATTGCTGATTAATTTATTAATTCGGCAAGGTTTAAGAGGGGATTGTGATGCCTTGCAAGCAAGCGGGAAACTAGGAACTTGACGTTACGGAAGCGCAATTAAGCTAAAATTACAATATCTAGTTCTTTAGCGTCACCATCGACATCGAAATGCATTTTAAAAAGAAGGGTTTTTTAATATGAAAAATGGGCCAGAAAGAAACCGTCAATCAAGCTCGCGGAAGCAGCCACCACCAGAAGACAATCAAGCCCATCAGCCGACGACATGATTGCAACAATCATGCGAGTCGGCGGCCCCTTGAGCTCCCCGATTTGTGTCGGTCGGCCGCCATGATTTTTCCCCGGTCCGTACCTAACACATGACGCGTGCGATTAGCGAAGAGCGACGACGAGGTGGGCGGGGAGCGGGACGAGGGGAAAAAAAGAGCGTGTTCGCCATTGCGTGTTTGCCTTGTCAACATTAAGAGAAACCTACGGCCAGCTGTTTCGAATCACGACCGGCTCCGAGGATTAGAAATTTCTCCGACAGGGGAATCCCCGGCAACAAAAGACAAAGGGAGGGACGCGCTGTGCGAGTCCACTTTATAAAGTAAGATTGGAAATTTCAAAAGCTAGCTTCCGTTCAAAATATATATTCCAAAAAGTAACAGTCTTGGTCGACTGAAATGTTTTGATGATAGCGAAGATATTTTCTGTTCATTAATTTTTGTAGACGGTCATTTTTAAGGAAAATATTTCCTAAATTCTTCATTCTTTCGCGAAATAAAATGCACCGTTCGACTCCATAAGTCGTGGGGGTGATGTGACTGTCGAAATTGGCTTCTTGTGTGACCAATGCACCTGGCCATTGTCGGTAGCATTACTTTGATGTGGCGACGACATATCCTCGAGCTGGCCAAGCTTATTTTGTTCATTTCTGTTTCATCATAAAAATCAATGAAATTTAGGACCCTTTGAATAGGAGTTTTTCAAGTTCTTGAAGTGACTTTGGCGTGCCGCAAGTATATGGAGCTCTTCAGCCCATTCAAACATATAAACATTTACGTCAAAAGTGAGAGATTCATAAGAAATTTCCTTCTTCTAACTTCATGAGATAATTGCACAAATTGTCTTCGAACTTTAGTTCAGCGTGTAATGTCCTCTCTGAATCTTTAATTCATATAATGCGGTCAATAAACTTTAGCTCAATGTGCAATATCATCCTAATTTATTCAGTGTGGCCCCTAAATTGTTGTTAAATATTTGGTGTAACCCTAAATTATATGAAAAATTTAAAAGTTCAATATTCACATTGAACAAATTAAAAATTCAGAGACGACATTGCACAAAAGGGCCAAAGTTCATGGATTAAATCTAACAAATTGATTTACATCCTTCTATTTTTGATTGATTACAACAAAGCTGGGATCTACATCCTTAGGTTGTCATGTTTTGTTGTGATCTCCTCTCTGTTGTATTCTTGTTACCTTTTGATTTTTCCTGAACCATGGCACCCTTACACTCTCTTTGACTTGACTGTCTTTTTTAGTGTCTTCCCTTGTAGGTGCCAGGCCTCCTTCCTTGTATATATTCTGCAAAATCTATTCATTTCTTAACTTTACCAAAAAAAAAAAAAAAAAAATCTAACAAATTGAAAGTCTTGGGGACGACATTTCATGTTGGACCAAAATTCCGTAGGACCAAACTCCAGGAATCATTCATGTCATTTTTCCTATCTCCATTACAATAACGCTGCGTTGAACAATAACATAACTTGTGCAAATATAATAGTACATCCGCAATCTTTGAAGTCCACTAACCTTATGCGATACGTCGGACGTTAAGGATAGGAAAGAAGGAAGGGAGGACGAGGAGGTGGAGGGGGAAAAAAGGGGCGGTGCGCGCAGGTCAAGTCCACGGCGCCTCCGACCGCATTTTGATCCCATTTTACGTGATGAACCCCTCGTCAGCATCGACGTAAACTTCCACCTTCCCGCGTGTCCCACGCCCGTCCCTCCCTCGCCCATAAAGCAGGACGAGAAAAAGAGAAAAAGAGGGAGGAAAGAATAGAAAAGAAACTTCTGCGTTTTCACATTCCTGGCGAAAGCAAGAAATCAACCGGAAAGGGCGGGGGGAAGCTCGCGATTTCTATATAAAAACAGAGCCGAGGACGACGACGCAGGAACGTCTCGGTCTCTTTTGTTTGTCCCTTCTTTTGTCACGTTCTTCATGCCAATCCCGTCCCCTCACACTGCCATGACCTTGAAATTTGTGCCATTCTATCTCCTCTATATCTTTCCGTACGAAGAGCTGTTTCCATTCCATTGAAGGTGGAGGAGTGGGGGGCCGGGGGCAAGTGGGCGTGGAAGGGAAAGTGAAGTGAAATGACCGGGGGGTAACGAGGAAGAAATGTGTCACGGTAACATGTTCCCCCGTACAACCAGTAGATATCCGATGCTCATTGTGTGATCGTGATTCAGGGTTCGGAAAATTGTCTTCCCACTTTTCAGGCTTTGGATAACGGACAAAAATTCCAGTTTACAAAATATGTTGTTTATGGATTGAAAATATTAAGTCTAGATTGAAGAAAAATTCAAGCTTCCAGCTAGAGAGAATTGACTTTCTCTAGATCATCGGACAAATGAAAATTATCCATCATCCTTAATAATGATTTTCATGAAAAACATTTTCTTTTATTGTGAAATTTTTAGTGAAACAACAATACCTTTAGAGAAATAAGCAAAGAGGCGCATAATATTGCACCTTCCATAACACTAGAATTTAATGCCCTCCTCATGGTTTCAGAACCAATAGGTTCCTACTGTCCAATGCTCATTGCGTGATTATGATTTAGGATCAATTTATTTATAAAGAAACTGATTTCGGGAAATTGTCTTCCAACTTACCCACTTTTTTATAATATAAAATTAATCGGTTTACAAAATACATTTTCATGGATTGAAAAAAAAAACAAGTTTAGATTGGGGGAGAACTTCATTTTCTAACTAGAAAGAAATCACTTTCCCTAAATCACTAAACAAATGAAAAATAACCATTTTCTTTAAAAATGATTTTTCATGAAATTCTCAGTTTAATAGTCGCATCATTAGAAAAATAAAGAGAGAGGAGAATAACATTACACCTTCCAGAAAGACTAGAATTGAATGCCCTCCTCATGGTTTTGCCTAAAAACGAAAAATACCTAATTAAACATAAGTAGGAAGAAAATATAGAGATAAAGCATAGAAGGCTTTCCCTTGGTTTCTCCGGCACGTAATAATGTCCGTTTCATTGTAATTTCAATTCCAAAAGGCCGTGATGTGTACACACCAATCGAACCGGTTCGCATTTGTCTTTTGTGACCCGATGAATGCAAACTTCCAAGAAATGATTTTGTGGAGGATCGCAGAAGTGCCTTGATTGACTCATTCTGCTTTTCACAGAGTTAGGTCGGAAATTCAGTATGGACATATAATCTTTCGGACAAGCGGCTTGGTAGATGTTAGCGAAAAGTCAAGTGCTGGAAGATAGTAGACAGTTGTCAATAAATTATGTGCTTCTGACGGATTAGGCATGTATAATTTGCTGTGCAGTTTGGTTCCAAATCCTTTTCATCATGTGCATTTGTAGTTGAGGTTTCTGTTGTGAAATTTAGCTGGCCATGTGCACGAGAACCCCACCTAAAAAGAGAGTGTCAATTCTCTGTCAAAAGTGATGATCTTACTAAGTTATTTTCACTCCCCAAGTTCTCTCTCACAAGTAATGGCTCACTTCAATCTCAATCCTCATAAAAATCATAATCATTCCACAAAGAGAGAGAGAGAGAGAGAGAGAATGGCAATGGATAGGATAGAAAAGGAACTCATTCGTTCTCTTTTAGCAGAATTGAGCTTTCATGGAAAAGAGAAGAGAGGATAAGATGCTTTAACAAAAAGCTAGCCCATTGCGAAATTATCTGTCTTCATACGCATTTGAGCCTTTGATTTAATTTTTCCTTTTTGGGTCGGCGAAAGAGAAGTCCATGATCTGGATTAGAGGTAGGTGATCGCTTCATGTATCATAGACTGTTAGGCTATTCATTGAAACGAAACCTCGTGCAAGATATTTTCAAAATTGTCTCCCTTTTTCATATGCATTGAACATTCAAACAAAAGAAAGATTGCATATTTGTACAGAGCAAGCCAGATTCATGTGCTGGTACTCCTACAAGCATGGTTTCACCTAGTTCCCTGGCTAAAGGGGGCAACTGTGTTTGATGGGTTTTGGCATCAAGACTAAGAATGCCGTAGCAACAGCAGATGAAGCGAAAAATCCGACTCGCAGATATTGGGTTTTTCCAATGATGAGATTTATTCATGTGGATCTATCAGGTGCCTCCAACTTGTGCCAAACTTCTAAAATATGTTGACGTTGGAATGCGGGTTAACCATGCAATGAGATGTGCACATTCAGAAATTGCTCAGTGTGAAAGATATCAATGTTTCCTTGGACCCCTAAAATGCTATAACAAGTTGCACAAAGATTAGATCAAAGCGTGAAGAAATGCAGATGATGGGGAAGAAGAACTTGGACCTTCATTCAGAATTGTGAAACTAATTAAAGATGTTCTTTGAATTGGTCATTAAACCACATTTTTCTCTCCCGCCGACTGAACTGCATGTGTTGACCCATTTGAAAACCTTCCCCGAGTCATTCTATACACCATTCCAAGAGGATTTTTGCTGGCCATTCATGTGAGAACAGGAGTCCTCCTGGTGGATTGCTGCAAACTTGCTGCATAATCCCGAGCCCACAAGTCGTAATGTATGATCTCCTCGAGGGAAGGTGTCTTGACCAGTTCCTCCCTATGCTTATCGCAAGTAAGCTCTACGACCTTGAAGATGTCCAAGTAGCTTATCCTGACAATAGGAAAATCATTCATTCAAAAAAGGACCGACAATACGTATAAACTGACTGGAGCAGAGATTATGCAAGTCATGTTCATATAAAGAGAGAGATCAAACATACAAGTTGTAATCCATATTAGACTAACATCAGTTTTTTCTAGATCAGTAGGTACCATAGAAAGCAAATAAGAAGGTTTATGCCCCTTTCAAATTTAAATACTTTACTTCCAATCCCCACGAGAAACAAAATGGATTTAGGAAATCTTTCACTATTAACATAAATTATTAAGATGTTATTAGATCAGACCCGCCCTGACTTCAAATGCTTAGAACTGGGTTTCTGTAGTTGTTAATAACTCCACAGGGAAAGTCCAGTCAATTACACGGAAAAACTAAATAAAGAAACAGAATGCATACTTTTCATCGATGAACAATTCAACTGCCTTCTCATTGGCTGCACTAAGAACTCCCGTCATTGTGCCTCCAGCCCGTCCAGCAGCATAGGCAAGATCCATGGATGGATATTTCACATTGTCAGGAGCTTTGAATGTTAGTGAACCAAGCCTGTGCCATGAAGAAAATGCATCTTATCAAACCAAAAAAAAGAAAGAGATACTGAGAAGATTTCAGCGTGTATAATCCTTCACAACCAAAATACATAGAACTTTCAGCCAGGTCACTTGTCACTGATATGGATACCCTCATAATGTTCAAAGATATATTGTTCATGTCATCAACATAATGAGTACCAAAATGACATTAGTAAAAGCAATCAAGTGCTCACCCTTTCAATTGGTGCAATCTAGTTCTAAACCTAATAAATATATAAATAAATTGAGCAATCAGGACCTTCCCTCGAAATTGCTTAGGCAGAAGCCAAAAGTCACCTAGCCAGCAGCCCTAAAGGATGCCTCATAGGAGAAATCGGAGAGTATGGGGACGTGAAGGACTCAACTGCTTTGTCTCAAAAGGTTTGTGATTTAAGCATCAGTTAAACTTTTTAGAACATGACTTCATTCAACACATAAAGTTTAGGACTTCCGGTGTACTTTTCCTGATGTTTGACTCTCATGCCCATGAGCAGGGAAGGACCCAAGGGGTTTGCCAAGGGCAGTCACCCACCCTAGACACTAGGTGCTCTATTAATTATGTACTATACTCTATGAAACTTCTTTATGTCTCCTGTCACCCAATTGTATGTGCCCAAAAGATTGGGGAAAAAGTTCATATGCAACCATTACACATGCAAAAATGCGCAACCAGTCCAATGCCTTCTTCCAGGCCACCGGTCCTGTGCTTTAAGGTAACAGTCTTTCCCTTCAAGTGAATACTTATCTTGAGAAGAAGAGCAACCTTTTTACGTTAATTCATATGTCTTAAAGAGATTTGATGAGAAATTCATAATCCTACTCTGGTAGGAAAAGGATAATTACTTGCAAAGGTCAAGTCGAGGCCATGTTATTTCAGAGCAGTAAATCCTCTCTGGCCATGACATCGTGTAGAGGATCGGCAATCGCATATCGGGCCACCCTAATTGTGCGAGAACGGATGAATCCTGGAGAGGAGCAAACATGGAAGATGATAAGCAACAGTCATACCCAGTTGCCGTACTGAGTAAACCTAAGATAACTTAAGATATAAACTCGGAGACTGTCACCAGCATCAGCAGGATGGTACACCAACATTAATAGCCACATGGTTCAGCGAATAAGAACCGAACCTGTGTCTCCACCATCGAGTGAATGACAGATTGGGGATGAATCACAATCTCAATATTGTCATAGTCTGCTCCATAGAGATAATGTGCTTCAATGACTTCAAGACCCTGGTCAAGCAGGTAAAAGTTAAATGGAGCACAATGCTTGCCCTGTTCATGGTGTACTGCTTGAGATAAGTTTGAACAAAGAATATAACAAACCTTATTGAAAAGGGTAGCAGAGTCAACGGTAATCTTTTTCCCCATATTCCAGTTAGGATGCTTCAAAGCATCAGCAACTTTGACTTCTTTTAATTTATCTACTGGCCAATCCCTGTCATGACAAAGTCAACAAATATTTATTCCTCAGTCCTGGAAACTGCACATCCAAGAAGATAAAGGCACCGGATGCCTTTTACTAATATCCAAAAATTCCAAGCACCCAAATAGTATGATAAATAGAAGGATAGAAACACTATGGATTATGAAACAATGCACAAACTTACCTCATACACTAACAAATCTATTCTAACTGCATTTGCATGAACTCTGTTTAGGAGGAATTAAATATATAGATTTTACTTAAACAAAAATGCTCCATCACTCAAAACAAGAGAAATGAGACCCGGATCCATTTCCTAGTTACAGACTTGACATCCATATCAGATTAACCCAAGTAATTTGTCCTAAAGCAAATATGCTAGGCTTGGAACAAATTTTGTTTATGAGCTTCACATTCTAAACATGTTCACACCTGAAAGCCCCACCCGACGCAGTCAAAATAATTCGCCGAAGTGCACCTTCTGGTAAACCCTGAATACACTGAAGGAAAATAGACACTTTTAAGCTTCTGAAACAAATTAATTGAGCATTGCAACAGTGAGCCATGATAAAGAAGCATATGAGTTCCAAACATTCTCGTGGAAGCTCTCACACCTGAAATATGGCAGAATGTTCAGAATCAGCCGGAAGAATCTTCACTTTATGCTTGTGTGCAAGGGGGAGCACAAAAGGACCTCCTGCAATGAGGGTCTCCTTATTGGCCAAAGCTATGTCCTTGCCAGCTTCAATGGCAGCCACCGTAGGCTGAGGATTTTAACCAATAAAAGTACATCAACCAGAGAAATTCACAATGGCTGCTGTTCTAGGGAAATACATAAATGAAAAGGTAGATGAAAACACAACATACTGGCATATCAATGCACTCAAATCTCCAAAAGATAGACGAAACAATTTCAACAAAAGCTTTCCTCAAAATTGTCAGCAGTAAATGCAACACTTTACCTTTAGTCCTGCACAACCAACTATACCTGTAACTACAGTTACAGCGTCTGGATGGCGAGCCACCTGAAAATTTCCATTATCAGTAATAGTTGGCATGGAAAAACCTTTGAAGAGCAATGTGGGTAAACTGAGGCAGGCCAATAAAATACGTATACTTATGGGTGTGACAGACTGCACTACACATATGCTTTTGAAGTGATTTATACTCAACACCCAGTGAGAGTCTGCCACATCACAAGTATTTAAGTTCTCAAAGCCATTCCAAGTATATCTAGCCTTATTCAACTTTAAATTCCATGCAATAGCACAAAGATGAGACACCTCAATAACTCCTTGTTCCCCTGGAATGATCTCAGGCTTGTCTTCAACATCAGATAGAGCCTCTTTGAGTTCATCAACTAGTGACTCATTCCTAACTGCAACCAATTGAGGCTTGAATGTCTTAACCTGTAAAATGGAGAAAAGAAAGTTTCTGAGTCCAAAGCTTCAATCTGAATCAGATTACAAAGATTTGAATCCATGCCATTCTTCAGTTTATTTCCACCCACTTATTCACAGGCAAGCGATGTTTAATTGCCCAAGAAAATTGAGGGAGTCCAGATTAGGTAGGTGAAAAACGGATCGTGTCATTATTTTTAGAACTATAATAGTTTAAAAAATTCAAAAATTGGCAGAGAATGTCATTAAATCTAGTAGATTTTACGGTCAAACGGTGTCACATTGAGCATGACACGGCAACAGATTATTTACCTGATCAGCTAGAAGTGTAACATTTGATCCAGCTGCAAGAGCCACAACTCTGAATTTATCAGGGTTCTCGGCTACTATGTCCAAAGTCTGTAAAACACCCAAATCAGATTGCAACGAATGACAATGCAATTTGGCTAGAGAACTGACATCGATTCAGAAAACATATCCAGTTTATTGCAGCTCCTCAAGAACTTTAGCTTAGTATCACATAAGGGTATCATGCTTTGAATTCTCGGAAAGGAAATGGCATTCAAACCTGTGTTCCAATGGAACCAGTAGATCCAACAATAGAAATTGGCTTCGGGCCATCCCACAATTTACGATTTGTCTCAGGAACAGCTCGTCCAGGCCAGGCTGGTGGAGGCGGCTGTGCTGAACAATGTATTCTTCTCGTTCCACAATCCTTCCTCTTCAACGTATATGCACCTGAACATCAGACAGCAGAGAATTAGAAGGATTGTCCATTCCGCAAGCTCCAATTAAACTGTTCCATGAAGTTACTAATCTGTGAGTCAAAGCAATCGACTGCTTTCACTTGCACAAACTCCAAGTAAAACCATGAATTTAACCATGTAATGCTTCTGTTTTCTACATTGACTCGAATGCTTATACATTAAAGACAGCTTCCGCAAAATTGGAGAGCATAAAATCTGAGAACATGGAAGTGAAAAATCGCATTAGCAACCAAAACTACCACGACTCTTCCAAGAAAAGCGAACCTTTTCATACCTTGGGCGGGGTAAAAGGGCAACGGAAACACGAGAGAATGACTCTTGACACTTCTATACACTCTTCTCCAGCTCAATGAGTTCCTAAACGAGCAAAAGCAAAGACTTCCCGCAACTCCAATTACAAGAACAAAGACAAGAAAGACAACGTCGTTGACTCAAATTCCACCACTGCGTCTCGGAGAAATCAAGCGGCTGAAGCAGAAGGAACCCTCTACCTGGCAACTTATTGAGGTGGTGAAGGTGGTGATTTGACTTCGTAGAATCCAAGAACGAAACGGCCTTGATTTCGGCCGGCGACAGCAAATTAAGACCCATCGGGAAAACAAAAATTTGCCCAAAACCAAAGGAAGGAAAAGGAGGGAACTTGAGGGGAAAGGAGAAGCGGAAGCGCGAGCAAATGAAACGGGTGGTCTAGAAATCGCAGGTGGGCAACACGTTTATAGGCAGAAAAACAACGCACATGTGCGTGTGGCTACGGAACCAGGAGGTGGGTCTTGTTCTCCTAGGTGGGTCAGTCACTCTGTCAACTGGGTTTTTCCTTTCGAACGGCAAAACGGTAAGTGGGAAGGGCGCCACGACAGGCAAGGGAATCAAAACTTATACGACGGTTTTCAAGTGCCTTGAGTACGTTCTGATACTGTGGTTTGGGTCCTTGGTTAGTGGATGCTAATGAGCGACACTGTTTCTTGTTCTTGTCCGGATCCAACCAGAGATTGTTTACGAGATTACACGACCTTGTTCCTTGTTCGGCCACGGATAGATTCCTCTCCCTAGTGTGTCCAAACTCTTCCCTTTTACGGTTTGAAAAGTTCGGCGACGCAGAAAGTCTCCCTTTCCTGCTGTGAAAATCTTTCTACCCTTTTAGTCTCAGTCTCTCTCTCTCTCTCTCTGTCGGACTTGGCTGATCAAATTCAGTTGATGGTGACTTGAAAATGAAGGAAGTGTTCAATTTCACGAGTTCGTCTATGCAGCAAGCACGCTTAGCACGCTTGCCAAGACACAAAAAGAGGACTTTTTTTCTTCCAAGTGGCTCGTCTTTTCAGCATGTTAAAAATTGCATCTTTCTCCGGTATATGTAAGGATAAACAGTTTTCAGGATTCATGCAGATTCATCATTTTTTCGGACTCAAAACCTATTATGCATACATTCACTTTACACATAAAAATATATGAAATACTAATTAAGTAAAAGTGTTGGTCATTAGAGTTTAAACTAGTTGTTTTACATTATATATTTGAATCATCAAACATATGAAATATCGCAAGATCATGAGAAGATATAGAAAATAGAACACAAAAATTTGTTCCAAATTTTAGGTTACAAATTTCAGATTTTACTTTGAAACTATCCTCATTTCTAATTACACGTACCTATAAGTCGTCGCCGATTGGTGTGACCCAATTAAAACTGGCCCATCTATACACATCTAAATGCGAATGACATGAAAATATGCAAATCACTTCTTAAATGGCGAGAAAGTTGCATGGGTCTACACTAAATCTTCGAATGTGTGTCCATCAATGGTTGGCGCAGCTCCTCCAGCCGATTCAGATTTATGACTCCCAACACAAAATTAGACATCTAGGATCCTACTGCTTACACACTTGTAACTAGCGGCAGCTATTTAGAGCACGGTAAACAATTTTTTTAATCCTACAATAGCATCATCAGCAGTGCCCGAGGCGGCTACAGAGCTTTGATTCAGAAGAGTTTAGACCGAGCGGGTTTGCCATTGAAAGTCGAATCACGACGACAAACATTTGACAAAATGGGTTTTCATTACGAATGAGTTATTAGAGTTTAACGATTACTTTCAATGAAAAAGACTGTTTATAAAAAAAAATCAATAGATGAATTCATGTGATATGAAGTTAAAGGAGCAGCAAGATATACGCGTCAGAACCCATTGTCTTGACTTTGATATTCACTGTATTCATCAGGCCACCAACCCAAAGGAAGAACATTTTTTTAGTTAGAACTATACTGTCGCACGTCATGATTCGACCAAGGCCGGCATCAAAATTAAGACCTTGCTCAAAATCCTTTAGATTCCCCCCTAATGTGTCCAAAGTCTTCCGTCGACTTGGTGATAGAGAGAGGTTTTCCTCGCTTGCGAATTCCATAACCCTTTTTCTTCTTTCGGCCGGGAAGTGGATCTGGCTGATAAATCCGGTTGCCTATGACTAGATGTATTATTATAAGGATTCGATCACGACAGCGTAGGAAGCTGAAACGCACGAACAAACATATAAACGTGTGTCACGCCCTCTTCGTCTGATTGGTTGAACTCATCTTGTTGGCAAAACACGTTCACCACCCCCAAACAGAGTGGTACGATTTTGAACCAAAGCATGTCCCACGTTGCATGCGCTTCTGTTTTATTTTGCCTCTTACTTGAGCATCCACGAGAGACACGACAAGATCCACTAGACTAGATGCGTAAGTTAAAACGATCGGAGCAGCGCATAATGTCAACGTTACAAGAGCGTTTATGGAACGTTTAGTGGGGGTTTAGATATGTGGAGGTTGCTGATTGAAAGGAGTAAAGTTGAGCGGCGAAAATTTGCTCATATCCACTAAAGCACTACAGGACCCAGAAGCCAAATTTCCAACACGTATCTCTTTGCTATCATGCTTTACAATTTGATATATAAAGCAACTCTAATGCGAAGACCACTAGAACAACACACATATGGGAAGGATAAGCTGGGCATGACGGTGGATAAAGAGGAATCTGATGCTACAGATATTGGAAACAGTTCCATCACAGGATTTCCAAAGAACAAATGCAAAAAATTGGCAGCGCAGGCCAATCCCATCACTCACCCCAGTACGCAAGTCAAAAGTATACCATGACAATAGCATCTGCAAAAGTCGCATGAATCACAGCTATATTCTGATGCACAGCAATGCAACTGAATCAAATAAAGACGGCCATATTTAGTCTCAATCCCAGTGAGCGTGATCCCATTGGCTGGTTATGAAGATCATCTTTGGTTAACATAATAAAGAACCATGCCAAAATAACATTTCTCTGTACAAGAATTTCATCAATATCGAGCAAGCAGCAAGATTATTTATTTCAGTTCCCTGTCCAAACAAACTATCATATGATAAACTCTGCTGATCTAGTGGTGTAAGGTGAATATCATGATGCCACAATCTCAGCAGCCGTTCATGCATACTTGGGAAAAACAAACAACATGAGTAACGTTGAGTTCCCTCAGTAACTTCTATTCCTGTTCCACCTGTATCTCAGTCGAGTTCATTCCTGAGCTCATCTCACTGGTACTCTCTGCCCCTCCAGACTCGGAAAATTTCGTGATTTTCTGCAGTTCATCGGTTACATCAGAAGAGCGAGATGCTGTTTCATCAGAGGATTGTTCTTTCTGAGCAGCTGGTTTTGGGCGCCGGATGGCTTCTGCTGCTTCAGCCATGGCAATAGGTGGTGGCTGGGGTGGCACCCATGCACGCTGAACTGGTTGACCGGTTTTCAAGTCCTCATCACGGTCAATTTCAGTAATTCTAGCATTCTTCCTCTGCCACCAGGGCGCAGAAGCATCACCATTCGACTGGTCAATGATTCCATTGTCTTGAGCATTGTAATTCCAAGCTTCAGCACTTGATTGGTACTGATACACATTGCTTGAGTTGTTTTGAGTCTGAATGGTCTCCCACGGCTACTCAAGGATCAGGAAGAAAGTGATAAATCAAAACCCAAGAATGTACAAATACACACGCTATAAACACATTGAGTATATGGGTGGAAGTCCAGAATCAGCCCATACATACATACATACATACATATTAATATATATATATATATATATATATATATATATATATATATATATATATATATATATATATATATATTGATCTGTACAGTCTCCACTGGTAATGAATTATGATCGTAATGAAAAAAGAAGGATCTTAAATTCTGATATGTGCGCTTGAGAAAACAAACCTTAGCTCTTGGTGCTAAGCGAGGATTGGGTATCTGCTGATGAGGATTGGGGGGTGAATCATTGATGTCCTATAAAATTATGTTGAACGGGAAGTGAGCCAGATGCTGCCTGGCAAAGTAACATCATGACAGACTCAATTTACCTTTACATTTGGAGGTCGTTCCCCTCTTTGGACCATGGCCATAATCTGTCATGCAATACAGGATTTCAGAGGATGTCTTTCTAAAACTTAGCAACATGATGGTTCACACAGAATAAAGCTATTTAAACTACTTAGACAGGGAAGCTACATTAATAAGCTTTAGAACATGTCACGAGTTGAGCAAAGTTGCCAATATAATGATTGCATCTTAAGAAATCTATTTTGATCCTCAGTGCATCCCTCCTCGCATGTCCTATTTGCTTATGTAACCAGCAAAACTACTAATAGCTTATCCAATAAAGCTGACAGCTTCAAAAGGGTATTGGGAAGGCTAGTATGCCCATTGAGTTTGAGAGAGAGGGGCCTCAGAAAAATGAATGACTGGAAAAAAGAGACTGATTTTACCTCCATATACGACTTTGGATGAGGTGCCGCAGAGGGTTCTGAAGATCCTGGAGGTGAAGAAGATCTCACTGTGGAAGAATAGTGGTCAACATACAAAAAATAGGATACTTATAATATTGAAGGTACTCATTTAAATAATAAAAAATAAAGGCGCCCGCGCTCTTTTATATAACCACCTGAACGTGAATCAAATTCTGCCCTCCCGTTAGCAAATGGCTGCTGCAAAAAATAGTAACTGTCAACTAACAGCTCACATATGATAGCTCTTAACACTAAAATAGGCAGTTAGTTTAGACTTCTTCGATATGATAAAGCATTTCCTTTTTGCATTTTACTTCAACACACCTTTGAAATAGTGACCAATTTTCCGTGATCTTCATGGTTGAACTGAGAAAGAGCACCCGAAGTGTTTGCATGTCCTGAGAATCACAGAGATATAAAACAAAAACAACATTTAAGAAATTCACTGTCACACAGAGGGGCACTATCTCCATTATGATATCTAACAATTTGTAATAACTGTTTTATCAAGTCTGACATGAGAAAGAAACTTAGGACCATAGAGGGATAAGGATTGATATTAGAAGATCACTTCCTGACTAGCATTAAAAACTATCAGTCTCTTAAATGGGGAAATACAAACGGCACAGAGAAAAAGCTTGCTTTCATAAGACATATCTAGATATAGAAAGTCGCATGTTAAAAAGGCAAAGCAAATTGCACAAGGAAAACTTGCTTTTCCTTCATCTTAAATCTAAAAAGGACTAACAATGTAGTTGGGGTAGAGAGGAGAGCATTCTAGTTCCAGCATGAGGCTAGCTGTCAAGCAACAGGAAGAGGAGTCCGAGCCAAACCCAAACAAATATTATGTCCAAAAAATGGGAATAAGAAACTCCAACAGAAAATAGTTGCAATCCTCTTTACTGCAAGTAATCCTAATCATTCATCATGTATGGACATCCCCAACCACCAGTTTTCTCCAATTTCAGTTAGGCATTTTAAACTGTGATATGCCAAGTAGAGCAATGACACGGTTAGTCAGCAAGTATGTTTAATCCGGTTTATAATGAAGCTCACTTCAACCTGGAAAAATATATTACTGCTCAAGTACTTTGATCACAAACTAGCCAAGAAAAATACTCTGATCACACAACAAGTGGTCATCACCTTCTAACTTCTGGATAGCAGTACTCATTGACTTCATCTCCTGTAGTTGGACATCCAGCAGTTTCACCAAGTCCCCAAAGTACTTCCTCTCTAAAAGTTCAAAAGTCAAGAAAAATCTCACATGGTCATTGTTGAAGAAACAGAAGACAGTACATTGCCAAGCACCAAAGCAGATGTTTGTTGTAAAGACAGCTATTGCATCTAAGTATCACCTTCAACTTTAGAGTTCAACATCTCCTGGCTGACTTTTGCCACATCCGCAGCTGCAGCTGCAGCTGCTTTTGCTGCAGCAGCAGTTTCCTCTTCCAAACTTGGTCCAGTGTTGGTTCTCTTGAGAACATCATTTTCTTCATCAGATATAACCTTGCGTATCCAACACTTGAACCTAGGAATTATAGCATTCTAAAACACGGAAAAATGTCACCAATACTGAATGAAAACTATAGATGAAGGATCACAGTAAACAAATCTAATAACTTAAACAGATAGATCAAGCTGTTAATAATATGTACAGTTTTAAATGCACAGTATACCCTGAAGTGCTAATATATAAAGCTTGGGCACTAATGCGTCCACTTTAAAAGGTGCAACAAATACGAGATGATCTCTTAGTACCTTCAACAGGACAGCCGTTCCAGCACCAGACACTGCTAGAAAACCTACAGCATAAGCAGCATGGATCCAGCGAAATCTCGGTCGAGTTGTGGTGACCACTGAAGATATAACACCGGCAGGAGCAGCAGCAGCAGGCTGCAGAGCTTGTGATGAGGATTGGGGCTGAACGTTTGCTGAAGATTTCAACTGCGGATCTGTGATTACCATGGCACAGCATGACAAACCACCAATAATGCAAGTTTTTCCCAATTAAAGGAGGCTAACGGCTTCAGAAAACAATTGTGTTCAAATTCCTAACCTGGACTAACATTTGTAGGCTGTGCACTTGGAGTTGGGTCCTGCAAAGTGCAAGTGAGAAAAAATCAGGTTCTTTTCTTTTCATCTTTTCAATTGTTTTCCTGTTTCTCTCAACAGCAGGGATTTGAAAACATGAGATGTGCTATGTTGTCTATAATAATTAGTGCCAAATTACTGAAATTGTGAATGTCCCACAGGTTTATGAGTCTAGCCCAATTTCTCACCCTCAAAGTCAGAATACTTCACTGTACAAGAACAAAGCAATTTCTAGAGATCATGAGAAATAGGACATGATATTGGCTTACCGGAACCCGCCGAAATGCTTCGTCTATTTCCTCCTTGGTAAGGCCCTTCCTTTCAAGGAAAGATCGTCGATAGATGACCGGAGAACCTTGAACTTTTGGGTGTGAGAGAAATTTGACAGCATTTTGCACCTGTTCCTCTCGTATTGGTTCTGAATTCACGAACACAGAAGGCGTAGAAGTTGATTTAACATTATCTGCTGCTGCATTTTGTGGAGCCTCATTTGTTGGTTTAGCCAATTCTGTACCTAAATTACAAAATTGCCATGACAACAATGCATGAATTCTCTAAAAATCAACATGCATAAATTCTACGCACACTTAACTTCAGGTTTGTCTAACATATAAGACATTTACGGGCTTTCATTATCTCCCACACCACTATAACAACAAAAGCAACAGCTGACTCTAATCTCACTAATTAAGGTTAGCCATGTGAATCTTTTCATACTATATGCTAAACAACAAAACTTGGCCTACAATCCACAGGTTAATTATGCTATAAATAATTCTCAATCACACTGCAGGACAAAACAAATGACCATCCTGGTTATGATGCATTCATGGAACTTTGGATTTGGAAGTTTCGTATACCTCCATTTTCAGGCTTCTTTCTGATTACACATGAGACCTGATAAAGCTACACCATCTCTTCAGGGCACCCAAATTTGAGAAACTCAGATACATTTCCATAGTTGCGACTTAATTTGTTCTTTTGATCCTACATAAAACTTCTCTTGTCGCAAGGCTCTATTACACATTGATCAAGAAAGTCTACGTTTCTGACATTACTACACATTTTTACATCCCTATCTAATGCTTGCTCCAAAGGAAAAAAATACAAAGCCGTGAATAATATAACAAAATGCATCGAGAGGATTAAAGAACATTAGAAAAAAAGAAAAGGACAAAAGGGCAGCAATGGTCCAACTTCACTGCAATTATAACTATGAAATTTTTCAAACTGACTAGACCAAGACAGCAAGGATGCCCTTCTTTGAATTCCAAACAAATGACAACCTTCTCCGAAGGAGTACTCAGGAGAAGAAGATGGACCACTTTTGTAGGTGAAAGAATCAGCGCATGGCCTTGGATGCCATAACGAGACATCGGATGCACTGACTGGAGATTTTTGAATTGTTCATAGCACCACCATCCAAAACTCAAGATTCCTACAGTCCGATCTATCAGAATTCGCAGTAAACGCTCCAGCTTCGGGGTCTAAACCAGGTGTAGCCAGTCTACTCTAATTGCCAACCATGTTTGTCTTTCCGCACAATCAAAGAATAACGAGAAGCAAACTCATTTGCCCACTAGGGGCCATTGCGACCTTCGCTGAGCTACGGCCTAAATTAAGCTTCAGAGGACGACAACAACTGTAAAACCCCCCCGCCACTACCCAAGAACTGATTCAATTCATCTCGAGATAGACTCGAATCTCCAAACTGAAACCAACCCAATTTGCACAAGAAACAATCAATTCGGCAGCAATCAAGTTGCGGTGCACCCCCACCGATCCAACGCGACGAAAAATGTCGCGCCCGGCTCGAAAAGCCGCGACAATTCCAACTGGGTCATCACCCAAAAAGACACCCAGTTGACCCAAAAAGAAAAAGAACCCGATCGGAAGTCAAAGAGAGAGAGAGAGAGAGAACAAGAACCTGATTCTTGCGGCTTATCGTCCGGGCCAGTCGCCATGTCCACCTCCTCCTCCGACTGAAACACGGGATCAAGAAGACGAAACCCAGCAAAGAAAACCAAACAGAAAATCAAACGAAGCACAAAAGGGGCGATGAATCTTCACAACCCAGATGCAAATCACGTACGTAGAAACGCGCAAATCAGCAGATACTTACAGAGAAGACGGAAGGTGGTGAGCCGGAGAGGTTGAGGAGGTGGATTTTGCTGCTCGTCTCGAAGCGGGTGCTCTTTTTGGCCAGAGTGTCAGAGGCAGTACACGCCAAAACGACGGGGATAATGTACGATTTTTCTCCTATCTCTCGTCGTTTTTTCTTTCCTTCTCTAGGCGGATTTGGATGTACGCCTCGTCTGGTATGTTTAGGCTAAATTAAACTTCCGGGAAATTTAATGCGTTTGATTTAATGAGAAAGGGCTTTGCTTTTTCTAATGAAAAGTGAAAAAGCTTTATGGATGGAAATGGAGACTTTACTAGATTTAATGCATGCGGTCGACTGAAAATGACTCAGAATATATGTAAGTCTACCGTGACTCGTATAATTCACAGTAAAGTAAATAGTAATATGCTACATATAACAATATTAACATCGTTTCAACTAATTTTTGCAAGAATGAATCTATCATGATGTCCAGGAGTAAGTTGAGTTTATTTTGAAGTGTTCCAAAGATTTCATGATGTGTTATTTAGCCGTTGTGAGATTGGCTTCCTAGATTGACTAAGGCGAAGACAAAATTGCATAATCAGCTGCTTTGAGCAACTAATCTTAATATGGAGTTAATAACACAAAAAACTTAAAACTAATATACATGCATTATATTTACTCCAAATTAATTTTTGCGTTACAAAAACTCTCGAAGGGGTACAACTGTGTCACATTTAAAATCTCAAAATCGGTACCCCATGCTGCATTTATCTCAAATTGGTGAACCTATACCATATTTATTCAAAAATCCCAGATTTGCCAAAATTTAGGGGCAAATGTGGTGTTGGAAATGCCAATTTTGATAAATGTGACATAATTGTATCGATTTGGGATTTTATCAAGACGCAAAGATTAATATATGATGAATGTGGCGTGAATACATCAATTTAGGAGTTTTCAGTGCTAGGACACTATTGGACCAATTATTCAAAAGTCGAATGGCAAATATAACTTCACATTAATCAATTCTAATACGATTTCTTAGAATAATTCACATCAGTAATAACGAAGATAGTATTATTCTCGTTCTAGCGAGTCAAGCACGAGTCAATAATTAAAATTTAAGCTTTTTATTAGAATTTGCTATTAGACAAGGTGCGATTATTAAAATACATCTTATCATTAATTTATAGGTAGATGCCAGCTCTCAAATTACTAAATTGTCCTTAAGATGCCATTTGGCCCGCGCCCTCCCCAAGACTTCAAAATAATCTCTCTCTCACATTTTCACTCTCGTCTTCTTCTCAAGGTGAAGTACTATTGATCGGGACGTTGAATGAGCCGCATCGGCATGCTCCGATCGCTTCGTCAGGGTTTCGGAATGGGATTTGCTGTGGATTTGCTGCTCTATGCCTCGAACTGTTTCTCAGTTATGATGGTTGGAGAGATTCGGGACTAGCTTGACCGAACTCCGTGACACGGATGATTGACCGAACAAAAGAGATGATGCTACAAACTGCTGGACATCTAAATACTTAAGCAAGAATCTTCAACTTACACAACAACAAATATCTAAAAGGTTCGCTACTTGGGGGTGCCAATCATTACCAAGAGGCTAAGCAAGACGGATTACCGTGCGCTTGTTGATTGAATTACAACGAGGGTACAGTCTTGGATCCATCTATTTCTATCTTTCGTCGGCCGTCTACAACTGATCAGGTCGGTCTTTCATGCGATTCAAGCTTATTGGGCTAATGTTTTCATTATTCACATAGCTGTATTGGACCAGATTGAGCGAACCCTCATGCAGTTCTTCTGGAAAGGCCCCGCCTTGGGTAGGGGGGTGCGAAGGTTGCTTGGGAGGATATTTGCCTTCCAAAAGATGAGGGAGGTCTTGGCATTAGAAGGCTTCAGGATTGTAATAAGGTGGCTATGCTCAAGCATATATGGATCATTTTCTCTGATAATGAGTCATTCTGGTGCAGGTGGATCAACTCCACCTTTTTAAAAAGAAAAAATTTATGGGTTGCCAGCAAACCGACCTACTGTTCTTGGGCTTAGAAGAAGATCCTCCAACTCATGAGGCTTTACCGCAACTATTTCCAGTGGAGTATAGGGGATGGTTGCTCGATTTCCGTCTGGTTCGACTACTTGCACCCTAGGGGGCCGTTAAATCTAATCTTTTCAGACTCTTTCATCTATAGATCTGGGATTCCATGGCAGGCAACCGTCGCGGATCTTTATTCCCCCACTGGTCAGCCTTTAAAGGATGTTCTGGATTCGTGGCAGATTGCTCTCCCCATCCTCTCTCAGAATGCGGACCGTTTCCGCTGGAAAGAGTGTCCGTCTGGGAGTTTCACCGTCGCTTTGGCTTGGGAGGCCATTAGGTGGAAGAAGGACCGTGTCTCCTGGCACACCTTCATTTGGAGTTCTTCCATCTCACCCCATGACCAATTCAATATCTGGCTTATTACCAAGTAGAGGCTCCTTGCCCAAGCACTATTATTTTCATATGGTAGAATTGATAGTGGCTTGTGTGCTTTTTGCAATGAGACTTCGGACTCTATTGACCATTTGTTCTTTGGGTGCTGCGTCACCGCTGGCCTTGCTTTTTTCTGGGTCGCCAGGCACAATCTACCTTGGCGCAATAGGTCTTGGGCGGATAATCTTCGATGGGCTATGACTCTACTCTCAGGTAAAGAATTCTTTAAATGCATTGCCCGTTTCTCCCCCGGAGTCCTTTGTCACATTGTATGGAAGAACATGAATGATATTTTGTTTAAAGAGCTAACTCCTACAATCCCGGCCCTGAAGAACCATCTCCTTAAGGTTGTCCGAGATAAGGCTCTAACTTTCAGGAATGTCGACGGTACTGCAAGGAACAGGAGACTCCAGTGTGCCTAGGGCATCGATCCGATTGTTTTCTCTTTAGGTGATTCTTTACCGAATCCCTGAAGCTGCTTTCCGTGTAGCTGCTATTTCAGCGGCGGCTTCGATCCTTGGGGATAGTTGTTCCACCGTCCGTCTCCTTCGAACTGGATACCCTTTTGTGGTGGACGTTCTTGTGCTGAGCTAGCGCCGAGGTCCTTGGGGTTGGCGGCTTCACCAAAGATTCCTCCTCCCCTTGTTTGTGCCAGGCACGGCTTCTCTTGACTGGGACGCTTGAACTGTGCCTTTTGTTTTTGTTTGGTGCTTGGGTGATCTGGCTGCGTCTGTTTGATCCCTCTGTTGCCTTTTGTTTTTTGCTTTGTTTGCTGGTGTTGGCTATTGTTTGGCTCTTCTTTGCTTTGTGGTCGCTGTTACCGGTTGTTGCTTGCTGTTTTTCATCTCGGCACCCTTCCACTCGCCTTGACGTCATGTCATTCTGAGTGCAAGTTTTGGTGTCAAGATTTCATCTTGTATAGTTGGTAAAGCTCAATACAATTACTTACTTTCACCAAAAAAAATATCTAAAAGTTCCAAGAATTGTGGATCTTCCTAAAAGCGCTATTAATACAAAGAACCGCTAATCTGTATACATGCAACAAAAAATGGACAAAACACCATTGCTCACTAATGAGTCCAAATCACATGATATAATCGTAGCTAAGCCACATCTCATGGCTTTAATCCTACGCATTTACCATTTTTCTGCCTTTTATACCAATAGAATTTTAAAAATCATCTCCATTTTCCGTTCCCTTATCAATTTGTGTCTCGTGTTTTTTTTTTTTTCAGTCAGAAATTAACGACATTTTATTACTAGCCCGAAACTGATGAGCTACAAAAGGATTCTAAGTCCATACATAAAATTAACCAAAGAGGATGGGGGATTAGTCTACCCTCAACTCCAACTTTCTCTCACCCCTGCTCTCTCTCTCTCTGTCACTAATACGGCAACATGGCTTCCAAGTGCATCTCTCTCTCTCTCTCTCTTTCTCTCTCTCTCTCTCTCTCTCCGGCCAGTATTGGGCTCGACGTGAACTCTGCATAAATTCTACACGCTATTATCTGCATTCACCAATCAGTAGAAAAGGAAAATCACTGAGAGAACGAACTACTCGAGAAAGACAAAAGGTGACACGGGAGAATCATTTTTCTTATAGGTTTCTCGTGTCTATTTTCTTTACTTAGCTCCATTCATTTTGCTAAAAATGTGATGTTTTTAGAAAATATTTTACAAGAAGTCATGAAATTTAATTAGCTTTTCCATTTTTTTTCCCTTTCTTTTTCTTTTCTTTTTCTTTTCCTTCTTTATTGGCTAATCGCTGCCACAGGCGAGGTCGAGCTCCCAAGTCATCCCCTAACTAGAACGAGCTCGCCTAAAATCAGTGCGCTTCAAGCCTTGCCTGTTATTGGTCGTCGGAAAAAAAAAAAAAAAAAAAAAAATTTCAAATTCGATTTTTTAAATAAAGAAAGAACAAGAAAAATAAAAAATAAAAAAATTGAAAAAAGTGCACAAAAGAGAACACACATGGTTTAGGTAAAAGAAAGAGAATATTTTTCTCACTTCTAAAGGTATTTTTTCCATTGAAGAAGAATATTCTCCTTGACTAATTTATTTTTCATGAATCGAACATTGAAAAATTCAAAAAAAAAATTTCTTAAAAGTTATTTTTCAGTGAAATGAACGAAGCCTTAATTTGTCTTTAAGTCCTTCAAATGACATTGCCATGCAATAGACCCAGTGACTTTCCACAAGTTGCAAGGTTGAGATTTGAAGCACTTTATGTATGTCAAGGGGTTTAGAGCTAACTAAGGTTTCGTTCGTTTTGCGATAAATAACCTCCAAGAAATATGTTTTCAGCACTTTCAATTGATCAATTCACGGAAAATAAACGAGTTAAGGAAAATATTTTCCTTCAATGGAAAAAACACCTTCAAAAGTGGGGAATCGAAAATCATTTTCCCCACTTTTAAAGGTGTTTTTTTCCATCCTCTTTCTTTCACCTAGACCAAACATGTTCTCCTCCACGCACTCATTTTAATTATTTCTTATTTTCCCTTTTCCCTTTTTCTTTCTTTTATTTTTACTCCTTTTCTTTCTCTTTTTCATTCTTTTTCTCTTTTCCTTTTTTTTCTTCTTCCTGCAACTGACCACAGGCGAGGGACAAGCTCGCCAAAACTTGGCAAGCTCGTCATGGCCTGCAATTGGCCAAAGAAGAAGAAAAAATATAAAAAAGAAAAAAGAAAATAATTAAAAACTCAATTTAAAAAAGAAAAGAAAAATAAAAATAAGTGCATGGAGGAAAATCTAATTTTCCATACCAAATGGCAGAAAATATCTTCTCATTTATTTTTAGGTTCCAACCAAATACCAGAAAATATTGTTGTTCTGAAAATTACTTTTTTGAAAACATTTTCCAAAAACATCACATTTTCCACAAAATGAACAAAGCCTAAATCTATAAAACAAGTATAAATATTGCTAAGACACTTTGTAATCGGCCGTCTTAATTCTTTATATATGGTTTTGGTTTCTATAAACCCTAAATTATCGAGTATCCATTCTTGCTTTTCCAGTATCAATTCTACTCCATTTTAGCCAATCTTGTAGTGCTTTCTTGCTACATTTGCTACGATGTCAGAGGGTGTCTTCACAAACAAGAAATCCGTGAACACTTTCATTAAGAATATTAAATTAGTCATCGCTCACCTAAACAACATGAAGAATCTAACAACTTGCTTCTTTCACATTTTTTTTTTTGTTAATTTTTATGACTAATATGGATAGTGGATAACATAAGGACAATGTAGATGACAACCTTATGTAAATATGTCTCTAGAATGTGCCTCTTCCTAAGATGGCAAAAAAATTGCATTTATCCACTGATATCTTGCACTAATACCCTACCCTCATCAAAAAGATCTCATCTCCTTTTTTAATCTCTGCCAAGTCGTTATTAAAGGACATCTTTGCACGTCAGGGCTTGTATCAGGGCAGAAGGGACTCTCCCTTGAATACTTGTCTGTGCCTGAAGAAATTTGAAGAATGTGCAGATTGTGACTGCCAAAACTTAAGAGTACGAGAGGAACATCATCTTATACCTTCTAGTCAGTTTTAAATGGCCAGACTATGCATTTGAGTAGTTAATTCAAAGCAAACAACATTCCTAAGAGGAATACTCTAAAATCTTAGAAGAGATACAGACGGATACGCATGCGAAACAACTAATAAGATACTGGCAATTGATCAGTACCTTACTCTACTAAACAAGATTCTTGAAGACATTTACGTCAAAAGCATATATCTAACTCATCATTATAACAACCAAAACATAAGCATGATATGTATGCCTAGAAGTTCCCTGAAAACAAAAAATCCTCTACCCTGCCCAGGGTTTTCCCCCTTGAGAATAATTACGATAGAGCACAATCTAAAAAAGGCCAAAAGCGTATAGATAACATGCATTATAAGATGTGTTGCAAATGGGATTGATAATTTGCCCAACAGGTAAGCATAAAACATGGTTCAAGATGACAATACCCGAGTCAGCTAATGGAGAGCAGCTCTAAATTTATAAAGGACTCCCAAGCTTCTATGCGGGATAGAGTATGTATTCCATTTTCCTCACTTCAGCATGGACAAGAAACTCGTATCAATCTGCTGCCCAATGATGAATTTAAACAAAGAGTTGCTGGCTCTATAATAATTCATAATTAGCTTAACGTGCAATGTGATTTTTGAATTTTTAATTTATTTAATATAATTTTTAAATTTTTGATACAAATTCAATATAATACTGCATAAAAATGTTCGAACTTCAATGATTATATTGAATAAGTTGAAAATTTCAGCATCAAATTACATATTAATTAAAAATATACGTACTGTTTCGGTCAAAGAAATGAAATAATTGTGTCCAAGTTGCGTCTGCGCGTCGCAAAAAAGGACCAATCAGCTTCGTTGGGCAGGCAGCCCGCCAGCCAATCAGCTCTCGACTCCCATCTTTTAATGATTTATTTTATTTCCATCTCCAGTAAATAAAAACCGCATAAACCTAAAAGATTCTCCCTCCTCCGTCGTCTCTCTCCCCGGAAAGTCCTCCAATCCCGTGCGACGCGCGATCTCCTGCTCCTGCTCCTGCTCCTCCGATGGCCGGCAACCGGTGGATCAGGCCCGAGGTATGCTCCCTTTCTCTCTCTTCGCGATCTTTTGGGTATTCGCGGTTGCGATTCGTCGGATTTTCCGCGGGTTTTTTCTCCTCCGAATTGGGTGCTGTAACGGTTCTTGAAAGATCTAAAGGTGGGATTTTTGGGTGGGTGGTTTACGTGCAGGTGTATCCGCTCTTTGCGGCCGTTGGCGTCGCCGTCGGGATCTGCGGATTCTCGTTGGTCCGCAACATCTGCATCAATCCTGAAGTCAGGTCTGTTTCTCTCTTTCTCTCTCTCTCTCTATGTGGAGTTCGTTCTTGTGGTGGTTTTGAGTCGATGTTTTGAAAAGTGGTCCGGTTGGATTTGACTTCCTGTTGACTGTGGCGACCGGGTAGGGTCTGGGGTTTGATTAAGACCGCGAGTTGACTAGTCTGCTTGGACAAAGGACCGATTTTTGTGGGGTAAAGGGTCGAATGGTTCGAATCGTTTCGCCAGAGGGGGATTGATGGGCGTGTATCTCAGGAATTTTACCAAAGTGAAGTATGAGAGAATACCGAGACGAGTTCGACATAAGATTGAGGGTTGAGGGAGAGATTTTTCCGATTTTAAGCACGCAAATATCAAATCTAAACCCTGAAATCAAACTCTGTGGCGAATTCCAGGTCTTTCTTTTCGCGGTTTAAAGTGCCAGCAGATCCGGCAGACTAGAACTCCTGTTGAGCATCTGCCACTCACCAACTAGGCAAAGACCCAATTTTACTTGACCAGGCAATTAGTAATCTATCTAATGATCCATGATTTGGGGCCTTATGCGTTGCATTGGTTAAGTAAAATTTACATCTTCTTTTCATTTTCTGTGCCTTACCCAATGACTCGCTGGTTGCATCGCTCGAGGAAGAGGTTAGGAGACTGGTAAAAAGTTCATTCTTGTTCCTGAATGGTGCATTGAAGGGATAACCTGATCGGCGCTCTCATTCGGAAGAAGTTCTTTGAAGATTTTGTGATGTGTTTAGTTCGAATTCAGTGATCAGCACTAAGTACGACTAACTTCACTCAGTCCATTTTCATCCGACAAGAAGCTTGCCTGCTTTGCTACTCACCTAGAGTGTTGATTTTCTTTTCAGGACACGCTGAAATCTTATTTTCCCCTGTTTATGGAGGAAATTTTCTGAACTCTAGCAGTTTAATGAAGAGTTTAGTTTCTACTTTATAGCTGTTATTTTCTCTATCGAGTTTGAAATAGTTCAAATGCTTGTGTAACTGATAAACAAAAGAACGGTCATGGCTGCAGAAGATTTTGTTTCGTCTTCGGTTTGCTAACCATCTAACCTTATGGTGGCTGACTCAGGGTGACCAAGGAGAACAGGGCTGCCGGAGTTCTGGACAACTTTAAAGAGGGTGAAAAGTATGCTCAGCATTCTCTAAGGAAGTTCGTTCGAAACAGGTCTCCAGAAATCATGCCATCCATCAACAGCTTCTTCACAAGCCCCGATCGGAATTAAATCCACATAAGGAAAACCTGAATTCTTCTATTGGATGGAGTAAAACTCAATTGACTTCATCATGACTGTGGTGGTGTGATTGTAACCTTCTCATATGATGATATGACTGCTCAAAAAAATAAGCTCAGCAGAACTTTTTGTTTGATTTTATGCGATACCATCAATGGGTCAACTATTGTCTACGGAACATGGCTTTTATATTCTTCTCGACATGGATTGGTGCATATTTTTAGCTCTTCGGCTTCTGTATGTCCGCAGTGATTCGGCATATGCTTTGCTCAGTTGCTTTACTGTTTTGTTATTCATATTCCTAGTCTTCCATTAATCTTATCAGCCAGAAACCTTAGTTTTCACCCGGATTTCCCAACTGTTTATTTTATGAGAAATATCAGAATGCTCGTTGGAATGATTTGATTTGGGGTTTAACTGTTTAATCCTGAGGAACTTCCATGTGGATGTAACTACACGGTAGGCTGACCTCCCAAGTGTTCTTAGGAGCTTTTCGCAAACCTGCACATTCTCCTTTTTCCCCCATTTCACTTGCTTAGCGATTAAAATGAAAAGGAAATTAAGCCAGAGAGCCTGGGGATATCAGATCGTTCTTAGCACGATCTTAGAACCTGCTTAGCTGAATTCGCATTCGAGTAAAAACTCTCCCATTGTCAAGTAGTTTGCCAGCAGCCAGGTTTTTTACCTCATCATGTACAAGTAGAATGAACTAAGAGGGTTTCATTTACCCTGTAGCTAGAAAAAACCGAGCCAATCCAATTTGGTTATCATGATAAGTCATGGTGAGAAGTTGAAGTATGCCGATCTTTTTAGTTTCTCTCTAAGCATGGTATTATCATTAGCATACTGTCAGCATGACAGGCTTCTCACTTGTACCACATGAGATACCAGAAGGAATCTTGAAGAATTCTTGAAGAATTCTTAGTCCCATGTTTAGCTCCGGCGATAACTATTTGGATCTAGAGGGACCTTCAAAACAACATTCAGATAATTTCAATGGTCAAATTGTTCCATCTAAAAGGTGTCTATATCAACTGCCCAGCAACAACACAGGAATTCTCCCCCAAAACCCCCTTTGATGTTTCTAAGGTTACAATAATCTACTAAGAAACAATTTGAAGGAAACTGAGTTGCCTAAGATTACAAAGCTACTATGCTGAGAGAATTCTCCTTATCATCCAAACCGAACGATCGGACTCCACTTGAAGCCTCATTTGCAACAAAAACGACTTCTTCTCGGTTCTCACATAAGAGTTCCTAGTGGAAAGCATATATCCACCAGATTTTTACCCCATCTGGAACTTAAGGTAGAAAGTAGAGGCAAAAGGGTAGAAGTAGGGATATGAGCTGGCCAGACAGAGGTGCAACAAGAAGCTTCTTATGAGATTGACATGCATTCAAGTAGAATGATCAACTATGAAATCTCCAGTTTTCTAGATGGTTTCTCAGAAATGAAACATCATGACACAAACTGTCAAAAATTGACCAATCTCCCATATACCTAAGAAACCAAGGGCCACTTTCTCTATTCCAAAAGTATGCAGTCAATTGGCACAGAGAGTTACAGCAAGCAGCTTGCGCAGCCTTAAGGATTTGTCATCTTTTGGGAGGAGATCCCATATTTTTTTTATATCCTCAACACAATGCCACACCTGCTTCGAAAATTTCACAGCTTCATCTTTTATCAGTAATGTTATGGAGGAAAATGCTCGGCACTCATTGAAGGAAAACCAGATTGTGCCATTCTCATTCCTCGTAGTAGACTCTTTGCAGTCTCTTTCTCCTGTATTTGTAAAAACAAAATAAATGGAAAAGATCAATCAATAATTCTAGCAAGCAATATGGTCTTCCAATATACAGCCAGAGCAAAGTAAATAACTTACTGGGCCAGTATAATCAAGAAGACGTGTGCAATACACCTCCGCCTCCTCAAATCTCTTTTGGTCTTTGCCATGTGTCGCAAGAAAAAGCAAAGCTTCAACCATATTAGGTCCGTCCCTCTCTTCAGCTTCCATCCGCTCCAGATCCTTTTTGTAGTAAAAAGCAGCTTCTTCTAAACGCCCAAGTTCACAATGCAACTTTGCTAGCTGGTGAAGAGCAATTGCTTCCCTGTCATTACAATTTGCTGCCCTCCTGTAACACTTGATTGACTCTTCTAGCATGTGAAGCTGTTCAGTTTCATAACACTGAGCCATAGCAATCCATAAGCGAGAATCACTTGGCTGCAAGAATACAGATTTTCTGAAATAATGAAGAGCGTAGAAAGGCATCCCCATCATCTCATAGGCCTGTCCTAAACCATACCAGGCTCGGTAATCACATGGATTTATATCTACAGCTCGCCGATAGGCATCAACAGCTGCTGGAGTGTTTTTCATCTCAACGTATTCATGACCCATAAGAGTCCAAGCAGATAAACAATTCTTATTCAATTTAAGGGCCCTCCTAAAATACATAACTGACTTCTCATGTTGGCCTTTCAAGCTATAATAATTTCCAATTATACAACAAGATTCTGGCCTGTACTTATCAGTCATGAATACCCTGTGGGCAAGATAACTCAAGGCAGAAAAGCATTCCTTAGCATAGAGTACATTGGAATACATATCCATGTCCTCCACTCGGTAAGGATCATTTCTCAGGAGTTCTTCAAATATCACTTCTACTTGTTCAAATTCCCTTAGACTGTACTGCGCTTTTGCAATTTGTGCCTGTATGTAATTACTGAAGCTGAAGGTGCCTTGCAGATACTCGTATTTTGCTAAGGACTCGTTGTGCATTCTGAGTTCTTGATATGCACCAGCAAGAAAGAAATCCTTCATCCAATGGTTATTGAGAGGTAGACTGTGTAATATGTCGATTGTAGTGCACAAGGATTGTAACTCTGACCATGCACTCCAGTTCCAAGGATAGCTATTCACAGATTCCACAAGAAGGTTACGTGCAAGGTGTTCACTGCCTTTCTCTTTAAGAACAAGACCATACAAGTACAACCCAAAGGGATCAATGGACCCATTCTTACGTAGCATTGACAACTCCCTCTCCAGAGAAACCAATTCCTTGTTAACAGCATCACTCTTACCTAAGGGCCCTTCAAGTTCTATATTCTCTTCCTCTTTCCGGTTTTCTCCAGCCTACATAAAACAAATGATAGGTACAACTTATAAGAATGCTTAAGTGGGACTATGGACAGTCAGGAGTTTCTTCAAATTATGCAGCCTCCAATGCGATGTATGTTTGCACAAGATCAAAATGGCTAATGAAAATCTGTGCAGAAACTTGGAGAGGCAGCTCCATAGAGCAAGCAGGTAATGCCGTCATTCTCTAGGTACCAAAGTATAAGCAAGTCATCCAGAGAAAAGTGAAAGTCATCCAGTGATTAGTCCAACAGTGGTGAATTCATACCATACAAACCTTAAGCTACATATGTAGAATTTTTTTATCACAAGAAACTTTAAAATCTCCATAATATCAATTTTCACCTATATACTTCAGCATCCAAGCACGTCTTAGGCAATGAAGATTGTAACGACATGAACTCCTGATTGTGATGTAGCCACAGCCAACATGCTTATCATAAGTGCATAAGTCTAAACTAATCAACTCTTTTGTGGGGTTGTGTAAGTTGATTCTTGCTTTGACAAACATACTCATCCAAGCATACCTAAGACCTAGAACATGTCTATCGGGTTGTCGTGGATGATAGCCAGTGAAAGGAAAAGAGAAATGAAAGGATAAAACATGTTGTGAGATAGCTCTCTACAGAAGCCTTGAGTGACAAACCAGATAAAGAGCATAACATCGTAGGAAGACAGCTTTCTTCCCAGACTGATCCCGAAGCACATGAGCAGCCCTCCGATACTCACGGCAGTCAAAGTAAGACTTGGCCAGAAGATAAAAGTCACCATCAACTATGTCATCTTCCTCCATGACCGGAGTACTCACATACGACACCCCAGCAATTGGTGTCGACGTGATCTCGTTGGTGCGGAATCGCCTGCGGATACTGGAGCTCCCACGCTGGAATCTGGTGTTTGAAGGTGTGAACTTTACCGGGTCTAGCTCGATTCCCACTAGTTGTTCCGCCGCCCTGCACATAATTATACTCTTCATGAATTCTTTTGAGCTGGAACTAAGGTGAAACATAATGAACAGAGAACGAATCCCATTTCTCCTCCGTAATGTTGTACCTCCTTGATCATTTCTATGGGCAGCAACAGGCACGGGGTTTTACCCAGCCCAAGCTTCTAACACTAGAAATTGAAATGCGAGGCTCAAATTTTCGCAACAGGAGTGTAAATCTCACACTTTCGGCAATTCATTCGATTAATTCAGAAACCCCATTACCCAAAACAATTTAAGAATCAAGAAAGTGGACAGCACCCACCAAAGGCAGCAACGTATAACCCAACAAAGCATCTTTTTTTTTTTTGCTTTCAACACTACCGTCTCCTACGTCCTACCCAACAAGGAAGTGCTTGAAATCGGGGCTAGGGTTTATGGGACGCAATACCATTTGGAAGCAGAGTAGAGGCAGCGATCGCTGAGCTGGCGTACTGCAATCCGGAGCTCGCTCCGGCAGATTTCCTTCGAACCCATCGAAGCCCTCTCGAGTCGCGGAATCTACGACCCGCGCGACCGCATTCAGTGTGGAAAAGCAGTTGAGGTCCCGGTTCTTGCGGTGCCGAAGCTTCTACGGAGCGGCGACGGCGGTCGTCGGCGGCGAGGAGGAAAAGCAGCTGTCTTTCTCCGTCGTCGTCGGTGGCTTCCTCTCCTTCGTCTTCCCCTTCTCAAAGACGTCGTTCGCGAAGAAGGCTAGAGAGAGAGACACTGTAGTGAAGATCGAACGCTAGAAGGCATGGGTAATTTCCCGGTCGTCGGCGGCGACGAGAGGGGGGGGCGCGCGGTAGTTCGCCGGTCACGCGGTGGCTCGCCGTCGAAGAGAGGGAGGGCAGACAGAGACGCGAGGGGAGAGAAAGAGCAAAGGGACGGACGAGTCGGGGCCGGAGCCGGAGCCGGAGGGGCGGCGCGGTGGTTCGCCGGTCGGAAAGAGGGAGGGCAGAGAGAGAGAGGGAGGGAGTTCGTCGGGTAGAGAGAGAGAGGCGCAAAGAAAAACCCTCTCTCCCTCCAGAAGCTACAGTACAGAGAAATTTTCAAAATGGGCGCCTGAAGTTGTGGGTCCCACGAGGACACGTGTCGCCTCCTAGATCCCACCATCCTAGAGCGCTCGCAGTGGTCGTTCTTCATTCGCATCCCTCGTTTCCATGGCGATTTCTCTCCCCGCATCTTCGATTCCTTTCTTGAATGGCGAGAATCCGGCCAGCTCGGTCGTCGCTGCTCCCTTCCTGTCGCCGCTCCGGCTCCGGCTCCGGCTCCTGGCGAGCTCTCGCGGGTTCGGCTGGGGAGGCCGGATAATACTGGTGAATTCGAAGCCTCGGAGTCGTGGCTGAAGGCGTGGTTGCCGGAGCGTGGGCTCCTTCCTGTCTGGTGCTTACTTGATGGTTGAAATATATGACTGGAATTGGACGTCTCTTTCTCTAATTTAGCTTGGCCGTGCCTTGCTTTTCTTGTTAAAAGCATTCGCTGCTAGTGGGTTTGTCATGCTCGGGTGGGTATGTTTCGCCGGCGTCGACATGGGGTTTTAGTGTGCAGTGAAGCTTTGTTGGGTCAATAGAAGTGTTGTTATGGCGAGAAAATCATATGACCGATCATTCAGCGTTGGGCAAATTTTCATATTCGCTGCTTAACTTCAATTTTAATAGGGTGATTATAATGTGTTACATCTTCATCCTATTTTATCATTCACTTAGCTATCTCTTTCAATAAAGAATAGAACGATGTGACAATCTAAACAGCTTGTGTTGCTATTTACATGCTGCATGGCATTGCACTTGCCATAGTTTTCCCTACTAAACCCATAGCGATTGTTTCCTAAATGCAATGAACGTGCTTTAGGAGGTGACCATGGACAATGTCATGTCATGCTTGGCTGATCTTCATCTATTAAAAGAAATGCCATGTCATGCAGGGCCATCCTTCCTTTGTCCACTAGTCTTATGTCTTTTTCTTTACTAGATAAATTCTGCCATTGCTCAGAGCATATCTTTGGATTGACCTGTTTCATATAATTCATACAAATGCATATCTTCCTCCTCAAGCAAAGAAGACAGATTGTGACAGTTTCATCATTTTGCAATGGATGATGCAACCTATAAATGATCTGTCTAGAAGAAAACAAACTAGTGAAATCAACCTGTTGCTGTATTATAAGGAGTTTGCTCATTTAATGTGTGAGGAACTTTTCATTCTTGCGTTAGCATCTCATCTGAATTTAAAAGGATATTGATGAAAGTGATATAGAGTTGTAATGAACTATAGTTTATAAAAGTTAGAAGTCAGGCCTACAGTGGCATCTTTGTAAAGCCTCTTTGGAGCAGCCTGGGGTTTAACCTATACGACACGAACTCTCAGCAGGAGTTGATTTTGTACTTTTCATCATAAACGGCAACTGTAAACTTTATTGTACTAGATGGGAGTTTTATATATGTCGATCTCCTGGATGATTCACGTGTGTTAATATCCAAGTCTATATCGATGTTGCTGAAGAGTGTAGGAGTGAAAAGAGACCTACTTTGCACCATTTGGATATATTTCTTCCTAATCAGCAAGTGCAGTTATCCCTTGTCATATGTCATGCAATTTTTCCTCTTGTTATTTGTCAGCATTCTGTTCACTGTTGTTAATGATAAAATGTGTTTGGCTTTCCTTGTACTCCTTTACACTAGTAATAGCATATGTTCTTTATTTAGTTGGCTTCTTCCTCTGATTTGATGGAGTGAACTTTACGATCCTCTTTAACAAGTAGCCTCCTTTGGACTTGGAAAATAAGGTTAAAGGAAGTATATGTGCTTCCTCTTGTCTCTGTTGGACCATTTGATGATATTTTTACTTTGATCTTTGTTTTGTAGATTAGAAACATCCACTTACCTGTATCCCTTGTTTTTTACAGGTTGAAGCTAAGAAGCAGACATAAAACTCTTTTGATGATCTGCTGGCGAAATCTAAGAACCTCTATTAGTTGACTTTTAGCTACTAGGCAATTTACATCCTCCATAGATTTGAAGCAATGATACCTGTTCTAATAAATCTTTGAGCAACTTGATTAGCATAATACTTATAATTTGGGCTTTTGTGCCAGGTGTGGTCCTTGTCAATTTATGGTTCCCATCCTCAATGAGGTCAGCATTAGACTTAAAGATACAATTTAGGTTGTGAAGACTGATACTAAGAAGTTCCCTAGCATTGCTGATAAATACAAGATATAAGCATTAGCTACCTTTATCATATTTAAAGATGGGAAGCCTTTTGACCGTTTTGTAAGTTTTATCTTTTTCACGTTTGCTATCATTTGGAAATTTCATCTGCTAAGTTTTCATAATTATTATGTTAGTAAAGGCTCATAAAAGTTTTTATACTGTTAAGAGATGCCTTAGATATCCTTATTTGAACAAAAACCCTAGAGTCACAAGTTTTTTTTTTTTCTTTTTGGCAATTCAATCTTTTATGATGTGAAAGATACAGGGTGAACTCTGGAAAGAGTACTTGCATTTTGCCAAAAAAGCGCAGACACCCCTGTAATATATATAGGCACTAATGCCTCTCTTGTGACATGAAGAATCTATAATGACCTATAATCAGTGCACACCCCTTCTCCTCCTAAACCCTTTTTGATTAGGGAATTCCATCCCACTTCATCATTATTCTCTCGCAGAACACGAAACCACACCAACATGTTTCTACATAAAAACTGATGATAAATATGCACAAACCCCATAAGTCTTCTACAGCAGTCAATAAAAGGTCTTCCCTTTGTAGAGCTTGACAATCCTGGAAATCACAGCTTCCCTAGCCATTAGGTTGCTGCAATCCATGCATAGTGAGTGATACTTTTTTAGCAATAGGCAGAGGGTATCTCCATAAATTTTCTGTGAAGGATATGGTTGCTGGCTCAATGCAGAAATGGTAACAATTGATGGGCATTGCCTAAGACTCATGCATTATTCTGTGGTCTCTGAATGTTATTTAATCTGAAATTAGTTGATTCTCATTCATAATTTAATTGCAACATAGCGTTGTGAAATATTTCTGATTTTCGATTGCTTCCAACTTATACAGTTTTAAGTTGTTTTAATCACTTACCCTTATCTTGATTGAGCTGTTTTCAATTATTGGGAGGGTGCTCTGACAGCTGATCAACTGATCCAGCAGATTGAGGATTCGCTGAAAGTTAAGCAATAGTTTTGGTGAGCCCTAGTTATTCTTGTTTTGCTTCCAGGGTAGGCATATATCATGAACACAAGGTGACCAAGGAGAACAGGGCTGCAGGAGTTCGCTGAGCTAGCGGACTGCAATCCGAAGCTCGTTCCGCAGATTTCCTTCAAACCCATCAAAGCTCTCTCGAATCACAGAATCTACGACCTGTGCGACCACATTCGGTGGGGAAAGCAGTTGAGGTCCCGGTTCTTGCGGTGCCGAAGCTTCTACGGAGTGGCGGCAATAGGAGCGGTGATGGCGGTCGTCGGCGGCGAGGAGGAAAAGCGAGTGTCCTTTTCCATCGTCGTCCCCCTTCTCAAAGCGTTTTTCGCGAAGAAGGCTAGAGAGAGAGACACTGTAGCGAAGTTCAAATGCTAGAAAGCGTGGGTAATTTCCCGGTCCCTGCTCTTAATTTGAATTGAATTTTATATTCTTTTTTTTTTTTTTTTTTGCTTCTGAGCAAAATGTAATTGTAAAAGCCAATTTAGATGAGGGTTATAAATTATTTGTCAACATGGGAAACAATGGATTTTAATCATCCCGCTATGTGAAGAGGTAAACAAACTTTCATATAAAGAGGAAACAAAGGATCAAAATTTAACTAATTTTCTCCGAGGAAATGATACCAATATATAATCATAAAAAATTTACTCGACTCAATATTAGCTATTTTAAACTCGCTCGGAGATAAGCTCAATATGTTTTCATTTTTGGACTCATGTCACTTTTGGGGGAAAATGGAAGGAAAGTTTTTTTTTTTTTTTTTTTTTTTTTTAACAGAGTCCATAAAAAATGACAAAATTTATCTATTCAAACAGCAAAAGATGGGCAAATAGAGAGTTTGAACAGGCATTTGATTTTTAGGTCAAATTTTCAAATTGTTTTGTAAAATTGTAATATATTTCTTATGTGTTAATTCTTAAGTGAATCTAATTAGAAAGATGTGAGTAATATAATCTTTTGATATCAAGTAGGGATAAGCATGATCCAAGTAAGCAATTTTTACTCTAGAATCGAAAAGTGCCTACTAAAGACCGATTCCCAAAAATTGAAATTGGAAATTATCTATTGAGTCCATGGAACTGGTCCCATCAAATTTCATGCACTCAACACAACGTTTTTTGACAAGTCAAAGTAAAGGAAAAAACAAAGAACTTCCCTATTTTTAATTGCAAGATTGGTAAAAAGATAGAGATTACTTAAGGAATATGACGAGCACCCAATTTCTCTTGCTTCTCCAGCCTTGTCGCCATTAGGGTCTCCTGCTGAGGCTTTCAAACTTGTCATGGCTCGTGCACGCTTTGAAACTCCAGTAGTTGTATGTTTTAGACAGCAATTCAATGGAGAAAATCATTAGCCATGAATTTGCAGCAGTGGAGGAATTAATTGCTTCAAGAGTGTTCTCACGTCTCCAATATATACTCCCGCAAAGACTTCCACAACTAATGTGCATTTGCGATCGCACTTTAATCCTTTCCTCAAGGGGCAACCTCCGAAATATCCCGATGCCCTCGTCTCGAAAATTCGCCGTTGAACACGAACAGTGCAAGGGGATTCTCCTCCCGATCTCGGGAGATGGTGACTGGTGGGCCAATTTTGAGTGAGACGACCTTGACACTTGGGTCACTTTCGAGTGGGCTGGGTATGCCCAAGAAATGAATTTTCAAGATGCAGCCCGACAAGTGCGAGAGAGTGGCAGTTGGTGGACCACGATGGAATTCCGACCTGACTGGGCCGAGTGAGTGAGCTTTGCAAGTGGGATGTCGTTTGGAAAAATACCATTTCTCCCTAGCAAAGTATCTTGTCTTCTTGGAGTTATGTATTTTCTGTCGGGATTCCTAAATGCAGCAGATAGCATCTGATTGCATTTCATTTGTATATTTGACTGCAATGGCCAATTAAGTAAAACTCTCAAACAATCTGGATAGGGATCATTTTCTTTTACTTAACTGAACATAAGTCTTACCATTTGTTCACTCATATATTTTGATTTGCAAATTTCTCCTTTTAATTGTGTTCACAGCTGGCTTCCTTTCTTGCAAACTTGGCGTCTCTTCCGATGTGATTGAGCTCTTGATGCGGTTGCCCCCTTGATGTGGAGGCACAACGGTCATGCTTTTAGATTCAGAGGTTTTTTCGCTTTCAATGACTAGCTTGTCGACGTTGAGAAGATGCGACTTAGAGAGAGAGACCATCATTATTGAGGCCAGTAATGGCGGTACCGTGGAAACAGTGGCGGCAAGGGCTTTGCGTGGGGTAAACAGAGAGGGTGTTAGGGTTTTTGACAATTGCTTTTATCAGTTATTCTTGGTGGAACAACTTCCCTTGACCCTTCCTGGAAGGTGGAAGCCTGGACTCAGTTTTTGCGGAGGGGGTCCTTCCTTTGGTGGTAGAGGGCTGGGTAGCACTGGCAGTGGCTAATCCTTCGGTAATGAAATTTTCCCACTGAAATGGCTAAATATAATTTCTCCTCTTTTAGGAAAAAAAATGTGATCTTTTGGCACCCCCTTGATCAATATTAGTAGCAGGTATCTTTATTTTTGAATTGAATGGATTTTTGTAAGAGGCAAATTAGAAGGCAATAACCTAGCTAATCAGCGGCATTTTTGTCTATGTTGGAGGATCGTGGGCATTTTATTTGGATTTTTAGGTGTCTTTTTTTACTTTAGCTAGGGAGTGAGGTCGTTTGAATTTTATGGACTTTGAATTGATATAAATTGACATCTGGGGTAAGTTGATCTCGTCGGGAATACTTGCGAGGTAACCTAAAGTAAGAGAATGAGGATATGGACGTAGTAGATTGTGCGCAAGAGGACGACGACTGATTTGTTGATTGCCCCTGATTGGGGTGTTAACATTGCACTATGCGACATTATTAACATGGTCCAGGATGGGTGTTCATGTTTTGTTTTTGGTTATATCCATCATAGTACATGATAGATAGTTCCATCAAACAAATGATAAGACTTCTTATTTTATCTTATCAGATCACATCTTAATCTTCATAATGGCAAACAAAAGTTGTTTTGAGATTCCTCTTCTTTGCTGAAAAAGTAACTTTAAAACAAAAAAGAAATTAATATAAGAAGGGGGAGGGGAGGGGGGATGAATATGTTGTCCATAGGCTCAGTCTTCGACTTTAGTTTCCCGGCTTTAACTTTTCCAATTATTCAAAGCTGGAAAGTGAAAACCTCACTCTCGAGTTGATATGTAAACTCAAATATTAATAAAGATATTTAGAATTTGAGTGCGTTCCCGCTATAATTCGAGTCGATCTATGAGAAAGTGGAGGTTTAACACTACAGATTTTGGGCATTGAATAGTGAATCATTTTCTGACTACGATGGAGAGTAGAAATGACTAGTTATATGTGCTAATAGATCCCTATCTTGCATGGAAACCGAAAGTTATTACCATGTATACTTTCTAGTTAAGAAATTTTAAAAATGCATTGGACAACACTTTTGCTCAAACAAAGATAATATTTGAAATGATAAATTGATATTTTTTTGATGTGATCATTTCGGAATCAATCGCACAAAGGGAAATGTCAGTATCATCATGTCATTTGTTTTTCTCTTTAGCAATTCCCATCACACTCAAAAGTCGGTATTATGTGAGGACGTCAATTAGGTGGTTCGAGTCGAGAATTCAAGATTAGGGGTGATAAGAAGATCTAATAAGATACAGTGACATATTAAAAAAAAAAATTCTCATCGAATAATATTAGAAATTTATTTTGATTGGGGGTAGGGCCATCACTCATCCCAAGCCCGCCACTGAGTT
This sequence comes from Eucalyptus guilfoylei, assembly GCA_016097605.1. Classification (NCBI taxonomy): domain Eukaryota; kingdom Viridiplantae; phylum Streptophyta; class Magnoliopsida; order Myrtales; family Myrtaceae; genus Eucalyptus; species Eucalyptus guilfoylei. The sequence goes on from CM027861.1 coordinate 1,614,989, forward strand.
TCCGTCTCTATTTTTTATTTCGTCATAATGCTAGTTTCAAACGCTACTCTTCGGAGACAATTTAAGTCACTTTATCCTATTTACATGGAGAGTGTGAAAGGATTTGTTGATGAAGATATTAATTACCGACTTGTGGTGTCTGTGTACCGCTTGCGAACATAAGTTAGGCTATTGATTCCCGTACTTTTACAACTACTCAATTTTAGTGCGTGTATTCTTTTTCTTGGAAAACTCATCTTAATATTTCTACCACAAAGCCTAACGAAAATGTTCAGTGAATGCGTTGACTAGTACGTGACTCCTGCATGTACCAATCGATCCGATTTGTATCAACAAACTCATTGAAACTTTTACTTACGAATATCGAAGAGTTAAGGTTGACACTTAATCGGCCAAGAAAAAGGTTAACACTCTCCATTAACCGCCGTTCCACTATTTGAAAAAGTCGCAATTATTAATGTCCAGTTGGCAATGAGTAACCACCATACAAGAAAAATATACAATTCCCCAGTAACTAAATACATGCAAGCCAGGACCAGCAAACGGTTTTGCTAGGATAACCTCAAAAATTGAGATATTTGTCCAGTTGGCCACTTATCCCATCAACCAAACACCAAAGAAAGAATCTTTCCATTATAAGATAAACTGGTCCATTATTTTGGAAATAGAAATGTGGGACAGCATAGTAATGGGATCTTCGATATACTAATCTATGTGCATATTATCTTCCTTACAAATCTATCAATGAAAATAGAACGACAGAGTTCATCATACCTCAAAATCATGAAATGTCATTTCATACACCATACTAAACCATGCATCTTACAAACAATTTCAGAGTACAACAAATTAAAAAAAGAAAAATGGAAGTGTGGTGGAAATTTAAAGTTTCAGCACCATGGGTATAACTTCTTCGTATCTCATAGCAGTGTATGATTGGTATATAACAATTGTCTATCATGCCATGTCGACAAGATATCAGCTCTTGTCCAACTGTTCAATTGCGCTTTTAGGTATTAAAATTTCCTTTTTAAGTAATTTGAACCGGTTACAGTGACTAAACTTTATTAAGTTATACTAATTGTTGCGCAAGCAACCACTAGAACTCTATAAGTTACTATTCATCTATTTTTTTTAAATTGAAGTAAATTATGCCTATGCAATGCTTTACTTTGCTAGTTGTTTTACTTCCTATGACCGATATGTTACATGTTTGGATAATTAAATGCATGATGCATATAATTTTTAATGTCCAGTCTTTGATTTGTCAAAAGTTAATGCTTCGCCTATCTATTGCTTGACCTTACAACTATAGCCTATTCTCATGTAACTAGACGAGTGCATCAGGTAAAATTACTCGCAAAAAAATAAAGTAAATAAAATGGTAAATTCTTTCAAGGTTACAATTTTCTAGTACACGGGCATTAAGTTTACTTATTAAAGTTGCCAATTCAAAATATTGCAAAATTATTGCCCAATGAAAAAATTTATTTTCTCTTTAAATTAATCTCCATTACGAAAATTACCTGACAGTGCTAGGAAAAATTTGTTTTGTATAAAACTATGAATAGTTATCTAATCAACAAAGGGTCAATGTATTTAAAAATTTTAACATGTATGATTAACATTATCCTAAAATTCCTCGGACGCAAAGATTAGTGATATCTTGCACGATAGATAGACCATATTCAATGGAGAATTTTGTGGAAGAGTTTGTATATATATATATAGCGAGCGATGCTTTATTTCCATGGTCCAACTTTCTAAAAGGTTGTTGTCCGCATGCGCAATAATTCAGCCCCTGAGTTGGGAGTTGTGTCTTGTACTATAATACAGCCGGCTTGTATCATTGTACTGTTGTAGGGCCATTACATTGGGCCTCTATTATTGAGCCTGTAAGGGCGCGTTTGGTAACGTTTCTGTTGAAAAATTATTCCGGGGAGCGAAAATAGAAAAAAGTGTTTACGTTAGAACAATTTTTGACGAGAAAACGCGTTTGATAAACTTGTTCGGGGAATAAAAAATGAATAAAAACATGTTTGGTAAATTTGTGTTCTTTTTTTGTTTTTTTTAATTTTTAATATTTTTATTTATTTTTCCTTTTTTTCTTTCTTTTTTCTTTTTTTCTTCTTTTGGCCGGTCGCCGGCCTCGCCCAGCCACGGCGAGGCTCGCCGGCCCCCGGCGAGGCCGAGCCTCGCCGTGGTTGGGTGAGGCTCGGCCTCGCCTCGGCTGGGCGAGCTCGGGCTCGCCCAGATCCGGTGAGGCCGAGCTCGCCCAGCCAAGGCGAGCCCGAGCGTCGCCCAACCATTGGTGAGGCCGAGCCTCGCCAGGGGCCGGCGACACTCCGGTGAGTTCGCCTGCCCTCGATAGCGTCGTCGGCCCTCGACGGCCGGTCGCCGGCCATGGCCGAGGCCGGCGACCGGCCAAAGAAAAAAGAAGAAGAAAAGAAGAAGAATAGAAGAAGAAAATTGTTTCTTCAAAAGTGTTTCTGGAGCAAGAAATAATTTTTTTTTTGTTTCTCATTTCTGTTCTTTTTGTGTTTCGGGAACAAAAAATTTGATTTTGAACAAAAACGCAAACAAACGCGTTTCTGTTCTTTTTTTGTTCCCGGGAACAAAAAAACAAAATTTCTGTTCATAAACAGAAAAAAAAAGAACAAAAACATGCACGCCCTAAAAGTCGTTTCTTTTTTTCTTTTTTTTTGCTTCTAAGCAAAATGTAGCAGTAAAACCCAATTTAGACAAGGGCTGTAAATTATCTGTCAATATGTAAAACAAAGGATTTTAATTGTCCCGCTACATAAAGAGATAAACAAATTTTCATATAATTTTCTATTTGTTGTGTTTCGATCAAAATCCAACCAATTTTCTCCAAGGAAATGATAATAATATATAATCATTAGAAATTCACTCGACTCAATTTTTGCCGAATTAGACTCGACTAGAGATAAGTTCAATACGTTGTCATTTTTGGACTGACGTGGCTACTTGTTTCCAAGGGAAAATGGAAGGAAAGCTTGCCTTTCTTTTATAGAGCCCATCAGAATGACAAAATTAATCTATCTGAACTAACAAAAGATGGGTGAATAGAGAGTTTGAACAGGCATTGGTCAAATTTTCAAATTGTTTTGTTTAATTGTAATATATTTGTCATGTGCTAACTCCTAAGTGGATTTGATTAGAAAAATGTAGGCAAAGTACACTACAAGTGCCAAAACTTAGTGTAATTGACATTTAAGTGCCAAAAGTTTCAAAAGGTACACTTAAATATCACTCTAAAAAAAAAATCTAGATACTTAAGTCTCAATTCTGGTGAAAGTAGTCGAAAATTCGACATGGCATTATTTTAATAGTAAATTGGTCTACGTGGCTTGCCAGAGTTGCCTACTCAGCAATGAATGTGCAAAACGACATCGTTTTGCCTCAAAGAGGAGTGGCAACAAATCAACGAGGGCCTCACCATAGGTCGGCGAGAGTCAAGCTTGCTAGATTCTGGTGCAGCAACGCCGAGCTCATTCGAGGTCCCCAAAGCCTCGCCAACCTTTGGCGACCTCGGCGAAGGCTCAAGCCTTGCCCAGCTTGTTGACCTATGGCAAGTCGGAGCTCGCCAATAGTCAATCGCCGACCATCACTGTACCCAATGCCCCCCCAAGGCGAAGGAAGAAGGAGAAAAGAAAAGAAAAAAGGACAAAGAAGAAGAAGAAAAAAAAGAAAAAGGAAGGGAAAAAATTTAGAATTGAAAAATCGATTTAAAAAAAAAATAATAAAAATGAATGCATATAGGAAAGATTTCTCTTACTAAATATCAAAAAAAAAAATTCTACTTCATTTTCAAATTTCAGCCGAACACTAAAAAATATGATTATTTTTTTTTAAATGGCTTCTTGAAAAATAATTTTCGAAAACGTCATATTTTTCGCGAAACAAACGAACATAAGACTATGAGCAAGCTGCCTAATCAACAGATGTACTTAAAAATATTACCATGTTTAATTAACATTATCTTAAAATTCCTCGGAAGCAAGGATTAGTGGCATATTGGATAATAGATACATTATACATGCATACGTACATCCATACATAAGTCGTGAGTAACACTCTAAAGTCTCCATTGCCATAGTCCAACTTTCTAAAAAGTTGTTTGTCCGCTTGCGCAATAATTCAGCCCCTAGTCGTGTTTTGCACTTTTAACTTACTTATATTTTTGCCGACTTGCATCATCGTGGTGTTGTGGGGCCATTACTTTGGGCCTCTATTATTGAGTCTGTGAAGTCAATCTCTTATGGGATGACTACCATTATCAAACTCCAACCATTCGCCCACTCTCCATCCCCATCTGAATACTCCATTTTTCAATCTCTCGTCCCTGAAAGAACCAATGGATTTCGCAAGTCCTCTTTCAGATCTCGTCAAATATTTATGGGGTTTGGCCAGTACACATTGGGGCTACATTTACAATCTGAAACGTAATGTCAACAAATTGCGGATGCAAACTGAAGACCTGAATGCCAAGAGCGAAGATGTGAAAGCAGGGGTGGAACGTGAAGAAGAAAGAGGAGGTGTATGTCGCACGAGAGAAGTGGCGAACTGGTTAGGGAAGGTGCAAAAATTTTTAGATGAGGAAGATCAAGTCCTTCAAGAAGCCAGGGAACGTGACCGAATCAAATGTCTCGGTCATTGTCTTCCACAAAACTGCTGGTCGGGCTATCGATTAGGGAAAACAGTTGATCAAATGCTCAATGAAGTGGGAGAGCTCAAGAAAGAAGAATTCAACACTACTTTGCCGTTGCCTCCTCCTCCAGTACTTACGATGTCTATGGACGAGACCGTGGGGCATGATATTTCCTTTAATAAAGTGTGGAAATGGCTCATGGACGAAAAAGAAATAAGAGTGATTGGGTTATACGAAACAGGCGGTGTGGGAAAGACCACCCTCATGAAAAGGATTAACAAGGACCTTTCGCGTACAAATCACAGATTCGAGGTCGTTATTTGGGTGGTTGTGTCCAGGCAAGTGAAGGAAGATAACATTCGAGATGTCATAAGGAAAATGCTAGACATTAAAGATGAGATCTGGGAACAATGGTCTCAGGATGAGAGAGTCCATCATCTGTCGAAATTTTTGACCCGGAAGAAGTTTGTGTTGTTGATTGATGATGTATGGGCAAAGCTGGACCTTTCCAAAATCGGAGTTCCTTGTTCTTGTCTTGGGAACAAATCTAAAGTAGTATTCACAACTCGGTTGGAGGACGTATGCTACCAAATGAAAGCCGAGAGAGCCTACCAAGTACAGTGCTTAACACCTGAAGAAGCCCTAGGATTGTTCGAGAACAATATTGGCAAATCAACTGTACATTCTCATCCAGAAATTCTAGAGCTTGCCAAAAACATTGTCCTAGAGTGCAAAGGGTTGCCACTAGCCCTTATTACTGTCGGGCGAGCCATGGCCGGTAAAGACAATCCCAGTGAGTGGAGGCATGCATTAACAACGTTGAGGAACAAACCGCACAAGCTACGAGGTATGGTGGAAGAAGTATATCACATACTAGAATTCAGTTATGATAGCTTAAATGACACTACTCGACAGGCTTGCTTCCTTTACTGTTGTTGCTTCCCTGAGGATTACCCCATAATTCTAGACAATCTAATTGAACTCTGGATTGGAGAGGGCTTGTTAGGAGACACTGGTGATGTATATCATAAGCGGGACGAGGGAGCATCTATCTTGGGAGATCTCAAGAGGGCTTGTCTATTGGAAAGTGGGCCTCCTTATGGATATCGAAATGAACAAGCAACTGTAAAGATGCATGATGTTATCCGCGACATGGCCACATGGATCGCTCGTGACCATGGGCAAAGGGAGAACAAGTTGCTAGTGATAGAGAACGAAGAAGACATGTCCGTGGAGATGATCTCCAAATGGAGGGAAGCGGAGAAAGTATCTATATGGGGAAATTTGATTGCAAATATCAACCGAGCACCACCTATGTGTTCCCAACTCGAAACTTTGTTTGTAAGGGAAACTAAGGTGAGGTTCGTGCCAAGAGGATTTTTCGAGTCGATGACGGCTTGTTTGAAGGTGCTTGACTTGTCTAACAATGAAAATATTGAGTCATTTCCCGAAGAGATTTGCAATCTGATTAGCCTACAGTATTTGAACCTGTCGAGCACTTGTATCAGTAAGTTGCCCAAGGAAATCAAGAACTTGACTCGGTTACGGTGTTTGCTATTTGATAGTAGTTTATTACAATTTAGGATGATCCTAATTCTGACAGAGGCAATCGCAAGCTTACCGTTGAATGTGATTAGCTTGTGGGGATGGACTCTAGAGGAGGAAGAAAATGTGGTAAAGGAACTAGGGGACATGCAAGATCTCACCGACTTATCTATTTTAGTGCAAAAATCTTTCTCTGCCCTAAAAATATTTCGATCCTTACAAAGATGCATAAGGAGAGTACGGATCAAATATTGCAAGGACTTGACCAGCATCCCAATAAGCCACTCATTAAAAGGGAGCGGCGATTTCTTGCATTTAGAGGTGCTTCATCTGGTCGATTGCCCTATGCTTGTGAAGATGGAGATTACTCAAGGGATAGGACGAGCGCCCAACTGCTTTTGCTTCCCCAGTCTCATTGATGTTTATGTTTGTAATTGTGGATTTTTGGACTTGTCTTGGCTCGTGCATGCTCCGAAACTCCGAAATTTGGAAGTCATAAACAGCACTTCGATGGAGAAAATAATCGGGGATGGATTTACAAGAGAGGAATTAGCTACTTTAGGATTATTCTCATGTCTTAAATTTCTAACTATCACAAATCTTCCAAATCTAAGGAGTATTTGCGACCACACTCTATTTTTCCCTCAAGGAATGGAATTTTTCATAGGGATGTGCCCTGGTCTCAGAAAGTTGCCGTTGGACTCGAACAGCGCAAGGGGAAGCTTCTTGATCCGTGGAGACACAGAATGGTGGTACAACTTCGAGTGGGACCCAGCCGCCCGGGTCACTCTGGGGGTTTTTGGGAGTCGCAAAGAAGAAATGACGTTTGGAGAGGCACTAGGTAAAATAAACAATCGGTACAATGACTTGACCACGATCGGATTCCTACCCTCGCGAGTAGAGTAAGTGAGGCTGGATGTTATTTAATCTGAAATTAGTTGATTCTCATTCATAATTTAATTGCAATATAGGGTTGTAAAATTTTTCTGATTTTCGATTGCTTCCAACTTATGCAGTTTTAAGTTGTTTTAGTCGTTTACCTGTATCTTGATTGAGCTGTTTTCAATTATCAGGAGGGTGCTCTGACAGCTGATCAACTGATCCGGCGGATTGAGGATTTGCTGAAAGTTAAGTAATAGTTTTGGTGAGCCCTAGTTATTCTCGTATTGCTTCCAGGGTTGGCATATATCATGAACACTGTCCTTTCAAACCCTCCATAATACTGCAATTTTCATTCTAGAATGATAATTGGTGGCCTTGGCCTTGTTGTATGAACTTTGAAGTGTGCATAGGAAGTTCTCTCCCGTTTCCACCGTCCTTGAACAGCCACTCTCCCAAGAGGTCGTGATTCATGGTAACATTGTTCATCTGTGTATATTGGGCTAATTTAATCTAAACTTTAAGGGAATTGGCATGAGTAAATCACATCATAACAATGCTGCTTCAAGAGTCTATTTATTCTTGGGGAGCAACAGCTAGCGTGTTTGAAATCTGCAGATGATAGTCGGAACCCGAGGTTGATGCATACCAAACCACTTGTTTACCTCAAACTTTACTTTGTGGGACATTTGTCACGCGCTACACCATCGAGCTTTAGTTTAGGTTCTCTAATCGTTTGCATGGGGTAAAAGTCTCATCGGCTTACAGGTTTTTATTGTTGTGTGCTCATAGGCTTTTCTTGGGTGGTTGCGTAGTCATGTCATGCCATCATTTAGATGGATCATGCTCACAGAAACTGCCTGCAAAACTCCTTTGCATTGTACCATAGCATATCTTGTTCAATGAATTTTTAATCCAGTTACTCGTAATTAATTAGAATGCCTCATACCTAGGGCCGTATGCCTCGGGCCGTCATTGAAACACCCCTCCCAGTGGCATTGTCCGTCACTTTACCACTCTCTCTGGACAAACAATAGAGCGTGGTGCGCTGGTTGCGACCACGAACCAATTGGTTTTTAGCCTTTATCACCCTCAGATCGTAGGTCGCTTGAGGCCGGGGACCTTGAATTTGAGGTGGTGACTTTAGATCACAAGTGCGGGGTGTTGATGCGGGTGGGTGGCTTTCGGTGCGGGTGTGTCATGGTGCGATAATGGTGGTAGTGATCGGGGGAATGTTTGCCGACAAGTTAGAAGACGCTCTGATGGGATACTTGCATTGTCAGTCGACAATTGTGATGGTAGTCGAGACGAGGCTGCATGCGAACACTTGGGCGCTCGCGGGAAGGAGGAGATCTATAGTGGCGCAGCCAAGAGGGAGGATGGTGGTGGTGCTGATCGTGACTATGATGGAGGTTGGGGGAAGGAGACATGGCGGTGGAAAATTGGAGTTGAGATGTGGCGTGGAGACGGGCAATCCCTAGGCTGCTCGAGGAAGAAGAAAGCAAAGGAAAGGAAAGGAAGAGAAGAAAAGAGAAGACATATCAGTTCTTGAATTTTCAGAGGCTCATCCGTCAACTTCTCAAAAGGATGAACTTCAATTTCATGCATTTATTTCGTAAATTGAGAGAATTCTAATGTTTATATTAAATAAGGACCTGGAGAATATGAACCTCCATAATTTCGTTGCTTATACTTACTTATATAAATTTGCTGAAATTATCTTTTTGAATAATAACATGCATTAGAAAGAAACGAACAGTACCAAAGACAATCTTGACACTGTCCCAACTCCCCACGATCATCAGTGTAAACGGTTCTTCGAGTGCCCACCACGAAGTAAGAATAAACGTGAAGAATGTTTTCGTGGAAACCAATGAAACCACGTTGTCGTGTTCTGCTTTCCTGATCTAATGGCGATTTCATTTTAATTAATTGGAGTTTCAATCCTATTGGAGAAAGATAGGAGAAAAGAAGCAAGTCCATTTGTATGCTACATTGTTCATTTAACATATGACTTAAGGTTTTGTTATAAGCATTGGTCTCCAAACCTGCTAAACGGTGAACGAGATGATGTGACAAGTCTTTCTACACAAGTTTATTGCTAAGCAAATTTCTTCGTAGACGAGTTTCGGATCTCCCATCAAGGAGGATCAGATGTTGGAGTAATTCAGATCCTTCGTAATACAGAGTCAAATAGGTGTCTCAATCCTTGACAATGGAGGATTAGGGGTGACCATACTCTTTGGTACATCGGAGAACATAAGGAGGTTCAAGCATCAATCATACTCTTTGGTGTTTTCTCAAGTGTTACCTCTAAATGTGTCACCTATAATTGTAGTTTGTTAGGATTTAACTCTTTTCATTGCATGAAAAAAGTTCATGTAGCTTTCGTAGGAAAGTAGCAAAACATATGTGCACTAATTTTTTGCCCCTGATAATACCCCACTCTCTTCATTATTTTACTATTTAATTGTAATTGTTCGTCAGGAAAATGTCGTGAATATCTTTTAACGAAGCGGCAAGTCTTCGGTTTCTTGTTATGTGAATCGGGTTCTGTGTAGTTTCGGAAATGAAGTGACTAATTCTATTTAACGGGCAATAAAATAAAGGATAAACAGGAGATAAAAACGTGTGATAAAAGGTAAATGCACAATATAAAGAAAAAGATAGCGAAAAGACAAGTGTTTTTATGATTATTGATTTGCCACAATTGTGTCTCTTTGGTTATTTATAGCCTAATTTAAGAGTAACCGCTTTTTAGCATTTACTGACTTCAATCTTAAATTGCTTCTAGAGACTTTGATACCGCGGCTTCGTATTATTCATAATATTGTCGGCACCGAGCCTTTGAAACTGTTTCCATTCTTATCTTCTCGCGCATGAGCGGTTATTGATCCCGAATTCTTGGTATACTTGATAATCGGCGGCCTTCTTACACACTAGGTTTAATGGGCTCTCCTTTTGCTCTAGGCCCAATAAGTCGATTTTTGACGCCAAGTAACTCATTTTCATAGAAGTACTTTTTATTTTAGCACAATAACATAATTTAAGCTTTTTCCATGTTCGTCGGTAGACAAAAGTTTCTATTGTTTATGTGCGTCTCAGAGATAATATTATATTTATTGTGCATAGTATTTTATATTTTGTTTGTGGATTTTTATTATGATACTAATTAGTTGCTTTGAATTTGATAATTTAGTTTTATGTGTACCTTTTACAACAAATGATACATTAAAATAATGATGTATTTATGCTAAAATGTTTCATGCTCCATTTTAATTAATTTGTGTCGTGACAATTCGGGCAACGTGTGGGTCAACATCTAGTTTTGATAGATTACAGTGAAATCTTTTATGTTCTTTTTTCTAAGCCGTGAATACATGAACTTTAAATATCATTAAATGACCTACTAACCTCATAAATTGAAAAAGGAATGAGTCTAAGCACATGTCGAATGTTCCAAATTAGTTTACTCTTAGTAATTGCGTGAAAATGAACAGATGATGAAGTGGATATGTATGTCTAAGTGGGTCTCTGCATTGTTGGATATGAAGATTTTCCGAAGTCGATTTGTGGCATCCATGCTCTCCTCGGTGAATTTCCTTTTCTGTAGTTCTTTGAGAGAGAGTTCACATTACTGTTTCGCAGTTAGGGACTGCAGCGGTCTTCTTTTGTTTTAACCTCATCTAGGGTTTCTATCAAGTACATCACCATACTTAGAATGGTCATCCATAAAAGTAAAGAGGTACTATAGATGTTGACACCTAAATTTTGGCGACCCGTTTAGTCATTTATCGCATTAAAAAATTAGGGGTTAATTTTATCCCTATAAAAAATATTATTTGCATAACATATAAATTTAGGTGTATTTATTTTCAAATTGCATTTTTTGCATTTATTTATTGGACCGACGACGGGTAGATTCGAATTAGTGGTTTTAAGCTTTAACTTGGCAGGCCGGACTAAGCCCACGGAGTGAGCAAATTGGCCCCAAAATTAATTATCTCGTGAAAAATAAGAATTTGAAATTTTTTCAAGATATGATGAATTTCTTGGATATGGCAAATGTAATTGCGTTTGGAAAAAGAATCTTTGTGGATATCAATTTGGAAAAATTAAAAAAACCTAATCCTTAGCTTATAAATAGATTGTTCGTGTAGGGTTTCAAAATGCCACACATTGAATATACGGCCGAACAAAGGAGGGTTTTTATTTTGTTTTGGGGCTTTTCCTCGGTTCTTGGAGGTTAAAAAAAACTGAAGACACAAGAGGAAAAATTCTTTCTTCGATTTTTAAGGTTTTTGGGTGTCTTCCTTCGTTCCTTTGAGGGAGAGACACAAAAGAAAAGCTTTTGAGGGAAAGCAAAAGTCAACGAAGGGATTTTGGCTTCTGCTGAAGGACAGCAGCAACAGAGACTGCACAGCAGAGACAGAGGGGAAGCAACGTGCGTACAGAAAAGCTGAAAGGGAAAAAGAGAAAAAAAAAAGCCTGTTCATTTTCTCCGGAGGGTCCTTTGCTGCGCGGCTGATCCCTGCACCGCTGGAGAGCTGTACCGCCGGCCACTGCCGCTGCTGGTCTGCCGCTTCCCTCCGTCAAACCTAACCACTGCACCAGCAACGACTCGCTGCTGCCCCGCTCCGCTGTCGACGCCACAGCTCGCTTTCGCCGCCGCCTGAAGCCACCACCGCACGCCTCCACCCTCCGATCGATCGCGTCTCCGCCTGCTGCGACCCAAGCGCTGACGCCGGAGCCACTCCTGCCCTGCTCCGCCACTCGTCCGTGACCACCCAGCACAGATCTCACGCTCGCCGAGCTCCTCGCTGTGCCACTGTGACTCCGGCGGCCTGAAGCCCTGTTGCTGGCCCCCGGTAACGCTGCCGCTGCTCTGCTGCCCGCCGGACGCTGTGTTGCCGCCTTGCCAACCTCTGTCACTTCTCAACTCAGCATCGCGCCTGCTCCGAGTTTCCCCGAGCGATTGACCTGCGGCCTCTTGAGCGACTCCCCTGTTTTGCTGCTCCCCCTCGCTGCACCATCAGCTACTGCCCGAGCGGCTCCCCTGTTTTGGTGCAGGTCTACCTTCGCCGGAGCTCCGACCATCGGAACTTCCGACCGACGGTGGCCAGTGACACCTTAGCCGCTGCCCTTGCACTGTCTATAGCCGTGCCGAGCTTCCTTCGTAGTTCAATTCATCGATTGGATTTTTGGAAAATTCAAATTTAGGTAGGGGTGTGCAACGGAACCGCCTCCGGATTGGACCGAACTGGCCGGTTTTGGGCGGTTCCCACGGTCGGCGGTCCGGTTCCCGATTCCTAATCTTGGAATCGATGGCCGGTCGGTCCGGTTCTCGGTTCTAAGGTGGGACCGACCAGACCGAACCAATTTTTTTTAATATATAATTAATATATAGAATGAATAAAATATATAAACATGATAACTTACTGTAACCAACATTGCAATTTGAGGTAGCAATCTCTTATGTAGCCAAAAGACCATTAAAACCCCTTTTGTTACTCTTTTATCTATAGAAAATTAGAAATACTCGATATGGGACTCTAAGCCAAGCATAACCTTTTCGCAACCTTTTCGCCAAATTGTTCATGGCCTTCATGGTTAAAGTTAAGTGTGAAACACACGAAGTGTGAATCACATAAGTGAAGTTTGAATATTTTGCACATGGAAACATGTGTGATTAGTTTTGTTGAATCGCCCGAGAACCAAATTAAATTGATCGGTTCGGAGAGTGCAAAAAAGTAGAGCCAATTTTTTTGGATCGGACCGGACCGGAATCGATGGTCCGGTCCGGTTCCCGGTCCTAGGACCAAACGGTCCGATCCACGGTTCACAATTTTGGGAACCGGTGCTCCCGGTCCAATTCTCGGTTCTACCTTCGAACCAAACTGAACCGGGAACCGATTACCTCTAAATTTAGGTAGAAACTTGTTTTATTTTATTTGATTAGGTTTATTTTTTGGGTAGATTTGTTCTATCTTGTTTTAGTTTTTGATATTTATCTCTTTGTTTGAAATATCTTTCAATGCATGATTGAAATTAGCATCCAATTCGCAACCGCACGAATTTTTATTCTATCTATAAGGCTTTAAATGAATAATTATTCACACGTGAGTAAAATTGATATCTTGATATTTAAGGCTTAAGATCAATTTATCGGTTTTATTAGTGAAATAATCAAGTTTGGATTTCAATTCGAATATGGATAATATTTTTGATGACCATGGATGATTTAGTGTTTATCTCTTAATTGTTTTGTTTATCCCGAAAATACAAAAAAATTGCATTTGCATCATGTAGATTAGAATTGATTGCATGAAAGGTTAGTTATTTTAAAATACATGTTTAGAAGGCATTTATAGTAGATATCATTTCACTTTAGTTTGATTTTTAGTGGTTTTTAATTACGAATTTTCATAAAAGAAAATATAAAAAGGAAAAAATCATGCACATGTCATGTAGGATTAGGTTCATGAAATTCCCCTCATCATGTCATGTAGGATTAGGTTCATGAAATTCCCGTCATCTAGTGATTATTGCTAGGTTCATTTAGTTAGAAATTGCTTGTCATTAGAATTAAGTTATTTGGTTAATTTAGATTGCATATTTAATTTTTGCATTTCTTTAATTTCGAATTTCATGAAAAATACAAAAAAAAGAAAGAATAAATTCATCTCGTGCTTCAGGATAGGTCGCATGCTTATATCATATAGTTTAGGTTATGTTGTCATGTCGTATCATTTCATATTAGATTAGTGACGTGCATTGCATAAATCATAATTCTCATTGAATAAGTGAAAAAAAAAAGAAAAAAAGAAATTGTGTGTTAATTAGAAATAATATCTATGACTGTTGATATGAATTTTGATTTAACATTGCAGATGTTTTCGTTGCTATGAGGTAAGTCTTGCAATTTATTTATCGCTTTATTTGGGTGTTAAATTGATGGTTTACTGATAACTCTATAAAAATATAGTTATTTTACCTATTTTAGGCAACAATTAATGCAATATCTATAAGAAAATATTTGGATTTCCTTTTGATTATTCGAATTTTCCTTGTTTATGCATAATAATGAGATATGGAGAAGATAAGGAAAAGAATGGCAAATATCAAGAATTCAAATAAAAAAAGCAGTGGAAGATGGATATCAAATCAAGAAATTCTTGATTTTGTTCCCTAATGTTATCTGCAAGCGTTGGGAGATAGATATCCGGGATATATCTTTTAAAGAGGAGAACATTAAGAGCAAGAGGGAGAAGCTAGGTTTTTGGTTAGATCGTTTTTCATTCTTCTGAGAGTTTTTCAAGTATTTTGAAGAGAAGACAAAAGCGGTGATAGAATTCTTGTTCTTTGATTTAAGATGCTAGGTTTGATTTATATTTTTAATTCTTATTCTACTATGTTCTAATTTTCTTTTGTTAGGGCTACGATGTAGCCTAACCATGATGATGTGAATTTCATGATTTTTATGTTTTACAATTGATTTCATTCATGTGAGTTATATTTTATTGTGCGTAATGCTTTTGAGTGACTGACCACCACTTGAATGATCTAATGTGCATGTTTGAGACTGAAAAGTAATAATATGCAATTGCTCATTATAATATATAACAATGAATTAAACGTGGATAGAGATATATCACGTTATTTGTGTAGCTTTCGGTGATAAGATGATTCAAAAGACTCATTGTAAGCCGGGAATATTAATAGTTTTTAATGCATTCATATTTATTTTAATTCACTTAGAGATATAATGGATTAATAAACTGAATAGGTTTGCTATACCTAGAGATGGGATAGTAAATAGATTAGGAAATTCCGCTATCACATGTTTGATATCGTTCTTGTACCCACAACAATCTGAAATTTATATCTAGTGGTTATGGTGAAATCGGATGCTCTAACATATTTATCTTATCGATTTACTGCATTTAGTCTACAAAATTCATTTTTAATTTATTCTTAATTATATTTGATATGTTAGATAAATTTTAGAATTAGTCTATTTTAGTATTTAATTGGTTTATTAATTATCAATCTCCGTGGGACGATACTTTTTCTCATCATTATATTACTTGTTCGATACGTGCACTTGCGTTTAGAATTTTACGAATAAGTTTTTGGCGCCGTTGCCGGGGATCGTTTGTTTAATACTAATTAATATTGATACCGGATAATTCTAAGTTTAATCTAGCTTTTGTTTTGTTTTATTTTTCAAGGTGTACATTTGTTTATGACATGTAGCCAACAAGGGAAACTTATTGAGCTTGAGCTTGATCCAAAAATTGAGCGTACATTCAAAAGGCGACTAAGAGAACAGAGAAATCACGCTAAGAAGATGGCAGACGGTGATAATGAAAATCCACATAGACTCTTAAGAGATTATGCTGCACCAACAGTTCAAGGCACCACATCAAGTATCAGAAGACCTGCAATTCAAGCAAACAACTTTGAGATTAAGCCGTCACTCATTCAGATGCTTCAACAATCAGTGCAATTCGGTGGGCTATCAAGCGATGATCCAAACGCTCACATCGATGCTTTTCTTGAAATCTGTGATACCATTAAATATAATGGGGTTATAGATGATGCTATTAGATTGAGATTATTTTCATTCTCTCTTAGAGACAAAGCTAAGAGTTGGCTTTCTTCTCTTCCTGCAGGATCAATTACTACATGGTTATATGGCTCAGAAATTTCTTGGTAAGTTTTTTCCACCTGCAAAGTCTGCGAAGATGCGTAATGATATTACTAATTTTATGCAGATGGATAATGAATCATTATATGAAGCATGGGAAAGATTCAAAGAATTTCTTAGGAGATGCCCACATCACGGACTACATGTAGGTACAAACTTTTTATAATGGCTCTAGTATAAATCTTCGTTCTATGATTGATGCAGCTGCAGGAGGAACTCTAAATAATAAAACACCAGAAGAAGCCTACAATCTATTAGAGGAGATAGCGTCCAATAGTTATCAATGGCCTACTGAGAGATTACCAATGCGAAAAGTTAGCGGAGTTCATGAAGTGGATGCTTTTGCTGCAATTGCTGCACAATTTGAAGCACTCAACAAAAAGCTAGATAATATGAGTGTTTCAGCCATGAAAATTCAGAATTTGACATGTGATTTTTTGGTGGAGGACATGTTAGCACAGAGTGTCAGGTAGGTAATACTTTTAAACAATCTAGTGAAAATTCTAATTTTGTTAGGAATTTTAACAAGTCATAGAATAATCCCTACTCCAACACGTACAATTCGGGATGGCGCAATCATCCAAATTTTTGATGGAATAATCAGAATGTGGCGAGACTACCAGGATTCAAACAATCAGAAGAGACAAAGTCAAATTTGGAAGACATAGTCACCAAACTTGCTAACACAACTCATGACTTCATCAAAAGCACAGATGTGAGATTTCAAAACCACGAGGCTTCAATAAGAAATCTGGAGATGCAAGTGGGTTAGTTAGCAAGCATGATGTCAGGGAGACAACAGGGTTCTTTGCCGAACAACACAGAGAAAAATCAAATTGAAAACATAAAGGCTATTACCTTGAGAAGTGGTAAACAAGTGGGAGAAGAAGAGATTGTCAGAGATAAGGAAGATGTGATCAATAAACAATCAAAGGAGACAAGCAAGAGTAAACTTTTTCTAGATAATTCCAAGCCATATGTGCCGCCAATTCCATTCCCTCAATGACTCCAGCAGCACAAAATAGATAAGCAATTTTCTAAATTTCTTGATGTATTTAAAAAATTGCACATTAACATTCCTTTTGCAGATGCCTTAGCGCAAATGCCTAGTTATGCAAAAATTTTGAATGAGATTTTGGCAAACAAAAGGAAACTGGAGAATTATGAAACTGTGAAGTTAAATGAAGAGTGTTCCGCCATCCTACAAAACAAATTACCTCCAAAATTAAAAGATCTAGGGAGTTTTACTATTCCTTGCACTATTGGGAATTCTTACTTTGAAAAAGCATTATGTAATTTAGGAGCAAGTATTAATCTAATGCCTTATTCAGTTTTCAAAAAATTAGTATTGGGTGAGGTAAAAGCAACTACAGTGTCACTTCAACTGGCTAATCGATCAATTAAATATCCGAGAGGTATTGTGGAAGATGTTTTGGTAAAAGTTGACAAATTTATCTTTCTTGCAGATTTCATAGTTCTTGACATGGAGGAAGATTTTGAGATACCACTTATCTTAGGTCGACCTTTTCTAGTAACAAGAAGAGCTCTTATTGATATACAACAAGGGAAGTTGATCCTTAGAGTTCAAGATGATCTTATTTCATTTAATGTTTTTAAAGCAATGAAATATCCATCTGATGATAATTCTTGTTTTAAAGTTGAAATAGTTGACAAGTTGGTGAATAAGGTTTTTCAGGAAAATATTTTTAGAGATCCACTTGAAGCATGTCTGATTCGACCAAGGGACGAAGATATTCAGAATGAGGAGATAAAGGAGTACGCAAATTTCATGGAGGCAATTCAACCATATTCAAGGCAAAAGGCAATTAAATTTGAGGAGTTGGAACAACACATTACAAAGCCTAAACCATCAATTGAAGAGCCTCCAATTCTTGAACTCAAACCCTTACCTTCTCATTTGAAATATGCTTATTTAAATGGAGTTTCTTCTTTATCGATAATTATATCTTCTTCTTTGACAAATTTGATGGAGGATAAACTACTCAGAGTATTAAGAGAGCATAAGGGTGCAATTGGATGGAAAATAGCTTATATCAAGGGAATTAGTCCTTCAATTTGCATGCACAAAATTTTGATGGAGGAACAATATAAACCCACTATCTAACCTCGGACGCGTTTGAACTCGAAGATGCAAGAAGTAGTGAAAGCTGAGGTAATTAAGCTACTTGATGCAGGTATCATCTATCCTATCTCTGATAGTTCTTGGGTAAGTCATGTACAAGTTATGCCAAAGAAAGGCGGTATGACTGTTCAGAAAAATGACAACAATGAATTGATTCCAACTAGAACAGTTACTGGGTGGCGTGTGTGTATGGATTACAGAAAATTGAATGATGACACTAGAAAAGATTACTTTCATTTACCATTTATTGACCAGATGTTAGAAAGACTTGCAGGGCATGAGTTTTATTGCTTTTTTGATGGATATTCGGGGTATAATCAGATTCCTATTGGACTAGAAGATCAAAAGAAAACTACTTTCACTTGTCCTTATGGTACTTTTGCTTTTAAAAGAATGCCCTTTAGTCTTTGTAATGCACAAGCTACTTTTCAGAGATGCATGATGACTATTTTTTTGATATGGTTGAAAAATATATTGAGATTTTCATGGATGATTTTTCCGTTTTTGGCTTATCGTTTGATTCTTGTTTAAATAATTTGGCTTTAGTCTTACAAAGATGTGAGGAGACTAACCTTGTTTTGAATTGGGAGAAGTGTCACTTTATGGTGCAGGAAGGAATAATGCTCGGGTATAAAATTTCTCAAAATGGAATAGAAGTCGATCGAGCCAAAGATAATATGCAATTGCTCATTATAATATATAACCATGAATTAAACGTGGATAGAGATATATCTCGTAATTTATATAGCTTTCGGTGATAAGGTGATCCAAAAGACTCATTGTAAGCCGGGAATATTCATAGTTTTTAATGCATTCATGTTTATTTTAATTCACATAGAGATATAGTAGATTAATAAACTGAGTAGATTTGCTATACCTAGAGATAGGATAGTAAATAAATTAGGAAATTCCGCTATCACATGTTTGATATCGTTCTTGTACTCACAATAATCTGAAATTTATATCTGGTGGTTATGGTGAAATCGGATGCTCTAACATATTTATCTTATCGATTTACTGCATTTAGTCTACAAATTTCGTTTTTAATTTATTCTTAATTATATTTTGATCAGTTAGATAAATTTTAGAATTAGTCTATTTTAGTATTTAATTGGTTTATTAATCATCGATCTCCGTGGGACAATACTTTTTCTTATCATTATATTATGTGTTTGACACGAGCATTTGCGTTTAGAATTTTACGAACATTTGCTCACCCGCATGATCACTTCACATGTTAATGAAATATATTTAAAATCAATTCAAGCTGCCTGCATAACATTTTTTTTTTTCAAAATAAAAGGAAAAAGTACTGAAAGGGCGTTCGAGAAATCTAGTATAACCAAATCCCCGAACTCATAATCTCTAGTTCGTAGGAGTAAAATAAATTTCCCGTTACTTTACTTGGGTTTCTAGTTAGTGGCGACTCCTAGTTGAAAATTAATGGCATGTTAAGAATTTGAACCTAAGTCGCGAATTTATATAGGTATGGGCGAGCTCAAGTTAAGTTAGACGTAGTAGTCCATTAGCCAAACTTTAGGTGGTGCACCCGAAAATTTGGTCGCGACAATAGAATTTGAAAATAAGAATCTCTTAATATGGAAGCAAAGGAACAGAACCTTATGATTTAAGAATGTCACGTACTTATATCATTTTATGCCAGTGAAGAGTCCGGGCTTCACCAGTAGGGGTGAGTGATTTCCGGTTTCGGTTCGGTTCGTATGGAACCTGGAACCTACCCTCGAGTACAGGTTCCTCATTTTTTGGAACCTGAAACCTACCCATCAAAACCAAGAACCTGAAACCTGCCCTGTCACAGGTTCCAATAGGTTCTTTTTTTTTCTTTTTTCTTTTTCATTTTCAAATTTGAACTATAACGAAGAAGAAAAGAGACAGATCAAAGCTTTCATAAGTTGGATGATGACATTGTGAAAGACTGCGATATATTGATCAACATTCCACACTTGACAACATCAGTCGAAACACTGTTCAGAAATGGATGGAAGCATCCATGAAACAATGACATCATATGACAATGAACCAATCAGGATTGACCACCACTATCATAATTGGAGAGCATTGTGAAAACAAAACAAAAAGGATGAATAAACTCATAGAGCCTCCGCCCCATGAGGGCAACGCAGTTGGTGGTGGTGCTTCGATCCCACCCATGTGATGACTACAAATCCTTCAGCTTCAATTGCCCCTCAGGCTTATCCGAAGCTAGGAGTGGGGCCCCCCCTAGCACCCTGTGAGGGGGTTTACCCACCACATGCAACATAAGTGAGGATGGAGACAATTCTCATCATGGTTTATCAAAATAATTGGAAAAAAAAAAGAAGAATCATGGAGCATGTAAGCATAAATACATATAACCTAGAGATGAACGATGCCATTACGTATCATAATAACAACATATGACCATATCCTACTAGTTCCTTTCAGCTTGTCAAATGATTTTTCAATTATATTCTCTTTCTTCTGGATGCCAATCAGAGCACTCTTAGCATCATCACCATCATCGTCAAAACCCTTATTAGAGAGCTGAACATCCTGAAATACACGAAATAACTACTAATAAGAATTATCAAACAGGAAGGGTCGATGTGAAGTTCAATAGACATGGTATATGGACAGGACAGGAAATCGCACCTGAAATTCACACACTCGCCCACAGAGAGCTCAGCAATTCCTACAAATATAACCTCTGACCCCTCCAAAGATATACATGCACCCAACCATAATGGTTTATCAACATTAGATGCACAGAGGAAATTATATCACAAAGAGAGGCACTCTAAAAGATACCTCCTCAATGTCTGATTTTTCAGCAGTTTTCTGAACTCGTTTTTCAAGTTCCATCAGCTCATTCCTCAGAAGTTCAAAACACTGAATTCCACTTGTTTCAGTTTCATCCATGCCCATCTTTGGAGTGATTTCCTGGACTTTTTCATCTTCCCTGTCCTGCAGCGTACAACAATGAATTTGGGTGGTTAAGAGTCAATAAATCTGTTCATTCTTGATGACACAAGAGATGATTATACCCAAGATCTGAGTAAACTCATGAGACTAACACAACAAAACAAGTAGTCAAAAGCCCATCTATGAGTTCAGTCTTTGAAATTAGGCCCTTAGAGACAACAACAAAACCAAGTCATTGTATGTGCACTGTCATAAAGTATAAACTGATAAAATAACAGAGGATAGCATATTCATCTGCTCAAATGTATGTGCACTGTCATAAAGTATTCCATCCACTTCCAAAGACAAAAATCAGAACATAACTGACTAGGAAAAGACATAAAAAGCTACTTCCACTCCCTAAAGGTTTGTCACTCCCAGCATGTCGTGGGGGTTCACTTAAGTAGAAGGAATTGTCACGAGGCAATTGGCAACAAAAAACTTTCACACTTGAACACCACCAGAGGACCAAAAGAATGAGACAAATTAGATTAAGACAAGTGCACAAATAATAAATTGAAACATGACTTGCTGAATTAAGACAATTAAAAGTACCTTTGAGATGCATTTACTGTAGTTCGCTTCCATTGTTCATGTTGATCACGAAGAAGACAAGACATCGATGGACACATGAACAAATATATTGTACAATGAAACGTGGATTCTCTATCAGAAGTCAGAGCATTCAGAATCAGCCACAGTCCTTCTCTACAGACACTCCTCATAACCATAATGGCAGATCAACTAATTCTCCCTAACCATAAAACTTTGCATTCAGCGAGAACAAAATTGGAACACCATCTTTACCAAAAAAAAAAAAATGGAACACCATCAAACCCATCAGCCATAACACGATGATAACAAGAATCACCCAGAAAAGAGAACAACCCAACCACAACTCAATCGACTCTAGAACTGGGTTCCCAAAATTCGAGAGAAAAAGCGCAAAATTTTTTCACCTCCAGAATTCTTCGACGGTAGAGAAATGTAGATCGGGCGCATGGAGGCACCCCAAGCCATCTGCTTCCATTTTGCGGCAAGGTTATCGAACCAGAAAGTCCATGAGTGCTCGAGCGGATGCGCCTGGTCCGCCTTGGGCTCCTCCTTCGCTGATTGCTCAGCCAAGTCCTCTTTGCCCGCAATCTCTCCCTCCTCCAACTCTAGGTCGCCGCTACCTGCAATGCCCTTCGAATTAGGGTTAGGGTTCGCGGCGACGGGGTTCTTCTGGTCGTTGGCGGTCGCAGCCGCCGCCACTGCCACAGATTTCACCGTTTCTTCCACCACAATGTTTTTTTCTCAGGAAAGTCTTGCAGCTCTCTCTCTCTCTTTCCCTCTCTCTCTCGCTATTTCTGTTGCATTCACATCTGAAATCAAGGGCGGGGCGAGCGCGGGCCGACTGGTGTCCAGCAGCGGGACGACCGGCATCCGGTGGCGGCCGAGAGGCGAGGCGAGGGAGGGGTGACGGCGTCGAGGGAGGCAAGGGCGAGGCGAGTGCGGGGCGACTGGCGTCCAACGGCGTTTGGTGGCGGCGTCGAGGGCGAGTAACGTCCGGCGGTGGCGTTGAGGGCAAGCAGCGTCGGCAACGGGCAGAGGCAGAAGACGGGAGAGACTGAGAGAACTATGAAAGTGTGAAATGAACTGAAGGTTTGATTTGGGGCTTTTGGAGCCCTAACCAGTTCCAGTTCCTTTCCCACAGGAACCATAGGAACCGGAACCGGAATCGGAACCGGCGGTTCCTAGAAAAAGGGAACTAGGAATCGGAACCGGTCCCTTAAGAATCGGGAACCGAACCGGACCCTCCTGTGCCCAGGAACCGTGCTCACCCCTATATCACCAGGCTCATCATTAAAAATGAAGTACTTCGTTTGTGATAAAACATCAAAATTGAAAACTGGAATATCATAGTTTCAAGGAATATGTAATGAATCAATGTTTTATGTAGAAACACTTCAAACATAATGCATAACTATTTTTATGGGGATGATGATAATAACCCTTTATCAAAAGATTTTAACAGCTATAGTTCGTGCCACGCCATGACTATTGATTATACTGTATTTAGTTAATTTTTCTTAAATTATACAGGAGAGGGATTCTTAAAGAGGATAAGAAAGAGCGAGAGAGTCCGTTTCGCAAATCATCGGCAATGTGCTAAGAGCCCATTAAGACATTTGATAAAAAAATCCGTGTGGTACCATAACATCAAAGCCCATTTCCCAATTCAACGAATTCGCAAGGGGGTTCCTCCCGAGGCAAAAGACACCTACTTTTAGTTTTAGCATTTCAGTTTTCTCGCCATGGTAAAGTTTCAGTTGATGAACTCTTTTTTATTCCAAATCTCACCGTCACTCCATAATTGTAATTCCAGTTTTGCTCCTTGTAACACAAAACCTTAATTTCAGTCATTTCACTTTTGAAGAGTAGAAACGCCCCTTCTCTCTTTTATTCCTTTCTTCTTCCTTTGTCAACTTCGTCACTCAATTGTCGCGGCTTTACATAGCCGAAGGATATCGTCAAGCTTTGCCACCGCCCACCATTACGCAGCTTGCAACTCGCCACTCACCACCTTTGTCTCGATGTCAAGTCACCACCCTTGCAATTCAATGCCAGATCATTGCCATCGAAGCTACTATTGCTTGTGTCTCTTTCTTGTACATGCCATCAAGGCATGGTCCAGGCCAACCCCCATCGTTGATCTTTGATTTGAGGTTGACAACGGTAGTTGAAACTTGGGTTAATCTCAAAAATATTAATACTACGAAAAACCCTAAGTTGATACATATGTGATTAATATACTGTAAACTAATTTTTTATTAGAAAAAACTTCAAATTGATACACCTGTGATAAATTTAACTCTGTTAATTTCTATTAAATTTTATTGTTAAATTACTGAATTCAATTACACGTGATAGTTGACAATACTAGTTTGGGATTTACCTTCCATTTGTCACACGTTTACCAGTTTTGTAATTTTCCGTGATACTAATTAATTTAACAGAAACTAACGAATGGTAAATAACAATAATCAATGTAACCGTGGATGTGCAAACAGTGGAGATCGAAAGGGAGCTGTCTCCTTGGAAGAGTAGCATTGATGGATGGTCACCAATCTACTTTCCAGATAAAGATAATGATAATAGTATTGAGTTTCTTGGCAAAATTATAAACAAACATACGTATATCTTTTTAGCCTTAAGAGATTCAAAGCATTAGACATCGAATGAAAAATAAAATCTGTTCATACGGTCATTTATTCAATGATAATCAAATTAAGTAATATAGCTTTATTTGATTTGGGAAGTAGTCTCACTAAATAGTTGATTTTGACTTGAAAGTTACACCCAAAAATTGTGAACTTTTGGTTATCATTGAGATAGCGGACTCGATGAAATCGTCAAGGTAATAGAGTCAATGTAACCATTTGAAAATAAGTATATGACCTCTTTTTGTGACCATCTATTGTAGGCTTTAAATGTTGGATATATTATTAATATATTCCAAAATAATATGTTCACATACAAGTCCAATAGATAAAAGCATGGTTATTTGGGTCCATATGGGCCGGAGCCCAATAACGTGCATATAAAAACTCTAGGGTTTCCCTACGCTGGAGGTAACACTATTG
Source organism: Eucalyptus guilfoylei (assembly GCA_016097605.1). Taxonomy (NCBI): domain Eukaryota; kingdom Viridiplantae; phylum Streptophyta; class Magnoliopsida; order Myrtales; family Myrtaceae; genus Eucalyptus; species Eucalyptus guilfoylei. The sequence continues at coordinate 1,639,525 of CM027861.1, forward strand.
AGCATTCCAAACTTGAAGTCTCTTGGTGTAATACTTCAAGCAACTGCTTTTCTCTCTCAAACCTATTACCTCCAACAATCTTGAAGTATTAGGTTCGTGTGTCGGATTGGAGCGAGTAAAGTGTCTTCTTGAAGATTTTGTCAAGACGAACTCCCGGCTGTAATTTACTTTCGATTTCGACGGTGATATTGGCCGAGATCTGAGTTTGAAGATTCGGGTGACCGAAATCTTTGATTCAAAAACCCAAAAATTATAGCCAATTTTAGAGGGTGAAACCACTTGGGCTTTGTTCTACTCGTCGATACGAACGTTTTGAGTGGTCACTCGCATCAATCGGAGGTCGGACGAAGAAGTTACAGCACCCGGAAATTTCCATCTGAATTTCTAGTGAATTTCGGGGACGAAATTTCTAGCGAATTTTGGGAGCGAAAATTTTTAGCGAGTTTCAGCGACAAGAGCAGTCCATCTTAAGGTTTTTGGGCGTTCCAGATCTGTTTTTGGGGTTTGTTTTGGCAAATTCCATCTCTACAGAGTGGTTTGATCAAGGTTAGAAGAGTTATTCGACTTTGAGGCTCTAAGGACTCCAAGGTGCACTATTTCTAACACTTTGCTCTGATTAAAATGGTAAAGCGTAGTTCCTATGTTATTATAAAGATGCAATCATTTGATGTTACTGAATTTCAAGGTTGGAAATTACATGTTCAATTTGGCATGAAAGAACGTGACATATTCTATACTGTACTAAGTGATTTTGCATCTACCACTGAAGATGTGGATGAATATCAATGGAACAAAGATGAGGATTTTTGTAGAGATCACTTGTTGAACTCTCTAAATCCTAATCTGGCTATGACTTATAGTGAGTATAAGACGGCAAAATAGATATGGGATCACTTGAACGCTCAGTTCCAAAAACAAGAGGGGCTCTCTAAAACTCTCTTAGCGGAGAAATTTTTTGACTTTAGATTCACTATGAATTCAAGTATCACCTCTCAGTTAGTTGAATTTGAGAACATGAGGAACAAGGTGAAAGATGATAACTCTGATATGTCCGATAATCTCTTTGTCGGTCTTGTGTTGAGCAAATTACCAATTGATTGGAGTTCTTTCAAGACTAAAATGCACAGACTGAAGAAACAGATGGGACTGGATGAATTAAAGAGGTATATTCACATTGAGGATCAAAATATTATTAGGAAGAGTTTGGAACAAGATGGACAACAAAAGTCAGTTGCCAACTTAGTTTCACATTCCAATAAACCTCAGAAAAAGTCCAAGTCACAAAAAGGTGAATCATTTTTATAGTTAGAGGCCAAAAAGACCATCTTCAAAAAGAAGAAGAAGGGCAAGTGCCATAACTGTGGAAAGTGAGGTCACTGGGCAGCAGAGTGTAAGTTGCCGAAGAAGCCAAAGAATGACACACCACAAAATGAGGCCAATATGCTAATTAGAGGATCTGAACCTCGAGCCTTCATTGGAATGATGAAGAATGGAAATGCCAGCGTCTCTTTTGAGTGGTGGTTGGACAGTGGCGCTACGTGTCATGCTACAAATGACAAGAACTTACTCACTGAGGTCACAGAAGTGAAAGACACTGTGGAAAATTGTAATGGTGGTGAGGCAAATGTGACTCATGCTGAAACTGCAAATTTGATGCTTTCTTCAAGTAAATTACTAGCTCTGAAACATGTTAGAGTAGTACCTTTACTTAAGAAGAATTTGATATCTATTAATTTACTTGATAAATCTGGTATGTCTTTTTCAACTATGAATGGTAGAGTAACTTTATCTATTAACTCGTATTATTTTGGTTGTGCATTCATGGTCAATGGTATGTATAGATTGAATTTAAATGCTGATAGCATAAACCATGTGAATTCTACTTTGATTGATCCAAAGTTGCTACATAATAGACTTGGACATGTGAATTACAAGAAAATGCAACATCTAGCTAAAACTCACAACATTCCATTAGATACTTCTATTCGATTTGATAAGTGTGAAGTGTGTGCACAGGCTAAAATCACTAGAAAACCCTTTAAGTTGGTTTTTAAAAGCACACAACTTCTTGAGCTAATACATTTTAACATTTGTGATTTTAGAAATTACATTACTAAAGGTGGTCGGAAATATCTAATAACATTCATAGACGATTTTTCTAGATATTGTCATGTCTATTTGTTGAAATCGAAATATGAGGCTTTTGAAAAATTTAAGATTTTCAAGTCTAGAGTAGAAAATCAACTCAACTTGAAAATTAAGAGGTTTAGGAGTGATAGAGGAGGAGAATATACTATGTCAAGGTTCAAGGAATTTTTGTGTTTCAGAAGGTATAATACTTGAAACCATTGCTCCTTATTCACCCCAATCAAATAGTGTTGCAGAGCGTAAGAATAGAACGTTAACTGAAATGTTAAACTCTATGTTACTTACAGCTGGCATGCCTTTCTCCTACTAGGGAGAAGCAGTTCTAACTGCTAATCACATTTTGAACAGGTTGCTGCACTCTAAGTTGTCCATGACACCTTATGAGATATGGCATAAGCGCACTTGTAGATATGATACTCTTAAGACTTGGGGCTGTATTGCTTATGTAAGTATACCATATCCTAAGAAACCTAAGGTGGGATCTAGAACTATTACTTGTGTATATCTAGGTAGTGCAGAAGATAGCGCTGCAAATAGATTTTTAGATCTATCTACTAAAACAGTGATAGAATCTAGAGATGCAGTGTTTTTCGAAAACAAGTTTCTCAAAGATCAAGGCTTGAATGTTTCTGGATCTACAAATATGATTTCAGAATCTCCTGTAAAATCTGAAGCAGGCCCTTCTGACACTAATTCCACACAGTTGGCTATTGAACCAACTCCAGTTAGAGTATCTATAAGAGAGAGAATTCCCAAAAGTTTTGGTGAGGACTTTGTTGCTTACCATCTTGAGGATGATCCATTCTCCTATCAGGAAGCAATGAAATCTAGGGAATATCTACTGTGGGCAGAAGCCATAGATGATGAAATGAGCTCTCTGCTGTAGAATCACACTTGGTAGATAGTAAATTTGCCAAAAAGGGCTAAAGCTATAGGCTGTAAATGGGTGTTGAAGAAGAAACTAAATAGTGATGGATCAATAGCCAGATACAAAGCACGTTTAGTAGCTAAAGGCTATAAACAACAGAGTGTAATAGATTATTTTGATATCTATTCACCTGTGTGTTATCTATCAACTATAAGAATTCTTCTTGCTTTAGCATCTATTGAACACTTTGTAGTGCATTAAATGGATGTAAAAATAGCTTTCTTAAATGAGGATTTAAATGAGGAAATTTACATGGAACAATCGGAAGGATATATTATAAAAGGTCTTGAGGAAAAAGTTTGTAAATAAATAAATCCTTGTATGGTCTTAAACAAGCACCTAAGATGTGGCATCTTAAATTTGACAAAGTGGTAAAGAGTTATGGCTTTCAGTCTAGTTATTCAAATAAATTCCTTTACCATCGTTCTATGTCAAATAAGATAGTCATCATTTGCTTGCATGTTGATGACATGTTAATTTTTGGTTCCGATCATTCTGTAGTGAGTGACGTGAAAGCTACTTTAGCTAAAGAATTTGACATGAAAGATCTTGGTATTGCTAATACCATTCTTGGTATGAAAGTAAACTTTAAACGGCAAGTCATCTCCTTTAGCCAGACTCATTATATTGAGCAGCTACTTTTTACTTGGAGATACGATAAGTGTAAACCGAGTGAAACACCGTGTGATTATAATAACAGACTGAGTCCTAATGAAGGGACCAGCGTGGATCAGTTAAAGTACTCGAAACTGATTGGTAGTCTCATGTATGCTATGAGTTGCACTAGACCCGACATGGCCTTTACAGTTGGCATACTGAGTCGTTTTACTAATAATCCTAGTAAAGAGCATTGGGATGCCCTCAATAGGCTAATGAGATACCTTAAAGGTACTAAAGATTATGCTCTCTATTATTCTGGTTATCCTCCAACTGTGGATGGATATTCTGATGCCTCATGGTGCTCAGATATTGGAAATAGTAAGTCTACTAGTGGATATGTATTCACTTTGGGTGGAGCTGCTATTACTTGGAAATCCAAACGACAGACTTGTATTGCATTGTCGTCTATGGAATCAGAACTTTTTGCTTTAGCCTCAGCCGGTGAAGAGGCGGAGTGGATAAAGAATCTGATTATGGATATTCCTTTGACTCGGCTAAAGATTAATTCTTTAAGCCTATTCTGTGATAATCGAGCAGCTGTCCAAGTCGTCAAGAATTCTCTCTTTAATTCAAAGAGAAGACATGTGAGACTGAGACATGCATTGTTGAATTATCTGAGAGAACAAGGGGTTATCACCTTGATCGATGTGAAATTAAGGACAACATAGCCGATACTCTCACCAAAGGTATGCCTAAAGATCGATTATTCAAAACAGTGGAGGAATTGGGGTTAAAGACTATATAGGCAAGTCTTAACTACCATTTACTTACCTTCTAATTGTGTGTTTTGAATTATCAAATTTTTCTTTATTGGCTACAATGATAAGCACAATTTATATGTTTCATCGATGTTCACAGTTGCTGACTAATTTGAAGAGGGTGAGTTGTCTCATTCCAAATTTGATGAAGATGACTTTAACCTAATTCAAATGTTCTATCTGGGAAAATTGTGTCATTCCAAACTTGATGATACAATTCAACTAGATTGGTCTATCCTTTTTTGGTTAAATGATCTCATTCCAAACTTGATGCAAGATTATTTGACTTTAAGGAATCAGTAACTGTGACATTCCAAATTGAAACATAGAAACAATTGTTTACATAAGAAGCCTATTGGTCTTGTTCTTAATTGAAACTTGATATTACATGACTAGGTTATTGTAGGTGACTTGACTATTGGTCATGTTCTTTGAAACTAGACAATAGTTATTCTCCTATAAATAAACTTAAGTTGATGGCTCTTAGTAAATCACATTGTTTAGATCTTATTCATAATATATGAAACTTGATTGATGCTTATGAACATGATATTATGATGCTTTATGACATTAATATATGTTCTTCTCTGCCTGATGGAATGTTGCTAAGTTTTTATTTAAATGATTGAATTCATGATAATATGAAATTCATATTTGACATTCTACAGGGGATGGCAGAGATGGAGGAGAGCTTAATGAGTGGGATCCTGACCAGGATGACCTACTTGATGAATGAATATATATCATTTAAAGCGTGTAGGGACTTGACAGTTTATCTGCTATTGCCTATTTTGATGAAGTCCATTTACTTGAGACTTACATTTTGCTATTTCTATTTTGTGGACATTATTATGCTTGTTTATTATATTTGTAAGGTCTTTGACTATTTTGACTGGCCTACTTATACTTGATTAATATGCATATATTGGTTGTGAACTAAGTCTGAGATTTATTTTGGGATTTGGATTTTGTTAATCTCAGAACAGATTCATGATTAGAATGATTCACTTATTTAGATTGCATATGATGATTAGTTTTATACTTTACTGCTGGAATACTCTTTGACCAATCCGAGTTGATTGTCTTGAACTGAATGTGGATGATTCATGTTTGTTTGAACATTACACTGACCACCTTATTGGATTGTGCTGTATGGTGAACATAGGAGAAGATTGTTGGATATATTATTAATATAGTCCAAAATAATATGTTCACATACAAGTCCAATAGGTAAAAGCATGGTTATTTGGGTCCATATGGGCCGGAGCCCAATAACGTGCATATAAAAACTCTAGGGTTTCCCTACGCTGGAGGTAACACTGTTGAGCGTTCCAAACTTGACGTCTCTTGGTGTAATACTTCAAGCAATTGCTTTTCTCTCTTAAACCTATTACCTCCAACATTAAATAGCCACTTTGTATCTTTATAGCTCCCACACAAATACAAAAAAAAACCTAATTATTAATTTATTCATTATTTTTCAATTCTTGTACCATAACATTAGTTTTTTTTAGATTTTCGTTGTTGATCAAATTCCGCATCAATTAAATTCCGATGTTATATCTTTTTGTCGTCACACTATCTCGTTGACTGAATTTCAACAAAGTGTTGTGTACTTTGATATTGATTAAATTCTATTAAAGTAAGTCCATCTATTTCCTTAGGTTTAATATGTTGTGTCTAGAATCGCTACAGAACCTGTCTTTTTTTATAAAAAATTCAATGAATGATTTTTGGTGAAAAGGATTTCATCGTCAAGATAAATTCTGGCGAAATAGAAAGAAAAAGAAAATTCAATCCAAATCACAAACAGAGACCCCCCAACTCCCCAAGGGCCAAAGACCGAGATGCATCCCAACGGGAAACTTAAAAGGTCATTTCTTTATACCTTGTAGAGCGGTTGGTATTTTGTCGTTAGGATCACGTCGCTGCAGGGTATAGTTTAGGTTGGGCGACCTCTGATGCCACTTAGGCTTCACGTGAACGTTGGCTGCGGACGATGTCGACAAGGTTATCCTTGGTGTGCGTTCACCGGCTTGGTCAAAGAAATATTGTTTTCCCACTGACTTGTGTTTTGTGCTACTTGCTTTCGACTTAATTCACTGTACTTTTGGCCTCTGTTGTCGTGGTCAAAGAAATATTGTATTTGTCAGTCCACTGACTTGTGCTTTGTGCTACTTGCTTTCAGCTTGGATCTTGGATCACTGTACTTTTGGCCTCTATTGTCGCGGTCAAAGTAATATTGTTTTTGTCAGCCCACTGACTTGTTGACTTGTGTTTTGTGCTACTTGCTTTCGACTAGGATCATTGTACTTGTTGGCCTCTATTGTTGAGTCTGTACTCGATCAAGATGCCCTCTATCATCGAACTCCGCCCGTTCGCCCGCTTTCCAACCATACAAACAATCCATTTTCAGTCTCTTAACTCAGAAAGAATCATATCTAAGCTCTTAGTATGTTCAGATTAACGCTAAAATTAGCCTTCTAATGCCTCTTTGAAGCTCACCGTAATGGCTTCTTTGTAATTGGACTCTATAATCTCCATGATGAGTGATATCTTAATAGTTTTTATACGCTGAACTGAAGTTTCTTTCTTGCTCAGAAAGTTTTCTTCAAATATAGAAGCTTATGTTAAACTTTGGTCATATCAAACTATAGTTTTCGAATGAAAACAATATTCAAAATGATATACTGGCAGTGCATTCTTTTCATCAAAATGTTAGTCTAGTGAACATACAATCTTAAAACTAATATCAATAAACTCATGAGTAATGTAACTTATGAAACTAACGAATGGTAAATAACAATAGTCAATGTAACTGTATATGTGCAAACAGTGGAGATTGAAAGGGAGCTGTCTCCTTGGAAGAATAGCATTGAGGGATAGTCACTAATTTACTTTCTAGATAAAAATAAGGGAAGAAGTCACCAAAAATCCCAAACTTTGCCCAGAGTGGAAAATTTACCCCAAACTTTTTTTTATGGCACAAAAAATCCTAAATTTTGTCAACCGTGACACATTTACCCCAAACTCTATGACTAAGGGCATTTTCATCTTCTTTTTCTTTTTCTTTTTTCCTTTTCTTTTTTCTTCTTCTCTTTTCCCTCCATCGGCCATGGTGAAGGGAAGCCAAACTCAGGCGAGAGCTGATGCCGGCGAGGGTTGCCTCTCTTGGGCTAGCAAGGGTCGCCCTTGTCGGCGTCGAGCGAGGGTGGCCCTCCCTAGGTCAAGGGAGGACGGCCCTCGCTGGTTAGGGCAAGGACAACTCTTGCTAGATCCGGCGGGGGCGACCCTCACCCAACGCCAGGCGACTGCGGCCCTCACCTAGGTCGAATTTGGCGAGGAATGCCCTCACTCAACACTTATGAGGGTTGCCCTCCCCGGATCTGGCAAGGGCCAACCTTGCCCACCTGGGCGAGGGCGGCCCTTGCCCGACGCTGGCGAGGGCAATCCTTGCCTGAGTCCAACATCCCTCCGCCATGGCAAGCAAAGGGAAGGGAGAAGAAGAAAAAAGAAAAGAAAAAAGAAAAAAATTAAAAAGTAAAAGACAAAAATGCCCTATAGTTCAAGGTAAATATGTCACACGATACAAGTTTAGAGTTTTTTGTGTTGCGAAAAAAAAGTTGAGGGTAAATGTGTTACAGTTTGCAAAATTTTGGGTCTTTTATGTTCCAAAAACGTTTGGGGTTTGGGGTAAATTTGTCATTCTAAGCAAAATTTGGGATTTTTTGTGGTTTTTTTTCCTAAAAATAACGATAATAGTATAGAATTTATTGACAAAATTGAAAACAAACATACACATAGTTTTTTAGCCTCAGATTGAAAGCATTAGACATGGAATGAAAAATAAAATCCCAAAGTCAAGTGTTCATATGGTCATTTATTCAATGATTCAAATTAAGTAATGCAGCTTCATTTTGATTTGGGAAGTAGTCTCAGTAAATAGTTGATTTTGACTAGAAAGTTAAACCCAAAAATTACCAACTTTTGGTTACTGTTAAGATAGTAGACTCAATGAAACCATCAAGATAGTATAGTCAATATAACCGTTTGGAACATAAATGTATGACCTCCTTTTGTAACCATCTATTGTGGGCTTTAAATTACCACTTCATATATTTAATATTTATAGCTCCCGCACAAAACAACAAACTTGTTATTCATTTATTATTTTCCAATTCTTGTACTGTAACTATAGCTTTTTAGATATTTCATCGGTGATCAAATTCTAACGTCTATCTTAACTATAGTTTCAGATCTTCATCATCGAATAAATTCCGATATTGCATCCTTCAGTCGTTACACTTTCTTGTCGATTTCGGCAAAGTGTTGTATACTTTGATATTGATTAAATTCCATTAAAGTATATCTATTAACTTGAATTTAACATGCCATATTTAGAATCACCACAAAACCCGTCTCCTTTTATAAAAAATTAAGGAACGATTTTTGGTGAAAAGGATTTCATCATCAAGCGGAATAGGAAGAAAAAGAAAATATCACTAACAGAGACCATCAAGATAGTACAGTCAATAGTTGATTTTGACTGGAAAGTTAAACCCAAAAATTACCAACTTTTGGTTACTGTTAAGATAGTAGACTCGATGAATCCATCAAGATAGTATAGTCACTATAACCGTTTGGAACATAAATGTAGGACCTCCTTTTGTAACCATCTATTGTAGGCTCTTCGTCATCGAATAAATTCTGATATTGCATCCTTCAGTCGTTACACTTTCTCGTCTATTTCGGCAAAGTGTTGTATACTTTGATATTGATTAAATACCATTAAAGTATATCTATTTACTCGAATTTAACATGCCATATTTAGAATCACCACAAAACTCGTCTCCTTTTATAAAAAATTAAGGAACGATTTTTGGTGAAAAGGATTTCATCATCAAGTGGAATAGGAAGAAAAAGAAAATATCATTAACAGAGACCATCCCCCCCCCCCCCCCCCCCCCCCCCCCCACCCAAGGGCCAAAGAGCGAGAAGCATCCCAACGGGAAACTTAAAAGGTCTTTTCTTTATACCTTGGAGAGCTGTTGGTATTTTGTCGTTTGAATCACGTTGCTGCGGGGTATAGTTTAAGTTGGGCGACCTCTGATGCCAGTTAGGCTTCACGTGAACGTTGGCCGCGGACGATATCGACAAGGTTATCCTTGGCGTGCGTTCACCGGCTTGGTCAAAGAAATTTTGTTTTTGTCAACGCACTGACTTGTGCTTTGTGCTACTTGCTTTCGACTTGGTTCGTTGTACCTTTGGCCTCTATCGTCGAGTCTGTACTCGATCAAGGGCCTTGGCGTGCATTTACCAGCTTGGTCAAAGAAATATTGTTTTTGTCAGCCCACTGACTTGTGATTTGTGCTACTTACTTTCAACTTTTTTAATATTTTTGGTCATATATTTGCTTTCAACTTGCCTCTATTGTCGAGTTTGTACGCGATCAAGATGCCCTCTATTATCGAACTCCGCCCGTTCGCCCGCTTTCCAACCATCTAAACAGTCCATTTTTTAGTCTCTTAACTCAGAAAGAATCATATCTATGCTCTTACTATGTTTAGATTAACTCTAAAGTTAGCCTTCTATTGCCTCTTTGAAGCTCACCTTAATGGCTCCTTTGTAATCGGGCCCTATAATCTCCTTGGTGAGCGATATCTCAATAGTTTTAATACGCTGAACTCAAGTCTCTACCTTGTGCAGAAGTTTTCTTCAATTATAGAAGCTTATGTTAAACTTTGGTCATGTCAAACTATAGTTTTCAAACAAAAATTATATTCAAAATGATAAACTGACAGTACATTCTTTTTATGTTTTCGATATAGTTACTTAGAAAGTTTGAAAGAATTTGTTGAATAAGGACTATTTATTGAAGTGCGGTGCCCATGTTTACCCTCTATTGACATAGATGGTACTCATAAAATTTGTATTTTCAGTAGTATTCAGTTTGAGTCATTATATTATTTTTTACCCTCTATTGACATAGATGGTACTCATAAAATTTGTATTTTCAGTAGTATTCAGTTTGAGTCATTATATTATTTTCCTTAAATATACTAGTCTTATTATCACTACTACAAAGCCAAACCAAAATGTCTAGTGAAGTACAATCTGTAAAATTAAAATCAACAAACTCATGAGTAATGTAACTGATGAAACTTTTATTTTTGTCACTAAAAAATTATTAATAGTCTTTCCGCTAAAGGAAAAGTAACTGTTACTAATTCGATGTGGATCATTGTCATTTTTAGAACCAAGAAGAATGCTGCAAGGGTTATTTGACTGAAAAGGATAGGAAGGAGCAACCAGCGTCAATGCTAGTGACTATCCCTCAATGCTATTCTTCCAAGGAGACAGCTCCCTTTCAATCTCCACTGTTTGCACATATACAGTTACATTGACTATTGTTATTTACCATTACGTTGCTGCTGGGTATAGTTTAGGTTGGGCGACCTCTGATGCCAGTTAGGCTTCACGTGAACGTTGGCCGCGGACGATATCGACAAGGTTATCCTTGGTGTGCGTTCACCGGCTTGGTCAAAGAAATATTGTTTTCCCACTGACTTGTGTTTTGTGCTACTTGCTTTCGACTTAATTCATTGTACTTTTGGCCTCTGTTGTCGTGGTCAAAGAAATATTGTATTTGTCAACTGACTTGTGCTTTGTGCTACTTGCTTTCGGCTTGGATCTTGGATCATTGTACTTTTGGCCTCTAGTGTCGCGGTCAAAGTAATATTGTTTTTGTCAGCCCACTGACTTGTGTTTTGTGTTACTTGCTTTCAACTAGGATCATTGTACTTGTTGGCCTCTATTGTTGAGTTTGTACTCGATCAAGATGCCCTCTATCATCGAACTCCGCCCGTTCGCCCGCTTTCCAACCATCTAAACAATCCATTTTCAGTCTCTTTTTTTTTTTTTTTGAACGATTTTTCAGTCTCTTAACTCAGAAAGAATCATATCTACGCTCTTAGTATGTTCAGATTAACGCTAAAGTTAGCCTTCTAATGCCTTTGAGGCTCACCCTAATGGCTTCTTTGTAATTGGGCTCTATAATCTCCATGATGAGTGATATCTTAATAGTTTTTATACGCTGAACTCAAGTTTCTATCTTGCTCTGAAAGTTTTCTTCAATTATAGAAGCTTATGTTAAACTTTGGTCATATCAAACTATAGTTTTCAAACGAAAACTATATTCAATATGATATACTGGTAGTGCATTCTTTTTTATGTCTTCGTTATAGTTACTTAGAAAGACATAATTTGTTAAAGAAGGACTAATTATTGATGAGCAGTGCCCATGTGTACCCTCTATCGACATAGATGTCACTCTTAAATTTCGTATTTTTAGTATTATTCAATTTGAGTCATTGCATTATTTTCCTTAAAAATATTAGTCTTATTTTTACTATTACAAAGCCAAACCAAAATGTCAGTCTAGTGAACATACAATCTTAAAACTAATATCAACAAACTCATGAGTAATGTAACTAATGAAACTAACGAATGGTAAATAACAATATTCAGTGTAACCGTGGATGTGCAAACAATGGAGATCGAAAGGGAGCTGCCTCCTTGGAAGAATAGCACTGATGGATAGTCACTAATTTACTTTCTAGATAAAAATAAGGAAAAAAGTTACCAAAAATCCCAAACTTTTTTTTATGACACAAAAAATCTTAACTTTGTCAATCATGACACATTTACCCCAAACTTTATGGCTAATGACATTTTCGTCTTTCTTTTTCTTTTTCTTTTTTTTCTTTTTTTTTCTTTTTTCTTTTCTTTTTTCTTCTTCTCTTTTCCCTCCATCGACCATGGTGACGAGAAGCCAGACTCAGGCGAGGGCCTACGCCAACGAGGGTCGCCCTTGCCTAGGCTAGCAATGGTCGCCCTCGCCGATGTTGGGCGAAGGTGGCCCTCGCCTGGGTTGGGGGAGGACGGCCCTCTCTGATCGAGGCAAGGACAACCCTCGCTAGATTTGATGAGGGCGACCCTTGCCCGACGCCAGGAGATAGCGGCTCTCGCCTAGGCCGAACTTGATGAGGAATGCCCTCGCTCGACACCTGCAAGGGCCACCCTCACTTGCGTCGGGCGAGGGTTGCCCTCCCCAGATTTGGCAAGGGCCAACCTTGCCCACCTAGGCGAGGGCGACCCTCGCTCAACGTTGGCGAGGGTAGCCCTCGCCTGAGTCCAACATCCCTTCACCATGGCGACCGGAGGGAAGAGAGAATAAGAAAAAAGAAAAAAATTAAAAAAAAAAGACGAAAATGCCCTATAATTTGGGGTAAATATGTCATGCAGATATAAGTTTAGGGTTTTTTGTATTGCGAAAAAAGTTTAAGGTAAATGTGTTATAGTTAGCAAAATTTTGGGTTTTTTATGTCCCAAAAAAAGGTTGGTATAAATTTGTCATTCTAAGCAAAGTTTGGAGTTTTTTGTTGTTTTTTCCCTAAAAATAACGATAATAGTATTGAATTTATTGACAAAATTGAAAACGAACATACGTATAGTTTATTAGCCTCAAGAGATTCAAAGCATCACACATCGAATGAAAAATAAAATCCCAAAGCCAACTGTTCACATGGTCATTTATTCAATGATAATCAAATTAAGTTATATAGCTTCATTTTGATTTGGGAAATAGTCTCACTAAATAGTTGATTTTGACTGGAAAGTTACATCCAAAAATTACCAACTTTTGGTCACCGTTAAGATACTGGACTCAACGAAACTATCAAGGTAATAGAGTCAATGTAACCGTTTGGAACATAAGTGTATGATCTCCTTTTGTAACAAGCTATTGTAGGCTTTTAGCCATTTTGTATCTTTATAGTTCCCGCACAAAACAAAAAACTTGTTATTTATTTATTTATTATTTTCCAATTCTTGTATTACAACTGTAGTTTTTTAGATATTCTATCGTTGATCAAATTCCAACATCTATCTTAATTGTAGTTTTCAGATCTTCATCATTGATTAAATTCCGATATTGCATCTTTCTATCGTTACACTTTCTCGTCGATTTCGACAAAGTGTTGTATACTTTGATATTGATTAAATTCCATTAAAGTATATTTATTTACTCGAATTTAATATGTCATGTTTAGAATCACCACAAAACCCATATCCTTTTATAAAAAAATTAAGGAACGATTTCTGGTGAAAAGGAATTCATCATCAAGATAAATTGTGGCGAAATATGAAGAAAAAGAAAATTGAATCCAAATCACTAACAGAGACCCCTTAAGGGCCAAAGACCGAGAAGCATCCCAACGGGAAACTTAAAAGGTCTTTTCTTTATACCTTGGCGAGCGGTTGGTATTTTGTCGTTTGAATCACGTTGCTGCGGGGTATAGTTTAAGTTGGGCGACCTACGCCAGTTGGTCTTCTCGTGAACGGTGGCTGCGGGCGATATCGACGAGGTTATCCTTGGTGTGCGTTTACCGGCTTGGTCAAAGAAATAATGTTTTTGTCAGCCCACTTACTTGTGTTTTGTGCTACTTGCTTTCGACTAGGATCATTGTACTTGTTGGCCTCTATTGTTGAGTCTGTACTCGATCAAGATGCCCTCCATCATCGAACTCCGCCCGTTCGCCCGCTTTCCAACCATCTAAACAATCCATTTTCAGTCTCTTAACTCAGAAAGAATCATATCTACGCTCTTAGTATATTCAGATTAACGCTAAAGTTAGCCTTCTAATGCCTCTTTGAAGCTCACCCTAATGGCTTCTTTGTAATTGGGCTCTATAATCTCCATGATGAGTGATATCTTAATAGTTTTTCTACGCTGAACTCAAGTTTCTATCTTGCTCAGAAAGTTTTCTTCAATTATAGAAGCTTATGTTAAACTTTGGTCATATCAAACTATAGTTTTCAAACGAAAACTATATTCAATATGATATACTGGTAGTGCATTCTTTTTATGTTTTCGTTATAGTTACTTAGAAAGTCTGACATAATTTGTTAAAGAAGGACTAATTATTGACGAGCAGTGCCCATGTGTACCCTCTATCGACATAGATGTCACTCTTAAATTTCGTATTTTTAGTATTATTCAATTTGAGTCATTGCATTCTTTTCCTTAAAAATATTAGTCTTATTTTTACTATTACAAAGCCAAACCAAAATGTCAGTCTAGTGAACATACAATCTTAAAACTAATATCAACAAACTCATGAGTAATGTAATTAATGAAACTAACGAATGGTAAATAACAATAGTCAATGTAACGGTGGATGTGCAAACAATGGAGATCGAAAGGGAGCTGCCTCCTTGGAAGAATAGCATTAGCACTAATAAATAGTCACTAATTTACTTTCTAGATAAAAATAAGGGAAAAAGTTACCAAAAAATTTCAAACTTTTTTTGATGACACAAAAAATCCCAAACTTTGTCATTCATGACACATTTACCCCAAACTTTATGGCTAATGACATTTTCGTCTTCTTTTTCTTTTTCTTTTTTTCCTTTTTTTCTTTTCTTTTTTCTTCTTCTCTTTTCCCTCCATTGGCCATGGCGAAGAGAAGCCGGACTCAGGTGAGGGCCTACGCCAACAAGGGTCACCCTTGCCTGGGCTAGCAATGGTCGCCCTCGCCCAACACAGGCGAGGGTGGCCCTCGCATGGGTCGGGGGAGGACGGCCCTCTCTGATCAAGGCAAGGACAACCCTCGCTAGATCCGATGAGGGCGACCCTCGCCCGATGCCTAGAGACAGTGGCCCTCGCCTAGGCCGAATTTAGCGAGGAATGCCCTCGCTCGACACCTGCAAGAGCTGCCCTCACTTGGGTCAGGCGAGGGTTGCCCTCCCCAGATTTGGCGAGGGCCAACCTTGCCCGCCTAGGTGAGGGCGACCCTCACCCAACGCTGGCGAGGGCAGCCCTCACCTGTGTCCAACATCCCTTCACCATGGCGAGCGGAGGGAAGAGAGAAGAAGAAAAAAGAAAAAAATTTAAAAAATTTTAAAAAAAAATAAAAGACGAAAATGTCCTATAATTTGAGATAAATATGTCATGCATATACAAGTTTAGAGTTTTTTGTGTCGCGAAAAAAGTTTAAGGTAAATATGTTACAGTTAGCAAAATTTTGGGTTTTTTATGTCCCAAAAAAAGGTTGGGATAAATTTGTCATTTTAAGCAAAGTTTGGGGTTTTTGGTTGTTTTTTCCTAAAAATAACGATAATAGTATTGAATTTATTGACAAAATTGAAAACGAACATACGTATAGTTTTTCTTACCTTCACCCAAAAAAAAAAAAAAACATATGTATAGTTTATTAGCCTCAAGATATTCAAAGCATCACACATCGAATGAAAAATAAAATCCCAAAGCCAACTGTTCACATGGTCATTTATTCAATGATAGTCAAATAAAGTTATATAGCTTCATTTTGATTTGGGAAATAGTCTCGCTAAATAGTTGATTTTGACTGGAAAGTTACACCCAAAAATTACCAACTTTTGGTTACGGTTAAAATACTAGATTTGACGAAACCGTCGAAGTAATAGAGTCAATGTAACTGTTTGGAACACAAGTGTGTGATCTCTTTTTGTAACAAGCTATTGTAGGCTTTAAATAGCCACTTCGTATCTTTATTGCTCCCGCACAAAATAAAAAACTTGTTATTTATTTATTTATTATTTTCCAATTCTTGTATTGCAACTGTAGTTTTTTAGATATTCTGTCGTTGATCAAATTCCAACATCTATCTTAACTATAGTTTTTAAATCTTCGTCATCGATTAAATTCTGATGTTGCATCTTTCTATTGTTACACTTTCTCGTCGATTTCGGCAAAGTGTCATATACTTTGATATTGATTAAATTTCATTAAAGTATATTTATTTACTCAAATTTAATATGTCATATTTAGAATCACTACAAAACCCATATCCTTTTATAAAAAATTAAGGAACGATTTTTGGTGAAAAGGATTTCATCATCAAGATAAATTGTGGCGAAATAGGAAGAAAGAGAAAATTCAATCCAAATCACTAACAGAGACTCCTTAAGGGCCAAAGACCGAGAAGCATCCCAACGGGAAACTTAAAAGGTCTTTTCTTTATACCTTGGCGAGCGGTTGGTATTTTGTCGTTTGAATCACGTTGCTGCGGGGTATAGTTTAAGTTGGGCGACCTACGCCAGTTGGTCTTCTCGTGAACGGTGGCTGCGGGCGATATCGACGAGGTTATCCTTGGTGTGCGTTTACCGGCTTGGTCAAAGAAATAATGTTTTTGTCAGCCCACTTACTTGTGTTTTGTGCTACTTGCTTTCGACTTGGATCATTGTACTTTTGGCCTCTATTGTCGAGTCTGCACTCGATCAAGATGCCCTCTATTATAGAACTCCGCCCGTTCCGCTCGCTTTCCAACCATCTAAACAATCCATTTTTTTAGTCTCTTAACTCAGAAAGAATGATATCTATGCTCTTACTATGTTTAGATGAACGCTAAAGTTAGCATTCTATTGGCTCTTTGAAGCTCACCTTAATGACTTCTTTGTAAGCAGGCTCTATAATTTCCATGGTGAGTGATATCTCAATAGCTTTTACAAGCTGAACTCAAGTTTCTATCTTGCTCAGAAAGTTTTCTTCAATTAAAAAAGCTTATGTTAAACTTTGGTCATATCAAAATATAATTTTCAAACAAAAACTATATTCAAAATGATAAACTGACAATACATTCTTTTTATACTTTAGTTATAGTTACTTAGAAAGCTTGAAAGAATCAATTGAATAAGGACTAATTATTAATGAGCAGTGCTCGTGTGTACCCTCTATTTACATATATGGCACTCTTAAATTTCGTATTTTCAGTATGATTAAGTTTGAGTTATTGTATTCTTTTCCTTGAAAATACTAGTCTTAGTCTCAATACTACAAAGCCAAACTAAAATGTCTAGTGAATGTACAATCTGTAAAATTAAAATCAACAAACTCATGAGTAATGTAATTGAATGAACTTTTACTTTGGGTCACTAAAAAATTGTTTATAGCCTTTCCGCTACTGGAAAAAGTAACCATTACTAATTTCATGTGGATTATTGTCATTTTTAGAACCAAGAAGAATGCTGCAACGGTTATTTGAGTAAAAAGGGTGGGAAGGAGCAACCGGCGTCAACGACCTCTTGGGCATTATCATAGAAATTCCATACCCGTGACAGAATATTCGGTTTGAACCATAACTATTGCTCATTTGAGCAAGCGAGTCATCACCGTTCCATCATAATAATAGCGGAGTAAAGTCAGGGTTATCCTATAGTCACTAATTTACTTTCTACATAAAAATAACGATAATAGGATTGAATTTATAGACAAAATGAAAACAAACATACGTAAGTTTTTTAGCGTCAAGAGATTCAAAGCATTAGACGTGGAATGAAAAATAAAATCCCAAAGTCAAGTGTTCATATGGTCATTTATTCAATGATAATCAAATTAAGTAATAAAGCTTCATTTTGATTTGTGAAGTAGTCTCACTAAATAGTTGATTTTGACTAGAAAGTTACACCCAAAAATTACGAACTTTTGGTTACTGTTAAGATAGTAGATTCGACGAAACCATCAAGATAGTAGAGTCAATATAACCATCCGAAATAAAAGTGTATGATCTCTTTTTGTAGCCAGCTATTGTAGGCTTTAAATAGCCACTTTGTATCTTTATAGCTCCCGCACAAACACAAAAAAACTTGTTATTTATTTATTTATTTATTATTTTCAATTCTTGTATTGTAACTATAGTTTTTTCAGATTTGTCATCATTGATCAAATCCCGCCATGTATCTAAACTATAATTTTCAAATCTTCATCATCGATTAAATTCCGACGTTATATCTTTCTATCATTATACTTTCTCGTCGATTAAATTTCGGTAAAATGTTTTATTCTTTGATATTGATTAAATTCCATTAAAGTATGTCTGTCTATTTCCTCAAGTTTAATATGTCATGTCTAGAATGCCACAGAACCTGTTTCTTTTTATAAAAAACTCAACAAGCGATTTTTGGTGAGAAAGATTTCATCATCAAGATAAATTCTAGGGAAATAGGAAGAAAAAGAAAATTCAATCCAAATCACAAGCTGAGACCCCACAAGGGCCAAAGACCGGGAAGCATCCCAACGGGAAACATAAAAGGTCTTTTCTTTATATCTTAGAAAGCGGTTGGCATTTTGTCGTTTGGATCACGTTGCTGCGGGGCGTAGTTTAGGTTGGGTGACCTCTGATGCCAGTTAGGCTTCACGTGAACGTTGGCTGCGGACGATATCGACGAGTTATCCTTGGTCTGCGTTCACCGGCTTGGTCAAAGAAATATTGTTTTTGTCAGCCCACTGACTTGTGTTTTGTGCTACTTGCTTTCGACTTGGATCATTGTTAAGAGCATAATAGTGTAATACTCGGACTTCTCTCTTTTCTTGTAAAAATAACAATGACACCGATAATTATAATATTGATGTGTATGGAGTTTCACCGTCCTCTATCCTCAGTTTTTATTTTATAATAGAATAGTGGCATATGGGTAACAGGTTGGCCAAACTTAGAAAAATTCATGGGTGCGACCGTTGACCAAAAAGCATCTATGAGCATTCGCATTTTGCATTTCCCATGGTGAATCTCTATGGAGAGACTCTTGTGTTTTGAAAGATTACTTTCACGTCTCGTGAGAATATATGATTTGATTTGATTTAGTATTTGAAATTAAAATGATGTGGATCATCTAAGGTTAGAGGGTAAATGCGCAACATGCAGTTACCTCATGGTACTACCTAAGAATATTGGATTGGGTATGGCCTGAAAAAATTTGTCTAATTTTCACGACTAACAAGACAGCGATAGTTAGAGACCCACGACTTGTGCCCATACCTGTACTCAGTAATGGAAACGAATATGTTTCGTGTGTGTTAGTAAAGCTGTTTTTTTTTTTTTTTACTACGTGATCATTAGTGAGCTTAATCTTGTTTATTTTCAAATTCTATTTCATACGGCTCTGGCCTTGCACTGTCCTCATCTTTTCGCCATGATGTGAACATGAGAATTCTGATTGAATACGAGTAATCATCTTACTTTTTGCCCCATCTCATGAGCCCCGCCAGATAATTTCAATCCATTAAGATTCTATTCATTTCATGGAAAATAATTTCCAAGAAAATATTTTTCAGATTTTCAAATGTTGGTTTTACGGAAAATGAATTAGTTAAAAAAAATGTTTTCTATTATTGAAAGAAACATCTTCAAAAGTGGGGAAATTTTTTTCACTTTTCAGAAAGTGAAAAACATTTTCCATAACTTCTTCCACCCCACTTTCTTTCATTAAATACAATTTTTTTATGTTTTTCTTTTTTTTTAATCGAGTTTTTGATCTTTTTTCTTCCCCTTTCTTTTTCTTCTTCCTTGGCCGGTCGCTAACCATAGCGAGCTCGAGCCTCACCCCACTAGATTATGGCTAGGCGATGCCATGCTCGCCCAAGTTCGCCAGAGCCTTACCAACCTCTGGCGACCTTGGCAAGGCTCGAGCCTTGCCCAGCTTGCTGTCCAATGGCAAGGCCGCAACTCGCCAATGGCCGGTTGCCGGCCATCACCATACCTAGAGACCAGCCAAGGCCGAAGAAGAATAAAGGAAAGGAAAAGAAATTAAAAATTGAAAAATCGATTTTAAAAATAAAAAATATATATATTTAAAATGAATGCATGTAGAAAAAAAATTTCCTTATTGAACGGCGATTTTTTTTTCTAGTTTATTTTCAAATTTCGGCTGAGCATTGAAAAATATGGTTAATTTCCTAGAATATGGCTTCTTGAAAAACAATTTCCGAAAACACCACATTTCGCGCTTATTAAAAAAATATTTAAAATGAATGCATGCAAAAAAAGATTTTCCTTATTGAACGGCGAAAATTTTTTTCAAGTTTATTTTCAAATTTTGGCTGAACACTGAAAAATATGGTTAATTTCCTAGAATATGGCTTGTTGAAAAACAATTTCCAAAAACACCACATTTTGCGCTAAACGAACGGAGCCTAAAATTATAAGCAAGCTGCCTAATCAACAAAGAATTGATGTACTTCAAAATATTATCATGTTTGGAAACAAGGATTAGTGGTATCTTGGATGATAGATATGTTATATATGCATACGTACATCCATGCATAAGTCGTGAGTAACACTCTAGAGTCTCTACTGCCATGGTCCAATTTTCTAAAGAGTTGTTTGTCCGCATGCGCAATAATTCAGCCCCCCAGTCGTGTTTTGCATTTTTTACTTTTACTTAAATTTTGGCCAACTTGTATCAATGTAGTGTTGTGGGGCCATTGCTTTGGACCTCTACTATTGAGCCTGTGAAGTCGATCTCTTATGGGATGACTCATTGCCGAACTCCACCCATTTGCCCACTCTCCATCCCCGTCCAAATACTCCATTTTTCAATCGCTCGTCCCTGAAAGAACCTATGGATTTCTTAAGTTATCTTTTAGATCTCGTCAAATGTTTATGGGGTTTGGCCAGTCCACATTTGGGCTACATTTATAATCTGAAAGATAATGTTGGCTTATTGCGGAGGGAAACTAAAGACCTGAAAGCCAAGAGAGAAGATGTGGAAGCAGGGGTGAAATGTGAAGAAGAAGGAGGAGGTGTACATCGCAAGAGAAAAGTGGCGGACTGGTTAGGCGATGCGCAAATTTTTTTAGGTGGGGCAGATCAAGTTCTTCAAGAAGCCGGGGAACATGACCAAATCAAATGTCTCGGTCATTGTCTTCCACAAAACTGCTTGTCGGGCTATCGATTGGGGAAAACAGTCAATCGAATGCTCAATGAAGCAAGAGAGCTCAATAATGAAGCAAGAGAGCTCAATAAAGAAGACTTTAACACTACATTGCCGTTGCCTCCTCCTCCAGTACTTACGATACCTATGGACGAGACCGTGGGGCTTGATATTTCCTTTAATGAAGTATGGAAATGGCTCGTGCACGAAAAAGAAATAAGAGTGATTGGGTTATATGGAAAAGGCGGTGTGGGAAAGACTACCCTCATGAATAGGATCAACGAGGATCTTCTGCACGCAAATCATGGATTCGAAGTCGTTATTTGGGTGGTGGTGTCCAGGCCAGTGAAGGAAGATAACATTCGAGACACCATAAGGAAAAGGCTGAACATTAAAGATGAGATTTGGGAAGGATGGTCTCAGAATGAGAGAGTCCATCATCTATCATATGCTTTATCCCAGAAGAAGTTTGTGTTGTTGATTGATGATGTATGGGATAGGCTAGACCTTTCCAAAATCGGAGTTCCTCATCATTGTCTCAAGAACGGATCCAAAGCAGTATTCACAACTCGGTCAAAGACAATTTGCCATCAAATGAAAGCCGACAAAGCTTACGAAGTACAGTGCTTGACGCCTGAAGAAGCCTTGGGATTGTTCGAGAACAATTTGGGCAAATCGATTGTATCTCATCTAGAAATTGCAGAACTTGCCAAAAACATTGTCCAAGAGTGCAAAGGGTTACCACTAGCCCTTATTACTATCGGGCGAGCCATGGCCGGTAAAGACAATCCTAGTGAGTGGAGGGATGCGCTAACAACGTTGAGGAACAAACCGCACAAGCTACGAGGTATGGTGGAGGAAGTATACCACATACTAGAGTTTAGTTATGATAGCTTAGGTGACACTACTCGACAAGCTTGCTTCCTTTATTGTTGTTGCTTCCCTGAGGATTACCCCATAAAGATAGACAAGCTAATTGAACTCTGGATTGGAGAGGGCTTGTTAGGAGACATTAATGATGTATATCATATGCGGGACAAGGGAGCATCTGTCTTGGAGGATTTAAAGAGGGCTTGTCTATTAGAAAGTGGGCGTCATTATGAACAACCAATTGTAAAGATGCATGATGTCATCCGCGACATGGCCACATGGATCATTCATGACCACGGGCAAAAGGAGAACAAGTTGTTAGTGATAGAGAACGAAGAAGACATGTCCGCAAAGATGATCTCCAAATGGGGGGAAGCGGAGAAAGCATCTCTATGGGGAAGTTTGATTGCAAATATCAACCAAACACCACCTCCATGTTTCCAACTCAAAACTTTGTTTGTAAGGGAAACTAAGGTGAGTCTCGTGCCAAGAGGATTTTTCAAGTCGATGATGGCTTGTTTGAAGGTGCTTGACCTGTCTAACAATGAAAGTATTAAGTCATTCCCCCAGGAGATTTGCAATCTAATTAGCCTACAGTTCTTGAACCTGTCAAACACTCATATCAGTGAGTTGCCCAAGGAAATCAAGAACTTGACTCGGTTACAATGGTTCCTATTTGATATTATATTACGAACTGAGATTTTTCTTCCGACAGGGGCAATCGCAAGCTTACCATTGAATGTGTTCAGCATGTGGGAAAGGGATCTAGAGAAGGAAGAAGAGGTGGTGGAGGAACTAGGGGACATGCAAGATCTCACCGACTTATCTATCGTAGTGCGAAAATCTTTCTCTGCCCTAAAAATATTCCAATCCTTACAGAGATGCATAAGGAGAGTATTGATCCACCATTGCCAGGACTTGACCTGCATCCCAATAAATCACTCATTAAACGGCTGTGGCAATTTCACGCATTTAGAGGTGCTTCGTCTAATCAATTGCCCTATGCTCGTGAAGATGGAGATTACTCAAGGGATTGGACAAGCGTGCTTTCCGAGTCTCGTTGAAGTTGAGGTTGGTGTTTGTGGATTTTTAGATTTGTCCTGGCTCATGCATGCTCCAAAACTCAAAAAATTGGATGTCAAAAAGTGTTTTTCGATGGAGAACATAATCGGGGATGGATTTGTGAGAGAGGAATTAGTTGCTTCAGGATTATTCTCATGTCTCGAATATCTATGTGTCTGTCGTCTTCCAAATCTAAGGAGCATTTGCGACCACACTCTATTTTTCCCTCAAGGGATGGAATTCCGCATACTCAGGTGCCCTGGTCTCAAAAAGTTGCCGTTGGACTCGAACATTGTGAGGGGAAGCTTCTCGATCTTTGGAGAGTGTGACTGGTGGTACGACTTCGAGTTCGAGTGGGACCCAGCCGCCTGGGTCACTTTGGAGATTCTATATCCGATATACACAGATTTTGTAGAGACACTAGAAGAAATGACATTTGGAGAGGCACAACGTAAATTGAAATTTGGGGAATTCGAGGAGGCCAAGATCATAATCACACCCTCGCGAGCCGAGTAAGCAAGGCTGATCTATGTAAACTTGCAATTTATTTCCATAGTCCAACTTTCTAAAGAGTTGTTTATCCGCACGTGCAATAATTCGGTCCTTGAGTTGTGAGTTGGGAGTTGGGAGTTGTGTTTTGTACTATTTACTTTTATTTATTTTTGCCAGCTTGTATCATTGTACTGTTGTGCGCCCGTTACTTTGGGCCTCTATTATTGAGTATGTAAAAGTCGTTCCTTTTTTAAATTTTGTCTTCTTCTTCTTCTTCTTCTTTTTTTGCTTCTAAGCAAAATGTAATAGTGAAACCCAATTTAGACAAGGGCTATAAATTATTTGTCAACATGTAAAACAAAGGATTTTAATTGTCTTACTGCATACTGCATAAAGAGGAAAACAAATTTTCATATAATTTTCAATTTGTTGTGTTTCGATCAAAATCCAACCAATTTTCTCTAAGGAAATGATAATAATATATAATTATTAAAAATTTACTCGACTTAATATTCGCTGAATTGACTCGATTAGATGTAAGTTCAATACGTTCTTTTATTTTTTTTTGGGACTACTGTCGCTATTTGTTTCCACGGGAAAATTGAAGGGAAGCTTACCTTTCTTTTATGGAGTCCATGAGAAATACAAAATTAATCCATCGGAACAAGCAAAAGATGGGTGAATAGAGAGTTTGAACGGGCATTTGAATTTTAGGTCAAAATTTCAAATTGTTTGTTTAATTCTAATATATTAGTCATGTGTCAACTTGTAAGTGAATGTGATCATAAAATTGTGGGGCAAAGTACATTACAAATGCCAAACTTAATACAAGTGGACACTTAAGTATTAAAAGTTCCAAAAGGTATACTTAAATATCATTTTTTTTGAAAATTTGGACACTTCAATGTCAATTTCAGTGACAGTAATCATAAATTGACATGATGTTATTTTAATAATAAATTGGTCTACGCAACTCACCAGAGTTGCCTATTACGTCATCACACCATCACCGAAGAAGGCGAAGGTGGGGCGAGGGTCGCAAGCCCTCACCCCAAATCTGAGCGAGGGACTGGCTGGGCACTAGCCGAGGCCCTGCGACCCCTGCAAACCCTCGCCTCACCATCCTCGATGATGGTGATGCGGAGGCCCTCGCCAAAGCTATGGCTGTCTCTCTCTCTCTCATTTTTAATTTGGTTTTTAAATTTATTTTAATTAATATTTATATAAAATTAATTTTTGTCGCTTATAATGCTGGGTGGACTTTTTTTTTTAAATTGCCACGTGGATAATTTTTTTTAAAAAATTGCCACAATAATAAAAAAGAAATCGTCAATAATGCCACATCGACACTTTGGCCGGCATTTTTCATTTTTGGCAGTTAAATTTTAGGTGTAATTTTTGGAACTTTTAATACTGTCTCTTTTTATGTCAAGTTTTGACAATCGCCATATACTTTGCCCAAAAAATGAGTAACATGACGCTTTCATACCAAGTCCGGTCCGCCCAACCGGATCGACCAGGTCTCAATCAGCACGGCCGTTTCAGAAGCGCCATTCACCAAACCGGAGATGCTCCCTCTTCTGCACAGACCTCCTGTTCAGCCCATCACCATCTCCACCTCCTTCTCCTTCTTCACCTCCTCTTCCCTCCGCCACCAACTCCTAACCGCCGCCGCCCCGCCGCCGCCGCCGCCTCCACTTGACGCCTCCATTGCCGCGTCCATCCTCGCCGCCACCCCTCAAACCCTGCCCCGAATCCTCCAAGATCCCTCCATCCAATGGACGCCCGACCTCGTCGACAAGACCCTGAAGCGCCTCTGGAACCACGCCCCCATGGCCCTCTCCTTCTTCGCCCACCTCTGCCGCCGCCGCCCCGGCTACGCCCCCGCCGCCTCCTCCTTCGACCACGCCGTCGACCTCGCCGCGCGCGTCCTCGACTTCCGGGCCGCGTGGGCCCTCGTGGCCCGGATGCGGTCCCTCCGCCTCGGCCCCTCCCCGAAGACGTTCGCCATCATCGCCGAGAGGTACGTCGCCGCCGGCAAGCCCGATAGGGCGGTCAAGGTGTTCTTGTCGATGCACGAGCACGGTTGCCGTCAGGATTTGAGCTCGTTCAATACCATTCTTGATATACTGTGCAAGTCTAGACATGTGGAGATGGCTAGCGACAAGTTGTTTAAAGTTTTCAGGGGCAGGTTTGAGGCTGATTGTGTTAGTTATAATATAATTGCTAATGGGTGGTGTTTGATCAAGCGGACGCCGATGGCTTTGGAGGTGTTGAAGGAGATGGTGGATAGGGGGTTGACCCCAAGTTCGACAACTTATAATATAATGCTTAAAGGGTTCTTTAGAGCTGGCCAGGTTGATGAGGCTTGGCAATTCTTTCTGCAGATGAAGAAGAGGAAGTGTGATATCGATGTTGTCACGTATACCACGGTGATCCATAGTTTCGGCATCATTGGTGAGATTAAGAAAGCTAAAAGGGTGTTTGATGAAATGTCTAGAGAGGGAATTCTTCCTTCTGTTGCGACTTATAATGCCATGATTCAGGTTCTCTGTAAGAAGGACAATGTGGAAAATGCAATTCTGGTTTTTGAAGAAATGTTGAGGAAGGGTTATGTGCCCAACTCGATCACTTACAATTTGGTGATCAGGGGATTGTGTCATGCAGGGCATATGGACAGGGCTGTGGAATTTATGTCGAGAATGGAGGAGGATGGTTGCGAACCTAATGTACAGACGTACAATATCATAATTCGTTACTTTTGCGATGCCGGAGAAATAGAGAATGGCATCCACCTGTTTGAGAAAATGGGAAGTGGGGTTTGCTTGCCAAATTTGGACACGTACAACATCCTTATCAGTTCCATGTTTGTCAGGAAGAAATCGGATGATTTGGTGCTGGCAGGGAAATTATTGATTGAGATGGTTGACAGAGGATTTGTGCCAAGAAAATTAACTTTCAACAGGGTCTTGGATGGTCTTTTACTTACTGGAAACCAAGGTTTTGCAAAGGAGATCCTTAGAGTGCAAAGCAAATCTGGTCGTCTTCCTCGTCGTTTCAAGTTGTAGTTTGAGCTCTCCGTTGATCTATACTGAACCTGCCGATGAAATTCATCCCCTTTTCTCAGCTTGAGTTTCAGCTTTTCAGATCTTACACAATGCATCAGCGAGCAGCAAACCTCCAGGGGACAGGTTTTGCCATTGTAAGCACCTACAGATGTAACAGATACTCATTCAACTTTTTTTATTTTGAGTTTGGTCCTTGTGACCCAATGGTCAGAATGATATAGTTGGTAGATGCTGTCCTGATTATACTCCTCCAGTTGGAACTTGGATGATGTTATGGAAATATCTATCAGGACTTCGGCAGAAAGAAATCCTGGGCCTAGAGTACAGGCTTATCATCTCGAGGGATGAAACTTTGATCCTGTCTACTTGTGGCTTGACATTGGGCATTCGGGAAGGAAGAGAGGCTGCTGGAATCTGTGGCACTTCTGACATCTTCAGAGCCTTTTATTTACAGTAATTCAAGTAAGTTAGGCACATGCTTTTGGTACTTTTTATTCTCGCAGAGACACTCTCCATTGTTGGAACTGCTTGTTCTTTAGGTGCTTTATGTCTTTTCTTTTGTTGTATTTTCAGGTGACATTGTTATTCATTCATGTGGAGGTCAGTTTGATATCCCTTGATAAGGCTGCAAGGTTTTTAAGGGTGATTGACCATTCGAATTGTTTATCGAGGAGAACCCAGAAATCCCTATTTTCAGTTCTTTGAATGATCTGCTGCAGCTTAAAATGCTTTACATTCTCCTCCTCCATGAATGTCATTGGGAAGGTATTGCTTTCATTGATGAAAGTGATGTTCATTTAGTTTTAGTTGTCGTGATTTTTCTTCTAAGCTAATTTATCTTGTTTATTAGGGTTCACCGTGCTACAATACTCCGGCTTCAGGTGTTTGCTGATGTGTGGTAAATTTAGGAGCAAATCTTTCACAGCTTCTTCAAGTTTAACAGGCTGATATTCGGGATGGAAGCAAGTGATTGGCTCGAGAGGCATTCTGTGGCTACTCCTGACGAGATCCTGGACTAGAAAGAAGGACTGAAAACAATTGAAAGCTGGAATGAGAAGGATGAGATTCGGAGGATGCACTTGGATGAAGTAAATATAGTCCAATCATCAGCTTTGTTCCAGTTTGTGTTTTTCTTCTGTGTCACTGAACGCGTCGTCGCTTCTGAGACTTGAGAAAAGGCAAAAACACAAATTAAGTACTGGGATCATTCTCTTTTATATATGCATTTAGAATCTAATTGTAAATGAAATTTGCCAATTCTAGGTCCTCGATGCAGATATTCATACACGGCAAATTATTTATGGCGGATGGACCTTTACAAAGATGGCTTATAGCGTCTATTTGCTCAATTATGCAGGAATTTCTCGTATCGAAAACACTGCCCTTCGAATGGACGGCATTGTTGTAACTCCCTGAAATGACTCCATGCAGAATTTCGATAAATCACACCTCGCCTATTAACTTTTTTCACGTACTGCAGTGCTTAAAGAACATGCTTTGGCGAGATAAGCCTCAGATATGTGCATGAAGAAAATGTAAGGATGCAGTAGCTGGGCATCGAAGTAGCTTTACCCGCTCCATCAAGCAACAGCATATATCAAATTCTAAGGAGTCAGCCACCCGGCGGAGCTCTGGCTTGATAATGGCAATGTGAGAAAGTAGCAATGACTATGCATCAATATGGTCTTCATATAAATGCACTCTATGAAAATTTGCACAAGCCTTTTGTAAATGAAGTGCAATACTGAAACGTTAAATGCTAATGAGTAGAAATAACATGATAAACAAGATCCGCAATCTTGTTTGATTTTTTTCCCGTCCATTCTATAGTTCTCTATACAATGGCCTTCAATCCTTATTTTTAGTAGTTGGCACAAGGAAAACATCCCGAGCTACCTCAGTAGAGTTCACAGCTTTGAGGGAGATTTATACCATCCCCAAGGTTCATTCGATATGTACTGTGTAACCTGCTTCACGCTCAAATAATTATCCAGTCCCCTGTGAAAAAAGGCACAATTATCTTGTCAGTAGGAAGTTATGATCATCGAATTTTATCTCAGTGCAATGCAAACCTACTGAAATAATGTCAGTAAGCAGTTACAGCTTTGCGCAGACTCATAACAACCGTACAAGACAAAAATCATTCGGAGATTAGAATCCCTTTATCTACTAGATGATTTTTCTGTTTTCCTTTGAACTCTGTTATCCATTTAGTCATAGAGAAGCGGATTATACCATTCTCCTAACTCCCGACCAAAACCACTCCGTTTGTTTCCTCCCCAAGGGGCCTGACAGAAGCACGGTTGTGAACAGTTGATCCACACAATGCCTGCCTGGAAAGCCTGCAATTCACCACCAAGATATGACAACAATCAAGTCTTTTGGTCATCTGAGGGCTAAAGGTCACATAAATGTACATTGAACCTCACCTTGGTCAGGCGCTCACACCTTTCCAAGTCATTTGACAACACGGCAGCACCTAGCCCATAACTGCGAAGCATTGATTAATCATGAGATTCTCATAATTTCCCAATTTAAAGTAGTCTACTCAGGCAAGAGTGGAGTAGCAATTTCGATTACAATAAATGAGCAGATTCTCCACTGTATTCTAAACACTATCAAAAGAATAAATCAACTCACTGGGTGTCATTTGCTAATTCAATGGCCTCCTCCTCTGTGCTAAATGTTTTAACGCAGAGAACAGGTCCAAAGACTTCCTCTCTCCAAATTTGCATTGATGTAGTGACATCAGTTATGATGGTTGGCTCAAGGAAGAATCCCTTCTTCAAATGCTATTAATTGTTTGAGATGATACACAGAAGTCAGGAAAAGCATTTTCAGAAGCAGAAGGGTTCTTCAGGAGAGTACTAAAAGTGACGAGCTAGAGCACTGTACCTCAGGACGATCCCCACCACACAAAATAGTAGCCCCCTCGCTCTTAGCCGTGGAGATGAATTTCAGTATTTTCTCATACTGGAACAAAGAAAATGAAATTATCATTTCAACAAATCCAGCTGGCAGATTTGATGCTAAACATTGAAAAGTGAAAAGAACCAATGGTAATTAAAAATCCCAGACTAAAGCTATTTCCCATGATTTCTTCCAAACATATGGCACTTATGGAAGAAATTATCGCCTTCATTCCACGCGTCACCTCAAAAATGATCATTTGCTCCCGATTATAGCAAATGAATGGCATAGACTATGCCCAAGATACAACTGCTGCAATGACTACGGGACAAGGGCTATAGTACTCCCAAAAGTAAAATAATTGAGGAAGTTATGTATTCTCCTCTAAATCTTCACAATTATTTACAGTGGTAGGGAAACTGATCCAGGGATTTGTTATGACCAAAAACCCTAAAGAACGCATCTTCACAAATGGTTAGAGTCGTAAGACAATAATGTACTCATATACATGCACCAACTAGTAGACTTCAGAACTATACAGTACCGAACCTGCAGGTAATGAAAGATATACCTGCCCCCCACTCACAACTGGGCCAAGCCTGCAACCCTCTTCTAAGGGATCGGATATTTTTATATTTCTGGTCCATTGAACAAGCTTCTCAAAGAATTGAGCAGCAATGCTTTCCTGAAATAATTGCAATGTACCCATTCAATATAATGCAAAACATATAATATAGTTGTTTGAAAGAGAGCAATCACTTCATAAGATATTATGCACACCTAGCGACAATTATGGTCTTCCGACATCTGACATTTTATTTCATTTAAACATGACTTTTGTGTGCCTAAAGTTCTCAGTTACTTCGTCGCAAATTATAAGCACAGTTTTCTCCACTAAGAGCTCTTCTTGACTCCTTCCATAAGGCTGGTACAGAGGGTTGACTCGACATTAGTTCCACCTCCATGTTCTAATGAATGGCTCACAAGATCTGACTACTCAATTCACAACTTCTCTCAATAAATTGATAAAGCTCCCGAATCTTCAAATAACAACAAAGAAGATTCTCGCTGCATTTTCCTTTTCTATTTCACATTAAGTATGTATCTCCCGGTCAATGCATGATATCCCATGCTAATTCAGGAATGCAACCATATGCATGATAAGGTAGAAAGAAGTAAAATCAATCCAGAAGTTTTACCAAGCGCAAGTACCAGAGGTAGGAAATAAAAGAAACATGTACAAAATGAACTTGTAATGCTGAGATAAAGATAACGTATGATGACAACTTACATGCACGATAAGTCTGGATGTAGCACTACAAATTTGACCATTTGTCCAAAAGCATCCAAAAATTGTCCACTCAGCAGCTGTTTAAAATACAAGTAGTAAGGCCTATTGTCAGCAACATTGCATACATCATCAAGCTTATTCAATCGAAATCACCCAAGAACGAATGTACCATCGCAACTAATTTCTAAAGGAAAATAGCAATCGTATCAGTCTTATTGAGGGGTATATGCTTCAGAATGCACCAACCTTTGTCAAGATCAACATCCTCAAACACAACAATGGGGCTTTTTCCACCAAGTTCCAGCGAAACAGGCTGCGAGGTCATAATGCACACATGCCAGAAAGGTTATTCTCACATGAAGACTTTCCAATTCAACAAAGACATAAAAAATAGCTGCACCTTGACAAGTTGAGCAGCAGCAGTCATAATCTTGCTCCCTGTAGCTGAGCTTCCTGTAAATGCAATCTGTTGACAAGACCCAAGAGAGTTAGCTGCTGAGGAAACTTCAGAAAATGTTTATGAAGAGATGATGGGAGAATACAGACCTTGTCAACTTGGGGATGAGATGCCAGAGGAGCTCCAGCTTCATGGCCAAGTCCAGTCAGAATATTGAGGACACCAGGAGGAAGACCCACCTCCCTACACACTTCAGCAAGCTCCAAGCATGTCCTGAAGTTTCAAGAACACGCTCATGTGCATTAAAAAAATAATAAGGAAAATGAGTGAATTGAGTGAATTGAGTTAATGATGCAAGTGAAGATTAACACATACACAGATGCCAACTCAGATGGCTTCAGTATCGCGGCACAACCAGCAGCCAGAGCAGGAGCTACTTTCCAAGTAGCCATCAAAAGTGGGTAGTTCCTGCATTGCATGAGATTCATCAAGTCATAACCAAAAACTTTATCATTCTTAGTCCATCAAGGAAGGCCGTTGAATGATCAGAGCAAGAACTAATAATCGTTGTCTCCCAAATGACACAAAAACTGTTGGTGCTAACAAAACAGTGAAGTCTAACATGAGCAGATGAGAATCTCACAAAAACCACAGGCCATCATTTAGTTGCTACAGGCTGATAATAACGTGTTGATCCAATCCATCATATCTAATGGTTAGAAATAAAAACTATGATATGTCTAGGTGGCGCATCTGGTCAGCAAAATAAAGCACCATTACCATGGAGTAATCAATGCAACGACTCCAATTGGTTCCTTGAGAACATAACTCTTAAATGACTCCATAGGAAGAGAGACAGGAGCCTTTTGCTTAGCATCCAAACCTTCAGCAAGATCTGCGTAGTACTCAAAGCAACCAGCTACATCATCCTGGATGGAATTAACAACCATATTAGTGAATTATATGGCAAAAAAGTAAAACATTGCACGACCCTATAAGTTACAAATGTCACCATGTCCCATGCTGCTTCTTCCAGAGGTTTTCCACAGTCAATTGCCTCGAGTTTTGCTAGTTCAGACTTTCTCTCTGTGATCTGCACGGCAAAGATAAAAGAAGTTTCCATAGAATATGTGTGAGAATACAAAGAACTTCAGAAAGTCACACGTGACATGCCAAAGCAATTAGTAGAAGATAAAAGTTGAATGATAAAACAAATCGACATGCAAGAACTCAGATGTTCCTCTAAGTTATAGCACAGAAATTCTATGGAAATGAGTAGACAATGAGGGGCCTGGATAAACTGGCGTGCATATGCTCCTACTGTCGTTTTCTTTTTTTTTATCAGTAATAATTTGTCACTTCAATACCATAAAGAAATGTAAGGGGACATAAGTAGTCTGCCAAATATGTAGCTTCATATCTTAAATGTTTGAACAATGGCTCAAGCAACGTTCGTGACCCGTACCTTAGCAGCAATAGCCCGCAAGTGCTTGGCACGCACAGCCCCCGACGCCGACGCCCAGTCACTCCCTTTGTTCCTAGTAAGGGCTCTCCTAGCAGCAGCCACAGCAATCTCCACATCTTCAGCAGTAGCAGCCGGTATATACCCTACAGACAATCAACAATCTCCAAATCTAAGATTCCAACAAAACAAAAAAAAAAAGCATCCTCCAACAAACATATATACACAATCCAACTTCACAGTCGAATCTAGGTAGACCATCGTCAACCCACGTAAAAGCTTAAAAGCCCAACCCTTCACAGTGACCCGTGTCCACTTAATTTCAACACGAACGTCCGATTCGATGATCAAAACACCTCGCTCGCAAACTACCCAGTTGCGGCGCCAGGCACCGAAAGACGACCCTATGCTTTCTCAGCACACGCTCCAGCACAGCAGCACAAACGGAATTAAATCAAGAAACGGAACACGACAAGTGAGACCCAAGTCGCATATACCCACTTCAAAGCAACTCACTTCAAGCCTTCACAGAGATCGGCGTGCACTTAATTTTAACAAGAAGACGGTCAAAAACACCTCATTCGCAAACTACCCATTTGCAAGGCGAGGCACCCAAAACCCGATCCCGCATGCTTTCTCGTCACATTCTACAGGACCGACGCACGACGCTCCAGCACAGCAGCAGCACAGACGGAATCGAATCAAGAAACGGAACATAGCAAGCGAGACCCAAGTCGCAGATACCCACTTCAAAGCAAAGCACATCACTTAAGAAAGAAGCGGATATAGAGAGAGAGAGAGAGAGACCGATGGTTTCCTCGGAAGCAGGGCTGACGACGGGGATGCGTTTCCTGAGGACGGGTTCCCTCCACTCGCCGTCGATGAACAGCTGACGGCTCGGGACGCTGATCGCCATCTCTCCGATCTCGCCGCCGATCAGGTGTTCGACGATATGCGCGACAGAGAAATCGGATCTTTGTTTCTGTGTGTGTGTGTAAAATGTCTGCTCCTTTCTTTCGGGTGGGCAGTTGCACGGAGCTTTGATGTATTATTTATTGACTTTTGATCTTGAAAGCGCATCAGCTGACACCGTCCGGATGGAAAATGATGGCAAATTATTCCTTCTTTTTTTTTTTTTATCTTTTTTTGGAAGAGAATCGTGGGATCGAGTGAATTATTAAAAATGATTTGTTAATTTGTGTACCGAGTTTATAGAATGATTTCTAGAATTCGTGATTGGTCACCGCTGGAATATTCGCTAATTGTTGTCGAAGAGGGTTTTCTTTGTCCCTTTTTTGGGTAGAGATAAGATTGTTATTTGTTATGCCGTAAAAAAAGTTGTTACTTCACATTGCATAAATAAATATCTAAAGCTAGTAATTTCTCATTAAGAAATTTTTCTTAGGGTAAACATGCGCAACACTAATCATTGGATTGTCGAGTTTCATTAATGAGTTGAACCGATGAGGTAGGTGAAGTTATCGTAAATTATTTGAAATGATCTCTAAGTTGATTTCTCAGAGTGAATGATGAAAGATAAAATAAATTATTAGATGGGTGAATCGCACATCTTAAACTAACTCTAGATCATTAAAAACAGCAAAGTCTTTAAGTGATTCATCAAATATCTAACATTATTCGTTTCTTAATAAAGAAATTTTCTTATGGTAAGTATACTTATTTTTTTGATAAAAATATGGTAAATATGCTCACTACTTTGATGAAATGCTGAGTCCGGCAGGCAAGCGGAAATGACGAGGCATGCAGAGTTGTCCCAATTGATTCAATATCTTAAAGCTGATTTCCATGAGCAAATTATAAAATTGTGAGATATAATTAGATAGATTGAACGTCTTAAACCGAAACAAGATCATTAAAAATGATAGATTCTTAGTGCGATTGATCATATTTGATTGTCCGAATTCAATTTAATTTATATTATTGAGTTTATAGATTTCTCTAAAATTCATGATGAGTCGCTACTCTTTTTTTTTTTTGGTCGGTAGTCGCTACTCTTAAATCACTAGATTTTGTCAAAGAGGGGTTTTTCCCTTTTTATTGGGAGTAGGGGAGAGAAAATTATTATATCGTATGTTATTAAAAAGATATTATTGTACAATAAAAAAATCCAACATCAATGACTTCTTAGTAGATACGTTTTTCACATGCTAAACATGCTCGATACCAATTATTAATCAATTAATCCTTCACAGAACTTGTCATTCCGCCCTTCCCACATGTTCAATAACTTTCCAGGCGATGAGCTTGCAGTGAAAAGAGTGGTCACAGGGAGGTTAAATAAACAAGTTTCCAAAGACGTTCAGTAATTATTTCACAAATTATTCCAAGATAATGTATGTATATATGATGAGTTGAATGGAGAGATCAATATCTCCTAGTTTTTTTTAATATGCTTATTGAACTCTTCTTCCTTTTTTTTCAAACTAGACTCTTATAAAATTTATTTTCCCAGATATTTTCTACTTTATTTTATAAATTTTTGCAGCGCTTATATTT
Organism: Eucalyptus guilfoylei; assembly: GCA_016097605.1. Classification (NCBI taxonomy): domain Eukaryota; kingdom Viridiplantae; phylum Streptophyta; class Magnoliopsida; order Myrtales; family Myrtaceae; genus Eucalyptus; species Eucalyptus guilfoylei. The sequence goes on from CM027861.1 coordinate 1,674,837, forward strand.
TGGGTGTTATTTAGCAGGAAAAACTTTAAACATTATAAAATATTTCGATGTTGACATATAGATGTAGCCACCCCTTTTCAATATCTACATAATTCTCCACTCAACACGTTTTGGAGAAAATTTTCAAAACAAAATGCGAGACGTCATCGACTCATCGACGCATCGTTGACTACATAATTTATCTTTCCCATAATGGACCACATGGGATGTAGTCATCGGTTTTGCATTATCCGGAAAAAAAAAAAATTCCTTTTGTGGCACACTGCCCAATGGAAACAAATGCTTAAAAAAAAAGGTTGCATTTGGGCAACCTCATATGACGCATGGGTTGCGAGATGCTTAGGCCACTAGTGGTTTGGGTCTCGTGACCCAGACAGTGGTCACCAGGGTTGCGTGACCCCTCGGCAGCGGTCGTCGACCTCCATTTAGCTTCTTCGTGCAAATTATGGAGGAAACGAATAGGAAACGTGGTCAAGACTTACATTTTTAGAATACTATTTCTCAAATGACCTCTGAACATGTTTTGGGTTAAAGGCTCATAGAGGCCTTTGGAAATGCATTTCCTCAAAGTGGAGCAAAAAACGAATCAAATTCTACTTGCATTTGTCCAAATAACTTTAGAGTCCCAAAACCTATTTGGAATACTGAGCCAAACGGGGTCTTATATCCTCCTAACATCAATTACAAATAAACAATTATACTCTAACCTCGGTTAATTATTGCTACACATCCTGCGAAATCCTTGGCACGCTTTTTTTATCCTGGTAATGATTATTAACTTTCGAGATAATTAGGAAGACCCTTCGTCATTTTGGCATTTGGATCCATCACTCGGCATAATACTCGATGTTGACCAATGTTCTTCTCATCCTTCGATACTTAGCAAAATTCTGGAGTTAGGTTGTCGATAATCTCCATCAGTTACCAACACTCTTTGTCGACAGCTCTTTCACTATCGCGTACTAACTAAAGGTCAGCGAATTAGTTCCGATGGATCATCACCATCACCGATCGAACTCATAACTCGTCAACATGAGAAGTTGATCATTTTTATGTGCAAAGCAGTACTTCACCTTGAAACTGGAGTGAGGTGGTTGTCAACTTGTCAATATGCCTTGAAAAAGGCGAAAAGGACTCGTCAGGAGGAGACCGTGTCTTCCGTTATATGTACTAGAATTGCAGAGTTTCGTTGCTTGGGCCACCACTTGATCAATAAATATTTGGCTCCACATCGAAAGCTCCAATGTGCTGTCCTCTCTCTCAAGCCCACTTGAAGAGTTTTAGCCCAAAAACAAGTTCACGAGACGCATTTCGGTCTTCCTGTCGCAATTCCGAGACACTTTTCAATTGTTGAGTCCTGCACGTTTTGATCCAGGAATTAATGATCTCGATCTCAATGGATCCCACTCTTTTAGATCTGCCAAAACGGTCCATTTCTTAATGCATATTTGATGGAGGGATTGTTGTATAAGATAGTTAAATTTAGTAAAATGGTCATAAATAAATTTAAAATAGTGAAATCCAAAAAAAATAGACGTTAAATGTGTTTATAGGCTACTTAAACTTAATCCATTTATATGATTCTTTCTTTACCCTCTTTCGACCTCACTCGATCTCGCACTCACCCACTCTGTGTTTTTACCTTAGTTTGGGCACAAGTTTTATTAAATTGCATTAAACATAAAAATGTTTCAGCAACATTGGTCAAGTCGGTTATAAGTTAATAATTATGTATTATATGCATAGGGGTCAATTTGGTAGCCCGAACCCTTGATGAGCGGATCCAAACAAACTGTTTCCTTCTTGCGTCGTCTAGAGCTGGTCATTTTCCTCATTAGAGAAGATACGATTTCTAATTCGTGAGTGGGGCAGGTGGGTAGGGTAGTGTTTTTCTAGGCTTAAATCGGGTTCTCTCTCTCTCTCTAACTCTAAATACAATATAAAAACGTTTGCATATATGTCTACTTTGGGAAGGTGCCTTCCAATGAAGTCCAATACGTGCAAGCAAAGAATAGAACTTCGAATCCATTGGCTACTAGGCGTTAAGCCCAAAGAACATGAACAAGCATGCATCTGCGTGTCTACGTGGAAGATGGAACGGTAAATTTTTTCACGCAAATTGAAATCGTGAGCGTTCAATTCTTCTCCAGAGAAGGATCGGGTCAACGAAGACCTGCGGAACCATTCCTACCGTGCACGCCTTAATCTGACCTCAGACGAAGATTTGATCATTCGAAGCATCTAAATCTCAGCAGACTTTTTTGTCTTGGGTAGTCGAAGACAGCATGCGAGCAAATCAGTCTTTGAACGTGGATCGCGTATTCTCTGCCGGATGACAGAGAGAGAGAGAGAGATACCATGCACGCACATCATCTGACGATTGGTCAGCATGCTTCAGAGATTGCACAAACCAATTCTATCGACATGAAACACGCGATGATTTCAAAAAAAGGAAACTATAATCCACTAGAAATCTGAAGAGCGAAATGATCGTCAAGTCATATCATACAAAGTCACATGCGAGTGCGCATATGTCTGGATTGTACAGATGAAGGAAAGAATTGAAAGAACCGAAAAAGAAAAAAAACGGTCATATGTCCCGGGGGGGGAAGAGAGATTAAGAACTAAGCCAAGGTTAGTTCTTGTGGGTGGTCTTTTGGCACTTGGCCTTGATCCACTGGATGCCGACGGTGGTTCCTTCCTTGACCTTCTTGACGCCGTGCGACGCCACCGTCTTGGTCTTCACGAAGCCTTCCCCCATCTTCTCCTTGTACTTGGCCGTCGCGAGGCCGCTCTTCTTCTTGTTGCTCTCCGCCAGAGCCGGATCCGGGTTGTAGTCCCACTGGTCCGCCCATGACGTGCCATTAGAGTCGTGCCCCTCCATGTTTTCAAACAAAATCCTGCCCGGAGAGAATCCCAAGACCTGTGTAACTCTTCAGAAAGGGAAAGAGGGAGAGAGAAAATGAGATAGGTGAGGCTTAGTTAAGCTAATGCTTGCATTTTATAAGAAGTCCTACCAAGCCTGCAACCTCAAGAAACGAATGACGTCCTTAAGAGTGTTCGCGTCAAAAATGGAAACTCACGCGCCTGGCGAGAAGGAAGAAAGTCAACAAACGCACGCCCCCGTCCAGTTCCCTTCCCTTCCCTCCACCTTCCATCCTAACACCACACGAACGACGTTGGTGCTTCCCTAAACGTCCAAGACGAGGCATATGACGTCTCGCATGAGTAATTTACCTTCATCGGAAAAGTCAAATGATTCCATTCTCACGACGTAACGGGCTGTACTTCCCGTCTTATCTGAATTGGAGGTTTGTGTTCGGCTGGAGCTGCTTCCCCTGGATCAGAACCACTCCCTGGGAACATTTTCAAAATGGACGGGAACCGTGTGCCGTTACATCAGCATCTGGAACCATCCAGACACCTTTGACCGAGACCCGCTGATGCTAAAAGAAAAATAATTTCAGCTATAGGGGGGTGCAAGGCGGCTACTGAGCAAATTACCTAATGCAAGGATAATGACAAGTCTTTGGACTTTTAATAAGAGCCTTGGTATTCAAGAATTCGTTGGTTACCAAAACCACAATACTCAAAAAAATATCTGGATGGTTGTTTGCACATACCTTTGAGATGGTTGTTGTGCTGAAAGATACCCGAATGCCGCAGACTTCAGAACTGGGATTTCTCGTGGCCGTCGTCCACCTGAAATTTCAAAGTTACATTTCGGAAATCCTTGTCAGAAGCACACGTGATTGGTTATGTCAGAGTCATTTGGATTAGGAAGACATTGTGCGCGATGCTTTTGCCTTCATCTTACGATCAGATCGTGTCTTCCCTCGTAAGGAAAGGAAGGCAAACGATCATGGTAAACAATTGGCTAGTATTAGCTCCGATTGCATAAGGCATAGCCAGTAATGAATTTCACTATATTTTTGGTCCCAATAACACAGTTGTAAGAACTCCATTACATCTAATCGTTCACAACAAAGAGAAGAAGAGACGTGAGCTGAACTTTGCATTCAGTTAACAAAGAGACCGCTGCGGAGAACTAGAACCTGAACACAGGCTACATAACACCACATAGGCTACACAACACCGAAGACTATGAATGATATTGTGATTAGCAAATTCACAGTCGATCCTCCGAGGCCTTATTTGGCACTTTATGCAGTCTCGGCTACTGAGCGTATGTGTCGGGATCTCTCAAGTATTTGTCATATAGCCATTGCGATGTGTGAAAAGCATGACCCACACTCTGTGTTGGGAACAGGTTTCTGCTATTTTGCCAATCATTTGTAAGCTTTACCCACTCTCTCCTCCATTCTTTCAACCGGAAATCATGGCCCTCCGCCAGACTCTCTTTCAGAAATTTGAAATAAAGAGCTGCTCGTGGACCATAGTAATCTCTTAGCAGTCCGCTCCAATATTTGTTTCCTAAACAAAAGGAAAGGAAGATCATTCACCCGAAAGTTATTGTCACTCTCTCTGCAGAAAAATCTCATAGAAATCTAGGATTTAAGTACCAGATTCAGTAATAAAACAATGGTTATCACAAGCATTGAGTTCTCAAGAGCATAGAATAGATGTGATGCAATAATGTCCACTCTATTGGGAATACAATAACTTTCACTGATGGGAACCAGCTACTTCCAAGGATTTTATATAGAAGAAACAGGTGCAAAAGGTTCAAATTCCTCACCATAATCACGCAGGAGACTTGCTTCCTCCCCTGAGTTATCAAACCACATTGTTATCTGCGTCCTTGCATTCCATTCAAACTGTCGAAGAATCACTTTGCAGATGTTAAGTTTCCAAATAATTCTACAACTTATAGATCAGTGACTGAAAGCCTCTGTACCTGTCTTTCCTGTTCTTTATTTTGGGCGAGTTGCTTGGCACTTTCTAACCAAGGACCCAGAAGAAATCCTTCATGACAAGCCAAGAGTGTGTCCATGTCCTCAACAAGATTCAGGAATTTCTGGCTATGGAAAGCAACTCCATAAGCATCTTGTCGCTGGTAGTCTTCTATGACTTTCAAAAATAGCTCATTTGCAAACTTCGCCAGAGCTTGTCTTGTTAGATCGACAAGATCATACCTATGGATGAAATTGGAAGCAAATAAATTGCAGATTATCAAGACAAAAAAATGATGGGGGTAAGTACACTAAAAGTGCCAAAAGTTTCGTACAACGCTCACTTTAGTGCCGAAAGTTTATTTTGGATCACTTAAAGTGTAGAAAATTTTGAAAAACGATGCAAACGCCGATCCGATTAGCCGGAAATCCGACGTGGCACCCTTTTATTAATTTTTGAAGCCGACTTAGCTCACTGGAAAGTACAGTCAACATTAATTGTCCAAAACGACATTGTTTATATGGTTGCCCAATTATAAACTGTAATTTTATTTGCAATTTAGGGTTTTTGTCCAAATTAGGTTTTCACCTTTTCAATTTGCAAAAGATTAAAGAAGGAGAGTGGAAGATGATGAGGGATGAAGATGATAACGGTGGTTGCTTCAATTGTGACCATGCTCCGTCGCCGCTGTCATCGTCGTGGGGGGAGAGAAGCTCTGTCACCGCCGCCATCGTAGCTGAGTGATCTTGCTTACCTCTGCCCTGACAATGCTTAGATCTGGAACCTCAAGCTATTAAGAACAAGATATCCCAACTCGCACACCAAATCAAGCTCGAAGCCCAAGCTTCCAGTGTCTATACACTAGACCGGGGGAGGACGAAGAGGAGCAAGTGAAGGTCTTGACCAAGCTCTAGGAGAGACAGTGAGGCTCCAACAGAGATTACCAAGACCTGATCTGAAGGCTTCCTCAAGCTGATCTCTCTCTTCTCAGCTTCAATTCAGCTCAGGCATTCTTCAATTTCTCCCTCCTTTCTTCTTTCCCTCTCTTTTTCCTTCTCTCTACAAATTTTCCCCGAAAATGGAAGAGCATATTGAAGGATTCTTTTTCATACGGCGTCATTTATAAAGAGTATAGCCACGTCATAATCCATGTTGGACTTAATTTTTAAATAAAATTACCACGTAATATTTTGGCTGGAATTTATAACTGAGGCACTTAAATGATCATTTTTTATCCAATTTGGCACTTATATGAGCCGCCGGAAATTTTTAGCACCAAAGTGAGCGCCATACACAACTTTTGGCACTCTAGTATACTTACCCCGTTTTGAGAGAGAAGATGCATTAATAAAAGTGAAGACTTGTGACTGTCCATCAACATAGTTAGCAGAAAAAAACTTCAAAAAAAAAAACATTTAGTTTGACATATATTGAAGCACTGAACCTGTAAGTGTCACTAGATTGTAGTTGATCGCCACCTGCAAGGAAAAGTTCTAGTGCGCGTACCACTTCGGACGTCGAGTACCACATATGAGGCTCATCGGTCAAACCAGTTTTTTCATTCAGCACTGCTCCTCTAAATAGTGGCTTGCCATAGCGATGATACCTCAATTGTGAGAATGAAATTGAAGAAGGATCAGCATCAGGGAAAGCCACAATGACATCCCTATTCTTGTCCTGCATCAATAAAACATAAGGGTCACTGGACAAAAACATAGTACAATGTCCTTTTGGATAATTCAAAAATACGTCAGCACATAATAAATGTCCTTTTGGATAATTCAGAAATACGTCAGTATAGGAATTGTTCACATCCATTTATGCATCAGCCAGGTAAAACTCCAGCTTGCAACAGAAGAACCTAAACACATACAGTAAATGTGAAAGCAGAAGAGACTTACATATAAGCCATCAGTGCAGTTATAGATCGTGTGATGAAGGATGTTCCATGCTTCTTTTATTGAAGAAACTGATTGCCCATATCGTCTACTTGAATATAGATCGATCCATGTCTGAGATAGAGAGAACACATGATTTTAATAAATGACAAAAAGTTCACACATACAAATAAGGCAGACAAGGATAGTAAAGGTTTGAATAATAGTATGTTAAGTAATAGTAACCAAATTAGGTGACTCTTCAGATTCGAAATGCTCTACATCCAACTAATTCTGCAGGTAGCCATTTTGGAAGAAGCATAGTTTATGTCCTAACATTTTGTTCTGCTCTATAATGTATGAAAGTGACAGGAAAAATGTAGCACACCGCTAATACTCTGATCTGAAGAGTAAGGGGGGGGACCCCTTTACAATGCAGCAAGAAAATTCTTGAAAAATTTCATATAGAAAACAGTAACATCTCCAGCCCTTCAAAAGCCTTTGAGCAGTAGAAAGCACATGCTAATAATGGCATACTGCCTCAATCTCTTAAAGTCAACGCAGAGAATTATTGGGATGAGCATGAACGATAAGACAAGGCTGGTGGGTATGAGCTAATCTATGCATTGTTCACATCGACATCATGCAGATATAGTTTCAATTACCTTAACATCGACTTTCCTTTGCTGAAATGCCATCTCAGACATGAGATCGTAAACAACAGGATTCTGTTCTATGCCCTCCATAGACATTCCAACACCAACCTTCCACAATCAACAAGCAAATAGCAGTAAATTCTTCATATTACTTTAAGATGCAAGAAAAACCGAGATAATTAAGAGTAAAAACAAACGGTGGAGATTAATACTGACATAGCATCATTTCCACATGAAGCTACAATGAATCTGGTCAAAACCTATTCTATGGGCAATTTTTAAGAACCAATCTTCAGCCACAGAACAACAACCAGCAAAGCAAGGAGAAGATTTATGACTTCTTAAAAGAAAAATTCTTGCTCCAATTGATGAGAATCACATATCAATTAGTTCAGATGAAATTCTAAATCTCGTGCTCAATGTGATCTTCCTCTGAAAATGAAGAGGAACAAAGTTTTGGAAACAAGAGATTTCAGCTGGTCAGCCAACAAGTCAACACCCAAAAACAGTGCAAAAACCAAATGTACAAAAGAATAGCCCAAGCACTTTCCCTACACATTACATATCCAAAATGTGTGATCCTCCTCAACATTATTCTTTCTTCATATATCCTGTATGTCTGTGACAAAGATTAGTACAATGGAGCAAATATACTGATAATTTTCCTCGTACTACAATGACTAAATTATTGCCCACTTTCGACATCCAGAGAAGTGGGCACCAGTAATTATGTGAAAGTGACTAGAATTCCATACTTCACTTAAACAAGCAACTAACAACTAATGCCATCCACATCAAGAAAATAAATGTACCATTGTTGAGTTTTCACTCATATAAGCTTCAATTGGTCCAGATGCTACAGCATCTAGCACCCCGTACATCTCAATATTTCCAGCAAAGTTGTGAAGCATGCACCTGTAATACATCAAAGCAAAAAACAAAATAAGATACTGAAGAGAACAGTACAAATTAACCCAAATAAACATAGAAATAGGCAAAGGCTCACATTCAAGCTCAATCAATGAAGATTTAAAATTGTCAAAAAACCAATTTAGTCTGTGAGAACACAATGACAAAACCAAGCTACTGTTTCTTCATTCCCATTCCAGACATATACCTTTGTTTGGTAAAACTGAGTTAGCTTATCAGTCGCGAGGAAATATTCTAGATATCATTACCAACAAAAAGAACAAGAAGGAAACTTTCCAGATGTAAGGAACCCCATAAAACTGCTCCGAAGTCATCCATATGGGTTTCACTTCAGCAAAGAGATCAAGGACTACCAGCTTCCCCAATGGCACAGAATGTAGAAGTGCCTGAAGCAACCATATTGCAGAATTATCTACCAGCAAATATAAGCTTAAACACAATAAGTAGTGCAAATTGATAGAAATCTGGCACATCCACCAATATGTAAAGAGCAGCACCACAAAATATGCAAAAGTTGACTAATTATTCGAAAAGAAGAAACCAACGTAGTGGCTATTCAATATGGCTGCACAAGTTCTATTGCTTACATGGAGATAGCTATGCAGGCAATTTCACAGCAATGTGATGGGGCATATCTTACCTTCATTTGGGGAGGTCTCCAGAATGGATCATAAGAAAACAGCCATCCCTAAAGAAAAGTCAAAGCAGACTGCCTTAAATTGGACTAATGTGAAAAACTATCATAAAACATTCAAACCATATATTTGGCACATAGAATTCTCAGAGTTGCCAAAGGAAGTTTGTTAGTGGATGCTAATTCACACCTGCATCAGCCAGACTGCATCAGCATCACCACTCTGCATTCCTTCAAAGATTGCAGCACCTAATGAAGATATATATGCTGGTTCGTCTATAGGTGGAGTGTTCTCATCAAAGGTGTCACTGCAATAACCTCAGAAATTCACTATGTAATGCCCCACATAGAAGAGGCCTATACATGACAGAAGGTCAAGTACTTGATGTATTTTAGATAACCAATTACAGATATATTTGAATGGATCAAATTTACTGTTCCAAAAGAACTAATGTCATAAACTGTAGGTTCCCAGGTTCTAGTGGCTGTCATGCTCCATTTCATCAAAAAGGCTAGACATTCGGGGTGTACCGTGACTTGTGGATTCCACAGAATACTCGTTTATTTGTAGCATTGCAAATCAAGAAAATTATGATCACAGCCAAAAATTGGGGCAAGGCCAGAGAAAGGAAATTTTAATATTCACTGGAAGTTGAAAACTACTTTAACATATTTGCAGAAGAAATCTGCACAAATACATTCAACTTCAGAGGCCCAGAATGGTGCCTCTGGACCCATTCATACAATCTACCTGAAACTCTCTTTTGGGGAAGGTTTCCTTTTATGACTTTTTGGTTTGCATATTTCATGATTAATCCAAATAGGACAAAGCAAACATCCAAATATTTGGACCCACATCAAAGATACTATTTCTGCAAGGCATAGGAGTTCACGATATCAAAAAATAAACCCCAACACCTGAAACTCTCTTTAGGGGAAGGTTTGCATATGTCATGATTAATCCAAATAGGTCAACATCAAAGATACTATATCAAAAAATAAACCCCAACCAGCTCTTTCTTTTCAGCCAGACTCCTCTCACACACACAGAGAAACAGAGACAGTAACTTCAATCTGATTAGAGAGCCATTTTGGAAAATTTTTAATAAGTTAACACTTATTTATAAAGAGAGAACTGTGGAAATTGAGCAGTTATTGCCAAAAAAATGAACTGCTGCAGAACAAGTCATTTGATTCAGACATCCACTGTGATGAATGAATCTCCATATCAGCCTAGGGCATTGGCCATTATGGTTTTTCTACAGCAGCCGATACAGCTATTCACCAAATGGAGATCCCAAGCAGAAAATCCAAGCATAGGCTGCTTATTTAGGCTAGAACCAGATCCAAAGCTAAAAGAATAGCATTTGTTACAGGCAAGTAAATCACCATTTTGCAAATGGATTATGAATGCCGCAGGTGTGCAGCGACTCCATTAGCAGCTTCACTACTTAAGTATTTGGAACAACACCACAAGTCACATCAGATGAGAGTTCTTACCAGTTGTAAATGTGACCAGTTCTTCCATATTCTGAAAACGAAGCAGGAAAAAGAAGATAACTATGGAGAAACAAGACAACTTTCACATACTACAAGCAAAGAGAACTAAAATATTCCAGAGGATATAATGGATTCTGCAAACCTCTCAGTTGTTGCTCAATGAATGCCCGTCCAATCTCAACGAAGAGGGGGTCAGTTGCATCAAGAAGATAAGTGCAGCACCATCTTGGATTACTCTCAACAGAAAACCTAAAACATGTTGAACAGATGCGGTAAGAAAACCAAACGAGATTCTAATGCCCATGGTAAAACGATGTGCAACTTTAATATACAAGATGATATACACTTGGACATGTGCTACTTTGATTACTGGATCATAATCATGGTTTTATGGACACTGGATAGCCACAAACATTCCTCTTGAGACAGTCATTAGAAAATTACTCAATATGCTGCACATGTTATTGACATCTTCTTACATAGGGGAATTAACAGGGCCATCAGGAGAAAGTACTGAATCAAGTAGCCAAAGGAGGTGCTCACCAGTTCCCTAGGCGAGTGATCTTTGCTGAAGGGAATATATCTTTTAGTGCTGCTGGAACGTTCCCGGAGAAGGCTGGAAGGACTGCAAGAGAAATAAAGCATCAAATCATTAATCACCTATACTAAGTAGAATGTTTCTAAAGACTCCAAACTATGTTATACTTGTGGATTTGTAAAAGCAAGTTCCTTACTAAAATTGTTCCTGCATGATTACCCTTTATATTACGATTTTCTCAGGGTGAAGTTGAGGACATCAAATGTTATGTTCAGACATCCCAAGTGCTTAAGTGCTACATAATTCTAAACGAGTTCAATCTACTTGTGAGATTGTGAGCAATGACAATCAACTGACATCAATTGAGATTGACTTTTTTTTTCTTTTTGCAGGTTAAATAAGATGAAATTGAGTCTAAAATAACATCTATCAAATCAATCCACATTGATGAGAAGCTTTCCAAGCGAGAGACGAAGTCAACTTTAAAATGCAGGTCAATATTCAGTTGACCTAGTACCTGGTGTCATCCCAAGTTCATACATTCTTTCCAGAATCTTTTTCTGCAGACGTAATTGTTGGTCTAACCAACTCTGTGGTAGTGGTCCACCCCATCTGCGCTAAGAAAAAGGCTCATTAATTATGACAGGAACTACTGAAATCAATGAGAAAAATGCACAGAAGAGAGTACTTGTGGTGGCTAGATACTATTTGACACACATTCTTGAGAAAACATTTGACAAGACCTTACACCATTTCAACTATCTCAACCTAATTATTTTGAGGAGCAAAAGACTATCTAAAAAGATGACACACAAAAACACAAACTGCAAAGTCAAAAGCGAAACCTGTCATGAAGAGCGTGCAGATCGTTAAAAAATCAGTAACAGTCTAAGAAATGCCAAAACATAGACAACTCGATTACTAACCTAAAAAGGTTTTGATGAGAGAACCAGCAGCAAGATCAGTAAATGAGAAAATGTAGCTCACCCATGCAAATTTCCCATGCGGGACCAGGCAAGAAATGCAGGACCTCCAAAGAAATCATCCAAATCTGACGTACTTATGTTAAACTTCTGCTGAAGAAATGTGGAAGGTAATACCAAATCAGACATGATGAAGTATGTTAAATTGCAATTATCAGAGAAATATTATGTTACACTAATCTTTATTGTGTGAATTAAATCAACAGCAGATGACTCAACAAATTAAGCAACAAGATCCAGAGTCAAAGTAACAAATCGTAGTAAAAGCTGCCATAAAAATGGCTCTTGAATGATTCTTTCTCAAAGCACAAGAGAGGGGAATCGCAAATATGAACAGGGTCAATGACAGAAAACATCCCGTATTAACTGTTTAGAGTTGATTTATAGTATCCCCTTCCTTCTATGCTAACTTAACTCCCTAGGGGAAAAGAAAAATATGACTAAGAGCCAAAGCTTCATGCTGACATGCCAAGCAGCCAACTGCGTCTTCATCTATTAGAATTAAGTAACAAGGCGACAAAAGCAAATTCTGAGTACAAAAACAGTGAATAAACCACAATTTGCCAATAACAAATGTTAGTTTGTAAATTTAATTTTATCTAAGTACAAAAACAGTACCTGAAAAACTTTTTGCCAAATAGCCTCTTGCCCAGTGAATGCTAGCGGTAAGTTGATCCCTTGAAGAGCCATCCAATCAATTTCCTTCTCCCATCTTTTCCAATCCCACCAAGCAAAAGAATCTTTCCAAATAACATTAGATTTAGTTAGCCTAGTACTGAATCTAAAAATACAGCCTTATCATCATTTTCATGCTGCCTCAGAGGCTCATAAAATTGCCATAGGATGACTGCCTAAAAAGTACAGGTTAATATTCTTGGTGAAATCTTACAGCTTGATGTAACGGCATTTTGATAGTAACTCCAAGGAATGGGTCTCTGAACAACAACACCAGCATCATGAACACGGGGAAGAGAACCAAATTTTGGTATTGAATGCGTCTGCAGACCACCAGTTTTATCCCAAGAGATGTGTGAACCACACCAGTACTTCAAGTACCAGTGTAAACCGGCCAAGACCTCCACCCCAGTTACTCCAGAAATCCTATTTAAAATTAAACCATGGTCAACAATGGAAAGAGAGCTGCAAACGAGAACAGGCAACATTTGAAATAACAGAGGAACTAGCTGTCCTTTCAGCACTTTCCTCAACAAGTTCTCACTATCCTCCATGAGGATGTCCTGCATATTAATAATAACCCCAAAAGCTGATGCATGCTAAACTGCCGAAGCAATATGAAGATTGGGAATGGATGGAGATCCACGGAACATTGATTTTGATGAGGAAAAGATAAGGGCTTTGAGGATTTGGCAGCGAGTCACTCTGCGATTACGACATAAAAATTCAAGCTGCACCTACCCCTTTGAGTGCCAGCAAAGTGTTAACGGCATTCACCGAGAGTGCGACACCACAGACACCACCAATGAACTGACTAACATGTCATTCAATGCTTTAACAGAAAAAACAACATTCGAGTAAGGTATGTTGGCGTACAGTATTTCAGGGGCGCCACGTCTGCCGAACGAAGGATGATTTGTTATCACAAAGCAAATCTCACCACCGCATTCATCCTGAAAGAATCAAATATCAGCGAATGATCTAACCTTCCAAATGAAAGCAGAGAAAATCTTTCTACACTGCGATCGATCAAAAGTCAAACAATGAACGTCCACAAACTTCGATCGAGAAACATACAGCGGTTCTGATTACAGTACTTCCATATGAATTTCTTATGGAAAGTTCATCAAAGACATGCAGCCGATCGCCCGACGCAGGACTCTACTCTCGAAACGAGAGTGATCGCGCGCTAACACACCGACTCAGTCCGATCATCTCACGTCGCGCAGAATCACAATCCAATCAAAAACGCTGATCCTCATTAACCGAGTACCTTAGAAATGATCCGGAACTCGAAGCTCGAGTAGCGCGACGGCAGCAGCCGCAGGAGCGCGCCGCGAGCGGCGGCCAGCTGGACCGCGGCCGGGGCCCGCTCGCGGTCCTGAATCTCGAGGAGCCGCGACACGTAGCCGACGCCGGCGGTGGAGCACCGAGCGGCGGGGGCGACGGCGCCGAGGACGAGGACGAGGAGGAGGGCGGCCAGGGGGACGGCAACGGGGAGCGGAGGCCGAGCCATGGCGGCGGCGGCGGCGGCGGCGGCGGCGATGGAGAAGAGGAGGAGGATGGGCAGTGATGTTGCGGGAGAGAGGCCGCGGGGTTTATATGGAAGTTAGGCATTGCTGGCGACGGAGAGGAAGTTGCAGATTCTTTACGATGGAGAACGAGACAAAACTTCGAGGCCGGCCGGAGAGAGAGAGAGTAGCGCAGTGCATGCTGCGCTTAGCGGTTGCACAGAGAGGCGTCAACGAGAACGACGTTGCGTGTTCTTTTGGATTTTTTCGGGGCGTTTTGTCATTATTGTCGTTAAAATGTGTTTTTTTATTTTGTTTGTTTTTTTCTGCATGGATTTTCCTGTTTTAGTGTTATGCGTTGAACATTACTAGAACATTACTATATTTGTTTTATCGTGAGATAAATTTAAATCGTGATAAATCACGAGACTTTCTGATTGAAAGTATTATCAATTGCATCTAGTCGGGGATGCCTTGCTCTTCTTTTTTTTCCTTTTGGATAATTCAGGATATCCGAGCTTTGCAGCTCAACTAATCACTACATGCCAATGGCCGGCCCCGCACATGCGTCAGTTAGGACTCTCTTCACAAAGTAGTGGGAATAACCCCAAGATGGGTGACCACCGTGATTTAAAAGTAAAATCTGCTAGGTACAAACTAATCACTCAACCACTCAGTCAACGTTAGTCCAAAACACCCCATGCACTAGGGTGTCAAAAAACTAAGACATTTTCAGCTTGCGTCACAAGTTAAGGAATCGGCATTATAACGGGTTTGGTTCAGTTCGGGTAGCATGCGGTTCAGGTCACAGTAATCATAGGACAACCATGTTAGGTTTGGTTCGGGTCAACCCAAACTATTGACACCCCTAACATTGAGTTATGTCATTATTACCCGGGGGCAATGGTACCAACAACTGTTTATGAATTCCCAGTGAATCTAGCACTCTCGATGTCTTGAACTGATAATTATGAAGTGGAATGTATTCGCATTGATTCGGCGAACTTCTCCAAGAGCACCATAACAACATTCAGAATGGAATCGAAAATGGACGCTTTTCGAGCACCATGAATAGCTCGTACTTACCGGTGACAGGACATTGCAGCCGGCGAATGTCCCTGCCTCGGGTATAATTTGCCAGCACAATCTGGCAAAATGGACCATAAGTACAAGTCTGAAAGTTCATCTCTGTGGATATGCACCATTACAACTCTCGAATACACTGAAAACCTTACACCAGATGTTGCATGCGGCAGGTATAGAACGCTCTCCATGCTAAGTAAGGCCTAACATTACAATAATCAATTCGCTGATAAGCTACTATTGACAGTGGACGAATCCAGCAAAGAATTACACTTTTGCAAATATGAGTTACTGTATAAAAATTTCACAGTGAATTACATTAAATAACTTTTGACAATCGGCATAGGCCACCTCAGTATTTACAGTGGTTCTTTTGCTGGTGTGCCTGGAGGGCGGGGATACTTTCTGGGTGTGGAGTGACCCTTCAAACAGATGATGGCAGTTCTTTGCCCATATGGACCGTGGGATTCAACTGGATACAATCAAAATGAATACATCAATTTAACTCGCGAAATAAGCATGATTAACAAGTATATTGAGCATGAAGTGCAATGGATCCTCCAAACTTCAATCTCAATTAGCAGAAGACTATGGCACAAAAATCATCCTCCCGTAGCCTGTTTTGCATTAAGAGGAGGAGGCAACTAATTCATTTTGTTTGATGCAAGTGTCTTAGATGCAGTGAAATTGGCTTCAAATCTGACGGGAGTATTCACATGTTGTGCCAGCTCAATTAGCCCTGGCCATGAGACTAGTAGACCTGATACTGTTATTCCCTACTATCTCAGCATGGCACTGTCCATAAATCTCCCTTTCTTTCTAAATTATCAATGCTCAATGTTTTCCGCAAGAAGTTGTATTACTCCTAAATCTATCGGATAAAACAGGCCTGCCTGTTGGATTAACAACCCCTACAGGCCCTTGCAAACAACTCTTATGCATAGATACTAACTCCAGGAATATTTCCATCGGCTGGAGATACAGAATATTTACCAGGACAGACTTGCAAAAGGGAAGCACCCATTGACCGGATTGCTGTTTCAGCATTTTTAACTTCATCCTGCTTAAATTCCCAATGAAGACATGTTAATGCAACCCTTGCCTCATACCGAAGAAAAAAGGTAATTTTGCAGCGAACAGAAAATCTCACACTAGCTGGAATTACTATTGCATCATTCCAGAAATTAGGTGTCCGTGAGACAGATTAATAGACCAGGTTAAAGTATTCGGCTGATTGAAGCATTAAAAATATGGATGAAAGGGAAAAATAAACATGCACCTCCGGATTGTGACCCTTCGCAGCCACAAACAAGCCACCAACACGAACAAGTGGAAGACAATATTCAGCTGGAAATGCAACAAGTATAAGCACTAGCAAACCAAGAGTGTGGAATTTGATTCTAATAAACATCCAATCATCACCTAAGACTCTCATCTCGGCTACAGCTCTGGCAACAGCAACATCAAAATGTTCTCTGAAGCACGAATCATTACCAATATCCTGCCCAAGAACAGATTTTCAGAAGATGCACCACAGCCCTGATATGTAGAGTGTTAACCAGATTGCTCTCCAAACTTCCGACATGAAACACTGGAACGGTCTTAATTCTTACAAATAAATCCTTAATCATAGAAAAGCAATGGAACTCATACCTCCACTCTTCCATTCACGACCTCAACATTGGACACCCCGGCTAGATTGACTGCATGCTCCAAGAAAACACAACGTTTTCTCATAGACTCGACAAGAGTCACCTGCCAATCTTCAGTGCTTTTATAACAAGAATCAAAACGTCCCACCAACCCCACATCCCACAAAGTGAACAAAAACCACATCAAACATGAAGACCATGTACCAAATCCAACCGACCATACCACCATGAACTTCCACAAAAATCAGCCATGATAATTCAACTGATGAACTAATACACTTACCAGGCTCTGCAATTGCTAAGACCGTACGACCATGAACTCCCACAAAAATCAGCCAATATAATTCAACTGATGAACTAACATACTTACCGGGCTCTGCAATTGCTAAGACCAATCCAGGAAGCCCAGCGCCGCTCCCAACATCGACGACGCTAATCTTAGCACAAGAAGCACCGCAATGCGATAGATAAGAGTCCCGTATCGGAGGGACAATCGATAGGGAGTCCTCGACGTGCCTCTCCATCACCTCACCCGCCTCTCTGACCGCAGTCAGATTCATTCTCTGCGGCAATAATTTCCTGTTCCCTCAATCTCTACGCTTCAGAGCAACAAAACTCTAAAGAAAAAAACACGCCTTTCCTCGTTTTGCGGGCCTGTGTTCATGCAAAGGAGGCAAAGAAGAGGCGTAGAACCTGGTTCCACTCGAGGAGAGCGTCGACATAGAGGTGTATCTGCTCTTTCTGATGACTCTTCAGGGCCTGGAACTTCGGACAGTGAGCAGCTCTGCTCTCGGCTCCTCCCTCCGCGTTGACTAGAGCACAGTGCAGCCTCGTTGACGTAGGGACCGCCAGGTGTTTGACGAAAGTCCCGACAGAGAACGGTGCGGAAATGCCGGGGAATTTGCACCGCGAAGCTAACATGGCGGCGTGCCAAGATCGCCGGGTCAGCTTCCCTGCGATTGTCGTCCTTCTTTGCTGAAGAAGAAGAGGAAGAGGAAGAGAGAATCAACTGCTGGAACGAGACCGACGCTGGAGATATTATTTGCCTATTGGTTTTATGATATACCATCTTCATCTTCTTCTAGATTCCATATTTATTGCATTTTCTCTTCTTTTTTTTCTTTGAATTTTTCATCGTCTTTTTAAATCACTCGTGATACAAAATTTTCATAGTTAGTATTTTCTTCCATTAAGTTTTTTCGCTCCACAAGCCTGCTATTGCCGAGAAAGCAAAAAAATAAAAAATATATATATAATTCCCAAAGGATTTGTCAATGTACTCAGGACATTTTAGGGATTATGACTTTAATCGACCATAATTCGAGATGTATTTTAAGGGCAGACATCAATACATAAAGAATTAGTAATGTATATAAAAAAAATTAATGAAAAGAAAAGGATGATGTGATGAATATTTCAAATAGGAAGAAGGGAAAGTAAAGATTAGCAAAAAATTAAATTGCTACTTGTTAATATAAAAATGAAAAGATAATAAAATTAGGAAAAAAAATTGGGCTTGAGGGAGTGACGCATGTCCTCCCCAAAATCCTTATTTTCACTTATTTTTATAGATAGGGAAATGACATAAATAATCTCTGAATTTTGGCTTAATGTCACATTTGAACGTTTAATTTATTCAATGCGATCCATAAACTTTAGTTCAATACATAATGTTGCTCTTGAATTTTTAATTTGGTTTACATGATCTCTAAACTTTTTGTACATATTTAATTTAGTCTATAAACTATAGAAAAATATTCAATATTGTCATTTCATTAATTCAAATCCAATAACAATATTAAATATTTTTTTATATAATCTATGAATTAGATTGTATACGTATCAAAAGTTTATGCACACACATTGAACAAAAATGTTAAGGGATGATATTGCACGTTGAATCAAAGATCAATGACTATTTTTGTAATTTGTCCTTATAGATAATTGTTTTGTTTCCTAGCTCTTTAGTCTTTACCAAAAAAAAAAGAAAAAATATAATTGTTCCTAGCTTGTGTTGTCGGCACGATTTGTTTATTAATGCAAAGAAATGAGTTTAATCAGTCACCTAAAAATTGTCATCATTCCCAAGGAAAAACAGTTTTGTCCATAAGCACGTTGGCCTTATTCTATAGACACAAAAAGATGCTTTATCGCTTATTTTATAGTAAAAGCTCGCATAATATAAATTCAAAAATTTAATGACATATTAATTTTAATAAGTAAATTCACACACGTTTTTGTGTATTTTTAAATTCACACATCATTATAAATTTTAATGGAAAAGTATAAGATAACCTCTTGAAATCTCACTTTATTTATGAATCTCCTATACACCTATAAATAAATAATGTCTAAAACCATGAGGTAGTGGTTAGATATGTCGATTTTAGACATTGGAAATACCTATAAATTTTACGCCTCAAAATTCAGATGAAACAGTTTTAAGACATATTCAAGTCCAACACGCCTTAAATATATCCATATAAGCTTCTTCTTCTTTTTCGCTGAATATGAAAAAGTGGGGAAGGACTTTTCTTATTTGTAATTTCACACACACTCAAATGATTTTCCACAGATAAAATTGCTCGTGGAAAATTATGATATTCAATGGGAAGTTAGGAACTAGTCCCCGGTCAAAAACGAAAGGTCTCGCTCGCCGAAATCGCGCGAGCCAAAGAATCTAGCGCGTACGAATCAACGGCAGAGGGACTCGATTGCACAAAAAACACGAATCGGACGACGAGAAACGACATTATTGTATTAAAAAGAGATTAGAAGCAGACAAATCCTGTCTTAAACGGGTAATCCCGGTAGGCCCCCTCCTCCCGTCTCGTACAGTTAAATACCGGTCAAAGTCAACTCCTGCGCAGTCATCCTCGGCGCTTCTTGATCTTGTGTCTCTCTCTCTCTCTCTCTCTCTCTAGAACAGTCACCAGTACCACCGCCGCGGAAAGAGAGAGAAAGCAAGAGAGAGAAAAGCACCGCGGACGGCCGACGGGAATCTCCGAACTCCGCCGCCGCCGCCATTGTCCCATCCTCCCAAACCCTCCTCAGCTCCGGCCGCCGCCGCCTCCCTCTTTTGAGCCCATTCATTCGTCCTCCCGCCGCCGTCGCCTCCCGCCTCCCGAGCAATGGGCGGCGGCAACGGAAGGCGGCGCCGGTGGATTCCCTCCTTCGGCCGCTCCTCCTCCTCCTCCGCCAGCAACTCCTCCGCCGCGAAGGACCCGCCGCCGCGGGAGTTCCTGTGCCCCGTCGGCGGGTCCCTCATGGCGGACCCGGTGGTCGTCTCGTCGGGCCAGACCTTCGAGCGGGTCTGCGCCGAGGTGTGCCGGGACCTGGGGTTCGCGCCCGCCCTGGACGACGGCGCCCGGCCCGACTTCGCCGCGCTCATCGAGAACCAAGCCCTCAAGAGGGCGATCCTCAACTGGTGCGACAAATCGGGGTCCCCGCCCCCGCGGCCGCCGGACTACCGCTCCGTCGAGAGCGCCGTGCGGTCCAAGATCGCCGCCGGGGCCGCGGAGAAGGAGGGGCCGATCCCCGTGATTAGGGATTCGGAGAAGGAGCTGCTGAGGGGAGTCGCGGAGAATCCGCCGATGATATACTCGCACGCGGTGAGCGCGGTCGGTCCCCGCGTCAACCACTTCTACTCGAGCTCGTCGGAGGAATCCGTGGTGATCCTGGCGAGCCCGGAGACCCCGTTGCCGCTGACCACGAGGCCCTCCTGCTTCTCGCCGTGGAGCTCGTCCGAGATCGCGGAGGGCGAGACCTCGGGCTCGGCTCCTAATCCGGAGGAGGAGAACCTGTTGGCGAAGCTGGAGAGCGCCGAGCTTCTGGACCAGGAGCAGGGCTTGCTCTTGCTGCGGAAGATCACGAGGACGAAGGAGGAGAGCAGGATTTCCCTGTGCACGCCGAGGATGATCGCCGCGCTCAAGCCGCTCCTGGCCGCGCGGCACGACGCGGTGCAGGTAAATGCCGTTGCTTCGCTCGTCAATTTGTCGCTGGGGAATGGGAACAAGGTGAAAATAGTGAGGTCCGGCGTTGTGCCCCCGTTGATCGATGTGTTGAAGGGAGGTTGTGTCGAAGCGCAAGAGCATGCTGCGGGCGCATTGTTTAGCTTAGCTTTGGAGGATGATAATAAGATGGCGATCGGAGTATTAGGCGCTTTGCCGCCTCTTTTACACGCACTTAGATCGGAGAGCGAGCGCACGAGGCATGACTCGGCGCTTGCTCTGTATAATTTGACTCTGGTGCAGACCAATAGGATCAAACTGGTGAAGCTTAATGCGGTGTCGGCTCTATTGGGGATGCTGAAAGCTAGGAACTTGGCCAACCGGGTATTGCTCATTCTGTGCAATCTGGCTGCCTGCATGGAAGGAAGGTCGGCCATGCTTGATGCCAATGCGGTGGCGATTCTAGTTGAGCTTCTTAGAAGGAAGGAGGTGGATTCTGAGGCAACCAGAGAGAATTGCGTGGCAGCACTCTATGCAATGAGTCACGGGAGTATGAGGTTTAAAGGGTTGGCGAGGGATGCAAAAGCGGTGGAGGTCTTGAGGGAGGTCGAGGAGAAGGGGACCGATCGAGCAAGAGAGAAGGCTAGGAGGTTGATGGAAATCATGAGAGGAAGAGAGCAAGACGAGGAAGAGGATCCTGACGGGTTGGTGCCCTCGGAATCAGGCGGATTTACCAGGACTCGATACCGATTGGGTGGCTTCGGGTCTGATGGGAGGAATTTGTACGGTGCAAACACTGCTGATTTCTAACCATTCATTGCGTCGGTTTCCTTTCCCAATTCAGGCATTGTGTATCTGGTAAGATTAAGTGGCGGTTGACAGATTGAGTCTTCAACTGCTGGTGGAAGGAAGGGAAACTTAGTGTTTTCGTTCATTAAAGCTAAGTTACTAATTTGCGGAGTGAAAATGGGTGCCTGACATTCCACCGAAGATACCTTGAGGAGGGAATTTCAGTCTGTTGCCAGATTTTCGGTCGCTCTGGTTAGGCGAGTTTGTGCATATGTAGGTGTGCATATTACTTTACCAGCGAGAGAGTGAGTGATGCTATTGCTGTGTTGTGTTTTCTACATCTCTCTTTTGCCACTTCTTTGGCTCATTTTTTCTGAGTTCTGTATTCTGGATGGGGTATATAATTGATTTTTGGAAGGGCCATTGGCAATCATTGGCAATAAACTAGATTAGATTTGTTCTTGTTCTTCTCCCTCACCGGCTCGAGTTCTTTGCACAAGCGCCGGCTCTTTCAGCGCCATTTCACGATGGTTTCAGTAAGAAATATGCCTGGAGGAAGCAGAAATGCGCCAAGTCAATGGCGCATGTCTGTCGAGATCTGGAAGTCGGCTGGTGCATTCTGTCATTACTGACGAGGGACGATGACAATGGCGAGTGGAGTAAGGCTGAGTCCGAGCTATGTTTTTGAAATGTGCTCTGTGATGTCTTAGAAAATTGCATTGATTTAAGCAAGAAGGACGTTCCTTCTCTCTCTCTCTCTCTCTCTCTCTCTCTCCTTTTTGGCTCTGGAGTAATCTACTATGGATGGGATTTGGTCCCTTGATTATTGCTGTATGAAAAGTTGCCATATTACATAACAAGAATATGGTATTTGGCACGGAAAATTAGCTGACCAGATGGGGAAATTACTGATTTTCACCTCCCTTCAGCACATCAATCAACAGGGGCACCTCCCTTGACCTTGCTATTATCACCTTGTTCGCAACAAAGCTCTTGGGTGCGTTTGGATATGGGAGTTATTAGGGCGCGTTTGAACCAAACGGTCTGGTTCTGCTTTCCCAAATGACTCTCGTTACGAGAAAGTCCAGATGTTTTGTGAACCTTTTTTTTTTAAGAACCTTGAGTAATCATTAAGAAAGTCGAAAGCTCTACGCACGCATGTAGATGTGTAGGTTGAGCTTTCGGCAATTTCGGAAAGTAAGCATCAATATTGATGAAGCTTTAGTAGTTACCCCTTTTGCCCTCAAAACCTTAATAATATTCCAAGTATTAAGATTAATGAAATTGATGCCCAAATTCAGAGATATGTTAGTTCAGCCCACCGCAACGAGGATTGCTTATTTCACCGGTTGCCAAACATAGCGTTCAAGCATCGAGATCAGGCTAAACATTTATTGGTATTGTCAAATGAAAAATTATTTACATTCTCAGGACGCCTAATTAATAATCAAATTTAAGTGAATATTATAAATTGTTCTAGCTCAATTATAATATATATATATATATATATATATATATATATATATATATATTTTTTTTTTTTTTTTGTTGCGAACTGCAAGGTCTATCAACCATGCATATAATTTCTCTTGTAATTTTCATCAAAAATAGTAAATTTAAAGTAATCGGTAATTTCTTCATTGGATTAATAACTTTTGACGAAGAAAGTAATTACTAAGAACGCAAATAATAGCCATTCTGGTCGGAAGAGAAATGGATTTTTTTATTTTTATTCTTAAATGAGTTTCTGAAAAAAAACATATGTTTGATAATGACGCAAACTTTTTATTCTCGAAATGGAACTTCGTTTTATAACAATATAAAATTTCTCTCTCTCGAGCAGCAGCAAACAGTGGACAGTAGCGACAGATGGATGGCTGATTAGTAGCAAGGATGAGTAACAAGAATTTATCATTTATGTTCTGTTTCAAATCTATTTTTGAGCTAAAAATTTATTATGAGAATAAAAAAAAAAAGAAATTACGCTACTAAATAGATTTCTATTCCAAATACAAGTCCAATACAGAAAAATAATATGAAATAGAAATAGAATGGTTATTATGCGCACCTTTAATATAATCAATAGTATCCTTTAATGTAATCAGTAGTATCAATATCCATATTTTTTGCAACTCATTTGTTTTCATGTATTAATATATTATAAATGATAATATCTACACTAAATAAACATTTTTTGTATAATGCGAAATAAATTTACCTATATCCACATCTTGCAAGTTCTATATAAATATATTAGATTATTTATGTAATCCCTCAATGGAGTGTCTAATAGGATTGCATTCCTTATTTTGACTTGTTAGTGTTCGCAAGCCTCATCCCCTCATTGGTAGTGAATATTTTTCTTGCTCACCACCAAGGAATACCAGAGTTTTTACACTAAAAATGAGCAAACGCTAGCAATTCCTCACTTCAAATCATTCTCACATGAAATTCTCCCGAAGGGTCGTTGAATGTGCTAGTGATCATCTAATGTGAATAACTTTTACTATATACCAGCAATATTTTGGTCCCCGGATTTCAATTACTCTTTCACCCCTCTCGCGATGCTGTCGAAATAAGCGTATCCCCTCGAACCAATCGTCTTCAAATTTGTACGAGGTCGCGAACTCGGGATTACACACTACTTCCAGACAAGATCCGTACGGCCCTCCGCAGCTCGCGCCGCCTCGTCGCAGGTCGCGCGGCTCCTGTCGGAACCCCGCGCCGCCACCCGAGGAGAAACGAACATGGCTCCTCGCGGTCTCGGGGCCTTGCTGATGATGTTCCTCGTGATCTCGCCGGCGCTCTTCGATCGGTCGGTGGCCGAGTCGGATTCGCGCTGGGAAGCTAAGCGGAGGCTGCTGAGGGAGAAAGTTCGCCGGATGTACGTTGAGAATTTTCATTACCTGTTTGACCCACTTGGTTCTTGTTCCTTTTGACCGCGATGGTCTGTGTCAATTCTTGAATTTTTTAATGGGTATGTCCTGTTCCTGCCAATGGGCTATTGATTGACTTATGTTTTTCAGTTCTTCCAATGTCATTCTTTCTCAAGATTTGATTTTTACTGCCGCCTTGCCGCTTCAGATGATATTGCCCGGATGGGTTGCTTGCTTTTGAGCTGCTTTGATGAAGTTTTAATAGATTGAGAGGTGTATGGGAGGTGAACTTGATGTGGATGTTGCTTTTCACTGTTGAGGTGAACCTGATTGTCGTTAAATCTTCATTTTTACCGTAAGTAATCAGTCTGACGAGAACTGTGCTTCGTGCTGGGAAGCTAAGAGGAGGTTCCTGAGGGAGAAAGTTTGCCGGATGTATGTTGAAAATTTCATTACCTGTTTGACCCACTTGATTCTTGTTCCTTTTAACCGCGATGGTCTGTGCCAATTCTTGAATGTCTTATTGGGTATGTCCTACTCCTGCCAATGGGTTGTTGTATGACTTGTTTTTTCAGTATGTACTGTGGTGCGTGAGGGTGTTATTGAACTGAAACAGCGATCTTGCGATGTCCTTCTTTCTTAAGATTTGATTTTTACTGCTGCCCTGCCCTTCAGATGATATTGCCAGGAGGGGTTGCTTGCTTTTGAGTTGCTTTGATGAAGTTTTAATAGATCGAGAGGTGTATGGGAGGTGAACTTGATGTGGATGTTGCTTTCGCTGTTGAGTAGTTGAATATGCCCAGGATTTGATTGTTGTTAAATCTCCATTTTTACTGTTAGTAATTAGTCTGACGAGAATTGTGCTTCGCATGGCAGTCTTTGATAAAGGATGATGTTTAATGCGAGTTTATCTGATCTTCGAGTGTCATTTCCATTCTGCCAGGCATGAATTGCGTCTTGATTAATCAGGGGCTGTAGGATTTCATTGACTCCGTTGCTCATTTGTCTTCTTTCAGGTTTTACCATGCATATGACAACTATATGACCCATGCTTTTCCGGTCAGTTGCTGTTCTTTGCTGATAGTTGGAGATCGAGGGACTGCATATTGATTGTTCTGCTGAATGATGCTTCTTTTTTTCTCGCAGCATGATGAGCTAAAGCCTCTAACGAAAACTTTCACGGACTCTCTTAGTGAGCTTGGCAATCTTAAGGTGATAACTAATTAGTTCAGTAATAGAGGAATAAATCAGTTTGAGATGCTCGATGACTGCTCATCCTCTTGGTGGTTTCTTTCCAGCTTGAGCACCTACCACAAGACTACAATGGATCCGCCCTTACACTGATAGAATCGTTATCTAGGTAAGTTTGAATCTTTTTGTCAGCTGTTGATGTCAATATTCACATGTATCATACGCTCTTGTATATTCACAAACTGACAGCATTCCGTTTGGTGCATTGTTTGCTCCAGTATGGTCCATCTTGCTAACCTTCTTTCTGTCTCTCTCCCTCTCTCTCTCTCTCTCCCCTGCAGCCTCGTTATATTGGGAAATAATACCGAGTTTGAGAAGGCAGTTTTTTGGCTTTCTGAAAATCTCAGATTTGATGTTGATGCTCGAATAAATCTTTTTGAGGTATTCAGTTCTCAATTTTAATTTTAGATAGATAATCTGAAACTTCACTTAAAACAAATTTATATATGTTTGTGCTTAATGAGAATGAATTGGTCTAGCAACATTGCTTTTAATGAATATCATGAGATTTTCTATTGAAATTTTTAATAATCTTTCTTTACCTGACTGCTATTGTGTAGTGCAACATAAGAGTTCTTGGAGGACTTGTTTCTGCTCATATTCTTGCCACTGATTCTACAGACAGGTTGGTTCAAGGGTCTTACAAGAACCAGCTGCTTTTCCTAGCAAAAGATCTAGGTGAACGCTTTCTACCCGCATTTGATACACCAACTGGATTGCCATACGCTTGGATTAATTTGAAGGTAAAATATGGGGATGTTTTAAGGCAATGATATAGTAACCAAAAACACGAAGTTTTAGCATATGTAATTGGTGTTGTAAATGATCACCAGTTTCTCATTCCAAGTGTTAAATGCGTGGCAATTTAACCTTCCTACATTTTCAATGACTAAAATATGAAGGTCTTTGTGAAAGGAGTATCTGGACCTTTGACAATGTTATTGTGAACTGATGATGCATTATATCTGTTTGTAACATTGATTTAAGGCAAGTCTTCTCTTCCATGGCTAGAATGAGTTAGACTGAGCACATGGTTGTATTGGATAGGTACAAAAGCTGTTCTGACTGGTAATATCAAAGGGAAAAAAATCCTTATGGGGTTGGGAGATGCTGGTTGGTTTCCTTTGTTGTCGGAATTATTTTATGTCAACTAGAGAAGCTGAAGAAAAGTTTACTTCAGTTGACTAAGTGGCAGAGATCCTCATTTCCTTCAGCTTATTCTATGCCTTTAAAGAAATGCGTAGTCACAGTTATGGCTGCTGTAATAGAATATATTATGTATTTTTCATGTGCCTGCCGTTTCTGTGAGATTTTCACTTTGCTTCATTGCAAATTGTGTTGACAGCATGGAGTAACGGCTGATGAGACTACTGAAACAAGCACCTCTGGGTGTGGTGAGGACCTCACTATTTACAGATAATTATGACGTACTGTCCTGTGTTGCTGCTGACATTTGTTTGCTTTTGTGGGCGGTTCAGGTTCATTGATTCTCGAAATGGGCACATTATCACGACTAACTGGAGACCCCAGGTTTGAGTCTGCTGCTTTACGTGCACTTCGCAAATTATGGAGCATGAGGAGTTCCTTAAATTTACTGGGGACAACTCTAGATGTGGAAACAGGAGAATGGATCGAGTATTCCTCTGGGATTGGGGCTGGTATTGGTCTCTCTGTACTTGTGTAAATTAAGGTGCCGTGTCTATTTGTTAATTAGATTTGTTGAAGAAGCACCTTTATTACCTCATTAATCATATAATCTGAAGTATTTAGGTGCTTGCACGACGACCCTAATGCTTCTGATCTTTGCTTCTGTATAATCTTGCAGGAGTTGATTCCTTCTATGAGTATTTATTCAAAGCTTATATTTTATTCGGGAAGGAGGACTACTGGAGAATGTTTCACTCCGCTTATCTTGCCGTACAGAAATACTTCAGACATGGTCCTTGGTACGATGGGCACTTTTATTTCGCCGTTGATGTTCTATTTATATTTCCGCCTGGTCAAATATCCGTGCATACTAGCTTTGCTCTGGTGGAAAGTCATGATTATGTCCTCCCTACACTTCACTTTGTAAGGAAACTGCTCTAGAGGAATTTAGTGAATTTACTCTCTTCTTGTTTCTACTGTCACTGGCATTTTTTCATATGACATCATGCAAGAAATAGTTTACTATAGACTTATTAAAGAAAATTAGAGGCCTTAAGCACATGTGAACTGGATTTTGTCTGGCTGCTGAAGGAGTTAGACAGGGCAGCATTCAGTACGGATATGCTTGTATTTTACTGCCGAAAACAAAATGGACTAATATATGGTTACTAGCTTTAAGTTGACTTATGGTGATAAAAATGGAATGATCTGTTCATTGTCTAAATAGGTATCATGAAGCTGACATGAGAACGGGAAAAGCAACTTACTGGCAGCTGACAAGCCTTCAAGCATTTTGGCCTGGGTTACAGGCAAGTAAGCTATGTCCTATAGGGAACTATGGTTTCAAGCTTCAGGAGTTCTTTATCCCAAATGATACTCTACATAATTAGGTTCTTGTTGGGGATGTTGCTGCCGCAAATTCGACACACCGTGAATTTGTTCATGTGTGGAAGAAGTTTGGGGTTATACCAGAAAGGTACTTGCTTGATCATCAAATGGTTCATCCAACAGAGAAGTACTATCCTCTCCGCCCTGAATTGGCCGAATCCACATTCTACTTATATCAAGCGACCAAAGGTCAGTAATATTGGTGTCATCTGTCTTACTTTCAACTTGATGTGTCGAGTTGGCCGGATGATTTGTATCGTGTCTTGATTTGTTAAATAAACCAACTTCAGCTCAAAACTTTCCTATTCAGCTACATTGCAAAACATAACCTGAAATGCTTGATACCACCCGTTGTGATTCATCAGTTATCATGCAAACTTTTACTGTGGTATACTAGGAAGAGGTGCTTAAGTATATTCTTGCACATCCTGAAAGCGTAATTAATCTGCTGGTCTCAGTGGCCATTAATGGTGTAAAAGTGTTTGCACGTCTATTTGGTAACCTTTTGCGCTTTCTACATCTTTCTCCTAATCCCATAATTATTTGGCATGTTATTAGATCCATGGTACATAGAAGTGGGTGAGTCAATGGTTAATTCCCTTAATCAATATACCAAAGTGGAAGGAGGATTTGCGAGCGTCAGGGACGTAACAACGATGCAACTGGAAGATCATCAGCACAGTTTCTTTCTTGCTGAAACGTAAGGCAGCCTTTTCAATGCATATGCTCCCATTAGACTAGCATATGCTGAAGTTCCGCTTGAATTTTCTGCAGGTGCAAGTATTTGTATCTTCTCTTTGATGATCAGTTTTTGGTCAATCAGAACTATGTATTCACAACAGAGGGTCACCCTCTTCCTGTAACAAGAGATTGGCAAGAGAGGCTTCCGGAGACCTTCATTCCTTCCAACTGGACCTTTGTCGAGGTGCTCATCTCTCCTTATATAGCCGAAAACAAAACTGGCCCTTTGTTAATCATGATTCGTTCAATTCATAAGTTGCTGTTGCTTACTTCCTTTAGCTTTTTGGTACTTCCCGGCTGCTCAAACCTCATGGTCCTTGCCCCTTTGTGTTCGCCCGTTCCCAAGTCTTCGAAAGTGTCAAATCAATGTAATCTCGTGCGTCTTTGGCTTAAGCAGGCGGACAAGCGAACTACACGAGCAAGTGCCATGTCTTTGCGACTCTGTCCTGCATCAAGCACCCCTTCACATGGACAGAGAATGGAGAGCGCTTGTCACGTCCCCGATGCTTGGGACAGCCACAGGTGTTCGACCGATGAAGAGTGTGGCATCGACTCCAGCACTTGTAGACGGAGATCATGCAGCATGGCAGGCTACTGTGGGCTCTGGCTGTCCTTGTGATACCGTGTACATTGCGAAATTCTTTTTCGTCCCCAGGGAGCATTTATCAGAGGCTGGCGGTGCTACACAGACGGTTCGGCTTACAAAAAACACACGGGATTCTTTCACTGTTAGAAGTTAGCACTCAACTAGATTAGGAGTTGAAATAGAAGTATGATTAGCAGGATCCTTGTGTATCTCCCCCTCTAATCCTTGTACCGTAATGAGCGGAACCACCCCACACACGGCGCCGTCGAGTTTGAAGGAACAATTAATTTTAAAGATGATTGCAGATGACACTTTCTACATGTTTGAAGTTGAAGGGCGTTCAATGCACTGCACTGTGAAGGAACAATGAATTTTAAAGATGATTGCTGATGACGTTTTCTACATGTTTGAAGTTGAAGGGCGTTTAAGACACTGCACTGTCAGTTCATTTGATGCTCGTTGCGTGGACGTGATGCAATGGGGTTGGTGATGCAAAAAGCATCTCTCCTTTGAGTGGAGTTACGTGCTGGCCAGGTAAATTCGTCCTTTACAAGACAACCCCTCTCGAGTGGGGTGAGAATCTGTCCTTGACTTTGACTATGAAGTTGTGCTGATTGAATGGTTGGATAACGATAGAAATTTGACTTATTCTATTATGGGATTTCTGAGTTCTTATCTATTGAATTTTTTTTTTTTTGGTCTTACTTATCTATTGAATTGGAGTCCTTAAATTTTAAACATTAAATTTTAATTTATTTAATATGATTAATGACTGAATTTAGTTCATAAGTTATATATTGAATATTTTTATATAGTTTGCGGATTAAGTTGAATATGTACTAAAATTTTAAGAATCATATTAAATAAATTGAAAATTCATTGATTATATTGTATATATCATGACAGTTTATGGATCATTTGTCATTTTTTAAAAATAAAATTATATTGATAGGAAAAAAAAAAGTCATTATGCAAATATAAATAGGGTTAATACCTTGAAAAATTCCAAATTTGTACATATATGATAAATTTATCAAAAACTATTTTTTTAATTATGAAAAATCTCAAACCCAAGACACCTGTTCATAAAAAACTATAAACTTTTACATTTATGACAAATTTATCCCAAACTAATTTATTAACCGCCAAAAACCTCAAAACCTGATACATTTGAATAAATAAACTGTCCAATAAATTGGATTAATACTACAAAAAAATCATAGAAATTGTAAACTGTAACAAACGGAGAGTAAAATCCCAAATTGATATATTAGTCAACTGTCACGTAACATTCAACTTAATAATTTTTTTTTTGTAAAGAACATTCAACTTAATAATTTGATAGTAAAATTTAACAGAAATTAACATGGGGTAAATTTGTATCAAAGGTGTATGCTTAGTTGGAGTTTTTTATGGTGAAAAATTAGTTTGGGATAAATTTATGACGGGTTTTTGAGGATATTAACGCAAATAAATAATTTGATTTTTTTTTAAATAGTCACTTATATCATTTAAAATAAATAATCAATGAGGTTATCTTTCCAATATTGTCAAAAATTCATGGGGACACGAAAATATTATTTTAAGCGGTCATTTCTGAAAATTAATTTTTAAATTATTCGTTCTCGAAGAAGGGAACGTCTAGTCCAAGGCTCATCAAAGCTGGGCCCCGCTACTTTCCGCACTGCGAATCCAACGGCCACCCTTTGCTTTCGAGAAAAAAGCAACGGTCGCGATGGGCCCCCACCGCTTGGAAAATTCTTCGGGCTTCTCGCCTTTCCCCCTTGGTCTCCTTTGTCTCCTTCAATCGTCCTCTCTACCGAAACGCGCTTTCTCCCCGACCCCACCACGCGCTCCTCCGTCGTCCCTTCCTCCCACGCGCTTCTCCTCCTCCTCCTCCTCCTCCCCGGCCAGAGCTCGGCCCCCGTGAGATCTCCTCCATCGACGCGCAACTCTCCCTCGACGGAAGATGATCGCCGGGCCTCGCCGGGACGGGGCGGCGCAGCCGCGGCGGCGGCGGTTGGACGCCGACAATGGCTAGCGGAGCCGCAGCGCCGCCGACGAGGAGCACGATTGACCCCGCGGCCCGCGGCCGCCGTCGACCACCGCCGCTTCTTCTTCATCGCACGCGCTGCCGATACTGCGCTCACCGTCCTCCGTCGCGTGTTTTTCTCCGTCTGACTGATGTCGCAGAAGCGGCAGAAGGAGGAAGGCGCTCATAGCCCCCAGGACAAGCGGCGTCGGTTCTACACTTTGAAGCAGTGAGTGGAATCTTCGCCTTCTTCTTCTTGCTTTTTCTTTTAAGCTTCGTCTCGGGAATCTGTCTCTGTTTGGATAAGCCTCGGCCGGTGGCGTGAAACCTTGGCCTGTGCTAATGGAAGATATCAATCGGCGGCGGAGGATTGTCGGATTGTTCGTGTTCTTTGTTTAATCAGAAGAAGCTGCGCGTGCTATTGTTTGTTGCTTTCACGGCAAGGCGTGATGGTCAACTAGCGGATTGCTATTTGGAAATGGTCGCTGTTCGACTGCTGTGCTTGGTTGCTTAACGATGGTTTCGGATGATTGGAATTATTTTTGTTCTTCGAATGATAGAATTAGGAAGCGACAGATGATTCTGGCAATTGGAGGAACGGCCTAGTTTAAGAATACTGGTTCATTCAATACTGTCCTCGTTTGGTATACTTGGCTGAGATACTGATTTGTAGACTTGATTGTGTACAGTGTTATTTTGGAAGTACTGAGGAAGCAGCGGGTCCAGGATTTCCAGAATTTGTTGGAGCAATTTATGGAGCCTTTGGTTCGAAGAGTGGTAAGCACCTTCTTAGATTGCGCCGACAAGGTAAATATGTGAGTTGCCGTTCCGAGATATCCTGTGATTGAAGCACGAGTTGTTTTGTTCTGCCTTTGGGTTGGTTTGATCTGACCTGCTTTATTCAGCCCCTCTTGTCTTTCCAATTAGCTTTCTCCTCGAACGAATTGACTTCGCATATATGATAGCTGCTGTCATTTTGTGCAGTCTACCAAGCCTAATAAGAGCAACACATTAGATTTTTAGGACAGTCTTATCGTCAAATCATTAGTCTTTCTCACTGAAGGGACACACGAGAGGAGTTGCCTTTTTATTGTCTTACATAGTCTTACAAGTATTATAGTGGTAATCCAACCTTAGAAACAGAATTGAAGATTTTTGTTTTCCGAAAAATTTAGGCTACATATCTCAACAAAACCCTGGAAAGACAGAAATCAAAAGTCGGAAGTACTAGCTATGAAGATGAGAAACTGCTTTTATACGACTTGTTATGATCCATTTCATCTTTTTTGCTATGTATGGAGCTGGTTCTCACAAATTCTTTTGTATAGGTGTTCATTGCCCTCATAAATTAGCCCCAAGGTTGTAGGTGGATGTGAGTTGCTTGGATCTTTTATGTAGGCGGCTTCAATATAAATATTGTTTAGGGAACTTGAAAATATGTCTTGCATGCAAGGACTTGTTGTGAGATGGTGTTGATGCTTAAAGTGCTGCCTAAGGGTCCGTTGCTAACGCTTTCACATAGGATGTAGCGTATGTTCTTTTTTATTCGATAGATTCCATATTTCCCAGTTTCCATCACGTACATTTTCATGACATCACTGCCTGCTTTATGAGAAGTATATGTTGTTGACATCAAGTCATTACAGGTAAAGGAGGAAATTGAGGTTGCTCTGGCAAATCATTTTACTGCAATGAGAAGGTAAAAATTTCTTGCTATTCCATCAAAATAGATATCTATTAATTCGAATGAAATGGAAAAGGAATGAGAAAATACTTGGGCTCAAAGCTTGTAAAGTCTTAATAAAGTCATAGACTTATCGCAGGAGTTACGGGAAAGAGGTGCATCCTTCTGAATCAAGAAGCTTACAGTTACGATTTTCAAATGGTGTCTCTCTTCCATTATTTACTGGTGCTCGACTTGAGGGTGATGGTGGTTCTAAGATGGAGGTAGAACTAGTGGATGGTTTTACTGGGCAAATTGTTGAAACTGGCCCTGAATCATCTGCCAATGTGGAAATTGTAGTTCTTGAGGGAGATTTTGATGGAGATGTAGGCAGCGAGTGGACAGCTGAAGAATTTGAGAATAATATCGTTAGAGAGAGGGAAGGAAAGAGACCCCTTCTTACAGGGGATGGAGTTGTGAAACTCAAAGATGGAGTCGGCTCAGTTGGTGAAATTGCCTTTTCAGATAACTCAAGCTGGACGAGGAGCCGCAGGTTCAGACTTGGGGCGAGAGTAACGGATAAATTTGAAGAGACTAGGATAAGGGAAGCAACAACAGAATCTATTGTGGTCAAGGATCACCGGGGAGAATGTGAGTTCATATTATGTCAGGTCATCTGGCTGTCATTTATCAAGGTGTTTGACATCATCATTCAATGCTATGTATTTCATTTCTTTTTTCTTTCTTTTTTTTCATTTTTATCATTTTTATCCCAATTCCTCTTGTGTCTTCCATGCTAGCGTGCGCAAAGAACCATACTTTTAGGAGCATAAAAGAGCTTACCCTTGCCATACTTTTCATTCATACTCCTGTTGTCATGTTTTATATATCAACAATGTTTGATATTCCTCTTATTTGACTTGACTTTTCTGCATTGCTAATCTGATATCAGCTTCGGCCTTTTCATCCAAATTGGAATATTGTTATCAGCAAGGCATAGCATTCTTACTAGTATCTGTGATGTCTTTAATTTCATGAGTTGGGAATTTGATATTACAACTCTGATCAAGTCAATAATGAAAGCATCCACCATTTCTACACCCAGATTATTCTGTGCTGTAGAGGCAAAGACAAAATTTTAAGACTTGCTCCTGAACTCTGTTTTCTGCTTGCAGTGTACAAGAAGCATTACCCTCCCACTCTGGTAGACGATGTGTGGAGATTAGAGAAGATTGGGAAAGATGGAGCTTTTCATAAGCGTCTTAGTGAGGCTAATGTCAACACTGTGAAAGATTTCTTGATCCTACTATCTGTTGATCCTTCAAGGCTCCGAAGTGTAATTGATCTCTTTCACCTCGATTAACATTTTGAAAGGTTGTTCTCATTGGGCATTGAGCATCTGCCTTAAGGGTGCACTATCAGTGTACGAGACATGTTCAACAGTGTGAACTCATGGCCTCCTTCTAAGAAATGTCATGTGGAAGCAATAGTGTCTCTTAGCTCAGGCATACTTCTTATTTCAGAC
This sequence comes from Eucalyptus guilfoylei, assembly GCA_016097605.1. NCBI lineage: Eukaryota > Viridiplantae > Streptophyta > Magnoliopsida > Myrtales > Myrtaceae > Eucalyptus > Eucalyptus guilfoylei. Next base: position 1,709,678 of record CM027861.1, read on the forward strand.
ACCATGCCTTTCTATTTGACAGAAATTCGGTATCTAATTGCTTCAAAATAACTTAGCTTTCTGTTTACTTAGTCGTCCTAACGAGCCCTTGGGTTTTTTAGCAATACCAGTTTAGATGGTTTCAACTTTGGACTGATTTGTAACGAGTCATTCAAAGATGATTCATTTCATCTCTTGAAAACTACAATTGTTTAAGCAGAAGATCTCCTGACATCTGCAGATTCTTGGTGCTGGTATGTCTCGTAAAATGTGGGAAGTTACTTTTGAGCACGCCCGAACTTGTTCTCTGGACCAGACAATATACTTTTACCGCCCTCCTTCCTCAGAGCCAAAGGCTGGCGTTCTCTTCAACATCGGAGGGCAAGTTATGGGATTGCTTTCTGATGATAAATATATCCCCTCGGAGAAGCTATCTGAAGCTGAAAAGGTGCGCTTTTCTGGCTTTTCTGGTACTTCTAATAGTTGTCATCAATCTCTCATGACGTATATATCTTCAATCAGGCTGACGGCAACAGCATGGTAATATCCGCAAGGCAACACTGGGACGACGTAGTCGCTTATGGTGATGAACCTTGTTCAACTGGGCTTTTGAATCCAAACAGTGATCTTTGCAGCCCCAGCTCACCTGGGACCTCCAGTTCTGGTAGTTTAAGGCATTTGAAGAGGAATCAGATTGGTGGATCTGATTATGCACAGCGCCACATGTCTTCACCAAATACCGTGTCATCATCCATCTTTACCGTGGATGATTATTCCTTTGATTCCTTAGACGATATGGATTTTAGATTCAATTATTCTCCGACCATCTCTGGTCTAATCGTCGACAGATCGATTCATGATCCTGGGTCGTTGAGCCAAAGTTTTCTTGAGGAACACCTTCCGTTTTTCGACAAAGAATGCTCAGAGGACATTTCTCGTCCACAGCGTCCATCTGACGCCACTGACAAAGCTCAGAGGAGATGGAGAAAGCTTTCCAATGTCTTTTTGGTGGTTCTTTGTAAGAAAACTAGTGCTCCATAAAAAATCGGGTGCTGCTTCTGGAATTCAAGAGATATTATGAGGATTCAGAAAGTTTTCCTAGGTATAGTCATATACCGTGTGATAGAAGCTTATTAGATGCTGCTGTTTTAAAGTGCAGTGGTCGGGTGCGTTAGCAAATGTACAGGACTTATGGCCTTTAATTCTTCTTCCGAATGCAAATACTACATGGTCATCAGCAGAAACGCTGGCTTAGCTGGAGCCGCTTTAATTTGCGGACAAGCTGCTGTCTAATATTTGCAGCTTCTCAAAAGCTCAAAATAAACGATCGATGGGTGATTTGTGTACAGAATCTTATGGTGTTTCTTTCTCTTTTTGTTGTACGTCTGGTATTTCGCTTGAACAAAGAGTTGGGGAATAGTAAGCAACTACGATTCCTGCCGATATGTAGCATAATATTGAGATATGAAATTCTACACTAATCGTCGATGCAGGGTAAATTAAGGCAAGTTTCTTGCGAAAAGAAGAAAAAAGAAGAAGAAGAATGTGCTAGGTAAGTTCAAGTCTTTGTGCAAACATCTGAATGGTACGTGTCAAAGAGAACAATCTAAACAAACTATGCTGTGCACAAGATTGGAGATGGCATTTCATGGAGCCATTTACTCATGGTCAGTTATCACTTCCACAGACCCAGAGATTTCGTGTTACAAAAGGGGACAATGTAATCTTCTTATAATTGGGCTATTCAATGCACGTCAATATACAAAGGCGATTTCAGGAAACAGAATTTCATTACAAAAGCAACAAATGGAGCTCCTCTCCCCAGTATAAAAAACTTAACCTTCGCCGAAGGTTCACATCTTACATTTGTCGCCATCATTACACATTTCACCCTGCAAAGGTATCAAATAACCAAGCATACCGATCAGGATCCACTTACTTCAGAAAGCTGCACTAGAATCGCTTGAGTATAGTCACATGATTTCTTTTTCGACGCCTAAAGAATGACTACATGTCACTAACATACCATGAATTTCAGTTTCAATCCGCAATCTTTAGTACGATGAAACATTGCTCATACTGTCTAGTTAGGTTCAGCAGAAAACAAGCTCAAACAACTGGGAGCTTTTCTATAAATAGACAAAAATGCTAGATACCCCAAAACAATGTCCCATCATTTGAGGCTCTCAATGAGAAGGTGCTACTATGTCAGAGATGGGTGATGCTCCCCTGCTAGTAACGAATTACCCAAATGGTGAACATCTTTAAGACAAAGAGGTAATCAAGAGTCAAAAGTCCAAATTCGAGAAATGAAATGATAAGAATTTTAATCATAACAACCAAAAGGGTGATTTAATCGGTACAGCACGGAGTAGTTACCAGAGTTTTAGAGGCGTGAGTAGTTACCAGAGTTTTAGAGGCGTGGGTCAAAAATGACCAAAAGATATCTTTGCATGTGAATTTCACCAGCACTCAAACACAAGAGAGAGAGAGAGAGAGAGAGAGAGAGTCCACATCACTATAGGGGTCCTACCTTTCTCTTTCGTGCTTCCAGTATTTCTTCTAACGGTGGACGCCCTGACAAAAACACAGGTCCATGAATCACTAGACCCAAGCGTTATCTTATTTACCATTGAATTGACTATACCAATCTGAAGCAAAGTGCATAGGGCAAAGGCAGAAGCTTTGCAGGCAACACGCTAGCAGCCACTGAAACTAGAATTAGATGAAGGAAAGCATAGTCCTTACTGCTAACGTAACCTTACGTCACAGAAAATTACATGAAAGCATGATTGCACGTTTAACCAAACAAGAAACTTTCTGTAGACCAAATGATGTGCAAAATGGGATAATCACACAGTAGATATAAGCTGTTGGACTGCAGAAAACTTTTACTTCTCACGTATGTTACTTTTAGTTGCAGCAAATCAGTTACATCAAAGAAAGACCAGCAATGAGGTTGATTATACACGAATGAGCAAGTACCTGACTATTTTGGTATGAGACAAAGTCATTTAAATGTCCAAATTGTTCTTAGGACATGTGGAGTTTTGACAATTTACTTAAAAGAGAACTTACCAGTAACTTGCAGACGATATTTAGCCCAAACTTTATAAACTGCGTCAGCTATGGTTGCAACCTATGAAAAGAAAGCAAGTAAATTAAGCACAGAAATGCAGAGTTTTGCAGCATATCAACTTAGTATAACTTTTGGAAATACATGATGAGCAAACGGAAGAGAACCTACCGGTTCATACTTGGTTATGGCATAAATCCATCCAAGACCAACTTGTTCATAAAGTCTTCTAAATGCCTGCAAAAGTGGCAGAAATCACTGAAAAAGGCATATATGTCTATGCTGAAAGACTGTATGCCTATAAGAAGAGGTCCAATGACATGAAAAGCCCTTCACTAAATATTGGCTTGTTATTGCAGTCCTTTCCTTCTTTTACTTTTGCAATGAAATTATAATTAACTGTCGTTTTTTAGTATGTACATGTTTTCTTTGTGAGGATAGATAACTATCAACTCATGAGAAGCCAAAACAATTTAAACCAACAAATGCTTGACAACTGCGACTTAGCATGAAGATTCTGAGAGGATCATACTTCCACATCAGTCACAACAGTTCCATCTGAAAGAATTGCATGGATCCTCCCCATAACCTGAAGAAAAAGGAAGCAAATTTTGATAATTCAGTGCTGAAAGTTGAATAGCAAGTCGATTTTCAAATATCACATTATCTTTTTTCTCCTTCAAAAGCTGCAATGGTTTCAAGATGAATGACTTTATGAAATTTGAATTTTTCAATTCAACAAGCAAGTCAGTGGCATAGGCCCATAACTAATTTAAGAAGGAACTTTCATGAGCAACAAATACTGTGAAAATCCTTTTATAGTCTCTCAATACACAGAGAATGCGGAAAGAAGATTGCTAGAACTTCAATCTGTTATGCTATCAAACGGCTGGGAAATGGCAGAAGCAGGAACAAGCCACTCAATTTGGGCTTTTAAATAACAATGTAAAAGTTTTCTTTTTTTTCCATAATGATGCAGGGAAGATAATAAGAGTGAAGGCCTGAATAGCATAGTTCAGTCTGATACCGTTTTGTAATCAAGGCCCTGGTTTTCCTCCGGCAAATATTCAGCCGAGCCAATGTCGACAAACTTTATTGTACCATACTGCTTATTCCTCTCTCTCAGCATATCAACCTGTAAGACACAGAAAACAACCACCGAAAATCAGAAGAACAACTCAACCTATAGCTTCCCCGTCACAAACAAAACATCCCTGATGATATCATCCGATAAAGACCTCGCGCATGCAAAGTGGGCAATCCCCGTCGTAGAGCATTTTGATCTTCCAATCCTGGGACGACTGCCGTTCATCTTCTTTCTTGGGAGCAACCGGCTCTGCAGTAGTTCCTTGAATTGCCCGAACAGATCTTCCTGAAAAACAGCGAAACAGGGATTAAAACTCAGAAAAGTCATCCTCTCCCGTCTTCATCTTTACCCTAACATCGTCAGACGAGGAGCACGTACGCATGAAATACGACAAATCACAAATCAAGAACCAACCCATAACTTGAAAACATAAACCAACACAGAAAACAAAGCCAGAACAGCATATTGTCAGCCGAGCAGCACGTACCCAGAAAACATGACAAAATGCAAATCAAGAACCAACCCAGAACTTGAAGATAAAAACCAACACCCAAAACAAAACCAGAACAGCATGCTTTAAAGCTGCACGTTACAGGCTACCCATAAAACAGAGATGGGGAGATAGAGAGAGAGAGAGAATCCAGAGCTCACCAGCTTGGTGTTGAAGAGGCGAACCGAATCCCGGCGGGGATTTTCGGAGCAGGCGATTGGGTACCGAAATCAAGCTCAAAGGAGCGTTCTTGTGCCTCCCAATGCACGCGGCCGCGGCCACTCTCAAGGCCATTCTCGGTCCCTTCTTGACGGCGGCGGGCGAGAGGTTGTCGTCGGGTCGACAAAAAATTCCAGTTCGTGGAATCGCGATCGTGGCGCAAAGAAAACCAAGATTTCGGGCAGAAGCGAGAGACGGTTTTTCCTCGTATAGCCGCCCCTGGCATGCGTGGCGATCTCCGCTTCACCCGCATTTTGCAGCCACGTTTCTTCTCCATTGGCAAATAGGGGGTTAACATGGTCGGATGGGAGGTTCTCCCCTAGAATCGGAAATCATCTATTAAAGAGTCCATTCATTAATTTCTTGAATTCACTCGAAAATCCAATGGCGGGTTTTAAATTTTTAATTTCATGAATTCACTCAAAAATTCAATGTGGGTTTGATCCGTTTCTAGGTGGGTTTATGGAATCAATCTCACCAAGCTTCACTATCTCAAATATGATTCGATTTTTTTGTGGACCCACGAAATCAGTCTCACCAAACTTTACACGCTCAGTGTACTATTTTTTAGCAAGCTAAAGTAAGGCAAAAGAACAAAGAAGTTCCCTATTCTTAAGTGTAAGATTAGTAAAACAATAAGTGTTCAGATTTAGAATGGGAATTTTAGGATTTTCATTTTTCTTAAAAACTTAATAAACATATTTATATATTATCAAATCAAATTTCGGGTGAATGGGTGGACAATTCCATACCTTAAATATGGAACTAGATCGGTATCCATCAATTTCGATTATTGGAATCAAGAATTGAACCGATTCTTTGAGAACTGTTGGTTCCATGAACCATGAATAGGTGAGAGAAAGAGGAGGAAGAAGACCGGCCGCCGTGCATCCGCCTAGCTACCGCCGTCGAGCCCGCCTTGCCCCGCCATTGTGCTTGCTGTGATTTTCTTTGGATTAGAGGCAAGTAGAGTCCTTTGATCTACACTTTGCTTGCTGTGATTGTGTGTGATGTATGGTGAATTTCGGAGGTGGTGGAGGTGAGAATTTTCGAAGTTATGGGAGTAGTACCTTAGTCTAGTAATCTGTTTTCTGGAAAAAAAAAAAAAAAAAACAGTCCGACCTTTGGTGATTTCGTGAGCTGCATGAAATGTTCTAGTTGGAATCTCACTTCGACTTCTTGATGAAAGTTGTAGAGGACTTCTTGAAGATTAACATACTAAAATTTGAGATGAAACGGACAAATATTGGATGGTGAAACCATTTTTCTTCAAAGATACTAGATCTGGAAAACTGATATGTTGATCCCTTGCGGTTCTGTGAATTTTGTGAAATTATCCAGTCCGAATTTGATCTCGTGTCCTTGATAAGAGTTGTAAAAGAAATCTTGAGGAGCAACATACTAAAATTTGAGAATAAACGGACCATTATTGATCTGGGAAATGATTTTTCTTTGAAAGGGATTAAATCTGGAGATTGAGCCGAGGGTTAGGGTGAGTTGTAATAATCATATCTTTTAATCCAGAATGAATTAGACTTCGATTTCTTCACGGGAATTTTACATCTAGGTCTCAAATATATCATATTAAAATCTCAGAATTTTCGAAGTTCATTTATGGGCTTAATCGAAATTATTTCCAAAACTGTGCAAAAGTGGTGCTGGAAGTTCTTTTGCTGTGAAGTATGGACCTATGTGATTGATATGAAACTTTCTTGACATAGTGTTCTTCATGAAACCTCTTTCTCTAGGTCTTGTCTACATTATGTTAAATTTTCAGATATTATTGAGATTTTTTACTAATTTTTCAAGAATTTTTACTAAAGAGGTGCATTCTGTTTAATCCGAAAATTGTTCTATTTTTTCAAAAACAAATGAATTGCTCTATGAGATATGATATCTTGAGTTTTTAGTTGTACTGTATATGTGGCGAAAATTGTGCATTTCATATGACATCAAATTGATGAGATTTTATAAATTCCATGAAACTTTTGGCATCATTGCATCAAATGGCATTTTCCAAAGATGAGATATATATATATATATATATATATATATATATATTGTGATGATGATGATACCGTCGGAGGTGTGAGCTGACGATGCCTCGGGAGTGTCGGGATGTTCGGAGTGTGTGTGCTGGATGTCCTCGGGAGTTTCGAGATGCTCGGAGTGTGTGTGCCGGATGCTCGGAGGTGTGTGCCGGAGGTTCCTCATGATGCCAGTTGGGGTGCGAGATGCTCGGAGTGTGTGTGCCGGATGCCCGGAGGTGTGTGCCGGGAGGTTCCTCGCGATGCCGGGTTGGGTGCGGCGATATATGTGGGATGCAAACACTTTGGTCCACTGGAAGAAAATGAGATCCTTTTTGAGAATTAAAATTGAGAATTGGATCATGCGCGTGTGTGTGCATATGGCATGGTGCATGAATTGCCTATGAAATTGAATTGATACTATTTGGCATGGAGAATGCGATCATGAAGGCATTGAATGGATCTCATGAGGATATATACATGATTGTGTGGATGACATGAATCATGCGTATGTGTGTGTGCATGTGGCATGAGATATAATTGTCCATAAACTTGAATTGGTATTGCTTGGCATGGGAAATGTGATTATTAAGGCTATGAATAGATCTCATGGAGACATATGTACGATAGCATGGATGATATGTGCATTTCACTTGAAATTGTGATTGTCTTGCTTGTTGCATTGTGTAGTTTGATGGATCTTTCTTTATTTGAGTGGTTGTACTCACCCCTTTTGGGGACTAATATTTCAGATTGAGAGATGCCTCTAGCACCTGTCACACGTGGTACATTCTATGGCATACCATCCGATATTGAGGTCGAGTGCTTGGAGCACCCCTGAGTCGGTGTTCATGGTCTGGTGTTTATCCGAGTCTGTATTTTGGTCATGTATGATGTGGGCTTACCTGATGGCCCTGTAGTTTAGGAGTTCTTGTCTGTACATGTTCGACCCGACGGGATGATGATGGGGATGCTGCTGCCGCCACCGGCTGACGCACCGGGCTGGGTGTGATTAGAGCGTGTGACTGGTGGAGGATGACACTTTTTGGGATGGCCGACACTAGATGATGGATTTGATGTACATGTTTGATGTGAGAGTCGGGTTCTTTTGGGTTTATAGTCGAGCTTAGTTAAAGCCTTGGCCTTTTGTTGTACCGCCTCGTGATGTCCATCAAAGTATGTAAATAAAAGTAATCGGTACAACAAAAGGCCAAGGCTTTAACTAAACTCGGCTATAACCCAAAAGAACTCGACTCTCACACCAGACATGTACATCAAATCCATTATCTAGTGTCGGCCATCCCAAAAATGGTCATCCTCCACCAGTCACACGCTCTAATCACACCCAGCCCGGTGCGTCAGCCGGTGGCGGTAGCAACATCCCCATCATCATCCCGTCGGGTCGAACATGTACAGACAAGAACTCCTAAACTACAGGGCCATCAGGTAAGCCCACATCATACATGACCAAAATACAGACTCGGATAAACACCAGACCATGAACACCGACTCAGGGGTGCTCCAAGCACTCGACCTCAATATCGGATGGTATGCCATAGAATGTACCACGTGTGACAGGTGCTAGAGGCATCTCTCAATCTGAAATATTAGTCCCCAAAAGGGGTGAGTACAACCACTCAGCAGTAAAGATCCATCAAACTACACAATGCAACAAGCAAGACAATCACAATTTCAAGTGAAATGCACATATCATCCATGCTATCGTACATATGTCTCCATGAGATCTATTCATAGCCTTAATAATCACATTTCCCATGCCAAGCAATACCAATTCAAGTTTATGGACAATTATATCTCATGCCACATGCACACACACATACGCATGATTCATGTCATCCACACAATCATGTATATATCCTCATGAGATCCATTCAATGCCTTCATGATCGCATTCTCCATGCCAAATAGTATCAATTCAATTTCATAGGCAATTCATGCACCATGCCATATGCACACACACGCGCATGATCCAATTCTCAATTTTAATTCTCAAAAAGGATCTCATTTTCTTCCAGGGACCAGTGTTTGCATCCCACATATATCGCTCGCACCCAACCTGGCATCGCGAGGAACCTCCCGGCACACACCTTCGGGCATCCGGCACACACACTCCGAGCATCTCGCACCCCAACTGGCATCATGAGGAACCTCCGGCACACACACTCCGAGCATCTCGAAACTCCTGAGAACATCCGGCACACACACTTCGGGCATCCCAACACTCCCGGGGCATCGTCGACTCACACCTCTGACGGTATCATCATCATCATTATATATATATATATCTCATCTTTGGAATGCCATTTGATGCAATGATGCCAAAAGTTTCATGGAATTTATAAAAACTCATCAATTTGATGTCATATGAAATGCACAATTTTCGCCACATATACAGTACAAATAAAAACTCAAGATATCATATCTCATAGAGCAATTCATTTGTTTTTGAAAAAATAGAACAATTTTCGGATTAAACAGAATGCACCTCTTTAGTAAAAATTCTTGAAAAATTAGTAAAAAATCTCAATAATATCTGAAAATTTAACATAATGTAGAAAAGACCTAGAGAAAGAGGTTTCATGAAGAACACTATGTCAAGAAAGTTTCATATCAATCACATAGGTCCATACTTCACAGCAAAAGAACTTCCAGCACCACTTTTGCACAGTTTTGGAAATAATTTCGATTAAGCCCTTAAATGAACTCCGAAAATTATGATATTTTAATATGATATATTTGAGACCTAGATTTAAAATTCCCGTGAAGAAATCGAAGTCTAATTCATTCTGGATTAAAAGATATGATTATTACAACTCACCCTAACCCTCGGCTCAATCTCCAGATTTAATCCCTTTCAAATAAAAATCATTTCCTCGATCAATACTGGGTCCGTTTATTCTCAAATTTCAGTATGTTGCTCCTCAAGATGTCTTTTACAACTCTTATCAAGGACACGAGATCAAATTCGGATTGGATAATTTCACAAAATTCACAGAACCGCAAGGCATCAACATATCAGTTTTCCAGATCTAGTATCTTTGAAGAAAAATGGTTTCACCATCCAATACTTGTCCGTTTCATCTCAAATTTTAGTATGTTAATCTTCAAGAAGTCCTCTACAACTTTCATCAAGAAGTCGAAGTGAGATTCCAACTAGAACATTTCATGCAGCTCTCGAAATCACCAAAGGTCGGACTGTTTTTTTTTCCAGAAAACAGATTACTAGACTAAGGCACTACTCCCATAACTTCGAAAATTCTCACCTCCACCACCTCCGAAATTCACCATACGTCACACACAATCACAGCAAGCAAAGTGTAGATCAAAGGACTCTACTTGCCTCTAATCCAAAGAAAATCACAGCAAGCACAACAGCGGGGCAAGGCGGGCTCGACAGCGGCAGCTAGGCGGATGCACGGCAGCCGGTCTTCTTCCTCCTCTTTCTCTCTTTCTCTCTTTCTCTCGCACGAACACTCCTCTCTCTCTCTTGCTTTGTCCATTCCGCCCCCTTCTCTCTCTCTTTTTCTTCCTTTCACCCTCATGATTGCTAGTTAATCATGGGGTTTTGCATGGCATTGGACACTTGGCTTAAATGGAAGGACATGTGGCTTCTTCCATGGGACAAATGGAGAGGCACGCAATCCGGCTCTCCCTATCCTCCTTCCGTCGATAGCAGCCCTTTTGGGCTTCAAGGGCCAGGCCTCTTGGCCCACTTTGGGCCCAACACTTTTGGGTCTAAAGTCCAACTTTTAACTGGCCCAAAATAATACTAAATAAGCCCATAATTGCTCTTAACAATTTACTTTAATCCCCACTTAATTTCATAATCTCAAATACTCACATGGCCATAAAATTGCAACAATAATCAATAAAATCCAACTTATAAAGCGCACGGCCAAGAATAAAATTTTCCTTATCAATTTATCATTTTAATACAATCCTTAATCGCTTATGGACATAAAATATATTTCCAACCAAATAATTGTCCATTAAAATGCTCGGCCTTAATCTATTGTAACTCATTGGTCTAATGGCTACAATATAATTTGATGGCGCTTTCATCACCTATTCATGGTTCATGGTATATTCAAGAATTGCTATGAAATTTTAAGATGCCACAATTTCGATTCAGTCCACTCAAGTTTCGGGAGGTTTGAACGGTTACCAAATTTTTTGCACATTCCTACTAGTGAAAAAACGACGCCGTGCGGGGGCAAAGTCGGTAATAGAGCGGGAGAGCGAGGGCACCATTGGAAAAGCGCACGGCTTCAACTCGGTTGCTAGTCGCAGACTCGCAGCACGACTCTCTCTCCCTCTGTCTCTCTCTCTCTCTCTCCGTTCGACTGAGCTCGCAGCGCTGAGCTTCCATGGCGTTCCTGCTCAACCGGACCGGCGCCGTCCTCTCTCACCTCCGATCTCATCCTCAGGTACCTCCGATCGAGCCGGCTCCGTCGTTTTCCGGTCCGTCCCCGTCGCTCCGATCGGCGCCTCGGTTCTCTCCGCCGCGTCGTATTTGACCTCGCTCGATTCTCCGCTCACTCTTTTGTGGTTTTTTTTTTTTCCTTTTTCTCGATTCCGAACGCGTGCCGCCGCCGGTTCAGAGGACGGAGGGCGCGATCCCGCTGCCGCCGCGCCGCGGATTCCACGTCGAGCCGGGGGCTCGCGAGAAAGCGGTGAGATTCTCTCTTCCCCCGTCTGTTGTTGCTGCTGCTGCTCTCTTTACGTGGCTTTTCCGAGCGTGCGTTTCGGTCTGATTTCTCGGAGTAATCCATGTTCGGATGTCAACGCGCGAGATTCGTGAAGGGCGGATTGCGCTAGGCGAAAGACCAGACTAAGCATGAGTGGAAGTGTTAGAGTAATTAAATATTAGACAGTTTTTAGAACCGTCGGCAGTGATCGTACAAAATCTCACGGCGTGATAAGTACCTTGGATTAGATGATTGCTGTTGTTTTTTAGGTTAGCTCGGATTGGATAATTGGGCTTCCGGTTTGGTTAGTTTTACTTGGTCCGATGAATGAATGAATTGCTGAGACTGTTCGCGTTCATGCATGCCATGGTTCTGTTCTCAGCTTTTATGGTGTACTTTTTGCGCACTTTCGATTGTAAGGTTTCGAATAGCTTTGAGATTTTTTTATCTTTGTATCCTGTCTCAAACGTCGCCACATTCTTGGTGTCGGTCTGAGGGTAGATAGATGCATTGCAACAAGGATGATTTAGATTTGAAAATCTACTTAATGATTTCCAGCGGATTGGTCTGTTCTATGACATGTACCCTTTTTCTGGTCAACTGGCTTAGAGCGTGTGCTTGATTATGATTCTTTTTGGCTTTTTGGTTATGGACTTATGTAAGTTGTCCGACTGCGAATTGCAGCTTCTGGCACCAGATCCAATTCTAAGCCGTTTCAAGTCGCATAAGAAGGGCGTTAAGCAGTTGAAAAGAATTGGAGATGTCCTCACAATTGTTGTTGTTGCTGGTATGCTTTTAGTGACTATGATGTGGATTGAACAATCTTCTTGATATTGTCATCCATGCTTGATCTTAATGTTTTATATTATTACCTTTGGCAAGTTGGGATAATTGGACATTTTAACTGATTCCTAAATTGTCTTTGCTTTTCAAAGAGGGAACCTTGCTGTAATCTTGTTTTGTTAGAAAATGCTTCTTTAGCACAATTATCTCATAATGGTAGTAGTACTCTCTGGTGGAGTACCTTTCTATCTTTCCACTTCAATAATTTCCTTGAAAAACTGCCGACTTTGCTTTTATTGCATGTAGACCAAGGTTGTACTTGGATGGTCCTCTATGAGTTCCATCGTACAGACTAATACTCTGCAACTTCACCGATATTAGCATGTGTTAATGCAAATTTGTGCGAGAGCTTTTTGCAGCATCACCACTAATTTGCACCTTTTTAGGGCAATTATGTTAAGCCAGTACTTAGATGAAGCTTATGATTATCGTGCTTTGATTGTCTTTTAAATAACATACTCAAAGAGGCTGACAACAATGGTTCTACCATGGTACTTATGTTATCTTGAGTAGTTTGACACAAAGTCCCTAGAATCATAACAATGCCTCTGAGACTGGGCAACCAGTTTAGTTATTGGGGGTTGAAGATGTAGACAATTGATCACAGATTCAAAATCCCTTCCTTTTGAAAGCTTTGCTTACCCCAAATCCGGGTCTCTGATTAAAACTCTCCCAAATCATTCTTTTTCTTGAAACATGCTACAATTGATAAGTCAATGTGTGAGGTATTACTCTAAGTTTGTTTCCTTGCTCATTGCCACATTTCATATCTTTGTGTTCCAATTTAAAATGATAAAGTTTCTTGTTTTGCAATTTGGTTTTGCTTTAGTTTTTCATCATGATGCATTTTCTAGTGTTAAAATGCTACAGATATCGACTCATGTGCATCTTTATATGATATATTCTCAATTTTGGCATTATTTTAAATGGAAATTAGAACATATGCAGAGTACCATCGTCATTGGACAATGCACCATATTGTGTGGAAATAGAGTTCTATTTTCTTTGTGTAATGTTACAGCTCTGATGCATTTCATGCTACATAATGTTTCAGGATGTTGCTATGAGATCTATGTGAAAGCGGTGATGCGAGAAGAAGCTCGAAAACAGGGGAGTGCCTCTGGTGAAAGTGCTTAGTCAAGTGTTCCTTGTTTGTTTGTTTAGCCTTAGTTTGGGAGAACAGTGGCCAATAAGCAGGACAGAAATGCTTCTCAATTTGAAGTTTTGTATCTCCATTTCCATATCTCGTTTTATTGGATGGAGCACATTTCTTCTGTCGTGAAAGGTTAGATTGCCCAACTTTGCTTGGTTTGCAAGATAAGAAACTCTTCGGATGGCAAATGGAGAGAGTGCACAATTGGTACATGACCGTGTTTCCTTTGTTTCTCTTTGGATTAAGGTGATTTTAATGAGGGTTGCGTAGAGAGAAGCAAGAGGAAAATTACCTACTGCACTTGCCATATTCCTCGGGTCGGTGCACTCCTAGGAGTAATTTACCTCGTCCTTGACACTCTTATCTAACGTGGAAACTTTCGTCCTTCAATAAAGAAACCGCTATTGCATTGTGTGAGCAGGCTGATGCAAGCATCAACATATTTGGATCTTTGGTCGAAGCTGGACCGAAAACGTGTAGTTTCTTTGATTATATGGGGATCATTTGAACAGGTTGGTTTCGCATGAACTGGTTTTGCAGAACATCTTTTCAGGGCGCATTCAACTCTGTCTCCCTTTCGTGCTCGATCTCTGTGGTTCCCTCTATCACTGTTGTGAAACGGGGGAAGGGAACGACGCGATGTCTGATGTTTCACCTCATTGCCTTAAGTAGCAGGAAATTGTCGAGATCGTGTCGGGTGTCGAGTGTCGTCGGTACTGAAGAAGAGCGTGTGCAGGCGCGTGGGCGCTAAAGAAAGTTCATCTTTCTTTCCATCGGGTTATCGTGAGGAAGAAAAGCGAAAGAAAGAAAAGCGAAAGGGACAATGACGGAGAAAAGACATAAAGTCAGATTCCGTTCCCTGAGGCCCCTCACCCCAATTAGAGAAAAACAATGGGCGATGGGGCGCTGTCTAATTCAAAAGAGTGATTCATGTGTCCTGCGATTGCGACCCATATCACCTACCATATCTCCTCAAAAGAAGCTTTATCCTTTCAATTTGGCTCCCACCAAACTTTGGCACAGACAAATCATCGATATGCGGAAAAGCGCCACGAATTATTCCTAAATTTTGACACGTTATCTTTGGCTTTTTAATTTGTTCAATATGAATTTTAAACTTAATCTCTGGACTTTTCAAAGATAAGTCAAAAATTCTTATGTCCTTTCATTTCAATCAATTTCCTAAATTAACAAAAAAAACACTTACTTTTATAATAAAGGAGGTCGACCTTTTACTATTATGGAGACTGAGTTAATAATATTCTTAAATGAAACTATAGTAATATTTATAAAAACAAAAAAGGTGACAATGTAATACAAAAGATAGCATCTTTTTTGTTGATTTAGAAATTGATTGAAATTAAAAAATAAAAAAACATTTTAAAGTTTAGGAAATAGTGTAATTATGAAAACTTGTAAATAGTATCGAACGGTTGATTGATTTTGTTATGGAAAGTCAAGGCACTAGATTGGACAAATCAAAAGTTTAGTGATTAGATTAAACATTTGGAATAATTCAAGAACTATATTGAACAAAACCAAAATCCAAAGACGACATTGCAAATGCACAACGTGTCAGACTTCAGAGACTGTTTGCATTATTTCCCCTAAATACGCAGATCACGGGAACGAGTACTCCCAAAACACTAATCAAGAGAGGACGAACTTTTGAAAATTTTGGTCATTTCAACAAGAGCTGCTGTCAATGTTTCACGAGCTTCTCTTTCCATTGTTTGAAATGGCAGGTAGAATGATTAGGAGTGGGGAAGCGAGCAGCGCGTCGTGCATGCACTCCAAGTATTAGCTGTCCAGAGAAGGGAATAATACAGCCAACAAGGGAAAAGCATGAGAACAGAAGACCCCAAGACAGAGAGTATCACTTGCAGACAGAACAACGTAATCTGCTCCGAATCACCGCCCTTCGCCTCTCCACTTCCCAACTTTGTTTTCAAGTGTCATGTACTATAATCCAGCCAATTAAGCCTATATCCATTGGTTTCTGACATGACTTTGCTAAGGAACCCTCAAAACAATTACAAGAAAATAATATTTGAGGTTCGAAATATCGATGCTGCATACCAGGAGGGAGGACTGATCCATTGACGATTGCAATGTCTCATTTATTTGATTATTCATTAAGCATTCCAATGGAACTTTGAAATTTGACAAGTTCGAATTTTTTTGCGCGTGTAGATGAGACAAAGATTGGTCCGACGGCATTGGCACTCCCAAGTTCCTTAGGAATTAGATCTTTGGAGATATCCTGACCATCAAATGAAAATGCTAATAAAATCCACCTGCTGATGATAAATTTTCTTTAAATTTCTGTGTTATCAGTTTACATCAAAGTTGTAGTAAGATACATGTGATTACAGCGGAATTATGACGGGGATCAATCTAAGTCGGTCGATCGAAGGCATTTCCGTAAATTTCAGTCCACTAATCATATCATCTGCATTTGATCTTCCCCACTTGAAGTTACTTTAATGTCCACTAGTATAGACAACCAAAATATATCAAGAACGATATCATTTATCTTTTTCTTTTTGCTTTTGTTGTGTCCGAAAGTCTAAAACAAACGATGACCCGTGGCTTGTTTGTCGATGCCACTGGTGTTCTTCTGAGTCTAGATAGATAGAGAAGGACTGGAAGTCACCAAGAAAAGGGTCTTATCTGGTTTCTTGATAGCCTTTTTTGGTTTTGTATTGAGAATTCACTTCGTTCAGAGAGGAGAGAGCCTGTGAGAGTAGTGATCGGAGATGGCGACGGCCTTTGCAGGGACGCAGCAGAAGTGCAAGGCCTGCGACAAGACCGTGTATCTAGTAGATCAGCTCACTGCTGACAACAAGGTCTTCCACAAGGCCTGCTTCAGATGCCACCATTGCAAGGGCACTCTCAAGGTCTCTCTCTCTCTCTGGTTTTATTGCTTTTGTAGTGTTATGCTGTTCATGGATGTTCTTGTTTGGGAATATGAAGTTCTTTCATTGCTGGAAAGCTGTTTCTTGTGCAAGGCATGGTTTGCGAATTTACAAGCTGGCTTTTTTATGTTGATGGTCATTCTGGGTCGATCTTTTCTTCTTCTCCCTTGTTCTTCAGCTCCCTTGTTCATTCGATTCCATCGATACGCTTGTGTGGATCTGCTTAATCTAGTCTTTGGCGTTGTAAATGCTCGTTTTTTTATGGTTATTTAATACATGGAAGTTATGTTGAACATCATCCATGGCTAATTCCTTAGTGGCATTTCTTGGTTCTTAGAAGTCTTGCTTGTCCATATGCATGACTACCTTGTTCTCCATCTACAGCACCTTACAAAAAAATTGAAAGTACTCTAGTCGGCTGTCGCTACTTATTGATCGGATGGAAGGTGGAAGGTATCTTTTTTCAGGGGTAGTCAAAACCGGATAGGTTCTTTTGATCGAATCTGGATACGTCATGTGGGTAGTGTTTAAAGTTGGGGATGGCATATTAGACGAGAAGGCATTATAATGGGTTGATTTTTTGCGTCATCCGTGACTACTAATGACGCTGCCTGCCACTCTGAAGCTAAATCAATTCGCCAGAAACAACTAAGTGATGAAAAGCAGAATCTATCAGCTATAGATTATGATATTTAATCTGATCTCCCTTATGAAGATTGAGGATTCAAGAGAGAGAGGTTTTAGTCTGGTGTCGCCTGGTCAAGGACACCGCGGGAGGGAGAGTGAGAGGGAGACGAATTCAACGTTGTACCCTTTCTTCTGTGTTTTTCCTTCCTTTGGAGGGGTTGGCAATGAGGTCTCAATGCTCTTCAAGTACCTAATTAATCCAAATTGAGTGCGGCAGTCCCTCTGTCCCGATACATTCTAGGTAACTAGTGGAGTACTCGGGCAACCCCTTTGAGTTGAAGTTTTCATGTCTATTAATTATGATGGAAAAGACGGTCTTGCTTGTCCACCCTTCACATGCTAATGAGACTCTTTCAAATGATTTAATCTATCATATGGGTTTGACATGTTCAGTCTTTGCTAGTGCATGCATGGTACTAGAAGGTGATCCCTTTGCCTAGTGTTATTGTTTAGGGTCTTCATATACGGATAATTGTAGTTTCCGTACGAGAATTATCATCCTGTTTGTAAGATATTGTGTGTGATTTGCCTCCCATGAAGGCATTTTGTTGCTGGCGATACATCTCTATAACTCTCTTATTCTTCTGCATTCTGCAGTTGAGTAACTATTGCTCCTTCGAGGGTGTATTATATTGCAAGCCACATTTCGATCAGCTCTTTAAGATGACTGGGAGCTTGGATAAAAGTTTTGAAGGTAATCTGCAAAGATGGCTTCTATTCCCTTCTATTCACGTATCTCTGCTGCTCTAGCCCCGTTTATGCTTACAGATAAATTGTTCTTCCATAGGCACTCCAAAAACTGTCAATAGATCTTCTGAGCAGGTACCCCTCAAGCTTCATCTTCCACTTACTTTCTTTGTTCCCGATGTTTCTGGAATGTTAGTCCCATTTATGTGTCCGTAGTATCACTACAAGTTGCTTCCAATAACGTCTGGACTTGTGCAGGGCCACAGTAATGCCAAAGTCTCGAGTATGTTTGCTGGAACTCAGGATAAGTGTGTTGCTTGCAAGAAGACTGTTTATCCCATCGAAAAGGTAAATCTAGGAGAAATCTATGGGGAGCTCTTCCTGCCAATGTAACCTTTGTCACTGTAATTTCAATCAATGCCACGCCAAGTCTTTGCACCTCGTAATGTCAATATTCCTCTTGTTATTGAAAAGATCGGCAGGGCTTACTCATCTATAATCCTTTACTGCACTAATCTGATGTAGCATGAATCTGTCAATATTCCTAAACTATTTACTTTACTAATCTGATTCTACTTTTGAATGTAGCACTTGTGTGTGGGCGCATGCGTCTATTTTGTCATATCTAGTGTAAATTTAATTTGGAATCAGAGTCAAGTTCATCATATGATAAGATAAACTTCTCTAGATGTTATTAATAAGTAGTTATCTCTCTCTCTCTTCGTGTGTCCACAAACACTGAGTTTAACCTAATAGTTTATCAACCTCAGTAGTGCTCATGAACTGACTGTTGCTTCGCCAGGTGGCTGTTGATGGCACGTCATATCACAAAGCATGCTTCAGGTGTACTCACGGCGGTTGCGTAATCAGTCCATCGAACTATGTAGCCCACGAGCACCGTCTCTACTGCAGGCACCACCACAATCAGCTATTCAAGGAGAAAGGAAACTTCAGTCAGCTCGACAGCCATGAAGAAACAACAGCCTAAAGAGTATTTAGGGGCAGAGTAGTCATACTTTGACAGTCAAGTCAATGCAGTTATCGGTCTCCTTTGACAAAAACCATGGATTATCAGCAAGATGCGGATTCGGTTCTAAGGCATAAAAAAAGTTAAGTGTTGATTTTCTATTTTATGGAGACAACTAAGTTTGTTTTACTTTTCAAGAGTGCAATCTGAATGGCTAACCACTGGGGACTTGCTGCTCGGTTTCTCGAGTGAACATGGTAATACAAATTCGTGTGATTTTGTTCTTGTGGGTTTTACGTGGAAATTGGAAAGAACGGAGACATATCCTTGTACTCAAGATGGTTGTCTATTTCTTGTTTTTATTTTCCGATCCTCTCCATCTGTTCGAGTCTTTCCCTTTATTTTGGAAACTCCCTTTCATTCGCTCTGATGTACTACTTGTCAAGCATTTGGAAAATTTGACTCTTACATTCCCACTATTAATCGACTTTGTCGATACCTTCTCGCTTCCTGTCCCTCCCATAGATCTGTTAGCAACCTCTTCCTTTGCTTCATTCGTATGCTATGCATTGATAATGCCCATTGCATGTGTTAAACCCTATATCAGCTAGAAAAATTTGTATTGCATATGCAGCCATACGCGGACTTGGATTGCTAATCTCCAGCAACGGTGCATAAAACAAATGTCATTAAGGATGAATTGGATTGTCTAGGATCATCGACGATACCCAGGCAGGATTAAGCAGCAAATTCAGTTACCATACTGGGATTGTCTGATGGTAGTGAAGGAAAAACGAAAATGGGCACGTGAATTAAGTAGTTTCACTGATGTTACCTTCATCCTAATAGAAGAAAAGGTAGATGACACGTGGTTTGTTTGTGATGAATCCATTCCAAACATTTCTGTACTCCACAAAAAATCAAATAGCCTCCAGTCAAATACAGAGAAAATTCAGCTCCCATAAAAGCAGGTCAGCTTGATAGTGAAATGTGGGTGCTGTGTCGCCCCACAAGCTCGGCTGCTTGGCATAGATCACTCCCATCCCTCTACTGCCACCTTTCAAAATCACCTTCCCGAAGTCTAGCCAAAGGGAATCTGTTCTTCTCCTTGTTGGATTCTGTCCCTCGACTTTGGTCAAAGAATCGAGAGCATGTTGAATTATGCCTATAGGAATAACTTTTTCTTCCCTGCCTATGAAATGAGACATGGAAAGAGTTGGAGTGAGTCATTATTAGGTAAGTTCAAGCACCAATGAGAGGACAATAGGTGGGCAATCGCGGGGGAGGAATAGTAACATCAACCCAGTCTATGCATATTGCTCTCCACCCTCACTCACATGGCTTCCATTGCACTCCAAAGTCATTTCATTTCATCTTGGTACCATTTCTGGCTGTTCCGTCGCTATCAGTTCCCCGCCTTTGAGGGCACCATGTCACCTTCAACTGCTAATTGGGCATTGATTCTTCTTTTGCTCGAATAAATCTATCAACTTCCTCCTTAGGCACGTCTCACATAGATCCTCCCTCCTTTATCGGAGCTTGCTATCCGTCAGTCTTTAATTGCTGGTGATAAGAAAGGGGTCTATTTGTGTGTTGACATGTCTCAATCGCCCACGTTCAATGTTTCTACTTGTACATAACAATGGCGAAAGAAGATAATTGGTGATCTTGAATGTGGAATTTGGAGGTTATTTCTTGTTAATGCTATACAACTCAAAGCCAAATACTGTTAAGGAAAGCTGGTTGTTTTGTATCTGAAAGTCCATCTGCTGGGCTGCAATAACTTTTGGTGGTGGTTGCTTATTCTTTCATAATTTTAATGCAAGGATGGCAAGTTGGTTGCGAAGGAGTTACTTTCAATGAAAGTGATGATCTCTGAAGCGAGTTTTTGGAGGGGTCAGTTCAAACAGAATTTGTTTTCATACTCAAACCTAACAAGATTCATGAGTCATTGAAATGCTCTGTGGAAAGCGTTAGGAATTATCTCCATAATAATGTGAGAGAGAGATCCTGACAAGCGAGAACATGTACACCACATCCAGCTCCATCAAAGTACAGCAAAGTATATATGCTTCCTTCCCTACTTATCAGGCCTGATTTGTTTTTCTCAATGATTGTTCAGAGTGGAGACAAAGTTTTACAGGATATATGACACAAAAGTTGGTGCAAAACGCCAGCGGTTAAAGGCCCACTTAGCAAGATATCTGAATCTGGAACTCTTTTTATGATCCACGTTTTGTGATGCTCTTAGTTCTCATTTTCTTTTCTGCCCAAGTGTTTTTTGTGAGGTGAGTTGGCTGTGGTTGGCCTATTCAAGAGCCTCCATTAATAAACTCCATAATTCCTTTTTGTTCACTGAAAAGGCGCTGAAGTGAAGGATTCTTTTTTTCCTTTTTCTTTTTCTTTTTTGCCTCCTTAAAGAAATATCTTTGAAAAAGCAAGAAACTAATTAACCCATGTTCTTCTTTCGAAAAAAGAGGGAAAAAGGAATTCTTTTTTCGGTCTTCAGTAAAATTAGTCTGCCTTCCATGAGTATACTTTAAAAAAAGATGGGGCATTACAGGTCTTTTAATTGGTGGGAAGCAAATTTTTTCTGCCACCACTGGCATGCCAAATATAATTAGCGGTCATCCGATGGCTGTCCTGAAGTCAAAAAAGGGCTTGAACCATGATTAAAAGAAAATATATTTTAAGGTAGCCGCTCTCTTTTCATGCCCACAAAAAGCATGGAGTGGTCAAATGATTTCTTCCTCCTTGTGTTGGCCATGGAACATTTGACCCTAATCATGTTGCTTGGGAGAGAGCGATATCTCATGTGACAAAGGCACTTTGCCCCTCGCAAATAGCCTTTGTCCCTGCCTTCCAACTTTTACTTTTGTAAGTCTTGTAGGCTAGAAGGATACAAAGGGAGGGACAGCCAGTAACCCCTTTTTTCAGCGCCATCACGCTAGTCATGCTTGCAAGTCGCAAGCAATGCATGACTTGATTCAACTGCGAAAAAAAACATGACCCGTCATCCCTTTTGAGCCTGCTGAGAGTTGTAAAACATGGTTTTGTTTTATTCAAGAGAAATGTTTGGTGCTTCAGATTACATTGCTCACCTAATTCCCCTTGTAGAGAGAATAAAATTCCTGCACATTCGGTGATTTAGAGCATGATGGAGTTGAAGAAACTATGGTCCCAGATAGGATTAGGCGAGGGTAATATTCAATTCAATTATGAAGCTATGAAAGAAGGGACAGCAAATAATAACTATTATTCTCTCTCCCTAGGGTTAAGGCATAGGGGATCGATCTCAAATGCTCAGGTTGGCTTTTTCAAGAAAACTTTGGATGCCCATTGGTCCCAAACCCCATCTGGAAATGGAAATTATAAATGAAACCGACAGAAACACTTCCCCTGTTTTCATCATTTTCACCCAAGTTACGGCAAAACACGGTACAGCTATAGACATGATGCCTCGGTGTAGGTGGTCTTTCAAACTCCAAAGTTTCGTTCAAATGAAGGCTTTAAAGAGGACTATTGACTATGCTCTTTTGATGGACGATTTGACCTCTTATCAATCGGCTTCTTGCATTTTACTGGCTTTCGTTTTCGTGTACCGTTGCAGAATTATCCAAACTCGAAGTTGGGTTAGATTTGCAGCCTTCCTTTTCACAAGCTATTTCCTGGCTGTAGTGCTGGAGATGCATTCTCTGCATCAAATATTATGCAGTGGAGCTTCAGAAATGTTAAATAAGTTGCATCCATGGAATTGGTGGGGATGGCTGATGGTAGAATTATGCATTATTTCTTGCATTAAGGCCAAAATAGAAAATCTCTTTCTGACATGAATCAGAAAATTTAAATCAGAGGGCTCCTGAGGAGGAGAGTAATGAACAAGTACAGAACAGCAGAAGATTATGTCATCCAAGCTCTGAGTCAATCTTGGTCAATTGTAATACCGCCCAAATTTCATTAAGAAGAGCAGCAAATTGATTACATGGGATTTGCTTCAATTCTCTTTCTCCTTCGTTTCTTTTTTCCCTCTATACAAGCAAAGATTTGGCCAATATCAACACTTGCAAGATGAGTTCTTACACACTCTCTCTCCCCCCCTCTCTGTGAAACATTTGAACTTCCACTATTCGAAGAAAGACTCGTTGAGTGCATATAGCAGAGTTATCAGAACCCACAAGACTCATCAATCATATCTGTCAAACATCCAGAAGAAAACTTCAGCTTGCCGCCTCAGAGATGCTCTTTAACGAGGGTTGCCATGTTCTTGGCTTGTTGACAGATGAATTACTTGTCGCCGTACTTGTCTTCTGCCTGTGTCTGTCATGTCTCGCCACCTGAAATTACATCAAAAGATGATCAATTGACAAGAGAAAGGAACGGACAAAACGAATTTTAACACTTTCTTGAGTTGTAGTACTCTCACTCAAAGCTTTCTTCAACCAGAATTTCGCAAGTCACATACAACTTAGTACCCAGAAGTTATCAGCCAGAGGAGGAACAAAAAAACAAAACTTTGAACAGGAATCGGAAAAAGTTTCTTCTTTTCTTCCGTTAAATATTTTGTCGATGTGTGTACCGAAGAATGGGATGACATTGTTTTTTAATTTTTTTTAAATTTCTACCTGGTGTTCTTTCCTCGTGTCAGAGGAATCAGATCTTCTAGGTGCTATTATCTCCAGCCCAGATGAAGACAGCTTCTCTTCATGCTCCACCCTGATCTCATGCTGGCCCTTCCTCATCTTTGCATGCTTCTTAGCCGATAAAACCTTCATAACCTCTGCAGAACAGGAAAACAGAAAACATACAAACGCTCAGCACCAATTCAGCTAAAGCCACACACACACAGAAAAAAGAAAATCAATCAGGCGCACTCAATTTCAGAAACCAAAACAGAACTGGTACGAGAAGGTAGCGACTCGAACCTTTGGCAGTGATGAGCCTATAAACTTGGCCAAGAGCAAGAGTATCCGTGGGCCGGAGAAGCTTAATGCGGGTCACGCGGACGGAATTATTATCGACCCCCGCGCCGGCGGCAGGGGCAGGGGCAGAGCATTTCTCCTTGGTATGAGCGGCGTTGCTGCCATGCGGCTGCTGCTGCTGCGGCGGCGGCGGGGGGCACACGGCGGTGGAGATGAGGAGAGCCACGTAGTGGCCGGGGTTCATCTTCATGATCTCTCCGGCGCAGACGGGCCAGTACAGCTTGTCCACCTTCCCACATGGGTGCTGGATCACCAGCGTCGCCGCATCGATGGCCTGGCAATTCCCCATCACTCTCTCTCTCTCTCTCTCTCTCTCTCTCTCTCTCTGTGTTCGTCTCTGCTTCTTCCTTCTTCCTTCTTCCTTCTTCCTTCTTCCTTCTTCCTTCTCCTTGCCGAGCGAGGCGAGGATGGCTTCAAAGGTTTGGAGCAGAGGAGGTGCTAAAACAGCAGGGGAATGAGAACAGGGGCGAGAGAAAAGGAAAGAGAGACCTCAAAGGAAGGCGGTGGTGAGGGCAATATGAAGGCTCTTTATAGCTACCACCCACCCCACCTTTTTTTCTCAAATGGCAAGCAAGTCAATGGACTTTTGCCTTTTTATTTGGAGAAACACCAGATTTTACCATAATCTCTTGATTTTAACTGTATATGGTATTAGATCCGATCCCCTTAATTCAGATCCCATTCTTGGTTCGATACGTCATTTAATAAATTGATTGAGCAAAATCGGTTCTCGATAAGCTTAACAGGTCTCTAATGACCATCTCTCTCGATCTCATCATCATCATCATCATCATCATCCCGACACGTGTCTCGAGTGATTACACGGCACTATCACAAAAAGTACATACCTCTTAGGTACGAGCAAATGTCAAGTGTAATGATCCGATATCTGAAACATAAGCATACTCGATAATCAGATCAATCTGTCAACGCCGACGGGATCGAAGTGGTTCATAGGATAATTGAATTTTCATGTGAGCTCGTAATAAATTACCTGGGTCCCGAAAAATATGTATGTATGTGTGTGTGTAATAACCCCTAGTTCCTAGGGGGAGGAGTAGGGGGGGAAATTAGGCTTGTTGGATACAAGGACATACCCTTAGTCGCTTTCGCAATGAAGAGGCGTCTTTGAGTATAAATGCAGAAAGAGTGAGTACCACAGGATGACGCACCATCGCTCTCTCTCTCTCTCTCTCTCTCTCTCTCTCTCTCTCTATCTTCAGTACTTTCTTGGCTCGTTTGCGTGGAGACTTGGGTTGAAGTTATTGCTCCTCCCACCACTCCCCATTCCCCATTGTTGTCAAACAAGATCGATTGGATGATGGAAAAAATGTTAATCTTGATTAACATGTGAAAATGATGGCGTGTCAACTTTAGGGCCTATAAAAAAAATTAGGGCCTATGACCCCTAGAAAAAGATAAAAACTTTAGGAGCTATCGTTTTCGAAGAAAAAATTTGTCGACTTTAAATTTAATCTCAATTCTTTCGCTATAATTCCTAACCTACTTGGCATTCTATAATCGATGTCGATTTATTGGAAGTTATCAACATTGGGAGGCTACCTGAGTTCCGCATGAAAGTGAGGGTGTTGATGAAGATGTAGGTCTTGATAATGAACCTCCAACTGGCTCTTATATTAATATTTTTTAAAGAACTAGTGGCAACTTTTGGACGTTGGGGGAGATTTGCTATTATAATGAAAGTTTTAAATTTTTCTTTACTCCAGTAGCTTGCTTTCGAGCTTGAGTAATAGGACTTTTCGGAGAGACAAAAAAAGAAATTTGAGACAGAATTTGGATTAAACTAGAGTTAAGATTTTTTAGGGAATGAAGCCCAACTTTAGTATCTACCTTTGAACAAAAAAAGGTTCAATATATGTAAAAAAAAATTGAGATTCATTTATTTCATAAAAAATAAATAATTTTTAAAAATAAAATAATCCTTTGCATTGTTTAGACAAACGAATGGATCAAAGGTATTTACATTGTTCATAAAGATATTTGAACGTAAATTATTATTAATAATATTATTATTTTTTATTCATTAATAATTTCAACTGAAAAATTATTATATTTAGGAAAATATTATCTGAATCACTCTTATTAAATACTTAAATTCGATTTTATTTGTACTTGCCGGCCTTGGGGGTGGGTCGGTCACCGGCTGCATAGAAGACCGTGGGGGCTGCCACGTGGAAGAGAAGTTACGCAACACTTAACAACTGTTAAATTAAAATTAATAAATCAGTAAAATAAATTATTAAAAACATAAATATACGTCACTACTATGATTTTAAAGTTTTACATGGGGAACGTTGAACTGTGCAGACTGCAAAGCGTACGTTGATTTTCCTCTGTTTTTTTTTTTATTTAAAGTTTTTTATCCGCTCTTTTCCCCTTTTTTTTTGGCCTTATCGCAATTATGTCTACACGTATTGCATTACGTCATTTGATAATGACTGGCCTTAAGATAACTTCAGTGCAATAAACTTTTTCATAATTTTTCTCCATTATTTTTCAAGGTGTACAAAAACTCAGACATGCAAATATGCATGTCTAAAACAACAATGGTTGGAGCTAAAGGTGCATGGAGAAAGTATCTTAAGTAGTTGAAAGAGGATGCGAAGAATTGACTTTGAAATTTTAAATTGCATTTTCATTATTTATCATAATACATAAAAAAAATTTTGCCAATCCGGAAAGAAGGACAAATTCCACCATGTCACTAGACTTGATTAGGGGGCCTGTCTTGTGAAGTTCTATTGGTCACTAAACTTTAATGAATTTTAAATTGAGATAATTTAATATTGATTCTGGTCATCAGAAGCATCAAATTTAGTTCCTTCAAGGTTGATGCGCTTTGACCAAATATCCAATGTATTATTGGAGAAAGTGCTAGCATGACAAACATATGGTCATTTTTTTTTTTAGAAGTCATGATTCTCATGAGATAATTATCTCCAACATATCGTCTGCAAAATTTTACTATGTTTCAATCAAAGGCAATTAATCAAATAATTTAAATGCCGGGATAATCGCAAAAAAGGTCTAATGAGGTTTGCCCTCACATATACCATCCCCACATTTAAAATCTACAATCTACATCTTGAGTTTTCTACTTCCCTACTAATTTGCATACTTACAGCCCTATTTATTTTCAAAAATTGCCAATTCTCTTCCATTCATTAACCAAAAACCTACAGATCCTAGCACAAGTGTGTAGTTGGGTCGAGGGGATAGGAGGCAACGTCGAGCAACAACAGCATTTGTGACGAAGGATTATGAAAGATTATGGTGTGATCAAGTGAAAGTTAATGTATCATTTGAATTCGGGCACAGATACAAATTGAAAATATTTTTAAAAGCAATGATTGATTTTTGACATGTAAGTAGAAACTTCAAGGTGGTTTTTAGCAATTTTATGTAAAAAGTGAAATTTAATCGATTGCGAAATAAATTAAAATCTAGAAAATAACTGGAGGGGGGGAATCTCGTTAATGCAATATAGGAGCATGCGTGGCGCGTGGTGGGAGCAGGGCCCCACTTATTACATCACAGGCAAAGTCCCGAGCCCAACAGCATAAGTGGGTGTCGCGCGTGGCGGTGGCTTCACTCCTCTCACTCACATAAAAATTTTAAATATAAAATTAAAAAAATAAAAGAAAGACATGCCTTTTTTTTTCTTTTTCATGTGGAATTCTTAGTTTTCTCCAACATTCCAAAAGGCTTTTTCAGAAAGCAATGATAATAAAAAAAAGGATTTTATGAAGGTGGGAAAGGTTGACACGCACCCTGTTTTCTTCCTATGCCCACAATTATTTGTTTTTGGTTGTTTCCTAAAATTAAATATATTCTCTCACCTTTTTACTCGCACGCTGCAGAAAGTCACAAAAGTAATTTCCTTTTCCCCCTGCCCTTTTTCTTGGATTCTGGGAATTCAGTGAATTTGAAGCCTGCCCAAAAATAGAAAAAGCTGTCTTTTCCTCCACTTCCTTCCTTGCTTGCTTGCTTGCTTTCTATCTTTCTTTTCTTGAAACCGTAAGGTAAAGGAGGGAAACGGTGGATTCAACAGTCCACTGGTTCTGAATTGTATACATTGTGCATCTTTTGTTAGATTCTTCTATGTCCTGAAAATCGAAAATAAAAAAAATAAGAACGTTATATACGTCACGACTTTTATACAGTGCTTACTTGAATGTTGTAACTTTAAAAAAAAAAAAAAAAAAAAAACATTCATTGTATGTGTTATGCCATACCTATTGAGGAGAGATCCCTACTCGAGGTACTGAAGAAGCCTAGATTGATATTTGGTAATGGATCAAAATAAATAATTTATATTTTATATATGAATAGTTTTCGAAAAGATGGGATTTCAAAATTGGGGTGTTGAATAAAACGACCAATATTTAAGAAAATAGTATTCTAGAAAAATTCATAGAATTGGAAGGACTCATTAGATACTATTTATGAATGTCAACTAAGCATCGCATGATTGAATAATCATTAAGTCCTCCTCTTTCTAGTCCTTTATTTAGCATAGCATAGCTTAATAATTTTTTTTTTCTTGAGGACGCATTTTTAAATTTGTGGCATTCGGGTAAGTTTTCTATGAAAGCCACGACACTTGTAGTGTCTTCTTCATATATATATATATATATCCTAGATGATACATGAGTAACCTTATGTTCAAAACTACCCATTCAAAGTTAGGTATTTAGGGGTTGCCCCCCACCTTTCTCACATGGAAAGGGAGAGGTGGAGAGTTCGATTCCTCATCTTTTCAGGAAAGCGAGAGAGAGTGAGGACATTTAGTTTTAAATGTGAAGTTTAACTCTCATGCTCTACAAAGAAGCATAACAAAAGGTCTGAAAGTAAATTAAGGATTAGAATTAGGTAGACAAAAAAAAAAATTGTAATGTTTAATCATTTTGGCCATTATGATAGTTTGTTCAAAGAAAAATCACAAAACCGGTATGTTTGTTTAGATTTTTTTTAGGGTTCTTTTGAATTCCATAATAATATTTAAAATACTATCATAACATAAATTTTTTTTATGAAAAACCATATGCGAATCTTTACTTTTTTTTTATTCATTGAATTAGTAGAAATGCCCTTGTGTTTAGTTTTTTAAAAAAATTAAGGTTAATACAATAAAAAATCTCAAACCAATAGATTCATGATAAATTTACCTCAAATTCATTTTTTGACAACGAAAAATCCCGAATTGGTACATTTGTGACAAATTTATTTCAAACTAATTTTTTTATCACAAAAAACTCCAAATTAGTATGTTTGTGATAAATCTTACCCTTTGTTAGTTTTGGATAAATGGGATCAATACCATGAAAAATTACAAATTGATATATCTATGACAAACGGAAGATAAAACCTTAAATTAGTATACCCATCAATCGCCACATGCTATTTTACTCAATAATTTGACGGTAAAACTTAATAAAAACTAACGGATGGTAAATTTATGATAAACGTACCAGTTTGAAATAAATTTGTCATAAAGTTACTAATTTAAGTTTTTTTATGATATTAATTCGAAATTTTACAATTTAAAATAGCTATTTTTTTATCTCAATTAATTGTGAATTACTATCGAAGCAATTCCCATCGGATCCTCTTTCTTTTCTCCTGTTGGTAAGATATTTAGATCCATGTTTTATTTATTTATTTCTTCCTTTCTTTTTGGTCTAGGTGATAGATATTGAATCGGATCCAAGTCGACGTGGGGAAGACCTTCAACGTTAAGTTTTACCTTAAAAGGCGCACGCACGCACGCATGGAATCGACCCTTCTTTTGTCCTTCCCTACTTTATATTATCTCAATCTCACCCGTTTCCACCATTATACAAATTTTATATATCGCGATGCTGACATGTAACCCATGTTTCACTTCAATTTGAGAATCCGTATCACGAACTAATAAAATATCCCAACAAATCTTACCCTACATTTTGTTAATTTTTTAACTTAGTGTCGGCGGCGGGCCCCACGTCGGCATATTCCTCTTTCCCCTTTAGAAAAAAGAAAAAGAGAGAAAAGAAAATTATTATATTTCCGCTATTTCTGCCATTTTTGACGTGCGACTTTGATCATTATTATTAATATTATTTTATTTTTTGAAACGAGAGGTGAGGGGGACAGGATTTTTATGGAGACATCGAATGGCAAAATTCAAATTGGACATTAAATGAGACCAAAGGGGAGAACCATATGATTCTTTTCCATGGCTGTCTTTTTTTTGTTTTTTTTTTTCCTTTTTCTGGTGTGGGAGGGACCATGATAGGGTCCCACGTTGGGTCGTTCGATCTGGGGACAAAACATACAGATCACCGGTCGATCTCTCGTGGGGCCTTATCTTCTGCTCTTGTCAGAATTTTTGTCCTTCGAAAAGAGATCTCACCACTCTTTTTTTGAGCTGGTAAAAGTGTTGCTGCCTCCTCTTTGTAAGTTCTTCAAAATCATTACCTCTCAAGCTCTTGCTCCACGATCATGGTGTGATCTTCAATCTGATCAGCTTTTTCCGATTCGGATTTCAAACGGTTCATGTATCAAGTCAGGTGATAAAAAATACATAATCTCTTCATATCCGGTTTAGGTCAAGATTGTCGTGATGACTAGATTAGACACCCCTGTAATCTGAGTCAAAATCATTAAATACATTCGATAACTTTTAGCTACATACAATTCAATTAGTCACCTTAAGTGGGTTATTTATAATTTAAGTCAAGGAGGATGTGGTTATTCTATTCGGTGCAGCGTTGGCCATATGTATAAAGGACTGTATAAGTAGTTGAGTGAATTAGTCGAGGAACAAGTGTGATGGTGGTAGTAGAGACATTGGTGGAGACATTGGTGGTGACAGGGGAAGTTTGAGGTCATGCAGTGGCGGCGGCGGCGGCGATTGCCATGAAAATGGTGGTGGTATCCTCCTATAAATTCTTTAAGCTCTTGTGTTATGATCATGATGTGACTTTAATTTGATCAGCTTATTCTGGTTTAGATTTTATATGGTTTGTGTTTCTATTTGGGTCATTAAAAAAAATTATCCATTTATATTTGGGTTTGGATTAGGTTATCATGATGGCTCGATCCAAATTGACTCACTGATACCCTCGTAACTTAATCAATACAAAATTAGTATCATTAAGTGCATTTGATAACTTCTAGCTACATGCAATTTAATTAGTTGCTGTAACTATTTGAAACTTAAATTAATAGGGATATGGTTAAGTTATTCGGCATGCCGTTGGAATAGTGACAATGTGTATAAAGGGCGTATAAGTGGTTGAGTGTATCGAACATGGAACAAAATGCGATGGTAGCGATGAAGACAGTGACGGCGATAGGGGAAATTGCAAATGGGATTGGGGTCGAGCGATGATGACCATGGCGGTACTAGTGTTGTGAATAGCACGGCGGTGAAAGAAGATAGTCGTGGCGGTGGCGGCGGCCACGAAAATGGTCGCAATATCAACGGGCATTGATGTATGTCAAAATAGCGATATTGGTATGAAGAAAATGGATTATGATCATTGTGAAAGTAGTGGTCCCAATGAATGACACCTGTCGCTATACTTATTGATCGAAATTAATGTGATATTGACTTTGTAGATATGAACACATTAAATTTCAGCCCCTCATTCCGTTCAACCCAAAGTCAGTCTTTCATATTATTAAGCCCACTCCTAGGTTTGTCATAACATCTGAAATCGCCACTTGCACAGAAGACTTCCAAAAAATCATTTTTTCTTTTTTTTTTTGTTCTCCAGGTTGAGATTAAACCAAGTCATTTTTTGTATTCGAATAAAATATTATGTCTAATCTCGTTTCTTTATCTCCATAAAATTAAAAAAAAAAAGATATTAATTCAGGTCACTTTTATATGAGGTCAATGTATCTCAACTCTTGAACAAAAAACGATTTTTTGTTCACAAGTATTCTCAATTTCTCCATTTCCCGACCTCGAAAGATGATTATCATAGTATCCTTATTTTTTTCAAATACTAATGTATTCGCAGGGTGTCTCTGCGTATTATAAGTACCTCCTTACGCCGACCTCAAGAGTACACTTCTTGCAACATTTAGATTGTACGATCGAGAATACAAAAATGTCAATCTTTCATCACTTTTATTGAAAATTCACCCCTTACACGTGCATCAAGCCTCCTAACAGGGGTTCTCTTACTAAAACACGCAAGGCGACGACCATTTGCACGCCCAATTATAATTTACAATGCCACACACATCATCCGTCGGCTTGAATTCAGTATCACGATTTTCAAAATACACGTAAATCCAAAGAAAACGTAAAGATGGTACTGAATTTTTTTCCTTTGCTTTTTAGTGATTTGATTAGTGGAAGTTCATCACAACAATCAATGGTAGATCTAAACCTCCTCTGTCATCTGCAAGACTTGATGAGTGGGGGTGGAATGTGCAGAAAACTCTGCATCTTCTTTGCTTCTGGGGTTTCACAAATCTTTCGAATTCCACACACCCTGCAGAATCATCACGTTCTCGAATCTTGAACTTCCCCCCGCCCAACACTCGCAAACCCGCACGTGAAGCTGGTCTCTCCTCTCGAGAATCCGTACGCTCCTGCCCTGTCCTCTTCTCCCTTTTCAAGAAGTCGCCAGCTAACATCATTAGCATAGTTGCCTAAGTTTTTATTATGTAATTAGCAATGCAATTTAGTATGTTTTAGGCCCACATTGGAGTAAGAGATGCTTTCTTGATTTTCTTTATTGAAGTCTCGTTTTTCCTTTTCCTTATAGTTTCGATTCTTGAGGAGAACGGTAGTGACCCATGAAATGATGGAGCTTTGACTCTTGCAGATCCTTGAACAATTCACCTGGTGCAGTTCCTGTGCAGTCTCCAATGTCGGTGAGAGAAAAGCTGGCCCTGGCTAGGAACCTCACTCCCCTGTTTCTTTTTCCTTTTTTTCTTGAATTTTCTTCTTGAGACTCTCTACGTGCACGAGTAAGACTTTTTCTTCTTGATATGAACGCTGTGGCTTGATGTCAAAGCAATTGCAGCCACATGAAGCGCTTGTTTGGTACTACGGGCTTCCTCCCTCCCGCCTTGAATTTGGGCAGTTTTTTCTCGTCTCTTTGCTTGAATTGGTGGTTTACAGAAGAAAGAAGATAATTGCAATTGGTGGGGGGGCTACTTGTATTTAATAGTTCAGGGCTAGATGTATGCTTGCTTTGGTGGAGTATCAGGACAGCCACATAAATATACATGGAAAGGTCCAACTTTTTGGTTGTTTATGTGTCCCTGGATTTTGGTATTCAAAGCCTTGTGGGCAGCATCCAACTTCTTCTCCTTTTCATTGGAATTAAATGGTATGACCGCAACTTTCTTGGTCCCATTACTCTCTCTCTTTCTCCCCTCCAAAACTGCAGATAGAATGATCCTGGGGGACCTCGCATTTACTTTCCATGGATCACGTTCTTTCTTTGAAAATTCGCGTTGGTTTTGGTAGTTTGGGAGCTCTGCACACTTGCAAATTACCCATGGATTTGTCTAAATTTTGGAGAGAAATATGCAGGGCACTTTGGGGTTCGGACAAGTTAAATTAGAATCCATATTTAGTGAGGTTAACACCGAATTAGAACAATAGAAAAGCAAGAAGATTCGCATTTTTTCACAGATGCACGAATGGGAAGAGCAAAGAAAATGCTAATGCCAAATCACTTCACTGCAGCTTCAAAACCATTTCTCCCACTTGATTTACAAGTTACTAAAGAAAAGAAAGCAATGAAATAAATGTCTCGGATTTCCTATAGGGGAAGTACTACATATATCATAACCTTGCCGTGAGATCCGAACGCACAGCATCATTACAAATTAGCTTTCGATGAT
This sequence comes from Eucalyptus guilfoylei, assembly GCA_016097605.1. Classification (NCBI taxonomy): domain Eukaryota; kingdom Viridiplantae; phylum Streptophyta; class Magnoliopsida; order Myrtales; family Myrtaceae; genus Eucalyptus; species Eucalyptus guilfoylei. The sequence continues at coordinate 1,743,378 of CM027861.1, forward strand.
GTTCTGATGGGAGTGGAGGAGATACCTAGCACCGTGGCATGACGACTCACACCGGTGGGAAGTATTTGTTCAGATTGAAAGGCAAGGAGTAGAACTCTTCACTTCTCGTATCGCCCTTGAAGGACCGGAACTTGTCCCACCAGTGCTTGCCCCTCTCTTTCCTCACAGTGCTATCCTTTCGGTGCAATGTGTTATCGAGGAAATATGCTATGCATCCAGCAACAAACGGCTCCGAAGATAAGGGAACATTGACTATATCGTTGAACTGTCAAGAGAAACAGGCATATAGTATTCGTCAAGGGAGGGGCCAAACTCTTTACTTATCGAGCATAAAGGGAGGGGAAATGAATAAAGTCTTTTGCATACCCATCTGCCTCCAGTGTGAACTGGACCATATCCATTGATTGCCGTATATTCATTGAAGTATTGTGGAATGGACAAGCCCATAAAGACGGAGAACCCTAATATAAACTTTGTTCTAAAGCTGTTGAGGTTGCAATACTGAAGAAAGCTTAGTCCCACAGAACCTGAACATGCAAGCGATGCAAATTAATAATCAAGATCCTTTATTATATCGAGCGGCATTAACCGGGAGATGCGAGCTGCTCATTGAAGTGCTACGTATGGACCTTACCCACATATGCAAAGAACAGACAGTATAAGGCAGCAAAGATGGGCGCAGGAATTGAAGCAAAGACGGCTCCAAATTTCCCTGCACAGTCGAACAAACCAGCAATGAGAACAAAATCCAACTGAACATTTAAGTTAATCTTTTTTTTTTTTGGTTTGGGGGGGGGGGGCGGGTCTACTGACGCACCTAGAATGGAAAAGAAAATCATGAACCCAGCTGCTATTTGCACGACCCTTCTGCTACCGACACGTGTCAAGCCCAAAAGCCCAGCGTTTTCTCTGCAGGGAAACCAGAAGAGAATTGCTCAGCTGATGGGCCGATTCAATTCTTTATCACGTTCATAGAATATGTCCTCCCAGATTGAAGACTTACACTGATACGGAGGAGCCAGTGACAGTTCCAAACAGGCCAGAGATCAAAATGCCGACTCCCTGAAGGAAGATTTAGACATCAGGCAACTGAGAAAATAACTTGAAAACCACTAAAAGCTGCATTTCTGTAAGCAAGCTATCCCTAGAGGGAGCTAGAAAAAATGCTAGACTGGAAATAACAAATGTAATCTCTCTTTCCTGAACCAGTTCAGTGACAGCTAAAGTGAAGCCAGTGAAAACCATGCACTACTTTGGCGTCTTCAAGTAATCATGAAAGATAATTATTGAGTTTCCCCTCTCTTTCCCACCTATCAGCACATGGATTTATAAAAATGGTTTTGGACAGTTAATCCAAGGACCCCAACAATCGACTAACATTCAAAAGAGAGCTCATATGTTTGTATCTATGAGAATTAGACTTGCCAAGTGCCACAATTCACATTGTTTAGCAACAGCTACAGAAGAGAAAACAATAAGCCTTCCAATTACCTGCCAACCAACACCGCGGCTGAGAACAGATGGAGGCAAATGGGTTGCGCTTGCGTATCTTGCCACCGCCATGAAAGCACCAGTCGACTGCTTGCATTTAAGTGATGAATGTGATTCAAGGAATTTTGCATTATACTAATGAATACTAAACTAATTTCAGACCACACAAGATAAGAAACAAAGACAGTAGTCCATAAGAAGAATTAAGCCGTCAACACCTCATTTATTGATTTTCTTTTGGACATGGGAACTCCACCTCAGATGGAACCCATGTCTATAAAACATCTCACTAACCCATGGATCAGGCAATATGCAACTCAAAGCTTGGAGGATGACCACACAGATTTAAGTAGACTTTTCATGTTTCTAAGTCAAAGTTCAGAAGCATAGAAAACAGGAAAAGAATAGGAATGACAATGAACCTCCACAAGAGCGACAAAAGAAGCCATCATCATTGCAAAGGCTTCACCAGCATCGAATGAAGGCGCTCCCCATTGAAATGGATATGGAACTCTTATCCTGCAAACTCACCCAGTCAATATAACTACCATCCTAGTCTCGAGGAATAATATAATACCACAGCAGAGAGAACTCCACCTTCTGAATAAGCAACACAGATCTTCAGTATATTGGTGACTATGGACGTGTTCAGATAGACCTTGTACTTCTTGCTTAATCTAAATATTGCAACACACGCACTTTGATTCTTCTAATCCTAATCATTTGAAACTTTCACATTATACAAATGTCGACATGTAGATTCACAACTAATTATTTTATAATTTTTTGAAATTTGGAAAATATTTTAAATTTTGACGGGAAAGCAAAAAGCACTGTTTAATTAAACTTAATTCTAAACAAACAAGCCCATATCTAATGCGACAGCTCTTGCAAAATGAGAATGATGTCGAAAAGGAAAGTTTCATCCGAGAGGAGTCCTTCCTTAGAAGTCTTTAAGAGTAAGAGTGGGATCTGCTTAGTTAATTAAAATTACATGTACTTTTCCCACATATAAGGCTCCATCAATGAGATATTGTCATGACCGCCACCTAGATGCTAGGAATATCAACATATCTATCACCATTGGAAGTCAAAAGTAGCTATGAAATGAGAGAGAATGCAGATAGAAAAGGGTAAAATCTTTACTAGAAAAGGGTAAAATCTTTACTTTGCCAGTTATGGAAGCTGCAGACACAAGTCATCAATCATAATAGCGGCTGAAAGGCTATATGCGGTAGTAATCAATGCATGTGAAGGTATCACGCAAGGCTTCAAAGTATACTAGAGTGGAGTAGCGCTTAATGCATGAGAAAATTTCTCTCTTTTACCCTTTTTCTTTTGTGATAAGGGATTGTCAATCCATATATGAAAAGAGCTCATTTAGAAGAAAAGTTTCCAAAATCAGTAAAAGCATTTAGATCTGGGAAAGATCTCTTCAGATCAAAAAAGTGCAAAACTTTTTATTCCAAATTTCAGTAAGTGCCCAAAACACACTTCATTTTTTTTGGCCATTCTTTCCTGACCAACCGAAAAACAGAAAGTGGAACAGCAGAAATCAATTTCAACCTTGTACTACAAGAGCCACCAATGGGTAGCAGGAGGAACACCTATCGTATGCCACAAAGTCTTGTAATGAACTTTGCGCGCACATTTCCCCTTGATCCGAAGTAGGTATATTATCAGCAACAACACGAAAAGGTCGAAAATGTCTTTTCAACATAATGTTTTCCATGAAAAAAAGCAAGCCTAAAAGTTGCATCAACATTCCTCATACGAGATATGAGGATCATTCAGGAACTGATAAAACCAGAGCAGAAATATCAAAATAAGCAAAGTTACCATGGAGCAGCATTGATAAGCCCAGCACGATCAGTTCGGCAGCTTGTTTGCGTCTTTGGTGCCGCGTTGTTGTAAGCCCCTCCAACGGTAAGCAGGTGAGCATAAATCCAAACAATCACAATGGAGAATATGACCGAAAATTTGTCATATATTTTGTTTTCCGTTTTATACACATGAGGCATATACTGCAAAACAACCATTCGCAATTACCACTTCAGCTACAGTATAACGACCCATAGTACAAATCACAGTAACCATGACAACAATGAGATCACTGTGCACATCATACCTGGGAAACAAACACCAAGATGACAAGCTCTGGGAGTCCAATCTCCACACATTTGGCAACCTGACATTTAAAGGAAGAATTTCTCAATAGTTAACAAGACAGTGCTCTCGGCACATGCATATGTCCCAAATTTGTAGTAAAGATAACTTACACCAGGAAAACCTAGCTCGTAGAGACCAAAGCCTACTAGTGCTACCAATGGGACAGCTGATAATGGGCTTAAGAACCTGAAGGCAGGACAGAACAAAAGGAATCATTACAAGTTAACAAGACTGTCAATGCAGAAAACTTATCAAACCATCAAGCACGAGTAACCAGCATAGCCGGTGCCACAAGACTTGTTTTATCTCAGTCAGCTCAGCAATAGCTTAGACTGAAGCAAAAGTAAGTGGCATTCATTATAGCCATATCAAGTTCATTAATTAAATTTGCAGTATCCCATGTTCCAACATGTTCAGGCAGGGAATACTGTTGTGGTTGAAAAAGTGTCAACTTGAAGTTTGATAGAATGATACACTAAAAAAAATGCAAGCCCAAGTCAAAGTAGGACGTCCACCAAATTGAAGTTTTTTTCTTCATTTAGTTAGACTGACCTTGTAACATTCCGCCAAAGGCCACTGAAGCCAAGCACAATCTGAAGAGTAGAAGCGACAATAAGGGACCCCTGTATTGCTCGCATAATCCTCTTGAATCTCTGGCAAAAAAGAAGACGAGTTTTTGAACTTGTATTAGAACCATATATAGTTTCAATCCCAATCACATTATGACTGATGATAATTCAAATATTTCTAGTAAAAGTTAATCAAGACCTTAATGTCATACTCTAGAGCTGTCTACAGATTGCATATCTTGCAAGATATAAGTTCATTGGCAACTATAAACATGCGATAATAGATTACAGGGCGGATATAGATGATACAGCAATGCAAAGATTAAAAGGAGCATCAAAGTAGTTCACAATCAGTTCAGAGATCGCATGAAGATGTCAAATAGAAGTAAATAAGGTTCAGTGACAGTACCTCTACAGGATCGGAATTATCACTGAATCGACCAGCGAGGATGATTGATATTGTGGTCGGGACAAAGGTATAAGACCCTCCTATTACAGCAGGTAATCGGGTCCCAAAAAACGTTTGCTGCAACGTGTTGATGCCAGCAACAAAAAGTAGCGTCTGGATGACTTCCGCCTTCTCTTCCTGTATCAGAGGCGGTTGATGAGACACAAAGCCAATTATTTAAACTTGAGTTGGTGCAGCATTAAGTTAACACATTTGCCTTTTACATCCATAATATCATCTTACATTTCTACCTCCCATCTGGGGGACAAGGGCAGTGGGAATGATGACCGACGTGCTGAGCATCACCAGAAAGTGTTGGAAGCCGAGGAGAATTGCTTCCGCTGTATTAGACACACAAGACTTTTCAGCACATAGATTTCACATATGTTATTAATCTCGATCACAAATAAAGAAATGGGACAAATGAAGAATATCACGCTATAGAAATAAAGAATTCTCAGCCTGCATTGGTAAGTTCATATGGAGGACAAATTGGCAGCAAGTCCCTAAACAAATGATATTGAAAAGAGAATGGATCGAGTGGCACCCACAGAGAATCGAAGAATCGCTGAAGAATATCAGTTCAAGCACAACTTTATGAAACAAAAAATTTAAGGAAAAAGAGGCACAAAGGGGAAAAGCCAAGGACCCAAATCACCATCAAGCTACTCATCAATATGATAGCAATTCTAACTAAATTAGAAGATTTGCATCAAGCTACTCATCAATATGATAGCAATTCTAACTAAATTTAATTGCTCGTTAAAACAAAATTAGAAAATTTGCGTTCATATCTATAGGTCTTAGAATTTTCAGGGAGCGCAATTATCTTTTCCTAAAAGCATATCCCAACTTTAAAGCGGGCATCCCGCAAATGAAGGTGAATTTTTCAAAAAAGCCACTTTCAACAATTAAAAACAGGTAAGAATATTCACAGCACCAAACAAAAAGAACACGAACAAGCCTCCTTCAGATATACCACATCAGATCAGCAGAATCATCCCCTAAAGCACAAGATACTTAATTTGAAAAGCAAAAGAAAAGAGTTCTTCGAGGGCCCAAAAAAGAGCTCAAACATTTCACTGTAAAGACACTCACGCCATGGAGGAGGACTAGTAATGCAGAAATGAACGTTGGGCAGCTGATCTTTTGGTGGGTGTGGCGCTGGCTCATCTGGTTTTGCTCCTCCTCCGCCTCCAGCCATTTTCTCTTCTCACTAATCACTGCTTCTGCAAAAAGCCCTGTCCTTCTTAATCAATAACAAAGAAAGAATCCCACTCAATCAAAGAGAAAAAAAAGCCACTAGCCCAGCAGAAATCTAAGCAATAGCCTGCTCATAGCATACCCAAGCACCCCCAAGCCAAGCCAGTGAGAGCAGAGAAACACACTAGGAAACGACAGCAACCCAAAAGATGGAGACAGGCGAAATAAAAACAACAGAGAAAAAGGGCACTGTCCAAAAATTAGTGGGAAGTGGAGGTCGATGAGATGGAGAACATGGAAGAAAAGAGGGGAGGGAGCAAAGGAAAGCACCTTTTTAATCAATCTTTCGTGAGCAGAATCAAGTGGAGATCAATAAAGTCGAGGACTTTTATAGATGCAACCCCACAAGGCTAAAAGATTGCTATGCCCAGATGGGGGCTACAGCAGGGAGAGGAAGACAATGTAGAAGAAACAGGGATGTATCAACAAAGCGAAGAAGGTTATAGCATATGGCAGTGCTACCAGGTAAAATAGATGTACTCTACCTACTCAACCCAAAAGCAGCAATGAAACTCCCCCTTTACCCTCCTTCTCTCCTTCCCTCTCTCTCTCCTCTCTCTCTGCCTGTGTGAAAAAAGAAAGTATTTTTCTTTTGTTAATTTCCTCTCTTTCTCTCTCTCTCTCTCTAACAGGAACCCACCTCCGAAAATACCATTTCCAACCTTGATAATTCTTGTGCTTATACAGCCAGTGCAGTTAGAGGGCGCGGTTCATTCTCTCTCTCTACCTGTGTGAAAAAAGAAAGTAGTTTTCTTTTGTTAATTTCCCCTTCTCCTCCCTCTCTCTATAACAGGAACTCCACCTCCAAAAAAACCATATTCAACCGTGATAATCGTTGTGTTTATTATATAGCCAATGCAGTTTAGAGGGTGTGGTTCATTGTCCAGGAGCTTCCCACATGGGGTGGACTGGAAAGCTTTGAACTTGGGCAGGAAGATGTGGACAGGCTCCATGCTGGTGCCACAACAGTACCCATCGGAGGCCCCTCGAAACGACGTCGTCTGCCGTCCCTCTCACCCGCATTTTGACCGGGGAAGAGAACCCATCAAATTCCAAAGATTAACAACGACAAAAATGCCCACTAAATCCGGGAAGCCTCGTTATACCTTAACAAAAGTTCCCACCTTTAAAACCCAAAAATGTCCGGAGCCTCATTCCTCCGTATTTCGCGGCAATGAGTCCAGCACGTTCCGCTGATGGGGGGCGAAAGGACGCCACTGCCCACGGCCGGGAGCCGGAGCGGCGCGCCCCCCGGCATCAATCATTGAGCGCGAGGGCAGAACGGTCATTTCCTCGCAGGCCGAGGGCCCCGATCACGTGCGGGCGGGTGCTCGGCCCGACGTGTTCTGCTGCGGGACTCCACACGGGGGCTACCGTGCGGTCGCACCGACCGACAAATCTACGCTATCCCAATCCCCGATTGGCCACTGTACGCGCGACGCGTGTACGGACCACCGGATCACAGCTGGCGGAATTTTTGGGGCGCTCTGATTGGCCATTGGGTCTAGGGGACGGTGCCGTAGCGCCCCTTTTTTCTTCAGGGGAGGAACGTGCGCCGTGCGGTTACCTCGGTTTTTGATAATGAACGCTTTCCTGACTTTTTAGGACAATGGGAAAAGTGTCGGGACCCCGATTGGGCCGTCACTGGCCTCTCATTTCTAACCCAAAGATTAGGGCTAATCGCTAAAGAAGCTTCCGAGCTAATGTTCAATCCTAAATTTGTGCCGGACTTTATCTCGAATTTATTCACACGTCTAGATTCCATCACTGATTTCGTCAATATTATCGATGTTAGGAGATTACTATTGTTTCTTGCAAGATGAGGGTATTGATGAAATTCTAATAATGAACTTCTAGCTAGTTCCGACTTTCGAACAAGTTGACGAATTTGAGATTAGAAGCCAAAGTTGGGGATGTTTTATGAGGTAAAATATAAGTTTAGGGCGGAATTAAGATTGGACTTAAACTTCTCACTCTAGTCATAAATTTGCCCCATGCATCCAAAACATTGAAAGAGGTTGAGATGGAAAATGTGAGTCTTGATAATGAACTTCCAACTAGTTCCGATGTCGATAATTTTGAGTAAACTAATAGCGAATTTTATACGGATAGGTAGATTTGGGATTAGAGTGAAGGTTATGAATTTTTTCATGAGACAAAAACAAAAATCATAGGCAGAATTAAGACTAAACCTAATATGTTGAGGTTATTTTAGGGAATTGGCTCAGAAAAATAATTTAATTTGCCTTTTTATACAATCTTTCGCGAGAACGGGTTTCATCCATGCCAAACTTCCTTGAGTTTCAGGGTTTGCTTTTTCTTCACGCGCATGGAAGTATTTTTTCTACAAAGAAGGCGAAGTCTTCCATAGAAGGTTGTGTGTGCAATTCCAAGTGCATTTGTCTATGCAACGAGATAAATTCTGTCACGAAAACTCCCGAGTGTAATCGCATGTGGAAGGCTACTTGGAAAATCACATGGTGATGCAAGAAAGCACTTTTTTTCAAATTGGAAAAGGCCAACTTAGTGCGACACGTATCCATTGACAAGATTTGTGAAACAATCCCTTTTTTCCTCAATTTTAGCAAGTAGGGAAAGACATTGACCCTGTGCAAGGAAATAAGACCAGCAGTTAAATTGACTGGTTGATAGATCCTAGGATTTTGTTTTGTTAGAGTGAAAAAGGGCTTTAGCAAGGGGTCCCATACAAAAGGGATAAAGCTTGACAAGTGCAGAACAGATAGAAAGCTAACCAATGGACTGGAAAAGTTTTGACCCGGTTTTGCTGATTTCCAGGGCGGTGATTAGGCCTTTTGAACAAAAAAAAAAGACAAGTGATGTAAGATTTTGCGTGGGGCAATGGTCATTGAACCAGAACCAGACACATACGCGTGCTCATCTCCTTCCAGTGACCTCTTCTGGTGTGGTGGTATCTGTCATGCTGGATTGGACGAGGTCGCTTTCTTGAGATGGACGAAACGGCATGGAAAGCATCATCGACCCTTTGGATTGATCAAGTCCGAGAGGCTTTTGAAACTCGCGGTTACGCATTCGAGGGCTGGCACCGAGGGGTTCGGAGGTGAAGGATTCATTGCATGTACATCAGATTGTATGTACCTAATCTAATAGTTTTATCCAAAGCAATTCCGCAAGATGCTTGTCAGTCAAAAGACAGGGTTTAAAATAAGACTAGGAACCCGAGTAATGACAAATGCAGCATGAATTTTGCATTGTATATACGCCCACATAGTTCCTGCACCAGCATGATTGTCCCCCTCATTTTGCTTTAAGGTGAAGGTAATCATGCCAGGGGGATTGCTTACTTGATCGTTCTTTTGACAGATTTGTCAACCCATCTAATTGAAATTGGCAGAGAAAGAAAACAAAAGCAACAAAAATGGGATAGAGAGTGTGTTGAGATCTGGTTGGGGAAATTTGAATTGGAGGGGAAGAGGAGCGGGGTGATCTTGTCCTCTTCTAGGATGACCCTGTTAAAGATATTCCCATTTTTTAGAGGACATCACTACACGTCAAAATCAGATCGGTAGGGGGCCTCAAAGAATGATATCAAGAGCGCTTTGAAAACTCCTGATTGTGTAAATGATTTTGAAAAGTTTGCAAGAGAGGGCACCGGAGCCAAAACTACAGTACAGAGGGTGAAAAAAGTGGGAAATGATGGCATTCTTGAAACCAAGGAAAAAAGAGCGGGGAGAAAATGAACAGATCCAAAGATGAAAACAAGGGAAGGAACATGGAAGTTGCTTTCACTTGCTTTGCAAGATAATCCAAAATAATATCATACTTTCTGGTGGGCTTCCCCATGCAAAAGGGACCACATGTCGGATTGGCAAAATTCTCTGGCTTGTTCTGCACTTTTTTGGGGGTCCTGAGGGAGAGAGATATGGTGAATGGGGCTGGTTCTTTCTCGATGGGTATTTCGCTGTCTCTCTGCGGAAGTTCTTCTGCAAGTATCCTCGTTTTTTTGGCCTTAGTTCTGATGGCATTCGTTCAGTCTTCAGGCCTGGAAAGGGAGGTTCAGGAAATCAGAACGATGGCAGAGAAGGCTTCTTTCGCCTTCTTGCATACACCGATGCGATCGAAGTTCCTTCATTTGCACTCTCCTTTCCCCCATTGGGACCAGGGTCTTGATGGGATTTTCTTAGGCCAGGAGGGGTTGCCAAGGAGGTGGGGACAGAGAGTGCAAAAACCGCTCTTGGTTCTTGCCAAAAGACGCAATGGAAGTGAGCTTCCCATCTACGTAAGAACGATTCTATAGTTACATTAGTTGACTTGCAAAATTAGCAATTTCAGCTACGTGGTGAGTTTCAATTGACCCTTTAAGGACACACTTGTTGACAACCCTAGGTACATGGCTGCTATGGCTTGCCCTAATTTCTCGCTCACTACATTCATGACATTCTGACCATAAAAGCACCTTATTGCTAGGCGTAGCAATTTTTTGCATATCAAAAGAAAAGTGCTTGCTCTTTGTGACATAAACTCCTCTTTTTTTACACGTAACCATGAATGTCACTTGGTGTGAAATCTAAAATCTATACTACTTATTGAACAAGAACTGCTACTACGTGTGCAATTAAATCTGGTCAATAAGATGGAAGAGAAAGAGACCCTCAAACGACCAGCATTAAATTCAACTCCTATCTCCCCTATATTCCTTGGTTTTTTTTTCTGGACCACCCCTCTATTCCTCAATTATTTGACCTGAAACTAAACGTCCCTATCTCATCCCACCCACCCAATTCCCTTACCACTTAAGTGTAAGATGAATTGTAAAAATCCTGACTTCTTATTATTAATTGCTTGAGTAATGTACAACTTTATGGGTCTAAATAATTTCTTTAGAAAAACCCTAAATTTTAATTCTAGTTCCAATTTGCCATGAACGTTTTTTTGACAGAAAAATTTAAACTTTACTTCTATCCCAATTCTACCTCGAACAATTTTTTTGTCCAGAGAAAAACCCGGACTTTAATTTCAATTCCAAATTTGTCTCGAATTTTTTTTTATTGTCTAAAAAATCACTAATCTTCAATCTAATCTCCAATCCATCCTTGTGAACTCTTCTCTATCCAAAAATGGTCCAAAATAAATATAAAGGACCAATATTCACAAGTGAAAAATGAAAACAAAAAATGGAAATTCTATTTAAATTTTCATGGGAAAGTAATATAGTAGCTAAAGTTCTAATCTTCAATAAACAAAAGTCCAACACTTCTTATAGACCTAATAGTGATTTTTTTTATGGGTGAGCATTGATCTAGGGTCAATCTTAGATCGGCCCAACTCGACCGGACTCGGTGCTCTAGTTCCTTAGGGGGACTAGGTCGACCCTTGGTCTTAAACCCCCAAACTCTACATTGTATGAATTGGTCCTCGGTTGTAGGAGTTTAGGATTGGTCAAACTTATACGTATCATAAATTATTTCTAATATACTATATATTATATGCTTTAGTCTACTATAAATCCTAATGCCTCCAATTTGCTATGTAAATTAAAAAGTAGAAAGAAACCAACCCTAATTTGACCAAAAAAAAAAGAAGAGAAACTCTCTTTGCTGGCCTCAATCTCGCTTTCTCGACCGCTCGCCTTACCCACCACTCCCCTCGCATGTTTGTTTTTATGATTTGTTCCTTTTAGTATATATGAAATTTCTATTATTACCTTATCCTATATTCATGTTCGATATGTATTAGTATTCATAATTTGATTGTTCAATGTTACATTGTTGATTGATATATAATTTGAAATGGTATGTTTATCCTTTTAAGAAATACAAAAAATGAAACAAAAAAGAAAATCGGTTGGTCCAACATTAACCTTCAAATCAGATCGGATACGTAGGGTCAGTTCGGTCCTTGATCCAAGACTCAACAGGGTTGATATTCGGTTCCAAAAGTTGAGAAATAACACTGTTGGCTGATCCCTGGGTTAGGTGTTGGATCGCCCAATCCGGATCACACCTAGCTTCATTCCCTTTGCCCTCTCCTTTTGCGACGGGATGGGCTCAAATCGGGCCCAGTTTTTTGGGCTATTAGGCCCAACGGGCCCCATGTCTGCAACTATCTTCTTCCTCCTCCTCCTGTCAAAGCAACCCGCTCAAACAGTCTCAAGAACTCCACAGCTTCAGCTCTCTCTCTCTCTTTCTCCTCTGTCGCTTGCCGGGAGTTCTGCTTCGCAGAGATCAAGAAACCCTCCGACGGTATCGTGCCATTCATTCTCTCTCTCGCTCTAATTTCGCGTGACTTCTCTACTTCGGCTCTCCCGCTTCTTTCTCTCTCTTTCTTGTTCTTGTTCTTGTTCTTGTTCACTACTTCGATTGGATTCCGACTGCACTAGGCGCTTGACATGTGACTTTCGGCTAGTGTCTTGTGTACGTCTCGCTATAATTGCCTAACCCATGGCGTGAGATTTGGAAACTGCTCGTGGGCTGGTCTCTTTGTGTGGGCGCTCGTCTTTGATGCGCCAAGTGTTCGGTGAAATGTCTCAATCAAAAATGATGGGAACTACTCACCCATCCTCCCCCGGTCCATTTCCTTGCCCTCTTTTCCACGCCTTGTGGTTGAATGTCATGTCGGTATGGCTGGAGAAGTTGCATTAATTGGAGCTGGCCGATTCTTTGAGTTCGGTCGAGTGTGTTCACTAGCGAAGTAAAACATGCTTCGTGTTATGGTGGAAGTTTATGAAGTCCATTGATCTTGACCTGATCGTGCTTCCGGATTAATTTTCGATGTGGAAAATTAGACACAACTTAACTATTGTTAACTCGATTTCTCTGGGTGGTTAGAAGAGTTGAGAAGATACTCGTAATGAACTGAGTGCGGCAGATGACAATGTTTGACGGAGCAGGGCACGATCTTGCAATGTTCCCATGAAGTACATTCCTTGAAGAGTTGAAGTTTAAAGGAAAAAAAGAACACTTAAATTGATTTCGCAAAATTGTAGTCTTTTAGCTGTCTCTTTGAGTTCTTTGATGATGGAATTATTTAAAAATGTTTCGCTTTGTTTCTCTTTTTCAAATTGATATGTGAGTTCCATTGTTTGCAGCTGATTGGTTTATTATGATCATATGACTTCTTCTTTTATGTGTTCTCTTATGCAGCCATCTGGTCAAGATCAATGTTATTGTCAAGATTTTTTGGCAGAGCACTTTTTGCTGCTGCTAGAACAGAGTCTTCTGCTGGGACTGCTGCCGCTGCTTCGGCAGCTACATCTAGGACAGGACACAACCCTCTCGAGGCATTCTTTGAGGCAGATAGAAACCCAGAGAATGAAACCCCTGTTGTCTATGGTACAAGCTTCTCCTTTTGCTAAATGAATGCTCGTTTCACATGCATGTTCGATTAAGAAGGAAAGACTATATGATGCTTGAAAAGATATGAGTGGGAATGTGTTGAATTTGTAGGAGGCCAAGTTCACATTGGAAGTTGCATGAGATGATATATATGCTTGTCTTCTGTACTGAACAGCTTTTAGTTACAGCTGACCATCACATGGCCTATTCGGCCCCTGAAAACAAAAAAACTTGTGTGTGGCCTATGTGCTTATCATGTAGCCACATGAGTAAAGAAACTGGCATTTTGGAAGGGGAGCTTATGTGGTCGAATGTAGAGTAGACCGTCTGTTCCAGTTATTACAGTGATTGAATTCGTCCAGGCCATGAATAAGTGTAGTTTCTGCCATCATCTTGCATATTGGCAGTGCCACCACTAGGAAGGGATTCAACTTGTGGTATAAATACTATCTTAAATCACACTATAAACAAGCATTTCAAAAGCATCATATTACAAGAGTAGCGGCTTTATGCATGCCCGTTAAAATGACTGAGATGTGCAACAGTCCAGGGCGGGATACCGTGTGTGGTTATTTGTGTTGGGGAGATGGGTATGTTTAGGCTGTATTAGACTATGCATTGTGAAATACTAGCTGAACTTCAGTGAATGAGCATGTATTGCCAGCCTAGAATTGTACTTAAGAGGCACAGTATAGGATTGTCTGGTTAACTAATAAAGTCATAATGTGGGGTTGTGTGGTTCACTCATAAAAGGCATAACATGTTTAGTCCCACATAACAGACACAAATCCATGAATTGAGTTTATTCAATTTACGAAATTCAGCGTCAGGCGGGCAACTTTTTAAGGATATCTATCTGGTCAACAAATGAGGAATCTAAGATATGGATTGGGATTGAACAGGTAGCTCGAATATGAAGATGCAGTTCAGTTATTGGTGTAAGCTAACAGGACTCAAGCACAGAAAATTTGCATCTTCATGTAAACTGTTTGATTAATTTGCTCATGAGTAACCTAATGATTACCTGAAGTTATAATGAAGATGTAGGTGATTAACATTCATCAGGGTCCTCGTACTCTACCCTCCTGGAAAGTGTGATGGTCCTAATGATGATCCTGCACGTTTCTTCCTTTTCAGCCTATCCATTCATTAGGTAGATGAGATCACTCAGGACTTGATTTATTCTGTAGGCCAACAACACCATTTAAAGCTTTTATCTCTTAGAGGGTCTGATATGAAGTCATTGAGCCATCATTCATAAGTCCTTGTTCTCTTTGATGGATAATGGGTACTTGCAATTGAATGTTCTTACCTCCCTCGTTGGCTGATAATTTTCAGGTCGAAGTTGGAAGGCGCCTGAACTGCGCTTAAAGTCGTGGGAAGATCTTCACAAGCTTTGGTATGTTCTGCTCAAGGAAAAAAACATGCTGATGACTCAACGGCAGATGCTTCATGCACAAAATCTGAGGTTTCCCAATCCAGAACGCCTCCCCAAGGTGGATGTTGCCTTTGCTCCTTCCTTTTCTGAATGAATTCGTCACTCCTCAAAAGTGTTCTTTCACGCTCGGACTGGCATCAGGGTGCTATGACCCAAACAAAAGTTGACTTGAAATGGCACTGTTGCTAATAGCATCTCTTTATCATCAATGGATTCAGGTGAGGAAATCGATGTGTCGTATCAAGCATGTGCTCACCGAGAGAGCTATTGAAGAACCGGATCCCAGGAGGTCTGCTGAGATGAAAAGAATGATAAATGCTTTGTGAGCACTTTACAAGTTTCTCCGTATCCTACCAGATGACAGAAACTCTCTGGTACTGACTACTGAGCCCGCAAGACTGCAAGTTTTTGGCGAGGGACCTTCGCGTCTTTAGTATTTCAGGAACAAGAAACATATTGTTATCCTGCTGATGACCTTCTGAATGGATTTTCTCTTTTATTTCCGCATAGGTCAGAATACATGTTGATTCAGTGAAACATTTCTTTTTGTTTATGAATCATGATAGTAGTGTGGAGATGCTCACTTTGTTAAAGAGCATGCACAATATCACATGACGACATGCGCTTTTCGGTCTAATATATCCAAATGGTTTTTATCCATTGCAACTATAGATCGTATCATCAATTGCCCTTGGAAAGTTTGTGAAGTACACTTTATCAGGTATGGCATTGGAAACTTCGGACTATTTTTTTGAAGAATTAACTGATTTGCAATTTTATTTTATTTTTAAAATAATCTCTTATGTCATTCATAGAATGACGAAATATGTTTTCATTATGAAAATATTCAAGCATGAATTATTATTGGTGATGAAAAAAGTTTTACGAATTAAGTTTTTCTAAGTGATTTAAACAACTTTTTTTAGAAAAATGTTTTTTAAATCAATTATATTTTGCGTAACAAGCGTGTCCTGTTCCATTTACTCCACTGTAAAAGTGGGAGCGTAAACTGAACGATTGTGGATAATCGTAGAAACTGGAAGGACCAAAGCCAGTAAGAGATTCCAACTGATGAAATAAAACTGATAAATGGACACAATTTGCACTCCTGAGCGAGTTAAGAAAGCAAAACACTAATGAAATCAACTTTAAAAAGTTTTGGGTGGATGAACGAGGGTCTTAAGATCTCGATTCAGCAGGTTCAGGTGGCGCTTTGCTTTAGCAATTTCTGCTTGATTCCATAAAGGTAAGAGTCCTATGCTTGAGTTGAGTCGGCATCAGCAATCAGCATCCTGTGAAGCTTTGAATTACCATTTTTCTTATAAGACTCGACTCAGACAAAGGTGAAACCACACTGGTGAGTTCAGGATATAACTAAAGAAGATATGATGCACGCAAAACTAGTGTCAAGAAATTAAATCTCTTCTTTTTTCTCTGTAGAATAGTCGATGCTTTACACAACAAAAAGAGGGAAATCAGTGGAAAGATGCAACTTCATCAGTCATTGCCACAAATTGGTAGAACGAATGCTAAGGGAATAAAACTGAAAACAAGCCATGCGAGTAGAAAATTTATCTACAAAGTACACACATGAACAGCTAACTAGCCAGTCTGATGACGAACCAATCCTTGTCAGCGTTCACACAGAGCCATTACCAGAAGTGACGGCAGACATATACATCCTAGCAGCTTAGGCGCAATTCACTTCAGACATGGGAAGCTCCTACCACAAAAGATGTTCCTGCAATCCACACAAGCACCAGCATATGTTACTACAGTTCGACAGGAAAGAACAGGCAGCAATCAATTCTAAAGACTTTTTGCCTCTATTAACTCATAAAATAAAGCCTCAGAAGGACAGAAATTGAACAGAGAGGCAAAGGGAAGAGAGAATGATCCTTGCCCTTCCGTCTGAGAAGTACCATAAAGATTGTACTTTTTTTTAGTTAGGGGTTGGGAAGGAGATGCATAATGTATGGGATGCACCCAATGCAAGGTTGTCCTTTCCTCTCACAACTTTTTCTCCAACACAATTGATGTACTATTCCATTTACAAGCGTGATCTACAGGATGCATCTGATGCTGTGTTGTTGTTTCCTCTCATAATTTTCATCACCAAACACCATCTATTGGCATTTCTATTTCCATTCATGAGCATATTGGTTCTTGCAGCATTGCCACCTCCCTAGCTTCACTCCACTCAATCTCACCCACCTCTCTTAAGGTAGATACATTGACATGGCTATGCTCTTTTGCACCAAATAATTGTGCTATATCCATCACTGTGGTCGCAGAACATTTATCCACAAAGTGATAGTTGAGAGACTTCATGGGACTTTGACAGAATCAATAGAAGCATTAACAGCAAGAGCAAAAAGGTCTAGAGGCAACAAGTATGCAAAGAGGTAAGGAAGTTTGAAATCAGAGATCATACAGACAATTTAGGCTTTGGGATAACGTGATAATGGCCAGGTAAGCATTGACAGAGAGGCTGAAAAATTACTACAAGGATGAAGGTCATATAAATATCATTTGGTTTCTCAAATATTTCTGTCAGAAGTGTCTTAGGCATATTTCAAATTGAAAATTAAGAGTAAATGCACAAGAGATGAGGGAAAAAAATTTTTGGAGGACCATGGGACAAGCCATGTTAAAACTGGCAATACTATTAGGTGATTTGAGGTGGCTCATACTTTTTAACTTTTCACTTTTCACTTCTCCTTCTAGTATTTATGATATAACTTTTATATCAAATATTAGAAGTATTTATGCTCTGTTACAACGAATACATCTCATCATATTTTAATTGTTAGTTTTGGATTAGACATTTGTGCACTCAGATTCAAGTTGATATCAGAGTTAGAAATCTCGAGTTCAATTCCTCATACTGTTCTCCACCCATTTATGAGTTTCCATTTCATTATGGGTAGCAGGGTCAAGCAATTCTTTCACTCCCCATTATCAGGTTCTCAAATAGGGCCTTCATCATCAAATTGACCTTCATGCAGAGGAGAGCATTAAGCTATTACATAAATTTCGTGTCGAATTTTAATAACTTAGACTTTTAGAGTAAATGGTTATGCACTTAATTTCAAGTTTAGAGTAAATGGTTATGCACTTGAATCAAGTGCTTAGAAACATAAAGATCAAAGTTAAAATTCATTTGAAATCATGTGAAATTCACATGTTCCTTAATGATGAGGAAACCCACCTGAGGTGAGTAAACCTCACATGCAACTAATTTCGTGGGCCAGGTAGAATGTAACCCAAATCCTTAAATGGCTCAAAAATGTAATCATTTACACTTGGAGGTGTGAAAAGTTTAAACTGTGCCATGCGCCTAATCCACACACCCTAGTCTGAATTGTTAGGCAAAAGAGACATAACTACCTTTTGACTAAAGCGATGTCAACCCAAATACATCCTTAGTTTCTAATAGGAGCAAGCTGAACCAAAAAAAGCTTATACGCATTATAAGGGAAACCGAGATCTATGGGAAGATTAAAATGCTATATAGTTACTGGTAGCTGTAGATCACAAGTCCAACCTAGGTTGGCTCAAACATGAAAGGCAATTCAACAGCTGAATGGATAAGGGGGAAAAAGTTCAAGCAGTCAAGTTTGAGCACTAACTAGGGCATGATCACTGTACTAAGTAGTTGTTAGAGGTGAAGTACCAGAAGCACAGAAAGTTTCAAATGGAAGGCAATGGCAAAATGTAAGAGGACTATTTTCAACATCCTACCCCCTTTAAACAGAAGATATATTCTAATCAGTGCTTTCTGAACCAGCGACATGAAAAACAGTAGAGGCAGGTTACAGTTCAACTGGTTCACTTGTCAATTCTATACTTGCAGATGTCATCAATGAATTAACTCTTTTAATAATGCTAGACTAAACCACCCTCTGCCAGAAAGGGCAAATGTGTGAGCCATTTCAAATTAAGCAGTGGTAATTCAACTGCAAGCCTTTGTGTTTTTTGTGAAATTAAGTCTCTCTCAATCCAGCTAAGAGATGAATATAGATAACCACAAATATATGGTTCTCACAGACTTGGACTTGACCCAAAACACCCACAATTATATGTGCTGCAGAGTAAACTGCACTAGATATTAGCTTCACACGGTCTGCATATCCTTCACAGTTAATGTAATAAGCCTCAGAGGTAGAAAAATTCCAGCACTCACACAAACCATCCTCGACGTGGTTTTTTCTTCTTCCTCTCCTTTTGCTTCTGAGGTGGTTTGATCACTACCCTGATTGCAGCATCAAACACTGCCTTAACATTCTGCATTTGCATCAGAGAGCAAGCATCAGTATGCTGATGTATTTATGCATCAGATCATTAGCATAGGGACATCACTCGAAGTTACAAGTCTGAGCAACAACAAGGATAAGCACCCACAATCTCAAGAATCAAGATATCGGGTGATGACACAGTCAGCTATTGAGAGTAATCAAAGGTCAAATAACTAGCAGAGCAATATACCTAGAGGATCTAATATCAGATTCCCCTGAATGCTTTGGTATGAAGTTCATCAGATGACACCCTAAGGACAGGTAAAGTTCCCTTCTTCAACTTCAGGAAACGCTCATTGATGCTCACTTGAAATCACAATTAAGTTCGTATACTACTACAAGCCAAGTTCCAGGAGCTTGTTTCTTAGTTGGCAGTAAAGAATTCTTTGCTTCTTCTTTTTTTTTTTTTTTTGGGTTGCAGACAGGTCTGGGTCAGTCATTAATGTTTGATGATTTCCTTTTATCTTTTCATAAATAAAAGTCAACCATTTCCCAGACTCCCTACATTTCTAACCATCATAATGCTAGATGCAATTAAAGAAATCATGTATGTCAATACAGGTTAGTCTGTACTTTACCTGCTGAGTTTTTGAGCTGCATTCTATGTAATACATGGCACCAATCTGTTTGCGCATTTCCTCACCCTGAGTATAAAAAATGGCAATCAACAACAGGGACCGATGTACACCACAGGAAAAATATTGCTGACTGATAACGGAAACCTAACTTGAGCAGTGGTCACGGGAACCAGTCCAGGATGATCAGCCATATAGTGTTTATCCTCACGAAGATCTAAATGTCAATAGAAAAGCCAGAACCCAGTGAGAGGCATTAGTAAGTGCATTAGTTGGGGATATCCACCAATGAGCAATAACAATATTCAGTTAGTTGTGTATTGTACCCAACATTCAGATTTGATAAGAAGCAACAGAAAGCAAAAGAAGACTTATTTGAAATCTGTCCGCTACTGTGAAAATAAATTCTTTCTACTCACCCATTTTGGTTCCTACAAGGACAACAGGAATGCCAGGAGCATGATGCTGGAGTTCTGGGATCCACTGGCCAAGACAGGAGCGGACAGTTGAGATACACACCAAGAAAAATTAGGAAATTAAATGCGCGAATTCCCAGCTTACCTTTTTCAGGACATTCTCGTAACTAGCACGGCTAACTAATGAAAAGGCCAAGACAAAGACATCTGCTCCTCTATAGCTCAAGGGCCTTAATCTATTGTAATCCTCCTGCCCTACAAAATGGTAAAAGTACGTCACGGGACACAATGCCATGACCCACACAGCAAATTAGTCGCAGTAAACCCAGTTCCCTCATAAGTTCTGACTCAGAGATATATATGTGTGAAACTACCCAATATAAAATATATGTGGAAAACTGGAATTGATCTGAAAGTCCCAATTCCTCACCAGCTGTGTCCCAAAGACCCAAGTTGACGGTGATGCCTTCAACCACCACATTAGCGCTGAAATTATCAAACACTGTGGGTATGTAGTCCTGATAAATATACAAATGGTTAGATTGGAAAAACAAGAAACGCTACAAAGTGGTAAAAGGCACTGCTCGACAAAAGCTAAGAGTCCTGCATAAATTACATAAAGAAGAAAGATAAGGAAACCTCTCCACAAACACGTAATTTTCAGTGAAATCTCAAACCAATACTGAACAACACTGTTGCGATGAAAACAGAAGTGAAGAGAAAGCAATCGGTGCGATGAGGAAAAGGGCAAAAGCTGCAAAACCCAGAAACAGGGACCCATAAAGTCGAACGAAAGATAAAAAATTTAAGCTCCCCAGAGAAATCTTCGGGGAAAAGAAAGCACACATACAGTCGGGAACTTGTTGCTGGTGTAGCAGATGAGCATGCAAGTCTTGCCCACGGCCCCATCGCCCACCGTTACGCACTTGATGAATTTCGATGCGTTCGCAGCCATTTCAAGAACGTCGAGAGAGAGAGAGAGAGAGAGAGAGAAAGAGAGAGAGAGAGAGAGAGAGACAGACAGACAGGATGAAACTGAAGAAGCCAAAAATTCGGAGGATCAAAACCCAACCCGCGGTGGGTTAGGTGGGGAGGATTTAATGCGGGTGGTTTCTTGAATCCAAAGGGACAGCGGAAGTCAGTGAGCGGGGCGGATGATCACATGATCCTCGCTCGCCCGCTGTCGCCGCCGCAGAGCAGATCGTCCTTCGCAGTCCTTCGTCGTTCTTGAGACTACCCACTTGGCGAACTGAAGAACCTGGGACGCTCTGGCCATGGGATTCCCTTCGATTCCGATCTTTCCTCAATACAATATCGCCTTGCTCTTAATAATAGACAACTTCCCCATTCGTCAACCTCACGTCCACAGAGAGAGAGAGAGAGAGAGAGAGAGAGAGACTGCGGACTTGGATTTTCCAAGGAGTCCAAATCAACTTGCTAACGCCCAAGCAAGCCTTTTTATTATGTAAACGCTAGGAGTAAAGTTTCCAGCTTTTTAGCAGATATGTTCTAGCTAGGATTATTTTTCTCTTCCCAATTTTTAGCACAAGTGATTAATAAATTCTTTAGAAAAAAAGGTCTTGACGATCTGATGTTAGCAGCGCAAGGTAACTCTAATAAATGTTCACGAAAGGTAGCTATATGAATTGTAACTTTTTCGATTCAGAAAAGACGCGGATGTGATTTTGCAAGGATCCCGGAACCTTGGTACCAAAAAGTAGCACGTCGTGTACATGAGTATGATTTAAGCAAGTGCGTGACCATGCTCTTTTAAGAATTGATGGGAAAGGACCATCCATAGGAATCTTCAAGGTTGTCACATTTAATGAGCAAAAGTAAAAAAAAAAATTCTACATATGCCATCACATGATGGCCCGATGTTTTCTCTGGTTCAGGCAATGGCCCGTGATGGGCAAGACAGAGTCAACGCAGCACCGAAATCAACCGTTTTGGGAACGCTTGACTTGACTTGAATAGCGTTTGCAACCCACCAATCATTTATGAGCAACCTCAGAAGAGGTCAAGAACCAACGTATCACCAACGGACCCATCAACGATGAAAGACTGGCAAGATCCAGCCTGAATCGACTCAAGTTGATCCCTAAAAACATCAATGACTCCATAAGACGAACCGGTGGAGATGTCGGGGACCGCAAGCAGCTCTTTTTACCAGCAGACCTCTGGAAGCCGACCTGTGTAAACGACAATAACTTTGCAAAAAATGAGAGGGAAAGAAAGAGAGATTCGTTTGTTCTTTCCCCTTTATGAAGCGCGATTCGATGATTTCTTTCCGCTATCAAATATCCAATAATTGCAAATTTACTATATGGAGCAACTTTTAATCGATGTCCCGGATAATGTCCAACAAGTTTAATATTATTTGACAGTCCACGTCTATCTTGATGATGATCTCTAGCATGGCTTGTTCCTCAATCTTGTGAAAACAGAACTGAAGTAACTTCTGTGGTTAAGAGATTTATCAAAAGAAAATAAAGCTTGGAATGCAATAACGGGGGAGTGAGAGAGAGAGAGAGAGAGAGAGAGAGAGAGAGAGAGAGAGTAGTTAGTTCAAGACCAACCAGTCAAAAGATAACTCTGAAGATCGACAAAGTGAAAAACTAGAATAATTACAGGGCTTTAAGAGGGTTTGGTGGAAGGCATAAATAAGGTTTAAGCAATGATGCCAAGCCACACATCCGTGCAATGGGCACGTCCTGGGATCAAATCCATGAGGAAGCAATGGGATCCGCGGGATTCTTACAGCCGGAGAAAAAGTAAGCAATGATAACAAGCGAAAAGATTATTCTTTTACCATCAGTGCTAGATAAATTATCTTCCACCATGGCAATATGAATTTTGGTCTTGGAATAAACCTCTGTGGAGATGAAGAAAATGAGATGGGAAGAGGGAGATATACACATATAATCCAATCCTGGAAGCTTGTCGAGCCAACTAAAATTATGCTCGTTGTCCCATGCCATTAGCAATCCAGCATTCATGTAGATTGCCTACCTTCAACAGGTGGCAGCAGGTGGCAGGGTCCAACCAAACACAACCGCAAGCTGCAAGTATCTAGTACAGAGAGAAAGGCATGCACCACATGATTGCCTGGTCATAAAGTGCAAGTAGGTACTTCATCTTTAGTTAGCACCAGGAAGGAGCTTTATACTACCAGCTCAAGAATCAAACAACATATACAGAAAAGCGTCCTGGAGCCCCAGAATAAATACGGACACCATTTTTCACTATATGCTCGTGAATAACTCAAACAAGATGAATAGGAAGATCAAGGCCCAGTCCACCTTTCTTATTATACAAAGCATTACAATCAACAGGGAAACAAAAGCAACATCGCAATTTTCTATATGCGTAAGTACAACTTCACAATGCACTTGCCAGTTCTATCTGGACCAACGGAGGGACAAGGTCATTCCTAGACTAGATTGAGGTCATTGCTTTTATGAATAGCTGACCACTTGTCAACACTTGTACTAAGGACAGCCCCATTGCATGTGCACGCCTTCTTGATAGTAGAACTAATACTGCGATCTAAGATAATTATTGCACATAATTTTGAATATTTTGCACAAGTCGGCATACATGGAGGAAAAATCTCAAAGAAAAGAAACTAACCAGCTTAATTTATATTCACGTGGTTCTCAAGTAACGGGGTTTTCTGGGAAGGTGATTGCAGCTCACCACTTATGCAATTTCTACCATCCTCTTCTTCTTGAGACATCGCCCACATAACCCCATAAAAGCCAGCCACAATTACAACAGCTCCAACGATACTGCACACGGAAGCATAAAAAGTTGTGAATACTCTACATATTGTAAGCAGTGTCAAAAGTTTGATGAGCAGGGGTTATGTCATCGAGAATTTCAAGGAAGCTCATTATCCAGGGAAAATGGATCTTTTATCATCACAGACAACAATATCACGAAAATAAATCATGAAACAAAAGATTTTTTCTCAGTTGTCCAAAGCCAATCTCCATGATGCCTCATTTGAGCTCCTCAGCATGTAAGTGAGGTTTGAATAAGAGTTGAAGTACTTCCTGCATCTTGGTGACATCCATTTAGACAGTTGCTGATTAATGCCATGTATTTCTACCATATTCTTTCTCTGAAACTGGAGTGATGGCTTGACAATGCACTTGACTTGATGGGAATGCTTACTAATTAATTTCAACAAGCCAATCATTTACCCAATCTACTTGATAGAGGATCTTTAGATAACTGACCATCGCTTTAGTTTTGTGACTGTCTTCTGATGCTATAGAATGTAAACTATCGACAGTTGCAGAAAATGAAAGAGGAGAGCGCATTAGATTCAAGACGTGCTACTTCCTTTCCAAATATATCTTTTGCTTGGCCGGTTTCCAATATAGCCTTTGTGTAACACTCAAACATGTTCCGCGCCTCAAAATATTTATTGATCTCATATTAACTTCTTTCCATTGAAATGCTGACCAACTACACAACATCTATGACACTAAGTGATTGACAGTAAGCTGGGGTGACTGGCAGTGGAGAAGTAAGGGGTGGTGAAGAAGGTTCTTACCTGCCGACATGGAGGGCATCACCAAGGAAAATGGCACCCATCATGGCAGCTATACCAATGCTTAAGGGTTTAAACATTGCCACAAAAGTAGGACCTTTCTTGTGTATGCACCAGGAACAAACGCAAAAGGTCACCACACTCCCAACTATCGCCTTTGGAGAAAGGGCAAAAATAAAAACGTGTAAATTTTACAGCAAGATGGTAAACAAGACTTGTCAAACTTGAAAGTTATATTAATGCTTACTGTGTAGATGACTGCAATGAGCTCAATACCGAGCCCTAGTTTCCAAGCTTTTAGATCTCTTTCTGCAATTAGAGCAACTACTGCACATTGAAGAGTCCCAAAGAAGCAACAGAAGGAGACCAAAGTCACCTCTGATGGATACGATTTCAGAACTGCTGCCTTTAAATGAACAGCAAAAGTCAGTTGGCCTCATTTCCCCAAGAAATAGCAAAGAAAGTTCGCACACTACCTGAGCTGTATTCCATGTTGCCAAAGATAAACTAGCGGCTGCCAGGAACATGCCACCGATAACCCAATTAGGGACACCAGCCAACAAAGCTTTGCTGGGTTGTGTTGTTGGTAAGCTCTCATCAGGGTAAGGAATAGCAGATATGCCACCGCCAAGTACAGGACCTTTATACAGCGTCACAATTAAGGCTCCGGAAATGGACACCATGGTGCCAAGAATTTTGATTTGGCTTCTCGAGCTCCTCAAGTTCAATTTTTCAATCCTACAGGAGCGGCAAAAGAAGATGGCATCGATTCAACTCGCAAAGATCACAATTCTACACCGAATTCCCACTCGGAAGCATTGATTTCTAAACTAGCCGGAGTTCCTATCGAGATTACGGAGGTACTCTCATTTCTACCACTTTTGCTCCTGGAATTGCAGGCCTATACGATCACTCGCTCGCGCATGAGAATGACCCATGTCGCGATCAGTACTAAATGCTGAAAAAACAAGGCGAACCTGAAGCTAACCGCCAGCAAGAAGGTGAAAGCCGGTACTAAATTCCCCATAGCAGAAGCGAGCGTGGGCGAACTGTAGCTCACTCCAGCGAACACACAGTTCTGCATCGTCGTTATCCTGCAAAACAGAACTCTCAATCAAGGCAGATGATCAAAGACAGAGCAACCCAACATAAGTCACTCGATCAAGGCTCTCAAGTTCCGTCCTTTATCACTTACCCGACGAGCGCGAGGAAGAAGAACTTGCAGAGCACCGAGAAGGTGAGCGGGGGCCTCTTCTCCCTGCCACGAGCTCGCACGAAAAAGCAACCGCCGCCGATCAGCCGCGCCGGCGGAGGAACGAGCAAACGAAACGGCGACGGAAATGGTGGGGAAAAAGATTACCTTTGGATGAAGGAGACAGGAAGGAGGAGGAGGGAGGCGAGGGCGTTGGAGTAGACGAGGAAGACGAAGCGGCTCATCCCTCTGGACATGGCCGCCTTGCTCAGCGTCGTCAGGCCCACGTCGAGGCACTCGATCGCCACCATCGCCGCCACCGGCAGCGACCGGAGCAGCCACGGCCTCGCCTCCATCGCCGTCGCGCGTCGCCGTCGGTGCTGGGAGGTGGCGGCTTAAGCTTGGCCACCAGTAGTAGTTAAGAAGGATTGCCTGCGCGGTTCTCGAGCTCCCCATTGGCTGGGGAATTGAAGAGAGAGACGACAAGAACGTTAATTTCTTCGAATAGGAAAAATGTACTAAAAAAAATCGAAACTTTAGGACATAAATGCACTGTGGCGACAAGTTTTAGGATTTTAGTACTGAAAAAAGACATCTTTTATGAATCTTTGGACGTAGCACTCGCGTGTAGACATAGATAGAGCCCGTCCTCTTTCATCGACCGCGCGAAATTGGCAAAGGACTTGTTAGAGTCAAGCAAAGTGGCCTGCTCATTGGTCGAAAGAGCGGCGTCGGATTGGAAGAGGCCTGTGTTTAGCCCGCGGGACGGCGTGGGAGCCGGTTTCGAGGCTCCGACAGCTATCGGGTCCGTCGGCACGGCGGTGATTGGGCTCTCTTTGTCTCTCTGTCTTTCTACACATGCATCCACACCTCCTGAGAGTCAATCAAAATGGTACTCAACTCTGGTATTTGGGCAGCAAAGAGCCAACCATCCGGAAATCATGTACAAGATATGCATGCAGTGTATGCCATACACTGTTTCCATTTCTTTTCAAGTACTTACTGATACTAAGAATGCGGAGGCGATTGACAAAGATTGGAATCACCTGATGATTCAAAAACTGTTTCTTTTATGCGGAAAATGGCTAATTTTGAAAAGACATTATCCGGAATACAATGATGAAAATTCATTCACTATGAATGTTGTGAATTTTTTAATTTAGTAAGAATTGAAATTGGCCTGCTTAACCGATGTTATAGGATATTCGCTGACATACTCCTTTGAAAAAGCAAAATGCGCTTGAAAATCTGATCAATGGTCCACGTTACAGAAAGGAGACGATGATGACGACTCAAATGTATGCTTTGAGCAACCTTTCACCTTTAATCAGTTTACTGTACTCTAGCATGCGCTGCCAATCTTTCTCTGTCTTTGGAGATGCTTTGACCGGTTGGTCCTCGTGCTTTTCTAAGGATTGATTAGATTCCAGTCAAGC
The DNA here is from genome assembly GCA_016097605.1 of Eucalyptus guilfoylei. Classification (NCBI taxonomy): domain Eukaryota; kingdom Viridiplantae; phylum Streptophyta; class Magnoliopsida; order Myrtales; family Myrtaceae; genus Eucalyptus; species Eucalyptus guilfoylei. The sequence continues at coordinate 1,770,547 of CM027861.1, forward strand.
TCTGTGCATAGGACACAGGCATGGTTAGAGTAGAGTCTTCTGAGGTTGTTAGAACGAGCACGTGATTAAAGATGGTTGCGAGGTCGATATCGTTAGGTTGTACTTAATTTAAGATGAAACGATATCGTTAGGTTGTACTTAATTTAAGATGAAATGGAAGTTCTTTGGTCTGAGATCTGTAGATTTCTCATTGAGGAAGGAGAGCGTTTTGTTCCGGGAGATGCGGATCTCTCCTTTTTTGATTCTGGTTGTACAAACCGCCAGCAAGCTAACGCTGAGTTTGTGAAAGTAGAACGGGCTCGATGTAATTTGAAAATGCACTGCAACACTATATGCCCATTTTGGGTTACTGATAGGTAAGTGATTTCTGAATGACCAACGTCGTTCAATTGATAGTATCCCTTGGATCAATGTGACAAAGATGGACTGCCGGAAGCATCCTTGCTTCAGCAGAAAGACTGAAATTCAGGTTTTGTGGAAGATGTGGCCAGAAGCCCGTAACTGCTTCCTTAAATTACTCAACCTATGCTGAAGTATAACGTCCTAAAGCCTGCTGATAGTACGTTATCCGGTCCAGATTAAGTGTTTCAATTGATGTCTTAATTTTTTGATGTAATCTGCTTGTACGTGTCTGGTATGTAGGATTTTTCTGTTCATCAGTGGGAACATGGACATCAACAGTTTTGTCTCCTTCTGCGTGTTTGAGTGTGCTGTACCTCTTGCTAAGACGTGGTCAAGACTAGGGGTGATCGGCGGCGAGTGTTCGGACCAAAGCCGTAATCATTAGAAGGCCGCTGAAGTAATGATAGGTTAGTCGGAATTGGTCAAATGTTGGTATGATTAGATTAGTAACAGATAGGAATGATCCTTGTCACTTAGATATTGTCACTTAGTTCCTGTTTTCCTCTCAAATTGGAGCTCCCCATTGTACTCGAGCCGAATAGGTACATCTCACTCTGCGACTTCAAGCATCCGTCCGGAGAAATTCACTTCTGTGGTTTGATTTGCTCATGAAAATGCAGGTGCTCTTTAATATTTCCGATTTGTCATTTTCTGTTACCCCATCGATGAAGAAAAAACTAAGAACTCCGCATAATCCCAGATTCTCCTTAAAATACAAACATGAAGTTCTTGATCAGCTAGTACTGTGGTTAAAATGATGCTCACTCATGCCATCAATCAGTAGTGTTTGGCAACGTGCCTGTTCAGGACATCTAAGTAGTTTAAAATAGACCATCTCAGGCGCCAGCTCCCAGTTAAAAAATTACCGGGGATGTGCCTTTATCTCACTTTTGATTCCTTCTCTTCGATCTCATAATCTTTCTGGGTATGCCAACCTTGTCACGTACTCTTGTTCCACATTACCAGATAGCCGAACCCGCTTGAGTATAAAGATTTGGGCAAATGCATTTATCAAATTCCAAGCCACTTCTACTAGCTTCAGTCCTTTCCCGAATGGAGCGAGCGCCCATCTGGGTACTCCTCATTCCAATTTCTCTTCTGTTTACATCAGCTGCTTCAGAAGCAGATGACATCAAGCGATGGTTAGTTCGATTCATGGAACAACTCTTACCCGCAGATAACGCCAATAGAAATGAGAGCTGGGGCTGGAACATGAATTCAGACCCCTGTACTCACGGATGGATGGGCATTACTTGCGATTCGCACACCCAACGTGTACTAAAAGTCGTCCTCGATGAGCTCAATCTCATTGGGACATTCGATGCTGGTTCTCTCTGCGGTGCAAGATCTCTTCAAGTCCTAAGCCTCAACAACAACGGCATAAGTGGAGAAATATCTGCAGAGATTGCGAATTGCAAGCATCTGACCCACTTATACGTAAGCGGCAATCGGTTCACTGGACAACTCCCGAAAAGCATTTCTCACTTGAATAACTTAAAAGAGGGTGGACATATCGAACAATAACTTCACTGGAGAACTGCCGAGTTTGCATAAAATTCCCGGCTTGCTATCGTTCCTAGCTCAAAACAACCATTTCCAGGGGAAGCTTCCCGAGTTCGGATTCGCAAACTTGGAGGCATTTAATGTCTCTAACAACGAATTTAGTGGCCAAATTCCCGACGTAAGGGGCCGTTTTAGTGCAGACAGTTTTTCTGGGGATCCTAGTTTATGTGGGCAACCGTTACCGAATCCATGTCCCCCATCCCTATCATCAAAGGCTGCATCGAAGAAGTGGTCGACAGATCACTTCCTCATATACACTGGCTACGCATTCCTCAGCTCAGTGATAGGATTGTTCGTCATTTACCAAATAGTAAGTAAAAGCAAGTCAAAAGATGAGAAGACTGATGATGTAGAGAATGCAGAATCCAACACGGACGATAATAGCATCAAGATGAATGCCATTTCCAGTGATGAATTTAAAACCAGTGAATATAGGTCAGAGTACTCGATGACATCTATAGATAGCGAAGTGGCTCCCGCAGCTCTTGTGATTCTCAATAGTTCCTTGGCAAAAGATTTAAAGTTTGAGGACTTGCTCCGAGCTCCAGCCGAGATGCTTGGGAGGGGAAGGCACGGGACGCTCTACAAGGTCATGATTGACGATGGCCCTAGATTGGTTGTGAAGAGGATCAAAGAGAGGGCGATCTCGAGCAAAGAGTTCAAAGACCAGGTGAAGCATCCGAATGTACTACCAGCAGTGGCATTTTATTACTCAAAGCAAGAGAAGCTCTTGGTATATGAACATCAATCCAATGGTAGCCTCTTCAAACTCCTCCATGGTAAGTTGAATCGCTTCATTCTCAAGCATTAAACTCCTGCTGATAGGATCCAGAAGTAAAAGATCAATTGCTTGAGCACCCGTGTTCATCAGATTTTTACAGAGGTACTGTTGATTTCAGGGTCTAAAAATGATGGTAGCTTTGACTGGGGAAGCAGACTGAACGTAGCATCCAGAATAGCTGAGGCTTTGGCCTTCATGCACATGGATCCGTGCATCAGCAAGTACGGAGTAATGGCCTCTGAGAACCAAGTACAGCCGGAACTTTCCCGAAGCATAAGTTTTGCAAAGATCACACCAGCCCAAGACCATGAAAGTGATCATATTCTCTTCAAGGGTGACATGTACAGCCTCGGTGTGATTCTTCTGGAGCTACTAACAGGTAAAATGGTCCAAGATGGTGGATTTGACTTGGCAACATGGGTGCACTCAGTGGTTAGGGAGGAATGGACTGCAGAGGTGTTTGACCGCGCCCTGATAACAGAGGGCGTCAATGAGGAAAGGATGGTGAACTTGTTGCAAGTAGCACTAAAGTGCGTTGCGTCCTCTCCAACCAAAAGGCCGAGCACAAAGGAGGTTTCGGCTATGATAAATGCAATCAAGGAGGAGGACGAGAGATCAATCACCTTGGAGACGAGAGATCCATCGCCTTGGAGTCGAGATCATTTAAGTTAATTTGAAGGAGCGCATGATGACTGATGAGTTATAAGCATTTGCTAGAGAAAACTCATTGTCGATTCTCAGGTCCTTCTGTGTCTGCTTCTGTCATTGACTTGTTGCTCAACCATAGGAAATGTATAATTTCATATTGTGGAGTATTGACTACTTGAGTTGAAGTTATGATTGGATGATTGCAATGTTATTTGAGCTGCAATCTTCTTGGAATCCTAGAGGGATAATCAGTATAATAAATGACATTTACTACATCCGGCACAATTTTACTTACTGCTACCTGGCTCCCATGGTGAGTAGTAACAAAATGCAAGCCTGCTCTCATCCTACTCACTGAATCTGCTCAAGAATCAGGCCTAACTCTTATCAATTAGATCTGCCTTAATCCTTGGTTTCATCATCTTTTTACAGGGGATAAGAAAAGAGGGTAACTTCAACATCCTAGTGAGAAGAGGGGGCCGCCCAAGAACCCGGGCATCGAACCGGACCCGTCGCCCAAGCTAGATCCCTTGAGATACTTAAGTGTGTAAGAGAGGAACTAGGCAAGGGCTCCTTTTACGGGCCCGTCTATACCATATTCTGCATTCGAGCCGAAGCCCTGCTAGCCTAACTCAACCTCAGCCCAGCCTATTACATTTGATCACCTGTTGCCCAACAAATACTTGACTTAGTTAAAGCAAGGTCGTCCCATGTTATCATGACTGGTGGAGGGTCTTGCGGTGATTAAATTATCTACGACAAAGTCTTCACATCACACGGTAGTGGTTGATCCGTGAGTTGAGGTGTCAATAGCTCAGTGGACAGCCCATTTTCTCCCGCCATCCAACCTCGGTTGGCCGTGTTTGTCAAAGTCAAGATCCAAGAAGCTAACCAAAAAAAAAATGTCATCTTGGAGGGGGTGACTTCTTGTCTGGGGCATCATCAACTAACATCCCCAGAGTTGTCAACGTTAACAGAAAGCGTGGAGGTTTTAGCCATGATCACCTGCTCGTGTTGGCACAATCCATCAGATCAGACAGATACCATTCCATGCCTGATGGGAAAAGGCTCATTTGGTCCCACCATCATTTATTATGAGAAAAAAATAATTGGTTACAACGAATGCTGATTTTCTCCTCTGTCATCATCATTGGCATCTGCCATGTTTTGGATTCCTGATTCAGGACAGGGACTTCACCTGATATTTCTCAGGCCCCCCAGAGATTTCTCCATCGGAACTGGATGGATGCCATGGCCATGTTGGGAAGGACTCACATGAACCGGATGCAGGCAGTGCTTACTCCTCCTGCTAGACCCGTGATCAAGGACGGGGTCAAAATGTCCCTTTAAGCCAGTGAAGTTTTGACCCTTTAACAAATTTTTGTCTTCACCTTACAGGTCTTGCACAGCTCAAAGAAGAGGGAAAATTCGATGCTTAAATATGTTCTTGTTGCGCTCGTGGGTCGTATGATAGGCCAAGGTTGACAGACCCTTGACGCCGAGATTAGGCAAATGTAATGACACGGCAAACCCATCATTTGGTGTTGCTTTTGATAGATTCTTGATGAATAAAGAAGTCACGAACGCAACTGTGGACAATCAAGTTGTGCGTAATGGTGGACCTTTAATCATGGTTCAATTCCCCCCTTGGTCTGCCTCATCCCCCAACTTTTTGATAAAATGTCTCCAAGCCCAATGATATGGAGGAGACTGGGAATGACGTGAAAAGCATCGGCTTTGAGCCCTTTTCTAGTGTCAGCATGACCTTTCCGACGCGATAATTTCCAGGTAGACCAGGAGTAATTCGGTGTCGCGAGAGTAAACCCGTCAAATACGTTAGGCCACCGTTCTTTGAATATAGCTGGTGTTGGAAGGCCAAATTCGAAAAGCTTTGGACTATCAAAAGAGTTGCCCAGGGCTGTGTTGAACCTGATGAAAAGAAAAAAGTGCCCGGGCCTTTGCCTATGATTGAAAATCTAGGATATGGGGCTGGTTCTGCATTGACTGCTGAGTCTTTTCTCAGGTTTTCTTCCTCAAGCCATCACACCATTCACTGCCCTTTTCTAGCTTTTTCTTTTTTTTATTTTATTTTGTGAGACTTTCCATTTCTATATTCTATCAGAGAAACAAACAAAGAAAAAATCCCCTGTTTCAGGGACCTCCTGTGGCGCAAAAGAAATTCAAAGCAGGACCCACTGCCATCAACTAACCAAAGACGATGGAACCCTCTTGAGGCCTTGAGAGCGGCATAATAAAAACCATTCCATTCACGCTTCTTTCTCTTCGGAAGAAAGGCAGGTACTCTCCAGCTCTGTCTCCCCTTTTTTTTTGCTTTTGAACTCTCTTGCTCTTCACATGCCTGTCTTTCTTGTCCAAACACCAAAATGAATTCGCAAAGTTAGTCGCTTTCGTGCCACAAGGTCTCCATATTGAGACCATTTTGCTTTAACAAGTTGAGGTTTGATATGATTCCCTGTTATGTAGCATGCACTGGTAGATATGTCCAAAGCCAGCTTTTTTGCTTCTGCTGAATAGAGTGGTCAGTCTTCCAAGTTTGAGAGCTGAAAAGATGTCTAGTATTGTGTATAGGAGGAAGCAACAAGATGGAAGCTTGACATATGCTCCTCCTCAGTCACCTCTCCTTTCATCGTCAAGTCCTTACATCATGAGCTACGGCACAGAATCAACTCCAGAATCATCTTCCACTCGAATTAGCCCCGCACTCCTCCTGTTCATAGTAATTCTAGCTGCTGTCGTCTTCATTTCCGGTCTGCTTCATCTGCTCATCAGATTCCTCTTGAGGAGGCCATCTACATCCATCTTTGACTCTAATAGGTACACGGAGAGCTCGGACTCTCATGCCCTTCAGAGGCAGCTTCAGCAGCTCTTTCGTTTGCACGATTCCGGCCTCGAACAAACCTTGGTAGATGCTTTGCCCGTTTTCTACTACAAAGAAATCATCGGGCTGAAGGAACCATTTGATTGTGCTGTTTGTCTGTGTGAATTCTCGCACAATGACAAGCTCAGGTTGCTTCCCACGTGCAGCCATGCTTTTCATATAAGTTGTATCGACACATGGCTTCTTTCCAATTCGACGTGCCCACTTTGTCGAGGGTCCCTTGTGAACACGGATGCCGTGGCTGGCCCGCAAGCGCTCAACTTAGATGATTCTTGGAGATTGCCTAGTGCATTTCCCATTAATGTGGAAAACTCAGCTCACTGTGGTCCAAAACTTGCCATAGATGAAGAAAAGGACAGCCAAAAGAGGGTCTTTTCTGTGAGGCTTGGAAAGTTTAAGAGCTTGAACGTGGATGAAGAGAGCAGAGAGATAAAAGAAGAGACTAGTAGTTGCCGTTTGGACTCAAGAAGATGCTATTCAATGGGTTCATATCAGTATGTGGAGGGTGCTATGGATCTGCAAGTGGCTTTATCCACTCCTTGCACGCACAACACGAGGGTTGTTTTGAAGAATGGAAATGTGAGAGGGCGACAGTATCGGATCTCTCCGGAGGACGAAGAGGGGAAGAAGATCAGCGGGAGGTCAAGGGGAGAAAGCTTCTCTGTTTCCAAAATCTGGCTTTGGTCTAAGAACAGCAGAGGCCCGAGTTTTCCAAATGCTCATGTTGTTGTCGCTCGTCAACCAGCAGGAGTACCGAATGATGGTGCGATTGAGGAAGTTTGAGACTTTTTTGTTTCCAGATCTAATTTACATAGATTACTGCAGACCCCAACAGTTTCATGTTTCTTTCTAGTCTCGAAATTAATCTGAGATGTCCCATTCAGGAGCCATTTAGCCTAGGTGCTGGCAAGAGTTAGTTTTCGGTGACTTCTCTAGTTCACATAGGCAAGCAGATACTTTTTCAATATCTATCTTCTTGTTATCTTTAATTCCTGCAAATCTCTCGGACAAATTCAAGAATCAATGAAGATGCTTGAGCTTTTCTACTGTCTGCTTTTCTGTGGCATCTTGGAGGTGAGGGCTAAGTATATAACCTCGGCTGAATAAAGTAAGAAGACATTAGATAACAATTTGACCGAAGCATTATATGACGAATCGCGCATCACAACGAAAGCAGTTCTAATAACTGAACCGGTTTTAACTCTGTTCATCTAGCCCTGTCCTTTTCGGGCATGTACTGCATCTTGATCTCGACCTCCCCAAGATCCTTACACAGTGTTTCGTCGCGCTGGTCCCGTCATCGGGCTCATTCTTTACTCAGGAAAAGAACTCTCTAAATCTCGCACACCGCAGGATCATGATTACAGCTCGGGTCACATATTCACTGGCACACTGGCACATATGCATCTGTAAGTATGCTGAGAAAAGGAGTGAACAAGATATTAGGACTGTCTGCAATCGTTGGCTCAAGTTCGACCCGATCCATGGCCCATGAGCTCGGCCCGTTTCGACGAACGCCGTGCTCATTGGGCTGTCGGAGTCAGCCCACCCAGATGGAAATGCTTTTCATGTTGTCCTATCCTACCTGAGTGATAAGATCAACCCACTGCCCACAGTAATAAAGTTAGCAAGCAATCCATGTTTTCTCATTGTGGGCAGCAAAGTAATTAGTGAGGGATATTATATTTAATTAGGAGATAAGGATTGAGGATATTGCCTTTCCACGTCTGGTGTCGCCATCAAAGCTAGTAGGCGTGGTTCATTCTTGTGGGGAAGTGCTATCGCTTCAATCATTGATTAATTTTAATCCCAGGATAGTGCTGGATCCGCGCAATCTGCCTGCCCTGCCTGCGATGTCAAGACATGTGTAAGTGCAGCTCCAAGCTTGCATCTTTCTTTCCTCCTTCCTCATCATCCTACTTTTTGACTGCCGTCCATTTATATCCAAGGTCAATTTCCAATTCATAGCTCATTTTTCCAAATTTTCTTTTATAGGTTACATGTTATATAACAGGTCATGTCAATGCTTCGTGGCGCACCATAAAAACCAGGCCATACTTACTAGGAAAGAGCAGCCATGTTCTTTTTCAAAAGTGCAGCTTGACGACTGCATCTTCTTATCTCCTCATCATCCTAGTTTTTGACTGCTATCCATTCATATCAAAGGGCAATCTCCAATCCATAGCTCATTTTTACAAAAAAAAAAAAATTCTATAGCTTGGCATCTGTACAATAATCAAGCAAAGTCATATCATTACTTCGTGGCGTGTCATAGAAGGCACATCATACTTACTAGGAACCATGTGTCATAGAAGGTACATCATACTTACTAGGAACCATCTCAAAAGGGACCTAAAAGTGTGGCCATCTTTTTTTTTTAACAAAAGAGCCCTAAATTGGTACTCATCTTAAATAAGGACAAATTTAGTCTAGAACACAATCAATTCGCCGGCCGGCCAATTCTTCGCCGATGGCAATAAAGAAAAGGAGAAAAAAGAGAAAAGCGGACTTTGGTTTTGCATCATTTATTCATTGAAATTGATCAATCCTCGAATGAATTCGACAACCTTTGTATCATCACAAATAAAAGCTACTCCCAACAAGTACTTTCAAACCCAAACACTATACATACATGAACGTCATCTCATCATCTATGCACGCTACGCTGACAATGATCTTTTCAATAAAATAAAAATCCTATCTTTCTGAAGAATTTCTAAACAGCAAAAAGAGGCGGCACCGCCGCATGATCCGCGCCGGCAACGTCGAACAGCACGCCGGAGCACGCCAGCCAATCTCCGCTCGCGATCCGCCTGAAATTAGCCGGCCTGCGCCTCCCCGCTACGCGAAAACCGGCACCTCCGCCACCCTCCCTACATCCACCGCCGGCGCCGGCCCCGACTTGACCGCGCCGGGCAAGGCGGCGTACCGGGCCGAGAAGTTCCGGAACCCGCCGCCGCCCTCGCCGCCCTCCTCGTCGGCGTCCTCGCCCTGCCTCTCGTCGAAGTTGAGGGCGTAGTCCAGGGGGTCGTAGTTGAACCGCCCCTGCCGGTGCGCCTTCCGGTTGAACCGCCGGATGAAGGTCTTCCACCTGGGGCCGGCGGCGATCTCGGACCACTCGCGGAGCTTCTTCAGGGCCCGGAGCCCGCGCCACCACAGGCCGCCGTCGCCGCCGCCACCGCCGCGGCCGCCCCCGCTCGATCCCACCCGCTCCCAGTAGGACAGCCCGGCGGCGGGGGGCGGCGTGCGGGGGCGGAAGCGGGGGATGCAGAAGCAGCAGGTGGAGGGCGACGATGGGTATTCGGGCATCGGGTCGTGCTCGCCGTCCGCCGCCGCCGCCGCCGCCGCCATGGCTGATGCTTCCGTCCTCATCTCCGGACCTCGAAACGACGTCATCCCTCTCTCTCTCTACAACGGGAGAGAGAATCGTAGGCTTCTTTATATAAATATAGAGGAGATAGGATGACCGGAAATCCCGGTTTTGATGAGATTTTCCGGAGCGTTTCTTCTGCTGTCGAGGGCAGTGGGGTTTACTTGTTCTTCCGGTAAACGGTTGACTCCCATTTTAACATGACAGCTTTTATGGTTTCTCAATCCCCATCCTAAGCCTCACCATTAAATTTGGCTGCACTAATCTCCTATTTTATAGAAAAATATATGAACTATTGGGAAATAATTTAATTATATGCTATATCTTAATGTTTTGCCACTAATGTAACTTTCCAAAGCTGAACAATTAGTCAAAGCACTTGCAGAATTAATCGTATCTTTCCATATATTGAAAATGATCTACATTTCATGTCAACATTAATCTATAAAAAAAAAAAAATCATTTTCCGCACTCCCTATATGGTTTTAAAGGTAATCCAGATCATGCTATCATAACCAAACATTTTGCTTACCCAACAAAATTAAAGAGCATTATTAGTTATATTATAATCATCTTTTCGAACCATTCAATCTACAATGTCGTTCTTGAATTTTTAATTTATTTGATTTAGTCTCTAAACTTTTTTCTAATGTGCAATGTCGTCCTTAAACTTTTGATAAATGTTCAATCTAGTCTATGAATTATATGAAATTATCTAAGATTATCATACCATTAATTTAAATTTAAAAATAACATTGAACATTTTATATAGTTCAAGAATAAATTGAATATATATAAAATAAAAGTTCATGGATGTTATTGCATATTGGGTTAAAGTTTATAGACCGCATTGAATAAATTAAAGATCAAATATCATATTACACATTAAGTCAAATTTTAGACTATTTGTGTCATTTTCCCTAAGCTAATCATACAAGGTACCTAACTTTGTATATTCATCAAACCCGATTTCGTTTCAAAATAATTTAATTGCAAAGATAGAAGTACCAACCATCCACCCATGATCGAATTGTCCAGATCCCTAATTCAAGGCCTAATTCTCCCTTTTGTTAGGCAAGGCGCCGAGGGTGTTTCGGTAAATTCGCAAGGAGCGGAGGTAGTCGTTAGAACTTAGATGCCCGTTGCGCTGGAAGCGGCGGTGGTAGGTGGGCGATGATCTGGTGCTTCGCGGGAGAGCATAATTCCGAGGTGGGCCCCGGGATCGGGTGGCGGTGGATGATTGATTGACGGGAATCCCGACCTTTAGGCCTGTAGAAAAAGGGACGACTTCCGACACCGGCGGGCCCCGCCACCGAGCATCCTTGCCAGCTCCGAAAAGATCATGGATTTTCTCGACACGCGATGGCCACCACGACCATCAACGCGCATTAACGTTGTAGTAAAGGCAAAGCGAAGGATACCTTTGAACGCTTTCGTTCATGCAAATGAATAATTTCTGATCTCGACCCAGATGGTATCTTAGGCGGGATCGAAACGGGTCGTGTTAATTTGGCACACGACAATCGGCCCGAGACACCACGCGCCCGGCTGCTCCGCGACTGCAGCCGAGAGAGAGAGAGAGAGAGAGAGAGAGAGAGAGCGGTTCTTGAAGGCAAAAGATTGCATTTTTAGTCTTCTCTCTGCTTTGGCAAATGCAGATTAAGAGCACTATTACTGAGAAATATGGCCATTCCATGCTTCGTGTGCTGCAGAACGGCAGTTTTCTGCAGCTACGAACTTCCAATGAATGGTGACGGAGCGTAAGTCGACCATTTGCGATTTAGCAGAGCGAGTGAGTACACTATCGATGCCATTTTCACTACAGGCTTAGCTGTGTCGAACATTTGGCCAGTAAACTGAGTATACAACCAGAGCATTCCACCGCCAAGAGAATATGTACAACCATATGCTTTTCCACCCAGCCCCCAGTGAAATGTGAAAAGAGAAAACAGGGAGAACGGTATTCAACAAAGAATTATAACCCCCGAGATGCGAGCGACAAGAGGGTCTCGAGCCGTTTGGCTTTGCAGCAAAAAGGTGCAGAGCGAATGCGCCAGCCCTACGACATGCCTGAACCTTCTCGACCAACCAACAATAAGGATTCATCCAGCCGGAGAAAAAAGCAAGCCTACCTGAGCATATGGCTGCCTCGCCCTCCCACTATCCGATTCCGCGTGGTTGTGTTGAGAAAAATCTTGTCATTGCATCCTGAGTGGCGAGCGTAGCTTTAGTCATGTGGCTAGATCTCTCTTCTGCATGAGGGCTTTGAATTTGAGGCAGCAGCCATGCCTTGAAGCAACGTCAAAACGTCTATCGTGTCGTCTAGGTAGTAACGAGCTTTACTGGGCTTCTGACCGACGGTGCATGCGAAAATCTCTGGTGCTGAAGAACTGCAAGCCACGCTTGTAGTAATGCTCTCGAACATGTCCTCATCAGATCTATCGTCCCCAATGCACAAAACGAAATCTGGCGATTTCCCGCCTTCGTTCAGAGTGGAAAGAACTTTCTCTGCCACTAAGCCCTTGGTCACTCCCTGCAAATTTTGCCAGAAACAAAGGAAATAAGAACGAAGACTGAAAACATAGGACAGAAGAGAGAACCGCGAGTTCACACCTGTGGCTTCACTTCAACAATATGCTGACCCTTCTTCACGACTACAGGCTCGTTCGCAAGAACATTCTCGAGGTGGTCTAATAATTCCATGGCCTGGAAGGATCCGAAATCAGGGTCAGCGTCCTGGTAGTGCCACACCAAAGCGCTCTCCTTAGTCTCCACGTAGGAGCCATCAGTAGTATCGGTATAAAGTGTCATTACGGGTTCAGCAATACTTTTCCAATTGAAATCTGCCTCCAACCGACCAGTTTCCCAAGTTGCTGTGCTGCTCCACCTGCAAGAAAGACCCAAATTTAACCTCCAGTGATGGTTTAAGCAAATGAAAGTTCATAGCCACTGTCAATTATATATAGACAAGGGACCTGTGTACACAATATACCTCATGAAATATCCGTGTTCGGCTGCTATACCCAAATTCTCACATTGCGAAAACCAGCCACTCAAAGAATCTTGGCCCCGGCCACTAACTAAGAACACAGTGTTGCTCGAATCATCGCAGAGATCATTCAGAACGGAGATGACGTGAGGACTTGGGTTCTTGTTGATGGAAACTTGAGGGACCAGCGTTCCATCATAATCCAGAAATATAGCTCTCCTATTAGTTCTCTTATAAGAAGAGACTAAAGTTTCAACAGATAGTTTCCTAAAGCTTGGAGACAGAGACAAGATCCTGAAGTTCAGGCCAAATCCAATGCCCCAGCAACGCTTTCTATAGTGATCTTTGCATGATCTCTCCAAATCCTGCATGAAGCTGTGGGCCCAATATGCTACATCATGGGAGCTGACGTAACGATAATGCTTCTCATGCCTAAGCTGCTTCTCAATTGCAGACATTGTGATGGCTAAGTTGAGCGCATCAGCAACCGCATCAACATCCCATGGATTAACCCTGATGGCCCCACTTAATGAGGGTGAGCAGCCAATGAACTCCGAGACAACAAGCATGCTAGTCCGAGGGGTCTCAGCAGCTACCCCCAAAGCATCATCGATTGTTTGAGACCCTTGCCTACAGACTATGTACTTGTAAGGGATCAGATTCATTCCATCTCTCACGGCATTCACAATGCAACATTCTGCTGAAGCATAATAGGCGCTCTTCTCATAAAAAGAAATGGGACGGTCAATCAAAATTACTGGCTTGTAGCCTGGGAATCCAAACGTTTCGTTTATCCTGTTGGTAGTCGAGTAGACCTCTTTCTTCACTTCTTGAACATCCTTCCCAGTGCTCCTGGCAGGGTTCATAATTTGAACCATCACCACTTGTCCTTGCAAATCTGGGCGCTGTCTCAGGAGTTGCTCGAGGGCGAGTAACTTTAGACTAATGCCTTTAAATATGTCCATGTCATCGACCCCTAGTATAATCCTTTTACCCTGAAACTGTTTCTGAATTTCAATGGCTTTGACAGCAGAAGAGCAGTGGTTCAACGCGGATTTTAGCCTTCCCATGTGCACACCGACAGGCAAAATCTTAATGTAGATCGTCCGACCCAGATATTCAAGTGCGATGTAACCTCGCTTGGACTCATAGTTTAACCCCAACATTCTACTGCAGCAAGAAAGAAAATGACGGGCGTAATCAAATGTATGGAATCCAATCAGATCTGCATTTAGGAGCGCTTTCAGTATTTCATCTCTGACAGGCAGAGTCCGGTAGATTTCTGACGAAGGGAATGGGCTGTGAAGAAAGAACCCCAGCTTAACCCGATAGAACCGTCTCCTCAGAATAGTCGGCAAAACCATGAGGTGATAGTCTTGAACCCACACATAGTCCTCTTCTGGATTTATCACCTCCATGACCTTATCTGCAAATACCTTATTAGCGGAAACATAGGCCTGCCAAAGCACTCTGTCGAAGCGATTGCCAAGCTCAGGGCACATGGGAAGCATGTAATGGAAAAGAGGCCACAAGTGCTGCTTGCAGAATCCGTGATAATATCTCTTCTGAATCTCCGGAGACAGAAACGTGGGAACACAATTGAACTTCTCCAACAACTCCTGCGCAATTTCATCTTGCTTGCTCAACTCGACATCTATCTTTAAGGATCCAATGTAAATCACATTAGCCTTGGCTGAGAATCCATCCTTCATTTGTAGATAAAGCGAGTCTTCATCCAAACTAAAATGCAATTTGCCAGATTCCAAGTCCTTCTGACAATTTAGGGGCAGAAAGTTGGCAACTATTATTATCTTTTCCTGAGGCTTGGACAATGATATATTTAACTCACTGCTAGTGCTTTCGTCTTCAATGTCAGAAATGATTCCCGGTACGGTTATCACTCTCGGAAGGTTCCTTGGAGTATGAGGAAAATTCATCATGTCCCCAGATGCCAAGTCCAATAAACTTATGCAAGATCTTGACAGCATCATAGTGATTATATCGGCGTTATTCCCTCCTCAAGAAGTTGAATTGGTGCAGAACTTAAACCCTTCTTGAAGAATCCTCTGAAAATATCTGCAGGGAATGACACACATCACGCATCCTATAGTCATAGTCATTTTAGATCTGACAATTACTTATGGCAAACTACCCATGGAAATGCAGTATATCTACAGATGCAGAGATGCCATGTCAACTTTCACATTCTGCATTAGGTACTTTTACTTCGGGCACCAAAAGGATATTCAAAATTATGCAACTCAATCTCACACATGGATTAGAGTCAATTTTCATACCTGTGGATAGAGTATTGCCCTCTAATCTTGCAATCCATAACCGTGTAAAACGTGAACACAACTAAGCTTGGTATTCAATAGCAATATGATTGAAGATATATAGCTTTATCAGATAATTCAAAAGGTGCTCCTAGTTCACTTGAGGTGGAAACATATCTATTATTCAGGATAGGCTTCAAGAACATGATAAGTGGTGGTTCTAAGCATAGAAATGAAGGACCAACAGTACCATAACAACAGTGAGAAAGAGCATCATACTATACGAAAAAATTAGAATTTTCCAAAGATCACTGAACTGATGTACTGGGTTCCAATTTCCAAATTGGTCATGATTGTAAAAAATCAAGATTAAGTCAATATGGCCCTTCAGAAAGAATATGCTAAACATTAAGCTTTCAACATGATCAGCAACAGTAAAGCAAGCCGTTCCCAGAATAAATCATCTCAATTACTCATTAATTATCTTATCCGTCCAGTAACCGTGCTCCAATAATACGCTTAGTTAATGCACTAAGTGAGGGACCACAAGCCTGATCAGCTACCAAATTTTCAATATAAGAAAGAAATCTTCAACAAAAAAAATAATAATAATAATATTAATAACAGAAACTAAATGAGGATCGTTATGCTAAAGAGAAAACATGATTTTTTTTTCATTGAAGCTCAACCAGCATTTTGGAAGTCCTCAAGGAGGCTTGCTTCTCAATGGAGTAAACTGATGTAGCCTCAAAGTTCTGGCAGATTCCACATGTATTGTAGATAATAAGGAACTGATCGATCTTTGCCAAGGAACTTGAAATGCGGGGGCATTTCGGGTATTATAATATTCCCCAGAGGGTTCTTTCATGAACTTTGCACTCAAGCAGGCACTGAAATGCAAGTCCTCAAGGGCTTAATCTCAAATGCACGACTCGTTTCAGATGACCCCGAATTCAATGAGAGATGAGAGCGTCAGATCACCCACCGAAGAAGAAGACGACGAAGAAGAAGAAGATTCAAACTTTTCCACAGCGCTTGTCGGGCGAGAGGTTTCGCTGCACAAATTTGCACCCTCCCTGCAAAAACGCCATCATCAGGCCAAGATCATGATCAAAA
Source organism: Eucalyptus guilfoylei (assembly GCA_016097605.1). NCBI lineage: Eukaryota > Viridiplantae > Streptophyta > Magnoliopsida > Myrtales > Myrtaceae > Eucalyptus > Eucalyptus guilfoylei. The sequence continues at coordinate 1,786,591 of CM027861.1, forward strand.
AAGAAAAAAAGGCGAAATTCTGCGCTCGGGAAGAAATCACAGTTCTCGCACGCGAACGACCCACGTTGCGTCCAAACAAAGAAATACCCACGACTTCCCTTTCGTCCTCGGCGACAACCATGGGAGAAAAAAGAGAGCTTGCGAGGAAGAATAATGCGAAAGGAGGAAGGAACTTACAGGAGACGAAGCATGAAGAAACTGTAGAGTAAAGAACGCTCCTTTACACCGCTCAAGATTTCACAGAGAGAGAGAGAGAGAGAGAGAGGGCGTGTTAGGTTCAAAACTGGTGAGGTAAAAATGGTGGGATTTGGAGAACAGAGGTAGAGAGAGAGAGAGAGAGAGAGAGAGAGAGAGAGAGAGACCCAAGAAAAGAGAACAACTGGAAAGTCTTTATCTTTTATTTTTTCTTGAAGGAGAAGGGGGGAGAGGGGTCACAGTTTCGTGCGGGCTGGTGTTTGGTGTCCTGGGGTTTTTGTTCATTCGATAAGGAAGCTCTCTGCGGATAAAACGTGGAATCAGAAAAGTCAAAAAGAATGAAGATACACTGCACAAATGCAGAGAAAGAGAGAGAGAGAGAAAGAAAGAAAGAGAGAGATACAGAGAGAGAACAGTAGGGATTGTGGTTATTATTATTATACAGTTGGATTCTGACTGTGGTTGGTCTTACGTTATTATCTTGGTGGATTTCCTCTTCCCTATCCTCCTTTCTTTCCTTCTTCTTCCCTCAACTGCCCCTCTCTCGAATGCTTTTTTCACCATTGCCACCACCCCCCCCTTGCTTCTGCAGAAAATGCGCACACATGACATCAAGAAAACGCATATCAGATTTCCTTATCTGCACTTAATTTTCCCTTCTTAAATGGAGGGGGAAGATAAGAACCAGCCTCCCCCCGGATCTTGGAAGATCTCTCTGCGGCCGTTATGCTATCCGCCTCTCCATAATGACTCCCCACATCCGTTCAGATGTCGTGCTGCACGAGAAAAAATCTCAGCTTCGAAGATCAAGAAAGAACCGCAGATGCCCTGTGGGGGCATGGACAGATCTTGCCTCGTGATTCAATCCCCACATCTCGTCACAAGTAGTTTGTCCACGTATTTGAATAATCAATCAAGTATTCTTCCAACAACTTCAATTTTTAAAAAATTATCAAGTAATTCTATAAAATTTCATGTAATATTGGAGGGGGAAGTCTTGAATTCGAGTCTTTTTAGGTCTCATTTACTTCCCCAATTAAATTTTCACGTTTAGTACTAGACAAAAGACCAAACTAAATGTGAAAAAGGGGTGTTAATATATTTGGATAATAAATCACACATTCATTCAACAACTTGAATTTTTTCAATAGTTAATAGTGATTCCATAAAATTTCACAAAGTTAATACTCAACTTCTTTTTTCATTTCCAATCTTGAGTTCTCGACACAGTCTAGCACAATGAGGGGAAACGAATCGGGATCGAACCTAACTCAGGTACCAAATTAGAACATTTCATCTCATAATTTAAGTTGATAGGCTAGGGGAGACTATGCGAATATGAACAGCATATCCAACTTTAGAGACGAGTGACGTGGGATGTTTTAACAAAGTATGCAGGAAAATGGAGAGCAAAATCTTCGTGTCGTAACCTATTGATACCTAATTCTTTAGGCATCGACGAAGGGAAAGTCCGACGCTAATGATATAAATAAACAAGATTATCCAACTCCCACAGTGCCGTGTAGACCCACCTCATTTAGCTTCCTTCCCCACTCTTCTTTTAATCATTATAATATATGACCATTTGCACGGATAGACCATGGCACTAGCGTCCCTCAACCTACTTCTCAAGACAGCATGCTTTTCGATCTTGGCACGGCCACTAGGGATTTTAATTCTTATGTCGGTATTTAGAGAAAAAAAGAAGGATAAAAACCACATATAACTCTCAAAACTATTCCCATCGTGACACAAATACTCTAAACTTTTTTTGTGTCACGAAAAAACTCAAACTTATGGTGTATCTCACACCCAAAGATAAATTCGAGAGTTTAAAATAAATAAATTTATGGTTTTTAGCGACTAAAAAAGTTTGAGATGATTTTGGTCATGGGAGACATAATTTATAAAAAAGTATCGTTTTATTCAAAACCCCGATTCTAAATCAAGGAAAACCACTCCGATCTCCTATTAAAAAAAAAAATCACAATTCTCCCTTTAGTGCTCTCTCGAGTAAATCAAGTTTACAAAAATGGAATTGTAATAGACCGTTCATGATTATTTAATAAAAATAAATCCAGAAAAAGGACCATGCCCCCGCCGCCGCCTTGGATGATTTACATCTTAAGGTCAAGCGCTACTATGTATGTATTATGATATGAACATACCACATCAATTCGTTACATATGGAAAGATGATTTTTTCTTCTTTTTTTTGGGTATTAGCCGAAAGATGTATTGTTTTTCAACTATAGTGGCCAATGAAAATGCATCACGTGGTGGATAACTTGACTGCAACGATCGTGCCCCCACTGAGGAGATTTTTCCCTCCCCACAAACACATGCGTATGGAAAGAGACCGCCCGACTCGACAACTTGGAAAATCGGATAAGTATCGAAATCAAAAGCAATGTTCCTTCTTCTTCTTCGAAGATAAGTCTCCCCTCCTTCCCTTCTTTTAATGGAATTTCTTCTCTCTCTCTCTCTCTTCTTTTTTTATTATTATTATTTTCCTCTTGGTCATCAATTGCGTCCGGAAAAAGAAAACGAGAAAACGAGAAATTTGGAAAAAAAAAAAGATCGAGGGGATTGATGGAATTCCGGGGGTCCGAAGTTGGAGATGTCGGCACATGTTGGTCTAATCTTTTAGTTTCCTTGTCACGTTACATGTCGCTTCCGGGGCATAGTTTCAACGTCCTTGTCGTGCTAGATAAGCTTTGCGGGGGCGTATGAAAGATGCTTGTTGGCAATTGATGACACAATGGGTCGAAATAACGTCTCGACTCTTCCAGAACCGCGACGTAGACTAGCAACTGGGTATGGAAATTAGGTCCGGGAGGGCCAGTCTTTGCTAAAGAAAGTCGTGTTGAATGACTGCGAAATTGAGACAAGAATGGTTAGTGCATTGGAAAATTGCATAATTGTCTTGATTCGTTAGTTAACGAATGTTCTCGAAGCACTCGTTAATAGAGCCTTGCTACTAGGTATGGAAATTAGTTTCAGGAGGGCCAGTCTTTGCTAAAGAAAGTCGTGTTGAATGACTGCGAAATTGAGACAAGAATAGTCAGTGCATTGAAAAATTGCATAATTGTCTTGATTCGTTAGTTAACGAATGTTCTCGAAACACTTGTTAATAGAGCCTTGCTATAAATTACAACCCGCCGAGCGATGGAGAAGACTGTGATGCCTTATGCCATTGGTTTGCTATTTGTCATGGAGCATGTCATACACCATCCGTGATTATTTATGTTAATATAGACATGATATATTGACTCGATTTATTATTTTGAATATGTTAAACTACAAATGGGTTGTCACTTAATAAGATTGAATCGTCTTTGTAATGTTAACATTTTTATGTTTCGAAAGGTTGTGGCAACAAATTTTGACATAAACAAAATATCCAACGTTTCAAGAAATATCGTTTGAGACAAAATCCTAAATGTCAAATCACTCTTTTTTATTGCATTGACGGTGATATCAATTTCTAACGTGATTAAAGGAATATGGTTTAAGTGCAACACGAACATGCCAAGTTGTACCAAAACTTAATTCGAGACGATATGATTCAATTGATTCGAAGCTAATAAGAAATGCTACGCTTTCCTCTATTTCTTATATATACATATATAATCACTCCATAGTCACACCTCATCTCATACATAAGAGCAAATATCATAGAAAAAACACGAACAACTCAATTACTCACTGTGGCACAAAAATCTCAAACTCTTTTTGTCTTAAAAAAAACCTAATTTATATACGTTTTAATTTCACTCAGGACATATTTGTCACACTAGTATAAATTTCAATTTTTATGATATAAAATAAAGTCTTGTGTCACAGTTAATAAGTTAAAAATTTTTAGTGATACAAAAAAAAATGTTCGAAAATTTGAGTGACATTTATTATCCCTGTATATAAATAGACGCAGGTTATTTTTTGATAAAACTTAAAAAAAATGCGAATAATGGAGGCGATGTCATTTTGATATAACCCCTGCGGTAAAAAAAAAATCGAGAATTATGACGCAAAGAATGACGCGCGAATGAGCTGTAAACCAATAATTTTAACAGCTGGGGCCCGAGCGTAAAAATTTGGGGAACTCCACTCTCCAATTTCCATCCATCAGCGCCACAACAGGAGAAAGAGATAGAGAGAGAGAGAATATAGTTTTTATATTAATTAATATCGTTTTTATATTAACTAATTAATTTAATTAATTGATTTATTAATTAATCGGTTTTAATTCGAATTAGTTGGGCTGCGGAAAATGACCGACAAGGTGCACGCGGCTGCTCGACCACGCCACCCGCCTTCGACGGGACAGCGCATTCATTGCTCCCGACGCGCAGGCCCCCACCATTTTTACCGAACTGCCCCCGCCGGTCCGCGCCATCTTCGGCGGCAGGCCCGTAAATAGGGCCGGACCCTGAGGGGCGTTTCGGGGATTACGCGGCGGGGGAGCCCCTCGGTGCGGATAAGGATCGGGCCAGCGCGTGGGGACAGGAGGAGGATCTTTCCGAGATTTTTTCGACCTGGCAAATTTCCGCTTTTAGCCCCCACCCGCGCGGGGCCCGCGACCTCGTACGGACGCTTCGCTGTTGCGGTCCACGACAGGGGTCCGGCGGCGGGGCCCACGCTTTCCCCGGGCATCGCGAAGCGCGAGCGGCCACGTCATCGGGCGCCAGCTGTGGTGTGGTTGGGTTTTTTGGGTGTGTTTGGTGTGCAATGTCGGAATTGCCACCCGGGGGTGTTTGAATGCGATGTCAGTTTGGAATTCGCTTTTTGCGGTCGCATTTATGGATGGTCGGATAAACGAGAATTGTCAAGCACTCCAGGATTGAAAAACAATTTAGTTCTTTTTTTTTTCAAAATGGTGACTATTTGTGGGTCCATCGAATGGGTAAATGAATGTCCCATAAATTAGGTTTGCGTTACATGAAAATGGGTTAATTTAGATTAGATAAAAGAAAAAAGGGAAAAAAGAAAAGAAATGAGAAAAAGAAGAAAGCCAGGAAAAGATAATAAAAGGAAAAAAAGGAAAAAAATAAACAAATGCAAAAAGTATTAAAATATTATTAAAATTCGTCTATAATATTAATTGTATCAAGTAGAATAATGGGCGTCCACATCATATATTTCCAATCAAATTGACCGAATTGACTCAATTGGTAAAAAACGCGTGAATAAATTAATATGATTGAAAAGTTTAGATTTGATTCGGTGAAAATGCAATAGATTTAAAACTTCCTAAACAATTTCCTCCAAAAAATGGTTCATATCACAAAAAATCTCAAATTATATCATATGACATAAAATCTCAAACCATTTTATTGTGTTGCTAAAATTATAGACTTCCCAACTGTGACATAATTGCCCCAAATTTTTTTGTGTTATTTGTGACCCAAAAAAGTTGGGATATTTGCGTGAATGTGGAGGCAAGTTTAAGGTTTTAGGTGACAAAAGAAAAAAAAAGGGATATTTTTGTTGCAGTTGACATGATTCAAAGGTTTATGGTATTTTAAAAAGAACTGCCAGAAAACATGGTGTTTGTTTGGTCGAATTAAAGAAAGACACACCATGTTTTGTGCTCAATCCTATTTGTTTTATCATTTATGAAAAAAAAAATGGGGTTCAATTGTTTGTTTTATGTCAATATATTCAAATCCTGCTTGCGCACTCCGCGCGACATTGAAGCCGTCTCTTGCTTTAATAGATCAAACTTTGTCGGACATGCTTTGATTTTTTTTTGTGGCCGATGCATGTCGGGTCGGACGATACTTCCGGCAAAAGTTTTCTGCCAATGCCGTTTTCTATGCGGTTCGCATCAATGCTATCCATTCCTACTTATAAAAACTCCCATCTTACGCATAACATGTCGTTTTGATTTTTGACCTATTAACATTCGAAAACATCATAAAATCCAAAATGCAACCTTTTTCATATATCATCATGCCGAACGTATAATGACTCGATCAAAACGGAAATGAATTTGTCTCCTTAAGTCGGGGGTCACGCATACAATAATTTGTCAATATATTGATACATCACAAAATCATTACATCAAATTCGCATGACAAATCTAGTCATTGATGTATCAGGGTAATGGTACATCTCCCACATGCTTCTTCAAATCGATAAGCGTTAGCATTCTCGCCACACCGGCCATCTCACGACCTTATCATTTTGCCTCTTGCTAAACTAATTATGGATTTTATAAGAATTGAAATTTAATTACTTCAAAATCACCCGTCAATTAAACACAGGAAACAGGTCAAAATAAATCACGCATTTCCACAAGAAAAATGACATTTTAATTTACTCAAAAGCTTACGTTAAATGGAAATGTATTGTTCCCTTTTATTTGTCATACACATGCATTTATGATTTTTCATGATATTAATACAATTTAAAGGAACCCACCTCGCTTGTGGGCGTGCTGTGCTAGCTTGGGCATTTTGTCCTCTAATTGCGGAAGGGGGAGGTTTGAGTCCCGACATGCGCATTGCGTACCTTACTTGCAATGTCGTGAGAGGTGGGTCCTTGCGATGCCACATCGGGTTTACATCGCCATTTGTCGGCTTATACGGTTTTAGTCACAAAAAAAAAAATACAATTTAAAGGAAATTAATAAATGATAAATTTGTCATAAATATATTATTGATTAAAATATTAATTTGAGGTAAATTTATTACGTGTACAAGAGAATTTATGATAAGTGTATTAATCTGAATTTTTTTGTAATACTGACCCTAATAAAATATGTGGGTGGACGGGCCACGTGGGCGAAGTCTTGCCACGCAAGCAAAGTGCGTGTACGAGGAAGAGAGGAAGGAAGGGATATTTTCTTCTTTTCCCCTTCATCGTTCGCGCCCATGCAGAAAGAGAAAGAGAAAGAGAAAGGCCAGGTGGGACCCACCTTATCCGGAAGCGGGTTCCGTGGTGGCCTGTCGGGTCGGGGGCGGGCCCCGGAGGGAGGTAAATTGCGTGAGAACCGTCGCGCGTGGGCCCCCCCCGGTCCTTATCCACTCATAAAAAAAGAAAAAAAAAGAAGAAGGAAACCCCGACCGAATTCTATTTATTAAATACGAATTGTCTGAAATTGTTCGAAATTCGAAAAAAGAGAGGTCGCAGTAAATAAGGTTGGGGGGCCCACAGACCTCCGCCCCTCCCTTATCTGTCTGTCCGAATTGACTTTTGGGGGTCGTCGATGGAATGTTCCTCTTCATCCGCCACGGCCTTATCCGTTTCGGCGATGACGCAAAAGCTGGTGACGTTTCCTCCCGATCATCATCCGTTCCTCCACTTTTTCTTTTTTATCTCCTCCCCAAGGCCGACGAGCCAAGGCATTATTGGGCCTCCTCCTCCTACATTTGGATAAGAAGGTTCGGAATAAGGAATTGTTTATGGTAATCTCGAGAGTTGATTTCGTCATCTCGATTTAACGAAACCCCATCTCTTCTAGAAGGGAATGGATGAGACGGTTTGAGCGTATCAGATAAGTTAGATTAATTCGAGAGTGCGAAAGCATGTCCCAATAAAGAAGAAACCCTGAATTTCTTTACACTTTTGTCGAAAGGGATGCTTTTTGTGCTCTTGGATGTTCGATTTTGGTAATACTAAAATTCCCGATTGATTTTTAAAATGAAATTTTAGGAAAAAGGGCAGAATATGTATAATTCTCGATTTTTTTGGGAGGCATGAAGTGTCAATGGTTTTCGTGCATGAATTTAAACCAATTCGTCCATGTGCATGTTAGGACTCATAGCACAATTACAAAATATTTTTCGAGGGTTGAATTTGTCTTATCTCAGTTTAACAAAACCCCATCCCTTTTAGGAGGGATGAATAAGACGGTTTGAGCATATTGTATAAGTTAAATTAAGTCGATAGTACGAAAGCATGTCCCAATAAAGAAGAAACCCTAGATTTCTTTACACTTTTGTCGAAAGGGATCCTTTTTGTGCTCTCGGATGTTCGATTTTGGTAATACTAAAATTCCCGATTGATTTTTAAAATGAAATTTTAGGAAAAATGGCAGAATATATATAATTCTTGATTGAGAGTTGAATTTGTTTTGTCTCGGTTTAACAAAACCCCATCCCCTCCGGGTAGGGGGAGGGAAAAGATAAGATGGTTTGAGCATATTTGATAAGTTAAATTAAGTCAAGAGCACGAAAACACGTCTTGATAAGGAAGGAATCCTGTATTTTCTTTTCCCTTTTGTTGAGAGGGATCAGACGTTCGATTTTGGCAATATTGGATTTCAAAAAATCCTTATTGATTTTCAAAATGAAATTTTAGAAAAAATGGTGGAATATATACATATTAGGATTTGTCACACAATCACAAGGAAATAGAGAATAAAAAGAGAGAAAGATAATTTGAAATACAAGATTTTATCCCGATTCATCATTAAATTCTAAATATAGGAGAGGATTCTATTAAAATTAGTACATCATATCTATTTGTTATATCCCTAACTTATAATATAAAGAAATTATATATACCAGTAGCTATCCACGGGCTCAAGCCCAAAATATCGATAAATTATGAGCTTAAACTTTAAAATTTCTCTAGTGGCTTAAGGTGCTATTCTGTGACCTTCGCTGCTATCTTATCGATAGGAAGTATGAATCACATTCCAATATTACATTGGGCAAGACTTCCACCATTAGAGCTGTCGAGTAGATCAATCTAACACGTGTTTGGTTCTCGAAACATTTCAAATCGATCAACCAACTTTTTCTTCCTTCCGTTCTCATTCACAGCCTTATCTTATATTAATTTCTAAACATAATGTATACGTAACGAATCATCTTTCTTTTCAACACTGTTGCTAGCATCCAAACAATTTTGTGTCCCACCCCTTTCAAATCCTCTCTTTTTTACTCTTGTAATTATCCAAATCCATCTTTTTCCTTTCTAATCATCCTGTAAGTAGGAGAGCCCGTGATCCGACAACGAAATCTGCCGCATTAAAACCGGACCCCGGACTGCTTACTCAGTCCCTTCCAATCAATCCTTTGAATCTTCAAAAGTCATAAATCGATTAAAGTTGAAAAAAATCAGAGTGTCGGCTTATGGCTTATCTCTAAGACTCCAAGAGAGATCTTTCTCTATGTGCTAGGGCTAGCAATGTAGGCCTCGATTGAGAGGGAGGATGTTCCATTTCGTTCCGGGTTCGAGTTGAAATTGGATTGGTTTGGACATTGAGAGCCGTCTTCGATCCAAAGTCTTGTTTCCATGTCTGGACTCTTAGGCTTTAGAATAATATGGGCTTGTCTGGCCCATCCTAGTCTAACCTAAGAAATGGCACTAGACGTAGACCCTATCCACTACCCTTTTACCCATATAAAACAGCCAAGTTGGTTCCATTCTTTTTCTCTTTCCACCAATCAAAGATGGAATATTTGGTAATTTTATTCCTCTTTAGGTAGTTGTGCGGACGTGACATGCAACATTGGGGTCATATGTGTCTGCTGCTGTCATGATGTGTACGATGGTAGCTGATATGCCTCTATCAAGCAAGTCTCGAATGATATACTAAATTAGAAAAAATTAGAAGATTATCTTTGAACCTTTTTTTTTAATAGTTCCTTGTTGTCATATCATTTATTTAGTTATTGATTGCTAAATCATTCATTATTTAATATGACACAGTACTTTGTGAATGGTTATATATGAACAGAGACTTTCGGATCTTATCGTGACTAAAAAGAAGGTGATGCACCTTTGCTTTTTCTCTTGAACTTTAGTCCAGATGATGCCATTGAGAGCTTGGGAAATGTCATTGATCCAAGCCCTTTTTGAGGTTTCACACTAAAAATTAGGTTTATTCACAGGAAATAAATTATTTATTTGCAAAAAATGCATTACATTAGTGCGGGAAAATAGTCTTACTCTCTTTCACACTTCCTTTTTCTTTTCCTTTTGCTCAAAGTAGTGGAGGGATGATTCGATGAAATCTTCATTGGCTTCGTGCAAAAGGGGGGTGTGCGTGAATTTGGAAGTATGAACGACTGAGGGGGTCACGAAAAGTATTTATTCTTTGTTTCCAAGAAAATCTCATTCGTCGTTGGATCAATTGGGTTGGAATCTTTCCTTTAATCTTTTTCTTTTGGGGGCCATTGGATTGCAGAAATGTTCTCTTTTGGTCAAAGGTTGCAACTTTACCATATGAACCCAACAACCTCGTTAAAAATGCTGGAACTTTGTTCAAATTTGACGGGTGTTGGTCCGACCTCGATGGACCCCGAACGGATTTATATCGAGATGGCACTGTAGATCTTGTACACATTCGCGTCTTCCAATGTAAAGATCGAGCTCGACCCGTCGTTTGCAACTGAAAAGGCTTGATCTCACTAGCTATCTAACAAATGGGGATCCATCTTTACAAGACAGAATTGATTAGAGAAGTGATGAATCGGATTCGAATGATCAATCAAAGTACGTATTTTGGAAAATATCGATCGTTTTGTGTGTAAACATCCCATGGAACTCCTCTAAAATCCTCACAATAAATAGCCAACACAAGAGGAATGAAGGAATAATTATGTCTTTCTGTAGAAGAAATTTCCAATGTTGCAAACCCACTTAAAACAACAACATGATCGTGTTGAAGGTAAATGGACATCGTTGTCGGACTGATGCATGGAGTGTGGCGAACAATCGTATCTTGATGTCTTGTCTCGTGTGATTTAGAGAGGCTTTCGCTGTTCCATTGAAGCGATTTGGAGTCAAAGGCGATCCCTCGCGAATGATGGCAGACAGAACGAAGCCGAGTGCATCTGGACACGTATCAAGCAACAGAGAAGATGGCATAATTATCAGCAAGTGTCGGTCTGGTCAATCGTTTGTCTGAAAGCGAAAGGAGGAGAATTCGATGAAAAGCAATATGAATACCTCCGCGTTGTAAAACTTGGGCGGCTCTTTAGCTACGCCAAAGGAGCTCGCGGCATCATGATGGTTTAATGGATTCACCGGTCGGGTGAAGTCGACACGGGGTCCCTCCGTCGAGCACAGCAAGAAGCCAATCACCCCGCTAAGCACGAGAGATTTCGATTCAGTCAAAACGCATCACGAGGTAAAACCATACGTACTTGCCTTTGTTTCCATTTAAGTGATCTAATGCTCATTTTGCCGTTGAAAACACTTGAAAAAAATGAAGGAAAGACGGTAATAATCGAATCGAATTGCTGCCTAACGATGTGAACTAGCAAATGCATATAATTTGGCAAAATTTGACTGAGTGAAACTCGTGCATAGTGCACCAGTTTACAAGTAGAGATGGATATACTATGTGTATAGATACCTAGGATATGCAGGAACCGGTGCCCAGGCATAGTTGACGGATCCTTTGAATATATTCCTGAAAGTGTGGATGAGTTGTGGGAGGTTGAGAGAGGGAAACCACAGGCTTTCTGCTTGAATGCACATCACTCCTCCTTTCCTTAAAGCTTTCACCACCATTTCAAAGAATGGACTCCCGAAAATCTCGTGTTCTGGCCCTAATGAATATCTTTTGTTAGACCTGAGTATGTGTTTGTTATCTTTGTAAATTATCATTTTTGGAGTCACATGGCACATATCTAGAAAGATATCGAACGCTTTAATTTTGATTGGTTTTGTCAATCTTGTTGAAGTAGAAAGAGTCTAGAATATTCTTCGAATATTATAGAGAGAGAGAGACTTATTGGGTCGAATGCGTCTACTATGATTGCGTCATATGTGCCTCCTTGCGCCGACTTCAAGAATTCACTTCCTGCAACATTTAGCACGTGCAATTGAGAACAAAAGTCATTTGATGGCTAGCACTAATGGAAGCAAACATTTCACAGGTATATCATACCATCCATTATGTGAAGCCTTACACGCGGGTCCTCATATCCGACCGCAACCTCCGGGAAGAATTCTCGATACACCTACATACAATGATGTATGGTGAACCATGCATACAAAATTTCGAAATACCATGCTCAGGCCATGTCAACAGTATGGTACTGCATATATGATCCGTATGTCGCATGAAAACCAAGCACGAAAGAGAAGGGCTACTTATCAAGTTATCGTCACTCACGTCGATAAGCATCATGTCCATTTCGCATATATCTATGTGCACGACTGAAGAGTGACGGGAGATCTCCCTTAGAATGCCTCCATCTCCTCCGCCAATGAGCAATACCTGAACGAACAGAGATGGTAAAACCATGTCAATTAAGCATCCGATCAAAGGATCATACGAGTACTGCGCCAGTATCAACACACAGCATATGCAAATCATGTCATTCTCGGATGCTGCCGACTTCCGGACCAATGAACTTATGGCAGCGAATGGGGACCGAGCCAGGCTTTCATGGTGGACGACGGATGAGTAAGGAAGAGATATAAATGGCAGGAAGAGGGAAGAGACCTTTTGCGGCTTAGGGATGGAGCAAAGAGGGAGGTGGGTAATCATTTCCTGGTATGCACACTCGTCCTTCTCGGTCAGCTGAAGTGCGCCATCGAGGACGAAAACCTTGCCATATGCTGTCGACTGCACGTCCGGAGACAACATCATCGTCGTCAACTCAGAGTGCAATGAATTTGCCATTGCTGCGTGACCATTTTGAACGAGTAAGAGTCTCTGAGCTAGGGTTTTTCGCTTTTACGTACCTCAAGTACCATCATGTGCTGGTGTTGAGACTTCCCTTCGAATAGCACCTTCTCTATCTTTAGGAAGTGTGCTTGTCCTGCGCTACATTCAGATACATGTGGTGTTATCAATAATTACACATTAATTTGATAAAGATGCATGTATTTGCAATTAGATAATATGCGGGTATACATATGAATAAAATCATTCATACCCAGTGTAGATTTCTAGGTTATATTGGTAAAACTTTTTGCTTGGAGAATGATGAATATAATGCAAGAAATGAAGCCGTGGCATAACCTAAAATACTAAACTATGAACTTTGGTCAAATAGCAAGATCCTGCACCCAAAAAGGGTCGTATGAATATTAAAGTGTTTAGTTTAGATGCCGCAAATCTCGTGATCAAATTATAATATCTCTACTATTCATATTAATCTTGAATATTATATCCACCATTCTATGGGTGGAGCCTTACTCAATATACATGGATGAGACGTATCTAAAATAAAAAAAAAAAAAAAAAGATGGTGCCGACACACAGCGTCGTGCCGATGTACAACGTTGTGCTGACGCATGACGTGTTTATTGACAATTAAGATGGTGCCAACACATAGCGTCGTGCCGACGTACAGCGTCGTGCCGACGCATGACGTGTCTATTGATAATTAAGAGCGGTTAATTACCGAAAGCACATAGATATGAAGATCAACACTAAAAAAGGTGCAGACAGCAATCGGGAAGTACGATTCTGCGGGTAAAAAGGATTGTGAACTTTTTTGAACAACTTTGGAAAAGAATTTCCCTGGCCTCCATCGGGTTGTTAATCATGGTCTAAAGAGAGAGCAAGTCCAACGCCATTGGACAAGCAGGAGCTTTTTTGAATGAACAATTCTCATGTCGCACATGCATCTGCAACTGTGCAAAAAGCACGACGTGAAGCACGAAACGATCGAGAGTCACGTTTGAATTTTTATATGCAGACTTCATTGTACGGGCCGTCGACTTCGAGCTACTTCATTACACGACGATAAGTTCCTCGCTACCTCCGATTTCCTTGTCGCCGTTGTGCAAGAACGAGAAACCGCCTATACATATCTACGTCATGCCTTACATATTTTCTTCTTGTTTTAACTAGTGTCTGTACTAACAGCGAACAAGAGCAAGTTACTCGTTTTCTAATCTGAATAGCTAATCAAGATCGACCCTTATCACGCATTTCCCCTAAGCAGAACGTCATTCACAAGAAAAGAACGACAAACCTGGCCACAGGGGACTGTACTCAGCAAACCATCCCGGCAGCTGGGGATTTTCCAGATCGCTGCTGTCGTCGTCGTGTCGTGCGTCATTTTCTGTGATGGGTTTTGCGGATGCATCGCTGCAAACTCCGTTTTCGCGACCCTTTTCTTTGCCGCTGCTGCCGCCGCACTTACCCTCGTCTCCTATGGCCATGTTGCCGAAGATCAAGAAAGTCCCTGGACGATAGCTCTGCTGCAGCTTCTCTACTGCTTGCATGGCATCTATATATCTCTATCTCAAGTGCTTCTCCTCTGGTGCATTCCCGGAAGAAATGATCCTGGCGACACGTTTGTTTCTGTCAACCGGATGCAATCATGAAAGCTTATCGCCGACTCTCTCTCTCTCTCAGAACGCTCGCGAGAATCGACACATGCACCACAGGGAAAGATCAATCGAGCGCGCGCGCGCGAGAGAAAGAGAGAGAGAGAGAGAGAAGAGAGAGAGAGGAGGGAATGAGCGATAGCCTTCAAAAGGGTTGCTTTATATAGCAAGGCGCATGATTTCTTTATATAGAAAAACACTCAGCAGCGAATGTGCCAGCAAGGGGTTCGTTTTCCGGAGGAAGCTGCTTTCCCATCATTCTATATTAGCAAGTACGTTACCGAAATGAAGCAACGACCGAAGGGGTTTGGTATAATTGCTCTGGCCAAGTTGCTCGACCCTTGGTTTTGAATGTTAAGGGACGTGTACAGGTAGGGTCTACGCTCTAATCAAAGCGATTTCTTCTTCTCAGAACAAGCTAAGATGAAATCAATGAGAAGAGAGATAGGGCCTCTTTGGAGGGGAGGGGAGGACCGACACCTACCATATGAGGAAAAGGGTACCGCCAAAGTTAGGAGATAACATATGATTTCATCCTTGAATCCCAAGGCATTCTTGAGAGAGATTTTGTGAATCATGCAAGAAATTAGGAATTCTTGTGCATGCCTTGGTTTCACATGCACATCAGATACCCGATTGATCATGATTGTCGAATACATGTGCTGTATGACTTGGTGAGGATGCAACTCGATTGCTTGAAGCCTTGGTCATGTTGGTCGAGTCGAAAAGTTATGAACATCTGATGTTACTGAAAAAAGCATTTGCTACTGAGGCTGCGGATGTAACTTCAGGAGAGAATGATCTACTTCTTAGTTTTTCTTTCCTGGAATGATGTTGGGTTCCAAAATAGGGAGCAGGGCCATCCCTAGCATCGAGTAACCATAAATCACGAGTTTCAATGAAGTCAAGATTGCATGTGAGTAAAATGAAGAGCATGTGCAAATACAGGTAGGCAAATGAAGGGAAGGAGTGGGACATATATGATATAACTACCGCTCATGTTGGAACCAAACATTCTTCCTTTTTCCCTCCGAAACTTTGCATTTTATAGAATATTCGTGGTTATATTTCCATCCATCTAGTTAGAGGAAAATTCTTCAAACCATGTCTTTGATGGGTTTGATTGGAGGTTGCAATCGAAGATATTACCCACTTTACAGTTTAGTTAAGTTTGTATGTGAGTTATATCCATAACCCACCAAATAATGATGTACTTGAAGGAATCCTCCAATTAGAGATGGAAGAAATATGACCTGTTATTCATCTCTCTTAAGATTGTAGGTCAAATTGCAGTGACGGTATGCCCTAACTAATTTATTTGACGCTAACTAATTTAGCCGGCTAATGATGAAATGTCTTGCAACAAAGTAGTAACGACTTGGTTCAATAAGAGCATATAGTGACGAGAATGAAAAAGTGAAAGAGGGTTTGGGCAACGTTCAATTTCCAGCAAGCTTTTAAGATCACAAAAGTGACATGAAATGACTAAATCACAAACTGAAAAAAGAAAATGGGAAAAAACCCAAAAAAACCCAAAAAAACCCAAAACGTTGCTCAAAGTGACAAATTTACTTCAAATTTTTTTTTGTGACAGAAAAAACTCTGAACTTTCATTTGTGTGACACATTTACTCTAAATCATAGGGGTATTTTGGTCTTTTTACTTTTAATTTTTTTTTTTTTTCTTCTTTCTTCCCTCCGGCGAGGGAGGCCCTCGCTCAACGCCGGCGCCGGCGGAGAGAAGAAGAAAAAAATAAAAAGAAAAAAAACAGAAAGAATAAGATGAAAATGCTCTTAATGGGGGTAAATGTGTCACCATATGCAAAGTTTGGGGTATTTCATGTCATAAAAAAAAGTTTGGAGTAAATTTGTCACTTTAGATAAAGTTTTGGGTTTTTGATGATCTTTTCCCAAAGAAAAAAATGTCACTGAATTACACATGCGAAACCGAAACCAATATACATCTTGAGGCGACAAACTTAATTCAACGGTAGAACAACTCGACACGGGACGGGTCAAAAGGGAATTATATTCAGGTTAAAGAGGAAAAATTCTAGGACCTATATATATATATATGTATGTATGTATAAGGTGAGTTGGGCTTAGTGTCCTTGTATGAGGCCCAACAAAGGCCCAACAGGCCCATTAGGCCCAAAGTGAAGAATAACGACTCCATTCAATCTTCTCTCTTCTTCCTCATCCATTTTCGCGCGCTCCTGCAACTCCTCCGGCTCTGCGCAATTCTCTCTCTCTTTCTCTCTCTACACGACCGCCACCTCCTTCTCCGCCTCGATAAATCCACGCCTCCGCCTCCAATCGCCGCCATGGACGGAGACCATGAATCGCCGCCGCGTCCACTTCCCGGCGGCCGCCGCCGCCGCCGCCTCCCGCCGCTTCCCCCGCCAGTTCCCGGGGTCCTTCTCCCTCCGCCGCGAGATCCCCTGGTGGTACCAGACCCTCGACCCCGGGAGCGAGTTCGTCGCGCGGTGGAACCACGTCTTCCTCGTCTCCTGCCTCGTCGCCCTCTTCGTCGACCCGCTCTACTTCTTCGTCCCGCTCGTCGGCGGTCCCGCCTGCGTCGAGATCGACTTCCGCTTCGGCGCCATCATCACCTTCCTCCGCACCGTCGCCGACCTGTTCTACCTGATGCACATGGTCCTCAAGTTCCGGACCGCCTTCGTGGCCCCGAACTCCCGGGTCTTCGGGCGGGGCGACCTGGTCATGGACGCGCGGGAGATCGCGATCCGGTACTTGAAGACGGATTTCGTCATCGATCTTGCCGCGACGCTTCCTCTTCCCCAGGTCAGCGTGATTTCGAACGGAAGCTTCGGTTTTGGATCGTTTTACGTCGAGAAGAGTGCTCCTCGCCTAGGGTGTGATATGTTCGACAGAAGTTCATTAGTTCGTCAGTCGAGTTTTTTTTTTTTTAATCCTGTTTCAGTAATTCATGTCTGAAGGTTTCGTAAATGAAGAATTTTTGGAATGGAATGCTGCAATTCTTGTCTGAAGGTTTCGTAAATGAAGAATTTTTGAAATGGAATGTTGCAATTCTGACGAAACTTGTGATAAAATGAGGGAACAGATTGCTGGAGTGGCTGATATTTAGAGTATGGCTATTAAATGCGACTGAGAAGGGAGCTTGAAAGAATTATGAATGAAGTTTCCTTCAGCGGAGTGTTTTTGCTTGGTTCAATGAGAAGGAAGAGCTGTTGTAACTAGTGCTTTACAGAGAATGAAGATGAACATATGCCTTTGTCAGTGTCAAGGAGTATGCAACTAAATATTTCCAAAGTCTAGGCTGTTACTTTGGACACGGAAGTTATGTTTTGATATCGCAGGATTTAACCCACTTTGAACTTTGATTATTTCAAAAGCTTAAGGATGTTAGTCAGTAGTTTGAAGCGTGCTTTCTTATCTAGACGGTTCATCCAGATGTTCTTTCTCTTGCCTCTGAATTGCCGCACATCTGAGTTTGGTAGAATGGATGGTTATATTGCTTTTGTTTGATAGTCTTTCTACTTCTATAGACTTGGATCTTCCTTTGTAATTTCAAATTAACATGATTGTCTGCTGAAATGCTGTTTAACTGCTGTCTTACGCAATTCTCAAGAGGCAAACGATATTTTTGTAAATATCTATGTATGGCCATTGATGTTTTCCCCTTTGGCAGATCTTTATTTGGTTCATTATCCCAGCAATACAAAGTCCTACAGCTGTTCATGCCAACCACACGGTCTCTCTTATTGTTCTCATTCAATATTTTCCTCGATTTTTCCTCATTTTCCCATTGCATAGTCGGATTGTGAAAACAACTGGGGTGATAGCCAAGACTGCTTGGACAGGAGCAGCATACAATCTCATTCTCTGCACGCTAGCTAGTCATGTAAGCATTTTTTTACTACTTTATGTTATTTCAATGCTGAAGTGCATGCGTGGATCGTTATTGCTTTTGGATCTTGTCATGTAATTGCATTTCCAGTCATAGTTTTTCCACACTCTGGTACAGGTTATAGGATCGGTATGGTATTTATGGTCCATTCAGAGGCTGAATTCATGCTGGAGGATTGAATGCCAGAAGGAAATTAAAAACAAACACTATCCGCGCTGTCAACAGCATTTTTTTGATTGTAGTACCTTAGATGACCCTCAACGCAAGTTGTGGTTGAATTCCACTCTGGTGTTGGCCAAATGTGACGCTTTCAAGGATGACGACCATCTTCAGTTTGGGATATTTGCTAGTGCTTTTATAAATGAAGTGGCTTCAGCAGATTTTGTTGAGAAATACTTCTACTGTCTTTGGTGGGGCTTGCGGAACTTGAGGTATGCAATCGCCAGTTTTGCTTTACAAAATTCACGTAATTGGATGGCTAGATGTGGATTATGTGTTGACCATCCATAAACAGATTATCATGGGATGATTTAGTTTCAGCTTTTGAGGTGTAATATGCTGGGTGATGTCAATGCAGTTTGAGTAATGCTCATCAGTAAATGGAATTTCATATAGGATTTTTTTTTGGCCAGCAATATTATATGGGTTTGAATGACATGGATGCAATTTACTTTTACAGTGCATTTCAGAAGAAGGTTTTCTTGATTCAAAATGGGACCCCGTCTGCATAATCTTACAATGCACAACTAATACTCTCTCTCTCTCTCTCTCTCTCTGTATACACACTTATCTAGTATATGAGGGAATGTCTATATGCTAGAAATTGTATTGCAGTCTTTCTTGTTAATTTTTCCCCTATAAAGTTCGGTTCTGCTTTTACTTTCAGTCCCAGTCTTCACAAATGCAGAATAGATGATATACCAGGTCCTTTCTTGTACTCATTGTGTTTTTCTCACTGGCAGTTCATATGGGCAGAGTTTGATGACCACCACTCTTAGTGGTGAAAATTTATTCTCCATATTTATCTGCATTGCGGGTTTGATTTTCTTCTCGCATTTCATTGGAAACATGCAGGTTTGTGCCTTTCTTGCACTTGTTATGTATTTCATTGGTAATGTCATGGTCAAAGCCGCTAAACCCGTCTGAGGAACAGTGCATAAATTTTTAGTTTTTAAATCAGTGGGACCACTTTCATTGTGGTGCCAACATAGCAGAACTAGGATTTTCGATCTTTTCTGCCTTTCAAGTCTCTTGCTTCTCCTTTGACTAAAAAAGAAAAAGTCTCTTGCTTCTCGTATTTGACATTTTCTGGAGTCATAGGCTTAGCAATCAGTACATGGCGACATTTCCTTAAGCAGATAAGCTGTCATGCAGGTGCCAACTATAGATTATAGCCTTTTTCATTGGCTTTCCTCTCTAATGAAAATCACCTATGGTTAAGCATATTCCTCTTTGGTATTCCTAGAGCAGAGAAGTGCCAGATATAAATATAGATACTAATTGAAAGGAAAATATTTCAAGGAGTGTTTGCCCAGCACATACATTGTCTTGCTTATTAATAACTAATGTTGAATCAGGTTTTCCAATATTATAGATAGAATATCTTGCATATAAATATATGCTTATCACTTTTCTCGCTTCTGTGTTGTGCTCTTGTGGAGTTTTATCTGTAGCTGTTTAAAACTTGTGACACCAATTATTTCCAAAAGCTCAAGAGAGTTGCAGAAGCTTTGTAGCCCAGTGAGGGGAGCATGGTGTTTAACCAGTAACTGAACAGTTGCAGTCATGTTTCCCAGAGTCTCCTTGACATTTATTAGTTAGTATTGTGATTTCCCGCTGCTTACAGTTTTCTCTCTCTTGAAAAACTTTTGTTTTCTAAAGACATATTTGCAATCTTCAACGGTAAGACTTGAAGAATGGAGAATTAAACGGAGAGATACAGAGGAGTGGATGCGGCATCGTCAACTACCTCCAGAACTGCAAGAACGTGTCCGCCAGTTTGTTCAGTACAAATGGGTCGCCACTAGAGGTGTCGATGAGGAAACCATTTTACAATCGTTACCTCTTGATCTTCGACGCCAAATTCAAAGGCATCTTTGTCTAGCCCTTGTTCGCCGTGTAAGATATCTCAGTCATTGCATTTAACATTTGAAAGTGAAATCTATTTAAAGAAAACTATTATAAAGTCAGGTTTTTATCATGGTTTGGTAGAAGTTTTATCACACTGTTGTAATGTTTAGTATATTAGCACCAAGTCCAGTACATTAACTCTATGCAAAAGATATTTAAAGTAGCATCTGGTAGGTTACAGACATAGATGTCAAGTGTATTTTTTCTTTTTCCTGGCCGAGTACATACCAAGGTTTAATCTTAGCATAGTTAAAGTATGATGGCTATTTGAAGGTTGAAACACAGAAAGTCTAAGGGTTGCTGTCTTCTTGTGATTAGGCGGCACCTGAAGCCACTGGTTTGAAAAAGAAAGTATAGCTTTCCTTGTATTTATCAAGTTGAGCATCCGCTCTCTGCTTCTGAATTCTGATTTGGATGTGCTACGGGAAAATTGACTTGACAATTGCATCCTTATTTGCTTCTGGAGGACCTTCATGAGGGGATCAGTTTACTTCAGTGAATTCAAGTTCGTTTTTAATTCATAATACTGTTTGACATAGTTTAACAAATATGTTGGAGAATAGGCAATGTGCTTCTCTACTTCCAAAAAAAGCGGTAGCATTAGGATTTTCTCATCTACGCATGCTAGATATTCTTTATCTGAAACTATTAGGTGCTTGTAAATATTTATCCATTCTCATCCTTCTGAAGACATATACAAACTTGAGAAATCTGAATTGTTTTCTTTTTCTTATCTAGGTCCCTTTCTTTGCACAAATGGATCATCAGCTCTTAGATGCTATATGTGAACGCCTTGTCTCATCCTTGCATACTAAAGACGCATTCATTGTGCGAGAGGGTGATCCGGTGAATGAGATGCTTTTCATCATAAGGGGGGAGGTAGAGAGCAGCACCACAGATGGTGGAAGAGTAGGATTCTTCAACTCCATCACCCTTGGAGCTGGAGACTTTTGTGGTGAGGAGCTGCTCACTTGGGCGTTGGTGCCTACTTCGAGCCTTAACCTACCATCCTCAACTAGAACAGTTAAAACTCTCACTGAACTGGAGGCGTTTGCGCTGAGAGCTGAGGACCTGAAGTTTGTCTCTACCCAATTTAAGCGCCTCCACAGCAAGAAACTCCAAGATGCTTTCAGGTATCCATATGTATTCTGTGAGATATTCAATTGGAGAAATCGCTCACTTGCTTGGAAGATTTACAAACTTTTCAACGTTCTTGTGCATTCCGAAGTTTGTAAACTGAGATTGATTGTGATGTAAAATATTTCCAGATATTACTCCCACCAGTGGAGGACTTGGGGGGCGTGCTATATCCAAGTCGCTTGGAGAAGATTCAAGAAGAGAAAGCTGGCAATGGAGTTGGCCAGATACGAGGACGTCTATTACATGAATGGATCGGACAAGGAGAGTGAGTGTGGAGAGAACTCCAACGGCGATGAGGAATTGAGTCAGTTGACCGACGATGCAGCCGGCACTCAACACCTTGGAGCTACAATACTGGCTTCCAAATTTGCCGCTAACACAAAAAGAGGGGCCAACCATAAGGTCACTATATTGGATCCTCAAGAACTGAAGATGCCTAAATTGTTTAAACCCGACGAGCCTGATTTCTCCGCAGACCTCGGAGAGAGTTAACTTTGCTTTGCCTACTATTATCACACACCAGCTGAAATCTCACCACCTCGTGGGGTCCTTGCCTCCGAGCGGCAATTTGTGACGCCGTAGATCGTAAGGTGAAAGCAGTTGCTCAGATTTTACTTACTGATTTCAGCTGGTCCTGCCTTGATCCTTAAAAGAGTTTACTCAAATTGTGTAAATGTTGTTTTAGCCACTAGCATATAAAGTTCTTCATATTTAAAAAAGGGTCACTGAACATGCTTGATATTACTCGTTGGGAATATATCTATGGTTATATAATACAAAGACTCGCATATCATATGAGTAAAGTACTTTTAAATTTAATATATATTAACTACATGAAAGGAGAAGAGAGACAACCGTTGCCTAAAGTCAACGGAATATTGTAACGGACGATGATGGTATTTGATATGGAGGGATGATCCAATTCCCCTATTTCCACGATTTAAATATGCTGTTTTCTTTTGACCAAAAAAAGAAAAAGAAAATGCTGTTTCTTGCTCTTCTCTACAAGGGTATTCCAATCGTGTTAAATTAATCCCTTCGATATATTTTTAAACCAACTCGTTGATGTGCATCGGTAAAATTCTGTTTGTACAATGGCGGTAGGCACGGCCTCCAAAGGTTTAGACTCAATAATCATATGTTCTTTTGTCATGCAAATCGATAGTTTTCTCACGATTTTCAGGAGGTCGATTTCTTATAAGGTCTAATTGGGCGAGTATTTAGTCTGACAATTAACTTCTCCACAATGCAATGCCACCCGCTTAACGAGCAAATTGCACAATCTAAAAAGCAATTAAAACCATGAAGGTCTCTTTCCCAATTTCGCATCCTCAAATGGACCCCTCCCCGTTTCGATTCCCTAAAAGATGGTGATGGCTCCTTGCTTAGTGTGGTCCGGCTTCTCATCAAAAGGTTTTTTCACAATTTATAGCCACAAGAACTCGAAAGCAAAAGGTGGGATAATACTTCATTCGAGCATCTTCCTTAATCCGATTCCATGCTCTTCAAGTTTACTTTCTTCAACCATATGAGTTCACCCTTTTTATGTGGGAAGGAAACATGGGATATTCGAATTCCCATCTTTTCAGGAATTGGAATGAGAATAATTTATATCATGTGTGGGTTTTGATTCTCACGTTTTGTAAGGAGGTATGTGAAAATCTGATAGTAAGAATTGTAATAGAAGTAGAGTAGAATTGAAAAAAAAAATTCTTACTTTCTTCTACTTTCTTCCCATCTTTTTTGGGAGAAGATTTTATTTTCTCCAAATTTGACTTTTTCCGGACGAACCTGGCTCCAATAATGGATAATGGGGTATGAACGAGCTACGAACGAATCTTTTCTGTACATGGGGCCCGTGCCATGACAAATTTAGCACAAACTTAACTTGGTCAACCGCTCTTTGAGAACGTGTGTAGACTTCTTGTATAGAAAAGAGACCAGACCATCTGCTGTCGCACAAGCAGCCATTTTGCTCATTACCTCCGTGCCGCCCCCACGAAAGTTCACCTGTCGTCCTGTTCCGGTCGTGTCTGATTTTCCAGGGGGATCGGAAGTGTTGGGTAGATTTGAATTGTGGACAATATCGCTCAATGTTCTTCGTTTTTCGTTCGGCAATTGACATGATCTGAGGTGCGTTCGATGATTATTCTCTTTCGAAAATAAATTTTACTTAAAAATAATTTCTCTTTATTTTATTACCTAAACGAGTTTACAAGTATTCGAAAGTCCATCTCAAAAGTCAGAGCTTTCATGTGGAAAAAAACGCGGTAGTCTCTGTCCCCGTCTCCATCTCCTTCGCCACCTTTCGGAGCCACAAGAGAGAGAGAGAGCTATATTGTCAAAATCGCATCATTCTCCAAGTTTCTTGTCTCTAACCGGGAATTTCTTTATCTTTTTCTTTAGTTTTTTCCCCTTTTTTCTCTTGGACTTTCATGTAGAGTTCCGATGACGAGTGCATTCCCAGTCGCCGGGGCGAAAAGGTGGTCTCGAGATGAGATAAGAGCGTGTGTGGTGGATGCTCTTGCTCTCTGTCATAAAGGAAAAAAGCCTTCCCTTCTTCTTTCTGTATCCGGATAAGGGAACCTGTCCTCTTGCTCTGTTTTGTGGGGAGTGTGTGAGCTATGGCTGCTCGCAGATTGTCTTCCTTGCTGACTCGTTCGCTCTCTGCTTCGCGGCTCCTCTCTTCAGGTGAGTACCTTTTCGTTGCTGAGTTTAGGAAGCCCTTCAAAGAAAAGGGTTCAGTAGGAATTTAGTTCTTGAACCGATGGCCGTCTGGTTCCTTCTTTCTCTCCCCCTGCATGGCGCAGGGTTGATGACGAACGTCGAGTCTGATGCTAACACTCTTGGCCTCGTGATTCTTGATGTTATTTCTTGAATTGGGGACTAAATAAGATGGAAGAAAGAACTGTAGTAAGTGGTTCCGCAGACCCAAATCGGCCTGGAGATTTGTGGGATTTCGGTTCCTAGAGATGGGTTCTGATAAGGATTTGATATTAACTGAGAATTTTAAACATGGTGATTGTACTTTGTCTGAAGGAGTTCATGTACAGCCCGCCATTCATTTCTTTTCAGCAGTACTAGCCTTTTGTCTGCTTTTTATCAAATTATAACGTAAATGCAATTAACTTCAGTTCTCTCTCCTTAGTATTTTCACCATATTCATTTTTGCTTGCTTGTTGGTACTTTTGTATGTTTAGGAAGAATCCATGGCGTGGGAAGTAGCATCAGCAGGTACAGCACCGCAGCCGCAGTCGAAGAGCTGATTTCACCGCCTGTCCAAATAAGTTACACCCAGCATCTGATTAATGGGCACTTTGTGGATGCGGCATCGGGTAAGTAACACTAATTGGAAAGTAATGGCGATTGCTTCAATCGCTTGGTTTGTTGTTCGTAGATAGGATTCTTGCATGTAGCTGTTTGACATAGGCCTGAAAGTTGATTTTATCTCAGGAAGAACTTTCCCGACCTATGATCCTCGTACTGGGGATGTCCTTGCTCATGTTGCTGAGGGTGATGCCGAAGATATTGACCGCGCTGTGGCAGCTGCTCGCAAGGCATTCGATGAAGGACCGTGGCCAAAGATGACTCCTTACGTGAGATTGAAAAATTACTACCATGATTTTCCTTCTAATACATAAGTCAGTCATATCTTGAGTGTGTCCATGTTTTGATGATGTGCTTGTGCTCGCCCTCCAGGAAAGATCAAGGATACTGCTACGCTTTGCCGATTTGGTTGAAAAGCATAATGATGAGCTTGCAGCTCTGGAGACATGGAATTGTGGAAAGCCTTATGAGCAGTCTGCCAAATCTGAATTGCCAATGCTGGCACGTCTTTTTCGGTATTATGCTGGTAAGGAATAATGCATTGTTTCTACGTCATTGCCATTTGACTAACCTGTCTTGTCAGCGTTTCTGATTCTTCTTGTCATATTGTAGGTTGGGCTGATAAAATCCATGGGCTGACAGTCCCGGCCGATGGAAATTACCATGTGCAAACATTGCATGAACCAATTGGTGTTGCGGGGCAGATCATTCCATGGAACTTTCCTCTCATTATGTTCGCTTGGAAAGTCGGACCTGCATTGGCATGTGGTAACACAATTGTCCTAAAGACGGCAGAACAAACACCTTTGACGGCACTGTATGCTGCAAAACTCTTCCAGGAGGTCTCTCTCTCTCTCTCTCAAGACACGGGCATAATTTGTCCAGACTCAGACTGAGCCTATTTTGATATTCTTTCATATACATTTTGATTGGAACTTTTTCTGTTTACAGCTCGTTAGTCTGTGAGATCTGCATGGCCATCGCCACTCTTTATCAGAGTAAACAGAAAAATTTAATTGACAGCTGGTATCTTGAGACACTTTTGATATTTGTCCAGACTCAGTCTGAGTTTAGATGCTAGAGGAATCCTCGGCAAATGAGTATTGCTCAGCCGATTTGGTTTATTGGTGGAGTGTGTCTTTGTAGTCCAAATTTGAAAGCACTGAGTGTGTATGCAGGTCAAGATGGGTACCTAGTGTTTCCTGGTCTGATTGGCAAATGAAAATGCCCAATACTTATAGTATAGGTGGAAAAATAATCAGCATATCTTAACTAAGAAAAGCAAGGATGTAACTCGTGCAGAAAGCCAGACAAACGGGCTGTTAATTACCTTTCAAGTTATACAAGGAGTTCTTACTCACGCAAGAGTTCTCTGTTTTGCCAAGATTCATTCGTACTTTACTGAATTGATTGTGTTCGTGGCAGGCTGGCCTTCCTCCTGGTGTTCTAAATGTTGTTTCTGGCTATGGTCCTACAGCTGGTGCGGCTATTGCAAGCCATATGAATGTGGACAAGGTATATAAGACCAATCAGCTGAAATTACTATCTGGGATTGCTTGGTAATCTGAATGGAGATAATTCAACTAATAAGCCAATTTTATGAGTACTTAGTACAATGAATTCAGGTGTTATAATTTGTAAAAAATATGAGGAATGGATATGCTGCAATGTGCATGTGATGCTGGAGCTCTCAATAATCTCTAACACACAAGTCGTTGTTTTCTACAAGATGTTTCAGGATTCTTGTGCAACACAGGAAAAAAGGAAAAAGGGGAAAAAAAAATTCCTCTTTCAAATGATGCCATAAAAATTATCCTTTTCGTAGTATTCTGATTTAAAGCGAAGCATCCTACTCTTTATTGGATATCATGGGCATCCGAACCTTCTTCTCTACTAGTCCCCATGAATATTCACCAACTGCCCAGTCCACAAATGTAAGCATCATACTTTAGATGGAAGTGATCAAAGGATTCTAGATAAGAAAGACAGCCTATTCTTTCATGATGGCTTTTAGACAAAGCGCCTCTGTCCCCTAATGGATATACTAATGTCGTGAGTTCTTTCTGAGATCCTATGTCTACTTGCTTCGTAAAGTTGAAATGCTAAATCCATGGTGAATTGGCAGTAGATGGACTGGTATGAATATATAGCAGCTACGTGGCTTAATGTCAGCTCATCTAGGCTTCATGACAGCACATCATCTAGCTAGCATCATTTCATAATTTTCACAAATTAAAATGAACACTCCGAACTTGGGCATATGTGCCTTCTAAGGCCAAAAAACTTGTGTTTCTGCCGTGCAGATTGCCTTCACTGGATCGACCGAAACTGGCAAGGTTGTCCTGGAGTTGGCTGCAAGGAGCAATCTGAAGCCTGTGACATTGGAACTAGGAGGCAAGTCGCCTTTCATAGTCTGTGAGGATGCTGATATTGATAAAGCCGTGGAACTTGCACACTTTGCTCTTTTCTTTAATCAGGTCCGTCTGATCTTAGTATCGTGACATTTTTATGGGATGAAAATGAAGTTGCCACAGATGAATGAATGAAGGGATATATAAACAGGGGCAATGCTGCTGTGCTGGGTCTCGTACATATGTGCATGAACGAGTGTATGACGAGTTCGTAGAGAAGGCAAAAGCTCGGGCACTGAAACGTAGTGTCGGAGATCCTTTCAAGAAGGGTATCGAACAAGGTCCTCAGGTATGAACCTTTTCAAATCTCTCAATTAAT
This sequence comes from Eucalyptus guilfoylei, assembly GCA_016097605.1. Lineage (NCBI taxonomy): Eukaryota > Viridiplantae > Streptophyta > Magnoliopsida > Myrtales > Myrtaceae > Eucalyptus > Eucalyptus guilfoylei. Next base: position 1,814,256 of record CM027861.1, read on the forward strand.
AAATGACACGAGAGCTTGCTGCAGCTTTGCTCTTTCGATATAATCTGTCATATTTACGTCAGAGTTTGTACTTAGAGCTTTTGATTGATGCTGTCATAACCATGTGATGTCATATCTCCTAGATTGATGTGGAGCAATTCCAGAAGGTGCTTAGATACATTAGAGCTGGCGTAGATAGCAACGCGACTCTTGAATGTGGAGGCGATAGATTAGGCTCCAAAGGTTTCTTTGTTCAGCCAACAGTTTTCTCGAATGTCCAGGTATTGCTCGGTCGTTTAGTTGCTGGTTCACTTGTGCATTGGGGTAAAGTGTTATCTAACTGGTGACCCTGTGTGAAACTTTTGTCATTCAGGATGATATGCTGATAGCAAAGGATGAGATCTTCGGCCCTGTGCAATCGATATTGAAATTCAAGTGAGTGGAGCTTTCTATATACATATTCCAGGGCTTGCCCCTTTATGTTGAGTGAATACTAAAAATTGCTTTCATGTCATTATTCAACAATTATCTTAGGCTTCAATGAGGGTTTTTTCTAAATCTGCAGGCTGATATTTCATTTATAAAACACCTTCCCTGTATTTCTCCATCTTTTTTCTCAACTTCGATCTCCGTTTAGCACCGTATAACTACTTATATTCTCTTGAGCAGGGACCTCGACGAAGTCGTCCGAAGGGCCAACACCACACGCTATGGTCTAGCTGCAGGCGTTTTCACTAAGAACATAGACGTAGCGAACGCTCTATCACGGGCGTTGAGGGTTGGTACCGTGTGGATCAACTGCTTCGACGTCTTCGACGCAGCGATTCCATTCGGTGGTTACAAGATGAGCGGAATAGGACGGGAGAAGGGGATCTACAGCCTCAATAACTATCTGCAAGTCAAAGCCGTTGTTATGCCCTTGAAGAATCCGGCTTGGCTGTAAAAACTCAGCAAACGAACTGTTGAAACGAAAGACAGCAACACCAAATGAGACTCTAGATTGCGCATGCAGTGTAGTAACTGTCTTTGAGGTAGATGTTCTCTCCTCTCTCTCAGTGACGAAAGAAGTATATTCTGAAGACTTTCTAAGCCCATATATAGCTAATTCTAGGAGTGAGCATCGGTTTAGGGTCAACCTTGAATTGGCAACTTGGTTGGTACTAGGTCGGTCTTTGGTCCTCGATCCTTGTTTTGGGATCCCTGAACCCTACACCGTGTGGATTGGCCCTCGTTCTTGGAAGTTTTGGATTGGTCCCCGGACCAACCCTGTGTATTTTTTGTCTAATTTAAATCTTAGCACTTTCTCTTATGTTCTCATCGTAATTCAATTTGATCGTAATTCAATTTGCCATGTGAATTAGAAAGTAAAAAGAAACATAGCCTTAATTTGAGGGGAAAAAAATTGGAACCCTCCTCACTTGCTCACCTTATCGCTTGCCTTCGTCCACTCGCCTCTAGCCTCTTATAGCTTGTCTTATGTGTTCGTTTTTATGGTTTGTTGCTTATACCAAATGTGAAATTTTTTTGTTACCTCATCTTATATTTATATTCAATATGTATCGATATTCATAGTTTGATTACTTAATATCACATTGATGATAATATGTAATTTTCAATAGTATGTTTGTCCTTTCAAGCAATATAAAATAAAATAAAAAATAACCGATTGATCCCGATTAACCCTAGAACCAGATCAAATCCATAGGATTGGTTCGGTGCTTGGTCTCAAGTTCAACAGGGCTGATCGTCAGTCCTAAAAATTGAGAACCAACACCTAAGTTAGGTGCTGGATTGGTCTAATTCTGATCATCTTGTCCAATCAGTTCATCTCTTTCCATCATTCTCGACATCAGTATGTGTCCTCAAAGCCCAGTCTGGACATCGAACTGCTCGGGCATCGGCCTTCTTTTGGACCAATACGGCGTTGAGGTTCAACCGGTCGGACTGAACAAAACAACTGCCCTCGTTCCTTACCGAGCGAACCTGCCGGTCCGGTCCTGGCGCCAAAAAACATCAACACAATGCTCAAACCCAATCTCAGCGAAAAAGCCCAAAGCCCAAAGCTATGTGCACCCGCCATTAATTTGCCCACAAAATCAGATGCCAAGCCTGCTCGAATCGACCAGCGACAGCACTCATCTCTTGACCGACCCCGTTTCATTAGGTGGGTCGACGACAAAACCTGTCCTTTTCGCCATTGATTAGCATGCAAAGATTGACCAGCGTATTAAAAAATCCTTGCTTCGCGCCTGTGCTGAACCTGAACCATAAAACTTGTGCACGAGAGGGGGAATACCGCGTGACACTCATCAGTCCGTGATTGGCACACGTCATGGCCCGTCCCTTTTCACATCAGTCCCTGTCGAGCCAAGGGGAAATCTTGCAGCAGTTTCTTGAACCGGAGAGAGAGGGAAAGAGCTTGTGGCTGCGGTTGGGTTTTGTCAGTTAATTAATAATTCTTTGTTATGTGGTGATCAAGATTTGGCCACTGTGGATTAGGACACGACCGAGGATGACTTGTCTTGTCTACTCACGAGGCACGACCGCATCCTCAAATGAGATTTGAGGTTAAAATAGCTGGAAAATCCAGATTCGCATTGATGCCGTGCAGTTGAGCGTTTACATCTTAATAGGAACATTTTCAGTGTCGTTGCTAATTAAACTCTTAAAAGGTACAGAGCATCTGTTTTGTCAAAATAAAGACTCTCGATGGCGAAATCTCGGATGGGAACGGAAGCCGTTCCGAGTGAAACTCGAGTAATATTGTAGCATGTTTAGTGAAGATTTTCTCGCATTGATGGAATCGGTATGCGTGTGTTGTTCTCTTTTGTCATAAGTTGAGATTTATTGTACCAAAACTGAGAAAAATGGAAGGCACCAGAAGGGTTATTTGTTTAGAGGGAAATTGTTTTCCAATTATTCGATATTAGATTGAAAACAACAGATTTAGATATGAGAAAATAGCTTCATATTTCAACAAAAAAAACAAACCACTTTCCTTAAACTATTGGACAAATGAAAGCCACGAGATTTACGCATTTCGAAAGTTGCTTAACTTCACCATCTCTAACATCAAACTCAATGAAGCTTATTCGTTTTGTTTTGTCCAGCATAAACAAATATCGATTAGACAATACACCAAATGCTGGAATTCGTTGTGATTTACGTTTCCTTCTCCTGTCCTTACACGTCTCTAGTCGAATTTGCTCTGTCCATGATCCAAATAAGATATTAAAATCACGTTTATGATTTGTTGTCATTATTCAATTCTCAATCACTCTTGTTGTTCACACGAGGTTTAGGCACTCTTCGAATTGTCTTCATTGGTTTCCACCAACCTCATTACCAGAAATTACAGCGCGTCATCTACCTAGGACCATCTTTGACCAATTGATAGTTCACGTCTCCATAACGAGCATCCGTGAATTTTCTTTTTTTTGTTCGAAAGAAAATTATATTCATTACTCATAAGGATACGGAAGTATATAGTTTTCATGACAAACGAATTGAAATAGAGTAAGAACACTGAACAACAAAGCCAAATCCAGAAAATAAGGAGGATCAATGGAGCACCAATAAAGTTAATTACACACTCGTTCCATAGGAATTGATCTGTCAAGTAAAATCAGTGGCCGATCACTAGATCTTGTGTCTTTGTCAGTGATGAGCACATGTTGGAAAATTCTTTTCCAATAACTACAACGTCGCCTGTTGGCAATGTGCGCTTAGGTTCAGCTTAATCTATATTGTGTTAGAGGAGGTAGGAATTCCACTGGTTTTTGTGGAAACTTATAGTTTGATGTAAAAAGATTAGAGGGCCCGTAGAGAAAGGGCTTGTAAACATTTTGACGTATCATACCTTTGTATGAGTCAAATAATTATGGCTATTCTATGGCCAATAAGAAGATGACATCATGACTTCTTATCTTGACAATAGAGAGTCGGCTTGGATCAGGCTCGAGCCGATCTAAAAGTTGGTCCGCTCTGTCGTATGGAGATAACCAAAATAGGTTCAGCAAATACAAATCTAATATATGGAGGAGTAAATCTTTGTAATTCAACGAGATGATAAAATTCCTACGATCATCATTGAAATTAGAGGCATATAATCTATACACAAATAGAGCAGGGAGGTATCGAATCCCCAAATCCACTTTATTAAACTCCCAGATCTAGATCGGGAGAGGATATCACTTAAATTTAGAACTAGATCAGGGGAGTTCAAACTCTCAAATCGACAATTAGAGAGTCCCCAAATCTAAATCTAGAGGGAAGAAAAAGTAAGAAAAGAAGAATAAAATACAAACAAAATCAACAAAAGAGGGAGGGAAGGGGAGGGGAGGGTAAGACTAGCTCAAGAGTCAAGACGGTGGAAAGAAAAGAGAGATGAGAGAGAAAAAGCCATACATTTTCATAATGGCAACGTCCGTGAAATTTCAATTATCTAAATATGCATATTTTATTTATATTCGAGAACTAAGCCATACATTTTCATATTTCAATCATTATTCACGTCGGCCAACCCCTCTTTTGTCCTGTCAGGAAATGAAGGTCAGCTAAATTTCAATTATCTAAACGTGCGGCTGGGTTTTGTCAGTTAATTAACAATTCTTTGTTATGTGGTGATCAAGATTTGGCAACTGCGGCTTAGGACGCGACCTAAGATGACTTGTCTACTCACGAGCCACGACCGCATCCTTAAATGACATTTGAGTTGAAAAATGTCCGAACAACCAAGATTCGTACTGATGCCGTGCGGTTGAGCATTCACATCTTAACCGGAACATCTTTAATGCCGCTTTGCTAATTAAACTTTGATAAGATACCAAACAGTAAGCACCTGTTTCGTTGAAATAAAGATGAAAATTGGATGGACTCGAGCAACATCGTTGCACGTTTAGTGAAGATTTTCTCGGCATTTATCTGTCTCCAAACATATAGATTACATCAATGGAATTGGTGAGCATGTTGCTCTTTGTCATGAGTTGAGATTCATCGTTCCAAAATAAGAAAAATGAAGGACACAAAGGATTTATTTATCTGAAGGGAAATTATTTTTGAGAAATTATTTTTTGACTTCTTGGCATTTGACAACGTAGAATATTTTCTATAGATCGCAAAGAACAAACTTAGATTTGGGGAGGATAACATCCTTTTTTGGTAAGGAAAACATGATTTTCGTGGAAATATTTTTCTTTAATTGTGAAGCTTATAGTCAAACGTAGGTAATCTCAGAGTTGCTAAACTTCACTATCACTAACATCAAACTCAAGTGAGCTTTCTTTTTTTGGTTTTGTCCAGCATAAACAAATATGGATTAGACGATACACCAAATGCTGGAATTCTTAGTGATCTACGTTTCCTTCTCTCTTCCAAACACGTCTCTCAAGTGAAACTTGCTCTGTCCATGATCACATATCTTGTCATTATTCAATTCTCAAATCACTCTCTTTCACCCGAGGTTCAGGTATTCTCCGAGTTGTCTTCATTGGTCTTCCACCAACCTCATTACTAGAAATTAGAGCGCGTCATTTACCTAGGATTCTCTTCGCTCCTACTTCATAACTCGCGTCTTCATCAAGAGCATGCATGAAATTTTAGCAATCTATATTTTATTTATATTCGAGAAAAAACCGTACATTTTCAATTTTCAATCTTTATTCATGTCGGCCAACCCCTCTTCTGCTCTCTCAATCTCCGTTTACCCAGCCTGTCGGAAAATGAAGCTCAGCTAAATTAACCACACAATTATTATTATTAAGTAAATTGTAAGCACGCGCTTGATGTTCCTTAAAAATTCCGAAAAATTCACCTGATCCTTCTTAAAGAAATAGAAGAAAACAAATAAGAAATTCGACAGCTGCATTTTACTTCGCCTTCAATGCAGACTGACATCCCCTTGACTGGGGGAACATGTCGCCGCCCCATTCGTCCACGTGTCCAAGGTCGGTCTCGGCGGGGCCCACCCCGAAAGATCCGGCTTTCGGACAGGACAGTCCCTCATCGCACGACACGCGGGAAAATAAACAAAAATAAAATAAAAAAATAAAAGGAAATTCGCATCGTAATCATCTCCCGAAGAAAAAAAAATTAATAATTCAGCAGGATCGAAGAAACGGCACCCACCCAAGCCCGGACCGACACGTGTCCCACACACGTGTCCCGGGATCTTTCGCGCCAAATCCACGTACGAGGGTCCGCATCCTGGCGCCACGTGTCCATCAAGGTCCGCTGTTTTTCGTTCTTATAACCGAAACTCTCTTTCGGTTATCTTTCAAAGTTCGGAACTTCGAGCTCCCCCCCACCACCGGGAAGAGAAATTTCCGGCCGGCAGCCAAGAATCCGTCAAAATTCTCGCCGTTCCGATGATCCAGAAGCCCGACCGCCGGTTCCTGTCGCTCCCGGCCGTCCGCCCCTGCGACACCGTCGAGCCGGCGGTCCTCCTCGACTCCCTCGCCGCCCTCTCCCGCGCCATCTGCGGCTTCCAGTCGCGGCCCTTCGCCACGCAGCGCCGCAACGCGCGGGAGGCCGTCCGGCAGGTCCGCGTCCTGCTCGAGTTCTTCGAGGACGTCCGCGAGCCCCGCTGCGGCGGCTGCGGCGGCGGCGGCGGGGGGCCGGTGCTCGCCGGGTCGGCGGCGGCGGCGGCGGCGGCGGCGGTCCTGCTCTGCTTCTCCGAGCTCCACACCACGTTCCAGAAGATTAGGTTCCTGCTCGAGGACTGCTCGCGCGAGGGCGCCCAGGTGTGGATCCTGATGCGGTCCCGGTTCGTGGCGTCGCAGTTCCGGGTGCTGGTCCGGGCGATCGGCACGGCGCTGGACGTGCTGCCCCTGGACTCGATCGACGCCGGCGGGGAGGTGAAGGAGTTGGTCGAGCTGGTGGCCAAGCAGGCGCGGCGGGCGAGCTTCGAGCTCGATAGCCGGGACGAGTACGCGATGAGGCAGGTCCGGTCGATGCTCGATTACTTCGAGCGAGGGATCGAGCCGGACCGGGGCGTGATCGAGCGGGTTCTCGAGTATCTCGACATCAGGAGCTGGAGCGACTGCAACAAGGAGATCAAGTTCCTGGAAGGCGAGATCGATTCCGGGTGCTCGGACGGAAACGAGAGAGAAGCGCCATTGCTGAGCAGCTTGGTGGCATTCATGAGCTATTGCAGGGTAGTCCTGTTTGAAGTCCTGGACCACGGGAGCGCCCACCAAACGGATGCGGCGCAGAGCTCGGAGACTCTCAGTTCCTTGAACCCGGAGGACTTCCGGTGCCCGATCTCGCTCGAGCTGATGACCGACCCCGTGACGGTGTCCACGGGACAGACCTACGATCGGTCCTCGATCGAAAGATGGCTCAAGGCCGGCAACGTCACCTGCCCAAAAACGGGGGAGAGGCTCACGAGCACCGAGCTAGTGCCGAATTCGACCCTCAGGAAGCTTATCAAACAGTTCTGCGCCGATAATGGGATCTCACTCGCCAATTCAGGAAGGAGAAGTAGCGACATCGCGAGGACTATCGTTCCGGGGAGCACGGTGGCGGCGGAGGCGATGAAGAAGCTCTCGAGGTTTCTCGCGAGGAGGCTGGTTTTCGGGACCGCCGAGCAGAAGAACAAGGCTGCTTACGAAATCCGGCTGCTCACGAAGTCGAATATCTTCAACAGGACGTGCCTGATTGAAGCCGGCACTGTGATGCCGCTGCTAAGCCTCTTGTCTTCGCACGACGCGGCTACTCAGGAGAATGCGATCGCGGCTCTATTGAAGCTCTCGAAGCACACTAGCGGCAAAAGGGTAATAGTCGATTGCGGCGGACTGAGCCCGATTCTGTCTGTTCTAAGGAAAGGGTCGAGCCTCGAAGCTAGGCAAATTGCCGCCGCGACGATGTTTTATCTTTCTTCCGTGAAGGGGTACCGGAAATTGATCGGGGAAACGCCGGACGCGATCCCGGCTCTCGTGGACCTCATCAGAATCGGAAAGCCTTGTGGGAAACAGAACGCGGTGGTCGCGATCTTCGGGCTGCTCCTCTATCACGGGAACCAGTGTAGAGTCATAGCAGCAGGAACTGTTCCATTGCTGGCGAACCTTCTCGCTTCCTCAGAAAAAGATGAACTCATAGTCGACTCATTGGCAGTCCTCGCGTCTCTAGCCGACAATGCCGACGGGACCGCGGCGATCCTGCAGACTCCGGTCTTGCCTCTGATCATCGGGTTCTTGCGGTCCTCGGCTTCTAAAGCTGGGAAGGAATACAGCGCCTCGATCCTGCTGTCCCTATGCCGCCACGGAGGGAGGGACGTGATCGAAGTGCTGGCTAGGGACCCTTCGCTCACGGCTTCCCTCTATTCGCTCCTCACCGACGGGACCTCCCACGCGAGCAAGAAGGCGCGGTCGCTCCTCAAGATCTTGCTCAACTCCAACGAGCGGAACAGATTTCGGCTCTCGTGATTCGGTCGTGCGCTCCCGTCTTCCCCGACCGGCGGCGACCTTGAGAAAGGCCATGTAAATAGATATGATTTTTAGTGTGTTGAGAGTGCAAGATGAAAAGGACACTGGCTCAGTTTTTGCAGGAGCCAGCCTCCATCTTTGCTTACGGAATAAGGTTGAAAATGCCCCAATTTGCTGTAGCCTCTGTGATTGTATTTGGAGATGGTGTTGAATACAATTCAGACAACAGAAGAATCAGGTTGAAATTGCCCCCAATCCAAAGTATACGACTTTTAATAATAGATTCAAGATTGCATACTTGGCAGGAATTATTTTAAATAATCGAACGTAAATCTACATAATCGATGCATGATTCACGAGATATCGAAAGTATATAAGCAAGCGGAGTTCACATGAATCAAGATTCCACAAAAATACGATGTGCCTCGTCTTTTATGGATCTTTTATTTCTTATCATCGTCTTAATGGAGGCTGAATTCTACCTGGGATTCAAAATTTCCCCCCCCCTTTTGCCCCCAAAGTTTCAGTCTTTTGCAAATTTCTGCTTCTGATTTGCTTGAGGGCTAAGCCTCATCTCTCTTATTGGGCCAAGTTGCAGTCCATGCAGCCCAGCCATTCGCCATGAAGCCCAATGGGCCTCCAAGAATGGGCCTCCCATGCTCTAGAAAGACCTCTTTCTCTCCCCCCCTCCCCCCCCTCTCTCTCTCTCTTTCTCTCTCTGCTGTTTGAGTTTGCTTGAGCATCAATTCAAGGAGGTAAGCTTGGGCAATCTCTTCTCTCGTTCTAGTTCATCATCTTTCGATCATCGGTTGTCGTGTCGGTCGGTGCCTCTTGGTTTCGCTCTGAATCTGGGTTCTTCTTTTCGGGGATTCCGATTGTCGGGTTTTTTTTTCTTGCCCTAATTGCACGCTTGAAGTCGCCAATTCGTTTCCCGTCGATTTCGCAGGTTCTGTTTTTGAGTTCTGATCCGAGCTGACATGGCGACCGAGACGAAACCCGCGACGGAAGAGGCGAAGATGGACCTGTTCGAGGACGACGACGAGTTCGAGGAGTTCGAAATCAACGAAGGTAACTGCTTTTCTTGGGCGAAACCCTCGTTGCGTTCTGTCGAACCTAGACACGACCCATGATTGTTGAACCTGATGTTGATGTAGTAGCGTTGCTTGTTTGGACTCGGTTTGAGGGAGGTTTTAGTTCTTTCGCAATTTGGCTGTAGAGAATGGCCGCAAGGAGGTAGCTTTGTAGGTTTAGCGCAGATGGTGAGCTTCCGAGGGATGCGGGGCGAGGATTTCATTGATGAAATGGCTAGCTGTTGTTGTAGGATGTCGAACCCCTTTGATGTGTACTCCTTTTGATTGTCTGTTCGTATTGGGTTATGCATCAATTGTTGAGAACTATCGCGTTTCTATCTGCTTTATCGATCATTTCAAGTATAGAAGAGTTTGTCGGAAAATCGGTATTCTATTTGCATGCTGTTGTCGAAAGCTGTAGGCCATGGAGACATTTTGAACGTTCTGCCGGAGCGTTGCAGAAAATTGCTGGGTTTGAGAATCTGATTTTATCTCTAGTAGGACGGGCGATTATAGTATTGGGATTGAAGAGTACTGGGCTTACAACACTGACGGGGGCAATTTTTGTCGTTGTGGTCTCTTCATCCAGATACTAATGCTTAATAGGTGTCACTGTGGATTGTTCATGCACCATTGCAGGCAAAGGTGTCTTTTATTTGACGTTGTAGGGCTGAACCAGATTCATTTGTGCTTGTTTGGAGGGAAGATACTAAAATATATTAGGATCTTACTTACTCTGAGTGTTCATGGTCTACTTCTGCCTCTTTCTAACTGTTGATTCTTGTGGTAGTTATAACTTACCATTTAATTAATGTTTAAATAGCTTATCATCTTTCTGTTTTTTTATTGCTAGCGGCTTCTAGTCGATGAGTATGATTTGACTTCTCTTCTCGTCCTCTTTAGTGATCTTGATGACCGCCATTCAATTCTTAAATTGTGTTTTGTTCCCAAAAATATTTGACAGAATGGGAGGATAAAGAAGAAGGGAAGGATGTGACTCAGCAGTGGGAAGATGACTGGGATGATGATGATGTCAATGATGATTTTTCGCTGCAGCTGAGGAGGGAGCTGGAAAACAATGCTGAGAAGAACTGAGACAGATTTGGAGAACTACGCATGTTTCATTTCGCCTTCTAGACTTCATGGATGATTCCTGGCCTTTTCTTTCTTTCCCCCTTTTTGAGAATATCAGAGAACTTCTGAGTTTGAGGAAATGGAATTGTGAACAGGATTTGACTGCAAGTGGTGCTTCACTCGAATAGACAATTGTACTGATAGAAAACTCAATACTCTGTCTTTTGATGATGATTTGAGAAGCAATTGAAAGCGCACGAGTTCAGATCCAATACAGCGGGTCTATATCACTATAATTTTTAGTGGCGTCTGTCTATCTTCGACTTTCCATGCTTCTAAATAGGCGTCAAATTATAAAGCTGTGATGGGCCAGTCTGTCAGAATACTAAAGAGATGTTCTGCTTTTTCATAAAAATTTGCTGCTGCTGACTCCTCATAATTTGTCCCTGTCTGAGTGCTTGGCCTGCAAGGTAGTGATTAATCGATTGGGGGCATAGATTTTGATCATCTGTTTGTCTGTATTTGTGCATGTGCGCAATCAAGTGATGATTGATGTGAACTGCCGGCGCAAGAAAATGGCAGATTGAGGAGATCTACTCATCTACATGGAGTTGCGTGTTTTCATTGGGGCAGATGCTGGCCTTTGTAGATTCCTTTCCTTTCAGATCTTTGCGTACACTGGATAGGGAATAACATTATATGCAGTTATATATCGTGAGGTCGCTTTGATTGGTTGTCTGGTGACGCACTTGGGATGTGACATGAAACTATGCCTGGGGATTTGTTAATCGTTCTATTCCCCTGCATTGTGTTGGGTACTCAATTTGCATGGCGTTCGTTTCTTAACTGTACTTTTGCGGCCTTGTAAGAGTGACTTCGGGTACAACTACAAACGAGGGATAATTAGGTACCTTGGACTACCTTCCTAACATCTCGTCTGTTGGACCGTGCTGCCGAGCTTGCCTGTGGAGCTACAGTCCTGGTTGTGCCATCAATTTGTTATTCTCTTTAGTGGGTCGTGCGCAGGTGGTTCCACCAGGGGCTCGTGAAGGCCATCGCCCTCGACTTCGGTTGGGAATAAAGATGTGTAATCCAATTATAGTTTGTTCTAAAACTTTGTTATCTTGTCTCCTTAAAATCCGTTCTTGCTTATTTTATGGCCTTCCGCTCCCTTGAGTTTGGACGTCTACATGGATCATTTTCAAATTAGCATTCTGTACCAAGTCTCATGAGCCTGTCGTGTCCAGAAAAACCCTTTTTCCTGTCTTTTTCTGTTGAGAAAACGAAAAGGTACGCCGCGAAGCTAAAGAAACAATGGAATGGAACAGTACAATGTCTCCCAAGAAAGTGCAAGAACAAGCTACAGCTCGTGTGTATATATAAGAAGAGGAGAAGGAAACAAAAGAAGGCCTAGATGACAATATGCACAACTGAACACAACCTCTCTGTTTCCTATCGCACCATGCCCAGGCCGGTTTACATGTATGGCTGGGAATCGGCCACGTCACCATGTTACCAAAAACAGGTGCATAACTTCACAGTTGACACCATTGCCTTCCTCTCATAGCCCTTTTACTCAGAAGAATAACTGTGTAACCTTTTCTTTTTGCAGAGAATGAGTGACAAAATTTCGCGTTTGCCTAAAATTTCTTCAAATAAAAAGAACCCAGCCTTCGAAAGAAACCATCAGGCCTAAAGGCAAAAGAAGCAATGATAACAGCAGACGAGTAAGCCAGCAGAGCTTGAGCACCTGGCTACCCAGGAATCACTGAGGATCCAACAATTTGCAGCCTTAATACCAAGATGCTCTCTCGCTTTCTATGTCAATTCAATCGCGACGTCGCCGGGCACCCTGGTCTCCTCGACCAAGTTCTTGAAACTCCTTGAACGGACGACGACATGAGTTCGACAGATTGGGCAGATGGGTGTCTTCAAGAGCCAAGAGTCAATGCACTGAGCATGGAAGCTGTGGCTGCAATCGGGCAGGGACCTGCATTTCTCACCCACCTTGAAGCTCTCCAAGCAAACCGCGCAGTCCCCGGGCCCATTACTAGTCCCCCTGTCACCTGTCCCTCCCGCATAATCAAAGCAGGGCAGGTTGTCCAGATCCTCACTCGAGATGGTCACGGTCGGGGCATTGACCCTTTGCACCAAGTCCCCATTTAGATACCCTTCTCTAAAAAGCCTCCCCACTATGCACATATGTATCACCGCCAGCACAGCGATCCCCAGGAGCAGCAGCACCACCGAGATCACTATGTCCGTTACCATATTGAGCTTCAGCATAGAGAGAGAAATCAAGAAACGAGGTAGAGGAAGTATGTCCAGGTAAAGGTCAAATCTTTCAGCTCTCATCCCAGAAGAGGGGCACCGGCCAAGAAGGACGTACAGAGGGACAGAACCCTCCTCCCTCTCCGCAGCCAGCGAGCTTCAGCTTCGAGATCATGTCCCTGCGACCTCTTTCATGCTGTAGCCGTCGTCGCTCCTCTAGGTCCTGTCACCGCAATACCCAGAAGCCGAAAACCTCTCTTGCTGCACTCATGCATTGGAGATCATCGATCTCAATCAAATTTCGAAGTGGCACGACGGGAAACAGAGGGCAAGAAGGAGGGAGCTAGAGCTTTAACATGTGTTGTGTATGACAGAGCCCGAGGGAGAAGTTTGGTGGGCAAATAGAGGAACTGTAGTGTGGCATTTTCCTTCTCCCAAGTGGGTAGTTTTATCTTTTGTCTCTGTCAAGTCTTACTGAAATAATATTATAGGAAGGAGCATCTATAGCTGACCAGTAATCCCTGATTCTCTTGAGCAGAAAGAGTAAAAATATAAAAGTTCTCAATCATCCTCCCTTGTCAGTCTCAACATTTCTTAAACCAGTTGGCCCCCCCCTCCTCAAAATTTTGAAGGACTTCCTAACCTTTAGCAGGCTACGAAAAAAAAAAATTTCCCTAGAAAATGATCTGTTTTCTTATTATAATTTTCTAGAGAAATCTCAAGATCTCCAATGATTAGCCAGGCCTTGGCAAAAGGGGTGGTTGGAACAGCTTAGCACTATTCCATTATGAGGCCATCCATGCATTATACCCAAAAAAACTGAACCTAACGAACAGAATCAAGCTCAGAAAATCTTCTTGGCAAGATGAAAAATTCGCCAAAGGAGAAGTTAGGCCGGAGAATTCGAGCATCGGATTCAACGCTAAATAAAAGGGCGATGTCGACACCGAAGATTTCATCGAAGGTCCCTATATAGAAAAAGATCTGTTTCGGCTTTAGACTGCGACAAACATTGTATATTCATTGTTCCTTGTTTGAAACAAAGATTCATTCACATGTTCTCGAAAGGTGTCTTAATTTTTTTTATCAGATTAACCACGTCTCCTTAACGATGAAATCATAGCGCAAAAAATGATATGATTTTTGGGTTGGAGTTCATGTCGATTTTGGGGGGTGATCGGATTTTTCTTCTTGCTCAACGTGCTCAAGATTCAAGGGAATCATATTTTCTGACCGTCTGAGCCTCGAACTCGTTGACCGTCCACGTTTTCCACGCTGGTCCTCAAAAGGGTTTCGCCAAAATCAAATTCAACTAACAAGGTTTGAACTTTTCAAAAGGGTTTGCGTAATGTTATGACCAAAAATAAAATTAAGAGAGACGTGGTGCTAACTAGGTTTAATATGAATCCGAATTGCGCGAAATTCCCTGAGCATGCGTGATATGCTAGAATAGATAAATGTCAAGCCATCTTCACAACTCGACCGGTGTAATCTCTCCGAATGAGGTGACGACACTCAAGAGCACAAATCATTCAAAGGCGGGCTCATGACATGGCTTGAGCAAATGAGACGGAGGAAGAATTGTCTAGTTAATCCTATGTAGTCCTTAGTCTTAAACTAATGAGACGGAGGGGAAATTGGCTTGAACTCAAGAACATAGATAAATGCTGGCTTAATTTTATACTAGTTTCCCCAAAGTTATGAGTCGAGGAAGACGCCAAGGAAAGGGTTAAAATCAAGACAGAACACAAGAGGCATGGCGAATTTTCAAAAGATCAAATCGATGACGCTAAGAAGATCTTCTGATCTTGTTATCCAACATCGGCCGCCCTTGTGGGGGCAAGAGATGCACCAAAACGTCTCTTTTTCGAGCACCACATAGGCACCCACAAGAATTTGGGGGAAAAAGAAACCGATGAAGTGTCGTAATAAGACAGCTTTGCAAAGCAAAAAGCCCTTTTGCGATCGATTCACGTAAAGGTGCTCCATTTGCGTATTGTTCATATGCAACATTTTTGTCTGCCCATTTCTTTTATTGACAAAAACTAGGTTGTTCTTTTTGACCCCCCCCCCCCAAAAAAAAAAAAAAAACTTAGGTTTTTCTTAACACTCCATATATAGAATCACTAAAACTTAAAATTTGAACCCCATTTAATTAGTTGAGAACCGGGGGGAGTATAGAGTACAAATGTATTTCGAGAAAGTTTTTTCATGTCGTAAATTTCAAAAAGTGTTGGTAATTTAATTGTAAAGAAAAGGGCTGACAAACAAGACAAATAAAAGTGGTAACTGAATAGAAAAATTGATAAATTAGAAAAAAAAAAGAAGACTAGACATCGGTAAACAACTCAAAAGAAAGTCAGTGACCCAACAATAATTAGTAACTTAATTGGAGAAAAATTATAAGGTGCACGAAAAAATTGAGGCATGAGTAAGAAGGGTAAAATAAAAGTCGATGAACGGCTAACTCAATGAGAGTTATAAAGCAGAATTAGTTGGTAAAGTAATTGGAGAATAAATCACTCTAATTAAGATTGGTAATTTCTTAATAGAGTTGGTAAACTAAGAAAAACAAACTAAAAGTGGGTTATGATTATACTGAAAAAAGGACATAGATTCATTGGTAAGTAACTTAAATGAATGTTGGTAATTCAAAATTATTGGGACTTTAATCGGACAAAAGGTTTGTGAGTCACTCACATCAAAACCTGTAAATTCATAGTTTAATGTTTTGGGAAGAAAGACAAATAAAAGTGAATAAAAGACAAGAAAACTTGGTGATTGCAAGCTACAAAAGATAATTGATAACTTCATAGAAGTTATCGGTAAGTTAACAAAATTATAAAATCGCCGATATATGATATTGATCGCTCCGTCATTTATGGAAAAGACTTGTTCAATAAGATATAAATTGATCATGCTAGATATTATCTTATGAAAGCAACCTTAGTTGGATGTGATAAAAATGAACCGACCCCAGATTTTTATCGAGGATCACGACTTCCCTTGGGAAGTCAAATTGCTGGTGCAGACGTTACCTACTTCCAGCATCAACCTCAATCAATCAGAAAGGAACACAAGCTTTTACTTTTTTGGAATAATATATCTACGGTTCATGTGTTTTTCTAGGGTGGGTCCCACAGGGGTTGGAGATATGACTCTTTTAATATGATCCTGTTAAAGCCTCCCCTGCATGACATTAAAGTTAATTCGGCCAAATCTGAATCCCCAGATAGATCATTAAGGGGAAAGGTTTTCTCGAAGAAAGTTGCTGACAGCAGGCTCAAGGTGATATCTGGGATGAACCTGGGAAAAAAGAAATTCAATATTCTCATAATTATAATCATTCCCCTGGAAGATGGCTATGCAAACCTGTGCTCAGGATAGACCTATCTTGACAGTGGTTCGTGGATTGTCAAAGTCCAAGTTTATGAATCTCAAACCCTAACTCACGGCTAACGTGATGCAAAGACCAGAGAAAATAACCAAAAATATCTTAAATTTATTATATTTATACTAGTCCTAAATTTGTCTATTTTTCCAATTGAGTTCTCATTATTTTCACATTTTGTTAATTGAGTCATACGATCAAATTTAACCGTAAATTGCTACTGTGGACATTGATATGAATAATTTTTTAAAGAAATTATTTATTTTATTATTTCTTTCTTTTCCAATTTTTTTCTTCCAAGCTCGTTGAGGGTCACCCACAAGGCCTCGCCCTCGTCGGCTGTGGGCAAGAACCCTCGCCAAATTTGGGCCTCTCACCCTCGATCAATGATGGCTTCGTGGCCGGCGAGAGTTGGTAGGTTACTCTGGCTGGACTTGGTAGGAAAAAAAAGGAAAAGAAAGAAAGATATTTTTTTTAAGAATAATCATAAAAATTGTTTACGTCAATGCTAGCTATCTTACGTGGCATTACTAGCGTCCATGTTAGCAATTTCTGACTAAAATTAGTCGGATAGACTCAATTAACAAAACACAAAAATATTTAATACTTAATTGATATAATTGAAAGATTCGTGAGCAAAAATAAAATAATTTTAAGACTTTTTATTTATTTATTTATCATTTTCCCCAAAGATTATTTCTGTCATCAAGCTTGCACGTTCCAGACTGATCATACTCAACTAGACCCTATTGGCTACTGAATTCAATTGTTCGATTAAGTCAAATGTTTCGTGAGTGATTATTATTATTATTATTATTTTTTGGTAAGGATTTCATGAGTGATTATTACTAAATACTCGAACCAAAAAATGTCTAGTACTAGTTACAATGCCTACAAATCAATTCAATCCAATGACTATGTTGTTTAGCTAATAATCAGATTCATCCTTATATAGGAGAATTGTCCAGAAAATCCTAAATTTATTGTATGATAACCAATTAATTTTAAAATTTTAAAATTGGCCAATTTTGTATTAAACCTTTTGATATTTTTTCGATGTAGTTCTTTTGGCTAATTTTGGCTAGAAATCATTAATGTGGCGATCTAATCATCGCCGACTATTTTGGGCCGCGTTGGCAATTTCTGGTAGGAATATCATTGAAAGGCGTATGATTAAATTGACTAAATCAAAAAATTTATAATTGAATTGATCATAGTACGATGAATTCAGATTTTTCAGACAACTTTTCCACCGTTTTACCCATCTATGGACCGCAAGGATACCTAAATTTTGCGAAGGCAAAATAAGGTTTGGACGTGGAAAATGTGGAGCACACAGCGCATGTTCCATGTTTTTCAGTATGTTCCATGGTTTTCGGTTGGCTACGCTTGAAAAGCGTACATTGCGCGACTCCTAAGTTAACTTATAGCATTAGAAAAATGAGAGTTGATAAGATGGGCAATAATTGCTGTGCCTCCATTATCGATATCTTACAAGTGAAGTGAAATGGGGTTTATATGTTGATTATACTTTCTCTAGTTTTTCTTCTTTTTAAAAACATTTTTCCTAAAATAATGAATGTTTTTCACGAGCACAAAATTCTCCACGTCATCATCCTCGTGATGCTGAAGCAGGAGATGATTGAAGAGTTTTTTTTTTTTTTTAGGGAGGCTCTGGCTCATGATTATTGGATCTGAGGACCCATTTCCCACCGATTTAATTAATGTGTGCATAAATAAATACAAGCTGTATATATATAAATCTTATCAATTCCAATTTTAAAGTACCGATTTAAAGAGCTATTTTGCTGGTGAGCTTCTGGCCAGTACTCTACCGAGGGTCTCCGCAGAATTAGCATCCATTTGCAGTTTAGGTCATATTTAATTGCGACTTTGAATTTTTCTTTTTTTGTTTTGTTAGGGTTTAGAGGATGAATCTGCTAAAACAAGTATTTCACATAGTATCACCTGATCAAGTGCCGATTCACTTTTAGACATAGATATTAATATATACAAATACATATGTATGTTTCATTGGAACTTATATTGTAAGAGTTTGCATCTTCTTCAAGGAAGTCGTCATCTAATTTAAAAGAAAAGTGGCTGGCCAGCCGGCTGCTAGATCACATTTAAATGGGATAATAGTTTGGGAAAGACCAATTATCTCGTTATCAAACAAACCCTAAGATCTTTCTCTCCTTTTTGTTGAATACTCTCTTATTAGGAAAAAGAAAAACAAACTCTAGATTTATTACATTAGTGCTAATTTATTTCTAATCCTTTCAATTATACTAATAGAGTTCTAAAATTTTTAACAATTAACAATTGGCCAACATAGTTCATTTGACCAATTTTGGCTGGAAATCGTTGACATGAATGTCAATCATCCCATTAGCATAACTAATGATGATGTGGATAAATTTACAATTTTTAGTAATTTTTTAATAATTTTTTTTTATTTTTTTGTTTTTCCTTTTCATTCTAGCAAGCAAGGGTCGCAACCCTAGCTCCTTTGCAAGGGTCACAACCCTAGCTCCTTTGCAAGGGTCAAGCCCTTACCAAATTTGGGGAGTGCTTGACTCCTACGACCTAGGCAAGGGCCACACTTGCCTTGGGAAGGTTTCTCTTGTTGGATCTAGCGAGGGCTCAACCCTTATGGCCTAAGCAAGGGCCTTATAGTCGGGTGAGGGCTGCCATCACTAGATATGGTGAGGGCCCGCTAGCAATTGACGAGGGTTGTGGGTCCTAGCTCTTCGCTAGGCAAAATGAAAAAAAATGAAGAGAAAATGTCACAAATGGTCCCTATATTATTGCTTAATGTGCAATTTGGTTCCTGAACTTTCGATCAGCTCAATTTGGTCCCTGAACTATTGATAAATGTCCGATTTGGTCCCTGAACTTTCGATTAGCTCAATTTTGTCCTTGAACTATTGATAAATGTCCGATTTAGTCATTCGTTGCTGTTTTTCTTTTTTTTTTCCTTTTCTTTTTTTTTTCTTCTCTCTTCCCTCCGCCGGCCGGCGGAGGGAAGTTGGCGTCCGGCAAGAAAAAAAAAAGAAGGAAAAAAAGGAAAAACAATAACAAATGACTAAATCAGACATTTATCAATAGTTCAAGGACCAAATTGAGCCGATCGAAAGTTTAGGGATCAAATCGGACATTTATCAATAGCTCAGGGACCAAATTGAGCCGATTGAAAGTTTAGGGACCAAATTGCACATTAAGCAATAATATAGGGACCATTTGTGACATTATCCCAAAAATGAAAAAAAAAAGAATAAAAAGAATAAAAAATTCAGAAAAATACATAAAAAATTTTAAATTTTGTGTACTTTAGTGCTAGTTGTATCACATAGGTGGCTGATATCCATGTTTATAATTTTCTTTTGAAGTTGACTAAATGGATTATATTGACAAATTGTCAAAAGATTTAGTACTCAATTGATATAATTATAAGAATTTGGATTAAATTGGCAAATCTTTTTTTAAGTATAAACTTTGAAGTACTTTTGAAGCTTCAACTATGTCTTTGAATTTCCTAAGTTAGAGACAAGCATAAAGACTTGCACCACACGGCCAAAAAAAAAGAGAAAAATAAAAAAACGAAAATGCTAACACAGTTTCATAAAGCAAGTAGGATTCAACTCAAGCTTAGTTGCTACATTGCGGGCAGAATTGTCTAAAATATCATAAATCTATTATACAGTAGCCAATTTATTCCTAAATTTTTTGATTGTGCCAATTCAATTCTAAATTTTTTAGTAATTTATCAATTTACTTCTAAACCTTTTAGTTGTCTCAATTTAGGCTTAAACCTTTTAAGGATTTGTCAATTTAGTCAAATTTTTTATCGAACTACTAAATAGCACTTCTAGCAAATTTTGGCTAGAAATTACTGACATTATAGTTTTGTTGATACTAATTGTCCAACGTGATGCTATTGACGTTAACGTGGATAAATTTTTTTATTTTTTTTTCAATTTTTGTAATTAATTATTTTCTTTGTAATTTCTTTTTTGATTCAAAGGGCAGATGAGGGCGTCGCGAGAAAAATCGTGCGACCATAAGAGAAAAAGAAAGATGAGATAACTTATACTTACTGTTTTGGCCATGGTATAAATCAACGGATTCGATTTCCTTTTAGAAATAATTGCTCAAACTCCCCTAAACATTGGCAACGCTGTACAATAACTTCCGGACTTTCAAAACTTACAAATTGACCCCCGAACTTTGGTTTATATTTTAATTGCTGATTTTCCCATCTGGATAACCGTGGAGTATTATCTGAAAATGGACTAACTGATTTTTTCTTGATTAAAACAACTTTCGCTGAATTTTCATAATATTAATCATGTTCCTTCTCTATTTTCTTGACTTCGTTAACTTATGAATTTGCAAAATTTAAAGGCTTTTTAAGCAACAATGCAAATAGTCATCATCCCCTGTTATTTTATCTAGATAAGATTTTCCCCCTTTTTCATTTTCTTTTTCCCGTCTGCGTCTGCGACATCTATGATCTCCAGCCAATCTTCTTCAATGACGATGACAACAATGGCGGATTCTTCTATTTGCTTAGCAAAAGCTTAGATGGTTCGGAAAATATATGTCCCTAATTTTATATTGTTTGACTGTTCTTTAGAGAAATGAGTTGTGAGATTTTGTGAGCTACTGTCGACTGTTCTAAAATTTTAAACTATCAGATGAAAACATGATTTAATATTTAATTATTCTAATACTCTCTCTTACGCGTTAACTAGATTTTGGTGTGGATTGAAGAGGTAAATAGGAACTTGGAAAAATTTGAATTCAGGACTTATTATTATGATATTATGTAAGATTTCGGGGAATCATTGTCGACAATTTTAAAAGTTTAAGTTATTAGATAAATAACATAATTTAATATTTAATTGCTTTAATAAAATCAACACTCAAAATCAGTGCCTTTATGAGCCATGGACGAACGATTTACAAATCCCGGAAATCCTTTTTCGAAGTTTGCCTCGATCTCCTCCCGCCATCGACATCTCGATTTCTTGGACGTGGGTCCATGGCAAGTAGTGACCTAGTGGCAATCGTTACGTGTCCCACGAGCCTGAACTTGGGACCCCGATATTGGCGATTTGACCCCGGGTCCGAACGTAGAACCTTGATGGCCGCACCTATGATCATTAGCAAGTGCACTCAGATCCTAGTCGTCGACAACCATACTCAAAACCTTATTGTGAGTCCACAAGGTAAAACAATGTTCAAAATTTTTCCGTCGCATTTTTCTCTCCTTCACCCACCAGTCAAGTCAGGGCTGGTCATGGTGACAAGAAATGCTGTAATGATCAAGTGCACTCAGATCCTAGTCGTCGACAACCATACTCAAAACCTTATTGTGAGTCCACAAGGTAAAACAATGTTCAAAATTTTTCCGTCGCATTATAAAGAAAGGATTTGCAGCTCATTTTCGAAAGTTCGAGGATGTAACTTTCTCCCTTAAAAATGACTTTATTGGAAAATGTTTTCCAGCAATGCCTAGTATTTTGACCAAAAGAAGATTAAACAATATAGGCTATGTTTAGAAATAGTTTTGAGAAAGGGCTTTGGACATTCAAAGCCTCTTTGACCAAATATTAGGTATTTGGGAAAAAATTTATAAACCCCACTAGGGGAAAGTTAGCATTCTAAAGGCTGAAAGTCCAAAGTTGGTTTTGGGGTGCCTTGGGCTTTCAATCTTCTTGGCATGGTAATATTGACTGTTCATCTTTCTCTGTTCACTGTTCATCTTTTTCGTTGAGGGCGGCTGTTGGGGTTGCGTAGGGCTACGAGGGGCAATCGAAGAGCTAGAGGGAGGCTGGCGACAGTCACAGCAACCTAGGTAACTGTCGTCGGGGGGTCGTGGCAACCTCAGTGCCATCTTGTTTGTGGTGACTTCCATGAGGGGCCATGTGATTTGGGTCATCGCGACCTTGCTAAGGGTCAGGCGACCCTTGTCGGCGGTCGCCCGACCCCAAGCAGCACTCATCGATGGTCTCCAGGGGCTGCTTGAGATCCAGTGACCTCAGACGATGGTCGATGGCTGGCGGCCGCTGCCCTTCACCGGCCAACTAATTGTTTCTTTTTTTTAATAATAAAGTTCCTTTACAAATATAAATCCTCTAAACACTATTATACTCAAATGTACTTTATAATGGACTTTTATATTATAATTTACCAAATGCAATTTGCATTTTAAAAAACCCATTTAACTTAAAGCCCTTTGCATTTCCTTAAAGACTTTTCCCAAAAGTCTAACCAAACGCACCCATAGTCTTAAGTAGTTGAAAATCCATGCTTTGCACCGAGTTGAAATTTGACTCACTAATATTTCGTAATATATGATCATTTTTATTTGTTAATGTAGTATTGTTACAAAACATGAAATATATAAAAGTTCTGCGTTACAAATAATTTACACTTATCAATCAAACAATAAAAAAATTAGTAGGCTAATAATTTTTTTTTTTGGAGGAACTCATCCTGAATTACATGTCATCTATCTGAAGGTTTCTTTAGTTTCTATTCAAATTTGAAATACTCTAAATTTTTTTTCCCTAAATCTATTGAACTGTTTGATCCGACGACTTTTATGGAGAGAGTTGATGTGAAGGAATGAGTGCAATACTATAAGAAATAGTTGAATCAATAAGTATTTTTTCATAGACAAACACTGAGGACATGATTATTTAAGCTTTTGTAATACATGAATTCTAAATTGCAAAATAAATGCATGATACTTTAAAAAAAAAATTAAAAGCAGAATTAAATTTCACTAGTTACAGTTTTTGTTACTTTGTGATTCTTATCCAATATTAAATAGAAACCCTATATAAAAAATAATCTCAATTGGTGTGGGGTGACCATTGTAACAAATTCCATACAAATTAATCATCCATTCAAGCATATTTTTAAATTATTTTTTTCATAGGAACACTAGTGTTAAATATTAAGTGAAGAATTAAGCTTTTTAATCTGATAACGGTTGATTCAAACTAATGTAAAGGAAAGTGAAAAAGGGATGGAGCTTCCCAATGACGTGGCCCAACCGCAAATCGCCATTTCATCCGGCTTCTTCGTTTTCTTTCTTTTCTAAATCCAGATCTTCAGGCCAATTTGCTTAGAAACAATGCACACCGGAGAAGCTACCATGCCGTCCTACTTTTATGGATGGCATTGGACGCATACCGGGCACTTTGCATGCATGGCATGCAGAGAGCAACCGAAAATGTCGCCGATCCTCTCGAGCCAAAACTCGTCAACCATCCGGAAATGTTCACGGGAAGTTGATCCATTTCCTATTTCCCAATCCTTCCCCGATTTAGAATGTTGGCAGCTTTTCTTGGAAACCAAAAGCGTACATATAAATCGCCTGCGCAAGTGTGAGGCTCAGGGAATGGGAAGACGGAGTTCTTAGTCATCGAAAAAACCCCGAATCGACGGTTTCAAATCAAGCAGCTGACGGGGATCAAGCAGCACTGTTTCGTTCTTTTTCGTCCTTCGTCCTCAAGAACATGCGAAAATGGTGGACACCGAGACAGCCAGAACGATTGTAGGCATCGTCGGTGAGTTCTTGAAGACCTGACGATGCATGACCTCTCTATTTTCTTGCATACGTTCATGTGAGATCTTGAGGCCGACTCGTATTGGTGCTTGAGATTCGTAATGATATGATCATTCATGATCAAGATGATGAACCTGAATATGTGAATAGAGCTGCTCCGCTATGTTTTTACGAATACGTTTTTTTGATATAGAAGTACTTTTTTTGGAATTCCATAAAAAAATCCATTATATAATCGACTAAACTATTTTGAATAAATTGTCGTGCAAAGTGATCATTGAATTGTTAAATTATATGTATGAAAAATCCGTGAGCGACCAAAGGATTACATGATGAAATAAAGCAGAGTACGAGCGGAGAAGAGTTAATGACTAATTGATTATGTAATAAATAGCGAAATGTCATTGTTATGACCATGGATCTCAATGTTTTGATGCGACCATTTTGCAGGGAATGTTATCTCCTTTGGCTTATTCCTGTCTCCCATGTAAGCTTAGCTCGGCAACTTCTACTCCTCTCGTGACTAACCAATGAAAGTCTTGTTATCTTGCTTATTTTGATCAATGGATTGACTTTCGAATTCGATTTGCTTTGCATCATGGTTGGATCTCATCAGCCCGACATTCATCATCATATGGAAGAAGAAAACAGCGTCAGGATTCAAGCCAGATCCATATGTCGCGACGGTACTCAACTGCGCAATGTGGGTGTTCTATGGTATGCCCTTTGTCCATCCGGACAGCCTTCTTGTGGTTACAATCAACGGTTTCGGTTTTTGTCTCGAGCTCGTCTACGTTGGGATATTCTTCATATACTCTCCATGGAAGAGACGTGTAAGTTTTTGAAACACCCAAGCTGTTTAAGAAAATAAGAGTGCTTGTCCTATCTTCATTTCACAGCTTCGGCATTCTGATTTGTTTTTTGTGCTTTTGTCGCCATTTCACAGCGGAATATCTTACTTGCGCTCCTCGTTGAACTGATCTTCATGGCTGCAGTAGTTGCAATCACCCTGTTGGTTCTCCATACCACAGGCAGGAGGTCCACACTTGTTGGAATCTTGTGCATCATCTTCAACGTAGCGATGTACACCTCGCCATTGACAATCATGGTACGTCGATTGGTTGGCTTTTCATGGAAACTAATAAGTCGCCAATCAATAACCAAGAAAATGGCAATCAGCTTCCTTCTTTTTGGTATTGACAGCGCCGAGTCATCCAGACAAAGAGCGTCAAGTACATGCCCTTCTTTCTGTCACTCACCAACTTCTTAAACGGCGTCATCTGGTCTGTCTATGCAATCCTCAAATTCGATCCCTTTGTCCTGGTAAAACCTTGAACCTTCTTTCTCGGTCACATGTAACTTGCTTCATCCAAATCTTTCGAGAATAATCATGTTCTGCTGTACTAGTCGACTGTTTAGAGGAAGTAGAGAGAGTGAAAGCATACTTTTTTTCAGTTCAATAACTGATTTCCAGGATGATGAAGCCTTCTTCTTGAAGACATCTTTTGGGCATTTGGTTTTGTAAATGTGTCCATACATTCTTGTAGGTGCCGAATGGTTTGGGAGCCTTGTCTGGTCTGGTGCAGCTGATTCTCTATGCAACATACTACAGAACCACCAAGTGGGACGAGCCAGAGAAACCGACGTCTGAGGTTGAAATATCCGGTGCCTAAGGCTGAGACAGTCAATGGACGTGGGGTCCTCTGCTCCTCAAGATTCAGTTCTTTTCTTTACCCGAGTACTTCCAACCAAACGGCAATAAGCAAGGTGGAAACACAGGAATGCCGTTGGCAATTTGTACGTAACACATGCTGCAGCTAATCAGTTAGATGCTTACACACCAAATGAAAGGACACGCAACATGTCTCCTGTATGTTATGCCGAGCCTGTTTTCCGCTCAATGATATAGATGATACAGGGAGCAAAAACAGAGCACCAGTCTTAAAATTTTCTTTATTAACAGAAAGTTCATACATTACAGGTAGCCAACCGAGTGTTTCCGAGCAGCGTATGTCAAAAATGGTACAGAGTTCCGTGAAATCCCCCAAAGCTTCTAAAACTGACATGCAAAAAAGGAATAGAAGAACAATAATTAGAAAATGAAGCTTTACATCATTCGAGGAGGAAAGATGTAGCGGTATGCACTTTCTCCTTGATCTATATTTAACGAACCGCCATCCCTGTTCTTCTGTGAATCCCCCACCCTAATTCTTGACTGTAGATGCAATAAGCAAACACCTTCCCCCTAGAGGTTGATAGCGCCGTAGTCTTTGAAAGTTACAGTAATAATGATACCACCTGATTCCTCAAGGTCCATGACTGGTCGATGGGAATCATGCCACCCCTTTTGACGTGTCGATAGCTTCGAGCAAAGAGATGACCTCCTCATCTCTGGCCCTTTGCCTGGATGAGCATCCCAGCATCGTTGCATCACATTTGCAAGAGAACTCGGGCAGCATCTCGGAATATCAGTTCTCAGGTTTTGTTGCACCTATAGTCACCAAAGAGGATTAGAAATCAGAGACAACTACTTCCCAGCAGCAGCAGAAATTACTGCTCGCTATCTGTTCCTCATAATGCAGGAGACAGAACCGAACGATAACTGGCGCCCGACGGCCGAAGTCGCTTCTGAGAGACCAAGGTCAGGGTACGGCATGTCGCAACAATATATTTCCCATAGGCAGATGCCAAAACTGTAGACATCGCATTTTCTATTATACGGGTCTCCATTTAGTACCTCCACCCGGTTTTGTTGAGTCGCCTATTATTTATTCTGTAGCAACTCTGCCTTTTCCTTTCCTTTTGAAAATCCATGTGTTGGTCCCACTTGAAATTTAACTCATTAATAATTGAAATTATATTATCATATTTTCTTTGTTTATGAAGTATTATTAAAAAAATATAATCATACAAACAGTTCAAAAACTTCGATTCAATGTGCAATGAACTTTTAATTTGTTCAATGCTATTCTTGAACTTTATCTCGATGTGTAATATCGTTTCTAAACTTTTAATTTGTTCAATGTGGTTTCTAAATATTTGGTACATGTTCAAGTTAGTCTTTAGACTCTATAAAAATGTTTAATATTATTTTTTCATTAATTCATGCTTAGAAACTACATCGATCATTTTCATATAATCTAAAAACTAGATGAATATATATCAAAAGTGTAGGGACCATATTAAACGAATTGAAAGTTTATGGACCATATTGCATATTGAGCCAAAATTTAGAGACTATCTGTGTCATTTTCTCTATTTCAAAACATAAAAGAAAATTGTCCCAAAAGTAATAAACCTATTACACTTTTGTCAATTTAGTTTTAAACATTTTAATTGTGTCCATTGAGTATTAAACATTTTTTAATTTTTGTCAATTAAGTTCATTTAGTCAATTTTGGCTGAAAATTACTGATGCAGACATTAGCTATCATACATGATACGGTTGGCACTGATATGGATATTTTTAAGAATACTTGAATGTTTTTTTTTTTTTTTTTTTATACTTTTCTTATCTTTATCTTTTTCTTAGATTTAGGCCGGCGACCCTAGCTGGCATTGGGCGAGGGCTGCGTTGCCCTCGCTAGATCTGGGCAAGCGAGGATCGTGATGCCCTCAACCATATGGGCGAGGTCTCAATGCCCTTGCCCATAGCCGAGGCAAGATTTGTCAGCCAACCCTTGCCGGCTTGAGTCCAAAATAAAGAAAAAGAAAAGAACCAAATTTATAGACAAATAAAGAAATTAAAATATTATTAAAAATGTTCACGTCAGTGCCAGTACGTATTACGTAGAATGGTTGATATTCATGTCGGTGAATTTTAATCGGATGGATTCGATTGATATTTATGATTAAATTGTCAAAATTGCAATAGATTTAAGGCTTTTTAGATAACTTTCCCCAAAACATGAGATATATAAAAGTTTTGCATTAGAAATAATTTATATCAATCAATTGACCAACAAAAACGTAGCAAGAGTAATTTTTTTTTTTTTTTTTTTTTGGGTTGGAGGAGCTCATCCTGAATTATATGTTATCTACTTGGAAGTTTCTCTAGTGTCTATTCAAATTTGAAATACTCTCGCTTTTTTTCCAAAATCTACGAAACTCTTTGATCTGATTAGACTTTTGTAAGGAGCGTTTATGTGAAGGAATGAGGGTAATATTGTAAGCAATACTTGAATCATTAAAAATACTTTTTCTTATACAAACACCGAGGATAAAATTACTTAAGCTTTTGTAATACATGAGTTCTAGGCTCCGTTTGTTTCGTGGAAAATAATTTCTGGGAAAAAATTTTCCGGATTTTTTGGCGTTCGTTTCACGGAAAATGAATTCCTTGGGGAAAATGTTTTCCATGAAAGGAAAAAAGTCTTCTAAATTAGGGGAAAATGTTTTCCGCTTTTGAAAAGTGGAAAACATTTTCCTCACTTAATCTCTCTTATCTCACACCTCTACAAATCATCACTTCCTCTTCCCCTTTCTTATTCTTCTTTTCTTTTTTTATTCGAATTATTTTTTAATTTTAATTTTCTTTTTTAATTTGAATTATTTTTAATTTCCTTTTTCTTTTCTTTGGGTCCGTTCATTTCGCTAAAAGTGGGCCATTTCCGGAAAATATTTTCCCAGAAGTCATTTTCCGGAAAATGACAATATTTTCTGGTGTTCGGCTAAAACACGAAAATGTTTGGAAAAAATATTTTCCGGTGTTCGGTAAAGAAAATATTTTCCGCTCCTTAGATTGGTGAGTGCGAGTGTCAATCGAGGCTCGCCAGAGCGACGGGCGCGAGTTTGAGATCAACGAGCTTGAGGTTCATTTGGTTTAATGACTAGCCAAGAAAGAAGAAGATAGGAAACAAATAAAAGAAAAAGAAAAAAAAAGGAAATTAAAAATAATTCGAATTAAAAAAGAAAATGAAAATTAAAAAATAATTCGAATAAAAAAAGAAAAGAAGAAGAAAAAAGGAGAGGAGGAAGTGAGGATTTGTAGAGGTGTGAGATAAGAGAGATCAAGTGAGAAAAATGTTTTCTCCCCTACTTTAGAAGACTTTTTTCCTTTGATGGAAAATATTTTCCTCAAGGAATTCATTTTTTGTGAAACAAACGCTGGAAAATTCGGAAAAAGTTTTCCAGGAAATTATTTTACGCGAAACGAACGGAGCCTTTGTTTCCCATCTTCTTCTTTCTTGGCTAGTTGTCGGTCGTTGCTAAGCGAACCTCGAGTTCGTCGATCTCAAGCTCGCGCTCTGCACTCTTGCTTATCATTTTCTTTATTTACTCTACCATGCAGTTGTACGTTACTCAAGCAAAGAGCTCTACATGCTTTGTTTCTTTTTTCTTTTGTTTATTAGAACACAAAAGACTCAAAGAGAGAACATGCCACTCAATTGGAAGATTCTCATTGGGGTGGTACATGCTTTGCTTCTTTTTAAAATCCATACAAACAATTTTTAGAGTAGATGAGCATTTGACGACAATGAGAGAACAAAGATATGAAGCAAGTTTGCTCGGATTTAAAGGCAAGTTCATATTTAATAGATTTATGAGTCAATAAGTGATGCATGCCTAAGTGGTAAAGTCTTAGAAAATATTTTTTTTACCGAACACTGGAAAATATTTTCCAAAACATTTTCAAGTTTTAGCCGAACACTAGAAAATATTGTCATTTTCCTGAAAAATAACTTTTGGAAAAATATTTTCCGGAGATGGTCAATTTTCCGCGAAACAAACGGACCCTAAGGTCAGGGTTAGGCATGTCGCAACAATATATTTCCCATAGGCAGATGCCGAAACTGTGGACATCGCATTTTATATTATATGGGTTTCCATTTAGTAGCTGCACCCAGTTTTGTTGAGTCGCCTATTATTTATTCTGCAGCAACTCTGCCTTTTCCTTTTGGTCCTCCACTTCAAGTCTTTGGTTACTTAAATTGATGAAAAGGAAATTTTAAATTTTTGTCTATTTTTTTTTCCCATTCTGGCCAACTAGGGTTGCCATCTTTGCCAAATCCGGCAAGGGCGGCCCTCGATCGGCCACAGGGGTCAAGCACTCGCTTTGGGGAGGGTTGCCCTTGCTAGAGCTGTCAAGGGCTTGACCACAGCTTGGGCAAGGGTTGCCGTCGCCAGATTTGAGGAGGGCTTGCTTGGGCGAGGACTCGTAGGTAATATAAAAGAAGTAATAAAAAAATCAGGATTTTTTTTTTTAAAAAGTTATAAATTTGGTCCACATCACTACTAGTCATGTCACATAAGATGATCAATGTCCATGTTAGTGATTTTTTGCCCAAAATTAGCCAAATGTACTACATTGTCAAATCGTCAAAAAATTTAAGGTTCAATTGTTACGATTAAAAGGTCATTGGGATCCAATGGCCACCCTTTTCATATGGAATGAGAGATTCGATTCCCCACATTCTTAAAGGGAACTAGAGATAGGAACATTTAGTTTTAGGTGTGGGGTTTGCCTCTCAAGTTTTGCTAATAAGTAAGACGAAAGTCTAAAAGTGAGTTAAGAGTTAGAGTTGGATAGAGTGAAAAAAAAATTGGCACAATTAAAATGATTAAAACTAAATTGACACAAATGCAATAAATTTAAGACTTTTTTGGTACTTTGTCCTGCTTTTATCAACACATTTTTTTTCCATTTAAATTATCTAATCTTTTTTTTTTTTTTTGGAACTATGAGCTTTGAAGCGTTAACTATGTCTTCGAATTTCCTAAGTTAGAGACAAGCATAAAAGACTTGCACCACAGCCCAAAAAAAGACCAAACGCTAACATAGTTTCAAAAAGGAAGTAGGATCCAACTCAAGCTTAGTCATTAGATTATGGGAAAAATTATCCAAAATGTCCTAAACCTATTATACGGTTATAAACTTTTTGATTGTGTCAATTTAGTCCTAAACTTTTTGACAATTTGTTAATTCAGTTCTAAATTTTTTAATCGTCTCCATTTAATCTTAAACTTTATGATGAGTTGTTAATTTAGAAGTGCCAACACTCCAATTGCAAAAATTTGGCGTGGGTGAATACTTAAGTGCCAAAATTTTCAAAAGGTAAATTTAAGTGCCAAATCAGAGAAGAAATGAACATTTAAGTGCGAATAGTGAGAATTTTTAGTCAAGCTGCGACATAATTTTTTTCAATATGAATTTAAATGATGTGGCTTTTCTTTAAAAAAAAAAATTATCCATGTGGCATTGACGTGGCTATGACGTTGTTTGGATATAAATTTGATTTTTAGTATGAATATTAACTAAATTAAAATTAAAAAACCAATTTGTTATTTAGAAAAAAGGAGAAGAGGGTAGCAAATCAACGAGGGCCTCGATAGCCCTCGTCGCCGCCACCTTATTGTCTCCGGCCCTTCCAGCAATGGTGAGGTGAGGGTTGGTTGGGGTTGTTGAGCCTCGGCTAGTGATTGACGACCACCTAGCTAACCGCAAGCTAGGGTTGGCCCAGATCTGGGGTGACGGGTTAAGGCATTCCCGCTGATTGGGCGAGGGTCACCAGCTCTTGCTACTGTTGCCTTAGCTAGGGGCGGCCCTTGGCCTAATCTAAGTGAGGGCTATCGTTGGCCCTTGCTTACGGTTGACCAGGGTTGTCAGCCACTAGCTAGGGCCTAATGGCCCCAGCTAACCTTTGCCCTATTGTTGAGGCCCTTTCTAGCGATGGTGGAGCGGCGACGGAGGCTCTCGCTTATTTGATGCTCCTATTGGTCGGCCAGGGTCGTCGGCCATTGGTTGGGGCCCAACAACCCCAGTTGACTCTTGTTCCATCGCCGCTGGACCTTTCTGATGATGGTGGGGCAATGGCGGAGGCCCTCGCTTATTTGATGCCCTTGCGATGCCCCTGTTTTGTGTGTGCGTGCATGCATGCGGTCGTGTGTTTTATTTTTGAATTTAGTTTTTTTTTAAAATATAATTTAATTAATATTTATATTAAAAATCAAATTTGGGGGCCAAAACAATGTCATTTTGGGACAAGCATTACTAGCTGGACATTAGAGTGAGCCATGTCGACCAATAATATATGCCACGTTAGATTTCTTGCTAGAGTTGGTGCTTAAGTGTCCATTTTTAAAAAAAAAAGTGTCACTTAAGTATACATTTTGAAAGTTTTGGCATTAAATTTTTATCCATGCCAAGTCTTGGCACTTGAGATGTAATCATAAATTCTTTAATAAATTCCCAATTTAGCTATTCCAGCTAAATTTGGCCAAATATCACTAACATAGCAGTCTAGTTAGTGTTGACTGCCCAACGTAATACGGGTGGCGCTGACGTGAATAATTTTTAATTATTTTTAAAAGATGAATTTTTAATTATTTTTCTTTTTTTTTGAAAGGGCCGGAGAGGAAAAAATTCACGTGACTAAAAGAGAAAAATGAAGAGAAGATAACTTATACTTGCTGTTTTGGCCATCGTATAAATAAATGGATTCGATTTCTTTATAGGAATAATTGCTCAAACTCCCTTAAACCAAAGCTTTGCTGCGTTGAACCCCGAACTTCGATTTATATTTCAAATGCTAAATTTACTATCTGGATAGCCCTGGAGTGTAATCTGAAAATGGACTAACTTATTTTTCTTTATTAAAGCAATTTCCACCGAACTTTCATAATATGATTGGAAAATTTTAAATAAATGCCTGAAGTGCGTTCATTTTTTCAATAAAAGCCTAAAATGGACCTCATTTCAAATAAGGATTTGAAAGTGCTTATTTTCTCAAAAAAGAGCCTACAATTGATATTATTTCAAATAATAGCATGAAGTTGCCATATTAGTCTTAAAGAAGGGTGTAATTCACTAGTTGATAATGGCATTTTCGTCCTTTATATTTTTTAATTTTTTTCTTTTTTTGTATTAGATGAAAAAATAATTTAAAAAGGGAAGGGGAAGAGAAGATGGCGAGGGTTTTACATTCTTATTTCTTTTTTTCTTTAAATTTAATTTTTTGATATCATTCAAATAATATTTAAAATCAAAATTACATTGGACCAAAATGCCCTTGACTAACTAGAATATTTAGCCTGTCGGCAAGGTCAAGACCTTATTTGAAATTTTCATGGTTACTTCAGGCCCTTATTTGAGACAAAATCTATTTCAAACCTGTATTTAAGAAAATGATGATACTTTAGACCTGTATTTGGAATTTTCTCTTGATTAATCATGTTCCTTCTATATTTTCTTGACTTCATCTCATGTAGTAATTAGCCATTATCATGTAATAATTAACAGTGTTGCAGACGAAAAAAACTTATGGCTACAATAAAAATAAAAATTTACAGAGTAATTTTTCAGAGTTCGACAGTTGTTAGCAATAATGCCAAAGTTCATGGTGGGTAATTTGTAACTTTTCAAAATATAAAGGCTTTTGGTGCATAATGAATGCAAGGGAATCCCACATTGCTTGGGAGAAATCCTTACATGCTTGATAACCGCTGTGGCTCACTTCACTTCATAAGACGTCTTTTGAGGATAAATCCCCTCAGATTGGCATTAGAGCCAGGTTAAGGTGGATTTGGGTGCATGTCAATCCCTAGGCAATCCCACATAGTTTGGGAGAAGTCTTCTGACCTGAGTGATAATCGTTGCGGCTCCCCTCATCTCACAAGATATCTTTTGAGGATGAGTCCCCCTGTATAAAAAAATTCATTTATCCCTTCTAAGCTTAAACTTTTTTCCCTTTTCTTTTTCCGTTTGTGACATCTATGGTCTCCAGCCGATCTTCTTCAAGTCTTAAATGGCCCGACTTGAGAGGATGCATGCTTCGAGCCACATAT
The DNA here is from genome assembly GCA_016097605.1 of Eucalyptus guilfoylei. Lineage (NCBI taxonomy): Eukaryota > Viridiplantae > Streptophyta > Magnoliopsida > Myrtales > Myrtaceae > Eucalyptus > Eucalyptus guilfoylei. The sequence goes on from CM027861.1 coordinate 1,847,832, forward strand.
GATGATGATAGATGGAGATCGTGACAATGAAAATGGCGGATTCTTTTGTTTGCCTGGCAAAAGCTCAAATTGTCTAGAAAGTATATCCCTAACTTTTCATTGTTTGACCATGCTTAAGGGAAATGAATTATAGATGGACGATTTACACCTCTACATACCGGAAATCCTTTTTCGAAGTTTGCGTCGATCTCCTCCCGCCATCACATCCCGATTTCTTATCCTGGGTCCTTGGCAAGTAATCAAGTAGCAATTGTTACGGGTCCCACAAGCCAAACTCAAGACCTTGATATTGACAATTCCGGGGTCCGAACGAAGGACCTTGATGGCCCCACCTATGACCATGAACACGGGCACTAAGATCCGAGACGTCCACATCAAAACTCTAGACCTTATTGTGAGTCCATCAGAAGAAAAATGTTCAAAAATTTCCGCTGCATATAAAAAAAGACGATTTGCAACTCATTTTCAAAAGTTAAATGATGGAACTTTTTCCCTTGGAAATGACTTCATTGGAAAATATTTTGGAGCAACATCAAATGCTTTGACAAAACAAATTGATCAATATAGTCTTAACTAATTGAAAATCCATGCGTTGCTCCGACTTGAAATTTGACTCACTAATAATTGAAATTATATTATCATTTTTTTTTTTTATGTGATATTATTACAAAGGAATAATAATACAAATAGTCCAAAAATGTTGATCCAGTATGTAATATGATCCATGAATTTTTAATTTATTTAATGTAATAATTGAACTTTATTTCAATGTATAATGTTGTCCTTGAATTTTTAGTTTGTTCAATATGATCCATAAACCTTTAGTATATGTTCAAGTTAGTCCCAAGATTATATGAAAATGTTCAATATTATCATTTCATTAATTCATGTTCAGGAATAATATTTTCATATAGTTTGGGGATTAACTTGAACATATATCAAATGTTCAGGGACCACATTGAACAAATTAAAAATTTAGAAACCACATTGCATATTGAGTCAAAATTTAGGGACTATTTGTGTCATTTTCTCTATTTCAAAACATAAGGAAAAATTATTTAAAAAGTCTTAAACCTATTGTACTTTTGTTAATTTAGTCTTAAATCTTTCAATTATGCCAATTGACACGTACTAGGCACCTTGCATGCACTGCATGCAAAGAGTAAACGAAAGGTCATCGATCCCCTCGAGCCAAAACTCTTCATCGATCTCGAAGGATTTGTGGGAAGTTGATCCTTCTTCATTTTTCCCAATCCTTTCCAAATTTAGAGTGTTGGCAGCCTTTCTTAACCAAAAGTGTACATATAAATTGCCTACGCAAGCGTGAGGTTCATCATCTAATCGGGAAAATTGTCCAAAAAGTCCTAAACCTATTGCAGTTTTGCCAATTTAGTCCTAAATCTTTTAACTTTGCCAATTGAGTCCTAAACCTTTTCACTTCTTGCCGATTCAGTCCATCTGGCTAATTTTGGTCGGAAAATGTTGACGTGGACGCCAGCAGTGCCACGTAGGACTGCCGGCGCTGACGTGGACAATTTTTAATAATATTTTAATATATTTTAATTTTTTTAAAATTTTTTTATTTTATGTTTTTTCCTTCTTTTTATTTTTTATTTTTTTTTTTCTTTTTGGCTTTTTATGGTGGCCGACTGGCCTTGCCCGCCACAGGCGAGGCCCGACCGGGCGACAGCGACGCCAGGCGAGGGGAGCCCTCGCCAGGGGTTGCCCTCGCCCAAGCGAGTGTTGGCCTCGCGGTGGCCAGCCGACGCCCGACCGGCCAGGGGTGACGCTCGCCTGGGCGAGGCCAGTCAGCCGGCTGTGGCTGGTGGCCGGCAGTCGCCTGGGCGAGGGCCGGCCTTGCCAACTCTGACGAGGCCAGCCCTCGCCGAGGCTCACCCTCGCCCAGGCGAGCGTCGCCCCTAGCTGGCCGGGCATCGGCTGGCCACGACGAGGGCGACCCCCGGCGAGGGCTCCCCTCGCCAGATCTAGCAAGGTTGGCCCTTGCTAGGGCCTAGCGTCGCCGTCGCTCGGCCGGCTGTGGCCAGTGGCTGGCCACCGAAAAAGCCAAAAAGAAAAAAAAATAAAAAAGAAGGAAAAAACAGAAAATAAAAAAATTCAAAAATTCAAAAATTTAAAAAAAAAATTAAAATATTATTAAAAATTGTTCACGTCAGCGCCGACAATCCTACGTGGCACAGCCGGCATTCACGTCAGTATTTTCCAGCCAAAATTGGCCGGATGGACTGAATTGGCAAGAAGTGAAAATGTTTAGGACTCAATTAGCAAAGTTAAAAGGTTAGGACTTAATTGACAAAACTGCAATAGGTTTAAGACTTTTTGGACAATTTTCCCTCATCTAATCTACTTGAGCTCCGGGAATGGGAAGAAGGAGTTCTTAGTCATCGAGAAAACCCTGAATCGTCGATTTCAAATCCGCCAACTGACGGAGATTAAGCAGCATCCTTTCGCTCTCTCTTCCTCCTTTGGATCTCCTCCTTCGTCCTTGAGAACCCGCAACAATGGTGGACATTGGGACAGCCAGAACGATCGTAGGCATTGTTGGTGAGTTCTTGAATACCCGAGAATGCATGAACTCTCCATTTTCTTGCGTACGTTCATGTAATATCTTCTGGCCGACTCGCATTGGTGCTTGAAAATTCGTTGTGACATGATCATTCTGCTAACAGTGCATGGAAACCATTTTCCGGAAGCCCATCGTCGTTGTTACGGTGTGTCTATATATTCATATGTGTATCCGCACCCGAGACATAAATATATACAAATGCGAAATGCAAAAGATCCCTGAAAAAAATTAAAAAAATCCATAAAATATTTTAAATTAGAAAGCTGAATAACTTTACAAAAGATATAAATTATGTTGATATAACACACCTGAACAACTACAATAACTTTACAAAAGATATAAATTATCATGATCCATGAAAAATCCATTACATAATCAATTGAGCTGTTTTGAATAAATTGTTGTGTAGAGTGATGATTCAGCCGGCCAACCAGACCCCTTCTAAGGGTCTGGAACCTTCATTTGGGTAGGATTTCAGTGGGGTTTTACCCCCACGAGGGACTTGCCCATCTAGCCGGGAGGCGAGGAACTCTGAGAGCCCTTGGCCGGCCCTCCCTTGGGTGGACCCCTACATTTTAAGCCCATAGGGGGACACTCCAAGCTGCTCGGTTTAAGGTCTCCAGCTGGACCAAAATAATATATGTGAAAAATCCATAAGTGATCAAATGATTACATAATGAAATGAAGTAGAGTAGAGTGGAGAGAGTTAATGACTAATCGATTATATAATAAAAAGCAAAATGTCAACGTTATGACCATGAAACTCAATTTTTTGATTCGACCATTTTGCAGAGGAAATGTCACGACCATGGCTTTATTCCTGTCTTCCATGTAAGCTTAGCTCGGCAACTTCTACTCCTCTCATAAGTTGACCAATGAAATTCTTGCTGGCTTGTTTATTTTTATCAATGGATTGACATTCAAATTCGATTTACTTTGCATCACGGCGGATCCCATCAGCCTGACATTTATCACGATATCAAAGAAGAAAAAGGGAGCAGGATTCAAGCCGGATCCATATGTCACGACAGTACTCAACTGTGCAATGTGGGTGTACTATGGTATGTCCCCTGTCCGTCCATGAAGCCTGCTTGTCGTCATTATCAACGCTTTCGGTCTTGGTATCGAGCTCATCTATGTTGGGATATTCTTCATTTACTCTCTATGGAACATACGTGTAAGCTTTTGAAACACCTAAGTTGTTTAACAAAGTAAGAGTGCTCCTCCCATCTTCATTTCCCAGCTTTGGCATTTTGATTTGTTTTTTGTGCTTTTGTCGCCATTTCGCAGCGGAATATCTTGCTTGTGCTCCTCGTTGAACTAATCTTCATGGTTGCATTAGTTGCCTTATGCAAGAGTTTTGCACTTCTTGAAATGTTGTGTATCATCTTCAACATAGCGATGTATACTTCACCATTGACAATCATGGTACATTGACTGTTTGGCTTTTCCCAGAAACTAATAAGTCACTAATCAACAATCAAGAAAATGGGAATCAATTTCCTTCTTTTTGTTACTGGCAACGCCAAGTCATCCAAACAAAGAGCGTCAAGTACATGCCTTTCTATTTGTCACTCGCCATGTTCTTAAACGGCATCACCGGGGCTGTCTATGCGCTCCTCAAATTCAAAACCTTTGTCCTGGTATAATCTTGAAACTTCTTTCTCAGTCGCATGTAATTTGCTTCATCCAAATCTTTTAGAGTTAAATGTGTTCTGCTGTACTAGTTGACAGTTAAGAGGAAATAGAGAGAATGAAAGCATACCCTTTTTTGAGTTCAATGATTGAGATTTTCAGGAGGATGAAGCCTTCTTTTTGAAGACATCTTTTGGTCATTTGCTTCTGTTAATGTGTCAATGCATTTTTGTAGGTGCCGAATGGTTTGGGAGCCTTGTTGGGTCTAGTGAAGCTGATTCTCTATGCAACATACTATAGAACCACCAAGTTGGACGAGCCGGAGAAACCGACGTCCAATGTTGATCTCTCCGATGCTTAAGGCCGAGACACTTAATGGACACGAGCTCCTCTGCTCCTCAACATTCAGTTCTCTTCTTCACCAGAATCCTTAATTTTCATGAGTACAATGTTTGACATTAATTGATGTTGTAAATATCTAATATACGTACTTCCAACCAAACGGCAATAAGCAAAGTGGGGAAGCAGGAATGCCATTGACAATATGAATATTAATACATGCCGCAATCAATTAGTTAGATGCTTACGCACCAAATGAAAGGACACGGAACATCTGCCTCCTTTATGTTCTGCCGAGCATGTTCTCCGCTTAATGATATAGATGATATAGGAAGCAAAAACAAAGCGCTAGTCTTAAAATTGTTCTTTATTAACAGAAAGTGCAGTCATGAATTACAGGTGGCCAACCAGTCTTTCCGAGCAGCACATGTCAAAAACAGTACATGCTGATAAGGTTGATAATATTATTGGTGAACCATCGGAAGATTAGATTAAAGTAGAAGATGTGATTTAATTTTGTCATCAGAAGATTAGATTAGAGTATGATTTGATCATGCCTTCGGAAAATTAGATTAAAGTGGAAGATATGATTTTATTTTGATTATTCTAGTCTCAAGTTAATTAATCCGGTCAATACGTAATATTAGATATTTGAAATATAAAATAGAAAATATAGTTGTCTTCTTAATATAAATAGCATTATATATTGTAGAAGAAAAGTGTGTATTATCGCTTTTAGTGAAGAACATTCTTCTCCTGAAAAATAAACCGTTGAATCGTTGCTTTCTTAATTCCTCTAATTTTCTTCACACAGTTCTGTAAAATTCCTCAAAGCTTCTGAAACCGACGCAAAAAAGGACTAGAAGAACAATAATTAGAAAATGAAGCTGTACACCATTCGAGAAGGAAAGATGTGGCGAACCGCCATCCCTATTCTTTTGATAAATCCCCAGCCCTAATTCTCGACTTTAGGTGCAATAAGCAAACACTTCCCCTAAAGGTTGATAGCACTATAGTCTTTGAAAATTAAAGTAATGATGATACCAACTGATTCCTCAAAGAGCAACCTCGTCCATCTTTGGACGTTTGTCTGGATTAGCATCCCAGCATCGTTTTAACGCATTTGGAAGAGAACGCGGGCAGCATCTCAGAATATTAGGTCTCAGGTTCTATTGCACACGTTAAAAATCAGAGACAATTGTTAGGATACACGTGTGAGTTGTATCAGAGAAATCCCATATCGGAGAATTGGTATAATGCAAAACAGTTAATATTTTCTTGTTAGCTCATAATTCATATACTTAAATTTTTGAGTGAATGTGGATCTAATTGGATATATTAATAGACTTGGATTTGAGCTCCTTCTTGTCAATCTCCCCGGACGACGATATCAGATTTGTGCTGCATGCTTCCAACAACAACTGCTCACTATTTACTACTCATAATGCCAGGAGATAGAACTGAACAATACGGCGCACAAGGCCGAAGTCATTCATGAGAAACTATGGTTAGGGCATGGCATGTCACAACAATATATTTTCCATAAGCGGATGCTGAAACTGTAGACATCGCATTTTCTATTATATAGTTTTCCATTTAGTACTTGTATTCATTTCTGTTGAGTTGCCCATTATTTATTTTGTATCAAATCTGTCTTTTACTTTTGGTCATTCATTTCAAGTTTTTGGTAACCAAAAATGACAAAACACAATTTTTAAAATTTTTCATTCTGGCCAGCCAGGGTTGCGGCCTTCACCAAATCCGGCATGGGTGGCCCTCGCTTGGCTATGGGGGTTGAGCACTCGCTTGGGAGAGGGTTGCCCTCATAGATCTGGCAAGGGCTTGACTCTCACGGTCTGGGCAAGGGCTGTTGTCGTTGGGTCTAGTAAGGGTTCGCCTAGGTAAGGGCTCACAAGCCCTTACTTACTCGTTGGCCATAAAGCAAAAAAGAAAGAAAATAGAAAATAGAAAATAGAAAGAAATAATGATAATTAATTCGGGAAATATTTTGAAAAAGTTGCAAAATTTGTCCACGTCACTATCAGTCATGTCAAATAAGATGACAAACTTCTATGTTAGTGATTTTTGCCAAAAATTAGCCGAATGGACTATATAGGCAAATTTTCAAAAGATTTAGGACTTGATTGTTATAATTAAAAGGCCACAGTAGCCACCCTTTCCACATGGGAAGGGAGAGGTGAGAGTTTGATGCCCCACTTTCTCAAGGGCCTGGAGGTGGGGACGCCTAGTCTCAAATGTGGGGTTTGGCTCCCAGATTTTGTAAAGAGACAGGACAAAAGTTCAAAAGTGAGTTGAGGATTATGATAGGACAGAGTAAAAAAAGAATTGATACAATTAAAAGGATTACATTGAATTGGCACAAATGTAAAATATTTAGTATTTTTTTGGTTTGTTCTCCCTCTCTTATTAGCACATTTTTTTTTTGTTTAAATTATCTAATCTATTTTATTTTAACAATGAGCTTTGAAGCTTCAACTATGTCTTCGAAGTTCCTTAATTAGAGACAAGCACAAAGACTTGCACCATAACCAGAAAAACACCAAATGCTAATATAGTTTCATTAAGGAAGTAGGATCCAACTCAAGCTTAGTCACTAGATTGCGGGCAAAATTATCCAAAATGTCCTAAATCTATTACACAATGATCAATTTAGTTTTAAACCTTTCGATCATACCAAATTAGTTCTAGACATTTTGACAATTTGTTAATTTCGTTCTAAATTTTTCAGTTGTCCCATTTAATTTTAAACCTTTCGGCAATTTATCAATTTAGTCCTAAACTTTTTTATGAATTATCAGCAGTTAATTTTGACAAAAAATCGCCGACATGGTAGTCCATTCAATGTTGACTATCCAACATGATATGGTAAGCGCTAACGTGGATAATTTTTTAATTTTTTTAAAATACTTTAATTATTTTACTTTTTTATTTTTTATTTTTATTTTTGATTGAAATGGCAAGTGAGGAGAAAAATCACGTGACTAAAAGAGAAAAAGGAAGAGAAGATAACTTATACTTGCTGTTTTGGCCATCGTATAAATAAATGGATTTGATTTCATTTTAGGGATAATTGCTCAAACTCCCCTAAACCAACCGTTTGCCATGTTGAACCCTGAATTTTGGTTTATATTTCAAATACTGAATTTACCATGTAGATAGCTCTCGAGTATTATCTGAAAATGGACTAACTCATTTTTCTTTACCAAGGCAATTTCTGCTGAACTTCTATAAATCATGGGAAAATTTCAAATAAGAGACAAAAATAATATTTTATTTTAAATAAGGGTCCGAAGTGCAATTTTCTCAAATAAAGACTTAAAACATACATTTTTTCAAATAAATGGCTGAAGTTACCATATCAGTCTTAAAGATTGGCCTAATTCACCGCTTGATAATGGCATTTTCTTCCTATATATCTTTGAAAATTTTCCTTTTTTCCCTTTACTTATTTTTCTGTATTAGATGAAAAAATAAATTAAAAAGGGGAGGGGGACGGGAAGATGGCAAGGGCTTTACATTTTTGTTTATGCTTTTTAATTTATTTTATTTTTGATAGAATTTAATAATATTTAAAATTAGAATTACTTTGGATCAAAATGCTCTTGATCGGGTGAAATATATAGCCTACCGGTGAGGTCATGTCTTTATTTGAAGCTATCATGGCCACTTTAGACCATTACTTTAGGCCCTTATTTAAGAGAATAAGGACATTTCAGGTTCTTATTTGAATTTTTTCTTAATAACATTAATCATGTTTCTTCTATATTTTCTTGACTTCATCTCATGTAGTAATTAGCCATTATAATGTAATAATTAACGATGTCGCAGATGAAAAAAACTTATGGCCGTGAAAAAAATCAAAAGTTAGGGAGTAATCTTTAACTTTTTAGAGTCCGACAGCCATTAGCAATGATCCCGAGATTCGTGGCGAGTAATTTGTAACTTTTCAAAATATAAAGGCTTTTGAGCAACAATGCAAAAATTCATTTGTCCCTTACTATTTTATCTAGATGAGATTTTTTCCCTTTTCCTTTTCTTTTTCTCGTCTATGACATCTATGATCTCCAGCCGATTTTCTTCATGTCTCAAATGGCCTGGCCCGAGAGGACGCATGCATCGAGCCACGAGCCACAGATGATGATGATAGATGAAGATCGTAACAATGACAATTGCGGATTCTTCTGTTTCCTTAGCAAAAGCTCAGATGGTCCAAAAAATATATACCCTTGACTTTACATTGTTTGACCGTGTTTAAGGAAAATGAGCCATAGACAACGATTTACACCTTTACATATCGAAAATCCTCTTCTGGAAGTTTGCCTTGATCTCCTCCCGTCATCAGCATCCTGATTTCTTGGACTTGGGTCCTTGGCAAACTTGGGAACCTGATATCGACAATTTGAGCCGGGGTCCGAACGTAGGACCTCGATGGCCACACCTATGACAATGAACTCGTGCACTCAGATCCGACTCGTCCACAACAAAACTCAAGAATTTTCAAAATTTTCCGTTGCATACAAAAGAAGAGGATTTGCAGCTCATTTTCAAAAGTTAAATAATGGAACCTTTTCCCTTGAAAATGATTTCACTGGAAACTATTTTTGAGCAACATCAAATGCTTTGACAAAACAAATTGATGAATATAGTCTTAACTGATTGAAAATCCATACGCTGCTCTGACTTGAAATTTGATGTACTAATACTTGAAATTATATTATCATATTTTTCTTTGTTTATGTACTATTATTACAAATGGATAATGATACAAATAGTCCAAAAACTTTGATCTAATGCACAATGCGGTCCATGAATTTTTAATTTGTTTAATGTGAATTTTGAACTTTATCTCAATGTATAATGTTGTCCTTGAATTTTTAATTTATTCAATATAGTCTCTAAACCTTTTGTACATGTTAAAGTTAGTTTCTAGATTATATCAAAATCTTTAATTTTATCTTTTTATTAATTCATGCTTAGGAACTACATTAAATATTTTTATATAATCTAGGAACTAATTTGAATATATATCAAAAGTTTAAGGACAACATTTGTGACATCCGGATTTTTCGCTTGACAAAATAACGAGTCCCGAACGTTTGATGGTCCATGGTACATTAACGAGCTTATCGTCGAACTATGATGTCCGCATTCTCACTGCGTCGTCACTAAGCAATGCCATTTTCACCTCATCTGATGACATATCTACATCCCCGAATCGTCGCAACTATTCGTTGCCGACAATCCCGATGTCCTTTTTCATCACGCATCGTCACACTACTCTCCAATCAACATTACCTTCGGCAATCATGAAGATCGCTCGACAGCCTGCTCAAACGATTAGCAACTTCATCGAACTTTTCTTTGTGGCGCGAAGACCAAAATCAGCGTCTTTTCTTCGCGGCACGAAGACCAAGATCGACATGGGAACAAACTGCCGCTCTTTAACTCCCCTTTTTTGTTTAGAACGCTCGAGCCATTGCCACGTCTTCCGTCCATCATATGAAGATTCTTGAACTTCTCCCCTCTCTCCGCATCTGCCACGAACAAGACCACCTTTCTAGCTGGCGTGAGATGGGGCAGCAAAGTCAACAAAAACTGCTCAAATTGAAGACTAGAATGGCGGTGGAGGAATAAAAGAGAGAGAGAAAAAGAAGGGAGGGGGGGACCACTAAGCCTGGTGTCCTCATCGCCAACATTCACCGCACTCTCTTCAACTCCTTTAGCTTCTTCTCCCCATTTCTGTTGCAGCCCGTGAACTTGAGAAGCCAGCAACGAAGGGACCCTTCTCAGCGAAAGAAGATTTTCTCTTAATTCGACACTTGCGTCGTCGTTACCAGCTCGCCTTCATCTCGTTGAGTCGTGATCGCCGTTCACGAGGACTCAAGGCAAGTAAATATTCCCCGTTCTATCCTACATCGATCGATTGTTGTTTGACGAGGATAGTTTTTCAAAAATTCAAGAACATTGTTTAGAACTTCATTTAATTGGTTGTTTCAACTAAATTACCTAGCTACATTGTCGAGTTCAAAGTAGTTGAGCTTGTGATTAGATTGTAAGGGCATGGACGGTTAATATTTGGCACTTGCGAGAGTTGGCATGGCAGAAACTTTGAAGGAAAGTCGTGATTGGATTGAGGTCAGGTTCGGTTCTAGTCCAACCACGAAGTTTGCTAATTTTGTACCGACTTATGTAGTGCAAATTTCATGATGCGTTCAAGAAAGTCATCTCTTATTGGCTGTTTTATAACATACTTTAATTTCATAATTTTTGGACTTTGTATGACAAAAATATATGTGAAAAATTTTGGGATTTGGAATCTTTTTTTGGACTTAATGCACCGACCTCCTTTTGTTTTCCATTTTCCACATAATTTTTTGGTCTAGAATTCTAACATGCATTCTTCATGAAAGTTGTAGAGTACATTGGCTCTGTTTGGTTCAGTTTTCCCAAGGAGCTTTGGGCCCCAAAAGCTCATTGGGGAAAATATTTTATGTTTGGCAAACATTTTTGAAAGCTCATTGGCCAAATATAAGCATTTTCAATGCTGAAAGCCCAACGCAGCTCCAGACCAGCTTTAAGCATTGAGCATTTTGGAAATGCAAGTTCATTGTTCATCACCATCATTGTTCATCTATTTCCTCGTTCGTCTTCATCTTCCCCGCCTAAGAGTTGGGCTTCTCCGACAGCCGCCGCCGCCATCTAAGGGTTGCGTGTCCCCGGTGACCATTGCCTGGGGTGGTGCAACCTGCGACCCAGGCGGCGTCGCTTAGCGCGCTCGAACCAGGCGACACCGCCTGGGTTCGCACGACTAGGCGACGCCACCTGAGGTCGTGACCTCAGGCCACTGGCCTCTGGACGGCCAGATTTGGCCTCCGTGACCTCAAGCTGCTCGATTTGGCAGTCCGGTGGCCAGATCTGGCCAGCCGGCCGCCGGATTTGATTTTTAGACTTAAAAAAAAAAAAAAATTAGCAAAAGCCAATTACAAATGTAAGTTTTGCCAAACAGTGTTTATGCTAAAGTTATTTTTCAATGCTATTTGAGATTGCAATTTACCAAACGGTCTAGCATTTCGGAAAACCCCTTTACCTCAAAGATATTTGCATTTTCTCAAAGTCATTTATGCAAAGTTGAACCAAACGGGTCCATCCTAAGCTACCACATATTAAATTTCCATAATTTTTCAGTCTCATTTGGTTGGCAAAATATTTATTTTCCCACTCAATTTCCTTCTGGAAATTTTGACTGTTTTGGGCTCGGATTGCAAAAATTATCTAGAATTGTATAAACAAAATTGGACTTCTAGTCCTTCACAAAAAAAACATCCCCCAAGTCTTTCTACCTCATATTAAAGTTTCATAATTTTGAAAACCATTTACCTAGACAACAGCCATCATTTCTAAAGGCATGTGAAATGCCTTATAAGAGTAGTTTAGGCCTAGAATCCGGGACTTTCTTTACGGTTCACTTAATATATGTACATATGAGTTTATATTAGTCTAAAGGATGAAACTGACTGACGATTCATTAGATGCATGCTTGAATTCTTGAATAGTAGTGACGTTAACGTACTTTTAATTGAATTATGGAATTGTTGCATCATGATGTGGATGTGTGACTAAGAATGCCATCGATTCTTGGGACGACGATGCCTTGAGTGATAGTAGGGATGCTTGGAGGGGTGATTAGGTTCCTTCAGATGCCTGGGGGGTGTAACGTGGGTCCCCCAAAAGCCTCGCGATGCCGGATGGGTGTGAGATGTTTGGGGGTTAACAGAGTTCCCCATATGATGATGGCATCATAAAATTATATTGATTATGACTGACATTTCTTAATTGAACTAGTGGTTACCTATTAGGAAAATTTATTACTTGTATTGGTTTGTCTTGTATGTTGAAAAGGTTCTCGGTTAAGTTAATGGACATGTGATTTACTGAACTTTCTATTGAGGCTTTCTTTGTCCGTATGGTCATCGATTTGTGTAGTATAGACCGGTGGACCCTTTACATGCTAGGTTATGACTCACTGATCATTGACTTCATCTTTTCATATCAATAGAATGTCAAATCTCATTTGCCCCTCCTATGGTCCATTACAGGGTGCTAATTGACTTCATGTAGGAAGGATGCAGGATTTTTGGAGCTGGGAATATTTTGAGATGTCTAGGGCTAGGGTTAGGCAACATGTATACAGCTAAGTAGGGATGGGTGACTAACATACATTCCAGTGTAGTTAGTAGTATTGACCATTTGAATTCCCCAGAGCACTCCACTTGTCGCTTGATGTGTCGCCCTGCTTGTAGAAAATCACGTGTACCCTAGGATTTTCTGTAGTCCCTTACACTTCCATATGCTTAAGAAAAGCAAAGCGAGAAAAATAATGGCACTAGTAGTTTTATATTAGCCAGGGAGAAGTGTCAAAAAAGTCCTAAACCTTTTTCATTTGTACAAATTTAGTTAAAAACCTTTTTTTGGTGTCAATTTAGTCTTAAACCTTTTTACGTTGTGCCAATTTAGTTCTTTCTGGCATATTTTGGTCAGATTTTGCTGACTAGACGCCGGTAGGCCGACTGGTATGATCGGCGCTGACGTAGACAACTTTTAATAATATTTATTTTTTTTGAATTTTTTTTTTCTTTTTCTTTTTTCTTTTTCCTCCTTCCTCCCGCCGGTCATCGATGACTGGCCAGAGGTGACTGCCGACGAGGTCGACCTGGCTGGCCACCTCGCCAGTGGCTGCGAGGGCGACCTCACGTTGGGCGGCGAGAAGCCAGCTCGAGGTCGCCCAAGCCGCGAGGGCGACCTTGTGCCGGGCCAACGAGGCTAACCCTTGCCGAATCTGGCGAGGTCGAGCCTCGCCGCCCAGGCCTCGAGGGCAGCCTTGCACTTGGATTTGGCGAGGTCAAGCCTCGCCGGCCACAGGCGAGGCTCGACCCTTGTCGCTCAAGCCTCGAGGGTGGCCTCTCGCCGACCATGGGCGAGCTTGACCCTCGTCGCCTAGGCCTCAAGGACGGCCTTGCCCATGGCCGGCAAGGCTCGACCTCGCCAAATCTGGGCACGAGGCCGCCCTCAAGGCCTAGGCAATGAGGTTCAAGACTTGTTAGATCCGGCGAGGGCCAGCCTCGCCAGCCTGGCGCAAGGCCACCCTCGTTGCCTGGGTGGCCTCGAGCTGGCTTCTCGCCGCCTAGCGTGAGGTTGCTCTCGTGGCCACTAGAGAGGTCGACCTCGTCGGCGGTCATCTCTGGCCGGTCGCCGGCAACCAGCTAGAGGAAGGAGGAGGAGAAAGAAAAAAGAAAAAAAGAAAAAAAATCAAAATATTATTAAAAATTATCCACGTTAACACCGATCATGCCATGTCAGCCAGTCGGCATTCAGTTAGCAAAATCCGGCCAAAATTGACTGGAAAAGACTGAATTGACACAATATAAAAAAGTTTAGGACTAAATTGGCACAAATGCAAAAGGTTTAGGAATTTTTTTAACACTTTTCCCATAGTAGCCGTGACATGTTGGGGTCGTCATAATATTGCATATTAAGCCAAAATTCAGGGATTATTTGTATCATTTTCTATATTTCAAAACATAATGGAAAATTATCTAAAAAGTTCTAAGCATATTATACTTTTACCAATTTAGTCATGACCATTTTAATTGTGTCAATTGAGTCCTAGACATTTTTCAACTTCTGTCAACTAAGTTTATCTAATCAATTTTGGCTGAAAATCACTGATGCAGATACTAGCTATCTTAGGTGGCACAATTGGCGCTAATGTAGACATTTTTAATCATATGTTAATATTTTTTTTTATATCTTTTTCTTGGATCTTGGTCACCCCTTGCCGGCATTGAGCGAAGGCCGCATTGTCCTCGCTAGATCCATGCCAAGCAAGGGCCGTGACACACTCCCCCATCTAGGTGAGGTCGCAAAGCCCTCGCCCAGAGCCAGGGCAAGGTTGACCGGCCAACCCTAGCCGGCCTAAGTCCAAAGAAAAGAAAAAGAAAAGAACCAAATTATAGAAAAATAAAGAAATTAAAATGTTATAAAAAAATGTTCACATCAATAACTATTATGCCATGTAGAATGATTGGTGTTCACGTAAGTGAATTTCAGCTAAAATTGGCCAGATGTATATGATTGGTATAATTAAGAAATTTATGATTGAATTGTCAAAAGTGCATAGGTTTACGATTGTTTAGAAAATTCTCTAATACATGAAATATATAAAAGTTTCGCATTATAAATAATTCATAGCAATCAATCGACCAACAAAAATGTAGTAGGACTGATAATATATATATATATATATATTTGGAGGCGCTCATCCAGAATTATATGTTATCTATTTGGAAGTTTCTCTAGTTTCTATTCAGATATAAAATGCTCTCGATTTTTTTTCCTAAATATACGAAACTCTTTGATCTAGTAAGACTTTTGTGGAGAGCATTTATGTGAAGGAATGAGGGTAATACCATATGCCATGGTTGACTGATTAAAAGTACATTTTTATATACAAACACTGAGGATATGATTACTTAAGGTATTGTAATACATGAGTTCTAAATTGCAAGGTAAATGCATAATTTTTATAAAAAAATTAAAAACAGAATTAAACTTCATTCAATTACATTTTTTGTTACTTTGTGTCACTTATCCAATATTAAATAGAAACCCTTTATAAAAATAATCTCAATTGGTGGGATGACCATTCTATCAAATTTCATCCAAATTAATAATATATTCAAGCTCATTTTTAAATTATTTTTTCATAGGAACGTTATTGTTAAATATTAAGTGAAGAATTAAGGTTTTTTTATTTGATATATTTGAATGGTTGATTTAAATTAATGTAAGGGAAGGTGAATGGATAAAACTTTCCGATGACATGGCCCAACTGCAAATCGACATTTCAATCAATTTTTTGTTTTTTATTTCTAAATCTTGATCTTCCAGCCAATTTGCATAGACACAATGCACAACAGCAGAAACTTCCATGCCGTTCTACTTTTATGGACAGTAGTTGACACATACCGGGCACTTTGCATGCACTGCATGCAGAGAGTAAACGAAAAACGTCATCGATCCCCTCGAGCCAAGACTCTTCATCCATCTCGAAGGATTCGTGGGAAGTTGTTCCGTTTTCTTTTTCCTAATCCTCTCCAAATTTAGTGTGTTGGCAGCTTTTCCTGGAAACCGAAAGTGTACTTATAAATTGCCTGTGCAAGTGTGAGGTAGATCTTCTCGCCGACTCGCATTGATGCTTGAGAATTCGTAGTGACATGATCCTTCTGCTAACAACGCATGGGAACTAATTTTGGAACCATTTTTGCTGAATCCATGTGAATAAATATATGCAAAGGTGAAACACGAAAGGTCGATGAAATTTTTTTTTTTTAAAATGCAAAATATATCTTAAATTAATGCTGAAAAAGTTTAGAAAAGATAGAAAATATGTTGATACAACACACCTGAACGACATATGATCCAAATGTGAAGAACAAAGATCCTAATCCGTTATACAATCCACTAACTGTTTTGAATATATTGTCAATCTTGAAATTATATGTGTGAAAAGTCCATAAGTGACCAAAAGATTACGTGATGAAATGAAGCCGAGTACGAGTGAAGAAGAGTTAATGACAAATCGATTATATAATAATTATATGAAGAAACATGGATCTCAATATTTTAATTCGACCATTTTGCAGGAAATGCCATCTCCTATGGTTTATTCCTTTATCTCATGTAAGGTTAGATCGGCAACTTCTACTCCTCTCATAACATAACCAATGAAAGTCTTGTTACCTTTGCTTATTTTTTATCAATGGATTGACATTTCGACTTCGATTTGCTTTTGCATCATTGGTGGATCTCATCAGCCCGACATTCATTACGATATGTAAGAAGTAAACTGCGGCGGGATTCAAGCTGGATCTATACGTTGCGACGGTACTCAAGTGCGCGCTGTGGGTGTTCTATGGTATGCCCATTGTCCATCCGGACAGCCTTCTCGTCGTCACAATCAATAGTTTCGGTCTTGGGCTCGAGCTCATTTACGTTGGGACATTTTTAATATACTCTCCATGGAACAGATGTGTAAGTTTCTGGAACACCTAAGTCGTTCAGGAAAATAAGAGTGCTTGTCCTATCTTCATTTCGCAGCTTTGGCATTTTGATCTGTTTTTTTGTGCTTTTGTCGCCATTTTGCAGCGGAATATCTTGCTTGCGCTCCTCACTGAACTGATCTTCATGGCTGCAATAGTTGTCATCACCCTGGGGCCTCTCCACACCATAAACAGGAGGTCTGCATTTGTTGGAACGTTGTGTATCATCCTCAACATAGTGATGTACACTTCGCCATTGACAATCATGGTATGTCGACTGTTTGGCTTTTCCTGGAAACTATTAAGTCGCTGATCAACAACCAAGAAAATGGAAAATCAACTTCCTTCTTTCTGGTATTGGCAGCGCCGTGTCATCCAGACAAAGAGCGTCAAGTACATGCCCTTCTATTTCTCTCTCGCCAACTTCTTAAACGGCATCATCTGGTATGTCTATGTGCTCCTCAAATTAGATCCCTATCTCCTGGTAAAATATTGAAACCTCTTTCTCGGTCACATCTAACTTGCTTCATCCAAATCTTTTGGAGTATAATCATGTTCTGCTGTACTAGTTGACAGTCCAGAGGAAATAGAGAATGAAAGCATACTTATTTTTCACTTCAATAACTGAAATTTCCAGGAGGATGAAGCCTTCTTTTTGAAGATATTTTTTGGGCAGTTGGTTTTGTAAATGTGTCCATACATTGTTGTAGGTGCCGAATGGTTTGGGAGTCTTGTCTGGTCTGGTGCAGCTGATTCTCTATGGGACATAGTACAGAACCACCAAGTGGGACGAGCCGGAGAAACCAGCGTCTGAGGTTGAACTCTCCAGTGCTCAAGGCAAAGACAGTCAATGGACGCGGGCTACTCTGCTCCTCAAGATTAAGTTCTTTTCTTTACCAGAGTCCTTAATTTTCATGAGTACGATGTTTGACATTAATCGTTGTTGTAAAAATACAATGTGTACTTCCAACCAAATGGTAACAAACAAAGTGGAAAAGCAGGAATGCCGCCGACGATTTGAGTATTAACACATGCTGCAATCCATCAGTTAGACGCTTACACACCAAATGGAAGGACACGTAACATCTGTCTCCTGTATGTTCAGCCGAGCATGTTCTCCGCTTAATGAGATAAGATGATATAGGGAGCAAAAAAAGAGCGCTAGTCTTAAAATTGTTCTTTATTAACAGAAAGTGTAGTCATACATTACAAGTGGCCAACCCAGTCTTTCCGAGCAGCGTATGCCAAAAATAGTACAGAGTTCTGTGAAATCCCCCCAAGCTTCTAAAACTGACATGCAAAAGAGGAATAGAAGAACAATAATTAGAAAATGAAGCTTTACACCATTCGAGAAGGAAAGATGTAGCGGTACACACTCTCCTTGATCTATATTGACGAATCACCATCCCTATTCTTCTGGATAAATCCCATGCCCTAATTCTCGACTGTAGATACAATAAGCAGACACCTTCCCCCTAAAGGTTGATAGCACCATAGTATTTGAAAGTTATAGTAATAATTATACCAACTAATTTCTCAAGGTCCGCGATACCTACGGAAGCAAAGACAACCCTGTGACTGATCGCCAGGAATCATGCCACCCCCTTTTGACGTGTCGATAGCTTCGAGCAAAGAGACGACCTCGTCCATCTCTGGACGTTTGTTTTGATGAGCATCCCAGCATCGTTTCATCACATTTGCAAGAGAACTCGGGCAGCATCTCGGAATTTCAGGTCTCAGGTTCTGTAGCACGTACAGTCCCCAAAGATGATTAGAAATCAGAGACAACTACTTCCCGCTAGCAGCAGAATTTCTGCTCGCTATCTGTCTCTCATAATGCAAGGGATAGAACCGAACAATACCTGGCGCACCACAGCCGAAGTCATCTCTGAGAAACTAAGGTCAGGGTATGGCATGTCGCAACAATATATTTCCCATAGGCAGATGCCGAAACTGTAGACATCGCATTTTCTATTATATGGGTGTCCATTTAGTACCTGCACCCAGTTTTGTTGAGTCACCTATTATTTATTCTGTAGCAAATCTGCCTTTTACTTTTGTCCTTCACTTCATGTTTTTGGTTACTTAAAATGATGAAACACCAAATCATCACTGCAATTTAGCTATACATGCCGCAAGCTGAAAAGAAGAAACAATAGAAACAGGAACAAGAAGATGAAGGAAAACGGACTCCCGTGGCCTTTCTGGACGGAACTATGCAATTTTCAAACTCCAGAGGTGTGAACTGATCAAAAACTGCCACAACTTAGCAGGAAATAAAAAAACCAGAAATTTCTATAGTACCTCAGGAGCCATATAACCCAATGTCCCAGTCTCCCCAGTCATGTCATTGGGATTTGAAGCTTCAACACGAGCCACCCCGAAGTCTGCGATCTTCAAAGTACGTGACTTGTCCAATAGCATGTTCTCTGTCTTCACATCTCTATGGACAATCTTCTGTGAGTGGAGATAACTCAAGCTGCAATAGTTAAAATGAAAATTAACTTGACCACTTAGGATGTAAAAATCCATGGTGCGCCCAATTAAAAGCAGTGTGTTTTTTTATATACCCTCTGGCGAGATCAAGTGCAAGCTGGACAACCACCTTGAATGCTAGTTTCCTTCTCCTGTTCTTGATGAGGTAAGATTTGAGAGCTCCCCCAGGAAGATATTCAACAACAACACAGCAAATATTCCTGGGCATACTGATTGGACCATTTTCAGTTTGTATTTGTAGATCTGATGAGCCCATTGTTGCCCCAATGAACTGAAAAGGAGACAAGACTGAAATTTAGAGCCTGTAGAAATCACTTCTTGTGTACAAGCAAAGAAGGACAATGCTAATGTTCTTGCACATCCTATTCTGTCATTTAACATTCTGCTTCCTGAAAATACTTCCAAAAGCATTCTTGAGTTAATTAGTAACGGAAACATAGATATGATACCACGCTGCAGCTTTGGAGAATGCAGAGAAGATGGATATACGTAGCAAGTGAACATTACCGAAGAACATGGAGAATAAAAGCTCCGGAGAACTCTATTAAGTATGAAAAAAAAATAAAAAATAGACAAAGATAAAACAAACCGGTAGGTCAAAGTTTGGCAAAAGATCTATACAACACTTTAATTTTCATTTATCTCAGCCACCCTTTTCAGTAGACATTGAGTTATGGCCATTTTGCTACTCCCTCTTCTCCCCCTATCATTCTGTTTATATGGTGCTTGACATTTAGGCGTAAAACATGACTCATCCGTAGTCAAGTCTTCTCCCACGACAATAAATGGCAATTTTGTCAACAAAGGATACTTTTACAATAGAGTACATGCTTATGATGCTTAAGGACTGAACTAATGAAACTCATTAATGTAATCAGCCTTTAGAGCATGCAGCTATCGACAGCAGGGGAAGTTGAGGTTCTCCTACTGTAACACTCATGGTAGGCAGATAATACACACCAAAGCCGGCTAGGCATTCTTCATTATCAATTTTTCCCTCAAAACACAATGATAGAACTCATACATCATAAGGTGGTCCATACGCAAGCTAATTGTGCAGCACTGAAATGCATACCAAGACTCTGCATACCATGACGGTCAAGGAAAAAGCATTATGAGAGAAAAGAATAGGACGAAGCATAAACCTTGGTAACATTAGGATGGTCAAGTTTGTGCCACACCGCGACTTCTTGGGTAAAAGCAGCCCTCAGTGAAGCGATTTCAGCCTCGGTCCTCTGTCCCTCTTCACCCCAGTCAAGAAGTTTAACTACCAAAGGACATACTAGGTCAGCGAGGCAAAACAAACAATATCCACTGAGCCAGTCAGAGGCAAATCACAAATAGAAATGACGCCAATGACATTATCGCATGCGAGTTAGCTAGATTTGAGGGAATTGAACGAATAGTTTACTAAAAGGTGTTCCATGTACTGATGATAATTTTCCAGTAAGGCGAAGCAATCATTCCCTAAGTGATCGGCCTGGCCACCAGATCAGTATGAATCAGTGCGCAAACGTCACAGCCTATATATCATCCAAATCGCTGCTAATACAGACATATATCGCCGCGGACATTCAATCCAATTCCTTCCTTCGACTCACGGTTTCATTAAGAGCCACAAAAGGTCAGTTTTCAGTATGTCAGGAACGTTGCAGATCCTCTTGCTGCTGACACATAAAAGGTAGTATTCTAAAGAATAAAACACGAGCGGCAGGGAGAACCAAGTAATCCATTCATCTCTAGACCCACAAGTTATTCAAGAAGGAACGAAATTGAAAAAGAAGATCTCGTCCAAAAAATGACCATCGAGAGAGACCCGACATTAAACCATGCGAAGACACTGAGAATGGAAAAAATTATCACGGGACGAGTCCGAGATCAAGAAACGAAGAGGCCAGGGCCGTCGACTCACCGGCGACATCCTGCCCGTCGTAGACGCCGCGGTGGACGGTGCCGAAGGTGCCGCGGGCAATGACGGACTTGATGAGCAGCTTGGCCGGGTCGATCTCCCACTCCAGCCTCTCCTGCCTCCTGGGCCTCGGCATCGAGAGGCTCTTGACCAAGGAAGCGCCGACATTCCCGCCCGCCGCCGCCTCCTCGCCGTCTTCCCCTCTGCCCCCGACCTTCTTGCTCTTCTCCATGGTGGCGGCCCTGGTGAACCTCTCGAGCTGCTCGTCGATGCTCTTCAGGTCAATCTGGTCCGCCCTCACGTACCCTTCGCCGCCCTCCTTCATCTTTCTCTCCCCTCCGCCCCTGCTCCCGCCGCAGCAGCAGCAGCAGCTCCAGTTGAAGCTAAAAATGGGATCTTTCTCCCCTGTTCCTGCTCCTCCCTCCCTACCCTCAACTGGGTTGGGGGCGATGGGCGATCTTGATCGGAATCTGGGGTCCCCAGTCCAATCATTCAATGGAGGCACATGGAGTTGGAGTTGTTGCTGCCTGTGGACGAAGACGAGCGCTTGCTTTCTTGGAAATCTTGATCCTCTTCTTTCTCTCTCCTCTGTCCATAGTCAGTATTTATATGCTTTGACTTTATGGTGGGGAGCGCCTCTTCTCCTCCCTAAGTAGGGCGCAATTTTTTTAATAGATTTTACACGCATTGTTTAATAATATATCATGATGGGGAAAAAGATTCGACTTTTTTATTTATTTATAAAAAAAGCCTGACTTTACTAGAATATATTAGTTACTGAATAATCGTGGTGACCGACCAAAAAAAAAAAAGAATAATCGTGGTGAAAAACAAATGAGTGATTAATTTATTTTTGTTATCAAGGGAGGGGGCAGTTATCCCAGGATTCATGGAACTCCCATAGCGCTTTGGGAAGCACTTGTGCCGACCCTTTTCATGATATTTTTAAAAACCGGTAGGATTGACCAAAAATATCTTAGATTCATTCTATAGAGGCTAATTCGGTTTTAAATTTTAAATTTTAGTTAATTTAATCATAAATATTTTAACGATTTTCCAATTAGTCATTAAAGCGCCGCATTGAAAATCAGTCAAAAAAATTTAAGAGTAAATTTACCAAATTGAAAAGTTTAAGATTAAATTGATCATGATATAATAGATTATGATTTTTTTGGATAATTTTACGTTTTTAAAAAATTAGAAAAGTCTCAAGTAGATTAGTGGTCAAATAGTCACTCAAGCTTCTAAAGAAAATATTCATAATGCTTTGGGAAGCACTTGTACTTACCCTTTTCATGATCTTTTTAAAAATCGGGAGAGTTGACCATAAAAATCTTAAATCTGTTGTACATAGGCCAATTCGATCTTGAACTTTTCAATGTGGCTAATTTAGTCATAAATATTTCGACAATTTTCCAATGTAGTCATTCCAACAATTTCCATTTCGTTTTGGCCTGAAGGATAACATTAAAAAATTGTCAAAATGTTAAGAAGTGTTGATTAAATTAGAAAGTTTAGGATTAATTGGTTGATATACAATAGGTTTATGATATTTTGAATAATTTTCCTTGTTTAAAAAATATAGACTACTGTCAAGTCGATTAGCTGCGGTATAGTCACTCGAGCTTCTAAAGAAATTATTCATAAAAAAAATCGTGCAACATCATCATTTTAAAAGTGTAATGCTAGAGGTAAAAAAAAAATTGTAGCACCTAGGGATACTCGAACGGCTAGAAAAATTTCAAGGCCCGAGACAAGATTGTTAATTTCATTCAATTCGCCGGTAGATGAGTTACCTATATTTATTAGCATACCATATAACTTTAGTGCATTTAGCATTGCCCGTCGATTATAATTCTATTTTATTTAATTGGTAAAAAGCATTCATACCAATTTCAAAAACAAATTTTCCCAGAAATAATTGTAGCAAAAAGGTCCCCAAATAATTCCGAATATTTGAAATGGGGAAGGTAACGATTTACAATATTAGAGAGAATATTCTATAATAAAGGAAAATATCTTATGTGGATAGAGGTGCCATAAATGTTGCTCGTTATGGATCCATAAAGAGCAACATTTATGGCAAATTCAGCAATTTCCTTATAATATTGGCCGAAATGGCTACATTGAAAATTCATCAGATAGTTTAAAAGCAAATTAACCAAATTGAAAAATTTAGGATTAAATTCACCATTATATGGTAGATTTATGACTTTTGGGATAAGTTTTCTATTTTTGAAAATTAGAAAAGTCTCAAGTAGCTTAGCGGTCAACTAGTCACTCGAGCTTCTAAAGAAAATATTCATAACGCTTTGCGAAGCACTTGTACCGACCCTTTTCATGATCTTTTAAAAACCGGGACATTGACCACAAAAACCATAAATCTATTGTGTATGGGTCAATTCGGCCTCAAAATTTTCAATATGGCTAATTTAGTTATAAATCTTTTGACAGTTTTCTAATGTAGTCATTTCGACGATTTTTATATTCGGTTTTGGTTGGAAGGATTATACTGAAAAATGGTCAAAATATTTAGAAGTAAATTGACCAAAGATATATAATAGATTTATGACTTTTTGAATAATTTTTTTCTTTTAAGAAACATGGACTAGTCTCGAGTCAATTAGCTGCAATATAGTCAGTTGAGCTTCTAAAGAAATTATTCTTGAGGAAATCATGTAACATCAATTTTTAAAATTGTAATGCTAGAGGTAAAAAAAAAAAAAAATAGCACCAAGAGATATTCGAACGGCTAGTAAAAATTATAAGGCCTGACACCATATTGTAAATTTCATTCGTTTCACTGGTAGATGAGTGATACCTACGTTTATTAGCATACTATATAACTTTAGTGCATTTAGCATTGCCTGATTATGATTCTATTTTCTTCAATTGGTAAAAAGCATAAATACTAATTTCAAAAGTAAAATTTCCCAAAAACTCAATTGTAGCAAAAAAGCTCCTACATAATTCAAAATATTTAAAATGGGGAAAGTAACGATTTACAATATTTAGAGAGAATATTCTCTAATGAAGGAAAATATCCTGTGCGGATAGAGTTGCTCTAAATTTTGTTCTTTTTTTATAAGCAAAGCTAACATAGAAGAAGGCCAAATCCAAAAAGTTGTTCCGTATGTTTGGTCACTATTTCTTGCGTAAGCTGGTAGCACACTCATGCAGTCCAATTCAAGAACATATGCATAGACATACATTATTTTCATTTCGACTATTAATTTATTGTTTATGTGTATTCCGTACTGCTCGACTTTCTATAAAACTCAAGGTGATGTATTCATAGCAGATTAGTTGGAAAATTTGTCCAAAAAGTTCTAAACTTTATGCACTTTTGTTAATATATTCCTAAACCTTTTTTTTAATTTTATCAATTGAAATCTTAAAGCATTATATGTTTTGCCAATTGAGTTCTAAATATGATTTAAATCAGATGAACTCAAATGAAAAAATGTGAAAATATTTAGTTAATTGGCAAAATTAAAAAATCGGAATTGAATTGGCCAACGTCACGATATGCTTAAGACTTTTTGAACAATTTTTTCAAAATTACTTAACACTTCCCTCGCTTACAAGCTGGTTCTTACACGTGAGTCAAGTTGTAGACGGAACTGCATTAACATGATTATCGGTCGAATAGAGAAGACAAAAGGACATCAATTGACATAGTGAAGAATGGGGCAGGACTCGAGTGTTGATGATGTGGAACGCAAGATTGCACAATTTTAGCAAAATGCAATGGTATAATGTAGTGTTTTGGCTGCTTAATTGTCAAGCAAAGCTAATTCATTGCTGTTGTCTCCTAGTCTTCGTGAAGCTTTTCCCTACTAACCGCGGCTATTGTCACGGTGCTGATCATTTTGCCGTGAGCTTTGCGACGCATTCAAGAGAGTGCGCAATCAAAATGTTTTCATTTTATTTATTTTGAGTTTTTTTTATACCAAAAGTTGACCTAGGTAGCTATATTTGGTACATATAAAATACCTACTAATCTTCTTAATCAAGTAAAACACGAGGCAGAACTTGAGCGAACTTCTTGAAATTTATTATCTCGTCGGAGGATGTGTTGAGAAATTGAACGCATGCCCTAAGATTAATCGGGACAAATATTTTGGCACTTTAATCCGACCACTATATCAATCCCGTTAGGTTAGATCAAGCGGTTTCATGGCTTCACGAAAGATTAGTTTATTTTCAATAGTTTAAACTTATTCGTAAGAGACAAAATATTTGGAGATGTCACTATTCCATTGTAGAAAAAGATGTAAAGATGATCAAACGGTAGTCTTTTTTTTTATCTAGTGAAACTTGGTGAATGATATGTTTCAAAGCGAGATGAACACGGTGTAATATTTAAAAAAAAAACAAACTTGTCTTTTTAGATGAGCGGGTAGATAGTTATGATTTCGAGACTTGTTCATATCATAACCGTGCTTATCCTCTCCACTTAGTGTCAAGGTCAACATCACCTCGTTCGTGCAAATCCCTAATCAGCAGTGCATCTACATGCCCTAGTCGATGCGTTCCGATAGCTATCTAGCCAGTACGCATTGAGAAACGGGGGATGCCTTTCGATCTTAGGCGAAAGATTTGGTCATGTGCACGGAGAGTTTCAAATACACAGTCGGCAAGAAAGAAGAGATGATGACAACTACAACCAAATTTCAAATCGGGGGCGTTTGACCGTGAAACGATAAGGAACTTCAAAAGACACAACAAGTGGCATAGACGTCGCAATCTGTAAAGGTAAAGTCAAAGGAGAAGTCCCCTTGCGTTTTGCCTAACGAGGCTCGGCTTCCATCCCCATCACATCGAAAGGCAAAGAGAAGTGAGTTGGCTTTTCCGTGAAGTAGACGTCCCAATCGAGTAAACCGGCGCTATTTTTTATTTATATTTCGTTTTCAAATTAGAATTTACTTGAACAACCTTTGGATTTTAGCCGAAACATACTCCACCAGGACATTTAAGTATGGGAATCCACCATGACATTTAAATATGGCAAAATGATGAGGATGATCCCTAAATTTTCGTCCAACATAATTCATGAATTTTTAATTTATTTAATATGTAATGTCGTTTCTAAACTTTTAACTTGAACTTTTAATAAATGTACAATTTAGTAGTCCTTAAACTATATGAAAAAGATCAATGTTGTTTCTGAACTTGAATAAATGAAAGGATAATATTTAACATTTTCATATAATTCGGGGATTAACTCGCATTCCTACCAAAAATTTAGGAACCATATCGAATAAATTGAAAGTTTATGACAATATTATACATTGAGCTAAAGTTTAGAGATAAAATTGCAAATTGAATCAAAGTTTATGATATATTTGTTTCATTATTCCTTTAAAGCTTATTCTTCAATTGTTATCTGGTAAATCAAACTAGAGGGAAAAAACTTGTCCCTACTAAACTCGTCGATAAACCAAGCTTAGCGTGTGCATGACGATTGATATCTCTGCCTCGTCGATTCATTCATTTGTTCACCCATTTGTTCACGTCACCAAAAAGTCCTCCCCTCGTAAAAACGATCATTCAAGAGCATGAGAAAGATAAGCTTGATTCAATGTTGTCTATTAAAGCAAGAGATGAGATTGTCAAGTTAGCTTTTACACGGGGTTAGGCCTCTATTGAGGTGGGTATGGCTGAGATTCGCGCGAGACATTATCGTAATTTGGTCAAAGAAAATAAGAGAGGGTTTCTTGCCAAACATGCGAAAGGGATAAACATCGACCCACTAAGGCATTACGACATATTCTTAAGGGGGCCTACCTCGCCTCATCGATGTCATGTTCTCTTTGTCAATTGCTACCACCGGCCACGAGTTTTAGGGCAAAGAGATGCACTCAAATCCACGGAAAAAAAACACTACGTAGATTCATATCATGGACGACTGAGAGCACACGGTGTTTGGAATTCAAGAGCTTTGAATAGAAGAATATCATATACGAGGGAGGTTTAAATCATGAAATTCAATATTGGCTCAGCTATTTTTCGCAGCGTGTAATCGACTTGATCTAGAAGAATTCAAGAATGTTTAAACCCAGTTAACGACTGAATGCGAAAGACCCATTGTAATAATTGCAGAAAGCATTGCCAACAGAAAACCTATGTTTTCACAAGCTGGGGGAGCACAAAGTTTGACTAGCTAGATGGGCTAACAAGATGCCCTTTTCGGTCCTGCTTTCGAGCCATTTTTAAGTGTAAGTACGTGGGCTTCGTGTCCAACTTTGCTGCATGTGTCGTACGTTGTCCATGTTCAGCCCATCATCGTCAATCAGTTCTAACTCCCTCCACACAAAAAAAAAAAAAAAAAGTGGACGGTTAGCCCTACCATTGGGAGTAGTCTTGAGTTTATTTATACTGAGGAATGCGCGGTCGATCAGACCGTGATCTAAGGAGTTTTCTATCAGTTCATGAAGATGCCATGTTTTGTATCTTGGTTAAGGGTTCACATTTCAGATCCACTAGGGACGACTCCAACTGAACATTGGACTTTTCACTGCTCTTTTGGACTATGACTTCTGCAGGCGTATCGCTTCTCGATTCAGCTCGAGATCATCTGGTCCATGGTCCGATCCCTTCCACGGTGAGAAAGAGAAGAAAAGAAGAGAACTGTGAACATTGCTTCGCACGATGTTTGAGCACACGTGTGAGCGAAGATCGTACCGTGAACATTTGGGAATCCTTTCTCCCCAGCTCACTAACAAAGTCTCGAGTCAACTGACGCGGTCTGACGTAATGTGAGGCATTAGACTTTTACTGCAATTGAATATATTGTTGTGATGTGAAACGAGTCGATATATTGAATGGACTCGGTATGGAATGGTGAATTGATGAGCATGGACCTAAGCTCCTATTATTTCCAACATATAAGATATGATCTCTATCAGATGATCACAACCCCAAGTATGTTTATGAAACTCCATCAATGATAGCTAGCATCCAACCCTATTTTTGGTATTGACAAGTAAAATCAACAATGACAATGATGTAAGTATTATTTAAGGAAAAATTGACATAAATAGTCCATAAGTTTTGGTGCAATGCAATGTCGATCTTGATATTTTGCCTTTGTAGCGACGAGATATATAAGTTTGGAAAAATGACATAAATGATCCATGACCTTTGATTTAATGTGCAATGTGGTCATGCAATGTCATCTCCGAACTTTTAATTTGTTTAATATGATCCTTGAATTTTTTATACATGTTGATGTTGTGCCTGATTTTGAATTAATGGAAAAATAGTATTGAACATCTTCATATAATAAGGACTAACTTGAACACTCACTAAAAGTTTAAAGATTACACTAACCAAATTAAAAATTCATGAACGACATTATACATTGGACTAACATTTAGAGACAACTTTGCACATTAAGTCAAAATTTAGGAACTATTTGTTTTGTTACCTCTTTAAGTTTCTTTCTCAATACATTTGTCCCCGCTAATCCACGCATGTGCGCAACGTTTGATATGTCTGCCTTGTTGATTCATTCATCCATTTGTTCACGTCACCAAAGGTCCTCCCCTTGTAAAACCGATCATGTGAAAAGATGAGCTTGATTCAATGTTGACTTCCTTGTGTAACTATTATAGCAAAAGAGACGAGGTTGTCAAGTTAGCTTTTACATGGGGTCAGGAGTCTATCGAGGTGGGCATGGCAATGAGATTGGACTGATGCATTATTCTAATTTGGTCAAAGAAAAAGGAGGGTTTCTTGATAGACATGCGAAAGTGATAAACATCGACCCACTAAGGCATCACAACATATTCTTGAGGGGGCCTACCTCGCCTCATCGATGTCACATTCTCTTGGTCAATTACTACCACCGCCCAATAGTTTTATGGCAAAGACATGCACTCAAATTCCATGAAAAACACCCCATAAATTCATGTCATGGATGCCATAGAGCACACGGATTTGGAATTCACGAGCTTTGAATCAAAAAACATGGTACATTAGAGAGGTTTAAATCATGTCCTCCAAAGACTTCGTGAATCATTACAATTATTTTTCTTTCGAATTCATTAATAGTGGTTTTTGTGAAACTTTAAAAGAAAAAATGTAAAGTTGAAACAAATGTGTTTTGTAAGTTGTAACAAAAGGAATAAAGGAAGCTTGTTCATTATTTATGGACTTCAATATTGGTTTAGCTATTTTCGCAGCGTGTAATCGATTTGATCTAGAAGAATTCAAGAATGTTTAAACCCAATTGACGACTGAATGCGAGAGACCCATTGGAATCATTGCAGAAAGCACTGCCAACAGAAAGCACTGCCAACAGAAAGCATATGTTTTCACAACCTGGGGGAGCACAAAGTTTGACTAGCTAGATGGGCTACTAAGATGCCCTTTTCGGTCCCGCTTTCGGGCCACTTTCAAGTGTAAGTATGTGGGCTTCATGTCCAACTTTGCTACATGTATCGTACGTTGTCCATGTCCAGCCCACATCGTCAATCAGTTCTAACTCCTACTGTGGCTAGTCAGTGGACGGTTAGCTTTCTTCCACACACACACAAAGGTTGGACGGTTAGCCCGACCATTGGGAGTAGTCTTGAGTTTATACCGAGGAATGCGCAGTCGATTAGACCATGATCTAAGGAGTTTTCTATCAGTTGATGAAGACGCCATGCTTTGTATCTTGGTTAAGGGTTCACATTTCAGATCCACTTGGGACAACTCCAATCGAACATTGGACTTTTCACTGCTCTTTTGGACTATGACTTCTGCAGGCGTATTGCTTCTCGATTTAGTTCGAGATCACCATGGTCCGATCACTTTCACGGTGTTCGTAAAATTCTAGATGCAAGTGTACGTGTCGAAAAAGTAATATAATGATGAGAAAAAATATCATCCCACGGAGATCGATGATTAATAAACTAATTAAATACTAAAATAGATTAATTCTAATAGATCAAAATATAATTTAGAATAAATTAAAAAATAAAATTTGGAGACTAAATGCAGTAAATTAATTAGATAAATATGTTAGAGCATCCGATTTCACTATAACCACTAGATATGAATTTCAGATTGTTGTGGATACAAAAACGATATCAAACATGTGATAGCGGAATTTCCCAATCTATTTACTATCCTATCTCTAGGTATAGCAAACCTACTCAGCTTCTTAATCCACTATATCTCTATGTAAATTAAAATAAACATGAGTGCATTAAAAATTATGAATATTCTTGGCTTACAATGAGTCTTTTGGATCACCTTATCACCGAAAGCTATAAAAATAACGCGATATATCTCTATCCATGTTTAATTCATGATTATATATTATATTGAGCAATTACATATTATCACTTCTCAGTTTCAAACATGCACATCAGATCATTCAAGTGGTGGCTAGTCACTCAAAAGCATTATGCACAATAATATATAACTTACATGAATGAAATCAATTGTAAAACATAAAAATCATGAAATTGACATCATCATGATTATGCTACATCGTAGCCCTAACAAAAGAAAATTAGAATATAGCAGATGAAGAAATAAAAATATAAATCAAACCCAGCATCTTGAATCAAAGAACAAGAATTTTGTCACCACTTTTGTCTTTTCTTCAAAATACTTGAAAAATTCTCAGAAGAATGAAAAACGATCTAACAAAAGCCTAACTGCTCTTTGACCTCTTTAGAGGATATATCCAAGCTCCTAGCAATTGCGCATAAAATCAGGGAGTAAATCGAGATGATTCGATTTGATATTTATCTTTCACTGCTTCTTTGATTTGAATTCCTGATATTTGCCATTTTTTCCTTATTTTCTCCATATCTTATTATTCTGTATAAACAAGGAAAATTCAAATAATCAGAAGGAAATCCAAATATTTTCTCATAGATATTATATTAATTGTTGCCCAAAATAGGTAAAATAACTCTATTTTTATAGAGTTATCACACGGTGAGAAAGAGAAAAAAAGAAGAGAACCGTGAACACTCGAGAATCGCTTCACACGATGTATGAGCGCATGTGTGAGCGAGGATCGTACCATGAACATTTGGGAATCCTTTCTCCCCAACTCACCAAAAAAGTCTCGAGTCAACTGATGTGGTTTGAAGTAATGTGAGGCATTAGACTTTTACTAAAATCGAATTTATTTTGTTGTGATATGAAACAAGTCGATATATTGAATTGACTCGGTATACACTAGTGAATTGATGAGTATGGACTTGAGCTCCTTTTATTTCCAACACATAAGATATGATCTCCATCAATGACAGCTGGCATCCAACCCTATCCCCGGTATCGACAAGTAAAATTAACAATGACAATGATGCAAGTATTATTTAAGAAAAAATTGACACAAATAGTCCATAAGTTTTGTGCAATGTAATGTCCATCTCAATATTTCGCCTTTGTAGCGACAAGACATATAAGTTTGGAAAAATGATATAAATGATCCATGATCTTGATTAATGTCGTTTTTAAACTTTCAATTTGTTCAATACAATCCTTGAACTTTTGATACATGTTGATATTGTGCCTGATCTTGAATTAACGGAAAAATAACATTTAACATCTTCATATAATATAGGGATTAATTTGAACACGTACTAAAAGTTTAAAAATTACATCGACCAAATTAATAATTCATGAACCACATTATATATTGGACTAACAT
This sequence comes from Eucalyptus guilfoylei, assembly GCA_016097605.1. Classification (NCBI taxonomy): domain Eukaryota; kingdom Viridiplantae; phylum Streptophyta; class Magnoliopsida; order Myrtales; family Myrtaceae; genus Eucalyptus; species Eucalyptus guilfoylei. Next base: position 1,879,577 of record CM027861.1, read on the forward strand.
TTAGAGACAACTTTGCACATTAAGTCAAAATTTAGGAACTATTTGTTTCGTTATCTCTTTAAGTTTCTTTCTCAATACATTTGTCCCCGCTAATCCACGCATGTGCGCAATGTTTGGTATGTCTGCCTTGTCGGTTCATTCATCCATTTGTTCACTTCACCAAAGGTGCTCCCCTTGTAAAACCAATCATGCGAAAATATAAGCTTGATTCAATGTTGACTTCCTTGCGTAACTATTATAGCAAAGAGACGAGGTTGTCAAGTTAGCTTTTACATGGGGTTAGGTGTCTATCGAGGTGGGTATGGCAATGAGATTCGAGTGACGCATTATCGTAATTTGATCAAAGAAAAAGGAGGGTTTCTACCCACCCTTGGGTAGCGCAGGTGGTATTCGCTCTCTCCGGCAATGCTGCAGTCGAGAGTTCGAATCCCCTCATTGTCAACACAATTGAAGTGGGGGGCCTTGGCGGTGGGTTGCTGGGCCAATCTCCCCTGAGGTTTACGTCTAAATAGTGGCTTACAACGACGTCCGACGGTGCCACCGAACATTGGAAGGTGGTGTGACTCCGATTAGCATAAGTGAAAGGGGGCTCCGGCGGTTCCTCGGTCACAAAAAAAAAAAAAAAGGAGGTTTCTTGGCAGACATGCGAAAGTGATAAACATCGACCCACTAAAGCATCACAACATATTCTTAAGGGGACCTACCTCGCAACTAGAGGCCGATGAGATGTCACCTTCTCTTGGTCAATTGCTTCCACCGGCCTCTAGTTTCATGGCGAAGACATGCACTCAAATTCCACCAAAAACACTACATAAATTCATGTCATGGACACCAGAGAGCACACGGTATTTGGAATTCACGAGCTTTGAATCGAAAAACATCGGACATTGGAGAGGTTCAAATCATGTCCTCCAGAGACTTTGTGAATCATTACAATTATCTTTCTATCAAATTCATCAATAGTGGCTTTTGTGAAACTCCGAGAGAAAAAATGTAGGGTTGAAACAAATGTGTTTTGTAAGTAATGAAAAGAATGAACGAAGGCTTGTTCATTATTTATGGACTTCAATATTGGTTCGGCTATTTTCGCAGCGCCTAATCAACTTGATCTAGAAGAATTCAAGAATGTTTAAACCCAGTTGACGACTAAATGCGAGAGACCCATTGGAATCATTGCAGAAAGCACTGCCAACAGAAAACACATGTTTTCACAACCTGGGGGAGCACAAAGTTTTCGCAGCGCCTAATCAACTTGATCTAGAAGAATTCAAGAATGTTTAAACCTAGTTGACGACTGAATGCGAGAGACCCATTGGAATCATTGCAGAAAGCACTGCCAACAGAAAACACATGTTTTCACAACCTGGGGGAGCACAAAGTTTTCGCAGCGCCTAATCAACTTGATCTAGAAGAATTCGAGAATGTTTAAACCTAGTTGACGACTGAATGCGAGAGACCCATTGGAATCATTGCAAAAAGCACTACCAACAGAAAACACATGTTTTCACAACCTGGGGGAGCACAAAGTTTTCGCAGCGCCTAATCAACTTGATTTAGAAGAATTCAAGAATGTTTAAACCCAGTTGACGACTGAATGCGAGAGACCCATTGGAATCATTGCGGAAAGCACTGCCAACAGAAAACACATGTTTTCACAACCTGGGGGAGCACAAAGTTTGACTAGCTAGATGGGCTACTAAGATGCCCTTTTCGGTCCTGCTTTCGAGCCATTTTCAAATGCAAGTACGTGGGCTTCATGTCCAACTTTGCTGCATGTATCGTAGGTTGTCCATGTCCAGCCCATCATCGCCAATCAGTTATAACTCCTTCTGCGGCTAGTCAATGGACGGTTAGCTTTCTTCCACAGAAAAAAGGTGGACGGCTAGCCTGACCATTGGGAGTAGTCTTGAGTTTACACTGAGGAATGCGCAGTCGATTAAATAGTGATCTGAGTTTTCTATCAGTTGATAAAGACGCCCTGCTTTTTTGTATCTTTGTTCAAGGGTTCACATTTCAGGTCCCCTTGGGACAACTCCAATTGAACATTGGACTTTTCACTGCTCTTTTGGACTATGACAACTGCGGGCGTATCGCTTCTCGATTCAGTTCGAGATCATCTGGTCCCTGGTCCGATCCCTTTCACGGTGAGAAAGAGAAGAAAAGAAGAGAACCGTGAACACTCGGGAATCGCTTCGCATGATGTATGAGCACACACGTGAGCGAGGATTGTACCATGAACATTCGGGAATCCTTTCTCCTCAGCCCACCTAAAAAAGTCTCGAGTCAACTAACGCGGTCTGAAGTAATGTGAGGCATTGGACTTTTGCTGTGATCAAATTTATTTTGTTGTGATATGAAACAAGTCGTTACATTGAATTGGCTCGGTATGCAATGGTGAATTGATGAGTATGGACTGTGAACTCTTTTTGTTTCCGGCACCTAAGATATGATCTCTATTGGATGATCACAACCCCAAGTATGTTTATGAAACTCCATCGATCATAACTAGCATCCAACCCTATTCCTAGTATCAACAAGTAAAATCACCAATGATAATGACGTAAGTATTATTTAAGGGAAAATTGACACAAATAGTCCATAAATTTTGATTCAATGCAATGTCGTCCGTGCACTTTTATTTTACTTAATATGGTCCTTTAACTAATGCTAATTGTTCAATCTAGTATCTTGATCCTATGAAAATGTTGAATGTCCTCTTTTCATTAATTTAAGTCAACAGAATCTATTGCTATAATTTTTAATTTGTTAAATTTGAACCGCAGACAAAAGATAATTATATGTATATTGTTCATGTGAGATATTCATCTAAAATCGTGAAAAAAAAAATCACGTGGGATATTGTTATTAAAAAATTCAAACTTGGGCACTCCAACAAAGGCCACCGACCAAGGAGCAAAAAAAATAAAAAAATAAAACACACGCACAGACACAAAGGCCAATCTCTTTTCTACCTTATCTTAGTTTCTACAATGCCCTAGATTCTCTGGTTCTATATTGCTGGGCCCCTAGAAGCCGTATAAGGTCAAGAAGAAAAGAAGGCAGGCCTTATAATTTTCATTAGGAGGAAGTGCCAAGATTATTTTGTTCTTTTCGAGGCATAGAGACAGATTTAGGTTTCACATTGAGGGCGTCTCGAAAGATAATGCATGATTTATCTGACTCAATCAAAATACAATTATGATGTCAAGTATGAATAGTTTATTAGGACAAGTTGTGTCATTTGATACCCTTTATGAGTACCCCATACATGTTCATCCAATATCTTATATCTACTTCATTTGTCGTAATTTCAGATCCTAGTTTTTTCTTAACCTTTCGAACATGACCCACACTTGTCTTTGTTTTCCTTGGCCCTAGGGAAGGGTCACTGACCATCACTCGCCCTAGGCAAGTTTTCGAATTTGATTGTACCTTTTGAAAATTTTAGAATTCAATTACACTTTCACTATAAGCTTTAAAACATCTAATGAACATATTCTTTTTTTTTTTCATACTCTAGAAATCTATAATAATATATTGGATGGTGTCCTTACCATTTTATTTTCCTTATTTTAGCTTATACATGGCCGATCAAACATTCTGATCATCGTGATATGGTATGGTGCATTTCAATCAAGAACAAACTTGAATCAGTAACTATTAAATGACTCGAGAGTGAGTCAAACAAAATGGTTAATACCATAAATAAATCCAAATTATAACATATGTGATAAATTTATCCTAACTAATTTTTATACAAAAAGAAATCAAAAACCAGACATCTATCTCCAAACTAATTTTTTGATTAGAAAAAATCCCAAATCGATACATTTACCCTCTATGAGTTACCACGAAAAACCACAAACCGATACATATGTGATAAATGAAAAGTAAAATCCAAAACCGATATAATTATCAACGTTACGTCTTATCTAACTCAGTAATTTGACAGTAAAATTTAACGAGAATTAACAAAAGGTAAATTTACTCGATGTAAATTTGTTACAAATACATCAATTTGAAATTTTTTGTTGTGCTAATCCAAAATAAAACATACAAATAATCGATAAATTGCACATTACAATCGATTGCGGAAGTGGGTCCCATCACAACATACGTCACGCCCTTCTTTGCCCCTCTCTCTCTCTCTCTCTCTCTCTCGTGAAAGGACATCATCGAACCATCCGAACGCATTTCCGACCGGCGGGCGCGAAGCTGCCAGTTCAGCTTCCTCCCCGCGACCCCGCGGCTTCCTTCCGCACGTGTTCACACTCACGTTCATGTTCATGCCCTATCTCCACGATCCGGGTCGCCCGACAGCGACCGCGGAGCCCATCACGTGGTGGGATTCGACGTGGTGACGTTGACGTCATCGCGTTGATAGGCCCCCCGGCCCCGCCGAGCGGGTCTTCACGCGTCAGCTCCCGATCCCCATGACTGGAAAGGGCAAAACGTGTTCATATCTAATGCTGTTGACCTTTCGGGGATTCCGCCTCCGTCATTTGACCACGTGCTCCTCCTCCTGCTGCTGCTGCTGCTGCTCCGGTCTAGTCCGGTCCGGGTCGCTCCGGTCTATGGTGGGGCTTCCTCGAACCCGGACATGAGCGGGGCGGCGGACAAGACCGCGGTAGTTGCACCCATAAAGATCATCTGAATTTTCGTGTAGTTGATGTCGTGGTTATGCTGAAATGCGAACTATGAAAAGATCAAATTGGCTTATACTTATTCCGAATCAAAACGGTTCGGGTTCGAATCCTAACCAAAGAAAAAGGACAGGATCTTTCGTCTTTTTCGAAAGGTACCATGGAAATTCGAAACTAAGTTATCGTTATCAATTTTGTCATCTTCCGACGATAAGAACGCTTTAGTCTTTTATATATATAATTTTTGAGAATTTTATTAAAAAGAGGATGCTTATTTTAAAATTTTATTCGTCGGAAGTCCGTGCTTTATAAATATCTTAAGAATTTTCGTAATATTTGAATGATTAAATATGAACCGCGTGATTAAACTAATCTATTTCTTGTTGAGCGAGTCTATGGTCCTCTGTGGGCATTGGGACCCTGACATTAATGTACCTTTCCGAACGCGACTTTTTGGGGGCAATCGGAACAAAATGATGAAAACCATCAGTCGTTTCTACGCTCATCTCCGAATGTTCCGGAAAAAGAGCAAAATAAATCTCTTGCGGGTGAGTAAATTATCATCATACAGACTTAAGATCTACCATCTGAGGGGGCAACAAGTTGGTTTAATTTTTGTGTTTCTTTTAGATGGGGAAAAATTAAACTATTAATCATTTTTATTCTTACTTTACTTTCGCATTTTGAAATAAAATTATTAAAAATCCAAAAAAATTGAATATATATAGTTTGAATACTTAGATGTTTCTCATAAAACAAAAGTGAAACTATGGAGAGAGGATTTACACAGAGAAAAATATAAAGTTCTAATTATCTCAAACATAGATAAGCTCTCTACTATTTTTACTTCCATTTTTTTTTTTTAATTATATCGATATCTTTTTTTGGTCGCCAAAAAAGGGATGCGGCGTGATTGGGATATATTTTTCTCGTCACTCGAATATTCGATTGTTAAGGCGCCAATACTGGATCTCTGTAAGAAAATCAACGTATGCCTTTCTTGGCCTTTCAGGTAGGATCAAGTGCAAGAAATTGAAGAGATGGAATGCGATATCATGGAAAGATGCTAGAAACCTTTTAGAGGTGCGAATTGCAAAAGATTACTCTTCATTCCGAACGAGGGTTCCTACCAATTTTGAAAATTCACTACTCACATACAAATGTTTTTTTACACGCGATGGAACCAACAAGGCTTTCCAGCTGTCTCGGTCCTCTTATCACATGCCCTAATCAAAAAACTAACCATATAATAACATTATTTCCTTTTTTCTAGATTCTTGGTCAAAATAATTCGTCGCGGCAGCTAAAACGAGTAAACCAGCTCGTGTAGTCTCTGGCTAACCCTCGAAGTCTCCACTCCCACCCGAGAAAGTCTCACCTGTAAGAAGACGTTCGAAAAAGTTAAGGTCGAAAGCATGTTCCCATGGTCAAAGCTGAGCTTTTCTGCGCTCGAATTCTCACTGTACCTGAGCATGGAGGGTGTAGAAGATCTTGTCGCCGATGTTGGAGATGCTGGCGCTCACGACCTCGGCGCCTTCCTCCTCGAGAATGCCGATCACCTCGTACAGCATGAACCTCTTGCTCGCCCCGCACCCGCTGATCAGCGTCACCTCGACCCCGGAGTCCCAGTCCCGTATGTTGACGAACGGCAGCGCCGAGGCCTGCCTGGCCGCGGCACCGTCGAATGCCGGCCCGCACTCCCCGCCGCCGCGGCGGCGGCTGACTTCCAGCCGCGCCGCCGCCAGCTCCTTCTTCGCCTTCAGCATCTCGACCTTCTCCTTCAGCTGCGCGATGTACGCCGCGGCTTGCTCGATCTGGTCCTGCTGCGACAGCATGTCCTGAAAACGGGAAACGCCCTGATGAATTTTCCCGGAAAGGTTGAATGCGGGGGACGAAAACCCACGAACCGGAAGGGGGAAAACACGAGCTCGCGGCGGTTTTTACCTTGGGGATGGATCTGGGGTGGTGGGAAGGGACGAGGGAGGCGAGCTTGAAGCAGAGGCTCTTCATGTGGATGCGCCGGTTCCGCTCCACCGTCTTGCGGTCGGGCTTCATCGAGTCGCTGCTGCTGCTGCTCTTCTTCTTCATCTCTCTCTTTCGCTACACGCCTCGAACGAACGACAGCCGACGAGAGCAAAGGAAAGGGGACCTTGCGGCGGGCAGAGCGAGGCGATGAGCTCGGGACGATGCGATGGACGGAGACAGAGAAAGAGAGAGAGGATGGAGTAAGTGCAATGTACAAGAGAGCGGGCGCGCCTACTTATATAACAGCCAACATAAACTATTCTGACACCCCACATGGCGAAGCGCAGGGGCGAAGTAAGGAACGGCCTGCGAAGCCTCGCCTGTCAACAACGTCAGGAAAGACGAAAGGACAAGAGGGATTTGGGTCCCACTCCTTTTTTTGGGGGGGTGTTTACACACACGTGTCCGTCCGACTAATCGATCGCATTTCCTCTGTTCCAAAAAACTATCTTCGTCTCGCCAAGCCCGCCGAGAGAAAAAAAAACAACTAGTTTTTGGTCCCCCATGGTAAGAGATGATGACTTTCGAACCCCGTCCCCAAAAAAAAAGATGATGAACATTGTGACGGAAGAAGATGATAACGACCATGAGATGGTATTATCTGATTTATGAATCGAGTTAGATAAGAGCGTATGACCAGCTCGAGTTGACCTGGTCATGGATTTACATTTGCTTTATTATTTTGGGGGGAATTGAGTCGTTATCGAAACGTGAATCAAGTATTAAATTACAAAAGAGTTTTTCTTAAGGTGGGTCCTGAACTCTTTTTTCCTAGCTTTGTTGAGAAGGTGTTATGTTGTGTTTATAAAATTATTCAAAAATTCAAAAATTTATTACAATTTTTTCAATTCAATTTTAAATATTTTTATATTTTATCAATTGAATCCGTCTGAAATCGATGTTTAAGACTTAATTGGTAATATTAAAATGTTTAACACCGAATTAACAAAATTGTAATAGATTTATGACTGTTGGGCAAAATTTAAATATTCCAAGAAATGCCGTGTTTATTAAACCCCGATTATAAAACTAGACCATTTGGCCTTGAGGATCACCTACTTCGCTTTACAGCACGCCGTTAGTTTTTTTTTTTTTTTTGGGTCGGTACAGCACGCCATTAGTTTGCCATCCACTTTTTGGACCGATCCTAGCATACCCCCATCGTCGCTCCACTGTACCAATCTCACGCGAGAAGCATAATAATTGATCTTGTTATCAGAGTTTTGCGGGCGCCAATGGGTCCAATGCTTTTTCTCTATTATTAGCGGAGCCGTGTTACTGCTAAAAAAGCGAGTCACCGAGTGTCTACCTCGTTCACATAGACACTTTGATCGGTCCGGCATGTGAAGAACGGGTTATTAATATTGTACCTAACGGATTAAAGGGCCACGGCACGGACGAGCGACAACCGAGTCCTTTTCGTTGAAATTAAAGTCCAAAGGACAGCAGGGGAGCGTGGGGCCCAGACCTTTTACGAGCGGGTGGGGCCCTCCCGTGTCCAACGTAGTACGTCGTCCCTTGTCTTTTGTCCCTTGGGATGTCCTGGGTGGTGGCGGCCCTTCCTGTTGGACCTTGACCCGTTGACTTTCCTTCGCCTTTCTAAGTCACGCAGTAGATCCTCGCGAGCCCGCGGCTCCACCGGCCAGATTATTACGAATTTGCCACTGCCACCATCTCCTGCCTTTCCATATATGTGCTGCTCCAGTTCGTTCGTGTAGGTTTGATCCAGTCTTAGTTCATACTTGTCGCCAAAAAGAAAAATGGTGACAGCACTTTCTCCCACTTTAAGTGACCTTGAGACAAAAAAGAAAAGAAAAAGTAATCCCACTTTAAGTAATTTTGAGACAAAAAAAGAAAAAGTAACCTTCAGAGCTGAAAAAGCATGCCCGCTCTCCATTTGCGTGTAATCATAAGGATAATTTACTGTATCAAAAATCGGAATTGAATTCGGAGATTGAGAAATCCATATTACTTTTGGCTCTCAGATAGCTTAGTGAAATACTAATGGGAATTAGCGATAATTTCATCTTGAGAAGGTGTTAATCGATTTTGATTGAATTGATATGTCGGGATTGAGTTAATGCAAAATATCTCGCTTGAGACCGATAATTTACTGTATCAAAAATTGGAATTGAGTTCAAAGATTGAGAAATCCATGTTACTCTTGGTTCCTAGCTTAGTGAAATAGTGATGGGCATCGGCAATTCGATTTTGATTGAATTGATGTGTCAGGGACGAGTCATAGCGAAGTATCTCATTTGTGACAGACAATTTACTATATCAAAAATTGGAATTGAATTCGAAGATTGAGAAATTCATGTTACATTTGGCTCTTAGCTAGCTTAGTGAAATAGTGATGGGCATCGGCAATAATTTCGTCTTCAAAAGGTGTTCATCGATTTAGATTGAATTGATATGTCGGGGCAAGTTATAATGAAATATCTCGTTTGAGACGTACAATTTATTGTATCAAAAATCGGAATTGAATTTGAAGATTGAGAAATCCATGTTACTTTTGGCTCTCAGCTAGCTTAGTGAAATAGTGATGGGCATTGACAATAATTTCGTCTTTAGCAAGTGTTCATCGATTTTGATTGAATTAATATGTTGGGGTTGAGTTATAGCGAAATTTCTCGTTTGAGCCGAATAATTTATTGTATAAAAAATCGGAACTAATTTTGAAGATTGAGAAACCTATGTTACTGTTGGCTCTCAACTAGCTTTGTGTAATGGTGATGGGCTTGTGCAATAATTTCGTCTTTAAAAAGGTGTTCAACGAATTTGATTGAATAGATATGTAGGGGTCGAGTTACAATGAAATATATAGTTGCATAAAAGGGGTCCAAGTAATGCTAGGTCAAGCTTTCATGTACAAAAATAAAGAAAAGGCATGTCCGCGAGGAAATATGCCTAAATCATTTTAAAAATGAAAGTGATCCACGTCATGCAAATTGTACTTACATAATAAGGACCACGAGCCGAGAGGCATACTTAAAAGAAATCTTTTTCTTGAAATCTTTTTCTTGAGAGATTCCTTCCTCATATATAAGCTGGCGTCCGGCACACCTATCTTTAAGATATGATTTATGGCCATTAACGTCATGTTTCGACTGCAGTGAATGTCATCCAAGTGTTCTTTTGGCACTTGTTAACCAAAATTTCATTAAAGAACGTTTGAATGTTCAATGCACGGATTACACGTCACATGAGGAAAACGGCACATCAGAAATGACAAGACTTGCTTTTTTCGAATGTTAACAAAGCACTTTCGGGGTCTCTGTGAGCACCCTTTCTGGACTTGCGGGAACAGCGGCTTCCGGCCCCTCTCTCTGTCGACCGGCAATATCTCAAGGATCACGGGACTCCACACAGGTACAATCGTGTGTGCGAAGGTCCACTCCACCCAGCGCCTCTCGTTCGTAACTTGACGGCGAAATTAGGGCCACATGTTTCTTTTTTTGGCCATATTTGCAAATACTTGGAGGTGAAAGCACATTCACAATCCCCGAGCAGATTATAGCCACGATCTTATGTGGTCGGCCCAGATAGATTTGATTGAGGCGAGCGAAATGAAATGCGAAACATGAATTACACCATCTTTGAGTCCGACAAACTTACAAAATGATTAAAGTCATCGATATCATAAATTTGATGAGTAAGTTTAAATCCTCTAAATAGTTGATACATCTCGTTTCTTTTCTTTCTTCTTCTTCTTGTTGATGTGTTCACTGAGACTTTGCTCAATATCACCGTGCACCATCGTGCCGCCACCTCTAGCCACCGCTAGCGTTGCCACCTCCACCCCACCCACCCTCTCTCTCTCTCTCTCTCTCTCTCTCGTACCTAACATGAAACCTCATGGATCTCTGCAGTTACCGAATGCAGTTCCCCATCACTAAATTTGATTGAGGCCAGCGAAATGCCACGTGAATTACACCATCTTCGAGTCTGACAAACTTACAAAATGATTAAAGTCATCGATACCATAAATTTGATGGGTAAATTTAAACCCTCTAAATGGTTGACACATCTCGTTTCTTTTCTTTCTTCTTCTTCTTCTTGTCGATATGTTCACTGAGACTTTGCTCAATATCACCGTGCACCATCGTGCCGCCACCTCTAGCCACCACTAGCGTCGCCACCTCCAGTGCCCCCTCCCCTTCTCTCTCTCTCTCTCTCTCTCTCTCTCTCTCTCTCGTACCTAACATAAAACCTCATGGATCTTTGCAGTTACCAAATGCAGTTCCCCATCATGGTTCGATCTGGGAGGAGACTACGAGTGAAGTTGTCTCGTACCTAACATGAAACCTCATGGATCTTTGCAGTTACCGAATGCAGTTCCCCATCACGGTTCGGTCTGGGAGGAGACTACGAGTGAAGTTGTGTTTAGGTCGGTTAGTAATGACTGGAAATTTGGTTTCGGGTCGTTGATAAAGAAGGATACTGTACTTAGATTGACGGGGAATTGACCGATTCGATGTGGTGGAGACTCACTTGTGAGTGCTGCGAAACCAAGCAACATGACGTGCTGTGCAGATTTAAAATAAGTACTTGATACGACCTAGTTGAGCTGTAATGCAATGGCTTAAGTTTTTTACTAGAGGAGTCCAATAAGTTGTCAATAGGCTTAAGTTATAAGCTCCCTCTTGGATCTCTCGTTAAGAAAATATTTACGGTCTTTCCATTAGGGATGTCAAAATCAAATTGAAAAATCAAATCGCATTGAACTAAAATTTCATTCATTTTCCGTTTGGCTCGTTGAAGGTCATGAAAAAATAACCATTTTCTTATTTCGGTTCGGATGGTTTCGGTTCAGTCACTATACTATAAATCATCCATCTTCTTAATATTATAATTTACACACTTTTTCGCATTTTTCATTAAATCTCTTCTTGATGTTATACAAAAAATTAAAAAACCAAACTGAACTGGGTCTTCAATTTAGGTTAATCAGCTCGGGCCGTAATTCAGTTTGAAGTTAATGCATTCCAAATGGTTTGAGTTTCTTTTAAAAAAAGAAAGGTTAATTGTATTCAATGAATGGGTTTAAAATGAATAGACCAATTTCTTAACCCATATATGATCTATGAAGTACGGACACATTGCCGGAGCTTCCGTGTCGTGTCCGACACGCTTGGACACGCTCGGACACGTGGTCAACACGTGTCGGATTTTCCAACAAGTGGTCAACCTTTCTTGACGCGTTCCGACGCGCGTCTGAGAGAGAGGATTGTTGAAGAAGATGATGGAGGGTGGAGGCGAGGGAGGGCCAGAGGAAGAGCAGGCAATCTAGAGGGCTGCAATTGCGATGCTGCGGTGGAGGGCCAGCGGCGAGGCTACAGCTGCAAAAGAGAAAGGGCCAAAGGCCCTTCAGCAAGCAACTACGATGAGGCAATCGGGAGAGAGCTGTGCGGTGAGGAGGAAGAAGAGGCCGTGGTTAGGGTTTTAGCAAGAAGAGGGGGAGGGTGGTGGGGGATGATGGAAAGAAAACGGGGTCGGAGAGGGGGGTGGCGTGACGATGAAAAGAAATCGGGGCTGGAGAGGGGGTGGCATGGGGTGGGGGGAGAGATAAATCGAGGGGGGGGGATGGGGGTTATTGATGGGGGTAGGGATTGGGGATGATTGATGGGGGCGGGGAGCAAGTGCTGTCGTGGGGGGAGGGGGAGAGAGAGAGCAGGGAAGAAATTGAGGGGAAGATTTTGGGGTGGCATGGGGAGCAGGTGCTATCGTGGAGGGAGGGGGAGAGAGAGAGAGAGCAGGGTAGAAATCGAGGGGAAGATTTTGGGTTGGCGTGGGGTGGCGTGGGGGATAGGAGGAAAGAGAAACGAGAGAGGGAAATGATTTTTTGGGGATGAGAGTTTAGAGAGAAAAGAGGGGAAAATAATTGTTGGGAGCTTTTTCAGGGGGAATAATTTTGAGCGGCAAAATTATTTTTGTTATAAAAATAAATAAATAAGTTAAAAAGTGATTTTGAAAAATAAAAATATTGAATGTTAAATAATAATAAATTTTGATGATTATAGAATATCATAGATTTATTTAAATAAAGTTGATTCTATTTTTTTGTTAGTCATTAGTCTCATCCATAATTTTTGTTAAAGTTAAAAACATGTTTCCAAACACGGGTACGCGTTAATTATGAATATGTTTTTCAAATTTTCTATGAATAGATTTATTAATATTATTATTGTAAATTCATTGTAAACTATTTTTATTTATTTATTTGTGAATTTGAATCAAATTAATTAAAAATAAAAATATTTATTTAATAATAACGTGTCCCAACGTGTTAGAATTCTCTATTTTTGAAAAATGACGTGTCGGCGTGTCGTGTCGTGTCGCGTGTCCATGCTACTTAGTATATGATAGGGTGAATATTTATATGGTTTAATTATATTTAATAAAAGGGTTCAGAATGAATACACCTATTTGTTAACCCTCGACTGAATTGTTACATGTGTTAATTATATTTTATGAATGGGTTCAAAATAGTAACTATGAAAGTTAAAGGGTTTACAACTTATTTAAACTTAATTCACCTTTATAACTCTCTCTTTATTCTTTTTTACTTTCTTTCGATCTTGTGCTTACTCACTCGGTACTCTCACTTCAAATATAGGTCAGATTGAATATGAGTTCGATACAAATCACTATATTTGTATTACATAAATATAGGCCATAATGAGTTAAATTGATCGATTTGGATTAAACTATTTTCAACTTGACTCATTTTTTTGATTCAGGCAATATATGTTGCGCAAGGCAAATGACGGCTAGGGCAGAAACCGACGGTGCACAAACTTTGTTGATTCGTGATAGAGAGAAAATAGCACACGCAATCATTATTCCTGCACTTTTCCATTCTGCATGGCCGAAAGGTGTCTTCTTCTCACTCTTCCACATCCCCTTTTTTATTAATAATTTACACACCACTGAATGATCATTTAGATATCTTATTTTTCTCTTCAAATATCATCTGAGTCGCACTTTGGAGACCATTTGTCCAATCACATCAATTATCCCTTGTCCCTAATTTTTGTTGTAGATGCTTTTCCGTATACTAATTACCAAAGCGGCGGACCAACTACATGACTTCGTGGTTGCTAAACCACGTGGAAAGTAGCTCACGGATTTATCTCCTATACATGATTTATTCCATAGATGTCATGTGCTTCGACACCAATAGCTTAACAAAGGGAAAAATACAAAAAAAGTCTTAAACCTATTGTATTGAAAAACTTTTTAATATTGGTACCAATTGATTCATCCGGCCAATTTTGGCCGACCGATCTTGGCGATGGACGTCGGCTGGTGGCTGGACGCTGATGTGGTAATTTTTATGATTTTTTTTTTAGCCACCACCAAGAAGAAGGGAGAAAAGAAAAGGAAAAAGAAAATAAAAAAATTAATAAAAAATTCAAAAAAATCATTAAAAAATCATAAAAATTGCCATGTCGTCGTCCAGCCACTAGCCGATATCCACGTCAGTGTCGACCGGCCAAAATTAGCTGGATGGACTGAATTGGTAGCAATATTAAAAGGTTTAGGACTAAATTGGTTTAATTGAAAATTGTGGAATTAAATTGGTACCTTTTTGGTACTTTTCCTGCTTAACAAGATTGGAGAAAACAAAGATTCCACCTTTGATATTATACTTGAGCATAGAATGTGTGAAACACCTTATCGCCGACAATGGAAACGCTGGCGCACACAGCTTCGGCTCCTTCTTCCTTGAGAATGCTAATGGCTTCAGACAACGCGGAGTTCTTGTCCACCCCACTGATCAACGTGACCTCAAGAGCAGAAACCAGAGCCCCAGGTTGACGACCGTTGGATCTCATTGCGAGCTCCTTCCTCATTTTCAACTCATCAACTCTCTCTTTTAATTGGTTGATGTACGCCGCCGTGGCTTGAATGGCTGCATCTTGCTGGGACAACATGTCCTATAAAATAAAGAAACGAAGATGCAGTCGAGTAGTTACTTAGTGGGGTATGCTGTTGTACTGTATTGCTGCAGTCCTTATACATATTCAATGAGCAATATGCATTAGCGCTCGTGTATCAATCATCGTGCAACTTCGAATTCGTTAAGTGCTGACTCAAACTTGAAGAGTCTCTTCTAGGGTTTCTAGAGAGAGTACCTCTAGAAATCCTATACTCAGGCGGTTCATCTCCTAACTTCATATGATTTATGGATACAAACATTTTCTTTAGAAAAAAAAGGCTTTGGTTTCAATATATAAATTGATGGCGCAACGCAATACTAATTTTCTTTTCTGTTTAAGCTGGAATATGCAGTCTTCTGCTTGTTATCTACTATGTAACCTTCGTCAAGAAGATAGAGAGCATCTTTCCTGTTTTGTTCTTTCTTCAGGAAGGCGATTGAAGAAGATTTTAGAGCTTAATGAAACTTTGAGGCGACAAATGCGTGATTAGCGGCATTTTGATGGGTTGTACAAACGGCCGAACCTTTCGGCCTTTAAATTCTTAAACTCACCTGCTGTCCTTGCATTTCATCACATGTAGAGAGATAAAAATGCTGATAGTTGCATGGTCCTGGTTTTGCTCGATATGAATGACAAATCAAGCTGATCAGACCAACTGTAGCTAGCTTGAAGACAAAGTGGGTTGGAAGAAAATGCCAAAACAGATTACCTTTTAATTGACGTACGGCATTAAGCTCCTAGTGAGTTCATCAAAAATTTGGAAAAATTACGTAACAAGTTCTCATTCGTATTGCGGAGCCTATGAAAATGAATAAGTGGAAGATGTTTTGACATAAGTTGTTGTTGATGGTAGAAAAAAAAATTTGCCAACTAATTTTTCTTAATGATACGAACTTTTATTTTTTAAAAAATATCTTTCCAATCATTTATTTATATGAAATAAATGGGCCCTACTTCTTACAAACTATCGCTGCCAAGCTTGGTTGGATAATTGGAACTCCTGGCAATGGCGGCTTTCTTTGTTTGTTTCCTCTTGTCCGATACACGAGAATACAGTTTAATACGACATGAAATAATCAAAACATGCATTTGTGTACGTAATTGCATATTTTCTTGGCACGCACTCTTTCTTTTCAAATTATTCTTTCCCTCCATGATGATATAGCTCACAAATTCTTCATGAGGGAAGCGAGCTTGGAGAAGAGACCTTTCATGCGGATTCTTCGATTTCTCTCCATTGTCTTCCGATCGAGTTTGAGAGATTCAACTGCCTAATTTGTCTTCATCTCTATTTGCTCCTTTTTAGTAGCTCCCTTTTTGCTAAATAACACAAAGGACAACTTGAGATATAATCATGTGTTCAAATATTTAAATAATAAATTACATTTTCATCTATCAGTTTAAACTTTTACAACAGTCTCTAGTATTCCTATAAATTTTCATAACATGATTGAGCTAGGGAGAATCAACATCAAATCACAATGAAAAGTAGATTTTTAGATATGCTATCTCATATCATTAATAATACAATGTGACGATCATGTTTAAAGATGTGACAATCAAGACTTTTTGTGAAATCGGGATTTTGTTGATCTGGTTCACACAACAAATGACCTACTTTTATTATTATAAACTTCGTCTGCTACTATAGAGGTCATTTAGAAAGAAGAGTTGCTCAAAAAAAAAAAAGCAAACAAGAGAATTGATTTAAAAGGCAGTGATTGACAATTCAGAAACCAACGTTGACAATAATCAAGAGAAATTATTGACACGTATTATTACCAGTCGACGTCATTTGGAAACTCTGCTAGATGTTGGAATTGGAAGACAAATAAGATATGTCGAATTCAAAACCCGGACGAAAAGCTTGTCTGCCATTTGCGAAGACGCGTGGCAAGAGCTAATAATTGGTACTAGTGGGCTACAAATAACCACAGTGAATGCTGCCCCTCTCTTTGATCAAAAAAAAAAAAAAAATGCTGCCCCTCTTTCTCTTCTCTCACTTTTTCCGAAACGTCATTTCATGAAATTTATTCAGCTCTATCTCTACTTTTCAACACTTTGGAGTACATTTGAGGATATTTTTTTTAAATAATTCTTTTATATTTTTATCCTTTAGTACAATTTCTAAGTAAAATAATATATTTAACAATTGTCCAAAATTTATATCATTAAATTAAAAAAGAATAGGAATGTATTTAGTATGACTCATAATTTTTTTTATGATGTAGAATTTCTTTTAATTTTCTAATTATTTTTTTGAGATTTTTTTTCCAGCTCTCTTCTTCAATAGCTGAGTGGCAAACGGCGATAAACGACGGCAGATGACGAAGGGGCGATGAGCAGCTGGCAACAAGGCTCAAGTGACCAATTTGAAGAAGAAGCAAAAAAAGAAAAAAAAAAAAGAAAAGAAAGAAAATAACTTATTCCAGAAATTATTCCTGCAAATGAGAAACCACTTATTTCCACTTCTTATTTTTGTTTCAAATCTATTTCTTGACCACTTTTTTATTCTGTGAAATAAAATATTAACTGACATTATCAAATTGAAACGTTACCAAACAGAGTCTTAAATTCCTTAAGTTGTTCTTCATGCGTCAACTGGGCAAGAAGTTCTGTTTCTTATCTAAATGCCTCTTTTGTGTACTCAATTATTTTCCTTTCAAAACAAAAATTAAGATTTTCACTTGATCTGGGCCACTAACTAAACAGAATCTCTCAATGAGGCTCAAGCACGACCAACATAATTGATAATCGAGATGAACCAATTCATGTGTACGCGAGTTGTTGAGAGCGCACAACAAAAGTTCAATATCTTCAATTGAGGAGATCACCAAGTGAAACTTAAATGCGAACCCATTAATATATGCAATTAGATACACCTTCACTCAAAAGTTCAAGCTAATGAGTTATAGGTCAATTAAGATATACTAACCGTTTCACACATTAATTCTCTTACGTGAGACTTCTTTAAGATAATTCATAAGTGCATCCTAACACAATCCCCAACGAGTCTCGACCCCGAAGCAGGGGAAGCAAACATGAAAATCCTAACTCATGTCAGCTTCAAGATCAGCAGGAGGAAAGGGGGAGAAAAGAGAGAGACAGGTGCGTGTAACATTCCAGGCACGGAACGTCTTTGAAAGTAAAGTCTGCATGAGATAGGGTGAAGCCGCCATTGGGCCACCTTAGCCATGTGAAGGTTACGGAGATTATTCGAATATTGGAGGGACATCGGGGTCCATTGGAATGATGTTTAGCTTTGCTGGTTTAATCCATGTTCTTGTATATAGGAGTGTGCAACGGGAACCGCGGTCCCCAAAGAGTGCAGTCCGTTCTCGATTTCCACTTTTGGAACCGGTAGCCAATCGGTCCGGTTCCTGGTTCCAAGGTGGGAATCGGACTGGTTAAATATATATAATATATATTTTTAAATTTCTTAAGAAACAAACCCTAATTCCTCTTAATTTCTGTCATTTTTTATTTTATTTTTATCCAAAAATAACAAATTTACTAGTTCCACCGGACCAGACCGGTTGGTTAGTGTGGTTCTTGGTTCCAAGACCGATTGGTCCGGTTCTGGTTCCACCTCAGAACTGGACCGGATTAGGGACCGATCAATCCTACTTATATGCGTGACTGTTTTGAACCAGCCTTTTGCCTTCTTTCGATGAATTATTGGTGCTATATTGGGTTCGGAGGCTCTGTCAGGACGCCAGGGAAGGAAAGAAAGCACCTGATGCTAGACGATGCAAGAATGCGGGAAACAGAACGCCTAGTCATTGCATTGATGCTGCTCTAGCTAGGATCTTCATGTTTGCTTCCCCAGCTTGTCGGGGTCGAGGCTTGTCGGCACTCGAGTACACATAAAGAAAACACCTTAGGTCCATATTTTATCGCAGACCGTCTGTTGCTTCTGCTCTGTCGTCTTTACCTAATGCTTTTAGGTGTATAAAGGTGACAATAATGGATTCCAAAGTGCACAAAAGTCCTTTCGTACCAAATGTGACCAAATAAGATTGTCGTGCTCAAAGGCAAAAGAACTTATTTAGTTTTGTTGCCATAACCTAGCTAGAGGCTACAAAAACTCATTGTGTTTATTGAGTTAATGACGACAAAAAAATCGCCTCAGATCATTTTTTTAGGCCAATTAGACGACGATATATATCTTACATTAGGTTTATTTGTTGAATTAGGCATGGAGACAGTTGTTGTCATAACCTAAAAAATCGCCTTAGATCAATTTTTTAGGCCAATTAGACAATGATATATATCTTACGTTAGGTTTATTTGTTGAATTAGGCATGGAGACAAATATTTTTTGATTCGTTGCTTTAGACATCATTATTTGTTTTTAATTAGTATTTGATTATAGTTATTTGTTATTGTTTTGATATTGGAAGATCAAATTATGAAGTTTGAAAATTCATAGTTTTACTATATCAAATATGGATAAGGTCGACAAAAAATTTCGCTAAGATCAAATCGAATAATATACTCGATAACATCATTACAAAGTAACATAAAATTAATCTGACTAAATTCAGCAAAAGTCCTCTCTAAATGCTTGCTTTCTCCACACGTCAATCCTACTCGAGTGTAAACACGTGGCTAGAACAAAAGATGTGAATTGAAATTATATGATTCATATATAATCAATTATATATACTTAGATATTAAATCAAATAAATGTAAGCCGCAAAATCGGCATCCCAAAATTTCATAACTAAAATCTAGAACATGGTGATGGAGAAAAAGATATTTATGCGCCTGATTTGGAATCTATTATTCTTTATGCAGAATAACGGTGATTCAGACTTCAAATGCTTTTCTTCAATTACCTTCTATATCACTCGCTCAATAAAACCGTCCCTCATGAATTCCTTATGTGAGGTTATTTGATTATTAAGGTTATATGATAGATTTGAATACTATTTATAAAATTTTCAACCACAGACATTCTCATCACATGTGAGTTTTTACTTGACATTCAAGCGATTGATCAAAATGTTTAAAATTGGCACGCCGAATATATATTAGCTAAAAGGACTAAATTGACACATATACAATATTTATGATTAAATTAGTATCAATATAATAAATTTAAATTTTTTTTTTCACTTTTCTCCATTGACATCTACATATGGGGTGTGAAAGCCTTTTATCAAACACACGACTGCTATTTGATTCTTATTTGAAAAAACTGGGACCTATACCTAGGCATGTCAAATCATGTTCACTAAGAATTTTATGAGAAAATGTTTCATATGCTGCACGAATTTTGATGGGAAAATGTTTTACCAAATTCCATCTTCAGCGTTTCTCGATTGAAGAATGTGGAAAATACCTCTCACGTAATTCACATAGCCCGCTGACCAAAGCAATGACGTAGTACTGTTGCCAGATGAGAGCTTCTTGTTTATGCTGTGTTGCTTTTTGTCTCTGTGTTGAATCTTGACCTCTTGACTTTTCGTTCTGTAGAAATATCCGCTAATCATCACCGGCCAGACATGTAAATCACTGTTTGATCTGCTACGTAAACCATCGATCAAGCTCATGTCTTTTCGTTTACAGGCTTCGTAGCTCCCAAGGTTCCTCTTTTCTTGGACTTCTCTTCACGGGGCTATTTTAGAACCAGCTCTAGTATGGGACATTCGAGAAAAACCGAAGGGACGGATCCAATCCTCAAGCCAGGGTCGAATTGAAGAGAATGAAATTCGAGACCGACCTCATACGAAAACGTATCCATACTTAATCCTAATTATGAAAATAAATATTAACTCATTTAACCATTTTAAGCTTTTCATGTTGATGTGTTATTTGATTAAAATTTTATATCAAATTTAAAAAGTAAAGTAACAAAATATGAAGATGTAAGTAAATAAAACGAAAAATGAAAAAAAAAAATCAAAGAGACTGAAGGTAAATATGGTCTTTTATTTTATTTTTTAAATCGAATTTTTAATTATTTTAATCTTCATTTTTTTTTCCTTCTTCTTCACCCGATTGCCAGCCATGGTGACGGTTGGCGACTAGCTACAAGCAAGCTTGAGTCTCCGTCGTAGAGTTGCGTGAGGCTTCAACCTTGCCAAATCAACAAGCTTGAGTCTTGCCGGCGATAAAGGTCAATGAGCTCGAGCTCACTAGGGGCCAAATTGGTGAGCTTGTCACTCGCCTGTGGCCAGCCACCAACGGAGGAAGAAGGAATAATAAATAAATAAATATTTAAAAATTTTAAAAAATAAAAATGACATATTTGTGATTAATTTAAAACTTGTTAGGTAACACCATTTATGACCAATTTAAAACCCATTTAAGACCCATTAAGTTCTTATGTGCCACATTTATGACCCATTTAAGTTTGTTTTTAATATTTAAAGTTAACACATTTATGACCACACCATTAAATATGAGTTAAAATAGGGATTCTAGACCCATTTTGCTACCTTTAAACAGAAGGTTAGTGGTCTCCTAGTCAAGAGATTCTATTTATAACGTCTTCGGTTCGACTCAACCTGATTGTGCATACATTTCGATGACAAGGTTAGGTTAGATCTCAAGGTCCAAACTAGATCATCTGCTAGAGAATCTACAGAATTGACACGAAAATGAGATGAGGAATTTTTACTCGCTTCAAAATACCCTCCATGTTGTACAAATCAATTTTACACATCAACACGCACACCTAACATTACTCATTTTTTGAATGGCTCATTGCCAACTCGCTGATGTTGCCAAAACCCTAGTTCATGTCGAGCCAAAACTCCTCCCCAACTTGGC
Organism: Eucalyptus guilfoylei; assembly: GCA_016097605.1. NCBI lineage: Eukaryota > Viridiplantae > Streptophyta > Magnoliopsida > Myrtales > Myrtaceae > Eucalyptus > Eucalyptus guilfoylei. The sequence continues at coordinate 1,900,971 of CM027861.1, forward strand.
AGCACGTACGGATGTTATTTGTCTTCTCTGCTTAGATTCAAACGATGTACATGCCTTGAAGAATACATATACGTAATTCCTTGAAGAATATCAGTCAACTTCTGTTTCTTTTTTACATTTTTTATTTTAATATCTTGGCCAAAAGAGTCGCGTTTTATCATTTCGATCTTCTTTTCTGCGTGCTCAAGTATCTTCCTTTCAAAACAATCCGAAACCACAAAATGTGCAGAGCAATTGGCGGCAGGTGACGGCCACACTATGGCTTGCTAGATCAAGGGAGGGTCGTGACACCCTCATCATATCTAGCGAGGTGAAGGCATCACGGCCCTCAGCCTGGGCAAGGTCGCGACACCCTCACTATAGCCTATGAGGGCCACAACCTTTGCCCACGATTGACAAGGGCTTCACAGCCCTCACCTAGGGGCCAGCCAAGGTTGTTGACTCTCGCTTAGTGGCTGGTGGCCCCCCGGTCCTATTATTTTGGGGATAAAAATGATGACAAAAATAAAAATAAAAATTAATGAAAATTTTTAAAAATTGTTCACATCAACATTGGTCTAGTCGTAAGACGACCGATATTGATTGGATTGTCATGTCATTGATATCTGACTAAAATTATCCGGAATGACTAAATTGACAATTTGTTAAAAGGTTTAGGATTTGTTTGGCAAAATGTTAAAATGTTTAGAACTAAATTAGTACAATTAGCCACCGAATAATAGGTTTAAGACTTTTTAAATAATTTTCCCTTCCCAAAATTGAGGTATATAATGCTGGAATGCACGCATGGGTTGTGTTAGAAAAGTCTCACATCAGAGAATTGATATAATGTGAAACAGTTAATATATCTTAATTGACATGTGATTCATTGACTTAAACTTTTGAGTAAATGTAAGTCTAATTTGATATATTGATGAAATCGGATTTGGCTCCCTCTTTGTGATCTCCCTAAAAGAAGGATGTCTAAAGAAGGTATCAAATTTTTACTGCGCGCTTCCAATAGATAAGACTTTCTTTTTTGTCCAAATCTGAGTCATCAACTGGGTGTAGCTTCAACCCACATCGTGATAAGGCCCAAGTGTGATCAATATCTGAGATGAGCCAGTTTACTCAAGTCCAAACAAGTCACAACCCTTCGAAGCAAGGGCGAGAAAATGTGAAGACGCAAACTTATGTCAAAGCTTCAAGATCAGCAGGATATAGAAGGGAAAAGAGAATGACGGGTGCGTGCGATACATAAATCCAAGTATGAAGCGTCTTTGACCAAACCATTCTCAAATGCGCATGAAGTAAGTTATAAAAACGTTCTGATTTTCCCTCCCTTGCATGCAATGTGAAGTTATAGTTTAGTAAGGAGATTATGTGCATCTGGCAAGTTAAATCCAAGAGAGATTTATCGTTCGTGGACCCTCCAGACGATTGGAGCGACGACGAGAGATGTGCAGAGAGGTGGTCGATTCGTACATCGGATGATGTTTAACTCTGCTTGCGTGAGTGTTTTGAACGAAGTTTTTGCCATCTTTCGATGAATTATTGGTGCAATTTGGTTCGCAGGCTCCGTCGGACGCCTTGGAAAGGATAAAAGAAACGTGCGTCTTCCCTTTCGGAAAGGGAAAAACCTCTTTCGCGTGTCTAAAACGTCGCTCTACGTGGTACGCCATGGACATCATCGGATCGCGATGCATGAACCTTTTGGAGAATCGCGTAATGCAAAGACAAAAAAGCTATTTGCTTCCGTATCTTTAAATGAAAATCCAAAGCGGGGGAGACAAATTATGATTTTCCATGGGACGTACTGCCGCGAAAAAGACTAATAACGACTCCATTCCTTGAAGCCGAAACCCTAACACGTCATCCCCCGTCCCACCACCAGTGCTCGCCGCCAATGCATCATTGTCATCGTTGTCGTTGCTGATAAAATATTTAAATATTAAATTACATATTTATCTAAAAGCTTAAATTTTTAAAGTGGATGATAATAATTCAATTTTTTTAATATCATTGCAAGAGTCCTCAATTTAAATATTTCCAAATCCTATTTGTCTCTTCAATTAAATATGTCAATGCTTGATACTAAGTAAATGACCAAACTAAATGTGAGGGGAAGCAATATTCATTTAACCGCTTAAACTTTTAGAACAGTCGACGATAATCCTACAAAATTTCACTGTCGCTTGTCGACCTCTCCCACTCCTTCTCTCCCCTGCACCCACAAAAAAATGGGCTAAGGCAAGAAAACATCTGAAGTCCAATTTTCTTTGCCCTAAGCAAAGACGACAAACATAAGGTGTCAAACTTTTTTCTCATGTTTGTAACGTTTGCTCCATCACCTTTGCCTAATCATGATTTTCCATGGATGTGATACTACCTAGAAAGGACTAACAATGACTCTATTCCTTGAATCCAAAACCCTGGCAAGTCATCCCCTGACCCATCACCTGTCGCCTCTGTCGTCCTTATCGCCGATGCATTCTTGTTGTTATTGTCGTCGTTGATAGAACGTTTGAATATTAAACCATTTGTTCATCTAAAAACTTAAACTTTTAGAAGTAGAGGTCTAAAAAAAAATTATATGATATTAAAATAAGAGGTTTGAGGATAAATCTTTGCCTATGATACAAGCTAGGGAAAACTAAAACAAAATTTCTAACAAGTATGGTATCACACACGCACGGCCCTTCCTTGACCTCAAAATAGGAGCTGCCTATTAGCCACCAAATTCACTTTCGTTTTTTGACTCATATCATAGAAAATTTTGAAGTAACATAATTCTAATGTACATGTTCCACATTGTGGCAAGTGTAAAGCATAATACTAGGATTGATCAAAACATTTCTAGTTTTAAAAATCATATCGAGCAAAAAAGAAGAGGGGAGAGAGGTTTTAGAGATTCATGGCAAACTAAATAATATTATTTTTTGAGAGGGTGCGTTCAGCCCCTCAGCGGTTACATACGCTGCCTTATATAGACATAAAACAACACATTAGAACTTTACAGACTTTGTTTGGTGGACAAAAGCCAATTATTTGTGCATGCTAAGCTTTTCTACTGATAGATTGACTTAAGCACTCATTATCCTATTTTTTTCGGTTCTGCCACAGTGCTACAGTACTAAACAATACATGAACAATGCGTGAACAGTACATGAACAATACTTTGGTCAAATTTTTCGTCTCATTCACGTGATTCCTCTACCTCTTCTATTTTGTTTTGGATAAGTCTCTAGTGGAGTCTTCTTTCTCTTCACTTATTATGCCTATGAATACGCACTTCAGTGCTGTCATCTGAGCCTTCTCCATACTTCTGCCTCTGATATTCTTTGAGCATTCTTTCAATTTCTAGAGCTTCAAGATTTATGTACTTGTATCATCTAGAGACTAGTATGGCTAGATGGGATGTCAGGAGGATTGGGAGTGTTTTTTTCTGGATATTGTTGCTTGAGCGTATTGAGGAGCTTTTCTACTTCTTCAATTGCTTTAGTCGGCCTTGGTTTTTTGGATGACTAGTGAGAATTTTTAGGAGCATCAGCGGAACTTGTTGGAATACCAAGTTGGGGTAAATACCCAAGCTAAAGTAATGGACTTTCTCGGTCAAAACCTAGATAAAGTGTAAGCTATAATTCACTATAATCAAAAGGATCTTGTGACATTAATCCTCCTCGTGAATTTTGGGATGATGAAGCAAGATCTTGTGAATTTGTTGGTGACTTAGAAGTGTTCGGTACATCCATTCTGTAGTATTTTCTTAAACAAGCATCGATCATTGGACGGGTCGTGCAAAAGTCATCACTATGATCCCAAAAAATGGGATCATTTTCCATTGGCCATGCTTCTAGCAGAATAACTTGATTGTGCTAACACAATATCCTCTATAATTCATGATACTATCGAGGATAAGCTGAGATTTTACGAAAGTGTTGCAAAAATCTCATTTTGAACAGGTTTGGGCTTATATATAGACACTCCAACATTTGCAAGAATTTTACATATATCTCTGTTGGGTCGAACAAATACCCATGGCCTGAAAAATAAAACGATAGTATAAAGCTCTAGGTCAGGCCTGTATGCTCTAAGTTGGGTTTGAAAAATATTTTTCTATGCACCCAATGGTTCAAACCAAATAAACATGTTCCCAAGATATTTATGCTTGACTTCTCCTTGAATAATTCTACTAATAATAAGAGGCATTTTAGCTATTGGAAACTCAGAGCGCATTTGGTAACTATTATGTTCCTGGAAAAAATTTGATCAGAAATTATTCTTTTTTATTCTGTTCCCGGAAACAATTTATGAGCAAAATAACGCATTTGGTAACGCACGTAATTTCTGATTTCGGAATAGAAAAAGAACATAAATGCGTTTGGTAACTACATAAAATTTATATTCCAATTCTTTTTTAATTACCTTTTTAGATGAGTGTAAATTTGATATTGAATTCTCATGGACCACTCACCAATATAATTATCTTCTTATGAGTGAAGAAATCATATTATATTTTATTATATTTTCAATTTCAAAAGAATTTGAATTTAGAATTCTATTCCATTCTAAAATTTTATCAAATCATAAAAATTCTATTGATTAATTATATTTATACTAAGTAATGAAAATATTAACTAATCAAATTTTTATTAAATAGTAAATAATAAACTATAGTATAAACTATAAATATAAATACTAAATAATAAATTAAAATACAAAATTAAATATGTATTCTATATATAGCAAAATTTCAATTCCTACTTCAAATCATTTTTTTATTTTTTAAATAATGTTATTATTTTTTTCCTTTCTTTCTCCCCTTCTTCTTCTTCTTTAAGGTGGCCGGTCGCCGGCCTTGGGATGACCGGTGACCAACCAGACGAGGGCTGGCGACCTCACCGGAGCGTCGCCAGCCCTCGGCGAGGCCATGCCTCGTCGGCTAAGCCTTGCCAGTAGCTGGGCGAGGCTCGACCGAGCCTCGGCTAGGCAAGTGGCCTCGCCCAAATTTGGCGAGGCCGAGCTTATCCAACCACTAGCGGGGCATGACCTCACCAGGCCACCGTGAGGTCGAGCCCCATCGGCGGCTAGGCCTAGCCTCGCTAGGCCTCGCCGATGGTAGGGTGAGCCTCCGGCGAGTTTGCCAGCCACCGGCGGTGGTGGGCGGTGGACATCGGCATTCGGCAGGGGGCAGCGGCAACGGCAACAGCACTTAAAGAACAAGAGAGAGGGAAGAAGAACAAGAAGAAAGAGGAGGAAAAAGAAAAAAATAAGTAGACTTGATTCTAGAATTGTTCCCGGGAACAAAGAATCAACTTTTTTTTTTATTCTTGATTCTACTCCAAATTTGTTTCCGGGAACAAATCAAACGCGATTCTGTTCCAAAATTACTCCTGGGAACAAAAGAATGAAAATAAACATTATTTGGCCGGTTACCAAACAGGCCCTCATTAGCCATGGTATAAAGATTAACAAATACTAATAAAACCATTTGAGTTTTTCAGGAAATTTCTCTTTTGGAAAGAAAGTGAGAGGATGAATGAATGGGTATTTAGGATGCAAATCATCTGGCCGAAGAGAAGACCACCATATTCACTAAAAATATGAAAATGATATTACCACATAAGTCTTCCAAGATTTTCAATAAGAACATTATCTTGGATAAGCCCAGGGATTTCTGGCAGGTATAAATATGAAGACAAGTTGGGCTTGATTTTCGAGCCTTGAAACCACCCCTTGGATGTATTACTACTTGCATATTTATGGACGTGATAGCTGCAAATTCTTTTGGTCTAAATAGAAAATCAACAAGTATTTTATTTTTTCTCGCAATGTATTTGGTCTCAAAGGGATACTTTGAAAACCATTTTGCCCACCTAAGAAGCTGTGGATGCGAAATTTTCTGCTGTTTGAACTTCAATATCTGAGAGAATGAAGACATGTCCATCTCCACCAGGAAATGATGTCCTATAAGATGGAATTCAAAATTTTTGATGACATGTTTTACTGTCAAGATTTCTTTGAATGTAGAGTGGTAATGCATTTTTGCTTGTCGCTTTCCACCAATTTCTTCAAAAAGGATAGCAACCCAATATTCATCACTGGTGTTGACACCTAATTTTGGCAAATCTAGGAAAATAAAGAAAATAAAAATTGCATTGGAACAAATAAAAGGAAAAAAAATGAAAAAATGGGAGAAATTGATTTGATTGATTATGCATGGAAATTTGAAATTCTGATGAGCATTCGGATTTCGTTAAATGCAGAAGCAATTTAAGAATCAAGTGAATAAGGGGCAAGAATTTTGCAAAATGGAAGAAATGCGAGTAGGATCGAAATTGATTCTTGTCATGCTTAATTCTGATTTGATTTAACGTGGCGAAGATGGAAATTTGGAAAATCTTGCCAAAATGCAGCCGTCTGGAACCACTATAAAAGAGTGCTGCATTTTTTCAAAAAAAAGGGGGGCCACACAATCGATACATACAGCCACAATTCTGAAAAGAGGAGGACTTCGAATACACGGCACAGAGAGAGCTTTAGAGAAAAAAAGCCAAGAGGAGAAATTGTGGAGGCCATCAAATCAGAATTTCAAAACACAGCCAAGAGAATACACGTGAATAGAGAGGAAAGAGAGGGAGGCTACGGTCAGTCATACATCCTCACGGCCACGCTTTCACCGATCTTCGTCGCCGCCGTCGGTGTCCTTGCTGCCATCTGCTGCTGCCCAACGAAGCTGAGAAGCTATTGCCGTGCATCAGTGTGATTCGCAAGTGACACGTGAAAGAACAGGGAGCGGACGGGGATTCGATCTAAGAATAAAAAATTCACGATTTCTCAACGTGGAGAGATAGAGAGAAACACAAGATCTGGCACGGCTCCCAGACCGCGACTTGTCTACGGAATTCAGCAGTTGGTGGGGACTTCCTTCAGTCCCTGTTCCTCGCTCAGCAGTGGTCCCGGTGCCGTGTGGCTTTCCTGGCTACGCCCAAGCTCTACATTCAGGGCGCCCGGTGATTTCCAGAGTCCATAATGAGCAGCCAATGCCGGTTTTGTATTCTTGGTTGAATTTTCGCAGGTTTTTCGGTGAACACAGCAGTCCTTGACGTGCCTGAGACTTCCACCGATCCAGTTATTTTGCTTTCGTTTGAATTTTTATTAGTGCAGGTCTTTCTTGACCAAATCCAGTCACCGTCCCGACAATCCCATTGAATCTCCGAGCAATATTTGTCCTTCGGCAAACCCGATGAGCCGTTGCCATCCTTTCCTCGAGCTTTCACCGCCGTCAACCAGCTCACGAAGCCATGCCAGGGAGGTTGCTGTCTTGCTCTTGTGACTCCATATTGCTGGCGCCACTCAACGACGAGTTGCTCGCCGCACCATCGCAACACTTACGGCAAGAAAGCTAACCCACCACATTTGAGTTTCTTTCCTTGTTGCAGCTAGAAGTCCCCAGCCATGAATTCATCGTATGAGCACATCTTCAAAGATTGCGGGTTGTTTTGATTTTTGGCCGAAGCGGTGGAATTTGTCTCTTATTGCATGGTGAAATCTGGAAACTTAACCGTGAGTTCTTGAGAAAGAAGCATACGTGAGATTGAAGACAAAAAGGTAGTGACTTTAGAGCTCTCGGTGGAGATTATTTGGTCCGACTAAAAGACCAAATATTACTTCGCTACGATCTCCTTTGGCGAGCCACCTTATCGTGAGCGGTTCCCCCGCAAGTGCGTCGCGTCGCAACCACCGTTCGTGAGCCGTCCGTGGGCAAATTCTGATTTGGAGGCATATCCGTAAATTAGATTTTCCAGCGAGGCACCGATGCCGAACCATCCTGTCCGTCCGTGAGTGGCAAGGACCCGAGCCTCGCCGAGCATCACCATATCGCGCCGCGAGTAGCCGTTCGAAGTTCGAATTTGGAAGTATATTCGGCAATTAGGTAAAAAAATCTCAGCTTGATTTAAACACCATATTGCCTAGATTGATGAGATTGATATCTAATTGGGTAAGAGGTATAATATTCATTGGGATATATTTCCTAACTCGCAACCGCATATAATCTTTGATTCCATCTATAAGGCTTTAGATGGAATTATTGATTCCGCGGGAATCTTTGAAATTGATGTTTTGATTTTTAAGGCTTAAGATCAACCCATCGGTTTTATTCGCGAAATTTCAAGAATTTTGGATATTATTTCCTTATTCGCATTGATTGGATAATATATGATCTCGAGTGATTTGGCGCTTATCTTGCTTTAATTGCTTTATTTATCCCAAAAAAACAACAAAAAATCATCATGCATATGTCATTAGAATTAGGTCATTTAGTTAATACTGCATTGCATATTGCATGATTTTCATTAATCAAGTGAAAACGAAAAAGAAATTGCGTGTTAATTAGAAATCATATCTAGGGTTGTTGATGTTGATTCTAATTTAACATTGCAGATGTTTTGGTTGCTTTGAGGTAAGTTTTTGCAATTTATTCATTGTTTATCTAGGTGTTAAATTGGTGGATTGCGCACCCGCATGATTGCCTCACATGTTAGAAAAATAGATTTAAAATCAATTTAAGCTTTCGCAAAAGCATTTTTGAAAATAAAAGAATGGTACCGAAAAAGGGTATTAGAAAAATCTAGTGTAACCAAGTCCCCGTACCTAGAGTCTCTGGTTCGTAGTAGTAAAGTGAAACTCCCGTTACTTTACTTGGGTTTCTAATCGACCCACCAAAAAATAGATTAGTGGCGACTCCGGATTAAAAAATCAATTGCATGCTAAGAACTTGGACCTAAGTCGCGAATTGGTATGGGCTTGGGAGAGCTCGAGTTAAGTTTAGGCTTAACAATCCATTAGCCAAACCCTAGGTGGTTCACACTCGAAAAATTGGTCGTGACAACTGGGATTTGTTTGCAATACTCTTTTTATCGTAGAAGGGATTTGCAAAGGAGGAAGGTACTGCAAAATTTCTTTAAGTCTATGTATAGACTCAGTTTGCCGTGGTCTTCACGGAGGAGCATCTTTCTTGAGTATTTTTTTTTAGTAGACTTACAAACTTTGTGATTTTTGGAACAAAATCCCGGAGATAATTTACAATCCCTAGGAATTGTTGAACCTACTTATGAGATAGATTTTCATTAAGAAACTTTTGCAATTCCTCAACAATACGAGGATTAGGATAATAAGTTCCATTTTTTATATACATCCCAAAAAATTCAATTTCCTTCTGGACAAATAAGTAGGAATTGCTGAACCTACTTATTTGTTGATTTTCTATCCATACCAAAAGAATTTACAGCTACCATGTCCATAAATATGTATGTGGTAAGAAATCCAAGAGGCGGTTTCAAAGCCCGAGAAATCAAGCCCAAATTGCCTTCAATACCCATTCATTCATCCTCTCGGTTTCTTTCTAGAAGAAGAATTTCTAAAATAACTTAAATAGTTTTATTACTATTTGTTTAATCTTTATACTATTGTCATTAAGTTTTCAATAGCCAAAATGCCTCTTATTATCAGTAAACTTATTCAAGGAGAAGCCAAGCATAAATATCTTGAGGACATGTTTTGTTGGTTTTAACCATTTGGTGCATGAGAAAATATTTTTCAAACCCAACTAAGAGCATGTAGGCCTTTATACTATCGTTTTATTTTTTAGGCCGTGGGTATTTGTTCAACCTAGTAGAGATATGTGTTAAAACTCCAGCAGATGTTGGAGTATCCACATATAAGCCCCAACTTGTTCAAAATGAGATTTTTGCAATACTTCCTTGTAGAATCTCAACTTATCCTCGATAGTATCGAGAATTACAAAGGATATTTTGCCAACACAATCAAATTATTCTGCTAGAAGCATAGCCAACAGAAGGTGATCTTATTTCTTGGGATCATAGTGATGACTATCATGCAACTCATCTAGCAATCCATACTTGCTGAAGAAAGCACTACGGAATAGATGTATCGGACATTTCTGAGTCACCAACAAATTCACAGGATCCAGCTTCATCATCACAAGATTCATGGGGAGGACCATTGTCACAAGATCCTTTTAATCATAATGAATTACAGCTTACACTCAGTCTAGGTCTTGATAGAGAAAGTGCATTACTCCAACTTGGGTATTTACCCCAACCTTGTATTCCAGTAAATTCCGTTGATGCTCTTACAAGTTCTCACTAGTCATCCAAAAGATCAAGGTCAACTGAATTAATTAAAGAAGTAAAAAAGCTCCTCGAAACGCTCAGGCAATAGTATCCAAAAAAAAAAAAAACTCCCAATCCTCCTAACATCCCATCTAGCTCATACCAATCTCTAGATGAAATAGGTACCCAATGTCTTAAAGCTCTGGAAATCGAAAGAATGCTCAAAAAATATTAGAGGCTATTCATAGGCATAATAAGTGAAGGGAAAGAAGACTTTACCAGAGACCTATCCAAAACAAAATAGATGAGGCAAAGGAATCACGTGAAGGAGATGAAAAATTTGACCCAAAGTACTATTCATGTATCTTTGGCATTATTTATGTATTGTTTAGTACTGTAGCATTGTACCAGAACCGAAAAAGGCAAAATAATAAGTGCAGAAGTCAATATGTCAGTAGAAAAGCTTAGCATGCGCAAATAATTAGCTTTTGTCGGCCAAACGGAGTTTGTAAAGTTCTTGCGTGTTGTTTTATGCCTATATAAGACAGCGTATGTAACCGTTAAGGGGCACAACATGCCCTCTCTAGAAATAATACTATGTGATTTGCCATGAATCCCTAAAACCTCTCTCCCCTCTTTCTTTATGGCTGATATGATTCTTTAAAACTAGAAATGTTCTAATCAATCCTAGTAGTATGCTCTGCACTTGCCATAGTATGAAACCTACACATCAGAATTCTTCTACTTTAAAATTTTCTATGATTTGAGTCAAAAAACAAAAGTGAATTTGATGACTAACAGGTAGTCCGTATTCTGAAGCCAAGAAAGTGCAATGCGTGTGAGATAGCATACTTACTATAAATTCTATTTTTGTTTTCCCTAGCTTGTGTCATAGGCAAATTTTCAGGTAAAAAGATCAAACTCAGCGTAAGAAGGAGCGATATAATATTTAGATATTAAATTATGTTTTCATTTAATAACTTAAGTTTTGAGAACAATTGGCGGTGGTTTTACAAAGCCTCACTATTGCTTGTCTAGCCCTCCCATTCCCTCCGTCCCTCCTCTCACTCCAACATTAGGTGAGCACGCCTACTAAAAAAAATAAAAAATGGGCTAAGCTGACAAAACATCTTGGTTGCCGTATAAAAAATCAAGGACTTTTTGGACACTTTTCCCCATATCCAAAACCCTCGAAAAGCTTTTGGTGCAAGGCAAGTTCGGAGATTCTTTGAGTTTCGAGCATTGAGTATTTTCAGAATGCAAATTCATATTTTCATTTCAATTTTACCACACTATACTTTCATAATTGTGAAAATATCCTGAAAACCCTCCCTTTACACGACATGCTGGCGAAGGCCTCAACCACTGGTGAGCAGCGGATAAATTCTATTTGCCATTCCTAAGAGGGGAGTGTAGAAATGTTTCAAGTGTTTTTTCCTCAAATAGTCTTGTTAACAAGAGGCTTTAATGCGCGTAATATACATATACATGTATATTTATGATGATAAAACATTATTTTCAATATATCATATTGTATATATATCATGGGCACAATTGATGCATTGAAAATTGTACTATCTTCCTCTTTTGAATACTTAACACAATTCAAAAAAAAGAGATTTAACATTGCTAAAACAATGAATTGATTTCTATTAGGTGTAACTATTTCAGTCCATGTCGTGATACAGTAATTTCTCCGTAATCATCTAGTCCCGCTAGACTTGGGCAGCGTAAATCTACCGAATCACTACATGAAGAAAAAAAGTCATTATACGATTCATTTGACTATAATTCATTTAGCAAGATGTATCTAGCTCTTTCTGCCTTAATTTTGAACCATGTTTTGATTTCTTATCTAAGTACACCAAGAGTAATATGCATCTGCCCTCGCTTATTCGACCGAATTTTCTCTGACTGAGAAGCTAAAACTACAGAAACAAAGGGCCATAAGTACGTAAAACTGTGTTGGGTTATACTCTAAATTGGCCCATGGGACTTGTTCTCGAGCCCTTGGACCCTTGATGCGTTAAGAAAACAACTTCTTCGAAACACTGGACTCTTGATTTGCTTGGATGGATATGAATCATGCATAGTTTATATATATACGCACGACTAGTTTCCACCCATTTGCCGCCTCCTTTGTATCTTGACCATGAGTTAATGGATGTCGGTTTTGATAGGAAAAGTGTGTTTTAGAAATTAGTTTTTCTGACTTTCACCCATTTGATTCACTGAAATGACTAATCAATCAAAAATACTTTCTAGTCATGCGTATATATATAATCCTAGAAAATATTTTCTTTTATCATAAAATTTACCCCCAAACAAACATAACCTAAAATAGTTTTCAAATTATACTAATAGTAGACAACACTTTGACGCAAAAAGTTTCATTTGTTTGGCGGAAAATGAATATTTTAAAATATATTTTTGTGAATTTAATCATTTGTATCGCTTGAAATTATGAAAACATTTTACATTTCATTCATCTCTGTAAGTGAAATGAGCAATCATTTTCTAAAAAAAATTATTCATTTTTCATGAAATAAATGAAAGTTAAAGGGCAATTTTTTGAGCTGCCGGCACACTTAAAGACAAGGGTGAATCATGTGTCAAATCACAAATGAACTTTCTGGTCGTGTGTGACGTGGACCAACGTGGTGCTCCATAATTGGTCCGGGACCATGCTGAGCTGGTGCGCCGGGACCATCTAATATTTTCTTAATATTTTCTCGTGTGTGTTAAAGAAACCACGACGGGCGACATTACTTTAGACAGGATATAAAGACAGGACGATGTGTGGTCTTTGTTTATTGGGTTGCAAAGATGGGATGGTGCTTGACTGCAAGACGTAGCTCAACAAAATAGTGTCTGGACCAGTTTCTTCTAAGGGAAGCCATCATAGGAGAACAATCAAGAATCTTCTGCATGATAATCATCTGTCGGGGCAACAAGAACACAAGTTTAAAAATTTAATATGAATTTTTGCATGCTTTCCTTTGGTTGCACTTAAAGCTGCATGGATCCATGGAGATGTCGCATGCTTTTGTCAGCGTCCGAGACTCGCAGAACACGCGCGCTTTATGTCAATTCAATGGCCGCTGCTTCTTGAATTGCCGAGAGAGTGGAAATCATCCGACGAAACTCGAGATCTCTTTCTTCTTTTTCTTTAGGTTTGTGTTGCCTGGGTGGATGAATGGGACAAGACAAGAGGACATAACCTTTGTATTGTAGGGTATTTGTTCCATCTGGAAATCAAATTCAAGAAACGTCGGATTTCCTCTCTTTTGCATTTGCCTACAGAGAATTCCCTTTAGCTTTTTCCGAACATTTCTGGCTAAAGGTTTCAGCTCAATTCAGCTTTGGCAACTTTTCTTTTCCGTGTTTATTACTTTATTCGCAATAGATTTACCGACATTACTTTATGGAGTTCTTTAGACCGGAATTTCATTGCTGCAATTGTTGCTTTTGTTCAACATGCTAAAAAGCATCGGTCAAATTCAATATTTTTGTAAGGGTTTGGCGGCATTTCGAAGTTTGGTAACAGTAACAAAAAGGGAAAAAACACAACGCAGTTTCATTTCACTTCACTTCGATTGATTATGAACCATGGAACGAAAGCACAACCCAAAAAACCAAAAAAAAAAAAAAAAAGAGCAACCATAGAAGGAAAAAGCTTTCTGGTCCAACCAATATTGCAACCTTTGATTCCGAGAAGAATAGATGAAATGGAAAAAAGCAAAGCTCGAGAAATTATATCATTGAGTGTCGAATATGAACTAAATTGAATCTAAATTATTAACAATGGTGGGTTCATGTAGCTACCACATGAATCCCACCAGATCACACGGTCCATTTTTATTTGAGCACATGGACCCACCTCAATCGGGCGATTCCTCGCTCAATCCACGACCGTCCACGTCATGTCATTCTCGAAGATCCAATGGCACACCTCTATTTGCCCGGGTCCGGACCCGAGCGCCACAAATGCACCGTGGTCCGGACTCCACGACGACGTGTCGAGATGACATATGGCGACCCCGTGGTTAATCCTACTCCTCCCCACAAAGTTTAAAATCTCGGCCTCGTAAACTTTCACTTTAGGCACGGCGTGACAGTAGTACAACAAGTATGGGTATAGGCTCTGGTGGCACGACACCGACTCGGTCGGTTCTCCGCCCTTGATCCCTCTGACCGAGCCGATCACGACCTTCTGCTTCGACCCATTGACGTTCTCTGTCGTCCGGACCGTGATGCCGCGGCCGAGGATGGACGACGCGAAGTCGACCATGTCCTCTGCTGATCCGATGCACCGCTTCGTCTCGCCCCGGCTCGGTGGCCTCTCGCACTCGCGCAGTGCGTTGAGGATCACATGCTCCGTGGCCGAGCCCTCCTGCGCAGCGAACAGCTCCTTCACTTCCCGCAGCCGCCGGGTCGAGAATGGCAATTTCGACGCGATGGCCCGGGGCAAAAACGACCTTCGGGGCATCTTGTCGACGATGTCGGGCATTTGCATGACGGTCCCTGGCCTCAACTCGGACTCCCTGAAGAATCTGCCCGGCTCGACCCACCTATTTGCGGAGCTGCCACTGATGGTACGTGAAGAAGGTGACGATAGCTGTGCTTCGCTTGAAACATTGGTATAACCAGCGAACGTGACACCCTTCTGGGTGTAATCTTTGAAATTTCGATCGACACTATACGACTTGAAATCGATCGTGGTCCGGCCTTTCGATCCCTTGCCGTACTCTTTGAACGTGTCGTTGCCCTCATTGAACGACTTCCCGTAATTCGCGAATGTCGTCTTGGCGGAGTTGGCGCTCCGGGCATAGGACTGAAACGAGCTGTCGCCGACATTGGCTTTGTTCCGATAGCTCGTGAAGCTCTCCGTGGCGGAGTTCCCGCCGGTGCTATAGCCCTTGAACGTGCTATGCGGGTCATTCGCGTTCCCACCGTAGCTCGTGAACGTTTCGTTTCCGGCGTTGCCCAGCAGCCCGTAGCCCGAGAAGGTCGAGGAGATCGTGTTCGAGTCGCCGCTGTAGGTGGCGAACTGTGTCGGGGAGCTGTTCCCGTGCTTGGCATAGCTCGTGAAGGACTGGCCTCCGGTGTTGCCGTCTTCGCTATAGCTCGTGAAAGACCGCTTGTGATCGTTGCCTGTTCGGAAAGGTCGTATCATCAATCGGAATCGATCAAGTTAGGAATGTCTACAGGGAATTAGGTTCGATAATCAAAAGAGTTTTACCGTCCGAGTCGTAGGTGGTGAATTGCAGGTTCGGCACGTTCACTCTCAAGTGGTAGTTCTTGAAGTCGCCGGACCCGCCGGTGGCTCCGAACGCGTAACTGGAGAAGCTGCTGTTGGCGACGTTGCCGTCCGTCGCGTAGTTGGCGAAGCCCTCGCTGTGGCCCGAGCCCTCCTTGGTGTACTTCTTGAAGGAGAAGTCGGCCGTGTTGATCCCCTCCGAGTAGTTCTTGAACGAGTCCGCCCCGCCGAGCCGACCCGCGCCGTACTCCGCGAACCGCTTGTTGGCTTAGACCGCGAAGTTCGCGTCGTCCACGTCCTTCCGGTGGCTCCTCAGGCCCTCGTCGAAGGAGCAGAAGAGGTCGGCCAGAGAGCAGAAGAGGCGGAGGTGCGAGGCGAGCGAGCTCCCCGCGGCGAGCTTCGCGAGGAGGGCGGCGGCGGCGGCGGACAGCGGGGAGGCCTTCGAGAGGAGGAAGGGCGGCGGGGCGCCGCCGCCGGAGAGCTGCGCCTTCCAGTAGCGGAGGAAGGCGGCTTTAGGCGCGAAAGGGTTCGGCCTGGCCGCGGTGCCCGGCGCGTCTGCGGCGGCGGTTGCCGTCGCCGTCGCCGCATCTACATTCCATGTGAAAAGGGACGAGAGGAAGAAGATCAGAAGGCAGATCCGGCTGCGTTTGCAATCCATTTGAGAGAGAGAGAGAGGGTGAGTGAGTGAGTGAGAGTGAGATATCGAGAAGATCATATATATAAGGGAGAAATCGAAGGAGAGAGAGAGGGCGCTTTCGCTTTCCTCCTTTTTTTCCTTCCTCTTTTACTTCTGTCTTCTGGTCTATAATGATGAAAGTGTCCTTAGGGTTTCCGTCGTGCCAAGTTATTTCCACTTTGTTTTTCAATCATATTTGTCGTCGTCGTTGTTTTTTTTTTCATGAATTATGTACATTTTGGCCTTTGCGTAGGTTGACGGACATGGACACCCATAAGAATAATAATAATAATAATAATAGTCATGAGTATTCATGCACGCTCCTCATGATTTTGCGGTCTATTATTGCGGTAGACATGAAGCCATGAGTGAATAATGCCTTGCAAGCTTTCTCTTCCCTTTTCTTCAATTGTCGATCGTGCTGCACTAGAACAGTGTGTTGAGTACATTTCGATTAAGTTTTGAATTATCAAAGCTATCATTTTTTGTAACGGCTTCTTAACGTTAGAAATTTGTAACGGTTTTCGTTCGTCATCAATCTATAATATTCGAAAACGGTTTTATAACTGTCTTAACTGCTATTAATATACAATAAATTTGTAACGGTTGGAATGCGGAAGAGAGAATTATGAGATTTTAGTATATTTCCATATATATAAAAGAGCACGGGGACAATTTATTTATAGATTGAAAGAGAGGAAATTAAAGAAAATCAAATTAGATGTGTATAATCAAAATAGATATCGAAAATTAGAGGAAATATCCTAAATATCTCTAAAAGATATAAAAATATTGGGGACATCCCTAATATCATTAACAGTAACATCTTCCAAGTTTATGCAAAAATTGATGATAAAATAAAGCACCTTTTTTTTTACCTACAAATTGTTACATATAAGAAAGTTTATAATTGATCGTTGTTGTATGGCATGTGTTACATTGCTAATTAACTCGTCATAGATAATATTATTATCTTAACGAGGGCTGCAGAATATGAAGCACGAAGTGATGGGGCTGATAAAGCAAGTTTAATTCGACATGGCAGAGAATATATCGCAAAACAAGAACCGGCTCGGAGCCCGAGCAACGGATTCAAGAAGGGCACAAAGATCATCCCCATTATTTGAAAAATTAGATAGCTGAAATGGAATAAAAAGAACTAATATAAATAATGGGTAGTGGAAATATTTCTTAAAAAAATTGTCAAAATTCACTGCCCCTCGAAAAATCGAATGTATTCTCCACACGATCTTAACATACCGGATCGCATTGCTTATTAGCATGTCGATTTTTTACAAATTAATCGTAGTGAATAATCACGCGTAGCATCACTTTCTAGATTAATTTTCCGAAGGGAAAATGAAAATTTACTATATTTTTTGGGATATAATTTGCTAATTTATGGAATGTCAAATTGATTTTCACGCACTAATTGCACAAAGCGGAATGGCGGAAAGCGTTTGAAAGTGCAATAAGTATTTTGCCGTTGAAACCGACCTAAATTACGTTGGCAAATTGATGACCGCTGACTACTTTGCGTGCAAAAATGGAAAGCGAGGGAGTGCGGCCATTTATGCTCCCACCACGCCCTCCAAAGTAGTAATTTACAACAGCTGTGCTCCTTAATGTCGCCACGTGGTGCGTGTGCTTTGGCATTGACTCTTGTATAACTCCTTTATTTATTTATTTATTATTGTTATTATTGCTAATTTTGTTAACGAGTATCATAAAGCACTGGCTAAAAAATATAGTTTGTCATTTGGAAAGCGATAACTTTCTTTCACGGTTGATGCCAGCCCCATTCTTTACTTAAATATATCAAAAGACTATTCAATTTGGGTTTGTTGTGACCTTTTCAAAGGTGAATCATTAAGAGAAAGTTAATAAATTATTTCCAACCCCATATCAATCACAACTTTGAATTTTAATTTAATCAATTAAACATGCAATTGAATTCATTTAGAAGTCGCCATTAATCTAATATGAGCCGATTGGAAACCAAATAAAATGTGAGAAAATATGTTATTCCTGCAAACCAAAGATATCGTCGATATAGAGACTTGATTACACTAGATTAATCTAAAGCCATTTCGTTACATTTCTCTTTATTGAAAAATGATTTTGCAAGCAATTTTTGCCAATTTTTAGTCAATCGTTCGAGTGTGCAAACTATTGTGGCTAGAGATATAACCAAGAGGGAATGAATAGGTTATTTAACAAACTTGACAACATTTTTGTTGAAATGAATAGAAACAAGTTTATATGTCTGGGAATAAACTTGATATATGCATAAACTACATGTAACTTGCTTTTATCAAATAAATGAAGTAACAAGTAAATAAGATAGAGATAAATCCACACAAATTTATAATGGTTTTATTCGAAATAAGTCTATATCTACTATTTCAGACTTATAGCCACCGACAAGATTGGAATTCATTAGTGACTCTTGAGATGTACTGCTCTACCCAAAAATGGTAGATCACACTACCAAGATACACGCATCATTATAATCCTTGTATACTTCTCACATGATTAACAATCAGTGCACGACTTTCAATGAGCCAATCAATCGATCACAAAGTGTGTGTAAGTATCCTCATAATTCGTGTGGTACATCTCTGTTCCCATTGGCTCATTTTGGTCCCTTTTATAGTCATCAATATTTAAGTCGACTTTTGACTAATCTTTGAGATAATCAAAGTAGCTGATGTAGATTACAACAAAAGCAATCATATTTTCTAGCAATCTTGCCACTTCCATGAATAGTCTCCGAGTTAGGAAATAATCCTTGTCCAATAGTATGATGAGAAATTCGCAATTCCAAGCTTGTGATTGGCTATCAAATTCCTTTAAATGCGCAATCACGATCAAAGAAAATCCGGGTCTTTATTATGTCACTCGTCAAAGAGTGATCTTCTCAATTTGATATAAGTCGTAGCTTTTACCAACTTAAATTGGTTCTACCTAGTGGTCTAGTTGACAATTCTTGTGTTTATCAAACTCTATCGATTTTTCCCAAGCAAGTATATGAACTAGACATCCACAAATCTGTTCACCTCTAAGTCCTCACGAACTCTTCGTTATCTTTGACTTGTTCACCCTTGAAGTCCTTCTAGTCTTTCAAGTTCTTTCACTTAGCAGTGCCAATGACAGTTTGGATGGTGTCGAGTCATCAATAGCCATCTTAACTGAAACAACACTGGCATCTACTACAAAGAGTAAGAGATAGTTTTGTTAGTTTTAGAATCCATCTTCTTAACAATCTCCCCTTGATGCAATACATGTAAGAGATTTGAGGCTTGAGATAAAATGTCAATTGCTTTGAATTTTCAAAATAATCGGTGGAAAAACCAAACAATTGATATAGTCTCTGAAATATTGATGTAGACTAACGAAAGCTAGAGACATAGAGACAATGTATAATTAGAATTGAAATCATGTTTTTATGTATAGATCTAAGGTGCAAGCTAATTTAATTTGCATCGAGTAAGAATGAAAATGTCAGTAAGTAGAAGCATCATTGGGCTTCCACTGTTTTGATGCTCATGTCAGCTACTTTTTGCTGCTTCTGTCAAGCTGCTTGTGCTTCCCATGTGCATGTAGTTCTCCCCCTTTTTTTAGTAGGATAATAGATTTTCAACGTTAATTCTTATATTCGATTTTTAACCATTTTTTATAGTGAAAAAGATAAAAGGTTTTGCACACATATCATGAAAGAAGTAAGATTACAAGCTTTCCTTAATTTGTCATATAATAAGTGCCATTGGAACATTTATTAATAAATTTCTTTTATTAATAATGTTGTTTCTCATATAATGTCAAATTGATATATCAAATGATTATATGACAAAACTTTTAGGCTATGTTTGGTCATTCGGATTTCTAATCGAGAATAAGATGGGATATTGATTTTGTCATATCATATCCATTGCATTATGATTACAATAATTAAGTGAGATATATTTCATATCATTTTATATATATTGTTTGATATAAACGCTTATATGAATAACAAATTTTACAAATGAAGATAGTAAAAATCTCTTGCGACGCTTTCATCTACTTTATTTTTATTTTATTTTCCTCTTTTTTTTAATTAATTTCTTTTTTATTTCTTTTTCCACTTCCATCATTCTTTAATAAAATTTTATTAAATAGAAAATTGTACTAATATACCTAAAATACTAAAACACCTAAAATACGTAATAAATATATATTTATATATTGAATTTATAGAATAAGATAGGATTATTCGAATATATAAATAATAATAAGATTAAATTAAAAAACTAAAAATTTATTTTTTAAAATTTTAAATTTCTTATATAGAATTCAAATATTCTTTATATTAAAATATAATTTTAATTTGTTAATTTAAGAAATTTGTTATTTGAGAAAAAACTTTCATATTATGAATATTAGAAATTCTATCCACATTTATCATACCTTCTTTATGGGATAATTTTGCCAAGTTTATATTTTATTTATATCCAATTTTATCCTATTTTAAGTAGGCATCAAACATGTGATAAGATAAATTTTATCTTATCCTAAATTTTATTTTGACCACCAAATGTAGCCTCATTGGATTGGACATGATTAACTTATTTAATCTGCAACAAGTCTAGCATTGGTCAGTTTCTCCTCTCTTTTCTTATCCAGTCTTGGGAAGATGGAGAAAATGTCAAACTATGTCCGTCATTTTTTAAAAATATTTTGGGATTCAAGCATGCTCTTCCATCTGTTAAACTTGGAAAAAAATTATAAACCAAAATGTCAAATTATTTCAAATGGCTCCACGTCACATTTTCATATTTTCGTGAATGTGATAGGGGAACAAAATATCAAAGTTTAAACAAAAAAATTTTAAAAATGATTCCAAAAATATATAGATTGAAAAAGAAAAAAATAGATTTGGCGCAAAATGGAAGCTCCTCTCGTTAGAGATTTTTCCACTCGAATTATTTGACGAAGAAGACGAAGATGCTGACAGCGTCCGCCTGCGCCACCTCCGCGCGTCCTCCATCGCCGCCGCTCCCTCCGCGAAAAGATGAGAGCTTTCACCTCAGACCCGCTTCTCGGCGGCAGCTCCTCGCCGCCCTCGTCTTCCCCGTCGCTCCTCTCCTCGTCGCCGGCGAGCCCACGTCTCCGTTCTCGCCCGTCGCTGATGCCCGCGGCCTCTTCCAGATGCCCCCACCTCGGCTCACCAATAGGTGAGAGTGAGAGTGACCCTTGTTTGTGATTTTGCTCATTCTGACGTATACTGCTCTTGCCGTGTCGGATTTGCTATGAATTGCTGGTGTTAGTGTTGCTTGAGGCAGTTTTTGATGGGAAGTCCTGTCCTTTTTATTCTCACGGCTCAAGAAGCTGTGCATTTTTGTTTACTACGGTTGAATTGTGCTTGCATTTTGTTCAAATGTGAAGTTTAGAGGCACGGACTAGGTATTTATTGGTGGGTTTGCTGTGGGAAGGTATTTCTTGGCGAGGGCAGGGGAGTCTGAGTATGATGCCCCCTCCTCGGCTTACCAATAGGTGAGAGTGAGAGTGACCCTCTGTTTGTGATTTTGCTCGTTTAACGTGTATTGTTCGTGCCGTGTTGGGTTTGCTGTGAATTGCTGGTGGTTATTGTTGCTTGAGGCAGTTTTTGATTGGAAGTCCTGTCCTTTTTATTCTCACGGCTCAAGAAGCTGTGCATTTTTGTTTACTACGGTTGAATTGTGCTTGCATTTTGTTCAAATGTGAAGTTTAGAGGCACGGACTAGGTATTTATTGGTGGGTTTGCTGTGGGAAGGTATTTCTTGGCGAGGACAGGGGAGTCTGAGTATGATGCCCCCTCCTCGGCTTACCAATAGGTGAGAGTGAGAGTGACCCTCTGTTTGTGATTTTGCTCATTTAACGTGTATTGTTCTTGCCATGTTGGGTTTGCTATGAATTGCTGGTAAATATTTTTGCTTGAGGCAGTTTTTGATTGGAAGTCCTGTCCTTTCCGATTCTCATGTCTCTAGAAGCCGTGCCTTTTAGTTTACTATGGTTGGGTTGTGCTTGCATTTTGTTCAAAATGTGAAGTTTAGGGGCACAGACTATGTATTTATTGGTGGGTTTGCTGTGGGAAGGTATTTCTTGGTGAGGGCAGGGGAGTCTGAGTACGAAAGCCTGGGGATAATCAACACTAATCCGGTTGCGAAGACGTCAGTCGATAGTGGGTTGTCGGAGAAAGGGAAGAAGCAGATGGTTCGGGCAGCCTTCGATTTGAAGGAAATGGGGGCATGCGAAAGGAATTGTTGGATTTGGCCTTCTATCACTCAAAGAGCTTACCAAGCTGCTGAAATCATTGCTTCGGTGAATGGGATCAGTCGGAGGTGAGTCATTAACCTCTTTGAAACCAGTATGTGAAGAGGCTTTAGAAGTTCAAGTCGCTGGACTTAAATTAAATTGCACAGGGTTTTAGTCATAAATTTCTGTTTTGGTTATAGAAGCGCAGGTACTTGTTATGGTAATTTTTTACTAAAGAATTCACGAGTTTCAACTTAGCCAATTCCAATTAAATTGGTTCAATTGGTTTTCCACTGTCAAGCTGTGGTGAACTTAGAAGTCAAGCTATGGTCTCTTATCCTTCTTGCTTATCTGATTTGAATGGAGCATGCACTTCTGTAGTTAGAATTCTGAAGTTGGATGTCATAATGATGTTGTGATCACTGTTGGCAAAAAAAATCATGTTTTAATGTTTACTTGTCACTCCAATTGTTTCATTATCCAATTGCAGCTACTTAGTCCCAGAGTACACCTTCCTAGATGCCAGGGGATTGGGAGCCTATGAAGGGAAGAACCTTGACTCTGTTTCAGAGGTAAGAGGAGAGCAAAGCTGTATTTGCTTAGTATGATTGAATGTTGTTATTTCCACATTATTGGCTTTTTTCATACTTGAAAGTATTGTTCATACCTTGCCGAGTGGAATGTTTGGTGGAGGGTTTTCTATTTTATGTATACTTGGAGAGGATTAACCATCTCTTCTACTGGAAACTTGTTTATTATGAGTTCACGTGCTCATTTATGTGTGTGTTTCCTTCTCTTTGTAACTGGACGAACTCTCATCCATGATAGCATTAGGTATATGCATCTGACAGCATCTCTCCAAGGATCAAGCCTCCTCCCATAGATGATGGGACTCCTAATGAGAGTGTCACAGACGTATTCGTTCGTGTCACACAGCTTATGTCAATTCTTGAGACCCAGTACTCAGAAGACACCGTAATCATTGTCTCGCCTGATTCTGACAATTTGTCAGTTTTACAAGCTGGCATAGTTGGCCTTGACCTTCGGAGGTAGATGTTATTGAATTTATATGACACATAAATCTTGTAAACAGTGGTCTTTGTTGCTTCATTTTGTCAAGTTTTTCAGGCATAGAGAGCTTTCTTTTGCTCCTGGAGAGGTCAGATTTGTCGATGCCAGCAGCATACCAACTTATAAACAGCCTGCGTCTGCTGTTTATAAATGCTTAAATCCACCAAGTTGTACCTGAATTGCATACTCTCTCTCAAAATCTATGGTTAGTATGAGGTATCCCAGCCTTCTCTTATTTAAAACATAGAGGTTGCAGACTAAACCTGTGACATTTGAATATGTAGTGGGCAAAGGCCCTGTAAGAGGGAAACTCTTAACTAAATTTTATATTTCTTGCTGTGCTGGCCCTGTCATCTTAGGTATAATGTTGACACTACCAATCATGTGAAACAATATTGTACCTTAAGGACTTGGTCTTGATAACTTCGGGCCTCATCAGTTAGCTGCCGTTAATGAACTTATATGGTTCGGCTGTCTCTGCTGAAGGAGTAAGTTGTTTTATACATCTTTTATTCATTTTGAAGGCTTTAAAGCTCTTGTATCTAGAACTTGGGAGGAAAAGCTCGGTTCATGTTGGAGTTGACATTCACTCATTCAGAAAGTAGTAAATCTGTATCTGTGAACCTGTTGCAGTTCATCTTCACTTGTTCTTATAATCATCTTCCTCTCTATTTTTCCAAAATGTCATATTGCAGTCTGCAATTGTCACTTTTGTTCTAAGGAAATAATATCCATCTCTATATGTTTCTATGGTGTCCAATCATTTTTGCTTTCCATAATGAAGCAATGTGCAGAATTCCATTTTTAGTCAATCATGGAAACAGAGCCTTTTGCTTTGCATTTATATGTTTTGGGCCAGCCTCCCCACGTCGCTTCATGAGTTACTCTTTCTCATTAAAATAGTCATCATGGAATTTGCTTTCTTCCTTTTGAGGCATCAGATGACTAATTTTCCATGAGGACTAATGCTGATATTTCTTTCTTTACCTCTGGAAATGCTTGGTTCTCTAGTTTCCGGTTCTTTGTGTGGCCTCCTGTTGAGAATAGGATGGCTTTCAATATTCGAGTTCAATGTATTGTGATGGATCCCACGGAAGGATTTTGTCACAAAAACCCATGAGATGGGTAAGAAGCATGGCCTTTTCGCATAACGATTGACCTTGTATGCCCAATCTGTGTTCTCTGCTGATTTTACGACACCGTATCCCATTTCAAATTTGGATCATGCCAAAACTACTAAGTCACATTGATTTTAAACCACCTCTTGTAAAATTACCCTCTTTAAGCATTTAGATTGTCTGGTTACAGATAATCCCGCCTAACTCTAGTGCTTTGTTGTGAATCTGGTCTTGTGCTCAATTGTCAATGCCTCCTAGGAACTCCTCACATCTGACAGTCAAAACGATTTTTGCAGGTACAAACTATCCTTTCTTTCGGACGGCATCGCTGCAAATACACAGAGATCAGCGAGGAAGGCATTCATTCCGATTATGGGAAACATGACCTGTTCGATGAGATGCCGAGCAAAACTGGGGCAGGGGTACTTGGCTTCTGTGGTTTTAGCTTGTGTGAGTTGAGGTAGGAAGGAAAATCACAAATTCTGGAGGGCTCTTCTGATGTCAGATCAATGAAAACTTTGGTCAGCTGCAGCTGGTGTGCACGTTTGGTCTAAGCAGCTCAACCCCCCACCCCCATCAAACGCTTTTGCATTTCTTGACTCTTGGTGTAATATTCAGTTCATCAAATTCTGATCTTGAGAATTGCAATTTGCACTGTGGAACTGCTCTTTCCCTCTCGACCGTACATGTCCAGATATACTAAAGTCACTAAAAAAGTTTGCATTTCTTGACTCTTGGTGTAATATTCAGTTCATCAAATTCTGATCTTGAGAATTGCAATTTGCACTGTGGAACTGCTCTTTCCCTCTCGACCGTACATGTCCAGATATACTAAAGTCACTAAAAGTTCGCTTTTTCAAGTACTCCCTTCGCTTAATTTACTCATAATGCGAATGATCATTGGACAAAACAAATTTTGCAAACCGACCAAAAAGAAAAAGAAACGAAATAAAAAATTCCACTCAAATTTAAAAAAAGGAAGGAATTCGCAAGCGGAGGAAAAAATGAAAATTCGGAAAGGAGGCGTGCTTTTTTCTGTTAAAAAGGCGCAAAAAAGCAGAGGAAAAGATAAGGCGTCGGCGGTTCGAGTATGACGTATCGTCCACTAATGCAATTATCGATTTTCCGGTGGAAGTTGGGGGAAAACTAAATTCGAAATACGCGACACGTACGATGAAAAAAACATACGACGGCGACTCTCTCTCTCTTTCTCTCTTCTTTCTCTCTCTTCCGGTCGACGATCGGTTTGATTTGATTTGATCATCAAAGGCGCCGAACGCCGTCATAACACCCCCGCTGATCACCGTCAAGAACCGTCCGCCCCTCTTTTAAGGGTCGCCATCGCCGCCGGCCTCTGCTCTGCTTCGGCTTCACATCACTGGTCGACTGAGCTCGCGTTCCTTCCATCTCTCTTTCTCGCTCTCTCTGTGGTCTGCCTTTGAAATTGGTCTTGCTGGGGAAGGTGGGTTTTCGATTTGGGGGGAAAAGGTGGATTCTTGATGCGCCGCTAGGGATTCTTCTCGATCGGGTCGTTCCTCGCGATGGCTATCCGGGGCGTCGATTTCAAGTGGTTAGTTCCCCGATCTCTCCTCGACCCACGAGTTTTTTCGGGAGCGTTCTTGCTTGGATGGTCTTTCTTGATTCTGGGTAATGACGAAATGGGTGTTCTTGCAGGTACGACGGCTTCTTCTTGTCCATGCTCGCGACCAGTGTGTATCCTTTGTGGGTATCTTCCGAGTTGTCGTGCTCTTTTGAATGGGGTTTCATCGGGGTGATTTGTAGCGTTGGGAATGCGAGTGCGTATTTAAATTGGCGAGATTTCAAGAGTCGGTGTAGTAATTCTCCACATGGGATGTTATTGGGAAAGAGTTCGCGGATTGATTGAATCTTTGAATCTTCCGAGATATCTGTGCAGCCTTAGATGCATTTCTCATTGTTGGAGATCGATTATGGACTAATCTTTTATTATCACTTGTTGTCGAAGATGTATTTTTCTTGACAACGTGTTTTCAGTATCATTGTTGTGATCAACTGGAAGCGGTATCATCTCTGTACATACCCGTTGCACATATGGATTGTGGTGGGTTTCGCATCTCGATTTGATTATATTGTGTGTGTGTGTGTGTGTGTGAGTGAGGATCTTTTGTTCTTTGCACAATGAAGGATTGCTTTTTTACCTTATGGATACTCTTTGGTGCAGGTTGATTACACGACTGTATTCGTTTTTCGATTGTTAATGTTTGTAGATAATGGACTCGCCGCCGGAATGGGATTGTACGTCCTTCTACCATTCATATTGATATTTTGGATATCCTGTGGGGTCGTTATGATTGTCAAGTGATTGTGCATATATGAGTGCTTGGATATTTGTCATTCTAGAGCTTATTTTTTACTTATGCAGTTTCAAACTACTTCATCACATCAGGGACTATCTAAATAGTGCTTTTTTTAATCCTTTCAACAAATCATGTCTTGGCTGTGCATAGTTTGACACCATTTCATCTACTCTACCAATTAGTACAGATGCTGTGGTCTATGTTATTGCTTATCCTATACTGGCTTTATCTCTCAGTCGTTAACTTGAGAATTAGTGGACACTCAGTGTAATCTATAGATAATTGTGCAATCCATGTGGTTCAAATAGAATTCGCTTTTGTCAAGCATCTAGAATTCTAATCATCTGCGGTGATGTCAAGTTGCTGTACTGTCAGTTAGTGACTGTTCATAACTGTGTTCTGGACTCCGAGGTTGTGGAACTTTCGTGCTTGTATTGCATGAAGAATTAACGATGAATAAATTTGATTGTGCTTGTGTAAGTTGCAAATGTCCTTTTGATATTTATATTGAATATTTGTGGGTTCTTAGGGACTTTGGTTGGCAGCAGAGATATGCTCGATTTTGTGGGAGAGTAGTTGTACTTTCTGTTCTCTCCCTGATATTATATCCGTTTCTTTGGGCCTGGACTATAATCGGCACCCTATGGTTCACAAGTGCAAGAAATTGTGTAAGTCTTTTCTTTTGTCAAATCAGTGTTAGCGCCCGCATCATCAGTGAATTTAAATTGAAGACTTTGTATTTCGGTTTTCTCAGTTACCAGAAGAGGGTCAGAAATGGGGTTTCCTTATTTGGTTACTCTTCAGCTATTGTGGCCTCCTTTGCATAGCTTGCATGTCTGTGGGAAAGGTTTGTGGCTTTGTTCATTTAAGCATTGTCCGTATTTCCATTGCCCCTTCCCACTGCTCCCAAAACTGTCTCGACCTTTTCCTCGTACTCACCTCTAGACTTGCCGTGACCTACATAATTGTTTATTCATAGAGATTGCTTCTTCTCTAACCTGTCATATATTGGAAATCACAGTGGTTGACACGAAGACAAGCACACCTTGTGCGAGCTCAACAAGGCATACCCGTTTCAGAGTATGGGGTAAGTACTATAAAGTGATGCAGAGATATGGATATATGCCTAACAAGTTGTACTTTTAATTAATTTTTTTAAAGACTTTATTTTTATACTTGAGGTTCTTTTAAGAGTTCATTCAACTATATGTTTACTGGTCTTTTATCTATCTTGCTGTTACTTTGATAAATCATTTGTTCCTTCTCTACAGCGAAAGACATATAAAAGCACCTCTGTGCCAAAGAATAGACCCGTGCTTGTTTGTCTTTGTATTTCAAAACTATTGTCATTGATTGGAATTGGTTTGTAACACGACACAAACACGGACTTGGGTTAAGGATCAAGGATAGATCCTTATTTCTGCCAGAATATCTAGTTCAATCTTCTGTTAAGGCTTCCTGGCTTCTAAAATTACAATAAAGACGAGCAAATTGCGATTATAAGTTTTGCATGAAGTAATTTCATTGGATATAGTGGGGTCAAGGTTCCAATCCTACTATGTCAGTTATGATTCCTTTGTTCAGAGCTACATTAGGGAACTCTAGAAGCATTTTTCCCCCTTCTCGGCATCCATATTGATGTGGACCTATTCTGTGTATTCTTGGAAATATTTTCTAAAATTTTTGGCTACTTTCCCCTGTAAATTAATTCTTTTTACCAGTGCAAATGTTTTTCTATTACATCACATCATGTGTTTGCTCATTCCTATATCGTGCCCTGGAGTTCTTCTACAGGTTCTAGTTGATATGGTACGGGTGCCAGACTGGGCATTTGAAGCAGCGGGTCAAGAGATGAGGGGTATGGGACCAGATGCTGCTACTTACCACCCTGGTCTTTATTTAACTCCAACACAGGCAAGTGGTGCTTTTGATTTTGGTTTGTAGGTCAAGGATTTAGATTCCCTAAGTGATAGGTTATTCTGTTTGCGGATGGCATTTTGAGCCCCTATGATCTTACTAGATTCAGGGACCACGGTTGATGTAATATGAGCTAAAAACCTCCAATTAGGATTGGTGTTCTGTAAATTGGCATTAATTATCATCGATCCAATCATTTCCATAGGGAAGTTTTTCACAAACTTGTTGATGGCAAGTTTAAACTTTGAGGTGAGCTTCCTCTTATGCTGTGTGCAGAGGGAAGCCGTTGAAGCCCTTATCCAGGAACTCCCCAAGTTTAGGCTTAAAGCTGTTCCAACTGACTGCAGTGAATGCCCCATCTGCTTAGAAGAGTTCCATGTGGGGAATGAGGTAAGAAAATATGCTTCTCTTCAGAGATTTTTGTAGCTTATTTGTGGAATAGTAGTTGAGCCTCCTCATTTCAGAAGTCCACCTTAACTTAAAAAGGTTACATTGCTGAAAGGTGGAGACACTAGTGCTTATAACAAGTTTCTTCTTAGTGTTGTGTCGATCTGTTGTGGTTAACTTTGAGGGTGTGGGACAAAGTACCTTACCCCCAAAAAATTTCAGGTTCGAGGCCTTCCTTGTGCTCACAATTTTCACGTGGAGTGCATCGATGAGTGGCTACGTCTTAATGTGAAATGTCCTCGGTGCCGCTGCTCTGTGTTCCCGAACCTGGATCTCAGTGCCTTGTCTAACCTTCGCCCTGAATCAGAACGATCACCAGCCCCTATTATCACAACAAACCGTTACATGCAGACCCAACAATCTTCTAGCCAAAGCTATCTCATGAGATTGCCTGGCTTTCTCCGTCCAGTTCGGTCTGAGAATGCGGGGCTGCCCAATGGCAATGATGTTCTCCTGGAAATCAGTGAGAATGGACAAGTGGCTGCAGCTAGTCAGGAACGAGCGAATGGCATGGGACTACTACCTCCCGATGGGTCCAGGCTCAATGGACAGTCTATATGAGGTACAGAGTACGTTCATCATTGTTTCTCATCTCACGAAAGTTTTTCCTTTAATTTACGCTAACCCTGTCCCGAGTAAAGACAGAAATGTTTGTCCATGTGATCGTCATGTGTCCATCGCGTGGCGCTCGTCATATGTGATAAGTCTTACTGATGTAGGGTACCAATTTTGTAACAAAATTGGTTGCAAACTCATTTTCAGATCAATGATATGCGGATATATGCCTTTACCAAACTGAATTATATGCCTAGCCTGTTGGACTGATTTCTTTAAATCAAATTGCCTTTAACCAATTGGGTTCGAAGTTCCAGCTCAGAGGAAAATTTGAAATTTTGAACATGCCACCGTGCATCAATGTCATTATATGATACAGTGACTCGCATCTCACTTCTCATTTGCTCTTTATCGATCTTTATCTGTCGATGTGTTGTGATTGTACGACACGGGTCGAATCTCGGTTTGCAAATAAAGAGGGTATTATATGACCAAAGAGCTTGTGTCATACATATATGTATATATGATCCTGAATCTGTCTTGGTGGAGAAGCAGATTGCATCTAGCTTGGGGGGTGGAAAAAGGAGGGAGGGATGGGGCTTTGGATGCTTTGCTTGTTTATGATAAGGTGATGTGTGTCTTACGGAAATAGTGGAAATGCTTGGGACATTATTCGTGACATCTCTTTTTGTCGGCTTCTCGTGTATTTCGCGTGAGCGTTTGGACGTCCATATTAGGAAAAAAATTTGAGGAACAGGGAGAATCTGTGCGCTTTAAGATCCATGCAGAATAGCCCCGTGTTAAAGTAAGCACCTCTCTTGCCAACTCCTTTTTTGGTACCGGCTCTTAGCCTTTCGAGCCTTTGCCATCCTGGAATTCCATTTGGAGCGAGCTTTATCATGGTGTCGATGAATTGCTAATCCTAGGATCGAAAGTACCCTTGCGGGGCGAACGGTGGGCACCTTTGTCGGCGGCTCGCCGCCGTCGTTGTTGAATCGAAAACGAAGGCTTGTCCATTGATTCGTGGTCTCAGTTTTGCCGACGTATACGAAAAGCAATGGGAAAAAAAGGAAAGACGCTTGCTCAAATCATATGCTTAAGTATCCAATGAGAGCTGATTGATGGTCCTTGTCAATTTTATAAGTCAATCACTCTATCTATGTTGGAAAAGTAAAAATGAAAACGACAAGAATAGAAGAGAGCAAAAGAAATTGAAGGGTTAATACAACAACAAAAAAATACCCATTGTGTCACAAATATCTTAAATTATATTTGGGTCTTAAAAATTATAAATTTACCCATTGTAATATGAATACCCCAAACATTTTTTGTTATAAAAAAAATCCTAAATTTCCCTATTGTGATGCAAATTACCTATTGTAATGCAAATACTTGTGTTATAAAATAATTCAAACTTAGACTAATGTAAAATATGCATTAAATGGAATTGGAAAAGATGGTATAAGTAAACAAAAAAAGAAACTTAACCCATGGTTTGGGTCTTTTTTATTAAGCTTTGGATCTATTGGATGTAAAGAAAGTTCGGGGTATTTGCGTTGAGGTCTTTTGTCGTATTTGCCCAAAACTTAACCCCTAAGCTGAGCGCCACGTCATCGAGGTCCCCACCTCGGGGCCCCCACACGTGTCCGCAAGCTGTTGGCTCGTCTCGTCGGCGCGACTTCACGCAACCATTGACCACAAGCTTCCCCCTGACAATATTTTCTCATTGACCACAAGATTCCCCCTGACAAGCTCCACGTGGCCACTGGACCCCACCCAAAATCTATCCCCCACCTTTTTCCTTCTCTCTCTCAAATATAACCTTTTTCGCTTTCTTTCGTTTTCTCCTCTCACAAGTTCTCTGTCCCCCCCCCCCCCCCCCCGAATTTATTAACCCCCTCTTACGTAAGATCTCCGCCATGAAAGACAAGCTCCATCTCAAGCTCAACCTCCTCGGACTCCTCGAACTCCTCGGACTCCTCGAGCCCCGCCCCCGCCCCCGCCGCCGCCGGCGAGGATGATGAAGAAGAAGCCGCCGTCCCTCGCGTCCTCCCGCGACCTCGACTCCCCCTCCCACCTCTCCGACTCCCCCACTCCCCGCTCCGCTTCCACTCCCCTCTCCGCTCCGACCTCGGCGACCCCCCGACACCCCTCCCTACTCCTCCCCCGCCGCCTCCCCCACTACCACCACCACCCCCGCCGCCGCCGCTCCCGCCGCCGCAGAAGCCCGCCACCGCCGACCGGTCCCCCTCCCCTCCCCCCGCCGGATGACCAGAAGCCCCTGCCCACGGCGGCGCCGCCGGGGAAGGAGCCCCCGGGGAGTCCGGGAGCGGCGCGGAGGAGGAAGGGGAGGAGGAGGAGGAGGAGGAGGAGGAGTCGGGCGCGTCGCCGGCGGGGCCGCCGGTGATGGTGATCAGCAGGGCCGTGCAGGAGGAGAGGCCGGCCCAGCAGGTGAGGCACGGGCGAGGAGGAGGAGCACCGAGGACGGCGGCGAGGATGAGGAGGCCGAAGATGTGGGAGATGTTGAAGCAGGCGGGGCTGTGCTTCAGGGTCGCGGAGGTGGTCCTGTGCATGGTCTCGTTCTCGGTCATGGCCGCCGACAAGACCAAAGGGTGGAGCGGCGATTCCTACGATCGCTACAAGGAGTACAGGTGAAGGGCATTTTCTTTGTTGTTATATATTACATGAACAGGTCCTGGCGGAGGGGCTTATGGAGCTAATGCTGTGTGAGCTTTTGATTCGATGGCAGGTACTGCTTGTCGGTGAACGTCATTGCTTTCGTTTACGCCAGCTTTCAAGCTTTTGATCTGTTCTTCCACATGAGCAAGGGCAAGCACGTCATCCACCACCGAACCCATTATTTCTTCAATTTCTTCATGGATCAGGCAAGTAATTCCCATGTGGTAGTGTCGTTTCTGCTGAATTATGATGTTCCATGATTGATCGCCGCGCCGATTGTAGGGAAAATGGATGAATTTCCTAGTGTTCATGCCAAGAGGTCTGGTCACATTCTATTGGAACCATAATGATTGTCCTTGATAAAAGGCGTATAATGTCTTGTCACTGTTATAGGATCGTTGCGCTGTATCTATCATGTTTGAGCATGAGCTTCGAGTGCGATTTTTGCAGAGTTTCTTGTTATCCTATAGGTTTTGCTCTCTAGAGATTAAGGCAGGCGGGTATTACTTGTTCTTCTAAACATCATTCAATGATGGTTTCGGGCCTGCTCAGCAGTATCGATTAGTGAAGAATATGCTTAAAAATTGGAACTTGGTAGGGACCCCATTTCCTGCTGCATCGATTTATGCTTGCTTCCTTTTGTGGCTAAGCCGATACCACTGAAGAGAGAACAAGAAGCGCATCAGGAGACATTAGGAATGAAACTATCCGTGGGATGGAATGAGAATTACTGAAAGAGAGAATTAAGAGCCCCTCGGTTCCTTTTAAGATCTTGAGTGATGGTATGCATACTGAGAAATGTCTATAACATTGATATACTACAGACGATGCGGTAGAATATTGGTGGTCGTTTGAACAAGGGAGCCATATGGAACACACCCAATAAGAGTCAGCCGGCCACTTAGCTTGATATACTAAATTTGCAAACCTATCTCACGTTTCACCTTGCACTGTTTCGAAAGATCTCATCGCCTCACTTATCAATTTCATTCCCTGAACTGCTTGTCCTAGCAATCTCAATATTGCTGTCGGCTCTAAGCCTATAATAGCCTTAATTACAAGTGTCAAAAGCTTCAAAATCCCAAGGCTATGGCTTCTTTGATTGCTTTTGTGCAATCAACTTAGGAAGATGAAACTACTAAGAGAGGGATATGCTATTTGAGCGCAGAATTGCCTTATGCTTGAATCCGCGTGTCGTCTCTTAGCTATGGGCTATTCATGGCCTTTCACTTGACTGTGAATCTTTTAACCTATACATGATGTGTTTCTTTTTTCCGGATAATTCGAGAGTTTTATTGCATCGACAACACGGCAGGGTAGCAAATGTTGCTTCATGCTCAAGAATCTGTACACTGATCCAGCTAAAAGCGTGTTGGCACAAAGTGTTCTTTGTCAAACCCTAAACATGATTTGAATAAAAGCAACTGTTCCCATGAGGAGATTGATGGAAACTGACCAAGAATTTTCACTGCAGATTCTGGCGTATCTTCTGATATCAGCATCATCATCCGCGGCAACCCGCGTCGATGACTGGAAAGCGAATTGGGGGAGCGATAAGTTCACGGAGATGGCCAGTGCTTCCATCGCCATGTCGTTCTTGGCCTTCATGGCTTTCGCCGTCAGCTCCCTCATTTCCAGCTACAGCATGTTCACCCGTTTATACTGATCTGGGAAAGCTCAATACATACTGCCGGTTCTCCAAGCTACAGGGGATTAGTCATATAGGAAATTCTTTTTTACCCGACATTACGAAATTAAGCATATTATTTGATTTTTGTACATGGAGAAATAATTGCTAGCGACTCAGATCCTTTCTACCCCGTTGAATGGGAAGCATGTAGATGTAGGGTTACCATAAAAGCAGCTGGATGTGGCTAATGCATGTATACTGTTCTGTATACTGAATCAATAAGGAGCCATCCTTTTCTTCCTGCTCAAAATAAGAGATCTTTTGCCTTGTACATCTAATCATAAGTTGTGCATAATCTGATGTCAAAACTGATGAGCAAGCCGTCGGCTTTGGCTAATGAACCGATCGACTTTGTTTCTTTGAGCGCATGTCGTCGATTTCAATCATGCAAACTGATTCGTTACCGTTTGCTCTCGGTGAATTGGCTATTTATATTATCAGTGACAATGAATTTTGCCGTCCAGACAGACGTGAGATCACTAAATTTGAGTTAGGCTATGATGCTGTTAGCTGTAGAAAACAATAATGAATATGAAAAAACAGAGGTCCAACTTTAAACATTCAAGACAGTTTGGCCGAGTGGTCTAAGGCGCCAGATTTAGGCTCTGGTCCGAAAGGGCGTGGGTTCAAATCCCACAGCTGTCAATTTTACCTTTTCTTTTTCTTTTTCCTTTTTAAATTTTCCTCTTATTTTGGACCGAACCATTTTGTATTTTCCACTTTGTTCACGGCGGTCCTTGGGCCCTAACCCAAAAAACATCAAACGTACAATGTAGAATGCATTTGGGAATCACTTTCGGTGGTCCTTGGGCCCTAACCCAAAAAACATCAAACGTACAATATAAAATGCGTTTGGGAATCACTTTCAAAACTCTCTTGAGCTTTAAAAGCATCTGGGCAAATGCAAGGACCAATTGTCGATTTTTTTTAGAGAGCTCTGGGAGTGCTTTGGCTTTTGACTATTTTCATAATGCTAGTATATACCATCTCTATAATTTTCATAATTACATAAATGCCCTTGACTTACTTGACCTTGTCAGTGCGGGACTCATCCATCGATGAGCAACCGTTCAGCCTCACTTGGGGTTTGCGAAAATCTAGGTGGTGTTGCTTGAGGTTGCGCGACTTCAGGTAAGGCTGGCCAACGGTGGCCTAAGTTTCGCTGATGAAGACTTGAAATTTTAAAAATAAAAAATAAAAATAGCAAAAAGTCTTTTACAAAGTGTAGTATTTTCTAAACAGCATTTACATCAAAGCTATTTCTCTACATATTTTGAAATTACATTTTACTAAATGCTTTTACATTTTTTTTTTTTAAAAATGCTCTTTCACCTCAAAACTTTTATATGTTTTTCGAAGGCTTTTCCCAACAGCGCTAGCCGTAGTCTATCGCTGCTATGATAAGACATTGATGAGCTTCTTTGACTTTTGAAATAGCCCAGGACGCAATCTTCATTCAAGTACCAATGAAAAAGGGTAGAAGTTACATCTCCTAGGTTTGGTTTTGGGGGTTTCTCTTGCTGGCTTTTCTAACTTCCCTTATTACCTACCACTTCACTTTATCACATCGAAAGATCATATATGCAAAAGACAAATTAGGGACGTCAGCGTGATTCGAAGATTTCAGCCTCTCTCCCGAGCTCTTACCTCATGTGGGATCTCGTGACCTCATGCGACATTAGCCGACAGCTTTGAGTTCCGCTAGCAAATAATTAAGATTTTAGTAATGTCGAATTATGGACGTCACCATGATTTGAAGATTTTACTTTCTCTCTAGATGTTGAACCGTTCTATCTAATTTGAATTTCTCGAGCGACCTACCATTCTGTTCCCTCCAGTGGGGTTTCCATCATGCCCCCGCTCTTGAAGTAAAACTCGCACCTCATAAAGTGCTAAAAGTTGAGTTAGCAAGCAGGAAATTATTAAGAGCCATAGAGAGAGTTGAAGGGTCTAATGGCTCATCATTAGTCTCCCCGATGTTTGTGGCCTTGCATATCATGATTGATTTGTCGAACAATTATCCAGTAAATGTCCCAGATCGATTTGCATTTACCTAATGTTCTTAGAAATAGCACAATTCGACATATATATTAATACGATAGCATGATTTGACACAAAGGGTACATTTGTCTTTACAAAAACTCCGCGATAAAGGAAAATGTTTTATCCTTTTTGAATTAGGAAATTCGTTTTCTCGACTTTAAATGCGCATGTCTTTTATCTTACCATAAGTAATTTTTCATTGGCCGATCAATTTTTTCAGCAAAACAAGATACGCAAATTTCACTCATACATATACACCCATAATTTTTAATTATTCGGATTTAACTCAATCTCTATATTGCCACTCATCTATGATGCCCGCCTATTTTCCTCTACTAATGAATGTACATGGAAAATTCTTCAACAAATCATTGTTAGTTGCAAAAGCGACGCCCAAGATCTCCATAATTTGAATCAAGAACACATATACAATTAAGTAAAAAAATTTGCACACTTTATTCGGAATCTATCATTCTTGATATAAAATGGCAACAATTTAAAGCTCAAGTGATTCTTCTTTATTGCCCTATGTATTACTGGCTCAATGAGATCGCCCCTTACCCTTAGTGATCAGAGGACGATTGGGGCATGGACATAAAGGTCTTTATGACACAATCAATAATTTGATTCATTTTCAATTAGGCCTTGCTCTAGCCTCTTTAGGTGTTATTACTTCCTTGGTAGCTCAACACATGTACTCTTTACCTGCTTATGCGTTCATAGCACAAGACTTTACTACTCAAGCTGCATTATATACTCATCACTAATACATCGCAGGATTCATCATTACAGGGGCTTTTGCTTATGGGGCTATATTTTTCATTAGAGATTACAATCCGGAACAGAATGAGGACACCCAAGATCTCCATAATTTGAATCAAGAACACATATACAATTGAGTAAAGAGATTTGCACATTTGATTTGGAATCCATCATTCTTGTTATATAATAGCGACAATTTAAAGCTCAAATACTATTTCTTTATTACCCTCTATATTACTAGCTCAAAATCGCCCCTTACCCTTAGTGACCAATAAATGCTCTTTAAGTAAAGTTATTTGTGTGTCGGGATTAGAAAATAGGCTTGAGTACTATATATGAAGTTTTCATCCAGGCCCTCTTATTACGGGCTGGGTTCAACTCGGCCCACACTAATTAATTCTATATTAAACTAATTAATAAACCTTATATTTTAGTTAATTCGACAAATCCCGTAAAATGGTAAATTACGATATTAATTAATATAACTCACGTTAGAAATAACTCTTACAGTCATAACTTATTTTCTGTAGTGGTACTATACAATGGCATGAAAAATGAATGAATATGGTGAGGTGAGATCAATCAATGATCTTAAACATGGTCCCAACATTCATTAATCAGGTCTTGACCACGAAGAGCTTAGAGAGCTTATAATAGTTCCAGCAAGTACAAAGTATCATTGGATTCCAGATCAAGTATCATTGGATACCAGATCAAGCCAACAGCGATGAGCACATCTCAAAAAGTCACGAACCAGGCAATCAAATAAAGCCCTGTCTGTGGGGTCCACACGGAATTATAATAAAAATATGACAGCGAAAAAAAAAAAAATTGGAGATAGGAGCTAAATCTTAAAGGCACATGCAAGGCTACTTATTCCTTCACGTGTGCCTCGCTTCGATGTCGAGGAAATGTAAATGACCTTTTTTTGGGGGTCGAGAGGAGGGAATTTTATGAAAAAAATCCTAAAATCTAAACTTACAGTAAAGTGGATTCGGTTCTAGACATTATAGCTTAGTCAATGTGATCATATATTTTTGATAGTTTCTCAATATAATTCATTTGGCCAATTTATGCTTTTTAATATTTAATGTAACAATCCAATCATTATCCTCAATCTTAAATAGCATGGTTGGTGGTGACATGAGTAATTTTTATAATTTTAAAAAAAGTTCTGAATTTTTTTTTTTTTGTCCTTTTTTTCTCCCCTTTCTTTTTCCCCTTATTTTACTGTTT
Source organism: Eucalyptus guilfoylei (assembly GCA_016097605.1). Lineage (NCBI taxonomy): Eukaryota > Viridiplantae > Streptophyta > Magnoliopsida > Myrtales > Myrtaceae > Eucalyptus > Eucalyptus guilfoylei. The sequence continues at coordinate 1,939,152 of CM027861.1, forward strand.
CATTTTTTTTTTCATCCACGGGTCATCTAGGCCTTGGCAATAGTCGGTGATTTAAGTAGAGAAACCTAGTCATGATTCGTCATGAACCCAACTAAGGGCATGCTTTTTTTAGTGAAAGTGTTTCTCGGAAATAAATTTTGTGGACTTTTACCTATTTGATTCACCGAAAATGATTAGTCAACGAAAAACACTTTTCAGTCAACCAAAATATTCATGCGCAAAATTAGGAAAATGAATTCCTAATTCTAAAGAGATAAGAACATATTTCTAGAATCGCTCCTCTCAATTTTTTTAGTTTTTAATTTTATTTTCTTTCATTGTCTTTTCCTTCTCCCTTCACTGGTCGCTAGATCTCAGTGATAAAGTTATGAAATTGAAATTATTAATAATTTTGATTTTTTTTTATCTGAGACAAAGTTATGGGATTGAAATCATCTTCCAAATAATATCCCAACACTAGAAAACGTTTTCGACCAAAGATTATCAAATTTTTGGAAAAATGATGTCCCGAAAAATATATTCCTTTTATCATAGAATTCTCTTCAAGATAAACAGATCCTAGGACATAGATGGGCCAACTCATTATTTGGAAACCACGTGTGCTTCCCTCACGACACGATCTTCTAAATCTTCCAGCCATTGTAGCCCGAGTTAACTCACTCCTTGCAGACTTCTACCGACGTGAAGGAAACTCGGAGCGAGTTCAAGGTTGGCAATATGAGGTACAGCTCCTGCGAAAGTGATGGAGTCGTGTTCACATGTACAGCTAAAAAGTCAAGATTCAAACCTAGAGATGACGAGCTTAGAGACCAAGTTTAGGAGAGTACGAAGTAAGGTTTCATGACCCCGACCCTCTGTCTAGATTAAATCCAACATTTCACCTACAATGCAATCATTTTGACAGCAAGACCCCTCATTGAGTTCCTTAACGTGCACATTTGATTTTCAATTAGGTCCCTTAAAAAGATACGCGACTTTATTTTTTATGCTCACACGTCCTCAATTCAAGTGGAGCTTGTGAAAGCAAAAGGGTTGTCAATACCGTCGTAGTGCGTTATAAAAATTATATGAAATTTTGAAGATCACCACCACCCATCACTTTCCCCTAGATTAAACTTCTTATTTGAAAATTTAGGGCAATTTGCATTGTGGACCTTTTATACAGTGCCTTTAAATTTGGATTGGCCAAAGAACGGTGGGTTGATCGACTAAACCGCCAAGTTGATGATGTGCATAGTTTACAACTGTATTAAAAAGTACCGACTTATTTATTTCTTTTCTTTTCTTTCTTTTTCATTTTCCTTCTTCCTCCACCAGTGCCGCGCCTCAGCAATGACTAGCTACTACCCACAAGCGAGGTTGCCAGCTGTCCCCGAGGCCCAATGACTAACAAAGGAAGAAAGAAAATGAAAAAACAAAGAAAAGAAAAATATTAAATATTTGAATTTTTAAAAATTAATTTGTAAAATGTCTAATCAACAAATAGGGCGGTTAAAGTCCAAGTTAGCATTCTTCGATTAAAATTGACTAGAATGATTAAATTGACAAATTGCCAAAATTTATATGACTCAGTTGGGACAATTGAAAAGTTTAAGATCGAATTAGTATAAATGAAATAGGTTTAGGATTTTTTTTTTAATCATCAAAAGGCTTATGATTCTTTTATTTGCTAAAAGAAAGGCTTCTCACATAAAATTAAATGTATCATGTCCTAAGTCTATTGTAGCATAACACAGGAGAAATATTAGAATACATTAGATTCTTCACATTTCTAATACTCTTATCGGTTGTCCCACAAATTGTATTTCAATTCAAAGATCTTTTCTAATGAGTTCATATTATATATTAGAAAATCGGTTAGCAGAGATCCTTACACGAAGCTCAGAATTAGAGTAATTAATGATTGTACTTCAAAACTAAAAAACGCTGCATATTATAAAATAATTAGGTTTACATCATAATATAAAGAACTCAAGTAGCATCTAATTGATTTAATTATGATGCACATTTATACTTGTGCATATGTATAATTGGTGGATAAATAATATGGCGGAGTAAATTAAACGTTCGACCAAACAAAAAAAAACGGAATATGGAAAATTTGGACCTTGGATACGGTACTCAATCAGAAAGCAAGTACATTAATTTGATGGTCATATATATATTTTATCTCATAATCAATAGGATCATTTAATGTGGAGGATTCGAGTGTGTATGGTGAAAAATTACTAAATTGGATGTGTATATAATGAAGAGTAAGTTCTCTACCTTATTAAGTTTTGTCGAAAGTACTTTTGACACCCCTTGCATTTTCAACATTTGCTTTAACCCCTTGTCAAGTACAAAAAATAAAAGATAAAAGGAGCTTGTGTCGAAATTGCTAACGTGGCATTCACATCAACCTTTCAATCTCGAAAAACTTTTAAAATGGAAGAATTTTGAAAGAATTTTGAAATGAGAAAATTAAAAGCATCGTCAAACTTTACCCATTTGCAAGAGAGAGAACCTCTACTGATCTCATGAAGAGCCATCCCAACTGTTGTTATGACCATTTTGGATCCCAAAAACCCTAGCTAAAGGCGAGAGAGGATTACTACTCTTGGTCATGGAGTAGAGGGCTGCCCGACACGACCCTAATTAAATTGTCAGTCATAATTAATTATAAATATACGCGATATCCATTAACGATTATCATGTATATTATTCTATTCAATTGGCTAGCATTGACCCAACAACCATAATCTCATTTCACAGATTCAGTGAATTCAAGTCTCCATAAGAATCTAAAAATAGAAAGAATAGATTTCAATACACAATGAAAAACATTGACAATATATATATTACTAAATATGATCATTAATTTTTAAAAAAGGCATTATTTGATGAGAATGCATTTAACAATTCACGTGGCGACAATAACCGTCCTCCAAGATTAGCAACGAATAAGGTTCGCCACGTGGCGGGCCACCCTATCAAGAACAAGTGAAAACAGAAAGCAAGAGCCGGCAGTTGCAGGCCTTCTTTCTTTTTGCAAATCTGGTTGGAGGGATTGGATTGGAAGGAGGAAGAAGAAGGAAGGAAGGAAGGAAGGAAGAGAGGTGGAGGTCGTGGTGGCGGGTGGCGAGAAGTCGTCTTCTTCTCTCCTCTGACATTCCACCTCTGTCAAAAAACTTGTTTTTTTTCATTACATTAAATCGAAAAAAAAGAAAACACCTTTTGTTGTTGCTGTCGTTGTTGTTGTTTCTTGCCCGTTGTCTTAGATTTCCCAGCCTGCCCCTACCCGTTTGTCTTCTCTCCCCCTCTCTCCCCCTCTCTCCCCTCTTGTCTTCTTCCATAGCTGTTTTTTCAATTATATTTTATTATGCACAGTTGAAACGCAGACACCCCACCAAGAAAAGGGAATAAATTTCGTTACTTTGGGGGCTCTTGCGCTTATATCATCTCTGTAAAGGAGATATTTTTTCTGGGTTTTCTAGAATTCATTCGCCCGCGTATATATATTCACTTGTATTGGATTGGATGTCTCCCTAGAAAAGACCCGGAGGAGCACAATCGTTTAGGTCTGATCATTCGAAGGTATGTCTTCTGAAGTTTCCATGGCTTTTCCGTTGTTCCAGTTGGGACCTTGTCTTCTTTATCTGTGGTGGGTTCATTTTCGGACAGCCAATAGCTTGATTTGTTGTTCTTGGTTGGTTTCTTGGGTATTGCTCGTTTCTATTGTTTGTCTCGTTTCTGGGCATGTTTTATTGGGGATATGGGACACTTCTTGATATGGGTAAGATTCGATGTGGTTGATTTGGAAAGATCTAGTGTGTAATGGGTTACGGCTTTTGCGTTTGCGTTTGCGTTTACTTGTTCGAAAATCAGAAGGGAAAGAAACTTGGGAAAGCTCTTGGAGCGGTTACGAGATTGCGAAGATCGAATCTTTTGTTTACTGATGTGACATTCACGTTACCGTAAGATTGGGCAACTGTTTGAGTTAATTCCTGTGTTCTTGATCTTGGTAGTTTGGACCATGAATCACTGTTTCATTGTGAAATGACCGTTTGCAGATAAATTATTTAGACTAAATTCGGAGTTTGAGAATGCCTGGAATTGTAATGGATGGAACCAACGGAGAAGAAATAGTGAGCGAAGTTGATAACGGAAACTCCGCACCTTTTAAGGAAAGTCCAGTCGATAATAGATCACCTAAGAGCCCCGCCAGTCAGCAGAGCCATCAAAGCCATCAAAGTGCTCGTCATGAGGTCCCCGTTGATGGAGTGGTGGACACCTCCATTGAGAAGCTTTATGCAAACGTGTATGAAATGCAGAGTTCTGATCATTCTCCTTCTAGACAGAGCTTTGAGTCTGAGGGTGATGAGTCCAGGATTGATTCTGAGTTGCGCCATCTTGTTGGTGGTGAAATGAGGGAGGTGGAGATAATGGAAGAGGATGAGGTCGAGAAACCCGAGGATGACAGTCACAGTGATGCCACTTCCAAGAAGGATAGTCCATCTTCTAGTAAGAAGTCAGGGAAGCTTGAGAAGGCCCGATCCCCCAGTACGAAATCCGTTTCTTCTGGAAAATCAAAGAAAGCTTCTCAGTCTCGGATGGAATCGGAAGCGACATCGAGACCATCTCCTAAGACCAAGAGTCCTTCTGAAAAACCTCCTATTGATAGAAGGAATGACAAGAATGCGAAAAAGCCAAATGCAAATGTCACCTCTGCGAAGAAGCTAAAAAATCTATCTCCAGTGGGGCCGAAGGTACAGAATGGAACTTCAAATTCACCTGAATCTGGATTGGGTAATCCTGATTTAGGGCCATTTTTGCTGAAGCAAGCAAGGGATTTGGTATCTTCAGGGGATAACCCTCAGAAAGCTCTTGAGTTGGCACTCCGAGCAGCAAAGTCATTTGAATTATGCGCAAATGGCAAACCCAGCTTAGAGCTGGTTATGTGTTTACATGTTACTGCCGCAATATACTGCAGCTTAGGCCAGTACAGTGAGGCAATTCCTGTTCTTGAGCGGGCAATTGAGATACCTGATGTTGAGGAAGGTCAAGACCATGCTCTCGCAAAGTTTGCCGGCCACATGCAGTTGGGTGATACCTATGCAATGTTGGGCCAGCTTGAGAATTCAATAAGGTGCTATACCACAGGGTTGGAGGTTCAGAAACAGGTACTGGGTGAAAGGGATCCTAGAGTTGGTGAGACGTATCGGTATCTAGCCGAAGCTCATGTTCAAGCATTGCAGTTTGAAGAGGCTCAGCGGTTTTGTCAGATGGCCCTTGACTTTCATCACGAGAATGGTTCACCTGCTTCTCTTGAGGAAGCAGCAGATCGGAGGCTTATGGGCCTTATATGTGAAACCAAGGGGGATCATGAAGCTGCTCTTGAACATCTGGTTTTAGCCAGCATGGCCATGGTCGCAAATGGCCAGGAGGTGGAGGTGGCTTCTGTTGATGTCAGTATCGGTGACGCATACTTGTCTCTGTCTAGATATGATGAGGCTGTGTTTGCTTATCAGAAAGCTCTGACAGTTTTCAAGACCGCCAAAGGAGAGAACCATCCTTCTGTAGCTTGTGTGTTTGTCCGTCTGGCTGAGTTGTATAACAAGACGGGGAAGTTTAGAGAAGCGAAGTCATACTGTGAAAATGCTTTAAGAATTTACGAGAAGCCTGCGCATGGGATACCTCCTGAGGAATTTGCTACTGGTCTAACTGATGTATCTGCCATATATGAGTCAATGAACGAATTGGAGGAAGCAATTAAATTGCTCGAGAAGGCACTTAAGATATATAATGATGCCCCGGGCCAGCAAAGCACAGTAGCTGGGATTGAAGCCCAGATGGGGGTCATGTATTACATGCTGGGGAACTATTCTGATTCATACGCATCATTTAACAATGCCATAACTAAACTTCGTGCAAGCGGGGAGAGGAAGTCTGCCTTTTTTGGTATTGCTCTTAATCAAATGGGGCTAGCTTGTGTGCAGCGTTATGCAATAAATGAGGCTGCTGAATTGTTCGAAGAAGCCAAGAACATTTTAGAAGAAGAATACGGGCCTTATCATCCTGATACCCTTGGTGTGTATAGCAATCTTGCAGGCACTTATGATGCTATCGGCAGGTCCCCACTCTTTACCTTTTTCTTCTTCTTTCCTCTATTTGGTTTCCTCTTTCATAAGATGAAATCTGATATGGTTCTGCATTTAAGCATGTCAAAAGATGTGCCATATTCTTGAGTGAACTTGCATCAGGGGTTTATAAAGGCAGTGATAGTTTGTTGCTACAATCCATCTGAGGAGCATCGATAAGATAGAATATCTTTTAGGTGTATGCTTGTGGCTAGGAAGTTTTGAGTTTGTAGAATCTTATTTGCGTGTAGAAAGAAGTGTCCCAACTATTAATTGTTTACTTTTTCTCACCGATCCTTTTTAAATGACAATAGGTTGGATGATGCAATAAAGATCCTGGAGTATGTTGTAGAGATAAGAGAAGAAAAGCTTGGGACAGCGAACCCTGATGTGGATGATGAGAAGAGGAGGTTGGCTGAGTTACTGAAAGAAGCAGGCAAGGTTCGGAGCAGAAAAGGCAGGTCCTTGGAGAACCTCCTCGATGCTAACATTCAGACTGTAAATAGCAATGGCATTAAGGTATGACAGCAATGGTCACCGATGCAGAATGAACATATGTATTATAGATCTTACTTAAAGAAACAGAGAGAGTTGGTGAACAAAAAGAGATGAACAGGAGGGCATTGGTGTTTGTGTAATCATCTTTTTCTGGCACATGCAATACAGGGCGGAAGTTCCTTTCCATTGTTTGTTTATATTGTTATGACGATCGTATTACCTTCCAGAAGAGAGCGGTTACGTTGTCGTAATTTATTCAACAGGTTTGAGGATATTTATTCATAGTTTTCCTCACATTTGTACTGGGATGAGTTTTATCCCAAAGTTATACGATACATCGATAGCTGCATCATACAGGTGTTGGCAGTTTGCACGTTCTTTTTCCTTCCCTTGTGCTTTTAACTCCCGTGTCCATTATGTATCCTCGGTCCCTTCTCTGGACCTCTGTAAATGATGTTCGGATATACGTTGATTGTTCGCTGAAATGAGGAAGGGTTGCTTAATCATGGTAGTAGTACTGTTATTTATTGATGCAGTTGGATGGTCAATTATAAGGTCCGAATGGATGTCGATAAGGTCTATTCATGCTTGGTTATGTACATAACAATCAGATAATACGCAACTTCAATAATGATTCTGTGTTCATCCAATCAAGTTGTGTTTGGGACCCCATTTGAATGCTTTGGACCCCATTTGAATGCTTTATATAGAATCATAGGAGAGTGGGTGCTGGTGGACGGTCAATCTCAAATCATGCTAGCCTTTTCGATGTTGCGATAGCTTTGGGCTTTCGGTTGTACCATCGTTTTGATTTTTTGGAACTGGTTTGGCTATGAAGTCTTTGAGCAAGCACTGTTCTCTTTGGAGATTGTATTATTGATTCAAGAGAACGTGGGCTGGAGAGTGTTGGCTTCTCTGATGAGTAGCTACCGTGTGAAGGGAATAATAGCCGAAAAGCATTGCGGTGGTCACGTAATCTGTGATATCCGACATGTGAACTCTCTAGACAAGCTCAAATCAACTTTTTCAGACATGGGAAAGCTAATGGATCTGATGTCTCCCTATTAAGACTGAGAGAAAAGGAGAGAAGAAAGACTCTTGCATAATTTAAAACATGTAAAATGATAAGCAGGTATTATTCAAACACGACATGAAATTAGTGTGGTTTTCTAGGGGTTTCTGCTTGTCAAAACACTTCTCTTGTACTTTCGCAGTTTTCAATATTACACAATAGTTGTATCTATTTGAATGTCCAAAGGAGATCAGTTTTATGAGATAATATTTGTTTTCAAATTGCTTTTGATGTAGATCTTAACATCAACCAAGAAAAAAATTATTAAAATTAGAGAACTTGATTGGAGTCATCCTCATCTTTCATTCAATTTCATTGATTATAAACACCCGAAATATACAGCTTAATGTAAAATGGGTCTTCAGCTGAGTTTCTGTGAGAACGATACCCAGCACCACGTGAGAGGAAACTAAGCTCTGCTACAAAATTTTGCAGTTTGCAAATAAACTAGATTTTTTACAAAATAAAAAAAACACTTTATATGCTTTATGTTCCTTAAGCGGTTTAAAACAAGATAAAAAGAAAAAGAAAAAAGGAAGATGATTTATGTTATTTTTACCTTCACATATCACATGGTATGTATGTTCACCCAATTGTCATAATTAATTTCCTGAAACTTTTAATATCTCATGGTCTTATGGAGTAATAAAACAAAAAAGTGTAACTAGCACTTAGACACAATAAGCATTTTTTTTTTTATGATTCAGGAAATCTGTAAGCCGATAGCCGGCGGGCAAACCCTAGGGCCCATGGAGGAACCCACCACCCCCGTGAAGCGGGTAAGTCCACTTGCGACATGCTGGGAATTCGAATTTCTCCCCTCACGATAAACATTTTTTAATAGAGATGACATTGCATAATTTTTTTTAAAATCAGTTAAAACTACACGTTGCTTTTTAATCAAGAAACACTTAAACAAATCAAAAATAAAATATATAATTGTATTTTGTTTTCCTTTTGTGCAAAATTTATATTTTTTTCAATCAGAAAAAAGAGGACTACTGTGGTTCGGCTTAAACCCTCGTCTGTCCGAAACGACACGAACAAAAAGAGCAGAACACAAGCCTCCCGCTTTGAAAGCCTCTGTTCTCCGACCAAAACCCCGCAAAGGTTCAACCTTTCCTGCTCGTTCTCGCTTCCGAGAGTCCAACTCCTCGTTCAAGATCGGAACTTTCGAATCCTCGGTTTGGAGAAAACCGAAGTGCAAGATTACCCACCAAAGAACCGAAGCCCCTGAATTCGAAAGGCGTCGAGTTTGTGAGTTCTTGTTCTCTCGGACCCTTTTCTTGATTCTTCCCCCCTCAGGACCCATTAGCTTTCGCGGCGAGTTGGGCAAATTTTGGAAACTTGACCAGCTGGGTACGTTGGTATTTCGTTGCGGTGTAGCGAAAACCCGCTATGGAGAATAAGCCATCGAGTTTTGTTGATCGCCCAGTTGTGAGTGCTTTCTCTCTGATTGGTTCCTTCCCCATTTGATAGCGTTTCTTGCTGTTAGTGTCTCGCTGCTTGATGGCTTATAGCGTGCGCGTTGATGCATTCGGGTTAGGTACCGGGAGACGTGGTTCTTGATCTGTCGAAAATGTCTAATCAGACTATAAAGATTGGCGGCGGCCTTCGTCAGGTTTTTCCTTTCTTTTCTGATATAGTGCCAAGTTTAGTTCCGTTTTTATATGTTGGTTCTGTGAAACTTTTGATGGAAATCGTCAAGACGATGAATTGAAATTGATTTGGGCACTTAAGTAATTGGTTTACTGTACTCCATCAGAATGCGGGGAATGCCATTGCATTGTTCTTGTTTTCGTGTTTTCTTCTCAGCCTTTTATTTTCTCTATTGCAGTTTTCTCAACATGGTTCACCTTGCTTAAGATTACTAACAGATTTTTGTAAGAAAAATTGATTTTTGAATCATTTGCATTGTCTTATATTTGGCTTATACATTTGGCTATTGATGAGCACTGTCCAAGTTAGAGATTGATGCACGTGAGTTTTCTACCTCTGAGGTTTTTACTTTCCTGAATGCATTGTCTGATGGTTTTGAGGGATATGATTGTGGATTGAGTGGCCTAGGATGAGGGAATTTGCGATACATATTTCATTGAAAATTCCACAAGCATAATACTAGGACCTGATGATCTTGTGAAGTTCGGGTCTTTATAGCTGTGAGTACTTTATTTTATTTTTTTGGCAAGGGCTGTGAGTACTTTATTCTGGAAAACAAAATTGCTCATGCCTTATTTGCCTTATTTTGCCAGTGATGGTCAAAATAGTTTGCCGTATAGAGGATCAGCTCTTTCAAGTCCTGCTTCCAGTTTTGATAGTGTAGAAAAGAAACATATTCTTAGAGGTCTTGTTTCCTCAAGTGGAAACTCGCAGATGTTTAATTTTTCTTTTTCTTATTGAAGAAGAATAGCATTAATTCTTATTTGGGCACTCTTTGTTTTTACAGGAATCTGATTTTATTACAGTCATGAAGGCTGGGAAACTAAGGTTCTCGAAACCAAATAAATACTGGGTCGAAAGCTCTCAAAAGAGGGTGAGTATTTCATCTAGTTTGCTCTTGACAAGATTTTGCCGGGATAAAGGGCAACTGTCATATTCTGCTTTAATACTCAGGGGGTATCCTGTCCGTCTTTCGTTGAGCAACAATTCAATAGCCACCCAGGAAAAGATGACTAATTGTTTTTTGTCGACCAGGCTTTGTTAGTCTTTGGTTTATCTTCATTAGCATAGGAAGGTTTTTTTGAATATGTCATAAAGGCACTCCAGGACAACTAGTGGCTACCTATCCAACTGATCACACAGCACCAGTGTTAATGTACTTGCTTATTTTTCTCCATAGAAAAATAATTTGAAAACTCTTGTTGCTCCATTATTGGATGGGTGGACAGTCACGTGTGCTCCTAGAGCACTCGAAAGTTCTCCTCACGAGGACCTATGTAGATGTTAACACCAGGATAGAGTTTCAACATAACTTTGCTTTAGTATTTAGACTGGAGCCTCACCTAGAAGGGACACAAATATGGTTCCAGGACTGAATATGGACAGTTTATTTGATGTGAGAAGTGAAGCGTATTTGGAGAAAATATAAAAGGGACTAGCTTATTGTGTTGATGGATTTTCAATATGTTCTTCCAAAATGATTGGGTCTGTGGTTAAATATATGTTGGAATTGGGCTGCCACTGGCTATTGATCCGATGGATGTTAAGTTCTTCCGGTACTTTTCATTTTATTTGAAATAGCTAGTTGTCAAACTTGGGATATTTATGGATCGAAAACCTGACTTTTTTAGGTGCAATGCTGTTTAGATGCGGCTAAACTGAATTAGGGTCTAAAAATTTCACAGAACCTTGCAGTTTTTAAGTATTTGAATTGATCTTTACAGTCTTAGTGGTCTAACTTGTACCCTCCAGACAGAAATAAGCATAAATAAATGCAAGGTAGTTTAAATCTCGGCATGAAGTTCTATTGCTCGAGTAATTTTAAATGTTGAACAAGGAAACCAAATTCCCAGGCAGTCTGCATCATAGAGGTTTAAATGCTTTAGGTTTGTGGCAAATTGAAGAGTTGTATATGGTTATTTAGCATTATGAAAAAAATTTATTGTTCTCTGCAGTATATGCCTTGTGTGGAAGACACTGTCCTTGGAATCGTGGTTGACTCTAAAGCAGATGTAAGTTGCCTCTGAATTGTCATGACTTGATCCATCCTTGTACAAGAGATGTTCTAACTGCCATGCCTTGTTGATAACATGCCTTATTTGAGGCAAAGAATCTTCCTCAGTCATTTATTAGAGAGAGTAGTGATATCTATGGTGAGGAAATGTATGGTTGAAGCTCATGTGCGTTTGCCTCTCTTTTCTTCTTCTTCTTCTCTCTGTCTCTCTTTTTCTCGCTCTCTCTTTTAATTTCCCTTCGAAATGAAGTCATGTAACATAGGGTAATGCGGTGGGAAGCAAGGTCTGTTAGAATGAGAAGCTATGTGAGATGATACGGAATTTTCTTATCAGGTGGCCAGATTCAAGTACTTCTTCTAGCATTTCTGAAACTGTCATGGATTGCCTGGGTAGTAGACTATAGACAATAAACAAGCTATTGTTTGGTTTACTAGTACCTGGCTTATAGCCAGTTTGATTACCTTCAATTTAGAACAGATTGAACAAGGTGTCACCTATCAAAGCAAAAAATAGAAGAAAAGATTGAAAAAGGGTAAACTTGTTCAAAGTTACCCCGCAGCACCAGTAAAGTGATTACCTTTCTCGGCAGAATTGGATTCTGAACTGCAAGAATATAAAGGAAAGGGTAATGCCTGAAAGGGAAGCCAGTAATTTGGAGACATTAAACTAAACGTTCCCATATAAATTGAATGATAGCAGGAGAGTTAGATTATATGCACAAGGACCAATATGGCAATGGCAAACAATTATCTCTGCTACTATAAGATGAATGAGGCAATGACAAGCAATTTAGATCAATGTATGATCTCGTTTACTGTGTATTGCATTAGCTGTAGGAATATTTATATGTTGCCGAAGGTTTCTGTGGATAATGAGGTGTGGATAATGAGGTGTCCCTGTTAATGTTTCAGAGATTCTTAGTTAGTCATAATGCCTCTGTTCATGTTCTGCTTTCTAATATGCTTGTTCAGGTGTTGGCATCTCTCCTGCTTAATATGTTATTATTTGTCCAATATGAAATGATGTCAACTTAGCTTTCCACGGATGGCTTATATTTATTGTCGTTATCACATTCGTCTTTAACCTTCTTACACTAATTTTCATCTAATTACAGAACTTCCTTGTTGACATCAAAGGACCAGCATTGGCCTTTTTGCCTGTACTTGCCTTTGAAGGAGGAACTAGAAGAAACATACCAAAGTTTGAGGTACGTGGTGTTTCTTTTGATTTTTGTGGATGCATGAAGTAGTTCTGCAATAATTCCTTAACGGAGAAATTTTACTACTAATGGGCTCTCTCTAAATGTACTGCTCTGTTTCATGGAGATTCAGCTGCATTATTTGCTGAATGGTAATTTTTGGTCGAGCATGCATTCAAATCTTCTGACAAAGATAAGAATCATAACATGATCGAAAAATCTGGCTTCTCAACCACATCATATTCTAGAAAATGGAGGAAGCAATCATAATCACTAAAGGATGAGAAAGCGCTGATTAATTCTAGATTCATGATTAAAAATCAATAATCATACCAGATTCCCCGTTTCTTGTCAAAGATTTGAGCTGTATTATTAGAAGTAACGATTATAGCCTTGTAGGTGCTGGTTCATCAATTTTTTTGGTCATGGATGTTATTTACCTGTTACTATTCTCATATTGATAGATGAAGCATTTGGCCTGCGAAAAACTATAGAAGTGAATTTTTTGTCAAGGAATGATGTATATGAAGGATATGGTGGTTGTATGACGAATTATGACTAAGCCTGAATTGTTTATGGTTGTGTGACTTACATATTCATGATAGCATTCCCATGCCTAACTTAGTTTTATATGCTGTAGCAAGGGACTTTGCTTTATGCTCGGGTTGCGACAGCAAATCCCGGTACTAATCCAGAGCTGTCATGTACAGATGGTGAGTTTGCTTGAATCTGCCGTGCATTCATGTCATCTGTGCGATTTCACTTATCTCTAATTAGTGTTTTACATTTATGCATGCTTGCTGAGTTATGATTTTGTTTTGTCAATTAGCAAGCGGGAAAGCAGCAGAATTTGGACCCCTCAAAGATGGTTACTCGTTTGAGTGTTCAACTGGTCTATCAAGGATGTAATTTGCTCTTCCATCCTACTTGTTGGGCACTCACAAAAGTTTAAGACATGAACATTATCGCTCTATTCTATTCATCATTTACCTCTATTTCTATTTTCTTTTTCTAGGCTGCTCAGTTCGCCAACCTGTCCAGTTCTTGAGGAATTTGGCAAGAAGTTATCTTTCGAGATAGCAGCTGGCTTGAATGGCCGGGTCTGGGTATGTTGCTTATGCTTGATTAGGACATGGATACCATATCTGTGAATCATAATGCCATCATTCTTTTCAGTGTAAAATTCATTGTGCCTGCTTAACAGCTTTTAAACCTTTTCCTCTTTATAGTTGGTCCAGATAACCAATTGCATATGTTAAAAGTTATCATTAAATTTCAGGTAAATGCGGCATCTCCATCTACCACAATTGTTGTTTCGAATGCGATTATGAAGTCAGAGTCCTTGAGTGGGGTGCAGCAGAGAATTATGGTTCAGAAGCTGCTCGATAGAATTCAATGACCTGTTTTTTATTCATATAAATCGTTTTATCCCTCCCTTGGCAAGGTAATCTTATCTCTTTGTCGCCAGGTAAATCATTTTCACAGATACAGTTTTGTGAAAAACGTTATTTTTCTCCCTCAATGATCCACGGTTTGAAAGTTTTGATCTTTCTGATGCAGCAGCTTGTGTATGTCCTGGCAAGCGGATAGAGAGTGCAAATGAAGGTACAAGGTGAAGATTGCCATCAAAATCCAGCTATCTACGCTCATGCAGGAACTTGTAGTGAAATTCATTAACCTTCAATATATAGATGGGGCCAATTTGACAGGGGCTTTCTTTCTCTTTTTGGTGCAATGTCAGAGCGCGAGTTGTGGAAATATTTTGTGGAACGCGTTTTTTTCTTCTTTATTGCAAGTAATACACCTAGAGCGTTGAAGACATTGCTTGATGTTCGCCACAGCGACTATCAATGGCGACGAGTTGGGATCACCGCCATTGACAACCTCGTCTCCAACCTCTTTAGCTGCTCTCAACAATCACGTGTCTTGTTTATGCTATTTGTTTCTTTCAACAACCACCCGAGGTGGTCTTTCTTAGTCTCTTGGGGTGCGTTTGGGAAGGCTTTTGGGAAAAGTCGTTAGGAAAATGCAAACAGCTGGTATTTTCCAAAGTGCAAATTGTAGTTTGAAAGTCCATTTGAAGTACCTTTGAGCAAAATGATGTTTGGGGAATTACATTTACAAAGGGCTTTGGTGATAAAAAAAATTATCAAAAAATAAAATAAAAAAAATTGATCGGCAAGGGCAAGTGGCCACCGGCGAGGCAGGTGGACGCTGGCAGCCTCAGGCAGCCCCCGGAGACGATCGGCGAGGGTCACCTAAGGTCGAGCAACCCTTGGCGGCCCTTCACGGAGGTCGGCCAACCCAGATTTGGTCCGCCGGAGGTCGCGCGACCTCTCAGCGACCGGCGCGACCCAGATCTGGTCACTGGAGGTCACGTGACCTCACAGTGACCAAATCTGGTTGCGGCGAGGTCACGCGACTTCAGGCACGACGACGCGACTTGTGGGCGATTGCTGCGACTCGCCAGGGTCGCACGACTGGCTAGTGACGATCGCCGCGACCTCACTAACCTCAGCCGCGACCTCGCCGGCCTCCCAAGCTCGTCTCTGATCAGCGGCGTGGCTGGAGAAGGAAGATGAATAGTAACATGAATAGTACTTGAGGCATTCCGAGAATGCTAAAAGTCCAAGACAGCCTAGGACCTGCCTTGGGCTTTCAGCCTTGCAAATGCTAGCATCCTCCAAAGCCCCTTGGAAAGTAGTTCTCAAACACGTCTTTGATGTCGAAATTTTATATGTGCTCTCTCTCTCTCTAGTGTGCTTTGTTGAGTTTTGATTCCATGGGGTTTTACATTCCAAAGTCGGGTGCTTCCCATTCCTTGCATATCTACAAACCCTTGAGAAAACAGACATGGCCGGTTTGCATTGAGGAAAGGGCACCCAAAAGAGCAAATCTAGATAGATTGACGGAAAGATAAATCTTTTTAAGTACGGAAGATGGAGAGATTTATTGAATGAAGTTTAGTTCAAGTCTGCATTTTTTGTGGGTCATCTCCAAGTCCATGATCCGTCTACTTCGACAATTGTTCGACCAACATCGAGACGGGAAAATTGTTCAGAACGTTCTAAGCTTATTGTACTTAAGCTAATTTAATCCAAACTTTGGAGTGTGTCAATATAGTCTAAAATCTTTTTAATGATTTATCAATTTAGTCCTAAACATTTTAATGAGGTTGATTTAGTCCTAAACGCTGCAATTATTTGTAAATTCAATTCTAATTTTTTTAATTATTTCGGTTAAATATCTAAATAATAGATTTTAGAGCAAATCTTCAAAATATTTGGAACTAAATTGATAGATTATTAAAAAAATTTGAGATTGAATTAACACAATTGAAATACTTATAACTAAATTGGTATTCAAATAATAAATTTAAGACTTTTTGAATAATTATTTTCAATAAGATAGAGGATAGTAAAAAAGTATCGGGAACTAGTTTCGTTGCTCGTAAAAAGACATATAGCATCTATCGAGAACTAATACATAGGACAAGATCCAACCGGAACTAGTTTCGTTGCTCATAAAAAGACATATAGCATCTATCGAGAACTGATACATAGGACAAGATCCAACCGGATGCTCTTAATTACAATCCCCGGACGGGTAGAGATAGGGATGGGTCCATGGGGTCTAGTACCGATCAAAGGACTAGTAGCATTGAATGCCTCTTGGCTTTGCAATCACTGTGCTGCTGATCAATCACTTATTCCACTGGATGCCTCCACCCAACTGCGCTTGACAGCCTCATGTCCTAATGTAGTACGCCATGCAATTGCACGCACTGCGCTTCCAGGATCTTCTCACTTATTAGTCTCCCCAGCTCCAGAAAACCAGAAACATAAAATGGAAAATTGAAATGAAGTCACGGGAATCTGACTCAAACCAAAGTCCTATCGTTCAGGAGCTAGTAAAACATCCGTCCTGGCCTTTCTGGGGCCGCTGCCATCGCATTAAACTCATGTCCCGTCCACCTTTGGAGCCATTGCATTGCATTAAAGGCACCCACCTATAATTTAGGCGTCCTTTCACATTCATCGACCAACTACAGGCTACAGCCTCTGCATCCTTCGTTCCTATTCAAGTCTGGTACCATTCACTACTGTTCGGACTCGTGATCATGTTTTGATCGGTTCCTCAACTTAGAGGTGTCAAATGGGTGGGTCGGGTCGGGTTTGGGTCGAGACATTAGGGTTGAGGTAACTAAACAATTCTCTTGTTGCCTCATGCTCTACAAAAGAGTATGTATAATTGTGTTTGATTATCGCTCTTGCAAGCATATCTCTAAACACACCTTGGTCAAATTGTACCACGTAACCATCAACATTAACCTCTCGGTTGGGACAAGTATTTAAATGACGCAACAAGTTTTTTGTCCCATGGCTAGCCATATAAGTTACTTCACACCACTTACATTTAGCCTTACTCATGCCATCACCATTTGTGAATTTTTCGAATTCAGACCATACAATCGAAGTGTGTTTTCTTGAACGCTTAGAGCAAGTAGAGATATCTTCCTCGTCCTCATGAACTAAGGATGTAACTCTACGTCTCTTGGATCGTTCGGTAGTTGAATATTCTCCTTGATCCTCGCTATGTCTTGACATGTCAACTAACAAATCTTAAATCATAAGATAAGTGTACCCCACCTCAATATTTGGGTGAACAACACGAACAAGCTCCCCACAAACTCGTAATGCTTCTGCTGTGACTTTGTAATATCTCTCGCAAAACAAAGCAGATAAAACAGGAGGAAAGCGCCTAAAACATCATAATAAAAACAGAGAAAGTAAACACCCTGCAGCTGATTTCGTATAAACCCAACTCAGAAGCAGGTAGCATAAACAATTTATATACACAGCAAAGGTAGGAATTATACCATCGAACAAAAGATAACAGAAAACTGTCGAACAGTTACAAACTTTCCAATATAGAACCTAATTCACCAACCCGAAATGGAATGACCCACATAAACAAATCAATCCGGAAGGCATGAACAGAGGAACCAAACCAGATCATTGAAAAGACCCTACGCACCAGCTCAAGTAATAGTAAACTGCAAAATGCTGGAACAAAACAGCAGCCCGGCACGGAGCTCCCACTTTGCGCGGGATGATGGGACAGTCCGACCACTTTGGTTATAATGTACACGGATTTTTGCAAGAAAACTATTTCGTGACTCGAACCGACGACCCATTTAGAGTTCCATTTGCATGTGAAATGATTTGACTAGTGATGGGAATTTAGATTGCTCACTATAAATGAGTTTCCCAGCTTTCTTTCTTTCTTCTCTTTTGGTAATATTCACGTTGGAGAATTGCTGTGTGTAATCGAAATATAGTTAATATATTTGAATTGAGTCATAGCTTAACGACTTACAAAGATGAGTCTGACTGAATTCGTTTAATGGGTTTAGATTTGAATTTTCTGTTGTGAGTTGCAGTTTCAAAGATTATTTCCCTGCAAAAGTAGCCGATCCCACCGTATTTAATAATACGGTGGAAAAGGGGGTATAACTCATTCACATAGAATCTACCTCTAACCCTATGAATTTCCTGCCTACTTTTTCCATTTTAACATTTTTCACAGATTAGATATTGTAAATTATTTAATGCTTGTCATTAGCTCATGATGCCGTCTCCTTTCCTAGGGATATATAGGTGGCGCTCTTTGGATGTATTGTCCGTTTGGGTTCTTAAATTTCTTGGGCATTAATTGATTCCAATCACCTAGGCATGAAATGTATTAAGTGATAGGCCACAAAATACTAGGTAAACTTGTCCAGAAATCCTTAAATTTATTACACTTTTTTATTAATTAAGTCCTAAATATTTTCAAGCTTTATCAATTGAATCAATCGACCAATTTTAACTGTAAATCGCTGACCTGACAATCCAATCAGTATCAACCGTTCTACATAATACAATCAATAATGACATAAACAAATTTTAATATTTTCATTTTTTTTATCTTTTTCTTTTCCTTTTCCTTTTCTTTCTTTTCTTTTCTTTTTCTTTTTTTTGGTTCAAAAAGCCGACAAGGCCACCAGCCAAGGGCTACAAGCCCTCACAGGCCTTAGGAGGGATCGAGGAGGTGATCCTTGGTTAGAGGTGGGCGGAAGTTGTTGGCCCTCAACCAGTGGCCAACTGCCCTTCCGGCCCTTGAATCGAAAAAGAAAGAAAAGAAAAGGGAAGAAATTTAAAAAAGAAAAGAAAAGAAAAGATAATGAAATATTATTTCAATTGTCAACATTCGTATTAGTCGTGTCGCGTAAAATAGTTAGCATTCATGTCAACAATTTCCAGCTAAAATTAACCTTGTGAAAAGATTTGAGATTCATTGGCAAAATTAAAAGATTTATGAGTAAACTGGCAAAAGTACAATAGGTTAAGGATTATTTTCTCCAAAATACTCTCATGTACAACAAGCAACAACAGCTTAGGAAGTAATTGGACAGAAGAGAATCCATTTCCTAATAAAATACCCCGATTTGTTTTACTCTGCCTAATATACACATGTAGAAATCTCCACAAAGTTCGTAGTAGCATTTGATTTTTGAAAGATCTGTTAGACACGTGTGATAATTCTATGAATAAGATGTATATTGAGACACATTACGGAACAAAGAATCCTCTTCCTCTTTATTTTGTTTTAAGCCTATATGCTATATTCGTAGGATCTCAACTTTAATCTAGTTTTGCTTTGATTTTTAATTGGCACATTCCATAATCCTATGTAAGTTAAGTGATAGGAAAGGCTCATGTAAACTCCATCTCGAGGAGGTACTACGCAAGGTCGAGATTTGGCATTTTGCATATTTTGGCATGTTTTAACTTTTTTGTGAATGTTAAAAACCCTTCATTGTATTCATCAAAGCCCTTCTATTTTTTTATGGATATTTCTCCTCTTCATCTTTCCTAAAATCCATATTAAAATTTCTTAAATGATACATAACGAGATAAATATGCAATTTATGAATCTTGCAACTAAATCGCGTATTACTTTTTCCTAATATTAAGGACTCTTTTCATCTTCTTTTGCTAAAAGACTTCTTGAAAGGTACATAAATCCAACCAAAGTCAGATACGATTCTTTAGGCGTTTGTCTCTCTCTGTTTTCTCAAGGAGTTCAGGCGAAACCGTCCCTAAGAACTTCAAATGCCGTCGCCATTTGCTCGTTAAGGACGTGGAGCTCCAAGGGCCAGTGGTCACCACATCTACGCAGTGCCCTTAAAGCTTTTAGGGATGGTGCATTGAGCAGACCTTATAGGGCCGGCAACATTTCATTGTCCTTAAAAGACCACTGCCGCCGGGACGGCCCTTGCATCTCCTATCTCCCTATATAGAGTGCGGCCGGCTGAACATCACGGGGACGGAACAAAATTGTGCCTAAAAGTCGGAGCTTTGTCATTGAATTAGCAATGAGAGCATTTTCTTTTAAGTTAAATGACATAAATAGTTCATTAACTTTGGCTAAATGTGCAATGTGGTCCTTAAACTTTAAATTTGTTCAATATGGTTCCTAAACTATAGCCTAATGTACAAAGTTGTCTTTGAACTTTTAATTTGTTCGATGTGAATGTTGGATTTTTTATTTATGTTTAATTTAGTTTGTGGATTGTGGAAATATTCAATATTATTCATAAACTATAATTAATGGAACGACAATATTTCATACAGTCCATGACTAATTTGAACACATACCAAAAGTATAGGGATCATATTGAATAAATTAAAAATCCATGGATAACATTGCATATTGGGCTAAAATTCAATAATCATATTGTATATTTGGCCAAAATTCATAAATTATGTGTACCAATATCCCTTTCTTTTATGAAAACGAAATGATGCAATAAATAGCAAGAAAACATGTACGCACCTTGCTATCAAACTTTCATTGTCCAGGTGATAAACTTCGCACTATCGTGCATCAAGACAAAGCAAGAACAAGCAAGCCATCTCGCAATCAATACTAAAAAAAGATTCGAGATTCTATCCGAGAACTCCCCCGACAGCTCGACCCTTTTATCAATGTCCCACCAGCTTAGCTAAGAAAGGAGTTCACCACTCTAATAAGCAACCCGATTGCAGCAGAGTAGAAAGAGTGTTAAAAAACAAATCCTATCCCAAATAGCTCTTGCCAATTTTTTGGACCACTTATTACATAGCAGAGAGTTCATGAGTCCTTCTGAGGAAAAGACATGCCTGCAAATTTCGGAAGCTCACCAAGGGAGATCACTTTCAAGAAAGCTATGGCTCGTGGCACCATTACAAAAGGGTCTGCAGAAGTCGAATCATCACATGCACAAAAAGCCTGAAGCCTTGTCATTAGTGAGCAACAGTAACTTGACATGCACAGAATGTAGAATGACAACAAAAATCAAGGGTTGGGCCTTTGGATCATCTAGGGTACTTCATAGATACATCACACAAAGTGTAAGACAAAAAACGTTCCGAAACAGATTCGAGAACTATTCACATGCCCCTAGCTTTGGTAACCTATACCTATGTGACTCTTCATATAAGTACTCTAGGATTTTCAAGAGAGAGGAGAGAGAATCGATAAAGACTAGGGCATTGTTTAATAACACTCCGAAAAATGTCTGATTATGTTCTTTGTTCCCCGAAATAAAAAGAAAACAGAAATCCACTTAGTGAATTTTTTATTTTCGAGAACAAAAATCCATTTTTTTTTTATTCCTGAAAATAAATTTGGAGCAGAATTAAGAAATAGAAAAAAATATTTCTTATTCTCAAGAACAATTCCAAAAGCAGTCAAACTTTTTCTTCTTCTTTTTTTCTCTTTTCTTTTCTTCTTTTCTCCTTCTCTCTTCTTCTTTCTCCCAACCGGTCACCAACCATTGTTGGCCATTGCTGCAGTCGTTGACGGTAGCTGACAATTGGCTAGGCGAGGCCTGACAAGCTCGCCGAAGGTTCTTTTGGCTACCGCGAGCCTCGACCTTGCAAATCTGGGTAAGGCCAAGCCCCACTTGGCCACCGACAAGCCTCAACCTCGTGTCGCATGGGCAAGGTCGAGCCTTACTGGTGGTTAGGCAAGGCTCGCTTGGCCACCGCAAGCCTCACTGGCCTAGATCTATGAGGCCAAGGATCACAATGGCCAGGCAAGCTCGTCGGACCTTGCCGAAGAAGAGGAGAAAATGAAAAAGAAAAAAGCAAAAGAGAGAGAAAAATAAGAAAAATTTAATAAAATTATTAAAAAATCATTAAAAAAATTAAGAGTCCTACCACACGCTTTCTATCCCAGGAATAAAAATTTTAGGCAATTACCAAGTGCCTTAAAAAATTCAGAAATTATTCACATGAACAAAATTAAAAAATTCATTTTTAAGCAAAAATTATTCCCGAGAATAGAATAATTACAAAATGCACTCTAGGTCTTTACTCAATTGAGTTCACATCTCACTTTATTAGAGAATGGTATTTATACCCAAACAATATGCAAAGAAAGGAAATACACAATCTTAAAAGGAAATTAACTATCTTAGAAAATAACGAAACATTAAATCATATCCTTGATATCTAATAATATCCCTAAGAGTATTCTCTAACAGAGAATTCTTTAATATCCATAAATATACTTCAACACTTTACTCTCTTTCCGTGTCATAATGGTGTGTGAAGAACATCTTTTATGTTTTAATACTTTCATTAAAATCAACCCATAACTTTTTAGGATACATACGAACCAAAATAATTCATGATTTTTCAAATTATAAGGTGCATAACCTGTGTAACTCCTTTTGTTACACAAGCCACCTTCATCATCATCATCGAAAAGTTGGAATACTTGACCGGCTATACAAATCAATAGCTGAGTGATTTAGATTGGGTAAGAAAAATACCCTCTGGTAATTAGACTTTTGGCAAATCGCTTGAGATATCTTAAGCCAAAAAGAAATCCAAGAACAACCCCCCAACGCCCCGAAAAGGGAAAGGGAAAACTCCTCCTTTCATCAGATTTGAAAGAGGGTAAACTTGTTCAAAGTTACCCTGCAGCACCAGTAAAGTGATTACCTTTATTGGCAGAACTGGATTCTGAACTGCAAGAATGTAAAGGAAAGAGTAATGCCTGAAAGAGAAGCCAGTACATTCGGAGACATTAAAATAAATATCGCCCGTATAAATTGAATGATAGCAGGAGAGTTGGATAATATGCACAAGGACCAATATGGTAACGGCAAACAATTATCTCTGCTACTATACGATCAATGAAGCAATGACAAGCAATTTAGATCAATGTATGATCTCATTCAGTGTGTATTGCATCATTCGTAGGAATATATATAGAAAGGGTTTCTATGGATAAAGAGCTGTCCCTGTTCTGTTGATGTTTCAGAGATTCTTAGTTAGTCATAATGCCTCTATTCATGTTCTGCTTTCTAATGTGCTTGTTCAGGTGTTGGCATCTCTCCTGCTTATTATGTTATTATTTGTCCAATATGAAATGATGTCAACTTAGCTTTCCATGGATGGCTTATATTATTGTTGTTATCACATTTATCTTTAACCTTGTTACACTAATTTTCACCTAATTGCAGAACTTCCTTGTTGACATCAAAGGATCGGCATTGGCCTTTTTGCCTGTACTTGCCTTTGAAGGATGAACTAGACGAAACATAACGAAGTTTGAGGTACACGTTGCTTCTTTTGATTTTTGTGGAAGCATGAAATAGTTTCGTAATAATTCCTTAACGGAGAAATTTTGATACTAATGGGCTCTCTCTAAATGTACTGCTCTGTGTCAGGAGATTCAGCGGCATTATTTGCTGGATGGTAATCGTTGGTCGAGCATGCATTCGAATCTTCTGACAAAGATGAGAATCATAACATGATCATGGAATCTGGCTTCTCAACCACATCATAGTCTAGATAATGGAGGAAGCAATCATAATCAGTAAAGAATGCAAAAGCGGTGATTAATTCCAGATTCATGATTAAAAATCAGTAATCATAGCAGATTCACCGTTTCTTGTCCACATAAATATCTGAGCTCTATTATTAGATGAAGTATCTTGCCTGCGAGTAAATTGCTTATAAAACTACAGAAATGAATACTTTGTCAAGGAATGATGTATATGAAGGATATGGTGGTTGTATGATGAATTATGACTAAGTTCGAATTGTTTACGGTTATGCGACCTACATATTCATGATAGCCTTCCCATGCCCTAACTTAGTTTTGTACGCTATAGCAAGGGACTTTGCTTTATGCTCAGGTTGCGAAAGCAAATCCTGGTACCAGCCGAAGCTGTCATGTACGGATGGTGAGTTTGCTTGAATCAGTAGTGCTTTCTTGTCATCTGTGCGATTTCATTTGTCTCTAGTTAGTGTTTCAGAGATATGCACGCTCACTGAGACGATTTTGTTCTATCAATTAG
The DNA here is from genome assembly GCA_016097605.1 of Eucalyptus guilfoylei. NCBI lineage: Eukaryota > Viridiplantae > Streptophyta > Magnoliopsida > Myrtales > Myrtaceae > Eucalyptus > Eucalyptus guilfoylei. The sequence continues at coordinate 1,963,114 of CM027861.1, forward strand.
CAAGCGGGAAAGCAGCAGAATTTGGACCCCTGAAAGATGGTTACTCGTTTGAGTGTTCAATTGGTCTATCAAGGATGTAATATGCTCTTCCATCCTACTTGTTGGCAATCACACAAGTTCTAGACATGAACATTATCTCTGTATTCTAGTGATCATTTACCTCCATTTCTATTTTCCTTTTCTAGGCTGCTTAGGGTGCACATAACAAAATTTCTAGAATAGAATTGATTTATGACCAGAAATTGATTTCTCAATTTTTATTTCAGAAATTAAAAAGTTAAAAATTTTAGCTTCTAATTTCTTCTTCAAATCTATTTTTGGAATAAAAATCTATTCCAAAAATAGAAAAATCAAATTGCGTTACCAAATGGATTTATGTTCTAAACCTGTTCTGGGGAACAGAAAAACAGAGAAATAGAGAAGTAAAAATTTTATCATGCGCGTCCTTAGTTTGCCAACCTATCCAGTACTCAAGGAATTCGGCAAGAAGTTATCTTTCAAGATAGCAGTTGGCTTGAATGGCCTATAAGAGTTTATATATATATGGGTTACATTAATTAATATTGTAATTTACCGTTTTATGGAATTGGTCTACCAAAGTGAGATAAAATGTCTCTTAATTAGTCTAATATGAGACTAACTAATGTCAACCAAGTTGAGTCCAACCAGCAATAAGAGAGCCTAGTTAAAAACTTTATAAATAATATTAAAGTCTATCTTCCAATCCTGACACACAATTATCCTTACATTAGAAGCATTTACTGAACGGTAAAAGATGAGGAATAGTCTTATTGAGCCAAGATACAAAGGGCAATAGAAAAGAAGTACTTAAGCTTTGAACCGTCGCGGTTTTGCATCAAAAGCGATGGATTCCAAATTAGGTGTGCAAGCCTCTTTATTTGATTACATATATGTTATTGATTCTAGTTATGGAGATTTTGGAGTGCACTTTTGCATTTTACATGGCCAAATCTGGGTATGTCGATCTATGCATGATCAGGACATCGATACCATCTCTGCGAATCATAATGCCAACACTCTTTTCGGTGTATAATTTACCGTTGCCTGCTGAGCAGCTTTTAAACATTTTCTTCTCTATAGTTGGTCTAGATGACAAATTGCATTCGTTAAAAGTTATCATAAATTTCAGGTAAATGCGGCATCTCCATCTACCATAATTGGTGTTTCGAATACCATTATGAAGTCGGAGTCTTTGAGTGGGGTGCAGCGGAGAATTATGGTCCAGAAGCTGCTCAATAGAATTCAGTGATCTATTTTTGATTCATATAAATCGTTTTATCCCTCCCTTCCCAAGTTAATATCATCTCATCGTTGCCAGATAAATCATTTTCACGGATACAATTACATGAAAAACGTTATTTTTCTCCCTCAATGATACAAGGTTTGAAAGTTTTGATCTTTCAGATGCGGCAGCTTGTGTATGTCCTCACAAGCCGATAGAGAGTGCAAATGAAAGTACAAGGTGAACATTGCCATCGAAATCCAGCTATCTACGCTTATAGTGAAATTCTAGAACGCGAGGAACTTGTAGTGAAATTCATAAACTTCAATTAATAGATGGGGCCAAGTTCACAGGTTTTTTTGCCCCTCTGTTGTGGTGCAATTTTAGAACGCGAGTTGCGGATATATTATGCGAAATGCAATTATTTTTTCTTTAAGTAAAAGTTGTTGCAAGTAATACACCTAGAGCAAATGAGATAAAACAGGCGGGTTGTCTCTAAATCTCATGAAGACATTGCTTGCTGTTTGCCGCAGTGACTATCAATGGCCACGAGTAGCAATAATCGCCATTGACAACCACGTTTCCAACTACTTTAGCTGCTCTCAACAACCACACCTCGGGGGGCTGTTGTGTCTTGTGTGAGCTATTTGTTGCTTTCACCAACCACCGAGGTGGTCTTTCTCAGTCTCTCGACGTTGAAATTTTATATGTACTCTCTCTCTCTCTCTCTCTCTCGTTAGTGTACTTTGCTGAGTTCTGATTTCATGGGGTTTTTACATTCCAAAGTTGTTTGTTTCCCATTCCTTCCATATCTGCAAGCCCTTGAGAAAGCAGACATGGACGTTTTGCATTTAGCAAAGGGCACCCAACCAAGATAGACTGTAGGAAAGTAAAATCTTTCTAAGTACAAAAGACAATGAGAGAATATAATTGGCAAATCATAAAAAGATTTAAGATTAAATCAGTATAATTGAAAGATTTATTATTGAAATGATATTTGTATAATAGGTGTATGATTTTTTGGACAATTATCCTCATCAAGACAGAGGATTGTTAAAAATCATCCGGAACTAATTATGCTGCTCATAAAGAGACATGACACCCTCCTGCAAAGATAGGATAAGATCGAACCGGATGCTCTTTATTACAATCTTGAACAGGTTGGGATAGGATGGGTCCATGGTATCTAACACTGATCAAAGGTTTAGTTGCATTCTCTTAATTACAATCCCTGAACAGGTCAGGATGAGGAGGGGTTCATGGTTTTTAACACTAATCAAAGGTTTAGTCGCATGCCTCTTGGCTTTGCAATCTCAGTGCTGCTGATCAATCACTTTTTCCACTGAAAGCGACCACCCAACTGAGCTTTGATAGCCTAACGTCCTGATGACAGTACACACCATGCAATTGCACGCACCCCACCTGCTGCTCTTCCAGGCTCTTCTCACTCACTCTCCCCAGCTCGAGAAAACCAGAAACATGATATGGCAATATGAGATGACGAAGTCAAGGGAATCTAACTCAAGCAAAGTCCTGTTCCTCAGGAAGTAGTAAACTGCTGTCCTGGCCTTTTCGGGGCCGCTGCCATCGCATTAAACTCGTGTCCTGGCTACATTTTGGAGCCATTGGATTGCATTAAATGCACCCCCATTAAGTTAGGCGACCTTCCAGATTCATCGACCAACTACGGCCTTGGCATCCTTCGTCCCTATTCAAGTCTAGTACTATTCACTTTTGTTCGGACTCGTGATCATGTTTTGATCGGTTCCTCAGCGTGAGGGAGTTTGATTTGCATGTGAAATGATTTGACTAGTGATGGTGATTTGGTAGCTCACTGTAAATGAGTTTTCTACCTATTTCTTTATTTTTTATATTTTAACTTCATATCGAGACGCACGGGTGAATCGTATTAATACAGTTAATATATTTTAATTGAATCATAAGTCAACAACTTAAGGTTTTAAGTAAAATTGAATTAGACCGAATACGTCTAATTGGTTTAGATTTGAATTCTCTCTTAAGAGATGCCTTTTCAATGATTCTTTCCTTGTGAAAAGTAGCCAACCCCACAGTATTTACTAGCTCGGTGGAAAAGGGGGATGATTCGTTCACATGGAATCTACCTCTAACCCTATGAATTCGCCGCCTGCCTTTTCCATTTTAACATTTTTTACAGGTTAGATATTCTAAAATATTTAATTCTTGTCATTGGTTCATGATACTGTCTCCTTACCTAGGGATAAATAGGTGGTGCTATTTGGGTCTATTGTCCATTTGGGTTCTTTAATTTCTTGGGCATTAATTGTTTCCAATCACCTTGGCATCAAATGTACTTCAAAGTTAGGTCACAAAATACTAGTGAAATTGTTCAAAAAGCCCCAAATATATAACATTTTTGTCAATTAATCCTAAATATTTAACTTTTACCAATTCAGTTCTAAATATTTCCAAATTTAGCAAATTGGGCTCATCTAGTCAATTTTTAATAGGAAATCACTGATGTGGTAGTTCAATCAATAATGATTGTTTTATATTGCACAATCGATACCGACCTAGATAAATTTTAATATGTTTTTTATTTTTTTCCTTTTTCTCTTCTCTTTTTTTTTTTTGTTCAAAAGGTCGACAGTGTTGTCAACCCTCGACTGAGGGCCACAAAGCCCTTGCTAGCCAGGGGCGAAGGTCGTGGCCCAACTGCTATATCTCGCGAGGGCTCGCGGCACCCTCACCAGATTTGGTGATGTAAGGGCATGGCAACCCACGCTAGCTACAATGAGGGCAAGTGAGGGCCATAGTGTGGCTAGCAAGGGCCGCGGCCGGCAAGGGCTTCACGACCCTCGCCTAGGAGTCCTTAGCCCTCAGTCAATGGTTGGCGGATGCCATTGGCCCTTAGCCCAATGATCGACAGCCCTGCTAGTCCTTTGAACTAAAAAGGAAATAAAAAAAATCTTTAAAAATTAATTAAAATTCTAAAAAAATAAAATACTATTAAAAATTATTCACGTTAGCGCTAGCCGTGTCAAGTAGGTCGGCCCGTGTCACGTCAGTAATTTTCAACCAAAATTAGCCGAAGGACTCAATTAGTAAATTAGAAAAATATTTAGGACTCAATTGATAAAAGTACAATAAGTTTCCAAAATACTTTCATGTACAATAAGCATCATCCATGTAGGAAGTAATTGGGGAGTAGAAAATCCATTTCCCAATAAAATTCCACAACTTGCTTTAAACCACGTGATATATAAATGTAGGAATCTCCACAAATTTCGTAGTAGCATTGATTTTTGAAAGATCGGTGACATGTATGCCATAATCCTGTGAACACGGTGTATATTGAGACATGTTACAGGACAAAGAATCCTCTACCTCTTTATGTTATAGGCATATGCCATATGCATAGGATCTCGACATTAATCTAACTTAGTTTTGATTTTAAGTGACACATCACAATCCCATTTTAAATTAAAATGATAGAAAAGGAAAGATAATAAAAGCTCATGTAAACTCTATCTAGAGGAGGTTTGTGTACACAAGATTAAGACTTGACATTTTGGATATTTGGCATGTTTCAATTTATTGTGAATTTTAAAAAACCTTCAAAGTACTCATCTAAATGTGTTATTTTAGGGGTACAATAAGAAGACGACATTCTATTTTTTTTAGGGATACTTCTCCTCTTCATCTTTCCTAAAATCCATATTAAAAATTCTTAAATGATACATATCGAGATAAATTTGCTATTCATAATTCGTCCAAAAAAATCGTGCATGATTTTCTCCCAATATTAAGGAGACTTTTCATCTTCTTTTACTAAAAGATTTCTTGAAAGTAGTGCCCTTAAAGCTTTTAGGGACGGTGCATTGGGCAGTCCTATAGGTGTTTGAGGGACGGCCACGTTTCATTGTCCTTAAAGAACCACCATAAGGACGGCCCTCGTGTCTCCTGTGCCCCTATGGGTTGAGGTTCTCTCGTGAATATTTTAGGGACGGAGTGAAACAAACCATCTTGAACTTTGCCAAATGTGTAATGTTATTTTCAAATTTTGAATTTATTCAATGTAGTGCCTAAATTTTATCTTAATGTGTAATATCGTTACTAAACTTTTAATTTATTTAACGTAATCCTTGAATTTTTTATATTAGTTCAATTTAATCCTCATACAGTTTGTCTCTGAACTTGAACTAATGAAAGGACAACATCGAACATTTCATGCAGTCCATTAACTAAATTAAATAAAGTTCAGGTATTATATTAAACAAATTAAAAATTAAAGGATTACATGGAACAAATTTAAAACTCGGAAATTACATTATACATTTAGTCAAAATTCAAGAATTGTTTGTTTAATTATCTCTTTCTTTTACGAAAGCGAAATGGTGCAATAAATAGCAAGAAAACATGTATGTACCTTGCTATTGAACTTTCATTGTACAGGTGATAAGGTTCGCACTAACGTGCATCAAGACAAGGCAAAGAACAAGCAAGACATCTCGCAATCAATACTCAAAAAAGACTCAAGGTTCTATCCGACAACTCCCCCCACGGCTCGACCCTTCATCAATGTCCCACCAGCTTATCTAAGAGAAGGAGTTCACCACTCTACTAAGCAAGACGATTGCAGCGGAGTAGAAGACTGCCAAGAAACAAATCATTTCCCCCAGTAGCTCTTGCCAATTTTTAGGACCACTTAGTATACAGCAGAGATTTTCATGAGCCCTTTGAGGAAAAGAGATGTCTGCAAATTTGGGAAGCTCACCAAGGCAGATCACTTTCAAGAAAGCCATGGGTCGTGCCTCCATTACAGAAGGGTCTGCAGATCTCGAATCACCACACGCACAAAAAGCTCGAAGCCTTGTGAGCAACAGTAACTTGACATGCACAGAATATAAGATGACAACAAAAATCAAGGGTTGGGCCTTTGGACCATCCAGGGTACCTCATAAACACATCTTACAAAGTGTAAGACAAAAACATTTCGAAAGAGTTTCGAGAACCATTCACGTGTCAATAGCTTTGGTAACCTATACCTATGTGACCCTTCATGTAAGTATTCTGGGATTTTCGAGAGAGATGAGAGAGAATCGATGGAGACTACATCTTCGCTAGATTGGCTTCATAATTCACTTTATTTGAGAAGAGTATTTTTATCCGAACAATATACATATGAAAGGAAATAATCTAATCTAACAAGGAAATTAGCTACCTTAAAAAACAACCAAATATCAAATTATATCTCTAATATTTAATGATATCTCTAAGGGTATTCTTTAATAGAGAATTCTTTAATATCCATAAATATACCTTGACACTTCACTCTCTTTCCATGTCATCATGTGTGAAGAACATTCTTTATACTTAATGCTTTCATTAATATCAATTCATAACTTTTTTGTGACGTGCAAAAGTAAAATAATTCATGATTTTTTTAATTATACGGTGCATAGTCAGTGTAGCCCCTTTGTTACACAAACCACCATCACCATCGAAAAGTTTGAATATATAATCAGCTATCCAAATCGATAGCGAGTGATTTAGATTGGGTAAGAAAGGTATCCGGTAATTAGAATTTGGCAAAAAGCTTGAAGTATCTTGAGCCAAAAAGAAATCCAAGAGCAACCCCCAACGCCCGGAAAAGGAAAAGGGAAAACTTTTCCTTTCATCAGATTTGAATCTCCTGACTTTTATCCTTTCCTTTGAAAAGAGAACAAGAGAACCAGCAGCTTTAGACACATGTCTCGCAGGAAGTGGGGTTGAGCTCATGTGCCGTGTGAAAGATAATACTGTGGGAAAGAGGAAAAAAGGGATGGTTTGAGCGTTGTGTGGACTCAGAAACGTAGAGGCCCCATGCCTTTCAATGATATGTAAGCGTTATGGTATCAAACTGGAAATCCTTGGTCCGGATCTGCGTTTTGCTGTAAGAGACAAGACAGCTTTTGCCATTTGCACATTCTGACAAGTCAACCTCCTCATCTTACATTTTCTGTGTCTGACATTGACTCGGGATTATCCTAGGATATTGAGCAGTTTCTTGAATGAGATTCCCTAAGTTAGCTAATTTTCTTATCTGATTACACTTTGCTTGTGTTTATCTTTTTTGGGTATAGGTACCCTTCAGCATAACACACATAATTCAGTATTTTCTTGCATCCTACCTAATTAGACATACTAATTACATTGATTTCGCGTACATATGAAGTGTAGATACTACAATAGGAGTATAAGGATAACAACTAGCTTTTCACGTACAACAATTTCATTACGTGGGTAACTCATGTGAGAATTTATTATTTACCCAAAATGAACACTAAAAAATGATGACATAATTATGGATAGGTTCATTTTTTTTCTGGATAGTGAACGAGACCAATTTTCAGAGCTTAAACATTATGACACCCATACATCATTTCTCGTGGTTCACTATTCTTTTTTTCTAAATTTGAATGTCTTGACCTACCAACAAATAACTAATCAAAAGATGTCATATGATGTCTCACCCCATTCAATAAAATAAAATAAAAAAATTAGTAAAAGCTGAGTATCTTCGTACTTTGATTATAACTTTTGAAAAGGACCGTGACTAAAACCGGTTTAGAAAGTTAACACACAATAGGTTATATGACAAACTATCATTGTTTTAACGAAAAAAAAAGGTAAAATATTATTGAGTGTTTGAATATGAAAGGTTTGTATAAATACCCACTTACAATCCGTCATATCACTTAAATTATTGAATTATTTATGGACAGATATTACATATTAGTATACCAAGCATTGCTTGTGAATTTTTTATTTACATGAGACTTAGCTGGCTGGTCACCCACGACAATTACGCCCTCAATCTTGTTCTTCCACGACAAGTATAAATGTATGCACACGGAGAAAAGCACTGCTTCTATCACTTCCCGACGAAGACCTTCACACCCTATCAGAACAGGAGTAGACTTTTCCCCCCTCCCTCTCTCTCTCTCTCTCTCTCTCTCTCTCTCTCTCTGTCACAGAAGCACTGAAATTATAGGCTTGGCAGCAAGATGAAGGGAGAGAAGAAGGAACACAAAAAAGGGCTGTGGACAGCAGAGGAGGACAGGCTTCTGGCGGACTACGTGAGGGTGCATGGCAAGGGGAAGTGGAATCGCATTCCCCAGATGACAGGTTAGATTCTTTAATCATTTCTTCTTCTTTTTGGGAAAAATCTTCGTGAGTTATAATGGATATGGTCGAAGAACAGTGTTGGTGTCTGAGCCTTAAGCTGTCTTTGTTCTTGTGCAGGCCTGAAAAGATGTGGCAAGAGCTGCAGGTTGAGGTGGATGAATTACCTGAGCCCGAGCGTGAAGCGAGGTGATTTCTCGGAGGAAGAAGACGACCTCATCATCAGACTCCACAATCTTCTTGGAAACAGGTCTCTCTCTCTCTCTCTCTCTCTCTCTCTCTCTCTCTCTGACCTCTCTTTTTCTTCTTCTTTTCGATCTCTTCTGGCATGACATGTACCTGCAATTAGAACTTAGAACCTGTATTTTTCTTCCATTATTGACATGGCTTGTTAAGCCGAACGAGTAGACATACCTATCTGGGTATGCAGTTCTTCTCTCCTCCTTTGTTTTCCACACGAAAATCACATTAATTGTTCCCACTTATTGAGACTTTTGAGTGGTAATTTAATTAACTTTTGTCAAGACCCTTCACTATAATTCCTTCTGGTTTCATTTCAGTCTTGTTTTTCAATGTTCTGAGCAAAGTTTCTTTGTGACCCTAGAGCAACAAGAACACACAGCTTTTTGCATTTGTCCTTGAGGCAATGATTTGCCCTATCTTTTCGCCCTCGATCATGATTAATGCTGGTAAACTTTCTACACACAAATGATGCGCATATATATTTATAATATATACATATAGCTGTCAATAACGCCACCATAATGAAGCTAACGCTAGGGGTACATTTTACAGTGCAAGGTGACTTTCAAATCATTTCACTTTTGGATGTAACTGAACTTTTTCTTCATTCACCCATGATAACTCGCCTCGTCAAGGACGGTAGGCCATGGCGATGAATGATGATAGCATAGCATCTATCACTTGACGTGGTGACAGACAGCAACGCCTTCAGAACTTTTCTGCATGTGACTTCTGATTACCGCCCATGCTCGAAGAGAAAACGAAGACAGAGAACATGGAACAACTCTAGAACGTGGGTTTGATGTCTTTTTTATCTTTGTTTTCCAGATGGTCGCTTATTGCGGGGCGAGTTCCTGGGAGAACCGATAATCAAGTGAAGAACCATTGGAACACTCATTTGAGCAAGAGGCTCGGGTTCAAAAAAGGCAAGGGCAGGGCCGATGATCATCGTCCGAGGACCCACCTCAAAAAGGAGAAGGAGAATCATGCCATGGTGCTGGGCTCGAGCTTGGAGCCACCCTCCAGCGACCACCTAGACGAAGCTGCTCGGAAAATCACGGGGGATGACAAGTCGTCTCAGGGAGCACTAGTCGAATGCGATTCCTCACAGCAATTGGCTACTCCGAGCAATGAGTTCCAAAACCCCTTTTGGTTCTTTAACGGTGATTTGAATCTTTATAGTCCCGATTTCACAGACCGATTGGGCGAGTATGCTCTAGATCTTGTATTGGATGGCTTGTAAACGAATTTTCTTTTCTCGGCCTTGATCCGAAGTAATCTTTAGAAGTAATTAATCTCTACAGTTCTCTATGTGGACATGCAAAAGCTAGTTCTTGTTTTCCTGGAAAAGGAACTAGCATCGTATAGGTACCGATTCGGGCGACAACAAATGCACGTATTAACTTAGAAAACACCAAATGTGGTAAATGTAATAAACTTAGCGATCTAGATGTTAGTTCGACGCAAATGTTCGTTCGACACGTGTTATTATTCGGAATGCTTGGCTACAGACAGTACATTGAATCAAAGATGGACGCTGACAGAGATCGTTTGGACTTTTGGGTACAATACAACAAAAGAGACATGATTTTATGAAGATGAGACCACACGCGGAGAAGAGAAACAAAAGTTCAAAACAAATGCCAAACGTGTGCCAACTGTTCTCGATTGAAGTGGGTCTCTCCCTTGGCTGGCTTTATGTACTGTTGAAGAAGTAGGGTTCTGATTTATAAGGGGGACCCTTCTTCTAGATTTTCGCGAAGATGGAGCAACACGACAAAGCTCTCAAGATCAAAGATTCTCGATCTAGGGTCAGCACACGGCCAACATATACAACGCAATCGTATACTAGAAGAGTCTACAAGACAAATCAGAGTTCTGTCATGGTTCTAGCTTCAAAATACAGTAACAGTAAGCGTCGTCGTATGAGTCGGAAAACAGTTGCTAATGCGACACGATGGACGAGAAGACTTACGAGGAATTGCTTCATAGTCATCGTGAGACGACATTTGCCATAACGTGGAGCCTACATATCCAAGTAATGAATCCGACTATTTAGGCGTTGGCCGCTTGGCCTTTCGCTTGATCCAAGGAATTTTAGGTGGCGCAGGTAAAAGAGAAACTGGACAACGAACGATGCAATGATTAACCCACCAATTGCGCCACCTTTGCCCCCAATTCCCTTCCAAGTTTTTTTTTTCCAGACACATCGGGCTGGCGTCAACTAATCATTTGACATGGCCAGGAAGCTTTTTTCCCAAATCGCGATAGTGATTCGGGAAAGTGGTCTATCACAAAGTGACAATCCCCACGGAAGTGGCCATAGAGATGTGGTATGGGTCCTGAAATGATGGCTAATCATCATCCCTCCCAGCATTACCTCAGGCATCTTGCGAACAAGGACGAGGACCCGGCTCCATTCCAGGCCGAGGTATGGGGGCCTGGTTTCGACCTTGTCGTGTGTTCAGACAGTTTTCCCCAAGACGGCTAGGCACGTCTGGCCGTCCCTTGCGTATTCGTTCCGGACATGTGACGATGCGTCGTATCGCGGAGCTCGACGGGAGGGCGAGAAAGATGATCGACGACCTTGGACGGCGGAGATCACCCCCCTCCAACCCACTTGGGCACTGCGCTCGAATGGTTTCAACGACAGTGTCATTGACGCCGTAGAAAGGCGTCGCGCGGCGGGCGAAAAGGTCTCCTGCTTTCCGCGCATAAAAATGGAAAGCTAGGACGAGGGATGGGGCCGCCTCCTTGAGGGGGCTATGCTGGTCGCTGGCGCAATGATTTCGGCCATTATATGATATGGAATGCATCCTATGCAATCGGTTTTTCATAATGCTCCGCAAGCACTGAAAGTAGAACCGGTCCTGATCCAACATTTGGTGCTGCTTTGAGGCTTTTTTTTGTGTGCGCTTGCATGGACATGTTCACATGAATCGGAGTTCGGTGACGTCAAAGACGACTCAGTCATGATTGTACAAATTGAGGAGCGGTAGCTCGATGAGAAACTGCTAGATCACAAACCCGCAAGAGAATTAAAAGAAAAAGGGAAATAGTGAAATTGTAGTTTGCAGAAAAGAGAATGAGAAATTGCAGCTCTAGCTTGTCAATTATGATATCCTTATGACCCTTTTGGACGTAAGATGGTTCTATTTGAATCATGCCATTTTTTAAAACAATTCAGCCCACAATTCGTCGGTTATGGCTTTTCTTCTCTTTTTTTTTTCTTTTTTTGTTTTGTTTTTAATTTGGGAGGTCAATCACCTCATTGATTTGAGTTGTCGTCTTCAACATCGAACAAGGTCGTCTTCACCACCACATTGGACCATTATCCGACGTTGAAGATGGTGTTCAGACAATCCCACGGCCCATGCTCCAAACATTCTAGACCCACTTCATCAAGATATTACAACTCATGGAAGAAAGAAAACATTCGGTGATTTGTAACCATCCCATCATCGGCCTATGTGGTGAGCGTGAGCATAGTCTGCTCCACTCAAAGGGTGACACGTGTCCATGATATGGACATTGATGGAAAATAAAAAATGAAAACCTTTCTCTAGCCGGGAGACCAGTGAATTGAGAAGAAACTGAGCCAAGTAATACTAAATGCTGAAATTTAAACACCCGCCTACAACTCTCCCTCCTCTTTTCAAGGGTTCTTTATCTGATCTCTCTCTCTCTCTTCTTTTACATTGCTAATTCCGTCAAAAAACTCATTTCACCTTTAGTGAAAATTTCGAATAGATCTTGTTGTTGTGAGAATTTTTAATGAATGAATCTTTAGTGGTTGTTGAGGCCCAAAACAGGGCCCGTCTTTAATCGGCCCAAAATGCACATCACTGAAGCCAGTTCGCCGCCCATTTTAAGCCAATGGGTCGATTGTTTTGGGCCTTCCAAGCCCAAATAAGGGCTCACCCTCACTGGGCTGAAAAACCATTTTGGACGAATTTGAGGCCCATTCTAGGCCCATGGGCTGATTAATCTGTTACCTCAAGTTGCCCACCAAGGCCGAAACATGGTGAACACCCAAGCTGCAGGGCCAACGAGCCCCAAAATGCGACCTACCTGCTGTGGGCCTTAATGGGCAAACAACTACTAATTCGAGTGCTCACTTCACACTCTCGTCTTAGTTTGGGTACGAATTTTCTTAAATTAGGTTAAATATGGAAATGTTTTAATGAAATGAGTTGGGTCTGATATTGCTCACTATTTTTGCATCGTATGAAAACAGATTATATGAGTCAATTTGGGTTGGATTAAACCCAACCCACCCACTTGACAAGCCTGCATATTGCGTGGATCCCGAATTAAATCCAACATTAAAAACGAATTGACAATCCATCAATTTTCATAGCTAAGGTTATAAATTTATATTAAAAATTCACCGTAGAACTTATCAAACAACTCTAATTTTTCAGCTGATGACAATTTCAGCAATAGGTTTTCTAATTATTATAGATGCAACGAGGAGGATGCACCTACCATTTGAATTAATAGTTTTGAATCACATATCTTCTTCATTAATATTCTGGCTCTACGTGCACCACAAGAATCAACAATTCAAAATTTTCAAGGCCTATTACAAATCACTCGTGTATGTAATTAGCGATCTTAACATTAATGATCCCGGAATTTTATCTAATACGTAATGCTATACATGAACTTTTTGATTTGTATAATGAATTCTCCAAACTCTAGTCCGATATATAACATTGATATCAAACTTTTAATTTGTTCAACATAAATCTTCAACTATAAAAAAGTACTTAAAAATTCACAGATCACATTAGATCGAGATTTATAGATTATTCGTGTCGTCCCGATAATCTTTGGATTTTTCTCAGTTGGGATCGGCAAAACATTTTTCTCACTTTGGACATCTTTTGGTCTCCTCGGACAAACGTGCGACTCCAAGATCCAAAGACAGAGGAGCAAGCGAGAGCGGGAGGGAGGGAGACAGAGGAGATGGAGACCTGACGCTCGGTCGCTTCGGGCAGCAGGGCGGTCGTCGTCGGAAAAAGCACACGTCGCTTCCCACCGCGCGGTCCAAAAATCGGGCTCTCCGTCAAATCAGTCCGCGCATTCCCACGCGAGATCCGATCCGATCCGATCTCGCACCCGATCAATGGCGCAAACACCGACGCCGCGTAATCATTATCATATCGCGTCCGCCGTCGATCGGTCAGGTGAGCTTTTTCGGATCGCTTTCGGTGCTCCCTCTTTTTCCACGCCGCCGAAGGCGCAGATGGAGGCGAAGCTGAAGCTTTGGAGAGGCTTCCGCAGATGGAGGTCGAGAATACGACGTCGTCTCGACTCGATGTGACTCGTGAGAATCCATATCACGATGCGAATCTCCATCTCTCTCTCTCTCTCTCTCTCTCTCTCTCTCTCTAGTTCTCGTTAGTTCTCGTTACGCGAAAATGGAGAACATCTGGTTGAACTTTGAAAACCGCGTTCCATTTTAACTTCTTTTCTTCTTTCAACTCTTGTTTTTTTGTCCTTTCAGCTACTATTTGGAGCTGAAAATATGGAGAAGATCTTAAAAGATGAGGACTCGAGTGTTTTGTTTAAATGATGAGGACATTTGATGTAAGTAGAAACATACTTGGGGCTTCGTGGGGGAAGTCATTTTCTGATAATAATGATAAAGTTTATGGACATTTATCTTAGACTACCGTCCAAAAATAACGATGAGATATAGTGAATTAAGTCAAATTATCTAGCCTTTTGATAAGGAAATACATATTACAAAAATAAAAGGAAAACATCCGCCAGTACATCCTCGACCTTGTCTCACGCTTTCTCTAAGTCATACTAATTATGTTTCTAAAGTATGATGTTAATAATGCGATACGGACATTGTAAGTATGATAACTTTCATGCAATGTTCACTTAGATACCATAACTTTTTTTCTTTCAATTACTTGAGTGTTACTTTAGTTATTAATCATTCACTTAAGTGTCATTTGTGATTTATGTAGCCAAAGAATCTAACACAACATTAATTCATTATAAATTGGCCGTTGCGACTCATTGAAAAAAATTCAATTAACAAAAACACAAGATATAAAGTCATTCTAGCCCCACCATTAACAAAAAAAAAAAAAAATCAAATATCAAGTATAGAAATGTACTAAATGAATCTTGAAGCATTGATATTATGTAAAATTTTGTTGGATCACCGTCAATTATTCAAAAAAATTAAATTATTAAATGAATGCTAGATGTATTACTTAAATGTTCTATCTTTTTGCAATTAAAATCATCGTCAAGAGATCCTTGATTTATATCAAAGTGAGTTAAAAAAAAAAAAAAACAGGAGTATGAGTTGAATAATCGAAATAGGCAAGATTCATGGGACCTACCGACCCATTGAACGCATGATCGAAAGATATGGTCCGTGCGAAAGCATATCGCTCTATATCTCCAATGATCGCGACCCATCGCACATCGGACTTTGTCTTCTTTTATTTATTTATTTATTTTTATTTTTTTATGACAAATTTTCATTTAATTTTTTTTGGAGAGCCGCCACATGGGACTCGACCAAACCACACGCTCGCCAAGTCCATGTCTTGACCCCGGTCAAAACCCTCAGCCATCCCTTTCACCTTCTTTTTCTTCCTTTCCATTTTCTATTATTTTGTATCTAAATTTTCCAATTTGTTTTCTTAACAAGATTTCTTTCTTTTATAAATTAATTTTTCTTTTTCACCATCAGCTTTCTCACCTGTTAAAGCGAGAGGACCCCTCCTCTCTTTTTTTTTTTCTTTTTTTTTGCTGTTTTTTTCAGGTTCCACTGGCTCTGGCTCTTTATGCGGGGCATCTAAATCTAGCGGTGAAGGATCCAATGATTGGATTTGGATTTGGACTTGGATTTGGATTTGGCTTTCTGGGATTTCTTTCACATGGCGATTTGAGTTCCGGTCCTCTTGGTGCTTCAAAAGAAGTGCTGGAAAGGTCCATCCCGGTCCGTATCCAAGGCATATCTCTTTTTCTCGGATGAGCTTGTCCACTAGCGATGTAACCCAACATTCGGAAACATGATCGGAAGGCAAATTCGTCCGGTTCATAGATGAAAGAAAATGCAGTCCATTCCGGACGCCCGTTTGCACGACGACGTGATACGGATGTGGGGATTTTGGAATCGAATGAAGTGATCATGTAGTATGCCCGTGTGTCACAGACTTGAGAATTCCGTGATCACGGACCGTGCAAAATCGAAGAAGGCTGCCCTAACTCACCCGAGAGCTTTTGTAATGTTTTCAGAGACGGACAAGATGGTAATTGCGTCAAGATTTATAACTCTTTAAACATAAATGTCAATATTTGATAGGCGGAGAGATACAATTTTGTTCGCCGGATGTAATTTTCATTTTTGGTTATAATCTGAGGGCCTCAACTATAAGAAGAGATACCCTCCACTCGTTATATCCATTCAATCATTTCGGTTCCATTCTATGTTCATAACTTTTCACTCTCTATGATTCAAATGAGCTTAAGTGGTGGATCCAATGAAGGCTTGGCTTAGACGCTCCAACGATCCAAGTGATCCCAAAAAGTCTAAATTGTTGTACGGTCTCGATCCTAAACAATTAGCCCATGACACTGACATGAGAGATGTTAGATTATATCTATTTACAATTAAAAAAAGAAGATTAATTTTGGTTTTTATTGACGTGTGATGGACTTGGTCGAAACAGCATTTGGTCATTTGTGAAAATCGACAAAAACTCGAGTCGACAATCTCGGGTACAATCATCAAGGTAATGGAGCCGATGAAACCATTGAGAAAGTGGGGTCGACGTCCTTTTTGTAGTCTCTATTCATAACACTTGTTTGTATGCGTTTGTATTCTTGCATACAAACAAACAAACAAGGATCTTATTTTTCAATTATCTTTAAATTCTTGCACTATAATGATAATTTCCAGATTCGTCTCATCAATCGAATTTCAACGTATTTCTTAATTGTAATTTCTAGATCCGCATGGTCGATTATATTCATATGTGTGTTTTATTATAATTCCTATGAGCTCATCGTCGATTAAATTTTGACGTTACATTTTTATTTTGTAGGCCACGTCATCGATTAAATATCTATATAGTTTGTGTACACTAGATTTCATTTGAAGTGAAGTTCTTGATTTTCTTATCTATCCGTAATATTTCCTATTCGAAATAGGCATAGAATCTGTTTCATCTAATAAAAATTGATAATGACTACCAAAGAAGGTATTTCATCATACGGCAAAACAATACTATTAGAACATATTGATCATGTGTTGTATACATTAAAAGTGCAAAGGATTAGAGTTGGCAAATGACTTGTCAACACGACAGTTTATTGTTTAACTAATTTATGGAAAAAAAAAATCTTACTTAGTTACCTATCATCATGTAGGTGGATTCTTATTCCATGTGCGTGAATAGAATAATTTGTGTACATCCGTAAAAATTAATCCAATTGAAACATTTTAAGGACAAATTTATCGCACGACGATATCTGATTAGATTCGTTATATCGCGAAATTCGATCATTGTACAAGAAGCGACATAATATTCTATTCTTATATTCTTTAATTTAAATTCGACACAACAAGATCGTAATTAAAAGGAAAAAAAAAACAGGATTACCAATTTTGATGGTCCTAATTTTTTTGAAAAAATTACCAATTTCTAACTCTTCTTGCCGCAGCCAGCCCTCACGTTTGAACACCTGGTTCCTGAAAACACCCTGCCGTCCCTGTTCTAGAGAACCATGACAAGATCCGAGCAAAATCTTATGGTGGACCCGTTCTTCTTGTCACCTCGTTTTCATCGGATCCGAAGGCTTTCTCGTATCGCAATCGCCACCAGAAGTCAAAATGCAAAATTTCATCTCCCCCCGCGTTAAAGTTCGATCCTTTTTAAAGCTCGGAAAAAGCAAGAATCGAGGGTCATTTTTGGCCATGACACCTGCTGCCCCTGTTTTCCTCCCTTTCTTCTTTAATTATTCTTGATAATCCAATGCCGTGCGTCCACAACGAAGCAAATCTCGGCTCCAAAATCCATGCACAGGGAGCAGCACACCGAGCGCAATCGACGAGCACGGAAACAGAGGACGTGAGATTTTTTTACATGGATGCGTTCTGTCTGTCCGTCTGTCAAGTGTTTTTTGACAGAGGAGAGAGAGAGTAAAACAGGGGAACAGTGAACGGAGATTTGTCTGAAAGGACAAGGGACAAGTGGGATATAATGCCGGTAGATTTTGCCAAGATATCGCGAAGGGAAAAAATAGGATCTTTCTGAGAATCTCTGCCTTTATCTGCTCCCCTTCCATTCAATTGGAAAGGCGAAATCGCCACAAGATCTTCCCTTTTTCTCTTTTCTTGGTTTTTTCCTCTCCCTTTCTTTTCCCACTTCCTCTGCTATAAAGACCCGTCACTGCAATATATCCCACGTTCTCCCTCATTCATTCGTTGAGACCCCTCAACAAGAAATCGTGCGTTCGTACAGTTTCATCTACATCAAGAAAGGCTCTTTGCTCAATCTTTTCCTTGCGAGTTATTATTATGACGATGGCCGGCGAAATTCTCCGGCGGCAGTCGCCGGCGGAGGTCGACTTGTGTGGTGGGTCGGGTCAGGAGCTGCATGTTCTTGCGGTGGATGATAGCCTTGTGGATAGGAAGGTCATTGAGAAGCTGCTTAAGAGATTGTCTTGTAAAGGTGGGTGTCTATGTTTCTTGGTTCAAATTTTCTTGATTTATCCTGCTCTGGGTATGATTTGATTATGTTAAATTGAATCCTTTTGGGCATTTGAATCTGCAGTTACGGCTGTTGATAGTGGATTGAGGGCTTTGCAGTTTCTGGGATTGGATGGAGAGAAGAGCTCTGTTGGATTTGATGTAAGAACCAAGTTTAGCTCATGTTCAAGGTTTCTTCATTTGCGCTGTGCCTGCTTTGTCTTGTTGGTTGATTAGAAAATGACAGGAAATCATAATAGAAATTAGCCTTAGCGAGAAGAAATTGTGTTCTATGTAGTAACGCTTATGATGCTTTTGGAGGGTAATTTTGCTTGTCTGAAGAAATGGTTTGCTGTTTGAGCTAAGCAAGAGTTTGAGTGCTGATTCTTCGTTCTTGAACATCATCAGGATCTGAAGGTTAATCTGATAATGACTGATTACTCCATGCCGGGCATGACTGGATATGAGCTTCTCAAGAAGATCAAGGTCAGTGATTTTTCGCTTTTAGGAGAATGATTCTGTCATATCAGCAAAGTCTTGTTGTGAAGATGGCATAAGAAAACCAAGAAAAAGGGTCTGAGATTTTCTTTGTAAATCTGAACAGGAATCATCAGCTTTCAGAGAAACGCCGGTGGTTATCATGTCCTCCGAAAGAATCCTCGCCCGTATTAACCGGTATTGTTTCGCTCTATGCTTTTTGAAGTTTACAAAGATAGACCCTTCGCCATATGAAAATTGTAGTTTATAAACCAAATATCAGAATTGACTCATTCGAGGGAACTTTCTACAGTATTCATGAAAAGTCTTGTATCCATGAGATTGATATGAAGAGATTGTCATTTGCATTAGAAATGAAACAAAATGATGATCTGGCCCAAAAACAAATAGGAATGATTATTCGACAGATCTATTGATTGCTATTCGATGTTTGAAATCATTCACTGAAGTTGCGGGTTTGTCTAAATAGTACCTTGAAATTTGGGATGTAGCACGAGATGATCAATACTTCATCTGCAGTTTCTATCTGAAGTTTTCTCTAATTGTGGGGATCTTTTTTGCTTGATGGATAGATGTCTAGAGGAAGGAGCAGAGGAATTTCTTGCGAAGCCAGTGCAACTGTCCGATGTTCAGCGCCTGAAAAATTTCGTGATGGGTGGGGGAGAAGTTTGCCCGGACAGAAGAATCAACAAGAGAAGACACGAAGAAAATAACGATAACAACGACGACAACGAAAATCATGCTCCATCGCCGGTGTCGCCCCTGTGCAGTCGCAATTGGGCAGTGTGCTCATCTTCATCGTCCGATTCTTCATCGCCATCTATAGCTGTGTCTTCATCGAAGAGGCTTAAGATACATCATCAAGCTTGAGGATATTCATTCGTATATATCAGGATTTGATTTATTGTTGTTTTTTGGCCGATGATCGGCATATTCATGGCTAGGAATGGCACCTTTTGTTCAGTAAATATAATATGATCTCTTTCCCCTTCGTTCTACGTTTTTAGTGATTTACTAGCACAGGGGTCTGATGAAGAGCTCGAACCTATCCACACCAGCAAAATCTTCCCAATCGTCTTTTACGTTACGTTCGCGTACCTGATCTCAAATTATTTCTCGTCTCATCAGTAGTTGTAAGACCATCTACCAAAGCCTGAATTGTAATTGCAGAATTCAATACATGCTTGTGAATTTCAGGCCGTCATTAGATGCTCAACAGTCAACAGTTCATCTATCAACCACCACAGGCAAGATCAAGTTGCTCAAACCTACCCGCCATGGTCCATATGAATGCCAATGAATGCAAACGTAGCTATTCATGTAAATTGATCTTTCACCCAACAATGGTGTTTACCATCAACTAGAGAGAGAATGGAGATTCGATATTTGAATAAAGTCAAGAACTAGAACAGGACGGTGTTTATGGTGTGAAAAGAACATGTGGACGAGCGGATCAAACCAGCATTAAACATCAAAGGCAGATTACCAATGTATCCATGGCATTAACAAACATTCATTTATCGCATTAGCAACAGCATGGGAAGTGATCTGAAAATAGACAGTCCAAATTACCTCCACCGCAAGTGCTGCGACCCATTAATAAACGATTAATTCACCAAATCAGCAGCACGACAGAAGCAAGCCCCTCATGCCATGTGGAATGTTGTCATTTAGCCGCGGCCGGATAAGTTCGAGTGCATGCCTAGCTGTTAATAAACATGTATTGATCGAACTACACATGGAAATCGAGCATATGAAGAAAACTCCAGCTCAAGAGTAGCTGGAACTAATGGAAACAGCTCCAAGTAAATGTCCACAATGAACAAAAGGAAGAGACAAAAACAATAAAACACGAGGCATATTCCAAAATACTTTCCCCTCTCACCTCCAAGCTTTATGCATTGTTCGTTAACTACAATAAGAGGAGGCAGGACCGCAAAATAATTTTTGACAATCCAGCAGTTAGCAGTCGGCACAATTATGACAAGTCTATCCACAACACTCGCGATCATTGTTAGCTCCAGAACAAGGACTCTGCAGTCATTTCAAATGAATAGAGAACAGAACCAACCAACTGCAAAGAACTAATCTTCTTTGGAACTGTCAATAGCCGAAAACAAAGTGTGCAACCTCACAATTCCTCTGATGTTTTCACTTGAAGGCTAGAACCAAGACAACAAAAATCCTCTGGTCACAAGTCTGTGGTCATTGATTAGCGCAATTGTGTTTTCCATCTGAAATTCTTTATCACTCTTCTTTACAATTTGTAGCATGCAAAAACATTTTTCGCAGGATGTCATCGTCTCCATCATCGCCTCGATCATCGCCATCGGCTGATCATTCCATCATCAAGGCTGTTATCGGTATGGCAGTTGGAACTCTAGTCATTGCTGCTATCTTCTTCTGGGTGTTCTGGAAATTAGTTGCTGGACGTGTCAAGAGAAGTAGGACTGACAGGAGCTTTCGGCAGGAAGATGTCGCCGACAAAATGTTCGGGAAACTAGATAAGAATGTGAAAGGATTGATTGTTGATGAGGGTGGTGTGGATGTGCTTTATCTGAGGAAACTCGAAGAAGGCCAACATAGGAGCTGCTTCTCAAAGACGTTCGATAATCCTAGTTATGAAGACCATGAAGAGGAGAAACCAGTGTGTTGCCTGACGGAAAGTTCAGGACAGTCTGCATCAAAACGGAAAAATGTGAATCCAATCTACGAAGACTACGAATCGTCATATGAAAGTACTTTCGAGCAACCAGGAAAAATGACCCTGAAAGATCCAGCTCCAAAGCTACATGCTTTGCCTCCTCAGCCTGCCATTCCTACTGTAGGACCATCTCCAGCTTCAGTCCCCTATACGTCGATGCAGCAAATGACAGCATCACCTCCTCCACCCCCACCCCCTCTCCCTCCACCAACACTGCTGGTGCCGCCATCGCCACCACCATCGCCGCCGCTGCCACCGCTGCCGGCGCCACCTCCACCTCCAACATCACGGCCACTGAGACCCCTAGTCCCACCTAAAAGAAAAGGTCCAGCAATGCCAACACCGCCACCACCTCCCCCAAAAGCAGGAGCAGGCGTCATGTTCTCATCAACAAAACCTCCACCGGCGCCAAGAGGGAAAGCGGCAGATGAAAGCAGGACATGCAATCCAAGAGAAGAAAGCTCAGGAGGGGCAGATCATGGCCCAACGAAGCTCAAGCCATTGCATTGGGACAAAGTCATCTCCAATGTCGATCACTCAGTGGTGTGGGATCAGATTAACGATGGATCATTGCGGTAACACGTCCTCCTAATATTTTGATATGATATTTGACTCATTTCATTTTCCTAAAAATTATGTTTCAACCTACTTTTCACTTCTGCTAATTGGCAGTCTTCTCTAAAATCCAGATTTGATGATGAGCTAATCGAAACGTTATTTGGATACACTGAATTGAATCCTGGATCCACTGAAAAGAGAATGAATAACATGCAATCATCTTCAGTCGGGCCCAACTCTACTTTGTCATCCCGAATTTTCATTTTTGAACCCCGGAAGTCCCAAAACAATGCAATTGTACTGAAATCACTTGCCGTATCCCATCAAGAAATTGTCTATGCCCTCCTTGAGGGCGATGGACTCAGCGGTGACGTGCTTGAGAAACTCACCAAAATGACTCCCACCAAAGAAGAAGAATCTAAGATCCTTCAATTCAATGGTGACCCAACCAAGCTTGCAGATGCAGAATGCTTTTTTTACCACATCCTGAGAGCCGTTCCTTCGGCCTTCACCCGATTTAATGCGATGCTTTTTCGGGGGAACTATGAGTCAGAGGTCCTTTACCTGAAGGAATCCTTGCAAGTGCTTGAACTGGGGTGCAAGGAGCTGAGAAGTCGGGGCCTCTTATTCAAACTTCTCGAAGCTGTTCTCAAGGCAGGAAACCGGCTGAATGCTGGAACTGCCAGAGGCAATGCACAAGGTTTCAACCTAAATGCCCTTGGAAAGCTTTCTGACATTAAAAGCACTGATGGAAAGACAACTCTACTGCACTTTGTAGTCGAACAGGTTGCCCGTTCCGAGGGAAAACGTTGCTTGATCAACAAGAATCATAACATCTGCAGAACTAGCAGCCAAGGAAGCAGACAATTTGGTGCAGACTCAGACGACAATATGGCGGATCAGAAAGAGTGTTT
Source organism: Eucalyptus guilfoylei (assembly GCA_016097605.1). Taxonomy (NCBI): domain Eukaryota; kingdom Viridiplantae; phylum Streptophyta; class Magnoliopsida; order Myrtales; family Myrtaceae; genus Eucalyptus; species Eucalyptus guilfoylei. The sequence goes on from CM027861.1 coordinate 1,986,150, forward strand.
AATGCTAGGATTGGGAGTGCTAGGAAATCTAAACGCAGAACTTTCCAATGTGAGAAGAGCAGCTACTATTGAATACGAAAGTTTGTTCAATATGTGTTCCTCTCTCTCAAGCCGTGTTGCCGAAATTAGGAATCTTGTGGCAACATCTGATAATGGTGAAGGTGGAGGCTACCTAAGGGAAATGAAAGAATTCTTAGAAGAGTGTGATCAGGAGCTCAAGGTGGTCAGAGAGGAGCAAGCAAGGGTCCTGGAGCTTCTGAAGCGGACCACGGACTTTTATCAAGTGGGAGCTTATAAAGAAAAGGGGACACAACCGCTTCAATTGTTTCTTCTCGTGAAAGATTTCCTCGAGATGGTAGATCGAGTAAAAAGGGACATCACTCAGAAAATACAGAAGAAGAATGTGGCCAGAAATGAAGGGCTATTCCTGCCGCCATCTCCACCTCTGAGAAGTCCATCGAAGTTCTGGAACTTATCCTTCCGCTTCATGACATACCCACCAATGACAGCATCCTCAAGTGAATCAGAGGATGATTTTTGAATCATGCTACAGCTTCAGGCAATAAATAGGTGACAAAAGAAAGTTGTAGAGGATAGTTGGAAATGCTAGACCCTATTGGGAAGAAATGAGATTAAAACTTCTCGTTCATCATTCAGTAGTAGTAAGTTAGCTCTCTCCCTAGAATGATCTTGCTAACTTGCGGAAATAAAACCAGACAGTCGTAATGATTGCAAGAAGTAACCTCTAGCATGATGCAAAAGGTTGACTCAATGTGTGCTTAGGTCGATATTGTTTAGCATGCGGGACCACTGTCAACCCGTGATAACATCTCTCAAAGATCAAAACTGGGTCTACCAACCGCTCTGTACTTGGAGCTATGTAGGAGAATGCATGATATTATCAGCTTATGCATACCCGAACTAGCTCAAGTCTATGAGAAAGCCATTATATACCCAATAGGAGTTCAACCAACCCGTGAAAATCCAGTACAGGTTGATACCACCCGGCCAGAAAAGTCCGCATGATATGATTATGTGATAATTTAAGTGCCTGTCTGTGAAGTTTTAAAAACATTTCCTGTCGAATAAAAGAGAGAGAAACCTGACATTCATCATGCCACTTTTTTCTTCTTGAGGAACGCTGCAAGAATCCTGACATTCATTATGCCATTTTTTTCTTCTTAAGGAATGCTGCAAGGGGACATCTTCAGTTGTTTTTTACTCTTAAGTAGCACATCATTAACTGAGCTTTTGGGTAACATTTCTTTGCTCAATGTTATGTCATTTAATCATAACCCTTTTGTCCGTTGCATTACATACATGAGCCCCCAAATATCATCGCACAAGGTGCTTCATTCAGAAGCCAAGTTTTCTCTATGCATCCAGAGCAAGGTGGGGCAATATTTTATCATTGAAATTTGTGCCCTCGGAGAATCAGATCTATTGATCAAAAAACAAATGTCGTAAAGCATCTCAAATTCATTTCCTGTCGGTCTTTATCAATTCTTAGTACAAGGTAGTCTCAGTTTCTTCGACAACATAAATCAACGGTAGCCTCTAGTAGTTAAAGAGCCGAAAATTGATATGATTATGTGATAATATAAGTGCCTGTCTGTGAAGTTTTAAAAACATTTCCTGTCGAATAAAAGAGAGAAACCTGACATTCATCATGCCACTTTTTTCTTCTTGAGGAACGCTGCAAGAATCCTGACATTCATTATGCCATTTTTTTCTTCTTAAGGAATGCTGCAAGGGGACATCTTCAGTTGTTTTTGACTCTTAAGTAGCACATCATTAACTGAACTTTTGGGTAACATTTCTTTGCTCAATGTTATGTCATTTAATCATAACCCTTTTGTCCGTTGCATTACATACATGAGCGCCCAAATATCATCGCACAAGGTGCTTCATTCAGAAGCCAAGTTTTCTCTATGCATCCAGAGCAAGGTGGGGCAATATTTTATCATTGAAATTTGTGCCCTCGGAGAATCAGATCTATTGATCAAAAAACAAATGTCGTAAAGCATCTCAAATTCATTTCCTGTCGGACTTTATCAATTCTCAGTACAAGGTAGTCTCAGTTTCTTTGACAACATAAATCAACGGTAGCCTCCAGTAGTCAAAAAGCCGAAAATAGCATAACATAGAATTGGAAGGGAGAGGATCTATTTGATGAAAGGAACCCATTGATGCCTTTTGAATTTCCCATATCGCCTCGCATATTCACATAGCAAAACGAGTCCTCTACAACAGGACATCCTTCTTAAGGTAAGGATAACCTAACTCACTCTCGAGAGAAGCAACTCACCTCAGATACTCGAAAACAACATGTGTACGTCCATGAAAATCAGACATTAAACCTAGTTAAAGGCTGAACAGACATCAGAGAAGGACAGACCAAATTTGTCGTTTATAGCAGGACAGAATTCCTAAGAGCTTGGCGTTGCTGTAAAAATGAGTCAACAGATAGTTCCCAGGTCACCTTGCAAACTCCCCTCTGCTTTGACAGGATCCTGCTTGTAGGGCCTTCTGCAACCTGGGCAGCGGCTGTCCTCCTCAAGAATCCTCTTATGGCAGAAAAGGCATAGACGGAACCCACAAAAACAAGGCAAGAAGCTAGAGTCTGTTAAGTCTAAATCTTCATAGCAAATGGGACAAGAAGTAGGCGCCGGCAAGACACCTGGGCAAAACCAGGGGACTCCGCCATCATCATGACACCGACTTGAATTGGAAATACTGTGTTGCTTTGACAAATTGGGCAGACTCTGTGGCCGAAAAGCATCGTCAGGTCTCCATGCTCGGGAATTCACCAGACCAAACTTTGAACCCTTTCTCAAACTCTCACACGTTGATCTTTCAGAATCGTTTGGGATCACACCACAAGACTCTGATCTGCCAGTAGATTTATCTTCCTGAGACGGGTCAAAGGGCGGAGTCTTGCGGTCATCATCAGCAGCCAAGGCATCAGCCACTGCCTCCCAATCATCCAAGCAATCGTCATTCCCATCCTCCTCTTCCGTAATACTCCCCGAACAGCAACCGGCGCTGCTGCTGCAGCTGGTGCTGCTACCGCCATAGCTGGACCCTGATTCATGTTTGCCCGGCACAATATTAAAACCGACAGGTCTGTCCGACCGAAACTCCGAATCACTCTCCCGGTCGAACGATCCATAACGCTCCGCATCTGCCACCCTCGTCACGTCCCCATTCCCCATCGAGCAATAACTTTCATTCCCTTGCCCATGACAGCCGTCCCAAGCCTCCTTCCCTCCTTTCTTCTTCACTGCACAGGGGCACAACATTTCCCCGAATAAACAACCGAAACAGAGGCAAGCGAAGGATCCAGAAACCCACCAATACCGAAGCCGATAACCCCAGAACGAAATTTCTCAAACGCCCAATTGGCCGCGCATTACCAATCCAGCAAATCCAGACAAAAACAGAGAAGCAAAAACCAATAAAAAAACACACTGGCTCAATTAGAATGCGTACCCTGAGAAAGCCACTGCTCCCGACGGGCGTCGAGCTTGCACTGCTTCAGCTTGGCCGACCTGTTAACCTGCAACAAATCCAAACAACAACAAAACCACCACAGCACCCCATGAGAGAACGAACCGCGCAGAACCCATAACAGCACCCGCATTGACAGGCGAAAAGAGAGCCTACCCTCTTCTTCTTGGCGAAGTCCCTGGAGATGGGGACCGCCGGAAGGGACGAAGCGTTCGCCACCGCATCGGAAACCACCATCCCCGCCGATTCCCCACCGAGCAAAAGCATTCGAACCCTCTGTCTATCCCTCTCCTCTCGCCTTCGAACCGAGAACCCTTCAAGGAATCGAGGCGGCGACGGCGACGGAGCGCGAAAGGCTGAGACTTTCGGACGAACAAGACCGAAACCGCGACCTTTCTCTCTCTCTGTCTCTCCTCTGAGCTTCGATCTCTTCTTTGCAGGCGCTCCTTCGCTCTGACTCGAAGGCGGACCGAAAACCCACACGGGCGGACACTGGCACACGTGCGGGCGCGAATTACGAGTTTGCCCTCGGGCTTCCACCCGATTTACGGGGCAAACCGGCGTGGTCGGCTGGTAAATACGAGTGGATATTCTGATCCTTACGGCGTCGTTCGGTTGACGCCAGACCGACGCTTTGACTCGGTTTCCCCGTCCCAACGGGAGACAGCCCACATCATTTGTGATGGCTGGACTGTACCGTAATTGTCCGTTTTCATATTGCCAAAACTGAATTTTTTTCTAGAAATTATTGTTTTAATTATTTATAAAAATGAAAGAATGAAAACCATTTGCATGATCCACGAAAAAACTTGAGCCTGGACTATGAATATTTTCCCTCGAATTCCCCTGCGTCATGTTCTCTTTGTCCAATTTCAGCTAAAGAAATAGTTAGAAACGGCACAGGCCTTGGAAGGCAATCTTGAACAAGATTATTGTCAAGATATAAATAGTTAGTGATAGCTTTAACCCGTTCATCAACATTATCGACTTGTCTCGTACGCGAAACCCTTTTGTAATTCATCGGTTTAGAAACAGGCCGGAGCCAAGAGTGAAAATGAGAAACAAGAGAAAACACCTTTTCGAAGCAATTCGACTGCGAAAAAGCTATGAATATGATCGATCCAATACGAAACGACTGATTGAAAGGGAACTGATTAGAGATTCATAGTTTCCCAGATGGTGGTGGGAGATCAATGCCCTTCTCCTGACTGAACCGATAAGATACTAGCAGGAGATATCCCACGATAATACCAAGGTAATAGTAGCAGCAGCAGCAACATAGTGAAAATAGAATCATAGTACTAATGCTCTCATTTAACCCTTCCATCGATATGGATGGTCCGTTATTTTATGATGTTTTGAATGACTATCTTGTCATTCAATGGCAACAATCAAAATGGACATCCATGGAAGAAAGAGTAGTTATTTAATACCTGCCCTAAATAACCACCTATAAGAATATCACTAGCAGTTCAACATGCCTAGAAACAAAAAGTATTAGCTGCATAAAGACAATGGCTTCCTCACCAAAGCGGCAGGATTTATCCTCCAACTCAACGGATCACATTGCAGGCGCAAAAATCATATGGCAATCGAAGCTGCTCCATGCGCATGTAAATTGGCAGTACTGACAAAAGTTATCCCTCGTTAGAGCCATGCTCATCAGTTTTCTGCAGTGGCCAAAATTGAAGAAATATGTAAGAACAGCGTCTCTTTTGAACGAAACTTCCCCATAATCTTCAAATCTGCAAGCATTTATGTAAGTAATGCATCTGCATCAATATGTCACCACTTTACAAGATTCTAAGGAGACATAAGGTCCACCTTCGACTCCACCATAAGGACTCATTTGCAAAATACTAAAAAACAGAAAGGCCAAAAGCATATGAATCATGGATAATACCCATGAGAACACACCAAAAAGCAATTGACTGAGACTGACCAATACTGGAATGCATTTAGAAACAGCAAATCCTCAGCATAACTACATTGACTGAGCATTCAGAGCCAAGTAACAAAAATGCAACTATGCAATGACTAGATTTTGACAACTCATCCAGCAAAACAATGCTAGCAAACATAGGCACTCATTTATTGTCCCAAAGATACATGCGCCATCTCATCATCCCTAGCCTGATCTCCGGAAATTCAAAGCTCCATGTTCAATGACTATATAACAGCAAACATTTCAATATCTTGACAAAATGCTAGATTAATCAGTCTGGAAACAGCAGGACAAGAGATAAGAAGAATAAGGGCACCTCCCAATGGGAAAAAAAAAAACAGCCAATATTCACATTTAATTTCCATGTGATATACGTTTGGCAGGAGTTCTCTTTCCTGCAGCAACTGTCGGGGTACTTAGGTATGGCCTACACCTATGAGGTATATTAGAAAACTTGCTTCGCCCTCTTTAGAAGAATCAATCGCATAGGAAGGCATCACAAAATAGAAACTTGCTCATGCAACAACAAGCAAGCACATAATCTCAGGATCATGCACGAGTGAAGATTAGCTCGCAGAATATATACATGAAATCACACTACAATAAATCTTTTATACTTCTCTACTTTTCCTGCAAACCGAAACATGCTGATTTTGAGCAGGACAAAACGCGTCAATACATTTGAGAGATCTATAATTGGCAACATAAGATGGCGGCCAAGTTCAACAGATCAACTTAAGGACCAATTTATTAGCGCAAAAAGTGAACTTCTCTCCGCTACCCACTCCCACTTCACACCTTATAAACAAAGAGACGAAAATTCTGTTCTTTTGTTTCTTGTTTCTCTTTTTTCGGTCAGCATCAAGACAAGATTGTCAAATCCAAATTATCCACAACAAGAGGCTCGAAAAAGAGCACGCCGAAACCGATCGCGAGTTCGCTCATGAACATCTTCCTCGCTAACCCCGCGGCTCATCGCAGCAGTCTTGATCATCGAGTTCTAAGCTAACCATCAACCAATTCAATTCCACTCCCCCGCTCGCTATCGAAGCAACCTACTCCCAGAACAAGTAAGCATAACATACGGCGTATTCCAAAAGATCAACACAGAACAAGCAAAATCGCACAAAATCAATCACACGCGGCTCACGCGGCAACAGCTCGACCGCACGATCCTCCGCCGATCGCGCGGCCGCGATCGAGGGGGAAACCGAGACGAAACCCTAGCCGGAGCTTCGGCTTCACGGCGGCGGATTCCGCGAGATAGGCGCGAGCGAATCCGGTAGGAGGGGGGGAGCGTACCGAGTGAGCATTGTGCCAGGCGAGGCCGCGGTAGAGGTTGACGGAGAAGGTCGCCGTCAGGTACACGGTGGCGACGCCGAGCGCCGCCGTGAAGGACTTGAACGCCAGATCCCCTGCTTTGCTCGCGATTCCCATCTCTCTCTCTCTCTAGCTCTCACTTCTCTCTCTCTAGCTCTCACAAGAATAAACAAATGGAGGCAACGCAATCAATGGGCCGGGCCGGATCGGGTCTACTAAATGGGCCCGGCCCAATTAAGCATGGTGGGCTCCTCTGCATGCACTGACATACAAGCATGGGCAAGCTTGGGCTGGGCCTATTTGGGCTACATGGGCCCATTTAGGAGGGTAGCTTGTCTAGGCTCGGTCCAATTTAAATGTTAAATCTTTCCGGGTTCGGCCCGATGAGAAACTAGTGTGCCCCGGGTTCGTCCTCGGTCCAAGGAAATACTTAATTGGAAGAGTTTCGATCGCCGATTTACGACATTGCAATTCTCTAAAAACCAATGGCATCGAATGAGGCGGGCGCCCGGGGAGAGGGGGCGAATCCTAGCCGGAAGCGAGTCAAATCGAGAATGCAAGGAAAAGTTTTTTGTTGTCGCGAATAAGACTGCTTCCGTCTATCAATCCCCGGAGCATCTCAACGGGAGAGGGCCTTATCCTTCAGAGATGCATATTCTCGCAAGAAAGAGGATGAAATAGTAGGGTCAACAAAACCAACACGGGCCAATTCCTTTTGCAAGATATCACTCATTTAATCACGATCATAGATCTCCCCAAATTCTCTATTGAATGGTTATTTTGTACGTCAATTTAACTCATTCGATTTTGGGATGATTAAAGTTTACTCAACGATCATGTTTGAATATTTGTACCTACTAAAGTTTGATGTTTGAAAATTACTTCCCCCTGGAAATTTAAAGGGAATCACCTTAGCCACTAATAGGTACGTTCTAAATTAATGGGTCTCGCTCCTTAGATGCCACACATGTGGTTATTATTGTACTCGCAAAATGGGATTCAAATAATAAAAAAGTACACCACAATTTTCAAGGATGTCCTTTTCGTATCATTATATAATTAACACTTAGACGATCAAAATTTTTCTCATGCTTGACAACTGCCATATCAACACCCATTATCGTAATTCTATCGGAAATGTCTGATTGGAATATATTCCTAATGGAAAATGGATTGTTAAAAGCAGAACGCCCTGAGTAGATGTTCCTATCAGTCACATGCCATCCCAATCACTCTCTTCAAAAGGCACCTTTACGGGTTGTCGATCCTCTAGGCACTAATTAACCTCATCGAATCAGCTATCAATCTAATGGCATGAGATTCCTAACTTTTCACATAGAACGGTTTAAAATGGTCGCGACGTTTCATTCAACCGAGTATGGATGAAAAAGACAATGACTAGCATCATTTGACGTGACAATTTTACATGCCCCGAACCTCGTCTAAATCGAACTTCTTTCTTCCCTTCTTTTTCCTCCTTCCGTTCACTCTTGTCCAACCTAAGACCTCGACTTTTCCCGCGGTCGCCTACGCCGGGTTTCGAAGAAAGCGAGGTTTAGGCCCCCCGAAAAGGGAGCGTCCAAAATCTGAACACTTTAGAAGATATCCTACGCGTTTGTACAAGGACCAAGTTGATCTAGGCCGGCCAAAATATCTTAAACGTGCAAAACCATTCGGATGAGGAAGGAAAAAAAAAAAAAACTCAATTTGTCCTGTGTGATGGAAGGCCAATTCCCTTTTTCTTTTAGAGTGTGTTTGTTTGAATTAAAATATTTTTCGGAAATTAACTTTTTGGAAACACTTTTAGGTTAACGAAAATATTCATATATAAATTAGGAAGATGAGTTCTCAAATTTAAAGATGTGAAAACACTTTCAGAAATTGCACCTCTCTAAATGTTTAATATTTTTATTTTACTTCATTTTCTTTCATTTTCTTTTTCCTCCTACTCGTCGAGTCTCGACGATGGTCAATGACTGGTCACAAGCATGGGCCAACGAGGCTCAAACTTGCCAAATCGATGAGGAGCCTCGCTTGTGGCCTTTCCCGACTATTGTCGAGGCTCGGCGATCAACAAAGGAAGGAAGAAAAAGAAAATGAAAGAAAAGAAATAAACTAAAATAAAAAATTATTTAAAATTTGATTTTATTTTTTGCCCGAGATTAATTCATGAAATTGAAATCATTTTCCACATGAGATCCAAACACCGGAAAACGTCTTTGGACCTTGAGTTCTTCATGAAAGATGTTCCTCAAAGTCTCGTCCAGATTGTGTTAAAGTTTCGTGATTTTTGGAATTCGTTTACTTAGTGAATGTTCTTGATTTATATCGACGAGCGAGCTGCCCTTTTATTGTCAAGTTTGAATAAACTCTTGTTTGTAACTCGTCTTTTGAATCCGTACTGCTAACTAAATGTTTTGTATTACTTCTCTGGCTTACAATGGATAGTTGATGATGGACATTGAACTTTTCTTGTACATTAACTCAATGGATATCATGTTTAAATTAATTATGGAATTGTTGCACCATGGGGTAAGTGTGTGATTTGGGAATGCCACTAGTCCTTGGGACGACGTTGCCTCGAGTGGTAATAAGGATGCCTGAGGGGTAAAGGGTTCCTTTGGATGCCTAGGGGTGTAACACGATTCCCCTAGATGTCCTCACGATGCTGGATGAATGCGAGATGCTTGAGGGGTAATGGGCAGCCAATTCCTAATAAAGATGATCGATGGCATTTTCAGATTTCATTCAAGTTTTACTGGGTTACTGTTTTCAAAATAAATGTTTTCCCACTTGTGATCCTAATCTTGAAAAAGATTTTCAAGCAAGTTGATATCATAATAATATTATGTTTTTTTATGTCTAAACTTCCTCAAATGTGCTGTTATTGGCATGGGAAGTGTAGATTAGGTAGTAGTTGCTTGTTGAGCTTTATGCTCGCTTTTGGTGGATTATTATTTTTTAGACCAATAGATATGCCTTTGCCACCTGGTTCTCCTCCATGACCCTTTACAATACCTGATTGATTTCATGTGGCACCATACGGAGTTGAACGACCCCAATTTCTCCAAGGTCACCTTCAACCAGATCATTGCAATACCGACTGTAGATGCTGGCCTTCCACGAGCCCAGTGCTAATCGGGTTCATTGTCGTCTACACCCAGATTGGTGGGGATCTAGTAGGACCACTCCCACGCTCGGACAATGACAACGATGGAGACAATGAGGTCGAGTAAGCAGAGGTCTTCGACTTGTAGGTGGCTATGTAGATAGACAATATTGTGGTTGGAGCAGCACAATAGATGGACCTTCAGTATATCCTGGAGTAAGAGCATATTCTATCCCCAATATACCTAACTTAGGTCGTAAAAAGTACATAAGTAAAGAATGAAATGAAACTGCTTGGTTTTATATTTCTAAGTACATTGTTTGAAGTCCATGTGTATTGGATTGTCATTATACGTTTTCGCATGCTTGAAAAGTGGAAAGAATTGAATAACTACATTACCCGTGACATACTAGGACCATCACATAAGGATACTATACTCTTATTTTTGTAATCATTCCGGGCCATCGTTTTCAGAATTTCTTTTATAATAGATGACTGTGAAACCAATTATCGGATGGCATAAAGGGTAGAAAGTCAAGATGTCTTGGGGAATGGGGAGAGAGAAATGTGAAAGCCTTTTCCATTGGTGGGTGGGAGGGAGCCCCCACGAATACCTTATCTTTTTTTGGCTTATCCCTATGCACAAAACCCCACCATTAAATGCAAGTGCAATGAATGTAACATTATCGTTCTCCAAAGGGTACGGATACGCCTCGAGATAACATAAAATATGAAAAGATCCTCGCCCCTCGTGGCGAATATCCTCTCCTTCATATTCAACGGCTCCAAAGCCATCTCCCCATTTTGATGATGCCATGATATCAAAAACACTAAGAAAATATACAGAAAGAAAGAGATGAGCCAAAAAGCATGCCTTTAGAAAAGAGTTCCAATAATAGGACCCTCCCCCCCAAAAAAATAAAGAGTTCGTTAAAATTGGAATCGGTCTTAGTTATGATCAGCTTAGTCATCGCGACTTTTTAAAGCATTGATTATGCGATAAAGAGAATAAATTAATACCACATTTTAAATAATTTCAAGGGATAATGACATAAATGGCTATTTTGATCAATCTTGGTGGTATATTCTGCACTTGCCATGATGTAGAGTTTATGTATCAGAATTCTGCTATCCTAAAAAATTTTATAATATAAACTTTAGTTCAATGTGAGATATAGTCAATGAACTTTTGATCTGTTCAATGTAGTTCGTCAACTTTATTTTAATTTGTAATGTCGTCCATGAACTAAACTTTTAATTTATGTTCAATTTTAGTTTTTGAATTATATGAAAATGTTTAATATTGTCTATGAATTTTAAATAATAGAAGGATAACAATAAGCATTTTCATATAGTCTAAAGACTAAATCGAACAAGTATCGAAAATTTAAATATTACATTGAATAAATTTAAATTTCAAGGACAAATATTGTATATTGGATTAAAGTATTTAGGTACCCAATCATACATCGTGTTAGAGTTTAGTGAGTTTCAATTTACATCCAACCTAATTTCTCGATTACCACTTTCAAGAAAACGTTTTTCTTCGCGGAACCAATCTCAATAAAGACGATGCATCTTTTTTCAATTTGATTTAAAAAAAAAAAGAAAAGAAAATCCCTCTACGCGCTATTATCTAATCAATGTGTAAAGGACGATGAGAAAAGATGTGAGATCTCATTAGCCGGTCAAGCAATGGAAAAAAACAAATTCGGTTTGGGGATTATTGCGTTCTTACCGGGGGTTGGAATCAAACTAGCCGACACGTTCTTCCTGCGAAACTGTCCTTTTTAAAAAATAACACACGTCGGAAAAAATCATTATTAAAAGTCAACTTGACACGCCTGGTGTCGGGGCTTTTGACCAGGATCGATCTCGCCTCGATAATCGCTCTACTCCCCAACAATAAGATGATATGCTCCTTTTAAAAATGACCCAATTTGATCAAATAATTGAACTCGGTTTAGTGGTCCTCCTACCGCCAAACCCTAACCCTAATTTTCATAGATTAAGGAGAGAACTTATGATCGACCGCCACGCATTAGTTGCATAATTTGAAGTCAAATATCGATGGGAAATTAATGGTGCGCACGAATATTCCTGCACCATACATGTGTCACGAAAATCCTGTACACGTGTCCGGTCTAATGAACTTTGCTTATTGGAATTATCTGATTTAATGCCACAAGAGTCTCTCTTTTTGTCAATGCAATCGCCAACATGCTCGATTGAAGATAAGCAGTGAGCTCGTGGTATCGAGTTTAACTTAAAAATGCGGGAGGAGAAAGAAAAACAACATTGGGTTATGTATACTCTCATTCGAGATTCAAAAGGGCATACAAAAAAATTGATTTTGTTCGAAATGATTTAGTTGTTTTTGGTGAAAGGTCATCTTTACCTCGTGTTGATAAACCCCATTTTTTGTGATGGATTTTACTCAAGTGGAAGATAATGGGTGATTTTCACATTTGATTTGACTTTTTAATTAGAGAATAAAAAGTTTCGAAAGGTTCCTTGTGCTTTCTTTTCCTAGAGTTGTCAACGTAGCTCTTGTAGCGACATAAGTTTCATATATGTCGTTGAGCGAATTAGGACAGGCGTATTCCGTTCGTATAGAATCTAGGGATGGGCAATTTAAATATTAACTCAGGACTTCAACAAAGTAAATTGACTAAAGGAAAACGATTGATGGGGGAGTGTATTACAAAAGCATGACATTGATGTAAAATTATATAATAAAGGTAGTATAATATTTGAATTTAAAGGGAGAGTAGTAACGAGATAAAATCCTTTTTAAAAAAAAAAAGAAGAAAAAGAAAGCCAGCATAAGCACTTAGCAAGTTAGCATCATCACTCCCATTCTCCTCCTCTCTTTTCTTAATTTCTAGCATTTTAACTTGAATAAGTCATCGACAAAAAAAAAACCTGAATAAGTCTTATAACTGATTTGTTTAAACTTTAAGGCATAAAATTCGAGGATATTCTCGCCTGAATGGAGAAGTCAAAGATTCACCGAGGAACTCAAGGAACCTTACGGGATAAATGTAGACATTCTGTCACTTTCTCGGAAGTGGCTACCGCCGGATAGACAAATATAGTAGCCTCCTGAACTCGAAGTGATAAAATAGAGCTAGAGGGGATTCTTACTAGGTCATATATGCCATTGAGCGAATTAGAGCTTGTAGCGACATAAGTTTCATATTAAGAATAGACATATTCTATTCATACAGAATCTGGGGACGGGCAATTTAAATTTCGTCTCAGGATTTCGAAAAAGTAATTTGACCAAAGGAAAACGACTGACAATGAGCGTATTACAAAAGCATTATATAAAAAAAGATTCTATAATCTTTGAATTTAAAGGGAGAGAAAGGGGATGGGCAATTTAAATTTCGTCTCAGGATTTCGACAAAGTAATTTGACCGAAGGAAAACGACCCGACCATAAGCGTATTACAAAAGTATGACACCGACATTAAATTATATAAAAAAGATTCTATAATCTATGAATTTAGAGGGAGAGCAACAGTAAGACAATTTTATTTTATTTTTTTAAAGAAAGCTAGCATAAGCACTTACCGAGTTAGCATCATCACCCCCATTCTCCTCCTCTCTTTTCTTAATTAATAGCATCATCAAATTTTCATCCTCCTTTTTTTTTGTTTTCTCTCCCCTCGTGGGACATGATAGAGAGACGCGGCAAGGAACACGCGGGGAGCAAACGGACCGTCCGCCGTGCGCCGCGTGGCACGCCGGCGGGCGAATCGCGGCCCTCCACGCCGTCCACGTGGCTCCACCTCGCCTTCATATAAATACGCTCCCTTCCCTCGGACGCGCCTCGCATTACCAAATCCCTTCGCCCTCTCCCCCCGCGACGACCGTTCGGCCCGTCCAGATTCCCTCGCCGTTGCCGCCGCGCCGCCGCCGTGAAACGCCGGAGCACACGGCGCACGGACCCGACGGACGCCGTCCTCCGCCACCGTCGCCGAGGTTGAGAGCTATGTCGAGCGACGCGCGCGCCGCCTCCGGCGAGGACCTGTCCTCCGGCGCCACCGCCACCGGCGCCGCCGCCGCCGGGGAGTTCATGCTGTTCGGGGTCAGGGTGGTGGTGGACTCCATGAGGAAGAGCGTGAGCCTGAACAACCTGTCGGATTACGAGCAGCCCCAGGCCGCGGCGCCCGGCGGCGGCAAGGACGACGCGGGGGCCGCCGCCTCCGGCTACGCGTCCGCCGACGAGGCCGTCGCGCATGTCTCGAAGGGCGGGGCCGGCCGCGAGCGCAAGCGAGGTAACGATCCGAACGAATCCTATCGCCGATGGTGATCTCGTGCTTCCGGCGCCGTGCTCTTGCGTTAGTCTTTTGAGATGCTCTGTTTACTGATTAGATCATCGTCGATCGATGCCTTGCTGTTGTTCTCGCATGGCGGTGATTTCGATTGAGATCTTAGATCATGCCGAACTGTCCACCTGCCGCTTCATCAGGAATCTGCTTAATCATTGCTTGAGATTGAGACGATTCGACCATTGCTACTGGAGATCTGTGATCGGTTCCGATCGGACCGATCTTTTCTCTCCCTGGCTTCGGACTTCTAGATAGAATCTGCCGTAGAAATTTGATTTTTTTCCCCCTTTCTACGGATTCACATGAAGCACAGATATGTCGGCCGATTCTCGCCTGAAGTGATTCTCTGTTCAAGTTCAATCCTTTTCGTCGTTCGATTGAGTTTCGAATCGGAAGCATGTTCTTCTCTAGATGTGTCGTATCGATGATTTTCTCTGGTCGAAATAATATATCTCAATGTTCGTGCGACTTTGAATCTCTTGCCGTGAACTGTAAATTAATGATGTTCTGCGATTCATCTGTTGTTGTGATCAGGGGTCCCGTGGACGGAGGATGAACACAGGCTGTTCCTGCTCGGACTGCAGAAAGTAGGAAAGGGCGATTGGAGAGGCATTTCGAAGAACTTTGTGAAGACTCGGACACCGACCCAGGTCGCGAGTCATGCCCAGAAATACTTTCTCCGCCGGAGCAACCTTAATCGCCGTCGCCGCCGGACTAGCCTGTTTGATATCACCACCGATACGGTAAACTATTTCCAACGATTACCTGTTTTTTTTTTTTTAATTCATTATTGCCGTAAATCGTTATCTTGTAAATGAGAAATTGTTTGGTTAGGGTTGGTTTTGTGTGGACTATGCAGAGAGGTTGCTTCCCAGTTTGGATTCTATGAGTTAATTGTTCCTCTCTTCTGTGGAAAATTAATGCACTGCCTATATTTATTTGGCTGCTTCATGTTGCTAAAACTTAGTAGGCTTATAGCATTTGTTTCCTTGGTGTTGACTTTCTCTGGTGAGCAGTCTTTTTAGGATTAGTTGGCGAAGGAATATGGTATATTCTCATGGTTGCACGTTTTAAAGGTTGGAACTTGGGCTTTGTTAGTTTCTCTTGCCCCTTTCCTTCTCTGCTGCTGGACCGCATTCAAGAATTGCACTAGACATTGCTCACTTTTTCAAGTAATTTAATATGTAAATTTGAACAAGCGCTTAGTCATTTTTACGCGGGTGGCTTCATAATTGGGAAGTTGAGCTTAAAAAATGAATTGCTCTGGTCTTGTGATTTCTCGAGTAGTGGGCTACTACAAATCAAAACCCACTCTCATTTCTTTGTGTAGATAAATATGATAATTGCACTGTAGGGCCAAAAAGAGAAAGCAATTATCAAATGACTGGTTGTGTTTTTTTTTTTTAAGGTCACTGCTGGTACAATGATGGAAGAGCAAGCTCCTCCAGTGGATGTTGCGACTGAGTCATATCCTGCACCACCAACACCAACAGTGCCCTTGGAATCCAGCAACATCTCAGGTTTCTCAATGATGCCACCGACAGTACCCGTTGTGCTACCAGTTCCAGCAGGGAATCCTGTGGAAAATCTGAGCTTTGGACCAGGGGGCCAATTCGACAACTCTCCAGCGAAGCTAGTGCGCCCGGTCCCCATTCTTCCAGCTCCTCATGCTCCAGCTGTCCACGATCTCAACTTATCTCTGGCGTCGCCTTCGGACCAAAGCGAGCCATCGAGAAGACCCTCTGGCTTTCCAGATGACCCCGAGCTTCGGCAAGGGGGACAATATGATCAGCGTCGCATGAGAGCTTCCGGGGGGACCTCCCAAAGGTTAATCTATATAGCCTCGCTAAGAAACTTAGGTTAGGGAAAGATAGGGTCGTCGCTGATCTGTACAGACAACGGAAAAGATGGGATGATCGTGTCTTTTGTCGTGTGGTCGATGCTACTATTCTGTGCCTCATTAGATTCTTGGGTCATTTTGTCCGTCTTGTCCTTGTATCTGTGAGCTCAAAAACTGAACTAACGAAACCTCTCTCCCCGTTTCATTGCCGTTTCATTTATTCGTGGGGTCTGATTTCCAACATCTACCGGTTCACGTAGGAGATCCGCGAGAGCGAAAGCGAATCAAACTGAGCCCCACCGGTGGCTGGTGGGGGGTGGGGGCAAGATCTTTTATTTTACTTGTATCGAGGGACACGGTCGAGATCGTGATCTCTCGGATAAGATGAGGTTCAATAATTGGTGCTAGCCCTTTTGATTGGTCCAATCTATTGGTGGATCTTGTGCAGCTTGGGTCGGCTCGAAAACAGATAAAACCCACCTTGTCTGAAACTGGATAGCGAAAGGACAAAGTAACTCCGGATATGGTGCTGGTCGTTTCACCTTTTATGTATGATATTGATTGCTTGATGTTCTAGTATCTACGTTTTGGTTTGGTGGTTTTATTAGTTCACCTGGGGAAGAGTTGTTTGACAAACATTTAATGATCTTGTTGTGTGTGTGGAAAGGTAGAGATCACACGAAAGGAGTATGTTCACTTAAGAAGGATTTTCCTGCCAATTATTACTGAAAATTACTACTTATATTTTGTGATAATATGTGGATAGACTGATGTCAAGTTAAGGAAAATTCGACTTCTTAACCTAATGAGAACGGTGAACGACTAATTCAGTCTGAGGAGCATATTTCACTGAACCCAGCATACATTGTCCACCAGAGAAAGGACTTGATTATACAGGTTTGTGACTTAGAAACTCTTGTGAATATGACGTGCTGTTTGTGTACATTTCATCTGTTTAGTTAGCGAGAAATCAACGAAATTCAGTTCACCAAATTTTAATGAAATAGAAGCAATATTGTCTTTTATCGAGTTGCGCGGGCACCGGGCGACTTAGAAACTCTTGTGAATACAACGTGTTGTCTGTGTACATTTAATCTGTTTAGTACGTGAATTCACCGAATTTTCAATGAATTAGGAGCAATATTGTCTTTTATCGAGTTGCGCTGGCATCGGACGACTTAAAAATTCTTGTGAATATGACATGCTGTTTGTGTATACTTAATCTGTTTAGTACGTGAAAAATCAGCGAGATTCAATTCACTGCATTATTTTAATAAAATAGGTGCAGTATCGTCTTTTATCGAGTTGCGTGAGCACTGGGCTGGACGTGTCACGCTTTCGTCTTGTCCTGGGAGTCGGACAGAATACTAATGGAATGTCTAAAAGGTCACGATGGCACCTCGCGACAATTCTTCCAAACTAGAGCAGAAATTAGGAAGATTCGATGGAACAGAGGTGATCTGTCCAACGATTTGGAAGGGTCCAACCCGGACTCAGCCCCTCAAAACCGTTCAACCATCTTTTGTTCTTCGCTAAGCAACGAGATTCCACAACATCAGCCGGTTCACCCTCTTCAAGATTCCCCCAGAAAGGCGTCTTCTATGCCAAGAAAATCGTTTGAAAAAGAAGTCTAGAACCGACTTATTCGTCAAAGATAGAAAGTGGAAACACTGGATAAGTTCAGGGTTCTTTCCATATTGAGAGAGAATCGCCGCTGCTGCAACGAAACTGACAAGAGATAGCGAATCGAGAGTCCTGATTTGAGGTCGCGATGTAAGGAATTTGGCAAAATTCTAAGTTAAAGGCCAAGATATGGACACTGCACATGAAAATTTTTAAACAAATATCAACAAGAATTACGGCGACGGTTGGCGACCGTTGCCGCCAATACCCTCAGACCCATTCCTGGATATCAGTCAAGACACAAAATGTACGGACACACATCTAAAGTGCAAAGGGCATGTAAGAAAAGTGGGAGGAAGTTGAAAGAGGAAGTTAGGAACATATGATTTTGCATGAAACTGACCAGCAAAGCCAAGACAGCCAGCCACCCCACACCATGCGAGAGAGAGAGAGAGAGAGCTGCCTATGAACTTTCCATAAACCTTATTTTACTGATAGGAGGCAACGGAAAATAAGATTAACATTCGCTTGAACTATATGCGATACTTAAATTACCCTGCACAGGCGGAGAAACATGGCTACATGTACTTCGGCATACGAGGTGGAGGAGGCAAGATGATAGGAGCATTCGCAGATGCTTCGTGGGAATGATGTTGATTCTTCCTGTGGACCCGTGCGATATAGTCGGAAGCCCTACAGTCGACGTTCATGTCGTCACGAAGCACATATGCAGGCTCGGTCACATCTTCCAGCTCCACCAAGTAGGTAACGGGCATCGACATGCCCTGCGGCTCTTGTGATAGGCAGGTCCTACCAGGAGACTGCAGAACAACTGATTTCTCAGCCATCATGGAAGAATCCTCAGGGAAGCTGTGACTTCTAATGGGAATTGAACGAACAGTGGTTCCTGAGGTCGTGCTGGCTATTGAAAGAGATGAGGACCTAAGGATGTTGGTCATCATCTTCATAGACCTCTCACAAAGGGAGTCATTGCTTCTGTTGTTATAACTCATGGCTAACAGCTCTCAGAAAATAGTAAGCAGGAGAATTGGGTTAATACAGAACGAGGAGGATGGAGCTCTTATAAAGCGATAGGACAGAAACGAGAGACATAGTAAGTCAATTTTTCTTGTCGTCGGGGCTCCTCTACACTCAGAGACCTACTTTCTTTGTGGATTCGCTCATATTTCACGAAATGAGGAAAAAGAGTGGTTGTAGGTCCATAATATATTTCCGTGAAGCAACAAAAAGCATTGGTTCTATTTCGAAATACGCAATTCCAACAATTGGGCATTAGAACAAAAGAAATATCTCTATTACACCACACATTCTTAATACTTTCTAAAACTGATCATATAATGTCTAAACTAGTTGGAATTTGAGGCTACCCCTAATTTATTTCATCCAGATTCCAATTTGAAGAACTTTTGTATTGACACTAACATAATCTTGACAAAAGAAAAAGAGAACTTGATAAGAGTCCTTCCACGAAAGAGGGATTTATGCTTGGAGATCCCACACAAAGTAGTAATTTAAAACTAAGTATGTGCCAGTTACGCGTCTAGCTATAGAGCTGCATCCATAACTTCGCTTCATTTTGGATAAAGCTAGATTCCACTCTTACCACCCTTTTTCACTATGCACTTCTGAAAGCTTCCAACTAATTCGGCATTTACTTCAGTAACCTTCACGAAGAAGTTTCGCTCTCTAGGCAACTATGTTTCTCCCCACTCTACACCATCAGGGGTCGCATCGAATCCTGCATTTTGTCAAAAGAGGTATTCTGGGTGTCTAGATTTCTGTGAGTCAGTCATAATACATATTGCTTGTTTCGTAGGTAAAGAGCAGTAGAATTGGATTCTTCCGTCAGCTTTTCTAATTGAATTTCTGAATGCTTGTCTCTGCCACTCGTTTTAACATTTTGTCACCTTCAAGATGACGTCCCCTCACCCCTATCATTTGGAATGAGATACTCAGACCCCAAAAGAAAAAGAAAGGCCTCTCACATGGCCAGCTTATCAACCCAAGCTAGAGCGGCCCCAGGTAAAGCTCAAAATCAACTGCTCTTTTCGTTTGAATTACTTTAAAAAGGATAAAAACAAGAGGAAACTATTGAATGAACCAACAATGGGCTTCACGATGGATTACTTTAAATTACAGGAACAAGCTCTTAGCATTGGCTAAAATAATTTGGGTCTTGAAATAAGTCAATAACAAGTCAATACAACGGTGCAACCGGCAGGACTGATGGAGAGTAAGTAGTGAAGTGCGGGCTTCATCTCATGTACCAAAATAAGCCTTACTTTATATAGGCAACACCAAAAAATGAAGAAGCACTATTTAAAAAAAAAGACAAAAAGAAATGAAGAAGCAGATTTCATTACTAAAGGGATGTCCCTAAACAACAAATAAAGTAAAGATATACAGCAAGGTACAAGTAGCTACAGCTCAAAAACATCAAATCAAGCAATTCAGTCAGAATATACTTAAATCAAGCAATGGTAAGTTGTGGTTATCTCTAATTCCCTCAGCTAATACAAACTTACAGTAGCTTATTTCCCACTTCCAGTTCTGCTACGGTGGGTGTTACCCTTCCACAGAACTGGATGAAAGCCAAGGGTTAGGGGGAACGTAGGTATAACCCTGAAAATGTTCACCTGCAGTAGGTGTTGCAGCTGGTGAGTCATCTGGAGGCATTGCAGTCCAGCATCTGTCAAAGTTTGCTATACAATCTTTTCCAGAAACATCTGGCTTGAAGTTTGGTTGCACCTCTCGAGCCTCCAATTTTTTCCAGTTGATTGACTGGAACCATTTGTGACCTTTAATCTCTTCTCCACCTTTTGGTCCACTTCCTAATCTTTTAGATGGTTCCTTCTGTAGCAGCTGCAAAGAAGAGGAAACAACCGATTCTAATTATTTGTTAGTTTGCACAACAAAAAATATAAAGCTCACATTGAACAAGTGCTTACTCCTTTGAGCAAAGAATGAGCTTCGCTAGTCAAGCGTGGTGGCAGTTTAACTTTCTCTTTGATAATTCTCTGCTGAAGCTTCTTTCTATTTGCATGCGTATATGGTGGCTGCAAAAATTATAAGAATAACGTAATTCCAGAAAAAAGTGGGATCATAGGCAGTAGATTTGTATACTGAATGCCTTAGTCATTACCAGCCGAGGGAAATGCAGAAACTGGGAAGGCAAACAGCTGTTGAGTTAAATTCTACCTTTTCTACCTATATGACGCTCAAAAAACACTTATTATGCTAGCCAATGCATTAAAAAATTGACAAATTTGATCTGAGATTCCAGGAATCACAGCTGAAATAGGCCAATTGACCTCCCTAGATATGAGAATAACTGAAAGCAAGGGAGGCCAGGTATATGTTAGGGTAGGATGAATTAGGTCACCAATAAAATGAACCACCCATATGCACAGAGCATTACCTGTCCATTTAACATTTCATATAGAAGTATCCCAACACTCCACCAATCAGCATCTTTATTGTGGCCTTTAGAAAGCAAAATTTCAGGAGCCATGTATTCGGTGGTTCCACACATCGAATTTGATCTGCTTGATTCGTCAATTTCCTTTGCTAGACCGAAGTCAGTAAGCATTACCTGTTTGAAGAACAGATAATGAATGCTGATTTGAACAATGTATAAAACCAGAATCATGTGTAGAATGCATATTTACGTCAAACAACTTAGTTACGTGGCATTACATGTCCATCGGCATCCATGAGAATATTTTCAGGTTTAAGATCCCGGTGCACAATTCCACGTTTGTGAAGATGTGAAACAGCAGATACTATCTCCGCAGTATAAAACCTCGCCTGATCCTCACTGGCCGCCACAAAAGACTAATTAGTTAGAGCAACTACAAACTAATCAGATAAGTGATTCAAGAATTCAAGTCATGAGATACCTAAATATCCCTTGTCGGTAAAGATGAAAGAAGAGATGCCCTCCGTTTATAAAGTCCAGGATCAAATAAAGCTTTGACTTGGTCTGTCAAGTGGACAAAGGAAGAGAAGAGAAAATGTGTCACAACCTAAAAGAGATAACAATGAATAAATTGATCGAAGCCTGAAATAGCAATGGTAAGGCTAAAATTCTCCAAAGCAAATTCATGTTTCAAAGTTGAAAAACGAGCTTCAAAAGCAAATTATACTCCAAGCACCGACTCAACTAAAGGATTGCCCTTATGTCATCATGCTTTTTTACAACTGGAAGAATTACAGCAACATGGCAAGGCAGGTATTATGCAATAAATTATAATTTTGGGTACAACTAAGCCCAAGCAAACTCATTGGGAAGATCGTTGATTGCCATAACTGTATCATGGTCCGACATTTCCCCATTCCATGAAGGCACAGATATCAACTTCGTAATAGTGGGAGAAGCATGAGCAATATCACGTGGAAGATGATATTCCATTGCTATAATGTGCAATGGATGATACAACTGGATTGTGTCTGAGTAGTGTTAGAGAGTTTGTGCTTGAATCGATTGATGAAATGTATATCATGAGGAAGATATCCAAAGGTGGGATTGGCCATTCATACAAAAACAGGTCTGGTGCCAATGCTGCTCTCTCGACGATGGCCACAGCAGACCAAAACTAGTTGTTGTGTGGAATCGAAACGCATCCCTTGCTCAGGATACGAGATGCCCAAGTTTAAGGGAGACGTGACACAATTGATCAAAATGAGGCATTCCAATTTACAAGCCACGACTCCTAGAAAAAAAAAAAAAAAAGGCTGGCCTAGTGAATCAACTCATCATGCGCCGTGCGGTCTCCTGACCGAGGCCAGTTGGCTCCAACAGTGGAAAAACAGGCAAGGTCATGATCACCAAAAGCATCAGTTTTCGACACTCACAGCCTGCTAAAAAATATGAAACCGTCTGTATCTACTTTCAAGTGCCGACAAGCACTTCGAGTATTGCATGGCAAAGGCAAATTATGCTGCTCTATCTACCAAGTCTAATAGTTTCATACTTGTTTCAACAACTCCACAAAATGCACTTTTCTCGAATCATTATAACAAAAGGCAATCAAGAACTCCACAAAATGCCCTTTTCTGGAACCTTTAATGAAAAGCAATCAAGCAAAACAGTTACTACTCTTAAGCCGGAGATACTTTCACTTCCCCATCCAAGAAAAACTAAAGCAGTCTCCATTATCCACTTAGCAAAATAGCTAAATATCCTTTAACAGCACAAATTTCACTTCGCATCCGATCCCTGAATCGGCCACATAACTCTCCAAAACGCACAATCTATCCACAATTCAACTCCAAGAAAAGAGCTCCACGTCTGGAAACAGAGCAAAACATCACCTGGAAAGAATACCGGAGCGGGACAATGAAGGGGTGCACGACCTTGGCGAGAATATCCCTCTCCGCCTTCATATAATCCACGTGGTTCTTCTTGATGATCGTCTCCTTCCTCATCACCTTCATCGCGTATATCCCGTCGCCCTCCCCGCCGTGCCCGCCCTTCTTCCTCACCTGGAACACCTTCCCGAAAGCGCCCTTCCCCACCACCCGCAGTATCTCGAAGTCCCCCGGCCCGATCTTGGCGCCGCCCTTCGCGGTTTCTCCCCCGCCGACGCCGCCAAGGTCCGAGCTTTCTCGCTCGTTCCCCTCCAAAATCCCGCCTTTTTCATCAGCATCGTCTCCTTCGTCTTCGGAAGACTCGATGAACGGGAGAGATTTGGAGTGGGCGTAGCGCGGGGAGGGGCCCACGAAGGAGTGGGACCGGTTTTGGATCACGGGCGGGTCCTTGGGCGGCTGCGGATGGCCGGAAGCGGCGGAGGACGGGTTCGGGTTCGGGTGGGAAGTGATGGGGCCGAAGACCTCGGAGAAATCGAAGTCCATAGGGGGCGAGGAGGAGAGAGGAGGAGCGGCGGCGGCGGCGGTGGAGGAGGAGGAGGAGGAGGGGATGGTGAGGTTGGCGAGGTTGCGGGTCAGCAGGGAGTAGAGGGGCGGCTGCTTCTTCTGGGAGGAGGACGACGACGCCGCGGCGGCGGCGGCGGCGGCGGCGGCGGGAGCGGGAGACACCATCTTGGAGGGCGGTCGGAGATGGAGAGCCGGCCAAGAAGGTGGCTTCGAGGCAGGCCGACGGAGCGGGGATTACATTGTTAGAGAGAGAAAGAGGAGAGAGAGATGGAGCACCAAGAGTTTTAGAGAGAGGAAGTTGGCAATGATGGCGACTGCAGATTGAGATTTTAGAGAGAGAGAGAGAGGAGAGAGAGAAGGTGGAGATGAAGTGCGGCTGCTGCTGCTACAGTCTTGATTCTCTCTCCTCTTTTTTTTTTTTCTTTTTTCACAGCGATTGATTGAGATCATGAGGAAGAAGCAGTTACGAGGAAATACGCACGAGGGGGAATAAGAAGTCAAAGTCCCATATCATCTTCATCATGGATTTAGTCGTTTTTTTTTTCCTTGTTTATATTGAATTTCAGACAGGGACAACATGTGGAATCATTTTTTGGGAAAGAGGAGGCGAGTTAATTTCGGATAATATAATCCTTTTTTATGGATTGTGGGTTTTTACTAGACTTTTTTTTTTTTTTTTGGGACAAAGGTGTCCCTATTTGGATCGCTGGAAAAGAGTGGCGGGCTCATATCTTTATTTGAAATTGAGTCGGCCATTGGGTACTCATTTGAAATTTTCACTGATTTCCTTACACCTCCTCTATATAAAATGATTAGTGTCCACGTTAGTAATTTCTAATTAAAATTGGACGAATAGATTCAATTAACAAAATTGAAAAACTTTATAATTGAATTGGCCAAAGTTTAATAGGCCTAGGATTTTTTAGACAATTTTCCCATAAGAGAAAGCATGAGTTCGTGTGTTGTATTTGCCCTTCTTGTACCAAGAAGGATGGATTGTGATGCATATACATTGATGGTAGAGCAGTGGACAAATTACTATCAAGCATTGTTTTCCATCCCTTGAATCGATGATCTTCTTGACCAGCTTCATGGCGTTACTATCTTTTCGAAGATCAATCTTCGAAGTAGATATCATCAAATTTGAATGAGACCTGGAGATGAGTAAAAGGCTGCTTTCAAAAGAAGAGATGGTCTCTATGGATGGATGATCATGCCTTTCGGTCTCTCTAATGCTCCTAGTACATTTATGCGTCTTACGAATCATGTCTTCGAACCAATTATTGGTAGTTTTGTTGTTGTTTATTTTCACGACATTCTTGTTTATAGTTCTACTCAAAAGCAACATTTGAACCATTTTCACCAAGTTTTCAAGGTTCTATAGAAGCAAAAGTTATATGCTAACTTAAAGAAGTGTCAGTTCTTTATTGATAGCCTCATTTTCCTAGGCTATGTTATCTCTAAAGTAGGCATTAAAATGGATCCTAAGGTGGAGGCAACATAAGTTGGCCCATTCCTACATCTATACATGACATTTGGAGTTTCCATGGCTTGGCCTTATTTTACCATTCTTTTATCAAGCATTTCGGAGCCATCATTCTCCTATCATCAACTGCTCGAAGAGAGGGAGTTTCAAGTGGTCCAAAGTGACACAACAAAGCTTCAGAGTCATCATAGCTTTATCAAGTGGATTGTTGGTAACATTATCTATTGTTCAAGAAATTTATTCTCTTTTCACATCATGAAGCTTTGAATGGGTAGAGTTTCTACAAGCTTTCACTTGTCTTGTCAAACATAAAACTACAGCTCTTGTTCAAGTGGCGAATACTTTAAACCATAGGCATTCCTTGTTATTCACAATGCATTTGAAGATCTTGGGCTTTGATATGATCAAGGAGTTTTATGAAAATGATTTGGACTTTGGAAAAATTTGGAAAGATTATTCAAAAGGTCCAAATTAGCGATTCTTATTGTAAGATAGATTTCTTCTCAAGAATAATTGTTTGTGCATACAAAAAAGTTATCTAAGGGAAGCTCATGGTGGAGTACTAGTCGATCATTTTGGAAGAGACAAGACACAATCTCTTGTCAAAGAAAAAAAAATTTAGCCTTGAATGGAAAAAGACATAATGAGACATGTGGAGCTGCAGAACTCGTCAAATTGCTAAAAGCTATGCTTAAAACACTAGCTTATACATTCCATTACCGGTGTTAATAGGCGTTTGGGAAATATTTTAAGGAGCTTAATTGGAAGTAACTTACGTCAATGGGACCTCACTAGCTCAAGCGGAATTTGCTTAGAATCGGTCTTCAAGCCAAACAACTGGAAGAAGTCCTTTTAAGGTTGCATATGGAAAAAATCATATTAGTTCATTGGGCTTAACTCCACTTCCCATCTCTTAACATTTTAGTTGAGATGCCAAGCAAAATGCCACCTATCTAAAGAAGCTTCTTAAGCGATTTGGGAAATGATTATAAAGCACAATGCAGAGTATCAAGAAAAAGTAAACAAGTATCGAAAGCTTGAAGATTTTAAAGTAGTATATTTGGTTTGGCTTTATCCTACAAAGGAAAGATTTCCTCAGGATTGTCACGGGAATCTAAAGCCTATGGCTAATAGACTTTTCAAAGTGCTATGAAGGATTGGAGATAACTCCTATAAGATTGAACTCCCTGAATATACTCTTTCAACAACATTCAACATCATAGATCTTTCTCCCTACCATGAAGATGAAAATAAAGGAAATTTTGGGACGAGTTTACATGCGACAAAAGCGTCTAATGCCAAAGCATTCCTTGAAGACCATTAATACTTCGACCTATAGAGTCAAAATCTAATAAATGTTGTTTAAATTTCCAAAACCCTTATTCAATTGAAGTTGTTTTCTAGCAAAAACTAGTTTTGTCTTGACAAGACTTGGAAATTACTAATGCTTAGAGGGTCATTCCATGCTTTTATATATAAACATGCTATGATGAAAGATAAATTAAGACTTGATTTAGGAGTGATCGGTTCCTGATCTGGTTCCCAAAAATCAGAATCGGGGATCGGACCGATTAATCTTAGGACCAAGAATCATATTGCATCAACGATCCAATCCAATCCAATCTAATGGAACTAATCACTACTTTTTTTCCCACTACTTAAAACTAGACTGAGATATTGATTAGTTCACTTTTTATTAATTTTTTCGAAGAAATAATTAAAAAAACATATTTAGTCGGTCCAATCCACTCTGGTTCCCCTTTAGAACTAGGAATCGAATAACCTAAACACCGATTCCATTTTTAGGAACCAAGAACTGAATCGACACTCTAAAGAACTGGACCAAACTCGGTTCAAGCGATCCATTTTGCGCACCCCTAACTTGATTGATTCACAAATTATTTGAGCATTTACCTTGAGAACGAGTACTTCACTTTCATCCCTTAGGTATATTACTTAAGAGTAGCAGGTAATCCATCAAGAAGTTCTCACTTGTATTACCTCTAGCTTCTCTCTTGGCATCAAGCTGTATGATTAGTTAAGACAAACCAAGTAAATTTTCAATTGGGAAAAGACTACCAAAAATCCCGAACTTTGACCAAAGTAACAAATTTGCCCTAAACTTTTTTTTGTGACATGAAAAATCCTCAACTTTGCAAACCGTAACACATTTACCCCATCAAGGGCATTTTCGACTTATTTTTTCTATTTTCCTTTTTCTTTTCTTTTTTTCTTTTTCTTCTTTTCTCTTGGCCGGCGGAGAGAAGCCGACATCGAGCGAGGGTCGCCCTTGTTTGGGCTGGCTAGGGCCGCTCTCGCCGGCGTCAGGCCAAGAAGGCTGGCGAGGAAGGCCCTCGCTCAATGCTGGCGAGGGCTTGGTGAGGGGTGCCCTCGCCATATCTGGCAAGGGAGGCCTTCGCCCGATGCCGATTTCTCTCTGCCGACTTTGCCATGGTCGACGGAGGGAAGAGAGAAAAAAAAAAAAAAAATTATTAAAAATTAAAAATACCAAAATCTTTCTATAATTTAGGGTAAATGTGTGTAAGTTCGGGATTTTTTGTGTCACGAAAAAAAAATTTAAGATAAATATATCACGATTGGCAAACTTCAAGGTTTTTCATGTTAAAAGAAAAATTTGAAGTAAATTTGTCACTTTGGGCAAAATTTGATGTTTTTGGTGATTTTTTTTCAATTTAATTTAGAAATTAATAGATAAATCACAAACAAAAATCAATAATCACAAAATACTTTATTGGAGGCCCAAAACCCGGTTAGTCTTTTCTACTTTCGATTTCCCCTCAAATTTCGAAAAAACGACGAAAACACATTTCAAGAAATTAATGGGACTTACATTTCAAATTTTTTTTAGCTTTTCGCACTAAGAATCAAATTGGGAAGGCTCAATCCTACATGGTTTACAAAAAATATAAAAAGTCAAACCAATGCATACTCTAAAAAAAGAGTCAACGGTTCCTCAATCAGAACTCCCAGAGCACATGTTAAGATTAGAGAAAAGGGCACCTCATCTTTCAACTTCTAAATTTTCTTTTTCCACTGTAAATTATCGCACGGAAAGAAATTACAATCCTCTATACAAATAATTATACCCCAAAAATTGATAAATCAAAGAACCGAAACCACTCTCAACCATCCTCACTAGAAATACAACAGAACGCAGTCTGTCCCATCCGAAAACATTCGAGGGGGGGCAAATAAATCTCCTAAAAAATCGGAGTGAGAACTCAAAAGCACCATGAAGAAAAAATTATAACAACCTTATGCACAAGACGACCAATACTGACGCGTAAGGCCTAATCAAAATGGCCTCTCCGTGCCGATCAGCCTTACTGTGATACAGGCACCAGGTTCAGCTCGAGCGGTCTCAGGGCTCCTTGCACGATCTCTTGAACCGTCCTGTTTCTTCGGCAGACGTCGGATAGCTCCTCTATGGGAACCATCAGGGCATTGATGTCGGTCCCCAATGCTGCATCAGATAATGCTTGTAGAAACCGTGTGCTCTCCACCTCTGTGACTGCTGTTGATGGAATTAGCGAAATGCTGTTCTTGGCCCATTCCAATGCTTTAACTCTGTATGCTCGTGTTAATGCTAATAGTGCATATGCTACCTGGAAAAAGCAGGATCAGGTGAAATGAACAATCTCAGTTCTAATTTTCGAGGTATAAACTTGATGCGCTACAACATGGAAGTGATTGAGAGAACTAGTTCTTACTGTTTCTAATCTAGAGCTTGGAAGAGCTCCAGTTAATGAGGCCAGCAAAATTCTTGCAATGCATGGTCCTCGTGGAACGATCACGCTATCCCTGATGGACACGTATTGCTGATCCATATGAGATTGTGCTAAATCAAATATATCGGTTAAGAAGCCCAATATCGATTTCGAGGCCTCCCTACAAGGTAACACAATTGACAAATAATCATAGGTTTAGGAACAGCTTACCTTCTGAGTAAACACTAAAAAGTAAAATTCCACAACAAAATGCAAGATTGTGAATTATCGGCAACAAACATTCTGCTCAGAATGCGCACGTTGAGAAAATGATAATATCTTTTTTCCAAATTCCAATATGTATATCTTATGGAGCATAAGATGCTTGAGCGGTTCCCCTTATAAAGGAATTCCTTAACTCATCTTAAGTTTCATCTCATTTAATTTCACATGATTTCCATAATTTCATTTTCATTGTCTTTTGAGTAAACATGGTCCAACCAGTTGACCTGTGTTGAACTGATAAACCCAAACACTGCATACACCTTGTGATTTTACAGGCTGATCAAATGTTTGTGAGAGAGAGGCCAAACCTGTGTTGAACAGTAATCCCAACCAATGAACAATCGACCAATGAAGGAAATACATCTGATGGGATGAATAACTGTGGACAATATCGAATGCATCTTGATGCTAATAAAAAGCAATCATCTGCTATATCTGGTCTAGCAGTGAACTCCTGGAAAATGAAGGATTAAAATGTGTCAGCAGAACATGCTTATCTGCAGAAAGAAACATTGCTCATTCAAAGCATACCTTGATGTTGGGGAGAAGGCACGTTGTTTGCTTAAAAAGCACTTCAATCAAATTTTTCAAATAGGTTGAACAAGAAAGGTCGGAACCAAATATCTGCATCCAAATGTTTATTGCATATTTAAGCATGTATGCACTTATAAATATGATGCAAATCACAGTTCAGAGTGCAAGTGTACCTTAATAACTTCACTAGAGAGATAGAGAAAACAAGGCTGATGGTGCTGTATGTATAGGCCTTGTATTTCTTCCAGCATCACACCTATTGTGATCCCCATGAACCTCTTAGAAGTTCTAACCTGAAATAAACAATTGATGGTGATAAATACTATTGCATCCACCATTTACAGCAACTCTTCTATACCGCCCAAAAGTGAATATAGTACCCTTATGCAATGATCACATGATAATTAACATGAATATAGCAATTTAAGCAAGCCAATTCAAGGCACTGCAAAGTCATATCCTCTAATTTCTTCCGGTTTGTTACAGTGACCACTTCTGGTTTTAGATGAGTAAAAGGCAAAGCTAAGGACGGTGGACAAAATGCTTATTAATAATTTGTTTACCAGAAATTAAATGAGGGATGGACAGAAGCAATGAACACCCAAAAGTTCAGTGCAGAATAGTTTAGCACACTCACAGCGTATTTACAAGCACGGCAAAGAGATTCCATAGTCCGCATGTCCCAAGCACGACTGCAGCAAATCATCAAAAGCACTTAAAAACATACAAGGGTAGTGAACCAATTACTCTACAAAGGATGAATCTATTCAAAATAGAGATTTATGCACTCACAGGTCAAAGATTGCTTTAAAAATTGGCCAGAGCCTCTGAATAGCATCTGCGACAGCTTCAGGATGATTCACATATCTGTCTTCCATCAAGTTATAAGGGAGGAGAAAGAAACATGAGCAGAAATAACATGGAAGAAAGAATATTAATTCCATAATTCATGACGAACCTAAAAATGTAGGCAATCCGATCAATATGGACAGTTAAATCACGAGCATGTTTCTTCCCAACTACTTCTGGACCCTGGCTTATGATCCCCTGGAGTTCAAAATTTATGAAGCTGAGAATACTCCTGGATGGAGGGCCAACTGAACACAGACCAGAAAGAAACCAACCTGTAAATGTGTAACAACGGGCATACATAATGCTTCTAAAGCTTTCTTTGCATGGTCCGGAGGAAGCTCCGTTATGACAACACTGAAGGACAGGATATGAATGAAAAGACATCATTATGAGGAATTCAAACGAAAGTTTACACCACAAGGCAAAATTGACAACTAAATATTCTCAATCAGCCAGCATACCTTAACGCCTCGACTAAATGCAACGAGTCATCAGCAGAGACTTTGAATTCACCACTAACTGCTCTATGATATACATGAAACAGGCCATCCAAACATCCACAGAGCTTTCTTCGACAATCTATAACCAGCACAGATATCCTTATTAGGGCAAAAGGCAGTGTAGAACACAATCTACACAAAGAGAGAGAGAGAGAGCACAGTATACAACTGAGACATACAGCCCCATATTAAAGAGCCTGACAGTGTAAGAAGCACCATACCATCACAGAGATGCCTGAATGCAAGAGCTGCAGCTGCCGCAGAATCTTCAGACGTACCCATTCCGCTCAATAGAATATCTATGACGAGAGGCAATATAGAGAGTCCACTTGATGCAGCATCAAGCCATTTTGAATAAGCTCCAATCGTCAAGCACACTGAAACATTTAAGTGACATGTGACACCACTCAGCAAAAATACTCTCCTATTAGATCCAGGGTGATCATAGTTCAAATCCACCCTTCAACAGCCATGAAAGACCCTCAATTAACATTAATAGCCCAAAGTAATCTATTTATGCCCGTGCTCCAATTTTCACATGACAGACAAGAGAGGAAATTGTCAAACTATTAACAATTTATTACCAGTCTGAAGGAGTTCCGGCTGCTGAGGAAGCTTTGGAAGCAAAGCCATAATCTGAGTATAGTAAACCAAGACACAAATTAAGAGCAGTCATATAGAAACAGCAAACAAAATTTGAGCCAACATAAAAAAGATGGAAAGGCTGATAAACAAATAGTATGAAAAATTGTCACCCGTCAGAGGGAAACAGACAATATCTCAAAGTTCCAGATATGCATCTACCAAGTTACAAACCCCCTCATTGTCATCAGTCATCAACAAGGAAAATCAAATTTGTGAAGTCCATTGATGTCTTGTTCCAGCCATTAAGATCACTGTGTTGTTTCCTTCTTCGAGAATTTACTCGTAAAATGAACAAAACAACAGCCTTTTCCATTTTTCACTACTTGGCTTTTCAGGTGAATATGCTATGCCACAAACCTAGGATACCAAGAGTGAAAGAGACAGCAAATGAACAAGCATGCTACTTGCGAGAAATCATCAGCCAAGCTTCAAGGAAGGAATTTGCTGAGCAGAAGTGTGTTTTTTTTCACATTTTCAGATGATAGCTTGCTCAATGTCAAATAACTAATGAA
Organism: Eucalyptus guilfoylei; assembly: GCA_016097605.1. Classification (NCBI taxonomy): domain Eukaryota; kingdom Viridiplantae; phylum Streptophyta; class Magnoliopsida; order Myrtales; family Myrtaceae; genus Eucalyptus; species Eucalyptus guilfoylei. The sequence goes on from CM027861.1 coordinate 2,018,273, forward strand.
GCAGAGAACCGGCTCTGCTCTCATTTATTCTAACCAAGAGAGGGCATGCAATCCCTCAGCTGAACCAGGGCAGCAAGAATAACAACTTGTGCTCAGTCAAGATATGAGGACTGCCTTTTTTAATTTAAGTTTCTTCGAGGAAAGAGAAGAAAAATCAGAAAGCGTTCATACCGAGGGCATAACTTCTGCTTCATCAACTGAAACATAATTCGATATTGCATGGATGCAAAATAAAGCAGCCTCTGCTGGACGCCATTGGCTCTGCTCACCATTTGTACAACATGCTACAGCCTTCAACAACAAAAGAATAACTGTGAAGTCCACCATAGTACTCTCAAAGACCTATTTCACTTTTGCTATTAAGCTGTTGATTATGGGTTTGCTTAGTGGAAAAATTACTTTACCAGACTGAACAATTAAAAACACTACACCAAGAAAACAAGCTTTTACTGATATAGGATCATTGATTGTACGTCATGACAACTAGAGGTACTGCTGGGAATTTACTACTTCAGCATATAAAAAGAAACCAGCAACTCAAAAGTTGGTACAAATTAAGACCCTGTTCGAATAAGATAAAGTAAATAAAAGGTAACTTGCTAGAAAATCAAGACATAGGGACCTATCACCTATAACAAGTCACAACTATATAGGCCAACTAGATAAAAATGCAGAGTAATCCTCATGTGCCAAAAATCATGTGATATTTGCATTAAAAACAGATCAATATCCTTGTTGAATCTATTCCCACAATGTGTCAAGCCTTTGTGTCTCTGGTGAAAAACAGCAGAACATAAATGTAATGATTGAGACATTCCAAACACTCCCAGAGCAAAAGCAACAAAGCCAATTTACTAATTATGGAAGTGAGGTGGGTTGAGGAATCTCAATGGCATCATTTGTAGCATACAGAGTTTCCAATAAATGCCTGAAACTTTTAGTAGCTTAGGGACATTTCTACAATTAATTCTCCAGTAAATAGTCTTATACTGCTGATGTGAGCAAGGAAAAGCATTTAAAACAGATTTGGGATTTAAGCAGAATTGACCGATCGAGGCTGAATAAGTTCAAGAAAATTTGAATGTAAAGCTAGCATCTCCAGACAAAGGATAGCACTTGCATCAGCCCTCCAAAAGACAAAGATTCAATCCGACACGGCACAAATAATGACAGTGATGGAAACAACAGATTAGTTATTATATTATGTACACACCTCCATGAGCTTCACATAAAGAATCTTCAGAGTAGTGTCACCACCCAAAACTGATGCTGCATCGATCAATACATCCGCAACAGCTAATAAAAACCAGAAATTTCATCAGGAACAGCAGGTGCAAGGTCCTGGATTATGATGCGGATTTACAGGAAATGGTATTCATTTCAAGGAAGAACATAAGTCATTTTTCATCTCACTTACTGCAGAGACTCCTTCCACATGTTGTACTTACAGCAACTAAAGTTACATCAAACACGGAAGCTTCTTACAGAAACATAGTTTATAGATTTGAGCAGTGGATAGTTAAAAGCAAATGGCCAAAGGCAAAATGTGGAAAGAAACCTAAAAGAGACTGTCAAAGATAAAGAACAGGATTTGAAATGATGATCAGACATGATGGTAGCAAAAAAACACTGATATAAAGAGACAAACAGAAAGAATAAGCCCACTGAATCATCAAATGCAGCAAATGTAATTTACAGCAATGACTAATGTTGAATTAAAAGCAATCTAAGTCAGGGACCAAGGTAGTCAAACTCACTTATTTAGCTAGGATCAGTGAGGGCCCCTTAAAATGGGATTGTAAGATCTAATAGTAAAATCATCAGATTTTACAAATTTTATAAGTGGTGACAGGATATGTTAAATGTCACCATATATATTGATCATAAAGCTCCAAAACAAAGTTGGATCAATAGAAACAATTCAAATGATACCATTCTCATAATATCAGCTCCACTAACCATGCCTTGGTACATGAAAAAAGAAACCATGACATCATATTTTAATTAATTCTTCAAGTTCAAATCAGAAATATATAACCAAAGAGCTAAAAACATTTAACCCCATTTGACAAATAATTGTAAGTTAAGATGTCAGGCATAAATAATTCAGCAGTAAATTAAGATTTAAACAGAGTTAGAAGAAGAGAATAGAAGTTTGAATAGAATTTGAAGGTCAAGAAAAGAAGACAGGATTATATGTCAGAAATGAATAGGAAAGCTATATATTTTCTCTTACTTCAGCAAGCTCTCCTGACAAATCCAACATTTCCATTTCCTCATAACATTAGCAAATTCAGGAGATAAATAGAACAAACTTCATACACCATGCTCCTTTGTACTTGAGCTAGTACAATTTTGTAAACTTGCTGCTTCGCTTGAGTTCTTGAAACGTTGAACAATGAACACAGAGACACGAAGAAAAGCTCTCTTTCTTTTGCCTAAAAGAGTTTAAAACGTAACCAAAAGAGAACTTTCTGTTTTACTTATTTTTCTTATTGTTTTAAAGTCAAGGCACTAGTGAAAGGGTGAACTCGCCGTTTAACTTAACTGACTAACTGTCTGGCTTTGCTTTTTATTTGCTTATGGGCTTCAAGAGGCCCAATACCCCAACTTGAGACCACGCCAGGCAGTGAGAAAAAGGGTACACCAAGTCAAACTGAGTTGACTCATAATTTTAGCAATTTAAATGAGTTCCCTCGCCATTTTACCCGATTCCAATCCGCTGCATGATTTTTATGCAATTGGACACAATTCCCATGATTTGGCTTGTACAATCATACGGTTTTTTGAGTCAAATCGTGATTTTCAATACACTGGTCAAGACATAAGGTTTACTTTGTTATAATGTCTGATTCGATATGGAGATAATCTTTACTGCTGCTCGCAAACTTCCGACATGCGTCTATAGGAACAAATAGAAACAGTTCCATTCTCAAACATGCAAGAGGGCTTTAGGCATACCAAATCTAGTATGCTTAAATTCCTTGAGGTCCTCGTGTGAAAGGTCTTGATAGTCATGTGGATACTGAACCCGAAAGCTCACCTGCAAGAGAATAATTGAAGATATCTTAACTTTCTCAGACAATGCATCATATGGCGGAAAAGTCAATGTCTCCAACTGCCCATCTCTTATGCTCAGGCCAGTCGTCAGTCATTAACTTTTTTAACCAAATAATATTTCTTCAAATGCCTTATATGATTTTTTAACATCCAGTGATAAATAAGTACAATGATGAGAGACATCTCCAATTACAACAACGGGGACACATGACTGCAGGTGGCAACAGTCTTCAGTGGCTGGTATAAGTGGCATTGTTTCGAACAACTAAGTAAGAGGGACAATACCTAAGCACATCATCAAAGATCAGTAGTATATTGTCATGACGTAGGCAGTGACAGTGATGACACAAATCTTATCAGACACCAATGGAGGTCGAAAGAATCAGTAGGCATCATTCATGAGTGCTAATTTATAAAATAATAAGCAAAAAAGTGCCAGAAGATGCATGAGGCATCAGTGAATTATCTGTGTTATATCTCCCAAGAACAGGAGAAATGAGATTATTTGCTGCCACAAAATTTACCAGAAAAAACAAGTAAATTTAACTCAGTCAACAGATTATCTTTCATTCATGTAATAGTATCCAACCATAGAATGATAAAGCTATTCTTGACATTTATAAATCTCATGTTAGTAGAAGCATGACGAGCAAAGTTAGATCTTTCGGAAAAAGCAACTAAGTGAACAACCATGAATATCAATTCATCTTGTCCAGATTCCAGTGGGTTACAACCAGCGCATATGGATACACCATCCTTACACAAGCAGAATGCATGTGCCCCAAACCCACCCACCTGAATACCCATCCCCCTCAAACAAAGACCAGTAGATTAACAATAGCCTTATCGTGAAAATCTGATACATGTTGACAAAAGAGTTGTCCATGCACTTCATCTATAAAGAGAGGATACCGATAATGGATGAAATAAAAGTACGAGGAACAAAACTTGAGAAACCTCACTCTACACTATATTGAAATTGAGTGCGCAACTGTTTGCGCCAAAAGTTCTAGTTATTCGTGAATGGCACAGATTATATTCTAAATCTTTAAAACTACCTAACTTTACATAATGCAATGCATTTATGATAAGATTGATATAATTTTTGGCAACCCAAATGAGAACTTTGGATCAACATCCCTAATATGTAGAACCATGACTAAAGCACACTTCTAAAGTTGATGACAAAGATTGGCACATCCAAACATCCTAACCAGAAAACTCACCAGAGAAACAAGATTTTCATAGGCTGACCGAAAAATATGTAGCCTGCGGTTTCTTTCAGCTTCAATTGTTGCTTCATTTGGTAATGAAGCATAAGAATCCCTATTAAAGCAAAATGATAACTTGAAAATAAATCTTCAACTTCGCATGATTAAATCAAGATTTATGAGATCTCCAAAAAGATTCACCTTCTGGTCAAGTTAACCTGAAGATTGTGCCAAAAGTTGAATGTCATTGATGCAATATCAAATTCAGGGTGAGAAGCAACTCCCAGCAAAGCATGCACTATTAGCATTGATTCATCGGAACCTGAATATGCAAGATGTATCAAATATATAATACAGATTTTACCCAAGAATACGTACTTTGAAATAAAATTATTCATGCTAAACATCAAAAAGTATGCAAAAGTGATGCAGTTAAGTGATGGCATGTAGGTATAAATATGGCACATGTACGGACCAGTTGCAATCAGTTCAACATATGAATCACCCATATCAGCAAAGAGACGGGCGATGGCTTTTACATCTTCCTCATCCTGATATCAGAAACACATGCAAAAGAAACACCAGTCAGGAAGCAGCAGGACTAAATATCAACAGAAAATGAACCACATTTAGCATTTGAATGTTATGGCGGTAAATTAGCAAGACAATGATGACCATGGTCCTCTGAAGAACTGTTTCCACTTGCTCAGAAGCATCTTTTTTTCCCTTATGACAAGCAAAATTTGTTAATGCATGCCAAAGGGTTCATATCAATGCACCAAGTCAGCCAATTAAAAAACATCAATAAGCTCTCTGAATTGTTAGCCATCTATAAGAGTTCTACCACTATTGAAGAAATAGGCATTTTCTTTTCCTGAGAACCCATAAGTCGACAACGCTACTCAACCTGCAGCTAAGTAACAGTTTGGAAGGACAATGATTTATTACCTTTGAAGGATCTCTGAGCTGTGATTTTAGACTCATAACTTGAGGCACAATTACTTGAATCAAAGGCATCTGTACAGCGACCCCACCAGAACTTGTGGCTGCTGTTAAGTGAATCAATTCTGACACAACTGCATGCATGACAAAATATATAAGAAGCATAACAAAAATAAAAAACCTAACAAATTATGAGTAATATCCACAGAACACCAAATTTCAGCAGTAAATTTTAATCTCCAGAAGTCAAAACTCTTTTCAACAACACATACTCTGGTGACAGGATTGCAAGTACAAGAACACCATAGAGAAACCTCAGCATCCGAAGAAGTTATGCTTATGAGCAGAAACTCCGCATACAATTTACAATATCATATTGGTTTTCTACATTGTATAGCATAAACAGTGGAAAGAAAAAAAAAACTAGCTATTTGGTCTCAAGTTGCTCGTCTTTCATCAATATACGGCAGTCTAAAATCAAGGAAGACATGTATATTTAAAGCAAACCAAAAAAGGATAACTGGACATTTCAAATTTCCTGTTTTATGCACTACATAAGTTCCAAGATTCTAGTGACCTGAACCTGATTGATTTGTCATATCCACGATCAGACAAATTAGGAGGTTCACTCCTGTGCGCTAGCAAATCCAACCACCAGTCACTAACGTATCAATATATCTCACGTATCAATATATCTCAGGGTCCCCTCTCCCCCGACCAAAAACACAGAAATACAGTGGAGGGAAAAAGGAAGAAAACACAGTCATGCACATACCCACACTAAAAGGTTGAACTAGAAAACTGCAAGAAGGTAAAGAATGCTGAATAACTAAAAAGTAAATCCCATAATAGCAAAATCTCAATACCATTCACAGATGCCTCAGAAAGTAGTTCTGAGGTCAAGCCTGAGAGAGCAGTATGTACTAAAGGGTGAGATGCAAGCATCAACCCTGGTAGCCTGAAACAAAGAGTACTCAATAAGTACCAGTAAAGACGTATACATTCTCCTACTCAGAGAACTAACAAAAGTCATACATTGGCTCAAGAGCCAACTGAGGAAATTTCATGAAATTGTCACTAATTAAAAACAAAATCATTTAGCACAACAGAAGGAAATATAATAACAAAGAAGAACAGAACGGAATGCTTTCATATGACGCCATGGTTACGTTAGACACATAGAAGAAGTCTACTGTAGGAGTTGCAGAAAACATCATAGCTGCTTAGAGACTCATGACCTGGCTCAAGGAGGACTGCATATCTTCTGAGCACCAGATATAGGATAAATTTATTCATGTGCGCGCTTCAATAAGCTATGTTTACCACTTGTAATTGCACTAGTGCAGTTGGAGGGGCAGGGATAAATGTTTCAGTGCAACCATCAAAGTAGAAATGCATACCCGTTCCTTAGTCGAAGCCAAGACGCAAATGCCTCAAGAACCTGAACAACAGTGAAATAAAATTCATGGAGAACGGCTAGATGCATAAAAACAAGGACAAAGAAGGTAAGTGCGAGGACTCAAGAATCAGAGAGATAAGTGAAATACCACGAAGTATTTTGTTATCAAGATTAAGAGTGTACGTAGTGTGATTTAGGAGAGTTACAAAAACAAAATATCCCATTGTAAACATCTAAAAACTGCTTTTGGCGATTCAAAAATTGCACTTTGGAACGAATGACATCTAAAAAACACGATTACACTATAGTAAAGGGAAAAAAAAAAAACTTACAAAACTAACCATAATATCACTATTTAGAAACATGCTACATTGCCGTAATAAGGGGACATGCAAACCTAGCTGATATAGCATAATTACTAGGGGTGAGCAGAAGGAACCACTCAAACCAGCTGGTTCTGGGGGGTAGCTGGTTCCAAAAAATTCGAACCAGTGATTTTCGGTCCAGTTTCTGGTTCCATGAGTAGAACCGCCCACTAGGACTGACTTTATTTTTTTTATTTTTTTATTTCATAAATCCCTGCCAACCAACTCCACTCTCACTCTACTGGATTCACTCTTTCAAAAGAAAAATCTAAAAACTTCCAAAAAAATCGAAGACATGGGGGTCCTCTCCTTTATTTGCTCATTTCCAGTCCAAAGTCCACCCCTTTCTCTCCAGAAGAACCCTAATTCCTCCCCTGAGTGGAATTAACCCTTTTTCATCCTCCTCCTTCCCATGCCAAGCAATGGGCTTGACGGAGGTGAGTGAGGCCCTGTGAGATTTGGGGATACAAAGGGGTTTGCGAGCGCAATGTTGGATAAGGAGCTGGAGGATCAGCTTGCGAAGGCGGAGACTAAGCTCCTAGAGCCGCCAATTCCATTGGCACACTCGAGAACCGGACCAAACTAGTTGGTCCAGTTCTAAGGGGGACCAGTCGAGTTTCCTAGGAAACAGCCCCTCTGGTGGGAACCGGACCGCTCACCCCTAATAATTATACAGCATCCTTAGCAATTGCATATTCAATCGTGTAGTACATACTATGAATAACCTCGCACCTACACTAAAATGATAGCATACATCTAATAAGGATATTGCAACAAAGGGAAATTATGTTCAAAATATCTTACCTGCTCTCTAACTTCATTAACATTCAAACAAGCTGTCAAGATACTTAGAGCGATTTCCATTTGAGATGAGAGCTCCTTCTCAAATTGTCGGCGCCTTTCTGGACGAGCGGCTATCTTGTAGTTTGTAACCTCCTGAGCAGAATCAAACATGCCGTATAAATGACATAAAGTGACAGATCCCGAAGAGTGTCATGTCAAAGGAGAAAATTTTCCTCTGCCCTTCTTTCCATTCAAAAAAGCAAATTTCTGGGCTTGATACTAATCAGATCCTCACCTACACCAAAGTAGGGTGATTATGGCTAGGAAGATCACTAGGATGTGCTTGATTATAGCTTAAAGCAGAAATAAATTACATATAAACACTTTCAATTAGTCCTTATTCTGATGGTATACATCATATTTAGCTCATTAATATACTTTCACATAAGTCTTTAGTCCTACAGTAATTATTCCGTTTCAAGCAAACAGCATTTTGCTGTCCAAGTCTTGCAAAGCCCATTTGTGTTGCCAATTTTTCACCTTGATGATATCTAAATATTATGATTCATCCAAATTGGTGCATCAACATGAGATCCAAGCACTTTGATTCACCACTTCAATTAACTCGAATCATTTGACTAAAGGACATGCATCAAAAAGAAAGAAGAGCACAATCGACACCTGATCTTTCCAACAAGAGTCGTGACGGAGTAAAGATCAAACGTTACCCCCGGTAAAGTTATCCTCAGGTTTCAATTGAATAATTTAAACCTGTCTCTTTCATCTGATAAATGTCCCACGCTCTTCTACTGACCAAATGTTATTGGTTAGTGAGGAAAAACTGGCTGGGATTCAAATTACTCAAAATTTTTTGCTCCAGGCATATGACCTGGATATTTGCACTATCCAAGACAGTCTCATTAAGTGATAGCCATAAGGACACCACTAACAAATAAGCAAGTCTGCAAAAGAAAGCTTTAGGGGATTGCATGACTAAAGAGGCACTAGAAGAGTATGGCAGCAATTACAAATGTGAAAAAAGAGAAAAGAAAGTCCATCTCTATCAATTTAAGTAATGCCTTCTACAACTCCAAGTGTGAACACACAAAAGCCCTCTGAACTGGAGAAGACAACAGACACCTCAATCAAGTTATATGCAAACATTTCCATATCCTTGGAAAGCTTAAACCATCTTCATATTCTATTTGCATGGTGATTTCATAATTCCAGCAAAGAAAACATCAAGGTAAACAATTTCTATAATGAGGCATGAGAAAAATAAGGCTCAGCTACAAAATTATCCAAACAGGAATATATATACCTCTGGAAGCACTGTGAGTAGCTCCAAAAATCCTGGGATATATTCAGGATGAGAATTCATCTCGTCCCTCAGCCAATTGACGATGCCACCATCCCCCCAGTCTTCAGCAGGGACATGCACAGCCAATGCAGCAACTGCAATACTAATCTAGAAGGCCAGGAAAATTAAGCACAATATGCCCTTAATACCATACTGTTAATGGAAATCAGAATGAGAATGATTGACAAAAGTAACTTGAAATCTATACCTGAGTTCTAACTCTGGGAGGGCCCTTGTGGAACTTTTTTAGTAAGTTCTGCATACCAGGGGAAGAGAAAGAATAGCCATATCCATTAGAAAAAGTTCTAAATGGTCAAAACTTGAACATATTCTTGTTTGACGCTGTCATCGAATATACCTAACGATACCCCGCAGAATTCTCAAGAAAGCACAAGATATATCATTAATTGACATAGCATAATTTTCTTTTCCGACTTCCAAATTAAAATTCCATAGCATTTTTCCCAGCTTTTAGACTAAACTCACTTACTCAAATGTCTAATTTTAGATCAGTATTCGTTTTACCATGTTCAATCTAGTTATACATTATCCACTTACATTTAACGAATCCCTCAGTGGACGAAATGCTTCACAAGGAAGTTCCTCAAAATCTCGTTGTACCTATCAAAAACCACAAAAGTTATTAAAAGTCAGAATGCAGATAGAATAACTAGCTCATCACAACCCCAGAAGTCCAAGCCTGGCCTTCTTAACATTATTGATTGTGAAATCAAAATTCCATGACCCATGACTTGTACGAAGTGTGGTGAATTACCTTGCTCCGAAGGGTCTGGGAACAAAATATCAAGGTTTCTAGATTACTTGTTGAATCATGCAGCAAATTGTCAGCCACCTGTGCAGACAGAAGAAACGAACAAGACTTAAAGTTCCACAGTTATAAACTAGCCACATGCAATGGTTTTCCTATATCAAAAGAATAACAAGTCCTCCTTCAAACGAAGCAGACCAAGCTCTAGTGTATGCATGCAGACCTATTCATTTCATTCGTTTTTCACATGAATAGATGTCCCAATTTTAGTTCATAGTCATTTTATTGAAGTCTGTCAGAGTCTTAGCTACATTTGTTAGATTTGGCTACATGACAATGGTACATTCACCATAGAGTTCTCAATTCCAAGAAGAGGCCAGCAACTTGATGAGTCTGCTGACTTGGACTTTTTACAGGCGGAACTGAAGGATTCTATTTTGTTCCTTGTGATGAATGAAAGAAACAACCCAATCACCATGTCACAAGACGCCCCATTATTAATATGAAGTCCTGAGGAGAAACTAGTTGAACTGATGGTTGAAGGAAACTTAGTGAAATAAAGCCTAATAATGAAGTTGAAAAAGTTAATTCTATGCCTTCCTCTGATATTGTAAATAATGAAATTTGGATGCACTAATATCCAAGTGGCGAATGAACATCTTTCTGACAAAGGCAGCAGATGGAGGTCTAAGAATGCCATTTTCCTCCCAATCCTAGAGTACAAAATCAAGCTTTGAAATAGATGAAGGAAAATAGAACATGTTTTGGTTCCACCAGTTAGTCTTGTCAATGCATTTTACCATGGCCCTCGTATTTTCTCAACGGCAGCACACACCCTCTTGGAGAAAAGTTTCAGATGGGAAGGGACTCGGCGCATGGCAAATCATGAAGCCGGTTCAAGCAATGTATGTGTGTTTTTCCACATTTAGCAACATCCAGAAGATAGTAGTCAGCTCGTCTAAGCCCGTTAGAGCCCTAGCAGCATTTTATTTAAAATCACTCGCACGACAGTCGTAAATGAGCTGCTAGCTGAAGATAAACTACTCGTATTCATTCCAACGGTCAGTAAAATCCCCAGGCTTCAAAATTGCATCCACTGCCACTCCAAGGCTCAACAGAAGAATTAAACCTTTTGTGCAACACAACTTTTTTGTTTTTTTTTCAATAAATACGATTCCCAGCACTCGTAACAGCACAGCTATCCGGTAGACGACAGATTAATCCCAAAACACACCACGAACCGCAATGCCAGATATTCAGAAACCAGAATCGACTCCGCCGCGAAACACAACGAAACAGACTCCAAAGCGCACGTCACAGAGAAACGGAAAACCGCATCGAATCGGCGGCCCGATTCCGGCGCCCGAACAAAACCGAGCGGGAAATTTCCTTCGATTTTATACCTGCCAGGCGTCGATGGTGTGCTGGAAGTCCTGGAGCCAGCGGTCGGCCTGCATACGAACGGCGTCGTCGGGGTGGTGGTACAGCGCGTTCAGCGCCTCCTTCACCGTGTTCTGCAGCTCCATCGCTCCGCTCGCTGCCCCGACCGAAAATCCGATTGCCAATCGCTCTTCCCGGATTGCGATTTAGGGTTTTACCAGGTCGATGCTCATGGCCGATGATTGGGAGAGAGGAGAGATGTTGGAGATTAAAAAGGGTTTTTGGCGCCTCCCTGTGAAGAGAGAGAAGGGGAGAAGCTTTTTGGGCGTTTTCTAGAGCGCTTGATTGGCAGGGATGGTTTGTGTTGTAGAGAGAGAGAGAGAAAGAGAGGGTTTGAGTTGAATCGTTCGATCTGATCAAAAACAAAAAACCCCTCGGAAATCCGTCGTCCTTGGGGGCTCCGGGTATTATTCCGCTGCGGCGCGCGCGGGGTGGGACCGCGTCGCGATTGGGTGGGTTCGGTGGACGGCTGGGCCCCGCCGTTCTGTGATGGGCAGAGCCGGCCGGGCGATCGTGGGAGCGGAACGATCGGAGCCGCTCCGTTACGGACGAGATTTTTTCGGGAGTTTAAATTTCTCTTCTTTCTCCTTTGATTTGATGTTGTCTAGCTGGACTAGGTTGTCCTCATTCCTTGCACCCCTTTTTCAACAATAAGACACGAATTGAATCCATCATCATTTCTCACTTCTTCCTTGGCCTTCTTTTTTTCTAACTTCTTGGGCAAAGAGAGCAGTTCATTCCCCAATGCAACAATTCAATCCCGAATCATTATACTCGACGACATCTTAAACTTTCTAATTTTATCAATATAATTTCAAGCCTCATCATGAAATTCCATCATAAAACTTCGATCAATTATTCTTAAAAATTAGTCAACTCAAATTACCCACGTTAACATACTAGTAAAACGAGCAATAATGATTTGAGCCGTGTCAACAATTTTCATCGGTTATTGGTCGAAAGAATTAGATTGGAATTTGCATAGATATTTAAGACTACATCAACATAATTAGAAAGTTTAGAATTGCATCAATATCTTTACATTAAATTTATTACTAATTTCGTAATTATCTTCTAAAACAAGAATGAAAAATGCTTGAGATTTTTTTTTTATTTCCACTTGTGCTCTAAAAGAGTGATGTTCACTTAAGTGATTAGAGCTAGTCAATATATCTTTCTTATTTAGAAGATCTAATTAAGAACAAATGTGTACATATCTATAATCTTTGAACAGTTTTCTCATGATATTTATGTAATTTTCTTTTTCCTTTTTATCTTCACATGTACACTTACTCGAAAATTCTCTGCTTACAAAAAGAACAAGAATCCAACCAAGTCAGCATAATTTCGATATCAACTATTAATTAGTTACCTAACGCATTGCGTTAAATCTAATGATTCACCAAAAAAAAAAAATCTTCTCACCAATCACTTGATGGGTCATCATCATGAATCACAAGCTAAACATCTAATGTCTAATGGGCCGGGCCGACGCAACCGAGCCCAACGGGCCGAAGACCTCGCGCCGGCCCGCACGGCTCGCTATTAACTGTTCTGATGCAGCTCGCGGCTCGCGAGCTCTCGGCTATGGCGGAAACGGAAGCCCCCTCGCCGGCCACCTACATACCCGACGAGTGGTCGGAGGCCGCCGCCGCCATCGCCCGCGGCTCCGCCGCCACCGCCGCCTCGCCGCCGCCGGCCGCTCTCATCTGCGGCGCCAAGAACTGCGGCAAGACCACCTTCTCCCGCCACCTCCTCAACGTCCTCCTCCGCAGGTCGGTCCGCCGCCGCCGGCACCTCCTCCTCCTCCGTCCCTTTCCGTTCTTCCCGATACGCGCGCGCCGCGTCGATGTTCGCTTCGCTGTCCGCCTCGCTTTGAGAGTCGAATGGTTTTAGCGGCGCGGTCACTGGATGAACGCGTTTCGCCTCCTGTCGTGCTAGGCTGATCGTACGTTCTTCGAAGCGTTGATTAGCGCTAGTGCATTGCGGTTTGGTGATTTTCGTTCGCGAATGTTTGATTTAGCAAAGCAGTTTTAGCAGCTGCGGTTCGATGAGATGGTCGCATGATTCGGTTTTGACTTCATCAGTATACGTTTGCTTACCAACGCATTAAGGTGAACATGTAGGAGCTAGTGGTTTCATAAGCTAGGAAAGGACCTAAAAAGATCTTATTGATTTGGCAATCGAATCTCAGCAGATTACGAGTTTCGTGCTTGAGTTTGGCTGGCACTTTTGATGCGCCCGGTTATCAGTTAAGTAGCTCGGTTGAGTTTGGCCTGCATTAAGCTGAACATGTATGAGCTAATGGTTTCATAAGCTAGGAAAGGAGCTAAAAAGATCTTATTGATTTGACTATCTAATCTCGGCGGATTATGAGTTTCGTGCTTGAGTTTGGCTTGCACTTATGATGTGCCCGGTTATCAGCTAAGTAGTTTGGCTATGTCAATTTGTTGGTTTTTGTATATTTGATAAGTTGAATTCGACGTGTTTTTCTCTTCCACTTTATCATGCTGAGAGCTTACCGGAGATTTGTATGCTTGACGTTCTTCTGAGCTGCTCTTCCTCTATGCAGATATAAAAGAGTAGCTTATTTGGATACGGATGTTGGGCAGCCAGAATTCACTCCCCCTGGGTTTCTCTCTCTTACCATAGTTGACGAACTGACACCAGGTACCGTTCTTGTAATTGCCACCTTCTTTTGTTTCCAACCCATGAATCGTATCTCTGTTTTCGTGGCTAACTCTCGTTTTTTTCTCTTCCTGTTCTTTATCATCTATTCTTTTGCAAAGTAGATTTGACAATTCCCTGCTTGAAGACACCTGAGAGGTACTTATCATGTTACTTACCTTGCTGCTGCTGAAATTTGACTGGATTCACAAAATTCTGCTACTGAATTAGTTGGTTGGATGTTCTCCCTCATAGAGGGAAAATGATCTATAGTGTGGCTTACCAGTTTCCCTGTATCAGATGCTTTTTCTTTGGAGACGTTTCTGCAAAAAGGGATCCTGCAGCATACTTGAAGTGTATATATGCTCTCTATGATTACTTACGCGAGGGGCACCGGAGTTTGAACAGCAAAGAAGACCCTGCCATAGTTGGATTGCCCCTTGTCGTCAATACGCCCGGCTGGGTCAAAGGCATAGTATTTTCCATATCTAAATCACTATCATCATTTCTGCTATCTCCTTAAGACCCTTTAGGGTTCTCCTTTTCTTCTCACTTTGTAACTGTTCACGTCTTACTGATTATGTCTCCAGGTGTTGGTTTTGATGTACTGGTCAAGACGTTGAGATATATCTCTCCTACACATGTAGTTAAAATAAACATCTCGGCTGAGAGCAAGAATCTACCACCTGGGCATTTCTGGTTAGATGAGGATTACGACGAAAGTGTTCATTTAATAGAGATCAAGTCGGCTCGGCAGGATTCTTTCAATAGATCGTAAGCATTTACCTTGTTTAATGGTTATCAATGAACCAATAGTGTCAAGAAGAGAATTAATTTGCCTAGAACTTGGGGTCTTGAGCCCAAAGTATTCTCTCACGGCATTAGTAAGTTTTATGGGAATTCTGTCTAATTAATAAATGGTTATGACCGTAATGACATCAAATCTTCTTGCCTAATGAAGTATTTATGTTATTATGTGCATTAGGAGCTCTTTTCATCTATTTGAGTATGAGTGATCAAATACGTTCATGATGGTGCTTTCCTCATCTATGATTGTGGGCTACCATGTCGAACATCTATTTCTATTTTCCTTTTGCAACAGAAATCATGTATTCACACTAAACCTGGTTCACCTAGGAGATTGTATGACTTTTATGGTCCTATGTGGTTCAGGGTTCTCACACAAAAAGATGCACGGCTTTTGCGAGATATGAGGATAACTGCTTATTTCAGGCAGTGCTTCCCCAGTAGCTCAAATATTACCAAAATAAAGGAACTTGCACATGCATTGGCCTCTCATCCCCCTTATGAAGTTCCAATTTCTGCCATCAAGATAAAGCATCTACACTGCCAGGTTGGTTCCTAGTGATGGATAAATGTCGAAAGTTTCTTGCTGGAGATTTTCGGTATCGATCTCTTTGGATTAATTGTTTTTGAAATGGAGGAAATAAGTGGACAACAAACGACAGGAACTTATCTAGAAGATGGTTTGTCAACTATATTATGACTTTCTGTGTTACCTAAAGCAGATGAGGCCTTCTATTTTTCTTCTCCTTGTGGTCTGTGGTAGGTCCCAAGTACTGATGTATTTTATAGCTTGAACGCATCCATTGTCGGCTTGGCAATTAGCTCCAACGAACCTGATGATTTGCCTTCTTCTGTAGGTCTTGGTAGGTTACTTTCTTCCGTATCTGTTTACAATTAGTTGCTGATGAGCTTATGGTTCACGTGTGCTTTCAATAATGTCTCTGCATAAGATAATATACTTATCTAGCGCACTTTTCTTGATGGACCAGGTATTGTAAGAGGTATTGACTTGTTGAAAGGATCTATTTATGTGATCACCCCTGTTCCTTTGAAGATGCTGGAGAAGGTTGATCTATTTCTGCAGGGCTTCATTCAAATACCTACGAGTCTGTTGCAGGTATTGCATCTTGATTTCATCCTGCATCAGATCTTTGTCATCTAGAATTGCATCTTCGTGGATATCTACATCTTTAAGTTTTACAGTCCTTCTATCGGTGGGGCGACACGACACCCTTATATTTTGATTTGTGCTGGTTTTATTCAATGTGCATTGGCTGCGCTAGCGATGGATTTATGGTCTTCCTTGGTTTTTACTGTCACTATCTTGACTAACTTCTGCATGACATTTTTGGTGGGCATTATTAAATTCTCGCCAAGTAGTTCCATTCTGATACGGGCAGATCTGAACATTTCAGTTGTCCTTTGTAGGTACAAGGATACATGTCCCCGTACATGTCTACAGATGTTCTACCCACAAGTTAGCCGAGGATGGTCGTCATCTGTCATATGGCCTCTGCAGTAATTTAGATCAGTCATTGTACATCCAAGATGAAGTGCGATATAGTAGTTACGGACAGTTTGCAATTAGAGGGATATCGTTGTAAGAGTGAATTTCCTAGTTGAGTATATGTGCAGTGGAGCGAAGCGAATAGACAGTTCTCACCACAGAAAAAAAGTATTTTCCTCATGCAGGCAAGCGATTTTGTTGAATTATTTGACTCTAATTTGATTCAGGAAATTGGTGTTCAGGGAATCATTTACTCTATTGGCTTGGTGCATTGCATGAGAAAGAAGTACGGCAGCTTGAGCAGTTACTATAGCATGTCCGGTGCTGAAAGCTTGATATAATTTACCCATCATAATATACAAAGTCATGTTCATCAAATAAGTCGCATTCAGATTGTAAGTTTTAAAAATTGGATACGATTAGTAAGATTTCTACAAACTCCATTCATGGTGGAAAGAGAATAAATCTTAGTCGTCGTTGATATAATTTACCCATCATAATATGCAAAGTCATGTTCATCAAACAAGTCGCATTCAAATTATAAGTTTTCAAAATTGGATACGATTAGTAAGGTTTCTATTAACTCCATTGATGGTGTAAAGAGAATAAATCTTAGTCGTCGTTGGATTAGAGACGTCTGCATTTAGAGTTGAATATTAGCTAGTTGAATTCTTCAACATGTCACCATCTAGAAGCGATCGTGTAAATAAAATACAATCTCTCATGAGCATCACTTCACTTCTGGATAAATATCGATTAGTCTATAACAAATGAACAGTAGAACAGTAAAAAGGAAAAGAAATTGTGAAGCGATACTTAGTCAATGTTAACAAAGGAACTAACGTTTGTTATCGTTACTTTCTAAAAGGAGTTGGCAAATAGAGTGGATAGCATGCCATATTGAACGTTTAGTATCTTTACTCCTAAAAGGAGTTGGAAAAATAGAGTGGAAAACCAATTAATTCTAATAATACTAAAACTTTTCAAAGCACATTTTATCTGTTAATTCCATAAAAAATGGATATTCCACGCATTGGATGAGGATTAATAAAGATTAAATGCAAGAAAAGAACCAACTGGTTTAAGACAAAGATGGTGTCTTTGGTTTGCATGTTTGGTGGAGAACCGTCATTTCAGGTAAGTTCTTGACCGTTTCTATTTATAGTCGAAGCAAAGCTCACCACCGATACTTTTAGAGAATCGTGAGTTGAAACATAAATCTATCAAGCCAACCTGTCTCTGTCCTTCCCTGGAGAAAACAACAGAGAAGAGAAGAGACAAGAACAAGAGGTCATGATCTCGGTCTGCTCTTGACTCACCAAGGTCATGATCTTATGTCTCTCCATTGATTAATCACTCCATTTTCCCTTAACTTTTTGAAAGTTTTTATCCGGATAAGTCACTTCACTTTCCTTCGTGATTTCGTCGCCGCAAAAGGCATATGGCGAAGCGATCGTTCAAGTGTTTTGTGGAGCAGGAGCTGGGAAAGTTCCCGCTCTTCGTGATCTACGCCATGCTCGAATGGTTGCTCATCATCATGCTGTTCGTCGACGGGTTAGTGGCGTTCGCCGCCAATGAATTCGCCAAGTTCTTCGAGATGCGGGTCCCCTGCCTTCTCTGCACGAGGATCGATCACGTGCTAGTCCGGAGGAGTCCTGATTTCTACTACAACGACTCCGTGTGCGAAGCGCACAAGAAAGAAGTGTCGTCCCTTGCATACTGTCACGTCCACAAGAGATTGTCCGACATCAGGAAGATGTGCGAGGGGTGTCTTCTTTCTTTTGCGACCGAGAAGGAATCTGACTGCGATACCTACAAGTCCCTCGTGGGCATATTGCATAAGGATCTCGAAAGCTTCGTTCAGGATGATTCCGGGGTTCATTTGGCATTGCCTTCAGGAAAGAAGGATGAGAGGGTTGAGGTCAAGAAGAGCGGTGATCAATGCTGCACATGTTGTGGAGAGCCGCTCAAGATGAAGCCGTCTTCGCGTTCGAAGAATGGCCAGAAATCTGGAAAGTGCACTAGCCCGATCGCGCAAGCTCCCGCTCCGTCTCCAAGAGGACCTTTCGTGACATTGAGGAACGAGGAGGCGTCTAACTTGATGTTGCCTCATATCCGTTACACAGAACTAAAATTCAACCCCGATGCTGGATCCGACATTTCTGGCCACGATGCGAGCTCGAATGTGCAACTTCCTGACAACCAAGGTAATTTTTGTGCTGGCGAAAATCATCCCTCATCCTTCAATGATCTCTTCGAGAAATTTCAGAATTTTGTCTTTAGGTAACAGCTAGGGCAATCATATTCATTTCCTAGTCTGAATTCTTTTCTTTCTTCTCATCCATGACAGGTACATTTGAGACGAAAATCGCTTCGGTGCCGTTGCTCACTGAGAGCGATGACACTGGTGAAGCAATCAGAACGCCTCCCTTTGCGAGGGGAAACAAGTTCTTTGGCATCCCACTTACCGATTCAGCTAACTCGAGCCCGAGGTTTGGTTTGAAACAGTTACGGAAATCGATGCTTGACAAGGTAGATTTTGCTTCTGAGCCCAGTGAAGGCAGCATAGCAAGTGAAGATTCTATTTTGAGCCATTTAAAGAGGCAGGTTCGCTTGGACCGCAAGTCGCTGATGGCCCTGTACATGGAGCTAGACGAGGAAAGAAGCGCCTCAGCTGTCGCTGCCAACAATGCGATGGCCATGATCACACGGTTACAAGCAGAGAAGGCAGCCGTCCAAATGGAGGCCTTGCAGTACCAGAGAATGATGGAGGAGCAGGCAGAATACGACCAAGAAGCCCTTCAAGAGATCAGTAACTTGCTTGCCAAGAGAGAGGAAGACATCAAATTATTGGAGGCCGAACTTGAAGCGTACAGAGAGAAGTACGGATGCTTGGAGGGTTTCGAAGTTCGTAAGAACAGAACAGCAAACAAGGATTGCCAGGAGCCGAAGCCTCAGACCTATTCGTTCTCCGACGGGGGTTCCGAATGTGGAAGCCACTCTCCTAGTGTCTACGGAGGAGAAACCGTTGGGGACATTGCACAAGATCACATCATCCTTGATTCGTTGCAGGAGGAAATAGGTAGCAGTGACTCTCCAGAAGAAAAGATTTGATCCCAGTAGGAGTACTACACTTAAGAACGAGTGCATTTCTTTGTTAGTCATTATCAGAGGAGGCGAGAAGCGGAGATGGGAATGTTACGACGACAGAAGCATCTCATCATACGGAGTGTAACAACAATCTTAAAGAAGGACGTGAAGGGACTGCACTTCCGGAGCAAAACATCTCGAGTTTTAATAAATTCATTCCTGATGGTAATTTATTTCCCATACTTAGGTCTTAAGAACTGACAAGACACAGAAAGGTTTGCCTGTATATAGGAGTGATTTTAAACATCTGGACAGTTGCAGGTTGCTCATTGTAAAATTCAATTTTTCCTCTGGCGTTTGTGCCGGAAGTTTCTCGCTACATCTCAACGTGCTTGAATATTCTTTGTGTTTTTGGCATGATTATTGAGATGCCAAAGAGCATCTTGCACACTGACATGTAATGTGCCTGCTGAGCAGTATCGAATCATTTCCGGTCCGACGTCTCAAACAATTTCCAGTCGACGGAAACTCAAATCTGTGTCAGGTCCAAAGGACCCTGATGCGTATAGAAGTTTGATGGAACAAGGAGGAAAATAAATGCATTATCCGGTATGCAATTCATATCAGGCGAACCATCAATAAATACAATGCCGTGCACGGTTCTTTCCTTACATGATCAGTTAAACTGTGCATGTATGGCCAACTTCATCATGATTTTCCATGCTTTCTATGGAAAGAAAAAGAAAATGATTTGTCCCCAACAATGATCCCAGGTAGACTTTCTTTTCCCTTAATGAACCTCTGCGCAATGTTTCTGGCAACTGATGATGCCAACGAGATTCCCACATCCCGCTTTCACTCTCTCATCCTGGGAAGATTTCTGGATTACTGGAGTTAGAGGCCTAATGGAGCTCAATTCCTCTCTGGACTCTTTCCAGCGCATTGAATGTCGTCGCCGATGATTTGCAGCATCAGAAGTGATTGAAAGAAACATTATTTCATGGGAGATCCCTTGTAACGCGAATCGGGAATTGAGCGATTTCCACATTTTGCCTGTGCACTTATTTGTAGACACAGAAATCAAGTAGCAAATTTTTCCACTTTTGTAGCTTGATCATGCAGTGAAGGTGAAAATGATGTGCAGGAAAATTAATCAGATCTTGCACTTGAAAACTGGATGTCAAACTTTGGTCACATCCTTCGTTGTCTCCTGTCTTCTGAGAATTGAGAAACTCTTCTCATTCCCTTTCAGAACAAGGAAGATAATGAAATGATCAAGTTCAAGGAGGGTCTGTGTCATCACATTTGGTATCCCTGAACTTCCATTATTTTTTCAATATAGGCCTCAAAACTTATATTAATTACGATCGAATCCCTGAAATCGTATTATTTTTTCCAATCAAGTCCATCCATATTCAATCTCGACAATTTAGAGTGCACCCTATGGCAAAAAATTAGTCATTGTGGACAGTTAGCTTGTGTCAACTCAACTCACAACAACAATAATTAAAGGCACAACTACTCACTACGTAAAATTTTTGTGTAGTTATCAATCGATGCACTTCACATCTCAACATCAGACTTCCGATCGCCAATACCAACCCGGCCTCGGCTTCGATTTAGCCCGAACTGGAGACGGAGCGGCTCGATCGGAAATTTCCATGTCAAGAATTCAAGGACCATATTGAAATATAAAGTCCAATTCACGGACCAAAAGCACAAAACATTCCGTCTTCTCCGCTTTTATTATACGCAAAAAGAAAAATGCTAGCTTGCGATAAGTTAACTACTCGGAGTCGGGTGGCACCGATGACCCACGTGCGCACGTTAGCATCGTCCGTCGCTTCGAGATCGCTCTCCTCCTTGGCTCGCGTCCTCGTCCAGCGCCCGCCCGCCGGCGCCCTGCGCGCCGCCGCACGGACCAAGATGAGCGAACCCGGTAGCGAAAGCCAAGAAAGGGACCAGCTTGAGTCCACATTCAAGCAGAAAAAGATCCTCCGTACCCAAGTCCGGAGGGCCCTCAAATCCATGGACCCGCTTCAGAGATCTCAGGAGGGTACTTGGTTTCGCTCGCTTTTGCGGATTTTGTTATGTTAGTAGCCGGGATAGCTTGTTCTTGATGATGCGTTTCGTTTTGCATATGAAGCCTCTGTTTTTGTAATGTATGAAATGGTAGCAGTCGAAGTCGAAATAGCTTGTTCTTGATGATGGGTTTTGCGTAGGAAACCTCTCTATTTGTGTAATGTATAAAATGGTATTGGAGGAGCTTGTTCTTGATGATGGGTTTTGCATATGGAGCCTCTCTGTTTGTGTAATGTATGAAATGGTATTGGTCGGAACAGGTTGTTCTTGATGATGGGTTTTGCATACGAAGCCTCTCTGTTTGTGTAATGTATGAAATGGTATTAGGCGGAATAGCTTATTCTTGATGATGGGTTTTGCATACGAAGCCTCTCTGTTTGTGTAATGTTTGAAATAAAATTAGTCGGAATAGCTTTTCTTGATGATGGGTTTTGCATACGAAGCCTCTCTGTTTGTGTAATGTTTGAAATAAAATTAGTCGCAATAGCTCTTCTTGATGATGGGGTTTGCATACGAAGCCTCTCTGTTTGTGTAATGTTTGAAATAAAATTAGTCGCAATAGCTCTTCTTGATGATGGGTTTTGCATTGCTCGAATTTATGTTGGTGTGTTTTGGTTTTGGACCCTTTTTGTTTGATTAAGTAATGGGGAAACTTTTTGTGGGATATGAAGTTTTTTCATCAAGGAAATGGAATGAAAAGGGTAGGAAGAAAGCAGTGACATAGATTTCTTTGGTTGTAGGTTGTAAATTGTCATCTGGTGACTAAAGTTTTCTGATTTGCTCCACAATGGGATTTCCATCCTTTGTTTCAGCTTTTTCAAAGGAATGCATACCGAGCATACAGGACAAAATGTTTTTGTGTGTATGTGTTTTTCTCTAGCCGATACGTGCAGACGGCAGAAGTGTGTTATTACTTACATAGAATCGATGGACTAGATTGAGGCTATGATCGATGGAATGTTGTGACTTAAAGCTAATAAAAAGGCACTGCAAAAGAAAGAGGGCTTAAAGTATTCCAGGTTTGATTTGCATGTCTTGGTGTGGGTTTGTAGTTAAAATCAGGGAGAGTTTCGCTTGAAAATATGGATGACTTACAATTGCTTATCCCAGTTTCCATGGACATGAGTTACTAATTGCAGAAAAACAAACCATGGCATTGATTTATCAGATGTGACACATCATTTTCTTCATCAAAAAATTTTCCTGCTCAGTACAATGTGATTGACATGGCCTTTATCAGATGAGACAATTCAGAGTCTTGTGCTAGATGCTCCATGGTTCAAATCTAGTCAGAGTTTGTGCGCATATATTAGCTGCAGTGCCCTACGGGAAGTAGATACCTCGAAAATTCTCTCACGAATTTTGCAAAATTCGGCCAAAGGTGTGCTTTCCTGCTCTCCGCCTTTACAGTCTCATTTAGCTGCCCAATTCAATACTCCAAATTTCCTATCTCTGCTATGGGCATAGTGATCATTAAGGTTGTTTCTCATGTACCTGAAAACTGATATATTTCCCAATATATCTCTAGATGGCCACATACAGATGAAGAAGAAGCTTTATGTTCCACGTGTGGAAGACAAAAACAGCCACATGAGAATGCTCAACATCTCAAGTGTCAACGATATGATCGCAAACTCAATGGACATATTAGAACCTGCTGCGCTAGATGCTGATGGAAATGAACGTGAAGATGGTAATTGTCTTCTTATCAAAATCATGTCTCTTCTTACTGCCATTCTTCCTCCTTGCTTTCTTCTTTTCATCAATGTAAGAAATAACATTTAAAATTCCTTGGCTGATTTTTTTATGCGGACTTTGTTTTGACGTTATGCATCATTCCTCATGGTTTATAAAAATTTGGTCTCTTATAGTCCCGAATTTAAACTTACAAAAGCTTTTGCTAGTTAAGACTACCTTTAGGAAAGCTCATCAGATTGAATAATTACTTAATATAATTGTTTCTCTTTGTTTGACTAATTCCTTACTGTTGTGGTAGAATTTGGCAGATCCCCCATACTTTTTAGGGTGTCGGGCTATGATTTTTATTAAGTGTCCCACTATTCGTTATACTATTATCTATTGCTTTGATCGAGCTAGATCAATAGCATTTTCGGATTTGATGTCTGGTTTCTGCTTCTTTTCCATGAAAAGATGTTTGAACCTTCTGAGGGCATTACAAAGTTGAATGGACAGTGATGAGATTATACATACTATTTGGAAGGGTATATGAGTGTTACATGATTTCATGTAAGTGGGTGGAGAGGCATACTATTCTACATATTGTCACTTTTCCATTCTACTGAATGCGAGATACAAATTGACAAAGGATGAGATACTGCATTTGTGGCTTCCAAATTTATGTGGGACACACGTTTGTTAGTCATTTTGTAATCGGAGGTTGTAGCGTGTCCAATGAGGATAGCTACAGTTGCTTCTTCATCTTTTAATAAATCTTTGTGTATGTTAATCTTTGTGATCCTTGCGCTCATGTTAACACACTAGATCTCAAATATTGAATTCCTTGATACGCGTACAAACATGTACACCAGATGCTGTCTCCTTTGGTTGCATATTTATGCTGCATTTTGTTAACCTATACATGAGGCCTGAAGGAACTTCTCTTATCTCAGTCATGCAGGCAGATGATCCTGTTGACTTGTTCCTTTTACCTGGTAATTGTTATCATTCATCCTATTATTGTTATACGGTGTGCTTCAAGGTTAGAGAAACTAGACCATCAGTTGCTTTGCTTGTCTTTGTTGCTAGGACTCGCATTTGATGGATCTGGAAGACGCTTGGGCCGAGGTGGAGGGTAGGATTGTGATCACTAGCTTTCATTTTGTGTTCAAGATCTAGATCAGTAATATACACTTGCTATGATAGTGGATCCTGACCCTGTTAAATTTCTTCATTATGGTGACAATTAACCTGTCATAGTATTTTCTGTCTTAGTAATGTACTTCTAATTTAGGCAAACTTTTGTTCCGCATCCCCCAGAGAGCAGAATCAAAATATTTCTCATTAGGATTTTGCTTGCTTTTGCCTTTTTGTACTGACTGTATTGTGTTTGCAAAAGGTATTATGACACTTTCCTGAGAAACTACCAAGAGCTTGCACATGCTCGGAAGTGGAAGCAACCCCTCCTCGGTATGTTGGTGAATAATTTCTTTTCCTTTCTCAATTTATAGGACAGTATAGCTCAAGAGTTTTGGCCTGTTCATTTTCAATGCTTGCAGTTGCCTTGTCATACTCTCCACAGATTTTGGAGGAAGGAGTCATACCAGTCACTCCAGATGACATCCCGGTAGATGCTCTTGTCTCCCCCTCTGGCGTGATTCCCATAAGCCCTGCAGCTTTGGACAGGTTGGCCTAGGATTCTGTGGTCTTATTTTCCCAATATTAATTCATTTCTCAATACTGGTCCAATTGGTCGCAGAATGAAGATTTGACACGGGCTTTGGCACCTTGCCTGGGTTCTCTGCCAATCTAAAGTGGGACCTGCAAAGGGTGATGTCCATTGCTTGAAACATGTGGCTGGCTTTATCAAAGTCGTGACGACGAGTCCTTGATGCCAATTATGGTTTTGCACTGATCTCTAATACCATCGATACATAGAAGACCAGTCAGCGAGAACACCCTC
Organism: Eucalyptus guilfoylei; assembly: GCA_016097605.1. Classification (NCBI taxonomy): domain Eukaryota; kingdom Viridiplantae; phylum Streptophyta; class Magnoliopsida; order Myrtales; family Myrtaceae; genus Eucalyptus; species Eucalyptus guilfoylei. The sequence continues at coordinate 2,043,395 of CM027861.1, forward strand.
CTGATGTGTCTTCTGTTTCATAGATCAAACATTCCAACTCTTAGTAGCCCAGGTGAATCTTTGCTCTCTTGGGGAGCTTAGCTCGGTGATGTCATTCTGGGCCTTCTCTCTTATCACAGATGTGTAAAAACCACATTGTAATTGTTCCTTAAGTAGCAATTCATTAGTGAAAAATGAATCGGTTTGATCCCTGAACCAGAAGAGAGAGAAAAATCAAAAGAATGCCAGTCATTTGGGCAGACAGCAATTTCCAACGTTTACCAGGTCAACTCCGTGTGTACCAGGTCAATTCCGTGCTGCTCGGGGAGTTGATTCCTCCACGCCATATTTTTGTCAATTTCTGACAACAGGAAGAATAAGCTGTTGCATCTTCTCTTTCTGGTCCCATACCATATTTATCTGCTCGATCGTGTGTGGATGAAAAACAAGCATGACAAGGATCTTCAAGGAACAGTTTTATGAGATCTACTTGTATGACTTATTCCGCCGGTGGACAACAACTCACTGCCTTCCCTTTCACACTGTCCTGAAAAATGGGGACCCTTTTTAGGCTAAATCTGCTTTGTTGCAATTTTCATCAGTCACTTTCTTCACCAAACATGCTTCGAGGTTTCGACGATCAACATTACAAGTCTCCAAAGACATTGTCCTAGACCTAGGAATGGGTCGAGCAAATTAAGCTTGGCTAACCAATCTGCTTGGTTCTTTCTCTTTTGTTCTCCTTATACCAAGTTTGATTTTGTAGGCCATGTGGAATAGGTAGATTGACAAAAGATTTGGAAGGGCTAGAGATTCTTACCCATGCTTTCCTAGTTGATCAAGTAGTCAAATCAAATATTCGCACATTGTCTTTCAATCAAGGGTATTGGGCCCGCAAGTTAGTTGAAAGATATTGTGTGAAGCACAAGTTAACCTAGCAAGAGGACTTTCATCTCCCTCTCTCATCTTCATCATCGCAAGCGACTATTATATCGATCTACCAAGTCCTCAAACAACTTCCAAAGAAGTTGCAGTAAAGTCTACCCTCCCCCAATATCTTTATCTTCTTGCCCGGGGGAATACTTCTGAGTTTTACGTCTCAAAGTTGAGACGAAGCAATTTAAAGACATACTCAGATCCGAGTGCTTTCCTAGTTGATCAAGTGGGTCCAAATATCATGTCCTAACTCTCTTTCTTCATGAGAGGAGAGTTTTCCATAGAAGTAACATGGTCTATCCAAATCAATTTGCTCAATTACTTTACTAGCCGATGGCCCATCTCTACGCACTCCTTAAATTACGTCTGCTTACTTCTGGAATCCCCTTTTCATTTGGATTAGGTGGAGACTATGCTAGACGAATTATTCAAGTGTTTTTGTCTTCATTGCTGATGCTGCTAGCAACGACCTTGCAAATCTTTCTGTTGATTTGTCCGGTCATTTTAGTTGTGCCTGGACTTTTATTTCAAGCCCCATTCGCACGTCAGAAGGGCCAGTTAGTCTTCTGCAAGTTGCATCCAACTAAACAAACTTGTATATAACAGCAGAGAGATGTTTTTAACCCACCATAAGTCTCATTCTTTCTTCTACTGCCAAATACATTTTCCAGCTCTCCCATGGCGATCTCACCAACTTCGTGGATCTCACCATTGTTTTGGCTAACAATAGTACTCATCCTAGTTTCTTCTATTCCTTGCCATTCAGCCGATCCGGACTTGTTACAGGACTTCTGCGTCGGAGACGTGAAGGCCGCCATAACTATCAATGGCTTCCCCTGCAAACCTGCCTCCGAAGTAACCCCAGATGACTTCTTCTTTGATGGCCTGAGCAAAGAAGGCAATACAAGCAATCGATATGGTATGAGCCTGACCCCTGGAAACGTCCTCAGCTTTCCCGGGTTGAACACGCTGGGGATTTCAATGAACCGCGTCGATTTCGCTCCCGGCGGACTTAATCCACCCCACTCGCACCCTCGTGCGACCGAGTCCGGGGTCGTCATCAAGGGGAGGCTCCTCGTCGGATTCATGACCACCAGTAATGTGTTCCACTCCAAAGTGCTCACCGCGGGTCAGATGTTTGTGGTTCCAAAAGGGTTGGTGCACTTCCAGAAAAATGTTGGGAAAGGGAAGGCCCTTATCTTCACAGCCTTCAACAGTCACTTGCCTGGGGCGGCGATTCTTCCTACGACACTATTTGGCGCGACACCCGCCATCCCAAACGATGTCTTGACGCAGGCTTTTCAAGTTGAAGAAGAGGTGGTCAATGAGATGAAAGCCAAGTTCAGCACTTGAAAGCCAACTCAATACCAGGAAAGAAGCCAGCCGGCCACTTGACAGTTCATATCGTTATTTTGTTTAATGCACTGATCTGCTCAGACAAATTCATTCTTTAGGTAATGCCGGCGAAAACCCACGGATCAATTTGTCAGTCTCACTTGGCAGTTCATATCGTTATTTTGTTTATTAAAAGCATGTAGAAGTTGTAGAGATTTGGATGAAATAAAGTAAGTGGCAAAATTTTAAGAAAAATACGTCGTGGAATTTTGCCGCCTCATATTATGTTCCAAAAGCCACAAGTAAACAGTGTACAAGGTATCTGATCCGGTTAGACGGTACAGACGGAAATCAGATGCATTTCCTGCTGAGATTAAGTACTACATAATTTAGAGAATGGACCGATAATTTTCGATTTGCGGATTTGGCGCTAAACAATAAGATATCAGCAACAAAGTTCATGTTACATATCAACGCGGACCTGAATAGTTAATCTGGCTCCTCACGATCCTAAGTTAAGTCGAGCAAGTCCGTTGTCATCATGTCTCTCTCTTAAATCCGCCACCGGTCTGCATATGAAGCCAATCCGGTTGTGCTTGTGATCCTTGCAGGTAATCCCTCGCTGCTTGTGAGGCAAACATCATCCCAGTACCGTCAAAAGGCTGTGACATGAGCTAAAACCCAGATTGGATTAGTCAATAATTGCAACTGCCAGTTGCTATCGTTGGCAAGCTAAAATCAACGTTGCTGGTGGAAGTTTATTCAAATTGAATAGGACATAAGTGAGCCAGCAAGAAAAGTAACGTGCATTAGAACTAGCGTTCTCATTGTAGTTGCACTGCATGGTCTTGTGGAAAACAAAGACTAGCTCTTATAGGAATGCAATTTACTAGAAGCTCAATGAGGAAAACATCATTATCTTAGAAAAATGGACACGGGAGTCTTAATTGGGCCTGATGCCATGCCGCATACCCATTGAGGTCATGGACTAAATTAACACAGCTATCTTATGTCCATAAAGCATGCGTACTTACATCTTTGGGAACAAAGCCTTCCACTGCTGGGCTCATGTCCATCCTTGAATTGACTGCTTCAAGCTTCATCGACAGGAACTAGAATATCCATTGTATAGATTTAGATCGCTAAGACGAGCATAACAAGTCATCCGATATTAGCTGGAATAGCGACCGAAAAGCCTTACCTCAACCTGGTGCTGCAATGATTGGATATAATTGATAATCTCATCAAGAACCAGTGCCTTTCCAATGATCTGATCAGAAGGAAAACATCAGGAATTTAACCATGTAACCCAGAACTCATGCATATGGTAGACGATATACGTTAGCTTTGGAATGGTTTGAAAAGGTTAAAACCGTTTACCAGGGAGGTGAGAAGCGACATGGGACAATGAAAAACGCTCGGAGGCCTATATATGGTTAACGATGGTGCTAATTCAGCCAAGACAAGTAGCATACCTTATTGCAACCAGGGACCAAATCTTGAAGAGTTTTCATCCTCTCGCTAATCTTCTCTCTCCTAGCCTGCCAAAGAGACGCGAACATAGGCACAGATTATACAGCAATTGATTCCATGCCTATGTATATTCCAGTCATGTATGTTGCCCAACATAGGTCGAACACTCAAAAGATTACTTACTCTTTCTGCTAAGCTGTGACTGTCCGTCGCTTGGCCCCTCCTCGCCCTCACATGTATGTAGTCTTGCTTTGGTGGCTCAGACGGTTTAGCACTCTGTTCCGCTGACGATTTATTACAAGCAACAGAATTCGCCTCTACTTCAGCTTTGGAACCGCCATTTTCATCACGGGATCCGGCTACCTTCACACGTTTGGCACCATTCGAATTGTTCTGTTCCACAAAAAGGAATGATAATCAACACAGCAAATCCGACAGAGGACCATAGATCTTCGCATGGCAAGATTACCAACGTAATTTGGCACTCCCATCTCTTGCTCCTAAAGATCAAGAGCTTTTCGCTCCGGATTCGAAGTCAATGCATTGCAGACTTTTACAACCATTCATTTGTTCCTCCACATCCAGCAAAAGTAAAGAAAACTCAGACCCATAAACTGTCTACCAGTTCCAATCAAATTGCAAGAAACCACGACCAAATTAGGCCAAGACCATAAAAGTCAATGCCTGAGTAATTACATCAAATCTACTCAAATCCAACGACCCAGAATCATAGTCCGAGAGCAGAACATTAAAAATCGAAACTTTAGACATATCAAGAGAATTGCACTGCAAACTCACCAAATCACTGCCCACGACGCAGCTCGAGGACACCATCTTGGACGACTCGTCCTCGGAGCTCGCGTCCTTCATCCTCCTCCTCCTCCCGCTGCCGCTCTGCTCCGTCACCGTCGACTCCTCCACCGACCCGTCGAAGTTCCCGGCCCGGGGGCCCGGCCCGACAATGCCGGTGTCCCCGCCGAGGGGCCAAATCTCGGTCAAGCTGTAGGCGGAGGGGTTGGCGGCGGAGAAGGAGGACGCGTTGACCAGCGGCGCGTCCATCGCGGTCGATGATGGGTCCGTCCTGTTCACGCGCGAATGGGGAGGCAAGGACCCGACCCGAACAGACCCGACCCGGGAGCTGGATCCGGATCAGCAGGAGGAAGGGAGAGGAAAGGTGGGTTCTTGGGATTGGAAGGAGTGGCAGTGGGCAGTGTGCAGTTGCAGGGAGTGAAGTCCCAGGGGTGTTGGATGGGGGGGGAAGAAGATCAGTGAGCTGAAGACTTGTTTAAGTAGAGGAAGTCAAGAACTGAACACAACACAGAGAGAGAAAGAGAGAGGACAGAGAGAAGAGGACAGAGAGAGAGAGTGATGAGTGGGGTCCTTGCCTGGAGATTGGAGGAAGAAGCAGGAGGTGTAGGTCCACTCTTGCTCATGAGCTGGTTTTCCCCTTTTCTCTCTCTTGAGCAACTTTTTAATTAAATCTTAAAATTTATTACAAAAATATAATTAATTCATAAAACTTGAATTTTACTGAAAATCATAAAGTATGTCACACACACAAACTTGATGAGTCTTAAGATTAATCACACTTTTGGAATAACTTTTAAGATTTGATTGTATTTTTTTTAACATGTTGAGACAAAGAAAAAGGTTGAGGAGGGCTTTCATGACTTCAATTGATATTCCAAGAGAAACCATGCATTCTCGATTTCTAATGGTTTAATGATTACCGATGTAATAAGACTTGTTTTGTCATGAGATAAACAAGGAAAATGTAAATACCATTAATTATGTATGTAAGATGATGGCTTAATTTTCGTTAGTAAGATGTATCTTGACTCGAATAGTTTAAACCTAAATAAGTTATGCTCAAGACTATATATTAATAGTTGCCATCATCTCAATCTTACATGAACTTAGATCTAATCCTAGAGATAGCTCTTGGTGTGTGTTACGTATGCATTATATTTTATTTATATGATATAGATTCCATATGTTGAGAGAGAGAGAGAGAGAGAGAGAGAGAGAGAGAGATACAAAATTGTTTATTTATTTATTTGTTTGTTTAAGGTTCAAATCATAATCATAGTCTTCTAGTTAAGAGAGGCTTTCCCGGATCCTAAGGACCTAACTTTGCAATTTAGTCCTTCGGCTTTTCTAATTTGCCAAGGCATGAACAAAAACTTAGCCCAAACAATGCTCTGTGCCACGTGGAGAACCTAACTTGTCTATCAAAAAAATAAGCAATGTAGCTAAGCAACCCTAATCAATCCCTTTAAAGCCCTCTTTGTATTTTCCCCGATTTAGCTCTAAGTCTTTTTCATATGCCACTTGCATTTGTCAAATCACCATCTCATTTTCGACTACTCCAAAACTGTTTCACTTAGCAATCAGTCGTCTCAATTGCCATATCAATCATTGATGTTCTCAAATGGCTTCTTATACGCCACTAAACATTCACATTGTTTTCCAATCAATTACCGTAATCAATTGGAATCTAATCTTATATCTTGTGACAAGATGGCCACGATGGAATCACGAGTACAGAGAATCAATTCTCGAACAAGTTTAAACGGGTTTTTTGAGAAAATTTCTATAAGATTGAAATAAAGTCAATTTTGAAATAATTTATTCCAACCTCTAAATCATACAAGTCTATTGTTCGGAAAGTTTTCATTTGGACTTTGAAATTTAAGTTAATATATTAATTCTAAGGCAATGTATTAAAAATGACAAACGTTCTTCATTGAGTTATCTAACAAGTGTTCCAAAAGCATTTTTCGACGAAATTCTGTCCTCTCCTTGATAGACACGTGTCCGCGAAAATATAGGTTGATTTTGGCGAGCAAGGCAGCTAAGTTTGAATGGGTTTTCTTCATATGGAAAAAAACAGCTAAGGTTGCTGTAGGTAAGGTTGGCCTAAGTAAGGTTCCCTCTGCAGCTCAAATAAGTCAGATCACTTCCAGCACGTTTTCTTTCCTTTGCAGAAGTTTCAAATTTAGTCACCAGGAGAGTTAAACATAAGTTGACAAAGAGAAAAGACTTGTCAAGAAATTCTATTTTCAAACAATTTGGCTCACCAAATTCAAATCAATCTAGATTCTTCTACCGAAAACGTTGGAACATTTTTCCAACCCCCTTAAAGTAGAGGCCCATGGTCAATCCAGCTTGGAAAAGAAAAGCAAAAGGAGAGCAAAACCAGAGCCCGCATGAGGGGAAGCTAGGCCCATTCTTGCTGTTTGAGACAAGAACATTGGTTTTGTCTGGAATTTACTATGCAGAGAGCTTGCCTTTGGATTAATCATTGGTGGGGGTGGCTAAAGCTTGAAAGAACGTGATTCTTGGCCCCATGCTCTAGAACACCCTAACCCACATATTTGATGATGAACTGAAGCACCAGGACCCATCTTTTCCCTAGCAAAATCAATAATCTTGAGGGCCCCCTGGATCTGCGAAAAGGGTCATAAACGTTTTCAGAGTACCTTGACCAACCCCCCAATTATGTGATGGGATGTGGGAAATTACACACCACCATCATCCACGCCAGAGTTCCATGAAATTTGAATTCTAGAGCCGGCATGGTGTAAGTTCGAGGTTGCCAGCTCTGTGATCGTTATGTGGAGGTCGGAAGGAATTTTGGTGCAAATCAAAAGGGGAGTCAAATTATTGGCCAGCTGGCTCTATGCATGCTAAGGCCCTGGTTTTGAAATTCGAATTTGCTTATAAAGATTAAAGAGTGTCTATTGCCTTTGATTACGAAGACCAATGCCCTTTGCATTAGCATGGAGTCAACGTAGGGTCGAATCGATACTTCAACTTGATGAAGTGCTTCGGATTTGATCCTGCCTCCTCGTGACACAAAAGTCCGAGGTCTAGTGTGATGCCACTAGGCCACTTGGTCTTGGACCATTGCAATAACATGTCTAGAAGTAGCACTGATCTATGAACCAAGCTCTATGAGCTAACTAGGTGCTGATGTGCATACCCATTTCAGCTTCGTAAGTCAAGAATGAGAAGCCCAAGTGACAAGCTACTCTTCTTCGCAAAAAAGTTGCGAAACTAAAGAACAGGAAATACGCAAGAAGCTAGAAAGCCAAGTCAAATTTCAACGAAAATTGGAAGACTTAAAGAGCTTCCAATTCCATGTGGCCTGTCCCCCAGTAAAAAATCCCACGACAAGCTAGCAAAAGCAATGGCTTCAAAATTAAGCTTCACCCTTCCATCAAGTGAGCCCACTCTCTAGAAAGAGCTATACTTCTAACACAAGAAAAGTGATGAAACCAGCAAAAGGGCAAATGCCATTTCCCAAACTCCTGTAAATCAGAATCAATGTACAATTTACAAAAGGACGGCATTGCGTGTAGCTTTTTTATAGCCTCTCACAAGACTTCCCTAAACCCAAAAGAAGCTCTCCAATCTTTTTCCCTTTTTTGCTCCCCTAGCCACCCCACCTCAATCTGCTCTCTGTACTGTAGTTTTAAACAAGAGGACATACATCTTTTGATCCATCGAGAAGTACATGAACCCCCCTACCGAGTGCGTCACAAAAGACCCAAAGCTTGTCCCCACAATGCAATGCCAAGCAGGTCCGTACACCCCATCAAACTCCTGCAACACCCAAACATATTCATCAATCAAAAACCGCAAGCAAAACCCATTAATCTTTACTTGAATCATAATCAAAGCTGTAATCTTTTTCAGAATTTGGGTCGTTTCTTGTTACCTTCTTGAGGGTGCAAGCAAGCGCCCTGCAGCTGAACTTCTCGAGGCTATCGGAGGCCTTCCTCGCACACTCTACGGCATGAATCTGCATAAAGGGCGGCATGTCGACCGCAACAACTCTCACTCCACTGCTGGCGAACACATCGCTCAGCTCAACCTCCACGCCGCCGAAGGACCGCCTCCTCCTGCCGCTCGCCGCCACCGCCGAAGACGTCGAATTCCTCCTCCCGCCATCCGCACCCTCTTCGGGGCCCTTCCTCGACCCCTTCTCCTCCAACGACAGAGACGCGAACTTGACCGCGTCGATCCCATCTCGAGACGCCTTCACCTTGCTCTCCTCCTTCTCGACCGCCCCACCTTCCCCGGCCAACTTCTTCACCTTCGCCGCGCAGTCGCCCTTCGTCTTCCTCCCTCGCCTCCCCACTTCTTGATTCCCCTTCCCTTGCCTGGCGGCGCCCGAGCAAGGAGAGAACTTGGTAGCCTCAAAGTCTGCAGATTTATTCAAGGCCCTGGCTTGCAAGAACTTGTCTTTACACGCTGCGTAGCTCGCATTGGCGGCGGGCTTCTCGGAAACCGCGATCCTGGGCACGTCGAGGGGCCTGGAGGGGACGGTGGGATCTGGGTCTTCGAACACCACGGCTCTGGCGGCGGCGGCGGCGATGAGGGCCTGCTTCGGGTGCTTCCTGACGGTGGGTTGGGTCCGGACCTGGAGCTCCGCCGCTGCCAAATCGCGCCGGTGCTTGGCGTGGTGCGCCATGGAAGGTGCTGCCGGTGGGTAGAGAGAGAATGATATAGAGAGAGAGAGAGAGAGAGAGAGAGTGGGAAGAGAGAGAAAGGGCTGCTGCTGCTGCTGTTGTTTATGTCGGGAAGAGGAAAATGTGTGGGCAGCGACGGGTGGGACGAGGTGGGGTTCACTGGATGCGGACATGATGTGCGTCTCTAGATCTGCCGCTTGTAGGCGGATGAGGTTCCGGGGCCGGTGATTCGTTTGACCGTTGACTTGATCTGTGTGGAGGCGGGGATCGGGTGCGGCCGCGGCGTAGGATGAGCTCGATGCGCCCGTCTTCCTCGGCTTGAGGGTGGGGGTGAGCCTACGGTGGCTCCTGCTGGTCAGGCTAATTCAATGAGGTCTGAACGCTATAGTTATGGAAAACAAGAGGACGCTCTGACCACTCTATACGACGTTTAGGTACGTCTTGGCTGACTGCTTCACGAAAACTCTTGACCCACCTTCCGACGGCGATGTTTCAAGAGGCATAGCAACACAAATTATCAAAAGGAATCAGGGATGAGCATGGTCCATAGATGGACGGTTTTTATCCTAAAATTGGAAACAACCCACTAAGGATTGCACTTAGGAGTCAGACTGCCGACTTGATCTGATTCCTCAGTGAGTCCATAGAACTAGTCCCATCAAGTTTCACGTATTCAATGCAATATTTTCCAGTAAGCCAAAGTAAAGCAAAAAATAAAGCATTTCTATTCTTATTTGCAAGATCCGTAACCAAATTACATTTAGGGTTCATTCGTTTCGCAAAAAATAACTTTCAGGAAAACATTTTCCGGAAGTTTCGGTGTTCGGATGGTGAAAAACAGATGGTCAAAGAAAATATTTTCCGATCAATGGAAAATCTCCTCTTAAGATTATGAAAAGTGATTTCCTCTTTTGAGAAGAGAAAAACATTTTCCATAACTTCTTCCACTTGTTTTTTTCATCAACACATTTATGCTTTTTTTTTCTTTTCTATTTTTTTTTAAATCGAGTTTTTCATTTTTTTTCATTTTTTTTTCTTTTCATTTTTTGCATTTCATCTTCTTCCTTGGTGGCCGGTCGCCGACCATGGCAACGACGGCGGCGACGACCGCCGCAAGCCCGCCTTGAGCCTCGCCCTAGGTCGGCGAGGCTCCGCCTAGCCCGATCTGGCGAAGTCGAGCTCGCCCGAGCCTGGCAAGCTTAGGCCTCGCCAGATCGGGCGAGGCAGAGCCCTGCTGGCCTGAGGCGGAGCTCGGGCCTGGCCAAATCCGGCGAGCTAGGCGAGGCTTGGGCTTGGCTCAAGCTCGCCGGAGGTTCGCCGGGCTCTAGCGAGCCGCGAGATCGCCAAATTTGGCGGTGAAGCTCGGGCTCCCGATCCAGGCGAGCTCGAGCTCCGTTGTCAGATCTAGCGAGCTCGGTCGAGATCAACCGAGCCTCGCCCAGCTCGCCGAATCTGGTGATTGGGTCTTGGTTAGCCGCCAAGTAGCCGGCCATCGTCAGGCATGTGGCGGTGGAGGAAGGAGGAGGAAGAAGGAGGAGGAAGGAGGAAGGAAAAGAAAAAGAAAGAAATAATAAAAAAATTCAATTTTTTTAAAAATACAAATGATTAAAAATTCATTTTTTTAAAAAAATATAAAAATAAAACTAATTTTTTTGTCAATTAAAAATATTAAAATTCAATTTCGATCATTTTTCCCAAACAATTAAATTAGCTAACGAACGGTGGAAAATGTTTTCCATTCGAAGTTTAGGTTTTTAGTCGAACACTAGAAAATAAAGTCATTTTCTTGGAAATGACTTATAGGAAAATGTTTTTCGGAAATATGATATTTTCCGCGAAACGAACGGACCCTTATATTAAAAGTTGAGAGGCGAGACTATGAGTAAGAGATAAAGAGACGACTTAATGAGATAAGAGTAAGATGAAACGAACATTCAATTAATAGGCATTAAGGGATTTTAGGGTTTTCATTTTTCTAAAAAAAATTTATTGAAAATTTTTCTTAAAATTATATTTATATATTATCGGTTCGGTCGAGGTGGACGGTTCCACTTCTAGAACCGAGAACCGGATCATTAATCATTGGTTCCAAAAAATTGGAACTGAGAACCTGATTGGTTCCCTTGGGAATCGCTTGTTCCAATTTGATTTCATCTGGTTCTAGGCGGTCTGCGCGATTTCCGATTCTTTTGCACATCCCTAATATGAACATTGTAACTTGACATGAATATATATAGTTATATAAAAGATCGGATACTTCTTACGACATTCCTTACGACATGAATGGCACATGGCTTTTGTTAACCTAAATGTCGTTGCTTAGGGTGCGAGCAAGAGCGACGATAATTGTGCTTATATCCGATTTGATCAATGGGAAAGTTAGACCTCACGGGAACGTGATGGACAAAATAATGGCTTTGGAGAACATCGAATCCATGCTGCAGAATCCATCGTCCTCCTTTTTTGTTCCTATTTTCTTGATTCCACCCCGAATCTGTCATCTCCCGTGAAGGAAATTTGAAGGGTTAGGTGGAAGAAGACCCCGATGCGAAGTTTCCGAAAGCAATGTCCGACCTTCTCTGATGACCTAATTTCATAAGAAATAGACTGGAACTAGTGCACGTTCACTATGACCCTGATGCAAAGTTTCCGAAAGCAATGTCTGACCTTCTGATAACCTAATTTTCACGAGATAGATACAAATTAATGCATGTTCATGACAGCAGATAAGTACATGCGGAGGGCTTACGTGCCTGATGAGATGTGACTGAGAAAGATAATTACCGTTAGTGAGCAAAGAACCATATGGACTGTTAAGATGTACAATCAAAACTCAGAAATATCCCCTGTGCTAATTTAGAAGAACAGCACTCGCCATCCAAAATGCCGTGGACCTTAGGATATCGATCAAATTTATCCGCACTTATGCTTGTACAACCAATAAACAACAGAGCGCTGGAAAGCAAAGGGAGAGAACAAATCCGGCTTAACTCGCCACCTCTCGATAAGCAGTTACACAGCAGCCATTGATCAAGTCACTCGAGCTGCTCCTAAAATTATCAGTTCATGCAGCAGGGTACAAGTTTTCCACCCTCGGACCTCATCTGCAAGCACGATCACGAGCAGATGATCTTGAAGCATGAACGCGGAACCCTTCATCCAAAAGGCTTCTCCAATTCCCGACTGAAAAGCTTTTACAAAAGAATGTGATAAAATACTCATGATAAACAAGAAATGTATTGAATCCTCAGATCCCCTAATAGATAAGAAATGACTCCCTATCCAAGTCAGAAGAAATATGCAGATTAGATAAACTGGAAGCCCTTGGAAACAACTAAACACCACAGCAGTCACCTCTTGACAGCGCCAAAGTAAGTTACCTGACAACCAAGCAAGTAGTGTCAGTTCACAAATACGATCAGAAAATCTGGATTCCATGCCGCAAATTAAGTGACTAGAAGTAAAGCTCTTTTCACATTTCTCTGCATCCGGTAATCTTACAACACTTGCTCAATCAGAACAGTAATGTCCAATCAAGTATGCAAATTCAGAAAACTACAGACTATCATCACCCCGCTAATTTGGAGGAATTCCCTAAACTACATTATGCAATCGGCTCCAAGTCCTTGGGTGGATATAGCCAATTACAAATTTACACAATGAATGGAAAGAACAGTAAATAGAGCCCAATGCATCTAGCAAAGCTCGTAATTTCTAATTCCACGGACTAGGTAGTCGAGCATCCTTGAAAGCCGAAGTGCCACCAGATGCTGCTGGAGATGGTGAGGATGCGAAATAATTTGTTCCTGAGACAGAAACTGCAGGAAGATTCGCTAAATGAGCTTGGGGAGCTGGAGGAGCAAAGCGGGATGGACTACCACCAACAGCTAAGCTTGATCGTGAGGGATGCAGAACCTGCAAGCAAAAGTATGCACCAGATATTATAGTTCTATCAGAAATAATATTAACTTTAAATTCTAATGTCTGGATTTGTGCTTAAGAACTTTAAATTCACTCATTATGGCAGCTCCCTGTAACATTTTACATAATGATACAATCATAGTTATCAAGATGATATAAGTCCATCATCATGTCTTCCCCTTATGAGAAGAAATACTTCATCACAAGGAAAGCAACTAAATTTCTCCTTGCTAAGGTGGATAAGTATGTGCTAATAAAGTTGAATATGCTCCAAACTGTTTCTTTTTCTTTTTTCTTGGTGAAGGTGAGACGCTGAGAATTTACAATCTCATTGAGTGCCACTGCCTTTCAAAACTGCCCACACCATATAAGTTTACTTCACATCTTCAATATCTCCTCATTACATGTGCTCATCATTAATTACTATGCGATTTTGGCCAGGAATGACATAGGATGAGCTTGTACAATTTTAAATTTCATATCATGTGATGTACAAACTATAAAGGACATAATCAGAATCGCAACTTTCTAATGGCTGCATCCATTACTATTTAGCATATAATCACCACCAGGCACTAATGTGCTTCTATGTTTACCCTCACATTCAATAGCTGCTGTACTAAGGGACCAGAACTCCCAAAAAGAAACCCAACCTTTTTTTTCATAACATAATTGAAAGTGAAAAGCCGAATGTTGTAATTTCTACACAGATTGGTTAAGAAAATCCATAAGCATTGGAATCGCCAAGTGAAGCTCATCCAGAAAGAGTTACAGTTCTGATTCTTCTTTACTGATAATTCTAAATTTTTGTTTCAATTTTCTGTTATGTAGTTGTAGACACACATCCAATAAGGAAAATCTGCCATAAGACTTTCAAAAGAGAGTGGTGAACAGACAAAAACTTTTTGGAAATATAGAGTTGCGAACAGCTTTTCCTCACTCAGTTACGTTTTGTCGTCCAATACCCCATCAAAGTTCAATCGTCTAGCGAGCATCAACAGTGCTATTAACTGATCCATGCTAAACCATCCAGTTGCACGACTATTTTCTCATCTATTTGAATATCAACCTTAGCTATTGAAAACGTGCTTGTCACTGCGTCCCCTAATACAGACAACAATTTCTTTGGGGGGACCGTTTGAAGTATTCCGCGTAGCTGATACAAAATTCTTTAAGTTGCTTCAAATGAGAGATATGGTCAAACAAAATCCAATAAATTGTGATTAACAATAGATGTATTTAACACAAGGTATATTTAGTCATAACATTTTCAGAACAGCCTAAATCCTAAATTTGCAGTCCGAATATTCAGCTTTCCCTCAGTAATTAAACCCAAACATACAGTTTGGTAGGTTAGCTCTTTGATAACTGAGTCATTCCCTGGTCTCAAGCAAATGGGTTTAATGCGAAAAATTAGTAATTCAGAGAAACATAGCTGTTCATACCGGATTGTGCTGCGATAAGGCAGGCCTCCTAAGAGGGGACTCCGGAGATGGCGACACGCTGCTCATGCGAAGCATATGCCGAGAAGGCATGATATGGTTTGAGGCATCATCTGCTTCTCCCCCTTCCATATCACCGCCAAAATGGGCCTCGGAGACCATTCTAGGAGTATTAAGTCTGGTCATCGAGCCAGAGTCATTCATAACATCCACATGAAGCGGACCAGATGGCCGAGCAGCCATTCCTTGCATGCTCCTCCTCTTCAATTCCTCTTCTGCATTCAAGATCTACCGGCGAAACATATTAGTTCTCCATCAGCAAATCATGCGTTTGTCCAGCTTCGCTGTGCAAAGAAAAGAAGTCCACTCACCTGCTTCAGAACTTGCACTAAGCTATGTTTCTTGGCATTCAAAGCTTGCAACTTCTCCTCAACAACCTTCTTCCTTTTCTCTCCGACGGTTGTCGGCACATCGACTTTATCCGCATCCTAGCAAGTAAAAAGTACATCGGATTCTATCAGTCACTTGAATAGGTGGACAAAAGTACACAGCCTAGCAATTGGCGATCCTCGCAAGGATCGGATAGATACGAATTTTCATATTGCAAGATTCACCAAAAGAAACATCCTTTTCAGTTCCAGCGTACATTCTTTCAGACAACGAGCAATTGCCCTATGTTCCTCTCTTCGAATCATGCGAGAAGGATGAAAATTCAACAGCTAAAGCTAAACTCGGTACCTGCACCGCAGTCTCGACCGGCTCCTCCGCCTTCTCGGCAGCCGAGACCTGACCATCTCCATCGCCCTCGGCGGACTTGCCCACCCAATCAGGCTTCGCTTCCGGCGAGCGATTCGCACCGTCGACCGCCTCTCTATGATCATCAGCCTCTTCCTTCACCTCCGCGGCGACGACACCCTTCGAAGTCCCCTCGCCGCAAGACTCGGCGCCTCCTCCTCCTCTCTCCGCCTCAGCCTCGACCGGAGGCCGGCCGCCGTCGAGGAGGCCGCCGGGGCCGGGACCGAGGTCGGGAGCCGTCGGCGCCGGCGCGGCGGAGGGGGCGGCGCGAGAGAGGGCTCGGGAGCGGCGGTGGAGGAGGGATTTGAAGTCCTTGGGGGAGAGGCCGCGGTCGGGCATGAGCCATCGGCGAGGAACGTCGGGCACGCGGTGGAGGTTCCCTCTGTACAGAGAAATCGCCACCATTTCCTCTAGGGTTCCGCCGAAGCCGATCGGAATCCGCCGCCGCCTTCTTCTCCTCCGATGAGGTTCGCCTGCGGAGTTTTTGAAATCTCGAAATCCATGGCATTAATGGTCCGTCCGGGCCGATCTCGGCGGTTCGACCGCTCGGCGAGAACCGGACCGGTCCAGGCCGGCCCGGCCCTATTGCAAACACTTTTTTAGAGAATGGTAAACAAATATATTCTATCCAACATTTGGAATTCAAGATCAAGAAAGAGCCGGGAAGATCTCGAATGAAGTTCCAATCGAATATCTAACATACCACTAAAGCCGACTTTTTACCTCTGTGCTCGAGGGCTAGTCCTCATTCGACACGAGAAATCCTTTTTTAGGATGCTAAGGCCAATAAAAACTGTCTACCCAAAACTATATTTGGCTTGTAAGTACTTTGAGTAGCGGGGCCATTGCCCAAGCTGCTAGCGACTGTTGATTGATTATTGTGAATAGCATGTTACCACGTTCGTGGTGGTCACCAAAATGCATTCTCACTGTCATGCACGGTGTTAGGTGATTGTGGCAACAAAGATGTCCCTTTCGAAGGTGGTTGTTGTTGACTCTCCTTGGGGAACTACTTATATGTAAGTGGAATCTCTCTTGTGCAATTAAGGTGGCTGTTTGGCCAATCCACTAGGATCACCATGTTTTATTATAAGCTATTTACTTTATTTTTATCATCTTATCATACATTAACCAACAACGCATCACACGTCACGCATCATAATTGATGGTTTGGTGATAAATGGCCAATTACACCACAAGTTATAAATTTTACATACGAAGTTCAACGGCATTTTAAAAACTTTTAAATTGGCTCGACTAAGTCTCATGACTTTACCAAAATGTACAATTGAATCATGACCTTTCAATTGGTTGAGCCACAAGTTTTTTTAGTGACACGCATAATTTCTGATATCGTTCATCGAAAAGACTTGATTACATCCTAGTAAAGATTTTGGACTTAATTGAATAATTTGAAGGTTTAGCTCTTGATTGTAATCGGTACACAAGGTCTGGACTTCTCCTCTAAATAAATGATAGGCTATAAAGATATGGTCTACAGGATAAAGCGTGGATGGTAGAACTAAAAGGGACCAACGGGTAGGACAGCCGCCCAAGCCTAGGCGAAGGAGAAAAGGTCGGCCCACCAACTTAGTCCTAGGTGTGGCCAAATACCGACCATTTGGAGGTTGATTGATTTACATGTTCCTTAAGGAAGAAATATCGATACCATGTTCTTCAGAAACGTATGTAATCATTGACTAAGCAAATAGCTGGCGGTTTACAGAGATTAAAATGTAATTGTCAAGTAGTTACTTGATCATAGCCTGTAATGACCCGATTGAACGAGGGCTGGGAATGACTGCCGGGGTGGGAGGATTCGCACAATGGGCGGCTAAGATGGCAAATGTGGTAGGAATGAGCTGGATTGCACATTGAACGGAGGGAGGGGTTGTGTTTTTAAATTATACATGTGAAACTGAAATTAATTTGCAAAAGACGTCTTTTGACTCAATGATAGTATTTAATTTTTCAACTTGAGTATGAAGTACACGAGAGCATCTTTTGGGAAAATGTTTATTTGTATGCCAAAAGAAAAGACATGGAGCTTCATATGAGACGGGTTATAACAGATAATATCTTAAGTGAGTTAATATCAAAGTAGGACCCCCTCATGTAAGTGTATCATTCGAGGACGAACACATAGAAGCTTGGGGCCTACAATGACTCCATTCGACAAGGACGAGAATGATCATTTTAGGAGAGGGCTTTCATAAAGAGAGACTATCAGTTCGCTTTTAGAATGTCCAATGGGGTAGGAATACATCGAACTACACCCTGAATATGAATAAATCACTTTTGAATTATATATATGAAACTAAGATTAACAAACAAAACATATCTTTTGACGTAATGACATCATTTAGCATTCAAATTTTAATGCTAGGTATGCTTAGGTGAGAGTACTATCAAATCTCTTAGAAAATTGCTTAAATGTATGCCAAAAGATAAACCACCACTATTGATACTGGAAGGCCAAAATGAGTTAATTCATATCACATTGCCTATATCGAGAACCACACTCATTTATAATAAAACTTATGTTAAGTTTATCATCATAATGAGTCTTTTAATTGCACTCATCCTATTCACCTCACATCTAGCCCAAAAAGGCCTACTTCTAGTTGGGAAAATCATTTAAAAGTTCTTTAACCTATTATACGTTTGTCAATTTAGTCCTAAACTTTTAATTTTATCCATTAGATACTAAATCTTCTCACATTTTACCAATTGAATCCATTCGATTAATTGTGATTGGAAATCACTAACATGTGATACAACCAATGTTAACGTGAACAATTTTTAAATATATATTTTTAATTTATTTTTTTGTTTTATTTTATTTTATTTTACTTTTTTGTTTTTATCATCGCCAGCAAGCATCATGAAGTCTTGCCCAATGTCCATTTGGGCAATGGCCATGATCGTCACTTGCGAATAGCGAGGGCTTTACGACCCTTGCCAAATTTGGGCAAGAGTTGCAAACGCTCACTCGCCGTTGACGAGGACTTCATGGCCCTTGCCTAAAACATCATGGCAACAAGCAAGGCCACCTCGCCCTAATATGGGCAAGGCTGCCTCCCTTATGGTTGTGATGGCATTGCATAGCTCTAGGCAAGACAACCTCACACAGATCTAAGCAAAAGTGTCTTAGCGAGGGCTTGATGGCAACCCTCGCATAGTGGCACTCTCACTAGCTAGAGTTGTAAAAAAATAATAATAATAAATAAATAAAATATTAAAATATTATTAAAAATATCTATGTTAGCATCAACTTGTGCCGCGTATGACTTTACGGCATCTACGTCAGAAATTTTTGGCCAAAATTGGGTGTATAGATTTAATTGGGAAAGCATAAAAAGATTTATGACTCAATTAGCAAAATTAAAAAAAATTATAACTCTATTTAATAAAATTAAAACGTTTTTGACAATTTTCCCCTCCTCACGTTTGAAAATTTGAAGATATCTTTCCATATTATGTATTAGTGCCTGAGCATGTGACAGCGCGCACAAGAAAAAAAAACTTAATCATGTAAACAAGTGACCGAAGAGAAAGTAGCATAAACATGTTAGCCATGCCTTTTTTTGTTAGGTTAATATCATAAAAACTCCCAAACTGATATATATGTAACAATTTTAACAAAAACTAATTTTTGAGTCACCGGAAATCTCAAACTAGAATACTCCGTAACAAATTTACCCAAATTAATATGAATTTCCACGACATTGCATAGTCCTCTCAAGACCCCTATGCTAAATGGGAATGTCCTCTTTCCCAAGATCCCTATGACCAAGGACCTTTGTCATTATCTCAAGGCATGAATACATCCTTCTATGCACAACCATCCAATTGGCCTCAGCCAAACAGTCCTGCCGACACTACAAATTGTGCTCAAGAAGAAGCATCCTCATCACATCAGCTGAACCGGATTCTCTCAACAGATGATCTTGAAGCACTTGAACAAAAATATGATGAACATTTTCTAGTAACAGTGCACAGCTCAGATGACTCAGACTATGACTACAATGCTCGTGATGGATGGGACCGTTGAACAAGACCGTTGTTCGTACAATTTTGCTTTAGCAAGTTACTGTTAACTTTTACTGTAGCAGTAGGCTAGGGAAATTACTGTTCACTGTCACTGTTCATACCGTGCGAATAATTCCCTACCGAGATTTTCGGAAGCCTCTGTTTGTTTCAGGACCCGTGAACTTGGTATTTGTTTGTGTATGACCTTTTATTGCCTATAAAAGGTAAGGATGATATAATGTGTTGGGTAGAGTTCCCTTGAGCCATGCATTACCATGTATCATCTAACCCACTAATTTCAAGGTAAAATGAACAGAAGCTAATAAAAGATAAATATGTTACGAGTGTATCGATTTGAAGTTTTGGGTAATCCTAAATTTAATTTGAGATATATTTATCATAAATATATCAATTTTGAATTTTTCGTGATATTAATCATTTCTTTCATTATTTATTGTAAGAGTAATTGCGAAAAAAAAAAGAGACAAAAGACACTCTCGATTTAATAATATATATATTTGTGTGTGTCATTTTGTGCAAACAAATTAATAATTTCTCATCAAATTGTCAAATTATCATTCGTCACTCGTGCGAATATGCAACGTCGTTGCCGTCATCCATCATCGGCCAAAGTAAACGGTTCTTTATCCACCGAAGAAGTGGATATTCCTCGAAGCTCGAGTTTAGAACCGTTTTCTCGAAGGTCTAACCCCAAAACGACGTCATTATTTTGCAAACTCTCAGCTGAAACGACCATGTTTCCATTGATCGCCAGGTCGTTTCGTCCCTCTTTTGTTCATGCCTTATTAATTGCCTTGCACGCTCGCCTCTGTACTCTTTTTATCTCTTGCGAAAGACAAAAACGACATCCCGTCTTTTCCAGAAGCATCCTATCTTCATAAATACGCCTTAAAAAGGGCAACTGATTGACTCTATCGAGATAAGGTGATGAATGCCAAGGACAGTAGACACCCACTCAATATCACCATCTTAATTAAAAATCACATTGCAATGACCAAAGTTAAAAGATGCAATCGGTGCAGGACAATCTAGTAGTAAAGGTGATTCGAGACATGCACGTGGTACCTACATTACCTTGATGGTGAAGGTAATGGTAGGCTTGTAATTTGTGGGGGCTTACAGTATAGTTCTCAACATTTTTCCTTTTTGGGAAATCAGGAAAATGCCATATCCCAATTTATTTCTCTTTTGGGTAAATAACATAAATTGTTTGTGAATTTTAAAACCTAATATGCAATGTGATCTAATAACTTTGAATTTATTCAATATAATTCATGAACTTTAATTTGATGTCTGAATGTCATCATTGAAATTTTAATTTATTTAACATTACTTATTAAATTTTTAGTACATATTTAATTTAATTCTCGGATTGTATGAAAATATTCGCTATCATCATGGACATTTTATATAGTCTAAACTCTAAATTGGACACATACAAAAACTCTAGGGAATCACATTGAATAAATGAAAAATTCAGAGACAAAACCACATATTGATCTAAAGTTCGTGAACCACATCGAACGAGTTTAAAAGTTTTAGGGACCCCAGTTTAATATTAACCCAAAATTTAAATATCATTTATATCATCAACATTTTAATTTGAGACTTATATTTCCTTTCTCGGAAAGGAAAAAAAAAGGAAAACAGAGAAAAAGATTTTTTTTCCAGAAAAAGGAAAGTGGAATGAATGTCGAAATTCACCCCCCAAAAAATGCCCAAATTAAATTTCGTGCCCCACATCTTCTTCAACCTCCGGACGAGAGAGAGAGGTCTATATAAAACCGCCCCTTCCCCCAAAAACCCAAACGAGAAAACAGCAATAATAGCGAAGTTCACAGAAGAGAGAGAAAGCGCCAAGAGAGAGAAAGCTCGCTCCTTTCTCTCTCTAGCCATCCCCTCCATCCTCCTTCCCCCTTCCCTCTCTCTCTAGCCCTTCTCTCTCTAGTTTCTCTCTCTAGATTCTCTCTCTAGGAGCGGCGGTTAGAGGGGGCCCGGGGGGAGGAATCGGCGGCCGGTTGCGGTGGCGGCGGGCGGCGGTTGGCGGCGGTGGTGATGGCGGACACGTTCTGCAGGGACTGCAACAAGCAGACGGAGGTGGTGTTCGACCACGCGGCGGGGGACACCATCTGCTCGGAGTGCGGCCTCGTGCTGGAGGCGCACTCCATCGACGAGACCTCCGAGTGGCGCACCTTCGCCAACGAGTCCAACGACAACGACCCCGTCCGCGTCGGCGGGCCCTACAACCCGCTCCTCACCGACGGCGGCCTCTCCACCGTCATCTCCAAGCCCAACGGCTCCTCCGGCGAGTTCCTCAACTCCTCCCTCGGCAAGTGGCAGGGCCGCGGCGCCAACCCTGACCGCAACCTCATCCAGGCCTTCAAGTCCATCGCCATCATGTCCGATAGGTATTCCCCATCCTCGCCTTCCCGTTCTGTCGGTTTCGTAATTTGCGGTTACTCGCTGGTGTATCGTCCGATTTGTCGCGCGAAATTGCGAGAAATTGTGGGATGGTGATGGCTCTGGGTAGCAATGATGTCAATTCTGTAAGCTTCGGCTTCTGTTGCTAAGGGCAGATGAGGTGCATTTGACGCCTCTCGTGTTAAGGCAGGAAAGGATAGATCTTTTTGGTACGGGCATGGCGTGTGTTTGAATTGATATGTGCAGAGCTATTGGGCATTTGCCCCCACCTCTTGCCTTTGTAAATTATGGGTCTTTATCGGGGTAACTGATGTAATTTGTTGTTTTCAGGTTGGGACTCGTGACGACGATAAAGGTACGCCAGTTCTATTTTCTTGCTTCTCGAAGGTATATGTTTGCAATCGCTGAGAATGCTAGTGACTTTTCTAAACAATGTGGTGGGTTTGGTATTCTTGTCTTTCTGTTCTATAGCCCGTTTCCCTGGTTTATGTCAAGGGGCTTGTGAATTTTGCTGATAGGACCGAGCGAATGAGATATACAAGAAGGTAGAAGATCAGAAACCTCTGAAAGGACGAAATCTAGATGCGATATTGGCTGCGTGCCTGTATATTGCTTGTCGGCAAGAGAACAAACCTCGTACAGTGAAAGGTAATTTTTGTGTTGCATTTGCTTCCAAGTAGATTTCTTGGCCGTAAACTCTCTGAATGTGTTGATCACACGACTAGAAATATGCTCTGTCGCCAATAATGCTACGAAAAAGGAAATTGGCCGAGCAAAAGAGTTCATAGTAAAGCTGTTGGAGGGTGAGATGGGTCAATCTGTAGAAATGGGAGCCATACATGCTGCAGATTACATGGTATGCTTCTTCGTGGAAAATTTTGAGTCCTTCTGCTGCTCCCACTCACCTCTACTTTTTTCTTTCGACTTATTGAGTGAGAGAGTCAAGCGACTGTCTTTATCTGTGAACCCTTAGAGACGTTTTTGCTCCAATCTTGGAATGACGAATCAAGAAGTCAAGGCTGCCCAGGAAGTTGTCCTGAAGTCTGAAGAGCTTGACATAAGGTCAGATTTTCTTGTATTCATGTTTGTACCATGTGTTTGGCAATTGGCAAGTTCTTGCTTTCTATCCGGGAAAAAAGGAAAGCCCACAAGAAAGTTCTGGGCTGGTAAATGCAGAAAATTTAGGAGGCCCAAATTTCTTTTATTGTCAATGATTTCTCTACGCATCTAGCTAATGCCTGAATAATTAAGGTTGCCTTTTCTCTGTTAGGGTCATGCATATGATAGGTAAACAGCTGTTTGCAATGAGATTTAGGTGCAAGGTACCTTTGGGCACTGTAGTTGGTCTTGTGCCTAGCGACCTTATTGCCCTTTTATATTAAATTTTTTAGCCATAATTTTTTCAGAGGAAATGTATACCCCAAGGTATGTGCTATAGCCTGTTAGAATATTCTAGGCACAAGTATGCAATTGCTTTTCCGCAAAAGAGTTGGGACTGTCTTTCTAGTGTTCACATGATTGTTCTCATCTGTGTACGTACTTCTCCTCAATCTATGCAGGAGGAGCCCTATATCCATTGCAGCAGCTGTTATCCACATCATAACTATGCTGTCTAATGACAAGAAGCCTCTTAAAGGTTGGAAAGCTCAGATTTCCGGTTTATGATATATGCACGTGCTTATAATGCCTTACTGACTGAACATAAGATGATGCTAATGTCTGCAGATATTTCAGTGGCTACTAGAGTAGCCGAAGGGACTATTAAGAATTCCTACAAGGATCTTTTTCCTCATCTGTCAAAGATAATTCCCAGCTGGTTTGCCAAGGAGGAGGACCTCAAGCACCTCCCGAGCCCTTAAAATGCATCAAAGGTGATGATTATGCTTCTCTCTGCAGATTTTTTTAAATCTAATGCTGCTCTTACTTATTTGGGCGTTGGAATTCAATTTCTTAGCAAATGCAAGCTGTATCACAATGGGTGTCCTCAGCAAAAGCCGTAACAATGTTCCAGAAGGAGTTGAAATGGGAGATGAAGTCAAAATTCGTTTCGAGATATTGACATGGGGAGTGGCTAGAAGAAGAAGGGGGGCTTCAGGCAGCCAAATTTTTGTACATGACTAGGACTTTCTGTATGTACCAGGAGCTCCCTCTTCTTGGTTTACTGCAGATCTCGTAAATTGCTAGCTAGGGAAGATATCTGAAATGCTGTAACTGTTAGATCCTTTAGGCAAATAATTTTTCTACAGTAATCTCGATTGTAGTGCTCTCTCTTTAAGTAATTCAATGTCAGTGCCTTGTCACCATAGTCTCTTTAAGTAATTCAATGTCAGTGCCTTGTCACCTCTTATCTATGGACTGAAATATCTAAACCTGTACAAACGGTGCAGGTTTCCGGTCTTGATATGCTATTGTTCTCTCCCTCTCTGAAATGAGTTATCACTTGTCAGTAACTAAGCTTGACAACTGTTTCAAGGACACACACTTACCCCCAAAGTTCTTTTCTTTATGACTTTTGAAGGCGTGTGTGAAAGCGCGATAAGAGGGGGACAATCAATTCGATGGGCATGGTAAATTCCATGAGCTACGAGTGTCGCAAAATCTATCTTCACGAACTTCAGACATCGCTGCCATGTTGGTTGGTAGTATGTTGCTTCGACGCATCTCTATTCCTGTGGGAATGGGTACGAGAATTGTGCCTCTGAAGTCATTATTTGGTCACCCGACTACTGGAGATAGGAAGCGCGCTGGTTTGCACTGGCTGTAGACTACAAATCTAATGCCGGGTTGAAAAGAGAATGAAGACTACGTCCACGGAACTTCATTTCCTGTCTTGTCCACTTAATCCCCTCGTGAAGCTCGACCAAAATGAGGCCCATGCATGTGGCGTGTATGGACGTCAAATAGAAGCAAGTCCTAGTTTGAATAAGAAAGACTATCCAAAACAAAAGAGGGAAACTTTCTTTTTGGTTTTATTTCTGATCATAACCACGTTTTCAACGGATACTGCCGGTTCCGCTGCATAACATCGAAACATCTCCCTCCAGTCGAGCAGTTTTGGAAAGCATTGTGAGCTGGAGTCCCGAGCATCAAGCACAAATCCATCAGCTTCGGAGCGTGAGAATCAAAATGCTAGAAGGATACACAAACCAATCAATGATGCCATAAAAAAAAGAGAATTAATTGCCTAATCAGGGGGGCTGGTGCTATTACACTGACTTAAACTTCCTGAGCTGGCAATACGATTTTGTGGATCCGACGACCAACCCTAATGCTAACACGCAGATCATCGTAATGATCACCAAAAATTAAAGAACTACAAGGGCATTAAAGCCTAAACATCAAAGCGACATCTTTCACATATAAGTTAGATGTTATTGTACATCGATTGGGCCGAGTCAACATCTCCCAACAAATCCCAATCCATCCTATGGATTTTCAAGAGAGTGGCCATACTAAAAAATGACTATCTAATCTACATAGCTCCCTACACCGCGATCCCACTGCCTGTCAAAGCAAAGTGCTCACTGTGGCAGTTGCTTCGGCTATGCCATAAGAGAAAATCCGATCATAAACTTCCTCTGCAGGCTCGTTACAAAATTTATAGCACCTCAGATGGTACAACGAGCTTCCATCAGAAAGTAATACTAACCTTGCGGGAGCTTTATATATCATCTTCATTATCATCCTTCTTTTCAGAATTAGGACCATCATCAAAGCCTGACCCAGGGGCAAGCTCATTGAGGTCAAGAAAACGTCTTTTTGGTTGATCAGCAGCTTCCTCTTGGCTTGGACTCTCAGTTCTCTCAGCCGGCTGAATATCTTCTTTTTCTGCTGTATCGGGGTGGTTTGCAACAGGATGATCGACTTTGGGTTCCGGCTCATTACCATTTCTTTCTGAATCTTGACTCTCCATTGAATACCCCTCACTCTCGGTTCCTTCTGATTGTTCATTGGATGCGAGCCACTTGTCAGGTTTTGCAGCCTCCGCTTCAGATTCTGAGACCTCATACTGTCGATAATTAATACGATTCCTTGTCGTCCTTTTACTACGTCTCAGACCTTTCTGTAGTTCAACCACTGATCTTAATTTGGTTTCCCTTCGCGTACGCCCAGGCAATTTCTTAGGCTTTCGAGGTTCATCGCTGTCCTCATCACTCATACCCAAGGAATGTTCCTCTTCCTCTTCCTCTTCCTCTTCCTCTTCTTCAGGATTTTCTCCATCCCAACGATACTCCTCATCTCCCTCGGAGCTACTGGACACCCTTCTCTGCTTGCGTTTCCTGAGATACTCCTCGTCATAAACAGCTTCTCCAACTATATCATCATCACTGTCAAAGTCTGCCTCATTATCTGATATCGCTTCAACAAAGTCTTTCGCCGAATATCTTTGAGGCCTCCGCCTTTGTCTGTAGCTGGGCGTAATTTTTTAGTGATGAATAATTTGATCAGTCAAATAATATGATGTAAAACCAGATATTAACGTACCTTCGGTCCAAGGTTCCAGGTTTTTGATCGTCATCAATGTCATCAAAATCAGGTGACCCAGGAGACACAGCGCTAAAATTAGTGTACGGAGAGGCATGCAAGAATTCACTACTCCATTTACCATTTGTAGAAGCTTCAGGTTTGATGAAAGCACCTTCTCTTCTGTTGATAGGTTCTGGCGAAGGCTGCTTACGCCTGGAAAAGTACATGAGAATTGCTATTCCTTGTCAGTTCACAAACATCTATGAAGGTGGATATCATAACATACGGAATATAACGATGCGTAAAATTCAAATTCCATACTTGGTTATCTTGATAGCCTCGTTGATAGATCGGTCATAATCATCTGCAAAATAAATTTACATGCCCATCAATATGCATAAAGCCATTATCATCATCATACAAGAATATCGCATGTCCAAAGCACCAGACTCTCATATATAAGGGAGGGAAACTCATATGGGGAAAAAAACAAGATGAGAAAACACAGTAATCTGCAATTGCAGATGAAACATATCGATCAGCTTACATAGATGGAAATTCAATTGATGAAATACAAGAGGATTTCAACCATTCGATTAAAATGTTTTGAGTTGAAGTCAACAGCAGGACTAAACATCAAAAGAAACACACGAGCAAACACAGCTCAAACAAAATATCCCACATATTCAGACAGCACACCATCTGCTACTTACGAGGCAATACAAGTACATTTGAGTAACGAGAAAAACTGCTTCAGAATACGAACTAGCCCATTGTGTGGAAGAGTGAAGAAGAGGGTTTGGACAGTTGAGAAAAATAAAACCCTTGAATTGCTCAGAGAATGATTCCAACATATTCGAGCGATCAAAGTTACATTCATCAGGGCAGTCAGCCGCTTATAGAAGAATCATATCAGCAAAGAGCACATTCATGACGGAATTTTGGTGAAAATATGCAACAATTGCTGGAATGAGACATCAACTCCTTTCAAAAGGATATATAGTGCGCGGAGGAGTGCATTGCATCCTACATTCAATTTTGATTTCCGAAAGTTGACAATGCTGTAGTGCAAGACATAGGGAAAGAGTGCATTTTGTGTTCTTTACCGAAAGTATAGGTGACAGGTTTCCTATCACGAAGGGAGCGTCCGGGAGCAAGCCCATCCATGTGCAAGAAATTATCAAGCAGAAGAGCTTCTCTGTGTTGCTTTTTAAGCAGCCTCTCTTTCCTCTGTGTAAATCAAGCAGTTAATTTTAAAAAAAAAAAAAAAAAATTACCAACAGATAAGGGGACGACACAGGAACACCCTGGGATGAACAAGTACTGGAAAACACAGGTAATTTAGAACCGTGCAGACATTGAAAAAGGCAAAATTGCCTTGACCAGGAAAAGAGTTGTGGTACCTTGTGAACCCTTTCAATCTCAGGAAGCATGTCTGCCTTCAACTTTTTCCCCAGTGACACCTCTGTCCTGTTTTTACTGGTGAAAAGCTTCTCCTGGAGCATATCACTTACGATAAGACAGAACAGCAGAAACTGATGAAGGTGGGAAAATATAAATTTCACAGGCATGGCATTTCCAACAGATAAAGCAAATCTAAATTTTGACTGAAAAGAATATAGGAATTCCCATTTCTTTTCCACCATCATTGCTCCGCCTAATTGGCTGAGGGTCCACTACATAGTCAGATAAAACAACTGTCTACAATTAATTAACTAATCTAACCCAGGATTATAACCATAGATGCTTTTTGTAACTCACAGATACATCTTGAAATTCATCCAAATTGGTTGCAACTGTTTCCCACTGGTATGATGCAATAGGGATGACCTGGGAACCCCTTGCCTTTGCTCGTTTAACCTCAACTTTCCTTATCTCCCTGTAAAGCCGATGACCAATTATTGGATCATCTTCATACCTACACCAACGTCAAATAAATCCTTACAAAACTTGAAGTATAAAAGTTAAAGAATTATATTTCACGCAAAGGTAGAGCACTTATACATGGGAACAAACTACGACAGATCTCTGCAGTGTAAGAATGTACCGAGAATATTTGCCACACAGCACAGAAAATAATCCAGGCATAGAAAATAAACCAAGTGCAAAGACAAATCAGTAACATGGGGAATTGGATGGTTGGTAAGTTCAACCACTCACCAATAATGGACTCCGTATGAATCTCCTCCAATTCGCTCCTTACGGAAAGCTGAAAGTTGAATGCCATGCTTCATTGAACTTTCAATGAAGCCCCGGATATCTTCTTGCTGCAAATAACATAAGAAATTTATTCCACTAGTCCTGCCTAAACTGAAAAGACCATGACGAATAAAAAAATGAAACTACAGAAGAACATATCAACTAGATGAATGGAAAATACAGGGTCCAAAACGTACTCAGGTATGATCCATCATTAGCCTAGGGCCTATCTCTAGAAACAATGGAGACACTCAAGTAACATCTGAACATCCAACAGCCAGACCAATGTCGTGCACATTACATTGCTTTCTCCCCCCTTTTCACCTTTTAAATAGAACAACTATTTACGGAACAGGAAAAGGGGGGAAAGAAAAGGAAGCTAGATGAAGGGTTCCTTTATTCAAACATCGTAAGAGCCAACATTACCAAAGTATAGAGTAAAGTTGACTTGATTGGATAAGATCCCCAAGCAAAGCCAGAATTGAAGATTTGTTATGGAGTTATGACATATCTAGGCATTTTAAAACGTAATCTGACAATATGCATATTCCATTTGAACAAACTGCATCAGACGCAAACAAAAGACCCAGGGACTTTTAACCCATCCTCAACCATTTAACATTTACCGACTTGCATAAGTTTCATCGAATCTAATTCAGAAAATTCTGCATGAACTCAATAAATTCAAGCTAAAATCTTGAAAGTGATAAGAAGAGAGAATAACTCAGTGATAATATAACTTTGTCTCAGTGCAACACATAGCAAAGTCAATTAGCAGCGCACATCTCAATTAACAACTTTCTAGATCTTTTGGTGAGAATAAAAGTAGTTGCAAAAGAAGCTGTATTCTATCCGATCAATGGGATCAAAGGCTCACATGTAACACATTCAGGAGAGAAACCACCTTCATATTTAATATGGTCAAGATACTTGAAACAAACTCTAGCATAGAAACATCAACAGCAGACAAGAAATCATAACCAACAACAAACATGAATAAGAAATGTGCACATTTCTTAGGAACACCTGATATTCCGAGATGGAAGCAACTCGACAAAGATCATAGATAATGATTAAAAGAAATAAAGCAAATAGTACTTTTGATATTCTGGTTTCAAGAAACAGGAGTCACAGACCACAATTAAAGAGAGAGGCTACAAAGGACTAAGCCAGTACAGTCTCCTATTGTAAAAGTAAGGTATTTCACAACCCACAATACTTTCATATCCAACGATCTCATTAAGCTCTAAAGCATATTTACCAATGGAGATGCTGCTGGCCATGCATGAATTTGACATATCTTTTCTCTAGAAGTACTTCAGACAGATGAATAGATATTAGCAAGCAGAAGAGCACGCAGAAGGATGACATTTTTCATTATCATGATTAGATGGATACCTCTACACGAATGTCACATAATGCTTTCAGGATCACCACACGGACCCCGGGGTCAAGAGATTTATAATGTTCAACCTCAGCCCTGACAAATCAACTCGACGTAATAAGATAGAATCAGAATATACTCCATACCTAAGTGCAGAAAAATCTAATGCATAACCACTCACCCATGTGCCGCAACAATGGGTAACTCCCCTTCTGCAACCTGCAAAAGCTCAGGTTAACCTCAGAGGCTAAAAGATAATACCACATAGGAACTGTTGGTTAAAAGTAACAGTAGGTTCGAATTACCCAATGCCACCAGTCTCTCAACTTTCTGCACAAGACAGTAACCCAGGTATCGCGTGTAAGTGCCATCCTTGTAATTGGAGGGATTGCCTACAAATGAGTTAAGACTTAAGCACACCTATACAGAGTTGAGTACCGTGAAAAAGTTAACGAAAATAGCCGAGGGCACAAAAGGAAATAACAGCCATTACTCCAAAATTGTAACTGCGGATTAATTTATCTACCAAGCAAAAGTTCTAGCAATTAACTACCATCACTTGCACTCAGCTTTACCCCTCATCGCCACTCCTTAATCGTAATGTTTCATCCATCACCTTGCTTACTCTACCAAAAAAAAAAAAAAAAGACTTAATTCCTGGACAAGAAATCTTGCCTACTTCCCTCAACCCTCACAAAGAAGATGATGACTGAAAACTGTATAAGGCTGATAAAACCAGAATTCCTACATTCCCAAATTATGGCAGAATTTTAAGGAACAAATAACACACTTAATGGATTTCCGGGAAATAATACATTTCTGGGCAATTCCACCAAGAAGATAGTGTACTACTTCACCTGCCAGTCAGATTCCACGTGACTCACCAACAAAGATTCAGGCAACTTCAGCAAAAACATATCTAAGACTAAGATACGATCACAGAACCGTGTAAACCTTCCAGATATAAGTCCTTGCACAAGGGGTAGCAAACCATAGAACAAGACTTGGAAAGCGCGTTACAAGTTCGAATCGAGCTCCCGCACCTCAATGATCTCTCCTAAATGTAAAAGAACTGCGACCTCGACAAGAAAGCACCAACCTTCAACAGAGGCATGTGTATATCCCCTAACGTGTCATTGGGCGAGAGCAAAGCCGTTTCGAACTCTTCCGCAGAGAACTCCACCGAGATATTCAACAGAGGCCTAAAGACCTGCGCAAACCCAAGCCAGCAAAATCAAAACTTCAACCCCACAAGAAGAACAAGGCCACTTCCCCAACCAATAAAAAAAGCCGAAAATTTTTTGCGAACGAGCTCACGCACGTGCAAGAAATCAAGTATCGAGGCCAATTCCCACATGGACCGGAGGCTCCACCGCGGCAGCTGCCCGGCCTCGGGGGCCGCCACGAGCGGCGTGACGATCCTGCTGCTGGCGCATTGCGCGGGCGACTCCTCCTCGCCCCGCTCGCGCTCCTCCTTCTTCGCGGCCGCCGCCGCCCCCGCCTTGGGCCTCCTCTCCGCGGCGCCGTGCTGCTGCTGGTAGTGCTGCTGCTGCTGCGCGGCCTGGAGCCTGGACGCAGCCCTAATCGCGCACGCCCGCGCGGGGCGGCCGCTCCGTGTGGGGACCACCACGACGGTGGTGGTGGTGGTGCCGTTCTTCGCCTCGTCCTCCTGCCGCTTGCTCCCGCCGTCGCCCGCGCCGGCGGCGGCGGGGCCGGGGGCGTCGGGCCGGCGGTCGGGGGAGGATCGGGCGGAGGGGATCGGAGGGGCCGGCGAGGAGGACATGGCTGGGGGGAGGAGATCGGGGAGGGTTTGGGGGTGGGGGGAAGTTAGGGCGGGGGATTAGGGGGAGGAGATCATGGCCGTCGGATTGGAGAATCGGCGGTCGAGGTCGAGGTCGAGGTCGGGGGAAATGGAGGACGGTAGAGAGAGAAAATCAGGAGAGAGAGAGAGAGAGGGTAGAGAGAGAAAATCAGGCGCGGGAGAGGACAAGGGAATGGGGGCTCTGCGACTTTTTGCTGCTTCTTCTGCAAGTGGAAAATTTTCTCGAGGAGAGAGAAAGAGGGATGGAGGGAGGGTTGTGAGGAAAGAGGAGAAGAAGGTAGAGAGAGAGAGAGAGGAGGAGGTGGAGGAGCAGGAGAAGGCCTGGAATTCCTATTCAGGAATTTTTTTTTATTTTATTTTATCTTTTTGTTACTTTTTTATCTCTTGGTAAAGAATTGATGTATTTTATACGTGGTTTAAATTAACTAGGGTCAATACGAGGAAAAATCTTAAATTGATATATCTGAAATATGCATATATATAAAGTTACCTTATATTACTTTCCATTAAATTTTACTGGCCGGGCACCTTCATTACCTATACTTGCCCCGGTTAGTTCTGGGGATCGGCATCGTGGGCTCTAGTGTGGAGCCCTTGCCCCCCGAAGGAGGTGTGGACGGGGTCTTCAATGGAGGGAGGATGTTTTTCGAGTCCTCGCCCAGGCTTTACCCAGACTTTCCTGATGATCAAATCAATTTAAGGACTTAATTAGGTCATGATGTATTTTATACGTGGTTTAAATTAACTAGTGTCGATACAAGGAAAAATCTTAAATTGATATATCTAAAGTATGCATATATATAAAGTTACCTTATATTATTTTCCATTAAATTTTACTTGTCAAATTGCTTAATTAGATGACATACGATTAACGAGTGTACTCATTTAAGTCTTAGTTTATGATTTTTTTATATCAATCTAATTTAATAGAAAATAATTGAGAGTAAAT
Source organism: Eucalyptus guilfoylei (assembly GCA_016097605.1). NCBI lineage: Eukaryota > Viridiplantae > Streptophyta > Magnoliopsida > Myrtales > Myrtaceae > Eucalyptus > Eucalyptus guilfoylei. The sequence goes on from CM027861.1 coordinate 2,076,048, forward strand.
TTGTTACAAATGTATCGGTTTCAGGATTTTAATGATCAAAAATTATTTTAGAGTAAATTTGTCAATAACGTACTAATTAAGGGTTTTTGTGATATTAACCTTAACAAATTAACTAAATAAAAAAAGTTATGTAGTTTTCAAAATACTAATTATGCGTATCTCAAAATACATATTTCACGGATGTAGATAGTTTTCTATTAAATTTTACTGTCAAATTACGAGTAAGATGACATATGACTGTTAACGAGTGTACTAGTTTAGGGTTTAGTTTATAATTTTTTGTGGTATCAATCCAATTTAATGAAAAATAACGGAGAGTAAATTTGTCGCAAATGTATTAATTTCGGGATTTTAATAATAAAAAAAATTAGTTTTGAGTAAATTTATCACGTATGTGCTAATTAAGGGTTTTTTGTGATATTAACCTTAATAAATTAACTAAATATAAGAAGTACATAGTTTTCAAAATATTAATTATGTGTATCTCAAAAGTAATTGATGTATTAAATAATTGTGTTTTTTTTTTTATTTAGTCATTTATCAAGTGCTAAGGAACACTTTCAATGAAATTCAATTGGATATGCATTTTTTTTGGACACCCTCCGTAAAGAAGAAGTCATTTCCTTTTACGAGGGCACAGTTAGGTAAGACTATTTGAAAAAGAAAAAGGAGGCAATGATTAATTTTGCAGATTAAATTTCGAAAAAAAATGACAAAGAAATATATTGCTTCCATGGCCTTTGTGCATTTCTCTTTGGGTTAATGAAATATCGAGGAGAGGAATAAATCAGGTCAATAAAGATCTTAAGATTACAAAAACATGCCTTGTAATCGGGCAGAAATATCTCAATGTACATTTTTAGAAGTTTTCAAATTTCACGAGACTTTCTACGCAAGATTTGGGGAAAAATCCATCAATAATTTGATTCATCTCTTTGAATATATACTAGATAATTCAAATTGTGTTCTTAGTGTAGGGTTTTTACTTCTTGTCCCATTTATTATCAGATCCCGTCATCTATAATTGAATTTCTTGTACCACTGGTAATTAATCCTCTTGGTTAAGTAGACGATTAGACTTGGCTTAAGTAGGTTTTGTAATTTCATCCTCTTTCTTTGGCCTTTTTGGTAAGTGTCTTTCGAGAGGCATAATCTTCCTGGGTAATATAATAATAAAACGTTTTCCTTTAACTTCGGGTCGGATCTCTTCTGACCCGGCCCGGTCTCTTAGTTTGGGCCGACATCAAAAGGGCCCAAAGTCAACCCCATCGGCCCAACTGACTTTAGCAGTTCAAGTTCTTCCGTGAAAACATGTCATAGACTCATATGCCTTTTTCTTACACAGTTCAAAGGTATTTCCATGATGATCTTGAAGCAATTCCATGCAACAGCACCTCAAACAACACTATGATCTGCAACCAAAATTGGAATTCACACTTGCGATGTCGCCGGAGAGCGTGCATTTGCATAAAGTCGCTACATTTTTCAGGCCGTTGGGAAGGGCTACATGTTGCCCCAGAGGAATAAGCACAGAGAGGCAACTAGGCACACCAAGCTGCTGTATCTGTAGACCAACAGGTTTGCATCCGAAGGCTGTGTGCTCGGACCCGGGGTCGAGACGTTGGTAACGTTTTCTTTCGGGCATGTGTAGCTGCAGCGGCTTGGGTGGACGACCCTATATACCCCGTTGTAAGCCAGAATGTATATGTCCTTGCGATTGTCTTCCCCGAAAGAGTAGATGTAGTTCAGAGACGGAAGGGAGCTTCCTTGCACGGAGTCACACTTTATAGGCGAGTCTGTCGCGCAGCTGAAGGGTATCTCACTCGAAGTGAAGTTGCCACTATTCTCGGGAGTCTCCACGGCGGCCCAGAGTGCTCCGGCGTATAAGTCTGCGTACAAGTACCTAAACAATGCGTGACATTTTAGTTAAATGGTCCATTCTGCAGTAACTTACAGACCAAGACATGCACACAGAACATCCACAATGAGTACCAAATGCAGAACATCAAATGCAAATAGATGTGCATCGCTACTAACCTTCCATACATGCACGGGTCCGTGGTTGACCGATAAAAGTGGCCGCCAGTAATGGCCGCAGATCCCAGCTTGTTATTAACCTGTGAGTGATTATAACCCAGCACAGGCAAAATGAAGTTTTTCGCCTGTACTGAAGTATTTCCTTCAGAGGCGTAACGATAAGGACCCTCGTAAGCATGCCAGCCATAGTTTCCGTCCTTGGTGATTAGATCGACCTCTTCATATGTATCCTGTCGATTACGATGATCAATTTCAAGATTAGTTCAGAGACAGACTTGAAGTGCCTAACATGATGCCTATCTGTCAATTTGGCTTTGCAAGTGGCCTTTAGCAAGCAACTATGGCATACACACAGAAGAAACCCTTCTCAGTCGAGACGTTTCTTCGAGACAAATCCATGAGTGCTGGTTAAAGATGATGAACGTGAAAATATCTCTAACCTGACCAACATCTCCACACATAAAATAGGAAGGCCTCGCTGCGTCAAAGCTGCAACGCCATGGATTTCTCATCCCTACAGCCCAGATCTCCGGCTGCAACCCGTTATCTTCGGTGAAAGGATTATCACTGGGTATAGAGTAGTTTCCCCAGAGACCAAGTTTGTTTATTTGATCAACACCTGAAACAATCAAGAGCTTGGTGCGGTGATATGTTGATAGCATCAAGAAGATAGTACTACAGATGTCGTTACTTACTCGGGATGTTATCAACATCAAGCCTCATGATCTTCCCGAGCAACGATTTTTTGTTCTGGGAAAAGTTGTAGGGGTCGCCCGAGTTATTAGGCGAGCCACCATCGCCCATCATAAAATATAAGTACCCATCAGCGGGTCCAAAGAGGATCTGTCCTCCGTGATGAGCGGTAAATGGAAGGCCCATAGTGAAGATCCTTCTCACTTCAATCGGTTGGGCACTCTTTGCCTGCACAAACAATGAAAGCTTGATCACATAACTGCCCCTTAAAAAGCAACAAGGTAAGAGAAGTAGAGGTTGACGTATGTACCATAGAAGGCTGAGATGCAGAACCATTAGCAGAATATTCTGCAATGACAGTTTGGTATTGGCACGGTTGAGAACCGCCATCGGAAGGTAGCTGTGAAGGGTCACAGTTCACATCTGAATTGCATGCACATCTTCCCGCACAACCAGGCCACTTTGACTTGTCGCAATTGAATGAAGCAAACAGCCGGCCATTCTCTGCAAAGTTCGGATGGATCGCAATACCCATCAACCCAAATTGTATATCAAAATGAACCTCATCAGTCAGGTCTAAAAAGGGACTGGACTGATCAATCTCCAAAATTCCTCCCGATCCCTGCTCAGGAATAGTAGCAAGCCAAATATAACCCTTCTGGTCAGAGAAGAAAGCACGGTTCGACCCATCAGGATGGGCAGCCATATCAAGATATGACCCATTCCCTATCTTCTCGAGGCACAACCCCTTTGGAGGGCTTGGTGCTTCTGTGCTATTCAGCTTAACAGGCTCACCATTGAAACATACAGATTCATCAAGCGATGCTCCACCAAACGCTTTGCAGAAATCTCCTTTAGACTGCCACAATGCAGTCAGCTTGGTGAAGCTGGCATTGACCAGTATTCCGGCTTGTCCTTGTAAGGAAGGCGCAAAGGGTGAGTTGAATATCGATGTGTTTGAACATGTATCCCATACTTTGGAGCAGAAGTCAGTCTCTGCTTGGTTGGACTGCGATGAATTAGCCGAAACAGTCGAATTGCACAGGATAGGAACTGGCCGAGGCGTGAGAGCTACTGTAAATAACTCGGCAGAGAAAGGATCACATTTCTGTGAGCCATAATAGAGGGAAAAGGGGTGAGACCACAAATTTATTAAAGATTCACTCACAGCGATAGAACGCAAGCCAAATAAATTTCAACGGGTGTCATTAGAAGAAATTTCTCATCATGGACTAAGTGAGTATTATGACACAGCAGATAAAATCATGTGTAATTTATAGACGCCAAACTTCGACTAAATTTCGATCAATGGCTAAGTGAGCATCATGAGAGCTGTTGCATCTTTGATCCACTATTCAACCACGAGAACAATCATGTTGCCCAAAAGTCAGTATTGCCTCATTAGAACTTCTCTTGGAAATCATCATCGACATAGAGATGTGCAAAAATTTAAAAGTATGAGCCCGAAATTTCAGCTTCCATTCAACAGCCAACTGGCAATTTTAACGAGGCATGGTGAGCAAAGGGCATACCGCGCAGAGGATTGACTTCAAAATCGACGCGCAAACAGAGTCGGATACATTCATGGCTTGAAACTGCTTCTGCAATTGCGAATCTTCGGTGGAGTTGCAACATGTGCTTCCATTGTAAGGGCAGAATGTCAATGGAGTCCTCAGGGCACTTGGCGATCCTATAAGCATTGCAGGAAGATATCAACAGGATTCAGACAGCTACATATTTCTTGCACAGAATTTCGTGGCGAAGCAAAACGTGAACTTAAAAGCACGAAGTGTAAGAGATAGCAAGGAGAGAGAAAACTGAACTCACTTGAATCAGTGCATAGAGGAAGAGAAGCTGCAGGACTAGGAAACATCAGCAGCGAGCTAGAAACCAGAATGACAAGAGCAAGAAGGCCACCCATCTTATGCCAGAATCACCCGAAACCCAAAAAAGAGTTGGCTTCTTTCACATCACTTTCTGCACTTTGTATACACCCAGTGCAAGATTTGAGAGGCACCCACCTCCGAATTTGACAAATGGAAACATATATCTACAGAAAAACCAAAACTTTGGGGTGTTTGAACACCGAGCACTGTCAACTACTCTTTATCTTCCCTTTGTTTCACTCCATTATTGGCCCAATCTCTCTCTCTCTCTACATAATCTTTTGAGAAGAGCATCCAGAAGGGGCAAAAATAAACAATTCCTGCTGTCTGTTCAGCCTTATTTTCTCTTCTCTCTCTCTCTCTCTCTGAGTCCCAAGCCTTTAGACTTTTTCTATTGTTCAAACCGCTGGCGGAAAACAGATCACCATAAATCTTTAAAATTAAAGACAGAGGTGGTGCCCGGGAGACTCCAGGTTTGACTTTCACATGAATAAATTTCCCTTCTTTTCTCTTTTCAATCCAAGAAATTTAATTGAGGTGGTTGAGAAGGAACCCCCCCTCCGCCGTGTTCTCAGCACCACCAACTTGGCAACGACAAATCCTGGTGGGCTTCTTGTGTCATTCGCCACAACCGCAATCCATCGCCTCCGTTCCGCGAGCTCAGACGACATTCGCTTTCACCAAGCCCGAAAAGACATAAACGCACTTCAAGAAACTTGCCGAATGTGCACACAAGCACATTCCCCGCTCGCACTCTGCATCGAACAGAGGCCGAAAACCAATGACTTTCCCATGTCATGCTGATCACATAACTTCTTGTTCTTGCTACATATGCATAAATAAGAAAAGGAGAAGGGGGGCCATGCTAGCACGTGAAAATCTAGAAGACGGTTCTTGTATATGATTTGATTCTGTTCACCGCGACAACTTATGATAGCCCAAGATTTCCTGTCTTCAATTTTTTCGCCTCTTTCCGCAGCAGGATCTCATGTAAGACAAGCGAAAACGAGAGCCATGCCTGTCCGGGCAGCTCATCCAGATAAAGCTAAAAAATGATTAATTAAATTTAAGACGACACCTCTGCACGTCTGTAATAAACGATTAACTAATGTAGTAAGTCAAAGGTCTGGTTTTCTTTATGTGTTAATCTCATATTAGTCATCAAGTGAGGGAGGGCGCAAGAGAGGGTGAGCACTGAGATCGAAAATGGCGTGTGAAAATGAGCCAGATGACCATTTCTTCCATCTTCGTTTTCTCTCTCTTTGGTTGACAAGAGAACGAGGACGGTAAAGAGATTTTCTTGTTGGCCTGTCTTCAGGCGAGGATAAGGTTAAAGAAAGAATTCTGTCCAGATGGGAAAAGACGAAAGAAAAGGATGAAAGAGGAATTTTGAAGCTTTGACTTTTGAGGAGGAGACGCTTTCGGCATTGCACTCTTCACATTGACTAGAGTAAGTTGGAAAGTCGCCATTGTATCGTTGTTCTATTGATGTCGTGGTTTGGTAACGTTTGTAGCTCTCAGGACCATTCTTTATTCCAAACTCTAGTCAGATAAATGGGGATTTGCAAATTACAAGATAACAAGAGTGCTTCCTTTTCAACTCGTCGGACCAAGCCATGAGCTGCCGAAGTGTCGTCTTTCCCCTTCGTCTTTATCTTTTGGGTAGTCTTTATACTCAAGCTCAAGTCACCCCTACATGTCCATCTTGCAAAATGCTAAGAAAGTAAGGAAGACAGCGTTAATTCGAAGCTCGGAGTTTTGCTAACCCGCTGCGCAAGAATATGACTTGCATAAAGTTCACATTAACCCGCTGATAGATAAATGACCATGTTGTCTTTCACAAGAAGGTTCTAAAGTCAAATGCTTTTGTCGGAGTCCGATGCATTTACTATTGCAACTTGCATTGAAATGATCTCCTGGTCAGTCCTTTTTCGTAGTTAATGCGACAATGACGTCCTCTTTGGACTTTCGTTTAGCCCGCTTAATTGCAAAGCGTCGTCCACCGCCACCCCCACTTTTACACAATACTCAATAGTATAGTGGAAGACGATCAAGAGCCAAGCATTCCTCTTGGTAAAGAAACAAATTAACTACTTGGTCTTTTTTATTTTCTTTTTTTGGTTGAAAACAGCTAAATGAGAAGGGAAGCCCTAAAGTTTTACACTGCCAAATTTGAATTCCTTTCCCTCAAATTACCACGGCTTTTGAATTAGTAGCTGATCAACACTAAACAGAGAATGGAAGATCTAGCTGCCTTCAGTTCGAATGAGCAAAATGAAAAGATAATTCTGATACGAATCAGACTGCATGTCTCCGTTCTCCCCACCACAAAGCCACCGCGATCATCTGGGACATAAGTTGGCAGCAAAGAAGGAATCCAGCGATGCAACTAGCACTACTTCAACAGCATTCAAGTCTGCTGTACAGAGGTTAACGATTACTTGTGCAATGCCACGTACCCCAGAAATAGCCAGCTTAAAAGTTCACCTGTGTGTTGGATCTATGTTGTTCCTCCTATTGAAAACACAGGCCACTATCGCATTTTTAACTGTCCAGCGCACCAAGTGCTTTCATGTCCTCCAAGAAAGCCGTGTACGAGTCATCAATGCCCTTTGGGACGGTGGAAGATGAACTAATAACCTCTGGCTTCGCAACTGTAGGAGTCACAGGTCGCGGGGCTACTACTGCCGTTGAGACTGCTGCTTTTGGTTTCGATTTTGGAACTGCAGACTCTCGCCTCACCCGAACAGATGCAGGAACCTGTTGCCACATAAATATGCTCAGCTAAAACTGCCAAGTAATGAAATATAATGCAGAAGGCCAGAAACGAAGATGCAACGACAGCAGTGAGCAAAGGAGAACGGAATTACCATGGCCGTAAGTTCCGGTGTGTGCTGAGCAAGTGGCCTTTTTACAACAGTGGGGGCTGCTGACTTCACATATGATGGCTTTGGGGGTACAGGTGGCCTAATAGCAGCAAGATCGTCTTCTAGCAGAGTGGGTGGTGGACCAGGTGGAAGTGGAGGCCTCATCATCGGAGGAGCTCCAGGTGGAGGGCCATATGGTGGCCTTGGAAGCAAGGGAACCATCATTCCTGGTGGAACCCCTTGGTTGGGAAGCCCAGCAGCAGATAAAGGTGGCCGCATTTCTGGTGGAGGTGGCGGCGGCCGGAAACGTGACATGCCGGGCGGTAACACATCAGACTGCATGGTTGGCATCATACCAGGTCTAGGCACTGGCTGTTGTTGCCTTGGAGGAGGCGGTGGTGGTGGGACCAAGTTAGCAACATCCTTGTTGTCGGAAGGATTACTGGCTTCATTTTCAAGTGAGCCCTCAGATGGATTGCCTGCAGTCTTTGGTGGCAATCCTGGAGGAGGCGGTGGTAATGGAAGCATGGCAGGTACCTTTAGTTGAAAGAAAGAAGAAGAGGTAAACATTAGATTCCATTCACATATATCACTAAATCTAGTGACTAATAGCAAGAATATTCAAGGTTTTTTCTTTCTTCCTTTTGGTCGAACAAGAATATTCAAGTTAAGAGTAAAGACTAGTCCATGATGCTAGTATCCACATATTACTTCTAAGCTTTAGCTTTTGATCTCCATCAACTTCAGATTAATGGCTTAAGCACACTAGTCAATCTCACTATTCCAGTTGATACCACACATGTTCAGGAAGAGTTTACCTGAGTATCCTCAGGTCCCTGGCGATCTGCTGACAATGTGGATACAATTCTATCATTAACCCCAGGAGGTAGTGGCTGAGCAGATTGTTGCTGAGGTGGAGGCGGTGGAGGTAAAAGGCCAGTTCCAACAGTTTCTTTAGGTGGTGGACCAGGAGGAGGAGGGGGACCTGGAGGTGGTGGAGGCAAAGGAGTACCAACATTGGTGGCAGCAGGCTTTGGTGGCAATGGAGGAGGAGGAGGTAGAGGCAAAGATGCAGCTAAGGCAGAGGCATCACCAGAGGCCAATGGCACAGGTGGAGGAGGTGGTGGTGGAGGAGGAGCAGGAACTGCAGAAGGATCATCCTCTGCGCCTGAATTAGATGACGACGCACCTGCAGAAGTGCTTGCAGAAGGAGCAGATAATGGAATTCTAGGTCCTGCAGGACAAAGTTAATAACTCAGAAAAATGATGAGAGAGCATGTAAAAGCAAGGACTGAGAACAAACCAATACCTATTGATGATTTAAACATTGGGGGCTTCCCAGGTGGTGGGGCTCCTGTGGGATTGAGAGTAGGATGGTAGTATACAGAATCCTGCACCAAAAAAGGAGATCACATCAGTAATGTAAATAAGAAAAGGGTCAAAAGTTTGAAATTACTTATTAATTACCTCAGGCTTGGGGTGCTTGACTCTCTCTTCATCTGCACTTGCCCTTCTTGGAGGGGGTCCCAGATGGCTGCGAAGCCAAAAAACTCACTATTTCTAGAGAAGGCATTTCTCAATCCACAAAAATAAAGACAAAAAACAATATGAATGGGCAAATTAAACAAAGGAATACAACCTACCTAAACATGACAGGGGTTTCACCCTTTTCACGCATCTTCTCTTCATATTCCTGTACAATAACACAAAAAAAAGCCTGCTCATTACTGGTGGCCAGTTGTTTAGGTTAGCTGACACTCTACTTTCCATATAAATGGTACAGTAGAAGAATATTGTGAAAAGATAATCCAGTGGAGAGGACATTCTGAAAAGAAAAGGCTCAACCATCTGATTACATTTCAAAGAACTTCACGCATCAATAATTGCATTTCGCATTAACCAAAGGGTGAAGAATGATCCATTTAGATTATCCCGTTTCTCCATCAACTTTAAAATTCACCAGAAAAGGGTGGAAAATTGTCTGAACAATTCTCAAGCAGCATTATTCAAACATCAACATTGTCAAATCAGTATCTTCATCCTCTGTAATGTATTTGACAGGAAAAAGGTACTGCCAATTACTAATTTAATTGAAAAAGAAAGAATTATTCAAAATACCACCCGTTAAAGGCATCATCATCTTCTCAAACAGATAGGAAAAGCAAGATTATTATTTTACCCCTCGTGATAGTTAAATCACCTCTCCGAACAGCAATCGTCCAGCCAATCATCCAATTAGCTTGGAGATATGCAAAAAATAGGAATCCCTCCTCCCTCAGAGCTGATTAAATTAATAGTTAAAAAGGGATTACCCAGAGACTCAGAAGCCAGATTCATACCAAGGACCACAAGAACTATATCACAAGCTGTCCATCAGTCTTGTCTATTATCCTGTAAATAACACGACACTCTCAAGTTCTAATGTTTACAAAGCCGAAAAAAAAAAAAAAAAACTGAAATATAAAATTAACTTTTGCAGAGTAGGGGCCACACCTGCTTTTCCTTCTGCCAGAATGTCTCAACTATTTTATAATTTTATCAAGCATGTGCTGTTTTAGTTGGAGATTTATGAAGTTTTCAGTTGCATCAAAACCTAATCTACCAAATCTTGATGAGCTAAGAACATGAGCCGAAAAAATTTAGCATTTGCCAACATACATAGAGGAAAGTAAAGGAAGCTCACGGAGACAACTAAAAAATGGAGGTAACGGAAGCTCAACATCATCAGCAACACCTATCCTACGAAAGTTTCCTCTATCTCATTTCTCTGCTATCCTCCACCAAAACAAACCAATTGTCAATTCATCCAGCAGAGATACAAAGGGTGGGAACACCACAAGAGGTTCATCCCTTCAGATCACGCCCTAGGCTTTTGTATCATAGATGGAAGTAGGAAGCTACACACAGTTGGCAGAAACCACCCCTCATTATATGCAATGCAAGCATGCTTAGCACTAACTTTAGTCGAAAAGGCCATAGTTTAAATGAAAGAAAATCATTCCATGCTCTCAAGGATAAATTTGAAAAAAGAAAAGATAATCATCACAATAGTGACTGACTGCCACGACTTTCACTCAAGTACAAGACAGAGAATCTATATGTCCATCAATGCACTAGCTTTGCTTGTGGATTTCTTTGATGAGGTAAATATGCATTGACAGGATATAACAACAGGAAAAAGAAATTGAAAAGACAAACCTTCTTCATAAAAATATAATTGGAAGGAGGTATCTTGAGTTATTTCTGTGACACGATGAAAGATATAACTATTGAAGCATAACATCATCCAGAATAATATCTAATCAAGTCCTGAAATTCCTATGGACTTATTCATTTTCTTGAAAACATTGGACTTCACAATTTAAAAGAAACATGAGCGAACATGACTAAACATACCTTTCTCTTCTTTAGAACAAGATTAAGTGTGTCTTCCAGTTGCCTCTTCTTGTGCTTTCTAGCTTTATCCAGAGCACCATCAGCCTCTGCAACAACAACAGCTATGTGAACTTGACCTATCGGAAGAGGCTATGGAAACAAGCCACAGCCACATACCCGAAAGGCAAAGAAAAGAAAAAAATCATTGAAATACAAGACAAGCACGAGGATGGAAGTCTACAAAGCCTAACAGAAACATGCCATTTGCCAAACTCTCTTCCCTCGTCAATAAGAAGTACAAAACACAGGCAAAGATATAAGACACAGGCAAAAGAACACAAACTGAAACAGAAAGAGAGGGTAATAGAATATTTGTTGGGTCACCAAGCCTAGTCTGGTCCAAAAGAGTAGTACTGTGTCACAATATTAATCACATCACAAATAATGGGCCAGCCCATCAACCTGATTTAGGATTGGGTGATCAGGCATAGCCAGCCAACGCATACATTTCAGGCCCTTGTAAAGCAAAAGCGTGGAATATTGTATCAAAATATTCCTTAACCAATCAAAGCACAATCAACATATCAGAAGCACATGATCTATGTTCAATATATAATCACAACTTTTTGCTCAAGGATTGCCTTTACGAGTGACAAAAAAAAATCTAAATTGCATGTGATTGATTATTCTCCCTGCAAGGAGTACTTTTCTTGCACTCTCCACTCATTTTGCTTCCGACAAGAATTTGTGCTTGCCTCATTCAATACCATATGTTTTATTCAACAAAAAGGAACATTAGGTCTAATGAGCTTTGATGTTGTGAGAAAATTCTAACTTTTTTCGTAACTCTTTCTATTGAATTTATCCTCGGAAGCTTTTATTATTTTATCTCGATATTGCAATGATGTGGTTGATAACATCGAAAAGATCCCTATGTGATATAAAAACAACAATCAGGAATTTTCTAAGTGTTATTGAGTCCCTACATGATACGAAGAATTCCAAACTTATTTTGTTCACAAGAGGAAGATCCATATAAAATAGGATGCAATTTTGAGAATAACCAAAACACGTGTTCCAATTTTACACAAATGAAAAAAATTCATGCCCTTGCAACACACGGAATGCTACTAGTATAGCCTATTAAAATGCCTTACATGTCTCAGTCATCAAAACAGCGCAAAAAACAAAAGTCGGAGAACACTGAGCTGGTGACACAGTATCTTTCGCAAAGTTGCCACTGTCTTAATTGTTACATATACGAGGAAGACTTCTCCACCGAAACCCCATCAGGCCATTACTATACAAAGCTCGCTACCCGATTCTCTATGCTGTCAACGTCACTACGTTCCATTTGTAATATTGTCCTTCTCCCACAGATAGGACAAGTACTTCTTTCCTAATGAAATACCCTTCTCTAACAGATATGGTAAGTACTTTTTTCCTTAGAGAACAAATAGCATAATTACTTTTGAACTGCTTATGTTGTAACTCCCAAGTGTAATCAGTTCTCTTGACTTACAAACTTCATCCACTACAATGTGTCTTTTGACAAGCACACTTATACCAATGGACAGACACTCATTTTCACTCAAACATAATGTTGGATTACATTATTCACAATGGGTTTGCACCCCTTCCGGTGCCCTATAGAGCCAAGACCAAACTAAGCCAGGGCCACATCTAAGCCCAATCCCTCCCCCAAGACCAGGAAGTCTCTATACGCGCATGCGCAGGAAAATGAGAATGAGAGAGAGAGGAGCTAAATTGGTCTGTGAAAACTCTTAGACTGGAAGAAGTTCATATAAGCATCACTTCGAGAAAATTACACAAGAGAACGGTAAAGCAAGCCGGTCAAGCAAACTCGAAAGTTCTAACCACCATCTACATTCAATCGAGGGAGAAGTCGCACAATTCTAATTCAAGATAATATTTTTCGATAAACCCATCGCATCTCTAAAGAAAACTTCAACCCACCCTTAATGGAAGAAAAATAACAACAAGCCGTGCCTGAACGAGGAAAAATCGACAATTTCGACACTTACTCATCATCTCCAGTTTCTCAATCTGCTCCTTCAAGTTATCGGGGTCCTTCTTCAGAATCCCCACCTCCCTCACCTTCTTCCTCTCCTTCTTGTTCTGGCACCAAAAATCACAGACAGGGAAACGAGCTCATCAATCAGACGGAGCAATCACCAATCGCCAATTCAATCCAATGAAGATGGGGCAAAAAAATTAGCTAAAAAAAAAAAACCTAACAACACGCCATGCCCAGTCACTCCAAGGCACTGCGGAATCGAGTCCCGAAAGCTAGGGCACCAAATCGAAAGCTCGCAAAAAAAAAAAAAAAAAAGAGGAAAGAAGGTCGCGAGTAGAACGGAAATCGATCTCACCCGCTTCAATTCCTTCTTGCGGAGCTCCTTCCGGTACGCGTCCGTAGGGTTCATCACCTTGCCTCCCTTCGTCGTCTTCATCTTCACCTCCCTTCCTCTCTCTCACTCTCTCTCTTCTCTCTCTCTCTCTCTCTTGCCGTGCGGCGGTTGCGAGGACGGCGATCGGCCGCCGGAGATCGATTCGACGGCGGCTCCGGCTATCGGAAGAACGAACGGCCACCACTCGTCGTCGCGCAGTGAAAAACCGAACCTGAGAATGTGCAAGAGCCCGAGCTCCACCACCGGCGCGAGGAGGCGAAAAGCGCAAATCGCCGCGCTCCACGTGTCCGAATTGACGGAATCGCCCCCCATGTCCGGCCCGGCCCGCGGTTCCCCTCCGGAGTGGGCTTCGCGGTGGCGGACGTGGGCCCAATTAGAAATCGAGGCCCGATTAGATTATACGGGCCGGGCCCTTGCCTGGGGAGGCTGGGCCAGGGCGAGACGAGACGGCTGCCGAGCCCACCGATCATCTTTGTGGGCCGAACGTAGGGCTTCGGATGTCGCGATGCTAGAAACGCGTGGGTAAATTACACCCCACGACCCGGCTCGAAGGGCCGGATCACACTTGTTGAAGATCCGACCATATTGGTTTCAAGGGTGATCGATTTTAAAGCTGATAGATTTAGACCATATCTTGTTTGTCTTGTCTAATTCTAAGGTCAAGCCTGAAACCAATTACTTCAGTTTAAAAAAAAAAAAAATGAAGACAAATTGTAATTATGGCAAATAGTAAGGGCAAGAAAACAACTCAAAATAAAAATCATTGCAGAGTATATAGAATTACTGAGCAAAAAGAAAGTTGAGCTCATTTAAAAAAGATAAATCATCTTCTTCCAACTTCACAAAATATGTTCTAATCAATTCTCAAGTGGATGGTTGCAACTCCCAGAACCCAATCTCGATTCCAAATTTTGGAATCAATAATCGAACCTATTTCCACTGGAAGTGTGAACTAAACCTATTTTTATAATGAATTCGGTCTGATTTTTGAATTGAACCGAGCTAGTTGCATATCCTTAATCGGTTTAATTGTATTTGAAATAAGTCATTATTGGTCCTCCATTGCCCTCAAATCTCCCACGTCACAAATTTTTTAGCACGTTTGAATAACAACTTTATGGTAGACACATTCGATTACTGTCCTCAAATTAGAGCTTGCATCGGAACTTAACATCACGAGTCGGCAATGTATTACCTAATTCTGACCTAATCTCAAGAATTCCTCGAGAATCAAGACCGAGAACCTACTTTTTACAAGGCCAGATGCCGTAAGGGTTTCATTACTTCGACTTCACATTTTGCCAAAAACAAATTTTTGACCAATTAGATGATGTCGTGCAAAGGTACGGCAATATATTCGCATTTACATTAACTCTCATTATGAACTCCATTGTTTGCTTTAATATTTGACTTTTACAAATTGCCCACAAGCAATGTGGTATAAGATCTCGAGTGAAATATGTCAAATTGAAATTAATCAATCTTTTTCATCGATAAACTCAAATGGGTATAATCTTTTCGCGATCCTTCACGCAATAAATTGAATTTGGACTTCATCCTACGTATTGCCATCCAATTTCGTACAAAATAGGTAAGTAGATCCACGCATTGCGTTGACCGTTGACCTCGTTGATGTGTTATTTATTTATTGACTCGTGCGGGAAGGAGGCCAATCGCCACGTCTACAGATGCCACGTCACCAGATCCACGGGAAAGAGCGTGGGCGGCACGTGGACGACCCCCGGCGGCACGTGCCTCCTCGCGCGGGCAGTTCGGACGCAACCAGACGAAATCAAAAGCAATCATAACACAAAGAAAAATAATTCGGACCTACAGATGACGTCATATATTTTTACCGGACGCATTAAATCTGAATATAATAAGTGCATGTATATTATATGGCCGACGGCAATGACGTGAGCCTTCTGTACCCGATTAAACAACTATGTTCTAGTTGATTCGGCTTGGTATTCATCCATCCAAAATCAATCGGCCTAATTCTTTTAAAAAACACCAATCATAAGTCGAGTAATCAATTATATCATGACTTTTTCTGTTTTAAAAAAAACCCAAAATTAGCTCACGTCTCAATTTCGGGCTAAACTTTTTCTTTGTCTCATTAGAAAGTACCAAGTTCATGTCGAGTCTCATTTCCAACTGAACCTCAGAATAAATTTACAGTTAATATTTAGATATAGCCCACTGTTAAAATAATTAAATAATAAATTACGTATTCATCTAACGACCTAAATTTTTAGAAAAGTTGGTGATGGTCCATCAAATATCTCTCATTGTATTAAAACAAAGAGTCTTGAATTCAAATATTTTCAGGTCTCTATTTGCCTCTCCAATTATATATTTTCATGCATTTGGGCTTAGGCCAAAGTCCCAAAGTCCAACTCACACATGAGAGAAAGTGTTAAAGTAATTAAATATCAAACCATACATTTTCATGCCTTTAGGCTTAGAACTCAATTACGCTTTCGTCACAAGCTTGAGAACTTAGTCAAACTAAGCTTGAGAACTTAGTCAAACTTTTTAAAGCTTTTAAGATTTAATTGTACTTTCTTGATAAATTTTAACATTTTCAATATATTATCTCTTAAAAAATTTTGAGATGAAATCGAGGTCCAACTAAAAGTTCGTCCCTTTTTTAAGGAGAGGAAAAAAAAAAAAAGGTTCCGGTCACAATAGACCGTTTCGATTCGGGAAGTCAACCGTCGACCGGAAGCGGCGTGATGCATGCCGGCATCACGCCGTCCTTCCAAGAAGAAACGGTCGAAATCCTGAAGAGGCCGTCGGGTACGACGTTGCTGTCGGCCACCCCGATCCGCGTCAACCGATTTTTAAAAAAATCTCCAACCGAAATTTAAAAAAGATACTTCCCCAAGAACCTCCAAGAACGACTGCAGGGGAACTCCTGGAAGTCCCCTCGATAAATTCCACCGCATGTCTTCTTGTTCTTGCTCTTCTCCTTCCTTCTAGCCTCTCCCTCCATTCGAACCCCACATGTTTGCTTTCGCGGTAGATGGGGGACGGCGAATCTCCCGAATGCCGGCCTGGCGCCGAGGAGGAGGAGGACAAGGAGGAGGAGGAGGAGGAGGAGGAGGAGGCGGCGCCGGGGCTGCTGCAGGTGGCCGGGGAATCCTTCTCAGGGATCCGGCTTGCGGAGGCCCCGATCCTCCTGCTGGTCTACTTCCACAAGGCGTTCCAGGGGGAGCTCGCCAGACTCTGCAGCGGCGCGGCGGCTCTCGCCGAGATGGGGGCCTATGGCCGCCAGGAACGGCTGCGGGAGCTCCGCGGGAGGTTCGAGTTCTTGGTGGTGGCGTATGAGTACCACAGCGCTGTGGAAGATGAGGTTAGCATCAGGATCAGGATCAGGATCAGGCATTGTAGCGTTTGGGTGCTGATATTGTTATACAAAAAGTCTGCTTCTTATCGTTATCTTTTTTAGCTTCGATGCTGAGAAAGGCAGAAGACAGCAGAGCCTTTTTCAATCCTCTCTTTTTGGGCAATCTTTAGTTATTCTAGTGTTTGAGAGAAATCATCACCTGACTCATTTTGCTATTGGGTTAAAGAAATCGAAACTGGAACCAAGAGTAATCTCGGTGACTAGCTTAAACTCGGCTTTTTATTGGAAGATCGACGAGATAATATGAGAATCTTTGTCGGGTCAAAAGGTTGTGCCTACCTGTGACTGCATAATTGGATCTCTATGCAACTTTAGCAATGCATGAATTGACTTTTCAAGAGCAAGGAGCTTTATCAGCTGAGACTGTTCACAGAGGATATACAGCTTTATTCATGGTGGGGTCTAGGAAGATAGTGGGAAGTGATTCAAAATATTAGCTCGGACAAAAGAACATCATGTCTCGAGAATTGATAGGTCTGGAAAGGGGAACAAATTGATTGCTCTTATGCAGAGCGCTTTATGCTTTTTCTTCTCCTTTCAATCATAGTTCAGCATCAATATCATAGTTGCTCGTCTAATTCACCTCGAAGGGGGAATCAACATTATCTTCTTCTTTTTTGTCCACTGCTGTTATGCACTTCGACACAGCCTTAGTAGAGTTCTGCAGAAACTTCTGAGCTCTTGGACCATTCAAGATAAGAAAACCAATCGAATGTTGGACCATTAAAAAGGGTGCACATTGATAGTCACTCTGAAAAGGCTGAAAAACAATCAAATACCTCTGCTCGTCAACCTTTAAAGATGAAACTCCTGAAAACTGGGCCATGCTCTATCTTAATCTTCGCAACATGTCCCAAGCATGGGTATCTCAACTTTTAGATACTTTAAAGGTGATAATCATAATGATTCTATCGAATAAAGCGTTCTTTGCTTTTTCCCTGACAGGTTATATTTCTGGCATTAGATTCGCACGTCAAAAATATAGTGTGTACATATTCACTCGAGCATAGAAGCATAGGCGAACTATTCAACTCGACCATTCAGTTCTTTGATTTATTGACGGAGGATGATGATGATGAGCCCAAGCCATATCAAGAGCTCATGTTTACCCTCAGCACCATCCAGTCATCCATTTGCAAGCATATGCATAAGGAAGAAAAGCAGGTAGCGATACGATCTATCCAATTTTATGTTTTGTGCAGTTTAAGAGTAGAGTGATGGCAGTGACTAGCAGAAGAGTAGATACACAGTTTGTACTGTTTAGCACGCATGAGGATCAGATGATGTCAAAGCTGTTTCTTTTGCCTATTCTATGCGCAAGGAAGCTCACTTTTTAGTTTCTAGACATCGTGTCAAACTATAAGAATGAAAATGAGACTCATTGGACGAACTGATAGCCTCAATATTTCTCTGAAATATTTGATTAACTTTGTTCTGTTTACCTTTTTCTTCTGACTTCAGTTTACATGACTAGGTGTTTCGGCTGCTGATGCAACAATTTTCCCAGAAAGAACAGGCTTCACTTGTTTGGCAATTCCTATGCAGTGTCCCGGCCATCCTTTTAGAGAATTTACTTCCATGGATGATCTCCTTCATTTCCCCTGACGAACAGGAACAAGTCATCGATTTTGTTAAGGACACGGTCCCTAAAGAAAGCCTGCTGCAGGAGGTAGGCCAAATGCCAAATTTTTTAAAGACACCGTGTTTTACTTCCTGCGTTTAATAAGTTCAAAACTCTTGTGAAAAAGGTGATAATAGACTGGATTAGGAAGACTGATCGATCATACTTGATGGGCAAGATTGAGATTAGAGCGATGCATGAATTAGACGGCAGATCTGCAATTGTGGAAAGCACTCTCGAGCAGCAGCAGCAGGAGCAGAGAGCTAGTGTCGGAAAAATATCAAAATTCTCTCTGACTGATGGTTTCAAAGTTTGGCACGGTGCTGTTAGGAGAGATTTCCAAACAGCACTAGAAGCTCTCCATCGACTCAAAAGATCAGGGGTGTTTTCCAATTTGTCAGCAGTAGTTATGCAGCTGAAGTTCCTTTTAGATGTGGTAGCCTTTTATAGGTACTCATACTTCACATGTTCCTGTATTGAGGTTACCTCGGTTCTTTTTTTCTACTTCCTAATTATTTATAATCTCGATGCGTCTTTCCAACTCGCAGCAATGCATTGCATCAAATTTACTATCATGAACTTGATGAACTAGCCAATGGCCATGAATTTTCCTCATTTGATTGGACTGCGTACAAGAGCCAAATTGGATGTCTTCAACAGTTGCTTCACATTGATGCGCAAGATGAGACGCTCCCATGCAATTTTGTAGAGCAGCTTTCCTGTGAACTGAAGTTGTTTCTAATGGAAATCAACAGATTATTTTCTTACCAAGAGACAGAGGTACAGTTTTTCCAGTCCACTACGGCCCTTAAGGAGTTAAGTTGGACAAACATTTTAATGCAGAATTCTATTGGATTAGAACATTGACAGTTAATGATATCTTTCTAGATGAGCACATTCACATATTACTTTCTATAAGGAGGTTGTTCATGTTTCCAAACCATTTTCAACTATAATATCATCATGCAGATTATTTCAGCTTTTGTCAGGTACTTAATGTGATTAGCAAAAGCTGCAGTCATGAAATGCAAATTCAGCTTCTGTACATGAGCATATGCACGTTGCCTTTTGGATGGATCGAATGTGTGATCAATTGGTTTTCAGCTCATTTATCAGCGGAGGAATCAAGGTCCATCCTTCTTTACATAAAACGAGGAGACAGTACGATTGGCCGCTCTTTTACCTTGCTACTGCATGAGTGGTTCCGTATAGCTTGCTCAGGCAAGAAATCGATCGATGAATCCAGGATGGACCCACAATATTTTTTCAAAACAAGGTTGTTTACACTGCCCAAACATTTTGAGGGAGAAGCCAAGTATTCTGCTTCGACCTCACAATCAAATGATAAATCTTGCAGAGGATCTTATCCCATTTTATTGGGAACTGAGTCGGCCGCTATGATTAAGTTGAATACATCTAACTCTGGTATAGTTGCTTTGAGCTCGTTCTTTTCTTTGAGACCAAAGGCATCGAATATCTCTTTTAGGTTTCCAGCAGTGAAGAATGATGTCATTTCCAATATGAATCAGTGGGAGCCAGTCGATATTATCTTTTTCTTCCATAAGGTTATGGAGAAAGATCTTACAAATCTTGTCCAAAAATCACTTAAACTATCGGAAGATGCCAGTTTCCTCGAAGATTTCTGTAAACGATTTGTTCTAATATGCAATCTGTATCAAATCCACAGTGATACAGAGGATGAGGTAGCTTTTCCAGCTTTAGAAGAAAAGGGCAAAGTGCAGAACATAAGCTTCTCCTATGCCATTGATCACAGAATTGAAGCTCAACACATTAACGACATATCGTCCATTCTGGATAAGATCTCTACATTGCACATTTCTTCAAATTATTCTGATTTAAGTGTGAGGCGAAGTCATCGTCATCTGTGTTTGAAGCTTCAGAATATGTGTAGGTCCATGCATAGGATAGTCTCTGATCACATCCGCAACGAGGAAATTGAAATTTGGTCGTCAGTTAGAGAATGCTTATCTATTGCAGAACAGGAAAAGGTCATAGGCTGCATGCTTGGTAGAATAAGAGCTGAGGTATTACAAGATATGATCCCGTGGCTTATGGAGTCTTTGACACCCAAAGAACAGCAGAAGTTAATGTCCACATGGAGACACGTGACAAGAAACACGATGTTCGACGAGTGGTTGCAGGAATGGTGGGAGGGGGATAATGTGGAAAAGGAGGTGGAATCGGGTATCTCGCCCTCGAAGACAGCAGATCCTTTAGAGATAATCTCGACATATCTATCCAAAGACATCCTTGAGGAACACAGGGAGAAAATTCGCAACAAAGTAGTTAACTTACCACAAGGGCATGTTACCAATGACAAATCCAAGCAATGGAAAATGGGCACAATCAATAAAGGAAAAGTCAATAGGCATAAGTCTGATAAGTGGACAAAACTTTCTAACGATGATGCAGAACTAGGTATAGATCTGCAAGTTGACCATAAGTCCGCACACCAGGAGAATGTTTCTGCGATGAGTCAAGAAGAACTGGAAGCTGCAATTAGGAGAGTGTCCCGCGATTCTTCCTTGGACCTGCATAAGAAATCATCCATCATACAGAATCTGTTAATGAGGTCGCACTTCTGAATCATCAATAGGTTTTTACTCCCACTTTTAAGCAATGACTAGACTACCCAGTTAACACAGTGTTCTCTATCTTGCATGAATATCCAGTCGTTGGATTGTCACACACCAGAAATCTAACCCGGCTGCCACTGTCTCGAGTGATGGAGAGAAAATACCTGGTCATTCTCCATCTTATCGTGATCAGTTCGAGATGACTTATGGATGCAAGCACTACAAGAGGAATTGCAAGCTTCTCGCTGCATGTTGCAACCAACTCTACCCATGCAGGCGTTGCCATGATGAGGAAAATGTTCATTCAGTTGACAGGTGCGTGCAATATGACATGACTTGTTAGCATCTTCTTCTCTCATAAGTTTAGGTTCTAACTTTTGTACTCAGCACTTTCGCTGATCTTATGTGATACAGGAAATCCATAACCAAAATGATGTGCATGAAATGTTTAACGATTCAGCCAATTGGAGCCACATGCTCAACAGCTTCGTGTGATAATTTAGTGATGGCCAAATACTATTGCAGAATCTGTAGCATCTATGACGATGAAAGGTGAGAGCATGTCTTTTAGCAACCATAGTTGTTGCAGGTAACGGCCCTCAATGCCACAACATGCAGTATGCCCTGCTCTTTCCTTTAACGGCGAAACAAGTTACAGTAATTACCTGCCACTAGTTGTGCATATTTGTTACTGCAAATATCTTATTGCTCTAATTTTCTTCAAATTCACTTCCTATTTAGAGAAGTGTCACAACTCACAAATTTTTACTTTACAGAGTAACATGATTCATTTTATTCGGATTAATTCTCGCACTATTGGATCATTTAGTAAGGTAAAAGTTCGTTCACTAAGGCTCAAAGATGGAAGTTATTTCACAGGGAAATCTATCACTGCCCTTACTGTAACTTGTGTCGTGTGGGAAAGGGATTGGGCATTGACTATTTCCATTGCATGAACTGCAATGCTTGCATGTCGCGCTCCCTTTCAGTTCACAAATGCAGACAGAAATGCTTAGAAGATAACTGTCCTATTTGCCGTGAGTACATTTTTACATCGAACTCTCCAGTAAAGGCCCTCCCCTGTGGCCACTTGATGCACTCAGCATGTTTCCAGGTATGCACTTCTTCATCACTAGTCTTGATGTCTCTCCTTACAAATATTTCACTTGAGATTGATGATTCTCGTTCTGCTTCCAGGAGTATACTTGTACTCACTATACCTGTCCAATTTGTAGCAAGTCACTAGGGGACATGCAGGTTGGTTGCCCGATATTCCGATGTGCTCTTTCTCTCTCCCATTAGTAGGAATGAGCCTTATATTGTTCTCTAAGATCCTTTGACATCTTTCTTATACTTCCTTTCTTAATGCACAATGTTGTTATTCTTGATTGGCATAACGCCATCATCGTTGGTAAACAAAACTGAAATGCAGAAAATAGTTTGCAAGAACCCTAGCATACAAAGGAATTATTTGACAAATATTCGATTTCAACATCGTGCAGGTTTATTTTCAAATGTTGGATACACTTTTGGCCGAAGAGCAAATGCCAGATGAGTATTCTGGCAAGACCCAGGTTGATGTAGCTTAATGCTCTAGTTTGCTTTTAATTGGGCATATTCTTCTCTTGTAAGTCCGTTCGAAAATGACATAGAGAACATATTTACAGGTTATTCTCTGCAATGACTGCGAGAAGAGGGGAAGCACATCTTTTCATTGGTTTTATCACAAGTGCCGTCATTGTGGTTCATATAACACGAGGCTGCTTTGATTGCAACCTAAGATGCATATATATGAGATAACTCTCCTCAATGTTCGGATAGCACAAAAAACAATTCTGCATTTTCCCTGATGGAGAAAACCGTCTCCAGCTCCAGAGGAGGGATATGGAAGAAGTAAAAGTTTGAGATTCGTCGACATGGGGCATTGGGGAATGACCAAGTAATGTTGCTTGCTTTTCTTGTTTAAGCCAGTTCAGGTTCGCATGAGTTGCTCTATGTGTGTGCTTCACATGATGGAAAAAAATCCAGTGATTGAGGAAATAGAAAGTTCACCTTTTCATAGTGGGAAAATATGAAATGTGTGGGAAGAGCTTCTGCTGTGCCAAAACTGCAAAAAGTTCAACTCCCATCTGTCTGTGCCAAGTACAGTAATGTTATACAGTACAATGGCAGTGCCGTAGAAGCTCCCAACCTTTGATATCTTTGAAATGATCGGTAGGATTTCATCTAATGACTGATCCTGCTTGAGCTTTCTAAAAGTAGTTAAAGGGACTCAATGGAACAACAACAATTAATGAACTCAACGACTTGTATTGTACAAGTTCCATAGATGCTTTTGCAGTTGTCGAGAGACGAATGTTATATGTGTGGTTTATTCAATCTTAATAGATACTGATCTGGAGTCGACAAATGAAACTTACTGTCGCAGAGATTATCCGATCCTGTCATGCGTCACAGACTTCGTTCATAACAATTGACCACAGTACGATAATTTAGGCATCAAGCAGCAAAGTATGTCATGCCGTACCCTACGCTTGCAGAGTGACTATTTGACGTTCGGCATCTCTTAATAGGAAAAAGGAGAACTCAGAAAAGTCGGAAACTGCAGTAACAAAACTAATGATCCGAAAAACGGGTAGACCCTTTGAGTTGTTGTCTGATCAGTTGACACTGGTGAGGCTGAAGCATGCGGCAGCGCTCTTCAATTCGTTGTTGCCAGCATGCTCGATGGATTGCCTTGTATCCTTCAATGACGATTCTGAGCTGCATATGCGTTTAAACTCTTTACTTCTTCAATGAAAAGAAACAAGAAAAAGGTAAATAGCATTGAAGTATAATGAAGGCATTTAAGAATTTTGCTGTTATCGTATTAGATACGATGAGGCTCGTATCTGTTACGTGAAAGAAGAGTTGTACCTCGAGTCGCATGCCTCTTTATAAGACTGTGTATCGTCAATGGTGTCGAAGAAAGGTTGGAGTTCATCGTAGTCTTGGACTATTTCTTGCTGCACGTCCATCGGCTGCGATGCAGCCATCTGAATTGCATTGCTGTTGTTGTAATTAGCGTATTGATTTTGCATCCACAAGGCATTCTCGACATTATCCTTGGGCACCACATCACTGGAGCTGTCGTAACCAGCTATGCCTCCGTTGTTACCGCAGTGATTTTGCGGAACGGGCAAGGCGGCCGCAGTGCTGCACTGCTGCTGCGTTTGGTGGAACAGGGGAAGCGCGCCGTTCGGTGGGGCCATGCCCAATTCCAGCTGAGAAGGCACGTCTTCAGGGACCGGAGAGACCTGGTTCTGTTGCCTGTACATCTCTAGCTGCGAGTAAATGGCATGGAGCTCTTCCTTGGCCTGCTGTATTTGGTACTGTAGGTTCTGGATGAGGCCGTAGCAACCGTGCACCGGGTACCAATCGCGCATGTTTGCTTGGTCGATGATGGATCTCATGGCGATGGGCTTCTGGTTAGGATGCAGGCCTTTCAATATCTTTAGGATGTTGCTCACGCCAAACAACTTGTGCACGTTCCGGAAGATCTCCGGCTGGTCGGCCGGGAAGAAAGGAGCTAGAGGGCAGTCTGGTTTGCACTTCCTCCTCTGGTACTTGCACGCCGCGCATGCCTGGCTGGCGCCACCCTTCAGGGTCATTTCCTTTCGTTCCGACGCGGGGATCAATGGGAGCGCTAGGATTATCGGTAGGACTTGGAGAGGAGAAGGGAAGGTGTGGGAGGGAGTGGAAAGTGATATTAGCTAAGAAGCATGGTGTGAATGAGTCTGAAGAGAGACTGAGTAAAAGACGAGGGCCGATTTCGATGGACGTGTTTCCCTGAGGTGTTTTAGGTGTTCTTGTTGGAGAGAATCAGCAGAGTCCTATTCTCTTGGGAGATTACACATGTCAGCCCAAGTTCACAAAAACGCACGGCGTTGTTTGTGGTTGAGAATGTCTTGCCCTAGGATCGATTCAAAACAGATGTTTGAATCGAGGTTAACATGGTACTGGAGAAGAACACGTGCTTCACATTGTCGATCGGAGTCGACAACTAAGATTAACTCGTTACATGGAGAAAAATCATCGCCTAATCTGACCTAAACACATGCCACGATGTACCGGCGCGGCTTATTACACCATCAGGACCAGTGAAGCTAAAAAACAAACACTCTAAAATCTTAAACAGGGCGTTCGCGATCGACATTTGAAGTGGGGTTCCTTTCGCCAGATGTGAACCCCACATCGGGTTCAGTTCATGGACGGCGGTGGACGGCGGTGTGCCTCCGAGATCACCATCCATGTAACAGAACCAAGCATTACATTAATCTGTAGGAATCATGAAGGCTGGGCTTGAAACTGAAAAATCTATTTTTATTTTCCCCGTCAAAAAATTTCATGACATACAAGAATACTACCCTTTCGCAGTCATCAACGTTGTCGAAGGCCACGGGCCATGCTGGTGCCTTATACACAATTTAAGCTTGGGGAAAATACTTATATAAGCATATGTAGAGAGCTTTTGCACCTAGAATAATTATCAGCTATAACAACTGGTGTATACACCTGCCAACGCCTGGACGGATCACTTCCCAAGATGTCGTCATGATAGGCTCCCCAAATATACATGGGCAAACTTGTACTACCGTCTTTATCCTCGGCAAACCCACCTTATTGGATCGTCAGGCACACCTTAGAATTAGACCCTACTTCTCAATAAATCTTGCGGAAGAACACAGCTTCCTCCGACCTCTAATTTCCTTGAAGACCAAAATTTCAACACATTGTTCCTCCTCTGAGGAGGTACCCAGTGCTCCAAAGTAAAATCCAATGTTATCGCCAAAACTTCTCATTTTACACCAAACTTCACTTCATACGAATCTTCTCTTCTTTCTGAAATGCTGGCGATGCATATCGTTATCCGAACAGCAAGAGCTTTGATATCTCCCGGTATGAACAGTTTCTCACAATTCGAAACCAGCGAAGGTCCCCCTAAAATAGATTTTGAGTTGTCCCGCGCCCGCAAAAGTATGGAGAGGAAAAATATTCTATCTATTTCACAGCTTCAAAAAACAAAACCTGAGGTTGCAAATGCCCCCTCTCGCACATTGTGAGAACATCTGCCCAGCTACCAATTACCTATGCAATCAAAGGCAGATATCAACATCTTTCTTGGAAAAGAAAAGAAAAGAGGCCCAAGCTGTAAATTTAAAAGGTATAATAGTTTGCCAATTGTGCAAAAAGAATCTCATAATTGAGATGAAATGTTGAACTTACTTTGACGGTTTTATCATCATACATGATCCACTTTTCATGTTCACAACTATATGCAAAGCAATGGTAATGTTGGCCATAGTAGCAAACCTACGTACAGAATGAGAAGAAAAAACCACCAGTTACAGAGAGAAGAGAATGAGCAAACCTGTGTACATTAACATAACACCAGAAAATATACAAGTAAAAACTAATGCTCCCATCAGGCAGCGACCATACAACAAAAACATCTAAACGGTGGCATGGAGATTGTATGAGCATGCAAGACTATCTCATCAGGTAATGACCTCTAGCTTCTATGCCAATAAGTACTAATTAGTCAGTCACATGCCAGTATTGCCCTCAAAGTTTCAAGCATGGAGATACAGGAAAGGTTAAGGCGTTTTCCACTCTACAAAACCTCACTCACTTTCCATTCACAGCGTTTTCTACTTAAAAAGGAAAAGAAAACAACATCAGTGGGCAGCCCATACCGAGAAGAGGATTACCACTATGCTCTTTTATTTTATCCTCTCTCTTTTCTTTTTTTTAAATGTTGGATTACTCTAAGCTCATGTGTAGGGTCTCCAGGCAAAAACCATAATGCATACCAATGGAACCAAGTTACACAATCGCACAAGCATGGTCTTAGGGGAAAAACATATCGAGGGTAACATATATACATACCACTGAAACCAAGTTATGCATATGCTTAGGATCAAGACCACGATAGAGGACGCTCATATCTATCTCAGTACTGAGGGCTGACAATGTTGCTGCTATGTCATCAGCACTCTCGCATGTGTTCTGCCAACCTACAACTGCAACACAAAATTAAATATATATCTATAAGCGCTGTCAATTCTGATAAAAAATAATGCTTTGACCTCAGCTGCCAAGAACCACCTGTAGTGAAAACATGGGGTACAGTGGAGAGGAAATGATGTTTGTGATTGAGCTTCCCACAGCCACCAGACTCTGGATCACAAGTTAATTGATGGTTCATCTCCACAAGATTCAACAGCTCATCGAATGAGCTCTCTGCACACATGACCTGATAGACATGGGATAAGAGGATTAACAAAATAAAATTTATTTTACAAAAATGATCGACTCTCATCATTAACCCATAGAAAGTGGCCAGTGAAGAAAATCACTAACTCCAACAAGACATACCTTCATTGTTCTGAGGGCATTGGCATTAATATTATGAAAGAACGAAGTATATTTGAAACATCTGGATTCCAATCCGCAGTTGTAGCAATTCATTTGCTCAAAGATATCCATTCCAAAGAGAGAGTGTACAAGACAAGGTTTACAACAATCCCAGGATCCTCTAGAGTTACTCTCTTCTGATTCATCATCAGAAACACTTGAACAATATGTCAATGACTGGTGAAGGCAGTCAAAAATTACTGCCAAGACTTCAGAAGCATCATTCATCTGAGCCTGTTCATTGCTTTAATCTGTCAGAGTTCCACCAATCTCCCACTTAAAACAAATATAAAATAGAAGGAAAGAATAAGTCTACCTCCTGGAAAAAATTACTATCCGGGTACAAGTTACTTAAAGCTATTCTCAAAGCAGTAGGAGCAATGGCGTCCTTCCGTGCATCTGCAGTTGCTGTGCTCAGAGCAGTGAAAATATCATAAAGGGCACATACAACACAAGGATCTCCCACATGTCCATGGTCCAGCGTAGATCTTTTCAAGAACTCATCACGGAACTGCCTTAAATGCCACAGGGACTGAAAAAATGCGCACAAAAGAACAAAAAGTCAGGTTAGTGTAACCCTTGCAATCATTCTGAAACAGAAGCATGCCATAGAAGGAAATGATAAGGGTAATATATTGCTTCCACAAAACCTACCTGTATGATTACGTTCAGAAAGCAATTATATTCACCAATATCATTCTGCAATCCTGTACCAAACACATCTGCTCCGCGTTTGGTTTCTATTACTGCCTCACCATGTATAACACCAATATCATCTGCAGTTCTGGATGGCTTGTTTGACCTCAGTAAAGTAGAAGCCAAAGGGGACTTCTGACGCGCTTGGAATGTGTCTGAAACAGAAAGAAAAGTCAGCGTTTTGCTTATTCAAATGCAGAATTGTGCCTCCGTGCCCATGTGCTCGTGAGAGAGAGAGAGAGAGAGAGACGACAATCAACAGCAACCGCCAAAGAGTAATGTTCTATTGCCAAAAGGAAGTCGCATTGACAGTTGCGGTGCTGTTCTATTTAGCATTTCACCTTTAAGACAGCAAACCCCTGTCTCCACTGTCTCCATAGAATGATCAGTACATTTTCCAAGCACTCACTTTCTCACGAAGTTGGTACTTTAGGGGTTATTCCATCTCGTCGAACTTGCTTCACTTCCCTCCCAATCAGGGCCAATTTTCTTGTACAAAAATGCATGAATTCATACAAAGTCACGTTTGGATACAGGTCATCCCCTTTTTCGTTGGTCAAGAAAATACAGGTCATATATGATACTTAGTGTTGTGTTTAAGTTTAGGGGTTTAGGAAAAAAATTGTACTATCACTCCTGGCTCTTGATGTTTAGATTATAAGTAGCCACAAAAAATTGTTATCTATCATAATCAGATAATCAGTAAATCAGATTGTCAGTGATGCAACTGAGAAAAGCGTGAGACATCATTTCCAAAGCTAACACGGATCAATGAATGACCTATAGCACAGAAAAGAATATGAACACCCTTAAGAATAGTCCTAGTAATAAGCTTTAAAAATTGCCTGGTGTTCTTCACAATTTGTGATGATGACGTATATCACCCAAAAAAACAAAAGTCAGTCCAATAGCAGCCAATAGGAAAACAAGCAATGTTATAGTAGTCAATCAGAAAAATTGACTCCTTACCTTCAACAAAATCTGCTAATAAGCACAGTCATCAACACACAGACAGAAATGAGAGGCCGTACAAATAAACTATGAAGAAATGTACCAAGAGATTGGCTGACAGCTTTTTTAAGGTCAGCCTGAAATCTTTCTTCGTCGTCCTCCTCTGCCTGTAATTGTCTCAATGTCTTTGTCTGATGTCCTCCTAAAGTTGATTTTCACCATAACAATCAGATTTAAAATCCAAAACATGAAAGAGATGCACCTTCCCTAAAATCTGTAACAAGAAATTTAAACAAGCTACTAAAATGGCTCTAAAGAGCTAAGTTGCCTAAAAGTCAACAATCGTATGTTCTTCTGCTCTGGTGCACCGTATGATGTGCCAATATTGAATTGGAGAATACTTATAGGCTATTAAGCCTTGGGGGAATCGTGAACTTGAAGCGAACACCAAACAGGCAATTAAAAGAGTATTCCAAAAAAAGGGTAACTACAGAGAGTTCTAGCATACTCAATCCCCACTTCCGGAGCTGCTAAACATTTCTAGGCCAAACAATAAAAGCTAGAGTTAAGTACTTGCTCTAGAACAATGTTAGTAACGAAAGTAATTTGACCAATTAATGAGTTGCCTCTTGTTTCCCTTCCTATTCTCTTCGTTTTGAACGAGCAGGGTGGTTGTTGAGGGAAGAGATGGAAAGGACTCTTAATTCTAAAGAATCATACCTGATGTGACACAAGCTCTCTTAATGCAATTTTTAAGATTTGGATCATTTTCTTAAAACATCGTTGCCAATGATTAGGACATCAGCCCATTCATTCCAGCAATAGCTTCCTTCAATAAATAAAAAAAGTTTTTTAAGGGGCACTTCCTTAAATTATAACTTAAGTCCTTTAAAAATATAAAAAGATAGCTTTTGCATGCCTCATTATCTTATGATACGGTACCTTACTGCAATTCACTCATTTTCATGCCGTCTATGAAAATTTAAACTTACTATATCGTTTGCTTAACAAGTACTGTTAGAACTCTCTCTAACAAGATCCAAGTAAATAATCAACAACAAAACTAACCCATGACATAGAAATAAGTAATGCTAAATCAGACATTCAGTGACAGAGAACATACCACCATCTGTGTCTCGGTTATTTTGGAGTGGACCCTCAACATGTGCACTCCCGGCTTCAACATTTCCTTTTCCCGAAGGAAAACTCTCATTGCTTCCCTCCAATGGTTTGGTGGAACTCCTATGGCGCCTGCCTCTCCTTCCTGTTCGTCTATCAGAGAGCAAAACACCATCCTCAGAAAGTCCTCCATTGGGGAGACCTGCGAAATGGAGAAAAGAATTGATTGATCTGCGTCAAAGTGCAAGCCTCAATGTGCATAATTCTTGTTAAATTGCAACCTCCTTGAACTTTCGTCTCATCTGTACTTTTCTTCTTCAAATTATCAGGATACACTGAAGTACTCTCATGAGAAGTTGGCAGGTCATTCTTCAGTCCCAACTGTTGTGAAAATAGCAAACTTGTAAAGATCCCACTGGAAATTCTAGGTGAAACTATGCATTAAAGAAAGCATGTGATTCAACCGTGAATAAGCAGAAAAAGTTCAAGTAACAGTCCAACATCTATATCGAAAAGTATCTCCAAAATGACAGGCAACAAATAGCAGATGTCATCTTTACCAGACGAGGAGATTTGAACTGTTCATGTGCATATTGATCATCAGCTTGACTCTCCAAAGTAACGTCAGGATCTCCTTGCCCCAGCTTCAAAGATGTGCTGGTGAATTTTTTTTGTTGCTCAGCAAGCTGCCTCTGTTTGGCTTCGTTCTCAATGCGTCTCTGATACTCCAAAGTTTCTTCGAGCTTTCTTTCCTCAGCTTCAAGCTCAATTTTTCTTCTCATTTCCTCTTCCTGTTCTTTCAAGTCATCATCATTCATATAAGCTAAGTTATCAGAATCTGGCTGGTCACCGTCAGATGCCACCGATGGAGAACTGCGTCAAGGGGAGTTCAGGAGCAGTTATAGCCATATCGCATCTTGTTTTCCTAACAAAGTGTAATTCAGGAAGCGCATGTAGTGACATCAAATCAGCAAACTTACTCTGGTTCATCAGTCTCTTGGGAAAAGATTTGTTGCTCATCAATTCCACTAGCCTATTAAGAAACAAAAGATCAGAGAGAGATTAAATTTGCATAACTACCCTCAATGAAGAAAAGGTCATGTTGCTGAAACCTTGGTGGCCTTGGTTTTTCTGGACTCTTTGTGCCTTTTCCTATCCTTTGTCCTGTCTTGTGCATGCCTCGAAGTGACGCCTCCTCCTTTAGAAACTTTTTTTGAATCAAGGGCAAGTTCCGCCAAAAATGCCTCCCTCGCAGCATCAGACTTCTCAGTCGCATCTTTCTCTGCTAGATCCTCCAAGTGTGTCTAGCAAACAGCACGGAAGGAGCAGAAGTAAGTCCCTACAAATGAAGCACCTAAGCAGATCAATAGATAGAAACTAACCTTCATGTATGACTTGACTAAAGGCAGCACTATCAACCGATAATCGTATGCAGAAAGAGCCTCCAGCTTAAGTTCCAATTGCTGCATCCCAGCGACATTTCGCATTATTCGAGCATCGATTTTGCTAATCTGCATCACCAAACAACTGAAAGCTCAATACAAGGGTACAAGGCTCTAATGTTCAATTATCCAATTAATCTAACCTCAGTAGAAAATTCTTCTTTCTGTTTCTGAATTGTAACTTCTATGCAAGTATCGACTTGATGCTGATAGTCTTTAGTTCTCCAATCCTCATCTTCCCCAGACTCCAGGTCACATAAATGAGAAGCCGCTCCACTATAAGCATCATCGTATCCAAATTGATTAGCATTCAAAGCTTCTGCTTCTCTTAGGACACTTCCTATCACATCTGACTCAATTCCATTGCCAACAAAAGCAAGGTCATTTTCATCTCCCTTAAGTTCCTCTCTCCTCTTCCTCAGAACAGACTCAAGGCTTCGGTACACAAACTCATCAGCGTTCTCCCTCTTCTTAGCCTCCTCAACACAAAGGTCCTCCAGTGCTTGCAGTGCTTCTTCAAAGCCAATAAGCTCACATTTTCTCTCACAGAGGTTCTGAAGTAAATAAAATTCCTTCTCAAGCATTTGGAGGATTTCCGTTCCTTGATGCATTTTCTCTTCTTTTCTGTGGACCCAAGATTGCAATGGCTCCCCACTTGAGGGACCCGTATACATCCAGGACAGCAGAGCATCAGCATTGGCGCCCACCTTACAAGAAGTCAACCCAGCAGCATCATGTGCAGCAGAGTCATGACTACTATCTGTTGTGCATTCTGTGGGAAGTAAACTTTCATCTAAGATTAAGCACGACGCATCCCCACTAAGGACGATTTTCTCCTTAATCTCTACTTCTTGTGATACAGAATTAGCATCATCTACAGCGCTATTAGTCTTCTCAGAGTATTTGCTCAAACTAGCAGAATGACAAAGCTCCTGCAAGAATTTAACGATCTTCTTCAGTTGAGTTGCTCCTAAGAAACATATGCGAGTTGGCCCATGATCCACCCCCTGGTGCAGGAGCTGAGAACCTGAAGTGATACCCTGAAGTTCATCTGCTGTAAACTGGAGGATCTTACTGAGATGGCTAGCGGCAAGGCATTTGTTTCTGATTAGAACCTCGAACAGAGAACGGATTCTTTCCAAGAGCTTTGCACACTCAGGATCATCCAATGTTGGCCAGCTATCAATGAAAACCCGATTCGCATCTGACCCAGCATGATCAACGTCTTTATCGAAGTTATTACTGTCTTTATCAGTACAACCATTGCAGTTATAACCAAGATCACTTTTAGCAGGGGAAGAATCCCAAGCATCTTTAAAACAGTCATCACAGTCATCCGCATTGTTCTCTGAGCAAAAATCCTCATTGGAATCGATGCCCTGACATTTCTGCCGATCTCCTAGCATCTTCATTGCAGCAGAATGATCGAGTGGTTTCCAAGAGCAATTAAGGATCATCTCAGCCCACTCGCTGTCAACATTTTGTGGCAAAACTGACTGCATTTTCGGTAGAAGGTTACCCATGTGCTCCTGAACGACATGCTGCATATGGGATTCAGAGTCAGAAAACTTTTCACTGCATTTGCAACAGACCCAAAGCTTCCATATCTTATTAGTATTGGCATACTTTACAGCGTCTGACAAAACCTCATTGGCTGAATCGTTATTTGCAGATCCAAAATACGCCTTGATATCGCAAATCCTAATCCTAAGCATCTCTTTCTTCATTGGAACACTCAGAGTATTCCAATAAGACCGAACCCAATCTTTCCTCTCCGCAGAAGACCCATTCTTCTTCCCATGCTTCCGTCTCTCAACCCCTCTCTGCCCACTCCCACCAGAAGAATCCAATCCTCGGTCACCCTCATTTTGCACACTGGGGGTCTCAGATTTCTGCTGCAAAAGCCTTGCAGCAGCAACTCTAACTTCAATCTCCTTCCTCCTCTCCTCTGGCGTCTTAGTCGCCTTCTTTATCTCGTTGGGCCTCCTGGGTTGGACTAACCGGACCTCCATCGGGTCCTCCGTGACCCTCCTAATGGGAATCAACCTAAACTTCTCTTCACCACCACCAATATTCTTCATCAAAGTCGAGAGAGTGCCGAAGGAGGACTTCTGCATCAGGTTGTGCAGCTCACCTTGCACGTGCTCTATCCGCGCCTTGGCACTCGTAATCTTCTGCTGGCTCTCCTCCTGCAGACTCTCCTTAGCAGGATCAACAGGATTCTCAATAGCCAACGCCCTCTTACACTCGGAAATCACTTCTTCATAGTCCTTCCCCTCGTTCGCTGCCTCAAAAAGCAAATTTGCATAAAAATGCGCAAACTCGATGGAACGCGGGGACAACTCGACCGCCCTACGTGCGGATTCTATGGCATTCCTCATGTGCCGCTGCTTCGCGTTGGGATCATCGATGATAGCAGCCACCTTGACGCACACCGTGCCCTGGAACCTGTGCACGAAGGCCGAGTGCGGCGAGCTCTCGTGCTGCGCGCACGACTCCTTCATCAGCCTTAGGGCTTTGGTGTGGTTCCCGCGCCGGAGCGCGTTTAGGGCTCGCTCGCACTCCAGCTTGATCGCGGCGTAATCCGAGCCCTCCGATTCGCCCGCCGCCGCGCCCGCCCTCGCCCTATTCGAGACGAGGCTCCACTCGCCTTCCCCCTGGCCGCGGCCATCGGCGGCGGCGGCGACGGCGACGGCGACGGCGGGAGCGGGAGCCGCCGCGGCCGCCGGGGTCGCCGGGGCCGGCGGCGGCGGCGGCGGCTGCTTGGACCTGGGAGCGGGATTTCGCTTCTTAGGCCCCATGGATTGACCCGCCCGGGTCCGAATTCATGTACTCGGCGCGCTGCCGCCCGATGCGCGCGCGCGCTCGCCGGAAGGGGAGGGGAAGGGGAGGGAGGGAGGCAGGCGGGGAGAGCGCAATGCTGCGGCGGCGGAGCTCCGGCGATTGGGCGGCGGGGGATTCGATCGGCGACGCGATCGGAGCGCGAACGCGGCGGCGAGCGTCAGTGAAGAAGAAGAAGAAGAAGAAGAAGAAGAAGAGGGAAGAAGGGAGGGAGAGTGAGGGAAGCTCGCTGGGCACCTACTCAGGCAAAATGGAGGGGAGAAAGGGGGGGTGGGGTTGGAGGAGAGATTAAGAGAGAGAAATGTAGGAATTAAGGAAGGAGAGATATAGTGTTTTGTCTTTGTTGTGTATAATTTATTATTTTTATTTTTATTGTTGTTGTTATAATATTAGATTTAGATTTAGATTTATATTTATATTTAGAGATTTAGATCTTTACTTTTGCTTTTTTATTGGTAAAGGTAAGTATAATATAGATTTTATCAAATGAATATATAAAGAGAGGAAGCCCGGCACCAACAAAACAAATACTCAAAAAACAAATGAGTTAAGAGAATGTAGGGGTGTCGTGGTACCACAGTAATAGATCATTACTTTTGTTTATAGTTTATAAGTTATATAATAGAGTAGTGATGGAATTTGGTGAGTATGATTCCTTGTTATTCTTTGAAGACACGTACAAGAGTAACCAGAGAAGGAGATGGTGTTTGTGTTGCGTGTTGTGTTGGTGTATTGTTGTGTATAATTTGTTATTATTATTATTATTATTATTATTGTTTATTATTATTGTTGTTGTTGTTGTAACATTAATTTGGATTTATAGATTTAGGTGTGGAGATTTAGATCTTTGCTTTGGTTTGTAGTTTTTAATTTTATATAATAGAGTAGTGATGGGATTTGGTGGGTATGATTCCTTGTTATTCTTTGAAGACACGTACGAGAGGAAAGTTTGGGGAGATCGTATTCGGGAAATCTTTTTCGTCTTGATGTTATCTTGGCTTGATGATTTAAAAATCGCTCAGAAAATCTAATTTGCTGGATCAACCTATGAAATAGCATAAAAATGGGCTTATAAAATAAAGATGGCCTTCTGATTAAATTCTGTTTTTTTTTTTATGAATCGATAATGAAAATATTATAATTCGAAGGTTTAGTCTAAATAAAATATTCAGTTTCATATGAGATCGAATAGTGTATTGATGAATAAGGGGAGCTATCCCGCTTCCCTGGAAATGGAAGAATCAAAAAAGAATTTATCCTACGGATTAAGATAATCTGAGAAGGTTTGATTGAATTATGATCAAAAGAGGAAAAGGAATTAGCATTTGGCATTTGGCATTTATTCACTTTATCGATTACATCATATTTATCCTACTTAATTAAGGATAAATGCGTAAATTGATAATACTATCTTATCTCTCTCGCACTCCAATTCTAGAATTTGAGCCTTACCCAAAAAAATGAGGTTCAACTTTTTTTATATATCTCTTCCATACAAATATGTGTGTATGTATACATGCACAATTCTTTGATCTATCGAGTTAATATTTACTTTCTCAAAAAAAAAACAAAAAACTCAAATGTTTCACAACAAATGAGTCTACAGAATTTACAAGGTGCCGGTTTTTTTATTTATTTATAAAGTACATTTTTGCTAGTATATATAGAAGAAATCCGAAATATACATTTAGTTTCAGACTTTTCCCAATAAATTTCATCTCACACCACAAAATCGTCATTTGATAGTGGATGGTACCTTCAAAATTCATATTCCTTAAATATCTGAAATTTAAGTAATTCCTATCTTTGGTAAGTCAAAAATTTTCACGTCATATAACACATCTATCAATCTGAAAAATCAGAATCTTCTATCTTATCTTCTTTCTTTCTTTTTTTAATTCGTTTTTTCTCGTGTACTAGCAAAAGAGCAGGCACATATGCATGTGGGTAAAAAGAAGAAAAAAAAATGTTAAAAGCATGTGAAGAAAAAACAATTATTTTACGACGTAAATTTGTTCAGAAAGTAAATTTAAATTTAAACAATTGTAAAAATACGTTGAAATATTTGCGATTAGAATGATTATCTCCATTATCTTGATTTGCCAATTTTGTCATATGTTGCCGCTACAGTACATCTCAAAAAGGACATGGACATCGTAAGTCTAACCTTCTTAAGGAAGGTTCTTAGCCGGAAAATTTTTTAAAAAAAAAAAAAAAAAGAAGGAAAAAAGAAGCCTTCTTAAGGAAGGTTAGCGTAAATCAGAGAAAAAAAAATCAACTTTTGAAATTATCAACGAGAAATAAAAATATATAGTTAAGGCACTTGTCCTTTCGTATAATGATCAGTCGAGCATACTCGGAGAAGAAAAGAATGTTACAAAATTAATGATATATTAAGATGAACAAGGAACTAATTGTTTCGATCTTGATCTTGGCCTTTATAATGGCTCAAATTAGAGGTGAGCAGTTCTATCTGAATTGGTTCCCAATTTTTAGAATTCGGAACCTATCTCAGAACCATTTAGAGATGTGTAAAACGAATCATCCGAACTAGCTGGTTTTTGAATCCTAAAAGTGGAATTAATGTTTAGGTACTCTAGTTCCCAATTATAAGGGGAACTAAATCGACTACATATACTTTTTTATTTTTTTCATTTCTATAAAAAAATTAATGGGTTTAATTTTTTTTAGGAAATAGGAATTTGTAATTTGACAAATGGAAACACAAGAATTGTCTCGAACTATGAATTTGTTCCCAATCATGTTTTTTACAATAAAATATTTGGATGAAAATATTAAAAAATTAGTGATCGGTTCCATTTGACTAGACCGATTCTAATCTTTGGTTGGTCCGGTTCGCGGTTCCATCTTGGAACAGGATCGTATCGAGAATTAATCACCTCTAGAACCATCTAAAGTTTTAATTTTTAATTTTTTTTGGTTCCATTAAAACCGAACTTGCGATTTCATGGTCTATTTTTTGTTTCATTTTTTATAAGTAATCTATCAAACCTAACAAGACAAAGTCGTACTATGTCGTCATGCCGAGTAAATAAAAGGGGTTGATTCAAAAGTAAACTAGAAACACGTGTACAATGGTGATAATTAGTTCATTTGAGATTTCCAAAGTGCATTGAATACTGAGTTTTTCCTACAATAAATATGCATATATGTTGCAAATAGATTCAGGTAGATTCTAATGGGTACAAATCTTCCATCTCAACTGGAGCAAATTTTAAACTAATCATAGTAATGGAATAACATCATTAGTATGTAATGATGTTCCAAATCATAAAAGTTCGATATTACTAGCATGAAAATAGGTGAAAAGATCCATGGATACTGCTAGTTTTAGGATTATTTTGACTTGGTCCCGTTCTCTGATTTTCAATTCGATTATCTGATTTGAAGATTCCCAATCCGGTTCAATTTGCTTCTTACCTAAGAGTTGAATCGCCGACTCCAAAAGATTTGAAATCGAGAACCGGATCAAAGAGTCCCAAAACTAAGGACAAGACCAATTTTGAGAATCGGTCTAGTCCAATTCCCGATTCCATTCGAGAGTTGAGACCCATTATGACCCCTAATTCAAATGGAGAACTTCCATTTTCCTCCTAGTGGCAAAATTGTAATTTTGGGCAAAAGCAAGTAGCACGGGATGAGTGCTTGCGTGCACGAATCTAAGTTCACATTATTGTCTTTTTGGTCTGAACGCAACTTTGTGGTTTTATGGCAAAAGGTGCTTTTAGCATGGCCGACCAAAAAATGATAAGGATCCAATTCATGCTAGATTTTAGAGAGACAAATGCAAACTTTAATTGGGGATTTATTTTAATTTTTTAATTTCCTACCCACGAATTTCATGAATATCAATAATGTCTACCATCAAAACTTACCACGATAGCTTTTGCCCTTTTTTTATCCCGGTAACGGATGGCATGTTTAGATTAGCTCAATAATTTTGCTATGGTCACATGAACATCTCGCATTCCAAATTTAAATTCAAATCATTCTCATCTCATCTCATGACATACAATTCATTTTTCTTAAAACGTTTTGACCATGGAAATAACAAGTATAGCCCATTTTCCTTTTCATTTTTTGATGCACGGTTTCGCTCTCTTTTTTGCAAGTAATAGGAGATGAAAAAGAAGATTGAAAAAAAGATAACGACTTGCCATCGACAACTTCTTCTAAACCATAACACCATAAAAGCATCGTCAAATATCAATCATGTCCATTTGATTGTCTTCTAAACCATAACACCATAAAAGCATCGTCAAATATCAATCATGTCCATTTGTTTGTCGAATGATGAATAATTCAAATAACATTTTCTCAAAAAATGATGGTTTATAACATTTAAAATAATTAGTTAATGAAAAGTGTCTTTGTTTTCGATAAGAATTCATATTTAAATATTTCTGTAAATGATAAAATTATTTTTTCATTCGTTTTCATAAATAATCATTTTTAAAAATACACATATTTGCAAATCATTTAGTCTCTGCTAAACAAAAGCATTCATATGAAGACTCGTATGGATCCGGATCACAATATTATATATGAGCATCATTATCAAATGCAGAAAATCAGGAAAGCTCGCTACATGCCACGTAAGTGGTTTCCACGTCCTTCCTCACCCAATTGATATATGATATGATTCATTGATTACACTTTGACCCAAAAATAAAGGGGGAAAAATTATACCCTTTTAAGCGAACATACCTTGGCGCTTTTTGTACTCTTTCCCTAATGGAGCTCTTTTTAATTTTAATCCATCCAATCGAATCATTCTACTTTCTCGAATTTACTAATGAATTGCTTTTGCAATAAACTTGGACCAGATTCAAAGGACGCGGCTGACACGGGAGTTTTACAAGATTGAAACACGCAAGTGCTCACGTTAAACAATGCTCGAGAATTACAATGTAAAATTTAGCCAATATTGACATTGTGTGGGTGCCTGCATTGAAAAAAAGGTTATTTATGTTGCGCTACGACATAGTCCAAAGGCCATGTTAGTAAGATCTTAAGTGGATTTTAGTGGCAGAGGGATTCGACCAGAAAAATTGTGAGAATAGAAAAACTTGATTTGATTAGAAAAGGCGTGAAAGTATGGGGATAAAAAGTATTCAAAAAGGAATTTGAGACTATACTGATTTTCCATTTTATCGAGCTCTTGCTTGATGGTGAATATGGCCCACTTGTTTAGAAGTCATATGTGGTCCATCATATGACTCTGCACATTTTTTGTCCAGTATCACACCGCAAAAATAATTGAATTGACTCTGTATGAAAGCTAATTAAAGGGCCGTAGCATGTAAAGTCGAGCCCATCTCTATTCATCTTACCCTTCTCAATTAGATATTTATTGGACAATAGGGAAGAAGACAAAATTGAATTTAAGCATGTCCTTAAATTATTTCGCCCAAACTTTAGGACGTGTGTCCCTGAATAAAATATATATCTAGGAATTAGGAGGCTCTCTCGGGTGGGGAGGGTAAACTATATTGCACTCACAAGGGTGTTTAAGAAACTAGTAGGCTGGTATAATAACCGTATGTGCCAGTGAAGATGTGAGGGATAGGTGAAAAGCCTAATGCAAGGTTGACTTGTGCTTAATTCAGTGTCTCTTTTGCGAAAATAGAAAAACTTAATTAGATCAAAAAAGGCGTAAAAGTACAGGGATAAAAAGTATTCAAAAACAAAATTGAGACTATATTGATTTTCCATTTTATCAAGTTCTTGCTTGATAATGAATACGTCCAATTGTTTAGAAGTTCATCGGTGGTACGTGATATGACTTTGCACATTTTTTGTCCAGTGTCACACCACAAAAATAATTGAATTGGACCTCGCATGAGAGCTAATTAAACGGCCGTAGCACGTAAAGTCGAGTTCATCTCTGTCCATCTTATGCTTCTCAATTGGACCTTTATCACACAACAGAGAAGAAGAAAAATTTATGTTATGAAAATGAGATTTTTCAAAAGAAATGAATTGATATGTGGGTTATGAATACTTTTGTGCATATGCCACCCTTATTAATATTGATATGTACAAAGGACAATGACACAAATAATCCCTAACTTTTGTCTACCGTGCAATGTCGTTCATGGGCTTTTAATCTGTGCAATGTAATCCCTGAATTTTGACCAAATGTGTAATATTTTCTCCAAGATTTTAATTTCATCAATATGGTTCCTAAACTACTTATAAAAGTTTGGTGTAATCCTTTTTTTTAAGCTTAATGTAATCCTTTCATTTGCGTCACTTTTCATGTATTTAGGGACTAAATTAATCATTTACCAATAGTTTAAGAATCACATTGAACAAATTAAAAGTTTAGTGACGATATTGTACGTTGGGTCAAAGTTCGGGAGCCATATCAAACAAATTAAAGATTTAGGAGTAATAGTGCATATTCTTTCAAAGTTCAAGGATTAGATATGTCATTTTTCCATATGTAAAGTAATCTCTTTGCACATATCAGTTTTATCATCTGAAATCGACTTTAGAAATTCAGTAGATGATTTGAAAGGGGTGTGGTTTGTATGCTTATAAGAGGTAGGTCACATTAGGATGATTAGTTTTAGGGTGGACAATTTTCATTCCATAATTGAGAACCGCTCACTAATTGGTCCATGGAACTTATTGAAATGACCCAACTTCGGAAGAGGTGCGAGATTTGAGGGTGAGTGATGAGGTTAGAGGCCAAAGCCGATGGAGAGTGAGCACGACAAAGGGAGTGATGAGGCCGGAGGTGATTGAAAGCGATAATGAGAAAGGGGTCGACCAGGTTGTAGGGCATCGAGAGCGAGAGAGGGAGGCGAGATCATGAGATGAGTGAGGCGAGAGATGAAGAGATAACTAAGGCTTTGAACTAACAAGTTGAAACGTAAGAATTAGAAAAATATATGTGTGCATGTACCCGTTCGGTCCAAATGAGCTTGATCATTACTCACTGATTTTAGTAAATTAGAACTAAGAATCGAATGGGTCCCCACGGAAATCGCTAGTTTTGAGCTGATCCGGTCCGGTTCCAAGCAATCCAAGCAGTCTCGCTTCTTTTGCACGCTTCTAGGTCACACTCCATATTGCTATAGATTTTATTTGTCTTGTGGAAAATGAATATTATTGAAAACGCTTCTAAAAAATGATTGCTCGCATCGTTTGAAATAATTAGTTAATTGATTTTTTTATTATCAACAATAATTTATATTTAAATATTTTCATGAACGATGAAAATTATCTTCGTTCATTCATTTTTGTAAGCAATACAAATCATTATCTTTAGAAAATGTATTTTTTAAGGTTAATACCTCAAAGAACTCCAAATTGATGACAAATTTATTTAAAACTAATTTTTTGATCACGAAAAATATCAAATTGATACACTTGTGACAAATTTACAAAAAATGATCACGAAAACCTCAAATTGATATGTTTATGATAAATTCACTCCAAAGTAATTCTTTTGACTATCAAAAACCTCAAATAGGTATATTTATGACAATTATACCATCTATTAAATTGGACTAATATCACTTACCATATAATTATGACAAACAGAGAATGAAATCTCATACCGGTGTATTAATTAACTGTCATGTGTCATCCAAGACTAATATCACTTACCATATAATTATGACAAATAGAGAATGAAATCTCATACCGGTGTATTAATTAACTGTCACGTGTCATCCAATTTAGCAATTTGATAGTAAAATTTAACAAAAATTAACAAATGGTAAATTTGTCATAAATGTACTAATTTTGGATTTTTTGTGATAAAAATTAGTTCAAGTTTAGGAGGTTTTTCAAGATATTAACTTTTTTTAAAATCATTCATTTTTTTATGTAACAAACCAATTAAATTTAAAAAATCGAAAAATTCGGAGCTTCTTCGCCCTTGAATCCCGGTCCAGAAGGAAAAAAAAACCGGTTCGAATCCGGTTCTCAAAGGTCCGACCGGCCCATGTCCACCTTGCTTGCCGCCACGTTTTCCCAATCCACGGTCATGCAGTCAGACTTCCCCTCTCGTGGGACCCACCCGATATTTCCCCCCCATTCTTCTCTCTCTCTCTCTAACGCTGTCCACAACCGCAACCGTCAGATCCCCGCGCCCCGATTTTCCGTTTCCCATCCAACGGTCGCCGGCCCTTCTTCTTCCTCCCCTCCGGCGGCCACAGGCAACATTCCCATCAAAACAATCAAACCCTAAGACCATCCGCCATTTCCGATCTTCCAGGACCGCGGGGCAGCAGCGATTCCGACCGGCGAAACGCCACGCGCCGCCGTGCAGGGCTCGGTTTTCGCCGGCGACGTGGTTCGCGCGGGCGGTGCTGGAGACGAGGTGCAGCTGAGGAGGGAGGTTCCGTCGGAGGTGCGAGGATGGGGGTGGATTACTACAACATACTGAAGGTGAACAGGAACGCGAGCGACGAGGACCTGAAGAAGGCCTACAAGCGGCTGGCGATGATATGGCACCCGGACAAGAACCCGACGAGCAAGCGGAGCGAGGCGGAGGCCAAGTTCAAGCAGATCTCCGAGGCCTACGACGTCCTCAGCGACTCCCAGAAGCGCCAGATCTACGACCTCTACGGCGAGGAGGCCCTGAAGTCCGGGCAGTTCCGCCCCGGGGCGGGGGCGGGGCGGGGGCGGGGGCGCGCAGCCGCATTTCGCGCACCGGCCGAATCAGGGCGGCCACAACCAGTTCAACGGCAGCGGGGCTTCGTTCAGGTTCAACCCGCGGGACGCGGATGATATATACGCGGAGTTCTTCGGATCGGAGAGCAACGGAGGAGGGGGCGGCGGGAGAGGGAGGAGGGCGTACGGAGGAGATGGGTTCTTCAAGACTTCGAATGGCGGGGCTAGCGCCAGCCACGGCGGCGGTGGGGAGTTGAGGAAGGAAGCGCCGGTGGAGAACGCGTTGCCGTGTAGCCTGGAGGAGCTCTATAAAGGAGCCAAGAAGAAGATGAAGATTTCGAGGACGATTTCCGATGGGTTCAGGTATGTTATCCGGTGTTCTGGTTTGTACTTTGTATTGTGGTTGTTGGTGTTGCGGTCCGTTTCTTTGATGGCATTTTCACTTGGGACCTTGGAGTATTTTGCATTACATTCGATTCATGAGTCCAAATCGTGGAGATGCTGAAATTTCCGAAAAAAGGGTAAAAGGTTTTATCTTTGATATGGTCCTGAAAACTTCCTGCGGCAATTAGCGCAGGGTGAATAAATTTGGGTTTGTATTGTTCTGATTGCTTCGGGAGTTCGTATTCTTATGGTTGGAGGGATAATTTTTCCATAGAAGTTTGTTTCATTGCAGATGCATTAGTAATCTGGTGCTAGATTTACTAGGGATCTATTTGATGGTCGAGGGATCGTGAAGCTTGTTTTATAGAAGGTTATTCATCTTAAAACTGATATGATTGACAAATACTCAATATTGGCCCATTAAGTGTTCATCTCAGGTGTATGGGTGAGAGTTTGATTGTGATTTGCGGAAGTGAAATCAGTCATGATTGAAGTGCAGTCCTCTTGGAGTGCATAGATTGTGGAATGTAGGTACTATTGCGTTGGTGAAGAGGAACACTTAAGTTTAGCTGCTTATTGGATAGGTTAATC
Source organism: Eucalyptus guilfoylei (assembly GCA_016097605.1). Classification (NCBI taxonomy): domain Eukaryota; kingdom Viridiplantae; phylum Streptophyta; class Magnoliopsida; order Myrtales; family Myrtaceae; genus Eucalyptus; species Eucalyptus guilfoylei. The sequence continues at coordinate 2,120,100 of CM027861.1, forward strand.
ATTGAGTCTGCACTCTGCACAATGGGGTTATGATTTGAGTCTTTTTTACCATGCACAGAAGGATGTGATGGATGGTGTCCAATTGGTTTGGCATTACGTACAATACTTGCTTGGGAGACTTTTGAGGTCTTTGTGGGCAGTTTTTAGGAAAAATATGATTGGGAGGAGAAATGGATTCATTGGGGATTCTGGCAGTTGAATAAATGTCATCAACATTTTGCTTAGACTACTTGAGACCATAGAAATTACATGCTTTAATTGCTTGATGTTAAGACTAGGAATTGCATGTTTAATTACTTGTTGTCTAAACAAGAATTGGGAAGCTTTTTAGCTCTACTGTCTACATTGAAGCGTATTTTTTCATGGTGAAGGTTTAGGGAATAATTGGTTGACAGTTTATTAGCCATTATCTCACTTTCTAATTAGTGTCTACATTTCATCCAGCAGCCTCTTCGGTTATGACTGAATAAATTGAGAGTTTCCTTTTGCTATTAACAACAACATCATCAGTAGATAAAAGAAAGTTTGTTTATCAAGTAGCTTTTAAATTTGCACCAGGCTCCCCTTCTTTCTTTTCACCATTTCCTGTACACAGCGCAGTGAAGAACCTCTATATTTTCAGCACCACTTCTTACCATGTTGTAAAGGCCCTAGAATGAGGTTGTCACTTGGCACATGTTTCAAGTTGATCAGCTTTGAATCTTCATTTTCTCAAGTTAGCCTTGCCACTCTTCCTCATTGCTAATTTATACTCCCATCACTAGTCATTTTGGAACTGCAAGATTCATTATGGCGAAAGATCGTTTCTTGAGTATAGGCATATTGTTTTTCCAGTGAGCGTTTCCATAGTAGAAAAGTCAGATAGGCTTTAGATGATACATGATAGGTAGCTTAATCATTAGGCCCTTCTTATTTATTGACCCATTGTGCTTCGGCAAAGTTGGAACTGAATGCAAGAAATGATAAATGACAATTTGAGACTGTTCCATTTTCTTTCCACACCTTGCCTGTCTGTTCACTGGTTTTCTTATGCCTATTAAGATGACAGAATTGTTTCACAAATATCTGTTAAGAGCAAGATGTTTTTTGGGCCGGACTACACTATGGATATGAAAATGTATCTTGACTCTGCTAAATTGAGAGAATAAGCAAATTTGCAACCCCCCTGCCCGGCCTGGTGCCCCATTTTCCATTGTTGTCCTGTTCTCTATTTTGTCTGATCTCTGATCACATTTCTTTCATCTCCTTTCAGTAAAATTCGCACTGTGGAGGAGATATTAACCATTGAGATTAGACCAGGTTGGAAGAAAGGCACAAAGATCACTTTCCCTGAGAAGGGCAATCAGGAGCCTGGCGTCATCCCTGCAGATCTTATATTTGTGGTGGATGAGAAGCCGCATGCAGTTTACAAGAGAGATGGTAATGACCTGGTGGTCAACCAGGAAATAACATTACTGGAGGCGCTTACTGGTAAGAACCTTGAATTGACAACCCTGGATGGTAGAAATCTTGTGATCGCACTCAACGATATCATCAAACCTGGTTTGGAGAAGGTCGTTCCCAATGAAGGGATGCCTATCTCTAGAGAACATGGGAGAAAGGGAAATTTGAGGATTAAATTTGATGTCAAATATCCTTCAAGACTAACTGCAGATCAGAAATCTGATTTAAGAAGGGTTCTGGGTGGTGTTTTGTGAGAAATTGTCTTAACTGACGGTATTAAGACAATTTTTCACAGAATATTACCAGGGAGCATTTTACTATTATTTTGGGATGTACAGATATATATCTCTAGAATGTTGGAAAAGTGTGAATAGTAGGTAGTCTTAAGGGGCTTGGGATGTGGGCCGACCATGGTTCACTATTTTTTGCTTTTTGGCATTTTTGAATCTGGATCGGACATATAGTCGGGGACAGAAAATTGCTATATGGTGCAATGAAAAGGTTTAACTAAAAGGATCATATCTGTAAGTTTGGTCGAACTTTTCACGATTCCCATGTGATATTGGTCTTTGCTCTTAAAAGGTCCATTTGTGACGTCTCATCGTTTGCAGTGTGGAAAAGAATGGTAGATTGTTTTTTATCATTGGGCAGCGTCATTCCATTTCATTGATCTGATTTTCAGCAGCATATGGCCTACAGTTTGTCTTCCTTTGTTTCATTTTTATAAACCTGCTTCATTGCGAAGCCTGAATCATCATAGAAAATAAATCTTGACACAAATAGCTCCTTCTCCAGTGCTCAATTGGTCTTGACTTTCGAGTAGACCTATTAAACAGGTAGGTTCAGTCAGGTTTGGATCAGGTTAAAAATGGTCCGAACTGAATTGATCTATTTAACTTGTTTTGATTCATTTTTATGCACTACAAATTTATTAACATATACCCACACCCAATTCATGCCTAACCCGACCCGTATAGTTAAAATACCTTAATATTCAACGTCTATAAAAACTATACAAAAGTTGAGGTGAGAGTGTTGAGTGAGCGAAGATCAAGAGGGTGAGAGAGTTTCAGAAGTGGGTTGGATTTAAATAAGTTTTGAATCCATTTAAAACTCATATTTTGTAGGACTTAATCATTTTAAACTCAGTTATGACCTATTTGTTGAATATAATTAATTCGAAGAACAACTCAGCCCATGAAATATGGGTTGGACTAGTCTACTTTTGAGCTCAGGGTAAATAAGACCTGATCAATTCGGGCGAGTTTAGTACGTGCGAGACATTTTAGAATTATCAATAGTCCCATGCCCAACTCCTTTGTTCAGTCTGATCTTCTGGGTTTGTTTCGAAGAGCAAACTGAGTCGGGAGTAGGATAATGATGTCCGATTCGCAAGCCCTTTGGCTAGCTCGGCCTGGCCCGTCATCGATCTCATTCCTCTGGTAAGACCAGGAGTGTGTCACAAATAGAAAGGGCAGCGAGGGCTTTAGACTTCAAAAATCATCACTAGAGGACAGAGACATAGCAAGAGGAAACCTAGGGCACCACGACTCTCCTGAAATTGAGAGATAACGACGTACTTTTTCTCAAGTGCTCTTGCTTTCGCATGGCTTTATGTCACCACCCCACCTTGTTCAACTCCAATTGGAGAAGAAGCCAAAGAGGTCGACTCCTTTTCACATTATCTTTTGCATTGAAAAGACAGGGGCAAAGCAGGATGGGTCCAAGAAATTAAATTGCATCTTGGATTGGAAATCAGCAAAATGATTAGACTCCACTTGCACGGTCTTTGAAAATTTAGTGGCAAAGATACCAAAGCCCAATGGCCAATCAATCGCCCACCATCTCCAATAATTCCTGCCTTGCTCGCTTCCTTTTTGCATGGTGTAGTCCCTATCGCAATCCCATCCCATCCATTCGAACTTTTGATCCATCATTTTTGTAATCGTGATGCTAATCGAAGACTAAGTAAAAGTTAAAGTAGAATGGGTCTAACTTGGCGTGCATGGCTCTCTACATGCCGTGCTTGTGCTTAGCACCCGGGTCCATTCATGCTTCCGACATTTACGCGTATTGTAAAGCTTGAAGTGTCGTGTGACAAGCTTTGGTAGGAGAGGAGTCGTCGATCTCATGTTCACGTCGATTCATGCTTGTCTTATTTTTTTAATACGGGTAGGTTGGTATTGGCTAGGTTAGCTGTTTGCCCGCTCGGTTTAACTTCGATTCGATGATTTTTGACTAACAAATACCAACCCTTAATACATAATTCAAGCCCCATTTCATAGGGTTTCGTGCGCAATGTAAAGACGGCTTGTCTTTCGGAACACGAAATATGCACAAAAAACAACAAGCGAAATGGTTCAGTCACGCGTTACTATTTCTTATGAAGGCTTCATGTCGGTAATCAAAGCCTAAGAAAATGTGAAGTGACGACTCGACCTTTCCGCCTGTCAATTCTTGGTTGGATTTCTAAACTTTAATTTATGCTCGTTTAATCGCCCGAACTGACCAAAGCGGATTATCGTGGTCTTGCACCACTCGACATTATTAAATACATATGCACGAATGATAAATTTAATTATTTGAATTGGGTGATTTATTAAACGTTTGGGAAAAAGAAATATGGTGAAGTCCTTTAAAAAAAGTTTGTCATTTTAAAATTTAAGATCGTTCTCATTTTCTCCTGTCCCTATTTTTCTTTTGAATTTCTTATGTCTCTAATGATAATGTTACCATCATTGTCAACTAAAGAGAAGCATTTACTTGGAAATCCAAGTATTTGAATTAACCTCAAGAAATTAATTAGGGAAAATTATAAAAAAAAAGTCCTAAATTCATTGTCCTTACGCTAATTTAGTTATGAACTTTTTAATTTAGCAATTTAGTTTTAAACTTTTTTATTATTTGTAATGTAGTAGAGCAAGTACTTAACTCTCTCTAACGCTGTCCGCAACCGCAACCGTCGGATCCCTGCGCCCCGATTTTCCGTCTCTCATCCAACGGTCGCCGGCCCTTCTTCTTCCTCCCCTCCGGCGGCCACAGGCAACATTCCCATAAAAAAAATCAAACCCTAGACCATTTGCCATTTCCGATCTTCCAGGACCGCGGGGCAGCGATTCCGACCGGCGAAACGCCACGCGCTGCCATGCAGGGCTAGGTTTTCGCCGGCGATGTAGTTCGCACGGGCGGTATTGGAGACGAGGTGCAGCTGAGGACGGAGGAGGTTCTGTCGGAGAAGGAGGAGGAGGTGCGAGAATAATGGGGGTGGATTACTACAACATACTGAAGGTGAACAGGAACAAGCGAAGTGGTTCAATCACGCATTACTATTTCTTATGAAGGCTTCATGTCGGTAATCAAAGCCTAAGAAAATGTGAAGTGACTACTCCACCTTTGCGCCTGTCAATTCTTGGTTGGATTTCTAAACTTTAATTTATGCTAGTTTAATTGCCCGAACTGACCAAAGCCAATTATCGTGATCCTGCACCACTCGACATTATTAAAAACATATGCACGAATGATAAATCTTAATTATTCAAATTGGGTGATTTATTAAACGTTCGGGAAAAAGAAATATGGTGAAGTCCTTTAAAAAGACGGCTTGTCTTTTGGAACACGAAATATGCGCAAAAGACAACAAGCGAAGTGGACTTATGATAATTTAGTTTTGAACTTTTTAATTTAGCAATTTAATTTTAAATTTTTTAATTATTTGCAATGTAGTTATTCTAGCTAATTTTGACTAGAAATCGTTGATGTGAACTTCAATCACCCTACATGGCATAATTGACGCCGACACAAATAATTTTTCAATTTTTATGTTTTCTCTTATTCTTCCACTAGTGAGGGCTAGCCAGGTTGGCATGGGTCAACCTCGCTAGCATCGGATGAGGCTTGACCTCACCAAATTTAGCGGCAAGGTCAAGCCCTATTAGATTCAATGAAGGTGAGCCTTGCTTGAAGCTAGCGAGGGCGACCCTCTCTTTGTGGTCGATTGTTGACTAACGTTGAGGCCTAGTGACTAGTGGAGGAAGGAGAGAAAAGTAAAGAGAAGAAAAGAAGAAACAAAATAAAAAATAAAAAATAAAATTGTCCACATTGGCATTAGTTGTTACCACATAGAATTGCCAACATTTATGTTAGCGATTTCAAACAAAAGTTGGGTGCAATGACTATATTGGCAAATCCTTAAAAGATCTAGGGGCAAATTGACCAAATTAAAAGATTTATGACTGAATTGGTGTAAGTATAATAGATGTAGGATTTTTTTTTTTTATAATTCTCCCACCTTGATTAGTGAGTAAGGGACAAACTTAAGCATGGTTTAAATACACGACATAAATGTGATATATCATATCATCAAGTACAAACGATTTGATTTATAGTCACCAACGTGCACGGATGAATATTTGGTGGCCCCATTTACTTCTTTGAAGTTGTGATCGAATATTTTGTTTACGTAATTACAATATTTTAATTTGCAAATTGAGTTTAGCCTCCATCGAATTTCAGATATATTATACGTATTGCCTAAATAAAAAGATAATGGTATGTCCCAATATATATATTTAAATTGATGATGAAAAACTTCGACCAAAAAAAAATGATTATGAGAAAAATTTATGACTTGAAGAACCGCCACATCCCAATATATACAAAATTAGCTTTAGCGAGTCATTCCTTTTATATAACACTCGTCAAATTAGAGTCGAGGGGCATGCTAACTAAAATGCATAGATTTTGAGAATCCGTTTGTTTCGCGAAAAATATAACGTTTCTAGAAAAATGTAATTATTATTCAATATTTGGGTGAAACTTGAAAATGAAGTGGAAAATATTTTTCACTGTTCGATAAGGAAAATATTTTCCTCTATACACTCCTTTTCATTTACTTTATTTTTTATAATCGATTTTTCATTAAATTTTATTTTATTTTTATAAAAATCAAATTTTAATTATTTTTATTTTTTTAAAAAAATCGATAATTAAATTATCTTTGCCTTTTCTTTTCTTTGATTTCCTCTTATTCTTCTTGGTCAATTGTTGGCCATAGGCGAGCTCAAGCTCGTTGCTTGCCAATCATGTGTGTTGATGAGCAGAGCTCGCCGGCCTCGGGCCTCACCAGATCGGCAAGCGGCGAGCCTGAGCTCGCCAAAGATGGGTGAGCCTTGTGTTCGCTAGCAAGCTCAAGGCTCTCCTATGGTTGGTCGCTAGCCGACTGGCCAATAAAGAAGAAGAGGCAAGACAAAGGAAAGAAAAAGAAAAAAGAAAATAAATAATTCGAATTAAAAAAACGAGGAGGAGGAGGAAGTGAGAGCTTGTAGGGGTGTGAGATAAGAGAGACCAAGTGAGAAAAATATTTTCCACTTTTCAAAAGTGACAACTATTTTTCTTTAGTTTAGAAGACTTTTTTCCCTTAATGAAAAATATTTTCCCTAAGTAATTTATTTATCGTGAAACGAACATCGGAAAATTTGAAAATTATTTTTCTTAAATTTATTTTTCATGAAATGAACGGAGCCTGAGTCATTAAACTAGTAACCTTCTTATGACCAAAAAAATAAAAATAAAATAACAACCTTCTAACCCCCTAAAAAAATAGTGACTTGATAATACCAAATTTTAAATAACGAACAATTCATTATCAGCGTAAATAGCAAGTTCATGTTTGCGCACGTAATCATCGCCAAAATTTTCATTATCAGACAACAATATAATGAAGTTAAAAGCAAAATTTCGACGCTGAGTCATGAACGTCGAATTTTCTCACCACATGATAAATTACACACCTTATAAATATATAAAGGGGAAAAATCCACGAAAAACCCCAAATTTTGTCCAAAGGGACAAACTTATCCTAAACTTTTTTTTGCGACGTGAAAAACCCTGAACTTTACCAACCGTGACACATTTATCTCGAATTTTTTTTTGGGACACAAAAAACCCTGAACTTTTATCCGTGTGACACATTTACCCTAAATTATAGGGCATTTTGGTCTTTTTACTTTTTTTTTTCTTTTTCTTCTCTCTTCCCTTCGCCGGCCATGGCGGAGGGAAGTCGGCGTCCGGCGAGGGCATCCCTTGCCAAGCCCTCGCTGGAGTCGGGCGAGGGCAACCCTAGCCAGCCTAGGCGAAGGCGACCCTCGCTCGACACTGATGAGGGCAGCCCTCGCCGAACGCTGGCCTCCCCACGCCGGCCATGGCGGAGCTGGCGGAGGGAAGAGAGAAGAAGAAGAAAAAAAGAGGAAAAACATAAAAAATAAGACAAAAATGCTATTGATGGAATAAATGTATCACAGTTTGAAAAGTTTGGGATTTTTCTAAATGTCACAAAAAAAAATTTGGGGTAAATTTGTCACTTTTAGACAAAATTTGAGGTTTTTGGTGATATTTTTTCATATATAAATATTCCATTAGATGTTTGAGTTTTCCCACATCTTTTTTCCCTGATAGAACATCGTGGGGGCGTGATTGACGGTCAAAGATGTTTTGGGTCCCGCCGAGAGTTGGGGCGTCGGTTACGCTCCACCGCATATTATTCTTTGACCACCTTTTTTTTTGGGTAAAAAATAGGAAAAAGAATCATTAAATTCGGACAAAAGAAAAAAAAGAAAGGAGGTGCTACGGACGAGTACGGATGAGTACGTCCGTCCGGAGAGTGGGACAGGCCGCATGTGGAAAGTCCATTCGTTCACGTGGATTCCACCGGACAAGCCTGTCTGGTTGAACAAGACATGGGCCCCACATAGTATCACTGATTTATTTAATAAACCTTATTTTATATTGGGGGAAAAAATATATTAGGCGCATTTTTTTATAACCTCATTTATTTATTTTGGACAATAGGACAAATGATATGGTTCCTGAATTTTTAAATTGTGTAAATATCGTGTATGAACTTTCGGACAAAAGGATGAAAGGAAAAAGAAGAAGAAGGAGGTGCTACGGATGAGTACTGTCCGGAGAGTGCGACAAGCCGCATGTCGAAAGTCCATTCGTTCACGTGGATTCCACCGGACAGGCCTGTCCGGTTGAACAGGACGCGGGCCCCACATAGGATCATTGCTTAATTTGATAAACCTTATTTTATATTGGGGGAAAAATATATCAGGCGCGTTTTTTTAAAAACTTTTATTTATTTATTTATTTTGGACAATAGGACAAATAATGTGGCCCATGAATTTTTAAGTTGTGAAATATGATCTTTGAATTTTGGCGATACGTGTAATTTCGTTCATGGACTTTTGATTTATTCAATGCAGTACTCATAACATGAATGAATGTTCAATATACTTTCTAAACTATATGAAAATATTTAAAAAAATTCAATAATCGCATTGAAATTTCAACAATCATATTAAACAAAGTAAAAGTTTAAGAACTATATTATACGTTGTACTGGAACTTAGAGATCATTTGCGTCTGTTTCTCCTTCCTATTTTGAATGGATAGTTGCGATTACTCTTGATAGTTTTGTTTTTGGGATTTTAAAGATTCTTGATTTCCGCTTCTTCTTCGATCGTTTGAATATCACTATCCCGTTTGAAATATAAAATAACTTGTCCGAACAATCTTGTTTGTGATAAGAAGCTAGTGCACACAACTTAGCTGGCCTTGTGTTCAAATGTCAAAGGACTTGTTGAATTCCGTAGGTCGAACGTGCTGAAATGCATGTACCTCAACACATCCGATCTCGTATTTACGATAAACTCTGTCGAGGAAAGAGAGGGACGGTGGAAGTACACCGTATTTCGAACGCTAGTGCCTCGAGTAGTGAAATTACTGCATCATATATATAATACAATAATTCATGAAACTTATGTCGTGATTTGAATTCCTTTTGGAATGAAATCCTTTGCTTGCTTGTGTTGGCAAGGCAATTTTCTTGGATGTCACTTCAAATGAGAATTAAACAGGAGTAGGTGTGGAAATCTTTGGCCATCTTAACCGGTCAAGCAAGCAGGCCCCTTGTCTTGGCCCTAAGCCGTCGGATCGATTCGGGCAACCATTGATACCAAGCCAAGACCAGATCAATCCTATGATTTTTTCCTGAGTCGGTTGCTTGTACTTCTGAATTTTTAGAAAATAGCAGGGATCTGCCAATGAATATCATGACCCGTTTTGGTCATGCCAACTGTAAAGAAAATCATCGTCCCTGTCAAAGGATAGAGTTTCCCATTACATATCTCGAGGCAAAGTGCCTTTGTGATTCACGGAGGATTTGATTCATTGAGAAGCTTGCTAAACATGTGATCTCTCTTAAACACACATGAAATGTACAAGGATGTTGTTGATATATGTTCAATGTATTTAGGTAATCTGGACGCAAATGAAAATTGTCACCCCCATCAAAGGATGGAGTTTTTTTTGTCGCATATCTCGAGGCAAAGTGCCTTGTGATTCATGGATGAAGCTCGCAAAACATGTGTTCTCTTTTAAACGGGCATGAAATGTACAAGGGTCGTGTCGATAAACATGTATCATTACTAAACATCTTTATACACCAAATCGAGTCTAAGCAATATTAGTCTATCTTATAATTTTGGAGAGAGTCGCTTTTCTTTTCAATATACTCCCATATAATAAATTTAACCCCACATATCAAGAATCAATTCATAAGTACATGAAAACAATGAGTTAACATGTGCAATATGGTCCATGACCTATTAATTTGTTCAATATGGCTCCCGGATTATTGGTAAATGTTAAATGTAATAATTTCATGTATATAAACAACAAATTAGATGTTATTTGGTGATGCGGGCTATTATAAGCCATGTAGCTTCCTTATTTGGTCCACCGTTTACATTTTATGGGTCGGAAATATTGACATATTTTGTCATCTTGAATTAACTAAAAAAATGATATTGGACATTTTCATATAATTTATGGATAAGACCGAATATTTATCAATAATTCTAAGATCATAATGAATAAATTAAAACTTCAAGATTGAGATTGCGCGTTACATGTTCAAGGACCATTGTGGTAATTTCACATTATTAAATGTTAAATTATGTTTGTACGGAGTACTTGGACTTGTACGGTGTACTTGGTCTTAGTCGGCGTTATGACGGAGTGGACGGAGCAGTTATTGACTTTGACATATCGACACACTCCTATTTTCTAGTCCACCTACCTAAAGCAATATTCTGGGTCACTGTGAAGTGAGGAAAAAGAACATGAAAGAGAGAGAAAATTCGAGCGAAAAACTAACGAAAAAATCTTAACTTTTTTGGTTGAGAATTATAAAAAAGCATTTTTAGCTTTTGAAAACTATAGAAACCTTTGTGAAAATCTACAAATTCACATACTTTGCAAAATTCCATGTGCCCCACTTCAATAAAAATCGAATTATTCTAGCTCTAAAGTCCTGAAAAAAAAGACTACATTGGATTTCATTAAAAGCATACTAGGGTTATCAGCAGGCTTATAGTTGCAGACCGGTGTCGTCGTAGAATTCGAGGTTTCCTTTTTTTTCTTTTTTTACTTTCCACGGCGCTGTTCCCCGTACTGCTGCACCAAACGTACCCGCCACTTTCAGCGCACCGTACGAAGCTGCACACGGAAGCAAATTTGGGTTGAAAGATTCCTACTTTTTCTTGGACTCCTGAACTTGTGGTTGAAAGTTGACAGAAAACGTCGGAAAAGGATTTCCGGAGAGAAAAATGCCTTCTCCTTTTCGCCCTTGGCAGCCTATTTGAGCACTACCCTTTGCTCGTTTTGCTTCCTCACCTTCCTGTGCTTGGTATTCTTGGGAAGAATTTCGCTTCTCTGGGTTGTGACGGGTAGAGGGGGAGAGAGAGAGAGAGAGGGAGAAGAGATGGAGGAGAAGGCTCCGGTTCTGGAGGCAGTGCTGAACGAGGCCGTCGATCTGGTAATGGATCTCGGCCGAAAAGATGCGAGCTTTTTTGTGGTGGTGTTGAAAAGTTTGAGACTTGATGCAATCTTTTGGTTGGTGAGTGCAGGAGAACGTGCCCATTGAGGAGGTGTTTCAATCCCTGGTATGTACCAGAGGAGGCCTCACCTCGGCGGCTGCTGAGCAGAGGCTGGAACTTTTTGGCCACAACAAGCTTGAAGAGAAGAAGGCACTGAGATCACTCACTGTCTTTTGATTTGACCAATGTGTGTGTGTCTGTGGGTCTTTGTTGGTAATAAAGATTTGCACTTTGTTGATTTGTTTCAGGAGAGCAAATTCTTGAAGTTCTTGGGGTTCATGTGGAATCCCCTGTCCTGGGTCATGGAGCTTGCTGCTATCATGGCCATCGCACTTACAAATGGAGGGGTTGGTGAATTTTTCCTCTACCGTTCTGTCTCTCTTTCTGTTTCAGGGTAAAATTTGAGTTTTTGTGAAAGATGGTATCCATTTGTTTCTGATTCTTCCTTTGCAGGGCAAGCCTCCAGATTGGCAAGATTTCATAGGCATCGTCACTCTTCTGTTTATAAACTCCACTATTAGCTTTATCGAGGAGAACAATGCGGGTAACGCTGCGGCTGCTCTTATGGCTCGTCTCGCTCCCAAAGCTAAGGTATGGGACTGTGGCAACATGTTCTGTTAGTTGCAATCAAGTGATCTTTGGATGTTCTTTGACATTTTGATGTTGTGGAATGGTTGCGGTGATTCGCACGAATGATGCAGGTACTTAGAGATGGAAGATGGGGTGAGCAGGATGCTTCAATCCTGGTTCCTGGTGATATTGTCAGTATCAAACTTGGAGACATCATTCCGGCTGATGCTCGCCTTCTTGAAGGAGATCCTCTGAAGATTGACCAGGTGACTTCTTCGTTACCATTGGGTTTGAAATGATGAGTTAACCCATTACTGAGATTTACTACCCCACAGTCTGCTTTGACGGGCGAGTCTCTTCCTGTGACGAAAGGCCCTGGAGATGGGGTTTATTCAGGATCCACATGCAAACAAGGAGAAATTGAAGCGGTGGTTATTGCAACTGGTGTCCACACCTTCTTCGGAAAGGCTGCGCACCTGGTTGATACGACTAACCAAGTGGGACACTTCCAGAAGGCAAGGCGATAATTCTATATAAACATTAGGCTTGGCTTTCTATTTGATGTGTTTAGGTTGTCAACGATTTGTATTATCATTGCGTTTCAGGTTTTGACTGCGATCGGGAACTTTTGTATATGCTCAATTGCGTTGGGGATGATAGTCGAGATTATTGTCATGTACCCAATTCAAGACAGGGAATACCGTTCTGGAATCGACAATCTCCTTGTGCTACTCATAGGAGGAATTCCAATTGCAATGCCTACTGTGTTGTCTGTGACGATGGCTATTGGTTCGCATAGATTATCTCAGCAGGTGAGTTGTTTTGATTGACAGTGCTATAGGGAGTGTGATTGCTGATCTGCTAATGTTGATTCTAGGGAGCCATCACGAAGAGGATGACCGCCATTGAAGAGATGGCTGGAATGGATGTGCTTTGCAGTGACAAGACAGGGACGCTCACACTGAACAAGCTTACAGTTGATCAGAATCTTATTGAGGTCGGTCATATATATACATGTATAGTAGTATGTATTTTTTGCTCGTCTTTGTTTTTTCCATATGTTCTTTCGTCATTGGTTTTAGGAGCCTCTTTTTATTGGTGTTGTTCCCTGAACTCTTGATTTTTTTTGAACACGACTTACAGGTGTTTGCAAAAGGAGTGGATAAAGAGACTGTCGTTTTGATGGCAGCACGAGCTTCTAGATTGGAGAACCAAGACGCAATAGATGCTGCAATTGTGGGGATGCTTGCAGATCCCAAGGAGGTGAGTATACGGTCTATAGTTAGATTTAAAATATTTTTGTTTTTGTCACCGTTCTAATTTTTTTATGCTCGATTTTTGACTTATCCGCTCTTTCCATCTTTCTTGGCAATGCAAAGGCTCGGGCTGGCATTCGGGAAGTACATTTTCTTCCTTTCAATCCTACTGACAAGCGAACTGCTTTGACTTACATTGATAGTGAAGGTAAAATGCACAGAGTGAGCAAAGGTGCCCCGGAGCAGGTGAAATCAGAATTTTATGCCTCCTTAACAGTGCTTCAGTTTTCTCATGTTTGGATTAGTTTAATAGTGCTTCTTCCTTTTGTATGGTTCTCAGATCCTAAACCTTGCACACAATAAGTCAGAAATTGAGCGCAAAGTTCATGGTGTGATCGATAAGTTTGCAGAGCGTGGTTTACGTTCTCTTGCTGTGGCATATCAGGTGATTGACCATGTTCTTTAAATCCTGTTTCCCTAGATCTTGCATACCCTTTTTGGCTCTCCCGTTCAGAATTAGCTTCATGTTGCGGTTTGTACATTCAGGAAGTTCCTGAAGGACAGAAAGAGAGTGCCGGAGGCCTGTGGCAGTTCATTGGTGTCATGCCTCTTTTTGACCCACCCAGGCATGACAGTGCAGAGACAATAAGAAAGGCTCTGAATCTTGGAGTGAATGTTAAGATGATCACTGGTTGGTCTCTGATTTATCTTTATCTCCAAGTATGATTGGCCTTGGAATGAATTGGTCTACTGTTAGTGATCCAGAAGTTCACAAATATTTGCACAGTTGTGTTGCCCATCTTCATGCATAAATCAGTGTAGCAGTCATCATGAATTGGACTTTTTACATTTGTATATTTCATTTACCTTTTTATTTTGCTTCACGAATGGAAAGTCTGAAGCACAGAGTGCTCACTATACGTGAAGCTATGATTTGGCTTAATTTCGGTGATGTGCGTTTAAAAGTGATTACCTTGATACTCCATTGGATCTCGTTAAGTATGAACAGGTACCTTTGCAGTGTGGCGAACGTTTTGGCAGTTTTGTCATACTGAAGCATTTGCATGTGATTCAGTTTTATTTCCTCAAATTCAAAGTCCTAATATCCAATATTGATTATGTCCTTTTTCTCGTATTTAGTTATGTCAGCATTTATGTTCAAAAGCCTTCATTGGTTGTTTTCCTCCTTTTATGTCTGTTCTAATGGACAGTGAGGAGAACCTCTGAACAAATACTTTGGAGAAAAAAAATGGACATATTAAGATGCTTAACATTGTGTCATCCTATTTGGACGCACATTCTGTTTGTGTTTCTTGACTTGGTTAGTCTTTGGATGACATAATATCACGTTTCATTTCTCGTGCAAAGTTCTTAGTAAAATGGAATTCTAGCTCTATCATTATAATGGAAAAAACTACGCATTGTTCTTTGGTTTTCTGATTGTGTTGAGCACTGACTGAGCACTGTGACCTTTATTAGGTGATCAACTGGCCATTGGAAAAGAAACCGGTCGTCGCTTGGGAATGGGGACCAACATGTATCCTTCATCTGCTTTGCTGGGGCAAAACAAAAATGAGTCCTCTGATGCAGTACCAATTGATGAGCTGATAGAAAAGGCTGATGGCTTTGCTGGTGTTTTCCCTGGTATGGCACTCATCTGCTTATGGATACAAAAACCTACCCATGAGCATGCGCCTATTTAGTATTCTTCATGTTTCTTAAATCCTTTTCTGTGTTCCCTTGATTCATGTCCATACTCTCTGATCATGTGGTGAGGCTGCTAGAATTTTGTAACTAAAACTTGATCATTGTTGTTAATTTTCATCATAATGATTTGTGTCTAGAGCACAAATATGAAATTGTGAAACGACTGCAAGCAAGGAAGCACATTTGTGGAATGACTGGAGATGGAGTGAATGATGCTCCTGCTCTCAAGAAAGCCGACATTGGGATAGCTGTTGCTGATGCAACTGATGCAGCTCGTAGTGCTTCTGACATTGTCCTTACAGAACCTGGCCTTAGCGTTATTATTAGCGCTGTTCTGACCAGCCGTGCGATATTCCAGAGGATGAAAAATTACACTGTATGTAATGGGCCTCATTTTAATCCTCTATCAATTTCCATCCACAGAGCTTGATGAGATAATTTGGCACATTATCTTGATTCAAATATGTTCATTATTTTCTTCACTGATAAATTTCCAATTTAATCGATTTTTTCTATGTATTTGTCTCCTTTGGCAGATATATGCTGTCTCCATTACAATCCGTATTGTGGTGAGTCAGTGACCATTTTTCTTTCACATATCATACTGTTGGCATTTTCCAGATCTCTAGTAGAATAATCTGTTTAATCTGCACCCAAAATCAAGTGACTTAGAATCATGACCTCATGTTTTTTCCAATGTAATGTATTTATCTTTTCAATGGTCGCAGCTTGGTTTCATGCTGCTGGCCCTCTTATGGAGGTTTGACTTTCCACCTTTTATGGTCCTGATCATAGCAATCCTCAATGATGGTTAGTCGCTCCTTCCCATTTGATCCCCAGCAGCAGCTAATTGCCTACGTGATTCTGACAGGGGTTGCGGTTTCAATATCCTGTATTCTTTATGATTTACTGGTCTGTGTTTCTACTGACTACTTGCTGCAATTGCAGGGACTATCATGACAATATCAAAGGATAGAGTAAAACCATCTCCTCTTCCAGATAGTTGGAAACTGGCAGAAATTTTTACTACTGGCATTGTCCTCGGCAGTTACTTGGCAATGATGACAGTCATATTCTTTTGGGCAGCATACAAAACGAACTTCTTCCCGGTAAATGGATTGTTGCATAATTTAGATTATTGGTGTTGCTCAGATTGATATACATTCTCATGTAGGTTTTACTGTCAAGTCAGAGATTGTGTACGGTTCATCTGGTTCTCATCTAGAGCATGAATGAAACACGGTATATTCATGTTTCATTCATGATTCCGTGTTTCATTCATGATGCAAATTGTCATTTTCATTTTACTTCTCTTTATTGTATTTCTACGAACTTTGAATGGGTTCCACTCATAAAGATTCTGTCGCCTGGAATTTTTCAGCACGTATTTGGAGTGCCCACTCTGGAGAAGACAGCTCATCATGACTTTCGGAAGCTCGCCTCAGCAATATATCTGCAAGTCAGCACTATAAGTCAGGCTCTAATATTTGTGACACGATCCCGGAGTTGGTCTTATGTTGAGCGTCCTGGATTACTGCTGGTAGTGGCCTTTGTGATTGCTCAGCTGGTAATTTGATGACCACCCTGTTTCCTTGTTCTTTGATTTTGTTAACAGTGGTGCAGGAGTGATTTATCTTTTGTACATTCTGAACAGATTGCCACTCTAATTGCTGTCTATGCAAACTGGGGATTTGCTGCTATTGAAGGAATTGGTTGGGGCTGGGCTGGTGTGGTCTGGCTTTACAATATCATCTGCTATATCCCGCTTGATTTTATCAAGTTCTTCATTCGGTATGCAATGAGTGGTAGGGCTTGGGACCTCATGTTTGAGCAAAGGGTATGAATGTAACTTTCCTTTTACTGTTAATAGTTCACCAGGGAAAGTGTTCTGATGCATTTGCTTTTAATGCAGACTGCCTTTACGAGGCAGAAAGATTTCGGTAAGGAACATAGAGAACGTGAGTGGGCACATGCACAAAGAACGCTGCATGGATTGCAGCCACCTGATGTGAAGTTCAGTGAGCGGAGTCATGCTACAGGAGTTGAATCAAATGGCTGAGGAAGCTAAGACAAGGGCTGAAATTGCTAGGTAGGTGGTAATGTTAGGATTACAGGATTATGTTGTGAGATAGTAAACCAGAACATCATCCATGCACTATCTTCCATGTGAAACATGAAGAATTAAGGATGAGGATGTTGAACATAGGTACTTAAATATAGGAAAACAGGTTGTCATTTGATGGCTAAAATGATGATAAATGTTAAATGCCTTGGCTTATCAATAGATAGAGATCAGAAGTTCACTTCATTTATAGAGACGGCTTTTATTCCATATTTTATTTAAGTATATAGCGAGTACCCTGAACAAGATAAATGAACAATGGGATTTAAGTGATAATCTACTTTTTAGCTTTTAGAGTAAGTTGGTCTTAAAAAACTTATCTCCTTGTTTTGACTTTCAATTAGCGTACTGTACCAACACATCTAAAGATGTACAAGCATGTCTGGTCATCTTTGCTTGCTGACATCTGGACATTCCACATTGCTTTGTCTTTTGTCTGTCGAACTCCCATGTTCTTCTTTTCCTTTTTTGTTGGTTGATTTTTTTTTCATTTGCTCTTTTAGGTTGAGAGAACTTCGCACTTTCAAAGATCATTTGAATTCAGTTGTCCGAGACAAGCGGCTCGACATAGACACAATACCGCAAGCCTACACAGTTTGAGGAAGAATCTCGTGCTGTCATAGATTTGCACATTCTATGCAGCTCATAGTGGTGATGTATTTAGATTATCGTGAGGCTTAGATCATACTTCTAGCTCCTATTAACGCATTTCCTATTTTCTGTCCTCAAGGCGGTGACGAGCTGTTGTTAATGTCTAGTATTTATCACTTTAGGTATCTCCAATACTGGGCTGAAAGAGCCCCTTTACAATGTGCTGTTAGTTTATATATGATGATGCCGGCTAGTTCTATAGCTTCCATTTTGTCCCATGATTTATCTATTAATTTATGGCTACAAAAACATGATGCTCTTGCATCTTTGCTGAATCTTGGGTGAATAAACCCCGTCTGGATCACAAAAAACATGGTTGCAATCAAATGATGTGCTAACTCTTGCTCGAAATGCCACCATTAATGTCACAAGGTTGGGACCTCAGTGATAGACCAAATCAATTTTCGTCGCTTTTCCTTGATTAGGTAATCGGACCGTGCAAGACTTGAGTAATTCTGCTGACATTTATGCTATTTAAAATGAATTCATGATAACGGAGATACTGCGTCTCGGTGCTTTCACTACAGGTCTGCAATAGTTATTTGCTGCATACCGCTACAACTATATCTACAAGAAGTAGATAGCTTGTACGGGTTCTACATAAATACATCATATGATAGCCATTTCAATCTTCTTCTCCGACGAGTCGAGGATCGCATCGGGAGTTACTTTATACTTGTACCACCGAGCACATAGTAAAAAGTAACCCAAGTTTAGAACACCCAAGGCAGCGATGAGGTAGTAGAAGTAGTCTAATCTCCCTTTGTTTAGATCTTCTGGAAGCCAATTCCCGCTTTCTGCTCCAGCAGTCACCCTGTGGACAATTGATATTAGGAGGCTGCTCAAGTAGTTTGCAACTGCAATGCTGCAATAGAACAGAGACCCAGCAACACTCCTCATATTTTCGGGAAATTGCTTGTAATAGAACTCGACTTGTCCAACGGAAGCAAAAGCTTCGGCGAGTCCAGCCAACGCGAACTGAGGAACCAGCCATAAAGCCGACATAGATGAAATGGCACCTCTTCTTGGTTCGATACCCAAAGTCAGCCTAGTTAAAGCTATGGTCCTCCGTCGTTCTTCGACTAGGGCCGATACCAGCATGGAGATAATGGAGATGAAGATACCGATGCCAATTCTTTGAAGGAATGTAATGCCGCCTTCTTTTCCTGTGAGCCTCCTCAAAAGCGGGACAATAATTCGATCATAGATAGGTATAAAGATGGTGAGGCTGAGCATCAAGAACACAACGAAGGAAGCTGCTGGGATCTTGAAGTTGCTGTTTCCAAGGCGTCGATCAGCTTGCGTGGCCTGAAAAATTGCGTAAGTATGTTGCTGGACTATCACAACAAAATAAATTGCCGCGGCAGCCCATATAGGAACCACCCTCATCAAGCACTTCACTTCTTCCACTTGCTGCATGCTACAGAGTCTCCACGGATTGGCTGGCGACCCATCTGGGTTTAATTGGTCCTGAGATGTCTTGATTGCTGCTTTATCTAGGAATCTGTCAAGGAAACAGAGGAGTTTCAAGATGCTGGTTTTATTTAAGTTGCCGTTCGGAGCTTCTGTTCACTTGCTAAAATTCTATATTGGAATGTCAATGTAGGCTGGTTACCTGAATTGATCTGTATATGAAAGCTTTGAGTTAAGAGACTTCGCTGGTGTATATGAGTAAAGAGAAAGCCATGGCTGCTCGGGTTGCTTCAGCCTGCTCTTTTTAATAGCAACTGCTAGGACCTGTACCATGCTAGTGATTGGACTTCCCGTGGCTTTCACTTTCACATATATCTTAGAACCCATGAAGAAGATCGCGCAAGATATGAGCATCAAGATTGCAGGAATCGCTAGACCAATGGCCCAGCTCACGTTCGATTGCACATAGACTATAAGCGTCAAGGAAACCATCTGGGCGAAAGTGAAGGTGAAGAAATACCAGTTGAAGAAGCTGTTTATCCCTCTCTTTCCAGATTCGGTTTTTGGATCAAACTGGTCAGCTCCGAAAGCTAAGTTGCATGGCCTGATACCTGCAGCTCCTGTAATTAGCAGTGCAAACCCCAATATGAGAAACGCCATTTGCCCTCCAGTGGGGCCGGTGCAGAACTTCCCGTTGCTGCAGTGCGGAGGGTGCAGGTCCTTGATGGCCGCCGTTAGTTGTATTACTTGAAGTCCCTTCACAGCGAAATGGTAACGATATAGGCAGACAATTATATGCAATGTCATCCCCGAGTTACCTAATTTAAGTAATGCATTTTGTGAATTGCATTTCATCTACTTCTATCTTTTAGTCATTTGATGGCCGGATTTGAGTGGCATATCAGTTATATATCCACTAGAGTCTTCAATCTATACACTGAATTCACAAGAAATAGATGACGAAGAAGAATTAGGCAGTAGGCACCATGTAAGAGGCAATAGTGCAGAATGCCAGGGTCTTGTAGCGACCAAAGTAGGTGTCAGAGAAGAAGGCTCCCAGCAAGGTAGAGAAATTCGCGGTGCCGTTGAAGATGTTGATGGTATTCGCGGCCGTAATGGTCTTCATGTTGAATACCTTGGTCAGATAGATCAACAGGTTGGCCAAGGTTCCTATGGCTCCAAGCTTCTCAAAAGTCTCATTCCCTGGAAAAATTTCATCCAAATGGTAAGTTCAAGAAATGGTTCTTAGACCAAAAAGAGCAGCATGAGAGCATCCAATGAGCTCTCGGTCTCACCTATAATGAAGGGCATGGCTTTCCATCCTTTGTAGTTGATCTTCGGTTCACTGGTCATGGCGGCCCTCTCGTCCTTGTCCCTTATGTCTTTCTCATGCTTCTCCATTCTTTTTCCATTGTTCTGCTCCATCATGCCTCTTCTTCCTACAGTCTATCTGCCTGTTTGTCCGGCTTTATAATGGTCTATAGTGGAAACAGGTCAGTATAGAAGCGAGTCATAAAGAGGAACAGAATTTTCATGCCCTTCCTAAACACCACCTGCCATTCTCTCTCTCTCCCTCCTATATATATTTTTGTCTCTGGTATACCCAGCACTCACAGGCTCTGTGTATGAGACTTCGTTGCACAGCCGATGCTAGACCAAATCCGTACAACCCAGATTAAATGTGACCCAGGAATCTGTTACACTACGGCTTTCGAGAAAAAGGGGCTGCTACAAATTAAAATAAGCACAACATGGACAATAGTGGTTCTGTTTTGTTGCTTTTCTGGATCTTTTTGACGCGTAAATATGACTCTATCCCTAAGTCAGGGTACTTAGTCATATGCTAATCTCTCTTCTTAGATTAATTAATCTTTGGCAGAGTGTGAAGCTGTCCGAGGGCACGTGAGTCCCTAGCGCACCACACCTGTAATGACGGATCAATTTAAGTCCACAAACTGCAAGTTGGTGTGCTTTCTCTGTTTATAATCCATTGGTGGCGTAAAACGTCATAACGAGGTTACCTGAGTACAGATAAAAATCATTGGAAGAGAGAAAACGGATCTTACGAAAGAAAAGATTCAGGATTGGACTAGAAGCATTGAGACCTGGCTAACTGGACACGTAGCACGCGGAACACTGCATTGTCATTGTGGAAAAGGACACAACTTCGTGGTGTTCCATTCATGAAATTTGAACATCCCAAGATGTGAAGCAACTTGCAACCACTGGTCAAACCATAGCCTCAAATGAATTGCTGATTCATTGCTTCATCGGCTCAACCACTCAATTAGTAGAAAACTGCGGCAATCCTGATAACTCCTCTTTCTCTCTCTCCCTCCTAAGCAACAGTGGCCATTGGTTTTGTCATGCATGATCGCAACGTGTGGTAAATGACAGAGATGACTACTTTCCCACCATAAAATTTCAGGCCCACTCAGAAAGTGGAGCAAAGAGATGTAAAGCAAGTGGCAATCGCTTCTATCAGGATCAGATAGACCCAATTTCTTTCTTTTACTTTCTTGGGAAAGTAAAAGAAAGATTGCCAACTAGAGACCATTTAGGAACACAGTTTACTTAAACCTAAGGGAGAAAAGTTGAATGAACAGAAAGATTCAGGAGATGGCAGCTCTAAAGTTTATTACTTGAATAATATGACGCCACTCCTGGATGGCAATGAGCACCGCTAAAGAATCATTTGATTATTCACCATAGTTTTGTGGTTTACCCAAAAAATTAAAATAATGAGGAGATCATATCACTCAGCCAAGCGCGGAACGGTTCTTTTAGAAGGCAATATACCAAGAAGATGAATGATTTAACTTTAGGAGGATTCTAATGTGGGGAGAATATAACTTCATGCTGAAAGATACCCATTTGCTTTGAAGAAGTCTCTGGCATCGTGATCGTAATACAACTGGTTAGAAGTGTTCTAAGTACATGATATTCTGTAGATTCGAATATCCATAAATTTTTGATCTCCTTCTCTTACATGTTCTGTATTTTTTTTCCTTCTTTTTTCTTCTGCTGTTTCAGGTACGAGGGATTTGAAAACTATTTTTTTTCCTTCTTTTTTTCCTTCTCTTCTTCCACTTGTTCTTGAACCCAGACCAGAATCTTGGCATTGTTTAATAATCATTTGAATAAGGAAAAAAAATGCAAAAGTGCATAGATTCGTGTGATCTTTGTGGTCCAAAGCAAAGAGGTTGACGAGCCTTTGTAAAAAGAATCAAGAGCTTTCGAAGTAAGAAGGAAAAGTCAATAGCTGAAAAAGTGATATCATAAGTGGTATAACTTTCGTATGGTGTTCACTTGAGTACCATAATTTATTTATTTTTTAATCACTTGAGTGTTATAACTTATGTATAACGTTCATTTGAGTGTCATAACTTTTTTATCGATCGCTTGAAGTGCTATATAACTTTTCAATCAATAACTTGAGTATTATAACTTTTAAAAATATTCACCACAAGTGCTATGCCAGTCAAATTTTTGGCAATTAGGTGAACATTTTTAAAAAAATTGGCATTCAAGTGATCGTTTTTTTCGAAGTTTTGGCACTCAAGTTGTAGAAAAGAAAGTTACGACTCTCAAGTGAGTGCTGTACGAAAGTTATGGCACTTGCGATGTCTTTATCCCGTAAAAAGCCCCATCACCCTATAGTGATGCTTGTCGGCGCACAATATCATTATTGTGCTCTTCGCCATGCCCACAATTGGGAAGGAGAGAAGGCATGGATTCATGGGACAGGTTGGTGTTTCTAAAGACCTGGGGGAACAGATATCCAATCCCTCGACAAGTGTCGGATCGAAATAAGAGTAAATCTCGCTCATTGATCGTTCACTTTTATGTTGTGTGTAATGCCATTATATGTAGAAGTTGGGAAAAGAGCAAGGAGTTAGGACCAACTATGGCCCATAGAACTGCCCTTTTAGGGTGCTGCAAGAAAAATGGCAATCAGGCTAGGTGAAAGAGTGTAAATCCCAGTCTGTGAATTTTGCCTACTGTCTATTTCAGGAAAAGGCATGTCCTTATTCACCGTTGATGTGGTAGACTGAATAATTCATACTAATTATTGTCGCACGGACGTCTTTCACAGTTAGTTAATTATACTACTATCGATCTCGGTGCCCAGATCAAGTAGAATTTCGGATCAGATCTTCAAAATTGCGCGAATAGTGTGGTTTTAGATACATGTCTATGCTGTGTTTCGCCGATATGTTTGATATCTGTTGTCACACTTTTCATTCGTATTATAGATCTTCTCAATGGCAAGAAGCGGAGTTCTCCAACTGGATCTCTCTCACGTCTCCAGGAAGATCGACTTTTTTAACATAACGACAGGCGAAGAAATTGAAGTACACAAAGTTTGCCGCACCAACTGCAGCGATGATGTAGTAGTAGTTCTCGAGCCTGTTCTTGTTAAGATCATGACCTCCCAACCATGGCGAGTTCCTGTTCTTGCGAGTGATTAGGTGAATCATATTGACAAGGAAGGAGCCTATGTAGCTTGCAATGGACAAGCTGAGAAAGAAGATTGCACCGGCGACCGTTCTCATGCTCTCTGGCATTTGTGTGGTGAGGAACTCCAAAAGTGCTACTGCTGCAAATGCTTCGACCATTCCTGATAAGACGAATTGCGGCAAGAGTAATGCGACAGTAATAGGAGATTCGTACGAACCCCGGCTTAAGGCCGAATCTCGACGCTTCCTCTCCACGATTCCAGCTACCAACATGCACAGAATCGACATGATTATCCCTGTGCTGATCCTCTGCTGCATTGTCAACCTCTTGTCTTTCTTAATGATTCTCCGCACCTGGGGGATGTAAATGCGCTCGTAGATGAAGATCCATATCGAGAGCGCGATCATCGAGAAGAGGGTCATCCAACCTGGCGGAATCTCGAAGTGGGGTCCGATCGATTTGTTCATCTGAATAGCCTGAAGAATCCCGAATGTGGTCTGCTGGTCCATGGCAATGAAACAGGCTATTCCCGATATCCAAACTGGCAAGATTCCTATCAAGCATTTGAATTGCTCGACCTGTTGGACACTGCACAGCCTCCAGCCGTTCTTCGACATTCCTTGGCCATCCAATTCATTTGGATCGATGATAAGAGCTGCTTTATCCAGAAACCGGAATCTGTACGTACGAGTTAGCTTGACCACCCCCTGGTCTGATTCTTTTGGTGAAGGATCGTAGGACGGTTGCTCCCAATCGGGTCCAAGAGTTTGGCGACGCTTTCGACATGCAGCCACAAGCACCTTAGCCATATCCACGAAAATGCTTCCTTGAGGCTTCTTGCAGATATAAGTCTTACGACCGAGCAGGAAAATGGATATAGACAGTCCTAGGCAAGCGGTCGGAATGGCGAACCCAAGAACCCAACTAACATTAGTCTGAACGTAGATGACAGCGGTGAGAGCTATGAGGAGTGCAACGGTGAAGGAGAAGTACCACCAGTTGAAGAAGCTCTCCAGTTGTGCTCTTCCCTTATCTGTTCTAGTATCAAACTGATCGGCCCCGAATGCGATATTGCAAGGCCTAATGCCGCCTGCTCCAATGGCCAAGAGGGCGAGTCCAGCAAAGAGAAAACAAAGCTGCCAACTCTGAGGCTGTGGGCAATTGGATTTGCCGATGCACTTGGACGGGTGTAATCGTGGTATACCCGCGGTTAGAGTCATGGTCAACATGCCCTATGAATGAAAACTTCCGTTGATTATCGAAATCGAGACGGACACCTGGAAAATTTATCGAGGATGACGAATAGGGAGGTTACCAAGAGAGATGCCGACGAGCCATAAAGGAGAGTTCGGAACCTGCCCAGGTACGTATCAGAAATGAAAGCGCCAGCAAGGGATGTGATGTTGGAGGAACCGGACCAGATGTTCACCACGTTAACCAAAAGAATGCCGCCCATGTTGTACTCAGTACGCAGATACATCGTTATGTTAGACACCAAGCTCATCGAAGCTAGTTTCTCAAACGATTCATTCCCTTCAAAGTCGAAACAAGAAATTCTAACTTTTTAGCATCAAATGATATATGCCTAGACAAAGACAGGAGACAGAGAGAAATGATCACTCGAATGTTCAAGAGTAGTAGCTATTATGAACTGAAACTGAAGTGAAGTGTGTAAATTGAGGACCACATTACCTAGAATGTACTTTATGGCTCTCCATCCTCCTGCTTTCTTACCATCTGCAGCAGAGCGTGAAGGGTTCTCTTCATTTACCGAGTTAGCTGAGTGAATTGCGTCCTCTGTGCTACTCATGTCGTCGTGCGCCGAAGTGGATTTCCTTTCCTTCTCAATGCGATCCGGTCTAAATGGTTTCAACAGTCCGAGAGAAAACTCTCCGAGTTGGTGACGCACTGATTGATTAAACTGGAAGAGCGTATCGCTAAAGAAGCTCCGACAGTTAAAACGAGAGGCGTTCCTCGATGCATTTCCGGGGATGTGAATCGCCATGTTTGAATCTGATGCTGAGTTTCTTAGTCCCACGTTTTCTAGGATTGTCAGGATTTCAGCTGATTTCTAGCGGGTTTTGTTATGGACTCACTTTTGATCCTAAACTCGCGTTGCGTGTGCATTTGTCTTAGTCTTAACAAGTTTGCCTGCCCCCACTTTCTTCGCCCTCGGTATTGTGGAAACAATTCATGCGCGAACTGGTCAAACTTGGACATTCATGCCATTCTTATGATATCAAAAACTTTTATATCTATATATACATGTACAAAGAGTATATAAATTCCGTAAATAGATGATGTGAGATAATTTAACACCCTTCTCGCGTGTAAGTTGGATTAGGAGCGACATGCAGAATTTGACAAATAAGGCCGCAGATGCGAAAAATTGGGCAGAAGGCAGCTCTAATACCACAGTAAGAATATGTGGAGGTGCATTGCATAATGTTTGTGTACGTTGTAACGAAGAACATGACCTGATCCCAGATCAAGCATTGCAGGTGAGGTCGCCTAAGGCCAGCGACGCCATCGGCGGAGGTTGCAACCTGCGTAGCTCGAGCAAAGAGACATGACGGAGTAGCCATCAAATTGAGGGGGACGCAAGCCAACGGGGATAGGGCGAACGGCCATGGCACAGGGACTCGACGCCACGACAATGGTGTGGAAGGGCAGAGGACTTCAATCGATTGAGTTTTCAGCTTGTTCTAGGTTACCAAACTTTCATTGGGTTACCTAATTAGGAAAACAATTCTAATTCTCTTTAATTGTTGGCAATTTCATAAATGGTTGGTATATTTAAAGCGTTGATAAAGATAAATCAAAGTCGGCAAGAGATAAAGAGAAGTATTTTTTTAAGATATAAGATCAAATAGTATTTAAAAGAAATAAAGAAATGTTGGTACTTAACTCAAATAAGAGGTGGTAATACTAAATTAGTTGCTAATTTAATTGTAGAAAAATGGATGGTTAGAAAGCAAATAAAAATGGCAACTTAATATAAAGTTTTGTATGATTAGAAAAAAAAAACATATAGACATTGATAAACAATTCAAATTAAAGTTGGTAGACCAAAACTACAAAACTTAAGCGGAGAAAAATTAACATTCACACAAAAAAATTGGTAATTTCATATAATTTTTGGTAAATTCAAGATGTTCATAAGAAAAGTGAATAATTTCATACAGTTGGTCAACGGATGATCGGATCAGGTCGGACCGATCGACCCATCGCCTAGGCTGATGTCATCGTGACGTCAGCCGCATGTGCCTCGGATGAGAAAATATTGGGTGCGTTTAACGTTCCAGCCTGGCAAACAAGAAGGTGCCTGGAAAAGCGACACGTGTCCTCTCGTGGGACCCACAACCGTAGCCAAAATTTTCAAAATTTGGGGAGGGAGTGCGCTCCTCTATCCCTCTCTTTCGAAACCCTGGCCCACTTCCGGAGGAGAGTTATTTCCCTTTCTCTCTCCTCCTTTTTCTCCTTCTAAAGAGGAAGACCGATGCATCCTCTCTCCCTTCCCCTCGTGAATTCAAAATTTTAGGTTCCTCGTCTTCGCTCTCTTTGGCGCTCCGTGGCTCTCTGCTCTGGCTCTCGCTCGCTCTCTCGTTGGGTGTCTTTTCTTCGCTCTCTCCTCCGACGCTTGTGCTTGTTGGGTCTCGCTTCTTCACTCTATGCTCCGGCAATTGTTCGACTCATTCGCTCTCTACTCCGGCGCTCCCTCGGCGCTTGTTGGGTCTCTACTGCGCTCGCTCAGCGCTCGCTCGGCGCTCGCTCGTTGCTCGTTGCTCGTTGCTAAGCTAGAAGAGTTTCTGAGTGATCATCCTATATAACGAGCTATGATGTTGTCATTTTCAGGTGCAAGCCCACAGATCTGACGCAATGGTCGATGAAGACAGCTGCGTTTTCTTCCTCCCTCATCGTGGTCCTCCTTTATTTCTTTTCATGAAAGGAACAGGTGGATGAATTTGGCA
Organism: Eucalyptus guilfoylei; assembly: GCA_016097605.1. Taxonomy (NCBI): domain Eukaryota; kingdom Viridiplantae; phylum Streptophyta; class Magnoliopsida; order Myrtales; family Myrtaceae; genus Eucalyptus; species Eucalyptus guilfoylei. Next base: position 2,147,632 of record CM027861.1, read on the forward strand.
TTCTGCCTGCTTCCCAGAAAACCAAAAGAAACAAAATTTAAAAAAGAAGTGAAAATTGTTGCCTTTTGGCAAGTTGTTTGGAATTGTGAACTCTCCATCTGCATTTCACGTTACCTCGCAATTGATTTGAACGTGCAGGGTGGTGTGGTGTCGGAGTTGATCACTACGAACCCGTCATTGCTCATGATGCTGCTTCCTTGTATCTCCAGAGAAAGCTGCTGTAGTACTTTGAAGCCACTCTCCATGTTGTTTTGTGCCTTAGAGTTTAAGATAGAAAATAGTTCATTCTTTTCCTCCATAGTGTATGGCTGGCAATCTGGTTCTCCAGATTCTCCTTGAGACTTTGAGGACTCATTTTTTAGTCATAGTCATCTATTTTCTTTGTCAATTTCATCGAGATTAGTTGTCTTGCAAGTTTTGTGCCAGCAATCGAGTAACCTGTAGTGATCCTGATGTTTTTACCGGCTGTTCTTGTTATTGAGCTCTTTCTGGAGGCTAATACTGTCCTGGCACAATTCAGTTCAAGCGAGGCCTTTTTTTTTTTTTTTTTTGGTATCTTATGCTGGATTTAGTTCATCAATGATGGAATTGAGTTTTGTTTGCACCAGTCTGCCATTTAGTGTACCTGTGTTAAAGTCTTCATTCCACAATCTCTTGATCTTAAGGAGTATAAAATCCAAACGAGAATTTCGCTTAAATTTTTTTGGCAAGGAGGGAATTGTCAATCAAAGCAATATTGGATTTTTGTTTTTGTCTCTGGTAAAAAAATCGAACTTATAATTGCAACTATGAATTGGTAAAAAAGGAGCCACAAATGTGAAACCAAAACGCGAACTCTATGAGCAAAGGCAATGCCAATTGAACAAGCAAAATAAGGACGAGATTCTCCTGCAGTTTCTATCTCGACCAAAAAAAAAATCAGTTAAGCAATCAAACAAGACTCAAAAGTCTCATAAAAGAACGTAAGACACTCCGGATCAACCTCAGCCCACAAGATTTGCCGAAACTTCTGTCGATCACGTCTTTGGCGAACTGCAATTTGCTTTAGCATAATCTGAGTGTTTTAAGTCCCTGATCTTGATCGTGCAGAAATCCATGGGTTCTCAATAGTTTCTTGAGGGCCTCAAGGAGGCAAGCTTGGCAAAAAACACAAATTGCATGTAAAAAAGGTAAGAAAAAAAAAAAGTGTAGATTGTCATTACATAATTCAATCAATCGCTAATTTACATTTGCAAGATTTTAGGAGTTAGTGTGGATGACCAGACCTAAATCCAGCAGAAAGTCTTTGTTTCTCTGGCAGATCACAAAACCAAATGAATCTCGTCCTCAAGCTTCAACCCGTTTCCTCTGTGGCTAAATGATCCTGAAAACATCCCCTTGGCCGGTGCAGTTGTCCACCATAACTACCCATCTGCTCTTCTTCCTCCATCCTCTGCCGTCGTTGATCTTGCCTCGGGCTTTAGCACCTTTCGCAATCCTAGTCACTAGACCCTCCCCCATTGGCAAAAAGCGAGCTCTCAGTCCACTCCACAACATGCCCTTATGAAGGGCAATGTACCCCACAACGATCCCTCCACCGCCTTCCTATGCCGCCTCGAATGCCCTACGCGGGTCATTACTGGCAGAGGTTCAAAGAGCGACGGCGACGGCAACGGAGCAGCACAGCACAGACCCACTCAGACCCAGCTTTCACACGGTCCTTGAAAGTTGCAGGAAAGTTGAAACACCAATCGTCACCTTTCTCCCTCTCTTTGCTCGTATATAAATACACAAACGCATTCGGTACGTGCAATCTGATTACGCCGTGGATCACTTGCACGTCCGACCTGCAAAAACCTCGGACGACGACACAGGAACACATCAACCCCCCTCAGCGAGTGACCCGTGCTCTCTCGCATTCACTTGAACTTCGACTTTTGCGATGCCTAAAGAAGACCCGACCCGCCCAATCGCGCCCTTCGGACCCCCCCTCTGGAGCGACGACGTGGAGCTCGCCCACTTCGCCAAGTCGCCGCCTCGCTGCAACCAAAGGCGTAGCAGCAGCAAGTGCTTCGTCTACGCCCTCACCCCGATCGTCATCCTCCGCGCAGCCTTCCTCGGGTTCCCCCTCACCGTCTGTGGCAAGAGCCCCGAGCTCAGGCTCCGCCACGTCGATGTCAAGTCCCTCGACTACTCCACCGCGGCCTCCTTCTCAGCTTCCTTGACCGCGTCGCTGGTTGGGGAGGCCGCCCTACGAAACGCCAACTTCGGGGGTTCGAGTTCTCGAACAGCACGGCGAGTGTGATCCAAGGAGGGGCGGTGCTAGGCGGGAGGAAGATCGAAGGAGGAAGAACGGGTGCGAGGGAGAGGGCGAGAGTGACAGTGAAGATGGAGGTGAGGTCAAGCGAGCTGGCGGCGAACGTCGACGGGAGCAGAAACCTGGCCAGCGACGTCAGTTTGAAAAGCACGAGCACGAGCGCAGGAGCAGAGAGCGAAGAAATGACACCCAAATGAGAGAGCGAGCGAGCGCCAGAGCAGAGAGAGCGAGCGAGCGCCGGAGAGAGGAAGACGAAGGAACCTGAAAATTTGAATTTACGGAAGGAAGGGAGAGAGAGAAGGCATCGATCTTCCTCTTTCAGAAATTTAGAAAAAGGAGGAGAGAGAAAGGGAAATAAATCTCCTTGAGTGGTAGTGGTAGGCCAGGGCTTTGGAAGAGAGAGAAAGAGGAGCGCACTCTCTCAGCCCAAATTTTGAAAATTTTGGCTGAGATTGTGGGTCCCATAGTCAGACACGTGTCGCCTTCTCAGCACCTTTTTATTTGACACGCTGGAACGTTAGACGTACCCAATATTTTCTCGCCTCGGATATGCGTGAGCGGTGGTTGGCTGATGTCATAATGACGTTAGCCGCGTGTGTGGCGCATGCACATGTGCAATTGCTCGCACGCGCATGCGGCGCATGTGCCTGCTATTGCCGCACACACGTGTGGCACGTGCGCTTGAGGGAAACTGGCTGGCGCGGATGATCCTACTTCCTTTCGGCTGCACGTAGCGGTGCGTTTGGCCACTTCTGGCGCCTGGCGACGTGCCTCCACTCGTTTTTCTTGTCTCGATGAGAACTATGACCCAATGCTATTTTAAATAAACTTTGACTCACATAGAATTGCAAAGGAGGGGCAAACAACATGCGGGTGTCGGGATTTTCATCATTGAGCGTCTGATGGTGACATTTGTCAAAATTTTGGCCAAAAATCAATTATAAACATAAAAAGAAAGATAGAGAAATGGGAACAACATTGCTCTGATACCAACGAAAGAAATGGATTCCTGAAAAATGAACCGATACTCGAGCGATCGAATATTAAAAACAAATGTGGAAAGGTGACTAGGAATCATGTAACACTAATCAAAAGGCATATCACAAAAACGAACATTCATTATTTGCTACAGATTAAGTACTTGTTGCAGTCTCAGAGAAATTGATCGAAGTACTGAAGTTCCGTTCTTTAAGAGGGAATACACTGCTATCTCAAAGGGAGAAAAAAAAACATAATTGTTCTATTTTGTTTCCCAATGTTCATTCTTTTTCATATTTATATAGCAGTTATTTTCACTTAAAAAATAATTGCTTTCTTCCTCTTATGGTCGCTCCCTTATGGGACAAGTTTGGCCTAACATGGGCGGACGGGCTTGACTTAGCCCAATAAATAAAAAAAACCCATCACACACACACATATAAATCTTGTTATTACTTTCTCATAACAGTTTTGCCGAGCGCAAGACTATTTGCTTTTTTCCATTGTTACATGTTTTTCTTGGTTCAAATGACAAACATTTGATGTTGCAAGGATGATGGTTGTATAGTGCAGGAAGAAGCTGGTGGAGATACTTAGGGCAGAGCTTGAGAGGAGGAAGCGAAAGCAGCATGAGTGGAGTGATCTGATGGATGAACTGATACAGATTGAAGATGAGAATGGGAACAAGTTGAGCGATGATGAGGTGGTTGATAACATCGTCAGCCTCCTCATTGGAGGCTTTGAATCCATGTCTAGTACATGCACTTGGGCCTTTTATTTTCTTGCCTTGCACCAAAATGTTCTTCGTAAACTCAGGGTAAATTGATCGATTGCCTAATTGGATTTATTTTTAAGTCATTTTGGGGATTAAATATGCAGTTGAAAAAGCATAACATGGCTTTCTAGTTGCCTCCATTCATCATGTGAATTTTCCTGCAGGAGGAAAACGTGGCTTTTAGCAAGTACAAGATTGGAGAGCTCATCACAAGTGAAGATGTTACAAGGATGAAGTACACGAGCAAGGTCCATTCATTTGTTCCCCCTTTTTTCTTTATCCTGCATAGACCTGTCAATTAGGTCTTAAACCCATATATGACCCATTTAAAATATAAATGGATCATATATGGGTCACTCAATTTTGAAGAGACTATCTTAAATGGGTTGTAAACTTAAAGGCTAAAATAAATGGGTCTTAAATGGGTTGAGTTTAAACCCATTTTTGACCCATTAGCTCACCCACACTCTCTCTTCCTCTTATAAAAATGTTTTTAAAAAATCGAAATTATTTTTATTTTTCTTCCTTTTTCCATTTCCTTCACCGATGGCTGGTGACAACAATGGTTGGCTAGGCGAGCTCGAGCTCACTGATTGGGCGAGGTCGAGACCTCACCGACAACTGGTGAGGCTCAAACCTCGTCAATCCAATGAGAATCGAGCTTGCCAAGGATTGGCGAGGCCAAGACTTTGCCGGCCTTTAGCGAGGCTCAAGCCTCGTTAGATTTAGTGAAGTGGAGCCTTGCTTGAGGTTAGTGAGTTCGGCTCGCTAGTTGTCGCCATGGTTGGTGACCGATAAAGGAAAAGGAAGAAGAAAAAAATGAAAAGAAAAGAAAAGAAAATGAAATATTGATTATTAACAAATAAAAAAAATTAGAATTTAGATTTAAAAAAAATAAAAAATATCAACAATATTAAAAGGAATGCAATCAGATTTTTCAAATTTTAAATTTATTTTCAAATTTCAGGTAAATATCGAAAAATATTGTTATTTTTTGATAAAATAAACTTCATAAAAATATTTTTCAAGAAAAAGAGAGCCTCAAATTTAAAAAAAAAAAAAATAAAAAATTATCCATCAAATTTGTATTTAATGAAAGAGTTTTAGCAATATCATTTTATAAAAAAAATCATAAGAAATAAGCTTTCATAGAATTGGAAATATTTTAGCAATACAATCTTTAAAAAAGTCACAAGAATAAATTTTCCTAAATTTGGCTAAATGTGGAAGTATTTTAGTAATATGGGTCGAGTATGGGTCAAAAAATTTATATTGCATGAAAATTGATCAAAATGGGTTAAATAGGTCAATATGGATCGGACAATTTTTGATCCGATCTGAACTTGACCTGACCACCCATTTGGATGTACCGGATCACCTCAAGATTCCCTCTCATCACAAAACTGTCGAACTTGAATTAATTCATCTATTTTTCTTAAGGTGGTAGAAGAAATACTCAGACTAGCCAATGTGTCAGCTTTTGTGTTTCGATCCAGCGATCGAGACGTCGAACATCAAGGTATTAAAAATAAATTCAGCGGGGAGTTTTGTTGATATCGGAAGTCGTTCCTGATAGTCTTGTTCTAATGATAAGGAAGACTTGCAGGTTATGTAACACCTAAAGGATGGAAAGTTATTGTGTGGCTTCGATACGGTCAAACAGATTCGAGAAATTTCGAAGATCCGTTATGCTTTAACCCGGATCGATTGAATGTACGTCGATATCATCTCATCCACCTACTGACTTTTCTAAATCATTCAGCGCATCGTTTGTCTTAATAACTTACCGTTTACTTCTATACAAACTGGCAAAACCGGGATCCTTCCAAGTCTTTGGCAGGGGATCGAGAATATGCGCCGGGAACATGCTCGCCAGGATGCAAATTGCTCTTTTCCTGCATCATTTATGTGTAGGATACAAGTAATTACCTAATGCTTTTGTTACATCCAGGCAAAAAGAATTTTCTTGCTTTATTTTGTATTCAATCGGATGTGTTCTTAAGGTTATGTGATAATTTTGTAGGTGGGAACTGAAAAATCCAGATGTGAAAACTACTTACCTACCACATCCAAAGCCCGCAGATGGAGTGAAGATTGTACTCAGCAGAATGTAGTCAGACTCTTATTTATTTTGCGCGGTTTTAAATTGGCTTGCTTATGCTGTAAATCTTGCAATGCGACCTTACCTTTATGTGTCGTTTGTTCAAAAGTTACTTACGGAAGTAATACGAATTGTCCTGTCTGAACTCAAGAAATGAAAGTGCGAAATCCGGCAAAGCTGTGTTTGTGTTTGTAGCAACAGTTGCAAAGCTGTGTTTGTGTTTGTAGCAACAGTTGATAATGAGATGCTATAGCACATCAAGGATGCGGAGATAGCCCAAGGAAGCTGAGGACGCGCTAAACTCTCTCTTCGAAAAGGCCTCCAGAAGCTGGAGAATGACCTATCTGTTACTCAACCCGATCTGTCCGTGACTCAATATTTTATAAATGTCAAAAATCTTTGCGGCGAAATTACGAAGCTGGATCATCAAAATCCTATCACAAAAACAAAGATGAAGAGAATCATCATTCATGGCCTAAGACCAGAATGTAATGGTCATGTCCGCAGTCTCTGTAAAAGACAGACAAGCAAGCTTTCTATAGCAGAAAAGGTTTGAAAGATAAAGTTCAAGCGAGTTCGAGATGGAAGACTAAAGAAAGCTCATCCCATAAAGCGACCAATCTAAGTTCTCGTTGCGGAATATGGAGGGCCAATCGAATCGGATAAGATCATTGGAAGGAAGGAAATGAAATGGAACATTGGATTTATATAGTTCGATCTAAATATCGGAACCTACGTTTACGGGAAATGCATCACGGAGTTCCACTATAGAAACCAAGTGATATAACGGAAATTACAATCATTTAAGCTCCCAAATACTCTCTCAATGTTTCCCAGCCTTTAATTACATCAAATAACCCACACAGTATTTAGCTCCTCATAATTTCTAGTGAAACCTCACTCAAGGACTTAAACAAATTCTTCCCGTAAGTATTTAACTGACTAAATCACGACAAGGTTTAATTACAACAAGCAAATTGCTTTGAAATCTCCAGAGAAAAACTCTCTACATGTTTTCTTCTTTTGTGTAGTCTTAGAGCTCTCTCTCTACATGTTTTCTTCTTTTGTGTAGTCTCAGAGCTCTCTCTCCTCTCGGCCATTGGGGCGCGCATGATAAAATTTCTATTTCTTTGTTTCTCTGTTTCTTTGTTCCCCGGAACAGGTTTGGAACATAAATCTGTTTAATAACGCAATTTGATTTTTCTATTTCTGGAACAGATTTCTATTCCAGAAATATATTTGAAAAAGAAATCAGAAGTTAAAATTTTTAACTTCTCAATTTCTGAAATAGAAATTGAGAAATCAATTTTTGGCCAAAAATCAATTTCTATTCTAGAAATTTTGTCACGTGCACCCCAAAGGAACTTGGTGCAATCCTTGTCCCATGTCTCTCACTCTCTTTTATAATGCACAAGAGAGAGTCTTCATCATTCAATGGCCATGACCATTGAATAATCATTATTGCACTTCATGATGCTCGCATTGGAAAGAAACATCTTACATGTTGGCCTCTCTTCTCAAGATAAAAAAATCCACCTTGCATTTATTAAGATGGGCTCCATCCAACTTCCTTTTTCATTCCTCTTTCGATTGAGGCTTCCACATGCTTCTTCACGTGGGTTCCTTCATTTAATATGCAAATAGAGGGATTTCCATATTTGCTGCTTGAGCAAGTCTCTCCATTGACTCGATTACAGCTTCGCATAGAGCCAAGGAAAGAGAGTTAATAAAACACGCGGGTTTTCTCTACTGCTTTTCTACAAATGCTGAGAAATAAATGCAAAATGAAATCCATAGGCAATCTTCTTTCTCTCACAATTGTGGCTAAACATAAATGCAATCATGTGCAGTTGGACCGAAGAAGAACTCCCACAAAATCATAAGGTCGGTCAATCTAATTTATTTAGACTGAGTATTGTTCAATGGGCTCAAACTTGAGACATATTTTAACAGTTCCAATCTGGAAGAAGTTTCCAATGCAAGTGAGCTTAAAGTAGTTGATGGGAATCGCACACCAATTCTAAAAAAATAACACAAGCAAACAATCCACATAGGCAAAATGCGATAATAAAAGAAGAGAACCAAAAAAGCACACCATGAAAATTTGGTTTCAAAGTTCATTCAAACTTGGGCCGTGTCTTCACACAAAAACACCCTGCAAATTCACTAAATTTCGAAGCAAATAGGAATACAATAATAATTTTCTCTCAAAATAAGGGCATAAAGAAATTGAGAACACTTACAGATATATATATATCTTTCTTTGTCACACACAGTCATTCCCAACTACTACCTCTCAATAGCTGATATATGAGGTGTAGTTTTTAACCTAAAAGCAAAATGAAGTGAAAAGACAAAAACATCCCTAAATAAAAAATTTGGCTTCACCTTGCAATAATCTCCCACTTGAAAACAGATACACCTGATGCACCATGCAATTTTGCATCCATCTAGTCCAAAAGCTAGCAACTGGAACTTGTGCTTCTACGACACTCCTCTTCAATTAACATGGAGTAATATTTGTGGTAGTAGTACATAAAATATTTTTCTCTCTATCTATTACCTTGGTAAATATGTTAGTTGGATTTTTTGAGCCATCAATCATTTGCAGCTTTAATTCATTGTCTTCCAATGCTCACTTGATGAAATGATAAGGCCTTTAGATATGTCTAGTTCTTGAATGAACGTTACATTCTTTTGCTAAGTGCACTGTACTTTGACTATTACTCAATAGTGTGCTCATTTGTTGCTTTCCATGTAGCTCTTCCATGTAAACTATATGATTTTTTTGGAGGTTTCCGTAATCGCCATGTACTCCGCTTCCGTTGTTGATAAAGCCACTACTCTCTGTGGTTGAGATACCTAACACACTACTATACTTGCAACTATAAAATACACATCCAATGGTACTTTTACCACTATCTTGATCATCCAAGTGATCTGCATTCATATAGTCCTATAGGTTTAGAGATGTACCTCCATAACAAGAAGAGTAATTTGATGTACCTACTAGACATCTCGACATCCATTTTAGTGCATTCTAAAACTATTTGCCTTGGTTCTTTAAACTATGAAGCACGAACACGTTGCCCGTGCTTCCGTGTCGTGTCCGACACGTGTCGAAGCATGTCGGACACTGTCGGACACGCAATCAATGTGTGTCGGATTTTCTGACACGTGGTAAACTTTTGCCTGACACGTTTGGACACGTGTGTCCGACAGACGATGGAGGGTGGAAGCGACGGTGAGGGAGCAGAGATGTGGTCGTGAGCGACGGCGAGAGAAAGAGCATAGATTGAGGCGAGGGCCGCCACTGTGATGCTGCGATGGATCCAACGAGGCTGCAGCTGCGAGGGAGAAAGGGCCGAAGGCGAGAGGAAGAGGAGAGGAAGGCGGTCGTGCGGCGAGCGATGAGCGGCGAGGAAGGAGAAGGATTGAGAGGAGGAGAAGAAAAAGGGTCGTGCGGCGAGAAGGTAAAGCTAGGGTTTTTGATAGGAAACTCAAAAGTAATTAAAAAAGGGGACTTTGATGGCCATTACGTATTTTGGGGCGAGGGGAAGTGACAAGACAGCCTGTTTGTCAGTGGTGGGAGCGAAAGAAAAATAAAGTGGGGGGAAATGGACGATGGTGGGAGGGAAAGAAAAATAAATTTGGGGGGGGGGGTGGACGAGGGAAAGAAGATTTCTTTTTTTAACTAGAAAAATAAATAAATGAGATTAAAAAATAATTTCGAAAAATAAAAATACTGAATTTGAATTAAATTAATTAAAAATAAAAATATTTATTTAATATACAACATGTTCCAATGTGTCAGAATTTTCTATTTTAAAAAAATGACGTGTCGACATGTCGTGTCGTGTCCTGTTGTGTCGTGTATTTATGTCGCATGTCGGTGCTACTTAGTCTTTAAATATAGATTTACAATTTCTACTGCTTGTGCAATGTCTAGTCTCGTGCTTACCATGGCATACGTCAAACTTCCTATTGTTGATGCATATGGGACTACGGCTATACCATGTTTCAAAGTCCGAGTGTTTGGACATATATCATTTGAAAGTTTATAGTGACTTACTATAGGAGTTGCAACTAGTTTACCTTATCCATGTTGAATCTCTTTAACACATTGTTCACACAGTCTTCCTATAACAGCCATAATTTGTTAACTTTCCTAACCCTGATGATTGTTATGCCTAAGATCTTCTTGGCCTCTCTTAGGTCTTTCATAGAAAACTGTAATGTCGACATCCTCTTCATTTTTGCGGTTCTCTTTATATTGGATCTACTCACTAGTATGTCATCCACATATAAAGAGAGATAAATGATATCACTATTACCATACTTGCGAAATAAACACAATGATCAACTCACAGTATGCAAATCCTTTTTAAATACCATTGCTGTGGAGCTTGCATTAAGTCATACAAGCTTTTCTTCGAGCGACATACCATTTATTCCTTACCTTTGACCTCAAAACCTTTAGATTGTGCCATGTATAGCCCATGTATAGCTCTTCATCTAGGACACCATACAAAAACACCATTTTCACATTCAATTGCTTGAGATGAAGATCCTCCATTGCAACTATACTCAGTAGAACTTTGGTTGATGTCAATTTCATTACTGATGAAAATATCTCGGGGTAGTCTTCTTTTTTGAGAAAAACCCCTTTGATCACAAATCTCGCCTTGCATTTAATACTGCCATTTGCTTAATTTTTGATCATGTACACCCATTTGTTTAACAAAGCCTTTTTTACCAATGGGCAACTTGGTCAACTCTCAAGTTGCACTTTGAAGTAACGAGCATTATCTCATAACACGCTCCCACTATATGTGTGATGTCTCTTTCTTTACCTCATCATAAGTCTTTAATTCTCTCAAATCTATATATAAGATGTGGCTTAGAATAGTGTTTGCTAATGGAAAAAAAAATTACCTTTAGTTTTCTCACATGCGTAGACCTCCTCAAGACAGCTACTTCATGGTTGTAAGTTTGTTCCGGATCACTGCGTTCCTCTTGAACTGCCTGTTCATTAATAATAGGTTCATCTCGAACATCACCTTCAAGAGTACTCTAATCTATTGGAACAATCTTCACGAGCATTGTGTCTAGCTCAACTTATTTTGGTTCCACTGCTCTCTTATGCTCTATTTGATGATCATTGTACATCTTTTCTTCATGGAATACTACATTCCAATTGCGGATGATTTTTGTTATTCTCATAATCTCAAAGTTTATAGCCATACTCATAGTCACCATATTTGATAAAGATGCACCTTTGGGACTTAGCATCAAGCTTCTTCCTATCCTCTCTATAAATCAAATAATATGCAATACAACAAAAAATTTTCAAATGTGAATAATAATCTTTTTACCCAACCACCGCTCTTATGGTAGTCATCCATATAGCGCACTAGATGGAATCCTGTTGATCAGATAAATAACTGCATCAACTATAGTAGCCCATAAGAGTAGCGGGAGACTCGCATGTAGTCTTATGCATCTCGTGCGCTCCAAAATGGTCTTGTTCCCAAAGGTTTGATTAGAGAATCCAACCGTAACACAAATAGAAATATATACTATTTTTTAACTTGCTTTTCCCCTTCTTTATAATGTAAGCAGGGCATATGAACTAGACTCTTTGCAATTTTCTCCCCGTGCCGTGGGCATATGCGAAAATAAACACAATGATCAACCTCACAGTGTGCAAATCTTTTTTCTTCCATGAAACCATCAAACTTTAAGTACCATTGCCGTGGAGCTTGCTTCAAGTCATACAAGTTTTTCTTCAAGCGACATATCATGTGTTTCTTACCTTTGACCTTAAAACCTTTAGACTGTGCCATGTATAACTCTTCATCTAGGTCACCATACAAAAACACCATTTTCACATCCAACTGCTTGAGATGAAGATCCTCCATTGCAACTATAATCAACAGAACTTTGATTTGATGTCAATTTTATTACTAATAAAAGTATCTTGTAGTAATCGATCCTTTTTTTTTGTTGAGAAAAGCCCTTTTAATCACAAATCTTGCCTTGCATATGATATTGTCATTTGCTTCATTTTTTTTATCATGAACATCCATTTGTTTAACAAAGCCTTTTTATCAGTGGGCAACTCGGTTAACTCTCAAGTTTTGCTTTGAAGTAAAGGGCGTTGTCTTTCATAGCATGCTCCCATTGTATGTGATATGCATCTTTCTTTGCCTTATCATAAGTCTCTGATTCTCTCGAATCTACATATAAGATATGGCTCAAAATAGTGTTTGTCGATGGAAAAAAAATTACCTTTAGTTTTCTCACATGTGTAGACCTCCTCAAGATAGGTACTTCATGGTTGTAAGTTTGTTTCATATCACTGTGTTCCTCTTGAATTGCCTGTTCATTGATAATAGGTTCATCTCAAACATCCCCATCGAGAGCACTCCGATCCAATGGAACTATCTTTATGGGCATTGTGTCTAGCTCAACTTATTTTGGTTCCATTGCTCCTTATGCTCTATTTGATGATCATTGTACATCTTTTCTTCATGGAATACCACATTCCAATTGCGCATGATTTTGTTATTCTCATAATCTCAAAGCCTATAGCCATACTCATGGTCACCATAATCGATAAAGATTTACTTTTGGAACTTAGTATCAAGCTTCTTCCTATCTCTCTATAAATCAAATCATATGCAATACAACAAAAAACTTTCAAATATGAATAATAATCTTTTTACCCAATCACTGCTTTTACGGTAGTCCTCCATCTAGTGCTTTCGATGGATTCCCATTGATAAGATAAATAACTGCATCAACTGTAGTAGCCCATAAGTATGGCGGGAGACCCACATGTAGTTTTTTGCATCTCGCGCCCCAAAATGGTCATGTTCCCAAAGGTTTAATTAGAGAATCCAACCGTAACACAAATAGAAATATATTCTGTTTTCTTCTTTTTTTTAACTCGCTTTTCCTCTTCTTTATAATGTAAGCGGGGCATATGAAACAGACCCTTTGCAATTTTCTTCCTGCGCCGTAAGCACATACGTCATTTGTCGCTGTGGTCATACCCTAAGGTTATGCAGTTATATCCTTCTTCCTACAACCAAAATTCTGCAAGTGTCCAAGCAGCTTCTCCTTCACTCATTTGACGCTCTTCAACCAGCGTCCGATTGACATGGGATCGAAACCGACCCCGGTTTGCCATGTGGTGGCCTTGCCTTACCCAGGCCGAGGTCACATCAACCCCATGATGAACCTTTGCAAGTTCCTGGTCTCCAAGAAGCCCGACATCCTCATCACCTTCGTCGTCACGGAGGAGTGGCTCAGCTTCATCGGCTCCGAACCGAAGCCGGCTAATGTGCGCCTCACCACCATCCCCAATGTCATACCGTCGGCGCTCCATCGAGCCAAGAACTTCCCTGCCTTCGTGGAAGCCGTCTTCACGAAGCTGGAAGCTCCAGTGGAGCAGCTGCTGGACAGGCTGGAGCTGCCGGTGGCAGCTATCATAGCGGACACGTACATGCTATGGGCGGTTAGGGTTGGCAAGCAGAGGAATATCCCGGTGGCCACGCTTTGGACGATGTCGGCGTCGATGTTCTTGGTGTTACATCATTTCGAGATGCTTCAGCAGAAGGGCCATTTTCCGGTTGACTTGTCAGGTGCGCCTTCTCATAGTATCGGATGCAAAGGAGTTCAGTGTCTGTAGTTGTACGCGATTAATATTTGAGAAACATGCGGTGCTTCCGACGCCCCGTGGCGGCATGACAAAAACCCAATATCACAGATTGTACGAAGATGTTGAGGCGTTCGCGTTACTCAGTCTAGCGGAGATTTTTACTTGTAAGCTCAAGAAAAACCATCAGAAAAGATCAATGAAACCTGCTAAAGAACTGATAAACATATGTGCACGCCTAGTCCATTGTCGCGTCTTTATAATACGCTAAAGTCCAAGGAAAAAAAACCTTTAAAGTTCAAACTCCAAGGCAAGGCCATCGTAATTAGAGAAAGGATCGCCTTTCGATGCGCAGTAGGTGGTTTGATTATACCGAGATTAGATTTGTGCACATGGGTAATCTTTCTAAATCGGCTATGGTCTGGGCTCGTGCACCTGGTTGTTTTGATCGATCTGTCGTCGACGATGGCCCGCAAAGACGAAATCTCCTCACCAATTCTGGACTGATTTCTACTGCTAAGGAACGCAGGAAGCATAGGCCGAGTGCAAGGTCATTTTTCTTGATTCTTGAATGGGAAAACAGTGATTGATTCGCCCGCTCTCTCTCTCTTTTTTGTCTGTGTGTTGGCAGAGAGGGGAGAAGAAGAAGTGGACTACATTCCAGGAGTCGCCAGGACCCGCCTCGCGGATCTACCCACGTTCTTGTTCGGAAACGATAGCCAGTTTGTGGGCGGAGTCCTGGAGTGCATAGCCTGGGCGTCCAAGGCCGACTACTTCCTCTCCACCTCCTTCTCCGAGCTCGAACCTCGGGCCTTGGACGCCATCCGGTCTCAGCTCTCCGCGCCCGTCTACTGCATCGGCCCTGCCATCCCCTTCCTCGACAACGACGGGGCCGGTGACGCTGCTTATCTCCGGTGGCTCGACGCTCAGCCCATAGGGTCAGTCCTGTACGTCTCTCTCGGGAGCTTCCTCTCGGTTTCTGAGGCTCAAATGGAGGAGACGGTGGCTGGGGTGCGGGACAGCGGCGTGCGGTTCCTGTGGGTGGCGCGCGAGGAGACGTTGCCGGTCGGGAGCGCAGGGGAGGAGGGCGCGGGCCTGGTGGTGCCCTGGTGCGAGCAGCTGAAGGTGCTGTGCCACCCTTCGGTGGGCGGGTTCTGGACCCACTGCGGGTGGAATTCCACGCTGGAAGCCATCTACGCGGGGGTCCCCATGCTGACGTGTCCCTTATTGGCGGACCAATTCCCCAACAGCAAGCAGATCGCGGAGGACTGGAGGATTGGGTTGAGGGTTAAGAAGGAAGGCAGCGGCGACGGCGGCGGTGATGAGAATTTGGTCACCCGGCAAGAGATTGCACGGCTCGTGAGGAAGCTGATGGATGCGGAAAGCGGCGAGGGGAGAGAGATGGGGAAGAGAGCAAGAGAGCTAAGGGAGGCATGTAGACGGGCCGCCGCGAGAGGCGGGTCGTCGGATCGGAATCTGGATGCCTTCATCGGTGATATTTCGAGGGCCGAATGAATGCATTTGAGTGATTGGTGCGGTGGGGTTAAGTCTGCTTTGTATTTGCAAGGAACTATTTCATTTTGTTGAAGAGAAAAGTTTAAATAAAAGGTATCGTGATGTTCGTTGGATTTAGTCGTCACATGGGGGGCGAAAATTTCAAGCTGTGAGGTGTGGTTTTCAGTACGGTGACAGGGTGGGGATGAGAAAAACTATCTAAAAAGTCTTAAATCTATTACATTTTTACTATTTCAATTTTAAATTTTTCAATTTTATCAATTGAGTCAATTTTAATTGCAATATACTGACGTAGGACAAAACTCCTTGACATTCATCCCGCCTTGTGAACATGCCAAGCTCAAGAAATTCATCACTGCCACCATCGATCGGCCGAAAGCTCTCCACAAGACTGCTCTTCTCATCCGGCCTCACTTTATCGCTGTCCTCCACTCTATACATGTGGCATATGATCTTTTTGTGCCATGATGAGATGTACTCATTATATTGCAAAACTCATTTGAAGTGTTCACAAATGATATTCCAATACATTGGGAAGGCCTTTGTAAGCATTGGTTGAGCCAGGCCATTTCTAGATAAGGTCCTTTCTAGGGGTTAGAGGTTCTGGGTTCCTTACAAGTTCCTCCTAGAGTCTGGAACTTACCCCCAGGCTAACAAGCACCGACATTCTCCGAAAGCCTTTGTATCGTGTTCGACACTCCGACATGTGTCCGACACGTTCCGACACGCGGTGTCGGAAAATCTGACACATGGTCAACTCTTCTTGACATGCTCTGACATGCGAGTCCGAAATTCCGACACGCAATTCCGACATGCACGGGGTCAATTTTAAAATTTTTAATACTCGATGGGTCAAAATGTAAATATATAAAAAAATAATGAAAATAACAAAAATAAAGGGGAAAGAAGAAAATTCTTACTCTCAAGTTTTTCACTTATAAGTTCTGATATTCCTGTAAGTGACAATGGAATGCCCCTCTTCTCGTTGGCATCTTTCTCTTGCCCCCACATACTTAAAGTTATAATTTTTTTTTGCTTCTTTCCGCCTCTCGCAAGCATCGCTTGCGAGTTATATCTTTTGGTCTATGTTATTAGCTTGTGAGTTATCTCTTACATTTTTCGTGGCGAATTTAGTGATTTCCTTTTTTTTTGTCATACTTCGAGAGTTCTTATCCTAGATTTTCATTTTTCTCGAACCTTGTTTTGTAGAGGAGCTCCAAGCCAGTCTATATCATAAACTCCGAACTCTGTCTAGGACTATAAGAAATCTCACTAATCTCCGACAAGTATAAAAAAAAGGACATGTTCTTTCAAGTTTACTCTTTCATGTTTGCAATTTAAATTTCTTGTTCAATTTCTGTCAAATTAAAACAATGAATTATATTAACAAATATTGGATTAATATTTTTAGTATAAATTAATTCTATGCTCTTTTTATTATTATTTATTTATTTTTGCATTTATATATAAAAATATATATTTAATATATAGCGTGTCGGAATGTGTCAGAAATCTTTATTTTTTGAGAAATGATGTGTCGGCGTGTCATGTCGTGTCGCGTGTTCGTGTCGATGCTACATAGCTCTCAGATACAGGTTCTTGGAACATGGAACCTACTTGTTGGAATCAAGAACCCGAAACCTACTCTGTCATAGGTTCCAGGGTTGGTTCTAGATTCCAATAGGTTTTTTTTTCTTCGATTTCATTTTTAGTTAAGAAAGGGAAAATGAATGCAATAATAATAAACAAGCTTGTCATTTATCAAAGAGAATACAAAATGAACAAAACTATCAATATACGAAAAAAAATCTTGGCAACGAATGCACTCACGGCAGGATGACTCTTCTTCATTTTCATCGTCAAAAAATTCCCATTCTATGATCGAGTCATCTCCTCACATCCCTCTACTTCTATTGACTTGTTATCATGATACATTAACTTCACACTAAACAACAATAATAGAATATAGTTAGAAATTCCAATTTTGAATGATATGTCAAATTCCAATTTGGAATAATATGTCAAACATTAATAAGAAGGTACAATGGTTTAAAGCCTTGAACTAAGCAAGATGCAAGAGCAATCTGTGTGCCATTAAGGGTGGATTTTTCTTCTTCTACTTTTTTCTATGTACTTGTTCATCTAAATTAACATAAAAAGAAAGGCACAAAAGGCACCATCTAGCATTGTTAGATTTAAAAACATTTATGCCCAAATCGAGGACCCTAGTGAAAAACAAGTGACTGCGATCATGGGACAGTAATAGTCAAGTGCAAAACCATCAAACTCTCCATCCCAACACCTGGGGCTCTCTCTCCTGCTCCTTTAAAGCCTCATTTTTCCACTATAAATAGCACCCGCCCATTGTCACTTCCAATTCATGCAAAGCCTTCAACATCCACAAGCAAACTTCTCCCAAGAAAAAATATCTTCACCTTTCCTCTAAACCTAGTTCTTTTTCAGTTGATTTTGTGATAATGGCGAAAAATGTAGCTTAGTCTCCCCCCGAGATATCATTCGGGCACTTTAAACTTCTCTACATTTTAGCCCAAATAGCATGCCCGATTGCTTGGGCCATCACCATGAATTAAACAAATTAGTCCAAGAAAGAACAGTCATGCTCACACCAAATATGAAATTTCTCTACATTATTTCCCTTGAATGAGCAAGTAAACAATTCCAACGCTAATCCTATGAACATAAGCTCTGGATCCACAACCAGAAAATATAGAAAATCAAGAAATGCATATCCGACACTGAACCGGCATCATCTATCATCTGGGCGTAGACATTATCCCCAGTATTGCCCTTGTTCCTTCTCTACTTGCCCAACCTTTGTCGCGACCTTCCCGGAGGAAGTCAATGGATTACTAAGCACAATGCTTAGCACGAATTCTCTCAAGTCCTACCAATCGCAACTTGGGATTCAAATTATCTTACCTTTTAGAGCCGCCACTAATTAATTATGGGTTGATTAGACACCTAAGTAAAATGTGGGAGTACACTTTACTCCTATGAATCAGATATTCACGAATTCGGAGACTTGGTTACATTAGGTTTATCTAATGCCCTTTTGGTACATTTTCTCTTTATTTCGAAAATGTTTTGCATGCGATCTTTATCCATTTTATCCTATACTGTTAACATATGAGGGATGATTATACAAGTGCGCAATCAGAAAAATAACACCCGATAATCAAAATACTAAATAGATTACAGAAAATTTAAGGAACCTATATTCACTAAGCCAAAGTGAAGCATGTCAATACCCATCACCACTGGGTTTTCTGAGTGCCAGCATTTAGTGTGATATAAAGAGGGCCCGACGAGAGTG
Organism: Eucalyptus guilfoylei; assembly: GCA_016097605.1. Taxonomy (NCBI): domain Eukaryota; kingdom Viridiplantae; phylum Streptophyta; class Magnoliopsida; order Myrtales; family Myrtaceae; genus Eucalyptus; species Eucalyptus guilfoylei. The sequence goes on from CM027861.1 coordinate 2,166,294, forward strand.
ACGATTAGCAATGATCAACGGAACTATTGGGCGTGCGATGAGGTGCCAAAGCTTCATTGAGAAAATCGGCGGGTGTCACGGCTAGATGATGGGCATAGGAACTTACCGTGGTGCTAGAGAAGGGATCGCCTGGCATCGCTCAAACTTTAAAGGAAAATCCCCAAGTGCAGCCTAGGCGTGAAGGCCAAGTGTGATTACGGCACCACGACGTGGAGAATAAGAGTTAGCAATGGTGCGCTTGGACTTTCTCTGTTTGACCGATGTTCTGTCCTTTCTTCTATGTTGATGGAGGCGTAATGAATTGGAGGAGATAAGAGTGGAAGGATGGTGATAATGATGATTAGAAAGATGATAGGAGGTGTCAATATTCTGAGGACTCCCTCGGACGTGAGATGACCTTTTTGCATGAACGCGCTTGACACTGGGAAGACCGAAGGATCAACGCGACATTACCTTCAGGAAGTCCTCCCTTCCTCTCCTTCGTGCATTCACTCATTTTGCGATTCTCTGCTCTTTTCCTCTCTCCTTCTCCACAGGAGTTTAATCTGGACAAGAAACAAAACACGATAGATAAATAAATAAATAAATAAATAAATTTGAATAGCGAAATGGAATTTCACACAATCAAACTAAAAGAAATGCTTGACTTTATGCTTGTTGTCAATATGAACGCGGGACGTCAAGAGGACTGCCAAACACCATAGTCCAATCGAAGAATTCTCGAAATAGTGGACATGAGATGTTTGAGGGTGTGTTCATCCTCTTTTTCTCCTTTTCTTCACCTTCTGTGGAATGCTCTCTTTATAGCGAAAACTTCTGCTTACCTTTAAAAAGTTCGAATCTACGCTTCTTTGATTGTGGGGATTGCCGAATTTCAGCCCCGACTTGCCACCGCGAATTAGCACTTTGATTCTTCTCACTCATATTACCATAAGTGCATCCAAGTTCATTCTTGATTTCGCGAATAGCTCACCCAATGAGTATAATTTCTTGATTCTTTCTCTTTGAGTTATCAATCTAACATTCTCCATTATTCTCACAAATCCTTATTCCCTCGGATTTTGGATTTGGTTTCCATTTTGCCTTCCTATTCACTTGATTTCTTGATCCTTGGCCGAAAATTTGGCTCCACATTTACCAAGATTGAATATTTGTCAAAGTCAGAATAGCTAGTCAGAATTCCCACCTTCCATGCATGATCAATCAAATTGATCTTCTCTTATTTTCATTTTATTTGCTGCCTACGCTGACCAGCTGCTACAATTTCCTATCATTCGCAGAAATCATCCCACTAATTCCTCCACTTAGTTGATTGAAATTTATTGGAGAGAAGAATTTTGTGATTGATTCGTTTCCTCCTTGTGGAAATTGCGAGCCCTAAGTATCCAACCGATTTCCTTCCGAATTTCCTATCTTTCTTCGCGTGTGCAATTTATCAGTCCCCTTCCTCATATCATGGGCGAGATTCATGATCCCTCATTAGGCTGAATAGTTTTGTAAGGATTTTTGCTAATCCATATAACATCAATCGAAGGTATTCCCTTGTAAGCATGATGATGTTAACTCAAATGAAAATTATTGGATGTGGACATAAATAAATGCCATCTAAAATTATGCAATGCCAATTTTGCTTAGGGGTCTGGTTGATCCCTAAATTTTTATGCATTAAATGACCATAAGTGAGGCCAAAATTTACGTGTCAACAACCTTCAGAATATTCTCTAGAGTTTCTAAGCAAACAGTTACAATCCTTGGATCAGGGCACACGAGCATGACACTCCCACGTCTCAGAAATCAACCAAATAAAGCAGCTAAAACGTAAATTAATAGTGAAGAGTAAGAACGACATGATGGCATAGAGATTGGACCTACGATCGAGGCGGTGGTGAAGGAGACGAGTTTCTTCGAGGTCAAGGGTGGCGAGTGGCATTGAGGGGGGGCGAGTGGCGTCGAGGGTGTCGAGGGTAGCAAGCAGTGTCGACGGGGACGAGTGGTGTCAAGGGTGTTGAGCAGTGTCGAGGGGGCCAAGCGGCATTGAGGGCGTCGAGGGGGCTGAGCGGAGTTGAGGGGCGTCGAGGGGCACAAGCGGCGTTGAGGGCGGCAAGCGGCGTCGAGTCATTGTTGGAAATTTTAGAGTGATAGAAAAGGGAGTCGGGGATGGGGAGAAGAGGGAGAAGAAGAAACAAATTCAACATTAGGCTTTTTACTTTTTAGGGGAAGGTTCTAGTTTCGAAAAAAATAGAACTGGGAACCGAAACCGGAATCTCCCTCCTTGGAACCTTAGTCCTTTCCCTATAAATGGTCTCTTCCTTGGTTTCAGTGCCCAACCCTTTTAATGAATCTACTTATCATCTTGCTTTATACGTTACTTTTGACCGACCGGTAGATGCATGTTTTAAATAGTTTATGTTAAACATTTCAACCTATTTTTAAGAGTTAATGAAATTCACAAATATAAATAGCCTATGTATTTGTTTGGATTAACTTTTTGCTTTTTATCACTTGACAATTCACTTTCATTAATTGCTAAAACCCTCGAATCATTGCAAACCCTCTTATACAGATAGTTAACATCATCCATGATCATATAAAACTATATAAATATGGGCGATATCACTCATGTAGAATATTTTTTGCACAAGCAATTATGAAATGAAAACTCTCATCTACTAATGAAATGTTTTCATTTACTGATGTTAAAAATTAGATATGTGCGTTACCATTTAAACCATCATTCATCATGCCCTTCAAGTATATATTGTCGCGTATAAATAAATACCCTATTTCTCACTTAAATTGCTTATATCTACTGGCATATAACAATCTTGTTATTACTCTCTCATAACAGTTTCGCCAAGTGCAAGAATACTTGCATTTTTTCATTGTCGCATGTTTTCTTGATTCAAATTAGGTGTAAGCAGTTTTAGGTTCTGTCCAAGTTTTATTTGGAACTTACTATTTGAAACAGGTTTCTTAATTTTTGGAATCTAGAACCTACCGATCATAGGTTTTGAGGTTTACTTAGATTCCACTTGTACTTTTAATTAAACAATCGTAGTGAATCATCACCTCGAATGACCACAATTTGCTACAATTCCGTTATCACCACTCATATTTAGACATGCGGAGATTATGAAATATTAATGAAGTAAAAGTTTTAGTTATAGATATCATCGGAAAATAGGAACTTAGATTAGTGATTTCAAATTACACACTCATTATTGGACACTATGGAATATCGCAGAATCGTGTGAAGATGTAGGACAAGAAAAACAGAAACACTTATTCTAGGTTGGGAAATTGAAACTTGCTTGTCGAAATAGGTTTTCCAATTTCCAAAACCTAAAACTTAACCAACATATTCTAGAACCTCGAATCAGTTTGATTATTAGGTTTTCGATTTTACTCTCGAATCATGTTCACCCCTAGTTCAAATGACAAACGTTTGACGTTGTAATGATGATAGATGTACAGAGTGGAAAGAAGCTGGTGGAGATATTTGGGGCGAAGCTTGAGAGAAGGAAGCGAAAACAAAATGAGAGGACTGATTTGATGGATGAACTAATGCAAATCGAAGACGAGAATGGGAACAAGTTGAGTGATGATGAGGTGGCTGATACTATTCTGATGCTTGGTTTCAGAGCCCAGCCCTTTAATATTCCCGGGACAGCATACCATTATGCCTTTCAGGTATATATTCCCACATATATATAAAAATCTTGTTATTACTTTCTCGTAACAGTTCCGCCGAGTGCAGGACTACTTGCTTTTTTCCATTATTACATGTTTTTCTTGGTTCGAATGACAGACGTTTGATGTTGTAAGGATGATGGTTGTCCAGTGTAGGAAGAAGCTGGTGGAGATATTTAGGGCAGAGCTTGAGAGGAGGAAGCGAAAGCAGCATGAGTGGAGTGATCTGATGGATGAACTGATGCAGATCGAAGATGAGAATGAGAACAAGTTGAGCGATGATGAGGTAGTTGATAACATTGTGAGCCTTGTCATGGGAAGCTTTGAATCCATCTCAAGTGCATGCACTTGGGCCTTTTATTATCTTGCCTTGCACCCAGATGTTCTTCGTAAACTCAGGGCAAATTGATCGATTACCTAATTGGATTCTCTTTTTAAATCATTCTGGGGCTTAAAAGATCTGCAATTGAACATGCATAACATGGCTTTATAGTTGCCTCCATTCGTTATGTGAATTTTTCTGCAGGAGGAAAACCTGGCTTTTACCAAGAACAAGATTGGAGAGCTCATCACAAGTGAAGATGTTACAGAGATGAAGTACACGAGCAAGGTCCATTCATTGTCCCCCTTTATCTTTAACCTGCATAATCACCTCAAGATTCCCCCTCATCATCACAAAACTGTCCAACTTGAATTAATTCGTCTATTTTTCTTAAGGTGCTAGAAGAAACACTCAGACTGGCCAATGTGTCGGCTTTTGTGTTTCGATCCGGCGATCGGGACGTCAAATATCAAGGTATTAAAAACAAATTCAACGGGGAGTTCTACTGTTGATATCAAAGTTCGTTCTTGATAGTCATTTTCTAATGATAAGGAAAGGCTTCCAGGTTATGTCATTCCTAAAGGATGGAAAGTTATTGTGTGGCTTCGATACGGTTCTGCAAATTCAAGAAATTTCGAAGATCCATTATGCTTTAACCCAGATCGATGGAATGTGCGTTGATATTATTTCACCCATTGACTGACTATTTTGAATCATTCATCGCATTGTTTGTCCTAATAACTTACCAATTACATGTATAGAAACCGGCAAAAGTGGGAGCCTTCCAAGTCTTTGGCGGGGGATCAAGAATATGCGCCGCGAACATGCTCGCGAGGATGCAAATTACTCTTTTCCTGCATCATTTATGTGTAGGATACAAGTAATTACCTAATGCTTTCATTACATCCAGGCAAAAAGAATTTCTTGCTTTATTTTGTATTCAATCGGATGTGTTCTTTGTTAAAGAAATAAAACAGACATTAAAAGTACAGATGAATGAAGAAGCTGGTGATAGTAGAAAAGCTGAACCTGAGGAAGTTACTAAGGCAAGGCAAGAGGAAGTTACTGAGGCAGAGGAAGCTGAAGCAGAGGAAGGTCGCAAACTTCTAAACGAAGCTCAAAGTAGAAAAGAAGATGAGCTGGCGATCTTGAGCTGAACTGATGAGCTGGCGATCCATGACATCAAAACCTGGAACACAGAAGCTGATCAAGCTAACTGAAGGAGCTGCACAACCAGAGGAAATGCATGTGTTTCTCATATTAGTTATTCTGTTGTAACAGTTCTATAACAGAAGTTGTTAAACAAGTGTTGAGTATAAAAGGATAAGTGAAGGAGAGAAGAGTTAAGTGTGTTAGTTCATTGTTTCTACTTCTGATTTTCCTCTATTCATCTTTAGATTTCACTCTTCTACTTCTGAATTCGATAATAGTTGAAGTCATGTAAAAGATGAACCAGAAGTTTTGAAGAAGAATATCAGAGCTGAGGTATTTCCATTGATTGTTCAGGATCTACAATTCTTTCATACACAGGTCATGTTCTATCTTCCATTTCTTCTCATTCTTAAGGTTATGTGATAATTTTCTAGGTGGGAACTGAAAAATCCAGATGTGAAAACTACTTATCTACCATATCCAAAGCCCGCAGATGGAGTGAAGATTGTACTCAGCAGAATGTAGTCAGACTCTTGTTTATTTTGCACGCTTTAAATTGGCTTGCTTATGCTGTAAATCTTCCAATGCGACCTTATCTTTATGTGTCATTTGGTCAAAAGTTAATGTACGAAATAATATGAATCGTCATGTCTGAATTCAAGAAATGAAAGGCGAAATCCGGCAAAGCTGTGTTTGTGTTTGTAGCAGCGGTCGATAATGAGTTGCTACAACACATCCAGGATGCGAAGATAACCCAAGGAAGCTGGGGACGCTCTGAACTCTCTCTTCAAAATGGCAAACGGCGCAAAGCTCCAGAAGCTGGAGAATGCTGGAGAATGACCTTCTATCTGTTACTCAACCCGATCTGTCCATGACTCAACATTTTACAAATGTCAAAAATCTTTGCGGCGAAATTACGATGCTGGATCATCAAAATCCTATCACATAAACAAAGATGAAGAGAATCATCATTCATGGCCTAAGACCAGAATGTAATGGTCATGTCCGCAGTCTCTGCAAAAGACAGACAAGCAAGCTTTCTATAGCAGAAAAGGTTTGAAAGATAAAGTTCAAGCGAGTTCGAGATGGAAGACTAAAGAAAGCTCATCCCATAAAGCGACCAATCTAAGTTCTTGTTGCGGAATATGGAGGGCCAATCGAATCGGATAAGATTGTTGGAAGGAAGGAAATGAAATCGAACATCAGATTTATATGATTTGATCCAAATATCATAACTTACGTCTACGGGAAAAGCATCACGTTCCACTATAGAAACCAAGCAATAAAACGGAAATTACAATCATTCAAGCACTCAAATACTCTCTCAATGTTTCCTAGCCTTTAATTACATCAAATAACCCACACCGTATTTAGCTCATAATTTCTAGTGAAACCTCACTCTAGGAATTAAACTAATTCTTCTCGTAAGAATTTAACTGACTAAATCACGACAGGGTGTAATTACAACAAGCAAATTGCTCTGAAATCTCCGGAGAAAAACTCTCTACATGTTTTCTTCTTTTGTGTAGTCTTAGAGCTCTCTCTCCTCTCGGCCACCAAGGACTTTTGTTTTCTCTCGGCCACCAAAGGAACTTGGTGCAATTCTTGTCCCATGTCTCTCACTCTCTTTTATAATGCACAAGAGAGAGTCTTCATCATTCAAAGGCCATGACCATTGAATAATCATTATTGCACTTCATGATGCTCACATAGGAAAGAAACATCTTACATGTTGGCCTCTCTTCTCAAGATAAAAAAATCCACCTTGCATTTATTAAGATGGGCTCCATCAAACTTCCTTTTTCGCATAGAGCCAAGGAAAGAGAGTTAATAAAACACGTAGGTTTTCTCTACTGCTTTTCTACAAATGTTGAGAAATAAATGCAAAATGAAATCCAAACGCAATCTTCTTTTTCTCACAATTGCAGCTAAACATAAATGCAATCATGTGCAGTTGGACCGAAGAAGAACTCCCACAAAATCATAAGGTCGGTCAATCTAATTTATTTAGACTGAGTATTGTTCAATGGACTCAAACTTAAGACTTATTTTAACAGTTCCAATCCAGGAGAAGTTTCCAATGTAGGTGAGCTCAAAGTAGTTGATAGGAATCACACACCAATTCTAAAAAAATAACACAAGCAAACAATCCACATAGGCAAAATGTGATAATACATTTCTCGAAGTTTGAGTATTTGGACACGTATCCTTTGAAAGATTATAGTGACTCGCTAGAAAAATTGCAACTAGTTTGCCTTATCTATGTTGAACCTTTTCAATACCTTGTTCACATAGTCTTCCTACGACAACCATAATTTATTAACTTTCTTATCCCTGATGATTTTCATATCTAAGATCTTCTTGGCCTCTCCTAGGTCTTTCATAGCAATCTGTGATGTCCTTTTTGGTTTTGTCACAAAGTTTACAGGTAGCCTCAAACATTGGTGGTAATTTGTGACGGAACAAGACGTAGTTCTCTTTTATATTGGAGCTAGTCACTAATATGTCATCCACATATAAAGAGAGATAAACGATATCATTATCACCATATTTGCGAAAATAAACACAATGATCAACCTCACAGTGTGTAAATCCTTTTTCTTCCGTGAAACCATCAAACTTTATGTACCATTGCCGTGGAGCTTGCTTCAAGTCATACACGTTTTTCTTCAAGCGACATACCATGTGTTCCTTACCTTTGACCTAGAGCTGTTAAATGGGTGGGTCGGGTTGGGTTTAGGTCGGGTCATTAATGGTCCAACCTAAATTGACCCATTAACCCATTTATGACCCATTTATGCATAATGTAAATTTTTCGACCCATACCCAATCCGACCCATACCCGACCCAACTCATATTAATAAAATATTTTCATATTTAACCAAATTTAGAAAAACTCATTCCTATGTTTCTTTTTTAAGATTATATTACTAAAATACTTCCAAGCCTATTTCTTATATATATATATATATATATTATTTTTTTTAAAAATGGTATTGCTAAAATAGTTTTATACAACACAAAATTAATGGACAATTTTTATAATTTCTAAAATAATTATTTTAAAAAATTGAATTTTAATTATTTTTTATTTTTTTAAAAAAAGATCCGGTGAGCTCGAGCTCGCCTAGCCGGTCGCTGGCCATCGCCATGCCAGCGACCGGAGGAAGAAGAAAGAAAAAAAAATGAAGAAAGAAAAAAGAAAAAAGAAAAGAAAATTAAAAAAATAATTATAATTTCAGTTTTTATAAAAAAAATATTTTTGTAAAGTTAAAGAAAAAAGAGAGAGATTATGAGGTTTTGGGTGAAAATGGGTTCTAAATCCAACCCATTTAAGACCCATTTATCAAAATCTTTAATTGTTAAACCTATTTAACTACTTTTTGTCAAAAAACAAGTGACCCATTTTGACACCTATACTTTGACCTTAAAACCTTTAGACTATGCCATGTCTAACTTTTCATCTAGGTCACCATACATAAACACCATTTTCACACTCAACTGCTCGAGATGAAGATCCTCCATTGCAACTATAATCAGTAGAACTCGATTTGATGTCAATTTCATTATTGATGAAGATATCTCGGAGTAGTTGATCCTTTTTTTGGAGAAAAACCCTTTTTGATCACAATCTTGCATTGCTTTCGATATTGTCATTTGCTTCATTTTTTATCATGTACATCCATTTGTTTAACAAAGCCCTTTTATCAGTGGGCAACTCGGTTAACTCTCAAGTTTTGCTTTGAAGTAACGAGTGTTGTCTTTCATAGCATGCTCCTTGTGACATTCTGGATTTTCAATCATGTTTTCAATTGAATAAATTGGGTCTTTTATTGACGCGCCTATAGTGCTATTCTTAGAGTCGATCACTCGTGAGATAACTAGACTATCTGGGAAGTCATTAGGAGATTTTAATGCATTAGACTTGAGAATTCGACCAGGAATCGACTGCTCGACCGTGCTCATCTGCTGAGATCATACGACACAGTAAGATCGATTAAAAATCAGAGATATGTCGGTTCGACTGAGATATGCGGTTAAACGTGGGTGATTCCACTAAATTGCAAAATTCTCGTCTGATCGGCACTAGATTGATTTTTTTTATCGTTTTGGTACCTTGTGTCCGCATTTGAATCATCGAGATTTTCACGACAATCGAGAGTCGCCAATGTATCGAACAGGTTCATTGTGGCTCGAAGAAAATCGACCACGAGTCATTTGCACTAAAATTTTTTGAAAGCTACCCAATAGGTTAGGTCACGCTAAAATCGCGTATGATTGAAATTAACCGTGAATTTGAACCCGATTTTAGAAATTGAAAGTTCTGTCATGTCACTGGTCATTTTAGGAACGTCGACTTATCTTTTGAGGATTTTTCGGCGAGTTCGAGATTTTTACGGAAAATCGATTCGGACGATTCGGAAAACGAATAGAAATTCGGATTGGCCAGATAGAAGGGATTTTTGGCCTTCGGTGTGAGTTACTTGATGAAAGGAAGCTGTGTTGACTTTTTCTTCATCAAATTCGGACCTCAATTGGAGAAATTTGTTTGGAAAATCGAATTCCGAGAAAAATGAATTAGAATTCGGAATTGAAGGAAATTGCCGTTTTGTTGCCCAAGACTTGTTGTTTGGGGAAAATTTGATGCAAGAAAACAAGTGAGGATCAAGTACTTTAGCATGGAGAGATTTTTGGGACCAAATTGGACTAAATAAGAGCAAGTGGGACCAAGATTTTTGAGTTATAGGAAATTCCTTTTAATTTTCTATTTCTTTTTCCTATTTCCTTCTTCCCCCACGTTCCCCCCCCCCCCCCCCCCCCCCCCCCAAACGAAAACCGCCAACAAGCCCTCTGCCTTGGTCTCCCTTATCTCTTCTTTCCTTGACTTTTTCACTTTTTCCTCTCTGGCTGCATCCATTTCCGTCGACCCCTTACTGCTTGTCTCCCACTCACTCTCTCTTTTTTGGTTTATTCATTTCTTTGCCACACGTCCCACCAAACTCTCTCACTCTCCACCGCTTCTGCCGCCAGCTGCACGAAGTCCCACCGAAACAGCCCGTTGAAGCCGAGCTCCTTGCTGCCCTTTTTCTCTGTTGAATCAGCCACTCAAAGCAGCCACCAGCCGTGAAAATTCAGCAGCACCGTGAGGCTTTGTGGGCCAATTTTCGAGCCCGATCCGTGCCCTGTCAATGTCACCGCTTTGGAGCTTTTCATTCCTCGCCGCGTCCCCGTCGTTTTGATTTGAGCAGATTGTTAATCAAGTGAGTTTAACTCACTAATTTTCGCTTAGTAGGTTAATCACGCTTAAGGGTTGATTAATTTAAGTTAAGCTAGATTATGTGGTTAGATTAGATTAGATTAGAGAACTTAATTAATTGCTAATGCATGTTAAGTTGATAGTTAGTGCAATTAGCGAGTAAATAGACTCTAGTATTTATTTAGCGAGTCACGAAATTTTTCCGAGCCCGTTCTGGCATATAATTAGGCATTACGGGCCTAAGTATGCATTTATTACATTGAAAAAATAAATGCATTTAATAATTAATTTTCGTAATTAATTAATTAATTAATTATTTTCCGAAAATTAGACTAGGATACCTGGTGATCGGAATTTTATGCTGATTGTGATGGTGTGATCCGTTTATTTATTTGAGCTTTAATTTGTGCTAATTTTGCCTGATTGTGATTTTAGGATTTTATTCCTAAATTGGTTTAATTTTGGAACCGAGCGTCGGTTTACAACGCCAAAAATATTTTGGTGGATCATATGAAATTGTGGGATTTATGGAAAGAAAAGTATTATATTTTGGCTAAGGCCAACCGTGTATCCCTACATGGCTATTTTATTGGGTATGATAAAAAATGAGAAATTGATGGAGAACGAACGTCGGCTTGATGACCTGGTATGTCATCTCAAAGAAAGACGTATACTATGTCAGCTCGATAACTCGGTATGTCATCTCGGAGAAATACATTATACTATGTCGGCTCAATGACTCGGTATGTCATCTCGGAGAAAGACATTATATTATATTATCTAGGTGACTTGGTATGTCATCTTGGAGGATGAACGTTGGCTCGGTGACTTGATATGTCATCTTGGAGAATGAATGTTGGCTCGGTGACTTGATATGTCATATTGGAGAATGGGTGTATTGACTAGATTGACATGTAATCGATTAGGTTGATTGATCGATGAGTCGATTTGAGTGAATAACTGGATTGGTTGATGTGACTCGATGAGATTATGAATTGTGTTGAATTGTAGGGAGGAACTGAGGCCAAGGTAAGCCCTATGACTCGTAGTTGTGCTTAGGTAGCCCTTAGGGCGTATTTGATTCCCAATTGGGTCTTAGGGGGTAGAATTTGCTGAGACATTGTCTTACTGGTTATTGTATAACCATTTTCAGGTCCTTAGATGGTGTTGGTGAAGGACCGGAAGCCCCGGAGTTTAAGAGGTGAAGCTCGAAGAATCGGGGATCTTGTTCGACTAGTTAGTCATAGGACAATTCTCTTTTGTTAGGAGCCGATCCCTTTTGTAAACATTTGTGTATAGACCTGTGTGTTTATAAAAAGGTATTTTGTGAAAAATTGGCCCTACTTTCCTATCCCAATGTTTTATTGTTTAGGGATTATTTATATGCTTCCGCATGCGTATTAAAATGAAAGGGTCGGCGATGCGTCCTAGGACGTCGCTATTTAATCGACCAATGAGGGATGGGCGCGCGCTTGAGGATCGGGGCGTGACACTCCTACTATATGTGATATGCATATTTCTTTGCCTCATTATTAGTCTCCGACTCTCTTGAATCTATATATAACATATGGCTCAGAATAGTGTTTGATGGTGGAAAAAAATCGCCTTTAGTTTTCTCACATGTGTAGACCTCCTCAAGATAGGTACTTCATGGTCGTAAGTCTGTTCCAGATCACTGCATTCCTCTTGAACTGCCTATTGATTGATAATAGATTCATCTCGAACATCTCCTTCAAGAGCACTTTGATCTAGTGGAACTATCTTCACGGGCATTGTGTCTAGCTCAACTTATTTTGGTCCTTACGCTTTGTTTGATGATCATCGTACATCTTTTCTTCATAGAATACCACATTCCAATTGCGGATGATTTTGTAATTCTCATTATCTCAAAGCCTATATCCATACTCATGGTCACCATATTTGATAAAGATGCATTTTTGGGACTTAGCATCAAGCTTCTTCCTATCGTCTCTATAAATCAAATCATATGCAATACAACAAAAAACTTTCAAATATGAAAAATAATCTTTTTACCTGATCACTGCTTTTATGGTAGATTTAGATGGATTCCTCTTGATAAGATAAGTAACTGCATCAATTATAGTAGCCCATTAATATAGCGGGAGACCCACATGTAGTTTTTTGCATCTCGCGCTCCAAAATGGTCTTGTTCCCAAAGGTTTAATTAGAGAAGCCAACCGTAACACAAATAGAAAGATATTCTGTTTTTTTAACTTGCTTTTCATCTTCTTTATAATGTAAGCAGGGCATATGAACCAGACTCTTTGCAATTTTCTCCCCGCGCTGTGGGCATATGCGTCATTTGACGCTGTGGTCATGCCCTAATGTTTTGCAGTTATATCCTTCTCCCTGCGATCATAAGCAGTCGAGAGCAAAATTCTGCAAGTGTCCAAGCAGCTTCTCCTTTACTCATTTGACGCTCTTCGACCAGCATCCGATTGACATGGGATCAACACCGACCTCTGTTTGCCACGTGGTGGCCTTGCCTTACCCCGGCCGTGGCCACATCAACCCCATGATGAACCTCTGCAAGCTCTTGGTTTCCAAGAAGCCCGACATCCTCATCACCTTCGTCGTCACGGAGGAGTGGCTCGGCTTCATTGGCTCCGAGCCCAAACCGGCTAACGTCCACTTCGCCACCGTCCCCAACGTCATACCGTCGGAGCTCCATCGAGCCAAGAACTTCCCTGCCTTCCTCGAAGCCCTCTTCACGAAGCTGGAAGCTCCGGTGGAGCAGCTGCTGGACAGGCTGGAGCTGCCGGTGGCGGCTATCATAGCGGACACGTACTTGCCGTGGGCAGTTAGGGTCGGCAAGCAGAGGAACATCCCGGTGGCCACGCTTTGGACGATGTCGGCGTCGGTGTTCTTGGTGTTTCATCATTTCGAGATGCTTCAGCAGAAGGGCCATTTTCCGGTGGACTTGTCAGGTGCGCCTAAATATTTGAGAAACATAATATTTTTGGATGCAAAGGAGTAAAGTATCTCAGTCATGCGCGATTGCTTTACATGATTATGGTCAACACGCGTGCTTCCGAGAAGCCGTGTCGGCCACGACACAACCCAATATCACAGATTGTAGGAAGAAGATGAGGCGTTCACGTTACTTACTCTAGCGTAGATTTTTAATTGTACACGCCTAGTCCATTGTCGCGTCTTTGTAATATGCTAAAGTCCAAGGTGGGGTCGCCTTTCGATGCGCGGTCGGTGGTTTGATCATGCCGAGATTAGATCTGTGCACATGGGTAATCTTCCAAATCGGGGATGGGCTGGGCTTGTGCAACTTGTTGTTTCGATTGGTCTGTCGTCCACGATAGCCCGGGAAAATAAAATCTCCTCACCACTCCTGGACTGATTTCTACTGCTAAAGAACGCAGGAAGCATAGGCCGAGTTTAAGGTAATTTTTTCTTGATTCTTGAATGGGAAACGAGTGATTGATTCGCCTGTTTTCTCTCTCTTTTTTGTCTGTGTGTTGGCAGAGAGGGGAGAAGAGGAAGTGGACTACATTCCAGGAGTCGCCAGGACCCGCATCGCGGATCTACCTACGATCTTCTACGGAAAAGAGCGCCAGCTATTATTGGGCAAAGCTCTGGAGTGCATCGCCGGGGCCTCCAAGGCCGACTACTTCCTCTCCACCTCCTTCTCCGAGCTCGAACCACTGGCCTTGGACGCCATCCGGTCTCAGCTCTCCGCGTCCGCCTACTGCGTCGGCCCCACCATCCCCTTCCTCGACGGGGACGGGGCCGGCGACGCGGCTTATTTCCAGTGGCTCGACGCTCAGCCCATAGGGTCGGTCCTGTACGTCTCTCTCGGGAGCTTCCTCTCGGTTTCTGAGGCTCAGATGGACGAGATGGCGGCCGGGGTGCGGGACAGTGGCGTGCGGTTCCTGTGGGTGGCGCGCGGGGAGACGTCGCCGGTTGGGGGCGCGGGCGAGGAGGGCGCGGGCATGGTGGTGCCCTGGTGCGAGCAGCTGAAGGTGCTGTGCCACCCTTCGGTGGGCGCGTTCTGGACGCACTGCGGGTGGAATTCCACGCTGGAGGCCATCTACGCCGGGGTCCCCATGCTGACGTGTCCCTTGCTCATGGACCAAGTCCCCAACAGCAAGCAGGTCGCGGAGGACTGGAAGATTGGGTTGAGGGTTAAGAAGGAAGACGGCGGCGGCGGCGGCGGCGAGAATTTAGTCACCCGGCAAGAGATTGCACGGCTCGTGAGGAAGCTGATGGATGCGGAAAGCGGCGAGGGGAGAGAGATGAGGAAGAGAGCAAGAGAGCTAAGGGAGGCATGTAGACGGGCCACCGCGAGAGGCGGGTCGTCGGATCGGAATCTGGATGCCTTCATCGGTGATATTTCGAGGGGGCCGAATGAATCCATATGAGTAATTGGTGCGGTGGGTTTAAGTCCGCTTTGTATTTGCAAGGAACTATTTCATTTTATTGAAGAGAAAAAGTTTAAATAAAAGGTATCGTAATGTTCGTTGGATTTAGTCAACAGATGGGGTTCATTTTGTTCAAGAGAAAAGTTTGAATGGAAGGTATCGTAATGCTCCTTGGGTTTAGTCGACAAATGGGGGCGAAAAATCTTAAAGCTATTGCATTTTTGTTAATTTAGTTCTAAATTTTTTAATTTTGTTAATTGAGTTCTAAATCTTTTAACCTTTTACCAATTGAGATCACTCGGCCAATTTTGATGCGAAATTCGCTACATATTCTGCCCTGCCCTGCAAACCTACCAAGCTCAAGAAAGTCATCACTATCACCATCGATTAGCCGAAAGCTCTCCACAAGAACGCTCTTCTCATCCGGCCTTGCTTTATCGTTGTCCTCCGCTCTATAGATGTGGCGTATGATCTTTTTGTGCCACGATGAGATGTACAACTTGTATTGCAAAACTCATTTGAAATGTTCACAGATGATATTCCAATCCATTGGGAAGGTCTTTGTGAGCATTGAGCCGGGCCATATCTGGATGAGATCCTTCCCCTATTCAATGGTCTCTTGCTCAGTTTCAGAGCCCAGCCCTTTAAGGAATCTATTTATCATCTTGCTTATACCTTTATCTTGCTTTATACTTTACTTTTAACAAACCGGTATATGCAGGGAAAAGTGTTAAAAAAGTCCTAAATCTTTTACATTTGTGCTAATTTAGTCATAAACCTTTTTTTTATGCCAATTAAGTCCTAAACATTTTTACGTTGTGTCAATTCAGTTATTTCTGGCCAATTTTGGCCATGTCAGCGCCGATCAGGCCACATCAGCCGGTCAGTGTCCAGTTAGCGAAATTTGGCCAAAATTGACCGGAAATGACTAAATTAGCGCAACGTAAAAGTGTTTAGGATTTAATTGGCACAAAAAAAAGGTTTATGACTAAATTGTCACAAATGCAAAATGTTTATGACTTTTTTTAACACTTTTCCCGATATATGCATGTTTTGAATAGTTTATGTTAAACATTTCAACCTTTCTTTTAGAGTTAATGAAATTCACAAATATAAATAGCCTATTTATTTGTTTGGATTAACTTTTTGCTCTTTATCGCTTGACAATTCAAATCATTGCCAACCCTCGCGTATGGACAATTAAGATCATCCAAGATCATATAAAACTATATATATGGGTGATATTGCCCGTGTAGAATATTTTTTACACAAGCAATTATGAAATGAAAACTCTCATCTACTAATGAAATGTATTCATTTACCAATGTTAAAAATTAGATATGTGCATTACCACTTAAACCATGCACGTGCAATGGTTCTTTTTAACTGTCCTTCACCATGCCTTGCAGGTATATATTATTGCGTATAAATAAATAGCCTATTTCTCACTTGAATTACTTATATCTACAGGCGGATAACAATCTTGTTGTTACTCTCTCATTAAAGTCTCGTTGCACAAGAATTCTTGCATTTTTCCATTGGTGCATGCTTTCTTGATTCAAATTAAATGTGGACGGTTTCAAGTTCCGTATAGGCTTCATTTGGAATTTACTCGTCAAAATAGGTTTTCTAATTTTTGAAATCTAGAACCTACCTTTCATAGGTTCTAGGGTTTACCTAGGTTTCACATGTACTTTTAATTAAATGATTGCAATGAATCATTACCTCTGATGACTATGATTTGTTATAATTTACTTATAATAACTCATATTTACACACATGGAGATTACTAAATATTAACAAAGTAAAAGCCTCATTTGTGGATATCAACGGAAAATAGAAACTCATACTAGTAGTTTCAAATTACACACTTATTATTGGACACCATGGAATATCGCAAAATCATGTGAAAACGTAGAACAAGAAAAAACAAAAAGACTTATTCCAAGTTGGGAACTTAGAACTTGCTTATTAGAATAGATTTCCCAATTTCCAAAACCTGGAACTTGTCTAACATATTCTAGAACCTTGAACTGGTCTGATTACTAGGTTTTCGATTCTACCCTATACCTATAGCCATGTATACCCCTAGTTCAAATGACAGACATATGATGTTGTAATGATGATGGATGTAGAGAATGGAAAGAAGCTGGTGGAGATATTTGGGGCGGAGCTCGAGAGAAGGAAGTGAAAGCAGAATGAGAGGAGTGATTTGATGGATGAACTAATGCAAAATGCAAATCGAGAATGGGAACAAGCTGAGTGATGATGAGGTCGTTGATACTATTCTGATGCTCATTAGTGGAGGCTTTGAATCGTTAGAAATTGACTTTGCATCATTATAAAATAACTCCCGGTCAAACTTTGATGCTCATGAGGTTAATGATCATTGATTTGAGAATTGCATGTTTAATATAGACTTTTCTCGCTATTATATATGTTAGAGAATGTCAATTAGACTCACGGCCAGTGGAGCTAAACTTGATTCAACAAAATACTTGAGTAATTTGCACTCGACTCAAAATCAGATTAGTTGATTCCAAGTATTTGGTGATCGAACCCGAGCTTTTTGTGAGTAGCTTGACTCAATTTTACCCCTATAAATAGCATAAAGTATTAACCATGGAGAAGCACTCCATCTTTCGATCAATTTTGATGGTGTTGCGATAAGGGTTGCAATTGGACCCTATTAGACCCAAGAATTGTCTAGACTTAGCCAAATTGATGTACTTTTAGCTGATTTTGAGCAATTGGTCCTATTCTTGATTTAAGGGACTTGGAACAAACATTAGACTTGTTTGATTTCTGATTCCACGAGAAGAATTGAGCAAGCACCTAACTGCTTCTTTCCCTTTTGAAGACACAATTTTGTGTTTTGCATCCACTAAGATTTGAACCATAAACTTTGCGACACTCTCACAAGTACTAAATTAAATTTTGCGACACTTTCACAAGTACTAAATCGAGAGCAACTATTATGTTTAAAATGTATAATCATGAATGTTATGATGAACTTTTTGATTTCTTTAAGAAAGGAGCATCCAATTTGGGATTGATTGCTCTTTTGAACTAGCTGATTTGGCTTTTAGGTGGGGAATCGACCCTCCCAAGGAAAATTGCAACTTAAGCAATGGTCCCAATTCAAGGTGAAATAAATGGATAAAAAAAAAGAAAAAAAAAAGAAACAGTTCACTTCTTACCATCCGACATTATTGTGACTTATGATCTTCGTCTGTCTGTACGATATAAAATCCTGCGCACATGTTCCGGCTTTTTAGACCTGACAAAGTTTTTTCTTTTAAAGTTTTTATTTTTAGAAAAAGCAAAGCAAACCTTTCGAAAGTGACTCATCTATTGCCGAAAATAATACTTGGAATATATATTTATTTTAAAATTAGTAGAAGATTAGGTCAAAGCAATATCCAGATTCCAGAGTCCCAAGAACAAAATCATCCATTTTGGATTTATTTTGAAATTAAAAGAAACAATGAGAAACCAGTTTTTCAGCTTACTTATGAGATAAAATAATAAAAGCATAGCATTGGTGAATGCGATTGGCAAGTTCATTTGCGTCTTTTTAGTCTTTTCATCGTTACTTGAATGCTTTTAATGTGATTTTAATGTATTGATTATCAAATGGATGAAAACATGTCAACTCATAATAATTTGGAGCTAGTAGTGTTGTTTTGATCAATTTAGTTGTGTTTTAGCAAGATTATCTCGCTTTTAAAATCACAGGCTCATTTCGTGTTACGATTTGTTAGTTTTCGTGCTTGAGTTCAAGTTTAGTTTGAGTTACGAGTAAAACTCATTGACTAATGACGTTGAGTCAGGTTGAGCATCGAGATTAGAATGTTTTAATCAAGTTGAGCTTGAGCTTACTAAATATATATTGGAGTATAATTTGGAGCCTCAAATATTCTAATCAAGTCTAATCGAGCCGGATTACTGAACCACGTCGACCAATCCCCAACTGATTGTTGCCCTAATCGCCTCTTGGATGACGTAAAGTTGACGTAAGGTCAAAAACATAATTGCTGTACTTTCTTACAGGACTAATAATAACTCACTCCTCAAGATATTATTATTTTTTAACATAGCAATGGCATGTTAACTAGCATTCTCGATACGTATCAGATTTACTCCAAAATAAAATCTAATTTTTAAAAAAAATGCTGTCGCATAACCTGAGGAAAAGTTGATGCATTAAAAATGGCATAGTGAATCATTAATGATTTTGGTATAATTATTTAATAGAATGAAACAAAAACTTTAAAAAAACTAAGGGAAAATGTCACAAATAATCCCTAGACTTCTACTTAATATGCAATCTTGTCCCTGAGCTTTCGATTTGCTCAATTTAGTCCATAAATTATCGATAAATGTCTGATCAAGTCACTAACTATTTAAAAATTGACCAATTTCGTCATGCCATTAGTTAAAGTTAACGGAATTGGGTATTTTGGTCTTTTTCTTTTTCTTCTTCTCTCTTCCCTCTACCGGCCATGGCGAAGTTGACGTCCGGCGAGGGTCGCCCTCGCCTGGGCTAGCTAGGGCCGCCTTCACGAGGGCCGTCCTTGCCTGCGTCGGGTGAGGGGTGTCCTCGTAGGGACGATATTGCACATTAAGTGTTTAGGGATTATTTGTGATATTTTCTCAAAAACTAATTTTCTTCTTCTCTTCTCTTTCTTTCTTCCTTTCTTTTTTTTTTAAAATTCGTCATCGGGCAACCAACGGCTACCCGCTTCTGCGCGACAGTCGATGCAAACTTTCAAATATTTCTGTCTTTCTCTCTCGCTGCTGCTGCTGCGTGGCCAGTGCCAGTGCTCACAAAAAGAGGAGGGAAACATTCAAGAAAACCTCTCTCTCTCCTCTGTCTCTCTTCTTTCTCTCTCTTCGTGCTTTGGATTTCAATTATTAAAGTTTTTCCCCACATTGTAATCTTCCCCCATCATCGCCCCTCCCACTCCACCTCCCTCTTCCTATCATGGCAGTTTGAATTCTTCCCCTCACTCTCTCCCTCTCTAGAAAGCAAGAGAGAGAAAAGAGGAAAGGAAAAGAAGGGGACCCTTTTCCAACAACACTCCACAGGGCCGCCGAGGCTTCTTGGATAAGAGAGAGGTCCTCCTACATTTTCTCTACCAAGAAACGCGGATGGGGCTCCTCATTTGTCTCTTCTCCGCGGCGTTCGCGGCGGCGCTCTTCGGCGGCGGCGCTCTTGCTCTGACTCAGGATGGTACGGCTCCGTTTTTGCTCTGAGGTTCCGTTCTTGGGCTTCTTTTCTTGGTTTTCTTGTTTCCTCTTGGCTTCCCCCTGAGCCGGGTAAAGTGGAAGAAAAAGGGGGAGAAGTTAGATATTCCAGGTTCCCTTTGGGAGTCTGTTTGGAGGGGAATATTCAAGATTCTTTCTTTTTCCCGTTTTCATCTTGCATTGCCCACTTTTGCCGTGAATCTTGAGCGGCCAAGACATTGATTTGTTGGTGCTTTTGGCGTTTTTATGCAACGGGTTAGGTGCGAGAACATGTTTACAGTCTCTTCTTCGATTTCCAGGTGTTACGTTGTTGGAATTCAAGGCCGCTCTGAACGACACCCAGAACTTGCTCAGCAACTGGCAAGCGACCGATCAATCTCCCTGCAAATGGACCGGCATATCTTGCCATCCGGACGAGAGAGTCCGCACCATGTACTTTGCATCAGTCGTCTTGTTAATTTGCGTGGTTGAATCCGAGTTCTTGAATTCTCGCTTTCTAAGTCTAATGTGTGTTTTTGAATCTGGGCATTTCAGAAATCTTCCTTACAAGCAATTAGGAGGGATTATATCTCCCAGCATTGGCAAGCTCAGCAGACTGCAAAGACTGTGAGTTTGATAGAGTCCATTGTCCCTAAAGAGCCGAAGAAATAGTAATAATTCAAACCACTGAAAGATGTTATTTTGTGACAGAGCACTTCACTCGAATAGCCTCCATGGTACCATTCCAAGTGAGATTGCCAACTGTGTAGAACTTAGAGCATTGTAAGCGCAACATGTCTTTTTCTGAGTTGTGAAGTTTCACGGTTTCTTGCATCCTTCACCCTGCTATGATTGATGCTTCTGTCATTTCATTATTTAGGTACTTGCGAGCTAATTATCTTCAAGGAGGCATTCCGTCGGCCATTGGGAACCTCTCGTCTCTCAGCATCCTGTAAACTTTCTGTCTCTTGTTGGTTATTCTATTTTGGTCTATTTCTGCCATTTTTGAGGAGGCATGACGAGTTTGATTCACTCCTCAACCGCGTAGATGCTAAATTCATTAATATCCAAATATTCTTCTGACCATAAGATTTGGGTGTAGGGATTTATCAAGCAATTCTCTCAAGGGAGCCATACCTTCCTCTCTTGGACGTCTCACACGACTTCAAAGCTTGTACGTTCATTCATAATGACCGTGCAACTTCCTCGAGTTTCCAATTGCAATTCTCACGTTGGTAATTCTAACTGGTGCTTAATGCCAATTGATTTTCAGGAACTTATCAACCAACTTCTTCTCAGGTGAAATCCCTGATGTTGGAGTCCTTAGCACTTTTAAACGCAGTTCGTAAGTAACTAGACTAGAGTCTCAGACCAGCTAATTATCGTTCATTTGAGAAGTATTGTCTTTTAAGCAAGCACATGCAGTTACCAAGTCAAAATAATCTCTTATACCCTCTTCTGCAATGATGGGTCAAGTACCTCACTGTTTGCAATAAAGGAAATGATTGAGTGGGCAATAATGTACTTGAAATTAGCGGCAATGAACATTGTGTGAATAAGATTCAGGGTAATTTCTTTGAAGTGGAGGTGTGATCTGCAGCTCAACTAGGATGGAAATTAGTGGCGTTTATTATGCATGGTAATGGAGATGCTTTTCTGTTCTATCCAAGCAATGGAAATTGAGTTAACTGCGGATTTTTACAATGTGGTTTCACCTCACATAATTACCATCACTAAATATGGTGGACATGAAAATTATACATTCAAATACAGATATATGCCCATGATACTCAGTGCTCTGCCTGGGTTGACCTTGGTCAGCCATTTATAAGCTTTAGACTCCATCCATTGAAACATGGTTCTCAAACTGTGCCTTATCTTTTGCAGATTTACTGGAAATTTAGATCTTTGTGGCCAACAAGTGCAGAAGCAATGTCGAACCTCGATGGGATTTCCCGCGGTGCTGCCACATGCTGAGAGTGACGAAGCATCCGGTAACATTCATAAAGTGATTATAGCACTTTAGGAGGAAGAGATATGTTACTTCCATAAGAATATGTTGATACTGCAAGGTATTCATGCATAGCTTGGTTTAATTGCAGTCCCTGCTAAGCGATCTTCGCATTACATCAAAGGAATTTTGATTGGTGCCATGTCCATGATGGGTCTTGCACTTGTCATGGTCTTGGCTTTCCTATGGGTTTGTTTGCTAACAAAGAAGGAAAGGGCAGCAAAGAGATATAAAGAAGTCAAAAAACAAGTCGAACCAGAAGCAAGTGAGATCCGATATCTTGAAATTCGATGTATGCCATTTCTATGTAACTTCTTGCTGTACTAAAACGTCCTTCTTCTACAGGCACGAAGCTTATTACTTTCCATGGAGATCTTCCATATCCCTCGTGCGAACTAATAGAGAAGCTCGAGTCTCTTGATGAAGAGGATGTGGTGGGATCCGGAGGATTTGGCATTGTGTACAGAATGGTAATGAATGATTGTGGGACATTTGCTGTTAAAAGGATTGACAGAAATCGCGAAGGATCTGATCAAGGATTTGAAAGGGAGTTAGAGATACTGGGCAGCATCAAGCACATAAATCTAGTGAACCTGCGTGGATACTGCAGGCTCCCTGCAACAAAGCTTCTCATCTATGATTATTTAGCCATGGGAAGCTTAGACGATCTCTTGCATGGTATGTGTCATTTCCTAGACCTCAAAACTTAATCACTGTCTTCTCCAAGCCATATTCAGAAGCAATTAGGCGGTGAAGGGTGCATTTTTAGCTATTCTTCAGGATTTATGTTGTTTGTCCTTTTTGTCAATTGATTTGTCTCCTCTCCGTCCCTCTAATTTTTTCTGTCCCAGTGCACGGGGAAGTGCGACCCTTGAACTGGAGTTCTCGACTGAAAATTGCTTTAGGTTCAGCTCGAGGGCTTGCATATCTGCACCATGACTGCTGTCCTAAGATCGTGCATCGTGATATAAAGTCCAGCAACATTCTTTTAGATGAAAACTTGGAGCCCCATGTCTCTGATTTTGGACTTGCCAAGCTTCTGGTAGATGAAGAAGCACATGTTACAACTGTAGTTGCTGGCACTTTTGGTTATCTTGCGCCTGGTTAGTGTCTCTGCTTCTTTTTCCTCCTTTCAAATAACTAAAGAACTTATTAGTTCGGCCTTTTTTTCTATGGTGCAGTGATACGCACTTTAGTATGTATCTTATCATGCATCTTTTTCCACATAGACATCAGACAAGAAATGCCGGACTGTGGAAATTGGCACTACCTAAACGGCATTATTTCCATGGTTATATCAAGCGATCATATATATCTTCCATATCTTTTGTTGCATGCTTCAGTGATTTTCTGCCAAGTTGGCCTAAACTGGACTTTGTCCAGTAATAACTTTTAGATAACAACATGACGGTGCCCCTAATTATTCTGGTAGTTTGATGATGCCTTTATTTGTCAACTAATTCTCCTTGAATAGTTTAATTGGAATGCTTACAAGATCTTCTGAACACACCTTGCTGAGTTAGTTCTCATACAACGGACATGGGACAAACAAGTATCTGATTCTTCTAGTAATTAATGCTCACATTGACATAGCATGGGATGAAGTGATTGTTGTACGGTAAGGCCCAATGAAAATGAATTGTGGCTAAGTTCCTGCTGATTTAGTCCCATGACTTTTTGTTTCATAATTAGCAGCAGAATCCTGCATATTGTCAACTCTTGTTTGTGCTATTGCTTGCTTAGCTTTATTTTGCTTTCTGAATTTAGGCTGTCACTATCCGCTGGAAAGTGGAATCTTAAAGTGCATGTAAAAGTAAAATTATGTGATAATTTGATCGTCAAAATTTTCTAGTTAGTGCAATATATGCTTAGCGCTTCTTTTGACAAACTCTCACCAGTTAGGTTGTGATCATTTGGCAAGCAGAGTATCTTCAAAGTGGAATAGCTACTGAGAAGTCAGATGTGTATAGCTTTGGAGTTCTGTTGTTGGAGATTGTAACTGGGAAGAGACCGACTGATCCGTGTTTTGTGAAGAAAGGCTTGAATGTCGTTGGATGGGTGAGCTTTCTTGATACCTTCTTTGTCCAAAAACTCGAGAAAAGATTACTTCTTACTACTGTGTTAACTGCAATTCATGTGTGTAGATAGTAATGTGTTGTCATTTGCAGATGAACACCCTATTGAGAGAGAACAGGCTGGAAGATGTCTTGGATAAGAGATGCTCTGGTGCTGATGCTGAAACTGTAGAAGCAATTCTTGATATAGCTGCTAAATGTACCGATGCAATCCCAGATGAACGACCATTAATGAACCAGGTGTTGCAGTTGCTCGAGCAAGAGGTTATGTCACCTTGCCCCAGTGACTTCTACGAGTCACAATCTGACTATTGTTGAATGAGGAGTCAGATGATTGTCGCTTCTTGCCGTCATTATCGTGCTAGAATGTAACAACTTGCTTGGAATGCTTTGCTGTCATCAATTTTCCCCTCTCTTTGGGGCCTGTAAATTATGTTCTTAGATGCCGTCTAGGGTATGATTCCTTGCAATGGTTGGCTTGGATGTACAATTTCTCTTTGTTTCCTCGAGGATATGGAAACATTATGGAAAGTCTGTCTAGCAGAAGGATTGCTGCCTTTCTAAAGGTTGCTTGATTCCTTCATCAATTTTTGAAGGTTGACTTGCCCACTCCAATTCTCTTTGTTTGATTATTTATCGGTTGCAGCGTCCCTTTTGATGTTGATTGCTGATAAATTGAACATCTTTTGTACTACAATTGAGTGGCAAATATCTAACAATTGGCCTCAAAATGACAGAAGCCATCTTCCTCTCTGGTGATGTTGATTAACGGCAGAGTTGGCTTTTAGGGTATCAACGTTAATATGCTCTGCATCCTAAAATCTCTGACCAAAGATTTCACTATTACATCACTTGAGCAGCACCAAACGAAAGCAATGTTTCTTTCTCTATGCCATTGCTGAAATAGCGACATTTCTAGCCTTTCCAGTTTCTCAGTGGCAGCAGCATGAAATTTTATACTCTGTTGTATGGGTTCCGAATGATGTATATCAGAGGCTAACATGCATTTTCTGCCGAAGTAAATGTTGGCTGGTGACCTCTCACTAATAAGGTGATGGAAAAGACTGTTCATAAGAATTGTAGAAGATTTGGTCAAGTAAAAGTCAATTGAGATTCATCCGGGTTTTGAAAAACTTTCTTATTGAGCTGGCATTGCTAATCTGACACTAGGAACTCATTTTATTTTTTCCAAACATATTAATCAATGAAATAACCAGCCTCCATCTGAATTCTCTCTAGTTTTATGTATGAAGGGGATCTTCATCTCCCTGATATAACTCAGAAAACCATTTCTGGGTCCATCCTTTATCTCAACCTTTGCGCAGGGAAAGGATGATAGACCATGCATTGAAAAAGCTCGGTGGAAAAGTAGCCATCATAACCGGCTGAGTGGCATGGCTGAGGACACTTGT
Source organism: Eucalyptus guilfoylei (assembly GCA_016097605.1). Lineage (NCBI taxonomy): Eukaryota > Viridiplantae > Streptophyta > Magnoliopsida > Myrtales > Myrtaceae > Eucalyptus > Eucalyptus guilfoylei. The sequence continues at coordinate 2,191,836 of CM027861.1, forward strand.
CAGTTCACTAATCATGGTAAATGTGTCGTGATCATTGACATCCGATTTACTCTGATATTTTTGCCTAATACTAAGCGTGGACATATTTAATTGAGGAGACAAATTGGGCCTAGAAAGATTTGAGCTGAAAACCTCCAGCTTTGATGCCATGTGAATAGAAGAGAAGAAATTGTTATTTTCATAATTATAGATTACATCAATATATATAGTGAGCATTACGGTTCACTAACAATGAAGAAGACTAAACTACCCTTCAATAGAAGAAGACTAAACTACCCTTCAACAAAGTGAAAGCACATGATAAAGTAGCTATTGTGTTAAGAACTTTTGGTTAGGCATTCTAATAAATCTATGGACTCAATGGGAGTTTGAGAAATGAAAAAAAAAGAGTGAAACAAGCATAGGCAATGACACTAAGTTTTGCCTTAATTGAGATGCGTGATTCTTATGTTGGATTTGACAAGCCCCAACCAATTTATATGGCTTATCAAGTCTATTATTTAACATTTGACATGAGTTGAATTTAATTAAATATATCATGAACCATATCTTTGTGACATCCAATGAAGCATGTAGAATCCATATCCTGAATCTTGATGGACAGTTGAGATTTGATAGTCTAGGGTTGGTCCCATTGCTCCCTTTATATAATGTCTCTCTTTGGTGGAAAATGTTGGCATCCAATTATCAGGCTTCCGCTATTTTCCATTAAATTGCTAATAGGATCCTTTAATAAATGTAGTTTGGTTAGTTAGAAATGATATCATTCTGGCATCATTGAATGTGTCTATGCTCTAAATTAAATCTCTGGGTAGTCCATAGCTAAAAAGCAATTCCTGAAGGGCTTGAACATGTGGTTCACCTATTGTGGGATAACATACCTCCTACAATTGACTTGGTTTTCTCTGGTTCTAAGCATAGATCCCTTCATTTATAGAGGTGAATGGTGAAGATTCATATTGAAGGAAAGACATCTTCTCTTTCATTGGATCAATAATGACTTCCTTTGATTCGAGTACGCTATATTTATCAATTTGATCTCATGTTTATATGATTGAAAGATCCTATTAGTATAACATCTTAAACCCTTAAGTAATTGTGAAAAACATGTTCATTTTAATCTTAAAAACCCGAAACACGATCCAGTCCAACCTAATTGCTTGGGTTATTTGAACTTCATCTCGGGTCAGGTCAAACACACTCTTGTAGTATTTCGGGTTGGGTCAGGTATCATAGAAAGCCCACCCGACCCATTAACACCCCTACTTGGTGGCTAATGTATTGATTGATACATGCTTTCACATCCTTGTATGTGGCGGATTCAAGTTCTGTTTTTAAAATAAAATTCAATCAAATCCCATTTGTTGTAATGTTAATGCTCGAGCCTGGGAATGAGGTCGTTGATGCTCGGAAAAATTATTTGATATAACATGTGTACCTGTTATATCACACAAATAGTGCATGTCACTTTTGAAAATTGTTATTATTTTCCTCATCGATATATTTTTCAGTTCATTTTCAATATTGAGCCAAACATTGAAAAATGACGAGGAAAAAGCTGGGAGTCCTTTTTCCCGCTTTTTTTCTTCTTTTATTCATATCTATTGAAAAGTCATCGACTGAAGGTGGTAGGAGGCGGCTCCAGGTGAAACTTCGAGTTTTATTAGGTGGACAGTCAGCATCGATGCAGCCACGGAAAATTCTAAAGTTCCCTGGAATTTGCTGAAGCTTGAAAAAGAACAAAAAAATTTCTTGTTGGACAAGCATTGCTAGCTTATAACTAGAGATTTGTTTTCCGTCAGGCATCATAACTGAGATAAGGGCAGAATTCGGCAAGTCATCATTTATACTTCCATTTTGTTCCGGCTTTGCTGAGGGAAAGGGATGAAGAACTCTGCCTTGAAAAAACTGGAGGGCAAAGTAGCCATTGTAACTGGCGGTGCAAGTGGCATCGGTGAGGAAACGGCTCGCTGTTTCTCCAGTCATGGTGCAAAAGTCGTGATCGCCGACATCCAGGATGAAAAGGGCCGAGACCTCGTAGAATCGATTGGCTCCCCCTGCTGCACCTACATTCGCTGCGATGTCGCAGACGAGCAACAGGTGATATCCTTAGTACAGTCGACCCTTCAATTGTATGGTAAGCTGGACATCATGTTCAGCAATGCAGGAGTGATAAATTCTGTCAAACAAGACATTCTTGATTTCGACATATCAGCCTTTGAGCGCCTTTTCGCCATTAATGTCAAAGGCATGGCCTCGTGTGTGAAGCACAGCGCCCGCGCTATGGTCGATAAGGACATAAAGGGAAGCATAATTTGCACAGCGAGCGTTGCTGCGACCATCGGGAGTGACGAGTTCATAGACTATACCATGTCTAAGCATGCGGTGCTGGGCTTGGTGAGGTCGGCAAGCAAGCAACTCGGAGCACACGGTATACGCGTGAACTGCGTGTCGCCTGGAGGGATCGCAACGCCAATGGTCTGCAACAATCTTGGCCAGAGTGAAGAGGAAATCGAGAGAATCTTCGAGCCTAGTTCGAGCTTAAAAGGAGTTTTGAAAGCGAAGCACGTGGCTGATGCTGTGGTGTTTCTTGCTTCTGAAGATTCCGAATTCGTGAATGGCCACAACCTGGTCGTCGATGGAGGGCTTAACACGGTTTAGCTGGCGCTTGCAGCAAAATAGGTTTTCGACTTTATATTTTCTGCTTTGGCACAACGAAATAAAACTGTAACTCGGAGAAAGTTCTCATGATATGATTTATAGGTTATAGGTGTTTCTAGCTATAGCTTCGTGCGACAAAGGGTCATGACTGAAATGAATTGCTCTTGGATGATCAAAAGTAAAACAATAACTTCATGTTTTCCTACTATTTCACCATTTCTATGCGCAAGAGAGCAAATACTACTCGGAGATTTTTTGTACTTCATAAAATGTTTGTTGAAACATCAGGTAGATTGACACAAGCAAAATATTCTTCAGTTACATCGATAACATGTCTCAAAACAACTCGAATCCCGCATGTTTGAATGCAGACCCAATTTATGCACTCATTACCCGTCCTCTAGGGTAATGACCAGATGCTAGAGAACGGAAACCATATATTCAATATTCTCCCCCTCCCTATCCCCCTAAATAAAAGTATATTATGAATTATACACCAAATAACATGCAAAATATTGAATATGGTTCACTTGTTAAGGCTGGTCTATCATATCATTTAAACTCCGTTCGTTTCATGGAGGATAACTTCCAAAAAAATATTTCTAGGATTTTTCGACGTTCGTTTTACGGAAAATGAATAGTTAGGAAAAACGTATTCTCGCTATTGAAAAAAATACATTCAAAATTAAGAAAAATATTTTCCACTTTTTAAAGTAAAAATCATTTTCTATAACTTATTCCACTTTATTTTCTTTCACCAAACACATTTTAATTTTAATTTTATATTTTATTTTTATTTTTTTCCTTTTTCGTTCTTTCCTTCCTTTTCATCTTTGACCTCAGCGGTTGCCAGCCATTGCGGCAGCTGTCCATCTTTGACTATCGTCTCCGTCCGATTAGATTTTTGTTTTCCTCCGGTCCTTCCATTTGCAGGAGGTCTCGATCTCTTACTCTCGCTACGCAATTTTGATTTCTAGTTTTGCTTTGTCCGCGATTATCAACGCGCTTTAGGGTTTTGCCCTAGGGGGCTTCCATGGTTTCCACCATGCCCAAGCTCTTGCTCTCGCTCTCTCATCCCGAGGAGAAAATATTGCACAGACAAGGACAGGGGGAGAGTGCTTTGCTCTTTCGAAAAGAGAGAGAGGAGTAGACATGTTGAGGCGTTTCATCTCTGGCGGGTGCGGTCAAATATGTTCACTGAATGAATTGTGTAAAAATGTCTTGTCACCATTATTCTCGATAGTGACCCGCATCGATAATGACATGGAGGGCCCGGTATGTGCAATAATTTCTCCTAGGGTTAGTGCTCTCCACACTTTCACTGCTACCGAAGGACAAGATATCTTTTAGGAATCTTGTGGACTTTTCTTTGCTTGTTTCTCACGTCCATTAGAGTAGTCTAAGATTAAACTAGGATTTCTAGATTTCTATGCTAAGAACGGATCACCAATTTTCGACAGTAGCCTATTACGAGATTTTTGTTTTCCCTCGGGCATGTCTCTGATCATTTCTAATTCCTTTTCGTTCTGGCTTTGCATACGAAAAGGGATGACGAACTCTGCCTTGAAAAACACTCGAGGGAAAAGTAGCCATTGTAACTGGCAGTGCAAGCAGTATCGGCGAGGAAACGGCTCTTCGTTTCTCCAGTCATGGTGCAAAAGTCGTGATTGCTGACATCCAGGATGAAAAGGGGCGAGACCTCGTAGAATCAATCGGCTCCCGTTGTTGCACCTACATTCACTGCGATGTTGCGGATGAGCAACAGGTGATATACTTAGTACGCTTGACCCTTCAACTGTATGGTAAACTTGACGTCATGTTCAGCAACGCTGGAGCGTGCAGTTCTGCTGAACAAGACATTCTTGATTTTGACATGTCGACTTGCGAGCGCCTCTTCACCGTAAATGTTAAAGGCATGGCCTCGTGTGTGAAGCACGGTGCCCGCGCAATGTTGGATAAGGACATAAAGGGAAGCATAATTTGCACGGCGAGCGTTTTTGCGACCATCGGGACCGACAAGTACATAGACTATACCATGTCTAAGCATGCGGTGCTGGGCTTGATGAGATCAGCTAACAGGCAACTCGTAGCACATGGGATACGCGTGAACTTTGTGTCGCCAGCAGCAGTCGCGACACCAATGGTCTGCAACACCTTTGGCCGGAGCGAAGAGGAAATTGAGAGAATGTTCGAGCCGAGCTCGAGCTTAAAAGGGGTTTTGAAGGCAAAGCACGTGGCTGATGCTGTGGTGTTCCTAGCTTCGGAATATTCCGAATTCGTGAATGGCCATAACCTGGTCGTCGATGGAGGGCTTAAGTTGACTCCTCCAGCAGAATAGGTTTCATGTTTCCATGTTTGCCATATTTTCCGCTTCGGCACAAAGAAATGCCATTGTAACTTGGAGAATGTTTCTCGTGATGGAATGTTACTGGCGCTTCTAGCTGAGCTTTCTCGCGACAAACGGTCATGGCTCTGTAAAAATTGGACATTAAATACTCCTCATTGGTCGCCAAACTAAACCAAGAAGTCCATGTTAACCAATTGCTGCACCATAGCACGTGGTCAGGAGTTTTTCATCTCTTGATTGTTAAGAGAAATTTTAGATAAAGGGTTAATGACGGTAAATTTGGGACTTAAGTAAAAGTTGGTAGATTTTTTATGAAATAAATAAAAAAAAATTTACGGTAGAATTGAAATTAGACTTTAATTTTGAAATTTTTTTAAAAGATAAATTTTTTTTTTTATAATAGAATTGGGATTAAACTTAAATTTTAAAGTTTTTTAGGGTATTAGGTGTAGAAAAATATGATGAAAGACTTTACATCCATCTATAAATTTCAGATGTTTACGGAGGTTGTTGTTTTAGAAAACAACAAAGATAGTCCTTCTCATCTGGAGATGCATTAACACTTAATTTTTGGTGAGTTGGTCATTCATTTATTACATAGAAAATGAGGAATTAATTTTTAACTCCTAAATAAAAATATTAGAAAAAAATTGCATAATATATAATTTTGGGAGTATTTTTTATTATTGCATTTACATTGAACTAGTGACAAATGGGTTTAAATTAATGGTTCCGAACTTTAATTTGACGAATTGGACTGAGCCCATGGAAAGAGGGAATTGACCCAAGCTCATTATTCTATGAAGACCGAAAATTGACTTATAAAGAATGACGATTTGATATTTTTGAAAATGATTTGTGTTATTATTCTGATTCGGATTCTTTTATAAAATCTTTTATATATATATATATATATATATATTATTGTGAGATTTCGAAATGATAAGAGGTAATATCACGTCTGGAAGCAATGATAAGAGGTAATATCATACGTGGAAGCATATTTGATCTTGAGCAATATATCTTGCATATTCTTACTGTATATTTGGTCAGCGCGAGGGCAAGAAATTGCCTATTCTCTGACCCATTCGTGAAGAAAGAATTGAGTATTGTGCCCTTGATTGTCGGTGGACATGAATAGAACATGAAGTCAACATTATTTTCGTGATATTTTGGTGCCCACTGTTATTGCGTTTAGAAACAAAACAGGAAAGAGAGAAGGGACGATCTTTTCTTGCTGCTTCTGTGGTGCAAGAGGAGCACTATAAAAGCACAAGAAGACAGACAGAAAATGGGGTGAAGGTCAGACTTTCTTTTGTCTCTCGGTCAATAGGTCAACTATGTTAAGAACATGAGAACCCAAACTCAGAAAGACTATTATGCTGCTATGAAGTTAACGAAGGAAGAAAATGAAAGCATTGCAGGGACAGAGACTGCTGTCATTGGAAAAAGGTCAAAAGAAGCAAAATGCATAAGTCAGGGCCAGGGGTGTTATCAACCGTGTATCTACACAATGCGATGGAAATAAGTGGGTGAAGACAGCACGTGCCATGTGCTCAAAAAGAAGAAAAGAAGTCTGTTATTAGTTCAGTTTTTTGTATAACAGAATAGATGAGTTTTTTTCGGTTGTTCTGTTTTTTGAATATAACTGTTTTTCCTCTTTTGGCTTCCGTGATATAAAAGAAGAGCTTCACCTTCTTATTCATTCATGGAGTCAATGTAACAGAAATATATAGAAGAAAACTGAAGTAGAGCACACCATTGAAATGTACTCTGTATTGTATTACAGATTGAGAGAAAATACAAACAAGAAGAAAGTTTCATAATCTTTCTTCAAGAGTTCGTCCATCTTGTTCATCTTCACATGGTATCAGAGCCTGTCGATCATCTATATTGAATAGTTTCATGAATACTCTATCATTCGTGAAAGCAAATCAAAGGTGTTGAAGATGCAGAAGATCGAAATGGCTTCTAAACTTCAATGATCGCAGCAGATCAAAGCAGCTGTTGATCATTCTCGTGAGTTGCTTTTCTGAAGAAGTTCAAAGTGTTTTGCATTCGATTCAACTACTCTCTGTTAAAGATCTGAACATTGCTGGTGACACAAACAGAAAGTCGTCTTGTAAGATCAATAGGTAATACTGATTTCAGTCACAGAATCGTCTGTTTTTCATCATCAAACCTCTGCGAACACAGAAATGGCAGCAAGAACACAAAAGTATCCATTTCCAATACATGTTAACATCTCCAATTTTGTTACAATCAAACTCGCTGAAGATAATTTCCTGTTGTGGCAAGCACAGTTTCACAGATTTCTTCGAAGTCAAGAACTTTTTGGTTTCATTAATGGTGAAATTCCCTCACCTCCTCGAACATTACAAGCTAAAACTGAAGACTGTGAAACTGAAGCCATAAATCCAGATTACACAGATTGGACAAGAACTGATCAGCTTGTATCATCATGGATTAGTGGAGCTGTATCTGAAAATATTCTGAGCTTAATCATTGGCTTAGAAACTTCCTACGAGGTATGGCAAACACTCCTCAATCGCTTTACTCAGAAATCAGTTGCTCGAGAGTTTGAACGAGAGGAAAGCTGCAAGCATGTCGAAACGAGATCGAGTTCTTTCGTTTATCTAAGAGAGTATAAGTCCATCGTGATCAGCTAAATGCGATTGGAAAACCTATAGATGAGATAACTAAAATGTTTGGTGTTCTTGAAGGACTAGGTTCTGAATATGAGAACTTTCGAACTACTATCTATTGCCTGAAACCCCAGCCAGATTATGATGAAGTGATAGCACAGCTTGAACGATTTGAAACAAGGCTAAAGACATATTCAATGAATCAATTTAACCCTAATCTAGCCTATTTTGGACAAAGAAATTCTGAGACACAACAGAAAGGTAACTCTGAAAGAGAATATAGCTTTCAGAATTCTGGTTTTGGAGGTCAAAGAGGCAGTAACAGAGGAGGATGTAATTTTGGTCGAGGTCGTGCAATGAACAATGTAGGTCGTAGTTATGGCTATTCAGGAAGAAATCAGCACTATAGACCAAACAACTTGAATCAGGATCGAGTAGATCAACAATTCAGACAAAGGATTGATTACTCTAATCCTGGACAGGGGTTTCGACCATATGCAAGTTATTCACAAAGGTATCAAGACACCAAATCTTATCCAACTTCAATCTTAATGCCTCGAAACATGTGCGGGATGAGAAAACAACGAGAAAACACTCGGTTAGAGTGTCAAATTTGTAAGCGACCAGGACATGATGCTCTTCGTTGTTGGTATCGATTTGATACTTCATATCAGGCTGAAGAGATTCCAACAGCCTTGGCAGCAGTACATCTAGAGGATCCAAGAGGAAGTGAGTGGTACCCTGATACTGGAGCAACCGCACATATCAGTGCTGATTCTGGTATTCTTCTCAACTCTACTCAATATACTGGAACTGATACAGTCATGATAGGTAATGGCTCATGTCTACCTATTGCTTATATTGGTGATACTCAGTTGAATACAGAAAACAACACATTACCGTTAAATGATGTCTTGATTGTTCCTGAAATCACAAAGAACCTTCTCTCTGTTTCAAAACTGACAGATGACTATCCTTGTTCATTTGTTTTTGATAAAATTGGGGTCTATATAAAGGACAACCAAACCAACAAAACAGAGATGCTCAGAAGGAAAATTAGAGGACTTTACTGTGTGGATCCACAAACTACAGCAGCATACTTTACTCGAAGACACAGAGTGACAGCAGCAGATGTGTGGCATCAGAGACTAGCTCACACAAACTTGAACATCGTGAAGAATTTACAAAGTCAAAACTTGATTTCTTGTAATGCACAATCTGAACCCATATGTAGCAGTTGTCAAATAGCAAAAAGTACAGCTCTACCTTTTCCATTATCAGACTCTACATCTACCATACCCTTAGAGAAGATACACTGTGATATTTGGGGTCCTGCTCCAGTGAGATCTTTTCAGAACTTTCAATACTATGTCATCTTTGTAGACAATTTCTCTCGCTATAGCTGGATCTATCCAATTAAGCTGAAGTCAGACTTTTATGATATCTTTATCATATTTCAAAAACTAGTCGAGAAGCAATTTGATCATCAAATCAAAATGTTTCATTGTGATGGTGGAGGAGAGTTCACAAGTAACAGGTTCCAGAATCATTTGCGAAATTGTGGTATAAAGCAGAGTATGTCTTGCCCTCATACACCAGAACAGAATGGAATCTCAGAAAGGAAACATCGCCATATAGTTGAATTGGGGTTAGCTATGCTGTATCATTCTAGAGTTCCATTGAAATTTTGGGTAGATACTTTCATCACAGCTAACTACATTATCAACATTCTTCCTACACCGAAGTTACAAATGATCTCTCCCTATTACAGACTTCATAATCAGCAGCCCAGCTATGACCATCTCAGGGTATTTGGATGTGCCTGTTATCCCTGTCTTCGATCTTATGCACAACATAAGTTCGACCCCAGATCTCTTACATGTATATTTCTGGGCTATAGTGAACGACATAAAGGGTATCGTTGCCTTGTACCGACTAATGGTCGTATCTATATTAGTCGCCATGTGGTCTTTGATGAAACCTCCTTTCCATTTACAAAGAAGGTAACATCTGACTATGATCAGTACACAACTCTGTATAAACAATGGGCAGAAGGAGTTAATCTTCTTGATTCCACAAACACAATCTCGGTGGATAGTCACTCCAATAACCATACAACGAGTTTCGAGTTACCTCCTCCTTTAGAAGTTGATCACATCCATACATCACAATCTGAAGGTGTGTCATATATGTCATCTTTCCCACAACAACAATCTGACTCTGTTGCCACAGAGCAACAAGATCCTCTGTCTACAAATGTCGAACCAGCTGAACATGACATTGATCAAGAGCAACCGAACTTAATAGCTACTTCCTCAGGTACTTCTTCTTCTGCTCATCATATGCAAACTCGACTGAAATCTGGCATCATCAAACCAAACCCCAAGTATGCATATTTGGTTGACTATAAAATACCTTTGGAACCAAAATCAGTGAAAACAGCCTTAGCTGATAAAGGATGGTACAAAGCCATGCAGGATGAGATGGATGCTCTGCATGAAAATCAGACCTGGATATTGGTTCCTAGAACTCTACAGATGAATGTTATAGGCTGTAAATGGGTGTTTAAAACCAAACTCACACCTGATGGCAGCCTAGATAGATTAAAAGCTCGCTTAGTTGCAAAGGGGTTTCATCAAGAAGCAGGGGTTGATTTTACTGAGACGTTTAGTCCTGTCATTAAGCATGCCACTATTCGGATAGTTCTCTCTGTTGCAATGATGAAGAATTGGACCATACATCAGCTTGATGTTAAAAATGCTTTTCTCCATGGTACATTAAACGAGACAGTATACATGGAGCAACCTCCTGGCTTTATCGATCCTCAACAGCCTCCTTGTGTGTCTTCTTAAGAAGTCTCTATATGGACTTCGCCAAGCGCCACGAGCATGGTTTGATAAATTTAGCAACTTTCTCCTGGAGAATGGATTCTTCGTAGTACTACCGATCCTTCTCTCTTTGTTCTTCACACTTGGTTCGACATAGTATTATTGCTACTGTATGTCGATGATATAATGCTGACAGGTAGCTCAACTCAGCTACTAACTACTCTGATCAATTTACTAAATCGCCAGTTCCACATGAAAGATCTGGGCCATCTTCATTACTTTCTCGGCATTGAAGTCAAACGTTCTTCTCATGACTTATTTCTCTGTCAAACTAAGTATGCCATTGATCTTCTGACCAGAGCTCATATGACCAATTGCAAACCTGTGTCAACTCCTCTTCAACTACGATAAGTGGCTATGACAGATGATACTACTTTGCTTTCTAATCCATTTGAGTATAGAAGTCTCGTGGGTGGTCTTCAATATTTAACAATTACCCGTCCTGATCTTGCTTATGCAACGAATACTCTGTGTCAAAAACTGCAACATCCAACAGTTGCAGACCTTCATCGATTGAAACGGGTACTTCGATATGTTAAAGGCACTACTCATCTTGGCCTTTTTCTCCATTCTAATAGCTCAATCACCCTCTATGGCTTCTCAGATGCTAACTGGGCTGGGTGTACTGACACCAGGCGATCCACAACTGGATATTGTGTGTATCTTGGCTCAAATCTTCTCTCGTGGTCAGCTAAGAAGCAACCAATTGTGTCTCGCTCTTCCACCGAAGCTGAATATCGAGCCCTTGCCTCCACTACTGCTGATCTCACTTGGATCAGTTTTGTTTTGCGAGATATTGGTATATCTCTTCCGTCTCCAACTCTCTTATATTGTGACAATAAGTCTGCTATCTCACTTACATCTAATCCAATCCTACATGCCCGTACCAAACATATCGAAGTTGATTTTCACTTTGTTAGGGAGAAAGTCTCCTCAGGATCACTCAGTGTTCGATATGTTCCTAGTCATCTTCAACTCGCAGATATTTTTACAAAGTCTTTGTCACGCTTTGCTCATTCTATTCTTCGCACCAAATTGGGTATGGGATTTTTATCCCCTCCCAATTTGAGGGGGGATGTTAAGAACATGAGAACCCAAACTCGAAAAGACTATTATGCTGCTATGAAGTTAACGAAGGAAGAAAATGAAAGCATTGCGGGGACGAGAGACTGCTGTCATTGGAAAAAGGTCAAAAGAAGCAAAATGCATAAGTCGGGGCCAGGGGTGTTATCAACCGTGTATCTACACAATGCGATGGAAATAAGTGGGTGAAGACAGCACGTGCCATGTGCTCAAAAAGAAGAAAAGAAGTCTGTTATTAGTTCAGTTTTTTGTATAACAGAATAGATGAGTTTTTTCGGTTGTTCTGTTTTTTGAATATAACTGTTTTTCCTCTTTTGGCTTCCGTGATATAAAAGAAGAGCTTCACCTTCTTATTCATTCATGGAGTCAATGTAACAGAAATATATAGAAGAAAACTGAAGTAGAGCACACCATTGAAATGTACTCTGTATTGTATTACAGATTGAGAGAAAATACAAACAAGAAGAAAGTTTCATAATCTTTCTTCAAGAGTTCGTCCATCTTGTTCATCTTCACAAACTAAAGGGTAGCTTTTTCTTTCTTCTCTGACCACTTGCAGAGGAAAAGAGCAAAAGACGCTGAGAGAGAACGTGAGAGAGAAAGGAGGTCTTCTTCTTCGTTGGGTCTTTGAACGCCATTGCCGACGCCGCACCAGCTCCGCCCCGCGACGCCGTTGATGCCCGCCACCCGCAGCTGCCCGCACCGAGTTCTTCCTCCTTCAACTAGCTTGCTGCTCGACTGTTGACGACACTGTCTGCCTGCGTCGTTCCGGCCGTCACCGTGACACCTGTGACACGGCAAGCCATCCCCGACGTCCTTCCCGCTCGCGTAGCTCCTACCGTCACTGCCCCTTGCTGATCTGCTGCACCAAGAGCCTCCTCGTGGTTGAGCTTCACTCAAGCGTTGCCTCCTGGCATCGTCATTGCTACTCCAAGCTTGTTGATATCTGACGAACTCCCACGAGGTCCCGACGTCCCACTCTCTCCTTCTCGGCTTGATCTCAGAGGAGAGCAACATCAGACGTCGCTGGCACGAGTCCAGCCCACTTCGCTGAGCCTCCCAGCTTTCTTCGGAAGTTTGTTGGGGCTATTTAAGTCAAGTTCAATGAGCATCAACACCACTGCAATGCAGTCCCAGCGTCCAAGCCCGAGCCTTGCGCCATCACGCTGAGCCTTGATCGTGATTCGCGAGTTGCCGTCTGTTAAGCCAAATTTGGAAGCCAAAATTCGGATTAGGTAAAAATCTTGTCTTATTTGGTTTTCAAATACTCCATTTCCTTATTTGAAATATTATTCATGCACATGATCGACGTTCATGATATATTATCATATCCATAATCACGAGAAGCCTTCTAAATTATGGATTAATTCCTAATTTCACAACATACATACGATTGAAAGTCTGGCAATCACATGGAAAATCGTCAATCCGATCTCATGCCCGTGATGTAATTTGCGATTTTATCAAAATTGGCCAATCCAATCTCATACGCGAGATACGATTCATCAATTTACTTCTGAAATTAGATGGATATCGATAATTTCTCATGTGATTTGATGACGTGTTTGTTGTGGATTTTTTTTTCTAATTTTGTTTGATTTTTATTGATTTTATTTCTTAAAAAAATCCCAAAAAGATTAGACACTATTAAAGCAGTTTTTTTAAGGAAAGATTGCATGTTTGTTGGCTATTTTATAATTCCGAGTTTAGTAAAATACCTAAAATATCTTTTCATAGTAAATTAGATCTTCTTTTCTAGGATAGTTTGCATGTTTAAATATTAGGCACATTTAATTTCGAATTTTAATTAAAAGAAAACACAAAAAAAAAATTATGCACGTGTCACGTAAGATTAGTTCATTCATTGCACGTCATCTAGTAAATTGCATGTTTAGGTTAATGCATGATATGCTAGAATAGTTGCATTAATCTTTTCCCGTCATTAGATTAGGTCATTTAATAAATGTCTCATGACATATAGTTCGCATGTTAGGTTGCATGTTCTATGTCATCTTAGTTAAACATTTTTGTACGTCATTGCATTACATTGCACCTAATTTGTAGGTTTCATTTAAATAAGTGAAAACCTAAAAAAATAAAAACAAAATTAAGCGATTGTGTGTTAATTAGAAATCATATTTATAATTGTTAATTTGATTTTTAAGCTAAATTGCAGAGGCTTTTGTTGTTATAAGATAAGTTTTACAATTTATTTGTTATTTTATTGGTCGTTTTGTTGGATTGCACACCCACATAATCACTTCACATGTTAGGAAGTAATAAAATAAATTCAAGCTGCATGATAAATATTTTTTCATGAAAAGAACAGTATCGGAACGGAAGTGCATTAGAGAAATCTAATGTAACAAAGTCCCCATATCCAAATTCTCTATTTCATACGAGTAAAATAATTCTCCCATTATTTTACTTAGGTATCTAGTCAAACTACCATAAATTGATAAATATTTTTCCATGGAAAGAATGGTATTTGTATGTTAAAAACTTAAATCTAAGTCGTGAATTAGTATGGACTTGGGAGAGTCCAATCTAAGTTTAGATTTCGTAATCCATTAGCCAAACCATAGATAGTGCACCCCAAGTTAGGTTGCGACAAGGTACATGGAGAGCTAAAAAGCCATTGGAACTAGTCCATATAGATGCATGTGGTACAATGATTTTTAGGATTTGCTGCACAATCACAAAGAAAATAAAGAGTAAAAGTGAGAAAGAGAATTTGAGAATTGGGGTTTTGTCTTGGTTCACCCTTAAATTATGTCTATGTCCAGTTGAGAATTCTGCTATAATTAGCACATCGTACCTCTCCAATATATTCTTCAAATTGCTAGAGAAAGATAATATATGATGAGTCCAGGTGATGAATCTTGATGTAACTAATGTTTCAAGATGACTCATAGTGATGAGTTGTGATGTAATTAATGTATTAAGGTGAGTCATGGTCTTGAAGAGCTCTTTGGTAATGAGAATCTTAGTTGGTATCGGAATACGGTTTTGTGGATTCGAGTGTATGTTAAGCCCTTGCAGAAAGGAGTCCTACATCGCTTTGGAGAAGACAACCCACTCTGCATATGAACTCCGAGGGTCTCTTTTGGAGATGAGAACTACACATGTGCACACACGTTGCGAGGTTGTTGCCCCCTTACAATGGAAAGTATGAACCACACCCCAACATTCTCATACTTGGTCTCAAACTCGATGAATACTCCACATGCTTCTTTAAACCCTATACTATTGTACACCATTCAAACTTTTCAGCATTCATTGCCTCGGTAAAAGAAATCTACACTATTCACATATGTGTCAATTTTTTCCAACACTACAGTTTTTTGTTTGACTTTCTCTCAAATGAAGTGATGTTTATGCTGATATGCTTTGTTCTTGCATGAAATCGAAGATTCTTAGCCAAGAATATATCACTCTAGCTATCACACCCAATCTTCACTCCCCCTTGTGTAACACCAAGCTCTTTATGCAATTTGTGTGGCCAAATCACTTTCTTAGCAACATGATTAAGGGCCATGTTCTCTATTTCACTCAAAGATAAAGCAACTGTGCTTTGCCCCTTGCTCATCCAACTCACAACTCCGACAAATAAGGAAATAACATACACAGCTTCTTTCGAAAACGAGAAACATGACAAAGCTGTCTTGCTTTCACCATTTTCTGCCAAAGTAAATGATGGCTGGCGACCTCTCACTAATAAGATAATGAAAGAGATGGTTCATATAAAATGTACCTGCAGAAGATTTGGTAAAGTGAAAGTCAACTGAGATACATCCCGGTTTTGAAAAAATTTCTGACTGAGCTAGCATCGCTAATCTAAAACTAGAATTCATTTTAATTTTTTCAGGCATCTTAACCAATGAAAAAACCAGCCTCCATCTGAGTTCTCTCCAGTTTTATGTATGAAGGGATATTCATCTCCCCGATATAACTCAAAAAACCATTTCTGGTACCATCCTTTATCTCAACCTTTGTGTAGGGAAAGGATGACAGACCATGCATTGAAAAAGCTCTGTTGAAAGTAGCCATCATAACCTGCAGTGCGAGTGGCATTGGTAAGGAAAAAGCTTTTTAGTTCACTAATCATGGTGAATGTGTCGTGATCGCTGACATCCAAGTAGAAAAGAATCCCCATTTGCACCTACATTCTTGTGATGTCTCGGATGAAGAACAGTTGAAGCCCTTAGAACAGTCAACCCTTCAAGTGCATGGTCGCCTGGAATTCATGTTTAGTAATCCGGGAGTTTGCAACTCCATCGAGCAAGGCATTTTTGAATTTGACATGACAGCTTTTGAGCAACTTTTTGCGATCAATGTCCGAGGATTCGCCACTTGCGTCAGGCATGGGGGTCGTGCCACAGTTGATGGGGGCTCAGGGGAAGCATAATTTACACAGCCAGCGTCGTGGCCACTATTGGAAGTGATAAGTACATTGATTACGTCGGGTCTAAGCATGCTGTGCCTGGGATTGGTGAGGTTGGCGTGCAAGCAAGTCAGAGAATGCGGCATATGCATGAACTGCGTGTCACGGAGACAGTCGTGACGCAATTGCCGCATGGCTTGATGGGCAGGAGCAAGTAGGAAGTCGAGGGTTCCCTCGAGTCAACATGGAGCTTGAAAGGGTGTTGAAAGTGAAGCATGTCGCGCAGTGGTGTTTCTTGCATTGAAGATTTTGAAACAATCTGGTAGTCGAGTAAGTGTGGACACGCTCTATCGGGAGTCTTTTAGCGGAATAAGTCGATGATGCAAGTTTTAATGTTTGCTTTTCATTTTCCAGCTTTGGCACTTTAATAAGTAGAGTAACTTAGAAATAGTTCCTTTACAGAAGTGTAATCCATAGAAAAGAAAGGTTTCAATGCTGAAGTTTCTCTGACAGTATCTCTGATGATTGGATGATGACAAGTTTTACAAAGATGCCTCAAGTCTTTCGAATTTCAGAAGGTCCTAAGGGTGTATGGCCATTGAAGTTTCTCAGTTCTTCTGAATAGATAGCCAAAGAAGGCAAACTAAAGAGGAAGAAGTTGATAGAAGGCAGCTCCAGGTGAAACCTTAAGTTTGGTCAGGTGGACAGTCAACATTGATGCTTCACAAAAGGTAGCAGCCACCAAAAGTTCTAAAGATTGACGTTTTCTCTTGGGAAATTCACTGGAACTTGCCGAAGTTTGATGGAAAAAATATTCCTGTTGGGCAAGCATTGGTAGCAGTCGGAATTAAGTTTGCTCGTATGATTTTGACATCGATAACAATTCTTAATTAGTGATGTGTAAATGTGTGTATATATATAGTATGTATTAAGTAAATGATGGACAATGGAACAAAATATGATCATTTCAAAGATACAATTCATGGGGAAGTGAGCTGATAAACCCATATCCTTTAAATCCACACAAATACCCATTCAATTAGAGATTATTTTAATATTTCTACACAAGCTCTAGGAGAAAATATTACATTGGCTGGTCTGCATGTCATAATGAGACGGGGTCCTTCAGCAATCGACACGTGACGTCGTTGGTAAAAGGTTCTGTCTACGTAAAAGACAGATAGATCAAACGAATTTGCGCATTATCTGCAACCATCCATAATTCACTTATCTCTAGACCTGAGCAAGTACTTAAAAGGCTCAAGGGAAAGAAATAGATTGGAGATCCGTCTTGAGGTGAGAGATCCCGTAATATTACTATTGTATTATCTTTTTATCGAAAAGATAAAGATATACAAGAAATTATGAAGTCTTACGATAGTGAAGATAGACACAATTTCGATTTTGACTACCGGGTAGACAAGTATATTAGTCCTAGACGTGAGGATAAGTGAAAGATCCACTGTTGAGTTAGCAGATCTTACGGCACTGCTCCATATCCTTTAACTCCACACAAATACCCATTCAAATTGGAGATTGTTTTAATATTTCTACACAAGCTCTAGGAGAAAATATTACATTGGCTGGTCTGCATGTCATAATGAGATGGGATCCTTCGGCAGTCGACACGTGACGTGGTTGGTAAAAGGTTCTTTCTGCATAAAAGACAGATAGATTAAACAACCCATAATTCACTATCTCTCTTTAGGTAAAGAAATCTGCGCAACAATGATGTATGGGATTTTCTCTCTCTGCCCTCATCATGTATCCGAAACCCCCCCGCACACGCTCACACGGACCCCGCACCACACCACACCAAAAGCGAAGATAATCTGCCATCTTCCTCCCTGTATCATGATCTTCCTTTGAGAAACTCTCTCTCTCTGTTTCTTTCTAAGCGAAAGGCAAGAAACAAGGGATGACTCTCATGGCAGTCGAAGCTCCGCGCGTCGATCCTTTTCACACCTAGACTCGCGAAGATATCTGTTTAATTTGAATAGAATCAGTTATTTGAGGAAGATGAACAGTAGAGAGAATGGGAGAGGCTTCTTCATCAGACCTTGCTTTGAGTGGAGAAATATATTTAGTTAGTATAACAATTTTTAGGTTATTGATAGAATAACAACGAGTCATAATTTTTTTTAAGAAGCGGGGTTCATAAAAATTTCTATTTATTTATTTATTTATTTAAAATAGGCTGTTATTGAGGACATCCTTGTTCCGGTACCATGATATGCGGAGGGCCCATGCAATAATTTCTCCTAGGTCTAGTGCTTTCCACGCTTTCGCTGCTGCCCAAGGACAAGATATTTTTAGGAATCTTTTGGACGTTTCTTTTGCTTGTTTCTCACGTCCACTAGAGTAGTCTAGATTGAACAAGGATTTCTAGATTTCTATGTCAAGAATGAATCAATAATTTTCTACAGAAGCCTATTACTAGAGCTTTGTTTTCCCTCAGGCATATCTCTGGTCATTTCTAATTCCTTTTTGTTCTGGCTTTGCATACGAAAAGGGATGGCAAACTCTGCCTTCAAAAAACTCGAGGGGAAAGTAGCCATTGTAACCGGCGGTGCAAGCGGCATCGGCGAGGAAACGGCTCGCCGTTTCTCCAGTCACGGTGCAAAAGTCGTGATTGCTGACATTCAGGATGGAAAGGGCCGAGATCTTGTAGAATCAATCGGCTCCCGCTGTTGCACCTACATTCACTGCGATGTTGCGGATGAGCAACAGGTGATATCCTTAGTACATTCGACCCTTCAACTGTATGGTAAGCTTGACATCATGTTCAGCAACGCCGGAGTTTTTAGTTCTGTTGAGCAAGACATTCTTGATTTCGACATGTCGGCTTGCGAGCGCCTCTTCGCCGTAAATGTCAAAGGCATGGCCTCGTGTGTGAAGCACGGCGCCCGCGCAATGGTGGATAAGGACATAAAGGGAAGCATAATTTGCACGGCAAGCACGTTTGCGACCATAGGGAGTGACAAGTACATAGACTATACTATGTCTAAGCATGCGGTGTTGGGCTTGGTGAGGTCGGCAAGCAAGCAACTCGGAGCATACGGTATACGTGTGAACTGCGTGTCGCCAGGAGGGGTCGCGACACCAATGGTCTGCAACACTTTTGGCCGGAGCGAAGAGGAAATCGAGAGAATGTTCGAGCCGAGCTCGAGCTTAAAAGGGGTTTTGAAGGCGAAGCATGTGGCTGATGCTGTGGTGTTCCTAGCTTCGGAAGATTCCGAATTCGTGAATGGCCATAACCTGGTCGTCGATGGAGGGCTTAACATGGTTCAATTGACTCCACCAGCAGAATAGGTTTCTAGTTTCCATGTATGCCATATTTTCCGCTTCGGCGCGAAGAAATATCATTGTAGCTTGAGAATGTTTCTCGTGATAGGCGCTTCTAGCTGAGCTTTCTCGCGACCTAACGGTCATGGCTCTGTTAAATATTGGACATAAAGTGCTCTTCATCGATGCAAAACTAAACCAAAAGTTCATGTTAACCAACTGCTGCACCATTTCTGCACACAAGAGAGCAATATCGATTGGAGGATTTTGATACGGCATAGAATGTTTGTCGAAACATCAGGTGCATCGACAGCAGCCAAAATCTCCTCTGTGGAGGGTTTCGCATATTGTAAACCATAAATTTTTAAAGGGTTGGAATAATTTATTATTAATTTACTTTGATAAAAACCAAACTGTTACTAAGCACATCCTAATATTTTCTCGAATCGATGTTCCGGCACCGTGATACCTGGAGGGCCCGTGCAATAATTTCTCCTAGGTCTAGTGCTCTCCACACTCACTGCTGCCCAAGGACAAGACGTTGGGATGTACGGAATTTTCTGTCTCTACACCTATCATGTAAGCGAAGCCCCCTTCACACACACACTCACGCCGGACCCCGCACCGCACTAAACCACGCCAAAAGCGAAGATAATCTGCCACCTTCCTCCCTGTTTCATGATCTTCCTCTGAGATTCTCTGTTTCTCTCTAGGCGAAAGCCAAGAAACAAGAGACAACTCTCATGGCGGTCGAAGCTCCGCGTGTCGATCCTTTTCACACCCAGATCGCGAACAGGTACTCGTCAATGGACATTCATGGATGTCTTTTTAATTTGAATATCATCGGTTATTTGGGGAAAGCTAAACAGTGGAGAGAATGAGAGAGGCTTCTCCACCGCGCTCGGCCGCGTGGCCGAGTGTCTATTGTTGAGTGGAGAAAAGAACTTTACTAACATGATGATTTCTATAAGAATAGTAGCATATTCAAGCCACAAATTATTAAAAAAATGAACATCACAATGATATTTAATTATTTTTTAACATAAAATAAATTATTATTCTCATAATAAATTAAGGACACTCACATCTCTCTTGAAAGAAAAAAATTTGGTATATTAGTGATGACACGTCATTTTTACATAAATCCACTTCGTAAGCAACATGTGTCATATTTAACCTCATCCGTACATTAAAACACCTCAGCATGTCTATCTCCTCTCTTTTTCTTCATTCAATATGTCATGAGAAGGTCACTCTGGCAAAAAACGAATCTCTCTCTCTCTCGTCCATGTTGCTTCGATTTCAATCCACCGAGCAAAATTCCCTCATGATGGTTTTCTTATAATTTCGTCCTCCGTCATCCCTACTCTCCGACGACCAGTCCATATTTGACTATCGTCTCCATCCGGTTAGGTTTTTGCTTTCCTCCAGTCTTTCCATTTGCTGGAGGTCTCGATATCTTATTCTCACTACGCAATTTTGATTTCTAGTTTTGCTCTATCCGCGATTATCAACACGCTTTAGGGTTTTGCCCTAGGGTGCTTCCATGGTGGAAACCATGGCCAAGCTCTCGCTCTCGCTCTCTCATCCTTAGGAGAAAATATTGCACAGCACGAGAGAGAGAGAGAGAGAGAGAGAGAGGACGTAGACATGTTGAGGCGTTTCATCTCTGACGGGTGCGGTCAAATATGGCACGTGTCGCGAGTGAATTGTGTAAAAATGACTTGTCACTATTAGGATATCCAATATTTTTTTGAAAGGACCGGCGTCAATAATGACATGGAGGGCCCGGTCTATGCAATAATTTATCCCAGGTTTAGTGCCCTCCACACACTTTCGCTACTGCCCAAGGATAAAATATTTTTAAGGAATCTTACGGACTTTTCTTTGCTTGTTTCTGACGTCCACTAGAGTAGTCTAGATTGAACTAGGGTCACCAATTTTCTCAGTAGCCTATTACCAGAGGTTTGTTTTCCCTCAGGCATATCTCTGATCATTTTTTGGTTCTGGCTTTCCATACGAAAAGGGATGACGAACTCTGCCTTCAAAAAACTCGAGGGGAAAGTAGCCATCGTAACCGGCGGTGCAAGCGGCATCGGCGAGGAAACGGCTCGCCGTTTCTCCAGTCACGGTGCAAAAGTCGTGATTGCTGACATCCAGGATGAAAAGGGCGAGACCTCGTAAAATCAATCGGCTCCCACTTCTGCACCTACATTCATTGCGATGTTGCGGATGAGCAACAGGTGATATCCTTAGTACACTCGACCCTTCAACTGTATAGTAAGCTTGATATCATGTTCAGCAACGCTGGAGTGTTCAGTTCTGTTGAACAAGACATTCTTGATTTCGACGTGTCAGCTTTCGAGCGCCTCTTCGCCGTAAATGTCAAAGGTATGGCCTCGTGTGTGAAGCACAGCGCCCGCGCAATGGTTGATAAGGGCATAAAGGGAAGCATAATTTGCACGGCGAGCATATTTGCGACCATCGGGACCGACAAATACATAGACTATACCATGTCTAAGCATGCGGTGCTGGGCTTGATGAGGTCAGCTAGCAAGCAACTCGGAGCACAAGGAATACGCGTGAACTGTGTGTCGCCAGGAGCAGTCGCGACACCAATGCCCTGCAACAACTTCGACCGGAATGAAGAGGAGATCGAGAGACTCTTCGAGTCGAGCTCGAGCTTAAAAGGGGTTTTGAAAGTGAAGCATGTGGCTGATGCTGTGGTGTTCCTAGCTTCGGAAGATTCCGAATTCGTGAATGGCCACGACCTGGTCGTCGATGGAGGGCTTAACACGCTTCAGTTGACTCCTCCAGCAGAATAGGCTTCACGTTTCCATGTATGCCATATTTTCCGCTTCGACACAAAGAAATGTCATTGTAACTTGAAGAATGTTTCTCGTGATGGAATGTTACTGGCGCTTCTAGCTGAGCTTTCTCGCGATGAACGGTCATGGCTCTGTAAAAATTGGACATAACTTGCTCTTCTTCGTTAATCGCAAAACTAAACCAAGAAGTTCATGTTAACCTACTGCTGCACCATTTCTGTGCACAAGAGAGCCATGTCAGTAGGAGGATTTTGATACGGCATAGAATGTTTGTTTAAACATCAGGAAGATCGACCCCAGCCAGAATCTACTCCAGATATGGTACTTGTTAAAGTAATTCGATCCAATTTCTAGAGGAAGAAATTTCCGGGAATAGTTTTGAAGTCTCTAGTACTGTGTGGAAAAGGATGAAAACGAAAAAATAATCTCTCTCCTGTGCAGAGATATTTGGTGCCGCGGGGCAATGATGTCAGCCTATAGATAAGGCCTGCCGGCTTGGTGGATATCCAATCTTACTGGAAGCAGACAAAAAACTTAGCTTTCCCCCTTGCTTTCGTGATATGCACTAAATAATTAAAGCTTTTATCTTTTGTTTCCTTGTGCTCCCTTGCCGTGGTAGGCTATTGTCATTTGTTAATAATTGATGTTTCCTTGCCCAGTCCTTTCCCTGACACGTCTAAAAGCACTAGCATATAAACCAGAAACCAAAGGCGATACCAGGGTTAGGCACGTTCGATTAGTACTGGGGTTTTGTCCTGATCATCCTCTACTAAAGTCACCCATCCAAATTTCCAACACAAAAGCCATGACAAGCACTGTCTCATCCTCATTTCGCATTCCTATTTTTTTTATGTAGATAACTATGATTATTGGAGCTTAAAAATAACTACTTTCAAGTTCAAAGAAAATGAGGGATTTAGACTATTTGTGAATAGAATCCAGCAGAAATCAGAAAATAAGTGACACGTTCAAAAAATCTTGTCCAGTTGAAATCAGAAAACATGATGGGGAGCTCAGGGGTGGTGGCCAACCACCAAGAGCCAGCGGAGGGCTAAACCGGCTTTCTTCACCAATGGCCGGTTGGACCGGTCAGATCAGTCCAAGCCGATTTGACTGGTTCGATCACGGTTTGAGTGGCTTGGTCCATAGGTTCTAAATTTTGTAGTCCTTGGAAGAAAATCTCGTCCGATTTAAGGAAAAATGGTTCAATTTTATAGAAATTAGGCCAATTAAACCATGCAAATACAATTCAATAATTTTCTATTGCCATAATTACTTGATTTACATGAAAAATATTGGACCTATATACATTGGACTTTCTAGGCAACATTGGATAATTTCACATGATTTCTTGATCGAAATCACAAATTAATTGAAATTGAAAATTCAATTAATATTGCAAGGCATCTATTGGATTAATTACTTGTACCTAGGTGACCTATTATATCCAAATTGACTTTGAATTGATGGCATGACTTTTATGCTAAAAATAAATCAAGGATTAATGATGAAATTGAACCTTAATTTGTGAAATTGAACCTTAATTTCAAATAGGTCAACTTGAATTTATTCAATTGAATTTCATTAACTTGATTTTCCTATGTTCAAGAATGCTAAATTCCCCAATTGAAATTCCATTCACAGTTATCTCACAAAAAAGAGTGGAATGGAAGTGTCCTTTTGCAACTCATGAAAAATTGATTTGGACTCCTTAATTAGGGCTAAAAGTGACAATTTGCATTTCGACATGATCGTTCTTGAAATTGAATGAATGAGCAAATAAGTGACGATCCCTAGATCAAGCGTTGTAAAAGGAACTAAGTCTAATTATGATTACGATGAAAGAAATTTTATTTTTGGCTGATTTTGAACCTAAAATTGGAAGATTCAGAATGCAAGGTTCTTAATTAATTTTTGCAAAATTTTCAATGCTAAAGTCAAATTGAAATTAAAATGAAGTGATTTTTGGAATTTTCAAATTTTCAACTTTTTGGTTAAGGGTTTGAGCAAGTCAACCATTTCCTAAAAAGTTAATTTTTGGGTCAAATTTTGAAATTTTCGAAAATTAACTTGACTAAAGTGAAATTAGGACCATTTATGATCTTTTTGTGTAAAAAACCAAATTTTGACTTGGGATTGACTTTTAGTCAAAGACTTGACCCAAAAATCAATCAATGGAATTGAGTGGGAAATTGTTTAACAATGACAAAACAATAGAAAAAAAAATGAAAAACGACATTTTTTGTTCGAAAAACCAGCTCCATCACTATCAAAAGCCCTAATCTCAATTTTTTACATTTAATGATGTGTCGGCTAAAAATCATGCCGACATTTATTTATCTTTGGATCAAGAATATTCGACAGAAAGTCAACACAGATAGTTTAAAAAAAAAATCAGCTTAAGCTTATAAATATCCAAATTTTTAAGGACATGATCGCAGGTGGCGGGAGCCTCCGGTGGGGCATGGCCAACCATATTCACATCCGTCCGGGCCACTTGCGGAGAGGAAAGTTCGCCTCATCCTCGCACCAACACCCATTTGCTGCGAACTGTAGTCTGTATCTGTCTTATTGAGAGCAATGTGACGATGTGACGAGGATTCAGCGAGCTTTGATGTAACGAGCCAAAATTGAATAAAGAGTCCGTATCAATTTGATTGTAATAGCCTACAAATAACTTGCCAATTTTGTCCATTATTGGATCCGAATCTCGGGTATGATCGTTATATTTAACAGAAAATCAACACCGAACATTCAATCTAAACATAATTGTGCTTTGTCTTTCCTCAAGTTCTATATATGAAGAGGCTCCGCATCTCCCTCAGCACAACTTCATGGTCCTTTCCTGTACTCGGTTTTCCATTCTCTCCCTACAGAAATGACCAGCCACGCCTCAAACAAACTTGACGGCAAAGTAGCCATCATCACTGGTGGCGCGAGCGGCATCGGCGAGGAGGCGGCGCGTCAGTTGACAAATCACGGCGCATATGTCGTGATTGCAGACATCCAAGACAAAAAGGGCCACGACCTTGTGTTGTCAATCGGATCCCACCGGTGCACCTACATCCATTGCGATGTCACGGATGAGCAACAGGTGAAGTCCTTGGTGGAATCAACTCTTCAATCAAATGGTCACCTAGACATCTTGTTCAGCAATGCAGGCATAATGAATAACATCAAACAAGACATTCTGGAGTTTGACATACCTGCTTTCGAGAGACTGTTTGCCGTCAATGTTCGGGGAATGGCCGCCTGTGTCAAGCACGGGGCTCGCGCCATGGTGGCGGGGGGCATAAAGGGAAGCATAATTTGCACAGCGAGCGTTGCGGCCAGCACTGGAACCGAGAATTGGGTAGACTATGTGATGTCTAAGCATGCCGTGCTGGGTCTGGTGAGGTCGGCGAGCAAGCAACTCGGAGCATACGGTATACGCGTGAACTGTGTCTCCCCTGGAGCGGTCGCAACACCATTACTTCGTGGAGTGTTCGGCGTGAGTGAGGAGGAAGGCGAGAGGATGTTCGAGTCAAGTTCAAGCTTGAAAGGAGTGCTGAAAGCGAAGCATGTGGCTGATGCCGTGGTGTTCCTTGCTTCTGAAGAGGCCGAATTCATTAACGGCCACAATCTGGCTGTCGATGGGGGATGCGCATGATAGGCTATCCTGTGGTGGAGACTAGCAATAAAAGTTGCAAACTCTGAAATCGCCTGGGCTTGGTTTGCCGCTGTAGCAATATAAATCCGGAGAAATAATGAAATCGAGCTGATGCTATCTTGTTTGTGAAAGGAATACTTTGCCTTGATTTTTTTAAATTCGGCGACTCGGTTGGTGATTTGATTAAAAGGTATGCGTTGATGCTTGTTGAATTCAACCAAAGGGATAACCAAAAGTCCTGCTATGCCAAGAGGCAATGAAATCCTAATCATTTTTAACTCTATTTTGGTTTGTTGGACTTGGCAGTCCTCGTCCGTCCTCACTCCTCACCAGACCGGAGCAATCTTTAATTTTATTTTTATATTAGTTGTAAACGACTATTCATTAGGAATTGTAAATAATTTGTAGTGCAGTCGATCTAACATATCTTTGAAAGGATAAATACATATTATTCTTGATTTATGTTACACAACGAGACTCCATATGATTTTTTATGGTATTGGTTTTTCCATTCTCATGGTGGTTTGTCAAACGAGCTACTGCTCCCTAGTCCGACCAATGAGCCACAGCACCACCCCTCCGGCTCCACCGACGTCGAGTCACTGCCCCCTCCCAACTACTCTTTCTCTCCCTTTGAATTATGACTGAATCCTTGTGCGACAAACCACAGTGCAGCCTCCGCTTCTATTGTCGCAAAGTTCATTGGCTGGCCACGGTGGTTCGTCTGTTGGACAAGGACTCGGGCGAATAGAGAGAGTCGGGTGAGACAAAGCATGAGAGGAGAGAGAAGAGAGAGGAGAGAGAGTGTGAAGGGGAGGCAAAAGAGAGAAAAGCACGTAGAGAGAAGAGAGAGGAAAAGAGGAGAGGAGCTTTCAATGGCCCTGAAAATTGGGGCCCACACACAACACGTGTCGCGTTCTTAAAGACCTTCTTATTTGTCACGCTAGCACATGAGAGTCACCCAATATTTTCTCGAGTCGAGGGGAAGAAATGAAGGGAGGTAGTCTGTCCAATCTTGCATGAATGAAATAAGCGCTATAGTCCAAAAGCCCGCCTCTTCGTGGCCAAACACAGCAGAGTCTGTCTGTGTCCGATTCCCACCACGTTTGAGCTTCAGCGAATGGGTTAAAGCAGGGAAGAGAGAGAATGGGCATGGAAGTGAAGGTCGATTGCGATTGCCTTCTTTCGGCCACAATCGAATCTCTCAAGTCGCCCATTTTTTTGACACTTTTGGGTCCGTCATCATCTTCACCGTAGCAGCGTTCTCTGCAAGTGAAAAGGCAATTGCCATTATTCTTGACCAATGACTGTTTTGTCAATGGTATAGGCGGGAAATACGTGTTGCCGGAAGGATCGCGATGCTAATGGTCTGCAATGCGCTTTGGCCAGATTGAAGAGGAAATCGAGAGGCTGTTCGAGTCGAGTTTGAGCTTAAAAGGGGTTTTGAAAGTGAAGCACATGGCTGATTCTGCGTTGTTTCTTGCTTCTGAAAATTCCGAATTTGGAGTGGCCACAACCTGGTCATCGATGGAGGGCTTATCACCTCGCTTTTGCAGCAATATAAGTTTCGAGTCTCCACGAATGCTACATTTTCTGCTTTGGCTCAACGAAATGTATCTGTAACTTGGAGACCATTCTCATGATGGAATGTTATTGGTGCTCCTGGCGAGCTTCTTGCGACAAAGGGTCGTGACTATGCAAAAAGAACTTTTGGTTAGGCGTTCAAATAAATCTATGGACTCAACAGGAGTTTGAGAAATGAGAAAAAAGAGTGAAGCAAGCATAGGCAATAACACTAGGTTTTGCCTTAATTGAGATGTGTGATTCTTATATTGGACTTGATAAGCCCTAACCCATTTATGTGGCTTATTGAGTCTATTATTTAACATTTGACAAAAGTTGAATTTAAATAAATATATGATGAGCCATATCTTTGTGATATCCAATTACACATGTAGAATCCATATCTTAAATCTTGATGGACGGTTGAGATTTGACAGTTTTAGGGTTGGTCCCATCACTCCCTCTATATAAGTTCTCTCTTTGGTGGAAAAATTTGGCATCCAATTATCAGGCTTATGCTATTTTCCACAAAATTGCTAGTAGGACCCTCTAAAAAAATGCAACTCGACTAGTTACAAATGTTATTATCTTAGCATCATTGAATGTAACTATGTTTTGAACTAAATCTCTGAGTAATTTGTAACTAAAAGGCAGTCCTTGAAGGGCTTGAACATGTGGTTCGCAATTGTGGGATGGCATGTCTATTGCAATTGACTTGGTTTTCCATGGTTCTAAGCATAAATCTCTTCATTAATAGAGGTGAGTGGTGAAGATTCATATTCAAGGAAAGACATCTTCTCTCTCATTGGATCAATAATGGCTTCCTTTGATTCGAGTACGCTATATTTATCAAATTGATCTCATGTTTATATGATTGAAAGATCCTATTAGTATAACATATCAAACCCTTAAGCGATTTTGAAAAACATGTTCATTTTAATCTTTAAATAAATCTTAAAAAACCCGAAACACGATCCGATCCAACCTGATTGCTCAGGTTATTTGAACTTCATCTCGGGTTAGGTCAAACACTCTTGTAATGTTTTGGGTTGGGTCGGATTCAAGTTCTGTTTTTAAAATAAAATTCAATCAAATCCCATTTGTTGTAATGTTAATGCTCAAGCTCGGGAAAGAGGTCGTCGATGCTCGGAAAAATTATTTGATATAACATGTTTATCCGTTGCATCACACAAATAGTGCATGTCACTTTTGAAAATTGTTGTTATTTTCCCCATCAATATATATTTTCAGTTCATTTTCAATATTGAGCCAAACATTGAAAAATGTTGTTATTTTTCTAAAAAATGATTTTCTAGAAAATACTTCGTAGAATGTCACATCTCTCAGGAAACAAATCAAGCCAAAAGTTTGTGCAATTTCCTCTCGGTAGATAGACCAAAGAAGCCAATTTGACGAGGAAAAAGCTGGGAGTCCTTTTTCCCGCTTTTTTCTTCTTTTATTCATATCTGTTGAAAAGTCATTGACTGGAGCTGATAGTAGGCGGCTACAAGTGAAACTTCGAGTTTTATTAGGTGGACAGTCAGCATCGATGCTTCATAAAAAATAGTAGCCACGGAAAATTCTAAAGTTTGAAGATTTCTCTTAGTAAGTTCCCTAGAATTTGCTGAAGTTTGAAAAAGAAAAAAAATTTCTAGTTGGACAAGCATTGCTAGCTTATAACTAGAGATTTGTTTTCCCTCAGGCATCATAACTGAGATACGGGCAGAATTCGGCAAGTCATCAACTCCATTTTGTTCCGGCTTTGCTGAGAGAAAGGGATGACGAACTCTGCCTTGAAAAAACTTGAGGGGAAAGTAACCATTGTAACTGGCGGTGCAAGTGGCATCGGTGAGGAAACGGCTCGCTGTTTCTCCAGTCATGGTGCAAAAGTCGTGATTGCCTACATCCAGGATGAAAAGGGCCGAGACCTCGTGGAATCGATCGGTCCCACTGCTGCACCTACAATCGCTGCGATGTCGCGGATGAGAGACAGGTGATATCCTTAGTACAGTCGACCCTTCAATTGTATGGTACGCTGGAAATCATGTTCAGCAATGCAGGAGTGATCAGTTCTGTCAAGACATTGTTGATTTCGACATATCAGCCTTCGAGCACCTTTTCACCATTAATGTCAAAGGCATGGCCTCCTGTGTGAAGCACAGCGCCCGCGCAATGGTGGATAAGGACATAAAGAGAAGATAATTTGCACGTTGAGCATTGCTGCGACCATCGGAGTGACGAGTACATAGACTATACCATGTCTAAGCATGCAGTGCTGGGCTTGGCGGCAAGCAAGCAACTCAGAGCACACGGTATACGCGTGAACTGCGTGTCGCCTACGCCAATGGTCTGCAACAATCTTGGTCAGAGTGAAGAGGAAATCGAGAGGCTCTTCGAGCCGAGTTCGAGCTTAAAAGGGGTTTTGAAAGCGAAGCACGTGGCTGATGCTGTGGTGTTTCTTTCTTTCTGAAGATTCCGAATTCGTGAATGGCCACAACGTGGTCGTCGATGGAGGGTTTAACACGGTTTAGCTGGCTCATGCAGCAAAATAGGTTTCTGAGTTTATATTTTCTGCTTTGGCACAACGAAATAAAACTGTAACTAGGAGAATGTGCCCACGATATGATGTTATTGGTGTTTCTAGCTCGCTTCTTGCGACAAAGGGTAATGACTGCAATGAATTGCTCTGGAATGATCAAAACTAAAACTATAACTTCATGCTAACCAGCTACTGCACCAGTTCTATGCGCAAGAGCAATACCAGTTGGAGATTTTTTCTATGTCATAGAATGTTTGTTGAAACATCAGGCAGATCGACACAAGCTAAATTTACTTCAGGTACGTCTATAACATGTTGCGGGACAACTCAAATACGGCATGTTGGAATACAGACTTGATGCACGCACACATTACCCGTCCTCAGGGGCAATGACCTCACGCTAGAGAACGGAAACCGTATATTCAATATGAGGTCATTTTTAGACAATACATCTTCAAGTATCGTGTAGATCTTGTGCGTTTCATATCCGGTTCAATCAATCGATGGACAAGGAATTTGCTTTCAGCATAAACTTGAAAGAATTGGAAAAAGAAGAAGAAGAAGAAGCTCATTCAAAAACAAGAAAATGACATCGTGATTTGGATTACATCTTGATAAAATATTGACATCAATAAGCACTGACATGGTCATCCCCCTAACGTAGTGTCAAACACAAACCACCATAAACATGTTATCAAAATATATAGATATCTATGTATCTTGTAAAACGGTGAATTGATTATAGAATCAAAGTTTATATAACATACACATACACTCGTAAAAACTTAGCTAAGTCTAACAACTATCATAAAACATACAAATTTATCTTAATTCGTACCTAAAACTCCAATCACCAAAAGTCATCATTGCTAATAGAGCTCTGGTTCTACTTGCTGCTAATTGAAAAACCTAGAAGATTTGTAAGATCAATGGTATGAGCTTTCACAGCCTAGTGATTAGTACAAATATCTTATAATTAGATGGGACATCATTATACATATTATAAAACAATATCAAACCATTTCTACATAGAATATAGAAGATGAATTATATCATTTCAACAGAACTTTATGCATATTAGGAATACCCATTCAATCAACATGACTTGGAAGGAGAATCTTAAGCTGCCCTTTCACTTTTGAGCATGGATCCAAAGGGGCATAAAAAAGTGTAGGGAAATTGTTTCTCGGATCATTGTTATCCAAAGGAGTTGATGAAAATGCGTTCGTCTTTGAGCCAATTAAGTTTCAGCCATGCAAATTTGCTCCTTTAGTAACTTTTAATTGAATTCATTGACTATTTGCATTTCATTGACACAAGATGCAATATTAATTGAATCTGGAAATTATGCAATTGATTTCTACCTTGTGAGGAAAACTAAAGGACCAAATTTGGCTTCCGCAAGAGGTATAGCTCTATTTTTCTCAGTTTTTGAGCTAGCAACTTTTGTTGGCAAATTCTTTTTGGGACACGGGATGAAGGGAACCATGCGTTTGGTGGGAATTTTTTCGTGACGTAATATGTGATATCCCAGATTTTCAGTCCTGTTTTCTATTGAATAAATCGATCATTTCATTAACGCGCCTATAGGGCTGTTCTTAGAGCTGATTACTCTTGAGATAACTAGACTATCTAGGGAAGCCATTAAGGAGTTTTAATACAATAGACTTGAGAATTCGACCAGGGATTGGTTATTCGACCGTGCTCATCTGCCGAGATCATTACGGTACATATATAAATCGATTAGAGTTTAGAGATAGGTATGTTCGACTGAGACATGTGGCTACTCGTGGGTGACACCACTAAATTGAAAAATTCTTGTCGACTGACCCTAGACTGATTCTTTTGTCATTTTGGTACGCTGTGTCCATATTTGAATCCTCGAGATTTTCACGACAACCGAGAGTTATCACCATATCGAGTGGGTTCATTGTGGCTCGAAGAAAATCGATCACGGGTCATTTGCACTAAAAATCTCTGAAAACTACTTGGTAGTTTAGATCACGCTAAAAACGCGCCGAATGGAAATTAACCGCCAATTCAAGTCCAATTTTAGAAATTGAAGATTTGGAAAAAAGTAAATTCTAGGAACGTCGACTCGATCTCGAAAGATTTTTTTCAACCCGAGACTTTTTGGAAAAAAAGTCGGCATAGGACTGTTTTTGTTCGAAAAAGGTTGGGATTATTTATGATCGCGAAATTGGGATGCAAGGTGGATCAATTAACGAGGAAAAATATCGATTGAACCAAGGACTCGATAACGGGATTTATCAAGGCCGATTTGAGTTGATTTGAGGACCGGTAAGTGGCCAATTGAAGGAGAAGTCTAGGAAATTCGTAGCTCCCCCATGGCTTAGCATTTTGGACTATCTCAAGTGTCCATGGAGAGGCCTTGATGGCTCATTGTGAGCCAAGGATGCACACATGGCCAATGATGAGACTTGGAGAACAAGCTTGTGGAAGATAAGCAAGTGGTGGAGCCATTGTCTCCTTATCCTTCTAACTCCAATCTCATCTCTTCCTTCTCTCTCTCCCTCATTGCCATCCAAGCCATCTCTCTCTCCCTCCATCCTTGCTGTTCGAAGACCATCAATAGCCAAGGAAGTCGCCGGAGCAGCCACACCACCGTCGGACCGTTTTCCCCTCTATTTTCACTTATGCTTGTTTTTGCTCCAGCTGACCTTTTGCCAAAAATCCGAGTAAAAAGTCAACTTCCCAGATGAATCAGCGAACGAGCCACCCATCGCCATGACGAGGACATCCAGATCGTTCCATCAAGCCCGACCTTGCCCCCAAACGGAGCCGTTGGCCGTTCGGTACGCTGGTGTGAAGTTACCGGTCGCCAGACTGTCTAGAGCCCTGCCGAGTGAATTGTCTCGCGTTTTTCGCGAGTTTCTCCCAATTTCGACCCTTCCTTTACCCGTTCCAACCGCTAGCACATCCCCCCTTGACCCCGGGAGCCATCAGTTACCAACCACCCACTCGTTGGAGCTCCGATCAACCCGTTTCTTCACCGTTCGGCCGTTGGTTACCTCGCCAAGCCATCCACCGGTCCACCATCACCATTCCCGCACCAAACCAACTTCATTTCGCTTGTTTGTAGCTCAAATTAGAGGGGGAAATAGTGGGTTTTCAACAAGGTGTCGGGCTTGTTTTGAGGTGGTTTCGAGCCTCGAAACCTAAGCCCGCTTTGAGAAGAAACGTCCCCCGCGACGTTCCCGTTGGTTTGATATGACCCGCTCGTTAAACAAGTGAGTTTTGCTCACTAATCCCTTATTAGTATATTAATGATGCTTATGGGTTGATTAGATTTAATTAAGTGCAATTATGTGGATAGATTAGATTAGAGTAATTAATTAGAAACTTATCAATGTATGTTAGGCATATGGTTGGTGTAGTTAGCAAGGAAATAGGCTATATTATTTATTAAATGAGTTTCGGTAATTTGCCGAGCTCGTCTTGGCTTCCAATTAGGCATTACGGGCCTAAATTGGATTTATTGTATTTATTTGATAATTTCCGTAATTATTTAATTATTTATTTATTTTTTGGAAATTAGGTTGGGATAGCCGACGATTGAAATTTTATGCTGATTATTATGGTGGAGTCTATTTATTTCTTTGAGCGTTCATTTGTGCTAAATTGAATTAATTATGATTTTAAGATTTTATTCCTAAATTAATTAATTTTGGTAATTAATGGAAAAATTACCGAGCGCCGGTTTACAACGTTAAAAATATGTAATGAGCTGTCGAAACTGGTTGGATGTTTAAAAAGGTGAAATTATTATATTTTGGCTAAGGCCGACTGTGTACTCACACATGACTATTTTTATTGGGAATGATAAAAAGATGGAATCGATTGTATGATTGGGATGGTATACTATATCAGCCTACGGACGATATGTCAGCTTAGATAGAGAGCAATAAACCGGTATACTATATCAACTCATGTGCTTTGATATGACAGCTTAGCAATGAGCAATATACCTTGTCAGCTTAGCAGAGAGAAATGTGGGTATACTATATCAGCTTACGGGCGATATGACAGCTTAGTAGAGAGCAGTATAAATCATCAGCTTAGATTGAGCACTGTTGATATACTATATCAGCCTAAGGGCGATATGGCAGCTTAGCAGAGAGCAGTATACCCGATCATCTCAGAAGCGAGCTATACTATCTATTTATCAGCTTAGCAGTGGACAGTCTTGATATGAACAGACTTATAGATAGTATGAGATGAACCGACCAAGAAGTATCGAGATGACATGTAATCGATTATGTCAATTGATCAATGATTTGATATGATGTTATGAATTGATTGATTGATGTGATATGAGGCATTTGTAAATAACGTTGATTTGCAGGATGGAACTAAGGCCAAGATAAGTCCTCTAACCCATGTTGTGCTTAAGCAGTCTCTAAAGTATATTGGCTTCCTAATTGGGTCTTAAGGGGTAAAACTTGCTAAGACGTAGTTTCATTCCGATTGTGGGATAACATTTCAGGTCCCTAGATACAACAGACCTGGATTTTGAAGATCTCGGAAGTCCGGTGCAGTCCGTTGAAGACTCCAGTTGGAGTGTGGAGGATGATGAAGAGGGGGACGATAACCCGTAGTTTGTGGAACCCCCATCCCTGCTTGTAGACCTTGATTATGAACTTGTTTAAGTTAAATCTAACTTAGTAGTCTGCCTCGTATATATGTGCACCGGTTTGCAATGTAAATAAGTGTGGTTGTTTTTGAAAATTCGGAATTTAATCCTACTTTCCTATTCCATTGCTTTATTGTTTGGGGATTTTATATGCTTCCGCATGCGTATTAAAATGAAAGGGTCGGCGAATCGTCCTGGGACATCGCTATTTAATCGACCAAGGTGAGGTATGAGTGCGTGCCCAAGGATCGAGGTGTCACATAATATCTTCTACCAGAAGTCATTTTTGAATTTTTATTTAAGGGGATTGTGGTTTTGTGCGAATTCTGGATAGGAATATCACAAGCAAACATGAATCGACTTATTCAATCCATACAACATTGTACAATCTCAAACCCAATCAAGATGTAATTGACAACATGAGAGTTATAGACTTGATGACATGGTAAGGTATAAAATAAACCATGACGAAATTTAATTGATGCCATAGTTTGAGAACATAATGACACTACATTGGAATTTAATCAACGATGCAGCACCCAGGATAAAGATATATGTCGAAAAATCAACAATGTAGATCTAAAAATCTCAACTAAGAAAAATAAAGTGCAAGTAAATAAAGATAGAGAGTAAATTTGCTGGGGGTTCTCCAATGAATGACTAGTGGTAATTATTTTATTTCATGGTAACTACCTACGGACAGTGTTCCACGGTTATATTTCTTTTAGTTACTTCCCTTGGTTACCTCCATGTCTCGATAACTCTGCATACCTCTTGTGTAAACCGTAACAATGGGTGTCCCATGATCTCGTTGTCTAATTGTAACTGTTCCCTCCAAAACATGTTGCATTGAATCTCAACTGCTTCATCGGTTCTAAACTTCAAATAACTTGCCAATGTCCTTTTAATAAACATTTATAGCAGCAGCCTATATTATTGGCTATCAGTTATTCGCCACCGTATTTTGGACAACTGAGCACATGGCATTAACTAATATCATCATTAATATGTTAATTACTACACTTATCGATGATATGAAATACTTACAATGATATTCACATGCTCCGCACATGACTTTTCATATTCAAGTGCCACCCATGTCTTTGCTCTTGTTAGTGTGCCGAGCCGATTATTTTTTTGTGTCAACGTCGTATAGACAACGCAACAACTTTGATGCGGTTCTATTAAATAAAAAGATCCTTATAACTTGGGATACTACCCTGCCATCCATTTATAAGTATTGTCGTAAGGCGGGCAAGATAGCAGAAGCTTTTCAACTCTGACCTTAAAGGATGGATGCTGGTGGGCTTATTTAGGCTAGCCTCACCAAGCCGGTTGACTCGACTATTTCCAGTCAAGCCCTGAGGGTTTTAACTTTCCCTCATAAATCCCCTTCCCCTTCAAAATTTTCTTCATGGACAAATCAGAATACGGGAATGACATTACGAGATCTCTCATTCCAAGGTAGATCTCCTGCCTATATCTTTCCCTTGAGCTTTTTAAGGACCTGCTCAGATCCAAATCTTACATGAAGGTCTCTAACCACTATATTTATCGAGGCATGAGAGTTGTTTCTATTCCCTGAATTTAATGCCAAAGGACACTCCAAATAGGAGCTAGCAGCAATCAATTGACTCATCCCTGCCAAAGGTATGAGCCCCATCATTTTGCAACACGAGAATAAGGGTTTACCCTAAGGGTGAGCATTGATCTAGGGTTGACCCTAGACCGGCCCAACCCTACCGGTCCTAGTCCGGTTTCCATGGAAACTGGGTCGGTCCTCGGTTCTAAGAATTTCGAGTCGGTCCAACCCAACTATATATGTAAAATATTATTTATAATTTTTTTATATAGAGAAAACCTTAAAATAAATGGCGTCAACAACATTAAATAGCTCTTTGGTGAGGAGTTTAAGTAATTTTACATTGTTATTTAATAATTTAGGTTTTTAATGTGTTTTACGACGTCAATACATAATTTATAGGAGGAAAGTGTTTTTGTGAGGAGTTCTCATGGCGTCCAAAAAGGCACCTTATGGTATCCTCCTCCAATATTCGTTTTCTTTTGTCTTATTTGTTCTCTTAGTCTTCAATTTGCTAAAATAAAAAAAATAAAAACTTCTCCACTCACCACTCGACACTTGCCTCGCTCGTTTTGGGTCACTCGTGTCGCTCGCCGCTTGATGCTCGCTTGGCTTGTTGTTCCCCGCTCAATATTCGATGCTTGTTCTGTTCGACGCTCACCTCATTTGATCCTCACTGCTTGCCTTTCTTAGCTGACCTTGTTCATCATCGAACCAATTGGGTTAGTACGGTCCTCGGTTGCCCTTTCAAGGAGTACAAAAAATGAAATAAAAAATCATTGGTTATTCTTGGGTTGACCTTGAAACCGAACCGAACCCATTGGGTCAGACCGATCCTCAATCATTTTTTTAAGGAGTACACAAAATGAAACAAAAATTATTAGTTGGTCTCGGGTTGACCTTGGAACTGGACTGAACCCATTAGGTCGGTCCGGTCCTCGGTCCTAAGCTCAATAGGGTCGGTCTTCGGCCCCAAAAATTGAGGACCAACACTGTGCGGGTTGGTCCTAGGGTTAGGGGGTGGACCGGCCCAACCCGGACCATGCTCACCCCTAGTTTAACCTCCCTTGGAGGGATCTCCCTTCTGTTTTCCTGTAGGCTTTTTAAGAGCCTACCTAGGTTTGAAACTTATTATGAGGTCCCCAACTACTATATTTATCGAGCCGTGAGAGTTGCTTCTATCTCCTGAATGTTATACTAAAGTATACTCCAAATAAGAGCCGGCGGCAATCGGTCAACTCATCTCGACCATAAGCATGAGCCCGTTCATTTTACAATAGGAACATAAGGGGTTACCCTCCCTAGGAGGGTTCTCCCCTCTGTTTTCCTGTACAAAATAACTTGCCAAATTTATTCACTATTGTATCAAAACCTCTTGTATAAATGAATATTCAACAGAAAGTCAACATAGGTAGTTAAAAAAAACTCAGCTTTAGCTTATAAATTTCCAAATTTTTTAACAATATGATCACAGATGGCAGAAGCGTCCGGCGAGGCACGGCCGGCCATATCAACATCCATATGGGCCGACTTGCGGAGAGGAAATTTCGCCTCATCGTCACACCAAAACCCAATAGTTGTGAACTATATCCATCTTATTGAGAGCAATGTGAAAAGGATTCTAGCGAGCTTTGATGTAATGAACCAAAATTCAATAGTCCGTATAAATTTGATTGTCATAGTATACCAATAACTTGCCAATTTTGTTCATTGTTGGATCCAAACCTCGGGTACAGTTGTGATATTTAACAGAAAGTCAACACCAAACGTTCAATCTAAACATAAGTGTGCTTTGTCCTTTCTCAAGTTCTATATAAGAAGAGGCTCCGCATCTCCCTCAGCACAACTTCATAGGCCATTTTTGTACTCGGTTTTCCATTCTATCCCTACAAAAATGTCAAGCCACGCCTCAAACAAACTTGACGGCAAAGTTGCCATCATCACCGGCGGCGCAAGTGGCATCGGCGAGGAGACGGCGCGTCAGTTGGCAAATCACGGCGCATATGTTGTGATTGCGGACGTCCAAGACGAAAAAGGCCACGACCTCACATCGTTGATTGGATCCCACCGGTGCACCTACATCCATTGCGATGTCACAGATGAGCAACAGGTGAAGTCCTTGGTGGAATCAACTCTTCAATCAAATGGTCACCTAGACATCTTGTTCAGCAATGCAGGCATAATAAATAAAATCAAACAAGACATTCTGGAGTTTGACATACCTGCTTTCGAGAGACTGTTTGCCGTCAATGTTCGGGGAATGGCCGCCTGTGTCAAGCACGGGGCTCACGCCATGGTGGCAGGGGGCATAAAGGGAAGCATAATTTGCACAGCGAGCGTCGTGGCCAGCAGTGGATCCGAGAATTGGGTAGACTATGTGATGTCTAAGCATGCCGTGCTGGGTCTGGTGAGGTCGGCGAGCAAGCAACTCGGAGCATACGGTATACGCGTGAACTGTGTCTCCCCTGGAGCGGTCGCAACACCATTACTCCGTGGAGTGCTCGGCGTGAGTGAGGAGGAAGGCGAGAGGATGTTCGAGTCAAGTTCAAGCGTGAAAGGAGCGCTGAAAGCGAAGCATGTGGCTGATGCCGTGGTGTTCCTTGCTTCTGAAGAGGCCGAATTCATCAACGGCCACAATCTGGCGGTCGATGGTGGTTGGGCCGGAATTAGATAGGCTATCCTGAGGAGACTAGATATAAAAGTCGCAAACTCTTAACTCACCTGGGCTTGGTTTGCCGCTGTAGCAATATAAATCCGGAGAAATAATGAAATCAAGCTGATGCTGTCTTGTTTGTGAAAGGAATACTTTGCCTTGATTTTTAAATTCGGCGACTCGGTTGGTGATTTGATTAAAAAGTATGCGTTGGTGCTTGTTGAATTCAACCAAGGAATAGCCAAAAGTCCTGCTGTAACAAGAGGCAATGAAATCCTGGCCATTTTTAACTCTATTTTGTTTTGTTGGACTCGGTGGTCCTCGTCCATCCTCATTCCTCACCAGACCTGATCAATCTTTACTTTTAGGCTCCGTTCGTTTTGCGGAAAATAATTTCCGAGAAAATGTTTTCCGGATTTCTGGCGTTCGTGAAACGAAAAATGAATTCCTGAGGGAAAATATTTTCCATGAAAAGAAAAAAAGTATTCTAAATCAGGGAAAAATGTTTTCCATTATTGAAAAGTGGAAAACATTTTCCTCACTTGATCTCTTTTATCTTACACCTCTACAAATCATCACTTCCTCCTCCCATTTCTTCTTCTTCTTTTCTTTTTATTTGAATTATTTTTTAATTTTCCTTTTCTTTTTTAATTCAAAT
Source organism: Eucalyptus guilfoylei (assembly GCA_016097605.1). NCBI lineage: Eukaryota > Viridiplantae > Streptophyta > Magnoliopsida > Myrtales > Myrtaceae > Eucalyptus > Eucalyptus guilfoylei. The sequence continues at coordinate 2,231,255 of CM027861.1, forward strand.
TATTTTTAATTTCCTTTTTCTTTTCTATTTCTTTTTTTTCTTTTTTTTTCTTTTCTTTGTTTCCCATCTTCTTCTTTCTTGGCTAGTTGTCGGCTGTTCTTCCCAGGCAAATCTCAAGCTCACGCTCTCACTCTTGCTTATCATTTTCTTTATTTACTTTACCCTGCAGTTGTACATTACTCAAGTAAAGGACTTTACATGCTTTGCTTATTTTTTTCTTTTGTTATTAGAACACAAAAGATGCAGTGGGAGAACAGGCCACTCAATTGGAAGATTCTCATTAGGGCTGTACATGCTTTACTTTTTTTAAAAAATTTATACGGACATTTTTTAGAGTAGATGAGTGTTTGACGACAATGGGATAACAAAGTATGAAGCAAGTTTGCCTGGATTTAAAGGCAAGTTTATATTTGATGGATTTATAGGTCGATAAATGATGTATGTCTAAGTGGTGAAGTCTTAGAAAATATTTTCCTTACCGAATACTGGAAAATATTTTCCGAAATATTTTCGGTTTTTAGCAGACACTGTAGAAAATGTTGTCATTTTCCTGGAAAATGACTTCTAGGAAAATATTTTCTAGAAATTGCCCATTTTTCGCGAAACGAACGGACCCTTATTTGTAGATTAGTTGCAAACAACTATTCATTAGGAATGCTAAACAATTTGTAATGCAGTTGATCTAACACATCTTTGAAAAGACAAATAAACATCATTCTTGGGTTAGGTTACACGACGAAACTCGGTTTCTCTCTTCTCTCCTCTTTGCAATCTCTCTCTCTCTCTCTCTTCTCCCCCTGTTGTGCACGCTCTATGTCTCACCCGTTTTGAAGCTGAGATGGAGGCCGCATGGTCGTTCATCAGACGAGCCACCGCACCCTTGTCTGACCGATGAACTCTATGGCGATGGTAGAGGCAATCTTTCGAGGTGGAGGCGGAGCCACACGGTGGTTTGTCGGACGAGCCACCATAGGCAACCTTGAGGCAAAGCCGCGGTGGTTCGTCAGACGAGCTACTGCGTGCTTGTTTGACTGATGAGCCACAGCACGGCCCCTCCAGCTCCGCTGTCGCCGGGTCGCTGCCCCCTCCCGACTGCTCTCTTTCTCTCCCTTTGAGTCACGACCAACCCTCGTCTGACAAATCACTGTGCAGCTTGCGCTTCCATCGTTGCGAAGTTCATTGGTTGGCCACGGTGGCTCGTCGGTCGGACGAGGGCTCAGTAGGAGCCAGAGGAGGCAGCGAAGAGAGAGAGAGTCGGGTGAGACAAAGCATGAGAGGAGAGAGGAGAGATGAGAGAGGAGAGAGAGGAGAGAGCGTGGAGAGGAGACAAAAGAGAGAAAAGCGTGCAGATAGGAGAGAGGAAAAGAGGAGAGGAGCTTTCAATGACAATTGGGGTCCACACACAACACGTGTTGTGGTCTTAAGGATCTTCTTATTTGCCACACATGAGAGCCACCTAATCTTTTCTCGAGTCGAGAACTTGGGGACGAAATGAGGGGAGGCAGTCTGTCCAATCTTTGCATGAATGAAATAGGCGCTTTATTTTAAAAGCCCGCCTCTTCGTGGCCAAACACAACAGAGTCTCTGCGTCGGATTCCCACCACGTTTGAGCTTCAGCGAATGGGTTAAAGCAGGGAAGATAGAGAATGAGCATGGAACTGAAGGTCGACTGCAATTGCCTTCTTTGGTTCACAATCGAATCTCTCAAGTCGCCCACTTTTTTGACACTTTTGGGTCCGTCATCATCTTCACCGTAGCAGCGTTCTCTGCAAGTGAAAAGTAAATTGCCATTATTGAATTTGGGACACCTGGAGTGACAAAACTCGGTACGGAGGGACACTTAAGTGTCAAAACTTTGAAAAGCTACACTTAAGTGCCAAAATCGGAGTCAAATGGATCACTTAAGTGCCACTCCGGCCAAATTGCTGACGTGTCAATTTTCCGGCGAGGTGAGTGCAAAACGACGTCATTTTGCACGCTGACATGGTGAGAAAATGTAAAAACGACGTCGTTTTAGGTCTTATGTGTAAATAATTAATATAAAAATTAATTAAATTAAATTTAAACATAATTTATTTAAAATATTCTAAAAAATAAAAAAAACTTAAAATTAAAAAAAAAAAAAAAAAAAAAAAAAAAAAAAACGATGGGGGGAGAGGGGCAAAGAGGTGGCCGAGGGCTGAGCCCTGCGCCGCTGCCCGCCGGCCGGGAAGGGCCGGCGATGATGTGGGGAGCATCGGCCAGCCCTTCCGGCAACGGCGGGGAGGCGGCGAGGGCTCGGGCCCCGCCATTTGGGGCGAGGGTCGCGGCCCTCGCCCGGATCCGGCGAGGGCTCAGCCCTCAGCCGCCTCCTTCGGCCCCTCTCCCCCCACCCCCTCGGATTTAAATAAATTTAAGTTTAAATTTTAATTAAATTAATTTTTATATTAATTATTTACACATAAGACACAAAACGACGTCGTTTTCGGGTGATTTTGAGCCGAGTCGGCTCTCCGGCAAGTCACGTAGGCAAGTAAAAATAATAAAATATTGTCACGTAGGATTTCCGGCAAGGTTCACTAAATGTGGCACTTAAGTGTCCTCTCGTGCCAAGTTTTGGCACTTGGACTATTCTTCTGCTTGCCATTATCTTGACCAATGACTGTTTTGTCAATGGTATAGGTGGGAAATGCGTGTTGCTGGAAGGGATCGCGATGCTAATGGTCTGCAATGCGCTTTGGCCAGATTGGAGAGGAAATCGAGAGGCTGTTCGAGTCGAGTTCGAGCTTAAAAGGGGTTTTGAAAGTGAAGCACATGGCTGATTCTACGTTGTTTCTTGCTTCTGAAAATTCCGAATTTGGAGTGGCCACAACCTGGTCATCGATGGAGGGCCTATCACCTCGCTTTTGCAGCAATATAAGTTTCGAGTCTCCACGAATGCTACATTTTCTGCTTTGGCTCAACGAAATGTATCTGTAACTTGGAGACCATTCTCATGATGGAATGTTATTGGTGCTCCTCGCGAGCTTCTTGCGACAAAGGGTCGTGACTATGCAAAAAGAACTTTTGTTAGGTGTTCTAATAAATCTATGGACTCAACAGGAGTTTGAGAAATGAGAAAAAAGAGTGAAACAAGCGTAGGCAATAACACTAGGTTTTGCCTTAATTGAGATGTGTGATTCTTATGTTGGACTTGACAAGCCCTAACCCATTTATGTGGCTTATTGAGTCTATTATTTAACATCAGACAAAAGTTGAATTTAAATAAATATATGATGAGCCATATCTTTGTGATATCCAATTACACATGTAGAATTCATATCTTAAATCTTGATGGACGATTGAGATTTGACAGTTTTAGGGTTGGTCCCATCACTCCCTCTATATAAGTTCTCTCTTTGGTGTAAAAAGTTGGCATCCAATTATCAGGCTTCTGCTATTTTCCACAAAATTGCTAATAGGACCCTCTATAAAAAATGCAGCTCGACTAGCTACAAATGTTATTATCTTAGCATCATTGAATGTAACTATGTTTTGAACTAAATTTGTGAGTAATTTGTAACTAGAAGGCAGTCCTTGAAGGACTTGAACATGTGGTTCGCCTATTGTGGGATGGCATGTCTGTTGCAACTGACCTGGTTTTCCATGGTTCTAAGCATGGATCTCTTTATTTATAGAGGTGAGTGGTGAAGATTCATATTCAAGGAAAGACATCTTCTCTCTCATTAATCAATAATGGCTTCCTTTGATTTGAGTACGCTATATTTATCAATTTGATCTCATGTTTATATGATTGAAAGATCCTATTAGTATAACATATCAAACCCTTAAGCGATTGTGAAAAACATGTTCATTTTAATCTTTAAATAAATCTTAAAAAATCCGAAACACGATCCGATCCAACCTGATTGCTCGGGTTATTTGAACTTCATCTTAGGTTAGGTCAAACACTCTTGTAATGTTTCGAATTGGGTCAGATTCAAGTTCTGTTTTTAAAATAAAATTCAATCAAATCCCATTTGTTGTAATGTTAATGCTCAAGCTCGGGAAAGAGGTCATCGATGCTCGGAAAAATGATTTGATATAACATGTGTATCTGTTGTATCACACAAATAGTGCATGTCGCTTTTGAAAATTGTTGTTATTTTCCCCATCAATATATTTTTCAGTTCATTTTCAATATTGAGCCAAACATTGAAAAATGTTTTTATTTTTCTAAAAAATGATTTTCTAGAAAATACTTCGTAGAATGTCACATCTCTCAGGAAACAAATCAAGCCAAAAGTTTGTGCAATTTCCTCTCGGTAGATAGACCAAAGAAGCCAATTTGACGAGGAAAAAGCTGGGAGTCCTTTTTCCCGCTTTTTTTCTTCTTTTATTCATATCTGTTGAAAAGTCATTGACTGGAGCTGATAGTAGGCGGCTACAAGTGAAACTTCGAGTTTTATTAGGTGGACAGTCAGCATCGATGCTTCATAAAAAGTAGTAGCCACGGAAAATTCTAAAGTTTGAAGATTTCTCTTAGTAAGTTCCCTAGAATTTGCTGAAGTTTGAAAAAGAAAAAAATTTCTAGTTGGACAAGCATTGCTAGCTTATAACTAGAGATTTGTTTTCCCTCAGGCATCATAACTTAGATACGGGCAGAATTCGGCAAGTCATCATTTGTACTTCCATTTTGTTCCGGCTTTGCTGAGGGAAAGGGATGACGAACTCTGCCTTGAAAAAACTTGAGGGGAAAGTAACCATTGTAACTGGCGGTGCAAGTGGCATCGGTGAGGAAACGGCTCGCTGTTTCTCCAGTCATGGTGCAAAAGTCGTGATTGCCTACATCCAGGATGAAAAGGGCTGAGACCTCGTGGAATCGATCGGTCCCACTGCTGCACCTACATTCGCTGCGATGTTGCGGATGAGCCACAGGTGATATCATTAGTACAGTCGACCCTTCAATTGGATGGTACGCTGGACATCATGTTCAGCAATGCAGGAGTGATCAGTTCTGTCAAGACATTGTTGATTTCGACATATCAGCCTTCGAGCGCCCTTTCACCATTAATGTCAAAGGCATGGCCTCGTGTGTGAAGCACAGCGCCCGCGCAACGGTGGATAAGGACATAAAGAGAAGATAATTTGCACGGCGAGCATTGCTGCGACCATCGGAGTGACGAGTACATAGACTATACCATGTCTAAGCATGCAGTGCTGGGCTTGGCGGCAAGCAAGCAACTCGGAGCACACGGTATACGCGTGAACTGCGTGTCGCCTGGAGGGGTCGCAACGCCAATGGTCTGCAACAATCTTGGCCAGAGTGAAGGGGAAATCGAGAGGCTCTTCGAGCCGAGTTCGAGCTTAAAAGGGGTTTTGAAAGCGAAGCACGTGGCTGATGCTGTAATGTTTCTTTCTTTCTGAAGATTCCGAATTCGTGAATGGCCACAACGTGGTCGTCGATGGAGGGTTTAACACGGTTTAGCTGGCTCATGCAGCAAAATAGGTTTCTGAGTTTATATTTTCTGCTTTGGCACAACGAAATAAAACTGCAACTAGGAGAATGTGCTCACGATATGATGTTATTGGTGTTTCTAGCTAGCTTCTTGCGACAAAGGGTAATGACTGCAATGAATTGTTCTGGAATGATCAAAACTAAAACTATAACTTCATGCTAACCAGCTACTGCACCAGTTCTATGCGCAAGAGCAATACCAGTTGGAGATTTTTTCTATGTCATGGAATGTTTGTTGAAACATCAGGCAGATCGACACAAGCTAAATTTACTTCAGGTACGTCTATAACATGTTGCGGGACAACTCAAATTCGACATGTTGGAATACAGACTTGATGCACGCACACATTACCTGTCCTCAAGGGCAATGACCTCACGCTAGCGAACGGAAACCGTATATTCAATATGAGGTCTTTTTTAGACAATACATCTTCAAGTATCGTGTAGATCTTGTGCGTTTCATATCCGGTTCAATCAATCGATGGACAAGGAATTTGCTTTGGAAGAAGAACAGCCCAAGTGCCATAACTTGGCACGGAGGGACACTTAAGTACCATAACTTCGGAAAGGTACACTTAAGTGCCAGTTTCGGAGTAAAGTGGAACACTTAAGTACCACTCCGGCCAAAATCCGACCAAATGGCTGACGTGACAATTTTCCGACGAGACGTGGCGAGAAAATGTAAAAACGACGTCGTTTTGTGTACGATGTGTAAATAATTAATATAAAAATTAATTAAATTAAATTTAAACTTAATTTTATTTAAAATATTCTAAAATTTAAAAAACTTAAAATTAAAAAAAAACTTAAATTTAAAAAAACTAAAATTTAAAAAACTTAAAATTAAAAAAAATAAATTTAAAAAAACTTAAAATTAAAAAAAATTCCATATTTTAATTTTAATTTTTTAAATTTTAAGTTTTTTAAATTTTAAGTTTTTTATATTTTAATTTTTTAATTTTAAGTTTTTTTATTTTTTAGAATATTTTAAATAAAATTAAGTTTAAATTTAATTTAATTAATTTTTATATTAATTATTTACACATCGCATACAAAACGACGCTTTTTTGCATTTTCTCCACGCGTCATGTGTAAAAACGACGCCGTTTTGCACCCAACTCGCCGGAAAATTGCCACGTAAGCCGTTTGGCCGGAGTGGCACTTAAGTGTTCCACTTTACTCCGAAACTGGCACTTAAATGTACCTTTCCAAAGTTATGGCACTTAACTGTCCTTCTGTGCCAAGTTATGGCTCTCCAAGTGTTCCAAACTCAATTTGCTTTCGGCATAAACTTGAAAGAACTGAAAAGAGAAGAAGAAGAAGAAGAAAAAAGAAGCTCATTCAGAAACAAGAAAATGACATCGTGATTTGGATTACATCTCGATAAAATATTGACATCAATAAGCACTGACATGGTCATCCTCCTAATGTAGCGTCAAACACAAACCACCATAAACATGTTATCAAAATATATAGATATCTATGTATCTTGTAAAACGGTGAATTAATTATAGAATCAAAGTTTATATAACATATACATACACTCGTAAGAACTTAGCTAAGTCCAACAACTATCATAAAACATACAAATTTATCTTAATTCGTACCTAAAACTCCAATCACCAAAAGTCATCATTGCTAATAGAGCTCTTGTTCTACTTGCTGCTAATTGAAAAACCTAGAAGATTTGTTAGATCAATGGTGTGAGCTTTCACAGCCTAGTGATTAGTACAAATATCTTATAATTAGATGGGACATCATTATACATATTATAAAACAATATCAAACCAATTCTACATAGAATATAGAAGATGAATTATATCATTTCAACAAAACTTTATGCATATTAGGAATACCCATTCAATCAACAATATCAAATCAAATATCAATGATTCATTTCAATTGGTCAATCTAATGCTCAATATCCAAGTATGCTCACACTTTAAACCCTATGACTAGTTTTTCAACCATTTCAATCTTAGTTCGGCCCAAAAGGATATTCTGAAAATATTATGCATACTCAACCCTTGAATGGTTTCTAAACATAGCAACATCAACAAAAACTATTAACTCATCCTTCAATACCAACAAATCAAATCTAGAATTTTTCTTATAAATTAGGTTCACTAACCAAAATATATAACGTCAGACAACACAATTACCAAGCGAAATACTTTTCATAAACAAATTCATGAGCAGTACAAATAATCTTCCACAATACTTCTCATAAAATTTTTCTCAAACCATTCGCAAATAATTAAAAAAGTACTAATCATTTGATCCAGCTTTATGCAACAAATAGGCTTTTAAAAAAAAAAAAAACTTATAATATGTCAAATTGCTATCACTTTCAAGATACAAGTTTACCGATTAATAAAAAGATAAGGATCGGTCACCTAAGATTGTAAACCAAACAAGTAGATGAACCTGAAATCCTATCAATTAAGCGAGTAATGGATATTAATAATCAAGTAATAGGTACCTTATCTAGGACTCAAATAAAGTAAACTTATTCAAGGATAAAATAACTCCTCCACAACAGTGAAAAGCTCACCCATAGTGGATATTCATTGTTGTTTGCTGTATTAGGCAGCTCGTTTGCCAAATTTGGTCCCGTCACAATTTCCTTTTTCATTTTCTTTCTTTATCTTTATTTTTTACTTTTTTTTTCCTTTCCTTTTCTTCTTCTTCTTCATTGAATAGTTGTTGACCGTCTTCCCACAAGTCAGCAAGGCTCAAGCTTGCCAGATTCTAGTGAGGTTGAGCCTCGCTATATCAGGTGAGACCGAGCTCCCCTGATGCCGGCGAGCTCAAGCCTCGAAAGATTCAACTACCTAGGTGAGGCTTGAGCCTCATCGGAGGTCACCAGAACCTTGCCAATGTCTGGCAACATCAAGCGGGGCTTAGCCCCACCCAAGTGGTCGAGATCGGCTAGGCACGAGTTCATTTGAGGCCGATCAAGGCGAGGTTGAGCCTTGCCGGGCTTGGGCCTCACCATAGGCCAGCGAGGCTCAACCTTGCCGGAATCTAGATAGCTTGAGCCTTGCTGGCCTGTGGCGAGGCTCTAGCTCACCGCTGACCGGAATAAAAATAATTAAAAAATCGATTTTTAAAAAAATAAATAAAAGAAAAAATAAAAGGAAAATGTTTTCAAAAGCGACGTGAAAGAAGGTATGGAAAATGTTTTCCTCTGTTTCAAAAGTGGAAAACATTTTCTCCAATCTTAGATGATTTTTTTTCCTTCATGGAAAATGTTTTCCTTAGCTAATTCATTTATTACAAAACGAACGTCGGAAAATTTGAAAAAGTTTTCCTAGAACTTATTATCCATAAAATGAATTGAGTCTAAAATTCTCATAAAGCCCCGACCATGCTCATTGAAATTTGCCCATTGATCACCTCTATACCTATCCTCCTCCTTGACCTTAGGGCTCTTTGCTGGGGCCATTCCCTACACTGAAAATGAGATCGCGTCACCAATCCACTTGCTTGTTGGTGAGTCAATTCTTATTTTTTTAGATTAGTTACAAATCAATCACAAAAGATGCTAAGTAAGATAAATTACTTGTAGCGCAGGAAATCTTACATATCTTTGAAAAGACAATGAAACATCTTGGGTCACAACGAAACATCATATGATTTTTATGGTATTTGTCTTTCCCTCCTCGCAATAATCAAAAGTCCAAGGAGAAAAATGAGTGGAGGCAGTTTGTGCAGTCTTGCATGAATGAAATAAGCGCTCTCGTCCAAAAGCCCGCCTCTTCGTCGCCAAACGCAGCAGAGTCCGTCTGTGTCCGATTGCCACCACATATTTGAGCTTCAGCGATTGGGCTAAAGCAGGGAAGAGAGAGAGAGAGAGAGAAAGACGACCGAACGTAAGGATCCGACTGACACAGGGATCAGACCCAAATCCACAAGCCAAAGCATGGGCATGAACGCCTGTACCGAGCCTCAAAGCCGACAAACTGTTCTCATAAAAAAGCAAGTATTTTGATGTTGATATGCAGTATGCACTCAAAATGATCCGTAACCTGAGTGAAACTAACATAGACCTGATTTGTGCATTTCGTTGAACTTGTGGAGATCAATTTCATGAAGGTGCTCATGTAATTAAAGTGAGGGAGGGATTTAAATCTAGATTATCGCCATAGAGATTAACATATTGAGAATTAACGAAATAACATCAAACTTGATCAGATTTTGCTCAAACAGAAACGAGACCTACAAGAATTTGTTCTAAATCAAAGTGAACATAGACAAATAATTTGGATCTCACCTTGACAACGTGATTAAAAGATGCGAACTGAGAGCGAACCCACAATAGGAAGTTCCAGAGGTCTAGTCGCTAATGAATGGGCCAATGAAGAGGTCTCGAGCGAAGTCTAAGCTATTCGTACTCTCCCGGTCGGAAAACAGTGCACAATAGAACTTGGTTGTGCAATGGTAGAAGTGACTGAGTGATCAGCAACGTGTAGACTCTAGATTTGAAGGAGACAAACACCGCGATGAAAGCCAAGGAGTCACTCTTGGCGGAAGGAATATTCTTTCCATTCGCTCAAGCCTCATGATAATACTGCAGATGAAATGTCTATTTTAGGGTTACATGGGTTCCCGGTTTGGTTCTCAGTCCAGCCTCAGTCCGATCCTCAATCTGGTTTTTGGTTCCTGATCCTGTTGATTAGGAATTGGGAATTAAACCACTAACCGATTTCCACAAATCGGTTCCCACGATCAATTCACGATTCTACTCAAGAACTATGTGCTCTTGTAGTACGAGAAATTGTTGTTTCTGGAGACAAGAAAGACCAATCAACTCAAAGATGATTTGGAAATTGTGAAGTACCTTCTCAAGAATATGAAGCCTACACGGCTCTTTTTTCTCCAAAGATTATGACTTTCTATTTATCATCCATGTTCGCATATGCGTGTGTACAAAAAATTGATATTTAAATAAAAAATAATTTAAATCATTTTGTTACAAAATATTTGAATGATTAAATAATGCAAAAAAAAAAACAAATTATTGATAAAAATACACGTTAAGAACGATGTGTATGAATATTTATAAAAAGAGGAAAATAAAGCTTTAACTTGTGTTAACAATTAACTGACCAGATATATTCAATCCCTTTATTCCACCGGGACCAAAAGCACAAGTAGAGAAAAACACAAGATCTAGATAGAGAAGCCTTAAACAACACTTATCCTAAAAAAGAGGAAATTTACTGGGATATCCAAGTAGGAGAACATGACTTGGAAGGAGAATCTCAAGCTGCCCTTTCACTTTTGAGCATGGATCCAAAGGGGCATAAAAAAGTGTAGGGGAATTGTTTCTCGGATCATTGTTATCCAAAGGAGTTGATGAAAATGCGTTCGTCTTTGAGCCAATTAAGTTTCAGCCATGCAAATTTGCTCCTTTAGTAACTTTTAATTGAATTCGTTGACTATTTGCATTTCATTGACACAAGATGCAATATTAATTGAATATGGGAATTATGCAATTGATTTCTACCTTGTGAGGAAAACTAAAGGACCAAATTTGGCTTCCGCAAGAGGTATAGCTCTATTTTCTGAGCTAGCAACTTTTGTTGGCAAATTCTTTCTGGGACGCGGGATGAAGGGAACCATGTGTTTGGCAGGAATTTTTTCGTGACGTAATATGTGATATCCCAGATTTTCAGTCCTGTTTTCTACTGAATAAATCGGGCATTTCATTAACGCGCCTATAGGGTTGTTCTTAGAGCTGATCACTCTTGAGATAACTAGACTATCTGGAGAAGCCATTAAGGAATTTTAATATAATAAACTTGAGAATTCGACCAGGGATAGGTTACTTGACCGTGCTCATTTGCCGAGATCATTACGGTACATATATAAATCGATTAGAGTTTAGAGATAGATATGTTCGACTGAGACATGTGGCTAATCGTGGGTGACACCACTAAATTGAAAAATTCTCGTCGACCGACCCTAGACTGATTATTTTGTCGTTTTGGTACCCTGTGTTTGTATTTGAATCCTCGAGATTTGCACGACAACCTAGAGTTGCCACCGTGTCTAGTGGGTTCATTGTGACTCAAAGAAGATCGATCACGGGTCATTTGCACTAAAAATCTTTGAAAACTACCTGGTAGTTTAGATCACGCTAAAAACGCGCCGAATGGAAATTAACCGCCAATTCAAGTCCAATTTTAGAAATTGAAGATTCTGACATGTCACAATAAATTCTAGGAACGTCGACTCAGTCTCAGAAGATTTTTTTGCAACCTGAGACTTTTTGGAAAAAAGTCGGCATAGGACTGTTTTTGTTCAGAAAAAGGCTGGGATTATTTATGATCGCGAAATTGGGATGCAAGATGGATCAATTAACGAGGAAAAATATCAATTGAACCAAAGACTCGATTACGGGATTTATCGAGGCCGATTTGAGTTGATTTGAGGACCGGTAAGTGGCCAATTGAAGGAGAAGTCAAGGAAATTCGTAGCTCCCCCATGGCCTAGCATTTTGGACCATCTCAAGTGTCCATGGAGAGGCCTTGGTGGCTCATTGTGAGCCAAGGATGCACACATGGCCAATGATGAGACTTGGAGAACAAGCTTGTGGAAGATAAGCAAGTGGTGGAGCCATTGTCTCCTTATCCTTCCAACTCCAATCTCATCTCTTCCTTCTCTCTCTCCCTCATTGCCATCCAAGCCATCTCTCTCTCCCTCCATCCTTGCTGTTCGAAGACCACCAACAGCCAAGGAAGTCGCCGGAGCAGCCACACCACCGCCGGACCGTTTTCCCCTCTATTTTCACTTCTGCCTGTTTCTGCTCCAACTGACCTTTCGCCAAAGATTCGAGTAAAAAGTCAACTTCCCAGATGAATCAGCGAACGAGCCACCCATCGCCGTGATGAGGAAATCCAGACCGTTCCATCAAGCCCGACCTTGCCCCGAACGGAGCCGCCGGCCGTTCGATACGCTGGTGTGAAGTTACCGGTTGCCGAACTATTTAGAGCCCTGCCGAGTGAACTGTTTCGGGTTTTTCGCGAGTTTCTCCCAATTTCGACCATTCCTTTGTCCGTTCCAACCACCGGCACATCCCCCCTTGACCCCGGGAGCCATCGGTTATCGACCACCCACTCGCCGGAGCTCCGATCAACCCGTTTCTTTGCTATTCAGCCGCCGGTTACCTCGCCAAGCCATCCACCAGTCCACCGTCACCATTCCCGCACCAAACCAACTTCATTTCCCTTGTTTGTAGCTCAAATCAGAGGGGGAAATAGTGGGTTTTCAACAAGGAATGGGGCCCGTTTTGAGGTGGTTTCGAGCCTCAAAACCTAAGCCCGCTTTGAGAAGAAATGACCCCCACGATGTTCTTGTCGATTTGATCTTACCCGCTCGTTAAACAAGTGAGTTTTGCTCACTAATCCCTTATTAGTATACTAATGATACTTGTGGGTTGATTAGATTTAATTAAGTGCAATTAAGTGGATAGATTAGATTAGAGTAATTAATTAGAGACTTATCAATGTATGTTAGGCATATGGTTGGTGTAGTTAGTAAGAAAATAGGCTCTATTATTTATTAAACGAGTTTCGGTAATTTTCTGGGCTCGTCTTGGCTTTCAATTAGGCATTACAGGCCTAAATTGGATTTATTGTATTTATTTGATAATTTTCGTAATTATTTAATTATTTATTTATTTTCCGAAAATAAGGTTAGGATAGCCGACGATTGAAATTTTATGCTGATTATTATGGTGCAATCTATTTATTTCTTTGAGCGTTCATTTATGCTGAATTGAATTAATTATGATTTTAGGATTTTATTCCTAAATTAATTAATTTTGGTAATTAATGGGAAAATTACCGAGCGCCAGTTTACAACGCTAAAAAGGTGAAATTGGTTGGATGTTTAAAAAGGTGAAATTATTATATTTTGGCTAAGGCCGACCGTGTACCCACACATGACTATTTTTATCGGGAATAATAAAAAGATGGAATCGATTGTATGATTGGATGGTATACTATATCAGCCTACGGGCGATATGTCAGCTTAGATAGAGAACAGTATACCGGTATACTATATCAACCTATGGGCTATGATATGGCAGCTTAGCAATGAGCAGTATACCTTGTTAGCTTAGCAGAGAGCAATGTTAGTATACTATATCAACCTACGGGCGATATGACAGCTTAGCAGAGAGCAGTATAAATTATCAGCTTAGATTGAGCACTGTTGGTATACTATATCAGCCTAAGGGCGATATGGCAGCTTAGCAGAGAGCAGTATACCCGATCATCTCAGAAGCGAGCTATACTATTTATTTATCAGCTTAGCAGTGAGCAGTCCTGATATGAACAGACTTATAGATAGTATGAGATGAGCCGACCAAGAAAGGATCGAGATGACATGTAATCGACTAGGTCAATTGATCAATGATTTGATATGATGTTATGAATTGATTGATTGATGTGATATGAGGCATCTGTAAATAACGTTGATCTGCAGGATGGAACTGAGGCCAAGGAAAGTCCTCTGACCCGTGTTGTGCTTAGGCAGCCTCTAGAGTATATTGGTTTCTTAATTGGGTCTTAGGGGGTAAAACTTGCTGAGACGTAGTCTCATTCTAGTTGCGGGAGAACATTTCAGGTCCCTCGATACAACAGACCTGGATTTTGAAGATCTCGGAAGTCCGGTGCAGTCTGTTGAAGACTCTAGTTGGAGTGTGGAGGATGATGAAGAGGAGGACGATAACTCGTAGTTTGTGGAACCCCCACCCCTGCTTGTAGACATTGATTCTGAACTTGTTTAAGTTGAATCTGACTTAGTAGTCCGCCTCATATATATGTGCACTGGCTTGCAATGTATATAAGTGTGGTTGTTTTTGAAAATTTGAAATTTAATCCTACTTTCCCATTCCATTACTTTATTGTCTGGGGATTTTATATGCTTCCGCATGCGTCTTAAAATGAAAGGGTCGATGAATCGTCCTGGGATGTCGCTATTTAATCGACCAAGGTGAGGTATGAGTGCATGCCTGAGGATTGAGGCGTGACATAATATCTTCTACCAAAAGTCATTTTTGAATTTTCATCTAAGGGGATTGTGGTTTTGTGTGAATTCTACATAGGAAATATCACAAGCAAACAATAATCGACTTATTCAATCCATACAACATTGTACAATCTCAAACCTAGTCGAGATTTAATTGACAACAGGAGAGTTATAGACTTGATGACATGATAAGGTATAAAATAAACCATGACGAAATTTAATTGATGCCATAGTTTGAGAACATAATGACACTACATTGGAATTTAATCAACGATGCAGCACCTAGGATAAAGATATATGTCAAAAAATCAACAATGTAGATCTAAAAATCTCAACTAAGAAAAATAAAGTGCAAGTAAATAAAGATAGAGAGTAAATTTGCCGGGGGTTCTCCAATGAATGACTGGTGGTAATTATTTTATTTCATGGTAACTACCTACGGACAGTGTTCCACAGTTATATTTCTTTTAGTTACTTCCCTTGGTTACCTCCATGTCTCGATAACTCTGCATACCTCTTGTGTAAACCGTAACAATGGGTGTCCCATGATCTCGTTGTCTAATTGTAACTGTTCCCTTTAAAAACATGTTGCATTGAATCTCAACTGCTTCATTGATTCTAAACTTCAAATAACTTGCCAATGTCCTTTTAATAAACATTTATAGCAGCAGCCTATATTATTGGCTATCAGTTATTCGCCATTGTATTTTGGACAACTGAGCACATGGCATTAACTAATATCATCATTAATATGTTAATTACTACACTTATCAATGATATGAAATACTTACAATGATATTCACATGCTCCGCACATGACTTTTCATATTCAAGTGCCACCCATGTCTTTGTTCTTGTTAGTGTGCCGAGTCGATTATTTTTTTGTGTCAGCGCCGTATAGACAACGCAACAACTTTGATGCAGTTCTATTAAATAAAAAGATTCTTATAACTTGGGATACTACCCTGCCATCCAGTTATAAGTATTGCCGTAAGGCGGGCAAGATAGCAGTAGCTTTTCAACTCTGACCTTAAAGGATGGATGTTGATGGGCTTATTTAGGCTAGCCTCACCAAGCCAGTTGACTCGACTATTTCCAATCAAGCCTTGAGGGTTTTAATTTTCCCTCGTAAATCCCCTTCCCCCTTCAAAATTTTCTTCATGGACAAATCTGAATACGGGAATGACATTACGAGATCTCTCATCCCAAGGTAGATCTCCTACCTATATCTTTCCCTTGAGCTTTTTAAGGATCTGCTCAGATCCAAATCTTATAGGAAGGTCTCTAACCACTATATTTATCGAGGCCCGAGAGCTATTTCTATCCCCTGAATTTAATGCCAGAGGACACTCCAAATAGGAGCCAGTAGCAATCAATTGACTCATCCTCGCCAAAGATATGAGCCCCATCATTTTGCAACAAGAGAATAAGGGTTTACCCTAAGGGTGAGCATTGGTCTAGGGTTGACCCTGGACCGATCCTGGACCGACCCAACCCTACCGGTCCTGGTCCGGTTCCCAGGGAAACTAGGTCGGTCCTTGGTCCTAGAATTTCTAGACCAGCACTGTGTGGGTCGATCATCGGTTCTGAGAATTTCGGGTCGGTCCAACCCGAACTCTATATATATATAATATTATTTATAATTTTTTTATATAGAGAAAACCTTTAAATAAATGTCGTCAACAATATTAAACAGCTCTTTGGTGAGGAGTTTAAGTAATTTTACATTGTTATTTAATAATTTAGGTTTTTAATGTCTTTTACGACGTCAATACATAATTTATGAAGGAGGAAAGTGTTTTTGTGAAGAGTCCTCATGGCGTCCAAAAAAGCACCTTATGGCATCCTCCTCCAATATTCGTTTTCTTTTGTCTTATTTGTTCTCTTAGTCTTCAATTTGCTAAAAAAAAAAAAAGAACTTCTCCACTCACCACTCGACACTTGCCTCGCTCGCTTTGGGTCACTCGTGTCGCACGCCACTCGATGCTCGCTTGGCTTGTTGTTCCCCGCTCGATATTCAATGCTTATTCTGTTCGACGCTCACCTCATTTGACCCTCACCACTTGCCTTTCTTAGCCGACCTTATTCATCATTGAACCAATTAGGTTAGTACGGTCCTCGGTTGCCCTTTCAAGGAGTACAAAAAATGAAATAAAAATTATTTGTTAGTCTTGGGTTGACCTTGAAACCGAACCAAACCCATTAGGTCAGTCCGGTCCTCAATCATTTTTTTAAGGAGTACACAAAATGAAATAAAAAATTATTAGTTGGTCCCGGGTTGACCTTGGAACTGGACCGAATCCATTAGGTCGGTTCGGTTCTCAGTCCTAAGCTCAATAGGGTTGGTCTTCGGTCCCAAAAATTGAGGACCAACACTGTGCGGGTTGGTTCTAGGGTTAGGAGGTGGACCGGCCCAACCCAGACCATGCTCACCCCTAGTTTAACCTCCCTTGGAGGGATCTCCCTTCTGTTTTCCTGTAGGCTTTTTAAGAGCCTACCTAGGTTTGAAACTTATTATGAGGTCCCCAACTACTATATTTATCAAGGCGTGACAGTTGCTTCTATATCTTGAATGTTATACTAAAGTATACTCCAAATAAGAGCCGGCGGCAATCGGTCAACTCATCTCGACCATAAGCATGAGCCCGTTCATTTTACAATAGGAACATAAGGGGTTACCCTCCCCAGGAGGGTCCTCCCCTCTGTTTTCCTGTACAAAATAACTTGCCAAATTTATTCACTATCGGATCAAAACCTCTTGTATAAATGAATATTCAACAGAATGTCAACGTAGGTAGTTAAAAAAAAAAAAAAATCAGCTTTAGCTTATAAATTTCCAAATTTTTTAAGGATATGATCACAGATGGCAGAAGCGTCCGACGAGGCACGGCCGGCCATATCAACATCCATATGGGCCGACTTGCGGAGAGGAAATTTCGCCTCATCCTCACACCAAAACCCAATAGTTGTGAACTATATCCATCTTATTGAGAGCAATGTGAAAAGGATTCTAGCGAGCTTTGATGTAATGAACCAAAATTCAATAGTCCGTATTAAATTGATTGTCATAGTATACCAATATGATGGTTTTATTAATTATTGTGATGGGCCTAAGTTGGCCCGTCCGCCCATGTTGGGCCTAAAAGCCTGGCCCACAAAATTAGGGCCCATGGATGGAGGGATATGTTGAAAGGTTGTAACTTTTGGGGGAACATTACGTTGAAGAGTTACGTCTCTTGGAGGAGACGTATTTAAGGGAGAAAAAAAAAAAACCAATGTACCTTTTCAACGTACGTCAGACGCTCTCTCTCCCCCCTCCAGACACCGAAAGAAAAACAGAAGAAAAGATACGTTCTTTTTTTTTCTCCCCCTAATAGCAACAGTACGCCCCATCGGTAAACCAGGATCAATTTCTTCCTCGATCTTCAGCATTGGTGTTTAATCTGTGAATAATAAGGTACGCTCAATTCCGTGGTGTGTCTTTGATCGGTGATACATGTTTGTTTTTGGGCTCGTCTTCCGCATTCGTTTTAGGGGTTCGATTTAATGTCGAATCCGGTTTTAGGGAATCAGATATTCCCAACATTGGTATCTGAGCCCTATTTCATGTTTTCCCGATCCCTTTTTTGTGTTTGTGAATGTTTTTTTGATTGAAAATTCGTGAAAAGCGCTGCCGGTCGATCGGGGACGGAAAAATCTAGACACACGAGCACTGTTCATCCATTTTTTCGATTTTCTATAAGTTGAAATTACTTTCTAATGGCGTAGGGCCGAAGGGGTCGTCGATACGAGAAAATCGAGTGGCGGATCGTTGCCGGAGGCCGCCGGACGCGCCGCCACGCACAGCCGGAACGAACGGGGGTCATCAGCGCGTGCAACACACGCGCCGATTCGGTCCCTCACAGGCGCGTGCCTCGCACGCGCCGTTTCGTCCCCTAGGCGCGTGCGACGCACGCGCGGGAGCCTAGCGCGTGCCGCGCACGCGCCAGCTGACGTCTGCGTGACGTCAGCCCGCGCACGCGAGCGGCACGCGCCAGTTGGTTTGTCTGACCGGTTCGACCCGGCTCGTCCGGTCCGACCGCCCGACCCGGCGACCTCGACTCGGCTGACCGTTGACCATTGACGACCGTTGACCGTTGACGACAGTTGACCGTTGACCGTTGACCACTGACGATAGTTGACCGTTGACGACCGTTGACCCAAAAAAAAAAAAGGAGGAAAGGGAGGAGCAAAAGAATGTGTTTCTTTGGCCAAGTAATTCTATGTGAATTATATTTAATCCCTGATTTATTCTGCATTTGTTGCAGGAACAATGCCTCCCCTTAGGTTGCACACACCTATTCGCCAAATTACTGATGATCAAAAGGAAAGACTTTCTAACTTGATAGCTGAGCTGAATGATTATCGATGGGAGAGTGTCGACTTAATTGATCACATTCTTGAAGTCAACGGGAAAATTCAAAAGGTCATATGGAATGGTCGTCCCATGCCACAGTCTGAGATTGTGCGATTTTTCATGAACACTCTTCCACAAGAATGGCAAGGAGTGTTGAATCGCTTATAGGAAGTTAACAGAGATGTTTTGTATAGAAAAATTGTGACGGCTTTTATAGATGATTATTACTGGATTGTCACAAGGGAAAAGATCAAGAAATTGAACAAAAAAGGATCTTTCCCAGTTCATATGTTGACTTGGTGTTAGATGTTTTTTGACTTGTCTTCATTTAGTATGCTTGATGGACATATTATGTAAATGTTTTCTACCTAGTTGTTGTTGGTGTAGCAACTGATATGTTGGTTGTATTATGTGAAAGCATTATTATTCTATCATTATTGGATGTCAAATATTATTTGCTTCTGTTAATTGTTAGCTGTTGTGGGTAGTTCATAGAAGTTTTTATAGCTTCAAATAATTTATTTTGCATAAAAGATTATATTAATAATGATTCCAAGTTAGGATTTTGGATGATGATTGGAAACATAGTGACCTTTTGATTCTAAAACCTCACTTGAAATTATTCATTAATATGATGATTTTGTGCAAAATGGATGCATAAATGATAGGCATTAATAATTCGTGCATATATGTCTGATATGTTCAGATCAATGGCTTCAGCCACAAAGAGCATAGTCGTTGAGCTAAACAAAGGTGAGAAGCTCAATGGCGATAACTATGAAATATGGTACATGAAAATTCAATATGTGCTGGAAGAGCAAGAGGCACTGGAAGCTCTTAACCGACCATGGTAGAACCCGAAGAAGGAAACATCTGCGCAAAGATAAGAGAGATAAGGATGCTTTTGCTGCATGGAAAAGAAAGAACTCTCTTCCTCGCATTACGTTGCTTGAGTAGCATGGAAAATGACGTCATGCGAGAGTTTAGGCGTTTTGAGAATGCCAAGGAAATGTGGGAAGCGTTGGCAGCAAGATTTGGTCATACTTCGGTGACCAGACTGAGGTAGCTCACTATTAGGTTTGATTCTTATAAGAAGCCTCATGGTCAAACCATGAAGCAACATCTTAGAAAGATGTCAAACATGATTAATGAGCTGAAAGATGCTGGCCATATCCTGACTGATGAGCAGCGAGTGCAAGCAGTGATTCGTTCCTTGCCTAAGAGTTGGGAGCATATGAAGGTGCACCTAACCCATAATGAGAATATCAAAACCTTTGAGAATGCAGTGCGTCATCTTGAGCTGGAAGAGGACCGCCTCTTAGCGGCTAAGCCAGAAGCTGAAATTTATCATGCTGGTTCCAGCTCACATGGAGCTTCGAGCTCCAAGCGCAAACGTCCTAACTGGTTCGATAATAGGAAAGGCAAGGGAGCAAGTTCTTCAGGGAAGAAACCTAAGCTTGATCAACATAAAATAAGAAAGCGTCCTCGAATGAAGAAGCTGACAAGGGTGAAGTGTTACAAATTGTGACAAGAAGGGTCACTATGCTCGCGATTGTCGCGAGCTAAAGAAGGTATACACCCCTTGTACTTTTAAGAACTTTGCTTATGTGTTAAGTTCTGTATTTTTAACTGAGTCTAATCCTTTGTGGACTGTAGATTCAGGAGCGACAGACCATGTAGCAAAGGATAGAGGATCCTTCGTGGAATTCCGACGAGTACCAACTAGAACTAAGTGGATTTATGTGGGAAATAACTCCAGAGCTGAAGTAAAAGGAATTGGCACCTGCCAACTGAACATGCGTGGTGGACGCACTTTGTTCCTACATGATGTATTGTATGCTCCGGAGATTCGTCGGAATTTAGTGTCTGTTTTAGTGTTGGTCAAGTTAGGTTTTAATATGAACTTCCATAATAGAGGTGTGGATTTGTATTTGGATACAAATTACTATGGTTGTGGTTATTTTCTGGATGGTTTCATTGTATTAGATATTGACTATGTTAATGCAAATGTTTGTTATTCCCTTCTCACGTCTCTTAATTCATATGATAATGATGTGAATGTGTGGCATGCTAGACTTGGTCATATTGGCCAACAACGTATGAATAGACTAGCCAAAGAGAGATTGTTAGGCAATATTGAAAAAGTCGATTTGCCCATATGTGAGCATTGCCTAGCAGGGAAAACGACAAGAAAACCATTTGGAAAAGGTAAAAGAACTGAATTTCCTTTGCAATTAATCCATTCTGACGTCTGTGATCCAATGAATGTGAGAGGAAGGCATGGGGCTGTTTATTTCATCACATTTATAGATGATTATACTCGATTTGGATATGTCTATTTGATTTCTCGTAAATCTGAAGCATTGAGTTGTTTCAAAAGGTTTATGAACTTGGTAGAAAATCAATTAGACAAGAAAATAAAAGTATTGAGATTCGATCGAGGTCGAGAATATTTATCTGATGAGTTCAGAAAATTATGTGATGAAAAATGAATAGAAAGACAGTTGTCTATTCCATATACTCCTCAACAAAATGGTGTTGCAGAGAGAAGGAACGAAACCCTACTGGAAATGGTTAGGTCCATAATGGTGCATGCTAACTTACCTATCACTTTTTGGAGTGATGCATTATTGACTGCTGCTTATATACTTAACCGAGTGCCTTCCAAATCAGTTACTTCCACTCCATATGAGTTATGGACAGGTAGAAAACCGGACTTAAGTTTTCTTAAGCCATGGGGCTGTGCTACCTATACTCATGAGCCCTCTCACAAGTTTGGGAAATTGGGTCCCAGAGGAAAGAAGAGTATTTTCATAAGATACTCTGAACACTCGAAAGGGTATGTGTTCATAGGTGAGCAGGAAAGTGGAAGTATAACTGAATTCGAATCACGGGATGTCACATTCTTAGAGAATGAATTTCCTAAGAAGGGTGAAATAGGTGAAAATTACTTCCTATACGAAACCTTGGATCAAGATAATGATATTAGTGGAGTTCGTCCAAGTGGGAGTAATATGAGAAGTGATGAATTGAATTCAACTCATTTTCAATTACAACCACATGATGAGACGATATCATCATTATCTAATCCTAGTGGGAGCATAATGGGGAATGATGTGCAAAGTGTACAATTTCCCATACGGCGAACAAGTCGCAAAAGTATTCCCCGTCGACGTTTTGACATTGAAGGGGAAACTTTTATGATTGCCCCACAAGATGAGGATGAGCCAAGAAATATACATGAGGCTCTAAGTTGCCCTAGTAAGGAAAAATGGATGCATGCAATGGAAGAGGAAATGGAGTCAATGAAGTCGAATCAAGTTTGGGAACTGGTTGATCTTCCGAAGGGACGCAAAGCCATTGGGAACAAGTGGGTTCTCAAAATAAAGCGTAAAGCTAATGGCTCGATAGAAAGGCATAAGGCTTGCCTTGTGGCGAAGGGGTATAATCAACAGGAAGGAATTGATTATGAAGAAACATTTTCTCATGTAGTGAGATTTACCTCGATTCGCATTATTCTGGTAATAGTGGCAAGTATGGATCTTGAGTTACATCAAATGGATGTAAAGACTGCTTTCCTCAATGGAGAATTAGAGAAAGAAATATATATGGAACAACCTGCTGGTTTCATTATGAAAGGCCAAGAAGAAAAGGTATGTTGACTTTTGAGATCGATATATGGCCTTAAGCAGTCGTCGAGATAATGGTATATACGTTTTCATAATGCCATAATAGCATATGATTTTACGATGATTGATGAGGATCATTGTGTATAAATCAAAAGATCCAAAGATCAATTTGTGATCATATCATTATATGTTGATGATATACTAATAGCCGGAAGCAATAAGGAGTTTGTTCATACTGTCAAGAGTTGGTTATCCTCCAACTTTGAGATGAAAGATATGGGTGAGGTTGCATACATTCTTGGAGTTAAGATTTCAAGAGATCGTTCGAAGAGATCATTATTTCTTTCACAAGAAACATACATAAATAAGGTTCTTGAACGATTTCGTATGCAAGATTGTAAACCCATTGATACTCCTATTGCAAAAGGTGAAGGATTGAGCCATAGACTGTGTCCAAGGACTCCACAAGAGAAGGAACAAATGAAACATGTTCCTTATGCTAGTGCTGTTGGGAGCTTGATGTATGCTATGATGTATACAAAACCTGACATATGCTTTGCAGTTGGAATGGTGAGTAGATACAAATCCAATCCAGGTCAAGCACATTGGAAAGCCGTTAAAACAATACTGAGGTATCTGAGGGGAACTGCTGATTACAAGCTGAATTACCAAGGAAAGGATATGCGACTTGAAGGCTATTCAGATGCTGATTGGGGAGGAGATTTAGATGAAATGAAATCTACCTTTGGATTTTCTTTCTTACTGAACAATGGCGCCATATCATGGAGCAGTAAGAAGCAAACGTGTATAGCCTTGTCCACGATGGAAGCTGAGTTCGTGGCATTATCAGCAGCGGTACAAGAAGGAGTTTGGCTTAAGAGATTTTTGGATCATTTAGGTGTTATTGAGAAAGCTGCAAATCCATTATTGGTTAACTGTGATAGCCAAGTAGTTATAGCGTACACCAAAGATCCAAAATATCATGACAAGACCAAACATATAGATACCAAGTATAACTTTGTCAAAGATATGGTTGCACGAAAGGATGTGAACTTACAGTACATATCTACGCATAGAATGGTAGCAGATCCTATGACAAAACCAATACCTAGAGATGTGTTTTGTGGTCATGTAAAATCTCTAGGATTGCGTAGAGTCTGATGTACTGGATATTGTAATTTCCCTGAGTTGTTCACATTTATGAACTTGTGTTTTTCCATTATTAATGCCTAAGAATCTTTGTTTGATCTTTATGCATCTTAATGCTTAGTGCATTACATTAAGTTGAAAAAGTATGTCGGACAGATATAAGATTAGCCCACTCACACGGGTAATCGCCTCTATTTACTATGTGATAAATAGAGATGAGACGGTTTTTAAAATTATTATCTAGGTGATAATCGAGAGCTCAAGCTTAAGATATATATTTCGCCTTAATTAAGTGTTAAGATGAGGACATGATATGTACTATGTCCGAAAGTAAAATACCCCATATATTTTACTTTATCTGTCTAAGATGCCAGATGTGAGTTCTGATGAATTTTGTGAATGAGTAGATACGTGAACTCAAGTTAGACATTGGGTATGTCTCGAACTATCATCGTCATGCGGTATTGAAGGTGTAGACATACGCTCCATGGGAAAGGAGTTAATACCATAATACGTATTTCATACTACGTATGCATGAGACGACCAATTAGAGTTGCAAAAGTTTGATCTCAACTTTTATGCCGTGTGAGACTCTTGAGGAAAAGAGTTCCTCAATTTTAGTGTCCTCATGACTTTTACTTATTCTCAAGATTTCTATGTAGTGTTTGCTATCTTAGGTTGTTGTCAATGGTCATGAGTTGATTCGATCTAATGGGACATTTCTAGAAAAGCAAGTTGAACTGAAATTGAGAGTTTGAAGGAAAGAGGAATATCAAATTTGGAGAATCACATATTAGTTTTGTGTTCACTGGTCGACCAATTATAACTGTCTTTGGGATAATCATAATTGTGAATACAATATATCGCTATTTAAAAAAGAGATCAAGAGAAATATAAATGTGATCGATCGATCGATCTAGGGTACTGCATACTAAATCTACTCAGAGTGTGATGCCCATTATGAGCTACTATATATTCCTAACAGATGTATGGCAACGAGCTCCAAAGTATGCTGGTCGCACAGATTATTTACCGGTATGAATGTTGAAGAGAGGTAAAGAGGATCCTGTTTGGCCCACCATGTGTGAGTGGGAGATGATGGTTTTATTAATTATTGTGATGGGCCTAAGTTGGCCCGTCCGCCCATGTTGGGCCTAAAAGCCTGGCCCACAAAATTAGGGCCCATGGATGGAGGGATATGTTGAAGGGTTGTAACTTTTGGGGGAACATTACGTTGAAGAGTTACGTCTCTTGGAGGAGACGTATTTAAGGGAGAAAAGAAAAAAAACCAACGTACCTTTTCAACGTACGTCAGACGCTCTCTCTCCCCCCTCCAGACACTGAAAGAAAAACAGAAGAAAAGATACGTTCTTTTTTTTTCTCCCCCTAATAGCAACAATACGCCCCATTAGTAAACCAGGATCAATTTCTTCCTCGATCTTCAGCATTGGTGTTTAATTTGTGAATAATAAGGTACGCTCAATTCCGTGGTGTGTCTTTGATCGGTGATACATGTTTGTTTTTGGGCTCGTCTTCCGCATTCGTTTTAGGGGTTCGATTTAGTGTCGAATCCGGTTTTAGGGAATCAGTTATTCCCAACACAATAATTTGCCAATTTTGTTCATTGTTGGATCCAAACCTCGGGTACAATTGTGATATTTAACAGAAAGTCAACACCCAACGTTCAACCTAAACATAATTGTGCTTTGTCCTTTCTCAAGTTCTATATAAGAAGAGGCTCCGCATCTCCCTCAGCACAACTTCATAGGCCATTTTTGTACTCGGTTTTCCATTCTCTCCCTACAAAAATGTCAAGCCACGCCTCAAACAAACTTGACGGCAAAGTTGCCATCATCACCGGCGGTGCAAGTGGCATTGGTGAGGAGACGGCGCGTCAGTTGGCAAATCACGGCGCATATGTTGTGATTGCGGACGTCCAAGACGAAAAAGGCCACGACCTCACATCGTCGATTGGATCCCACCGGTGCACCTACATCCATTGCGATGTCACAGATGAGCAACAGGTGAAGTCCTTGGTGGAATCAACTCTTCAATCAAATGGTCACCTAGACATCTTGTTCAGCAATGCAGGCATAATAAATAACATCAAACAAGACATTCTGGAGTTTGACATACCTGCTTTCGAGAGACTGTTTGCCGTCAATGTTCGGGGAATGGCCGCCTGTGTCAAGCACGGGGCTCGCGCCATGGTGGCAGGGGGCATAAAGGGAAGCATAATTTGCACAGCGAGCGTCGTGGCCAGCACTGGAACCGAGAAATGGGTAGACTATGTGATGTCTAAGCATGCCGTGCTGGGTCTGGTGAGGTCGGCGAGCAAGCAACTTGGAGCATATGGTATACGCGTGAACTGTGTCTCCCCCGGAGCGGTCCCAACACCATTACTCCGTAGAGTGCTCGATGTGAGTGAGGAGGAAGGCGAGAGGATGTTCGAGTCAAGTTCAAACTTGAGAGGAGTGCTGAAAGCGAAGCATGTGGCTGATGCCGTGGTGTTCCTTGCTTCTGAAGAGGCCGAATTCATCAACGGCCACAATCTGGCGGTCGATGGTGGATGGGCCGGAATTTGATAGGCTATCCTGAGGAGACTAGATAAAAGTCGCAAACTCTTAACTCACCTGGGCTTGGTCTGCCGCTGTAGCAATATAAATCCGGAGAAATAATGAAATCAAGCTGATGCTATCTTGTTTGTGAAAGGAATACTTTGCCTTGATTTTTAAATTGAGCGACTGGGTTAGTGATTTGATTAAAAAGTATGCGTCGGTGCTTGTTGAATTCAACCAAAGGAATAGCCAAAAAGTCCTGCTATGCCAAGAGGCAATGAAATCCTGGTCATTTTTAACTCTATTTTGTTTCGTTGGACTCGGCGGTCCTCGTCCATCCTCATTTCTCACCAGACCCGATCAATCTTTAATTTTATTTGTAGATTAGTTGCAAACAACTATTCATTAGGAATGCTAAACAATTTGTAGTGCAGTTGATCTAACACATCTTTGAAAAAACAAATAAACATCATTCTTGGGTTAGGTTACACAACGAAACTCGGTTTCTCTCCTCTCTCCTCTTTGCAATCTCTCTCTCTCTCTCTCTCTCTCTCTGTTCTCCCCCTGCTGTGCACGCTCTATGTCACACTTTTCAGCATGGATCCAGAGGGGCATCAAAGAGTATAAGAAAATGGTTCTCTAATCATTGTTATTAAAAGGAGTTGATGATATTACCCACAAAAATGCATTCGCCTTTGAGTCAATTATAATTTCAGGCGTTAGGAGACTCATGCGAATTTGCACCCTTAAAAACTATCGAGCCCACTCATCTTCCCTATCTCCAAAAAGTATATTAAGAAATTTATATACCAAATAACATGCAAAAAATTGAATATGATTCACTTATTAAGGTCAATTGGAGTTTGTCATATTCTTTAACATATCCATATGCTAGTATGATGTCCATGTGAAACATTGAGCCTCACAAACACATCCGCATGAGAGAGACCAACCCAAAAACGATGTAAGATAATTTAACCGAATCCATCGATTATTTGCCTTTCATAGACACAAGATGCAATTATTTGGAATCTAGAAATTATGCAATTGATTTCCTCCTTAGGCGTGGAAAACTGAAGGACCAAATTTGGCTTCCGCAAGAGAGGTATACCTCTATTTTTGTCAGTTTCTGAACTTAGCATCTCTGGTGGTAGATTCCCTCTGGAAAGCGGGATGAAGGTTACCAAGTAGACAACCCAACAACTTTAATGCCGTTCTATTAAATAGTGAGATTCTGTCGATATTTTTAGGTGGGCAGTTCTATTTTGCACACCTATCAAATTATCCATTTGGCTTTTAACTAATACTTGTCGGTGTCTGAATTTATCTATCTCACTTGCCAAACGAATAGATATACTCGTCTAAGACAAGAAGAAGAAAGAATAAAGGAGTCCACCGCAAAAGTTTAATTTGGAAAATTTTCATGGTTAATTGATGAGAAAAAAATGAATAAATGATTGAAAATATGCATTATTAACATTGATATCTAGGGAGAAAATAAAAAATAATAATAATGATAGCAAAATTATTCAACGTATTAAAGAAATTAGTTTAAGCCTACGAATTACCAAACTTTAAGGATATGATTGTGGGTTGTAGCAGCGTGCCTCGGGATAGGGCCATCCGTGTCCACATCCACCCGGGCCCACATGCGGAGAGGAAATTTTGTCCCATCCTAGCATCAAAACCCGTTGATTGCGAATTATATCCATTCCATTTAGAGCAACGTAACGAGAATTCTAGCGAGGTTGATAAAAGGAATCAAAATCCAATAAAATGTCGATATCAATTTGACTGTGGAAGCGTACCACTAACTTGCCAATTTTATTCATTATTGGATCCAAACCTAGTGAATGAATTAAATACTCAATAGAAAATCAACACCGAACATTCAGTGTAAACATAATTGCGCTTTGTCCTTTCTCAAGTTCTATATATGAAGTGGCTCGGCATCTCCCTCGGCACAACTTCATAGGCCATTTCTGTATTCGGTTTTCCATTCTCTGCCTATAGAAATGGCAAGCCGCGCCTCAAACAAACTTGACGGCAAAGTAGCCATCATTACCGGGGGCGCGAGTGGCATCGGCGAGGAGACAGCGCGTCAGTTGGCAAATCACGGCGCGTATGTTGTGATTGCGGACATCCAAGACGAAAAGGGCCACAACCTCACGGCATCAATCGGATCCCACCGGTGCACCTACATCCATTGTGATGTCACGGATGAGCAACAGGTGAAGTCCTTAGTGGAATCAACTCTTCAATCAAACGGTCACCTAGACATCTTGTTCAGCAATGCAGGCATACTAAATAATGCCAAACAAGACATCCTCGAGTTCGACATACCTGCTTTTGAGAGCCTGCTTGCCGTCAATGTTCGGGGAATGGCTGCCTGCGTCAAGCACGGGGCGCGCGCCATGGTGGCAGGGGGCATAAAGGGGAGCATAATTTGCACAGCGAGCCTCTTTGCCAGCATTGGAAACGAGACTTACATAGACTATGTGATGTCTAAGCATGCCGTGCTGGGTCTGGTGAGGTCGGCAAGCAAGCAACTCGGAGCATATGGTATACGCGTGAACTGTGTCTCCCCTGGAGCGGTCGCAACACCATTACTCCGTGGAGTGTTCGGCGTGAGTGAGGAGGAAGGCGAGAGGATGTTCGAGTCAAGTTCAAGCTTGAGAGGAGTGCTGAAAGCGAAGCATGTGGCTGATGCCGTGGTGTTCCTTGCTTCTGAAGAGGCCGAATTCATTAACGGCCACAATCTGGCTGTCGATGGGGGATGCGCATGATAGGCTATCCTGTGGTGGAGACTAGCAATGAAAGTTGCAAACTCTGAAATCGCCTGGGCTTGGTTTGCTGCTGTAGCAATACAAATCTGGAGAAATAATGAAATCTAGCTGATGCTATCTTGTTTGTGAAAGGAAAGTTTTGCCATTTGACTCGGTTGGTGATTTGATGATAAGTATGCGTTGGTGCTTGTTGAATTAAACCAAAGGAATAGCCAAATGTCCTGCTATGCCAAGGGGCAATGAAATCCTAATCTTTAACTCTATTTTTCTTTTGTTGGACTCGGCGGTTCTCGTCTGTCCTCTTCCTCACTAGATCCGATTAATTTTTTAATTTTATGTTTAGATTAGTTGTAAACGACAATTCATTAGGGATGCTAAATAATTTGTGGTGCAGATGATCTGACTCAGCTTTGAAAAGAAAAATAAACATCATTCATGGGTTAAACTATGTAATACTAACACTACGCGATACGACACGCGAACATATCATTTCTAAAAAATAGAGAATTCTAACATGTTGAGATATGTTATATATTAAATGAATATTTATATATATATAAGTGACAAATTATCATTTTTTCAAATTCAAAAAAATAATAATAATAAAGAGTCTAGAATAAATTTACACTAATAGGATTTATATTTATAGGAAATGCATACCTATGTTTGGGAACATGTTTCTGACTTTAACAAAAGTAGAGACTAGAGTTGACTTATTTAAATGAATCTATAATCTTCTATGATGATCAAAACTTATCATTATTCAACATTCAATCCTTTTATTTCTCACTTTTTAGCGCCACCCATTTATTTCACCCTCTCGTTTCTTCCCCAACACCACTTGTCACTTCCTTTTGTGAAATCACCATCCATCCTCCCCTCCCTCCAAAATGAATAGAAAAAGGATAAAGTCCTGCCAAGTTGGTCCAGCATCTTTTTATTTTTATTTTGTTTGCTCTTCCTCCTAAAACTTAATGGGGAACCTGGAATCCAAATCCTAACTGCCTCTTCCTCGTCCTAGGCTCCTCCTTGCACAGCATCCCCTTTGTAATTTTTTTTTTTTTTTTTTGCTCTTCTTCCTAAAACTTAAAGAGGAACCTTGGAAACCCAAACCCTAGCCACCTCCTCTTCCTCCTAGGCTCCTCCTCCTTGCACGGCATCCCCATTTTAATTTTTTTTTTCTGCTCTTCTTCCTAAAACTAAAAGAGCAACCTTGGAAATCTAAAAACCCTAGCCGCCTCCTCCTCCTCGCACACAGTCCTCTTACTCTTGATCTCTGCTCTCTTTCGATCGCCTCAACACATTGCTCACCACCTCGCCTCTGGCCCTCCCTCCTTCACAGTCATAGCCTCACCTTTGGCCCTCCATCACGGCATCACAATCGCAGCCCTCTCGGTTGCCTTGGTTTTTTTCTATTCCTCTGGCCCTCCCTAGCAGTCACGACCTCACCATTGCTTGGGGCCTCGCCTCCACTCCCTTGCCCTCCCCTCCACCCTCTATTGCCTTCTTCAACGACTCTCTCTCCCTTCGCACTTGCAAACCTATCCCTAAACGCACCATGTCTCTCACAATTCCAAACACACAAGTCGGAGCGTGTCGGGAAGTTTTAACCACATGTCAAATTTTCCGACACATGTTGACAGCATGTCAGGACATGTCCAAGCGTGTCGGAGCATGAGGTATCTGACATGACATAGAAGCTTCCAGAACATGTCCATGCTTCATAAGGGTTAAGTTACACAACAAAAATCCATATAATTTTTTTATGGTATTTGTTTTCCCCTCCTTACAATAATCAAAAGTCCGACGAGATGAAATGAGTGGAAGGAGTTTGTCCAATCTTGCATGAAAAAATAACCACTCTTGTCCGAGAGCCCGCGTTCTCTCTCTCTCTCTCTCTCTCTCTCTCTCTCTCTGCCGATGGTCTCCTTTTCCTCTTTATACCACTTATTTTTACTTTTTCACATGTAGAAGCCGTCCTCTGTGATAATGATCTGTTCCTAGATAAAGGAAAATATATAATCAATATGAGGCCATTCTTAGACGATACATATTTAGGCATCAGGCAGATCTTGCTTGTTTTATATCTGGTTTGATTAGTGGATGGACAATGAATTTGCTTTCTGCAATATGATCTTAACAAGACGTCAAACGAGACTGCAATTTGGCAATTTATATCTGCTGCTAGTTGTTCGGAGAGAAAATCTGGCTTTAGTTCTTCCTGTTGAACATCCAAGGACAATGAGCTCTCGGCTTCTACCGTACGCACGTTGCATGTAAACAAGTATTCAAGTTTTGTAGATACTTGATGATCCATATTTGATTTCGATATTACAAGCTTAGTGCAGTATTTTGCTGGTAACGATTTCTATGTCTTATGATCAGTCTGTACTCTGGAGATTTCTCCATTCAATTTAGGTTGATGCTTAGCTAAGGTCTTCTCTGTTTCCTAAAGACCAAAAAGATGACATAGGACCCCAGCAGGAGGATTTCCGGTTTTGCCACCATCATAAGCCTCGACCGTTGCTTGAAGGTTCATACTTTGGGCAGTGACCTGAGCTCCTGCTCGCCCTGTGATCATCTAAACAGATTCGAGCGCCTACGCTCTGAATGAAGAACGATATCCTCGTAAAACAAATCATATCAACCGTAGTCTTGTAAACATGAAGTTGGTTCTCTCTTTGGCCTAATCCCCTGGAGAGGACAAACGATGATGGGCCCCTTCTTGGCCTCCTTTGTGTGCTATCAACCAAGTGAGAGTCCGGCTGTGGCAGGCATCTTTCGCTACGAAGATGATGATAGCTCTAAAGTAATTTTGAAGCAGATGGTGAAATTCATGACCTCTCAACTTTTTTTTTATAAAGTAAGAGTATATTGAGCTTTAACCAAATCTGTACAAAAGGTTCGGCACCAAAAACTTACACTCGTAATGACAGACTAGTCAAAATGAGTGGAAGGGTGCCGACAGAAAAGCAACAATAGCCACCAACACAAAGGCAGCAACAGCCAAAAAAAAAGGCAACCAGGGCTACAACCAGCAACCTGCGGCAAAAGCCAAACAGTAGCAACAAAAGGAAAGAAAAACAACAAGACTGGATACCTAATCCTCCCGCCACTACAACCACAACAGCAGCTGATCCTGCAGGGAAGGCTCAAAACCACCCTTTCGTCTCGGTCAGGAAACGGGGACAAAGACCAAACGCTCCAAAAGGCACACAACCCACTATCAATCCTACCATAGGAAAGAAGAAGAACCTGGGTCGGAAGACGGTTTCTAGTAATCAGCCAAAGGTTGAATTGAAATCTCGACGGGATCGAATTGTTCCAAATAAACGTGGCCCAAGGAATACGGTTCTTCTTCCTCCTAATGGCTTCCCAAGTTGAGGCAATTGAAAATAAATCGGATGAGTTCCCCAGCCAGCTAAACCGACCAGGGGCCTGAGATAGACTAGGAAGGGGAATGTCCCACGCCTCTAACAAGGTCTTGAGGGCCTGGCCAGGAGGGGAGAAAAGGTCAGCCACCGTCGCTTACCTGGATAAGCCGGAGCTATAGATGAGATGGTCGGAAAAAACTAGGTTTAACGGGCCTCTAGGGTGCCAATGATCGAACCAAAGAGACACTGATAAGCCATCACCAATCCTCCAAAGAAAGGAAAGGCGAAAATCCCTCCTGAGTTGCAGGATCTTCTTCCAAGCCCACGAGCAGTAGGTTGGTTTGCTGGCCACCCAAAATTTTTTCATTTTTAAGAAGGTCAAGTGTATCCATTTGCACTACAAAGATTCTTTATCCGTAAACAGGATCCAAATATATTTAAGCATGGCAGCCTTATTGTAATCCCGCAACCTACAAATACCCAGCCCTCCCTCCTCTTTTGGAAGGCAGACATCTTCCCAACAGACTTTAGCTCCACCACTTCCAAGGCTAGGGCATTTCCAAAGAAACTGTCTCAGGATTTGTTCTATACGGTCCAACACAACAAAAGGAATGATAAACACATTAGCCCAAAAGGCTTGAATAGAGTGAAGGAC
This sequence comes from Eucalyptus guilfoylei, assembly GCA_016097605.1. NCBI lineage: Eukaryota > Viridiplantae > Streptophyta > Magnoliopsida > Myrtales > Myrtaceae > Eucalyptus > Eucalyptus guilfoylei. Next base: position 2,264,319 of record CM027861.1, read on the forward strand.
AGACCTGATCAACTAAAGTCTACTTGTGAAGGAAAGGAAATGCTAGGCCCAGATTGCACCCTAGCTGTGATTCGGTCAATAAGGGCAATACAATCTACCTTACTGAGCCTCGAGGAAATAATGGGTACCCCAAATACCGCACCGGCAACTTCCCTTCGTGATACCCAAAGGCAAGAAGAATTTGATTCCATTAGGCTGTTGACCCTCTAGCAAGGAAAACCTCGCTTTTGTTTATGTTTGGTCTAATCCACTCTAGGATGAAAAGGTATCAAGGCCTCCCTTAAGAAGAGAAATCGATGCCAAATTTGCTTCACAGAAAAGAAAAACATCATCCGTGAAGAATCGGTGAGATAATTTCGTAGCTTTGCACCTCCAAAAGTATTTGAATTCCGATTGCCTAGCGCGAAAGCTCAGAATCCCTGAAAAAACCTCTCAACCTTTTCATCCAAAAGAAATTATCATTTTGAAGGTTCCCAGATTACGTGCCAAGTTTGCTGATGGATTTGCTAAATATCTGCTTGGAACTATGTAAATCCTTCTGTATATTGTTTAGTAACAGAATTATGAAAAGAAAATATAATTATCATTTTTTGACCAAACAATGTGCGCAAACTTTATGATTACCATGATAACATCACTCGTGAATATTGACTATCTTACGTACTCCCAATAACATCCAAAAGTACGAGCACTGAAAATGTATAGGACCTGACCCATTGAGGAACAAGGTCTTGTCGGAGCCAGGAGGTTTCGCCGTCCGCCATAAGACGAAGCTCTCAACCTGAACCTCACTCGTTGGTGGCACCATCAATGGACACATTTTCGAACTGATTTTTTTTTTCTTTTTCCAAAGTTCTATTTAATGTATAAGATTATGCATTTTCGGGGAATTCTGAGTCAAAAGTGGGCTGACAAATTCTGCAAAATGGAGGGGAGCTCGGTCAAAACGGACACAGCAGAGAAGCATTCACTCGGTCATTACGTATAGAGAGTGGACTAGAAAACAAAACAGAACGAGATATTACATTATATTTCTATTTTCTAGAATTTCGAGGAAGATTCTAATATGATTCTTCTATATTCTAGCTAGCATTTCGATTCAGTTGGATTCTATTTATAATATTTAGTTAAATCATAGTTCGAATTTTCATATAGATGATAAACAATAAGTTGAATTATGTGATAAAATTTTATTAAAAATATAAAAAGTAATATACTTGAATTAGTAAAGAAATATATATATATCTTTTGATAAATTCAACAATGAGAAAGTGAAAATCTTATTTTCTTACTATCTATTTAGCATTCAGATATCTATTATCTAAGTCATAATAGAATCAAGAAAGAGCAGTGGTGAGAAAGCAAACATGAAAATAATACTTAAAAACAAAAGTGATATGAGATAGGGGTGAGCATTCCAAAGCGGACCAAGTTCCCCTTGTACCTACCTTGTCGGTTCCTAATTTTTGAAACCAAGAACCTACCCTATAGACCCTGTAATCTATAATATATCCTATCAATCAATTCTAAGGTCTAACTAGAAACTAGTTTCATTAATTACCTCAGAACAAAAGAAACAACAAGTATAGTTAATCATTTAATCATATTAAATTAAAATGATTATTAGAAAATCCCACCTCATATATTCACTCTAGAAAGAGATATATGCACGAAAGGTACTTGTATTAGAGCAAAACATTCATAGACAAAGCCTTTCGTGTGCTAAAAAAAATATGAGAGAGAAAGAGAGAGAGAGAGAGAGAGAGAGAGAGTGTGGAGGGGGCGAATGTGAGCGACAAGTAAGTAATACTTAGAGACTATGTGAGCCGGATTTCAAGAGAAAATGATTGCACATATGGATCCAACCCAAATCCTCAAGCCAAACCATGGGCATGAACACCTGTACTGACCTTTAAAGCCGACAAATTGTTTACATAAAAAGCAACTAGTTTCATGTGTTGGAAATTTCCTATAATATTGACTTACATTAATTAATTAATTTTCTATTTTAAATAATCAGATTAATGGATATTCCAATATTTGTTAAACTCTACAGTGATCTTATTGAATTGGGCATTGACACCTATTGATAACGGGCCTAGTTGAGCAGTAAAGTGTAGGCAATTGTGTTTAACTGAAACCCGTAATGGGAATGGCCCAATTGACACGCTATTGATTAGGTTTTGCTAAGTTCTTCTCTAGCCTATAAAAGGGTACGTTATACCTATTAGTTATTTTAATCTCATTGAAAGCTACTATACCGAAATAAGTCATAGAGAGGAAGATCTGGCATTTCAATAGATCTACGATTATCATACTAATATATTTTTCTTCAAGTGAAGTAATGGCTCAAACCGGTACGCTTTAATTCTGCTGTGCTTATTAATCTCGGTGTTTTATAGTCATATATGGATCCGATTCTTCTTGATGTTGACACCTAAATTTCACCTAAATTAGTTAGTTAAAAATAGCATTACAGATTAAAAAAAAAAACGAAAAAATTCAGGTCGGGCTAGACCTGGCTTTGGCCCGGCCCGCGCCCCTTTTCTTTTCTCTTCCCCCCTCTCGCGATGGGCCCAGCCCAGCCTGTTTTCCCTTTCAGCCCAGCCCGTGAATGAGGGTCTTCTCCCTCCGGTTGGTCTTCGCTGCAACACCTGCATAGGCAGAAGACAGAGAACAAACAGGGGCAGCGATGGAGGAGTAAGGGGATCGGGATGGCAGGCGGCCAGCGTGATCTGCGGGTCGGGATCAACCTGGCCGGCAACTGGCACAACAAGACGACGACCTGCAAAAGGGAAAACAAAAGCATAAAACGAAGAGGAGAACGAAGCAAGGGGTTCACGGCTTTTTTTTTTTTTTTGGTTGAGAGAGAACAAAGAGCACCAGAGGGCGAGCCGGAGAGAGAGAGAGATGATTGGGGGAGAGAGCGCTTCGCTGTCGCCTGAAGTACGCCCGTTGCTCGTCATCCGAACCAGGTAGGCTTCTCGCTTCACTTCGAGGTCTCAGGCCGGAGCTCATGACCGACTAGTTCACACGAGCTTCGGCTTCACTGGTCCTCCATGAAAGCTCATAGATGTCCTAGTGCATGTTGATAGATGTCTAGGCTTGTGCTTGAGTCTATACCAGTCCAAAGATCCTTCATTTCTGTTGTGTATGCTAACCGGTTGATGAAATGCCTGAAAGAGATTCGAGTCTGTGAGTATGTTGTGGCTGAAAATACTTGCTGTGTTCGCATCTGTTCGAGTGTGATATATGTCCCTTAGTGGATCTTGAGTGTTGCTTGTGTATATTGTGTTGATCTTTACTCGATTCGAGCCTCGAGTGAGCCCGTATGCCCCTTTTAGCTGCTGCACCCCCAATGTTTGACAAAATGTCTCAAAGAGAACCGAGAAACAACTTGCGTTCAAACTCGGTCTGATTTGCGCTTGTTCATATATATGTTGGACCATGCCTGTCTTTTATGTTTTCATCGCGATTTCATGCGATTTTCGTGAAGTAATCATGTGTGTTTGAGCTGGGGGTGTTTGCATCCGAAAATGGTGTAGCAGCCCTCGGAGTTAGATGGCCAGCGTTAATTTGCTTCAGTCGGGGTGGTTTGGTGTTAGAAGGGATGCTAAGTGCTTTGGTTATTGTTGTTGTTCGAATTAGTTTTGGTAAAGAAACAAATTTTGGTGAGGAGTGTCGCAGGGAAGGAGAAGACAGTCTTCGGGAGGGTTGAAGGCGTGCAGGGGCAAGCACGAAGGAGAAGAAGACCAAAAAGGAAAATAAATAAATAAATAAATAAATAAAAGAAAGAAAAAAGAAAAGTATGGAAAAAGTGAAAAAGTAAAACAAAATATTAAAAAAGAAAGGAAAAGTTGGTCTTGGAAAGGAGGAATCGCAAGAGGGGAGTGTGCAGTGAAAAAAGACAAATGGAAGGAATTTTTTTTTTTTTTTAAATTATTTATTTTTATTTAAAAGAAAATTTGAAAATGATTTTTTTTTTAAAAAAAAAAAATCCAAAAGTGTTGGATCCGGGTTTGGGTTGGGTCCACGGGCTGGATTGGGTTTACCCGGTCCGAACCCGTTTTATTGAAGTATAATAATGTTAAATATTAAAAATATATTAAAAATTTAGAAAAAAAATCAAAAATCTCGAAAAATGATAAAAATTCAAAAAAATTTCCGAAAATTCAAAACCTCAGAAAACATTAAAAAAAAATTCAACTCTTTTTTTAAAAAAATAATAATTTTTTTAAAATTAAATTAAATTAAAAATTTTGAAAATCCAAAAATAATGGGGTTTGGTTAGGAATTGCTATGTATTGACGCTTTAGTATAATTAGGCCTTTATTTTCTTGTATGTTGTTTTTATCGCATGTTTAATTTGCACGTGTTTAATTTTAGGGCAATTAGGATCTTGGTAGTTATAATTATTACTTTATCGATTGCGCACCCGCATGCTCACCTCCTATATTAGTGGATAGGTATGAAATCAATCCAAATTGCCTGATGAAAATCATTTTGTTAAAATGAACAAGATTAGGTACCGAAAGGGCACTAATTAGTCAATTAGTGTAATCAAGTCCCCGACCCTAGATTCTCTGGTTGCGTAGGAAGTGAGATACATTCCCATGCTTCACTTGATTTCTAGCCGACCTCAATAGGCTAGTGGCGACTCCTTTTGTGCAAAATTCTTAAAAAAATCCCAATGTCACGCGGGATATGGGCTTGGGAGAGCCATGCCTAATCATGGGCCTTAGGCCCGTCCTTTAGGCAATACCCCTAAACCTATTCCCTCCCCGAGAGTAGGTCGTGACAGCTTGGCAATTCCACTGGAGACTTGGTTTTAAACCTTAGAGGACTTAGGCCAAAATTAATCTTGTTCAAAAATATTTTTGGCAGCGAAGATATTATGTGCATCCATAACATGTCGAGTGTTGAATGCTTATGGGAGTTATAAGGGGTGGTGATTTCTAACATTTGTTTTGTAGGGGGGTGCAAGAGTGAGTGGTTTATTTATGTTTGAAGTGCTGAATGTTTTTAAATTGTCATGCATGAGTCCCCTGCATTGCACTACACTATAGCACACACTACCTGCCGCCGAACCTAGGCCGCATAGGATCATTTAGGATGGTGTTGAGGTGGATACCACTCCGACTACAAGCATGTAGTACGAGTCACCCACCTTAACCCCGAAAGTTCTTTCTTGATGTCAGAGGTCCCCACCCTGGTCTGCGAGCATGCGACACGGGTCGGTCCTTTGACAAAGCCGGAGTCATGGTTAACACGACCTAGCCACAAGCTTGTTGGTTCAGTCATGTGATCCCATGGCTTCATTTTGGGCCATCTAGAGTAGAAATCGAACCACTGTCCATGCGCATGTCTATGACCTTTACATCGATGCTTAATGAGTAGGGTAAATTTTTCTTGAATTCTTTTCTTCGCAATTTACTTACTTACTTTCATTTTGGTCGGTCCACGACAAATTAGGTTGATCATACGATGGGGGTACCCGACCTCCGCATCATCTCCGTCCCGAAAGCCGAGCTTCGCGAGTAGTGGGATAAATTGGATCTAATTGGCTGTGATTGGGTGCGATCATAAGTTGGACGTTTACTTCCCCTATTAGAGATAGAAACTCATTTTGGTGTAGTACAAGCGTTAGCGCATGTATGGTGCCCCGAAACTTGCATGTTCATATTCGGCAATCACGAACTCACTCCAACCCTGGAAGAATACAGTGTTGCCATGGGAAAGCCCTTGGTGTCGAAGTTAATTGGCCCACCTGTAGGGACTGAGCATGCATCGACCTTATTCGATTTCCTTAGAGTTAGGAAGGATGACATGAGGAAAGTTTTGAAAGCTAATCGTAAAACCTACCCGTTTTCATTCCTAAACGAGTTTTTTCAAAATGCCTAATATTTTCAAAAGAATAGGATCTTCCTGTTAGCTTTCTTTGGGTTCGTGTTATTCCCACATTGTAGGAACGCTATTAACCCTTCCGTGGCATGGGTAGTTCGTGAGGGTATGTATGGGAAAGGGCTTTGTTAACGCCATCCTGACTGAAACTTTTCTTTCCCTTACTCGTTTTAAAGAAAACAAAAATAAAACTTTACATGCTCCTCCTGAACTCTTGCAAATTTGGTTCTTCTCTCACGTTAAAGGGTTTGGTAGTTTGATGACCGTGAACGACATCTCTGACTCTCATCACCCTATCCTGAAGTTTAAAGATAGGAAGATGTTTGCCCCCGATTATCATTATTCTGAGTGGTTAGTTTTCATGACCAACCCTGGACCCGAAGATCTCCAATGGCACGCCAAATGGCTCAGAGTTCGAGAAGCGCGGTTCGTGTGTGGGCTTATTTGACCTATTCCTTTGTTGGGAATTACCGGAGTCACTGAGTATTACCCAACTCGGGTCGCCCGCCAGTTCCAAGAGGTTCAACAACTTCCACCGACGATTCAAGAAGACCCGCTCATGATAGACTTCCCTAACGGATGCCAAGATCATGAAGACTCCATCGCGTTAGTCAAGTCGATGTGGGATATATGCCACCCCTAGAAGCTGATATGGCCTAAAGAGGAGTTGGAAGGGCAAGAGAAGACCTACTATGCCTCAATGGAATACATCCTTAGGCACAAAATCCCAGAGAGCCTATGTCCAAAAATTCCCAATGTGCCATTAAAGACCACCCACCAAGCCGAGATCAAGCGCCTTAAAAGGAAGCTCGAATAAGTCGAGGAGCGTGCCTCGAAGTTGACTCGAGTTAGTGGGGCTGTCACGAGCGGGAGCTGTTCTCGTTAGTTAGATTGAGTCAAGTGCGATATGTAATGAGCCCATGCCCACATATGATACAATGTTAAAGAATTTGTCTCGTGCCGCATTATCGGGAGATAAGAGTCATGATTATCTTCATTGTTTAGGGGTTCTCCCTCATGTCTTCTCCTACGTTATGTAGCAACTTTGCTTTCAATGAAATGAACAAATTGGGGCGATTAGATCTTTGTCATGGACCGACCGCTTAGTCATCACTCCATGCTTATATATGCTTATCTATCCTTTTTCAGGTACTAACCGATCGATTGTCTTCTGCCGATCATCGACACGGCCAAGCGGAGATCCCCGATTCGCATGTGCGCGAAAGTCAGAATGGAGAACGAGGACACCAACGTGCGCATGGCCAAGATGGAGGACCAGCTGGCCCAACTCATCGCAATGATGCTTGAAATAAGCCAGAAGCTCAAGGAGCCCCCCACTGTAGCTGTCATTGGAACATCCACTCCGGCATCGACGGAAGGCACGCACATTGCTGATCCCCCCAGGAAAGAAATTGCTGGAGAGGCCCCTTCTGGCACGCCAATCATCATCAATTTGGATCCTTTTTCGAAGGAAAACCCAACACCCCGTCTAAGTGAAGAGAGTGAGAAACGTTTGGCAAAGATGGAGGAGCGACTGTGTGTCTTACAAGGGTACGAGTTGAAAGGAGCTGATAGGCTGTTTCCATACACCAAGACAAACTTCCCTGAGAACTTCCAAGAGCCTGAGTTCACAAGAAAGTATGACGGAACGGGATGCCCCAAGACCCACCTTAGATATTATATGAGGAAAATGGCTCGCTACGCTGACAACGTGCCATTTCTCATATACACATTCCAAGATAGCTTGGAAGGCATTACCTTGACGTGGTTCATTGCACTGGACATTGAAGAATTCACTAGTTTGGAAGATTTGACCAATGAGTTCTTGCAACAATACCGGTTTAATACCGACCTAGCCCCCACGAAAGAGGAGTTGACCCGTATTGAGAAAAAGAGGAACGAGTCATTTAAGGCCTTCACACAAAGGTGGAGGACTATGACCTCACAAGTGAAGCCGGCCTTAAATGAGAGGGAGATGAAACAACTGTTCCTCAAGACATTGCCCCCTGAATACTTCCAAGGGTTAGTGTTCTCGGGTTGCTAGACATTTTCACAACTGGTGGAGGTTGGTGAAGGGGTTGAATAGGCGATAGTTGATAGAAGAATATCTACTGGAAGCGCTAAGAAATTCCCGGAGAGGAAGGATAAGGAAACTGCGGTTGAAGTAGCGCTAGTGCAAGAGCCGTTTCTCTCTAGACCACCTTCAACACCCACGCATAAGCCTGTGATGGCCCGAGGGAGCTCATTCCAGGCATATGACAAGGGCAAGAGACCCGTTCGAAGGGAATTTTCTCCATTACCGCGCCCATTGTCAAAGTCGTTGCCCATGCTCCTCGAAAAGAGGATGGTTGCAAAGGAGGTACCTAGGGATAACCCCATGAAGTTCAGCGGGTTCGATGTGACCAAGACTTGCGAGTACCATATGGGAGAGAGGGGGCATGACGTAGATAATTGCTACATGCTGAAGTGCAAAGTCTAGCAATTGCTAGATGGGGGCATCTTGACTTTCAAGGAAGTTCAACCTAACGTGCAACAAAATCCCTTACCAAATCATGCAGATGAAGTGAACTCAATTTTCTAGGAGGACGTCATATGCATCATCCTAACATGCGAGGAAGTTGAGTCCTCCAAAGTTGTAGCTGTCCCCCTAGAGTAGGGCGATTCTCGTTTAGTTTATTCCTCTGTCTTATGTCCAATCTCCTGCGTGGGATTTTGTTATTATTTCTTTCTTGTCTATATCATTCGTAGCGTGAACTATGGTTGGCCCCGATCTTGAGCCATTGGTCGAGGGTGGTGTGTGTTAAAATACGGCCTTATCCTTTTCTTTTTCTTTTTTATTCGATAAAGTAGACGCATATTTTATTATGGACATGTGGAAGCACATCAAACTAGTCCTATGATGGTTCCCTGAGGCTTGGGCCTCCACATGCTCCCAAGTTTGACTGTTTTGCAAGAACGAGGAGATCCGAGGATATGAGGATGAGTTCTTGAAACGTTTTTTCAAAAAAATACGTGGCATCATTCGCATGACCTATTTCCAATGTCACTATGCGTGCTTCATGTCGGTGACCCTCGAAAAAAGGGGTTCATAAAAACATTTTTATTCGAGTGAAAAGTGAGACGTTAACCATGCCGAACAATAAGTACTTAGGATGAAGAAAGGTGAGCCATTTCCAAACACATCCTTCAAACACTTTTGAGAGTTGAGTGAAATGCGACCTTCTCTTAGGATGGAAGATTCATTCGCATTGAGCACAAAGATCGAAATGATAAAGACATTTTCTTCATCAATCTCAAGCACTTAGCTCGCCGAATAAAGAAGACCCTTCAAAGTACCCCTATCAAGAACAACCCTACATTGAGGCAGCACAAGAGGTGTCGATTAAGATGTAGAGCGAAAGATTGAGAAAGATTTTATTACTTCCACTTGCATCAATCTTCTAGTGATAGCTTCAGGGGAATTCTCATTAAAGCTTAACTCATCCCAAGGTGAAGAAGAGCATTTCATTCTCTACCCAAACACTGATACCCATTGCTTTAACCAATTTTGGCTTGATTATTCATTTCTGAACCCTGAGCGGTGATCATCTCCCTTCACTAGGGCAAGGTATAAAGATTGACCACATACAATTGGCATTTACGATAAAATATGAAAAGCATCTTGAAAATCATAAGAGCTCCAAAAGTTCAAAGAGCAAAATGTTCGACAAACTAGGGGGCATGAAAAAGCAGTGTGCTTGGTAAAAGCAAGGCCAATGCCGTTAAGGAAAAAAAGAAGCCAAAAAGCTGCATCTTATGTAGAAGAAAAAAATTATCAAAGTCCAAGTGCCTGCGTAAAAAAATCATCACAAGGGCGAAGGAAATTAGAAAAAAGAGCAAAGCCCCCATGTAGAAATGATTAGTCAAGGGACTTTCGAGATGCGCTGTATTTCAAAAGCTAAATGACTTCAACGAAGATCGAGTGACCTGGCCACGATGCTATGATGATCACTGACTCTTAAAAACCCCCTTGAAAATTTTAAGCCTTTCAAGCCTTTCCCGAGCCAACATTACAACTCTCTTCCGAAGTCTTTTCTGATTGAGATGGTTCAAGTGAAAATGAGAATGCCACAAAGAAGCTATTGCTTGAAGAAGTGGAAATAATCCTATCTTGTCTTATCTTCCAAGTTCTCGACTTGTAAACCCGACGAAGATAGCGACAAATGTTCCTTCATTGGCCTCAAAGCAGTAATCCCGTGTGTAAGTCCGTGATGAAATATATATTACGGTCCTTTCAAAAGACCTTTTTGATCGATCAGATTGTGCTCATAGCAAATGTTTCTGAGAGCCTTTGATATGGGTTATGTGAGATACCCTCAACAATCAATTACCTCCCACATGAATGGATGGGATCAAGTAGCCATTTTATCGAGAGTGTGTGAGAAACCCTTTCTAACTAAGAAGCTCTAGTTTGGCATGCTTAATGAGCACTTTTCACGAGTCATAGCCGTTCTGATAAGAACTTGACTCCTAGAGAATTTGATGATTAATGATATATCCTCGAGCAAGATGACAGTTTTTTGCCACATGATGCTGATTGACATCGAATGATTTTCTAAAGCAGTCGGACTTAGCTTGATTAGCTTATTCAATTAATGCTGCAATATTGCCAATGTGTCTCTTGATGACGTCTCTAATGACATTTGCTCAAGTTGAGTTTGACAAGATTCCTCAGTGAAACCATACAATTTTCAAGGGATTAACAGATGCTTCTCTAAAGACTGCAAGGTTCATGGTCAGCCTTAAACCATGTCATCTACAAAGGTTCATGGTCAGCCTTAAACCATGTTATCTACAAAGGTTCGTGGTCAACCTTAAACCATTTTTTCTTCTTATGACATGGCGTGCTTTTGTAACCCGGAGTCTCCCTTCTTCTTATGACACGGCGTGCTTCTGTAGCCCGGGGTCTTTTTCTTATGACACGGCGTGCTTTTGTAGCCCGGGGTCTTTTCTTTTTATGACACGGCGTGCTTCTGTAGCCCGGGGTCTTTTTTCTTATGACATGGCGTGCTTTTGTAGCCCGGGGTCTTTTCTTTTTATGACACGGCGTGCTTTTGTAGCCCAGGGTCTTTTTCTTATGACATGGCGTGTTTCTGTAACCCGGGGTCTCTCCTTCTTCTTATGACACGATGTGCTTTTGTAGCCTGGAGTCTTCTTCTTATGACACGGCGTGCTTTTGTAGCCCGGGGTCTTTCTTTCTTCTTATGACACGGCGTGCTTCTGTAGCCCGGGGTCTCTCTTTCTTCTTATGACAAGACGCGCTTCCATAATTATGAGTCATTTCCGTCGACCTGATAAGTGCCTATGCACCTAGGGTCTCTCTATTGCCAAAATAATTTAAGTGTCTTTTGTCTTTGAATGGAACCTCTTTGAGCTTCCATTCAAAGAGGAGCAACTATTAACACCTAAATTTCACCTAAATTAGTTAGTTAAAAATAGCATTAGAGATTTTAAATAAAAAAAAAATGAAAAAATTGGAGTCGGGCCGGACCTGGCTTTGGCCGGCGTTGATTTGCGTCGATCAGGGTGGTTTGGTGTTAGAAGGGATGATAAGTGCTTTGGTTATTGTTGTTGTTCGAATTAGTGAATTAGTTTTGGTAAAGAAACAAATTTTGGTGAGGAGTGTCGCGGGGAAGGAGAAGACAGTCTTCGGGAGGGTTGAAGGTGTGCAGGGGCAAGCACGAAGGAGAAGAAGACCAAAAAGGAAAAAAAATAAAAATAAAAGAAAGAGAAAAAGAAAAGTATGGAAAAAGTGAAAAAATAAAACAAAATATTAAAAAAGAAAGGAAAAGTTGGTCTTGGGAAGGAGGAATCGCAGGAGGGGAGTGTGCAGTGAGAAAAGACAAATGAAAGGAATTTTTTTTTTAAAAAAAATTATTTATTTTTATTTAAAAGAAAATTTGAAAATGATTTTTTTTTAAAAAGAAAAAATCCAAAAGTGTTGGATCCGGGTTTGGGTTGGGTCCATGGGCCGGATTGGGTTTACCCGGTCCGAACCCATTTTATTGAAGTATAATAATGTTAAATATTAAAAATATATTAAAAATTTAGAAAAAAAAATCAAAAATAAAAAATTTTCGAAAAATGATAAAAATTCAAAAAAATTTCCGAAAATTCAAAACCTCAAAAAAATTAAAAAAAATTCGACTCTTTTTTTAAAAAAATAATAATAATTTTTTTAAAAATTAAATTAAATTAAAATTTTCTAAAATCCAAAAATAATGGGGTTTGGTTAGGAATTGCTATGTATTGCCGCTTTAGTGTAATTAGGCCTTTATTTTCTTGTATGTTGTTTTTATCGCATGTTTAATTTGCACGTGTTTAATTTTAGAGCAATTAGGATCTTGGTAGTTATAATTATTACTTTATCGATTGCGCACCCACATGCTCACCTTCTATGTTAGTGGATAGATCTGAAATCAATCCAAACTACTTGATGAAAATCATTTTGTTAAAATGAACAAGATTAGGTACCGAAAATGCACTAATTAGTCAATTAGTGTAATCAAGTCCCCGACCCTAGATTCTTTGGTTGCGTAGGAAGTGAGGTAAAGTCTCATGCCTCACTTGATTTCTAGCCGACCTCAATAGGCTAGTGGCAACTCCTTTTGTGCAAAATTCCTAAAAAAAATCCCAATGTCACGTGGGATATGGGCTTGGGAGAGCTCACGCCTAATCATGGACCTTAGGCCCGTCCTTTAGGCAATACCCCTAAACCTGTTCCTCCCCCCGAGGGTAGGTCGCGACACTTGATTAATAATAAGTTTATGTGAATAATTTTCTACATCATGTTGATATGCAATACACACACAAAGTGATCTATAACTTTAGAGAAACTAACATAAACTTGGTTTATGCATTTCGTCGAATATGTGGTGAGCAGTTTCATGGAAGTGTCTATATAATTAAAGTGAGAGATTAAAATTTAAATTATCGTCATACATGTTAACATACTAAGAATTAGCGAAATAACATCAAACTTGATTAAATTTTGCTCAAACAGAAACAATATCTTCAAGAATCTGTTCTTGATCGAATCTCACTTTGAAAACACGATTAACAGTCGCAAATTATAAGCGAACTGACAATAAGAGGTTCCGGAGGTCTTGTCGCTAGTGATATTGGCCAACGAAGAAGTTTCAAGCGAAGTCTAAGCTATTGGTGCTCTCCAGGCCCAAAAACAGTGTACCAACAAGCTTGGTTCTGCAATGGTAGAAGCGGCCAAGTGATCAGCAAGGAAGAGTAGCATCTGGACTCCAGATCTTGAGGAGTCAAATATCACGATAAAATCCAAGGAGCCGCTCTCAAAGGAAGAAGTTTTCTTTTTGTTCGCTTGGGCCTCACCGTAAAACTACGTAGGTTATGTCTATTTTAGGATTATGTAGGTTCCTCATTTGGTTCTTGGTCTAGTTCTCGATTCCCCATCTGGATTGGTTCAGTTCCCACCTAAGAATCAGAAATCAAACCGCACTATATAGGCTCCAAAAAATATGGAATCAGGAACTGGATTTATTTCCATCACAACCTAGAACTGGATCAATTCCCATGGCCAATTTTTTATTCCTATCCAGGAACTATGCTCACCTCTAATATGAGGGTTTGTCGTTTCTAGAGATAAGAAAGACCAATCAAATCAAAGACAACTTGAAAATTGCAAAGTACCTCCTCAAGAAAACAATTAATTCTAGACAATAAAGCTATGCTATACACGTTATTGATAAAAATACACATTAAGAATGATCAGTATGAATATTTATGGAAAGAGAAAGAAATTGAACTCGTATGAACAATCAATCGACCAGATATATGTAATCCCCTTATTTCACTGGGAACAAAAGCACAAGTTGAGAGATACACTAGATCTAGATAGAGGAGAGTTAAACAGAACTTATCCAAAAAAAAAAGAGAGGAAAATTATTGAGACATCCAAATAGAAGAATGTGCCTTGAAAGGAGAATCTCAGGCTACCCTTTCACTTTTCAGCATGGATCCACTGGGGCATCAAAGAGTATAGGGAAAGGAGTTGATGACATTACTCATGAAAACGCATTCTCCTTTGAGCCGAATGCAGTTTCAGTCGTTAGGAAACTCATGCGAGTTTGCACTCTTTGAAACTTTTGAGCCCACTTATGCCCCTCCCCCCAACCCAAAAAAAAAGTATGTTATCGATATACCAAATAATTGGGAAAATACTTAAAATAATTCACTTATTAAGGTCAATTGGAGTCTGTCATATAATTTAGTATAATATCCATGTGAAATAATGAGCCTCACATACACACATACGAGAGTCCAACCCAAAAATGATGTAAGATATTTTAACTAAATTCATCGACAATTTGCATTTCATAGACACGGGATGCAAAGTTATTTAGAACCTACTAATTATGCAATTGATTTCTTCCTTAGGCGTGGAAAACTTAAGGCCCAAATCTGGCTTCCGCAAGAGAGTTATTGCTCCATCTTTTGTCTGTTTCTGAACTTAGCATCTTTGGGGGCAGATTCCTTCTAGAACGCGGGATGAAGGTTATGATGCAGACAACCCAACTACTTTATGCAGTTCTATTAAATAATAAGATTCTGCCGATTTCTCTAGGGTTTGTCGTTCTATTTTGCACACCTATCGAATTATCCTATCGGCTTTTAACTAATACTAGTCGGTATCTGAATTTATCTACCTCATTTGCCAAAAGAACATACATACTCGTCTAAGAAAAGAAGAAGAAAGAGTAAAGGAGTCCACCGGAAAAGTTTAATTGGAAAAATTTCATGGTTAATTGACGAGAAAAAAAGAATAAATTATTGAAAATATGATCAAGGGAGAAAATTAAAAAAAATAATTATAATACCAAAATATACAACGCATGTAAAGAAATTAGCTTAAAAGCCTACAAATTTTCAAATTTTAAGGATATGATCGCGCATTGTGATAGCGCCCAACGGGCAGGATCAACCATATCCACATCCATCCGAGCTCATATGCAATGAGGAAATTTTGCCCTCTTCTTGCATCAAAATCCATTAATTGGAAATTATGTCCATTCTATCTAGAGCAACGTAACGAGAATTCTAACAAAGTCAATATAATAATCCATAATCCAATAAAGAGTCCATATCAATTTGATTGTTAAAACCTACTAATAACTTGCCAAATTTATTCATTTTTGGATCCAAATCTCGTGTATAAATGAATATTCAACGGAAAGTCAGCACAAGTAAAAAAAATCAGCTTAAGCCTACAAATTTCCATAGTTATAAGATATGATTAAGGTGGCAGGAAGCGTCCGAAGAGGCAAGGCCGATCATTTTTACATCCTTCTGGGCCCACATGCGGAGAAAAACTTTGCCTTATCCTCTCATAAAAACCCATCAGTTGCGAATTATATCCGTTCTATTTAGAGTGAGGATTCTAGCAAGGTTGATATAACGAGTCAAAATTCAATAGAAAGTTTATATCAATTTGATTGTGATAACCTACCAATAACTTGCTTTATTCATTATTGGATCCAAACCTAGTGTATAAATGAAATTTTCAACAGAAATTCAACACCTAACATTCAACGTTAACATAATTGTGCTTTGTCCTTTCTCAAGTTCTATCATATGAAGTGGCTCTGCATCTCCTTCGGCACGACTTCATAGGCCATTTCTGTATTCAGTTTTCCATTCTCTGCCTGCAGAAATGGCAAGCCATGCCTCAAACAAACTTGACGGCAAAGTAGCCATCATCACCGGTGGCGCAAGTGGCATCGGCGAGGAGACGGCGCGTCAGTTGGCATATCACGGTGCGTATGTCGTGATTGCCGACATCCAAGACGAAAAGGGCCACAACCTCGCGGCATCAATCGGATCCCACCGGTGCACCTACATCCATTGCGATGTCACGGATGAGCAACAAGTGAAGTCCTTGGTGGAATCAACTCTTCAATTAAACGGTCACCTAGACATCCTGTTCAGCAATGCAGGCATGATGAATAACGCCAGACAAGACATTCTCGGGTTCGACATACCTGCTTTTGAGAGCCTGTTTGCCGTCAATGTTCGGGGAATGGCTGCCTGTGTCAAGCACGGGGCTCGGGCCATGGTGGCAGGGGGCATAAAGGGAAGCATAATTTGCACAACGAGCCTCATGGCCAGCATTGGAAATGAGAATCGCGTAGACTATGTGATGTCTAAGCATGCCGTTCTGGGACTGGTGAGGTCAGCAAGCAGGCAACTTGGAGCATACGGTATACGGGTGAACTGTGTCTCCCCTGGAGCAGTCGCAACACCATTACTCCGTGGGGTGCTCGGCGTGAGTGAGGAGGAAAGCGAGAGGATGTTCGAGTCAAGTTCAAGCTTGAAAGGAGTGCTGAAAGCGAAGCATGTGGCTGATGCCGTGGTGTTCCTTGCTTCTGAAGAGGCTGAATTCATCAACGGCCAAAATCTGGCGGTCGATGGTGGATGGGCAGGGATGGGATAGGCTATCCTGTGGAGACTAGAAATAAGATTTGCAAAGTCTTTAGCTCCCCTGGGCTTTGTTTGCTGCTTTAGCAATTCAAATCTGGAGAAAACAAGAACTCTGGCTGATGCTATCTTGTTTGTGAAAGGAACATTTTGCTTTCATCTTTAAATTCGGCGACTCGGTTGGTGATTTGATGATAAGTATGCGTTGGTGCTTGCTCAATTCAACCGAAGGAGTAGCCGAAAGTCCTGCTATGCCTCGAACTTTATTTGTTTTGTTGCCCTGCGGCCCCGTGCAGGGACCCTGCCAGGCGGAGCTCGGTTTTTGCAGACAAAATTCGGGTGGCAGCTTTTTAGGAAATAGCTTTTTAAAGATGAACACCAAAAACAAAATAAATAATAAAAAGTTCAAAACACGTGAGATAAAACTTAAATTATAAAACTTCATTCCTTAATCATTTACAAAAAAATTGCTCCAACCACCTAACAAAAAAAGAATTAGGGCAAAACATTCATAGACCAAGCCTTTTGTGCAAAAAAATTATGAGAGAGGGGGGAGGGGGAGCGGAGAGAGAGCAACAAGCAGGTGATACTTAGAGACTACGTCAGCCGGATTTTGAGAGTAAATGACGGAACATAAGGATCCAACCCAAATCCATAAGCCAAAGCAGGGCATGAACACCTCTGTTAAGCTTCAAAGATGACATTTGTTTACATCAAAAGCAATTATTTTCATGTTGGTAAGCAGTACGCACTCAATGTGACCTGTAACCGGAGAGAAACTAACATGAAATTAATTTGTGCATTCCGTCGAACATGTTGGTCACAGTTTCATGAAGGTGTTCATATAATTAAAGCAAGTGAGAGATTAAAATCTAAAAATTGTCGTTGTACATGTTAGCATACTGAGAATCAGTGAAAAAACATCAAGCTTGATCGGATTTTGCTCAAACAGAAACAAGATCTTCAAGAATCTGTTCTTAATTGGATCTCACCTTGAAGATGCGATTAACAGTTGAATCAGTATGTCAATAACATATCTAGAGACAACTCAGATTCTATATGTTTGAATGCAGAAAAGGAAACCTTAAAATCAATATGAGGTCATTCTTAGACGATACGTTTTTAGGTATCAGAGATCCTGCGTGTTTTTTATAACGTCTGATCAGTGGATGGACATGGAATTTGCTTTCTGCAATATGATTTTAGAAACACGTTAAACGAGACAATGTAATTTGGCAATTGATATCTGCTGCTGGTTGTTCGGAGAGAAAATCTGTCTTTAGTTCTTCCTATTGAACATTCAAGGACAATGAGCTCTCTGCTTTTGCCATATGCAAAATGCATGTAAACGAGTATTCAAGTTTTGTAGATATTTGATGATCCATATCCGATTTTGATATTACCAGCTTAGTGCAGTATTCTGCTGGTGACGGTTTCTTTGTTTTATGATCGGTCTGTATTCTGGAGATTTCTCCATTCAATTCAGGTTGATGCTTGGTCTGCCACTCCTGGCTTGAGGTCTTCTCTGTATCCCAGAGACCATGAGGATGACATAGGAACCCAGCAGGAGGATTTCGGGTTCTGTTACCATCATAAGCTTCGACTGTTGCTTGAAGGGTCATGCTTTAGGCAGTGATCAGAGCTCATGCTCACCCCATGATCACCTAAACAGATTCGAGTGCCGATGCTTTGAACGAAGAATAATATCCTCGTTAAACATGTTGTGTCAAACCCAGTCCTATAGACATGAAGGTGGTCCTTTCCTTTGCCTGATCCCCTGGAAAGGACAAACGACCATGGCCCTTTCTTGGCCTCTTTTGCATGCTATCAATCAAGTTAGTCTGGCTGCGGTAGGCATCTTTCGCTATGAAGATGGCGATAGCTCTAAAATACTTTTGGAGCAGATGGTGAAGATCATCATGTCCCCTCGACCTCTTCATTGATGACGAATTACCATTTTGGAGGTTCCCAGATCACATTCATACCCTGCTATATATTATTTAGTAATGGAAATTGTAAAAAGAAAATACAATGATCATTTTTTGACAAACAAGAAAGAAGAAAGAAGAAATGCACACGACCTTTAGAATTATATGACAACATTACTTGTCAATATTGACCGTCTTGTATACTACTGACAAAATAAAAACTCGGAACATGTCGAACTTGCCCCGCCCAGGAACAAGGTGTTGCTGGAGGCAGGAGGTTCCACTGTCAGCAGGAACACGGAGCTCTCAACCTGAACCTCACTCGCCAGTGGCACCATTAATGGAGACATCTTCGAACCGATATTTCTCTTCTTCCAAAATTATCTCTCTTAATGCAGGCAGGAAAGTTGCTATGGAAATTTTGAATTAATACTAGCTATCTGTCTCTGTACATTATCCTAAGAATAACGGTGCCTTTTGAACCAAAAGTTTTTTTTCCTATCAAACGCCAATATGCCACTCTCTTGTCTCTCCTCTTGGCGTTTTTCCAGAAAGAATTCGTCTCCAGCAAATGACTCCTGCTCTTGAGCAAAGCCCTCGCCAGTCCCAGCTCATCACCAATCTCAGTCATAAGGTCCGCTCCCAAATGCCTCCGGTGCCAGCTCATCATCATCCTCCGCCTCATCGTCATCCTCGTCAGGCCTCACGAAATCCAGCATGAGCCCTCGACACGCACCATACCACTGACCACAATCTCCACTATTCTCTCACACCGCATGGACATCCTAAGTGTCAGCACCACCATCGTCCTCCGTCCCTCGCCATGCCATTTGATCCTGCCACTACCATCGCCCGCTCGTCCATCACCACCTTGCCTTCCCTAGCCGACACTTAGGATGTCAATGCGGCACGAGAGGAAGGTGGAGATTGTGGCCAGTGGTGGGGCGCGTGTCAAGAGGCCTATTGCGATAAGGCGAGCGATCAAACAATAATATAAATAGAAGAAGAAAATAAATCAGACACCGAATTTACGTGGTTCAGTCGTAAAGACTTACGTCCATGGGGAGAGCAACGACGAATTTCATTATAGATCAAGCGATACAAGGAAATTACACACTCGAGTCACTCAAATACTCTCTTAGTGTTTCCCAAGCCCAATTACACCCAATAACACACGCAGTGTTTAGCCCCGAAGTTCCTCAAGAAATAATCTCTCAATCTCACAAAGGAATTATACGTAAATCTTACCACAAGATTTAATTGGCTTGAATACTAAAACTTCTTGGATGTAATTCATGGACAAGAACGACAAAGAAAATCCCTCCCAAACACTCAACAACGAGACGACGCTTCAAGACCAATTCTTCATGATCAATCTCTGCCACCGCACGGCCACAAGTCCATAAATAAGTGAGACTCTTATTCTTTTGCCAACTTATCATAGGATTCTATTTCATATCTTAAACGATTTTATCCAAAACATATCTCAGTATATTTTAAACAAAATCCAAGTTCAAGTGAAAGTTGAACTTTCTATTTTAGCGGCCAAATTCTTCAACGCAGATTTGAATTTTGGGAAGTTGATCTTCGGATCTTCTTTACTCAATTTCAAACGTCCGCAATATATCTAATTCGGAATATTCAGAATTTCACATTTAACTCAAACTCGAGACATATTTTAACAGAGCCCATGCTGGATTTCGTGAGGCCTGATGATGATGACAATATGTGGCAGGGGATGATGATGAGCCGGCACTAGCGGGGACTTTGCTTGAGAGCAGGATTCATTTGCTAGAGATGAATTCTTTCTGAAAAAACACCAAGAGGAGAGACAAAAGAGAGCGGCGTATTGGCTTTTGATAAGATAAGAAATTTGTGGTTCAAAAGGCACTAGTGCTTTGTCCTTTCTCTAGTTCTATATATGGAGTGGCTAGGCATTTCCCTCAGCACAACTTCATAGGGCATTTCTGTACTCCGCTTCCCATTCTCTGCCTAAAGAAATGACAAGCCAAGCGTCAAACAAACTTGATGGCAAAGTAGCCATCGTCACTGGTGGAGCGAGTGGCATTGGTGAGGAGACAGCGTGTCGGTTGGCGAATCACGGTGCACACGTTGTGATTGCCGATATCCAAGACGAAAAGGGCCGAGATGTTGCGGCATCAATCGGATCTCACCAATGCACCTACATCCATTGCGATGTCACAGATGAGCAACTGGTGAAGTTCTTGGTGGAATCAACTCTTCAATCAAACGGTCACCTAGACATCTTGTTCAGCAATGCAGGCATAGCAATGACGTCAAACAGGACATTCTCAAGTTCAACGTACCGGCTTTCGAAAGGCTTTTTGCTGTCAATGTTCAGGGAATGGCCGCCTGTGTCAAGCACGGGGCGCGCGCCATGGTGGCGGGAGCCATAAAGGGAAGCATTATTTGCACGGCAAGCATCCGGCCAGCACCGGAAACGAGAATTATGTGGACTATGCAATGTCTAAGCATGCCGTGCTGGGTCTGGTGAGGTCGGCAAGCAAGCAACTCGGAGCATACGGTATACGCGTGAACTGTGTCTCCCCTGGAGTGGTCGCAACAGCATTACTCCGTAGAGTGTTCGGCGTGAGTGAGGAGGAAGGCGAGAGGATGTTCGAGTCAAGTTCAAGCTTGAAAGGAGTGCTGAAAGCGAAGCATGTGGCTGATGCCGTGGTGTTCCTTGCTTCTGAAGAGGCCGAATTCATCAACGGCCACAATCTGGCGGTCGATGGTGGATGGGCAGGATAGGCTATCCTGGTGTGGAGACTAGAAATAAAACTTGCAAACTCTTAAATGCATTTGCTCGTGATGTAAAAGACTTGTTTAGAGCCGTGTAATTTTCTGTTAAGATGGAATAGCAAATTATCTTAAAGGCTGTCTCCTATAGAATTTTAAAGGAAGACAATTTAAACAGGACAAGTTCACTCTTGACTAGATGCCTGCTCTGTTAAAAATTAAAAGGGCGGCGTAAGCAAAGATATAGACATGAAGGAGAGCACTAACCTAAACTCAAGACTCCAACAAGAATAATCAGGACAGCAGCAAGCATATTTATTCTTCATCACCATTGAACGTAACAGAGTAGCAGCACGACTGAATCAATAGAGCTAACGTTAGTCACAGTCGACATTAACTCACAATTCTATATAAGAAGATGAAGTTGAAAATTCAGATCAGAGATTCACCAAAGCAAGGAAGTGATTTCAGTCAAATCATGTGCGAAAATTGGAAAGTCCCACCCTCTTCTTGTGCAAATCGGGGAGGGTGACCCTTGTTCGAGGCCGACAAGGGCAACCCTCACTCGAGGGAAGGAAGGGCAGCCCTCGTTTAAATCGACGAGGGCAGGCCTTCCAGAGTTTGCGAGTCAGCATATCTAAATAAAATCTGCAATTTCACTCACTTCGAATTCACACCCACGTGATTGAAGCTTGATTCAATGATGGTGGTGAAGAAGAATGTTGATTTCAGTCATGCCCTACTTGTGAAGGAGACATCTTCTCTTAGTTTGTGTCAATTATTTAAAAACGAGCATTAGATTACGCTGAGCTTATTTTTCTTAAATGACAATGCTTCTTTTTTTGTTCCCGGAAAAAAAAGTAGATTTTTTTTACTTCTCGTTATTATTCCACATCTATTCCCTGACCATTAATTTATTCCAGGAAATAAAAAAATTAACTAAGGTATACAAATAGACTTTTATCCATTTCTGTTCTAAGGAAAAAAAAACAGAAAAACAGAAAAATGTACTAGTTAACAATCAAGAGTGTTTAGAAGAGTTATCCGAGCTACAGCCAGACCCAGGGCTTCATTCCCTTGGTATTATACCTTTGTCTTAACAAACTTCTACTATCATTTATTATATTTTCGACACTAAAGTTATGGCCAACGTTGCCTAACAAAAACTATTCATCTCTACGTTCCATAAGAACTATGATTGTTGGAGCATTTTGATGGCTTATGGGATATCCTTGAGAAAATCCGTGCCCCAAAAGAAGGTGCGAGTGTTTTGGCAAGGTAGCTATAGAAAGATGCGAGAGCTCTTAGAATGAAGACCGTGAAAAAGGCTTGGGACACACTACAAGAAGAATTTCAAGCTAAGATCAAGATGTCGACGAAACACACTCTGAACGTCATAAAATTGAATTAATATCACTAAAAACTTTAAATTATTACGTATATAATAAATTATCCAAACTAATTTTTTTATCATAAAAAAAATTAAATTAGTACACTTTATAACAAATTTATTCTCATATTAATTGCTATTAAGTTTCATCATCAAATTACTATTATGATAAATTTGTTATAAATATATTAATTTGAGATTTTTTATAATTTAAAAATAAGTTTGGGGTAAATTTATAATAAATATATTAATTTAAGATTTTTTGTAATGTTAATCTTATAAAATTTATCGAGAGGGGGGTTTTTAATTTTTGATCAGTTTTGTAAATAGCTTAAACCCTCCTCAAAATGCCTCTAAATCTCTAGTCTATCCGTCGTGGTTGGGACATGTGGCCCAGAATGAAAGCAAAAAAAACATCTCTGACAATGCAGATACATTACTCAGGTCAATGTCAGTTATTGAGCGTCCATCAAATGGGAGAGGAACTAAACTAAAATTCATATCCCTTCTGCTCCTCCAACTTCCTGTAAAATCATTTCTAAAAGCTAATGAAAATGTATTTTCTCTGCCCACTGCCCGACTATTTCCTTGTTACCTTACCATTACCCCTACCAAATATATCCTACACATGTAAACACTTGCACATCAAACCACAAACTAACAGGGGTATCAAAACCACACTTCTCCAATTCCATATTGGTACCACAGATCCAAAAATCAATACACAAATCTAGAGAGAAAATTAGCAGATGCTATCTTGTTTTCAAAAGGAAATTTAAAGTGAAAAAGACACTAAAAGTATAATAATCTTTATACTGCATTTACTTTAGTGTCAAATTTTTCACCGGATACTTAAATGCCAAATCAGGAAAAAAAAAATTACTTAAATGTCTGCAATGATAAATTATAACCAAAAATCCTACATGGATTTTTTTAATATAAAGGCTATTCATACGTGGTTTTTTATATTAACAATAAAATAAAGAGCCCATCTTGGCCCAATTAGGCCTGCCTAGCCCAACTTTCGGCATGGGCTTGAGTTGAGTATACACCTCAAGCCCAAAATCGAATCTTCGGTCCAAAAATTCTTGTAAAGCTCAGGATATGCTCATCGAAATTGACTCATTGATCGCCTCTACAGCTATCCTCGGTTACCACAGGTCTCTTTGCTGTGGCCATTCTCGACACTAAAATTGAGATTGACTCGTGAGTCCACTTCGTTTGTTGGTGAGTCAATCAATAGTTTCTTTTTTTCCTTAGATTAGCTGAGAATGACCAACCATGAGGATGCTAGGGGCACATTTGACAACCTACCAAACTATAACAATTTCTATTTTTTAGTTTACCGGATTAGATTTGGAACAAAAATTCGTTTTATAAATAATTTGTTATCGGAAATTAATTTGGAACGAATCAATAAGTAAAAAAAAAATTATTTTATTCCCAATATCAATTCTAGAATCAAGCAACCAAAATTTCTTTTTTTTTTTATTTTCTTTTCTTATTTTCTTCTTGTTTTTCTTCCTTCTCTATTCCTCTTTCATTGTCGTTGCCATCAGCTGCTACTGTCGATTGCCGGGGACCAATTGCGCAAGGTCCAATGAGCTTGCCTCATCAGTGGCTGGGAGAGCCTTGCCCAAGCCTCCTCCGGCCATTGGTGAGCCTCACTTGGCCTAGCGAGACTCAACCTCGTCTAGATCTAGCGAGGCCAAGTTCACCTAGCTAGGTAAGGCTCAACCTTGCTCAAATCTGGCGAGGCCAAGCTCGCCTAGCTGTCGAGGGGCTTGACCTTGTCGGGCCACCACAAGATCGACATCGCCTAGCCAAGGTGAGGCCAACGTTCCTTGCCCAAATCTCGCTCAATTGAGCCTCGCCCAATCGCCAATGAGGCCACCAGGCCTCATCTAAGCAGTCGTTAGTCATCTCAAGGCCAGCGATTAGCCAAAGGTTAACAAAGAAGAGAAAAAATTAAAAATAAAAAAATAAAAAAATTATTTAAAAAATTAAAAGAAAATAGTTTAGATTAAAAATTTTGAAGGCATTGTTTAGAAATTGTTCTGAGTAAAATAAATAAAACATCATTTCAGATTAAAAATTATATCTTAAAATAAAATAATTATCAAATGCATCTTAAATAACCTATTGCGCACATGGTGATCTTTCGCATCTTTGAAAAGACAAACGAACATCATCTTGGGGGTCATATCAAACAACAAGACTCCGCATGACACTTGATGGCCGTTGGTTTGTCCCTCCTCGCAATGATCAAAAGTCCATGGAAAAAGGAAACGAGTGGAGGGCAGTTTGTCCAATCCTTGCATGAATAAAATAAACGTCCTCTCGTCCGGACGACCTTTCGACCCCTCCGAAAGCCGCCCCTTCTCGTTGCCAACGCAGCAGAGTCTCGTTCTCTCGCCCTCTCTCTCTCCGATGCACGCCATACGTTTGAGCTTCAGCGACTGGGTTGGGGCAGGGAAGAGAGGGAAGGAGGAAATGGGCATGCAACTGAAGGTCAACTGCGACTACCTACTGCGGCCGCAAGCGAATCTCGCGGCGGGTCGCCCGTTCCTGACACGTGCGGGTCCATCGTCATCTTCGCCATCGCGGAGTTCTGCGCAATTCAATGCTCGTCATTGGGTGGAGAGGGCTGTCAGTCTTGGTTTGAATGGACCGGCTGTCGGCGGCGGAGTGGGGAGTAGAAGGCGGAGAAAGAGGAGCGGGAGGTCTGACGTTGTGGTGGTAGCGTCGGGCAATGCGGCGGCACCGTCCTGGGATAGCTGGAAGCCCGACAAGGCTTCCTCGGCGCCGTCTCTCAGCGACATCGCTTGGCCTGCCGCTGGTTAGCATCATCACCCTCCTCCGTCCGCTTTATTATAATAATTTATCCTTTGCGAAATTCCCTTTTGTAGGGGGAAAAAAGCATTATTCTTGGCATTTCTTTTGTCGAGTTTCCGTTATGTCAGTTAACTTTTCACTAACTTACTATATGGACTTTTCTGATTGATAATGTACTATAAAATGTCCACGAAAGTTTTGCCCGGGCCTAGCCTGGGTACTACTCTTACTGTTCATTGATGGGGGATTGTTTGATTTAGTAAAACAAGTGTCGACACTAATGTCTTGGATAGAAGGAATCAACATTCTGCATTATCGCTGAACTTGCACGTAATTTAGGGAATTTCTGCTCGCGAGTGAAGGATCGCAATTGTTGTCTGCTCATGCTGTCTTCAAGGGATGCAGTAGAAAAGTTCCTTCCGTCAGTTTCATTCTTCATAGAGATTTTGAGATTGTAGGAAATTGAAATTTGCTGTTGTTGCCTGTGAGAAGACAGAAAGAAGTTTGTTGTTCATGCTGTGGTGAGGCTACTAATATCACATGGTCCCTTCAAATGGTTCGTGAGCTGGAAAAAAGTCTCATGAACCTTCTTGAAAGTCAAAACTACTGGTTGTACTTGGAGTTCTTGTCAATGGTCCTTGTTCATTCTCTCTTTGTTGTGTTTCTTTTTTTTTTTCATGAGAAATCTCCCCCTTGGATTGTAATATAAGTCTCTGTCATTTGTTCATGCTTACCGTTGTGTGTACAGATGAATGATCTCCCGAATTTGACATTTCATGAAGTAGATTAGATGAAAATCAAGATTACAGATTGACTTAAAATTTTGGAGGATTTGTGTTTTTGATTGTTCATTAATTGTTGTTCATTCTACATTGCTAAGTTGCCTTAACGGTTCAGGACATTTCAGTCTTTTAAATAAGTTTATGCAAGACCGAACTCAAATTACTCATCATTTCTGCTGGAGCCCAATTTAGTGCTAATATGATGACTATATGTGCAGTAATCTGTTATGTGACATTAAATAATGTAAGTTCTAATTTTCAAATCTTGTTGGCATGATAGGGGCATTTGCTGCTATGGCTATATTTGGAAAGATGGATCAAATTTTAGCACCAAAGGGGTTTTCGATGACAATTGCTCCTCTAGGTGCTGTTTGTGCAGTCCTCTTCACTGCTCCCTCCTCCCCTGCTGCTCGGGTACTCCATAACCCTTCTTTCTTTTCTTTTAGTCTGTTTGCAAGCGTGTATGTTCTGGAAAACCTTAGCGGCATGTAATGCTAATGCAAAAAGAGAGTGATTTTTAATATCTAAGATACAAAATCTACATTAGAATGATTGGAGTTGCAGTTTGCCCACCTTAGTTGAACCCAGAAAATGACTATGATACACTGCAGAGATATTCATCGTCCTGTGGGGATTAGCTGCCAGCTTTATGTCATAAATTTCGTGACAGTTTGTGTTTACAATTTCTCAATTTTGAGTACAAAAAAGGGCAGCATTCATGATTTAGAAAATACCAAGTCTCCACTGCAAATATGATAGGTAACTTTATCTTCTTGTATCTGAATTCATCCAATACAAGGAAAATTGCATTGGCAATCCTACTCACAAAATCTCTTGGTGCCCAGCAGAAGGGGAAAAAAAAAAAAACCACAAGATCACTCGGATTATGACCTCAACTTCTGGGATGGATCCCTGTATATTTAAAATGCACATTGTTTTCCAGATTGATACCCAAGGTGGCGTGTTGTCATCTGTCTCTTGATCATTTACCGTGCCGGAGAAAAACTTCAAGCTGCAAATACATATCTAGCATAGCATTGTTCTCATAGCGGCGAAAAGCACAGAAGATGACTTTGTTTGGTCCTCTCTCCTGTGGTTTAGTATCTTTCAGTTTCACTTCCTGAGGATCCCCTAATTTACACCATTTCTTTGTTGACTCCCACGATGCGTTGGGTGATACGTCCCCTGGGTTCTTCCTGCCAGTTGGAAAACAATTGAGCCTCAAGGAACCAACAGATATCAACATAATTGTCATTATACATGTCAAGAAGAACTTGCATGTAGCAGTACCTTCTTTTTCTCTCAGAAAGATTGGTGTGGTTACAGTTGCTACAGGGCATGATTTTCTTGCATTTGGTCAAGGACTCATTCATCTCCTCTTCAATGCAGAAGTATAACATGTTCATGGCTCAGATAGGATGTGCAGCCATTGGTGTGCTTGCATTTTCCATGTTTGGGCCAGGTTGGCTTGCTAGGAGCACGGCTCTAGCTGCATCTATTGCTTTCATGATCTATACCCGCGCAACACATCCGCCGGGTAACCACCTATTCGTGCCCTCATGATTTCTCATCTCAAGGTAGTTCACATGACGCATTTGAAAGATAAATCATTCATGTGAACCGAATGCAGCTGCAAGCTTGCCGATACTGTTCATCGATGCTGCCAAGTTGCACCACTTGAATTTTTGGTATGCCATCTTCCCAGGTGCTACTGGTTGCATTGTGCTCTGCCTGATCGTAAGTTCCTTTCCTTCTCAAGTGCAAATGTCTTCAGAACATTCAAGCTGTTTCTTTTGACTGCATTCATTTTGGCATTTTTAATCCGTCTGTGTTTTTTAACTTCAGAGGAGCTTTAGATTGCATGTTGCCTGCTCTAACAGATGATCTTTCACTAAGAGTCCAAGTACATGATAGGCATAAGTGACGAGTATCTGCTTAACCAGAACAGACAGATTTTAAATGGATATGTAGAACACCGCACCTCGGATAAATGGCTACGCACACCATGCATCTTTAGATTTTTAAGGAGATATTCACATGACCATTATGGACCGGCGACCAACCTCTCTTTTTCCCCCTTTATTATCAATTTTCTGCAGCAAGAGATGGTATCTTTCTTGAAGGAGAACGTGAAATTCTGATTTGTACATGGAAGACAAATTGTTAACTTTCCGGAGCTAGACATCCACGGAAAGGAAGACCAGGAAATTTGTACAGAAGCCTGCAGCCGAGAGAGAAGTGCGCCCCCCAGCCCCGGCTCCGGCTCCGTCTCCGGCCCCAAGGCTCGTTCAGTCAGCAACACAAGGGAAGTTGGTGTATTGCATTATTTGTACAGATTATAGATGATGGGGCAGAGAATGTTGTTAGGCAAATGACCTCCTCTTCTGGCTCAATCTATAAGTTTCTGAATAACGCAAATCGATGGAATGAGCGTGTGAAAACTCTGTCGGATGAAGGTGCGATTATTACTTAATAATCTAACACTCCCTTCACATTTAGTCAAGTTTTTTTTTTGCATAGTACTAAACGTGGAACTATGTAATTAGGGGATATAGATAGGAGCTTGGAAAAATTTAAATCGGTCTCACTTAGTGTCGTAGTATATAAAACAATTAGCAGTGATCTTGCCAAATTTCACATGATATCATAACACGAGATCCTAAGTTCATGAGGAATTGTGTGGGATTCCTATCAACTATTTAAAAAGTTTAAACTATTAGATTGGCATGTAATTTATTATCTAATATTCTAATACTCTCCCTTGCACTTGATTTGATCTTTTTGTCGTTAACAGTAGGTGGCCGTGATGGTTTGCACTTTACTACTCTCATTGCCAAGAGAACGAGTTTGAATCTCCGGTCATTAGAATCTTAAGTGGTGATCCCTAGTGGTGGGTTCCTAGGCCAGCTCCCCTCAAATTATAGTCAGTGGTCACCGTTGGACCTGTCGGGCCCTCGAAGGTTGTGAGCACCCGTAAGATTGTGCCAGGCCAGATCTTGGATACCAAAAAAAAAATATGTAATTGGAAATACATAAAAGAGCTCGAAAAATTTAAATTCAAGATCTCAAGAACCGATACCATACAAAATTTTATGAGACTTACTCTTTGAAAAATTAGCAGATATACCACAAAATCTCACAATTTGAGCTCAATTTTATGTCATGAGACAAGCCATTTGATCATAGTGAGGTCACCGTTTTTATGTCCTCACAAAATCTCACAATCCGAGCTCAATTTCATGTCATGAGGCAAGCGCCTATATCATAATGAGGTCATCATTTTCTTTCGCACTAGTAAAATAAGCAAAATGATAATCGTCTCCTTTCACATTAGGAAAACAGGCAAAATGATTATGAAAACAAAGTGAAATCGGTCTTGACATCTCCCGCACTTCACCTCGGCTTCGGCCCGTTGACTTGGACCCTCGTGACTCACGTGAGGGAAATTTCTTCCTATCTTTTCGCAGATCCGATGAAAAAAAGGAAGTTCAGTACTGCTTTTTATTGTTGTTAATTCATTTTTTTGTGGTAAAAAAATGAGACGTAATCTACGGGATCGCAGTCCCACAGATTTTGTCGAAAGTCCTATGTTGCGAACGTCATCTCGGGATCGGGCACGTGTCGCGGTGGGCCCCGCCCACTGAAAGCCACGGCACTGACTGACCGAGCGCTGACGTCAGCTTCCCGGTGGGTGGGGACAGCTTCCGGACAGGGACGCCTCGCTGTCGCCGTCGCGATCGGCGCCTTCTTTAGTGGCGGGACCCGCCGCAGCGCCACCCCCATACCCTCTCGTCCCTTCCACGAACTTGTCATTTTTTCTTCTCTTTCCTGGAAAAAAAAAACAATTTCCCTTTTTTTTCCTTGTCGTTTCTTCCTTTTATCCTTTTAAATTTTAAAAATAAAAGTCCCAAAAAATCTCAAATTTATACTATTTACCCTAAATTTTTCTATGATATTAACCCAAACTATACTCGTTATAACATGTTTACCTAAAAAAATTTTATGGCATAAAAAATCATAACTTTGTAATCATCTGTCAATATTTTGTTAGATTGTTTTAAAGAAAAAATGACATTTTTATTTTATTTAAATCACGTAGACATCGTATTAACACTTTATTTTTTGATGTCCATAGAGGCAAATTTTTAACGATTCTTAATGATAGATCTTTGATGGAATGTAAATTTATCACACAATTATAAATTTATGATTTTTTATTTTAGGATAAATATATTATAGTAGGCGTAATCTAGGACTTTTGGCAATTTTTTCTTATTAAATTTACTATAAATGTTGAATTTTGTGTCTATTCATTTTGCCCAAACACCTAGAATAAGGTGCTAAAAAATAATGACTAACTTCAATTCCGCAAGTTAGCTCATAAAAAGGTGTAGACTTTTGGGCGGACCAGGAGTTTCATATCGACAAGAAGGTGATTTCTTTTCTTCTTTTTGAGCTTCCTAGAAGGTGACTTTGTACGGCGATGATGACGTGGGGAAACATTAAAAAAAAATTAAAGACGAAAAGATGAAGCTGAAAAGGTGGTGGGTTTGACTAAGACTCGAGCGCCAATGGATCCACACACAACACGCCACGTTTCACTCCTTGTCCACGTCAGGTAGGCCCCACCTCCCTCCTTTGATAGTGACATTGGGTTGGAGTTGCTGGTGTTGGGAATCTCTTGCGGACCAAATTTTCGTACGTGCGAACCGGACGGTCTCTCCCATCAAAAAATAAGAAAATCGGACATCCTCTGCCGTCGATCAAATTAGAATTATGTACGACTCACATCATCTAACAATCGAGATGATTTAATTATCCATATGCTGAGTTCCGATAAGATTTTTTTCGCATTTCCTATCATGAGGTTAGCTTAGGAAAGACGGGCTCCCTCTTGTTATTTTAATTTCTTTTTTGAGCCCATGGTACCTCCTTGATGAAATCTTATAAAACGTGACCTCCAGATAGACGGTAGGTAATCCGAGGAAAAGGACACGACACTTGGCGCCGCGCGAATGGCCGGCGGTGGGATGCCGTATGGGTAAAGTCATACAAGAGTTTCCAGGAGATTGAGCTCCAGCACACATGATATTCCAAAATCGGAAGCTTCCTAATCCTCCATTTCCATTCTTTTGACTTTTTTTTAATCCTTTTTGATACGTTGACTCCAAGCCAAACTACTAAGGGGGAAAATTTATCAACTAGTACACGTCAAATAAATTTACTATCAACTAATTAGTTTACCCTAAATTGATATATTTATAATAAATTTATTCTTTTTTTAGTTTTCATTAAATTAGATTAATAACCACAAATTGGTATACATGTAATAAATAAAGAATAAAACCCGAAACTGATATATCAACGGTAAAATTTAACGAAGATTAACGAAAAGTAAATTTATTACAATGTATATCGGTTTGGGGTTTAAAATTAATTTTGAATAAATATATTACATGCATATCAATTTGGGGTTTTTATGGTATTAACCTTACAAAATATTTCGGTAAAAATGATGGATTGTGTTATTTACAAAAATGAACTAAAGAAATTATTTTTATCTTTGATGAAATCTATAGACGTATGTTGTTGTGAATAATAAAAATATTTTTTTATTAATTAATTATTTCAAGCGATTTTTTCAGAAATTATGTTTTAAATCATCCCATTTTTTTATGAAAGAGATGGAGTCTTCATCCCGGTCGCAAGAGAGGTACGAGTTTGGCTTTCTAAAGGTGCATCATGATGTGCAAGAATCAACGACATTGTTGACCAAGCAAAACATTGGCAGCCTCTTTTCCCCAACTTCAATTCCATAATGTCTTCATGACAAAACTTCGCTTCTTCCTGTCTATTCATCAGAAATTGGATGGACAAAGCAATTATACCAGTAAAGTCAACTCTTCTTCTATAGAAAAGTTTCCTGGACAGTGCTTGCCACTAAGGAAGGATCAAAATCCGCAAAGTGTTGTCGGCTCAGGAGAACTTGAGAAACATCTGCGTATTTGCTTGTTGAAAGAAACATTGGCTGAGACTGAGGAGCTTCATCACATCATGCTGACAAGCTGATCAAAGAAGCTCTTTCCTTTTCTAAGGCTCATTAAGAATATGGGTCACCCGGTATGCGCCTCCAGGTTCGTCGAGTTCAGTACCCCTCACCACCAAATCGACCATCCGGGCTCTGGTTTTCGAGTTATTTTATGAGCATTAAGGTCTCTCTAGCTCCAGTATGAATTTACAAATCACAGTAAAAACTCCATTTCTATCTAGCAAAGAGGTAACATGCTCGACATTGTATTGATAAACAAGGTTTCTTTATTTAGTTTACACAGAAAACAGACCATCCCATTGGAGGAATCCCCAAGAGAACAAAACCTAAAGAAAAGGAAATCAACACAGGTTCCAACTTCCTTGAGAAAGCTCACTACAGCATTTGGACAGATGCTTGCTATTCATGGAGCTTATTGCACACTTATAGCGTATCCCCTCATATATGATACAAGAAAACAAAGGGAGTGAATGGCATCAAAGACGCCTTCAGTATGACCAAGGCCAAAAGGCGGGATCTTCAGCATGGAATCCAAAGTTACACGAAGTCGGGGGCAGGACGGCGTAGTCAGCATTTTCGAGCTTTAGGTAATTGTGAGTGGGCAAAAGGCTCTTGCTCAAATTATCTTCTTCATCTTGAGATAGGTCCGACTGGTCAGGTTCGAAAGCATAGGAAGAATCGCCGGGCTCTAAGAGTGAAGAGTGGGCAACGTCAGTGTAATGCGGACTTTCAGAATCGAACATGTCGCTCTTGACCGAGCAAATATCCTCTGGCCGGCATGTAGGAATGGGGACTTTAGACACTTCGTCCTCAGAGACGGATTCAGCAATGGGGTTCTGGAATAGCCCTTGAGATGATTTGCTGGACGACTCGGAACTCTCCTTCTCCTTTCCCTTGTGAAGCAGCTTGTCCGTGAGGTTAAGAACCTGGTAAAAGCATTCGTCAGTTCATCAAATTTTCCAGCGTATCAAATACACTATCAGTACATTCTCCAGCAAGCATGAAAATATGACCCCTGAAAGATCAACTTTGAACTGATCATATAGCTATAACCACGTTTTTCAAGGGGTTCGAATGAAAGTTGTTTTCAACTATCAAGATCCAGACCTCGGCTTTCAGATCATTCCGCTCCTTGATGAGAGTGTCGTAGTCCGACTTCAGGGTGTTATAAGAAGCTTGCAAAGTTTCATAATCCTTCTCTAGTTGCTTTGTCTTCCACCGTGCACGACGATTCTGAAACCATATCGCTACCTGTCGTGGCTGCAATCCGAGGTCTTTTGCCAACTGGATTTTGCGATCAGGCTCGAGCTTGTTCTCTACTTCAAAACTCTTTTCAAGAAACTGTACCTGCTCAACAGTTAGGCGCCTCTTCTTTTCAGGCTGATGGAAGTAATCCTCCAGGTCGTCTTCCCCGTTTTCATCAGGGTCGATTGACCGGAAAAACGGTCTGTTCAATCTGTTTCCCCTGTGAGCATCTTCGAAGCTCACCATGGCTCTTGAACCTACATCACCATACCACGCCAATAAGGGAGTGTCCTGTAATGACCACCGACCTCTAGGAACCACATGGTCCTAATTACAACTCATTCCGAAAATAAAAGAGACCATTCTTCCCAAGAAGCTGTCCATGCTGAAGAACAATTCATGGGTTAATAGTGTAATTCTTGAATATATACTGGCGGATCAGTTGCATCTGCACAGTTTACACTAACCTATACGTTCTATTTCACCAAATGATTGTCCACCATATGAACTCATATTACAAAAATGACAGCCGAAGATGGGGAATACTACTTGGCCAAAAGAAAATCAAGGAATCCAGCAAACAAAAATTCATCCATCCACTACATGAGATGAACTCAACCTCCACAGGCAGAGTTTATATTAAGGTATACAAATTCATCATAAAAGAGAGAGAGAGAGTACCCAGAAAAGGAGAAGACCCAGAAAGGAAAAAGGCATCAGAAGAAGGAGGGGGAGGGACCCTTTGGTTCTGAAGCAGAGTCGTGATAGCCGAGGCCGAAGCACCGCCCGCCATCAGCAGAGGTCGCGAACAAAAAAAGAGAAAAAGGGTGGGTGATCTTGGTCAAAGTCTCTTCACTCAGGCTACTTCCATGACAGCGGCTTCTTCAGACGATCAAACTGTCTCGTCTTCCGTCCGCGTCTCTGTCGAGTTGAAGAACCTAAGGCTTGTGGCGAAAGAAGCTGGTGATGATGATCTCTGTGATGTGAGAAGTGTGGGAACACCGGCTGCTCACACCCATCACGCAGGGGGCCACAGAGGGAAACAGGGGATTTGAACAATCTCAGGTTGGAGAGGTGGGGAGAAAGCTTTGGGGTGTGGGTTCTGAAAGGGGGTTTGGGGTTCTCAAAGGGCGATGAATCTTTCAGTGCAGAGTGGTGGGAGAAGAGCAGAGAAAGCTCCTCTCTCTCTCTCTCTCTCTCTCTCTCTCTGTATACAGGAAGAAGAAGAAAGACTCTTTCTTTCTTGAACCTTGATGGGGGGGTTAATATAGTTTCTCATTTTCTTATTCTCCTGACAGTGGAGAGGGAGGTCACGTGTTTACCATGGTGCCCCTGTTTAATCTCTGTCCAAAAAGCTACAGACATAAAAAACTTACAGGAACATATATATGTATTTCCTTTATTTATGCAAAGGATAATTTACAGAATACCAGAAAACCATATCAGAATGCAATGTTTCCCATTCATATATAGTCCTATCAACCACTTCTTACTACTTAGGTGTAAAAGATTCCCCTAGAACATTAATTTTTTTTCCGTAGTCCTATCAACCACTTCCGAGTATTTAGGTTCAAAAGATTCTGCCGGAACATAAGTTCTTTTCCATAATCCTATCAACCACTTCTTTACAAACTATTTTTAATAGTTCAAAGCAAGATAAGTGAGAGTTTTTAATTTAAGAATCAAGAATTCGCATGTTCATTTATTTTCATTATATTACTGATGAGTTCTCGACCCAACATTCTATACTTCTTAGTACTCTTTCATGATTCGTCCTATATAAATAATAATACCTAACAAATACAAATTTCAGTAAAAGATTATCTCAAATTCATAAGAGAAATTTAGAAAATCAATCCACGTCATCCTATCGAAATAAAGCACTACATATCTAAGGGAAAAAGAAAGAAGACAATACCCAATTGAGAGAGGATCACATTTTTACTAAGACCGGCAAAACCCACTTTCCCCATATAGTCAATGCAAAGTCAAATCAACTCTCATGGTTTGTGGGTGAAATTAAGGAAAGTGGGGTGACACGAGGGGCCTCTGTGCAAGCACTCAACTCAGCCCCAGCAAGGGCAAATGGGTAAATTCGATGAACAACAGGGAAGGGTAGATGCAGATGCAGATGACAACGGAGCTAAGGGAAGAAGACAAAACCCACCCCACAAAAAATTTAAAAAATTTAAAAAAAGTGAAAATGAAAAGGGAATCTTGTCCAATCAGTCGGTATTCAAGAAGGAACGGGTGGCAAGGCTTCCCCATAATATAAAAACCCGATTTCATTTTTAGAAAAAATTAATATCTTTTTGGGTATTTTAGTAGCTTGGAGTATAAAATAATAGAGCTTAGAGAGAGAGAGAGAAAAAGAGGGGGGAGCGAGTCGGGGGTCGACAGGTGACTCACCGCCGTTTGACCTGGCGATTCCGCTGCCCCCCTCCAACTCAGCGGGCCCCACCGCCGGGGCCACGTCATCGTGCCCCCCGGGGCCCCGCCGGGGGCCCACCGTGTCGCTCTCTCGCTCTCGCTCGCTCTTGCCTGGATCGTTCGCGGGCGGGGGAAGGGAAAGCGACGCGAGACGACTCCATCCAGACGACTCCATCCAGATTTTTGATATGCGAGTTGGCCTTTTTATCAAGCGGAGAACGAGGCCACGGACCTCTCTGGCCCGGGGGGGGACCACCGGCGAAAGTTTCAGTTTCGGCTTCGCCTCCGCCTGCTTATCGCCGTCCGTCTACTCCCCGCCACTCGATTGCTTCCACGATGTTGATTCCTAATTTTGTGGAGCGCAGCGCGAAATTCGGACGCGCATATCGAAACCGGTCTGGTCCCGGGTTTTAGGATGGACGGTATTCTATCGCTTCTAAAACGTGCAAAGTAAGTTATCCAATGGGTGGGATTTAGATTTCAAGTTTGAGTGAAACCTAAAACTTGAAATTTGGAAGAAATCTTTGTGTTTCTTTTGTTTTATGTCTTGATACGATTATGCGGTATTCTATAGCGTACAATGATAAGTGTGTAATTTGAAACATGAGTTTTCATTTGCGATTATAACCTAAAACTTTTACTTTGATAACATTTTAGAATTTTTATATTTATAAATATGAGTTGCAATTAATGAATTATACCAAATAATGGTCATTAGAGATAATATTCACTATAATCATTTAATTAAGAGTACAAATAAAACATGCATATATCTTAGAATCCGTGATATGATAGGTTTTAAGTTCCTAAATATGCAGTATGATCCGGGTTTAAAAAATTGAAGAAACCTATTCCAATAGATACGTTTCAAATGAAACTTAAACGGAATATGGAATCACG
This sequence comes from Eucalyptus guilfoylei, assembly GCA_016097605.1. Lineage (NCBI taxonomy): Eukaryota > Viridiplantae > Streptophyta > Magnoliopsida > Myrtales > Myrtaceae > Eucalyptus > Eucalyptus guilfoylei. The sequence goes on from CM027861.1 coordinate 2,301,024, forward strand.
GTATCCCAGAATTGTTCGTATTTGAAAGCATCGGGAGAAATGTGTGAGTCGTATCGAAGAAGTCTCGCATAAAATAATTGATATAGAACGAAGCAATTAATTTATTCTATTTGACAGATTCGACCTTGAGGTCCTGGGCTCCCAACAATCATAGATGCACATTGCGTCTCCATCGGCAGATATGTCATGCTTTATATATCTTCGAATTCAAGGATCTCCCAATCACAAGCACTTTCTGGGTCAAAAGTGGCGTCTGCAAGCAAGAAGAAGGATGCTGAAAAAGACGGCTTGGTGGGTGCATTGTTTTTGTGCTCGAGTGTTTCCAAGAAGCGCAAGGCTAAGGAGATTCGCAAAAAGCTACCAAGACATTCAAACTTAATAAATCGGATCGATCGCATGGTCTAACGATATCCAAAAAACAAACTCATGTAGCAACTCATCTGAAGACGATAACTCGGATTTCAATCGAATTGATCCACGTTTAACATGCAGGATATGGCACGCCAGATTCAAGCTCGACGACATCTTGGTCAGGTGAACTTTTTGGAGGGATGTGATGAATGGAATGGTCGATCGTGTAAACGCGACGGTCACGGTCGCTTTCGGATGTGACCTATGAACGATGAACAGTTCTTATCCCTAACGTTGTCCTCACAACGACGATCTAGAAAGCCCAATAAGGCCCACAGAAGGCCCAAAGTCTTGTCCAAGAGGCCCAATAGGAAAATCCTAGGTTGCTACGAAAATGTGCAAGTGGCGTCTTCAATGTTCCGATTCCCACATCCTCTTTCCCAAGTTCTAAAATGAAATATAACCTAAACACGACCCATTTGCGCGACACGAGCAAGACGTGAGCTGAAACATGAATTACGGAGAAAGAATCCGAATATGGCACGACGAGGATAGCCCGACTAATCAAGATGCTTTAGATTGATACGATCTACAAGCACAAATATGACATGCCAATAGGATTGCTGGTGACACGAAGGCCAGAACCAAGCCTGGCTCAATATCCTTCATGCACGTTTTGGATCTTTTTTCTTTTTTTTTGGCCATCCTCTAAGTATCTCCATTTTTGTTTAAGGGGTCTAGGGTTACTCTCGAAATTAGATCATATTGGTTCTACGTGATCTTGAATAACTACACATGTATCGTAGGCCCAAGAGTAAATCGAACTCATCGTGACATCGTAGCTACATTGGTTTTACTTAAAAGTAACGCAAACATATCTCAATCTCTCACATCCCTCGTTTAGATTCCACATCTTTTGGCATGTCACATATTGTCAAATCTTGAGCATGAGTGAAGATACCAAACCCTGCAAATTGGAATAACTTTCAGGTGATTCTAAAGCATGACATCCCCATCCACCGAAGGTATCACCAGGAGGAGCACTGGTGTGGTTCTAACCTTGAAACTGACCGATTTTAGGTGGTTTCCGATTTCTAATATTTGAAACTTGTGATAATCGTTCTGATTCTCAATCCCACCACTTGAATTGCCTAAACTAAACCAATACATATACATATACATATATATGTATATATATATATATATATGTATATATTTACAATTCTTATTATAACAAAACACATCCCATTACAATTCTTATTATTACAATGGCTGAGAGGCACTCCCACTTGCAATTACAACATAAGATGTAACAAAAACTATATTCATATTCCTTGTAAGTTGCACATAATAGAAAAGAAAAAAAGAAAGAAAGAAATCACCGCTAGTTCCTAGACCCATTTGGCCTAAAGAGTCAGTTTGGTTCCAAGATTAAGTGGGCCGGTGCCCGGTTTCACAAATAAGGAACCGGCCCCGCCGATCTAGTCTCAAGTTTTAGAATGGGAATCGACCAACCCTAGAATAATCATCATTAGGACTCATTATGCACATGTCAAATTCAAGGGAATTCGTTCATTTCCCTCCAAAATGGTAGCCTTGCGCGGGTGGTAATTTCTAATTAGAGCAAGGTGATCCGACACCATTTAAGAATCCCTCCTTTATAGCCAATGAGATGATAATCAAATCGAGCTCAAGAACATATCAGGTGGCTAATCTCTATCAATCAAAGCCAGAATCCGTCTTTCGGTCCCTGTCTCCGATGAAGACCGATCGAGGCCGACCATTGAGGACAGAACAAGATCAATCCTTTCCGGCCACGGAAGTTGGCAGATCAGTCGATGCGACAACCGACCGAGCCTGGACCCCAGCTCTTAGTTTTCTCGTGTGATTCCAATAGGCTTTCCATGGCGTGGTCCCCATGCCTGTGCTGCTCAGTAGACGAAGAAGGAAAGCCCACCACAATACGTTGAGACTCCATAAGTGATCATTAAACCAGGCGGTGCGTTCTGCCCCACCACACCATGGCACGACCCATGTCGCTGTACTGCACTTGCTTATCTTATCGACGTCAAACCGAATAGCGGGTTCGACTTTTTCACTGTCCTCAATGGGAGTTCTCTCTCGAGACTTTGATCCAACTTCTGTTCTTGTTAGGTTCAAAGTTCTCGAGTGCTTTCCCGAAATTTGGACCCAAGAAACTTAAACGCGTCGATCGTCGATTGAGGGAGATATCCAATTATAGGGTGAGTTGTGTACTAAGCAATGGGAAGTGTGATCATGCAGATTGAGCAGCGTCAAAAGTCAGGCATAGGGAATTGTTACCATGTCAAATGGCTATTTGAGCGTTCCTTTATCTTTTCTTCCACTAGCCTAAAGTGCGCTTGAAGCTGCATCTGTCTAACCGAGAGTGCGACAGCAACAGGTTCCTAAGCAGCCAATCAAATTGGATTCATCTAAACAGAATCGCCGGCAACCCCACAACACCCGAGACTCAACCCCACCATTTTGATTGGGAAGGTTCTATCAATGACCGAAACAAGCCTGAGGCCGCTGAACCTTCTTGCAATATCACTTACAAAGCAAGACAATGGTAAGTTCTTTCCCAACATTCTTCTTGGGTAGCCATATGGATCTATTTACTGTTTTGTATTGTTGTTTTGACTGCTTCAGATGAAGCACGAGAGAGAAGAACTTACCCGATTTTCAATGCAATCGAGTAAATGGGAGGCCGGATAAGACCTGTCTCTTTCGGCTCACAGCCAATCAATTTGGGAGTGCAATGAGATAATCCAGCACCGAGTTTCCTCTAATCAAATTGCATCCACACGTTTCGAGCATCAGGAAAAGAAGGGAACTATAGGTACCCTGAAAGGGAAATTAAAGTACAAGTCTGGAATCCACCATAAAAAGAACAGGCCACTAGATAGATGAGTCTAGCAGCAAGAAGAAGCATCTCCATGGAAAGCTCGGTAAGAGTACCGGAACAGACAAACAAAATGAGCTCGGACAGACTAATAACATGGATCTGGAAACCTAAAGATTTGAAGGCAGTGGTAACAATAGACACTATAGAAGTAAGGCCAATTTTTAGAACAGATCCTTGTGGCCTTCAAAAATTGAGTCTGAGGAATGAGGACTCTGCCCTGTCGTGGAAGGCACGAGAATAGTGCAGATGATAGTTGGTTGATATCTGATGATACTTGGTCGATAAGCTTTGGAGTCTTTCTGAGTGGCTCAACCATGCAGTGGCTCAAACATGCATTGGTTCGAGAACTACTGGAGAGGAGATGCATGTGAACGTGATGAGGGAGTGGGGCATCCTGAAACAGCCATTAATTCGCACTATCGTCAAAAACAGCACCCTGACTTGCACCCATCATCAAGCAACTTGCTCTTGTAATGGACTTCTCAACCTAAAAATCCATTTTGTTTTGATGCTTGCACAAATTGTCAATGCATCATCGACCACCAATTAACTTTAGATCGAAACTTATGAATCAAACTTAAAGATCAGAACATCTTTTGACTTTCAAGTCGAGGTATTGCATAGACAATATTACATAACTGGTACGCACCACCAAACAGGCAACACCTTTTAAACTTCACCAACGAATATGCTAGCAGGCACAAAGTACAGATACAATCCTTTAGTCAAGAAAGAAGAACAAAGAATTTGCTCGTGAGAACATTTGTTCCTGAATCATTTTATCTCTTCTATCTTAAAAGCAAAACAAATCAGAAGCCGCGCGAATAATAAGGTGTCGTTTTCTAAGGGTCTAGATCTTTCATATCAGGTTTCACCACCATATTCAAGGTCTATAAATACGAGCCCAACCGTCAGTGCTCAAATTATAGAAAGTACTCCTCAACAGAAATTAATGAAAGGAAGAGAAACGGTGTGTCACCATTCGTTTCCTGTTCCCTCCCTCCATCCAAAGTCCTCAAGTTCCCAACATAATTCATATTCTTGGCTACTTCTTTTACATGTTGTCATCATATATGTACTAAACACTTCTTCAATTATCAGGGCAATATGGAACAGAATGAATTGGAAGGTTATGTAGATTGGAGGAACAGACCTGCACTCAAAGATCGTCATGGAGGCATGGTGGCTGCCTTCTTTGTCTTGGGTAAGCGGTCAACTAATTATCGAGAGCTCATTTTTCAGGATTCTTTCAAGCACTTACTGTTAAAGTTTCTAGTTTCTACTGATATTTCAAGGCTTGCAGAAGTGACCAGAAAACCTCCTCCCCCCCCCCCTTCCCCCCAAATAAAAAGAAAACCCAGAAAAAGGGGAATAAAAATATTATCTCATCCTGTTTATCAAGAATATAACAGGACTTGTTTTGTTTATTTGAGGAATATAGTTGTGGAGGTGCTGGAGAATTTAGCATTCCTGGCTAATGCAAGCAACCTTGTGGTCTACCTGACAAAATTTATGCATTATTCGCCAACCAACTCTGCCAATATTGTCACTACTTTCATGGGAACAACTTTTCTTCTCGCTCTCCTTGGTGGCTTTCTAGCAGATGCTTACATAACAACCTACAGAATATATCTGATGAGCGCTGCAATAGAGTTCACGGTAAGCTTCTAGCAAAACTTCTCATGCGTCTCTTTTTCCACTAATGGATTTCACCAGTCTCTTCGGATATCCTCTTATAGCACTATTTTGTGGTTGATGAGCCCTGACAAGGTTTAAGGTGATAATTAATCCCCATCAACTATCTTCACCAAGGTTTGAGAGAAACCATCTATTAGAACTCATCAGAATGTAAATAGTCCTGAAATTCCCGTCGAGACGCACCAGATGAAGACTCACATCATCTGATGCGAAGAACATGCAAACACTCAATGCTGGTCCTGAGCCAAAAGAATCTGCCATGTTTCAGAAGCCCAATGGTGTTGGAAATGTTGAACTACTTAACTATATCCCTGCTAATATCAACTGGACGTCCATGTCTCTATGAACATAACATTCAACGAGAAAAAGAAAAGAGAGAAGCTCAACTGTGATACAAAACTGCATACGAAGATGAAGAACGTCATTAATCTCCACTGATATGTCCTGAATAATGTTTCTTAGCAACATTTGGAAGGCACTTCTCTTCCATCATCATTGTAAAAACCCAGAAGGATTGGAAAATGGTAAAATGACCATTTCCTTTGGCCATAGTGCCATAGAGTATGACAAAGCAACTAAAAAGAAGAAACTACGTTCTTCTATATGCTCAAGGCACAGGAAAGTGACTCCCTCTGATTTATAGACTCCAACTAAGGGGTTCCTATGGCAATTTTAGAATCCTAAGTTGCTACGTTCTTATAGTGGCCAAAAGAAGAATCTACTTTCATCTTTGTGCTCCGTAGCCTTACTTTGAAACTCTACTGCTGCAGGACCTCTGACTAGTTTAATGTTATCCAATGTTTTATTAGTTATTGACGTCCAAAAAAAAGTTTGATGTTGTCACCATCAAAATCTCACTAGTGTTGAATATCACAGGGGTTGCTAGTTCTCATGATTCAAGCTCTCATTCCTTCATTAAGACCACCGAGTTGTGTTTCATCTGGCGTCCATTCTCCGTGTCAAGAACTTGGTAGTGCGAAAGTAGTGATGTTATTTGCGGGCCTCTATCTGGTGGCTTTAGGAGTTGGTGGGATAAAAGGCTCACTACCTCCACACGGGGCGGAGCAATTTGATGAGAACACTCCAGAAGGCAGGAAGCAGAGATCAAGCTTTTTCAACTATTACATTTTCAGCCTCTCTTGCGGGGCTTTGCTTGCTGTCACGTTCGTGGTTTGGATTGAAGATAACATAGGCTGGCAGTGGGGCTTTGGGATATCGGCTGCAACAATTCTGATCTCCATCCCAGTCTTCCTCCTTGCTTCTTCTACCTATCGCGTGAAAACACCCACCGGAAGCCCCATCACGATCATGTTCAAGGTATTAATACATCTTTAAAACAGTAAAACTTACGGCTACAAGCCGCACATAGAGAATGACAAACAATCTTTTTTCCTGGTGTTCAATAGGTGCTGGTGGCATCGATCTTTAACACTTGCAAATCCAGGAAACCAACAAATGCTGTGGTGAGCATGGCAACAAGCCCATCTGATAGAGAGCCAGAGGATGTAGAAGCTGAAGGAAAGGAGCCAATTCAGACCCTGACAGTACATCTCGGATTCCTAAACAGAGCGGCAATGAAAAATCCCAGCTACCCAATGCTCCAATGCACCGTCAGGGAAGTGGAAAGCGTCAAGACAGTGATAAAGACTCTCCCCATCTTCATGTCGACTATAATTTTGAACAGCTGCCTCGCACAACTCTCGACCTTTTCAGTCCAACAAGCAGCCACCATGAATACCAAGCTAGGCTCCCTGAGAGTCCCGCCGGCTTCCCTTCCCATCTTCCCAGTCCTCTTCATAATTATACTAGCACCAGTCTACAACCACCTAGTCATACCGTTGGCAAGGAAAATCAATAAAACCGAAATGGGCATCACTTATCTTCAGCGAATTGGGACAGGGCTAGTTCTGTCCATTGTGGCAATGGCAGTGGCAGCTTTGGTTGAAGCCAAGAGGAAGAAAGTCGCCGCAGAATCTGGGAAAATAGATTCCGCCGGACCACTACCGATCACATTCTTGTGGATAGCACTGCAATACTTGTTCCTTGGATCGGCCGATCTTTTCACGCTGGCGGGCCTGATGGAGTTCTTCTTCACAGAAACCCCACGAAGCATGCGGTCCTTGGCCACAGCGCTCTCCTGGACATCATTAGCCATGGGCTACTACCTCAGCTCGGCACTCGTATCCATAGTCAACAAAATCACCGGCATGTTATCTCCGACGCCTTGGATGTCCGGCAGCAACTTGAATCACTACCGCCTGGAGAAGTTTTATTGGCTGCTATGCGTGCTAAGCGGAATCAATTTCTTGCATTACCTCTTTTGGGCTACTCGCTACAGCTACAGCTCCGGATCGACATAAGATACTGATGGGATTAAATGCCGGCATTAGACTAGTAACATTGTGATCTACGTGCCAAGTAATTTTTCCTTCCTTGAAAGCATCATGTCTAGCTTTCTTGGAGAGAAAAGTCTCGGCTCGCCTTGCGGAGTCGACTAAATCTATAGATCAGTACCAGGAATAGTGAGTTGTCGCCATTATCCTCGCTCAGGGATGTTGTACCTCATTCCTTATTTATATTTGCTGGAATCGATATATGCAGTTGCATGAGATCTCCTGTTTCATCGCTAGAGGAAATTTGAAACCCGTCACTACAATTGGTTCTAATGCTCATTGACGAACCGCAACGCAATAACTAGCTATAAAGAAAAGTTACACGTTCTCAGCAATCCAATCACTCGATACCCGTGAACGAAATCCTCCATGAATCCGAATCTCCGATCGATAGCTCCAATCCATGCGAGAGACTGTACACAAACATGATCAGCGTCGAATACACACTTTACACTACTGATCGCTGGAGGGAAAGAAAAAAAAAACATGCACACGCCCACACACATGATACAGCTTAATATTCTACTCAAAATTATATACTTGTCTCTCGCATCAGGCCTTTTCGCTTCGATTGTCGATGGTCATCGCGCTCTTGCGATCAGCTCAAACATGTTCTACAGGTTACAAAGATGGCGGTTGTTTCTGACTTGGGGCATTCCAAATTCAATGTACAGATTTAATAAAGGTTTATCTTTCAACTCTCATATGTCGGGGATGTAGCTCAGATGGTAGAGCGCTCGCTTAGCATGCGAGAGGTACGGGGATCGATACCCCGCATCTCCACCTACGACCAATTTTTTTGCTCTCTTGTGTCTCTCTCTTTCGTTTTGGTTTCCTCGACTGTCGCTCCGTCTTCCTCGTACTAAACTAAATTCGCCGCACGTTCGATCTTCCCCATCAATGGTTTTCATCTTCACTGAAATCCCAGTGATCTTTTTCGTTTCTTATTACAGCGAACGATGAAGAGATGCGCGTTCGAATGTTACGCCAGTTCAAAGCGCAAGCGCACCCTCTTTCGCAGCTCGTTCGAATTTTGCGGGTCGCAGTTGAACGGAGAAGAGAACAGGGAGACGTGTTCAGTGGTCATGCAATGATCGCGAGAGAAAGAGAGGAAAATCTTTTAGATTTATCATCATTCTACAACGCTAACTAACGCTAAGGAATGAATTCAATCGGCCTCTTGCAATCCGCCGATCACGACGGACCCCACGATCAGCCCCGCCGCCCCCACCAGGAGCCCCCGGCCACCACCGCCTGCACCGCCACGAGCCCCGCCGAGTCGTCCGGGATCAGCACCACCGCCGCGAGGGCCGCCACCAGGATGGGCAGCGAGGCGGAGGCCAGCGCCGAGGGGGAGGCCGCGGCGGCCCGCTCCAGCAGGCTGAGCAGCCCCAGCTCCTCCGCCTTGGAGAACACCCCGAGCTTCTCGATGGAGGAGAGGGTGAGCCCCAGGTCCTCGGCCTTGGACAGCAGGCCCGCCTTCTCGACGTTGCTCAGGACCTTGCGCTTCTCGAGCTTCTTGAACACGTCCACGTCCACCTCCTCGCTCCCTTCGAAGAAGATCCCCGGCCCGTACCAGTCCTTCTTCCAGCCCTCGTCGTACTTGTTCACCTGCCCATCACAGAGAACATCAATGGCGTCGCTTCGCCCTCCTCGTCCGCGCAGAAATCCCAAGCTCTCACGAGTACCGACCTCAAACGGAGCAACGAGGATGCGAGAAGTACCTTCTTCTTGGGAGCCATGGCGACGATGGTCAGGACCTTTCTGGCGGGGGAGGCGGCGGCGGTGGAGCGGCGGGGGAAGGAGGAGAGGGAGCTGCGCCGCCTGAGTACGGAGAGGGAAGCGGCCGGCGACGGAGCAGCGACGGCCATCGGTGGTGGTTCAGCGATCGCCTGCGAGTTCTAGAGAGAGAGAGAGAAACAGAGAGCTTGCGCTTGGTGGAGATGGGTTGGGGAAGAGCGCGAGCGAATCGGATGGTGATGCGATGTGCCACGTCGGACGGTGGTTGAAGGCCACGCGCAGCCAGAGATTTTCCGTCTTCTTTCCTCCGTAATCTCATTCGGGCGCCGTCCGTCGCTCCCATTGGTCACTCATTTATCCTCCCCCTCTTTATAAAGAAATATAAAATATAAAATGAATGAAATGAAAATAGTATCCACAGCTATGTTTAATATTAGAAATAAATTGCCTAACATATAATTTAAATTAGCGAATTCTCGGCCTATGAGATACTCCAAGGACGGGAAATTTCTTGAGAAATTGTACTGGAACGGCTAAGAAATCTTTAAATCTTTGCCACATCAATTTTTTTGCGTCAAATACTTATAGTTATTTTTTCAAAATTTAAGGCATTAATAGTTCGGATATTGAAACTTTGAAAATTAATGTTTGAAGAAGAAAAGATGCATTTGCATATAGAGACATGGCTATCCTAGTTGCTACTGCACTCAACTTAGAAAGGCGAAAGAAATATAGCATTAGTCCCTTCGAGTTAATCAACCCTAGCAATAATAGCTGTGGAAATACCGATTTTCTTTCTCTTGATATTTTAACATGATTTTTAGAGCATTCGATTAATTTCATTTAATCAAAATTGTCACACTTAAAAATTATTAAGAATGGGGATAACACGGTTGTCTTTCAACCCAAAAGATGCAGCCTTAAACCATCAAAATTCAATTCCCAAAAATCCTCTCGTTGATATCGCTCATGTGCTACTCATTGATAGCTTAAGAATCTTGAATATATATATATATATATATGTGATGAGTTGAGTAGGATTTATATGTATGTATGTATGTATGTATGTATGTATGTATGTATGTATGTATATGGGGAAAAATTGAGTGAGCAATTACAACCTGGCGAGTAATACATTTTATTTAAGCAGATCAAATATTCACTTTACACCTTTACAAAATACGATATCACCATTCATCAATTTCAAAGCTAGAGCATTATATACGTAAAATATCAAAAGTAAACAATATCTATCCGACAAACTTTTTTACGTAAATGATTAAAAACAATATCAATTCAAAATAACAAATCAACTATTAATCATCTATTTTATTGATTAATCCTAGGTAAATACAAGTCGATGGTCCATTCCATCCACTAATCTCAAATCACATGTTAATGGTTTACTTCATTGACCAAACTCGTGCACAAATACTTGGTAGTGACCACGCATAATGCCACATGACAGGGCGATGAAGATTTCCCTTGACTAGGTCTCTACTTATGTTGCTAGTGGTTTGGCCCAAAAAAATATCATAAATCGGTACGTGCATATCCACAAGCCTCTCAAGGGGCTCACACAATATCGAGCATCAAACTAACATTCTCCAATTTTAGGAATCAAATTTATAATCAATATTGACAATTGATTTCTCGAAACAAAATGCATGAACTTTCCTAACGTCAAACCATTCACATTAAAGCGTAGTAAATGCCTAACCCAAATTTAATAAAACAATCATGCTTATATATCGTTTTGAAGATATGATTTTACAAATTCTTAGAAGATATATCACCATTCATTTGGGAAATCTGAAAACCAATTTACGATGGTTACTCAAGCTGACGTATTCATATTTTTATTAATTGATCGAAAAACGACATCAAAATCTAAGTAAAACTCTACTCCAACGAATGACTCAATTAACTATGCTTAATCATCAACATATCATCTCCTAAATGCTAATGAAGAAGCACATTTATAGAGAATGTTCATTTTTGTCCATAACGCATATTATCCAAATGCGTAACTTGCATGTAAAATTTTGGAACAAACTATACTTCGAAATAGATTTTCGTCAAACCCCACCATTCTACAACACCGTAAAGCATTATTTCCACAAAAATTGCAGCTTAGTAACTCCTCAATCGAACCTTGCAATTTAAAATTGATATTGTTCTAAATTTGTGCCCTAATTTCCGAAATCACTCTAATTAGATGAATAATAGGCTTTAATAATTAATAGGCATTGCGATTCGTAGCTGATTTGGCTAATCGAATCTCCTCCGTTTTCCCTCTTTCTTCACGATCGAGCGCTTCGCTTTTGCTGTCATTCATTGCCTTCTTCTCTCCTTTTATGCTCACACGCAATTGCACTATTAATTGAGGGGAAAAGGAAAAGAATAAGTTGGACTTTGGCTAATAATATAATGAACTGGATTTTATGGCTCATATATTACATAAATGATGTTCCCTTTGCATTACAATTGGGTAATAGGCAATAAAAGTACCAAAAAGTCATAAACTTATATTATTGGTACCAATTCAATTATAAACTTTTCAATGTAACCAATTTAGCCCTAAACCTTTTCATATTGATATTGATTCAGTCCTTTCGGCCCATATTAGTCGGCGGACGTTGACGTGGATGCCTCCTTGGGCTTCTTCTCCCTACAGTGGCCGGCAAGGGCTGCAAAGCCCTCATTGACTGCTGGCAAGGCTTCGGGGCCACGGGCGAGGCGACTTCGCCTAGTAGGCATAGCCTAGATTTGGGCGAGACCAACCTCGCCATGGCCTTACCGCAAGCAAAGGTGACCTTGCCTAGATTTGGGCAAAGCCACCTCACTCGCGGCCTGGGTGAGGCTAGGGATGTTAGGATTCACCGCACAATCACAAAGAAAAAAGATAGTAAATAAGAGAAAGAGAATTTGAGACGCAAGGTTTTATTTTGGTTCACCATTGAACTAGGTTTACGTCCAGCTGAGAATCCTACTATAATTAGCACCTCGCACATCTCTATTGCATCCCTCAATTTACAAGAGAAAAGAGAATATATATATATATCCAGTAGCTATTCATGAGTCCAAGTCCAAACTACCAATGAAATATGAGCTCAACCTTTAAAGTCGCAAGGACACTACTCCTACACAATTGGTGGGGAGTATGAACCACATCCCAATATATAGAATGCCACAACGACAGTAGGGGTTGAGGGCCCAGTTGTAGATGAGCCTTATTAGCCATTGCAGGGAGAAGAAGCCCAAGGAGGAAGAAGAGTAAAAAGAAAAAGAAAAGGAAAAAAATTAATAAAAAAATCCAGAAAAAATTTAAAAATTGCCATGTGAGCTTTGATCAGTGTGAGTGTTGGACCAGAAAGAGAAAGTTCTTTGAAAAGTTAATCCCACTCGTCAGTCTTATGGAGACACCACACATGGAAAAGGCAATGTGGGAGGGCGAGGAGGAAATGAAACAATAATATCCTCATCTCTTCAATAAGGGGACGTTCAATTTCAAGGATGAAATTCTTTTAAGAGGGGAGAGATTTAAAACATCCAGGTTTTCGCTTGACGGAATCACAAGCTTCAATGCTTAACAGTCGTCGCTGCGCCACTAAGCTCACCATTGAATTTCGCTATGGGGTCTTGCCGTGCCTCGCCTCAACTCATCCTCTTCGTTACCAAGACAACGTCTCAAGCCGTGCCAAGCCAGCATTGCCATGACGCATCACCCCAGCCATCGCCCATGTTGCCATCTCAACTCGGTGACGACACGCCCAGTCATAGTCATTGTCGCTGCCACATCCTCATCAAGTCAGCTAGCTCAGCACGGTGCCAACTAGCCCCTTTGTGTGCGGCACGCATGGCTAGATGGCCCCCTCTCCGTTCGCCAGCCTCAAGCAATGCCGCACGTGGTCAACCGCAGTGACCAACTTGAATACCAGCTGCTGCTATCCTTGGAAGACGCTTGGTAGTCACCGAATCAAGCAAGTGTTGAGTGGAGAGGTTGACTTTGGCAGAGAAAACAAAAATCAGGCATAAATAAGAAAGCCAGCACACTTCTTCTTAGATGGCCCCCTCTCCGTTCGCCAGCCTCAAGCAATGCCGCACGTGGTCAACCGCAGTGACCAACTTGAATACCAGCTGCTGCTATCCTTGGAAGACGCTTGGTAGTCACCGAATCAAGCAAGTGTTGAGTGGAGAGGTTGACTTTGGCAGAGAAAACAAAAATCAGGCATAAATAAGAAAGCCAGCACACTTCTTCTTCGAGTGGCTCTTGTTCACTCTCTGTACCGAATGACTCTTGATCCGTGCCTTCACTCCTCTCTGTTCATATTCAAAACCATAGCCACGATCGTTGCCCGTCGCCCACGTCGTCTCCCTTGGTCGCCACAACTCGCCGGACGCCCCAAGCAAGCCGACGACTGCATCGCCGTCTTCTTGCTGTCGCCTTATCTTGGACCACAGCAACCCAGGATTCCGAAAGCCACCGCGTCGCCGCTGTCACCCTGCCAAGCCCCAATCACAATCCTTTAGGACCTGACACAAGTGGATATCCACCGTTTTATCCTATGTCAATCGTTTGTCATGTGATGAGGAGAGTTTCCTCAACAATTTGTTGAATCTAGTGTTTCTGGAGAAGTTAGCACCTAGTCGCAGGTTTCGGATAAAGTTATACATAGTTAGAAAGTCGAAACTTTAGTCTTGGATGCGTATAGGTGCCATGGGAAGGTGGTACATGAAGTCTGCATACATGCTTGGGCTAAAGGTACCGAAGGATTGAGCCAAAATAGGAAAGGATTATTCAAGACTGGTTCGGTTTTAGACCAACTTGCAAGTTTGCTAATTTCGTACTGAATTATGTTAGGTGAATGTCATGGGGTGTTCTTCATTAAAGCCATCCCTTATTGGCTGCCTTATGACATACTTTAATTTCAGATTTTTTGGACTTTGTACAACAAAAATATATTTGAAAAACTACAGAGTTTGAAATCTATTTTCGGGGTCACCAAACCGACCTCTTCCTGCTTTCCATTTTTCATAAATTTTTTAATCGTCAATTTTAACATGTATCCTTCATGAAAGTTATAGAGTATATTCTATACTACCACATATTAAATTTCTATGATTTTTCAATCACATTTAGTTTGTGAAAAAATTATTTTCCTGCTCCATTGCGTTCTGGAAATTCCTACTGTCTTGGCCCGGTCTACTAAAAATTATTTAGAACTATATTAGTTGAATAGAACTTTGAGTCCATCATGGAAAATGTAAAGTTTCATAATTTTTTAAACTCGTTTACTTTGATAATAGCTATCATTTCTAAAGGCGCACAAAACGCCTTATAAGGCTATTTTAAGGTCTAGGATATGAAATTCTACTTATAGTTTATCTAACATAGGCTCAGGTGAAAATGTGTTAGTTTAGGGGATAAAATGACTGAGGGTTCATTAGGTTCACATTTGAGTTCTTGGGTAATAGTAATGTAAACGTGCTTTTTAAATTGAATTATAAAATTGCTACATCATGGTATGGATGTGGGACTGGGATTGCCATTAGTTCTTGGGATGACGATGCCCCAAGTTGTAGTAGGAATGCCTGGGGAAGTAACTAGGTTCCTCCATATGCTTAGGGGCGTAACACAGTCCCCAGATGTCCTCCTAATGCTGGATGGGTGCGAGATGCCCGAGGGGTAATAGGGTTCCCCGGATGATGATGCCAACATGAATTCCTATCAAATATAATTTTGGTATCTTTAAATTGAGCTACTAATTACCTATTGAGAAAACTATTATTTCTATTGCTTTGTTATGTTATTTTGAAGGGGTTCTTAGGTAAGTTAATGATTTACTATACTTTATATTGAGGCTTCCTTGTTGGCATGGTGATTAATTTATGTTGTATAGACCGGTGGACCTTCTGCTTGCTGGATTTAGGCTCACTAGTTGGTGACTTTATCTTTTCAAATCAATAGATATGTCAATCCCACCTGCTCCCCTATGGTCCATTACAGAGTATCAATCGACATCACTTGGCAAGAGGACGAGTTTATAGATCCCGGTTTCCCAGATACAATTTTTATCCAAATCATGTCTCGTTTAGTAGGGGCTTCCAACAGGGCTTGTAACCCTTGGGTTCATTGGACTGTACGTCCACATCAACGAGCGCACGTTGGGTCCCCTACCGTTGTTTGACAATGGACTAGGGAACGGAGGCAGCCCCGGGCATATAGGGGGGCGGCTGGATTTTTGGGACTTAAAAGATTTTTATACAGAGCCAGGGGGTCATGGTTAGGCAATCACATGTACAGGTATTTTGGGGTAGGATGATCGACTTACAGTTGGTTTTAGTCAATAGTACCGACCTTTTCAAATTCCCTAGGTTACCCAACTTGTCGCCTGACATATATATAAATAATTAAATAAGGAATGAAGTTGCTCCATTTGTAGAAGTCTATGTGCACTCCCGGACTACTGTAGTCCCTTACCCTTCTGCATACTTAAAAAAAGTAAAATGAACAAGATAACTATGTTACGTTAGTCGTGACGTGTGGAGGACATCACATGCAGCAATGGCAGTTGATTTTTTTTTTTTTGGCAAATATGCTTTTAATTTTTTTCCAAACAACATTTAATTGTCAAGGTATTTTAACCACATTTTACCAAATATTATTTGTACATAGAAAGAAACCTTAAATTTTTTGCATTTGTCGAAAGATTTTTCCCACGTACCGAGCCAAACACAGCGGATATCGTATTCGATACGTTATGACGATACATTACAATCCGAATGAAACCCAGGGGTCACTTTCTGATTACAATTCGTCTACTGGCCCGCGTTCATCCAGCTATCATAGATAATGATGTCTGACCTTCTTCTTCTTTGCTGTTTTGCTACGGGGAATACCATATTTGACTCGATCTCACGAGAAATAATTAAATCTTAGAACTCGAGCTAATTGTAGGGCCAAATAGCAGAACAAAACTCTAAATTATAAATGTCTCATCACTTAACCAAATCTTTCGTCCAATTACGGAAAAGCCATCGGTGCCCAAAACGAGAAATTCATGATTATTTACTTTCCTATGATCCCATTCATGAGTTTGCATCGCATACAAACCAAACCTAAAACCAGGGGTCTAAAAAAAATAAAAATAAAAATCTGACCCGAAACTCGAACTTGTCCGAACCAAATTTGAGAGTCCTAATCCTCATCCTAAAATTAATAATAAAACCACCTTTGAGATTGGCTTATTCAACCGGTTAAATTATCTAATTGTCTTTTTCATAATCTCTCTCTGTCAATCCATAAATTTATCTCGGGTCCATTGAGCAATCTATGTCACGGGATTTCAGCCAATTATTTTGAGGATTGTCTGGAACAGTTGTGTCTACATGCTGGCCTCACGCTTTTCTTTTTTAATTTCCTTTTCCCTCTAATTTTGTGTTTGACCAATAAAGATGGAATATAAAATAAATATTTCTGAGAAAATATCTAAGTAAAGACCTCATTAAAAAAAAAAAGGCTAACGTATGATTGTAACCTTGACGTCCAAGACTCCAACTGTATTAGATAGAGGAATGATTCCCTTCAGATTCTATAGATTAGATTGTATTGCTAAGAAAGTAAAATAAAAATTGAAAATACCCGGGCACGATTATTTTCTTGCCCCATTTTGCGACTTCTAATTTTCAAAGTTTTGTACATTTTATATCCTCCATAAATTTCCAGCTCAATTTCCAGATTTTTTGCCGAAAAAAAAGGATTTACTTCCGAAAAAAAAAGGATTTACTTTACAAATATGATGAAAACGTGTTGAATGAATTTAAATGCCAGAACTCGCTCTTAAAAAAAATTGAGGTTTTCAACTCTAAATTTAAATTCCATTTCAGAGTCAAAAGGCTAAAGATATCCCATTACCCACTTGAGAATTTGAAAAACCTCGAGTTGTAAAATGTAAGATCATCAAACTAACGGGCACTGATTATATATATTGAACTAGAGGGGTGCAGGTGAAAGCTATGCCCACATGTTGCATAGCAGTCAAGGGGAAGGTAAAAACTTTTTAATTTTTCATAGTTTTTCTCTTTACTTGACTAAAATTTTTCGAAATTATTTACCCCTTAGTGAAATATTCAATCTATAGAGCATAAATGAAATTGGATGAGAATATGGAAGATGATTATCATGATATGCCCCCCAAAATCCACCGTCTTTTTAAAAAAAAAAAAGAACGCACATGCTATTCTTGTGGTTGTAATGAACGGAGTAGGAAGATCAAATTTTTTATTTGCAACCTTTGAAAACAAGTTGAGTTTTTCTTCTTAAAATGATAGGAAGAAAGAATAGCTTTGGTCACTAATTTTGCATAGGTTTTTTGACTTGTCCTCAAATTTGTAATTCGTGTAGTTAATTCCTTAAACTAGTAGAGTTTTTTTTCAATCAAAGTTCTCGGGTTTCAAATTTTGGTAAATTGATGTCTGCCAATGCCAATTAAAAATATAACGTTAGAAAGGATTTGCTACACTAAGGAGAATTGATTTGCATTGGACCTATATAAGAACAAAAATTCACTATACAACCACGCAATTTTCATATGTTCTTTTTGTATAGATGGCTTATTTTTAGGACAATGATACAAATAGTTTCTAAACTTGACCTTATATATATTGTGGTCCGTAACCTTTTAATTTGTTCAATGTGGCATTTAAACTTTAGCCAAATATTTGATGCCATCAATGAATTTTTATTTTATTCAATGCAGTCCCTAAACTTTTAATACCTATTTAACATCCATGAACGATATGAAAAAGCTCTAAACATGCATTAAAAGTTCAAAAGTCACATTAAACATATCAAAAATTTAGGGGCGACATTACACATTGAGTTAAAGTTTATGGAACTACATTATATATAGCGCCAAAGTTCATAAATCATTTTTTTCCCTTATTTTAAAGTAGGCCTCTTTTTTGTTTTTGGTCAAATTAAGGTGTTACTCTCAGCTAGCACCCATCAACCGATTAGTTTGAATTTGCTGACATGGGTGGCAGAGAGACTTGATTGAAAATATTTTACAAGTTTGGGGACGTCAACTGCAGAAAATCACAAAGTCCAGGACCATATTGAAAAGAAAAACACAACCTATGGGCGACAGAACACGAAAAATCAACGAATCTGATCTTCCCCGTTGAGCTTATCAGAGACAAAAGACAGTCTGGTTCATCTCGTTGTCCGCTGGATCAGTTCCAGGCCATTTACGGTGGAATCAAGATGGAATCCTGAAATACTACTCCATCCCCTATAAATCGAAAACCGGGTAATTCTTCCTCATCCTCATCGTCACCATTTTTTTAAACATTAAGGTACCTTTCGAAAAGCTGCGGCATCTCATTCTTGCCGCCGTTGTCTTTTTTCTTTTGCTTTCAATTTTTGCTGTATTCCCACTACGTTGTCAGCATCGAACCTCGATGCCGATCACAACGAGGATCTTGAATTTTATCCATTTGGGTCAATAATCTGTTTCTTTGCCGAGAACGCAGTGAAACAAACGACGTCAGAAGAAAACCCGGTGGGTCCGACCTTGTTATGCTTCTGCATAGACTCTTGAGTGGTTTCTTGTTTCTTGGTTGTCCTCGGGAAACAGTATTGGGTGAATTTGCTTTGTGGGTTCTTGTTTCTTGAAGTGATTTTCGATGTTTGGGGGTGATTAGGAAAGAGAAGGTCGTGATCCAAATCGAGATGAGACGTTGTCAACTTTGCTTGTTTGTAAATTCAATTCGTCGTTTTTTGTGTATGAAGCTTCGTGAGCTTTTCCCTTAATCTTCTGGTGCAGCTGGCATTTGAATTTTTCTTGTTCATTCAATGTGAAGAAACGAGAATTTGACCGGCCGGCGCTAGTTTCCTGTTGACATATGATTTCTTTAGGAAATGAATGATTGCTGAGTCAAACTCGTGGGTTGGGTATAAAAGTTGTCATCCTTATCTTACTATAAACATTCTTAAGTATATGCTCCACCACCTATTGCATCGATAGTCTCTCTCACCTCTTTCTCTCTCTCGCTCGCTCTTGGTCGCATACTTGTTTGGTAAGTAGTAATACTATATAGATCATCCTGGTTGTTCTTTGAGGAACAGGAAGATCAAATAATTTGATAGTTGAGGGGGGTTTGGTCATTCTCTTCAAGCCTTACTGTTTGTTGTTTGTGTTCTTTACAATTTGGTATGAGATAGCGTCAATTCGTTGTTTTAAGTTTGCTGTAGAATTTGAATACAATTTATGTTTGCTCTTGTGTAGATCGACATAGACAAGGTTGGTAAAAGTAATCATAGGAATCGCAGAAATTTGTTCTGGAAGTTGATGAGTAGATAAGGAAAAACTTCTTGGTCAAATTCATGATTACCCGAGTTTATACTGTAGAAGATACTGTTAATTTTGATAGAATTCCCTGCTATTAAGGTTCTTGTGTCTTGTATTGAGTTCTGAGAAGCATTATTTGTTTTCATTTTTCATCAGCCGACCAACATGATGATCTGAATTCTCTTCTTTTTGATGCATAGTGTGGAGATAACATGGGCAATCTGTTTTGCTGCATCCAAGTTGATCAATCCACGGTAGCTATCAGGGAGAGATTTGGCAAGTTCGATGACGTACTTCAACCGGGATGCCATTTCCTTCCCTGGTGTCTTGGAAGCCAGCTAGCGGGGCATCTCTCACTTCGAGTGCAGCAGTTGGATGTGCGATGTGAAACTAAGACAAAAGTATGTTAATCTGTTCACTCTGTGGGAGAACTTCACATACTTCACTTGTCTAGAAATCATGAAAAATTAATTGAAACACTGTCTAGCTGAAAAGTGAAATCATCTTTTTCTGCATGTGATATTTGCAAATGATCGATAAGTACTGCTGCTAATTTAATACTCATTGAAGCCCTGAATAAGGCTGGGTCTATGACCATGACTATGAAAATAGCTAAGTTATAGTATATTTTGTGAGATTGCTATCAGTCTAATTGACTCCACTAGATTGTAGTATCATCAATACAATGAAACTCTTAAGGGTGCCTCTTCTTTTGGAGATACTTTGAACTCGGTAGATTTTCCATATAAAGCTAAAAACTCCATGTCAGGTTGTTGTTACATAATAACCTAATAAGTTTGTTTGGCTTAATGGACATTCCCACTGCAGGACAATGTCTTTGTCAATGTTGTTGCATCTATCCAATATCGTGCCCTTGCAAATCAGGCAAGTGATGCCTTTTACAAACTTACCAACACAAAGGGTCAAATTCAAGCCTATGTTTTTGACGGTATGTTCCAAATGTGACATTATTGATGCATATATCATCATTATAATCTGTAATATGGCTTACTTCTCCTTGGATTGATTTAGTGATAAGAGCAAGTGTCCCAAGACTCAATTTGGATGATGTTTTTGAGCAAAAAAATGAAATTGCCAAAGCAGTGGAAGATGAACTTGAGAAGGTAATGTACATAATGCAGAAGCATGGTTCTCTGAGATTTTGTGAAAATGAACCATGGACTTTACTTGGTTTAACTTCTAGCCATTAACTTTTACAGGCTATGTCTACATATGGGTATGAAATTGTGCAAACGCTGATTGTTGATATTGAACCAGATGAGCATGTAAAGCGAGCAATGAATGAGATTAATGCTGGTAAGAACCACAAACATTAGGATATCTCATTCTTTTCTGCACATCTTGTAGTCCTTTTAAAAGTTGATGATTTCATCTCTTTGTTCTTGTCTTCGGGTGGGTGCTTTTCTGCTTTTGCATCTTTTTTCTTAAAGCATTTGGATCAGTATCTACTAGATTTTAGAGGATGCACTAAAATGTTTTATGAGGGCAAGATTCAGAAGATTTTATCAATGATTGATAATTGATCTTGTTCTTGTATCCTGCAGCAAATACTTGTCTTTCCAGTAATGAAGTTTTGTTGAATCTCATAAAGCACCTCATCCAGTTAAAATAGAGTGAAACTGCGTGGAAATTTGTATTTCTACTGAATCTGCTTCAGAGCTTAACCGTATGCATTGTCTTCTTCAAACTGTTAATATTCTCAAGTATCTAAGATTCATTGTATAATATTGTGCTTCTCAGCTGCAAGACTAAGGCTAGCAGCTAATGAGAAGGCTGAAGCAGAGAAGATTCTGCAAATCAAGAGAGCTGAAGGTGAGGCTGAGTCAAAGTATCTTTCTGGGCTTGGCATTGCCCGCCAGCGTCAAGCTATTGTGGATGGTTTGAGAGATAGCGTACTGGGCTTCTCGGAAAACGTGCCCGGGACAAGTGCCAAGGATGTCATGGACATGGTTCTTGTCACCCAGTACTTCGACACCTTGAAGGAAATTGGTGCTGCATCTAAAACCTCTGCTGTGTTCATTCCCCATGGTCCTGGTGCTGTTCGCGATGTTGCCTCTCAGATTCGTGAGGGACTTCTTCAAGCTTCCTCCGTCAGCTAGTTGCACATCGGAGTCTCCTCGAAATGAGGATGATGCCCCAAAAAGGAAGGGGAGAAGCTTTCTTTTGGCTTTGGCTTTCTAAGTAAATGTTTTCATGTGAATTTGCTGATGATGTCTTCTGAATATCCATTTTGTTTACGTTTTAAAGTGATGATGTAAGCACTGTGTATATGAATCTTGAAGGTGTTCCTAAAACATAGTCTTCGTGCTTCTGCACAGACATACTGTTTTAAGTTGCTTGTCTGAAAAATCAACTTGGATTTGCCATAATCAAGGATAGTGTCTTAAATTGGTTTAGAGTTTTGCAGGTTTTATTTGCTTATTTGACTGGAATTCTGGTGCATAAAGACAGTTGATATAAATCATTAAATTAATCCAAAGCGCTACCATCATCTCTAGGATGCATGCAGTGCCATCCGACCGGGTTAATAAACTCGGCAAAAATGTTTTCTCGCAGTTTCGTTCTTTTGTCAGGTGTATTCATTTCACCAGATTTAAGAAGATTTAGATTGCACTTGGCTATGGTAGTGATAAAATCTAGTTTCCCAGTATATGACTTGTTAATCTGATGGAAGTTCATAAAGATCTCTTTAGGATTGCATGATTTGCCTCGCATAGGTAGCCCTAGCAGGGAAGCAAGTAGATGGAAGTGTCTGACTATAACCAGTTCTGAGCTGAAAGCAAGCGGGTGCTGTTCTATTTCATTTCCCTACTCAGTCCTATCTTAGGTATCCAGTTTAAGGAATTCCTGGCGAAAGTCCACCTCTCCAGCAATGCTCAAACAGAGCTTTTGCAAGTGTTGTTGAGAAAGAGCACCTGCTTT
Organism: Eucalyptus guilfoylei; assembly: GCA_016097605.1. Lineage (NCBI taxonomy): Eukaryota > Viridiplantae > Streptophyta > Magnoliopsida > Myrtales > Myrtaceae > Eucalyptus > Eucalyptus guilfoylei. The sequence goes on from CM027861.1 coordinate 2,323,430, forward strand.
ACCGACAAAATTATCCAAAAAATCCTAAACTTATTACAATTATGCTAAATCGGTCCTAATTTTTTTTTTTTTTATCAATTCAATCATAATCTTTTGCATTTGTGATAGTTCAATCCATCCTTCCAATTTTTGCAAACCGATGCTGACATGGCATTTTTTAAATAAGATTTTAATTATATTTTTGAATTTTTTATAATTTTTTCTTTTCTTTTCTTTAATTTTTCCCCATCCCTAGGGCCATTGGAAAAAAATTATTAAAATATTATCTAAAAAATTCATGTCAACGCGGTAGTGCCATGTTAGCTATGCCCGGTAAAAATTATCCAAATAAATTGAATTAGTATAAATGTAAAAGGTTTAGGACTAAATTGATAAAAAAAAAATTAAAACTAAATTGACACAATTGTAATAGGTTTAAAATTTTTTTGGTGAGTTTTCCCTACTTTACCTTCCATGCTTTGTTCGGGCCTTCGCTAATGTAGAAGTGAATATCGCCTGCTGCTTTCCCACGGCACTGCTCGAGAAGGCTGTGTTTCAGTTCGACTGCGACCGCCGTTCAAGTCGAGGGGGGATTTACTGTGTTGTAACCTGAAGCTCTCAAGAGTGTCTTAACTTTAGATAACTAAAGTCCCGTTCAGTGCACTTGCTGATGTGGTCCATTTAAGGATAGGCAATCCGCGCCCTAGCGAGAAACCGGCGAATACTTACTGTCTTATTGCACCAAGCATGGACCAAACCCAAAATCATTTTGGCAAAAGGATGATTATTAAAAATTTTAAACTTGTATCTATGGGACACATTTACCCTCTATCAAAGTTCCACCTGTGAGGATTGTGATCTGCCTACATTGATGCTAGAAAGCAAACTTTATTGATATGGTGCTCAGCTCATATGACTAAAGTGACATAAAAACAGACATTGTTTTAATTGGCATATCATCTTATGGAACCTTGATATAGGATTAAAAAAATGATTAAGATAAATGTGTCACAATAAGTATAGTTCGAAGTTTCGTTATAAAATCCTAAAGTTCGAGCCCTACTTTTGTTGACTATTTTGGGGATTGTTTGGATCAGCCATGTTGTTATGCTAGCCTTAGACTTTTTCTTCCTTTTTAAACTTTCCTTTTTGTTCTAGTCTTATCTAGGGGTGAATGGTTTTAAGTTCTAGATAGAACCTATATGGAATAGGTTCATCATTTTCTGAAATTTAAAACTTACCTTGCATATCCTGGATTTTGGAAACTGTTCACAAGTTCTAAGATCTACCCAGGTTCCACACTATTACTAATTGAATAATCGCAATGAATTATCACATTTAATAACCATTATTTGCTACTACATTTCATTGACCGTAATTTATATGTAGACACATGAAAAATATAAAATATTAACAACGTACAAGTCTCAATTATAAAATAGAAGTTTAGACTAGTGATTCTAAATTACACACTCATCATCGAACGTCATAAAATATCACAGATCGCGCAAAAACATAAACTAAGAAAACACTAAAATTTATTCTAGATTCTAGATTACAGGTTCTAGGTTCCACCAATTTAAAATCTAAAACCTACCCATTGAAATAGATTTTATAATATTTGGAACTTGGAACCTACTCACATACATTGAAACTTTGAACTAAATAGGTCCCATTGGTTTGGTTCTCAGGTTCTTAATTCTATCCGTGGAATCATGTTCACTCCTAGTCTTATATTTGACCAATAAGAAAGGGATATAAATAAATATTTCTCAAGAAATATCTAAGCAAAGGCCTTATAATAATAATAATAATAATAAATGGCTGACTTTATGGATCTAACCTCCACCTTCGAGACTTCGACAGCATTAGATAGGGGATTGATTCCCTTCGGGTCCTAAAGATTGCGATGGCTTCTTTTATGTTATCCAATTGTATTATCCTCTTGCCAAAAAGGAAAAATGAAAATTGACAATATCCAGGGCAACGATTATCTGACCTATAATTTCCAAAATCTGTACACTTTTTACATCCTCGATAAGTATTAATTTATGAAAGTGAAAGCTATATCCAAGGCTAAAGTATAAATATCTCATAGTTTTACTCGACTAAAATATGATATTATTTATATTCAATATATCACAAATAGAAGGTAGAGTATGAATGTTCAATCTAAGCATAAAAGTTAGATCGAATTATATTTTTATATAAAACATACCATTTTTTAGTACTCTTATAGAATTAGTATGCTATTTACATCGAATTAACCAACGGATTACAATCTTTTATTTTACGAACTTGGAAACCAGGTACTTACCAAAAAAAAACTTGGAAACCAGGTTGAGTTTTTTATCTCATGAGTGGAAGAAAGTACATATTTGGTCCCTAATTTTACATTGATTTTCTAGTGTGATCCTTAAATTTGTAATTCATACAATTAAGTCCTTAAAGTTGTAGGCTTTTTCCAATCAAGTTACTGGATCTCAAATTTCGACAAATTTATGTTTGTCAATGACAAATAAAGAGTACAAAGTTAAAATGAAATCGCTACACTAAGGACAATCGATTTGCACTGGACCTATACAAGAAAAAGTAAATCAGTATAAAACCACGCATATATATATATACACGTGCGATCTCCCATAGAATGGCTTAATATAAGATAGAACTCTAGCTAGCACTGACCAAACCATTAGTTTCAATTTGCTGATATGAGAGACTTGTTTGAAAATATTTTATAAGTCCAAGACTTTGATTGTATAAATTACAAAATCGAGGATCATATTGAAAAGAATAACACAAATTTAAAGGACTAAAATGATAAGATTTTTCCTTCTGGGCGACAGAACACGAAAGTGCATGAATTCATCTTCCTAGTCGAGCTTATAAAGAACAAGAAAAAGCTCGCGGGAAAATTCGCTAAGTCGTTTGGTTCTTCTTGTTTGCTGCCGTATCATTTCCAGGTCGTTTCTGGTGAAATCAAGAAGAAACCTTGATTTCATCCCCAGGAATAGAATACAGACAATTATTGTAATCGCCATGGTCATTTCTTTAATTATTTTTGTACCTTTCAAGAAGAAGCGAATCTTATTCTCGTAACCCGGCCGGCTAGTGAGGAGGGATGCTGAAATATTGTCCCACGGTTCTAAATACTCTCGTTTCTTGTTTCTGCATAGTCCCTCGTTGGTTTCTTGTTTCTTGTTGTCCTCAGAAAACAGTATCAGGTCAATTTGGTTAATAAGTCCTTGTTTCTCGATGTGATTTTTGTTGTTTTCAGGTGATTAGGAAAAAGAAAGTCCTGATCCAAATCGAACATAATCGTTGTGAACTTTTTCTTCTCATTAAAATCAGTTCTTGTCATTCTAATCTTACTATAAACATTCGTTAGTGCACGCTTCAGCACCAATTGCATCGATAGTCTCTCTCCTTTCTCTCTCCTTTGTTAAATAGGTATCCATTATATACCACCCCATAGTTGTTCTTTGACGAGCAGGAAGATCAACTAATTTGATACTTGCAGTGGGTTGGTCGTTCTCTTCAGGCCTTTCTGTTTCGCTACGAGATAGAGATAGCGTCAATTTGTTGTTCCAAGTTTCGTTCCTGTTTAAGTATCTTGCTGTAGAAGTTGAATTTAAGTTATGCTTGCTCTAGTGTAGATCGACGTAGACAAGGTTGGTACAAGTACTCAGAGGGTAACACAGAAATTTATTCTGGAAGTTGATGAGTAGATAAGAAAAAACTTCAGTCAAATTCACGATTGCCCGAGTTTTTGCTGTAGAAGATACTCTTACTTTCGATAGAATTCCCCGTTTCTAAGGTTCTTGTGTCTCATATTGGGTTCTGAGAAGCATTATTTGTTTTTAATAGTCCTCAGTCAACAACTTGATGATTTAAATTCTCCTCTTATTGATGCATAGTGTGGAGATAACATGGGAAATCTGTTTTGCTGCGTCCAAGTTGATCAATCCACGGTAGCTATCAAGGAGAGATTTGGCAAGTTCGATGAGGTGCTTCAACCAGGATGCCATTTCCTTCCCTGGATTAGTGGAAGCCAGCTAGTGGGGCATCTCTCACTTCGAGTACAGCAGTTGGATGTGCGATGCGAAACCAAGACAAAAGTACGTCTATCTGTTCACTCCAAGAATTTCACATACTTCACTTGTCTAGAAATCATGGCACATTAGTTCGAATTGTTGTCTAGCTGAAAAGTGAAATCATCTTTTTCTGAATGTGATATTTGTAAATAATCGATAAGTGCTGCTGCTCATTAATACTCATTGAAGCCCTGAGTAAGGCTGAGTCTACGACCACAATTATCAAAATAGCTAAGTTTTAGTAGTTCTTATAATATTACTATCAGACTAATAGACTCCACTAAATTGGAGTATCATGGATGAGTTTCTCTTCTTTTGGATATACTTTGAACTCAGTAGATTTTCCATTTAAAGCTAAAAGTTCCACGTCAGTTTCATCTTCACTGAATAACCTAACAAGTTTGTCTGGCTTCATGGACATTCCCACTGCAGGACAATGTCTTTGTCAATGTTGTCGCATCTGTGCAATATCGTGCTCTTGCAAATCAGGCAAGCGATGCCTTTTACAAACTTAGCAACACCGAGGGTCAAATTCGAGCCTATGTGTTTGACGGTATGTTCCAAATGTGACATTATTGATGCATGTATAATCACTATGATTTGTAATATCCCATACTTTCCTTTCATTGATTTAGTGATAAGAGCAAGTGTTCCAAGACTCCTTTTGGATGATGTTTTTGAGCAGAAAAATGAAATAGCCAAAGCAGTTGATGTTGAACTTGAGAAGGTAATGTACAGAATGCAGAAGCATGGTTGTTTGTGATTTTGTGAAAATGAACCATGGACTTCAATTGGTTTAACTTCTAGCCATTGATTTTTGTAGGCTATGTCTACGTATGGGTATGAGATTGTGCAAACGCTGATTATTGACATTGAACCAGATGTGCATGTAAAGCGAGCTATGAATGAGATTAATGCTGGTAAGAATCACAAACATTAGAAGATCTCATACTTTTCTGCACATTTTGTAGTCCTCGAAAAAAATTAATGATTCCAGGAAGGGTGCTTTTCTGCTTTTGCATCTATTTCTTCAAGCGTTTGGATCATAGAAGATGCACTTAATTGTTTTAAGAGGCCAAGATGCAGAAGATTTCATTGATCATTGATAATTGATCTCGTTCTTCTATCAAGCAGCAAGTACTCATCTTTCCAGTAATGAAGCATATTTAAAGCACAAAAGGCAGCTCTTCTAGATAACAAAGAATGAAACCGTGTAGAAGTTTGTATTTTTTGCTGAATTTTTATCCTAGCTTAACCATAAGCAACATCTTGTTCAAATTTCGAATATTCTTAAGTATCTCAATGTGGTCATATGATATTGTGCTTCTCAGCTGCAAGACTAAGGGTAGCAGCCAACGAGAAGGCTGAAGCAGAGAAGATTCTGCAAATCAAGAGAGCTGAAGGTGAGGCTGAGTCGAAATATCTTTCTGGGCTTGGTATTGCCCGCCAGCGTCAGGCGATTGTGGATGGTTTGAGAGATAGCGTACTGGGCTTTTCTGAAAATGTTCCTGGGACCAGCGCCAAGGATGTCATGGACATGGTTCTCGTCACCCAGTACTTCGACACCATGAAGGAAATCGGTGCTGCATCTAAATCCTCTGCCGTCTTCATTCCCCATGGTCCTGGTGCCGTTCGTGATGTTGCCTCTCAGATTCGTGAGGGACTTCTTCAAGCTTCCTCTGTCAGCTAGTTGCACATTGGAGTCTCCTCAAAATGAGGATGATGCCTGAAAAAGGAAGGGGAGAAGCTTTCTTTTGGCTTTCTAAGTATATGTTTTCATGTGAATTTGCTGATGATGTCTTCTGAATATCCATTTTGTTTACGTTTTAAAGTGATGATGTAAGCACTGTTTATATAAATCTTGAAGGTGTTCCTAAAACATGGTCTTCGTGCTTCTCCACAGAGATACTGCTGCAGGTTGCTTGTTTAAAAATTCATCTCGGATTTGCTATAATTAATGATAGTGTGTCTAAAGTGATTGCATTTTGGAAGCTTTTACTTCCTCATTTGACTGTACTTCTGGGGCAAGAAGATGGTTGGAATTTATCATTCAGTTAATCCTGCAAACCACCATTATCTCTAAGATGCATGCACTGCCCTCCAAACAACTCATCATCCACAATAAAAAGAAGGGAAAACAATATTTTCCTTTAGAGAGAAAAAAAGAACATCTTAGAAACCCAGTTAACGAATTTGGCCAAAAAAAATATTTTATCAGTCTCGGTCTTTCGTCAGGAGTCTTCATGCTGATCAGATGTAAAAGATTCAGAACACACTTGGCTATGGTAGTGATAGAATCTCATTTCCTGGTATATAACTTGTTATGCAAGTTCATAAAGATCTCTGAGGATTGATTCGCCTCAGCATAGGTAGCACTAGCAGAGAAGCAAGTAGATGAAGTATTTGACAGCAGTAAGTTCCGAGCTGGAAGCAAGCGGGTGCTATTCTCAATCATTTTCAGGCTCTATGGCCTCAGTGCAATACTCAGTCCTATCGTCGGTATCCAGTTTAAGGAATTCCAGCGAAAGTCCACCTTCCTAGCAATACTAAAATAGAGCTTTTGCCAGAGCTGTTGCTGAATAAGAGCGCCTGCTTCACCTTTTGCTAACCATGGATTACAATGACAAGAACTAAGATTAGAATATAACGTAAAAGTAACAATACCAAATGCAACCAAGGAAAGATTTACTTTAATAACTAACAAATGAAACTTACGAGATTAATAGAAATAAAAAATAATGAAGAAAAATAGAGACTGTTTTGATATTTTTTTTATAAGGGTGAAGTTGAACCCATCTTGCGGGCTCATCAAGATTTTATCATAGAGGGTGCACAGAGAGTCACAAAAGTGAGTTGAGTTAAAGGCATTCTATATATATTTATAACCCATTTAGTAAATATAACTAACCCAAATAATGATTTAGTTCATCAAATATGGGTTAAGAAATAGTCTATAATTCATTTTGATAGGTCTACTCACATGATTAGGAAAGCTACAAGGGAAGGGAATATAAGGCTTACATTCGCATCAATTTCTGTAAAATGCTCTTGTTGATATGGTCCATTTAAGGACGAGCAATTCGAGCTCGAATGAGAAACTTATGAATAATTACTTTCTTTATGACCTACCTCGATGAACTTGCACCGAGAATGGACCGAACCCGAGACCTCGGAATATTTTATATCCTAAAGTCTAAGCCTTAATCATGGATTACATCACCGGCCGGGCCAAATGCCAATGGGCCATGGGGAACATCATTGATGAATGCCAGGCTTTATTGGCCCAAATGGAAAAGTTAAAACTCGTCCTTTACTCCCAAAAGGCCAATTAAGCTGACGGTTGGATCGGTAAGGCCCATTGAAGCAAGACTCTCTCAATCAGTTGCCATATTCCCCATAATCCCTTTGGAATATTTTATGTTTAGAAATTCATTTGTTTAGTTCCAGTTTCCTTCATGAATGAAAGTGCTTTTCCGAAAAACAGAGAAAAAAAAAAAAAGAGTCCGAGCCCTACTCAAGTTATATAAAATGTTAGGGAATTTCCTGTGATTATCTTGGGGATTGTCTAGATCAGCCGTCTCGTCACGCTAGCCTTGGACTTTTTATTTTTATTTTTTAAATTTTCCTCTTTCCTCTAGTCTTAAAGTTGACCAATAAGAAAGTGATATAAATAAATATTTCTCGAGAAATATCTAAACAAAGACCTTATAATAAAGAAAAAAAAAATGGCTGACTTATGGTTGTGACCTCCGCGTTCGAGACTTGAACTGCATTAGATAGAGGAAGGATTAAAATGAAAATTGACAATATCCAGGCAACAATTCTTAGACCTCTAATTTTTAAAATCTGTACAATTTTTACATCCTCTGTAAATATCAATTTATGAAAGTGAAAAGCTAAACCAAAGGGTAAAGTATTTCATATTTTTACTCGACTAAGATATGAAATTATTTATTTTTGAAATATTATGATTAGAAAGTAGAGTATGAATGTTCAATATAAGCATAAAGTGATATCGAATGAGAAAATGGAAGATAATTATCACGATATTTTTTCTGTAAATATACTATTTTCTTCAAGTACTTATGTAGAATTGACATGCTATTCATGTCAAACTATGAACGAATTACAATCTTTTATTTTGTGAATTTGGAGACCAAATCAAATTTTTAATTCATTGGTGGAAGAAAGTACATACTTGGTCCCTACATTGATGTTCTAGTGTGATCCTTAAATTTTTAATTCCTTAAACTTGTATTGTTGTTTCAATTAAGTTATCGGATCTCAAATTTTGACAAATTGATATCTGTCAATGCCAAATAAATGATAGAAAGTTCAAAAGAATTCCTTACCTTAAGGGTGTGTTTGTTTTACGAAAATCTCAAGATTTGAAAAACATTTTTTCAAAAATGATCACTTGCATCAGGGGAAAATGTCACAAATGGTCCATATACTATTACTTAATGTGCAATTTGGTCCCTGAACTTTCGATCGGCTCAATTTGATCCCTGAACTATTGATAAATGTTCGATTTGGTCCCTGAACTTTCGATCGGCTCAAATTGGTCCCTGAACTATTGATAAATGTCCGATTTGGTCCCTGAACTTTTGATCGGCTCAATTTAGTCCATGAACTATTGATAAATGTCCAATTTAGTCCTTCGTTACTATTTTTCTTTTTCTTTTTCTTTTTCTTTTTTTTGCTTCTTCTCTCTTCCCTCCGCCCACCTCGCCGGACGCTGGAGAGAAGAAGCAAAAAAAAAAAAAGTAGTAATGAAGGACTAAATTGAGCCGATCGAAAGTTCATGGACCAAATTGAGCCGATCGAAAGTTCAGGGACCAAATCGGACATTTATCAATAGTTTAGGGACCAAATTGAGCCGATCAAAAGTTCATGGATCAAATTGCACATTAAGTAATAGTATAGGGACCATTTGTGACATTTTCCCCTTGCATCAACTATAAAAAATGAATAAATAAAGAATATTTTAACCATTCACAATAATATTTAAGGATAAATTATTGTCGATAATGAAAATATTTTGCAAAATTTTTTTAATAAAATAAATGCACTCTAAGAACAATAGATTTGCAATGGACTTATACAAGAAAAAGTAATTCGATATACAACAATGCAAATTTTCAAAAAAATTTCGATATTCCATAGAATGGCTTGATTTAAGATAGGACTCTAGCTAGCACTCATCAAACCATCAGTTTCAATTTGCTGATACGAGAGACTTGAAGAAAAATATATTATAAGTCCAAGATTTTGATTGTTTATATTATGAAATCGTAGATCATATTGAAAAGATTAACACAAATTTTGAGGACTAAAATGAGAACATTTTTCCTCATGGGCGACAGAACACGAGTGCATGAATTTCATCTTCCTTGTTGAGTTTGTTGAGAATTATAATGTGCAAGACAGAATGGGAAATTTATATATTTTGATATATTGATAAATATTACATGAGCCTATTTATAGGTATCCAGAATAATAAGATTAATCAATGATATGCACTATTAACGACAGGATCTACAGAATCCTGAGAGATGTGCAGAATCAAGTAAATATAGTAAAAATCTTAATATTACTAACAATTCTTACAAAGAACAAGAAACAGCTCGCGGGAAAAGTCCGGTTGGTCCAGGTCGCGATGGACCATGTCGTTTGGTTCTTCATGTTTTCTCCCGTATCATTTCCAGGTCATCTTTGGTGAAAATCAAGATGACACCTTGAAGACTAGTCTATTCCATCCCCAGGAATAGAAAACAGGCGATTAATGTTATCATCATTATCATCATCATTATTTATGTTTTTAATTCTATTGGCACCTTTCGAAAAGTGGCAGCATCTTATTCTTGCTGATCTTGTCCTGCTCATTTTCCTTTTTCCCATTTGTGCTGTATTCCCACTCCGTTGTCAGCGTTGAACCTTTATGTCGATTAAAATGAGGACCTCCATATCATCCATTTGCGTTTGTAAACTGTCTTGCAGCTGAAAACAAAGAGACACAAACGAGCTCAGGAGAAAACCAAGTGGTACTTTGCTATAAATTCCAACTGTTGAAGTATTGTTCCATCCTACAGGCTCTCTATATTCATTCATGTGGTCTCTCTCTGCCTAATAGCTTAAGCCTTTGGCGGCTTGCATGTAAGAGGGGATGTTCAAGTATTGTCCCACCGTCCTAAGTTCTGTTTGGGTATCTTGCTGCAGAAGTCGAATTTAATTTATGCTTGCTCTAGTGTAGATCAACACAGCCATGGTCGGTACAAGTACTCATAGGAAATCACAGAAATTTGTTCTGGAAGTTGATGACCAGATAAGAAAAAACTTCTCCATTGCATTCATGATTGCCCAAGATCATGCTGTAGAAGATACTGTTACTTTTGATAGAATTCCCTGCTTTTAAGGTTCTGGTGTCTCATATTGGGTTCTGAGAAGCATTACTTGTTTTCATTTATCATCTGCCTACAGCTCGATGATCTGAACTCTCCTCTTTTGATGCATAGTGTGAAGATAACATGGGCAATCTGTTTTGCTGCGTGCAAGTTGATCAATCTACAGTAGCTATCAAGGAGAGATTTGGCAAGTTTGATGATGTACTTCAACCAGGATGCCATTGCCTTCCTTGGATTCTTGGAAGCCAGCTAGCGGGGCATCTCTCACTTCGAGTGCAGCAGTTGGATGTGCGATGCGAAACCAAGACAAAAGTATGTCTCTCTGTTCACTCTGTGTCTGTGTGAGAATTTTACGTACTTCACTTTGTCGTAATCAAGAATTTTGCACATTAGATGATATCACTGTCTAGCTGAAAAGTGAAATCATCTTTTTCTGCATGTGATATTTGCAAATAATCGATAAGTACTGCTGCTAATTGATACCCATTGAAGCACTGAGTAAGGCTGACTCTACGACCACAACAATGAAAATAGCTAAGTTTTAGTAGTTCTTATGAGATTGCTATCACTTATCAGCCTAATAGACTCCACTAGATTGTAGTATCATGGATTAGTTCCTCTTCTTTTGGAGATACTTTGAACTCAGTAGATTTTCGATATAAAGCCAAAAGCTCCATGTCAATTTCATCTTCATGGACTAACCTAATAAGTTTGTTTGGCTTCATTTGTTTGGCTTCATGGACATTCTTACTACAGGATAATGTCTTTGTCAATGTTGTTGCATCTGTGCAATATCGTGCTCTTGCAAATCAGGCAAGTGATGCCTTTTACAAACTTAGCAACACCGAGGGTCAAATTCAAGCCTATGTGTTTGACGGTATGTTCCAAATGTGACATTATTGATGCATGTATAATCACTACAATTTGTAATATCCCTTACTTTTCCTTTCATTGATTTAGTGATAAGAGCAAGTGTTCCAAGACTCGATTTGGATGATGTGTTTGAGCAGAAAAATGAAATTGCCAAAGCAGTTGAAGACGAAGTTGAGAAGGTATTGTGTAGAACGCAGAAGCATGGTTGTTTGTGATTTTGTGAAAATGAACCATGGACTTCACTTGGTTTAACTTCTAGCCATTGATATTTGTAGGCCATGTCTACATATGGGTATGAGATTGTGCAAACACTGATTGTTGACATCGAACCAGATGTGCATGTAAAGCGAGCTATGAATGAGATTAATGCTGGTAAGAATCACAAACATTAGGAGATCTCACACTTTTCTTCACATTTTGTAGTCCTCATAAAAAATTAATGATTTCGGGAAGGGTGCTTTTCAGCTTTTGCATCTATTTCTTCAAGCATTTGGATCATTATCAACTAGATTTTAGAAGATGCACTAAATTGTCTTAAGAGGCCAAGATCCAGAAGATTTTATTGATCATTGATAATTGATCTCATTCTTCTATCCAGTAGCAAGTACTTGTCTTTCAAGTGATGAAGCATATTTCAGCACATAAGGTGGCTCTTCCAGTTAACAAAGAATGAAACTGTACAGAAGTCTGTATTTTTGCTGAATTTGTATCCCAGCTTAATCATAAGCAACGACCTGTTCCAACTTTTAATATTCTTAAGTATCTGAATGTCGTCATATGATATTGTGCTTCTCAGCTGCAAGACTAAGGCTAGCAGCTAATGAGAAGGCTGAAGCAGGGAAGATTCTCCAAATCAAGAGAGCTGAAGGTGAGGCTGAGTCAAGGTATCTTGCTGGGCTTGGTGTTGCCCGCCAGCGTCAGGCGATTGTGGATGGATTGAGAGATAGCGTACTGGGCTTCTCAGAAAACGTGCCTGGGACCAATGCCAAGGATGTCATGGACCTGGTTCTCATCACCCAGTACTTCGACACCATGAAGGAAATCGGTGCTGCATCTAAATCCTCTGCCGTGTTCATTCCCCATGGTCCTGGTACCATTCGCGATGTTGCCTCTCAGATTCGTGAGGGACTTCTTCAAGCTTCCTCCGTCAGCTAGTTGCACAACGGAGACCACTGGAAAGGAGGATGAAAGCCCGAAAAAGGAAGGGGAGAAGCTTTCTTTGGCTTTCTATGTAAATGTTTTCATATGCATTCGCCGATGGTGTCTTCTGAATGTCCCGTTTCGTTTTGACCTTTTGGAGTGATGATTCAAGCACCGTGTATGTGAATCTTGAACGTGTTCCTAGAACATAGTCTCCGTGCTTCTGCACAGAGAGACGGTAAGTTGCTTGCTTGAAATTTCATCTCGGATTTGCTATAGTCAGGGATAGTGTGTCTAAAAAGTGGTTGTCAGTTTTGCAGCTTTATTTCCTCATTGACTGAAATTCTGATGCATACGGACGGTAGAAATTCATTATTCAATTAGTCCAGCACGCTACCGTCATCGCTAGCATGCAAGTAGTGGCATCCAAACAACTCATCGTCCAAACATAAAAAGAAAAGGGCAAAAAAGGGGAGGAAAAAAAAAACATTTTCCTCTAGAGAGGAAGCATCTTAGGGACCCAGTTAATGAATTGGCAAAAAAGGTTTTCTCACAGTCTCGGCCTATTGTCAGGTTTATTCATGCTTATTGGATCCAAAAAGATTCAGATTGCACTTGGCTATGGTAGTGATAGAATCTCATTTCCCAGTATATAACTCATTAATCCGGTACAAATTCATAAAGATCTCTGAGGATTGCATGATTTGCCTCACCATAGGTAGCATTAGCAGGCAGGTAGATGGAAGTAATTGACTCTGGCCAGTTCTGAGCTGGAAGCAAGCCGGTGCTCCTCTCTTTCATTTCCCTACTCTATGGCCTCAGTGCAATAGTCAGTCCTATCTTCGGTATCCAGTTTAAGGAATTTGGGTGAAAGTCCACCTCTCCGGCAATGCTCAGAGAGAGCATTTGAAAGAACTGTTGCTGAATAAGAGCACCCACTTTGCCTTTCGTGTTTACTCGAGCCTTCACTAATGTAGAAGGGAATATTGCTTGCTGCGATCCCATAGTGAAGGTCGTGTCATTGATCGAAAAGCTGTGATTCAGTTCGGCAGCGACCACCGTCTGAGTCAGGGGATTCACCGTGTGGTAAAATGAAGCTCTCAGAGTGTCTAGCTTGTCATTTCTGCATATTTGGCAACTTCACTATTTAGATAACTAAAATCATATTTTAGCTAACAGAAATAGTGACTATTTTCTGAATTGGGATTGCTCACAGGGTCACGGAAGCTACAACGGAAGGGAATCTGAGGCTTAGACCAGCATCAAATCTGTTAAATGTTTTTGCTGATACGTCGTACACAAGATCGGTGCCAAGAGAAATAGGAGTGCTTCCTACGACCCCTGAAAAGCTTATAATCGGGTCATATCCTCTGAAAGCATTCGCTATTACTCCGGTGCCTGCTGTAACCGCAGCATAGTCATGTAAATATTGCAGTTCCACCTGTCACCGCATATACGACGCAAGAGTGAACCAATCGTGCTGAGATGTAGGTGCAAAACTAATGGGATGCTTCGATTCTTGCAAATGCTAGGCATTGATATCAAAAGTAGTGAGAACAGAAAAGATCAAACTTGGTGAGAAACTGATTGAAAGCTCTTACTTTGCCAGTGTAAGGAGCAATGAGTTTGAAAGCCGTTCCAAAACCGGGGACGATTTCTTCAACTGTCACAATCAGGATGGAGATAGTTGCTGTTATAAGTTGGTAGACAATTTCGATCTGGACCATGTTCAAAAAAAGATGTAATATATTTGTTCATTGAGATTGCTGGGAAGAAGGAAAATATTTGTAACCACAAGATGAAATATGTGAGGGAAATCTCAGGGGATGAGTTGAACATACACATGCTTCAAGCGCTTTATGACGTGGAAAGTTTTCGTTTTTTCAACTCTTGTAAAGTTTCGATAACTTCCATTAATTTGATCACCAAGACGACATTGCAGTATCGTTTATCTGAGTCAAATAAATTGGTTTGCTATATCATTCTCAGTGTTTTTTTAAAAAAAGAACTGCTCCCTTTCTGAGAACGGAACATGCATAGTTACAGAGCATCTCTCCCCGTGAAAACATCACTGAAAATTAGATTCGTAGGAGGAGGGAATTACTTCGACAGGAGACATCACAGCTCAAGTCGCAGTTCATGTCGATAAATTGTTGATGAAAATGAACCGGAGGTTGTTGGCCATAACCCTTGTGAAGAAGATCTGAGAACATTACAAAAACGAGCACATAACGAAAAGATACATGTCTAGACATGTAAAGGATGTTCTAATAATAAGAAAAACACTGCAAAAAAATTTGAACAAGGGGAGATGATAGCATATGAACCTCTGGCCTCTTTGCCAATGTTGATGAAAAAACCCGGGCACTTGCTCATTGTAATACAGTGGGTTAATATGGTGCTATAGTTAATGTAAGTTGATTGATGGCAGGGATGCTTGGCCAGATATATGTATTGGCAGCAAGAGAGATGGGGCCAACAAGGAAGTTTCCTACTTTACTTTTATGATCTGCCCTGGATTATATGAAGCTTCCCCGAACTCTTTTCCACTTTAGTTTGCTTGAACTTCTTGTGGAAATCAGGCTAATATATGGTACGTATGCGATGTTGGAATTCGCAACTTCCTTCAATAGAACTGGGAGATGGAGATGTTGAGGAAAGTGGCTGATCGGTGACAGAGATTTCAGCAGCACCGAAAAGCGGTATGTCACAGCGCATTGTTCCTTTACCCTGCTTCTGTTGATACAATGCTGATAAACGTGTGCCATTCTCAATTATTTTATGAAGTGGGATTACACAATAAACGGTTACAATTTAGGTGTCAAGATCGATGTCATGACAATTATTATGTTGTGGCAATGCTACTCTGAGACATGTATGCCACACATTTAACTATACCATTCGTAGGTACATCATCTAAGTTCTTATACTCCAAGATTTCTATCCCTAATTATACAGGTATATTGTCCTTGATCTCAATCAATTTCTTTACATCTTATGCACCAGTGTCTCTGTCTGGCCTTGACATACGCCTTAAGAGGTGGCAGCTGGCGGGGCTTCCCCGCCGGAAGCCTTGGCCTTCTGCTCGGCTTCATGAATCGACTTCAGAATCTCTTCTCGCTTTGCTGCCAGAGCCTGCATCTTGGCGTCGACCTTCTCAAGCTTCTGCCTCAGCTTTTGCGGATCTTTCTTGTCTTCAGGGTTCTTTTCCTTCTTGCACTCCTTATCCTTCTTTTTCTTGTCCTTGGTTTTATCCTCCTTTTTCTCCTCTTTTGCATGTTCACCATCCTTGTGCTTGTCCTCCTTCGGCTGCTCGTCCTTCTTCTCGCTCTTGTCTTCTGCCTTTTCACCCATGTCTCTCTCCAAATATAATGTTATGCAATGTAGGGGGGATCGGTGCTAACCTAGTAGAAGGACAAGACCATGAAAATTGATGAGAGTGAAATGCCCAGCCAACAGAGACATGCATCAGATGAAGGTTCAGCCAGGTTTTTCCTCATTTCAATTGAATCTGTCGCAGGTCCCCGGCTTCGGTTACTTTGCCGGGTTGATGCATCGAATGCTCAAAACCAAAATGAAATTCAGATATGCTCCACAGAGAACAAGGTATATCCTCCAAATGATGCTGCTATCATTACAGTTGATATGAAAAAAATAAGAAAGCAAGATTCTTTACCCAGGGAGAGAGAAAGAAAAATGAACGGACCTCAAGTTTGGATGACTTTGGATCTTCTTTTGAGAATGTTCAAATTTCTCTTTGAACTATGAATTATTTATAGACATCGCAAGGAGCTAACTTTCGGTTTTCCAAAGCCCAAAAAACAATGGAGCAAAACGAGGGGTCGTGAACTAGAGGCCAGGGATGAAGCCTGCCTTCTCGAGAAACATGATACTCCACTAGTACAAAGGTTTAAAAAAAAACAGAAGACTAGGACTACCTCTAATTTAGAAAGCGTTTCGCGTCATTTTTGGCACAGGACATCATCCTCATGGGATGCCGCAAATCCCGTTTGCCTTTCGAGGCCAGAAAAGATGCCATGAGGACATTGCATGCTGCAATATATGTAATAAAAATTATGCCGCGAATCGAGCAACCAGGACCGGTCCCCTCAATCCAGGGTTCGCCTTAATCCACGAGAGGTGGGTGCGCCGCGCACGGGGCGAGAATACACACGAAACAAAACGCTATGTTCAAGCCATAATGGGAGAGGAAATGAGCTTTGCATTGCAGGGCTCAATGCTTTCCAGTGAACAAAGTGAAATGGGAAAACGGTTCGAACAATGTCAGAAACCATTATCATATCAATGGGGGTTACACCTTTTCATGACAGCAAAACCGCACTGGGCCTAATTTCCAAAATGGTCCGTCCCTTCATCCTTAAAAAACAAAAATTTATAAAAAAGAAAAAAGAAACACCCAATTCAATTTTTTTTCTCCCTAGTTTCACCAGCCTCTCTCTCTCTCCCCTGCTTTCTCTTATTCCAAAGCTTTTGAATAGGGTCAGTCAATCAATTCACTACAGAACCCACAAAAACAAAAGAACATCATTCAACGTTATTCTAGGACAACTTTTTTCAACACGAAAACAGTGCCCCTTTGTCCCTTTCCCTTCCCATAAATCTTGGCTGGCTCCCCTCTCCAAAAAAAATATATATTTCAAAAACTAATTCTACCAAGTGTTTCTTTTTTTCAAGGCTCTAATAATCTCTACATTAGCCGATCGGAGAGGCTCGGAAGTCGCCGGAAAAAGTTGAGGCTCGCCGGCGGCATCGGGTCCCGGAACATCGGGTGGCGGAGGTAGTAGAATCCCAGGGCTACCGCCACCATCTTCGGCGGCACCGTGTACAGGATCAGCGTGATGGCGAGGCACACTCCGATGAACAGCTTCGTCGCCCTCGGGTCCCTCCAGCTCACCAGGGCCTGGACCCTCTCGCCTTGGGTCGCAAAGTCGCCCAGGACCGTCTGGACCCGGGCCGCCAGCAGTCGGAGGCGGTCGTATCTGTGACGGATGATGTCGGGGGGTTTACAGCTCGGAATTGTGTCAATTCCTCGTCCAATTCGTCCGGGTCGACCGACTCGGCCTGCGAGAGCCTGGTGTCCATCCCGGCGGGGATCTTCGGCCTAAATCTGTAGTACCAGATGCCGATCAGGAACACGTATAAGAACCCGGTAGGCACGATCAAATCCGGGTACCACACGAGCACCAGATACAGGACATGGACTAGGACCGTCGTGACCGGGTTCCGCCACCTCCGGATGTCGTCCAACCATTTCGCCAGCCCATCGCCCACGCCAGCACGGCCACGATCCTGAACCAGTTCGCCTTGCTCTTTCTCATGCTCCACGTATGCGAATCGGCATCCAACATGTACCTGACCACTTCCGGGCCGAGCGGCGGCTCCGACCTCGCGAGCCATGCAGCTACCATCTTGGTGGCGGCCCCTCGCAGCGCCTCCTGCTGGGCCACCCCGAGCGGGCGGAGATAGTGCATCCGCGGCAACAGGGGCTGACCATAGACTATGCAAGTATCCGGCAACAGCGATGGGCAGGCGAACCGGACCGCCAATTCAATCTCGCCCATCTTCTTCAACCCAGTTCTCGTCAGCACCAGCAGCGGATAGGAATTGGTGTACACCTTGTTGCTCTCCAATGTAGATACCCGAATCCGGATCTTCCCAATGCGGCAATCCGGCCTCTCGTCGGTTGACGGGTCGGCGAACATCCGCCAATTATCGAAGACCCCGGCGGTGAGCACGGTGCACGGGTCATAGACCTGCCAAGTATACTGCTCATTCCACCGCGGGTCGAAGCTGTCCATCATGGTGCGGGTCCGAACCCACTTCTTGCCGTACTTGGCCACGCAGTAGGCGTCCGTGGACCCTTTGCCGGGGCCTTTCGTCTTCATGGGCAAGAGCCCGCGTGCGCCGAGGATCCCGAGCTCCAGGATCCCGATCGGCGGCTTCCACAGCTGCTTCGCCGTGGGCCGGAAGTCGCTGCACACATGCGCGGCCTCGTCGAGAACGTGATAACCGCCTTCCAAGCACAGCCTCAGGTACAATCTGCCTAAGTAAGGCCCCGGCCCGCCTCCGCATCCGCCGCCGCCCACGCCGCCCTCGAGTGGGAACCACTTGGCGCCGACGTGCCGCTCGTCTATCCGCTGCTCAATCGAGCCCACCGGAATCAGGATGTGCCCGAGGAGCAGCGTCTCCTTGTTCGACCGGTCCTCCACCAGCAGGATGAGCGAGTCCTCCAGGGGCTCGCCGGCGACGAGGACGAGGTCCTCGTTCCAGTGGAACGACGGCACGTGGTTGCTCATGGACCCCCGCCGCGTCCGCACCGACTGGAACCCCAGCTGCGCCTTGACCCTGACCTCCGGCGCCGTCAGCGGCGGCAGGTTCGGGGCGATGTGGAGGTCCTGAGCTTCGATCACCGTCACCCGCAGGTACCACAGCTTCGGCGACTGGTACACCTTGGAGCGCGTGTGGGCCACGTGCGGCGCGTCGGAGCTCCACGCCTCCGGGAACGCGTCGTCGGCCTGGGTGCCGATCCAGACGGAGAGCTGGATGTCGCCGGAGACGCGGCTCCGCTCCGCCGCGTCGCCGCCCTCGAGGCGGTACCACTGCGGGGCCAGTGGGCTGTCGGGCGGGTCGCGGACGGGAACGTCGGAGAGGTCGAAGCAGACGCCGCCGAGGAAGCTCTCCAACGGGGAGTCCCAGACAGAGATCTCGAGGGTCGAGCTGGTCGACTCGGGCTTGTTGTGGCCGAGGGCGAAGACCTGGTGCCACTCCGGCGAGTCGGTCGGCTCGCCGGGGCGGTGGACCGCCGGCTTCGAGCGGACGCGGTGGGTGGCGGTGCAGACCTTGACGTAGGGGCTGTCGTTGTGGGCGAGGCCGCGCGCCTTGACGATCCTGATGAACAGGTACTGCATCGGCTCGACGAGATCGTAGGGGTGGATCCTCTCCGTCTCCGACGCGAATCTCTGGTGGCGCGACGATATCACCCGCGGCGAGAAATCGCCGCTCGCCGGCCGCCGCACGACCCGGACCCTCTCCCCGACCCGCGCGCCCTGCATCCGCCGCACCTCCGGCGGGGGGTACTGCATCGCCGCCTCCGCCGCGGCCGCCGCCGCCGCCGCCTGGGCGGGGTGAGCGGCCCCCGGGAGGTGCTGGTACGTCGTCACCGCCGGCTGCGGCTGCGGCTGCGGCTGCATCGCCTCGGGCGGGGGCGGACCGGGGCGGAAGTGCACCGTGTGGGACGGCGGCGGCGACTCCTCGATGACGACCACGGGCGGGGAGGGCGACCGGTCGGGGCGCCGGAGCGGCGGCGGCGGGGGGCAGCATTCCCCCGGCGGCATTTGAAAGACCCTGCCCTCCTCCACCACCATCACCGGCGGGGGCTTCATCCCCACCGCCACCCCCGGCCCCTCGTGGAGCTCCGCAGTCGTCGGAGGGTGATGATGGTGCTGCGCCGCCTCCTCCGGCGGCGGCGTCTGGGGGGGCGGCGGGGGCGGATGCTCCTCCACGAGCTCGTCGTAGTAGCAGATCCTCAGCCCAATCTCGCCGCGAATCCAGCTGAACACGTTCTTCTTCTCCAGCTGGTGGTACACCAGGCCCTCCTCCCCGCGCCTCTTGAACTGGGACCCGTACAGCTTGACCCGGCCGAGGAAGTGGTTCTTCCGGCCGCCGCCGCCGGCGGCGTACCTCTTGTCGTTGAAGACCTCCACGTCGAGCTCCTCGTAGGCCATGTTCTCCGGGTCGGAGACGACGAACTCGAGGGCCTCGTGCCATGCCGGGTTGAGGTTGCGGTACTGGGTGGAGGTGCGCCTCTTCTGGTGGTCGAACTCCACGATGACGTACGGGCTGGAGCTGCCCTGCCCGTCCCTGGGCAGCAGGTCCCGCGCGTCGATCACCTCCACGAGGAGCTTCCGCACGGCCCTCGGCTGGTGGTGCTGCGGCGGCTGGTGCGGCGGCGTGGTGGTGGCCGTCGTCATGGTGTCATCGTCGTGCGGTGCAGAAAGGAAGGAAGGGAGGGAGGAGGAGATGGTGGCGTTGATGGCGGAGGGGAGAAGCGGTGGGGGGTTTGTAGATTCTTGCTTTATGGAGAAAAGCTTTTCGGAAAATCTTTTTCTCCTTATGACTAAATTTTTCTTCTTGGGTTTTGATTTATTTTTATGGGTTTTGATTTATTTTTGTGGGTTTTTATTATTTTATTTTGTTATTTTATTAATTTTTTGGGGGGAGAGGAATGTTTTGTGGGGTGGAGGAAGGGGAGTGGAGTGAGCTCGAGAGATTCCAAACTGAAGGGAGAAGTCTGTTGTTTGTTCGGCTGCCCCTCTCTCTCTCTCTCTCTCTGTCCTTTTTTTATTCTCCTCATTTTCTCTTTATTTATTTATTTATTATGTTTATAAATGAATTCTTTATAAAATATTAGTTTGATGAGGGAGTTAAGGTGAAATGGTTTAGGGTTTTATTATATTCGATACCTTTCCTCCCTGTGGTTTCGGATGGTGTCCGGATTGGGTGTCTGACAACCCGACACTCCAAGATCTGTCTTTGTGCTGCCCCCACCACCGTAACTGAGACCTTCGCTAATCTATTTTGTCAAATTCGGATCATTGTCTTGGACCGGAGTTCATTTAATATGTTGTTAGAACGTGCGATTAAAAAGTTTTGCCCAGAATAAACTCCATACCGCGTTAAAATGAGATAGCATTAGCATTCGATACTGTATGGCGTATTAGAATATCTAGCTTGAAAGATTCGATTTAATGGATATAGAGGGTGCGTATTAGTGAAGCGCATATGAACCTATAAAAAGGCAAAGTAGGGATACTCTGACACGAAATGATAATTAGTGCTTGTTAATTTATTGTGCATTGTCACTATGAGATGAAGGATTGTGCAATGTGCACAAGACAAAGGGGCATATTTAGGTCCGACATGCCACCACAAAGATGTCTTGTGATTTTCCGAGCATAAGACGGGTCATTTCATTTTGTGCATGTGAATCAAATCCTAAAAAGAGAAGGTTCACGGGATCTAAACCAACGCACGCGTTAGACACAAGCACATTCATTGTTGTTAGATATACTAACACGAGCACATAGAATCCGATAAATTCATTGATATGATATATACGGGGAATGAATTATGTTAACATAGCAAGTTAAATTTATCGGTCAAATTTCTTTAGGTACACATACGCAGGCATTAAATACATTATCAGGGGAATACATGCACGGGAGATGCGACATTACCTAGTCAAAAGCACAGTGACATTACGCAAATGAGCACAGAACGAGATGCTCTGGCTCGGCGAGTCCTGGCAATGAGCAAAGCGGGGCACATGATTCCACAGCAACTTAAGCTTCCCTTCCCTCCCCCCCTTTTCGTCAAAAGCTCCTACATCTTTTCGAATTAAAGCTGCTCTCTCTCTCTCTCTCTCTCTCTCTCTCTCTCTCTCTCTCTCTCTCCCCCACTTCAAAAGCATCCCCCTTTTGTTTTTCTCGGGCCCTCTGGTTTTTTCGCCGCACGCACACCTCATGTACGACGAGCGCTTTTCCGACTCCGCGACTTAGCCGTTTGGTCCCTTATATCAACCGTCGGATTGGAACCCGTCGCCCCATGCGCCCTCATCCGATCTCCGATCCGAACCGTAAATGCAACGACGACTCGATGATACCGATATGGCGCTAGGAATTTCCCACCCCGAACCGGCTTCGGATGATCCTCGAAATCCTAAAAGGGTCCTGCAACTTTTCACCAGCACAATACACGGCATTTTCACCACCGTTAAACTTGCACTGGGGCCCCTTTTCATTGGTCCACTTCTACTTCGATGCATAGAATATTCGGATGAAAGGATTGGCATCCCAAGAGAATCGAAGCAGAAGAGGAAATGGGATTTGAAAAAAGTTGTGTTCTTCATTTCTAGAGGTTAGAGGGAAGAAAATACAAGCTTTACTGTTCCTATCCTCGCTTCTCGATCGTCGATTGACCAACATCTCTCTATCTCTCTCTCTCTCTCTCTCTCTCTCTCTCTCTCTATCGCATCGCAAAAGGGACCATAGTGATCTCGAAATCTAAAGCTTTTGGGGGGCACAGATCCCAAAGGAAGCTTCTCCTTCCCGCTTCGGCGACGAATCCGGGTCGGACAAGTCTCTTCCCTTTCAGCGTGCCTTTTATGGAATCGGATCCTTTTCACATCAAAGTGGATTTCGGAACATATGCTCTCTTTTTTGGACCTTATGCTTTAGCCACCTTCGGATGACGACTCTTGCGGAAGCCCGGTTTGAGAATATTGGCCGCCAATGGCATGCTTCGGAAGGTCTAAAAGAAATGGATAGCCTTCGTCTTTGCACTTGCCCTACTCGTAGAAAGCTTCAATCCTTCAGTCCACCTATCAAAAAAGCATTCTGCATCGAGCTGATTGGGCGCTCGCTCACTCACCTTTAACCATGTTTCACACATGATGTCGTGGTTACGCAAACCAGCATCTTCAAGTTCAATGCGGCTGAATGAGAAAAAGGAAACCAACTAGGATAAGGGGATTGAGAAAGAATAGTCTTTCCGAGTAAAAGGAGCGCACATCTATTCAGGTACCAGGGCGCTTGAGGATGCTTGGTTCACAAGCCCCCATCCATGCTTGACATGACGATATTACAGAAAATCAGATTCAAATTGTTTTCTCAGATCCACGTTGAATGGACAAATGGAGTATCCAGGTCATCTGACTGTGGAGGTAGCAATAGCTACTCCTACGATGCAACCTGACAATTAAATGAAGCTTCCAAATGCATTGGCCATGGAATGGTCCGGACATGCTGAGGTGTTGAGGCGTTACTATTCTTGCAGTCGATAATTGATTAAACTCATTGCCTCCGGCATTGCATAGTTGGTATAGAAGCTGACTTTCCATTTACCAGGGTAACAGATCATTGCCCTCCAAATCCAGATTGCAAGGCTGTAATAATATTTCTTCAAGCATCTCCTAGAAATCAACTAAGAATGAAAAAATGAATAAGCATACATAAAGACGATGTCAGACACTGCATGCCTGTACATTTATGTGATTTCGGTTTTCTGCACAAAAGAAATGCTCGACACTAAATGAATAAATTTGGAATGCCGATTACGTCTCTTATTTGGGTGACCAAGAGGGACTATACACCAGAAAGTGTGGTTGTATGGAGATCCAGGTAAGACCTAACATCAAATGGAGCTTTCTTTGCTGAATCTGGAAGTCCAACCAGAAATGTGATTGAAAAGGATGCAATTTGAGCAGAGCCAGTGACATTAGTAACCAGACTCATGCACTTTGCAGGCGCCCTCATCTGCATAAACACTGAAACACATAAAGCAATATACTTATGATTGCATAGAAACAACATCGACAAAGAAAGCAAGCGCCTCTCCCTATAAAGAGGTTGGAGACACAGGTTCAGGAGCACAATAGATTGGTGTCGCTACTTCTGCTTTATGAGGAAGAAAATGTTGGACGAATGCAGATACCATGGTCAGTCATCTTCTGGTGATATTAATAAAGTTGGTTCAGAAGGTATATTTTGTTTAAAATTGCCTCTGGAGAAAAATTCTTAATAAAGACTGAAGACTATACCAGTGGTGATGCCGATAGTAGACAGTAAGTGGCAACAAGATGTCCTACAGTGGAGAGTAAAGATACCCAACAAAGACCCATGCCGGGAGGATCGTTTTTTGAAAAAGCTAGGTACAAGATCGATCACTTGAAGAGGCAACAAGATGGGCAGAAGTAGAAAAGCAAAAACTAAAGAGTGCGGACTACTTGGTAACAATAACCTCTGTATCCGAAATCTAGTGATCTTCAGTACATCAGTTGTCACAGAGAGCATGAAACAAACCCTATTCAGCATTCACGAAAATGTTCAGGAAACATACTGGAATACATGTGATGAAGTGACCGACATAGCAAGAACATCTATCCCCACATATTCAAACAGACACATGGATCATTCACAAGAGAAGGTACTTCTGTCCAATTTGCCATGTCTATGATAAACTGACGTTTTGAGCCAGTGACAGTCATTGCCCCATCTCAGTTCGCCTGGGAGCATTTCAAAACCTCAAAACGCCTAGTTAGAAGGTTGCTAATGGTGGTTCTGAAAACATATTGGACTGTAACATTTTCCTATTATGAATCATGAATACTCCCAACTTCATTGCAATTTCATAGCTATAGTTGCAAAATATGATTCAAGAAGAAAGTAAAAGAAATGTAGAGCTTACAGTCACTGACCTTTAAGTATGCTTATCCCTAAGTCATCAACTCTTGTCGTGAAGGCACTTCAAGTTTGAGCAATTTCATGAACTGCATAAACAAATATGAAATTCCTAATATTCTTGGTACATTAAGTTAGTAATGCTAGGAAATCACCTCTCAGAAAATTCTTATTCTTCTACAATGTCAAGCTTTAAAGGTCGTCAGTGAAGTAAAATAGACAGCAGAGCATACGCGTCCATACCTGAGATATCTTGATTTCCAGTTCATCCCATTCGGAAGATGGATCGCTTCCTTCCACTATCCCGGTCCCAGCATAAATTAAAGCACCAAGACCCTGAAACCCAGCATAAGCATTCAAAATTTTAGGTTAATTCCTTAGAACTAATTTATGGGACAACAATGCACTTATCTTCGCTAGATAAACCAAAGCAAAGAAGCATTTGGATCCAGGGCACCAGAAGAATAGTTTCATTATAAGGACATGCATCTAATTAATTAAAATAAAAATCTGGAAGGATCACCTTTCCAACCAAAGCTGACCTAATACCAACAGCAAACTCACTCTCTCCTCCTCCAAACCAGCCCACAGGTCCAGCATACATTCCTCGGTCAAATACCTCTGCGAAGAAAAGCATTCAGGGAGAATGAAACATTAATATAGATGTACCAATTAACAATTGGTAGTTTGGAAAGCAAGCAAGCAGAGAGTTTCTCCTATGGTGGCTCAGAAACAGAGGTTAGTGAGGCAATATTCTCATTAAGGCTGCCAGACACCAGACCACTAGAACATTCTCTTAGTTGTTAATAGTGTTAAAGAATGAACAACCATTCTGAGAGAAGTATCAGATTGTAGAGTAGCACATGCTATAAATTTGTGAAACTAATTCGATCTTTCTATGGGAAATCCCATGTTTCAATTTATGCAAAGTAAGAAGTCATGACTTCCGACAATCCCAGCAAAACAATGGATTTTACGTCATATTCACACCTTTGAAGATTGAAAGCTGCCACACAAATTAGAGGAACGAAAACAAATGGTTATGCAACAGTTGGGTTTCAAATGAAGTTACCAGTTTCAGCAATTAAAAGCCTTGCTTCTTCTGTTGGAAATCCACAGACTGCTGGACTCGGGTGGAGAGAAGACAGAAGGTCATACTGGCAAAACAATAGTCAGCTAAATTTTGTAATAACCACCAAAAAAAAAAAAGAAGAAGAAGGTAAATTGAACTCCATCAGAACACTTCTCACCATAAGATGATAACAAACATCTAAAGATCAATCAGGACGATGATAATGGAAGGCGACCAGACTCTTACCTCATCATCTTCACTTCTCAATGTACCAGCCAGAACAGCATGTAGATGCTGAACTCTAGAAAGTTTACGAATTGCTTTTCTTGGTTCTACGACTACTCCACTACATACAGCCTACAAAAACAGCAATAGAGTGAATTTACTGTTTCTATAGGTAAACAAATATGTTCCTTATTTGTCCTCAGAGAACGTTTATCACTACAGTAGCAAAATCACTGTACAAGCTACTTCCTCTGAGATCATAATTATGAAGACAAGGAGAAAAACTAGCTTGTGCACTCTCTGAACAGGGATCCTTTTATCAGTGTGTCAATCGGCAAAGCTCTGTTTTACTGGTTACATGGTCATGCTAGTATGGAGTAAGGATCTAAGGAAACTGATCTCCCTTCCTTTCAAGGAAAACTTATAGATATTGAGCAAAAGGAAACATGAGTGTTCTTTTGCTCTCCCCCCCCCCTTCACAGCATGCTCACTTCCTGCATGAGCCCCTCAGCAAACATAAAAATCTTTTCAAATGTCTCCTCTCTTCAGAAACAGCATGCCAACTTCATGCATCCACCGCCTTCATTAATGTTGGCAATGATGGCTTGGGGTCATCCATGCAAGCTACTTTAAGGCCCATTAGCATGTAAAGCTACTTTCGAACTATGAGTACGAGTGACTAGTTATTGAGCAAAACTCACATCATATGCAAGGAACAGTTCAAAAGGTGAATACAAAAGACTTGCCTCTAATTTTCTTCTTATGCTCTCCCGCACTATAGTAAACTCCAGATGGTCCTTTGGACTGAAAAATATGAATAAGAGGAATATTAGAAGAGAAATTAGAGAGAATGCACATCTGAAAAGTAGCACACAGTGCAAAAAGGTCTATTTCTGTAGCGAAAATATAGACCTTGAAAGCAAGTCAAGTTCTATTTGGAGATCCGAAGCCACTGATTCACCTCTAGCACGTGTTCCAGCCAAAGCCTCACTGCTGATACTAAGCCAGGTTCTGTGAAATAGTTGCTCTGGCTATTCACAAAGTTTATTCAAGTCAAAAATAGAACACCCATTAATCCCAGAGAGAGAAATTAAAATATGAAAATAATGATAATTACCGTGTTTCCAATGAATGCTGGAGCATTAGGCGGCTGAAGACAAAACTGATAAGCATTTTCCCCTTCAATCTGAAAAATTGATTTTCACATTAGCGTCCTAACTAATGATTAAGCCATGATATAAGTCCAACATGCAAACTAATACCTGTAAACAAGCAAGCCATGTTATAGGATCAATGTCTGTAGCAGTAAGAAATCTGCTGCTTCGTGCTAGCACAACCTAAATTCAGAGAGATACAATGAAAAACCAATAAGAATCCAGTGAAAGGAGAATAAGACACGTTTTCAGGGAGAAAAGACGGTATATCAGAACAAAGATGACAATCTGATGGTATGAGTAGAAAAAGTGACAGACTCTTGATAACCACTGACGACAGCAATGATACACATGTACCATTCATTACCTTAATGAGGGCAGAGTCATCACCATTAATCATCTGCAAAGCTCTCTTCACCGCAAGATCCCAGTAGTTCTTGCTGGGAACGTGATTACTACTTAAGATGAATGCTTTAGGCACTTCCTTTCTTAACTTCATCACAAGCGACGATATCTACAAAATTCAAAACCAATGCAGTCATCAGATGCACAGTCCTTGCATCTACAGAGCGTAACTTAATCAGACATGTTGAGGGAACAAGTAATCAGTCGTCCAGGAAATGAAGATAGACCTGGTTTATAGTAGCTTCCAGCGAATTTATGGCCTTTTCCCAAGTCCAAGAAAGAGCATTGTCCCATGCAATGGTAGCCGCAAGCATAGAGCTCTCTTCGAGCTCATCAAACTCAACCTGCCATTAACTAGAAGAGTCTACAATTAGTACTCCAAAATCAATGGCTCCTAACTTGTCCTTCAAAAGAACGGCACTAGTTTTTACCTGAGGAACAATAAAATAGAATGAACCAAAAGCCTCCCACTCCGGTGACACGTTCGATCTTGCATCGAAGCGAATCGCTCCATAAGCACGGATCAAAGGGCAGCTTGTGGAGAGGAACCTATAAAATTCAAACGGAAACAAACTCTCGATTATGTTCAATCGCAAATAGCTCCCACAAACCCTAGTGAAAACATTTCAGACTCCTTTACTAATTTCCCAATCACTCCTTTGCTGAAGCTTCACCTAGCTGAGCTCAGTTCATGAAGAAAAGGGCAAAAATCGAAGAGCCCGGCCTAGCTGCTCATTCGAGTCCATTCGAATTGCGATATACACAGCACGGATTGACTCTGTTCACGCGGTCTAGACTGCATCCATCTACATCGAACAACCGGGAGACAAAACGAGAGCCGCGAACGGAAAAATCGACCCAGCCTAGCTACTCATTCGAGTTCATTCCAATTGCGATGTACACAGCACGGATTGACTTTGTTCATGCGCTCTAGATTGCATCCGTGTATACAGAACAACGGGGGAGATAAAACGCGAGCCACGAACCGCGTTACCTTTTGATAGACAGCCAATCCTCGTAGGAGAAGGGGCGGACGCGGCGGAAGAACACCGCGGATCCGACGCCGGCGACGCTGACCAGCCTGTGCTCCGCCCGCCGGCGGAGACGCCCGATGCCGTTCCCGCTGCCGTTGCCGTTGCCGCCGCCGCCGCCGGCGAAGGGCCGCGGCTCGACTAAGCAGTCGGATCCGCCGCCGGAGCTCCGGCCGGAGAAGAAGCAGCGGGGGAGGAGCTGCCGCTGGGAGTGGAGCCAGTCGATCGCCTCGATCCTCTCGTGGATCGGCACCTGCCGGCGGGAGAGAGAGAGAGAAGAGCAATGAAAAATCGCGCGGGAAAAGAAGCGGAAATTATTTATTTTATTTTTTCTCCTCGTTGCGCTCAGTCAGAGGAGCCAATCCCGGCCGAACACGTGGCCGAGCACCATTGGCCTGGATTCTATCGGAAATGTTATCCGTTGACGACCGCGACAACGACGCCGCTTTTGGCCAATTACCGCGGACGACACGAAAGCTCTTTTTGACTTGCCTGGAGGCGGATAATGCCGGAGGAGGCGCCCGGCGGGCTCGCCTTGAGGGCGGCGACGGCGGAGCCGAGGCGGTCGGCGGCGAGGCCCGGGGTGGCCACGGCCGGGAAGCTGCGGGTCTCGGCGGTGCCGATGGGGGCCGCGGGGTCCCCGTCGCAGCCGTTCATGGACAGCGAGCGGGGACTAAGATACCTCTGCAATTCGCAAGACACAACCGGACATCAAACTTGGTCGCAAAGACAGGAATGGAGAAGGAGGAGAAGTGGGGAAGCAACGAGCATTGTGTTCAGTTTCATACGCGCGCGAGGAAGTGGAAGGAGAGCCTGGAGGCCATGGATGATGGGCCGGAAGCGGATGACTTGGCGGATGAGGACGACGGCTCCGGCGAGTCGACGAGGCCGGCGAGGAAGCGCCCCACTCCTCCACCTCCGGCAGCGGCAATCGCCATGAAAGGGGGGAGAGAGAAAGAGAGGAGGGTGTCTTCCTTGTTTGTGCTATGCTACTGGCTTGTGGAGATGCTATAAATATTCAAAATGTTCATGCGCCACAGAGAGGAAATGCCTCTCTCTCGCCATGATATGTGAACATGATTTTGCTTCTTTTTACCGCTGTTTGTTGTTTGTTTCCATTGCTGTAAGAGTCTTGGTGGATTATAGGACACGTGATGTGTTCACACTTCACAGGGCGCCGCCCGTGGACAAGCGCGATGAAGTTGGCATCTTTTTCTTTTGTCCCTTGTATTTCGTCCTCCTCGTTTCGGCCATGCTCGGCGGGAATATTGCTCCTTGCTCTGTAGGAGCTCGGCCCAATTTTACATCGAATACATGACACGGGCGACGGAATTTCATGTGAAACTTCCACCTTTCTTGAGGTATGCATCGGAAATTAGTTCTAACCGATGAAGTTGTTCAAATCATATACTCAATGACAAACCTGCCTACAGGTCGGCGGCTAGAAGGACAATGTCATCTGGAGTATACATCAGTTCACGGCCTCTTATCCATATAGGGCAGACTTTGGTCTCCTTCGAGCCGTAAAAATTGGACCTCGATCAAAATTCCGACATTTTGCCCCTCTTCGAAGATGAGTACCCGACCTGACGATGCCCAGAGGCGATTTCTTATCCACACAAGCCTCTGCGGTTTATGGGCTAGTGCCCGTCGAAGAAGATACAGTACGACACAGAGAAAACAATGAACGATATGAGCCCACTTAGGATGGCGAAAGGAGTTATTTCATTAATTTTGAGCGAGGACTTCCCCTGTTACAGCTGAAAATTTCAGGGCAAGCCAAGTTACAGCGTTTGCTAATTACTAATTTACAACAAATGCCACTAAATTACAGCCTAGAAAAGAGGCGACATAAGCATTCAGGGGGCCTAAGCGGTTCCGTTGTTCTCTATTCCTCCTCCAAATCAAGCCCGCCAATCCGCTGACGTCTCCTGTCGAATACTACTTTGAATGACTCGCGTTCCGCCCTGATTCGGTCCTGGAACGTGCTCCTCTGTCTCTTCAGTTCACTGCTATAGCTCCCCGTCAAATTACCTTCTTCAGGCAATGGGTTCGTCTTCTGCAGTTGCAGGAGCCACACACAAGAAGATTCAAGAATCAGCTAATGAAAGTAAATGATAGGACGAGAAATATGTACGCTGTTACTCGGGATGCAGGGGGAAAAATCGCATTTTAATGGATCTCAGAAAAATAAGTCCAACCAATCATTAAGTGGCGCACATGCAGCCCTATGGCTATTTACTTGCATCTGAAAGCACTAAAGGGAATAGCTATAGGAAAAACCCTTCAGTATAATTCAGACTGTTCCGAGATTCAAAAGGTTATCGAGGCCAATTTACCCACCAAGTTGTATCCAGCACCCGGTCCAATCACCAAAGACGATGCATTGGCCTTCTTTGCAGCACCGATCAAGAACCCAGTATTTTTAGCCTGAAATTCATAACATCATGTACAAAAAGTGAGATGTAGAAGAGACAAGAAAATGTGCAAATAGCTGAAGGAAATCTAAATTTGCATTTTCAGTTTATCCAAAAGGAGGTTTATGCCAGAAATTTAGTAGTATATCAGGAAAGAGATACTAGAAGACTATCACATTTATTAGGGACAAAAACAGAGATGCAGTTGCCAAAAGAAAGTTGTTTGTTTGCCAGGGAACTTTTATATGCCAAATGTTTTATCAACACCTAAGCGATATCTTCAAGCAACCTTTGCATGATATCCATCGATTTAGTTCTAGGCCGAAAAGCTTTCACTAATCAGCCGTGGACAAACTCCACAAAACTCTAATAAGTAAATTAAACACTAGAAGTACAAGAGGTTCCCCAGTGCATTTATAATTATTGACTATGAGATTGCACTTAAACCATACGGCTTGGCCAGCTAAAAATAATTTCCTCCAACTGTACTTATTTAGAAAACAATCATATGAAAATTTAGAAGAGACCTGATCACCCCAGCGTACAGATTTTCCTCCCTTGCCATATGTTTGAACCAAGCCAGAAAGAGCAGATACACTGGTTCGCATTTCGACCTTTTCTTCGTTTTCATGTTCCTCTAGGTTCTCTGACCACTTACTCCTACCCAATTCTCTCACTTCTGTTACATGGTCTCCTCCTCCATCCCCTCTCTCCTCATCTTTGGAGAAATCTCCTGAAAATATTGGGGAAACAATGTAAGCTAAAAAACCCATCAAAACTGGGAACTCACAAATAAAAGGCATAATGCGTGTCAGATAGTACAATAGCAGCAAAATGCAAAGCACAAAAATATTTTTTGAAATAGTTAAATCAACCAAGCTCCCTAAAGATCTGGAAATGAAATATCACAAGAAGATATGCGCCAAGTAATTAATTTATATAGAAAGCACCAAGAGAACAGCTGGAACTCACATTATGAGTTCTCACAAGCAAACATTTCTACCAAGCAAAATAGCATCTTCGTTAAAGAAACCAGTTCCTTCATTACCCAAAGGAAATAAACTGAAGATAACAACTCAGCTTATTTTTTATTGAATGGATCATACTTTAAAGAATAACTTTTGGGCAGATTTGACTCTAGGACTGCAGGATCTTCTCTTTTTCAGAGACTCGTAGACATTAAATCTGTTTCACTATGTTGCAATGGAAGCACTCCTAAATCCAAGCGATTTCATTGGTTGTCAGCATAGATTGCATATAGAATTAGAATAATGGTAAAGCGCATTTAAGAAAATCTAAGCATCTACTTATGGAAAGGAGCAGGTCACCGCATAAACTATATCAGAAAAGGCTGCTATACTGTTCTCGGTAAAGTAGTTAAACAGCTAGTGGAAGAACACTATGGAGAAGAAGCAAGTTTCAATGCTCCCCAGAAATTTCTTTCAGTGCATAATGGACACGTTTGGTATAGGCCAGGTCAACGACATGACATGAGATCAGAACATCCGAAGACAATTTCTACCCCAGTGGTAGTATCATCAACACAATAAAAAGTTACGACTTCCAGATTATAGCAGGATTACCACAACCAAAAAACTACTTTTAGATGCGATAAGTCAAACAACTCCAGATTGAATTCCAACAACTAACTCCACAGTGGATCCAATTTTCATGACAAGGTTTCGCGTCCATGCTCCCAAAAAATTGAAAACTCTTAACACGACATTTAGCATGAACAGATGACCTTCACATTGAAAAACAATTTTCATCGCAACAAGGACTCAGGAGTATGCTTCCAAAAAATAGAAAACTCTGACATGACAGTTAGTATGAACAGATGCATGCATATAAAATGTTTGTCGGATGATACAGATCAAATTGAGAAGGGCTTTCATATCCGAAGCTCAGAATTTGACTAATCTTTTCCTGAATCAATAAATCAGAAGAACCATGAGAGTGAACTTGAAATATACCATGTGGTGCATCACCATCAAAAGGAGGATCCTTGGGATTCTCTAATTTTTTTCCTTCCACTACAGGTAGACTTTCATCCTGATCATCCTCCATATCCATGTCCACCTGGAACACAGGAAACTATATGAGATTCCCAGTACTATCCCGATCTCCCAACGAACTAAATTGTAATGTAGACTTTCATAATATTCTCCAAAGAGTCAACAAAAAACAAATACAACATATTCGTCTTCCAGAAGAGTGGTGTTCTAAACTAAATTCCACTGATGGAAGATCATTTACACCTACAAATCAAGGAAGCACACTGAAGGGCCTGTTAAGACAAATACTACCCACCCATGCATTTAGCAAAAATTTAATAATGGTCAGAGCCTTTATGGGTTAAGTAAACCAAGAAAGTATCAATTCACAGTTGAAAGACTTGTTATTGGCAAACTTGCACGAAAGATGGCTTCACACACTATGTGAAATACATAAATCTTCTCTATTCATGTAGCATAGATTGCTATTTTGTGGATTAAGCAGGTCGACACAAATTATGTAGATCATTATGTAGATCCCACTAAGGTGCAATCAAACACAAGTGCATGTTATATTACCTCTTGAATCCCACTTTCCTTGAGATCATCTCCATGGAATAATGACTGCCATGCAATAGAGTGACACAAGTTAATTGTATTTCATGAACAGAAACGTGTAATAAATAACCTATTGTATTAAATGAACACAAAAAAGTAATAAATAACCTTAATTCGCAGAGCTCATAAAACTTTTGCGTAACTCTCTAAAAATTAGGATCTAGGGAAAATTAAAGGCTCTCAAACCTTAACATCAAGTTGCCAATATAAGGCTGGGGCTTCTTCCCACTGTCCTGCCATCTTTTGTATGTCATCAAGGGTAAAACCATGGACATTCCTAGCAGCACAACCCTAAATCCAAGACAAGGCAAGTATATTATGCAAAAAGCCAGGCAGGAATAACCAGACCTATGTAAGCCACACACTCGACACAGAGGGCCCTGGCCACCCTGCCTAATCAAAGCTATTATATCCAGGATTTCTCTAGGAACTCTAAGCATGATATTTTGAATAGAACAAAGTTAATGCAGAAATTCACCTCCGGGTCCTTGTATGCTGCTTCTAAAATGTAAACTTCATAGCCTGATGTCTGAAAAGAGAAGGGAAAAATTATAAAAACCAGAAGAGAATATGAACATCACATTGTGATGGAGCTACCATCACAACCTATAATTATTAGAGAAACTAAAAAGGGCTCAGTTTTAGCATGAGTATTTCCCACTTCTCCAAAACCATGCTCTCTTCCATATTCTCCTCTCCCAGTCTATCAACTCATGCCTTTAAGATCGTAAACTAGGAGCCTCGCTAAAGATGCTGATCAAGATGAAGATTTAGTCAAGGAAAAGTGGCAATGAGTTGCAAGCCCTCACGAACAACACAAAATTTCCTCCATCACCTTTTCCTTAGGAAGGACTTAAGATTTCTCTGGATTGACTTTTACTTTTCGCTTAACCTAAACCTTGTAACTCACACACTTTGACTTTAATTAAATCCAAAACTCCTCAAACTTGCACAACCTTCAAATATTGATATGTAAATTAGCATATAATCTTTTCAAAAAATTTTGCGATTTGAATCATAACTTTGGTTAGACAGTAAAAAGGTACTTTTTGCTTTTTTAAGTGTAAACAAACAGGCCCTTCAGTTCTCCATAAGAAGAGAATTAGTTGATCTGAACCAAAAGACAAGTCAGTGAAGACAGCCTTACTGGTAAATTGAGCTCTAGTTTGCCTGAGCACTGCATATCTAGATTCATTGACAAAGAAACAAAGACCCAGAGTGCTTGAGAGACTTCAACAAGTAAATATTCTCTGACATTATTGTCCCACTAGTATTTCTAATGTTACTTTCTTTATTTGAATTTAGGGGATGCCCCTACCCCTTCTTTTTCTTTCCTCCCACAATTACTTATTAAAAAGTGAAGGTGAATCTTTACATTCCACATCCGATTTATTTGCCAACCCCAAAAGCAAATCTAGATACTGCTGTGACAGAGGAAAGAGGGGGCAAGGAAAAGAAGATGATTCAGTAAATGTAGGAGCAGTTGGACAAGGAAAATACTGTGTCAAAAACTCCAGCTTTCACAGTCAATCTTGGTACTTTGAAAAACTAGAATTGTTCAAGCAGGCCCTGTGAGGCTGGAATGTAGGGGATTAAAATTATGCTTTTCAGAATCTCTTATTTTAGCAGGCCCTCTCTGGTCTCCACTGCCTATTTGTGAAGATAAGAACAGGTAAATTATGAAGCTTTAACGTTTTTAATCAGTAATTAATGCACTTCAAAAGTCCAGCAGGAAATGGAGGACAAGGTTATCTGACAACCTATCAGTAGAGCTCCCTTAAACTAGTCCGCCAAATATTTTCCCTTTTCCTGACCTCAAAATGGTCCTATTAGGAATAGAGCTGGATACCCAGCTTCAAGATGTAAGACATAGACCACTGTAGCACTCAAGACAAATCCCAAGAGAATAACTGTGATTTAAGTGAACACAGCAACGAACACAGAGAAACATAAGGCAAATCACAAGAAATGTCACATACACAAGGACCAGGATCCCTAGAACATTCCAAGGAAACACAACATGTGAATGCAAATGCTCACAGGGGTGGTGAGATAAGAGATTGAATATATACCTTCCCAATTGCCCAAAATTGAGCAAAATCAGCAACCCGCAGATTGCGGTCATCCACTAAGACCAGGCACACATACCAGGAAGAAAAGGGTCAATTGCCGAACCATAAACTGCATTGGTGGTTAGTTAAAATGAAGGCAGTGCATCGACACTGCATCCACTTGATGTACAATCAAACTGTCAATTACTGGTTGCATGATGGTGAAACTAGCAACTGTTGTTTGAGATGTATGAATCTAGAGCAACTT
This sequence comes from Eucalyptus guilfoylei, assembly GCA_016097605.1. Lineage (NCBI taxonomy): Eukaryota > Viridiplantae > Streptophyta > Magnoliopsida > Myrtales > Myrtaceae > Eucalyptus > Eucalyptus guilfoylei. Next base: position 2,359,412 of record CM027861.1, read on the forward strand.
GAAATGTCTTCTGCAATGATTAACCGATCCTTAAGGTGCAACATCCTTAAGTGTAAAAGCACAATTCAGTTTTCTACCAGCAATATCACAGACAAAATCGAAAACACTACGTATATCCATTGCCACTACAGGCATCAAACAATCTAATCAAAGAATAGGGCAAAACCCCATCATCTTTAGAGTTCATCTAAATAGAGCTTGAGATATAAATATTTGCCTCCAACGGCACATAAAAAGACAAAATGGAAGTAGATATTTAAAATGAAACGACTCCAAATTTCTATGGCTGCGTAAACCAAAATAGAATATTCATACCAATTACAAAGGTGAAAGTTCCCTCCTCAACAGTCTTTTTGTATGCTTTCAGCATGCTTGACCGGTAAGCCTAAAATTGAAAGAAAAGAGATCAACTACCCTTTTAAATGACTTAAGATAGAACAATGTGAAGCAAAACAAATATCCTAGATTTCATGATTGCAGTACAGATGTATAATTTACAGGAGAAATTCAAGCCAAATCCAATTCAACTAGTATTCCTCCATTCAATTTCATTTCCTACATTTGACAATTATCAAGACAGATATGCTAGAACAGCTTCAGATTGGTCTATTTCTTAAAGCTTGTTTTGTCTCCACTCTATGTTTCTACACCCAGTTTTATACACTCTCGGTTGTATACTACAAATTCTAAGACCGTCTTGTCTTCTTCCTATGTAATTTCTCCATCGCCAGAAATAATAACCCATTCGTCATACAGACTAATGCTTTACCTCCTCCATTTCAGGTTCATAACAATACTCCATCACTTTTTTCATAGCAGCCTTCTTGCCTTTGCTTGCAGCTGAAGACTTTGAAGCTCCATTCTCATCAATCTGAAAAAGTAGATGAAGATTATGAAGCTCTTCACAAAAAGAAAACCATGCAATGCCATAAACAAAAGGCCAAAACATGAAAATCAGGACATATATAGCATCAGAAAAATATAGAAATTCCAAACCTTTTCAACTTCGGTCATGAAATAATCATCGATAGAATAAATTCGTGGAGCACTACCACCATTTTCAACCTCAAGGTCCCGCAGCATCTTGGCTAAGTAGCTCTTTCCACTTCCTGGCATAAACAAACACATCAACCATAAATATGCTTCCCAATTGACAGTAGGTGCATGACCAATTGCATCCTTCTGCTCATATTTTCATGTCGACAGCATACAATCATGCACATGACACATAGCTACGATTTTTTCCTTTTTTCAGCCAAAAAACATAGCAACAGTAGATATCTACATTTGCTGGATGAAAGTGATCAAGCTAACAGATTTCTAAACACAGCCTCTCCAGCATCTACCTCAACACTTTCCAGATAATTTACTAAATTTCACAAATCTTTCTCAACCCCCACTAATCAATGAGAACATAAATGATCACACAACCAACCATCTGACAAACATCAGTTAACAAATTTCCACTAAATTTAACATCTGTGAAATATACATAAGTATGATGACATTGGAAATCAAATAGCTGATCTCTATCAGAAAAGTGTCATATTCTTGGCCCTTTGAATTCACCAATTGGATGTTTTCACAAATTTCACTACAGATGTGAAACTTAATAACATGCAGTGACCCTGTTTATTTCCACCCACCATAATGGCTCCTAGAATATGACTAGCCACCACGCATATGGCAACAACATCATTTCAAGTTTGACAAATCAGAAGCAGGCATTCACCACTGATTTTTAGTACAATTACACTCAAAAAGCGGTCAACTTAATATAAAGGTAAAAAGAGCAGAATTAAGATCATATATTTTACCCGGAAGCCCTCTAAGAATCACGACAAAATGATCAGGTCGACCGATTCTATGGGGTGGCTTAAAAATATGGGAAGCATCGACAATTTTTGGCTTCTGCAAAGGCAATTGCTGTGATGGAAGCTGTGGACCCTGCCCAGAATACTGCCTCATTGAGTTCCCTTGCATGGCCCTATATTCCTTCAAAAGTACCAAACAATAGATAACGACACATGATCAGCATAAGATGGACCAACCAGATTGAAAAACATGTAAAGAAAGGACATATAAAAACCACACCTCTGGGACAAAGCCAGCAGACACTGTAGGAGCTTGTCCACTGCGGTAATAGTGCCGAAGGTGATGATTCCCAGGTGCTGGAGGGTACGTAGGAGACACTCTAGAAGAGCTCAAAGGCAAGGGAAACAGAGAACTCGACGATGGTGAATGCGCCTTCTGTTCGAATGAAGGGTAACCAGACGGATCAAGCGGCAGGGGCGGTGGAGGAGATGGAGGGAGAGGAGGGCGGGCAACGTTCATGCCTGGCCCAGCAGGATGCGGCGGGTAACCTCCTCCTGCGCCTAAACTCGGGGCACCATATGGAGCCATTCCAGGGAAATTCTGATACCCAACTGGACCATGATTGGCATAAAATGGCTGGTTGCCTTCTCTCATCTCAGCATGCGCCAGGTGATTTTGCACCTGCCCTGATTGAATTGCATGAGGCTGATGCGGTGGCTGATAACTACGACCGTAATCGTCCCTCGAAACGCCACCACTCTGGCCAAGATACATTCTTTTCATGCCGGGAACTTCAGCCTGATACTCATTTGCGCGTTTCTGCATATAGTATTGCTGTTCACCGTCGGGCGGGATACTCCCATTACCATAGCTCTTCTGCATATTCTTCGCGCCCAATTCGCCCGTCCCATCCCTGCTAATATCAAAAACATACCCCGCGTTCCCGCCCACCGCGGCCCCGTGATCCCGAATCAGCTTCAATCGGCGCTCGTCGTCGAACGAAGCCCCAGCAAAAACGTCCCGATTCCCATTGGCGTATCCGCTCAAGCTCGGATCGCCACTCGGCTCCGCCACTCGCATCTTCTTATAACTCCTCTCGCCCTCCCCAACGAACCCATTGGCGCCGCCGTAACCATTAGGGCGGAACCGATCGGGGTGCTGCCCGGGATCGCCCCCGCCGTGATCGGGGTACCCGTGGCGGTGATGATTCCTCGGATCGCCGAACCCGTGACCGTAGTACGGCGGCGGCGGGGGAGGGGGAGAGGCGGCGGGTCGGTACCCGTGTAGGCGAGGGTCGGGTCGGGCGGAGGGGAACCCGGGGCGGGAAGGAAGGCGGAGGACGGGGGCGGCGGCGGCGGCGGCGGCGGGGGGGGCAGAAGGGGAAGTGCGGGGCGGAGCAGACGGGGCAGGGGCCGCTACCTGGAGGAGGCGCGGGGCGCCATGCGCGGTGATCGGGATCCATCGCCGAGGCGGAGCAACGGGATTTTCATAGACGACTTCTTCTTCTTCTTCTTCTTCTACTTCTAGAGAGAGAAAGAAGAGAGAGAGAGAGAGGGAGATTTAGGGTTTCTGAGACGAACCGGGAGAGGGAAGGAGAACGAGCGGGGTTTCAGGTTTGGCGAGTAGGAAGGAGGAGGACGACGACGACGAAGCAAGCGTAATTTGGTCTGGTCGAGGTGCGCACAGGAATCGTCGTGCAACCGGAGGCCGACAGCAACAGATCTTGACCGTCGGATCACATCATTTTCTCTTCTTCTTTTTTTTACAGAAAAATGTGCGGCAAAAAAAACCTTAACCTATCGTATTGTATCACAAATTATTAACATCCTAAAAAACCTCAAATTAATATATTTATAATAAATTTATTAAAAACTAATTTTTTAATCACAAAAAGCTCAGATTAATACCTATGACGAATTTATGCTAGATGATCACAAATGATACACTTGTGACAATTTACTCTAAACTAATTTATTCGACCACCAAAAATCATAAATTTATACATTTTTGACAAATACAATCGTAACAAATAAATAGTGAAATTAATTATTATGTGACATCTAACTCAATAATTTGATAGTAAAACTTAATAGAAACTAATTATGGATAAATTTGTCATAAATATATTGATTTTGAGTCAATTTTATCAAAAATATACTAGTTTGGATAAAAATTAGTTTTATAAATTTATCAATTTTCAGTTTTGTGGTTTTTCATGGCATCAACCTTATTATGAATATCTTAAAATCTTTTCATGTCACTACTTCCATTGTAATGTGATACGAATCGACATGGCATTATTAATAGTTTTTAAGAATAAGCGACATTGATGCAATGCTGCACATCATTAAAAGTTAATACAAGTAAAACCTAAAATGACCAAAATAAATCAAATGAAAGGAGGCAGTGATTGCAAATGATCGAAGCTCCACCGCCGCTCCGACGTGGGTCGACCGCCACGGGCTGTCAACCCTTGTAGCAAACAAAGCTCGGCCCAAATGGCGTCGAGCTTGAGCGTTGCGATTATGCTTACCGAGATGTGGTCCAAGTAGCGGCATTGTCATGTGGTCAAGCAGTGATTCAAGCATGGACTGAGCTCAATGTCTTGAACATTGATATTTTCAACCCCGCCACCTTTAATCGCTCAAGACTCTGACGAAGTCTCGAGGTCGAGTGGTCATGGGGGTCGCCAGCTTTGAATCTAAATTTGACCTCAAAGCTCGCGGTCGTCATGGCAAAATCTGGTTTACGAGTTCGTGGCTTCTAGATTATTGTCTTCAAGAGACTAACCCCTCATGTAACATTTGCACAAATTTGGAATCTCGTGTCTAAGAGCAAGTGACGACCACCTAGTGGGTGGTTGAGCGAGTGCTAACAAATGCCACCGAAGGTCCAGGTGGCAATGGGTAGTGACAAACAAGAGTCGAAGGAGTCATTGGAGTAATTGCTCATGTAGCTAGTACTAATATCTAAAGGAGGGTGAATAAGTATTTAAAAGAAATATTGACATATAAATGCGGAATAAAATAAATTGCAAGCAACATCTGAATGAAGAACAAAATTAGTTTTGCGAAACACTTAAAATCCGTTATGCGATGAAACAGACGTATGAGAACAGACTTCTGAAATAACATATAATAATGTAACAAACTTAAATAAGAAGAGTTATGAGACAAGATAATTGCACATAGATTTTATAATAATTTGGTTTAGATCAAGTCTACGTCCACTTTTATGTTGACAACCTATTGACTGCAAACACTTAGTGATAGATCACATTATTTCACCGAGTCACTATTTTGATATTTATCTCATGTCACAAATGTTTAAACTCACAAAGACAAGTGTATTATTGAAGTTCACTCGGACTTTGAAATTTTAGATTTATTCATCCCTTACTTGCTCCTCAATCCTCGATTTCCTTAAAGACTCATTCATTTCTAAACTAACTGCTGGACAGTATCTAGAGGATCGTTTTTTAATTACCTGACAAATTTATATCAAGAAGATTAGGTAACCGTTGAGTGACAAAAGCAAAATTTCTGTTGGTTTTGATCACCCATACAGATAGAATCTTGATTTCCATAAATAAAGTTTATTCGTTTAGAAAGTTTATATTTTCATGATTCAATTGTCAATCAATTATATTAAGTCAATCAAATTTATTTTAATGTAGAATTCAAACCAAATCACTAACCATTATAGGTTTTGAGCTTGTGTCACATTCTATCAAGTTGTTTTGTTCTGAACATGCTACATTTTGAATCATGTTCTGGATCATGTCACATTATATATGTAAATTTTGAGTATCTTTCGTCTGAAATAGATTTCATAATCTGGATTTATGTTTGAATATATTCATCCTTAGAGTCTATTTTTAAACATATTTAGCTCCAAGATTTGGATACAATCTGAATAAGTTCAGACTCAACATAAAGTCTAATTTATGATTATTTCAAGTATAGTCTTTGACAATGTTCTTTACACATTTTATCATATGCATAACAGCCTGTGCATCTTTCACCTAATTACTCAATTATTAAACACGTCAGTAGTATTTGATTTATTGTCATCTTCAAAATATTAGAAGAGATTTCCCTAACAACCGCAAGTTTATATATGACGAACAAGCCATGCGCATATGATCGATGACAATGATCGAACAATCACATCCAATGATGACAGTTTTAGACGAAATTGTGACAGAATGTATACGTGCAGCCCAATTATTAATTTGGGATTCCCGGTGACAAAAGAAAAAATTTCATGGTATTTTGCATCACATTGGGCACAACCCGATTTTTTTTTTTTTTTTTTTTTTTTTTCTAATGGTCGTTTCCCTTTTTTAATAAAGGTCCCAGCGATGGCGGGTATGGGGCTCGGGTATTGATCAAATGTTTTAGAAAACGGGCCAGGACGCGCCAGAAAACTGTGCATCAAAAGGCCAGCTCAATTGTGTCGGACCAATTTTTTGTCCCCCATATGGATTGGAGAAAATCATTCCACACGACCGGGATCAGGTTAGATCGAGCATGAAATGAGATGGAACCGAATTTGCTATCCAGGTCGACCCGTCAAAGGACAAAACGAACAGTACGTTTTCCCTACTCCGATCGGGCCAGAATTTAAGAGCTACCAAGTATTTGGCGACTACCCGAGTAAGCCTTCGCAACCATCCGGCTTAAGCAAGCCCGTGGATCGATCCGCTCATGATCCGCTCCATCACGGGTCTACTCCGAGCGTGGCTTTCGGATTAGTCGATTTCGACGACTAGTGAGTGCATTGTGGTATCACATGAATCTTAAAATCTTAGCAAACAAGCCCAATTGGCTTTTCTTTCCAGCGACTCAGTTCAATCATCAAAGAGAAGCCACGGCCACAGCCACATAAAAGCGGATATTCGGTCCGTGCACACAATCGCACGCTCCCGACATAGCACAACGCTTTCCCGTCTCGCGGCGTGTCGTCTCCAATTTTCAGAGTCATCAGCAGATTATTGTGGAATGTTACCTGCAGCGGCAACTTAAAACAACTTCCTGTCCTGAACAAGAAAGAGAGCTGACGGGGGTCTGGAGGACATTCCTCAGCCGTACCGAGTATTGACGAGATGTTCTGGGTGCACGGTTCCTCGTGCACTCATCTCTTTCTTCCTTGTGGCGAAAATCAGGTAGGTGGCGGGACTTCCCAGTGCTTTGGCAGCGGGCCGAAGTCGTATATGATCTCCCTGTGGCAAGACCACACAAGCTTTATCGCTTCCGGAGTACCAATTCCTGCGCCCCTCGGGTCTCCGGCAGGCCCAAACCTGAAGCAAAATATATGAACAGTGATCTGTATTAGCACATAGAGTTCTTAAGCTGTCAACTGAATGGCGAAAAATGTTCTGTTTCTATCTACCAGTGATTTTGAGGAGCTCCGGTTGTTCTAGCCCTCAGTCCAGCATATGTTGTCCCGTTTACTGTTTTTCCGATAACTTCCTGCAGAACGACTCTTGGCAATCAAAACTAGAGACTGAAGCATACACGAGTGGACTCAAGGCGGGAGAAAAGGAGGGTTTTTGAGCATTATCAGAATATTTTTAACAAACAATAAGAAGAGAAACAAAAGTTTGTCGAGGAGTATAAGAATAGGGACAGAAGCTCGCCTGAAGGAAGAGCAGATCGTTTGAAACTACAGCTGCAGTCAAATGAGCGTGCATCCGCTCAAGAGCATCAAGAATCTTCGGCAGTTGATCATCCTTATACTCGGTGACAATCTTCAGCAATTGATAAGTATCAAAGGCATTAAAATTAGACAACCAGAAGCGCTGGCAAATATGTCTTTCTCATTCAAACTTATGTACTGCTTCATTCAGACAACATGGATGGCCATATATAATGCGTGTAGCTTAAAAAGATATATGGAGAACAATTATGCCTCTATGCATCCCAATAGATCCACCAGGAATCTCTATTTTTCAATCAACGAGTTACCTAACAAAGCATCAACCTTTTTCCCAAGATTTCTCCAAATAAATCCAACTAGAAATGTTGAACGATTTTAGACAAGTGAACCGGACTATTACTGGCCCAAAGAGAAGCATACGATTTCGGTCAAATTAATTCATACGTAGAATCTCTTGCTGAATACCTGGAATGGTCCAAATATTTCTCTCGTGACAAGCTCGAAGTTTTCTTCCTTCAAAATTTCATCAATCGGAACATAAACTGCTGTTGGCTTTAGGGCACCATATATATGTGGTATAGAATGATTCTCCAGAGGTTCACCGCCAAAGAGCAGCTTTGAACCTGGTATGCAAAGCAAGCTACTCATGTGATCTAACATTTGTCCAGTCGTAAACTGCAATGAAGAAAGGAACTTAATCAACAAATGATTTATTGAGGAACATGAAGAGAGGTTGTATAGAAAAAGAAAAATATCAGAATAGCTGATATGTCAAAAACTAGATCCAAACATCACAATCTAATTTGAGTGATTTCATCCATCCAATTTCCCTAAAAATCAGCATGCCAAGTTTCTAATTCCAAAATTCCAGTCATATTTAATTGATCCCCCAATACAAAGGCCAATCGGATGATCAATTAAGTTAGTGTGGTTCCATAAAGAGACACTGACACATTCTCTAGCACAATTCTCATTCATCAAGGAGAGAAGATCATTCTCCACAAAAGCACACCTATCATACTTACAGTGAGGACAGGGCCAATAGTTAAATCCTCTAACTTCCGTCTCTCAGCAAGATTTCTCATTTTTGAAATAAGTGAGGATTTAGACCAGTTCTGCATAAAAGCAAAATGAAGCAAGTTAGAATAATATGACAGCCTGGCCAAACTCGGAAGTTCAATGCTGCTTGATCCACAGATAAAGATTTCTCAAAAATATGCACAAGTGGATCAAAAGAATGTCTGGAGTAGATGATGAAGGTTCTTGTCTTTTATTCACCATGCTCGAGTATGTGCACCTCCTACTGTATAATTGCTACATTATATGAGAAACATTATCTGAAAAACTAACCTCATGCATAAAAAGTATCGACTGAGCAGAGCATTTCTGACCGCTACATGCATATGCATCCTGATCACAAACCCATGCCACATAGTCCACCTTCCAATAAGCAACAAAACAAAGTAAGCAGACTGTTTGCGTGGTAGAAATTCCATCATTGAATATTTCAACATTTCAACGTCTCGCTCAAACCTCTTGAACATCAGGGCCTAGAACTTTCCAGTCAAACCCTGCATCTTCCAACTTTATCTGACCCTTCAGATCAGTTGCCAACTTTTCAGCAACTCTCGAGCTACCAGTGAAAAGAGTCATGCGGGGATTTGCCTATAGAATCAATACAATATAAAAAGTCAACCATTTACATTTCTAAGAGAACGAAATTAAATTAAGTTAAAAAAACCCTAATTCTGTCATCAGCCGTTAAAAGATTTTATATTCATGATAAGCCGATCAGAATAACCAAACCCTCTTTGTCAGAATTCTATTAGTGTTGTTAGCTATTTCCTTCTTATCAAGACCAACAAATGGAGAGTACGGACAGAAGCATCCACTTCCTTATTTGCTTAATGATTAAGTCCACTTTTGGTGCATTCATCTGAATCATCACATCATGACAGAACAATGGAAATCATTCCTTCACACAACAAGATACGACCAAGAGAAAACATCAGCCTATTTTCCGTCTACATGCCGCAAAAAGTCATCTCTGGTCTCACACTAATTATATATAGATTTAGGCATAAAAAGCAATCTGAATCAGAGGCATGAAACACTTTTCTGATAACTAATATTATACCAACCTCCAATAATAGCCTGTTCATTGTCTTTCCATCAGAATTTATGAAGTCGACGTCTTCCACTGGTAGCCCACAGTGATGAAGCAATCGCATCATTTGCTCCATAACAATACTCACCTATCAAGATAAATCCCGTTGAACATATTTTTACAAAGCATCACGTCATAGAAGAAACAAAAGCAAAAACAGATTTTGACAGGATTCATAATCAGGCCAGTCCCCCAATGCTCCTGCTTCTTCCCTATCCGCTTGGCCCCATTCCTCCTACACAAACGGACAGAGTTCGCTGGAATTTGTGTAGATCGTAATTCTAATATTATGTGAATTCCCCCAATTAGTAATTTCAAATAAATGAATATATCTCATTGGACAGTTTGACCTTATTACAGCAATAACATTAACATGAGATCAACTTACCTTGCTGTCAACTTTAACAACAGGTTTGTTGCCCATATAGAGTGCACCCATCAACTGCAGAACAGGGATCTCTAGCGGGAAGTTGAAGGGAGTGACAATGGCAACCTACAGGCACAATAAGAATTGCTCATAATGAATAATCTAATTGTCAAAGTGAAGATACTACGATATTCTTGACGAATGAACAAATGTATCATTTGCTGGAAGCAACACTTGAACTTCACCAACCAGACACCTCATAAGAACCCCAAGTCACTGGAGCTCAGAAATAAATTCAGCACTTTGAGAAGGAAAAGGACCATGCAAATGTCCATGAGCTGTGTATGTGCACGTGCATACACGTTCGTGTCTCAGCTCTTGACCGTGCTAGATGCTTCTGATTGGGAAAATGAGCTTAGAAATTTTTATTTATACTGAATGTATCACTCAAGTACTTGTGGCTGAATAATCATTTCCAGTTAACCATTCTTGATGATGCAACTCCTACTACTCACACCAAAAATTATCTACTCAATCCACTGTAAAGCTATCTCAAACTACACAGTCCACTAGACAAGACTAATTTATTGAGGAAGAAGACATCACATGACAGAAGAAAAATTTCTTACAGGGCCATATGGCCAGCGGAAACCATGACTTTGCTGTCCAAGGTGATTTCCAGGTACCCCAAAGGACCTTGCTAGGAAACGAACCTGCCAGGAGAAAAAAATAGAAATGACAAACTTAGATATAAGTAGAAGAGAGTGTTTCAAGCACTAAAATGACTTCAGTGACACATACTCCATGTCTTCAGCTGCAGAGAAATCAGGAACTTATGTATGAGAAATCTAATATGGCTTCTCATCTAGCGTTCAACATTTTGGCAGGTCAAACAGAAAAGAAAAACAAGAATAACCAGAGAAGGGCAAAAATTAGATACTTGAGCAGAAAAAATGGCATTATATTTTACCAAAAAACAAAAAAAAAAATGGCATTATGAGGTTTCTTTCTGCATTAAAAGTTATGCTCTTTTTGCTATGTTAATGAGCAAAAGATTTGGTTAAAAATTCTACCTGATCCCCAGAAAAATTCTCCAGAAACTTCTGTGTAACGTAAACTTCACCAAAAGCCTGCTGGTAGCTCTTTGGCGCGACTCTTTGTATTAAACGGGTAAAGAAATCAGAGACCTGAAGTCATAAGTACAACTCTCACATTAAGATCACTCTACAGGAATTAATATCTCAAAAACTTGTTTTATATATATCAACAAAATGGAACCTTTGGCTGCGCAAGCATGTGAGCTGCTTTGGCTGATATATCTCCATACAAAAGATACCTATGTCAAACAAAGAAGTTACCAACCTTTTTAATATTCTACTCTCAGAGTCTCAGTTCCCAAATAAACAGTGAAAACGGGAAAGAACTTCAATAACATTTTCTGTTGATATTCAGTGCAGTGCCTCTCCAAAATCATCTGTTCTGATACAGCAAACCAGAAATTAGAAGTGTAAACTGGACAACCAGAGCGTACCTTTCGGGTGCTTTAAAGGGATTGTGTAGACCATGTTTTGGGCACTTGGATAAGCTCTCCACAAATGGCTGCACAACCAGCTCATTAAGTTAAGAGAAATGCCAAATGTATGGTATGAAAGTAACTTAATTAGGTATCCATGATTGGACTCATATCCATGAAAGAGTTAAACAAGGAATCGTAACTTGTGGGGACTGCGGCTAAACTGGCAAAGTCATGTTTGAAACTAAACAACAATGATATGTGAAGTCTGGTTCTAGTCAGTGTTTACACCAGAACAAGCAACAAGTGACACACTTTCACTGATTTACTTTGTCAAGATCATTGATTTCCAGCAAGAAAAAGGAATAATACAAGACCAGAACAATAAGATAAAAGTGCGGACCTGTATTTCTGTTTCATCCACCTCAGCGACTTTGATGAAAGGTTCTCCATTTAAAGGATCCAATATCTCGTTCGAATTTTTTGATTTGGTCCAGTTACCCTGCACTGAAGGCAAAGAAATTCTACATTAGACAGCAAGTGGTAAACAAGCCAAACATTTAAAGAAAGGTCTGCCGACAATGATCCAATTAGTCAAGGGTAAAGGAAGATGTACTAGTTCATTGCTAAAGCATGGGCACACAAATCCAGAAAATGTCCCAAGTGACTAAAGACAAATGGCAATTGCCTTATTTCATTGAGGGTGGATTTGCTTCATGCTTCATTCCCGAGAGAAAAGGCAAAACTTTTTTGACCACCTACCAAAATTTTCTACTTCAGCAGGTCGTGAACCTGATATTTCCTCCGCATTTACTGTCGCAAAAGGTAAAGAATGGAGAGATCTGCTGAGGAAAAGCAACAACATCCACACGTGAGAAACTCAGGAAACCAACTTTAATCCAGAATAAAAAGTAAACTCGTGGCATTTCTGGGGGATGTGACGTTCCAGTGATTATAACTCGTGGATCAGATATAACATTGACAATCACGTGGCCTTCCAGAAATCTTGGCACTTCCGGGTGATGATGACTGATGATGGTCATGGAGATAAAATTTCAAGAAAACAGAGGAGACTGCTAAAGCGAGAGAGACCCACTATCAACAACTTCAAGAAATCATCAAAGAAAGTCAACGAATCCAACCCCACGAATGGCATCAACCGACAGTCAAACATACGACCAACCCAAGAACTGAAAACAAATATAAAAAAAAAAAAAGGACGAAGCTTTCTTGCGGGAAACGAGGTGGGGTCAAGGAAAAAGATTGCCTCGAGAGATGGTGGAAGGAACTGAGCCAACTCCGACCGTTCCTCGGACCTCCGATCCTCGCTTGCCTGAAGAGCAGACGCGAACCCATGTCCGGTTCCCGTCAAAGAACGCGAAAGAAATCGGATCGGGGCGCGCGCGCGAGAGGAGGAAAGGATTCTCTCCGATCAGGAGCGTCGCCTCAATTCCCAAGTACCCACGTTCGCAAAACCGATGGCGCAACAGACGTGAAAAAAGGGTCGCTCAGCTCTCGTCACTGGGGAAGCATCTGCATCATCCCGACTCCTTCCTGCACGGTCCCCTCGGTTCGGCAAGAAAGTGGTAAGAGCGCCACTTCATATCCCAATATATAACAACGTCCCTGTCATCATCCAAACCCTCGGAAGCAGCTTGCCTTTCTGAGATTACAGTTTCGTGCGGTGGGTTCCGCCTGCCTCTGCCTCGGGCCTGCATATGATATTCTGCGGGCCTAGAGCCTGGACTTTAGCCCCTTTGGTTCTGAGTGGCCAGATTTTTTTGGAGAACTTTGGTTACATTTCTAAAGGCCTTTAAAGATCTTTAGTTCAAAGCAGTTTCGGAGGTCGATTTAAAGATAGCACTTTTAGTCTTAGCACTGTTCACTATTCATTGGCCTTTTTCCATGGTTTGCATAGAGGAGCCGGATGGAGGCCGACAACTATTGACATTGCCTAGGGTCGCCCAAGTCATGTGACCTCAGGCCACACCTGAGGTCGTGGGACGTTAGGCTGCCTTGCCTCAGGTTGGGCTACCCCATGCGAGGTTGGATAGTGGTTGTTTTGGCCCGTCGGCAGTTGAGCTCCACCGAAAATTATTTGAGACTTTTTTTTAAAATAAAAAATTAGCAAAAGTCATTAGGAGCCATGCGAGATGAAAGTCTTATGCACGATTTTGAATGAGAGAAAGAAGCGAGGAATCCTCTTTTCGACTCTGACTCTCCTACTCCAGTCATTGCTTATCTTTTATATTGTGCCTAATCCCAAAGTTAGTTCTATAGATATGATGATGAACAATATCAGTCAACCATATAGTTTGTGGATGGAATCTCCCTAGAAAGGTTAGAATGGCAATTCATGATCCTTGGGAGATACTAAATAAATGACTATTTGAATCGAAGTTTTGGGCATAAAGATTCTACTGACCTATAAAAAGTGGTTGTATAAAATGTAATTTTGACTTAATTTTAACCAAATGACATTTAAGTCAAAATTACTACTCAATGTGTTTTTAGAATTTACTTTTCCTAATGTTATTTGCATTTTGGAACCCTTTTTACCAAAGACCTTCGCATTTTCCCGAAAACATTCACCCAAAGTTGAATCAATTGGACCTTAAATTTTCGGTTCCCATACATTAGATAAAAGCTCGATCCCGTGCTTGGTCAAATACTACGCTGAACCACAGTCCACATGAATTGAGTCTATCATGACTGTTGATCATGTAAGGAAGCCTCTAAGGGATGGAGTCTCACATCGCTTGGGATAAGCAAACCTACTCTACATATAACCTCAAAAGTTGCCCTCCCCCTTCACAAGAACTCTTTTGGGGATGAGAATCTTAGTTGGTACCAGAGCCAGGTTTGATGGATTTGGGTTGTATGTTAAGCCCCTACGGAAGGGAGTCCCAAATCACCTGGGAGAAGTCTATCCACTTTGCATATAACCTCTAGGGCTGCCCTCATCTCACAAGTTTTGGATCCATGAACCCGAGTCAAGTAAGACACTTCTTCTAGTTTTCGGACGAAGAATCTATTATCTCGATGAATTAATATTCTCGAAAAAAAATATATAGATATATATTTGTTTCTTCTTGCTCTTTTGCACTAAAGTTAGTTTATCGTGGTTCACTCAATTTAAAATTTCCCCTTTTATTCCAATTAGACCCGATTATCCATCAATTATCAATAGAAATTTTAATTGACAAGTTATTTGCATAATTTTTCCAGTCTTATGACAATAATTTAAGAATTCTTAGAGGAGAGATCATACTCAAATTCACATTTGAAGAATAGTATAGGAATTAAGATAATACAAATTACTTGCATTTTGACAGCAATTGCATAATTAACTAGCGAGCTCATTGGAAAGGGCCAAATCATGTTGCTGACAATAGAATATGATTAGCCAAGGGTGGATCTAATGTAGTGCTAGCGGTGGTCGCCACTCTCCTTGAGCTCTATGTGACTTTTTTCAGTTAACCCACTCTGTATATAACCTCCAAGGTTGCCCTCATCTCACAAGAGTTCTTCTGGGGATGCGAACGTTAGTTGGAAATCACATGATTTGCGTTATGATTATTTTGGATCCATCAACCTTTCTTCTTATTTTCGGACCGAGAATCTACCATCTTGATGAACTAATATTCTTGAAAATATATATATTTGTTTCTTTTTGTTCATTTGCACTAAAGTTAGTTGATTGTGGTTTGCTCAATTTAAATTTTTCCCTTTTTATTTCAATTAGACTTGATACCCATCGATTATCTGTAGAAATTTTAATTGACAAATTATTTGCATAATTTTTCCAGTCTTATGACGATAATTTAAGAATTCTCAGAGGAGAGATCATACTCAAACTCACATTTGAAGAATGGTATAGGAATTAAGATAATACGAATTACTTGCATTTTTACATCAATTGCATAATTAACTAGTGAGCTCATTGAAAAAGGCCAAATCATGTTGATGACGATAGAATAAGTTTAGCCAAGGGCGGATCCATGGTAGTGTTGGTAATGGTCGTCACTCTCCTTGAGCTCTATGTGACTTTTTTAAGTTAACCCACTTTGCATTTAACCTCCAAGGTTGCGCTCATCTCACAAGAGTTCTTCTAGGGATGAGAACCTTAGTTGGAAATCACATGATTTACGTTATGAATATTTTGGATTTGTGAACCCGAGTCAAGTAAGATATTTCTTCTAGTTTTTGGACCAAGAATCTACTATCTCGATGAACTAATATTCTCGAAAATATATATATTCGTTTCTTCTTGTTCTCTTGCACTAAAGTTAATTGATCATGGTTCATTCAATTTAAATTTTCCCATTTTTATTCCAATTAGACACGATACCCATCGATTATCTATAGAAGTTTTAATTGACAAATTATTTGCAAAATTTTTCCAGTCTTATGACGATAATTTAAGAATTCTTAGAGGAGAGATCATACTCAAACTCACATTTGAAGAATAGTATAGGAATTAAGATAATACGAATTACTTGCATTTTTACATCAATTGCATAATTAACTAGTGAGCTCATCGAAAAAGGCCAAATCATGTTGATGACGATAGCTATGTTTAGCCAGGGGTGGATCCAAGGTAGTGTTGGTAATGGTCGTCACTCTCCTTGAGCTCTATGTGACTTTTTTAAGTTAACCCACTTTGCATTTGACCTCCAAGGTTGCCCTCATCTCACAAGAGTTCTTCTAGGGATGAGAACCTTAGTAAGAAATCACATGATTTACAGTTATGATTATTTTGGATCCATGAACATGAGTCATGTAAGACATTTCTTCTAGTTTTCGGATGGAGAATCTACTATCTCGATGAACTAATATTCTCGATACCCATCAATTATCTATAGAAGTTGTGATCGACAAATTATTTGCATAATTTTTCCAGTATTATGACGATAATGTAAAAATCCTTAGAGGAGAGATCGTACTCAAGCTCACATTTGAAGAATAGTATAGGAATTAAGATAATACGAATTACTTGCATTTTTACATCAATTGCATAATTAACTAGTGAGCTCATAAAAAAAGGCCAAATCGTGTCGATGATGATAAAATATGATTAGCCAAGGGCGGATCTAAGGTAGTTTGGCAATGGTCGCCACTCTCCTTGAGCTCGATGTGACTTTTTTTTTTAGTTAATCCACTCTCTGTATAACCTCCGGGGCTGCCCTTACCTCACAAGAGTTTTTTTTGGAGACGAGAACCTTAATTGGAACTCACATTATTTATGGTTATGATTATTTTGGATCCATGAACCCAAGTAAAGCAAGACATTTCTTCTAGTTTTTGGACGGAGAATGTACTATCTCGATGAACTATTAATTTCTTCTTGTTCTTTTGCACTAAAGTTAGTTGATCATGGTTCACTCAATTTAAATTTTCTCATTTTTATTCCAATTGGACTCGATACCCATCAATTATCTATAGAAATTTTAAGGGATATGTGCATTCGAAATCTTAAAATTTATCATGAAAGTGCAATTGAGTTCTAAAACTTTTTAAAAGTGCAATTAAGTCCTAAAATTTATCATGAAAATGCAATTGAGTCCTAAAACTTTCAAAAAGTGCAATTAAGTCATAAAATTTATCATGAAAGTGTAATCAAGTCCTAAAACTTTCAAAACGTGCAATCAAGTCCTAAATTTTTTCATAAAAGTGCAATTGAGTCCTAAAACTTTTAAAAATGCTATAAAGAAAGGACTTGATATGATTAATTTGACAAATTTTAGGACTTGATTGTATTTTTTGAAAGTTTTAGGACTTGATTGCATTCTCGTGACAAGTTTTAAGATTTACTTGCGCTTTTTGAAAGTCTTAAGACTAAATTGCTCTTTGTTGATAAGGTTTAGGACTTTCAATGTACACATCTCTAATATTAATTTGACAAATTATTTGCATAATTTTTCCAGTCTTATGACGATAATTTAAGAATTCTTAAAGGACAAATCGTACTCAAACTCACATTTGAAGAATAGTATGGGAATTAGGATAATAGGAATTACATGCATATTTACATCAATAGGATAATTAACTAGTGAGGTCATCGAAGGGCCAAATCATGTTGATGATGATAGAATATGATTAGCCAAGGACGGATCTAAGGTAATGCTGGGGGTGATTGCCACTCTACTTGAGCTCGATGTGACTTTTTTTAAGTCATACGTTCAATTCTTAAAACCTATATCAAATCCCTCCTTAAGTTGGGATATCGCATAATTTCCTAATTCTCCACGAGCTCAACTAAAGAGGCCGTGGTAAGGGACTCAAAATATAAAGTTGGCAATTCAAAACTAGTCGACAATAAAATTGGAAGAAAAAATGGGTAGTCAGTTAAATTAAGTTTGGTAAGTTGATACAAGAGTCGGTAAATTTTGCCCGTTGTTAATCGGTTCTAAACAAAACTTAGTCAGTTATTAAAAAAATGAGAATTTACAAACAATCAAGAACATGTTGGTAAGTAACTTAGATGAAAGTGAGTAATTATATTAAATCAATTTCTATAGGTAACTAACTTGAACAAAGTTGATAATCTCAAACCAGAGTTGATCAACCTAAAACGATTGCAAATTAATTAAATAAAAGTTAGAAAGTCCTTAGAATCGTTGGCAACTTACAAACAGTTGAATATACGTTATTAACTAATTCAAATAACATTTGGTGACCTGAAATCAATTGATAAATTGGACAAAAACGGGTAAGTCACTCAAATCAATGTGGTAATATATATATATATAATTAAAATGTTGGTGAATTATAAGAAAAGTTGGTAATGCACATAAACAAAAAGACGTCGGTAAGTAATTTATGTAAGAATTAATACATATGAATAATAATTTACCGATCACACTAATTTTACCAACAATAATTTATAGACCTTTCAAAAAATTCACCAATCACAAACAACTCTTTCTGTTATCTTGGGGTACGAAGCAACATAATTCTGCCTATAAGAAATTTAAAAATTCTCGAATAGATTAGTAGCAGTCATGCATACAATAAATTTTTCATTCAAAATAATAAAATTTCTAGCAACAACATATAATAAGCATCTGAAGTATATGCCTTTTATAGCAATTAAATTAAGCCTTTAAGGCAAACCGTTGCTCATAAGCTCGTCGAATTATGGATTTCGTCTATTGCAACATTGCAAGTCAAGCTGTACATATTTGGGCATTTTTTTAAAAGAACATTATTATAGTACTTAGAATTTTAGTTGACTTTTGAGTTTTTGTTTTTCTCCCTACTATTATATTTGTTGACTTTGGGCAATGAGCGAAGCGTAGAGGTGGCATTCTAATCGTAGACCAAGCTCATACGAAAGATCTTGTTGATTGACAAGTGCTTGGAAAATAGATGATTAGACAAGCGAATACTCCCGTTTATATATTTCTTTTGAAAGCACAAACATAGATATTCATTAGTTAAATCGATTTTAGTTTGAATAGATTAATTTAATGTATGTGCGTGGGAGGAAGAGTGGTAATTTTCTGACACGACATGATAGCGAGACTCAAACACGACACAAAATTAGCGGATTTGAGTCAAATATGATAAGTTTGGATCAATTTCATGTCTAATCGCGAGATATAATTAATAATTGTGCTGTGTTAACATCCAATTCATCACACATGAACCCGTAGAGCCAGTTTAATTAATGGATTAGTGTTGAGATAACATGCATGTGACATTTTTAGATGTGATTGATTAACAGGCTACTCTTCCCATGCTATTCACTATTATGATCTTGAATTGATCGTATTTTATTGACTAGGAACCTGTTTTTGGTCTAACAATGTTTTGTCGATTGATCATTTTTACAAATAGATTTTATAAAATTGAGTTGATTTCGTGTTAGCGGGTTGATTCTATGGTAAGCCATGTAGGGTTATGCAAACATGTTTATTAATTAACCTGTTATTTAATCTCGTTACACGGATCATATCATCGCGCTTGATTTAGATTGGGAAAATTGCACGATTTTATGAAACCGTGTGTCATGATTGTTGATGTTGGAAGGTTGGAATGGGAAGAATTATAAGCTTTGAGAAGGTTTGGATAGGGATGATGGGATTGGAACCCATGCCCATCAACTCATTAAATTGCGGATGGTGATCGTCAAGGAAGTTAGCATGATTAATTAACTGTGTTGTGTTCAAGTTTTGTTTTACGGTACACTGTTGTCTCGTTCCGCACGACACTAACACAATATGTGAACCACGTATCATCATCCCATGAGAGGAAGACAAATAAAATGGCCTGGTTTAATTATTCTAATCGTCATACTTTAAAAATGTTATTGTGTTGCCAGTATCCACATTTGCGGAGAGGAAACTCATTCGAAACTTTTAATTGCAACCTCAAATCTTTTAAATTAAAATTTGTCTTTTAGTCGAATTTAAATTTAATACTTCGAGTAGTGCATACTTGAAATTTGGGAAAATTAAATAAAAGGTTGACTCTTTTTAGTGGGCTGCATCATAGATCATCATCTTGGAATTTCAAGTTCCAATAGAATCTAAACAACTTATCGAGTGGGAATTTTTTTGAGAAAGTTACTTCCACGAAAAATAATGTGGTTTGACCAAGGGCTCATCTTATTGTTTGAATTAGTATTATAAGAAAAAATCAAGCTTGTGGAATTGTGGTGTCAAGTATACAGATTGACCAGTTTGTACAAATTGGTTGACCTTGCAAAATCCATTTTATTTTCGTATATAATTATGAATCCACTTGGACCTAAGTAAGCTATAAAATTACTTCTGGGCCTCTCATGGATCTCGGCATCCCTAAACATAAAACACAGAGGGTAGAGCTAGGGACGAGGCTTGATAAAGATATTTTAATAAATTGGGGGATAAGGGATGCGGACACAGCACGCTAAAATAAGAAACGCAATTATATTGGCTTGCCAATGGTATATCCATTGGACAAGCGGACAAGCGAGGAGGTCCTCAATTGGTGCCAAATGACACCTACTTCCTGGTGAAGCATCGCAAAAATCTAAAATCGGGGCACTCTGTTGACATAGCAAACTCCATTTTATTTTCGCATACAATAGTGAATCCACTTGCGTATGTGTTTTCGTTGACCATTCTAGCTGAGGATGATGCCTCATGCATGCTTGCATGCAAACCCTCCATTAAGAAGAAAATAAAATATTATAAAAATACATATAATATATGTAATATGTCCAACTCCCCAATTAGAAAAGACTAGCTTTAATTTCTGCATCAATTGGGTCAGCCCATTTTGATGTGCATGTGCTATTTAATTCGGTTGACCTCCATTTCAGATGTGCAAAATGAAACAATTAGGGGAAGCAATAACCTAAAGTCTCCTCGTGTCCCACTCATCAAAATTGTTACGCTCGTGTGCGATGCCGGCCCTATTGACTTAATATATAATTAATCGCGGAATATCCCCTCTTAGCGAACCTTCAATATATGTATGCCAGACTATGACTGTTTATCTTAAAATATTCTAGTGTCGAAGTAGGTCTTCATCTAACGGTTTAAACTTTTAGTGCGGTTGATAGCAGCGCTATAAAATTTCATATGTTATCGAAGTAATGTTTCAAGTGTTCTCTTCAGATCTTAGGCCGAAAAGTCCGATCTACTAATGAGAGGGAAATCTTGGAATATCTAAATCATAAAGCAAAAAAAAAAAAAAACAATTTAAGTTTTTAGAACAATTGGTAATAGGTGTTGGAATAATTAAATATTAAACCACGTCATCATTTAATGACTTCAGTTTTTAGAATAGCCGGCAGTGGTATCACAAAATTTTACATGGTATCAAAGCTGGAGTTTTTTAGTTTAAATCTTTTCAGGTCTTATTTGTCTTCCCAATTAAATATGTCCACTCTTATACTGGGTAAAAAGACTAGACTAAGCATGATGAGGTGTATTAGAATAGTTAAATATTAATCCATACCATTATCTATCTGCTTAAGCTTTTAGAACAGTTGGTAGTAGTCCAACCAAATCTCACAGTAGGTTCATCGAATCTTACATCAATGATAGGTAAATTATAGAAAGTTTTATATAGGTGATACATGCTAAAACAACAAGACATTGTTATGCTTAATTCGCTTGTATAGATGCTCTCTTGGACTAATGCTACCGTTGACATTGTGGTGACATAAAATAATCTCAACTGGACTTATAGAAAAGCTTAATCAAACGAGCTGATCAGGTAGTCATAGGGTTCAGAGAGAAATTTCTGGGTATTCATTTAATTGATCACTCATATCCAGTGCAACGGGACGGCAATGTGCAACTCTGCTAATTAAATATTGCAAGACTACCCTTTTAATTATATACCCTAAGACCTTATAAAATTATTTCACTTCCTTGTACGACATGGCTTGGGAAAACCTAGATCATAGTTATCTGTCACCTTTTAAAACAAGTCACTAGGATCGTGGATTGTCACGTATGCATGACATTTAAGAAAAGATTCGAACTATCCCATTTTTGTTATTTGCTTATTGGTAAAGATTTTGATTATATTTTGCGAAGAAAATGCTAAAATATAACTTGAAAATCGGTGGTCGAATAGTGAATAACCAGGGCTCTAATTGCCCTTCATTTGGGAGGTCTAAGGTTCAATTCTTACCCTATCTAATCTCCTGAGATTAGGTCACAAGAAGATAATTCCTTGTGATTATAGTTTTTCTAATCTCAAGATAGATGGTTTGCCTTTAATCAAACTGTGAAGGGCTCATTCGATATGGTATGTGCACGCCAACTCACGATTGCCACATTAATAGCTACAATATATATTAATCTTAGACATGACTCTCCTTTTTTGAGGACTCAAAAGTTTCAAGGTCAACTAGATAAGGAAAAAGACATTATAAGTGTTATAACTTTTGTGCGACTCTTATTTTGATGTCATAATTTTTTACCAATTATTTAAGTGCTACAACTTTTAAAACCTGTTTATTCAAGTGACGTCGACGATTTATCTTATTGAAAAATTCGACAAATATTAGAATTTATGTTGGGAAAGTTTTTTTTTTTAAAGTTGTGATACATAAAAAGTTGGTTAAAAAATTATGCATTCGAATGGCAATTGAAAAGTTAAGGCATTAAAATAAGTACTGTATAAGAGATCTGACATTTGTACCATTCTCATTTCACCGATGGACGATTTCAAGCTCTTTATACATATCCCAAATATCAACGGTCAAAAGCAAAAATGCACAAGTTCTTTTTTTGTTTTTCCCTTTTTTGCCCATAAAATGGACAAATATGTTCTTGGCTCTTCCAGAAATGTCGCATGAAGATTGCGGGGTCAATTCTATTCTTTGCGTCTATGATCTTCTTTTCAACTTGAGTACTAGCTTTCCTTCATCTTTGGCCAACTCTTTTCAACGCACGACTAGCTCGTCCCCAAAATCTAATAATAATAATAATAATAATAATAATAATAATAATAATAATAATAATAATAATAATAATAATAATAATAATAAGCAATTTCTCTTTACTATAATTTTTTTCACGCCAGTCGAGAAATATATCCCCATTGGCCAAAATATTATCTTTGACAAGAAAAGATAGTGCGACTTTCTATTATTTGGTCATAAATTTATACATTTAGCAAAGTTGACCTTGCATTTGATAAGATAGATGTGAATACTTTAATAAAAAAAAGAAAAAAATTATAAAGTTTGTCAGACGTCAACGGTTCCGATCCCAAGATTAGCCGGCTGAAATGAAGTCTTGCCGCTACTCTTGCATCTCATAATAATTTATAGGCACAGTCTACGTTATGAACGTGGTCCTCTGAATTCAACTTGGGGTTGTAATTTACATGGACCGTGGGTACGGTAAAATCGTAAACGAAATTCACGAATCCATAGGGATTCACATCCATCGCAATAGAGTTGTAGGAGAGTTTATCGAACTGCTCTAAGAAAAAATGTCAAAAGGGTACCATACAATATGTCATGAGACAATTTCGAAATCGAAACGCATAAAAGAGAATATACTCTTTGCTACTAAAGAAAGAGCCTATACTAAAATGTAGAATGAGATTAATAATATGCGTCACATGATGCACGTCTCACACTGGATTCGAAAGCGATTTGAAGAAAAAATGGAGCTAAAGTTTAGATAGATAGGTCAACCCCATGGGACGATACTTACATTCATGTGCAGCATAATTAAAGCCCAAGCTTCCTCCTAACAAAAGGTTGGATCGAGTTTCTTCGTCACATCCCTTTAGATTAATAAATAAATAAAATTCACGGCCGTTGGTGACCGGGCAACCAGAGCTCCGTCACCGTCGGCCATGCGAAGGTGGAGAAAAAACATTGACCATGGACCAATGGCCATTTGACCTTCTTTTTTATTCCCTTTGTTTTTGGAGTGAAAATGGCGTAATCCGAAGTTTCAACGAAGTTAGTAGCTAGGGTTAGATGGGGCCCGAACATTGCGGCTTGAAGTTCTCTAGGGATGGTGAACTATATTCTTATCTGTTTATTTCCAAAGGACTAAAATGATTTTAGATCTGGTCTGAGGTCAGGTTCTCAAACGTCGAAGTTGAATACTTCAACTGGTTCTATATAAAATCAAATCTAATGGTGTCGCCGTTCGGGTTGAGCAGGGTTGACTTGTCTTTCTGATGGGGATGCAGAAAAGAACTGTGAGCTAAGGATAGTCAAATACTTCGGGCATGAGGCCTATAAAGGAACAGAGAGTCCTGCTCATGACAGAATAGAGAAAAGAAGAGCTACAGAAAGGAGAAACAAGGACAAGTAGAGAGAGAGAGAGAGAGAGAGAGAGAGAGAGAGAGAGAGAGAAGCAGAAGAAGAAGAGCCATGAAGGCCGAAGCGATGATCGCCATGGAAGAGCAAAGAGCTGAGCCTGACGGCGCTGGTGGACAGTATGGCGGAATGAGCAGTGTCGTTAAGGTAAGAAGAAATAATCTTCTTGGATAATTCGTTTGGTTTTTGCCGCCGGAGAAACAGGGAGCGATTTCGCGAACTGGGTTTCCTTGGTCTGTCGTCGCTTGAACAGCATGATGAAGAACTGCGACGAGCAAGCCATGCATTCACGGTGGATGACAGATCGTGCATTCATGCAGTACTAAGGCGCTTCTTGGGTTTTCAATTTTCAGGCAGAAGACCGAGAAAAGAACCGGCAGAGGAACGATAACCCAAACCGATCTTCTCCTGAGCAAATAATTACGAGCACCAGCGAGCAGGTAAATTGATCTACGACATGTCTAGCTCGATATGTTCAATGTGTTACCATAGATTCTAGGTTTACAGATTCACAGATCTTGGTTATGTTTCATGTCTACAAGGCAGAAATTAAGAAAATTTTGGCTAATATTTATTCTTGAAATTGAGGGACATATTCTCTTAGGTTTTCCCTTATATATTATCCAAAATTAATCCTCGAAAGAACTTTTTCTTCGCTTTCCCTTTCCTGCTACCTATTACCCGCGTAACGCGCAGGTGTAAGTTGATTTATACTAAGGAGAAAATTTGCAGTGAAAAAATTGGAGGAAAAAAAGTATATCTTACTTCAAACAAAAGATGCTGAGATTCAATAGTTCAAAGTTCCTGGAGTTGACTTTTCCGTCTTAATATTAAACCTTGTCAAAGATCCTGAATTTTGTTCATTATTGACCTTCTTTGTCCAGCTGTGCAAGAACGTGGACGATGACTAATATGAGATCCGATATATTCCTGATTTGAATATTCTAATCATGCAATTATCACACACGTCTCGAAAACCACAAATCAGCGCTTTGTTGAACTACTACCTGTTTATTTTCTCTTTATAAGGTGGATTTTCTTAATTACTAATACTTCTATTTTGGTTTTTCTTTCGTATTTTTAGGATCAAGATCCGCTTAAATCCGCGCGAGCCGAAATGGGCGAGGTGCGAGAAGAGAATCAGAGGCTTAAGACGTACTTGGACCGCATAATGAAAGATTACAAGACCCTCCAAATGCAGTTCTTCGACATCGTCAAGCCCGATCAGGAGCAGCAGAAACCTTCAGAGGATGAAGCAATGACTAATGGTAACGATGACAAGCAGCGAGCTGAAGAGTCTGAAGAGCTTGTTTCTCTCAGCCTGGGAAGATCCCCCTCAAGCCAGCACTCAGAGAAAGACGATGAGAAAAATAAGTCGCCAATTTCACCCCGTCCAGGGAAGTTGTCATTCTTAGAGAATATCAGCAAAGAACAGCACTTGGATCTCTCATTGGACTGCAAATTATCTGATGCATCGACTACTGGTCTGGTTGAAACTTTGCCAAAGAATAATAATGATAACAGCAAGGGTAGTCCTGCGACTAGCTTCGAAGATCATCAAAAGGAAGAAGCCGCTGAGACTTGGCCACCCAACAAAGTCCTAAAAACAATGAGATCAGGTGGGGATGATGAGGTTTCCCAGCAAAGCCCAGTCAAGAAAGCTAGGGTTTCAGTGCGGGCTCGATGCGACGCAGCGACGGTTAGTAATCTGGAGCTTAATCATGCAGTTATATATATATAGGTCGAGATACACAGTCTCATCAGTTCTTGGTTGATTATAAGTAATGTGTATGGTTGAATGTTGCAATCTGAGCTAGAGAAGTTGTATGATGATTCTTCAACAGATGAACGATGGATGCCAATGGCGAAAGTATGGCCAGAAGATTGCGAAAGGAAACCCATGCCCTCGAGCTTACTATCGGTGCACTGTCGCACCATCGTGTCCCGTAAGAAAACAGGTATATTAACTTGCCTTCACCATATTGAAAATGTATAATTTTGAAGACTTCAGGATATGTGGATAACCCTATGTCATTTATTCATGACGTTTGAGAAATTATAGGACGAACTTTCATCTTGCCCGTCTAATTGGAGATCTCTCTTTCTGAACAATCAGGTGCAAAGGTGTGCTGAGGACATGTCCATTCTGATAACCACATATGAAGGCACACATAACCACCCGCTTCCGATGTCAGCCACTGCTATGGCTTCCACCACCTCGGCGGCCGCTGCCATGCTGTTGTCCGGCTCCTCAAGCTCGCAGCCAGGACAGAGTCACGGCACATCCACCACTATTGGGGCCGGCCTTCACGGACTCAACTTTTGTCTGCCTGATGCTTCGAGATCGAATCAATTTTACCTGCCCAGCTCGGTCATGCCATCTGCTCCTGCCCACCCGACAATCACTCTCGACCTCACTTCCTCAAACTTATCATCGGCATCGTCGACTTCATCGCATTTCAATCGATTCTCCTCCCACACTTTCCCTTCAGCAACGTCAAGATATTCTTCCACAAGTTTAAGCTTTAGTTCGCCTGATCAATCTGATAATAATCTTCCCATGTCATGGGCTAATAATGGGCTCCTTAACTACGCCACCCAACTCCAAAACAAGAACCACACAGCTTATCAACCCTACTTGCAGATGAAGAACAACCCTAGCCTTCCTCAACAATCTCTACCAGACACCATTGCTGCCGCAACCAAGGCGATCACAGCAGACCCCAACTTCCAATCCGCCCTGGCAGTCGCTCTCAAGTCGATCATCGGCAATGGTAGCAGTGGAGCTGTCGCAGCGACTATAGGGGATCATTCTCACGGAGTGGGAGACAGCAACAGCTTTGGCCACAAGTTGAGGTGGAGCACCGAACCCTTTTCGACAGCCTCTTCTCTCCTCCCCCAGGCGTTACAAGCAAACGGTTGCTCGTCGAGTTTCTTGAACAGATCAAGCTTGTCTTCTCAACTTGGAAGTTTTGTGATCCCACCTCCTTCGTTGCCATTCTCTTTGTCGAAAAGACCCCCGTCCCCGAACGATAACAGGGATCGCACAAATTTGTTATAATGAGGGAGAAAGTTGTGTAGCATGATAAAGATGTAGCTGTACCAAGCAAACAGCGTGTTTACAAAGAAGGGTTGGAACAACTATTTGTTTATTTATTGCAGAGTTAGATTGGTGATATGTTAGTGTTCGAGATGGAAAATCGTTGGCCTTTGATGCAGCCGGTCGTGCATTCAAGATTGATAACACTCTCATCGAAAAATCCCTCATCGATAATGCCTCATCTTTGACTTTGTTATAAAGACTTGTCATTTCCCATGCATTGAAACTTGCATCAAGACTCTTTGAGAGAACCACAAGCATTGGAGATATTGTTCATTTAATAACTTTTAGTTTTTATGTAATTTATAGTTTCTAAGCTTGATTTTAGTCTCTTGCTCTTCTTTTGTATTTCAATAAAAGGTCATTGAACCTCTGTAAATTTGAGACCGAATTTGATTAGTGAAAATTTGCTTAACGCAATTATCTTGAACCTTAAAGAGTTTAAACCCCTTGAAAATCTAGAAGAGTTTTCACTCCGTCCTTAAAGAGCCAAGGCTTTTAAAGCCTACATCATTGAAGAGTTGCAGCCATCAATGTTGAAGCATTGATGCCATTTTGACTTCCTTGTAGGTCTAGAAGAGCAACCATTGAAGTTTATATCATTTTCTTCATTTTGTCCATTCCTATTTCGTCCACTTCCATCAAATTCAACAAGCCTACTGTGTTTATCCGAGAAAATTCAAAACACAAAAGTTATAGATATTTGAGTCTCCATTCTTTTGGCTATGGAATCAAGCCATTCTAATTTGAATCAACAAAGTTATGCCTATTTTCCCAAGCTTAGTGCAGATAGAAATTTCTGCTCAATTTTGTGGCAAGTTTTCGTCACTCTCCCGATCCCATTGTTCGAGCAGCCGGCCTTGGGCTACATTAGTTGGTATCAAAGCTTTATAGGATAGGACAATGCCTTCGAGACAAGTAAGATGTTGAGGTGGCTGAACCATTCCACCGAATGAAGTACAAACACTTGTTGAGAATTTGTAACAATTTATGCAACAACAAATTGATGACTTGACTCGAGAAGTTCAACGTCCGAGGGCTAAAGCAAACGACCTTCCACCCCATTTCGGAACTAGAGAATCCAATGGTGATTCCTCTTCTTTAGAAAGTGTTTAATCATTTCCCTAAAGGAGGAATGCTCCATATCGCGCACAAAAGTTCGTGGGCCGGATTGGGAAAAGGAAATTAAGAGAGACATTTTAGAATTTTCAGGTACCAATTCTACTGATGAAAATGTTGACTGGTTGACGTTAATGAAGTTTTTGAGAATAGGAATGTCTCGGAAGATTGCCGAGTTGGCATCATTGCTATGTGATGCTGAGGTAAGGCCATAGCATGGTGGAGACGTGAGAAACAGACTTGCCAATCTATTGGCAAGGTTCCACTCACATCATGGAAAAAAATAGAGTAGAATATATGAAGTAGTTCCTTTCCAAAGGATACAAGAGAGAGCTCTACCAAATGTACCAAAATCCGAGATAAGGTACACGAACGATGGATTAATACACCACTGAATTCAATGAATTGGTGATTTGTAACAACTTTCAAGATCCAGAGGAGGTGCTCGTGAACAAGTACTTGAATGGTCTTCAACTTTATATCCAAGATGCCTTAGAAGTCCTTAACATTCGGGACTTGGGAGATGTGCATCAACAAGCACTCACAATGAAGCGCTCTCGCTCTAGGAGGCAACAGTCTTCTACCCTGCCAAACCAAGCAACTAGGAGTACCACCGACATTACCTAAGTTGCTGAAACTACGACAGAAACTACTAGTAAGCTATCTACTCAGCCCAATGCTTCAAAACAACCCATTGCTTTTCGATATACGTTGTTATTCATGTGGAGAGATGGGTCATCATGCTAGTAATTGTCGAAACAATAAGAATCGACCAGCTGGTAAAGCTTTCTTGGTGGAAAATGAATTCAATGAGGATGCAGAGGAGCCACTTGAAGGAGACTTGAAAGGTGATGAAATTGCTACGGAAGAAGAATAAATAATACATGTTGATTTTGGCGAACTTCTCACGATGAGGAAAATTTTTCTCACTCCTAAAAATGACATCGAAGATAGGTGGTTGTGCACCGATATCTCTTACTTGGCCTGCACCATTTTGGAAGGTATATCAATTAATCATTGACTCAGATTTTTGTGAAAATTTAATTTCTGAAGTTGTGAGCAAACTAAAATTGGAGTTGAAGGCGCACCCTACACCTTACAAAATGTCTTGATTGAAAAGAGGTATCGAGGTAACCGTTTCCAAACGTGCTTTGTCAATCTTTCATTTGGTTCTATCTATTTTGACAAGATATGGTGTAATATTCTACCCATAGATGCTAGTCATATTATTCTTGGCCGATCATGACAATTTGATAGAAAGACTATTTATGATGGTTAGCGTAATATGTATTCTTTTCAATATTGAGGAAAGAAAATTACTTTGATGCCTAGTAAAGAACATTGAAAATTCCTTATTTCCTACTTTGTTCACAATAAGAAAAAGTGAAGGGTGCCATGAAGGTGGTTAGTATTGTATTTCCTCCTGAAATAGATGAACAAACTGAAATTGTCGATAAGTTCTTTGGAAATCTATTAAGAACATTGATTCATGATAACTCCTGTTCTTGGGAAACTCGGTTGTCACTTGGAGAATTTGCATACAATTGTTCAGTGAACCGTACCATTGGATATAATCCATTTGTGATTGTGTATGGAAGTCGACCGAAAACCACTCTCGATCTTGCACCCATTCCTGTTGCTGCAAAGACGATCAATAAGGTGAAAGATATGGTAGCTCAAATGAGGATAGCTCATGAAGAAGTGCATCAAAGGTTGGAAAGCAAAATCGAGGCTTATTAAAACGATGTTGACAAGCATTGACGTGAAATTATCTTTGACTCTAGACATTTTGTTTGGGCTTATTTACCATTGAAGTGTTATCTCATTAGAAGCTATAATAAGCTTAGTGATTGAAAGCTTGGTCCACTTGAAGTTCTTGAGCACATCAATCTTAATGCATATCTACTAAAGCTTCCTTCACATATGACGTGTTCAATGTTCGGCATTTAACACCTTATGTGGGTGATTTTTCCAATAATGGTGATACAAATTCAGGGACGAATTCTTTTAAAGAAGAGGGAACAATGTAGCTTGTATTTGAGACTAACTCGTTCAACCAAGAAGATCCGCTTGCATTCAAGATCGACAATATTTTCATTGAAAAGTCCCTCATCAATAAGGTCTCATTTTTGACTTTGTCATAAACACTTGTCATTTTACATGCATCGAAGTTTGCATCAAGACTCTTTGAGAGAACTACAAGCATTGGAAATATTGTACATTGAATAGCTTCTAGTTTTTATGTAATTTATAGTTTCTAGGCTTCACTTTAGTCTCTTGCTCTTCTTTTGTATTTCTATAAAAGTTCGTCGAACCTCTGTAAAGATGAGGCCGAATTTGATTAATGAAAATTTGCTTAATGCAATTATCTTGAACCTTGAAAAGTTCAAATCCTTTGAAATCCTAAAAGAGTTTTCACTTTGTCCTTGAAGAGTTGGGGCTTTTAAAGCCAACATCCTTGAATAGTTGCAGCCATCAATCTCAAAGAATTGATGCAATTTCCACTTTCTTGGAAGCTTAGAGAGCAACTATTGAACTTTCTATCATTTTCTTCATTTTGTCTGTTCCCATTTCGTCCACTTCCATCAAAATTCAACAATCCCCTTGTGCTTATCTGAGAAAACTCAAACATCAAAGTTGTAGATCTTTGAGTCTCCATTCTTTGGGCTTTGAAATTGGGCCATTTTGATATAAATTGGCAAAGTTATGCCCATTTTCCTTAAGTTAGTGTAGACTGAAATTTTTTATTGATTTTGTGACTAAGGGCGCGTTTGGTAACGTTTCTGTTCCAGGAAACAATTTTTGAACAAAAATAGTTTTTTTGTTTCTGTTTCAGAGAATAATTTCTAAGTATAAGAACGCGCTTTGTAATTGTAAAAAATTTCTACTCCAGGAATAAAAACACATTTGGTAAATTTGTATAATTTTTTTTGTTTCTTTTAATTTTTAAATATTTTTATTATATTTTTCCTTTTTTCTTCATTCTTCCTTTTGGCCGACGACTGGCTGACGAGGGCCAGCGATTTCGCCGAGCCATTGCCAGGTCGGTGTTGCCTAGTGGTGGCTCGGCGAGATCGAGCCTCACCGATGGCTAGGCGAGCTCGGCCTTGCCAGATCTGGGCGAGCTCGAGCTTGCCTAGCCAAGTCGAGGCCGAGCCTCGCCGGCTGTGACATCCGAATTTCGCCGGACCTCGGAAAAGTAACGGTCCGTCACGGATCGACGCATTTGCTATTGGACTGTGTCATTGACACCATTTGCGAACGCCATTTCATTATCGTTATCATCAGACTGAGTCGTCAAGTTACGCGATGATCCTAGGATATACCCTAGTGATCGCACCTTTGCCGTGTCAAGATAATCCGATCATTGCATGGCCTATTATTTCGTCGAAAGTCTCTTCACATAAGGTCACATGTGAGACCAACCTCATCCGCATTTGTACCTTACTAAAGTAAGCTTGTCATGTACGCCGGGAAAGGAGCACCCCGGATCGACCGCCACAAGCCGCCCCTCTTTCATGCGACCAAGGGCCGCGCGGCCATGCAGCTACGTCCCCTCCCATGCGGCCGGTCAACCATGCAAGATTTGTTGACCCTGCTGCCACGTTACTGCATGCAGAGGAGCCGACCAGCGGAAGCGATGCCATCAGCCTCGTGCGCTGGCGGAGAAGGGCCCGAGTGATGGCCACGACACCGCCACACGTCTCTTGCTCGAGCAGCCGAGGAAACCCCATGAAATGTTGACCGGTTTTGTCAACCAAACGGCAACACGAGAGAGAGAGCGAGCGGGCGAGCGAGCGAGAGAGAGAGAACGAGCGAGCGAGCAAACGAGAGAGAGAAAGCGAGCGAGAGGGAGAGAAGGAGGGAGAAGCAGCTCTTCTTCCTCACTGCCGGTTCTGCTTCTCGAGCGCGCGCCACCGCCGCCACCGGTCGCGCCTCCGTCCACCACTAAGCTGGTTCGACCGCCTCAACCGTGCCATCGACTGCCGCACCAGTCGCGTCTCGCCCACGGGCACTGCCATTCAGCCGCTCTAGTTGCACTCGTGACCCGCGGGTTCTTGGATTTACTTGCCGTCGACGCCGATTGGACCTAAGGCAAGTTGGAGTCTACTAACCTATATTGTGTAATTCTGTCATTGCTTGAGGAAATGCATCCGTATATTGGCTTACTTGAATTCTCGTACTTGATAGTGGATTAGGAATGTTTGAGCTGGATTTTGGACCATCCGACTTGAAGGATTTTAAGACTGGCTATGGTTGAGGGAGATTTCGGTATTTGAAGTTGTGTCGATTCCTGATGTTGGCAGAATTTTAGAAATTCTGTTTTGAGGAATCTTAAGGATGGTGTGAGGATTTCTAACTGCCGAGGATTATGCATTTCCCTATAGTCAACTGCAATTTGGACAGTGGTTTATACACTGACTTCTTAATGTTTATGGGTTGTGGGTAACGTTGCTCGTGAACATTTTACAAAAAGT
Organism: Eucalyptus guilfoylei; assembly: GCA_016097605.1. Classification (NCBI taxonomy): domain Eukaryota; kingdom Viridiplantae; phylum Streptophyta; class Magnoliopsida; order Myrtales; family Myrtaceae; genus Eucalyptus; species Eucalyptus guilfoylei. Next base: position 2,392,425 of record CM027861.1, read on the forward strand.
CTTGAAAATTAGTCGGCTTTCTAATATCGGCCGCGCCACTCACAATATTTCAAGAAAGGTTTATTACTTCCAAAAATTGAGATTTTACTTGTAAATTGTTTTGAAAACCTCAAGATCGAACCGAGATTTGGATTCACCGATGATCTGGCTTCAAAAACTTCACTTACTGCTTTGATAAACTTGTTTCATTCGAGTCTTGAGAAGTGAAGATGATACAATTTAAATCTCAATCTATTCCGGTGTTTTAAAACTTTACATTTCATAAATGATTTGGTCATCATGTATTCGATATTCCCTAAGGTTTGTTGTTTTAGTTATATTCCGGGTTTGAGCTTTAGAAATCGAAGCAAGTATGGTTTTATCGATGTCTGCATGCATTGATTTTTAAATCTTGAGACTGCTACACCATGGTTGATGTGTTATTGCTGCCGTTGGGCCCTCGGGTCAACGAAGCCCTGGGAGATGGGTTGCCTGGAGGATCGTAGTGGCGATACCTCTGGATGCTTGGGGACCGGTGAGCCCCAGAGGTTCCCCGGGAGTGTCGGGATGCCCGGATGTATGATGATACACGTTCCGGAGGGTAGGGGCAATCATTGACATGGTGAGCCCCGACGATTCCTCGTGATGCTAGGTGAGGTGCAAGATGCTTGGAGGTGGAACATAACACGCTTTGGATGCCCAGTGACTGAAATATGGAACTAGAGGCTTTCGTGATGTTAGGTTGGGTGCGATATGCCTGGAGGGACGCAAACACTGGTCCTCCGGGAGATGGTGATAGTGAATCAAAAATTTGTTGAGTTCTAAAGCTTGATTGTTCTGTTGTGTTATGCCATTTCGTTGAAAAACTCTATTGATTTAATGCATACCTATTCCTCTAGTTATGTGTTTTGTGTATTTTGCATGAAATCAGATGATGATGGTTCTACATAATATAGTTTAGTAGATCTTTAACTGCTGAGTAGTCGTACTCACTTCTTGTGGGACTAACATATTTCAGACTAAGAAGGGCAGCACCTCCTGGTACATTCTATGGGATCCCTATTAATTTACAATGGGAACAAATTGAGCATTAGGATCCTGACTTGTTAGGGCTGACTTTTGTTTGAGTGAGGGTGATAGTGATGATTGACACTAGTCTCTCCTCAGGGCTCGTATGTCAGGAGTACGTTGTCTTGTATGTCCGTAGGAACGGATGTACTTTGGGGCCGTTGCCACCGCCACTAGAGGACGACGACGACGGGGGATCGAGTGGCGTGGAGTGACCATGGTTGTGAGGACAACAGGGAAATTTTTGGATGTCGGCACTGAATGATGGACTCTATGTATATAGCTATTGGAAATGTCAGTTAACTTTTGAAGTATAGCCGGGTATAGGAAACTGCGGCCTTTTGATGTACTAACTAACAATGTCCATCCAGTATATGTGTAAATAAAAGTGCTTGGTTATTATCTATATATGTATTTGGAGTGCATCATTTCTGAATGTAGGAAATTGAGTTGTTGGATACGCTTTCGCCATATACATTACGCAGGGACCAATGAAGTGTGTGATAAAATCCCCACATGGATTCCCTGAAGTCCATTGATCATGAAAAAGAAGAACATCCACGTTGAGGAAAGAAGTGTGGCGACCCTAACGGATCGGGGGCCATCGGGGGGCGTCACACCGGCCCTCGACGGTCGGTCGCCGGCCATGGCCAAAGCAGGCGACCGGCCAAAAGGAAGAAAGAAGAAAAAAGAAGAAGAAGAAAAATGAGAAGAAAAAAAAAGTGTTTCTCGGAATTGTTCTTGGAAACAAGAAACAACTTTTTTCTATTTCTTGTTTCTGTTCCAAATCTATTCCGGGGAACAAAAGTGTAAACAAATGAATTTCTATTTTTTTTTTTGTTCCTCGAAACAAAAGAACAAAAATTTATGTTTCGAAGAACAGAAACACATTTTGCCAAACAAACCCTAAGTTTTCGTCATTCTCTCAATCCTATTATTTGAGTATCTGGCCTTGGGCTACATCAACCTTGGTCCTTCAAATTGAGTTGCAAGATTTTGTTGCTTATTTATAAAAGATGGGTCATTTCTATTTTACTCAAAATGGAGTACAATCGTGATAGTACAACAGGCAAATAATATATATTGGCGGAATCTATTGTATAATTATACATGCAAAAATCTATGGATTGGTGCTCAAAAGAATGGATTTTTTTTTTCCCATGTGGTAAATTTCAATAATTATTGTTATGTGTCTCAAATTGTTGATAATTGTCTGTGTTTTTTTTTTTTTTTTTTCTATATAGTAACTTTCAACTAGATATATTGACGGAATTAGACTTGAACTTTCTCTTGCTGATCTCCCCGATTACGGTATTGAGTTTCCGCTATAGCCTCCTAATAAATGGTATGATAAGCGATAATTGATTAGTGATAAGAATCTGACCGCTGTGCTCTCTCAACATGATTGACATTTTTGAGTAATTAGTATATCATAATTAACACATAACTAATTAACAAGCTTGTAAGTAAATGTTAGTTTAACTGGATATATTAATTAATTTGAATAAGGCTCCATTTTGACGATCTCTTTAGGTGAACTTATGGGGCTTCTGTTGCGCTCTCTTAATACGATTGACATTTCTATGTTGTATCCATGGTAGTTATGGAGTTGTGAACCCAAGTTGGTTGGCCTGCAACTTATAACACGCTTGACCCTATTCACCTTAAAAATCAAGAGGTCCCGATTTTGAGTCTCTCTTTGGCCCACTCTTTTAACCTCACGTGACTTTTTAATTATAGATATTGCTAGTGGAATGTAAACTGGGATTGGATACCCTTAATTATAACCACAAAGAAAAGTGTTTTGCAAAACCGACAGTGACATTCATGCTAGAAAAGACCACTCCACTAACTGTTGTTCATTTGCTATTACTTTTATTATTTATTTAAAAAATTCTGAAAAAAGGGAAAGTGAAGCCCTAATTTTCAAAGAGAAATTGAAATCGGGCAGTTAGGTTTACCTACTTGATAAGGCATTGGAATTGAAAGGAATAAGGTCGGTTTTAGGTTCACAACCCAAACGCCTTTCACCTCTACGTGACATTGCTTTGTCTGGCCATGTCTTAATCTTGGTGTGGTTGATCATCTGAAAAGACCAATTACTGTTCATCATTTTGGTTAACTATTACCTCGTCAACTAGCTAATTGGATGCGAGTCTGTCCTAAGACAGATTCCTCATTTTGCTCCTCTACCTAAAAGGTAGCAACGGCGGTTTCCAGCCATTACTCCTCTCCCAAAGGTAGGTTCTTACATGTTACTCACTGATCCGCAGCTAGAAACACCACTTCCCGTCCCACTTCTCGAAAACCGATCACTCATACTATCATCGACTCGCCAGGTGGCATGCATTCGGCCCACGGTGATCCATGGGCCGGTTCCGCAAAGGCCCAAACGAACGGGCCGGGCCCAAAAGAGGGAGGAAGATTCGGGCGCGACGCCGGCACACCGTAACGCGAGCCCATCACATCATCTCTCTCTCTCTCTCTCTCTCTCCGCATAAGCCAAAGCGAAGCTTCCTTTGATTCTTCCCTCTGGACCGAGCGTTGGCGGAATCTCTCTCTTCCCTTTTTCCTCCCCTCTCGCGGGACCGCTTCGCTCGGCGGCTTCCGAATCGGCCGGGGCGACGCAGAGAAGAACCCTAGCTCCTCCTCCTCCTCCGTTCCTCCGCCGCGAGCCGGGGCCGCCGTCGAGGTTCTCCGTCGGCTCTCTCCCTTCGGCAGGTTCGGCGCAGTCCCCACGGCTTCGATTCCGCTGCTTCTTCTTTTTGTCGTCGTCGTGGTCGTCGTCGTGGTCGTCGTCGTGAAATTCGCGATTCAATTGCCCTTTTTCTGGCTTGCCCCTTTGCGTGTGTGTGTGTGCAATTCGGTTCCCATGTGACCTTTGAGGATTCGGTTTGGTGGATCGAGGATTTTTAGGTTCGGGGGTTGGTCTGGCCGAAACCCTAGCTAAAGTCTCGCTTTTGCTGTCGGGTGTAGGATTGTGTATTTGTCTGTTGGAAATTTTGTTGTTTGGTGTTTGAAGTTGTAGTTTGCTTGGAGGGTGTTGCTACTCCTCTTAAAAGGTTTCGAATTTCGTGAGAATTTAGGTGGGTTAAGCGTATGGTTTTCCGTTTTGGGCTTTTAATGTTGCGATTTTGCTTTTCCCCAGCTGGTAATCTGCTGCTGAGAGGGACTTATTAGGTTGTGTTCGTTGTTTTGCATTGGAAACTTTGTCATCTCCTATTGCCCTAAGGGTTGGAGTTGATGATATGTCCTTTCAGTTGTCCGAACCACCGGCTACCCTGACCTAATTCGTGACAAACCCACCAAAGAACTATGGAGTTCAGGGTTCCAACTGACACGAACCCGTATAGGGATAGGGATGAATTGAATATAGACTCTAGCTCCACTCAAGCGTATCTTTCTTCGGGAATCGGTAGCTGTTAGAATTGTAGTAGCAGAGTGACTGACGAAATGAAGACGGAACTTTTTAGCTCCTTTGGATCGCGTCCCTTGGATTTTCTAAATTATTGCCTGCAACTTCTTTTTTTTTGTTTCGTTTCGTTTCATTGAACTGCTATTTGGAATTCATGGGCAGTGACCGCCATGTCGACTCCTGCAAGGAAGAGGCTGATGAGGGATTTTAAGAGGTTGCAACAAGACCCGCCAGCAGGCATTAGCGGTGCGCCCCAAGATAACAACATTATGCTTTGGAATGCCGTGATATTTGGGTACGCTGAAGAGAGCTCTTAGATTTTTTTAAATATCTTTGCTTCCGTTCATTAGGTTCCCGTATCATCAAAATGGTTGGATAAGCTGTTTTTTGTTTCTTCTGTGGATTGCAGTCCTGATGATACTCCATGGGATGGAGGTAAGTCTTCCACTGATTGTTCCTTGCTTATGTAGACCTACAATCAAGTTGAAAATGTGGTGCTGTTGTTTTCATTGTGAGATTATGTATTTGTAGAGATTGTGGCAATGATCTCTTGCGCTAGTAATAAATAATCAATGGTTTTTATATTCATGGCCCTGTTGTTTTTATTCAAGTGGGACCATATCAAGAGCCCTCTTTCAACTAAAGGGAGAAGTATCGCTGTCTTATTCTCTTTTGTCTTTTTGTCCTGGTTGCTTCCATTGGTTTTATTCAATCCCTCTATGAGAATATCCCATGCTAGTTGTTTCTACATGAAAAAACTGCTTGACTTTTTCAGGTACGTTCAAGTTGACTCTTCAATTTACAGAGGATTATCCAAATAAACCTCCGACAGTGCGTTTTGTTTCTCGAATGTTTCATCCAAATAGTAAGTTTTACAGGATCAAGTTACAAGCAACTTTCAGTTCAAATTTACTCTGAACATGTTTAATGAATGATTCTCATGGAGTTCTTTTTTTCTTGAAACATGTATAGTCTATGCCGATGGAAGTATCTGTTTGGATATATTGCAAAACCAGTGGAGTCCTATATATGATGTTGCAGCAATACTCACATCTATTCAGGTACTTTTGTTATTTACTATCTATACTAGAAAGCTAGCTGGAATATGGCAGATGGATCTGTTGGTTTTGAATTTAAACTCTGCATCTTGTGTTTTTGTGTACGTTGAATTATGCTATTATTTTGAAATGGCTTCATTTTTTAGGGTTTGTTTATTTCACTGAGAAGTTCTTGTTGTTAAAAAATGTTTTTAGGAAATTTAAAATCAGAGAAAGTAAATCATTTTCTATCTTTTGTTTTTGCTGAAATTGAGTATAAAAAGTTGGTATTCACGGTATTTGATAATGAGTGAACCCCTTAAAGGCAGCTTGTATAGCTAAACATGACATGTAATGGCCAACAAAATGAAATCAACATCTTCTCTATTTATTCCGTAATCCATCAAAATAACATGAGTTAACAAAGATATTAGGAAGGACATTATGAAGTCATATTTGACAATGTTATATATGATCATGTTGTTTGGGAATGTAGAACATGAGTGTCAATTATATTCAGGAGATAGTGGAGGAGATTTATGAAAAAATCGATGAGAATTACTTAAAAGAAGAAGAAGAAGAAGAAGAAATTGATGCAAGATAAGAAATAGACATAGAAAGACTATTTTTCTCGCTTGAATACGAAGCAAGAAATCAAAGAAAATGATTTCCTTCTTGTTAGAAGGAGAAATTGTTTTCTGCAATCTATGTTTGTTGTCTTCGGTCCATGGAAATCTATTTTCAGCGACCGAGTAGTTTCTCATCATCCAAACCCTAGAATGTCTGAAAACAATTTTCCAGATAGTTTTTATTGAATCAAATGACCCTTGTTGTCTTTATATCGCTTGCCGTGCTTATTGAGATGTTTGTGGCTTTTGTATATGCCTCTCTTTCATTCACTGTTCTCTGTCGACCATATACATGTTTCCTGTAACTTTTGAACATCTTTTGTATTAAGTATTTATACTACCATGACATATTGAGTGCTCTTCAATAATCTATCAATCCATAGTTCAAAAAATGAAATTCAAGCACAAAACCAACCTGAAAATTTTGGAATAGAGATATGGGAAGCGTGTTGCTTGAGAAACATTTCTGCATGATCATGTGTGATTATGTAAATTAAATTGATCTTAAAAACCATTTCTTATATCTCTGTTTAACACCGGCGGTCATTAAAGTATCGTGGAGTTGACAGTGCTGAATAGGTAATGAATTTGGCAATGTGTTTGTTTCTTACATAATTGAAGCAAGATTTGCTTTTACTGATCAAACAGGATAATCAAGATAAAATCATCAAGTTTGTGCACAATAAAGGCCAGTAATTTCATTTGCTGGTTCCTTTTTGACGAGTAAAAATTTATGCTAATTCTTTGGTCTCTTAAAAGCTTTGTGCCTTTTTCCCTCCTGAAAATTAAGGGTGCTTTGGTAACGCTTCTGTTCCCGGGAACAATTTTTAAGTATTTTAAGCCGTTTGGTAACTGTCCAAAATTTCAATTTACGGAATAGAATTGTGTTTAGCACTGTTCTCAAAATTTCTACTTCAAATCATTTTCTTTTAATTTTTTAATAATTTTATTACTTATTTGTTCTTTTCTTTTTTTCTTTCCTTTCTCCTCTTATCCTTCAAGGGTTGTTGGTCGCCGGCCTTGGGATGACTGGTGACTGGCTAGACGAGGGCCGGCGACCTTGCCGAAGCGTCGCCGGCCCTCGCCGAGACTATGCCTCGTTAGCCAAGCCATGGCTGGGTGAGCGGCCTCGCCCAGATTTGGCAAGGTCGGGGCTCAACCTCCCCCAGCCATGGCTTGGCCGAGCTCGCCTGGCCACCGGCGAGCCTTGCCCGGTCAGGCGAGCCTTGCCCGGTCAGGCAAGCCTCGCCGGTGGCCGGGGGAGGCTTGGGCGAGGCCTACCTGGCCATTGGCGAGGCTGGCGTGGCTGAGCCTCATCGGTGGTTGGGCGAGCCTCCGGCGAGCTTGCTGAGAGCCTCTGGTGAGATTGCCGGATCTCGCCGAACCTTGCCCTGGCTAGGCGAGCCTCTGGTGAGATTGCCGGATCTCGCTGAACCTCGCCCTGGCCGGGCAAGCCTCTGGTGAGATTGCTAGATCTCGCCGGACTGGTCGCCTGCAACCGCCGGCGGCGGCAGCGGCTGAAGAAGAAAAGAGAGGTTAGAAAAACAAGAAGAAAGAAGAGAAAAGAGAAAAAATGAGTTGGCTTGATTTTGAAATTGTTCCCGGGAATAAATAATCAACTTTTTTTTACTTCTCGATTCTGTTTCAAATCTATTTTCGGGAACAAAAAAATATAAATTTGTTCTTGGAAGTAAAAATTTTACCAAACGAATTTCTATTCTAAATTTAGTTCCGGGAACAAAATAATAGAAATTGTTACTGTTTGGCAAGTTGCCAAACAAAACCTAAGCCCCCTTTCTCTGAGCCGTGTTGTATGCTGACCTGTGGTGGGTACATGAATACTTGCCTGAAGCTTTGCATCTTAACCATTTTTTTCTTCAATTAAAATTTGGGTTTGCTATATGCTTGTTATTTTTTGAAGTCCTCATAGACATTGGGAACAGTACCTAGTGGGTGGACTAGCAGAGTCTGCTCTCTATCATTACGTTATTTTCTTTTAGAGATCTGATGGGCTTTTACATTGGGACGGAGAATTTCCTTTAGTTGAGTGCTGTGGTGAATGATTGAATTTACATCTGTATCTTTGCACCCGTAGCCAATGTCAGTTCTAAACTGAACACCAATTGATATCTTTTGTGGAATACTTTGTTAAAGGGTGACTGCTGTCAAGTCTGTGCTTATTATTTTGGCTCAGAGTTGGCTTAGAAATCACCAAAATTTCCCTGCCTTTACTCAGTTATGCTCAAGCAATCTGCCTTTTTGGTAATCTCATTGTTATTTTCCCAGTCGTTGCTGTGCGATCCCAATCCAAACTCTCCTGCAAACTCAGAAGCTGCTCGAATGTTCAGTGAGAACAAGCGTGAATACAACCGGAGAGTGAGGGAGATTGTGGAGCAGAGCTGGACTGCTGATTAATTCCCATCCAGGGGGGGACCAGTAGAGTAGGTCAAGTTTGGGGGTTTCATCTGCTGATTGTAATTTACAATCCAAACAAGGGCTGTGTAACTTGTATCCTGTAGTAAACCACCACGCTTGAATTCTTGTTATGTCATTGTTTGAAAATCATTTATAGTGCTGTCGTTGTCATCGTCGTCTTCCCCAGCTTGGGAGAACTTTTTAACTTTGTAAAAGGTAGAGTTGAACTATCAGCAAACGATTGGTGTAAAAGTTAATGTAATATGGGCTTGTTTAAAGTAATATTTGGCAATATTGCTTAGGTTAAGAAATGGATGATTCTCCGGTTGAAGCATCAGTAAGCCTCCTCCGGCTTGGAACTTGCAAATTCTATGCAGTAGCCGTAGAGGTAGGTCGAGTTCGGTGTTCACTTTAGGTGAGTGAGCTTTGTAGACTGAGTCTGCTTAGCTAATGTTTGGATCAGCTTACATCTGAACTAATATTGATACATCAGGAATATATATTCACCTAAATGAGCTTTTGGTTGTTGGACGAAAGAAGAGATTTAGCAGGACGTTCTCATGCTCCTGTACTCAGAACAAGTTTCAGAAACCATGCGACCAGCAGTGGTGAGAATTTTCACTAAGAAACGAGCAATACCGGCGCAATTGAAGATTAATTGTCTTCTATGAATTTCGCTATCTCCGAAGGACTTGGAGTTAGCAGAATTAATACCTACCAGTTCTCTGATCTTAGTCGTGGGCTTTGGTTTTATACTCATTGGTCGATTATGCTACTCGGGGAATTAGAGCGGATTCATTACTCCTTCGGGTTTTATACTCATTGGTCGATTATGCTACTCGGGGAATTAGAGCGGATTCATTACTCCTTCGGGTTTTATACTCATTGGCCGATTATGCTACTCGGGGAATTAGAGCGGATTCATTACTCCTTCGCTGAAGAAGGAAGAAGAAATATGGACGACGTCATCATCGAGATGTTTTTAGTTTCCTCTTCTGTCTCCTGAGACCAGATTGGAGACACCTACGTAAGATCTGGATGGCCGGTCCTGTAGTTCACTATTTTCACAAATTATGTGATCGACTTGTATGTGTATTTTGGACATACATGTCTATTTTGATAATTGCACGCGATGTCACACACAACCACCTGCTTATAATGTTGGCCACTGCCGTGGCTTCACCACCTCCATGGCCGCTTTTATGCTGTCTTCCAGCTCCTCGAATTCACGGCCATGGCCATGTCAGTGCACAACCGCCAGCCTTCGAGTTCCAAGCGCCTAGTATTTGCTAACTTTTTTATGGTTTGCAAACTTTAAGATGGAGTGACTTCTCATTTATTAGAGTTGACAGACCACTCAAATAAAGATCGGTAAATTTATACAGAATTGATAAAGTTGAGGCGTTGACAAAAGCCAAAAAAAGAGAGAGCTAAAGTTAGTAAAAAATAAGGAAAGCTAATAAATTGCAAACTGTAAAAAAGAATTGGTGATTTCATAAAAATGGTCATTAAGTTACTAATAAATTACCAAGAAATCAATTGATCATTTATTTTTTCAACCTGACTAGCTCTCTTTGAAATCTACTAGTAATATCTATTTATTTTCTGGAACCAGGATAGTAGAATTGTTCTATTTCTATATTACTCAAAAGTAGTAGGATACTTGTTTGTCGCACGAGCTTTGTGCGTTTTTTTTTTTTTTTTTTGATTTGTGTAGATTGGAAATATATTTTTTTGTAGGCCTCTTGTTCTCTATTGATCTTCTTGAACAAAATGAAGGAGAAATTCTTAGCTCAAATACAATCAACGTAACATTCATGGACTCGGCAATATAAAGAAAATTCATGATTGTCATTGTTAGATGATAGGGGGAAATTCAATATGTAGTCAGCTACATCATCATAATTCTGAAAGAAATGAATACAGAACTTCCAACAAAATATTTAAATAACCACTTGGGTTTGCCCCAATGGCCACTTCCAACATGGAAAGGGTCTGACCAAATAAAAAAAAAATGGAAGAGGGAGGTGGGGATTCGAGGGGGGTTGGAGTGGGGACATCGAACAATATAATTTCGTGAGCGGTTTCGACTTTCATGCGCCTCTGAGCGACAAGCAAAAGTCTCAAGAAAGTAAGTAGCGTTAGAGTAGAAATATAGGGTAGACCGACAAAAAAAAAAAATTATAATTTTCACTATTTGCTAATTTGCAACATTAAAGATCATTAAAACTATTTTTTTAAACCAAAACTAATGGTATTGATATGTGCGTCACGTGTGGGAATCTGGATGATGGATTGTGCAATCCATTGATCTGTCTCAATTTATTGAACTAAAATTAATTATGTTTCATGGTTGGCATTTAGAACAAACAAATATATTGTCATGCTCTTTTGGTCTAGAAGATGGTTTTTGGTCGGTCATGCAGTGTAGAAAAAGTAAGGACAGACTAATTTGATCGAATTGAACAATACATTCGATCCTTTGAAAAAAAGATTGTTGACATCAAAATTTTGGTGACCCAGTCATTTATTCAATGCATAAAAAATTAGGGATTAATTTTTAAGCCCTAAAAAAAATAATTAATTGCATGGCATATAATTTTAGATACATTTATTTATTATTATTGCATGGACCGGTGACGGATGGATTCGAATTAATTCAGCTAATTAGACTAAGCCTGCGATAAAGAGACTTTGGACAAGCCCATGAATGAGAATCGCGTAGTGCTTCATATGGGATATTTGAAACTCATGCGTAATCAAGAGGAAGGATATTGATATATCCTATTGATTTCGTCAATACGAAAGGATGGAAAGGAAATAAAAGTGGCAGAAGGATTTCAAGGAAAAGGAAGGCCGTGACTTGGGCTTAAAAGGAAAATAAGTATATTTGCATGGTTAAAGGCACAAGCTCCGAAAGGAAAAAAAATAAAGCGAATATATTTTGGTGCATCCACGGTAGGATGGCGGATCACCTTCTCTTCCTGGGGGGCTTCACAATTCAATAAAAAGCCACACATTGAAACGACCAGAATGAGGGGAACCGAAAAAAAAGTGGAGAGAATTCGTGCAAAGAGAGAGAGAGAGAGAGAGAGAGAGAGAGAGAGAGAGAGAGACACAAGAAGGAACAAATTCTTGGGACTCCTCAAGTCCTCAAAGCGGCTGCCGATCTGATCCACCGTGAGTCCAGGCCGCTGATCTCCCAACTACGAGCGGCACCCGTACCAACCAATAGCCTCGCGACAATCACACCGAGAAGCTGCTGCTTCGGCCGTTGTGACTTCAGGAGCCCCAGAAATTCACATGCCCGGCCACGCCTACGGGAGATGCAAAGCTCTGAACGAAGAGGCAGTCGATGACGACGACGAATCCCCTCCATCGGCAAATAAGTTGGTGCAGTCAATCTGCAACGGTTGGCCTGTCAAAGTGGAGGGTCCTCAGTTCGAAGTTTCTTTTACGTCTGAACCGGCCTCACTTTTTCTGTAATCGCTTGGATTACTTGGAAAGTCCTGGGCTACCATCACTTGAAAGGAAAATAAAGGCCACAAATATTGAATAAAGGAGCACTCCACGAAGAAGCACTCACAGGAAAGTTCTGAATGTTGTCCAAGGAAAACGTGCACACATAATCCCACCGTGAGCAACTCGTTGAGGGTCAACCCTTTACTGTATGCTTGACCTCGGCAAACCAATCCCTGGACGACTCCAGTCGCATGTAGCCACGCCGCGGAATGCCGAGCATTGTGTCCGCGGGAGAGTTTTTGCTAAAACAGAAAAAGAAAGAACTTATTTTGTGCAGGTTTCTGAGCGAGCCAAGCACCGTGGAGCCGTGCTTCGTCGCCATGCACGTAACGCTTGCCGCCGTTCGCCGTCGAGAAGCTGTTCTCGATCCCGGTCCGATTGCACTTGGTCCAAATTTGGGAAGAATATCATCAAATTAGGTAAGATGCACATCTCTAGTATATTTGGATATTTTATTGCCTAATATATGTCTATTTATATCTAGTTTCATATCCATGAGTGATAGACATAACTTTCAATTAGGATTTATTTCCTAGTTCGCAACCGCATACCGATTTTTTATTCCTATAAGGCTTTAGATGGAATAATTAATTACGCGGGAATAAAACTGATATCTTGATCTTTAAGGTTAAGATCAATTTATCGATTTTATTAGGGAAATAATCAAATTTGATTTAGATATTGTTTCCTGATTCGGATGATGTGTGATATCTTTGATGATTCTGAATGATTTTATGCTTATCTTTTAATTGCTTTATTTATCCCGAAAATACAAAAAATATTGCATTTGCATATCATGTAGATTATATTTGATTTCCTATGTAGAATTACATGAGAGAATAGTTAGATACCTTTTTAATTATATTAGAATGCATGTTTAGATGATATCTAGGTTAAATAATATCTTGGAATTAAATTGCATGTCGAGATAAATTTCTAAGTTAAGATAGGATTCAGATTAGTCTATTTCCTAACTTAAAATAGATAATATCTCACTTTAGTTAGATTTTTATTGTTAGTAATTTCTAGTCAAGAATTTTTATAAGAAATACAAAAATATCATGCGCATGTCATATAGAATTAGATTCATGAGATGCATGCCATTTAATGATTGTTGCTAGGTCCATTTAATTAGAAATTGCATGTCATTAGAATTAGGTCATTTAGTTAATATCGCATGTCATATTGCATGATTTTCATTAATTAAGTGAAAACAAAAAAGAAATTGTGTGTTAATTAGAAACCATATTTAGGGTTGTTGATGTGGATTTTAATTTAACATTGCGATGTTTTCGTTGCTTTGAGGTAAGTTTTTGCAATTTATTTATTGTTTATCTGAGTGTTAAATTGGTGGATTGCGCACCCGCATGATCACCTCACATGTTAGGGAAATAAATTTAAAATTAATCCATGCTGCGTGCAAAAACATTTTTGAAAATAAAAGAATGGTACCGAAAGGGCATTAGAGAAATCTAGTATAACCAAGTCCCCGTACCCATAGTCTCTAGTTCGTAGGAGTAAAGTAAAACTCCCGTTACTTTACTTGGGTTTCTAATCGACCCACCAAAAAATTGATTAGTGGCAACTCCTATATAAAATCTACTTGCATGTTAAAAATTTGAATATTAAGTCGCGAATTGGTATGGGCTTGGGAGAGCCCGAGTTAAGTCTAGGCTTAGCAATCCATTAGCCAAACCCTAGGTGGTTCACCCACGAAAAATTGATCGCGACAAAGATAACACAATCTTGTCGGAAAAATTACCAAAAAAGTCCTACGGACGACAACCCATATTCACAACGTTGACCACCCCATAGTTGCGAGTCAAGGTAACTCACCTCGAACGAGTAGCTTCAGTCGATGAAGAAGCACCGATCGTTGTTCTTGAGGAGAGTGAGGATCAAAGGGTTTGGAGAAAAGAGAATGGGTTTAGGTGATGTGCAGAAGAGAGAATGGGTTTTGGAGAAGAGTAACGTAAGTGAGAAGTGAATTTGTTTCTCTTTTAATTCTTGAAATTGTTCCCGGGAACAAAGAATCAACTTTTTTTTACTTCTTGATTCTGTTCTAAATCTATTTTCATAAATAAATAAAAAATAGAAATTTATTCCTGGGAACAAAAAGTTTTACCAAACGAATTTCTGTCCCAAATCTACTATGAGGAATAATAGAATTGAATTTTTAACTATTTGGTCAGTTGCCAAACACGTCATAAGTGACTATTGTTGAACGATAGAATTTTTTATCAAAAAAAAAAAAAAAAAAAAAAAAAAAAAAAGAATGATCAGTAAGGATCTAATTCAAACCTTGATGACTAATGGGCAATAAAGGTAAAGTAAAGGACGGAACCAATGCTATGTGGAAAGATAAAATGAAAAACCTCTTCCCGATCGAAAGCTGTGCAAAGACCCATGAGGATACCTTAATTTCCTCATAACGATATAATAATATTATATAATGGGAATGACGTCCGGTGGATCCCCTGGGACGGGAGGATACCTTAATTTCCTCATAACGATATAATAATATTATATAATGGGAAGGACGTCCGGTGGACCCCGGGACGGGGGGACGTCCCGGGGTCCACCGGACGTCCTTCCCATTATATAATATTATTATACCTCTCATTATATATACTAGAGGAGGGGTAGTTCTCCTTCAACCCCACAAAAATGAGCGCCTCTCACACCATCTCGCCCCAGAATGTCAGTCCTCCGGCGCCAAGGTCCGACATGCGCCAGCTCATCGTCAGCTGCTGTATCGCATATGCCAGACTCATGATTCCCGGCCTCCTCATGATGGCCATTGCCGCCCTAGTGCCCCCGGCGTTCCGGCTAGACCCGTTCTCCTCCCTTTCGTCCCTTAACAACTCCACCAGCTTCATCACCGCCCCATGGAACTTCACTCTCTCCGTCAAATCTCCTCACATGGAGCTCCTCTTGACTTTCAATGGCCAACGCCCTCTTTCTCGTCCCTCCCTCGTTTCCGCCTTCTCTACTCAGGGCCCCGACAACTCCACTAGCTTCGTCACCGCCCGATGCAACATCACCCTCTCCGTCAAGTCCCCTCACATGGAGGTCCTCTTGACTTTCAACGGCCAACGCCCTCTTTCTCGTCCCTCCCTCGTTTCCGCCTTCTCTACTCAGGGCTCCGACAACGTGACCGTGGTCCGAGGCAAGGCCCTGTCCATGCTGGTAATTGTCAGTTCCCAGAGTCATCTATCGATCTAGGACCTTGTTTTGTCAATATTTTCTTTCATTTGCCCTTACTACATCTAAAAAAAGCACAAATGAGTCGGTTCATTCATATCGAAACAAGAAAAGGACATATGCTACAGTTTGATCTTTCCCTCTGCTAAATACATGTCTTACGAGCTAATAGACATTTTCCTTTGACATTGCAGAGGATTGAGGCGTCGCATGGGAGTTTGACAAGCAGATTCAATATCTGTCTTTCAATTGGAAATGATGACCCAGAGAACCCCGGACAGCCGGTAGCTGACGAGCAAACCCTAGGGTGATGCTAGCGGAGGACCCACCACTCCGGCGCCACACTTAAGACACCAATGCCTCCACTAGGTTTCGAATTCCTCATCTTTGGGGAAGGATCAATGAAGCTCTTATCCAGCAGAGCCACCACGGCCGCTGGTGATATATGTTTATGTCTTCCTCTCTTCTTCTTCTTTTTCTGCTCTTTTGTACCCTTCTGCTAGCGGATTGTTTAACAAGATCGCAACTCTGTTCGAAGCTGAAGGGGGGTCGCTTCAGCCAGCCCGATCTTATACGTGCATGATAATAGTTTGATACATGTAGCTCTTGCTTGCAGCTTGCTCAGCTGCAATCTTATGTTATAAATATCGACTCTTTTGAAATAGCTGAGATCGACGGCCGTGTCGTGTTGTCATGTTGCGTGCATTGACCAAATCGAACCGAATCGTTGATGCGCTGATAATCCGTAGGAAACTAATTAACTTCACCCGAATCACGGGCCCGTCGATGAGATATGGGCCGATTCCGTGGAGGCCCAAACGAATGGGCGGCCCAGACTTCACGCACGGGACGAGAGAAACATCGCCTGCGACGCCGGCCCAAAGTAACCCAACCTCATCTCTCTCTCTCTCTCTCTCTCTCTCGCTTGCGCAGACTCTCTCCACTCGGCCAGCTTCCAATCGCCAGGCCATAAAGCAAACCCTAGCTCGCTCTCTCTCTCTCTGTTCTGCTGCCGTGTTCGGGCCGGCTTCGAGGTTTGCCGGTCGCGCTCCTTCGCCAGGTTCGACGCGGTTCCGTAGTTTCAATTTCGGATTTTAGTATGGAATTCGTGAATTGATTGCCGTATCCTGCTTTCCCTTGTGCGTCTGGTTCGTTTCCGCGTGACCTCGAGGGTTCGATTCTATGGATCGGTGATCTTTGGGCTCATTCTGGCCGAAACCCTAGCTTTGATTTCCTTTTTGTTTTCTGGGTTTTGATTTGCGCGCGGGATTATTGGAATTTCGCTTTTCAAGTTTGAACTTTTATTTTGCTCGGAGGATATTGCGACTTGCTTTTCGTAAGGTTTAAAAGTTCGTGAGAATTGAGGCGAATTAAACGCGTCATGTGAATTGTTTTCATTTTCGACTTTCGAGGATGAAATTTGGCTTTTTCCAGCTAGCGAGTGGAGCCCATTTGGTTGAATTCGTTGTTTCGCTTCAGAAAGTTGTGAATTTTTTTTGTTTTTGCTTCATTGGATTGCAGTTTGGAATCTGTGAGCAGTGATCGCCATGTCGACTCCTGCAAGGAAGAGGCTGATGAGGGATTTTAAGAGGTTGCAACAGGACCCACCGGCAGGCATTAGTGGGGCACCCCAAGATAATAACATTATGCTTTGGAATGCGGTGATATTCGGGTATGTTGATTAGCCCCTTAGAATCTTCTGTTATCTTTGCTTCCTTTCATTTGGTTGCCGTATCATCACTATGGTTGGGTAAGCTGTTTGTTGTTTCTTCTGTGGTTGGATTGCAGTCCTGACGATACTCCATGGGATGGAGGTAAGCCTTCCATTGATTGTCCATCGCTTATGTGGTTCTTTGCTCATGTTGAGAATGTGGTGCTGTTATTTTCGTTGCAAGATTATATATTTGTAGAGATTATGGTTGCTATCATCCTTATATTGTGGGATAAGGTTAATGTAGGTTGTACAATTCTCAACAATTATAGGGCGCATTTATTTACATTTCAGCAGAAGGAAAACTTAATTTTTATGATTTTGTGAAAACTTAAAGTATTAAAAAAATTTTAAAAATTACAAAAAACTCTATGCAAATGTGCATTATGTGTTGAAAGTTTCAAGTGTTTGGGTTAAAGAAAGTCATAAGTGCATTTTGCCACTAGATTTATTTTAATAAAAAAGTAAAAAGTAATATTGAGGAAATTTGTTCGTTTGCTTGACCATTTCCGGTTAACTAGCTCTTGATGTCCTTTGCATCCTTTTAAGTATAGAGCCAATTGTTTCATGAAGTGTAGTTTTATCTGTTTTGATACCTTTTTTGTCTAGTTGAGGGTTCTTTTTAGGAGTAAAATTAAGTTAATTTGTTTTTTTCACTAAAAAAGCCTCATGTTTTTAATTTCTCACCTAATTCAACGAGAAAGTTTTGATTGCAAGATTCTCGATAAAAAAAAAAAGTCGTGAAATGTTGGTTATATTGAAGGTGCAATACATGAAAGATCCTTAAAAAAAAGTACTTCAAGGTTGTATGCCAAAAAAATAATTACATTTGAACTAAATGTGAAAGACAGTAAGGGATTGCCACTGAGGTTATGACTCATTTAGGGAAAAATATTGTGGAAACTACAATGGCTTTTCTTAACACTATTTTTTTAGTACAAATTATTAAACAGTTAGGATGAGATAATCACGAATATTGTGAAAAAAAAGTATTCCTCCCAGTGCGGGTCTTCAACTAGTTACTTCTCTGTTATGGCATTGGGTGCATTATGACCATGGGGTGTCACATTTATTCATGCGGTACCACATGATGAGCCCTCTTTGAACTAAAAGGAAGACGATCCACTGTCTCATTCTCTTTATGTTTTCTTTCTGGTTGCTTCTGTTTGTTTTACTCCGTACATTCTTGGTAATATTCTGCACCTGTTGATTCTACATTTAAAAATTTGCAAGAGTTTTCCAGGTACGTTCAAGTTGACTCTTCAGTTTTCAGAGGATTATCCAAATAAACCTCCGACGGTGCGCTTTGTTTCCCGAATGTTTCACCCAAATAGTAAGTTGGAGGAAAATCAAGTTATAAGCTGCCTTGAGTGAGCATCTATTCTTGTGATGTAAAATGATACTGATGGGCTTGTTTTATTATTGAAATGTTTATAGTTTATGCCGATGGAAGTATCTGTTTGGATATATTGCAAAACCAGTGGAGTCCTATATATGATGTTGCAGCAATACTCACATCTATCCAGGTGCTATAGATCTTCCTGTTTTTAGTAGCATGCTTTCTATTACAAAGCAACCGGAACATTTACTGGATGGATATCTTGGTTTTGAATTTGAACTTGGCATCTTGTGTTTTCTGTATGCATGATCTCTGCTATTACTCTATGGTAGACATTGCTTTATGTAGTGGCTTCATTTATCGTCTTCGTCTCATTCGCATTATGATGCGTAGATGTTCAATGAGTTGTTCTTGGTATTGATATGTGCCTCTTTATTGTTGGTTAGCTTCCATTGCCGACGATATATGTGTTTCAATGAGACCCTTGGCATATTTCTTACTCTTCAATTTTTAATGATGCATACTTCAAGAATTAAGTGGTGACGGGAAATCAACCTGAAAATCTGGAACTAGAGTTATGGAATGTATGTTACCTGTACGAGGCAAAGATTTCTGGATGACTGCATGCAATTGATTAATTCTAGAAGCTTCCACATCTAAATTTGTTTGCCTAACACTTTGGCCATAAAAATTTATTGATACAGTGCTTAATAGTTCATATTTTGGCCATTAAAGTTTAGAGCAAGAGTGGTTTCTACTGATCAATCAGGATGATCATGAGAAAAATAATAAGTTTGTGCAATTGGGATATTCAATGAGTTTGTTCTTGGCTTTGATATGTGCCTCTTTGTTTTTGGTTAGCTTCCATTGTCGACAGTATACATGTTTCAATGAGACCCTTAGCATATTTTGTACTCTTCAATTTTTAATGATGCGTACTTCGAGAATTAAGTGGCGACGGGAAATCAACCTGAAAATCTGGAACTAGAGTTATGGAATGAATGTTGCCTGTAGGAGGCAAAGATTTCTGGATGATTGCATGCAATTGATTAAAGTCTAGAAGCTTCCACATCTAATATTTGTTTGCCTGACACTTTTACAGTGCTTAATAGGTCATAATTTTGGCCATTAAAGTTTAGAGCAAGATTGGTTTCTACTGATCAATCGGGATAATGATAAGAAAAATAATAAGTTTGTGCAATCCAAAAAACTGTTATGGTACTTTATTTTGGAGTTTTCTACGTCATCTATTAGCTTTGTTATTAGAAATCTGAAAATACAGTTTTCTGAAATGCTACAGACTTGAGAATTGGCCTCTTCAGTGGTAGAACTTATTTCTTTGAGTTGATTATTCTGGTGAATGATGAAACTTACATCTGTTTCTTGGCATTATTAGCCAAAAGTAGGTGTAAGCTGGCCGTGTCTTTGTTGAAATACTTCGCTAAAGGGTAAACCATTGTCAAGTTTCTTCTTAAGATTCTGGCTCATGGTTGGCTTAGAAATCACCAATATATTTCTGCTTTGACCTCCTACTAATGCTACAGCTTCATCTATAATTTACTCGGTTATCCTCAAGCAACTCCCCTCTTTGGTAATATCATTATTCTTTGTTGCAGTCTTTACTGTGTGATCCCAATCCGAACTCTCCTGCAAACTCAGAAGCCGCTCGAATGTTCAGCGAGAACAAGCGTGAATACAACCGGAGAGTAAGGGAGATAGTGGAGCAGAGCTGGACTGCCGATTAAATTCGATCCCGGAGCAGCGGTAGAGAGTTGGTCAAGTTTGGGGGTTTTCGTTCACAGATTGTAATCCACAATCGAAACAAGGGGTGTGTAACTTGTATCCTGTAGTAAAAATGCCACACTTCAGTGCTATGTTATGTCATTGTTTGAAAAATCATTTATTGTGGTGCTATTGTCTTTCCAAGCTTGGCCAGAATTTTAACTTTTATAAAAGGTAGAGTTGAACTATCAGCAGTGTATTGGTGATTGTAATGTAATATATGGGTTTATTTGATTGCAGATGGCTCCGTTTGTTTTCATTAAAATGTTTTTCAGGAAATCTTTCACCAAAATTTCTGATGTTTGAGGCCTGAAAAATGAGCTGTCAAAGAAAATATTTTCTGGTGAACTGAAAATCCTCTTTTAAAATTGGGGAAAATGATTTTCGTTTTTAGAAAAAGAAAATCATTTTTACATCTTTCGCAAGGTAGGGCTTCTTCCTCTCTTCCCTCGCTTAAGTTAATAGAACACCTAGTTTGACTCGCTGTCGCTATGCCTCCACCTCCGTCGTAGACTCGTAGCTCGTCTTCCATCGCCGGCATGTCTGTGCTACCGTCGGTGGCTCCTCTGTTTGGGTTATTCGGGTTTTCCCCTCGCCAATGACCGCCGCTATCACTGCCTTGCCTATGACGATCTCGATCTCGATCTAACTATACTCGCTTCGTGATCCTTCAAGCACTGAGCTCTGGCCTCCTCTCTTCCTTCATCTGTCGCTCTCCGTCATTGTTTTGGCTTCAGTCTCGGGAATGCGTACGGGCATTGAGTTTCTGAGGGCGACGGTTTGAAGCCATTTGTGGCCTTTGCTGATTCACTGAGGACGCCCACAGCTAAATCATGTCGTTTTGTATCCTATTGAATTCTAGATATGATTGCAGTTCATTCCAGTGACCAATAGATGTCTTTCACATTCAACTAGAGAAATGAATAACTTTTTTTCAAATTTTTAATGGCAGTTCCAAATATCAAAAAAACGTACTCATAAAAACATTTGGAAAAAGAAGGTATATCGGGCAGCGTTGAAAGCTTTTTCCTTAGCGAAGTCTCTTTCTACCGGGAATTCAAAAAGTTTTTTTGTACGACAATTAAATAGTCAAACAATCCCATTTTTTCTTTTTTTTATATCTCTATCTATTTTCGTCGTGCTATATTTATATTTATACATATAACAAAATACACCGAAAAGTTCAAAAAAAAAAACCAATCCTTACCTAACAAATTCCAAATTACTGAAATTACTTTAGTTTTTTATTAGTTGGTCAAACTCAAAAGAAAAAGAAAAGAACGAGTACACATTTTTTTTTATTTGAATTAAACTAGGAGTTAATCAAAGAATACATGATTTTCTAAAAGTTATCTTAGTAATTTCGCCTTTTCTTTTAATTCTATTTCTTCTCCCTGGTATTGAAAGAAAAGTGTGGGATATTCTAGCGTTTTCTACAAAGAAAAAAATATCTTTTATTCGAATGGAGTATAATCAGTTCTATCATGAATTAGTTAATGATTATGAATAAACGAACTAATAAAAAAAACGAGTTCTTTTTTTTATTAGTCGGAATAGAATGAGGATAATGTATTGGCAAGAATGTTAGACCATAAAGAAGCTATCATATCCCATTTAAGTTGGGCCAGCCTCTTTATGGGGTTCCACACTTTGGGGCTTTATGTTCATAATGATGTCATGCTTGCTTTTGGTACTCCGGAGAAACAAATCTTAATCGAACCTATATTTGCTCAATGGATACAATCTGCTCATGGTAAAACTTCATATGGGTTCGATGTGCTTTTATCTTCAACAAATAGCCCAGCATTTAATGCAGGTCAAAGCAAATGGTTGCCCGGCTGGTTAAATGCTATTAATGAGAATAGTAATTCACTATTCTTAACAATTGGTCCTGGAGACTTCTTGGTTCATCATGCGATTGCTCTAGGTTTACATACAACTACATTGATCTTAGTAAAAGGTGCTTTAGATGCACGTGGTTCAAAGTTAATGCCAGATAAAAAGGATTTCGGTTATAGTTTTCCTTGCGATGGTCCGGGACGAGGCGGTACTTGTGATATTTCCGCTTAAGACACATTTTATTTGGCAGTTTTCTGGATGTTAAATACCATTGGGTGGGTTACTTTTTATTGGCATTGGAAACACATCAAATTATGGCAGGGTAACGTTTCACAGTTTAATGAATCTTCCACTTATTTGATGGGATGGTTAAGAGATTATCTATGGGTAAACTCTTCACAACTTATCAATGGATATAATCCCTTTGGTATGAATAGTTTATCTTGGACAATAAGCCCTCCGAATGAATGTCCAAGCAGAACTGGAGGCGAGCTAAGTTTTTTGTTGATGAAGTCGGCAACATCAGCTGTATGTGTCTACTGTGTGATATCAGATGAGCATAAATAGTGACAGCACCACTCACTCTATGTATTTGAATAGATTAACGTTAAAAAGGGGAAAAAAATGCATTAGCCCCTTGAAGAGATCTCAGGTCAAAGAGCCAAGATACCTGGAGTGAACCAGCAACAGAAGCGGAGGGTGCATCACTTTCACCCTGACAAGAAAAGGGAGAGTGCAGTTCAGCATAATTATTCCAAACCAAGAACAGAGACTAGAAATGAATAGTACTTTATGTTTCGAATACAAAGGTCCTAAGCTGGAGTCAGAGTAGACAGGAGAGAACAAAATCTTTGCTGAACAATTTAAATCCAAAGTTTGAAACTGCAAGAAGAAATCACTTGTCAAGAAAGTGCTTCGTCAAGCATTATTAACGCATTACATTGTAAGGAATAAGATAATGCATCCTGCAACCCTAAAAGCAGCTTGCATTAATTCTCTACCGATCGTGTCAAGAGCTTTTGCGGGAAGGCAGACACCCTTCTTTCTTTTGCAACCTCGCATAACTTCTCCAGGTGTCTCTCATTTGACAAAGGCGTTAACTTTTTAATACCAAATGCCCGCACTCAAGGACCAAGTTCATCAACAGCGAATGAGCCATCATCAAATTTCGTAATTCTGAAATTTCCCGAATTCCACGCAGATGATCATTCCAATTACGTAGAATAGACGTGCATTCCCCTGCCTCCATCTCCAAGATGCCTCTCGCTCAGTAAATGTAGCGAAGAATTGAAAAACCGGCAACTATCTTCTTAATTTTCGCACGAAACTCTAGAACTCGAGTTACAGACACGAGCATCGACCGAGACCATCCGTCGGCGAGGGACGCGTGTTACGGTCCTGTTTCCTTCGTTTACCTGACCGAGCAAGCTGACGGCGAAGCAGTCGAACCCGCGGCTGGAGAAGAAAGGCAACCAGTGCTCGGCCCAGCACCAGGCGGCGTGGTAGCTCCCGTGCACGAACACCAGCGGCGGATTGAGGTCCCCGCCGCTCTTGTCGGCGCTCCCTTGCGCGATGACCTCCATGGACAGGCCGGAGGGGAGCTCGTGGCGGAGGCGGTTCTGCCCCGGCCGCAGCTCCTACCGGACCGCCATTTTCGGCGCTCCAGCTCCGTCGACCGCGGCGCGCGGCATGCTGCTGCTCGCTCTGAGACGGAAAGGAAGAGCGCGCGTCGGCAGAGGATAAGCGCAGAGGAGGAGGGGAGCGGCCATTGACGAGAGCTTCATTCCTCTTCCCGGGAAGTCCTGGTCTTCGGTTCGTACTGACTTCGATTGGGAGCCAGCTTCTCGTCTTTAATGAAAAAAGATATTCGAGTTTTTTTTTTTTTTTAATTATAGAATTGTGCATGTCCTTTTGGTATAAGTCCAAATTCGCCCTCCAACTCGTGCAACTTTTCAATTGAGTCCTCCAACTTGCTTCTTTTTTTTCCCCGATCAATTTCTATTTTCAATTGTCAAACTTAATGACATTGACGAGTTGTTTGATTTTCCCTTCTTTCGATATTACAAAACAAAAGCGAGGAAAAGGCTTTCAAAATTCTAAAATTTAGTGTAATGGAGAAAACAATTGGCACATCAAACGATTGCTTTAAAATAATTATGTGTGTTAATTGGAAAAAGGACTTACATCTACGATTCAAAATCTACGTGTCAAAGCAATATAATAACCATTTATGATCACATCATTATTATATCTCACTCGATAATTCGAGATCATTTTATTTTTGTGATTACGATTTAGCAGAATCAAAACATAATTTATTTTGTCCTATTTACACACAGCATCAGCAGAATAATATATACACCATGTTTGGACAAGTCAAATCAATATTCGGTACTCCATTAATGTTTTAAAAAGATTCTGAAGGCTAAATAAAATATGGAAAAAGTTCCTAGTCTAAAGAAAAAGAAATAAATAGCAATAAAGAAGGTTTAGGACATTATTGAATTTTCTTACTTTTCCATGTCGTGCCAAACTATAGGGATGATTGATTCCCAATCCAAGCCAATCTCACCTAGGAACCAAGAATCAAATCGGGAGAATCGGTTCTTAATTTTTGGGAGTGAAGATCGACAGACTGATAAATTCGGTTTGGTTCAATGTAGTGCTTTCATTAATTCAAAATTAGAGGCACTATTAAATATTTTCATATAGTTCATGACTGATCAAAATGTTCAATGATCACATTATACATTTAGCCAAATTCTGTTAGTCATTTTCCATATGTCTTTTGTTTGGCCAAATTCTGTTATTGTCATTTTCCATATGTTTTTTGTTTTTATTTAAAAGAATCCACGATAAATTGGTCCCCCCCCCCCCCCCCCGGCCCCACCCTCTCCCTCGCTTCTCTCTCTTCCCTCTCTCTCTCTCTCTCTCTCTCTCTCTCTCTCTCTCTCTGCACTGAGGGTTCTGGCGAGCTTCATTGCCGCAAGATCTTGCGGCGATTCATTTCCGGCCGTGGGATCTGATTCGTCCGACTCGACCAGCCGCTGCCGGCTGCCACTACTCTGATCACCATGAAGGAGGCCTTAACGGCGGTCAGTTCAACTTCCCATCCTGAAATTCACTAAGCATCGTCGGTGTATATGCGGGAACCATACCCAGAACCAAGAGGAGATCCTCTTCGGATGGTTGTGGCGTCGGTTGCCGGATTTCCGTTATTGCACGACCATTCTCATTAAGCAGATGGAGAGAACCCCTTACAACATCCTCGAAAGCCAAACTCACGAATGAATAATGCAATCATAAAATCTCTATAAAGTACGAATAGCTTCTGCAGCATATGGCGAAATCCCGACACCAAATGATGGACCGGCAAACATGTTGCTCGGCGCTTTTCTTGAAATCACAACTGAGTTGGATCATCTGTTTGAGGAAGCGAGCTTCGAGCACGGTCTGCGCTCTAGACCAAAACGGAGACTGGACCGAAAAGAAACGCGATTCATCTCTGGTCCTTTCGCAAACCCTTCAGCCATGACAAGATAACGTCCGCGCCTTTCTCCCACGAGCAATCTAGCATCATGTCATGAGCCACCCCTTCGACGCAAATCGGCGACACACCATAGTATTCAGCCGTTTCTCGTATGGCTTGAGCATCCTAAGTACAAAACGGAGGAGAAACGTGAGCGGGAGTCCCGACCTTAGAGAAACAGCTAATGCAAAGTCATTGATGGTTTATAGAGGAAAAAAAAAAAAACATATGGTCTATGCAGACATAGGCCTTCGAAGGCTCCGAGCAGAGTGTACCATTTCGCACACTTATCCTTGAGAAGGATTTAGAGACGAATGCTCATTCCTAGGCTACCCTTGTGTTACCGGCACAGATGATGAAAGCAGCAGAAGCTTTAGAATTTAGTAATTTACCAGTAAGAAATCATCATTTGCGCCCACTACGAGAATTTGAACGGAAGATTTCGGCACAGGAGCTGGAAGAGAAGCATTCATCTGCCATACATCAATTACCCGCATCCTTGAACTACCCTTCAGTAGTTCCTGGTAACTACAGGAAAAAGGGAAAGTCTTAGGTCCCCCGAGATTGTCAGAAATGCATTGAGGTGATAAAAAATTTTCTTCATTCAGACATAATTATTTAACAGATGTCTAACTTGACATTTGACAGAATGAATATCGAAGAAGATTCTCATACGAAAGTACAAGCATGGGAACCTACCGTTGCACCAGATGATCCTCCATTGCAGCAGAAAAGAATGTCTCCTTAGTCCTTACAAAGCGGAATAGAAGTTTGAAAACCTTTGAAAGCCATGCTGCGAATGGCCTATCAAATTCATAGGCACTTCAGTATCAAATCACGTCACACTGGAAATGAGACAAGGAGAATAGTTCCTCTTGACTTGACGATAAGAAACTACCTAATAAATTGTTATAGGTTTGGTAAAGAGAAACCGCCACGCCATGCCCCTGAACAAAAAGGAGAAAGCATTAGTGGAGCCCTTAATAATCAGTAAAGGGCATGTATTTCTTATGGGATCTGAAATCACCTATTGCCGGAAGGAGGTACGGAGCAAAGAAGCACAGCTCCTTCCACGTCTGGGAACAAACCATCCCTCTCTAAATAGAAAGAAAAAACACATAACAGGATGAACGCCAAATGATTATATGACTAAAATGTCAAATACAGATCAATCTAAGAGACTCCCATGAAAGAATAAGCACATCCAAGTAGCGATCAGGAATCAATTCATGCATTAAGTACGCATTAACACGAGTAGAAAGCTAAAAAAATTCAAGCCTTATGAGGTGCACACGGTATGATTTCTGCCCCGGGGCTCAGATCAAAAATTCGAGATACACGTCTCCCGTCCAGATATGCTAAAAGAGATGCCCATATCCATATCGTACAAAGACCATCTTGATGCATATGAATAACATGTTATTGGGAACCAAGATTGTGGAAGCATTTCTCCACTCAACACGTGAATGTCTGCTTTCAAATCCTTTGCTGCTAGGAAGCAAGAGCTTCACAAGAACCTCAGAGGCTTAAAGCTACTACGCATCGATGCAGGTATCTCAGAATGCAGACTTAAACCAGCTAGAAGCTAACCTGTACTTTGCTTATTTCTCATGTTTGCTATGTAGTGTTGGACAAAAAGCCCTCCGAATGAATGTCCAATCAGAACCGGAGGTGAGCTAAGTTTTTTGTCAATGAAGTCCGCAATATCAGCCGCATGTGTCTATAGCACAACACGAGATGAGCATAAATAAGGACAGTGCCACTCTCTCTATATGTCTAAATAGTCTAAAGGGAAAAAGGGAGAAAAAAAAATGGCATTAGCCCCTTGAAGAGATTCTCAGGTCAAAGAGCCAAGATACCTGGAGGGAACCAGCAACAGGAGCAGATGGTGCATCACTTTCACCCTGACAAGAAAAGGGAAGGTGGGGTTCACGTCTTATTTCCAGACCAAGAACAGAGATTAGAAACGAATGCTAATTTGGTTTAGAATTTGGAGGTTCTTGGAGAAGTAAGCTGGGGTCATATTAGACGTGACGAGCTGCACCATTTTAAACCCGAAGTTTCAAACTGCACGCGTCTTTGTTACCTGACCGAGCAAGCTGACGGCATAGCTGTCGAACCCATGGCTGGAGAAGAAAGGCAGCCAATGCTCGGCCAGGCGGCGTGGTAGCTCCCGTGCACAAACACTAGCGGTGGGTTGAGGTCTCCCCCGCTTTTGTTATCGCTTTCTTGTGAGATGACCTCCATGGACAGACCGGAGGGGAGCTCGTGGAAGAGAAGAGTCTGCCCCGGCCTCAGTTCATACTGGACCGCCATTTTCGGTGCTCCGTCTGCGTCCACCATGGCGCGTGGTTTGCTGCTCGTTTTGAGACGGGAAGGAGTGCGGGAAGAGAGACAGGAAGCTAGCGAGGGGAGCTTCATTGCTCTTCCCGGGACATCCTGTTTCACAATTTGTATGGATTTCGATTTGGAGTGACATTCGGCATGGCGGTGCTATTTCCAGTCCTAAATAATAAATCAGAAATAATCGGATAACAGTCTATAATTCACTGGAAGAATAGCAGTCCGTTCTTTATTGTTAGGGGATCAAATCGGATATTATTTTATTAGGAAAGCAGTGATATAATTTTCTATTTCTGCCCCTTTACTTAACGAAAAAATCCACTCAATTTTCATCAAAAAGATACAATTTATCCTCGGTTATTTAATTGCAATTTAAGTGCTGGCCCTGAATTTATTAACTTTTCATTTTTTTGAGTTTTCTATGGGATTTAGTTACCGTAATTCATCCATCCAGATAGTTATGTATTGGATAGGCTATTGCTTCCTTTTTTTATTATTGTGAGAGGATGAGATTGGATCATATTTTATTAGGAAAGTAATGATGTAATTTTCGGTTTTTGCTCACTTGCTTGCCAAAAAAAAAAAAAAAAAAAAACTACCTGGTTCTCATCAAAAAGAATAAAAATGTCATTAATCATTCAATTGCAATTTAACCGACGGCCTCAAATTTATTAGCTTTCTTTTTTTCTTTTTTTAGTTTTCCTATTTCTCTAATGGATTTAGTTACCATAATAAAGAATTTTACATATTTAATTTTTATTTATTAGAGGTATCATAGATATATTAAAGGCAATATGTTTTTTTTCATTGTTAATTTTTACTTCCATGAAATTTAGTTTTTTCATAAAAAGAAATTTCCAAGAAACCTCTAATTCCTTTCAACATTGTCAAGCAAATTTAAAAATAAATTGTTAAGTAGAATCTAACAAAAAAAATTATATTGACAATTTTTTGACGTAATCACTTGTTTAAATATTTTCACTTTTGTTATTCATATCAACATCAAATCCCTTCTTATTAGTTTTCTTCTATGTCATATGATTGGATTATCGGATGAGGAAAAAATGAAAACCGAATCACAATTACATTCTCCTATGAAAAACTTTCAAAAATTAAATTTAATTATATAAAAAATTGCATAAAATAATAAAATTTTAAAAAATACCGATGATCTCTCATTATTGAATTGACAGAAATTATCATCCATGAAATGAATACCATAAAATATCAAGATGCCTTAATGTGCAAATGTTTTTAGTGTATTCCTAGATATTATATAGCATCTTACAAATTTGTAAAAATATCTCACCAATAGCAAGGGAAAAAGATATGTTCTTTAATATATTAAATAAAGAGATTTGGGATATACATGTTTTAGATTAATGAAATAAAAAATAAAAAAATTCATAAAGAAAGCAATCTTTTGACAGACAAATAATAAATAAGTTTTTACTAGAGCAATGATAAAAAAGAGACTTTCGAGTTTTGTAAGGGTGCATTTGGTAACGTTTTACTGCTCAAAAATTGTTCTAGGGAACAAAAATAGTTGGGAACAATTTTGAACAGAAGAACGCGTTTAGTAATCGCACAAAATTTCTGTTCCCGGAATAGAAAAAGAACAAAAACACGTTTGGTAAACTTGTATAATTTTTTTATTTTTTTATTTTATTTTTTAATATTTTTATTTTATTTTTCCTTTTTCCTTTTTTCTTTTTTTCTTCCTTTTGGCTTGTCGCTGGCCATGGCCGAGGCTGGCGACCGGCCAAAGAAAAAAAGAAGAAGAAGAAAAGAAAGAGAAGAAAAAAATAGGAGAGAGAAAAATCATTTCTCGGAAGTGTTTCCGGGAATAAGAAACAAGTCTTTTTTTACTTCTTGTTTCTGTTCCAAATCTATTCTCGGGAACAAAAAAAATAATTTTTTTGTTCCTGGAACACAAGTGTAAACAAACGCGTTTCTATTCGTTTTTTGTTCCCCAACAAAAAAAAAAAAATTGTGTTGTTACGGGAACAAAAACAAAAGCCAAACAAATAGCCCCTAAATCTATCGAATAATTTGTCTTTTTTTCTTACTAATGGCTTTTGTGTGGAGCATGTAAAATGTTACAATCATATATAAAAATACAATAAAAAAATTTTAATTCATTAACAGAAAATCACGCGAAGTGCATAACTATGACAATTGGATCCTTAATTAAAATAGAAAAGATAGTAAAAAGAATGAATAGGGTAATCACTTTAATGTCGTTGATTTAATTGGATATAGATAGAAATCGTGCCATCCAAATTGAATTTCATGTTTTTGAAAAAATTATATAATTGTACATATCGGTTTGGAATAAGTCCACATTTATCCTCTAATTTGTGCAATTTTTGAATTGGCTCCTCAACTTTTTTTTATGCAAATTAAATCCTCTGATTTGCTAAGTATTTTTCAATCAATTTCTTTTCTCAGTTATCAAATTTAATTATATTGGCAGGTTGTTTGATGTACCTTTCTTTAATACCATAAAATAAATGGGAGAAAAAAGACTTTCAAAATTCTAAAATTTAGTGTAGTGAAGAAAAGAATAGGCACATCAAACAATCACATTAAAATAACTAAGTGTGTTAATCGGAAAGGACTTTGATCAGAAAGATAAATAAGTTAGAAGACCTCATTTGCACCCAAATAATATATATATAGTATTTGAGGACCCGATCGTAAAAATTGCTAAAATTAGATGACTAAATGAGAAGTCCATGCTTTAGTCAACGAATATCCACATGTGCTCACAAAGTGCCAAGGCCGAAAATGATTATATTTGCGGATAAGTGAATAGTTATATAAAGAGATAATCCTCATTATGCATCTTAATTGACTGGATCATTTGGATTAACTGCTAGTTTAATTTGAATTTTGAAATAAAATTATGGGTATTCACTCTTTTATTGGATTAAAAAAAAAAGAAGATATAGGGAAGTAGAGTAGCATGCACACAAACAAGATCTCTTCACTGGGGAAATCAAATTCGAACGTCTTGTAATTTGGCAATGAATGCGAAGCAAGTGATCAACTATTGCTTGAATGACGGTTTGGCTAAAGGAAAATGTCGCCGTCACTTTTTTTTATTATTTTTTTCTATTATGTGATGACGACGTAACTAAATTTTGAAATATAAATGATATCGTTTTTGTCCAAATTCGATACAATTATATTCAAAATATTAATAAAAATAAATAAACTTAAAAAACACAAAAAAGAAAAGGAAAAGGAAAATTGATGTGATGACCGAACACAAGCCCCAACGTTATTGCGAAGGGCCAGATTGCCGCCGGCCATCCTCCACCATCATCAGGGCAACAGTGGGATGACGATGGCGAAGGCTATAAACTGTCGTTTGCGTTTTCCTTCCTTCCTTTTTTGTATTTATTTGTTTCATTCCAGCTTTGCCCTCACTGTTTTCCGAGTTCCATTGCCATTGATTCGCCGTTGAGGAGGAACTGAGTGTACAAGGAAAGTGTTCGATGAAATGATGAAGTTGGACTCTGTTCCAAGGATTACCTGTTCAACATAGATATTATCGACGACCAAGTGGTGGATACCTCAGGCTTTGGACTGGCGATCGAGCTAGAGCTAGTCTATTGAAGATGGAAGTCCGGAGAAGCTCGCTGAATGCACTCGACAATGCCATGAGCGTGTCCATGGACTCTCTCCATCTCTCTCCTCAGCAACCCTATCACGATTACACGCGATGCTTCTTTTTTCTTTCCATAAAACGGAAAATATATTCCTTTTTCATTTCAAGTATCAGCTAAATACCGAAAAATATAATTATCTTTCTGAAAAATGTATTTTTCGCAAAATAAATAGAGCCTCAGCAAAATAAAAGGCCTCGATTCAAAGTAATATTGGCAGACCGACCAAAAAAATAAAAAGTAATATTGGCAATATTACTCAGGTTAAGGACAGTTCTCTGGTTGAACCCCCCGGTAACCCTTCTTTTCGGGCTAGGAACTTCCAAGTTCCGAGTATTAGCCATCGTGGCGTGCGAAAGCTGTAGGTCTTGGGACTGCAAAGCCCCTTGAGAAAAATTTAAGGGCGTTCGGTTTAGTATTTGAAAGTTGCTTGGCAAAATGTTTGCCTTTGCCCACCTGCTTTGGGCATTTCAGCATTTTCGGCATGCTTGTCAAGGATTAATGAATTTTTGCTGATTACTTATTTTACCCACAAAATTTTATTAAAAGTCCAATTTTACCCCCATACAAAATAAAACCTTAACTCCTTCAAGGCTTTCCTCTGTTCTCACGCGACGCTCTCTTCCTCGTCTCTCTCTCTCCCTGCAACTCGACGGCTCTCTTCTTCGTCTCTCTCTCTCCCTGCAACTCGCACCACTCCATCACGCGACGAGCGAGCGAAGCCGAGATCTGGATCTTCTACCCTCTTGACGAGCGAGCGAATCCGAGATCCGAGGTTGGTTTTGTTTCTCTTTGATCGTTTGCTTCTGTTTCAAGTTGGTTGGTGTTGATTCATCGTTTGTTTGAATGGTCATTAGTCTGTTGTTATGTTCCGCATGCCTTTGTTACGGATTTGCTGTGAGATTTGTTATGTTCCCGGCGGCGGCCCGCCGGGAGGCAGTTCTGCCGTGACGCGTGTGGGGTTTCCGGTTAGAGCTCTCGGCTTTCGACTAAAGCCGAGATGGGTTTCTCTTTTTTCGGCTTTTTCTGTTCTGGGTCCACGTTAGGGTAGGTTGGGTTGCGGTGTTGTGGCTTTGCTGAATTTGGGTCGTGTGGGTGCGGCGAAGGGAATGTGCAGTCGTTGCGATCAGCTGCGGTTGTGGAGTTCGTTCTGTAGGGATGCGAATCGTTGGCGACGAGGTTGATGTCGTCTTGATGGCAACACACGCTATGGAATTTGGGTGGAGGATGCGAAATGGGGGTTTGGTTGAGTAGTGTTTTAGCTTGAGGAAGCTAGTTGGTGATGAGACGAAGCTTGAGCGGATCAATTGTTTGCCTTTGTGCTCGGTGATCTGGTTCGGCTGAAGTTTTTTCTAATGTGCGTGCTAAATGGTTTGATGATAGTCAGAAGGTGGATGTTGTAAGACAGATGAGGTTATTGGGAGGGATGATATGGCAGTGATCTGTCTTTTGTTTATGCTTTGCTCCGATGGGTTTATTTTTTGTTTTTAAGTAAGAGTCCATTCTATGTGCACATTTCCTTTAGTTCACCTGCTCTAAGTTTTCATTGGATTGAGGTTGTTGCCCTATAACATTTAATGTTCAATAGGTAAAATTATTATATTCTTCTGAGAAGATCTATCTCAACGTTCCATTGTTAGATTAATTGAACTTGCTTCTTTTTGCCTTTCTTGTTCATGCGGTGCCCTCTTGTGGAAACCTAACGGTTTTGAATGCACTTTGTCGTTGCCTATGTGAGACCTACACATCCTTATCCATTTGAATGACAGGTTGTAGAAGTTCTATGTATTAGTCTTATAGAGGCAGCAGTTCTGCTCTAGCTATTGATTGTTGTCATGCGTTCCATCGAATATGAGAAGATTAATTTAATGCATTTTAACTCTACATAGAATTTTGGCATAGGGTGACACATACCATTGGTGTAAATAATTTTTCTAAGCGGCTGAATTGTTCCCTCAAGGCTCATTTAGGGTGCTAATTTTAGTGTTCTTCGTGCATGTGCAGCACCAGTTTGATCGAAATTCATTTCTTAGATTTTTATTGCTCTATATGGCATTTTCCTTTTGAAATTGCGACTTATCTTTTCTTTTATTAATCGGTCAATTGAGAGCTTCGACTCGAGAAATTAGTAAATGGAGATATTGAGTTCTGCAGAATTGATCCGGTTTGTTGGTGCAGGTAATTTTCTTGTCACAAAGGGGAAATGGAGCCCCAGTGACAAGCTGACCCTTCAGCTTCCCCTCAGTTTGCGGACAGAGGCTATCGAAGGTATTGTCACGGCTCCCCACTGCTTGTGGGGCATATGCTTCTGCAGTTGGGAGCTTTACCTTAGCAGTATCTTTAGGTATTTTCATGTGAAGCTGAAAAGTTTGCATTAAACTAATGTCCAGATGACCGATCCGAGTATGCTTCCATTCACGCGATACTCTATGGACCTTATCTTCATGCTCGAACCATTCGACCTTCCCGGAATGGTGGTTGCAGAAAAAGGGAAAGATAAGGGCCTCGTAGTTGAGGGATCAAGAGAGGGCAGCTTGTCCCTCTTCCGTGTGGTTGCAGGACTGGACAGGAAGGCCGAGACTGTGTCTTTGGAGTCAGAAAGCCATGAAGGTTGCTACATATACACGGGGTTGAATTACAACGAGGGTTCCAGTGTGAAGTTGGGTTGCATCTCGGATTCCTCAGACAGTAAGTTCAACGAAGCAAGCAGCTTTACACCGGGAGACGCCATAAGCTCGTACCATCCCATGAGCTTCGTGGTGAAGGGTGAAAAGAGGAGCTTCCTTTTGGTTCCATTGATGAGCTTGAGAGATGAATCGTACACCGTCTATTTCGACATCCAGTCTTGAAAGATTGGTTTGTATAGAAGTACCTTGGAACAAACAGAAGAATGCTTGGTTAGGATTTTCATATCAGAATGATCAAACTGCAGTTTATACAACCAATTAAAGCGAGGTTGATGTAATTACACTCTATTTGCTTCTCTGCAAATTTCTGGTCAGTAACTCGATATGAGAGGAACTTGGTTTTATTTTTCTTAATGAGGACTTCCCTTTTTATATGCAGTGCTTACTCAAAAAAATTAGCATCTACAATCGGTCGCTTCACCATCCACCGAATAAGTTCACTTTTTTTTTTCTATATCATGTTTAACTTTTGACAATCAATAGCTCAACTTTTTATCAATACACTAGAATGATCATTAATTAACGAAGATGATTAATAGTACAATAATTAAAAAAAATATTCAAAGTTGAAAACAAACCTAAAAGAATCCTAGGCTAAAAGTTGAGCTTTGCATTTAATCTATAATTAAATTCTTTTAATATAATTTTTAATTAAATTTACTAATATGTATTTTTTATATTACTCTCAACATAAAAATGTAAAAGGTTATATACTCATTGTTTTTTTTTCCAATTTTAAAAATACTAAAAAGAAAAAACTTAATTGGTCACGCCAAAAGGTTTTTCAAATACATGTTTACCAAACAATCTTGCATTTCCCTAAAGACTTTTCAGTTTTAGTTTACCAAATAGTCAAGATTTCGGAAAACTCCTTTACCTCAAAGGTATTTGCATTCTTCCAAGGGCATTTCCCCAAAGCTGAACCAAACGAGCCTGAGTCCAGTAGGCGAGTGAGTTTTGTTCACTAACATCTGATGAAAGTCCGCTTGGCTAAGGCGGTGTTGAAGTGGAAAAAATTTTCCCAAATCAATTTTTTGAATTTTCACATGTTGAGATTGCTAAAAATGATTGATAAAAAAAAAATGCATAGTTAAAAGTTACGAAAAATAAATTTCCCAATTAGAAAAGGAGAACATTTTCCTGAAAAATAATTTCCTAAAAAACATTTATTTTTTATCATGAAATTTTTCCAAAAACAACCCCACCCTAAGTTTAGATCAACTCACGTCTTAACTTATGTTGAAACATTATATATATATATATATATATATATATATATATATATCCACCTAATATGTCGTATGTAAAGAAATAAAAATGTTTGAAACATTCATTGTAGACACTTTTTGTTATTTAATTATATTTATTTAATATATAACGTGTCTCAACATGTCGAAATTCTCTATTTTTGGAAATAGTGTGTCGACGTGTCGTGTCGTGTCGCATATCCGCTACTTAGGACACGTTTGGTAACGATTATGTTCTCGGAGTAGATTCTAATCGAAATGATTTTTTTTTATTCTATTCTCGGAACATATTCTAAGCATTTTAAGCTGTTTGATAACTATCCAAAATGTCGATTCGGAATAAAATTACATTTGGTACCGTGCTCATTCATTTTGTTACAAATCAATTGCTTTTAATTTTTAAATAATTTTTATACTTTTTTCTTTTCTTCTTTTCCCTTTTCCTTTTTTTTTCTTTTCTTTTTTTATTTTTTCTCCTATTCTTCTTCTTCTTTAGGCCGGTTGCCAGACTGGCGATTGGCTAGACGAGGGCCGGCAACCTCACCAAAGCATCCCCGACCCTCGTCGACAACTGGGCGAGCTTCACCGGGGCTAGGCGAGGCCCGCCTGGCCACCAGCGAGCTTGCCGGACCTTGCCCTGGCCTAGCAAGCCTCCAGCGAGCTCGCCAAACTGGTTGCCGACGATCAACGGATGGCAGCAGCGGACGGTGGTGGTGGACGATGGCGAACGACAACAAAGGAGAGGAGGGGAGAGACTTGAGCTTCCACTTTTCTTCCACTTTTTTCTGATTCGGGACCAAGAATCAAATTTTTTTTTTAATTCTCGTTCTACTCCAAATCTGTTTCCAGAAACAAAAATTTTACCAAACGCGATTCTGTTCCCAAACTACTCTCAGGAACAAAGAATCAAAATTTGGCCCTGTTTGGATGGTTACTAAACAGGGCCTTAGCTTCCAAATTCCAAGAATTAGCCATCGGGGTTTGCGGAAGCAGGGCCTTAGTCTTGGGACTAAGTGCAGTAGGCAAGTGATTTTGTTGACTAAGGCGGTGGTTAAGTGAAACAATCTTTCGTAAATCAATTGCTAAAAATGATTAATCAATAAAAAACCATTTATGATCAAGAAAATATGCATATTTAAAAATTACAAAAATGAATTTCCCAATTTGACAAAGGGAAAACATTTTCCTGAAAATTAATTTCTCAAAAAATTTGTCTTTATCATGAAATGAAATTGTTCTAGAAACAACACACCCTAAGTTCATATCAATTCACATCTTAACTAATCTTGAAACATCATGAATATATACATCTACAACCTAATATGTCATACGTAAAGAAATAAAGATGTTTGAAAATTTCATGCTCCACTACTTGGAACGAGTTTTAGAGACCATGCAACCGCCTTCAAGAACAAATGGCTATGGCATGATTTAGGCTGCTCACTTAATATGTCTGCAGGGCAGGAAAAGTTCTCCAACTAAGAAACGCGCAATACCAGCGTGCTTGAAGATTGCAAACAGCGCTATATTTTTTATTACATTGAAAATAGAAAAATAAAAGAATTGCAAGCTGTTCCTCCTCTCATCTTGCCATTTCACTGAATCTAAAACCACATCTCAAACAAGGCCTCTCGGCCAGAAAATGTTAACCACACTGTGAGAGGAGCGGTCCGATTGTTTGAATACACTTAAATATCACCTATAGGAATTGCAAATAAAACCAGCAAAAGGAAAGATGATTGTAGTTTTTCAAACCACACCGACACACTTGTTGTAGAAACTTCTATCTATACAAGCAAAGAGTTCCTCATTACGGGATGGATGCTGGACATAGGCTTAAGCAGCCTCGGACAGACCCTCTTGAACCAGAGCAGAGTCCTAAAACAGAAGAATGCTTCGTGTCATTACGAAATGATACATCAAAAGAAAACAGAGGAACTTAGAGCATCCTGAATCCCAGAAATTCAGTATAGAAGTACAGATGATTTCATCAAATAAAAAGGGGGAAGCGATTTCACAGAAGCCTAGTTCATCATCAGACCCGAATGGTACTGTGATATTTTGGACCAATCTAGCTCTAGCAATACCTATTGAAAACTTAACGATTCTTATGCATAAGACCAGATAGGAGAAAGACTGGCGATAAACATTAACAGGAGTTTACCATGTTTTCCTTGTTCTCAACAGTGTCCTCTGCAGGTAAATGCTTATTTTGACCTGTGAACAAGGGAAGATGACTTAAATTTCCTTCGTATATGCAATAATAAGTCTGAAGATTTCTCACCTTCTTCAGCAGCCAATTTTTTTCTTGCTTCTTTGCCTTTTCTTTGTTGAGTTCTTGTTTAACTGACTTCTGGGGCTTCTTCTGCAAGTTTCGAGATTCTCTGTCTTTGAAGGTCTTGGAGTTAGCCGAATTCCTACTGACAGGTTCTCTAATCTTAGTGGCAGCTTTGGGCTTGGAGTCCTTGGCTGATTCTGCTACTGGGGAAGTTTGAGCAGATTCGTTGTTCAAAGACTTAGGTTTGAGCTTTCTAGCCCCCGTCACTGAAACAGAGCTATGGACATCATCATCAGATGCTCTAGTTTCCTCTTCTGGCTCCTGAGAACAGGTTTGAGACACCTGCATCTGCTCTATACTCTCCGCAATATTGTAAGTTTCAAATAACTCCTTCAGTAATTCTCCAAATTCAGCAAGATTGTGACGTTGTGCATAAGATTTGAGCTCTTCCCGCATTTTCTGAACAGGCTGCAAATTTGGGAATCAACAAACAAGGTCAATTTTGTCAGAATTATCTAAATATGCCTCTGATTGTCTATCCAGAAGAAGAAAACCTTGATCAGTGCAAGCTACTGTCTGAAGATGCAGTGTTTTACTCTACATTAAAGTGTGTTTCTTCAGGCAGGATGCAATTGTCCCAATCAAAGAAGATGATAGACATAACCAATAATAATACATAGTCAAAATTATGTTTCCTTAAAAAAAAAAGTCCCTGACTAAAATCTGCAGCTTTATGGTATGCAGTCACCTGGTGCTTACCATATAGCTGCAGAATGAAGAAATCACTAGCTTCTATTGCTGTCCAATGTGCAAATTATCTAGTCCCAGATTATCAGATTGGAAAAGAGGTTGCGCGCATCAGTTTTGACAAAGCCTCATTGGACAAGTTGCATTCATATATCAATAAAGCATCAAGCGCAGTGCAAGGGTCACATGGCCTAAAATGAACCTCAGTTACAGGATTCATTAAAGAGACCTTGGCAGAAATTATTGGTCCTAATCAAAAGAATATCTGAAAATCCTTATATGACCAAATGACACAGGATGGCATACCTCACATCCAGCCTCAGAAGCGAGTTTGAAAAAGCCAAGAGAAATAGAGTGCTTGTTATCAGATTCCGAGAGACTAATCTGCGATAGCCAATATGATGTTGAAGCAAGAAGATTGTACTTCTTCCGCACAGACGACCGGGAGACACTAGAGAGTGGTGTTTCGTTCTTTGCTTGACTATTCCCAGGTCTCCTCACTCTTGCCTCGGAGATCGGAGTCACGTTGCCACCCAATTTCGGAGCTGGATTCACACTGGACTTAGCAGGGATGGAAAGCCTTCTGGGTGGCTTTGCAGATTTCTCCTTCCCAGAGAGATCAAGAATGCCCATGCTTTTACTCACTGAGGGTGAGCGTCTCGTCCTAAACACAGTGCAATTGCAGCGACATCACTAAGCAGTTTACATACATGGAGCGCACTTTTTAGCGATACTTATCATGGTTGACGCCCTTTAAAATGTCTTAATCAGCATTACATGAACCAGTCAAGATTTCTCACAAACACAAGAGAGTTGATGATCAAAGTATCAAGTTTACAAACTGACTCGTTAAATGCTTAATCAGCACGTGTAACTTAAGCGCCCAGAAAAATCACACGAACCCTCTCTGAAGAAAGGCAAGTCCTCAGGCACCATTAAATCGTACCATTTCATGCAATATACTCTCCCACCCTTTCAATCTGCTCAATCTAACATGCAACTTAAAACCCTCCTCCATCATCACGACAAGCACAACAGCAATTCCAGAGCACACTGCGGCACACAGGCCCCCACACGGCATACACATCCAGCGCTCCATTCGCAAACGAGGTAACTCCAAGATCAAACGATCCTGCTCACGACCAACAAAGTCTCCGTACCCTCGCGCAAACCGACGCAAACTGTGCATCCTACAGAAACCCTAACCGAAACAAGCAAAAGCAAATGATAGCTCGCTCGATCGTCGCACGTGACGAACGCGCTCAACTCAGTCCGATTCCGGAAGATCGATCACTCACTCACACACATACAGAAACCCTAAACTACCGGCTGAGGAACAGAAAAACCGTCAAAGCCCCGGACAGGAAAAGGAGAGGAGATCGAGGGAAACCAACCTCCGAGACGAAGAAGAGCTCGCTGCCTCCTGCTTCTCCTCCTTCGGCTTCGCGGCCGATCGCAGCCCGTAACGGAGCAGCTTCGGCTTCCCTGAAGAAGAAGAAGAACAAACTCGCTACCATCACCAACCGACAAGGAGAGAGAGGAAAAGAAAAAAAAAAAAAAAAAGAAGCAAAGAAGGACCGCCGAGAAACGCCGCGATTCGACTTCACCGCCGTCGCAAAAACACGAGACAGAGAGAGAGAGAGAGAGAGAGATCACCGGAACCGGCGGATTGTTCCTTGGCGGCCTCTTCCATGTCCGACGTCTTCCTCTCTCCTCGCCGGCGAGCCTCCGATCGGATCTCCTCCTTCACTCCGGCGGAACTGAGGAACGATTGCGTCTCTATCTCTCTCTCTCCTGCTGCCCGGAAGGTTTCAACGAGCGGTTTCTTATACAACTCGCTCCAGAACTACCCAAACGGGAAAAAAGAAAAAGTGATTAAATTAATTTTAAAAAAATTAAGAGAGGAAAACGTTATTCTATTTTCGGGCGGGAAATTTTCGGCCTCCCTGTCCAAACCGCTTCGGACGCCCGTGACGTGAGCTCGCCGCTTTTGGCCCCCCTGGCCAATCCGCTGCGGACACGTGTGGAATTAGACGGCCGTGGTTTTTGACGGCGTGAGGACGGGATTAACGGATAAACCTTTGGAGTGCTGGAGCCTGAATGGGGCCCAAGTGCCGTTTCGGTCGCGGGCCCAGGAAGGGGAAAAAGCTCTGCGGAAAATTCGAATTTCGAATTTCGAAACGCACGGCCGTTGGGGACTTTTTCTTCTCCGTGGGTCGGTCAGACAGCCGTTGGATTGGAACTTGGGCTTGGACTTTTTTATTAGCTTGCGGTTCTTGGGGCCCCGATTGAGGGCGTAGGCTTGTTCTAGGCCCATTTTGGCCCGTGATGTCTCCACGTGTCAGCGGACGGATACTAGGGGATGGGCAAGGGCCGCAACAAATTCATGCCTCTTGGGACACCATCCTTAGCATGCAAATTTTCCCCAAAGCCTCACGGAATCTGGGAGGGGATATATAAGCCAAGTAGCACTGACATGATATGCGACATGTGATGTGACACGACACGCTGTTTCTAAAAAAACACAGAATCCGACACATTGTGACACGTATATTAAATATATATTTATATATATACATAATAAATTATCATTTTTAAAAAAATGATTATTTCAATTAAATTAATTTGATCCAAATACATAAATAAATAAATAAAAAGAATAGCCTATAATGAATTTATATTAAAAATATTAATCCATCATTTATTAATATTGTTCATTATTTCAATTTAACAAATTCAACTCTATTTCAATAATCTATAAAACTTGGAGGAAAAAATGCAATTTACATTCTGAACTCGCATGTTAAACGTGTTGGAAGAGAAGATGAAAACACTTGGGAAATAAATTGTATATCACGGGAAATGAGAGTAAGAAAAGCAGAAAAAATTAAGTTTTTATTATATTACCATTTATTATTTTTTTATCGTTTCTTTTTTTTACATATATACATTTTGACTTCATGTGTTGAAATCACATATCCAAAACTCATATGTCGAAATTTTGACTCAAGTGTTGGAGAGTCTATGTAAGACGGACACGGCGACACGGACACGTGACACGACACGACACGACACGCGATACGTCATTTCTCAAAAAAATAGAGAATTTCGACACGTTCCGACACGTTAAATATTAAATAAATATTTTTTATTTTTAATTAATTTGATTCAAATTACAATGAATTTATACTAGTAATATTAATAAATCTTACACTTTTTTATTTCATTATCCCAAATTTGCATTTATTTTTCGAAATCCCCCTCCCCAAATTTACTTTAATTTTTTTAATCTCATTTATTTATTTTTCGGATAAAAAAAAATCC
Source organism: Eucalyptus guilfoylei (assembly GCA_016097605.1). Lineage (NCBI taxonomy): Eukaryota > Viridiplantae > Streptophyta > Magnoliopsida > Myrtales > Myrtaceae > Eucalyptus > Eucalyptus guilfoylei. Next base: position 2,434,194 of record CM027861.1, read on the forward strand.
CATTAGAGTCCACCTCACTCTCTTCTTTTCCTTATCCATTTCCCCCCACCCCCAAATTTATTTTCCTTTCCCTCTCCAGGCCCCACCATCGTCCATTCCCCCCACCCAAATTTATTTTTTTTCCTTTCCCCACAATCGTCCATTTCCCCCGTCCATTTCCCCCATCTGTCCGTCACTTTCCCTCCCCCCAAAATAGGTACCATAGACTCCCATTTTTTTAATCACTTTTGAGTTTCTCAAAAACCCTAGCTCCTTTACTCCTCCTCCTCGCCGCTCGCGACCCTTCCTCTTCTCCTCCTCCCTCCTTGCCGCTCGCCGCACGACCTCCTTCCTCGCCGGTCGCCGCTCCGCCGCACGCACGACCCCCTTCCTCGCCGCTCGTCGCTCGTCGCCGCACGACCCCCTTCCTCGCCGCTCGCTGCTCCTCGCCGCACGCACGACCCCCTTCCTCGCCGCTCGCCGCTCGCTGCTCCTCGTCGGATCCATAGCAGCATCACGGGCCGGCCCTCGCCTCGCCTATGCTCGGCCGTCTCTCGCCGTCGCTCGCGGTCTTCTCCCTCCCGGACACGCGTGTCGAAACGTGTCGGGCAAAGGTTGACCACGTGTCGGAAAATCCGACACGCGTTGACCGCGTGTCCGACCGTGTCCGAGTGTGTCGACGTGTCCGACACGCTCCGACACGTGTCGGACACGACACGGAAGCATGGACAACGTGTCCGTGCTTCATAGTGGAGAGTGTCGGGAAAATTGACCAGATATCGGATTTTTCGACATGTATTATTCGAGTGTCGAAGAGTATCGAAAAATGTTGAACACGTATTGGAGTATCCGCTATGATACGAAAGTTTTCAGAGAGTATCGGCGGTTTCTAGTATATAAGTGCTACTGAAATGGTCCATAAACCCATAATTTAACTTAAAAGTTATGGAAGTGGGTCGTAAACAGGCTAGCTTATAAATAAGACATGGGTTATGATGGGTTCTAAATTAAAAAGCCTACAATAAAGAGGTTCAAATGAACCCATTTGAGTTGCGTTTCATTTGACTTTTTGAAATAAATTTGGGGAAATGCAAAGGAATTTAACTTAAAAGGCCTCGAGGAAATGCAAAAATTATTTAGTAAATTGTGCTGTGAGAGAAAGCTCATTCGGTGGAAACACATTTGAAAAATCCTTTTAGGCGGTTAATTTAAGCTTTTTTATTCTATAATTTGTTTAAAATAAAAATAATGTATGTATCTTTTTTTAATTTAAATATTGACAATAATGTTAAAGATATGTATTAACAAATTTATAAATAAAAAATAATATTTTTTTGCTAAAAAATTCAAATGGAAAAAAGATACATCAAAGTGGACTCTCTTTCAAGAGTACTTTTATTACAATAAACGTCGTAATATCTGCCCAGATGAAAGAAATTCATTATTTTTAAAATTACAAATACCCTTAAATATTTCCTAAACTTATGGCTTTTGATCACGTACACATGCCATCTCAAGAGATACATCATCATTTGAAGCATTACACTTCTCATTTACATCATCGGATCCACTATATATAGATTGGGATCCAAATATATCATTCACAACATTTCTTCATATCGCTATCACAATTTTCACTTAGTTTTTATGTCGATAAATTGGCATACTCTTTAAAATTTTCCATTTCTTTTTTAATATACTAAAGGCTCGCTCAATTTCTGATCACAATGAGGAATAGGTACGGTTGAACACTTCTTTATAATTTGTAGGTGTAGGACCTCATTTTACTAACATATACCACATACATATATTACTGGGTTAATACCCTAAAAAACCCAAAACTGGTACATCGGTGACAAATTTACCCCACATTATTTTTTTGACCACCAAAAACCCAAAACTGGTATTCATATGACAAATTTACCACAAACTGATACACTTGTAACAAATTTACCCTCTGTTAGTTTTCGTTAAATTTTACCGTCAAATTATTAAGTTAAATGATACGTGATGGTTGACTAGTATATCAATTTGGGATTTTACGCTCTGTTTGTTACAGTTTACAATTTTTGTGATTTTTTTGTAGTATTAATTCAATTTAGCGGAGGGTATATTTGTTACAAATTAACCAGTTTCGGGTTTTTTGCGATCGAATAAATTAGTTTTGGGTAAATTTGTCATAAATGTATCAGTTTTTGGTTTTTTTTATGGTTAGTCGAGATAAATTTATCACAAGTATACCAGTTTAGGGTTTTTCATGGTCAAAAAAATAGTTTGGGGTAAATTTGTCACATGTGTACAAGTTTGGGGTTTTTCAGGGTATTAACCCTATATTAATATATAAAAATCATTAATTAAAGAACTTGTTAGATGATAAGGAAATTGTAAATCGTGTCTCTCAATGGTTTCATGGAAGATACAAGTATCATGAACTATTCCCTCCTAACCGACCCAAACATCAGTAAATTCCATGTTAAAATTACACATGATCAATACATTTTGCGTAACGTTCCTTTTCGACTAATAAAACAAATTTGATTGTGCATAAGTACTATCATTAGAATATATGTATCATTTATAGCTCAAACACAATCCTAAAACAAGAACACAAATATTACTTGATTTATATTTAGTTCATCATTTCTATTGTATAATCATAACTCACCTTAAAATGTGGATTAAATCTTCGATTATTCCTAATCTCCTTTAAAACTATCCTAAATTGTTGACTGAATAGTTGCGTCAAATTTGCTCTCATTTCATATACTTTATCCAAAACTAAACTAAATTACCTACATATGGTTTTCCCAGATTGCTAAAAGCGCTATTGTGCAAACCTTAATCTATACCATGTCATAGAATATGAGGAAGCATTCTTAGCATTATTGCCATATCAATATTCTTAGATCTTTGAAGACATATCATGTCAGTAAATCATGCACTATTAAATATAGTTCCATCCATTCTAAATATTTAATAACACCTTATTGAATTAGTATCAATGTCTATCAATGATGCATTTTCTTGTGTATGATGAGTTGATGCACGATTATTTGTAACTGTATATTACCTGATAAACAATTGTAGAGTGGGCGGATGCACAAAATTGCAAACATTGCTCTTCCTCTTTTTCATGGATTTCTCTTAAAGAGAATCATCCACAATTGATTAAAGTAACAAAATAAAGTTAAAACAAAAGATGTAACAAATTATCTAGATCATCCATTGATATAGTACTTAATCAACCATCATATATACATGCAAACTCCACCTAATAAAGAGAACATCAACTAGTCTCACAATAGAATATAAAGAGAAATGAGCGAGTGACGACTTAAATCGAAACAACAACCAGAAATAGGTTTCACAATATAACATAATCATGTCTCGCCAACTAGTACGATTAAGTAGCTAACATCCTAGTGAAAATGACTATGCTTTTTGAACTTATGCTTGATCCATGCGACTTTTTCCTAATTACCATCAAAGTTCATGAATATTTGCCTATTGTCTTTCTTTTCTGCAAAATGATTTAGTGCAAAAAAGTATGATCATGGTGTTGTTTAATCTTAGACATGGTTTTTAACGTCTCTATAATTTCCTTGTCAGGATTAAAGTCACTCGCAAGAGGCGTGATATTGCTCATACTTTCAATAGCTAAACAAATTATGTCCATTTGGATTGTTAGCTTAGCAACTGACAACTGGAATTAATTTCTTTTGTTTCTTTTTTTGAGTTTGCCTAATTAAAATTTGTGTCGCTCTTGTATGGCTTTGAGCCTGTTTAACAATCTTTTTGCCTACGTTATACTATATAATATCAATAATAGATCTTACACAATCACCGATATCAAGTTGTGTGGCCATAATATGCTCATCAACACGTAAACCTTGTAACAATTGTATCTTTGAACATTCTATCTAATAAAATTTCAAGATCGATGTATGTCTTTCATTCTAAAAAATCTAGCCTTAGGATTTTCCTATTATAATAAATATGTTCACGAGTTGTATCATAATATGAACTTTAAAAAAAAAAAAAAAAAAAAAAGTAACAAAGGAAAGGGAAAATCTTGAATTTTCTTCTCCCACCATTTATCACTTGCAACAAAAGGTTTTCTTTTTTGGATCCCATCCTAATCTTGTTTCCTTCGAAACCAATTGCCTCCATTTTTTCATTTTTTTTCCTTAGAATTATCCCACTTACTCTTTATTGATTTTTATCATACTTTTGCCCTCTAGCTCCTCAAACTTGTTAATTATGGTTGTCCATCCATACATTTTGTTGTTTGCATGATGATTACCTTTTTTTGATTTGTTTAATGCACAATTTACAAAAGGTTTCCACACCTCTAAGCTCCAATATGCCTTGGCAAATTTAGTCAAAGTAGAACACTGAAGGATTGAAGTTTGCGTTGTCCTCACACACATCACGAGCTCACAACTCCATTCTATGCTTATGTTTTGCCGAAATTGCTTCCGCAATATTTTTCACAAAAAATCATTCTTTGGCTTTTAATTAAAGAATATAAGTTCTATAGCAACTTCGAATAAGAAATGTCTAGGCAAATACATAAATTAATTGCTTTACTTCAAATAAAACTACACAAATGCAAATGATGCTGAAATTTAATTGATGATAAGACTTGGAAAGTAAAGTTATAACAAACGGACTACATGTAAACAAACTCTATCAGAATTTAATCGACGAGAACACCAAAACAAAAATAGATATAAGAATTTAATCGATGACGCGAGCTTAGAAAATGAAAATGCAATGTAGGAAAGTAAAAATAATGGGATACGGACACCTGGAGTGTCAAAACTTGGAACGGGAGATACTTAAGTGTCAAAAGTTCGGAAATGTATACCTAAGTGTGAAAATCGAAGTACAATGGATCGGTTAAATGTTAGCAGCAAGAAAATTTGGCTAAAATGCCGACGTGACATTTTTTTGGCAAAACAAGTGCAAAACGACGTCGTTTTGCATGCTGATGTGACTAGATAAGCCCAAAACAATGTTGTTTTTGTACACTGACATGGAAAGAAAAGCAAAAAACAACGTCGTTTATTTGAATTTTAATATAAATATTAATTAAATTAAATGTAAAACTAAAAGAAGAAGAAGAAGTTTGCAGTTTAGCGAGGGTTGTGCAAGCCCTCACCTTGCCGGCACCTCCTCACCGTCGCCGGCCAATGGCGACCCTTGGCCCGGTTAGGCAAGGGCCGTGACCCTCGCCAAATCTAGGGGAGGGCTGTGACCCTCCCCCTCCCCCTAGATTAGGGCGAGGGCTTACAAGCCGTCGCCCTTGGTAGGCCCCTAGCCAAGCACACCGACCTCAGCCAACACTCCTCTCACCGTCATTGGCCCTTCCTAGTGACGGTGGAGCGACAAGTGACAAGGGCTTGCACAACCTTCATCAAACGTGTTGCAATCCCCTTTTTTTCTTTATTTTTTTTTAAAAAATTTAAATTTAATTTAAGTAATATTTATATTAAAATTCAAATAAGAGGCATAATAAAATTGTTTTGGCTCTTCTTTGCTAACTCAGCTCTCCAGTGAGCAATGCAAGCGACTTATATTATTAAAAAAAATGTCACGTAAGATTTCTGGCACCCTTCACTAGAGTTGGCACTTGAATATCCCATTTTTTTTAAAGAAAGTGGCATTTAAGTATATCTTTCGGAACTTTTGGTACTTAAACGTCCTCCTATACCAAGTTTTGATATTTGCGCTATACTTTTGCCTAAAAAGAAATGAAAGATAATAAATATTTTGATCAATTTCCCACGGTTGTATCCATGTTCTTCCATTTCCATGGATTTTGTGCACATATTCTCACGACGCCACAATCCTATTTTCGGACGGTTGCTCCTTCAAAAATGCATGTTAGTTGCCTTGTTCCACAGTGACTTCAGACCAATAATCATATCTTGAGGCTTTTTATGTATTCAATCTTCTTTTAACACCTTAGCAAGATCTTATCTGAATGTTGGTCAACATGTCTTAAGTTTTTTTTTTTTTTAAAGACTTTGGAAATTCTGATCGCATCGAAGGCCATCTCTAGGCCAAAAAGAGTTGTAGGAATCCTTAAATGTCATTTTTCTTGATCGGACCTGTAAAGTCAACTTTCAAGCAACCACCTTAAAAAAATTAAAAAATTAAAAAAAAAAATCAAATCAACTCATTTTTACCTTAATTGGACTTTGAATGCATCAATTTTACAAAAATCAATTAGAAATTGAATTTTTCCCAAATTGGGAATCCGGTTTTCGATTGGTCAAATTCAAAATTCATCGATTTCTAGACATTTTTTTGGTTGCAGTCTTTCACGATATTTGGTCCTGGGAACATTATCGATCATAATTTGAAACCAATTTTGCCAATTTCAAGTTTAATAAATGATAGTTCGGGTGTGGGTTTAAGGTAGGGGCAACTTTGGGTAAACCCTAATAAACCAAAGTTGACCCAGTCTAAAAAGGACGGCCAAGGTCCGAGGAGGCATAGCTGACGCCCCCCTCTTGCCCAACTTTGAAAAGATTTCCCAAATTTAAGGCCAAAACAAAAAGACCAAAATGCCCTTGCATTTTTTTAATGGTATCTTGGCCACTTATTAGACATATGATCATGGCCACTAAGATAACACATCATCAAGCCGTGTCACCTTAGATTAGCCTATCACATCCTTTCTTGTTCACCAAGCCCAAATAGGGACCCTTAGATCAAAGATAGGGTAAGGATTGCATCTTAAATTAGAATATGAGTATAAAATGATTTTGAGAGAAACTCTAAAGGGGAGAGCAACCACCACTCCCTCTTCTCAGCCCCTCCCCTCTCTGGTCGCTCTCAACCCCTACCGGAAAGCTTGATTCCTCATTGGTCATGTAATAGATTGGGGCATTACAAATGTATTTTTATTAGGAGTCAAATTATTGGTGGGCTTGATCAGTAATTTCATGAAAATGTGAATGAGGCCTTTGAAAGAAAAATTTAGGTGTCAACGATAATATTCCTTAAAGATTAGTAAGTTAATTATTTCTTTTTCAATCATACCATGAGTGAAATTTTGTTCTTTTTTATTAGTGCTCCTAACTGCATATGAAACCAGTCTCACGAATTGTTAAACTGGACTGTAGAATTTCCTTATATGTTGGCATTTCAGCCCGTGATGTCTCCATGTGTTGATAGATGGATTGCTAGGGGAGAAGCGAGGGGCATGACAAATCCATACCCTATGGGACACCATCCTGAATGAGCCAAATTTTCCCTAAAACCTTGCGGAAACTGGGAAGGGGTATACTAATGTTGTCAAAATGGTCCATAAACCCATATTTTAACTCAAAGTTATGGAAGTGGGTTGTAAATGGGCTAGCTTAAAATTAAGATATTTTATGATGGACTCTAAATCAAAAAGCTTACAATATATGGGTTTTAAAATGAACCTATTTAGGTAGCGTTTGATTCAATCTTTCCTAGAGGTTTTAAGGAAATGCATAGGAATTTAGCCCAAAGGCCTTTGGGGAAATGCAAAAGCCGTTTAGTAAGCCATACTTTTATAAACAACTTTTAGAGAAAGTCCATTTAATGGAAGTGCATTTAAAAAGTTGCTTTGGGTGATTAATGTAAGCTTTTCAATTTTAAATTTGTTTAAAATTGAAAAACATAAATTTGCAATTTTTTAAATTTAAACAATGATAACATTGTGAAAGATATGTATTAACGAATTTGTAGATAAAAAATAAAATTTCTTTTTTCTTTTTGTTTTTTTGCTAAAAGATTCAAATGGAAAAAATCCATATCAAAGTGGGCACTCTCTCAAGAGTACTTTCATTGGAATAAACATGGTAATGTATGCTTGGAGGAAAGAAATTCATTATCCGTAAGAATTACAAACATCCTTAAATATTACCTAAAATTATAACTATATTTGATCATGTAAACGTATCATATCAAGGGCTGTATCATCATTTGTAGCTTTACTCTCCTTATTTACATCATGGGAATCCATTGTATATAAATTGGGCCAATTTACTCTTGCAAAATATGTATCATTTATGATATTTTTCCATATTCCACTTTTTTTTATTACACTAAATACTCGCTCAATTTCTAAGCATAGTGAGGAATGGGCACGGTTAAATACTTTGTTATAACTTGTAAGTACAAGACCTCATTGAAACTTAAACAAATGATCTAAGGCTACGTTTAGTAATCATGATAAGATTTGGGATAGAATAAAATTTATCCTATCTTACGTTTAAGGCGCTTACTCAAGACAACATAAAGTAAAATATAAGGGGAATATAAATAAGATAAAATTATTTCATGGAAGAGGTGAGATAAGAGTGGATAGGATTTTTAACATCCACAATAGAAAAGTTATTTTTCTCTAATAACAAATTTCTTAAATTAACAAAATTAAAATTATATTTCAATATAAACAATATTTGAATTCTAATATAAGAAATTCAAAATAATATAAAATAAAAATTTAGTTATTCTAATTTAATCTTATAACTTCAATATAAAAATAAAAATATATTTATATTTATTATATATTTTAGGTATTTTAGTATTTTAGGTATATTAGTACATTTTATTATTTAATAAAATTTTAATAGAGAATGATGGAATGGCAAAAAAGAAATAAAAAATTGACTAAAAAGGAGAAAATAAAATAAAAAAGCAAACAAAAATAAAGTAGGCAAGAGTATCACCAAAGATTTTTACCATCCATTTGTAAAATTCTTGGTTCATTTCTACTAATCTAACGTTTATACAAAATAATGTAAATGAAATCATACGAATATATCCGATTTTATTACTAAATCATCAAACGGTGAATAGGATATAGTAAAATCTCTAATTTCTTTATATAGCCCCAAATAACCCATGGGATTTAGATATTTAGCATCAAGTAAATATTACTTTTTACACAAAAATCATGTAAATTTAATCAAAAAATGCCACATACATATATTAATGTATAAAAATCATTAATTAAAGAACTTGTCGGAGGATGAGAAAATTGTAAATCACATCTCCCAAATGAAAAATGATTGTAGAAAGAGCAGCTACACATAGCTGCAAATATCCATTTCAGGAGAATAATCCATAACTAGTTAAATTAACAAAATATGGTTAAAATAAGAGATGTATCAAATTATCTAAATCATTCGTCGACAGAACACTTATCAACCATCATATATATTCAAACTCCATAGAGAGAGAAAGGAGAGAGAGAGAGAGAGAGAGAGAGAGAGAGAGAGAGAGAGAGCACCAACTAGAAATAGGTCTCATAATAGAATATAAATAGAAAAAAGTGAGTGATGACTTATGGCACGCATGATAGTCATTTTATTTTTGTTCCAGAACTATTTTTTTGTTCTAGACTTGTTTTTGAAACAGAAATCCATTTACTAAAACTATTTCATTTTTATATTTATGGAATAGATTTTTATTCTAGAAATATGTTTGGAATAGAAATCGAAGTAAAATTTTTTTACTTCTTTATTTCTAGAACAGAAATTTGTCCTCGTTGCTAGCTGGCCACCTATTTGCTGTTGGCTACCACTCCCCGGTCATCATTTGTCGGCCGCCGCCGCTCATCGTCCTTCGGCCACTACCCTCGCCGTCGTCAGTCACTGGCTACCATTGCTCGGGAGAGAAATTTTGTGTCGTTATCAAGCGAATTTCTATTCTAGGAATAGCAATTTTGTGTCGTTATTAAATATATATTTGTACTTAGAAACTCATCTGATAATAGAAATAGAAAAATCTATTACTATTCTAGAAATCAATTTCTGGCCATAATGATTATCATTCGCGTCCTTTAAGTAAAACACCAACAAGAAACAGGCTTTGCAATAGAATATAAGCATGTCTTGTCAACTAATACAAATAAGTAGTGCAAATATGTTTCACATTATATCAACGTAGCATATAAAAGAGTTCAAATCAGCAGCTAACATCCTAGTGATGATTATGCTTTTTGAACTTATGCTTGATCCATGCAACTTTTTCTCGATTGCTATCCAAGTTTATGAAAATTTGCCTATTGTCTTTCTTTTTCCGCAAAATGATCAAGTGCAAATAAGTATAAATCTTGGGCCTTGTTTGTTAACTATTCTAATTCTCTTTTTTTTTCTTTTTGTTTGTTCCCCGGAATAGAAAAAAAAGAATAGAAATCCATTTGACAATGTTAGTTAATTTTCTATTTCCCGAAAGAGATTAGTGGCTAGGGAACAGATTTGAAATAGAAATAAGAAATAGGAAAAATCTCCTTTTTGTTCTCGGGAACAATTTTCGAAATAAGGTCATTTTCTTTTTGTTCTTTTCTCCTTCTTCCTCATCCTCTACCCAGTCGCCGAGCCTTAGCAATGGCCGGCGACTGGCCAGAGATGAGGTTTGGCAGCCTCGCCCAACGATTGGCTAGAGAAGGAAGAAGAAGGGGGAAAAAGAAAATAAAAGAATTCAAAAAAATTAGAAAAATCTTAGAAATTTATTAAAAAAAAAAATATATATTGCAAAAGAATTTGAGGTTTGTACCAAATGCATTCATGTTCTTTTTTTATTTCGAAAAAAAGAAATTTTGTGCAGTTATCAAGTTTGTTCTTCTACTTAGAAACTCGTCTAAGGTATTGAAATTACAAAAAAAAAATACTATTTCTAAATAGAAATTGTTCGTAGGAACAAAAATGTTACCGAACGCATTCTTGGTCTTGCTTCATCTCAAGTGTGGCTTTCAACGTCTTTATGATTTCCTTGTAAGAATCAAATTCCTTAGCAAAAGATGTGAGATTGCTCTTACTTTTAATAATAGAAAAAATTCTATCCATTTGCATTGTTAGCTTAGCTGTAGTCAATTTCTTTTGTTTCATTTTTTGAACTTGCCTCGCTAAACTCTATGCAACTTTTTTTAAATGGTTTTGAGCATGTTTAATAATCTTTTCATCTACATTACACTCTATATTATTATTATTATTAGTAGATTATGTACAATCTACGATATCAAGTTTTGTGGCCATAATATCATCATCAACACAAAAACCTTATGTAGGATTTCATGTAATACTTTCAGTAGCAACTATATCTCTAAATATTCTATCCAAAAAATCTTCAAGATCCACATGTATACCTTTCATTATAAAAACTCTAATCTTAGGATTTTCATGCTACAATAAATATGTTCACGAGTTGTATCATAAAAGATGAACTTCAAAAAAAGTAACAAAAGATGAGGAAAAAACTTGAAATTTCCTCTCTCACCATTCGTCACTTGTATCAATGGTTTTCATCTTTGGATCTTGTCTTAATCTTGCTTTCTTCCAAGCCAATTGCCTCCATTTGTTCTTTTCTTCCTTAACAATATCCCACTTGCTCTTTATTTAATTTTTATCATACTTTTTGCCTCTTAGTTCCATAGACTTGTTAATTATGGTTGTCCATTCATCCCTTTTGTGGTTTGCAGGACTATTGCCTTTTTTCAATTTATTCAATGGACAACTTACAAAAGGTTTCTCTTTACCCAAAAAAAAAACTTACAAAAGGTTTCTACATCTTTCAAACTTCAACATGTCGTTTCCTTTGATGAATTTACCATCTATTAGTAAAGTGACCCGAACAAATTTGAGAGGCACAAATAAACAAGACAAACCATAGAAGAAAAGCCAATTATTTTCTGTTCCCAAGAAGTAAAGGTCTCTTAAATCTGCACAAGATCCCATGAGGCAAAATGCAGCTATAGAGACTAGGATCAGAACTAGAGTCGTGCAGCTCTAACATTGGCTTTTGCAGAATCATCCACCAAGAAGAAGTGAATCCCCCTGATGTTGCTTTCGAAGAATTCCTACTGAAAGGCCTCCTGCAAATTCTTAAGTTGCCATATGAATTACTCCCTTTGCATGCCATACTAGTGGAGGTCCTTTGTGAGGTGGAGGAGCTCGGAGATGTTGGCGGGCGGGATCGGACTTGGGCGAAGGAGAGCAGGAAGTAGGTGCCGAAGGAGCGGCCGAATGCTGCCTTCTGGGAGGAGATCTTGGACAACTCAGCAGCAGCAGCGGATTCTTCGGCGAATTTTGTCATGGTAGAAAATTGAAGGATCAAAGTTTGCTTTGCCCTCACATGCATCGTGAGGTCACAACTCCCGTTCATAATTCAATAGATCGGGTATGGCATTGTGTCATACAGTTATGGTTTTTAGAGATTCATGTGTATTGACATTGAGTCTTCAGTTCATATTAGGTTTCTTAATTTGCTGTCTGTGACTCCATGAGCAAGCTTCACGTTGTTTCTCTTCCATTTGTTAATGATGTGGATTTCTGTCATTCGGGCCAAGCATTGTTCAAACTTGCATTGTTACAGTTTGTTGATATGAAAATACACCCGGAATCACCCTGTTGTTGAGAACAAATTGAAATCAAACTGTTGATATTTCATAATTGCTTGCATTGGTCATGAGATTCGTGATTTTTGTTCAATTAAGCCTCTCAGATAAATCTATGAAACTTGTAAATGTGATAGGTCGAGAGAGAGTTTAGTGCCTATCACATTTACAAGTTTGACGAAATTCCTAAGTCGGCTGCATGCTTGGCTATTGATTGTTTGTTTATGGCATGTGTGCTTGGTTGTTATTGATGATTGATTTTTATTCATATCGCACATGATATCCTGCTTTACTTTAATTTGGATTATTTCTCTATTCAACCATGAGATTTCCATAGATCAAGGTTGCTTGTTTTTTTTTTTTTTGAAAGCCATTTTCCTGGATTTGGAAGGTCGGTTCTTAGAAGATGGCTGGAATAAGAAGACTATTGTTTCGACTCTGTCTTGGGTTAATTTGACTCTCCAGTTCAGAGAAGATGAGTGGAGTTGGAAAATGAAATTTGTTTCAACTTTGTCATCATTGCCCATAAAGTGTTCTTGATAAAGGAATTTGACTTTTCAGCATATATAGTTCGTCAGTTGTGTGAATTAGAATGTTCATATAGCCTCCCTATTGCCCACAACTTTGGTTGTGGCTTGTGTCAGGAATGCTAGGCGGCACGTTTGGGGGTATCGCATTGGGCAGGTAAATTGCAGATCTGGCTTGTGTTGAGCTACATTAGCGATCTTTCCCGTTTCGCGGTTTCATTGCTGGAAGTGTGGTTTCTGGGTTCGCATTCGGCTACCAAGTTGGATTCGCAGTTTTGTTCGATTGATTTTGGTCATCGCCAGTGCGTGGGTTGACTTGGTTTTGGTAGGTTGCGCTCTGCTGAGCTCCATTCAGTGTATTCTTGCCTTGTTTAGGGGTCACTTGTCCACTCGTTTTTGAATCACTTCACTGTTAGCTGAGAGATTGCAGGATGGACTACATTTATTGATTGGTCTGGGTGTTTGAATTTGAAATGAGAAACTGTGCTTGTAATTGTTGGCTTGGGGGTTAAAAAAAAACTGGTCTTTCTGCAAAAGAATCGATGACCCTTGAAGGACGTGATGAGAAGGTCGGGTTGCTATTATGCGGATCCATTTTACAAGTGGAAGAGAGCCCAGAATGAATTGGTGTTGGTCATGGTGATGGGTGAATATCTAGTATGTTCCCATTTTTAACTGTTGTATTGTCAAGTGTCGTGCAATATGTGGCCACTCAAGCGAAATCAAGAAAGCCGGAATGAGCAAAGCTTCTGGTCAGGATTTGGGATTTTTTAAGTGGTCAAGTGGGAGTCAGGAGTGTAGTGCTGACAGTCCTAGTAGGTCCCTGTTTCGCACGCTTGGTTAAATTTCTCCACCATTATTCTTCCGATGAGTAATTTGGTTTGTTCTGGTCGTCTTGTTCCATGATCAGCAAAAACTTCAACTATTCCAGCTGGAACGTTTTCCTTTATTGACGCCTGAGCTGTTTTACATAGGGCTGTGCGGGAGCTGAGTTTCAGGTTATGGCTGCATTGGTTCCGTTTCCTTGCTCGACTATTCGCAGGTCTTCTTGCTCTTGCCTCGGAGATCTGAGTCACGTTGCCACCCGATTTAGGAGCTGGATTCACCCTGGACTTAGCAGGGATGGAGAGCCTTCTGGGTGGGCTTCGCAGATTCCTCCTTTCCCAGAGAGATCAAGAATGCCCAAGCTTTTTATTCACCGAGGGTGAGGGTCTCGTCCTAAACACAGCGCAATTGCAGCGACATCACTAAGCATTTCACATAGATGGAGCTCACTTTTAATTCAGCTATAGTAGTAAAATGTCTTAATGAGCATTACATGAACCAGTCAAGATTTCTAACAAACACGAGAGTTGATGATCAAAGTATCAAGTATGTCTACAAACCGACATTCAATGCTTAACCAGCACATGTGCATCAACTTAAACGCCCAGAAAAATCAGGAGACAAGCCCTCCGGCAAAATTAAATTGCAACATCTCATGCCAGATACTCTCCCACCCTTTCAATCTGTTCAATCTAACATTGTAACCCAAAACCCTCCTCGATCATTGCGACAAGCACGAGCAATTCCAGAATGCGCCACGGCATACAGGCCCCCACACGGCACACACATCCAGCACTGCATTCGCAAACGAGGTAACTCAAAGATCAAATTGTCTGTAATCTTGCACAAACTGACACGAATTGTACATCCTAGAGAAAACCTAACCGAAACAAGCAAAAGCAAACGATAGCTCGATTTCCACACGCGATGAACGCACGCTCGACTCGGTCTGATTCCGGAAAATCAATCGCTCTCTCACGCACACACAAGACACCCCAAACTACCGGCTGAGGAACAGAAAACCGTCAAAGCGACGACCAGTAAAAGGAGAGGAGATCGAGGGGAACCAACCTCCACGACGAAGAAGAGCTCGCCGCCGCCTCCTGCTTCTCCTCCTTCGGCATCGCCGCCGATCGCAGCCCGTAGTGGAGCAGCTTCGGCTTCCCTGAAGAAGAAGAAACTCGCCACCATCACCAAATGACGCAAGAAGGCAAAAAAAAAAGCCAAAAAGGGGACCGCCGAGAAACACCGCGACGACGCGACAACTCGACTTCACCGTCGTCGCGAAAAGACGAGATAGAGAGAGAGATGACCGGAACCGGTGGACTGTTCCTTGGCAGCCTCTTCCATGTCCGACGCCTTCCCTCTCCTCTCCGGCGAACCTCCGATCCGATCTTCTCCTTCACTCCGGCGGAACTGAGGAACGATCGCCCCTCTCTCTCTCTCGAATTAATTTAAAAATAAATAAATTAATAGTAATAGGGAGACGAAATCGTTCTTTTCTATTTTTGGGCGGGAAATTTTCGGCCTCCCTGTCAAAACCGCTTCGGACGCCCGTCACGTGAGCTAGCTCGCGTGATGATGAGACGGGGGTGGGTTTTGACGGGGTGAGGACCGGATTAACGGATAAACTTTTTGGCTGCTGGAGCTTTGAATGGGGCCCAAGTCCCGTTTCTGCCGCGGGCCCAGGCAGAGGGAAAAGCTCCGCGGAAAATTCGAAACGCACGGCCGATGGGACTTTTTATCTCCGTGGGTCGGTCAGAGCCGTTGGATTGGAACCAGGGCTTGGACTTTATGGTTCGCGTCCGGTTCTTGGGGCCCCGTTCGAGGGCATTGGCTTGTTCTAGGCCCATTTCGGCCCGTGACGTCTCCACGTGTCGGCGAATGGATAACTAAGGGACGGGCGAGGGGCGTGATAAATCCATGTCCTGTGGGACAGCTTCTTGAAACGGCACTTTGGCCCAATTCAAGCTCCAGCAGTCTCAAAAGCTTTGGGAAATACAAAGGAATTTAACCTAAAGGGTTTTGGAGGAATGCCAAAAACTACTTGGTAAATTGTGCTTTAGAAACAATTTTGAGAGAAAGTTCATTTGATATAAACGCATTTGAAAACTTCTTTATAACTTGTAGGTGTAGGACTTCGTTAAAACTTAGGCAAATGATCTAATTTCTTTATATGACCTTAAATAATTGTGGGATTTTAATATCCCACATCTACAAAATGGTATTTACTGACACAAAAATAATGTAGATTCAATAAATAAAAATACCACATATATATTAATGTATAAAAATCATTAATTCACGAACTTGTCGAGGATAAGAAAATTGTAAATCACACATCTCTCAAATGATAAACAATTGTAGAAAGGGTGGCTACAGTGAGTTGCAAATGTCCCTTTTGGGATAATCATCCATAACTTGTTAAATTAACAAAATAGAGTTAAAATAAGATATGTAACAATTTATCTAGATCATTCACCAACATAACACTTACTAACTATCATATATATGCAAACTCCACCCAATAAAGATAACATCAACTAGAACAAGTCTCAAAATAGAATAAAAATAAAAATAAGTGAGTGATGACTTAAAATAGAACACCAACTAGAAATGGGTTTCATAATAGAACATAAATATGCCTCGTCAACTAATACAAATAAATAGTGCAAATATATTTCACATTACATCAATGTAGCATATGAAAGAATTCGAATAAGTAGCTAACATCCTAGTGATGACTATGCTTTTTGAACTTTTACTTGATTCACGCAACTCTTTCTTGTTCGCCATCCTAGTTTATGAAAATTTGTCTATTGTCTTCTTTTCTTTTTTTTTGCAAAATGATCAAGTGCATCTTCTGCAAAATGATGAAGTGCAAAAAAAATATAAATCTTGGGCCTTGTTTGTTAACTATTCTAATTCTCCATTTTTCTTTTAGTTTGTTTATCGAAACAAAAAAAGAACAGAAAACTGTTTGGTAATGTCGCTAATTTTTCTATTTTCCTTGGAACAAATTAGTGACCAGGGAATGGATTTAGAATAGAAATAAAAGTAGAAATTTGTTTCCGGTAACAATTTCTTAAATAAAGTCATTTTCTTTTTTCTTTTTTCGTTTGTTCTTCCTCCTCTAGTTAGTCGTCGGGCGAGGTCGCCTATGACTAGCCAAAGATGAGATCCGACGACCGATTAAAGGAGGAAAAAGAAGGGAGGAAAAAACAAAATAAATTTTTTAAAAAAAACTTAAAAAAGAAAAATCACATAAAATTATTAAAAAAACAAAAAAATTCCATCACAAAAAAATTTGAAAATCGTACCAAATATATTCATGTTTTTTCTTTTTCAATTTCAAAAAAAAAAACTATGTGCAATTACCAAACATCTTCTTCTCCTCAGAAACTTGAATATAAATGGAAAAAAAACTATTTATAAATAGGAATTATTCTCAAGAACATAAATATAACCAAACGTACCTTGGTCTTGTTTAATTTTACATTAGCTTTCAAAGTCTCTAAGATTTCCTTGTAAAGATTAAACTCCCTAACAAGAGATGTGACATTGCTTCTACTTTTCAATAACTGAAAAAATTTTGTCCATTTGCATTGTTGGCTTAACAGTTTTAGTTAATTTCTTTTGTTTCTTTTTTTGAACTTGCCTCACTAAACTCGTGCCGCTCTTTGTGGTTTTAATCCTGTTTAATAATCTTTTCACCTACCGTACACTCATTATTATTATTATAGTAGATCTTGTAAAGATCAAACACCCTAGCAAGAGATGTGACATTGCTTCTGCCTTTCAATAACTAAAAAAATCTGTCCATTTGCATTGTTGGCTTAGGGGCTGCATGGTAACATTTCCGTTCTTTTTGTGTTCCAAGGAACGTAAATAAAAAAAAGTGTTTCTGTTCCGGAACAATTTTTGACCGTAAAAAATGCGTTTGGTAAATTTGTTTTAATAAAAAATGAATAAACGCGTTTGGAAATTTTATTCTTTTTTTGTTTCTTTTAATTTTTTAATATTTTTATTTAATTTTTTCCTTTCTTTTTTATTTTTTCTTCTTTTGGCCGGTCACCGCCTCCGGCGACCGGCCAACGGGGCCGGCGGCCTCGCCTAGCCACGGCGAGGCTCGCCGGCCCTCGCCGTGGTTGGGCGAGCCTGGCCGGCGAGGCCGAGCCTCGGCGGGGCCGGCGCGGGCTCGGCGCCGGATCTGGGCGAGGCCGAGCTCACCCGGCCAAGGCGAGGCTCGGCCTCTCCGGGAGCCGGCCATGGCCGGCGACCGGCCAAAAAAAAAAAAAAAAAAAGAAGAAGAAAAGAAGAAGAAAAGAGAAGAGAGAGAAGAAGAAGTGTTTCTTCAAAATCGTTTCTAACAAGAAATAACTTTTTTTTTTTTCTCATTTCTCGGTTCTTTTTGTGTTCCTAACAAAAAAAAAAAAAACAGAAACGCAACCAAACGCGTTTCTGTTCCTTTTTGTTCCCAAGAACAAAAAAACAAAAAAAGTGTTCAAAAACAGAAACGAGGAGTAAAAACATGCAGGCCCTTAGCAAACTTTAGTTAATTTTTTTCATTTCTTTTTTGAGCTTGCCTCTCTAAACTCCGTGCCGCTCTTTTGTGGTTTTAATCCTGTTTAATAATCTTTTCACCTACATTGCACTCAATATTATTATTAGTAGATCGTGCACAATCAGCAATATCAAGTTGTGTGGCCATAATATCTTCATCAACATATAAACCTTGTGTAACATTTCATGTGATAATTTCGGTAGAAACTATATCTCAAAACATTCTATGTAACAAAACTTCAAAATTTGGATGTATACATTTCATTCTAAAAACTCTAACTTTGGGATTTTTCTGCTATAATAAATATGTTTATGAGTTGTATCATAAAAGATGAACTTGAAAAAAAGTAACAAAAGAAAGGGGAAAAAAACCTGAATTTTCCTCTCCCACTATTTATCACTTGCATCAATGGTTTTCTTCTTTAGATCATGTCCAAATCTTGTTTCCTTCTGAATCAGTTGCCCCCATTTGTTCTTTTATTTTTTAATAATTTTCCACTTACTTTTCATTTGATTTTTATCATACCTTTTGCCTCTTAGCTCCTCAACCTTGTTAATTATGGTTGTCCATTCATCCCTTTTGTTGTTTGTAGGATAATTGCCTTTTTCAATTTGTTCAACACGTAAGCATGTCAATATTATGTGATCATTAAATAGGGCAAGGTAATGATATGTATGAAAATATGTTGCATATTGGATGTTGATTGTTAAATGAGTGTTGATTCCGCAGTTGACGCAAGGAAGATCCTATAATTATAATGTTAGCATATGCACTCTTGCTATGTGATTAAATGCAACTCGGCTCTTCTCAAGTCTTAAATGTCCCTCTCAGCTCTTGCATCTCGCATTAACTCTCAGTCTTCAGTAAGTTTTTCACGTCTCATTTTCTGTTGTCTTCCGTCTGGTTCAGGTGATTTTATGAGCCACTAGCTTGGCTCGGCTTCTTTGGGGTGATTCCAATTGTTCTATGAGATGATCATTCGAGGGGATATATTTGTGGATGATTTGGAGGGGTTGACATGAAATTGGACGTGTGCTTTGGGATCAAGGTTTGTTTTTGAATGGTGCATAGGCGAGTCAGGTTTGTTGTTCGTGTCTTTCTCATTTTTTATTGGATAGATTTCTGTATAGAGTTAAAAAAAAAAAAAAAGAGTTTTATTTTATTGAAGGACATGTTTTCTGTATCTTGTATATTTGAACAAAGATAACAAGCATGAGCTATTGGTCAAATCCTAATTTATCGCTCTATATTTTCCGGTATTAAGAAAGTTCATTCCTCTCCAATTCATGACTAAATGACTCCAAGAAACCTATATGGATAGCTTAATAGATTCTTCTTTTGGTTGTTTGGTAATACGAGTAGTGGAGGAAAGCTAGTTTTATAGAGTGAGTTTTGCCTTTTCATTTGAAGCTCGTGATTGGAAGAAATCGTAAATCTCCTCCACTCTTCACACTTATGTGTTGGTTCTACAAAGTGAGTTTTATATTCTCTCAAGTTTTGTCAACTGTCGATGCTTGGATTTACATTGCTGATGTTTGGTCTGGTGAAATTTCCCTGCTAATTAAGTTCCTTGAGTTTCCTTTGAAGTTGTTATAGCATTCACCTGCAATATATTTGTTGCGCTTGTTTTAGCTATGCTTTCACCTTGAAGAAAAGTTGAATTTGGTGGATGTTCCAAGTTTGTAAATCTTGCGGTTCACACAATGGCTTTTTACAAATGTAAAGACACTTGAAACGCTTGCAAATTATAGGTCTTCATGTGCAGATTCACATATCATTTTTTTTCATAAATTTTTAACGTTTAGTAATATTTTATACTCCAATGGAGAAAATAAATAGATAATTACTTAGACCTGCTTTGTGTAGCCCAATTATTCGAGTAAACATATATCTAATATCCATGTTCATTCAACGCGATAATAATGATAAATTTTCTATTTGCATAATTTGAAAGATCTCGTCGTAATAATTAGGAAAAGCACAAGTGTTGTATAAAGTTACAATTTCAATTGTGTAGCATAAATAGACAGTGGACGTTATTAGTGCAATCCGGTGTTTGGACTCTCAGAGCAATCCTTCATTTTTATTATGTAAAATAAGGTGCGTTTGATTCAAGATTCTCAACGCTTTTTTGAGCCTCTAAAGCTCATTTGGAGAAATCTTGACTATTTCCAAGAACCATTTTGAAATAGGCTTTCAAAAAAGTCAACATTAGAACACCGAAAGGCCAACGCTTTAGAAAGACTAGTTTGAGCTTTCAACATTTGGCCAAATGTTGAAACTTATTTTTTTTTCCAAAACTATCCTCACTCATTCTTCAAATTTCTGATTTTGCCCTTGTTATTATTTTTTTAAATGAGAAAATAATGCTAAAAAAATCAAATATATATAAATGCTAAAAAAATTAAATATATTTTGGTCTTTTAAAAAAATATATTTATATATTTGATTTTTTTAGCATTATTGTCAAAATTTATATTTAAAAAGTTGCATACATTATTTTTTTCAATTTTAAACAAATAAAAATTATAAAAATTCCGATGAAGGGTTTGGTCTTTTAAAAAAAATTATATATATATATATATATATATATATATATATATATATATATATATTTGATTTCTTAGCATTATTTTCAAATTTATATTTAAAAAGTCGCATACATTATTTTTTCAAATTTTAAAAAATAAAAATTTAAAAATTTCCACAAAGGATTTGGTCTTTTTTTTAAATATGTATTTATTTAATTTTTTTAGTATTATTGTCAAAATTTATATTTAAAAGTTGCATACATTATTTTTTTTCAATTGTAAATAATTAAAATTTAAAAATTCTAATGAAGGGTTGGTCTTTTTAAAAAAAATTATATATATGTATTTGATTTTTTAGCATTATTTTCTAATTTATATTTAAAAAGTTGCATACATTATTTTTTCAATTTTAAACAAATAAAAATTTAAAAATTTTGAAGAAGGATTTGGTGTTTTTTTTTAAATTATATATATGTATTTGACTTTTTTTAGCATTATTGTGAAAATTTATATTTAAAAAGTTGCATACATCATTTTTTTTTCAATGTTAAACAAATAAAAGTTAAAAAATTCCAATGAAGGGTTTGGTCTTTTTAAAAAAAAAATTATATATGTATTCGATTTTTTTATTATTATTGTCAAAATTTATATTTAAAAAGTTGTATACATTATTTTTTTTCATTTTTAAACAAATAAAATTGAAAAAATTAATATTAATCACAGAAAAAAATTTTCAAATGTGTTTTCTACCAAACAGTATTTTTCTCAAAATTACTTCTCAAAGCATAATTTATCAAACGGCCTTTGCATTTACTTAAAGTCATTTAGGGTAAACTGCTTTACATTTTCTCAATGGATTTTCAAAATATTGAATTAAGCACACCCGTAATCTTCAAAAGCAAATTCTAGGATCCCCTAAATGATCCTCCACGTGCGCATAGCAAGCAAAATATATTATTATTAAAAAGCTTTAAAATAACAAAAGAAAAAAAGAAAAAAAAAATAAATAAGAGAAAGGCTAGAGAACGATAGATGGCTATAATGACCCAACCTAGTCTTTGGCTGAGGCAATTGAAACCGGTCATCATCACCCGCACCCTCCTCCTCGTCGTTGCGAATCTCTGTCCAGACCAACTTCCCAGCCCACTCTGGGCAGCCAACACCCTCCGCAACGCTCCTTCCCATACGCCCCCCGCCTCCTCTCGTCGAGCCGGTGGGACAATCCTCGCCGTGCGTGGCCTCCACGCCCTCTAAGCGCGAGTCGCGCGGGATCTCCCCACACCCTGCGACGGCAAGGGCAGGCGGGTAAATTCAGCGCGATGCCATCGGACCGAAGAACTAATTGTTGCGCTTTAGGCGTCACAACAAAAAAAGCACGCACTTTAAGAATAGGACCGGCGTTCCCTGTGCTCGAGCCGAGCTTGAACCTACTGCGACCGCCACGTGTCGAGCCGCAGTTGGGCGGTTCCATCCGGAGGGCCCGAGGCTGAAGCCATCTAGCAGCGGAGCGCCGGACTTACGTGAGCGTGGGGCCAGCTTGGGACCACTCCTTAAATTATGATATTTTTTTGAAGAATCTGAGCAGTTTTTTGCTCCACCAGCTTCACTGTGTGAGAGAGAGAGAGAGAAAGAGAGAGGCGAGAGGGGGGGTTGATGCTGCAACTAGATCGCAGCTTCCTTGATTTGCAAGCACATCCCTAATATATTATGTAGCATGGATACGGACACGTGACACGACACGACACGCCAATACGCTTTTCTCAAAAAATAAAAATAATTCCGACACATTTCGACACGTTATATATTAAAGAAGATATAATTAATTTATACTAAAAATTAATCCAATATTTGTTAATATAATTTATTGTTTTAATTTAATAGAGATTGAATGAGAAATTCAAAAATTGCAAACACAAAGAGTAAATTTGAAGGAACGTGTCCTTTTTTTTACACTTGTCGGAAATTAGTGAGATTTCTTATAATCCAAGATAGAGTTCGGAGTTCATAATATAAACTGGCTTGGAGCTCCTCTGCAAAATAAGGTTCGAGAAAAATGAAAATCTACAACAAGAACTCTCAAAATACGACCAAAAGAAAATGAAATAACTGAATTCGCCATGGAAAATATGACTAAAAGAGATAACTCGCAGGCGACGCCTGCGAGAGGAGAAAAGAAGCAAAAAAAAAAAAAAATCACAACTTTAAGTCTCGTGAGGGCAATGAAGCGATGCCGACGAGAAGAAGGGCGTTCCATCGTCACTCACGAGAATGTCAAAACTTATAAGTGATAAACTTGAGAGTTGAGAATTTTCTTATTTCCCCTTTATTTTTGTTATTTTCATTATTTTTTCATATATTTATATTTTGACCCCTCAAATATTGAAATTTTTTAAAATTGATCCCGTGCGTGTCGAAATCGCATGTTGAAATTTCGAACTCGCGTATCGGGAAGAGTTGACCACGTGTCAAATTTCCCGACACTCATTGACCACGTGTCGGACGCGTGTTGAAGTGTCGGACACAACATGAAGGCTTCTAAAAAGTGTCGGTACTTCTTAGCAAGTACATGCTCTCTCTCTTTCTGTGCCCATGATTTGTATAAAACGTTCTCGTGTCGAAATGTGAGTTGTTGTGTCTTCTTGATCCTTGGTTGTGGCTTGAATCAGGAATGCTAGGCGGTGCATTCTAGGGTAGCGCATTGGGCGGGTAAATTGCAAATCTGGCTTACCCTCGAGCTACATTGGTGATTTCTCCCGTCTCACGGTTTCGAGCTGGTAAGTGTGGTTTCTGGGTTGACTTGGTTTTGGTGGGTTGTGCTCTGTTGAGCTCCATTCGGTGTCTCCTCGCCTTATTTAGGCCTATTTAGTAACTTTTTCATTCATCTCAATTTCAATAATATGAGTGGGTTTTATTTCACTTTAATGCGCATGTAGGAAGCGTGCATTTACAAAAATCAAAATGAGTGTTAGAGTAGGATTAGAGTAGAGACCAACTAAAAAAAAATTATATTATGTTGTTCTCCAAAAAAAAAAATATAAATCCATTTGATAATGTTAATTAATTTTTCTATTTTTCAGAATAAAAAAAAAAAAAGGTCGGGAAATATATTTGGAACAAAATAAGAAAAAGAAAAGAGCTTCTTATTTCTAAGAATAATTTTTAAAAGTACGTTTTTTTCCTTTTTCTTCTTTGCTGGCCACCATCTCCCTTTGCCTTCTGCCGTCCGCTGCCCGCCATTGTCGCCTACCGCTGATGACCGCCAACGTCGCCGTCGGCAATTGTTAGACTGCGTTGCGGAATTTTCTTAGAAATTGGCATTGCAATCTGACCTGTTTTGTCCGGACTCGTGCCCTGAGAATGAGAAACTCGGGAAAACGTGACGTCCGGCAGGACAGAAAAACAAAAGCGAGGAAGAGAAAAAGGGCAGGGGAATCGAGACTCAAAGGGAGGGCGACCCAGTAGGAGTGGAATGGGCAATTTCGGGATCCGGTTCGAAAGGCGATAGCAGATATTCTCCCCTCTTTCCCTCTCTACTGCGTACAATAATTTTTGCTTTTTCGGCAACTGGAGGGCGCACCGATACAGGGGGCTTCCACGTGCCGAGGCCCGACCATGGTCCTACGCAAACCCGACGCGAGACCAACCTCCCCCGTACCGCAAACAGAGACAAGAGACTAGAAAAGGGGAGGAGGTAGAGAGAGAGAGAGAGACTCCGGTTGTTGTCGAGCGCCTTTTGTTGTCGGGCCTTTGGTTCTCCGGTTTCGCCGCGTTTCCTTTCGTTCGCCTCGTCGCCTACGTGCCCCCTCGCGGGTCGCGGGTCGCGGGTCGGCGCTGGCCGCGTGATTTTGGGGGGAGGTTGAAGTTAGGGTTTTTGGATTGCTTTCTTCCGGGGCGAAGAAGCGGGGATGGCGCTCGCCTCGTGATTTTGACGACAAGGATGTGGAAGACCATTTCCTTGCACTCTTGATGCTCCTCTGGATCCATGCTTAAAGTGTAAGTGCTGCTTAAGATTCTCGTTCCAAGGCGTGTTCTCCTGCTTAGATAATCCGGAAGCTCTCCTCCTTTTCTTTCGTTAAGTATAATCTAATTTTCCTTTGTCAATTTCCTCCGTGTAGATCTAGTGAGAATCTCTCTCTACATGTGCTTTTTGTCCCCGGTGAAATAAGGATCTCTGTACTTTGGGCATACACAACTCAGGTGGTTTGGCTCTGTTAGGAGGATTCAAGGATTTTGCATCGATATCAAGTCTATCTGGTCAGCTAACTGTCAGCATGACTTAGGAATCCTTTATGTTTCTATATGCATCTTTTTTTTATTTTTTTTTTATTGATCTTGTCTCTTTTTAAACGTTCTGTTCTTTTGCTTGGCACTGTCTCTGTTTTTCATGCCATGTCCTCTTTGTAGGTAATAGCAAAAGGAATGACTACAGAGCGAGATCGATTTCGTGAGTATGTGGAATTTTTGGAGAAAAGAAGGTGGAGGTGCAAGTTTTGCAAGAAAGAGTTTGCCGGAAGTAATCCTAGGATCTGGGCGCACCTCGCTGGAATTTCAGGCCATGGTATCAAAGCTTGTGAGAAAGTTACAGATCCAGTGAGAGCAGAAGTCATCAGGGTGTTTAATATACGCACGGGAGGCACATCGGGCACAGGAACTGAAGGAACAGTTTTTGGCGATAAAGTGTACTCCCAGGAGGCAATCATCAGGCAGAACTCGAATCAACTGGAAAGAAGCAGTTTTTATCTGCTGACCGGAGCTGGTACTGCTCCAGCAGGCCCTCAGGATGACGTTGCATCGAATCCCAATCACACGCAGAACTCGAATCAACTTGGGTGCATGCTGCAGCAACCATCTTTCTATCAGCTGACTGGAACTGGTACTGCTCCAGCATGCCCTCAGGATCAAGTGCCTTTGCCTCCTGGTGATATGCTTCTGGATAATCTGGAAAACACCCAACAATCCGATCCATTGAACCGTAGATTGGATGCAGCACATGGAAATGAAAATGCTTCATCTTTCCAGCAAGTTCCGATGGACTTGCAGGCTTCACCTTCTCTTGATTTTAGCGAGCTACCAGCGCTTCTTGAGATACCAAATGATGAGGTCCTTGGCAACAGTAGGCCGACTGGAACTGGTACTGCTCCAGCATGCCCTCAGGATCAAGTGCCTTTGCGTCCTAGTGATATGCCTCTGGATAATCTGGATAACACCCAACAATCCAATCCATCGAACCATCAATTGGATTCATCACATGGAAATGAAATTGCTTTGCCTCTCCAGCAACTTTCGATATACTGGTCGGTTTCATCTCCTCTTGATCAAAGTGAGCGATCGTGTGGTCATGTTGAATTTGGAGGTGATGTTTTACCCACTCCTCTACTCAGTAACATAACTATGACCAGCATTCCCCAATTTTCAAATGAACAATATCTAAGCTTTGACGAACAATTTGCAGGTGGAATCGCTCCAGGTAAACTGCCAGATTCAACAGAAAATTCCGACACAAATAGAAAGTCTGCTTTGGGATCAAATCTCTCCTTGATGAAGGTGCAAACGCTTCAACCGCGTGAGGAAATAGAAAGTCGGATGACATCCTGGTCAGCTTCCCCAAGGTGTGATAATCCAACTCCAATGGACATAGATCCCTCAACTGCATCACAGCAGCTAGAGGTGTCAACAAATACTATAGGCCCATCATCAGCACACGGTTTGTCTGGATTAATCTACATCTCTACTATGGTTCCATTAGATCCTTAATATATATCTCCAGATTATTGTATTGAGATCTAACATATGATGTGTTTTTAAACAAGATACTATGGGGGGTTCTCCAATCAGGAATATGCTGAGCATCCTTGCATATTCCATATGTCCAATATCACTTCCTTTTTATTGCACAATTTCTTTCATCAAAATATATAACTTTTGCGGATGTTGATTTTCGCTGTAGGTATTTTGTGTGATCAAGTTCTAGATGTTATTTTACATGTACACATGGCTTGATTTGAAAGTCCAATTGTTGATTGATCTTACACTTGAATCTTTTATTGCAAGCAGCTTCGGCGCCCCCTCAACTTCAAACTGTTCCACATGGATGCATTAATCTCACAACAATGCATCAGAATCCAACCTTGGCATCATCTTCGTCGAAAAAACAATCAGTCATGTGTCACCCAGAAGCTCTAATGGACAAGGATTCATGTATGCCATCATCATCACAAGCCCCAAATAATGCTCCACCACCTCCTCAGATTCTACCCTGTGGAACAGGCCTGATAGGCCCATCGTCAATACCAGGTCTATGGTTATTTACAAAAATTAATCCTTAGTTATCACCATGTTACATTATTATGGGGCAGCAAGACTGCTATCATGAGACTCTAACCGATGGAATTTTTAAATTGCAGAATTAGATACGAACGAGGGTGCGCCAATGACGAGTCATCCAAACACAAGGAACAACTTTGAAGAGAATGGAGCTTTGAAAAGAAAACTAGAACTACTCTATAGCAAAGAAGCTGAATTAAAATTTGCTGCGTCTCTATTCCTAAAGAAGCCGAGAAAGGAAGTTGCGAAATGGTTGGCGGATGTGGAGAAGCTTAGAATTGATTGTCCAGCAGCAGCAAGTGAGGATTGTTTGCCACCATATCAACAGGTGGATATACTAATGCATGAAGCAGAAGAGCTTAGCAGACAAGGTAAAGGGCTATTTGAGGCGAGAGAGGTCACTAAATTGTTAGAAGATAAGATGGTGGGAGAGGCATTTCAGATAAATACTACAAAGATTTTGAAGTTCCTAGCAGGGAATCAAATATCCCGACTAGGCATTTATGGAATGGGGGGTGTTGGTAAAACGACTATTATGGTGTGCATACATAATAGAATCCTCGAAGAAGCAAACTATGGCGATGTATTGTGGATAACTGTGTCGTCACGGAATTTCAAAACACGAAAGTTGCAGGACACCATTTGGGAGGAACTAGGTTTGGGCAAGCTACAAGAAGAGGATGTGAGGAAACGAGCGGCAATGTTGTGCGATCATTTGACGAAAAGAGGCAAATTGACAATAATCCTCGATGATGTGTGGAAATGCATTGATCTTACAGAGGTGGGAATCTCAGTTAAAGTGGATGGAATAAAGTTGGTCTTAACCACCCGTCTCTCTGGCATATGCAACCAGATGCAATGTGAAATGATAAAAATTGAACCACTATCTGATATAGAAGCCGAGAGTTTATTTTTGGAGAACCTTCAATTTGAAGGGGCCCTTAATGTGGAAATTAAAGCAGTTGTGATGTTCGTTATTAAAAAATGTGCAGGCTTGCCACTTGCAATCATAACGATAGCAAGAAGCATGCGAGGAGTGACCAACATGTTTGAATGGAACGATTGCTTGGTGAAATTGAAAGAATCAGAGATGGGGAAAACGGATATGGAAAAGGTCTTAAAGAAACTAAAAATCAGTTACGATCGCCTTGGTGATCATGAATATCAACAATGTTTCTTATCTTGTGCACTTTATCCAGAAGATTGGTTGATTGACAAGTTCAAGTTAATAGAATTTTTTATTGGCCAAGGATTGATTGGTCGATTGAATACGAGGGAGGAACAATATGATAGAGGCCTCACCATACTGCAGAAACTGGTAAATGATTGCCTATTGGAAAATCATGAGAGCAAGGTGAAGATGCACGATTTGATTAGAGACATGGCATTGTACGTCATGAGTGCAGTTTCAATTGTAAAAGCAGGAAAGGGGTTGAGGAGGATACCATCTGAGGAATATTGGACGGATGCTTTGGAGAAAGTTTCTCTAATGGAGAATGAAATTAGAGAATTTCCCTTGAACATGTCACCCTATTGTCCTAAACTATCAATTTTCCTATTGAATGCAAACCTCTTGAAGAATGTGGTCATCCCTGATTCTTTCTTCAAGCATTTATTGGGGCTAAAGGTTCTAGACCTGAGTGCATGTGTCCTAAAGGAACTTCCAGATTCCATTTCAGACTTGGTAAACTTGACAGCACTATCGCTTGGAGGATGTAAGGAATTGCGTCCTATCCTTCATTTAGGGAAGCTCAGATCTTTGAGAAAGTTGGACATTTGTGGTTGTCTTTGCGTTAATGCACTCGAGGGTCTAGAGATGTTGGTGAACTTGAGATACCTTGACATAACTATTACAGGCATAGAGGGATTACCCAAAGGAACATTGGGAGCTTTGTTAAACTTGCAGTGTCTTAGAGCTGGGCTTGTAAATGTAGAAGAAATTAGAGAATTGCAGGCATTGGAGACACTTGAATGCTTCTTCGACAATGTGCATGATTTCAACGAGCTTGTGGAGTGGCATAATGAGCGGGAGAATAACCTTCGCTATTACAATATCCGCCTGTGTCAAGATGGACTTCAGACTTTTTACAAAATAGATGTTGGTGTTCTATTTCAGGATTGTATGAGGAGTGTCGACATTACGGTACAGAGTCATGCTTTTTTGAGCGCAAGAGGGGAAAGTAGTGGCCGTGGCCGTGGCCATGGCCGTAGCCGTGGCCGTGGCCGTGGCCGTGGCATTTGTATTTTGATTCCCCAAGATGTGCGGAATTTGAGAGCGTGGAGTATCGACGGTGCGACAAATTTGTCTGACGTGGGTCTGCTTGAAAAGCTTGAGGAGCTAGAAATAGCATGCTGGAGCAACTTGCGGGTGCTCTGTGGAGGACAAGGTGAAGAAGTAATCGACATCCATGACTCCCCTACCCGAACCCCTACCCCTGTCCTCTTCAGAAATCTTAGGGATTTGAATATAATTGAATGTCCAAAACTGAAGTATCTCTTTGGGCATGAGCCTAAATTCTCCCTTCCGCATCTACAAAGTATTGAAATAGTGGGTTGTGTGGAAATAGTGGGGATAACAATGGCAACTACATCACCACCACCGTATCCACCCACAGCCTTCCCTAAGCTAGAAGAGATAGAAGTTTGGCGGTGTGATAAAATGAAGAGAGTGGTGGAAACTGAGTGGCTGCCTCACTTCCCTAAGCTGAGAAGAATCGATGTACACAATTGTAAGAACATGGAGGGAATAATCGGAGGTCTTTCCTCATACATGTCAATTGAAGAGATTTCTCCGGAACGGCTTTTGGTAAAAGGATGCCATGAGTTGCCACTAATGGCGGAGATGATAAGCGGAGCGGGACAAGGCCAAGAAGGGAGCATGACGACTCCTGTAAACAACACCCCTTCATCCTCCCAGTCTTCAATTTCTCTCCCAAAGCTGAATTCCTTGGTGCTAGAGGATCTACCCCAGTTGAAGAGCATATGTGAAGTCCCAGTAACTTGCAGTTCCGTAAGACATTTGGAGGTGACTAAATGCCCAGAACTAAATAGGATTCCTTTGGGGCTGCAATTACGTGATATCGAGGACCTTCCGTATATTGAGGTGGAAGGTGAGGAAAAGTGGAGTACGCGGATATGGGATCATCCCGATGGCGATTCTTCAATCTCATCTCCTTTTCGAGGGCGGTTACGGTATTCTAGAAGGCCGGTGCAATTCAGGTGAGTTATTGATATAATTTCCTTCATTCCCGATAGAAATCGAAAAATATTGAAGGAATTATCAATTATATTGCTATATATTTTGTACATGTACATAAGCCTATTTCTAATACAAAACAGATAAAATAGGAAAAAATATACGAAATAACGTTTTCTTATTTTACTGCTAAGATATCTAATCTTATGGATTGATTGACTCAATTAGTCCGTAATCAGAATTAGAATCAGAATCATATCATTTCATATCTCCAACAATTCCTTAAAAACCGTTACGAAGATGGGGAGCCCTTCTTTTTATAGAAGACTAGGATTAGAACTAGAGTCGTGCAGCTCTAAGTCTGGCTTTTGCAGACTTGTGGGCGAGTGAATTGTCCGAAATTGAAAGTGAATTCTCCCATGCTGATTTCGAAGAACTCTGATGAAAGGCCTTTGACTGCTGTTTTAATTACTCGAGCATGCTTTCCTGCAAACTCAAGTTGCCATGTGAATTAATTTCTCGTGTGCTGTACTAGTGGAGGTCCTTCACGAGGCGGAGAAGGTCGGAGATGCCTGGCGGGTGGGGCTGGACCTGGGCGAAGGAGTGCCGGAAGTATGCACCGGAGGAGCGGCTGAATGCTGCCTTCTGGGAGGAAATCGTGGGCAGCTCGGTGGCGGCGGCAGCGGCGGCTACGGCGAATTTAGTCTTAGTAGAAAATTGAAGGATAGAAATTTGCTTTGCCTTCACAAGCATCTTGAGCTTACAACTCCAATCCATAATTCAATAAATTGGATACGGCATTTTGTGTTACAGGTATGGTTTTCAGAGATTCATGTGTATTGATGTTGAGTCTTGAGTTCGTATTACGTTTCTTAATTTCCTGTCTGGGACTCCATGAGCAAGCTTCACGTTATTTTTCTTCCATTTGTTAATGATGTGTGTGTTTGTAATTCGGGCCTTGTTCAAACTTGGATTGTTGCAGTTCACTGATATGAAAACACACTCACAATCGCCCTGTCTTTGAAAACAAATCAAAATCTCTATGATAAATCTGTGATACTTGTAAGTGTTATAGGTCAAGAGAGAGTTTAGTGCCTACCATGTTTGATGAAATTTTAACTAGTAGCGTACTTGGCTATTGATTGTTTGTTCATAGCATGCGTGCTTGGTTGTTGTCGATGATTGATTTGCATTCATAATCCACATGGTATCGCTGCTTTATTTTAGTTTGGATTATTTCTTATTCAACCATGAGACTTCCACAGATCAAGCTTGCTTTGTTATTTTTAAGCCATTTTTCTGGGTTTGGAAGGTGTGTTCTGAGATGATGGTTAGCATAGGGAGACAATATTGCTTTCACTCTGTCTTGGGTTAATTGGGCTCTGCAGTTGAAAGAAGATGAAGGTTTTAAAATTTCAGCATTTATAGTTAAAATCAATTGTGTAAATTTGAATGTTCATAATGCCTCCCTATTTCAGCACCTAGAATTTTTTATACTTTGCACTGTCCAAGATATTGGCTAGTTTGGGTCCAAGTACTTGTTTGTCTTATGCATGCAACCATATTCGTATGAAGAGCAATCTATAGTGTGGTTTTGTTTATCAGTAAGTTTATGATCCAAAACCCGTTTATATTTAACCCAAAACCAGCCCGAACCCGTTTCATGATTTGTATATGGCATGGGCCAAACTTTCACCATTGCCTTCACGGCCCTGTTCATAGCCCTGTTGATATTTCAGAATCACTTGCATTGGTTGTGAGATTTGTGATTTTTGTTCAATTAAGCCCTCTTGAGAGAGTTTAGCCCCTATAATGTGTTTGATGAAATTCCTAAGCAGCGTGCTTGGCTGTTGATTGTTTGTTCATAGCATGTGTGCTTGGTTATTGTTGATGATGGATATGTATTCATAATCCATTGTGGTATCGTTGTTGCTTTATTTTAGTTTGGATTATTTCTTATTCAACCGTGAGAATTCCACATATCGATCTTGCTTTGTCTTTCTTAAGCCTTTTCTGGGTTTGGAAGGTGGGTTCTTAGATGATGGCTAGTATAGGAAGACAATATTGCTTTTTGACTCTGTCTTGGGTTAATTTGATTCTGTAGTTCAGAGAAGATGACCAGGGCTGGAAAATGAAATTTGTTTCAACTTTGTCGTTATTGTCCGCTAAGTGTTTGTGAAAATTTCTCAAAGGAATTTGACTTGAAAATTTCAGCATAGATAGATTAAAATTAGTTCCGTAAATTAGAATATTCATAAATCCCTATTTCAACATCTAGAATATATTTGATACTTCGCATTATCCAAGATATTGGTTAGTTTGGGTCCAAATACTCGATTGTCTTATGCTTGCAACCATATACATATGCAGAGCAATCTATGGAGCGATTTTATTTGTTAGTAAGTTTACGGCCCAAAACCCGTCTTTATTTAACTCAAAATCGAAGTTCAAACATGTTTTATGATTTATACATGGCTTGAGCTAAACTTTCACCGTCACCTTCATGCTCCTATTTATAACTTGATACCAAAAATTCCCTCACTAACTCAACGAGTGAGCCAGTTGTTGGAGTTGCTCTTTCTTTGAAGGCAATAATTTAAGGAGAAAAAATGCTATAAAGAAAAAATCAAGAATCTCAGGTTTGGCCAGGTATGAATTGGATATTGGTTGTGTCAGGTATAGATTAAGCACTATACATTGTAATTATATGATAATTTGAGTCGGACTATTTATGACTCGATTCAAACCCATCCCAACTTATTGTTTGACAAACCTACACGTACGCTACAGGGCAAGAGGCAGGATGGGGTAGAGCTAGCATTAGCCCTAGGCCGTCCCATGAATCCATCCTGGTTTTGGAGTTTTCATTGTATGTAAACACAAACAAATATATATATATATATTGTTTCCCTTGTATTCCGCCTTCAAATTGTCTCGCAACCACAATTTTGTGATATTTGGATTTTGTGTGACTCAGTAAAATCTGTTTATTCTTTTTCAAAACCTACCTATGAAGCCGTTTCTTATTATTACTCTATCTTTTTACATAATTATTGTAATAATAATAATGAAAAATGCCAAATATAATAATAAACGAATGCCAAATATAATGCAGGGCATCGCAAGGATTCGTTGTTCCGAGAAGAGTAAACTACCTCAGCTCCCCTCACGGGGAAGGGAGCATGTTTTTCATCCCATCATGTGCCCATCCTTAGAACTTATGTGATTATCGCGATAGCATGTATCAAGTGACTGTTACTATTTATTTTTTGTGTAAATCTTGCGGTTTACACGATGATTCTTTACAAATGTTACATTTGAAGGTCTCCACGTGCAGATTCACATATCATTTTTTTTTTCATAAAATTTTCTAAACTTTGAATAATATTTTATACTCCAACTGAGAAAATAAAAGATAATTACTTAGACACGATTTGTGCAATCAAATTATTCAAGTCAAACATATTTCCGATTTCCATGTCCAATCAACAAGATAATAATAACAAGATTTCTATCCGCATAATTTCAAAGATCTCATTGTAATAATAAGGAAGAGCACGTTTAAATGAGTGTATCAAGTTGCAATTTCAATTGCAATAACAACATGCCTAGATAGTGGATACAATAAATGTAATCTGGTGTTTGGACTCTCAAAGTAATTTCTATCATATAAATCTAATCTTCAAAAGCAAATTCCATGATCCCCTGCCCTAATGATACTCCACGTGGGTATAGCAAGCAAAAAAATATCATTATTAAAAGGCTTTAAAAGAAAAAAATAATAATGGAGAGACTAGAGAACGATGGATGACCATGACGACCTAACCTGCCAGCTGAGGCAATTAACACTGATCATCATCACTCGCCCTCATCGTGTTTGGGAATCAAGCTTTCTATTTGCATAATTTGACAATAAATAAATAATGGACATACATCCAATGTCCATCTTTGTTCAACGTGATAATAATGACAAATTTTCTATTTGCATAATTTGAAAGATCTCATGCTAATAATTAGGAAGAGCACGTTGAATTGAATGAGTATACTAAAGTTACAACTTCAATTGCAATAACATGCATAGACAGTGGACGCAATAAGTGCAATCCGGTGTTTGGACTCTCAAAAGCAATCCTCCATTTTTCATCATATAAAACTAATCTTCAAAATCAAATCCCATGATCCCCTAAATGATCCTCCACGTGGGCATAGCAAGCAAAAAATATTATTATTAAAAAGCATTAAAAGAAAAAAAGAAAAAAAAATTAATAGAGGGAACAGAGAACGACGGATGACCATAATGACCCGACCCGGTCCCCGGCTGAGGCAGTTGAAGCCGGTCATCATCACCCG
Organism: Eucalyptus guilfoylei; assembly: GCA_016097605.1. Taxonomy (NCBI): domain Eukaryota; kingdom Viridiplantae; phylum Streptophyta; class Magnoliopsida; order Myrtales; family Myrtaceae; genus Eucalyptus; species Eucalyptus guilfoylei. The sequence continues at coordinate 2,468,875 of CM027861.1, forward strand.
CGCCCTCCTCGTCGCCGCGAATCTCTGTCCAGACCGACTTCCCGGCCCACTCTCGGTAACCATCACGCTTCGCGGCATGCACTCCCACGCCACCCCCCCGAGCCGATGGGATGATCTTCGCCGTGCGTGCCCTCCACACACTCCAAGCGCGAGTCGCGGGGGGAGCTCCCCCACCCCTCGCCCGCGAGGGCAGGCGCGTAAATTCCCAGCGATGCCGTCGGACCGAAGAAGCCGAACACTTTTTAGGTGTCCCAACAAAAAAGCACGCACTTTAAAGCATCGGGCCGGCGTTTCCTGCGCTCGAGCCCAGCTTGAACCCACTGCGACCGCCACGCGTCGAGCCGCAGTTGGGCGGTTCCATCCGGAGGGCCCGCGGCTGAAGCCATCGAGCGGCGGAGCTCGCCGGGCTTACCGTGGGCGCGGGGCCAGGTTAGGATCGCTCCTTTATTTATGATATTTTTTTCAAAAATCTCAGTAGTTTTTTGCTCCACCAGCTTCACTGAGAGAGAGAGAGAGAGAGAGGGTTGATGCTGCAGCTAGATCGCAGCTTCCTTGATTTGCAAGCACAGCCCTGGTACATTCTCTCTCTCTTTCTGTGCCTGTGATTTGTATAAAACGTTCTCGTGTCGAAACGTGGGTTGTCATGTCTTCTTGATCCTTGGTTGTGGCTTGTATCAGGAATGCTAGGCGGTGGGTTCCGGGTAGCGCATTGGGCAGGTAAATTGCAGATCTGGCTTACCCTTGAGCTACATTGGCGATTTCTCCCGTCTCGCGGTTTCTGGGTTGACTTGGTTTTGGTGGGTTGTGCTCTGCTGAGCTCCATTTGGTGTGTCCTTGCCTTGTTTAGGGGTCAGTTGTCTGCTTCTCGTTTCTGAATCACTTCGATGTTCGCTGGGAGATCACAGGACGGACTGCGTTTGTTGATTGGTCTGGTTGTTTGAATTTGAAATGAGAAACTGTGCTTCTAATTGATGGCTTGGGGGTAAAAAAAAAAAAATGGTCTTTCTGCAAAAGAATCGATGATCCTTGAAGGACGCGACGAGAAGGTTAGGTTGCCGTTATATGGATCCATTTTACAAGTGGTAGAGAGTCCGGAATGAATTGGTGTTGGTCATGGTGATGGGTGAAGATCTAGCATGTTCCCATCTTTTACTGTTGTATTGTCGAGCGTCGTGCGATATGTGGCCGCTCAGTGAAGTCGACAAAGCGGTAATGAGCAAAGCTTCTGGTCAGGATTTGGGATTGTAGTGCTGACAGTCCTAGTAGGCCCCTGTTTTGCACGCTTGTTTAAACTTCTCCACCGTTATTCTTCAAGATGAGTAATTTGGTTTGTTCTGGTCGTCTTGTTCTGTGATGAGCTAAAACTTCAACTACTCCAGCTGGGACTTTTTCCTCTATCGATGCCTGAGCTGTTTTACTTCGGGCTGTGCAGGAGCTGAGGTTGAGGTTATTGCTGCATCGTTCCTGCCTTCCTGCCATGGGTAGAGCTAAATCACCTGGTAGATGGATCAAGACATTGCTATTTGGGAAAAAAACATCAAAACACAATGTTAAGGGAAGAGAGGTATTCTTTTTAGCTACAACAAACCCTGTAACTTCTTAGTTTAATGTCGGGAATCCTGTTTCCTAATGTTCCGACGTTCTTGTATGTTGTAAATAAAAGCATGATAGTTATACGTCAGTTCCTGCCCGGCGCTTGTGTTCTTTTCGTCTGACTAAGGTATCTTGGTAATTTCTTCTCTTTTGAACTAATGTGCCACTACCATCATGCGCAGAAAATTACAAATGACGCAGTGGTCCAGGTTGGTGCTAGGGCACCTGAAGCTAATTATCACGTGTCTTCTCAGCCTAATGCTGAAAGTGATGATTGGAATAGCAGAAAACAAGAATCAGAGAGAGAGAATGAGGAAATTCTACTCCAAGATCGAGGGATTGAGACTGATGAGAATCTGGACATGGCTCAAACTCAGGATGCACCCCAAAATCCAGATATAATCAGGCAAGAGATGGCAGCAACAAAGACGCAAGCTGCTTTCAGGGGTTATCTGGTATTTATTCTGAGATTTGTCTTCTCTATTCTTCCCTACTGTCCTTAGACATTCGTTGTAGTTAAAGAATGGATAACTATCTGAATATGAAACGTACTCTGGAGAACGTTCCTAATAGTTTATTCTTCAATAAAACCTCCTTTCTTTTGAATGGCACTGTTTATTTAGACCAGGCTTGTTTATGGATTTTGTTTTGTTTTCATGATGAAGGCTCGTCGCGCATTTCGAGCTCTCAAGGGAATCATTCGGTTACAAGCACTTATCCGTGGGCATTTGGTTCGGAGACAGGCAGTTGCTACTTTGTCCTGCATCCTGGGAATAGTTAAATTGCAGGCACTTGTTCGAGGGAGAAACGTCAGGCAATCTACCGCTGGGCTTGAAGTACACAAGTTACTAATATCTCAGGTACTTCAGGGTGAAGCAATGCTTGTAGCGGATGATAGAATAGCTCCTTTTCTTTCATATGGATGTCTTTACTTGTGACAAAAATGGCATCCTATCCGACTATACTGTTACTGGGGCTTTATGCCTCACATGCCTTGGAGTGGTGGGCCATTGATAAACAGTGTAGACAAAAGCGAAGTTAGCATAGTGTTTGTCAGTAAAATTAACATGTCACAGATTAAAATATTTGTTATGGTGTGAACTGCTTGGATCATTCACTCTAAGATAGATATATCTGCTTATTTCTGACTTTGCTTTGCTGAATGATAATATGCCAACAGTCTTGTGTAGCTTTACTTATATGAAATCAACAAACAGTGATATCTGCAACTTGCTTCATGGGGTGTCTGCTACTTATTTGTTGAGATGTCACTTCTCTGGTTAGTTGAAGGTACTTCGAAGTGTCATTTCTTTGAACAGTGATGTGTGACACAAGTGCCTACTAGGCAGGATTTAACTGTGTATGCATTGTCACGGGCACACACTTCTGTGTGTGCGAGAGGGAGGGAGGAGGGAGGGAGGGAGGGAGGAGGAGGAGGAGGAAGGAAAGGGGGGGGGGGGAATTCTTCTTACATTACTTCTGAATCCTTTGTTCCTCTGCTGCCTTTTCATTTTTCTCCTGTGTTCATGATGGTAGATTACTGAGTTACATTTCCTTATAAATTATCTGACAGGGCATGTCGGGGGATTCTGCCAAAGTTGATTTAAGTACTCAGCTTGCCAATGTTTCAGCAAATGCTTTCATTCGAAAGGTAATACAGCACCATGTAGTATTGAATTGCAAGTTTGCTATTTAAAAGTATTCTTCTGATTTTGTTCCTATATGCTCTCCATGCAACCACTGCATGATGCTGTAGCTTGTTGCTTCATCACCAACTGTCATGCCTCTGCACCTCAATTATGATTCTGCGGAGCCAAATTCAGTTTCGAGTTGGTTAGCATGCTGGTCAGCATCCGTTTTCTGGAAACCAGTTTCCCAACCGAGAAAAATCTCCAAATCACAGAGAAAGCAGGGTTACTCACAAATTTCAGAAACTGAAACTCGTAGGACCAAGCGTGGTGTCCAGAAAACTCCTGCTTCCAATGTTGACAATATTTCAGCGCGCACAACCACAGAGACGCCTAAACGCAATGTAAGGAAGGTGTCTGGCCATTCTTTGGATCCTTCACAGGATAGTCCACAAAATGAGATCCAAAAGGTCAAACGTAGTTTGAGAAAGGTCCACAATCCTATTGTAGAGAATGCTGTGATCCAGTCTGAAATTGAAAGTGTAGAGCCCAAGGACAGTTTGGAAAGGCCATCCATCACTAGGGGAGTTGATGTTTTTGAGCAGAACAATAAAACTTCTGATGAGAAAATGGAGAGTGAGGCAATATTGACCTCATCAAATTTGCCTGATGCAGAAAAGATTCAGGAGCCACTGGAAATAGATGACAGGGCTGATGTTCCTTTTGATGGTCAAGTAGTATTTGACTCAAATGCTTCAGTGAAGAACCATGTAGAAGATGACAGTGGTCCTGTAACAAATGGGCATCAGGAATCCAAAAATCAAGAAGTCGAGATCCAGAGGGATGATTCAGTGAGCGATGAGAAACGTAGATCAGGCCGTAAATCTTCCACACCCTCAAAGCAAGAATATGAGGAGAATGGCTCGCGGAGCAGTCCTGCACTTCCAAGTTATATGGCAGCAACTAAATCTGCAAAGGCCAAACTGAGAGCGCAAGGTTCTCCGAGGTTTGGACAGGAAGGGGCAGAAAAGAGTAATCTGTCGAGACGTCACTCTCTACCTTCCCCAGCTAACAGCAAAATCAACTCTCAGTCACCAAGAACCCAGAAACCTGATCAGGGAAGTGGCAAAGGTGGGAATAAAAGTGACAGATCATCAAGAGATTCGAATGGTAAGAAACTATGAATTACTACTTATTTCTTCGACAACTCGAGTATTTTGTTTGTCATTCTATTGTGTTGGAATACTGGATTTGATTGAAGGATAGATGAAGTAATTTAGAGAATGCTTGCTCTCAACTCTCTTTCGGAATTACATGTTTTCTCTGTGTGGGGCAAATCCTATAAATGAAGTTGGTTATGTGTACTTTCCAAATCTTTTACCTAAGTCAAATCACATTATGCTAGTGAATATGGCAAGCAAGAAATGGTCCCAAATGCATGTCACCCTAGCAGACTTAAATTTTTGTGATATTTGCTTGTTTTGATAAGAAGGATTTCTAGAGAAACTAATCTTGCAATATACTCTGTACTGATCTAAGTGAAATCGGCCTTTGGAAAGATCCTAGGGAAAATACTCCCCCACACCCCCCCCTGCCCCTCCCCTGGCACGCACACACACGAAAGAATCATTAAATTCCGAAACTAGAAGTTTTTTGTTATTTAGCTACTTATTGAGGATGGTATTTATTGTTCAATTTCGCAGGGAAGGCTGAGTGGAGAAGGTGACTTTCAGAACCACTATGGTTCGAGTCTAATTCGAGAAACATTGTGTGCAGATTTCGGTAGAAGAATTAGTTTTGAAGCTTAATTCGTGGTGTCTGGTTTGCTGGTTCTCTAGACTTTGAGTTGGATTTGTTAGTGCAGGTAACATCATGGTTTTTGGAGTCTCACCATGTTAATGTCTCAAAATAGTGTTGAACTCATTATTGGTCAGTACTATGGTAACATACATGCATATTTGTATAGTTGTGCATCCGTTTAGCTACCTCTGTTGGTCCGCTGATGTTAGGCATCGTGAACATTTTCTTCTGTAACGTGTGGCACCGATTGATGGATTAATTCTGCTGATGTTTCTAGTGTGCTTGGTTTCTTCAAAATTAGATTCTCTTTTTGCCTCCTAATCATTCTTTGCTTGTAAATTCTCGTGAGAAGGCTGGACTTAGATGCTTGTAATAGGCAATGTAGATAGGTCATCATCGTCCACGACATATGACTCAAGCGGCACATTAAGTTGGGAGCTCTTGGACCGACGATCGACTCTCAGTTGCTTTTCTTGGATGACTGCATTTGGTTGGCCTTTTAGGCAAACTGTTTATGAAAATGCAAAATACCTTAAGGATAAAAGGGTTTTTTGAAATGTAAATAGTGATTGATAAATGGTAATTTTAAAGTGTATTTAGAAATAATTTTGATTTAAATGATGTTAGGAAAGATAACACTTTATAAAGGACTTTTCCTACTATTAAAATAAAAAACTCAAACTGGGAAGGACAATCCCTGAAAAGTAAACGATGTACAAACACGCATGAAATTAAGGACAATCCTTGAAAAGTATGTTTTTCAGTGTTGAAAAGGTTGAGAAAAATTACAAATCGTCAATTTCTTCTCGAATAGACAGTTGTTTAAACCGTATCTTTTGAAAAATCTCTGTTTTTTTAGCAAATCCGGTCAAACATTGAATATTGTACTAAGATCAAACCCTATCCTCTTGAGATTCCCAAGTTTCTATGCCACCGGAGGATAATGAAATTTTCCAAATTGGTGTGTGCTTCAACTTTGAATTTTCGGTAAGCAAGAAAGGAAATCAAAAAGGTTTTGGTGCTAAGTATTCATGGTTTATCAACTAATTAAGGCCATAATCCCAACAATGAAGATGCAACAAGAGATCAAATCATTAATGAGTAATGACTGCCCTTCAGCCATCTATTGTCTATAAACGATAAACTTTTGATTCCTCAATAAATCAATAGAGATTCATTCCAAAGATAAGTCTCTCGAGCCAACTCATACATATCGGATTTTGTTCCATGTTCCTAATCTACACCTTAGCCAAGAGATCGTGCCAAGCGCCGATCGTGCTCGAGACTCCTTTCTCAACATTGCCAAAACCTCCTCTTTGCGCTCATCTCTCTCTATTCATTCCTTACCTCATTGCACGTTTCTCTCCAAACAAACGACTTATCGTACGCTTAATAAGTCGTTTGTAACCCAATTCTTGAACTTTCTGGGTCTTAGGAAATCACGTGCCTTGTCAGAAAACCCATACAGCCGGAAAATTCAATGATTTGCATCACGGAATATGCTTTTTCCTCCCATCGAAATCACGATTTCAATGCCCATCGCTCTCGCCTTTCGCCGAAGAAAAAAAACACGTGAGTGGCCAGCAGCTTTCCCAAGAATCCTGCCACGCACTTTCCCATCATCGTCGTCATCATCATCATCGCCGTCGCCATTATCATCTCTTTAACAAGGGCTATTAGGTAGCATCTTGGATCAACTTTCGTTCGTGCACAAAATCGAGCGCGGTTCAATTCCATTACCATATAAGAAAAACTCGGGATAAGTTGCTTACTCATCCTTATCCATAACCCAAAAATATTACCTCAGCTGAATCCCATCTCTATCTCTCTATTCACCGCTTCCCTATTTATTCATTCTTGCCTCTCCTCATCACCATCAGTCTCTCACAAGCGAATTTTCTACGCTTTCTCTCTGGTTCTTTGCCTTGTTCCGGTCTCGAAAGATGGGCAACGTCGGCTTCCTGTCTGCTCTTCTTCTGGCGGCGTTCCTCGTCGCCGGCAGCCTCGGCGCTCATGACCATCCAGGCATTGGCGTGTACGAGCTCAGGAGCGGATACTTCACCGCGCAGTTCACGAACTACGGTGCAACCATGCTCTCCCTCGTTCTCCCCGATAAAAACGGTACGTTTTGGCACGCCCTCTTGCTCTTTCTAGTTCTGATCAGGTTCGGATTGATCGTTATCGTTTGAACAGTGTCTTGTGGTCGCTTTCGTATGGCCTTCCGGGGTCCCGGGGTCATGTGGCCTTGTTTTGAACGTTGCCGGTTGTTTTTCACGTGTCCCGGACACTTCTTTTTCACACCTTGTCTTTCTCAGGTAAATTGGATGACGTCGTTCTCGGCTTCGATTCGCTCAAGAGCTACAAGGTATGGCCTTGCCCGTCTTCCTTTGCACCACTGATTCTCCGGCATCGATGACTTAATAAGATCGGTCATGTGAATTAACCAAAACCAGTGTATGCTAAACCGCATGGAATTTTCAAAGACTCAATCAGCATGCATTCGTGTTCAGTATGAAAGCTAGAGGATCGATAGAAAATATTGTTTTAACAGGGCGATGAGAATGCAGGGATGTCTCCATGAAATGTAAATTTTCGTTTTGCGTCGGTCCGTGAAATATCTTGCACTTATTTGTTAAATCTGCTGCAGAATGATACTACCTACTTTGGAGCTGTGGTAGGACGCGTCGCCAACAGAATTGGAGAGGCTCAATTCACTCTGAACGGGACTGTCTACAAATTGGTAGCCAATGATGGCAATAACACTCTTCATGGTAGCTCATATCTTTCCCTTGCCTGCTGTATTATCCTTTGTCCGCGATTTGTCTTTTAATTTAGTCTGGCCTGAACTGTTGTTCGGGCTTGAAACTTTTTCGCAATCAAATATCAGGTGGCAGCAAAGGGTTCGCCGATGTTATCTGGAGGGTGCATAGCTATGACACAGAGAGTCATGTTACATTTACTTACGACAGCTTTAATGGCGAACAAGGTAAAATCTTTTTCTGAATTTTTCCATGATGTTCTAGACGTTTTGTCAGTTCTCCGGCTGCGTAACTCGAATCCTGGTCTGCCTTTCGACCAAATCATTACTTTGGTTTGGCTTCGTTTGATTTGAAGTTAATATACATATTGTTCATGCGGCCAGCGATGAATGATCTGAACTCCAATCCATAATTGCTGCGAAGTTCGGTTCTTTGTACAATATCCTTGAACAGATAATCCATAATTGCTGCCTAAAGAGATCAAATGAGACGTGATTGGATTCTTTTTTTCGCTCTGCAGGCTTTCCCGGTGATCTGTCTGTATACGTCACCTATCTGCTCATTGGGACCAACAAGTTAGGCGTCAAACTGGAGGCCAAGGCACTCGACAAGTCGACTCCAGTGAATCTCGCCCTTCACACCTACTGGAACCTCGCAGGCCAAAACAGTGGCAACATCCTTAATCATGAAATCCAGCTTTTTGCATCGAAAATCACTCCAGTCGACAGTGCTCTTATACCCACAGGTGAAGTCCGTGACATCCAAAGATCGCCGTATGACTTCCTACAACCTCACACAATTGGGAGCCAGATCAATGAGGTGCCTGGTGGGTATGACATCAACTACGTGCTAGATGACACTGGAACCAAGCACTTGAAGAAGGTTGCCATCGTGCAAGATAACCACTCGGGAAGGAAGTTGGAACTGTGGAGCAATCAGCCCGGAGTGCAGTTTTACACAAGCAATATGATTGATCATGTGGTAGGGAAAGGCGGATTTGTTTACACAAAATACGCCGGTCTTTGCTTGGAGACACAAGGGTTCCCTGATGCAGTGAATCACCCAAATTTCCCCTCGCAGATAGTGAATCCTGGACAGCATTATGAGAATGTCATGGTCTTTCGGTTCACAGCTCACTAAATTCCAGCTTGGTTAGAAGTTGTTTTATGAGACATGCTCAAGACCAGGAACTTTTTCCCTTACTTACTTGTCGATGTTATCGACCATCGTTTAATGTTGATTTTTTGGTAGAGATGGTTATGAGCATTCAGGAAGAATATTTTCTATGCACTGATCTGGTCCAATTTATGAAATTTCGGAAAACTGGTATTGATAGCTGATCAATCTTTTGACATCAACTTGTTTTTGAATTAGACCCACCAGTCTATATTAGATAGTCAATCAAATTGCCATATGAATGTGGAAACGACGAAACTATTTGCATTTTTCAGATGCTAAAGATGATAGCAAACTCTCAAAACAGTGATCTAACCTGCCAATGATGGAACTGGCCAACCAATATATATATATATATATATAAAAGGCTAGCCAGATAGAGATAGCTAACTACCTAAATGATTGAGAAGAGAACTAGGTTACTATATCTATCATCACGTCGCTGAACGACTTCATATCGTCTTCGTTTCGGTTTGAGACTTACCAGAAACAAGGATGTTCAAGGTCTTTCTTTTTCAGACGAAAGAAAGGGAACGTTTCAAGGGTTCTATCAATCTCCTTAGCAGATTCACCAGAGGGAACTTTCGTTCTTGCAAAAATTAAGAAGAATGAGAACCACAAGAAAAGGCTCGGAAGCACCTCAATCTTTGCCCATACAGACCAGAATACAATGAAAAACTTGTATGTAGGAGTACCTTAGCCAATAAAAAATAATAATAATAATAATAATAATAATAATAATAAACTTGTTTGTCTGTTGAACAACTACTAAAGGTAAAGGCCAACAACCTCATGATTGAGATTGACCGTAGAGATTACTGCAAGAAAAGAAACCTAACAGGAACATGAAAAGGACTACACGGGCAGATATTGCTCCCGAATTCAAATCAACGTCAAAGTCTTGATTAAAGCCGCTACTCCTCGTCAAGAAAGGCTGAGAATCACATAGGCATTGGAAACCGACACAATGGACAGAGATTACTCCTCTGCAGCCAGTTCACAATGCATTCTTCATGATAGTTGTGCAAACAAGGCATCCGAACGGCTTCTGAACCAACCATAATACGGTCCAAACAAATCACGCATTTTTCTACTGACCCTCCTCCAACTTTGACTTTCTGTAGAGCCTGGATTGATGACCAGCTCGCGGCCCCTGACCCACTTGCGTGAGCGCTCGTCGGTTCAGCCTGTACCTCAGGAACAGGCAATGTCTCTCCAGGGACTTCTTGAACCACCCTTATGGACACAACCATTGGAAGAGTCCTCAAGTCCTTGTTTATCGACGCATTGGCAATCGACCGAGCTGCTTCATGGATTTTCCGGATCATGAGCGGCTGAACATGGTATGGCACATTGACCTGGGAAAGCATGCTGGAGATGGTCGACCAGGATGTGGCGTCTCGTATCAGATGGTTGCGGCTGTGCCTGAAGGGCTTGTAAGTTGTGGGGCTTATGTGTGGATTACTGCTGCTATCAGCATCATCGCTCCCCACCCTTACATACACAAAATTGGCATAGATTTCGATCAAGAACTCATCGCGTTGTGAAAGGGTCTCTTCAGGCATAGAATCTTGAGGCTGCCATGCCTCACAGAGATGTGGAAACATTGCTGTGCTTGCAGTCTTTTCTCAGACAGAGAGAGAGAGAGAGAGAGAGAGAGAGAGAGAACTGTTTTTTAGGCACTTGTGGATATTGAATGGTATTTATTGGATCTTGGAAGCATTACTTTAATGAGAATTAATCAATCAATCGAACAGGTAAGTAGTGACTTTGAAGTGAAGCAGGAGAACGCAGTAATAGCAGTTAGGGATATTGGTGTTGGTGTTGGTGTTGGAAATGGATTCGGAAAGATCATTGCTTTCAGACCGAGTTTAATCTGTTTTCTTTTTGGTTCTGCCGGCAGATTAAAAGTGGGGCATAACATGCAACAGAATCACGAAATTTGATAGGGCGATTGTAATGTGCCGTTTAATAAAAGAATCTTGCTTTCTTTTCTGGTAGGCGTTGACTTCCACTTATCTTCATCATTGGGTTAGTTGACTGATATTTCACCAATTTTAAACGGGACTTCGAAAAGAAATTAAAGATTCTTTCTTTCTTTCTTTCTTTCTTTCTTTCTTTCTTTCTTTCGAGGTTCTTGAATGGGCATGGACGTGTTAGATGCAGTTCAAGAAGTAATACATGAAAAGCAAAGGCAAGGTAACTCTTGTGAAATAGAAACAAAAATATCAGGACAAGCATTGACCCACCTCTCCACAATTTTTTACCCTTCTTCGCTTTTGTATTTGCCCTTTTTGGCTGCTAATTGGTACAAGAATTACAATGGGCCTAGAAAGAACAGAACGCTCTGATGGAGGGAGGGAGCCATATGATCTTGAAGAATAGACTTGTTGTGTCGAATGAGTGAGATTTCGAGTAAATTCATTTGCCAATTGCCTCTGTAAACACAAAACAAAAAGAACTAACTTCACTGTTAACTACAAATTGCTATGCCGAAACCGATGTTCTTCACACAGCCAAATTTTCGGGCCTTTCTTTTCATCTTCGAAGTGATTATCAAGCTTTTAATTTTGTCAGGGATCAGGATCCATGCAAATATTCATCTACTTCGAGAAAACTGCTACCAGGAACCTCCTTAGTAACTCCTCTATGCTTCATCTCCTCTCTTACTTCTTTCATGACATCCCACTCGGCCACTGAAGCACACAGATTCGACATTAGCACGTAATCCTCACTACTTCTAGGCCCCAATTCATGCATATGATGCATAACTTCACTCACCAGTTCGGGGCGTCCTTGGTTTTGACAAGCCACCAGGAGCATACGCCACAGAATCATATCTGGTTCAACTGGCATATTTGCCACAAAGTCAAATGCGTCTTCAACTAGCCCAGCTCTACATAATAGATCCACCATGCAGCCGCAGTGCTCCATCCATGGCTTGATATTATATTCCTTTATCATGAGATCGAAACATTTTCTTGCATATTCTACTAAACCAGCATGGCTGCAAGCAAATAATACACAGAGGAAGACGATCCCATCGGGTTTTGAGCCTTGCCTCTGCATTTGAACGAACCTCGTCAAAGCGGCCACGCCTTGTCCGTGCATTGCTAGAGCCTGAATCATAGTGGTCCAAGTTATTAGTGTTCTCTCCTTCATCCCATCGAAAATTTGACAAGTCTTCAAGATGTTACCACATTTTGCATGCATTCTCATAAGGGCATTAGCCAGAGCAGTCCTCTCCCTTTTAGGTCTGTATTTCTCAACTATCAGAGTAATCCATTCACCAAGTTCGGAGCTTCCCAACTCCGAGCACACTGAAATAACACTTAACAGAGTAACCTCGTCTGGTCTTACATTGGCAGACTCCATTTGTCTATAAACAGACAATGCTTCATTAAAATAACCGTTGCATGCATAGCCATCAATCATTGCAGTCCACGAAACAACGTTCCTTGTAGCCATTGAACGGAAAATCCTGCAAGCATTTGCTAAAGAACTGCATTTGGAGTACATCCCTATCAAGGCATTCTGAACAAAGACATCCAGATCGACATCATTTTTTAGCAAATAACCATGGACAGATTTCCCTTCTCTTGAGGCCTTTAGCGCCGAACAAGCCGAGAGAATGCTCACTGCAGTCACTTCATTCATGCTCACATTGTCACAGACCAGAGCGCGAGCAACTTCAAGAGCTTCCTTAAAGCAGTTCCGTCCAACATACGAGGCAATAAGAGAGTTCCAAGCAACTAGGTCTCTACGAGGCATTTCGTCGAACACTTTCTGCATGCTCGGAATTTCGTCGAACACCGCATACATATTAAGGAGGGCAGTCTGCACGATGATCTCCGAGACAAAACCCATCTTCAAAATCTGGGCATGCATCAGTTTCCCGTGATTAATCGCGGGAATCAACCCGCAAGCCTTGATCACGAACAGAACAGTGTAAGAGTCCACCGTCCTGTTCAGTGCCCTCAAATGGGAGTACACCAAGACGGCATTTTGAGGGTCGTTCCTCTCCAAGTAACCCCTGATGACGGCGTTCCACGTGAAGGAGTCGAGACCCTCGATTCCGCGAGCGACGGAATGAGCCGCGGAAACCGCGGACGGGGACGGGCTTGCCGACAGAGCCGCGACGAGCTTGCCCGCCACGACCGGGTTGAGGAGGAGCCCCGTGGTGGTCAGGTGCGCGTGCATCTGGTCGAGGTGGGTCGCGCGCGTGCATGATTGCAGGCGCGAGGCGATTTCTCGAAACGGGTCGAGGTGCTTGGTGGTGCTCGAATTCAAGAATCTGGAGAAGCGAGGGCATGGCGGCTTCGGTAGCATCGGGATTCAGGGGACCCGACATGTCGGACCATCATTTCTAGCTTCGGACACTTTCATGGGTCGTTGTACTTCTAATTTTAAGAAGACGACATGTGAACGTACTTGTCAAAATTGGTTGTTGTCGGAATACGTGAATTGCAAGATTTAGATTGAAACGGAAATGAAAGAGTAAAAATCAATCCAGACGGGAATCCGTCTCGGCTGATTTGGGAAAAGGTTACTTACAAAGGGGGCAATCCAGCACCCTTTAAATTTCTCCTAGATAGATGGCTTACGTGCCCGGCTTTGAAAATAATACAACCGAAGATCTGGAAGAGAGTTAGCCATTCAATAGAGTGAGTGAATTGGTCCCGAGTTTGGGACTGAGTCGATTTTGTCGAGGCAATCGGCTCGGGATTGTTAAGCATATAAGAACAAAGTCTCACTCAGCCACTATAAATTCAGCAGAGAACACTGATGCTGGAAGAGAAAGAACTATGAAGAGAAAGAGTTATACGGAGCAGCAAAACAAAGCAACGAACACGTGGGAAAAACAAACACAATGAACTGAATGATCAATGGTGAAGAGCTCGTGATGAAGGCAGACATGGATTGTTATCAATGATTGAGAAAGCCTGAAACAAAGAAGATGTGGATCGCCAAGTCATGTAGATCTCAACTGACACGTGCTGTTATTTGGTTTTAGAGTGGTGTAACAAATTAAGAAACAGTTAGTTGTATTCAGTTAGTTGTTCTACTCTGATATAAGTAGTCTTCTTCTTCTTCGATGAAGGTAAGTAGAGAGAGAGAGAGAGAAGATAGAAGAAAATAGTGAGAGAAAGCATAGAGAGCAATCATCAATGGATGCTCTGCATTATATAGCTGATTTGTGCTGTGATGGAGAGATAGAAAACAGGGGATGAAGAACAGAGGATTCGTATTCATAAGCTATCATTGATATACAGAAACTTTGTACTACAATCATATTGAAATAGAATGATTACAAGTATTTTTCTTTGCTTTGATTCCTCTCGTATCTCGATTCATTTCTTCATCTTCACCTTCATTTTCACAGGGATGGTTAGAACACATATAAATTGTTTGCCTCAAGCAAAAGAATTTGTGTGGGCTTTTTCGAAGTGAAGTGCGTATTCTCAAGATCATCTCCCGGCTTGGGAAGTGAGTGCCCTTATCAAAGACATTGAAGACCTGCTTCTATTATTTCCGGACCTTAAGCTAGCCCATTGCTCGAGAGAAGTTACGAAAGTTGCGGATTAGATTGTCAAAACTCATTATAGACAAGCCCTTCCTTGCAATTGGGTTTCAAACCTTCCTCGAGCCCTTTTGGAATTTGTTATGCTCTGATGTAGATTTTGCATTTCGGTTGGTACCTTAGTCCATCCAATTCGAAATCTCACGGACCTAGTAGTATCATAAACAAGTAATCTTACCGACCCGGATATATGATTTGGTTCGGGCTGACAATCGATAGCACCCAAGCCCACAAAAAGAACGGGCCCTAATGGTCACGATTGAGAAAGGATTGATGACGATTTGGGCCTCTCCAGTGGCCCATGCATCTTCCTCCTCATCAATTCAGGATGAGGAGTTCGATTGCCACCTCTGAGCTAGAGGATTAAGTTACAATTTAGGGGATTTTTGGTTTTCCTTTTAATTGATTTTAGACGATCCGGTTCACATAGCGTAAAATTGTATACAATTTACCGACGACAATTCAAAATTTCTTGAATAACCAACATGATATCAGTGTCAAATCAAATTCTATCATTTACATTCCTTGTCGGAAAATATAATAAAGAAAAGCAACATGTCGAAGTATGCGGCGAATGGAATACTCAATTGGTCAAGAATTGCTTTACAACAATATGAAAATTTTCATGTCCCGGTACAACGTTTTATTGGGCAATGGATTCAACGGGCTCGATAACATAAACCATGCCAATAAGAGGGTGGGGATGAAAAAAGAAATTAATGAACAGATAAGTGAACTCATTGTCTTTGAATTGCACTTGGTACGATTAATTTCTCCGGCCATATGCTTTTGATCACAATTGAAGATGCCACAATAATGAGCAGAGGTTTAGTAAATTCTCTAGACGACAATTTGTGCAAGACACTGGCCACTTAGGACTGAACCTACGACTGCCTTTTACACTTCTAAATCGCAAGACCACATTATCTGATCCTAAAGCACAATACCCGAAAAATAAAAATATTAGACTTTGTCTATTTCATTAAGAAAATAAATGATTTAAAAATATATTATTAATAATGATCTCCTATATATCATTTTGAAAAATGAATGAACAAAAAATAATTTCTTAAGCATGCAATGTTTATTTCGCAAAAAGAAAAAAATGATTGAAAAAATATTTTTCTAAAAATAATCATTCATATATCGTTTTAAAAAATGAATAAACGAACAATATTTTAATCATTCACAAAACTATTTGGAATAATGAAAATAATTTTTACTGATTAATTATTTCAGGAAATCATTTTTAGATTTTTTAAAATTATTCATTTTTCGTGAAATAAAAATTATTTTAATAAAAAAATTGAAAAATAATAAAAGTATTGCGCATGCCATTGACTAGGACTAGTTTCCACATAGGCTAAATTCACTTCGGCTTCATCCAATTGCACTTCACCAAACTGCAAAATTCCCGCCACTAGGGTTTTGACAAAGATTCTGTAGGTATAATCAAAAAGCTAAATTTTTTAAATATATATTTATTAGTTCATCTATTTTTTTTTGTTTAATTAAATAAAGAGGATGCTTTTCCTACATGCTTCTTTCTGTCCATTTGCCTTTTGTTCATCTGATTTATATGGGGGTTTTATTAATCAAAAAGTCAGCTGTCAGTGGCCTAGTAGCTGTTTAGGAAATTAAATAATTGAGAGGGAGTGTAGAATATTCTTGTCCATGAATCTGAAAAAATAAAAAATAAAAGGGAGGAAAAATTTTATTTGACCAATTCCAAATAAAGACAACCGTTCTCCTAGAGGCCGAATATATATTTATGATGCTCCTATAGTTCATTGACAGTGACAGCAATCTCTTACGATGATCATTATTATTATTGGACAGTGCTATTTCCATCCATAATTTAGCTAAACATTAATTGACCAAAATATCATTTTCTCTCTTCAATTTATTGTTTTCTTTTAAGATAATGACATAAACAATCTCTAAATTTTGGCTCAATGTGTAATTTGGTTCCTAAACTTTTAATTTATCTAAGATGGTCCTTGAACTTTAACCTAACATATAATGTGATCTTTAAGCTTTTTGTTTAATATAATTTCTTAACTTTTGGTATATGTTCATACGGTCTCTGAATTATGTGAAAATGTTCAATTTAATATTTCCATTAATTAAATACGAGTGACTATATTGAAGATTTTCATACAATTTATAAACGATATTGAATATGTATTAAACGTTTGGGGACTACATTGAACAAATTAAAAGTTCAGGGATTGAGCCAAAGTTGAGGAACTATTTGTGTCATTTTCCCTTTCTTTTTTTCTTTTTTTTAAAATCAATCTAATTAACAAAACTACCTTTATTTCTCTAATCTCTCCTATTTTATCGTTTTCACAATATATATGTCAAATTACACCCAGCAAGATATTATCTTGTTATGTATCTTGTTATCGCTTTGCTTAGAGAAGATCGTCAATTTTAATTTATGGTCTCATATTTTTAATCACAAAAGTTACATAGAAAGTTAGAAATTTCTAATTATGATGGCTTATGAACACACAATTAGTTGCCCATTATTCATCAAAAAGTTTGCAGGAATCTTTATTTCAAGGTTGAAAATTAAAATCCAATCTTATTATCTAACCGATTTGGACCTTGAGGGTGTTTTTCCGAAATAAGTTTGTAGGTTTCCAAACTTAAATGCCATTGATTTATGCTTTCTTTTAAACTATTTACAATTTTAATGGGAATTGCAAGATGGATTAGAAAATTTATTTTCACATTCTGCACTTTCAAACTCACATCAGATTTTTCTAGGGAAAGTTTTAAGCATATTTTAAAGCTTTGATCCACTTGTTATGAGATTGAATCTACAATTAATATCCATTACTTTCTTCATAATTGGAGTAGAATAGCAATAAGTTTCCTTTTTCCCTTTATGTGATTATCTTTTGTTGATATTTGAATATGTTTGACATTTGATCATGTTTCTAACAAATTAATCTTTTTCATATATTGATCAATTTTTCTTTTCCATTTTTGATCGAGATCGGCAAAATAATTAAATTGAATTTTCATTTTCGACTTTAAAACATATCTTTGCTTACATTATTTGAAAAAATAGGCAATTAATTATATGTTCAAAAGCTGTCATGAATAGAAACTTCTTTTGATTGAAATTGTAAGACTATAAATTAAAATCGGTATCATTCTCTAGGCGAAGGGATAACAAGATGCATGGTAAAAAAAGAGAGATAACAGATTTAAAGGCAGCTTTATTGATTAGGTTGATAAAAAAAGAAACAATAAATTAAAGAGAGAGAAGGATATTTAGGTCAATTAATTGACAAAAGGAGTGTCTTAACCAAAACTAGAGTGGAGATAGCGCCACCCTTATTATTATTATTATTATTATTATTATTATTATTATTATTATTATTATTATTATTATTATTATTATTATTATTATTATTATTATTATTATTATTATTATTATTATTATTATTATTATTATTATTATTATTATTATTATTATTATTATTATTATTATTATTATTATTATTATTATTATTATTATTATTATTATTATTATTATTATTATTTACTACTACTACTACTACTATCATCAGCTCATAAAGAATGGAAATCAAATACATCTTAGAATGCATTTGGTAATATTTCTACTTCAAAGAATAATTTGTGTTTACTGATAGTATTTTCTATTTCTATTCCTTAAACGAGTTTCTAAGTAGAAAAACATGTATGATAACTGTATAAAAATTCTTCTCTTGGGATAGAGAAAAAAAATGAATGTATTTAATATGACCCTTAAATTTTTTTGTGATGTAATTTTTTTTTTTTTTTTAGTTTTTAAATAATTTTCAAAGATTTTTATTTTTATTTTTATTTTTTTCCTCTTCTCGCCATCGCCAAGACTTGGTTATTAGCTAGAGGAGGAAGAAGAAGAAAAGAAAAAAAAAAATGATCTTATTTTAGAAATTGTTTCTAGAATCAAAGAGGTATTTATTTTTTTTACTTCTCATTTTTATTCTAAATCAATTTCTTGGCTACTTTACGATCTATTCTGAGAAATAAAAGATTAGTTGACGTTATCAAATGGATTTCTATTCTTCTTTTTGTTCTGAAAAATAAATAAAAAATAAAAGAAATAGATAAATAGAATGATTATCGAACATAGATGTAGAGACATTTTCTTGATTTTATCATTTGACCTCACCATTTTTTTTCCTTGAGGTGTAAACTTTTCTTTCACCAATTCAAAAAAAACCTTTTGTGGTAATTAGCTCAATGATTGTAATGGATCAATAAAATCAACATGGCCCTTATAGGCACTCTGTCATTCCTATTTTTCCATTTTTATATCTGAATGCAAGCGGGAATATGTACGCGATGGTCCTGTTCATGTAAAAACCGCGATCTATTTTGTGAGAATTTTTTCAAAGTGCACGTAATCACTATTCAATATTTATAACCTTTTCATGTCTCATATATGTGAAATAAGTGTGCTTGGATATTCCAAATCGCTGCCCAAGGCTGGATTCCGGTGGGTTGGGTGTCAACTCGAGAAAGCTCCTTGCCAAAAGTATCGCTCCTGAAAAGTGTACAGTTGAATTTTTTGGAGACATCCAGCACTCATAAAAGGGAATAAGATGACGTGAGAAATGACGTGAGCATGATATGACAAGAAGGTAATAACATCAATCAAATCTCTACAACTTAATTATTCGATTCTGCAATCAAATATATATATATTTTGGGATAAAATATTAATAAGGAATAATTAACAATAAAGTTGCATGTTATTCTGCTGGCAGAAGCATTATCGATCGTCTGAGAAAATAGCCTGTTACAATCGAATAGAATTCACAAAATCTAATTTATTTATTTTTCCCATAGCATCAGATGCAATATTAGACATTCGGAAAAAAAAAGATTCTTTATGAATAGGATTGATAGTGAATGTGATCTAGGGTTTGGTTGTTATGTCTAGGGGACCTCTTATAATTCAAGAATCACAATGATTTAGAATTTAAGTAAATAGAAGAAATTTCCTTAAACACAAAATTCAATCAACTCACAACTAACAATAAGTAAAGAAATCAAATATCGATCGAATAAAAAAATATGAATTTGTATAATTTATTATCGTTATATTTAATACTCCTCTTTCACAATTTTTTTTTAATTTTTGTATATTTTTAAAGCATTATTTTTGGTCGAATTTTAAAGCATTTTTTTGGTCAGTATATTTTAAAGCATTAAAAAGCTCTGAAAAGAGCATGATGAGAAAGCAGTCACTATCAACACAAATAGGACTGCTAATTTAGACACCGCACGTTGAGGCCCGAAAGTCAATCGCATTTTTTTTAATTTTTAATTTTTTTTTTTATGGTTAAGTTCATTTTACGTCTATATTTTTTTTCCAATTTTTAATATTTTCTGTACTTTTTTGCTGAGTTAATTATATTTTGCATGACTTTACAAATATTCCCTTCTTAATTTTTTTTCCTTTTTGTTTATTTCTTCTAACAAAACCAAATGTTGCTAACCTTGCTTATTAATTTCAGCTGTATACTTACTACATTGGCAACTACTAGCTCAGTTTTAGGCTTTTAGCTCAACTTTCAAATTTTCACCCACATACCAAAAGTAGTATGATATACGAAGATTAGAGAATTAATACTTGGCATGATCGTATTACCTGACTCATGATTGGCATATTTATTTCACTGATTTATGAAATGACCACTAATATGCATAACCATCACACTTTCCTCGTAATCGGTGGCTCAATACTATTAGGTCTCTAGTCGTTGATAGTTTCAGTTTCGGTTTCAATTAGCGCGTGAGAGATCGCTAAGCAAAAGGCGCGTAGTGCGATTGTCATATATAGTTTCATGGAGACAATCAGTTAGCGCGTGAAAGATTGCTAGGGAAAAGATCGCGTATTGCAACTTTACATCTCGTAATCAATCGTCAATATCTTACTATTAATTATTGATTGCATATTTCTATTTTAAACATGAGAAATCACTTTTGAAAAGAGGCATGGCATAGGCTTTGTAACTATTTCGTACCTCATGGCGTTGAACCCATGATAATTACTTAATTGTTCAATTTTCTCCAAAACATGCAAAACATTCCTAGGTGAGATAAAACACGCATTGAATTGAAATCATTGAATTTCGTCATTATTGATATATTGAACTAACATTCAAAACATCATTGAACGATGATCAGTGACAATCCCACGTCATTTGCACAAAATATTGTACATTTCGTCATTCCTCGTCTTGCGCTAATCGAATTATTCGTCTTGATATTTAGTGTTCCATGATTGATTGGATAGATATTACAGGTAATCTTTAGAAAGAACTTCAAAAATGTTAGGAAAAAACCTTTGTGTGCTAGTTTCCATAGAAAGGCTACTTTCCTTAAGTTTGATTTGAGGAGATAATGTTGTTGCTAAATCTTTAAGGAGAGCAACGAAAAGAAATGCAACATTACCCCCCATATTTGATCAACATATGGATTTCTTTCCTTATAATTACAGCATCAAGAAATTCCCAAATTAAATTTGATACAATGCCCTTATTATCCACTAGATGCAAAGCATACGATGACCGCCAAAGCGATTGATTTAGTAATAAAGAAGTCATTTGTCTATCGCAAGTTTGATTCATGTTGCAAGAATACGTCGAAGGGCCTGGTCGAAGGGCATGTGCTGCTTTGCTTGCGGCATACCTTGTGCAAGGCCCTCAAGTTAAGGGCGTTGCAGAATAATTATGATTCAAATTCAATAACGCAAATTCACTTTAAAAAATAAAAGATGATATAATCCACGCCGAACATTTCACCGCGTCATTTCACTTTTGAAAGAAAATAGCGAAAAAAAATATCGCGCACCTACCATTTCTATTGGTTGGCCACTTATGGCCCTACCCAATTAACTGGATCATAATATCAAATATTTACCAATTCCACTCCGATTTTTTTTCCCAAAATTGGAACTAGTGCTTACTAAGGGCGATTTACTTCCCTATTATCCGCCAACCATCGAAAACCCTTATCACACCAAATTTGCTCTCTCTTTTTTGACACAAAATAGAAAACCTAAAAAAAAAAAAGAAGAAGAAGAAACTGCCCTCCACTCGAAAGAACATGAAAATCGTGAGCCCACGTTCAAACAAAATTTTTCCCCACCGCTTCACGATTTCCCGGGTTCTTTTTGCTCTTAAATGGAAAATCAGATTTCCCTCATGCAAAAGGTAAAAAAAGAAAAAAGGGAAGGAAAATGCCAAAAAAGAGGAAAAAGAAATAAATAAAAGCAAATAAACCGAAAAAAATCCACCAAAAAGAAAGAGAGCCCTGCACGCCGCGCGTGGGGGCTTGCCGCAGCACGTTGCGCGGACGGCCGTTACGCGTTCCGATTCCCGGCCCCCTTCCGGTGCCCAGTCCCCGGCTCCGGTGCCCTCCATAATCTCGTCAATTCTTGTTAAAACATTTAAATATTAATATGCATTTTTATTTGTCGGTTTAAACTTATTATAATTGTTGGCAACTGTTTCACGAAATTTCATAATATTCAGATGTGGAACTTTTGTGCTTACGCTCTCATCGCTATAGTAAAGAAAATTAAGAATCCGAAATGAATTGTGCGTTGTAAATTCGAGGCGATTTGTACCTTTTCGATATTCATTTTTAGAAATATTTCAACGGAGACATGAATTTATAGTTCTTATGGAGTCTTAATGAATCTCAGATTTTTAAAGATTTACGCCTTCCACATGTTTGAGTCGAAATCTTGTTTTATCTTATATTTTGGTATTTTCATGTTATATAAAAATTCAATTTTTTTCAAGAAAATATAATTTCTTACTCTTTATGCATGTTCTGTCGATAATCAAGCACTCTTTTCAACCACTTTTGTCAAAAGAACAAGGGTTTAAATTGTGCCATGTTAAGGCAAATTTAATTTCTATATCACAAAAAAATCCAAAATTGATACATATGTGACAGATTTATTACAAATTAATTTTTCACATAATAGAAATCTCAAATTTATACATTCTTATATCCATCTTAGATTAATTTTCATATCACAAAAATCTCAAATTAACACTCTTATGATAGATCTCTCTCAACCTTAAAAATAAAGTTGCGGTGAAAGATTGCATAATTGAAGCAAATCTTTGAAATATAAGGGAGTTATAAGGGCAAAAGCGACAGATATTTTCCAATCTAAATTCATTTTCTTAAGATCTTGCTAATGGAGAGCGGATCAATTTGGGATTTCAGTGCCTCAGTTTGAGATATTTTGTAACTCGATTATTAGTTCATGAGTAAATTGTAGTAATTTTCAAACGGCTTTTTTTTTTTTTTTTTTTTTTCCATATTCACCCGAAGGAAAATTTCTCAGCGGGGAAAGAGGGCCACGTGGCGCGTGGGCCCCCCACGTCTCTCACTTTCTGTTAAGGAAATTTTCACCCACGGACCCCGGGAAGGAAAAAGCCGAGGCCCAGTCGAGGCTCGGGCGCACGCGACGCCACGCGCGAGCCGACCCCCACGCGCGGCTCCCCCACCGTCCCTCGCCCACGCGCGGGCCGTCCGCGACTATAAAAACGGGGCGTGTCCCTGCAGGGGGCCCCCCCACCAAACCACCGAAGAAAAAAAAATTTATTATGCGAGGAGAATCTACAGAGGTAGAGATAGAGAGAGAAAGTGCGCTTAGGGCTCTGTGAATTTTCTGTACAGAAAGCGATAGATAGAGAGAGAAAGAGAGGGCAAGAGGATTCTGTGATAGCGCCATTCACCGCAGCGGACGGCGACGGCGACGGCGACGACGACGACGACAGCGACAGCGACGCAAATTCCAGGACACCACCCTCGACCAAAAAGAAAAAGAAAAAAGGAAAACGAAGGAAATTTTTTTTTAAGGAAAAACTAAAAGGGAAAAAGAGAAAAAAGAAAATCCCGCTTAGCCAACGTGTAAGCTCCCTCCCCTGCCTCCCCTGCATCTGCCTCTGTTTCTGTTCTGTTCTGTGCCTGTCTCTCTCTCCATATGCATTGCACGCACGCACGTACGCACGCAGCTGAATCGTTCCCGAGATTTTCTCTATCTTCCTCTCCCCCTTCCCCGTTAGCCGGCGTTCGCGTTCGGCCGCCCGGGGAAATTCTCCCTCCTCCTCTCTCCCTCTGTTTCTCTCTGTCTCTGTCGCCGCGACGTTTTCCGGGGGTCCCGATGGTTTTGGGAATGCCCGCCGTCGTCCCTTCTTCTCTTCTCGTTGGCTCAGGTGAGGGAGGAGGAATCTCGGGTCCGTCGTGCTTGAGTCGACCGTGGCTTCCTTGGCGTCGCGTTTCGGTGGCGTGAATGCGTTCCGGTCGAATTCTGTTTCGTTTCGTTTGTTGGGTGCCGGAGGTTGCTGCATGTTCTTCTCGTTTCCGGTGCTTTTTTATTCGACTTTCGTCTTCTCTCTGCAGCTAAATATCCGTTCTTTTTTTTTTTTTTTTTTTTCGTTTTCCTCCCACGTAATTACGATCCGCTCCGAGTGTGGAACGAGCGTGAAGTCTTCGTTTCGTTTAGACGTTGAATTCCGGGCTACGGGAACTTGCGGGATTTTGATTCGTTCTGGCACTCGCATTTGCATGGATATGAATAAAAAGTTTCGAAGATCCGCTTTTAGTTTGTTCTTGCGTGTGTTTATGGCCAGTTCCTGCCCGGGATGTCTTTGCTTTCTGAAAAATGCGTGAGTGGGTTTGCTCGATTCCCACCGGAGATCGCGTATCAGGTCGAGTAGATTGTTCTGTGCTTGGTTCCATTATAAATGCGGACTAGTTACTGATTCGAAATGCGTTGTGTTTTTTGATGAGCAAGAAGGAAAGCTCGTTGGACTTGGATAGTAGAAAAAGTCTGGCAAACATGTTGGAAGCTCTATCTTACCTTGTTGTGCCAGACTTGCCTAGCTCGTGCCACGGAGAGAGCAGATGGGTTTATAATACTTTTCGTGTGTTTGAGCATTCGAAACAATTGGATGATGCAGATGAATTCTTACTGACAAAGTTTTCCAGGCCACTGGACACACATTACAGGTGGGATACGATGCGGGGTACTCAGGATCGCTCTGTTTCTAAAGCTGCTCGACTCGGTGACAAGCATCAAGCCGGCGAGAAAGAGGACTCGAGTTCCCTCATCCATCAGATTGGCCGCGATAACTCCATCAATTGCCTCCTCCGCTGCTCAAGGTCTGATTACGGCTGCCTTGCGGCTGTGAACCTGAGCTTTCGTTCTCTGATCAAGAGCGGCGAGCTCTACCGGCTGAGAAGGCAAATGGGAATCGTCGAACACTGGGTGTACTTCTCCTGCAATCTCCTCGAGTGGGACGCGTTTGATCCCATTCGTAGCCGTTGGTTGCACTTGCCCAAGATGAGTACGAACGAGTGTTTCTCTATCTCTGATAAGGAGTCGCTGGCTGTCGGTACTGAACTCCTTGTCTTTGGAAAGGAGATAATGTCCCATATCATATACAAGTACAGCCTCCTGACGAACACTTGGACATCGGGCATGGAGATGAACGTGCCTAGGTGCTTGTTCGGGTCGGCCAGCCTCGGAGAAATCGGAATCCTAGCTGGTGGTTGTGATCCACGAGGCAACGTCCTGAGCTCCGCTGAGCTATATAACTCGGACACCGGAAGGTGGGAGATGCTGCCAGACATGCATAAAGCCAGAAAGATGTGCTCTGGGGTATTCATGGATGGGAAGTTTTACGTGATCGGCGGGACTGGACCAGGGAACATGAAGTCTCTCACCTGCGGAGAAGTGTACGATATGGAGACTAGGACATGGAGGGAGATACCTAATATGTTCCCAGCCCGGAATGGCGGGACTGGGGTGACTGAGGCTCCTTCTGCGGCTGAGGCTCCTCCCCTCCTTGCGGTGGTGAACAATGAGCTCTACGCAGCTGATCATGCAGCGAAGGAGGTCAGGAAGTATGACAAGGTCAGGAACTCATGGTCTACAGTGGGGAGCTTGCCAGAGCGTGCCATGTCAACGAACGGTTGGGGTATCGCTTTTCGGGGATGTGGAGAGAGGATAGTTGTCCTCGGCGGACCCAGGGCTTCAGCGGGTGGAACTATTGAAATCAACTCCTGGGTTCCCAGTGAAGGGCCACCACAGTGGAAGCTGCTAGCCAGAAAACCATCAGGTACTTTCGTGTTCAACTGTGCTGTGATGGGATGCTGAGGCTCCTGGTGCAGCTTCCTGTGGCGCCGCTTGAGCTCAATGGAAGGGGCGGCTTTTATAGAGAGGGGTGTCAGCTGGATGGTAATCTCTGCTCTTCAGTAATCTAGATTTGCAAATAAATTAATAGGAGGGTCTGGAGAGTTCTTTTTCTTCCGTTACATATTCCGTTTTTTCACATTGCGTCTTTCTTGTCGTATTCACCTTCTAAAGTTTTCCAAGGGGGGTGCCATGTAGAGAGGTACATGTGAATATCGGAAGCACCAAATGATGTAAAAATGTCTGCTCTTCACAGAAAATTGAGGCATCACCGCAAACTGTACAAATCTTTGCCAATCTCATGTGTTGAATGTTCTCGACTTGGCAACCAGATGTATTTGTTGAACAAATTCATAATCAACATATCCCAAAAGATGTTATGAACCAAATGGAAAGCACAGGATGCATGATGTTAAATGAATGAATAAACCAAAAGAAAGTTGTATATGCACTGAAAGATGGGTCTGAGAAAGCAGCAGCCTAACATGAACTCATGAACTGATCTTTGTCAAATAAAGATGTATCTTTTCTGAGCTGCCTATTGAGTGAAAGGCGTAGCATGTCAAGTGTTTGTGTGAGTTAGAAAGCAAACCTTGAATCCCTTGTACATTATTTCATGTTATGCACAAAAGGAAATTGAAATTCTTATGTTCTTGTTATTCATGACCTTGAAGTGCTAGCCATGAAATTGTAGATCCTGGATGGACCAATAAAGGCAGTGGTATATGCATCTACATGTCGAATTATGGAGGCAACAATCTGTAAAAAAAAAAAAAAAAAAGAAAAAAAAAGAATAAAAAAGGAAAAAGCAAAACAATGTGCTGTAGAAGTTGAGTTCTGGGCTAGCATGAAATTGACGATTCAATTTCTCATGGTTTGCCATTAGGTCATGTTTGAAAGACTGCCCGATAGATATTATGATTTTCAGGTTAAGAATCAAAGTATATTTGATTCCGTAAATTTTAAAAGAATTTCTAATTTAAATCTACATTGCATATAAATGATATTTTGGAATCCTAATGCCTAGTAAGTTTATCTTTCGGAAACTGCCATGAATGTTAGCGATTTACATATCCTTGTATCTTTTTCACAATAGGTGTGACAGTCCTTCTACAATTACAGTTGTAAACATGAATGTATGCTCTGTCTAGTCCTTCCACAATAAGTATCTTTTTCAATCGAAACACGTTTTAGTTCTGGCTACTTCTAATTCATTCAGTGTCTAGGCAGTCTCAGAGCTTTGGCAACCATGTTTCTTTGATCACTACATCTTTATTAGATCCTTGGCCAGCCATTTGACAATAAGCTCAGTCTGTGTTTATGATCATGCAGTTAAGCCCTTAGGGAAGGAAATGAAATGCAGTTAAGATCACATTTGGTTATTTTATTATGCAACCACTATCTTGGAAGTCTCAGAGCTTGGAGCAAGCATGTGCCCTCTTAATTGGATCTTGATCGTCCAGTTGACAATTTACACAATATATTGTATGGTGCAATCTCGTGTTTATTTGATTACCTATGGCAAGTTCCCACTGTGGATATGTATTTTCAAGTTTGATGCTAGCTTCCCTCTTCTAAGGTTTTGACATACTATCATTAGGTGACATTATTACATCACGGTGAAAGCTAAATTAATATTACATGTTTGTCGAGACTTGCCGATCTTTGATATTCAACAAAAAGATCAATTAGGATGGTTGTTTGAGAAAGCAATTTGTTTTCCTTTCATTTCTCTCGTTTTAGTACATCAATGAGTATAGCCTGTTCTAAGATCATTCTTATTGTGCCACTCTTATTTCATGATTCAATTTCAGGAAACTTTGTTAAGATGTAAAGATAATTCATTGGAAGTGATCAGACTAATTTTAATTAACTTGCCACCAGTTAATATTATGGAAAAATAGCATACTGCACCATTCTTCTAAGTAAATGTGCAATTTCTTTTATGACAGAAAAGCTGAGGCATTGATGAAGACACCAAGGTGACAGTAGGATCACTTGGATGCAATGACGAGTGAGCCTGTTTTCAAAGAGTTCGTAACTGGAAGATCCATCTGTCTAGCCTGTTTAATATTTAGGTGTAAAGGATTGAGAACTAACTTTGTTTAAGATGCCACCTTGTAATGTAGAAATCGGGAGATAGTTCCGTTCATTCTTTAAGTGACAGATTTTTCATTTGCTTATAATCAGCCGTAGCTCACAATGTAATTTTTAGAGCACTGTGCACTATGGCTGTAATGCTGGATGCACCCTAGAACATAATTTGGCCATTTGTAAATTCTCCTCTAGTGTTCTAAAGCATTGTTTAACAGAAAATCCAGGTGCACTAAGTTTTGTTTTTCTCAATAATTATTAAGGTTGTAAGTTAGTCTGGTCGAATGGTTTCTAGTCAATGATGTCTCATTTCCATAAATGGAAGAAACCAGGAAGACAATCAGGATCATGTTACAGCTGTACTTTGGCTCTCCCTATGTAAAATCGGATCTCTTTGATGCAGAGCTTTAAATGGGTAACCTGCTTAAACGTTTGGGAAATACGGGCGAGAAAGATACCAGCTATATCTTTATGGAATAATTTCTAGTCAATGACATCTCATTTCCATGCATGGAAGGCACCAGGAGGACATTCAGGCTCATGGAATAGCTGTACTTTCGCTCTCTCTGTGTACAATCGGATCTCTTTTGATGCAGAGCTTTAAATGGTAACCCACTTTAAATGGGTAATCCGCTCAATCGCGAGGGAAATACGGGCAAAAAAGACACCATTTATGTCTTCATGAAACGGTTTGTAGTCAATGATGTCTCATTTCCATGCATGAAAGACATAAGGAAGACATTCACGCTCATGGTATGGTTGTTTTTTGGCCCTCTCTGTGTACAATCGGATATCTTTCGAGCAGAGCTTTAAATGGCTAACCCGCTAAAACATGAGGGAAATACAGGAGAGAAAAACACCGTCTATATCTTTATGAAACGGTTCCTAGTCAATGATGTCTTATTCCCATGCATGGAAGACACTAGGAAGACATTCAGGCTCATGGTACAACTGTACTTGGGCTTTCTCTGTGGACAATCGGATCTCTTTCAATGCAGAGCTTTAAATGGGTAACTTGCTTAAACGCGAGGGAAATATGGGCGAGAAAGACACAAGCTATATCTTTATGAAACGGTTCCTAGTCAATGATGTCTCATTTCCATGCATGGAAGACACCAGGAAGACATTCGGGCTCATGGAATAACTGCACTTTGGCTTTCTTTGTATACAATCTCTTTAGATGCAGAGTTTTGAATGGGTAACCCCCTTAAAAGCGAGGGAATTATGGGCGAGAAAGACACCGGCTATGTCTTTATGATAAGGTTCCTAATCAATGATGTCTCATTTTCATGCACGGAGGACATTAGGAAGACATTCAGGCTGATTGTATAACTGTACTTTGGCTCTCTGTGTATGATCGGATCTCTTTTGATGCAAATGCTTCAAATGGGTAACTCGCTTAAACGTGAGGAAAGTGGGGGGCGAGAAACATGGGAAAAGAACTACTGATGGCTATCTGTTGGAAAAGCTCTTTCTTCTCAATTACGCTTCCTTAACCATAATGGTCGCAATTAAGTCTTTGTTTGGAGGTTTCTTTGTGGAATTGAAACGGTTCCATGGTGATAAATGTCATTTTCCTTGCATGAATTGACACCAGTAGATCGTTCACTCACATAGCCGTACTTTGGCTCACTTTCTGCTTCACACTCGGGGCCTCTTTTTCATGCAAAGGCTTACAAATTGGTAACAACAATGCGAGGGAAGTTACAGTTTGAGAACAGGGCAAAATGGGCTATTGATAGCTCTCTGCTGGAGAAAGCTTGTTCTTTACTGAGTGATTGCTTTCTTGCTGGGGATGCTCGCGAGCAAGTTTTACGTGAAGCCTTTTTCCGAAAACCCCTCAGGTTCGAACGAGTGTTGTCGTTTTGCTTTGCATGAATTGACACTAGTAGAACATTTGGGCACACATAGCTGTAGTCTGTCTCTCTCTGTGTTGTGCTCTTTTTGACCTCTTTTTATGCACAACTTCAAGAAGACATTAACATGTCTTTCCAGCCTTATTATTAAAGGATGGGAAAAATATGCCTTTCTGTGAAATATTAGGGATTTTATTGAAGGGATTATCGGTTTTTTATAGCACTAAAATAAAGTAGTGGTCAAGTTAGTCTAAATCAATTGCATGGTGGCTTGCCGTGTCTTGTGATCGAGTCATGTCCAAGGTTGCCGTTCCTATAACAAGGTTAAGCATCATTTCCTTAAAAGGACTTCTGTCTTTGGAGGGCATAATTGATTTTCCTACAAAACTAACCAGGAGTACAAGTCCTCTGTTTTAAGACATATAAATAGCAGACATTAACTGCAAAATTTATCTGACTCCTTTTGTTTCATTTTTGGCTGCTAATCTCAGAGGGTTTTAAACATATTAACTGAGTGAACATGCTCTATGTTTTGCTTCAACATCAACAATGTGCTAATACTCCATTACTTCAAAGTTCATTTATAACTTACCAACTCAATGAAAACACTAGTTTCTGCTGCGGCATCTATTTACATTGTCTTGTTAACCCAAGTTTCTTGGTTGTTGCCTAAAATGAAACACGAATTGTGGACAATGCCACTTCTTTTGGACTTGTTTTGCACATTGGTCCCCTCCACTGCAGATTCTGCATAAAAGGAAACATGGATAATTTAGATTTTTCTTGTTCTCTCTACGTAACATGATCTAAGAAAAGCACAGTTGTGGAAAGTGGAAACATGGGGAAAAAGAGCGAGCTGGGACAAATTCTTTTGTTGCTGCTGGGAGTACTGTCACGTGAGTGGTGAAACATGCAATGCAATTCCGACAATTTCTGTCACATGGGTTCTTCTCCTGCATTATGCTCTGATTGAGGACCAAAAAGGTCTACCATGAGCAATGGCTGAGAATAAGTAAATGAATGTATTTCTGTTGGGTGGTTTTAGGCCTCTTTCACCCCCCAAATCCAAAAGGTGAGGTTTTCTCTCACACTTATAAATTGACTATCTGCTCATTTCATAATTGACGTGGGAAAGCCCCAACAATTTCTTTTTTAGTTATGGAGATTTTACACATTCTTCAGTGAAAATATGGAGCCTTTATTCTGAGTCAGGCTGTACGCTGCTCTAATTGACTAGGCCCGGTTGGGCCAGACCTTTGGGCTTTACCCATCGGGCTCAGCTCGTCACATTTTGGTGTTAAAAGGTGGGCTGGTAGGCCCGCATTGGTGGGCTCGACCTGACTCAGTTCGACTTGGTCCATCTAACTCAAATTTTGTGTACTTACTTACCGAAGTTCTCTTTGTTTTGACTTTGTTTTTCGGATTTATGTTAAGAGCAGGCTCGGACACATGACCATTGAAGCCCACAAGATCGTCCACTCTTTCTTACCATAGGCATCATGTCAACTAGAATTTTCTTCCAAGTGACTTTCCACGGACGGGAGGTTTTCAAGGCACAATAGGCTGAGGAATGGCTAGGATGATCAAGCAAGCCTTGAAACTTTTAAGGCTGCATTTGATAGTTTGATAGTTTGGACAATTTTACTAGATTTGGACCATTTTACTGGATAGGATAAGTTCGAACAGGATAAGAATAGGATAGGATTTGAAATATCTTATGCAACATTTGATAATGTCTGGATATACATGGACAAAATCTGGATTAAATGTAAAAAAACAAAAAAATCAATTCCTTGAGACTTAGAAAAGAAAAATTTTTGATTATCGTAGTTGTGAAAACTATATATGATTGCTGCCTAGGCATGCCATGACCACCTCCACCGTTGGGAACATCCACCGATGCAATCCTGCCTCTACTCCAGTCCATATGGTCATCATAAACTTGCTTAGTCCCTCACTCGTCTCTCTTATCTGGCTCGCACCTTTCACGTTGCATTGACCTTCTTGATCGCACCCATCAACCATCCTCTCTGCCTTGTTGTCTCTCTTTCTCGGAATCACATTGGCCAAGCGTCCAGAGGGAGATCCAAAAGTTTCAGCTCTTCATCAACCAAACCAGAATGCTGAGCATAGTTGAAGCATCCAGATTTGATATACATATGGATCATCTGTTCTCTACTTGAAGATCCCAAGAAAAATTCGTGGTACTTATTTTAAGAGGCAATATTGTAATTGTATGCTTGATTCTAGAGAAATCTTGTAAATATAGTGAAATTGAATCTCCATCAGATTAAGGGGATCTAGGATTGTAATTAGAGAGCTCAGGCGTATATATGTAGGGATCACCTCCTTTTTTATCATCCCTGTTGTTTCCTTTTTATCGCTTGACTGATGTTTCCCCACTCCTCGTTTGTCTTTTCTGCTCGCCTCCGCTAACTCAAATCATGAGCTTAAATTTCAATAAGCAACGGCCAAAAGTCATGATGCGATGACCGGTCGATCGCTGGATGCAACAATCCAATGCACGACAACAAAATCAGATAAAAAACGGAGCAAAGGCAGGAATCAAATGTAGAAAGCGAAACAGCTCTAGAGAATACTAGGAAAGGAGACAGCCCTGGTTTCGTCGGGGGCAATAACAAATCTTGATTTGGAATCAGCCACGGAATGGAATAACACGATCAGAGCGAGCGATGCCGGTGATGACTCAATCTTGGTTATGATGTCTCGGTTGAACGGCAGTGATGGTGAAACCGCCGTGCAGTTATAATCAGCAACTCTGTCCAGTGATCCGCCAGTGGCGCGAAAGCACAAAGCTCAGTTCAATAGACGTAGCACGTCAAATCAGTTTTGCCTACTACTCCGGCTGGGAAAAAAAAGGCAAAACCAGAACTAGAGAAACAAAGCAAGGGAGAAAAACTGAACGTAAAATTAACTCCTAAGACTCGGTTGGACAGAAACGACCTGATTGTGACGAGAGGGCGTAAGCAACGGTTACTCAGCGACGGTTCCGCATAGCCTCGGCATTCGGCGCTGCAATTCAGTGACTGCTTGAAAAAGAAACGAAGCAGAAACCGATAGATAAATGCAGAATGAATCAAAACCATTTTTGGAGCTTATTTTGTCACGCCCCAATCCACAAGAACAAGGGCATGACATGGCCGTCCTTTCACCAAAGAACGCAGCCTCAACATAACCAAGATTCAGCACGATATATATATGACAAAAAGGGCATTTGGCTACAATATCAGAGTATTTCTATAATCCACCAAACCAAAACATATACCTTATGTAAACTTATCAACTATATACGAGTCATACCAAAAAGTTCTAACCACAAAAGTTCTCCTTGAAGGAACACTCACGCCTACTCGCGACTTGCTGAAGAACTTGAAAAACAAGTAGATGAGATGAGTGAGCTATCACGGCTCAGTGAGTAACACATTTATTCTAAGCGGATCGAGAAATCACTATGCATATTTAAAAACACAATCCTAACTCATTTTAACATAATAAATAATCATAACTCAAATACTGAAGATACCAATAGTCCATTAGTTAATATCATAAAACATGTATCAATGGTCTATTCCATTGATTAATCTCATCAAACCACACATCGATGGTCTATTCCATCAACCAAACTCAAATCACATATCAATGGCCCACTCCATTGACTAATTCATGCTCAAATATCTAGCCATGGTTATGTGTAACGCCCGTGACAAGATAACCAAGATTCCCCCTTTGGTAAGGTCTCCACCTATTATTAGCTGGTGGCTCGGCCCACAATGATATCCTAGACTAGTATACGCATGTCCTTAGGGTTCACAGAGATATTGAGCACCGACCACTAATCATAATATCCAAAGAATCCAATATCAGAAGGAAAGTCATATCACAACTCAAAATTTGATATATAAATATCAAAGCATTTTTCAAAATGTCTTAGATTCTTTCATAAAAAATTTCACAAATCATTTTCAAACAACCATTCAAATTGAATTCGAAATATAACTCCTTTCGAACAACAAAAATGACAAGAATAGCTCGATCTTGTTTTATGCAACAAGAGATGCCTTTTTATCAACTTATAGAATATATAATCTATCATGTTTCTCAAAACATGAATTAAAAAATACAAAGAAGAAATAGTGTTACCCACTTGGGAAAAGCCAAAAATCAACTAGGATGCTTACTCGAACCACGCACTCGGATCCCTAACAATTAACGGAAAAACAATATCAAAAGGCCGAGTAAAAATGATATTCTCATAACGGCTTGCCTATACTAGGCCTATTTGTCGATAAAACGACACCTATGCGCCATGAAAGCTCGCATTTAGCGGAAACCCATTGTTTTCCGCTAGGCATGGCCCATGCGCCAATTTTGTCGCGCCACTACTTCCTCCACAAAATTCCGTTTCAAGCTGTCTTACAGCCTTTAGAAAGCTCTCTTGACGTACTACAACAATCCCAACTCAGCCGCCCCAAAACAGCACCGAAAAAAAAAAAAAAAAAAAAAAAAAAAAAGGGTCAAAGCTACTGTTCGCTACAGTTCCAGAATGCACCCCCAACTTTAAAATTCCGTTTCGGACATACCATAAGCTCAAATCACGATCCGTAAGATGCTATAGCTCACAACATCCCAAAGTACTGTTTTCTACAAAGATATGCACCTCAACGACTTAAAAATCGGGCTTCGCCACACAAATATCCAAGAAATCCGAATTTCAAGTCCTAATTGCGACGATTGCTTCAAGTAGATGATTAAAGGTCCCGATTTCTTGCCGGCGTTGCAAAACACACCTGAGTTGGCTTGATGAGGCGTCCGGATCGCGAGCGCGCCAAACTTTTTTTCTCTTTTTCCTCTTTTTTTCCTTTCTCTTCTTTCTCTCTTCTCCCCTGTTTCTCCGTTTCCCCTGTTTTCATTTCTGCCGAATGCCTCCCTCTCTCCTCTCTTTAAAACAGCAGAAGCTTCCACAATTCTCCTTCAGCTTCTTTTGTTGACTTTACAAACCCTTTTTTTTTTTTTCTTAAGCCCATATATTACATTTTGGAGAGAAACAACCTGGTAGATGTGGCGGCGCAACGACTCTGTAAAGTAAAAATGGACGGGAAAGTGTCGGAACCGAGCAAAATCGAAAGGACAATAAAATACGTGCTCGGCTTTATAGCGTAGTGGTTGTCGTCGAAGTCCATGAGGTGATATGAGCGCGAGACGATGATGCGATGATGGTTCCGGGGCTGGTCAGGAGAGCAGTCTCTACACGGTGACGTTGGCTTCTTTCCGTTCAATGAAATATCCCGTGAACAGGGGAGGACAGAGGCCAAAAACCAGCGCCTCGGATGGATGAAGATGTACAGGAAACTCGCGAGTAGCACTGATCAAAATCAACATGCCTCTGATCACGAATGCGATGGAATGAATGCACAAACCATGCGGAGTCGGTGATTTCGGTTAGGGATCGAGTTCTACCGTTATTGGCAAATTTGGTCCCTGAAATTCTTTATGAAATGCAATGACAATCTAATCACAAAAATTGAGGTTTCAATAACTGAAGCTTGCTCAGGGAGCTACAATATACATGAATATATTGAATAACACAAAATGCCGTATCCAATCTATGGAATTATGGATCGGAGTTGTTAGCTTGCGATGCCGTGTGAGGGCAAAGCAAACTTCGACCCTTTAATTTTGGCGTGCTCCTTCAGCGCCGTCGTGAGCTGCCCAAGATTTCCTCCCAGAAGGCAGCATTAGGCGCGCTCCTTCAGCGCCTACTTCCGGCACTCCTTTGCCCAGGTCCAGGTCCAGCCCCGCCCGCCCGACATCTCCAAGTTCGGCTGTCTTGTGAAAGACCTCCGCTAGTACGGCATATGAAGAAAAGTAATTCTTATTGCAACTTGAAAGTTTGCAGAAAAGCATGGAATTAAAATAGCAGCTGAATGCCTTTTAGTAGGACTTCCTCGAAAGCAGCATCCGGGGATTCACTTCTTCTTGGCAGAAGATTCTCCCAAAGCCAGTGTTAGAGCTACACGACCGTAGTACTCTGCATAAATATAAAAAGAAGAGCTACTACATCTTCATAACGATTTTTAAGCAATTGCTGGAGATACGATTTGATTTGATTCTGATTCTAATTCTGATTACGGACTAATTGATTCAATCAATTGATAAGATCAGATATTTAGAATGTAAAATACAAAAACGTTTTCTTGTATATTGTTTCCTATTTTATCTTTTTAGTATTATAAATAGGCTGAGCACGTATGCAAAACATGTAGCAATACAATCCATAATTCCTTCAATATTTTTCGATTTCTATCAGGAATGAAGGTAATTGTATCGATAACTCACGAGAATTGCGCCGGCCTTCTAGAATATAATTACCCATGCGGAAATGGAGATGAGATTGAAGAAGATCCTGAGCATTGGGATGATCCCATATCAGCGTCTTCCACTTTTCCTCACTTTCCACCACAATAAGCGGAAGGTCCTCAATATCACGGAATTGCAATTGCAAAGGAATTCCATTCAACTCTGGGCATCTTATCACTGTCAAATGTTCCATGGAATCGCAAGTTATTGGGACTTCACATATGCTCTTCAGCTGGGGTAGATCGCATAGGCACAAGGAATTTAGCTTTGAGAGAGAAAATGAAGATTGGGAGGATGAAGGATGTTTGCAGGAGTCATTGTGCTTCCTTCTTGGTCTTGTCCCGCTCTACTTATCATCTCCACCATTCCTTTACAGCCTATGGCACGTATACTTTGAAGATTTCGGAGATGGAGCAGCCACTCATGCGAAAATAGCTTTCTCATGTTATGGCAATTGTCTACCAAAAGCCCTTCCAAAGAAATCTCTTCAACTGGCATGTACGGGGGAGGATCTCCTATTATCTCCTCCATGTTCTCACAATGGTATACTAAGATATTTCTCAAGTTAGAGAAATGGGGCAGCCACTCAGATTCCACCACTCTCTTCATTTTATCACACTCACAAACGATAATAATTTCTAGACTAGGGAAGGCGGGGGGCAGATACGGAGGTGGTGATGTAACTGCTACTGTTATCCCCACCATTTCCTCACATTCCATTATTACAATCTCTTGTAAGTGTGGAAGGTAGAATTTAGGCCCATGCCCAAAGAGATACTTTAATTTTGGGCATTTTTTTATTATCAAAACCCTAAGGCTTGGGAAGAGGGGAAGGGTAGGGTTTGGGCCAGGGGATTCATGGATGTTGATTATTTTTTCATCTTGTCCTCCACTAAGCACACACAAGTTTTTCCATTTGACTATTTTTAGCTTCTCAAGGTTTTCAAATAGACCCACGTCAGACAAATTTGTTGTACCATCACAGTTGGTTGCTCTCAATACTTGCACATCTTGGGGAATCAAAATACAAACGCCATTGCCACTGCCATCCCCTCCCACGCTCACAATAGCATGACTCCTCCTCTCAATGTGGACACCCCTCTCACAATTCCCAAATTGAGCGTCATCACTTACTTTCATATAATCCTTCAATTCTTCTTGACCCACGTTGAGATTGTAATAGCGAAGGTTATTTCTCTTCTCAAAAGCTACCCTCACAAACTTGTTGAAATCATCCACATCTTCAAAGCGGTATACAAGTGTCTCCAATGCCCACAAGTTTGTAATGTCTTCTCCATTTGCTACCTCAACTTTAAGATATTGCAAGTTTCGCAAAGCCCCCAATGTTCCTTTGGGTAATCTACCTATGCATGTATGAGAAAGGTCAAGGTATCTCAAATTCACTAGCATTTCCAGACCCTCGAGTGCTTCAACCCTAGCACAGCCAAAAATGTCCAACTTTCTCAAAGATCTGAGCTTCCCTAAATGAGGGATACAGCGCAATTTCTCACATTTTCTAAGTAACAGTGCTCTCAAGTTTACCAAGTCTGAAATGGAATCTGGAAGTTCTTTGAGGTAACATCCACTCAGGTTTAGAACCTTTAGCCCCCATAATTGTTTGAAGAAAGAATCGGGGATGACCAAATCATAGGACAAGTTTTTATTCAATAGAAAAGTTGATAGTTTAGGACAATTAGGGGACATGTTCAAGGGAAATTCTTCAATATAATTCTCCATCAAAGAAACTTTCTCCAAAGCATCCGTCCAATATTCTTCGGATGGTATCCTCCGCAACCCCTTTCCTGCTTTTACAATCGAAGTCACACTCATGATGTGCAATGCCATATCTCTAATCAAATCGTGCATCTTCATCGTGCTCTCATGAACTTTCAATAGGCAAACATTTGCCAGTTTTTTCAATATGGTGAGGCCTCTAACATATTGTTTCTCCCTTGTATTCAAACGAACAATCAATCCTTGGTCAATAAAGAATTCTATCAACTCGAACTTATCAATTTGTTTATCTTCTGGATAAAGTGCACAAGATAGGAAACACCGTTGGACTTCATGATTACGAAGGCGATTATAACTGAATTCTAGTTTCTTTAAGACCCCATTTTCCATATCCGTTTGCCCCATGTCTGATTCTCTCAATTTCTCCAAGCAATCATTCCATTCATACACATCGGTAACTCCTCGCATGCTTCTTGCCATTGTGATGATTGCAAGTGGCAATCCCGCACATTCTTGAACAATGGACTTTATAGCTGTTCTAGTTTCCAAATCATGGGCCACTTTTGATCCAAGCTCCTCCAAAAATAAACTCTTAGCTTCTGCATGAGATAGAGGTTCTATTTTTATCATTTCTTGACATTGCATCTGGCAGCATACCTCAAAGGATCGAGTGGTTAAGACCAACTTAATTCCATCTGTGATTCCCACCTCTTTAAGATCAAAGCATTCCCACACATCATCGAGGATCACTATAGATTTGCCTCTTTTTGTTAAACAATCACACAACATTGCTGCTCGTCTTCTCACATCCTTTTCTTGTAGTGTGCCCAAATCTAGTTCCTTTGCAATGGCGTCCTGCAACTTTTGTGTGTTGAAATCCTGTGACACAGTGATCCATAACATGTTGCCATAGGTTGCTTCTTCAAGGAGTCTATTATGTATGTGCACCATAATAGTCGTTTTACCAACACCTCCCATTCCATAAATGCCTAGTCGGGATATTTGATTCCCTACTAGGAAGTCCAAAATCTTTGTAGTATTTCTCCGAAATGCCTCCCCCACCATCTTTTCTTCTAACAATTTATTGACTTTGGTCTCTATCGCCTCAAATAGTCCTTTGTCTTGTCTCATAAGGTCTTCTGCTTCATGCATCAGTATATATACCTGTTGATGTGCTGGCAAACAATCCTCGCTTGCTGCTTCAGGACAATCATTTCTAAGCTTCTCCACATTCGCCAACCAATTCGCAACTTCCATTCTCGGCTTCTTTAAGGATAGAGATGCAGCAAATTCTAACTCATCCCTTATGCTAGCTTCTTTTCTATAGAGTAGTTCCAGTTTTCTTTTCAAATCTCTATTCTCTTCAAAGTTGTTGCCTATGTTTGGATGACTCATCACAGACGCCCCCTCGTTCGTATCTAGTTCTGCAGTTTAAAAATTCCATCGGTTAGAGTCTCATGATAGCATTCTTGCTGCCCCATAATAATGTGACATGGTGATACATAAGGATTAATTTTTGTAAATAACCATAGACCTGGTAATGACGATGGGCCTATCAAGCCTGTTCCACAAGGTAGAATAAGAGGAGGTGGAGGAGCATTATTTGGAGCTTGTGATGATGGTGGCATACATGGATCCATGTCCAGTGGAGTTTGTGGGTGACATGTGACTAAATGGTTTTTCCATGATGATGATGATGGCAAGGTTGGATTCCGATGCGTTGTCTTGGGATTATTGGATCGATGTGGAACAATTTGATGTTGAGGGGGCATCGAATCTGCTTACAATAAAATATTCAAGTGTAAGATTAATCAACATTTGGACTTTCAAATCAAGCCATGGGTAAACAACATCCAGATACTTGATTACACGAAATATCTACAATGAAAAAACAACATCCGCAAAAGTTAAATATTTTGATGAAAGGGACTGTGCTATGAAAAGGAAGTGATATTAGACATATGGAATATGCAATGATGCTAGCATGTTCCTGATTGGAGAACCCCCGGTGATATCTTGTTTTAAAACACATCATTTGCTAGAATTCGATAAAATAATGTGGAGATATTTAAGGGTCTAACGGAACCGTAGCAGTGATGTAGATTAATCCAGACACACCGTGTGATGATGATGGGCCTATTGCATTTGTTGACGCTGCTGGAACTAGCAAATCAAGGACACTTGAATGTTGTGATGCAATCGAGGGATCTATGTCCGTTGGAGGTCGCGAAGGAAACTGACGGATATCATTCCCATCTTCCTTGTCACACCTTGGGGGAAGTTGACTAGGATGTTGGACAGGATCCACTTCCACTACACACGGTTGACCACAATCCTGCCAACGATTTGCACCGTCCACATCAAGGGATGAATCAATTTGTAATGATGATACCACTGTCGGATTACGCTGTTCATTCATTTGTATTTCCTCGGAAGTGTTTACAATTTCATCACGAGATTCAGGAAGATTCTCCAGCAGAGAGTGGTGATTATTTGACCAATTTGTTGAATGTAGCAGTGAATCTGGAGTGATTCCATCTGCAAATTGTTCGTCCGAGCTTAGATATTGTTCCTTTGAATATTAGGGAATGCTGGTCGTAGTTATGTTAATGAGTAGAGGAATGGGTAAAACATCACCTCCAATGAACCCCTGCTGCCCATTTTACATTCTATTGCCGAGGAACTGATCATTTGGGAATGATGATAGCCCTCTTGAACCTTGTTGTCCCCTTTCGGATTCAAGATGAGTTGGTTGCTCAAGAAGCGCTGCTAACTCAGTAAAATCAAGAGAAGGTGAAGCCGACGAGTCCATCGGAAGTTGCTGGAGAGATGAAGCAATTTCATTTCCATGTGCTGCATCCAACCTATGGTTCGATAGATCGGGTTGCTGGGAGGTATCTAGATTATCCAGAGGCATATCACCAATCGGCAAGGACACTTGATCCTGAGGGCATGCTGAAGCACTACCAATTCCAGTGGACCTATGGCAACATGGTTGCTGCGGCGCGCACCAGGGTTGATTCAAGTTCTGCGTGTCATTGGGATTCGACGCATCGTCACTTTGGAATACAATTTGACTTGCGCCAAAAACTATTCTTTCTGTTACTTCACCCGATGCGCCTCCCGTGCTTCTATCCAACGCACTACCTTTACCTTCAATTTTCTGCAAGGCTTCTGATCTCACATGATGATCAACTTTCTCACAACCTTTAATACCATAACGCGGAATTCCAGCGAGATGCGCCCGGATCCTTGTAGCACTTCCGCCATACTTGTTGCCGCAAAACTGGCACTTCCACTTGTTGTTCTCCACATATTCCACATACTCACGAAATCGATCTAACTCCCTAGGCATTCCTTTTGCGGTTACCTACAAAGAGGACATGACATGAAAAACAGAGACAATGCCCAGCAAAAGCATAGAACTGTTAAAAATAGATAAGATCAATAAAAAAAAGATGCATATAGAATTGTAAAGGATTCCTAAGTCATGTTAACAGTTTGCTGACCAGGTAGACTTGATATCGATGCAAAATCCTTGAATCCTCTTTAACAGAGCCAAACCGTCACACCCCAAATCCTATAGGAATGAGAGGGTAACACAGCCATCTTTTCCCTAAAGGACACAGCCTCACACTATACCCCAAGTATCCAGCTCCCAATAGTTCTCGTGATAGTGCTCTCGCTCTATTGAACACTAACTGAGGCGCCTGAAAAACATTATAAGAAACATCATGGTCCAGTGAGTAATATATTTCTTCTAAGTAGATTGAACAATCAATATGTACTTTAAACACAAATATAACTCACTAATAAACCTTCAAGACCAAAAATGCAATATTTCTTACTTTAACACAATATGTTCAAGACAAAAATATTCAAGATGACAGCAAATAAATACCAATGGTCCAGCCCATTGGTGGATATCATAAAAATACACGTCAATGGTTCATTCCACCAATCTCATAAAACACACGTCAATGGTTCATTTCATTGGTTAGTCTCATGCTACACATCAATGGTTTATCCCATTGATCCATCTCATATGAAACTACACATTAATAGTCCAATCATCGATCAATCTTTTGCTCAAGTATCAAACCATGGTCACATATAACGCTTGTGACAAGGTGACGAAGATTCCCCTCTTGGTTAGGCCTCCACCTATTATTAGTTGGTGGCTCGACCCACAAGGATATCTTAGATCAATATGCGCATATCCACAAGCCCCTCACTAGGCTTACGACGATATTGAGCATTAACACCAATCCATAACAACCTCCACAATTTACAAAGCCAAATCAAAATATAAGTTCCATAAATCAAAATATATAATCTTTCTGCAACACGACTTATTCATCATAAATACTTTTCGCGTAGCATTTCTCAAGTCATTTCAGAACTTGTTTCTTAAACTAGAATAAATTTCACATACCTTTTCACAACACATTTCATAAACCAAGTTCACCAATCAACAATTATATACATATAACCTTTTGCAACAACTTTGCAAAAATATTTGGCAAACCATTCACAAATACCAAATTGTAGTAATTGCTCGATCTAGATTTTATGCAACAAGACATGCTTTATACACCAAATCTCCATAACTTTCAAGACATGCATTTACAAACTCATAGAAGAAATAGTATCACTTACCAAGGAAGGCCAAAAACCAACTTACGCTAGTTATTCGAACTGACGTACTTGAATTCCTAACGAATAATTGAAAAGCAATATCAAAGACCAAGTAAAATGATATTCTAATGAACCACTCGACTATACCACGCCTATTTGTCGATAAAACGATACCTACGCACCAACGGGAAATTTGCCTATAGCGGAAACCTATTGTTGTCCACTAGGCATAGCCCGTGTCCTAAATTTCATCGCATCATAACTTTCTCCACAAAATTTTGTTTCGAGCAATCTTATAGTCTTTAGAAAGTGCTCTTGACGTACTACAACAACCCCAACTCAGCTGCCTCAAAACCTCACCAAAAAGGGCTAAAAATCGGGCCCAAAGTTACTGTTCGGTACTGTTCCAGAACACACACCAAACTTGAAAATTCTGTTCCAAACAAACTGTAAGCTCAAATCACGATCCATAAAATGCTATAACTTCAAAACACCCTAAAATATCATTTCTAAAAAAATTTACGCTCAACGACTCAAAAATCGGACTTCGCCACTCAAATATCCCAAAAAAAAGAATTTAAAGCCTTAATTGCAACGATTCACTTGAATAGATGATTAGAGGCTTCAGTCACTTACTGGCATTGCCAAACTTAGTTGAGTTGGCTTCGCGAGTTGCACGGATCATGAGCACGTGAAATTTTTCCCCTTTCTCCTTTTTACTTCTTTCTCGGGGAGCCCTTTTTCCCCGTTTCTACCGTGCTCTTCTCTCTCTCCCTTTCTCTCTCTTTAAAGCTGAAGTGCACTCTTTTTCCTCTATTTTTGATCACTCAACTCTTCGTCTCTTTCCTTTTTCTCTCTAGCGCGAGCTCTGGGGCTCTTTTTCAGTTTGAACCAAGCACCCCCTTTTGCCCCCACCTTTGGTGACTTTTCGACCATCGGTTTTTTTTTTTAAACGCCGCATACTACACAAATCTCCTGAGTTGTGTATGCCAAAGTACAGATATGTCTCTCCTTATTTCACCAGGAACAAAACCGAAGGTAGAGAGAGATACACTAGATCTACACAGGGGAAATTAACAAAAGAAAGTTAGATTATACTTACCGAAAAAAGGGAGGAAAACTTCTGGATTATCTGAGCAGGAGAACACGCCTTCGAAGGAGAATCCCAAGCAGCCCTGTGGATCTAGAGGAGCATCGAGAGTGCAAGGTAATTGTCTCCC
The DNA here is from genome assembly GCA_016097605.1 of Eucalyptus guilfoylei. NCBI lineage: Eukaryota > Viridiplantae > Streptophyta > Magnoliopsida > Myrtales > Myrtaceae > Eucalyptus > Eucalyptus guilfoylei. The sequence goes on from CM027861.1 coordinate 2,512,586, forward strand.
ACGTCACTGTCGTCAAAAGGGGTGGACGGTCCTACTCAAGAAAACGCGTTCACCTTTGACATAATTTCAGCTTTGGCTGTAAGGAAACTAATGTGCAGCCAAGAACTTTTGAGCCTACTTATCTTTTTTTCCCCACCCGAAATAGTACAAACTACATAAAGATTTTTAAAAAGCAGTTTACCAAATGAGGTGGAAAACTATTATTGAACGTTAAAATATGGTTATTGGGGTTGAAATATGGTTCACTTAATTGCCAAATTCTCTAAGCTTTTCAAAGAAAATGAAAAATTAAAAAAATAACTTATCCCAAAAGGCTACCGCAGTAGGAATGATTTACATTGTATTTGTTAAGAAAACCTAGGAAGTAATGCTGTTTATTTACTGTCCATAAATATTGTCTCAAGTTTAGAACTTTACCGACACTAATCATTTATGCCCTCATTTACAAATCCGAACAAAACGGTCAGATTGCAATGTCAATGTCTAAGGAAATTCTATGGTCCAATCTAACAATTCACGAGACCAATTTCATACGCAGTTTGGATCGTTGATAAAAAAGAAAAACAAATTGCACCCAAGGAATGATTTAAAAAGAAATATTAACTTATTACTATTTAAGGAATATTATGTTGACACCTAAATTTTTCACTCTAAGGCCTCATTCACATTTTCATAAAAATATTAGTGATCAAATCCGTCGATAATTTAACTCCTAATAAAAATACAATTGTAATGCCGCATCCTTGATTTCAAATGCGTTCTCAATTTCTATTACATTCTTTTGCGTTCAATATCGTAGATCCTTTCTAATAAAATTACGAATTCTTGTAAACCAATCTGTTACCTGACCCTATCCGACACTGAATTTTCCAAGGAGAATTTAAGTAAGGAATTCCCATTTGGACGTGGTCCGCTCTCCGAGCTCAAGTCCTTACCGTTCCTCCCCTTCAGGTTGACCGAAATGGTCGACTTGAGGCCACCCTCAACACGCCCATGCGGGTGTTAATGAAGGAAATAAGCAATGTGAGAACACGCAAGTAACAAAAAGGGGATCGAAAGTGGCGTCAAAAGGCGTCACAAAAGACACCGCAATGGAAATCCAGCACACCATCTTCAACAAGATAGAGAGTAAAAAAGCAAACAAAAAGCAGGAAAATAAAGTCGCCCGTCGAAGCATTCACGCCATGTGAATTAAGAAACCTAATACGAATTCTGACTTGGCGTCAGTATGCACGAATCTCCAAAAATCATATCTTCATAACACAAATTGCCATATCTGATATATCAAATCTAGTTACACCAACAAATGACCAAGTCGTCGGCATGGATGAGCACATAACTAATGCATGGATATCACCAAATACGTGATGCATTATTGACAATTATTAAGATCAATATTGATATTAATACACGTCTATATCCATCCCCGATCGGTTGTCGATATACGGCAACAAGTGATTAACAACGATAGACACAAGTATTGATAAGAACTTATCAAGCTGTTAGAAGAAGACTAAATACATGGGGAGTCTCAAGATATGGTTACACAATTCAAAGTCACTTGGGAACAAGGCACTTAAGGTCATGGAACAATTGGCATACGTTTTGGGAGGAGCAGCTGTCCGAGAATAGGATAGTGATGTCGTGAGAATATGGGCACATAATCCATGGAGATGGAGGAATATGGATACAACTGCCGAAAATTGCTCAAAAGCAACTATGGCACTACCACTATCAATATCATTACCTCATTTACTGAAGAACTCCACATAAATCAAACAAATTTACTATTTTTCAGGTATATTTACCTTCCTGAATTTTTATTTTTCAAACTCACGTCGTCGATTAAATTCCAACATGTTTCCTACGTGACATCCTGATTTTCAAGTTCTGATTTCAATCGGATAAATCGGGCCTTTTATCAACGTGACTATAGTGTTTTTCTCTGAGATGACCACTCATGAGATAACTGATCTATCTAGTGAAGCCATTAAGGCATTTTCAATGCAATAGACTTGAGAGTTCGACCAGGAATCGATTGCTTGACCATGCTAGTCTGCAAGGGTCATTACGACACAATTAAAAATCGATTAGAGACTAGAGATAGATCGATTCGACTGAGATGGTGATCAAAGTGTGAGTGATTCCACATGATTGCAAAATTCTCGTCCATTGGCACTAAATCGATTTTCTGTCGTTTTAGGTACCCTGTGTCCGTATTTGAAACCTCGAGATTTTCACGACCACCGAGAGTCGCCAATATGTCGAATGGGTTCATTATGATTCGAAGAAAATCGACCACGGGTCAATCGTACCGAAAATTCCTAAAAGTTACCTTGTAGGCAAGGTCACACTAAAAGCGTGTTTGATTGAAAATAATTGCGAATTTGAATTCGATTTTAGAAATTTGAAATCTTGTCGTGTTATGAGTCAATCTAGGAACATCGACTCACATTTTGAGGAAATTTCGGCGAGTTTGGGATTTTTATGGAAAATCGTTGCGGATGATTCGGAAAAAATGGAAGTTCAGATTGGCCGATTTGAAGAGACTTTTGGCATCTGGTGTAAGTGAATCGGCAAATGGAAGTTGTTTGGGCTTTTTCTGTGCTTGAATTAGACCTCAATCGGATTTGTTTGTTCAGAAAATCGGATGTCGAGAAAAATGAAATAAAAGTCGGTTTCAAAGAAAATTCGTGAAATTAAAGAACCATCTTAGTTTGGACTTCAAGTGTGCAAGTTGGCGAAGAAATTGGTCCTGAAATGACCAATTGATGATGTTGTTTGAAGGTGAGTATAAGATGTTTTATTAACATTTTGTTCATTTTCCCTTGGACACTCACGGCCATGTACATTTCTCTCTCTATCGTGCGTGCTTCCCAATCATCCGAAGCTCATACAAGAATATTTAATTCTTTTTCCACCTTTTGATCTTGGACTCTTCTTTCCCCCTCTCTATTTCTTTTTCTCTTTTGGCGTGTGCCCCTCTGGCCGACGTTGCCCCCATCTCACCCGCACATTTATTTTCTATCTCTCTCTCTCTCTCGGTTCATGCCCCATCGACGTCCCTCTGCAGAATTCAACGTTGCTTTTTCTGTTTGACCAAGCTTGCACTTATCCAATAAACAAATATCTCTCTCTCTTGGCTACGTGGACGAGCACCCTCCCCTGTCTCGTGCGGCTTCTGCTCCGTTCGCTGTCCCCCTCATCAAGACCGAAGGAGTCTTCTTTTCTTTCATGCTTTTGCTGCCCCATCTCCCTGCAACGTCATCCTCGCCAGCAACAGACTTCATCTCTCCCTCTCGTTGACTCGAAGACGCCCGCGCCTCCACCGAATCCGAACTTCCCCACCGATTTTCCTCTACCACGTCCAAGCTGCCACGCTTTTGTTTTCATCTCCACCGGTCAACCTTCAAGCCCACAGAAGCTCCATCGTTGACTCTTCTGCCAGCACGCCTTCACCACCTGGCGTCTTCTTCAGCGAGCAAACGCCAGCAGCTGCTTCCGCCATCTTCGAATCCTGCTGCCAGTGAAGCCGCGTGCGTCTCCCCTCGGTTCCAACAGCTTCGGTCTGTCGGATATTTCAGTAGTTTTGAAATATTTATTAGAAATTATGATCGTTATGAAAGTTATCATTTTTGTAACGACTTTTTCAACGGTCATATAACGGCTTTCTAATGGTTGTATAACAGTTGTCTAACGGCTTTATAACTTTTGATTTATTAATTCATAAACTCTTCATTATTTTATAACAGTATTCTTTTTAATTACCAATTAATTTATGATGATCTACTAACGGCTCTCTCTTTTCCTTGTTTAAATATAAATTAAACTTCAAACCACAATCTTAGTAGATACAATATGTTCTCACATATTTCCTTTTCTTTTTGCTGGGTTATACACAAAAGTTGTTCTGTTTCCTTCTAATATTCAGTGCGGAGTATGGAAGAAGATCTGTTGTATCTTGGGAGGATAGCCGCCGAAACCTTACGCACCGAGTTTCGTACTTCGAGGGGCGGAATTATCCTTAAGGATAGTGTTTGCACGCCTCAGACATTTCATTTTATTTTCTAATCTTTTGTAATGTATTTCCAATCATTATTATTATTTTATGTATTCTAATACTTTTCCAACAATCTTAAGGATAAGACTTCTATTGTACGACGTGAGCTACGATGCAATTCGGTGATGTCACAACTCGAGAAGTGATGGGGTGAGCCTGGGGTACATTCGTGTGAGGTGGAGGTGATGCTGAGCAACAACGTGGGCGACGGATGCTGACAGCTTACTGAATGAAGTTCGAGGTGGCCACTTCAATTCTTTGTGCAGTATTGGATTATTGATACTGCTCAAAATTTTTTAATGAATTGTCCAAGAGAAGAAACTAGTGATGTTGTCTCATGAAATTCGACGGTGCTCAAGTATGGATTGTCGAATGTGCTGATAATATTTAAAGGATCTCATCTCCAACGAAACAGCTAAGTCCAATATTTCGTTCTTTTGATTTTCAGTAACCTTATGTTTGTGTATTTCTAGTTTAACCTATGCACTTTTTATTAGCAGAGGCATTGACCGTTGAGAACAATTTGGAGTACCATACATTGTCCCTGCAGTTGCTTTTTTCAGTGAAAAATTTGAAGCTATATTAATGTTGCTTTGCTTTAGGATAATGCCTATGGATTCCCAAGTTAAAATTGTCGTAGCTACTACCATCACTATTGGAATTGAAAGAGGACTCGGAGATGGTGAATAACAAGTTTGCATATTCGTGGATGGTTTGCCGTGCAACATTGCTGAGCATTAACGAAAAAGAGCTTTTGATCATTTTGGTAAGATTATCAAGTGCTAGGTAAAATTGTTCTTTGAAACATCATCATCTATGTCTTTCCAAGAGGAAGGCGGATGTTTGTTAGTGTTTTCTCTCTCAAGTTTGTAATTATTATTTGGTAAGCATGCATCTAGGAATGGAGTTTGGGGCACTCAATGACTTTATATTTTTCACTAATGAATTCATTAGTCAGTGTTTGGAATTTCACTTTTAGTATGATCAATCCATTTGATGCTGGATTTACGTGGTATTTAATTTGGAGGTAGTCTTTGAGAATGCTTGTGACATTGTGTTTCTAGCCAATTTATTAGGTAAATTTTGGTAAATCTTGATTTTATCCTCGAAGGGCAATACTCCGGTTTGGTTAACGATGCTTTGTTTTCATCTTTGAATTGTTTGATTGACTGTATGATCCTATGAATGTGGGGCTGATTGGGCCATGCATGTTTGGATTGTTAAGATATAATGTGCATTGCACGTCTTATGGCATTCGATCTGAAACTTTTGGGATTGTTTTGCTTCTTTGAGATCCGAGTGTAATGAGAAGTTTTAGTTGGTCGAATCTAGTGGCTATTTGGCTTGTGTAGGCATTCTCTTTTTCGGACTTGTGCTCTTATTTTGTTGGCTACGTTGTTGGTGCTTGAGATGAAAGCTTTTGGCCTAGTGATCTTGGTTTGTGTCGTGAATTAACATGTGCTTGAGGTGAAAGCTTTTGGCATTCTATGCAAAGTTGGAAATTCTTTATGTAAAATTGTATACTTAACCCAAATAAGAATAGTGAGAAAATTGTAATGGTGATATTTGATCAGTATAAGAAAACTTAGTTGCTTATTAGGGGAGAAAGACAAAAGTAAACTTTATAATTACCATATTGTGTAGCGATCTAGGATGAATATTTCTTTCTGTCTTTGCTTGCTTTAAACTGTTTCTTTGGATTGTCTAAGAATATTTCTTCATTTATTAGTGTGATTACCAAGTTGGTAAAGGTAATGAAGTGAAAACTTGATTCGTACCTATTTGCTGCTTATTGTTCATCATCATGCCATACCATATACATTGCCACCATTTCTGCAAGTCTATTTGACTAGCCGACTCCTAATGGTATCTAAAAAGCTTGAACTCCTAATTCGATTATCATCTTGCAAATCTTCTTTTTCTTGGTGGAGAGTCAGATTCAATTAAATGGCAAATGAATTTTATGGGATTATTGTTATGTTTTCAACGGCAATCTTAAATCACGTAATGCCAAGTTGACGAAAATTTTTGTTATTTCTTTTGGCATCTAGCATGTGCATATCACATGAATATTCTGAGTTTTATTTACTGTCATGTTTGTGTACATTAGCTTTGAATGGTTGTTGAAAAGATTCACCGTCATATTTAATATAATGGGCATTATTTTTTTTATAACATGAACATAACATGAACATGCATATCTATATGTTTGATATGATGTTTATACATGTTGTATCACTTGTTGTGACATTGTGAATATATGTATTTGTTATGGGCTCTAGGCATGGGCTGTTTTGCTCTTCTCATTGATATTCTCATCGCTAGCAATGTCTCATTCATCTAGATTATTTTGTAGTTGATATGAAATGGGGCATGGCTAAAAGCTATATGTTTTCCACTGTCTAGGATGCCTCGCTATGATCTAATTAAGGCATCTTATATAGTGGATTTCCCACTGTATTAGAAGGATACAATGATGTAACTAGATTTCAAATTCAGATGAGACAAAATCCATTAATGGATATATGTTCACCTTTGTGGAGGTGATATAGCTTGGAAATAAAACAAATTGGTGGGGGAAATGGCAATCCTGCTAAACCAAAAGTCGACTTGGTTGAAGCAGATGATTTGATGAAGTAATTGTTGTGGTCATTCCCTTGCCAATATATGGCTAATCGAAATTATGGGTGGTAGACTCAAGTGTTGCTAGTCATATATGTGTAAACAAAATGCCTTATCCTCTTAAGCTCCAATGGGGGAAGGAGAAGAAAATATTCACTATTTTTTGGTAAATTGAGAACTATTCAAGTTCTCGAGAAAAAGAGAAAATTCTTCTCACTCATATATGAAAATGAGGCTAAGTAGTTGAGAAACTCTTAGCAGATATTCCTTTGGGAATAAATTGACACCTTATGTGTCTAAGTATCGTGATTGCCAAGTGGCAATAACCATTGCAATGAAAAATTTTCAATGGTAAAAATGGACACATCTGATTGAAGGATGATGTGATAAAGGAATTGCTTAATGATTGAATTATGTCCATTGATTATATGAAGTCGGAAATGGATTTTGGCCAATCCTCTGACTATACATCGAGGGGAATGGGATAAGCCAATTGAAGAAAATCAACAATGATAGTAACCCAACCTATGTGATTGGCGATCCCATGAATTAGGTTCATATGGGTAATAACAAGTCATTTGTTGATCTACTGCACTGTAAAAAATTATTGTCCCTCCTAAGGTGAAAACAGTGCAAAATTGCAAAGAAAAAGAGGTTGAGCTAAGCTCTTAATGAAATTCCATAGCCATTATTGGTGGTGTATTAATCTGCAATATACACTTGATGGAATCACCTATATAAGTGTGGAGTGGGGCCGCTCCTATGAGAATTTTTGGCGAAAATTTCTAAAGCACTTATGAATAAAACCAAGCACGTGCATGGCCTATTAGCGCAAAACCGCGTTGAACAACAAAGTTTGTGGGAGTGTAATGTGATTGGTGAAAATTATAATTCACAAAAAGAAATTCTTGGTTCATAGAAGTTTCAAACTTCACCAATGATTTCGTGAATTATATTTCATTCTTTCTAGGGTTGGTTCATAGCCTAACAAGCACCAATTCCGATGCATTACTCTCCAATAACCTAGCTTTATTCTATTTCCTTGTCAAAACTTTCTGAAATATGTGGGGGATTGTTGGATATTTCAGTAGTTTTGAAATATTTATTAGAAATTATGATCGTCATGAAAGTCATCATTTTTGTAACGGCTTTTTCAACGGTCATATAACGGCTTTCTAATGGTTGTATAACGGTTGTCTAACGGCTTTATAACTTTTGATTTATTACTTCATAAACTCTTTATTTTATAATGGTTTTCTTTTTAATTACCAATTGATTTATGATGATCTACTAATGGCTCTCTCTTTTCCTTGTTAAATATAAATTAAACTTCAAACCACAATCTTAGTAGATACAATATGTTCTCACATATTTCCTTTTCTTTTTGCTAGGTGATACACAAAAGTTGTTTTGTTTCATTCTAATATTCAGTGCGGAGTATAGAAGAAGGTCTGTTGTATCTTGGGAGGATAGCCGCCGAAGCCTTAAGCACCGAGTTTCGTACTCCGAGGGGCGGAATTATCCTTAAGGATAGTGTTTGCACGCCTCAGACATTTCTTTTTATTTTCTAATCTTTTGTAATGTATTTCCAATATTTATTATTATTTTATGTATTCTAATACTTTTTCCAACACGGTCATCTACCACGTGTTCCATCAGCCTTCTTCAAGTGGCTAGCAAATCCAGCGTCTTTGTCCGCTTCCTCCCACGCCCGAGCGTCGCCAGCTCCATCGAAGACCAGGCCCACGAAATCTGCAAGCCCACCTTTGGTTATGTTCAAGCCCAGCAGTTGCTCAATTCAGCCCATTAATTTCAGCTTATTATAGCCCACTTGAATCCCAGTTCAGCCCAGCAAGTTAGCAGGCCCAGCCCAACTTAGGTCCAACCCAAAATCAAGAATAAACCTCAGCTTGGGCTAAGATTTATTGGGCCAGTTCTAGGCCCGGTCCGAGCTTCGTCGACGCCGTCGCAAGCTTAAGTTTCGGCCGCCGTCATGTCACCATCGCCGCAGTGATCCGGTCTTTGCACAAGTAAGTTTTGCTCACTAATTCTTTCTTAGTTTGTTAATTATGCTTAAGGATTAATTAGATTTAATTAAGCGTAATTAGGTGGATATATTAGTTTAGATAAGTTAGATTAGTGATTATTAGATAATTGCAATGCATGTTAGGCAATTGAATTATGCAATTGGCAAGTAGAGACGTACTATTAATTATTGAATGTCTATTGGGATTTTTCCCGACCCTTATCGGGCTTCAATTAGGCATTACGGGCCTAAATTGGATTTTTAGTATTTAATTATTAATTTTCGAAATTAATTTAATTAATTTATTTATTTTTTGGAAATTAGGCTGGGATAGTCCGACGACCGAAATTTCATGCTGATTGTCATGGTGCAATTCGTTTATTTAATTGAGTTTTGAATTGTGCTGAATTGATTTAAATGTGATTTTTTAGGATATGTTCCTAAATGGTTGTTTTTGATTATTTGATTGAGAAATGATCGAGTATCGGTTGTCAGTATTGATAGTAGAGTGGAGGTTAAGTATGGCATCATAAAAAGGGCACGTGGGCTCGGTGAATTGATGCATCACTTTAGTGAACTAGTGCCTAAGAGAATGCACGTGGGGCCCAATGTTTTAGTATGGCATCGTTAAAAGGACACGTGAGCTTAGTGAATTGATGCATCACTTTGGCAAATTAGTGCCTTAGAGAATGCATGTGGGTCTAGTATTGAGTACGGGATCGTGAAAGGGACACATGGGCTCGGTGATTCGATGCATCATCTTGGCGAACTAGTGCCTAAGAGAATGCATGTGGGCCCAATGTTTAAGTATGTCATCTTGGCGAAGAGGTCGCCTTAGAGAATGCACGTGGACTCGGAGACTCGGTACGTCGTCCTGGAGAATGCACGTGGACTCAATGACTAGATATCCCACCTTGAATAATGTACGTGGGTCGATGAGTAGGTAGGTCATCTTAGAGAAGGCATGTGGGCTCGGAGACTTGGTACGTCATCCTGGAGAAAGCACGTGGGCTTGACGACTAGATATTCCATTGGGGGGAATTTATGGTATTGATTGAAACGACCAAGAGATGGTCCGATTGACATGTAATCGACTCGGTCGATTGATTGATATTTCGATTTGTTGTGATTGATTGGGTGCCTATTATGAATCGTGCTAATATGCAGGTGGAATCTAAGGCTAAGGTAAGTCCTCTAACCTGTATGTGCATAGGCAGCCCATATGGCATATTGGTTTACTAATCGGGTCTTAGGGAGTAGAACTTGCTGAGATGTTGTCTCACTAGTTATTGAATAACCATTTTCAGGCCCCTAGATGGCGGTCACGAAGGACCGGAAGCCTTGGAGTCTGGGAAGGTGGATATTGAAGGATTGGCAATGTGTCAAGCTAGTGGGTCATAGAACCATTACCTTTTGTAGAGCCGATAGATTTTGTAAATAGCTTGCTGTTGTAAATAAACAAGTTTGTTTATAAAAGGTTTATTCGGGTTGTGAAAAATTTGGAGTCCTACTTTCCTATCCCATTGTTTTATTGTCTGGGGATTAGTTATATGCTTCCGCATGCGTATATTAAATGAATGGGTCGGCGATGTATCATGGGACATCGCTATTAATCGACTTAAGGAGGGATGTGCACGTGCTCAGAGGATTGGAGCGTGACATCTAAGATAGCCTCATGCTCATGGTATTTCTGACGAGCTCTCTGCAATATGGCTTTAGCTAAGGACTCTTTGGTTGGAATCCCCCAACCATGGCTCAACACGTGGCGGTTGCAACAAATACAATTTGGACTCCAGCACAGGAAATGATAGCTGGTGCTTCAAAGTGTGTGCTTTTCATTGGACACCTAAAGCACAAATGATAATCATTATGGTTAGAGATTGATTTGTGGAAGAGAAATATATTTTTCTATTTATATTCTTGGATGAGTTTCTGAGTGAAAATATGTATTTGATAACGACACAAAATTTTTTCCTCTTTGACAGCGGCGAACGGCAGGGGTAGCAACGATCGGCTGTGACGAACGATGGTGCTAGTGGACAATGATCAGTGATGGCGATGACAATTGGTAGGTGGCGGCAAGTGGCGGAGGGAACCGATGGCGAGTGGCCAAGGAGCGATGGCAGATGGTGACTAGGGACGGTGGCTGGGGAGCGGTGGCGGTGGCCGACGGATGGTGAACAACCGCGGTGGATGGTGGAAGGCGACAACAGATGGGCAGCCGGCTAGTATCAAGAACAAATTATGAGAAGAGTTTTTACTTCTCATTTCTGTTCTAAATATAAAGAAGTAAAAACTTTTACTTTTGATTTTTATTTCAAACTTATTTTTGGAGTAAAAATCTATTCCGGAAATAGAAAAATAAAATAATTTTACCAAATAGTTTTAGAAACAAGTGTGGAATAGAAATATAATGATTATCATATGCACTCCTAAGTGCTGCGGTTACTTTGGTGCAATCCCACACACCTCGCGCACACTCTTGGAAGACATGGAGCGCATGCACGGCGAGGATCGTCCCTCTGGCTTGGCGAGGGGGGCGCGTGGGCCGAGCGTGTTGTGAACGTGACAGTTATCAAGAGTGGGCCGAGAAGTCAGTTTGAACAGAGATACGCAGTGATGAGGAGCCCCGGTGATGATGATCGATGTCAACTGCTTTAGCTAGGGGTTAGGTCAGATCATTATGGTCATCCGTCGTTCTCTGGTCTCTCCATTATATATCTTTCTCCTTTTTTTTTTTTTTTTTTTTATATTAAAACTTTTTAATAATGGTATTTTTTTCTGAGTATTTCCACGTGGATGATGATTAGGGGAATCATGGGATTTGCCTTTGAAGATTACATTTATATGATAGAAAAATGAAAGATTACTTTGAGAGTCCAGACATCGGATTGCACTAATTGCGTCCACTGTATATGCGTGTTATTGCAATTGAAATTATAGATTTACACACTCATTCAACGTGCTCTTCCTCAGTATTATAATGAGATCTTTGAAATTATGCAAATAAAAAATGTCATTATTATCGTGTTGAATGAACGTGGACGTCACACACTTGTCTGACCCAAATAATAGGATTACGCAAATCATGTCGATGTAATTATCTTTTTTATTTTCTCTGTTGCAGTATAAAATATTATTCAAAGTATGGAAGAAAATGATATGTGCATTTGCACGTGAAGACCTATATTTTGCAAGGGTTACAGACGCCTAACATTCGTAAAAAGTCATTGTGTAAATAGTAAGATTTGTAGAAAGAAAAAAATCAAAAAATAAATAGTAGCAGTTACTTTTTTTTTTTTTTTTACTAGTAACAGTTACTTGGTCGGGGCACAAATTGCATTATGATAACAATGATCACCCACGTGATGGGGCGAAAAACATTCCCTGTGAGGGCCGAGGTCGCTTTCTCTTCTCGAGACAACGTACCCTCGCGAAGCACTGCTTTAATCTTGACGTTCGTTTATTATTATATTTGGCATTTGTCATTATTAATATCAATACAATGATTATGTCAAAAGATAGAGAAATAATAAGAAATGGCTTCACGGGTAGGTTTTGAAAAAGAATAAACTCTTGAACTGATTTTATTGAGTCAAATAAACTCTAAATATCACAAAATTGTGGATGCAAAATAATTTGAAAACGGAACACATGGGGAGCAATTGTCCCGCCTTGCTTACCAAGAAAACTTTCAGACTTTCACATCTATATATATACCTTAAGAGTTGCCACTAACTTTCTTGGAGGCCGGTTAGGAGCTAAGCGCACAATGTGGCTTTACTTCCACGAACTAGACATTTGGATCCTGGAATTTGACTACACTAATAGTCTAATTAACGCACTTTCGGTACTTAATCTCGCTTTGGTTATCGAAAACATGAATCATGCAATCTTTCCACTTTTAATTTCCTAAACATGTTCCTCTACATGTCTATGCACAATCGAACTCAACTTAGTAGGCCATATATACATATGTCCACATCCAAGTGATAAAAAAAAAAACACAAAAATCAAGTACAACGATAATGAAATAATTAAAGTTTAGTAAGTAAAACCCGATATGAGTCAGGTAGAGAATACACAAGGCCTTGTTATTACACCTCGGGACAAGATTGCCCCAAGAGTGGTGTATAAAAATAAGCGTGGATTGAGTTAATAAATGTAAATTTATTGATCTAAATATATAGAAGTCAAATTCCATTGTTATAAGAACGAGACTGGTCATGAATACTAAACTAGTAATCAAACTAGAAATAAAAACACATAAATACTATCTAAATCGTTTGTCTTTCTTGCTCACCTCCGCTAACACAAATCATAAGGTTAAATTTCAAATAAGCAAAGGCTAAAAATCATGATGCGATGACCCGTCAATCGCTCGATGCAACGGTCCAATGCACGACAACAAAATTCAGATAAAAAACGAAGCAAAGGCAGGAATCAAATGTAGAAAGCGAAACAGCTCTAGAGAATACTAAGAAAGGAGACAGCCCCGGTTTCGTCGGGGGCAATAACAAATCTTGATTTGGAATCAGCCGCGGAACGGAATAACACGATCGGAGTGAGTGATGCCGGTGACGACTCAATCTTGGTTATGATGTCTCGGTTGAACAGCGGTGATGGTGAAACGGCCGTGCAGTTATAATCAGCAACTCTGTCCAGTGATCGGCTTATAGCTTAGCGGTTGTCATCGAAGTCTATGAAGTGATGTGAGCGCGAGACGATGATGCGATGGTGGTTCCTGGGCCTGGTCAGGAGAGCAGTCTCTACACGGTGACGTTAGCTTCTTTCCGTTCAACAAAATATCCCGTGAACAGGGGAGGACAGAGGCCAAAAACCAGCGCCTCGGATGGATGAAGATGTGCAGGAAACTCGCGAGTGGCGCTGATCAATATCAACATGCCTCTGATCACGAATGCGATGGAATGAATCCACAAACCGTGCGGGGTCAGTGATTTCGGTTAGGGATCGAATTCTACCTTTATTGGCAAATTTAGTCCCTGAATTTTTTTATGAAATGCAATGACAATCTAATCACAAAAATTGAGGTGTCAATAACCGAAGCTTGCTCAGGGAGTTACAGACGGGGAATTAAGAAACCTAATACAAACTCAGACTCAACGTTAATATACATGAATCTATTGAATAACACAAAATGCCATATCCAATTTATTGAATTATGGATCGGACTTGTTCGGTTGCGATGCCGTGTGAAGGCAAAGCGAACGTCGATCCTTTAATTTAGCTACTATGACTAAATTCGCTCAAGCTGCCATCACCAACTTGCCCAAGATCTCCTCGTACTCTCAGAAGGCACCTTCACTAGGAGCGATCTTTGCCCAGCGCCAGCCCTGCCAGACCGACGTCTTCAAGTTCCTCTGCCTCGTGAAGGACCTCTGCCAGTACGGCATAAGAAGAAAAGTAATTCATATGGCAGCCTGAAAGTTTGCAGAAAAGCATGCTCAAGTAATTAAAATAGCAGCTGAAGGCCTTTCAGCAGGACTTCTTCGAAAGCGGCATCAGGGGGATTCACTTCTTCTCGACGGACGATTATGCAAAAGCCAGTGTTAGGGCTGCACGACTCTAGTTCTCTGCATGATTGTAAAAAGAAGAGCTACTACATCTTCGTAACGATTTTTAAGCCATTGCTGGATATACGATTCAATTTGATTCTGATTCTAATTCTGATTACGGACTAATTGATTCAATCAATTGGGAAAATTAGATATTTCAAACGTAAAATAGGACAATGTTATCTTGTATATTTTTTTTCCTATTTTATCTTTTTAATATTATAAATAGGCTTACGTACATGTGCAAAACATGTAGCAATACAATCCATAATTCCTTCAATATTTTTCGATTTCTATCAGGAATGAAGGTAATTATATCAATAACTCACGAGAATGTGTTATCAAAGCAGAAATTGAGAAGAGCCTCAGCATCGAGATGAGGTTGAAGAAGAACCTGAGCATTGGGATGATCCCATATCAGTGTCTTCCGCTTTTCCTCATCATCCACCACAATAAACAGAAGGTCCTCGTTATCACGGAATTGCAGTTGCGAAGGAATCCTGTTTAGTTTTGGGCATTGGGACACCACCAAATAGTTCATGGAATCGCAAGTTATTGAGACTTCACATATGCTCTTCAGCTGGGGTAGACAGTGCAGGGCCAAGTATTTCAGCTTTAGGAGAGGAATTGAAGATTGGGAGGATGAAGGGATGTTGTTTACAAGAGTCATTATGCTTCCTTCTTGGTGTTGTTCCGCTCCGCTTATCATCTCCACCATTCTCATGTTATAGCAATCTAGCCATTTCGAAGAAATCTCTTCAACCGGCATGTATGGGGGAGGACCTCCGATTATCTCCTCCATTTTCTCACAACAAACTACTTTGACTACTTTTAGATTAGGGAAATGGGGCAGCCACTCTGATTCCACTACTCTCTTCATTTTATGACACGCCTTAACAGAAATATGTTTTAGACTAGGGAAGGCTGGGGGAAGATGTGGATGTGGTGATGTCACTGCTGCTGTTATCCCCACCATTTCCTCACATTCTGTTATTGCAATCTCTCGTAGATGAGGAAGGTAGAATTTAGGCCCATGCCCAAAGAGATACTTCAGTTTCGGACATTCCCTTATTATCAAAACCCTAAGGCTTGGGAAGAGGAGAGGGGTTGGGGCTAGGGCAGGAGAGTCAGAGATGTCGATTATTTCATCATCTTGTCCTCCACTGAGCACTCGCAAGTTTTTCCATTTGACTATTATTAGCTTCTCAAGGTTTTCAAGTAGACTCACGTTAGACAAATTTGTTGTACCGTCGCAATTGATTGTTCTCAATACTTGCACATCTTGGGGAATCAAAATACAAATGCCACTGCCATTGATTTCCGCTCCCACGCTCACAATAGCATGACTCCTCATCTTAATGTCGACACTCCTCTCACAATTCTCAAATTGATCATCATCACTTACTTTCACATCATCCTTCAATTCTTCTTGACCCACGTTGAGATTGTAATATCGAGGATTATTTCTCTTCTCAAAAGCTACCCTCACAAACTTGTTGAAATCATCCACATCTTCAAAGGAGCATACAAGGGTCTCCAATGCCCACAATTTTGTAATGTCTTCTCCATTTACTGTCTCAACTTTAAGATATTGCAAGTTTCGCAAAGCCCCCAATGTTCCTTTGGGTAATCTATCTATGCATGTAATAGATAGGTCAAGGTATCTCAAATTCACCAGCATTTCGAGACCCTCGAGTGCTTTAACCCTAACACAATTAAAAATATCCAACTTTCTCAAAGATCTGAGCTTCCCTAAATAAGGAATACGGTGCAAGGTCGGACAATGTCTAAGCAATAGTGCTCTCAAGTTTACCAAGTCTGAAATGGAATTTGGAAGTTCTTTGAGGTAACATCCACTCAAGTTTAGAACCTTTAGCCCCCATAATTGTCTGAAGAAAGAATCAGGGATGACCTCATAGGATGAGCTTCTATTCAATATAAAAATTGATAGTTTAGGACAATTTGGTGACATGTTCAAGGGAAATTCTTCAATATGACTCTCTATCAGAGAAACTTTCTCCAAAGCATTCGTCCAATATTCTTCAGATGGTATCCTCCTCAACCCCTTTCTCGCTTTTACAATCGAAGTCACACTCATGATGTGCAATGCCATGTCTCTAATCAAATCATGCATCTTCATTGTGCTCCCATGAACTTCCAATAGGCAAACATTTGCCAATTTGTTCAGTATGGTGAGGCCTCTAATGTATTGTTTCTCCCTCGTATTCAATTGACCAATCAATCCTTGGTCAATGAAGAATTCTATCAACTCGAACTTATCAATCCATTCATCTTCTGGATAAAGTGCACAAGATAGGAAACATTGTTGGACTTCATGATTACCAAGGTGATTGTAACTGAATTCTAGTTTCTTTAAAACCACCTTTTCCATATCTGTTTGCCACATATCCGATTCTCTCAATTTCTCCAAGCAATCATTCCATTCATACACATCGGTCACTCCTCGCATGCTTCTTGCCAATGTGATGACTGCAAGTGGCAATCCCGCACATTCTTGAACAATGGACTTTACAACCGTTCTAGTTTCCAAATCAAGGGCCACTTCGGATCCAAACTTTTCCAAAAATAAACTCTCAGCTTCTGTATGAGAGAGAGGTTCTATTTTTATCATTTCTTCACATTGCATCTGGCGGCATACCTCGAAGGATCGAGTGGTTAAGACCAACTTAATTCCATCTGGGATTCCCACCTCTTTAAGATCAAAGCATTCCCACACATCATCGAGGATTATTGTAGATTTGCCTCTTTTCGTTAAACAATCACACAACATTGCTGCTCGTCTTCTCACATCCTTTTCTTGTAGTGTGCCCAAATCTAGTTCCTTCACAATGGCGTCTTGCAACTTTTGTGTGTTGAAATCCTGTGACGCGGTGATCCATAACACGTTGCCGTAAGTTGCTTCTTCGAGGAGTCTATTATGTATGTGCACCATAATAGTCGATTTACCAACACCCCCCATTCCATAAATGCCTAGTCGGGATATTTGATTCCCTACTAGGAAGTCCAAAATCTTTGTAGTATTTCTCTGAAATGCCTCTCCCACCGTCTTTTCTTCTAACAATTTACTGACTTTGGTCTCTGTCGCTTCAAATAGTCCTTTGTCTTGTCTCATAATGTCTTCTGCTTCATGCATCAGTATATCTACCTGTTGATGTGGTGGCAAACAATCCTCACTTGCTGCTTCAGGACAATCATTTCTAAGCTTCCCCACATTCGCCAACCAATTCACAACTTCCATTCTCGGCTTCTTTAGGGATAGAGATGTAGCAAATTCTAACTCATCCCTTATGCCAGCTTCTTTTCTATAGAGTAGTTCTAGTTTTCTTTTCAAATCTCTATTCTCTTCATAGTTATTGCCTGCGTTTAGATGCCTCTTCATTGGCACACCCTCGTTTATATCTAATTCTGCAATTGAAATTCCATTGGTTAGAGTCTTATCATAGCATTCTCGCCGCCCCATAATAATGTAACATATATAAGGATTAATTTTTGTAAATAACCAGAGACCTGATAGTGATGATGGGCCTATCATGCCTGTTCCACAAGGTAGAATCTGAGGAAGCGGAGAAGCATCATTTGGAGCTTGTGACGATGATGGCATACATAAATCCACGTCCGTTAGAGCTTGTGGGTGACACGTGACTAAATGGTTTTTCCATGATGATGATGACACGGCTGGATTCTGATGCGCCGTCTTGAGATTAATGGATTGATGTGGAAGACTTTGACGTTGAGGGTGCCCCGAAGCTGCTTGCAATAAAATATTCAAGTGTAAGATCAATCAACAATTGGACTTTCAAATCTGGCCGTCGGTACAGGAAAAACAGCATCTAGAACTTGGTCACACAAATTATCTATAGCAAAAATCTCAAAGTCAATATTTTGATGAAAGAAAATGTGCAATAAAAAGGAAGTGACATTGGAGATCTAGAATATGCAATGATGCTCGGCATGTTCCGTATCGTGGAACCCCCATTGATATCTTGTTTAAAAACACATCATATCTTAAATTTCGACAAAATAATTTGGGAATATTTAAGAATCTAATGGAACCATAATAGCAATGTAGATTAATTTAGACACACCGTGTGATGATGATGGACCTGTTGTATTTGTTAACGCCTCTGGAACTAGCGAATCAATCATTGTTGCCTCAAAATTTTGAGAGTCTCTTGTATGCTGTGATGCAATTGAGGGATCTATGTCCATTGGAGTTTGAGAAGGAAACCGACGGATATCATTCCCATCTTCCTTGTCACACTTAGGTGAAAGCTGACCAGGATGCTGGACAGTGTCGGTCGGACTTGTATTGTTGCGTACAGGAATCACTTCCTCGACGCAGGGTTGACCACAATCCTGCAAACGAATTGCACCGTCCGCATCAAGAAATGAGTCAATTTGTAATGATGATCCCACTGTTGGAATATGCAATTCATTCGTTTGTATTTCCGTAGAAGTGTTTACATCTACATCACGAGATTCAAGAAGACTCTGTAACGGAGAGCGGTGAAGATTTGACCAGTCTGTTGAATGTAGCGGTGAATCTGGAGTGATTCCATCTGCAAATTGTTCGTTAAAGCTTAGATATTGTTCATTTGAATATTGGGGAATGCTGGTCGTTGCTATGTTTATGAGTAGAGGAGTGGTTAAAACATCACCTCCAATGAACTCCTGCGGCCCACTTGACCTACGGTCGCCAAGGACCTGATCATTTGGGAATGATGATAGCCCTATTGAATTTTTTTGTTCCCTCTCTGGTTCAAGAAGAGTTGGTAGCTCTAGAAGCGCTGCTATCCCAGCAAAATCAATTGAAGGTGAAGCCAACGAGTCCATCGGAAGTTGCTGGAGAGATGAAGCAATTTCATTTCCATGTGCTCCATCCAACCTATGGTTCGATAGATGGGGCTGCTGGGAGGTATCTAGATTATCCAGAGACATCTCACCAGGAGGTAGAGAAACTTGATCTTGAGGGCATGCTGAAGCAGTACCGGTTCCGGTTGGCCAATAGCAAGATGGTTGCTGCGGCGCGCACCAGGGTTGATTCGAGTTCTGTGTGTCATTAAGATTCGACACATCGTCACTTTGGATTACAATTTGACTTGAGCCAAAAACTATTCTTTCCATGCCTTCGCCTGATGCGCCTCCCGTGCTTATATCCAATGCACTTCCTTTACCCTCAATTTTCTGCAAGGCTTCTGCTCTCACATGATGATCAACTTTCTCACAACCTTTAATACCATAACGTGGAGTTCCAGCGAGATGCGCCCGGATCCTTGTAGCACTTCCACCATACTTGTTGCCGCAAAACCGGCACTTCCACTTGTTGTTTTCCACATATTCCACAAACTCACGAAATCGATCCAACTCCCTAGGCATACTTTTTGCTATTACCTAGAAAGAGGACATGACATGAAAAACAGAGAAGAGGCCAAGCAAAAGCATATAACAGTTAAAAAGAGACAAGATCAATATAAAAAAGAAGAAGATGCATATAGAAACGTAAAGGATTCCTAGGTTATGTTAACGGTTAGCTGACCAGATAGACTTGATATCGATGCAAAATCCTTGAATCCTCTTAACAGAGTCAAACCACCTGAGTTGTATATGCTCAAAGTACAGAGATCTCTCTCCTCATTTCTCCAAGAACAAAAGCGAAGGTAGAGAGAGATACACTAGGTCTACACAGGAAAAAGTAACAAAAGAGAATTAGATTTTACTTACCGAGAAAAAGAAGGAAAATTTATGGATTATCTGGATTAAGGAGAATCTCAAGAGCCCTATCAAAGGAGCATCAAGAGTACAAGGCAATTGTCTCCCATGTCACTGTCGTCAAAAGGAGTGGACGGTCCTACTCAAAAAATCGCGTTCACCTTTGACATAATCTCAGCTTTGGCTGTAGGAAACTAATGTGCGGCCAAGAACTTTTGAGCCTACTTATCTTTTTTCCCCACCCGAAATAGTACGAATTACATAAAGATTTTAAAAAGCAGTGTACCAAATGAGGTGGAAAACTATTATTGAACGTTAAAATATGGTTATTCAATGAAAAAAAGGGTTAAAATATGGTTCTCAATCTCTATTGCATTCTTTCGCGTTCAATATTGTAGATCCTCCTAATAAAATTACAAATTCTTGTAAACCAATCAGTTTCAATAGACCTAGCTCGTCAAATCAGTTTGCCTACGACTCGGCTGGAAGAAACATGCAGAACCAGGAGTAGAGAAACAAAGCAAGGGAGAAAAACTGCAGGTAAAATTAACTCTAAGCCTCCATTAGTTTCATGCAAAATATGGTGTTTCTGGAAATTATTTTCCAGGAAACTATTTTCTAGAAAAATAATAATTGTTCAGTGTTGGACTGAAATTGAATCTCCACCATCAAATTAAGGGGACGTGGGATTGTAATTAGAGAGCTCAAGTGTATATATGTAGGGATCTCCTCCCTTTTTATCATCCCTGCCGTTTCCTTTTTATCTCGACTGATGCTCCCCCACTCCTCGTTTGTCTTTTCTGCTCACCTCCGCTAACTCAAATCATGAGCTTAAATTTCAAATAAGCAAAGGCCAAAAGTCATGATGCGATGACCGGTCGATCGCTCGATGCAACGGTCCAACGCACGACAACAAAATTCAGATAAAAAACGAAGCAAAGGCAGGAATCAAATGTAGAAAGCGAAACAGCTCTTAGGAATACTAAGACAGGAGACAGCCCCGGTTTTGTCGGGGGCAATAACAAATCTTGATTTGGAATCGACCACGGAACGGAATAACACGATTGGAGTGAGCGATGCCGGTGTCGACTCAGTCTTGGTTATGATGTCTCGGTTGAACAGCGGTGATGGTGAAATGGCCGTGCAGTTATAATCAGCAACTCTGTCCAGTGATCGGCTTATAGCTTAGCGGTTGTCGTCGAAGTCTATGATGTGATGTGAGTGCGAGACGATGATGGATGGTGGTTCCGGGGCTGGTCAGGAGAGCAGTCTCTACACGGTGACGTTGGCTTCTTTCCATTCAACAAAATATCCCGTGAACAGGGGAGGACAGAGGCCAAAAACCAGCGCCTCGAATGGATGAAGATGTACAGGAAACTCACGAGTAGCGCTGATCAAAATCAACATGCCTCTGATCACGAATGCGATGGAATGAATGCAAAAACCGTGCGGGATAGGTGATTTCGGTTAGGGATTGAATTCTACCATTATTGGCAAATTTGGTCCATGAAATTTTTTATGAAATGCAATGACAATCTAATCACATAAATTGAGGTGTCAATAACTGAAGCTTGCTGATGATGTTACAGACGGGGAATTAAGAAACCTAATACGAACTCAGGTTCAACGTCAATATACATCAATCTATTGAATTATGGATCGGAGTTGTTAGCTTGCAATGCCCTGTGAGGGCAAAGCAAACTTGGATCCTTTAATTTAGCTACCATGACTAAATTCGCTCGAGCTGCCGTCGCCGAGCTGCTCAGGATTTCCTCCCAGAAGGCAGCATCAGGCGCGCACCTTCAGCATCTACTGCCCGCACTCCTTTGCCCTGGTCGAGCCCTGCCCGCCCGACATCTCCATGTTCCACTGCCTCGTGAAGGACCTCCGCCGGTACGACATATGAAGAAAAGTAATTCATATGGCAACCTGAAAGTTTGCAGGAAAGCATGCTCAAGTAATTAAAATAGCAGCTGAAGGCCTTTTAGTAGGACTTGGACTTCTTCGAAAGCGGCATCGGGGGGATTCACTTCTTCTTGGCGGACGATCCTGCGAAAGCCAGTGTTAGAGCTGCACGACTCTAGTTCCCTGCATGAATATAAAAAGAAGAGCTATTACATCTTCGTAACGATTTTTAAGCCATTGCTGGATATACGATTCAATTTGATTCTGATTCTAATTCTGATTACGGACTTATGGATTCAATCAATCGGGAAGATCAAATATTTGGAACGTAAAATATGAAAACGTTATCTTGTATATTTTTTCCTATTTTATCTTTTTAGTATTATGAATAGGCTTATGTACATGTGCAAAACACGTAGCAATATAATCCATAATTCCTTCAATATTTTTCATTTCTATCGGGAATGAAGGTAATTGTATTGATAACTCACAAGATTCGCGCCGGCATGGTAGAATACATTTACCCAGTGCAAATGGAGATTAGATTGAAGAAGAGCCTGAGCATCGGGATGATCCCATATCAACGTCTTCCACTTATCCTTACCTTCCACCTCAAGATACAGAAGGTCCTCAATATCACGGAATTGCAGTTGCAAAGGAATGTTGTTCAACTCTGGGCATTTGAACACCATCAAATATTCCATGGAATTGCAAGTTATTGGGACTTCACATATGCTCTTCAGCTGGGGTAGATTGAATAGCAACAAGGATTTCAGCTTTGGGAGAGAAATTGAAGATTGGGAGGATGAAGGGATGTTGTTTACAGGAGTCGTTATGCTTCCTTCTTGGTCTTGTCCCACTCCGCTTATCATCTCCACCATTCCTTTGCAGCCTGTGGCACAGATACCTTCAAGATTTCGAAGATGGAGCAGCCACTCAGGCGGAATTAGCTTTCTCATGTTATGGCAATCTTCTACCCGAAGCCATTTCAGAGAAATCTCTTCAACTGACACGTATGGGGGAGGACCTCTGATTATCTCCTCCATGTTCTCACAACAGAATACTTCAATTCCTCTTAGATTAGGGAAATGCGGCAGCCAGTCTGATTCCACCACTCTCTTCATTTTATCACATGCCCAAACTTTAATAACTTCTAGACTAGGGAAGGCTAGGGGCAGATGTGGAGGTGGTGATGTAACTGCTACTGTTATCCCCACCATTTCCTCACATGCCTTTATTACAATCTCTCGTAAACGTGGAAGGTAGAATTTAGGTCCATGCCCAAAGAGATACTTCAGTTTCGGACAATTCGTTATTATCAAAACACTAAGGCTTGGAAAGAGGAGAGGGGTAGGGGTTGGGGCAGGGAAGTCACGGATGTCGATTATTCCTTCATCTTGTCCTCTAGTGAGCACCCGCAAGTTTTTCCATTTGACTATTATTAGCTTCTCAAGGTTTTCAAGTAGACCCACGTCAGACAAATTAGTTGTATAGTCGCAATCAGTTGCTCTCAATACCTGCACATCTTGGGGAATCAAAATACGATGGCCACTGCCATTGCAACCACTTTCCCTTCCCACGCTCACAATAGCATGACTCCTCGTCTCAATGTGGACACTCCTCTCACAATTCCCAAATTGAGCATCATCAATTACTTTCACATAATCCTTCAATTCTTCTTGACTCACGTTGAGATTGTAATACCGAGGGTTATTTCTCTTCTCAAAATCTACCCACACAAACTTGTTGAAATCATCCACATCTTCAAAGCAGCATGCAAGTGTCTCCAATGCCCACAATTTTGTAATGTCTTCTCCATTTACTGCCTCAACTTTAAGATATTGCAAGTTTCGCAAAGCCCTCAATGTTCCTTTGGGTAATCTATGTATGCGTGTATGAGATAGGTCAAGGTATCTCAAATTCACTAGCATTTCCAAACCCTCAAGCGCCTCAACCCTAGGACAGCCAAAAATGTCCAATTTTCTCAAAGATCTGAGCTTCCCCAAATAAGGGATAAGGTGCAATTCCTCACATTTGCTAAGTAATAGTGCTCTCAAGTTTACCAAGTCTGAAATAGAATTTGGAAGTTCTATGAGGTAACATCCACTCAAGTTTAGAACCTTTAGCCCCCATAATTGTCTAAAGAAAGAATCAGGGATGACCACATAGAACGAGCTTCTATTGAATAGAAAAATTGATAGTTTAGGACAATTTGGTGACATGTTCAAAGGAAATTCTTCAATAACATTCTCCATCAGAGAAACTTTCTCCAAAGCATCTGTCCAATATTCTTCAGATGGTATCCTCCTCAACCCCTTTCCCGCTTTTACAATTGAAGTCACACTCATGATGTGCAATGCCATGTCTCTAATCAAATCGTGCATCTTCATTGTGCTCCCATGAACTTCCAGTAGGCAAACATTTGCCAGTTTGTTCAATATGGTGAGGCCTCTGACATATTGTTTCTCCCTCGTATTCAATTGACCGATCAATCCTTGGTCAATGAAGAATTCTATCAACTCAAACTTATCAATCCATTCGTCTTCTGGATAAAGTGCACAAGATAGGAAACACTGTTGGACTTCATGATTACCAAGGCGATTGTAACTGATTTCTAGTTTCTTTAAAACCACCTTTTCCATATCCATTTGCCCCATATCTGATTCTCTCAATTTTTCCAAGCAATCATTCCATTCATACACATCAGTCACTCCTCGCATGCTTCTTGCCATTGTGATGATTGCAAGTGGCAATCCCGCACATTCTTGAACAATGGATTTTACAACCGTTCTAGTTTCCAAATCAAGGGCCACTTTGGATCCAAACTTCTCCAAAAATAAACTCTCAGCTTCCGTATGAGATAGAGGTTCTATTTTTATCATTTCTTGACATTGCATTTGGTGGCATACCTCGAAGGATCGAGTGGTTAAGACCAACTTAATTCCATCTGGGATTCCCACCTCTTTAAGATCAAAGCATTCCCACACATCATCGAGGATTATTGTAGATTTGCCTCGTTTTGTTAAACAATCACACAACATTGCTGCTCGTCTCCTCACATCGTTTTCTTGTTGTATGCCCAAATCTAATTCCTTCGCAATGGCATCCTGCAACCTTTGTGTGTTGAAATCCTGTGATACAATGATCCATAACACGTTGCCATAGGTTGCTTCTTCAAGGAGTCTATTATGTATGTGCACCATAATAGTCGTTTTACCAACACCCCCCATTCCATAAATGCCTAGTCGGGATATTTGATTCCCTACTAGGAAGTCCAAAATCTTTGTAGTATCTCTCTGAAATGCCTCTCCCACCATCTTTTCTTCTAACAATTTACTGCCTTTGGTCTCTGTCGCTTCAAATAGTCCTTTGTCTTGTCTCATAATGTCTTCTGCTTCATACATCAGTATATATACCTGTTGGTGCGGTGGCAAACAATCCTCACTTGCTGCTTCAGCACAATCATTTCTAAGCTTCTCCATATTCGCCAACCAATTTACAACTTCCATTCTCGGCTTCTTTAGGGATAGAGATGCAGCAAATTCTAACTCATCCCTTATGCCTGCTTCTTTTCTATAGAGTAGTTCTAGTTTTCTTTTCAAATCTCTATTCTCTTCATAGTTATTGCCTGCGTTTAGATGCCTCTTCATTGGCACACCCTCGTTTATATCTAATTCTGCAATTGAAATTCCATCGGTCAGAGTCTCATCATAGCACTCTTGCCGCCCCATAATAATGTAACATATATAAGGATTAATTTTTGTAAATAACCAGAGACCTGATAGTGATGATGGGCCTGTCATGCCTGTTCCACAAGGTAGAATGTGAGGAAGCGGAGAAGCATCATTTGGAGCTTGTGACGATGATGGCATACATAAATCCATGCCCGTTAGAGCTTGTAGGTGACACGTGACTAAATGGTTTTTCCATGATGATGATGATACGGCTAGATTCTGATGCGCCGTCTTGAGATTAATGGATTGATGTGGAAGAATTTGACGTTGAGGGTGCCCCGAAGCTGCTTGCAATAAAATATTCAAGTGTAAGATCAATTAACAATTGGACTTTCAAATCAGGCCGTCGGTACAGGAAAAACAACATCTAGAACTTGGTCACACAAAATATCCATAGCAAAAATCTCAAAGTTAATATTTTGATGAAAGAAAGTGTGCAATAAAAAGGAAGTGACATTGGAGATCTAGAATATGCAATGATGCTCGGCATGTTCCGGATCGAGGAACCCCCATTTACATCTTGTTTAAAAAAACATCATATCTTAAATTTCGACAAAATAATTTGGGAATATTTAAGAATCTAATGGAACCATAATAGCAATGTAGATTAATTTAGACACACCGTGTGATGATGATGGACCTGTTGTATTTGTTAACGCCTCTGGAACTAGTGAATCAATCATTGTTGCCTCAAAATTTTGAGAGTCTCTTGTATGCTGTGATGCAATTGAGGGATCTATGTCCGTTGGAGTTTGAGAAGGAAACAGACGGATATCATTCCCATCTTCCTTGTCACACTTAGGGGAAAGCTGACCAGGATGCTGGACAGTGTCGGTCGGACTTGTATTGTTGCGTACAGGAATCACTTCCTCGACACAGGGTTGACCACAATCCTGCAAACGATTTGCACCGTCCGCATCAAGAAATGAATCAATTTGTAAATCCCACTGTTGGAATATGCAATTCATTCGTTTGTATTTCCGCAGAAGTGTTTACATCTACATCACGAGATTCAAGAAGATTCTGTGATGGAGAGCGGTGAAGATTTGACCAGTCTGTTGAATGGAGCGGTGAATCTGGAGTGATTCCATCTGCGAATTGTTCGTTAAAGCTTAGATGTTGTTCATTTGAATATTGGGGAATGCTGGTCGTAGCTATGTTAATGAGTAGAGGAGTGGTTAAAACATCACCTCCAATGAACTCCTGCAGCCCACTTGACCTACTGTTGCCAAGGACCTGATCATTTGGGAATGATGATAGCCCTATTGAATTTTGTTGTTCCCTCTCTGGTTCAAGAAGAGTTGGTAGCTCAAGAAGCGCTGCTATCCCAGCAAAATCAACGGAAGGTGAAGCCAACGAGTCCATCGGAAGTTGCTGGAGAGATGAAGCAATTTCGTTTCCATGTGCTGCATCCAACCTATAGTTCGATAGATTGGGCTGCTGGGAGGTATCTAGATTATCCAGAGGCATCTCACCAGGAGGTAGAGAAACTTGATCTTGAGGGCATGCCGAAGCAGTACCGGTTCCGGTTGGCCAATAGCAAGATGGTTGCTGTGGCGCGCACCAGAGTTGATTCAAGTTCTGTGTGTCATTGGGATTCGACGCATCGTCACTTTGGATTACAATTTGACTTGAGCCAAAAACTATTCTTTCCGTGCCTTCGCCCGATGCGCCTCCCGTGCTTATATCCAATGCACTTCCTTTACCCTCAATTTTCTGCAAGGCTTCTGCTCTCACATGATGATCAACTTTCTCACAACCTTTAATACCATAACGTGGAATTCCAGCGAGATGCGCCCGGATCCTTGTAGCACTTCCACCATACTTGTTGCCGCAAAACCGGCACTTCCACTTGTTCTCCACATATTCCACAAACTCACGAAATCGATCCAACTCCCTAGGCATTCTTTTTGCTATTACCTAGAAAGAGGACATGACATGAAAAACAGAGAAGAGGCCAAGCAAAAGCATAGAACAGTTAAAAACAGACAAGATCAATATAAAAAAGAAGAAGATGCATATAGAAGCGTAAAGGATTCCTAGGTTATGTTAACGGTTAGCTGACCAGATAGACTTGATATCGATGCAAAATCCTTGAATCCTCTTAACGGAGCCAAACCACTTGAGTTGTATATGCTCAAAGTACAGAGATCTCTCTCCTCATTTCTCCAAGAACAAAAGCGAAGGTAGAGAGAGATACACTAGATCTACACTGGAAAAAGTAAAGAAAGAAAATTAGATTTTACTTACCGAAAAAAAGAAGGAAAATTAATGGATTATCTGAGTACAAGGCAATTGTCTCCCATGTCACTGTCGTCAAAAGGAGTGGACGGTCCTACTTAAGAAAACGCGTTCACCTTTGACATAATCTCAGCTTTGGCTGTAAGGAAACTATTGTGCGGCCAAGAACTTTTGAGCCTACTTATCTTTTTTTCCCCACCCGAAATAGTACGAATTACATAAAGATTTTTAAAAAGCAGTGTACCAAATGAGGTGGAAAGCTATTATTGAACGTTAAAATATGGTTATTCAATGAAAAAAAGGGTTAAAATATGGTTCTCAATCTCTATTGCATTCTTTCGCATTCAATATCGTAGATCCTCCTAATAAAATTAGGAATTCTTGTAAACCAATCAGTTACACGACTTTATCCGGCTCTGAATTTTCCAAGGCGAATTTAAGCGGGGAGTTCTCATAAAAGATTTTGGACGCGGTACGCTCTCCGAGTTCAAGTCCTTGCCGCTCCTTCCTTCCGGTTGACCGAAATGGTCGACTTGAGGCCACTCTCAACACGACGTTCTTGCGTGCAAGGAAAAAAAAGGGGGGGATTGAAAGTGGCGTCAAAAGGCGTCCAAAAGGACGTGGCAGTATAAATCCAGCACACACTCATGATGACCACATCTTCAGCAAGATTGACGAGTAAAATAGCAAAGAAAAAGCAGGAAAATAACGCCGCCCGTCGAAGCATTCACGCCGTGTGAATTAAGAAACCTAATACGGATTCTGACTTGGCGTCAATATACACGAATTTCTGACAGTCATATCTATATAACACAAATTGCCCAATCCGATATATCGAATCTATTTACACCAAAAAAATGACCAAGTCATCGGCATGGATGAGCACATGGCTAATGCATGGATATCACCAAGCACGTGATGCATTGTTGACAATTATTAAGATCGATATCAATATTAGGACACATCTATATTCACTCTTGATTGGTTGTTGATATACGGCCACATGTGAGTAACGACGACTGACAAGAGTATTGATAAGATCTTGTCAAGGTGTTAGAAGAAAACTAAATACATTAGGAGCCTCAAGATATGGTTACCAGTTCGAAGTCAATAGGAAACAAGGCAATCGAGGTCATGGAACAATTGGTATACATTTTTGGAGGACCAACTGTCCGAGAATAGGATTGTGGTGTTGTGAGAATATGGGCACATGAAATAATTAAACTTCAGTAAGTAAAACCCAATACGAGCCAAGCACAGAATACACAAGGCCTTGTTATTATGCCCCAAGATAGGATTGTCCCAAGAGTGGTGTATAAAAATAAGCGTGGATTGAGTTAATAAATGCAAATTTATTGATCTAACTATATAGAAGACAGATTCCGTTGTTAATGGAACGAGACTAGTAATGAATACTAAACTAGGAATGAAACTAGAAATAAAAACACTTAAATACTATCTAACCATTTTTTTTAATCTTATATATATTTATCTTTTTGAGTAAGTAAATCGTTTGTCTTTTCTGCTCGCCTCCGCTAATACAAATCACGAGCTTAAATTTCAAATAAGCGAAGGCTAAAATTCATGATGTGATGACTGGTCGATCGCTCGATACGACGATCCAATGCACGACAACAAGATCAGATAAAAAAACGAAGCGAAGGCAGGAAACAAATGTAGAAAGCGAAACAACTCCAGAGAACGATAAGAAAGGAGACAACCCCGGTTTTGCTGGGGGCAATAATGAATCTTGATTCAGAATCAGCCTCGGAACGGGATAACACGATTGGAGCGAGCGACGCCGGAGACGACTCAATCTTGGTTATGGTCGCTGGCGATGTCTTGGTTGAATGGCGGCGACGGTGAAACGGCCGGGCCGTTTTAATCATCAACTCCGTCCGGTGATCGATAGCGACGAGAAAGCACAAGGGGCAACGAAGCTCAGTTTCAATAGACCTAGCTCGTCAAACCAGTTTGCCTACGACTCGGCTGGAAGAAACATGGAGAACCAGGAGTAGAGAAACAAAGCAAGGGAGAAAAACTGCAGGTAAAATTAACTCTAAGCCTCCAATAGATTCATGGAAAATACAGTGTTTCTGAAAATTATTTTTCAAGAAAATAATCATTATTTTCCGGTGTTCAACTGAAATTTGAAAATGAACTATAAAATATTTTTTACCTCGATCCGTAAAGAAAATCTTTTCTTGCATGCACTCATTTTAAATATTTTTTTATGTTTTATTTTTAAATTTTTTTTTTTTTTTTCTTTCTTTCCTTCTCTTCTTCTTCAACCTTGGCCGGTCGTCGGCCACGGGCGGCGGCGACGTGACCGGCCAAGGCCAAAGAAGAAGGAGAGAATGAAAGAAATAAAAGAAAAAAAGAAAAATTAAAAACTCAATTTAAAAAAGAAAACCAAAACATAAAGATGAAATGAAAATGTGTTTCCTTGATTAGTTCATTTACTACTTAAACGAATGCCGAAAAATCCAAAAAATATTTTCTAGGGAGTTATTTATGTGAAACGAACAAAGTCTTAAGACTGGTCGGACAGAATGACCTTATTGTAACGAGAGGGCGTGAGCAACCGTTATTCAGACATGGTTCAGCGAAGTCTCGGCATTTGACGCCACAATTCAGTGACCTCTCGGAAACAAAACGAAGCAGAAACCCAATAGATGACACCGGAATGAATCGAAACCATTTTTGAAGCTTATTTGGAGGGAAACAACCTGGTAGACGTGGCGGCGCGCAACGTTCTCCACGGAAAACTTTGAAGCTCAACGAATGCTCCCGTCCCTGTTGCTTGTAAGAGCGATATCGTCCACTTCGATTGAAGCGTCAGCGAAGCTGAATCTATCGAGAGAAACTTATTTGCTCGTGAAGAGAATTCGGCGAGGATCGGCGACAACGACTCTGTAAAGTACGGGAAGGTATAGGAACCGAGCAAAATCGAAAGGAGAAGAAAATACGTGCTCGACTTAGCTTACGTGGTTGTCGTCAAAGTCTATGAAGTGAGGTGAGCGCGAGACCACGATGCGATGGTTGCTTCTGGGACTGGTCGGGAGAGCAGTCCACACTCAGAGACGTTGGCTTCTTTTCATTCAACAAAATGTCCCGTGAACTGGGGAGGACAGAGGACAAAACCATGATTGGCGAATTTGGTCGCTAAACTATTTTATGGAAAGCAACCACAATCTAATCACAAAAATTTATATGTCAACGAACGTGAAGCTTGCTCATAGAGTCACAGACAGAGAATTAAGAAATTTAATATGAACTGAGACTCGACGTCAATACACAAATTTCTGAAAATCATATCTGTACAACACAAAATGCCATATCCGATCTATTGAATTATGGATTGGAGTTGTGAGCTCACGGTGCTTGTGAAGGAAAAGCAAGCTTCGATCTTTCAATTTTCTACTGTGACTAAATTCACCGTAGCTGCCGTTGCCGAGCTGCCTAGATCTTCTCCCAGAAGGCGGCCTTCTGCCAATCCTTTGGTGCCTACTTCCCACATTCCTTCGCCCAGGTCTAGCCCCGCCCGCCGAACATCTCCAGGCTCCTCCACTTGGTGAAGGACCTCGCAACCACTGGCCACCCTTCCAACATGGAAGGGAGAGGTAGGGAGTTCGAATCCCCACCTTCTCAAGGGGTTGGGGTGGGGACGATATAGTTTTAGGAATGGGTTTCGACTCCCACGCCCTGTAAGGAGGCAAGGTAAAAGTCTGAGAGTGAGCGTTAGAGTAAAAATAGAGTAGGACCAATTAAAAAAAAAAAAAAAAAAAAGACCTCCGCCAGTACGGCATAAGAAGAAAGTAATTCATATGGCAACTGGAGAGTTTGCAGGAAAGCATGCATGGGTAATTAAAATAGCGGCTGAAGGCCTTTCATCAGACTTCTTTGAAATCGGCATCGGAGGATTCACTTCCGCTTGCAGACGACTCTGTGAAAGCCAGTGTTAGAGTTGCATGACTATAAATTTTTTTTTGAATTCTACTCGACAATTAATCTATAAATCTGCTTGACTAAGTAGATAAGAATCAGATTTCACGGAAAATTCCCTTATGACCAAAATCATTTCAGCGGAAGTAAAATCTAAATGTAAAAGAGAAAACACAATACCTTTAATATACATGATATACCCACAATAAATAAAAATAAAATAATGTAAAATATTTAATTATGACAATTAGATCCTAAATAAAAAAAGAAAAAGAATTCAGAACAAGAAAAACGAATAAATTTGGAGACATCACCTTAATAGTTCACAAATCTGGTGAATTTCATCATAGGGTTAAAAATAGCGCGGTCCAAAATAAAAATGTGGGAAATCTCTCTAAATTAGGCGAGCTAGGCCAGATAGGCCCAACTTCGAGTCCATCCATAAACTCTTCCAAGCTTAGCAGACGAATCTTCAAGCCTAAGGCATCTCCAGCGGCGACTGACGACGAAGCAATGCCCAAAGAGTGGAGTCAGAACCCGAAGTGCAGGCCGACGGCCCTGGTTGCGGCGAATTTCGTCTAGGTGAGCTGAACTCATCTATGTCGCCCCTTAGTCTCGCGTCTGTCAATATTATGGCGAGCCCGTCTATTCGAAGGATTCGAGGGCTACTGGAAGTTATTTTAACAGTGTCATTTGCTTCAGTTTTCCGCGCATGTCATGAATGTCTTGTCAGCTTGTCATCCGAAGCAGAGCTAATAGGAGAATTTAATTGCTCTTTGCACTACGCACAAATGCAAGCATGGTGATTGATTTAATGTAGGCTAAGTTCAATGTTTCGCCATCTATCCTCATTTGTTAGGCAATCTATGTACACTCAGCATAATTTTCACGACAAGCCTCTCGACTATCATGAGTTGCCTTGACTGGATGACATCCATCCTTTCTACAGCGATCTTCTTCACGTTCTATACAACAAGCTCGCTTTGGGGGCAGTCAATACGGCAAGGAATCAAATTGGTAAGGTTGCGAAGGTGTATGTTAAGCTATTGAAGCATGGGGACTCGCTCTATCGCTGTAGTCCTTGGAGGATGGTGCTCTTGGACGAACGTGTACCCTGATTAAGAAGCTTGGTGGCAGTTTGGGCTTACTTGGAACAGATTAGGCAGCACATGGCCAGGCTGACCTCCCGAGTTTGTGGCCACATGTTGGTAAGAGCTTTTTCATGAGCAAGGTCACAAGGTCACAAGGGCCGATGTTGATGTGCAAACCATAAGCTTTTACGGCACACTCACTCTGTGCTGGTCATGCTGACTATAAATATTGCCAAGATGTGGTATCTCTAGCTTTCCTCTTCGTAGGTTGGTGGCTGGGTTTCCATTGAAATTAACATTACTTCGGCCTCACCCCAGATCGTCGTGTGCAATAGCAATGAAACAAAGGTCAGGAACATGGACTTTGCTAATCACTGAGGGATTTCAAGGACGGCAAAGTGTGTCTACTGCTTGCATGTTGCAAGCACGCACACCACAAAGGTCGTGCTGGCCCGTGGTTTTTGGAGAAATGACAATGCCGGATATGTAGCACGAGTTCCACATGGACGAACCAGCAGTCGCCCAAGTCAATGAACCAGCACTGCAGGTCGATGAACCAGTGCCACAGGTACCGCAGGTTCTTCTCATAGTTTCACTGAGGGTGGGGGCATAATGTGGACGAATTCCATGACCAAAAGTAGCCAGCAATTTCAGTCACCGTCTAGTGTCAGTCACTTCGAATCATGACATATTATCTTGGAGATAATTCAATGTGCTTCTTGGTTTGGCTTTAAAACCAACTTCATGTGACACCAATAAAAGTCTAATCTAGAGAGAGAGCCAATCATGCCTGGCCAATAGAAAGGTATGTTTACGATATGATCACTTGTCAAGGCAGAGAATCAGTGATAGAGAGTAAACCGCAACCTATTTCCCTAGCCAGGCCTCATTCGGTTGCTTGAAGAAGGCACAAGCAATAAAGGACACCACTGTGGGAGCTACGACAGAAGAAATCGATCTGTGCCATTGTAGTCCATCTCATCGGACAGGCATGTGATGCCGAATGGCAGCATTAAGAAATTATGTTCTGCATCTAGGGGAAAACTCATAATGTCTTCACCTATCGCATTCTCAAGGATTTTATTTCACTCGCTCCGTTGCTAAAAATCATGCATTTAGGACAAGTGATAAGCCAGCAGCAAAGCAAGAAAACTAAAGCTGCTTCCAAACAAGAGATATACTGCTCTTTCACAGGCCTTATGGAGTTTATTATGTACATTCTACAAAGCATCTAGCAATTTTGCATACTATGAAAGTTACGGATCAAGCACCATAAACTTCACAAAGGCAAACTTAAAAATAAATGAATCATAGCCATTGGGAAGTGATCGTCCTCATATAGTTGGTAATCTCCCACATTTCACAAATTCACATAACAATTGCAGACCAAATCGACATACTCCGAATTTCTATACCGGGACCAACACACCAGTCTACAACAGTCGATCTGCAATTCTGTATCAATGCATCCTCTCAGATTCGATTTCGCGACCGGAGAAAGATCAATGCATACCCATGTCGAACTTGTCGAGAATGGCGTTCATCTGAGCACAAATCGCCAAGCTGTTGCTCATGAACTCCCTCGGCCTGGTGAACCGATCCCTGACCTCATCAAGAACCGTCGACCCCATCTCCTGCAACCCCTCCAGGCACGTTTCTTGATCCGTCATGGCCGCGCTCACCCACGTCTGGATGTCGCTCATCTTCAGCTCCGTCAAGGCCTTCTCTCCCGGCCCTGCGTCCATGGCCGCCACAGAGTCGGCGAGGATCGTCCCTCCGGCTTGGCGAGGGGGGCGCGTGGGCCGAGTTTGTTGTGAACGTGACAGTTATCAAGAGTGGGCCGAGAAGTCAGTTTGGACAGAGATCCGCAGCGATGAGGAGCCCCGGTGATGATGATCGGTGTCAACTGCCTTAGCTAGGGGTCAGGTCAGATCATTATGGTCATCCGTCGTTCTCTGGTCTCTCCATTATTTATCTTTCTCTTTTTTTTCTTTTTTCCTTTTTTATATTAAAACTTTTTAATAATGGTATTTTTTTTCTGAGTATTTCCACGTGGATGATGATTAGGGGAATCATGGGATTTGCTTTTGAAGATTAGATTTATATGATAAAAAAATGAAGTATTACTTTGAGAGTCCAGACATGGGATTGCACTAATTGCGTCCACTGTATATGCGTGTTATTGCAATTGAAATTGTAGCTTTACACAGTCATTCAACGTGCCCTTCCTCAATATTACAATGAGATCTTTGAAGTTATGCAAATAAAAAATGTCATTATTATCACGTTGAATGAATGTGGACATCACACACGTCTGACCCAAATAATTGGACTATGCAAATCATGTCTATGTAATTATCTTTTTTATTTTCTCTGTTGCAGTATAAAATATTATTCAAAGTGTAAAAATTTATGGAAGAAAATGATATGTGCATTTGCACGTGAAGACCTATATTTTGCAAGGGTTACAGATGCCTAACATTCGTAAAAAGTCATTGTGTAAATAGCAAGATTTGTAGAAAGAAAAAATCAAAAAATAAATAGTAGCAGTTACTTTTTTTTTTTTGGTCGGGGGCGAAAAACATGCCCCTTCCCTGTGAGGGCCGAGGTAGCTTTCTCTTCTCGAGACAACGTACCCTCGCGAAGCACTGCTTTAATCTTGGCGTTCGTTTTTTATTATATTTGGCATTTGTCATTATTAATATCAATACAATGATTATGTCAAAAGATAGAGAAATAATAAGAAATGGCTTCACGGGTAGGTTTTGAAAAAGAATAAACTCTTGAACTGATTTTATTGAGTCAAATAAACTCTAAATATCACAAAATTGTGGATGCAAAATAATTTGAAAACGGAACACATGGGGAGCAATTGTCCCGCCTTGCTTACTGAGAAAACTTTCAGACTTTCACATCTATATATATACCTAAAGAGTTGCCACTAACTTTCTTGGAGGCCGGTTAGGAGCTAAGCGCGCAATGTGGCTTTACTTCTACGAACTAGAGATTTGGATCCGGGGATTTGACTACACTAATAGTCTAATTAACGCACTTTCGGTACTTAATCTCGCTTTGGTTATCGAAAACATGAATCATGCAATCTTTCCACTTTTAATTCCCTAAACATGTTCCTCTACATGTCTATGCACAATCGAACTCAACTTAGTAGGCCATATATACATATGTCCACATCCAAGTGATCAAAACAAAAACACAAAAATCAAGCACAACGATAATGAAATAATTAAAGTTCAGTAAGTAAAACCCGATATGAGTCGGGTAGAGAATACACAAGGCCTTGTTATTACACCTCGGGACAAAATTGCCCCAAGAGTGGTGTATAAAAATAAGCGTGAATTGAGTTAATAAATGTAAAATTTATTGATCTAAATATATAGAAGACAAAATTCCATTATGATAAGAACGAGGCTAATCATGAATACTAAACTAGTAATTAAACTAGAAATAAAAACACATAAATACTATCTAATCGTTTTTTAATCTTTTTGAGATAATAAATCGTTTGTCTTTCTTGCTCACCTCCGCTAACTCAAATATAAGGTTAACTTTCAAATAAGCAAAGGCTAAAAATCATGATGCGATGACCTGTCAATCGCTCGATGCAACGATCCAATGCACGACAACAAAATTCAGATAAAAAAACGAAGCAAAGGCAGGAATCAAATGTAGAAAGCGAAACAGCTCTAGAGAATACTAGGAAAGGAGACATCCCCGGTTTCGTCGGGGGCAATACCAAATCTTGATTTGGAATCGGCCACGGAACGGAATAACACGATCGGAGTGAGCGATGCCGGTGACGACTCAATCTTGGTTATGATGTCTCGGTTGAACAGCGGTGATGGTGAAACGGCCGTGTAGTTATAATCAGCAACTCTGTCCAGTGATCGGCTTATAGCTTAGCGGTTGTCGTCGAAGTCTATGAAGTGATGTGAGCGCGAGACGATGATGCGATGGTGGTTCCGGGGCTGGTCGGGAGAGCAGTCTCTACACGGTGACGTTGGCTTCTTTCCGTTCAACAAAATATCCCGTGAACAGGGGAGGACAGAGGCCAAAAACCAGCGCCTCGGATGGATGAAGATGTGCAGTAAACTCGCGAGTAGCGCTGATCAATATCAACATGCCTCTGATCACGAATGCGATGGAATGAATCCACAAACCGTGCGGGGTCAGTGATTTCGGTTAAGGATCGAATTCCACTATTATTGGCAAATTTGGTCCCTGAATTTTTTTATGAAATGTAATGACAATCCAATCACATAAATTGAGGTGTCAATAACTGAAGCTTGCTGATGGAGTTACAGACGGGGAATTAAGAAACCCAATACAAACTCAGACTCAACGTCAATATACATGAATCTATTGAATAACACAGAATGCCATATCCAATCTATTGAATTATGGATCGGAGTTGTTAGCTTGCAATGCCCTGTGAGGGCAAAACAAACTTTGATCCTTTAATTTAGCTACCATGACTAAATTCGCTCAAGCTGCCGTCGCCGAGCTGCCCAGGATTTCCTCCCAGAAGGCAGCATCAGGCGCGCACCTTCAGCACCTACTGCCCGCACTCCTTTGCCCAGGTCCAGCCCTGCCCGCCCGACATCTCCAAGTTCCACTGCCTCGTGAAGGACCTCCGCCGGTACGACATATGAAGAAAAGTAATTCATATGGCAACCTGAAAGTTTGCAGGAAAGCATGCTCAAGTAATTAAAATAGCAGGTGAAGGCCTTTCAGTAGGACTTCTTCGAAAGCAGCATCGGGGGATTCACTTCTTCTTGGCGGACGATCCTGCGAAAGCCAATATTAGAGCTGCACACGACTCTAGTTCCCTGCATGAATATAAAAAGAAGAGCTATTACATCTTCGTAACGATTTTCAAGCCATTGCTAAATATACGATTCAATTTGATTCTGATTCTAATTCTGATTACGGACTAATTGATTCAATCAATCGGTAAGATCAGATATTTAGAATGTAAAATATGAAAACGTTGTCTTGCATATTTTTTCCTATTTTATCTTTTTAGTATTATGAATAGGCTTATGTACATGTGCACAACATGTAGCAATACAATCTATAATTCCTTCAATATTTTTCATTTCTATCAGGAATGAAGGTGATTGTATCAATAACTCACAATATTTGTGCCAGCCATGTAGAATACATTCACCCTGGTGGAAACGGAGATGAGATTGAAGAAGGGCCTGAGCATTGGGATGATCCCCTATCAGCATCTTCCACTTTTCCTCACCATCCACCGAAATACATGGAATGTTCTTAATACCACGGAATCGCAGTTGCAGAGGAATCCTGTTCAACTCTGGGCATTTGATCACTGACAAACATGTCATGGAATCGCAAATTATTGGGACTTCGCATATGCTCTTCAGCTGGGGTAGCTTGTGTAGCCAGAATTGCTTCAGTTCTGGGAGAGAAATTGAAGACCGGGAGGATGGAGGGGTGTTGTTTACAGGAGTCGTTATGCTTCCTTCTTGGTCTTGTCTCGCTCCGCTTATCATCTCCACCATTCCTTTGCAGCCTATGACATTGATAGTTTGAAGATTTCGAAGATGGAGCAGCCACTCATGGGAAAACAGCTTTCTCATGTTATGGCACTGTTCTACCAAAAGCCATTCCAAAGAAATCTTGTCAACTGGCATGTATGGGGGAGGACCTCTGATAATCTCCTCCATGTTCTCACAACGGAATAAATTGATACATTGCAGATTAGGGAAGTGTGGCAGCCACTCAGATTCCACCGCTCTCTTCATTTTATCACACCTCAAAACATTAATCACTTCTAGACTAGGGAGGTTTGGGGCCGGTTGTGGTGGTGGTGATGTTATCCCCAGCATTTCCTCACAGCCATCTATTTCAATCTCTCGTAAATGTGGAAGGCAGAATTTAGGCCCGTGCCCAAAGAGATACTTCAGTTTCAAACATTTCCTTATTATCAAAACCCTAAGGCTTGGGAAGAGGAAGAGAGGGGTTGGGGCTAGGGTTGGAGAGTCACGGATGTTGATTATTTCTTCATCTTGTCCTCCACTAAGCACCCGCAAGTTTTTCCATTTGACTATTATTAGCTTCTCAAGGTTTTCAAGCAGACTCACGTTAGACAAATTTGTTGTACCGTCGCAATTGATTGCTCTCAATACCTGCACATCTTGGGGAATCAAAATACAAACGCCACTACCATTGATTTCCCCTCCCACGCTCACAATAGCATGACTCCTCGTCTCAATGTGGACACTCCTCTCACAATTCTTAAATCGATCGTCATCCGTTTCTTTATAATCCTTCAATTCTTCTTGACCCATGTTGAGAGTGTAATACCAAGGGTTATTTCTCTTCTCAAAAGCTACCCTCACAAACTTGTTGAAATCATCCACATCTTCAAAGCACCATGCGAGGGTCTC
The DNA here is from genome assembly GCA_016097605.1 of Eucalyptus guilfoylei. Taxonomy (NCBI): domain Eukaryota; kingdom Viridiplantae; phylum Streptophyta; class Magnoliopsida; order Myrtales; family Myrtaceae; genus Eucalyptus; species Eucalyptus guilfoylei. The sequence goes on from CM027861.1 coordinate 2,551,950, forward strand.
CAATGCCCACAATTTTGTAATGTCTTCTCCATTTACTATCTCAACATTAAGATATTGCAAGTTTCGCAAAGCCCCCAATGTTCCTTTGGGTAATCTACCTATGCGTGTATGAGAAAGGTCAAGGTATCTCAAATTCTCCAGCATTTCCAAACCCTCAAGCGCTTCAACCCCAGCACAACCAAAAATGTCCAACTTTCTCAAAGATTTGAGCTTCCCTAAATAAGGAATACGGCGCAAGGCCCGACAATATCGAAGCAATAGTGCTCTCAAGTTTACCAAGTCTGAAATGGAATTTGGAAGTTCTTTGAGGTGACATCCACTCAAGTTTAGAACCTTTAGCCCCCATAATTGTCTGAAGAAAGAATCAGGGATGACCAAATCATAGGATGAGTTTTTATTCAATAGAAAAGTTGATAGTTTAGGACAATTAGGGGACATGTTCAAGGGAAATTCTTCAATACAATTCTCCATCAAAGAAACTTTCTCCAAAGCATCCGTCCAATATTCTTCGGATGGTATCCTCCTCAACCTCTTTCTTGCTTTTACAATCGAAGTCACACTCATGATGTGTAATGCCATGTCTCTAATCAAATCGTGCATCTTCATCTTGCTCCCATGAACTTCCATTAGGCAAACATTTGCCAGTTTGCACAATATGGTGAGGCCTCTATTGTATTGTTTCTCCCTGGTATTCAATTGATCAATCAATCCTTGATCAATAAAGAATTCTATCAACTCGAACTTGTCAATCAATTCATCTTCTGGATAAAGTGCACAAGATAAGAAACACTGTTGAATTTCATGATCACCAAGGCACTTGTAACTGAATTCCAATTTCATTAAGACTTGCGTTTCCATATCCGTTTCCCCCATATCTGATTCTCTCAATTTCTCCAAGTAATCCTTCCATTCAAACACATCGGTCACTCCTCGCATGCTCCTTGCCATTGTGATGATTGCAAGCGGCAAGCCTGCACATTCTCGAACAATGGACTCCACAATTGGTCTAGTTTCCAAACTAAGGGTCACTTCGGATCCAAGCTCCTCCAAAAATAAGCTCTTAGCTTCTGTATGAGATAGAGGTTCTATTCTTATCATTTCTTGACATTGCATCTGGTGGCATACCTCGAAGGATCGAGTGGTTAAGACCAACTTGATGTTATCTGCTTTATCTGGGATTCCCACCTCTTTAAGATCAAAATGTTTCCACACATCATCAAGGATTATTGTAAATTTGCCACTTTCCATTAAACAATCACACAACATTGCTGCTCGTCTTCTCACATCCTTTTCTTGTAGCATGCCCAGATCTAGTTCCTTTGCAATAGTGTCTTGCAACTTTTGTGTATTGAAATCTTGTGACACAGTGATCCATAACACTTTGCTATTGTTTGTTTTTTCAAGGAGTCTATTATGTGTGTGCACCATAATAGTCGTTTTACCAACACCTCCCATTCCATAAATGCCAAGTCGGGATATTTGATTTCCTTTTAGATGCTCTAAAATCTTCTTAGTATTTCTTTTAAATGCCTCTCCCACCATCTTTTCTTCTAGCAATTTACTGCCTTTGGTCTCTCTCGCCTCAAATAGTCCTTTGCCTTGTCTCGTAAGGTCTTCTACTTCATGCAACAGTATATCCACCGGTTGATTTGATGGCAAACAATCCTCACTTGTTGCTTCAGTACAATCATTTCTAAGCATCTCCACATTCGCCAACCAATTCACAACTTCCATTCTTGGCTTCTTTAGGGATTGAGATGCAGCAAATTCTAACTCATTCCTTACCATGGCTTCTTTTCTGTAGAGTAGTTCTAGTTTTCTTTTCGAAGCACTACTCTCTCCAAAATTGTTGCCGGTGTTTTGATGACTTGTAATTGGCGCATCCTCGTTCATATCTGATTCCACAATTTAAAATTTCCACCGGTTAGAGTCTCGTGATAGCATTCCTGCTGCTCCATAACAATGTAACATTGTGATACATAAGTATTAATTTCTGTAAATAACCATAGACCTGGTAATGACGATGGGTCTGTCAGGTCTGTTCCACGAGGTAGAATCTGGGGAGGTGGAGGAGCATTATTTGGAGCTTGTGATGATGATGGCACGGTTGGATTCTGGTGCGCTGTCTCGAGATTAGTGGATTGGTATGGAACACTTTGACGTTGAGGGGGCACCGAAGCTGCTTGCAATAAAATATTCAAGTATAAGATCAACCAACCATTGGACTTTCAAATCAAGCCATGGGTACAGGTAAAACAACATGTAGAACTTGATCATACAAAGTATCTAAAACGAAAATCGACATCCGCAAAAGAATAATATTTTGATAAAACAAATGGTGCAATAAAATAGAGGTGATATCGGACATCTGGAATACGCAAGGATGCCCGGCACGTTCCTGATTGGAGAATCCCCACTGATATCTTGTTTAAAAACACATCATATGTTAAATTTTGATAAAATAATTTGGGAATATGTGAGGATCTAACAGAACCATAGTAGCAGTGTAGATTAATCGAGACAGACCGTGTGATGATGATGGGCCTATTGGATTTGTTGACGCCTCTGGAACTAGCGAATGAACGATTGTTGCCTCAAAAATGTGAGAGTCGCTTGAATGCTGTAATGCGGTCGAGGGATCAATGACCATTGGAGTTCGCGAAGGAAACTGACGGATATCATTCTCATCTTCCTTGTCAGACGTTAGGGGAAGTTGACCAGGATGCTGGACAGCGTCCGTCGAACTAGTATTGCTGCGAACAGGAACCACTTCGCCTATACACAGTTGACCACAATCCAGCAAACGATTTGCGCCGTCCACATCAAGGGATGAATCAATTTGTAATGATGATCCCACCGTTGGATTATGCAGTTCATTCATTTGTATTTCCTCAGAAGTGTTTACAATTGCCTCACGAGATTCGGGAAGATTCCCCGGCAGAGAATGGTAAAGATCTGACCAACAGGTTGAATCTAGCAGGGAATCTGGAGTGATTCCATCTACAATATGTTCATCTAAGCTTAGATATTCTCCGATAGACATACCGTCGCCACGGACCTGATCATTTGGGAATGATGATAGCCCTCTTGCATTTTGTTCTTCCGTCTCTGATTCAAGATGAGTGGGTAGCTCAAGAAGCGCTTGTAGCTCACTAAAATCAAGACAAGATGAAGCCGACGAGTCCATCGGAAGTTGCTGGATAGATGAAGCATTTTCATTTCCATGTGCTGCATCCAACCTTCGGTTCGATGGATCAGATTGTTGGATGTTATCCAGATTATCCAGAGGCATATCACTGGGAGGCAAAGACACTTGATCCTGAGGGCATGATGAAGCAGTACCAGTTCCAGTCAGCGAATCGCAAGATGGTTGCTGCAGCGCGCACCCAGGTTGATTCGAGTTCTGCGTGTCATTGGGATTCGACGCATCGTCACTTGGGAGTACATTTTGACTCGCGCCAAAAACTGTTCCTTCCGTTCCTTCGCCCGATGTGCCTCCCGTGCTTATATCCAACACGCTGCCTTTACCTTTAATTTTCTGCAAGGCTTCTGCTCTCACTGGATCTTCAACTTTCTCACAAACTTTGATACCATAGCCCGGAATTCCAGCGAGGTGCGCCCGGATCCTTGTAACACGTCCGTGAGACTCGGTGCCGCAATACTTGCACTTCCACTTGTCGTTCTCCCCACGTTCTACATGCTTCCAAATTGGATCCAGCTCTCTAGGCATTCTTTTTGCTGTTACCTACAAAGAGGACATGACATGAAATACAGAGACAATGCCAAGCAAAAGCACGGAACGGTTAACAAGAGACAAGATCAATAAAAAAAAGACGCATATAGAAACATAAAGGATTCATCAGTCATGTTGACAGTTAGCTGACTAGATAAACTTGATATCGATACAAAATCCTTGAATCCTCCTAACAGATCCAAACCCCTGATTTGTGTATGCCCAAAGTACAGAGATCTCTCTCCTTATTTCACCAGGAACGAAAGCACAAGTAGAGAGAGATTCACTAGATCTACACAGAGGAAATAATTAAAGGAAAATTAGATTATACTTACCGGAAAAAAAAGGAGGAGAACTTGTGGATTATCTAAGCAGGAGAACACGCCTTGGAACGAGAATCTCAAGCAGTACTTACACACTAAGCATGGATCCAGAGGAGCATCAAGAGTAGAGGGTAATGGCCTTCCACATCTTTGTCGTCAAAATCACGCGGCGAGTGCCATCCCCGCTTCTTCGCTTCTTCGCCCCGGAAGAAAGCGATCCAAAAACCCTAACTTCGACACCCCCCAAAATCACGCGGCGAGCGCGGACCCGCGACCCGCTCGGGGGCACGTAGGGGACGAGGCGAACGAAAGGAATCGGAGAAGCGAAAAACCGGAGGCCCGGCAAGGAAAGGCGCTTGAAGATCTGAGGATCTGCGGGAATAACACACAGGAGTCTCTCTCCTCTTCTTCTCTCTCTCTCTACCTCCTTTCCTTTTCTGCTCTCTGGTCTCTGTTGGGGTACAGGGCAGCTGGGTCCCGCCTCGAGCGTGCGTAGGACCACGGTCAGCCCTCAGCACGTGCCAGCCCCCTGTATTGGTTGCCGAAAAAGCAAAAATTATGGAACATGCAACCGATGCTCGACGTTTTCTTTATTGGAGAACCTTATTGATATATTGTCTAAAAATGCATCATATGTTAGATTTCGATAAAATAATCTAGGGAAGAAATTACTTGCCTAATAGGCGTGAGTGAGTCTCTCTCTCGATATGTAGAGTCCTTTCTCTCTCGATATGAAGAGTATTTCCTACCCCTTGATAGCCATGGTTACCAAAACCCTAACCCCAAATTACATCCCCATCATCCTCGTCCATCTAATTTCCGTCTTACCCATCTCCAGAGTTGCTTTCTTCTGTCCTCACCAACCCTTGCGTTTTTCGCCATCTCCGTCAGCTTTGAAATCGGTGGTGGGCCTTGAATTCAAGTAGTAGCTCACCTTCGTGTTTCTCCATCTCCATTTCTGCCTGGTTTGTTCTCTGCATGCTTCCATTCCTCTGTTCTCTACGATATTTTTGAGCAGTTCGTCTGTAATTACCTCTGTATGTGGTGCCTTAGACTATCCGTCACATTAGATGCCTCGTATTGTTGGCTTTTTGTCGCTTCTTGTTGCATTTCAAGATAGATTGCGAACAGTTCCTGTTATCCTTGTTCTGCTCTCCTCTCTGTGGGATGGACTCGGAAGAACATAGCGACTCAGTGCGACTGGCTGCTCTCTGCTCCAGATTGGGTAGACTTACTACTGAGAAACACATTGATGTTTGGGATGATGAGCCCACACCTTAAAAATTGGCAGAATGTAGCTTAACTTTGGTAGGAAGAATTCTATCTAACCCATTCATAAACTTCCCAGCATTCCAGAGTACATTAAAAAAAGCTTGGCGGACTGAACGAGTTGATATTTCACAACGCGAAGTTGGCCTATATGTAGCAAAATTCCATTCTGTTGCCGACAAATAGTGAGTACTTGATGGTGGTCCTTGGCTTTTTTCGAGCCATCTAGTTATCTTTAAGCCATGGCAGCCCAACACCCCCTACATTGTTATGATTTTTCTAGTTGTGCTTTTTGGGTACAAATCTTTGGACTGCCGTTGGAATGGACTACTGAAAAGATGATCACAAAGGCAATGCAAGTTATTGGTCAGATAATAGATGTCCGAGTCGACACTAAAGAGGGAACAACTTCAAGGGCTAGTCGAGCGAGGGTCGAACTAAATCTACAGGACCCTCTAAAGACGGGAAAATTGATCCGTATTGATGGGAAACTACTCTGGCTTGATTTCACTATGAGCGCCTCTCCCATTTCTGTTACTATTGCGGAAAGTTGGGTCATTATGCAATGAATTGCAAGGAGATCCCCTACAATGCGGCTAAATTTGAAGGACGGGATAGCATGACCTATGGTCAATGGCTTAAAGCCGAAGTTAAAGAAAATAGTCCTTATTGGCACAGTTTTTACACACCTCAAAACATATCAGATTAGTCAGAAGATAGCATACCTGAGATGTCTCTCTCAGAACTTTCGATTGTCCCTCTATTGCTCCCACCGAATTACACTGAAGCAGCAACTGTGACTAGACCAGTATTTACAATAGCTTAGCAAGTGAAAGGCTCTGACCAGCAGCATCTTCAAGAGGCACTCATGGAAGGGACTTCTATTCATACAGCGCTCATTCCTGCAACAGCCAAACGAAGGGTATTCAGTCCCCAACTATGGATATTCAATAGCATAAGAAAACGAAGAGCTCACGACTGACACTAAAGGTGGGGGTCGCCAAAAAACAGAAACGCTACACGCCATATGACACAAAAGGTTTGATTTTGCATGACCTGGATGACGCAAACTTAATGGATACACATGTGCTTGACGTAGGGGAAGCTAGACATTGGGCTCTGGTGGCTAGCCCTCAACAGCCACCACCTCACAAATGAAACTCATATGCTGGAATTGTCGGGGTTTGTGCAATCCTCTGACAGGTCAAGAGCTTAAGGCCATGACGGCCAAGGAAAAGCCCAATATAGGTTTCTTAATTGAAACAAAGAATAGTGATGTGAAGCTTATAAGTATTCAGCGCCACTTACATTTCAATAATGCTCATGTTATCAACCCTATTGATCTGGCGGGAGGTCTGGCAGTCTTTTGGAACAATCAGGTATCCCTCGAAGTGCTTCGTTCAACAAAGGATTATCTTGATATGACTTATAGGGAAGTGCAAGAAGATCGCACTATTCGTCTAACTTGTATTCATGCTCCTTCTGATTATCAACTTAGACAACTTTTGTGGGCTGAATTGAGAGAGATAAGCTCGGCTAATGCACTACCCTGGATCTGTGTGGGTGATTTTAACGAACTACTCTATCCATGGGAAAAGGTTGGGAAAAGGCAGGCCGATAATTTTCACATGCTTTCCTTTCGACAGGTTCTAAATGACTGTGCCCTTATAGAATTAGAAAGCAAAGGATGTCAGTTTACTTGGATGAATAACCGAGAGGGCGATGAGTTGGTGAAGGAACGTTTGGACAGGGCGATGTGCACAATGGATTGACGACTATTATTTCCTGATGTTGAGGTCTTTGCGCTGCCTGTTGTGGGTTCCAACCACAGCCCCTTGATTATCAATACATCAGCATCCTATCGAAGACGCGGGAAGAATTTTATTTTTGAATCTTATTGGAATGAAGATGAAGAATGCCAAGGAGTTATTTCAGCTGCCTGGAATTCAATGCAAGTTCAAGGTTCTGGCCTAATTCCAAAACTGAAGAATGTCTCTCTAGCTTTGACCAAGTGGAGTCAATCAAAATTTACCAGGGGTGATCTTAAAGTTATCATATTACAGCAACGACTTTAGCATCTCATTGACCAGCAGCATAGTTCCTATAACGGAATTGAAGCAACTCAGCTCAAAGAGGAAATAAGGTGGACTTGGCAACAAGAAGAGCAATACTGGGCTATGCGCTCGAGGATTCAATGGTTAAGGTGGGGTGATAAGAATACGAAATTTTTTCTTGCTACTACTCTTCAAAGACGACAAAAAAATCGCATTAGCATGTTGCAGGATGACAACCAGCGATGGATTCGTGATCCTGAGACTTTGAAAACTATGGTGTCCACTTTCTTTTCTGGATTATATACGACGATGGGATATAGAGATTATGGACCCATTCTAGATCTATGCCCGCAGGTTGTAACCACATAAATTAATGACAAGCTGTTGGAAATGGTTACATTAGAGGAGGTTCGGCAAGCTACTTTTCAGTTGAGCACTGCTAAGGCTCCTGGCCCTGACGGTTTCAATGGCTTATTTTATCAAACTCATTGGGTGGTCAAAAAGGCAGATCTCCTTCTCCTTGTACAAAATTTCTTTCAGTTAGGAAGGATGCCTAGAAATCTGAACTGGACCATTATCACTTTGATTCCTAAGACGCCTCACCCAGAGAGACTGGATCAATACAGACCGATTAGCCTCTGCAACTTTGCTTATAAAGTCATATCCAAGGTACTTGCCAACCGCCTAAAACCTTGCTTACCTAATCTGATTTCCATGGAACAGTCGGCTTTTGTAAGTGGACGACAGATTCAAGACAATATTTTCATCGTTCAAGAAGTTCTTCATCAATTTAAGACCCGAAGGCGAAAGAGAAAATTCAATGTAATCCTCAAGACCGATATGCAAAAGGCATACGACAGAGTAAAATGGGATTTCCTTAGTGACTATTTTCTCAAAATGGGTTTCCATCCAAGGTGGGTACACTGGGTATTACAATGTATCACCACAACGTCTTATAGTGTCAGATTTAATGGCGACCCTCTATCTCCATACATCTTTATTCTATTAGCGAATGTTTTATCAACTCAGATTACTCAAGCAGTCAACATGGGACATATTAAGGGTATCGGGTTAAATAGATGGTGTCCTACCCTGTCCCATTTATTTTTCGCGGACGATGCCATATTTTTCCTCGATGCTAACATTCGGGAATGCCAGAACCTTGCTAATATTTTAAATCAGTATTGTATGGCCATGGGACAGGCTTTGAACCGAAACAAATCGGGACTCATTTTCAGCAAGCATTGTCCTTTCAGCTTACTAGAAAATCTGTCGTCGAAGTTCAGAATACCAGTGCTACAAAGGTATGGAAAATATTTGGGAATACCATCTGATCAAATGGGGCCGTTCTAAAAAAAGAAATGTTCTCTTGGATTTTGGGGAGAATACATGCAAAGTTGGAGGGTTGGAAAGAAAAGTTTATTTCTAAAGGAGGTAAGGAGATTCTCATTAAATCTGTCGTCCGGGCACTTCCTCACTATGCCATGTCGATCTTCAAACTTCCTTTGTCTCTTTGTAAAACTATAGAAAAAAGTATAGCTCGCTTCTGGTGGAGGAATGATCATAATAGAGCAGGGATACATTGGAAGAAATGGGATATTCTAAAGAGGAGTAAGGACAACGGCGGTCTAGGATTTTGCGATCTAATCGAATTTAACAGAGCCATGCTTGGCAAGCAAGCGTGGCGATTACTACAACAGCCTCAAACTTTATGGAGTCGGATTTTTAAGGGTCCGTACTATCATTCTACAAATTTCCAATCGATGGATAGAGGAACTCGACCGTCCTGGGGATGACAGAGTATTCTAGTGGGCAAGGATGCTATTTTACCTCACATTAGATGGTTAGTGGGTAATGGAAGGAATATCAGAATCCGAGAGGATCGATGGTTACCAAGAGGAATTCTTGGTGGACCCGCGACAAGAGAGGATCCAATACTGGTGGCTAATCTCATCGATCCCATCCACAACAGCTGGAACTAGGGGTGTGCAAAATACCCGGGAACCGCCCGGACCGCCCGGAACCGGACCGGAACCGCCCGGAACCGGCGGTTCTTGAGGGAACCGGTCCGGTTCCCGGTTCCAATTTTTCGGAACCGGTGGGTACCGGTCCGGTTCCGGTTCCATGGGCGGATCCGCCCACCCGGCCGGACCGGAACCTTTTTAATATTAAAAAAAAATTACTAAAAGAAACCCTAGATTGGATCTCATCTCCTCACTCCCTTCGTCTTCGGTTCTCTCTCTCTTTGTCTCTTCCTCGGTTCCTCCTAATCCTATTGCCATTTCGATTCCTCCCCGAGCGTCGACGCCGCCGCCGTTACTCCTCCGCTGCTGCTATTCGCCCCCTCGCGTCGGCCGCCACCCGCCACAGCCGCGGAAAATTGTTTCGCGACCGTTCTATGTTGAAAACCCGACCATAGACCTCCTCCCTCCTTCCCAACTCATAGACCCAACCGTTCTATGTTGAAAACCAAAATTGTTTTGCGCCAAGATCGGTTCCATGGATCCACCCAGAACCTGCACGGGCCGGCGGTTCGGTTCCGGTGGATCCATGTAACAAACGGGTGGATCCCGGTTCAATTTTTGGAACCGGTCCTTAGCGGCGGTTCCCGGTTCTAGGTCGGGAACCGCCCGCCCGGACCATGCACACCCCTAGCTGGAACACATCACTACTCCACAGTTTTCTAGATGACCGGATCGTAGCAAAGATTCTGACCATTCCAGTTAGACCTACTTTTGCCGAAGATCAACTAGTTTGGACAGCCACAAAGGATGGCCGACATACGGTAAAGAGCAACTATCATGCTTTAACCAATATCAACAGAAACCACAACAACCATACAGCATCAACCTCATATCAGCATCCTAGGCTTCTGTGGAGAAAAATCTAGGCCATGCGAACAGCTCCTAAACTATGCATATTTCTTTGGTCGATCTTCCAAAATGCAATCGCCTCCAGAGCCAACTTGTTTCAGAAACATGTCGTTACTGATTCATTATGCCAAATTTGTAAATGGAGCACTCCAGAAACATTAGAGCATCTATTCCTATTATGTTCATGGACGACAGACATCTAGGCTCATCCACAGATCGACATCAATTTACAGCCTAGCATAGTTACTTGATCATAAGTATGGTTAACAAAAAAGGCTGTATCCTCGAATCACTCACCTGCTTTGGAACTCATTGCCAACGTTCTTTGGCAAATCTGGCGAATGAGAAATGGCTTCATCTTCCGCGGCCATCATCTAGACTCAACCCTAGCAGTGGAGAATGCATTAATACAGACACGACTTTATCAGGCATGTGTCCCTACCCTTTCGACAAGAGCTACAGCACAATCGAACCCACAGCAGATCTGGAAACCACCAGACCTGGGCACCTTAAAATGCAACATCGATGCAGCCTTTCAGCCAGGAAGCACACACGGATCGATGGCTTCTATTTGTAGAGATCAGTATGGTAGACTTACCGATATTTATTCTACACAATTTCCGGCTACATCTGCTTTGATCGCGGAGTTCCACTCTCTCACCTTCGCGCTTCGGCATTTGCTGCAACAGGGACTCCATCATGCACAGATCGTACTCGAATCAGACTGTAGCATCGTCGTCGACACTGTCACGGGTGTGGGTTCGCCGCCGTGGGAGACCCGTGCTTTGCTTGCGGAGGCCATTGCTTCGCTTTCTCACTTCCCTAATCTAACTGTTCAGTTCTGTAAGCGTGAGACCAATACTGTGGCCGACTGGGCTGCTAAGGCCCAGCTTTCAGAAATTTCGGCCCAAGATTGGAACATCTTTCAACCTTACCTTTTGCTTGACCTTGTGTATGCCAACGCCTTAGTTGTAAGGTTCCAACGTTATAATACTATTTCTACTTTCGACCAAAAAAAAATCTAGGGATATTTAAGGATCTAACGGAACCATGGTAGCAATTTAGATAAATCCAGACACACCTTGTGATGATGATGGGCCGATTGTATTTGTTGCCGGCTCTAGAACTAGCGAATCAACGAAATTTGAATGCTGTGATGCAATCGAGGGATCTGCGTCCATTGGAGTTCGAGAAGGAAACCGACGGACATCATTCCTATCTTCTTTTGTCACACCTTGGGGGAAGCTGACCAGGATGTTGGACAGTGTCGGTCGGATTTGCATTGCTGCATACAGGATCCACTTCCACTACACACGGTTGACCACAATCCTGCCAACGATTTGCACCGTCCACATCAAGGAATGAATCAATTTGTAATGATGATACCACTGTCGAATCGTGCAGTTGATTCGTTTGTATATCCTCGAAATTGTTTACAATTTCATCACGAGATCCAGGAAAATTCTCCAGCAGAGAGTGGTGATTATTTGACCAATTTGTTGAATGTAGCAGTGAATATGGAGTGACTCCATCTGCAAATTGTTCGTCAAAGCTTAGATATTGTTCCTTTGAATATTAGGGAATGTTGGTCGTAGTTATGTTAATGATTAGAGGAATGGGTAAAACATCACCTCCAATGAACTCCTGCAGCCCATTTGACATACTGTTGCCAAGGACCTGATCATATGGGAATGATGATAGCCCTATTGAATTTTGTCGTTCCCTCCCTGATTCAAGATGAGTCGGTAGCTCTGGAAGCGCCGGTAGCTCACTTGGATCAAGAGAAGATAAAAGCCGGCCAGATGAAGCAATTTCATCTCCATGTGCTGCATCCAACCTATGGTTCGATAGATCGGGTTGCTGGGAGGTATCTAGATTATCCAGACGCATATCATCAATAGGCAAAAACACTTGATCCTGAGGGCATGCTGAAGCAGTACCAATTCCGGTCGACCTATAGCAAGATGGTCACTGCACCGCGCAACCAGGTCGATTCCAGTTCTGCATCTCATTGGAATTCAACGTGTCGTCACTTGGGAGTACACTTTGAATCGCGCCAAAAATCCTTCGTCCGATGTGCCTCCCGTGCTTTCATCCAACCTGCTGCCTTTACCATTAAATATCTCCAAGGCTTCTGCTCTCACTGGATCTTTAACTTTCTTACTAGCTTTGATACCATGGGCCGGAATTCCAGCGAGGTGCGCCTGGATCCTTGGAGTACTTCCGGCAAACTCGTTGCCACAAAACTTGCACCTCCACCTTCTGTTCTCCAAATCGTCCACATACTCACGAAATCAATCTCGCTCTTTAGGCAGAAAATGCCAAGCAAAAGCACAGAACTGTTAAAAACAGACAAGATCAATAAAACAAGATGCATATAGAAACGTAAATGACTTCCAAGTTATGTTAACAGTTAGCTGACCAGATAGACTTGGAATCGATGCAAAATCCTTGAATCCTCTTAACAGAGCCAAACCACCGGAGTTGTGTATGCCCAAAGTACAGAGATCTCTCTCCTTATTTCACCAGGATCAAAAGCGAAGCTAGAGAGAGAAACACTAGATCTACACAGGGGAAATTAACAAAAGAAAGTTAGATTATATTTACCGAAAAAAAGGAGGAAAACTTCTGGATTATCTGACCAGGAGAACACGCCTTGAAAGGAGAATCTCGAGCAGCCCAGTGGATTCAGAGGAGCATCAAGAGTGCCAGGTAATTGTCGTCAAAAGGAGTGGGCGGTCCTACTTAAGAAAACGCGTTCACCTTTGACCCAATTTCAGCTTTGGCTGTAGCAACACAATGTGCGGCCAAGAATTTTTTAGCCTGCTTATCTTTCTTTTCCCCACCCGAAATGGTACAAATTACATAAAGATTTTTAAAAAGCAGTGAACCAAATGAGGTGGAAAGCTATTATTGAACGTTAAAATATGGTTCACTTAATTGCCAAACCCTCTAGACTTTGCAAAGAAAATGAAAAATTAAAAACAAAACTTATCTAAAAAGGCTACCGCGCTAGTGGGAAAAAAGAGCAAAGCCATAAATATTGTCTCAAATTTAGAACTTTACCTACACTAATCACTTATGCCCATATGAAAAAGGCTTTTCGTTTACAAATCTGAACAAAACGGGTCAGATTGCAATGTCAATGCTAAGGAAATTCTACGGTCTAGTCTAACAATTCATGAGACCAGCTTCATACTCAGTTTGGATCGTTGATAAAAAAAGAAAAACAAATTCCACCCAAGGAATGATTTTAAAAAGAAATATTAAGTTATTAATATTTAAGAAATATTATTGTTGATGCCTAAATTTTTCACTCAAAGGCCTTATTCTTTAGCGGTCAAATCCTTCGATAATTTGACTCTCGATAAAAATACATTTGTAATACCGCATCCTCAATCTCTATTGCGTTCTACATTCTTTCGTGTTCAATATTGTAGTTATTTTCTAATTGTTGACACCCAAAAATACCCCTATGGGCATGTGCAAGGCATGAGGGACAAAAAGCTTTGAAACAGTCATCGCAACCATATATGGGCCATAATTTACATTAGCCTGGCCCATAAATATTTGAACACGAAAGGACAATTAAGGATTTTGAGGAATTTCGGGTTGACCTTCGATAGACCAAGACATGTAATATCATGATGAAGTAACAGGGCACCACACGTTGAAGCCAAAGATCAATGATGAATATGCAACCTTGGTAGTAAAGATAGGCGGGAACAGGTTAGAATGCGCCAAATTCTAAAGAGGAGCGATTAATACTTGCTGGGTAAGCCATGGCATAATTGTCAAACAAGCATGGATGAGGCGATTCGACTTGAAACGTGGAGCGACTCTTGAGAAGGAAGTAACTAATCATTGACAGTTACCAAGTTAGCCTATATATACCACAAGCCATCTAATAGAGAGCCCCTCGGGAACAACATACAAAATTATTCTATATTGCCTTTATATTTACTTAACCTTAGCCTAGCTGTAGCTTAAGATTTTCATCGTAGATTCAACTCTTGCGAGTGTCTATATCTCAGGAGGTGCTTGTCAATTAGATTATAGTGCTAACCCATTGTCCAGTGTCGCCAATTAGATTCCGGTGTTGTGTCCTTATCCTTATCTAGAAACGGTGTTCATTAAATGTCACTTTGATCCGGCGTTGTTGATTAGATTCTAATATTGTATTCGCATATGCATCTAAGAGCAGTGTGCACTAGATGTTATTATCATTGTCCAGTGTCGTCGATTAGATTCCGACGTTGTATCCTCATATCCATTTCAAACCGCGGTGTTCATCACCATCCAACGTCGTTGCTTTGGGGCAGTCGATACAACAATTAATCAAATTGGAAAGGTTGCCATAGACTATGTTAAGTTATTGAAGCATGGAGACTCACACTATCGCTGCAAGTCTCCGAAGGGTACTGCTCTTGGACGATTGTGTGCCTTGATTAAGAAGTGTAGTGGCAGTTTGGCTTTACTTGGGAACAGATTAGGCAACACATAGCCAGGCTATCGACCCGAATACTCCGACGATCTTGATTTGTGGGTGCCCTCATGTTGGCAAGAGCTCTTTCATGAACAAGATCACAAGGGCCGATGTTGATGTGCAACCATATGCTTTCACAACACAATCAATCTTTGCTGGTCATACTGACTATAAATATCTGCTAAGATGTAGTATCTCTAGCTTTCCTCTTTGTAGGTTGGTGGCTGGCTTTGATTGAAATGAACCCATTTCTTCGGCCTCACCCCAGATCGTCCGTGCAATAGCAATGAAACAGAGGCCAAGAACACGGACTGTTGTTTGCCGAGGGATTCTAAGGCCGGCAAAGTGTGTCCACTGCTCGCATGCTGCAAGCACGCGTATCACAAAGCTTGTGTTGGACCATGGTTTTTGGAGAAATGTCGATGCCCGATATGTAGCGCAAGTCCAGGTGGGCAAACCATTGGTCGCCCAGGTCAATGAACCAGCACCGTGGGTCGATGAACCAGTGCCACAGGTTCTGCAAGTTCTTCTCATAGTTTCACTGAGGGCTGGAGCACACTCTGGATGAATTTCATGACCAAAAACAGCCAGTAATTTCAGTCACCGTCTGGTGTTGGTTACTTTGAATCACGACATATCATCTTGGAGATAATTCAATGTGCTTGTTGGTTTGGCTTCAAAATCATCATGCCTGGCCAAAGATCAGGTTCATAAAAAGGAATGTCTAAGACACAATCACTTGTCAAGGCAAAGAATCACTAACAGAGAGTAAACCGCAACCTCTGTTCCTAGCCAGGCCTCATCCAGTTGCTTGAAGAGGCACAGACAATAAAGGACACCGTTGTGGGAGCTACAACAAATGAAATCGATCTGTGCCATCATAGCCCATCTTGGTCGGACAGCCATGCCGTGCCGAGTGGCAGGATTAAGAAAGTATGCTTTGCATCTAAGGGAATACTAAGGGAACCATTACACAGAGAGAATGGACCGAAAAGCATTCTCAAGGATTTCATTTCGGTCGCTCCTCTGCTAAAAATCATGCAACTAGGACAAGTGATAAGCCAGCAGCAAAGCAAGAAAACTAAAGCTGCTTCCAAACAAGAGATATACTGCTCTTTCACATGCCTCATGGAGTTTAGTATGTACAATCTACAGAGCATCTAGCAGAGTTTTATGTAAATCGAAACAAGTTTTTGCATACTATGGAAGTTACGGATCAAGCACCATAAACTTCACAAAGGCACTCTTACAGATAAATGAATCATTGCCATTGGGAAGTGATCATCCTCCTATAGATGGAAACCTCCCACAATTCGAAATTCACATAAGACTTGCAGACCAAATCGACACCCACTTGAGTTTCTATACCGGGACCAACACACCAGTCCACAACAGTCGATCTGTAGTTCTGCATCAATGCATCCTCTCACACTCGAGTTCAAGAAAGATCAATGCATACCCATCTCGAACTTGTCGAGAATGGCGTTCATCTGAGCACCAATCGTCAAGCTGTTGCTCATGAACTCCCTCGGCCTGGTGAACCGATCCCTGACCTCATCAAGAACCGTCGACCCCATCTCCTGCAACCCCTCCAGGCACGTTTCTTGATCCGTCATGGCCGCGCTCACCCACGTCTGGATGTCGCTCATCTTCAGCTCCGTCAAGGCCTTCTCTCCCGGCCCTGCGTCCACAGCCGCCACCGAGTCGGCGAGCCGGCTCTTCGCGTCCTCCAGCTGCCCCGCGCAGTCCCCGAGAGCGCCCTTGGAGCCCGCGTCGTTCGAGCTCTTGACCAGGTCCCGCACGAACAGGGAGGCGTTGGACACCTCGTCGACGCACACCCGCAGGGAGAGCTCGAAGATGGCTTCTGGGTCGGGCTTGACGGAGCTGTTGCGGGAGGATATGCTCGCGAAGCAAGAGTCTTGGTGCTGGGTCACGCTGCAGACTGCCCGGATCGACTGGGCCGAGCTGGATCTGAGCGACTGCGCCTCCGATTCCTCGGTGTTCGACTCCCGGATGAGGGCTCCGACGAGGAAGCCGAGAGCTATGGTCAGCAGAACGATCGACGAGACGGTGAAGGCGACTATCAGAGGTCTCTTGGTGGCTCTGTGGTGCTGCGAAATCGGAGCTTCGGGGCCGTTCAGTCTGCCGTAGCCCTTCAAGACGCTGATGGATTCCATGCTCGTGTCGCTAGTTTCTTCTCTCTTTGCTTGTGCAGGAGGCGAAGAAGATGAGGGAGATGGATGTTGGATGAGGCTCGTGAACAAGCGTTTTGACATCTTCCGAGCTGACTCAGAATTCCGGACATCAAACCCACGATCGATTCTCTATAGTTTATCATCGTCCAAACGATAAAGTCAAGGGCCCACCTATGACCCAACACAAATCAACGTGCAAGAGCTTGCCCATCCAACGTTCTAAATTGAGTTAGAATTCCGAATTCTTACTGTAATTCACATCTAGACCGACCCGGCATTCAAAATTTCCAAATCCATCCAAGGTAATTTACTAAAGGTCATTGGGTAGTTTTAGCATTTCCAATCCTATCATACCTTACAATCAAGATCGAATCTTTAGCCGCGTTTGGGAGCTTTTACGAACACCTGAGTTATCAATTCAACTACGGCAATTGGCAAAACTTGAAGTTATGACCAGTGGCCGAGAATAGTCACCTTGAAACCAAATTATACATATAACCTGACCATGTTCCAAAAGGGTGAAATGCTGTCATAATGCAAGCGAGTCCCTACCCGAGTAGAACCGCGAAAAGTTCCAAAATTAAATTATACTGCAACGTCAACACCGAAAAAGAATAAAAATTGGCCCATGGAATGGCAGCTAGCATTGGATAACAAGAACCCGTCCAATGATCTAATCCTCGTCCTCTTCATCTCCATCGCCACCAGAAGCCTTCTTAGCAGCAGCCTTGGTGTTCTTTCGCTTCACTCTTCCAGGTCGCCCTCCTCCGAATGGGCTCGTAAGTGAGAAGTCGATGTGCTTTTGCGAATCGACCCTCACCATGAAAGATGGGATGTTCACGACTTGCCTCCCAACCCTGCCAAGTTAGAAGCAAGATCAAATCAGTACATCAACCATGAGACAGCAATGTTATTTGGTAGCATGAGGGGAACACACAAGCAGCTAGCTTTTGATTCAGATTTCACAGGATTTAGAGAAATGCAAGGAAGCTGTTACTTTGATTGATCAACACATGGGGAACTAAATGTTCAAACTGCTACTCTCACAGTCTCACCATCCTCCTGACTATAGAAACTTATCAAAATTTCACACCTCATGTTGCATGATATTACTAAGAATTATGAATGACACGAGAATGAAACAGACTCATCATAACCCAGACTCACAGCCTTTAAACCACTAAGAAGACTAATCCATTTTCCAATATCCATTACAGAAACTTCTCCACCGCCCATTGCATAATCTAATCTTTCCAAGAAGATACTTATATGGCTCATCTAATATTCAACTCAAATGAACTAGATGCTCCAACTGTTAACTACAAAACAACCCAACACGAAATTACTGTATCATATGAGACCTTTAAGAAATAAACATCCAAAGTTGCTATTCCTCACTACACAAAGCATCAATGTACTAAACAGGCCCTGCACATGCATCTACATCTGTGATACACCATGTGCCTATTTTAACGTTAAAAATCTAACCTGATATGTCTCTGCCTGATGAGCACCCTGGCATGGTGGATTGATTTTGCCATTCCAGACTTGAAGACAAGTGTCTGCAGGCGACGCTCCAGGAAGTTTTCAACAGTCAAGGCTAAGACATAATCAAGCTTGTTCTGACTTTCGTCCAGCAAACCATAGCGATTCATCCTCCGGAGAAGAGCCTCACCCTCAAAGATTCGACGAGGGTTCTTATCATCAAGGGTCAAAAGCATCCTTGCGTTGTTGCGGATACGGCTCAGAACATACTGAACTCTCCAGAGTTCTCTCTTGCATCTAAGGCCATATTCTCCCACCAGCTTCAGCTCAGCATCCAATCGCTCCTTCTCATAAGGGCGACGGGGCTTCTTAAATGTCTTCCCATCTGAAGTCAAAACAAATGAAGATGTAAAGAGTTTCCTAGAAATCACTCACTCATTGTCAACCACAGAGATGCTGCATATCTAGGTGACTGACGACATATCTATGAGTCCACTGCAGCAGGAACATAAAGGAGATATGTAAAGTACAAGGTCCCATCATTTCCATCCTAGTCCATGGATATAAAGTTCTTTACAATTGAGTAGAACCTTTTTCCTCTTTTAACTAAGTAGCATTCTAAGCATGTGCTCGCTCCAATCCATCATCTGAAGCTATGGATACCGAACTCAGGACTCAATTTGGTGTTGCAAACGTGAACTAATTCAAGCAATTCCTTTTATCAGAATCTTTGCAGTTGCTCCAATGAGCAGATATCGCTAAACGTAAAGACCAACTGGATCCAACCGCGAAAAGATCGGAGACCCACAAAACAGAGCATCTGCAATAGTCTTCAATTCAACCTCATCACTTGGTCAGCCGACAACGCTTTTTCGCTCGCTACATTTTTCATCTAGAGGGGTGAACGAAAATGCGAAATGAAAACACTTCAAACCACCCCAACCCCCGAAAGACAAAAGACAAGACAAAAGATCTCCTTGTCGATCTATCCCAAACCAAACAGATCGAGCGACATACACAACTCATCATGGGACCCGAAACACCAACGCCTTCAGAACCGCATCGGATCACACATTTCCAACATCCCAAGAACGAAGAGGCATGCATTCAAGAACATGCGGACACCCACCAGAGGTTACACAAGCTACTGCCCAAAACCACAGAGACAGAGACAGAGAGGGAGACGTTACAGTTGCGATAGAAGGAGACGTGCACCATGGCTCCTCTCCGGCGAAGCTAAGCTCTGCGGCTGCCCACCGGGATCGTGGCGGCGGAAAATCAAAGCCTTCTCCCCGAGAAAGATGCAATCTTTATGGCTCTTTGAGTTTCTAAGTGCGCCTTATAAGGGGTAAGGAAAACCCTCACAAACCCTAACGCTGGATCTTCCATCAATAACAACCCGTCGAAAAGGTCCCGAGGGCCCAATCCATAGGCCCATCCAGAGGCCCATAGGCAACGCTCTCCCGAGCTTATTGGGCCGTACCGTCATCCGAGGGCCCAATCTTGATCTTGGGCCTCTTAGGCCCACGTTTAATTGCTCCGCTCTTCGAGTCAGGTCCGGCTTTTGTCGAAGGGAGAAAATGACATAAATAGTCCCGAACTTATGATTTATGAACTTTAGTGTAGTTCTTGAAATTTTAATTTATTTAGTATGGTTTATGAAATTTTGATACATATTCAATTTAATTATCGAATTATATGAAAATATTCAATGTTACTCCTAAATTTGAATTATTGAAAAATAATATTGGAGATCTTCACAAAGTTAAGAGACTAAATTGAGTATGTATTAAAAGCTTATGAACCATATCATATTATACATTGAACCAAAATTTATACACCATTTAAGTTATTATTCCTTTTGTGTCAAGTTTCGAAAGCTAATGAAATGAAATCTCATCATTAAAGTTCACGAGAGTTACAGCCCTGAGTCCCTGACCCAATCCTCTTACCAAATTCATCTATCCGATCCTGATTTGATTTTGATGTGTGGCCATCGCATGTGGGCTGAAGAAGTTACGATCACGTACGACTGATCGATCAATCATGTTGGAAGTTAGGCCGAAGGGTGGATTCACGAGCCGTCCCAATCATCGACGCGACAAACAGTGACGCACGCTCGCCTCCTGTCGCTGTCGATGTCTCCATCTCGATTCCTATATCGGGCCTAAACGGGATAATCCCCGTTTTGGAATAAAAAATCGGAGCTTGATATGAACCCATATCTTGAATTTCCCTCTGTTTTTTCGAACGTAGAATGCTTCCCACGCTCGTTTCGCATTTAATTCTCTTCGTCATCGCCCTCGTTTCGATCCGAGCCAACCCAAAATCCGGTTTCAGATTTTCTGTACGTTGGAGGGAAAACGAAAAGAATCCTTTTTTGTCTTCCGGGGCGACGGTGTCTTGCGCTCTCTCTCTCTACCCTTTTCGGTTTCGCATCTCTCTCTTCATTTTCTTCGTTTTCGCCGTTGTTTTTGGCACCCGGAATCAAGAACTCGAGGACCCATCATCGGGTTCTCGTCCGTTACGTGGTCTGCGAGTTTATACGGGTCTCTGAGGCAGTCGTGGGTCGGAAAAGCTTAGAAATTTTTGTGGTGGCAGCAGCTGGGTTCGGGAATAGGCAGGAAGAGGAGTTTTTGTCTTTGGGTTTGGTTCCTGTGGGAGGCCAAAGAGGATGGCGACTACTATTGGGATGATGGACAGCGCTTACTTCGTGGGGAGGAACGAGATTCTGGCTTGGATCAACGGTAGGCTGCAGCTCAGTCTCTCTCGCATTGAAGAGGTATAACTTTGATTTCTCTCCATCTGGGTGTAGATACGGCATGTGGGGTGTTTGAATTTGATTTACTTTTTTCCGCCCATTTTCACAAATTGATGGTGAGGTTTCATCCTTCGATAAACTATGGATATGTGGGTCAGTATGGGAACCCTCCGTTCTGTAGCTGAAAAGAATGGATTAGATAAGGCTTAATAAGGCTTCTGTTGGAGTGTTAGATCAAACTCTTTTTTAAAATTTTCTCTGCGTTGGCAAGGTGTAAGATGAAACATGGTCGATAGTTCAAAATTTTCAGTTTTCAGCCTGGTTAGTTTCGTCTAGTTAAGCAAAATTTCAAGTTACCAGCACATGAGTCTGTATTTATGCACTGTATGCATCAAATGATGGCTACAGTCATTTAATCGGAGCATTTGAGAACGGTATGGGAAATGGTTTGAAGAAAATTCAGCGATTCAAATGGAGATCACCATATGTCTGTATGACAAGTTTACAAAGTTGGTGGTGTCATGCTAAATTCGAAGATTTTCTGTACTAAGGGGTTTTCTTGGTCAATGAAATTGGATACTGCAATGGTTCATTAATAATGAGATATGGGAATGTTTAGAACTGCAGATTAGGTCATGATTTTTATTGAGAAGTGTCAATGTTGGTCGAGGTAGGAATGTGGTTCGATAATTACGGTGGCAGCATCTAATTATTCTGTCATCCATTGATTTCTATGGGCAAGTCTTAGAGTCTTAGGCATAATCTAGGTAGAAATGATCTTACTTCTTTTTTTTTTTTGGTCGAAAAAAATGAACTTACTTATGTGCTTAGTTCTGATTGCAGTTTTGGAGAAGTCATGTCAATCCAATCTGATGCCCAAAGTGTGTTAATTTTTATATTGAGTGCATCAAACTATACCATATTGCACTTTCTGTGGTGATTCTTAGAATAAAACCTAAACAATTCATTCTATTGATGACCTGCTTAAGAATTGACTTGGATCTGTATTTTGTAAGAAGTTCCAATTACTAGTTTGAATTTCTTTTACAACAGAACATCAGTCATTGTTTTTTCGTCTGAAGAATATGAGCGATTGTTCACTTTTATGAATCAGTGCATTATGTTAATTCCTTTCAAACTTAGCTGGTCGAAATGCTTTTAATGCAACATATCTTGACAGGCTGCATCTGGTGCAGTCCAATGCCAATTGATGGACATGACCTATCCAGGAGTAGTTCCCATGCACAAGGTAATAGCACAATTCCTTTTCCTCGTAAATTTATTCTGTTTCGCAGAATAGCCCTCCCCATACTGACTTGATTATACTGTTTTGCAGGTGAATTTTGATGCAAAGACAGAATATGATATGATTCAAAATTACAAGGTTCTGCAGGAAGCATTTAACAAGTTGAAGATTGACAAGGTAATACGTGATACTGCATTGGATCGCAGATTCTTTTAATGTTAAAGTTTTAGTATGCTTTTACAATGCAGCGAGAACATAATTCTGATCCATTTGAGAAAGGTAACTCAGATGTTAGTTCATTTGGGTGCTTCTGATCTGTGACCACCTCTTGACCTGCTGTGTGAATGGCTGCATTGAACATTAAGCTCTAAGGAATTTTGTGGTCAAAGATTTGCCTTTCATAGTATAAGTGAGTGTGTGGGTGAGTACAGCTTGTGATGAAAAGTTTTTGTAGTGTAGTTGAGTTATTTTGGCTCATTTCCTGTCAGACAACTTCAAAGCTAGAATGGTTTTTTTCCCTGCCAGGTTTAGCAAAAAACTGTGAGTTGTTAAGAAACTATAGTTCATAGACAACTGTATCAATTTGAAATTCATTCTGTATAAGTCAGTTGCGTTTCGATATGTGTAATTGGTGAACTAACTAGTCTTCCAATTGTCCAAGTGGCATTGTTTCTGTCTGAGCACTTTGTTTGAAGCCCGAACTGGATTAATGTCTGTTTTGGTATGTAAAATAAGCACTTTCGACTTGTAGCCACATGTTTGCAGAAAGTGAGAAAAGGCAATGTCCGTAATATAGCTGTCTCATTGTGCTTGAGGAGCGTATGTAAAAGAGAAACCACCAATTCAGATCTGTTGTTCTAATCTATGGCTTTCTTGGCAGCATATTGAAGTCAACAGGCTTGTCAAAGGCCGACCCCTGGACAATTTGGAGTTTCTACAATGGTTGAAGCGCTACTGTGATGCTGTCAATGGTGGCATAATGAATGAGTATGCAACTCCCTGTTTAACAATGGTTGCATTCACGCTTCCTTCCAAATAATGTTTTCATTGTTCAAACTTTTGGGTGGTATTTCTTGATTTTTTTTTTTTTTTGGGTCGAATGTGGTATTTTTTTATAAGAATCCCTTTTTGTCTCAACTCGGCAGAAACTACAATCCTGTGGAAAGACGCTCTAAGGGTGGCAGGGAAAGAGTTCCTAGGAGTTCGCAGAAGAATTCAAAATCACTGCAAGCAAACAATGCTTGTAACATAAGCTCGATGGATACAGTTGGTGTCACCAAAGCTTCTGGTTAGCTTGGCAGAAATTCAGGAGCTGTTACAAGTTTCTCTCTCTCTCCACCCTACTTGACAATTATATAGTGAGTTGGTTGTAATTTTGTAGGGCCTCGTCAAGGGAGGATGAGTGAAACGGTGGGCGCTGCTGATTCTTCTCGGGAAATTCAAGCTTTGTCAAAAGAGGTAACCGAAATAGGATTGGGAAGTTGTTTTCTTGCCTTCATGTTTTGCTATTAAAATGTTTGCATCAAAGCAAGAAATTTGGTATGAGATTAGTAGATTGCCACATTTAGTTGTTTCCTTACATCAGAAACTTCTGATGCTGATACATGCTAGTGCGTTGTGTACAATCTCTGTGCGCGCTCGCTCGCATGCACACTTGTATACATGCATGCTCATGTCGGTGGAGGCTGTTCCACATTTTTCTTACCTTTTAAAGGATTTTCGGGGATATATCCTTGTTTTTGTCCGCTCATCTGGGCGGATCGTCATCCTTAGATTGATTCTTCAGATGATCATATTGACTACATTTTTTACATTTTACAGGTTGCAGATCTCAAGCTATCTGTGGATTTCTTGGAAAAAGAACGGGATTTTTACTTTGCAAAATTGCGAGATATAGAGATATTTTGTCAGACTCCCGAATTGGAGGATATCCCTGTAAGAGATTCAAGAACTCGTTCATTTATACTGATGAAATCTTCTTCTCCAATTCATCCTTTGGTCATTGTACTTTTATGAAGACACATCTCGTCATTCTTTTCTCTGATGAATATATGAATTTCGATACAGATGTCAATGGCCGTGAAGAAGATACTGTACGCTGCCGATGCGAAGGAATCGGCTCTTGAAGAAGCTCGGGAATACATGCGGAAATCCAATCATGACTGAACCGTGTGATGTCTTTTTCATTACAGAACTAGGATATCTTTCACCATGTCGGAACATGCAATTCAATCTCCACAATGTACTTTCAGACATTGCATGTGCCGTGAGAATAAAATTCCAAATTGTTGATGAAGATCCCAGTTAACAGCTTATCCGTACTGGTCATGCCATAACATGAATTGCGGTGGTTCACAACGAAGTAAAATCGTTCTTTGCACATTCTATTTTTCTCATTTACACGAAATTTCGAGTTCAGGAGTTGGGTGACTGTTTGCCTACATTTTCTGCAAACAACTCCCCCAGGTTTGGTTTATCGGCATTACAAATATAGTTTGGATAAAGCCACAATGATTTGAGCAGAAAGAAGCTGGCTTGCAAATATTCACAAAGTGTAACTAGTAGGTTAGGAATGCACAGATTTTGGCTAAAAAAAGAAAAGGGATTCCCCACACTCCTACGATGCCTATCACAGCTCCAGGTTCAAAGAAAGCTTACAAGAAGCTGAGATCATGTCTCGCTTCCCCAAAAGTTTCAGCCCGATCCCATCCACATTGTGAGATGCTGGGACACGTGAGGCAAGAGATGGACAAGAGGTGAAAATAAAGCAACACAACCTTCCAACCCCAAGTACTTCATAGTTCATCTGAAGAATTTACACCATTACACGCCCTAAATACACAGAAGCAAAAGAACAGTGACGGCAACTGCAACAGTAGAACTACTGCAAATAACAAAAGGGTGCATGTACATTATCACCGGAAAGCAGAAAGCCAGTGAAATGTGGTACTGCAACACAACACACCCTGACATTGTACATCTCTGTTAGTAGGCATCACCAACTCTAGAATTTGAAGTAGAACATTATGAATAATGATAGTCCTCTTCAAATCCCGCAAAAGCCCCCCTAGTTTCAGACTTATGAGCCTGCACGGAAAGAGAGAAGAAATTAAGTGGCTTCACAGCTATCCCAAGACTTCAAAATCAGATTATGAAACACAAATTTCTCAAATAATTTGGTGCTCTGGTGGTAGTCAACCAGAGACATAGGAGAGATTGCATCAAGAACTGTTTACTCTTCAGAATCTAGCTAAGACGTACCCTATGGATGATATTTTCGA
Organism: Eucalyptus guilfoylei; assembly: GCA_016097605.1. Classification (NCBI taxonomy): domain Eukaryota; kingdom Viridiplantae; phylum Streptophyta; class Magnoliopsida; order Myrtales; family Myrtaceae; genus Eucalyptus; species Eucalyptus guilfoylei. Next base: position 2,577,656 of record CM027861.1, read on the forward strand.
ACTGTTCAGTTCCATGCTCTTCAATATACTTCTCTGCAGCCGTCAAAATGTCATCTGGCTTTTTAAAGACATCCTCCTTCCTTGGGACATACCAGATGTTAATAGTCTGAGGGTTGACAAAAACGGGCCTCACAAAATGTTCATATACATATGCAGCACCGCTGAAATATGGTATGACCAACCAGCAGGTCAAAATCAACTTTGCATATGGCCATATGGGGACCCTGCCAAAGATTCAAGAATCTGTAAAGATGTGAAGACCACAAAGCCTATGCAAAAACATGTCTTAGACATGTAACATGTGTCTTCTGTTTACTAGGAAATCCTCCATGGAACCGCAAGTCCGTAATAAAATCAGGAAAGGCTGAGGGAATGATACAGATCACTTTCTATTATTTAACATGACATAAATAAACACAGCCTTGATTGGATACCAGCCCCTGACAACATAATGAGAATAATGCTTGCTGTTGGTGATCACTTTTTTATTCTATAACCTTAGCAGAGATTTTACTGCAAGAACACTAACCACACAATATCATTCTCGATCTTCATCTTTTTTACCAAAGTCACTCTGCTAATCAAGTAGGACGCTGATGATACCCATCTTAAGAATGCAGCAACCAACCGAGCACATCCAAGAGGTAGAGTAGTCCTATTTCTAAAGCATTTGATGACACTATGACCTAGAAGACTCTGACAAAAGCTTCAACTACCAGGGGATTGCTACGAATCAGGTCACATCTGCATTGCCGTTGGTATTTATGACATCCCATTCCCAACTGTTTGCACATACAACTCATTCCAAAAAGTAGAATGGCTAACAGGCCTTGGAAGTATATTGCAGGCTATAAGAAAAGGTCAACCTACCCTGATTATGAGAGTCTAAAATGATGTGCACTGAATACAGCTCTTGCAACACAATCCTCAACAAACCATCTTGACATTCTTTGTAAACAGTGATTTGTGTGACTTTGATGCAATAGCAACACATTGCAAACTGCGATAACTACTTCATGGACAGCAAAAGGAATGCAATTTACCATTCAAGGAGTTTGTTAAAGGTGAGCTCAAAGAGAGTGAGAAGGGAATACAGAACCCAATAGGTAAGCCACTGCTGATCATCTATAGGAGATTTAGTCTCAATTGCCCTGACGGAAGCATACCTGTAAGCAAAATGATTTTGATCAGATACAAAATCAACTAGGAATTAAACCACAATATCAAAGTAAAAGCGAAAGGAAACTAAAAATTTCAGTTAATGTGATCAGAAACCGACTTACAGAGGATACACAAGACTGATAACCGGCCTGAAACAAAACACAATGGATCCCGAATTAGTTGACCCATTAACTAAAACGCATAAAAGCCACAACGTCAACAGATTCCATGTATGCCCCTTTAGCTCTATACACCAATTATCAACTTCAAGAGATTCCAAGTAAAGCCCTTCAGCTCCGTACACCAAATTATCATCTTTAGCTCACTCACACGATCACAACGCATAAACCCACTCGTTTTTTTGCAAGAATTTTGGATTCTCCAGGAAAAGATCAAGAAAGAAATAGTGGGGAAAGCGAATGAAGGGGAAAGAAGGCGTACCCAGCAAGCACATCGAAGTTCTTCAGCACCACCTTGAGGAAGCTTCCAACTCCCGATCCCATTATTCCCTCTCAAATGCGCGTCTTCCTCAGCGTCCTCCTCCGTCAAATTACAGCCCTTGCGTGTCGCAGAAGAGAGAAAAAGAGTAGTATTATTATAGGGTTTCAGGTAGAAATTAGTTCGAGAGAGAAAGAGAGAGAGAGAGAGAGAGAGAGAATCCAAGCTTTTAAAAAGGCAGAGACGCAAAAGCATTGGAAGACAAAAACATGGGAGCTCCCCGAAGGCAGATCGCAGGAATTCATTCGGTAAAGCGCATCACGGTTTCGGTGAGCTCAGCCGTTCGGCCAATCGCGATGCGCCACGTAGAACGTCAGTTTGACTTTGACTCCGGTGGCTTCGGACAATGGATTCGGTTGCCGGACTACGGTGCGCCCTCAACCACCGGATCTTTCGACGGCGGTGGGTTCGGTTGCGGCAGATGAGATCCCAGGAAAAGGCCCCTGGTCCCCGTCGAAACCACGAAAGTGCCACTTCTTGTGTGTTCTTGATTGCATCATACGATGGTCTCCTGTCTTCTTCCGTGCGTACGTACGTGCGTTCTGTCTGCAGAGTGGAGCTTTAGGGATTTAATGATTCATAGCGATGGATGGATTCTTAATAAAGGTTCCACCTTTAGTTTGAAGATGCTCTACTTTGCCCTACCATCTATCGTTAAGGTATAGCATTTGAATTTTAGTCGATTCATAAACTTTTAATTTGTTCTATATAATCTGAATTTTTTATATATGTTCAATATAGTTCTAAAAAGTATCAAAATATTCAATATAATCCTTTATTAATTTAAAAATATAGACCATATTGAATATTCTCATATAATTCAAGAACTATATTATACACTAAGATAAAATTCGAGAATTACATTGAATAAATTAAAAGTTCAGGAATCAAATTGGATATTCAGTTACAATCTAAGGACTATTTATGTCATTTTCTATTATCGACTTGCCTATGCTAACTGCGCTGAGTTGAAACTACTGTCTTGTAAGGTTTTCGAAGTGAAGCAGAGCAGAGAACTCCACAAACCCAGAAAACTGATTTGCCCTTTATCCATCATCCATGTACAGACTGCCGGTCCAAGACGCTAGAGGGGATAAAGCAGAAGGAGCAAATTCAAGAATACGCTGGTACAGATTCCTCGGAGTCTAAGAACTGGGTTTTTTACAGGCCATTGTCAGGGCCGGTTTCCCCGTTGCTGTTATCGCCGCTGCAAAGCGGGAGTTCATTCCTCCAAGGGGCTTGGTCGCCGAGGAGCTGCGATGGCCACGAATCTGCAGGCGTGGGGTATCTCGGGTGTGGCTTGCTCACGTGTGGGGCGTGCTGTGGGGCGTGCACGGGATACGACGAGATATCGGGTTGAAGGGGGACGATGATCACCGCGTGCGTTTGCTGCAATGGCTGTTCTGCGGTAGCCAACCCAGCAGTGTCTCCAGCAGGTTGGGTACATTCAGGAGGTGGTGCATTCAGATCAGGCTTCGACTCAGCTACCCGGGCTCTCAGCTCGCTCTGCAATTTCTCTACTTGGCCTTCTAACGCAGAATTCTCCTCTTTCAGCTCATTTTTCTCGACAGTCACCTGAACCAGCATTTCACAAAGGTATCAAGAAATTTTCAGTTTGATGATCACATAGAAGAGTGAAATAGTCAAATGACAGGAACTTTCCAAAGCAGAGTCCTACGTTCATATTTGTGTTAAAAGAAAAATTGACATACAAAAACTACCAGGTATAAATGTTCTGTTTATAGAGGAAATAAGTTTCAGAGTGATGGGCAAGGACACGAGACCGAGAATGGTTGACACACCAAATTTTAGGAGCCTACATTTCAGGAACAGTGGACATGCCCGAACATCAGCATCTACAGAGATTCAATAGAAGTTAGTACTTACATAGCGAGACTCAGACACGAGAGCAACATTCTCCTTCTTAAGACCCTCAATCTGGCCAAATATTTCTTTCAATAGGCGAGCAGCTTCACACAGTATTGAGGCCTTGCCATTGTTCTGCTGATTCAGTTCTGCGCAAGATACTTACCACAATGAGGTCAAATCCAAACGGAATGATTTGAGTTACTAATCAGAATAATAGTATCTGTGCAGATAAACTGAAAAGGAGAGAGCATCATGCTATAACATTTAGCAGATAATATGGTCCATTAAACAAGATGATAATTACCAAGTGCATTTGCCAAATCTTGGAAAAGCTCATTCAAATGCTCACGCTTTTGTTTCTCCCGCTCGGCTTTGTGAATTCTTTTCGGTACTTTACCCTGAGTCTTTTTGCAAGGAGATGACCTGCAAACGCAAAACAAAAATTTATAAGGTCACAAAGCATAAAATGAAAATGATTCGAAACAGCGCATGTCCATGCCATGCCAAGAAAATGAATGGCCTGAGAATTTTATCAGATTGAAAACTGGATAACCCTGTCCATTTTTACTAGATGTACACAGCAAAACAGTCTGAAGCCCTAAGGAACAATCAGTAAAACAAGCACTTAAAAGATTCATATTTAAAAGATAATGGTGATCTTCCATCTAGGATTACCATTTCAAGTAAAAGTGCACGAGTCAGTTAGACTTAATGTCTACAAAAGAAACATTAAAGCCAACTCCAGATATAGAAAGCCAAGACTTGTACCGTTTCTACACTTTACCATAAAAAATTCAAGATCAAGTTATAATTGTTAATTACTAAATTCAGGCATAACCAAACTTCTCGAACATTTTTTCCCATATAAATTGGTTGGCATATCTGTAATGATACAAGCAACTAGTAAATTAAGCCTATACACACCACATCTCAACTAACACTTACCACCAGTTAATTATAATGATGCACCAATTCAGTTAATAGAAGCCTAAAGCTCCATTAAACTTATGCACTATGTGGATCTAATGATATTTTGAACCATTCAGCTTATGGTCCTTATGTCTGACACAAGCAAAATGACCTTGTCAATCTCATTAACTATGCAGGCTCCCATCGTAGTTTGAAGCTAATAAGCTAAACTTTAGGAACCATTAGGCAAACTGACACCTGTTCTCAGTCAATGTTCATTATGTTGAGCGAAAGTGCATGCCATCTGCTCGACTCACAGTTCATTGGCGTGATTACTTGCATTCCACACACCAATTACACGCAGCATGGACTCCATGAACTCAGATGCACAGCAGTCACAGCAACCACGATCAACCAAAACGGCCAAATGGGAACTAACCTTCCTGCCGATAGCGATGCCTCCGCCGCCCCGTTGGAATTGTCGCCGGATGACGTGGTCGCCTCCGAAACCATGTCTGCCGCAGTGCTAACGCAAATCACTGAAGAAACCAAAGGAGGCCGATCAAACTTCTATTTCATTTGCCCAACAATATGCAGGCAATAGCCAATTCCAAAACTAATCTACAAAATTTGACCTTCTTCTTCTGCAACCAAACACAGAACTACCCAGGTCCTATGGCACAGAACCCAAATATTCATTCATAACCCAGAAAACAAAAAGAGATCTTTCGACCAGAACCGAATTGGGAAACCATCAAATTAAATCCCCAGACAAACAAAGCACCAAGATCAAGCCTAGCAAAACAAGAAAATCAAGGATCACAGAAACCAGAGCAAGAAAAGAAAAGAAATCTCAACAGGCAAAGCAGAGATCCAAAATCAAACCAAACTAACTGCTAATGGAGAGAAACAGCGTGAATTGATCTACCTGGAAAAAGGGCAGATTCCCAGGACAACACCCAAACGATGAATCGGGACAATCCCTAAGAAAGGCAGAAATTTCAAGAAATTCTAGGGTTGGAGAGAGAGAAGAGAGAAGAGAGAGAAGGCATATATGATTGAAGGAGTAGGTATGAGAGAGAAAGAAAGATAGAGAAAGAAAGAGGAACACGGACACAGGAAGGAGCGTGGCGAACACCTGCCGATGCGAAGCTTAGAACCGTGTCCTCTCCTCTCTCCACGTGCCCTTCCTCCTTCCCTTTTGTCTCCTTCCTCCTCCCCCTCTTGCATTCCACCCCAGATCAGCACCCCCCATCACGTCCCTCAAAAAATAAAAAAATCAATTTTTTTTCAAAATAATACTTCTTTTTCGGAAAATGGGTCGTCGAGAAAATCGATCTGCGAAATCAAGAACGAATTTTTAATCAGCAAACCCAAAGAAAACCTCGTGATTCGACCGAATCGGCGCTAAAAATTTCAGCTTTGGCCACGGATTCTGGATAATTCCGAAAATCAAAAAAAAAGAAAAAAAGGGGACAAGAAGGAGGACGAAGGCGTGTGGCGTTCACGAGCTGGATGGATGGAGTGACCGAGGAACGAGGATGATGTCGAGGTCCGGCCTTTGTCTGGCCCACTCGAAGCGTGTGCCGTCCACGCTCGGCAGCCTTCAACTCGTCTTCTTTTTTTTTTTTTTTTTTAGAATTTTTAGAATTACGGAAAAAAATTATATGTGAACCATACATATACCCTGATTTATTCTTTTTTTTTTCAATTGCTGAGAATTTCAAGAATCATTAAGAAAACTATGCCAGCACAAATTTTATAGAAAATCAAATCATTAAAAGAGATTCATGCTGAAGCAAATTAAGACCGATATTATTACCCATCAAAGATTTTGGTGATTGCCCGTTCTCGCGATAGAACATATTTACATATTTAGAGAGCAAAGAATAAATAAAAAATTATCAACTCAAACAAACATATATTATGAGTTCGTGACATGACATGTGATGTTTAGAACATTTGATCATCAAATAAAATAACTATTGCATTAGTCAATTCCTTGTGTGAAAGTATGTTGCATCAGGGCATGATGTTTTTCTTGTGTTTTAAATGTTAGAACTTCAAAATGGGCCGGTTCAAAGTTAGAATCTTGAATTGACCTCGTGTGTTTCGATTCCTTTTCAAAACCTAGAATCAAATTGACAAGGCTTGGAATTGAACTGCCCAGTATCTCGATTAATTCTTTTTCAATTGCTGAAAATTTCAAGAATCGTTAAAGAAAGTCAAATCATTAAAAGAGATTCATGCCAAGGAAAATTAAGACCGATATCATTACTTGTCAAAGATTTTGGTGATTGTCCGTTCTCATGATAGAAGGTATTCACATACTTAGACTTAATTTGTTTTGTGAAAAATGTAGCATTTTCTGAAAAATGTTTTCTAATAATCCATTTTATAGGAAAATGACAATAGTGCTGAAACTTGAAAATAAAGTGAAAAATGTTTTCTAGGATTTGGCCGATAAAGGAGGAAAAAAAGAAAGAAATAAAAGGAAAAATAGAAAAAAATAAAAATAAAAATCTCAAATGATTAAAAATTCGAATTTTAATAAAAAATTAAAAATTAAAATAAAAGAAAAAGATGTTTGGTGGAAAAAAAAATGTTGGTCTAGAAGTGAAAGAAAAATGATGGAAAATATTTACCACTTTACATTTTCCCTTATATATTCTCCGATCAATTCATTTTTCGTGAAATAAATGCTTGAAAAATTTAAAAAAACGTTTTATTAAATATTATTTTCTGCAATTGTTTCATGAAAAATGAGTCGTCCACCCTAGTAGATCATCCCTTAAAAAAATCAATTTTTTCAAAATAATATTTCTTTTTGGGAAAATGGGTTGTCGAGAAAATTGATCTGCGAAATCAAAGTACGAATTTTTAATCAGCCAATCCAAATAAAGCCTCGTAATTCGACAGAATTCGTGATGAAATCGCTCCAAATTTCACCTTCGGCTGCGGATTCTGTTTATTTCCGAAAATCCAAAAAAGGAAAAAAGAGGAGGAGGAAGGCGTGTGGCGTTCACGAGCTGGAGGGATAGAGTGACCGAGGAACGAGGATGATGCCGAGCTCCGGCCCTTGTCTGGCCCACTCCAAGCGTGTGCCGTCCACGCTCGCCACCCTTCAACTCGTCTTCTTCCTTTCTATTTTTAGAATTTTCAGAATTACAGAAAAAAAAAATTATATGTGGACCATATATATACCCTGATTTTTTTTATTTTTTTCAATTGCGGAAAATTTCATGTGTCGTTATAGAAAACTATGACAAAACAAATTAAAGAAAGTCAAATCATTAAAGAGAATCTTGCCAAAGCAAAATAAGACTAATGTTATTACCCGTCAAAGATTTCGGCAATTGTCTGCTCTTGTGATAAAACATATTTGCATATATATTTTTATTCATTATCAAAATGATATATGAAAATAAATCTTAAAAGTCACAATAATAAAAGTAAGCCCATAAAGCTCCAAAATAAATAAAAAACTAGAAATTAAGGTGTTTCATTAGAGTGTGATAGTCAGACATAATCATAGACTTGTCCTTCAAGAATATATTTGGGATTGCATCGAAATGAAAGGATCGGTGGTCAATTATCGAGTCATAGTGCACTATCAATGATAAGCATGTGTCGGGATCTTCATCTGTAATTATGATTTTGCCCTTTAGCAGTGTACACCTAGGTTTAACATCCCTAGTACCATCATCATACGAAGGCAACATAAACATGTTGAAGAAACTCATATTTAGCAATTGTAAGAGCAAGCCTTGAAGCCAATGTGAAGTGTCAAACCTTTGAATAAAAACATGTTGAATGAATACAAATTTGACACTAAAACTGCCGTGAACTCCATGGAAACTAGAAGTGGAGTACTTATTCATTAAAACTCCAAAATCTAAAATTAGAACGGACAGAAAAGCTCCCAAATATAAGATCGGGAGAGCAGAACTCTCGGATCTAAAACTAGATTGGGAGAGTATGGAAAGAAACAAAAGGGAACAAAGGAAAAGGAACTAGGAGGGGAGGGAGAGATTTAGGTCAAATCCCTCCCCTCCATAAGTGGAAAAGATGAAGAAAGGTTCAAAGAGAGAGGGAGGGAGGGAAAGGGGGTGGGAGAGGAGCAATAATAACAAATTCCAAACTTGAACACTTATATAGTATGAGTTCGTGATGTGATATGTGACGTTAAAAACATTTGATCATTGAATTAAATAACTATCGCATTAGCCAATTCCTTGTGTGAAAGTAATGTTGCGTCAAGGCATGGTGTTTCATGTTTAAATATTAAAACTTAACAATGGGCCGATACAAAGTTAGGATCTTGAATTGATCATGTGGGTTTCAATTCCTTTTTAGAACCGAGTATTAAATTGGCAAAACTTGGAACTCGATCATCATCAGTTCCAAGCTAATTCCAAGCCAATTCTTGATTCTACTTGAGAAACAGGATACTTCGTTTTTTTTTTTTTTTTTGGGACAAGTGAAAGCAAGTCTGGTAAAAGTGGAAGAAGAGTGAAATCAAACAAAAGGCGAATGCAATGCAGTGGCTATCATAGACAATCGGCAGAAAATAAGATGGACAAGAGAGAGGGAGATGGATTGTCAGGCCTTGAGCAACGGAGAGAGAGAGAGAGATCTATGTGGCTTTGGTTTTTACGTGCAACTTCTTTTACACTTTGAAGCTCACACGAGAGAGAGAGAGAGTTTGTGACGAGAGAGATGATAGACCCCTAAGTTTAGGTTTATGAGGTTTTAACTTTTTCAAAGGTAAAAGAACATCCCAAGTACCAAAACTTGGTACAAGGGAAAACTTAAATGCTAAAAATTAGCAAAGTGGCATTTAAGTGCCACTTTTTTTTTAAAAATGAAACACTTGAGTGTCATATTCGGCGAACCCGGTTGAAAATCCTATGTATTAATTTTGCTCACTTATTTGGCTCGTCGGAAAACTAACTCGGCAAATAAACACAAAAACAATGTCGTTTTGGCATAATTCGAATTTTAATATAAAAATTAATTAAATTAAATTTAAAACCAAATTTAAAAAAAAAAGGCCCTCAGCCACCGGCTGCCTTCATCTTCCTTTTAAAAAAAAATGTTTTAAATATAATTTAATTAATTTTTATATTAATTATTTACTTACGTTAGCGTGCAAAACAACGTCGTTTTGCACTTGACTTGTTACGTCGTATTTTGGTTGGATTTTCTCATCGTTAACACTTAACTGATCTATTTTATTTCGATTTTGGTACTTAAGTGTTTCATTATATCAAGTTTTGGCACTTCAAGTATCCTAGACTCATTTTTCAAAATTGTGATATTTTCTAATTGTAGAAGATCTTTTGGTACATACAAACATAAGCAAACTTGTTGATGTTGATCGAGTGGTGCAGCACTGTCGCTTAGTTTACAGAGATAATGTGTTTGATTCTTTAAGCGTGCGCTGAATTAATTCTTTATAGGTAAATCGGTTTCTAGCCCGTTGACTTGGAACCGGCCAGTTTAAAGCTAGAAAGATAATTGGTCTAGTTTCCGGAATCGGGAACTAGCTTTAAACCACTGGTGTAAGGCTGGTTCGGGCCCCTATACTCTGCAAAGTTGAGAGGACATGAGGTGGCTCGCAACTCACATTTATAATATACAGTATGACTTGAGTGGCGAGATATAAAAAACAGAGGTCTAAGTTTGAAAAAGAAAAATATAAAAGAAAATGAGTATGAGGTAATTGCCAATATATTTAGCCTCACTGATGTAGCTCAAAAAAATTTATGATTCCATCCTCATGAGTAGTGGCGATGGTACCTTGTAAATCGAGATGGTCTTAGCTTGAGATGTGTTATAATAATAAAATGTTAAACCACGCAAGGCGTGATATAATATTTAATTATTTTAACAAGATGAATAGGCTAGATACTCGCCTATGCATATTGTTGAGCTATGTGGTAATCACACATCATGAAATTATATATCATTTATTTGCATTTGAATAAAAAAAAATTCATGACGCGTGGCAAGTTATTGTCATTTTCATATCATGGTAGAAAGCAAATGCATCTACTCATTCGTTTTGAATTAATGTTGTTGAATTTGATACTAGATCCTTTTTTTAGAAATTACAATTACGGAAAAAAATGTGTGAAACCATATACCCCGATTTTTTTTTTCAATTGCTGAAAATTTCATGAATCATAAAAGAAAAATATGCCAAAAAAATTAAGAAAATCAAATCATTAAAGAGAATTATACCAAAGCGGCTTATGACTAATGTTATTACCCGTCTAAGATTTTGGCAATTGTCTGTTTGCACGATAAAACATATTTACATATTTAGACAGCAACGAATGAATAAAAAATTCTAAACTCGAACACATATACCTTATGAGTTCATGACGTGATTTGTGACATTTAGAACATTTGATCGTCAAATTGAATAAATATCCCATTAGCCAATTCCGTGTGTGAAAGCGGTGTCACTTCAGGGCATGGTGTTTCAATGGTTCTCATGTTTTAAAGATTAAAACTTCAGAATGGGCCGGCTCAAAGGTAGTATCTTGAATTGACCTTGTGGGTTCCAGTTCTTTTTCGAACCGAGAATCAAATTGGCAAGGCTCGGAACCAAATTGCCTGATTCTTAGTTGATTCTTGATTCTACGACAATCAGGATTCTTCTTTATTTATTTATTTTTCGAACAAGTGAAAGCAAGTCTGGTAAAAAAAGAAGAAGAGTGAAATCAAACAAAAGGCGAATGCAATGCAGTGGCCATCGTGGACAATCAGCAGAAAATAAGATGAAAAAGAGAGAGGGAGATGGATAGTCGAGCCTTGAGCAACGGGGAGAGAGAGAGAGAGAGATAAGGCCTTTTCTACGCGGCTTTGGCTTTTACCTGCAACTTCTTCTATACTTTTAATCTCAGAGAGAGAGACAGAGAGAGAGAGTTTTGTGACGAGAGAGATGATAGGCCCCCAAGTTTTAGGCTTGTAGGGTTTTAACATTCTCAAATTTCGTGACATTTTCCAACTGTATATAGTCTTCTGGTACATACAAACGTAAGCAAGACGTTGATCAAGTGGTGCAGCGCATGCGCTTAGTTTAAAGAGATCATGGGTTTTGATTCTTCAAGCGTGCGTTGGATCAATTCTTTATAGGTAAACCTGTTTCTTGCCCGTTCACTTGGGACCAGCTTGGTTTCCCAAATAGAACCAGCCAGTTTAGGGTATAGAGTTGGGAACACAACTAATGAAGACCGGTTTCCCATTTGTAGAGTCGAGAACTAGGCTTTTTGGCCCTATTTGGTTTGGATTTAGGAAAATATCCTCGGAGAAATGCAAATATCTTTGGGTTAAAGAGGTTTTCCAAAATATAAATAGCGTTTTGTGAATTATAATTTTAAAGTGCATTAGGAAACAACTTTGACTTTTTGATAAAAATTACATTTTGTAGACGACTTTTACTAATTTTTTTCTAAAAGGTTTTTAATTTTGTTTGGTGCAGTTCGATCATCAGTGGCCAAAATAGCCGTTGGCTCACCTAAGGTGGTGGCATCATGACCTCAGGCATTGCTTGAGTCCCGTGACCCAGGGATTGCCAAGGTTGCAATGACCTCGAGCGATGCTTGGGTCATACCGTCACCTAGGTTGCCGTGACCCAACGATAGTTGTGAGGCGTTGCCTAAGGTCGCATGACCCCAGGCGACAGTCACCCAATGGTCACGACCCCAAGGCAACGATCGTTAGCACACATCACCCTTTGAATATATATTTATATATTATTGGTTCGGTCTAGTTCGAGTGGATGGATAGGTGGTTTCACACCTAGAACCAAAAATCAGACCAATACCCACCGGTTCCAATAAATTAGAACCGAGAATCGAACTGGTTTCCTTAAGAATCGCCAATTTCAATTTGGTCCAGTCTGGTTCGATTCCCTTAAGAACTACTGGTTTCGATCAAGTCTGGCTTGGCTTCCGACTCTCATTCACAATTTATAGTATGGCTGGAGTGGCGAGATTTAAAAAACAAAGGTCCAACTTTGCAAAAGAAAAATATAAAAGAAAATGCTTATGAGATAACCGTCAATATATTTAGCCTCGCTGATGTAGCTTGGATGAATTTATGATTCCATCGTCATGACTGGTGGGATGATGCCTTGTTGATCAAGATAGTCTTAGCTAGAGATGAGGAGGTTACATACTCGTCTATGCATATTGGTGAGCTATGTGGTGATCATGCATTGTGAAATTATATGTTATTTACTTGCATTTGAATAAAAAAACTATGACACATTACAAGTTATTATTATTTAAATATCATGGTAGAAAATAAATATATCTGCTCATATTCGTTTTAAATTCATACTGTTGTATCACACTGGGTCAACTGATAACATAATTTCTTATCTTAAATCTAGAGATTTCACTTTTTAAACTTTGAGTAACTCCTTTATTTACAAATATGCACTGATGGATCCACCTCTTGTGATGAGCTTTGGATACCGCTATCTATAGAGTATGACTATCAACATGCCCTATTCGTTTTAAATTCATGCTGTCATATCATACTAGATCAATTGATAACATAATTTCTAATCTTAAATTTAGAGATTCCACTTTTTAAATTTTGAGTAACCCCTTTATTTACAAATATATAGTGATGGATCTACCTCTTACGATGAGCTTTGGATACCACTATCTCTAGAGTATGACAGTCAACATGTCGCCGTACCTCTGCGGTTGAGCACGGTAGGTGTAGCTCTTTATTTTGGGTTCAAGCTAGGTTACTTCAATATACACCTCATCACTTCGTTACTTGATATGCTCGTAGTAATGGCTAGTTGGTGGGACCTATCAAAGTGTTCGATGGTCCACTAGGTTATGATTATGGAGGTGATGCATCGACCTATGGATATAGACCGCTGAATAGAGTGACAGCTAGGGGTGTGCATGATCTGGGTGGGTGGTTCCCAGCTTAGAACCGGGAACCGCCCGCTAAGGACCGGTTCCAAAAAATTGGAACCGGGAACCACTCGTTAGTTGCATGGATCCACCCAAGAACCGGACCGCCGGTTCGGTCCGGTTCCCGGATGGATCCATGGAACCGATCTCACCAATAATAATATTATTTTCCAAATCCCACTATGAGTATTCTTCATATCGAGTAATATTTTTCTTTAAATCGAATCGGCTTAATTAAGAGTACCATTTTCCTTTATTTTATTGGAAAACACTACCAAAGAAGAGAAATATGTTTTTTTTTCCTATTTTTGAATCATTTCAGTTAAAATCTAAAATATTATTTAAGTTCAAGGTTCTAGATGATTGTCATAGGTAGATCGTATTTTCCTTTATCCCCTAACAGTACTCAATCTCTTACAACCTTTGTGTTATTGAATTCTTTCTGTAGAAATAATTCCATCGGTACTTCACATATTCTTGAAAATAGTGTCCTATATGAGTCTCGAAAGCATCATTTGAATGAGTCATTTGTTGAGTTGCTAAAAGGTAGCTTACATACTTTACTAAATTCTTATAAAAATATGAAAACCGTAAGAGGAGATGGAGCCCTAATTAGTAATTTCGAAATTTATTTTCATATTAAAAATTAATATATTATTGTAATATAATCGGTTCGGTCTGGGTGGGCGGATCCACCTGTGGAACTGGAAACTGGACTGGTACCTACCGGTTTCCATAAATTGGAAACGGGAACCGGACTGGTTCTCTCAAGAATCACCAGTTCCGTACGGTCTGTGCGGTCTCGGTTCTCCGGTTTCCTCAAGAACCACCAGTTCCGTACGGTTCGGGCGGTCTCGGTTCTTTTGCACATCCCTAGTGACAGCTTGGATATGGTACAAACAAGTCATACGCATGATGGCGTTAGGCTAATCCCCAGTATGTTGGATTCTCATAATGTCACGCCTCAAACGTCCGTCTTGGAAATCCAACATAATTAGGATATTAACCTAGCATCTCTATATACGTACCATCATCTAGTCAAAGCCTATCTTTACAGTATCGAAGCTACCACTCTCCTCGGGAAGCTACCACTCTCCTCAAGCTTTAGGCATCAATTCGTCACATCCATCATTTAAATCTGATGGACAATCGAACCATCTCAAAGGTCCCACCAACTCCCCAAATGCAGAAGCATACCAAGCAATGGAGTGCACCCCATTTTAACCCAAATGGAAGAGCTGCACTAATACCTTCACAGGTTGAACAGGGAGAGAATTGTCTCCATTTGCACAAATGGAGACAGGATCTGTCCGTCAAGATGACCTGGACATATGCCAAGCAGCAGCATCAAATCATCAGTACGGTCATTCAGTAACCCATGGATGGTTTTCATAGATTTTGAGAAGCACATCGAAAACCATTCTTTCCAAGATTCAAAAGGCGTTCAATATCTGCACCTGCCCTCGCGGCAGCAGCTTCAGCTTCGATCTGTTTAAGCAAAAACCAGCACCGAGTCCAAGCAGAATCTATTTCAAGAATTAGATCCCGTGACGCGTAAATTACCTCGTCTTCGGAGGCTGGAACGTGCCAAAATGATACCAACTGTGAGTTCCGAAACCAGATCAGGAACAAAGATGCCTGTCAGCTTGCCACTGGTAAGTACAACTGCCAGGGAAGCGACTGAATACTGAACAAAAAGCTTAACTTTTTACCATAACATGGTCCAATTAATGGCGATGCAGCATCCTTGCCATTAGCGACGCAGAAAGATACAGTTCGAGCATCACTTCCATGTAGAATCGCGAGCTGTAGGATGAAGGAAAACGAGAGGAAGGAATCTCCCTCCTATCATCTAAGGTGACCTCTGCCGAGAGCAAGGTAGCTGGGTAAAAGAACATAAGAATGATGAGATTTATTACTTCCTAGGGGAAAAATTGCACCTGAGTTGACATCTTGTAAGCCGAGAACAGAAAAATATGCAAGCCGAGAGACCGCACCCGATGAATGACCCGGAGACGAATCCGGGGCGGGACTCTGCGAAAAGTTGTGCGAACCCATGTGAAAATGAAAGTGAAACGGGACAAAGCAGACAAACCAGATGAGTGCGGTTTTCAATCTCGAATGGTTCCACCGAGCCGCAATCCTAGGCATCACCATTTTCTTTGATGGCGACAACGACGATGATGGCGACGATTGTGATGCCCTTGGACCGCTACTTGCGGTGTTCTCCCACAAAATGCGCTTACGCGGTTGCCTGATTTGGTTCTTCGGAAGAAGAAGAAGAGCGAAGGACCAGTCTTCAGCCTCACTCCATCTTCCTGTAAAACAATGATTTTGACACTAGAGGTTAAATCTTAAGTTACTTCTGCTGATAGCATGGCTAAAATAAATGCAAATATCAAACTCTAAAGTACCTTGCATATTATTAGTAATATCAATTTCATCTAGACCTGTCAAATGGGTGGGTTGGATTAAGTTTGAATCGGATTATAAATAGTCCAACGCAAATTGACTTATTAACCCGTTTATTCGTAATGTAAATTTATTAACCTATATCCGACCCAATTTATACTCGATTCATATTGCTAAGATACTTTTATATTTAATTAAATCTAGAAAAACTTGTTTCTTATGATTTTTTTAAAAAAATTATTTTATTAAAACACTTCCATACAATTACAAATATAATGGATAAAATTATATTTTTTAAGAAATTGAGGCCCATTTATGTCATGAAAAATGTGATATTTTTTAAAATGATAATATTTTTGGGTGTTTGGTTGAAACATGAAAATGAAATAGAAAATATTTTCCATTTTGTATGGAAAATCTAATTTGATTTTCCGTGCTTTTAATATAATTTTTAATTATTTTTATTTTATGAAAAATATATTTTTTGAAATTATTTTATTTTTATTTTTAAAATAAAAAATACCATTTTCTTTTTCACCCCCTTTGCCGTGGCCGGTGATGGTGGCCGACAATAGGTGAGTTGAAGCCTTGCCATAAGTCGGCGAGGCTTGAGCTCGCTTAATTCTAGCAAGCCAAGCCTCGCCAGCCTTCGGCGAGGTTAAGCTCACCCCAACGCCGGTGAGCTTGAGTCTTGCCAGATTAAGAGGCCCCAACCTCGCTAGTGCCGCTCGAGCTCGCTCGATCTGGTAAGGCTAAGTGAGGTTGCTAGCGAGGCTAGGGCCTCCTCGATCGCTTGAGCTCATTGACCATTAGCGTCAAAACCAACAAGCTCGACCTCACCAGATCTAGCGAGCTCGAGTCTCGCCAGCTCGACCCTCACCAATTTTAGCCAACTCGGCCTCACCAAATCTAGTGAGCTCGAGCTCGCTCGCTACCGGTGAAGGCTTCGCGATCCTCGGTTGGTGGCTGACTGCCAATCTTCATAGGTAAAAAAGAAAGAAAAAGAAAGAAAATAAAAAATTATAAAAAATCAGAAATTAACAAAAATAAAATTTGTAAAAACTACTATAGAAGATGAATCTCATTAGTGGGTTGACTTCACTAATAATCTTTATAAATTAAATGGATTCAAAGACAAACCCATTTACAACTCATGTATCACTAAACTTGCATACAACCCAAACCCATTTATTAAAACTTAGCTAACCCATATATGATCAATCTCATTGTATACGAGTTCTACGTGGGTTTTTAATTCATTTTGACACATCCAGTTCTGTTTAATTATTGATATTCAAAGTGATGAGGGTCATTGCAAATTGTAACAGTGCCGAGTCAAAAAGTAATTCTTGATAACGATACGTTAAATCTAGCAAGTTCGTACATCGCATGATTGCCCCGGAGGTGGAAAAAGGGAAAATTCCTCTCCTTTCTTGCACATGTGTCGACACACGAGGTGCCGAGCCCGAACGAGCGGTTAGCCTCCCCTAATCGAGACGAATCAAGGACACAAAGATCTCCCAAAGTAAGATGAACAATCTACCCCCATCATGACAATTAAAGGAGAAGACACGAAAGTGATCCGACGAGGCCCAATATCTATACATCGACGGCTGGGATTAGCCAGAAACCTCTTGGCCCTTATTGAGGGTCATCGGATTTTCATTGATTCAAAAATTTGTAATTTTTTTTTGCTAAATTTTTAATTTGATTTAGACCCTCATGAGATTTTTTTTTTCTTTAAAAAAGGAGAAAAATTGCTGTCTTGGGTCTTGGCAAAAAGACCCATGGGCCATGGGTGGGTCTAGGTCGTACCGTGTTCGGATTTACCGTCCACCACGTGATGTTCATGTACCACCCCTTAGTAGTCCCGCGGCCACGACATGACACGACGCATAGCCCAAAAAAAGTATTTTGTGCATCCATTACACAGGTTATTGCGCCGCCACCGACCCGGTCCAACTCACGTGACATGCGCCCCCGACCGAATTCTTCATCTAGAGTTTCCGAACCATCTATTCCAATCGGCTTTGCGACGTTCCATTAACACGTGGTGTGGTAGAAAATTAAAATCTCTTGTGTTCACATGTGCGCGACGGGATTGTTGAAGTCGTGCGACACAACTTCACGTGGGATCCATTTAAAATCTCGGCTTGCTAGCTAGAGGATGTGTTCTGATACTCATCAATGCCGTGTACGTAATCTCTTGGATGGATTGAATTATCGACTTTGCTCACTAGCTAGAAGGGGGATGCGTTTCGATTTCAAAAGCACGATTGAGATAGATTTGCACTAGCAAGTAGACTTTCTTGTGCAATTCATTGATCAATAGTGGCTCTCGAACCCTCAAACACTAGGTAGTTAACTTTAAAAAATCGCAAGAAGCACGAGATCTCGGGTGTTAGGATGTGGTTCATATTTCATGGCATGGAGTCCCACTCCTCAACGAGTGGGTAAGGGTTGGGGACAACTCCCCGAGCCGCTAGAAAGCTTTTATACTTTGAATTCGTATTTTATTGATAATTTGGGCTTAAACTTGTGAAAAGCTTCTGAGTATATATAATCTCTTTATTTTTTGTAATTGAAAGACGGAACGGGAAGTTACAATATGCTAATTTTATTGGGATTTTTTGATCGATGTAGTTCTAATTTGAGGGTAAAGCATGATAAAATCTCATGTGTTAAATTCACTTTCTTCTTCAACGCCTAACATCGAGTTCAATTCTAACTCGATGCAACCGCCTAGCAGTTAGGCCACAGAAGGGTTTTAACTCTTTCCGAATTCCTCAGCATGGGCAGGATACGTGAATCTCATGTCTCTGAACAAACTGAAAGATGCATTTCGTCTCATGTGCAAAAAATTACACGAGACGACATCGTCCGACAGCTTACATCAAGGAGGAAAATCCCCATGCGCGTTTCGAATTACTCTCAACATTCATGCCAATCGTTCGTTTCCATGGTCCTTGACACATTGGCACTACTCAATTGCAACTTCCCTAGCGATGAGAAGAACCGATCGGCTCAAAAAATCTCCTACTTTAGTGCGACGGCCATGTCCGTAGCAGAAATCCGCATTAAACTCGACCGGAGAAAGTCAAAGAAAAATAAAGGACAGGCGCGGTCGCGAATTTCATGCATGCGTGGAAGATCCTCCAGCACACATGATGCCCAGAGACACCGTCTCGAGAACAGTCTCCGTCGTAATCGAGAGATCATCGTCGCCAAGGATGGAAAAATGCAGTAGCCATGCAAATCGATTTCATACTTGCTCGATTCGCAAAGGCATCGTGCATCGCATGCCGATAAGTCGATTGTCCTGTTCGGTTGTCGGTTTGATAGAGAACTTTCGTCAAGCAAGACACCTTCGCGTCTTTTAGGTATGGATGATTTTGTAGGAATGTTACTGACTGTTTGAAATGTTTAAATTGTTAAATGAATGTGTAATTTGATATTTAAAAATTCAAAAGCTCTAATTTCTCTATGGACTGAACTTTGGTCGAGACTAAGCGTAGAAGTATATAATAATGGACATGAAAATATCTGCATTTAGGATCTCTTACTCTAGTTCCTTTCAAAATTCCATGGGAACCGCTACTAGCAATCTAAAAAGCTTTAGTTATTAAATTATGGCGAGTTTATATTTAAATATTCCAATAGTGAGGAAAAGCATTTCAATAAGTGCATGATGGGCAATTGAAATTGTGGGAATTTAGGAGCGATTCCACTCTAGAGACCTTTTTGGGTCGAGTTTGTTCGTGCTCCTCCAAGGCTATCCTTTTGCAATCGGGAACGACTTGAAATGAGATGATTCGTTGGACCGGTAGCTTTCATGGTTCATAAATGTTTCAGCACATATCTCCCCTCACATATGATTTGTGACTCTAGTGGAGTCCACGATCTACACGATGTAACAAAACAAGCGATAATTATTCCAGACTTATGAGCACTACATGGTTAGTGAGTACCCCTTGCGCACTTGTTAATCATACGTAATTTTAAAATAATCGAATTTCCAAGAAATTGATTTTTCAAAACACGACCGCAATCAGTGTAATGAAAACTGCAAGCTCGCCCTCGAAAGGCTCTCGGTGACTTGTAATTTTCCCATTTTGGCTCTCTTCGACGCACGCCAAAACAATCATAGCCCCCTCTCTCTGAGAACGATCTTGATTATTTTATGTAATTTAATAAACTCCCCCAAAAAAGGGGAAGGAAAAAAAAAACAACACCCGACACCTTTTAATTAATTAAATTCGCTTTCGACCAAAAAAAATCAATTAAATTCGCTAAAGGGTTTCTCCTTGGGATCTGCCAAATCCGCCTTTCCCTTTTTCCCACATTTCATTTTACAACTAATATAAAATAAATAAAAAAATAAAAGGAGGAAATTTCCCCCCGAGTCACGTCCGGTCAGTCCCACACTGAAATGAGGAACGACTGCACCAATCGCCGCCCGCCACGTGGCAAACCTAATTTCTTTATTTCAATTTATTAATCAATTAAAGCGAAAAAGGGATGAAAGGGAAAATATAAAATACTCCGGTACATTCAACTCCAGATTCCGCGCTCTCTCTCTCTACCCCTCACCCCTCTTTCTCTCTCTAAGCTGAGACGACCCAATCATTCACTGAGCCCATCAAGACCCCCTGGCCCGCCAAACGAACGGTCCAGATTTAATGACCCCGTGGGCCCCCTCCCAAAGTAGGGTCACTGAAACCCACCACTGATCTCCAACCGGTCACTAGGCAAAGGCAAAAGAAAAAAAAAAAAAATAAAAAGGGTATTGCGTCGACTCGTTTTATGGTCAATTCTCGACTCGGCCGACATGGTCGGTCGCCGAGCGAGAACTCGAATTCTCTAGCGACCCAGTTCGGCTCTCGCGGGCTATTACCATATGATCGATATAGTAACCATAAAACGAATCTTGTAATTTTTTTGTATGAACATTGATTAATCAAAGCTAAATCGAGAAAGAAAGAAAAAGGAGGGAGAAAGAGAGAGAGGGGAGGAGGAATGATTCACCTGTTTGTCAGTGACAATTGTACATTGGCTAGGGCAATGACCAGCAGCTGGGCCTCCCCTACCTGAGCAACACCTGGAACTGCCCTCTCTGTGGGCCCCACCCCCTCTCTCCTCAGCCGTCTGATCATCACCATCATCAGCATCCATCATCTCACATCCATCGTCCCACCATTGGGGTCATGTTAGGAATCATCAAATCACATTGATTCACAAAGACTCTCCCCCTCTCTCCCCCCCTCTCTATCCCCTACATTGAAGTGACACTGTTCCATCTGTTCCCTCTTTTCCAAGTACTCAAAGGCAATTGTGGTCCTCCCACTTGCAGCAAAAACACACACAGAGTAAGAGAGAGAGAGAGAGAGAGAGAGAGGTGCTGGTTAGGTGGGAGTCTTGCCAATCAAATGCATTACATTTGAATATAGGTGGTGATGATTTTGACTCATTTGATCCCAAAAGAAAAAAACAAAGCATTATATAAGATTATACAAGCATGTTTTTGGAGGGGCGTGGGGGCAATCTGCACGAGAGATTAGAAATGGGTGCGCAAGAAAAGGGGAGAAAAGAAAGAAGAAGACCCAGATCAGAATTTTTGCCCTAATCCGAAAAAGGGAATCCTCCATAATCCACCCTGTTAAAAAGTGTCTTCTTGCAAGCCTTGATAATCATCAATCCATATGTAATCACACAGGAGAAAAAAAATTGGGAAAATAGTAATAATGATAGGTAATATCAGTGAATTTTTTTTTTTCAAAAGAAAAAAAGAGAAGAAGAAGCTCAGCTCATCCAATTAACGACAACCAAAAACCTCACGTGTGTACAACACATCAATCAAACTAGCCCACCAAATTCAATCGCCGCCGGGATCTGAGAATGGTGGCTGCCGGTCGTCGCCGCCGCCGCCCCCTCCCCGCCCCCGCCGCCGCCGCCGCCGCCGTGGTGCGAGTGTGAGCCGCTTGCCTGGGATTCCGACACGCCGGAGCTCGACATGGGCCGGTACGGGCTCAGCCCGCCGAGCATGTTGAATTGCCCTTCGCTGCCGGCGGCGGCCCCGGCGGCTGCGGCGGCCGAGCCCAAATGCTGACCTGGCAATAGGGCGACGGGCGCGGGGAAGTTCATGAAATGCAGGCCGCTGGACATGGATCCTCGGTACAAGGCGGCGCTATTGCTGACCGAGGCCGGGAAAGTCCATACCGGATCGCCGCTCATGACCTGGTTGCTCGGGTTCGTCACCATCCAGAAGTTGGCCGGAAGATTCCCGTGGTTCGCCGGAAGGACGCCGGAGCTCGACTGCAACAGGTAGCTCCCCACATGCGACTGAGACTGAGGCTGAGAATTGGCCGACAGATCAAGCTGATCGGGCCTTCGCTTCTTGCTCATGCTCTCGTGATCGGCGCCCTCCGATAGCTCCAAATTCGAAGCTTCCCGGAGCTCCTGCTTGGCCTGAAACAGCATGGAGCTCAAATTGCTCGAGGAGCCCTGGAAATTGAGCAGCGTCGTCGTCGATTCCGGCGACAGTCCGATCCCAGGGAACAAGGCGGGGTTGCCCCGGCGCTGCGGCGGGAGCGAGAAGTTGGGGCTGAAGTAGCTCGATCGGAGCTGCGACGGAACCGACATGCTGGAGCCGGAGCTGCGGAGCGAGATGTTAAGGGACGTGAAGTTGGCCGGGATGGTGCCCGTACCGGTGGCGGCGATCACGGCGGGCTCGGCCTGCTGGAGGAGCCACTCGATGGTCTCCCCGTCGGACTTGTGCCCGAGCTCGCGGGTGAGCTGGAAGACCCTGGCGGCGCAGAGAGCCGGCATGCGGATGCGCCTCCCCGCCCGTCCACCTTCGTGTGCCGGTCCTTAGTCGAGGTCCGCTTCGGCGGCGGTTTCTTCGCCCCCGCCGCCCCCGCCCCCGCCGCCGCCGCCAGCGACTGCTGCTGCTGCTGATCCTCCGCCGGGACGATCTGGAGGGTGTTCGAGGTGGAGGACGATCGGTTAGGGTTCGGGGGCGCGTCGTCGGAGGACATGGCGAGGGAGGGATAGTTGGAGGTCGAGCATGGTTGCTCGTCCTCCTTCTTCTCCAGCAACTGGAAGGGGAAGGTGGGGCGTCGGTGGTGGTGGTGGTGGTGGTGGTGGAAGTGGTCGTGATCACCTCCTTCCATTATCACATGTAATCCAAGCTCTCCTCTCCCTCTCCCTTTCTCCCTCTACCAAAACCCACCCTCGTTCTCTTTCTCTCTTCTTCTTGCTTCTTGCCTGCACAGCTCCTTCTCCTCCTTCTTCTTCCCTGAGAGTGAGCGAGAGTTGCAGAGAGTTTGTGGAATTGCTTTGCTTTCGCAGGCGTCTGAGTTAGAGAGAGAAAGAGAGAGGATAAGGAAGAGGGGAGAGAGAGAGAGAGAGGGGCAAAGCTAAAAAGGGCTTTGAGGGAACAAAAAGATAATGAGTGGGAATTATATGGGTGAGCTTTAAAAAGCTGTTTTTTTTTCTTCTCAATTCCTCTCCCTTCCCCATTGAAAAAATTAAATTTTTTCTTTTGCTTTCTTTGCTGTACCTTGTTGAGCTTTTAATTCCCTCTCTCTCTCTCTCTCTCGAACAAAAATAAAATCCAGTTCATCACTTTTGTCACAACTGCTAACCAGGTCAGTTTTAGGCTTTTGAAGTGTAATCTAGATACTTGCCAGAGAGAAAGAAATAAAAAAAGAAGTATAGTCTAAATTGCATGACATCAGGCCAACTAAATTAAAATTAGATTGATGGTTGAAATTTGAATATCCAAGTGTCACTTTACCATAAAATATTGTGGAGGCTGTAACAAAAGCGGATGTTTGATGTATTTTTGATGTTATGTTATGATTGAAGTGATGCTTGCCGACCCATGACTTTTGTTCGTTGCAACAATGTCAATTTTGTGATATTTCTCATGACTTTTGTTCATTCCGATGATGTCAATTTTGTAACATTTCTCATTGATCAAACGTTGTGCTTTTACTTGATATTTTACTTAGTTTTACCTTATCAAGGATAAAAAAGGTTTCGGTATGTGATTATTTCCCAACTTATGAGAGAATTTTCTATCAAACAAATCTTGTCATTTTTTCAATGACTCGCTTAAAGGTATTAAAGCTACATTGATTTCAATATTGTCTCTTTAGTAAATCAAGAGATATGTTTTAATACTTGAAAAGCACATGGAACAAGTTCAAGTGTGTATGTGATAGTCTCAAGTAGTGGTTTCACTTGAAGAATTGATGTGATATAAAGTAAATATTATATTCTAATAATTTTTTTGTATTGACTATATTATATTTGACTCATAACTTATTCGCTTAAGTTTTTGAATGAATATATGTCCTATTGATATGTTAATGGACTCGACCTTGGCCTTTTTTTTATAGTCTCAATTGAAAAATTAATTCGGCATGGAGCAATTATTACTCATTAGATTAGTTTTTTTTTGAGTGAATGTATGTTTAATTAGAAATGCTAATTGAGTTGATAATTGATTTCCTCTTTACAATCACTTTATATAAAACTATCAAATATTTATTGCACAACTCAACATGAGTGTATTGAGTATTCGCTTGTTCTTCCGAATTGAGTATCATGCCATTGCAATACATTCCTAAAATGAATAGAGGATGTTTGGTATTGATTTTCATTGTTCTAATGCTGTTGTAATATCTTCCCTTCTTTCTTTTTTTGGGCATGTTTTTGTTTTCTGTTTTTTTTTTTTGGGGGGGGGGGGTGTGTTGGGGTATGTGAAGAGGGGGAGGGGAAGTGAGAAGTTGCTCTTTTCTTATTGTGGTCGGACAGGCCATTGGTTCAGACTCCACGTGAGGTGCCCACTTTTTTCTATCATTCAATCCATAAAGACAATGGGCATTGGAATTGGGGTGGGCCCCAGTCCCAAGTCAAAAAGATAAATTTTGAGAGAGAGAAAGAGAGAGGGGGAAGGGGCTTATAAAGGAAAGATTATGAGGTGGGTCCCCTTCCCCATTCAAGTAATCATTCCCTGGTGCCTTTGGCCCTTTGCCTTTTGCTCTGCATCAAAGCTTTGTTTGTGGGGATCAGAAAACAGAACCAAAGAAACTAAAGAGAGAGAAAAGAAAGAGAACACACACCCGTCTTTGGGATACCCTAAGCTCTCTCAGTAGCTATCTCTCAACATTCACGTTGCCTTTTCCTTGGGATCCTTTGGCTAGATTTGATTGTTGGCTCCCCTCATTTTTCACCCCTATGATCAGGTGAAGGGCGGTGCTGGGACTACTCTCTAGAGTCTATTTTTATTTGGGGATGGATAAGGAAGGCACGGATTCTTTGCATTCAGCATTTCTCGATTTTGACGTGGCAAATTCGCCGCATCGAAATGGATATAAGATATAATTTGCAAGACGACTAGATGAGAAATCAAGAGGAGATTGATATTAGCCTTGTAAAGCCCGACTAATATGTTTTTCGAAATATATATTGATTACAAGTATTTGGCAATTACAAGTTCATTTGACTATCTTCTTTTTGGAGATGTAGACTATACCACTCATCATAGTGACATTACTTCATTTAAAATGCAATTAAGAAGGAAAATATGCACTCAGACATTTGATAGCCATAGAAGAGCAATCTAGATAATAATTTACTGCTTTAGAATCATATCAAAATAGGGATAAAATCTAAAAACTTACTGAAAAATTAGCAAAGGTGTATGTTTAGCCTATCGGGTGGTACCCCCGAGGCATCGTTGCCCCATGGGAATATGGGATCGGGGGAAAACTATCTTGCCCCAAACGAGACACGGGGTGATGGCTAGGTCGAGCTTTCCTAGACGGGGTTGGGACAGGAAACACGATGCCCAACTTCGTCTAGTGCCGTTTCTAGTTATATACACATCTTGAATAGTCCAGTCCACATCTTTAGATAAGTTAAAAGACAGATAATTTATTCTCAAACATAGGAACATTCAAAGGATGCTGGCCTTACTAATTATCACCGAGAAAAAGAGAAGATTATAAGGGAATATTATATTTAGGACCATGAATTGGGGAAAAGAATTGAGCAAAGTTTAAGAACTTAATCATACCAAAGGATGCCTTTTTGCCATTATTTTTGACGCCTTCTCAGGATGGTGCTTCAAAGGGACCATGTCCGAGGCAGATGCTTATCTGGGTCCTGTCGAGATCACCTATAGAAGTCTATAAATGACAATCCCTGCAAATTTCAAGTATTCTTTTCGAATGATGCTTTAAGGGTGGGAATATGCACTTATGATGTCACACTAACAAGGCGACAGATTACGTGCGAGGCCTAGTTAAATAACCTTTGATTAGCGAGTACTTTGGTCGATTAGTGTTCCTTTTCGTGACTTTGATTTTCGCGAATATGCATGGGCCCCCCCTCTTGTGCTTCTTTTTCTCTGTAAGATTAATGTCGATCATGGTTTGGTGATGTTACTACAATATTATATCCACGTCGAGAGCTGTCCAACTCCGATGTTTAACCTCAATTTCGAGCGTGTCTGCTTGACTTCTAACAAATTCGTTGTGTCCAGTTTTGGATTTCTACCAAAGTTGAAATACAGTGGGAGATAATTGGAATGATTTCAAGCATGTTTAATGGAAAATTTGAATGGTATTATTTATGTTTAATTTTTCATATATGGAAGGTAATATACAACAAAATATCAATAAATGATAAAACATATTTATTAGAGCACTCTCTTCTCATTTATAAATTTTATCTTTAGCTATATTCCAATTTCGAAAATATCGGAATGGCGGAATGGGACACGGTGGTGGCGAAGGTAATTCTCTCTTGGGGCATTGAAAACGACAGTCAAATTGGGGAGTCAATAACTTCATGCTAATCACTTTCACCCCCGCCTTTTCCATTCTTTGGCTGCATCGATAAGCAAAAACACATGCCGTTTTCAACATGATGAAAAGTAAGTTTATCCGATAGGTAACTTTTCTGTAAAGGGTATAATTTGTTTTCCTTTTTTTTTTTTGCTCCTCCTCCATTATTTTTGGGCTGTCACATTAGGGTTTTGCACATGCACGTTGTTTCTCGATGTCGTTGTCAGTGTCGCACGGTTGTGGTGGAGAGAGGCTCTGTCTTTGCTCCCACTTTTGCCCTGAATGAGCATGAAGAGAAACGTCACATTGCATGTTTAAATTAACTACATCGTCCAATTTAGCTCCTCTATTTACTGCTCAAATAGTTTGAGCCTCCCACTTTTTACCCTCTCCAGTCGGAAAATTACCTCCAGAAAATGGGTTTTTTTTAGTTTTAAGCACCGGATCCAAGCTCTCGAGATAACCTTAAAGAAGAAGCCCGACGCGGACGAGACGCGGACGGGTTTTAGAATTACCGCTGTTTTGACGGTTCTTGCTGATTGAGCGTGTTGCAATTGCGGGATATTGTGGTTTCTTCTGATGAATATGTTTTCAAACACGTGGCAAGACCTAGTGGGCGAGCGTGTGTGGATGCTGTGTAATAAGTGAGAAGTTAGAGAGGGCGATGAGTATTTGGTCTGAGGAAAAAACTGCCCCGATTCACGACGCGAATGTGGACCAGTTTGGCCGAGGATTGTGGACCAGAAGTTAGTCAATGCTGCCTTTTCTGAGACCACAAGCTTCAGCTCCCTTATGCCATCCTGACATCGACGTCTTACCTTCTCTCCTTTCTCCTGTACGGTCCCTCATTTTCCCGTTTAGCTATGTCTGTCCATCTACATATGCATATATGATATCTTGCAAGTCCAAAATTCTAGTGTATAAGTGGATTCTTGTTCTTGAGATTTAAAATGCAACTTAAAAGGGTTCTTGAAACCCTAAGATCTTTATTCTATGGCTGATCCCCCGAGATCATGGTCGGGCGAGTTGTTTATAATTGACGCAATTATATGACAAATGGAGGTTGCTGAAGTATAGAAGTTTATAAATTAAGGGTTCCTGTCAATCTCTATGTTGACCTTGGTCTGTAGGTCTTCTCTTTTGTCAGCTTATTTCTATATTTTCTTGATTCTTTTGGGTGAAGAGAGGGTACTGTATGCTCCATTAATGGCTGGATTGTCGGAAAGAGCTGTACGTTGGGTGAGTGTATTCCAGATGAGAGAGAGAGAGAGAGAGAGAGAGAGAGAGAGAGAGAGAGAGAGAGAGAGAGAGAGAGAGAGAGAGATGGATGGATTGGTACCAACACCCAAACAAGATTTTATAAATTGATGACTTTTGCATTATTGAATCATCTGAGAGCATAGTGAATTGCCCAAAAAAACAAAAGGAGGGAATTCGTGGTTGAGCTTGTGATGCCAGCGAGATAGACCAGGTCCTCTCCTTGTTTCCCTGCATTCTGAGTTGTGAACTCTTCATCATGATTTCTCATGTCAATCTCACTTTCATTTTGATCCAACTATCTTTATCTTTGCCCCTATTTCTGTCACCGTGTTGCGAGTTTGACAGCAATGTGATTGATTGTACACTATTTGCTTGGTTTAAAGATGACATATGGTGCCTCATATTGACGTATAAGCTGTGTAAATAATCAAGACTCTAGGCAAGAACATGTAATTAAGTTCATGAGATCAACTCCAGAAACCCAATTAGATGAGGTTATATTAGGACTCAACTCATTCATTTTGGCGTGTTTTGGCCAGTGACCCAGTCAACAATTAATTAAAGTAGACTCCGTGATCCTTACGTATGGGCCAACGCTTGACCTTAACTAACCCCATTTTGGCTTCTCCCTAAGCCGAATTGCACTTTGGAGCTGAATAAGTTTTGTCCTTAATTGAAAGTTCAATGTCTCCACAATAGTTACGTAATCCCAACATATTTCATTTTCATTGTTATTATCATGTGTCTTCAACCTATTTCGGGCTAAGTTGTGCACGTCCAGCCCAGAGACCAAATGACCCGACGCAAAAAGCTCATTATCATTAATATCTTGAGATTTAGGTGTCGTTCCTTTGATAATTGCTGTACGTATCGAATACTTCTTGAAGAGCCAGGCTACTTGAGATAAGTGAAAAACCAAAATGGAAAATATTCTCTTTATAGTTTCTTAAGGAGTAAAATACCAAAAGAGAAATTATAATGTGATGGAATTGGCCGTGGTTGGTGCGCACTATAAATACTCAAAACTATATTTAGGCCTCTACTTTAACAAGATGGCCAGCTTCATGATAAACTGTTGCTGATTGGATCAAACGTCACGTTGAGGGAAATATCTGGACAGTTGGAATCTTTTATGTCTCCAAATGGAGCTAGGGCTGACGTCACAAAGAACAAAAAACAGCCTCTAGAACGAATATAAGCTAGAATAGCCAGCCTCTCGCGTCACATCAACTTCATTTTTAACTTGGTTCTTTGCATGGCCCTATTGGGAAATTTCCCTTTCATACAATTCTCATGACTATTTAGATATCCTTATTAGGATTTTGCTTCCATTTTAAGTGTTCTGAACGTGATTTTGGGCTTCTGTTGCTCGATTGGTCCCTACCTCCTATAGATATTTGGTTCCTTCCAGGGGATGAGTAGGCTCGGTAGCTTTACGAGAGAGTGGGGGAGAGAGAGTTTGTGTCTCCTCAGCGTATTACGGTATTTTCCATCTACCAAGACCCATTAGTTCATATTACACGACACATGACAATAATTGCCTCCAGCTATGAAAAAGTTAGGTTTAGAGAAAATCTGAAAGTTTTCACACGTAACAGGATATTTTCCATACATCAAGATTTTAAGGTTGCATTTGGTGATCCGGACTTGAATCTAAATAGGATAATATATTACTTTATCCGGTGGTCGTGATGTTCTTTAGACTGGATAAATTTGAATATATTCAAATAAAATACTGGATAATCCGATGTAGGGGTGAGATAAATCTGGATTATATATAAAATTTTAAAAATTAACTTAATAGTTTCCATGTACCAAGAAAACCCCACCTCAGGCGAGACTTAATGCTCTTCTCCCCAGAAACATCCCACCACCACTTCGGCGGACGTCCATTGTGTGACATCCTCTATTTAACTTATTGGTCAGCCTTATACCAGCCTCACGATTTTGTCATTGGTATAGGCAGGCATTTTCTCAAGAGGTCATCCATCCTAATAATGCTCTAATATGAGCTTGCTTAACTTTAGAGTTTCAAAGAAAAGTTTGCCATTACGTCAAAAGGCGCATTAGTGAGTTAATTTCGGTTTTTATATATATATATATATCTCGAAATCACTTTTCCTCTATTTAGTGCATAGCTTGGCCCTTTTTGTCATATTTGAAACTTGCCAAGAGCCACTCCCTATCTAGGCACTCTGTTCCCGGCCACTACTCCCCGCCTTCGTCAAATTAGGTTGTTATTGGCCTACTAGCTTCCGCACGGTTCGTTCTCAAACCATACACTCACTAGAGAGGATTCTGCTCTGATATCATATTGTGACATCTTTAGATTAACTCACTTGAGATGTTATCTGTTTTTACTTGTCTTATACCAAACCTCACAATGTTTTCTTTTGGCATATAGACAAGCACTTTCTCAAGAGGTCACCTTTCTTGATAGTGTTCTAACTTGGGCTCACTTAACTTTAGAGTTTCAAAGAAAAATTTGTTGTTACCGTTGAGAAAACTCCTATTAGATTTTGAAGTTGACAAAACTTTTCTATTTCTATTATGAGGAATACTAGACTTCTGTGGAATTCTATCAAAGTTTATCTTATATCAAAAGTCTGCCCCACACTGACGAAGACCCAGATTGAACTCAAATAAAGATCGAAGAAATAATCAGACTCGAGATTATTGTTCTTCCTTCAAAGACTCAGTACGAACAAGATATATATGGCTTTCTGGATGGAAATCTCACTTACCTTTTTGGATATCATTGATGACATCAATCACGGAATCGTAAAATTAATTTGGAATATAAGTTTATTTGGAAAGAATCTATTTATGGAAATCAATATTCTGATTGTATGGGCGACCAAGATCATCAGACTTTCATCTCAATCTTCAAATGGCTTAAGATCTCTTTGATTGATTTTTTCCAACGGGTTGATTGGAAGAATTCCTCTGGAAAGTGCCAACGGTCATAAAGGCATTGAGGAGTATTTAAGGAGGTTTTTCGAGTCATTTGAGAGGACGTGAAAGCTAGAATTCCAAAGTCTAAAACTTCTCAAATCACTTGTTCTTTATCAAGAGTGCTCATATGTGTATTCGAAAGAAAGAAAAACATTAAGGAGTGACTTAGTGAGAGGAAAAAAAAGTTCTTTACTAGGTAGTCAGTGTTATACTGCTGTAATTCTCTTTCGATTCATAGTGAAATCCAACCAGAAGGCTGTCAGCGTGGGAGAATAGACGTAGGCTTAATTTTAGTTGAACCACTATAAATCTAGTGTTCATTTTCTTTTCCCTAAACTCCTTTAATTTATTTGTTGTGATATTCTTCTCAGTTTTGTCATATTTTAAAATATTTTATTTGAGTCTGAATCTTTACTCAAAGTCTATTGTTTAACAGACTCAGTTTAAAAGAAAAATACTTTTACTGCATCTTTAGAAAAATCTGTCCTTACACCTATTTATCCCCCTCTAGGTGTTTATATTAGCTCTTTCAGTTACGTCAGAAGGTGCATCCGTAAGTGAATTCTAGTTTTCACATATATCCTATTCGGTACATAGTTTGGTTCATTTTTTGCCCCATATGCCATCTTATAAGCCTACTAGAAGCTACTCCTTATCCAGACTCTTTGGTCGAGGCGACCACTTTTAGCCCTCGTCGGACCGAGCTGTTACACATCGTGATTGTCCCTCACTCTGACGTCCTTGAGTATCCTCACTAGTGCCCTTGCTCACGAGTCACTTGGAAGGCTACGAAAGCTAGGGCTCACGACCTCATCCATAGCTCCCTCTCTTTCTTAGTTGGTTTTCCAGCTTTTCCACCATCACCGAATCATCTCTCCGTTTCTCTCTCTACTTCACCTCTAATTACTCATTCTTAGCCTAATCTCTCTCTCTTGATCAACTTTAAATGATGCGCTCACCAAGTGTTTGACGAAATGCTAGAGGGAAATCCTCCTTGTTGTTAGTTCAGAATTTTGCTTAATGGAAGAGGTCATCCTCCTTCATTTTGCTTTGTAGCTTGCCCTCCTTCGTCACGCTCCCTCCTATCGCAATGGCTCTACCTTTAAATCTCATCTTAGGTTGCACCAAACACATGATGGGATGTTTTTATAATTCAGAGGATATTTGGAAGATTTCAAATCTCCCTTTATCCTATTATTCGAATCCAAATAAGCAAACACCGTAAGAATTGTCTCTATTATGAAAAAAGTCCGGCTTCAATAACATATGAAAGTTTTCGCGAGTGTGGCCATGTGTTAATTTTCCCCCTCAAAGGAACACCATTTATGTTGGCGGCTTGTGAGAGCACTCTCTCTCTACATATGTATATAATATAAAAGAAATAATTACTTTTAAAAGAAAAACAATCATGGATATTATTATGATCATCTATCGTACCATTTCTTGACACCTGGATAACGTTGGCAATATCTTTTTCACCATTGCTATGAGATGCTGGTGGTCCAATTCATGTTCATGACATTGACTTGTTTAGAATCACATCATAAATTACACACGGTAGTCAAGTCATTTAAAATAAATAGGTTATTCGAAACTTATGACATACATATATTTATAAAAAAAAAACTATAACATGCATTTCCCATGTTAACCTATGCAACTTTAGTTTTTAATCTATATATTTATCAATTAATATAATGAATGTTTTCCCATCGAGAAAAAGGCGTGAAACATAAGGCCCGGACGTCCACACAGGAGATCGGTATTGCTCATCTTCAATGATTCTTGTTTTAAGTGTATTCTCAGGGGCCCACTCCTGCAAGTTGCAAACTCCACGTAGAATATCAAATATCTTATCCAAACAACATTGGGGACAGCCAATGAGAACACGCCACGTAATCATGTTCCCTGGAACCCCAAGACACTTGGGGATGACTTTCATTACTCTCTAGAAACGGTGTCAAAACCCTCAAGAGGGGCTCGTCAATCATGCAGTAGTGACAATCTAACTCTTCAACGAGAAATTCTTATAAAAAAAAAAAAGTGAAATTACGAAAAGTCTTTTTCTACACTTTTCTTTTCCAAATAAAATTGTCAGTGATGCTTTAAGGTTGGCTTGGATTACACGGGACCACGCTATTCGATTGACAGAGAGCCTATAATTTCAAACGAGGGTATTTTTACGTTAGGATAATAATCATATAGGCTACTGTAAAATAAGACGAGTCGTTGTGCCCTCCGACGTCATCCGAAGAGTAGTGGACATGATTCTTGCTCCTGAGAAGGTGATGAGATTAGCATGTTTCCTCAAGAGGAGTCATGCAGATGAAGCAACTTCCCTTACATTTGTTAAACCAAAATTTAGAAACAAATGCTTATTTTAGAACCTTCCATAGCTCCAAATCCAATGTCAAATGTGATAAAAGTGGAAGTGTCGATCGCCCTCATTCTTTTTGGAATGGATTCTTATGAACCCTTCGTTCTAATCATCTCCATCTTCTTGGCCATCAAGCTCTGCCAATGGAGGAAGCTCAGGCTCCCACCGGGTCCTTACCCTTTGCCACTCCTAGGCAACTTACACCAAATCAAACTGAAATCGGTCTCAGCTCGCTGCTTCACCGCGTGGTCGCAGCTTTATGGCCCTGTCACGTCGGTTTGGCTCGGTTCCAATCTGAGCATTGTCGTGTGTACTTTTGAGTTAGGCCAAGGAAGTCCTCAAAGATCATGACCAGGTATTGGCCAGCAGGCACTATGGAGTCTACAGTCAAGAACACTAAAGATGGCAAGGGGCTTGTATGGGCCGACTATGGGCCACACTATGTGAAGCTCACAAGAATCTGTGTCCAAGAGCTGTTCTCTGCGAGGAGAATTGAAGCTCTAAGACCCATCAGAGAAGATGAAGTCAGGAACATGGTGGAGTCCAATTTCCAAGATTGCACCTTAGGGAAGATCAGGGGAGAAGCTTGGTCATTAGGAAGTGCTTGAACTCGGGTCGCATATAATTGCATCTCGTGGCTTGTGTTTAGGAAGAGGTTCATGACAGCGGGGGATGAGGCGACCGAGCAAGGGTTGAATTTCAAGGAAATAGTCGCCGAAGGGAACCGGCGAGGTGCATCGCCTTCCCTGTTTTTCTTGGAGCATGTCCAGTGGCTCGATTGGGTTTTTAGGCTGAATTAAGAGGAGTTGAGGAGGCATGTTGCTCGGAGGGATCGGCTTGTGCAAGTGATCATCTGAGAGCACAGGCCGAAAGCCGTACAAGGCCATGCTGCCAAGCAACACTTTATGGATGCGTTGCTTGGAATGCAAGAAAACTATGACCTCAGTGAGGAAACTGTAGTTGAGTTACTTTGGGACATGATGACTGCTGGCATGGACACGGTTGCTATCTCAGTCGAATGGGCCATGGCTGAGCTAATCAAGAATCCACGAGCGCAACGCAAGGTCCAAGAACTGGATTGGGTTGTCGGACTGGGTCATTGGATTGCCGAATCCGCTCTCTCCAACCTCCCTCCTTTATTTACAATGTGTAGTAAAGGAGGCGCTCTGATTGCACCCTCCAACCCCATTGATGCTTCCTCACAAGGCCAGTGCCAATACCAAGATTGGTCACCATGACATTCCAAAGGGCACTATTGTATCCATAGATTTGTCGGCCATGGGCCGTGACCCGGATCTTTGGCAAGGCCCGCTGGAATTCTGGCCAAAGCGGTTCCTCAAAGACGATGTCGATGTAAAGGGTCAAGATTTCAGGCTCTTGCCTTTCGGGTCAGGGAGACGGGTCTGTCCTGCGGCCCAGCTCAGCATAAACTTGGTCGCATCAATGTTGGGCCAGCTACTACACCACTTCTCCTGGGCCGGTGCGGAGGAGAGAGACATGACGAAAAACCCAGGATTGGTATGTTACATGCAGAGACCTCTTCAGGCAATACCAACCATGAGGCGCCCAGCAAATTTGTATGACAGAAGTTAGCTATACAATTGCACAATATACTCGGTGAAAACCATAATACCAACTATCAGGAGTACTTTTGTGCTATAGAAGATTTAACAGGCAACGTAAGTTCTACTTGCACAGTTAATGAGAGATGCATGTAAAGGGTGAAAATGTTCAGAGCTACGACATTCCTGATAGTTGTAAAGGACAAACTCTGCCATGCTAGTAGTATCTATGAATTTCCATGAGTAATGCGTATCAATTCTCTTTCAAGATTTGAGCACTGTCGAATGCCCAAAAAAAGAAAAGACACAAAAGAAAGACCAGATAAGATTGTGAAAATGACATGAACTTCTTGAATTCCCGATTCCTAACTTCCACGCCAGATATTGAAGTTTTAGGATGGTAATATCCGGTTTCATACTTCATGTTAACGTTAACAAACTTTGGTCTCACTGACCAAATTTGACGGGTCCACAAATTCTTAAAATCATCAATTCCTTCTGTATAGTGATGTTCTTGCTGCAGGAATATAAGCTTAGCTATCTGTATACTTTCTTTTATAAATTCCATGTCACTGCCCTTCATTTTCATGTTATAGCTGTGTTGTGGTGCCGATGCAAAGGCTCTGAATGCTTTTCATACTCTTTGCCATTCGTTTTTGCGTCAGAATGGTAAACTTGTGTATTCACTGAACTCGGGGAACAATATTTTCGACTGATTCAGGTTGAAATTGGGAAAATCCACTGCAGAAGTGTATTTGAAGGCCAAAATACACCATCTAAGGACATACTCGGATATTATTCATTAACAGAGATGCTTGTGGCGCCGGTGATGTGCTATGTCAGAAGCCATATCTTTGATACAACAATGATAAATTAGAACAAAACATAATTTAAGCTTGGCAATATTTGAATTTTAAGGAAGCTTATCAACTGCAACTCTGAAACCTGCTATCCTCGCCTTCTCTGCAGAAAGAGCATCCGTGCAGACACTGCTGATGAGCTGGGAATTTGCCTGGATACAACGAAATGTGAAGAAATTCTTAGGAAGCAATATAAGCCAGGACACCATTTTTGTGGTGGCATTATCCAGATGAATTTTCAAGGGCATCTTTGCTTTCAGAATTTGCTCCCAAGGAGAATTTAAATTGGCAAACTGTACACTTCCTTTCATAATGAGTCAAGCACATCACTTACCTTTGGATCGCTCTTATTGGGCACCGATTGAATAGTGCTTTATGCTGATCACATCTTCTGCCCTAGTTGGAGGGTGGGTCTTGTTTCTTGACCTCAACTGCAAATACTCCTTGAACAAGAACCCTTTGTACTTCGGTGCCTCTTTAATTTCCTTAGTGAACTGCGGCAATGGCTCAACCCACTTGTCTCCGCCTATGTTGTAGAAGAATGCATACGAGTGCCGATCTCTTGCCTGCCTCACCACCCTATGACTGGCACTCTTGAACCTGTCATTACTCAGTACCTACACAAAAGTTTTCAAAATTTCTCTACACATTGCCTATACATGTGCCAGGAATAACAATCAATACTTGCCATATGTTTCATTAGTCATTACTTGAATTACATCTCCAACGTTGACAACGAGCGTGCCTTCCACCGGAGTCACTGGTATCCAGTTCCCGTCCTTCTGGACCTCTAGTCCTCCGACTTCATCCTGGAACACGAATGTGATGCAGTTCACGTCTTTGTGTTCGGCGACCCCGGTGTTTTCTCTCTCGGTAGCGGGGAAGTAGCGGAATGCTGACATGAGGTCCCACTTCCTGTCATCATTGTACTCCGTCAGCAAATTTGATGGGAGTCCTAAGCACTCATTGATTATGTTTTCAATGATCCTCGCCGTGTTCACAAACTGTGAGAACATCTCTTCCAGGACATCCCTGCAAGACATCGTCAAGAAAAATTCAATTGTTAAAGCTTAAAGCTTATGGTTCCCCCAATAAGAGTGTTTGTTTAGAATATGATTCGTTCGGTATGAACTGATTTGAAACTCAAAGGTTCAGAAGCAATGATAACATGAAAAATGCTTATCGAATTCTTTCCTCTTCAAGGGACACCATGGACTATGAAGTTATTGCTTTCCGATACCTGAAGCCAGGTGGATTGATAGGATATACATTGAAGCTGGAACCAGGAGGAAACATCATGAAGAACTCATTCTTGTCGGCCGACCTTTCTGGTTGCCGGCTGTAGCCAGCAGGGATTGGCGTGCCAGGCACTGGACCAGACTTCAATTTTTCCTCGGTTGGGTAGTCGAAAAATGTCTTGGAAAGAGCCAGGGCGCTCTTCATCAGATCAACAGGAACACCATGGTTCACTACTTGGAAGAAGCCATACTCGGAGCACGCATGGCCTATTATTTTAATGGCCTTCCTTTTGCCTTCTTCATCTCCTTCTGCGAAGAAAGGAGAGAGATCCACCGTTGGAATTCCTGAATTCATAGTTAAGGAAATATGCTTTTTGTGCCACTCCCTGATCTCTTCTCAGTTCTGCCTATTTATATTGAGTCTGAAATAAAGATTTCAGTAAGTTTGGTTGTTATGACTCCCTTTCAACTAAAACTAAGAGGCTCAGCCAAAAAGAAGAAATTGAAACCAAGAAATTGACAGCAACCCTTGAGGCACTAATAGAACTTTTCAAGGTCGATGAACCTCGTTAAACTAGCGCATGCATTGGTTGTAAAAGAAGTCGAGATTCGACCAAAACATGGTTAATCTATATAAAAATTTGGCTTGACCAGATGTTAAAGCACAAGAAATGGGCGTCACATTTGTGATTAATGGGCGTCACATTTGTGATTCTTTCATGCTACCGCATCGCCATGGCCTAAAAGAGCTTGGGAAATCATCTGCAGGTATGTCCTCATCTCAGAAGATTTTCACATAGCCGACGTAATGTGTCAACTGAAGCATATTTACTCATGCTTCACAGGGCTGCATGAAAGATGCTCAAATTGGCTTCTTCTATCCTTTTCCTTTATCTGGTGTGAATTTCACGAGGAAGACGCCCGTGACTTTTGTTTCGTAATTGTTTATGAAATAAATAAAAAAAACTATGTGGTGAAGCCGCCAAAGTACCCATCAGATGATCAATTGCTTGAATATCATTGCTATTAATTAAAGCGAAATGATTGTATCTATAATGACCCAGTTTTATAATGAGGGTGGGAAGTGGTTGCTAGGCCAAAAGATCTGGATAAGGAGTGACTCTTGGCAAGCTTTTAGAATGGCGAATGGGGCAGAAAAAACCAAATGATGTATTGAATAGGGAGAGAGCAATTCTAATATATATGGACTAGAATTAAATGTGCCTTTTGGCGTCACGGCAAGTTTTGCTTTGGAATTCCGAAGTCAAGGATGCTTAGATTAGAATATTACCGGTGTGGGTTACTTCTCGGGAAAAATGCCTGCCCGTGTCACAATATCTACGTGTCACAATATCTACGTTCATGACAATTTGTAAAGGACTGTTAGTTTTCCACAGACTGTTAGTTTGCCTGAATCTTCACCAGATCAATGGTATGAATCTAATCTGCTCTTAATCGCATCCCTACTTTTGAATATACTGAAACAAATACATTCGGGCGAAAATGATTAAATGGTTCCTGAATAAAAAAATTGACGAGCTAGTCATCCTGCATAGTTCAAGAAAGGGTGGTCTGGCATCACGTGGCCAAGTCCGGAAGAGTTTTGGACCTTTATTCATGATTGGAATTTTATATTTGTTGAGTGCAAGGAGTCTAATAAACAATAGGAATGACTAGTATATCTACAGTTTTGTCTTTTGGAAGATAATATGGTGGAATCTTCATCCGTTGATTCCTTCTAGTATTTCTGAATGAATTGACAATAGGTGCTTATGATGAAGTATATGTTTTTTTTTTTTTTTTTTTCATATGACTGCTAGTTTTGAGAAAATATTGGGTGGTTCTGCCTCATCACGTTAGCCACATGCCTGTCAACTCGTTGATCGCCATGTGTCTAGGCCGGACCACGTTTCATATTTTCAAGAATTTCTTTCTCAAGCACATGCTCTTCTTCCACAAACACCCCTCCACTTCATTTTCATCGCCTCCACGGAAATGCCATAGCCATTCCAACGACCAAGCTTCAAAGCTTCAAAGTATCATTATTTTGAGCCTAACAAGAAAAAAAGTGCCGTTTGTGATATGGTTACTCTCATTTTAAAGAAGCTTGTAAATGATTTTTGCAATGATTAAAGATTTTTGGAAATGTGACAATGTAGAAGAGACTATTTTTGTCAACGCTGAAAATCCACTATTCTTCACTATATTAATGGAATAATGCTCTTTTTGCTCGGAAAAAAAATATAGTAGTGGAGAAACAAGTTAAGCCAAGTGAGGGCACCTAACTTTATTATCCTCTTCAGATGGAGGCAAAGCACGTGTGCATAAACAAACATAGGCGCTAGCAATTCACTCAGTCATTGTAATATGGATCTAAAACCCAGTCCATGTTCCTAAGACCTAAGCCCTAGCTCATTTTCCTTTCTTCCTTCAACAAATTTGTGCATTGAAGCAAGAAGACAAGAAGCAGTGAGTGACAATTGAAAATAGGGGCTCATTTGTGAGAAAAGGAAAAGAGGAAAGAGAGAAAAAAAGGAAAAATTTGCTTGCATAGCTGATCTAGACTTGTGACAAGCCGAATCAACTTCTTTTTGCAACACTTGGTAGATATTCAAGCCCATTATTCATCTAATCGAAGTAATTTTCTGAATTAGGGCAAGAATTCGAAGTGATGTCGATTTTGAACTTCGAGGTTCGATTAAGAAGTTGTTAAACTATGATTATTGTGGAAATGATAGTTTAAGATATTGTGGAGTTGTGGTGTTTAACAAAAATTGATTATGAAGTATGATTTAATCAAAACGAATTTTTGAAGCTTCACGTATGAGGCATAACAAACAACACGCGTGATGGACAAAGATGAATGTTTTACTGTAAATAGAAACAAGTTTATTTGTTAACATTTAAGAGTCAATTTATTGATGGTTAAGCATTGTTTAGTCAAGTTGTTTGTTGGATTAGTGTTTTACTCAGGTATTTGATATCATATTTCGATTATTTGATAGGAAGACAATTTCAACGATTCAAGTAACCTCCATAAGTTGGTTTTCAACTTTCTTGGTAAGTAATACCATCTCTTTTATGAATTTCTAAATTCATATCTTGAAGTGTGCTTCTTCCATAATTTGGATCGAACTTTTCCTACATTTTTAGTAGGTTGAAAAGGCATTGGAAAGCCTTATTTGAAATAGTTGGTAAGGGTCGTTTGTAAATATTTTGATTAAATGCTTTGTGAAGGGAATTGTTGAAAGTTATTTGTATTGGTTACGAAATGTCTTATGAAATGTATTCTATTTGATAAATGACATTGCGAAAGGTTATGTGATTCGATTTGTAAAACCAATTTATCAAATGACTTTTTGGTTTTGATTGTAAGTTGTTGGAGAAAGATATTGGTTGATATTGCTTGTGTAACGGTGGGACATTTTCTTTGACCAAGTCAAAGAAGTCGTGAGGCCCACTAGTGTTTAAAAAAAAGGAAATAAAAGGTTGAAGAGTCAAAAAGAAAAGAGAAAAGAAGTGAGTAATGGTTGCTCGCTCTTTTAGGAGGTTGAACCAATTTAGGAAAGAAAGAGGAAATAAGAGAGGAATAATAAAGAAGAAGAAAGAAGAAAAAAGAAGAAGAAGAAAAGAAATAGGAAGAAGAGGAGGGGGTTTCACATATGCATACCAATGGGATCTTACCAAATTGACTAGACTACGTAACGCAACTTCTGACAAATGCTCACACCCTTTGCCCTTTTAATTAGATTACTTTTCGAGTTTAGAGCTTAAATTTGAAGGTTAGTGAAAATTGAGCTTCGAAGTTCCATTTTTGAATTGTGGAACCTTAGGATTTCTTGGGAATGGTGGATTAGGGCACTGTGGAGCCATGAGTTTGTCATACGTCGTTTTAGAGCAATAGTTTTTTTTTTTTTGGAACGAGATTTTAGGTTTTCATGGGTGAGTTTTATGTTGCGCTTAGGTTTGAGTAATCGCTTCAGGTAAGCAATTTGTTAACGCATATAAGTTATTTTGTTATCATCTAGACATAGTTTAGTTGTTTTGTAGTTGAGGTAGAGTTTTATTTGATTTTAATGCTATTCCTAACTTATTTGTTAAGACCATGAATTTGACGATACAAGTACCGTTAATTGTTTGGTCATAGGCGACGAGGTAAGTGGTACTATATCTTCTTTGGTTTTATAAAATTTATGCCTTGAAGTATATAATTGAACTGAAAATAACATTTTTGTTGTATAAAGCGAGATCGAGTACTCACTATTTTTCAATTATTTGAGAACGGTTGGAGAAACATATTATAAGATGTGTTGTGATAGTTTACATCTATGTATTGCTTTATGAAAGGGTTTATGAATGATTTGAGAAATAGTTAAGAAATGGCGGATAGCTATGTTGCGAAATGTTAATTGCTTGGTTTATGAGATGATTTCTAGATTGGATTTCTAGTATTGGAGGATGGTTGTTTATACTTAATATGACTGAATCCGATGGGGGGTTGGGGGTATGTATACCGGTTTAAAATATCCTTCTATGTCGAGCCATCGGCTTTGTAGGTGGAGATCTTGTCACTAGAGAAATCTTAATTTCATTGTCACCAATCGTTGTGTCATAATCATAGTTAGATATGGAGCAAAAGATTAGTCTATAAATGGACTATCGACGCATGTTTTGATATAAGATGGGTCAATGAATGAACCATTGACTTGATTTTTGATAGAAATTAATCAATGGGCTTGACCAATGATGCTTGAATTGTGACGATGATTTGAATAGTTTTTCTAATTGGTCTAAGAAACAACTTATATACGATTCAATAAATATTTTATACTTGGGGTTTGAGTTATAAAGTTATGGTATTACTTTGTATATATGCATGGTGGTTGTTCAATTTACTTAGAAGATATGTACTACTAATTGAGGTGTGATTGCTTATTTCGTTCGTCTTTTATGCTTTTAGGTCTCTTGGTTAGCAACAAGTAAGGTAAGAGTGCTATTAGTGGGAAACTGTTGAGTTTTTTTTTAGTTGTGTATATAGTTAATGCTACTTATTGAGTTGATTGAGCTTTAGTTATATATGTTCTTTTTAGTTAATTATAGAAATTCTAATGTTGTAACCAATTTGCTGATTTATTTGATATGTATATATGGTTATATATATAGGTATCAGGTTGTTGGTTATGTTTAAGGCTATGTCTTTCACGTGAAAGGATGGCCATGTCATCCCCTATTTTGTAGTTCTAGAGTCTACTATCTTTTGGTATCAAAGCTTAAGTTTTGATTTTTTTGGATATATATATGTATATAATGTTATGAGATTGTGTGGTAGATTTTAATGCATGAGTCTTTTAGTCTTTTAGTTAGTAATATCTAATTTCATTCTTGGATTAAGATGATCATAGGTATTGATTCAGAGACGCTTACCTCGCTTTGTAGGAGCAGTAAAGGCAAGCGAGTCACTACTCCTGAAACTAGAAATAGGCCTCCAGCTTCTCAAGGTTTGGCTTCAAGGAGTAGACTAGATGACTGATTTGATAGGAGTCTGGATTTGCATGAAGTTGCAAGTCAAGGAAGAGAACCAAAAGTTTTTTTCTCTGACTAATTTTGAGCGAGCAATGATCCATTGGTATCGATTGAACGTTGGATTAAAAAGATTGAGGAAAATTTAGAGTTGAAGATGTTCTTGAGAATTAGAAAGTTAACTTTGCCACCTAAGATTTGGAGGGTGAAACAAAGTATTCATGGAAATGAATAAAGCCAGCCCTTGGAATTAGGGATGCTACTATATCTTGGGAGAACTTTACGAAAATTTTAAATGCTCAAATCTTCCCAGTGTCATTCCAAGCAAAGATGAATGGTGATTTTCTGCATATTTCTGAAAGTGAGTCTAATTGTGGAGCATGTAGTTCGCTTTAATCAGTTGAGTAGATTTGCGGAGTATTTTATAGCTAATGAGGAAGATAAGGCCAGATATTTTCAGAGAGGGCTTTGACCTAAAATTAGCTCCGCACTCGTATCTCTAGTACTAACAATTTATAAAGACGCATTATAATGAGCTATCAAAGGAGAGCAAAACTCTTTAAAGTATGGCACATAGGAAGCACCTCAGCACAAGAGGTTTAAACTAACAAATTTTCGAAATAGTCGTACTAATGGTAGAAGAAAATGAAGAGGTTTCAATCGGCCTAAAAAGTTTAGAAATCCGAGTAATCATGCCCCCTGTAATATATGTAGAAGACATCATAGTGATGAGTGTCGTTCGAAAATAATAGCCGGAAAAATAGTAATGTGCTTCTTATGTAGAAGAGCAGGACACATTTGATGAGATTATCATGCATAAAGAATCCTACCATTGACAGTAGATCATGTTATTTGTGTCAGCAATAGGGGCACCTATCACACTGTTGTTCCATGTGAAGGAAAACCTCTTCAGTTGGTAGGGCTCAAGAAAACCAACAAATATAGTGTATAAGTGGGGAAGTTTTTGCAATGACGATAAAGGATGTGGCGACATCTAATGCAATTATTGTAGTAATATTTATATTGTCTCGCAATGTGCTTACGCATTATTTTATTCTAGTGCTATGCATTCCTTTTTATTTCAATTGAATTTGCAAAGAAGCTTGATATGTTGTTTAGGCCTCTTGAATGTGAATTGTGTGTTGATAATCCAATTGGCGATTTCTTGGTTACTGATAATGTATTCAAGAGATGTGTACTCCGGATTAATAATGTTGAAATGCCTATGGATTTAGTGGAGTTAAAAATTCGAGACTTTAATGTTATTATATGGATGGATTAATTATCTAATTATCGTGCTACTGTTGATTTTTTTCAAAGAAAGTGATCATTAGATTTTTGAATCAACTCGAATTTTCTTTTTTAGGAAGTTGCCAAGACACTTTTCTAAGGCTGATCTCGACTTTACAAGTGAGGAAACTTTTGAGAAAGGGTTGTTGTGGTTATCTAACTTGTGTAAAAGATATAAGTAAAGTTGCAGTGAAGTTGGAGAATGTTTCTATTATTAGAGAGTTTCCAAATATATTTCCTAAGGATTTATATGTGTGCCTCATGATAGAGAAATTAAGCTTTATATTAAATTGATGCCCAGTACAACACCATATTGAATGACACTTGCTAAATTGAAAGAATTAAAAACGTAGCTATAAGAGCTTTTGGATAAGGTTTTTATTAGACCTAATATTTTTCCTTGGGGAGCTCCGGTTCTATTTGCTAAAAAAGAAGGACAATAATATGATGCTTTGTATATATTATCAAGAATTTAACAGGGTGACGTGAAAAAGAAGGACGATATTATGAGGCTTTATGTAGACTATAAAAAACTTAACAAGGCGATAATAAAAAATAAATATCTTTTGTCTCGAATGGACGATTTATTTGATTAATTTTAGGGAGATCAAGTATTTTCCAAGAGTGATCTTCATTCTGGGTATCACCAATTGAAGATAAAAACATATGATGTGCCTAAACTTCTTTCTAAATAAGGTATAATCATTATAAATTTCTTGTCATACCTTTTGGATTAACAAATGCATCTATTGTTTTGATTGACTTTATGAATGGGGTGTTCAAGGAGTATTTAGGTAAATTTATTGTGGTGTTTATTAATGATATCCTAGTGTATTCGAAGAGTTTGGAGAAAGACGAACAACTCTTGAAGTTTGTTTTATAAAATTTGCATGAAAAGAATTTG
The DNA here is from genome assembly GCA_016097605.1 of Eucalyptus guilfoylei. Lineage (NCBI taxonomy): Eukaryota > Viridiplantae > Streptophyta > Magnoliopsida > Myrtales > Myrtaceae > Eucalyptus > Eucalyptus guilfoylei. The sequence goes on from CM027861.1 coordinate 2,622,278, forward strand.
TATGCTGAATTTAGTAAGTGTGACTTTTAACTTGATCATATAAAATTGTTGGGTCATGTGATCTCGAAAAATGTCATATTAGTGGATCCAAGGAAAGTTGAAGCAATTGTTAAGTGGAATTGTTTTACTAATGTCATAGAAGTAATGAGTTTTCTTAGGTTAGTTAACTAGTACAAAAGATCTGTGGGGGGTTCTCAAAGATTGTTTGTCCACTTACTCGTCTAACACAGAGGAGAGTTAAATCTGTATGATTAGATTAGTGTGAGAGTAGTTTTCAAAAGTTGAAGAGGCGACTAGTTCAGCTCTTATACTAACTATATCTCCAGGAAGTGGCGGTTTTATAATCTAATATGATGCGTCTAAAGAACTTTTGGGCTTTGTTCTTATACAAGATGATAAAATTATTACCTATACTTCTAGACAGCTGAAATCACATAAAGAGCTATATCACTCATGATCTAGAGCTAGTGACGATTATGTTTACCTTGAAGATGTGGCAACACTATTTGTATGGTGAAAAAAAAATGAAATGAAATGTACTGTAGTAGCAGATGCTTTGAGTTAAAGAAGATGACTAGAATTTCTAAAGATTTATGACTTGTTTATCAATTATCATCTAGATAAAGCTAATGTGGTAGCAGATGCTTTGAGTTAAAGAAGATGACTAGAATTTCTAAAGATTTATGACTTATTTATCAATTATCATCTAGATAAGGCTAATGTCGTAACGGATGCCTTAAGTCATAAGTCTTTTGGAAATCTGGCCACTTTGTCCACTTCTCAAAAACCTATTTTTGAAGATATGAGGAAGTTAGAGTTGGAGGTATTGATGCATTCATTAGCTTTGTAACATCCTCAGTTTCGGGCCATTAGAATAGGGTAGTCGGTTGTGAATAGACATGAAAAACTCTCACCTATTAAAAGGAACATATGTTTCACAAAAACCAAACCCAAGTCAACCAAGTCAGTTTTGTAATCTAGTAATTAAATACAAGAGGGTGACTTGTATGATTAGGTATTCCAAGCAATTGTTAATGTTCTTGAAATATAGAAACTTCAAGAAATATACATGTACTTCATATGCAATTTTGAAAATTAATCCATAAATACTAGTTGATGAATCACATGCATAGTTGTCTTGGCCATTAATGCAAAAGACAACTCTTAGGTTTATTTGTCCCTTAGCCATTGATAAATGGCTTAAGCGTCCCTACAAAATCTAGGCATCGTGACCTTAGAAAGAGCCTTGGAGGATAAGTAATTAGGTCAATTGATGATTAAGTTATTTTGCAAGGTTCACCTAGGTATCACTCCCTCCAAGTAAGGTCATGATGGTAGGAAGACTCATGCATTAGTGGACCAATAAGAAAGCTACCAAAATGACTGCAATCATGTCTCTAGAATCTTAGGGGTCACATAAGACGTCATCTCTTGACTTAACCACGTCACCCGAGCACATTTTATTAGGACACTCGGATATACCATCATTAAGTTTGACTTATAAATAAGAGGAGCCAACCCCTTATTCCTCACCATACCACTTCCTTTCCTCTCCCTCTCCCCTTGCACGCCCTTCTCTCCTCTTAGGCCTCCTTGTCCACATGCCCTCATTGCTCAATCCACTGCTACCTTAAGTGGTAAGTAGAATCTCTAACTATTGATTACATTGACATATTACATTATTAGATTGAGTATGAGCTCACTTGTGTTTTCATTACATGTGTGAAATGAGTACTTGTTTTATATGAGTAAGTAGAGCTACTAACTCTAGGTTAGGGCAACACATTGTCAAATTGAGTATGAGTTTGCTTGTGTTCTACCATATGTATGATGTTGAGTGTCTTTTGTATGGTTTACTCATGTTTTATTTGTTCACATATGAACACGCTCCAAGTCATGACGGGTTTCCGCTCGGTTGTGAGATCGACGTTCAAGCGTGATGGTACGGGCCTTGCTTGATTTTGGGTCGGTATTAAGGCATGCTGACTCCAAACCTTGTGTGGTTCTAGGTAGGCACCAAGGCGGGTCGGCTTAAGCCGCAGGTAACGTAGCACTTGGTTCATCGTTTAGGTTATTTTTGTTAGCTCATGACACACATTTACATGAGCACGCTTTCAAGCTTTATTTGCAATGGCTAATGATTAAAGATAACATTTGAACTTGTATGAATGCTTGCTTATATGGTCACATGAAGAAACTAGTATTTACCTATAGATTTCGAGGCGATGTCGCCACTGGTGCATTTCGGCCGATGTTGCCATTAATGAATTTCGAGACAATACTCGATAAATTCTAGATGAACTGATGAATTTCGGTTGATTAATAAATGAGTCTCGTACTTGACCTTATAATATTTATGTGCAGGTGCTATTTTCCCTTACATTGACCTTAAAAGTCCTATGCATATTTTATAAGCTATTATTTGAGTTTTGAAAGTTACGTGCATATTTTATATGCTATTATTCAGCATGTGCATGTTTTATATGTTATATTTGGATATTGAGAATCACATGCATATTTTATAAGCTATTATTTGGATCATGAAAGTCATGTGCATATTTTATATATTATCATTTGGCACGTGCATATTTTATATGTTATTATTAGGGTTTTGAGAGTCACATGCATATTTTATATGCCATTATTTAATTTTGGCCATACTTGTTTTATAAATAGTTGATGATTTTTTTTTTTTCATATTTTAGTCAAGGTAAAGCACGTGTTTTGCTATTGATTGCCATTATCATTTATTTGAAATTAAGACTTACATAGTTTGGTTTGGTAACGAGGTGCCATCCTAAGCACAATTTAGTAGTTTCATTTACTAGGTCTATGACTTACTCTTGTTGTTTTTTTTTAGATTTTTAGATATGAACCTTCCTTCTGCTCGTTTTGATGTGCTTGTGAACATGACATTCTCCATTATAAATGTAGTTTTTGCAAGAATTGGCTAACTTATTATAGAGTCACCACCAAGGTCTGGATAGATGAAAGCCTTCACAACCTCGTCCCCTTTGCATATGTGGCATGGTACCTTTGGTCCGATGGGGATCTCGTTGGACCTCTTTGTGGGTTCAATGAACCACCTGGGTTAGAAGATGATCCATTGCTCGAGGGGACCGTGGATGACAAGTATGGAGTCGACCCATCATAGGGGAAACCAAGTTTTGTAGAATGTCCTCTTAGAGGAGTTAAGGTTATCCTAGCCCTACGTAAAAAAATAAAATAAATTTATAATATAAAGAATAGAATGCCCGTAATAGGGGCTTGTACAAAGTATAATCTTATATAAAATGGTAGTGTGATGTATGTATCCCTTGTTCCCAATGTTTTTTGTTGTATGGGTGTTGATGTATTTACATTTTCGTATGTTCATTAGAAAAGATAAAAAGAAACGGGATGACGATGCTCCTGGGATGTTGCAACGATAACCATGCGACCTGGATTCGGGTTGTTACAAGCTTGATGCTCGATTAGCTAACATTTGAGTAGAACAGACGTTCGTTGACGGAATTAAATCTGAGCAGAAGGAAGATCCTCAATTATAGAAATTCAAATAAGGTATAATTTTTTTTTTTTGGTTGAAGGGCTAAAATCAGTTGCATTATCCTCAAAATGTTAATGTGGGAAGGGACAACTCTTCAGATTTCCTTATCTTGTTACTCAAAGTGAGAAGATAGAATACTGAAACATATCCCAACTTCTAAAGATACATTCACTGCGCACAATGGATGAGTTCTATACTTCTATTACGCTTTGAATCTTGGATTATGGACTGGAGATGGGGGTTGTGCATACAAAAGATGAAGAGAAAATCGTTTCTCTATTGGAGGGTTTCTGAGATAAACTTGAGAAATGGAACTTTAATAGGAAATGACATTGGAGGACTAGCAAAGGGAAGCAAATGAGCACCTCGATCACAACCCTCAACTAGTTCACCCCTTCTACATATTTCGAGCCATCAGACAATGACAAGTTCTTATTCTTGACTTCAGGGAACACAAGTACTAGTTACTTAAGACATTACGATTGCACATATTCTTAATAGGGATATTTTCATCCTTGCCTAAGTATTAATGGCATAGTAAGTGATGCCAATCTCATCTTCCGGTCTAGCTGGCGGATCAAGCTTGTTCCTCATCCTCATCTTCTGGTACTCCTTGACTAGGAATCTTTTGTACTTGGGCGGCTCTCCTATCTCCGTAGTAAACTGTGGCAGCGGCTCCACCCATTTGTCCCAATGCAAATTATAGAAGAAGCCGTATGAGTAACGGCTTCTTCCTTTCGATCTCACCACTCTGTGAGTGGCACTCTTGAACTTTTTGTTGCTCAGCACCTTTCCCACGTGAGCCGGGGTGGCCATGCAAAACAAAGACATAGCATTTGTTGTGTGATATGATGAAAAGATGGAACAAGGAACAAAAGATGCAGCGCAAGAGTTAGAAATGGACGATCCATATGTTGATCTTATGCCGAATTAGGGGGAAAAGAGTTGAATGTTTTCATTTACCTGAATGAAATCAGCTACGTTGACCACAATCTGGCCTTCCACGGGAACAACGGGAATCCACTCCCCATCCTTGCGAACTTCGAGGCCTCCAACTTCATCCTGGAACACGAAGGTGATGCAGTTCCCATCTTCATGCTCCGTGATTCCGTTTGCCTCACTCTCTGTCGCAGGGAAATAGTGGAACGCCGCCAAGAAATCCCAGTCCCGTTCATTATTGTACTCTTTAAGGAAATTCGGAGGGAGCCCCAAGCAGTCATTTATGATGCTTTCCAAAAGAGAACCAATTCCAACAAAGCGAGAATAGAGATCTTCCATCACACTCCTGTCAAAGTGTAAAAGGGCAATTTTTAGGGAAACATCAGCATATTGACTTACGATTAGACCAAATGAAAGGGAAGAGAACAAGCGTAGGCCCACTGTGAACTGAGCATTACCTGAGTTCAGGTAGATTTTCAGGGTACACATTCATGCTTGACCCCGGTTGGAACACGAGGAAGTACTCATTCTTATCCACCGAGTGATCGGGTTGTATGTTGTAGCCAACAGGAATCTGACAGTCACCTGGCGCAGGACTCAACTTGAGCTTCTCTTCAGGTGGGTATTGAAAGAATGTCTTGGAGAGTTGTAGGGCTTTATTCATAAGATCAGTGGGTATGCCATGGTTCATTATATTGAAGAAGCCATGCTCAGAGCAAGCCTTGGTTATTGTCACTATTGCCTCCTTTTTTCCATGCTCATCACCTTCCTCATTGAAGAAAGGAGAGAGATCGATGGTTGAGATGCTTGAGGAGACCATCTCAATTCTTGATTTTCAGTCTTGCTTCTTGTGGTTGCTTGAGCGCTTGTCCCAAACCACCATTGCTTTATATAGAAGTTCACATACTTGCTATTTTGACACATTATCGATTGTCGTCAAGTTTAAATGCCATATGTACTTGCCATTTTCACACACTATTGGTTGTCCTCAAGTTTAAAATATCATACTTCAATTTAATGAAGATACGATTATCGTGGGACTTCAAATACATAATTTTGATCAGGTCGCAAGGATAACTTTAGCAACTTGAATGAGTAGGGAAGTGTATCCGATTTTGTCTATTCAGACCTCTATTTTAAAGGGTGATGGAGTACTCTAGTGCAAAACTATGGATGTCATGAATAGTAAATGTCTTTCAGCAAGTCGCTCCAAAGGTAGCAAGTACGGTGTGTCAAACAATTAGCAGCCAAGAGATCCAGGTATTGCATCAGTCCAAATCATGATGTACATTGAATTCATTAAAGAACAGAAAGGACTAATACATATAGAGCTTTGTCTTTTGGAAGATAGTATGGCGGAATCTTCATCTGTTTATTCCTGGTACTAATATTTCTGAATATAATACAATTATATTTTCCTGGTGATTTATATACTTGTTTTATACGATTCCATTAGATTTGGAGTCCATAACAATATAAACTAACTATAGGTTTCAATGAAGGTTAGGCTTTCAAGGCATATCTGGGCGGAGGTCGAGTTCGGTCTAAGTCCATCTTTTTGGTTGAAGAATTGATCGATTTTCTGAAAAAGCTTAGACTCCATATGTTCACAGCCCACTTAATTTGAACTGGAGATAGAAAGATATCTTCACAGCCACTTTGATCTGTTAAGCTTCGAAGGTATATGTAAGAAGCTTTCTCAATCAAAGAGTCATCAATCTGACCATTAGAGCTACTGTCTACGCACTCAGAGCTTCAGTTCGCGAGCATAAAAGGTTTTTGTCCAAAGTAAAACTCTCTGCTTCCACAGTTTGTATGACATCTTTTCCCCTTTCAAGAAAATGGAAAAAACTGTGATGATATACTCGGGGTTGTTTTATGCGGACTCCGACAAAGACAGTTTTGAGACACCAGTTTGAGTCCAATTCAAAATTGATAACGATTTGGGTCTTCCTACCAGGATTGTAGAGGCTCGTACGTCCACCAGCTAGCATGAGCTGCTTCTGCAGCATGGTTCTTCTGGACTCCTCACTAGTTTTCGCTCAATGGTCTGTTCACCTTCTACAACCGGGTCCTTTCAAGCAAATTGACGTCATGTGCTCTTTAAGTTTTCTACGTTTTATTGGTCCATTCAAGTTTTAACAAACCGTCCTTTTATTGCTTGTTTTTCTTCTACAAAGGTTTTTCCAAAATTACACATATTTCACATCCAATAGCTTGTTCTCCTTCTATAAAGCCAAAGCCTTTCCATGCGTTAGACGTAGTATTGTCGACACCACCTGCATACAGCCTGTCTATAGAGAAGTTTTTCCTCACATTCAAATACTTTGTAACCTTATTTATTTATTTATTTATCATTTTGTCATCTTCAAAACATTATAAGAATTTACCTCGACAAAAGCATGGTAAAATTATACTAGATGTTAATGCCCATAAAATATGGGTGTCGCATCTATGATTTATATCTTGCTACGGTATCCGCATGACCGGAAAGAACTTGGGAAGTCATGCAAGAATGTCCTCTTCTCAAAAGATTTCAAAGATAGCTGACAGAATGTGTCGGTTGAAGCATATTTGCTCATGCTTCATAGGGTTAAATCAAAGATACCCATATGGCTTCTTTTATCCCTTTCCTTTGTTCGGTTTGGATTTCATGACCAAGACATCTGCAGTTTTGTCTTTTGGAAGATGGTATGGTGGAATCTTCATCCGGTTATTCCTTGTACGAATATTTCTGAATGTAATACAATTGGATCCTCCCGGTGATGTTTATACTTGTGTTGTACTATTCCATTAGATTTGGAGTCAATAACAGTATACACTAACTGTAGGTTTCTATGATGGTTAGGCTTTCAAGGCATATTTGGGTGGAGGTCGAGTTCGGCCTGAGTCCATTTTTTTCAGTTGAAGTACTGATCTTGAGTAGCTTAGACTCCTCCAGTCACAGCCCATTAAATTTGAACTTGAGAAAGAAAGTGTCCTTAAACTTCGCTGATCTTCACAGCCCACTTTGATCTGATGAGCCTCATGGTGTCTGTTCTCAGTCAAAGGGACGTTAATATGACCATTTGAATTACTTTTTACGAACTCAGAACGTCGGTCTGCCAGCTTAAGGGCCTTTTTCCAAAATATAACTCTCTACATCTGCAGTTTGTTTGACGTCTTACCCACTTTCACAAAAATGGAAAAAAGCTTTCTGATACACTCTGGGTTGTTGCATGCAGATTCCAACATTTTAAGACAGTTGCGGGACACCAATTTGAGTCCCATTCAAATTGATATCGATCTGGGTCTTCCCACCATGATTGTAGATGCTCGTATGTCCGCTAGCTTTATCATCTCTAGGATAAGCAGCTTCTTTGACACGTCCTTCCAAATTTCTCATAAGTTTCCGCTGAATGACTGGTCCTTCCGAGCAACTTGACGTCGCATGTCTTTTAATTGTTGACCGGGAGAATTACCAAAAAAGTCTAAAACCTATTGCAATTGTACCAATTCAGTCCTAATTTTTTTTTGTGGCTAATTTAGTCTTAAACCTTTTATAATTATGCAAATTCAGTCCATCCGGAGAACTGACGTGGCATTTTTAAAATTTTTTTTATGAATTTATGAATTCTTTTTTTTTCCCATCTTCTCCTTCCCCTGGTCGGCCAATGGTGAGGCTTGCCCCTGCCGGCCGGAGGCGAGGGCGACGAGGTCAACCTCGCCGGCCACTAGCAAGGGCGAGGGTCAACCTCGCCAGTGGCTGGCGAGGCTGCTGTCACCGGATCTTGCGAGGAGCCTCGCTAGCCATTGGCGAGGTCAACCCTTGCCTTGGCTGGGCGAGGCCCTACCGGATCTGGCGAGGGCTGAGCTTGCCGAATTTGGTGGGGCCTCGCCCTCGCCAGTGGCTAGTGAAGCTGACCTTGCCAGATCTGACAAGGCCTCGCCCTCACCATCCTCGCCTCCGGCCGGTGGGGGCGAGCCTCGCCATTGGCCGGCGAGGCTGACCTCACCGGCCCACACCTTCGGTCAGCGTCGGCCAGCCAGGGGAAGGAGAAGATGAGGAAAAAAAAGAAAAGAAAAATTCAAAAATTCAAAAAAATATTTAAAAATTGGAAAAGAAATAAAAAATTATTTTAAGAATGCTACGTCAGCGCCGGCCGGCCAATTTTGGCCAGATGGACTAAATTCGCACAGTTGTAAAAGGTTTAGGACTAAATTGGCTCAAAAAAAGTTTAGGACTGAATTGACACAATTGCAATAGGTTTATGACTTTTTTTGATAATTCTTCCATTGTTGACCTATTAGTGGTCCATTCAAATTTTAACAAACCTTCCTTTATTGCTTGTTTATCTTCTACATATGTTTCTCCAAAATTGTACACATTTCCCATCCGAAAGCTTGTTCTCCTCCATGCTTTAGATGTCATGTTGTCTATACAAGGTGCATATCTCCTTTGTCAATTGAAGTTGTTCTGCACATTCAAATACACACATTAGTATCTTTTGATTATTCTGCCATCTTCAAATCATTATAAGAAGTTTTCTCGACAAAAGTATGGTAAAATTGTAAATTTGGCTTAACTAGATGTTAATGCCCATAAAATATGTGTCATATCTATGATTTATATCACGCTACGGTATCCGGAAAGAACTTGGGAAGAGTAATCTGCTAGTATGTCCTCTTCTCAAAAGATTTCAAACATATCTGACAGAATGTGTCGGCTGAAGCATATTTGCTCATGCTTCATCGGGCCACACATGAAAGACCACCCATTTGGCTTCTTTTATCCTTTTCCTTTGTTTGGTTGGATTTCGTGACTAATACATTTACAGTTTTGTCTTTTGGAAGATGGTATGGTGGAATCTTCATCCGTTTATTCCTCAAATGAATCTTTCTGAATGTAACTTAGGTTCGTCTGGAGTATATATTACTCCACTAGATTTGGAGTCACTAACAGTATAAACAAATTTTAGTTTTCAATGCTGGTTAGGTGCTATGTACTCCTACTAATGTAGGTACAAGAGCACGAGAGTGTCGTTCTCTCACCAGGCAGAAACATTCTCATATAGCTCGAAAGAGCACTCCATAAGTAAACGTCAATGGTTTGCTTCCATCTTTTCCCTGTTGTTTCAAACAGACGTTCGCGTGTGGATATCAGAAGGCAAATGTCAAAAACATCTGTAATACTATTTGACAATACATAAATATTGTACCCTCCCAAAGAAAATACTAGACTTGTGTTCCGACAACAAATCGCTGCCGGCCTACATTGTGGGCATGATTATTGCTCTTGAGAAGGTTACCATGCTTTCTCAAGAGGAGTCATGCAGATAATACTTATCACCCTCTTCCTTCTGAGAATGGATTCATATGAACCCTTCATTCTAATCATCTCCATCTTCTTGGTAATCAAGCTTTGCCACTGGAGGAAGCCCAAGCTCCCAACAGGTCGTTACCCTTCGCCACTCATAGGCAATTTATACCAAATCAAACCGAGCCTGGCCATGGCTCACTTCTTCGCAGAGTAGTCATGGCTTCACAGCCCTGTCATATTGGTTTGGCTCGGTTCCAAGCTGAGCATCGTCGTGTCTAGTCCTGAATTGGTCAAGGAAGTCCTCCAAGATCATGACCAAGTATTGGCCAACAGGCACAGGATGGATTCCCCAGTCAAGATTACTAAAGATGGCATGGGGCTTGTATGGGCCGATTATAGGCCACACTACGCGAAGCTTAGAATAATCTGTGTCCCTGAGCTATTCTCTGGAAGACGAATTGAAGCTCTAAGGCCCATTAACAGCATTTCATCTTTGAAACGTTTGGAAATTTAATTAGTCCTAACTGACTCTTCTCTTCGCCAAACCAACTTTATGAGTCTAATCTGCTCTCAATCACATCCTTACTTTTGAACGTGCATAACTGATAGGTGGTTCCTGAAGAGAAAAAAAAAATTAAGGAGCAAAAGATTGCACAGAGTTTAACATAGGATGAGTCAGGATCATGTGTCAGTAGGAGGATCATGCGGCCATTATCCAATATAACAAAAGGAGTTGGGACTTTCATTCATGTTTACAATTTAAATTTGTTGAGTGCAAGGAGTCTAATAAACAGCAGCAAGGACTAATATTCTACGGTTTTGTCTTTTGGAAGATAGTAGGGTGGAATCTTCCTCTGTTTATTCATCATACTAATAGTTGTGAATGTACTAAATTAGGTTCTTAAGTACGTATTCTTTGCTATGATTCCATTACATTTGGAGTCAATAACAGTGAACGAATTGTAGTTTTCGATGCTGATTAGGTTTTCTACACATGTCTGGGTCAAGGTTGAGTTTGGCCTGACTCCATCTTTTCATTTCGTGTTGCTGTATAATCATGTTAGTATTTGTATTTTGGGATGTAAAAAATATGTGGGGCTTCGCAGCAATTGCAACAGCAATGGGACAAGGTATAGGAATTGGGGTATCACACGCATATGGAACTTTGATGTTGCTAGTAGGTTTTTTCTGTACATGAGAATGGAGCACTACAAGCCAATTCAAAGGCCTCGTTAACCTGCATGATACACAGATTATCTCTGCATGCTCATATATATTTGCAGAAAATTCTAAATATGCGTAGTACCTACTCTTTATTTGTTAATTGCCACTACCATTAACTGGGCACAATGAATGAGTTATGTACTTCTTTCAAGCTGCGTAACTTAAATTATATCTCGATTTTGAGCGTTTGCAAAAATGGGGTTAATTCCAAAAAAAAGCACCAACTTTAGGTCGATGGACAAATATGGCCCAAACTTTTTTTTGTCTCGTAAAAAAGCATCAACTTTAGGTCGAGTGACAATTCTGGCCCAATTTTTTTTCATTTAAAAAAAATCACCAACTTTCACTTAAATTTTAAATTTGGCCCCCCTTAACTTAGATTCATTGATTGTTCTGCACTTGCTGGCTAATACCATCCATTGTCTTATTGTTTGAGCCATAGCTCGAAGAATAATGGTGAAACTGTGTCATCTCTTATACTTCACTAGCAAGTAAAAAAATCTCAAGATTGAATTTCTCTGGCTAGATTTTATTGTTTTGTCATAATATGAAGTTGTAGATCATCTCCCATCAAGAGAAACCATGGATGAGATCCACCAACCTCACGGCTAGAACCTTTTCTCCTTAAATAAGTTTAACTTCAAATAGAAAGTTAATGGTAGGGGTTAGATTTTGGATAGGAGTGAAAGTTTGTGATTTTTTATGAGACAAAAAAAAATTGGGGCACTTTCACTTAACCTAAAGTTGGTGCTTTTTTACGAAAAAGAAAGTTAGTTATTTTGTCTTCAACCTAAAGTTTATGCTTTTTCATGAGACAAAAAAAAAAGTTTTGCCAGATTTGTCCATCGACCTAAAGTTGATGCTTTTTTATTGAATTAGCCCTGCAAAAATGTGATTCGCTTGCATAAAAAAAAATTGGGGGCTATCATCGTTGTAAGAAGATACAAATTTCCTTTGTGGAAGCTTGCCGAAATTCTTATCCATGGTAGGGCCCATACAATATAAAGCTACGGTGATGTTCTGCGCGTGAAGAATCCCTCTTCCAATGAAGGAAAGAAAGGTGGGCCCAAGGTCAAACCTTTGACCTTGGGCACACACACGATAAACCTTCTTCTTAAAAGGAATAAAGGAGCGGCCGAACTCCTCTGCACGCGTATCAATTCTTGGTGGGACTTTGACCTGGGCACACGTATTTACGCAGGGTTTCTTTTTTCTTTCTTTCGGTGTGTTGCTGCTGTACCCGTACAAGAGAAAAGGAGGAGCCGCACGCCGTCAAGCTGAAGTGCGATCAAGAAAAGGAGTTTTTTTTCGGCATTTTGTTTTGAGCTTGTATGATAATTTTATACGGTGAGTTTATACCTAAATGAGTTATTTATTTATAAATACTTTGGATTTATAGTTAAATTTATGTGTGAGAAAAACTTGAACGTTTGAGCTGATTATAAACTCTAATTATCCAATTATAGTGGATTATTTACTGTTGGCTCTCCCCATGGACGTAGGTACCTATACTCGGACCAAACCACGTAAATTTCTGGTGTCTTTATTTTTCTCGTTTATTTCACTGATGATTTCACGTTGACATAAATTGCAAGATTCTATCGTTTCCGCATATTATATCACAACAATTGGTATCAGAGCTTGGGGTTAGATTTCTTGATTGTGATTTGGAGCTTTTGCTTGTCTAATTCCTATTTGGAAATTCTATTACTGCAATTATGTCTGAGAGGAAATCTGAAATTGAGAAGTTTAACGGGAGTAACAACTTTGTGTTATGACCACCGGCCGTTGCAGCGTGGATGGTAGATCCTTGGTCCTCCACCGCGGAGGCCAAGGTTCGAAGCCCTTGCGAAGCAGGGAGGCTGAAGCGCTGTGTGGTGACTTACCCGGTGGCACGGGGTGGTGGTTTCACCTGTGCTTCCCCCAGGTTCTTCCCGTCGGCTGCCGGCTTTTGGGGTTTCCTGGGTCACCAAAAAAAAAAAAAAAAAAAAAAAAAAAACTTTGTGTTATGGAGTATCAAGATGCGGGCTTTATTGACAACACAAGGTTTGGCCAAGGCATTGGATGGTGAAAATGAGTTACCTATCATAATGAAAGTCTCAGAGAGGGTAGAAATGATGGAAAGAGCAAAGAACACAATCTTGTTAAATTTGACGGATGAAGTTTTAATAGAGGTTGCTGAGGAGAAGGATGCCGCTGCATTATGGGCAAAACTTCAAGCACTCTATGTGAAGAAATGTTTGAGCAATCACTTATATATGTTGAAAAAGATGTTTCAATTTAGATATACTAAATGTACGTCTATCAGAACCCACCTAGATGAATTTAATAAACTCATGTTGGATTTGAAGAATGTCGATAAGATACTTGATGATGAAGAATAGGGCATGATGTTGTTAGCCTCTTTACCGGAGTTATGAGAGCACTTTATTGATTCGCTGTTGTAGGGGCGTACTACTATTACCTTAGAAGAGGTAAAGTCCGCATTATTCTCTAAGAAGTGGCAAAGAAAGTTGTGAGATAACGGTCTGGCAAAAGGAGCAGCACAAGCACTAATGATTCGGGGGTAGAGAACAACATTGAGAGCCTAGTAGTAGCAGAAGTAAAAGCATATCAAAATCACGCCATAGAAAGTCCAAGGGACGCGTGAAGTGCTTTGAGTGTCACGAGGAGGGGCACGTTAGGAGAGATTGTCCAAAGCAGAGGAATAAAGTTGATAGGCAAAATACCACAAACAGTGTGGCAAACGTTACCGAGGGGAGCACTAGTGATGCAGAAGCTATCTTATGTGTGACTGCTACTTTGTCAGGAGACGAATGGGTGCTAGATTCGGGGTGTTCTTATCACATGACACCTCATAAGAATTGGTTTACTAATTACCAAGCTGCAGATGGTGGTAGAGTTTTTTTGGGAAATAATGCAGTCTGTAAGGTTGTGGGGATAGGGACAATTTGGATTCAAATGCACGATAGGGTGGTGTGCACATTGACATGTGTGAGGCACGTACCAAAGCTCAAGAAGAACCTTATTTCTTTGGGGACACTCAATGACATCGGGTGTAGGTACACCGTTGAAGGTGGAGTAATGAAGATCTCTCGAGGTGCCATGATAGTGATGACAAGGAAGAAAGTGAATACTCTCTATCATCTACTGGGAGAGACCGTGACCAGAACTGCTGTAGTTTCATCAAGTGAGTCCGATTCTAACTTGACTCAATTATGTCATATGCGTTTAGGGCACATGAGTGAGGTAGGTATGACGATGCTGAGTGAAAGGAGGTTGTTGAAGGGTCAGAAGACTTGGAAGATGGACTTATGTGAGCACTGCATCTATGGGAAGCAGCACCGAGTTAAGTTTACTACAGCTATTCATTCAACCAAACGACCAGTTGAATATATTCATTCAGACGTCTGGGGCCCATCTTCGGTTCCTTCGAAAAGAGGTGCTCGATATATGTTGACATTTATCGATGATTATTCGAGGAAAGTATGGGTTTATTTTCCGAAGCACAAATATGATGTGTTTGATAGGTTCAAGAAATTTAAGGCATTGATTGAGAAGTAGTCAAATAAACAAATCAAGTGCCTGGGAATCGATGATGGCATGGAGTTTTCTGGTGAAGATTTTACTGAGTTCTGCGAGAAAGAAGGTATTGTAAGACACCGCACAGTATCTGGGACATCACAATAGAATGGCGTGGTAGAACGGAAGAACAAAACTTTGCTTGAGCGAGCTCGATGCATGCTTTCGCATGCAGGACTTGGTAAGGAATTTTGGGCCAAAGCAGTGAACATGTCATGTTACCTGGTTAATCGATCTCCATCATCTACTATCGAGTGGAAGACTCCTAAGGAAGTATGGTTGGGGAAACCTGTTGATTATTCCAGATTACGTATATTCGGATGTTCTGCGTATGCTCATGCGAGTGATGGTAAGCTTGAGCCAATGGTGAAAAAGTGCATATTTCTGGGTTATGCACATGGGGTGAAAGGCTATCGGCTGTGGTGCACTGATCCCAGATTACCCGGTTTTCTAATTAGCAAAAATGTGATATTCGACGAGACTGCAATGCTTCAAAAGATGAGTTCTAAGACACAACTAGTAGAGAAGACAGATCATGGTGTCATTAGTGAGGTGGAGCTTCGGGTGGAGACTCTGGAGATCTTGAAGGTAATAGAAGTTGAGACTACAAATGAAGCCATAGTTCCTGAAGTCGGTGATAGTGAACAACCAGCAAAACCGCAGCACACTATAGCTGCAGATAGACAGAGAAGGCAAATTAAATTATCGGTACGCTATGGTTATACAGATATTGCTTATGCATTGACTGTAGGTGATGAGGTGGAGACAGATGAGCCTTCGTCTTATTCTAAGGCGATGGCTAGTTCGGAATCGTCGTAGTGGCTAGGGGCCATGAGTGAAGAGATGAAATCACTCCATCAAAATCAGACATGGGAGCTGGTCAAAGTACCCAAGAGCCAAAAGATTATAGGAAATAAATGGGTCTTTAAACGGAAAGAGGGTATTCTCGGTGTTGAGGCAGCGGGGTATAAAGCGAGACTTGTGGCGAAGGGATATACACAGCGTGAGGGCATTGACTACAATGAGGTGTTTTCTCCTGTGGTAAGACATAGCGTGAGGGCATTGACTACAATGAGGTGTTTTCTCCTGTGGTAAGACATACTTCTATTCGTGTTTTACTTGCCTTAGTTGCTTCGCAGGATTTCGAGTTAGAGCAACTAGATGTGAAAATTGCGTTTCTTCACGGTGATTTGGAGGAACAAATTTACATGAAGCAACTAGAGGGATTTGCTATTCCGAGTAAGGAAAATCATGTTTGCTTGTTAAAGAAATCTTTGTATGGGTTGAAACAGTTTTCTAGGCAATAGTATAAATGTTTTGATACTTTCATAGCTAGTCAAGATTATTCAAAAAGTAAGATGGATAACTGCGTTTACTATAGGAGATTGGAGAATGGTTCTTTGATTTATCTACTCTTATATGTTGATGATATGCTGATAGCATTTAAGAATATGTCTGATATTGATGTGCTAAAGAGGCAGTTAAATGCTGAATTTGAGATGAAAGATTTAGGTGCTGCAAAGAAAATTTTGGGTATGGAGATTTTGTGTGACAGGACTGTAAGAGTTTTACGTCTATCTCAAAAGAAATATATTAAGAAGATAGTGGCACGTTTTAATATGCAGTTGGCAAAATCTGTAAGTACACCTTTAGTGAAGCACTTTAAACTTTCAGATAAATTATCACCGTAGACTAAGGAGGAGGAGGAGGAGCATATGTCCCGTGTTCCTTATTCAAGTGCTGTGGGTAGTATTATGTATGCTATAGTGTGCACTAGGCTTGATATTACACAAGCTGTGAGCGTGGTTAGTCGCTATATGAAGCGTCTTGGTAAAGCTCATTGGGAAGCTGTAAAGTGGATCCTTAGATATTTGAAGGGGACAACAGACGTGGGTATAGTATATCGAAGGGACAGAAATGGCAGTGAGACCACTGGTTTTGTGGATTCAGATCACGCTGGTGACTTGGATAATTGCAGGTCTTTAGCAGGGTACGTGTTTATGCTAGCGGGTGGTACAGTTAGTTGGAAAGCATCATTACAGGATCACATTGTCTTGTCTTCGACTGAGGCAAAGTACATGTCATTAACCTTTGTAGCAATGAGGCGATATGGTTACAAACTTTGCTCTCGGACTTTAGGTTAGAATAGAAAACTGTGGATATATACTGTGATAACCAAGGTGCGATATATTTGGTATATAATCCAGTTTATCATGAGCGAACGAAGCATATTAACATCAGGTACCACTTCATCCGAGATGTCTTAGCTAAGAGTAATATTATTGTCAAAAATATTGCTATAGCAGATAACCCGGCAAACATGATGACTAAATCTGTTTCTTTGGCGAAGCTTAAAATCTGCTTGAGCTCTATTAGCGTCTGTGAAGAGTTAGTGTCCATCGGGGTGTTGGAAGAGTAGCATGGATGATAAGTATTATAACTTGGCTTCAAACATCGAGCCAATGTGGAGAATTGTTAAATTATGTATTGATTTTGAGTGTTTATAAAAATGCGATTCGCTTGGATAAAAAAAATTAGAGGCTATCATCGTTGTAAGAAGATACAAATTTCCTTTGTGGAAGCTTGCCGAAATTCTTATTCCCGGTAGGGCCCATACAATATAAAGCTACGGTGATGTTCTGCGCGTGAAGAATCCCTCTTCCAATGAAGGAAAGAAAGGTGGGTTTGACCTTGGGCGCACACACACGTATAAAACTTCTTCCTAAAAGGAAGAAAGGAGCAGCCGAACTCCTCTGCACGCGTATCAATTCTAGGTGGGCCCAGGTCAAACTTTGACCTGGGCACACGTATAAAAACAGAAGTGTTCTACGCAGGGTTTCTTTTTTTTCTTTTGGTGTGTTGCTGCTGCACCCGTACGAGAGAAAAGGAGGAGCCGCACGTCGTCAAGCTGAAGTGCGATCAAGAAAAGGGGTTATTTTTCGGCATTTTGTTTTGAGTTTATGCGATAATTTTGTGTTGGGAGTTTATATTCAAGTGAGTTATTTATTTATAAATACTTTGAATTTAGGATTAAATTTAGATGTAGGAAATACTTGAGCGTTTGAGCGATTGTAAACTCTGATTATTCGATTATAGTGGATTATTTACTGCTGGCTCTCCCTGTTGACGTAGGTACCGATACTTGGACCGAACTACGTAAATTTCTGGTGTCCTTATTTTTCTCGTTTATTTTTCTGGTGATTTCGCGTTGACGTAAATTGTAAAATTCTATCGTTTCCGCATATTATATCACAACCTTGGGCACGTTGGTTGTGGATACACATGGTGAGGACAAAGATTGTTCCTTTACTGGAGGTTTCTGAGATTAACTTGAGAGATGAAACTGTAAAAACTGGAAATGATAGTGGAGGACTAACAAAGTGAAGCAAACCCTTATTTAGTTCACACCATTTGCAAATCTTGAAGATAGAACGCAAGAACTACTTGATTAAGACATTCCAGTTGGAAAAATTTTCATCCTTGCTAAGTTTCAATGGCATAATGAGTAATATGTATCACATCTTCCGGTTTAGAAGGCGGATGAGTCTTGTTCCTCACCCTCAGCTGCTGGTACTCCTTGTATAGGAACCCTCTGTACTTGGGTGACTCCCCGATCTCTGCAGTGAACTGTGACAGCGGCTCCACCCATTTGTCCCCGTGCAAGTTATAGAAGAAGGCAAATGAGTAACGGCTTCTTCCTTTCGATCTCACGACTCTGTGAGTGGCACTCTTGAACTTTTTGTTGCTCAACACCTTTTCCACCAGGCAGCGTCGACATGCAGTACAAAGATATAGCATCTATTGAGTGACATGATGGAAAGATGGAACAAAGAACGCAAGATGTAGTGCAAGAGCTAGGAATAGATGATCAATATGTTGATCTCATGCCGAAACAGGGGAAAAGAGTTGAACGTCTCACTTACCTGAATGACATCAGCTATATTGACTACAATTTTGCCTTCCGCAGGAACAACGGGGATCCATTCCCCGTCCTTGCGAACTTCAAGGCCTCCGACTTCATCCTGGAACACGAAGGTGATGCAGTTCCCATCTTCATGCTCCGTGATCCCGTTTGTATCTCTTTCTGTGGCAGGGAAATAGCGTAACGCCGCGATGAAATCCCAGCTCCGGTCATGATTGTACTCTTTTAGGAAATTTGGAGGGAGCCCCAAGCAGTCATTTATGATGCTTTCCAAAAGAGAACCAATTCTAACCATGTGTGAGAAGACTTCTTCAATCACACTCCTGTCAGAGTAAAAGGGCATCTTTTTTTAGGAATTATCAGCATTTGACTTACGATCAGAGCAAATGAAAGGGAAAAGAACAAGGGCAGGCTCACGGTGATCTGGGCATTACCTGAGTTCAGGTGGATTTTCAGGGTAGACATTGAAGCTTGACCCTGGTGGCAACACCACCAAGAACTCATTCTTGTCCGGCGAGTGATCTGGATGCTTGCTGTAGCCTGCAGGAAGCGGAGCGCCTGATCCTGGACTTGACTTGAGCTTCTCTTCAGGTGGGTATTGAAAGAATGTCTTGGAGAGTTGCAGGGCTTTATTCATCAGATCAGTGGGCGTGCCATGGTTCATTATTTGGAAGAAGCCATACTCGGAGCAAGCTTTGGCTATGGTCTCTATTGCCTTCCTTCTCCCATGCTCATCGCCTTCCTCGTTGAAGAAAGGAGAGAGATCAACTGTTGGGATGCTTGAGGAGGCCATTCCAAGTTCTCGTCTCTCGGTCTCTGCGTCTTGTGGTTGCTTGAGTGCTTGTCCTAAACCACCATTGCTTTTTATAAAAAGTCAACACTCGCATTTTGACTCGCTATTGGTTTTCCTCAAGTTTTAAAATGTCATACTTTATTCTAATTAACGATCCGTAGCAGTCGGAGCACGTCATTTTTTATCTAGTCAACGAGGAAAACTTTGGCAACATTAATGAGCCGTGAAATCGCATCCATTTCCGTCTGATCCGACTGTTATTTTAACGGGTGATACCGTGATGGCGTACTCTTGTGTAAAAATATGAAAGTCATGAAAATAAAGTGTCTTTCAGTAGTCGAGAGACCATCGTGCATCAGTCCAAACCCACTATGCATTTTTTAACTCGTTAATTATTTCAAAAAAGTCGACGACCAGCCTATGACATGCTTTGATTAAATAATCTTGCATTGGGCTATGAGTCTATGACAGCTTCGCGTAAGAAGCCAGCAGACTGCATGATGCCAAGTTGAAATTCGGTTCGATATGTCAGAACTGGCCGACGAAAAATCAAGTGGAGTGTATTTACCCGACCACGTTGGATTCATCCTCAGAACCAGAAAAATTTTCGATACGCCAGACGTAGCTGACGGAAACCAACTGGAGTGTATTTGCCCAACCACGCTGAGTTCATCCTCAGAACCAGTAAATTTCATGATGAGAGCGATAGAAAATCTGGCCTAGTCCCATTAACTGCTTCTTTTCGATCATATTCTATCTTCATACCATTCATTATACAGCTAAGGGCTCATTTCCTTCTGTCCACGACGATCAAGAAACATGCATCGGTCATTAGTAATAACACAAAGCGAGTCAATGAAAGCAAAGTTCAACTTGACCGGGCAGTTCGCCTCTTGCCTGACCTCGGGCAAAATATGTCATACATGTTAAGATATGGAATCTTTTTAAATTTCATATTAGCATACCAACTATAGATGAGTTGGCATTCCATGATTCTTGCTCTGTCAAAAATTGTATTTTTCCTTTTCTTTATAAGCGTCCACAATCTGTAAATTAAGTGATATGAAAAATCATTCACAAATTGTGAGCTTTTTCATGGTATCAGAGCAGTTATGCTCCTAAGAGCATTTTGATCGGTCTATTCTACAAGAATTAGCAATCATTGACACTCCTATCTCTGATGATGATTGAGTCATTCATGCACTTCGAGGACTTGGAACTAAATACAAAGAAATCGCAGCAGCGATTAGGGCTCATGAAAACACAATCAGCTTTGAAGAAATGCATGACAAATTGGTGGCCTATGAAACCCAACTAAAACTGGAAGAAATTAGACTTGAAGCAACACCAGTCACAGCCAACTACAGCAACAGAAGCCGTGGCACAGGAAGCAACTCTCGTTGGCCCAACAATTGCAGGCGTCATCAAAATTATTCTAGATCTAACCA
This sequence comes from Eucalyptus guilfoylei, assembly GCA_016097605.1. Taxonomy (NCBI): domain Eukaryota; kingdom Viridiplantae; phylum Streptophyta; class Magnoliopsida; order Myrtales; family Myrtaceae; genus Eucalyptus; species Eucalyptus guilfoylei. The sequence continues at coordinate 2,643,032 of CM027861.1, forward strand.
ACATCGTGGACCTTCTCATAGGAGGTATTTTGATCGGGACAACAGAGAGCCTCGTCCGACATGTCAGTTTTGCAATCAATATGGACACACGGCCAAATCTTGTTTTCGCATTCGAAATAGTCTCCGCGAACCTACTGCTCATGTTGCAACAGCTCCACGTCAAGAAAATGGCTGGCTACTAGACTCAGGAGCATCACATCACGTCACAAGCAATCTCAACAACCTCACCACTCACTCAGAGTAGAGTACGAAGGCCCCAACATGATCGTCATTGGTGATGGCACAGGTTTGCGTATCAGTCATGTTGGTTCTATTAATTTATCCTATCCAAACCAATCCTTTAAATTAAATAATGTTTTATGTGCACCTGATAGTACAAAAGACCTAATTTCCGTCTCACAATTTTGTCGCAATAACCACTCATCTATTGAATTTTTTGCCAATTATTTTTTGGTGAAGGACCTTCGCACGGGGGCAACGTTGCTTCGAGGAGGGCTTAGCAATGGTGTGTATCAGATGTGTCACGCCCCGATCCTTGAGCGTGTGCCCAACCCTCTTTGGTCGATAAAAAAATATGCGACTTCCCAGGATGAGTCGCCGACATTTTTTATTTTATTGCACATGCGTAAGCGAATAACAAATCCCTTAATAGTAACTATCTCGGGATAGAAAAGCAGAACAACACATTCACAAACAAACCACGCTTTTATAAAGATACCGAGTCATTTACAAAAGTCTATACCTAAAAGATTTCAAAAGATTAACTCTAAAAAAGAAGTGGTCCTATCTGATCTATACTTGAGGTCACCTCAGCTCAACTCCAGTCCTCCCTCTACGGCTTTGAAAATTTAAGCCCATGATGGGGTGAGATATAAATCTCAGCGAGTTCACGCTCTAAGCCCCGATTAGGAGGGTAATACACCTAGAAGCGTCCTAACCACACAATCACACAATTAGCATAGAGACTTACCTTATCTCAGATCCTCTTTGCAAGTCATTAGTACAGTTCATATCACAATGCATATAATCAATGCACATAACAATTGGAGCACCTCATCAACTTCATTAACCACAAAGGTCTCGATTATAAGGCCAAACTGTTATGACACGTCCCATACTATGCCACATAATTTTGTCTCATAATTAGACGCATCAAATTTAAACAATCATGTGTTCCAATTGTTAATTAAGCCTCTTAAGGCACCGTCGATTCTCATGTTCGACTATCTATTGGCGTAGCTAGGCATCATCTCTTCCCCATTGAGCACGGCTTCGTCTCTCAAAGACAACATTTCCGAAGGAGCATAGGTCCAAAATCTACTGCGACCCGATACGCTAATGCATGGGTAACCCGAAAAGGGATTTAGTAACGTCCGGCGTAATCGCTCGAGAACGGGTTCTCTTAACCAACACACAACCAATCAATCTCGGCCCAAGACACTGTGCATTGTACTCAAATGCCTCAATTAAAATAGTGATCTTGGCCTATTTTATTTGTATTACAAGAACCCGGTGAAAATAGTCGTGTATAGATACACGATCAAATTGGCCCCAGAAAATTCATAACCTCCACTTTAAAATCTCACTGTTTTATATATTATATAAAACCATTTTCGATGTTAAAATCCGACACCCGGGATTTTCTGAATAAATATCGAAATTCCTCAAATTTGGGAATAAATGACCAAAAATCCAATCAGCACTCAATTTGCACAAATTAACATCCAATTGCATAAATTGAACACATCATTGCAATCAGCACAAAATTTCGGTTACCGACTATCCCGATCTAATTTTCGAAAAATAATTAATAATTAAATAAATTACCGGCAATTAAATAAATTACAAAATAAATAAATTAAAGCACTTAATTAACTTAACCTAAACTAACCAAGCTAATTAATCTAACTAACAATTAAATCTAACCATTCTACCTAATTAAACTAATTACACTAATTAAATAAAACTAACTCCTAACTAAATCCACCTAACTATTCTAATTAAACTAACTAAATAACTAACTATATACTTAATCTAACTAAACCATCCTAAGCTTAATTAAACTAACTAACTCACTAATTAGCTAACTAATCCACATCTAAGTGTCATTAGCCTACTAATAAGGGATTAGAACACGAACTCATCGGTTAAGCACGAAAATTGGCTCACAGCAACGGCAGCGCGATGGCGGCCGAGACTTGGGCTCACGGCGAGGCTAACGGAAGCTCAGACCGGCTGAAATCGGCCTTGTAGTCCATGGCCAAGGACTGTCTTGGTTCCAAGGAAGGCTAAAACGTTGCTGGGCTACACAGTGGGGTTGGGTTGACGAAGATGGAAGGTGTGCGAGCCTGCTGCAACGTGGAGGAAGGATCGGTGGGTTGGGCTGCTTTGGCGACGGAAGAGAAGACTCGGTGGAGGCGGATGAGCTAGTGAGATGCGGTCAATAACCCAGCTGGAGTTGACCGATGAAGGCCCACGATGGGGGAGACGCGCGACAAGGAGACCAACCAAGGTGGAGGGGGATTCGGTGGCAGAGGAGCTACAGGTGGGATGGCGCCAAATTGGTGGGATTTTGGGGTTCAACTGAACGTTGCTGATTGACTCAGTGGCAACGTGGTTGTAGGGGTGAAGATCGAGAGGTAGTGGAGCAGCTTCAGTCTTCACGGCAGCTTGAAGCTCACGGGTGTGAGGGGGGTTTTGATGGAGTAGCACGTGAAAGTGAGGTGAAATGAAGGAAAATGAAAGTAAGCAGAGTTGATGGAGTTGGCGTCGAGGGGAGGCGCATGAAGAAGACCGAGGCAGCGGTCTTGGCGACGTGGAGGCAGCCGTTCCGTGGAAATTGAAAGGGAAACAGCGACCGTGGGGAGCAACTGGATTGGGGGGGAAAGAAGTCAACAACATTATCCTTCCAATTGATTGCTTGTCCTCCTTAATACTTTCCAACAAATATACATCCATGAATTAACCAAATTGATGCCAAAATGCAGCCCTCCTCCTTAGTTCCGAATTTCACTAAACTTTGGCCTCAATTTCTTCTCCGATTTCTCCAATTTGAGGTCCAATTTCGTTGAAGAAAAAGGCCGTACAATTTTCACACTTTCCTATCACCAATTAGCTCAGCTTGGAAGCCCAAATTTCCTTCGACTTGGCACATCTAAATTTCCATTCGTTTTCCAAAACGTCCGAATCAATTTTCCGTAAAAATCCCAGAATTTCCAAAAATCTTCGAGGATGAGTCAACGTTTCTAAAATGAATCGTGACACAACAGAACTTTCAATTTCTGAAATCGAGTTCAATTTCGCGGTTAATTTTAATTTGACATGATTTTAGCGTGTCTTAGTCTACCAGGTAGCTTTTGGGAATTTTTAATGCAATTGACCCATGGTCGATTATTTTTGAGTCACAACGTACATCTTCTACACATTGGCAACTTTCGGTTGTCGTGAAAATCTCGATATTTCAAATACGGACACAGGGTACGAAAATGATAGAAAAATCGGTCTAGTGCCGTTCGACAGAAATTTTGCAATTAGGTGGAATCACCCACGCACTAATCACATATCTCTATCGAATCGACCTATCTCCGATCTCTGATCGATTTTGACGGTGCCATAATGACTCTTGCAGATTAGCATGGTCGAGTAGTCAATTCCTAGTCGAATTCTCATGTCTATTGCATTTAGATTCCTTAACGGCTTCACCTGATAGGCTAGTTAACTCGTGAGTAGCCAACTCAGAGAAAAAGCTATAGGCACGTCGATGAAAAGCCCATTTCATCTCATCAAAATAAAATTCAAAAACTAGGATATCACAGGATGCCTCTCACAAATACTCATCCAAAATTCTTAGCCTTTGTCAGTGGGCAGACAAAACCAATGGTTTGGCACAATAGACTAGGCCACCATTCATTTTGTATTCTAAGTCTTGTTCTTAATAATTTTCCAACTCGTTTGTCTTTTGAGTCAATCGTAGGCTCTAAGTTATCCTGTGATGCGTGTCAGTGCAATAAGAGTCACAAACTTCCATTTGGGGTATCAACTCTTGTGAGTCATTTTCCGCTTGATATTATTTTTTCCGATGTTTGGGGTCTTGTGTCAACTGCTTCAATTGATGGTTTTCGTTACTATCTTATATTTGTTGACCACTATACGAAATACACTTGGCTTTATCTTATAAGAAAAAAAATCAATGTTACCCAAATTTTTTAATAGTTCAAAAGCTTGGTTGAAAAACAATTTTCTGTCTTTATTCAAAATTTATACTTGGATGGTGGTGGAGAATTTCAAAACTTAAAACCTTTTCTTGCAAAACATGGAATTTCCCATCTAACTACACTACCACACACACCGGAACACAATGAAACTGCAGAAAAAAAACACCGACACATAGTTGAAACCGGACTCGCCCTATTACACAAAGCAAATCTACCACATTTTTTTGGTCATATGCGTTTCAAACTGCTACATACCTCATTAATCATTTGCCAACACTCATTCTAAATGTGCATTCACCATTTCAAACATTATTCCAAATGGTTCCCAATTATAAAAGACTACGCACATTTGGTTGTTTTTGCTATTTGTGGTTACATCCATACAACACAAATAAACTTATGTCACGCTCTCGATAATGTATATTTTTAGGTATTCATTGTCACAAAGTGCGTATAAATGTTTTGATCCACAAAATAATCGTTTTTATATCTCACATCATGTTGTGTTCGAAGAAAACACATATCCATACCAAACACTTCTCAATACTAAAAGTGTCTTGTCAACCCCTCAAAGTTCATCTCCTCCACCTACTATTTCACTTCCGGTTTTAGTGCCAAACATTGGACCATCTGCACAAGTGCCCCCTCAAAGCAACATTTCATCCCGTGCTGCATCCTCATCGACTTCCCAACCTTTAAATCAATCCCAACAAATGCCACCTCTTGAAAACCCAATTGCCACTATCAATAATGACCAAACATCAACACCAAAAAATCCACCTACAAGAACTCACAAAATGACCACTAGATCCCAAAATAATATTTTCAAGCCCAAACAAATCAACCACATCATCACCAAACTATAGAACCAACAGGAATTATACAAGCTATGTGCGATCCTCAATGGTGTGAAGCAATGTCGGCTGAGATCAATGCCCTTATTTGTAACGGGACTTGGGAACTAATACCTTTTGATCCATCTTTGAATGTTGTAAGTTGCAAATGGGTTTATCGAATAAAAAGACGTGTGGATGGCAGTATTGAGAGGTACAAGGCACGTCTTGTGGCCAAAGGTTTTCACCAATGACCAGGCCTTGATTACATCGATACATTTGGCCCGGTCATCAAACCAAATACTATTTGGGTGATTTTATCATTGGCTTTAATGTGTGGATGGACATTGAGACAAATGGATGTCAACAATGCCTTCCTCCAAGGAACTCTTCAGGATGAGGTTTACATGTCGTAATTGCCTGGTTTTAAAGACCCAGAAAAAAAAACACACATTTGCAAACTTCGCAAAGCCATATATGGGTTAAAGCAAGCTCCGCGGGCTTGGTATAATGAGCTAAGTTCATTCCTTCTTGCAAATTCATTTGTCAATTCAAAGAATGATAGTTCGATGTTCATTTACTCTCATGGTGGTGTTCAAGCCTATTTTTTAGTGTACGTGGATGATCTCATTATCACAGGAAGTGACCAAAAGTTTGTTTCAAACTTCATCACCGCTCTCTCTAATCGGTTCTCAATTAAAGACTTGGGGCCACTGAATTTCTTTTTGGGAATTGAAGTCATTCCTACAAAGACCGGCTTACTTCTTTCTCAACATAAATACATAAGAGAGCTACTTGAACGCTTCAAAATGGAAGATGTAAAAGAGGTAGTGACACCATTAGCCATGGGTCAATCTCTTTCGGTTCATGACAAACAATCACCAGCCAATAGTACAGAATTTCGAAGCCTCATTGGCGCACTTCAATACCTCAACATCACTTGCCCAGATCTTGGTTTTGCAGTAAACAAGCCATCTCAATTCATACATAAGCCGACCACAACCCACTGGACAGCTGCAAAACGGCTTTTACGCTATCTTAAGGGAACATTATTCCATGGGTTGCACTTGAGACGCGACACACAACCTGTGCTTCATGCCTACACCGATGCAGATTGGGCAGAAAACATTGATGATCGCACATCTGCTTCGGGTTTTGTGATTTATATAGGGGCCAATCCTATCTCTTGGAGTTCTCGAAAGCAACGATTGGTTGCACGGTCGTCTACTGAAGCAGAATATTGAGCCATTGCCACGACCTCGGCGGAACTCATTTGGGTAAAATCTTTGCTTCAAGAACTTGGCATTCACATGGACACGGCACCAAGCTTGTATTGCGACAACATAGGTGCTACTTATGTTTGTGCAAATCCCGCCTTCCATTCCTGAATGAAACACATTGAGATAGATTACCATTTCGTTCAGGGAACTTGTTAAAGCCGGCAAGATGCGAGTCTCTCATATTTTCACCCATGATCAACTTGCTGACATTCTCACGAAACCATTATCAAGGCTGCGGACAATACAATTACGAGACAAGATGGGCGTTTCCGATGGAACGTCCATCTTGCGAGGGCGTGTTAAGATATGAAATCTTTTTTGATATTATTTTTTGAATATGAAATCTTTTTGATATCTTTTTGAATTTCATATTAGCATACCAACTGTAGATGAGTTGGCATTCCATGATTCTTGCTCTGTTAAAGATTGTATTTTTCTTTCTCTTTATAAGCGTGTACAATATGTAAATTAAGTGATATGAAAAATCATTCACAAATTGTGAGCTTCTTCAATACGAACTGCTAAGTAATACAGATGAAGAAAAAAGGCAACGAATTCTTGAGTTATCTGTAACTAAGCTAGCTGTTTTGTACTCCTACTTACATATGTACAAGAGCACAAGAATGTTGGTTCGCAACCAGGCATAAACATTATCATCTAACTTCAAAGAGCACTCCACGAGTCTGTCAACGGTTCTGTCATCTTTTCCTTGCTGTTTCACAAATACGTACATCCATGTCAAAATGTCTATACTATTTGACAAACATGAATATTGTTAGAGCACTCCAACCATCTTTTCCTTGCTGTTTCACAATTACGTACATCCATGTCAAAACGTTTATACCATTTGACAGAACATGAATATTATACCCACTAAAAGAAATACCAGACTTCATGACCAAGACACTTGCATCTTTGTCCCTTTCCTTGGTTTGGTTTGGACTTCATGATCAAGACACTTGCATCTGTCTTTTGGAAGATAGTATGGTGGAATCTTCATCCATCTATTCCCTGTACTAATATTTCTGAATGTAATACAATTGGATTCTCCCGGTGATGTATATACTCGTGTTATACGATTCCATTAGATCTGGATTCAATAACAGTATAAACTAACTGTAGGTTTCAATGATGGCTAGGCTTCTAAGGCATATCCGGCTGGAGGTTGAGGTCAGCCTAAGTCCATTTTTTTCGGTTGAAGTACTGATCTAGAATAGCTTAGACTCTAGAATTAATGTTCACAGCCCATTTAATTTGAACTTGGGAAAGAAAGAGTTCTTAAACTTTGCTGATCTTCACAGCACCCTCTGATCTGTTAAGCTTCAACGTATCTGTCAGAAGCTTTCTCAGGCAAAGGGACGTTAATCTGACCATTAGTCATTTTCTACGCACTCAGAATGTCGGTCTGCGAGCATTAAAGGCCTTTTCCCTAAGTGTGACTCTCTACTTCCGCAGTTTGTTTGACATCATTTCCACTTTCACAAAAATGGAAAAAAGCGTTCTGATATGATCGGGGTTGTTGTATGCGGATTCCAACACTGGAGGATAGTTGTGCGACACCAAAATCATTCACATTTCCCATCCGATAGCTTGTTCTCCCTCTATAAAACCAGAGCCTTTCCATGCTTTAGATGTCATGTTGTCGATACCACCTACATATAGCTTGTGTGAACAGAAGTTATTCTACACATTCAAATACACACATTAGTAGCCTCTGATTTTTCTGCCATCTTCAAATCATTGTAAGAAGTTTTCTTGACAAAAGCATGGTAAAATATAAATTTGGCTTGACTAGATGTTAATGCATATAAAATATAGGCATCACATCTGTGATTTACATCACGCTACGGTCTCCAGAAAGAACTTGGGAAGAGTCATCTGCTAGTATGTCCTCTTCTCAAAAGATTTCAAACATATCTTACAGAATGTGTCGCCTGAAGCATATTTGCTCATGGTTCACAGGGCTACATCAAAGATAACCATATGGCTTCATTTTAACTTTTTCCTTTGTTTGGTCGAATTTCATGACTGATAAATTTACAGTTTTGTCTTTTGGAAGATATTATGGTGGAATCTTCATCCGTTTATTCCTCGAATGAATCTTTCTGAATGTAAAGTAGGTTCGTCTGGAGTATATGTTATTTGGAGTCGATAACAGTATAAACATTTGTAGTTTTCAATGCTGGTTAGGTGCTACGTACTCCTACTTATGTAGGTACAAGAGCACAAAAGTGTCGTTCTCCTACCAGGCAAAAACATTATCATATAACTCGAAAGAGCACTCCATAAGTCAACGTCAATGGTTTGCTACCATCTTTTCCCTCTTGTTTCAAGCGCACGTAAATATTGTAATACAATTTGACAATACATAAATATTGTACCCTCCAAAAGAAAATACTAGACTGGTGTTCCAGCAACAAATCGCTGCTGTCCTACATTGTGGGCATGATTATTTCTCTCGAGAAGGTTACCATGCTTTCTCAAGAGGAGTCATGCAGATAATACTCCAACTTCTTGGTGATCAAGCTTTGCCACTGGAGGAAGCCCAAGCTCCCAATAGGTCCTTACCCTTCGCCAATCATAATCATAGGCAATTTACACCAAATCAAACCGAGCCTGGCCATGGCTCACTTCTTCGCAGAGAAGTCATGGCTCCACAGCCCTGTCACATTGGTTTGGCTCAATTCCAAGCTAAGCATTGTCGTGTCTAGTCCTGAATTGGTCAAGGAAGTCCTACAAGATCATGACCAAGTATTGGCCAACAGGCACAGGATGGAGTCTCCAGTCAAGATTACTAAAGATGGCATGGGGCTTGTATGGGCCGATTATAGGCCACACTACGCGAAGCTTAGAATAATCTGTGTCCCTGAGCTATTCTCTGGAAGACTAATTGAAGCTTTAAGGCCTATTAACAGCATTTCATCTTTGAAACGTTTAGAAATTTAATTAGTCCTAACTGACTCTTCTCTTCGCCAAACCAACTATATGAGTCTAATCTGCTCTCAATCACATCCTTACAGTCGTGCATAACTGATGATGGTTCCTGAAGAGAAAAAAAAAAATTGAGGAGCAAAAGATTGCAGAGTTTAACATAGGATGAGTTAGGATCATATGTCAGTAGGAGGATCATGCGGCCATTATCCAATATAACAAAAGGAGTTGGGACTTTCATTCATGTATACAATTTAAATTTGTTGAGTGCAAGGAGTCTAATAAACAGCAGCAAGGACTAATATTCTACAGTTTTGTCTTTTGGAAGATAGTAGGGTGGAATCTTCCTCTGTTTATTTGTCGTACTTATAGTTATGAATGTAATAAAATTAGGTTCTTAAGTATGTATTCTTTGCTATGATTCCATTACATTTGGAGTCAATAACAGTATGAACAAATTGTAGTTTTCAATGCTGATTAGGCTTTCAAGACATGTCTGGGTCAAGGTTGAGTTCGGCCTGACTCCATCTTTTCATTTCATGTTGCTGTAGAATCATGTTAGTATGTGTATTTTGGGATGTAAAAATATGTGGGGTTTTGCAGCAATTGCAACAGCAATGGGACAAGGTATAGGAATTAGGGTATTACAAGCGTATAGAACTTTGATGTTGCTAGCAGGTTTCTTCTGTACATGAGAATTGAGCACTACAAGCCAATTCAAAGGCCTCGTTAACCTGCATGATACACAGATTATCTCTGCATGTTCAGATATATTTGCAGATAATTGTAGTTTAGAGAAAAATCTAGGAAATCTAGAAAATGGATCAATAATTTAACAAATCACACAGGCTTCGGAGAACTGTAAATTTGTAGGATTTTAAGCCCTTGACAATTGTAAGTACATCAGTAGAAGCTTTTCTAAGTCTTCATACTGCAAGGAACAGTTGAGCAAAGGGAATTAGCAGAATACATTGAAGTGCCAAAGCTAACTCGCTTTTGAATTCTTAAAGGAATCATACATCTAATGCTTCTAAGAAGGTGAGCACATCTTGTTTTGGTTGAAGAGCTAAATTCTTTAGCATTATTCCCACAATGTTTATGTTGGTGTCGACATTTCTCCAAATTTCCTTGTCTTGTTGCTCAAAGTCAGAAGATGGAATACTAAAACATATTCCAGTTTCTAAAGATGTGTAGTACCTACTCTTTATTTGTTAATTGCCACTGCCATTCACTGGGCACAGTGGATGAGTTCTGTACTTCTTTCAAGCTGCATAACTTGAATTACAGATTGGGGACGTTGGTCGTGGATGCACATGGTGAGGATAAAGATTCTTCCTTTATTGGAGCTTTCTGAGATAAACTTGAGAGATGAAACTGTAAGAACTGGAAATGACAGCGGACGACTAACAAAGTGAAGCAAAGAAGTATCTTGATCACAACTCTTATTTAGTTCACACCATTTGCAAATCTTGAAAGATAGTACGCAAGAACTACTTGATTAAGACATTCCAGTTGTGAAAATTTTCATCCGTGCTAAGTTTCAATCGCATAATGAGTAATATGGATCACATCTTCCGGTCTAGAAGGCGGATGAGTCTTGTTCCTCATCCTCAGCTGCTGGTACTCCTTGTACAGGAACCCTCTGTACTTGGGTGACTCCCCGATCTCTGTAGTGAACTGTGGCAGCGGCTTCACCCATTTGTCTCCGTGCAAGTTATAGAAGAAGGCAAATGAGTAACGGCTTCTTCCTTTCGATCTCACGACTCTGTGAGTGGCACTCTTGAACTTTTTGTTGCTCAACACCTTTTCCACCAGGCAGCATCGACATGCAATACATAGATATAGCATCTATTGAGTGACATGATGAAAAGAGGAAACAAAGAACGCAAGATGCAGTGCAAGAGCTAGGAATAGATGATCAATATGTTTATTTCATGCCGAAACAGAGGAAAAGAGTTGAACGTCTCACTTACCTGAATGACATCAGCTATATTGACTACAATTTTGCCTTCCGCGGGAACAACGGGGATCCATTCCCCGTCCTTGCGAACTTCAAGGCCTCCGACTTCATCCTGGAACACGAAGGTGATGCAGTTCCCATCTTCATGCTCCGTGATCCCGTTTGTCTCTCTTTCTGTGGCAGGGAAATAGCGTAACGCCGCGATGAAATCCCAGCTCCAGTCATGATTGTACTCTTTTAGGAAATTTGGAGGGAGCCCCAAGCAGTCATTTATGATGTTTTCCAATAGAGAACCAATTCTAACCAAGTGTGAGAAGACTTCTTCAATCACACTCCTGTCAAAGAGTAAAAGGGCATCTTTTTTTAGGAATTATCAGCATTTAACTTACGATCAGAGCAAATGAAAGGGAAAAGAACAAGGGCAGGCTCACAGTGATCTGGGCATTACCTGAGTTCAGGTGGATTTTCAGGGTAGACATTGAAGCTTGACCCTGGTGGGAACACCAGCAAGTACTCATTCTTGTCGGGCGAGTGATCGGGTTGCTTGCTGTAGCCTGCAGGAAGCGGAGCGCCTGATCCTGGACTTGACTTGAGCTTCTCTTCAGGTGGGTATTGAAAGAATGTCTTGGAGAGTTGGAGGGCTTTATTCATCATATCAGTGGGCATGCCATGGTTCATGATTTGGAAGAAGCCATACTCGGAGCAAGCTTTGGCTATGATCTCTATTGCCCTCCTTCACCCATGCTTATCGCCTTCCTCGTTGAAAAAAGGAGAGAGATCAACTGTTGGGATGCTTGAGGAGGCCATTGCAAGTTCTTGTCTCTCGGTCTCTGCTTCTTGTGGTTGCTTGAGTGCTTGTCCTAAACCACCACTGCTTTCTATAAAAAGTCCACATACTCGCATTTTGTCTCGCTATTGGTTTTCCTCAAGTTTTAAAATGTCATACTTTATTCTAATTAATGAAGATTACCGTAGGAGTTGGAGCACGTCATTTTTATCTGGTCACGAGGAAAACTTTGGCAACATCAATGAGCCGGGGAAATCACATCCATTTCCGTCTGATCCGACTGTTATTTTAATGGGTGATGACGTACTTTTGTGTAAAAATATGAAAGTCATGAAAATAAAGTGTCTTTCAGCAGATTCCCCACAAGGTAACATCTAGAATGTACTAAACAATCACCAGCCAAGAGATCTTGCATCAGTCCAAACCCATTGTGCATTTTTTAACTCGTTAATTATTTCAAAAGAGTCAAGAGACCAGCCTATCACATGCTTTGATTAAATAATCTTGCATTGGGCTATGTGTCTATGACAGCTTCGCACAAGAAGCCAGCAGACCGCATGATGCCAAGTTGAAATTTGGGTCGATGTGTCAGAACTGGCCGACGAAAAATCAAGTGGAGTGTATTTACCCGACCACGTTGGATTCATCCTCGGAACCAGAAAAATGTTCGATACGCCAGACCTAGCTGACGGAAACCAACTGGAGTGTATTTGCCCAACCACGCTGAGTTCATCCGCAGAACCAGTAAATTTCATGATGAGAGCGATAGAAACATCTGGCCTAGTTCCATTAACTGCTTCCTTTCAATCATATTCTATCTTCATACCATTCATCATACAGCTAAGGGCTCATTTCCTTCTGTCCACGACGATCAAGAAACATGCATCGGTCATTAGTAATGACACAAAGCGAGTCGATGAAAGCAGAGTTCACTACAGGTCGCGACTTGACCGCACAGTTCGCCTCTTGCCTGACCATGGGCAAAATATGTCATATGAACTGCTAAGTAATACAGATGAAGAAAAAAGGCAACGAATTCTTGAGTTATCTGTAACTAAGCTAGCTGTTTTGTACTCCTACTTACATATGTACAAGAGCACAAGAATGTTGGTTCGCTACCAGGCATTAACATTATCATCTAACTTCAAAGAGCACTCCACAAGTCCGTCGACGGTTCTGTCATCTTTTCCTTGCTGTTTCACAAAGACGTACATCCATGTCAAAAAGTCCATACTATTTGACAGAACATGAATATTGTACCCACTAAAAGAGCACTCCTACCATCTTTTCCTTGCTATTTCACGATTACGTACATCCATGTCAAAACGTCTATACGATTTGACAGAACATGAATATTATACCTACTATATGAAAATACTAGACTTGTGTCCAACAACAAATCATCCATCATGCATCAGAATTTTTTCAGAGACAGATATTGAACCAAATATTCTGCGCATATAATGTTTGGCTGTCATAACATCTTTACATTCATCTCAGAATCTCTCGCTCCTCCCTAGTATAGTAAAATATAGTTGCCGACATAACATCATCACCTCCACGATGATGGTTCAGGGACTTAATAGTGCTAGCCTATCAAAGAAAAGGTCGAAAAACCAAAGGGTAGAAAGAGAACCACAAAGTCTCAACTAAGAATACCAGTAGACTCTTGTGCTTAACAGATATTGGAGCACAATAGAGTGCCCTAACATTAAAGAGAATGCATGTATCGTTCTTCTTCCCTGTCAAATTCAGCATGATTTTAAGACCCCTCTATACATATCTGGACACTAGTATTCAAGAAGTACAGGCCCTGAGAAGAGTTCACTGGCCATCTTCCTCATCACTGTCTTCTTCGTCATTGTCGTCATCGTCTTCCTCATCATCATCTGAGCCATCATCATCTTTTCCCTGTTAGCAACAAGAAGTCAGGATGTACAAGAAACTACATGATGAAGTCCAAAATTTACCAGACTAGTTGCACTGTTTGAATCTCTCATTCTGGTGAATTCTAAACTGAAAAATCCAACTTTTTTTGCATGGCAGGACCTTTTTTTTGCATGGCAGGACAGAAGAGAACTAAATGATAAAATAAAATAAAAACGCACTATTTTGTTACCTGCTCATCAAAGTAAAGAATAAGGAACAAACAGAATACACCTATCCTGTAAAGTAACCTATATGCTCCTCAAAAAGATTGACAGGAGCACGCAAGCAAGGAGCAATTTTGCATTTGCACAGACAGATAAAATAAGAAACTTAGCTGAGACAAGTCTACTACATTAAGAAGCTTTTTGAGACCACGAGTGATTTCTGCAGCAGCAGATCATAATATATCAGCGCCCACAAAGGATCGCCCTAGAAGGTAAGTCCTGATTATCTCGGCAGGCAAAGAATTTCTCTCCAGGAAATGTTTCTGGAAATGTTCTAAAGGAGATCACCTTAAATTTCCAAGTATAAAGCAAGAAAAAGATTCATTATAACTTCTTAAACACAGGCAATTTGAGGAAAATTCCAAATTACAAAACTCTCCATTGACAGTTTAGTAGAGTTTTCTACTTAATAACTGCTCTTGTATGTAATTTTCGAGTTATATAGAGCAATCAGGTGAATATATGCATGCAGGCAGGCAGGCATCAATTCTAAGATCATAAAAACAAGGTCCAGTACCCTATAACAGACTCTTCTGGCTCCAGTCCCAAAAGCCTTGACATTTAATAATTGACACCCAATTTGACATAACAAATACAGCCATAGATTGGGTGCAAAATAATAACAGAAAGTAGCCACAGAACTCTAGAAACAAAATGGAGTAAATCTAATCGGACAAACTGATGCTATTTAAATGCAATAAGAGCCCAAACCATCAACAGTTAGTATTAACTGTCCGACTGATCCTAAAGAGCAGTTATTTGCTTGTATAGGTACGCACGAGAGAGTTAAGGACAGGGCAGTGCATCAATTTCAACAATCCAGAAGCCATGAAGGACAAAGAAGAGCAGAATATGACAAGATCAAAGGATGATTCAGTCAACACCAAAAGATTTCTAATCCATCTAATTGCAGACATTAGAAATCACAAAGGCAAAGCATGAACTGCCATAAAAGCCATTTGAGGCCTAAAAATAAGGTAAAAACGAGGGAAGCAAGGGAATTTGCTTAAGTCCCAAAAAGGAGCTCATGTGTACATGTCTAGCTCTCCTAGCAAAGACCAAACGTATAAGTCACACATCTGATGTAAGCAGAAAAACCATTTACCTCTTCATCATCTTCATCAGCATCCTGAGACAAGATGATCATCAACAATTTAGTATAATTATAAAACCTTTGAAGCATAACTAATAAGAGGGAGCAAAGGTTAAGGGGTTACATTGTTAAAATAAGTAAGAGGATTCGCCCACAAATCCTCCTTAATAATGTCTGCAATCTGCAATATTCAAATTATTATTTTCAGCAAAATTGACTCTCGTCAGCAAATAAGAAAAAGAAAAAAGAAACCAACCTCGTCATGGATTTCATCGATAACTTCTTTATGCTGAGCATCACTGAACCAATGGAAGAAGCTGATCCCATAACAAAGAAGTGGGTGGTGAGTCACAATGCATGAATAGAAAGTCCAACAAATATAAAAACAGCCTACACAGATGCTGAGAAAATTAGTCAATTTGGATGAGCCTTCTTTAGATAGAAGGTATTGAAAAAAAGAAAAAGAAAAGACAGTGATAAACACTTTTTCCAAGTGTGACATCAGAACAGTACAAGAAATCCCACATTCTCAGCCTTTTTGAAGCAAAAGAAGCATTACAAGATAATGCATGGGAAGATGATTTAAACTTTGTCCTGCTTGATATCGATTCAGAACAGTGGATTCTTTTGGTAAAGGATTTTGGATCTCACAATTTCAAAAAGCAAACTGCTGAAGGACATGAACTAGAATAAAACCACAAAGATGGGAGCAAAAACCAATCAGGCACTGCTGTGATGGATTAACTTATAGTTTGAATGATGATTCCTTTAAAAGTCCATGCGAAACTATAGCATTCAATAAAAACTGAAAAATAGATCCCCGAAAAGAAAAACAAAAGAAAGTAAAGAAAGATGGAGGTTCAAATGCATGATACTGTCTCAAGAAAAAAACAACCATAATCTTGAAAGAAAACATTTCTGACCATTAAAATCTGATCTAAAGGCAGATCAATTTCACTATGTTATAGAGCCTCTGGGTTGAGAAAGATACTGACCTTTCATCTGACAAAGGTCTTTTGTTCCCTTTCTTCTCACGTGCGACTCCATTTGGCAACCCCTTCACATTACAAAGAGGTGGCCACATACCATTAAGATAGTAAGCTCGGCAATAAACCTGGACCTACAAAAGCATATAAACTTACCATGCCTTCTTTCCACTTAATTGACGTGGCAGTTATTTTAGTTCCTTCGTCGAGGAAAGTGTAAGTCTTTGTAAGCTTCGAATCTTCAAAGAAAGGATTTGACCGGAAGTTCTAAATAAAAATGAAGCAATAAGTACAGAATCTGCAAATTTAATGTCTAAACAAAAAGGATAAACCACATTAATTCCATATAGATGAATATATCTTTATGGAAAAAAGGGCAACAAAGTTTAAAAATCTCTTACGAGCCAAGATTGGTGAAGAAAAGAAACAAACTCACAAAGGTGATGGAATATCCCGATTTAACATCCTTCGAATCCTCCACTTCCAGGGAATCAAGGTACTTAAATATCTATCAGAGAGGGGGGGAAACATCACTCAAACTATGCAAAACAGAGTAATTTTCCAAGCAAATAGTAAGTAGAAAGTTCTGAATATAAACATCATTGTCGAGTGGCTGGTCAACTTTGCTAGAGCCTGAAAGAGTCAGTGAGGTCGACTATAACAGAAATGAGCTCACTGATATTTTTCTCCAACTGACATAAGAATAGAAGACAAACCTTTTGATCTTCTTCCGTCAAAAGTTCACCAAGCATAGGATGACTAAGGAACTACACAAATGATAACAGCTCGATTAGAAAAATGAAAATTGTTGAATTGTAGCGGCCAAGTTCAGTCCAATCAAAGACTAAAGAGATGAGAGCCCAATTACTGACAGCTGTCAGCCAGAAATCAGGGATCGACTGTATGATCTCATTGCGCTTATCATATACTGGCTTGCGTATCTCGTTATACTTCTGGTCTATCTCCAAAACTTTGTCACTGGCCTCCTCATTGATCTATCAACACAACCCAAAACCAGACAGATTAATTAACACGATAATACGCAACACAGCATCGCAGTTTATTCAACAAATTCTAGCGCCCCAATGACAATGTAGATGCAGAGAATGGTCACTACAATGTTCTTCATTACAACTGACTGCATTGTAGCAATTAAAATCTACTCTCAAAGTTTCCAAAAGCTGGATTCTCTTCATCACCATTGCAGCAAGTTTCTATCAAGAGGGCAGCAAAAGCTTCCATAATTTTCAAGAAACACAAAGAGCCATTCCCTCATGACCTCAATCAACAACACAAAACGAAACCATAAAAGAAAAAAAAAAAAAAGAAGAAAAACGACAACTCTTTACGCTGAGACATTGCCCGAAAAGAAAAAAAATTCAAGAACTCAACCAGGGCAATTCCCAAACTCCATCATCTTGACCGTCAACAATCCACACGCAAAAGCAGTGGGAAATTCACATGTTTGGTCAAATGGGCACCCAAGAAAAGCCATGACCACGCACCTTCTCGAGCTCATCCTGAATTTCTTGAAGCTTCTCGATGGAAACAACGAGCTCCCCATCGATCTGCTCCGAATTCTCGGTCGTCCCCTCTGACCTTCTTCCCCTTGTCACCCACCATCGCTCGCGTCCGCCTCCTCTGCTGCTCGCCAGATGTCAAGCTCCGCACTAAAACCCTACACGCCCGAGAGAGAGGAGAGGGGAGAGAGAAACAGAGGAGGGCGCTAGGGTTTTGGGGGGTTTTATTAACAGTGCGCAGGGGGGGTGGGGGAGGAGGCGTTGTTGCTGTTTTTCGTCGGGCAAGAAACGGTGCGCAGTTGCCGAGTTGAACTCGGCCGAGGCAACCGAAAAACGGAATCTTGGAAGTCGAACCAGACAACCCAAGAATCCGAATGTCGGGCGCGTCGGGAGTTCACGAAACCTCGTACCGAGCGGATCTCTGAGCTTCAACCGGCCGGATCGGTCGTGGCCATGGTGGTTAACAACCTGCTGCTGGATTATTATAGGATAAAAGTTAAAAAAAATTCTAAACTTTACTGATTGTGACTCATTTGTCTCAATTTTTCATGTGATACATTTACTCTAAATTTATACAATGTAACATATTTGTCTCAAATTTATTTCCAAAAATCCAAAATATTTGTGGTAACGACAAAAAACCCCAAACTTATATCTATATATTATATTTATTCCAAAAATTTGATGTCACATAAAAAAATATGGATTTTTTGATGTCACAAAAAAAATTAGAGTAAATATGGTAAAAGTTTGAGATTTTTGATATCATATAAATAAATTTGGGAGAAATATGTCATAGTAGACAAAGTTTTGAGTTTTTGGTGTCACAAAAAATAATTTTAGATAAACATATCGCTCTAGATAAAGTTTGGGATTTTTCAGTGATTTTTTATCTTATTATTATTATTATTAGTTTGAGATTTTTAGTTGTATGAAGCAAGATTTTGTTATTGTCAAAATTCAAAAGGCAATGTCATTATAAGTCTGAGAAAATTTCAACAAAAAAAAAAAAAAGTCCGTGAAAAATAATCAACTCGACAAAAATGGGGTCAACTATGACAATCTAATAACATTCAAGATCACACAAATATCAATCCCTCTCATTCCGAGATAAGAATTCAACAATCACTTGACCAATTTTCAACTTAATATTACCTTACACAATAGCATAAACTCTACAGGCTGAATCTGAAATTTGTTTATACTTTGCGATCTTAGACCCACATGTTTCATCGTAGCGTTACAAAACAAATCAAAGAATGCGTGAGAAGGTAATTTGCGTAATTTGCCATTTACAAGTTCGTTTTTTTACCCTTTTTTCCTTTGAAAATTAATTGTTTGTTTTCCGGGGTTATATTTCTGACCCCCATATTTCACAGTAACATTACGAAAAAATCAAAGACGAGTTGCATTTACAAGTTCGTTTTTCTACCTTTTTTCTTTGAAAATTGATCATTTGTTTTCTTAGGCTATATTCCGGAGCACCAAGATGAAGAAAATGAAAGGAAAAGACCCAAAACTTTTAAATTTTTTCCTCATATTTAATCTTACGAAGAATTTCAATTTTTCATAATTTTCTACACGAGTTTTCATCGCCCCCGTTTCCCAAACTTAGCCTTAATTCAAGTGGAGAAAGGGACATGAGGAAAAGGAAATTTGAGGGCTGATGAGAACAGAATGGGCCAGGGAACATGGACCTGGCTCAAACGAAAATCACCTGCATAGGCACTTTGGATCATATTGCATTATCTTGATAGATGGGCCTACATGTCTTGTTTCGCTTTTGCTTGACAATTTGGCTCTTTGTTTCTATTATTCTTAAAATCCATGAGACAGGTAGGGAATTGAAGGGAAACGATGTAATTAATAAAAGCAATTAACAGGCTTCTCATTTGGATTTGCAAAAAAAGAGACTATTCAAGGAGTGTTGTGTTAATCCATGCTTGGAACCTATTTACTGTTTATTACTATAGATATGTTGTTTTTATGATGTTAATTGAGATCCTCTCCATTTATCGTAAAGAAGAAAATCGAGTTATGGTGAAATTAAGAAGTTCGATTGGTGGGGGTTATCTCATAAAAAAGGGCAGCCAGTACTTTAGTGGCCCTAAAGAACTTCTTCATTTGGGGCCAAAGGGTCATCATCACTCCCCTTTCAACTTTTAATCTAGATAGTGGACAAGTTACTATTTTAAGACATCAAAGTATTTGTCCAAACATTGTAAGCATTTCAGAGAGACAAGACATATTGACCCGGTTTGCATTAGACAAATGTTGTTGCATCTTTTGCCTGCATTATTAAAGGTCACTATTGCAAAGTGGCTTTTTAGGAGATCAAATCAAACTACAAAGATTTTATTCACCTTCCAAAATGAATTCATTCTTATCTTGCGGTACTGTTTCATTATGAGCCCTCTGAACTTTATAGATCAAGCTCAACACGTGCGTCATCAAACCGAATCCAAGATATTCAATTTGGCCAAAAAAGAAATTGTGGGGATCTTCCATTTCAATCTCAGTTTCTTTCTGCTGTGTATCACACAACCTTCAATTCTCCAATAGCCATAGCAACCATGTGTTTGCTAAGTGGTCCATGAGAACCATTACCGCGCAAACTAATTTGATGCTGAAATATAAAGGTCCCCTTTCAAGACATTCCATTTGGCAAAAGCCAATGTGTGGCCTGATTTCTTAAGATATTACCTAGAGAATTTCTGTCAGAAATTAAATTTTCAATAAATGTCCATCCCTCTCTAGACAACGTGATTTTCATGTAGGGACAGTGGCTTGATTTGTTTAATATTGTAGCTCAGGGATATATCGCATTTGTTCTTTCTTTTGCAGTAATATTATTTTGGGTCGCCCTTTTTAAGATATCAAAAGTGACAGCCAACTCCCCCATCTTTTTCTGCATTTAAGTTTCTTTGCTTGTCCATGTGGTTCACTATTTTTTGTTGGTCACATCATGCCCAGGAATGCTCAAGATGTCACATTTAATCGGGTTCCCTTTCAAGGTTGAAAGTTCTGTGAAAAGGAGTTCTTATCGAGCAACCATGCTTTCAACTTGAGCTGCTATTATTACATTTTGTGGTTCAAAACGACAGATCCTAATCTAAAAGTAGTTCATTTTTGCTGCTATCAATGGCTTGTCAACAGAGTCTCACAATCTAGCCAATTTTTGAAGATTTGCAGATCTTTTCATTTATTAAGTTGCAATTTTGCCTTATTTTGCTGTATTAACACTTAAAAGAAGAGGAGAATATTTGCTGTCTTAAGTTCTAAGATTGAAAACGTATATGCAAGATTCCAAACCGTAGTTACTAAGCGTGGAGAAACCAATATGAAAAGGATCATCAATGGGTTCCACATTTAGCTGTCGGATTGGTTCAGGCCACTAAAATGCACAAGCAAAACAACTTGTGTTCATTGACATATCAGCATCCGCTTTTATGATGAGTTGGGTTTGAAACTGTCATCGCAGATGACATTCCTTAACATATCATATCTCTCTGTAAGTAGCATCCTCCATTAAAGGCATCTTACCTACCCTTCCTGAAATCCCCATCGAAGAAAAAAGAACAAGAGCTGAAAAAAGGAACTCCTCTCATTCTGCACCATAGAGGAAGCCGATGTCTTATCTTGCATTTTAAGAGAAATGCGGAGATTACCCGGAAGACTGAGTATGCCAGAACATGGACAGTCTGACTAATTGAATCTTAAACAATTTTCTATCGCCCTTTGCATACTGTCTTTATAACAGTGGAGACACTGAATCATCTATAGGGTCAAGAAGAAAGCAGAAACATGGTAAGGTGCTAAAAGAGTACTGGCTTCTGTTGGATTATGACAGGCAAATTACCATCGACTTTTGCAATTTGAACTCGTGCTCAATTAAGTTGCATTCTCTCACAAAGTTCAAGAACTTGATCTTTTATGCATCCATGATAGGAACAATCTCCAAAAGATCAGGATTATGATTCTGTTCCAATGCCAAATCTTCATGTAGGGAGCTTGGGCTATTTTGCTACTCTAAAGAAGCTTCATCACATCCAAGTGTTGTATCTGAGCTTAACAGTCACATGCTACTAAAGAGAAGGCGAGAAGTAGGACAGCATCATCATCATCATCTTTCAGCCTACACTGTTAAAAATTTCTTGTCAAAATCTTAAAGCATATTGGGGAACCATTGACAGGCTTTGCATAGAGATCGAGTTTTCTAGGGTTGTACATTCTTGAAGCATTGACTTCATATTTTGTTCAGCTTTAGTTACAGATAGAAAATGACAACCCACTCACATTCTCACGAGACAGACGAGTCTGGTCTATCAAAACTTAAAAGTGGCTTTTAATTTAAAGTAGAGAAGAAGGGCCCATCATATGGAAACACCTCCATTCCTAGACAGGACAAGAATGGACAGAACTTACAAATGTAACAGACAAGGGAGGTCAATCATTCCAGGTCCTCTAGAAATACTCTCAGACAATTGCCTAGAAAGCTCCAACAAAATCAAAATCCTGATTTTTACAGGCTAATTCGGCTGCTTTGTTTTGACAAGACATGAAGACACCAGACATGGACCCTGTCTTTTCAAGAAGTATTCCATAATCCTTCAAAGAACAAAAACAATCTTATTCTCAGCATAATCACTCCTAATTGTTATTGACATCAAATGCTAGGAAAAGTTTACAAGGAAAAATTAAAAAGCAACGAAAAGAAAAACTCATGCTTCTCAGTTCTCTCCTCACCTCTCTTATAAGAAATCAAGATCTTTCACCTTAGCCTCAGCTTGCAATTTTCCTTACTGGCATGGAGGCATCCAATGTCGGATGGGGCCGTGGGATCTTCGGCTTGTCGTTAGTCCTGTGAGCAGTCTCAGCAACATTCACTGCTTTATAACTCTTGCACCCCAATAATCCACCTCCGCTCAATCGGGGTTTCGGACCCTGCTTTTCTGTTGATGATTTTTCTTGGGTCAGTTTACCATTAGCAGTTTTGACTTGACTAGCATCCTGGAAACCGGATGAAAGCGAAACTTCCTTCTCCTCATAATTGGAGACCACTGAAAAATCAGCTGCGCTGGCTGTCACAATGCTCCACTCGATGCTGGCTTCACTTGGCGTGTACAAAGTGGTAGGAGTCATGCACCCAGAGAAGCCATCGGACACTTGCCTAGTGAATAATGGAGGCACACTACTTGTGCCGGATAGGTTTTCTATCTCAAATAGATCAGAACTTGCCTCGCTGCCCATGTCGTCATTTGCTTCACTGCGTTTGGATGAAGTCAGGAAGCTTTGGGCTTTCGGAATAGCGTCCCAAGTGAGAATTGATAGTTTCCTCTCCAGGTTCATCGCCACTGCATCACCTTTCTTCTTTGCACGGGAGCCGAACACCTCGAGAGAGATCCGGGGCTCTTCTTCTACTTTGTTTCTGATCTCCGCTTTCATTTGTCTTTCGGCAGCCAGTTTCTGCAACCCATCATGAAGCACCGGGAAAGCAAAGTGCTCCTCTCTTTTTGGCCCAGCTCTGGCCTTCTCGAAACTTGAGCAGCTCAGCTCGTCTTTATCCTGAAATGTAGGTTGAGATTGAGACTGCTTATTTCTGATGGCTAAGTTCTCATTTTCCGTACTCTCTTTTCTGATCTCCTCTCGTCGGATTCCTCTGCACTGAACGTTTTTGCTGACGTATATGGACTTCCTATCTAAACAAGACTTGTTGCAGCTAAGTCCTGCTAAAAAGCTCCTTCCGTTGGAGCTGTTCTGCTTCCCCTGGTATGGAATCCTCTGAAAGCTTCTCAACAAAGTAGTTTGGCTGTTCGAACTTGTCTCAGAGCTCAGACTCGGTATTCCAGACCTGGTCTTCAAGCTCCTAGAATATGGATCGAGATGACTTTCTTTCTTATACACGAATTTCCTCGTGTAATCATCCGCAACTGGTGGAGCAGAGTCCTCATCTATGTCCATGTTGAAGTACTTTTCGGCACCAAAGACACCGATCTCGCCTTCTCTAGCCGTGGCCTTCCCTAAGCCTTTCGGAACGTGAGTCTCCTCCCTCAAAGGGATGGGAGGAGACGAAATCCGAGCTGACTCACCAAGCTTCTGCACGAAGCTCTCTTGTGCCGAATTCAGATAAACTGAAAAAGAAGCGGTTCGAAGATCAGTGTAGTTATTTTCACCCTCCATGGATCTGTCTGAGAACCCAACAAGGAGTAGCAGAGGGAATTTGGGTTTGCTGCTTTACCTAGCTTTGAGAGAGCAAGATCAACAGCTAAAGCTCTGCACAGAGAGAGAGAGAGAGAGAGAGGAGAATTCTAGGAGGCAGATCGTATTGGGAGCTTTTTTTGTGCATGGACAGGTTGAAAATGTGCCTTTAAGTAATGGGAACTGATACAACAGAAGGTTGCTATGCTTGGCATTTCATGGTCCTTCATTCGGAACAACCAGTCTCAACGCCTAGATTTTTGGTGGGGTCACATTGATTTTGGATCGTGGCCTAGTTTGCTTGGAGAGCGACGCGCAAGAGTCCTTTTTATCCTTTCAATCTGAATCTCACTGTGCTTAAATGCCAAAACCATGTTTTCTTTAGTCTTAATTATATTAAAGGGGGGCTTCATGGGTCATCTTGATCCCATCAAAGTATCATCTTGTTCGCCACAGTGGCATCTGTTCTATTAAGTAAAACTTCATTGCGAACTTGGCCACGATTCAATCTTAGCTCAGATGTTTAGATAAGAAATGCATCATCTTCATTCAGCAAGTTGCAACAGCTCCTAACGCGGACGCAACACTATGAAGTCATTAAATTTCGTCCATGAGAAATTGATAAGTTCAAATCATTCCGCCTTTAATGTGGACAAAAACAGGTGCAAAGAATGTACTTTTCAACACATTTTTTTAGCAGATTCCTCAGTGACTTGAAAACTACATTAAATGAATGTGAAATGGAGACTATTAGGTAGACGTTTATCTCCATTGCCAGTAACTCATGGCCAAATCAAAAGTGATCTTAGGGTAAATTACCAAAGAAATTGTAAATTTAATGTACTTGTGTCAATTCAATTCAAAACATTTTAAAATTTTTGACAATGCGTCAATGTAATCATAGACGTGGACGCCAACTATCCTACGGTATGTGAGGAGCTAAATAGGTAGAGTCAAGCTTTTATATGGGGGGAGTCAAGAGGGAAGGAGGAAAGGGCACCTAGTAAGCTAGGGTGACTCACTTGCCCGAAAGAGCACTTTCACATACCTCAGATTCTCTTATTCATAGGCTAAGAGCAGAAGCAAGGTTATTAGATACCTAAGGAAAGCCCAGCCAGAACCACACGTGCAAGTTTCGCTGCATGTAGCTCGTCCGCCCCTCTAATCAAGAAGAAATTGTGAATCAAGTTATGCGGCTCCTCTGACTCTTGGTCAAGCACCGACGGCCCCTGACTGTTGATGATAACAATTTTTGCATTTTAAAAAAAATTTCTATACTCTTGTCATTTTTAAATTTCTTTTTTTTTCTTTCTTTCCGTTCCTTTTACCATGCAGCTGGCGAGCTGACTTCCGGCAACCATTGCCCTCACTAGATCTAGGGTGGACGATGGTCGCCTAGGTGAAGGCAGCCCTTGCTTTGGCCAACAAGTCAAAGCGAAAAAAGGAAAAAAAAAAAAAGGCGAAAGAAAGGGAAAGGAAAAAAAATGTAAGAATTGTTCATGTTAGCGTCAACCATGCCCCGTAAAACAATTGGCGTCCATGTTATCAATTTCCAGTTAAGATGACCGGAAGAATTACATTAGCAAATGTCAAAAGGTTTATGACTCAAATGATTAAATTAAAATGTTTAGGACTGAATTGACACAAGTGTAATACATTTATGACATTTTTGATATTATACCATACCACGATAGAGTAGACCCAATAGTCGAATTGTTTACATGGTGTCCAAAGGTGCCTCAACGGTTGTTATTGACGCAACTAAAGTATAACCTCGACCAGCCCCGAGGATACTTCCAGTAGCCGTTTACCATTGTAGGGTGAAAAATCAGAATAATGAGACAGAAAACATACAAATGTAATAACTTCAAAGTGATCACAATGTCCGTCCCTTACTTGCTATAGCATGTCTCTCCACCATAATTAGCTAAGTTACTTCGGCTTAGGTTCTATACTTATCCCATGTCTAATACTTGCCAGGAAAAAGCAGAGACTCGGGTGCACCCACAGCGAATGCTAAAGCAGTTTGTGTATTGTACCAAGAAGCAAACGGATAACAAATGATTGTACCAGAAATCTCAGAGTGGAAGTACAAAGGAGAGTGGCCAGTAGCTTCCCTCAAAACAGGATGCTAATGAGTCGTGTTCAAGGGGGACACATACAGGCATAAGTTACCATTAACAGTGCTGCAAAATTCATCAGGAAGAACAGAATTGAAGAAGCCAAAAAGGAAAAAAGGAAAAGGCTACAGTACTACAGACCGTTTGAAGAATTAGGGTCACCTGTACATAAAATTAGAAGGGGTTGCACGTTATCTCACCTCTCTCTGGGGATGCACATTGAACAGCTAAAGCAGCCGTGTTAATGCAAGAACTGCACTCTAGTCATCCTTTCTTTAACCCATCTGTGGTGCGGATGTAGAGCTGCTTTCGCCAGCAACCCAGTATCGTTTGACAGCGAAGAGAACTTTCTCAGTGATCAGAGGACCATCCTCATGGTCCACCATCTTTGTGTTCCACCTCATTCCACCCACAATCCTCTTTACCTTCAGTAGCACATCCACTTCATCCCGGAATATGACTGCTCCTTCAGGTCGTAGGATACGATCCATCTCGAGGAGAATGTCTTCCATGTTACACCTGCAGGCCACTAACGAGAATTGAGTAACTTCAATTAATGATATTAAACCACCTCTAATCACCATCTACTCCCATCATAAGGTGGCTTCCAGTGCTTCCTGCAATCTGCCATCTAAATATGCTATTTATGTAGAAGCTTAGCTTTTTTTAATCAATAACCTACAGCAGAATAGCAAATCATATGAAGGTTTAAGAGATCACTTACTTATCCTTGTACAAGCTGAAAACTCCATGTGCGTGAATGAGATCATATGTCCTCGGATATGTGGAGAAGGCTTCGCACCTGATTACAGAAACCATAGGTTAGAGGAATTTAAGCCAAGATTGCAGTTTATTAGTAAAACTAAGCAACAGAAGAACTTGAGAAGATGCAATAATGAAATCACTATAATTGGAATGGAAAATTCCTTAAAGGAGGCATGCACAGCAAATTGCACATAAAGGTAGCACACGGTGAAAATTCTGTTTTTAAAATGACTTGCTTCTACAGAAAATGACGAATACCAGCAGCTGATAGGCACTTGTTGTAACCCTAATAAACGATTTGAAAGGCTGCATCCCCTTGGTTTACATCCTCCATGAGTATAATGACTCCTCTTGCATTACCATAGGTCCCATATAAGTGGGGTCCACAATGCATGCAAGAGGGAAGGAGAATACACTGGGGGTAATCTAATAATTAGCCCTGTTGGTGCTTGTCGATGAGTACTTACCAAAAAAATATACCGACAGGTACCTGAACATACGCCTATGCAGAAGTCAACAGACTCTAGGTTCTGCTTACAGGGTTGCGCAAATCAGTTGCTTAAGGTTTTCAGTGGTTGCTATTTTTGTAATCCACCCCAAACTGATGAAATCTCAATATAAAGTGACATCTGACCAAGGGACAAAGAGACTCTGTTACAAATTGAAACTTGGTGCTTTCATGAATAGCCAGCATAGAAAACAATGTTAATAATTTCATAGGTTATACAACCTATAAAGAACCACAAGAACCAGATGTGATATCTTACATCTCAGCACAAACAGACTTTTGAAACAAGAGACAAGCAATATGAGCTCATGGTCCTAGAGTTACCGAAATTTAGTTCCACTGCCCAGAAAATAGCAATTTCTGAGTTATAACTGAACGAAAAGGATTCATGTTTGAAAACATACCAATCATGATATATGCCTATCAGCCCACGCTCATATATAACACCAAGAGTGTCTCTCTTAGCTATTGTGGGCATGACATTCATGACCCATAGCTTTGGAGATTCCAGTGCTGCAGCAAAACTCCCCAGACCAGCATTCATGTCCATGATGTTTCGATACCTCCCAGAACCAATAATCTTGTTCTCTGTCTTGTAAAAGTTTACATGTTTCCTCCATGTCTTGTTGTCCTCCTGGAATGAATCAGCTGACACTCCAGGTATCGAACCACTGGAAACTCTGTATGGAATAGCATTTAATCTTTCTGGAAATGACTTCCATGCCCCAACAACTTCTTCTAGATGAGTAGTTTCAGGGTAAGGAGTAATGCATGCCTCCATTTTCTTGTACCTGCAGATCAGCAACTCTAATAACATGAAAACTTGAAGATCTTTCTAATAAATATTGCAGAAACTACCATAAGTTCCAACAGTATCCAGTCAATACATGCTCGCAAGTGCTATTAAGGTCCATTACCCCCTCACCCAACTTTAAAGTAAAGTAACCATTGAACAGTGACTGAACGCCAAGATAACAAGAAAGTGACAGATACAGTTGAAGGTCAAATATGTACCAGACATCATCTGGATTTGTGGATTTGCACACCACGGGCTCCAGATCTTTGCCATGGCAGTTGGTTCTTTTTTGCCATATAGCAATTTCTCCCCTCTCATGCTTCTTCTCCCAGCAAAGACGTTCAGCAGTCTCTTCAATTTTCCTTTGCTCCTCCTCAAGTTCCTCTTTTGGACGCTGCCATGCTTGGTAATTGTTGATCCAGTTAATGGGAGGACCAGCAAGCACCCAATAACCACCGGGTCTAAGAACTCGATCAACTTCCATCATGTACATTCCATCTGCAAAGGAAGATCATAAAATATAGATGAAGTAAAATAAAGGGAATATTACACTGCATGTGTTCTGTGGCAAGAATTCCAAGGAAATTTCCTAAGTTATGTGAGACTGGCCAAAATCCAATGCCAAATTTCTTCCTGCATAATATCAGCACAAAACTGAACCTTCCTCGACCAGCCTCAGAAAGACTTTTAATTGAAAGAAAAAGGAGAAACAAAGATGGGGGGAAATGTGAACACTTGGTGATGGACTACACAAAACAGAAGTCTACATTTTTCACTACAATAAAATCTTGAAAGCCAATTGATGTGAGCAACTCCTAAATTAAACTCACCATTGGAAGTCCATGGTATCAAGCAGCGAGAGCAGTGAGCCATGTCAAAAGCTCTAGATGGATATGGCAGTTTTATGGTCCCAAGAACTCCAATAACTGCAGGGACACCTCGTTCCAGTGCAAATTGAATTTGAGCTTCATGAGAGTCTCTGGGTGCAAATGACATGGCTATAACATTTTTCTTAAACAGGTATGCACCCCAACTCGCAACCTATTAACATACATGAGCAAATATGAATAAAAAACCCGATGATATTGAAATTAGCATTAGACATGCACATACGCAACAGTGAGAGAGATTTCACCACAATAGGAACAACATCTGAATAAATCTAACTTCCACGCATATATTGAATAGTTGATCCACCTAATGAAGAAATCTAACACAAGAATAACCGATCTGAAACAAATATTTGTAACTTGCACTAGCACACTTACCCCACATCCAGTGTCAAGTGCAGTCCTAACCAGCCCATTATCCAAGGGAATAATAGAGGCAAGTTCTTCAATATAAGCATCAGCCCCATTTGGAAACTGCGTTCCCCCTCCTGGAAATCTGAACACATTGCCCTCATACTGGATCCAGTTCTGAACAGCCTTTTCAACAGTCAAGCTCTTGTACGGTGCATTGGCAAAGGGAACATAGTCGCGACTCTTGGGCCATGGGAATGGGGTCACATATCCTTTGGGCGCTGGGACAAGGCAACGCAACTTCCCTTCTTCAGTGGGACAGTGCCTCTCTCTGTAATTCATATTTTCTCGAGGGAACATCATAGCACGCATTTGGTCCTGACATGGCGTGTGATCAATATATTGATCATTGCATGGCTTGAATTCCTCGATATCCGTGTCGGAATCATCCATTACCCTCGCATCACGGATTTCTTGTGTTTCATATTGTAGATTGGAGAGGACACTGCAATCGGCCTGCTTGGTGACTTCAAGTGCAATGCTGTCTCCTTTTCCAAAACCACTTCGCTGCCATGCACCCAAAATATAGAAGGCACAGCACAAGGCAACTATGACAAATATAGGCATTGAACTCCTACTTCTTCTCTCATTTGGGATGCCCTTATATGCCATGAGGCACCTGGAAAACTATAGAGTCCAATTAGGATTCTTTAGACGAGGACTAAATCAATATAGACTCAAACTCTAGGTTAAAAACAACAGCACCCACTTTCAAAAAGATGGCTTAATTTGAATTATGCATGCTAAGGTATATAAATGTATGGATATACAAACCCACCCTGGGGTGGACGAGTTGGTTAGGGCACACACTGGCCACACGAAAGGCTAGGGTTCGATTCCCCTACTCGTCACATTGCGTGACTTAAGTGGGGTGCCATGGGAGGTGGGTCCCCGCGCTAGTGCCCCGGGTTTACGTCGTCGGCTGCCGGCTGTATGGCAGTTCCCGGGTTGCCAAAAAAGAAGAAGAAAAAGTATGGATATATAGAGTTCTTAGCACGGATGTGAGAAAGTACCACCATATGCAGCCGAAGACAGCCAAGACCATAACTTCACAGTGAAAGTGTACAATATCGCATTTACAAAGTAGGCCAGTCATCATGATAGATAGAAAAACACTTCCAATTATGTCAATGGAGTGAATATGCAGACAACGCCTTAGACCCAGCTATCCGTTGGCAATGCATCATGAGGCCTCAGTGAGCCCACACCATCAACAGCTGGGACTGGCATCATGTCACTGTCAAATTGCAGCATTGATAACAAAATGCATAGGTTCACTATTCATCATAGAGAAACGACCGGGGATTGTGACGGTTCAAGTTTTCAACAAAATGCGTAGGTTCCGACAAGCACCAGCCCAGAATCACCAGTCATTCATGTTGAAAAGTCAGGACAGAAAACAAATGAGAGCCAAAGCATTGAAAAAAAGAAAGAACAAAACCAAGAAAATTCTCGTAACCAAGAATTCAACTTACGGCCGCGCAGTCAAACAGCGGTTGGGAAAAAAAAGAAAACAAATTTAATCCGAGAATCGAACAGCTGGGATTGGGCATCATGTCACTGTCTAAATTGCAGCATTGATAAAAAAAAAATGCACAGGTTCAATACCATCATACGGAAATGACCAGGGATCGCGACGAACTCAACGGAAACCTTCCTTGCTCTCGTTACGGTTCAAATTTCCGACAAAAAATGCGTAGGTTCCGACAAGCACGAGCCCAGAATCGCAACTCATTCACGTCGAAAATTCAGGACAGAAAACAAACGACAGCCAGCCAAAGCATTCAAAAAAGAAAGGAAAGAAAAAAAACCCAAGAATTCAACTTACAGTCGTGCAGTCGATACAAATTACTCCCAGAATCGAACCAGCCACCAATTCGGAACCCAAGAACCGGTCGTGATCAAATCAAAAGACCCGCCAACCGCAACCGCACGACCGCGTGGCGACGGACCCCGATCGGGGTGAGGAATCGCTGTGCAAAAAAACCGCGAGTCAAACCCGAACTGGCGAGAACAAAAGGCGGGCTTTCAAGATCGGCGCGGGGCCTGGCTCCCTCGGTTCGTCCCCAAGAACGCGTGCGGATGCAGCAACAAGAAGGGAGGAAAAGCGACGATCCCGAGAGCCCTCGAACGGGGAACGGAACGAGAATTTGGATCGGGGCGCTTGGAATGATGGATGGGTTCGTGCGTGGAGATCGATACGATGTTCACGGCCCGACCGACCGCGGGGATCGGCAGTTGGACTGCTGAGGAATCATCAGACAAGGTAAAGACAACGGGATTTTATGTAAATTAACGCTCGGAGTTTCCTATAGAAGAAATGGTTTTGGTAAGGAAAAGGGAAAGAGAGAAAGAACAAGACATGTCCTTTTAGAGATGTTAAATTCAGAAGGCGAAAATGGAAAAGACCTTTTAGAGATGTCAAACTTTTTTTATTCGGTAAGGAGAAAAAAAAAAAGGACATGTTCAATTCAGAAAGACAAAAAAAGAAGAGAGAAAAAAAAGTCAAAGTCTTTTTAGAGATGTTAATTTTTTTTTTTTTTTTTGGGGTAGAAGGAGATGTTAAATTCAGAAAGATAAAAAAGAAGAGATAAAAAAATGGGAAAACCGCGCACGTGTGGAGAGTGGGATTTGAACCCACGCCCTTTCGGACCAGAACCTTAATCTGGCGCCTTAGACCAACTCGGCCATCTCCACTTTGCGGCCAAATTTTCCCATAAATCTGACATAAATAATAATTTTCTTACTAAAAACCAATTACCAAAATTTGGAGTGCATTTGTTTTATGGAAAAATTAAGATGTAGAAAATATTTTTCAAAAAATAATTGGTTAAATCATTTTAAAAAATTAATCAATGAAAAATGTTTTCATTTTCAACAACATTTTATGACCTTAATATTTTTGTGGGTGATAACAAAATTTCATTCTTTTACTATTATAAATGGCACAAGCAATAATATTTTAGGAAATGTTTTTCGAATTTTATGTTTTCCTTAAAACAATCGCACCCATGATTTAGTTAAAATTAATGTGATGAAGGAACCAACATAGCATATGTGAAGATCAGGTGCTTGACATGAATATAGAGCCATACACCGTAAAGTGGGAACGGTTTTATGTTTCGACCAATCATTCTTATTTAGATTTGTGTCTCCACGCGATCAATGAGATTAATGAAATATTTTATGAGACTTGTTGTTAAGATTGTGGGACACTCTAATGCACACACACATGAATGAGATCACGTAATATCAGTTGTCAAAAATGTGGGATGGTATGTGATTTCTTTTTGTCACATAATTAGCAGAATAAGTGATTAATTACTTATAATGAAGATAACATGTGGATGGTGTAATGTGTTTAAGACATATTAAGTCACTTTATCGTTTGTTAAAACAACAATTCCCATTTTTTAGTTACTAGTGTTTGGGCATACGCGTGAAACTTGGTAGTTGTAAATTAAGCAAATAGAATGGTTATACAAGGAAGTGGCTGAAAGTAGGGAGTTACTAGGACGATTAATCATATATTTTCTTTTTCTTTTTTTATGTTCTTTTTGGTTAAGTTGAGTATATTAAAATATGCATTTTTAATAAACTGGCGACATCATGAACACCAGTAAGCTTTCTGTAGTGATATTTCCCGAAAGTTGAAATTATTAATGAATGGAGGAACAGTATCACCGTTTTTGTTCCATAAGATACCATAGTGGATGATTGACTCCTTCCCTTGGATCACATCTAGACAAATGAAAGCAGGGCAATGAGCAAGTATCTAACATATTCATATCTTACGATTTTCCTCAAAGTGGTGACGAAAGGTCATGATGCAACCAGAGGCGTTTTACTAAAATGAGAAAAGAAAGATAGGCGAAGAAGTTGATAGCGAGATTTTGAATCAACTCTTAAACTGTTTCTTCTTAAGAACCAAAAATATTTGTCCCCATTTTCATGGTTTAGGTGCTCCCATTTCACTTGCCGTTACTACGGGAATCACTTCCAATTTTAGCTCTATGCAAGATATATAGGTTAAGTGACTTACTCTTGGAGACAAGAATAAAATTGTCTCTATTAGACGATTGTGGTTGACAACTTCTATATTTGGATCATGAAGCTTGCACTATCTGCTTTCCTCATCTTCAAATCCATCCTTCTTAGTGGTTAGTGTCCAATGAATAAGTAATTATAGGAGTGAAATATTCATGGCAAGTGTATAATTCTTTTTTTCCTTACCAATTAAGGCTCTCCCTTCACCACCCCCATGAGGTTGGTCTATAGGATTCATTGTTTGATCTCCTAGAAGCAAAAGTTGAGTTAGTTGTAGGTTATAATGTAGAATATGCGTGGTGTTCAAAAGCTAAATCAGTCGCAGGTTATAATGTAGAATATGCGCGGTGTTTATCAAAAGTATCAATTCCACATTTCTATTCAGGGATGAAAGCCCATTCAAGTGCCGTGCATGATGTAGAAACTGAAGTAGTTTTAGATGCAGTCGAGACTAAGGAGAGGAGGACGATTGGGAGCGCATAGTAATCTAATGACTATTCTCTTACAATAAATAAGGAAGGAATAGGAGCCACATCGATCGAGGAGGAGCTGAGGAAGTTTGGATGGTTGCATCAAGTAACCATACATGAAGGGGGAATTGAGCCGATTTCACAACTCAATGTTCATTGCTATACCATCATTGGCTCTTTTATACTCAACGAACATGGTAGTAATAGGGTAGTTGAATTGAAGGAAAGTGGCAGCTAATTGAATGGGTTTTGTTGCACTTAATTCATCTTCAATTGAGATTACATCTAATTCACATCTTTGTTGAAAGAATTTCTTTTGTAATTCCTTACATAAGGATTCAGAAAAATATCGGATCTCCTCCTACACAAGCAAAATGTTGATAAAACTCCAAAAGGCATTTTCTTTTGACCCAATTTTTTTTCTCTTTATCATTCAGGAAAGACAAGAAAATTAAATACTGATGCTAATAGCGAAAATACTAATAATCCTAGTCAAACCAATGAAGTGGCTTTGATACATTATTCATAGCAATCGGATTTTCTAATTGATAAGGGACTCAATGGAGTCATTTTACAAATAATCTCTCATGGATTTATTGGCGTTGCTCTTTTTTTCTTGACAGAGCTAAGTGGGCTCAAAAATAGAGAAGTTGTACATGCACTTCGTTAACAACCGCTTATTAATCTTTTTTTGGATTACACCCATTATCTCAAGTTTTGGATGGACGAATCCATTGACATGAATTGTTCATTGGAGAAAATTGAGTTAATTGAGTTATTTGGGCCCTGAAGGATTAACAGGGCAAACTGCTAATTTTCGAATATGAGATATCTACCCTAAGCACATAGAAATAAGCATAAAATGTTAGGATGAGCATTGAATTGGGA
Source organism: Eucalyptus guilfoylei (assembly GCA_016097605.1). Lineage (NCBI taxonomy): Eukaryota > Viridiplantae > Streptophyta > Magnoliopsida > Myrtales > Myrtaceae > Eucalyptus > Eucalyptus guilfoylei. The sequence continues at coordinate 2,677,882 of CM027861.1, forward strand.
GTTTGCGGAGAAGGAAAGTTTAAATAGAGCGAAATGGATGACAAACGAAAAATAAGAGGAACAAGGAAAATTAGAAAAACAAAGTCTCGATGATGGTGATGATGTTGTTGTTGATGATGATGATGATAATGATAAAAATTGGTGACGTTAGTAAATCTTCGACCAAGGACTAAATCAGCAAATCGTTTAAAAGTTTGGGATTATATTAGTGTAATTAAAAGGTTTATCACTAACCTAGAAAATCATCAATATATTTATGATTAAATTGGCCAAATTAAAATATTTATGAATGAATTAACACAAGTGCAATAAGTTTATGACTTTTTAAATAATTTTTCCTGTCCATGGGTGTGACAGCAGCACGCGGACTTTTTTTTTATCTTTTACAGAAGTGATTTATGTTAATAATTATCTAACCTAATTTTTAATGTTTGAAATTTCAAGCCTCTTTTTCATCAATCTCTCGTTTTTAGTAATTCTTTTATCGAGAGCGTGAAGTTCTTTCATAATTCTTTATGTCATTCTCCGACTACTTCATTTGATTGATTCATTTCATTTGCGGAATACCAATTGTTAAGTTATCCTTTTTCTTATGACTTTAGCAATCAACAATTGGTATAAATACACACATTTTTTAGAAAAGTTACCGAAAAGAGTTCTAACCTTTTACAATTTTGTCAATTCAGTCGTAAATATCTTTTTTTGACCAATTCAATCTTAAACATTTTGTAATTGTGTCAATTCAATCCATCTGGCCAAATTTAGCTGGCTGGAGCTAACATGGACGCCGGTTGGTGCTAACTGTCTCGCTGATGCTAACATGGCCAATTTTTTAAATAATTTTTATTTTTTTATCTTTTATTATTTTGCTCATTTTTCTTTTTCTTTTTCCCCCCTCCTTCTTCTTTTAGTCAAAGGCGAGGGCCACTGAGGGTTGACCTTGCTAGATTGATGACAAGCTCGACCTCGGCCTCACCCTCACACTCGCCTTCACCAGTGGCCAGTGGGGGTAAGCCTCACTGGCCCTCACCTCTGGTTGGTTGCCGAGCTCCAGCAAATGGCAAGAGGAAGAAGAAAGGAGGAAACAAAAGAAAAAGAAAACGTAAAATAAATAAATAAATATTTAAAAATTGGCCATGTCAGCGTTGCCTAGACAGTTAGTGCCAGCTAGCGTCCACATCAACATTGGCCAGTCAAATTTGGCCGGATGGATTGAATTGTCACAATTGTAAAAGTTTATGATTGAATTGACTAAAAAAAATGTTTATGATTGAATTAGTAAAATTATAAAATATTTAATTTTTTTTGGTATTTTCCCCCACATTCTTCTCAAAGACTCTGCCCCTAGTTCTTAGGTATCTCCAGAAAGAAGAAAAGGGGAGACTCGGTCAAGCTTTTCTATGAATACATTGTTACGAGATAAGCTCCTCCTCACAACCAGATCGGGTAATCACATAACGCTACAAAAAGGGGAGACTCGGTCAAGCTTTTTATCTTATAAATTTCGAATTAGATGACATCGCCTACATACAATTCTGATCTTAATAGTAGAACAGTCAAAACACGTCCTTTCCCAATAAAAAAGCCATAAATGGTGGCTTGAGTTTGTTTATATAAATGTCATATCATTAGATTTTGTGTCGATTCAGATTTTGCATTAAGATTTTGGGACGAATTGATATAGACTCGCATGTTGTAATAGTGGAGCTCTTTCTTGCCATCATCCACCTTGGTGATATATATTAGAAATAGTAGAAGGTTTTTAAATGGTCCATTATTTCAAACAGAAGAAACTAATTTCTGTCCCCATTGAGTTTTCCAAAAGATGCGTCGCCGGGGTGTATCGAGAACTTTTATTTCAAAAAGATGATCACTTTTTCAAGGATTGTCATTGAAAAAAACGTGAGGGTTTTCTATTCTATTCAAGTGGGTATGGAAGGTGTCTACGCAATTGTTTCCGGGTAGATAGATGGACGTGAAACATTGACAAATTTAGGGCAAGTTGCGGAGTCTTGGTCCAACAAATGATCACTATTATATTCAAAGCTACCTTTTGTTCCCTTTTGAGGCGTTCATCATATCCAATAGCACCTTTGTGTTCGTATTCTATCATGGGATGACATGGAAGGGTAGCGTTGATCACTTGATGCATGTGGAACAGTGATAAAAGATTTTCTGTGCATCTTAGCCGTATATATCTTCCAAATGTTGATTTTAAGGGAGGGTTCAACCATCGGATTCATCACCAAACTATGCCCAACGGTGAATATTCTCGACGCATGCGATCTTTATGTCAGTGATAAAAGTAGCCGTGAATATTTCTATTATTTTTTGGCCTTGGTAAAGAAGAAAAGTGATCACGCTTGATGAAGTTTTTTCTCACTCGATAAAGCTCTTGGAAATAGAAGAGAGAGGAGATCGAGGACTCTGAGCACGTCAAATTTGTCTAGAATGTAACTAGCATCAATCGTCAACGATCCTAGTGTTCTGTTTAGTGGATTAGCGTAGGTCCGGAATAGCCGATGCTTCGGAAGGGAAGTATGTCTAAAAGTTGGCCGTTCTCCATCGGTAATCTTATGCTTGTTATTACCAAAATATGTTAAAATATGTCTCGAGTTTGAGCCCAATGCGAAAGTCTAAATATTTCAAATTAGATATTTTGCGGACGTCCGAAATCGAACAAAGTTAACTTCTTTTGGTGAATTAGAATTGGCAATGGAAGAAAGTGTATAAGGAAATTATAGATAATGATTTCCTAATTATTATTGCCAAGAAGGATTAAAAGGAGATTTGGACTTTGGATTTTCTTCTATCAATTGTAGTCAGTGAAGAGATAGTTGTTATTTGTTGACTTTGTTGACCAAATTTACCTCGGATTGCATGGGATTCTTTTCCACATTGGAGTCAGTCAACGAGCGTGCCTTTTGTTGAGAATGAGATACACATATTTATATGGGCTGTTCGTCTGTTGCAGAAGAGCTCGCCGTTGTCAAAGATTGTTGAAGCGCCGTTATTCTAGTAAGTGCTTGGCGGGTTTTTCGTTCATGCAATTACATCCAAGAAAAAATTAGTGTTTGTAGCCGATTAAATCTTGTGGTAAGATTTGCGTGTAATTCCTTCGTGAAATTGAGAGATTATTTCGTGAAGAATTTTGGAGCTAAACACTGTGTGCGTTATTGGGTGTAATCGAGGCTTAGGAAATATCGATAGAGTGTTTGAGTGACTCGAGTGTGTAATATCTTTATATCGCTTGATCTATAGTGAAATTCGTCGCTGCTCTACCCGTGGACGTAGGTCTTTATGACCGAAGCATGTAAATCCGGTGTCCGATTTATTTTTTTCTTTTGTTTATATTATCGTTCAATCGCTCATTTTTCGCACAATATGGAAACTTTGCGGGCTTAGTCATTTTTGGTTTAATTTTGCATAAGCATGGAGAGGGAATGGCGAGACTCAAAACAAGCCTAGTGGTCAGAAGAGTTGCTCGACCGACCACTTGGGTCAGCCACCGGCCTCCATTTTCGGCCTCTTTGACAAAGCCACCTGCGTCCGTGCTGGGTCTGGGTCTAGTAGCTTCAAAGGAGCAGAAGACAATAATGTTACCCTAGGCATCCTCACTATAGTAAACTCTTTTTTGCTCGACAAATCTCCACGAATGCACTCAAAAGATCACGTCCATATATGTCGGACAAGGCTTCACCACAGAGTGACGTGAATGAATCTCAAGATTACATTTTGCGGTAAACACGGGCGGGATTTACAAGCATTCAAGTCAACAAGGTGTTTAACTGCTCGGTTAATTCTTTGAGGCGGGCTCCGTTGCCTCTTTCGCAGCCCAAAAAGCAATACAAACTTTGGGATAGCATGCAAATGCATGATCGGAGACCAAGGGAAAACTTGCAAAACCTCAAATATTAGAGACATGCAAAGCACAACCTATTTCTTCGGCGGTAGGTCGAAGATTCAAATATCTATAGAACACATATTTTGAAGAGAAGCATGACGTAAACAAATAACAGCGATGAGACTGAGAGGCTCCAATATTTATTGTATTTGCCCTAGTAATAGGCTAGGAAAGAAACCTCCAACTGATGCCCAGATTTGCAGAAGCCATCTGAAAAAAGAACAACAAAACATACGGGCGGTGAGAATCAAACCTTGTTCGTATCAATAGAATAAACAGGCCAAGTTAGCTGTTAATGTGAAAGCTACAAATTAAGCGTTTAATACTACAAAAGTGTTTTCTGAGCTCACTGCACTCGTAATGCGGGCAATTAAATTGATGCGAGGGCCTACGAATTCTCGCTATGTCGTCAACTCATGCTTTTTTTTTTAATCCTCCCGCAAACACACCGTCCAGCATCGCATCTCATTTTGGAGAAAACATCGGATGCTATCTTTTCGATCTGCGACCCTCCTCTCCGTCCTCCTTTCCCTCTCTTGCTCCGTTTCTCCTCCGAAGAACCACAGCATTGTGGAGCGTCTTCCTGACAAAGTTACTCGGGAAAAAGTATAGTTTAGTGACGGTCGCTTGGCGCCTACACGTCCGGTGAAGTCATCGCCAGGGCGTTGTAGGTTGCCGTCACCGCGGTGATAACCGGTCTTTTTCTTCCCTACCCTCCTCGCTCTCTTTGCATTTTCTCATGTCAGCACGTTCGACGCACTGAGTTCAACCTCTGAGATCAAGTCCTTGACAGTCGGACTCCTGTATTATCCTCACCCATCGACTTGTCCCAGTCTGCGGCCCTTCCGACTCCACCCGACCCGGAAGTTGTTCTTTTACTCTTCATGGAACAATTGGCCAGATCAACGGCGCCGTGAAGACCCACCCGAACAGCATCAGACCACTTTGGCATACTTGGCCCAAAGTTCATTAGGTTGCTTGCGCAGGTAAATATGGCATGATTAGGTTGGAGTGAGACCAAGGGCTTATTTGGTAACTATTCTATTTATAGGAACAATTTCTGCTTAGAAATGACTAAACGAGTTTCTAACATTTTAAGGTATTTGGTAACTGTCCAAAATTTCTAGTCCCGAGATAGAAATGTATTTGGTAAGATCTCAAATTTTTTTTGTGATTTATAATTTCTTTTAATTCTTTAATAATTTTATTACAATTTTTCTCATTTTTCTTTTTCTTCTTCTCCTTCTTCATTTGACCGATCACCGGCCCTGAGGCCAGCAACTAGCCAGATGACGGCCAGCGAACTCGTCGGAGCTTTGTTGGCGGTTGGGCAAGGCTTGCCCTCGCCTTGGCTGGGTGACATCGCCCTCACGGTGGCCCGGCAAGGGTGAGCCTCGTCGGTAGCATTGCCCAGCCATGGCGAGGCCGACCTCATGGTGGCCCGGTGAGGCTCAATCGATGAGGCTATGTCTCACCGGTGGTCAGCAACACTTCGACGAGGTCTTCGGCAAAAGGAAGAAGCAAAAGAAGAAAAGAAAAGAGAAAAAAATTGGACTTGATTATGGAGTTGTTTCGGAGAACAAAAAATTAATGTTTTTTACTTATTGATTATGTTCTAAATTTATTCCTAAGAATAAAAAAGTTATCAAATAGATTTCCATTCCATTTTTTTTTCCCGGGGAACAAAAGAATAAAATCAGATATTGTTTGACTAGTTATCAAACAAGCCCTAAGAGACGGAGAGTAGCTGTAGTAACTCTCACTCTCTCTAAACTATCGTCAACTTCATTGATGAACAAACAACTTCCACGATCATAGCAATAATAAACTAAGCTGGAACTTATAATTTTTTTTCTCACCAGAACTGAGTGATGATGTTGGGCTTGCATCTCAGGGTATCTCTAAGGATCATCCAATCGCCGCTGCCCTCGCCTTTGGTTGGAGCCGTGAAGTTCACGCCCATGCACGAGACGTACACGTCGAACACGGCCACCCACCATGGACCCAAGTGCAGCCTCCTCTTGGCTTTCGCCACCACATCGATGGACACGCTCGTGCCCTTTAACGTGCTCACCAGGCTCTCCACGTTCGAGTCATTGACGGCTGCTAGCGTTGACAGTGCCTCGGCTCGGACTGTGGTGATGTTGTGGGGTCCCTGAGTGAAGCCGGGAACGAGGGAGGGACGCGAGAGAGCGAGTCGGCCTTGGAAACTCAAGAGGATCTTCATGTGAGTGTACTTGACAGTGATGACGGGACTGGGGTTCTCGACGGAGAGAGCGATGTTCCATTGAGTGGTCACGTTGGAGGCGGAGATGTTGAGGGGCGAAAGGGAAGAGCCTGGGTTGAGCCTGAACTTCGGAGGCATTCCGGCAGGTATGACCAGGAAGATTACCATGAGGAGGCTGAGAGTAGTGAGCATGGCATACATGATGCAGTGGCCGGCGATCAGCTTGTACCTGCCAGACTGCGGTGGTCCTGGGGATGCTGGATTATTAGCTGCTGGGGGTTGGATGGGGTGGAGGGTTCTCATTTCGAAATTGTTGTGTCGAGTGATTGTTCTAATTTTACACATATTTTCGTGTGTAGTGTTACTCGGACACAGCAACTTACAGGGGCCAAAAGACTTGCGATTGTTGTGGAGGCAGGCAATGAATCGATCGATAAGCACTGCCCCGTTAGACGGGATAAGCAGGCACCTTCGCTCTTATAATCACAAAAAAAGTTAGTGGGTTGTCGCTTTTTATTCATTAAAAAAAAAAAAAAAGAAGGGTTGAATTGGGGTGCACTAGGGTTGAGAATTCTTCCACAAGAAACAAATATGGTCTAATTCCTCCGCTGTTGCCGGGAAGATTCATTGGTCTATCGAGGATTCTTTCCGCTGAGTTCCGTTTTCGTCATTTTACCGTGAGGCTAGATTAAGTATTTTGGCTTTTAAAAGGCATAAACATAATTTTAAGCTCCGTTTGTTTCACGGAAAATAATTAGCCAAAAAAAACTTTTCTTATTAGCGACAATAATTTATGTTTAAACCATTTCATGGATGATGAGAATATTTTTCTTTAATTCATTTTTGTAAACAATACACACGATCAATTTAAGGAAAATATTTTTGAATCATTCACTTTTTGCTGAACACGTGGAGCCTTAAATGCCTAGGTAATTTTTGCGTCTCTCTATGTTGCTTATCATCGATTTATTAACAGAATTCGACTAATGTAATTATATCATAGTCGTTAGGTTGGAATGGCTTGAAGAGGCGGTTCAATGTCTTGCCGACAATTGTCTCTTTGGAACTAATCTTAATATTAAGATATGCAGTGGATGATTTATCGCCCGCATAATGCGTAGGTTTATTATCGACTGTTTTCTAGAATAACATTATTAATTAACTTGAACAAACTTGTTGAGATATTTAGATCTTTATCTGTTTTTGAGAAAAAAATTTGTCCATTTAATTTTGTGAGCAATCCAAACGATCGTTTTTAGATAAATATTTTCTCAATCATTTATTTTTTGCGAAACAAACGGAGCCTAATCTAATTGCATTTTCCATGTTAATGAAAGTGGTCTGCTCTCAATAAAAAATGAAATATAACTACTAATTTTTGCTATGAACTCTCTACTGAGAGTTTTCTTGAATGGCTTTAGATAGTCTGGAATGACCTATTGAAAAGCTTGTAGCATTGCAAGACAACGCGCATTTCCCTTGAAAGTGCATTGGGGTTTGGTGAATATCTCAAAGTATGAAAGCAACTAATGTGATTTATGAGCAGCCTATGCATTGTGGTGCGACAATGCGGTCTCAATGATAGCCTTCTTTGTCTGATCTGTAGAAAGAAACTAGTAATGAAGATTGTGGCAGTGATTTAGTAAAGGCATGTTGGTGTAGACGCATATCTGAAATAAGGGGAAGTAGATCTAATGCCAAGCTCCCACATGAGAGGGAAATTATGGAGATACGTGAGTGAGTCATGTTAGAAAAATCCTAGGGAATTGGTATAGTGTAAAGCAGTAATTTATCTTAGTTGGCTCATGACTCATTATTTTAAATTTAACAGTGTAGATGGATTCAATTAGATATATTGATGAGCTTTGACTTTGGTTCCCTCTTGGTGATCTCCCTGAGTAAAAGTATTAGATTTCCATTACGTGCTCCTAACAAATACTATTAGAGTTGATGGTTGATTGATGGTCCACTCCCAATGTATACCAATGTTTGGTGAATTTTAAAGAATGAAGATCAATACAATTTCTAGGCAACCTACGCGTTGTGGTGTAGCAATGCAACCTTAATGACAGCATTTAGGGTTTGGTTTAGAGAAAGATACCAAGAATGAAGGTGGGCATTGGTGGTATAAGTTGAGAGATGTTGGTGTATAATGTTACTTGAATTAAAGGGGAAAGTACTTAATCCATATGTGAGAGGGAGAATGTTGAAATGCATATGTGAGTTGTGTTAAAAAAGTCCAAAATCATGGAATTAGTGTGGTGTTGACTATTTTATTTATTTTAATTGGCTCATAGTTTGTTGACTTAAACTCTTAAATGAATGTGGTTCTAATTAGTTATATTGACGGGCTCGAATTTGATCTCCCACTTGGTGATCTCCCTAGCTGAAGGTGTTGAACTTGTGCTACGTGCTCATGACAAGAGATGTTGCTGAGGGACGGAAGTGAAGAGCCCGACTTGAGCCCGAACTGAGCCAGCATTCCGACAGGCTTAGCCTAGAAGAAAACCATGAGGAGACCAAGAACAGTGGTTGGGCAAATGCGATACAGTGAACGATGATCAGATTGTGCCGGTCGGACTGCAGCGGCTACTGTGATGATGATGCCAGATTATTATTCGCACCGGGTGCGATGGCGTGGACCGGTGTCATTTGGAATATTTGTATAAATAGTGTTTCATTTCTATGAGTAGTTTTGTGTGAACTTTGGTGAGGAAACAACAATTTAAAGGGTCAAAAGTGCAGCCGTTGGTGTTGAAGAGTCTTCCGTCGTTGATTAATGCTCTCTGGAAGGTTGCCACAGGGTTTTTTTCTTTGGGATCCTTTTCCATAAGAAGGGCACCGGTGGCAAGAAACACATGTTAGCTTTGTCGATGTTAGGCTTGTCATGATGACGAGAATCTTTAGGAAAAAAACAAATTTAGAGACGTTAAGAAGGAAAAAGTTTAAATCCAGGAAATACCGATTTATAATAATTCATAAACACCTATTGAAAAAGGAAAGCATGCACCACAAAGATAGTAAATATTATGGAGTTTCAATTCCTTTTTTTTCCCCTGGTGAATCAAGATACGCAACAATAAAAGTTGTTATATCAATGCATTAAAATTCAAATTAATCTCTCTTTCTTAAAAATAGGAGCTTATTAATCTCTGTTAATTTTTATCAAACAGAAAGAAGACATATCTAACCTAGAATGTCGATTTGTTGACCATCGACATGTCTATTCCATCTTGAAATGAAGATGATTAACAATATATTGATGTTTGCAAAAGTGAACCAATATTGTTCTTAATAGTGCTCATAGCTAACGAAAGTTGTTGAATTAACGCATTAAAATTCAAATTAATCTCTCTGGTCAGAGTTAGTTTTCTCGAGTAGCTTACATAGTCTTTAATTGCCTCCCGAAAAGCTTGTAGCTTCGCACTACAACGAGCATTCCCTCCACTTGAATAAAATAATGATGTGGTCTCTTGAAGTTTTATGTACCCATGGAGCATTCCATGAAGTTCTTATGTTCCCGTGGGGTTATTTTCTAGTTTTATTTTATTTGAAAATATTACTATTATTTTTAGAAAATTTATTATCACAGATATTTACTTCATCATCTAAATGGTTGGTTTATAGATCTCTATGTACACACGATATTGTTATTACATTCATTGTTGTGCTTGCTCTTGGCAAAAAAGTGGAACCAACGAGACTTGTGTTAAAAACATTTATCACATTAGATTTTATTTCTCCTTTTTGCCAGAGAAAAAATGATATGTTCTTTCAATCTCGCCCCAAATTGTTTTTATCACTTATACAAGTCAAAGGTCTGGATTTAACTGATTCATAAAGTTTTCATGGACCTCGAAGTAGCCGAGTCTTTACGTCCGTTTCTTAAAATTATAAAAAAAAAAATAATAATAAAGAGGATAAAGGACATTATCTTGAATGTGCTAAAGAAGGGGGTACGAGAAGTATCAAAACCAATAAGTAATATAGAGGGCTCAAGTACTCTTGCGGCAAGCGATGTGCGTAGGGTTAGGAGTAACAAAGTTCATGATGTTATATTGAATTATTGATGAAACAAGAAAGCGAATGCCTCGAAAAATCGAAACGCCCAGCTGACCGTTCTCGTGTGAATCGAATCGAAAACGTGGGGAACTTTTCCAGTCGATCAAAAGAACAACTAAAAAAGGTGGGAAAAGGAAAGCAGTTGAAATGAGATTTCTCACAAATCATTTTTGGGCTGCAGTTAATGGGTGCTGGTGAGTGGGAGGGAGTCTTAACACCCCCCACGAAGCTGATTTATAGTGAGACTAAAGTGACGTGAAATAGGAGAAGGTTGTGAAACACAGGGATTTTGTAATTGTTAAAGTTACTAGATAATTTGTGAGCCTTTGGTAGTGAAGCTTGTGAACTTCCAAGGAATAGGGAAAAAAAATTATCACAGTCGGTTCCTAGAGCCACTCGAGAACCAAATCAGACCGTTGATCTAGTAAATGGGTGGGTCTAGGAACAACTCGGCAGATTTTCACCTTGAAAATAGGAATCAAACTAGTGAAAATTAGCCAATCTTGAAACCGATCATGAAGCTTCCATCCATCGAGCTCTTCTTATTGCTTTTACAAGAAAGAAACATAATTTTGACCTAGTCATTTCAAGTTTCTTTTAAAGGATATGTCGACATTCATTTTATTCATGTCTTGGAAAACTATGGAAAAAAAACTATATGAGGTGTGGATATATGTATATTTTAAAAGTTTTAGGTGGTTCGCAATGATTGAGTATGTAAAAAAATAAAAAGAGAAATAAGGCACATTATTGAAACATATGAAATTGGGAGGGTGCATTTGGTTCAATATTGCCAAAGTCTTTTGGGTTTCAAATTCTCTTGGACAAATGCAAATGATGTTTGACAAATTTTTTGAAGACTTTTAGGGAAATGCAATTGCCTTTGAGGTCTTTAGCTCAAGATAGGTCCAATGGTGTTTTAAAAAATGCAAATATAATCTTTTCTTTCAACTTTGCCCTTGCCGACTTTTATAAATTCATAAATATCCCCACCTCATGTGACCTCATTGATGAGGTTTAGGTTGCCTATGAGGCCAGATCTGGCTGACGACAACCTAGTCTAGCATCGACCAGCCACGTGACCCTAGACGACGCTTGAGGTCGAGCAACCTCACGTAGTGCTAGGCGACGGCCAATAGTTTGGGAGTATTTATTTTATTTACAATAAAAAAACTTTATAAAGTATAGTTTTTTCCCAAATAGTATTTAAGTCAAAATTACTTCCCAATGTGTTTTAAAAACGAACTTCACAAAATGCTACTTATATTTCTAAATATTTTTTTAACCCAAGGACTTTGTCCCGAAACCGAACCGATTGCACAAATTCCACGCAAACATCTTCTCTTCAGAGAGTTTGGGTACGAATTAAAGCACGACGCCCCGGGAACATCGTCGTCATCGCGCGCGACTGCATTGAGGGCATGATAACGTGATCGCATGTGAAAACAGCGATTTGGGGACATTCCGACGACGAATGCGGTGACCTTTTGCCGCATTAGTGGGTTTGCGTGCTTCTTTTATAAATTGAAATACTATTTAAGGGCAAAATAATATTGTTGAAAACTAATTAAAAGTGCCATTGATACATAAAATAAATTTAATGGTTTCTTCAACTTACCCACTAGATACAACTGGAAAACACTCTTCGTGATCACTCCTGTCCATAACAAAGGAGGGCGCGGCAATGTAAAACTGCCGCAAAAAACCCTAAAGAGCTGTTTTCTTTTCACATGTGCAAATGACAAAACGACCCTCCACCTGAGGGCTCAATTTTCATGAAAAACCAGGACATCTTAGTGGGGGATTGCTTTTAAAATCAGGCGCTGAACACCGAACCTAAAAATTCTCCCTGGCATGTATATTAATGCTTCTCAAACTGAAATCTTCACATCGAATGATGGGAGGTCTCGTGCCCCTCTTACTCCTTAAGCTAGTTTAAAGAGTGAGGCTTTTTCTTATACTTATAAACCGACTATCAACCCTTTCTACAACCAAAGTGAGACAACTTCAACACTAGCATTATTATTGCGAGTGAGGTAGGAATCCCAGGTTGACCCACTTTTAGGGGCATGTGTGGCTCTCGCCAACATTCAAGCATCCGATTGAGACGTAGTTTTCACCATTGAACTCAGTGCTATGAAAATGAGTATCACAAGTCTTGGTTTGTAGATGCTGAGCTCGGATTTAAGGCTTTTACTGAATTCAATGACCCATTTCGCTTCCCAAGGAGCATTTTTTTTAATTATGACGGAGACCGGCCTTTTAGCCCAAAAGAATCGATTGTGTTGTTTTGAGGATAAATTTATAATGTTTCGTTACATAAAATATGTTTAGGAGCTAAAGGAAATCCACGATTAACTTGTAGTGTTTTGAATGTAAATGCGAGATAAGTAACTATCACGTTTAAGAGTTCATAGGGGCTTCATCTTTTATATATTGAAGTGCAGCAATGTCATTCCCTTAAAATGTAATATAGGTTAGGGTTTAATAGTTGGGAAGTTTCATTTTAACGTACAAAAGCTTTGACGTATTATTTAATGAAATGGACATACCAAAATGCGAGGCAGTGAAAAGCCGCGACGTTGATGAAAAGCGGGCACGTTGGCTGCAGAGGGGTTCGACAAAGCAACGGACTTTTGATTGCTGCAAGTCGTCGACGATTACACAATCTCTCAGCACTCGGCCACGATCCTTTGCCGTGGACACGATGCAAGGCACGATGCACACGATCCCCTAATTGTCCCTCTTAATCATTACTCTGATCCGGAAGGCCAGCAAAATAGATCTGGAAGGCCAGCATAATAGGACCGAAATCCTATAATGTTATTCTATGCTGATGTATATCGCTTGTAAGCTTGTTTTGAGCATTTTAATTTCTTCAAAATAACAACATTGGAGACACGACCGACCAGTCAAGACCTATAACACCTGGAGAGAGGCGGTGAGTTTAATCCCGCACTCGTCAACCCGCTACTCTATGATAATACCAGCAAGGAACCTTCCGGCCTAAGGGTTCTCGTGTGACGTTTAAATCGGGGTAAAGCCACCCACGTTCGACCAAGAAAAGCATTCTAAATTCTCAATTATTTAACTTTCTTATATCTTAGTTGTGTCCACAAAACTCCTATTGGACAAAGAAAAAGAACAACGAGAAAACAAGACTCTCCTCTCTTTTTGCATGGACGATGTTTCCCCGTCCCTTAGTTCATACAAGGCATTCGTCCGTTTGCATGGACGAGTTCCTTTCTCGACTCAATTAAGTTTAACAGGAAACTTCACAAAAGATAAAATAATATGAGATATAAGGAACGTTTAGCAGTCCATTATGTTCCAAGAGAAGATTTTAAATCATGTGATGTTAGTCACAATCCAATGGGAAATTTCTTTGCATGGAGCATATGATGTCACAATCTTCATCACTCGTTAGTTGTTGTTGTATATTACCTTGTTGAAAATGAACCTATAATGAATGTTGGGGTAAAAATAAGCATCGTTTATAACTTATGAAGATAACCCGACATATAACCCGACATTCTTTCGGTTCTTTTTTTTTTTTTTTGGCAGTTTTTATATAATATAACTTTAGGTTTGGAGTTTACACTATTAAAAGGTATTGAGTTTCGATGATAAAATTAAGAAGCATGAAAGGTTTGAGATGCGGAAAAAAAGATCCACGGGCGCATGTATAGTCACAGATATGCTTAGAGGTTGGCCATAAGATCTAGGGTTAAATTTGTTTGGGGAAAAAAACGACTGGATATTCCTAGAGCATAGTTCGATGGCCTTGTGCAGCGTATATCCTCATGTCAGTCACAACTCTAGCTAGATGATTAACTTGTACAGATAAGTTGATGATAACTGATATAGAGAGATAGAAAATTAGTCAGGCATTGAGTACAATATGCATCTTAGGAGGCCAAATGCTCACCTTTTTTATTTTGCCAAAACTTGAAATAATATTTGAATTCTAAGGAATTATGAAGAAATTATATCTAGAGTCAACATTTGACATTTATTAGAAGTTTAAGTTTTCTGGAACAATTGGGTATATAAAGAAGAACAAGAAAATGTAAGTCATTCTAAACACATTTAACAGCCTAGTAGGCCAAAATTCAAAACGTATTTAGTTCGGAGCATTGCCAAGAAGATATATTAAAATATTCATTGGGAGTACAAGTTGGCAAACAAATCCAATACCTTCCGGAAAAATGCAAGACTGAAATATCACTAAACTAGAGCGTCTTCAGCAATGGGGGAGTACACTTCTAGAATAATTGACTGAGTAGGTATGGGTCTCGATTTGAAATGTTTGCTTTGTTCTGGTAACAACGTTTTCCCTTTAAAGGAATCTTGGGGTTCATACCCTTCACCCTATGATGAAGCCTTGCCCGATATACACGGCCTGATTTATTAATGTGCATTGGGGAGATCAGTTTAATAATATGATGGTTGCTTAGATTGAGAAGTTTGTCTGCTGCTTTTGAAGATGACCGAGGCCAAGCATGGAGATGGGTGGCTTTGTCAAAAGAGGCCATTTTTCTCTATCATTAATGGCTACTTTCCATGGAGAGAGAGAAAAAAGAAAAGAAAAAGATTCTTGACTATTCTGCCATTAAGATCAGGAACGACCATATTTTGAAGCATTACCTTCTTGCTGTTTCAAGTTTTAGCTGGCACGCATCCTCCCTCAACTTTGTCAAGGCTTGTTCCTTCGAAATTGTGATTCGATCTTCTTTATTCGCACACTTGACGTTCCACAATGACTTTGAAAAACAGAAAAACACGAAAAAGCAAAAGGAGGGAGACAGTCATTTTACAATGTCCTCGCGTGAACATGCAATGATGCATGCATGACCTCAATGTCAAAAAGTCTCTTGCTAGTCGCTTAAATGTTTCCCGAGAGAGAGAGAGAGAGAGAGAGAGAGAGAGAGAGAGAGAGAGAGTGGAGTCCCAACAGGATCTAAGTAAAAGATTGTTTAAAATTACTATCTGGACTTGACAATTCATTAGTCACAACCAATTTTAAGTAAAATAAGAGCGCTATCCACTGAACACTGAATAACATGCAAAAGAATCATTAGTTCGATTCTCGAATGTTACTTTTCCGTGTTGTCGCTTCTGTCGCTTTTCTTAACTTCGGAGCCGCAAGCATCACGTAAGGAAATGCCGCTAATTTCCAGGATTTCTCGAGATGGAGAAGAAGTAAGGACTCGAATAATAATCATTTTATTGTAGAAATGAATTTTTTGGTAGAAATTTATATTTTTATTTCCAATCTTTAGGCAAGCTTCTAAGCAAAATTTATAATATTTGAAATAGAAATTCATTAAATAACGATATAAAATTTCTCCCTTTTGAGTAGTGGTGGAAGGTGACCGACAGGCAGGGAGGTTAGCGGTCCACAACAGGCGATGACAAGAGTGAATGATGAACCCCTGTTTCTCTTGCTACTTCATCAACCCCTTCGGAATTTCGTGTTTCAAATGCTTCAAAGATAGACTATCTTTATGAAGTCTCTCTTAGCGATGAAACTAAGATTTCTGAAACCCAACTTCCCCTTATGAATCCTTATTCCGCTTTTGCTAAACCAACCTCATCATTTTCACCCATCCGCTCTATCCGCCAACTCATTCATCAAACCCCAAAGCAAGTAAAGGAGTACGTCCAGTCTTCCAAATTCGACCAGCATCCCATTCCTACTACTGAAAAGGAATATTTCGTTATTCTTCAGATCCCTCCAGAATTTCCCAAACAATGGGCTCAACAGGGATATACTCATGTTCATTATGGTGCTGTTCGTCTTGCTCTCACCTTCCATGGTCGCAAGGGTTTACCAGTTGTAGCCAGAATAGTGTCATTGGATACTAGATTCTTGGAATACTAGCATGCTTGTATTGGCACAGTCCAAACCACTTTAAATGCTGGCACAGTTTTTGTGACTCTATATCCTAACTTCAATATCGCTCTTTCAGATCCACAGCTACTTTCTTTTATGAAGGTACGATTCAGCTCACTTGGAGCTCCTCAAACCGCCGATTCTGTCGTCGCAACACTCCATTACCAAATGGTTTATAGAGTGCGAATCATGCTCTTGATCTAAATTTCAACAATGGAAATGAAGATGCCCCGTTCATCTCCATGCAAAATGATCAAGCTTCCTGTATCCATGTTCCAAGACAAATTCCAAAAGAGAAATTAGCCACTCTCCTTCCAGAAACTTGGATCACGAACTATGAAAAGCTGCACCAAAGTAACAAGCCTTTCCAGTCTTCGGACTCTGAATTCATCAGAAAGAAAGATGGAACTGTTTCCATCAAGTTTGGCAAGGAAAAAGAAGAGAGTCCTTCTATCTTCCAAACTCTTTTCATGATTGAACCTTGTGTTCCTCAGTCAATTTCCGAGCCAGATCCAAAAAAGCTTGTTCGCCACTTCTACAATGATGGGCATCCTGTCCATTATTACAAAGACCAACATGGTCATTGTTTTTGGGACCCCTTTTGTCAATGCTCTTACTGCATAAACTCTCCCGACGAGGTAAACCCATATGACAAGCCTCCACCTCGAAGGAAGAAAAGGAAAGATCCCATATACCAAAGATACTTAAATGCGACTCATCCGTTGATACTCTTGGCGAATGTGATAAATACCGGTTCATGGTCTCTTATGCACCACCTCCACCACCGAGTTCTTGTTCCACCTTTAGTCTCACCAACTCACCCACCGTCATCCCCACCATCTCCTCCTCAGAAAAAGCCAGCTCTCTCCCCGTTTTATAAGCCAATCCTAAAATGGGCTAAGAAACATTCTTACTCACTTGAGACTCCAGCAGATATACCTCCCACTTCTTCCATAGCCATGTTCCATGAAGCAGAATTTCCTCCCCTTGTCCGAGAAAGTTCGAAACTCTCATTCCCGGCTCCGGAAGAATTCATTGACCCACAAGGAAGATTCCGCCATACTCCTAAAATTCCCACTCCCACTGATGTGGATGAACAAGGAAGGCACAGAAAAATTCCTGCTGCTGAAGCCGTTCTAAATTGGCAATCAGAGACCCTGTTAGCACAAAACAATACTTTCAAAGCCATTGATTCCAAGATTGGGAATGTGCAACAAGATCTCCGAAAGTATGATGAAAGCACCAAGAAAATGATTTCTGATTTCCAAAAGAGGCTGCAAGCCCTGGAATCAGGACAACATTTCGGGTATCATCATCTAGAGAGCCCAAAGCCGGAGATAGAAAAGCTCAAAAGACAAATCCAACTCCTTGAAGAAGGAAGGTTCAGACCTTTTGATCCACTTGCATCCCCAGTAAGAACTGGATATTTGCCTCCACCACCCCAGAAGTTTATTTTTGCCAACATCCCAGAAGATCCCTTCAGAAAAGAACCAGATGTAGCAGAAATGCAAAATCGTCTCAAAACTCTACGAAAGGACAAAGGAAAAGAACAAGTACCGACAGAATCATGCTCGCTAGTGATAAAAGAAAAGCCAGATCAGATGATGCTATCAAATCCATTAGAATCTTTTCTAAAGGATTTAAGTACTTAGAAACAGCCTGATCCTGCCATTCCTGCCATCACAGATGGGCAGATTATTTTTCCAGCAGAGCAAACTTCTCCTAAAACCTCTGATACTGAATCAGAATCAGTATCTCTGTCGTCATCTTCATCTTCATCTTCATCTTTCTCTATTTCTGCTATTGATCCCCCTCCTATTGACCCAGTAGTTTCATCTATTTTCATGGCTGATGAAGATATGGAATCAAACTATTCTGAACCAGAGGTTGTTAACATAAATAATCATGGGCAGAATGTGTCCATGGCATCAAAACAGTTTTTTACCATCGATGACATTCCTTATCATAAATGGCCAGAAAGACTAGAAGAATTCCATGCTTGGCTAACCACCCAGTCCATCACCAATCATGACATGAATGATGTCCTTTATAATTTTGTCATGAGATTCACAGGAAGCCTCAAATTCTGGTGGAAATAAGTATCAGAACAAGACCAAATTCATTTCTTGATGTCACCTGATTTTAGCCATGCCATTACTCTCCTATATCAGTTCTTCGTAGGAAAGCCCGGTGACCTGGTAGAAATGAAAAGAAGAGAATTCTTTGAAAGAAAATGTTGCTCTCTCCAGAAAAAGTATCTTGATAAGCATTATCGAGAAATGCTTAAGCTTTTTTACCAGATTGGAGCTGATTCAAACTTGAAGTATGTTTTCCTATTTTCCATTCCTAAAGAACTATCCCAAATGGTTGAAAGAGTTTTCTTCGGAAGACAGACATGCATACAGGATGTTCCCATTGGAGAAATACAACAGGAAATCCATCTATGCCTTGAAGAATTATGCCTAAAGCGTCAAATGGTACGCACCTACATCACTCACGACAAAGGCCTTGAAGCAAACATGCTCTCGCGTAAATTGAAGATCAAATGTTCCAAGCAAGACGTGATGGAACTTGTGGAAAGTTCGCCAAGAAAAAGAAACATTTCAAAAGGCTCGGCTGAACAAATCCAAGCATAGCTCAAAGAACTTCCGGAGAAAGAAGAAATGGCGATACCTTCGTAAAAGTAAAGATCGCAAAGGCCACAAGAAATCAAATCGTTGCTACATCTCGCAATCGAAAGGACACTTTGCCAAAAATTGTCCTCAAGCAAGAAAAGGTCGAATCGTCTCATTCATCATATTGAAAGTGAACTGAATCTCTCTTGAAAATAACGATATCGAATCCTTATTCTCTCGATGAAGAACCATCCGAACAAACTCTTTGTGTTATTCCTTCTTACCAGGCTACTAGTGAAATTGATTCTGACTCAGAATTCGAAGATATTTTCCATATATCCCCCACATCTTCAGAACAAACCCCTGACATATTTTCAAGTCAAAACCATTGTCCCCATTTCCCTGTGAAAATCCTCACTTCGAAATTTGCCAAACCAATCACTGTTATTGCACTCATTGATACCGGAGCAAGTTGTTCCATTTTAGACACGAAAGTTCTGCCTGAAGAATATTGGACTCCTTATGTCCGATATTTCAACTCTGCTTCTGGAGATACTTTCTCCACAAATGTCAGAACCACTCCTGTGACTGTTCAGTTCTTCCCCCAGTGTTCGATAACCATAAAGATATTTGGATCCAATCTCCCCAATAAAGATTTGATAATCGGGTAGGACATTATGACTCAGATTTCTCAACTTCTCATCATTCCTGGAAAAGGTCTTAGGTATAAAGACCAATTCTCTGAGTTTGTCAATATTTAAAGACTCTTTTCCATCCAGATGAGTCTATTAGATCCGATTATGCAAAAGTTAGAATCTTGTTCAGAATCTCATTCTGAATTTGCCCAGAAATGTTCTCATCCCTTATGGGAAAACCCAGAGTTCTTTGTCCGACTTCCTTTTAAGAAAAATGAAGATATCAACCCAACCAAGGCGAGTCACATGGGAATGAAGCCAGAACACCAGGCTTTGGCTCAAAGAGAATGCTCAGAACTATTTAAAACAAGGCCTTATTGAAATCTCCAACTCTCAATGGGCTTGTGAAGCCTTTTATGTCAATAAGCGTACAGAGCAAAACAGAGGAAAAATGAGATTGGTAATCAACTACCAACCTCTCAACTGCTTTCTCCAAGATGATAAGTTCCCTTTACCCTCCAGAGACTCTCTCTTTATTGGCCTAACCAAGGCCCACATCTATTCCAAATTCGACCTTAAAGCTGGATTTTGGCAATTGGGCATCCATCCTGAAGACAGATCCAAAACAAGATTCTGTATTCCAAACCAACATTTCCAGTGGAAAGTTCTTCCTTTTGGCCTAAAGGTAGCACCATCCCTATTCCAAAAGGCCATGTGTCGAATCTTCCAACCAATTTTGTCAAGTGCAGCAATCTACATTGACGACATTCTCGCTCTACGGCCACGATGAGATGAGCCTTCGACTGTCAACTTCTTGAGCAGTTCGCATAAATCGTGAGGAAGCATGGCATTATGCTCTCTCAAAGAAAAATGAATATTGCCCAGAAAGAAATTGAATTTCTTGGTATGCACCTCAACAAAGGTACATACTATCCAGGGCCACATATTGCTCAAGAATTATTGAAGTTTTCAGAAGAGAACTTCACGACAAAGCAAGTCCAGCAATTTCTTGGGATAATTAATTATCTCAGGGATTTTGTTCCAAACATTGCAAAGCTGCTGATCCCACTCCAAATCAATGCTAAAGAAACATCCCCTACCTTGGGGAAAAGCTCAGACTAAAGCAGTCGCTGAACTCAAGGAGATCATGCAAAATCTCCCACCATTGCAAATACCATCAACAGGAAAGAGAATTCTACAAACTGACGCCAGTGACGAATACTGGGCAACCATCCTGCTCGAAGAAATTGATGGTAAGAGGCATCTTTGTGCTCATAAAAGTGGAAAGTTTTCTCAAGCTAAAATGCACTATCATTCCACTTTCAAAGAAATTTTAGCAGTAAAAAATGGAATCAAAAAGTTCGAATTCCATCTCATCGGCCACCATTTCCTAGTGGAATTAGACATGGCATCTTTCCCACAGATGACCAAGTTCAAACAGAAGCAAATCCCAAACTCTCAATTGCTTCGATGGGCTGAATGGTTTTCAAAATATTCTTTTGAAACCAAACATATTCCTGGAAAGAAAAATGTACTTGCTGACTTCTTGTCAAGGCCGAAAGCACCAGCAGAAATCAACATGTACATCAAAAGACCTGCTTTCCATATGCTCAATCATGGTGTGAAATACAAGATAGAAAAGATCAAAGACTTGCCAAGCTGGAAGTATCCACAAGAGATTATCGAACAAATCCGGAATGACGAGTCTTTCGAGAATCTTGGAAACCTCATGTGGCAATGTCATGCGGACTGCTCGTATTCAATGGAGGTTCGATTCTTTATCCTTTTGGGTTAAATTCAGATTTTCCATTCATACATCCTCTCATCTGGAAGAAAGATGATTTCCCTGACCAACTCAAACGTTATTATGGTACTTAACCAATAAGTACCTAATAGCCATTGAAATTCCAACCAGAAGATTCATTGCCAACCTCACCAGAATATTCTTACTCGGAAGAAATGTTGAAAGAGAAAGTGATAAAAATCTCTTAGACTTTCTCAGCTGGTTCTATTCTCCTACTTATTGGAAACAAATTTTGGAGAAAGAACTAAGAGCCATGACACCAAATCCCGAAGTCCACACCATCTTGTTTTTTCGACGACCATGGTATTTTTCCAGAAATAATGGCGGCATCATCCATGCCCCACAAGAAATAGGAACTACATCCTATAAACCTCACTTAGACAGCAGAGAAGCTCGGATCCACAAGTCTTATCCAAGACCTGTTAAATTTTGTGAACACCAATACCGAGAACTCCAAAGAATTCTCTGCCAGGAAAACAAGACCATCCCTGAAGATACCTGGAATTATAATGAACCTGCTGCATGGGATCATTATGACCTAGCCCCAGAATCTAAGGAAGCACTCGAAGAATTTAGACAAGCCGCGTCATCACAGGAGCATGACATGACAGAAGCAGATGACATTGTCCAATCAACCCAGGACCCCTATGCTAGGTGGGGAGGTCCTCTTTCCCAGGATCCCTATGACCAAGGAACTTTATCCCTATCCCAAAGCATGAACACATCCTTTTATGCTCAACCTTCAAACTGGCCCCAGCCAAGTATTCCTACCGACACTACAGGAAATAACAATACAGACTGGGCACAAGAAGAAGCATCACACTAGGCACACGAAGAAGCATCCTCATCACATCAGCTGAACCGAATCCTCTCACCAGAAGACCTTGAAGCACTTGAACAAAAATATGATGAACATTGCCTAGCAACAGTACACAGCTCGGATGAATCCGACTATGACTACAATGCTCGTGACGGACGAGACCGTTGAATCCGCTGATGTCCGTACAAATTCACTGTAGCAAATCACTGTTCACTTTTACTATAGCACTAGGCTAGGGAAAGTACTGTTCACGCATCCATCCTTGTTCATAGTGTGCAAATAATTCCCTCCCGGAAGTTTCCGGTGCCTCTGTTTGTATTCGGACCCGTGAGCTTGGTCCGAGCTTGTGTTTGTGACCTCTTATTGTCTATATAAGGCAAGGAGGGTGTAGTGTGTTGGGTAGAGTCCCCTGAAGTAAAGTGAGTGTTTCGTGCAAAACCTCTATGACTTTCTAAATTCTCCTTCTTCTCCAGCTTGGTAAGATCCTCTAAGAAATGCAGCTCTGGTAGATTAGAAACGACTCCATCCTGGCATCTCTGAGTGTCTCTAGGCTCTGAACTAAAGAGCTGAGTGGTTTTCTGCTAAAAGGCTATCCCTGAAGGGCTTGAACGGGAGTTGTTCGTCCACTGTGGGAAGGCATACCTGCAGGAAATTGACTAAGCTTTCCCTGGTTCTAAGTCTAGGTCCATTCATGGTATCAGGGTGGCGAAGAGTGACAAGTGAGCGGCAGGCGGTGACAAGAGTGAATGATGAAAAGAGTTTTCATTTATCACTTTTGTTTGAAAATAGAAAGACTAAAAATTTTAATTTCTGATTTTTGTTCTCAACCTATTTCTTGAGTAAAAATTTGTTTCAGAAATAGGAAAATGAAATTTTATTACCAAATGGATTTATTTTAAAAAGATAAATAGAATGATTATCATGTATGTCCTAATATTCCATAAGAATTTCATCGGTAATTTCTCTAGCTAAGTGGCGTTCTCGTGAAGTAGTTGACTAGTCCAAGATCTTTAGAACATCTCCCGAGAGAAAAAAAAAAGTATACAAGCACTGGATATTGCTATTAATTCTAGGCTTCTGGGAATGTAGCTGGATCGTTAACTTGGGTGGACAAAGTTAGACAGTGAAATGATGATGCCGGAAAATATTATATTAAAACAATATCGATTTAATAAAAAATACAAATTTGGGTGAATAAAACCTCGTCAAAATTTTGTCAACAGACCCATCACTTTTTTTTTTTCTCTAGAAGTTTTTTCCGTTTTTATACAAAGTGAGTTTAGGTTTTTTTTTTGGTAAAACAAAGTGACTTTAGGTTTGGCGATGATAAATCTAAAATTAATGAGTTTTAAAAATAAATCAAGAATCATGAGAAAAATTTTGAAGAGAGGAGATTGCATTATTGCTAATCGTGGTCGTCTCCCCACTATTCAATTCCATTTTATTCTCTTTAATAATATAGTGATTCTAAGTGATCCTGCGGCGAATGGGCATTCAAATGACATGAACCACGGGCAAATTACATTTCACTTCCCAAGTTTTCGTATAAGGTTTAACTTTTGCAATTTGCCCCATGAATTTTGGAAATTGATCTCAACGTGTCCCCTTGTAATGGCTCAGACCAAATATTTATTGGAGCCTTACCTTGAGCATTACACATGATAATAATAAGATAAAATTTGGTTCCTCATTATTTGTTCCATTTTGGGCATCATAAATTCCTCTTTAAAAGTCTTTGAAAAGAAGTAATGCTTTTTGAAATCTGTATTGGATTCAAAATTATTAGTAGCGTGAATCGTGTAGAATTTGGATTTTTCATGATAGGGAGAAATTGGAGTTCTTCTTTTGGTCGAAAGGAGAGACTGGATCCTCCAATAAAGTGTTGTTCTTGGGGTTTCACCCATGGAATTCTCATGCTGAACCACGTCTTCAAGCCATTTCAATTTCATGATTTGGATGTAATTAGTGAATCGAAATTGCGAATGAGTTGATGATAACCAATATAGAGAGATTTAAAGTTAGTCAAGGCATTCACACCTGTCTTTATGTGTTTCAAAAGCCAAAACACTATTTTTTTCCTTCATTTTTCATGCCGGAATTTAAAACGTTATTCGAGTTTATTACATCTGGTGCCAGTGTTTCATATATTGTGAAAACTTAAGTGTTTCGGAATATTCAAGTAAACATATAACAAAAAGTTGAAATGAGTCCACCCAAAGTCCCAAGGGCAGGTGGAGCAAGAAGGGACGCCATGGGCCCGCCCAAGCAGCGTCTCAAGGATCGAATAAGACGTTGTTGTCCTTGTTCTCATTTTCCATGGAGACATCCTGGCGCGGGTCCTGGAAGGAGATCTTCTTTTGGTCCGTTGCAGTTGAACCGACCATCTTTAAACGTACATTACTAGTTTATTATAATGAAGGCACTTAATCTGTCGCACTTTTTTTTCCCGAAGTGAAACAGCATCTATTACATTAAAAGAGAGTCTTTTGCGACATTTTCTTGTTCCCCTTTGGGTCGCTGCTTCAGCCGCTTTCTTTGACGTCCACGGGGCGAGCATTTGGAAGGAAGTTGCTGTCAATTTGGTGGATATCTAAATGTAGAGGGGACGTGATTGGATAGGACTCACCAATTATTTTTTGACCTCAATTCATTTTTCAATTACATCTTACTGAATGGCATTTACATTTTGAAAAAAATCCTTTAACTTGCATTTTCCCAAAAACTGGACTAAATAGCAATAATATGCTCTTCATTAACACATCATAATTTATATAACTACTTGATAATTTAAAAAGAAAAAATTTATTTGCAGGAATTTTAGGTTGCCAAAGATATGACAACTCCTTCGCTTGTTACTGTATTTTACTTGGGATAATATAAGAAATAACTTTCACATGAATTGGGCAATAAATTTCTCATGAGTAATCTTCAACTTTGCAATAACTTGATTTTTTTTTTTTTTTTATAAATCTAGACAGTTTTTATGAAATTGATATATCAATCTAAGGTGAAAAATATGATTGCTATTGCATTATATCTCTAATAATGCAACAATTCAAGTTAAACATTAGATATCCCTTGAGTATGATACCATCATCTTGTGTGACGCTTATACTCACATTTGTCAAATCTCTGGCTTGATCATTAACTTGGGCGGACAAATTTAATTAGTGAAATGATAATGCGAGAAAACCTAATTTTTTTCCTTGTTAGATTTAAGTATTATTAAGAATGGTTGCTTTAGATTTCCAAATACCAGTAAAATTGTAAAAAAAAATTTTCGATTCAATAAATAATGAAAGTTTGGGTAAAAATAAACCTCGTTAAAAAGTTGTGAAGAGATTGCGCCATTCTTTCTCTAGAGCATTTCTTTTTTACGTATAAGGTAACTTGAATTTTTGATAGTAATAAGATTAAAACGTATGAGTTTTGAAAATAAATTGAGAATCATGAGAAAATTCTCAAGGGGCCACATCACTTAATTCCCATTTTATGGTGATCTCTTCGCTATTCAAATTCATTTTGTTCTCTTTAATGACATAGAATTTTTAGGCGAGAAACATGGATGGATATTCTCAACTTCTTCAATTTAACAGTGTTTCTGGACTTTTATGGAACTTCATTTGTTAAAAAACTTAAAACATTCTGTTCAACGGGAGAGCACCAAGCTTGCCTCTCAAGCCCATGATCGAAAGATTTACTCTACTGACGACTCTTGGTCACAGGAGAGATCCACTTTGACTGTTAAGAGTCCATTTCCATTTCAGCAGAGCTTCGACACCATCGCCCTAATCAAGCCAATTGTTTGTTCACCAGTGAAGTTGATCGGAGCTTGAAGAGAGTGAGAGTTACTACAACCTCTCTCCCTCCCTCCCTCCCTCCCTCCCCGAGAGTTGTCTCTGTTAGAGTATTTAAATAATATGCTATGCTATGCTTTTATCTAATAGTTTTAAGTATTTAGAATAGTTGGCAGCGATATCACAATAATCTCATGTGGTATAAGAGCTAGAGATCCTGAGTTCAAATTTTACCAGGCCCCATTTGCTTCCAAAAAAAATTTCTAAAAGGACCAGACTAAGCGTAAGGGAAAGTGTTAGAGTATTTAAATAATATAACATGCGCCTTCATCTAACAGTTTAAATTTTTAGAATAGTTGGCAGTGGTTTCATAAATATCTTACCGTCTCACTCCCGACAAATCATTTTTACCTGCCAGCAACGAAATGGGCTTTGGGCCAAGTTTACCAAAGTGCTCCGATCCCATTTGGTGGGGTCATCGGAGCGCCCTTGATCCGGCCTATTGTTCTGTGAAGAGTAAAGAATAGTTTCTCGGTCGGCAGAGTCAGAAGGGCCGTGACATGAGTCAATGCCGAGAGATTGAGAAGGTTAGAGAAGTTTAAGACCGGTTGTGGCGGCGGCCGCAACGCATAGCGGCCCAATTGTGACTTCATTGGACGTTTAGGCGGTGAGCTACAGTGACCATTCAATATTTTTCCTTGAATGATTCATCAAAATGAGTAGTGAGAGGGATGCGCTTTTTTTTTTTTTTTTTTTTTTTGTTGCAAATGCTGATTTCCACGCCGGAGTGCTAACCTTGTTCTATAGGTTAGTGTGTCCCGGTAACAACAAGGCTAGAAGAGTTGGATGGAGTGAGAAAAACAGCAACAAAGGTGCAGAAGCTAGGCAAGGAAACGGTGCTTTCATTCCATGTCAGAAAATGAAAAAGAATAGGATGAACAGATGAAGGAAGAGACCTTTTTGGATTTCTCTTATCACGTATTGATCACATGTGCAATATTTTTTTTTTTTTTTTTTGGTAAGGGTAAGATATGTATAGACTTTACCAAAACATACACGGGGGGAGTCCTGGCACCAACAAGAGACAAACACTCAAAAGACAAATGAGTCGAAAAGAGTGTAAGGGTGCCGTGGATCCAACAAGTAAACCAAAAGGAGCTTATATAATACAAAGTATG
Organism: Eucalyptus guilfoylei; assembly: GCA_016097605.1. Lineage (NCBI taxonomy): Eukaryota > Viridiplantae > Streptophyta > Magnoliopsida > Myrtales > Myrtaceae > Eucalyptus > Eucalyptus guilfoylei. The sequence continues at coordinate 2,704,820 of CM027861.1, forward strand.
AATAATAAATTGAAAGAGAATATCCTACGTTGATCTAAAGAATCAAATCTAATATGAAGAGCTAATTCTAATCCTAGATTGATTTATTCAATCAACCACAATACTAGAATGATATTGCATATCTTCCATTAGTAGCACAGTCAAAACACGTCCTCTCCCAATAAAAGTAGTAATAAATGGTGGCTTGAATTTGTTCATATAAATGTCATATCTTTAATTTCCGCATCGCGCCAGATTTTGCATTAAGATTTTGGGACAAATTGCGATAGGCTTACATGTTGTAATAATGTGAGCTCTTTCTTGCCATCATCCACCTTGGTAATATATAGAAATAGTCGAAGGTCTTTAAGTGGCCTGTTATTTTAAACAAAAGAAACTAATTTCTGTCCCATTGAGTTTTCCAAAAGATGCGCTGCCGAGGCGTATCGAGAAGTTTTTATTTTGAAAATATGATAATTTTTTCAAGGATTATCAATGAAAAAAACGTGATTATATTCATATGGGTGTGGAAGGTCGTTTAAGCAATTGTTTCCGGGCAGATAGACGGACGTGAAGCATTGACAAATTCAAGCCAAGTTGTGGAGTCTTGGTCCAACAAATATCACTAATATACGACGCTACCTTTTGTTCCCATTGGAGGCGTCTATCGTCATTTCCAAAGTAGCACCTTTTTGTTCGTATGCTACTATTATGGGATGACATGGAAGGTAGCGTTGATCACTTTATGCATGTGGAACATGATTGAAGAGTTTCTGTGCATCTTAGCCGTATATATCATCCAAATGTTGATTTTAAGGGAGGGCTCAACCATCGTAATCATCACCAAACTACGCCTAAGGATATATATTATTGACGGATGCGATCTCCATGAGATTCGGATGATATTTCTTTCGTTCTTTAGGCTTGGTAGAGAGGAAAAGTGATAATGCTTAGTAAAGTTTTGTCTCAGTTGATATAGCTCTTGGAGAAAGAAGAGAGAGGAGATCGAGGACCCTGAGCGCAAGTCAAATGTTGTCTAGAACGTTATTAGCATATAGCGTCAACGTCCTAGGGTTTTCTGTTAAGTAAATTGGTATAGCTCTGGAAGAGTCGCTGCTTTGGAAGGGGAGCATGTTTAAAAGTAGGCTGTTCTTCATCGGTAATCTTGCGCTTGTCATTGCCAAAATATGGGAAACTTTGCGGGCTTGGTCATTTTTGGTTGCCTTTTGCATAAGCATGGAGAGGGACTGTTGAGATTCGAAACAAACCTAGTGGTCGGAGAAGAGTTGCTTGACCGACCGCTTGGCCACCAGCCTCCATTTTCGGCCTCTTTGACAAAGCCACCCGACTCCATGCTCAATCTGGGTCTAGTAGCTTCCAAGGAGCAGACTCTTTACTAGACTCTTTTTCGCTCAACTAATCTCCATGAATGCACACGAAAGATCATGTCCATGTATATCAGACAATGCTTCACCGCAGAGTGACGTGCATTTCTCAAGATTACTTTTAGTGGGAAGATTTACAAGCATTCAAGTCAAGGTGCTTAACTACTCGGTTAATCCTTTGAGGCAGGCTTTGTTGCCTTTTTCGCAACTGAAAAAGCAATACGAACTATGGGATGGCATGCAAATGCATGATCGGAAACCAAGTTAAGAGAAAACTTGCAAAACCTCATATATTGAGACGTTTAAAGCGCAAACTATTTCTTCGGCAGTAGGTCAAAGATTCAAACATCTAGAGAATACATATTTTGAAGAGAAGCATGACATGAACAAATAATAGGGACGAGACTGAGAGGCTCCAATATTTATTGTATTTGCCCGAGTAATAGGCTAGGAAAAAAACCTCCCACCGATGCCCAAATTTGCAGAAGCCATCTGAAAAAAAAGAACAACAAAACATACGGCGGTGAGAATCAAACCTTGTTCGTATCAATAGAATAAACAGGCCAAGTTAGTTGTTAATGTAAAAACTAGCAAAAAGAGTTTACTTAAATTAAGCGGTTACTACTACAGAAGTAGTCACTATGTTTCGCAAAGTTTTCTGTCTCCTTGCACTCGTGATGCGGGCAATTAAATTGATGTGACGGCCTGCAAATTCTCGACATGCAATCAACTCATGCTATTGTTTGCCCTTCCGCCAACACGCCGTCCAGCATCGCATCTCATTTAGGAGAAGACATTGGATACTAACTTTTCTCTCTTCGACCCTCCTCAATGTCCTCCTTTCTCTCTCCTGCTCCGTTTATCCTCCGAAGAACCACAGCATTAAGAAGCGTCTTCCTGACAAGTTATTCGGGTAAAAAGTATAGTTTAGTGACTGTAGCTTGCCACCTACAATCCAGTGAAGTCATCGACGGGGCACTGTAAGTTGCCACCGGCACGGGCACAACCGGTCTTTTTCTTCCCTACTCTCCTTGCTCTCTCGGCATTGTCCCGTGTCAGCACATTCGACACGCTGAGTTCAACCTCTGAGATCAAGTTGTTGACAGTCGGACTCTTGTATTATCCTCACTCGTCGACTTGTCCCAGCAATTGGCCGGATGAAGGGTGCTATGAAGACCCACCAGAACGGGATCAGAGCACTTCGGCATACTTGGCCCAAAGCTCATTAAATTGCTCCCGCAGGTAAATATGATATAACTAGGTTGGAGTGAGACTAAGAGACGGCGAGTAGCTGTAGCAACTCTCACTCTCTCTAAGCTATCGTCAACTTCATTGATGAACGAACAACATTCATCGATGATAGTAATAATAAACTACGCTGGAACTTAAAATTTTTCTCACCATAACTGAGTGATGATGTTGGGCTTGCATCTCAGGTTGCCTCCAAGGATCATCCAATCGCGGCTGCCCTCGCCTTTGGTTGGAGCCGCGAAGGTAACGCCCATGCACGAGACGCACACGTCAAACACGGCCACCCGCCATGGACCCAAGTGCAGCCTCCGCTTGGCTTTTGCCACCACGTCGATGGACACCAGCCCGCCCTTCAACGTGCTCACCAGGCCCTTCACGTTCAAGTCATTGATGACCACCAGCGTTGACAGGGCCTCGGCTCGGACTGTGGTGATGTTGTGGGGGCCCTGAGTGAAGGCGGGAACAAGGGAGGGACGAGAGAGAGCGAGTCGGCCTTGGAAACTCAAGAGGAGCTTCATGTGAGTGTACTTGACGGTGATGAAGGGACTGGTGTTCTTGACGGAGAGAGCGATGTTCCATTGAGCGGTGACGTGGGAGGTGGAGATGTTGAGGGACGAAAGGGAAGAGCCTGGGTTGAGCCTGAACTTCGGAGGCATTCCAGCAGGTATGGCCAGGAAGACTACCATGAGGAGGCCGAGAATAGTGAGCACGGCATACACGATGCAGTGGCCGATGATCAGATTGTACCGGCCAGACTGCGGCGGCCCTGGGGATGCCGGATTATTAGCTGCTGGGGGTTGGATGGGGTGGAGGGTTCTCATTTGGAAATTGTTGTGTCGAGTGAATGTTCTTATTCTAAACATATTTTCGTGTGAAGTGTTATTCGGACGCAGCAACTTACAGGGGCCAAAATACTAGCGATTGTTGTAAAGGCAGGCAATGAATCGATCGATAAGCACTGCCCCGTTAGACGGGATAAGCAGGCACCTTCGCTTTTATAATCACAAAAAAAGTTAGTGGGTTGTCGCTTTTTATTCATTACAATAAAAAAAGAAGGGTTGAATTGGGGTGCACTAGGGTAGAGAATTCTTCGACAAGAAACAAATATGGTCTAATCCCTCCGCTGTTGCCGGGAAGATTCATTCGTCTATCGAGGATTCTTTCCGTTGAGTTCCGTTTTCGTCATTTTACCGTGAGGCTAGATTGAGTATTTTGGCTTTCAAAAGGCATAAACATAATTTTAAGCTCTGTTTGTTTCACAGAATATAAATAATTTTAAAAACAATTTTTTTAAACGATCGTTTGTATTATTTAAAATAATTAGCCAAAGAAAACTTTTCTTATTATCGACAATAATTTATATTTAAACCATTTCATGGATGATGAGAATATTTTCCTTTAATTCATTTTTGTAAACAATACACACGATCAATTTAAGGAAAATATTTTTTAAATCATTCACTTTTTGCTGAACAGGTGGAGCCTTAAATGCCTAGGTAATTTTTGCGTCTCTCTATGTTGCTTATCATTGATTTATTAACAGAATTCGACTAATGTAATTATATCATAGTCGTTAGGTTGGAATGGCTTGAAGAGGCGGTTCAATGTCTTGTCGACAGTTGTCTCTTTGGAACTAATCTTATGATTAAGATATGCAGTGGATAATTTATCTTAATGAACTACTACTATAGCCCGCATAATGCATAGGTTTATTATTGACTGTTTTCTAGAATAACATTATTAATTAACTTGAACGAACTTGTTGAGATATTTAGATCTTTATCTGTTTTTGAGAAAAAAATTTGTCCGTTGAATTTTGTGAGCAATCTAAGCGATCGTTTTCAGATAAATATTTTCTCAATCATTTATTTTTTTTCGAAACAAACGAAGCCTAATCTAATTGCATTTTCCATGTTACTGAAAGTGGTTTGCTCTCAATAAAAAATGAAACATAACTGCTAATTTTTGCTATGAAATCTCTACCTAGAGTTTTCTTGAGTGGCTTTAGATAGTCTGGAATGACCTATTGAAAAGCTTGTAGCATTGCAAGACAACGCGCATTTCCCCTGAAAGTGCATTGGGGTTTGGTGAATATCTCAAAGAATGAATGCAACTAATGTGATTTATGAGCAGCCTATGCATTGTGGTGCAACATTGCAGTCTCAATGATAGCCTTCTTTGTCTGATCTGTAGAAAGAAACTAGTAATGAAGGTTGTGGAAGTGATTTAGTAAAGGCATGTTGGTGTAGACGCATATCTGAAATAAGGGGAAGTAGATCTAATGCCAAGCTCCCACATGAGAGGGAAAATTATGGAGATACGTGAGTGAGTCATGTCAGAAAAGTCCTAGGGAATTGGTATAGTATAAAGTAGTAAATTTATCTTAGTTGGCTCATAATTCATTATTTTAAATTTAATAGTGCAGATGGATTCAATTGGATATATTGATAAGCTTTGACTTTGGTTTCCTCTTGGTGATATCCCTGAGTAAAAGTATTAGATTTCCATTACGTGCTCCTAACAAATAATATTAGAATTGACGGTTGATTGATGGTCCACTCCCAATGTATACCAATGTTCGGTGAATTTTAAAGAATGAAGATCAATACAGTTTCTAGGCAACCTACGCGTTGTGTTGTAGTAATGCAACCTTAATGAGCATTTAGGGTTTGGTTTAGAGAAAGATACCAAGAATGAAGGTGGGCGTCGGCAATATAAGCTGAGAGATGTTGGTGTAGAATGTTAATTGAATTAAAGGGGAAGCATACATAATACTTAATCCATACGTGAGAGGGAGAATGTTGAAATGCATATGTGAGTTGTGTTAAAAAAGTCCAAAATCATGGAATTAGTGTGGTGTTGACTATTTTATTTATCTTAATTGGCTCATAATTTATTGACTTAAACTCTTAAATGAATGTGGTTCTAATTAGTTATATTGACGGGCTATAATTTGATCTCCCTCTTGGCGATCTCCCCCGCTGAAGGTGTTGAACTTGTGCTACGTGCTCATAACAAGAGATGTTGCTGAGGGACGGAAGTGAAGAGCCCGACTTGAGCCCAGCCAGCATTCCGACAGGCTTGGCCTAGAAGATAACCGTGAGGAGACCAAGAACAGTGGTTGGGCAAGTGCGATACTGTGAACAATGATCAGATTGTGCCGGTCGGACTGCACCGGCTACTGTGATGATGATGCCGGATTATTATTCGCACCGGGTGCGATGGCGTGGACCGGTGTCATTTGGAATATTTTGTATGAATAGTGTTTCATTTCTATGAGTAGTTTTGTGTGAACTTTGGTGAGGAAACAACAATTTAAAGGGTCAAAAGTGCAGCCGTTGGTGTTGAAGAGTCTTCCGTCGTTGATTAATGCTCTCTGGAAGGTTGCCACAGGATTTTTTCTTTGTGATCCTTTTCCATAAGAAGGGCAGCGGTGGCAAGAAACACGTGTTAGCTTTGTCGATGTCAGGCTTGTCATGGTGACGAGAATTTTTGGGAAAAAAACAAATTTAGGGACGTTAAGAAGGAAAAAAGTTTAAATCCAGGAAATACTGATTTATAATATTTCATAAACACCTATTGAAAAACGAAAGCATGCACTACAAAGATGGTAAATATTTTGGAGTTTCAATTCCTTTCTTTTTCCCTGGTGAATCAAGATACACAAGGATAAAAGTTGTTACGTCAACGCATTAAAATTCAAATTAATCTCTCTTTCTTAAAAAAGGAGCTTATTAATCTCTCTTAATTTTTATCGAACAGAAAGAAGAGATATCTAACCTAGAATGTCGATTTGTTGACCATTGACATGTCTATTCCATCTTGAAATGAAGATGATTAACAATGTATTGATATTTGCAAAAGTGAACCAAGATCGTTCTTAATAGTGCTCATAGCTAACGAAAGTTGTTGAATTAACGCATTAAAATTCAAATTAATCTCTCTGCCCAGAGTTAGTTTTCTCGAGTGGCTTACATAGTCTTTAATTGCCTCCTGAAAAGCTTGTAGCTTCGCACTACAACGAGCATTCCCTCCACTTGAATAAACTAATGATGTGGTCTCTTGAAGTTTTATGTACCCATGGTTGTTAAATTAATATCTCGAGTTTAAATTTGGATAACGATTTGTTAAATCAAATTTTATCGAGAATGATTTCCTAAACGGTTTAGCAATTGGATGAAGAAGCAATTCCTTCAGGATTTTTTTTTCATATGTGCAAAAGAAGAAAGGAAGATATGTTTTGTCACTAGAAGACAAAAAGAAGGGGCACACTATATATTTTATTATATATTTATCTTTAAGGGAGATAAAAGAAAAATGAAGAAAAAATGAAGGTTTTCTTCCCTATGGTGTAGTGTACGAATCCCTCTTTTAAAGAAGGAAAGAGAAGTGGGGCCCAAGGTCAAACTTTTGACTTTGGGCACAACGCACGCCTAGGTTTTTTTTTTTTTTGGCAAATGATAGCCACACGCAAAAGCCGCAGTAGAAACCACAAGACAAGTTGAAGAGAGCCGCGCACGAAGAGAGAAGAAGCATACGAGTTCTTCATTTCGATATACGTAGAGTGTTTTACTTTAAGCTTGAATGCGCGGTAATTTTATGCAGTGAGTTTATATCCAAGTGAGTTGTTTATTTATAAACACTTTGGGTTTGGAGTTAAATCTAGGTGTGGGAAACACTCAAGCATGTGAGCGATTCTAAACTCTGATTCTCCGATTATAGTGGATTATTTGCTGCCGACTCTCCCCGTGAACGTAGGTACCGATACTCGGACTGAACCACGTAAATTTTTGGTGTCATTATTATTTCCTATTTATTTCTCTAGAGTTTGCGTGTTGACGTAAATTGCAAGATCCTATCATTTCCGCATATTATATTCCAACAATTGGTATTAGAGCTAGGTTTTGGATTTCTTGATTGTGATTTGGAGCTTTTGCTTGTCTGATTATTATTTGAAAATTATATTATTGCAATTATGTCTTAGAAGAAATCTGAAATTGAAAAGTTTGACTGGAGAAATAATTTTTGGTTGAGTATCAAGATGCGGGCATTATTGACAACCCAAGGTTTGGCCAAGTCACTGGATGGTGAAGATGAGTTATCGATTATAATGAAAACCTCTGAGAGGGTAAAGTTAATGGAAAGAGCAAAGAGTGCAATCCTGTTAAATTTGTCGGATGTGGTCTTAATAGAGGTTGCTGAGAAGAAGGATGCCGCAGCATTATGGGCAAAACTTCAAACACTTTATGTAAAGAAAGGTTTGAACAATCGCATATACATGTTGAAGAGGATATTTCAATTTAGATATACTGAAGGTACGTCTATCAAAACCCACCTAGATGAATTTAATAAACTCATGATGGATCTTAAGAAAGTCGGTAAGATACTTGATGATGAAGAACATGGCATGATATTGTTAGCCTCTTTACCAGAGTCATGGGAGCACTTTACTGATTCACTATTGTAGGGGCGTACTATAATTACCTCAGAAGAGGTAAAGTCCGCCTTATTCTCTAAAAAGTGGTAGAGAAAGTTGCAAGATGACAGTTTGGCAAAAGGAGTAGCACAAGCACTGACGATTCGGGGTAGAGAACAACATCGAGGGCCTAGTAGCAGCAGAGGTAAAAGCAAATCGAAATCACACCATAAAAAGTCTAAGGGATGCATGAAGTGCTTTAAGTGTCACGAGAAGGGACACATTAGGAGAGATTATCCAAAGCGGAGGAATAAAGCTGATAGGCAGAATGCCACAAGCAGTGTGGCAAATGTTGCTGAGGGAATCAATAGTGATGCAGAAGCTGTTTTATGTGTGACTACTACTTCGTCAGGAGACGAATGAGTTCTAGATTCGAGGTATTCTTATCATATGACGCCTTATAAGAACTGGTTTACTACTTATCAGATTGCAGATGGTGGTAGAGTTCTTTTGGGAAATAACGTAGTCTATAAGGCTGTGGGGATATGGACAATTTGGATTTGGATGCATGATGGAGTGGTGCGCACATTAACAGACGTGGGACATTTACCGGAGCTCAAGAAGAACCTTATTTTTCTAGGGACACTCGATGACATCGAGTGTAGGTACACCGCTGAAGGTGGAGTACTAAAGATCTCTCAAGGTGCCATGACAGTGATAAAGGGGAAGAAAGTGAATACTTTCTATCATCTATTGGGAGAGATCGTGATCAGAATCGCTGTAGTTTCATCAGGTGAGTCAGACTCTAACTTGACTCAATTATGTCATATGCGTTTAGGGCACATGAGCGAGGCAGGTATGATGATGTTGAGTGAAAAAGGGTTGTTGAAGGGTCAAAGGACAGGGAAGCTGGACTTATGTGAGCACTGCATATTTGGGAAGCAAAATCGAGTTAAGTTTACTACAGCTATTCATTCGACCAAGCGACCGGTTGAATATATTCATTCAAACGTCTGGGGCTCGTCTTTGGTTCCTTTGAAAGGAGGTGCCCAATATATGATGACATTTATCGACGATTATTCGAGGAATGTATGAGTATACTTTCTAAAGCACAAATATAATGTGTTTGATCGGTTCAAGAAATTTAAAGGATTGATTGAGAAGCAGTCAGATAAACAGATCAAGTGCTTGAGAATCGATAATGGCATAGAGTTCTGTGGTAAAGATTTTACTGAGTTCTGCGAGAAATAAGGTATTGTGAAACACCGCACAGTACTTGGGACACCACAACAGAATGGTGTGGCAGGATGGAAGAACAGAACTTTGCTTGAGCGAGCTCGTTGCATGCTTTCGAATGCAAGACTTGACCAGGAATTTTGGGCCGAAGTAGTGAACATGGCATGTTACCTGGTTAATTGATCTCCGTCATCTACTATCGAGTGGAAGACTCCTAATGAAGTATGATCGGGGAAACCTGTTGATTACTCCGAATTACGTATATTCGGATGTCTTGCGTACGCTCATGCAAGCGATGGTAAGCTTGAGCCGAGGGCGAAGAAGTGCATATTTCTGGATTATGCACATGGGGTGAAAGTCTACCGGTTGTGGTGCACCGATCCCAGATCACCCGGTTTTCTAATCAGTAGAGATATGATCTTCGACGAGACTGCAATGCTTCAACAGAGGAGTTCTAAGACACAACTAGCAGAGAAGACATATCATGGTGTCATTAGTGAGATGGAGGTTCAGGTGGAGACTCCGGAGACCTCGAAGGTAACAAAAGTTGAGATTGCAGATGAGGTCGCAGTTCCTGAAGTTGGTGATAGTGGCAAAGCCGCAGCACACGATAGTCGCAGATAGACACAGAAGGCAAATTAAATTACCGATACATTATGATTGTACAAATATTGCTTATGTATTGACTGTGGGTGATGAGGTGGAGATAGATGAGCCTTCGTCTTTCTCTGAGGCTATGGCTAATTTGGAGTCATCGCAGTGGCTAAGGGTTATGAGTGAAGAGATGGAATCACTCCATCAAAATCAGACATGGGAGCTGGTCAAAGTACTCAAGAGCCAAAAGATTGTCGGAAGTAAATGGATCTTTAAACGGAAAGATGGCATTCTTGGTGTCGAGGCAGTGAGGTATAAAACGAAGGAGTATACACAGCGTGAAGGTGTTCTCTCCTATGATAAGATATACTTCTATTCGTGTTTTACTTGCCTTAGTTGCTTCGTAGGATCTCGAGTTAAAGCAGTTAGATGTGAAAAATTGTGTTTCTTCACGGTGAGTTGGAGGAGCAGATTTACATGAGGCAGCTAGAGGGATTTGCTATTCCGGGTAAGGAAGATCATGTTTGCTTATTGAAGAAATCTTTATATGGGTTGAAATAGTCTCCTAGGCAGTGGTATAAACGTTTAGATGCTTTCATGGTTAGTCAAGACTATTCAAAAAGTTAGATGGATAGCTGTGTCTACTTTAGGAGATCGGAGAATGGTTATTTGATTTATCTACTTTTATATGTTGATGATATACTGATAGCAGCTAAGAATATATCTGATATTGATGTGCTGAAGAGGTAGTTAAATGCTGAATTTGAGATGAAAGATTCAGGTGCTGCAAAGAAAATATTAGGTATGGAGATTTTGCGTGATAGGATTGCAGGAGTTTTACGTCTATCTCATAAGAAATATATTGAGAAGATAATGGCACGTTTTAATATGCAGTTGGCAAAATCTGTAAGTACACATTTAGCGAAGCACTTTAAACTTTTAGATAAATTATCACTACAGACTGAGGAGGAGGAGGTGCATATGTCTCGTGTTCCTTATTCTAGTGCTATGGGTAGTATTATGTATGCTATGATGTGCACTAGGCCTGATATTTCACAAGCTGTGAACGTGGTTAGTCGCTACATGAAGTGTCTTAGTAAAGCTCATTGGAAAGCTGTGAAGTGGATCCTCAGATATTTGAAGGGGACAACAGACGTGGGTATAGTGTACCGGAGGGACAGTAATGGCAGTGAGACCATTAGTTTTGTGTATTCGGATCACATCGGTGACTTGGATGATCGCAGATCTTTAGCAGGGTACGTGTTTATGCTAGTGAGTGGTGCAATTAGTCGGAAAGCGTCCTTACATGATCACATTGCCTTGTCTTCGACTAAGGTAGAGTACATGGCACCAACCTTCGTAGCGAAGGAGGCGATATGGTTACGAAGTTTACTCTTGGACTTTGGTTTAGAATAGAAAAGTGTGGATATACACTATGATAACTAATGTGCGATATATTTGGCGTATAATCCAGTTTATCATGAGCTAACGAAGCATATCAACATCAAGTATCACTTCATCCGAGATGTCTTAGTTAAGGGTAATGTTATTGTTAAAAAGATTGCTATAGCAGATAATCCGGCAGACATGATGACTTTGTTTGTTCCTTTAGCAAAGCTCAAGCTCTGCTTGAGCTTTATTAGCGTCTGTGGAGAGTAAGCACCCGTCGAGGCATTGTGAGAGTAGCATGGATGATGGGCACTATAACTTGACTTCAAACATCGAGCCAATGTGGCGAATTGTTAAATTAATGTCTCGAGTTTAAATTTGGATAATGATTTGTTAAACTGAAATTTATCAAGAAAGATTTCCTAAATGGTTTAGTGATCGAATGAAGAAGCAATTCCTTCAGGATTTTTTTTTCATATGTGCAAAAGAAGAAAGGAAGATATGTTTTGTCACTAGAAGACAAAAGAAGTGGCACACTATATATTTTATTATCTATTTATCTTTAAGGGAGATAAAAGAAAAGGGAGAAAAAAGGAAGGTTTTCTTCCCCATGGTGTAGTGTAGGAATCCCTCTTTTAAAGAAGGAAAGAGAAGTGGGACTCAAGGTCAAACTTTTGACTTTGGGCACAACACACGCCTAGGTTTTCTTTTCTTTTTGCAAGTGATACAAGCTGCAGTAGAAGCCGCAAGACAAGCTGAAGAGAGCCGCGCACGAAGAGAGAAGAAGCATACGAGTTCTTCATTTCAGTATACGTAAAGTGTTTTACTTTGAGCTTAAATGCGCAGTAATTTTGTGCAGTGAGTTTATGTCCAAGTGAGTTATTTATTTATAAACACTTTGGGTTTGGAGTTAAATCTAAGTGTGAGAAACACTCAAGCATGTGAGCGATTGTAAACTCTAATTCTCCGATTATAGTGGATTATTTGTTGCCGGCTCTCCCCATGGACGTAGGTGCTGATACTCAGATCAAACTACGTAAATTTCTGGTGTCCTTATTATTTCTCGTTTATTTCCCTGGAGTTTGCGCGTTGACGTAAATTGCAAGATCCTGTCGTTTCCGCATATTATATTCCAACACATTCCATGAAGTTCTTATGTTCCCGTGGGGTTATTTTCTAGTTTTATTTATTTGAAAATATTACCATTATTTTTAGAAAATTTATTATCGCAGATATTTACTTCATCATCTAAATGGTTGGTTTATAGATTTCTATGTACACACGATATTGTTATTACATTCATTGTTGTGCTCGCTCTTGGCAAAAAAGTGGAACCAATGAGACTTGTGTTAAAAACATTTATCACATTAGATTTTATTTCTCCTTTTTGCTAGAGAAAAAGTGATTTGTTCTTTCAATCTCACCCCAAATTGTTTTTGATCACTCATACAGGTCAAAGGTCTGGATTCAACTGATCCATAAAGTTTTCATGGACCTTGAAGTAGCCGAGTCTTTATGTCCGTTTCTTTGAATTATAAAAAAAGAATAATAATAATAAAAAAGAGGATAAAGGACATTATCTTGAATGTGCTAAAGAAGAGGGTACGAGAAGTATCAAAACCAATAAGCAATATAGAGGGCTCAGGTACTCTTGCGGCAAGCGATGTGGGTAGGGTTAGGAGTAACAAAGTTCATGATGTTATATTGAATTATTGATGAAACAAGAAAGCGAATGCCTTCAAAAATCGAAACGCCCAGCTGACCGTTCTCGTGTGAATCGAATCGAAAGCGTGGGGAACTTTTCCAGTCGATCAAAAGAGCAACTAAAAAAGCTGGGAAAAGGAAAGCAGTTGAAATGAGATTTCTCGCAAATCATTTTTGGGCTGCATTTGATGGGTGCTGGTGAGTGGGAGGGAGTCTTAACACCCCACGAAGCTGATTTATAGTGAGACTAAAGTGAAGTGAAATAGGAGAAGGTTGTGAAACACACGAATTTTGTAATTGCTAAAGTTACTAGATAATTTGTGAGCCTTTGGTTGTGAAGCTCGTGAACTTCCAAGGAATAGGGGAAAAAAAATTATCACAATCAGTTCCTAGAGCTACTCGAGAACCAAATCAGACCCATTGATCTAGTAAATGGGTGGGTCTAGGAACAACTCAGCAGATTTTCATCCTGAAATCAGGAATTAGACTAGTGAAAATTAGCCCATCTTGAAACCAATCATGAAGCTTCCATCTATCGAACTCTTCTTATTGCTTTTACAAGAAAGAAACATAATTCTGACCAAGTCATTTCAAGTTTCTCTTAAAGGATATGTCGACACCCTTTTTATTCATGTCTTGGAAAACTATGGAAAAAAAAAACTATATGAGGTGTGGATATATGTATATTTCAAAAGTTTTAGGTGGTTTGCAATGATTGAGTATGTAAAAAAATAAAAGGAGAAATAAGACACATTATTGAAACATATGAAATTGGGGGGTGCGTTTGGTTCAATATTGCCAATGTCTTTTGGGTTCCTAATTCTCTTGGACAAATGCAAATGATGACAAATTTTTTGAAGACTTTTAGGGAAATGCAATTGCCTTTAAGGTCTTTAGCTCAAGGTAGGTCCAATGGTGTTTTAAAAAAATGCAAATATAATTTTTTCTTCCAACTTTGCCCTTGCTCAACTTTTATAAATTCATAAATATCCCCACCTCATGTGACCTCATTGACGAGGTTTAGGTTGCCTATGAGGCTAGATCTGGCTACAACAAACTAGTCTAGCATCAACCGACCCTAGATGACGCTTGAGGTCAAGCAACCTCACGTGATGTCCACGCGCATCAGCATTTTCTGTTAATAAGTTTGACGGTATTAATTTTAGGACTCAATTGAACTAATTTGACAAGTTTTAGGACTTAATTGCACTTTTTGCAAGTTTTATGATTCAATTGCATTTTCGTAACAAATTTTAGGATTTTATTGCACTTATCCTTTTTATTTATAAAATCCTTTATAAAGTATAGTTTTTTCCCGAATAGTATTTAAGTCAAAATTGCTTGTCAATGTTTTTTAAAAACAAACTTCACAAAATGCTACTTATATTTCTATTTTTTTTTTAACCCAAAGGCTTTATCTCGAAACCGATCCGATTGCACAAATTCCACGCCAACATCTTCTCTTCAGAGGGTTTGGGTACGAATTAATGCACGACGCCCCGGGAACGTCGTGGTCATCGCGCGCGACCGCATTGAGGGCAAGATAACGTGATCGCATCTAAGAACAGCGATTTGGGGACACTCCGACGACGAATGCGGTGACCTTTCGCCGCATTAGTGGGTTTGCTAGCTTCTTTTATAAATTGAAATACTATTTAGGGGCAAAATAATGTTGTTGAAAACTAATTAAAAGTGCCATTGATACATAAAATATGTTTGAGGGTTTCTTCAACTTACCCACTAGATACAACTGAAAAACACTCTTCGTGATCACTCCTGTCCATAACAAAGGAGGGCGCAGCAATGTAAAAACTGCCACGAAAAACCTTAAAGAGCTGTTTTCTTTTCACATGTGCAAATGACAGAACGACCCTCCACCTCAAAGGGCTCAATTTTAATGAAAAACCAGGACATCTTAGTGAGGGATTGCTTTTAAAATCAGGCGCTGAACACCGAACCTAAAATTTCTCCCTGGCATGTATATTAATGCTTCTCAAACTGAAAATCTTCATATCGAATGATGGGTGGTCTTGAGTCCCTCTCTCTCCTTAAGCTAGTTTAAAAGTGAGGCTTTCTCTTATACTTATAAACCGACCACCAACCCCTTCTACAATCAAAGTGAGACAACGTCAACCCTAACACATTGTTGTTGTGCGTGGTGTAGGAATCCCAAGTTGACCCACTTCTAGGGGCATGTGGGGCTCTCGCCGACATTCAAGCATCCAATTGAGACGTAGTTTTCACCATTGAACTCAGCGCTATGAAAATGAGTATCACAAGTCTTAGTTTGTAGATGCTTAGCTCGGATTTAAGGCATTTACTGAATTCAATGACCCATTTCGATTCTGAAGGGGCATTTGTGTAATTATGAAAGAGACCGGCTTTTTAGCCCAAAAGAATTGATGGTGTTGTTTTGAGGATAACTTTATAATGTTTCGTTACACAAATTATGTTTAGGAGCTAAAGGAAATCCACGATTAAACTGTAGTGTTTTTAATGTAAATTCGAGATAAGTGACTATCACATTTAAGAGTTCTTAGGGGCTTCATCTTTTATTTATTGAAGTGCAGCAATGTCATTCCCTTAAATTGTAATATAGGTTGGGGTCTATAGTTGGGAAGTTTCATTTTAACGTACAAAACCTTCGACGTATTATTTAGTGAAATGGACATACCAAAATGCGAGGCAGTGAAAAGCCGCGACGTTGATGAAAAGCGGACACTTTGGCTGCAGAGGGGTTCGGCAAAGCAACAGACTTTTGATTGCCGCAAGTCGTCGACGATTACACAATCTCTCAGCACGCGGCCACGATCCTTTGCCGTGGACACGATGCAAGGCACGATGCACACGATCCCCTGACTGTCCCTCTTAATCATTACTCTGATCTGGAAGACCAGCATAATAGGACCAGAATCCTATAATGTTATCCTATGCTGATGTATATAGAGGATAAGCTTGTATTGAGCATTTTAATTTCTTCAAAATAACAGCATGGGAGACACGACCCGACCAGTCAAGACCTATAACACCTGGAGAGAGGCGGTGATTTTAATACCGCACTCGTCAACCCGCTGCTCTATGATAATACCAGCAAGGACCCTTCCGGGCTAAGGGTTCTCGAGTGACGTTTAAATCGGGGTAAAGCCACCGACGTTCGACCAAGAAAAGCATTCTAAATTATCAATTATTTAACTTTCTTATATCTTAGTTGTCTCCACAAAACTCCTATTGGAAAAAGAAAAAGAACAACGAGAAAACAAGACTCCCCTCTTTTTTTGCATGGACGATGTTTCCCCGTCCCTTAGTTCATAAAAGGCATTTGTCCGTTTGCATGGACGAGTTCCCTTTCTCGACTCAGTTAAGTTTAACAGGAAACTTCACAAAAAGATAAAATAATATGAGATATAAGGAACGTTTAGCAATCCATTATGTTCCAAGAGAAGATTTTAAATCATGTGATTCTAGTCACAATCCAAAGCGAAATTTCTTTCCATGCATCATAGGAAGCATATGATGTCACAATTCCCGTCACTCGTTAGTTGTTCCTGTATATTACCTTGTTGAAAATGAACCTATAATGAATGTTCAGGTAAAAATAAGCATCGTTTATAACTTATAAAGATAACCCGACATTCATTCGGTTCTTTTTTTTGACAGTTTTTATATAATATAACTTTAGGTTTGGAGTTTACAATATTAAAAAGTATTGAGTTTCGATGATGAAATTAAGAAGCATGAAAGGTTTGAGATGCGGGAAAAAAGAGCCACGGGCACATGTATAGTCACAGATATGCTTAGCGGTTGGACATAAGATCTAGGGTTAAATTTGATTGGGGAAAAAAAACCACTGGATATTCCTAGAGCATAGTTCAATCGCCTTGTGCAGCGTATATCCTCACGTCAGTCACAGCTCTAGCTAGATGATTAACTTGTGCAAATAAGTTGATGATAACTGATATAGAGAGATAGAAAATTAGTCAGGCATTTAGTACAATATACCTCTTAGGAGGCCAAATGCTCACCCTTTTTTTTTTGTGCCAAAACTTGAAATAATATTTGAATTCTAAGGAATTACGAATAAATTATATCTAGAGTCAACATTTGATATTTATTAGAAGTTTAAGTGTTCTGGAACAATTGGGTATATAAAGAAGAACAAGAAAATGTAAGTTATTCTAAACACATTTAACAGTCCAGCAGGCCAAAATTCAAAACGTATTTAGTTCGGAGCATCACTGAGAAGATATAGTAAAATGTTCATTGGGAGTACAAGTTGGCAAACAAATCCAATACCTTCCGGAAAAATGCAAGACTGAAATCACTAGACTAGAGAGTCTTCAACAATGGTGGAGTACACTTCTAGAATAATTGACTGACAAGGTATGAGTCTTGATGTGAAATGTTTGCTTTGTTCTGGTAACAACGTTTTCCCTTCAAAGGAATCTTGGGGTTCATACCCTTCACCCTATGATGAAGCCTTGCCCGATAAACACGGCTATGATTTATTAATGTGCATTGTCGAGATCAGTCGAGATCAGAGAAAAGTTTAATAATATGATGGTTGCTTAAATTGAGAAGTTTGTCTGCTGCTTTTGAAGATGACCGAGGCCAAGCATGGAGATGGGTGGCTTTGTCAAAAGAGGCCAGTTTTCTCTATCATTAATGGCTACTTTCCATGGAGAGAGAGAAAAGAAAAAAGATTCTTGACTATTCTGCCGTTAAGATCAGGAACGACCATATTTTGAAGCATTACCTTCTTGCTGTTTCAAGTTTTAGCTGGCACGCATCCTCCCTCAACTTTGTCGAGGCTTGTTCCTTTGAAATTGTGATTCAATCTTCTTTATTCGCATACTTGACGTTCCACAATGACTTTGAAAAACGGAAAAACACGAAAAAGCAAAAGGAGGGAGACAGTCATTTTACAATGTCCTCGCGTGAACATGCATCATTGCATGCATGATAACCCACCTCCATGTCAAAAAGTCTCTTGCTAGTTGCTTAAATGTTTCCCGAGAGAGAGAGAGAGAGAGAGAGAGAGAGAGAGAGAGAGAGAGATTGTAGTGAGTCAACCGATTTTCAGTAAAACAAGAGCGCTATTCACTGAATAACATGCAAAAGAATCATTAGTTCGATTCTTGAATGTGACTTTTCCGTGTTGTCGCTTCTGTCGCTTTTCTTAACTCCAGAGCCGCAAGCATCACGTAAGGAAATGTCGCCAATTTCGAGAATTTCTCGAGATGAAGGAGAAGTAAGAGGGCAAATGATAATTATTTTATTTTAAAAATAAATTTTTGGTTAGAAATTGATATTTTTATTTCTAATCTTTAGACAAGTTTTTGAGTAAAATTTCTATTCTTAGAATAAAAATTCATTTAATAACGACGTAAAATTTCTCCTTCCAAGTGTTGTTGGAAGGTGATCGGTAGGCGGGGAGACTAGCGGTCCGCAACGAGCGATGGGCAACAAGTGTTTGGCATCCAGCAAGTGGCGAAGGGCGATGGGTGGATGGTGAATAGTGACGAAAGTGAATGATGAAAATAGTTTTCATTTCTCACTTTTATTCTAAAAATAGAAATGCTACAAATTTTAACTTCGATTTTTGTTTTAAACCTATTTCTGAAGTAAAAATTTGTTCTAAAAAAAATGAAATTACATTACCAAATGAATTTATGTTTTATACTTATTCTCGAGAAAAAAAAAAGATAAATAGAATGATTATCATGTGTCAATATAAAGATATTTAAATTTGGTCAAGGCATTCACACATGTCTTTATGCTTTCCAAAAGCCAAAACACTATTTTTTTCCTGCATTTTTCATGCCGGAATTTAAAACGTTTTTCGAGTTTATTACATCCAGTGTCAGTCTTTAATGTATTGTGAAAACTTAAGTGGTTCGGAATGTTCAAGTAAACATTTAACAAAAAGTTGAAACGAGTCCAGCCAAAGCCCCAAGGGCAGGTGGAGCAAGAAGGAACAACATG
The DNA here is from genome assembly GCA_016097605.1 of Eucalyptus guilfoylei. Classification (NCBI taxonomy): domain Eukaryota; kingdom Viridiplantae; phylum Streptophyta; class Magnoliopsida; order Myrtales; family Myrtaceae; genus Eucalyptus; species Eucalyptus guilfoylei. The sequence goes on from CM027861.1 coordinate 2,723,756, forward strand.
GGCCCGCCCAAGCAGAGTCTCAAGGATCGAATAAGACGTTGTTGTCCGTGTTCTGATTTTCCGTGGAGACATCGTGGCGCCGGTCCTGGAAGGAGAGCTTCTTTTGGTCCAAGGCAGTTGAACCGACCATCCGTAAACGTACATTACTAGTTTAATATAATGAAGGCACTTAATCTGTCGCACTTCTTTTTTTTTTTTTTTTCCCCCTAATTGAAACAGCATCTATTACATTAAAAGAGTCTTTTGCGACATTTTCTTATTCCCCTTTGGGCCGCTGCTTCAGCCGCTTTCTTTGACGTCCACGGGGCGAGCATTTGCAAGGAAGTTGCTGTCCACGGGCGAGCATTTGCAATGTAGAGGGGATGTAATTGGATAGGACTCACCAATTATTTTTTGACCTCAATACATTTTTCAATTACATGTTACCGAATGGCATTTGCATTTCGAAAAAATTCTTTAACTCGCATTTCCCCAAAAACTGAACGAAATAGCAATAATATGCTCTTCATTAACACATCATAATTTAGATAACTACTCGATAATTTACAAAGTTTCTTTGCAGGAAGTTTAGTTTGCCAAAGATATGACAACTCCTTCGCTTGTTTTCATTGTTACTGTATTATACTTGGGATAATATAAGTAATAACTTCCACATGAATTGGGCAATAAATTTCTCATGAGTAATCGTCAACTTTGCAATAACATGATTTTTTTTTTTTAATCTGGACAATTTTTATGAAATTGATATATCAATCTAAGGTGAAAAATATGATTGCTATTGCATTATATCTCTAATAATGCAACAATTCAAGTTAAACATTAGATATCCCTTGAGTATGATACCATCATCTTGTGTGACGTTTATACTCACATTTGTCAAATCTCTAGCCTGATCATTAACTTGGGTGGACAAATTTAATTAGTGAAATGATAATGCGAGAAAACCTAATTTTTTTTCCTTGTTAGGTTTAAGGAATATTAAGAATGGTTGCTTTAGATTTCCAAATACCAGTAAAATTGTCAAAAAGAAATTATCAATTCAATAAACAATGAAAGCTTGGGTAGAAATAAACCTCGTTAAAAAGTTGTGAAGAGACCGCGTCATTCTTTTATTCTCTACAACATTTCTTTTTTATGTATAAGGTAACTTGAATTTTTTTAGTAATAAGATTAAAACGTATGAGTTTTGAAAATAAATTAAGAATCACGAGAAAATTCTAAAATTTCATGGAAAAATACAAAAAATTGTCTTTGAATAAATTGATTTCATTCTCTAGAATAGATTGCATGCTCATTAAGAAAAAAATCACACTTGATTTATATAGTTTGGGTCATATTGTCATGTAGCATGCATTGCATAAAGCATCATTCTCATTAAATAAGTGAAAACACAAAAGTAATTGCATATTAATTAGAAATCATATCTAGGACTGTCGATGTGAATTCTCATCTAATATTATAGATGCTTTCGATGCCATCAGGTAAGTCCCGCAATTTAATCACTGCTTTATCTGGGTGTTAAATTGGTGGTTTGTGCACCCGCATGGTCAACTCACATGTTAGGAAAATAAGTTAAAATCAATTCAAGCTGCTTGCCAAATATTTTTTTTTAAAATAAAAGAGAAAGGTACCAAAAGGGCGTTAGAGAAATCTAGTGTAATCAAGTCCCCGAACTCATAAATTTCTGGTTCGTAGGAGTAAAGTAAATCTCCCGTTACTTTACTTGGATTTCTAATCGACCCACCAAAAATAGACTAGTGGTAATTCCTAATTGAAAATCAATTGCATGTTAAGAACTTGAACCTAAGTCGCGAATTGTATGGGCTTGGGAGAGCCCGAGCTAAGTTTAGGCTTAATAATCCATAAGCCAAACCCTAGGTGATTTACCCGAAAATTTGGTCGCAACAACCATCGATAGTCAATAATATGCTAATATTCTTAGGGCATATATGCAATTCTTTTTGGCCCATGTGATTGACATGTAACTACATGGCTAATTTTAACCGTCAACTTATACCCCCTTTTAAAAGAAGTAAATTGAAAATTTATTTATTTTAAAGAAAAGATCTCATTATACGCGCGATCTTGTACGGATGATGATTATGCCTTTTTTGTTTTGTGACACCTCTTATTTTATGCACAGCCGATACGAATCAACGGCTCCTATTATATCTTGACATGTCGCTTCAACTACTAGTAGATATTGTAATTTTGAATTGTCATCTTCTACTCCGAGTATGAGTATATGTCTACCATCTCTTTCTCCATATTCTTTGTCTTCTTCCTTGAACCCTTTGCATTCTACTTCTAAACTTCTTGATGGCAATTGAAACTCCCAAATTCCTCCTTGAATCTTTTATCTCACGCTTTGATGATCTTCATCATAGTAAAAAGGCTTATCATTGCCCTTTTTAGTTGCTGAGCACTATAGAAAATAACCATGACCAGCTGCTCCTTAGGCCCTATCTTGTAGAATAAATGTCAATTAGATTTGGGTATATGATCGAATTGATGGCTTGACAAATAATTCACTAGCCTTTGTTTGATCGGGACATGGTAAGATAGAAAGATCACATTATATGGTTGCCAAAGCTGACAGGTTCATTATGTTCTTGAAATGTTCACATTGTTTGGGTAGCTATGATATATTGCTAGATGTCACTCATGATTTGTAGGAATATGAGATTGATCTGGACAATCAGTTTTGGTTGTGTGATAATGTGTTAGTACAAATCCTACTACTAACTTAATGATGAACCTAGGGATGTCACACACACAATCAATTAAAATGACATTTGAATGAGAAAGACAATATTGCAAATGAGTTTGCTATTGAGCCAATTAGATTGAATCAGGGTAAAAATCAAAGATCTAAAAAGGGGCTTCGATTTTACAAAGATTTGAAGTGGGTTTTAGACTTTACAGTCGAATCAAAGATTTGAAGCGGGTTTGGATTCAATGATCGAATTAATAATCTGAGTTGAGTTCAGAATTAATAACCACATTAATAATCTAAAGTGAGTTCAGAATCAATGACATCATTAATGATTCAAAGTGAGTTCAGAATTAATAGCCAAATTAATGATCTGAAATGGTTTCGGACTTAATGGCTAAATTAAGGATATGGAATGATTTCAGATTTAACAGTTACATTAATGTTCTGAAATAGTTTCAAATTTAACAACTACATTAATGATTTGAAATGGTTTCAGATTTAACATTTACATTAATGATTTGAAATGGTTTCAAAATCAATGGGCAGTTTGATAATTTGTAATGGTTTCAAATTTAAATGACCAATTAATGTTTTGAAAATGTTTTAGATGTAATGGTCAAATTAAATATTTGTAGCGGTTACAAAGTTAATGCCCATAATAAATACTTGTAATGGTTACAAATTTATGCCTCAAATAATACTTTATAATGGTAACATAAATTTAGTGTTTGAAATGGTTTCAAAACTTACATCCTTTAAACATTATGGCCAAATTAATTTTCTAAAATAGTTTTAGAGTTAATGAGCCAATTTAAATATGATTTGGGATTGATTATAAAAAGTGATTGAGAGAGTTGATCACCTAATGATCAAAAATTGACAATTTAGAGTGTTGATAGTGATTGACCAAGTCATTCATACATGAGAGCAAAATCTAGCACAATTATAGTGGTGAGTTCTCTCAATTTCTCTCCACTGTTTAATGTGAGATTGGTGGTGTGTTTGAATTAAAGACCCAACATTTGTGGGGCTTGATTTGAAGAATGTTAGAACTCTACGTTGTGAGGAGATCATATGTTCATGGTCTAGATCTAATGAACATTAGAACCAATATTAATAGAAGACATCATACATTTATGGTTAGAATTCCAAAAATGTAAGGGCCAGTGTTATCAATAGATTAACCATTCACAATAAGAATTTGAAAAATGTCAGAACCAATGCCGCGAGAATATCAAACGTTCGTCATCAAAATTTGAAGAACTTCATAACCAAATTTTTGGAGCACGATACATGGGTAATGTGGTTAGTCCCTTTATCACTTTTACGTCTTTTTATTAAAATGCATGAATTTTATATTTAAAAATACGTGTATGGGCATTTTAACTTCCTCTGCGAATCAGACTTTGATTCTATTTTACTTATGTATATTCTTATTTATTGAAACAAATCCTAACAGTAAGTTCTCCATGCCCAAATGTTAAGCATCCTGGTTCCCCTCAGGTGACTGGTCCTCATTATGGCATCGGTAACAGAGTGCTTTTTTGATTTTGTTTTGTTTCGTTGCAAATGCCGATTTCCACGTCGAAGTGCTAACCTTGTTCTACAGGTTAGTGTGTCCTGTAACAACAAGGCTAGAAGAGTTGGATGGAGTGAGAAAAACAGCAACAAAGGTGCAGAAGCTAGGCGAGGAAATGGTGCTTTGATTCCATGTCAGAAAATGAAAAAGAATATGAAGAACAGATGAAGGAAGAGACCTTTTTAGATTTCTCTTATCACACACATGTGCATTGATCACATATACGATATTCTTTATATAATACAAAGTATGAATACTAAATTGAAAGAGAATATCCTATGTTGATCTAAAGAATCAAATCTAATATGAACGGTTAATTCTAATCCTAGATTGATTTATTCAATCAACCACAATCCTAGAATGATATTGCATATCTTCCACCTGTAGAACAGTCAAAACACGTCCTCTCCCAATAAAAGTAGTAATAAATGGTGGCTTGAATTTGTTCATATATATGTCATATCTTTAATTTCCTCATTGCGCCAGATTTTGCTTTAAGATTTTGGGACAAATTGCGATAGGCTTGCATGTTGTAATAATGTGAGCTCTTTCTTGCCATCATCCACCTTGGTAATATTTAGAAATAGTTGAGGGTCTTCAAGTGGCCCGTTATTTTAAACAAAAGAAACTAATTTCTGTCCCATTGAGCTTTCCAAAAGATGCGTCGCCAAGGCATATTGAGAAGTTTTTATTTTGAAAAGATGATAAATTTTTCAAGGATTATCAATGAAAAAAACGTGATTATATTCAAATGGGTGTGGAAGGTCGTTTAAACAATTGTTTCCGGGTAGACAGATGGACGTGAAGCATTGACAAATTCAAGACAAGTTGTGGAGTCTTGGTCCAGCAAATATCACTAATATATACGACGCTGCCTTTTGTTCCCACTGGAGGCGTTGATCGTCATTTCTAAAGTAGCACCTTTTTGTTCGTATACTATTATTATGGGATGACATCTAAGGTAGCCTTGATAACTTTATGCATGTGGATCATGATAAAAGATTTTCTGTGCATCTTAGCCGTATATATCATCCAAATGTTGATTATAAGGGAGGGCTCAACCATCGCATTCATAACCAAACTACGCCCAAGGATATATATTGTTGACGGATGCGATCTCCATGAGATTCGGATGATATTTCTTTCGTTCTTTAGGCTTGATAGAGAGGAAAAGTGATAATTGTGTCGCGAACTCTTTTTTTCAGCGCCCGATTAGGGCGAGCGCCAACGGAGGCTAATGACTCGGCTAGATCTGTTAGGCTTAGCCCGAGCTCTCCCAAGCCCACAAATTCACAACTTAATGGTTAGATTTTTTTTTAAAATGTAGGTTAATTTCAAAACGGAGTCGCCACTAATGAATTTGGGGTAAATCGATTAGAAATCCAAGCGAAATATTATGAAGAATATTTACTCTGCGTAACTAGAAAAACTAGATTCGGTACTTAATTACACTTAATCACTAATGCCTTTCCGATACCTAATCTTGTTTAAATTCGGAGGCTTTTTAGATTTTTGAAGGGTTTTCCATGCATTTGTGGAGGAAAAACATTTTTTTTTTGTCATTTTTCTATTTTTTGAACATAAAAGGGATTTTTGGATTTTTTTTTTGGTCTTTTTGGAAAATTTAAATCATTTTTGGCTTTTTCTGACTTTTTTGGCTTTTTTGGGAAAATATGGGATATTTTGATTTTCTGGAATTTTTTATTAAAATATTATTAATTATAATATTATAATATTATGTGACCCGGGTGGGATCCCCGGGTTGGGTTCGACCCGAGTCGTCCACCCAAGACCCGGACGAGCCTGCAACGCAGGCCCGGCCCGGGATTATTTTTAACCAATCATAGCCCAACAAAACAAATTAGGCCCACTTCTCTTAGGCCCGTGCAAGTTCAGTCCACGCGTGACCCGAATCAGCAGAGGCCCGGCTCGGATCCGTGACCCGAGCCTGACCCGGATTTAGCCAAAACCCTACCCGATGGGGCTTTAATCCGACCCAGTTCTGACCCGGTTTCGCAGCTTTCTCCCTCCTTACCCCTTTGGCGGCGACGAGGGATGATGGCTGGGACGTCGTCGGGCGGCGACTCAGCGACGGTAACGACGCGGCGGGTGACGGCACGGTGGCGCGTGGAGAGCAACAGTGGCTTAGCACGGCAGGGACCTCAGCAGGCCGTCCGGGATGGCGTCGGGGATGTCGCGGGTCCAGAAGTGGGCGGCGGCGTTACGAGCAGACGGTGTCGTTGTCGGTGGAGGTGTCGGGCCTAGTGACCGGTGCTGCAACGGCGGGAACGGCAACGGGCCTTCAAGGCGACGGCATTTGGGCTCAGATCTGGACCTTGGCCGACCCTCTCCCTCTGGAACTCACTCTCTCTGGCTCCAACCTTCTGCGACCTCGGCTTCTTTCGCTCCGGCCAGATCTGGATCCCAGGGTTGGCCGGCTCTCGGACCTCCTCCAATGTCTCTCGGAGGAAGTGATCGGAGCTGGCTACCTCGGATCCCTGCTTGGCCGTCCTCGGATCTCGGCCTGCTCGTCCTTGGGCCTCCCTTGAAGTCTCTCCGGGGAGGTTCGAAGCTTGCAGCCCTTGATCCTTCGCGGCATCGGTCTCCCTTCTCTTCCTCTCCGGTGCCCTATTTATAGGCGCGGAGGCCGGTCGACGGAGGCCTTGGCCGGCCGGCGGTCTTTGGCGCGCCGACCGGCCTCTCCCTCGGCCGAACCGGCGTCTCATCTCAGCATTAAAGGCGCGCATTGAAGGCGCCTGCGAGTCGTCCTCTCCGTCGGCGGCCTACCTCCATTCCTCTCTGTCGTAGGCCGTCCTGGAGCGCATCGCCGGCCACCGCGCGTGAGATGCAGAGGCGAAGGAGGAAGAAGAAGACAGGAGGAAGAAGGAGAGAGGGGGGGCCGGGCCTAAGCTGAAGAAAAAAAAAAGGGCTGGGCCCTGGGGGCCCGCGCGGAGAGAGAGAGGAAAGCCCAGCCCCGATGGGCTTTTTTGTTTGTTTTTATTTATTATTATTTATTACTTATTACCCGAAAATAAAGATTAAAAAAGGAAATTAAGGCCTAATTTAACCTAATTAAAATTTAGGTGTCAACAATAATGCTTAGTAAAGTTTTGTCTCAGTTGATATAGCTCTTGGAGAAAGAAGAGAGAGGAGATCAAGGACCCTGAGCACGCGTCAAATGTTGTCTAGAACGTTATTAGCATATAGCGTCAACGTCCTAGGGTTTTCTGTTAAGTAAATTGGTGTTGCTCTGGAAGAGCCGCTGCTTTGGAAGGGGAGAATGTTTAAAAGTAGGACTGTTCTTCATCGGTAATCTTGTGCTTGTCATTGCCAAAATATGGGAAACTTTGCGGGTTTGGTCATTTTTGGTTGCCTTTTGCATAAGCATGGAGAGGGAATGTTGAGATTTGAAACAAACCTAGTGGTCGGAGAAGAGTTGCTTGACCGACCGCTTGGCCACCAGCCTCCATTTTCGGCCTCTTTGACAAAGCCGCTTGACTCCATGCTCAATCTAGGACTAGTAGCTTCCAAGGAGCAGACTCTTTACTAGACTCTTTTTCGCTCAACTAATCTCCATGAATGCACATGTCCATGTATATCAGACAATGCTTCACCGCAGAGTGACGTGCATTTCTCAAGATTACTTTTAGTGGGAAGATCTACAAGCATTCAAGTCAAGGTGCTTAACTACTCGGTTAATCCTTTGACGCAGGCTTTGTTGCCTTTTTCGCAACTGAAAAAGCAATACGAACTATGGGATGGCATGCAAATGCATGATCGGAAACCAAGTTAAGAGAAAACTTGCAAAACCTCAAATATTGAGACGTTTAAAGCGCAAACTATTTCTTCGGCAGTAGGTCAAAGATTCAAACATCTAGAGAATACATATTTTGAAGAGAAGTATGACATGAACAAATAACAGCGATGAGACTGAGAGGCTCCAACATTTATTGTATTTGCCCGAGTAATAGGCTAGGAAATAAACCTCCCACCGATGCCCAAATTTGCAGAAGCCATCTGAAAAAAGAACAACAAAACATACGGCGGTGAGAATCAAACCTTGTTCGTATCAATAGAATAAACAGGCCAAGTTAGTTGTTAATGTAAAAACTACCAAAAAGAGTTTACTTAAATTAAGCGTTTAATACTACAGAAGTCGTCACTATGTTTCGCAAAGTTTTCTGTCTCCTTGCACTCGTGATGCGGGCAATTACTGCAAATGCTCGACATGCAATCAACTCATGCTATTGTTTCCCCTTCCGCCAACACGCCGTCCAGCATCGCATCCCATTCAGGAGAAGACATTGGATACTATCTTTTCGCTCTTCGACCCTCCTCAATGTCCTCCTTTCTCTCTCCTGCTCCGTTTATCCTCCGAAGAACCACAGCATCAAGAAGCGTCTTCCTGACAAGTTATTAGGGTAAAAAGTATAGTTTAGTGACTGTAGCTTGCCACCTACAATCCAGTGAAGTCATCGCCGGGGCACTGTAAGTTGCCACCGGCATGGGCACAACCGGTCTTTTTCTTCCATACTCTCCTTGCTCTCTTGGCATTGTCTCGTGTCAGCACCTTCGACACACTGAGTTCAACCTCTGAGATCAAGTTGTTGACAGTCGGACTCTTGTATTATCCTCACTCGTCGACTTGTCCCAGCAATTGGCCGGATGAAGGGTGCTATGAAGACCCACCAGAACGGGATCAGAGCACTTCGGCATACTTGGCCCAAAGCTCATTTGGTTGCTCCCGCAGGTAAATATGATATAATTAGGTTGGAGTGAGACTAAGAGACGGAGAGTAGCTGTAGCAACTCTCACTCTCTCTAAGCTATCGTCAACTTCATTGATGAACGAAAAACATTTATCGATGATAGTAATAATAAACTACACTGGAACTTATAATTTTTCTCACCATAACTGAGTGATGATGTTGGGCTTGCATCTCAGGTTGCCTCCAAGGATCATCCAATCGTGGCTGCCCTCGCCTTTGGTTGGAGCCGCAAAGGTCACGCCCATGCATGAGACGCGCACATCAAACACGGCCACCTGCCATGGACCCAAGTGCAGCCTCCGCTTGGCTTTCGCCACCACGTCGATGGACACCAGCCCGCCCTTCAACATGCTCACCAGGCCCTTCACGTTCAAGTCATTGACGACCGCCAGCGTTGACAGGGCCTCGGCTCGGACTGTGGTGATGTTGTGGGGGCCCTGAGTGAAGGCGGGAACAAGGGAGGGATGAGAGAGAGCGAGTCGACCTTGGAAACTCAAGAGGAGCTTCATGTTAGTGTACTTGACGGTGATGAGGGGACTGGTGTTCTTGACGAAGAGAGCGATGTTCCATTGAGCAGTGACGTGGGAGGTGGAGATGTTGAGGGACGAAAGGGAAGAGCCTGGGTTGAGCCTAAACTTCGGAGGCATTCCGGCAGGTATGGCCAGGAAGATTACCATGAGGAGGCCAAGGATAGTGAGCACGGCATACACGATGCAGTGGCTGACGATAAGCTTGTACCGGCCAGACTGCGGCGGCCCTGGGGATGCCGGATTATTAGCTGCCGGGGGTTGGATGGGGTGGAGGGTTCTCATTTCGAAATTGTTGTGTCGAGTGAATGTTCTTATTCTAAACATATTTTCGTGTGAAGTGTTATTCGGACACAGCAACTTACAGGGGCCAAATGACTAGCGAGCGTTGTAGAGGCAGGCAATGAATCGATCGATAAGCATTGCCCTGTTAGACGGGATCAGCAGGCACCTTCGCTCTTATAATCACAAAAAAAGTTGTTGGGGGGGTTGGTCGGGGTGTTGTCGCTTTCTATTCATTAAAAAAAGAAGGGTTGAATTGGAGTGCACTACGGTTGAGAATTCTTCCACAAGAAACAAATATGGTCTATTTCCTCCGCTGTTGCCGGGAAGATTCATTGGTCTATCCACAATAATTTATGTTTAAACAATTTCATGGATGATGAGAATATTTTTCTTTAATTTATTTTTGTAAACAAAGCACACAATCATTTTAAAGAAAATATTTTCTAAATCATTCACTTTTCATAAAACAAATGAAGCCTTAAATGCCCAGGTAATTTTTGTATCTCTCTATGCTGGTTATCATCGATTTATTAACAAAATTCAACTAATGTAATTATATCATAGTTGTTCAATCGGAAGGGCATAAAGAGGCGATTCAATGTCGTGGGACTGTTGTCTCTTTGGAACTAGTTTATGATTAAGATTAAGATATACAGTAGATGATTTATCTTAATGAACTACCATTATAGTCCGCATAATGTGCTAGTTTATTATCGATTGTTTTCTAGAATAACATTATTAATTAACTTGAAAAACTTGTTGAGATATTTAGATCTTTAGATCTTTATTTATATATGAAAAAAATTTCGTCCATTTAATTTTGTTAGCAATCCAAGCAATTGTTTTTGGATAAATATTTTCCCAATCATTTATTTTTTGCAAAACAAATGGAGCTTAATCTAATTGCATTTTCCATGCTAATTGAAAGTGGTCTGCACTCAACAAAAAATGAAACCTAACTACTAATTTTTGCTACGAAATCTCTACTAAGAGTTTTCTCGAGTGGCTATAGATAGTCTTGAATGACCTACTGAAAAGCTTGTAGTGTTACAAGACAACAAGCATTTCCCCTAAAAGTATATCGGACAACAAGCATTTCCCCTAAGAGTATATCGGTGTTTGGTGAATATCTCAAAAAATGAATGCAACTAACGTAGTTTATGAGTAGCCTATGCATTGTGGTGCAGCAATGTGATCTCGATCATAGCCCTCGTGGTCCAATCTTGAGAAAGAAACTAGTGATGAAGGTTGTGGTGGAGATTTAGTAAAGGCATGTTGGTGTAGACAAATACCTGAATTAAAGGAAAGTAGATCTAATGCCAAGCTCCCACATGAGAGGGAAAATTATGGAGATACTTGAGTGAGTTGTGTCGGAAAAGTTTTATATTAGGGAATTGGTGTAGTGTAAAGTAGTAAATTTATCCTAATTCGCTCATAACTCATTAGTTTAAATTTTTCATTGTAGATGGATTCAATTGGATATGTTAATGAGCTCACTTTGGTTCCTCCTTGATGATCTCCTCAAGTAAAAGTATTAGATTTGCATTATGTGCTCCTAACAATAGTATTAGAGTTGATGGTTGATTGGTGGCCCACTCAATGTATACCGACATTTGTTGAATTTTAAAGAATGAATATGATCAACACAGTTTCCAAGCAGCTTACACGTCGTGGTGTAGCAATGCAGCCTTAATGACAGGCTTTGGGGTTTGGTTTAGAGAAAGTTACCAAGAATGAGAGAGGGGGGGGAGGGGGGGGGGGGGTTGGCAATAGAAGTTGACGCATGTTGGTATAGAGTGATACTTGAATTAAAGGGGAGCATACATAATACTTAATCCATATGTGAGAGGGAGATTGTCGAAATGCATATATGAGTTGTATTAAAAAAGTCCCAAGTCATGGAATTGGTGTGGTGTTGACTATTCTACTTATTTTAGTTAACTTATAACTTATTGACTTAAACTCTTAAGTGAATGTGGTTCTAATTGGATATATTGATAAGCTTGAACTTAATCTTTCTCTTGGCGATCTCCCTAGCTGAAGGTGTTGAAGTTGTGCTACTAGCTCATAACAAGAGATGTGGTTGAGGGACGAAAGTGAAGAGCCCGAGTTGAGCCCGAACTGAGTCAGCATTCCGACAGGTTTGGCGTAGAAGATAACCATGAGGAGGCCAAGAATAGTGGGTGTGCAAATGCGATACAGTGAACGATGATCACCGGTCGGACTGCAGCGGCTATGGTGATGGGAATGCCAGATTATCATTCGCACCGGGTGGGATGGCGGGGAGCGGTTTCATTTGGAATATTTGTGTAAATAGTTTTTCGTTTCTATGAGTAGTTTTGTGTAAAATTTGGTGAGGAAACAACAATTTGAAGGGCCAAAAGTGCAGCCGTTGGTGTTAACGAGTCTTCCGTCGTTGATTAATGCTCTCTAGAAGGTTGCCGCAGGATGTTTCCTTTGTGATCCTCTTGCATAAGAAGGGCACCGGTGGCAAGAAACACGTGTTAGTTTTGTCGATGTTAGTCTTGTCATGATAACGAGAATCTTTAGGAAAAAAACAAATTTAGGGACGTTATTGAAAGAAAAAGTTTAAATCCAGGGAATACTGATTTATAATAATTCATAAACATCCATTGAAAAAGGAAAGTATGCACTACAAAGATAGTAAATATTATGGACTTCCAATTCTTTTTTTTTTCTTTTCTTTTTCGGTGAATCAACATGCAGAGCGATAAAAGTTGTTGTATCAACGCATTAAAATTCAAATTAATCTCTATTTCTTTAAAAAAAAAAAAAAGGGAGCTTATTAATCTCTTTTAATGTTTATCGAACAAAAAGAAGAGATATCTAACGTAGAATGTTGACTTTTTGACCATCGACGCATCTATTCCATCTTGAAATGAAGATGATTAACAATGTATTGATATTTGAAAAAGTGAACATGATCGTTCTAAATAGTGCTCATACCTAACGAAAGTTGTTGAATTAACGCGTTAAAATTCAAATTAATCTCTCTGCCCAGAGTTAGTTTTCTCGAGGGGCTTACATAGTCTTTAATTGCCTCGCGAAAAGCTTGTAGCTTCGCGCTACAACGAGCATTCCCTCCACGAGAAATAAAGAAAAAAGAAAAAAGAAAAAAAGAATGATGTGGTCTCTTGAAGTTTTATGTACCCGTGGAGCATTCCACGAAGTTCTTATGTTCCCGTGGGGATATTTTCTAGTTTTATTTTATTTGAAACTAAATGGTTGGTTTATAGATTTCTATGTACACATGATATTGTTATTACCTCCATTCTTGTGCCCGCTCTTGGGAAAAAAGTGGAACCGACAAGACTTGTATTAAGAACATTTATCACATTAGATTTTATTTTTTCTTTTTGCCAGAGAAAAAAACGATATGTTTTTTAATCTCACCGCAAATTGTTTTTGATCACTTATACAGATCAATGGTCCAGACTTAACCGGTTCATAAAGTTCCATGAACCTCCAAGTAGCTAACTCTCCATGTCCGTTTCTCCGAATTATGAAAAATAAAAAATAATAAATAAAAAAGGAGGTAAAGGACACTATCTTGAATGTGCTAAAAAAAGGGGATACGAGAAGTATCTAAACCAATAAGTAATATAGAGGGCTTAAGTATTCTAGCGGCAAGTGATGCTTGCGTAGGGTTAGTAGTAACATAGTTCATGATGTTATATTAAATGATGAAACAAGAAAGTGAATGCCTTGAAAAATCGAAATGCCCAGCTGATCGTTCTCGTGTGAATCGAATCGAAAACGTGGGGAGCTTTTCCACTTGATCAAAAGAATAGCAAAAAATGCTGGGAAAAGGAAAGCAGCTGAAATGGGATTTCTCACAAATCATTTTTGGGCTGCAGTTGATGGGTGCTGGTGAGTGGGAGGGAATCTAACACCCCACGAAGCGGATTTATAGTAAGACTAAAGTGACATGTGAAATAAGAGAAGGTTTGAAATGTTATCCATACACCTTGGTGTCGGAACGCAGATAGGTGAAAGGGAAGCGTGTAAATTACGGCACAGCAAGGGCCTGATGCCACATTTACGGGATGAAGTTATGAATAATGCAATATTATTGAAAATCTGCATTCACATCGATCAAGCAGTCCAATAAATCAATGGAGTAACATAACAGCCAGTCCAAATCAAAATACAAATACTCATGTCAAGAACCCCGTGATTACATTTCGCCATGTAACAGGACCCGAAAAACCATGTTTGTCATGATTATGTCTTGTAGCGGACTTTCATGGACAATGTTACTGTTGAAGTTCTAAGTTGGAGATGGCTCGTGGATCCTTTGTAAGCTTGGTTCTACATTCAAAGCTTGAGAAGTTAATTTATTTTAGTGGCTCATGAGCTCTCAATCATGTTACTTTCTTTTTATTCCTGGGAATAGGAGATTTGTGTTCATTTATCCTCGGTTCATTTGTTTTTCTTGCTTGCTTGCTCTTGTGAACTTGTGGCGAACTCTTTTTCACGTGAGATATCTAATGTAGACTGTGGATGCATTTGAGTTAAAGCTTGTGAATTTTGTGGCAAACTCTTGTATTGATTATTATGATTGTCAAACTTTGTGGCAAACGCACAGGTGGAAATAGAAAAACTCTCAGTTTCATGATTGCTTCCCAGGGCGCAACGCTGTAGTCTTCTTGATCTGTTTCCCACATGCAATTTTTGGATATAAGTACCTTATTATTGTTTAATAATAATTGAATGTGCAATTGTTTTTGGTCCTTATAGAATGTCTCACTACAAGTGAAACACAGGAATTTTATAATTGCTAAACCTACTAGAAAATTTGTTAGCCCTTGATAGTGAAGCTTGTGAACTTTCAGGGAATAGGAAAAAAAGAGAAATTATCACAGTTGGTTCCTAGACCCACTCGAGAACCAAATCAGACCTGTCAATCTAGTAAACGAGTTGGTCTAAGAACAGCTCGGCAGATTCCCACACTGAAACGAGGAATTAGACTAGCAAAAATCAACCCATCTTGAAACCGATCATGGAGCTTCCATCCATCAAATCTTCTCATTGCTTTTACAAGAAAGAAACCTAATTCTGACCAGGTTTCTCTCGGACTAGTCAACTAAAGACTTCTGATATCGCTATTAATTCAAGAAAGAAACCTAATATCTTTAGGACATCTCCCAGGAAAACTCTTTAGGGAAAAAAAATAAAAAGAAAGGACTAGATATCGCTATTAATTCAGGACTTCTGAAATTTGCAGCTTGATCATTTGGGTGGACAAAGATTTTTTTTTTTTTATCGGTAATTGGGTGGACAAAGTTAAACAGTGAAATGATGATGCTAGAAAATATTATATTAAAACAATATTGATTTAATAAAAAAAATTTGAGAGAATAAAGCCTCGTCAAAATTTTGTCAACAGACCCATCATTTTTTTTTTTTTTATTTCTCTAGAATTTTTTTCCCGTTTTTATACAAAGTGACTTTAGGTTTGGCGATGATAAGTCTAAAATTAATGAGTTTTAAAAATAAATCAAGAATCATGAGAAAAATTCTCAAGAGAGGACATAGCATTATTGCTAATCATTGTCGTCTCCCCACTATTCAATTCCATTTTATTCTCTTTAATAATATAGTGATTCTAAGTGATCCTACGGTGAGTGGGCTTCAAATACTACGGGAAAATTGCATTTCGCCTCCCAAGTTTTCGTATAAGGTTTAACTTTTTGCAATTTGCCCTATGAATTTTAGAAATTGATCTCAATTTGTCCCCTCCGACCAAATATTTATTGGAGCCTCACTTGAGCCTTACGCATGATAGTAATAAGATAAAAGTTTGGTTCCTCACTATTTATTCCATTTTGTGCATTATAAATTCCTCTTTTAAAAGTCCTGAAAATAAGTAATGTTTTCCAGAATCTGTCCTGTATTCAAAATTATTCGCAGTGTGAATCATGTAGAATCTGGAATTTTCATGATAGAAAGAAATTGGAGTTCTTCTTTTGGTCGAAAAGAGAGACTAGATCCTCCAATAAAGTGTGGTGCTTGGGGTTCTACCCACGGAATTCTCCCATTGAACCACGTCTTCAAGCCAATTCGATTTCATGATATGGATGTAATTAGTGAACCGAAATTGTGAATGAGTCGATGATAACCGATATAGAGAGATTTAAAGTTGATCGAGGCATTCATACATGTATTTATGCGTTGCAAAAGCCAAAACACTATTTTTTTTCCTCAATTTTTCATGCTGGAATTTAAAATGTTATTCGAGTTTATTACATCTAGTGGGGGTGTTTAATATATTGAGAAAAATTAAGCGTTTAGGAATGCTTAGGTATACGTTTAAAAAAAGTTAAAATGAGTCCAGCCAAAGCCCAAAGGGCAGGTTGAACAAGAAGGGAAGCCGTGGGACCGCCCGAGCATCGTCTCAAGGATCGAATGAGACGTTGTTGTCCTTGTTCTCATTTTCTGGGGAGACATCTTGGCGCGGGTCCAGGAGGGAGATCTTCTTTTGGCTCGTTTCAGTCGCCATCTTTAGACGTACATTACTAGTTTATTATAATGAAGGCACTCAATCTGTCGTACTTTTTCCGCCCTAATTGAAACAGCATCTATTACATTTTTGTTTTTTTTTTTGGTCGGTGCATCTATTACATTAAAAGAGCGTTTTTGCAACATTTTCTTATTCCCCTTTGGGCCGTTGCTTCAGCTGCTTTCTTTGACGTCCACGGGGCGAGCATTTACAAGGAAATTGCTGCCGATTTCGTGGATATCTCAACGTAGAGGGGATGTGATTGGATAGGACTCACCAATTCTTTTTTGATGTCAATGCATTTTTCAATTACACCTAACCGATTGCCATTTGCATTTATAAAAAAAACCCTTTACTTTGCATTTCCCCAAAAACTGAACCAAAGAGCAATAGTATGCCCTTCATTAACACATCATAATTTCGATATTTACTCGATAAATTAAAAAGAAAAAGTTTCTTTGCAGGCATTTTAGGTTGCCAAAGATATGAGAATCCCTTCGCTTGTTTTCATTGTTACTGTAATTTACCTGGGAAAATGTAGGAAACAACTTTCACATGAATTGGGCAATAAATTTCTCATGAGTAATCTTCAACTTTGCAATAGCATGATTTTTTTATCTAGAAAGTTTTTTTGAAATTATATCAATCTAAGGTGAAAAATACGATTGCTATTGCAAAAAGAAAAAGAGAAACATAAGGCATTATATCTCTAATAATGCAACAATTCAAGTTAAACATTAGATATCCCTCGAGTATGATATCACCATCTTGTGTGATGTTTATACTCGTATTTGTCAAATCTTTAGCTTGATCATTAACTTGGGCGGACAAATTTAATTAGTGAAATGATAATGTGAGAAAACCTAATTTTTTTCCTCGTTAGGTTTAAGTACTATTAAGAATGATCTTGCTTTAGATTTACAAATACCAGCAAAATTGTTAAAAAAAATTATCAGTTCAATAAATAATGAAAGTTTGGGTAAAAATAAACCTCGTTTAAGGTAACTTGAATTTTTTATAGTAATAAGATTAAAACGTATAAGTTTTGAAAATAAATTAAGAATCATGAGAAAATTCTGCGGAGGCCACATCACTTAATTCTCATTTCATGGCGATCTTCACTATTCAAATTCATTTTGTTCTCTTTAATAATATAGAATTTTTAGGTGGAAAACATGGATGGATATTCCCGAGTTCATTCAATTTAACAATGTTTGGGGACTTTTATGCAATTTGCCCCATGAATTTTAGAAATCGGTTGCAATGTGTCCCCTCGTGATGGCTCCGACCAAATATTTATTGGAGCCTCACCTTGAGCTGTACACATGATAATAATAAGATAAAAGTTTGGTTCCTCATCATTTATTCCATCTTGTGCATTATAAATTCCTCTTTTATAAGTCCTGAAAATAAGTAATTCTTTTTAGAATCTGTCCTCGATTCAAAATTATTCGCAGGACGAACCATGTAGAATCTGGATTTTTCATGATGGGGAGAGGTTGGATCTTCTTTTTTTGGTCGAAAGGAGAGACTGCAGTTGGCGTCCTCCAAGGTCTGATGATCCATTTGATGTACAAACTACTGTATCTTCCTTCAATAAAGTGTTGTGCTCGGGTTCCACCCATTGAATTCTCACACTAAACCGCGTCATCAAGCCATTTTGATTGCATGATTTAAATGTGATTACATGAACTAAAAGTGCGAATAAGTTGATAATAACCCATATAGAGAGATTTAAAATTAGTCAAGGCTTTTATACGTGTCTTTACATGTTTTAAAAGCCAAAACACTAATTTTTTTCCTCATTATCATGCCAGAAATTATAATGTTATTCGAGTTTATTACATCTGGTGTCCACGTTTAATATATTGTGAAGCCTTAAGCGTCTCGGAATGATCAAGTATACATTTAACAAAAAGTTGAAAGTGAGTCCAGCCAAAGCCCAAAGGGCAGGTTGAACAAGAAGGGATGCCGTGGGGCCGCCCAAGCAGCGTCACAAGGATCGAATAGAATACGTTGTTGTCCTTGTTCTCATTTTCCGTGGAGACATCCTGGCGCGAGTCCTGGAAGACTTCTGGAAGGAGATCCTCTATTGGTTCGTTTCAGTCGAACCGACCATATTCAAACGTACATGACTAGTTTATTATAATGAAGGCACTTAATCTATCGTACTTTTTTATTTCCCCTAATTGAAACAGCATCTATTGCATTAAAAGAGTGTATTTTGCAACATTTTTTATATTCCTCTTTGGGCCGTTGCTTCAGCTGATTTCTTTGACATCTGCAGGGCAAGCATTTGCAAGGAATTTGCTGCCAATTTCGTGGATATCTCTACATAGAGGGGATGTGACTGGATAGGACTCACCAATTATTTTTCGACCTCAATGCATTTTTCAACACCTTATCGAACACCATTTGCATTTCAAAAAAAAATCCTTGAACTTGCGTTTTCCCAAAAACCGAACCAACTAGCAATAATATGCCCTTCCTTAACACATCATAATTTAGATATCTACTAGATAAATTAAAAAGAAAAAGTTTCTTTGCAGGCATTTTAAGTTGCCAAATATATGACAACCCCTTTACTTGTTTTCATTGTTACTGTATTTTACCTGGGAAAATATAAGAAATAACTTTCACATGAATTGGGCAATAAATTTCTCATGATTAATCTTCAATTTTGCAATAACATGATTTTTTATCAAGACAGTTTTTATGAAAATGATATATCAATCTAAGGTGAAAAAAATGATTGCTTTTGCAAAAAGAAAAAGAAAAACATAAGGCATTTTATCTCTAATAATGCAACAATTCAAGTTAAACATTAGATATCCCTAGAGTATGATACCATCTTCTTGTGTGACGTTCATGCTCACATTTGTCAAATCTCTAGCTTCATCATTAACTTGGGCAGACAAATTTAATTAGTGAAATGATAATGCGGGAAAACCTAATCTTTTTTCCTCGTTAGGTTTAAGTACTATTAAGAATGGTCTTGCTTTAGATTTCCAAATACCAGTAAAATTGTTGAAAAAATCATCGATTCAATAAATAATGAAAGTTTGGGTAAAAATAAACCTCGTTAAAAACTTGTGAAGAGACCACATCATTCTTTTATTCTCTAGAGCTTTTTTTTTTTTTTTTAATGTATAAGGTAACTTAAATTTTTTATATTAATAAGATTAAAAGGTATGAGTTTTGAAAATATATTAAGAATCATGAGAAAATTCTCAAGGGGCCACATCACTTAATTCCCATTTCATGGTGATCTCTTCACTATTCAAATTCATTTTGTTCTCTTTAATGACATAGAAATTTTAGGCGAGAAACATAAATGGATATTCCCAACTTCATTCAATCTAACAATGTTTATGGACTTTTATGGAACTTCATTTGTCAAAAAAACTTAAAACATTCTGTTCAACGTAGGAGCACCAAGCATGCCTCTCAAGCCCGTGATCGAAAGATTTACACTAGTGACGACCCCTGGTCACAGGAGAGATCACACTTCGACTGTTAAGAGTCCATTTCCATTTCAGCAGAGTTTTGACACCATCACCCTAATTGCGCCACTTGTTTGTTCACCAATGAAGTTGATCGGAGCTTAAAGAGAGTGACAGTTACTACAGCCTCTCTCTCTCTCTCCCCGAGAGTTGTCTCACTCCCACCAAATCATTTTTACCTGCGAGCAACGAAATGGGCTTCAGGCCAAGTTTGCCGAAGTGCTTCGATCCCGTTCGGTGGGGTCATCGGAGCGCCCTTGATCCTGCCAATCGTTCTGTGAAGAGTAGAGAATAGTTTCTCGGTCGGGCTGAGTCAGAAGGGCCACGAGCAGAGACGAGTCGATGAGTGAGTGTAATACAAGTGCCCGACTGTTGATGACTTGATGTCGGAGGTTGAGCCCAGTTTGTCGAAGGTGCTGACATGAGACAATGCCGAGAGATTGAGAAGGTTAGTGAAGTATAAGACCGGTTGTGGCGGCGGCCGCAACGTACAGCGGCCCAATGGTGACTTCACCAGACATGTAGGTGGCGAGCTACGGTGACTATACAATATTTTTTTCTCAAATGGTTAGTCAAAATGAGTAGTGAGGGGGGATGCGCTTTTTTTTTTTTTTTTTTTTTGGGAAAAAAGATGGAAAAATTTTGTCAAGAATTTATAGGTGCTTACATTAATTCGAGCTATATTTATCGATCCTGGCTTCGGGAGCACGTTATTTATGATTATTGTTAAGTGGTTCAAATAAATGTAGGATTCTGCTAGATGGTAGTATTAAACGCTTGCTTTAAGTAACATATTTGTGGTTTTATACATTGACA
Organism: Eucalyptus guilfoylei; assembly: GCA_016097605.1. NCBI lineage: Eukaryota > Viridiplantae > Streptophyta > Magnoliopsida > Myrtales > Myrtaceae > Eucalyptus > Eucalyptus guilfoylei. The sequence continues at coordinate 2,744,473 of CM027861.1, forward strand.
ATAACCATCTTAGCCTGTTTATTCTATTGATACAAACAATATCTAATTCTAACATTCATGTGTTTTGGAGTTCTTTTTTCAGATGCTATAGACTCTCGCTCCTACAAATTTAGGCATTAGTTTGAGGTTTCTCCTAGCGTATTACTTTGGCAAATATCTCATATTTGAGTGTTGGGCACCTAAAGTGCCAAAACTTGGCACAAATGGACACTTAAGTATCAACGGCGAGAAAATCCGGGCAAAATGCTGACATAGCAATTTTCTGGTGAGGCAAGTACAAAGTGACATGGCTAGACAAATGTTAAAATGAAGATATTTTGCTGTTGACGTGGGTAAATAATTAATATAAAAATTAATTAAATTAACTTTAAAACTAAATTTATTTTTTAAAAATAAAAATAAAAAAAAAAAAAAAAAATAGAGAAAAAGATGGAGATTACAGGCGGTGAGGGCTAAGCCCTCCCCACTGCCTCACCGCCGTCGTCGGGAAGGGCCGGCGACGGTGGGGGGAGAGTTAATCGGGGTTGTCGGGCCTTGGCCAAGGCTGTGTGAAGGCTCACGGGCCCTTGCCTCCGGCCGGCCAGGGTCGTCGGCCCCTAGCCCTCCCCCATCGATGTCGGTCCTTCCCAGCAATGGCAGTGAGGGCTGAGCTATCAGCCTGCAACTATTCATCTTCTTCCTTCCTTTCTGTTTTTTTTTTTAAATTTTAATTCAATTAATATTTTAGATTAAAATTCAAATTTGTGTCAAAACAATGTCGTTTTTACGTTTCTTTGTTAAGTCATCTCTTCGAGGAGCAAAATTTATAAAAAAAATTGCCAAATAGGATTTCTGGCGGGATTTACCGAAGGTGACACTCAAGTGTCTAATTTTTATAAAAAAATTGTACTTAAGTGTCACTTTCCTAACTTTTGACACTTAAGTGCCTCATCATATCAAGTTTTAGCACTTGTGATGTACTTTTGCCTCTCATATTTTGAGGACTCTTAGTCTTGTACGTTGTTATTAGTTTATATCATATTTCCTTTGACAATGTGTACTCTTTGAATATTTGAAGAAACATTTGGCACTTTACATGTCTTTAGCATTAGAGGTTTTGCTAGTTTTTCCCTTAACTTGGTTTTCCATTGTGTATTGGCTTGCAATCCCGAAGTTTGTATTGCTTTTTTGGTTGCAAATGAGGCGCCAGCCTCAAAGACTGGACTTCGTTGATAAGCGTCTTGATTTGAATGCTTGCAAATCTTGTGTATTGATTGTTGCCTCTTCCACTCTAATTAATATTGGGATCCATGCACTTCACCCTTTGGTGAAGCTTTGCCCAATATACATGGACATGATGTTTTATATGTATTAATGGAGATCAATTGAGCGGAAAAAAGTTTAATAAAGTGACGATTGCTTAGATTAAGAAGACCGTTTGCTACTTTAAAACTAGACCTAGACCGAGTATGAAGTTCGGGGGCTTTGTCAAATGAGGCCAAAAATAGAGGCTAATGGCTAACCCAAGTGGTCAAAGCGTCTCTTCACTGAGCACTACACTTATCTCTACGTGATAAGGAGTCAGCATTAGTTTATTGAGGCTGGCCATCCAAGTGAAATATAGGAGGATATCCCACTTTCCATACAACCAGAGGTCTAGGATATCTCACTTCCCATACAGTTTATTGAGGTTGGCTAGAAATATAGTGCCCTTTCGGTACCTCAATTTGATTAATTTGTTAACTAAGTGTCCTATAGTTTTAACCATATAACTAATGCCACTAATCAATGTCCATGCATGAATACATAATCAAGAAAAAGTAAACAATCATAATCAAAATGATAAAAGTAAAGTGTAAGAAAGTAAACTCAATAAAGTGTTTAGCAAAAAATATACATGGTCTCATTATTAAGTCTTAAGATGACAATGCTCATGAGCTAAGTCAAATTGAAGCCAATCACTGAAATCCCTAATGTATGTATTTTAGCTAATTGAAATAAAGCTAAATATAATTGGAGAATAGGACAATGTAATCAAGGCCTATTTTTCTAACCATTTTTCAATTTTTCAATTTTTATATATTTTATATATTCTGGAATTGGTGACTTGGGCTGGGCCCTGGGGCCTAGTCCAAATATGGTCAGATGCAGTTCCACAGGTTTAAAAATTTGGGTTACATTTCTAGATTTTCATTTAAAATTCGGATTAGGCTCAACTTATCAATTTAAGCCCAAATCCCCATAGGCTCATCAAATCCATTCAGCCCAATCCTCACTGAGTCCGAATTGAACACAACTAAACTAAATCACCATCATTTTCTCATACTATTTCTTTTATTTTTATTTGGGGTAACTATCATGAAAAATCCAAAACTATATATTTACGATAAATTTATCAAAAACTAATTTTTTTTACCATGAAAAATCTTAAATTAGTACAGCCTATGACAAATTTACTAATATATATATATATATATATATATATATATATATATATATATATCATAAGAAATCCTAAACCTATTAATTTACAACAAATTTACCATCCATTAATTGCCATTAAATTGAATTAATACTACGAAAAATCATAAATTGGTATATTTGTGACAAATAAAGGGTAAAAACCCAAACTAGTATACTCGCTAACAGCCATGCATTATCCAACTCAATAATTTAACGGTAAAATTTAATAAAAACTTTATCCTAGGTATATCATTAGGAGTAATTAGTTTGGGGTAAATTTATTATGAATGTACCAGTTTGGGATTTTTCGTGATATTAACCCAATTCCAAAGTAGAATTGGCCTATTTAGGGAACCGAGAACTGAACTTGTCAAGGCCGGTTCCAGAGGTCCTAAGTTTTTAGAATCGAAAACAGAATCAATCCACTTATGACCTAGCGCGATTGGGGATTAGCTTGGTTACTCACCCCTAATTTTTATTATGTCAGTTGTTATCAATTGTAATTTAGTTTTCACTATGAATTTCATCAAGGCGTTTCGATATCTCTACTATTTATATCTATCCTTCCAATTTTTTTAGGAATTTATAATAGTTTCTCTATTCCGTAATTCTACGTTTTTTTTGTTCGGGTCAGTTATTCTACTTGAATAAGTACTCAGAGGCTAAATATGACAGTTCAAAATATCTAGAGAATCCTTATTTTTAGGATTATAATAGCTTGCATTATTTTTCTTATTTATCTTTAGAGTATACATAGTTCGCATGCAAACTATTAAGTAATGGTAATATATAAATAACGATGTCAAAATATCACAAAACCGTTCTGTCATGAGCGCTGTTCCATTAACTCTCTTGAGTAAACATTTTTGAGATCAAACTGCGAATTCACGAAACTATTGCTGTAAAAAAAATACTAAAGCTGAATTATAACATATCATGCGACATCGCTTGGTAACGAGGTTGTATTGTGCCTTATGTGCACCGTCATTGCCCTTCACTTGATGGCTGAAACTTCATATTCAATTTTTGGACATTTTATTAGAAGTAGGATTATGCATACTTCATGCCCTAGGCACGCATAACGCGTGCATTCGTTCTAGTCATTGATGAAAACAATCACAACCAATTTCTTGCATGAAATTTTATATGAAATTCCAAATCTTTAACTTCTAGCAAAATAATCCAATTTCTCCATCTAGTTTCAGTTTCAGTTAAGTTTGCATGAGATCAATGTCCATAGCTACTAATCCACTAACCGGAGAAGCATGGGACAAATTTCTTCTTACGTTAGGGCCATACATGTTTAGTCTCATAACATATATAGATTTAGGACATATTAGTTTTAGAATCCATATAGATTCAGGTTAGTGCATAACTTTCATAAAATAAAGTCAAATAAAAAATGTTATTTAGTCTTCATTTAGATTACCTGTAGACCCAGTGTTAAGTAGGATCATGTCATATAATACTAGGAAATTTAGAATTAAGTATCATGTAGATCGTTTCCATTATTTTAGTGGCATAGGTAAAAATGAATAAGGGTTGTGTGCAAAACATTTTCAAAATAAAGAGAAAATGTATCGAAAGAGCATTGGATAAACCTAACGTAACCAAGTTCCCGAATTCGTGAATCTCTATTTCACAGGAGTAAAGTGTACTCCCACATTTTACTTGAGTGTCTAATCGACCCATAATTGATTAGTGGTGGCTCCAATAGGTAAGTTTAATCACATGTCGAATTGAGTATTAAGTTGCGATTGGTAGGACTTGGAAGAGTCCGTGCTAAACGCGAACTATGGCCTAGTAAGATGAACCTTCATTCTTGTTTAGTAATCCATTAGTTTTCCCTTGGTGATCCACCTCCGGGAAGGTCGCGACAATATTACATATCTTCCACCAGTAGAACAGTCAAAACACGTCATCTCCCAATTAAAGTGGTAATAAATGGTGGCTTGAATTTGTTCGTATAAATGTCGCATCTTTAATTTCCGCGTCGCACCAGATTTTGCATTAAGATTTTGGGACAAATTGCGATAGGCTTGCATGTTGTAATAATGTGAGCTCTTTCTTGCCATCATCCACCTTGGTAATATTTAGAACTAGTCGAGGGTCTTTAAATGGTCCGTTATTTTAAACAAACCCGTTATTTTAAACAAAAGAAACTCATTTCTGTCCTCATTAAGTTTTCCAAAAGATGCATCGCCGAGGCGTATTGAGAAGTTTTTATTTCGAAAAGACGATAACTTTTTTAAGGATTATCAATGAAAAAAACGTGAGGGTTTTCTATTATATTCAAGTGGGTGTGGAAGGTCGTTTAAGCAACTGTTTCCGGGTAGAAAGATGGACGTGAAGCATTGACAAATTCAGGCCAAGTTGTGGAGTCTTGGTCCAGCAAATATCGCTAATGTATACAAAGCCATCTTTTGTTCCCATTGGAGGCGTTGATCGTCATTTCCAAAGAAGTACCTTTTTGTTCGTATGCTATTATTATGGGATGACATGGAAGGTAGCGTTGATCACTTTATGCATGTGGAACACTGTTAAAAGAATATCTGTGCATCTTAGCCGTATATATCATCAAAATGTTGATTTTAAGGGAGGGTTCAACTATCGCATTCATCACCAAACTACTCTTAAGGGTGAATATTCTTCACGCATGCGATCTCCATGTTAGTGATAAAAGTAGTCGTGAATATTTCTATTATTTTTTGGCCTTGGTAGAGAATAAAAGTGATAATGCTTGATAAAGTTTTGTCTCATTTGATAACGCTCTTGGAAAAAGAAGAGGGGAGATCGAGGACTCTGACCGCGTCAAACTTGTCTAGAATGTAACTAGCATCAGTCGTCAACGATCCTAGGGCTTTCTGTTAAGCAGGTCGGTGTAGCTCTGGAAGCCCCTGCTTTGGAAGGGGAGCATGTTTAAAAGTTGACTGTTCTCCATCGGTAATCTTAGGGTTCTCTAGACGCAAGCACCAAACAGAAAACCCTAGGATCGTTGACGACCGACCACTTAGGTCTGCCACCGGCCTCCATTTTCGGCCTCTTTGACAAAGCCACCCAACTCCGTGCTCGGTATGGGTCTAGTAGCTTCAAAGGAGCAGAAGACAATAATCTTACCCTAAGCATTCTCACTTTAGCAAACTCTTTTTTCTCGACTAATCTCCACAAATGCACGTGACAGATCATGTCCATGCATGTCAGACAAGGCTTCACGACAGAGTGACATGAATGAATCTCAAGATTACTTCTAGTGGCAAACGCGGACGGACAGGATCTACAAGCATTCAAGCCAACAGGGTTTTCAACTCTACTCAGTTAATTCTTTGAGGCCGGCTCTGTCGCCTCTTTCGCAACCGAAAGAGCAATGCAATAGGATTGCATGCAACTGCATGATCAGAAACCAAGTAAAGGGAAAACTCGCAAAACCTCAAATATTAGAGACGTGTAAAGCGCAAACTATTTCTTCGGCGGCAGGTCAAAGATTCAAATACCTAGAGAATACATATTTTGAAGAGATGACATAAACAAACAACAGCAATGAGACTGAGACGCTCCAATATTTATCGCACTTGCCAAAGTAATAGGCTAGGAAAGAAACCTCCACCGATGCCCAAATTTGTAGAAGCCATCTGAAAAAAGAACAACAAAACATACGGCGATGAGAATCAAACCTTATTCGTATCAATAGAATAAGCAGGCCAAGTTAGCTGTCAATGCGAAAGCTATGGGGGAAAAAAAGTTTAACTTCAACTAAGCGTTTAATACTACAGAAGTAGTCACTATGTTTCACAAAGTTTTCTGAGCTCCTTGCTCGGGATGCGGCCAATTGAATTGATGCGAGGGCCTATCGTCAACTCATGCTATTGTTTCCCCTCCCGCAAACACGCCGTCCAGCATCGCATCTCATTTAGGAGAAAACACAGGATACTATATTTTTTATCTTCGACCCTCCTCTACGTCCTCCTTTCTGTCTCTTGATCCGTTTCTCCTCCGAAGAACCACGGCATCATGGAGCGTCTAGCACCTTCAACACACTGAGTTCAACATCTGAGATCAAGTCGTTGACAGTCGGACTCTTGTATTATCTTCACTCGTCGACTTGTCCCAGCAATTGGCCGGATCAAGGGCGCCATGAAGACCCACCAGAGTGGGATCAGAGCACTTTGGCATACTTGGCCCAAAGCTCATTTGGTTGCTCCCGCAGGTATATATAATATAATTAGGTTGGAGTGAGACTAAGGGAAGGAGAGTAGCCGGAGTAACTCTCACTCTCTCTAATCTATCGTCAACTTCATTGATGAACAAACAACTTCCACGATGATAGTAATAATAAAATAACGCAGACCTTAAAATGTTTCTCACCAGAACTGAGTAATGATGTCAGGCTTGCAGCTCAGGGTGCCTCCAAGGATCATCCAATCACCGCCAGCCTCGCCTTTGGTCGGAGCCATGAAGGTCGCACCCATGCATGAGACGCACATGTCGAACATGGCCACCCACCATGGACCCAAGTGCAGCCTCCGCTTAGCTTTTGCCACCACGTCAATGGACACCACCCCGCCCTTCAACATGCTCACCAGGACGTTCACGTTTGAGTCATTGACGACTGCCAGTGTTGACAGGGCCTTGGATTGGACTGTGGTGATGTTGCGGGGGCCCTGAGTGAAGGCGGGAACAAGGGAGGGATGAGAGAGAGCGAGTCGGCCTTTCCGGCCTTGGAAACTCAAGAGGAGCTTCATGTGGGTGTATTTGACAGCGATGAGGGGACTGGGGTTCTTGACGGAGAGAGAGATGTTCCATTGAGCGGTGACGTGGGAAGCGGAAATGTTGAGGGGCGAAAAGGAAGAGCCTGGGTTGAGGCTGAATTTCGGAGGCATTCCAGCAGGTATGGCCAGGAAGATGACCATGAGGAGGCCGAGAATAGTGAGCACCGCATACACGATGCAGTGGCCAATGATCAGCTTGTACCGGCCAGACTGTGGTGATCCTAAGGATGCCGGATTATTAGCCGCTGGGGGTTGGATAGGGTGGAGGGTTCGCATTTGCAAATTGTTGTGTCGAGTGAATATTCTTATTTTAAACATATTTTTGTGTGGAGTGTTATTCGGACACAGCAACTTATTACAGGGCTCAAATGACTAGCGAGCGTTGTAAAGGCAGGCAATGAATCAATCGATAAGCATTGCCCAGTTAGACGGGATAAGCAGGCACCTTCGCTCTTATAATCACAAACAGGTAGGGGGTTGTACCCACCCTATTGTGGGCGAGTTGGTTCTGGCGTACATTGCCCCCCACTACCTTGTTCCGTTGCGTGACTTAAGTGGGGCGCCGTGGAAGGTGGGTCCCCATGCTAGTGCCCCCGTGGTTTACGTTGAGCGCTGTCGGCTGTAAGGTGGTTCCACGGTTACCAAAAAAAAAAAAAACAGGTAGGGTTTGTCGCTTTTTTTTTTCATTAAAAATCAGAAGGGTTGAATTGGAGTGTACTGGGGTTGAGAATTCTTCCACAAGAAACAAATATGGTCTAATTCCTCCGCTGTTGCCGGGAAGATTCATTGGTCTATCGACTTTAAGGATTCTTTCCGTTGAGTTCTGATTCATCATTTTACTGTGAGGCTAGATTAAGTATTTCGGCTTTTAAAAGGCATAAACACAATTTTAGACTTAACAAACTTTGCCAAAAAAAAAAAACACAATTTTAGACTCCATTTGTTTCACTGAAAATAATTTAAAAAACATTTTTCTGAAAACAATTGTTTGTATTATTTGAAATAATTAGCGAATGAAAAATTTTCTCATTATCGACAATAATTTATGTTTAAATAATTTCATGGATGATGAGAATATTTTCCTTTAATTCATTTTTATAAATGATATACTTAATCATTTTAAGGAAAATATTTTCTAAATCATTAACTTTTCGCAAAACAAACGAAGTCTTAAATGCCCGGGTAATTTTTGCATTTTATCATTGATTCATTAACAGACGTCGACTAATGTAATTATATAACAATCGTTCGATCGGAATGGCTTGACGAGGCGGTTCATGTCGTGCCGACAGTTGTCTCTTTGGAACTAGTCTTTTGATTAAGATATACAATAGATGATTTATCTTAATGAACTACCACTATAGCCCGCAGGATGCGCAGGTTTATTATCGATTGTTTTCTAGAATAGCATTATTAATTAATTTGAAGGAACTTGTTGAGATATTTAGATCTTTATCTATTTATGAAAAAAATCTCATCCATTTGATTTTGTTAGCAATCCAAGCAATTGCTTTTAGATAAATATTTTCCCAATCATTTATTTTTTGCGAAACAAATGGAGCCTAATCTAATTACATTTTCCATGCTAATAGAAAGTGGTTTGCTCTCAATAAAAAAACGAAACATGACTGTTAATTTTTGCTATGAAATCTCTACTCAGAGTTTTCTCGAATGGCTTTAAATAGTCTTGAATGACCTACTGAAAAGGTTGTACCATTGCAAGACAATAAGCATTTCTCCTAAAAGTTTATTGGTGTTTGGTGAATATTTTAAAGAATGAATGCAACTAATGCGGTTTATGAGCAGCCTATGCATTGTGGTGCAACAATGCGATCTCGATGATAGCTTTTGTGGTCTGGTCTGGAGAAGGAAACTAGTGATGAAGGTTGTGGAGATTTAAGTAAAGGCATGTTGGTGTAGACAAATACGTGAATTAAGGGGAAATAGGTCTAATGCCAAGCTCCCACATAAGAGGGAAAATTATGGAGATACGTGAATGAGTTGTGTTGGAAAAAGTCATACATTAGGGAATTGGCAAGGTGTAAAGTTGTGAATTTATCTTAGTTGGCTCATAACTCATTAGTTTAAATTTACAGTACATATGGATCCAATTGGTTATGTTGACGAGGTCAGACTTTAGTTCCCTCTTGGTGATTTCCTTGAGTAAAGTGTTAGATTTTTATTGTACGCTCCTAATAAATAGTATTAGAGCTGATGGTTGATAGGTGGCCTACTCCCAATATATACCGATGTTTGGTGAATTTTAAAGAATGAATATGATCAACATAGTTTCTGAGCAACCTATGCGTTGTGGTGTAGCAATGTAGCCTCACCGATAGCCTTCAGTGTTTGGTTTACAGAAAGATACCAAGAATGAAGGTGGGTTTCAGCAATATAAGTTGAGACATGTTGGTGTAGAATGATAATTTTATTAAAGAGGGAGTAGATGTAATACTTAACCCATATGTGAGGGGTAGATCATAGAAATGCATATGTGAGTTGTGTTAAAAAAGTCTCAAGTCATGGAATTGGTGTGGTGTTGATTATTTTATATATCTCAGTTAGCTCATAACTCATTGACTTAAACTCTTAAATGAATGTGGTTATAATTTAATATATTGACGGGCTCAAACTTGATCTCTCTCTTAACGATCTCCCCAGCTGAAGGTGTTGATCTTGTGCTATGTGCTCATAACAAAAGATGTTGAGGGACGAAAGTGAAGATCCCGAGTTGAGCCCGAACCGTGTCAGCATTCCAACAGGTTTGGCCTAGAAGATAACCATGAGGAGACCAAGAATAGTGGGTATGCAAATGCGATACAGTGAACGATGATCAGCTTGTACGGGTCGGACTGCAGCGGCTATGGTGATTGTAATGCCAGATTATAATTCGTACCGGGTGGGATGGCGTGGAGCGGTGCCATTTGGAATATTTGTGTAAATAGTTTTTCATTTCTATGAGTACTCTTGCGTGAACTTTGGTGAGGAAACAACAATTTAAAGGGCCAAAAGTGCAGCCGTTAGTGTTGAAGGGTTTTCGGTCGTTGATTAATGCTCTCTAGAAGGTTGCCACACGATTTTTCCTCTGTTACCCATTTGCATAAGAGGGGCACCGGTAGCAAGAAACACATGTTAGCTTTATCGATGTTAAACTTGTGATGATAACGAGAATCTTTAGAAAAAAAAAAACAAATTTAGGGACGTTATTGAAGGAAAAAGTTTAAATCCGGGAAATACTGATTTATAATAATTCATAAACATCCATTGAAAAAGGAAAGTATGCACTACAAAGATAGTAAATATTATGGACTTCCAATTTTATTTTATTTTCCTGGTGAATCAACATGCACAACGATAAAAGTTGTTGTATCAACGCATTAAAATTCAAATTAATCTCTCTTTCTATTAAAAAAAAGGAGCTTATTAATCTCTATTATTTTTTATCGAACAGAAAGAAGAGATATCTGACATAGAATGTCAATTTGTTGACCATCGACAAGTCTATTCTGTCTTGAAATGAAGATGATTAACAATGTATTGATATTTGAAAAAGTGAACCAAGATCATTCTTAATAGTGCTCATACCTAACGAAAGTTGTTGAATTAACGCGTTAAAATTCAAATTAATCTCTCTGCCCAGAGTTAGTTTTCTCGAGTGGTTTACATGGTCTTTAATTGCCTCCCGAAGAGCTTGTAGCTTCACACTACAACGAGCATTGCCTCCACGTGAATAAAAGAATGATGTGGTCTCTTGAAGTTTTATGTACCGGTGGTGCATTCCATGAAGTTCTTATGTTCCCGTGGGGTTATTTTCTAGTTTATTTTATTAGAAAATATTACTATTATTATTAGAAAATTTATTATCATGGATATTTACTTCATCATCTAAATGGTTGGTCTATAGATTTCTATGTACACGAAGTATTGTCATTACCTTCATCGTTGTGCTCGCTCTTGGCAAAAAAGTGGAACCAACGAGACTTGTGCTAAGAACATTTTTCACATTAGGTTTTATTTTTCCTTTTCCCAAAAGAAAAACGAATCTCACCGCAAATTGTTTTTGATCACTCATACAGGTGAAAGGTTTGGATTCAACCGGTTCATAAAGTTTCCCTGGACCTCCAAGAAGCAGACTCTCCACGTCCGTTTTTCCAAATTATAAAAAATAATAAAAAAAGAGGTAAAGGACACTATCTTGAATGTGCTAAAGAAGGGGTACGAGAAGTATCTAAACCAATAAGTAATATAGAGGGCTCAAGTATTCTCGCGGCAAGTGATGTTTGCGTAGGGTTAGGAGTAACAAAGTTCATGATGTTATATTAAATTATTGATGAAAAAAGAAAGTGAATGCCTTGAAAAATCGAAATGCCTAGCTGATCGTTCTCGTGTGAATCGAATCGAAAACGTGGGGAACTTTTCCACTCGATCAAAAGAATAACTAGAAATGCTGGGAAAAGGAAAGCAGCTGAAATGGGATTTCTCACAAATCATTTTTGGGCTGTAGTTGAAGGGAGCTGGTGAGTGGGAGGGAATCTAACACCCCACGAAGCGGATTTATGGTACGACTAAAATGACATGTGAAACAGGAGAAGGTTTGAAATGTTATCGATACACCCTTAGTGTCGGAACGTAGAAAGGGAAAAGAGAAGCGCGTAAAATTACGGCACAGCAAGTGCCTGATACCTCATTTACGAGATCAAGTTATGAATAATGCAATTTTATTGAATATCTGCATTCACATCGATCAAGCAGTCCAATAAATTAATGGAGCAACATAACACCCAGTCCAAATTAAAACACAAATGCTCATGTCAAGAACCCCTTGATTACATTTCGTAACAAGACCCGAAAACCATGTTGTGTTTGTTATGATTATGTCTTGTAGCGAACTTTTATGGACAAATGTTGAAGTTCTAAGTTGGAGATGGCTCGTGGATCCTTTGTAAACTCGGTTCTACATTCAAAGCTTAAGAAGTTAATTTATTTTAGTGGCTTGTGAACTCTCAAGCCATTTTGCTTTCTTTTTATTCCTGAGAATAGGAGATTTGTGTTCATTTATCCTCGTTTCATTTATTTTTCTTGATTGCTTTCTTGTTCTTGGGAACTTGTGTTCATTTATTTTTCTTGTTCTTGGGAACTTGTGGCAAACTCTTTTTCACGTATGATATGCATTTGAATTAAAGCTTGTGAATTTTGTGGCGAACTCTTGTATTGATTATTATGATTGTCAAACTTTGTGGCAAACGCACAGGTTGAAATAGAAAAACTCTTAGTTTCATGGTTGCTTCCCAGTGTGGAACGCCGTAGTCTTCTCGATCTGTTTCCAACATGCAATATTTGGATATAAGTACCTTATTATTGTTTATGTAATTGTTGAATGTACAATTGTTTTTGGTCCTTATAGAACGTCTCACTACAAGTGAAACACAGGAATTTTGTAATTGCTAAAGTTACTAGATTATTTGTTAGCCTTTGGTAGTGAAGCTTGTGAACTTCCAGGGAATAAAAAAAAATTATCACAGTTGGCTTATAGACTCACCCGATAACCAAATCAGACCCGTCGATCTGGTAAACAGCTGGGTCCAGGAATAACTCGGCAGATTTCCACCATGAAACCAGGAATCGGACTAGCGAAAATCAGCCCATCTTGAAACCGATCATGGAGCTTCCATCAATTGAAATCTTCTCGTTGCTTTTACAAGAAAGAAACTTAATTCTAACCAAGTCATTTCAAGTTTCTCTTAAAGGATATGTTGACACTCATTTTATTCATGGCTTGGAAAACTATTAAAAAAAACTATATGATGTGTGGATATATGTATATGTCAAAAGTTTTAGGTGGTTTGCAATGATCAAGTATGTAAAAAAAAAATAAAAAGAGAAATAAGGCACATTATTGAAACATATAAAATCGGGAGGCTGCGTTTGGTTCAATATTGCCAAAGCCTTTTAGGTTCAATTCCTTTGGACAAATGCAAATAACATTTGATAAATTTTTTGAAGACTTTTAGGGAAATGCAATTGCCTTTAAGGTCTTTAGCCCAAGGTAGATCCGAGGGTGCTTTAAACAATGCAAATACAATTTTTTTCTTCCAACTTTGCCCTTGCTCGACTTTTATAATTTCATAAATATCCCCACCTCATGCAACCTCATTGGCAAGGGTTCAGGTCACCCGTGACGCCAAATTTGGCTGACAACAAGCTAGTCTAGTGTTGACAAGCCATGTTACCCTAGGCGACGCCTGAGGTCAAGTGCTAGCTAGAGGTCAATTTAGCTCACTAGTGGCTAGGTTCGCTAGCAAATAGTTTGACAGTTTTTTTTTTTTTTTTTTTAACAAAAATCTTTTACAAAGTATAGTTTTTTCCCAAATGTATTTAAATCAAAGTTGTTTTCCGATGTGTTTTAAAATGAACTTCACAAAACGCTACTAATATTTCTAAATATATCTTTTTAACCCAAATACTTTCTATTTTCTCAAAAACTTTGCCCCGAAACCGAACGGAATGCACAAATTCCACGCGAACATCTTCTCTTCAGAGGGTTTGGGTACGAATTAATGCCCGACGCCCCAGAACGTCGTCATCATCGCACGCAACCGCATTGAGGGCATGAAAACGTGATCAAATGTAAAAACAGCGATTTGGGGACAATCCGACGACGAATGCGGTGACCTTTTCCGCATTAGTGAGTTTCTTAATGCAATTTTTACATTGCTACGTGATTCTTTTATAAATTGATATTATTTAGGGCAAGATAATATTGTTGAAAACTAATTAAAAGTGCCAATGCTACATAAAATATGTTAAGAGAGTTTCTTTAACTTACCCACTAGATACAATTGGAAAACACTCTTCGTGATCACTCCTGTTCATAGCAAAGGAGCGCGCAGCAATGTGAAAACTACCGCAACAAACCCTAAGAGCCGTTTTCTTTTCACATGTGCAAATGAAAACACGACCCTCCACCTCAAAGGGCTCAATTTTCATGAAAAACCAGGACATCTTAGCGAGGGATTACTTTTAAAATCAAGTGATGGACACCAAACCTAAAATTTCTTCCAGGCATGTATAATAATGCTTCTCAAACTGAAAATCTTCACACCGAATGTTGGGTGGTCTTGAGTCCCTCTCACTCCAAAGTTAGCTTAAAAAGTGAGACTTACCCCCATACTTATAAATCAACCGTTAGCCCATTCTACAACCAAAGTAGGACAACCTCAACATCAGCACGTTGGTGTTGTATGTGGTGCAGGAATCCTAGGTGGATCCACTTCCGGGGGCATGTGTGGCTCTCGTGGACATTCAGGCATCCGATCGAGACGTAGTTTTTACAACTGAACTTAGTGCTGTGAAAATAAGTATCACAAGGTCTCAGTTTGTAGATGCTGAGCTCGGATTTAAGGCTTCCACTGAATTCAATGACCCATTTCGATTGCGAAGGGGCAGTTTTGTAATTATCAAGGAGACCGGCCTTTTTCGCCCAAAAGAATCGATTATGTCGTTTTATGATGTTTAGGAGCCAAAGGAAATCCACGATTAACTTGTAGTGTTTTTAGTGCAAATTCGAGATAAGTGACTATCACGTTTAAGAGTTCTTAGGGGCTTCATCTTTTATTTATTGAAGTGTAGCGATGTCATTCCCTTAAATTGTAAGATAGGTTAGGGTTTAATAGTTGGGAAATTTCATTTTAACTTACAAAACCTTCAACGTATTATGTAATGAAATGAACATACCAAAATGCGAGGCGGTGAAAAGCCGCGACGCCGATGAAAAGCAGGCACTTTGGCTGCAGAGGGGTTTGACAATGCGATGGACATTTGATCGCAGCAAGTCATCAACGACTACACGATCTCTCAGCACTCGGCCACGATCTTTAGCCATGGACACGATGCAAGGCACAATGCACACAATCCCCCCACTGTCCCTATTAATCATTACTCCGATCCCAAAGGCTAACACAATAGGACCCAAATCCTATATTGTTATCCTATACTAATGTATACGAAGTGTAAGCTTGCTTTGAGCACTTTAATTTCTTCGAAATAACAACATTGGAGGCACAACAAGACCAGCCAAGACCTATAACACCTGGAGAGAGGTGGTGAGCTTTATACAGCACTCGTCAACCCGCTACTCTATAATAATACCAGCAAGGACCCTTCCGGCCTAAAGGTTCTCGTGTGACGTTTAAACCGGGGTAAAGCCGCCCACGTTCGACAAAGAAAAGCATTCTAAATTCTTAATTATTTAACTTTCTTATATCTTAGTTGTGTCCACAAAACTCCTATTGGAAAAAGAACAAGAACAACGAGAAAAAAGACTCCCCTCCTTTTTTGCATGGTCGATGTTTCCCCGTCCCTTAGTTCAGACAAGGCATTTGTCCGTTTGTCGGCGCGAGTTCCCTTTCTTGACTCAATTGAATTTAACAGGAAACTTCGCCAAAAAAAAAAAAAAAGTAATAATAATAATAATGTGAGATAAAAGGAACGTGTAGCAGTCCATTATGTTCCAAGAGAAGATTTTAAGTCATGTGATTCTAGTCACAATCCAATGCGAAATTTCTTTGCATGTATTATAGGGAGAATATGACGTCACAATTCCCATCACTCGTTTGTCGTTCTTGTATATTACCTTGTTGAAAATGAACCTATAATGAATGTTCAGGTAAAAATAAGCCTCGTTTATAACTTATAAAGAGAACCCGATGTTCTTTCGGTTTTTTTTCTTTTATTTGCGGTTTTTATATAATGTAACTTTAGGTTTGGAGTTTACAATATCAAAAAGTATTGAGTTTCGGTGATGAAATTAAGAAGCATGATAGGTTTGAGATGCGAAAGAAAGATCCGCCTGCGCATGTGTAATCACAGATATGCTTTGCGGTTGGACATGAGATCTTGGGTTAAATTGGATTGGGGAAAAAAAATCATTGGATATTCCTAGAGCATAGTTTGATCGTCTTGTGCAGCATATATCCTCACGTCAGTCACAGCTCTAGCTAGATGATTAACTTGTGTGAGTAAGTTGATGATAACCGATATAGAGAGATATAAAATTAGTCAGACATTTAGTATGCCTCTTAAAAGGCAAAATGCTCATCTTTTTTTTTTTTTTTTTGCCGTTACTTGAAATAATATTTGAATTCTAAGGAATTACAAGGAAATTATATCTAGAGTCAACATTTGATATTTATTAGAAGTTTAAGTGTTCCGAAACGATAGGGTATATGAAGAAGGAGGAGAAAATGTAAGTCATTCTAAACACATTTAATAGTCCAGCATGCCAAAATTCAAAATGTATCTAATTCGGATCATCACCAAAAGGATGTAGTAAAACATTCATTGGGAGTACAACTTGGCAAACAAATCCAATACCTTCTGGAAAAATGCAAGACTTAAATATCACTAAACTAGAGGGTCTTCAGCAATGCTGGAGTACACTTTTAGAACAACTGACTGAGTAGGTAAGAGTCTCGATTTGAAATGTTTGCTTTGTTTTGGTAACAATGTTTTCCTTCAAAGGAATCTTGGGATTCATACCCTTCACTCTATGATAAAGCTTTGCCCGATACACGGCCGTGATTTATTAATGTGCATTGTGGACATCAGTCGAGTGCGGAGAAAAGTTTAATAAAATGATGGTTTCTTAGATTGAAAAGGTTGTCTCCTTCTTTTGAAGATGACCAAGACCAAGCATGGAGATGGGTGGCTTTGTCAAAAGAAGCCATGTTCTCCGTCATTAATGGCTACTTTCCATGGAGAAAAAGAAAAAATTTCTTGACTATTGTGCCATTAAGATCAGGAACGACCATATTTTGAAGCATTAGCTTCTTGCTGTTTCCGGTTTTAGCTGGCACGCATCCTCCCTCAACTTGGTCAAGGCTTGTTCCTTCGAAATTGTGATTCGACTGTCTGTGTTCGTATACTCGACGTTCCACAATGACTTAAAAATAAAATAAAAAAACACGGAAAAGCAAAAGGCGGGAGACAATCATTTTGCAATGTCCTCGCGTGGACCTACATCATTGCTTGCATGATGACCCCCCTCCATGTCAGAAAGTCTCTTGTTAGTTGCTTAAATTTTTCCCGAGAGAGAGAGAGAGAGAGAGATTGTAACGAGTGGAGTCCCAACAGAATCTAAGAGAGAGATACTGCAGTGATTGTAACGAGTGGAGTCCCGACAGGATTCAAGTAAAAGATTGTTTTAAATTAATGTCTGGACTTGACAATTCATTAGTCACAACCGACTTTAAGTAAAAGATGAGCGCCATCCACTGAATATAATATGCAAAAGTATCATTAGTTCGATTCTCGAATGTGACTTCCCATGTGGTCGCTTCTGTCGCTCTTCTTGACTTCAGAGCGGCAAGCGTAAAGAAATGCCACCAATTTTGGAGATTTTCCCAAGATGGATGGGAAGTAAAGTTGCGAATTATAACTATTTTATTTCATAAATCATTTATTTAGAAATTGATTTTTTTTTATTTCTAACATTTGGACGAATTTTTAAGTAAAAATAAAAATTTGATAATCATATAAAACTTTTGTTCTTAGAATAAAAATTCGTTTGATAATGACACAAAATTTCTCTCTTTCGATTAGCGGTGGGAGATGGTTGGTAGGTAGGGAGGCTAATGGCCAGCGATTGGCAACAAGCATCCAACAATGGGCGACGAACGTCTAGCGACGGGTGTTCGGCATCTGGCAACGATCCTTCGATGTTCGGCAATCAACGTGGGTCATTTGGCATTCGGTGATGATCGTCAGACATCCGATGATCGACGCGAGCGTCCGGCGATGGGCGACGGGCATCCCATGATGATCGTTTGGCATCTGGTGATAGGCATTTGGTGACAGGCATCAGTTATCGGGCGTCTGGCGTCCGGCGCCTAGCGTCCAACAAGCAATGATGAGCAATGGGTGGGCGACAGCCAGGATGAAAGTGAATGATAATAAAAGTTTTCATTTATCATTTTTTATTTCAGAAATAGAAAATTTAAAAATTTTAATTTCTGATATATGTTTTAAACATATTTCTTGAAAAGATATTATTTTAAAAATAGAAAAATAAAATTGTGTTCCCAACGGGCAATTGGTTGTCCTTGTTCTCGTTTTCCGTGGAGACCTCCTGGCGCGAGTCCTGGAAGACTTCTGGAAGGAGATCCGCTATTGGTTCGTTTCAGTCGAACCGACCATAAACGAACGTACAATACTAGTTTGTTGTAATGAAAACACTTTATCTATCGTACTTTTTTTTTCCTAATTGAAACACTATCTATTACATTAAAAGAGTGTATTTGGCAACATTTTTTTTTATTCCCCTTTGGGCCGTTGCTTCAGACGCTTTCTTTGACGTCCGGGGGGGAAGCATTTGCAAGGAATTTGCTGCCAATTTCGTGGATGTCTCGACGTAGAGGGGATGTGATTGGATACAACTCACTAATTATTTTTTGACCACAATGCATTTTTCAACACTTTACCGAATGCCATTGGCATTTCGAAAAAATTCTTGAACTTGCATTTCCCTAATAACCAAACCAAATAGCAATAGTATGCCCTTCCTTAACACATCATAATTTAGATATCTACTCAATAAATTAAAAATTAAAAGTTTCTTTGCAGGCATTTTAGGTTGTCAAATATATGACAACTCCTTCGCTTGTTTTCATTGTTACTGTATTTTACCTAGGATAATATAAGAAATAACTTTCACATGAATTGGGCAATAAATTTCTCATTAGTAATCTTCAACTTTGCAATAACATGATTTTTTATCTAAACAGTTTTTATGAAAATGATATATCAATCTAAGGTAAAAATATGATTGCTTCTGCAAAAAGAAAAAGAAAAACATAAGGCATTATATCTCTAATAATGCAACCATTCAAGTTAAACATTAGATTTCCCTAGAGTATGATGCCATCATCTTGTGTGACGTTTATACTCACATTTGTCAAATCTCTAGCTTGATCTGCGGACAAATTTAATTAGTGAAATGATAATGTGGGAAAACCTTTTTTTTTTCTCGTCAGGTTTAAGTACTATTAAGAATGGTCTTGCTTTAGATTTCCAAATACCAGTAAAATACTTGAAAAAAATCATCAATTCAATAAATAATGAAAGTTTGGGTAAAAATAAACCTCATAAAAAACTTGTGAAGAGACCGCATCATTCTTTTATTCTCTAGAGCTTTTTTCTTTTCTTTTTTTATGTATAAGGTAACTCGAATTTTTCATAGTAATAAGATAAAAACATATGAGTTTTGAAAATAAATTAAAAATCATGAGAAAATTCTCAAGAGGCCACATCACTTAATTCCCATTTCATGGTGATCTCTTCACTATTCAAATTTATTTTGTTCTCTTTAATGACATAGAATTTTTAGGCGAGAAACATGGATGGATATTCCCACCTTCCTTCAATTTAACAATGTTTATGGACTTTTACGGAACTTCATTTGTTAAAAAACTTAGAACATTCTGTTCAACGTAAGAGCACCAAGCATGCCTCTCAAGCCCGTGATCGAAAGATTTACACTAGTGACAACTCCTGGTCACAGGAGAGATCCACTTTGACTGTTAAAAGTCCATTTCCATTTCAGCAGAGTTTCGATACCATCGCCCTAATCGCACCAGTTGTTTGTTCACACGATGATCGAGCAATTTATCCGATAGAATATAAAGTAAAGAGAAAAAATAATTTCATCTGTTAAACCCCACAGGACCCTAATATTGAAATTGCCTTGCAGTTGCGTAACATGTGGTCGTGATATTGTCGACCAGCATCTCCTGCTCCAGAACAGTTTGCGATGGCATTTGATCATCATTGCGGTAATCTTCAAGGATTTCTTTCGCATGTAGGAGGTCATTGCTCTGGTCCCAATAATCATCCTCAGTACCTTTTTTTTTTGGTCGGAATCCTCAGTACCTTGAGAAGACCGAATTTCATTTCTGTTTGCTTTACAAGTCCCCATGTTATGACCGAAAAAGAGGAAGAATTCCTTGAAAGTGTACCGGAAGGCAAGACAATTGTGGTAGTTTACAAAATTGACCAAATACGCGGGCAGGAGCTTGATGTCTTCTTCGGCGCTTATGTTAGAGCTAATCTAAGCATAACCATATGAAAGTAGCTGATAGAACCTTGCCCATTTGGCTATAACACCATGATCACTTTCAAAAAAAGATAACTTACTGGCAGGACTTGATGATGAGTCAGTGGAATTGACATCCGCAGTGGTTGAAGCAGAATGTGGGACGACAAAACTTCTGTCGATAGAAGTCCTGACGCGACTAGATGAGGGTGCCTCTGTATCTTCTCGTCTCCGTCTCCTTGAAGTGGATTGCCTACCTACATTGGGAAAATTTTAGGCAATTGACATGATGGGCATAGAATTGGCAAAAGGACAGTAGAAATGTGAAAAATTTCGTACGGCACTCATTTTAGTAACAAAAGTTTTCACTTACTCACTTATGTGTCAAATTGGAGAAAAAACTACTACCTAAGTGCCTTTGGTGAGAATTTCTAACAAAAATATTATGTGGCATTTATAATCAAAATATTAAACTGAGTTGGCATTTTTTAAAAGAAATCTAGTCTACATGGATGTACAAAATGACGTTGCTCAATCCAACCAAGCAAAAACGTCGCACACAAGGAAGATTATAGGACTCAATTGTCTTCAATGGTGGTTGACCATCACACCACTCTCCCCATCACTATTGTTCACTCATCGTCGCCATTGCTTGCCATCTTTGTCGCTCTAACTCACTCAAGTTCTTCGTCCTCTCTGAGTTGCTATAGAGGGAAAAATTAGGGCTCGAAGGCAAAAATTAGGGATTGGGGGGAGGGGGGGAATTAAGGTTGTTGGTGCAATTGTCAATTATTTTATTAATTTGGTGCTAGCTTGTTTGCTTTTTGTCCACTAAATGACAATCGTTGAATCATTTTTTAATCAATTAGGTGCAATTGTGGGGACCTCCTTATGAAGTTGTCGTCATTTCTACGTTGTGGTCCCAGAAGCTTTTTTTTTTTCTTGGGTGCAGCATTTGCGGCTATTATTGTCCATTATGGTGGGAAATTTGTTATTGGCATCAATAAATGAGAATATGCTGGTGAAAATGAAGATACTGTCGTTGTTGATGTAAGGAGGTCATCATATATTGATTTTCCAAGGATATAGTGCAAGGATTATGATGTAAAATAAAAATAAAAAATTGCATTATTGTCCTCCTAAGAAGAGCTTGAAGAATGGTTTGAGTTACTTCCATGATGATAATGGTAGTAAGTATATTGTTCACCATTATCTTCATGGCTAGGGAGCTTAAGTGTATGTTAAGAATTACAATAATAACAAAGATGATGATAGCACTCAAGTAGAAGAAGTAGGAGATGGTATTGAATCAAGTACTCAGGTTATGATGGATCTATTTTAGATGAAAGAGAACAGGAACAGGAGAAGCAAGAGAAGTTTTTTAAATATAAATTAAATTATATGCAATGCATGAGATGCAATTTTAATATAAATTATGTCCATATGGATTCTAACTTGATTAATGACATATCATGCACTTTAATGTAATCATTGTGCAACCTAATTTTAATGACGAGTAAAAGAACTATAAATTAATTTAATATGGCACAATGACATGAAAATTATTACGTGTGATATTATGATTGTTAGGGAAATCCCTTATGATGTTTTGAAGATGACAAAATAAATCAAAAGCTACTAACGTGTTTAATGGTTGAGTAACAGACTATGCAGATGATAGAACATGTCAATAATATTGTCAAAGTCTATACTTAAAAGAACCAGAAGATAGACTCAATGCTGAAACTGAACTTATTCAGACTGTGTCCAGACCTTAAAACTAAATATGTTCAGAAGCAGATATGTTCAGACTTACGTCCAGATTGTAAAGTCTATTGCACTCAGACTCTACTTCAGACTGAAGACACTCAGAGTCTATTTCAGTCTGAACACCCTCAGACTTTACGTCCAGAACGAAATACAAGTTCAGAAAGTAGCAGATTCAGAACAAAGCATGTTCAGAATGAAACAACTTGACAGAACGTAACACAAGCCCCAAACATATAACGGTTAGTGATCTGGTTTGAAATCTACATCAAGATAGATTTGATTGACTCAATCTAATTGATTGACAATTCGATCTTGAAGACAAGAACTTTCTATATAAAGAAGCTCTACTTATGGAAACCAAGATTCTGTTTGTATAGGCGATCAGAATCAATTTGAAACTCTACTTTTATCACTCAACGGCTACCAAATCTTCTAGATACAGATATATCCAATGGGTAAATTGGAAGACGATCCTCTAGATACTGTCCAACGGCTAGTTTGGAAGTGGAGGAGTATTTAAGGAGATCAATGACCTATGAGCAAGTAAGAGATAAAACGTAGAATTTATAATTCCAAATTCTGAGCAACCTTCGGCCATACACTTGTCTCTTGTAAGCTTAAATGTTTGTGATCATGAGAGAAATACCAAAAGAGTGACTTAGTGAAATAGTGTGATCTACCTCTAAGTATTTGCACTCAAAGTTATAATCTCTTGTTGATTGCATAGTGGAATCCAGCCAGGAGGTTGTTAACGTGGAAGAGTAGACGTAGGCTTGATCTAAGCCGAACCACTATAAATTGTGTGTTCTTATTCTCTTCCCTGAACTCCTTTATTTTGTTCGTAGTTCTATTTAACTGTTAAAGTCTAAACTCACTCAAAGTCTGTTGTTTTTCAGACTCAGTTTCAAAGTTTGATCCTTATTCAGACTTTGCTCGAAATTTATTTTATTCTACATATATTTGCCAAGGTTTATTTTAAACACCTATTCACCACCCTCTAGGTATTCGTACTAGCACTTTCAATTGGTATCAAAGCCAAGTGCTCATTTTATTAAAGTGTTTTCACTTTTGAGTTAAAGATCTTTTATGGCTAGTATCTTGGCATTAGGATTTATGGAAGGGCAAAGCAACACCAGACCTCCCTACTTTGATGGGAAGGAATACAACATTTGGAAAAAATAAATAAAGGCATTCCTAAGATGTAGAGATCCCTTGCAATGGGATGTCGTGGAAAAAAGAATCAATCCCACCGTTGCGTCTACATCAAAAAAGAATGGCAAAGACAAAGAAACAAAACCGCCCGCTCCTATGTCTCGGACGGAGTTGTCCAAAAGAGAAGCTCTTGATGCAAAAGCCATTTATTCTTTATATTGCGCTTTGTCTCCTACTAAGTATAATAGAATCTCTTATTGTGAAACAACAAAAGAAGTTTAGGACAAATTTCATGTCACTTATGAAGGGACTGATTGTGTAAAAGAGACAAAAGTAAACTCCCTACTCGGCAAATATGAATCCTTCAAGATGAAGCAATGAGAGTCGATTGGAGATATGTTTAGCCGTTTTACAGAAATTGTAAGCATATCAAGGTCAACAAATTTCTGCCCCGATGAAGGTTAACAAACTCTTGCGAGGTCTCTCAAAAGATTGGAACCATGTTAAGACCTCAATCTGAGAGACTCAGAGAATTATGCCACTCTCCGTTGATGAATTGATTGGCACTCTTCAATCCTACGAAATGGAACAAATCGTTGATGAAGATCTTGAAGGTAAGAAGTCCATCACTTTAATATATAACGTTGATTCTGATGATACAGACTCAGAAAATGACATGGACGACGAAGAACTTTCTTTTATGATTAAGAAATTAAAAAAGCTGAGTATAAAAGGAATGAAATTCAGTGAAAGAAGACAATACAAGTAGAATTGGCAAAAAAGAACAATGAAAGAAGATGATGAGCAAGGAAATATATGCTTAATAGCACATTCAGACTCAGACTCAAATTCAGAATCAGAATCAGACTCGGAATCAAAGTCAAACTTAGACACAGACTCAGAATCCGATGAGGAAATCAAGGTAAATCATTCAGAAATTCCTACTAAAGTTCTTAAGTATATAAATTAGCTTTGCTTAAATCTCAAATCTTCTCTTAAAATGATCTCTGAACTAAAAAAAGAAGAATTCATGGCTCAAGCAACAGGATCTTTCTTAAAAAGAAAATTTTGAAATTTTGCAAAAAAATTTTCTACAAACAAAAGAAAGTCGAGATTTACTTGTCAAAGAAAATGATTCTTTGAAGAAAGAATTTTCAAATATTTCGACAACATTTTCAAATGGTTTAAAAACATTAGAGCATATCATTTCCATACAAGTACATTACTATAATAAGTCGGGACTTGGTTTCAATAAGGAAAGTGATTCTATAATAAATTTTCCTAAAGTCAAGGAGAGACTTAGACAAAGACCTCATAGACTTGTGTACAAAAAGCATTTTCAAAGGATATTTACAAAACCTATTGGTCGAAATGCCCTCAAGTGTTCAAATTGTGGAGCTTCAAAACACTTTGAGAGAGAATGTCCTAAAGTCTAGAGACCTGTTAAGAAAGAGTGGATAAAAACAACATACTCTACTAACTTTCATGGAGCCAAGAAAATATGGGTACCAAAGGAAATATGAGTTATTTTTGCAGGAAATAAAGGAAAAGAAGAAAGAGAATTTGGTAAGGAATGTATTTTTTATTTGGGCACATAATTCTCATTATGCTTGATATTTGATATATCCTTGGTTGATTCGGATTTTATAATAATCATATTCTTTGATTTGTTTTATTGAAAAAAGAATCGTGTGATTAATTTTTGTAATTCGTGAGTTGAGATTTGATGTAATACGTGTGATTATTTTTTGATATTTTGCTTAGAGACGATTGAATTTATTTGGTTTGATTTTATGCTCTTGGATTTTATTATATTTTGCATAGTAAAAATCTATTTTACATGATATTAATTTATTATGCAAGATATTCCTAGATACTCAAGAATTTCATTCTCCCTGATTTTATTGTGCCTTGACTAAGTGAGAATTTCTTTTTCAAGATATTATTGTGCATAATATTCTTTCCTTAAATAACATGTTATGATGAGTTAAGAAAGAATATTTGATTATCTATGAAGATTTTCTATTTTGCTCAAATGAAATGAAAGGATCCAAATCGATGGATACCAAAAAGGAAATAAGTTGATTGCAGGAAATTCTTTAAGGGAAGAATGATCGCAAATCTATGCAAATCATGATGCAATCATAAATGTATCTCATGCGAAGATTGGTAATGATTTTTTTTTAATTGGTATATTGCAAACATATACCTTGGGTAAGAGAATATTTTTTTTTTATCCTGCCTTGCAAATCTCTACATACATTTATCATGATTTAAGATGATTGCCTATGAATTATATATTATTTATATTGCAAATATCTTTTGTCATAAATAGAAGGCATTGCAAGTTTTTACTTGATTTGGCACGTGATAAAAATATCAACTTTCTTTTTGCGAATTGCATCAATAATATATTTTTGAGATATATGCTTAAGGAAATCCCTTTGATCTTGAAAGATATTATTGTATATTTATGGATATTCTTGCTATGTTCTTAGAAGATATCTTATATCTAGCAAGTTTTGATCCGCAAATTGGAGGAAGGTATTACGTGATATTATTGCAAGGATTATTATCCATTATACAAGAATTGACAGGTGACAAAAGAATCTTCCATATAGATTTTGGAAAGCTCGATTTGAAAATTGAGGAGATTCTATTTTATTTTTTGGAGGCTCAAAAATTATCTTCCTTGTGCAAAATTTGTGCAAATTATTGAGGAATTCCCTAATGTGTCGTGCGAAAGGTTGAGTAGCTCTAAATTTAAATATTTGATAATTTTATGATATTCAAAGAAATGTCATTATATATTATGTTGATATTATAACAGCTTCTTTGTGCAAAAAGTTTGTTAAGTTTATGCAAGTTGAATTCGAGACGGGCTTGATTGAAGAAAATAATTTTTTGCCTCGAATTTCAAAATGCAAGTGATCGTTGCGGATGTTGTTACTACAAAGAAAATAATGAAAAAATATTCTGTTCAACTTGCACAAGCAACAATTGTTTCTATTCGCAAATATTGTCATGATGACAGGAGGAGAAAGTGAATTCAAAAGGAAATGAAAAGAATCGTGATCACATCAAAAAGGCAACAAATTGAGGGGGAGCATGGATCAATTATGGAAAAATCTTTTTGAATCAATTGTGATCTTGATTATTATGAAAGGGAGGGAAAAGTAAATGTGTTAGAACTTGTTAAGTTCTACAAAATCCGGTTAGTGCATCTTTTATTACCTTTTGTCATTAACAAATTTCTTATTAATATTATCATTTTATTATGACAAAAAGGGTAAGTGAATCTTATAATGCACCCATGATTTTTATTGGATATTTGCTGATATATATGATCAAGTGAGCTATCTTTGATATTAGATTAACTTTATAAAAACTTTTTTTTTTTTGGAAATTGTATTTCATGCAAGATATATTTGTTATTGTTTTATATTCTCTATGTGATACTATTTCCATTATTATCGCTTTTTGATTATGACAAAAAGGGGGTGAGAATATAAATATGCATATGTGTTTATATTTATTGAGCTGCGATTATCTTTACATATATAATTATATGCTCAATCTATTTGCTATCTTGAATTACATTATTCTTTGAGATTGCCTTGATTTATTATTATCTTTAAAAGCATGATTACACATCTGCATATTTAGAGATTATTTTGTCATCATCAAAAAGAGGGAGATTGTTAGGAAAATCCCTTATGATGTTTTGAAGATGACAAAATAAATCAAAGGCTACTAACGTGTTTAATGGTTGAGTAACAGACTATGTAGATGATAGAACATGTAAAGGATATTTACAAAGTCTATACTTGAAAGAACCAGAAGATAGACTCTATGCTGAAGCTGAACTTATTCAAACTGAGTCTATACCTTAAAGCTAAATCTGTTTAGAAGCAGATTATATTCAGACTTACGTCCAGATTGTAAAGTCTATTGCACTCAGACTCTACTTCAGATTGAAGACACTCAGACTCTACTTCAGTCTGAACTCCCTCAGACTTTACGTCCAGAACGAGACACAAGTTCAAAACGTAGCAGATTCAGAACGAAGCATGTTCAGAACGAAACAACTTGACAAAACGTAACACAAGCCCCAAACATATAACGGCTAGTGATCTGGTTTGGATTCTACATCAAGATAGATTTGATTGACTAAATCTAATTGATTGACAATTGGATCTTGAAGACAAGAACTTTCTATACGAAGAAGCTCTACTTATGGAAATCAAGATTCTGTTTGTATGGGCGATTGGAATCAATTTGGGATTATACTTCTATCATTCAATGGCTACCAAATCTTCTAGATACAGATCTGTCTAATGGGTAGATTGGAAGACGATCCTCTAGATACTGTCCAACGGCTAGTTTGGAAGTTGATGAGTATTTAAGGAAATCAAGGACCTATGAGCAAGTAAGAGACGGAGCGTAGAATTTATAATTCCAAAGTCTAAGCGACCTTCAATCATACACTTGTCTCTTGTGAGCTTAAACGTTTATAATCATGAGAGAAATACCAAAAAAGTGACTTTGTGAGATAGTATGATCTACCTCTAAGTATTTGCACTCAAAGTTGTAATCTCTTGTTGATTACATAGTGGAATCCAGCCAAGAGGCTGTTAGCATGGGAGAATGGACGTAGGCTTGATCTAAGCTGAACCACTGTAAATTATGTGTTCTTATTCTCTTCCCTAAACTCATTTATTTTGTTCGTAGTTCTATTTAACTGTTAAAGTCTGAACTCGCTCAAAGTCTGTTGTTTTTCAGACTCAGTTTCAAAGTCTGATCCTTATTCAAACTTTGCTCGAAATTTATTTTATTCCGCATATATTTGCCAAGGTTTATTTTAAACACCTATTCACCCCCTCTAGGTATTTGTACTAGCACTTTTAACGATGCCATGGCGATGTGATGACATGGCAACGATGGTGCGGTAATGATGAAGCTCCTTCTATATGAAATATGCATGTTATTTTTTATGATTTTCTTTTTAACTAAATTAGAAAACTACCTAAAATTATGTGATTACCTAATTTAAACTAAGAAATAATTTAAATTACATATTATTCTAAGTAATTTCCTAAATTATTATATGATTCCTAAATGTGCAATTTTAAATGCAATATATCCTAACATGGAGAGAAGAATATTTGAAGTACCAAAAGTTGTATATAGCTCTCACTTTAGTGTCAAAAGTTTTTTTTTGTTGGATAACTTATGTGCCACTTTAAAAAAAAAAAAAAACACGTAAGTGCCATCTTCAATCTTGGTTGTCAGAAATTTGATGTTGTCATATTTTATTAATTTCTCAATTCTAGATGGCTTGCTAGAGTATTTTAGTCAGTATATAATCCCTAAATGACACCGTCTAAAAGTTATAAATAGTGATCATTTGAGTATCAAATTTTGTTTAAAATGATCACTTCAGTGTCAATGGTTGTTAAAAAATGACCACTTCAATACCAAGCATGCCACGTGAAAATGCCACATGAACTGGGTTCTTTTAAATAATATGCCAAGTCATATAAAATTTTTAATTATAAAAGCCATGTATTACTTTATGTCAGAATTTCTTGTCATTCTTCGATTTGGCACTTAAGTTGACCGACGAAAACTTTTGGCACTAAAGTGATTATCGTACACAACTTCTGTCATTTGTAGTGTTCATCTCGCACTCCTAACATGCAATGCAATCTTTTTAATTTTTCCATAATAAGAATATTTCCTAAATTAATGACATGCAATAAAAGCTCATATAATTTAAATATTCACCACTCTCAAAATATGAAAAGAATGTAATTGGGAATCTGATCTTATGTCTTAAAAATCGAATTCAATAGCATTATAGCCTTTAGGGTAGTATGAGGATAATAATCTATTGTGGATCCCACAGAATTCGTAATTATTTATTATTTGATTTTTTTGTGATTTAGAATAGATTATTATTCTTACAGTACATTAAACACTGTTGCGCAATCATTTCTCATATTAGATTGATTTAAGAGAATTACTTAAATTGCTTGTTGATTTGAACGAGACCGATGGCAATGAGTGGTGAGTGGCAGTACAAGGACCAACATAGGGAATAGCAACGGTAAAAGGCTACGATTGCAGTGAGGCAACAATAGCGAGGAGGTTCTGGCACCGCAACAAGGCGGCTGAGCAAGCTGTGGGAAAGTGGCCGATGAGAGTGGTGACGATGAGACCGGACTTACGGCGAACTCGGCTGTGAGGACTGTTGGACGAGACGGCAGCGCCCTGTGAAACCTGGAGTTCCGGAATCACACCGAAACTTGGCTGAAGAAAACCGATGTTTTGTAGCTACTGCAGTAAACCGATGTTTTGTAGCTACTGCAGCCCAGGAAGTCTGCAAAAACAAGGCAAAATTCGGCTGCGTCTGTGATGGCTCACAGCGCGGTGAAGGAACTCTGATTTGCCGGCGAAATTGAAGACTCGGGCTGGGTCTTCACGACTGCAACAGCGAGTCACGAAGGCTTGGTGTGAACTCAATGTGCAGTCAGAACTCGCTTCGCACGCGTATGGCCTCTCCTTTTCTGTGGTCAACGTTAGTGTTCTGAATGTGTCTTTCTCCGTGTCCTCCTATAGCCAACGTCCTCTCTGTATGAACGTGTCTTTGTCTCTTCGCTAAGGTAAATGTGTGGTGAGGGTCCATCGTTTGCTCTTTTATATGCCAAAAGCTTTCCCCTTCTGCGTATTGTTCCCGTTACTTTTTTCTTCTTTTTTAAATCATGGAGAAAATAATGATGAGTAGATGGTGGAGAGTGATTTTGCAGAGGAAATCTTCCTTTTTGTGTTTCTTTATTGTATAATGATCTCTTGTCTTTTCTTCAATTCTTGCCATCCTCGCTCCTTCACACTGGACTTAATGTTGCCCAACTTCAAGCGTATCCCCAATTTCCTTTGCTCAGCTATAAAAAGAAATTATATCATATTCAATATAAGATAAGCAAAAGAAATGTATGGCTCTTGAGTTTAAAAAGAGTCATCTCATTTCTTTTGCATTTTTGGGGATTCCAATTCCTCTTATTGGATATGGACTCTTTTCGATCAAAGTCCATAACTCATAATTCATGGATTGAATGAACACCCATCCCACATTTTAGTAACCATAGTTAGTTTCATCAAACAAGGAACATCAAAAAATTGAATATCCTTTGCAAAAAACAAAAATTCGCATAATGTTAGTGAGAAATGATCTTTATTTTCAGAAGTGAAACACTTCAAACAACGCTATAATACCTATTATTGGAACTAATAATACAACTTAAAGGGGGTGAATACGTTGTATGGGAACTATGAAGAACTTTGAATAAAATAAGTTAAACTTCAACATAGCATGATGATATCATAGATATCAAATCTGCCTGCTTCTGATGAACAGATGGTGATGATAATAAACACATAATGCTGATAATGAAACAATAGAAGATGGCATGTAGAGATTGATAGTGGTTGGCTTTACCCCCAATCCTACATCCACTCTTTATGATTAATAGCTAGAAGAAGGCTAGAATCCACTAGTAATTTTCAAGACAAGTTACAATCAACACACTCTTGTACACTTGCTCTTATCATGATTACAAATAATATGAACACTATAAAGAGAATAATTAGCAATACACAGCAACGATAGAGCAAAGGAGAATACACAAAAGCACTAGACTTATTTTATTCGTTTCCACTCAACCCCACTATCTCTCTTGGATTGAATTAATAACCATCCAACCTTAGATAATAAAATGTCTCTTCAATGCTCAAAATCATTAGAAGATCTCTCTGACGGTGGCAATGTCTCAAAACAATGTTAGTCTGCTTTTTTCAAAGTTTGTCTCTAACTCAGAATTGTCAAAATTGCTCTAATTCAACTCTAGTGGTCCTTTTGCCAATTCCAAACCTTTGTAATGGTGTTTTCATCTTGAACAATGTTCCAATAAGATAAGCATGTGACCAACATCTTCCAAGACTTGATATCAGTATGACCCATTACCCATAATCAAGACGTGCTCGACTGTCAAACCATATGGATTGACTTGCAATCAATCATCCAATAATTCTTCTAAGTATGTCAGCTTCCAAAGACTTCTAGTTGATAACTCTAAGAATCATGAAATCCTCATCCTATTAGACCTGTTCTTGTCTTGTGGATGTCTTCATCAATCTTCACTAAACTCACACAACTCATAATTATCATCATAGTCTTCCATCTCATCTAATTAAGGCAACTTGGTCTTGCCAACAATCCGCTACTTTCGATAACAATCCATTGTTCATGATAATGATCAAATCTTCTATCTTCTAGTCCTTCCGAGCATATTGGTGATTATGACTCTACTAAGTTGTTCGCCTCCATGGTTCTTTCCAACTTTACTGAACATCCTCATTTTAGGCTTGTTCACCATCATTGGGTCCATCCAACTATTCATCAGATCTTGGTACCTCCAAGTCATCACGAACGTCCTCATTCTTCTCAACATGTTCACCATCAATCAAGGTTTTTTCAAATGTTCACCTCATCTCAAGGTCCTTCTAGCTTGTAGATATCTCAATGTTCAATATCTTGTTCACCTTTGATATCAGCAGCGATCCTTCAATATCAGCAGACAATTCTTGACGATGACAAAGCACTCCTCATATTAGCTCACCAAGTATTAATTACGACATCATTTGCATATTGACTTGTGTATATATCACCCGATATGCAAATTCGTAAATTTTGATTATTCAATCATCTTCAAAACAATATAGGAAATTTTCTCAATAAATACTGGCTTCCTTCCAGATGGAAAATATTTGATTTTTATATTTCATTCTCAGATGCCATTTATAAAAATCAACATCAAAGGAAGGAAATCCTTTGAATCCCTGGGATCAGCACATCACACGTCTATAATAGAGGACTTCTGGAAAGGGTGTTTTTTTTTGGGTAAAAGGTAAGAGATATATATAGACTTTTGCACCAAAAGCTATACAATTGTACGGTAGGGGGCGCCGGCACCAGCTCACACTTAGAAGGACAGAAAATCCAAATGAGTGGAAGGGGGCCGGGGCCGGGGGGAGAAAAAGGGGAGGGGAGAGCTGCGAGAGAGATACATTGCAGAAAAAACAGCAACAAAAGAAGGCCAAAACAGCGGCCAACAAAGGAGACAAGGGCAAAGAGCACACAACACTGTGGCCCGCACAAGGAAAAGACAAAAAGAGGAGAATGGCAGGAGAGACATCAAGATGGGAACCCAAGCCGCATCATCAAGAGAGATTCGAGAGAGATCCATCAGAAGCATCAACCAGCAACAGCGATAAGGGTAGCAATGTAGCAAAGGATAGCTGCAACCAACCTTCAGGCCATGGAATAAAAATAGGGGGGGAGGGGGAGCAGCCAATAGTAAGCATAATCAGTCAAAGATGGAGGGGTGGATGCCCCAGTTTAGTTGTAGTCTTCTATTACGGGGGTTGTCTGGGACCTTGGGGAATGATAAAGCCCTATCATTGACAGCCTTACGAAGGTGGTCCTTTAAAGCCGAGAGGTAAAATCTTTCATTGCGAAAGATAATGTTATTCCTTACTTTCCAAATGAGATAACACAAAGCACCAAAGGTAAAGCGAGCCAAGGATTGGTGGAAGGTAGCATCAAAAAGGTGTTCAATAACCCATAAAAGACTATCCTTCCAAGCATGATTCCTCCAAGGTAAGTTACACTTAGCCGTCCAAAAGGATGCAAGGTGATTAGTGATAGAACATCCAAAGAAAAGGTGATCAATCGAGTCCGGCATAGAAGAGCAGAAGGCACAAGAAACATCAGGGATTCTCTCATGAGCAAACAACAATACCTGGGTTGGCAGTCGATTGCGGGAGATTAACCATAGATGAGTCTGATACCGAGGAGGTAAGGAGGGGTTCCATATAAATTTCGACCAGGGGACAACAACACCCCTCGGCCTTAGAAGGCTCCAAGCTGAGGCAGTAGAAAACAATCCTAAGGAATGACCAAGCCATAGAAGACGGTCACTGGCCTCATTGAGGTTTGGAAGGGGGTCAATCCAGTTCATTATGGAGGTCGCAACAGCAGAAGGTAGGGGAAAGGCAGTTAAAGCAGTAGCTACCGTAGCAAGCCTTGAAATACCCGAGTAGTAGATTTCACGGTCAGAGAATAGCTTGTAGAGAGGACCACGAGGGTGCCAGTGATCAAACCAGAAAGAGACAGATAGCCCATTACCAACGCGCCATTTAAAATGATGTTGGATCAAATCACGGAGGCCAAGCAACTTCTTCCAAGCCCAAGAGCAATAGGTAGGTCTTGGGACAATCCATAAATTTTTGCGGTTTAAGAAGATGGAATGAATCCATTTAGACCAAAGCGACTCCTTATCGGTGAAAAGGAGCCATAGATTCTTGATCATGACAGCAATATTGCTCATCCGAAGGGATCTAATGCCCAAACCGCATTCCTCCTTAGGTAAGCAGACATCCACCCATGCCACCTTTGCGCCCCCAGGCCCTAAGCTCGGGCCTTTCCAAAGAAATTGCCAGAAAATCTGTTCAATTCGGTTAGTGACTGAGGCGGGAAGGATAAATACGCTAGACCAATAAACCTGGATAGAATGAAGGACCAATTTGATTAGCTGCAATCTACCCGCTAAAGAAAGAAACCGGTTTGTCCAAGATTGAACGAGAGAAATAATAGTATTAACCAGGGAAACACAAGCCTCCTTGCCCAATCTAGAGGAAATAATAGGTACATCGAGGTACTTAAAAGGGAGAGAGCCCAGCTGAAATCCGGAGGTACTTACCAGAGCACTCCTTAGAGAATCAAGGCCACCCGAAAGAAAGATTTCACTTTTGTTGAGGTTAGGATTGAGCCCAGACCAGCTAGTGAAGGAATGAATTCCATCCAAAAGAAGCCGCAAAGATGTCATATTAGCTTCCGAGAATAATAGAACATCATCTGCAAAGAAGAGGTGAGAGAGCCTGGTTGCTTTACACCTCCAGAAGAATTCAAAACCCAGCTTGTCAGTTTGGATATTGAGAATCCCAGTAAAAACTTCCATAACTAGAGTAAATAAATAGGGAGACATAGGGTCACCCTGTCGAATTCCTCGTCCGCTCGGAAAGAAGCCATGTAGCTCACCATTAAGGGAGATAGAATATTTGGGGGACCGAATGCAAGCCATCATTCGATGGACAAAGTTAGGAGGAAACCTAAAGGCTAATAAGGTTAACTCAATAAAATTCCAGTCTATTGAATCAAAAGCTTTGCAAAAGTCAACCTTAATGATGCATTTTGGCCAGTAAGGTTCGTGATGAAAATCAACGAACAATTCTTGGGCTAGCAAAATGTTATCACTAATGCGTCTACCTTTAACAAAAGTATTCGAGGTAAACCGATGATCGAAGGCAAAGACACACGGCTAACACGTTAGCCATAATCTTGGTAATGCATTTGTAGATTGTGTTGCAGCAAGCGATGGGTCGGAAGTCGTTGACAGAGGAAGCATTGGGGACCTTCGGGACTAAGGTCAGGATGGTTGCATTAATCTCCTTAAGAAGATGACCAGAAGTGAAGAAGTCCCAAACCGCCAATAAGACCGAAGGGCCAACAATTTGCCAAGACCGCTTGAAGAAGTCCACATTAAAACCATCCGGGCCTGGAGCTTTACCACTTGCAAGAGAGAAGAGGGTATCTTGGATTTCTTTATCAGAGACAGGCTGAGAGAGGATCCGAATCTGATCATCATCAAGGGTATGATTTAGTTTTTCCCGGATCTCCTCAGTTGTAGGCACATAGGAAGGGGGGAAGCCGCTAAGAGAGCTTGGAAATGAGAGACAAAGAGCTGTTGTACCTTAGCAGGATCAGAAACCAGGTTGTCCCCATTGTAAATTGAAAGGATTATGTTTCGGAGGTGGCTTCTCTTGACTGAGTGATGAAAATATTTAGTGTTTAGATCTCCTTCTTTAAGCCAACGAACCCTGGATTTCTGCCTAAAAAAAGATTCCTCTTGAAGGCACAACTCGGAGAAAACCCGTAGGTGATCCTTTTCTGTACTCGCCAGCTCCTGGTTGAGTGGGTCCAGCTGAATGGCATCTTGGGCCAGCGAGAGCAATCTCCTAGCCTCAGCTATTTTAGCTGAAATATCCGCATAAGCGTCTTTATTCAGGAGTTTAAGCCTGCTTTTAAGAGCCTTCAGCTTGCAACAGAGAATGTACATCGGCATTCCAGAGAAAGGGGAGTCCCACACTTGAGTCACAAGATCAAAGAAAGAAGGATGGGTCATCCAAAAATTGAAGAATTTAAAGGGCTTACGGGTGTTGGGGATAGGCAAAATCCTTACCATCATAAGAGAATGATCCGAGACTCCAGGAGGAAGAAATGAAGCCTCAGAAAAGGAGAAAATAGAGTTCCAGGTCAAGTTAGTCAACACCCTGTCAAGTTTCCTTTGTTTGTGAGTAGGACCCGAGGAAGCTGACCATGTAAATCTACTGTCCACATATCTGAGATCATCCAGCCCAGCTTGATTAAGACAATCGCCAAAGTCGTTAAACGCCGGGATCCAATAGCTGGAACTATCAGCTCTATCGGAAGCAGACCGAATGGCATTGAAATCCCCTGCAATAATCCAGGGTGAGTCTACAACTTGGAGACTAGACTGAATTAAGTCAGCCCAAAGAGGTCTTCTCAAAACAAAAGAGTGCTCCGCATACACCACAGTGAGGATAAAAGAAATACCGCTGTACAGACAAACCAGGCGGCCATGGATAGCTTGAGACGAGTAAGTAGATAAAGCAAAAGAGGTAGTCTCAGGGTTCCAACCCACCCAGATTCTGCCTCTAGGTGAGTGAACATTATTAGCGCTCCAACACCATCCCGGAATGAGAGTGCCCGAGACCATAGGAAACGCAGCAGGGGAAATTTTAGTCTCCAAAATACCAACACAACTCAAGTGATTGGTTCTGACAAAATTTCTAATCTCAGCCTGCTTAAGGGGGGTCCCGAGGCCCCTAATATTCCAAACTCCAAAAAACATAGAAGGAAGGAAGAAAGACATTACCGTTTCTTGCCACCTCGTTTCTTCACCGAGGAAGGCACTGGCTTTGAGCTCGAAGGAATAGCCGCATCAGCAGAAGCAAAGTGAAGATTACCTTTTCGGTGGCCAGGTACAGCCACAATAGGTTCAGGAGGGTGCTGGGGAGGGAACGGCTCCTCTAGAAAGGAAGAAGCAACCACAAGAGGGGAGTCAGAATCACTTCCTCCAGAACTGATGTCATCCACAACTTCATCCTCCGAGGACGATGATGACTTATGCATTGAGCTTTCAGGCGCCTCAAGTTGACCAGGATGAGAAGAAGCTAGGGAGGTACTAGGAATTAGTTCAGGTGGAGGGGGGAGACCTTTCTCACTGACTTTTATCGGAGGAATCACAGCAGGCTCCGCCATCTGTGGTGCAGAAATATGAACTTCAATTCTACAGGGAGGGGGCGCAATAGTACGAGAGAGAGGTGAAGCATCATCCGAAGCATAGGGTCTGTCATTTTGCTTTCCACAAACTTCACGCCATTCACTGGAAGGACGCGACGAAGGGACCTTGGCAGCTAAAGAACCAGCTTTAGGGGGGCCAGATGCTTTGGGGTGAGCACATCTATGGCCAAACGAACAACAACTCGGACACAGAGTTGGCACCCATTCATAATGGACATCCACCGAGCGGGGCTCACCATTCACCAAGAAATCAATAACTTCAGGGAGCAAGCTCGAAGCATTAATCTCAATGCATATACGGGCAAAAGCAACCATGGCCATTTGTTCAGTGCGGTTATCTACAAAGAGAGGCTTACCGATTACACTCGCAAGGGCACTAATGCCCGAAGCAAACCACAAGTTGACGGGAACATTCCTTAGGCGAACCCAAATAGGAACTGATTTGTAGCAATCTTTCTTGAGCTCCATCATTAGGTGCCATTGTTGGAGAATAAGGGGTATTTTGGCAACAGTGATTGGCCCCCCTTCCAGCACTTTCCTTCTAAAATCTTTATCAGGAATATGGAAATAGTAAAATCCCAGATCAGCTGCAATAACTTGAACCAGGTGGTTACCCCAGGCATGTTTGAGCGCATCCTTTGTCAATTGAAAAGGGAGTCTCTTCCCAATGTAATAACCAACTAAGCAATCATCCCATTTGGGGTGGGCAGCTTGCAAAATCTTTTTTGAGATTTGAACAACAACTTTGTTATCAACTACAACAGGCGGAATATAAGAGAGGCTATAACCCTTAGTAGCCGAGCGAGTAACAGCAGCCCATGACCGAATTAGGGGCTGAGCATCAACAGAGGAAGGGACCTTTTGGGTCAAAGGCAACTTACCCGCCTCGGATGAAGGCAGAGCATGACCTGTCTCACGCCAAGGAAGAGTCGGACGAGAGGGGGCACCAGGAAAACCATCAACAACGATTCCTTTATCCTTAGTAGAACGAATCGAAGATGAATTAGAGCCATTATCAGCCGAAGGAGGGGGAGGAAGAGTACCTAGAAGAGCGCGAGCCTTTCGGGCTCTGCTGCGACCTCTGCTTCGAGAGCGTCCTCGGGTACCACAAGCAACCGAAGAGTAACAAGCAAGGGGGGACGAGAGGGGGTGGAACAGAACCATCTTTGGGGCCTTCTTGAGGGCCTTTGCCCAATATGCCAACCGGCGTAGAAGAGGAAGACGCCATACAAACAAAGGCGACCCGCAGAGCCCAATCCCTAGATACACATAAGGCGATTCCCGACAGCAAGAGACATACCGGGAAAAATCGCTCAAAGGAAGTGTAGATTGGGTAGGGGTGGAGGTCAGCTCCGAAGAAGGGCCCCAACGGACGGCTGAAGAGGCCGGAACCAGCAACAGCCACTCCCGATGAACAGTAGTCGCGCGAACAGCCTTGAGAGAACCAGGGTGAATAGTAAACCGAGAAGGTGAAAAAGTCTTTCTGGAAAGGGTGTTTCTCCCCTCTTGGATGAGGAAAACAACATTGAAGAAGTTGCGAAATCTGGAAATGCTAATTAAAGCAAGGACACAGAGGACATCGTCCCAATAATCTCTAGCGTAGTTTTGAAGTTCGAAATAGCAACTGTCACAGAGTTTGTCCTCTCGTAATTTGTCAAATAAGCAATGTAATCCGCAGGCAAGTATTTGGGATTTCCAAAAACCATGTGAGCTAAAAAGTGGAAGATGAACAGAACTTTGAGGTCAAGTGTTTCAGCCTTAAAGAAGATAGAGTATAAGCCGAGAACGAAGAAGAAAGGAGGATAAAAGTCAAATCTGCCAATCTTACCCTTCTCGAAATAGAGCAACAATTTAGAGGACAACGATCCGAAAAGTTATGATTTGTAATGATGACAATTGGTCAATCGTGTTGATTGAAGTGACGTGTCAAAATCCTACAACGTGGAGGGAAATAGTCGTCATGGCGTGGAGTATGAAGCGTTAGAGGTACAATACGCACCCTGTACTATCCAAAGGGAAAATACTTGTTTGTTTTTGAATATTTAAAAGAATCAAAATCACATTTAATTCTTTTAAAAGGAGGCATATAATTACACCAACAATTAACCAATTCATTGACATGAGTGGGTGCGTGACTAAATCGCAAGTAATTATCAGACACATGAAACATTGTCAATGACCATAAGAACCATTATCGATATTAATGTATGCCGATGACCATGAATCGACTATCGATAAATGAGGGTGTGTGGTGAAGATTATCATGGCAGAGTTAATTGGCAAAGATATCCATTAAAAGGGATGATAGGTTACCGATTAAGACATCAAATGAAGATTGCATATGTAGAGGGCGCCCAGATTTAATTATAGTGTTTCAAATTTGGAATCATTGGTGAATAGAGAAATTAAATCCAGCAAATTGTGGAGGAAAAATTAATACGGCAGCAAATACGCACAGGGGATTGAGAAGCGATTTTAAGGGAGCAACCATCTAAAATAAGATCGTGCCATTGTGAAAATATGGGGGCAAGACTTCCATGAAAGCATGGCAACGGCTATGGAAGAACTGCTCTTAAGAGTTATGTCGTGAGCCTTACAAATACGAGTGTTCGTCTACTGGATGCCTCCCTCTACACATAGACAAACATGTTATCTTTTAATTCCCGCACCGTATAAAATTTTAGACCCGCGTTGTCAATTAAATTCTGTT
Organism: Eucalyptus guilfoylei; assembly: GCA_016097605.1. Classification (NCBI taxonomy): domain Eukaryota; kingdom Viridiplantae; phylum Streptophyta; class Magnoliopsida; order Myrtales; family Myrtaceae; genus Eucalyptus; species Eucalyptus guilfoylei. The sequence continues at coordinate 2,783,904 of CM027861.1, forward strand.
GTGTATCTTTGTTGCAATTCACAGGTGTTTCGTCGCAAATTAAATTTGGGCATTGCATTTTTATATTCTTAAATTCTGTCATCGATTAAATTGCAACAAAGTTTGTGTATTATCTATCCCGTGTGACATAAAGTTTTCCCTATAATACTTGTGATATTTCTTGTTCGAAATCGCCACAAAATCTGTCTCTTCTAATAAACATTGAAGAAAGATTTTGGTGAAAGTATTTTGTTGTAGAGTTGAATTGGGGCCAAACATTTCTTTAACATTCTTTTCAAAGACTTCACTCTAAGTTCAGGTCATGTCCAGAAAGTAAGGGTGATTGGTTCAAGCTTTTCTATGATTAAAGTGTTGCCAGATTGGGGCACGAACATCAAAAGTCTTCCGAGGTATTGTGACTTTCGTTTCAACGGAGTCATCCACCATGTGGAGGCAAGCCTTTGCGGTTGTTCGCTTTTTGAAAATTCCCTCCAAAGGCAGGGTTGCCGAATCGCCTACAGAGGATGACTCAAAAGCCTTTGATTGACTAGACTTATCGCCATCGGATGCACCAAAAAATTTCGCTTATTATCAATGATTAGTACTAGTGAATAGTAGTAAATTGCTGGTCTATAAAAAAAAATATTAATTAGGGGCATAAATTTGTTGAAAACTAATTAAAAGTGCAAAAGACTCAGAATATAGTAGAGAGTTTCCTTGAACTTACCCACTAAGGACAATTGGAGAACCCTCTTTATGATTACTCCTGCCCATAACAAAGAAGCACACAGACCAACGTGAAAACTACCGTAAGAAACCCCAAAGAATTGTCTTCCTTTTCACATGTCAAAACGACAAAAGACCCTCCACCTCGAAGGGCTCAATTGTCATGCACGGCATGTTTGAAAAAACAGGACATCTAGTGAGGGAATGTTTTGTAAATTTTAGGGATGGACTTCGATCCTAGAATTTCTCCCCGAGATGCATCATTACGCTTTCCAAAAAGAAAAATTCCTACGTCCGCACCAAATAAAAAAAATCGAAAACCCCTCGACCAAAGCGCGTTACTCTCGCAGGTGGCTCTGGCCGATTTGCTCACTCCCTCGTCCGATTGAGACACCGTTTTCATCATTGAACTCACATGATGAGCTTTACGCCCCCAACTTTTCTCTAGTAATTTTTGAAAAATAGTTCAATATTCGCTAATTTCATGGTTGTGTATCTATATTCCTCTTAGTTCTGCCTCATGGAAAATCTGTGCTCTCTGGAAATCGCACATGGAAATTGCTCGGAAAAAAGAAAGATTTTCCGCTTTATTTAAAACAATAAAGCATAGAATTGAATTATTTCTTCGACCAAAAAAAAAAAAACAAAGAAAAGAAGATATGAGTATGATCTAAGTCTCAGTCTGTAGATGCTCAGCTCGATTTCTAAGGCTCTCCTGTATCATCTAATGGAATGAACTGTACCTAAACGTGTGGCGCGACAAGTCGCGACAGCGATGAAAAGCAAATACTTAGGCTGTAAAGGTGATCCGGAAAGCGAAAGTCACTGCAAGTCGTCGACGCCCACATCACCTGGAGGGAGGCGGTAGGGTTGATACCGGCAGAGACCCTACCGTCTAAAAGGGAGGGTTTCATGTGAGACAAGAAAACTGGAGAAAGCCACTAACGTAGGATCAAGAAAAAGCACGCTAAACTTTTGGCTCGGTACGGAAAATGTGACAATTTTGAAAACTATTTTTGATTATTACCTTTTCCTCTTTTCTTCTCTTTCTCTTTCTTTTTTCTTCTTCTTTAGCCAATCGATGGCCACGGCTATTAACTGACAACCAGCTGAGGCAAAAGAAAAAAATAATTAGAAATTTGATTTTTAAAAATATTTAAAGATTCGATTTAAAAAACATTTTTCATAAGAATGAATATATCATTAATCAAGGATCCGAGCCCGAGCCCTAACAACTCATGCATGGTCTTTGTGAATTCGAGCTTGAGCACTAGGGACTAGAGCTTGAGCTTTAGAGCTCGAACCCAACCTTTATGGATGCAAGCTCAAGCACTAGGAGTTTGAATCCGACCTTGATGGACCCAAGCATAGGCGTCGGGGGCCTAGGAACTGGGGTTATGAGCTTAGTCTCAATGGGCCTCGGACTCGTGCCCATGTGTCAGAGGCTTCGTCCTGACCTCAATGGGCTTGACATTGATGGACCCAACCCGGGTCTTGGAGATTCGAGAACCAGTGTTAAGGTTCCCGTGTTTAAATGTAGAGTTTTAGGTCTAAACGCCAATACCTAAATATATTTTGAAAAATATTTTCCGAATTTTTCAAAGAGAAAATTATTTTCTTGAATTTAAGCATAATTTTTCGTGGATCAGGAAAACATTTTCCGTTGACCCATTTCCTAAGCGAATTGAGCACCGAAAAATAAGAAAAATGTTCTCATGGAACAGAGCCTTTAATTCAAATATCTTAGATGTCAAAACTCCTATTGAAAAAAAAAAAAAAAAAACCCCCCCCCCCCCCTTCTTCTCCCCCTTCTTTTTGCAAGGCCGATGTTTTTGTCTCCAGCACGAGTTCTCCCTTTTTTCGACTCATTTAAATTTGTCGCGAAGCTTCACAAAATTTAAAAAAAAAAAATTGAGGTAAAGGGAAATTTAATAGTCCATTATGTTCCAAAGGAAAGATTTTATGTTATGTGATATTGGTCATAGTCAATTGAGAAATTTCTTTGCATGTATTATAGGTAGCCTATGATGTCATAATTCCCGTCGCTCGTTTGTTCTTCTTGTATGATACCTCGTCGAAATAAACCTATAATAAGCCTCGTTAAAAACTCGTCAAGAGATTGCACCCTTCTTCGTGTGTTTTATTTCTTCTTTTCTGTTTTTCTTTTTTTGCGATATTTCTATAATGTAACTATAGGTTTGGAGTTTACAATATTTAAAAGTATTGATTTTTTATGACAATATTAAGAAGCATGGTAGGTTTGAGATGCGAAAGAAAAGACCACAACCGTGGGCGCATGTATAGTTTGCAAAGGAAAAATTGTCTAAAAAATCTTAAATCTATTCTACGGTATCCAATTCAATCCTAAACCCTTTCGATTGTATTGATTTAATCCTAAACCTTTTTAGTTCCAGACATTTTAATTGTGTCAATCTAGTTCTAAATCTATTGATGAGCTGCCAATTTAGTCCAAAGTCTTTTAATGATTTGTCAATTTAGTATTTTCAACCAAGCTAACATGGCATTCTAGTCAGTGCCAACTATCTTACGTGACACAACTGATGCTAATGTAGATACCTTTTTACATTTTACAATTTTTTTTTCCTTTCCTTTCCTTTTTTTAGCTCTTCTTCACGTGGCTAGTCACCTCTTCAGTGGTTGGGCTGGCAAGGCTCCACCTAGTAATTGTTGGGTGAGGTCGAGCTTCATTAGTGGTTGGGCAAGGCTCACCCTCATCGGATTTGGTGAGGTGGAGCCTCGCTAGCCTCAAGGGAGGCTCGACGGTGACCGGTTAGAGGAAGAATGAAAGAAAAAAAGATTTTTTTTAAATGTATTAATAAATACAAAAAAATATATGTAAAATATTATTCACGTTAGTGCCGTCCGTGTTACATAAAATGGCCGTATTGACTAGACCATTACATTAGCTATTTTTGACCAAAATTGGTTAGTAAGACTAAATTAACAAATCATTAAAAGATTTAGGAACAAATTGACAACTCATTAAAAGGTTTAGAAGTAAATTGGTAAATGGTTGAAATATTTGAGTTTTAAAAATAAATCAAGAATCATGAGAAAAATTCTCAGGAGAGGACATTGCACTATTGCTACCCACTATTCGATTCTATTTTATTCTCCTTAATAATATGGTAATTCTAACGGATCCTACGGTGAGTGGGCATTCAAATATTAATAGTATGGACATGAACCACGGGAAAATTGTTGGAAAATTATATTTCGCCTCCCAAGTTTTCGTATAAGGTTTAACTTTTGCAACTTGACCCATGAATTTTAGAAATCGATCTCAATGTGTCCCCACTTGGTGGCTCCGACCAAATATTTATCGGAGCCTCACCTTGAGCCTTACACATGATAATAATAAGATAAAAGTTTGGTTCCTCATTATTTATTCCATTTTGTGCATTATAAATTCTTCTTTTCAAAGTACTGAAAATAAGTAATTCTTTTCAGAATCTGTCCTAGATTCAAAATTATCTGCAACGTGAATCAATGTAGAATCTAGATTTTTCATGATAGGGAGAGATTGGAGTTTTTCTTTTGGTTGATAGGAGAGACTGGATCCTCCGATAAAGGGTTGTGCTTGGGGTTCTACCCATGGAATCCTCACACTGAACCACGTCTTCAAGTCATTTCGATTTCATGATTTTGATGTAATTAATGAACTAAAATTGCGAATGAGTTGATGATAACTGATATAGAGAAATTTAAAGTTGGTCGAGGCATTCATATGTGTCTTTATGCGTTTCAAAAGCCAAAATACTATTTTTTTTCTCCATTTTTCATGCCAGAATTTAAAACGTTATTCAAGTTTATTACATATGGTGTCCATGTTTAATATATTGTGAAAACTTAAAGCGTGTCGGATGCTCAAGTATACATTTAACAAAAAGTTGGAAGTGACTCGCGCCAAAGCCCGAAGGGCAGTTTGAACGTGAGGGACGCCATGGGGCCTCCCAAGCATCATCTCAAGGATCGAATAAGAAACGTTGCCGTCCATGTTCACATTTTCCGTCAAGACATCTCGGCGGAGGTCCTGGAAGGAGATCTTCTATTGGTTCGTTTCAGACGAACCGACCGTCTTTAAACGTACATTACTACTTTATTTTAATGAAGGCACTTAATCTATCGTACTTTAAAAAAAAAAATTAAAACAGCATCGATTACATTAAAAGAGTGTATTGCAACATTTTCTTTTATTCCCCTTTGGGCTGTTGCTTCAGCCGCTTTCTTTGACGTCGAGCAGCGAACATTTCTAAAAATCTGCTGCCAATTTCGAGGATTTCTCAACGTGACGGGGATATGATTAGATAGGATTCACCAATTATCTCTCGAGTTCAATGTATTTTTCAATTAAACTTTATCGAACACCATTTATGTTTCGAAAAATCCCCGTTAACTTGCATTTCCTCAAAAACCAGACCAAATAGCAATAGCATTCCCTTTATTAACACATTATAATTTAGATATCTACTTGATAAATTAAAGAGAAAAAATTTCTTCGTAGGCAATTTAGGTTGCCAAAGATATGAAAACTCCTTAGTTCGTTTTCATTGTTACTGTATTTTACCTGGAATAATATAAGAAATAAACTTCGCATGAATTGGGCAATAAATTTCGCATGAGTAATCTTCAACTTTGCAATAACATGAATTTTTATCTAGAAGGTTTTTATGAAAATGATATACTAATCTAAGGTAAAAAATATGTTTGCTTTCGCAAAAGGAAAAAGAAAAACGTAAGGCATTATATCTCAAATAATGCAACCATTCAAGTTGTTGGATTGGGAAAAAACATTAGATATCCCTCGAGTATAATACAATAATCTTGTGTGAAATGATGATGCGGACAAAGTTAAGTGCTGAATTGATGATGCGGGAAAACATAATTTTTTTTCCTCGTTAGGTTTAAGTACTATTAAGACTGGTCTTGCTTTAGATTTCCAAATACCAGTAAAATTGTTAAAAAAATTATCAATTAATAAATAATGAAAGTTTGGATAAAAATAAACCTCGTTAAAAACTTGTAAAAAGATCGCATCATTCTTTTATTCTCTAGAGTTTTCTTCTTCTTTTTTTATGTATAAGGTAATTTTAATTTTTGGCAGTAATAAGACTAACATGTATGAGTTCTTGTTGAAAGAAGATATGATTTGAAGATATGAAATCAGATTGAAGATTGTAATTGATTGGGATTGTAATTATTTTAGGACTAGAAATATTTTCTGATTGAGAATATTTTCTTTACTTCTTTATTGAATCTCTTTGTACGATATATACATCCCTGTAACAGTGTACAATTCAATATAGAAAATACAATTCCTACACTTTTACTTGAGTTTGTTACAGTTCTGAAAATAAATTAAGAATCATAAGAAAATTCGCAAGAGGCCGCATTACTTAATCCCCATTTCACGGTGATCTCTTCACTATCCAGATTCGTTTTGTTCTTTTTAATGATGTAAATTTTTAGGCGAAAAAACATGGATGGATATTCCCAAATTCTTTCACTTTTACAATGTTTATAGACTTTTATGGAACTTCCTTTGTTAAAAAACTTAAAAGATTTTGTTTAACGTAAGAGCACTAAGCATGCCTCTCAAGTCCGTGATCGAAAGATTTACACTAGCGACGACCCCTGGTCACAGGAGATATCCACTTTGACCGTTAAGAGTCCATTTCCATTTCAGCAATGTTTCGACCCCATCACCCTACTCGCGCCAGTTGTTTGTTCACCAATGAAGTTGATCGGAGCTTGAAGAGAGTGAGAGTTACTACAACTTCACCCCACCCCCCGCGGCCGGGGAGAGTTGTATCACTCCCCCGAAATTTTTTTTTACCTGCGAGCAACGAAATGGGCTTCAGGCCAAGTCTGCCACGGTGCTTCGAACCCGTTCGGTGGGGTCATCGGAGCGCCCTTCATCCGGCCAATCGTTCTGTGAAGAGTAAAGAATAGTCTCATTCGGGCTGAGTCAGAAGGGCCACGAACAGGGACAAGTCGATGAATGAGGATAATACAAGTGTCCGACTGTTGATGACTTGATGACGGAGGTTGAGCTCAGTTTGTCGAAGGTGCTGACATAAGACAATGCTGCGAGATTGAGAAGGTTAAAGAAATATAAGACCGGTTGTGGCGGCGGCTACAACATACAACGGTCCAATGGTGACTTCACCGGACGTGTAGGCAGCGAGCTACGATGACTATACAATATATTTTCTCGAATGGTTCGTCGAAATAAGTAGTGAGGAGGGACGAGGATTTTTTGTTTTTGTTTTTTTTTTCTTGGGAGGGGGGGGCGAAGATGGACGAATTGTGTCAAGAATTTATAGTTGTTCACATTAATTTGAGCTATATTTATCAATCCTGGTTTCGGGAGCACATTATTTATAATTATTGTTAAGTGGTTCAAACAAATTTAGGATTGTGCTAGATGATGAGTGCTTATATAGCATTAAACGCTTGCTTTAAGTAATGTATTTATGGTTTTATACATTGACAATAACCATCTTAGCCTGTTTATTCTATTGATACAAACAATATTTAATTCTAACATTCATGTGTTTTGGAGTTCTTTTTTCAGATGCTGGAGACTCTCGCTCCTACAAATTCAGGCATTAGTTTGAGGTTTTTCTCCTAGCGTATTACTTTGGCAAATACTTCAAATTTTGAGGACTCTTAGTCTTGTACGGTGTCGTTGGTTTATATTAGATTTCTTTTGACAATGTGTACTCTCTGAATATTTGAAGAAACAGTCGGCACTTTACTTGTCTTTAGCATCTGAGGTTTTGCAAGTTTTTCCCTTAACTTGGTTTTTCATCATGTATTGGCTTGCAATCCCAAAGTTTGTATTGCTTTTTTGGTTGCAAATGAGGCGCCAGCCTCGAAGAATGGACTTTGTAGGTAAGCGTCTTGATTGGAACTCCTGTGTCTTGATTGTTGCATCTTCCACTCTAATTAATATTGGGAGACATGCACATCACCCTTCGGTGAAGCTTTGCCCAATCTACATGGACATGATGTTTTATATGTGTTCATGGAGAATCGAGCAAAAAAAAAAAAAATTAATAAAGTGATAATTGCTTAGATTAAGAAGACCGTTTGCTACTTTGAAACTAGACCCAGACTGAGTATGAAGTTCAGGTGCTTTGACAAATGAGGCCAAAAATAGAGGCTAATGGCTGACCCAATTGGTCAAAGCGTCTCTTCCCCGTGCCCAAGGCTTTAGCTCTATAAACTGGTGGCTGGCTATGAACCAAGCGAAATATATTAAAATATTATGATTATGTCACCAAAGAAAAAGAAAGTCTTCTTTAGAATTTTTATTTTGATTTCGATAAACTACCTAATTGTTCGCTACAAATACAAAAATGTTACTAAATAAAATAAAAATAATTTGACTTAAGGCTCCAGTTAACTTAATAAGTGAATTTTAATTCGAAGGAAAAAAAGTGTGAAGCTTAAATAACTCACTCAGAACACCCTTTAAAGGATTACATGGTACGATTGGATCGAATAAGCCCTTATGGAATAAATATTCAGTCGCTTGTGAACCTTCATGTACTATCTTATTTGATATTTGTTCAATTACTCTTTTACCTGCGAATGCAATGTAAGCATTAGGTTCGGCAATAATAATATCCCCCAACATCCCAAAACTAGCCATTACCCCACTAGTAGTAGGAGATGTAAGGATTGATACATAGAATAACTTTTTATGGATATCCCACTTTCCATACATACAAAGGTCTGGGATATCTCACTTCCCATACGGTTTATTGAGGTTGGCAAGAAATGTAGTGCCCTTTTGAAACCTCGACTTGATTAATTTGTTAACTAAGGGTGCGTTTGGGAAGGCCTTTGGGGAAAGCCTTTGGGAAAATGCAAAGACCTTTGAGTTAAAGGAGTTTTTTAAAATGCAAATAGTATTTGGTAAATTGTACTTTTAAAGTCTATTTTGAAGTAACTTTGAGTAAAATAGTGTTTGCAAAGACTACATTTACAAAGGACTTGGTGATTAATGAAAAATAAATAAACTATAAATAAAAAATAAAAGAGTTCACCGACGAGGCAGGCGGCCGCCGGTGGCCTCAGGCAGCCCTCGGAGACGATTGGGGAGGGCTGCCTAGGGTTGGGCGACCTCTGGCGTGGGTCGCCTAGGGTCGAACGACCCCCGGCGGCCCTTCGCCGGAGGTCGCGCGACCTCGCCGCGACCGGCACAACCCAAATCTAGTCGCCGGAGGTCGCGCGACCTCGCCGCGACCGGCACAACCCAAATCTAGTCGCCGGAGGTCGCGCGACCTCGCCGCCACCGGCACAACCCAAATCTAGTCGCCGGAGGTCGCGCGACCTTGCGGCGACCAGATCTGGGTCGCTCCTGAGGTCACGTGACCTCACTACGACCAAATCTAGTCGTCGAAGGTCGCGCGACCTCGCGGCAACTAGATCTGGGTCGCGTCAGTCGTTGCAAGGTCGCGCGACCTCCGGTGACCCAGATGTGGTCGCCGCAAGGTCGGTGGTCGCCAGGACTCGCGAGCGGTCATCGCAACTCGCCGAGGTCGCACAATTGGTCGGTGACGGTCACCGCGACCTCGCCGACCTCAGCCGCGACCTCGCTCGCCTCTCAAGCTTGTCCACGCCGTTGGAGAAGAAGATGGATAGTAGACATGTGAACAGTGACACGAGCATTCTGAGAATGCTGAAAACCCAAGGTAGCCTAGGACTTGCCTTGGGCTTTCAGCCTTACAAATGCCAACTTTGTCTCAATGCCCCTTGGAAAGTAGTTCCCAAACACCTCCATTTTGGCCCAAAGGCCTTTAGCCCCCCAAAGCCTCTTGGAAAGCAGTTTCCAAACGCACCCTAAGTATCCTGTAATTTTAACCATTTTATTAACTAATGCCACTAAACAATGTCCATGCATGGGTACTTAATCAAGAAAAAGTAAAAAATTATAATCAAAATGATAAAAGCAAAGCATAAGAAAGTAAACCCAATAAAATGTTTAGCAAAAAATACACATGGTCTCATTGTTAAGTCTCACAATCCTCATGAGCTAAGTCAAATTAAAGCCAATCACCGAAATCCCTAATTTATGTATGCTAACTAATTTAAATAAAGCTAAATCTAATTGTAGAATAGGACGATGTAATCGGGGCCTATTTTTCTAACCATTTTTCAATTTTTGATATTTTTATATATTTTTTATATTCTGGAAATGGGGACTCGGGCTGGGCCCTGGGGCTTAGTCCAAATATGGTCAGATGCAGTTTCACAGGTTTAGGCCAGGAAAACATTTGGACTACATTTCTAGATTTTTCATTTAAAATTCCGATTAGGCTTATCAATTTAAGCCCAAATCCCCATAGGCTCGTCAAATCCATTCAGCCCAATCCTCACTGAGCCCGAATTGGACACGACTAAACTAAACCACCACCATTTTCTCATACTATTTCTTTTATTTTTATTTTGGGTAAATATCCGTGATAAATTTATTTCAAACTGATTTTTTAATCACAAAAAACCCTAAACTGGTACAACTCATGATAAATTTACCTAAAACTAATTTTTTGATCATAAGAAACCCCAAATCATATATTTATGACAAATTTATCATCCATTATTTTTTTATTGAATTGAATTAATATTATAAAAAAACCACAAATTGGTACACTTATGATAAACGGAATGTAAAAACCCAAACTAGTATACCTACCAACAGTCATGCATTATCCAATTCAATAATTTGATAATAAAATTTAATGAAAACTAACGGATGGTAAATATATCATAGATATACCAGTTTGAGGTTTTTAATGGTCAATTATTAGTTTTGGGTAAATTTATTACCGATGTATCAGTTTTTTTTTTTTTTTGGGGTCGGTATACGGATGTATCAGTTGAGTTAATATAGAATTGGGCTATTTAGAGAACCAAGAATTGAACTTGTCAAGGCCAGTTCCAGAGGTCCTAAGTTTTTGGAATCAAAAACTGAATTGGTCCACTTATGACCTAGCCCCATGGGGGATTAGTTCAGTTGCTCACCCCAAATATTCATTATATCAATTGTTATCAATTGTAATTTAGTTTTCATTATGAATTTCATTAAGGTGTTTCAATATCTCTACTATTTATTTCTATCTTTCCAATTTTTTTGGAATTTATAATAGTATCTCTTTTCCATAATTCTACCTTTTTTTCTTTTTTTTTGGGTACGTAATTCTACTTGAATAAGTACTTAGAGGCTAAATATGGCAATTCAAAATATCTAGAGAATCCTTATTTTTAGGATTATAATAACTTGCATTATTTTTCTTATTTATCTTTAGAGTATACATAGTTCTTATGCAAACTAATAAGTAATGGAAATTTATAAATAGCGATGTCAAAATATCCCATAACCTTTCTTTCATGAGCACTATCCCATTAACTTTCTTGAGTAAACATTTTTTGAAATCAAAGTGCGAATTCACGAAACTATTGCTCTAAAAAAATCCTAAAGCTAAATTACAACATATCATGCGACATCGCTTGGTAACTAGGTTTTATTGTGCCTTATGTGCACCGTCATTGTCCTTCACTTGATGGCTGAAACTTCATATTCAATTTTTTGACATTTTATTAGAAGTAGGATTTTGCATCCTTCATGCCCTAGGCATGCACAATGCGTGCATTCATTTTAGTCACTAATGAAAATAATCATAACCAATTTCTTGGATGAAATTTTATATGAAATTCCAAATATTAGACTTCTAGCAAAATAACCCAATTGCTCCATCCAGTTTCAGTTTTAGTTAAATTTGCACGAGATCGATGTCCGTAGCTACTAATCCACCAATCAGGGAAGCATGGAGTAAATTTCGTCTTACCAGGGATGAAGGAAGTTATGACTTTTCTCATAATGTTGAACATATCACGGGATTAGTACATTGCAAGAATATCACTTAATTAGTTGCTTAACAAGCTCTGTAAATAAAAATTACATTATATCAAATATAGTTTGGTTAATACGATTGTTTTACTCAACAATACGTGAAAAAAGTTCAACATTATTAAAGTAGAATCTAAAAATTATGTTGAGAAAAGTTTATCTAAATTGTAATAACATACGAAAAATCTAACTATTTTAATTACAATATTTTATAAAAATATTGTATTGGAGAACTAGTTCATGCTATTTAATGAATCAAAATAATATTATATTTTACTTGTGTGAATGTGATATGTCTGTTTCTTCTGCTTGCGCCTTTTAAGGACATGTTTGGGTTCATGATCATGTTATTTAATAATGAATCAAAACAAAATTATACTGTACTTATGTGAATGGGATATGATGTCGTATAAGATGCTCGTGGAAAGTGGGCGGTCTCTCTCTAGAAAAGCCTTCGCAAACATAAAGTCAAGTTTGGCTGCTCTCTAATAAGTTTGTGTGCTCTCTTCTGTGGTTGATGGTTTTCTGGTGGTTTTACTTGGGTTTTCTAGGAACACGGCATCGTCTTTCACAGGTCTTCCCTCCATAATCAACAGCAAACTTTAGCAACGCCGCCCACCTCCCATGGCGATGTGACTATCATCCGCTCGACTCGACGTTTTTTTGCAGCCCACAGAGATTATGTCGAGTTGGGCCGTTTCCTTCCCTGCAGAACGGACAATTCTCTTGCAAATTCCTCTCTCGCTTTTGTTCTGTTTCGCCAAGAAAGGAAGTCTATGCTCAGTTTCTTGTTCCTTCGTTGATGAAAGAAGAGCTGGAAACGGAGGGGAAACGAAGAAAAGATCTATGCACCCCCTGCTGCCATTCTTTTCATTGTGTGGAAAAGTTTCAAATTATGTGCTGGAGTCACGAGAATGATCAGTTGGTTATGTCGATTTTCCATGGCACTGCTTTCTTGTTTCATCCTTTTCATTGTGCAAGACAAACGATCGGGCAATAGAATAAACATAACAACACCGGATTTACTTTGCTCGATTGATGTAACCAGCTCCTTGAAGAGAACAGCACAGATCCCATGATACAATGAATATTACGCTAAATACTCAAAATGTTTCTCGATCTTAATTACATCTAATTACTCACGCAATATTTAGCCTTCAAAATTACTCACAAAACAATATTTCAGAGTGGATTTGTGGGATTTGCGGGATTTTCACTCTCGCAAATCCTTCGTACCATGGGAGGGACCAGAAAGAACACAGAAACCACCGAGGGTGAGAACTTGGTCTACTTCGACCAGGTAGATTTCCATCTGCAAAAGGAAGACATGGAAAAAAATGACTTGCATGAGTTATGTTCTCACGCAATTTTTTCAAGAAAGTTCCTAAATTATGTGATAAGGGTCAAAGCCTTCCTCAACTGGCCACTAAATGACGTTTCCACATTGCGACATTGCAATTCATTGGTATATTTCAATTTATCAAACTAATTTAATTATGCTTTATAGTTGGCGTTTAAAAGAAGAAACATACCGTCATGCTTTGCGGTTCTAGAAAATGGTTTTTGATCTGTCATGTGATGCTGGAACACTAATGGCTAATTATATGATATCGCCTTTATTAACGCATTATAATTTATATATTTACTCAATATATTTATGGGAAAATAATTTTTTTGCTAGTATTATAAGTAGCCTACAATATCATGATCCCTTCTGTCATTTGTTTTGCTATTGTATTTCACCTTGGGTAACATAAGAATTAACTTTCAGATGAATTGAGCAATACACTACTCATAAACAATGTTCAACTTAGGAATAACATGATTTTTCATCTAGAAAGTGTGCATGAAAATGTTGATTTTCGTGAAACTATCATTGGATATACATTTTGTTATGCAAAAGAGAAAAGAAAAACATAAGGTATAAATATCTCAATTAATTGTAGAATTCTAGTTGTTGGATTTTAAATAAAAAAAAATAAAACATTATATGTCCTAGAGTATGATATGAGATTAGTAAATTGAAAAAGCATTATATTTTAATTAGCCGCTTAATAAGCTTTGTAGTAATAAACAAGATGGAAATTATACAGTATCCGGTGTGCATATTCCGTCATTTTACTAAAGAGTGCATGTGGAACAAATTCGACGTTGTTAAGGTAAAATCTAGAAGCGGCATTGACAAAATTTACCTAAATTGTATTAAAAGAGTTTGCATACAATAAATTTAACTATTTCAGTTATAATACTTTGTAAAAATATTATATTTGAGAACAAGGTCATGCTTTTCAATGATGAGTCAAAACAATATTGTATTTTACTTGTGTGAATGGGATCTGATGCCGCCCACGATGCGTGTGGAAAATGGCGGTCTCTCTCTAGAAAAGCCTTTGAAGTCAAGCTTGGCTGCTCTCTAATAAGTTTGTGGGCTCTCTTCTGTGTTTGATGGTTTTCCAGCACAACGATTTCCTGGTTGCTCTCTCTGATATGTCTGTGTGCTCTTCAACGTCACTCAATTTCGGGGAACACAGCATCGTCTTCCACAGGTCTTCCCTCCATGATCAACAGCAAACTTTAGCAGCGCCGCCTCCCATGGCGATCCTACTATCATCCGCCCGGCTCGACATTTTTGCAGACCCCAGAGATTATCTCGAGTCGGGCGGCCTTTCCTTCCCTGCAGTACGGTCAATTCTCCAGCGTCTCTCTCTCTCTCTCTCTCTCTCTCTCTCTCTCTCTCTCTCTCTCAATTTTGTTTTCTTTGTTTTTTCCACGAAAGGAAGTCCGTGCTCAGTTTCTCGGAAAAGTTTTCCTTCATTGATGAAAGATGAACCGGGAAAGAGAGGGGAAACGAAGAAAAGATCCTTGCGCCCAGAGTTGCAATTGTTTTGATAGTGCGGAGAAGTTTCGAACTTTGTGTTTGATTCATGAGGTGGGTATGTCGATTTTCCAAGGCATTCGATTTCTTGTTTCATCATTTTTTATTTGCGTAAAACAAAGGATCAAGCAATAAAATAAATAGAACCATAAAATAAATTGGACATTGGGTATGCTTAGTTCGATTGATGTAACCAACTTCAAGAGAAGAGTAGCATAGGATTCAACAATGCAATGGAAATTACAATAAATACGTTCAATATTTACCGATCCCTATTACATCCAATAACTCACTTAATCGGTCGTGAAACAATCTTTCAATCTTAGATACCTGCCAGGTTTTATGGGATTATATACTGCGGTTTTCTAGAACTTTGCCACAGCAAGAATCAGAGTGGATTTGGGGGACCTATCCACTCGGCGAATTCCTCATGCTATGGCGGGAGCAGAAAGAAAGCACACGGTAACTATAAGAACTCGGTCAAGTTCGACCATGGATATTCCCTCTGCAAACGGAAGATTACAAAAAATGGAGTCATGATCAGAAAAGGAAATCAAAAATGCATTAGGTGTAAGAGAAGATGTGATTGAAGTTTCGCCAATAATTTAGTCAGAGCCTGCCAAATGCACATTGATAGGGAAAGCGCTACAGGTTTACGGGATTCGCCATCCGGTTTTCATGATGCTTATCTTTATGGGGCTAGACATTTCAAAAAGAAAAAGACAGGTGCAAAGGCCATGTTTCCTTGCTGGTGCTGGATGACTTTTAGGTAAACAGAGAGGACAAAACTAACCAGGGAAGACTTTCCAACGCTAATGCCTCCCCTTTTAGCCCCCCTCTTTTTGGATAAGTAAAACTTATCGACTGTAAACTCCTCGGTTGCATGCCTATATAATGCAGGGATGGCAATTCTTCCCGCTATCCCGATAGAACTTCACACAACAAAAGCAATTTAACGAGACAATTCAATATGACAGGCCCCCAAGCCACCCCACCCTGTGCGAGGAATAACCCGGCATCACAATCGCCAGGGCCGCCGCAATCCGACTGGCACAAGCAGATCATCGGCCACTGCATCGCATTTTCCTTACCCGCTACTCTTGGCCTCCTCATGTTCATCTTCCTTGCAATTCCTGCCACAATGGCACCGCAGTTCCAGCTCGACCGGGGCTCTTCCCTTTCGTCCCTCAACATCTCCACCTCCCACATCACTGCCCGATGGAACATTGCTGTCTTGGTCAAGAACCCAAGTAAGCTCTTTGCTGTCAAGTACACTCACCTGAAGCTCCTCTTGAGTTTCCAAGGCCAACTCGCCCTCTCTCGTCCTTGCCTCATTCCCGCCTTTACTCAGGGCCCCGGAAATGTGACCACAGTCCGTGCCAAGGCCTTGTCAACCCTGGCAATCGTCAATGACTTAGGCGTGATGGGCCTGGTGAGCACGTTGAAGGGCCCGGAGGTAACCATCGACATAGTGGCCAAAGCCAAGCGGAGGCTGCACTTGGGTCCGTTGTGGGTGCCCCTTTTCGACGTCTATTTCTCGTGCATGAGTGTGACCTTCACGGCTCCAACCAACAGCAAGGGTGGCGGCGATTGGATGATCCTCGGCGGCACCCTGACCTGCGTTCCCGACACCATCACTCTACTCTGGTAAGAAAACTTACAAGCACGTGACTTCTTATCATCAATCAAGCACATTAATTTATGATTAAGTGGTCCGACCAATTTACGGTTATGATACATAGTGAGTGCTTCTGTAGCATTAAATGCTTAATTTAAGTAATTTTTATGTGGTTTTATCGAACACTTTTGTATTACTAGAAATCAACTTTGTTTGTTCATTCTGTTAATATAAATAAGATTTAATTCTCACAATCTTGTGTTTTTGCGTCATTTTTTCAGATTCTGAAGACTCTTCTAGCTTCTACAAATCCAGGCATCCATTGGAGGGTTCTTTCCTAGTTTAGTACTTTGGCAAATGCACCAATTTTTTTTGTTGGTTTATGTATACTTCTTTGTTAAAGTGGTATTCTCTCGATATTTGAATTTTCGAGTTTTTATCCAAGAAATAGTTTGTACTTTACATGTCTTTAATTTGTGAGGTTTTGAAAGTTTTTCTCTTAACTCGGTTTCTAATCATGCATTGCACTAGTGTGCAATCCCAAAGTTCGTATTGCTTTTTCAGTTGTAAAGGAGGCAGCAGAGTCGGTCTCATAGAATTGACTGACTAGTTAAATGCCTCAATTTGAATGGCAAAATTCATATTCAAATTATGGCATTTTTCACTCAAAATAATCTTGAGATTCAAGCATGTCACCCTATGGTGAAGCCTTGTCAAATATATTTGGACATGACCTTTTATGTGCATTCATGAAAGATTAGTCGAGCAAAAAAATGCTTAATAAAGTGCAGATACCTAAATTAAGAAGTCTAATTGCTCCTTTGAAGCTAGACCAAGACCGAGCTTGGAGTCAGGTGGCTTTGTCAAAAGAGACTGAAGATAGAAGCCGATGGTTGACTCAATCGGTCGTAGCGACTCTCCTCCGAGCACCACGCTTGTCTTGAGTCTCGACTATCCATTTGTTACGTAAAATGTAACCAAAAAGACACAGACCGTAACATTTCCGACATTCTGGCATATGGAGTTTTAAGGTCTTTTTACCAACGTTAGGAGCACTAATAGACCCCTATTGCATTGACCCTACGTGTGCTAGTGACATTCTAGAGAACATTTGTCATGCCCCGAACCTCAAGCGCGCCAACATCCCGCCATGGTCATGCAAATGCGACATTCCCAGGTAGCGTCACCGACCCCATTCATTTATTATTGCGCAAGCGGAACGTATTATAAAACCCCTGCCAAAAACTCACGGGATAGGAAAGCAGGAAATCAACTCATTCATAAACAAACATGCTTTCAAAGGTAACCACACTAGGGTTTACACATATACCAAAAATGGGCAGTCTACAAAAGGGATCAGTCCCATGACCACTAGTCGGACTCGCTCTTCGATCCCACTTCTGATTGATCAGCTTCCGGGGGTTCCACCATCTATGAACCTGAAATTTTTGGCCCACAACGGGGTGAGATATTGTCTCAACAAGTTCAACTCCCTAAACCCCTATTAGAAAGAAAATACGCCCAAGGGTGGCCTAGCCACACCACATATAGGACTTACCTCGCCTCAGTTCCTTTCAACAGGTTAGCACAATTCATATCACTCAATCACAGGTAGTAATAGGAACTTAAACAACTGGAACACCAACAATATCATTTCAAATGACCATATGAGTCCGGATTATAAGACCAAATCGTTATGACACGTCCCAGACCATGCCACAAGATTCCGTCCCATAATCCGACCCGTCAATAACATTCAGCATGCGATCCAATTGATTATTCACTGCCACACAAGGGCATAGCCTACTCGCAGTTCGGCTATCTACTTGCATATAGCCAGGCATCATCTCCCCACCTTGGAGCATGGCTTCGCCAGTACCTCGACGGTATTCCCAAAGGAGCATGGGCCCAGAATCAACTGCGACCCACAACCACTACGTGGGCATCCCATATAAGGGCAAGTCCGGCTCAACAGCCCAAGACAAATTCCTCTTAATTATCACACAACAAAATCATACTCGGCCCCAAAACACTTTGCATTTCACTCAATGCTTCCACTTAAAATAGTGATCCTGGTCATTTTTCTTCATATTAAAAACATCTGAGAAAGTAGTTGTTTGAGTGGGTACACAATCGGATTCGAACCAAAAAAACTAACACCATTCTTTTTTTCAAACCCCACTGCTTGATATAATACTTAAAATCCATTTTCGGTGTCAAACCCGACACCCGATTTTTTGAAGAAATTATATACTTTTCACAATCACCACTCGGTTTCACAATTCAATCAATTGCACAAATCATCACTCAATTTGCAATATATAATCATCAAATTCATAATTTGAATACACAAAGCATCAGCGAAATTCGAGAATTTAGGGTCCCAAAATAATTTTCGGAATTTATTAAATAATTAAATTTATTCCGAAAATTAATTAAATAATAATATCCATATTTTTCACAATCCACACTCAATTTATAATATCAAACCATCAATTTCAAAATCCGAATACACAGCAGCGATCAGCACGAAATTCTGAGCAATTGAGATCAGAAATAATTTTTCAGTTTTTTTTAAAATAATAATATTTTAATAATTTCGTAATATAATATATTATTAAAAATTCCAGAATTTCGAAACATTTAAGTAAATCAAAAATAAAACCCCATTATGTCCAATCAAGGTTTATTATTAAATAAAATCTCTTAGCCTTAATTAAACATGCTTTAAATTAAACAAACCTCTTAATCTAAATCACAATTAAATAAATTAAACTAATCACCTAAGCTTACTTAACTTATACTAAGCACACTTAGGGCATCATTAACCATCTAATCAAGATTTAGTGAGTTAAACTCACCCGATTAACGAACCGATCGGACCAAAACGACGAGGACGTCGAGGGGATCGACTTTTCTCGAGGCGGGCCGAGCATCCGAGGTCTGGAAGCCGGCCAAAACGGGCCAAAACCGGGCTGCCATACCCACTCGGTGAGCTGCTGTCCGTGGCTGAAAAAAGAGAAGATAAGCTCGGGTTGAGGCGAGGATGGGTCGGGGGAAAGTTGAGGAGTCGAACCGGACCAAGGCGGGACCCGAACGGTGGCTGGAGAGGGCTGAACCGTGGCCCGAGCTGGCCGAACAGCCGCTTGGAAGAGAAGACGACGGCGGAGAGGCGAGGCGGACGACGGCGAGCGGACGCACGGCTGCGCGCGCGAATGGCGGCGATGACGACGGCACCGGCGAACGGACGGACGGGCGGACGGCGAAGGGGCGTCGCGCGGGGGAGGGGGCGTCGGACGGGCAGCTTCTCCTTCTCTCCTCCTTTCAAATTTTCCAAGAACCAAGAGGTTGAAGATGATGTTGATGGGTGCCTTTTTGAGATTCAATCTCCACCCTCCACTTGGCAACATCTTAGCCACTCTTGTCCCCACACCATGACATCACAAGTGATGTCACAATCCACTAACTCAATCTCCCACAACATTATTCCAATGGGTCCAATTTCCTTTTCCGCTGTGGCATGAAATCTTGTATATTGATTTCTTCAATTCCATTTAATTCTCTTCCAATTGAGTTCAATTAAAGTCCATAAATTAATCCAATATTCCTAATAAGATATGTGACACAACAAGACTTCCAATTTTCTGAATTCGCTTTCAATTTCATGGTTAATTTCACTTTTGCACGATATTAGCGCGTCTTGATTTACCGGGTGGTTTTTAAAAATTTTCATGCATTTGACCTGTGGTTGATCAAGCCACAATGTACATCTTTGACATATTTGTGACTCTCGATTGTCGAGGTAATCTCAAGGTTTTAAATGCGGACATAGGGTACCCAATCGACAGAAACGTCGGTCCAGTGCCGATCGACAAGAATTGTGCGATCTGGTGGAATCACCCACACTTGATCACATATCTCTGTCGAGTCGACCTATCTCCGGTCTCTAATCGATTTTTAATTGTGCCGTAATGACCTTTGCAGATTAGCTCGATCGAAAGGTCGCTTCCTGGTTAAATTCTCGAGTCTGATGCATTAAAATCTCTTTTCTCGAGTCTGATGCATTAGAATCTCTTAACGGCTTCACTTGATAGATTATTTTTCACATGAGTGGCCGACTCAAGGAAAAGAACTATATGCGTGCCAACGAAATGCCCGTCTCAATTTATTGAAAATAGAATTGGAAAATCGGGATGTCACAACATTCGGCTCCATCTTCTAAATGCAATCCCCTACTCAATGATGGCCTATGCTAAGAATTTCCATCTGAGGTCGTTTCCAAATGATCATTCAACAATGAAGTGTTTCTACTCTGTTTCTCTTATGCTGCGCCCTCCCGGTGATTTCCAAGCATTAATCCGCTCCGGGAGACTCTTGTTTGGCACTTTATTTTTATACAGCTTCTTCGTTGGGCCTGGATCAATAAAAATCGGTTGAATTGTAAGGGCTGGGTTGGGCTGGGTTTTATCCTATTCACTTCCTTCTCATCTGGAGGCTTTAATCTGATGTTTCCTTGATCATTTCTCAGCTCGTCTTTCTCGGACCACACCGGGAGCGTCGCGACATGGAGGATTGAGGGTGTTGAGCCTTTGGACATCGGGAATAGTTTTCGGTTTTCTTTGGGCGGATTTGTCTATTGGCTTGCACGATCCACATCTCAATGAAGCGCATGTGCATTGGACTATTTGCTATGATTTGATCTTAAGTTAAGATCATCTTCACTCGCAATTTCCTAAAAGAAAAAGCTAGGCAATGTGGTTTTTGTTGTTTTGGTCTGGGGAACTCATTCCCATTCATGTGGGAGGTCAAAGTACGATGGTTAGTTTCCACATATCCCATACAGAAAATGTTAAAAGAAGCAATGAGTTTTTAGACGAAAATTGTCTAAAATGTTTTAAATCTATTTCATTTTTATCAGTTCGATCATAAATATTTAAATTTTGCCAATTGATTTTCTAAACATCTTCTCTTTTAATTAATTGAGTTCATTCAGCCAATTTTGGCTAAAAATCACTAATGTGGACATCGGCCATCTCATATAACATAACTAGCGTTAACGTTGACAATTTTAATAATATTTTAAAATTTTTCAAAAATTTTATTAAGAATTTTATTTTCCTTTTTTATTTTTTTACTGTGGTCGGCAAGGGTGGCAATGCCCTTGCTTAGATCTAGACAAGGCCATTGTGGCCATAGGCAAAGGCAGCCTCTCTTGCGACTCTTGAGGCTAACCTTGCCCATGGCTGGCTACTTGAGCTCGACCCATGGCCATGGTTGCCAAGTCTCAATCTTAGCTGCCATGGCCATTCTAGCTCAAGCTCTAGATTCAAGGCTACCACAACCACTCGAGCTTGATGCTCACAAGTCACGATCAAGCTACTCGGTTAGAATTGGTTATTAGCTTTTTGAACCTGGAACTTATCATGTTTATTCCATAACCGGTTCTAAAGAGTACCTTATTTTTCTGGTCCGATTCCAAATTCTACTCGAAAACCTGTTTTTCTTTTTGTTACTTTTTCTGGTATCATTTTTTAAGCACATGCTTGTGTTTATCCTCAAAGTGGGTAACTCTTTTACTGCATGAAAATTTTGGTATCTCAATCTTATTGGGTGGACATTGTAAAATGAGGAAAGGGCATTTACCTGTAGACGAGGCGCGCATCTCAGCGAGCCACTATTAGGCTCGCATCTCACCTCAGTCATGAGTTACTTGGGTATTTCATGAGCCGGAGGTTCCTATATTTGTTCTTTGGACAAGCTTTCTCATCATTAAGAAAGAAATGATCTGGCCATATCATTGCAAAGAAGTGCAAAATGAAGGCATCGCAGATCCAAACTTGCGAACCAGCAGGTTTTTCAAAGCTTCTCTCTCTCTCTCTCTCTCTCGCTGAAGTCGTATTTCATTTCTCGCCAGAGCTTTCCAACTCAAGCATGATGGATCGTTATTTCCGAAACGCAATGCCGGACTTCGTACCGGATGCTTCCGTGGAAGTTACTGTCACCGAAAGTGCCAAGGACTCGCTCTCGAAGCTAAAAATCAACTTCGGGTAGACCCAGAGGGAGGGCTCAAATGGCGAGCGAGCGCACTCAGCTTGCGATCACTTGGAGAAGAAGAAGAAGAGGAGTCGCGGGGTTCCTACGGCGAAAAAGCGCGAGGGCAACTGCCCCGTCTGAGTGAAGAGGAAAGAAGAGCGACGAGCTATGTCTGAGAAACAGGAGGCGAAGAAGAAAAGGATGCAAGAGAAGTTAGGATTTTCATCTTTTGTGAAACCGATTTCAAAAATCAATCTAATCGGTATAGTTCCCGAGTGGTTGTTCACTTAGAACTGGAAACCTAACCGGTTCCCACCAATTCTAAAATTTTGGAAATGGGAACTAGACCTGTTCTCAAGACAATCTAGTCTAGTTCTCGAGTAAAACTGGTCCGGTGCATACCCCTACTGGATATGATCAACCCGCTATGCTATGACACGTATAACGACAAAGGACCCTAGGGCATATTCCTTTTGTAAGAGTTTATGATTAACGATTCAAACCTTCTCCTACTTCATATGATAGTACTTTATGTTTTACTATAAATCCATTTCATGGGGCGTACCGCGCATGGTAGATTTGATTATTGGTTAGATTACATGTGGGCTTATTGTAGAGCTGATGATTTAACAAAGTGCAATTATTTTCACGAAAGGCTGCAATTTGTTAGTCGCATCAATTTCTTGGATGAAAAGTCCAATTGTTCATCTAGTTTGTTAAAACGTGTCTAAATGGTATTTTTTTTTTTCATCACCCGAGTTTCAAAATAGACCTAATTATTGATAAAAGATTTACAGGACACTCATATTGACTATAGCCTCTTATGATAAAAGCTGGAGCTTCCCACCAAAGGAGCTTCTTACTCAGTTCTTAAGCGCTCGCCAATTAAAATTTCATCGACAACATAACAAAGTAAGCAAACAGCCACGTCTAACTTAAAACCCTATGCGAAAGCAACTCTAATTAGAACCTCGCAGTGGCTGGAAGATGCTTGCTAGAGAAACCAAAAGTGTCTCAGGTCTTTAAGGACGAGGAGAGGAAAGCCGTCCCTGAAGCCATTTCCCTACCCGTCCCCGTGATCCAAGAATTGGAGGCCCGTCATTGTTGAGGCCCATTGTACAGACCAGCACTAAATAATAGATGTCTTCTGCGCTAATCCTTTGCCTCGAAAAATGCGACTGACGAACTTGAGTCGAAATTGTATTGGGATGAAAAGAAAGAGAGCAGAAAGCAGCTTTCAGTTCTAAACTCTCCAATTTCGCCTATTTAATCTTAAATCTTTGCGTGAAATTTCAATTTAATTCTGTCGACCAATTTCCACTGGGAATCATTGATGTGTTGGTGTGCCTATTAAGGATGGCCAAGACGATTGGACTAGCACGTTATTGTAACTCATTTGTTTACATTCTAGATGGACGAGGTTGTAGCTTGTTCCGAGGTTGGCTTACATGGAAGATGAATAGCAGTGGATGCCTATACAAATTTACTGATAAGTGGGCGAGTCGATGAAGAAGGATGAACTAGTGATGACTAGGATCACCAAAATGAGAACGTGACCTTAACTCCGCAGGCTAGTCATTAACAAGAACTTTATGTGATAAGAGCTCTAAGATGTGATGGACAAACCTATTTACATACCTAAGAAGAAGATAGTGGATAGTCATCATAAGTCATACTTGGTTTAGCACTATTCAAGTTTTTTCCCTCGAGGTCATTATTATCCTCAATTATGTGCATTTACCGATTGCCTTTTCCTTTTCAAACAAGCGCGTGTCCTATCTTATTTAGCAATGACAAAGAACGCGAAATTTGTTGTAAAGATTAATGCAAAAACCAACAGATCTTACAATTGCATCAACACGAGAGGATGAAATCCCTATAGAAATAAACAATAAAGAAGACGAGAGCCGATTGCAAGTAAATCAGTCGAAGAGTCCAATCACTCGCACACTCAAATGCTTCTTCGGTTTTAGATTACTCACAATCCCACGGGGATTAGCCTCGGGTAATTGCTCGATAAATAAATCACCAAAAAGTTACCTTGCAGCTAGAAACCCCCACATCTCCGCAAAGAAAACGCCCGATTGGAAAGCAATGAGCTGTCCTTGTCAGGCACGATATATCGCCGTAAACAAATCTTCTCACTTCTTTTTTACAATAAAGAAATCTAATTCTGGCCAAGTCATTTTGGGTTCTCTTGAAGGCCATGTTGATATCCATATTATTTGAGTCTTAGAAAACTGTGAAAAAAGAAGCTATATAAAGTGTCGATATGTATATTGATTGAGTGCAAAAGTAAAGAAGTTATATAAAGTGTCGATATGTATATTGACCAAGTGCAAAAGTATATTCCAAAAGTTTTTAAGTAGGTTTGAAATAGAGTACATAAAATAACAAAAAGAGAAAAAAGACAGTTTCTTTTAGGACATCATGTGCAGACATGATTTTAAGGTTGAAAGAAAGAACAAAAAAGAAAATGAAAAATCCTCCAACCTTTTGGATGATTTATCTTTTATCTTTTATCTTTTTATCGTATATTCAAAACATTCAACACTTTTGAAATATCCACGTAGTGACACCTAATATATGTTTTTTCCATAGAGTTTTCCAAAGGCTCAAATAATATGAATATCGGCATATCCTCCAATTTCTCTGCCGTCGCTTTCAAAAGAGCTCGGGATAACCTGGTTAGAATTATGTTTCTTTATTGTAAAAGCAACAAGAAGATTTCAAAAATCGGAAGCTCTACGCACGGAGAGGTCATCTCGATCTAATAAGCACGGGAGAGGGTGATTTTTATTAGCAAATCAGGCACCTTCTCCTTCGACAAGGTCTTGACCAATTATGGATACTTTCGGTTTTGGGATAGTGGGCGTGTCGTTCAATTACACGCATCCTCATTAATTAATTTCGTCAAAATGTATGGAGTGACATCGGTCAAAAAAAATCTATGGAATGAACTTTCTAAGATGATTAATTTAATATTGACCCAAAGAAAAAGGGGGTCTCTGAAAGTGGCCAAATCTGCTATTCATAAAAGAACACAATACGACGTTTGACTCCACTGATAATGTAAGGTGTGATGGTTCTCTTGGATAGCGCAATAGCCGCACCAAATCGCCAGCTTTCTTGAGTAGTAATTATTTCATTGTACCCACTAAATTTAGGAGAAACGACGGATAGGGCCTATCCTTCTCTCTTAAGGAATAAGCCGTCGTGATTGCAATTTCCTCCATCTTTACAGACTTTAGATTGACTCCACTGACAAATGTGAAGTGTGATGGTTCTCTTGGATAGCGCGCACCCAATCGCCAGCTTTCTTGTACCCACTTAAATTAAGGGAACCGTTTGACAAAAAAAAAAAAAAATAAGGGAACCGAAGGGAGTAAGCTGTCTTTAACATGATTGGAATTTTCTGCACCTTCACAAATTTTTCTCAACTTCTTTTAGTAGTTTTTTGGTGTTCAAATGGTTCAAACCCTTTTCTCTTTTGGGCAGACGTCGAGATAGGGCGTCACTTTTTGCTTCGCTTTTCATGCGACAATCAAGGGAGGACCCTACTATTGAAATTGCCTCGGCGTTGCGCAACTGCAATGTGATCTTACAACCGCAGGCGAGCGACGACTCCAGCCAATTTAATGGCATGAAGGCGCGATTAGCATCAATCTGTGACAAGCATGACTATCGCATGATGTACTCTTCTCACGTGAATGCAGGGAATTGTAACAATGAAGGTCCACTAGAAAGGAAAATCTAAAAGTTTTTTTAACTTATTTTCTTTGGCATTCTTCTCAAAGATCCCCAATCCCGAGGCAAAATAAGGGTGATTCGGTCAAGCTCTTATATGAGTAAACTGTTAGAAGATCGGGGCGTGAATGTCGGAAAGTCTTCGGAGGTGATATGACTTGTTTAATATTATGAGGAAGGTACTTAATTTATCAGACTTTGCATTCAAACGGCATCTATTACGTAAAGAGGACAAGCATGTCGGCACGACAGTTCAATACAGCATGCAACTAATTCTTGTTGCTCTCGTGCCACTAAAGAATTACTAGTCTATTTCTTGAAGGCAACTTACCCTTGAGCTGCCGCTTGTCACATATTTGTTGCTTCGGGCGTAAGGAATTGCTGCCAATTTTGTGAATTTCTCAAGATGGACGGGAAGTAATTCCGGAGGATCCAATTCGACACTTTACTTCTCGACCTCAATGGACTTCTTTAGTTTAAAAAAAGAAAAGAAAAGGAAAAACATATGGTATATGTATTACCTACCGACTTGAGAACTAATTATTGGCAAATCTGACAAAGGATAAGCATAAGTCCACTCTAGAACTCACAGCTCTGGCCTTTCTTATGGTAAACAGCTGTTTTTATTTTGTTTTTTTTATCGGATCCTGCAACATGGGTCTGTGTTTCAAGATCCTGCAACATGGGTCTGTGTTTCAAGATCAGTTCTCTCTTCCCTTCAAGAACACAATACGCATAAGATCACAAACACCCTCATATAATAATTTTTCCATTGCAGAGAATTTAAATGGGAGGGTCGTACCTGGATTGTGATTATGAGATAAGGTTGCAAGGTGTGACGGTGACGAGGACAAACAATCCAATGCACAGATGAGTTACGTAATTAATTAGGCCAAAAGGGACTTTGCTAGCATAATAGTCTTTAGACTACTATAAGAATAATAGATTATTATGAGCCACAATTCTTTAAAAAATGGATCCCGTAACAATTTATAATTATTTGCTGTTTGATTTTTTGTGGTCTAGAATAAATTATTATTCTCACAATCAATTAAAAACTGTGGCTCAATCATTTTTTTGGCTACAAGTCACGTTCATGCAAAATATGAGTCAGGAAGTAACTATAAAATTATCCACCATTCCCTGTCTACAAAATATTTTTCCTGACCTGTTCTTACAGATGAAGAACATAGAATCGCTTGGCGAAGGAAAATTGTTTATATTTAAATACACAAGATGATTTTTATATCAATTTATTATTTTGGATTTTTCTTTTTTATTTTTCCTTTTTTTGGAAAGGGTGGGAGAGACGACCACCGCTAACGACTCCTCTAGGCGTTTTGATTATGATTCAAACTCTATTTAAAATAAAAGAAATTTTGGACTTTTCCTTTATGTTCTTTTTGAAAGGGTGACAGAGGCAACGGACGCTAGCGACTCCTTTAGGCGTTTATCTAAACTCAATTGTATTTAGATAGACATGTTGGTTGCAGGAGAAAAAACACATTTTCTATATTATTTTGTGAAATAAAATTTTAACATGTCATAACCTTGTAAAATTAAAAAAAATTATAATTGAATTGACAAAAATATAGTACATTTAGAATTTTTTGGATAATTCTTCCAATTTTTCGGTTGGTTAGAGAAGTTATCAAGTTCAACGAATGTGGTCCACTATGCTGTCTCGATTGAAAGATTATATGCGGTCTCCATTGAAAGATTATTTACGGCGGAATAAGGTGGCTCCGCTTTTGGTGACGACATGCGACGTACATACCGGCAACGGTTTTTGGGCCCATGTGTCTTTCTGGTTCGTCTCATTCTATCCCTACATTGTTAAAGTCGATCCTTTATAATTACAGCTTTTATAGTGGCTTGTGCGAGGGACTAATCTAGAAAAATTTCTCACTGCGGAAAATTTTCTTCCGAATGATTACGAATAAATCAACCACATTTGCTGAAGTAATTGAGATATTGTTCTCACTGTGGGCACAAAAAAGAGAAAAGGAGGCGATGCTTTTGCCCTTCAAAAATCCACTAAAAACTATTGCTTGTGTTGGCTTTGTTTATCTAAGGATTAGATCTGCAAGATTTTGGAATTGTTTATATAGCTTTTTCAATTTAAGAGGGCAAATTGAAATGAAAGTTTTGGAATATTGCCTCAGCTATTCCTCTCTTGGAAAAACTTAATGGGGGCAGAAACCAAAAATCCCAGCACAACGGGACGAACCTGAAAATGCGGCATTAAACGATCAAAGTCGATGGCTACTTTGTTTTGGGGAACAGGCCTGGTTTCGACAGTCCTGCTACTGAGATCCGATCCGATGCGAAGGCCGTGTTCGGCAATGCAAAGGTTGTCGGGGGTGCTGCTTGCTTAGCCGGCCTTCGTGCAGCCCGACCGCATTCTATCTGTGGCTGCCCCACCCAAATCGATCGAAAGGCATATAAAAAATGCGATTCGCGTACGGTTGGCGTATCATCAGAATCTGAAAGCGGAAAACAGAAAAGTCAAGGCAGGAGATAGTGGTAAGCCCTATCGTTAGGTAGCCTTCAACGTCTCAACTATCACGCTGCTTCAGAGGATCAAGAAAAAAGAACCCAATTCATGAGCCAACCCTACGACGAATCCGATAAATCGTTTTCTCTACCCGTAAATGAACGTTAAACTCTAAAAACTTTAATTAGGGGAAAATTTACGGCAGAACTTAATTAACGTGCGACCAATATGAAAAACATAGTGAAAAGTTTCTTTAAACTTATTCACTAAATGCAAATTTCTAAGTCTTTTGATCGTTCCAGTGTTAGCGCAAAACATTTCCGCGTTTTGCCAATTATGTCCATCTGGACAATTTTGGCCAGAAAGTATTCACGTGGTCGCCTGCAATCTTACATGACATGGCTGACGCTTATGGTGGGTATTAATGAGAAGATGATCATGAGGAGGGTAAGCTGGGGTTGTCATTCGGAATTTTCGGTGGGTAATACTTGGAGCAATGAGCATCTTATGACACATTGAGTTCATTTTCTACGCGGAAGCTCCCTTGTTTTCCCTTTTTATTTTAATAGAAGTCTTGTGAAAATATCTCTAAGGGAATAATATTTTCGTTCTTAGTGTCCGTGCTCCATTTATTCTCTTGGGATGGGGACGAAAGCTTCAAGGGATAATGTTTTCTTTTGGCCAAACCCAGTCTGCTCGATCCCACATATTACCGACTAAAAATAACCAAAAATTGCGGGAAACGGAAAGCGACAACTGCACTTGGACGTGCCGACGTTCTCCGTTCCGGCTGCTGTGGTGTCCAGGGCGGTCCATGCTATTGCTGTTGGGTGTCACATTTAGGGGGATCAATTGAGCCCTAAAGCATCGTCTTTTGCCCAAAAAAAAAAAAAAAAATTACATGCATGGCATTCATAGTCTGTTGGAAGTAAATATTGCATGTATATGATGAAAATAGAAATGAAAAGGCAAAGTGAGAGATATTAGAGAAAATCGGGGCTGCACTGGCGGATTGATTAGTAAAAGTGAAGGGTGTGGAAAATGGTGGCGGCTTTCGTCATTAAGACTAGGAAATCCCTTCCATGTGCTTCCATAGGGTCCAGCCGACAAGGAATATTTTGAAAAATCTCTTCCATCCGCATTCACGGTGTGAACGTTAAAATATTGCTATATACCCCACATGCGATCTAATAAACTTCGTTCATTTCCATTCAATCTCCTCTTCAGAAGGCATCGGATGCGTGTGCGAGCAAGTATACAAGCGCACGGAGACTCTTCCGCGTCAATAATTGGCTAGGTTTTCGCCCTTGAACCCCCCTCTCACGGGCCCGAAAGAGCGAGTTTATATGCATAGAATTTATTAAGGGGAATTGAAAAGGAGGGAAATTGAATACTGTGATCAATTAACTTTTCATGGGCAGCTCGGATGTGACGAGACATGAAGTGTATAGATGGCTGAATCGAATTTGCGAAAGCCCCTACAGTGCTTTGGCTGCGGTGAAAAACTTGTCAAGAGGCCGCATCCTTCTTTTATTCCCTCTGGTGTTCTTTCTTTTTATTTATTTATTTTGGTTTTCATTTAAAATAACTTAGAGTTTCACGGAAACTAAGATCGAAAAAGTATGATCTTGGAATATAAATTAGGGTTATCTCAATTAATTTACGAGTTTTAGATGTTGGACTTGAAAAAATACATTAGATATCGCAAGAGTGCATTACCATCACCTCATGTGATGTATATACTCAAAAATAGTGGAGGCTTCCTTTGAAAAGGGTGTGGACATCTTTTAATGTAATAAGGAGAAGCTTTCGTTCAAGAACCGTTCATAGACATCGGGAGGAGCCATGAAATAAAGTTAACGAGAAAGAATTGAGACAAGTAAAATTATAAGAATTGATTCAGAGTCCAAGATAACCCTAAAAAGATAAGGACAAGATGTATTCGTTCGTCGTGGGATAAAAAAAATGATTTTTTCAGCCTAAGGATGGTGCTTGTGGGGCGAGAATCCTTGATGCGCTCTTGTAGCATTATGCGATTGCATCATTTTTTTGGGTCCAAGAATTAGGTTGTTGAATTGGGAAAACAAAAACATTTAATATCACTGAAGAATAATACCATCACCTCATGTGTCATCTATACTCACATCGGTCAAAATTGCAACTTAATTATTAACTCGGGTGGATAAAGTTAAGCAGTACAAAGATAATGCCGGAAAACCTCATTCTTTTCCTCGTTAGGCTTCAGTGCTATCAAGACGGTCTTACTTTCAGTGTTCCAAATACCAAAATACATCAGTAAAAGGTTTCTTCAATTCGTATCAGCAATGTTTATCAATGCAACCGAGAAACCTCTTTACAAGCTTGTCAAGAAACCGCATTACTCTTTTATTCCTTACGGTGCTCTTACTTTTACTTTTGCATGAGATAACTTTAGATTTGAAGAAATGAATCTCATAATAATATATAATTTTTTGTAATTTTTTTTTTTTTTTTGGTAAAGAGTAATTATATTGAGCTTTAACCGACAAAAATACAAGATAGACACCACAAAACTTGCACTCAATAAGATATAGCGTCTAATCGAGTGAAAGGGCGCTCGACACAAAAGAACACCACAAAGCGGTGAAGGCAAGGGCACAAACAACAGCCTAAGAGACGGCCACGCAGGGGCGGAAAGCAAACCAAGAACAAAGGAAAAGAGAGCCACGCTTGATTTGTCGTGACTCACCGAATTCTGAAAGTTATATTTGTGATTTGATCGAGGGTTGAGTCTCTTTTCTCACCGAGGCACGTGGTGGGCCCCCTCGGCTATTTTATTTATTTGCTTGTCAATTGATTTTCCCAGGACTCGGTACTTGCATCGAAACCAAATGGAAGCTGACCGCCCCGCCGTCCCAGCCGGTGACGATGACGCTCGAGCACCCTCGACGGCAGCACCTCCGCGGTCCCACCGGTACAAGCTGATCATCGGCCGCTTTGTCGCATTTGCTATGCCCACAATTCTCGGCCTCCTCATGGTCATCTTCTTGGCGATGCCCGCCGGAATGCTGCCGCAGCACAGGCTCGACCTGGGCTCTTCCCTTTCGTCCCTCAACATCTCCATGTCCATCTCCCACAGTAACCTCATCACTGTGGAGTACACTCACATGAAACTCCTCTTGAGTTCAGACGGCCAGCTCACTCTCTCTCTCTCTCAGCCCTCCCTCGTGTCCAACTCCACTCAGGCGCCCGGCTGTGGGACCTCACTCCGAGCCAAGGCCCAGACAACGCTGTCGGTCGTCACTGACTTGGGCATAAACGGCGTGGAGGTGACCATCGAAGTAGCGGCAAAAGGCAAAAGGAGGCTGCGCTTGGGTCCGTGGTGGGCCGCCATGCTCAACGTGGACGTTTCATGCACGTTCTTGACCTTCGCAGCTCACTCCAACGGGGAGGACGGCGGCAATCAGATGATCCTCGAAGGCACCTTGAGCTGCTCGCTCGACATCATCCCTGAACTCTGGTAAGAAAAGTCATAAGTTCCTGCTTAGTTTCGTATTTCTATTGTCGTAGCAGTGGTTTGTGTTCACCAATGAAGTGGACGAGAAGTTGTCGATGCTCGGCATTACAATTTTTTGGAGCCGTTTGATTCGGCGCGTGCTTGGCCTTTTTTATTGTACTAATATTAAACAATCTTTGATTCTCACAACCCCGTCTCTTCTTGTCCTAATTTTCAGATTCTGGAGGCTCTGGCTTCTGCAGTTTGCGCATCACTCGGGAGGTTCCTTTCCTAGCCTATAAATTTGATTTACTAAGGAATAAATAGCGTGTACTTTGCATGTTTTTTATAAGGTTTTGCTAGTATAATAGTCATTGGGATATTATGAGAATAATAATCTATTATGAGTCACAAATTTTTGAAGAAGTGGGTCTCGCAACTATTTATAATTATTTATAATTTGATTTTTTGTGATATAGAATAGAATGATATTCTCACAGTATACCATCACGCAATCATTTCTTTTTTTAATATTAGAGATTTCACGAGTTTTGTCCCTTTAGCTTAATTTCTGACCGTGCATTGGCATATGACCTCAAACCTAGCTTTTTCGGTTCCAAAGCAGGCTACAGAGTCAGCCTCAAATGATTAACCAAGCAATTAAGCGCCTTGTCAAAGAGAGAAAGACACCAAACACAAAAATTCCAAAGCCGATCGTGACAGAAAGTTGCTAACGAACTTCAGTATATACTAGTATCAAGATATGACATCGTATATGACTCTGGAAATTTATAAGTCGCTTGACAACGTGATTTTCATATTTTTTATATGCATGTGATCTCACTCTACCTACTAACTTAATTTCTTTTGTTAGAATTTCCAACGCAGCACCAGAGTTGAGATTTGTCCACAACTTTGGTGTGTGCCTCCCTTCCGTCAGTCAAATTCATGTGCCACCCGCGATCCTTTTCTATGTTTTTTTTTTGTTATTATTATTATCTCCGTTCATTAATTTTATTTTTTGAAGCGAACTTTCTAACACGGTGAGTTCTAAGCTTTCTTACTATCGGGACAAACCTAATAAAGGCCCCTCTCACATTAATGTGCCTAGCTACCAATTCTTTGGAAAATAGGGGTAATCAGTTCCCGATTTCACAGTCCGATTCCAAGATGGAATCGGGAACTGGACCGAGAGGACTGGTTTTCAGAATTAGGAACCAGGGTGGTCTAAGGACCAGGAACCATATTGAACCACCAATCCAGTCCAATGGAATTAGTCACTTTTTTTTTTCTACTACTTAATACTATATGTTATGAAGAAATTTTTTTAAAAAGCTGGTTGCTTTTATTTTTTTAAGAATTAATGAAAAAAGTATATGTAGTTGGTCTAATTCCCCCTTGAAATTGGGAACTAGACTCCCTAGATACCAATTCCACTTTTAGGAACCAAAAACCAAACTCTCTCTCCCGGAAATCGGACCCAACTAGCCGATTTGGTTTGGTGCGGGCGGTCTGTTTTGCACACCCCCATTGAAAAACAATTGACTCGCTCAGCCTCCTCACAGGATAAAACCTTGCACATTTAGTATTCTCTAAGACATACAAATGTGATTATAATTGTCGCACGGTTGTTACCTTAGATCTAAAAGACGTCATCGGCCCACTCAAAAAATATACAGTTCATTGAATGATTTCATATCTACGTTGATATATAATTCTAAATTATATTGCACATGAGAGTGTGTGAGTAAAGTTTGAGCAATAATTTGACTTGAATCAATGCCAAATGCAACATTGATACATAGTTCCGAAATAAATTAAAAAGCAAAATCTCCACACTCTAAAGCTCTACTCGCTCAAGTGCATCGAGACACCCCCACTATTAGGTAACCACGAAATTGGAAACGCAATTCAGCAAGTAGGACTCATATTTATATTACAAGAACCGCCCCCCAAACGTAACAATTTAGCAATATCAGCCGCGCTCTAAGGGATTAGGGACAGAAATGGCCCTTTTCCAATGCGTTTCCCATGAGCAGCACAAAATAGGTTTCTAGAGTGAATTTCCTTGCTTTACAGAAGATTTGGACCCAAAAAAAAAAAAAGGAAAACATTAGTAGGGTGCATACGACCAAAAAAAAAAAAAAAGAATAGTCGGGTGCATGCCGTTAGGATAATGTCATTTTACAGCGCATACATTACTTTTCTTCTTCTATGAATGATTAATAATTAATTTTTTTAGATTTATTTATTTTTTCTTGGAATAAAGTCGCTTAATTTGCTTTCTTTGCTTCGACTGGTCAGCAGACCCATAATTACTTCAACCTGTCACCAAAATCAGCTCTCTTTTTCTTTTTTTTTCCGAATCTTTGACGTTGCTAACGATGATGATATATGTGATACGCACAAGGCAACATAAGCTAAACATAAGATCAAATTATTATCTTTGGTGTGAAGTGTGGCATTACATGATCAAATTTACCCATCATTTTTGGCTATCATTGGAAAAAAGACATGTTTTGATTGTTCCACTAGTAAGACCAGAATTTTAAGAAGGCGATGTCACCTAATTTAGAATGTGTTAGGTAAAAAACTAGAATCGGGAGTGGCCATGGAAATAAAGTTAACGATATAAAATTGAGACCAAAAAAATTATAAGAATTGATTGAGGGTCTAAGATAACCCTAAAAAGATAGGAGAAAAAATGCATTTGTTTGTCGCGAAAAATATATATATTTTTTCCAAGGATGGTGCTTGTGGGGCAAAAATCCTTTGTGTGCTATCGTAGCATTATGTGATTGCATGATTCTTTTTTTCCAAGAATTAGGTTGTTGAATTGGAGAAAAAAACAATTAAATATCCCTAAAGTATAATACCATCACTTGTGTGGCATTCACACATCACCTAAAATTATAGGATCGAGAATCTGAGATAACACTAGAAAGACGAGGGCAAGATGGATTAGTTCATCATGTAAAAAAATAAAAATAATAATAAAGATAATGGTGCTCGTAGGACCTACATTGATTTCTTAATGCGCTGGGGGGCCTACATTGGTTTCTTAACGCGCTTTGACTGGCAACTCGCCCGGGTTAGCTTGGCTTTGCCTGTATACTTTGGTCCGTGGACTATTTTCTCTTCAGGCCGGAAAAGCCACGATAGAGAGAAAAAAAAAAAAAAAAAAAGAAAAACATGCAATTGCTTCGTACGTAAGTAATTCGAATACCCCGATTGCTCCAACATTCTCTCCATATATTGCAGATTTCAACGGCACAAAAAACATATGTAGAAACAAAAACACTCGACACAAAAATTTCAAATGAGGGTCGAACACCTCATTCTACCCCATTCGGATGATCCGGCATCGCCGCCGCCTAGTTGCAGCAGTGATGACTGGTCGAAGAGTGCTGGTCAAGGACAAAGCTTCCCGTGCTTGTGGTGCAG
The DNA here is from genome assembly GCA_016097605.1 of Eucalyptus guilfoylei. Lineage (NCBI taxonomy): Eukaryota > Viridiplantae > Streptophyta > Magnoliopsida > Myrtales > Myrtaceae > Eucalyptus > Eucalyptus guilfoylei. The sequence goes on from CM027861.1 coordinate 2,819,240, forward strand.
CACGGCGGGAGCAATGTCGTTCTCCACCCTCGACTCTGGCTTGTCGGAGCGTGCTTGCAGCCAGTACGGCTGGAGGAAAGTATATGATGAGAAATGGTTTGGCATGTGGCCTGTTTTATTTGGCACATGCTTAACCTTTTTATTGTACTAATATTAAGGGTTAGTATAAAAAAAAATCCCAAATCGGTACATTTATAACAACTTTGCTCCAAAAATTAAAATTCAAAACTGATACATTTTTGACTAATTTATACCAAATTAGTATATTTGCAACAAATTTAACCCATGTTAGCTTTCCTTAAATTTTACAGTCAAATTGCTAAGTTAAATGATACTAACAGTTGACTGGTGTATCAATTTGAGATTTTACTCTTCGCTTGTTACAGTTATACTAGTTTTGTATTTTATTTTATTTTATTTTTGTATTAATTCAATTTAAATAAAGGTATATTTGTCACAAATGTACTAAATTGAGATTTTTTGGCATTCAAAAAGATTAGTGTTGAGTAAATTTATCGAAAGTGTATCAATTTTGGGTTTTTGTTTTGTGGTCATTTGGGGTAATTTGTTATAAGTGTACTAATTTATGATTTTCGTTATATTAACCCTTAACATTAAATGATATTCAATTCTCACGACCACATCTCTTGTTGTTCGATTTTTCAAATTCTGGAGACCCTGGCTTCCATAAGTTTGGGCATCACTTGTAGGTTTCCTTCTTAGCTTATTACTTTGGCAAGCACTTCACATGCCAAGGATTCTTTTGAATGTATGATTTTTCACGGAATAAATAGCTTGCACTTGATCTCCCCCACCTATAAGCTTAATTTTTTTATTGGAATTTCTAATGCAGCACAAGAGTCGGGTTTTGTCCACACCTTTGGCGGGTGCCTCTCCTCCGTCAGACAAATTCCGTGCTGCTCGCGATCCTTTTTGCCTTTATTCATTAATTTTGACTTTTGAAGCCGACTTTCTAAAAGACGTCATGGGCATCTCAAAAGACGCTCCGACACTAGTTGCAGTTTGAGCCTGGGACGGATAAGCATTGGTTGACTATCACTGGTCCACTGTTGATTCGCGTGTCCCTCACGCCGCACAAATCATCGATTTAAAAATTAACGAGAATTCGAAAAAAAAAAATTAAACCTAGCTAAAAACTTATCGAGAGAACGCATTGTTCTTGTATTCCCTACATGGTTCTTCTTTTATTTTGGTTTTTCACATAAAGTAACTTAGACTTTCGGTGAAATTAAGATCGAAAAGGTACAAGTTTATGGAATATAAACTAAGGGTCGCGAGAAAATTCTCGAGGGGGCACGTCACTTTGTTTTTTCTCGTTTATGGTCTCCAGCACCTAACAAATATAAATAAATAAAAAAGACGCTTTTTGATTGGACAGGAATAAATGAAGAGATACTAAGCCAGGCACGTATCAAATCTCAAACTTGATTCTCTTAAGAGTTTATGAAACAATGAAACCCTAGCTCATACCAATCTAATTACTTCTTCTGAATTTTAATGAAAATGATACCGAATATAAATTCCATGCAAAAAAAGGGATGGAAGAGTCACCCATCCACACACTTAGTTTGAGAATATTAAATTGATGAGAGAAGATTTACTCAATTCTAACGTGCTGCAGCAGTTTTGTAACAAAAATACCATTAGAATAAAAAAACCAGTTAATCAAATGATTTCATAATATATTGTAGTGAGATAGTGTGAATAACGTTTGAGCAAGAATTTGACTTGAACTAATGCCAAATGCAATAATTGATACATAGTTCCGAAATACATTTTAGAGCAAAATCTCCACCCACAACTAGGTTGAGGTCAGCAAGCCCCTCAAATATCTTGAAAACCGAATCGAATCAAGCTGAATCGTCAACATCCCCATCACCTCAAGACCATCTTGGAGGAGCTTCACGCGAAGCTGTCCACGTAGCTGGTGGAGACAGCTGTTGCGCAAGATCTGTCAAGGCGGAGAGAACCAACTACGAGGAGCGAGTCGGAAGTCGTGGCACTCCTCGAGCCACCGTTCCAATCCCAAATTCGACGACGAGGGGTTTGCGTGCGTGCGTGCGTGCGTGCGTCATGGGTCGAATTTGAGTTTCGAAATGTCAAATTCATCGCTGAGCGTAAACTTGACACTCAACATCCACCGATTTAAAATAAAAAAATCAAAGGGTAAATTGCAAAAATTGAAAGGTGGGATAGGATTCAACCGTATCTAAACTGGGCGATTTCGTCGATATTTCATTCGTACCACCATCGCCATAAACGAAGAGGCCTTTGTAGATAAGACACGAGAAAAGGAGCAATGGCCTTGGAATTTTTCTTTTTTCACTTTAGGAGTTCTGTCTCCACCACCTGATATTTCAAGGAAACGGGGAAAAAAAAAAAAGACAGAGAATCGACAGCCCACCCACCCATGGGTTTAATGAGGGAAGACTTCTCGACTCCATCGCCACGGTTTTCCTCCTTGTAAATGCACATTGATATGTAGCTCGCATATGTATTGCATGTGAGAGTATGTGGTTAAAATTTCAGTGAGAATGCAACTGAAGTCAACTTCAAATGCATATCGATTGTGAACTTCCTTAAGATAAACCATTAAGGAAAAGTTAATGGATTATTAGATGGGTGAGAAAATTATTCAAAAAGTTCAAACTCTACTACATGGTGGCCAATTCAATTCTAATTAGCAATTAATTCCCAAATCTTTTGATAGTTTGTCAATGTTTAATAGGAAATTATTGATGTGAATGTTAGCCTTTCCTATATGGTTCGACTAGTGTTGACATGAATGATTTTTGTAATTTTTTTATCTTCGATTATTTTTATATTTTTTATATTTATTTTCTTTTTTGGTCTTATTTCTCTTCACCAATCACTGAGCTTTGGTAATGGCCGGTAGAGGTCGCTAGCCACAAGCAAAAGCCAATGAGGGTTGTGATGCCCTTGGGGCATGGGCAAGAGCCACCCTCACGGCCTTTGTTGAGGGCTCCCTATTTGAGGACATCACAATCCTCACCCACGATTTGCAAGGGTTTGTAGGAGTTGATGGCTGCCATAAAAAAAAAAAAAAAAAAAAAAAAAAAAGAATTAAAAATAAATAAAAAGAAAGGAACAAATAATAATAATAAATTATAGAAATTTTTTTTTGAAAAATTGCAAAAATTGTCCACATTAAAGGATAGCCAACATCTATCTTAGTGATTTCCGACCAATATCGGCGGGAAAGATTACATTAGCAAATTGTTATAAAGGTTTAAGATTAAATTTGGCTCAATTGAAAGGTTTAAAAATAAATTGATATCTGTACAATAAATTGATAATTTTTTTGGTAATTTTTCCCTAGTAGGCATGAATAGTACTCATTAAAGAGATAGTGCTGGCACCTAGCGTGGACTCTCCCAAACCCACATCTATCGCAACTTGGAATTTAAACATATAATATATCTTACCTAGCCACCAATAATTGAGAGTAAATTTTCCTTCTATAAGCTAGAAATTCATGGATACAAGAACTTGTTCACGCTAGATTGATCTAATCCATCTTGTTACATTTTCTCTTTATATTGGAAACGTTTTGCAAGCAATTGTTATTAGGTTTTAGTCCTAAATCACTTATATGTGATAGGTGATTATGCGGATGTGCAAACACCAATGTAAAACTCAAAAGCCAAAGCATTAAATAAATTATTCAAAAAGACTAAAAAAGACTTAAACGCACTAAGCAAGCCAAAGCAAAGCTTCACTATCACTTCATGAAACGATAATTCTGCAAATTTTAACTAAAAGGCAAACAATTATAAGATATATGCATGTTCTAATTATGACTTATAGTTGTAATCATGTAAAGACAACTTGGCCTTTCGTTTTCACAAGCAAAACAAGGATTTCACCCATTGACACAAGGATCACAGAAGAAGTTAATGTAATAGCTATATGAAATTATGAAGGTTGGGTGAGAAGTCATACCTCGACGCCGCCTTCTTCTCCTCATCGCCAGGCCCATCGAGTCAAGAGAAAAAGAATGGCCTAAAACGATTCCTTGCAATTCTATTATTTTCTTAAGGTACATTTAGTAACCATTCCGTTTCAAGAATAATTTTTTTTATCAAAAATAATTTTTTTTTTATTATGTTCCCGGGAATAATTTCTAAAAATTTTAAAATGTTTGATAACTGCTCAAAATTTTTATTCCCATAATAGAATTGTGTTTGACATCGTCTTAAAAATTTATAATTCAAACCATTTTCTTTTATTTTTTTATAATTTTATTACTTTTTCCTTTTCTTTTTTTCTCTCTTCTTCTTCAACCTTTGGCCGGTTGCTGGCCTCGGGATGACTAGTGATCAGCCAACGAGGGCGGTGACCTTGCCGGAGCGTCGTTGACCCCCGGCGAGGTTGCTCCTCGTTAGTTGAGCCTTGTTGGCAATTGGGTGAGGCTCGGCCTTGCCTTGGCTAGGCGACGCCAACATTGCGGTGGCTTGGCAAGGTCGAGCCCCGTCGACAATCGGGCTATCTTGGCTTCGCCAGATTTGGGCAAGGTTGAGCTCCAGTCATGGCGAGATCGAGGCTTGTCTGGCTAGGTGAGGCTCGCTAGTGGTCCGAGGAGGCCCAAGAGAGGCTCACCTTGCCAGCGGCTAGGCAAGCCTCCAACGAGCTTGCTGGACCTCGCCCAACCGGTCGTCGACGACCAATGGAAGTGGTCGATAGCGACGGTGGTGGAAGAAGAAGAAAGAAGGAAGAAGAACAAGAAGAAAAGAAGAAAAGAAGAAGAGAAGAAGAAAAAAAAAATTTAGGTTTGGTTGATTATGGAATTATTCCCAAAAACAAAGAATCAAATTTTTTTGTTTTTACTCATTAATTCTATTTTAAATCTATTCTAGAGAACAAAAAATTTATCAAATGGATTTATGTTCCAAATCTACTATCAAAAACAAAATAATAGAAATTGTTGTTGTTTGGCAAATCGCACGCCCTTAACATTCGGATTTGCTATCTCCATCATGTAATTTCCCAAGGAATCAAGCTTTTCTTCTCTCTCTCTCTCTCTCTCTCTCTCTCTCTCTCTCTCTCTCTCTCTCACTGTAAAATCATGTTCATACGTCGGGCAACATAAATTTTTTAGTTCGTCTTTTGTTTTTTTCTCTCTTTTAACACTGTAAAATCATGTTCATACGTCGGGCAACGTATATTTTTTCAGTTCGTCTTTTGTGTTTTTTTTTTTAAAGGTTTGGTTTAGGGATGGGTGGTTGACTGGGTGTCTCTACGGATTTATTTATTTTTCCTTTCTTGTTTTTCAGAGTTTCATTTGGCGTAATCAATCAACTTTCGGAAATAGTAACGTAGGTCAAATTCTGATAAAAGTGCATTAATTGCAAAAAGATTTGAATTTAGTTGTTGGGTAAAATTTTCACCTGCTAATTTCTATGTGATCACAAGTTATTAGGGCTTTTTCCCCCGCACGATGAAACTCTTCTATTTTCAGCCAAAATAGTCCGCCGAGTCGTCAACCCATATATTAGCGGTCGTTTTTTGGGGGAAAATAGCTATTCAGGTTTCTAAATTAAGCACCTGAACATGTGTAGGTGAGAAACGACCGTAATTAGTTAAAATTATCCTCGTTGATTCATTCACTAAACTTCGTTCCTAACCATTAATCAAATATTTCTTCATAATAGAAAGTTTCTTCCGCAATCTCACTTATACAATGGAGAGCGGCATTCTTGAAACAAATAGACAAGTATATCAAGAAGTCCTAGAACTCACTTGCAAGTGCCAATTGATTTTAAAATTTTAAAAAGTGCAATGAAATTATAAAAATTGTTAAAGTAATGCAATTAAGTCTTTCAAGCTCCACTGAAAATCTAACCATTGTCAAAATAGCATATATTAATATTATTTTGAAATATATTTTTGAGTAGCCCCCTTGTATTTTTTTTTTCGCACATTTAAAGATATGCATTAAAAAAAAAAGGCATTTTATTATTAGTCGTGTGCACATACATGGCTAGACATGTAAGAACTTGGTTGGATTTTCCAAATGTCAATGCATTGTCAAAATAATTATCAATTTACTAAATAATGAAAATTTCAATAAAGATAAATCTCGTAAATTTTTTTATTGAGAGACCGCATCATTTCATTCTCTAGAGTATTTTTTTTTTATTGTTTTATATAAAGTTACTTTAGGTTTCGCGATAATATGAATAAAATATGAGTTTAGGGGACCCACTGGCATTGAGAGGTCTAATACATATTGCCGGTGACATCATACGAGAAAAGGTACGATGATGTCCCCCTCGCACGTGTCTCTGTTCTTTTTTTTATTAGCACGTCGCACGTGTCGGGTTTGACGTCATCTCCATTACATATTGACTCGTCGCTTGGGGGACCCCTTAGCATTGACGTCATCGGCATTACATATGAGATATCGCTTGTGGGGCCCACTGACATTGACGTCATCCGCATTACATATATCGACTCCGTCAGATCGGCCCCGCCAAAACGCCTCTGTAGATTTGCCGTCTTTTACGGATTTATTTATTTTACTTGTCTTGTTCTGGAGAGTTTCATTTGGCTAGCTAATTTAGTCGTCCCTTAATCATCAAATAAAAGTAATTAACTTTCGAAATAAACTTGGCCAAGTTCTTTTAGAATCAAAATCAACATAGTTTGGCTAATTGTAGCAAGTATAGAGTTGAGCTTATATGTTCAAAATTTTATTAGCTCTTTTGTTTATTATACTAATAAAAATGTGGCACAATTTACTTTGTAATATTGGGATTTTTTTGGACCAAGCAAAATAAAATAAGATAAAAAGAAGATTTGAGCCTATCAACAAGGGGACATTCACCTCCTTTCTAAGAGAGAGCCCGCGCAAATCTTAGGGAAAGGAAAAGAGAAAGAAAAGAGAGAGAGAAAAGAAGAAGAAGAAGAAGAAGAAGAAGAAGAAGAAGAAGAAAAAAAGCAGGAAGAGGATCTTTGCTACGGACACATTGCCAAGGTGGATTTATTACCCCTTTGTAAGTTTTACCGAGCTTTCTTTGAAAAGCAATTCAAAGATTTCATCCATTGACGCAAGAATCGTGAAAGAAGATAGTGTTATGGCAATATGAAATCATGAATGTTGGGTGAAATGAAAATTTTTTACATGCCATTACACATTAACTTATCGTAATAAAGGATTCTAAGAGCCCCAACTACATGGGCTTGGGCTGAAGTGTGAATCGAAGAATCATAGCTCGAGGCCTTCTTCTCTTTAGGTGTTATCTTGGTGTCTCCATCGCTAGGCCCGCCAAGTCTAGAGAAAAAGAATGGCCTAAATGGATTCCTTGCAATTTTATTATCTTCTTAACATCCGTATTTGCCATATCCATTGCGTGATTTCCCAAGCAATCGACTTTCTTTTTCCTGTAAAATCATGTTCGCATGTAATTCCCTAAACAAAAAATGATACAGTTGAACTTTGGAATTAGTGATTGAAATGTCATGAAATGATTGTTCGTCACAGTTAGTTACTAATGAAGTTTCCAAGATGGGTTGCATGTCTCGTGCTCATGGCATGATTGATGATGCCATTGCCAGAGATTATTATTCTGTTTGTTTCGCAAAAAATGTGAGATTTCTAAAAAATATTCTCTATGAAACTATTTTCCAAGAAAATGTAATTATTTTATAGTGTTCGGTTGAAATCTAGTAAGCATAAAATATTTGTCACTGTTCAACAAGGAAAATATTTTCCTCTATGTACTCTTTTTTAATAAATTTTTTATGATTATTTTTAAATTATTTTAATTTTTTTAAAAAAATTAAATGATTTTTTTATTCTTTTTCTTTTTCTCTCTTTTTGTCTTTTTCTTCTTCGGCTGATAGTTGGTGAAGGGCCAAAGGCGAGCTCTAGCTCACTCGACGCCAACAAGCTAGATTTCACCAATGGTTCGCACTTGTCATTTTGGTGAGGCTCAAGCTCGCTTCTCACCAGAGGCTTGTACTCACTAATCTAGTGAGGCTCAAGCTCGTTGCTTGCCAAATCGACAAGCCTCTTGCCTTTGATGAAGAATCGAAATAATGTTATATTTTATTTGTATGAATGTGATATGCCTGTTTCTTTCTCTTGAACCTTTTAAGGACATGCTCACTTCGTGGTCATGCTCTTTAATGATGAATGAAAACAATATTGTATTTTACTTGTGTGAATGGGATATGATGCCGTACAAGATGCATGTGGAAGGTGGGCGATCTCTCTCTAGAAACGCCTTTGCAAACATAAAGTCAAGCCTGGCCGCTCTCCAATAAGTTTGTGAACTCTCTTCTGTGGTTGATGGTTTTCTGGTGGTTTTACTTGGGGTTAGCTTGGAACACGCTATCGCCTTTCACAGGTCTTCCCTCCATAATCAACAGCAAACTTTAGCAATGCCACCCACCTCCCATGGCAATGCGACTATCATCCGGAGGCTTTAATATGATGTTTCTTTAATCATTTCTCAGCTCGTCTTTCTCGGACCACACCGGGAGGGTCGCGACATGGAGGATTGAGGCTGTTGAGCCTTTGGACATTGGGATTAGTTTCGGTTTTCTTTGGGCGGATTTGTCTATTGGCTTGCACGATCCACATCTCAATGAAGCGCATGTGCATTGGACTATTTGCTATGATTTGATCTTAAGTTAAGATCATCTTCACTCGCAATTTCCTAAAAGAAAAAGCTAGGCAATATGGTTTTTAATGTTTTGGTGTGGGGGAACTCATTCCCATTCATGTGGGAGGTCAAAGTACGATGGTTAGTTTCCACATATCCCATACAGAAAATGTTAAAAGAAGCAGTGAGTTTTTAGATGAAAATTGTCTAAAATGTTTTAAACCTATTTCATTTTTATCAATTCGGTCATAAATATTTCAATTTTGTCAATTGATTTTCTAAACATTTTCCCTTTTAACCAATTGAGTTCATTTAGCCAATTTTGACTGAAAATCACTAATGTGGACATCGGCCATCCCATATAACATAACTGGCATTGACGTTTATAATTTTAATAATATTTTAAAAATTTTCAAAAATTTTATTAAGAATTTTATTTTCCTTCTTTATTTTTTTTACTATGGTCGGCAAGGGTGACAATGCCCTCGCTTGGATTCGGACAAAGCCATTGTGGCCATAGGCAAAGGCAGCCTTTCTTATGGCTCTCGAGGCTAGCCTCGCCCATGGCTACTTGAGCTCGACCCATGGCCATGGTTGCCAAGTCTCAATCTTGTAGCTACCATGGCCATTCGAGCTCAAGCTCTCGATTCGCGGCTACCACAACCACTCGAACTTGATGCTCATGATCAAGCTACTTAGTTATCAGTTTTTTGAACTTGAAACTTATCATGTTTATTCCATAACCAGTTCTGAAAAGTACCTTATTTTTCTAGTCCGATTCCAAATTCTACTCGAAAACCTGTTTTCTTTTTGTTACTTTTTCTGGTATCATTTTTTAAGCACATGCTTATGTGTATCCTCAAAGTGGGTAACTCTTCCACTGCATGAAAAATTTGGTATTTCTATCTTATTGGGTGGACATAGTAAAATGAGGAAAGGGCATTTACCTGTAGATGAGGCGCGCATCGCAGCGAGCCACTATTAGGCTCGCATCTCACCTCGTTCATGAGTTACTTGGGTATTTCATGAGCCGGAGGTTCCTACATTTGTTCTTTGGACAAGCTTTATCATCATTAAGAAAGAAATGATCTGGCCAAATCTTTGCAAAGAAGTGTAAAATGAAGGCATCGCAGATCCAAACTTACTGTGTAGAAGCGAGGCTTCACTTGAAGCCCATCGGACCAGGTCCATGATGGGACCAAACTTGCGAACCAGCAGGTTTTTCAAAGTCTCTCTCTCTCTCTCTCTCTCTCTCTCTCTCTCTCTCCCTCCCTCCCTGAAGTCGTATTTCATTGCTCGCGAGAGCTTTCCAACTCGAGCACGGCAGATCGTTATTTCCCAAACGCAATGCCGGACTTCGTACCGGAAGCTGCCATGGAAGATACGGTCACCGAAAGAGCCAAGGACTCGCTCTCAAATCCGAAAATGAACCTTCGAGTAGCCTCAGAGGGAGGGTTCAAATGGCGACCGAGCGTGCTCAGCTTGCGATCGCTCGGAGAAGAAGAAGAGGAGTCGCGAGGTTTCCTGTGGCGAAAAAGTGCGAGGGCAACTGCTCCGTGCGAGCGAAGAGGAAAGAAGAGCGGCAAGCTATGTTTGAGAAATAGGAGGCGAAGAAGAAAAAGATGCAAGAGAAATTAGGATTTTCATCTTTTGTAAAACCAATTCCAAAATCGATCTACTTGGTACATTGAGGTCCCTCGACTGGCGAGGGTTGCACCAACAGCCGTAGCCCTTCGCCGTTCCAGCAAAGGGTTGTATCCTTTTTTTAATTAAAAAAAAAATTAACCAAGGAAAAATTTGAAAATTTGAAATATTAGTGAGGATAGTTTTGGAAGGAAAAAATTAGTTTCAGCATTTGGCTAAATGCTGAAAGCCCAATGCTAGTCCCTATTAATATTAAGCTTTCAGCTTTCCCAAGGCCAGCATTTGACTGAAAGCTCATTTAAAACGGTTGTCAAACGATTCAACATTTCTTCAAATGACTTTGGGGGCTGAAAGTTCATTTGGAATGTTGAACTAAAAGCACCCTTAAACTTGGAAATCGAGCAGTTTCCCACTGGTTCCAAATTTTTGGAATCGGGAATTAGACCCGTTCTTAGGACAGTCCGGCCCGATTCTCAAGTAGAACTAGTCCAGTGCATACCCCTACTGGATATGACCAACCCACCATGCTATGACATATGTACCAGCAAAGGACCCTAGGGCATATTCCTTTTATAAGAGTTTATGATTAACAATTCAAACCTTCTCCTACTTCATATGATAGCACTTTGTGTTTTACTATAAATCCGTTCCATGGGGCGTGGTTAGATTACATGTGGGCTTATTTTTGAGCTGATGATTTAACAAAGTGCAATTGTTTTCAGGAAAGGCTGCAATTTGTTAGTCCCATCAATTTCTTGGACGAACCGTCCATTTGTTCATCTAGTTTGTTAAAACGTGTCTAAATGCTAATTTTTTTGCATAATCACCCGAATTTCGGAAAGACCTAACTCTTGATAAAAGATTTGCAGGACACTCGTATCGACTATAGGCTCTTATGATAAAAGCTGGAGCCTCGTACAAAAGGAGCTCCTTACTCAGTTCTTAAGCACTTGCCGTTAACATTTCATTGTCAACATAACAAAATAAGCAAACAAACAGTCACGCCTAACTTAAAACCCTACCCAAAAATGACTCTAGTTAGAAGCTCGCAGTGGGTGGAAGACGCTGCTTGAGAAACCAAAAGTGCCTCAGGTCTTTAAGGACGAGGAGAGAAAAGCCGTTCCCTAAAACCGTTTCATTACTCGTCCCCATAATCCAGGAATTGGAGGCCCGTCGTTGTTGAAGCCCATCTAAATTTGTACAGACCAGCAATAATTAGTAGATATCTTCTGCGCTCATCCTTTGCCACATGAAATGCGACAAAAGAAGCTAAGTAGAAAGTGTATTAGGATGAAAAGAAATAGAGTAAAAAAGCAACTTTCAGTCCTAAACTTTCCGATTTCACTATTTAGTCCTAAATCTTTACAGGAAATTTCAATAATAATCCTTTCGACCAATTTTCGTCAGGCATCGCTGATGTGGCAATGTGCCCATGAAGGATGGCTAGGATGATTGGACTGCCATGTCGTTGTAAGACTTATTTGTTTATGTTCGAGATCGATGAGGTTATAGCTTGTTCCAAGGTTGGTTTACATGGAAAATGAATAACGAGGGCTGCCTGTACAAATTTACTATAAGCAAGCCGGTCGATGAAGAAAGATGAACCAGTGATGAGTAGGATCATCAAAATGAGAACATGACCTTAACTTGGCGGACTAGTCATTAACAAGAACTTTATGTGATAAGAGCTCTAAGATGTGATGGACAAAACAATTTCCATGCCTAAGAAGAAGATGGTGTATGGTCATTATAAGTCATACTTGGTTTAGCACTATTCAAGTTTATTTTTTCGAGGTCCTTGTAATCCTTGATGATGTGGATTTACCAATTGCCTTTTCCTTTTCAAACAACCGTGTGTCCTATCTTATTTTAGCAATGACAAAGAACACGAAATTTGTCGTAAAGATTAATGCGAAAATTAATGGATCTTACAATTATATTAGCACAAGAGGATGAAATTACTTTAGAAATAACCAATAAAGAACACGAGAGCCAATTGCAAATAAAGTAGTCAAAGAGTACAATCACTCACGCTCAAATGTTTCCCCAGCTTTAGATTACGCGCAATCCCACGGGGATTAACCTCAGGTAATTGCTCAATAAATAAATCACCAAGAAGTTACCTCACAGCTAGAAACCCCCACGTCTCCGCAAAGAAAACGCCCGAGTGGAATGCGATGAGCTGTCCCTGTGAGGCACGATATATCGCTGTAAATAAATCTTCTCATTTCTTTTTGGGTTAATATCCTAAAAACTCCAAACTAATATACATGTGACAAATTTACCTCAAACTAATTTTTTGATCATGAAAAATCTTAAACTGGTACACCTATGACAAGTTTACCATAACTGACCATAAAAAATACCAAATTGGTATGCTTATGATAAATTTACCTCAAGCTAATTTATTTGACAGCCAAAAATCATAAATCGGTACATTCGTGACAAATATGTCCTTCGTTAATTTGGATTAATACCACAAATAATTACAAAAATTATATAACTATGACAAACGGAAAGTAAAATCCCAAACTGGTACACCAGTCAACTATCACATGTCATTTAATTTAGTAATTTGACAATAAATTTTAACGAAAACTAACAGGAGGTAAATTTATCACAAATATACTAGTTTGGGGTAAATTTACCAAAGGTATATCAGTTTGGGGTTCTTAATAGTCAAAAAATTAGTTTATGATAAATTTATCACAAGTGTACCAGTTTAGGGTTTTTCAATGTATTAACCATTTCTTTTTTACAAGAAAGAAATATAATTCTGGCCAGGTCATTTCAAGTTCTCTTGGAAGCCATGTTGATATCCATATTGTTTGATTCTTAGAAAACTATGAAAAAAGAAGTTATATAAAGTGTCGATATATGTATATTGATTGAGTACAAAAGTATATTCCAAAAGTTTTAAGTAGCTTTGAAATGATCGAGGACATAAAATAACAAAAAGAGAAAAAAGACAAAGTTTCTTTTAGGACGTGCTTCTACACTTTTCTTTGCCACCTAAGCTAGATTTTCTTTTTAAGGATTTTTCTTGTATTTTCTAGCTAATATCAATTTTGAAGTTTCTAGAAATTGGATCAATAATTTAACACTCCTCCTTGATCCAATTTCGTGTTACTCCAAGCATTTCCCGCAATGTCTCGAACTTGGCGCGATAATGCTTTAGTGAAGATATCTGCTATTTGTTCCTCAGTTTTGCAATATTTTAGCTCGATCTCTCCATTATTTTGCGCCTCTCATATGAAGTGATATTTGATGTCGATATGTTTGGTTCTTCCATGGAATACTGGATTCTTTGATATAGCGATCGCCGACTTATTGTCGCAAAGTAATGGAGTTGATTCCATCTGTGCTTCTCCAATGTCTTCTAGAATTCTTCGAAGCCATATTGCTTGACTGGCGGTCGTAGCAGCTGCGATGTATTCAGCTTCTGCAGTAGACTGTGCCACTGAATCTTGTTTTCTGGATGCCCATGAGAATATTCCAGAACCCAGTGTGAATGCATAGCCAGTAGTACTTCTCCTATCATCAACTGAACTTGCCCAGTCGCTATCAGTGTAGCCAATGAGCTTGGTGTTTGCACTTGGGCGATACCGAATGATGTAATCTATAGTTCCTCGTAAATATATGAAAATTCTCTTGGCAGCTCCAAAGTGAATTTGACTCGGACTTTGCATAAATCGTGATAGTAGACTTGTCGCATACATAATATCCGGTCGTGTAGCAGTGAGATATAGCATATTGCCAATCAGACTTCTGTAGAGGGAGGCATCAGCTTTTTCTGCTCCATCTTCCTTCAATAGTTTCTCATTTGTCATGAGCGGGGTTGAAATTGCTTTGCAATGGTTCATCTTGAATTTCTTCAGGAGGTTCTCTGTATATTTCTTCTGCGAGGTAAACAATCCTTCATTTTGGTCGGATCTCGATGCCAAGGAAGTAATGCATCAAGCCCAAGTCCATCATCTCAAATGTCTTCATCATTTCTTCTTTGAATTCTTGGATCATTGTCTCATTGTTTCTTGTATATATGAGATCATCTACATATAGAGAGACAATGAGAGTGTCGGACTTACCTTGGGTCTTGATGTAGAGTGTTGGCTCACTCATACTCCTCCTGAATCCTTGCTTGATGAAGTATTCATTGATTCTACTATACCACGCTCATGGTGCTTGCTTTAACCCATATAGGGCTTTTTTGAGTTTGAGAACTTTTTCTTCTTGGCCTTTGAGGATAAAGCCTTGTGGTTGTTCTATGTATATTTCTTCTTGAAGATATCCATTTAAGAATGCCGACTTCACATCTAGTTGATGGATCTTCCATTCTTTTTGTGCTGCTAGGGCTATGAGTGCTCGAATAGTATCGAGGCGAGCGACGAGGGTAAAAGTTTCAGTATAGTCGATACCTGGTTGTTGCAAGTATCCTTTTTCGCCACAAGCCTTGCTTTATGCTTCTGGATTGATCCATCTGCGCTGAGCTTCGTCTTGTAAACCCACTTGACACTAATGATCTCTAAATATCTTTTTATCGTTGCACCTTATCACCACAACAGGGCAAAAAAAAAAAGGAAACCCAGAAACTTGGTTATGGCTCATCTAATTGCTGCTCTTGTAATGCAGAGTTGTTCTCGACAAGTCTTACGAGGATACCACTGTAATAGAGGTGCAGCTCATCCTTCGTACTTATAGGGTGCTCCATCGACTAAGTATAATATTATAGATTTCTATAGAATGCTGTCCATGTAGGCTTCATCTAGGAAATTCTAGATTGTAGTTTAGCCACTTTACTTCTAGAGACTTCTACATTTGTGCTTCTACACTTTTCTTTGCCACCTAAGCTAGATTTTCTTTTTTAAGGATTTTTCTTGTCTTTTCTAGCTAATATCAATCTTGAAGTTTCTAGAAATTGGATCAATAATTTAACATACTCTCATTCAAAGTTCCTAAATTTTTCATTTTTCATTGACACCAGGTTGATAGTGTCAACACTTTACGTAGGATTTGCATCGAACCATTTAAAAATCGAAATCCATGAAAGTCCTCATGAGGTTCTGCTGCTCCTGAATCTCCGCCACCATCAACGCCGCCTGTGGGGAGAGATCGAGCTCCTTCTGGAGGAACTTGCGCTTCAGCTCCGGAATCTGCTTCACCTCATTGACGATGGCCTGGTCCACCTGTTGAATCGCCTCGCTGCTGTATGGGCTCTGGGCCAGCCGGAGTTCAGTGTGCCACTACATCGGCATGTTCGTGAGTGGGTCGTCCATGACTGGCTGGTGACGCTGCAATCCACGGAACGTCGTCCATGGCGTTAAAAGGCAAAAAGAAAAGGAAGAAAATAGGGAGAGGAGAGAGAGCAATGAAGGAGAGAGGGGGTAACTGAAGAGAGAGGAAGGATCTGAAAAGTGGGTCTATTATGACTCACGTGTTGATTTTTGCTCCGCCTAGGATTTGCATTGAACACGATGCATGTCGAAGGTGGAAATCTCTCCTTCGAAGCCCATGCAAACACGAAGTCGAGCTTTGCTGCTCTCTAATATCTGTGTGTTCTCTCCTGTGTTTGATGGTTTTCTGGTGGTTTTTCTTGGGTTTCAACAAAATAAGTCTGAAATGGTTCCTGGCCCATTTTTCCATGTGTCTGACACAAAGAGAACAGTGGCTTATATAACAAGCAGGCAGTGGCCAATGCTAATTCTCGCCCTCAACAAAATCCATACTGAAAGCCATTTAATGTTTATGCTTTGAAAATCCAACACTCTTCAACGTCACTCTATATTTCTGGGGACATGGCATTGTCATTCACCGTAGGGGTGTGCAACCGGACCGGGTATACCCAGGAACCGGACCGGCCCACCCAGAAAATAGGGTCGAGAATCGGTTCCTGTTGAAACCGGTTCCCAAAATTTGGAACCGGTTTAAACCGGTCCGGGAATAGGATCCAATTAATTACCCACCCGGGAACCAGTTCCCGGATCGGTTTTGGAACCGGTTTGGGAACCGGTTTTGTAAGTATAAGTCCAAAACCCTATTTTTCCCCTTATTTCTATTCTTACTTCCGCAATCACACGACGTTTTTTCTCTTAGCTCTCTCAAACACGCACGGCACTCCTCCTTCGTCGTTCCTCTTCCTCACTTGCTTCCCTCCCTCTCGCACCGTCCTACGGATAGACAGTGTTTGTCGCCGCCAAATTCCCGTGTACCACGTGGATTGGCTCGCCTAATTTCTCTTTTGTAGAAGTTATGCTTGCATAAATGAGTAGCTTAATGTAATAGTTGTGAGGATAAGACTAATATTAGATCCATGTTTGTTGCTAATTCTTTACCTTATGATTTTATTTATTATAATTAGCCCTGTGGATCCTTAATTTTTCATTTTGTCAAAAAGTCATTGTACTTATTTATTACAAGTACTTAATGTTTCGATACAAATTAGGATGATTACGTTATTTTCTTGCGTATTAATATAAAATTCGAAGTCGTATAGGATATCAGGAAATTGCAAAACAGGTTCCAATGAAAACAGGGTTGACCTTGGAACCGGATCGGAAAAACAAGATGGGTCGGATACAAGGTCCAATACAAATAGGGTCGGGTACAGGGTCCAAAAAAGGGGAACCGGTTATAACAGAATCGAGTACAGGGTCTAGGTCTAGACCCTACCCACCCTAGACCCAATCACCCCTAATTCACTGGTCTTCCCTCTATACTAAAGAGCAAACCCTATGCTTTGAAACTCTCAAGAGCACATGCTACTTAATGTTAATTCAGGGTCAAAATTCCTCTTAGTGAGGCAATATCAATAGATATTCTATCTTAGTGCTACTTCCAAGAAAGAGGGTACAAAAACAACAGAAGCACAAATTCCATGAAATAGACTATGTTACCTCGGAAAGACTTTTCAGCATCCATGCTACAAATTTCCCCATTTATACACTTTTCCAATGATGATAAATAAAATTATCCTCGATTTAAACCTATTTCTATTTAGGAATGGAGAGGTGGGGGATCAAACAATCAGAGCAGGTAGCATATGAATAAGGTTTTAGGGCGCACATGATAAAATTTATATTTCTCTATTTATTTATTTTTCTATTTCTTGGAACATGTTTGAAATAGAAATTTATTTGATAACACAATTTTATACTTCTATTTTTGGAACATATTTCTATTCTAGAAATAAATTTGGAGCAGAAATCATACATTAAAATTTTTAGCTTTTATATTTCTAGAACAAAAATGAAAAATGAAAACTCTTCTCATCGTTCACTTTGTCATTGCCCTCCGCCCACCAACCACACATGGGACGCCGGACAGCCGACAATCGCCACTTCCTCCCACCCCCGACGGGGCGAAATAGAAATTTTATTTTGTTATAAAATGAATTTTTGTTCCAAAAATAGAAATTTTAAACTCATTTTTTTTTTTGCTCAAAAACTCGTTTAGGAAATAGAAATTGAAAAATTAATTTCTGGTCAGAAATTGAGAAATCAATTTTTGGTCAAAAATTAATTTTTTGGAACAAAAATGTTGTCATGTGCACCCTTAGTCCCTAGGAAGTAATTGGGCTGGGCTTACCTCTAATTTCTCGACCCCAATGGCGTTCTTAATCGAGTTAGTTGACATTAGTTAAAGAAAAACACATATCGGAACAGCAAAATGACGATGCTTGATGATTGGGATCTAAATATCTCAATTAATTTACGAGCTCCAGCTGTTGGATAGGGAAAAAAAAAAATAGATATCCCAAGTTTATAATGAAGCTGTCTCGTGTGACCTATATACTTAAATCAGTCAAGATTGTAGCTTGCTGATTAACTTAGATGAACAGAATTAAGTAGTGAGATGATGATACGAGAAAGCCTAATTTATGTTATCTTGCTAGGTTCAAGTAATTTAAAAAATGGCCTTGCTTCACTTTTCCAAATAACAATGCATTGTTAAAGAAAATTATCAATTTAATAATGAAACTTTAGGTAGGAAAAAAAAAAACTTCATTTAGAACTTGTTAAGAGACCACATAATTTTTTTTATTCCCTATAGCGGCTTTTTTTTTTTTTTTTTTTTGGATTTTTAAATATAGTAACTTTAGATTTGATGATAATAAGGCTTCATTTTGTGTCATGAAAAATGAATAATTGGGAAATTTTTTCCAATAAATGATCAATTGTATCACGTGTTAAAATGAATGAACGAAAAATATTGTTATCGTTCACAAATATACTTAGACATAAATTATTGTTGAGACAATAAGAATATTTTGCATTAACTAATTATTTCAAGTGATCATTTTTAAGAAAATAGTTTTCAAATCATTTATTTTTCGCGAAATGAATGAAATCTAAAAATAAAATATATGCATTTTTTAAATTAATTAAGAATTTTGGAAAATCTCGAGAGTTCACACTACTTTAGGTTAATTCATGGTCAAAATTCCTCTTCTTAGTGAGGCAACAACAACAAACATTTTGTCTTTGTGCTACCTTCGAGTAGAGGTGTCAAAAACCAAACTGAAAATATTTTTCAATTTGATTCTCATTCGGTTCGGTTTTCATTAAAAATCGATTTTTTGTTTGTTTGGATTTTATCGGTTCAATTAATAGAATCAAAACCAATAAAATCTTTAAAAAATTCATTTTTTTATTTTAAAAAATCATTTTAAAAATTTTTATTTTTATTTTAAATTTTTTCTTTGCTTTTCTTCTTCTTCTTCTTCTTCGTTCGCTAGTAGCCAACCATAGTGGCCGGCGACGACCAACTAGAAGTGAGCTGAAGCCTCTCCACAACCTGGCGAGCTCGAGCCCCACCAAATTCGACCACCTAGGTCGGGCTCAAGCCTCATTGGAGGTTGCCGGGCGTCGGTGAGGCTTTGGCTATCTTTGGCAAGGCCCAAGCCTTGCCCAACATCAACATGTTGGTCAAGCTTCTGGCGAGGCTCCAGCTCGCATCTAGCTAGTTGCCAGTTGCCACTATGGCTGGTGATCATCCAATGAAGAAGAAGAATAAATAGAAAGAAAATGACAAAGAATAAAAATATTTTAAACTTTTCATTTTTAAAAACAATAAAAAAAATTATTGAAAGGGGTGCATGTAGGGAAAAAAATAAAACAAAAACAAAAACAAAAACAAAAAATCAAAAAACCTAACCTAACCGAATTGAGATTTTGATTTGGTTTGGATCGGATTTCGGTTCAGTTTATTAAATTTCCTTATTGGTTCGGTTTGGTTCGATTTTCTTAAAAATCGAATCAAGCCATTTACACCCCTAAAGTTCCAAAAAAGAGGGTTAAAAAATAATGGAAGCGCAAATCCCATCCAAAGGCTGTACGGCGATTAGCAAGTCTGCCCCCATATGTCTTCTTCAAGAATGTAAAATGTCACGCGTTGAAGTGTTGATATTTGCAACTTGTCCCCAAATTTCAACGAATCGATTGCATTGCGTCCCTTGCATCGACTCCAACCAAATTTTGTCGGAAATTCCGATTACCCCAATAGCACCTGACTGATTACGGAGGACAAGTTCGTCGTATAAATATGCAACTTAAAGAAAAAAAAGTAGAAGAACAATTCGGAAAATATATTGTATGTGAAAGCATATGATTAAATCACCGCCAAGAATTTAACTAGAATCTATGTAAATGCGCGATGATATCTATATTTTTTAGCAGTCACTACATTTCTTTGTCCCTAGTCGTGTGCAATCACGTGGTCAACTTTATGAGAATTCCAAATGAGACCCGCCCGCCCCATCCCACCCCGTGCGAATGACGATCCGGCATTGCCGCCAGCAGCGCTGCCGCGGCCCGAATGGCATGAGTTGATCATCGTGCTGTATCGCATTTGCCGGGCCCACTATTCTCGGCCTCCTTTTGGTCATCTTCCTGGCAATACTTGCCGGAACGCAGCCGGAGCTCGGGCTCAACCAGGGCACTTCCCTTTGGTCCCTCAACATCTCCATCTCCTACAGTAAAAGTACACTCACATGAAGCTCCTCTCGAGTTTTGATGGCCAGCTCGCTCTTTCTCGTCCCTCCCTCGCGTCCTCCTTCACTCGGGGCCCGACTGCGCGACCTCAGTCCGAGTCAAGGCCCAGTCAACGCTGGCGATAGTCACTGACTTGGGCGTGAACGGCCTGGTGAGCACGTTGATCGGCGGGGAGACGACCATCAACGTCGCGGCAAAAGCCGAGCGGAGGCTGCGCTTGGGTCGGTGGTGGGTGGCCATGTTCAACGTGGACGTCTCGTTCACGGGCCTGAACTTCACAGCTCTCTCCGACAGCGAGGGCAGCAGCAATCGGATGATCCTCGAAGGCAACCTGAGCTGCTCGCTCAACATCATCCCTCGACTCTGGTAACAAAGGTCACAAGTTCCCGCGTAGTTTCGTATTTATATTATCAGGGCAGTCGTTTGTGTTCGCCAATGAAGTTGATGAACAAAATGAAAGAAATGAGAAGCTGTCGATGCTCAGTATAACCAACTCCTCGGGCCGTCACCGCCTGGTTGCGGTGGCTGGCCGAGTCGTGCTGGTCAAGAACGACCAGCGGCCCCGGCGCTAGCAGCGGTGTCGTTCTTGAGCCTCCGCAGATTTCTCCGGCCTCGTTGGCGGGTCTGTCAAAGAAGAGGCCGGGCTTCTGGCCCAGGCCTGGGCCCATTTGATTTGGCCCGTGCTCGGCCTGTTTGGTTAATCTTGCCCTGATTGATCCTGCTAATGGCCTTTTTGATTGAGCGCGGTGCTTGGCCTTTTCATTGATAATTATTAAACGATGTCTTGTTGTGCTATTTTTCAGATTCTGGTGGAGACTGTGGCTTCCTATCTATGCATTTAGGCATCACTACGGAGGTTTCTTTTTCTAGCCTATTACTTTGGCAAATGCTTCATACGCTGAGGACTCTCCGTCTCATTTGTTGTTGTTGTGGTTGGTTTATGTATTTACTTCTTTTGAAAATGGGTACCCTCTGAATAATTTTGAATCCTCAATTTACTGTCGAAGAAATAGTTTGCACTTCACATGTGATTAATATCCGATGTTTCGCAAGTTCTGTCTGTCCCTTTAACTGTACTTCAGATCATGCCTTAGTGTACAATCTCAAAGCTCATTTAGCTTTTCTAGTTGCCAAGGAGGTGACAGAGCTGGCCTCGAATGATTGACCGAGCAATTATGCGCCTTGATTTGTGTAATTGTAAATCATACATTTAAATTACATCATTTTCCACTCAAAGAAATGTTGGATTTATGCTCCATCACCCTTTGATGAAGCCTTGTCATGTATACATGAATGTGACCTTTTACGAGCATACAAGAATAATATTTGAGAGAAAAAAAAATAATAATTCAGTGATGATTCTTGGATTAAGAAGACTATGTGCTTGTTGAGGACTTTCCTTCACATATGAAGAATGGTTAAAATTCTCTTAATGAATATTGAGATCTTCCCCATTAATCTAACATCAATTTTCACCCCCTACCAATAAAATGAAGAATGATAATTGTGGTCCGAATTGCTTGCGAAGGAAGGCTGACAGTGGGGGCCACTCAAACATAATTCTTCTAGGCATTTTCACCTTGAGCTGCTCTTGCTACGTGTTCGGCAGGAATCTTGAGAATAGTTTACGTACACGTGAATTCCTCAGTTATCTTGTAGATGAAACCGTATTATTCTCAAATCCATTTGACCTTAGTTTTTCTATGCTAAGCGAAGAAAAATAACACGCAGATTCCCCGAAAAATCCTCTCAAGATGCCTAAATTCTATTGGAATTGATCTTGTTAGAATTAATTTGATTTGAAACATACAAGCTGACTTTTTCATAAATAAAAAAAAAAAATCATATGTCGACTCAAGCTTACTCTTGAGCGCTAACCAACTTTCCCAAATTTTTGAGTCTGAAATTTATGGACTCATACCCCAGATTTTTATTATTAAAGCCCCTCAATCAAATGTTAGAAGAATTAATAAAAAATTAATGAATTATTTATTTTTTGATCGACTAACGGTCAAATCATCGATGGGACAAGAAAAGTCTCCATTTGATCTTCCTATGAGAACTCGAAGTTTGAAAAGCCTAATTCTACGTGCCTATGACAAATTGACACTTATTTGCATTTTTAAATGTTTTGGCAAATTTTAAACAAAAGTCATCCTTTTTCATTGTTCGGAAAAGTCAACCTTTTTATATTATGTATATCCACGGGATGAGTCACTGACGATGCAGACCCTTTCTGTACTTTTTTTTTATGTTTTTGGTCGAAACCCTGTCTGTACTTCACTCAGTCTTTTCGCCAACCACCATCCCCCGTCACGCGCCCCCAAAAAGACGACAGCTCTCTCCAAAAGTGACGGGAGATGAATAAAGTCGAAGAATGTTCAGTTTCGTTTTCAGCGTGACGTCATATTCGGAAAAAGAAAACGACAAGTGGAGTTGCCTCCTAGGAGGCGAGATGCAAAGCCGGCGGCCCGGTCCTGCCCGAAACTGGAATCTCCGCACACACAGCACGTCACTCGAGGTATTCAAAATTGATTTTGAGCCCCGTGAATTTGCCTTAATTCTTAAAAAGATTAATATAATAGAAAATTTCTAATTATTATATTTATGATAAATTTATTCTTAATTTATTTTTTTGCAACAAAAAAAAATCCGAAATTGATGTATAGTGAAAAATTTAATTCTATATTAATTTTCGTCAATTTTACCATTAAATTTGCTAACATGGATGTATAGCAACGTGGTAAGTCCATTAATAGAATTAATGCCACAAAAATCCCAAATTTGTCATATTTATATCATTAAATTTATCACAAAAGTACCATTGAATTTGTCACAAATATATTAATTTGAGATTTTCGTCATATTTATTCTATGTATTTTCACATGGACTTGCACGTCACCATATGTTATCTAAATCAGTAAATTTAACGATAACATTTGACGAAAGATAAAAAAAAAGGAAAATTTATCACAAGTACACCAATTCAGAATTTTTGATGATCAAAAAATTGGTTTATATAAATTTGGCACATGTATATTAATTTGGGATTTTTTGTGATCAAAAAACTAGTTTGAGGTAAATTTATCACAAGTGCACACATTTAGGGTTTTTTATTATCAAAAAATTAGTTTTATGTACATTTGTCACAAGTACATTAATTTTAATTTTTTCGTGGTATTAACTTTTCTTAAAACTAGTTAAATGCTTTTTTTAAGTCAATTTTTCACGCTTTAAAACAGCGTAGACAACACATGGAAAGTGGAAAACGGCCATGGGCAACCGTAATCACCCATGCAAATGACAAAAAGAGCCCCTTGACCTAAAAGGGCTCAAATATACCACCCAAGCTAAGTGATTATTTTGTGGAAAAAAAATCAAAAATTTTTTAAACCTATTATAATTATAACAATTCAATCTTAAACTCTTTTTTTGCTAATTTAATCATAACCCTTTTGCATTTATACCGGTTGAGTCCATCTAGCTAATTTTGGCAAGCTAGTACTAACATAGCACTGCCGGTGCTGATGTGGCATTTTTAAGATAATATTTTAATAATTTTTTCTTTTTTCTTTTCTTCTCTTTAATTTTCCCCCTTTCCCCTTCCCTTAGAGTCAATGAGGGCTAGGACACCCTCACTAACACTAGGTGAGGGCGTCTTGGCCATCACTAGATCTGCCCTTGCCGGCTCTAAGGGAAAATATTTAAAAAAAGAAAAGAAAAAAGAAAAAAGTCATAAAAATTCAAAATATTAGTAAAATATTATTTTAGAAATGCAACGCCCTTGTCGGCTCTAAGGGAAGGGGAAGGGGAATCGAAAAAGGGAAAAATTAAAGAAAAGAAAAAAAGACAGAAATTAGAAAAAAAAATCAATGTATTATTAAAATATTATTTTAAAAATGCCACATTAGTATCGGTAGTGCCACGTCAGCACCGACAGCGCCATGTCATTGCCGATCAGTCAGAATTGACCGGATGAACTCAACTGGCATAAATATAAAAAGGTTTTAAGACTAAATTTGCATAATTACGATAAATTTAAGACTTTTTCGATAATTCTATCATTATTTTGTTTAAGAAAAAAAACCATAAGAAATCCCTTATCATATGTATCGCGATGCATTTATCTAAAATATGTTTTTATGACACTAAATACCTCAAATTTGTACTTGCATGACACATCTACCTTTCGTCAAGATCCCATTAATGAGCACCATTAGGCAAACAATGCCAACAGAGCAAATATGCTAACCAATTGTATGTTTTTTTCTTTTTTTCTTTTCTTTTTTGGTTCATCCTCCTTCGTCTTCTTCCTTATGGCCAACGTATCTGCCACTACCTAAATCGTTGCCACTACTAATAAGTTGACATATTTTTTACATGTGGTCGCCACGTTAGTGTTGCGACACTCAAGGAGGCAGTACATCATCCAAGGAAAGATGAGTTTAGAGGTAATGCCAAAAGGAATCAATGATCCTCAATCGGCATAGGTTCTCCCAAACTTTTATCTTAGGTGACGTCAGGATTTTTTGATTAATCCTAAGAGAGTTTGATCCCGTAAATGAGCCGTCACTAGCCTAATGCGGCTAGCTAGAAGCCAAATGAAAGAGTATATCTCACTTCCTACATAACCAAAGACCTAAGTATGAGAGTTGATTACATTAGTTATCCAATTAATGCTCTTTTAGTACCTAAATTTGATTATTTATCAACTAAGTATCACATATGGTCTTTTTGTTAATGTTTTTTTTTTTGTTGGTTAATGTTAACGTCCACTGAATGTGATGTTTTTATGTTCATTATGATCCTAGAGTGGGTCCTGTTCATCTAACTAAGAGAAATGAAGCAAACAAATCACAATCCAGAAAATTGGAGTTTGGGACACCTGGAGTGCCAAAACTTGGCACGGAGGGACACTTAAGTGCCAAAATCGGAGTAAAATGGATCACTTAAGTGCCACTCCGGCCAAAATCCGGCCAAATTGCTAACGTGACAATTTTCCGGCAAGGTGAGTGCAAAACAACATCGTTTTGCATGCTGACGTGGCGAGAAAATGCAAAAACGACATCGTTTTGTGTCTTATGTGTAAATAATTAATATAAAAATTAATTAAATTAAATTTAAACTTAAATTTATTTAAATTATTTGAAAAAATTAAAAACTTAAAATTAAAAATTAAAAAAAAAGGGGGGGGGGGGGGCTGAAGGAGGCGGTTGAGGGTTGAGCCCTCGCCGCCGCTCGGAAAGGCTGGCGACGGAGGGGGGAGGGTCGGCTGGGGTGGCCGGCCCCTGGCCGACCGGCAGTGAGGGCCGCGATCCTCACCCCAGATCTGGGCGAGGGCCTGAGCCCTCGCCGCCTCCCCGCCGTCGCCGGGAAGGGCCGGCGACAGTGGGGGGAAGCATCGGCCGGGGTCGCCGGCCGACCGGCGGCGAGGGCTCAGCCCTCAGCTGCCTCCTTTGCCCCCCTTTAAATTTTAAATTTTAAGTTTTTTATTTTTTCGACTATTTTAAATGAATTTAAGTTTAAATTTAATTTAATTAATTTTTATATTAATTATTTACACATTTTTATTTTTTAGAATATTTTAGTTGGTAGTTTAATTTTTATTTTGCAAACGACATCGTTTCGGGTGATTTTGAGCCGAGTCAGCTCTCCGGCGAGCCACGTAGGCAAGTAAAAATAATAAATTATTGCCACGTAGGATTTCCGGCAAGATTCGCCGGAGGTGGCACTTAAGTGTCCCCATTTAAGTGTGCCAAGTTTTGGCACTTGGGCTGTTCTTTTGCCTAGAAAATTGACATATAGGATTCAAAACAAGTATATCAAAGGTGGTAATAAAAGATAACCAAGAAATAAAGTGCAAAACGTAACGCAATATGATGTCGGACAAAAAATATTACATTAACTTGTTATTAAGGTTGGACAGTAAACTCAACAATACATTGATGACAAATATTTAAAAAAACTAATTTTGGGTTTTTGACCATCTAGTGTTTAGATGATGAAAAACTAAGCAAATTTATTGATTAAAAACAACAAGCTTGGCTTAGAGGATAATGACCTTTGGTTATGACAAGAAGGAAAACACTTTGTAAATCACAAAATAAATGAAAATTAAATATTTTCCTTTAAATGATTTTAATGAGAAATATTTTACTTTATAATGAAGATTTTGGTAAAATAAATGCAACCTTAATAAGTCCTTTCAGCACCTCCTCATATCAAATTGATCACAAAGATCTTTATTTTTATTTGGTCTTGAAGGATAAAATTACTATATAAAAATTGAAGTTGAAACATCTTTTAGAATACATTTCTTTTACAAGCGTCTTTCACCTTTCTAACATAGCATGAAGTAAGTGATTTTCATGCAGATGTCCAATCATTCATTTCAATCAAACTTACACATTTTCAAAGTATGTCAAAAAAGTACGTTATTAGTTTATTATTTTGATAAAGGTACTTAGGGACAGTTTGATTCGGCTTTGGGGAAATGGGTTTAGGAAAATACAAATACCTTTAAGGTAAATGGATTTTCTGAAATGTTATACTGTTTGGTAAATTGTAACTTCAAATAGTGTTGGAAAATATCTTTGGAGTAAATACCATTTTGCAAAATCCACAATTATAAAGGACTTTTGCTACTTTTTTTTTTTTTTTTAAAGTTTGAAAATTAAATTCGACAAAGGGCACTGCTGCTGGCTGGCCACCGCTAGCCAACCACTGGCAACCATATCAGGCCTCCGAATGGCCAGATCTAGCCGTCGAATGGCTTGAGGTTGTGCAAACCTTAGGTGAGGCGGCTTGAGGTCGCGCAACATTAGGCATCGCTTGGGTCGGCTAGATCTGGCCACCTCAGGCGTCGCCTTGGGTTGCAACCGCAGGTGACGTTGCTTGGGTCGCCACCTAAGGTGACGCTGCTTGGTTCGTGCAACACCACTAGGGTCGCGGTTGCACAACTTAGGCGACACCGCCTGAGGTCATGCACTTAGGTGGCATCCCCTTAGTTGTGGGTTGCGCCATCCCAGGCAGTGGTCACCAAGGACGCATGACCCCCAAGCGATGGTAGCGGTCACCAAAGAAGACCGATCTTTGGCAATAGATTGAGGAAGCCAAGCGGTTGTGGATGAAGTAGGAAGAAAATGAACAGTAACGAATGTATAGTGATGGATGAACAGTAGAGTTTGCATTTCCAAAATACTGAAAGCCCAAAGTAGGTCTCTACCTG
Organism: Eucalyptus guilfoylei; assembly: GCA_016097605.1. Classification (NCBI taxonomy): domain Eukaryota; kingdom Viridiplantae; phylum Streptophyta; class Magnoliopsida; order Myrtales; family Myrtaceae; genus Eucalyptus; species Eucalyptus guilfoylei. Next base: position 2,846,750 of record CM027861.1, read on the forward strand.
TATTGGGCTTTTAGCATTCGGAATGTTATCATTTGGCCAAGGAAGTCTCAAAAACACTTGCCAAACGCTTTGTATTTTTCCCAATAGGCTTTGGAAGCCCAAAACTCATTACGAAAGCTGAACCAAACGGGGCCTTAATCTATCAGACTTTGTGTTCAACAAGGCTCTATTACATAAAGAGGACAAGCATCTTGGATTTTGGACAAAACCTTGAGAAAAAAATTGGCTACATCTAATGTGGCGACACAACAAATAGAAAGAGCCATAAGGGTGCGACACGTGTCCCAAGTGGGACACAAATTTCAAACTATTTCTTCTCTCTTCTGCACGCTTAGAATCTCTCTCTCTCTCTCTCTTTCTCTCTCTCTCTCTCTCTCCATTCCGAAATGCATCTCCGACTTCCACTCCGACCCCTTTCGTGATCTTCATGGGGCTGTAGCACTCGCCACTAAGGTAGTTGAGGATGGAACCTGTTGCAACGAGCTTGGCGATAATAATGGCCATGTGAAAGAAGAGCTTTAAAGGGACCCACACATGGTAGCCACTGAGGGGGTTGGCAAGTGCACATCCACATCTTACACAGTGCACAGGGTGGCAGCATCAGCTTTACATGGGAAGGTTGTCGGCATGCACTCGCGCCCACACGTACTTGTGGCGGGAGATGAGCTTGTTGGCGCCATGGACGCCAGGTATAGGAAAGTCGCATCGACCTCACAAAACACGATGGCCGCAGCAGACCTGCGGTGGTCTAACAACCTGGTGTTGGTGTTGGATGTATGCCCTAAAGCTACCATGTAATAGTTACATATTAGGGATTTCAGTTGTACTATCATTATTATTGTTTAATTAATGGCAGTGATGTATTCATTCATTTGTCCAATTATTTTATATTTACGAATGATTCCATAAGATCAATTGCAACTAGACCTAGTCTTGAGACATCAAGAATTTATGTGACGGGTTCATAGTTAGACTAAATCTTTAAATCTTTCCCGGTCAATGGATTATTGAGTGGATATTAATAATCCTGTTGAGATCGGTGTGTTCTTAACTTCACCATTAAGTATTGGATACTTAAGGGAATGATGAGTCGCAAGTCATTGGGCATTGTGATGCCTGAGTTAGAACACGAGTGTTTGTATTAGACAAATTCACTGAACGTAACGCATATGGAACGATTAGTGACATGGAAGCTTTTAGCGTGGTCAGTGTCTAATTGTTCATGCTTTGGTCTTGTGTAAATAATCCTTAGACCTGAGGTACAGCGTTAACTTATGTGTCAAACAACTATAGTTCACAGGTGTACGTAATGTCGGGTCGTTGATCCGTCTTTATACTTGATGGTTATAGTTTGTTCATATATGAAGTTGCAGGTGTACGCAATATTGAATTTGTCTCCTTGTTACATGCAAGGTATAATAATGACGCCTTATACAATCTAATTATGACAATGCATTGAAATCCTCGGCCGGGGTTGTAATCGAGAATAAATTGTTTATGCCTTGAATAAAATGCATGTCAAATAGACTTGTGCATATGATCGAATTGGTGACTTGACAAATATTCCATGGTTTTTGTTCGATTGGGACGTAGTAAGATGAAATGATTGAATTACACTGTAGCTAAAGCTGATAGGTTCATTATGTTCTTAAAACAATCACATTTTCTGGGTAGCCATGACATATTGCTAGATGTCAATCATGGCTTATAGGACCTAAAGATTTATCGGGAGAATTAATTCTTTTGGGAGTACTAATGTGTTAGTACAAGTCTTACTACTAGCTTAGTGATGAACCTAGGGATGTCACACACCATAAATAATTAGGATAACGTGGAACAAGAGAGAAATAATGTTGCAAATGTGTTTGCAATTACTGTAATCGAATTGAGTTGACTTGAAATTAAATTTAATTAAATTTGTATTATAGTCATGAGCCTACTTGTATATGATGCACACGCATGCCCAAACTGAATATATGTTAATGTATTCCAAATGCACATATAAAGATTATGTCATTTTTATTTATTCATTTATTTAATTGATTAATCAATGAGCACATGGTTAGCAATTGTTGCTAACCATGTGCAACGCACATCACATGTGCGTTTAATAAATGATAATTATATAAAAAAAATAGTAAAGCTTCGTGCATGAATTGCTGACCATCATGCACGATGCTTTGTGCATGGTCAGCAACGGTTGCTGATTTGAGAAGTTTTTTTTTTTTTTAAAGCATAACGGAGGGCATGAGCAACGGTTGCTAAAAAGGAGAAAAACGTGTGTTTCGTGTGTTCAAGATGCGAGAAAGAAAAAGGATTCTCTCTCATTCGGGCCGTGGCTAAAAACATCAAGGATACGGAGGATTGTCTCCACGAGATTGCTAGCACGATCAATGTGGTGATTATCCGAAAGTTCTCTCTTTCATTCGACGTCCATTGGTGCTGTTTCTGAACTAGAGGTCCGACGTTTGTGAGACTTGAATTGAAGAACATTCGAACCAATTCGTTTAAAGCGCGCTTCGAGAGGTAATTCGTTGAACTCCCTTTTATATTCAGATTTTTTTTTTTTATTAAAACGCATGAACAACGCATTTGGAGAATCATGTATAGAAATATATCATCTTTGTTTCCGTCGTGTGCTTGTTAATTTTACCTATACATGATTCATGAAACCCCAATAGTGGTATCAGAGCCAACCTTAGGCGTTTTTTGTGCGTTTAATTGATTTATAGTTCAAAGATATTTTTGCGTTCTAATGGTCAATTTATTTTTGTTAAGAGAATCTCTTGCTCTTATGTGGCCTATAGAAGTTGATTAATTTATGTGATAAATTTAATCAACTAAGCAAAAATTGGAACTAAATTAGTTTTGACTAAAAAATCCGTAACTTGTTATACTTTGTTGTGTTTATATTCTACAAATGATTTGCGATTGTGAATTTAAAAATGACAACGCAACTTCCGTTCGGAATCACGCTCGTGAAATTTGTTTCATCGATTTTGATTTCTTGACGTGGTTTTCGTTGTTCGACTTTAAATTTAATTAAATGCATAATTTTATTTATGCCCTCCGAAGCTTTAAATTTTGAATTTATGGCTTGCAAGGAAGGGTGGTGATCATGGAAAAATCTCTAATCATTATAATTGTTATATGGATGAATGTATGATGATTACAGGAATTTTTTTTTTTTTGTTTTGTGGTTGTAATTATTAAATGGAGGCCGCGTCCTTCATTTTATATTTATTTTCATGAAATGTAATTTTAGCATAGTTTAGTATATCAATTGTTTATGTAAATGCTACGAGAGAGAATGAGCCATTGGAGGAGCCATTAAGCCGGAGAGCTATATGGGCCTGGTCTTTGAAGAGTTCAAAGATTCAAGAAGAAATGAAGGGTAGGTCTCTATTATTAAAACATTAAAATGGCTAAATGGGTCTCTTTGACTCGAGACCCATTGAACCATAATTCCATGATCACCATGTAAGATAGATGTTTATGTGATATCTATTTATTTATTGTGTTTATGTTATCATGCATGTTAAACCAGTTAATGTGCAAAGTGAGACCGTTAATAACGACCCAAATCTCCTTATTAATAATATTAAGTTGAAATGGGTTTCGGATTCGTGGCCTTCTATCGCCGTGGTTTGATCCAATATTATAGTGGTTAATTGACCAGTTATGGATACATAGGGGTTAATTATCATTCTTAATATTAGACCACTCCATTATGCATGTGATGCTATGGGGTTGGAGCCAAATGACTTCTAATAACTGTCAGGTGAGGGAATTGTTCATGCTTTCAATACTTGCATGAGACGATGGGCTAGAATTAACTATAATCATGATGCCAATAACTGTTAGGTGAGGCTTTCATGGTCTAGAGGCCGAAGTTATGATTAGGACTCGCATATGATGCGTTGAACAAGTTGGTTCACTCACTAAGTTCATAGGACACCAATAACTATTATGTGAGGTGGGCTTTGGGCTAGTGGGACTCCAATCCCCACTAGTAATCTTTACCTAACAAAGATTACCGCTTCCCATCTTAAGGAGTATGGGATTCGAATATAAATTTAGTGGGAGAATCTATTTCATTTAAAGGCCAAAATGAAATAGTTATTTTGAAAGATACAACGGCTAATAATTTATTTTTTGCAACAGATATATTATTATTCTGAAAATGGTGACCATAAACCCACTCGCTTCTATACTTGATAAGAATTGTTTGACTGGACCCAATTTCACTGACTGGGTGAGGAATTTGAGAATTGTTCTCAATTCAGAAAAAAATGGGTATGTGCTGGATGAAAAGATGCCAAACTCATTTTCTGAGGGTGGGACCCAAGAGGAGCGTGTCACTTATGATAAGTGGCGTGACGATGACTTAAAAGTTAGGTCATATATGCTTACTTCGATGAATAATGAATTACAGAAGAAGTATGAATCTATGGAAGATGCCAGGTCGATCATTTTGCACTTAAAGGAATATTTTGATGAGAATGGTCGAACCTTTAGATATGAGATATCTAAGGCATTGTACCGTATGAGGATGGTTGAAGGATCATCGGTTAATGATCATGCTTTGAAAATGATCTGGCACATTGAAGAATTGGCTAGGTTGAATCTCGTTATGGACAACGAGTTAGCTGTGGATTTGATCCTCCAATCTTTACATGATTCCTTCTCTGGTTTTGTCCAAAACTTTCACATGCATAAGATGGAGAAAACTCTCGCTGAGTTACATAGCATGCTGGTAGTTTATGAGAAGGAAATGCACAACACGAGACCAAATGTAGTGGCTATAGCTAAGGCTTCTTCTTCAAGGGGTAAGACTGTTTTAAAGAAAAAGAAATGGAAGAGGTTTGTCAAATCTGTTGTGCAACCAAAACCCAAGATTGAAAAGTGGAAATGTCATTGCTGTGGTGTCAAAGGGCAATGGAGGAGGAATTGTAAGAAGTACCTTGCGAGCTTGAAGGTCAAGCCTAAGGACCAACCTTATGAAGGTATGGTGTCTATGCTTATTGAAACTAATCTTATGGTTAGTGTTGAATCCAGCTCATGGGTTCTAGATTCTGTTGCAACTTCACATATTTGTATGTTTTTGCAGAATCTGAAAACAAGCAGGATGCTAGGGCGAAATGAGATTTTCCTGACATTTGCCAATGGAGTAAGAGTTGCTGCGTTAGCTATAGGGACTTTTCGTTTATGTTTGTCTTCTGGACATGTATTGGTTTTAAAGAACTATTTGCATTATAAGAATGCTATTAGGAACATCATCTCTATACCTCGTTTGGGTAAAGAGAATTATGAATTTTCTTTTGCTGATGATGTATGTTCTATTTATCATAATAGAAGATGTGTTGGTACTAATTTATTAACCAATAATCTTTATACCATTACAATGTTCGATAATGCGATTACCGATGTCAATAAGCAAAGTAGAATTGACATAAATGCCATAACTAATAAACGCCCTAGAGACAGTCCAAATAAAAAGTATGTTTGGCATTTCCGATTAGGTCATATTGGAAAAGACAGAATTAACAAGTTGAGTAATGATAGGTACATTGATCCATCAAATTTTGAGTCATACTCGACTTGTGAGGCATGTCTTCTAGGAAAAATGACCAAAGCGCCATTTGTAGGATATAGTGCGCGAGCTGCCGACATATTAGAATTAATATATACAGATGTATGTGGACCAATTAATGAAACTGCTAGAGGTAGTTATAATTACTTCATTACCTTCACTGATGATCAATCACGGTATAGTTATTTATACCTAATGAAGTATATATCTAAATCCTTTGAAAAGTTCAAGGAATTCAAGGCTGAAGTTGAGAAACAAATAGGAAAATGTATTAAGGCTCTTTGATCGGATCGAGGAGGTGAATACCTTAGTACTGAATTCCTGGACTATCTTAAAGAGAATGACATTTGATCACAATAGACACCTCCTGGAACTCCATAACATAATGGTGTATCTGAACGAAGAAATCGTACTTTATTAGATATGGTGCGATCTATGATGAGTTACACCGATTTGGCAATATCCCTTTGGGGATATGCCATTGAGACAGTTGTATATATACAAAAAAGAGTACCATCCAAATCTGTTCCAACTACGCCCTATAAGATATGTCATAGTAGGAAACCTAGTCTTAATTATATTAAGATTTGGGGTTGTCCAGTTTTCGTAAAAAAAAGGAAATTGGAATTTTTGGAGGCAAGATCTGAACAATGTCACTTCATTGGATATCCAAAGGAAACTCTTGGATATTATTTCTATTTTCATTTAGACCAAAGAATTTTGGTAAGCAAGCACGCTTCTTTTTTGGAGAATCAGTTCGTCCAAGAAGGTGGTGCTGGGCGGAAAATAATCTTATAAGAAGAAAATAATGAAGTACCAAACAACCGAGTTCAGATACCAATCTCTGATTCAATGGGAGCTTCTGATACACAACCTCTAAGAAGAAGTGCGAGAACGTCTTGCCCACTTTCTTGTTATAGACACTCGGTTGAACATATTGAACCATTATTCATTGTGAATGATAATAATCAACCTGGTAATCCTAAAACCTATGAGGAGGCGATGTCGAACATCGATTATGGTAAATGGCTAGAAGCCATGAAATCCGAAATGGATTCAATGTATTCTAATGAAGTTTGGACCTTAATTGACCTGCTTGATGGTATTATACCAATTGTCTGTAAATGGATCTTCAAGAGGAAGATGAATGTTGAAGGTCAAATTGGAACTTACAAAGTACGGTTGGTGGCGAAAGGATATCGTCATAAAGAAGGAATTGATTATGACGAAACTTTCTCACCTGTGGCCATGCTGAAATTCATTCGGATTATGTTGGCTATAACTGCACATCGTGATTATGAGATATTCCAAATGGATGTCAAAACGGCTTTTCTAAATGGTTTTCTCGAGGACATCTATATGGAATGGCCATGGGGTTTTGAATCCAATAGTGAAAAACAGAATGTGTGTAAGCTTAAGAGATCCATTTATGGACTCAAACAAGTCTCTAGAAGTTGGAATATCCGTTTTGATGAGGTAGTCAAATCGTTTGGCTTCATAAAAAATTCGAATGAACCTTGTGTATACAAGAAGATTAGTGGGAGTGCAATTGCATTTCTAGTTTTATATGTCGATGATATACTTTTGATTGAAAATGATGTACCAATGATATCATTGATAAAACTATTCTTGTCACAGAAATTCTCCATGAAAGATTTAGGAGAGGCCACCTACATTTTAGGTATGAAGATCTATAGAGATAGATCAAGACAATTGATTGGCCTCTCACAGTCTATGTACATAGACAAAGTGTTAACACGTTTTAACATGCAATGTTCCAAGAGAGGATTATTACCTTTTAGGTAAGGGATCCGTCCTTTCTAAAGAGATGTGTCTCAACACTCCTGGAGAAAGAGAGCGGATGGCAAAGATACCATATGCATCTGCTATTGGAAGCATAATGTATGTTATGCTACGTACTAGATCTGATATTGCGCATGCTGTAAGTATTACTAGGAAATATCAGTATGATCCAAGAGAAGAGCATTGGATAGCAGTCAAGAATATTCTTAAGTACTTGCGAAGGACTAAGGATTTATTCTTGATATATGAAGAAGGAGAATTTAAAGTTGTAGCTTATACTGATTCCGATTTTCAATAGAATCCTAATGATTATAAGTCTACGTCTAGGTTTGTCTTTACATTTAACAGTGGTGCAGTTAGTTTGAAGAGTTCTAAACAAAGCATAACTGTTGATTACACCACTGAGGTAGAGTATTTAGCCGCTTCTGAAGCAGCTAAGGAAGCCGCTTCTGAAGCAGCGTTTATTTTTGAACTTGGAGTCGTTCCCTCAATTGAGCAACCGATTACATTGTTTTGTGACAACAATGGGGCGATAGCTCAGGCTAAGGAACCAAGGTCTCACCAAAAGTCCAAACACATTGAGAGACGCTTCCATCTCATCGGAGAAATTGTTGGGAGATGTGATATCGCATTGCAGAAAATTGCCTTAGTGGAAAACATGGCAGATCACTTCACTAAGGCCTTACCTTAGTCTTCTTTTGAAAGGCATATTGACAAAATGGGTTTGAGGTACCAGACAAGTTGGCTTTAGTGCAAGTGGGAGATTGTTGGATGTATGCCCTAAAGCTACCATGTAATAGTTACATATTAGGGATTTCAGTTGTACTATCATTATTATTGTTTAATTAATGGCAGTGACGTATTCATTCATTTGTCCAATTATTTTATATTTATGAATGATTCCATAAGATCAGTTGCAACTAGACCTATTCTTGAGATGTCAATAATATATGTGATGGGTTCATAGAATCTTTAAATCGTTCCCGGTCGATGGATTATTGAGTGGATATTAATAATCCTGTTGAGACTGGTGTGTTCTTAACTTCACCATTAAATATTGGATACTTAAGGGAATGATGAGTCGTGAGTCATTGGGTATTGTGATGTCTAAGTTAGAACACGAGTGTTTGTATTAGACAAATTCACTGAACGTGATGATATGGAAGCTTTTAGCGTGGTCGGTGTCTAATTGTTCATGCTTTGATCTTGTGTAAATAATCCTTAGACCTGAGGCACAGTGTTAACTTGTGTGTCGAACAACTATAGTTCACAGGTGCACGTAATGTCGGATTGTTGATCCGTCTTTATACCTGATGGTCATAGTTTGTTCATATACGAAGTTGCCGATGTACGCAATATGGAATCTGTCTCCTTGTTACATGCAAGGTATAATAATGATGTCCTATGCAGTTTAATTATGACAATGCATTGAAATCCTCGGCCAGGGTTGTAATCGAGAATAAATTGTTTATGTCTTGAATAAAATGCATGTCAATTAGATTTGTGCATATGATCGAATTGGTGACTTGACAAATATTCCATGATTTTTGTTTGATCGGGACATAGTAAGATGAATGATTGAATTACACTGTAGCTAAAGCTGATATGTTCATTATATTCTTAAAACAATCACACTATCTGGGTAGCCATGACATATTGCTAGATGTCAATCATGGCTTGTAAGACCCAAAGATTAATCGAGACAATTAATTCTTTTGGAAGTACTAATGTGTTAGTACAAGTCTTACTACCAGCTTAGTGATGAACCTAGGAATGTCACACACCATAAATAATTAGGATAATGTGAAATAAGAGAGAAATAATGTTGCAAATGTATTTGCAATTACTGCAATTGAATTGAGTCGACTTGAAATTAAATTAAATGAGATTTAATTTAATTTGTATTATAGTCACGAGCCTACTTGCATATGATGCACATGCATGCCCAAAGTGAATATATGTTAATGTATTCCAAATGCACATATAAAGATTATGTCATTTTTTTTATTTATTCAATTATTTAATTGATTAATCAATGAGCACATGCTCAGTAATTGTTGCTAACCATGAGCAACGCACATCACATGTACGTTTAATAAATTATAATTATATATAAATAGTAAAGCCTCGTGCATGAACAATCAGAAATGGACGCACGATCAGCAACTTGTTGCTAATTCGAGAAGTTTTGTTTTTTAAATGCTACATAACGGAGGGCATAAACAACGGTTGCTAAAAAGGAGAAAAACGTGTGTGTGTCGTGTGTTCGAGACACGAGAAAGAAAATGGATTCTCTCTCATTCGGGCCGTGGCTAAAAACATCAAGGATACGAAGGATTGTCTCCACGAGATTGCTAGCATGATCATAGTGGTGATTATCTGAAAGTTCTCTCTTCCATTCGACGTCCATTGGTGGTGTGTCTAAACTAGAGGTCCGAGGTTTGTGGGGCTCGAACTAAAGAACATCCGAACCAATTCGTTTAAAGTGAGCTTCGAGAGGTAATTTGTTTAACTTCCTTTTATATTCAGATTTTTTATTAAAACGTACAAACAACGCCTTCGGAGAATCATGTATAGAAATATATCATCTTTGTTTCCGTTATGTTCTTGTTAATTTTACCTATACATGATTCATGAAACCCCAATAGTTGGCCCGCCGCCCTCCTCTAAAGCTCTTAGCCACCATAGTTCCATCGAAACCCATCGCCCATTGTTGCCAAATGACTTTGTTGGAATTGCTGAACAAGCGAACAACTTCTTTGTTGCTTTTGCTAATGTGGTGGGGTCTAAAAGAGCATGCAGGGGAATGAAGAGAGAGAGAGAGAGAGAGAGACTCTCTAAGCGTGCAGAGGAGCAGAGGAGAGAGAAGAAAGAATTTGACATTTAGCCCACTGGGGACACATGTCGCATCCTTATAGCGCTTCCTATTTATTGTGTTGGCACATTAGACATAGCCAATATTTTCTCCAAAACCTATAGTGGACCACAATAGTTTAATATAACATGCAACTATTTTTATTGCTTTCATGCCACTAAAGAATCGCTAGTGACGTATTGTTGCTTCGAGCGTAAGGAATTTCTGCCAATTTCATGAATTTCTCAAGATGGATGGGAAGTAATTTGGAAAGTTTCAAATTTTTTTCTTGTCTATCCTACTTTAACTCTCAATTCACTCTTAAACTTTTGCTCACCCTCTTTGTAGAGTGTAGGAATTCAACTCTATGATTAAAACTAAACATCCCCACTCTCAATCCTCTTTGAGAAGATGGGGAATCGAACTCTACGCCTCCCTCTTTTCATGTGGAAAGAGTGACCACTGTGACGACTGCCAGTAGTTGGGAGGATTCGATTCATCACTTTACTTCTCAACCTCAATGGCCTTCTTTAGTTAAAAAGAAAAAAGAAAGGAAAAACAATATCTCAATTAATTTAAGAGTTCTAGTTGTTGGATTAGAAAAAAAGGAATTAATACCAAGAAAAACCCAAAAATAATACATATGTGACAAATTTACCCGAACTAATATTTTAATCACCATAAACTTCAAATTAATGCACTTATAACAAATTTACCCAAAAATAATTTTTTGATAACCAAAAACCCCCGACTAGTACATTTTTGATAATTTTACTATCTGTTAGTTTCCGTTAAATCGGATTAATACAAAGAAAAATCACGAACTGGTACTTTTGTGACAAAAGAATGGTAAAAGTCAAAACTGATGCACCCGTCAACTGTTATATGTTATATAATTTAGCAATTTGATGTAACGGAAAGTAAAATTATTACAAATGTATCAATTTTGGGTTTTTGATAGTAAAAAAATTAGTTTGAAGTAAGTTTACCACGATTATACTAGTTTGAGGTTCTTCATAGTATTTAACTTTAAAAAAAAAAAAAAAGACATCCCAAAGTATGATAACATTGCTCATGTGTGTGACATATATACTCACATCGACCGAAATTGTAGTTTGCTGATTAACTTGGGTGAAGAAAGTTAATTAGTGAAATGACGATGCGAAAAAAACCTCTCTGTTTTCTCAATAGGTTTGAGTGCTATGAAAAGTAATCTTGATTCGCTTTTTCAAAATACCGACACATTGTTAAGAAACTTGGGCCGATTCAGGGTCATCTCTTCACTGTTCAATGATATAGTATATTAAGGTTAGGTGGAAAAAAATGCGGGTGGGTGATGTTGATGCAGGTGGCATATGTTTATAATTTTAGGCACCTTCCCTCCGCACATGTTGGCACTCCTGCCTGGTCTTTGCTCGAAATTAGTCGCCCTCTATTGATTTCTTCTGTCCAGCAGATGAGACGTGAACGAAACATCGGGAAAATTGCATTTTACCGCTCAAGTTCTCAAAATTGTAACATGTCGCGTGTAGATATGTCGATATATGCAACTTGCCCCTTGAATTTCAACAAATCAATTGCATCGTGTCCCTTGGTATCAATTCAGACCATATATTGGTGGGAATTCTGATTACGTGACAGCACTCGACTGGTTACGAATGGCAGAACAATTCGGAAATGCATTATATGAGAGAATTTAATTGGAATCAACGCCAACGCACAATAATATATAGTTTTTATCTTATTTTCTCATTGGTATAGAGCCTTCTCTAGCTAGTCGCGTGCATTTACGTGATCAAATACGCGAGAAAAATTTTGTTGTAGTCATCACATCGGGATATACATAATGACCAATTTCAAAAAAGTTGGGAGAAATTGTAAAAATTGAAACTTTAGCTTGGGGATTAAAATAATGCACCCTTAATAAGTCTTTTTCAGCCCCTCCTCATATCAAATTAATCATAAAGATCTTTATTTTTATTTGTTCTTGAAGGAGAAAATTATTGCATAAAAATTGAAGTTGAAGCATCTTTCAGAATACATTTCTTTTACGAGCATCTTTCGCCTTTCTATCGGAGCAGATGCGGATGTCCAATCATGCATTTGAGTCAAACTTACCCATTTTGAAAGCACCTTATTAGTTTATTATTATGATAAAGGTACTTAAGCAATCAGACTTGGTATTCAAACATCATCCATTACGTAAAGAGGACTAGCATCATAAAAAATGGAAAATACCTTAAGTGGACCATAACAGTTTAATATAACATGCAACTATTATTATTGCTCACGTGCCACTAAAGAATCGCTAGTTTATTTCTTAAAGGCAACTTCCCCTTGAGCTGCCACTTATCACATATTGTTGCTTCGAGCGTAAAGAATTTCTGCCAATTTCGTGAATTTCTCAAGATGGACGGGAAGTAACTCTGAAAGATTTTTTTTTTTTTTTAATTTATTTGTCATATTCTAATTCTCAGCTTACTCTTAGATTCTTATTATGTCTCTTTGCAGAGTGTGGCAGTCGAACCTTACACCTGAAACTAAACGTCTCCACCCTCAATCCTCCCTAAAAAGGTAGGGAATCGAACTTCCCACCTCGCCTTTTCTACGTGGAAAAGATGGTGACCGGGGCAATTCCCAATGTTTTAGAGGATTCGATCAATCACTTTTCTTCTTGTCCTCAATGGCCTTCTTTAGTTTAAAAAAAAAAAGAAAATAAGGGAAAAACAACATCTCAATTAATTCAAGAGTCTTAGTTGTTGGATTAGAAAAAAAAGAAGGATTAATATTACAGAAACTCAAAATCAATACACTTGTGATAGATTTATCCAAACTAATCTTTTAACTATCAAAAATTCCAAATTAATACACGCATAACAAATTTAATTGAAAGTAATTATTTGATAATTAAAAACTCTAAATTAGTATATTTATGATAATTTTTCCATCTGTTAATTTATGTTAAATTAGGTTAATATTATGAAAAATCACAAACTGGTAAATCTGTAACAAATGAATGGTAAAACTCCAAACTGATACACCCGTTAACTATCACGTATTATACAATTGAACAATTTGACAGTAAAATTTTATGGAAATTAACAGAAGGTAAATTTATCACAAATGCACAAGTTTGGAGTCTTCGGTGGTCAAATAATTTATTTATGATAAATTTATCACGAATGTATCAACTTGAGGTTCTTCATGGTAATTAACTAAAAAACAGAACATTAGATATTCTAAAGTATGATAGCATCACCTGTGTGTGTGATGTATATACTCACATCAACTGACATTGTAGTTTGATGATTACTTTGGTTAGACAAAGTTAATTAGTGAAATGACGATGCTAAGAAAACCTTCTTCTTTTTTTCTCGTTAGGTTTGAGTGCTATGAAAAGTAATCTTGCTTCGCTTTTTTAAAATACGGATACATTGTTAAGAAACTATCGGTTTAATAGGGCACATAATTAGTGCAAATTGACGGTCATTTCTTCACTATTCATATCCGTCGATTTCTTTCACTATTTAGGTTAGGTGAAAAAAATGCGGGTGGGTGATGGTGATGCCAGGTGGCATCCGTTTATATTTCCAGGCAACTTCCCTGCGCACATGTTGGCACTCATGCCTCGTCTTTGCTCGAAATTTAGTCGCCCTCTGTTCATTTCTTTCCAGCAGGCGTGAACGAATGATCGGGAAAATTACTTTTTTCCCCCCTCAAGTTCTCGAAATTGTAACATGTTACGACTAGGAGTGTCGATATTTTAAACTTGCCCCCTGAATTTCAACAAATGAATTGCATTGCATCCCCTGGTGTCGATTCCGACCATATTTTACTGGGAATTCCAATTTCACAATAGCACATGACTGGTTACGAAGGACAAGTTCGTTGTATACTTGTGCACCTCCATAAAAGTAGAAGAACAATTCAGAAATACAATATATATGAGAGCATGTGGGTAAAATTCTGAAGATAATTTAATTGGAATCTGATGATATATAGTTTTTATATTATTTTCTCACGGGTACAGAGCCTTTTCGAACTAGTCCTGCGTATTTACATGGTCAAATATGCGAGAAAAATTTTGTTGCAATCGCCACATCGGGATATACATAACAACCAATTTCAAAAAGTTGGGACAAATTGTAAAAATTGAAACTTTAGCTTGGGGCGCGCCGTGGCCACAAAAAGATGCATGCGTACCAAGTAAATACTAGGCAAACGACCAGAATTAAATAATCAACTAGATTTGACTATGCATCTCCGACTGCCCCTCTATAAATTAAATTCTGGGCCCTTTCGAAACTCCCACCAAAGCACCCGTAGAAACAAAAACACTCACCACAAAGATTACCAAATGAGCGCCGACCGCCCCATCCCACGCCGTACGGATGATGATCCGGCATCACCACCAGCAGCAGGGCCGCTGTCCGACTGCTACAAGCTGATCAATGGCCGCTGCATCTCTTTTGCCAGGTACGTTGGCCTCCTCATGGTCATCTTCCTGGCAATACTCGCCGGAATGCTGCTGGAGCTCGGGCTCAACCCGGGCTCTTCCCCTTGGTCCCTCAACATCTCCATCTCCGTCGAGTACGCTCACATGAAGCTCCCCTCGAGCTTTGATGGCCAACTCACTCTCTCTCGTCCCTCCCTCGTGTCCCCCTTCACTCAGGGCCCCGGCTGCCTGACCTCAGGCCGAGCCAAGGCCCAGTCAAGGCTGGCTATCTTCATTGACTCGGGCGTGAACGGCCTGGTGAGCACGTTGAGTGGTGGGGAGGTGACCATTAACATGGCGGTGAGAGCCGAGTGGAAGCTGCGGTTGGGTCCGTGGTGGGCGGCCGTGTTTGACGTGGACATCTCGTTCATGGCCTTGAGCTTCACAGCTCCCTCCGACGGTGGGGGCGGTGGCGATTGGATGATCCTCCGAGGCACCCTGAGCTGCTCGCTCGACATCATCCCTCAACTCTGGTAAGAAAAATTACAAGCTCAGCGCGTGGTTAGTTGTTTGATCCAGAGCGCGCGGTTGGTTGGCACTCTCATTGATTGCACTGATATTATTAAAGAATGTTTGATTCTCACGGTCGTGTGTTGTCTTATTCGATTTTTCAGGTTCAGGTGGAGACTGTGGCTTCTATCCATGCATCGGGGGCATAACTTGGGAGCTTTCTTTTTTTAGCCTATTACTTTGGCGAATACTTCATATGTTGAGGACTCTCCGTCTCATTTGCTGTTGTTGGTTTTTTTTTGGTCGAATGCTGTTGTTGGTTTATGTAATACTTCTTTTGAAAATTGTGTATTCTCAGTATATCTTGAATCTTCGAGTTATGCCCAGGAAACAAATTTCCCTTTATATGTCATTAATATTCGAGGTTTTGCAAGTTTTGCCCCTTTAACCTAATCCCGGGTCAAGCATTGGCATACAATCTCAAAGCTCATTTAGATTTTTCAGTTGCAAAGGAGACCAATTCCGCCGATCTCTCGGGATGGACGGGAAGTGATTCCACAGGATCCATCAGAAACTACTATGTATTTTGGCAGCTAGACAAAGAACAAACTGCAACGCATCGGCGGTCTAGCTTGCCAAAATCCAAAAATGGATCAAACGATACCATTACATAAAAGAATGAGATGAGAAGCCACAAAAATGTCAACCACTGAAACAAGAAGCCACAAAAATGTGACGGTGTCATTCAAAATCTCAAAATACAAAGTAGTACAATTAGAAATGAGTAGTTCTAGATTTCATGTAGGTTTCACTTGAAACTTATTATTCGTCAGAACGGATTTCTCATTTTCTAGAACCTGGAACTTACCCTACATACTTTGAAATTTAGAACCAACCTTATCACAGGTTCCATACATATTATTAATTAAATTATTATAGTGAATCATTATCTTTAATCACCACCATTTATTGTTACCATCCATTGACCATAACTTATATTTAGGTACATGAAAAATATAAAACATTAACAAAGTAAAGTCTCAATCATAAACTAGCGATTCCAAATTATACACTCATCATTACACGCCATAGAGTACTTATAATCGCATGAAGATATAGATCAAGAAAAACACAAAAACTAGTTTCAAGTTTCATCTACCTGGAACTTGGAACCTATCCATTGAAACAACTTTTCCAATTTTTGGAACTTAGAGCCTACCATGCAAATCTTTGAACCAAACAGGTTCCCACCAGTCTAATTCTTCTTCAATTCCGGTTTCTACCTTGAAACCATACTCACCCCTAGGTATAATCTGAAGGCCTCTTACTATATGTTAAGAGGCTGTTTTTCACCATTGTTCCCATCTCCTCAATTTTTCGTAATTTTTTAATATAGTAATTTCTGAAAATTACGAGAAATCACAGAAATTTAGTTATATTTTCATGGTTTTGTTCTCATAAAAGTTTTATAAAATTAAACGGCTGTGCATCTTAGTTGACGATCTCTGATTTTATAAAAATTTTAATTGAGAAATGATTAATTGACGATCTTTAATCTACTTTGAGAATAATAGTCTGCTCTGGATTACAAAAAATAAAATCACATATAATTTTAAATTGTTGTGAAGTCTACTCTTTCAATAATTTGTAGCTCATAATAAATTGTTATTTTCACAGTAGCTCAAAAACGGTTATGTTAGCAAAGCCCATTTAATTTTCTATGTTAAATTATGTGTCAAGATTGAGCATTTGAATAAGATTCAAACCTATGTTAATTTGGAAACTTTGGATGATTAGCCTTATCTCTCGCACATGAGAAAACAGGAAATAAGCTTTCACTATCATCCGGTCAAACGCAATCTCCAGAGTGTATATTTGACTTCACAATTAGTTTTGATTGGAGGCAATTTGTATAGTTTGATCTGGTCATAAAGATTCTAAATACCTCTGCCAAGCTTCACACACTAATTTCAAATTATAATTCTTTTGAAGTCTTCTCTTTTTCGATTTGGGGAATCTCATGAACAAAAACCTTCCCTATCACATGGTTTGCTCAAAATTTTGCAGATGCTATTAGGTGCCACATGGTAATCTAAACTATATTCTAAAGATCATTTTGAATTCACTTATCTGATCTAAAGTGATGATTATTTGCTTTTTGCCCGTAGAATGAGTCCGCCACGGAACGGTGCATGACAACCATTGTTGATGATTAATCTCCATGTTCTTATTTCAGATTGTGTGATGTATTTTATTTTCACAGACTCGTATTATTTAAGAATTCTTTGAAAAAGAGCACAAGCATAGTGGTCCTTTATGTTATAACGCTAGTTAGATGACTTGTCCTTAATAATCTTTTCTTAATGCGACGGAACTACTTGCTTCAATGTATTCTATTGGTTTCACGAATCAGATTAGTTATGAGTCAAAACTCAATAAAATAAGCCCGATAATATGAGATTATTCGTCTTAGTATTTCGGATGATTGAAGCCATTTCATATTTATAATCTCATATATAAGTCCTTTTCTTAAAACAGTTAGCCAACTCATGGTCATTCACAAAGTTCTCTTCCCCCTTCCTTGCAAAGCCCGGGAAAATATATGAGTTTCTTGATTAAGATTACTTCCATCTCTTAAGGAAAGTGTAGGAATCTAAGATCTCGATGAGGCTTATAAAAGCATTATATCATGAATTAGAATAACATTTTACAACACTATATTACTACTTTTCTTTTTAAGAAATCCTTTTGAGTCTTAATATGAACTCAGTCTCTATATATGTGATCCATTCCGTTCTATCTCGGCCCTCCTTTGAACTAAACAAAAAAAAAAAAAAAATCAAAAGAAAAGGTTTTATTAATTTATGCATCTATATATTCTCGATTGAATTCCCTAAAAAATTTCGAACTTTAGATCAAATTCTAATTCTATCCCCGATCTTTTTTATTAAAAAAAAATCACAAACTTTTACTATAATCTCAAATCTGCCCCTTGTCCCAACATTGTTACTAGCTTCTTCAAAATTATTAACATTAGGGCCATATAAAGGTTCATTAATAGAACATGAGTCTATACCAACACCACAACCTTTGTGCGGAACAATAGCAACCTCCTAACATTGATAATTTTGAAGAGGCTGGTGGCAATTTTTGGAATTTAGGCATTATAATGAAAGTTGATGGTTTTTTTAGATATAAAAAATTCATGATAGAATTAAGGTTGTACCTAAAATTGGATATTTTTAGAGAATTATGCCTGAAAAACGTATGAAAGTTTCTGGACTTTGGACAGTATGGAGGACCCAACATTGACAGAGTCGAGGCATGTCCATGTGTCATACACGTGTTCATAATTTCCGCTCCGTGCATTTACACGTGGCAATCCTAGCTTTCCTTAAGCGGCCCAAGTTTATTTGCTTTAGGCTTTGTTAATATAATAATCTTTGGATTACTGTGAGAATAACAGTATATTTTGAGTCACAAATTCATGAAATAGTGAATCTCATAATAATTTTTAATTATTTATTATTTTACTTTTTATGACTTAGAACAAACTATTAGTCTCACAGTAAATTAAAAATTATCATATAAACATTTCTCATTTGGCTTTTTAGTGAAACTATATCACACGATCCATTGAACATTCGGTTTCCCATGCTTCAAAATCTTTGAATATGATACATAATTCAGGTCAAACCACTGCCCAGGTGTTCTTGATTGGCGCTTTTTAGAAGGTAGAGAATATAAAGTATCACGTGCTGGCGCCGCGCAAGGACAGTGTCATCCGCCGGCACACATGGTTAGTAATTTTATAAAATGAACTTTAGGATGTGCTATAAATTTCAACTGATTGAGGGGTTCAATGGTATGATGAATGGGCAACAATTGACCGAATTGCAACGGTCTTTACACGCAGAACCTATCATAGCAATCGTATATTCCTGTGTATGTCTCATAATATAACAAAATTATACCGACAAACTTTACATTCGCATGAATTTCACCTGAATATGATATGTATTTGTTTTTTGGTATAATTATCTAGCAAATCCTTAATATATCCTACGTTAGCTAATCCATTCTTTAAACTTACCTTCTGACCAAGAATCGCTAACGAGGATACAGGTCGTCCTATGTGGCATAACTTACGCCGACATGGATAATTTTTGTAATTATTTTTTTTTTCTGATCTTTTTTCTTCCTTTTTTTCAAATATTGATTTATTTTTTTTTTCTGGAGGGGCTGGCAAGGATCACCAAGGCCTTGGCAATGGCCAGCGAGGGCCTACATGCCTTCATTGGCCACTAGCAAGGATGTCACAACCCTTGCTTGTGCCCAACGATTGGTTAGCCGCTAACCATGTATATCCCCACATTCTTTTGGGAAAGTTAATAAAAACAAGAAAAGAAAAAAGGAAAAATGAAAATATAAGAATAAAACTCAGAAAATTTTTTTAAAAAAAAAACTGTAAAAATTGTTTACATCAACGATTTCCAACAAAAATTGATCGGAAGACTATATTGGAATATCGTTGAAAGATTAAAAACTGAATTGACTTATTTGAAAAAAATTAGGATTGAATTGGCTATAACACAATAGGTTTAAAATTTTTGGACAATTTTCTCACATATTTTGAAGTGATAAATATAAAGGGAATGATAAGAGCAATTCCAATTTATGTTCTATGTTTTGCAAAAAATGAATGATTTGAAAAACATTTTTTTTTAAATGATAGTTTGTATTGCTAAAGAAAATGAATATATGAAAAGTTTTTCATTGTTCACAAAAATGTTTAGATATAGATTGCTACCGATAATAAAAATATATTTTATTAGCTAATAATTTCAAGCATTATAAGCGACTGTTTTCAGGAAAATGGTGTTTAAATCAATCATTTTTGCAAAACAGACATATTTTACTTATGAAAAAAAAAAAGAAGAGACAGCCGATCTAGAAAGTAACAAGAAAGTAACTGGTGATATTGTTTTCTCCTCCTGTTCTTTCATTTGGATGTTCATCAATTAACAAGAAAGTAAGTTACACGCCATCTTGATCGTAAGCTAATCTTCTTCGAGGATTGGCATCGAAGCAATTTTCCCTCTGGCACGCTCCAAAGGTCAGTAAATATTATTGAATTGTTGTTGAGTAGGTTCTATCCAAGCAGACCAGAATGAAATCATGCAATTGCGACTTTATGTCTAAACAAACTATTCGCCTGTGATTGGAAAATTCCGTGGACCACGGAATACACGTCCTAATCGAACGTTTCCACTTGGCATGTCTTCACGCGCGTCACCAAGCCCAACTTAAGAAAAGAAAACTGGCTGTTTTCCATAATAGAATAAAGTTGACATTTTTAAACAAATAAACAAGTGAGACGAAGCAATCATTTGATGAAATAGCGCTCCTTTAAAGATTACTTCGATGTCAATCCGTGAAACCGCGAGATGGTTCCTGGATGGGACCGGACCAGGCTGAAAGCAAATCACCTTTACCTCCATCTTCTCTCTCTCCCCCTCCCTCTCTCTCTCTCCCCCTTATGTCGCAGCCCCTTCATAGGCGAAAAGAAAAAAGAAAAATTAAAAAATTAAAAAAATTAAAATATTATAAAATTATCCATGTTAACATTGGTTGTGTCACATAAGATGGTTATCATTCATGTTAGTAATTTTTGGCCAAAATTACCTGAAATGTACTATATTAGCAAATCATCAAAAAATTTATAGCTCAATTGACCAAATTTAAAGATTTATAACTGAATTTATATAAGTGCAAACTATAATTATATAATAAGATCAAATTTAACTAATACAAGGGGTTGAGCGCGATAAATATCCATTTCATTAGTATGGTTATTTAATTTACATAAGTAAATTATTTAATTAAACTAGTTAGAAGACCTGGAAATTATTTATCCCTTCATGGTTAAATAAAAGTTATTTAACTTTTAAAGTGACTTGGCCCAGTTGTTTGGGAATCAAAATCAAACACAGTTTGGCTAATTGTAGCAAATGTAAATTAGCACTAGTGAGGGATAATTTACTTAATTATTGATTTAAACCCTTTTTATCCGAAATACGGTTTATAATAAACTTAGACACCGATTGCAAGGTTAGGTGCCCAAATCGAACCCTGAGAACATCTAAAAAACGAGAAAAATAAGGTTTAAAGAAAATACTATTTAATGAAATCTTTGTTTATAATAGATAGTTTTCTCCGGCTGCCAAAGTCTTAAATTTTTTATGGAGAATGGTCCTCCTTCACTTTTTCGAATACCAATGCATCGTTAAAAAAAAAAAAAAACTTATCAATTTAATAAATAATGAGATTTTGTTAGAAATAAACTTCGTTATAGAACTTGTCAGGAGACCGCATCACTCGTTTATTTTTTAGGGTAGGTGCTACTGTAGATTCACCATCCGGTTAGACAAGAAAAGAGCGGAGAAAAATGAATATTGTAAACTTGGAAATGCGCTAGAAAATATTATCTAACTCTTCATGCTCCTACCTTTGCTCGCAAGATTACATTTGGAAATAACTAAATAAATAGATAAAATAGAAGCCGTCCCGGCAGCTTCCACGCTCCTTCTTAGTACCTCCTCAAGTTGGGACCCCAAACTGGCAAAACGGGTAAAAGTCCCCCTTCCTTTACGCTTCCTCTATAAATAACCAAAGCCACATATTGTGTCCACCGAAGCACTTCCTGTGCAATCTTTACCTCTCTTGCTTGGTTATATCTCTAATAACCCTTTAGAGAGGATCACAGAAAAATGTCCAACGCGTGCGGGATGAAGAGGAGCTTGAAGAAGATTTCGAAAGCGAGGCTACCCCCGAAGAGAGGACATATCAAAGTCGGGATCTTTGAAATGATTGTGAAGAAAGTGGCCGATATGGCATCAATGGTGGGGCTCGGACGGAAGAGAAGCCGTGTTGCGATCAAGCCAGCCTTGGCGGCGCCACTTAAGATCAGCGCATGCTCACTGGCCGAGTGAGAGTAGTCCTCAGTTTTTCCAGCAAACGCACTATTCAACTCTGCAATTGTACAACTGTCGATTGCTTTTCTTCTCAAGGGTGTGTTTTTGCTGCCTCTGTTGTCATGCTTTTTTTTTTTGGGGGGGGGGGGGGGGGGATGTTTAGCAATTAAAAGAGGGTGATTATGTACATATTATTTTTTATGACTCTATGGCAATGGATGATGAATTTTTAGGACAAGCCTAATAACTATTTTATTTCTAGCCAGAACTATTTTTCTGTTGGCAACAACAAATTTGAAATAGAATTTCATTTGATAACACAATTTCATTTTTCTATTTATGAAATAAATTTTTAGTCCAGAAATAGGTTTGGAGCATAAATGATAAATGAAAATTTTCTACTTCTCTATTTATGAAATAGAAATGAGAAATAAAAACTTTTTTCATCACTCGACCTCGCTATTAGCCAACCACACACTAACTGCCACTTGTGGTCCACCAATCGCAGTTGCTAATCACCACCCTCGATTATTGGTAGCGATCATCATCTGCTACTTGGAAAGGGAAAAATTTTATGTCGTTATCAAATAAATTTTTATTCTGAAAATAGGGATTTTATGTCATTATGAAATGCATGTTTTTCCTCAAAAACTTATTTTTATTACAATTTTTTTTGGCTAATAAAGGGATTAAATGGTATGATAGGAAATAACATATTTGTAGTTAGAAATTAATTTTTAGAATAAATTGGCTATCAGCCCTCAGTGTCTTCGATATCGAGAAAGAGAACAAAACGGAGGTTGACTTCATGGAATTGGATGGAGTATGCATCATTTTCTGGGCTCGTAGCCTCTTAGGGGAATTCAAATGCCCCATAAACGGAATTGCAAACTCATCTTTTACCCACTTTTCCCTGTTTGGTCAGAGAAGATGGCAATTCCATCAAAGGAGGGAGAGAGAGAGGGTGGAACGCATCGCCGAATCTCGTACGTTGTATGCTTTATTATGGGTCGGATCACGGAAGAGTTCTAAGTGGGCCCCTTTTCAATTCCGTGCCACATAATTCTGGAATGGAAAATCCATGTTGGGTCCCCAGGACAAGACTAGGTCCGCCACATTTCCCACGAAGAAAATATTGCCAAGAATATGTTTGCCAGGTCAGACTTAAGACCCCCAATAAAAATTAAAAATAGTCAAGACTTAAGACAGAGCATTCCATGCATGACTTGTGTGTCCAGACCGACTCACCTGTCTCTGTTTACTATCGCCATTAATTGACCTTTTATCCTCCCCCTCTAAAACTGCAACTTCAAAGCTCAAAATCCATGGAAGCGAGCTTCACTACGCCTCCATAATCATCAGCGATTGGTTGGTGCCCGCAGCCTCGCCCAAACCATCATGGCCGCCTTTGTGTGCGGCCGACGAGACCATGGAGGTGAGCCTTTCTCTGAATGAAGAAAAAGAAAAGAGAAGTAGAGAGAGAGAGAGAGAGTCTCTTACAATGAGAAAAAGTAAAGATGGAAGAGAAGAGAGTAATTTGATAAGTGGGAGCTACCTTACCACATGTCAACCAATGAATGGAGTGTTTTACCATTAGTGTGGAATTACGAAATATTTTCTCCATTTCCCACATATAACATAGAGCCAATCCTAGCTAAATCAAGAGAGGAATGCTGTTATGGAAAGAGAGCGATCAAACAATAAAAAATTTTATGTTATGGATCAAAACAAGAATGTAATAGGCTGACAATTGAGAGCCCATTCTGGGCAAGATCGAATTTTTTGGAGGTCAAACACTTAATTTAAGGTAAATTTGTTACAAAATGTAGCAATTGGGGGTTTTCAATGATTTTAACCGTTTTAAACAATGTCTCGGCATTGAAAAAATGAAGCAAGACTATTCTTCATTGCACTCGAGAAAAAGAAATTGACTTTTTCCACATCATCATTTCACTAAATAATTTTGTCCACCCAAGTTAATCATCAAACTATAGTTCCGACCGACATGGGTATGTACGTTGCACAAGGAAAATGTGTCATACTCTAAGATATCTACATGTTTTTTTTTCTAGTCCAACAACCAGAACTCTTGAATTAATTGAGATATCTTTACCTTATGTTTGTTCTCTCTCTATTTTTTTTAATACAAAAAAACTGAAGAACGCCATTGAGGTCGAGAAGTAACTAGTGAATCGAACCCCACCAAATTACTTCCCGTCCATCTTGACAAATTCACGAAACTGGTAGCAATTCCTTACTAAACACGGTGGACCAAAGCAATAGTACGTGACAAATTGACCCTAAAATCCCAAAACGAGTTTTGCGGGCAAATGGAACTTCAGACAGAGAGCACTCAAGCATGAACAATGGATCTTTGAAGGAGGACCAAGTGAGAGAGACATAGAGCATGGAGCTTCGGCAGAGAGAACTCAAGCATGGAGAGTATTGAATGTGAAGCAAGTGAGAAAGAGAGAGCGGGAGCCCTAGTGAAATATGTTCTCTAATATTTCAGCCGTGTAAGGAAAAAAATTTCGCGTTAGCATCACGTTAGTATTGTTTGAATTTAGTGGTTCACGTCAGCAGCCACATTGGACTTATAACGAGAATTTATGAAGGAAACATAACTAAGCATAAATGTATTATATGGGTACAAATTTAGGGGTTTTGATATCTCAAAACAATATCATAGTGTATATAATTTGAGATTTTTGATGTCACAGAAAAAAATTATGGTAAATGTGCCACAACAAGTATAATTTGAATGGCTTTTTCAATGAGAAAATCCTCCGGAGGGCACGTTACTTTATTACCAATATATGGTCATATTTTCGGTATTCAAATTTATTTTATCTTTTTGTATAATATAGTATCATTAGGTAAGGTGAAAAGCAGGTAAATCCCACTCATCATTCATATTAATTATGAGCACGGAC
The DNA here is from genome assembly GCA_016097605.1 of Eucalyptus guilfoylei. Lineage (NCBI taxonomy): Eukaryota > Viridiplantae > Streptophyta > Magnoliopsida > Myrtales > Myrtaceae > Eucalyptus > Eucalyptus guilfoylei. Next base: position 2,871,852 of record CM027861.1, read on the forward strand.
ATTTATGAAGCTTCATTTGTTTTTTTTTTTTTTTAAACATAGGATTTTGAAAATATTTTGGCGTGTAGTAATTTGAAAACATTTTGGTGTTTGCTTCTTTTTCATTTTTTTGTTTTGATTAAACAAGAAAAATTAATTATAATGATGCATATTTTTTTCCCCCAATAATAGCCAAGAGGAATCACTTAAGTTTCCACCTTTCCCACATGGGAAGGGGTGGGTGTGAGGTTGTAATCTCCACTTTCTCAGGGAGTTGAGAAGGGAATAATATAATTTCAAATGTGGATTTCAACTCCCACACTTTGCAAAGAATTAGAGTAAAAAGCCTGAAAGTAAAAATTAGAATAAAAGTAGAGCCAAACTAACTAAAAAAAAAGAATAACCAAGAGGATTACATCCTAAAAAGGTCATAGGATAGATGACAAAAAATTAATTAGACATCATGGATGTAATTTGAACATGAGATTTAAAAAATATCAAATTGGTATATTTGTTCCACCCCAAATTACTTTTTATTTCACAAAAAACTCAAACCAGTATATTTGTGACGAATCTACTCTCTTTTAACGTTTTTCTAAAACACTTTTATGAATTTTTGTTACACAAAATTGATTTAGAGTAAATATGGCACGGATGTATTAATTTACAATTTTTTGGGATGGAAAAATTAATTCTAGGTAAAAATGATACCAATGCATCAATTTGAATTTTTTGTGTGGTAACTCCTTTTACCTTTGAACCTGTTCCATAAAAATGCAAAATTTTCCAAATTTTTCATGCCTCTCTTTAGAAAAAGTTTTAGTTCCTTTGGCGCTAACACCTTTCGTGTTGGTGAAGGTATCTTCCGAGTCCGACCATGCGACGATTCACACCTTGTACGGCTGTACCACGAGATGGATCATCGATAGGAGTGAGGATTCTTTTTTTCTTATTATAGTTAAACATACCTGGGGCCCACTTCACGATGATCATTATTGACTAATCTCAAAGTGCGTTTATAAATTCGGATTTAATGTGTGTAGCTTTTGTCCATAGTTTGAGCAAGACATACATATATATTATTATTTTTCGCCTTTTTTTAATCACTTTCATTAATAGCAAGAACTTGAAAAGCGATGCGTCCCAGTGTTCGGTCGGCAAACGTGTCATCCTCCAATTAATCCTCCAATTACACTTGACATTTATTCCTCTCTTTTTATTATATTCGCCTTTGTCTTAATCATTTTCGTTAATATCAAGAACTTGAAAAGCAATGCATCACGTTTCATCCTTCAATTACGCTTGACATTTCTTCCTTTTTCTTTTTATTTTTTGAATTTTGTTTGATTCGATTGGCACGTCATCCTCCAATTACACTTGATATTCTCTTCCGTCTTTTTTTTTTTTTTAAATATCATTTTCTAGTACTTTAAAGTGCTACCTACCCTCTCCTAGAAATTTCGTCAACCACTTAAAGATTTTTTTTTTTTTTATGCCCAAAAGAAAGTCAACCTTGTTTAATTTTAAACGGGCGTGCAAAGCATGCTAAATATCAAACCGAAGGAAATTGAACTCGGGATTTCTTTTTTTAATGTCAGGATTTCGTCACTTTCGGAATGAGAACATTCACGGAAAGAAGGTGAATAGTCTAAAAAGAAGATGAACAGCGAAGGCTTCTCTTTTCTCATTCTTAAAACTTTCTAATATCTTATCATTTTTCTTTTTCAATTTTAAATTTTTGTTACTAATATAGTGCCGATCAAGTGCCGTATTGGCAAATGTGTTTCAAGAAAATAATAAAAAAAGTCACATCAGTATATTCTATTAGTTAAATTGGACGAATTAATAGAATGACTTGATTGTATCAAATAGACAGATTTTTTGACCTAACATCTTCGCAACAACTTTGAATATTTTTAGAGTACTTATCCCATGTTTTTTGGGAGTTGCTTTAGGTTTGGCAATAATAAGGTTAAACTTATGAGTTTTGAATAAGAGGGCATGATACTTTATTGTCATAGCATGGCAACCTTATAAATATTTTTCTAAAAATTTTATTTATATAATTAACTAATAAAAATATTTTAATCATCGATAACAATTTATGTTTAAACATTTTCATGAACGATAAAATATGGTTTTTGTTCATGTATTTCTGTAAGTGTTATAAACGATTACTTCAAGGAAATATTTTTCAAATCATTTATTTTTCGTGAAACAAATGAAGCTAAAATATCAAACGAGAGCCAATACCATCCCACCCCTCGTGTAAATGATAATCCAGCATAACCATCACTAGGGGTGGCCACGATCTGACCCGATACAAGCTAATCATCCGGCCGCCATAACATCTCGTTTTAATAAAAGGTTTGGCGGTAATAAACTTCTACTCGAAGTGAACGTCATGTGCACGGGCTTGACCTTCACAACTCTGTCGGACAGCGAGGGCGGCGGCAACTGGATTATACTCGAAGGCATCCTAAGCTGCTTGCTCGACATCATTCCTCAACTCTGTTAAGAATAATTACAAGTTCCTACTTAGTTTCGTATTTTTATTATCGCGGACGTGTTGGTTCACCGTACAAGTTCCTGCTTAGTTTCATATTTCTATTGTTGATGCTTAATATAACAACTTCTCGGAGCCGTCATTATTAAATTATGTCTCGAATTTAAGGTCGTATACAAGACCCGACCCGATTGAAGGATGCGGATTGATTTGTGTATTTTATTTTTTTTTAAATTTGTCAAGGCCATCACTGTGAATTTCTGGTGGTGTTCTTTATTATTCTCATTTAATGAGGGCAAATCTTAGATTTTTTTTTTTAATCTTATGAGTGAAACAGTGTCAATCTCAAATCCACGTAAATCTTTTTTTTTTTTTTTCGTGCTTTTATTTGTTCCCAAATCCTAAAGTTGTTCTCCTACTTCAAGCAATTTGGTTGAGTGACCCTAGGCATCCATTTGAAGAGTGGTTATAACCTTGTTAATGAAGATTGGGATCCTCCACATTTATCTAATATCGCCTTTCGCTTGCTACCAATAAAACGAAGTATGAGACTCACGGTCCTCATGGCTAGCGACGAACTTTCGACGACTGGAGCTGCTGCGACAAGCATTTTTTGAGGAGTTGCTGCCAATCTCGGATTACTTAGAGGACAGAGAAAAAGACACATAACGCAAGAATTCCAAATGACGTCTGAAAATAGTAATCCAGTGTCACCGTCGTTGAAGCCGGCATGGCCCGACCGGTTCGAGCTGATCATGACAGAAAGCTAGCTAATGAACTGCAGCATATACTGGTACCAAGATACGACGCCATGTATATGACTTGTCCAAATTAGCTCGTCCCTGGACAATGCAGTTTATGTGCTTTCTACATATACGTGGTCTGCTGCCACCTATTAACTTACCCGTTTTTTTGGGGGGGCTTTCTAACACGCTATAAGAGTTGGGTTTTGCCTGCACCATTGGCGTGTGCCTCCATCCCGTTAATCAAATTTCACGCGCTACGCACGATCATTTCTTTGTATCTCTGTTCATTAATTTAAACAGAATGGACACCAGCATCGCGTAGATGCTCCTTGCCAGCGATGTTCTAGAGAACAACGATCGACCTGCTTAGCTTCCTCACCGGAGAAACGATGAACATTGCATGTTACGGGTTACACGTAAGAATCGGGATGGGAATTGCGACACGGTAGTGTTACGAAATCGCACGTCGATTCCAGAAAAATAACGCTTGCAAACAATTCACCAAGCAGAATATAATAATAAAATAACAGAATCAAATGAACACGTTAGAAAATTTGTTATTGAAGTTCACCCAAACCTGGGCTACGTCTCCGCGCAGAGGCACTCTGCGAATTCACTAGACTTTGAAAAAAGTTGGAATACAACGATGATCTTCTCTCAAGATCAGGGTATAAAGAGATTGAGAACCCCCGTCAAGAAAAAAAACTCACTTTTTTCTTTTCTCTTTTTCTTACCTCTCTATTTTCTTTTTTAGCATCTTGATGGCTAAGGTCTTGCAATCGCTAATATAAAGATATCACTTTTAACCTAAAAGCAAATCTAATAAAAAAGATAAAAAAGCCCTTAAAAACAAATATTTGGCTTCATCTATAACAATTTCCTATTGAAGACAAATATACCCAAGCACCAAGCAACTTTGCATCCATCTTCTTCAAAAATAGTAGTTGAAAAACTTGTGCCTCTGCGATACTCCTCATCAATCAACATGGAGTAATACCAATGGTAGTAGTACAGAAAATATGCTTCTCTCTGTCTACTACCTTGGTCATCATGTCAGCTAGATTCTTCGAGCCATCAATCTTCTATAGCTTTAACTCATTATCTTTCAATGCTAACCTGATAAAGTGATAACGCTTCTTGATATGTCTAGTCCTTGAGTGATAAGTTGCATTCTTTGCTAAGTGCACTGCACTTTGACTATCACTCCAAAGTGTACTAACTGGCTGTTTTCGATGTAACTCCTCCATATAATCTTGTAACCACATGATTTCCTTGGAGGTTTCTGTGATCGCCACGTATTCTGCCTCTGTCGTCGATAAAGCCACTACTTTTTATAGTTGAGATACCCAACTCACTGCTGTACCTGCAACTATAAAGATATATCCAGTGGTACTCTTACCACTATCTCGATCACCTGAATGATCTGCATCTACATAACCCTGCAACTCGAGAGATGTACCACCATAACAAAGTGAGTAATTGGAAGTACCTGCCAATGCTCTCTGCCTAGGTTCTGCATATATCGACTCATAACTCCCACTGCCTGTGCAATGTCTGGTCTCGTGCTCACCATGGCATACATCAAATTCCCCACTGCTGATGCATATGGAACTACCGCCATCTCATCTTTCAAAGCTTGAGTGCTTGGACACATATCCTTAGAAAGTTTGAAGTGACTCGCTAGGGGAGTTGCAACCGGTTTTGCCCTGTCCATGTTAAATCTCTTTAACACCTTGTTCACATAGTCTTCCTGCGACAACCATAATTTCTTATTTTTCCCACCCCTGATGATTTTCATGCCTAAAATATTCTTGGCGTTTCCCAAGTCTTTCATAACAAACTATGATGATAACATCTTCTTCACTTCTACGATTCTCTTCATATTGGAACTAGCCACTAGCATGTCATCCACATATAAAGAGAGATACACAATGTCACCATCATGATACTTGTGAAAATAAACACAATGATTAGATTCACAGTGTGCAAATCCCTTTTTCATTCATGAAACCATCAAATTTTAGGTACCATTGCCGCAGAGCTTGTTTCAAGCCATACAAGCTTTTCTTCAAGTGACATACCATGTGCTCCTTACCTTTGACTTCAAAACCTTTGGGTTGTGCCATATATAGTTCTTCATCTAAGTCACCGTGTAAAAATGCTGTTTTTACGTCTAACTGCTCAAGATGAAGATCCTCCACTGCAACTATACTCAGCAGAACTCTAATTGATGTCATTTTCACTACAGGTGAAAATATCTCAAACTAGTCGATCCCTTCTTTTTTAGAAAAGCCCTTGACTACAAGTGTCGCCTTGTATCTAATGCTACCATTTGCTTCATTCTTAATCCTGTACACCCATTTATTTAATAAAGCTTTTTTACCTGTGGGCAACTTGGTCAACTCCCAAGTTTTGTTCTGAAGTAACGAGCTCGTCTCGTCTTTCATAGCACACTCCCACTGCAAGTGAGACGTGTCTACCTTTGCCTCATCGTAAGTCTCTGGTTCTCTTGAATTTGTATATAAGACATGGCTTAGAACAGTATTAGATGATGGATCAAAAATTACTTTTGGCTTTCTCACACGTGTAGGCCTTCTCAAGACAGGTACTTCAGGGTCGTTAGTTTGCTTCGAATCACTGTGTTCCTCTTGAACTACCTCTTCACTGATAATAGGCTCATCTTGAACCTCTCTTTCAAGTGTACTTTGATCTACTAGAAACATCTTCACGGGCATTGTATCTAATTCAACATACTCTGGTTCTATTACCTTCTCATGCTCTGTCTGACGATCTTTGTACATCTTTTCTTCATGGAATACTACATTGCGGCTGCGGATGACTTTATTATTCTCATAATCCCAAAGCCTATAGCCATACTTGTCACCACCGTATCCGTAAAAACGCACTTCTGGAACTTAGCATCAAGCTTTTTTCCATCCTCCTTGTCAATCAAAGCATATGCAATACAACCAAACACATTTAGATGTGAATAATTAATCTTTTTACTTGACCACCGTTTTTGTGGTATTTCTCCATCCAACGCACTAGATGAACTTATGTTGATAAGATAAATAGTTGCATCAACTGTGGCGGCCCATAAGTGTAGCGGGAGACCCGCGTGTAGCCTCATGCATCTCGCATGTTCTGGAATAGTCCTGTTCATTCTTTCAGCTACACCGTTCTCTTGATGAGTTCTAGGAACAGTATTTAACCCATGTATGCCCTCTCGACTCAAAAATTCTGCAAATTCCTTACTTGTGTATTCACCACTATTATCATATTTCAGAGCTTTAATCTGATAACCTGTCTCTTTTTCTACCATGGTCTTCCACATTTTGAACATCCTGAATACTTCTGACTTTTCTCTAAGAACATAGACCCAAGTCTTCCTTATAGCATCATCAATGAAGGTGACAAAACATCTCTTACCGCCATAAGAGAGTTCCTGAGTAGGTCCCCATACATCAGTATGAACCAACTCTAGCTTCTGACCTTTATTTTGTCGCCCATTCAATTGAAAACTAACAACTTTTTGTTTTCCATAAATGCAACTCTCACAAAAATCTAACTCAACTTTTTGTAAACTCGGAAGTAATTTCCTTGAGTGTAACTGCTTTACACTATTTTCACCAAGATGTCGCAAACTATAATGCCAAAGAGTAGACAAATTACCTGTAACCATTGTAGTTGCAATCATATCACTGATATTGTCTCATTGGAGAAGGTAAAGTGTACCTGTACGCTTTCCCTTTGCTACTACTCTTGCCCTTGAGGTTATCTTCCACTCTCCGCATCCAAAGGTTATTACCAAACATTCTTGGTCAAGTTTACTAGTTGAAATTAGATTTTTCTTTAATTTCGGAATATGCCTAATTTCACGCAAAACTAGACGTCCTCCACCTGAGATGTTCACAGTCACGGTTCCTTTCCCAACAATGGGACACATGTGGCCATTTCCCACAACCACTTGTTCGAAATCTCCACTAACATAATCATCAAATATGTTTCTTTGCGAGGTGCAATGAAAAGAAGCACCAGAATCAATAAGCCATTTATCTGTTGTCAAGTCAAACCCTGCAGACAAACACAAGTTATCTAGCAAAGATTCATCGCTAACCACATTAGCTCCTTGATTCTCATCTTGCTGCTTCTTTTTGTAGGCTTCACACTGAAACCTCCGGTGTCCGATTTTATGACAAAACCAACACTCATCTTTTGCAACCTGTCTCTTACCCCTTGATTGTGACCTGCCACGCCCGCTGAATTTTCCTTTACTTTTACTTCTTCCACGGTTCTCCACTGTGAGTGCCGTTGAAGATGTAGATGCAGAAAAATTATCTCCACCTGAGACTTTCCTTCGCATCTCTTCATCCATGATACTACTCACAGCATCATCAAGAGTTAAATCATCCTTCATGGTGCTCGAAATTCCCTGCATTGCGGTATTGTAGCTTTCTGGAAGAGAGCACAAAAATAATAAAGCTTGAAGCTTCATATCTAAATTTATGCCTGCGGATTCCAATTAACCCGTGACCTGTGTGAAACTATTAATATGCTCTTATCACGACCAAATTTTTGGGTGTGAACCACCTAGGATTTGGCTAATGGATTGTTAAGCCTAGACTTAACTCGGACTCTCCCAAACCCGTACCAATTTGCGACTTAGGTTCAAATATTTAACATGTAAAAGGGAGTCGCCACTAATCAGTTTATGGTAGGTCGATTAGACACCTAAGTAAAATAATGGGAGAATTATTTTACTTCTATGAACCAGAGACTTTGGATACAGGGACTTGGTTACGTTAAATTTCTTTAACGCCCTTTCGGTACCTTTCTCTTTTATTTTGGAAAAAAATGTTTTGCAAACAGCTTAAATTGATTTTAAATCTATCTCCCTAACATGTGAGGTGATCATATAGGTGTGCAAACCACCAATTTAACATCCAAGAAAGCAATGAATAAATTGCAGGACTTACCTCATAACAACGAAAGCATCTGCAATGTTAGATCAGAATTCATATCAACAATCCTAGATATGATTTGTAATTAACACGCAACCACTCCATTTTTTTTTTCATGATTTTCTCTTGTTGAATGAAAAAATGTTTTATGCAATGCATGCTACTAATCTAACATGAAATGATATGACGATATGACCTAAGCTATATGACATAAATAAGCATGCAATCTATCCTAAAGCATGAAATTGATTTATTCTAAAAAATGATTTTTGGTATTTTCCATGAGATTCAAAATTAAAGAAATGCAACAATTAAATATGCAATCTAAATTAACCAAATGACCTAATTCTAATGACGAGCAATTTCTAACTAGATGAACCTAGCAACAATTACTAGATGACGGGCATTTCATGAATCTAATCCTACATGACATGCGCATGATGATTTTTTTGTATTTTTTTTTATGAAAATTCGTAATTAAAATCACTAAAGATAAAAATCTAACTAAAGTGAAATATTTTCTATTCTAAATACCTTCTAAACATGCATTTAAAAAAAAAATCTAACTAACCTATCATGCAATCAATTCTAATCTACATGGGATGCAAATGCAATTTTTTTTTGGTACTTTCGGGATAAATAAAACAACTAAAAGATAAACATCAAATCATCCACGGTCATCAAAAATGTTATCCACCATTCGAATTGAAATTCAAATTTGATTATTTCGCTAATAAAATCAATAAATTGATCTTAAGCCTTAAAGATCAAGATATCAATTTTACTCCCGCGTGAATAATTATTCCATCTAAAGCCTTATAGATAGAATAAAAATTCGTGCGGTTGCGAATTGGATGCTACATCATGAAATTTCAATCATGCATTGAAAAATATTTTAAACAATGAAATAAAACCTTAAAACTAAAATATGATAAAGTAAATTTACCTAACAAATTAAATCTACCTAAAAAATAAACCTATCAAATAAAATAAAACAAATTTCTACCTAAATTTGAATTTTCCAAAAATCCAAATCGGTAGATTGAAACCCGATGGAGACTCGGCACGGCTAAGGATGGTGCAAGGGCAGCGGCTGTGGTGTCTGTGACGGTGGTTCACCAGGGGGTGATGGGTCGCCGTTCGGAGTGTCACGGTCAAGGAGTGCAGCATGGTGGTAGCTTGATCAAGGAAAGGTTGATGCTAGAGGTGTCGAAGGACAAGTATTGCTCGGAGATTCGCTGCGATTGCCAGGGCGGTGACTGGATTCGGTCAAGGAAGGCCTGCACTAATAAAAATTCAAACGAAAATAAAATAACTGGATCGGTGGAGGTCTCGGGCACATCAAGGATGCCTGGAAAATCTGCAAGAAAGTCGTCAAGTGCGGCCAAGCTGCATGCGCATGTCAGAAAGGGACAGGCTGGTGTTGCAAAATAGGCCGAGATAGATGAAGATTGTGGACATTGAAAGTTGTGCTGTGCTCGCTGGAATTGCTGGATGAAACACCGGAAAGTTGCAGAGTAGGCGAGGACTGGCTTCGTTGATGTTGGTCTCGGAAAAGCGGCGTCCGAGATGTGAGAATTGTGCGAATTAATCTCCACAAATCACCGCTCACAATTCCTCTTTAATTCCTTATTTTTTATATCTCCACTCACTAATGGCGTCTTAATGCTTCATGCCCTCCTTCTCTCTCTGGATTGTCTCTTGCAAAGTGAAGGCTCGCCAATCAAGAACGTTTTGATGAAGGTGCCCAGGCCAGCAACGTGAGATGCAACCCAATACACGGTCGTGTATCTCCACCGTGTGGTCTTCCTCTTACGAAGTGATAAAAAAGAAGTTCCCCGAAGAAAATAATACCCCTACGAAGTGATGAAAAGAAAAGCCCCCTTTTGTGCGGCCGTATATTCAATGTGTGGCCCCCTGAAACTCTACGTGAATAATCTATTTATAGGCCAATGATTAGGGTTTTTAAAAATTTTCCAATGCCCTATCCAAAAAATTCATCATATCTCAGAAAAATTTCAAATTCCTATTTTTCACGATATAATTTTTTATCATTAATTTTTGGGCAAATTTGCTCGCTTTGTGGGCTTAGTCCGACTTGCCAAGTTAAAGCTCAAAACCACTAATTCGAACCCACCTGTCACCGGTCCAATAAATAAATACAAAAAATGCAAATTAAAAATAAATGCACCTAAATCTATATGCTATGCAATTAATATTTTTTCAAGGATAAAATTAACCCCTAATTTTCTAATGCAATAAATGACTAAACGGGCTGCCAAAATTTAGGTATCAACAGCTCTGCCACAGAACTTCTATCAGATAACTTTATATTAACTAGTTTCTTCAACAAAAAATACCTTTTGATGTGGACGGCTTTTTATAAATATTCGTTAGAATATCCATGGTTTCTTTTGCAGTTTTTGCTTTCGCGATGTGGTACCCTGTCTTTTTCGTCAACCCTAGACGAATCGCACCTAATGCCTTTCGATCAAGAATTTTCCATCCGGCTTCTGCTGTCGGATCCACTTCCGCCATCTCGGGTTTCCAACCCTCAAGTGGTGCATAGAGATCTTTTTGATAAAAATAATCCTCTATTTGTAGTTTCCACCATCCGAAATCCTCCCCATTGAACTTATCGATTCTAATTTTATCTTCTGCCATACTGTTTGCTTTCAATCAAATGTCACCGAAAAACCCTCGATGTTCTCGATTAGCCAACCCAGGCTCTGATACCAGTTGTTACAAGATCGCATGTCGATTCTAGAAAAATAACGCTTGCAAACAATTCACCAAGCATAATATAATAATAAAAGAACAGAATCATATGAACACACTAGAAAATTTGTTATTGAAGTTCACCCAAACCTGGGCTACGTCTCTGCGCAGAGGCACTTTGCGAATCCACTAAACTTTGAAAAAAGTTGGAATACAATGATGATCTTCTCTCAAGATCAGGGCATAAAGAGATTGAGAACCCTCATCAAGAAAAAAACTCACTTTTTTCTTTTCTCTTTTTTTTCCCTCTCTATTTCCTTTTTTAGCGTCTTGACGGTTAGGGTCTTGCCATCGCTAATATAAAGGTATCACTTTTAACCTAAAAGCAAATCTGATAGAAAAGACAAAAAAGCCCCTAAAAACAAATATTTGGCTTCATCTATAACAGGTGGTACCCGGGCGGAGTATGAGGAGGAATATGTAAACGCATGGACTAACGTTGTCTCCATCACCGGTCCCGCCAAAGCCGCGTTTGTAGGTTTGCCCCCTTTGTTCACTGCAAAGTAGTGATCGTTAATTTTGCTTTGCATCTAATTTTCCATGCACCAGAGACGCATCACTAGACTTGCCATCAGAACTCATCATTCACCAATAACAGCCGCCAGCCATCGACATGGAAAGCCACAGAAATGCGACTGTCATGCTAAATCTCAACAAACAGAGTACAACAATCTGAAGGGACGTCCACTCGTTTTTCTCTTGTTTTTCTAGATGAGGAAGTCGATGAGATTAAAATCACGTGTAATTGGACAGATTTATTGAACTTCCTGAAAAGAATGTAGTCACGTCGCGACGAACCAAGTTGAAGATCATGACCACTTCGCTTCGCTTGATCCGCTCAGCTTCCTCGATCTCCTCTTTCTTTTTCAAAGAGCTCCTTCTCCTGTGAGGATGAGAACATTTCAGACAAGGCCTGTCAAGTAACCAAGTAAATCTCTCAACTCATCAAGATCCCTTAAAACGAGATACCTCCTTTGATAACCAGCTGTTGCCCTCAATTTGGAAGAACAAATCATTCATAAACTAATTGTCCAAATCACACTGGATGTCTAACCTCTTCCTACAAAACAAGTGCATATGCGTAGACGCTTCATAGGATATTCGATCTAGAAGTCAAAAAGCGAGGATCCCAATTTACAATAACACTGTACAATCACGAGTAACTGAAAAAAGGCGCAGAAAACACAAGAAAGATTAGAGGACACCAGGGATTGCGTCTTTGTCCAAGTTCTAAGTCGACTCTGCTCGCTTGCGGAGATCCAGAAACGCCTTCACCGACCACTGCCTAGCGACTCCATCGCTCTGCAACGTCAAAGACAAGCAATGGGAAAAAATAACCAAAAACCGTAAACCATGGTTATTATCAGACATTTAGCCCATAATTTTTTTAAGATTCTAGCCAAACGCTAGAATCTATTGTTATTTTTCTGGAAAATATTTTCTAGAAACATCATATTTTTTTGCAAAAAACAAAGCCTAAAAGAAAATATATCACCATTGAATCATAACAATATAATTTCACATCGCTTGATTGCTGAATGTAATTGTACATTATAAACACTGTTGTTGCCCTTCACTTAATAGTTAAAATTTTTAGGTTGGACTTCGAACATGATATCGGAATTAAAACTCCACATCGTTCATGCCCTAGGCAGACCTATTGAGTGCATGCATACCAAATTGGAAATTAAAAGGGCATGCGAATCATGTAGGACATCAAATCAAAACAAATTGAACTCAGGATTTCATTTTTTTCATGTTAGGATTTCATTGCTCTCGAAACATGAACAGTAAGCATTCAAGGAAAGAAGAAGATTAACGCTCTAAAAAGAAAATGAACAGTAAAAGCTTCTTATTTATTCATTTTTTTCATTTATTTATCAAGGAAAGAAGAAGATGAACGCTCTAAAAAGAAAATGAAGAGTAAAAGCTTCTTCTTTATTCATTTTTTTCATTTATTTATCTTCTTATCAATTTTCTTTCTAAATTTTTTATTTCTTTTTATGGTGAGCGCCACATTGGCACCACGTGTTTTAGGAAAGTAATTAAAAAAAAGCCATGCCAACATTTTAATCAACCAAAATTGGACCGATCAATGGAGGAATTTGATTGCACAAACTCAATAAATTATAGGACTTGACTGCATTTTTTAAAAGTTTTATAATTCAATTGCATTTTTGCGATAAGTTTTGATGCTTCTAGTGCGCTCAACCCATATTTTTTACATAGAGTTGCTTTTAGTTTGGCAATAATAACGTTAAAATGCGTGGGTTTTGAAAATAAATCTAAGAGTCATGAGAAAATTCTTGAAGAGGGCGCGTTACCGTATTGTCAATGCGTGGTCATCTCCTTAACTATTGAAATCCGTCTGGTTTCCTGGTAACGTAGAGCATTTTTCAGGTTCAGGTGGAAAAATGCGGCTGGACCTGCACGCCATTAACGAGTATGGACATCTATGGAACTTATTTTGTTTAGGAAAAAAAAAAAAAAAAAACACTTAAGGATGGTAACCTAGTTGCCACGTGGAACCTCCCACATCTTTGCCACGCCTGAAATTAAGGCGTCCTAGTCATCATGTCCCCATCCTAGCGGCGTAACCGTGAAGGAAACACCCGAGGACTACATGTCGTCGGCCCGGGGAGACAAACCCAAAGTTACCATGGCCATCGGGCAACTGTCAACGCAACGGAAGAATCCTAGTACCCAAAATACCCAACACTTATATGGTCATGAGAAAATTCTCAAGAGGGCACCTTGTTTTACACCTCGTCCGAGTTGGCTTGGCTTCCTTGCGCACTTACGCCGACATAGGCGGCCGCCTTCCTGGCGATTCTTTTTTCTTTTGGGTATCGGGAGTTACTGGTAATTTGCCAAGGGGGACCAGACCAACCGCAACTTCCAGACTACCAGATAATTTTTGCACCTACGTAACACCACCCTCCCCCCCAGGGGAACAATTGTATGTATACGTGCGTGAGTCCGCACAAAACTTCACACGAAGCTCTTGCGAAGAGAAAAACTTAACGCAGATTCCAAATGAGAGCCCCCCAGGCCATCCCATCCATTGCGAATAACGACCTGGCAACACTATCACCTTCCGATTGGTACAAGCTGATCATTGCCCACTTTATCGCGTTTGCTGTACCCACTATACTCGGCCTCCTCATGGTAATCTTTCTAGTCATACCTGGCTTAACGCCGCCGGAGTTCACACTTGACGTGGGCTCTTCCCTTTCGTCCCTCAACATCTCCACCTCCCATGTCAACGTCCAATGGAATATGCTCTCTCTGTCAAGAACCCTTATAAGCTCATCCTGTCAAGTACACTCACATGAAGCTCCTCTTGAGCTTCGGCCAACTCACTCTCTCTCATCGCTCCCTCATTACCGCCTTAACTCAATGCCCCAGCAACGTGACCACAGTCCGAGCTGAGGCCCAATCAAAGTTTGCCATCATCAACATCTTGGGCATGAAGGGCCTGGGGAGCACGTTGAAGGCTGGGGAGGTGACCATCGATGTGGTGGTGAAAGCCAAGCGGAGGCTGCACCTGGGTCCATGGTGGGTGTCCGTGTTTGACGTGTACATCTGATGCATGGACGTGACCTTCATAGCTCCAACCGACAACGAGGGTGGTGGCAATTGGATGATCCTCAGAGACACCCTAAGCTGCATGCCCGACATCAGCACTCAACTTTAGTAGCGTCAAATTGTTAAACAGAAAGAAAAAACCACTGAGAGAGAACCTCAAATAATAGAAAAATAAATTAATGGCATCCTTATTAAGTCTAAGTTCTTCTTGAGAATCTAGGCCATCGCCCTATCTCTCTCCTCTTCCTTTCATCTTCACACAGCTTTCTTTTTCAACTTCTATGAAAATGAGAGTCTGAGCTAGTTCTCTCCCTCCCCTCTCTATTTCCTTTTTCTTTAGTTGATTTGATTCTCTATTTTCTTTCTCTTGCTTTTCTCTTGTTTTGAGGAGCTTTTCTCTTTTGATCTAATCTTAGTTATGGAAGCTTCTCTCTCCCATTTTAAAGAGGTTTTTATCCCCCGATCTAGTCTAAATTTTGGGATTTTTGCAAGTATATTTTCAGGGTTTCATTTCCCAAGGGTTTTGTTGGTGTACAAGTCTAGTTTTGAAGGAGATAGGAGGAGTTTCATAAAGGTTTTGTTCTCACAGATGCGTTCATTCAACTTTGTTACCTTGAATTGTGACTGTGTTGGGGACGTCTAACCTAGGTGTGCTCCACTGAAAGGCAAAGCCATAATAATGGATAGAGATCTCTTATATGCTCATTACCGACAACGGATTTGATAATTGGCTGTCAATTATGATTTGAAGAAGGCACATATATGCTCTTTGAGCATGTAACCCCTAACCTGATGATTCTTCTTCTTAGGGAAAATGTCACAAATAATCCTTGAACTATTAACAAATGTTCAATTTCGTCCTTAGACTTTTGATTTGCTCAATTTAGTCCCTGAATTATCAACAAATGTCCGATTTAGTCCTTCCGTTTGTTCAAACTGTTAAATGATGACGTGGAGCGTTAAATGATGACATGGAGCTGAGTTGGATTATTAAATTTATAAGTTAATATATACTTTAAAAAAGAAAAACAAATTAGGGCTTCAAAAGCCCTCTTTTTCAAAGGGACCAGATCTGAGCATAATCACAAAAGCTTTTAGTGTTGGAATCTAGCGACACTGAACAGACGGAAGAAGAGAGAAAGCAAATCACCGAAGAGTGGTTCCACGAAGCTCAACATCAACGGATCCATCCTTGAGGTAGAATCGGAAGGAAACACCGCCGACATACATCGTGATTCCACAGGGGAATTCGGCTGCCAGGTTTGCAAAATCGATCTGCGTGTCCTCGACCGAGTGCATCGAAGCCCTAGCCCTCAAAGAAGCCTTCTCTCTCATGGCGACACAATTGTATCGGAAGAGATGAACTGATTCGAGGGGGGAAGTATAAAGCATAGCTTATCCATTTTTTATTTAATTTCTTTTGGTCGGAATAGCTTATCCGTTTGCGATCCTCTTTTTCACATCGACGATTCTTCTTCCTTCCCAACATCAGACTTCTCAAAATGCTTGGATTGAGACTGGAGCGAAGATGGTTGGGTTGAGGTTGACGCTGGCGACGACTCGGATCTTGGGGTCTTGGTGGGCGCGCCATCCCTCATGCAGGTGAAACTTCGAATTTGCTCAATCAGAATTCAAAAAGAGAGGAATAAGTGAAGAATCGTGAGAGCATCGCAATTGAAAACTTTGAAGAGCTCGTGTTTCATCTACCTTAAACGTGGATGACCCAGGAATTGACCAATGGGATATTGCTCATAATTCGGGAATTGAAGGACTTGCTTCCTAGAAGCAGATAAATTGGTTATCTTTTGAGTCGATTTTGACATTTTCACGTTTGTATACTGATTACACCAGATCCTCCCCGAAGCAAAATTTCAGAACTAGAAAAGCAAGAAGACGTGCAACAATTGAAGAAAGAAAGAGAGCAAGAAGTGGAGATGAATATATTCAATTGACACCTGAAGCTGAGACCCTATGGCAAAAGTGGCATAGGTTGGACATCCGTGTAGTTCAGTGAACTGACATTGAGCACTCACTGAAGGAGAAGGAACAGAGGAGGCTTGACCATACTAGTGTCAAGGAGCAAAAGCAGATGATTTTTTAATTCAATCCATAATTCTTCCCTCCATCAACTTCTCTGTGGTCTCGAGCTGTTTACAGCAGACATATAGCGAAGGAGGAGAAATTAGCAAATAGCAATAGGCCTAGTGATCATGATTGGTTGCAATAAAAAGTTGTTTTTTGAGGAACGACAATGTTAAATTCATTCACTGCTGGTGTTTGCAATGAAAAGTGATGTTCTTACAATGAAAATTCATTGAAGTTGTTACAAAAGAATTTTCATGTCTGCCTCTGAATAAGATTGGCTTGTTATTGTTGACAAAGCCTTACCATAATGGTCATGAATTCACCTGCAAAAGTTGAAAGATGGAATTGATAAACATGCATATGGCTATCAAACCATTTGAGAATGGGGATGCTGACTGAAATTACCTTTATTTAGATCTCTCTCTTTTTCATAAACCTTCATTGAGACATGTTTCGCTAAAGTAGCAATCAATGAAACACTCTTTTATAGGATAATATATTCTACTCAAGTAAAACACCTAAATGAGCTTGCAGGCATAAATTTCAAGATGCAGCAACCGAGTGTCGCAAAAAATACGAAGAATAAACTAAATGATTTCAAGTTTTCAAACCCATCGCCACTGCATTAGGTGTTCGCACTCAGAATTGCATGCCGGCTGTAAAAAATTAAGTTTCACCGTTGCACTTTCCTCGTCGACGTGGCCACCTGTTACCATTTAGACCCGATATCTACCAAAAAGCATGCATGATTGAAAAAACTAGTAGAACTCCTTATAGCAGAGTTGGCTGTCAAGTGTAAGCTGCAAACACTTCCTAAAGTAGGATAGTGCTTTGGTTTTTTCCTACTAACATACGAAGAGCAGAGCAAATAAAAAATTAACTGGAACGTGTGAAAAGATAATGCATATAGATAGAAGAACAATAGTCTCTGCTCCTTGGGGATCCTTGAAGGTAACATACGCAACTTGAGAATGCTCATTGCCACTGAAAGAGGAAAAACATAGCGTGAACCTCCATGGGAATCTAGTATGTGCTAAAATCGCAAAAAGTTTTCACTATCATCAAAGGGGAGACCGATATGCAATGGAACAAAAAATTAGAAAAAAACAACGGTTTTAGAGTCCATTCTTTAATATCCGGTAAATGAGCACAACAAATACAGAAAGAAGGTAACATCAGATAATAGCATCATGAAAATGAAAGCTAACCTTTGCATTTTAACATGTTCGATTTCACCTAAAAACAAAAAGAACTCCTCTATATCCAGCTCGAATGCACTGAGAGAAAGATTGCTGACTTTCATGGTCCTTATTTGGGAAGGAACAGCAGAAAGTAAAACACCAACCTTGTTTAGAGAGATTGGGGGACTCACAAACAAACAGCCACAGGCAAGCCAACTATTCAAAGTATTGAGTGTAATCTTTAACACCAACAGATTCGACAAAAATAAGGCCATTTGCATTTCTTTTCATATATTGAATGTACTATCAAAAACAACCCAGAATGCTTGTTCTCTTAACAACATTGCCACATCTTAAACGCTTCCTAAATTACCAAAAAGAAAAAAAAAAAACATATCTCTTGGTCTTAACTACAAGAGTATCATATCAACAAAAAGTACTAGAGCATGTCCCATTTCCAACTCTTCAAACAGCTACTTCTAGTCAATTTGCCTCTATCTTGGAGATCTTATTGATCCAACACTTCTAGTATTGTTCAAATGCTACTCAGCTTGTTTCCTTTCTTCTTGCTTCTTTTTCATGACGTTTGCCTTTTGCCGCTGGACAAAAGAAATGCATCAAGCAATCAAATAATCAAATGTCAAATCTTTACATAACAACAGTTTGCTATTATAAAGTTATACCTCTAGTCCCGTTATAGTGATAAATTTGCATGATGGGCTCTCCACCTTCTTCACATTGACCACACCGTGGTCAGTATTTCTTAGTATAGAAATGGATTGACTACCTTCTAGTTCAGGCTATTGAGAAGATCAACTCTCAATTTAAAATGACACTTGTAATTATTCGAGCACATAATCACTTACTTAAAAGTAAGGTCAAGAGTACCTCTCGAGTGGTGGCATTGTTATGATGCATCTTTGTAACAAGAGGGTTGGCTTCTCTTTGTCCCAGTATTTCTTCATCCTGTCCATTAAGAAAATAAAGTCAAAAAATATGGACACAAACAGAGACTAAAGACACAGAGTAAATAAACCTTACCTTTTCCTTTTGTTTCAATGGACAAGTTCTTGAGTTGTGGCCTCGTTCGAAGCACAAATGGCATGTGAGTTTTTTGCTTTGTCTTGACACTTTGAACCCATTTCTAGATTCTCCTTCCTCTCTTATCCTTTTCCGTTTAGGCCTACCAGGCATAACCCGAGGCATTGGTGCCACTAAAGGTTCTTTATCACTAGAAGGCCAAAGGTTGTCACCATTCATTGCTTCCAAGTAGTGACTATATGTCTTTAAATAGCTATCCTTCTTGTACCAGTGGGCGACAAAAGTTTCTATCTCCTCCCCTTTGAATAGAATGACACAGATTGCATGAGGGCATGGAATGCCACTCAAGTCCCACGCCCTACAAGAACATGAGTTGTTTTTTATGTCCACTACAAATTTGTCATTCCTATGGCGCACTTCAAATCCGTCTTCTCCATTCCAAAGCACATGACAAAAGGCACTTTCCTTTTTATTGCCTTCTATTTTCTCTAATATCCTAGGTGCAATGTCCCTTTTCCATCTTTGACATGCACCTCTTTTCTCATGCATTCTTGTGACAATTTTTTCTCTAATATCCTCAAGCATGGATATGATAGGCATGTCTAGCTTCCAATATTGATCCATTAAATGCTTCTGACAAGTTATTATCCACAATATCTAACTTGCATATAGTTTTAAAGAAAGCCTTGCACCAATATTTTGGAGCAATCCTCATCAAGTCAGCTTTTCCTGTCTTACTCTTCTTACCCAATTCTTCAAGATGCTTTTCAAATTGAGGAATTGTAGTTGACTTTGCACACATCCAGAATTGCTTGCGACAATTGTTACCCCCATTCTTCTTACGCCAATTCGCATAGATATGTCTTGCACATCGTCGGTGCTCAGCTAATGACATCTCCTCCTCGAGTACTTGCACAAGCCCCTACAATGAATCCATGATATTATCATTTATATAATGAATTTACAATATGTCACACATGAAAACTACAAAATGAAGGAAGAGTAATAACATTACCTTTTGTTGATCTGAGATCACGGTGTATCCCACACCGTCCGTTGTGCCAAGGTCATACTTCAAGGCCTCTACAAACCAGCCCCATGAATCCTTATTCTCGACCTCCACAATAGCCCATGCGATAGGGTACATTTGATTATTTGCATCCCTCCCAACGGCAGTCAATAACTCGCCTTTTAACATTCCTTTTAAGAAACATCCATCCCTATCAAAGGTCTGCAACCTTTAAGGAATCCATTTCTTACGGCATCAAAGCAAACATAAATTCGTTGGAAGATGGGTCTTGAATTTGGGGATTCTCTTAGAAACTTTACCTTCACGGTATTTCGGGGATTTCTATGAATAATTTCTTCACAATAACTCCACAACCTACTGAACTCATAGGAATACATCCCATTTAGTCTTTCGATTACCTTTTCCTTAGTCCTTCTACATTGGTTGATAGTAACATCTTAGCTCATTTGCTCTCTCACAATTCTCTTGAACTCCTGCAATTTCATTGAAGGAGCTGCCCTCCATAAACTTAGATAATGCTTCGCCATGTATGTAGATGTGAACCTCCTCACTTGGAAAGACCAGGAGCATGTGTGTTCATCCTTGAAAGTTTTCACTAGAAACAAGCCAGTCTTGTTATCTCTAGCCGCATAAATTAACCAATCACAATTTTTAGCCTTACATTTTGCCCTTACTCGCACCTTGTCATTCTTGATAAAATCAATATTAACTCTTTTGGTAGATGCATATTTATTGATAGCTTCCTTAAATTGCTTAGGGCCATCAAACACCATATTCAGTGTAAAGTGAGGTATTTCTGTGGTTTCATCATATTGCACATGTGTGCTCTTCCTTCTAGCAGCCTCTTCTACCTCTAGTTCTTCCTCATCACTTGTGACAAAGCTCCACTTAGAGTCACTTGAGTCAAAGCATTCAGTCTCAAGCTCAACGTTATCTTCACAATGGATTGCTATAGCCTCTTTCCTCCTCCTTTTTTGTTCTACTTCTACATTTATTTCACTAGGTATCTCTACCAACCTAGCAACACCATATGCATTATCTCCCTTAAAAGTTCTAATTTTTCCCCTAGCCACTTGAAGTTCTTCTTCTTCATTGTCAGATAACCATGGCACCTCACCAAGCTCATCATCATCTTCAATAAGCATTGCAGCTCCCTCATCTTCTTCTACATTCATTAATCCCTTCGCTAACCCATCACCAATGCCAACACTCATGTCTTTGCCATGTTCAATAAATATCTCACATGTACCGAAATTTTTTTCCCAAAATCCTATCATTTCTTGTACTGAAGTGTCATCTTTAATTACTCTTAAACCATTCTCAAAATTCTTTCCCGGCATTAAGTAGTGGAGTTTCTCAATATTAGAGTAATCCATATCTTGTACCAAGTGCAAAATATCAAAGTAACTTAATTTGTCTGGATCATAAAGCCACTCGCTGCTATAACCTTCAACATACTCTATTATTCTATCACGAATAAACCTACCTCCAACCCATAGAGTAAATCGGAACGTCTCATCAGCCATGTAAATCTGCAAAAAATTACGCATAAAAATCATCTAATCTAAAAAAGGAAAAGGATACCAATCAAAATATTTCTATTGTTTATACAATAAGAACAAACAAACATCGAAAGTATAATCTAAAGACAACAAAACAAAGACAAATGGGGGTCATGTCTAAAAATCCATGAAAAAGCTACAACCTAAAACTATGGCAAGTTGGGACCACTGTAAATTGCATAACAGTAGTCCCATACAGTGGTCCCAACTGTTATATTTCTATTGTTTAATAAAGCAAAACTTGTCGTGCATTCACTATTGTTTCAATGCTCTTATAGGGTATTGCATAACACAACATGCTCAAATAAACTATTCACACTTTATGTCATAACCACGCATTGTTCAAGTCAGATAAACCGTGCATTATCATCTTCGAGAAAGCCTCGATTAACCCATCCTTGAAGAAAGCCCTAATTAACCATAAATAACAAACATGGAGGAGCCATCAGGACACTTCGTCCTTATAGAACCCCCTCACGTATAGAATCGAGTCTTCGTTGGAAACATTATGCCCGAGACAACACTCTGGGCAAAAAGAAACTTATCTTGTGCGACGAGATAGAGTCGCTGCTCAACACAAGCCGAACCCTAAACCTACGTGTTGCCCTAAAAAAACCATGATACGATACTTTTAATGGACTATAACCCTTACCTCCTCCTCCTCCTCCTCCTCCTCCTCCTCCTTCGTGTCTTGATCTTCTCCTTCGTGTCTTGATATAGGTTTTGGGACCAGCTACGAGAGGAAAAAACCAATCGCAAAAGCGAGAGAGAGAAGCGCTCCTGTTTCTCTTTTTTGGACGGTGAGTTATCTTGTTTTAATGTTAATTTATCTTGTTTTAATGGTAATTCCCATGTGGATTTTCCACATGTCATTTCTATTTTATACTTAAGAGACTAAAAGCCACGTAAGCTAATTCCGTTAACTTAAACTAACGGAAGGACGAAATTGGTGAATCTACAAATAATATAGGGACTAAATCAGACATTTGTTAATAGTTCGGGGACTAAATTGAGCAAATCGAAAGTCTAGGGACGAAATTGAACATTTGTTGATAGTTCAAGGACTATTTGTGACATTTTCCCTTCTTCTTATTTGGGATGCGTTTTATTTTGAAGTTGTTTAGAATTTGTCTTGGTTTGCAATTGGACTGCATTGTTTCTCTCTTTTAAGAGTAGACAAAATATGAACGTTATCAATCTTTTTTCTCTTTCTCTAGACATATGATCAAGACGTACATGACATTGGGAGATTAGCACAATTGGTATAATCCATTTGACATATTACAACACTCAACTTTATTTGACTTGAAAAATATAGAAACATGATTGTTCTATACTTCACAAGAGTAGCCACACACTTCCAGAAATTATATAAAAACCATCCAAAGGAAGGTACATAAAGTGTTTCTCAACATTAAATGCAAATCAAAATCCATAATCCATAGTCAACACAACATCTCCTACTAAATCAATGTTAAATATTGTTTCCCATAATGAGTTATGATTCATCCCGATTTGACTTTCTTAGATTTATGAATTCTCTTATGATAAATAATATAATTTGTTGCACCGTTATCTAGCCACCAAGAACCGGACGGGGCTTTTGGTAGGAATTGGATTCATAAATGAATGCCAAGGAATCATCAACTCTAGACTTACACTTTGACAACCAAGCTTTATATTCATTACAGTGTCCTTTATGTGTCATTTCTTCCTACAAAGGCAGTAAATGACACAATTTCTCTTAAAGGGTGTTATCTTGGGATCAGATTGTCAGAATGACCAATAGTTTCATAAATTCCTTTATGAGTATGATTTTAGACTTCAAATTTACCATCCTTAGAACGTGATCCTTAACCTCATCAGAACCATCATATCTTATGTTGAAGTTCTTGCATTTATCTCAATCTCGACATTAGACAAGACATAATTTTAAGCTACCAAGGCTTTCATCATTCTTTTAGCAGTGTAATTAGCTGGTAAACTATTTTCAAGTGTTCCTAAATGAAACGCCGCATGAATAACAGACAAATTTAATTGCCCCTTTCCCAAGAAACAAAAGATATTTTCTAGTTCCATATCACTAACAGTGAGATTGTCAGTTTATTCTTAGTAAGAGCAATATGAACATCTACCAACTTCATCCTACACAGAAAATCATATTTTCACTACTCAAAATTTGACCATAGTAAGTACCTCAATTAAAATGGAGTTGCCATTATAGAGAATATGACTTAATAACAAGCAGCATATGTAATTGGCATCATGTGAATACTGTGTAACTTAAAAACCTTATAAGTACACATCTTAAAGGTTATACGCATCATCATATAAACACCTTTGGGTAGAATACATGACATGCAATTGCACACTCTCCACATGACAGCGATCATGCGATTATATTCTAATATTTCGCAAATTCACCACCTTTAGGTGTATGAACCACTAAGGTCAGTCACTCCTCAACTATATGATGTGCATACATCCCTCCATGAACTAATACACAATGACCACCTTTAGGAGTATAACCATGCATTAGAACAGGAGACTTCCCATCATAATATGAGGCCGATATTTCTCAAATCCAATCAAGTGTGCCACTTTGGTGGTTACAACCCAATTGAATCATTGAAACTCTCTCATACTAATGATATAAACTTTATGACTCAAATTAACCTTATACATGTGATTTTAGACATGATGACAAGGGCAGTTTGTCATTAAAATCACATGTCATGCAAATCATACCACTCTATTCATTAACCCATGTTGACCCTTATACATGTCATTAATGAATCAATGCGCTACACAATTTTTATGTGATGATATGCATGTGAGTTCACAACGTATTTCCAAAATCATAGAGGAATACATGAAAAAATAGGCAAAATTACCCCAAAAAATCACATACTTTAGGGTTCCACAAGCATTTGTCACATCCATAAAATTATCGAACATATAAAAGAAATACATCAAAGTGTAGAGAATTCCCATACGAGAACAATGGCATGAACCATGCGCCAAACAGACTTCACACGCACTGTTGGAATGCGTGGCGCGTGAGCTGCATGCACTTACCTTTTGAGTCGACTAGAAACCGGTTTGACCGGGTTTGACTGGTCCAACCGGTCCAACCGGTGAACCGAGGTTAGGTCAACGGTCAACCTAGGTCGGTCAAACCGATCAAAGTAGGTTGGTGACCTGGTCAAATTAGGTCGGATCATCCGGTCAACCTAGGTCGAGTCGACCTGCTAGTGAGTGACGTCATAGGTGACGTCAGCTCGCCGAATGACGTCATCATGGCAAGACGTCACTAACCACCATAACCGGTCACGCGTTGGGCGCGTGAGCTCGTTTAGGCGCGCTTGAGCCTGCACGTGCACCCGCGTGAGGCGTCGCAGCGACGCGTGGCGCAGACTCCAAGCTCTATCTCAGTGCGTGAGGCAATTTTCGGCCTCATCTCAAGGTGTACGACCCACCAAAATGCTTGTTTTGGCTCGTTGAGTGCATATATGGTATCCAAATTGACTTTCACCAAACCAAAATTCATGAAAACGGGCAAAATAGTCCTAAGGTAAGTGAAATCCAAAATTATCATTGCTGGCACATTTGGCCTTTGCTAGAGGCATGCCACCTACGGAAACACTCGACTCGACAAAACGAATCCGAATATATTTTCCAAATCAAGTTTGAACAAACGAAATTTCCGAAAACAGGCCAAATTCAACAGTTCGAGTTAAGGCTACGAGGCTCTTATATTAAATGTTGGCCTTTGAAACGGTATCCCAGGATCAACATAGCTAGAAACTCGAACATATTGAAGGAGAAGACGAAGATTTGCGTACTTAATTTGGGATCCATCGTTCTTTATGCGGAATGGCAACGATCCAACACTCAGATGACGAGCCGACACTCAGGTTCTTCTCTTCTATGACCCTCGGTTCCTAGGTCGATGAGATCGCCACTCACAACTTGCCTTATGTAAGGTGAGAGAAAGTTCATGGAAGAATAAGGGCTGGAGGAAGGACCTTAGCGCAATTTATAAAATTTTGGACGAGTTCTCTCATCACAAGCCGGGCCCAACTCGGCTCACACAAGTCAAGTCCATATTCGACTGTTAAGAAAACCTTATGCCATACCTTATTAGACCAACCCTGTAAAACGGTAAATTACAATCTCAATTAATGTAGTTCATATTATGAAAACTCTTACATAAACTTCATATTCAATTTTTGGACATGATATTTGGAAGTAGGATTCTGCATCCTTCATGCCCTAGGCACACCTAATGCGTGCATACATTCTACTTATTGATCAGAACAATAATAAGCAATTTCTTTCATGAAATTTTATTATGAAATTTAGCAAAATAAACTAATTACGCCATCTAGTTTCAATTTTAGTTAAGTTTGCACTAGATTGATGTCCATAACTTCTAATTCCCCAATTAGGGAAGCATGGAGCAAGTTTCAAATACAGTTTGGTATATATCCTTGTTTTACTTAACCGTACACGAAAAAAATTCAACATTATTAAAGTAGAATATAAAAATTATGTTGATAGAAGCTTATCTATATTGTAATAACATACGAAAAATCAAACTATTTTCTAGTTCTTTTAGAAAGGAAATCATTTTCAAAAATTTAAGCTTGAGTAGGAACACATTTTCTATTGATTAGGAAAATATTTTCCGTTGACTCATTCTCCTAAGCGAATCAAACATTGGAAAATAAGGAAAATGTTTTTCTAAAAAATATTTTTCACAAAACAAATGCAACTTATATTTCTAGAGACATGGCATCGTCATTCACCGGTCTTCCCTCTATACTAAATAGCAAACCCTATGCTTTAATATTATCGAGCACACGCTACTTAATGTTAATTCATGGTCAAGATTCCTCTTAATGAGGCAATAACAATAGATATTTTGTCTTAGTGCTACTTCCAAGAAAGAGAGTACAAAAGCAACATAAGCACAAATCCCGTGAAATAGACTACGTTACCTCGGAAAGGCATTTCAACATCCATGCTACAAATTTCCCCATTTATACACTTACCCAATGATGATAAATAAAATTATCCTCGATTTAAACCTGTTCCTATTTAGGAACGAAGAGGTGGGGTGAGATCAAACAATCAATGCAAGTAGCATATGAATGAAGTTTTAGGGGGCATATGACAAAATTTCCATTTTTTAAGTTTTTATTTTTGTATTTTTTAAAATAGGTTGGGAATAGAAATCCGTTTAGTAACGTAATTTATTTTTCTATTTTTAGAACGGATTTCTATTCCAGAAAAATAGATTTTGAGCAAAAATAAGAAACTAAAATTTTTAGCTTTTCTATTTCTAAAATAAAAATGAGAAATGAAAACTTTTATAATTGTTCACTCTCGTCATCGCCCGCCGCCCACCAGCCACTTGGGGGACGCCGGAAGCCCACCGCCAGTCGACGAACGTCGGATGTCGGCCACCATTCCCCTTAGAAATAGAAATTTTATTTTGTTCTAAAACGAATTTTTGTTCCAGAAATAAAATTTGAGTCATGATCAAATGTGTTTCTTTGCTCAGAAACTTGTTCATAAGATAGAAATTGATTTCTAGAACAAAAATATTGTCATGCGTGCCCCTAGTGGCTGGAAAGTAATTGGGCTGGGTTCACCTCTAATTTCTCGACCCCAATGGCATTCTCAATCAAGTTAGTTGAAATTAGTTAGAAAAAATCACATATCGGAACAGCAAAATGATGATGCTTGATGATTGGGATCTAAATATCTCAATTAATTTAAGAGCTCCAGCTATTGGATAGGGGGAGAAAAACATTAGATATCTCAAGGTTAAAATACAGCTGTCTCGTGTGACCTATATACTTATATCGGTCAAGATTTTAGCTTGACGATTAACTTAGATGAACAGAATTAAGTAGTGAGATGATGATACGAGAAAACCTAATTTATGTTTTCTTGTTAGCATTAAGTAATTTAAAAAATGGTCTTGCTTCACTTTTCCAAATATCAATACATTGTTAAAGAAAATTATCAATTTAATAATGAAAAAATAGGTAGAAAGTAAACTTCAGTTAGAACTTGTTAAGAGACCACACAATTTTCTTATTCTTTATAGCGGCCTTTTTTTTTTTTTGGATTTTTAAATAGAATAACTTTAGATTTGACAATAATAAGGCTTCGCTTGTGTCACGAAAAATTGAATAATTGGGACAAAAATTCCAATAAATGATCAATCATATCGCGTGTTAAAATTAATGAGCGAAAAATTTAGTTATCATTCACGAATATACTTGGACATAAATTATTGTCGATACAAAAATAATATTATGCATTAATTAATTATTTCAGGTGATTATATTTAGAAAAATAATTTTCAAATCATTTAATTTTTACGAGACGAATGAAATTTAAGAATCAAATATACAAACTTTAAAAGTTAATTAAGAATTTTGGAAAAATTCTCAAGAGCACACGTTACTCCAGGTTAATTCATGGTCAGAATTCCTCTCCTTAGTGATGCAACGAAAACAAACATTCTTTGGGCTACTTCCAAGAAAGAGGGTTTTGGATTTAAGTAGGTCCTTAAAAGGTTCAGGAAGAAGAAATAGATGGGAGATCCGTCCTGGGGTAGGAGACCACGTAATGTCACCCCCATATTCTCTCTGTCAGAAAGACAAAAATAAATAGGAAATTAGGGGGTCTTATGGTGGTGAAGGTAAACATCACATCAGACAAAAGTCTGGCTATTGCCAAGTAGGCAGGTATAGAAGCCTCCCGTCTGAGGTGAGTGAGGGTGGGTGAAAAACTCACTGCAGGACTTGCATAACTTTACAAAAAGAATGGAAGCGCAAATCTCATCCAACGGCTGCATGGCGACCAACAAGTCTGCCCCCGTAAGTTTTCTTTGAGATTGTAACATGTCACGCGTTGATGTGTCGATATTTGCGACTTGTCTGCCAAATTTCAATGAATCGATTGCATCACATCCCTTAGCATCGGTTCCAACCAAATTTTGCTGGGAATTTCCATTATCATGATAGCAACTGACAGATTATGGAGGACAAGTTTGTCTTATGTATGCACCTACAAAGCAAAAAAGTCAAAGGACAATTCAAAATATATTGTGTATGTGAGAGCGTATGATTAAAGTACTGGCAAAAATTTAATTGGAATCTATGCAAATGCATGATGATATTTATATTTTGAGTAGTTACTATATTTCTTTGTTACAAATATAGAGCCTTCCCTAATCGCGTGCAATCATTTAGAAGGAAATTTAATTTAGTGGGCATCATCATTACAGGATGCATTACAACCAATTTCCAAGGAGGCGGGATCAATCCTAAAAAAAGAACTTTAGGCGGGGGGCATTGTCCCGGCCACAAAAAGTTGCATGCACATCAAGCAAATACACCACGACTGCTAGCAACATGGACAGGCCATAATTTAATGATCAAGAAGATTTCACGTAAGACTTTTTCGGTCGAACAAAAAGAACCATTTCATTCAGTCAAAGCATAGAAAGACTATTGGATTTGACGTTTGTTTTCGGGATCGCCTAAGGCACACACGGTTGCTAGCTACAAAGGCGAGCCCCGCCCGACTCGGAACACTGTCTCCCCGCCTACAGAAAAACACCTGCAGAAACAAGGACACTCGACATGAGAATTCCAAATGAGACCCGCCCGCCCCATCCCACCCCGTGCAAATGACGATCTGGCATCGCCACCAGCAGCGCCACCACGGCCCCAATGGCACGAGCTGATCATCGGCCGTCTTATCGCATTTGCCGGGCCCACTATTCTCGGCCTCCTCATGGTCATCTTCCTGGCAATACCCGCCAGAACACAGCCCGAGCTCGGGCTCAACCAGGGCTCTTCCCTTTGGTCCCTCAACATCTCCATCTCCTACAGTAATCTCATCACCGTCGAGTACGCTCACATGAAGCTCCTCTCGAGTTTTGATGGCCAGCTCCCTCTCTCTCGTCCCTCCCTCGCGTCCTCCTTCACTCGGGGCCCGACTGCGCGACCTAAGTCCGAGTCAAGGCCCAGTCAACGCTGGCGATAGTCACTGACTTGGGCGTGAATGGCCTAGTGAGCACGTTGAGCGGCGGTGAGACGACCATCGATGTGGCAGCAAAAGCCGCACGGAGGCTGCGCTTGGGTCCGTGGTGTGTGGCCGTGTTCAATGTGGACGTCTCGTTCACGGGCTTGAACTTCACAGATCCCTCCGACAGCGAGGGCAGCAGCAATCGGATGATCCTCGAAGGCACCCTGAGCTGCTGGCTCAACATCGTCCTTCGACTCTGGTAAGAAAGGTCACAAGTTCTCTCTTAGTTTCGTATTTCTATTATCAGGGCAGTTGTTTGTGTTCCCCAACGAAGTTGATGAACAAAATGAAGGAAATGAGAAGCTGTTGATGCTCAGTATAACCAACTCCTCGGGCCGTCACCACCTGGTTGCAGTGGCTGGCCGAGTCGTGCCGGTCAAGAACGACCAGCGGCCCCGGCGGTAGCAGCGGTGTCGTTCTTGAGCCTCCGCAGATTTCTCCGGCCTCGTTGGCGGGTCTGTCAAAGAAAAGGCCGGGCTTCCGGCCCACCCGTGGGCCCATTTGATTCGGCCTGTGCTGGGCTTGTTTGGTTAACGATAAATTTGACGAAATATAATGGATGACAAATTTATCATAAGTGCACTAATTGGAATTTTTTTTTAATTAAAAAATTGGTTTATGAAAACTTGTCATAGATATATCAATTTGGGATTTTTCGTAATAAAAAAATCAGTTTAAAGATAACGGAGGCTTTGGTGTAAATACCATTTGGTAAAATCCACATTTATAAAAGACTTTTGCTATTTTTTATTTTTTTTAAGTTTGAAAATTAAATTCGATAGAGGGGTTGCTAGCCGGCTGCCGCTGGCCAACCACCGGCGGCCATATCTGGAAATCTAGCTGCTGGATGGCCTGAGGTCACTTGAGTCCCACAACCTCAGACGTCGCTTGGGTTGGCCAAATTTAGTGACCTCAAGCGCAACCTAGGGTCGCAACCCTAGGCGACGCTGCCTGGGTCACACGAACCCAAGCCTCATCACCCGGTTTGTGCAACACCGCTCGGATCGTGGTCGCGCAACTTAGGCAATGCCACAAGTCGTGCACTCAAGCGGTGTAGCCTGAGTCGCGGGTTGCGCCACCCCGATAGTGGTCGTCGAGGAGGCGTGACCCCTAGGTGGTGGTGGCAATCGCTAGAGAAGCCTGATCTTCGGCGGCAAATCGAGGAAGCCGAACGGTTGTGGATGATGGAGGAAGAAGATGAACAATAATGAATGAATAGTAGAGTTTGCATTTCCAAAATACTGAAAGCTCAAAGTAGGCCCAAAGCTCATTGCAAAAGCTGAACTAAAGGGGGCCTTAATCTATCAGACTTTGTGTTCAAGAATGCTCTATTACGTAAAGAGGACAAGCATATTGAATTTTGGACAAAAACTTGAGAAAATATTGGCTACATCTAATGTGGCAACACAACAAATAGGAAGAGCCATAAGGATGCGACACGTGTCCTATGTGAGGCCCAAATTTCAAACTCTTTCTTCTCTCTCTTCTGCACGATATATATATCCAAAACGCATCTCTAGCTTCCGCTCCGACCCCTTTCGCGATCTTCATCCATTGAGGTAGTGAAGGACGGAGCCCGTCGCAATGAGCTTGGCGATAGCAATGGTCGTGTCAAAGAAGGGCTTTAAAGGGACCCGCACATGGCAATCGGCGAGGGGTTGGCAAGTGCACATCCACGTCATACGTAGCGCACAGGGTGGCGGCATCGGCCTTACATGGGAAGGCTGTCGGCATGCACTCGCACACCTTGCACAATAGCCGCAACAGACCTCGCAGAACACAATATTCGCAACGGACCTGCGGTGGTCGAATGGCTTGGTGCTGGCCCACCGCCCTCCTCTGAAGCTCTTAGCCGCTGCAGTTCCATCGAAACCCATCGTCCGTTGTTGCCAAATGACTCTGTTGGAATTGCTGGACAAGCGAACAGCTTCTTTGTTGCTTTTGCTAGTGTGGTGGGGTCTAAGAGAGCGTGCAAGAGAGAGAGAGAGAGAGTCTGAGCATGCAGAGGAGAGAGAAGAAAGAATTTGAAATTTGGCCCCACTTGGGACACGTGTCGCATCCTTATAGCCCTTCCTATTTGTTGTGTTAGCACATTAGACATAGCCAATATTTTCTCCAAAACCTCAAGTGGACCACAATAGTTTAATATAACAAGCAACTATTTTTATTGCTTTCATGCCACTAAAGAATAGCTAGTGACGTATTGTTGCTTGGGGCGTAAGGAATTTTTGCCAATTTCATGAATTTCTCAAGATGGATGGGAAGTAATTTGGGAAGTTTCAAATTTTTTTCTTATCTATCCTACTTTAACTCCCAATTCACTCTTAAACTTTTGCTCAGCCTCATTACAGAGCGTAGGAATTGAACTCCACAATTAAAACTAAACATCCCCACTCTCCATCCTCTTTGAGAAGATGGGGAATCGAACTCTCTGCCTCCCTCTTTTCATGTGAAAAGAGTGGCCACTATGACAATTGCCAAGGGTTGGGAGGATTTCATTCATAACTTTACTTCTCAAACTCAATGGCCTTCTTTAGTTAAAAAGAAAAAAAGAAAGGAAAAAAATATCTCAATTAATTCAAGAGTTCTAGTTGTTGGATTAGAAAAAAAAAGGATTATTACCGAGAAAAACCTAAAATTAATACACACGTGACAAATTTACCTGAAACTAAAACTAATTTTTAAATTACCAAAAACTTCAAATTAGTGCACCTATAACAAATTTACTCCAAAATAATTTTTTTGATAACCAAAAACCCCCAACTAGTACATTTTTGATAATTTTACTATCTGTTAGTTTCTGTTAAATCGGATTAATATCAAGAAAAATCACAAAGTGGTACTTTTCTGACAAACGAATGGTAAAACTTACACCCGTCAACTATTATGTGTCATACAATTTAGCAATTTGATGTAATGGAAAGTAAAATTATTACAAATGTATCGATTTGGGGTTTTTGATAGTAAAAATATTAGTTTGAAGTAAATTTACCATGACTATACTAGTTTGAGGTTCCTCATGGTATTTAACTATAAAATAAAAAATAAAAAATTAGACATCCCAGAGTATGATAACATTGCTCATGTGTGTGACATATATACTCTCATCAACCAAAATTGTAGTTTGTTGATTAACTTGGGTGAAGAAAGTTAATTAGTGAAATAACGATGCTAAACAAACCTTTTTGCTTTCTCGTTAGGTTTGCGTGCTATGAAAAGTAATCTTGCTTCGCTTTTTCAAAATACCGATACATTGTTAAGAAACTTATCCGTTTGAGAGGGCACATAATTAGTGCCGATTCACGGTCATCTCTTTACTATTTCTATCCGTCGACTTCTTTCACTGTTCAATAATATAGTATATTTAGGTTAGGTGAAAAAAATGCGGGTGGGTGATGATGATGCATGTGGCATATGTTTATAATTTTAGGCACCTTCCCCGCGCACATGTTGGCACTCCTGCCTGGTCTTTGCTCGAAATTTAGTCGCCCTCTATTGATTTCTTCTTTCCAGCAGAGAAAACGTGAACAAAACATCGGGAAAATTGCATTTTACCCCTCAAGTTCTCAAAATTGTAACATGTCACGTGTAGATGTGTCGATATTTGCAACTCGCCCCTGCAATTTCAACAAATCAATTGCATCGTGTCCCTTGATATCGATTTAGACCACATTTTGGCGGGGATTCCGATTATGCGACAGCACACGACTGGTTACGAATGGCAGAACAATTTGGAAATACATTATATGTGAGAGAATTTAATTGGAAACAATGCCAACGCACAACAATATATAGTTTTTATCTTATTTTCTCATTGGTATAGAGCCTTCTCTAGCTAGTTGCATGCATTTACGTGATCAAATACGCGAGAAAAATTTTGTTGCAGTTATCACATCGGGATATACATAATAACCAATTTCAAAAAGTTGTGAGAAATTGTAAAAATTGAAACTTTAGCTTGGGGAGAATTAAAATAAATGCACCCTTAATAAGTCTTTTTCAGCCCCTCCTAATATCAAATTAATCATAAAGATCTTTACTTTTATTTGGTCTTGAAGGATAAAATTACTGCATAAAAATTGAAGTTGAAGCATCTTTCAGAATAAAAGTTGTTGTCCTTGGGTGATAAAAATGATCAGAAGGATTTTTTTTCTCTGGGGTTTTCGCTCAGCTCTCTCTCGTCTTCGAGACCCTCCCTCCACTCTTGGAGCTTTTTGCTAAGATCAAAAACCGTAAAAATGGATTAAAGGGCGGCTGAATTGAAGTCTCGATTCAACCCTCAAAATTTTCAACCTAAGAAAATCCAAATCAAGCCTCAGAGAGTGGGTGGAGTAGCTCCTCATATCAACAGGGGATAAGATCACGGAAGCAAGGTCTAGAAAAAGCTTTGTTCCAGATCAACCTTCAGAACTAAAAAATTTGGAAAACTTTACTCAAATATCTTTCCAACCATAGACTAACACACTAAAAACCAAAAAAGTCTGAAAATTTTTCTAAGTGTTGAGCCCGGTTGGTCATTGTTTTTGAGAAATTTGAGGGACTTCCTATATACATATAGTTTGGATTTGTATCAATAAGTGTCAAATCTCATGCTTTACCAATAATTTCAAAAAGAAACTAGAAAATCTCTTAGATGTATTTTTGTTCGATTTTGAACATGCTTTAGGAAAAATCGTGATTATGAAATTTTTCTTAAGTGTTTGAAATCTCTTCAAGAGTTTTGCATGTGTGCTTCTTGAAGAGGTCGTTTTGATGTGCTCGGTTGGTCATTCTCTATGATGTGATTTATGCTAGATCATGTGATGATCGGGGCTTGAATATGGGCGAACCTGTTTGCTTGACTTGGGTTCAAACATTTGCAAAATCAGCTCAAACCCGCATATTTGAGCATATTAATTCTTTTGTGTTTTAAGCTTTTCTGTTAATCTTGCCCTGCATGTGGTAGTTTAACCTTGGTTTTAGTTCCATTTAATATTGCTCATGCGTTGAAAAGGCAAAACATGTCCGCCAAGTGTTCGACGTTTCCTTGAAACGATCCATGTACTGGGCAGTCCCATATTAGTGTAAATTGGCATATATCGATTTAGGGAATTAATTTTAAATAAAAATTGAAAAAAAAATATAAAATATGAAAATTTCAAAAAAATTATAAAAATGATGGATGATATCAAATTATGATAGAAATGACATCTAGGAATTTTTTTCTTATTATAAAAGGTCATTTTCTTAATTTAATGATATTTTGGTAGTTTATAACCATTTTTGTAAATGATCTATTTTGTGTAGATTAAAATTATTTAGAGTAATTTCATGCCTCTAGAGTAATTTCATGCATATTTAAATTCCCATTTCGCTCACGTCCTGTCCCCGGGGTGAGAACGAGGCCATGTAATATTATTTGCCCGACTTGTATCGGGTCTTTCTTTTCTGCATTACTTTCAAGTCATTTCAATTTCTTGGATATTTACTTGAAGGAAAACAAACCTACAAAAACATTTGCATGGACGCTTAGCGGTTTTACAAAGATTATAATTGGTAATCAAGATCGTGTGGCCATTTAGATGAACAACCTTTCAAGTTAGTGGTACCGCAAGGGGCGCTTTTAGCGTTTTCTCTGTCTTGGTGCCTCAACCTTTTTGCTGACTCTATCCTTTCCAGAGCAACTAGTGAGAGTCTGGTAAATGGTTTTTATGGTTGGTGACTCATCCAACACAGTCCCAAGCCGAAGTCCATATGGGATATAAAAAGTGTTCTCTAGATTGCACGTAGTGGGTCTTCAAGCTTTGGCTCAAGGACACCTCTATCTTCGAAAGTCATCTTGCATGCTCTGTCTTGTTTTGGCACCTGGTTATGGAGGGAGAGGAGGAATCGGAAATGCGAATAGCAATACTCAGCAAACACTTAGGCCGACTTTGGTTAGGAACAAAAATTACCGCAATGGGTTTTCGCTCAGCTCTCTCTCGTCTTCGAGACCCTCCCTCCACTCTTGGAGCTCCCTCTTGTCGAGAAGACTAGTTTTAGGAAGATATGCACAAAATTAGCCTCTTGAATGATCTACCCTGGGCTTGCATAGGAGAATTCTGATGGACCTAGAAAGTAAGAGATGTCTTCTTGATCTCTTCTCCGAGTTTCAGTAAGAAAAATCGAGAGTAAACTAGTTGAAATGGGGAAACAAAAATACTAAATTTTTCCACGCCACAACAATTCAAAGGGCGGCTGAATTGAAGTCTCGATTCAACCCTCACAACCTAAGAAAATCCAAATCAAGCCTCCTCCTCATATCAACCTCTAGAGCTTTGTGAACTAAACTTTGGAAGACTAACACACTACCAAAAATTCAATTCTTCCTATGGGCAATATGTCAAAATGCTTTACCAACAAAGGAAAATCTCTTCAGGAGGAGTATTATCCCACCAGACCCAAACTAGTTTGGTTAAATGTGTGATTTATGCTAGCAACATCCCGAGATATCAACCTCTAGAGCTTGAGCATATCTTTTCTTCTTTGCCCAACAAAGGAAAATGGACGAAACAAGTCCGGTCCGATCCTTCGCTGCAAATCAAAATTCCCACTCAAGGTCTTCCAAGAATTGAAGAGTGGCTCTTGAACTTTAGCGTCGCATTTGTACCATTCGAGCAACTTGCAACTATCCTTTGGCTTATTTGGAAATCAAGGAATAATTTTGTATTTCGAAGACTAAAACCAAATCCACAACAATTGGTGAACTCAGCTTTCGTAGCGCATAATAAAGCAAGAGGAAGCAAATTTGGAAAAGGAAAAGCTAGTGAAGGTCAAAACTTACCTCATATTTGGCAAAACCCGAAACATAGAGTATTGAAGATCAATATCGACGCTTCTTTTACTGATGGTTTGTTGACATCTAATTTTTGTTTTCAAGTACAAAAAAAAAAAAAAAGAGAAAAAGAAAAAAAAATAATAAAACAACAAAAAAAGAAAAGAAAAAGAAAAAGAAAAAATGCATATTTTTCCTTTGCGTTGCCCAAGCCCGTTTTCCCTTTGGCCTGGCCCACGCCAGCCTTCTCCCTCCTCCATCTTCGTGCAAGAAACCCTAGAGAAGCGGAAGGCAGACAAGGGAGAAAAAAGGGGGAAAAACTAGAGAGTTGGAGGGGGAGAGAGAGCTCATCAAAGGAGGACGGAGGGAGAAGGGGGAGTTGGAAGAGAAGAGTGGGAGCTCGAGAGAGAGGGAGC
This sequence comes from Eucalyptus guilfoylei, assembly GCA_016097605.1. Taxonomy (NCBI): domain Eukaryota; kingdom Viridiplantae; phylum Streptophyta; class Magnoliopsida; order Myrtales; family Myrtaceae; genus Eucalyptus; species Eucalyptus guilfoylei. Next base: position 2,908,633 of record CM027861.1, read on the forward strand.
AGTGAAAAAGAGAGCCTAAGTGGCTCCACCCCGTAGCCGCTCGAAGCCTTCGCTATGTCGGTTGCCACGCGGCGGAGCCGCTCGTTCGCGAGCACCGCGCCACCATCGCCGCATCCGCGACCCCCTTCTACAGCTGCGACAACCCGACGCTCGCACCAACTCCACCAGGTGCCCGACGCCCTCTTCGCCCGACCGCCGCCCGTCAACCTCGTGCCACCTCTATCAAGTGCTTGCCGCTCCGCTACCCGCTGCTGCAGCCACCTCTGAGCGACTCCAGCAGTAGCTCACCTCCAGCGTCCCTACCTCTGCCTACTTGACGCCGCGCTACCGCGCCCCCCCGCCCCCTGACACTAGCAGATTTGAACCGATCGCCGCGCCACTGCCGCCCTGCAACTGTTTGAAGCTCTGCACCGCTGTCGCTGTTACCGCGCCCTCCGCCCCATCGCGCCGGAGTCCGCCAAAGGCCCAAATCTGATCACGCTCGATCAAATCTGGGAGTCGTTCCCCTTCGCCGCATCATCTGCCGCCACTCCGCCGATCCACCTCAACCCGACGCCGTCTGAGTTGCCGCCGCCCTCCTGCCCGATGCCGTCTGAGCCACCGTCGCCGTTCCTGCTGCTGCCGTCGTCCACCGCCCACCGTGCCGCCGCCGCCGAGTCATCGGCGTACCCCTGATCCTCGTCGAGCCGCCGCGAATAAGCCCTGAAAAGAGGGCATGAAATTGGGTCATGGCCGGGTCAGGTGAGCCTCCAAATCAGGTAGGGTTTGGTCTTCGAAGCGAGTTGGGCGTAGGTCGCGAACCAAATAGGGTTTTTGAGCAATTTAGGCCGGATTTGGGCTGTCTTTGCATGTGGGCTTGTGGGTTTCTGGGCTTATGGGCTCGTGGGTTTATGGGCTTCCTTTTTTTAAAAAAAATTAGACCGGATTAGGCTTACACATCAGGCCCAGCCCGGCTAGGTTTCCGCGGGCTTGGGCCCTTTTCAATGATCCGAGTCGTTTTTAATATATTATAAAATTATATAATTAAAATAATATTTTAAAAAATTAAAAGCAAATTTAAAAACAAATTTAAAAAATAATTTTAAAAAAAATAAATTAAAAAATTAAAAAAATTCGAAAATCCAAAAAATGTAGGTTTTAATTAGAAATGGCCATGTATTGCCTTTATAGTGTAATTAGGCCTTTAATTGCTCATATATTGATTATATTACATGCTTAATTTACCTATTTAATTATGTTTGCAATTGTTTAGTGGCATGTGTTAATTTTACTGCAATTAGAATCTTGATAGCTATGATTGTTACTTTAATGATTGTGCATCCGCATGATCACCTCACATATTAGTAGATAGGTAAAATCAACCCAAACTGCCTACCAAAAATCATTTCTTTTAAAATGAACAAGATTAGGTATCGAAGGGACACTAATTGGTCAATTAGCGTAATCAAGTCCCCGATCCTAGATTCTCTGGTTGCATAGGAAGTGAGGTACACTCCCATACCTCACTTGATTTCTAGCCGACCGTAATAGGCTAGTGGCAACTCCTTTTTGCGAAATTTTTAAGAATATCACAACGTCACGCGGGGTATGGGCTTGGGAGAGTCCACGCCTAATCATGGGCTTTAGGCCCGTCTTTAGGTAATACCTCTAAACATGTTCCCTCCCCCGATGGTAGGTCGCGACAAGGTTTAACAACTGGAGCGGTTGCTAGTGTGTTGCGAGATAGTCTCGAAAGAGTTATAAATGAATTTGCCAAAATAGTGAGGGTCAGCTCCGCAGCTCAAGCCAAGGTTAGTGCTCTTGTAGAAATGCTAGTTTTCTTCTCTAATCATGCTACGAATTGCCTTTAACTAGAGTTCAATTGTTTATACATGGTAAGAGCTCTCACAAGTGCTGATCATTTCAAGTGGCATATACGTGTGCTTATCTTGAAAGCTCAAGATCTTTTGAAAAACTTTTCCAATTTGAAGCTGGCCTATTATAATAGAGAATCCAACAAAGTGGTAGACTGGGTAGCTAAGGCCCAAAGGAAAAATTCCTTACCTCGGAATTGGACCCTCTATCCCCTTCTTGATCTTTGGAGTCTACTTTGTTTTGATGCTGTGTCGTTGTACTCACAAGCTAAGACTTAAGGATGGAATGTATATTGTTATTCTGACAAAAAAAAAAAAAGCATCTTTCAGAATACATTTCTTTTACGAGCATCTTTCACCTTTCTACCAGAGCAGATGCGGATGTCCACTCATTCATTTGAGTCAAACTTACCCATTTTGAAAGCACCTTATTAGTTTATTATTATGATAAAGGTACTTAAGCCATCAGAGTTGGTATTCAAACATCATGCATTACGTAAAGAGGACTAGCATATTGGAAAATGGAAAGAACCATAAGTGGACCATAACAGTTTAATATAACATGCAATGATTTTTATTGCCCTCGTGCCACTAAAGAATTGATAGTTTATTTCTTGAAGGCAACTTCCCCTTAAGCTGCCACTTGTCACATATTGTTGCTTCGAGTGCAAAGAATTTTTGCCTTTCTAGATGGACAGGAAGTAACTTAGAAAGATCTTCTTCTTTTTTTATCTATCCTATTCTAATTCTTAACTCACTCTTAGTTTTTTTATTATGCCTCTTTGCAGAGTGTGGCAATCGAACCCTACACCTAAAAGTGAATGTCCCCACCCTCAATCCTCCTGAGAATGTAGGAAATTGAACTCCACACCTCTCCTTTTCTATGTGGAAAAGATGGTCACTGGGGCACTCAATGGTTGGGAGGATTCGATCAATCACTTTACTTCTCAGCCTCAATGGCCTTCATTAGTTAAAAAAAAGAAAAAGAGAATAAAGGAAAAACAATATCTCAATTAATTCAAGAGTCTTAGTTGTTGGATTAGAAAAACATAAGGATTAATATTATGAAAATTCAAAGCCAATACACTTATGATAGATTTATCCAAACTATTTTTTTAACTACCAAAAATTCCAAAATGGTAAACCCATAACAAATTTAATTCAAAGTAGTTATTTGATAATTAAAAACCCCAAATTTGTACATTTATGATAATTTTGCCATTCGTTAGTTTCTGTTAAAGTAGGTTTTTTTTTTGGTAAAAGTAAGTAATGTTAAATGAGGTTTATACTATATAAAATCATAAAGCGGTACGTTCGTAACAAACGAATGATAAAACCCCAAATTGATACATTCGTTAACTGTCACGTGTCATATAACTAAACAATTTGATAGTAAAATTTTATAGAAATTAACGGAAGGTAAATTTACCTTTACCAAAAAAAAAATTATCATAAATGCACAAATTTCAAGTTTTTGGTGGTCAAATAATTTGTTAGAATAAATTTATCATGGATGTACTAGCTTGAGGTTCTTTATGATAATTAACTAAAAAAAGAACATTAGATATTCTAAAGTATGATAGCATCACCTGTGTGTGTGATGTATATACTCACATCAATTGACATTGTAATTTGATATTAACTTGGATGGAGAAAGTTAATTAGTGAAATGACGATGCTAAGAAAACCTTTTTTTTTTTCTCGTTAGGTTTGAGTGCTATGAAAAGTAATCCTGCTTCGCTTCTTTAAAATACGGATACATTGTTAAGAAACTATCGGTTTAATAGGGCACATGATTAGCGCCGATTGACGGTCATTTCTTCACTATTCATATCCGTCGAATTCTTTCACTATTTAGGTTGAAAAAAATGCGGGTGGGTGATGATGATGCCACGTGGCATCCGTTTATATTTTCAGGCACCTTCCTTGCGCACATGTTGGCACTCCTGCCTAGTCTTTGCTCGAAATTCAGTCGCCCTCTGTTCATTTCTTCTGTCCAGCAGAGGAGACGTGAACGAAACATCGGGAAAATTACATTTTACCCCCTCAAGTTCTCGAAATCGTAACATGTTACGACTAGGAGTGTCGATATTTTTAACTTGCCCCCTGAATTTCAACAAATCAATTGCATTGCATCCCTTCGTGTCGATTCCGACCATATTTTACTGGGAATTCCAATTTCACAACAGCACATGACTGGTTACGAAGGGCAAGTTTGTTGTATACTTGTGCACCTCCATAAAAGTAGAAGAACAATTCGGAAATACAATATATATGAAGGCATGTGAGTAAAATTCTGACAATAATTTAATTGGAATCAACGCCAATGCATGATGATATATAGTTTTTATATTATTTTCTCACGGGTATAGAGCCTTTTCGAACTAATCCTGCGTATTTACGTGATCAAATATGCGAAAAAATTTATTGCAGTCGTCACATCGGGATATACATAACAACCAATTTCAAAAAGTCGGGACAAATTGTAAAAATTGAAACATTAGCTTGGGGCACGCCGTGGCCACAAAAAGATGCATACGTACCAAGCAAATACTAGGCAAACGGCCAGAATTAAATAATAAACTAGATTTGACTATGCATCACCGACTGCCCCTCTATAAATTAATTTCTGGGCCCTTTCAAAACTCCCACCAAAATACCTGTAGAAACAAAAATACTCACCACAAAAATTACCAAATGAGCGCCGACCGCCCCATCCCACGCCGTACGGATGATGATCCGGCATCACCACCAGCAGCGCGGCTGCTGTCCGACTGCTACAAGCTGATCATTGGCCGCTGTATCTCTTTTGCCAGGTACATCGGCCTCCTCATGGTCATCTTCCTGTCAATACTTGCCGGAACGCTGCCGGAGCTCGGGCTCAACCCGCGCTCTTCCCCTTGGTCCCTCAACATCTCGATCTCCGTCGACTACACTCACATGAAGCTCCTCTCGAGCTTTGATGGCCAACTCACTCTCTCTCGTCCCTCCCTCGTGTCCCCCTTCACTCAGGGCCCCGGCTGCCTGACCTCAGGCCGAGCCAAGGCCCCGTCAACGCTGGCTATCTTCATTGACTCGGGCGTGAACGGCCTGGTGAGCACGTTGAGTGGTGGGGAGGTGACCATCAACATGGCGGTGAGAACCGAGTGGAGGCTGCGGTTGGGTCCGTGGTGGGCAACCGTGTTTGACGTGGACATCTCGTTCACGGGCTTGAACTTCACAGCTCCCTCCAACGGTGGGGGCGGTGGCGATTGGATGATCCTCCAAGGCACCCTGAGCTGCTCGCTCGACATCATCCCTCAACTCTGGTAAGAAAAATTACAAGCTCAGCGCGTGGTTATTTGTTTGATCCAGAGCGCACGGTTGGTTGGCACTCTTATTGATTGCACTGATATTATTAAATAATGTTTGATTCTCACGGTCGTGTGTTGTCTTATTCTATTTTTCAGGTTCAGGTTGAAACTGTGGCTTCTATCCATGCATCTGGGGCATAACTTGGGAGCTTTCTTTTTTTAGCCTATTACTTTGGCGAATACTTCATATGTTGAGGACTCTCCGTATTTGCTGTTGTTGGTTTATGTAATACTTCTTTTGAAAATTGTGTATTCTCTGTATATCTTGAATCTTCGAGTTATGCCCAGGAAACAAATTTCCCTTTATATGTCATTAATATTCGAGGTTTTGCAAGTTTTGCCCCTTTAACCTAATCCCGGTCAAGCATTGGCATACAATCTCAAAGCTCATTTAGATTTTTCAGTTGCAAAGGAGACCAATTCTGCCGATCTCTCAAGATGGACGGGAAGTGATTCGGCAGGATCCACCAGAAACTACTCTGTATTTTGGCAGCTAGACAAAGAACAAACTGCAACGCATCGGCAGTCTAGCTTGCCAAAACCCAAAAATGGATCAAACGATACCATTACGTAAAAGAATGATATGAGAAGCCACAAAAATGTCAACTACTGAAACAAGAAGCCACAAAAATGTGACTGTGTCATTCCAAATCTCAAAATACAAAGTATTACAATTAGATGTGAGTGGTTCCAGATTTTATGTAGGTTCCACTTGAAACTTGGAACTTATTCGTCGGAGTGGATTTCTCATTTTCTCGAACCTAAAACTTACTCTACATACTTTGGCATTTTTAACCTATCTTATCACAGGTTCCAAAGTCTACTCATATTTTATTCATAATATTAATTAAATAATTATAGTGAATCATCATCTTTAATCACCGCCATTTATTGTTAGCATCCATTGACTACAACTTATATTTAGGCACATGAAAAATATAAAACAATAATAAAGTAAAGTCTCAATCATAAACTAATGATTCCAAATTATATACTCATCATTGCACATCATAGAGGACTTAGAATCATATGAAAATAGAGATCAAGAAAAACACAAAAACTAGTTTCAAGTTTATTTACTTAGAACCTGGAACCTACCCATTCAAATAAGCTTTCCAATTTTTGGAACCTAGAGCCTACCATGCAAATCTTTGAACCAATAGGTTCCCACCAATCTAGTTCTTTAGTTCCGGTTTTTACCTTAAAATCGTACTCATCCCTAAGTATAATCTAAAGGGCTCTTACTATATGTTGAGAGGCCGTTTTTCACCGTTGTTCCCATCTCCTCAATTATTCATAATTTTTTAATATAGTAATTTCTGAAAATTATGAGAAATCTCAGAAATTTAGTTATATTTTCTTGGTTTTGTTCTCATAAAAGTTTTACAAAATAAATGGGCTGTTCATCTTAGTTGACGATCTCTGACTTTATAAAAATTTTAACTGAGAAATGATTGATTGACGGTCTTTAATTTACTAAGAAAATAACAGTCTGTTCTGGGTTACAAAAAATCAAATCACATATAATTTTAAATTGTTATGAGGTATACTCTTTCAAGAATTTGTGGCTCATAATAAGTTATTATTTTCACAGTAACTCAAAAATGGTTATGCTAGCAAAGCCCATTTAATTCTCTATGTTAAATTATGTCTCAAGATTAAGCCTTTGAATAAGATTCAAACCTATGTTAATTTGGGAAGCTTGGATGATTAGCCTTATCTCTCGCACTTGAGGAAACGGGAAAGAAGCCTCCACTATCATCCGGTCAAACACAATCTCCAGAGTGTATATTTGATTTCACAATTAGTTTTGATTGGAGGCAATTTGTATATTTCGATCTGGTTATGGAGATACTAAATACCTCTGCCAAGCTTCACACACTAATTTCAAATTATAATTCTTGTCTTCACTTTTTCGATTTGGGGAATCTCATGAACAAAAATTTTCCCTATCACATGGTTTGCTCAAAAATTTGCAGATGCTATTAGGAGCCACATGGTAATCTAAACTGTATTGTAAAGATCATTTTGAATTCACTTATCTGATCTAAAGTGATGATTATTTGCTTTTTGCCCGTAGAATGAGTCCGTCACGGAACGGTGCATGACAACAATTGTTGATGATTAATCTCCATGTTCTCATTTCAGATCGTGTGATGTATTTTTATTTTCACAGACTCGTATTATTTAACAATTCTTTGAAAAAGAGCACAAGCACAGTGGTCCTTTATGTTATAACGCTAGTTAGATGACTTGTCCTAAATAATCTTCTCTTAATGCGACGGAACTATTTGCATCAATGTATTCTATTGGTTTCACGTATCAGATTAGTTATGAGTCAAAACTCAATTAAATAAGCCAGATAATATGAGATTATTCGTGTTAGTATTTCGGATGATTGAAGCCATTTCATGTTTATAATCTCATATATGAGACCTTTTCTTAAAACAGTTAGCCTACTCATGGTCATTCACAAATCTCTTCCCTCTTCGTTGCAAAGCCCGGGAAAATATATGAGTTTCTTGATTAAGATTGCTTCCATCTCATAAAGAAAGTGCGGGAATCTAAGGTCTCGATGAGGCAAGCATTATATAATGAATTAGAATAACATTTTACAAAACTATATTACGACTTTTCTTTTTTAGAAATCTTTTTGAGTCTTAAAATGGACTTAGTCTCTATATATGTGATCCATTCCATTCTATCTCGGCCCTCCTTTGGACTAAAAAAATAAAATCAAAAGAAAAGGTTTTGTTAGGTTATGCGTCTATATATTCTCAATTTAATTCCCTGAAAAATTCCAAACTTTAGATCAAATTCCAATTCTATCCCCGATATTTTTTATTTTAAAAAATCACAAACTTTTACTATAATCTCAAATCTGCTCCTCGTCACAACATCATTACTAGCTTATTCAAAATCATCAACATTAGGGCTAGATAAAGATTCATTAACAGAACATGCGTCTATACCCATTACCCACACCAAAACCTTTGTGTGGACCAATATCAACCTCCTAACATTGATAATTTTGAGGAGGCAGGTGGCAATTTTTGGAATTTGCGCATTATAATGAAAGTTGATGGTTTTTTAGATAAAAAAATTCATGGAAGAATTAAGGTTGTACCTAAAATTGGATTTTTTTTAGAGAATTATGCTTGAAAAATGTATGAAAGTTTATGGACTTTGGACAGTATGGAGGACCCAACTTTGGCTGAGTCTAAGCATGTCCATGTGTCGTACACGTGTTCACCATATCCGCTCCATGCATTTACATGTGGCAATCCTAACTTTCCTTAAGCGGCCTGAGTTTACTTGCTTTCAACTTTGTTAACATAATAATCTTTCGATTACTGTGAGAATAATAATATATTTTGAGCTACAAATTCTTAAAGTAATGGACTTCACAATAATTTGTAACTATTTATTCTTTTACCTTTTATGGCTTAAAATAAACCGTTAGTCTAACAATAAATTAAAAATTGTCATATAAACATTATTCATTTGGCTTTTTAATGAAACTATATCACACCATCCATTAAACATTTGGTTTTCCATGGTTCAAAATCTTTGAATATGATACATAATTCAGGTCAAACCATTGCCCTGGTGTTCTTGGTTGGCGCTTTTTATATGGTAGAGAATATCACGTGCTGGCGCCGCGTAAGGACAGTGTCATCCTCCCGCACACATGGTTAGTAATTTTATAAAATGAACTTTAGGATGTGCTATAGATGTCAACTGATTAAGGGGTTCAATATTGTTAAAATATGTCTCGAGTTTGAGCCCAATGCGAAATTCTGAATATTCTGAATTGGATATGTTGCGGACGTCTAAAATCGAGTAAAGAAGATCCGAAAATCAACTTCCCAAAATTCAAATTTGCATTGGAGAGTTTGGCCGCTAAAATAGGAAAGTCCAACTTTGACTTGGACTTGGATTTTGTTTAAAATACATGAAGATATGTTTTGGTTGAAATCAGCAAGCTAGCTGCAGAGAAAAGTCAAAACTTTTATCTTGGTTGACCGGATCCCAGCTTGATTTGGTTTCCTCACCTGTGGACTTCTCTGGTGGTGGTGGTGGCTTATATATATATATATATATATATAATTATCAAGGCTTGTTCATTGGGGGGAAGTAGACGTGAAGGTTTTTGAAGCGCCGTTTTCACACGAGTGCTTGGTATTGAAGTTCATTCGTGCAATTACACCAAGAAAAATTAGTGTTTGTAGCTGATTAAATCTTATGGTAAGATTTGCGTGTAATTCCTTTGTGAGATTGAGATATTATTTCTTGAGGAATTTCGAGGCTAAACACTGCATGCATTATTGGGTGTAATTAGGACTTGGGAAACACCGAGAGAGTGTTTGAGTGACTTGACTGTGTAATCTCCTTATATCGCTTGATCTACAGTGAAATTCGTTGTTGCTCTCCCCATGGACGTAAGTCTTTATGACCGAACCACGTAAATCCAATATCCGATTTATTTTCTTCTTCTATCTATATTATTGTTCAATTGCTAGTTTTCCAATAAGTGGTATTAGAGCCAGATTTGGCTGAGTTGAAACAAATCGATGGCGATAGAAGAAGGGAAAGTGAAAATCGATAGATTTGATGGGAATGATTTTAGTTTCTGGAAGATGCAGATTGAAGATTATCTTTACCGGATGAAACTGCACTTACCATTATCTGGGGAGAAACTAGAGTCAATGAAGCAAGCTGATTGGGATTTGCTGGATAGACGAGCTATGGGTGTTATTTGGCCGAAGTTGGCTTGTAATGTCGCATTTAACATCTTGAAGGAGAAGACCACTGCTGATTTGATGCAAGCCCTATCAGATATGTACGAGAAGCCCTCTGCAATCAACAAAGTTTATTTGATGCGACGTCTATTTAATTTGAAGATGAGCGAATGTGTGTCAATTGCAGATCATATCAATGAATTCAATGTGATTGTTAGTCTATTGAGTTCAGTTGAGATTGACTTTGAAGATGAGGTGTATGATTTGATTCTGTTATCCTCATTACCTAATCGTTGGAATACTACTATTACTGCTGTTAGTAATTCCTCTTAGTAGACAAGTTTGACATTTGATGGGGTTTGAGATTTGATTTTGAGCGAGGATATCCGTAGAAGAGAATCTAGCGAACCTATATCTGTTGCTTTAGTAGGTGAAAATAGAGGAAGATCTATAACACGTGTGGGTAAGAGTAGTACTAATATGAACATGCGTAGTCAGTTTAAGATTGGTGATTTTGTCTGTTGGAGCTGTGGCAAGAGAGGGCATCTTAGAAGAAATTGCCTTAAGCTGAAGAATGAAAAGGGTAAGGGAATTATAGTTGATTCTACAGATAATATTGCAGTTATAGCTGATAATGCCGATCATGTCTTGTCTATCACTAATTATTCATCGTTTGATGGATAGAATATGGATTCTAGTTGTTCTTTTCATGTTACACCAAATAGAAATTGGTTTACTACTTATCAATGCATGGATAATAATAAAGTGCAGTTGGGAAACAATGATGAATGCAATGTCGTCGGTGTTGGCAATGTTAAAGTCAGAATGCATGATGATATCGTGAGGACATTGATTGGAGTGAGGCACGTTCCAAAGTTGAAGAAGAACTTAATTTCCTTAAATGCCCTGGATTCAGCTGGGTATCAATATATTTCAGAATATGAAATTCTGAAAATTGTTCGAGGTGCTTTGATAATAATGAAAGGAATCAAGCACAATGGCCTATATGAGCTTCAAGGTGAGACAGTGACAAATTTCGCTGCAGAGATGTCGGATGCATTTGTTCAAGAGTTTCAATTGTGGCATATGCGTTTGGGGCACATTGATGAGAGAAACTTGAAGGTTTTAAGTGAAAGAAATCTGCTATGTGGTTATGTTTCTAACAAACTGAATGTATGCAGGTGTTGTTATTTAGATCAACGGCGGAAAGTACAGTTCAGTACGACTATCAAAGAAACCATGGAAATTGCAGAGTTAATTCACTTGAATGTTCGTAGGTTGTCGCAGTTTCCTTCAAGAAAGAGTGCTAGATATATGCTAACAATTGTTGATGACTACTCCATGAAGACTTGGGTATTTGTGCTTAAGCACAAGTTTGATGCTATTGTCAAGATCAAGCAATTTATAATGTTGATCGAAAAAGAAACTGGTAAGATGATCAAGCATGTGCGAACTGACAGTAGCATGGAATTTTGCTCAAAGCTGTTAAACAATATCTGCATGAAGGAAGGTATAGTGAAACACTGCACTAATGCTGATGAACCACAATATGTTGCAAAATTGATGAGCAAAACATTACTAGAGACTGCCTATAAAATGCTCTCTAGTACTGGTATGGCTAGGAGATTCCTAGCGGATGCGCTAAATACGGCGTGCTACCTGATGAATAGATCCCCATCAACTGCGATTGGATATTGGACTCCCGAAGAAGTGTGGTCCGGTAACGTTGTTGATTATTCTGTTCTTAGAATATTTGGTTGCCCATGTTATATTCGAGCGAGTGATGGTAAGCTCGATGGAAGGCTAAGAAAGTGCATATTCCTAGGCTATGCAGGAGGTGAGAGAGGTTATTGATTGTGGTGCCCGGAGTTATATTCACCTATCATCAGCAGAGAAGTTACGTTTGATGAGTCTCCAGTACTTCTGGCTAGGAGTGATTATAGTAGTATTCAAACGGATCTTAACGGTGTTCAGCTTGAGGTGGAGTTGCGACCAGAAACTCTTGAGGTAGTGAGTATGAGTACTAACAAAGTAATCGACACAGATGGTACTTGTAGCGAGGTGGAGCCTATAGAGCCAATGGTTGCTGTAAATGCTAAAATTAACGAGGTACATATTCGATCTCTTGACATATATGGATGCAACAATGATTTTGCTTTATCTGCGGTTAAGGAGGTTGCGTTGAAAAATCCTTGCGGAGCAGTTAAAGGTGCATGTGGAGTTGGTATTCTAATGAGGTTCTTGGTTATGGCGAGCTTGAACTTGTATAGTATCTATGGTGGTTGAGCCCATCGAGGGCTATGGGAAAGTAGCGGCAGAGTTTGAATTTTTGCGAAGCAATTGCGACTTGGCTCAAACGTCGAGTCAAGGTGAAGATTGTTAAAATGTATCTCAAGTTTGAACCCAATGCGAAATTCCGAATATTCCAAATTGGATATGTTGCGGACGTTCGAAATCGAGCAAAGAATATCCGAAGATCAACTTCCCACAATTCGAATTTGCGTTAGAGAGTTTGGCCGCTAAAATAGGAAAGTCCAACTTTGACTTGGACTTTGATTTTGTTTAAAATACATGAAGATACGTTTTGGTTGAAATCGGCAAGTTAGCTGCAGAGAAAAGACAAAACTGTTATTTTGGTTGACCAGATCCTAGCCCAATGCGAAATTCCAAATATTCCGAATTGAATAGGTCTTTACGACCGAACCAAGTAAATGCGGTGTCCGATTTATTTTCTTCTTCTGTTTATATTATTGTTCGATCGCTCATTTTCGCAACAAATGGTACGTTGAATGGGCAACAATTGACCGAATTGCAACAGTCTTTACACGTAGAACATATCATCTTAATCGTATATTCCTGTGTATGTCTCATAATATAATAAAATTAGACCGACAAACTTTATAATCGCATGAATTTCACCTGAATATGATATGTATTTGTTTTTGGTATAATTATCTAGAAAATCCTAAACATATTCTACGTTAGCTAATCCATTCTTAAACTTACTTTCTAACCAAGAATCACTGATGAGAATATAGGTTGTCCTATGTGGCATAACTTACACCTTTTTGTAATTATTTTTTCTTTTTTATTATTTTTTCTTTTTTTTCAACTATTGATTTTTTTTTTTTTTTTTCAGAGGGGCCGACATGGGTCACCAAGGCCCTGGCAATGGCCAACAAGGGCCTACATGCCTTCGTTGGCCACTAGGCAAGGACGTCGCAACCCTTGCTCATGCCCAACAATTGGTTAGCCGCTAACCATGTATATCCCCACCTTCTCTTGGGAAAGTTAATAAAAACAAGAAAAGAGAAAGGAAAAATGAAAATAAAAGAACAAAACTCATAAAAAAATTTAAAAAACTGTAAAAATCATTCACATCAACAATTTCCAATCAAAATTGATCTAAAAAACTATATTGGAATATCGTTGAAAGATTAAAAACTAAATTGACTTATTTGAAAAAATTAGGATTGAATTGGCTTTAACACGATAGGTTTAAAATTTTTGGACAATTTTCTCACATATTTTGAAGTGATTAATATAAAGGAATGATAAGAGTAATTCCAATTTATGTTCTATGTTTTGCAAAAAATGAATGATTTGAAAAACATTTAAAAAAAATGATAGTTTGTATTACTTAAGAAAATGAATAAATGGAATTTTTTTCATCATTCACAAAAATATTTAGATATAGATTGTTATCGATAATAAAAATAAATTTTATTAGCTAATAATTTGAAGTATTATAAGAGACTGTTTTTAGGAAAATGGCGTTTAAATCAATCATTTTTGCAAAACATACTTACGAAAAAAAAATATGGCCGATCTACAAATTCTAACTGGTGATATTGTATTTTCTCCTCCTGTTCTTTCATTTGGATGTTCATCACTTAACAAGAAAGTAAGGTACACGCCATCTTGATCGTAAGCTAATCTTCTTCGAGGATTGGATCGAAGCAATTTTCCCTCTGGCACGCTCCAAAGGCCAGTAAATATTACTGAATTGTTGTTGAGCAGGTTCTATCCAAGCAGGCCAGAATGAAATCATGCAATTGCGACTTTATGTCTAAATAAACTATTCACCCGTGATTGGAAAATTCCGTGGACCACGGAATACACGTCATAATCGAAGTTTCCATTTTGCATGTCTTCACACGCGTCACCAGGCCCAACTTAAGAAAACAAAACTAGCTGTTTTCCATAATGGAATAAAATTGACTTTTTTAAACAAATAAACAAGTGAGACGAAGCAATAATTTGATGAAATGGCGGTCCTTTAAAGATTACTTCGATATCAATCCATGAAACTGCGAGATGGTTCTTGGGACCGGACCGGACTGGAAGCAAATCACCCTTACCTCCATCTTCTCTCTCTCCCCCTTCCTCTCTCTCTCTCTCTCCTCCATCCCTTATGTCGCAGCCTCTTCATAGGCAAAAAGAAAATGGGAAAAAAATTTCTAAAATATTACAAAAATTATCCATGTTAGCATTGATTGCGTCACGTAAGATGACTAGTATTCACGTCAATAATTTTCGGTCAAAATTAGCTGAATGTACTATATTAGCAAATCATCAAAAGAATTATAGCTCAATTGACTAAAATTAAAGGTTTATAATTGAATTTGTATAAGTGCAAATTATAATTATATAATAAGATCAAAGTTAACTAATACAAGAGATTGAGGGCGATAAATATCCATTTCATAAGTATGGTTTTTTAATTTACATAAGTAAATTATTTAATTGAACTAGTTAGAAGACCTGTAAATTAGTTATCCCTTCATGGTTAAATAAAAGTTATTTAACTTTTAAAGTGACTTGGCCCAGTTGTTTGGGAATCAAAATCAAACACAGTTTGGCTAATTGTGGCAAATGTAAATTAGCACTAATGTGGGACAATTTACTTAATTATTGATTTAAACCCTTTTTATCCGAAATATGGTTTATAATAAACTTAGACACCGATAGCAAGGTTAGGTGCCCAAATCGAACCCTGAGAACATCTAAAAAACGAGAAAAGTAAGGTTCAAAGAAAATACTAATTAATGAAATCTTTGTTCATAATAGATAGTTTTCTCCGGCTGCCAAAGTCTTAAATTTCTTATGGAGAATGGTCCTCCTTCATTTTCGAATACCAGTGCATCGTTTAAAAGAAAAAAACTTATCAATTTAATAAATAATGAGATTTTGGTAGAAATAAACTTCGTTAAAGAACTTGTCAGGAGACTGCATCACTCTTTTATTTTCTAGGGTAGGTGCTACTGTAGATTCACCATCCGGTTAGATAAGAAAAGAGTGGAGAAAAATGAATATTGTAAACTTGGAAAGGCACTAGAAATTATTATCTAACTCTTCATGCTCCTACCTTTGCTCTCAAGGTTACATTTGGAAATAAATAAATAAATAGATAAAATAGAAGTCGTCCCGGCAGCTTCCAGGCTCCTTCTTAGTACCTCCTCAAGTTGGGACCCCAAACTGGAAAAATGGGCAAAAGTTTCCCTTCCTTTACGCTTCCTCTATAAATAACCAAAGCCACATACTGTCTCCACCGAAGCACTTCCTGTGCAATCTTTACCTCTCTCTGTTTGCTTATATCTCTAATAACCCTTTAGAGAGGATCACAGAAAAATGTCCAACGCGTGCGGGATGAAGAGGAGCTCGAAGAAGATTTCGAAAGCGAGGCTACCCCCGAAGAGAGGACATATCAAAGTCGGGATCTTTGAAATGATTGTGAAGAAAGTGGCCGATATGGCATCAATGGTGGGGCTCGGACGGAAGAGAAGCCGTGTTGCGACCAAGCCAGCCTTGGCGGCGCCACTTAAGATCAGCGCGTGCTCACTGGCCGAGTGAGAGCAGTCCTCAGTTTTTCCAGCAAACGCACGATTCAACTCTGCAATTGTACAACTGACGATTGCTTTTCTTCTCAAGGGTGTGTTTTTGCTGCTTCTATTGTCATGCCGTTTTTTTTTTTTTTTTTGGGGGGGGGGGGGGGGAGGGGGGGCGGCGCGGGATGTTTAGCAATTAAAAAAGGGTGATTATGTACATATTATTTTTAATGACTCTATGGCAATGGATGATGAATTTTCAGGATAAGCCTAATAACTACTTTATTTCTAGCCAAAACTATTTTTCTGTTGTTAAGAACAAATTTGAAATATAATTCCGTTTGGTAAAGTAATTTCATTTTTTTATTTATGGAATAAATTTTTAGTTCAGAAATAGATTTGGAGCATAAATGATAAATGAAAATTTTTTACTTCTTTATTTATGAAATAGAAATAAGAAATAAAAACTTTTTTTATCACTCGACCTCTTTATTAGCCAACCATACATCAGCTGTCGCTTGTGGTCCACCAATCACAGTTGCTATTCACCGCCCCCGATTATCAGTAGCGATCATCATCTGCTACTTGGAAGAGAAAAATTTTGTGTCGTTATCAAATAAATTTTTATTCCAGAAATAGGGATTTTATGTCATTAGGAAACATGCATTTTTCCTCAAAAACTTATTTTTATTATAATTTTTTTGGCTAATAAAGGGATTAAATGGTATAACAGGAAATAGAATATTTGTAGTTAGAAATTGATTTTTAGAATAAATTGGCTATCATCCCTCAGTGTCTTGGATATCGAGAAAGAGAACAAAACGGAGGTTGACTTCATGGAATTTGATGGAGTATGCATCATTTTCTGGGTTCGTAGCCTCTTAGGGGAGTTCAAATGCCCCATAAACGGAATTGCAAACTCATCTTTTATCCCCTTTTCGCTTTTTGGTCAGAGAAGATGCCAATTCCATCAAAGGAGGGAGAGAAAGAGAGGGTAAAACGCATCGCCGAATCTCGTACGTTGTATGCTTTATTATGGATCACGGAAGAGTTCTAAGTGGGCCCCTTTTCAATTCCGTGCCACATAATTCTGGAATGGAAAGTCCATGTTGGGGTCCCCGGGACAAGACTAGGTCCGCCACATTTCCCACGAAGAAAATATTGCTAAGAATATGTTTGCCAGGTCAGACTTAAGACCCCAATAAAAATTAAAAAAAGAAGTCAAGACTTAAGACAGAGCATTCCATGCATGACTTGTGTGTCCAGACGGACTCACCTGTATCTGTTTGCCATCGCCATTAATTGACCTTTTATCCTCCCCCTCTAAAACTGCAACTTCAAAGCTCAAAATCCATGGAAGCGAGCTTCACTACGTCTCCATGATCATCAGCGATTGGTTGGTGCCCGCAGCCTCGCCCAAACCATCATGGCCGCCTTTGCCTGCGGCCGATGAGACCATGGAGGTGAGTCTTCTCTGAATGAAGAAAAAGAAAAGAGAAGTAGAGAGAGAGTCTCTTACAATGTGAAAAAATAATGGTGGAAGAGGAGTAATTTGATAAGTGAGAACTACCTTACCACTTCCTTCCTTTTACCGACCAAAAGAAAAAAACTACCTTACCACATGTCAATTAATGAATGGAGTGTTTTACCATTAATGTGGAATTACTAAATATTTTCTCCATTTCCCACATATAACATAGAGCCAATCCTAGCTAAATCAAGAGAGGAATAGTGTCATGGAAAGCGAGCGATTAAATAATAAAAAATTTTATGTTGTGGATCAAAACAAGAATATAATAGGCTGACAATTGAGACCCCATTCTGGGCAAGATCGAATTTTTTGGAGGTCAAACACTTAATTTAAGGAAAATTTGTTACAAAATATAGCAATTGGGGGTTTTTCATGATATTAACCCTTTTAAACAATGTCTCCGCATTGAAAAAGTGAAGCAAGACTATTCTTCATTGCACTCGAGAAAAAGAAATTGACTTTTCCTGCATCATCATTTCACTAAATAATTTTGTCCACCCAAGTTAATCATCAAACTATAGTTCCGACCAACATGGGCATGTACGTTGCACAAGGCAAAGGTGTCATACTCTAAGATATCTACATGTTTTTTTTCTAGTCCAACAACCAGAACTCTGGAATTAATTGAGATATCTTTACCTTATGTTTGTTCTCTCTCTATTTTTTATTTTTTTTAATACAAAAAAACTGAAGAATGCCATTGAGGTCGAGAAGTAAGTAGTGAATCGAACCCCACCGAATTACTTCCCGTCCATCTTGAGAAATTCACGAAACTGGTAGCAATTCCTTACTAAACACGGTGGATCAAAGCAATAGTACGTGACAAATTGACCCTAAAATCCCAAAACGAGTTTTGCGGACAAATGGAACTTCAGACAGAGAGCACTCAAGCATGAACAATGGATCTTTGAAGGAGGACCAAGTGAGAGAGACATAGAGCATGGAGCTTCGGCAGAGAGAACTCAAGCATGGAGAGTATTGAATGTGAAGCAAGTGAGAAAGAGAGAGCGGGAGCCCTAGTGAAATATGTTCTCTAATATTTCAGCCGTGTAAGGAAAAAAATTTCGCATTAGCATCACGTTAGTATTGTTTGAATTTAGTGGTTCACGTCAGCAGCCACATAGGACTTTTAACGAGAATTTATGAAGGAAACATAACTAAGCATAAATGTATTATATGGGTACAAATTTAGGGGTTTTGATATCACAAAACAGTATCATAGTGTATATAATTTGAGATTTTTGATGTCACAGAAAAAAATTATGGTAAATGTGCCACAACAAGTATAATTTGAATGGCTTTTTCAATGAGAAAATCCTCCGGAGGGCACGTTACTTTATTACCAATATATGGTCATATTTTCGGTATTCAAATTTATTTTATCTTTTTGTATAATATAGTATCATTAGGTAAGGTGAAAAGTAGGTAAATCCCACTCATCATTCATATTAATTATGAGCACGGACATTTATGAAGCTTCATTTGTTTTTTTTTTTTTAAACATAGGATTTTGAAAATATTTTGGCGTGTAGTAATTTGAAAACATTTTGATGTTTGCTTCTTTTTCATTTTTTTTCGATTAAACAAGAAAAATTAATTATAATGATGCATATTTTTTTCCCCCAATAATAGCCAAGAGGAATCACTAGAGTTTCCACATTTCCCACATGGGAAGGGGTAGGTGTGAGGTTCTAATCTCCACTTTCTTAGGGAGTTGAGAAGGGAATAATATAATTTCAAATGTGGATTTCAACTCCCACATTTTGCAAAAAATTAGAGTAAAAAGTCTGAAAGTAAAAGTTAGAATAAAAGTAAAGTCAAACTAACTAAAAAAAAAAGAATAACCAAGAGGGTTACGTCCTAAAAAGGTCATATGATAGATGACAAAAAATTAATTAGACATCATGGATGTAATTTGAACATGAGATTTAAAAAATATCAAATTGGTATATTTGTTCCACCCCAAATTACTTTTTATTTCACAAAAAACTCAAACCAGTATATTTTTGACGAATCTACTCTCTTTTAACGTTTTTCTAAAACATTTTTATGAATTTTTGTAACACAAAATTGATTTAGAGTAAATATGGCATGAATGTATTAATTTACAATTTTTTGGGATGGAAAAATTAATTCTAGGTAAAAATGTTACCAACGCATCAATTTGAATTTTTTGTGTGGTAACCCCTTTTACCTTTGAACCTGTTCCATAAAAATGCAAAATTTTCCAAATTTTTCATGCCTCTCTTTAGAAAAAGTTTTAGTTCCTTTGGCGCTAACACCTTTCGTGTTTGTGAAGGTATCTTCCGAGTCCGACCATGCGACGATTCACACCTTGTACGGTTGTACCACGAGATGGATCATCGATAGGAGTGAGGATTCTTTTTTTCTTATTATAGTTAAATATACCTGGGGCCCACTTCACGATGATCATTATTGAGTAATCTCAAAGTGCGTTTATAAATTCGGATTTAATGCGTGTAGCTTTTGTCCATAGTTTGAGCAAGACATACATATATATTATTATTTTTCGCCTTTTTTTAATCACTTTCATTAATAGCAAGAACTTGAAAAGCGATGCGTCCCTAGTATTCGGTCGGCAAACGTGTCATCCTCCAATTAATCCTCCAATTACACTTGACATTTATTCCTCTCTTTTTATTATATTCGCCTTTGTCTTAATCATTTTCGTTAATATCAAGAACTTGAAAAGCAATGCATCACGTTTCATCCTTCAATTACGCTTGACATTTCTTCCTTTTTCTTTTTCTTTTTTGAATTTTGTTTGATTCGATTGGCACGTCATCCTCCAATTACACTTGATATTCTCTTCCGTCTTTTTTTTTTAAATATTATTTTCTAGTACTTTTTTTTTTTGTCGGTCCTACTCTAATCCTATTCTAATACTCACTCTCGAGACTTTTGCCACATCGCTCCTTGCGGGGCGTGAGTCAAACCCATTCCTCGAAATCGTCCCCACCCCAATCCCCCCTGAGAAGGTGGGGATTTGAACCCCCAACCTCCCCCTTCCAAATTGGAAAGGTGGCCACCGGCGAACCCCCAATGGTTTATTTTCTAGTACTTTAAAGTGCTACCTACCCTCTCCTAGAAATTTCGTCAACCACTTAAAGATTTTTTTTTTAATGCCGAAAAGAAAGTCAACCTTGTTTTATTTTAAACGGGCGTGCGAAGCATGCAGAATATCAAACCGAAGGAAATTGAACTCGGGATTTCATTTTTTAATGTCAGGATTTCGTCACTTTCGGAATGAGAACATTCACGGAAAGAAGGTGAACAGTCTAAAAAGAATATGAACAGCGAACACTTCTCTTTTCTCATTCTTAAAACTTTCTAATATCTTATCATTTTTCTTTTTCAATTTTAAATTTTTGTTACTAATGTAGTGCCGATCAAGTGCCGTATTGGCAAATGTGTTTCAAGAAAATAATAAAAAAAGTCACATCAGTATATTCTATTAGTTAAATTGGACGAATTAATAGAATGACTTGATTGTATCAAATAGATAGATTTTTTGACCTGAAGTTTTCGCAACAACTTTGAATATTTTTAGAGTACTTATCCCTTGTTTTTTGGGAGTTGCTTTAGGTTTGGCAATAATAAGGTTAAACTTATGAGTTTTGAAAATAAATCAAGAAGTAAGAGGGCATGATACTTTATTGTCATAGCATAGCAACCTTATAAATATTTTTCTAAAATTTTTATTTATATAATTAACTAATAAAAATATTTTAATCATCGATAACAATTTATGTTTAAACATTTTCATGAACGATAAAATATGGTTTTTGTTCATGTATTTCTGTAAGTGTTATAAATGATTACTTCAAGGAAATATTTTTCAAATCATTTAATTTTCGTGAAACAAATGAAGCTAAAAATATCAAACGAGAGCCAATACCATCCCACCCCTCGTGTAAATGATAATCCAGCATAACCATCACTAGGGGTGGCCACGATCTGACTCGATACAAGCTAATCATCCGGCCGCCATAACATCTCGTTTTAATAAAAGGTTTGGCGGTAATAAACTTCTACTCGAAGTGAACGTCATGTGCACGGGCTTGACCTTCACAACTCTGTCAGACAGCGAGGGCGGCGGCAACTGGATTATACTCGAAGGCATCCTAAGCTGCTTGCTCGACATCATTCCTCAACTCTGTTAAGAAAAATTACAAGTTCCTACTTAGTTTCGTATTTTTATTATTGCGGACGTGTTGGTTCACCGTACAAGTTCCTGCTTAGTTTCATATTTCTATTGGTGATGCTTAATATAACAACTTCTCGGAGCCGTCATTATTAAATTATGTCTCGAATTTAAGGTCGTATACAAGACCCAACCCGATTGAAAGATGTGGATTGGTTTGTGTATTTTTTTTTTTTTTAATTTGTCAAGGCCGTCACTGTAAATTTCTGATGGCGTTCTTTATTATTCTCATTTAATAAGGGCAAATCTTAGATTCTTTTTTTTTTTTAATCTTATGAGCGAAACAGTGTCAATCTCAAATCCACGTAAATCTTTTTTTTTTTCGTGCTTTTATATGTTCCCAAATCCTAAAGTTGTTCTCCTACTTCAAGCAATTTGGTTGAGTGACCCTAGGCATCCATTTGAAGAGTGGTTATAACCTTGTTAATGAAGATTGGGATCCTCCACATTTATCTAATATCGCCTTTCGCTTGCTACCAATAAAACGAAGTATGAGACTCACGGTCCTCATGGCTAGCGACGAACTTTCGACGACTGGAGCTGCTGCGACAAGCATTTTTTGAGGAGTTGCTGCCAATCTCGGATTACTTAGAGGACAGAGAAAAAGACACATCACGCAAGAATTCCAAATGACGTCTGAAAATAGTAATCCAGTGTCACCGTCGTTGAAGCCGGCATGGCCCGACCGCTTCGAGCTGATCATGACAGAAAGCTAGCTAATGAACTGCAGCATATACTGGTACCAAGATACGACGCCATGTATATGACTTGTCCAAATTAGCTCGTCCCTGGACAATGCAGTTTATGTGCTTTCTACATATACGTGGTCTGCTGCCACCTATTAACTTACCCGTTTTTTTGGGGGCTTTCTAACACGCTATAAGAGTTGAGTTTTGCCTGCACCATTGGCGTGTGCCTCCATCCGTTAATCAAATTTCACGTGCTACGCACGATCATTTCTTTGTATCTCTGTTCATTAATTTAAACAGAATGGACACCAGCGTCGTGTAGATGCTCCTTGCCAGCGATGTTCTAGAGAACAACGATCGACCTGCTTAGCTTCCTCACCGGAGAAACGATGAACATTGCATGTTACGGGTTACACGTAAGAATCGGGATGGGAATTGCGACACGGTGGTACCCGGGCGGAGTACGAGGAGGGATAAATAAATGCATGGACTAACGTTCTCTCCATCACCGGTCCCCCCAAAGCCGCGTTTGTAGGTTTGCCCCCTCTGTTCACTGCAAAGTAGTGATCGTTAATATTGCTTTGCATCTAATTTTCCATGCACCAGAGACGCATCACTAGACTTGCCATCAGAACTCATCATTCACCAATAACAGCTGCCAGCCATCGACATGGAAAGCCACAGAAATGCGACTGTCATGCTAAATCTCAACAAACAGAGTACAACAATCTGAAGGGACGCCCACTCGTTTTTCTCTTGTTTTTCTAGATGAGGAAGTCGATGAGATTAAAATCACGGGTAATTGGACAGATTCATTGAACTTCCTGAAAAGAATGTAGTCATGCGACGAACCAAGTTGAAGATCATGACCGCTTCGCTTCGCTTGATCCGCTCAGCTTCCTCGATCTCCTCTTTCTTTTTCAAAGAGCTCCTTCTCCTGTGAGGATGAGAACATTTCAGACATGGCCTGTCAAGTAACCAAGTAAATCTCTCAACTCATGAAGATCCCTTACAACGAAATACCTCCTTTGATAACCGGCTGTTGCCCTCGATTTTAAAGAACAAATCATTGTAAACTAATTGTCCAAATCACACTGGATATCCAACCTCTTCCTACAAATAAAACAAATGCATATGCATAGATGCTTCATATGATATTCGATCTAGAAATCAAAAAGCGAGAATCCCAATTGACACAATAACACTGTACAATCACGAGTAACTTAAAAAAGGCGCAGAAAACACAAGAAAGATTAGAGGACACCAGGGATTGCGTCTTTGTCCAAGTCCTGAGTCGACTCTGCTCGCTTGCAGAGATCCAGATACGCCTTCACTAACCACTGCCTAGCGACTCCATCGCTCTGCAACGTCAAAGACAACCAATGGGAAAAAATCACCAAAAACCGTAAACCATGGTTATTATCAGACATTTAACCCATAATTTTTTTGAGATTCTAGGCAAATGCTAGAAAATATTGTTATTTTTCTGGAAAATATTTTCTAGAAACATCATATTTTTTTTGCAAAAAACAAAGCCTAAAAGAAAATATATCACCATTAAATCATAATAATATAATTGCACATCGCTTGATTGCTGAATGTAATTGTACATTATAGACACTGTTGTTGCCCTTCACTTAATAGTTAAAATTTTTAGGTTGGACTTCGAACATGATATCGGAATTAAAACTCTGCATCGTTCATGCCCTAGGCAAACCTATTGAGTGCATACATACCAAATTGGAAATTAAAAGGGCATGCGAATCATGTAGGACATCAGATCAAAACAAATTGAACTCAGGATTTCATTTTTTTTCATGTCAGGATTTCATCGCTCTCGAAACATGAACAGTAAGCATTCAAGGAAAGAAGAAGATGAACGCTCTAAAAAGAAAATGAACAGTAAAAGCTTCTTCTTTTTTCATTTTTTTCATTTATTTATCTTCTTATCAATTTTCTTTCTAAATTTTTTATTTCTTTTTATGGTGAGCGCCACATTGGCACCATGTGTTTTAGGAAAGTAATAAAAAAAAAAAGTCATGCCAACATTTTAATCAGCCAAAATTGGTCCGATCAATGGAGGGATTTGATTGCACAAACTCAATAAATTATAGGACTTGATTGCACTTTTTAAAAGTTTTATAATTCAATTGCATTTTTACGATAAGTTTTGAAACTTCTAGTGCGCTCAACCCATATTTTTTACATAGAGTTGCTTTTAGTTTGGCAATAATAACATTAAAATGTGTGGGTTTTGAAAATAAATCTAAGAGTCATGAGAAAATTCTTGAAGAGGGCGCGTTACCGTATTGTCAATGCGTGGTCATCTCCTTAACTATTGAAATTCGTCTGGTTTCCTGGTAACGTAGAGCATTTTTCAGGTTCAGGTGGAAAAATGCGGCTGGACCTGCACGCCATTAACGAGTATGGACATTTATGGAACTTTTTTTGTTTAGGAAAAAAAAAACACTTAAGGATGGTAACCGAGTTGCCACGTGGAACCTCCCACATCTTTGCCACGCCTGAAATTAAGGCGTCCTAGTCATCATGTCCCCATCCTAGCGGCGTAACCGTGAAGGAAACACCCGAGGACTACATGTCGTCGGCCCGGGGAGACAAACCCAAAATTGCCATGGCCATCGGGCAACTGTCAACGCAACGGAAGAATCCTAGTACCCAAAATACCGAACACTTATATGGTCATGAGAAAATTCTCAAGAAGGCACCTTGTTTTACACCTCGTCCGAGTTGGCTTGGCTTCCTTGCGCACCTACGCCGACATAGGCGGCCGCCTTCCTGGCGATTCTTTTTTCTTTTGGGTCTCGGGAGTTACTGGTAATTTGCCAAGGAAGACCCGACCAACAGCAACTTCCAGCCTACCAGATAATTTTTGCACCTACGTAACACCACCCTCCCCCCCGGGGGGACAATTGTATGTATACGTGCGTGAGTCCTCAAGAAACTTCACACGAAGCTCTTAAGAAGAGAAAAACTTAACGCAGATTCCAAATGAGAGCCCCCCAGGCCATCCCATCCATTGCGAATAACGACCTGGCAACACCATCACCTTCGGACCGGTACAAGCTGATCGTTGCCCACTGTATCGCCTTTGCTGTACCCACTATGCTCGGCCTCCTCATGGTCATCTTTCTGGTCATACCTGCCTTAACGCTGCCGGAGTTCACACTCGACCCAGGCTCTTCCCTTTCGTCCCTCAACATCTCCACCTCCCATGTCGACATCCAATGGAATATCGCTTTCTCTGTCAAGAACCCTTGTAAGCTCATCCCCGTCAAGTACACTCACATGAAGCTCCTCTTGAGCTTCGGCCAACTCACTCTCTCTCATATCTCCCTCATTACCGCCTTAACTCAGCGCCCCAGCAACGTGACCACAGTCCGAGCTGAGGCCCAGTCAAAGCTTGCCATCATCAATATCATGGGCATGAAGGGCCTGGTGAACACGTTGAAGGCTGGGGAGGTGACCATTGATGTGGTGGTGAAAGCCAAGCGGAGGCTGCACCTGGGTCCATGGTTTGACGTGTACATCTGATGCATGGACGTGACCTTCATAGCTCCAACCAACAACGAGGGTGGTCGCAATTGGATGATCCTCAGAGACACCCTAAGCTGCATGCCCGACATCATCACTCAACTTTAGTAGCGTCGAATTGTTAAATAGAAAGAAAAAACCACTGAGAGAGAACCTCAAAAAATAGAAAAATAAATTAATGGCATCCTTATTAAGTCTAAGTTCTTCATGAGAATCTAGGCCATCGCCTTTTCTCTCTCCTCCTCAGGATTCTCTCCTCTTCCTCTCATCTTCACACAGCTCTCTTTTTCAACTTCTATGGAAGTGAGAGTCTGAGCTAGTTCTCTCCCTCCCCTCTCTATTTCTTTTTTCTTTAGTTGATTTGATTCTCTATTTTCTCTCTTGCTTTTCTCTTATTTCAAGGAGCTTTCCTCTTTTGATCTAATCATAGATATGGAAGCTTCTCTCTCCCATTTTAAAGAGGTTTCTATCCCTTAATCTAGTCTAGATTTCAGGATTTTTGCATGTATATTTTCAGGGTTTCATTTCCCAAGGATTTTGTTGGTGTACAAGTCTAGTTTCGAAGGATATAGGAGAAGTTTCATAAAGGTTTGGCTCTCACAAATGTGCTCATTCAACTTTGTTACTCTGAATGGTGACGGTGTCGAGGACGTCTAACCTAGGTGCGCTCCATTGAAAGACAAAGCCATAACAATGGATAGAGATCTCTTATGTGCTCCTTACCAACAATGGATTTGATAATTGGCTATTGATTTTGATTTGAAGAAGGCACATATATGCTCTTCGAGCATGTAACCCCTAACCCGATGATTCTTCTTCTTATCTAGAACTCGTTTTAATTTGTCTTGGTTTGCAAGTGACTGCATTGTTTCTCTCTTGTATTTCTATGGAAATGAATGAAATGTTACTTTGACAAAAAAAAAGTAAGAAAAAAACTAACTTCGATAGTAGTTACTAATTAAAGTTAATGTTTTTTAGATTTATGTCTATCTTTTTGTATCAAATGTACCATGCTTATGTAATACAATCGAACATGAAAAAAATCTAGCAATATTACTAAATCATTGATGAACGAAACTACTCGAACATAGTTTCTCTTATTACTCCCGATGCTGAAAATTTAATCTAAATCAATAGAAGAGATCATGTCTGAGAATATACGTATGATATAAAATTTTACTAATCCGAATATATAGTATCGTGCTCGACTTTGAAAGTTCCGTGAACTACTTGTAAAGTAAATATTTCTCAAAAAAATTGAATTTTCACATGTGATTTTACCCTCAAAGACTTGCTTAGGGATGTCTCCCCTTCCATATTTACCATTTCACTCTGCAAATTTCAAGGATGAGATAGTGTCGAATATTGGAGAAATTTACACACTGGCCCATGTATTTTTGTGATCGTGCCATTCTATCCCTGCATTTTTATCTTGTCCATGTCAATCCTGTATAATTTCACTTTTTTTTATCGTCATGTGCTAGAGACGAATCTTGAAATTTTCCCATAATTCTCTCGATCCTTGTTATCGTATGAGACGATCTTGGTCGAGGCCGCCTCTGCTGCTTCCGCTACACTCAGTGCAACCATACTACAGCCCCGTGGCCTTTGTTGTGGCACCTTGCGGGCCTACTGCAGCGGTCTCCAGAGGTTCCGTCTTGAAATCACGAATAGAGTGTTGTAATTATGAGTTATTAATGGTTCAACAAAAGTGAACAAAACAGAACCCCTAGCACCACGGGACAGTCCATTCAGATTTTATTGCAGAGAGTTTTCAGCAGCAGTTTTAATTGTCTTTAAATGACATATCTCTTTAGTTCATGTCCTTTTAATTTTTTGCAACAATTTTAATTGTCTTTAATAGACATGTCCGTTGATGTCCTTCCATTCATGACTCTTCAGTTCATGTCTTTTCATTTTTTTTTACCTAACTCTATAAATTGAAATCAGCTATTCTTCTTTGGTAAGAAAGAAGTATAAACAACTGGGGGTTTACGTGACGGCTGTCGGCCAAAGCGGTTCCTCCGGCACCAAAAAAAAAAAAAAACAACTTTTATGAGTTTAGAAAACTTTTTCAACCTCTAAGTGTGCAGGTTCAAAAAAGTTCTGTCCTATTTGCACAGTGCTAATACAAAGTTGTTTGAGGTATTCTATCTTGAGGCATAATTTGTAAATCTACAAAGCACAATTGATAGGAACTAATCACCTTAAAGAGATTCGATAAACCATATCCCACCTCCTGTTTAATTTTGTTACAATCCGTTTGATTTTTCCCACATGATGCAGGGCAAAGTCAAATGATTATTGTGGCCGGCCAATGCGACTTCGGGCAAGAGTCTATGGAGGCTCTGCCTTATCGCACCGGGCGAATGAACTCTCTTGTTCAAAGCCTTTTCTCGTTTCCAAGGCCGCATCTGTTAAAAAAGATGGCCCGGAGACTTTCCTCAGTCGATGAACAGCACAGAGTTAGGCAATAACCTATTCACTTCAACTTGGAAGGGGGAGGTGGGGGGTTCAAATCCCCATCTTCTCAGGGGGGATTGGGATGGGGACGATTTCATTTCAGAAGTAGGTTTCGACTCTCACGCCCTACAAGGAGGTAAAGCAAAAGTCTGAGAGAGTGAGTGTTAGAGTAGGATTAGAGTAGAAATGACCAAAAAAAAAAAAAAACCTATTCACTTCATCTATTGGCTGCGTTTGTCAGAGTTAATTTGTTATCGCTTTCTCAGAATTATTATTCTTTATTATTTCCTTTATGAGTTACAACAAACAGCATCATCTTAGAGCCAACAATTGTAAAGAGATTAGAAATTATGATTGTTTGTTGGGTTTATTATGAAATTGAGATGGCTAATAATAATCAAGTATCCAATAATGTCCAGGATGATTCTGGAGGCATTCCTATGGTCGATTCTATCGCTGTTGTTAGAGAGGTTCACACCTCAAGCCTTGGTTTTATTGCAGCAAATGCTATGGGCCTTTGAGTCAAGACCATTTTATAGTGGTACGGGTACAAGACACATGGTTAATATACCTGAGATTGGTTTTAAAAATAGTACAGCCCAAATGACATATGATTCCGTTTTTGAAGGGATGGTTCAACAAAGTTTATTGTTGAGCTCAGCAACGCAAGCTTGTAACCCTAGTGGGGGCAACAAGGTGATGAGACATGGGCTCGAATTCGTTGAGCTAGGCTTGTTGTGGCTCTATGCTGGCTCGCCCATTCTAATTGGGGAGTTGATTTATGTGGTTCAGGCAATGGCTCGACGGTGAAGGCTCAAATCTCATGTGCACTAGAGCCAAGGGCTCGAGGGCAAAAAACCTCCTACTCTCAGTAGTGGAAGGATAATAGGTCGATGCTACTTTGGCCCGCCATGGCCAATGGGTTGAGTCCTACTGAACAAATTATGTTATCATCCTACAAATTTTTGAAATTGTGGGGGTGCCTAGCCAAAGTGGGGATTCCTCTTCCTAAACAAATTTGGTTGGGACTTAAAATGATCAATTGCATATCAGTTATGATCAAAATAGTAGTGCATATAGATTTTTTGTTTACAAATATATAAATGTGGAAATCCATGCCAATGGAGCGACCTGAAGGATTCAAGGTCAAAGGACAAGAACACTAACAATGGCATGCGAAATTTGACCATGTGATGATCTAAAAGTGGTATAAAATCAATGAGTGTGATGAATGTGTGTACAATAAATCCACGTCAAATGGATGTGTGCTTAATTGTCTATATGTTAATGACTCGCTGATTCTTGGAGATAATGCTAAGATTATCAAAATCACTAAGAATTTTTTCAAGAAGAACTTTGAGATTAAAAAAAAAAAAATGTAGTTGTTGCGGATGTTATACTCAAAATCAAAATTTTAAGGAATTTTGATGATCTAAGTTTAATACAATCTCATTACATTGCAAAGGTAATTGAGAAGTTTAAAGGGTTCGGTATCAAAGAAGTGAATAATCCTTTTCTTCCACACCTAACTTTAAAAAAGAATACAGGAAATAATATTACGCAGCTAGAGTACTCTCAATTAATTGGTAGCATCATGTAATCATGATTTGTTAGACCAAATATTGCATACTCAATAGGAAAATTGAGCAAATATACGGGTAATCTTGGTCATGAGCATTGAAATGCTCTATTGAGAGTATTAAGTTATTTGAATAATACCTGAGATTATGTTATATAATATGGAAAATATCATATCATTTTCAAAGGCTATAGTGATACCAACTGCATTGTGGATTTTGATGAATCGAAATCGACTAGTGGATATGTATTCACACTTGGAGGTATCACAATATCGTGGAAATCTTTAAAGTAAATTTAAATAGTGTGCTCCATGATGGAATCTAAGTTTATTGCTTTGTATAAAGCTCCTGAAGAATCAAACTAGCTTCAAGACCCCTTAAAGGATATTCTCTTATGGTCGAAACCCATGTCTATGGTATGCATCCAATGTGACAGTCAAGTACCATTTGCAAGGGCACTTAATTTAACATATAACAATTAGTCTAGAAACATTCGTCGTAAACATAATACCATCAAATAGTTGTTTCGAATGGAATAATTTCTTTTGACCTTGTGAAGTCAAAGGAAAATATTGCATTTTTGCTGACAAAAGGTTTGTCAAGCAAGCAAGTAAATGTGCATCTAGGGGAATAAGGTTAAAAGTCTTAACTCAATAAAGAGATTCCAACGTGGAAACATAACCTAGCGATTTTAGATCTCAATAAGACAATGCAAATTTTGAAAACTTTGATGTGAGCACTGTCTTCTATTCCTCAAGTGCAACCGTGCTTCCGATAACATTTTTAAAGGTACGCTATGTGTTTCATGATTTGAATAGCTTGAAATACAACATCCTAGTAAGGTATAGAATACCTTTGATAGGAATGCATCTATATGCCTGGAGCTAACCAACTATATGAAATTCTCTAAAGGCTAGACTTTCTAAAGCATGCATTAATCTCTGAAAGAATGAACACAACCAAAAACCAATATTGAATAGGAAAGACTTAGTGTGAGGTCTATTGTCTAAGTCACTACAAACAACTAGCAATTCAAGGTTTAGTGCATCGACTAGTTAAGTAAGTTCAATTAGGCTTTCACTAAAAAATGTTCAAAGCAAAAGCTACTTATCTTGCTGCACTGTACTTCCAAAGAGGCACACTTATATTTTTTTGAGTTAAAAATGTTTCGTTGATCCATTAATATGGGGGATTATTGTAATTATGGGTTATTAATCGTTCAACTAAAGTGAGCAAAATAGAATCCATGGCGCTGCGGGAACTATCCTTTTAGATTCTATTGCAGGGAGTTTCTGTAGCAATTTTAATTGTCTTTAAATGACATGTCTCTTCAGTTCATGTACTTTCAGTTTTCTACTGAAGTTTTAATTGTCTTTAAATGACATGTCTTTTCAATTCACATCCTTTCAATGTTATCCTTCCATTAATTAATTCTAATTCAGGGATACATTAAATATTTTCATAGAATTGAGAGAGTAAATTGAACATATACAAAAAGTTTAGAGACTACATTGAATAAATTAAAAGTTTATGGACTACATTACATGTTGTGTCAAAGCTTAAAGATTGTATTGAACAAATTAAAAATTCAAGGATCACATTACACATTGAGTCAAAATTTACGTCATTTTGGTAAATGTGCACGAGAGGATATTGTGGTTGAAGGGAAAAATACGTTTGTGTCAAGAGTGTGCAACGTTTGAACGGGATGAAGACGTGCAACCAAGAGCAAAGAACTATGGAACTCTTTGGCTTCTCTTCGTCACATCCTCAACATTTTTCTAAGTCCTTGATCACCATATTCAGCTGATTCATGTAAGATATAACGTTGAAGATACAGCCTCTCAACGTAAACAACACATCCTCTGCATATTCTGTCATTTTCAATAGATCCCTCTAGGCCACCTGCCATTATTTCTCCATTTTCCTTGATTTCGACTTTGTCATTTGGATCGCTCAACTAGATAAAAGACCTACACGACTGGTTTATCTCTCCATTTACGAAAAAGCAACTTCCACATTTGCCTGAATTTTACCAAGCAAATACGCATGATTGTGATGTGTTCGATGGAACTCCTAGTTGAAATTGTGTGCTTGAAAGAGCAATATAGAGTGAATGCTTTGGAAGCTTTGTTGGACTACTGAATGTTTCAATCAGTCCACTATAAAACATGGATTTTCAACCCCATTTTATTTCAAAACACTGCTTAGCATGTACGAGGAGAGCAATCTAGTATTCAGCAACGGGACAATGAGCCACTATACCTGCACATAACCTATTTGAGGAATTTCAGTGTGAAATTTTCAGTTTGAACCCGCAAGTATAGAGTGAATTTGATGAAATCTTTGTTGGATTAGTGGATGTTGTAAGGAAAAAACAAGATATGTTTTCGATTATCCTGACTTCTAACCTTTTTTTTTGGGGGGGGGGGGGGGGGGGGGGGTGGGGGAGGGGAGGAAAGAAAAGCAGTTTCCATTTAATGAACTCATTTTATTGGAGTTTTCTTGCTTTCTGTTACCTTTTTTCTTTTTCTCTTTTGGTGTACACAATGGGTGTGGAAGGGCTCGGCCTCTCTCTCGAAGCCTTCACAATCATAAAGTCGAGCTTCGCCGCTCTCTAATAAATATGCCTGCTCTCTGATTTTGATGGCTTTCTGGTGATTTTAGTTGGGTTTCAACAAAATGTGTTTGGAATGGTGTTAGTTCTAGGCTAAGTTCATTTTTCCCAGAGTGTGGTGCACAAACAGAACAGTGGCTTAGAAAACAAGCACTCCGAGGCTTCACACCCGTCCTGGCAGCAACCAATGCTAATTCTTGCCCTTAACAATCCATAATGAAATTCATTTGATCTTATGCTTTAAATATCCAGCATCTCTTCATGTCACTATATTTCTTGGAACACAGCATTGGTCTTCCCTCCATACTCAACAGCTAACTGTAGCAATGCACCTTCCATGGTGATGCAACAATCATCAGCTAGCCTCCAATTTTTTGGCAACTGTATCTCAAGTTGAGGTGGCGTTTCCAGCATGTCCAATTCTCTCTCTCTCTCTCTCTCTCTCTCTCTGGACATTCTCTCTCTCTGTGGACATTTTTCCTTCATTGATGAAACAACTGGAAATTGAGGGGAAACGAAGAAAGATATATGCATGCATTGTGGGGAAAAGTTCCAAACTTTGTGTTGGTATCTCGATTTTTCAAGGCATTTAGGGCGCGCATGATAAAATTTCTACTTCTCTATTTCTTTGTTTCTCTGTTCTCCGAAACAGATTTGGAACAAAAATCCGTTTTGTAACGCAATTTGATTTTTCTATTTCTGGAACAGATTTCTATTCCAGAAATAAATTTAAAGAAGAAATCAAAAGCTAAAATTTTTAACTTCTCAATTTTTGAAATAAAAATCGAAAAATCAATTTCTTGCCGAAACCAATTTCTGAAATAAAAATCGAGAAATCAATTTCTAGCCAAAAATCAATTTCTGTTCCATAAATTTTTTCATGCACACCCTTACTTTCTTGTTTCATCCTTTTTGCTGATCCATTTCCTCAATCTCGGGAATTGTTTGAACTCAGGAATTGTGTCTTTCTCTCTGATTAAGGGGATCATAGGTATGTGTGTGAAATGGTGCGGAAAAACAGTCATGATCAATGGTTGATGGATTTTGAGTTGTCTGGTTGCTAGACATTGGGTCTTGGAACAAGTTGAGCTATACTTCCTAAACATGTGGCTGCGGTTGTTAAGTACTAAAGGGATCCTCACAGAGCATTGGAGATGTTCAATTCAGTTAGAAAGAAGATGGCTTCAAGCACACGTTGTCGAATTAAAATGCATGATTGAAAAGCTCTGGTTTCATGGGTAGTTTTAAGGCAATGGAGACTTTGCTGGCAGAGCTGGGAGAAAACATCAATAGAAGTTTGCTCAAAGGAGTCTATGTTGGGGCCACGAGAAGTTATGGAAGAAAAGGCAGGATTCAGGAAGCCGTCAATGTGTTTGGGAGGACGGATTTCCACAGTTGTCTTACAATGCGATCATGAATATACTGATTGGGACTGGTTACTTTAATCAAGCCCATAAAGTGTTTCTGAGGATGAGGACAAAAGGGATTGCTCCTGATGTGTACACCTTCACATTCAGGATAAAGTCCATTTCTCTGAAATATGACTTCTCAAGGTTGTGATCACAATGCTGTTGCTTATTTACTGTCATTGGTGGGTTCTATGAAGAGATTTATCGATGGGAGGCATATGTGCTTAGTTTATTTATTTATCTGGACATTACAATATTCAATAAGTTCATTGATAGACTTTGTAAGAACGGGGACATCTGGGAGAGCGAAAAACTTTTTGCCAATGTCCTGAAGAGGGGATTAAGGCCAAATTTGTTCACATTCAATATTTTCATCCAGGGACGTTGCAGGAAAGATGCTTTTTTTTAGGAGCATTATAAGGTTTCTCATATGATGGCAACATATAATATCATGATTAATCCTCTTCTGGGAAAACTATATATCGATTGACCAGTGAAGCTTTTTCATGAGATGAGTATCAAAAGTTGCCTGCCCGACTGTTACACATTGTGTGATGATTGATGGATTCTCTAAAGCAGGGGATGCTGACTCTGGAGATAACCTTCTACTCGAAAAATTTGAAAAGGGTTTTTTTTCCAATGTAGCTTCATTTAGTCGAGTAATAAATTGCCTTTGTGTGAAGCAAAGGTTGATGAGGCTGTCAGGGTCATTCACCACATGATTCACAAAACATAATGTTCCTCAGGTAGCGAACGCTAATTTTAAGGCTGACAAAAGAAGGTGCCACGCCTAAGATTGTCATCGAAGACTTGTTGAAGAAAAGCCATATAACTTATTTTTCTTATGAATTTCTTCATGAGGGTGGTCAGGTGATGCTAAAGAAGATGCTCTGTAGTAGACGAGATGCTCACATGACCGGAAGAAGATGTCCTCGTCTGTTGTTATTACATTGATGCCTTGAAAGCCTGTGACTATTATACATTTTGCATGATTTTAATTCCAACCTTGCGAAGCTTCAATTGCCACTGCCATGCAAGGAAAGGTATATTGGCACATTGACAAAGAAATTCAACAGGATTGTACGAGGATGTGGCGACGACCTAATATTATGTCGAACTGCATGAGCACTCATTCATTTCACCATAGCTCTGTCATAGGCTGCTCTTTTCTTTGTTGACAGAATTCCCAACAAGTCAGCAAGTTCCTCCAGTGAGAATCCATTGTGTTGCTTCCCTGGGGCTCAGTTCGTCTTCATTAGACTATTGAGGCTAAACTCTTTGTACCATGGAAGCTTGGGTAATGCATTTAGCTACCTCTGGTAATTTACATTCTCATTTCTGGCGGAAAAAGGAAAAAGGACATTTTTTTAGATCTCATAGTGCCCCGTATAATGCTCACTCGGTTTATTGCATTACTCTTTTCTCCCTCCTCTCCCGGTCAAAATTCCCCATATGTCAGAAAGCTCTGTACAGAGAATCCTGTCCGTATCGCTCTTCAGGTTGAGTTCACCAGGTACCGAGATTCAATTCATATGTGCGCTCAAACTCGAGTAAGGTTCCATGCTAGGTCTCGGTTTTTATCTCCTCATTTCTCTTTGTAAAACGCAAAAGCGGGATTTGTTTCATTTTTAGACATTTTAGTGCTGTGTATTTTGGTCACTCCATTTAACGTATAAGTCTTTTTATTTTCTAAAGAATAAACTACATCTATGCCTAGATGATCTTATCAAACTTTACAAACTTCTACCACGCTGCTTAGAGAAATATGGCAATGTCCCTCTCCTTTTACAGTTGTATAACAAAATAAGACACGCTCTCTCGTTTTCCTTTTGTTTTTTTGTTTTTCTAGATGAGGAAGTCGGTGAGATTAAAGTCGTGTGTAATTAGACAGATTCATTAAACTTCCTGAAAAGAGTGTACTCACCTTGCGACCAACCAAGTCGAAGATAATGACCACTTGGCTTCGCTTGATCCGCTCAGCTTCCTCGATCTCCTCTTTCTTCTTTTTCAAAGAGCTCATTCTCCTGTGAGGATGAGAACATTTCAGACAAGGCTCAGGTGACCAAGAAAGTCTCTCAACTCGTCAAGATCCCTTAAGACGAAAATACCTCCTTCGATAGTCAGCCGTTGCCCGCCATTTCCAAGAACAAATCATTCATAAAACCAATTGTCCAACTCACTGTGGATATCCAACCTCATCCTACAAATAAAACAAGTGCATAGTCGTAGATGCTCCATATGATATTCGATTTGAGAAACCAAAAGGCGAGAATCCCAATTGACAATAACACCGTACGATCGCAAGTGACTGAAAAAAGGCGCAGAAAACACAAGAAAGATGAGAGATTTACGTCGAGGTACCCTTTGGTGTCGGAGGGTCGACCGAGATCGCAACAGGAGACAGACCCCGAGATTGCGTCCTTTGTCCAAGTCCAGACCCGACTCTGCTCGGCTGCAGAGCTCCAGAAACGCCCTTCACCAGCCGGCAGCCACCGCCCAGGCGATTCCATCGCTCTGCAATTTCAAAGACAATCAAAGCTGGACTTCATGAAAGGTCAAAGTACCTTCCTTTTGACTTGGTTCTTTCTTGGAAGGGCGAGGAAAGGGGCCGTCAGACTCGACACGACGTCGAAGGGGCGCTTGCCTCTCGCTCGCTCACATTTCTGCAAGTGAATATTGGATAAAATTGCACATTGGCCCCATATATTTTCGTTATTTTGTCAATTCTATCCCTTTAATTCATCTGGTGGAGTGTATTTGCAAAAGTAATTGAGGTATTTTTCTCACTGCCGGCCAAAAAAAGAAATTAATGTCCTTGCGCTTAAATAATCCAATAAAAACTAATGTTAGTTTAGGTTTTGCTTATGTAGGAATTAGATTTGCATAATTTTTAGAATTTATTATTAAGCTTTATGAATTTTTTAGGGCAAATTGAAATGAGAGTTTTTGAATAGTGCCTTAGCTAGGCATCTTTTGGAAAACTCATTGGGGTAGAATGTTTGTCTTTTTGTTTAAAATAAGGGTAAATACCCCGAAAAATCCCAAACTGTATATATGTGATAAATTTATCCCAAACTATTTTTTTGACCCCGAAACCCTAAATTAATATACATTTGGCAAATTTACCACAAACCGGTACACTTGTGACAAATTTACCCTATGTTAGTTTTTGTTAAATCTTATAGTTAAATTGTTAAGTTAAATGACACATGACAGTTGACTGGTATACCAATTTGAGACTTTATGTTCCGTTTGTCACAGTTTACAATTTTTGTGATTTTTTTGTGGTATTAATCCAATTTAGCGAAGGGTATATTTGTCACAGGTGTACCAGTTTGGGATTTTTTATAGTCGAATAAATTAGTTTAGGGTAAATTTGTCATAAATGTACTAGCTTAGGGATTTTTATAGTCAATCGGGGTAAATTTTTCACAAGTATACCAGTTTGGGTTTTTCAGGATATTAACCCTTAAAATAATGGGAGCTTCTGAAAACCTTCTACTATTTCAGAAAGTGAAAAAGGAGAATGATGGCAAGAAGAGCTCACATTACTTACTGTGCAAGTCCATCCTAATTTGTCCAAAAACCTTGATGCAAAATTTGACATGAAGCTGAATTAGAAGACGTGGCGTTACATGAATAATTTTGAGCCGTCCTTGATGGCCACCTTTATTGAAAAAAGGCACGTTATCACAGTTCTACTAATGAGATCGGAATTTTATGTGGGCGATGTCTCCAAATTCGGAATCTATTAGGTAAAAAGTTAGAATTGGAAGTAGCGGCTAGACAAAAGTATTGGAATATAATCGAGACAAGTCAAATTATAAGAATTGATTGGTTGCAAAAGAATGATTTTTTTCTTTTATTTTCAAGGATGGTGCTTTTCCTTTTTGCACTCTTGTAGCATTAAGGGAACGATTCCTGCTTTTTACTAATTTATAATCGTTTTCTCTTTACCATATTTATACTCGAATAATTACTCTATACGAACAGCCTCTGAGGCTAAAAATGACAATTCAAAACATCTAGATGAATCATAATTACTTGCAATATTCTTCTTATTTACGTTTGGAGTACACATAGCACTCATGCAAACCATTAAGTTAGAGAAAGTTAAAAATAAATGTCAAAGCATCGCATAAACTTCCTACCATGAGCACCATCCCATAATTAACACTCTTTTTAAGTAAACGTCTTTGGAAATTTAACTATGCATTCACGAAAGTATTGTTAAAAGAAAAACACCACCATTGAATTATCACAATATAATTCCACATCACTTGATTGCTAAATCTAACTGTACCTTACATGCATTCTTGTTGCCCTTCACCTAATATTTTGAAATTTTTATGTTAGATTTTCTAACATGATATCGAAATTAAAACTCCCTCTCGTTCATGCCTAGTCACACATAATGAGTGCATGGATGCCAAATTGGAAATTAGAAGGGTGTGGGTCCTAGGAAACTTGTACAAGATCAAATCAGAACATATTGAATTAGGGATTTTTTATTTTTCATGTTAAGATTTCATCACGTTCGAAACATGAACAGTAATCATTCAAGGAAAGAAGGAGATAAACTGTCTACGAAGAGAATGAACAATAAACACTTCTTCTTTTTTCATTTTTAATTTTTTTTATCTTCTCATCTATTTTCTTTTAAAATTTTCAATTTTCTTATGGTGAGCACCACATGTTTTGAGAAAGTAAACAAAAAAATTTCATTTTAGCATTTTCTGTCAACCAAATTAGACGAATTAATAGAGAGGCCCGATTGTATCAACTTGACCGCATCTCTTAAAAATGTTAAGATTCGATTGTAATTTCCGGACAAAATTTTAATACTACGCATTCATTCCTTGTTTTTACATAAGACTTGCTTTAGGCTTGGCAATAACATGGTTAAAAGGGCACGTTAACCTATGGCCCACACCATTAAGAGAGTGTAATAAATGAATGGAAAATGATGAGGTAATAAAGAAGGTAGAGAGAGAGAGAGAGAGAGAGAGAGAGAGAGAGTGATGCCATCAAATGAGATGAAATAATGAAGAGAGAGGGAGAGGAATATTTTCTCCAAGGGAAGCTCAAGTCATGCGTCTACGCGCCGATAATGGAAACATCCGGGGAACTTCATTTTGTGGTCCCCAAGGAGACTGCACAACTTGCCGTGGGCATCGGACCACTGCCGACACGCAACGGACGAGGAAGAAAATATTACGTGCATTGATTTGCATTGAACCATCGAAATCCACGAAAGTCCTCGTGAAGCTCTGCTGCTCCTGAATCTCCGTCATTATCAGAGTTAAGAATAATGTAAAAGAGAGAATTAGAGAAATTATGTATATTTCGATATTTATAATAAGAAATATAAGAGCCTATTTATAGAACAGTTGAAAAATTCATGTGAGTTACGCTTCCGTCACCTGTGGGGAGAGATCGAACTACTTCTCGAAGAACTTATGCTTCAGATCCGGAATCTGCTTCACCTCATCGACGATGGCCTGGTTCGCCTGTTGAATTGCCTTGCTGTCGTATGGGCTCCGGGCTAGCCTGAGCTAGCGTAGGCCGCCTTGATGGCGGTCACCACTGCGTCGGCATGTTCGTGCGTGGGTCGTCCACGACTGGCAGGTGACACTGCAATCCACGGAACGTCATCCATGGCCTTAAAAGGCAAAAAGAAAAGGAAGAAAATAGTGAGAGAAAGAGAGAGAGAGCAACGACGGAGAGAGGGGGTAGCTGAAGAGAGAGGAAGGATCTGAAAAGTGGGTCCATTATGACCACGTGTCAATTGCTCCATCTAGGATTTGCATTGAAGACGATGCATGTGGAAGGTGGAAATCTCTCTTTCGAAGCCTTTGCAAACATGAAGTCGAGCTTTGCTACTCTCTAATAAGTATGTGTGCTCTCCTGTGTTTGATGGTTTTTTGGTGGTTTTTGTTGGGTTTCAACTCAGGAATAGTTTTGTTAGCCTAACAATCTTTAGGGTATTGTGAAAAAAATATTTTATTATGAGCCACAATTGTTATGAGGCTCACTTTTTCAAGAATATGTGGCTTACAATATATTATTATTTTCACAGTACCCAAAAACTGTTATGATAATAAAATCCTCAACAAAATAAGTTTAAAATGATGTTAGTTCCAGGCTAAAGCCATTTTTTCCATGAGTGGGTGACACAAACAGAACAGTGGCTTTTGAAACAAGCAAGCAGCAGCCAATGCTAATTCTCGGCCTCAACAAAATCCATATTGAAATCCAAAAATCCAACACTCTTCAACGTCACTCTATATATCTGGGGACATGGCATCGTCATTCACCAGTATTCCCTCTATACTACATAGCAAACCCTATGCTTTGAATTTCTTAAGAGCGCACGCTACTTAAATGTCAATTCATGGTCAAAATTC
This sequence comes from Eucalyptus guilfoylei, assembly GCA_016097605.1. Lineage (NCBI taxonomy): Eukaryota > Viridiplantae > Streptophyta > Magnoliopsida > Myrtales > Myrtaceae > Eucalyptus > Eucalyptus guilfoylei. The sequence continues at coordinate 2,948,882 of CM027861.1, forward strand.
CTCTTAGTGAGGCAATAACAACAGACATTCTTAGTGCTCCTTCCAGCAAAGAGGGTACAAAAACAACAGAAGCGCAAATCCCATGAAATATGCTATGTTACCTCGGAAAGACTTTTCAACATCCATGCTACAAATTTCCCCTTTTATACACTCCCATGATGATAAATAAAATCATCCTCGTTGACCTTAGCAAGTCTGCCCCCTTTGAATTTTGCGTCCTTGCAAAACATCCCATCGAAAAAGTTTTTTCTTTGGTTTAAATCCCACCAAAAAAGTTGTAGGCGAATTTTCATGGGACGGAAAACCTATGTAGCACCGACACGGATACGCGATACGCGACACAACACGACATGACACGACACGCCGACACGTCATATCTTAAAAATAGAGAATTCCAACACGTTCCGACACGTTATATATTAAATATATTTTTATATATTAATTTACACGAAAAATATTAAATAATATCATTCATTATTTTAATTTGTTACAATAATACATAAAATTTAGAGGAAAAAACATTGTTTAAAGAAAAGTGCTGAAATGATATTTTAAATTTATTTATTTATAATATATAGCATTTTTCTATTGCTTCTTTCATAGTAAAAGAATTTTACAAAAACTAAAACAATTCTAAAAAACAAAACTGAAAAAAGAAAAATTGACCCATGCGTGTATGTATATTTATAGCATTTTTTATTACTTCTTTTTGTATATTTATATTTTGACCCCTCAAGTATTAAAAAATTTTAAAATTGACGCTGTGTATGTCGGAATCACGTGTTGGAATTCCGGACTTGCGTGTCGAAGCGTGTCGGAGAGAGTTGACCACGTATCGGATTTTTCGACACTTGTTGACCACGTGTCGGAGCATGTCGGGACGTGTCAAAGCGTGTCGGACAAGTGTCGGAGTGTCGGACACGACACGAAGGCTCCTGGAGAGTGTCAGTGCTACATAGCAGAAAATCATATCACATCACACACCAAAGAGGAAATCTGCAAGTCTGCCCCCTTTGTCTTATAAAACATATCACATCACACACCAAATAGGAAATCTGCAAGTCTGTCCCCTTACCCGTATAAAACATATCACATCACACGCCAAAAGCAAACTTTTTTAGTGTGCCCCCCTTACCCTTATAAAACATACCGCATCACACGCCAAAAGAAAATTCGTCGGTCTGTCCCTGCCCCCTTTAAATTCCGCACCGTCGCGAAACATCACACCAAAAAGTTCCAAATGACAGGCCTCCACGCCATCCCATCCCATGCGGATGATAATCTAGCATCACCAGCGCTGCCGCGGTCTGATTGCCGTAAGCTGATCATCGGCCGCTGCATCTCTTTTGCCAGGTACATCGGCCTCCTCATGGTCATCTTCCTGGCAATACCCACCGGAACGCCGCCGGAGCTCGGGCTCAATCCAAGCTCTTCCCTTTGGTCCCTCAACATCTCCACTTGCCACAAAGCTCGTCACCGTCGAGTACCCTTCCATGAAGCTCCTCTTGAGTTTCGACGGCCAACTCGCCCTCTCTCGTGCCTCCCTAGTGTCCCCCTTCACTCAAGGCCCCGGTTGCGCGACCTCAGTCCAAGCCAACATCCAGTCATCGCCGGCGATCACCGCTGACTTGGGGCGTGAACAGCTTGGTGAACACGTTGAGCGGTGGGGAGGTGACCATCGACGTGGCAATGAGAGCCAAGTGGAGCCTGCAGTTGGGTCCATGGTGGGTGGCCATGTTTGCCATGGATGTCTCGTTCACAAGCTTTGTCGCAACCTATCCTCAGGTGCACCATCTATTTGGTTAATATATTACTAAGCCTAAACTTTAGCTCGGGCTTTTCCAAGTCCATATCAATTCACGACTTAGGTTTGAGTCGTCACTAATCTATTTTTAGTGAGTCGATTAGAAACCCAAGCAAATAATGAGAGATTTAATTTACTCCTACGAACAAAAGACTGTGAGTTGGGAGACTAGATTACACTAGATTTCTCTAACGCCATTTAGGTACTTTTTTCTTTTATTTCGAAAAAATGTTTTGCAGGCAGCTTGAATTGATTTTAATTTACTTTTTTAATATGTGAGGTGATCATGCCGATGCACAAACTACCAATTTAATACCTAAACTACCTAACATAAGTATAGTATTTTTGTGTTTTCTTAAATAAGCATGCAATCTATCCTAGAGAAAGAAACTTATTTATTCTAAGACAATGTTTTTTTGGTATTTTACATAAAATTCGAAATTATAAAATAGCAAAAATTTTCTATCTTGATTAAGATATTATCCAACTTATATTAGGAATCAGATTAGGCCAAATCCTAATTTAAACTAGAATTTTATCTTAATTAGGTAATCCCTAACCTAAAATGCAATCTATCTAGGAAAAATTATCTAAACTTATAATTAATTAGAAAGATTATATATAATTAAATTAAACATGCAATCTTATCCCAATATGCAATGACTAGATGACGTGCAAAAAATGCCCTAATTCTAGGTTTTCTTTTTTCTTTTTTATGAAATTTAAAATTAAAATGGTCAAATAATTAAACGTGCAATTTAATATTAATGAAAAGAAATCTAACATCCTAATTAATGTTTTTGGTATTTTTTATTTTAAAAATTCGAAATAAATAAATTTCCTAATCTTAAATATGCAAACTATCCTAAAACAAGCAATATTTTAACATGAACCTAATCCAGCTCAAATCTATTTATTTTTTGGGCTTTCTTTTACGGAAACAAAACTGACTCAAATAACATGACAGCAAATCGTGGCAAGATATGATTGATATCCATCCAATAAATTGACGAATCATATCTCATGCATGAAATCAGATTTGCCAATTTTAACAAAATCGCGAATCGTATCTCAAGCGTGAGATCGGATTAGCGATTTTTCCGTGCGATTGCGAGTCATATTTCGGGCATGAAATCAGACTTTCAATCGTATGCACGTTGTGAAATTAGAAATATTTCCCAATTTAGAAGGTTATTTGATATTGTAGACATGATAGTATATCGGGAATTTCAATCGTATACATCAATGATATTAAGGAAACTGAATATTCGGAAATCAAGTTAGATAAGATTTTTACCTAATTCAAATATTGGCTTCCAAATTTGGCAACTTGCAAACCAAGATCGACAGGCGATGAATTGGTGGTGCTCACGGTGAGGTGGCTCTACGATGGTAGATCGGCAGTTTTCGATGTTCTCAACTATGCTGGCAGCAGCTTTGAGGACTTGTGAGAACAGAATTCCGAAGGAACGATTAGCGACAGATGACCAAAAGCAAGTGTAGGAGTCCCAAGAACTTGTTCCTTCTTGTATCTTTTTCGTAAAGTGCACTATGAGATGGACTGAGTGGGACTAGACCTAATAGATGCGCTGGGGAGCTGTGCCAATAAATAAAAAAAACTAACGAAACACCTGCAAAATAAGAGTGAGGGCAAGGAGGAACTCGGTGAGGTGGCCGTTCGCGAATGAACTCCAACGGTGAAGGGTCCCCGGTGACGACGGTTGGAAATAGGCTTGCGGCAGAAGTGGCAAGATTGCAAGATCACTATTACGATGGCACTAGGGAAGCTGCTCGTGACCTGAGGCAAAGATCGACGTCTCGAGGATCACCGAGAATGGTCTTCTTCTCTGTGTGCGTCTATGCCAAGTGCTCTGTGAAGACCAAGTTTGTGCTCTCCAATGTGCCGAAAGTTGATCCCAGAGAAGTCTTCCAAGTGCTTGCCGCTCAGGACCTTGAAGACCCCCTTTATCTCTCTCTCTCACTCACAATTTTTATATTGCGGCTGACCTCTCTTTCCCTTAATTCTGTGGCCGTCCCCCATTCTTCGTCTACGAAAGTTCCTTTATAGGGAGAGGGTTTGAACTATCAAGGAAAGAAAACAAATTTCGTTTCCTCTTCTGGACACTTGGAATCTTCCTTGACAGCACGCTATTTCTTGTCTTAAGACAAAAATATATTCACTGAATATATGATCCACACCAACCAATCTTCTCCTAGTATTATTTCTTTGTATAGAGATATTCAAAGAGACGCTCTGTGCAGACCTTCCTTCCTCTTGAAAAATAAATATTGTCAAAAGGATATATTGCCGAAATAATGAGATCAAATTTACGTCCCCACGCAAGACAATACTCTTTCGTCGAAATCCTTGCCTTATTTTCTTTAGCAGAGATACTTGGTCAATCTTTGGATGACTTGACCGAATTTTCAATGGCTAAATATATGTTCTCTAGGGACGAGCCATTCAAGTGCAGTGATGCTCCTCCTGCCTATTTTCTTTAAACAAAATTTTTCTTTCCTTTCCATTCTTTCATATTGACGAAATCAATAGGATATGTCAATATCATTCCCGAGTTTAATAATGCGATATCCTCTTGATTACACATGAGCTTCAAATATCCCATATGAAGCACTACGTGATTCTCATTCATGGGCTTGTCCGAACTCTCTTCATTGCAAGCTTAGTCCAACGAGCTAAATTAATTCAAATCCATCCGCCAGTCTAATGCAAATGCAGTAATAATTAAAACAAATGCTCCTAAAACTATATGTTATGCAATTTAATTCTAATATTTTTGTTTAGGGGTAAAAAATTTTCACTGATTTTTAATGTGGTAAACAGCTAATCGAGTTGTCAAAATTTAGGTGTTAATAGGCTTGAATTTCACGGGTCCTTATGACGGTGGGGACGGCAGCAATCAAATGATCCTCGGAGGCACCCTAAGCTGCTCGCTCGACATCATCCCTCGACTCTGGTAAGAAAAGTTACAAGTTCACGCTTAGTTTCGTATTTCTTTTATCGGGGCAGTTGTTTGTGTTCGCCATTGAAGTTGACAAACAAATGAAAGAGATGAGAAGCTGTCGATGCTCAGTAAAACCAACTCCTCCGGGCGAAACGAAAGAACGCCATTACCTCCAGGGAGGGGAATTGGGGAGGCTCAAGAAGCCGCAACAAGCTTTGGAGGCGAGAGAGTGAAGATGGGCGTGCGGTGCATCGACGGAAGGAGCAAGGCCGACTCCTTCACTGTCGCCTCAATTATTCACCATTTAAACCATGGTCTTGTGTGTGTGTGTGTGTGTGTGTGTGTGTGTGTGTGTGTGTGTGTGTGTGTGTGTGTGTGTGTGTGTGTGTTCTAATGGAGCATTATCAATACCGCCAAAGCTATTTATCGGGCAATTATCGACCGTTTGCTTGTAGCGCTCTAATATTTTATTTCGTTGAAAAAAAAGCTCTCACGGCTCCTTTATATAAAGGTGCACAGAATTCTTGATGCGCTTGCTAGATTCATGAACATGTCCCTTTTCCATCTTTTGCATCTGGATTGGAACCTCCAATGATGTTAATTCCCAGCACTAAGAAGACCCACTTATCTTAAATTACGATTCGTGTGGTGTGGGCGCCCACTATCGATTGCTACGACAGGATGTTAAGGGTGTGAATGATAACCATTCTGGCCAAAAATTGATTTTTAGAAGACAAATAAATTTTTCTATTTCTATCACTGGATGAGTTTTTAAGCAAAAATACTCGTTTGATAACGACATAAAATTTCTACTTTCGAAATAGAAATTCGTTTGATAAAGATACAAAACTTCTCCCTTCTCGGCCACAACAACCGACGGCAGTGACGATCAGCGACCGGTGACCGAAGACGATAGACGACGGACAAAGTGGCCGCGACAACGGATGGGCGACGGTTAGTAGCGAGAATGAACAATGAAAAGAGTTTTTATTTTTCAATTCTATTCCGAAATAGAAAAGTATTTTTTTTTTACTTCTAACTTCTATTCCAAAACTATTTATGGAATAAGAATTTATTCCAGAAATAGAAAAATGAAATAGTTTTGCCAAACAGATTTCTCTTCCAAAAACAAGTCTAAAATAAAAAAATAGTTCTAGAACAGAAATAGAATAGTTATCATGCGCGTCCTAAACGTGCAAGTTGACTAAATGTCTCAAGCGAGAATTTAGAATGCACGGGTCGGTTTCGCGACATGTCGGGTCCAAAAAATATTTGGACGAACTGCACAATTAAGTGGAGATGAAGAAAACGAAAAACATCCATGTTTATGAAGAATAACAAAATTTCAGGAAAATGAAAAGAAAAAAAAAGAATAAAATAAAAGAGGTTTTTTTTGTGTTATAGCTGCATTAATATCTCTTCGACCAATTTCTTACATGATAGAAAGGAAAGTCGTGTAAAAAAGGAAAGCGCAAATATAATTAAAAAAAACTCTAAACTATGCTTACCGTAACACAAATACCCTAAACTTTTTTCTTGTCATAGAAACCCCAAACTTGCTAATTATGACATAAATATTCCCAACAGTTTTTGGTGTTGCAAAAAAACCTAAATTTATACACATGTGATATATATATAGACACCATCTATTTCAATTCCATCGAAACTATATTTGTCACATTAATATAAGTTCGAGTTTTGTATGACATGGAGTATTTGTGTCATAATGAATTAACTTTTGAGATATTTATGTGGTCAATAGACATAGTTTGAAAATTTTTTGTGGTATTAATCAAGAAAAAAGTATGATGCGGGCCATGCCCTCTTTTGGTGTCTTGTGAATCATAACACAAAAAGCTACCTCGTGCCTGTTCCTTGGGCTCCTATAATTTTATGCCCGGCACCTCATTAATTAACGCTTTTTTGCGCCATAATTCTTTTTATTTTTTATGACAAAAAAAAAAGACACATATTCGATCCTCTAAAGTTCATCGTGTTCTAAAAAAAAACAAAACCCACGAACCTTACGAAAATATATAATTATAAGGTTATATGTAAATTTAAGTTATTAGACCGTATTTTTATATGATCATTTCGATACGAAAATTGCTGCGTCATGAAAAACAAACATGGCCACTTCAACTTACGTGGTATGGCCACGGGTGGAGGAGAGGACTAAAACAATTGTAAAGAAACAAAGAAGACCGTAATTTCCACTGTCGTAATAGTTTAAATCGAACTTGTCACCTGGACAATAAGGAAAGAAAAAAAAAAAGGAAAAAAAGGTCAGCATATGCCATATATTTCCAGCCCCAGCAAAGAATATCGTGGAAAGCGGACGCGTGGACGGTGCCGATGAAGCGGAATAATCCGCGCAATACAAATTGCCGAAGGACGCTTCCACCAACAGCACCGAAAAAAATGCGGGTTGGTGATGATGATGTCAGGTGGCATCAGTTTGTATTTTTAGGTATCTTCCCTGCGCACATGTTGACACTCTTGCCTAGTCTTCGCTCGAAATTCAGACGCCCTCTATTCATTTCTCCTTTCAAGCGGAGGAGACGCGAAGGACACATCGAGAAGTTACATTTTACCCCCTCAAGTTCTCGAAATTGTAACATGTTACACGTAGGCGTGTCGATATTTGCAACTTGCCCGCCGCCCCGCGCCCCCTCACCGAAAAAAATGCGGGTTGGTGATGATGATGTCAGGTGGCATCAGTTTGTATTTTTAGGCATCTTCCCTGCGCACATGTTGGCACTCTTGCCTAGTCTTCGCTCGAAATTCAGACGACCTCTATTCATTTCTCCTTTCAAGCGGAGGAGACGCGAAGGACACATCGGGAAGTTACATTTTACCCCCTCAAGTTCTCGAAATTGTAACATGTTACATGTAGGCGTGTCGATATTTGCAACTTGCCCTTCGCCGCCGCGCCCGCCACCCACTCCCCCGGGAAAAAAATGCGGGTTGGTGATGATGATGTCAGGTGACATCAGTTTGTATTTTTAGGCATCTTCCCTGCGCACATGTTGGCACTCTTGCCTAGTCTTCGCTCGAAATTCAGACGCCCTCTATTCATTTCTCCTTTCAAGCGGAGGAGACGCGAAGGACACATCGGGAAGTTACATTTTACCCCCTCAAGTTCTCAAAATTGTAACATGTTACATGTAGGCGTGTCGATACATGCAACTTGCCCGCCACGCCCGTGCAACCGTCACATTGGAATATTCATTCATAACAATCAATTTCAAAAAGTCCGGACAAATTGTAAAAATTGAAACTTTAGCTCGGGCCACACCGTGCGTACGGAGCAAATACCCAGCAAACAAGGCCAGAATTAAATAATCAACTAGGGGTGACATCCAGTTAGGAAAAAAAAAACCTGCGACTTTTGGCGTTAGGACTCTCGCTTTAACTAAATGTCATATCCAGTTTAGAAATTAAATAAATAAATAAATAAATAACTGCGATTCTTTTGGCGTTTGGATCCAGTTAGAAATAAAAATAAAATAAAAAACCTGCGACTTTTGACGCTTGGACTATATCTTTAACTAAATGTCACATCAATTTTTTTTTGAGCAAAAAATGTCACATCAAGTTAGAAATTTAAAAAAAAAAACCTGCGACTTTTGCCGTTTTGACTCACGCTTCAACTAAACAAACCCGCGATTCTTTTGCCGGAAAAAAGAGACCATTCAAGAAGAGTCCCTCTATAAATAATTTCAAGGTCCTCTCGAACTTCCACACAAAAATATCTGTAGAAACAAAAACACTCACCACAAAAAAATGAGCGCCGACCGCCCCAACCCACTCCGTGCGGATGATGATCCCGAATCACCGCCAGCAGCACGGCCGCTGTCTGACCGCCTCAAGCTGATCATCGGCTTCTGTATCTCTTTTGCCAGGTACGTCGGCCTCCTCATGGTCATCTTCCTGGCAATATCCGCCGGAACGCCGCCGGAGCTCGGGCTCAACCTGGGCTCGTCCCTTCGGTCCCTCAACATCTCCGCTTCCCATGGTAAAGTCCTCACCGTCGAGTACCCTCGCATGAAGCTCCTCTTGACTTTCGACGGCCAGCTCTCTCTCTCTCGTGCCTCCATGGTGTCCCCCTTAACTCAGGGCCCCAGCTGCGCCACCTCAGTCCGAGCCAAGGTCCAGTCATCGCTGGCGATCGCCGTTGACTTGGGCGTGAACGGCCTGGTGAACACGTTGAGCGGCGGGGAGGTAACCATAGACGCGGCGGCAAGAGCCGAGAGGAGGGTGCAGTTGGGTCCATGGTGGGTGGCCGTGTTCGACGTGGACGTCTCGTTCACGGGCTTGAACTTCACAGCTCCTTCTGACAGCGGGGGTGGTGGCGATCAAATGATCCTCGGAGGCACCCTGAACTGCTCGCTCGACATCATCCCTCGACTCTGGTAAGAAAAGTTACAAGTTCACGCTTAGTTTCGTATTGCTATTATCGGGGCAGTTGTTTGTGTTCGCCAATGAAGTTGATGAACAAAATGAAAGCAATGAGAAGCTGTTGATGCTCAGTATAACCGACTCCTCCGGGCCGTCACCGCGAGTGCTAGGCCGGTCTGGTGCGGCGGTGCTCGCCCTGCTCGATCAAGAGCGCGTGCTTGGACAGTTTGCCTCGGCGCGTGGCTTGTTTGACGCAGCGGGGTGCTCGCGCAAGAGCGCGTGGCTTGTTCGATTCAGCACCTGCTTGGCCCGTTTGCCTTAGCGCGTGGCTATGTTTGATCCAGCGCGCGTGGTTGGTTGGCACTTTTATTGGATTGTACTGATATTATTAAACGATGGTTGCTTCTCACAGTCGCGTGTCTTGTCTTGTTCTGTCAATGTTTTCAGATTCTGGTGCAGACCGGGGCTTCTATGTATGCATCTGGGGGCATCACTTGGGAAGGTGTCTTTTTCTAGCCTATTTACTTTGGCAAATACTTCATATGCTGAGGGCTTTCCCTCTCGCCCGTTGTTGTTGGTTTATGTATTTACTTCTTTGTAAATTGTGTACTCTCAGAATATTTTAAATCTTCGATATACTGTTGAATGAATAACTCGCACTTTACAATATCTTATGATATTCGAAGTTTCTGCAAGTTTTGTCCCTTTAGCTTAATTTCATACCACATGTTTGCACACAATCCCGAAGCTCATTTAGCTTTTTCGGTTGTGAAGCAGGCTACCAAGCCAGCCTCAAATGATTCAACGAGTAATTAAGTGCGCTTGGTTCGAATGCTTGCAAATCATGTGTTATCTTATGAGCGAAGTAACGTCAATATAAAATCCTCGAAAATCTAAGTTTTCTTTTTCTGGGCTTTTATTTGTACACAGTCGTAAAGATGTTCTCCTAATTTAAAAATTTTGGGTTGAGTGACCCTAGGCCATCCATTTGATGAATGGTTATTATATGACCCCCTTAATGAAGATCGAGATCTTCCCCATTAATCTGACATCAAATTCTCACACCCTACCAATAAAACGAAGAAGGGGAGACTCGCGGTCGGCTTAGCCATCCAAGAACTTTCGATCGGTCAAGACGTGGATCGCGAAGGAAGGGTAAAAGTGGAATTTTTGAGGAAATGATGATGATGATGGCGGTGACGATTACACTGGGGCCCATTCAAAACCCATCAATTCTCCTCCTCTCTTCTCTTGAGCGAGGCATCTTCCCCCTTGAGCTGCTCTTAGCCTCTTGCCACGTTTTTGTGAGGTTGCCAATCTCGGATCTACTTGTAGACGGGAAAAAAAAAATAGGAAGACACCTAACACAAAAATTCCAAATTACGTCCCCTCCATAACCTGATCGCGGGTCAAGCGCACTCACACCAAGCTCCTCTTAAGTTTCCAAAGGCCAATTCACGCTTGATCCTCACGCGCTGGGGCCCACGGTGGTCCATGCTGGCAGGTTGATGAAAGTACTCAGGCGCCCCCAAAGAAGTGGCGTCATCCGGCTGCAAGTTGCTCCTGGAGGCAGTTGCGCACCACGCGCTAAAGGCACGCGCTTGGGCAACATAATTGGGAAAAGAAAAAGTACACCTGGATTCCTCAATTATCTGTGGTAGACGAAACCGTGTCATTCTCAAATCAATCTTGACCTTAGTTTTTCCATGTTAAGCAACGAAAAGGTACCCCGTGGATTCCTCAACTTCGCTCGATTTTTTTTTTCCTGAAATTCTCTCGAAATGCCTATATTGAATTGAAATTGATTTTGTTAGACTTGATTTGATTTAAAGTGCACAATCTGATTTTTTCCTAAAAGGAAGAATCAACTATCAATTCAAGCTTATTCTTAAGCGCTGACCAACTTTAGAAAATATTCGACAGGCATTCATGAAGAAATTTCAAAATCCAATTTGTTTAAAGGTAACGAGTCTAGTGATGGTGTTCGTTTTCCAAAATTAGCGGCAAAATAATGTCAGATAGCTCGGAAGGCTATGGATTGGCAGAGAAACACTTTGATAACAAATTGAAAATTCTGATGAAAAAGAGAAAAATATAATATTTAGTATTTTATCAAATGACAAATTACATGAGTCCATTCATAGGCTTTTCATAAGATGAATATTTAAGATAACAAAATATCAATTACAATTAATCGGGATCACTGGAAAAAAATATACATAACCTTTTAATTATATCTCTAACACGAAGAAAGCTTTCCATCCAGGTTGATTGCTTTAAACCTTGCAAATGATGCGAACGTCCCCAACGACACCTCTTATGTCCATCACTGTCTCGGCAAGACCAAAAGCATCGGAATAGCAACATAGGCGATGGAGCTCAACTACAGGAATGGGGTCACTAACAAATGCATTACGACGCTTTGAGAAGAACGTTGGCCATCGAAACCCAAGCGCCTCTGATATATCTTTCCATGGGATGAGTCACCCTCTATGCAAACCCTTTGTCTGTACTTCACTCGGTCTTCTAAAATGTCAATACTATTCGGAGGCTATAACTTGAATCCTAGCAAAAGAACTTCCAACCACCCATCACGAGCGCCCCGAAAAAGACGATCGCTCTTTCCAAAAGCAACAAGAGACAAATTAGTCAGATATGTTCAGTTTCGCCTTTGTAATTCCAACATTTCTTTTAGATATTTCAGGGTGACGTAATATTTGGAAAAGAAAAAAGACAACAGGTGTTGCCTCCTAGGACAAAAGATGATATTCAAACTTGCTGCGCCTTCCGAAAGCGTGGGTCCTTCGATAGACACCCTGATGAGGGAACGGATGTTGCAGAGTCGGCCGTAACTGGAATCTCCGCAACGCACCGCGCGCTGCTCCCTCGAGGTGCCCGATTACCACGTGGACGCGTGTCGCCCACCCTCATGTCCGATCCAGACGCCGTATTCAACGTTGATTCTGAGCCCCGTCGATTTGTCGTAATTATTAGAACTAGTTAAATTATCGATTGATGTTTTTTAAGTCACTTTTTCACGCTTTAGAACGACCAAGAAAGCTTTCGACCAAAGAAAAAGAAAAACGACGAAGAAAGCGCGTGGAAAGTGGAAAACTGTCATGGGCAACCGCAATCACCTGCGTGCAAATGACAAAAAAGACCCCCTCTACCTAGACCTGTGAAAAGGGTGGGTCGGATCATAAATGATCTGACTCAAATCGACCCATTTAACTCGTTTACGACCCATTTATTACAATACAAATTTTTTACCCATACCCGACCCGACTAGTACTTAACCCGTACCCAATCCATTTAACTAAACCTAAAAAAACTTATATATATTTTAAAATTTGTTTTGCTAAAATGGTTTTATACAACACAAATTTAATGAAAAATTTTTATAATTTTAAAATAATTATTTAAAAAAATCGAATTTTAATTAATTTTATATTTTTAAAATTAATTTTTAATTATTTTTATTTTTAAGAATATAATATTAATTTTTCTTTTTCTCTTTTTTTCTTTTTCTTCTTCTTCTTTGGCCGGCCGCCGGCCATGACGACAACCGGCGATCAGCCACAGGCGAGCCTCTAGCTCGGTCGGCTTGTTGACACCGGCGAGCTCAAGGCTCGCTAGATCGGCGAGGGTCGAGCCTCACCAGACATCGGCGAGGCCTTTGCCTCGCTAGATCTGGCGAGCTCAAGCTCACTTGACGCCTGCGAGTTCGAGTCTCACCAGATCAGCGAGGCTTGAGCCTCGCCGGACGTTGGCGAGGCCCCCGCCTCGCAAGATCGGGCGAGCTCGAGGCTCGCTTGGCCAGTCGCCGTGCTGGCCACCGGAAGAAGGAAGAAGAAAGAATAAAAAAAGGAAAGAAAAAAAGAAAAGAAAATTAAAATAAAAAATAATTATAATTTCGATTTTTATATAAAAGGAATATTTTTGTAAAGTTAAAGAGGGAACAAGGAGATTGTGTTCGCAACGGAGAAGAGAGAGAAAGGGAGGGAGGGAGGGAGAGGGAGAGAGAGAAAAGACTTGATTGACAAGGAAATGGAATTTGCCGGGAGATATATCGCGACCCCACTTTTTCTCCCTTTGCTGTTCGGGGCTTTTTCTTCTTCTTTTTTCTTTCTGGGTTCTGTTTGCTTCTTGCTTTTGTAGTACGCTGAGTGAGTCTATATCGCCGCGCACAACTTCCGGACTCGAAGCGCCCCTGAACTGCAGTTTTATCGTATCGGTTGAGATCCGCGTTAGTTGGGTGTTTTATTGCACGAGCAGCTGAAGTCAAATGGACCATCAGGTCTTCATCGCTTTCCCTTATCTTGGCAGTCAATTTAACGAGATCGCGCGAGGATTTTGGATGGAAATTTGTAGTCTGAACACGGTTCGAGATGGATCCGGCGACCCAGGCCACCGGTGTCACGCACTATCACCGGCTCAAATTCCCACGATGCTAACAGGGCGCCTGTGTGGCAAAAATATGCTAACCAATTGAATTTTTTTTTCCTTTTTTGTCTTTTTTATTCTTCCTTTGTCTTCTTCCTTAGTTTGCACCTAGCCAGCATATCTGCCACCACCCTAACCATTGCCACTGCCAATAAGTTCGCCACATGGAAAAAGAGAAAAAGGAGGAAAGAAAAAATGAAAAAAGAAAAGGAGAGAAGAAAAAAAATACAATGAGTTGACATATTTTTTACATGTGGTCACCACGTTAGTTAGAGGTAATGCCAAAAGGGATCTATGATCCTCAATCGGCATAGGTTCTTCCAAACTTTTATCTCATGGGATGTCAAGATTTTTTTATTAATTTTAAGAGAGTTTGATCATGTAAAGGAGCTGCCACTAGCCTATTGCAGCCGGTTAGAAGCCAAATGAGATACAAGAGTATATTTCACTTTCTATGCAATCAAAGATCAAAGTGCGATACTTGATTACACTAGTTATCCAATTAATGCTCTTTCGGTGCCTAAATTTGATTATCCATCAACTAAGTATCACATATAGTCTTCTTATCAAATTATGAATCCTAATGTTAACGTCCACTAAGTGTGATGTTTCTATGTTTATCATGATCCTAGAGTGGGTCCTCTCCATATAACTAAGAGAAATGAAGTAAACGAGTTCACAATCAAGAAAATTGACATATAGGAATCAAAACAAGTATATCAAAGGTGGTAATAAAAGGTAACTAAGAAATAAAGTGCCGAGAGTAACATATATGTTTTTGGACAAAAATATTATACGACCTTGTTATTAACCTCGGACAGCAATCTCAACTATTCATTGATAAAAACATTTGAAAGAAAGTTATTTTTAAGAAATTATTTTCTGATCATTGAGTATTTGGATGATGGAAAACTAAGCAATTCATTGATTACAAACAACAAGCTTGGCTTAGAGGAAAATAACCTCTCATTATGACAAAAAGGAAAATACTTTCCCTAAATCATAAAATATATGAAAACTAATTGTTTTCCTTAAAAATGATTTTAATGAAAAAATATTTTACTTTATAATGAAGTTTTTGGTAAAATTAATGCATCCTTTATAAGTCTTTTTCAGCCGTTCCTCATGTCAAATTAATCATAAAGATCTTTTTATTTATTTAAAGGATAAAATTACTGCATAAAAATTGAAGTTAAAGCATCTTTCAGAATACATTTCTTTTACGAGTGTCTTTGACCTTTCCAACACGAGAACCGAGAGACTTTCATGCGAATGTCCAATCATTCATTTCAGTGAAACTTACTCATTTGGAAAGTACATTATTAATTTATTATTATGATAAAGGCCCTTAATTTATCAGACTTTGTATTCAAACAGCATTTACTATGTAAAGAGGACAAGCATCTAGAATTATGGACACACCTTAAGTGGACCATAATAATTTAATATGACATGCAACTATTTTTATTGCTCTCGTGCCACTAAAGAATCACTTGTTTATTTCTCGAAGGCAACTTGCCCTTGAGCTGCCACTTGCTCTGTATTGTTGCTTCGGGTGTAAGGAATTTCCGTCAATTCATGAATTTCTCAAGATGGATGAGAAGTAACTCGGGATGCTAATTTTTTTTTTTTAATCCATCCTATTCTAACTCTGAGAAAGAACCCAGCTTCAATCTAAAAGAAAGTTTTAGAAAAATCGAGGAAATTTGCGAGCTTACAAATGAGGAAGCCGACGATGGATGAAATAGAGCGAAGGGGAGCTGGTGATGGCATGACGAGGAAGTAGATGAACGCAGATGAGGAAGCAGCGCAACGGGGAGCTGGATTTGGCGATGGCACGACGGGGAGCTGGATCTGACGATGGCGCGACGAAGGAAAACGCTATGAAGTCTGCGGGTGTGAGAGGTAAAGAAAGAAACATGGCACAAATTAGGGTTTTGGACTTTTGGGTTGGCTTACAAATCGATTCTCAAACCGGTTCCCGAACCGATCCGATCGATCCAATTCCCGGGTGGGTAATCCTTCAGAACCGGTTCTCGGACTGGTTCAAACCGGTTTTGAATTTTGGGAACTTGTTCCCGGACCGATTTCAATGAGAACCGGTTCTCGACCCTGTTTTTTAGGTGGGCCAGTCCGGGAACCGGGTTTATCCGGTCCAATTGCACACCCCTAAAAGTGCATATGCTTATTTTTTCTTTAAAAAAAAATCAATTGTCTATTCAAGCTTATTCTCACGCTAACCAACTCTCTGAATCTTCCTAATTCATAATTTATGGAGTTAGGCCCCAAATTTTTATTATTGTAGCCCCTAAATCAAATGCCTAGAAGAAATTCGATCTAAAAATCTGAGTAAAAATTAATGAATCATTTATTTTTCCACCAAAGGTCGACTTGGACAAAAAAAGCCAACCTTTGATCTTTTTATGAGAACTTGAAGTTTTAAAGCCTAATTCTACGTGCCTATGACGAATTGATACTTATTTGCAATTTTTACATGTGTTGACAAATGTTAACATAAAGTCGACTTTTTAAGGTTTTAAAAAAATAATAATAAAAAATCAACTATATATATATAAATGAGTCACTTTTGATGTAAACCCTTTGTCTGTATTTCATTGAGCCTTTTAACATGTCAATATTATTCGGAGGCTAAAACATGAATCCTAGCAAAGAATTTCAACATCATGCGCCCCCAAAAAGACGATCGCTCCTTCCAAAAGCAACAAGAGATAAATAAGTTGGAAATGTTCAGTTTCGCTTTTGTAATTCCAACATTTCTTTTAGTTATTTCAGGGTTAAAAAGAAAAAGAAAAAGGAAAGAAAACATCTGGTGTTGCCACCTTGGAGGCAAGATATAATATTCAAACTTGCTGCGCCACCCCAGAACGTGGTGTGTCCTTGGATAGACACCTACGTTACCCAATTGGTTCCGGGATCGAGTGAGAGAACGGATGTTGCAAAGTCAGCGGTACGGTCGGGGACGAAACTGGAACCTCCGCACCCACAGCGCGTACTGAGCACTCGAGGTGCTCGATTACCACGTGGGCGCGTGTCGCCCACCCCCACGTCCGATCGAGCACGCCGTATTCTTCATTGATTTTGAAGGGGTAGTTATATGATTTTTTTAAGTTACTTTTGTCACGCTTTAAAACGACGAAGAAAGCACGTGGAAAGTGGAAAACTGCCGGGGGCATCACCCGTGCACGGAAAAAGGTAATAAAAATATCTTAAATTTATTATATTTATATCAATTTAATTTAATTTTTTTTAATTTAATATCAATTAAGGTTTAAATCTTTTGATCTAGTATCAATTTAGTTATTCCAGTGAATTTTAATAAGAAAATACTCATGTGGACACCAGCTAATCTACGTAGTACGGTCGACATTAACGTTGATAATTTTTAATATTTTTTATAAAAAAATTCCTACTTATTTATTTGTGTTCTTGTAAGGTCACGTGGGACAATAAGGGCAGGCTTGCGTTGGGCTAGCAAGGCTCACCCTCGCCAAAGACCACAACCTTGCGGCCTTCAACCTAGCGACCGATGAGACTTGACCCTCGCCAGGCCAATGTGAGGTTGCCCTCACGGGTGCCCACACGTGTGTGGTTCTCCACAAGCCGACCCTTGCCGCCGCACATTGGGGTGCGGTCGGCCTCCTTCGGTGGCGTGTCACCCCTGATTCTTCTCATCTTGATGAGAATTGCAAGCCCATGCAATCAAAAACCATTTCTATTGAACGAAATTCCAAGAAGCGGCCCCGAACAATATGGTTGGGACACGCATCGATGCCTTCCGAAGAGGAGATTGAATGGAAAGGGACGAAGTTTATTAGATCCCAAGAGGGGTAAGTAGCAATATTTTAACGTTCACACCGTGAATGTGGATGGAAGAGACTTCTCAAAATATTACTTTGGGGTTGGACTTCGTGGAAGCACATGGAAGGGACGTCCTAGTCTTAGGGTCCGTTCGTTTTGCGAAAAATGGGCAATTTCCAGAAAATATTTTCCCAGAAGTCATTTTCCAGAAAAATGATAATATTTTCTGGTGTTCGGCTAAAACCTGTTTCGGAAAATATTTTCTTGTGTTTGGTAAGGAAAAATTTTTCTAAGACTTCACCACTTAGGCATGCATCACTTACCGACCTATAAATCCATCAAATATGAAATTGCCTTTAAGTCTAGGCAAACTTACTTCATATCTTTGTTTCCTTATTGTCACCAAATGCTCATCTACTCTAAAAAATGTTCGTATGAATTTTAAAAAGAAGTAAAATAGAAAATAAGTAAAACATATACAACCCTCATGAGAATCTTCATGTTGAGTGGCCTGTTCTCCCCCTGCGTCCTTTGTGTTTTAATAAACAAAAGGAAAAAAAAAAGCAAAGCATGTAGAACCATTTGCTTGAGTAATGTACAATTGCATGGTAGAATAAATAAAGAAAATGATAAGCAAGAGTGCATAGCGTGAGCTTGAGATCGACAAGCTCGAGGTTTGCCTAGTAACGGCCGACGACTAGCCAAAAAAGAAGAAGATGGGAAACAAAGAAAAGAAAAAAAAGAAAAAGAAATAGAAAATAAATAGAATAGGAAAAGGAAATTAAAAATAATTCGAATTAAAAAAGAAAAAGAAAATTAAAAAATAATTCGAACAAAAAAAGAAAGGGAATGAGAAAGTGATGATTTGTAGAGGTGCGAGATAAGAGAGATCAAGTGAGAAAAATATTTTCCACTTTTCAAAAGTGGAAAACATTTTTCCTTAATTTAGAAGACTTTTTTTCTTTTATGGAAAATATTTTCTCCAAAGAATTCATTTTCCGTGAAACGAAGGCCGGAAAATCCGGAAAACATTTTCCCAAAAATTATTTTCCACGAAACGAACGGAGCCTTAATGATGAAAGCCGCCACCATTTTCCACACCCTTTACTAATCAATCCGCCAGTGCAGCCACATGATTTTTCTCTACCTAATATTTCTCACTTTGCCTTTTCATTTCTATTTTCATCATATACGTGCAATATTTACTTCCAAAGGACTATGAATCCATACACGTTTTTTTTTTTTTTTTTTTTTGTGTGTGTGGGGGGGGGGGGGGGGGGCAAAAGACGATGCTTTAGGGCTCAATTGACCCCCCTAAATGCGACACCCAACAGCAATAGCATGGACCTCCGTGGACACCACAGCCGCCGGAACGGACAACGTCGGCACGTCCGAGTGCGGTTCTCGCTTTCCGTTTCCCGCAATTTGTAACTATTTTTAGTCGGTAATATGTGGGATCGAGCAGATTAGGTTTGGCCAATAAAAGCATTTTCCCCTGAAGCTTTCGTCCCCATCCCAAGAGACTAAATGGAGCGTAGACATTGAGGACGAATATATTATTTTCTTATAGATATTTTCAAAAGACTCCAGTTAAAATAAAAAGGGAAAACAAGGAAGCTTCCGCGTAGAAAACGAACTCAACGTGTCATAAGATGCTTATCGATCCAAGTATTACCCACCAAAAATTCCGAATGACAAACCCACCTTGCCCTCCTCATGATCATCTTCCTATTGATACCCATCATAAGCGTCAGTCGTGCCACGTAAAATTACCGACGACTGCATAGATACTTTCCAGCAAAAATCACTCGGATGGGCCTAATTGGCAAACGCGAAAACATTTAGCACTAAAACTGGAACAATCAAAAGACTCAGAAATTTGCATTTGGTGAAAAAACTTTGTATTTTTGCACTAAAATTGACAAATTTTAACCTAAAGTTGACTTTTTTAGGTTTTACAAAAAAAATCAATCTTTAATGTGTGTGTATATATATATATATGTATACGTATATGTATACTTACGGGATGAGTCACTTTTGATGTGAACCACATTGTCGGTATTCACTGGGTAGACATAAATCCTTGAAAAGAACCTTTCGATGTAAACGCTCGAAGTCAATTGCCAACCCCACATCACGCACCTGTCCTTTCCAAAAGCCACAAGAGACTAATAAAGTAGGACATGTTCAGTTTCGATTTCTGTGATTCCAACTTTTCTTTTAGTTATTTCGGAGCGATTAAAAATTTAAAAAAGAAATGGACTGGTGTTGCTCCCTAGGAGGCGAGATATATAATATTCAAACTTGCTGCGCCTTCGAAGAATATGCTGTGTCCTTCGATAGCGACCCGCATTGACCCAATTCGGTCTAGCATGACAACGGATGTTGCAAAGTCGGCGGTCCGGTCGTGCCCGAAACTGGAATCTCCGCACCCACAGCGCGTACCGCTCACTTGAGGTGCTCGATTGCCACGTGGGCGAGTGTTGCCCACTCCCACGTCCGAGCGAGTACGCGGTATTTGACATTGCTTTCTGAGCCCCGTCGATGTCGTAGTTCTTAGAAGTAGTGGTTAAATGATTTTTTTCAAGTTGCTTTTGTCACACTGAAACGACGAAGAAAGCACATCACCATCCAAGCGAGTGATAATTTTGTTTAGAAAAAAAGCCATAAAAAATATCTAGTCGCATTTATAAAAAATGTGACACATCCATCATCCTTCAAGACCCCATTAATAAGCACCATTAGGCACCTGATACTAACATGGCACTGGAAGCAAAAATATGCTAATTGATTTTTTTCTTCCTTTCACACTTTTTTGCTTCCTCTTTTGTCATCTTCCTCAGTTGCACCTTGCCAGTGTATCTACCATTGCCCAAATCGTTGCCATTGCCAATAATTTCACCACGTGGAAAAAGAAAAAAGGAGGAAAACAAAGGAGGAAGGAATAAAAAGAAAAGAGACAAAGAGAAAAAGGACAAAAGAAAAATTGACATATTCTTTACATGTGGCCGCCACATCAGTGTCGTGATGCTCCTAGAGGCAGTTCGTCATGCAAGGAAAGAAGAGTTTAGAGGTAATGCCAAAAGGGATCAATGATTCTCAATTGGCATAGATTCTCTCAAACATTTATCTTGAGCAACATCGCGATTTTTTTATTATTATTATTAATCCTAAGAGAGTTCAATCATGTAAAGGAGTTGCCACCAATTTATTGCGACCAGCTAGAAGCCAAATGAGATAAAATAGTATATCTTACTTTCTATACAATCCAAAATCTAAGTACGAGACTTGATTATACTACCTATTCAATTAATACCCTTTCAATTCCTAAATTTGATTATATATCAACTAAGCATCATATAGTCTTCTTAGCCACTTATAAATCCTAATGTTAACATCCGCTAAGTGTGATGTTTTATGTTTATTATGATTCTAGAGTGGGTCTCATCCACCTAACTAGGAGTAATGAAGTAAACGAATCACAATCAAGAAAATCAACATACGGGAATCAAAACAAGTATAACAGAGGCAGTAATAAAAGGTAACCAAGAAATAAAGTGCAAAAAGTAGCCCGATATGATGTTGAGCAAAAAATATTATATGATCTTGTTATTAAGCTCGAACAGTAATCCACGCACTAAAATAAAATAAAATCCATTTTTTTTTGTAAAGAGACTAATCTTCTTAAACATAAATTAAATTAAAGATTACTATTTTAATTCAAAGTGACTATTCTATGTCTACGATTAAGTCTAACATGGAGTCCAAATTCTAAAACTAGCCATACTCCTAATGGAAGCTAATGCAAATCTCCAAGCTTCTCCAATACACTCCATCGTTCGATCTCCCCATCATTTTACGTAATTTATGCACTCACCGTACTCAACGAAGGCATTGGACTGTTCATACATCGATCGACCAAATGAGACCATCAAACAAGCATATCAAAGGGTTGCTTTTAAACCATTAACCTATATCGAAGGTACTAATGACGCTCAGCACATCATATTAATCAAGCATATCAAGCATGGGGAAATCACTACTCGCTTACTAAAAGTTCACAGTTGACCCCCCTATATTTTCCCCTCTTAACCTGACCTTCAACGTCTTAGCTTAATCAAACGGTGTCCGATTATGAAACGGCCATGAGTATGCAAATTATTAAATGTGCATCAATTCATTGCAAGACAGCTTATCACGATTCTGCCCCTAAAAATACATATTTTGCAATTTAGCCCCTAATGTCCCGTTTTTCTCCCAAACATACCCGGTTTTCTCTAAAATTCCGTAAAAATAGCTAATCAATTCTAAATGTCTTGAAAATTCCCAGTCTACAAATCTATGGAGTGTTCTACAACTTTGTAGCTCACCAAAATTTCAAATTAGAACCAAATCTTCCTGAATTTGCAAAAATCCCCAATTAGTTGGTCAGAATTGGAACTTGAAAATTGAGTGTGTGACGCGGTAATTTGACAAGTCTTTTAAAATAGCAAATCAAATCAGAAAATTATGAAACTTGAATGATTAGAAAGCTTGAGAAGTCTTCTAAAACTTTGTACGTCACGACTTTCCAAAAATTTGAACACATTAGCAGTGTAAACATCTTAAAGGGGAGATTGTGCAAAAATCATAAACTTATTGTATTTTTGCCAACTTAGTTCTAAATCTTTTAGTTTTGCCAATTGCGTCATAAGTTTTGTCATGTTATACTAATTGAGTCAGTTTAATCAATCATTGATGTGGATGCCGATTATCTTATGTGGCACAGCTATCAATGATGTGTATAATTTATCATAATATTTTAATATTTGTATTAATTTTTTTCTTTTCTTCTATTTTTCTACTTTCTTTCTTTTATTTTTTCTTTTTCCCTTCTTTGCTCTGCCACCCACTGTCGGGCCTCCTCAAGGGCCAGTGGAGGTTGCCGGCCTTAGGTGAGGGCCGGCCTCGATGGCATCGAGTGACGGCCACCCTTGTCTAGGCTGGTGAGGGAAGCCCTTCGCCTAATCGGGCAAGGGCTGCCCTCACCCGAGGCCAATGGAGGGAAGGAGGGAAAAATAAAAATGGAAGAAAAGACAAAAAGCGAGGGCCGCCCTCGCTTGTGCTTGGCCAATTTGCCTCAGCGTGTGGCTTGTTCGATTCAGCACCTTGCTTGGCCCGTTTGATCCAGCGCGCGTGGCTGGCCCTTTTTTTTATTGTATCGACATTATTAAATAATGTTTGCTTCTCACGGTCGCGTCCTGACGTTCCATTTTTTCAGATTCTGGTGGAGGCAGTGGCTTCTCTCTATGCATCTGCGCATCGCTTGGGAGGTTTATTTTCTTGTCTATTGCTTCATATGGTGAGAACTTTCTGTCTCACCCGTTGTTGTCTTGTTGGTTTATGTGACTCTTCTTTTGAAATTGTGTATTCTCTGAACGTTTTCAATCCTCAATTTACTGTTGAAGAAATAGTCCGCCCTTTACATGTCATTAAAAATCAAGGTTTTGTAAGTTATGTCCTTTTAACTTCACTTTAGATCATGCATTGGCGTACAATCTCAAAACTCATCTAGCTTTTCGGTTGCAAAGGAGGCAACAGAGCCAGCCTCAAATAATTGACCGAGCAATTATGCACCTTGACTGGAATGCTTGCAAATTATTTGTTTAGATTATCCCAATTTCCACTCAAAGTAATGTTAGGATTCATGCCGATCACGCTTTGACGAAGCCCTCCCATATATACGTGGATCTGGCCTTTTACGCACATACAAAGATAACAGTCGAGAGAAGAAAAAAAATAAATTCGGTGATGATTCTTAGATTTATCGGACCCAAATGGTTGAAGCAACCCTTCTCCGAGCACGACCCTCGTCTCAGGTCTCACCACCCCCTCACCATCTTTATGTAAAATGTAACCAAAGAGACCGAGCCGGTTACAATTACCATAATGGCAATGACAAACCGATTGCCAACCTTAGAGCATACTTCGCTTCCAAAGGAGCGGCTATTCCAGACATAACCTATCCACTTAAACAAAAAAAACACTCATTTTGACATTCTGGCCTCACATAAGTAGCAAAAAAATAAAAATACACGGACTTGACGGGAAAGAGCTAGTGAACGAACTGCAGGACATACGAATCCTGGTATATGATGACTTCTTACCAACAATACGGGCGCTAACAGACCCCTATCATGTTGGCACTACATGGTAGTTACATTCTAGAGAACATTCGAATCTGTCTTCCAGATGCAATCCCCTACTCACTATGGCCCGTACCAAGTCTTAGGTCTTTTCCAGATAGTCATCAACCAAGAAGTGTTTCAACTTGTTCCTCTCGTGCTGCACCCCGCAGTGATTTCTAAGCCAATCTGCTCTTGAGATACTTTAGCCTCATCCGGCTTCTTCTAAGGGTTAGGTCCGGTTTTGTCCCGTTTGCTTCCCTTTCTTCTGGAGGTTTGCTGTTTCTTGATTCAACTTCTGAAACTTCATTTTCATTGAAGAGGACCTGCACCCATTCCAGATCATGCTATCTAACAAAAGACTCTGAAACTACGGATTAGAAAAGAACCCACTCAACATCCGTGAATGATCACCTATTAGCATTTAAAGAACATGTAGGAAGCTATCACTCTGATTATTGCAAAGTAGCGACCATTGGTTTTGCTTTCTGTATGAACAGCTAATTTTCAGTGGAATGGAGACACTTAACTAACCTTGCTACCAGAACTCATCATTCAACAATTCTAGGTGTTAAACATAGAGAAGAAAAGCCACAAAAATTGCGACAGTGTCATTCTAAATCTCAAAAAACGGAGTACTACAATCTGAAGGACTCTTACAATATGTTTGGCTGCTGTGGAACAGGAAAAGAATAGCGGATGCACAGCAAAATCAAACATGCTCACTCATTTTTCTTCATTTTTTGACAAAATGCCAGCGAGATTAAAATCACGTGGAATTAGAAATATTCATTAGGCTTGCTAAAAAACATGTACTCACCTTGAGACCATTCAAGCCAAAGATCATGACCACTTTGCTTCGTTTGGCCCATTCAGCTTCCTCGATCTCCTCTTTCTTCTCTTTCAAGAGCTCCTTCTCCTGTGAGGATGAGAACATTTTTGTTGGTGTTTTTGCGGAAGCATGTGTTAATGTGTGTGCAAGGGAGTGTTAGAAGAGAAGTACAAGGAAACAAAAAAGAACTTTTTTATTATTGATTATAGTACAAATGGAAGGGGAGGAGCTTGCTTACATTTGTTGGTCTGCTAGGCTCCCCCTCTTTTCTATTTATAGGGAGCTCGACCGACTAAGTACAACATTCTAGATTTCTAGTGAATGCTGTCCTTTTCTTCTTTCTTCTAGATCTTCTCGATGCTTCTCCCTTGTTCTTCATTTTTCTATACTCTATGGCTCCTTTTGTTGACTTTAGTTTACTTCTCTAACTTGACTTCTTGCTGCCCACCTAGTCTAGTGTGTTCTAGTACTTTCCAAAAATGGATCACATTTTAACACTCCTCCTTGATCCATTTTTGTGATACTCCGAGCATGCTTCTCAATGTCTCGAATTTTGCTATTGGTAGTGCTTTAGTGAATATGTCCGCAATTTGGTCTTCAGTCTTACAATACTTCAACTCGATTTCTCTTTTATTTTGCACTTCACGAATGAAGTGATATTTTATGTCAATATGTTTGGTTCTTCCATGGAATACTGGATTCTCTGATATAGCAATCACCGACTTATTGTCGCAAAGTAATGAAGTTGATTCCATCTGTGCTTCTCCAATGTCTTCTGGATTTCTTCGAAGCCATATTGCTTGACTGGCGGTCGTAGCAGTTGTGATGTATTCAGCTTCTGCAGTAGACTGTGCCACTAAGTTTTGTTTTTTGGATGCCTAGTGGCACAGTCTACTGCAGAAGCTGAATACATCACAGTTGCTACGACCGCCAGTCAAGCAATATGGCTTCAAAGAATTCTAGAAGACATTGGAGAAGCACAGATGGAATCAACTCCATTACTTTGCGACAATAAGTCAGCGATTGCTGTATCAAGGAATCCAGTATTCCGGAGGAACCAAACATATTGACATAAAATATCACTTCATTCGTGAAGTGCAAAATAAAGGAGAAATCTAGCTGAAGTATTGTGAGACTGAACACCAAATTGCGGACATATTCACTAAAGCACTACCAACAGCAAAATTCGAGACATTAAGAGACATTGAGAAGCATGCTCGGAGTATCACAAAAATAGATCAAGGAGGAGTGTTAAAATGTGATCCATTTTTGGAAAGTACTATAACACACTAGGCTAGGTGGGCATCAAGAAGTCAAGTTAGAAAAGTAAACTAAAGTCAACAAAAGGAGTCGTAGAGTATAGAAAAATGAAGAATAAGGGAGAAGCATCGAGAAGATCTAGAAGAAAGAAGAAAAGGACAGCATTCACTATAAATTTAGAATGTTGTACTTAGTTGGTGGAGCTTCTTATAAATAGGAAAGAGAGGGGAGCGTACCTCCCCTTTGTACTATAATCAATAATAAAAAAGTTCTTTTTTATTTTCTTGTACTTCTCTTGTAACACTCCCTTGCACACACATTAACACACGGTTCCGCAAAAACACCAACAATTTTTTTTTTTTTTGGAGGGAAAATTGGCCAAAATTGACTTGCTCCGATCTATCTCCTCAATTATGAACAGACAGTTTCAACAATTACAATCTTATTCCCAAACAAGAGTAACTTGATCTTTTTACCTTTGTTGCTTCTTCATGGCTTGTTTGTTGTTGTGCATCCACACTTTGAAAGCTTTCCTCGTCACACCGGCCTCAGCGCAGAATTGGGTCACTTCTTGCTCATCTTGCTTCTGAATCCTCCACCCCAACTTCTCAGCGCGTTCCATCATCTTGTCTTTCTGTTGCTGCGTGAACTTTGTCCGAAACCTTTTCTTAGACGACGCCAGCTGTGTTGAACGCAGCACAGCATGTTGAATCATAGTAAGGTCTTCCCGCCGAAGGCCATCATCATTGGTTGATTTAGGGCCGTGGTGGTGGTGGCAGCGCTTAAACAATTACAATCTTTTGGTGTTTTTGCGGAAGCGTGTGTTAATGTGTGTGCAAAAGAGTGTTAGAAGAGAAGTATAAGGAAACAAAAAATAAATTTTTTATTATTAATTATAGTATAAAGGGAAGGGGAGGAGCTTACTTACATTTGTTGGTCTGCTACGCTCCCCTCTTTTCTATTTATAGGGAGCTCCACTGTCTAAATACAACATTCTAGATTTATGGTGAATGCTGTACTTTTCTTCTTTCTTCTAGATCTTCTCGATGCTTCTCCCTTATTCTTCATTTTTCTATTCTCTACGCCTCTTTTTGTTGACTTTAGTTTACTTCTCTAACTTGACTTTTTGCTGCCCACGTAGTCTAGTGTGTTCTAGTACTTTCCAAAAATGGATCACATTTTAACAAAACAACTCAACTAGATTCCTAGAGATGAACCTCCTTCGATAATCATCTGTTGCCCTCAATTTTGCAATGGTCGCTTTGGTCATCAATAACTGTTGTGCACGCTCCGATCATATTCCACAAGCCTCTTGGCATAAGCTTCTGCAGCAGCTTCGGCCTCTGCGAGGACTGGCGCAGTTTGCTTCAGACCAGCATACTGGCTTCCTTCCTTTAAGAAGGTGCACCGGAAAGTTACACGGCCCCTCTCCCTCCTGCTCGCGAACAGTCTTGCAACAGGATAAGCAATTGCGCACCAGCCTGTGCATATGGGCTTGGCATGAACAGTGTTCTATGGGCTTGGCATGAACAGTGTTCACCCTGCTGGGACACTGCCTCAGCTACTGCCAAGACCTTCCAAGTTTTTTTTTTTCGAGAATTACTTTGATTCGCAGTGTTTGACTCTCACTGCTGACCTTTCTTGAATACTCGAGCCAACAGCCTCTTTAGATGCTCTAGGCGGTTTCTTGATACCGCAAGTGGAAACTTCAGCCGAGGGCAGTTTGACATAGGCATGTAATTTTGAGGACGAAACACCAGAAACGCTGCCGCCGCCACTGCTGCTGAGATCTGAATGGCCTCTCTGCGGCAGATACTCATGAATCACACCTTTCCCCACTTCTTGCCTGATAATGTCCTGACAGAAATTTCAAAATACAAAGTTGAAACCAATTTACAGCCAATTAAAATGTCTGCTCATGAGAAATCTATTCTATTTGCTCGACACAAATCATTTATAAACTAATTGTCCAGTCCACTGTAACATATCCAATCTCTTCCTATAAATGAAACAAATAGCCCAGAATTTTTGAAGAGGTGTTTTGATGAAAAGCTAGATTTTTCAGGACGATGCTTCAGCTTCTGCACATATAAAATTCGATCAAGAAATCAAAAAGTGAGGATCCCTATAGACAATAACATCGCACCATCGCAAATAACTGAAAAAAAAAATCACAGAAAACACAAGAAATATGAAAGATTCATGTCGAGGTACTCTTTGGCGTCGGAGGGTTCACAAAGTTTGCAATAGGAGACGAGACCCAAGATTACGCTCTTGTCTAAGTACAGACCCTACTCTGCTTGCTTGCAGAGAAACAACGCCTTCTTCAACCACTGCCCAGGCGATTCAATGACTCTGCAATTTCAGAGACGATCAGAGTGGGTTTGCAAAAGGTAAAGGACATTTCTTTTCACTTGGTTCTTGGAAGTAGGGTGATCGGTTCTAGGTGGGTAGGCTATAGTTATAGACCTAGAACAAGAAACCTACCCTCTCTATGTTGGTTCCCCGTTTTTAGAGAGTGAACTGAACTAGCTGACCTTGGAACGAGCCTACCTTTATTTAACTTTTTTTCTGTTTCAAAACGGGAATCAGAAGCAGACAGGAAGATGGCAGTTTTGAATAGCATTTCGTTGGACAAAAAGAAGGAAGGAACACATGACTTCCTTTAATATGCAATGGATGGACATCATCACAGTAACCTCATTAAAATATTGAGCAAGTTAGAGATGCCAAAGAACTATCAAAACTAGGAAAAATTCTCATCCTCATCTAAGCCAACTTGCTTGAGTTGGACATTGTGACTTGTACTTCAATAACTACTGCCATCATCATATGTTTATACCGACTTCTGAGTAGGGTTCTAGCCTTCCAGCCAAAAAGACAAAAAGAGAAAAGCAATCAAACATCGAGTTTCCTGCACAAACATAACAATAGTCATTAAATGGTAATTAAAAAAGAGATCAAACATTTATGAAATGGCAAAATAAACTTACTTACATATTCATTCCATTCTCCGCAAGCAGTACAATCCATGGTTAAAACTTTCTGAAAGGAAAGTCAATGACATAACTAACAGAACCATAGAGATCACCAAATTTTCTGCATAAACTGCAACTATGCATATTTTATCCAGATTTAGCATCCATCCATCACTAACACAGCAGAAACTATATCTTCACCAGCACCATTCTTCCTAACCCCATAATTCAAACATTAGGCAGCCGATGTTGCCTAATGTTTCCTGAATCATTTCCAAGAAACTCGATGATGTAACTAGCAGAACCATACAAAACATCAAATTGCCTACATAAACTGCAGCTATGCATGTTGTCCCCGTTTACAGGTAACTGTAACAAAGATTCCAAAGAGAGAAATTAAAAAGGAAAATTTTTTTAGCTACTCAGCGTCCACCAGCATCCCTAAAAGACAAAATGAGCCCAAAACACATCAAATGATCAATGGGAAACCGTCAGGCCAATAAGAGACGAAGAAGCCATCACCTGCCGTGAGCCGTGATGCGAAGAGAGGCGCGGGATCGTTTGTCAAGGACGAGCTCGAGGGGAGAACTTGAACAACGCCCGGAGAGAACCGGTTGAATTGTTTCGAATAGCAACGAGCCTCGATGTGATGATGTGAGAGAGTGGAGATGGAGCGGAGATTCAGAGTAGGATCGGAGAGAGAAGAGCCTGACCGAGTCCGAGGCAACGACTTTGCAGAGGGAAACTATCAAAGAAGACGGGTAAAGACCAATCAGTAGACGATAGATAGTCTCCAGTAGCTCTGTGAGAGAGAGAGAGAGAGAGAGAGGGAGAGAGAGGTGTCGATGGCTAATCGGTTTCCAGATTTTTTTTATCCATGGAATTTCCTTAAATTTTACCGTCAAATTATCGAATTATATAGCACGTGACAGTAGACAGATGTATTAATTTGAAGTTTTATCCTACATTTATCATAGGCGTACCGGTTTGTCATTTGGGGTGATATCAATCCAATTTAATGAAAATTAATAGAAGATGAATTTATCATAAATATACAAGTTTTGGATTTTTGGCAATCAAAAAATTAGTTTATAGTAAATTCGTTATAAATATATCAATTTAAAATTTTTCATGGTCTAAGAATTAATTCAAAATAACTTTTTTACAAATGTATCACTTTGATATTTTTTTGTTATGTCAACACCTTTTTATTAACCACCGCCCGCAGCGGCACAGCTGGCTTGGGCTCTCTCCCCTTCACGAAGGGGAGGAGTTCGAATCCCAGAGGCGTCGTTAGAACCTGGAGTACTGTAGTGGTGGGTCCTGCAGTTGCTCCCCTAGGGTTTGCTCGCCGACTGTCAGCTTACGGGGTTCCCTCGGTTACCAAAAAAAAAAAAACACCTTTTTATTAAATTTATTCCGGAGTGGAATCGGTCCCTGTAAATCTGCCCTTCTCTATTTTGGGGTAGATGCGCCTTTGTAGGAGCGCGCTTGCAGTTCCGGAGTGAATATTGGAAAATTATCACACACTGGCACACGTCTAATTCTATTGAGGTATTTTTCTCATTGCGGACAGAAAAAGAAAAATGGCGATGTTCTCACGGTTAAAAAATCCACTTAAAGTAATCTTTGTGTTGGCCTTGTAAACTTAACATCTGCAATATTTTGGAATTGTTTATTAAGCTTTCTCGATTTTTTTTCCGGGGGAGAGGGCGAGGATAGTTGAAATGAAATTGCCTTAGCTATGCATCTTTTGGAAAATTTAGAATGCGTTTGATAGCATTTCTATTCTTGAAAACAATTTATGTTCAGAAAATAACTTTTTTCATTTCTGTTCTCAAGAATATAGAAGTAGACTTTCTTTTTACTTTTTATTTATATTCCAAATATATTCCCTAATCATTGATCTATTCCAAGAAATAGAAAAATTAGTAAATGTTATCAAATATATATATTTGTTCCAAGAGACAAATAACAGAAAATTAGAAAAACAGAATAATTATCAAACAGGTTTTTAATGACGACAAAAACTGATCTCTCTCTTTTTCTTTTTCTTTTGTTTAAAATTACGGAGCATTTGAAAACTTCAACTATTTCAACATATTACAAAGGTGGGTGATGGTAAGAAGAGCTCACATTATTCAATATGCAAGTCTATCTTGATTCTTTCAAAAATCTCAATGCAAAAGTTGACGAGGCAACGGGTCGAAAGATGGGAAATTCCATTGATCAAACTCGAGCCACCATTGATGGCTACTTTTATTGAAAAGAAAAACAAAGACATGTTATTTCAGAATCTCCAGTGGGTGATGTTACCCAATGTAAAATCAACTAGGTAAAAATTTAGAATCGGCGAGTAGCCATGAAATAAAGTTATCAAAATAGGATCGAGATAAATAAAATTATAAGAATCGATAGAGAGTCTAGGAGGACCCAAAAAAGATAAAGGGTAAAATTATTAATTTGTTCGCTTGAAAAAATGATATTTTTGGTCCAAGGAGGGTGCTTCTGGAACAAAAATCCTTGGTGCACTCTTGTAGCATTATCTAATTGCATGATTATTTTTTGTTCCAAGACTTAGCTAATTAAATTGGGAAAAAAAATAGGCATCCCTAAAGTATAACAACATCGCCTCGTGTGACATTCATACTCACATCGGTTAGACTTGTAGCTCGATCATTAACTCGGATGGACGAAATTAAGTAGTGAAACGATGATGCGGGAAAATATATTTCTTTTGCTCGTTAGGTTTCCGTATTACCAAGAATAGTCTCACTTCAGTTTTCCAAATACCAAAATATATTGGTAAAAAAATTCTCCAGTTCATATGAATAATGAATATTAGTGTAAAAATGAACCTCATTAAAAACTTGTCAAGAAACTTGCCCAGTGCGGGCGACCCTCACCGGCCTTACTCTGAAAAGCTAAGGAAAAAAAAAGTAATGAAAAGGAAGGAAAAAAGAAAAACACCAAAAAATGATTGAAAATATAATTTAAAAATATCTATATCAACGTTGACCGTTTGTGGCACGTAAGACGGTCAATGTCTACGTCAATGATTTCGGGCCAAAATTAGCTAAATAAACTCCATTAACAAAATCGTGAAAAAGTTTAGGATTCAAATGATACGGTAAAAAAGTTTAGGATCGAAGTTGGCAATAGGTTTATGGCTTTTTTTTCCTAGTAATTTTCTCAAGAAATGGTACCTAAGGAGAGTGAAAATCCACAAATTAAAAAAAAAGATGTTAAGGTGCATTTAATAACATTTCTGTTTTCGAGAATAATTTCTTTTCAGAAATAATTTTTTTCTATTTTCATTCCCTTGAACAATTTCTAAATAAAACAACATATTTGGTAACTGCAAAAAATTTATACTCTAGGAATTGAAAAAGAATATAAATGCGTTTAGTACGACCTACGAGTTTTTTTGTGATGAAGAATTTATTTAAATATTTTAATAATTTTTTGAGATTTTTTTTTTTTTTATGCTCTCTTCTTCTTCCTTCTCTAACCGGTCATTGGGTGGTGCCAACAATTGGCAACCAGCGGCAAGGATGCAGCAAACGATTATAAGAGGAAGAAGAATAAGAAATGAATTAAAGAAACAAATGGCTTATTTCAAAAACTATTCCTCAAAATAAGAAATTACTTTTTTCTATTTCTTATTTCTATTTCAAATCGATTCTCTAATAATTTTTCTATTATAAGAAATAAAAAAATGAATTGAAGTTATCAAATAAATTTATAATTTTTTCATTTTAAAGAATAAAATAATTGAAACGTTATGAAATGGATCCTCACCAACCGAATTTCAGTTGCGGGGGAATTAGGAAAATCCAACTTGGAAGCCCCCAAAAGTCAAGAGGACACCGATCCACGAGCCCCCCAAAAACGGGTGCTCTGATACCTTTTTTGCGGGATGTTGCAGGTGCTTGGGCACGGAATTTACCCCCCCGACAGGACCAGGAAGATAGGGAGAAAGACAGCGGAGAGGGATCTCGGACTCAATTAAATTAACATTAACTGAAGATGGAATTAATTTTGAGCACGTGAAATCGACCAAAGTATCAAGGAATTCCTGGAGCGGGAAGCACCCTCCTTGGACCAAAGTATCATTTTCTAAGCGAGCAAACCGACACATTTCACCCCCTATCTTTTTTGGGTCATTCTTAAACTCTCGATAGATTTTTATAATTTGATTTGTCTCAATCCTATTTCGATTGCTTTATTTCATGGCTGCCCTCGAGTCTAGCTCTGATCACACGTGAGGTCATGCCTTACTTAGGCATGACCTAAGGCATGACCTCACGAATGCTTTGTGGCCTTTGCCTAGTCACAAGTGAGGGTTGACTGACCAAAGATAATATCAATTTGCATTTGCATATTGGAAGCATCTTCATAATTAGGCCATATGAATTGCACTTTAATTAAACTGGTGCTGAATGGATTTTATTAGTGTGGCTCTAAACTTAACGCCTTAATCTAGGTCTTCTCATTAGAATATTGAATATAATAAATTCGATAAATAAGAACTAAAATAAACTATTGACCAGTCACCTTAAGGTCTTAACATTTCAATTTAATCAATTTATTTATGAACATTTTGATAATCTATCAATTTAGTCATGAATTTTTTAATGATCTACCAATTTAATTTTTCAAGCTAATTTTAGTGAAAAATCGTTGATGTGAATGCTAACCATCCTACGTAGCACGGCCACATATCCAAAGTTGAAAAAACACAAAAAAGAGAAGGAAAAGAGAAGAAAACAAAAAATAAAAAATCCGAGAAAATATTAAAATATTAACGTCAGTCACCAGCTGTGCCTCAATTGTATTTTTATAGGACAACTAGCATTCACATAAGTAATTTTCAATCAAAATTGATTGAATTGACTCATTTGACAAAATGGTGAAAATGTTTATGATTCAATTTATACAATTAAGTGACGGTGAGACACGAGACAATGTAAAATCTTTCTTTCTTTCTTTAAACGCTAGAGATGAGCTATCGCTTGTCATGTAGCGTTGCTCTGGGCGCAAGAAGTAGCTGCCAATTTTGTGAATTTCTCAAGATGGACGGCAAGTAATTCGTTAGGATTGATTCACCACTTACTACTTCTCAATCTCAATAGCGTTCTTTAGTTTAAAAGGAAAAAAGAAGAAAGGAAAAACACAAGGTATAGATATCTCATTCAATTCAAGAGTTCTAGTTGTTGGATTAGAAAAAAACATTAGATGTCCTAGAGTATGATAGTATTGCCTCGTGTGCCATAATATTCACATCGGCACATGTGGGCACAGAAAAAAGTGTTAGAAAAGTCCTAGATCTTTTGTATTTATGTTAATTTAGTCATAAATCAGTTTAGTTCTCAATCTTTTGATTTGATGCCAATTTATTTCTAAATCTTTTGATTTAGTGTCAATTCAGTTCTTCCTACTTATTTTTTTGGATGGATATTGTTAACATGGACGTTGATCGACTGATGTGGTACGGTTAACGCTGATGTGAATAACTTTTAATAATATTTTAATATTTTTCAATATTCTTTTGAAATTTTTTATTTTATTTTATTTTTCCTTTTCCTTTTTTTTTCCTTCTCTCCCTTCTTTCACCAACCGGTCGTCAGACCTTAGCAATCAACTAGAGGTGAGGGTCGGTGAGGCCAATCTCAACCTCGCTGGGCAGCCTCTGATGAGGACTTGAGCCTCACTAGGGGCTAGGCAAGGATCAACTCTTGCTAGCCTAGTGTGAAGCCACCCTCATTGGCCCTCGCCTCTAGCCAATCGCTAAGGTCTAGATATCAACCGGAGGAAAAAGGATGAGAAGGAAAAGAAAAAGAAAAGAAAAAAATGAAAAATTCAAAAAATACATATTAAAATATTAAAAGTTGTCCAAGTCAGTATCGGCGTCCATGATGGCAATATTCGGCTAAAATTAGCTAGAATGATTGAATTGGCACTCAATTAAAATGTTCAAAATTAAATTAGCACCAAATCAAAATGTTTATGACTAAATTGACACATACAAAAAAATTAAGAATTTTCTAACACTTTTCCCCATAGGCACTCATGTCTAGTTTTTGCTAGAAATTCAGTCGCCTATTCATTTCTTCTTCCTAGCGGAGGAGATTCGAATGAAACATCAGGAAAATTGCATTTTACCACCTCAAGTTCTCGAAATTGTAACGTGTTTTGTATAGACTTGTTAACTTGTTAATATATGCAACTTGCCCCTTGAATTTCAACAAATCGATTGCATTGCGTCCTTTGGCATCACTTCTGACCAAATTTTGTTAGGAATTCTAATTATGCGATAACACTTGACTGGTTACGGAGGGCAAGTTCTTCATACAGGTGAGGCTGCGTCTATATAAAAGAGTAGAAAAACAGTCTGGAAATGCATTGTATGTGAGAGGATGTGATTAATGTTCTGGCGAGGGTTTAACCGGAATCAGTGTCAATGCACGATGATATATAATCTTGAAATATATTTTTGAGCAACATCTATATTTCTTACCCACTTATATAAAGCCTTTCCAAGATAGTTGCGTGCAGTCATGTGAGAGAAATATATAATTGGAAGTTGTCGCTATGGGGTACATTAAAACCAATTTTAAAAAGTCGGTATAAATTGTAAAAATCGAAGCTTTAGGTTGCCCCGGCCACAAAAAGTTCGGTTGAATTCCAAGCAAATACCTAGAAATACCCAGCAAAGGCAAGAATTTAATAATAAACTAGATTTTAAGTTAAACATTAAAAAAATGCGACTCTTTTGACGTTTGTTCGACTTCCCTCTATAAATTGATTTCTGGGTCCTCTCAAAACTTCCCACGAAAATACCTGAAGAAACAAAAACACTCTGACTCAAAAAATTACCAAATGCGGGCCGGCCGCCCCATCCCACCCCGTGCGGATGACGATCCGGCATCCCCGTCGGCAGCACCACCGCGGTCTGACCGATACAAGCTGATCGTCGGCCGCTGTATGGCATTTGCCAGGCCCACTATTCTCGGCCTCCTCATGGTCATCTTCCTGAGAATGCCGGCCGGAACGCCCCCAGAGCTCAGGCTCAGCCTGGGCTCTTCCCCTTCGTCCCTCAACATCTCCATCTCTCACAGTAAGTTCACCACCGTCGAGTACACTCACATGAAGCTCCTCTTGAGTTCTGACGGCCAGATCGCTCTCTCTCGTCCCTCCCTCGCGTCCACCACCTTAACTCAAGTCCTTGGCCTCATGACCTCACTCCGAGCTGAGGCCCAGTTGACGCTGGTGATCGTCACTGACTTGGGCGCGAACAGCCTGGTGAGCTCGTTGAACGGCAGGGAGGTGGCCATCTATGTGGCAGCGAGAGCTAAAAGGAGGCTGCACTTGGGTCCGTGGTGGGTGGCCGTGTTCGACCTGGATGTCTCGGGCTTGACCTTCACAGCTCCCACCGACGGCGAGGGCGGCGGCGGCAGCAATTGGATGATCCTCCGAGGCACCCTCAGCTGCTCACTCGACATCATCCCTCAACTCTGGTAAGAAAAATTACCACTTCCTGCTTAGTGTCGTAATTATATCATTGTGGCAGTTGTTCGTTCACCAACGAAGTTGACGAACAAAACGAAAGAAATGAGAAGCTGTGGATGCTTAGTATTACCAACTTCTCATATCTGTCACTGCCTGATTGCGGTGGCGATGACTGGTCGAGTCGTGAACGTCCACAGATTTCTCCAGCCTCGTTGGCCGGGCTGTCAAAGAAGAGGCCGTGCTTGCTGCCGGGGATGGCCGGAGGGAG
This sequence comes from Eucalyptus guilfoylei, assembly GCA_016097605.1. NCBI lineage: Eukaryota > Viridiplantae > Streptophyta > Magnoliopsida > Myrtales > Myrtaceae > Eucalyptus > Eucalyptus guilfoylei. The sequence continues at coordinate 2,985,326 of CM027861.1, forward strand.
TATATGATGGGAACATGGTTCGGCCCTTTTACCGTATTGACGTTATTAAACAATGTTTGATTCTCACTGTCGCTTGTCTTGTTCTTTCAGATTCTGGTGGAAACCGGGGCTTCTCTCTATGCATCTGGGCATCATACGTCGAGGGTTTTCTGTGTCATCTGCTGTTGTTCGTTTATGTATTTTCTTCTTTTGATATTTTGCATTCTCTGAATGCTTTGAATCTTCGATTTACTGTCGAATAAATAATTTACAGTTCACGTGTTTATTATAATCTTCCTCCCTTCAAACTTAATTCCAGATCAAGCATTGGCATCTGATCTTGAAGCTCGTTTTAGCAGGATAAGTACACTATTGGTGCAATAAGTTGTGTACGGCGCTCACTTTGGTGTCAAAAGTTTCTGTCGGATCACTTAAGTGCGAAAAAATTTGAAAAACGCTCACTTTGGTGCCAACTCCGATTTGGTTGGTCGGAAATCCGACGTGTCATTTTTTTATTAATTTTTGAAGCTGATGTGGCTCGCCGGAGAGTATAGTCAGCATTTAAACAACAAAACGACGCCATTTTGTGTCTTTCCCCCAAATTCAAAACCCTAAATCCCCAAATTGAGAGAGAAGACGTCGTCTTCTTCCCCGAAGAATAGCACCAGCAGCGCCGAAGAACAGCACCAGCAAAACCAGCAACGAACCAGCACAACACTAGAAGTTTTCTAAAAAAGAAACCACGCGCTCGCCTCTGCCCTCCCCTAGTAGTTTTCCCTCATTTTCAATCACCTTGTTGACTTTTCAAATCCCCAAATCTCAGCCCCACCACTGCCTTTTCCCAAGGAATATCGTCGGGCGCAAAGGAAGCACGAGCTCGAAGAATCTCCAGAAGCACGAGCGATCCGACCAATCGTAGCCGCGAAGATCTGGAACGCCATGGACCTTGTCGGCGAAGCCAGCTGCGACGATGGCGGCAGCCATGGCCCCGCCATCCCCTCCTCCACCTTCACTGTCGACACCTCCCTCTCCCTCGGGATTTTCCGTTCGTTTTTTTTTTTCTTTTGTCTTGTTGTGGCGAGCAACTACGATGGAGGTTGAGGGACGGCGGCCGAGCGACGGTGGCCGAGGGACGGCAGCCGAGCAACGGCGGACAAAAAAACCCTAATTTCAATCCCCAAATAATAAAAAGAAAATCCTCAAATGAGTTGTGCGGTATCGTTTTTGTAAGGCCATCCATGTAGGACGGCAAAACAACGTCGTTTTCTTAAGGAAGATGGAAAACAACGATGTTTAAAAGACATTTCGATTTTTTTTTAAATATAAAAGTCACGTAATCATTTTGGCCGGAATCTCTCGCCGGTGCTCACTTTGGTGCCAAAATGATCTTTTTTTCTCCGATTTGGCACTTAAATGATCTGACGGAAACTTTTGGCACCAAAGTGAGCGCCGTACATAACTTATGGTACCAATAGTGTACTTCTCCCCATTTTAGCTTTCTATGGTTGCGAAAGGGGGCCCAATTCCGCCCGATTTCTCAAGATGGACGGGAAGTGAATCTTTGGGATTCACTAGAAATTACCGTTTGATCTCGCAATTGGACAAAAAACAAATGGTAGCACTTTACTTACGACGCAAACAATAACAATTCCATTTCAGAAATCAATTGTTAGGGCAAGAAATAGATTTTTTAATTTTCATTTTTTATGAGTTTTTGAGCAAAAACACATGTACGATAATTACTCAAAATTTCTATTTTCGAAATAAAAATTTTATTTGATAATAACAAAAAATGTCTCTCCCTAAAAATTACCATACCCTAACAAAAACTTCATGCGAAATTACTTATAAGGGTAAAAAACGAAAAGAAAAAGAAGGAAAATTACTGGAGCATTCTAAACACATCGGCAATCTAGGCGTGCAAAAACCCAAAAATGGATCTCACGGTAGATTGACGAGGATTGAACCACCGATTTGAACACCAGAAGAAGTGTAAAGAAAGGTCGAAAGAGGAATCTTTACGGATGCAGCGGATTCCAATGATGCCCGATGATTCGTTTGCGAAACTGTCGGTTCGTTTGTCTTGTTTTTGGCGCAGCTCGTGATGTCATCGCCGGTCATTTTTCATCTTTATTTTTTTTTTAAAAGGAAAAAGAAAGATAAGCAGTTGTTTTATGTTCTATGGGGATAAGTAATGATTAAGCCTCGGTTTATGAATGCTGGGTTCAGGCTTCCGGTCAGAGTTCAATGAACCGCCCCGGTTTTCACGGGGTATATTTTGTAGTTGTGATCGAGACGAGCCTTTTTGTTCCAAAATGAGTCAATTTTATTGTGTTAAGGGAATTTATTTCTGATATTTGGTAAAACAAAATATTTTTTTGGTCATAAAAACAAAATATATTTAGTAGCAGATAATCTTAGCAAGTTTTGATTGGTGGTTAGATCAGCCGTCTTAGGTCAATTTGGAGACGTCGAGCCATGCGCATAGCAAAGGAGCAAAGCTAAGCATAGGAAGCTTTCTGTCACGGGGCTTCCCGTGTTAATCATGAATGACTGAGCATTTGAGGCGAGACAAGGCTTGTGCTACGACCTTTTACCATTATGAACAAATTACTATTTATCAACTTAGGATTCCACTGGTTGTCTTCTAATTATATATGCTAGGTATTTTTTTTTGTATGTCCTCATTTTCTTTAACGAGATATCATGTTGCTTGTCTTCCATCTTGATAGAGTGTACCATCTTATATCATGTTATAATATTTTTCGAGTGACTCGAAAAAGTTAATGTATATTTTACATTAAAAAGATGTTTGCATGCTTTTTTTATGCTAAATTTTTAACACATCCACACAATATTAAAACAGATTTTGTGAAAAACCGATTTGCCTCCAAGGTAATAGTCGGATCATATATTGCCTTTTGACTCCATTGCCAGTTATATGTATATGAGGTAGAAATAAAATAGAAGAAAACAGCGAGAGAAAATAGATAGAGTAATGAAGGAGAGAGAAAGTCAATAGACATGCAGCCCGACTAGTAAAAAAATTGGGGGAGTCAGGGTGGGGAGTACTAGGTTTGAGGATTGATACCTATAAAGCACGAACAGGTACATGCACATAGAAAAAAGAAGTGAGACTAAAAAAAAGAAAAAAGATGAAGGGGAGAGAAAGAAAATCGGTTACAACCCTCATCGGAACACGTGACTATGATTTTTTTTTTTCTTTTTGGTTTGAGGAGCCGGCTCAAGCAACATTTTCTATATAAAATTTGGTTTTGTCACTTCGTGGGTATATTTATTCATTTTTCTTATCTTGTTTCTTGCTGTTGTGTGTTCGAATTGGCTAGCTGAGCTTTTGGTAGACGCCCGAATCAGTCAGCCCCTGTCGAAATTGTTTACGCTTCACGAAGCAGATCGCACGCTTTCTCATTAATTAAAAATTATAACCATACTTCCAAAGTCCCACGTCGACACCTAAGTTCGGACCAATCTTACGGTCAGAGACGACAAGGAAGTGGTGGCCTCTTCTGGGTAATTAAAGAATCATCTGCGAAGCGCGGAAGTCGACGCGTTCCACTTTGGAGAAAGCTACGATATGGTCTTGTCAGATTAGTCCCATTCTTCTCATCAAAATAGTACGTCGAACATGGTACATTCGTCCAATGACAACTAAAATGTACCATCGTGATGCTCACCTTAAATCTCGGATTCGGTCCCTCATGTTTTTTAATTCCATTTACGCGTGTGTAAAATTCCCCTTATATACGTCCCGAGATCCGTGAATAAATCGACGATGACCAACGTCGGCTAGTCAGGCACTTATACGCGTTTTCACGCCTTTCAAAGCCAAAATTCTCCTCTTTTTTCTCTATTGCCATGCCAGAATTTATAAACTTTATTTGAATTTTCAAAAAGTAAGAAAAAAATTATATCTGGTGTCGGTGCTTATTTATTTGAAAGGTTTAAGTGTTTCGGAATGATCGAATATTTAAAAGAACAAAATATAAACAAGCAAGCGGCCCGAGTTACCTATTTGATTCTCAATGAAACTTTATCACATGACCCTTTGAACATTTTGTTGCACATGGTTCGAAGTCTTTATGTAAGTCATAGGGTTAATATTATGAAAAACCCCAAACTGGTACACCTGTGATAAATTTACCCCGACTGACCATAAAAAACCATACACTGGTATATTTATAATAAATCTACCATAAACTAATTTATTCGACCGCAAAAAACTCCAAATTTGACAAATATATCATCCGTTAAATTGGATTAATACCATAAAAAAATCACAAAAATTGTAAACTGTGACAAACGGAGCGTAAAATCCCAAATTGATATACCAGTCAACTGTCACATGTAATTTAACTTAATAATTTGATAGTAAAATTTTAACGAAAGCGAACAAAGGATAAATTTGTCACAAGTGTACCAGTTTTGGGTAAATTTGTCAAAGGTATATCAGATTGGGGTTTTTGGTGGTCAAAAAAATTGTTTGGGGTAAATTTGTCGCATATATACTAGTTTGAGGTTTTTCAGAATATTAAATCTAAGTCGTATAATTTTTAGATCAAACCACTACCCAAAGTGGTCTTGCTTGGTGCATTTTATAAGGTAGATTATATAAAATATCATGCGGAATTTTACTTTCACCAGCTTTGCGATGATATGAACAAAATTTATAATTATTATTTTTCTGATTTTATGAATTTTTTATGTTTTTTTTTCAATTGGGCCTCGGGGATGGGTAGTGAGTGCCTACACGCCTCCGCCAACCACTAGACAAGGGCGTCGTGGCCAATCAACCCTCGCTTGTGGTGAGTGATTTGTGATCACAATCTGCCGACCATGTATATCTCTGACATTTTTTTAAAGAAAAACAATAAAAAAAAGAAAAGAGAAAGAGAAGAAAAAAAAATTCATTAAAAAATGTAAAAATCATTCGCATCGATAATTTCCGACCATTGTTGACTTAGATAATTTGTGCACCCTAGAATGGAAAATTCCGAGGGACCACCGCATATAACCCATAAGTCAACGTTTCTATTGTTGTGATGTGACGAATTGACGGATTTTTCATAATTGATGCTGCCGCGCGTGCAGCGGTTTTCAATTAAAAAAACAGAAAATTGGCTGTTTTCCATAAAAGAGTAAAAATTGGCCCCTTTTTTTTAAAGATTCTTTGGAGATATAAAACTAAGAAATGGACACGCGTCGCTTGATTATTGGTTGTAAGTACAATAAATAACTTCCTATTTGAATCCACGAGACCGCGAGTGACATCACTGTTCGAATAAATTTAATGGCGGCGTCTCCGACCGTAGTTGTGATTGTGACTTTTCAACGGCTGGATGGTCCAAGACAGAACTTATAACTAGTCTCCATGGTCTCCCATCTCTTACGTCTTCGACAACGTTGAGAGTAAGCAATTTAAGTCCCATACAAATTTCATCTAAAATAAAAAATCTATCACTAAATATTGATTTATCATTTTTTAGAATCTGTAACCTAATCTTATATATCCCAAAATCTAGAACTTATCTATCACAGGTTCAATGATTTACTCAACTTCTATCTGTATAATCAAAATGAATGATTGCAGTGAATTAAAATATTTAATAACATCTACTTGCTATTATAATTAACTAATTATAATTTATATTTAGATACACAAAAAAATCAATATTAATAAAGTAAAAATTTCAGTTACAAAATGGAAGCTTAGATTAATATTTTTAAATTATATACTTATTATCGAACGACATAAAATATTTTAGGATTCCGTGAAGATATTAACTGAGAAAAATATTAAAAACTTGCTCTAGATTTTATGTTCTAAGTTCCAAACTCCAGGTTCCTTCAAATCAATAACGTGGAAACTACTAGTTGAAATAAGTTAGTCATTTTTTGGAACATGGAACATATCCTACATATCTTAAGACTTGAAACTTATAGGTTCTCACTAGCTCGGTTCTCAAGTTTTAAATTCTACCTTAGAGCCATGCTTAACCTTAGATATTGTCACTGCGTCAAACTTTGTTGAAGCAGAGGAGACAATTTAGTGACCATCCACCTACTTCCTCCTTTCTCTCATAGCCCCTTTGCATGTGGAAAAAAAGGAAAAAAAAATTGTAAAAAATACCCACATCAGCTTTAACCATGATACGTAAAACGACCAGTATCAACATTTAGGATTTCTGGCCACAATTAGCCAAATACACTTGCAAATCATCAAAAAGTTTATGGCTTAATTTTAAAAAATTGAAATATTTATAACTGAATTGGGGTAATTCAAATGTCATTTCAATGTCGAAAAAATTAAAAAGGAAGATCATAGAAAGATCCTCAATTTGGACAAAGTTGTTAAACCAATGATGACAAATGGAAAGATCCACAATTTGGACACTATCTATTAAGGTTATCCCATATCAATTGTTGAAAGGGTTGGTAATCGGTTTATAAGTGTGAAAGAAAGTTTCACTCTTTGAACTAGTTTATGGGATGAGAGAGGTTTATGACCATCCAATAAATAATATTAGAGCTGATAGTTGATTGGTGGCCCACTTCCAATGATGTTGGGTGAATATCCCAAGGAGGAATCTAGTAACCAACACGGTTTTTGGGCAAGTGTCATTGTGTTGTAGTTGGTTCAATTTGGAAAAAGAGATTAAGGATGAAGTTGGACGTTGGAGATTCAAGTTGATAAACATTGAAGAATTGATGTAGTGTAGAACTATTAATATATCCTAGTTGACCTATAATAATTGGCTTAAACTTTTGAGTGAAGATGAGTCTAATTAGATATGTTGACGGGCTCGAACTTATACTTTTTCTTAGTAATTTTCCCAAGTGAAGGTATTAGATTTCTATTGCGCACTCCAAACAAATGGTATTAGAGCTTATGGTTATGATTTCCCTTGTCTCTTTAGCACTTTTTTTATTATTATTATTATTATTATTATTATTATTATTATTATTATTATTATTATTATTATTATTATTATTATTATTATTATTATTATTATTATTATTATTATTATTATTATTATTATTATTATTATTATTATTATTATTATTATTATTATTATTATTATTATTATTATTATTATTATTATTATTCAAGTTGATATAAGTTAATACTACCCGAATTAAGGGGGAGTAAACTTAATACTGGGGAGATTGTTACAGAAGTCCCACTTCAAATATCGACGAATTGATGTGGTGTTGAGTAGTTAATATATCCCGGTTGGTTCATAACTTATTAATTTAAGTTTTTGAGTGAAGATAAGTCCAATTAGATATGTTGACGAACTCGGACTTGAGCTCCTTCTTAGTGATCTCCTCATGTGAAGGTATTGAATTTCTGTTACGCATTCCCAATAAATAATATTAGAGCGGATAGTTGTGATTTCTAGGCGAGTGGGCATTATAGAGTACTACATTATTTGATATAACCATAACCTACTTATATTAACACTCTATCTTATCTGGTCATGCTTATATCACACTTGACACTTTTAATTCCGTGTTTTTTGTCAAATTTATTGAAATCACATATTCACCTCTCTTTAAGTGATATTATTATCTTACATCATTGTCACGACCTCTCTTTTTCGTTCGGGGGAAAATGAAGAAGGTTTAGGGGTATTTGCCTAAAGAGGCCGACCAATGGCCCTAAATTAGGCGTGGGCGCTCTCAAGCCCATACCTCGCGACGTTGGATTTTGTGTTTTTTTTTTAGTTCTTAACAACCTAAATATTTCTAGGAGTCGCCACTAGCCTATTAGGGTCAGCTAGAAACCAATCGAGACATGGGAGTGTTGTCTCGATTCGCTATAACCAGATATTTCTTGAACGGGGACTTGTTTACGCTAATGTTTCTATTAGCGCCCTTGCGGTACCACTAACTTGAAAGGTTGTTCATTTAAATGGCCACACAATCTTGATTATCAATTATAATCCTTATAAAACCGCTAAGCGTCCATGCAAATGTTTTTGTAGGTTTGTTTTCCTTAATATCTAGACTAATCCTAACATAATTTAAAAGATAAATTTACACTCAAATTAATGAAAAGTGGCGCGATAAATAAACATCCAAGAAATTGAAATGACTTGAAAATAAATGCGGAAATAAAGACCCGATACAAGTCGGGCAAATAATATTACATGGCCTTATTATCACGCCCGGACAGGACCCCGTGAGCAAAATGAGAATTTAAATATGTATGAAATTACTCTAGATGCATGAAATTACTCTAATTAATTTTGATCTATGGAAAATGGATTATTTACAAAAATGATTATAAAATATCAAAATAGCATTAAATTAGGAAAAATGACCTTATAAAATTAATGAAATTTCATATATGTCATTTTTGTCTTAATTTGATACCATCTATCACTTTTATATTTTTTTTGAGATTTTGGATTTTTTTTTTTTTTAAATAATAATAATAAAACCCTAGACCGAAATATGCTAACATTGAACAACACAGTATATGAATATCACAGTAATTGAACTTAAATCGACCCTTTCAAAATCGAAGCTTGGTTCCAACATTTTATCGAATACTTGGCTTGCATCAAATCACCTCAAAATGGCTTTCCTCGGGCCATGTTCGTGGCCTTCAATCTCGACCCCTAAGCAAACTCATGCGGAACTAAAGTATCAAGATTATACTACCACATGCAAGGAACAAGTTTAGCTAGAAATCACAGCCTAGAACATGCAAAAACCGAACTGAAAACAGCCTCCAATATGCGGGTTGGAGCCGTTTTGCAAATCTGGTGACAAACCCAGGTCAAACAGCCATGTCAAATGCCCAGATTGAAGCCCCGAAAACCATCACATGCAACATCTATATGAAATATTACTCCAACCGGATAAAAGTAGGTAACACTTACTTTCAAATGCAATAAACATCACTGAAAATGATTAATCGGACGCATCAAAATGAACTCTCCAAGAAGCATTCATGCATGATCTATGCTGGCCAACCATGTCTCAATGTGGATTGGCTTGGTTTTTGGCTCATGTTATAGACGGCTTCATGGTTCATAAAGAGATTTAAAGACTAAACTGGGTTGTCCTATGCATCGTTTATACTCCCATATAACATTCATCAAAGTTACAACGACAAAAAAATGCATGCAAAAGGGGGTAACAAGTCAAACATGTAGGGGTATTGAAGAGGCTTTAAACACTTGGAAAAAAATCAACCTTGGAAATCAGTCCTCCGCACTAGTTTCTTCTTGATTTTCATGATCAAAACATGTTCAAACTCAAACAAAAATATATCTAGGATGCTTACCTTGCTTCGTAGTTTCTTTTTCACGTGACTTTTGGCCCAGGAAACCAAGAAATTTTCTCTGGAAGCACGTGGAAGTTGGTTCCTTCAAACTGAAAGTGAGATCTGCAGAAGAAAAAGAGACAACGAAGGTTTTCGTTGACTTCCAAAATAAGACTTCCAAGCCTCCTTTGTTGGAAAAGTTAAAATAAACCAAAACTATATGTATTATAGTTTGGCTTGTAAGTCTCGGCTTTCCTCATTTGTGTCTCACTTTTCTCAAAAACATTCGCTTTTCCTTACTCGTGACCAACTGGACTCAACACTTAGAAAAATCTTAGGACTCCCTTGGCCCGCCAGGAGGGTGGTTTTCGGGGGGCTTTAGGAGACCTTCCCGAACTCCATTTGGGACGTGAGACCTATGGATGGAAATATCTTTGAGTGAATTTTCGCTCTCTAGTTGAAGGTTTTGGATAATTTGGGTTGTAAGCTGGTGAAAAATTCACTTTTCTCTCTGAAGGTTGATCTGGAATTTCTGGGTTCTTGCTTTTCTGAAGTTGCTTCTGAGGGGTTTTCTTGGGCACGATCGCGAGAGAGCCTTTTTCTTTCTTGTCTCCTCGTTTTTATCCTTTCAAAGAGCTTTCTTCCATGATCTTATCCCTCGAATTAGGGGATTTTTGGTCAGTCTTTAGTCCACCTACTAAGCCTGCCAACAGGGCTACTTCAACAACTTTCTGACTTAGCCAAAATTTTCTTCTGCAGTTGTTGAGTGTCCCGATTTTGCTACGATTTTCCCGTGCTTTTAATAGCTTATCCCTGACAAATTTTAGTCCACTTATACTACTATACACGGTCTTCCATCACGTGCAAAGATCGGGCTGATTGGGCAGCTGAGGAGGATATGGTGGGGCCGCCAAGTTGCTTACTCAGCAACTCCGAAATCAGACCAACTTGTGGACTGGGATTTGTCAGCTGGTTTGGGTGCTTTAATCCATGAATTTAGCTGCGATTTTTGATCAATTAGCAAGCTCATGTATAGTAGTTTAAGATCTCAACCGGATTTTGCAATTTTGCCCACCCAATTTTGCAAAAAAGTCCCTCAAAGTTGGCAATTTTCTTATCTGAAAATACTCAATTCAATGCAAATTTGGTCCTTTTTGGCCCAATTTGATTAATTAGACCTAACCCAAGTTCAATTCCAACTCAATTGGGGGCCAAGATAATGATTTAAGGGTTTGGTCAAAATTTTGCAAATTTTGCAAATTGGTCCCTCAACTTTTGGAAATTGCATTTTGGCCCCAACTTGCCGTTTTTATTACAATTTGATCTCCTGGGCTTGGCTAGTCACATTCAGATCATTGGCCCCAACTCGGTTCTTCTTTTTTTTTTTTTTAGGAAAAACATATTCCATTAAAAAAAACTATACGAAACACCTAAATAACCTAATATACAATAATTAATTAATTTTTTTTAGGTGTCAACAGCTGCCCCTCTTTGGAAGGAAGCTCAAAGAGATTTCTTTCAAAGATAAAGTGACACCCATTTTTTTGTTTTTTTTGTTTTTTTTTTTGTTTTTGTTTTTGTTTTTGTTTTTTTTTTTTTACAATAGCAAAATGAAAATGCAAGTGAGCTTAATGTAAAGAGCATGGTTTAGGGATATACCTATGAATACTTTGAAAAGTGTGGTTTAAGGATATACCCACAAACCTTGTGGTTTAAAGCATCCCACGAACCGTGTGGTTTAAGGCAATCCCACGAACCGTGTGGTTTAAAGGCGATCCCACTAACCGTGTGGTTTAAGGCAATCCCACGAACCTTGTGGTTTAAGGCAATCCCACGAACCTTGTGGTTTAAGGCAATCCCACTAACCGTGTGGTTTAAGGCAATCCCACTAACCGTGTGGTTTAAGGCAATCCCACTAACCGTGTGGTTTAAGGCAATCCCACTAACCGTGTGGTTTAAGGCAATCCCACGAACCTTGTGGTTTAAGGCAATCCCACTAACCGTGTAAATTGTATGGTTTGAGGATGACCAATAACCTCTTGAAAATGCATGGTTTAATGATATCCATGGCATGGTTTAAGGATAACCAAAAACTCTCGAAAGTGCATGGTTTAAGGCTAACCCATGAACCCTTTGAAATTGCATGGTTTCACTGGAGGAACTTGTCATTCGAGAATATTCTGAAATGGGTACTGCACATCAAAACGAATTTGTTATAACAAGTATTCTAGTAATGAACATATACTAGATGAGATCAATTTCAACACATGTCATCAGAAACAATATCAAAAGTGTATCGGTACTGAGAAGGCAATGATTGTATAAACAAATCAAACTAATTCTGACCACTTGACAAAGTCACAAAATTGTCATCACACTTGGATGATATCTTTAATCGTCGAATTCTCTTGGGAGAAAAGTCCTTGTTGAAATGACCTTGACTTATGAGAAAGGTTTGTTAAGTACGCCAAGCAAGGACCCCTAGTCAAAAAGGGCTTTCAGATATTCTCGAGAAAATGGATGTTTGATCCCATTTATTCATGTGGGAAATAAACATCACTTAATCCCACTCTTCCAGTGTACAAGGCTTTGAATCATTCGCAATAAGTACACATTGACCAATTAAAAAGGTCTTTTAGAAGGACCGTAGTGCAGGTTTGGTCATGGTTTTAGCAATGGATAAGCATCATTGGCTATGAAATGAATTAATCACCGATCAACATCTTCGCCGGGTTTACAAGTCAAGAAACCTTAAGATGAGAAAAAACAACCTTGTTCTCACTTCTTCGAGCGGCATCTTCTTTAGAAAATCCTAATTTCCACTTGAATTATCCCAATCTGAAGAGACTTCGGGAATAGGTTGTAATGTTGGTTTGGTGAAAGGCTCAAAAGGCTCAACACTTTTTCGAAGAGGAATTTGAGAGTTGGCGATTATCATGGCATCATTACCATATCATCGATTTTTTTTTTCTTAAAGCACTAGGCTTTTAAAATTCAAATTGTCTCGAAAGTCCTTTGGCTAATCATCTTAACATAATGACTTTTGCATTTGCAATGATTTTCTTTTCAATGCAAGCATTTCTTTTCCTTGGGCATTGGCCTTGCTTTTACCAGGCACACTACTTTTTCATGCCCCTTAATTTTCATTTGACTTTTGTTCTTTTGGACTTTTTGAGCTCTTAGGACTTTCGAGATGCTTTTCATATTCTCATGTAAACACCAATTACATTGGTAAATCATATGCCCTGCCCCCAATGTGGGGAGATAATCACCACTCGGTTTTTTAGAAATGAATAGTTAGGCTCAATATGGTTTAAGCAATGGGTATCTGTGTTTGGGTGGAGAAATGAATGCTCTTCTTCACCTTGGGATGCTTCGAGTTTCCATAAGAATTCTCCTGAAGTTGCCGCAAAAAGATTTATGCAAGTGAGAGCAAAGAAACCTTTCTCATCTTTCCTCTCCAAATAATGTCAACCCAAACCTCCATAATTACCCCCATCGTGGGGTGGTTCTTGACAGGGGTATTTTGTAGAAAATTCTTCACATTAAAAGGCTCAAATGGGCTAACTATTGTCACCTGTAGTGTGTATGATAGAGGAAAGAAATGCCTCTTATCATCTTGATCTATGTACCGCTTGCGAATGAATTCATTGACCTTAAATGACACGGGTTTTCTTTTTCACTCGAATCCCGAGTGTTTAAAGGACATGTTTGGAAATGGGTTGCCTTTCTTCATCCTAAGTGTTTCTCGCTTGGCATGAGTAACATCACCTTTCATTTTTGTTGAGATCATCTGGATGGACTAATCTCCATAGAGAATTTTAATTCAAAATGAGTAATCCGTCGAGTGGATAGACAATTTAAAGGTAAAGAAGATTTTTGCAAACTTTGTGGAAAACTTGTTTCTTCAATTTCCATTTTTTGTGCTTGTTTCTAGAAAAACACTAGATGTTCTTTTTTGTGATGGAAATTTTCCATTTATTTTCCATTTGATTTTGAGAAGAAGGGTACTTACCTGTGCCTTAGTAGTTAGGCGACCCTACGAAGAACAAAAGGGAATGTGTTAGTACATGAATCCTTAGGGATCGTAAAACTGAAACGATACAACATTACCCTTGGTCGGTTTCACCATTTGGCGGCAAACAACAGAATGAATGTACTGTTTTTTAAGGCTTGAAAAGAATCTCGGTCTTTGGTCTCATTAATTCAAACATTTTCTTCTTTTTGCGAAAATAAGAGATGCAAAAGTTTTGTTTTTATTTTTATTTTTTTACATGGCAACCTTGTTTGCCGTTTAAAGTATCGAACCCCGTACCTCTCGGACCATTCATTCATTCCCCATACCACCAGGCCGAAGCGGTAGTGTCCATGGGGCGCTTCTTTTTTTATTTAATTGAACCGGCTCTAGAACGACATATATTTTAAGCCAACTTAGGTGACTTTGACATGTGTTACGCCCCACATGTTTGCTTGGTAGAGAGATATCTTGTTCAAATCAATTTCTCGGCTTTATTCTTCGGATACTGACGTTCCTGCCAAATAGGGAAACTACGTTAACAAAAGGGGTTAAAGAGGGTACATCAGAAACGATACCAAATTACCCTTCTCTTGAGTTTGTATTCGACAACTCCTGGGAATATCTCAAATGTGGACCATCGCCATTTTGTTTTGTCATTTCAATTTTCTTCGTTTTACTATCTTTCCATCGAGGCAACTAGATACAAATAACTTGAACACATATGCATGTATATAGAATGAATGCATGAAATGCATGATGCAAGTGCTAAGTGACTCGAGTCGTACAAGAAACGGCTCTGACCTTGATTTCATTCATGGAAAGTATTTCTTGACTGCATCGCATTTACGGGCTTTGGTAGCTCACGGCCATCCATTTCTACCAAAATTAAGGCTCCACCGGGTAGTATCTTCTTAATGACATAAGGGCCTTCATAATTTGGAGTGAATTTTCTGCGTGGGTCCGGTATGATAGGCAATACCTTCCTCAACACAAGCTCATCCACTCGGAAATGTCTCGGTCGAACTTTGCGATTAAAGGACTTCGCAACTCGCTTCTGGTAGCATTGACCATGGCATAATGCACTAAGTCTCTTCTCATCAATCATATTCAGTTGTTCGTATCTCTGCTGCATCCACTTAGCTTCCGAGAGTTTAATCTGCGAGAGAATCCTCAATGAGGGAATTTCCACCTCTACTGGTAAGACTGCCTCCATACCATAAACAAGTGAGTAAGGCATCGCCCCCGTCGAAGTACGTATTGAGGTTCGATATGCCAACAACGCATATGGCAATCGTTCATGCCAATCACGATAATTGTCCGCCGTCTTGGATAGGATCTTCTTTATGTTTTTGTTAGCTGCCTCCACTGCTCCATTCATTTGTGGGCGATAAGGTGACGAGTTCAAATGGCGAATTTGGAATTCATGAAGCAACTCGTCTACAATCTTGTTATTCAGATTTGAGCCATTATCAGTAACAATGGCTTCTGGTACACCATAACGGGCAATGATGTCACGACGAATGAATTTGGCTACGTTTTTCGCGGTGACGTTGACATATGAACTCGCTTCAATCCATTTCGTGAAATAATCAATAGCTACCAAAATGAAGCGATGCCCGTTAGAAGCTTTGGGGTTAATTGGCCCAATTATATCGATTCCCCACATGGAAAATGGCCATGGCTGAGACATCAAGTGCAATTCATTAGGTGGGGCATTGACCTTATCTCCATAAATCGACACCGATGACGATGGCGAACATGCTTGATACAATCGGTTTCCATGCTTAACCAGAAATATCCAAGCCTCATGATCTTTTTTGCTAAAAGGTGGCCATTCATGTGTGGTCCACACTCTCCTTCGTGTATTTCTTTCATCAGCTGGTTGGCTTCTTTAGCATCGACACATTTCAACAGGACTGAATCAAATGATCTTTTGTAGAGCACACCGCCAGAAACAAAGAATTTCAATGCTAACTTCTTGAGATATTTCTTGTCAGCTACCTCACACCCTTGAGGAAATTCTCCCAGTTGGAGGTAATTCAAGATGTCGTGGTACCATGGCTTTCCATCTAGCTCGCCTTCAATTGACATACAATAAGCTGGGTGTTTGAGAATCTCGATCTTTAATGGCTCAATATCCAATCCCTCCATCACATGCAACATTGATGACAATGTGGCCAATGCGTCAGCAAATTGATTTTGGGACCTTGGCAAATATTCAAAGGATATTTCCTCGAATTCCTTCGTTAATTTTTCAAGGAATTCATGATATGGGATCAGCTTAGGATCGCGTGTCTGCCAGCGACCCTCTGTTTGCAAAATAATAAGTGTAGAATCGCCATATACCTGTAAATTCTTAACATTCATGTCAATGGCTAATTGCAAGCCGATGATGCACGCTTCGTATTCTGAGATGTTATTAGTGCAAGGGAACATCAATTTTGCAGCTACGGGGTAATGTTGGCCAGCTGGAGAGATCAAAACTGCCCCAGTTCCAGAGCCAGATAAATTTACGGCCCCATCGAAGTACATGGTCCATTTATCATTTGCTACCACCAAAATACGTTCGTCTAAGAAGTCCGCTGTGTCGAAAAATTCTGCTTCTCTAGGATTTTCAGCCAACATATCGGCTATGGCTCTCCCTTTGACTGATTTCTGTGCTATGCTTTGTATATCAAATTCGGAAATAAGGACTTGCCATTTGGCCATCTTTCCAACTAAAGCTGGCTTCTCTAGTAGATACTTGATTGGGTCATTCTCTCGTCACGAGCAAAATCTGATGGTGGAGAGTGTATTGGCGTAGTCGGTGCAATACCCAAATCAATGCTACACATGTTTTTTCCACTTCCAAGTAATTCATCTCGGAGACAAGTGAATTTCTTGCTAAGATAATATATCGCGCATTCTTTTGATCACTTGGCCTCTTCTGGGCAAGCATGGCCCCTAGTGACTCCTTGTGGATGGTTAAGTAAAGGACTAGTGGTATTCTTGGGACTGGTGGTACCAACACTGGTGGCTGAAGAAGGTATTGCTTTATCTCATCAAAGGCTTTTTGGCATTCGGTGTCCCATTCAATCTTAGTATTCTTCCTCAGGAGTTTGAAGAATGGTTTGGCTGTCTCCGATAGTTGAGAAATGAATCTTGCGATATAGTTCAATCTACCCAAGAGACTCCGAACTTCTTTGACAGTAGTGGGAGCTTTGAGGTCGCAAATGGCTTTAACTTTCGACGGATCGATTTCAATACCTCGGCTCACGACCATAAAACCTAATAGCTTCCCAGACTTTGCCCCAAATATGCATTTGGCGGGATTAAGTCTCGGCTTAAATTTTCTTAGTCGGTCGAATAACTTCTTTAGAACCCTAATATGGTCTTCTCCATGCTTTGATTTGGCAATCATATCGTCGACATATACCTCTATTTCCTCATGCATCATGTCATGGAATAGGGTGACCATTGCTCTTTGATACGTAGCTCCCGCATTCTTTAGGCCAAACGGCATCACCCTGTAACAAAAGGTCCCCCATGGTGTGATAAAGGATGTTTTACTCTTATCCTCCTCTTTCATCCTAATTTGGTTGTATCCGAGAGAACCCATCCATGAAGGAGAATAGTTCAAATCCTGCGGTGCTATCAACCAAAACATCAATATGCGGTAGCGGGAAATCATCCTTTGGGCTTGCTCGGTTTAAATCCCGATAGTCTATGCAAACTCTGACCCGTCCGTCCTTCTTCATGACCGGAACGATATTAGCGATCCAATCAGCATAATGGGATACCTCGATGAATTCCACTTTTAATAGCTTCATAACTTCTTCCTCAATCTTCTTAGAAAGTTCTGGTTTCATTCTTCGAAGTTTTTGCTTTTTTGGTGGCATATTTGGGTCAATTGGCAGAGTGTGCTCTAGGATTTCTGGGTCTAGTCCCGGCATATCCGCATAGGACCATGCGAATATATCTTGATACTCCTTTAAGAACTCAACCATTCTTTTTGCCTCGATCTCTGAAAGGCCTGCCCCAATCTTGGTTTCCTTAACATTTTCTGTGTCGCCAAGATTTACAGTAACTGTTTGCTCGGCTGTCAAGGGTTTAGATTCTTCATGACGAATCCAATCTCTTTCGACGTCTTTCTGGATATCATTATCTTCGACAGATTCGAAGAGACTTTCATCAGGCAATTCCGAGTCACATACATATGTATCATGATTATGCCGAATGACATGCCTGAGATGCAAATGAGGGGGTCAGTAAAATCTCTTAACGAATGCCATGCATGATGCACATTCAAAAATTCTTTTTGAATAACTATTTGAAAAAAAAATGAATTAGGAGATTGTCCTCATATCCTCAGACATCTTTTCCCAAAAACTTTGAAAATTAGGAGTCATGAGGAAGTCCAAGCCTCAAAGCATCATCATAGGATTGGTGGAATACTTCCTCATGCCCTTAATAAAACATGGATGCATTTGTATTAACATGATAAGGCCGTTTTACAAGGTTCAGATCTTGGACCACGGCTCACAGTCCAATACCTTGATTACAAACGAAAATAACAAAAGTAGCTAAACAACTCTTCCCATGTAAGGGAATACATAAAGGAAATGACATAAAACTAAACAGGATAGGTAAGTAGCATCCCTACTCCGAAAGCTGGAAGGAGCTCACAGAAGGCTCCGCCTTGTCATCATCAAAGGTGGCACACACATGGTTGGCACCAAATAGGTCTGCTATGTCCGGATTGCTCCCTCTTCTTCTTGTAGCAGCTCGGGTGACTTAATAAAGGTCTTCTCCAGTGGTGGATAAAGATCCTTTAGTGATGGAAGGAGTAAGCCTTGCTGATTTTGTATTGCATTAGTGCAACTTCCATATTCAATTCGTCCCATATAACCTCCATACACACCTCGGCCCCAACGGTTACTTTGGCCCATGTGTCCCCCATGCATACTTCGGCCTCCACGATTGCCTCGGCCCATACGGCCTCCATGGTAACCTCGGCCTCTACCTCTGCTGTATACGTCTCGACCAGCAAGCTCTTCATATTTCACCTGACTCTCCAGATCTTTTTGGTAGCCTAAACCTACTCTTTTATGATTCTTAGGGGCTTCAAGGGGCTTGGTAATACCTTGTGCATACACTCCCAATCCCAGTCCGGGAATATGACCGTACTCCAATAGCACTCTACTTGACATGATAGACGGGCCAGACATTTCAGGACTCTTAAGAGCGGTCCCAACGGGTACATGGACCATTGAGACTAGCTCGAAGGTATGGTAGCTAGATTCCTCCTTCTCCTCAGGCTCCACATACGGGATGGATGTGTCTTGAAAGATCTTAAAATCGGTTTCTGCACGAACAGTTACAATTTTCCCTCCGAAATGAACTTAACCATCGATGTAGGGAGGAAGGTATAGCTTCGGCGGCATGGATCCGTGGTCGACCCAATAAGAAATTAAAAGCACTGGGGATATCCAACACTTGGAATTTTGTCAGGAATGAGGTAGGGCCGATCAAAAGGTTGAGCTTAACTTCCCCTATTGTCTCTTTCTTTACACCATCAAAAGCTCGAACGGTATACTTGGATGGTTTAATTTGCTCTTTACCAACCCCGAGATGACGAAGGGTGGCTAATGGACAAATATTCAGAGCGGACCCATTATCAATTAAGACCCGGGCTACCATCATATCGCAACACTTGGCCGATATGAGTAAGGCCTTGTTATGATCACATCCCTCCTCCGGAAGATCTTCATCTGAGAACGAGATTTGGTCCTTCAAGAGAATGGACCCAATGAACTCCTCCAGCTGCTTGTCCCCAATGGTCTCTGGTACGTGTATCTCATTTAGAACCTTCAATAGTGCATTTTTGTGTTTCTTAGAGGTCTTGAACAACTCCAAGAGCGAAATCTGGGCGGGTATCTTCCTTAGCTGCTCTACCACGTCGAACTCACTAGATTTGATCATCGCCAAAAATTGCTTCGCTTCCTCATCAGTGACAGCTTTCTTTTCCACAGCTTCTACGGGTGCATAACAGCGACCTGATCGGGTAACAGCATCGACTTCATTTGTCCCATAATCCCATGGGACTGCCTTAGGATCGTAACTAGCGATTGGGCTTTTTGGGATCTCGTCTTGATCACATGGCGGCAACTCAATTACCATCCGTTTATGCTCAGCCTCTCCCAGCTCTAAGTTCGCGAACTCCTCGGCCGCTAAATCAATAACCACGTGTTTAAACTCGCATTCATTAGAGTCCCATTGCTCTTCTTCAACAGATAAATCGATGATTACTGGTGTCATCATGGCAACGGTTTCTTCCTTGAGCTCAGCTAAGTCGTCCATGCCTCCCCACCCATCGTGACGGTTTCTTTAGGATCCAAGAGAAAACTTGGAGGAGGTGAGTATTTGACGAGATAGTCATACTTCCCACTTGGTTGGCCTAGTGTATCTACCACTTTGCCCTTTTCTAGTGCCATCTTCAAAAATTCACGATCTCCACAAACTCTTTTAGCTTTGAGCTCGGATTCGACATCTAAGGCTTCTTCCTCATTCATGATTAACGGTTCGGTTTCCTTGGCTATATTGACATCAATCGGTATTTCGACAGCGCATACTTCCTCAACTGACATCTCCACAACCATCCCAAATTCACAACAAGAATTCTTGGGAGAGAAATCAATTACAGCTGTCATCGTCTCATTTGCTTGGCCTCCTCCTCCATTTCGGATTATGCCCATGTTGATCATCCTGGTGACACGCTCTAATTTCTTCTCAGTTGAGACACCTTCATCGCTCCTTTTGTAATAGCCAGATAAAATCAAATCTTCATACAGTTTGTGGACATCAACCTTGACCATTTGCACGTTCCTATCCTTTCCTCCAGTGATCATACTGACATCCCCTACATGAACGGGTAAAGGGTTTTGCTTGACGTTGGGCTGCGTCTCCTTAAATGACAAGATATCTTTGTCCAATAGGCTCTGGACCTTGTTTTGGAGTGTTCGGCAATTATCCACATCATGGCCTTTCTCACTCATATGGTACTCGCAAGATTTTGCAAGGTCGAACCCTGGGAATTTAGGAGGGTTGTCACGAGGAATCTCTTTAGCTACCAACCCTTTCTGCAGTAACATGGGTAATAGTTTGGACAATGGCCTAGGCAAAGGTGTGAATTGCCTTGGCGTCCACTTCCTGGGCTCATAATTCTGGTACCTCCCTCGTGATGTAGAAGGATTCTGAGGATTCGAAAATGGTTTTGATTCTGCTGGGGCTTGCACGTAAGCTACTTCTACTTCTTTCTCCTTCTTATTAGTAAATTTCCTGTTTGTGCCTTCGGTTATCCGACCTTCATGCATGGCTTCTTCAATTCTCTCTCCGATGGCAACCAAACGAGTAAAGTTTCCACAGTCAGAGCCAATCATTTTGTTGTAAAAGTCTGGAGGAAGGGTGTTAAGGAACAGCTCCACCATTTCAACATCGTCCAGTGGTGGTCGAACTTGAGCAGCCAAGGCGCGCCACCTTTGTGCGAATGACCTGAAGGACTCATTTCTCCTTTTCTCCGTGCGCGTTAACACTTTGCGCGTCGGGGCAATCTCGGTATTGTACTTATATTGTAGCACAAATGCCTCCGCCAATTCCTCCCATTTTTCCATCTTTTCTGGTTCCAGCAGGATGTACCATTGCAAGGCTGGGCCGGATAGACTCTCCTGAAAAGTTTGAATCAATAATGGGGTGTTCTGCGCATAGCGCCCCATCCTATTCAAATAGTACTTCAGATGGACTTTTGGATCGCCGGTACCATCATACTTAGCGAAATCAGGAACTTTAAACTTCTCAGGAAAGTCCATTTTGGCGTATCGAGACAGATCCTCGATCATGTTACTTTCATATCCCTGTATGGCTTTAAGCTTCTCCTCAAGCTTAGCAAATCTTTTGTTGTTCTCCTCTTCCATTCGAGCTGAGATGGCCTCTGAGATGGGGTCCAATTCTACCACTGCGGGTGTTTGATGGGGAATCTCTTCAGCAACGTTCTCCCTAACGTTGGCATTGCTAGCCTCAGGAGTAGGCACGATCGTGTCTCTATTGGGGGCTGCAGCCATTAGACTAGCTCGAATCTCGTTCGCAAATTGGGCAAATTGGGTTGCCAAGTCGGTGATTCGATTATCCAAGGCGTTAAAACGGGCGCTTTGTTCTTCTGTTTTCATCCTTGCAGCTACAGAACGGGTCCTGATGGGCGATTGTCTTAAAGCCGTGTTGTCAGTACCTAGTTTAGTACAAAAGAACAAACAAATCAGCATACAAAAGATGAGAAAGAAAACAAAATAAAATAAAAAACTTAAAACCCTTCAATTTTATGTCTTCTTATAACAAAATAGAAATAAGAAACCCCTTGTATAAGCCGAATCTCACATAAGTGGCTTCTTATCAATATTTTGTCATAGGAAGCTATACAATTAAAGGGGTAACACATGATGATTGATCAAAATGCCCATCTCATATTCCATTAGGATCAAAGTAATCATAAGGGAGGGAAAAGCGTCACTAATTACATCAAAAATCGTGAAGGAAAATCCCTATACATCCGCTAAAGTAAAGAAACTCCTAAACATTGCTACTAAAATTTCACATAAGGAAAACCTTATACAACTTTTCTAAAAACACAACTCTAATGGAATATGACTAATCCTTCAGTTTTCCTCTCAAAGCAACTTGCGGATGCGTTTGTTTGTTTCGGTCAAACGCTCCACCTTAGCTAAAGCTTCATCCCTTTCCCTTATAATCCGCCCCATTTGGACTTCCTTCGGAGTTGGTTTCGTAGGAAACTTTGGAATGACGACGGCAAATTTGGGTTCAATACGGCGATCAATATATCCTCTTGATGCATGGTGCACCCTCGTTTCTCCTTCCAACTCAGTAACCCACTCAATATCCCTTGGTGGGCAATGATGTAGGATGTTGATGATGTTTTCCACTTCTTTTTTCATGTCTTCGATTTGGTTCCCCTTGACAACCTTATCGCGAAAGTCAAAACGAAACAACCCCAGCTTTAAAGGAGGAGGGATTTCTTGAAGTACTCGATATTGACGAACTACTCTTAAAGGGTAATAAGATGTGGATCCTGTCAAACCTAAGAGTGGAATCGGGTCATCGTGACTACTCATAAGTCGAGCTTTAGGGAAGCGAATCCAAGGGGCTTGCCACAAGATTTGGTTTGGGGTGATATTTTCAAAAAGTTCTACCCATTTACGGAATGTCCAAGCATGGAGGAATTTTTCTATATCCCTAAGTTTGGTGAGAGGGTTTGTATCTTTATCGATGTTGATAATAGCTAAATTCCTCCAAATACTTTTAAGTGAGAGAGAATCCAAACTTGAAGGATGCCTATAGGTGCTCTAAGGATTGAACCCTTGTCCTCTTTGAAACGGTTGAGAGAGAGGAACATTTCGGCAAGAAGCATGTGTGTAAATCCCTAAGGTGAAGGACTCTATAGACAACATGAGCAAGGCTAGGATCCATTGTCTTTTGGGTGAATGGGAAAAGAACGAATCCGAAGAATGCTAGAAGGAAAATTTTAGCATTTTGAGGATTGGGGCTTGGGAGAAGACTACGGAATCTTTGTTCGATGAACGACAAAGGGAGGCCTTTTGAATTCCTATTAAGAAGTTCTTTAATTTCAAGAGGAGGAACTCCTAGGAATTGACTCAATAGTGGGATAGGATCTACTCCCAAAGGAGGGTCGACAAGACCGAATGCAGGGACATTGCCAACAATGATTTCTAACTCCTCTAAAGTTGGGGTCAATTCATGATGACCAAACACGAACGTTGAAGTCTTGGGGTTCCAAAAATGAGCCATGGCCTTCACTAATGGCACGTGGGACTCTCGATATAAGAGAAAAATAAGATAGCCAAGTTTCTTCTCAACAAAAGTCTTCTTGCTTGCATCAAGTGCATCCCACATGTCTAATAACGCCTTCTTTGGGATTGGGATGATACGAAGCTCAGGGAAACCCATGGTATCTAAACCTAAATAGGCATTTTGATCAATCACCATATGTCACAAGATAAGCTAAACTTAATGATAAAACATTATATGCACAAAAAGCATTATTTACATTGGGGAATAAAATGCTAGTACCTTTGATAGAGAGAAAAAAAAAAGAAAATGGGGGAATCACAAAGACACATCGCATGTCGACTCGTGAGGCTCACTAAGAAGTATGATTCTAAAGGCTAAAGGTTCCCATTTCAATTAGATCAAAAGAGTTTTCCCCACTCCGCACTTGCGTCGGACAGTTCTCTTTATCATTAATCAAAATGAGCGGGACCAAAAGTGGATAACCATGGGTCATTCCCCGCACGGGTTCCATCTTTTGGCACCTCCTATGGGCTTCCTAGCGATCGGGGTTTTAGATCGCGGGTTGTGTGTGTAAATGTGTAGTGCTAAGGTAAGTATAAAGGCACACACAACAATTGATATCCAAACAACACTTCAATTTCATCCATATAGACATACATTCCTACGCCTCCCTACAAAAGAAATGGGTTAACACACACTCCACCCCTTATTACTCCAAACCTACAAAAACAATTAACACGTTTGTTAGTGGACTAACCTTGTCTTCCACGTGGCTTCGACACGCGCTATCAAATGAAGACCATGTTAGTGAACAACCAACCAAATTATTACGGCCTAAGTCCTCTAAGGTTTGTAACCAAGTCCCCAGTGGAGTCGCCAAGCTGTCACGACCTCTCTTTTTCGTTCGGGGGAAAATGAAGAAGGTTTAGGGGTATTTGCCTAAAGAGGCCGACCAATGGCCCTAAATTAGGCGTGGGCTCTCCCAAGCCCATACCTCGCGCGACGTTGGATTTTGTGTTTTTTTTTTAGTTCTTAACAACCTAAATATTTCTAGGAGTCGCCACTAGCCTATTAGGGTCGGCTAGAAACCAATCGAGACACGGGAGTGTTGTCTCGATTCGTACGCAACCAGATATTTCTTGGAACGGGGACTTGTTTACGCTAATGTTTCTATTAGCGCCCTTGTGGTACCACTAACTTGAAAGGTTGGTCATTTAAATGGCCACACAATCTTGATTATCAATTATAATCCTTATAAAACCGCTAAGCGTCCATGCAAATGTTTTTGTAGGTTTGTTTTCCTTAATATCTAGACTAATCCTAACATAATTTAAAAGAGAAATTTACACTCAAATTAATGAAAAGCGGCGCGATAAATAAACATCCAAGAAATTGAAATGACTTGAAAATAAATGCGGAAATAAAGACCCGATACAAGTCGGGCAAATAATATTACATGGCCTTATTATCACGCCCCGGACGGACCCCGTGAGCAAAATGGGAATTTAAATATGTATGAAATTACTCTAGATACTGAAATTACTCTAATTAATTTTGATCTATGGAAAATGGATTATTTACAAAAATGATTATAAAATATCAAAATAGCATTAAATTAGGAAAAATGACCTTATAAAATTAATGAAATTTCATATATGTCATTTTTGCCTTAATTTGATACCATCTATCACTTTTATATTTTTTTTGAGATTTTGGATTTTTTTTTTTTTTGGATTTTTTTTTTAAAATAATAATAATAAAACCCTAGACCGAAATATGCTAACATTGAACAACACAGTATATGAATATCACAGTAATTGAACTTAAATCGACCCTTTCAAAATCGAAGCTTGGTTCCAACATTTTATCGAATACTTGGCTTGCATCAAATCACCTCAAAACGGCTTTCCTCGGGCCATGTTCGTGGCCTTCAATCTCGACCCTAAGCAAACTCATGCGGAACTAAAGTATCAAGATTATACTACCACATGCAAGGAACAAGTTTAGCTAGAAATCACAGCCTAGAACATGCAAAAACCGAACTGAAAACAGCCTCCAATATGCGGGTTGGAGCCGTTTTGCAAATCTGGTGACAAACCCAGGTCAAACAGCCATGTCAAATGCCCAGATTGAAGCCCCGAAAACCATCACATGCAACATCTATATGAAATATTACTCCAACCAGATAAAAGTAGGTAACACTTACTTTCAAATGCAATAAACATCACCGAAAATGATTAATCGGACGCATCAAAATGAACTCTCCAAGAAGCATTCATGCATGATCTATGCTGGCCAACCATGTCTCAATGTGGATTGGCTTGGTTTTTGGCTCATGTTATAGACGGCTTCATGGTTCATAAAGAGATTTAAAGACTAAACTGGGTTGTCCTATGCATCGTTTGTACTCCCATATAACATTCATCAAAGTCACAACGACAAAAAAATGCATGCAAAAGGGGGTAACAAGTCAAACATGTAGGGGTATTGAAGAGGCTTTAAACACTTGGAAAAAATCAACCTTGGAAATCAGTCCTCCGCACTAGTTTCTTCTTGATTTTCATGATCAAAACATGTTCAAACTCAAACAAAAATACATCTAGGATGCTTACCTTGCTTCGTAGTTTCTTTTTCACGTGACTTTTGGCCCAGGAAACCAAGAAATTTTCTCTGGAAGCACGTGGAAGTTGGTTCCTTCAAACTGAAAGTGAGATCTGCAGAAGAAAAAGAGACAACGAAGGTTTTCGTTGACTTCCAAAATAAGACTTCCAAGCCTCCTTTGTTGGAAAAGTTAAAATAAACCAAAACTATATGTATTATAGTTTGGCTTGTAAGTCTCGGCTTTCCTCATTTGTGTCTCACTTTTCTCAAAAACATTCGCTTTTCCTTATTCGTGACCAACTAGACTCAACACTTAGAAAAATCTTAGGACTCCCTTGGCCCGCCAGGAGGGTGGTTTTCGGGGGGCTTTAGGAGACCTTTCCGAACTCCATTTGGGACGTGAGACTTATGGATGGAAATATCTTTGAGTGAATTTTCGCTCTCTAGTTGAAGGTTTTGGATAATTTGGGCTGTAAGCTGGTGAAAAATTCACTTTTCTCTCTGAAGGTTGATCTGGAATTTCTGGGTTCTTGCTTTTCTGAAGTTGCTTCGAGGGGTTTTCTTGGGCACGATCGCGAGAGAGCCTTTTTCTTTCTTGTCTCCTCATTTTTATCCTTTCAAAGAGCTTTCTTCCATGATCTTATCCCTCGAATTAGGGGATTTTTGGTCAGTCTTTAGTCCACCTACTAAGCCTGCCAACAGGGCTACTTCAACAACTTTCTGACTTAGCCAAAATTTTCAACTTCTGCAGTTGTTGAGTGTCCCGATTTTGCTACGATTTTCCCGTGCTTTTAATAGCTTATCCCTGACAAATTTTAGTCCACTTATACTACTATACACGGTCTTCCATCACGTGCAAAGATCGGGCTGATTGGGCAGCTGAGGAGGATATGGTGGGGCCGCCAAGTTGCTTACTCAGCAACTCCGAAATCGAGACCAACTTGTGGACTGGGATTTGTCAGCTGGTTTGGGTGCTTTAATCCATGAATTTAGCTGCGATTTTTGATCAATTAGCAAGCTCATGTATAGTCGTTTAAGATCTCAACCGGATTTTGCAATTTTGCCCACCCAATTTTGCAAAAAAGTCCCTCAAAGTTGGCAATTTTCTTATCCGAAAATACTCAATTCAATGCAAATTTGGTCCTTTTTGGCCCAATTTGATTAATTAGACCTAACCCAAGTTCAATTCCAACTCAATTGGGGGCCAAGATAATGATTTAAGGGTTTGGTCAAAATTTTGCAAATTTTGCAAATTGGTCCCTCAACTTTTGGAAATTGCATTTTGGCCCCAACTTGCCGTTTTTATTACAATTTGATCTCCTGGGCTTGGCTAGTCACATTCAGATCATTGGCCCCAACTCGGTTCTTCTTCTTCTTTTTTTTTTTTTTTTTAGGAAAAACATATTCCATTAAAAAAAACTATACGAAACACCTAAATAACCTAATATACAATAATTAATTAATTTTTTTTAGGTGTCAACAATCATAAAAAACTTCATGCGTAGAATGAGAGCTCTAACTCTGTTTAGCTCATACTTACTTTATAATGTTGTAGGAAATATGGAAAAATGTCTTCATAATAGCCATCATACGTAAGTTACAATGGGCAGTACTAATCCTGTTTGGAAATGGGAGGAAAGAACCAACAAATTCTTGCATAATGTGATCAATAATGTGGTGGTTCAATTCTTTCTACATGTTGATGCGGCAATAAAGCCATCACCCATACTTAAGAACTTTCAACATACGGAAAAACCTTTGCTTTAAACTTTAAAGTAACAATAGAAATCCTAGGCTCCTGGTTCTTGAGGAACCTTAAAATGTGGGATCGGGAACCAAACTAGGTCTTACAACAACTTAAACTAGATTGGTTCCCATCGATTCGGTTCTCCGGTTATCAGCTCTAGTCTAGAACCATGCTCATTTCTAATTGTGCAGCTTAATGTGTGTAATTTGTGCAACATTTGAAAGGGGAGCTCCAACAACGCCCACAAAGAAAGAAAAGATATCTATATCTATGTGGTCGATTTCATGGTCAAACCCATGTTTTTTTGTTTTTTTTGGTCTGGTCCTCTATACAATTTTATAAGCCTTTATGTATGTCATGCGTTGTGTGTAGGTTGCACAACCCTACTTCCTCACTCATGTGTTCTCACCTTAGTCCCCCCAAAAAAAAGTGGGGAATTGAACTCTCCACCCTCCCTTTCTAAGTGGAAATTGTGACTACTAAGATAGTCCCCATGGTTAGTCAAACTTGTGTTAACTGACCACTATTCATTCCTCTTAAACAAAGACTTCTTTTCTACTCCATAAATAAATGAATATTCATAGAATAAACGAGCCCTTATTTTGTCCTGTAGAGACGGGGAGCTTCCTTCTTTCTAGTGAAGACATAATTGTAAGCCCTTTCGTTGCAAACTAGTGCAGGAAATTACTTCACCAAATTAATCATTATTTAAATAGGAAAATGCACATGTGTTCAAACTTGAGACATAATAACCCTTACAAAAACTAAAAGAGAAATGTTCCTGTGATCGTCCTTAATTTAGTTTGAGAATAACGGCCTATTTTTTACTACAAAAAATAAATAACAAATAATTGAAAATTGTCATGTGGTCTACAACGATATTGTTAGTAGCTCAAATTATTTCATGTATTCGATTTCAATTGATTGTCTATGGCTTTGTTTCCTGTGCATGATTCCACTTTGCAAGAACTCCGAATCATTGTCTTGCAGCTCCGCCTTTTCATTATAAATGATTTGCTAACCCCAAGATGACCTCGCAGAGTTTGGTTTTTTGGGGGTGATAGTGGAAAAGTTGACAAATAAAGCTTCCTTCTACCTTAGCACTTGAGGCTCAATCTTCATCTGACTCGAGGAAACCTCATACGGGTATTTTTTTTTTTATGTTATGTGTGTTATGAGAATAATCCAAAGTTTGTAGCCCATAACATACTATTATTCTAATAGTAACTCGAAGCAAAAACAAGAATCGCTGCTGTGCGGGGATCAAAGGCATATCTTCTTGCATATTAGTTTTAATGCTAGAGCTTGAAGTATCATTCACGGATGTTCAATGTGTTGCTTTTCGTTTGAGATTTTTCGGTAAGTTAGCATGATGTGGAGTGGGTGCAGGTCCTCTTGAATGAAGATGGAGTTTTAGAAATGGAATGAAGAAACAGCATATCAAAGCTCCCAGACAGAAAGGGAAGTGAATAGGATAAAACCTAACCCAACCCATTTTTATAGATCCAAGCCCGATGAAGAAGCCAGATAAGGATAAAGAGCCAAACAAGAGTCTCAAGAGTGGATTATGCTTGAAAGTCACCAAGATGGTGCAACACGAGAGAAAGGGGCTCGAAACATTTCATGGTTGATGGCCATCTGGAAACGAACTTAGATGGAAAGTCTTGGCACAGGCCAACAGTGAGTAGGGGATTGCATTTAGAAGATGGAGCTGAATGTGCTCTAGAAATGTCACTAGCATGTAGCATCGACAGAATAGGTTAGCACTCCTATCATTAGCTAGAAAAGCATAAAGTGTAAGATTAGATATAAATTAAACATGATTATCCCGATCTATCATTGTCAAATAAATACATGCATAATTCAGAATCGATTTGCGGAAATGTAAAGAATTGATATACCTCTAGCCATTGATGAAAATCTGCAAATACGAAAAATCCCTAAACCTTGGACGGATGCATGGAGTGTGATCGATCTACGAATATAGAAACACCAAATCTGTACGTCTTGTTTCACTAGCTAGTACCCCTCAAACGTGATGGTGCATTTTTTGTAATGATAGGGTTTGAATTAGATGACTTGACGTTTTATGTCGTTTCTTACATTATCGACGTTTTCCATCAAGATCGTTATAGTAACATATTAACGGGCAAATATCACGTAATTAACACGGGTAATAAATTGGGCAATAAATCGGAGATTATTAGTAAATATATAATTGGGATCATATTTAAAATAATAAAATATATTAAAACATTCTCCCACTTGATTCCAATATTCCATCAAATGAAATACTAACCCAAACCCACATAAACTTCATGCTGAAATAAAACGCATAAATCACGATGATGAGTCCTCTTAGAGCAAGTATTATCTTCCGTGTATCACAAATGCATTTCATCAACTCATATGTGATCAAATAACTTAATGAATAAACCTTATATTTACTCCAGATCAAACATAATTGTTTTTCTCATAATAACTGAATGTGTACAATTGTATTGAGAAAAACATTACAAATAAATAAAAGTTTTGCAAATTCTTCTATATAAAGAAAATTTACATGATTGGAGCAATGCCCATTCTAAATACATGATCCTTATAACTCATTGGTGGCATGCCTTTAATTAAAAAATCAGCTATCATCAATCTAGTGCTCACGTGTTCTATAACCACTTTTATCTCTTTAACACGTTCTTTGATGGCTAAATACTTTATGTCAATGTGCTTGCTTTGACTACCACTCTTTTTTTGTTCTTAACCATGAAAACTACAACTGAATTGTCACAAAATATTCTTAATGGCCTAGCAATGGAATCCATAACTCTAAGGCCCGATATGAAATTTTTTAACTACACATCATGTGAGGTGGCCTTAAAACAAGAAACGAACTCTGCCTCCATAGTGGAAGTGACAACCAAGGTTTATTTTGCACTCCTCCAGGATACAGCTCCGCCAGCAAACATAACAATATATCCCGATATTGATTTACGGGAATCAACACAGCCAATAAAGTTTGAGTCCGAGTAACCAACTACCTCCAAGCTATCCATTCATCTATACATAAGCATGTGTTCCTTTGTTCCTTGAAGGTACCTTATCACATTCTTTGCAACTCTCCAATGGTCCATACCTAGATTACTCTGGTATCTTCCCAAAATTTTCACAGCAAAAGCAATGTCAAGTCGAGTGCAAACCTAAGCATACATCAAGTTTCTGACAACAGAAGCATATGGGATGTTCTTTATTTGTTTCCTTTCAAAATCCTTCTTTGGGCATTGGTTCAAATTAAACTTGTCACCCTTTACAATGGGTGCTATACATGGTGAACAATCTTTCATCCAAAACCTCTCTAAGATATTTTTGATATCAGTTTCTTTAGATGGTCCTAATATAACTTAAGATCTATTTTTATAGATCTTAATACCAAAGATATAAGATGCTTCACCCATATCTTTCATGTCAAAACTCTTAGAGAGAAATTGTTTCACCTCATATAACAACCCATTGTTATTAGTTGTAAGTAAAATGTCATCTACATATGGGACAAGGAAACAAATTTTGCTCCCACTAACCTTCTGGTATATACATTAATCTATAACATCCTTTACAAAACCGAATGAAGAGATGACCTCATGGAATCTTAAGTACCATTGGTGGGATGCTTGTTTCAAGCCATATAGAGACTTTTTAAGCTTGAATACCAAGTGCTCACCAGCACTAGAGAAGAGTCATTCTGGTTGTTTCATGTAAACCACTTCTTCTAGTTTACCATTGAGGAACACCGTTTTCACATCCATTTGATGTAACTTTGTATCAAAATGAGCAACCAATGCCAAAATAATATGAAGAAAATCTTTCTTAGATACATAAAATGTTTCCGTATAATCAATTCCCTCATTTTGAGTGAATTCATTGGCAACGAGTGTGGCTTTGTATATCTCAATATTGCCCAACGAATCATTCTCATTTTTGAAGATCCATTTACAACCAATAGCCTTTGCACCATCAGGCAACTCAACTAAATCCCATATTTCGTTTGATGTCATAGAACTCATCTCTTTCCTTTATGGCATTGTACCATAAATTAGATTTATCATAACTCATGACTTGTGAAAACGTCTCAGAATCACTTTCAGCTCCAACGTTATAGTCAGATTTTTGTAAATACACAATGTAGTCATTACGGATTGCTGATTTCTTCATTCTAGTAGACTATCTTAATGTTGTATCAACATTTTCCTAAAGAGTTTGTTGTTCAACTGGAAGCTCAACAGTAACTGGTAATTGCTAAATAGTTGGGTCTACTGGATCAATATTAGTGAGTTCTGGATTTTCAATGATTAGTTGCTCAACGACCGATTGAACTAAAAGAGCGTTGTAAATAACAACCAATCTAGTACCTGGAGTGGAATGTTGAATATAGAAATGATCTTATTCGGGAACAAGGTCCCTGAATTGATCACTCTCACTGATCAAGCTATTCTCAAGAAATTTAGCATTTCTTGATTCCACAATCCTAGTGGTGTGAGATAGACAATAATACCTGTATCCTTTGGACTTTTCGGCATATCCAACGAAATACTCATTTATAGTCATTCGATCTAACTTCTTTTCTTGTGGATTGTAAACTCTTACTTCAGATGGGCATCCCCAAACGCGTATATGTTGCAAACTGGGTTTCCAACCCTTGAATAACTCAAAAGGCGTCTTTGGAACGGTCTTGGTAGGAACTCGGTTTAATATGTACATAGCCGTTTTAAGAGCCTTAGTCCACAAGAACTTAGGAAGTTTGGAGTTGTTGAGCATACTCCACACCATATCTTATAAAATTCGGTTTCTTCTTTCTGCTACACCATTTTACATGCAAAACTATCCTAAAACAAGTAATGTTCTAGCATGAATTAAATCAAACTTAAATATATTTCTTGGGTTTTCTTTTATAGAAGCAAAATCAATTCAAACACGACAACAAATCAAGCAAAATATTATTGATATCCATATTTTAAATTGACAAAATGTATCTCGCGCATGAGATCGAATTGACCAATTTTTTTAACAAAATTGCAAATCGTATCTCGAGCGTGAGATCGGAGATTGGCGATTTTTCCGTGCGATTGCAAGTCATATTTCGGCGTGGAATCGACTGTCAATCATATATACGTTGTGTAATTAGGAAGATTTCCCAATATATAAGGCTACTCGAGATTGTAGATATCATAGCATATCGGGAATTTCCATCATGTGCATCAACGAATATTTCAAATAAGGAAATGGAATTTTCGGAAATCAAAATAGATAAGATTTTCACTTAATTCGAATATTGGCTCCCGAATTCTGATCCTCGAACAGCTACTCGCGACGCGATATGGTAATGCTCAGTGAGGCTCACAACTCGGACTTGGATATCGGGACTGGATTTTGGTAGTGTTGAGGCTCACTAAATTGGACTTGAATCGCCCCCAACAAACTGCCGAGGAAAGCTGGGAAGCTCAGCAAAGTGGACTGGACACGCGCCGGGTGACGTCTGTGATCACTGGGAAATCGCGGTTGAGCATGACGGTGCAGCAAACGTGTAATAACCTCAGCAGGAGAGCGCAGCCACAAGAAAACCAAAAAAAAAACGTAGAAAGAAAATTTCCCCGTCTTTTCCTCCTCTT
Organism: Eucalyptus guilfoylei; assembly: GCA_016097605.1. Taxonomy (NCBI): domain Eukaryota; kingdom Viridiplantae; phylum Streptophyta; class Magnoliopsida; order Myrtales; family Myrtaceae; genus Eucalyptus; species Eucalyptus guilfoylei. Next base: position 3,018,481 of record CM027861.1, read on the forward strand.
ATTTTCAAGTGCTCATGTGGGCATGCTATGTGTCCCTCGTATGTGACTCCCAAAAGAGAAAAGAAGAAAGTCTTTCATGGAAAACTAAAAATTCCCTTTGCTGTTGCTCGATGACCGTCTCCTTTCGCACTTGACATTGATCTCCTTTGAGGTCAAGCTAAGAAGGAGAAACACAGGCCTCCGCAAAGTCGTAAGACCATGTATGGGAGCTGACGCCTGCCCATTGCCGGAAGGTCAAGGAAGTTGGTGACCTGATTACAGGGGAGCTGGCGACCGAAGCCCCAGTGAACGGCGGCCGTAACTATAACGGTAGCGGGACACCAGCGATCCGGACTCCGGAATTCGGCTAGTTGGGAGGCTCTTGGCTAGCCACTTCGTCAAAGGACAGCGGCAAGCCTCGTGGTGGTTCGGGAGATAACAGCAAACTCTGAGCAACGACAATGATGTCAGGTGGCACTACTTGAGCGAGGCTCAACCATCGGGGGACTTTTTGGTGTAGGAGATCAGCAAGGGGTAGAGACGGCCATAAGGCGGCAGTAGCGTCGGTGGTGACTAGCAGCAGTCGGACTCTTCTCTCTTATCTACTCCTCGCGTGTTTCTTCACAATGGCCGTATGTACCAATGTGTGGCCTCCTTTGTCCATACGCGAGCCAGCTTTTATAAGCGGGCGACTTGATTTTTGTGGAATATTTTATTTCCTTTTTCAATAGGCATGAAAATCAATTTTGCTCATGCGTAGCCTCCTGAATATATCATCAAAATATATGCACTCACGCACAATATTCTCTTTCATCTTTTTTCTAATATTCCATCCGAAACCTTCATTTCTACCCAAAAAATATATCCATCGGTATATATTACCTGGATATATGAAAAATCTCCCGTCATATCATTGAATATTGAAAAAATTAACGCTCATCTATTGTTAGTCGGTCCAATGCAAATGTGAATAAAAAAATGTTCTAAAACTATATGTTATGCAATTTAATTCTAATATTTTTGTTTAGGGGTTAAAAATTAATTCCTAATTTTTTATTCAATAAATAAATGACTGGGTTCAGGTGTCAACACCATCACATCATTAAAAAAATTAAGTCCAAAAATTTAGGTGTCAAAAAACATCAACATTGCAAAAAAACTCAAATAAAAAAAATGTTAAAAATATGCTATGTAAGTCTAAATTTAATAGATAATAGGAATTTGAGTCCAAATTTAATAGATAATAGGAATTTGAGTAAAAATAAGCCTCATTAAAAACTTATCATAGACAAAAAAAAAAAAAAACTTATCAACTGATTATATTATTTTCTTATGGGAAAATGACATAAATGATCCATAAATTTTTGGTTAATGTATAATGTGGTCCATGAACTTTTACTTTGTTTAATGTAATTCTTGAACTATAACCCAATGCGTAATGTTGCTCATAAACTTTTAATTTATTCAATGTAATTCTCAATTTTTTTTTTTGTACAAGTTCAACTTAGTTTTTCAACCATATGAAAATATTCAATGTTATCCTTGAACTCGAATTAATGAAAGGACAATATTAAATATTTTCATATAGTTTAAGGACCAAATTGAATAAGAAACAAAAGTCTACAAATCGCATTGAACAAATTAAAAATTTAGGGATCACAATGTATATTGGATTAAAGTTCAGAAACTACATTGAATAAATTAAAAGTTCATGAGTAAAATATTGAAAAAATCAGAGATTTTTTGTGTCATTATCTTTCTTCTTGCCTTATGATTTTTTTTTATTATATAAACCAAATTCATTCTTTACCTTTTTAATTTCCATCAAAAGGCAGGGCCCATCGAAAATGCCTACGTGGATTTTCACCGGTTAGATATGAGAGAGAGAGAGAGAGAGAGAGAGAGAGAGAGAGAGAGAGAGAGAGAGAGAGAGAGAAGGCGAGAGAGAGAGAGAGAGAAGGCGATTGATCCTCATGCATGGATCACTCCGACCACACGACGCTTCTTGGAGAAGACTTGTTGCAACACCGCCGCCCTTTTATCTTTAGGTAGAAAATAAAAAAAACGTTATTTCCTTAGGCTATAGTGTCATCGTCCGGTGTGATGTTATCACTAATTCATTCTTTACCATTTTAAATTCCCTCAAGAGGCGGGCCTCGAGGAAACGCCCTTGCAATTGCCACCATGCCGGATTACTACCAGCAGATAGACAAATATTACTCCGGGATGAGATTTCCACACCAATGCTTTATTTTTCGGTCTCCTTTTCTTTTTCTTTCCAAGCGGGAATCTTCCATTCCAGGGCTCCGCGGTTGCATTTGCCTATATAATGCCATTTTCCTTCTTTATACTGCTGTGCCCGAAACAAATGACCGCCATCCCAGCCCGTGCGATTCATAATCCAGAATCACCATCGCCCGGGCCACCACAGTCCCACTGGTACGAGCTGATGATCATCAGCCACTGTATTGCGTTTGCCATGCCCACCATTCTTGGCCTCCTCATGGTCATCTTCCTAGCAATACCCGCTTTAATGCCTCCGGAGTTCGAGCTCAACTCAGGTTCTTCCATTTAGTCCCTCAATTTATCCACCTTCCACGTCATTGCCCAATGGAACATCGCTCTCTCCATCAAGAATCCCAGTAAGTTGCTTGCCGTTGAGTACTCTCACATGAAGCTCTTCTTGAGTTTCGATGGCCATCCCGCTCTGTCTCGTCCCTCCCTCATTCCTTCCTTCAGCCAGAGCCCGGCAATGTGACCACGGTCCGAGCCAAGGCCCAGTCAATCCTCGCAATTGTCAATGACTTCAGCGTGAACGGCCTGGTGAGCACATTGAAGGGCAGGCAGGTGACCATCGATGTGGTGGCTAAAGCCAAGCGGAGGCTGCACTTGGGTCCGTTGTGGGTGCCCATGTTTGGTGTGTACACCTCGTGCATGGCGTGACCTTCATGGCTCTAACAAACAGCCATGGCAGCGGCGACTGGATGGTCCTCGGAGGCACCACGAGCTGCACACCCGACACCATCACTCTACTCTGGTAAGAAAAGTTATGAGCTCATGGATTCTTATCCTTAATCAAGCACGCGATTTATGATTATCATTACGTTGTCCGAACAAATTTAGGATGGCGATGTATAGCGAGTACTTCTGCAGTATTAAAGCCTTAATTTAAGTAATCCTTATGTGTTTTTTATCTAAGGCTTTCACATTAACGGTAGACTGTAGTCATCCTGGCCTGTTTATTCTATTGATATAAATAGGATTTGATTCTCACGGTAACGTATTTTGGTGTTCTCTTTTCAGATTCTAAGCTGTGGCATTCACAAATTTGGGCATCAGCTGAAGGTTTCTTTCCTAGCCTATTACTTTGGCGAGTACTTCCAAAGAATCTTGGTCTCTACGCTGTTGTTGGTTCATGCTACCCTTCTTTTGAAGACGTCTGTTCTCCATATATTTGAATCTTCGAGTTAACTACCGAAGAAGTAGTTTGCACTTTATGTGTCTTTTTAAAATAATGAGTTTGAAAGTTTTCTTTCCAAGGATACGAGCACTAACAGACTCCTGTTACGTTGAAGCTACATGCTATTACGTCACATTCTAGAGAACATTCGGCTCCATCTTCTAAATGCAATCCCCTACTCACTGATGGCCCATGCCAACGCTTTCCATTTGAGGTCGTTTCCAAATGGTCATCAACCATGAGGTGTCTCGACTTGTTTCTCTCATTTTGCACCCTCCCGAAGATTTCCAAGCATAATCCGCTCTCAAGACTCTTGTGCGGCACTTTAGCCTTTTCCGCTTCTTCATCAGGCCTGGATCTATCGAAATTGGTTGAATCCTAAGGGTTGGGTTGGGAAGTACAAGGGACTTTGGCCCGATCCATATGACAAGGCTATTTTGTTTAGAGTACAAGTGACGTGACGTCGTATAATCGCTTTGTTCTTCTCGTCCCTGTGGCTTGCTTGGACAATTTAAGAAAGACTTCTCGTCGATGTTGATGCTTGAACCCTACAAATAAGTAAAAACCAGAGAGTTGTCTCACTGTCAACAATGGGGTTCTTCAACTTGAACAGACCCCACGACGCCACTTCTCGCCATCATCGTCCGACAAGACCAATCGTATCGAGATCGTGAGGAAAGCGATGGAGCTCAACTACGACAGCAACACATGCGATGGGTTCTAAGATAGGTGACTTCTGGACCAAATATTTGAAACCTACCCTATTAGAAATGGTTTTAGATTTTGAAATCAGCCAACCTCATTTTTTTTTCTTTTGTTTTTCTCTTGTCTAGAAGTGTATGAGCCAAAAACTGAACATCCTCAAACTAGTCCCATCATCTTATCAATCCAACGTTTTTGTGATTGGGAAAATGACACCAACAATTCATCAACTTTAATCCATGTGCAATGTTCCTGAACTATTCCTAAATGTTCAATCTAATCCCTAAATTTTTAATAAACAAATAAAAAAGTTTCACAATTACACTTTTACCTGGATTCAAAAATATCATTTCATTTTGATCAATTTCCTAAATCGATAAAACAAAAATATATTTTTTTTTCTTTTTTTAACCTTTTTGGTCTTTGTAAATATTAAGATCATGTAATAAATATTTTTTAGCTCATGATGTCCATAATGGTAAAAGAAAAACCTCATTTAAAGTTGTCTAGAATTGATAATTCAGATATTATAATTTCTTAATTTACAGATTTAACCAAATTTAATTAAGAAGAACACAAAACCTGAAATCTTGAAAATTTAATCTACCTAAAAAATCAGGAACAATATTTAGATCTATTATAAGTACGAGAAATTCATTGAGAAACTGACATCGTCATTAAATATTTATGAAAACACTTATTTATAAAATAAAAGGAATATGAATCCCATATAACTCTAAATGATGTTATATTATTTTCATTTAGAGATCCGGTGTTAAGAAAAATTAAATGTAACTATAGTAATATTCATAAATGCATAATTTTTTTTTAAAAAAAGATAAAAAGAAAGAAATTTTTTTACTTATTTAGGAAACCGGTTGATATGAAGGCATTATAAAATATGGATAATAGTATAATTATGGAAAACTATGAATGGTACCGAAGGGATGATCTGACTTTATTAGGGAAAGTTGAAGGACTAAATTACACAATTTAAATGTTTAGGGACTAAATTGGACATTTTTAAAGAACAAATTAGATGGATAAAAAAAAAATCAAAGAATGATATTACAAATTGAGTCAAAGTTTAGAGATTATTTGACTCACTTTCCCTTCGCAATTCACAATAAAGTGTGGAAATCGCTTATGATTGTGTATCCGGTTGTGGTTTTGTTCAAATCAACAGCTGTAACTCAAAACGCTAATACACATGCCCATAATTGAAAAAATCAAGCTCTGATCGCCAGGATCCCGGGAAAAACGATGATGGTTTTACCTCGAATAGCGACGAGGACGCATGAACTTTTTTCACCTGCATTTCCAATCGCCGAAGCAACTACGCCCACAACAAAAAGGAAATAACAGTTCAGAACTTGACGAACAACATACACCAAAAGGGAAAATCTAAAGACAAAGAACATAGAATCAATCACCCGATTTCTCGTCGGCGGATGGGTCGCGAGAACCCACGACGTCAGCGGGACTGAGATTAGGAGCGAAAGATGGGATAGACAGAAAGGAAAACTCCAAAGGCGATACGGACAGTGGGTGATGAAAGACTGACTATATGCGCAGAGAGGCCAGACAAAGAGCCAGGCCTAACCCCATGGAGAGGAGTGGAGAGGAGACTAGGGAGAAGAGAGAGAGGCTAAATATGAGAAAACGAGAAATTAGAGTGAAAAATCTGGGACTCCGAGCTTAAAAAGTTTTGAGATTGTGTAGTAGAAATCTGATATCTTCACTTAGGGAAATTGCCTAGAGAGAGCTTAAGTCTAAACCTATCAGTATATTTAGTTAGAGTCATATTCATTCAAAAACTTAAGTTAATGAGTTATAGGTCAATTATGATATATTAACTACTCTACATCACATCAGTTCTCTGATGTAAGATTTATCTAATACAATTCGCTCACACATGCATCCTAATAAAAAGATCCTCAAATTGGACCCAAAAAGAAAAAAAAATTCAAATCAACTCCAAATTCTCGCCAATCGGTTCTACTAAGAATCAATCAATCAAGGTCAGTTTTCAAATTTGATTATTTATTTCTTGGTTCAGAACTGAATTGATTCTTGCATGATTCAACATGCAATCAACCACAGAGGGATTGAATTTGAACTGGCCCGGCCCGGTCCTATACGCATTACCCCACTTTAAGAAGAATGTTGGCTCATTCACTTTTGCTACAAACTTGCTTGTACCAAAAAAATGCCCAATTATAGTTATTATGGGCAAGTAATAGACTTAGTTGATAAGAGTAGAGTTTTGTCATTTATAAGCAGAATTATTGACAACTTGAAAGAATTGACAAATGCAAAGTTAACAATCCTGAATGCAACAATCAAAGAAGTAACTATTAATGTAGTGGAATAAAGCAATCATCAAAATAGTGGAGTCAAAGAAACTATCAGAGTAATGTAGTCAACATGACTGTTGATGTAACCGTTCAAAACTATTTGTAACCTCCCTTTGTAACCTTCGTCAATTACCGTTGATTGTAGGCTTTAAATAGCCATAACGTACTGTCTGGAGGCCCTTTTCACAAAAGCATTCCTACACTAAAGTTATAGTTCCTAGAATTGCGTTGTTGATTAAATTCCGACATGTTTCTTAGCTATAGTTTTCAAATTCACATTGTTGATTAAATTATGGTATTGCATCTTTACATTTTCAAGATTTGTTGTTGATTAAGTTTTGGCATAGTTTGTGTACTTTTGGTTTCATTTGAAGTGATTACGTTCTTAGGCTTCATTGTCGATTAAATTCCAGCACAATTTGTGTATGTCCAATTCTGTTTGAAATGAAGTTACTGATTTTCTTGCCTACCCGTGAAATTTTTTCTCCGGAATCGCCACAGAACTTCTCTCCTTTAATTATATTGAGGAATGACTTTCAATAAAAACATCCTGTCGTGGAGTCGAATACTCACGAAACAAAACCTTTGACTGTATTTCCACATGTGTTCCACTCGCAATTTAATCAGTCACAATAATTCGGACAAACGCAATCCTCGAACCAAAAAGAGCTTGAGCCCTCGAATTCAACTACTCGAAGGAAACTATCGAGAACCTTCCTATAGGGTTGAGCAAATTATATATTTCTCGCCATGTGATCACCATCAGCACCACCTTGAAATGATTGGTTTTTCAAGTGTGAACACATATAGACAAGTTTAGACGTGTTTCGCGGCACGAGTCGGTCCATTTCGGTTGCTTACTTTTTTTCCCATCACTTTGAGTTATTTTAGAGTTGTGATATAAACTTGGACAAAACAATCAACATAAAATACCAACTAGAAGGAAAAGATTCTACCTATTAATTATTTAACTTTGAAATCTCTCGGCCATTAGATATTTATTATTCGTCTCCTTTGGAAGTGTTCATTTAATCTGTAACCGGTACATTGGGCTTAAAATTTGAAGTCACGAGATTTGCTGAAGAAATAGTTTGTTCTTTTCATGTGTTTATGATGCAGCAAATTGAAAGATAAACACGGATTTGATGATCCACAAAATATGATGACAGTGAAAGGATCGAATATATACTCTGCTAACCCTATGGGACACTAAAAAATCTGGAAAAAAATTTAAGCAATGAAAAATTAAAAAAAAAAAAAATCAACAAAATCCTAATAGCTTAAGCTTTTAAAACAGTTAGTAGTGATTACACAAAATCTCACATGGCATCAAAGTAGGAGATCTTGAGTTGAAATCTTTCTAGACCTCTATTTGCCTCCCAATTATATATTTTCAAGTTTTATGCTTAGGCCAAAATCCAGCTTATGCGTGAGTAGTATTAGAATAATTAAATATAAACCACGCTTTCATTTAGTAGCTTAAGCATTTAGAACAGTTGGCATTGATCATACAAAATCTCACAACAAACGTGAAAAAGAAATTGACATAAAAATAGTAAAATGCCTTCAAACACACCTATAGGATGAATTTTGAGGCTCAAAACGACTGCAAATGGGGAACACAACTTTTAGACGAAATAGTGCTGGAAAGGAGCTTTTTGGATTTATATTATGAGCCCCGTAACTCTTTCAAGATAATATATATATTATGGCCTTTTTCTCATGCGCTGCTTGAAATTGCTGTTTAGGTCATCGGTGGTTGCCTGCGCGTCGGTCCGGTCGCTCGGTGAAAACTCGTCCTCTAGTTATTTTAATGATCCAGGTACAACGGCTCGGCATTTGAATAACACAAAAATCAAGAGTGGAGGAGATACTCATTGAACCGGAAGATGGACCACATAAGAATCATAGTCAATTTGCCTTTTTAATCTTGTATAGCCCGTATTCTTCGGTTGCAACTTGCCATACGTGAAGTTGGTGGTTAACGTGCGGCAAGATTTAAAAAAGTCAGATGGTTCTTTTGTTGCTTTCTCTTTTCCTTGACGTTTCCTTTTATTTCAATAAAGGACAAACCAACTTTGACTCTAATAAGAGGAGTAACATTCTAACAAAGGTTGTTAGGTATGTGTAGACATGTTTGAGATTTACCAATTCCCCTCCTTGGTATGCCGTCGATAAGGAATCGATCTTGTCATCTTTCGAAAGAGTTCATTTGGTTTGTACACAGTAATAGCAACTGACTAAAGAACATTCATTGTTTTGATAATGACCTTATGATGCAAGGTTGAAATGGTCGCTAAGGAGTTTTTAAAAAAATAAAAATATTATTAAAAATTGCGGTTGAATCACCGTACAATCGAAGTGAAAATGTTTATGACGTTAAAAGGTTTAGGACCGAATTGGTAAATGTGCTAATTATATCAATCCATGACTTCTGACGGTGGAATTAATCTACAGATACTCGTAGGAAAATTTACTCCAAGCAATTCGTGTGCCTCAAATTGATTTTACCTGTTTTGAAGGGGAGTTTGGAAGATGTTTTCGCCCTTATTCTTAAACCGCTTTGTGAAACTAAGCGTGCAAGTTTTTCCTGTCTATTTCTTGCTAGCGTTATTCTTTTTCCAACTTTCAGTAGACCTTAAAAATTTACCCGTTTGTTTTAATTTTGTGTGACCTAATACATAGTGTCACAATTTTCGATATTTTCACTGTACTATAAAAATATATTATAAAAATAAAAAATATAAGTAAACAAATATTTTTTATGTCTTTGTTATCTTATTAAGAACCCATCATTTAATACCGTGACTCACCTGCTCCGAATCTGACTTTATTGGCTCAATCTTCACTTTTTAATCGCAGAAATTATTAATAGCGTTTAGTTTTTAGTTGCTAATATTATAGATCGCACAATAACTTATTCTTACGTTCCCCGCACGCATACATTTCGCTAAAAGATCAAAGACCTTCAGCATAGTTTATAACTTGACAGGAAACAGCGAGAAGAGTTTCTTAAAAGATCACCTAGCAAACATCCACCAACTAAGCCTTCCGACCTCTCCCACAACAGCCGACCAACACCCATACACCGACAAATCAGCAGCTAACATCCCTCGTCCCAGTCAACCTCTACCTCGACTCACTGTCGGAAAGGCGCCGCCGACTATCATCACTCCGGCCAGTCATCGCGCTCGACTGAAAGGACACAATACGCACAAAGAAACACGACAACGAATCCAAGAAACAAAACTACAAAGCCAAATCTAAGGACCCACAAACGCCCGAAAACAGAAGGGCTTAAGCAAAATCTGGTTGGGGCGTTTCTTCAAGCAGGTGCACCTTCTTCAAGCAGGTGAGGTGCACCTGCTTGGAAAAGAAACAAAATGCTTGTCTGCGGCGTCAAACAAGCACCATGCCGGGCAAATGGAGCCCCAGAGGCAGCAAAGCATAACATAGCCAGAGTAAGGATTCGTGCACCAGTGAGCAATGAGCCCCTGTCCGTCGAGCCCGAAGCAGAGCAAAGCAGGGCGCGATGACCGCTCGAGCGTGGGGTCCCTACCCGGCTCGGAGACGACGGCTAGAGGGCGCGCTCGACACAAGTCGGACCACGACCCACCGCCTCGACACCTCCGAGCCAGGATCCTCGGGTGTAGGGTCTCGAAACCAGGTTCGGGGACTCACCGGAAATACGGATGCCGGAGAGAAACCTCCCCTCCTCTTTTGAACGCTGCCTACTCTCCTTTTCAGCTCTTCCACCCTTGGTTTTTAGCGACGACGGCTGCCTTTCGCAGACCCGTACCGCACGACATTCTCGGTCGAGCGTCGCGCGGCGTCTCGCGTCCGTACGTCCTCGCCTCTGTCCTTCTGTCCTCTTCTTCCTGTTCGTCGCGAAGCCGGCGGCCGACGGTGGAGACGGAGAAAAGAAGAAGAGAGGGCCGGGCCGGGGAAAAAGGAAAATAAGAAGTGGGCTGGGCCGACCCAGGTAGGGGAAAGAAAAGGGAAATGAAGGAGGGGCTGGGCTAAGGCTGGCCCTAGCCCCGCCCAGATGCATTTTTTTTTTTCAATTAAAATTTTTATTTTATTATTATTATTTTTTTTTTTTAATACTAGTAATGCAAATGTTCCTAATATCTATATGCAATGCAATTTAATGAAAGCATGATACATGTTAATGAAAATTATTTACTTTACTTTTTACTTCATCTTTTTTTTTTAAAGACTAATTCCTAACTTTCTACGAGACTAAGTCCTAAGTAAAAAGGGAAAATTTAAGTGTCAAAATTAAATTTTCTTTTTTATTCCTTTTTTTCATTGTGGGTGACAAGCCACGTGAGGCTCAACCTCCTCGATGGCTGGGCTGGCAAGGCTTGCCCTTGCTAGATCTAGTAAGGGTGAGCCTCGCCAGCCCAAGCGAGCAGCTTGAGTGAGGTTGACCTCTCAGGCCTTGCCTCTAATTAACTTCTAAGGTTTGAAGACTAGTTAGAGGAAGAAGAAAAAATAGAAGGAAAAGGCAAAAAAAAAATAAAAAAAAAAATAAAAATATATTAAAATATTATTAAAAAATTTCCATGTTAGAGCTTACTAATATTGGTTAGATAGACTAAATTGGCGCAAATGCAAAGGACTTAACACTCAATTAGCAAAAAAATAAAAATTACTATTGAATTGACACGATTGTAATAGGTTTAGAATTTTTTTAGTAAGTTTCTCTTTAAAATTGTTGGAGAAAACTTCCCTATTTGTTTTGAAGTTGACAAAACGTTTCCATCAGTCTAGTCTGAAGACTTGCAGACTCTATCATCAAAGTCTGAAGACCTCCAGACTCAAGATTTAAAGTCTGCTCTCACCGATAGTTTCCAGACTGACGAAGAAAAGTATTATCCGTTGAAGAAGACTTATCCAAATGTGAGTATACCTTTAAGGATTTGATTCGTATGGTTGAAGAAGATCTCACAAATGGAGATAGCATCACGAGATCTATTATTTGTATTGAAATTAATTCAAGTAATTAGATCTGTTGATTGGCGAAGTATACTTGGAAGATTCTACTTATGGAAACCTAGATCCTGATTGTATAGGCGAGCATGATTGATGAGCTATCATCACATTCCTTAAGTAACTCGAGATCTCCTTAATTGATTTTGTCCAACAGGTTGATTGGAAAAACTCATTTGGAATGTGCCAACGGTTATGAAGGCATGGAGGAGTATAAAAGGAAGACACTCAAGTTATTCGAGTGTGTGCGCGATAGAAAAATTCCAAAGTCTGAAGCTCCTTGTTCTTTGCTGTTTCAATTGTTGAGCTCAAATTATATTCAAAAGAGAGATTGGATACTTGTGAGACCTTGAGGAAGTGTAGCAAAGTCTCTACACTGTGGAATCAAGGACGTGAGGCTATAAAATCTCTTTTGGTTCTTAGTGGAATCCAGCCAGTGAGCTGTCAATGCGGGAGAGTGGACGTAGACCAAGCCGAACCACTATAAACTTGTGTTTCAATTCTCTTTCCCTTATCTCTTTATTTTAGTTCGTAACTTTATTTAACTGTTTATAAGTCTTTTACACATTTAGTCTATTATTCTTAGAAGCTGATTTATTCTATTTAAGTTTCGTAAAAATTTCCTTGATCATCTATTCACCCCCCTCTAGGTGCTCTTACTAGTCCTATCAAAAACATCATTCCACATTCACAAGACTACCAAAAACATATCTAGTGTGGATATTCATCTATTTTGAAAGTTTACGTATTTTAGAATGATCAAGTATTTAAAAGGGCAAAAACAAAAGGCAAGTCATTGCAAACACATTAGTAATTTAGCATGCGAACCAAAAATATATCTAATATAGGGCATCAACGAAAATATGTAGAATAACAACTTAGCAAAATCACCTCATGGTGAGCATTGTTCAAGGTAACTTCCCATTGAGCTGCGGTTAGGCACATGTTGTTTTTGCTTCGGTCGCTTTGTTTGACTTTAGGCCTAGCGATTACAAGATTAAAATATACAAGCTTTGAAAATAAATGAAGAGTCATGAGAAATTTCTCAGGAGGGTACATTATTACACTATTATCAATTCGGGATCATCTCTTGACCATTGAAATTCATTAGGTTGAGTCAAGGTCCCACATAATATACGGAACTTCTTTTCTAATCAACCTTAGAATACATTAAAAAAAGTTTGGCGTTATTATTATTATTATTATTTGGGTTTATGCGGTTCCATTCCCACCCCCACGATGCATGACGATTCCCCTCGTTGCTAGGAGAGACACCTTCACATGTTTTGCCGTGGCTTGGATGCCTATGTTGGACATAAACAAAGGTCAAAGGCCTATGGGAATCTTGTCTCTTTTTTTCAGGGTTTCGGGAGTTGCTCTGGTTTGGTCCCCACGTTACTTCCAAACGGGAGTGAAACCCTAAGATATAATCGCACGAGCGACGACGAGTCAAAGTTGCATGCGATGGGTGCCCCACATTTCGTTCGTTAAGATACTGAATGAGAGAGACTTGCAAGAGAAGAGGCTTAGCAAAACATCAGGCGACTTCCACCGAAAAAAAGACATCAGACGATAAATAAATTTTCCTCAATTTGAAGACCGTCCATTGTTCCCACTTGTCACCGCCGCGAGCGGGTGGGGAAGGAACCGAACGGTCAACGCAGGTAGTACGTGAATGAGGTTCTATTGCCACCGAAAAAGTCATTAGTTTAACAGGTGAATTGTCCGAAAACTTTTCAATTGTGTTAATTTAATCATAAAATTTTCAATTATGATAATTTAATCCTAAATATTTTCACTATTTATCGATGTAGTCCATCCGGCCAAATATGCTTTTATGACTAAATTGACAAATTTTCAAAAGTTTTAAGATTGAATTAGCAATTATCAAAAGATTTAAAACTAAATTGATAAATTGTAAAAAATTTAAGGCTAAATTGGTACAATTAAAATGTTTAAAATTGAATTGTTTCTGCATGATAAATTTAGGAACTTTTGGATGATTATCTCCTAATTCAATTTCGTGGATTTCTTAAGATGGATGGGAAGTAATTCGCTATGTCACCACTAATTTCTCGACCTCAATGAAGTTCTCAATGAAGTAGTTGATTAGTTCAGATCACTAGAGTATCTCCCAAAAAAAACACACACACACAAACACACATACAATGTATAGATCTCAGTCAATTTAAGAGTTGTTGGAATAAGAAAAAGGAAATAAATCTTGTTAAAAGCTGGTGAAGGTACCGCGTCATCTTTTTATTCGCTGGAGTGCAATTTTTCCATTTTCAATGTATAGTATGACTTCAGTCTGGGGAAAAGAAGATCAAAATGGACGAGTCTTAAAATAGGAGGGCAGATGACATTATTCCCGATTCTTGGTATCTCTTGACTGTTCAAACTGATTATATTTTATTTTTTTCTTAATTTATTTTTTTGAATAAATATATAATTTTTTTAATACAACTCTACAGAAGTGGGACCACCCCAAAAATGCCTTTTGTATTACTTGCTCGCTATTCTATTGGAATTGGCTTTGCTGGAGAGCATAAATTAACAAAAAAAGCTCAGCTGACCGTCACTCCACATCATCTGACCGTCACTCTGTGTCATCTAAGGACCGCATATTTAAAATGGAAATTGGCTGACTTGCACCGATTTCCATCTTTTATCCAAATTTCTTTTTTCTTTAATTTTTTTTTTTAAAATATTTTCTTTTGCCTCCAGAACGCGGGCAAAAGCTGCCTCACGAGCAACGCAAGGCTATTCTTGGGTCGACATGAGACACCTGTTAAAGTTCAAACATGGTCGAAACGGAAATGGAGTTGTGGGAGAAGATCGTGTACAACGTCAAGTTGAACATCTCGGCGAGGTCATTGTGCCACTACAGTGAGCCGGATGGTTCCAAGTGTGCTCCGCGAACATGACCGAAGAAACCCTCAGGATCGCCATCTGGTGCATTCGTCAAATCTGCCTCTAGAGGCTGCAATGAGGCCATTAGTGGTCAAAGGTGCGACAAGGCCATTGTCGCGAGGAAGAAACATTGTTTAGATACTTTAAAACTTAAGAACTTTTTTTTATTAATAATTCTAGTTAACACTATGTAATATTTTCATATATTTATTATCAACTTGATAGTAGTTTGCTAAACTAATGCACGTGAACTTTCTTGTAGAAGAAAACAACCCCTAATCACTTGATGCACATTAACTCTCTTGTGAATTTGGATCGCACGATATGGTGTTTCCAAATTATTTTTCAATAATTATGTAGAATTATTTGGAAATTTATGTCATAGCGTCTACCAATTGAATTAACGTATACAATTTGCTAGGATGAGGGTACAAGGAAGTTCATTGATTTCCACACAATTGGTAATTCAGATGAGATGAGTGCTCGACCCAAGCGATTGTCGCTTGAGTTGCATGATTTAGGCCGATGGTCGCCTGGGTTGCGACACCATTCGTCGCCTAGGTTGCACAATTCAGGCCAATGATCGCCTGGGTTGCGACACCTATTCGTCGCCTAGGTTGCACGATTCAGGCCAACGATTGCCTGGGTTGCGACACCCATTTGTTGCCTGAGGTTCGGCACCTAGGTCACGCAATTTAGGCCGATAGCTGCTTGGGTTGCATGACCCAGGCATCGCTTAGGGTTTGATGGCGGTCACCGGGGTTGGGCAACCCCCAGGCGATGATTGCCAGCATGCACGACCCCTTGACTAGTGGTCCGTCAGCCTCCGATCAACTTTTCCGTGCGGCGGTTTTCGGAAAAGATGAACATTTACTGAGGGTCAAGACTTGCATTCCGATAATACAACTTCTCAAAGGACCTTCGAGCCTCCTTTGGGTTAAATGCCCTTGGTGTCCTTTGAAGATGCAATTGTATTTCTCCGAAGTTAAGCAAAAAAGCAAACCAAACGCACTTGAATTTTGTCAAGAGAATTTAGAGTCCCAAAGCCTATCACAAATGTTGAATCAAATAGGGCCATAATGACATTAACGATTTTTTTTTCAATAGGTGATAATATCTTTTACTTGTAATTATTCATATTTCGGCATCTAATTTTATTTTTTGTTTTACCATATTTATGAAAATTGATTGCTTGAGCCTCCTTATGATTTTATCTATCAATTTAAGTTTGTAATAAAAAAGTAAAACGAAAAAAAAATTGGGTAGAAGATGGAAACCGGTTGATCGCACTCTAAAATAAAGTCAAAAAGTTCGGATGCATTGCAAGCAAATACCTAGCAAATACCCAGCAAAGACAAGAATTTAATAATAAACTAGATTTTATACCAGTTTAGATATTAAAAAAAAAAAAAAAGCGATTCTTTTGACGTTCGTTTCGACTCCCCTCTATAAATTGATTTCTGGGTCCTTTCAAAACTTCCCACAAATATTCCTGCGGAAACAGAAACGCTCAACACAAAAAATTACCAAATGAGGGCCGACCGCCCCATCCCACCCCGTGATGATGACGATGCGGCATCTCGGTCCGCAGCACCACTGCGGTCCGACCGGTGCAAGCTGATCGTCGGCCGCTGTATGGCATCTGCTGGGCCCACCATTCTCGGCCTCCTCATGGTCATCTTCCTGAGAATACCGGCCGGAACGCCGCCAGAGTTCAGGCTCAGCCTGGGCTCTTCCCTTTCGTCCCTCAACATCTCCATCTCTCACAGTAAGTTCATCACCGTCGAGTACACTCACATGAAGCTCCTCTTGAGTTCTGACGGCCAGATCGCTCTCTCTCATCCCTCCCTCGTGTCCACCACCTTAACTCAGGGCCCCGGCTGCATGACCTCACTCCGAGCCGAGGCCAAGTCGACGCTGGTGATCATCATTGACTTGGGCGTGAACAGCCTGGTGAGCGCATTGAACGGTGGGGAGGTGGCCATCTATGTGGCAGCGAGAGCCGAGCGGAGGCTGCGCTTGGGTCTGTGGTGGGTGCCGTGTTCGACCTGGACGTCTGGGGCTTGACCTTCACAGCTCCCACCGACGGCGAGGGTGGTGGCAGCGGCAGCAATTGGATGATCCTCCAAGGCACCCTCAGCTGCTCACTCGACATCATCCCTCAACTCTGGTAAGAAAAATGACCACTTGCTGCTTAGTGTCGTAGTTATATTATTGTGGCAGTTCTTCGTTCACCAACGAAGTTGACGAACAAAACGAAAGAAATGAGAAGCTGTGGATGCTTAGTATTACCAACTTCTCATATCTGTCACCGCCTGATTGCGGTGGCGATGACTGGTCGAGTCGTGAACGTCCACAGATTTCTCCAGCCTCGTTGGCCGGGCTGTCAAAGAAGAGGCCGTGCTTGCGGGCGGGGATGGCCGGAGGGAGTATATGATGGGAAAACGGTTCGGTCCTTTTACTGTATTGACGTTATTAAACAATGTTTGATTCTCACGGTCGCTTGTCTTGTTCTTTCAGATTGTGGTGGAAACCGGGGCTTCTCTCTATGCATCTGGGCACCATAAGTCGAGGGTTTTCTGTGTCATCTCCTGTTGTTGGTTTATGTATTTACTTCTTTTGATATTTTGCATTCTCTGAATTCTTTGACTCTTCGATTTACTGTCGAATAAATAATTTGCACTTCACGTGTTTCTTATATTCGATTTTTCTGCAAGCTTCCTCCCTTCTAACTTAATTCCGGATCAAGCATTGGCATCCGATCTTGAAGCTCATTTTAGCTTTCTTCGGTTGCGAAAGGGGGCCCAATTCCGCCCGATCTCTCAAGATGGACGGGGAGTGAATCTTTGGGATTCACTAGAAATCACCATGTGATCTCGCAACTGGACAAAAAACAAACCGTAGCACTTCACTTAGGGTGCATACAATAACAATTCCATTTTAGAAATCAATTTTAGGGCAAGAAATAGATTTTTTAATTTCTATTTTTTTATATGAGTTTCTTAGCAAAAACACGTGTTTGCACGTGTTTGACAATTACTCAAAATTTCTATATCTGAAATAAAAATTCGTTTAATAACGACGCAAAATTTCCCCCTAAAAATTACCGTACTCTAACAAAAACTTCATGCGAAATTACTTATAAGGGTAAAAAACGAAAATATATGCAGTTGTTTTCTGTTCTATGGAGATAAGTAATGATTAAGCCTCGGTTTGTGAATGCTGGGTTCAGTTTTAAGGCTTCCCGGTCAGAGTTCAATGAACCGCCCCGGTTTTCAAGGGGTATTTTTGTAGTTGTGATCGAGACGAGCCTTTTTGTTCCAAATTGAGTCAATGGTATTGTGTTAAATTTCTGATATTTGGTCAAACAAAATATTTTTTTGGTCAAAATATATTTAAGAGCAGACGATCTTAGCAAGTTTTGATTGCTGGTTGGATCGGCGGGCTTAGGTCGATTTGGAGACGTCGAGATGCCAGTCAGCCATGCGCATAGCAAAGGAGCAAAGCTAAGCATAGGAAGCTTTGGGGCTTTCCCGTATTAATCATGAATGATTGAGCATTTGAGGCGAGACGAGGCCTGTGCTACGACCTTTTATCATTATGAAATTCGTGAAAATTACTGTTTATCAACTTAGGATTCCATCAGTTGTCTTCTAATTATATATACTAGGTATTTTTCTTTTTTTTGTATGTCCTCATTTTCTTTAATGAAAAATCACATTTTTTGTCTCCCATCTTGATAGTGTATAACATCTTATATCGTGTCATAATATATTTCGAGTGACTCGAAAAAGTTAAATATTTTACATTAGAAAGCTGTTTGCATGCTCTTTTATGTTCAATTTTTAACACATCCATGCAATATTAAAAAAGATTATGTTAAAAACCGATTTGCCTTCGAGGTAATAGTCGGATCATATATGCCCTTTTGACTCCATGGCCAGTTATTTGTATATGAGGTATAAAGAAAATAGAAGAAAATAGTGAGAGAAAATAGATAGAGTAATGAAGGAGAGAGAAAGTCAACAGACATGCAGCCCGACTGGCAAAAAGATTGGGGGAGTGAGACTGGAGAGTATTAGGTTCGAGGATCGATACCTATAAAGCACTAACGCGCACATGTACATAGAAAAAATGAGTGAGACCCAAAAAAGGAAAAAGATGAAGGGGAGAGAAAGAAAATCCGAAACGCAAACCTCATCTGAGCACGTGACTATGAATTTATTTATTTATTTATTGTTTGAGGGGCCGGCTCAAGCGACATTTTCTATATAAAATTTGGTTGTCACTTCGTGGGTATATTTATTCATTTTTCTTTTCTAGTTTCTTGCTGTTGAGTGTTTGAATTGGCTAGCTGAGCTTTTGGTGGACGCCCGAATCAATCAACCCCTGTCGAATTGTTTACGCTTCACGAAGCGGATCGCGCGCTTTCCCATTAATTAAAAATTATAAGCATCAGTGCTTCCAAAGTCCCATGTCGACATCCAAGTTCGTACCAATTTTACGGCAAGAGACGACAAGGAAGTGGTGGCCTCTTCTGGGTAATTAAAGAATCATCCGCAAAGCGCGGAAGTCGACGCGTTCTACTTGGAGAAAGCCACGATATAGTCTTGTCAGATTAATCCCATTCTTCTCATTAAAATATTACGTCGAACATGGTATATTCGTCCAATGATTACTAAAATGTACCATGGGGCACTCACCTTAATTCTTGGATTCGGTCTCTCACGTGTTATAAAATTCCTCTTATATGCATCCCGAATTTAAAGGAAAATTTTTAAATAAATATCTGAGATACCCATATTTTTTCAAATAAAAGCATAAAGTTGACCTTATATCAAATAATGACTTAAAATTAACATATCAATTTTAAATAAGGGTCTGAAATAACTATAGTAATTTTAAATAAGGGCCTGATCTTATCAGTCGCCGATTGACTAAATATTCCGACGGATCAATGGTACTTTTGTCAAAAGACAATTTTAATATTTATTTTTTTCTTTCTTTTGGCAAGGGTCTTGACCCTTGCCTAGGCCCTCGCTAACCGTGAGTGAGGCGAGGCCATCCCTTACTAGCAGTTGGTGAGGGCTGTCCTCACCTATGGCATGAGGGCGGCCTCACCTAGGATGAGAGTAGCCCTCGCTAGAGAACGGTCACCAACAAAGAAGAAAGATAATACCATATAAAAAAAAAAAGATAGGAAAAGGAAAAAAAAAAAAAAAAAAAAAAGAAAGAAAGAAAGAAAGAAAGAAAGAAGAATTTTTGAAAAGGTAAAACAAAATGGACTTTTCTAAGGATCTGATGATCTCTTTGATATAGAAACTACTGTATCTTCCCTCAGACGAGGTGCTACACTCGGGTTCTAGCCATGGAATTCTAACATAGAACCGCATCTTCAAGCGGCCCTGATCTCATGATTTGGATATAATCAAATGAATCAACATCTATGAATAAATCGATGATGACCAACGTCGGCTAGTCAGGCACTTATATGTGTTTTCACGCCTTTCAAAAGCCAAAATGCTCCTCTTTTTTCTCTATTGCCATGCCAGAATTTATAAACGTTATTTGAGTTTTCAAAAACTACGAAAAAACATTATATCTGGTGTCGGTGCTTATTTATTCTGAAAGCTTTAAGTGTTTCGGATTGGTCAAGTATTTAAAAGAAAAAAATATAAACAAGCAAGCAGCCCGAGTTACCTATTTGATTTTCAATGAAACTTTATCACATGATCCATTTGAACATTCTATTGCACATGGTTCGAAGTCTTTGAGTAAGTCATATAATTTTTAGATCAAACCATTGCCCAAAGTGGTCTTGCTTGGTGCGTTTTATAAGGTAGAGTATATAAAATATCGTGCGGGATTTTACTTTCACCAACTCTGTGTTAACATGGACAAAATTTATAATTATTAATTTTCTGATTTTATGAATTTTTTATGTTGTTTTTTCAATTGGGCCTCGGTGATGGGTAGTGAGTGCCTACACACCTTCGCCAGCCAATAGACAAGGGCGTCGTGGCTAGTCAAACCCTCGGTTGTGGTGAGTGATTTGTGACCGCAACCTGCTAACCATGTCTATCTCTGGCATTCTTTTTAGGAAAAAAAAAAAAAGAGAAAGAGAGAAAAACAAAAAAAATTCATTAACAAATTGAAAGAATCATTTGCATCGGTGATTTCCGACCTATTGCCAACTTAGATAATTTGTGCACCCTAGAATGGAAATCCAGGGGACCACCGAATATAACCCATAATCCAACGTTTCTATTGTTGTGATGTGACAAATTGATGGATTTTTCATAGTTGATGCTGCCGCGCATGTAGGAGTTTTCAATAAAAAAAAAATTGGTTATTTTCCATAAAAGAGTAAAAATTGGCCCCCTTCTTTTTTTAAACGAATAAACAAGTGAGACTAGGACCTGAGCAAATTCTTAAAAGGTTCATGAAAAAAAAAAAAAAAAAAAAACAAGCGGGAGATTTGTTCTGGGGTGAAAGACTTCGCAATGTCACCTCCTATTCCCTCCTCCTTGGGAAGAAAAAAATTAGAGGTTGGAATTAGGGGGTCTCACGGTAGGGAACATAGACTCCACATCAAGACTTCGATTTTGATTATCGCCAGGTAAGTTGATATAGTAGCCACCCGTGTCTGGATGAGTGAGGGCAGATGCAATGCCTGTTGCGGTTTGGGTAAAGTCTACAACCGATTGCCAATAACCGTGTCCCCGGTATAACCCATAATCCAACGTTTCTATTGTCGTGATGTGATAAATTGTCGGATTTTTCATGGTTGGTGCTGCCATGCATGTAGCGGTTTTCGATTAAAAAAAAGAAGATTGGTTGTTTTCCATAAAAGAATGAAAATTGGCCCCTTTTTTTAAAACGAATAAACAAGTGAGACTAGGCGATCATCTGATCAAATGGCGTGTCCTTCAAAGATTCTTTGGAGATATAAAACTAAGAAATTGACACGCGTCACTTGATTATTGGTTGTAAGTACAATAAATAATTTCTAATGTGAGGACAAGGCTATTACGTTCAGCAATGTGGCTGACACACCAAGGAATAAAAGGATTCAAAGAAGTTGGGGACTCGATCCCTCTATTTTCTCTTCAGGAGTGTCAGATCTTTCTTTGTAAAGCTTGTTTAGGTTGCTGCTGTTTTGGTTTCCCCCCTTCCTCTTTTACTCTCGGCACCCTTCCACTCTTCATGACTTGTTTGTCACCAAGAGTGCAAATTTTGTTAGTGCCGAGTTCACTTTGCTGTAAAGTTCTTTTTGGTTAAAAGTCAATACTAATCTTACCTTACAATGTAGAAGAGATCCAGAGGAACATTTCTTGCAAAGAACTCGAAACCAGTTCGGCTTGTACAACTCTCAAAAATTCAAATAAGCCTGGCCAAAAAATAGAGTGCAGATTTCAGAACTAGAACAGGTAAAAAAAAAAATGGACGTTTCACAAAGTTAATGAAGGAAGTCTTGCAGAATCGCGAAAGCCCCGACTTGTGGTCGGGCTTCCGGTGACGGAGGATGATGGGGCGGCATGTTATTAGCTGAGTTGAGGAGGTGTCCGGCGTGGGAGCTGTGGTTGTGGCGTGCGAGATGAGAGAGTGAACAAAGAGGGAGGGCGGTGAAGATGACGGCGGGGTGAAGTAGAAGAAAAATATGATGAATGGAGGATGAAGGCCGTGCGATGAAGAGAGGAAAGAAGTGGCTGACTTTTTACACTTCTCATTTTCCCTTGTCCACCGCTTGAATTTGTCGTCCAAATGGAGGGGCACAAGGAAAGAGAGGAAAGAGAGAGTGGCATGGTGGCGGTTAGGTGTCACGGTGGGAGGTTAGGTGGCACGGGTGGGCTATGCGGCGTGGTTTGGAGGTGGCAGTGGTGATGACATGGCGCCAACATGGTGCAGCGTCATGTGTGGTGAGGTGGCGCGGATGGTGTAGTACAGTGACGCAGCGATGATTGCTAGGTACTCAAGGCTCATGATTCTATTGAACAATGACTAGGATGTCACACATCTCCCATTCTTAAAAAATTTTGTCCTCGAAATTGGACGTCATCTATGCTCAATTGAAAAGACAAGGGTAACGTCATCTCATTTCTTCCTCACCTTCCCACACTGCTTCTATATCATGGTGTTACAATAGGACTTTGAAGAGTGGTATCACTTTTGTTCAAAGAACTTATTCTTTATGATCCAATATTTGCATGGGTTCTTCCATATACTTCACTTTCTCATCCACTTCAATTGTCACGTAATCCAAAATGTGAGTAGGGCTAGGTTGATATTTCCTTAGCATTGATACATGGAAGACATCGTATATGTTTGACAACTTGGGCAATAGTGCTAATTGGTAGGCCAAATCCCCAATCTTTTCAAGAATTTCAAATGATCCAATGAACCTTAGGCCTAATTTGCTTTTCTTTCTAAATCTTGATGTGCCCTTTAGTGGTGACACTACGTGATCTCTCACGTTGAATTCCAAGGGCCTCTTGCACTTATTTATGTAACATTTCTAATCGATTTTGGGCCATCTTAAGTTGATTCCTAACAATTCTTACGGTTGGAGGTTATAGGTTTGAGAGAGAAGAAGCGATTGCTTGAAATATTACACCAAGAGACGTTAAGTTTGGAACGCTCAACAGTGTTACCTCCAGCATAGGGAAACTCTAGAGTTTTTATATACAAGTTATTGGGCTCTGGCCCATATAGACCCAAATAACCGTGCTTTTACCTATTAGGCTTGTATGTGAACATATTATTTTGGACTATATTAACAATATATCCAACAATCTCCTCCTATATTCACCATACATCACAATCCAATAAGGTGATCGGTGTAATGTTCAGACAAACATGAATTATCCTTATTCAGTCCAAGACAATCAACTCGAATCGGTCAAAAAGTTTTTCAATATTAAAGTATTAAACTCAATCATTCTTATCATGAATCTGTTCCGAGATCAATAAATCAAAATAAGTATTAGGAGTTTTAGATTCAGTCTAAACTCATCCAAATCCCAACACCAAAAATAAATCTCAGACTCAGTTCATAACTAACATATGCATACTAGTCAAGTATAAGTAGGCCGGTCAACATAGTCCAAGGCCTTACAAATATAAGAAATAATGTTCACAAAATAAAGATAGCAAAATGCAAGTCTCAAATAAATAGACTCCACCATAATAGGCAATAGCAGGTAAACTGTTAAATCCCCACACGCTCTAAACGATATATATATTCATTCATCAAGTAGGTCATCTTGATCAGATTCCACTCATTAAGCTCTCCTCCATCTATGCCATCCCTTGTAGAATGTCAAATATGAATTTTATATTATCATGAATTCACTCATTTGAATAAAAACTTAGCACCATTCCATCAGGTAGAGAAGAACATATATTGATGTCATAAAGCATCATAATATCATGTTCATAAGCATCAATCCAGTTTCATATATTATGAATAATACCTAAACAATGTGATTTACAAAGAGCCATCAACTTAAGTTTATTTGTAGGAGAATAACTATTGTCTAGTTTCAAAGAACATGACCAATAGTCAAGTCACTTACAACAACCTAGTCATGTAATATCAAGTTTCAATTAAGAACAGGAGTTGATTTTTACCATTACCTATACAAGAGTTTCTTGTATTCTATCATTGTTCTTATTCTTGTTAAGAATCATGTTTTCCATTTTAGATTTTGATTGCGAATCCAATTGATGCTTTTGTAAATCATGTGACTCACTTTTTTTTAATGATGGAATTCAATTTCGTGGAAATCATCCTAAAAACACAAAAAAAAAAAAAAAAAAAACTTGGAAGTGTGTTAATTGAACCTTTACGTCTACCTTCAAAATGTTTTGAAAATATTTCAAGAAAGCTTTGATAAGGGCCCTCCCTTTGCATGGTCGCTTTCGCGGGTAGAAAGGAGTTTATTTGAGATCGGCATTTGCCCCTTTTAAAAGATAAAAGTGTAGGCTCGTGGAATTTGAGGAGTAAGCATGCATTGAGACATTGTCGGCACCAATCTTCCATTAGAGGCGGAACGAAGTTGAATTCCGTTCTAGGAAGTTCCTTTATTTGGAGATTGGGCATCGCCATCACCAAATTGTTTTTTTTTATGAGTTTTATCAAGAGCCGCATCATATGTTACTAAAAGGTTAGCACTAGGGCTCTTGCACATTTTGGCAATTAAAGCATTTGAACATTTGACTGCAAGAACTTTCTGCAATCAACATTAGAGATTCGTGATGCAAATGCCTTAAGTGCCAAAATAACCCTCACTTTGCATGATGAGACAAATGAAGGAGGTTGTCGAGTGTCCAAAAGGCGAATTCGAAGGAAGAATAAACTGTATCAATTCCAATTATCCATTTCGGATACCGTTTCTAACATGATTTTCTTTTTATTGTTAAGGAGATATCAAGAGTACCAAGTTTTGTAACGTTCCAACAAACGCAATGGAGCATTATTGAGTCATGTTCATCTTAAACAAAGAAAGATTCAAATGATAAAACAGAATGGCAATATTATCCCTTCTCCATGAGAGATACCTTGGGATGTTGATCGCCTGACTTTGAAAAGGATGTATCTCGTTCCTAAACTTGATTCTCTTAAGTATAAAAAATGACGTCATTTTCTTTGGTACAGGATAGACTTGGACAAAACAAATGTTCATTAAATAAATAGTGGGAGAGCAACGTGTGATTTAGAAAAAAACCTCTCATCCCCTCACCAATGAAGTGTGCTAGAACAACATTGTCAAATTCATCGAAAAGGATGTATCATTCCTTAGTTGAACCTAACTAAGAATAGAGATAACTCGTTTCATCTCCCCTTCTTACAGGGCGATAAATGGAAAAAAAAATTGCACCTTGACCATAGAAGTGGCGCCTTCTACCAAGGAATCAGGAAAACATCAAACACTCAAAGGCGAATGCAAGGGAAAGGTATTGTCAAGTTACCAAATATCCATGAAGGTGAATCCAAGAGAGGTTAGCACCCAAAGGATGGAAGCGAATGAAAGGTAATAATGAATTGTTTCCAACATTTCAATCCCTAAAGATTTTTGCACTAACTTATTTTTTCACGTTCTTTACAGGGTTATCAGGTCACCATGCCGCAGGTAAGTACCCTTCTTCTCAAGTTTTTTTTTTTTTAAGTAAAAAAAAAAGAAGAGAATTTCCATTACAAAAGAGAACCTTTGGCGCTTTCCTAGAGACAAGCAGACACAAAAAAAAAATGAACAATTGAGAAAAGAAAAAAAATTTCTTCAAACTTTTTGAGCATGATTTTTATCTTAAAATTGTTTTCTCGTTTTATGGGTTATTCATTTAAAATCAAATTTCCCTATGGAGATTGATCCACTCAGATGATCTCGACAGAGTGAGGTTGAGACGTTAACCATGCCAAACAAGAAGTGCTTAGGATAAAGAAAGGCAAGTCCATTTCCAAACACGTCCTTCAAACACTTTTGAGAGTTGAGTGAGAGGCAACCTTCTCTTAGTACGAATGACTTATTCGCATTGAGCGCAAAGATCGAAAGAATAAAAGCGTTTCCTTCATCAATCCCAAGCATTGCACTAATCTCTTACTACCCCTTTCGGTGGAGTAAAGATGATCCTTCAAAGTACCCCTGTCGAGAACAACCCTACATTGGGGCAGCAGAGGACGTTACGAGCGTGTTGTAGAGCGAAAGATTGAGAAAGATATTATTACTTTCACTTGCATCAATCTTCTGGTGATAGCTTCAAAGGAATTCTCATTAGAGCTTGACTCATCCCAAGGTGAAGAAGAGCATTTCCTTCTCTACCCAAACACTCATACCCATTGCTTTAACCAATTTGGGCCTGATTATTCATTTTTGAACCCCAAGTGGTGATCATCTCCCTTCACTGGGGCAAAGCATAAGAATTGACAAAATACAATTGACAGTCACGAAAAATGTGAAAAGTATCTCGAAAGTCATGAGAGCTACAAAAGTCAAAGAGCAAAAAGTTTGACAAACTAGGGGCATGAAAAAGCAGTGTGCCTGGTAAAAGCAAGGCCAATGCCCGTCAAGAAAAAGAGTCGAAAGGTTGCATTTTATGTGAAAGAAAAATTATCAAGGTCTGAGTGCTTGCCTAAAAAAAGGAAAATCATCACGAGTGCAAAGGAAATTGAGAGAAGAGCAAAGCTCCCGTATAGAAATGATTAGTCAAGGAACTTTCGAGATGCGATGTGTTTCAAAAGCCAAATGATTTTGAAAGATCAAGTGACCTGGTCACGATGCCATGATGATCACCGACTCTTAAAAACCCCCATTGAAAAGTTTAAGCCTTTTGAGCCTCTCCCGAGCCAACATTACAACCCTCTTCCGAAGTCTCTTCTGATTGGGATGGTTTGAGTGAAAATGAGAATGCCACAAAGAAGCTATTGCTTGAAGGAGTGGAGGTAATTGTATCTTATCTTATCTTCCAAGTTCTCGACTTGTAAACCGATGAAGATAGCGACAAATGTTCCTTTATTGGCGTCAAAGCAATAATTCCTTTGTGTAAGCCCTAACCGAGCCTATATTGCGGTCCTTTCAAAAGACCTTTTTGATCGATCAGATTATACTCATTGCAAATGTTTCCGAAAGCCTTTGACATAGGTTATGTGAGATACCCTTAGTAATCAATTACTTTCCATGCGAATAGATAGGATCAAGCAGTCATTTTATCAAGAGTGTGTGAGAAGCATTTTCTGACTAAGAAGCTCTAGTTTGACATGTTTAATGAGCATTTTTCATGAGTCATAGCCGTTCTAATAAGAACTTGACTCCTAGAGAATTTGATGATTAATGATACATCCTTAAGCAAGATAACAATTTTGCGTTACATAATGCTAATTGACATTGAATATTTTAAAAAAAAAATAGTCAAACTTAGCTTGATTAGCTTGTTCAATTAATGCTGTAATATTGCCAATACGTCTCTTGATGACGTATCTAATGACATTTGCTCAAGTTGAGTTTGACAGGATTTCTTAATGAAGTCATGCAATTTTCAAAGGGTTAGCGAGTGCTTCCCTAAAAAACCAAAGGTTCATGGTCAGCCTTAAACCATGTCATCTCTAAAGGTTTGCGGTCAACCTTAAACCATGTTATCTCCAAAGGTTCATGATTAGCCTTAAGCCATGCCATTTCCAAGATTGGTGGATTCATCCGTAAACCACACTTGTCCTCCTAGTCGAAACCCGTTCGTACACGGTGAGACTATCATATATGATCGAAACCCGTTCGTACATGGTGAGACATCCCTCCTAGTCGAAACCCATTCGTACACGGTGAGACTATCGTACCCGGTCAAAACCCGTTCGTACACGATGAGACTATCATACCCGGTCGAAACTCGTTCGTACACGGTGAGACCTCCCTCCCAGTCGAAATCCGTTCGTATACGGTGAGACTATCATACCCGATCGAAACTCGTTCGTACATGGTGAAACCTCCCTCTTAGTCGAAACCCGTTAGTACACGATGAGACTATTATACTCGGTCGAAACCCGTTCGTACACGGTGAGACCTCCCTCCCAGTCGAAACTCATTCGTACACAGTGAGACTATCATACCAGGTCGAAACCCGTTCGTACACGATGAGACCTCCCTCCCAGTTGAAACTCATTCGTACACGGTGAGACTATCATATCCGGTCGAAACCCATTCGTACACCGTGAGACCTCCCTCCCAGTCGAAACCCATACACGGTGAGACCTCCCTCCTAGTTGAAACCCGTTCGTACAAGTTGAGACTATCATATCCGGTTGAAACCCGTTCGTACACGGTGAGACTATCATATCCGGTCGAAACCCGTTCGTACACGGTGAGACCTCCCTCTCAGTCGAAACCCGATCGTACACGGTGAGACTATCATATCCGGTCGAAACCCGTTCGTATACGGTGAGACCTCCCTTCCAAGCGAAACCCGTTCGTACACGATGAGACTATTATACTCGGTCGAAACCCGTTCATACACAGTGAGACCTCCCTTCCAGTCGAAACCCGTTCATACACGGTAAGACTATCATATCCGGTCGAAACCCGTTCGTACACGGTGAGACTATCATACCCGGTCGAAACTCGTTCGTATACGGTGAGACCTCATTCCTCTCATTCTTCTCATGACCCAGAGAGCTTTGTATCCTAAATCTTCTCTCTTCTTATGACCCGGAGAGCTTTGTATCCTGAAGTTTTCTCTCTTCTTATGACCCGGACAGCTTTGTATCCTGGAGCCTTTTATCTTCTTATGACCCGAAGAGCTTTGTATCATGGAGTCTTCTCTTCTTCTCATGACCCGGAGAGCTTTGGATCCTAGAGTCTTTTCTCTTCTTCTTATGACCCGGAGAGTTTTGTATTCTAGAGTCTTTTCTCTTCTTATGACCCGGAGAGTTTTGTATCCTGGAGTCTTCTCTTCTTCTTATGACCCGGAGAGCTTGTATCCTGGAGTCTTCTATTCTTCTTATGACCCGGAGAGCTTTGTATCCTGGAGTCTTCTCTCTTCTTATGACTCGGAGAGCCTTGTATCCTGGAGTCTTCTATCTTCTTATGACCCGGAGAGTCTTGTATCCTGGAGTCTTCTCTCTCTTCTTATGACTCGGAGAGCCTTGTATCCTGGGGTCTTCTCTCTTCTTATGACAAGGAGAGTTTTGTAGCCCAGAGAGCTTTTGTAGCCCGGAGTGCTTTGTAACCCAGAGTCCTTCTTTTTCTTATGACCCGGTGGGCTTTTATAGCATGGAGCCCTTTTTTCTCCTATTGATAAGACGCGCTTCCATAGTTATGAGTTCTTTTCGTTGACTTGCTTGGGGTCTCTCTATCACCAAAATAATTTAGGTATCTTTTATCTTTGAATGGAACCTCTTCAAGCTCTTATTCAAAGAGGGGCAGCTATTGACACCTAAATTTTACAGTTTTATTTAGGACTTAATCGTGTACAAAATTAGGAATTAGTCACTAAAAAAAAAACAACAACAACAACAACAACAACAACAACAAAACAAAAACAACAAAAAAAAAAAGAGAAAAGGAAAACGTGGAAGGGGCCGGGTCGGATCTTGCCTTGGCCCGGCCCATGCCACCTTCTCCCTCCTCCACCTTCGCGTGAAACCCTATGGAACCGAAGGGGAAAAACAGAGGACAGCAGGGGGAGACCAGCAACAGAGGGAGGAAACCCTGGAGAGCTGAAGAGAACTCGAGCAGCACAGAGAGAAACGGAAGAAGGAAAAAAAGAACAGAAGAAACATAGAGAGGAGCACGAGAGGAGGAGAGAAGCGGAAAATTTTGGGGGAAGGAGGACGGTCGCCGAGCACCACACGCCTCAACCCGTCCAAGCCGAGCCGCCGTCCTCCTGCCCGACGCCGCTCGAACCACCGCCCATGCACCGCTGCCTCCGAGCGCCGACGCTTGTGCCTGCACCTCGGCCGTGTCTTCGCCAGTCACCGCTGAGTCCCGACGACGGCAGATCTAAGCTGGTCGTCACTCCATCACCGAGCGAGCCCCGCACCGGCCGCGCCTTCATGGCTGCTACCTGCCCCATGTCGGCCACCACCTCCTCGCACTGGCCACCGCGCTTCCACCCATCGTCGCCGTCGCCACAGCGGCTCGACTCCGTCACCGTCTCCGAATGCCGCACCCCGACTCACTCGTCCATCACCAGTGACGCCCCTACTGCCCGAGCCGCTTTGGCCACTGCGCCTCCAACCAACGCCGGCAGCTGAAACACTAACCTCTGCCGCTTCGCCAGCCGTCCGCGACTGCCCAGCGTCGACCCGCATCTGCTCTGCCTTGCAAGCACTTGCAACCCGCGACACCGTCGCACCAGCACTCCTGCCCAACCGCGACGCCGCCGCTGCTACCATCGTCTCTGCTCGACACTAGCAACCCACGCCGGCCCCCGCGAAGCCGCCGCTGCCTCGCTTCTCCGCCCAGGCTCCGTCGCTGACGCCAGCATTTGTGAGCTGCCACCAGCCGCATAGCCACTACTACCCGCCGCAGCCGTCAAGCCCGTCGCCGCCAAGAAACCTTAGGGTTTCAGCCAAAAATCAGGTCGGACGCGAGTCGCGAACCGAGTAGGGTTTTTGAGCTATTTGGACCGGTTTTGGGATTTTGGGATTTTAGACTTTTGGGCTGGTGGGCCTGTTTGTTTTAAAAGAGAGGGTGACCTTTTGGGTTGGGCCCACCCCCAATCGGACCGACCGGACTCAATCCGCGTTGACCCGGCTGAACCGGCCCGGGTCAGACCGAACCCAACCCGGTTCGCCCATTTTTTTAATTAAAAATTATTTTTAACAAAAAAAAAAAATTAAAAAATTAAAAATTTAAAAAAATTTTTTAAAAAAATTTAAAAAATTTCGAAAATCAAAAAATAATTGGATTTGATTAGGAATTGCTATGTATTGTTTTTTTTTAGTGTAATTAGATCTTTATTTGCTCGTATTTTGATTATATCGTATGTTTAATTTGCATATCTGATTATGTTTAATTACGTGTTTACTTTTACTGCAATTAGGATCTTGGTAGCTATGGTTCTTACTTTAATGGTTGCGCACCCGCATGATCACTTCATATGTTAGTGGATGTGTGTAAAATCAATCTAAATTGCCTAATAAAAATATTTTCTTTTAAAATGAATAAGATTAGGTACTGAAAATGCACTAATTGATCAATTAGTGTAATCAAGTCCCCGACCCTAGATTCTATGGTTGCGTAGGGAGTGAGGTACACTCCCATGCCTCACTTAGTTTCTAGCCGACCCAATAGGCTAGTGGCGACTCATTTTGTGTAAAATTTCTTAAGAATATCCCAACGTCACGTGGGATATGGGCTTAGGAGAGCCCGTGCCTAATCATGAGCCTTAGGGCCGTCATTTAGGCAATATCCCTAAACCTATTCCCTCCCTCCGAGGGTAGGTTGCGACAATATTATTCAAATTTTTAAGAAACTATGAGAAAATCATATTTGGCGTCGGTATTTTAAAAGTTTAAGTGTTTTAGAACGATGAAGTATTTGAAAGGACAATTTTTTTTTTTTAAAAGTAAGTCTTTCTAAACACATTAGTAGTCTACTGTCCAAAAACCCAAAAAGTGTCTAATGGGAAGTATCAACTAAATTAGAAAAAATTCTTAATTAGGGTTCAAAGTGTTCTCATTTTCTTAAATAAGAGACTATTGTGGACCTTACTTCAAATAATAGCATGATGTGCCCTCATTTTCCTGTTGAATTATGTAACCACGATAAAGTGACAAGATCTGAAACTCCCATTTGAGCACCTAGAAAGAAAAGACAAAATACTAAGGGTCCGTTCGTTTCACAAAAAATATCATATTTCCGGAAAACATTTTCCTATAAGTCATTTTCCTGGAAAATGACTATTTTTCTGGTGTTCGGCCGAAACATAAACTTTGAGTGGAAAATATTTTCCACCGTTCGTTAGCTAATTTAATTATTTGGGAAAAATTATCAAAAATTGAATTTTAATATTTTTAATTGACCAAAAAATTATTTTATTTTTATATTTTTAAAAAAATGAATTTTTTAAATTTTTTGTATTTTTAAAAAATCGAAATTTTTATTCTTTATTCTTTATTCTTTATTCTTTTTTTTCTTTTTTTCCTTTTTCTTTTCTTCTCCTTCCTCCTTCCTCCTCCTTCTTCCTCCTCCTTCCTCTACCGCCGCATCAAGCTTCCTCCTCCTTCCTACGCCACCGCATGTTTGACGATGGCCGGCTACCTAGCGGCCGACCAAGAACCGGTCGCCAGATCCGGCGAGCTCGAGGCTCGGCCGATCTCGCTCGAGCCCCGCCCAACTCGCTGGATCTAGTGAGGCCCGAGCTCGGCTTCACCGGATCAGGCTAGGTAGAGCCTCACCGGCCTAGGGCGAGGCTCGAGTTGGCTCGTGGCCGCGGCCGATTGCGGCTCGTGGCCATGGCCGGTCATTGGCTCGCGCCGC
The DNA here is from genome assembly GCA_016097605.1 of Eucalyptus guilfoylei. NCBI lineage: Eukaryota > Viridiplantae > Streptophyta > Magnoliopsida > Myrtales > Myrtaceae > Eucalyptus > Eucalyptus guilfoylei. The sequence goes on from CM027861.1 coordinate 3,050,856, forward strand.
ATCCGGTTACCGGCTGTCGTCGTGGTCGGCGACCGGCCAAGGCTAAGGAAGAAAGATGAAAAGGAAAGAAAAGAAAAAAAAAAAGAAAAAAGAAAAAAGAAAAAGAAAGCATAAAAATAAAACAAAAATGTGTTGATGAAAAGAAGAAGTTATGGACAAAGTGGAAAACATTTTCCTCATCTTTGAAGGTTGTTTTTTTTAATGATGGAAAACATTTTCCTTGAGTAGTTTATTTTCTATGAAATGAACACCGGAAAATTCGGAAAATGTTTTTCTAGAAGTTATTTTCCGTGAAACGAACGGAGCCTAAAAGAAGGTCAAAGAAAAATCAGTACACAGATGATAAATTAAACAATTCACTGACCGAGAGGCGATCGGTGCATGGTAAACTTCGGCCTTGAGTTGCGGCTTGGGACGTAGTGCTGTGTCGTTCGCTTTGCTTGACTTCAGCGTCGCGAGCATCCCACAAGGAATCGCTGTGAAAGTCACCACTATCTTTTTCTCGAGATCATGAAGTAGTTAATTAGGTGGAGATCACAAGAGCATCTCAAATGAAGAAAAGAAAGGCATAAGAGGGCACAGATTTGTCGACTAGTTCGAGAGTTCTAGCGGTTGGATCGAGAAAAAAAGGACAGCATTATATATTCCTAGAGATTCATAGCATCACCTCGCCGCGACATATAAACTTTCACATGAGTTAAAACTATAGCTTGGTAATTGATTTCAGTGGATAAAACTAAGCAGTAAAATGATGCGACGCTATTTGGCGAAGGCAACCCTTCCTAGCTCAGGCCCGAGTGTCCCTCGCCTGAGGTGGACAACCTCTGCCAGCCATCAAAGAGCTCAGTGTTGGCCGGAGGAGGGACAAAGGAAAAGAAAAAAAAAAAAAAAAAGGAAAAAAAGGAAAAAAAAAGAAGGAAAAGAAGGGAAAGAGGGAGAAAATAAATAAATAATTTGAAAAAAAATATTAAAATATTATTAAAAATTATCCACGTTGCTGTGCAACGTAGGACGGCCGACGTCCACATCAGTGAAATATGGCCAAAATTAACCAGCTGGATTTACTTGGGAAAAGAGAAAAATATTTATGATTTGATTGGTAAAATTGAAAGATATAAAACGAATTGATAAAAATGAAATAGGTCTAGGAATTTTTTCATTTTTTTCATTTTTCTCTTGCAAGCACACAAATGAGATATACGGTTCCCATAATTAGGGGCACGTTGCGAGACCCAAAGCAGTGGTAAGTTGACGATGTTTGGTTCATGTGTATCTTCTTAAAAAAATAAAAATAAAATAAAAATAAAACATAAAACATAAAAGGCCAAGCGTTCTGCATAAATTCGTTTGTGCCTGTATTTTATGTCTTTGAAGTTTCTGTGTAAGTTCCAAAGGAGACAAAAAGACAGTCCAGCCCAAGCGAGTATCCTAGCAACAACCTAGACTGGATATTATATCATATTGCGAGGGAACGCTCTTGAACACCGACACTTACATTTCTACAAATATGTTCAAGCTAAAATTGAAAACGATATTTGAAAAAATCATCGATAGCAAACCTGCACATCGCGCGGGCTATAATACTATGATAATTCGTATGCTCTACACCTTAATCATAAGAGTCTACGTCAACATAGGCACAATTGTCAGCAGGAGATTTAATTGCGCCTTGAAGCCATTCTGATTGAACGATATGGATATAATAACTTTAGCCGAATTCTGTGAGTAAGTTGATGATAACTGAAATAGAGAGTAATAAAATTAGTCAGGCATTTATGTGTGTGTTTACGCCTTCTAAAAGCCAAAAGACTCGTCTCTTTTTCATTTTCATGCCAGAATCGAGAGTATCATTCAAATTTTTAAGAAACTATGAGAAAATTATATTTGGTGTCAATATCTAATATATTTTAAAAGTTCAAGTATTTTGGAACGATGAAGTATTTAAAAGGACGACAAAATTTGAAACAGTAAGTCATTCTAAACACATTAGCAGTCTAGCCTCCAAAAACCCAAAAAGTGTCTAATAGGGAGCATCAACTAAATTAGAAAAAATTCTTAATAAGGGCTCAAAGTGTTTTTTAAATAAGAGATCGAAGTGGATTTTGTTTCTATGATATGTCCTCATTTTCCTGTTAAATTATGTAGCCACAGTAAAGTGACAAGATCTGGAACTCCCATTTGAGCGCCTAGAAAGAAAAGACAAAACACTAAAAGAAGGTCAAAGAAAAATCAGTACACAGATGATAAATTAAACAATTCACTGACCAAGAGGCGATCGGTGCATGGTAAACTTCCGCCTTGAGTTGCGGCTTGGGACGTGGTGTTGTTTCGTTCGCTTTGCTTGACTCCAGCGCCGCGAGCATCCCGTAAGGGATCTTTGCGGGTGTCGCCACTATCTTTTTCTCGAGATCATGAAGTAGTTAATTCGGTGGATATCACAAGAGCATCTCAAAAAAATAAAAGAAAGGCATAGGAGGGCACAGATATGTCGACTAGTTCGAGAGTTCTAGCGTTTGGATCGGGAAAGAAGAACAGCATTATATATTCCTTGAGTATAATAGCATCACCTCGCCGTGACGTATAAACTTTGACATCAGTTAAAGCTATAGCTTGGTAATTGATTTCAGTGGATAAAGTTAAGCAGTAAAATGATGCGGGAAACCCTAATTATTCCTTTTCCTCTTTAGTTTAGGAGTACTATTGAGAATGGTCTCGCTTTACCTTTTCAAATACCAATACATTGTAAAAAAGAAAATGATCGACTTCATAAATAATGAAAATTTGGGTTTATAAAGGAATTGTTAAAAATTTGAGGTTTAGCGACAATAAGATTAAAAAGTAGGAGCTTAATTAATTAATAATCATAGGAAAAAGAAATTATCAAGAGGACATATTACACTATTGTCAATTCATTGCATCTCTCCTATTCAAATTCAAGCTATTCTTTCTAAAATAGCACAGCACGATTAGAACAGGTGAAAAGGTTCCCCGCATCAATCATATTAATAATGAGAATATGGCCATTCTTTTTTTTTTTTTTTTTAGCACCAGAATATGGCCATTGTTAAAAACTTCAATTTTTGTGGTCCGTTCTCTCCGTTGTTTGAGTAAGACGACAAAACCTAAGTTAAGTGGTCCAATACCGCGTTTATGGGTTGACGAGGATCTCCCCTTAGCAGTTGGCATGTTTCGGGGTGTTTTGTCCGCCGAGCATTCATTTTTTTTTACTCGGCTTCCGACGTTCATGCGGGCAACTAAGTAGTGTAACATTCATTATTTTAATGCATGACCATGTGATGTGATGTGATGTTAAAATAGTTGCTGAAGATCTTTTAAACTTGTTGAATCATTGTATATTTAATAGGCGAATTATGTATATCACAATTATATCAATCTGTAATTTCAAATCTGGCTCCACAGATTGTTGTTGGAAAACTTACTTCAACTGGCTCGTGCGTCCCAAATCGAGTTAATCCATTTTCAAGGAGTGTTTCAACGTTGTTTTCGCCCTTACTCGTGACCGGCTTTGTTGAACTAGGCTTGTTAGGGTTCCCCATCTATTTCTTGTTGGAGTAATGCTCTTGCAACTTCAATTGGACCTTAAGAATTTATCCTTTTGTTTTTGCTTTGTGTGACCTATGTATAGCATCGTAATTGCAACATTCGTACCAGGATAGTAAAATATGCGTGGGCCATGTGCGGAAAACAGAAATATATCATGAAAATGACTTATATAAGCAAATGCCAAAAAATAATGCGAATCTAAAAAGAATTTAACAAATCACGACGAAATAGCTAGGTGATATCAGTTAACGAGGGAGGACCTTCCCCAGCAACGCTGCATCGCCCCACTTTAAATTGCTCCATCCTCACGAAGTTACACCACAAAAACACTTATCGGAAGCAAAACACTTGAACACAAAAATTCCAAATGAGTGCCCTCGACGGCAGCCCACCCCGTGCCAGTAACAATCAGGCATCACCGTCACCAGGGCTGCCGCTGTCCGACCGATACAAGCTGATCATTGGCAACTGTATTGCATTTTCCATACCTACTTTTCTCGGCCTTTGCATGGTCATCTTCCTGGCAATACCCGCCTTAATGCCTCCAGAGTTTGGGCTCAACTCGGCCTCTTCCCTTTCCTCCATCAACATCTCCACTTCCCACGTCACTGTCAAATGGAACATTGCTCTCTCCGTCAAGAACCCCAGTAAGCTCATCGCCGTCAAGTACACTCACATGAAGCTCCTCTTGAGTTTCGGCCAACTCGCTCTCTCTTGTCCCTCCCTCATTCCCACCTTCAGCCCTAGCAACGTGACCACAGTTCAAACCGAGGCTCTGTCAACTCTGGCAATCGTCAATGACTTGAGTGTGAAGGGCCTGGCAAGCGCATTGAAGGGTGGAGAGGTGACCATTGCCGTGGCGGTGAAAGCCAAGCGGAGGCTGCACTTGGGTCCATGGTGGGTGGCCATGCTTGATGTGTACATCTCGTGCATGGATGTGACCTTCATGGCTCCGACTGACAGCAATAGTGGTAGTGATTGGATGATCCTCGCAGGCATCCTGCGCTGCACGCCCGACATCGTCACTATACTCTGGTAAGAGAACTTACAAGTTCTTGCTTAGTTTTGTGCTACTATCATCGTGACAGTTGTTTGCTTACCGATGAAGTTGATGAACAAAATGAAATAAATGAGAAGCTCTCAACGCTCAATAACATCACTTTCTTGGAACCGTCTCCACCAGTGGCGATGACTGGTCGAGATGTCGGTATTTCCCTCAGTACTGGTCAAGAGCGATGTGGCCCCGGCTTGGCTTACAGCTCCGTGGCAGCGATGTTGTTCTTGACCATCCGCATAATCATCTGGCCTCGTTGGCAGGGCCGTCAAAGAAGAGGAAGTATAAGGTGAGGTCATGGCGGCAGGATCGGCACCCCGATGGTGGTGACTTCACTGGACTTGTAGGTGGGCGAGCTATGGCAAAGACGGCGGGGTAATGGGTACTGTCGAATGAGAGAGAGAGAGGGAGAGAGAGAGAGCAGAGAGGCGCAACTGCCGCCTCGAACTTACCCAGACAACCACCGCCGTCCGCGAGTGAATCGCCACCAGACGGAGATCGACTTTGATCACGCGCCATTGCCTGACGAAGTGCTCCCATCCCGTCTGGGTGGATCGTCAGAGCGCTCTCGATGGGGCCGACGTTCCATGAAGAGTAAAGAAGAGTTTCCGGGTCAGGCTGAGTCGGCCACGAACCGGGACAAGTCGATGAGTGAGAATAATACAAGTGCATGGAGTTGATGTCCCGAAATTGTAGGTGCTCACATCAGTTTGATTGCCCGCATCACGAGTTCATACATTCGCTGAGTTTTGAAAGGTTTTAATCAGGTTTGGCTAAGACATCGTGGGGGTATTTCGGGAGCCTTTCGCTCGAGAATTTCTTATCTTTAATGAAGCACATAATTTATGATTATGATTAAGTGGTCGGAAAGAATATAGCGATTCATAGTGAGTGTTTCTGTAGTATTAAACGCTTAGCTTAGGTAATTTTTCTGCGGTGCATCAATCATCTTGATTTGTTTATTTTATTAATATAAATGAGGTATAATTCTCACTGCTACGTTCATGGGTGTTGTATTTTTCAGATTGTGGAGACTCTGGCTTCTACAAATAGGCGCCGGCTGATGGTTTCTTTCCTAGCCTATTCGGCAAATACTTAAGATATTTGAGGACTCTCGGCCTCATATGTTGTCGATTTATGTTATACTTTCCTTTGAAATTCTGTATTCCCTGGATATTGGAATCTTCGAGTTACTGCTGAAGAGATAGTTTGCACTTTACATATCTCTAATATTTGAGGTTTTGCAAGTTTTTCTTTTAACTTGGTTTCCCCTCGTGCATCGGCATGCAATCCCCCAGTTTATACTACTGTGTTAGTTGCAAACGAGGCAATAGAGTCAGCCCCAAACAATTGACGGAGAAGTTAATCGCCTTGATTTGAATGCTTACAAATCTCGTGTTCAAATTATAACGTGTCCACTCAAAGTGTCTTGAAATTCATGCACATTATGGTGTAGCGAAACTTTGCCTGATTTATATCGACTTAACCTATTATGTGCATTTGTGGAGATTAGTTGAGCGAAAATAAAGAAAAGTTTAATAAAGTGAAGATGCTTGATTAAGAAGACTGTCTGCTCCTTTGAAGCTAGACCCAGACCGAGTGTGGAGGTCGGTGCCTTTGTCTAAAGAGGCCAAAAATGGAGGCCGCTGGCTGACCCAATCCGTCGCAATGACCGTTCTCCGAGCATTACGCTTATCTTGATTGTTCCACCGTTAACATCAGAATTTTATGAAGATAATGTCACATAATTCAGAATCTACTAGATTAAAAGCTTGAATTGGGAGTAGTGATGAAATAGAGTTATCAAGAAAATGATTGAGACAAATCAAATTATAAGAATTGATTTAGAGTGTGAGAAAACCTTAAAAGATAAGGGCAAAATGGATTAATTCGTCGCAGAATAATGATTTTTCTACTAAAGATGGTAATTTTGGTAAATAATTGAAACATTAGTGTTTAAAAAACAAATTAAAAATCGGGCTTAAGTTACCCTCTCAGAAACCACACTACATAGTCCCATTATGAGTTGACATATTATCACTATCAAATGGTTCACTTATCAAGATGTCCATGACGTGAAATGCTTATGCGGACCCTGTCACAATTTTCTGTTCCATGGTCAGTGAAATACTCTATGCCAGTGAACGCCAACCATATATAGTTGCATTATATATTAGAGGGTAAAATTGTGTAAAAAGTCCTAAACTTATTATATGGCGGTCATCAATTTTAAACATTTTAGTTTTGTTATTTTAGTCATAAACAGTTTAACAATTTGCCAATTATAACTATTAATGTGGACACTAATTATCCTACGTGACATTGTTAACATTTAATGTAGATATTTTGCTCTTTTTTTTTTCTCTTTTTTCCCTTTCCTTTCCTTTTCTTCCATTTTTCCTTTTTCTCCTTTTATTTTATTTTTCCTATTTCCCTTCACTGACCAAGACCACAAAGGTCATCGGCCACGATGCCTTCGCCTATCCTCGCCCAGGTGAGCTCTCACAAAGGCCGTGAAAGGTCAAGCCCTTACTAGATTCGGTGAGGGCGGCTCTCGCCTAGGTGACTCTTCGCCCCAGCCACCTCCGCAAATCATTGCTATCGCAACCTTTGTCAAGGAGAATCACCACGGAAAGATTAACAGATTTACTAAACTAGAACGAAAGTTTGTTTCACAAGATAATCACTCATGCTTTTAGGAGATTACTTCTATGCGTGTGTTTCACAAGGCCGGTTCTCCGGTCAGTCCTATTCTCTGTGTGTGTTTCACGTAGCAATGTTATCTACACATCCTTTAGGGCTAAATCCACGTCCTTTATTAAAATATCTGAACCAAGTAACTTTTAAATGATAAGATTTGATTCAATATCTAAAAATCAAAATTACTACATCTCTCTCAAGATTGAGCTCATCATTGTCTCTCCTTGACATTCGTTGTTTGTGCTAAGTTTCCAATATAAATTAGTTAACTTTTCTCTGAAATTTAATTCAAAGTAAAGCTATGTTCCGAAGTTGAAAAACGTTTTTTTTTTTTTTAGTGATCATGAATTTGCTAATTTGTTGAATATAATAATGTTGTTAATTTGAGTTGTTAGAAAGTTGCTCATTTTTTCTTTTATCTAAGTTTTAAGTGATTTTGTTGAAAGTTCAAATTTAATTACAACTCCCTAACATTCAAAATAATATATTATCAATAGAAAAATTGCTTCACAGGCGATGTTGATAACTTTTCTTGTGGTCAAACAATAACAAAAGTTCAGTCTAGATTTTTCTCTTTCTTTTTTAATCCTTCCGTCTTTTCTAGTCTTTATGTCTAAAAATCGGGATAAACAAATGAATTAGAATTCTGAATTGAGTTTCTAGCTGAATACCTATATGTCTTTGCTATTTGGAAAGAAAAAAAAATCGTCCTCTTCGAGCCAGGTTCCAAAAAGGATGAGAAAGGAAAATTTTGAATTAAATCGCACAAATTTACAAATGTGAACATAGATTTCTAATTCCACGACGCCACCTGTCGCCGCCATAGAGCAACCGCAGCAGAATCGCAAGGAAAGCGACGGAGCTCAACGTCAACTACAAGTTTCGAGGTAAATCTTTGTCTGTATCTCCGCGTGCACTTCACGCGAAACGAAGTCAAGCTTTGTCTGCATCTCCACCTGCACTTCACCCGTTATTTAGTCAAGTCAATACCACTCGGACGAGCACACGCTATGACGTCAGCCCTCTCGAGAAAAAGGACGTCATCCTTTCGAATCGACTTCTTGAGGGGGAAAAAAAGGACAAGCTTCCAATAGGTTGGCGATGTTGTTAATCGTCAACTTTGCAGAAACATGATCTTTTTATCTACAAAGTTTTCATGGAAATGTTTGTTTCCATAATGATATCCATCTAAGGTGGAAAATATTTTTCTTGCTAGAAAGAAAGAAAACATAAGATATAGATATATCAATTAATTCAAGAGTTTTAAATGTCAGATTTGGAAAACAAATATATTAGGTATGTTTAGTATTTTAAACCATCACCTTGTGTGACTTATGTAGTCACATCAGCCAAAATTATAACTCGAAGAAAAGTCGGGCGATAATGTTTGGCAATGAAATGATGCTACTAAAAAAACCTAGTTTTTTTATTAGAAGGTTTAAGTCTTATCTAGAATGGTTTTGCTTCACCTTCTTAAATATTAATACAATATTAAATTTATTATCACTTTATAAATAATGAAAATCTGTGTATAAATAACTATCATAAAGAACTCGTGAAGTGACCGAATCATTCTTTTATTCTCTAGAGTGTTTTTTTTTTTTTTTTTTTTGTTATTATATAAAGTAACTTTATGTCTAGGGATATTAAAATTGAAATGTATAGGTCTTGGGAACAAATTAAAAATTCATGAGGAAAATCTCACACGGGTACATTTATTTATTGCCAATTCATGGCCATCTCTTCACTATTTAAATTCCTTTTATTCCTTTTAACAATATAGTATCTTCAAGTCAGGTGACAAGCGTAGTGGGTCCCACACATCATTCATTTTTTTAAGGAAAATAATAGGGTGATAGTATCGTCAGTGTTGCTCTTTGGAGAGCAACGGTGCTCCCCCGAACATGGTGGGTCCCACCAAGTGGGATTCTTTGAATTAAAAAACAATAAAATAAATATAAAATAAAATAAAATTATTTTTTTTTAAACATTATCAATATAAAATATCATTCAATGTAAAAAGAATGGTCTAAACATATTTATTCTAAGACAAAATAAATGCAGAATTTCTATTAACAACATCTCTATTATAAAACTTTTTGGCTCTTACCATTGTGAAAAAAAAAATATTCATCATTTAACAAAATAAAACAATTATCAAAATTAAAAGTTGTATACCTAATTTAAGTAACTTGAAGCATCATGGCAGTCCAAATTAACTCTAGAATCAACATTATAGTCATCTTGTGACAACTAGTAATTAAATTTATCTAACAATTTACAATTTATTAGACTTGTTTGATTAAAAGTATTTACCCCACCTTTCCACCACGCTAGCACACTTTTAAAACTTTCACTTGTTTGGTTTCCTTGAAAAATTAAAATTGAATAGTCTCACTTTCCCACTCCCACTAAGTGAGATTCCTCATATATAAAGAATGAAAAAACAATATAAGAAAGCATATAATTATATAGCAAATTGACTACTGAAATATAGATAATCGAAAGAAATAAAATATTAGCAAGGGAAAAAAATATCGTTAATGTCATTAGAAAGATTAATGGAATTTCTAAGACATCTGCTTTGCCTTTTCTATTGGTCAATATTTAGAGAGTGCCAGATATCTAGAGTGCCAAAACTTGGTACGGGGAAATACTTAAGTGTTAAAAGTTAGGAAAGTGACACTTAAGTGTCAAAATCGGAGCAAAATTGATCACTTAAGTGCTAACAGCGAGAAAATCCAGCCAAAATACTGATGTGGTGATTTCCTGGTGACGCAAGTGTAAAATGACGTCGTTTTGCAAGCTGATGTGGCTAGACAAGTGCAAAAACTACGTTGTTTTGCTGTTGACGTGGGTAAATAATTAATTAAATTAAATTAAAAACTAAATTTATTTAATTTTTTTTTAAAAAGATGGAGATTGCAGGTGGTGAGGGTTGAGCCCTCGCCGCCGCCTTTCCGCCTGCAGCGAGGGCCTAGCGACCTCGGCCGATCCTCCCCCCACTGACTCCAGCCCTTCTCGACGATGGCATGGAAGCGGCGATGAGGGCTCAGCCCTTGGCCACATGCTTCCTCTCTTCTTCTTCTTCTTAATTTTTTTTTATAATTTAATTTAATTACTTCTTATATTAAAATTCAAATTTGCACCAAAACGACGTTGTTTTTACATTTTTTTGCTGAGTCAACTCTCCGACAAAGCCATATAGGTAAGCAAAAGTAATAAAAAATTACCATGTAAGATTTTCAGGGGTTTGCCGGAGGTAGTACTTAAGTGTCCCACTTTTAAAAAAAAATAGTATTTAAATGTCACTTTCCTAACTTTTGACACTTAAATGTCACATCATGCCAAGTTTTGACACTTGGGCTATACTTTTTCTATATTTAACAAGAGACGGTTCAAGACCACTTGGTTTAAGAAATGTGATTTTGTGTGTCCTCATCATGTTCAAAATTGATTTCACAACTTGGTTCTACTTTTGATATGACGTACATGCCACAAAGTCGTAGTATCTATAGAAATAAGTGTATGCCTAATGTCCTGCTAAGTTTCGGAAGTGAATTTTACAGGTTGGGTTATGGTATTTAACAAGAGATATTTTTAAACCACTTGGTCTAAGAAAAGTGATTGTGTGTCTTCTCATCATGTTTAAAATGGTTTTAACAACTTGATTCTACTTTGCATATGACCTACATGCCTCAAAGTCGTACCGACTGAGTATCTATGGAAATAAGGGTATGCCTAATGTCCTACTAAGTTTTGGTTGCGAATTTGTTGTGGTGTTTAGCAGTAGACATTTCAGGACCACTTGGTTTAAGATTTGTGATTATGTTTGTCCTCATCATGTTTAAACTGGATTTCACAGTTTGATTCTACTTTTGATATGACCTACATGCTACAAAGTAGTACCGAGTACCTAGAGAAATAAGTGTATGCCTATTGTCCAGCTAAGTTTTGGCCATGAATTTAACAGGTTGGGTTACCGTATTTAGCAGGATGCGTTTCAAGACCACTTCCAATCAACAGGGGAAAGGCAATTATATTTATAAAAATTTATTCAATTTATTTTAATTTATTCAATGTAATTTCTGGATTTTTGATATATCCAACTTAGTCTCTGAATCATATGGAAATCTTCAATGTTATCCATAAACTTGAATTAATGAAAGGATAACATTAAATATTTTCATATAATTTGAGGGATAGAATTGAACATGAAGCAAAATTATAGGGACTATATTGAAGTTTAAGGACCACATTGCATATTAGGTTAAAGTTCAGATATTACATTGAATAAATTAAAAATTCATGAATCGTATTACACATTAATCAAAAAATCAGAGATTATTTATTTTATTATCCCTTTTTTTACTTTATAATTCTTTTATTATATAAACGAAATTCATTCTTTAACTTTTTAATTTTCCTCAAAAGGCGAGCCCGTCGAAATTGCCTATGTGAATTTTTCACTAGTTAGATATTTGAGAGAGAGAGAGAGAAGGCGACTGCTCCTCAGGCATGGATCACTCCGACCGCAAGAAGCTTCTTGGGGGTAGACTTGTTGCAACACCGCCGCCCTTTTATCTTTAGGTAGAAAGAAAAAAACGTTACTTTATCCTTAGGCTATAGTATCATCGTCCGGTGCGATGTGAATATACTAGCCAGTCAAGACGGTACCTAATTCATTCTTTACCATTTTGAATTCCCTCAAAAGGCGGGCCTAGACGAAACGCCTGTGCAATTGCCACCATGCCGGATTACTTCCCAGCAGATAGACAAATATCACTTCGGGATGAGATTTCCACACCAATGCTTTAATTTTCCTCTCCTTCTCTTTTTCTTTCTATACGGGAATCTTCCGTTCCAGGGCTCCGATTGCATTTGCCTATATAATGCCGTTTTCCTCCTTTATATTGCCGTGCCCGAAACAAATGACCACCATCCCACCCCATGCGATTCATAATTTAGAATCGCCATCGCCCGGGCCACCACAGTCCCACTCGTACAAGCTGATGATCATCAGCCATTGTATCGCGTTCGCCATGCCCTTGAATCTTGGCCTCCTCATGGTCATCTTCCTGGCAAAACCTGCCCTAATGCCCCCGGAGTTCAAGCTCAATTCGGGTTCTTCCCTTTCGTCCCTCAATATCTCCACCTCCCAGGTCACTGCCCAATGGAACATTGCTCTCTCCATCAAGAATCCCAGAAAGCTCCTTGCCGTTGAGTACTCTTACATGAAGCTCCTCTTGAGTTTCGATGGCCATCTCACTCTCTCTCGTCCCTCCCTCGTTCTTTCCTACGCTGTTGTTGGTTCATGCTACACTTCTTTTTGAAGATGTCTGTTCTCTGTATATTTGAATCTTTGAGTTAACTACCGAAGAAGTAGTTTACACTTTATGTGTCTTTTTAAAATAATGAGTTTGAAGGTTTTCTTTCTAACGATACGAGCACTAACAGACCCCTGTTACATTGAAGCTACATGCTAATTACGTCACATTCTAGAGAACATTCGACTCCATCTTCTAAATGCAATCCCCTACTCATTGATGGCCCGTGCCAAGGCTTTCCATTTGAGGTCGTTTCCAGATGGTCATCAACCATGAGGTGTCTCGACTTTTTTTTCTCATTTTGCACCCTCCCGGAGACTTCCAAGCATAATCCGCTCTCAAGACTCTTGTTCGGCAATTTAGCCTTTTCCGGCTTCTTCATCGGGCCCGGATCTATAGATATTGATTGAATCCTAAGGGTTGGGTTGGGAAGTACAAGGTACTTTGGCCCGATCCATATGACAAGGCTATTTCGTTTAGAGTACAAGTGATGTAACGTCGTATAATCGCCTTTTTCTTCTCGTCCCTGTGGCTTTCTAGGACAATTTAGGAAAGGCTTCTCGTCGATGTTGATGCATGAACCCTACAAATAAGTAAAAACCAGAGAGTTGTCACACTGTCGACGATGGGGTTCTTCAACCTGAACAGACCCTACGACGCCACTTATCGCCATCATCGTCCGACAAGACCAATCGTATCAAGATCGCGAGGAAGGCGATGGAGCTCAACTACGACAGCAACACATGCGATGGATTCTAAGATAGGTGACTTCCAGACCAAACATTTGAAACCTAACCTATTAGAAATAGTTTGGGATTTTGAAATTAGCCAACCTCTTTCTTTTTTTTTTCTTTTTTTTTTTCTCTTTTTCCTTTTGTGTTGTCTAGAAGTGTATGAGCCGAAAACTGAACTTCCTCAAACTAGTCCCATCATCTGATCGATCGAACATTTTTGCAATTGGGAAAATGACACCAATAATCCATAAATTTTAACCCATTTGGAATGTCACCTCTAAATTATCTCTAAATGTTCAATCTAGCCCCTAAAATTTTCATGAAAAAAGAAAACAGTTTCACAATACACTTTTACCCGGATTTCAGAATATCATTTCATTTTGATCCATTTCCTAAATCGATAAAAAAAAAACAAATATATTTTTATTTCTTTTTTTGACCTTTTTGGTCTTTGCAAATATTAAGATAATTTCATTGAAGTATATTTTAGCTCAGGATGTCCATAATAGTAAAAGAAAAACCTCATTTAAAGTTGTATATAATTGATATTTCTGCTATTATAATTTCTTAATTTACAGATTTAAAAAATTTAATTAAAAAGAACATGAAACACGGAATCTTAAAAATTTAATCTACATAAAAAAATCAGGAACAATATTTAGATCTATTATAAGTACTAGAAGTTCATTGAGAAACTAATATCGTCATTAGATATTTTTTATGAAAACCTTTATTTATAAAATAAAAGGAATATGAATCCGATATAACTCTAAATGATATTAAATTATTTTTATTATAGAGATTAGGAGTTAAGAAAAATTAAATGTAACTACAGTAATATTTATAAAGGCATAAAAATAAAAATAAAATGATCAAAAGGAAAGAAATTTTTTTACTTAAATAGGAAATTGATTGATATGAAAGACATTATAAAATCTAGATAATACTATAATTATGAAAAACCGTGAATGGTACCGAAAGGATGATCTGACTTTATTAGGGAAAGTTAAGGGACTAAATTACATAAATTGAACGTTTAGGGACTAAATTGAACATTTTCAAGGAACATATTAGACGGATAAAAAATAATAATAAAAAAAGACACCGCAAATTAAGTCAATGTTTAAGAATTATTTGTGTCATTTTTCCATCACAATTCACGATAAAATGTGGAAATTGCTTACAATTGCGTATCCAATTGTAGTTTTGTTCAAATCAACAGTCTTGTAACTCAAAACGTTAATACACATGCACATAATTGAAAAAATCAAGCGCTGATCGCCAGGATCCCGGGAAACACGATGATAGGTTTTACCTCGAATAACGACAAGAACGCATCAATTTTTTTCACCTGCATTTCCAATCTCCGAAGCACCTATGCCCACAACAAAAAGGAAATAACAGTTCAGAACTTGACGAACAACGGACACCAGAAGGGAAAAACAAAAGGCAAAGAACATGGAATGAATCACCCAATTTCTTGTCGGTGGAAGGGTCGCGAGAACCCACGACGTCAGCGGGACTGAGATCGAGAGCGAAAGATGGGATAGACGGGAAAGGAAAACTCCAAAGGCGATACGGAGAGTGAGGGTGATGAAAGACCGAGTATATGAACGGAGAGGCTAGACAGAGAGGCCAAACCTAAGCCCCTGGAGAGCAGTGGAGAGGAGACTAGGGACAAGAGAGAGGGGCCAAATATGAGAAAACAAGAAATGATAGTGAAAAATCCAAGATTCCAAACTTAAAAAGTGTTGGAAGCGCCTAGTAGAAGTCTGATATCTTCACCTGAGAAAATCGCCTAGAGAGAGGTTAAGTTTAAACCTGTCAATATTTCCAATTGGACTCACTTTTACTCAAAAAACTTAAGTTAGTGAGTTAGTAGCCAACTATAATATATTAACTACTCTGCATCACATCAATTCTTCGATGTAAGATTTTTCTAACACAACTCACCCACACATGCATTATTTTGAAATTATACCCAAAAAAAAAAGTATTGAAATCAGCTGAAAATTCTCGCCAATCGGTTCTATTAAGAATCGATTGGTGAAGGTTGGTTTTCAAATTTTTTATTTATTTCTTGGTTCAAAACTGAATTGACTCTTGCATGATTCGACATGCAATCAACCACATAAAGGAAGTGAATTTGAACTGGCCCGGCCCAATCCTATACGTATGACCCCACTTTAAAAAGAATGTTAGCTCGTTCTTTTGCTTTAAACTTGCTTGTACCAGAAAAATGCCAATCATGATTATTATGGGCAAGTTATAGACTTAGTTGATATGAGTAGAGGTTTTTCCATTATAAACAGAATTATTGACAACTTGAAAGAACCAACAAATGCAAAGTCAATAATCCCGAATGCAACAGTCAAAGAAGTAACTATTAATGTAGTGGAATAAAGCAATCATCAAAATAGTAGAGTTAAAGAAACTGTCAGAGTAATGTAGTCAATATAACTCGTTGATGTAACTATTTAAAACTGTTTGTAACATCTATTTGTGACCTCCCTTTGTAACCTTCGTTGATTAGCATCGTTTGTAGGCTTTAAATAGCCATAATTTGCTCTTTGGAGGCCCCTTTCACACAAGCATTCCTACACTATAGTTATAGTTCCTACCATTGCATTGTCGATTAAATTCCGACATGTTTCTTAGTAATACCTTTCAAATTCAGGTTACCGATTAAATTTTGCCATTGCATCTTTACTATTTCAAGATTTATTGTTGATTAAATTTTGGCACAGTTTGTATATGTTTGGTTTCATTTGAAGTGATTACGTCCCTAGGCTTTGTCGTCAATTAAATTTCAACACGATTTATTTATGTCCAGTTCCATTTGAAATGAAGTTACTAATTCTCTTGTCTAACTGTGATATTTTCTCCTCGAAATCATCACAGACCCTCTCTCCTTTAATTAAATTGAGGAACAACTTTCGATAAAAACATCTTGTCGTGGTGTGGAATACCTACGAAACAAAACCTTTGACTGTATTTCCACATGTATTCCACTCGCAATTTTATAAGTCACAATTATTCGGACAAACGCAATCCTCGAACCAAAAGAGCTTGAGCCCCCGAAGGAGACTACCGAGAACCTTCCTATAAAGTTGAGCAAATTATATATTTCCCGCCATGTGATCACCACCACCACCTTGGAACGATTGGTTTTTCAAGTGTGACCACATCTAGACAAGTTTAGACGTGTTTCGCAGCACGAGTCACTTCATTTCGGTTGCTTACTTTTTCCCAACGCTTTGAGTTATTTTAGAGTTGTGATATAAACTTGTACAAAACAATCAACACAAAATCCCAACTAGAAGGAAAAGATTCTGCCTGTTGATTATTTAACTTTGAAATCTCTCGAGCATTTGATATTTATTAATCATCTCCTTTGGAAGTGTTCATTTAATCTGTGACCGATACATTGGGCTTAAAATTTGAAGTCACGAGATCTGCTGAAGAAATAATTTGTTCTCTGCATGTGTTTATGATGCAGGAACTCGAAAGATAAACACGGATTATATGATCCACAAAATATGTAGACATTGAAAGGATTGAATATATACTCTGCTAACCCTATGTGACATTGAAAAATTTGGAAAAAATTTTAAGCAATGAAGAATTTGAAAAAAAAAAAATCAACAAAATCCTAAAATAAATGTTAGAGTAATTAAATATTAAATCATGATTTTATTTAATATCTTAAGTTTTTAGAATAGTTAACAGTAGTCACACAAAATCCCACATCAAGAGGTCTTATGTTCAAATATTTCTAGGGCTCTATTTGCCTCCCCAATTATATATTTTCACGCTTTATGCTTAGGTCAAAATCCAGCCTATGCATGAAGGGGAGTATTAGAGTAATTAAATATTAAACAATACTTTCATTTAACAGTTTAAGATTTTATAAGAGTTGGCACTGATCATACAAGATCTCATAATAAACATGGAAAAAAACTGACATAAAAATAGGAAAATGCCTCCAAACACACTTATAGGATGGATTTTGAGGCCCAAAACGACTGCAAATGGTGAACACAACTTTTAAACGAAATAGTGCTGGAAATGAGCTTTTCGGATTTATATTATGAGCCCCGTAACTCTTTCAAGTTAAAAAAAAAAAAAAAATTATGGCCTTTTTCTCGTGCGCTGCTTGAAATTGCTGTTTAGGTCATCGGCGGTTGCCTCCGCGTCAATTCCGTCCGCTCTGTGAAAACTCGTCCTCTAGTTATTTTAATGATCCAGGTACAATGGCTCGCCATTTGAATAACACAAAAATCAAGAGTGGAGGAGATACTCATTGAACCTGGAAGATGGACCACATAAGAATCATAGTCAATTTGCCTTTTAAACTTGTATAGCCCGTATTCTTCGGTTGCAACTTGCCATACATGAAGTTGGTCGTTCACGTGCGGCAATATTTAAATAAGTCAGATTGTTCTTTTGTTGCTTTCTCTTTTCCTTGACGTTTCCTTTTATTTCAATATAGGACAAACCAACTGACTTTGACTCTTATAAGAGGAATAACATTCTAGCAAAGGTTGTTAGGTATGTGTAGATATGTTTGAGATTTATGAATTCCCCTCACCTTGGTATGCCGCCAATAAGGGATCGATCTTGTCTTCTTTCAAAGAGTTCATTTGGTTTGTGCACAGTAATAGCAACTCACTAGAGAGCATTCATTCATTGTTTTGATAATGACCTTATGATGCAAGGTTGAAATGGTCACTAAAGAGTTTTTAAAGCGGTTGAATCACCGTACGATCGAGCAAGCGCCTAATTATATCAATCCATGAGTTCTGACGGTGGAATTGATCTACAGATACTCGTAGGAAAATTTACTCAAAGCAATTCGTGTTTCTCAAATCGATTTTACCTGTTTTGAATATGTTTTTGCCCTTATTCTTAAATCGCTTTGCGAAACTAAGCGTGCAAGTGTTTCCTGTCTATTTTTTGCTAGCGTTATTCTTTTTCCAACTTTGAGTAGACCTTAAAAATTTACCCGTTTGTTTTAATTTTGTGTGACCTAATACATAGTATCGCAATTTTCAATATTTTCACTGTACTATAAAGATATATCATAAAAAATATAAGTAAACAAATACTTTTTATATCTTTGTTATCTTAATTAAGATCCCATCATTTAATACCATGACTCACCTGCTCCGAATCTGACTTTATTGGCTCAATCTTCACTTTTTAATCGCAGAAATTATTAATAGCGTTTAGTTTTTAGTTGCTAATATTATAGATCGCACAATAACTTATTCTTACGTTCCCCGCACGAATACATTTCGCTAAAAGAACAAAGACCTTTAACATAGTTTATAACTAGACAGGAAACAGCAAGAACAGTTTCTTAAAAGATCACCTAGCAAACACCCACCAACTAAGCCTCCCGACCTCTCTCTCTCTCTCTCTCTATGGACAACCTCTTCTCTGCAATCCATCCTTTCTTCCTCATTGTCTCCATCTACTTGTCCGCTTACTAAACGAAGGTTTCTTTAAAGCTGTGCAGATGCAGGGAATCCCAACGATGGTGCATAGCATCACCCTCAATTTAATAGTGAGTATGGTTGGTAATGGAAGTTCTTTTGTTAAAGAACTCAATAAAGATTTGGGTGAAAGAAGAGTAACTCCATCAAATCGGAGAGAATCATGGCTAGCCAAGAGGGAAGTTTCCCTCCACGTGTGTAATGATGCCCACTTGCTACTAGGAGAGGTAACTTGGTACGTGGTTAGTAGATATGCACGGCAGTTATACATAACTACTTCATGAAAATTGATAAAACAATTGAACATTAAATCAAGTATTCATCGGAAAGTACTAAAAAAGTCATAAATATATTGCATTGTTATCAATTCAATTCTCAATCTTCAAATTGAACCAAAAACCTTTTGTATTTGTGCTAATTAATTCATTTGGTCAATTTTAGCTAGAAAATCACTAATGTAGATGTTAACCATTCCACATGGCATGATTGGCACTAATGCTGATATAGGCATTTTTTATTTTTTTGAAGTTGTTATTAATTTTTTCTTTTCTTTTTTATCTTCTTTCTTCCTTTCCTTTAAAAAAAAAAAAAAAAAATTTAGGGCTAGCATGGGGCTATTGGCCACCAGCCAAGGCCTAGCGAAAAAGATAAGAAGAATTGGAAAAATTAATAAGAAATTCAAAATTTTATATAAAAAAAGTCCACATCAATACTGTTGTGCCATGTAAGATGGCCGATGTTCATGTTACAATTTCTAGCTTAATTTGATTAAATTGACTCAATTGATATCAATATGAAATTTTATGACTAAATTAATTCAATTGAAAAGTTTAAGACTGAAGTCGTACAAATGCAATATGTTTATGACTTCTTCTTTTTTTACTTTTTCCCATTTTCATCTAATAGTTTAAGCATTTCAAAAAGAGTTGGCAATGATCCTAAAATATCTATTAGAGCTGGGTCCGGAGTTTAGATTTTTCCAGACCCTTTTGTTGTCTCCCAAATTACATATTTCTATGCTTTCAATTTTTTTCAAACTCCTATTTGCCTCCCAACTATATATTTTCATGATAAACCTTCCAAATCCAATTCTGTCTCTTCCTTTTCCGTCGTTATTGAGTGCACGCCACTTTCCATCAGCATAGGGGGAATGCAATTAGCTTTACAAATAATCCGATTTCCACAGGATCAGATGCACTTCACTTTATTCCGACATAAGATCGCTTTGTAAATGAGAAGATGACAGGGGCTGACCCCGTGAGATTCAGACATGCTGTAACTAAGGTCAGAGATGGGGATGTTCTTACATATGGAACCCCGCGTCTCCTGGCCATTCTGATTGTGTGATTTGTATATAATTACATGAATGAAATCTGTGAATATAACCGACATAGAGAAATTTAAAATTAACCGGGCATTTACCTGCGTGTTTACGCATTTAAAAGCCAAAATTACTCCCCCCCCCAAAAAACTCCCATTTTCATGCCAAATTTTAAAATTTGAAAAATTATCTATTCAGTTTTAAATATTTTATCTTTGTCAATTCAGTTCTAAACCTTTTTGATAATTTGTCAATCAGTTCATCTGGCCAATTTTAACAAGAAATTGTTTATCTGCATGCCAACCATCCTACATGGCATCACCGGCGCTAACGTAGACAACTTTTATTATTCTTTATGAAAATTTTCTGTTATTTTTATTACTTTATCTTTCTTTTTTTTTGGTTCTTTTGTTTCATTGTGGCCAATGAGGTCATTGACCGAGCGAGGCTCAACCTCCTTAGTGGCTATCCCTTGCCTCTGCCCAACTGTTGATGTTCAGAAACCCATTAGAGGAAGAAGGGGGAAAAAAGAAAAAAAGAAAAAGGAAAAAACAAAGAAAAATTAAAAATTAAAAAAGTATTAAAAATTTATAAAAAAATTTACATGTCTACGCTAACCAAAATTAGCTGGAATGACTGAATTGATACCAATGCAAATGACTTAATATTCAATTGGAAAAATAAATAAATTTTAGGATTGAATTACACGATTACAATAGGTTTATAACTTTTTGTGGTAAGTTTCCCTTTAAAATATCATTTCGCATTCACAAAACCATCAAAAATATATCTAGTGTGGATATTCATCTATTTTGAAAGTTCACATATTTTCGAATGATAAAATATTTAAAAGAACAAAAACAAAAGGCAAGTCATTACATACACATTAGTAATTTAGCATGCCAAAACCCAAAAATATATCTAATATAGGACATCAACGAAAATATGTAAAATAACAACTTGGCAAAATCACCTCATGGTGAGCATTGCCCAAGGTAACTGCCCATTGAGCAGCTGCTTGGCACTTTTAGTTATTGCTTCGGTCGCTTTGTTCGACTTTAGGTCTAGCGATTACAAGATTTTTAAAGCGCTCTGAAAACAAATGAAGAATCATGAGAAATTTCTCGAGGGGGTACATTATTACACTATTATCAATTCAGGTCATATCTTGACCATCGAAATTCATTAGGTTAAGAGTCAAGGTCCCACATAATGTACGGAACTTCTTTTTTTATCAACCTTAAAAGACATTAAAAAATGTTTGGCGTTTTCCGTTTATTATTATTATTTTTTGGGTTTACGCGGTTCCATTCCCTCCCCCACGATGCATGATGATGCCCCCTCGTGGCGAGGAGAGACACCCTCACATGTTTTTGCAGTGGTTTGGATGCCTGCGTTGGACATAAACAAAGGGGAAAGGCCTATGGGAATCTGTCTTTATTTTTTTTAGCGTTTCCGGAGTCGCTCTGGTCCGGTCTCCACGTTACTTCCAAACGGCGAGGAAACCCTAAAATATAGCCGCACGAGTGACGATGAGTCAAAGTTGCATGCGATGGATGCCCACAATGTCGTTTGTTTAAGATGATGAATGAGAGACTTGCAAGAGAAGAGGTTTAGCAAACCATCAGATGATAAATATATTTTCCTCAATTTGTATACTGTCCATTGTTCCTCCTTACGAGCGGAGGGTGGGGTCGGATGGCACGATCAGTGCAGGCAGCATGTGAACGAGGTTCTAGTGCCACTGAAAAAATCACTAGTTCAATTCCATGGATTTCTCAACATGGAGGAGATGTAATTCCGTACAATTCACCACTTATCTCTCGACCTCTGGGATTTCTCGATATGGTTTGGATGCCTGTGTTGGACATAAAAAAAGAGCAAAGACCTGTGGGAATCTCCGTCTTTCTGTTCTTTTTAGGGTTTCCGGAGTCGCCCTGGTCTGGTCTTCACGTTACTTCCAAACGGGGAGGAAACCCTAAAATATAATCGCACGAGTGACGAGGAGTCAAAGTTGCACGGGAAGGGTACCCCACATGTTTTTTGTTTAAGATACTACCCACTGTTCCTACTTACGAACGTATGGGTGGGGGTGGATGGCATGTGAATGAGGTTCTAGTGCGAAAGAATCACTACTTTAATTTCATGGATTTCTCAAGGTGGAGGGGATGTAAATCGGTACGATTCACCTCTAATTTTTTGACGGCATTCTCAATTAAGTAGTTCATTAGTTCGACATCACTAGAATATCTCCAAAAAACAAAAGTGCACGCGAACACACAAGGTATAGATATCTAGATTAATTTAAGAGTACTAGTTGTTGGATTGAGAAAAAAAGAAAATATATGTCGTTAAAATACCAAGTCATCTATTTCTAGCCGGAGTACAATTTATTTTTTTTCAATAGATAATATGACTTTAGGTTGGAGATAAGAAGATCAAAATAGACGAGTCTCGTAAATAAAAGGGAAAAAGTTATAGAAAATCTATGTGACACATTTATCTTTTGTCAAAGTTCCATCAATGAGCATCGTTCAAAACCTACTTATGTCACAAACAGTGTTGACATGGTGTCAACGCTGTTTAAATGAAATAAAAACATTATTGTTTTGGTTGAAAATCAATATGAAATCTTGATTGAAAGTAAATGTATTACACGTATATAAGTTTTGGGGTTTTTATGTAACAAAAAAATTTAGAATGAACCTCAAGATAAATGTGTTGGCATAATTTGAAATTTTTGGCAGCGTTTGCCCTAAATAAAATAAGAGGGCAAGTGACATTATTGCCGATTCAAGGTATCTCTCGACTATTCAAACTGGTTATGTTTCATGGTATCCCCTTTAGATTCGGAGAAAGGGGATGGTGGGTTCACACATGAAAAGAGAGCAGAGGGCCGGTTCATGGCCCCACTTCATCACTCTTCAAGATTCATTTTTATTTTTTTGAATAAATTTTTTTTAATACAACTCTATAGAAGTGGGGCCACCCCCAAAATGCCCTTTGTTTTACTCGCACGCTATTCTATCGGAGGAGAGCATAAATTAACGAGTGGAGCTCTCCAACTCCGGTGGCGCAAATTTCCCCCCTTCATTCGCTCCGTCCTCACCGAACTTCGTACAAAATACTTGCAGAAAAAAGGGAAAAAACCACACGCTCAACACAAAAATTTCGAAATGGCAGCCCTCCCCGTCATCGCCGTCCCGCCACCCCTTGCGAATAATAATCTGGCGCCACAAGCACCAGAACCGCTGCAGTCCGACAGGTACAAGGAGATCATCGCTCACTTTATTGCATATGCCATACCCGCTTTTCTTGGCCTCCTTATGATCATCTTCCTGGCGATACCGGCCGTGATGCCACCGGAGTTTGGGCTACACCCAGGCTCTTCCCTTTCGTCCCTCAACATCTCCACCTCCCATGTCACCACCCATTGGAACATCGCTCTTTCCGTCAAGAACCCCAGTAAGCTCATTGCCGTCAAGTACACTCACATGAAGCTCCTCTTGAGTTTCCAAGAACAACTCACTCTCTCTCATCCCTCCCTCATTCCCGCCTTCACTCAGGGCCCCGACAACGTGACCATTGTCAGAGCCAAGGCCCTGTCAAAGCTGTTGATCGAGAATGACTGGGGTGTGAAGGGCCTGGTGGGCGCATTGAAGGGCAGGATGGTGACCATCGACATAGTGGCAAAAGCCAGGCGCAGGCTGCACCTGGGCCTGTGGTGGGTGGCTGTGTTTGACGTTTACTTCTCGTGCATGGATGTGACCTTCACAGCTCCAACTGACAGCGAGGGTGGTGGCAAATGGATGATCCTCAGAGGCACCCTCGGCTGCACGCCCGACACCATCACTATACTCTGGTAAGAAAGATTACAATCCTGGTTAGTTTTGTATAACTGCCATCGTGGTAGTTGTTTGTTCACCAATGAAGTTGATGAACAAAATGAAATAAAGGAGACACTGTCGAAGCTGAATATTGTCACCTTCTCAGCTCGGTCACCACCTAATGGCGGTGGTGATAACTGGTCGAGATGGTGGTACTTCCCTTCGTACTGATCAAGAACGACACAGCCTGGCTTTTAGAAGCATATGATGAGAACATGGCTCAGTGTGTGGCCTGTTTGATTCATTGCGTACGTGACCTTTTTATTCTATTGATATAAATAAGGTTCGATTCTCACCACGTTTCTTGGTGTTCTTTTTTCAGATTTTGGGGATTGGCTTCTACAAATTTGGGTATTAGTTAGAAGCTGCTTTCCTGGCCTACTACTTTGGTAAATATTAACAAATCATGGAGGACTGTCAGTCTCGATCTCATATGCTGTCGTTGGTTCATGTACATTTCTGTTAAAAATGTATATAATCTGTATATCTGAATCTTCGAGCTACTGCTGAAGAAATAATTCGCACTGTAGATCTATAATATTTTAGGTTTTGCTATAGTTTTCCTTAATTTGGCTTTGCATTGGCATACAATGCCAAAGTCTGTATTACTTTTCCGGTTGCAAAGGAGGCAACAAAATCAACGTCAAAGAAATGACTTGGCAGTTAAGCGCCTTATTTTGAAGGCTTGCGAATCCTGTGTTTACATTGTAGTTTTTTCCACTCAAAGTAATTTCGGGATTCATGCGCATCAGCCTATGGTGAAT
The DNA here is from genome assembly GCA_016097605.1 of Eucalyptus guilfoylei. NCBI lineage: Eukaryota > Viridiplantae > Streptophyta > Magnoliopsida > Myrtales > Myrtaceae > Eucalyptus > Eucalyptus guilfoylei. The sequence goes on from CM027861.1 coordinate 3,075,705, forward strand.
CCTTGCTCAATATACATGGACACAACCATTTATATGCACTCATGGAGATTAGTCGAGCGAAAAAAAATGTAATAAAGTGATGGTGCATGGATTAGGGAAACTGTCTGCTCCCGTGAAGCTGGACCCGGACAGAGCATGGAGTTCGATGGCCTTGTTAAAACAGGGAGAAAATGGAGGCCGATAAGACACTCATCTGACAAGGCAACGGACTATTCCCATAACAAGCAAAGAAACAATAGAAACGACAGGCTGATGAGAGATGAAAAAGTGATCATCTTCTGCGAGCTCAGATGTGAAGAGAGGCGTGAGATCGCTCTTAAATGTCGTTAAAATACCACGTCATCTATTTCTAGCTGGAGCGCAAATTTTTTTTTTTTTCAATAGATAATATGACTTTAGGTTGGGAATAAGAAGATCAAAATAGACTAGTCTTGTAAATAAAGGGGAAAAAGTAGAAGAAAATCCTAAAGTATATCTATCATGACACATTTACTTTAAATTTTTTTTTTTGCGATACAAAAAGTCTCAAACTTATACCCATGTGACATATTTATTCTTTGTCAAGATTCCTGTTAATTATCATCGTTAAAAATCTACCTATATGGACATTGGAAAACAAACAGCTTTGACATGGTGACATGGTTTAAATGAAATAAAAAAATCATTTTTTTGGCTGAAAAATCATATGAAGTTTTGACTAGGTAAATGTATCACATATATACAACTTTTAGGGTTTTCATGTCACAAAAAATTTAGGATAGATGACAAGATAAATGTGTTGGCATAATTTGAAATTTGTGGCAGCTTTGCCCTGAATAATATAAGAGGGCAGGTGACATTATTGCTGATTCAAGGTATCTCTCGACTATTCAAACTGATTACGTTTCATGGTACCCCTTTTAGATTCGGAGAAAGGGGATGGTGGGTTCGCACGTGAAAAGAGAGCAGAAGGCCGGTTCATGGCCCCACTTCATCACTCTTCAAGATTCATTTTTATTTTTTGAATAAATTTTTTTTAATTTTATTAACCCAACTCTATAGAAGTGGGGCCACCCCAAAATGCCGTTTGTTTTACTCGCACGCTATCCTATTGGAGGAGAGCATAAACTAACGAGTGGAGCTCTCCAACTCCGGTGGCGCAAATTTTCCCCCCTTCAGTCGCTCCGTCCTCACCAAACTTCGTACAAGATACTTGCAGAAGAAAGGGAAAGAACAATACGCTCAACACAAAAATTTCGAAATGGCAGCCCTCCCTGTCATCGCCATCCCGCCATCCTGCCACCCCTTGCGAATAATAATCCAGCACCAACAGCACCAGAACCACTGCGGTCCGACAGGTACAAGGAGATCATCGCTCACTTTATTGCATTTGCCATACCCACTTTTCATGGCCTCCTCATGATCATCTTCCTGGCGATACCAGCCGTGATGCCGCTGGAGTTTGGGCTCCACCCAGGCTCTTCCCTTTCGTCCCTCAACATCTCCACCTCCCGTGTCATTGCCCATTGGAACATCTCTCTCTACGTCAAGAACCCCAGTAAGCTCATCGCCGTCCAGTACACTCACATGAAGCTCCTCTTGAGTTTCCAAGAACATCTCACTCTCTTTCGTCCCTCCCTCATTCCTGACTTCACTCAGGGCCCCGACAACGTGACCATTGTCAGAGCCAAGGCCCTGTCAAAGCTGTTGATCGACAATGACTGGGTGTGAAGGGCCTGGTGGGTGCATTGAAGGGCGGGATGGTGACCATCGACATAGTGGCGAAAGCCAAGCGCAAGCTACACCTGGGCCCGTGGGGGTTGGCTGTGTTTGACGTGTACTTCTTGTGCATGGATGTGACCTTCACAGCTCCAACTGACAGCGAGGGTGGCGGCAAATGGATGATCCTCAGAGGCACCCTGGGCTGCACGCCCGACACCATCAGGTAAGAAAGATTACAAGTTCCTGATTAGTTTCGTATAATTGTCATCGTGGTAGTTGTTTGTCCACCAATGAAGTTGAACAAAATGAAGTAAAGGAGATGTTGTCAAAGCTTAATATTATCCTTCTCAGATCGGTCACCACCTAATTGCGGTGGTGATGACTGGTCGAGATGTTGGTACTTCCCTTTGTAGTGATCAAGAACAATGCACCCTGGCTTTAGTAAGTATATGATAAGAACATGTAAGACATGAAAGTGCAACCCAAGATCTCCATAGTTAGAAACAATAACACATATGTAATCATATAAACAGATTTATGCACCTAATTTGGACCACCATTCTCCATGCGGAATAGCGACAATCCAAACTCAAGAACTTCTCATCTATTACCCTCAGTATCACTGGCTCAATGAGACAACCCTTCACTCTTAAGGCTTAGTAAATGCTTCTTTATGAGGATAGTTGTGAGTGTTAAGGTTAGAGAAGATATTTGAGTATTATTTATAAAATTTCTAGCCAAGCTCTCTCATTATGGGCCGGGCTCAACTCGGCCCACATTAGCCAGCTTCCTATTAGACTAATTAAGAAATATTCTATCACATTTTAGACAACTCCTTAAAATGGTAAATTATAATATCGATTAATGTAGCCCATATTAGGAAAACTCTTACATTCTTTCATTTGGGCTATATTAATTAAAATTGCACTGTATGTGCGCACCTTGGTCTATAGATAATTCTTAATAGTCAATCATTTTTCATAAAGTCTTAAATACCGAATCATGGTGGTAACTGTATGTACACACATAGCCTTCCATGGTCACAATGTTTTTTTGATATAAATTCAATATGGTAATGTGGCAAATAAATAACAATTTTCATAGAAAAATCTCATTTGTCAGTCATCATTCTCTTATCTTAAATGTCACAAAAACCCTACCACTAGAGATGTCTTAATGGTTCCAATGAACCCACAGGTTCCTTGTCTTTATGGTTAACATTTATTTATGTGACAAAAAATATACTCAAGACTAATAACTAGATGTCCTTAGCCTTCACTTAAGGTTTATCTAATACCTTGAGACTTTTATTAATATATATTCAATATATTACTATTACATTCATAAATATTTTATTGAATGCAAAAGTTGATACATATCAAACTATTACTAAGTGTAACAAATACAAATGTAAACTTTATTAAAGTAAAACTAATACAGCTCTCACTAAATAATAGCATCTCATGATGCTCTTAAGCCTATATTAATGACATGTCATTCAAGAACACAATGGCAAAGGTCTTTAGTTAGTAGATTTGCAATCATATCATCTGTAAAAATATGTTCTATTATAACGTTACCATTTTGCACCTTTTTTTTTTTTTTTTTTATGGTCAAAAACTTGACCGTCATATATTTAGACCCCTTCAAACATTAGTTGTTGTTCATTAACATGTAGAGTTATTGTGTCAATACAACCATATGAGTCTATTCATAAAATCAAATACGGTCAATTTCTTAATGAGATTTTGGAGCCTAATAACTTGACTAACCGTTGAAAATATGCTATAAACTCCACTTACATGGTAAAATATGATATATATATTTTTGTTTACTACACCTTCTACTAACATAAAGATGTATTTTGTTGTTGACTTCATGTCATCCTAACAGCTAGCAAAGTCTGCATTTGAATTATTTACTAGCTATAGGATCTGAACATATGTGTAAATCAACATATAGTCTTTTGTCTTTTTTAAGTACCTCAAAACCTCATTGGCAATGACCTAGTGATCATATCATGGATTTAACTAATATTTACCTAAAAGTCTCATCGCAAAAATGATATTTAGTTTAGTGCAAATTTACGCATACATGATATTTTCAAGTATATTAACATAAGGTACATCCTTCAATTGAGTTTTCTCAATATCTGAATAAGGACAATGTGACAAATTCAGTTCATCATCCTTAATGACAGGAGCAATTCCTAGTTTGCAATGATGTATACTAGATATTTCCATAATATGATCAGCATTGTCTTTTGAAATAAATCCAATATATGGCGAGAATGATCTTTACGAATCTTAATGCCAAGGACAAAAAACGTCTCATTAAGGTCCTCCATGTCAAATTTTTCGATACTAACCGCTTTGTCTCATGCAATAATTCAAGATCACTGCTTGCAAGTAAGATATTATGTACATAAAGTGTGAGAAAGATAAATTTCTTCTCACTGACTTTACAATATATACATTGATTTACTTTGTTCTCAATTGAATGGAGTGACAACATTATGAAACTTTAATAATATTGTCTAAAAACTTGCTTGAGATCATGAATAAAACTTTTTAGTCAACATACAAGCTTACCTTAATCATCTGCTGTAAAACTTTCAGGTTGCACCATATAGACTTCGTTATTAAGGTATCCATTTGGAAAGATAGTTTTAACATTCATATGGCATAGCTCCATATAAAAATAAGCTACTAATGCCATGTTCACTCTAAAAGAATCTTTAGAAGAGATTATAAAAAATTTCTTCACTATTCACCCCCTTTTTTTAGTTAAAAACTTGGCTACTAATTTGGCTTTAAACTCTCCAATCTTTCTTTGGATTCCTTTTAATCTTATACACCCATTTGCAAATGATGAGTTGGTGACCTTGCAAGCAACTCAACAAGTTCCCAAGATTGCATCTCATCTTTCATCGCATTTAACCATAGATCTAATTGAGGACAAGAAAATAGTATTTGTATAAGTCACTAGATCAACTATGCAGTAGATACCGTAGTCATGCTCTCACAGATAAACTATACAATCCGATAGTATAACTGATCGTCTTTCCCTAACAAATCTCCTGAGAAACTTGAGAAATTTCGTCAGGAATTATCTCAAAAACAATACCCTGAACCTCAACAAACTTAGTTTGTGATATAGGAGACTCTATAATTATCTATATAGGCAAAGGCAAAGACACAATAATTTTCATCGTACTATTATCCTTAATAGTCTGAAAGCAGCTATCTTATGTGGCTACATCGAAGTCCAGAAATTTTATCATCTATGATTCCATAATTCTTGTACCTACGTTAGGGTTATAAAATTGATACTTCTTTGACAATCTGGATAAGATACAAAATAATAACGAGTGGTTCTGGATTCCAACTTACTTAACTTTGGATTATATAACCTCACTTCTTTAGGACACCACAAACCTTAAGATGATTTAAGCTAGATTTACGTCTAGTCCATAACTCAAAAGGAGTCAATGGAATAACTTTGGTAGAAACACAATTTTGTAAGTGAACAGGTTGCTCTCAAACCATCAGCCCATAAAAAACTGGATAAATTAGTCTTACTAATCATACTCATTACCATGTCCATTAAGGTGCAATTATACCTTTCAGCCAAATCATTTTGTTCAAGATTTTCGGGCATAGTAAATTTATTTACCACCCCAGAATCTTTCAAGTACTTGACAAATAACCCTTTAAGCTATCATACATTGCTATACTTGCCAAAATACTTACCACCACAAAATCTTGAATTTATCCAAAGAGTCAGACTTTTCCTTAATCAAGTAAAGAAGAAATAGTCGTCAATGACTTTGTTAAAATGAAAAATTTTACGTAACATTACCATATAAAGTCCACTAAGATTAATGTGGATGACCTCCAATAGATTAAAACTTCAGACTATAGTTTTTGTAACATCCTGAATTTCGATCCCGTTTCGATAATATGAAATGGACATTTTGTCGACGCGCCTATGGTTCTTTTTCTCAGAGCTGATCACTCACGAGTTAACTGATCTATCGAGTAAAGCCATTAAGGGATATAAACGCGATAGACTTGAGAATTCGATCAAAAATTGACTGCTCAACCATAATAATTGGCAAAGGTTAATACGATACCGTTATAATTAATTAGTGATCGGATATAGATCAACTCGACGGAAACATATAATTGAATTGCGAGTGATTCTACATGATTGCAAAATTCACGTCGAACGGTACTAACCAATTTTCTATCAATTCTGTACTCAATACCCGTAATTGAAACCTTGCGATTTTTATGACATCCGAGAGTCACTAACAAGTCGGAGATGCACAAACGTGGATTGAAAATTATGGACCACGGGTCAAACGCGATAAAATCCTACAAGCTACCCGGTAGGTTATGTCACACTAAAATCGCGTCCGGTCGATTTTAACCACGAAATTGAATTCGATTTTGGGAATCGAACATTCAAGCGTGTCATGATTTATTTTTAGGACTTTGTCTCATCTTTCGGGAAATTTGCGGAAAAATCAAATTCGGCAAATTAAAATCAAGGAAATTTGGAGGGGAACCTTTAGTTGGAATTTTGACCACCAATTTGAATTTTTATGTGAAGAGTTGAAGGGAAATTCGTATGGGTTGCTGCCATGGACTTTTTGGCCATCTAAATGAATTGATTTGGTGAGGAATTGAATGAAAATAAGAAGAAATTCGTATGGGCAGCTTCCTTGGCATTTTTTGCCATCAAAATTAAGTTAAATGGTGAAGAACTAAGGGGAAAATTGCCATTGGATGTTGCTTGGACTTCTTGGCTGAAGACTTTAGGGGCCATTGCACTCAAATGCGTGGATATTTTTGCTTGGCTTCTAATTGGCTGCATGTTTGACTTCCTCTCCTTTTCCCCCCCTCTCATGCGCATCCCCCCCTTGGTCAAACCCCTGCTGTAGCCTCCTCCTCCTCCTCCTCCTCCTCTTCTTCTTCTTCTTCTTCTTCTTCTTCTTCTTCTTCATTTTCATTCCTTACTATAGCCTTCATTTTATGTTTACCGCCAGCATCATCACAGCACCACAACACCACCATCGCAACACCGTCTGAGCCTAGCTCAACCGCCAGCCACCCTCTCACGCCAGCCCCACCTCACCTTCATTATCTCGCCGTCCGTAGCCCTTGCTTGACCAGCCTTACACCACTGTCCCAACCGGCCACCTCTGGCCATCCGTCTGTCAGTCCAACATCCGTGCCTCACCGTTCGCCCCCGCGCTCGTCACCAGCCGTCCGTCGTCCTATCCACGCCGTTCAGCCCGCACTAGCTCAGGCCCTCCAAAATAGAACCTCCCTCTAAGCCGTGAGCCTTGTAGGCTTTTTCAGCCCAGGTCGATCCTCCGTTGGAGGCCCGGTAGTTACGAGATCTCACCGCCGTCGTGCCGCTGTCGCCATGGACTCGTTGCCTCGCTAATCCGGTGAGTTAACGCCCTAATCTTGGATTAGGAAGTTAATTGCACTAAGGGTGATTAGTTTTGTCTTAATTAGGATTAAGGTTAATTTAGTTAGTGTAACTACTAGTTAGTTAGTTTAGTTAGTTGAACTAGATAGTTAGATTAGTTTAGTTAGGTTAGTTAGTTAGCTCAATTAGATTAATGTAGTTAGCATAGTTAGATTAGTTTAGTTAGCCCAATTAGGTTAGTTCGGTTAGCTTAATTAGATTAATTAAGTGGATTAGTTTAAATAGTTTACCATTTATTTAATTTAATTGTAATTTATTTAATTAATTATAATTAGCATAAATTGTGACGGGATAGCCGTTTATCATAATTTTACGCCGATCGTCGTGGTCACATTTATATGTGAAATTGAGTGCTTAATGGTGATTGGCAATTATTATTGCAAAAATCCAATTTTATGGTATTTAATTAGAAAAATACTGGGTGTCGGTTTTTTACGCCAAAATTTTATATACTATCTAAAATCGTGGAATTTTGAAATGGCAGTGTACCATGCTTTATGGTTCGATTTAAACATGCAATCTCGCACAATTATTTTACGGGGAATTTTTAATATAAAGAAAATTGACCAAGTCCATTATTTGAAATTGAGGTATTTGAGTGCAAAACACGATGTTCTTGGCCAAGTATGTGCTGGTGTGTGTGATCACTTAAGTACCCTGATGCGTTTACGCGAGGTAGTGAACCCGTCCTGATGCGTTTACGCGGGACGATACCTGATTAAGTTCAGATGCCCCTTGTCAACGGATGCAGGTCGCAGTGGAGGGTAGGCCAATGCTCCTTATGGAATGCCGTCCTAATGCGTTTACGTGGGATGATGCTATGCTCAATGGGGCAAGACGACGTCTGGTTATGCCGGATGACTGCCAACTGTTGAGTTGGACATGGCCGATGGGTCATAATAACTGGGACATGTGTGAGTGATTAAGATAGCCACGCCTAATTATGAGATAAAATTGTGTGACACGGAATGTGACGTGTCATAACGGTTTAGCCTTATAATCGAGACCCATGTGATTGTCCGAAAGATAAATTGATGTGTTCCAATTATGAAATATGTTTGCCGTATGCATATGATATATGTGATGAGTTAATGTGCAGAAAGGTGCTGAGGCGAGGTAAGTTGTGCGTAACGTCTGTTTAGGTTGACTCTGAGTGAATTCTCGTCCTAATCGGGGTTTATAGTGTAGACTCGCTGAGATTTATCTCACCCCGTCATGGTTAACCCTTTTTCAAGTCCTTAGATGGAGGTACGTCACGTCCGTTTTGGGTGTCCACGGGAGGTGGAGACCGAGTCTATCCTTCTCCCTATCCTCAGGACCACTTGGACCCGTGAACTTGTGGTGACTACTATTTGGGTCGATGAGGACCTATCTCACTTGGTACCTCATGGCTTTAAAGTGTGGTTCCTTAACAAACCTAACGGGGTTCAAGAGGGTCCTTTGGAGGGTTTTGATGGGCATGCCATCAAAACTGAGTATGAGGAGGTACTCCACCCCATGGACATCAATATATTGGAAGATATTATGGCGAACTCGTGGCCCGAGGCTGAAGGGTCCGGAGTAGAGGTAGCTGATCCTTTGGATATCAACATCCTAGATGGTGTCGTGGAGACATATGGACGAGAAAGGAAAAGTGGTCAGAAACAAAGCAAGACTCGTAGCCAAAGGATATACGCAAGAAGAAGAGATGGACTATGATGAGACATATGCACCAGTAGTAAGGTTAGAAGCAATTAGATTATTATTTGCTTTTGCTTGCTATAAAAATTTCAGGTTATTCTAAATGGACGTAAAAAGTACATTCCTAAATGGATTTATCCAAGAAGAAGTATATGTGGAACAACCACCTGGCTTTGAAGATCCAAGAAAGCCAGACTCAATCTTCAGACTGAAAAAGGCTCTTTATGGATTAAAACAAGCACCTTGGGCTTGGTATGACAAGTTAAGTAAATTTCTAATTCAAAATGGTTTTGATAAAGGTAAAGTAGATACTACCTTGTTTATTAAGAGAGAAGATAAAGATTTTCTACTTGTTCAAATCTATGTTGATGATATCATTTTCGGATCACCTAATGAAAATATGTGCAAAAAGTTTTCTAAGTCTATACAGGATGAATTCGAGATGAGCATGATGGGTGAATTAACTTTCTTTCTCGGATTACAAGTCAAACAATTGAAGAAGGGAATTTTCATTCACCAAGAGAAATATGCAAAAGATCTCATCAAAAAGTTCGGCTTGGAAAATTGCAAAAACAATGAGATACCTATGTCAAATTCCTCAAAGCTGGATAAAGATGAAGAAGGAAAGAGTGTCGACCAGAAGCTATACAGGAGCATAATTGGTTTACTTCTTTACCTTACTGCATCTAGACCTGATATTTTGTTTAGTGTTTGCATTTGTGCTAGGTTCCAATCAAATCCCAAATAATCTCACTTAACTGCTGCAAAGCGCATCATCAAATACATTGCAACAACTCCTAAGCTAGGTCTGTGGTATCCCAAAGAATGGGACTTTAATTTACTTGGATATTCAGACGCAGGTTTAGCAGGTTGCAGAATTGATCGAAAGAGTACTTTTGGTACTTGCCAACTTCTAAGCAACAAGTTGGTATCTTGGTTTTCGAATAAGCAAAGCACTGTAGCTCTTTCAACAGCTGAAGCAAAATATGTAGCTCTTGGAAGTTGCTGCTCTCAAATTTTGTGGATTTGACAACAGTTAAGAGACTTTAAAATTGAAGAATCATGTACCGAGATCAAATGTGACAATACCAGCACCATAAATCTCACAAAGAATCCAATTATGCATTCAAGGGCAAAGCATATAGAGATTCGACATCACTTTATTAGAGATCATGTTCAAAATGGAGAAGTTATGATTCAGTTCATTAACTCAAAGAATCAACTGGCAGACATATTTACAAAGCCTTTGGAGAAAATTCTATTTGAGTCTATTCACACCAGACTGAACATCACATCTTTTATCGAGTAAAGTCTGGAAGTGTTCAAGACTCAAAAGTAAAGTCTGAAGGTATTTAGACTCAAAATGACTAAGAGTTACGACTGTAAGTTATTTTGGTACTAGCAATTTAATTTTTGGATAAAAATTTAAAAAGGTACGATTACTTTTTGAATCACTACTCTTTTTATTTTATTTTTAGCAATTATCTTTTCATTTTTAAAATTATGGCAGTTTTTTTTTATTTTCAAAAAGGCAGTTATTCATTTTCAAAAAGGCAATTTTATTTTTCCTTATGACGATTCGTTTATCTCACTTCACTTGCTTTATATACTGCTGAGATTCGTCTTCTCCGTTTTCACTCTCAAATCCTAGAATACAAAAATCGCACTTACTCTTACTTTCTCTGTAGTTTATTCAAAAAGTTTTTACCTTTTTCAAGCAAGTTTGAGAATTTCTTCCTTAAAGCGACAATGTCTTCAAGAAAGTCTTCGAGAATCGCAAGCAGGGGACCACGGCACATGCCTGAGGGTCCTACACACTTCAATTTGACCGAGGAAGAAGACTCTTCTCAACTGCAGCGACCAACTTAGCATCAACCTTCTCAACAGCGTCAGTCTCCTCCACTGACTCAACCAGAAGAAGAAATAATTGAAGAAATTGAACATGTAAGAACGCTGACACCTAAAGTTGCTTTCAAGCTTTATTCTAAGTTGAAAGAAGGAGGTACTACTATGTCTTTGATTGATGAGTATTTGCGAGAGAGAGGCTACAAGAATGAAACTCTATTCTTGCACGATATGGAGAAGATGGGCATTGCTGAAAAAGGGTCGGCTGAAAAGGCTTTTGCTAACTTTCCTAGTGACCCGTACTATGGCACGTTTAATCAGCCAAAAGGAAAGGACGACGACGATCGAATGTTCACACATTTCCAGCCTAGGATGGGAGTGGCTGTTAATGCAAGTGGTGATGGAGCGAGCATTTTCCGCTCTAAGGAGCACAAGAAAGTTTATTCAAAATTGCTGAAAAGAGGGGTGATGAACCTTAGGAGTGTTGATTTTGATTTTCTTGATTCTATACAAGTAAATCTGAGGGTGAAGTTTATACTTCTTCAATTGGAGCGTTTTTGTTCTGAGTCTACAATTGCTTATCCAGAACTCACAACCTACTTCTATTCGAATCTATCATTTTTGGATGCAAACAAATTCTCTTTCACAGTTAGGGATAAGGAGTTTTTGGTGGATATGGACACTTTGGCTGACTTGATTAGGGTGGAAAAAGCGTGTTTCCAACCAATCAGTGTGTCTGTTGCTCACGCTACTCTGGCATTGGTAAAAGACAGGTTTGCTGAAGGCAAGATCTCCTACTCTAGGATGAATGCCTCCAACATCTTGCTGCATAAAATCGTGATCAACTGCATCCGTCCAAAATCAACATCCAAGACTAATGTGTCTCGATCTGAAGCAAAGTTGATGTATGCCATCAATGCTGGCTACAAATTCTCTCTGCCTCACACCATCATGTTTCACATGTACAGGACAGTGATAAAAGACAAGGGACAACTCCCTTATTCTACTCTTATCATGCGCCTTTTCAGACATTTCAAAATTCACATTCCTGCATCTTTGTGTTTGACAAGCATTACTCCAATGGTGATTGGATTTAAAATGGTCACCAAGATACGTCTGAAAGAGCTTAACAAGGTGTTAGAGCGCATGAAGGAGAAGTCTCCCGTCAAGGCGAAACAAGACTCTACAACGGCCAAAAGGAAAGGCAAGGAGCCCATGGATGTTCCAGTAAAAAGGAAGAGAACTCTCATTTTGCAGGATGAAAAAGATGAGGATGAGATGACTCTTTCAGCCTTAAGGAACTTAAAGAGTTTTGTTAGCTTTAAAGAGACAGATGAACGAGAGACCAGAGAGGAGACAAAGGAAAGAGATGAAGGAAGAAGAGAAGAGGAAGAGGAAGGAAGAAGAGAAGAAGAGGAAGAGGAAGGAAGAAGAGAAGAAGAGGAAGAAGAGGCTCGAGATGATTCCTTTGAGCCTACCTTCGTTGTATCCTTGTCAAGCAACTCAGAACAGACAAGGAGTGGAACTGCTAGAGTGAAAGGAAAAGAAAAACATCAATCCCTTGCTAAAGCAGAACAATAAGAAGAATTCACTTCTCCACCTAAAGGCACAAAAACAGGGGGAGCTGCTAAAAAATGAGGTATTTCTTCACCTGTTATGACTAGTGATGTTAGTCAATCTGTAGCAGATCCAAAGGACGTGTACGCCTCTCACCATCCAGAACCAGACCTTGAGGCAGTCACTCCCAATCATAGTAGACAAACTGCTAAAGATCCCTCCAATCTCAAGAGTCCAGGAACAAATTCAACTGAATCAAGTGCTACACTAGCACAATCAGTGGATTTTTCAAGAATGATGGATATTCTATTGGATTTAAAGAAACATTAGTATGGTTTGGAGTATGAGATAAAAGATCTCAAAAAGGCTTTCTTGGCTACTTCAGTTTCGTTGCAAGAACAGTTATTTGCCTTGAATACTCAAGTGCAAGATCATGTGAAGGGTGAAGATTTACAGCAACTTAAGAAGACTATTGGAAAGCTTGAGAAGACAGTGGGGGAATTCCAGCTTGTTCGCTTGCCAAAACAGCCATGATTTTCACGCCACTCTTTTTACTCCATTTTTTTTTTATTCTCCACTTTTTGCTGTTGACAAAAAGGGGGAGAAGGTGCAGATTTGTCTTTCCTATCTTTATCTTGATGACTTTTAGACTTTGGTATTTTTGTTTGGTTATGGACTTTTGACTTTGGATCTTGACTGCTGCTTGACTTGACTATTATTGTGATTTGAATCTTTGATGCTTGCAATAACTTAGCCTAATATACTGATTGAGGATGGATAGTTATCTTGCAGGATTAACATGTTTTCTGTGGTTGCAGAATTGATACTATCCAAGTCCTAATTAACTTATTTTTATAAGTTATCATGTATTGCTTAAGTTTTGCTTTGCAGGACAAAAGTTTTCAAATCTGCAGAAAAGTTTTGTCACAATCAAAAAGGGAGAGATTGTTGGAGAAAACTCATTTATTGTTTTGAAGTTGACAAAACATTTCCATCAGTCTAGTCTGAAGACTTCCAAACTCAAGTGTTAAAGTTTGAAGAACTCCAGACTCTGCTATCAAAGTCTGAAACTGCAAGACTCAAGACTCAAAGTCTACCCTCACTGACAGTTTCCAGACCGATGAAAAGAAGACTTATCCAAATGCGAGTTTATCTTCAAGGATTCGGTTCATATGGTTTGTAGAAGATCTTACAACTGGAGATAGAACCTCGTGATCAATTATTCTTATTGGAATCAATTCGGATAATTAGATCTGTTGAAAGACGAAGTATATTTGGAAGGTTCTACTTATGGAAATTTAGATTCTGATTGTATGGGCGAGCAGGATTGGTGGGCTATCATCACATTCTTTAAATAACTCGAGATCTTCTTGATTGATTCGGTCCAACGGTTAAATTGGAAGAACTCCTTTAGAAAGTGCCAATGGTTGTAAAGGCATGAAGGAGTATAAAAGAAAGACACTCAAGTTATTCAAGAGTGTGCATGAAAGAGGAATTCCAAAGTCTGAAGCTCTTAGTTCTTTGCTATTTCAATCGTAGAGAGAGAGCAAACACTTGTGAGACTTTGAATAAGTGTAATAGAGTCTCTACACTGTAAAGTCAAGGACATAAGACTGTAACATCTCTTTTGATCCTTAGTGAAATCCAGTCAATGGGCTGTCAGCACAGGAGAGTGAACGTAGGCTTGATCTAAGACGAACCACTATAAACATTGTGTTTCTCCTTATTTCAATTTACATCTTCAAATAACTATTTACTACTATTTACGTTGCTAGCAAATTATTCTGAAGTTTAGTGAAAAATTTATTTATCACCTATTCACCCCCCTCTAGGTGATCTTACTAGCCCTTTCAATTGTGACATCACTAATAATTTGATATCATCAACATCAATATAGACATTGTCTTAATCTAATCTTTAGATTCGTTTGAGCTATTTACAAACAAAACAGTCTCGTGATCTTTTTTCATTATGGATTCACTTTTGTTCTTTTACACATTGTCATGAATATCTGTAAATACCATAGTAAATATTATACCAAGGATAGCTTTTAGATCATCAAAATTTTCCTTAAGATGTTTCTCCAACAGTGACAGCTTAACAACGACATCTAGGTGGGAATGAATAGGTTCACAAGAGCCAAAGCATTGTTCCCCACCCAAACAAGATCTGCAAACCTTTGTGTCACTACCATCTTCACGCCCACATCCATTACCTGATATCTGAACTTATGCAAAACAATGCAAAGTCCTAACCCACAACCTGAGCGGATCCATGAAGTCATCCATTCTTTAAAACAAGAATTTGAGAAAATTAATAAGAATTTGAATTTGGATTGGACCAGATATGTCGCGACCTAAATTTTGGGTGCACCACATAAAACTAGGTTAATGGATTACTAAGTCCGAAGACTTGGCACGGACTCTCCTAAGTCCTACCAATCGCGACTTAATATTAAGAAATTAACTAATTTAAACATGCAATTATACTCAATTTGGAGCCGCCACTAACTAATTAAGGTTGATTAGAAACCCAAGTAAAATTTGAGAGAATACTTTACTTTTGCAAACCAGAGATTCAATAGGTTCGGGAACATGGTTACGCTAGATTAATCTAACGCCTTTTCGGTACCTTTTATTTTTAATTTCAAATTATTTTGCAGGCATTATTGATTAATTTTAACCTAAGTTACTAACATGCAAATGATGGTCATGCGGGTGCACAATCAATAAAATAACATTCAATAAAAAAAAATGCTAATAAAAATGCATGCCCTAAACATGATTTCTAAATGACATGACACCTAATTTTTCTTTTTCTTTTAAAAATGTTAATTATATGCAATCTTAACTTAAATTTGATATGCATGAGTTTTAATTTAATGACATGTTGCATGTTCATATGACATAATTTGAATCATTATAATATGTGTGCAATTTAATTTACATAATCTTAAATATGCATGTACTACATGATATGTGATGGATAACGTGGTAATTCTATATGCATGTTCTTTTTATGATTTTTTATGATTATTTTTTATACATATATGCAACCTACACTAAATAATGATGACATGAAATATGATTAATTATAAACTAATTTATTGACTAACCAAGTAAATGACCTTTTGTGTTTTCTTTTTTAAATGACTTAATAATTCTTATTAAAGAAAGAAAATAAAGATATAATACTAATCTTCGGCCTTTTTTATTAAAAAATTGCACGATCGAGAATATTAAAACATTAACCTATGACCCTCTAACTAAAGCGCAACATGTGGTATGCAAATTATGAAATCTATATAACCTAAATAACATTTTTTGTTCTTTTTTTGTTTTATTAAAGGAAAATTAACCTAATCCTATATGAATCTAAAAAATCAAAATGCAAAGCTTTAAATATGAAATGCATATGGACCTAAGTACCTAAATTCTAGATATGACATATAATGCATGATATGTGATGATCAAATAACACACCAAAATACGTCCTATTGAAAATTCATCAATATAAATCAATGACATATTATTTCAATGATGCAAAGCAAATCATGAATTTTGTCATAAAAAGTCGAAATAATAAAAAATCTAACCCGACATCTCGCGGCTCAATATTTTTTATTATCATGACTTAATATGACAAATTTTCTAATTGGATAATGATAAAAATAAATCAAAACAAATCAAGTTAAAATAAAATAGAAAATAAATTATGGAATGGAATTCTAAAAAAAAAAAACACGTCCCAATATTCTGAATTAAACAATAATAACAAAATAAATAAATAATATGATATAAAATTAGTGAAAAGTAAGAGAAACAAACTACCTAGGGGTAAACTACTGGGACAAGAGGGCAGCGCCGGGCGGAGGGAGCTGTCGGCCGGCGTCGGGGTTCCAGTAGGGCTGGATGGCGCCGGGGCTGCTGGTGTCACGGAGGGCAGGGGCGGCGACGGCGTCGGACGCGGACCTGGAGTCGCGGAGTGCAGGGAGACCGAGGCTGTGGTGTGAGCGGAGCAGGTCGCGGCTCGGCGAAGCTTCAGGGCGGCGTCAGGACTGCTGGGCGGCGACGGCGTCGAGTGCGACGGACGCTGGGTCATGGTGCTCGCAGCAGAGGTGCTCGGGTGGAGGCAAGCAGGTTGCAGATTTGCAGGGCGTTGGGCGCGGCTGCGATGCTACTGCGCGTCAGGGGCGAGTCCAGCGAGGTGGCGAGTCTGGGGGGTGCCGGCGGCGTTGCGTTGCAAAGGCGCGTTGGAGCGGTGCTCGGTCGGAGGGCGCGATCGTCGGGTGCGGAGGAGTCGGGGCGTCGCGGAGGTGCGGTCTGGTGCGGCAGATCTCGGATCAGCGGCGACTGACAGATCCGGACGGGAAAGGGGAAGTAGCGTGGTCGCGGATGGGCTTCGTGGGCTGCTGGTGGAGGGCGGTGCTGCTAGTGCTCGAGCGAAGGCAATCGCCGGAGGGGAGTCCAACGAAGAAGATGACACTGTTCCCCCTTTTTTTCTTTTTCTTTTTTTCCTTGCTGACCGGTCACTGCGCTTTTCTCTCGGCAGCCTTTCCTCTCTCTCCAGCCACACGTCTCCTCTGTTCCTCTCTGTAGAAGCAAAAGCTACTTTTTGACTTTTTCCTTCTTTTTCTCTTTCTCTTTTTGTTCCTTCTTTGAACGAAAACCCCCCAAACGACAGAATTTTTTTTGCTCTGAATTTTTTTCGAATTCGCCCCCCCCCCCCCCCTCCCTTCTTTGAACGAAAAACCCCCCCAAATTTTTTTTTTGCCAAGCCTCGCCTCAACTCCAAGTCGTTTTTGCAAGTGAAATATTCGCTCAACAATAAAAAGGCTTCAATATCAAACAACTGAATTTTTTTTTAATTCAAATTTTTTTTTTGAAATGATGATATATGTTTAACAAGAAAAATGCTTCTTTATTCAAAAATTTCCAAAATCTCCCTCCAAATGTTTTTTTATTTTATTTTATGTGTTATTTATTATTCTCTATTTTTTATTTTCTAAAAGATAAGTTTGATCTTAAATGTTATTATTACTTAAATGCAATGCTATAAAATGCTTAATGTAATAAATAGTATGGTCAAAATTAGGTGTCAAGAAGATATAAATTAGGTATAAGTCAAGTCGAATATAGATTACTATAATTATATTATAAAAATATAGATCAATATTGGTTGAACTTTTTTTATTTGATCTATTCATTTGACGGCTCTACCGACTGCAAATAAATCAGTAGGAAGAGTACATTCGCTCACACGGGATTCAGCGTCCCATAATTGCGTGATGCATGGATCACCGAGAAGTCACCTCAGAGCTAGAAACGCCATGGGTCTTCGCAGGACAAATTCCTCTTCACTTTCTTTTGTACGGTCGAAAGAACGTTAAGGTGTGACGTGTTTGAAGGGTCCAGTTTGTGGCCAGACTTTGGGTAATTGATTGCTCCGAACGGTCAAACTGAATAATTGATCTCTTGTGGTTATCACTTCATCAGATTGAGCTGTCCTCCTCGTGCATGGAGTTTTCATCCATCGAAATATTCTCCCTGCTTTTACAAGAACGAAAACCTAATTCTTGCCGTGTCATTTCAGATTTCTCGTGAAGGATATTGCCGACATTCATACTATTCGAGTCTAAGAAAAAAAAAAGGCTATATGAGGTGTCTACAAACGTTTTAGGTTTTAGGTGGTTAGAAATGAACGTCGGAATAAGACAATAACAAGGAGGAAAAAGAATTCCACGCAACATTTTCTTACGAGAGGGTTTGTCCAAGGTGGAATCAACATGACTCACGAGAGAGCCGTCGTCGTCTTGGCAAGCAAGTTCTCATGACAATGAGGTATGCTTTCCCACGACTTGAAAAACATAGCGATTAAAGACGTGTCTGATTTGGCAGCAAATTACTTGATTGAGGTCCCGGGAGAAAATATTGGGTGGGTTTAACCCTCCACGTAGGCCAAATGTATCACCATACAAAAATCAACATGTGGCAAATTTGGGCCCACCTGTCAGCGCCCACTTCTTCGTTAACTCTCCGTCTCCTCCCCTCCGTTTCCGCCCACACCTCTATTTCCCTCTTCTCTCTTACTTCCCTTTTTTCGAGAAAATTTCCCTTGTTAGTCCGACACACGCAAGGAAAAGACAAGAAAAGCAGAGAGAGAGAGGGGGCCGGGAAAGAAGCGAGGAGGAAGTCTTCTTCTTCGGTCATCTTCGACGAGTATCCCCGCTCCCGACGCCGTTGCTTCCCACCGCCTCGATAAGCCGCTCTTGACGCCATTGTTTTTCCCGGCACGCCGCCGCCGCTGCCCCGAGCGCCGCGGCACCCTTGCTCGCCACTACGGACGTGACCCGATGTTTGCAACTTGTCATTGCCTTCCCTCTTGCGCCGATCCGCCTCCTCGACGTTCTTGCCGTTCCGTCACCAGCGTCGCCGATTCTATTCCACCATCGATGACGCCGTCGTTGTTCCGCCATCGACGATGCCAACGACGACTAGGTCGCCGTCTCGTTTGTCCGAGCAGCCGCCCACGACGTCTTCGCGCCCTCGTCCGCGACCCTCTCTCTCCCTCTTCTCTTTCTACTTCTCTTTTCTCCAACCGCCACCACCGTCACCGACTCTCCTCCTTCCGTAATAGACTCGCTCCACCGCCGCCGCGACTCGTCATCTTCCTCAAGCAAGACGATCGTCAAGGTAGTGGCGGCCACCGTGGCCGCCCGGCGGTCGTCGTGGCACCGGACTCGTAGACGAACACGGAGTTGGAATCGCCGTCGCCGTCCCTATCGAACTCCGATGCCTCGGAGGAATCCTCCCGGCGATGGCGGCATCGGTGATGGAAGGAGTGGAGCGATTCTAGGAGGGAGAAGCATAGGAGGAGAGAGAGGAGCGGCGCGGCAAGAGCGAGAGCGGTAGGAAGAAGGAGACGTGTGGATAGAGAGAAGGAGCGGAGGAGGTCGAAGAAGGATGAGAAGAGGAGTGGTAGGAGGAGCGTTCGCGGTGGATCTTCTGGTGGTTCCAATTTGGAGACTGCGTTGATTCGGAATCGGTTCTAAAGCGGCCATGAGCCGACTCGAGCTCGAGCCATGGCAAACGCAAGAAAAAAGAAAAGAGAAGTGGAGAGAGAAGAGGGGGAGAAACGGAGGGGAGGAGAGAGAGTAAATGGGAGAGAGACGGAGTTAATGGAGAGAGTGAGCGCTGACAGGTGGGCCCAAAATTTGCCACATGTCAACTTTTGTATGGTGATACATTTGGCCTACGTGGAGGGTAAAACCCACCCAATATTTTCTCAGGTCCCGGGGATTAAAGTGGAGAAAATATTCAATGCGCTAGTCCTACCCACTCAGAGTTTGACACGTGGCAAAGTCATATAATTGAATAGAAGGCCCCACAAAAGTTGGAGCTGGGGATCATAAAGTGATGGCAGCTCTTTTTAAGAAATTTGAAATGACTGCCCGGCTCCTCTTTCCTCCTTCGACTGACCTTTTCCTTTCTGGCAAAGGAGAACAACCAAAAATTGTTCCTTGCTCGAACGCTCCTTTCCCAACTCCACCTTCTTTCCCTCGCTCTCGCCTCTCCATTCCTCTCCCCAACGCCTCGACCTTGCCAATACCCGGACTCGACCTGCCCAAGACCCGAGGTCTCACTGCTCGACCTGAATGACCCGTCGCCTTACTAGAGCAACCGCCCTCCCAAGGATGATCCTCCTCGAAAAGGGACTTCGATTGGTTTCTCAATGAAAAGGAAAGAAACAACCAATTTTCCAATCTACAATTCATCATTTATCTAAGAAAAGGTGGTTTTTCAGATGACAAGACAAGCTACAGCCTAAGTCAATTCTTAAACAAACGCCAAATTGATCTCAGCAAAGATAATTTGGTAGTAAAATATCATAAAATTGTGATAAAACTAAGAGTTGCTGGTGTGAATAGCAATATTTAGGACTAATTGGATAAACTTTCATGCCTTTGTAATGCTTAAGAAGAACCTTCTTTTACTTAGATAAATCACGTATTATAGATTGGATAAATGCTTGTTTCTTTTCTTTCATTGAGAAACCACTCGAACTCCCTTTTTGAGGAGAATCGTCTCCTTACAAGGGTGGTTGCTCCAGCTGGGCAATGGGTCCTTCAAGGGCGAGTAGCGAGACCTGGAGCCTTGGGCAGGTCGAGTCCGAGTCTTGACAAGGGCGAGGCATTGAGGAGAGGAACGGATATGCGAGAGTGACAGGATGAAGGTGGAGTTGGGGAAGGAGCGTTCAAGCAAAGAGCAATTATCGGTTGTTCTCTTTTGTCAAAAAGGAAAGAGTGGGTTGGAGGGGAGAGAAGAGCTGGGCGGCCATTACAATTTTTTTAATACAGCTGCTATGCATCTATGATCCCCCAACTCCAGCGTTTGCAGGGGCTTTTATTTAATTATATGACTCTGCAATGTGTCAAACCCAGAGTGGGTATGACTAGGTATAGGCACGCCACGTCCATGGCTAACATGACCCTTTGATATTACTGTATATTTTCTCAATTTGTTATGAAAGTTTTCATGTCGCTAAGTGCTTCTTTCTAAATTAAAATATTAATTATGGGCAAAATAAAGTGCAAATGATTCATAGAATATAGCTGGGAGTTTCTTTAAACTTACCCACTAAGTACAATTGGAAAACACGTGATCACTCCGGATTATGACAATGAAGCACACTTAGCAATGTGAAAATTGACGCAAGAAATCCCCAAAGAAGCGTTTTTCTTTTCACATGTGAAAATGAGAAAAAGACCCTCCACCTCAAAGGACTCAATTTTAAAGGATAATCAGGACGCCTAGTGAGGGATGGACATATCCTAAAATTTCTTGCCAACGTGTATAATTATGCTTTTCAAACTGAAAATCTATGTCTTTGAGAACATTTAGTTTCAAATGTGAGATTCAACTCTTACACTTTACAAAAAAATTATAAAAATTTAATGGAATGATGAAAGTTAGAGTAGGATTTAGCACGTAATTTCTATTTAACCAAATGAACATACCAAAACTTGAGGTAGTGAAAAGTCACGACATGAATGAAAAGCGGCCTCTTGCCCGTAGAGGGATTCAGGAAAGCGGTGTGCTTCCGATCGCCGTAAGTCATCGATAACCACAGCACCTGGAGAGAGGTTGTGAGCTCAAATACCATCCTCGCCAATCCGATGTTCTTTTTGTGAGGGGTAGTGGAAAGTAAAAAAACTGAAAAATGTTATTGTCTCTGCGAGAGAGAGAGAGAGAGAGAGAGAGAGAGCATTCCCTCGTTTCCCCATCAAGAACCGAATCAACCCAAGCGGATAGCAAACAATAGAAATGTCAGATCTAGCCCCGAGTGAGTCGGGTCAACCATAAACAGTCCACCCAAATTGATCCATTTAACATATTAATTTGCAATAGAAATATCTTAACGCATATCCAACCCGTCTCAAGAATCTTCTTTAGCATTTTTCTCTTTATATTGTTCCCTTCAAAGAATGCATGGTTCCGAGGACCGGCATGTCGAGTAAGTGAGGGAGCTCGGGGTTGGGTTATGGACGGGACGTAAAGGTGGTGATGAAAGTCTAGTCCAACCCATTCACAAATCATGAAACGTGTTCGGGCTTTGATTTTCATTTAAATATAATAGATATCTTAATATATTGGTTAATGACCGTTTAATAATACATTATTTGATGCAATGTTTTTTTGGTTTTAATTGCTGATTATGCAATTCTAATATCCATACAAAAAAATAAAGCAAATGCAAAAAAAGAAACAACCCAAGCCATATTGGGTTATTAAATAGATTTTGGACCCATTTTAACAGATCTAGTTAGATTTCACATTCGCTACTAATCAAGCAGTTGATTAATAGCAAATGTGTAAACGAGGGAATGCTCTCTCTCTTTCAGACTCGACTTCACTTGACAAAAATCAGCAGAGGCCTTTGCAATTCGTTTGTTCCGAGGAAAAAGTTCAGTAATTTCGACTCAAATCACACGAAACTTCCCCATTCCAATACCTCACTCCTCTCTGACCAAAAAAAAAAGAAAAAAAAAATACCTCACTCCTCTCCATTTAAATGGCCTGCGTGCTCACAAAACTTCACACGGCTATAATTTTAGGGGGAAAAAAGAACGCACTTAACACGAAAATCCCAAATGAGAGCCCTCCATGCCAACCAACCCCATCCGGATGATGATCCGGAATCACCTCTCCCATCTCCAGAGTCGCTGCGGATCTGCAGGTACAAGCTTATTATCGGCCACTGTGTCGCATTTGCTGTACCCGCCATTCTTGCCCTAGCCATGGTGATCTTCCTGGCAATACCCGCCTTGATGCCACCGGAGTTCGGGCTTGACCTGGACTCTTCCATTTCGTCCCCCAACATCTCCACTGTCCAATGGAACATCTTTCTCTCCGTCAAGAACCCTAGTAGGCTCCTCGTCGTCAAGTACACTCACGTGAGGCTCCTTTTGAGTTTTGGCCAACTCCCTCTCCCTCATCACTTGGTCATTCCCGCCTTCACTCAGGGCCCTAGCAATGTGACCACAGTCCCAGCCATGGCAACAGTGGCGAACATCAATGACTTGAGCGCGAAGGGCCTGGTGAGCGCCTTGAAGGACCGCAGGAACGTGACCATCAACATAGAGGTGAAAGCCAAGCGGAGGCTGCACTTGGGTCCATGGTGGGTGCCCATGTTTGATGCATACGCCTCATGCATGGACGTGACCTTCGTGGCTCAGACCGACAGCCAGGGTTGTAGCGATTGGAGGATACTCGAAGGCACCCTGGGCTGCACGCTCGACATCCTCACTCAACTCTGGTAAAAAAAATTACAAGTTCCTGCTTATTGCAACAGAAATAGGTTCGGAAAGATCATTAGTAGGGAGAGAGAGAGAGAGAGAGAGAGAGAGAGAGAGAGAGAGAGAGAGAGAGAGAGAGAGTTCTTTTAGGTTGCTCAAGTTCCCAACAGATGTGGACCATTGAGTCTACGAAACTATTGAGATTATTCCCATACAAAACGAGGCCAATGAGGGATCTCCCCGCTTCTCGAGCAACCGGACCAGAAACTTAATTTTCCAGGAGGCTAAGTACAATTAGCTTGGTCCTGTTTACTTTGCAAGTGGGAACTGAACCAGTGACCCCGTTCTTTCCAGCGTCTGGGCAATGAAGACCTCCCGAACTGAACTAGCGGCAGTTTGTTCGGCGATGAAGTTGATGATAGCTTAGAGAGAGTGAGAGTAACCACAACGCCCACCCCCTCCCCTTCTCACTTCCACCTAACCATCTTGATCTGGATATTCTATTAATAAAAACCTTAATTCTTCCGGTCACGTGTTTTCGTGTTCTTTTTGCAGATTCTGGAGACTCTGGATTCCACACTTTTGGGCATCAAATGGAGGTTTCTTTACTGGCCTATTTGCTTTGGCAAATAATACAAGTTTTTGAGGACTGTTCGAGTTATTGCCCAAGATATAGTTTGTCACTTTATGTCTTTCCTCTTTCCAAGAATTTTATCAGCTGAGATGAAGCCGTGATGCTGTATCACTTTTCTTCTGTACCAACTCAAGAACTTCAGCCAATCATTATTATGGACATCGCATTTGTCAAGCGTATTCATCCTAGGTGTGGTCGAATGAAGCATGCAATCGTTGAATCCTCCCTCAAAATCTACGTGAAAATCTTTTCTCCATTTTCCACTCGCATAAGTGGTGAATGAACGCGACCCGGAAAAACCCTAGCATGTATCTAGTAGCCATACAAAGGTCCCTTCCATATTATCCCATAATAGCACAGAACCAAAAAGTGTTGATTGGAAATGGTCATTTACACCTGCAAATGGAGCAAAAAGTCAAACAGCATTAGAAATAAGAGCTTTGAATATTGCCTTAGCTTATGCTTCTTTTGGGAATCTTGATGCGGTCAGAAACTAATTTAAATTTTTGTTTAGAAAAATGGAACATTTCGAAACAGTCAACTATTTCAAAATATTACGAAGGAGAATGGTGGCAAGAAGAGCTCACATAACTCAATAAAATTATAAAGATCAAAACGTTATGGCAGCGACATTACATAATTTAAAACCTAGCACATAAAAAGCTGGAACTATAATAATCAAGGCAAATAAGATTATATAAATTTATCGAGAATATGAGATAACCCAAAAAGATAGGGGCAAAATGTATTAATTCATCGTGAAAAATGGTTTTTTCCTAAGAATGATTCGATTACGATGAGATCTTATCTTGTGACAAGGTATTCATAGAGAAGCTTGACCTAACCTCCCTTCTTTAATGGACATTCATATGAATTGGGGTAAGTCTTTGAGAATAGCGTGTGTACTTAGACCCATCATCGACGAGAAAATAATGGATACCACTGTTGTGCCAATGCATCAAATTACAAGTCTACTGAGCTTGCGAAACGTATCACAAGTGGACCCCACTGTTGGAGGAATTTCCTCTCTCTCTCTTCCCACGCTCAACCCCTCCTAGCTCTGCCCCCTCTCTCTCCCTCCAACTTACGACCAACCCCCCCTCCGATGAACCAACCACCATGCCGCTCCTGTGGCTCATCCGTTGCCTCCGCCATTGCTAAATTGCAACTCCCTCCCGACTCTACCCTCTCTCTCTCCCTCCAACTCACGACCAGGCCGTCGTCCAACGAACCGGTGTTCCGTCTCTAGCTCCAGCAAGTCCGTTAATCTACCATTGTTGAATCGCAATGAACCACTGTGCTGCCATCGACTCCTGACCAGCAAGATCAAACCCATCTCCAAAGGGTTTTGGACAATGAACAGACAAGGTGAAAAAATTCGACGATTTGGTGAAGGCAGAGGCAACGGACAAGCGAGAGCGGGAGCGGGAGGAGCGGGAGGGGTGTCACAGTAGTTAGTTCAATGGACAAGGGCTCAGTTGTGATTGAGAGAGAGAGAGAGAGAGAGAGAGAGAGATCTAGAATAGGAGAGAGGACTTCCAAAGAGGAGTTCAAATTTTCTTTGATAGTGGGGCTCACTTGCGACACATGTCGCAAGCTCAATAGACTCGTAATTTGATGCATTAGGACAACAATGGTAACCTAATATTTTCTCATTGCAGATCGCCAAAGCGATGAGAAATCCACAATGAGAAAAAAAGATAACGGTCGTATTTCCCAAATGAAATCAATCAATCAAATGATTTTGTTGGAAATAAACACGAAGGATTATGTAAAAACTTCATAGTAAGGCCAGGCCTCACCAAGTGTAAGTAAGGTTTGTCATCTCTAGTGGCTATTGGCTAGTGAGGTCGACCTTACTAGTCCTCGCCTTTGGCTAGTCACCGAGGTTTGGAGATCGAATGAAAGAATGAAAAAGAAAAAAGAAAGAAAAAATAAATAAATAAAAATAACTCAAAATATTAAATTATCATTTAAAATTGTCTACATTAGTGTCGGTCATGTCACGAAGAACAATTAGTATTCATCCCCCGGTCACACTTTTTCCCATTAATAAATTAGCAATATAATCGTCATTGACTTCCAAGTTTCATTCATATTGAAGTTATTAATCCATATTTTATGGTGAACATAACAAAGATTACTTTTTTGTAGGGATGAAGTGGGCCCCGTTTTTAGAGACCAACCCGATTTTATTGCATTAGAAGCATAAGAACGGACGACTTTGAAAATATACAAATTGACAACCTTGTACGCAAATTGTCCCAGCCGACACTCGTGACCCTCGTGCATCAGGCAAAATCGCAATCTTGTCATCGGGCAAAAGTTCTAGTCATTTTCCAAACCTAGCAGATCTCTGGTAGCCATACAAAGGTCCCTTCCAGATCATCCCATAACAGCACAGAACCAAAAATTGTTGTTTGGAAATGGTCATTTACACCTACATATGGAGCAAAAAGTTGAACAGCACTTGTGGATCGTCATTTTGAAATAAGAGCTTTGAATATTGCCTTGGCTTATGCATCTTTTGGAAATCTTGATGCGGGCAGAAACTAATTTAATTTTTTGTTTAGAATAATGGAGCCTTTCGAAACCCTTCAACTATTTCAAAATATTACGAAGGCGAATGGTGGCAAGAAGAGCTCACATAACTCAATAAAATTATAAAGATCAAAACTTTACGGCATCAACGTCACATAATTTAAAATCTAGCACGTAAAAAGCTAGAACTATAATGATCAAGGCAAATAAAACCATATAAATTAATCAAGAGTATAAGATAACCCGAAAAGATAAGAGCAAAATGTATTAATTCATCACGGAAAATGGTTTTTTTTCTAAGGATGATTTGATTACGATGAGATCTTATCTTGTAATAAGGTATTCATAGAGAAGTTTGACCTGACCTCCCTTCTTTAATTTACATGCGTATGAATTGGGGTAAGTCTTTGAGAAGAATGTGTGTACTTAGACCAATCATCGAAGAAAATATTGGATATCATTGTTGTGCCAGTGTGTCAAATTGCTAGTCTATTGAACTTGCAACATGTGTCACAAGTGCACCCCACTGTTAGGGGAAATTCCTCTCTCTCTCTCTCTCTCTCTTCA
This sequence comes from Eucalyptus guilfoylei, assembly GCA_016097605.1. NCBI lineage: Eukaryota > Viridiplantae > Streptophyta > Magnoliopsida > Myrtales > Myrtaceae > Eucalyptus > Eucalyptus guilfoylei. Next base: position 3,102,530 of record CM027861.1, read on the forward strand.
ATTCACAACTGAGCCCTCCTCCGATGAACTAATCTATGACATCCTTAATTTCAGGTTCTTATTTCAATTGAATAAGTTGGGTCTTTCGTCAATGCAACTATAGTGTTTTTCTCTGAAATAGCCACTCATGAGATAACTGGCATATCCGGTGAAGCCATTAAAGGATTTTAATGTAATAAACTTGAGAACTCGACTAGAAATCGACTGCTCGACCATGTCAATTTGCAAGGGTTATTACGGCATAATTAAAAATCGATCGAAGATCGGAGATAAGTCGATTCGATTTAGATGTGTGATCAAAATGTGGGTGATTCCACCTGATTTCAAAATTCTCGTCGATCGCACTAGACCGATTTTCTTTCATTTTGGGTACCCTATGTCCGTATTTGAAACTTTGAGATTTTCATGACCACCGAAAGTCGCCAATATGTCGAAGAGGTATGTGTGGCTTGAAGAAAATCGACCACGGGTCAATTACACCAAAAATTTCTAAAAGTTACCCGGCATGTTAGGTCACGCTAAAACCGCGTCTGATTAAAAGTAATCGCGAATTTGAATTCAATTTCAAAAATTGAAAGTTCGATCATATCATGAGTTATTCTAGAAACGTTGACTCACCTTTCGAGAAATTTCTAGCAAGTTTGGGATTTTTACGGAAAATCGATTTGGATGATTCGGAAAACGAATAGAAATTTAGATTGGCCAATTCAAGGGATTTTTGGCATCTAGTGTGAGTGAATTGATGAAAGGAAATTTTGTGGGCTTTTTCGCAACAAATCGGACCTCAATCGGAGAAGTTTGTTCAAATATTCAAATTCCGAGAAAAAGAAAGTAAAATTCGGAATTGAAAGGGGTGGCCGTTTTTGCTACCTGAGACTTGTTATTTTGGGAGAATTATGGTGCAAGGAAGCAAGTGAATGCCAAACTTTTTACATGGAAATTTGTATGACCAAATTTGGATTTAAATAGGATATTTTCTTTTTTATTTTTGATTTTTCCCCTTCAGCTGACATTTCCCCCCATCTCACGCACGTTTTTTCTCTTTTCTCTCTCCCTCTTGGCTGACCAAGCACTGGTCTCCTTTTCACTTTTTCTCTTTGACTGGTAAAACCATCCTTATCCTCTCTCATTATTTCTCTCTCTCTCTCCTTCTTTTATTCTTTTTCCCCTGCACGTTTTCTTTTTCCCTTTGCTGGTTCATTGTCCCCACCAAGACCGACGGACTCTTCTCCTTTTGTTCTTTTCGCTATCCATTTCCCTCGCATATTCTGTCCCACCGATGCCCCCACCCGCATCCATTTCTTCTTCGCCAACACCACCAAAGCACCATCCCACGTGCGGTTCGCTCACCGCTTTTCCATCGAGCCCACCAATTCGGCCCTTTTCTTTCAGCAAGTCGACGTCAACGGCCGCAACTTCATCCTGGCCTTTTTGTTCGGGCAAAAGCCCAATCAGCAGCTCCATTTCAGTAAGCTCAGTTGCCTCAACTCGGCCCAGTTCATGGCCATTTCAGTCACGGCCCTTATCACCACTCACGGTCGCCGAACCTAGCCTGGAATCGTGCCCGAACCAGCCACCGTTGCAACTCCTCGGGCCCAAATTTGAAGCTGATCCAGCAGGGGTTGTGGGCTTTGCGAGGCCATTTTCGGATCCGTCCCGACCCCGCTTGGCAGTCCCCCTTTGGAAGTTGTCGTTCCTTGCCGCGACCCCATCGTTTTGATCCGAGCAAATGGTTAATTAGGGTTTAGTTTAGACTAAGCTAGGATTAGGTGGTTAGTTAGACTTGGTTAGTGAATTTAATTAATTACCGATACATGTTAGGTGGATAGTTAGTGCAATTAGGGCCTAGACAAGCTCTAGTATTTATCTAGAGTAGTTCAGAAATTTTCCGGGCTCATCTCGGCTTCCAATTAGGTTTTTTCGGGCCTAAATCGCATTTTTTGCATTTATTTAATTAATTTTTCATAATTATTTATTTATTTATTTATTTTTTTTTGAAAATTAGACCGAGATAGTCGGTGACCGGAATTTCGTGCTGATTGCAGTGGTGCATTCCGTTTATTTAATTGATTGCTATTTTGTACAAATTAGCTGTGTTTTGTGAAATTGGGTATTTATCCCATATTTTAATAATTTTGGTAATTGATTGGAAAATTATTAAGCGTCAATCTATAGCGCCAAAAGTCTATTTTGGGACTGTTGAAACTGGTGGGAAGTTCAAAATTGAAAATATTGTATTTTGGCTATGACCGACCGTGTACCCACACACGTGTATTTTTATCAAGAATGATAAAGAGGTTGAATTGGTTGTACGATTGGAATGGTATACTATATCAGCCTACGAGCGATATGTCAACTTAGCAGATAGTAGTATACCGGTATACTATATCAGCCTACGGGCGATATATTAGCTTAACCGAGAGCAGTATACCTTATCAGCTTATATTGAGCAATGTCGATATACTATATCAGCCTATAGGCAATATGGCAGCTTAGATAGAGAGCAGTATACCCGATCATCTCATAAGCGAGCTATTTATCAGCTTAGCAATGAGCAGTCCTGATATAATCGGACTTATAGATAGTATGAAATGAGTCGACCAAGAAATGGTCGTGATGACATGTAATCGACTGAGTCGATTGATTGATGAGTCAATCTGAATTGATTGAATTGATTGGATGATATGATAGTGAGTTTATGAATTAAACTGATTTATAGGAAGAAGTGGAGGCCCAAGTAAGTTCTATACCTCATGATTGTGCTTAGGCAGCCCTTATGGTGTATTTTCTTCCTAATTAGGGCTCGGAGGTAGAACTCACTAAGATGTTGTCTCACCCCATTGTGGGATAACCTTTTAGGTCCTTGGATGGAGATTTCCCCTAAACTGCATGGTCGTCCCGTGAGGATTACAGAGCAAATTTCCAATTTTCCCGATCCTGAAGGTTTTTGGGTGTATGACCTAATTGTAACCACGGTTTGGATCGAAGAGGTTCCATATCAGGAAATACTCAACCGATTCAGCACATGGTTCCGTACCAATCCCTTCGGTATTAGACTAGGTCCTCTCAGATCTTTCGATGTCCCCTCTGTAGTGCTTGAGGCCGCTCGAGACGAGGATCCGGTTGATCCTTCAGATGGCGCAGTGGAGGACCCATCGTCTCGCCCTAGCCCTGTGGACTTTACCAAATCCGCGAACGAGTCGAACTAATTGATCGTAGAATAGCTTGTTTTGAGAATCGACCTTTTTGTAGAATTTGTTAATATCGGCTAGTAATGTGTATGAATTAGTCTGATATGTTTAAAGATGTAGTTTGGTTTCTAATAATTTGTGGTCCTACTTTTCTATCACATCTTGTTGTTGTCTGGGGATTTATTTAATTGCTTCCGCATGTACATTAAAAAGAATGGGTCGGCGACTCATCTTGGGACATCGCTAGTAAATTGACTAAGAAAAGATAGGCACGAGCTCGGAGGATCATGGCGTGACATCCCCGTTTAATGGTATCAGAGCATGTTAGTGTTTGGAGTGATAAGGTGCAATGAGTCATGGGATAGTTAGTAAGAATGATCTTTATTTTATGTTGGTGCATATCCGTGATAGCTGATTGGTAGAATTCTTTGTTGGGTGTGGATCACTCGAATTCTAATATGGTATTGGAATTAGAAAACAGGTTTCTATAAAGATCCTGTAGTATGAGTGATCAGAAGTCGAGGGCTCCTAGTAAGAGGGCAGTAGCCTTGGTAACTCGTGGTAAAGCACCGACAAAGGTCGGTACCCAAGTCCTCACTAGGTTGAGATGGAGACACATGAGTAAGGAGGTAGGATTTTGCAACCTCCACACCGCATAGAACGCACACAGTAAATCGTAAAATATATATAGGATCAAACCCAAAAAACAAAAGATTAGACTCTCTTTATGACCAAAAAATAAAAAACCCAATACCTCCAAATAATCTATTTGACTGCAGAAATACCAATTGGACAAAAAATTCAGTTGTGACTTTAAAATTCAGGGACACTTCAATCATGAATCTCATGTTATTCATATTGCATGACGACGACATATGTTGCATTATCCGGTATCATGTGGAAATTGGATACTTCTGCCAGTTATAACCAATCCCAACGCAAGGATTCAATTTTGAGTGAACGATTTTGCAATTAAATCAGGTCAATATAAACTAAGGATTTGTTTGCTTCACTATTTGTGTAATTCTTTTATCTGCACAACTCATTTCTTCTATCGGATGCAATGTATGCATTAGTTTGGTGGTAACGATTACCCCATGAACATTAACAATCTCAGGAATAAATATGAAGAATGGCTTGCATAATCAAACCATTGCAATATATGAACATCCATATTTCACTTTGAGACAATGTATCGAGCAAGACATGACAAGATTATGAATATTATTAAAATGCTAGATGATCATAAATTGACAATAGCATAACGTGTCACGGAGAGTGACAAAATAATTAAATATTAAATCATGCATTCATAAAATATTTAAAAGTGGTCCTATCAAAATCTCACATGATATCAAAGTATGAGATCCTAAGTTCATATTTTAGAGTAATAGAGCACGTGAAATTCACATGCAATTTTCAAAGCGCCAGATCAATTTTGGGGAACTTGAAAAGATTTCAGTTCCTTTGAAGGGGCAAATTGAGAACAAATTTATGTATATGGGTACTTTGAAAATGCCGTGCGAGTGCAGGGCTATTTTGGAAATTTTTCTAACTTCCATGGATGCACTACATCATTTTCCATTTCCCCAGTTTCACTCTAGAGGGAAAACAATAAAGAGAACTTCTGCTGGAGAATCATAATCCCGACCCCCAATCCATCGTCCCCTCAATTAAGAAAGAAACCTTCCCCAATCTCGCACACATCCTCCTGCACAATCCTCGTCCCGATTCTAGCCGAAAATTCAAATCTCCAATCGATCCCCGAAAGCTCCGACCGGCGACGTTGGAAATGGGTTCATAACATTTCCTAACTAGACCCATTTATTTTAGGCTTTTTATTTTGTAACCCAAGTTAGACACCTCAAATTTGAGCAGACATTTTAATTGGCTGTGAATGGCTGTTAACTTTGTGATTTGGAATTTTCGCTCAGAACGATATCCGGCAAGAAGTAGGGAAAAGCGTGATCGATCAATATCTACGGTGGAGAGGCCATTTCAGATCGCACCAGCGTTTCAAGTGTTTCGTCCTCGAAATTATATGACTGTGTCAAACTGCGCTCAGCTGAAGTTTCCACCGTCGGTATCCGGGAACCGCCTAGAGCATCTAAAGAGGCTGCTGGCTCGAGTAGTTGAGAAAAGGCGGCAGTTACCGGAACCAAAGAGTCAAAACCGGAGATTCAAAGTAATTCTCGGAAAAAGAAATCTGGGAAGGTCATATCGCCAGCTGAGGCAGCCAAAGGTTCCGTTGTGCTCCAGCAGGGTAAGCCCTTTTCGTGCCAAGCCTGCAGGCACAGGTTGGTGAGCAATTGCTCATCCTGTGGCAAGATTGGAGGGAGAGGGGCCTACGTAACTCCGGTGCACTTGTTTGAAGGAAGGAAGCCAGTATACCGGTCCCAACGAAACTGCACTGGTCCTTACAGAGGCTGAAGCTGCCGCAGAAGCTTACGCCAAAAGACTCTTGGAATATGATCGAAACTCTGCAGCGTGTGCAACGGTTATCGATGACCAAAGAGACCATTACGAAATTGAGGGCAACAGGTGGTTTTTGAAGGAGGTATATCGCCTTTTGGAATCTTGATAAGTTGAGAGGTTTACTTCGTTACTTGAGGCCTTGTATGAAACGTTCTAATCCCTCACAGGAGAAGGAGCTCTCGAAAAAGAAGAAAGAGGAGATCAAGGAAGCTGAGCGGGCAAAACGAAGCGAAGTGGTCGTGATCCTTGACTTGGATGGTCGCAAGGTGAGCACGTTCTCTTTAGGAATTCGTCAAACTCCACGACTTTAATCTTGCCAGCTTTCCGCAAAAAAATGAAGAAAAACGAGTGAGCGTGTCTAATTTTGCTACTCTTTTCCAGTTCCATAGCAGCCAAACATATTGTAAGAGTCTTCAGATTGTAGTACTCTGGTTTTTTTCAGATTTAGAACGATACATTAACAATTTTGTGGCTTTTTGTCTCGATGCTTTACACCTGGAAGTGGAATTGGTGAATGATGAGTTGTGGTGGCAAGGTTAGTAATGTGTCTCCAGGCCAAATTAGCTGCTCTTACACAAAGCAAAACCAATGGTCGCTTCTTTGCAATCAGAGGGAAAGCTTTCTACATGTTCTTTTAACAGCTAACAGTATCGTCCATGGATGTTCAATGAGTTCTTTTCTAATTTGTAATTTCGGTTTGTTTTTGATAAGCTAGCATGATGTGGAATGGGTGCAGGTCCTCTTCGATGAAGATGGGGTTTCAGAAAAGGAATCCCACCGGACAAAAGGGAAGTGACCCGGATAAAACCGAACCCAACTCTTAGAACTCGACCACTTTTTATAGATCCAAGCCCGACGAAGAAGCCGAACAAGTCTAAAGTGCCGAACAAGAGTCTCGAGTGCAGATTATACTTTGAAATCGCCAAGAGGGTGCAGCAAGAGAGAATCAGTGTGGAAACACTCGATGGTTGATGACCATGTGGAAACGACCTCAAATGGAAACTCTTGGAAACTCATCATTATTAGACGATGGCATAGACAAGATTTGCCGGCTTTTTCTCATCGACTCCGCTTTTCTTCTTTTACAGTTGTGGAGCAGGAATTGCAAAACGTGTGTTTTCTGTTTTAAGCGGACTGGTGTAGTTAAGCATGTTTGTCTAGACAAATAGTCAGAATGCATAAAATAATACATCACCGGCAAAATGCTTGGAGAATTTGAGAAAGACATCTTGTTGGAAATAACGGTAGGCAAACACCAGCACATGACTAGAGAACCTTTAAGCAATTAAGGAGCGGTAATGCCAAACGAAGAGAGAACCTGTAAGATTGCACCGTGAGATTTTTGGATTTACACTGATAAAAATCCACTAGTAAGAAATAGATAATGGAGGCAAAAGCAATGGCGAATTGTCATCAAATAAAATCACTTAACTACTTACTCTCATTGCCTCCTTTTCCACTGGAAAAGATGTAGGAGCTTTCGAAATTGTATGCCGAGGCATGATCCGAAATATTAAGTTAAAAGGACAGAATCCTAAGTAACAGCATTTGAGAGACTAAGAGAAATACACATTTTTGAAAGAAGTACAGCATAAACCAGTAACAGCATTTTAAGTAAAAAGGCTAGGAAAGACAACTCCAAACAGATGCCCAACCGACGCCCGAATTTGGAGAAGCCACCAGAGTCTCTAGAATCTGAAAAAAAAGATCAGAACAAAATCAAACTTTTTTATATCAACAGAATAAAGTAGACAAGATGATTACTGTCAGTGTGAAAAAATGAATTTTGGGAATATTTTCTTCGTCAACTTCCGGATTGAAACTAACGGAAAAATTCATCAATAGTGGAAAATATCTCTTCTTCGAACCGGAAAGTCCATGTTGCAAAATAAGAAAAACAACGTCCTGTATCTGAAATGGAAATCAACACTGACAATCTTCTTTGCTTCGCCATCTCACTAATCACGGCGAGTCTCTTGACCCTAAAGGTGAACAAAGCCGATCTCGATGGACATGTTGCTGCTGCAGAAGCTTAGCCTCCTCGACAGAGCTCGTTTCCAATAGCGGCTCGTTTCCGATGGCAGAGATTTACGCGCCGTCCAGCTAAGCCTATGCCTAGGGCATGGGCGTCAGCGTTAGGCTACGCCGCATATGTTTTTTCCTGTTTAAGCTTGGAGTCGAGCTAGGTCTCGGCTATAGACGCTGAGCAACACCTCCAGATCTGGCGGCGGCAACTCGAACATTGCTGGCGGGACGTCTCTGAGCGGCAAAGATAGAAAAGGAAAGAATATAGGAGGCGACATGAGGAAGAAGGTGGAGCAGCGACAGCGATTGGGGGCTGCGCATCCTAAGATGCGGCAGCGGCCGGTGCTGAGCGTGGCGTCAGCGGCTTCGACGGTGGTGATGCCGACATGCAGCGGGCGGGCATGGAGGCGACTGAGGGCAGGATGAGGAAAAGAGAGAAGAGAGAGACAAGGGTATCCTCAGTAAATATGCCATTGGGGGGCCCTTCTTGCTCTCCCGTACGAGGTTTTCTTTGGTCGGTCCAGTACGAGGTTCGAGAACCCGACATTGACTTTTGATGACGACTTCCCTGATTTGGTGGTTTATCTTTTTATTTGTTTATTCCATTAGATGAGGTTAGTTTTGGTCAATATCGCGTAAATAAGACTTAAAAATAAAATGGGGTGCCTGTTTTAACCACTAAGAAAATAATATGAAAGTCGACAAAAAAATCAGGCGAGAAAAAATAAGTTATTTATGGTCTGTAAATATATTTCTTTCATGGAACTTCAATTCGACAAAATATTTATTTAAAATTTGATGGTATGGCCGTTTAGATCTCATATCATGAATAGTGCATACCTATATTAAAAAAATTAAAATAGGAATTTTCTTTTCAAACAATGAAAATTAATTTTCAGTTCTCTTTTTCAAATCCCCGATTGTATTGTCATTTTCAATATTTCCTCAATGCCTACCAATTTCGAGCTTTGACCGAAGTCCCATTACCGAAGAGAGAGAGAGAGACGGGGTGGTGATAATCGATGGCTCCTATGTAAAAAGAAGCAGTTCAAGAAGAGCGTGGCCGTGGCGGAGCGGCACCCCCAGCTTAAGCATCGACAGCTTCTCATTTGTTTTGTTTTGCGCATCAACTCCATTGGGGAACAAACAAAACAAACAATTGCCCCGATACGACGATAGTAACACAAAACTAAGCAGGAACTTATACTTACCAGAGTTGAGTGAAGATGTCGGCCGTGCAGCTTAGGGTGCCTCCGAGGATCATCCAATCGCTACCACGCTTGCCGTCAGTTGGAGCGGTGAAGGTCACGCCCATGCACGAGGCGTACACATCGAACACGGGCACCTACCACAGACCTAAGCGTAGCCTCCGCCTGGCCTTCGTCACCACGTCGATGGTCACCTCGCTGCCCTTCAACGACTTCACCAGGCCCTTCACACCCAAGTCATTGACAACCGCGATTATTGACAGGGCCTCGGCTCGGACAGTGGTCACATTGTGGGGACCCTGAATGAAGGTAGGAATAAGGCAAGGACGAGAGAGAGGGAGCTGGCCATTGAAACTCAAAAGAAGCTTCATGTGAGTGTACTTGACGGCAATGAGTTTGCTGGGGTTCTTGACAGACAGAGCGATGTTCCATTGGGCGGTGACGTGGGAAGTGGAGATGTTGAGGGATGAGAGGGAAGAGACTGGGTTGAGCCTGAGTTCGGGGGACATAAAAGCGGGTATTACCAGGAAGACAATCATGCCGAGGCCGAGAGGAGCGGGTATGGCATATGAGATGCAGTGGAGAATGATCCACTTGTACCGATCGGACTGCAGCGGCCGCGGTGATGTTGGATTATTATCCCGGGGGGGTGGGGTGGCGCGGAGGTCCGTCATATGGGGGTTCTTTTTTCTCCTGAAAAATGTGTGAAGTTTTTGAGGAGGGCGCAGAATTTATAAGGGGAATTGGGAAATCCTTAGTTTTTGGGCAGTCCAGAGAGAGAGAGAGAAGGCGGGGCTCCTGTTTTTTTCTAAAGGGGGGGGCGTCCTTTTCATTATTTGCAGTCGCGAAATCCTTGGTTTTTTGCAGTGAGATTTTCTCGAGAGGGAGGGGGAGGGGGGCGGTGCTTTTCATCATTTGCAGTCGCGAAATCCTTGGTTTTTTACAGTGAGAAAGGGGGCGTCCTTTTCTCTTTTTGCAGCCGCCAAATCCTTGGTTTTTGGGCAGTCCAGAGAGAGAGAGAGAGAGAGAAGGGTGTCCTTGTTTTTTTTCTCGCAGTCCAGAGAGAGAGAGAAGGCGGGGCCCTGGTGTTTTTCTAAAGGCTCTCGGTTTTTTTCTAAAAGCTGAAGGCGGGGCTCTGGTGTTTTTCTAAAGGCTCTCGGTTCTCTAAAAGCTAAAGGCGGGGGTGGTTTTTTTTTTTTTTTTTGGTAGTCGTAAAAGAGAGAGAAGGGGGGTGTTGTTTTTGAGAAAATATATTTTCTCTTCTTTGCAGTCGCATCGGGAGAGCGGGGGTGTTCTTGTTTTTCTGCAATCGCATGGCCAAAAAAGAGAGGAGAAAATATTGGTTGCCTCTAATATAGCCAGCACAACAAAAAAGAAGAGGTTTTCAATTAAGGGTATGTAAAAAAATTGGGAACCACCTGAACCGTTCGGAGCTAGACCGGATCGCTCGAGAACTGACAGTTCCCATGAGGACCGATCCTTTTTCTGATTCCAATTTAGTGGAACCGATGAGAACCGGTCTAGTTTTCAGTTCTAAACGTGGAATCACCCACCCGCTCATCTAGACTGGATCAGTATGTGTGTAGGTATATTATATATATTTATATATATATATATTAACGTAATTTTTTCCTAGGATGAATGGATCGGTTCTCATAAATGGAGTCACCGTTAGAGAAATTTTCAGTAAAAAGCTAGAACTATAATGATGGAGGCAAATAAAACTATATAAATTAATCTAGAGTATGAAATAACCCAAAAAGATAAGAGCAAAATGTATTAATTCATCATGGAAAATGGTTTTTTTCTAAGGATGATTTGATTACGATGAGATCTTATCTTGTAACAAGGTATTCATAGAGAAGTTTGACCTAACCTCCCTTCTTTAATTTACATGCGTATGAATTGGGGTAAGTCTTTGAGAGGAATGTGTGTACTTACACTAATCATTTACTTAAACTAATCATTGAAGAAAATATTGAGTACCACTGTTGTGCTAGTGTGTCAAACTTTTAGTCTATTGAACTTGCAACATGTGTTACATGTGAACCCCCACTGTTAGGGGAAATTTCTCTCTCTCTCTCTCTTCGCGCTTAGCCTCTCCTAACTCTGCCCCCTCCAATGAACCAACCACCACGCCACCCCTCCGACTTTGACTCGTCCGTCGTGGCTGAATTGCTGCCCCCTTCCGACTCTGCCGACTTTACCCTCTCTCTCTCTCTCTCCCTCCGACTCATGACCAAGCCCTCGCCCAACAAACTGGTGTGCTGCCTCTGGCTCCGGAATGTCCATTGCTCCGCCATCGCTGAATCACAATGAACCACCATGCTACCTTAAACTCCTAACCAGCAAGATCAAACCCATCTTCGAAGGGTTTTGGACAACAGACGAACAAGGTGAAAAAATCGTATGATTTAGAGAAGGCGAAGGCAATAGATGAGCCAGAGTCAAAGGGGCGACGTGGTGGTTTGTTCATTGGACGAGGGCGCGATCGTGAGTTGGAGAGAGAGAGATGATCTAGAATAGGAGAGAGGACACAAATGAGAGGAGTTCAAATTTGCTGTGACAGTAGGGCTACTTACGACACGTGTCGCAAGATCAATGGACTCGTAATTTAGTGTGCTGGCACAACAATGGTAACCCAACATTTTCTCTTTGTGGATCGCCAAATCCATGAGAAAAAAAATATAACAATCGGTGTTTTCAATGCTAAAATTGGACATAATTGTTTCCAACGCTAGAATTTCTACTAGTCACGCCACGTAAGACGATCGGTATCCACACTAGTGATTTTTAGCTAAAATTGATTGTAAGGACTAAACTAGCCAATTGTCAAAAGATTTAAAACTAAATTAACCAAGTTAAAAAATTTATAACTGAATTAGTACAAATGTAATCGGTTCAGAACTTTTTTGATAATTTTCGCTTTGTGTGTGGTCTTAATTTTAGGGTTTCACGTGTCTGATATGATTGTTTCCATGTCTACACATGGTTACAAATGAACATATTACGGTGCTCAGTTAGAGACAAGAATCATGATATCTTAATATCTCGGTATTTCTTGGGACATTTGCTTTTTCCTTCGCGTCAAACCGTGAGCAAATCCACCTGCGTCCTTCAAAATTGTGAGCTGAAAGCGTGTTTTGGGACAACTTTGGTTTCATGATAGCATCTAGACAAACAACAGTGACTCCAAAAACTCACTTTAATGCTAATTTGTGTGATATAAGATTACATATCCTCCAATTTTCGCTGCCCGTCGCGTTCGAGAGAGCCTAGGAATTACTGATCTTTTTTTTTCCTTAGAACTCTTGAATTAAGTGATCTAGCCAGGATTAGGTTTCTTATAAAAGCAATGAGAAAATTTCGATTGGGTAGAATTGTAAATTGAGGAGAAAAACCTCGTGATATATTTGTTTTGTTCCCCACTTTCAAAATGAGGACATCATCACACCAACATGTCAATTAGCCTAGTTTGACTCCGCAGTGGACTTCTGCAGAACAGCCGCACCTGGAAGTTTGTCAGCCGCACAAAAGAAAGAGAAAGCGGACCTCCCGGACTTTGGTCGGGCCCAGAGCAGGAGGAACATAATGGTAATATCTTGTGCCGTAAAAAATCCAACTCATAAAACTTAAATTAAAAAATGATACTGATGGATAAAAAAAAATCACAATATATAAAAAGTATATAAAACCTATTGTCAAACAATATTAAGCAATATTCTAACATATCTTCTCACGTGAATGGGAGCTCACGAGGGATAGAGATGCAAATTTGCAAAAAGGATAACATTAGCTCTAATATCATATTAAAAAGTCCAACACAAAAGCTTAAATCAATAGGTAGATAAAGATCATATGAGCATAAAGAGTACGTGAGACCCATTGTTAAGCAATATGAAATACTATTTTAACATTGTCCTAGAGAGTTTTCATTCATTTGAGGCATTTTTCCAAGACGTGAGCGTTTGTGGCTATGAGATAATATTCAGTACTTTCTTTATTGAGCAATTAAGAAAGGCTAGATACTGTGTGATTTGATGTGATCCACAATGTGTGAGTGATACTCCCCAAATGAAATTCAAACGTCATAATATATATGGTTCGGCTTGGCGGAATCAATAGAAAAGTTACAAAAAATATCCTATGCCTATTGCAATTATACCAATTTAGTCATAAATATTTTATATTTGTATCAATTCAGCATATCAATCCAATTTTAATAAAAAAATCGCTATTCTTTCTTTTTCTTCCCTTCTTCCTCTAGTCGGTCATCGGACCTTGTTCATCAGCCAAAGGCAAGGGCCCCTTGCTAGCCCGACAATGGCGAGTGTTGCTCAACGATGGTGAGGTTGGGCCTCGCCAAGAGCAAGCAAGGCTAGCCATCTCTAGTGGCCAACAAGGCCAACCTCACCAGCCATCGCTTTTGGCCGGTTGCCGAGGTTTGGTGATCTGCTAGAGAAAGAATGAAACGAGAAAAAAAGAAAGAGAAAAATTAAAGAACATATAAAAAAATAATTTAAAAAAATTAAAGTATTATTTAAAATTATTTATGTCAACGCCAACCACGCTAGGTAAGACAGTTGATATCCATGTGAACTGTTGGGGTATAATACGCGGAAACGACAGAATCTTGCAATTTACGTCAATGCGAAATCACTAGAGAAATAAACGAGAAAAATAATGATACTAGAAATTTACATGGTTTGATCCGAATATCGGTACCTACGTCCACGGGGAGAGTCAACAGCAAATAATCCATTATAATTAGAGAATTGGAGAATCAGAGTTTACAATCACTCACATACTCAAATGTTTCCCACACCTAGATTTAACCAAAAACTCAAAGTGTTTATAAATAAACAACTCACTTGAGTATAAATTCACGGCACAAAATTACTACGCGACAAAACTCTACGTACGGCGAGGCTTCAAGATCTTGCGGTTCTTCTTCAAGCGGCGTGGACGTGCGGCTTCTCACGTATGTAGGGTTTCGGCGGCAATGGCCCCACCACTTCCCTTCTTCATGTGCAGGAGATTCCTTTAATTTCCATCGGAGCAGAGAAAGAAAGCCCAGGCATGAAAGTTGTGTTGGGCCCCACCGTGGATAACAACTTTCAGCAAGAATTCCAAAGAAGGAATTCGTATATATGTGCCCATCCTTTTATTTTTATTTTTTTCTTGTAAATCTTCAAGAGTCCAGCGAATCGCGTTTTTGCAAACGCTCAAACTCGAGTCATAATTTAACAATTCTCCATCTTGACTCAATATTTGAAATCAAATTATAGTGCTCATCATCCATGCTGCTCTCCCAACGCTTCGATGGGTGCTCACTCTCCACAAACGCCAATAGAACTCAAGCAAAGCTTGAACTTCGCCAAAGAAACAGACTTAGTCATCATATCTGCTGGGTTATCTGCTGTAACAATCTTTTTGACAATAACATTACCCTTAACTAAGATATCTCAGATGAAGTGGTACTTGATATTGGTATACTTCGTTCGTTCGTGATAAATTGGATTATACGTCAAATATATCGCACCTTGGTTATCGCAGTATATATCTACACTTTTCTGTTCTAACCCAAAGTTCAAGAGCAAACTTTGTAACCATATCGTCTCTTTCGTTACAAAGGTTAGTGCCATGTACTCTGCCTCAGTCGAAGACAAGGCAATGTAATCCTGTAAGGACACTTTCCAACTAACTGCACCACCCTTTAGCGTAAACACGTACCTTGCTAAAGACATGCAATCATCCAAGTCACCGGCGTGATCCGAATCCACAAAACCAGTGGTCTCACTGCCATTGCTATTTTTCCGATATACTATACCCACGTCTATTGTCCCCTTCAAATATCTGAGGATCCACTTCACAACTTTCCAATGAGCTTTACCGGGACGCTTCATATAGCGACTAACCACGCTCACAGCTTGCGAAATATCAGGCCTAGTGCACACCATAGCATATATAATACTATCCACGGCACTACAATAAGGAACACGGGACATATCCTCCTCCTCCTCCTCAGTTTGCGGTGATAATTTATCTAAAAATTTAAAGTGCTTCGCTAAATGTGTACTTACAGATTTTGCTGATTACATATTAAAACGTGTCACAATCTTCTCAATATATTTCTTTTGAGATAGACGTAAAACTCCTCCAGTCCTGTCACGCAAAATCTCCATACCCAATATTTTATTTGCAGCACCTAAATCTTTCATTTCAAATTCAGCATTTAACTGTCTCTTCAACACATCAATATCAGACATATTCTTAACTGCTATTAGTATATCATCAACATATAAGAGTAGATAAATCAAAGAACCATTCTCCAATCTCCTATAGTAAATGCAGCTATCCATTTGACTTTTTGAATAGTCTTGACTAGCCATGAAAGTATCAAAACGTTTATACAACTGTCTAGGAGATTATTTCAGCTCATACAAAGATTTCTTTAATAAGCAAACATGATCTTTCTTACCCGGAATAGCAAATCCCTCTAGTTGCCTCATGTAAATCTATTCCTCCAACTCACCATGAAGAAATGCAATTTTCACATCTAGCTGCTCTAACTCGAGATCTTGCGAAGCAACTAAAGTAAGTAAAACACGAATAGAAGTATGTCTTACCACATGAGAGAATACATCATTGTAGTCAATACCCTCACGCTGTGTATATCCCTTCACCACAAGTCTCGCCTTATACCTCACTGCCTCGACACCGGGAATGCCATCTTTCAGTTTAAAGACCCATTTACTTCAGACAATCTTTTGGCTCTTGGGTATTTTGACCAACTTCCATGTCTGATTTCGATGGAGTGATTCCATCTCTTCACTCATAGCCCCCTAGCCACTGCGACGACTCCGAACTAGTCATCGCCTCAGAGCAAGACGAAGTATCATCTGTCTCCACCTCATCACCTACAGTCAATGTATAAGCAATATTTGTATAACCATAACGTACCGGTTATTTAATTTGCCTTCTCTGTCTATCTGCGACTATAGTCTGCTGCGGCTTTGCTGGTTGTCCACTATCACCGACTTCAGGAACTATGGCTTCATCTGCAGTCTCAACTTCTATTACCTTCGAGGCCTTTGGAGTCTCTACCTGAAGCTCCACCTCATTAATAACACCATGATTTGTCTTCTCTGCTGATTAGAAAATCGGGTGATCTGGCATCAGTGCACTATAGCCGGTAGCCTTTTACCCCATGTGCATAACCCAGAAATATGCACTTCTTCGTCCTCGGCTCAAGCTTACCATCACTTGCATGAGTATACACATGACATCCGAATATACGTAATCCAGAATAATCAACAGGTTTCCCCGACCATACTTCCTTAGGAGTCTTCTACTCGATAGCAAATGATGGAGATCGATTAACCAGGTAACATGACATGTTCACTGCTTCGACCCAAAATTCCTTACCAAGTCCTGCATGCGAAAGCATGCATCGAGCTCACTCAAGCAAGGTTCTGTTCTTCCGTTCTGCCACGCCATTCTGCTGTGGTGTCCGAGGTACTGTGCGGTGTCTCATAATACCTTCTTTCTCGCAAAACTCGGTAAAATCTTTACCACAGAACTCCATGCCATTATCAGTTCTCAGGCACTTGATTTGTTTATCTGACTGCTTCTCAATTAATGCCTTAAAGTTCTTGAACCAATCAAACACATCATATTTGTGCTTCAAAAAGTAAACCCATACCTTCCTCGAATAGTCGTCAATATAAGTCAGCATATATCGAGCACCTCCTTTCGAAGGAACCGAAGACGGACCCCAGACGCCTGAATGAATATATTCAACTGGTCGTTTGGTCGAATGAATAGTTGTAGTAAACTTAACTCGATGCTGCTTCCCATAGATGCAGTGCTCACATAAGTCCAGCTTCCCTATCTTTTGACCATTCAACAACCTCATTTCACTCAGCATCGTCATTGTGACACCCAAAATTTTCTTTTCGTTTCATTCTCGTTAGTTAGATTAAGCATATTAGAGACTAAGGTCATATTTAAAAATAAAAAAAATAATAATAATAATATAAAAAGTGGGGGGGAGAAATAAAATTAAGGGAAACGTTTTTCCTTTCCCCCACGTGCTCACCAGGTGGAGTTCAAAAGAAGGGGTGGCTGCACCTTCATTTTATTCTCCTTTTTCTCCCTTTCTTGAAAATACTTAGCTTCAACAGTCCTGTTTTTCACGAACGCGGCAGCCCTTCCTTTTGGACGACACCCATCGCTTTCTTCTTCTATTTCCTTTCCTGCACCTGAATTCCGAACCGACCCCTGCCCTCGTAGCCCAGTGCCTTCGACCAGCAGCGAGATCGCCACCGTTCGATTCCATTCGGAGCTCCCGCCGTTGGCCGCGAAGCCCAACTCGCCCGACGCTTCCTCTTCCTTCTGTCGGTGAAAAATCCAGGCAAGTAGGGCAACTATTAAGGTCTCGAGTTCATGGATTAGCTTCGCCTAGTTGTGCATGTCGATTTCAGACTTGGTATTGCGATTTAGGTGCAGAAGTTGGGCACTAAAACTCTGCCCAGAACTGGGTTGGGAACGTATGGGTTCGCTACTGTCCGGATGCTAAGTGTAGAGAGCTGTCCTTGGGGTCTAGGGTGTTTGGATGAACTCCTTGTAAATCTGCTTGTGCGATTTATGGATTGTGATTGCTACTTGAGTCCAAAATTGGGTACCGGAATGCACGTTTTTTGACTGGGTAGGCCTTCGATGTAACCACTTAACTTCAGCGAGTCGTGGGTGTCAAGAATCGCTTAGTCGACTGCTTAAAGACTCTCGTTTGGTTAGCTGGTTCCGTTAGATTTAATCTAGGTTTGTAGATTGCGAGTGCTTTGAGTTTTGCCTGCTGTTTTCCAGAACTGAGAACTCTTGACCTCTCTGGTTTGTCAATTTTGTGTGGCTTGTTGTGTTGAGATTTGGGTGAAATTTCTTTCATGAGAGTTGTGCAAAATACTTTAAACTATGGCATATATTTTTCGTGGATTTTTCTGAGGTTAACTAGTCAGCGTATGGACATAAGTTTCTATCGGGTGTATGCTGCATAGAACTACAGTACGTGTGACTCTGTGACCTTGCAAATTTTCTATAGAAGTTCCTAGCTTGATTTTGGTCACGATTCTTTCATGAAAGTTGTAGCAAACATCTTCATGCATGACATTACAATTTCATAGGAATTGGTGAAGTTTTAGGTACTGGAACACACTCTAAATTGTGCACGCTGATGCTGGAAAACAGTTCAGTTTGTGAGTCTTAGTTGTGCGATTTGCTGCTCCCTATACAGAAATAATTAGGTTCAGCATTCTCAATGGAAAATGTTTGTTAATGTCTTATTTATAATATACTAAAATTTTAGGATCTTTCAAGTCCATTTCATATGGTTTTCAAATTAATTCCCGAAACTATGCATTCTGGTTGAGGTTGCCCTTATTCCGAGTTTGTTGGAATTCATGAGGAAGGTGATCGAATCCCAGGTTATGGTCTTCTGATGGTTTTGCAGATGACATATTGTCTGATATTGTGATTTTGATATCATTAAGACACCGGTTACTTAATAATTTAATGAGATGGCTTGTGATACCCAAGTTTGTTTAAGTCTAGGACTCATACTCGAATTTAGGAAAGTGAGAGCTGTTTTGTACATTGGAGTTGTTGGTGCTGCAACAAGGCAGAATTATGAATGTGTGATTGGCTAAAGAGCCAATGTGAGACCCCGGGTGTCGGGATGCCTAGAGAGGGGTGAAAAGAAGTAATGGTGTTCTCTCCAGAGGTCTGAGAAGGGCTGAATAGCTTCTCAGGGGACTCGTGATGCCAAGTTGGGTGCAAGGGGTACAGGGTGGAGTGTCATCTCCCCCTGGGTGATGGTGGACCTCGTGATGCCAGGTTAGGTGCGAGGGGTTCAGGGTGGACTGTCATGTCTTCCTGGGTTATTGTTGCAGCTAGACTTCTTGTGGATTTAGTTAAATGACAGCTTATTTACTTATTTGTTGCGCTATTGGCCAAATCCAAGTAGGATTAACCGCTCACTTGCTGAGTTTTTATTTTAAAAACTCACACTTGTTATTATGTCATCTCTTCAGATTAGAAGATGGCTATTGCATTGCCTACACCGCCTGCTGCCACGACGACCATCCTATATGGCTCCCCCGTCGATTTTGTATGGCGGCAAGAGGACATCCAGGACCAGAACTTCCCGAGTGTAGTCTTCGTCAAATGCACCTCTTGTTTGACGATAGATACGGGGGCACCTACGGGGCCGGCATATATGGTCTTCGTAGCCCTCTACGCATGGGTGGATGGTCAACTGGAGGGGCCCTTGGTGCTGTACGACGACGAACCGGGCCACGGTGGTAGTCCTGCGGAGTAGGAGGTGGCAGAGGAGCGCTTGACGTGTGGGAGAGCTTTTGTTTTTGGCTGTTTGATAGCATGTACATACTGAAAGGGAGGCGGGATGTTTGGTGTTTATGGTTCATAGTGTTTTTTTGTAGAAATCCCCCTCTTAATCTCATCTCCTCACATGTAAAGAAACCAAGTTTTATGATAAAAGAGCCGAGTAGCTCAATTTATTATGATTCAACTTGACTGAAATTTATTTTACAACTCTGGAAATTCAAGCAAGTCATGTGACTTAATCCGAGATCCTGGGTGCCACATTGAGTGGTATCAGAGCTCGATTTTGTTGGAGTGATAAGGTGTAGGATTTTAGATGAATGGTAGTGTACCTGAGTGTTTAGACATGATTGTCCATGTAATTTGGGACAATTGTTGGTAGGGGCAGTTAGATTCATGATTAATGTGATTTGAGTAACGTGGGAATATTACGTTACTTTTAGCTAATAGCATAAATCTCTGACTCCTGATGTGGGTATTGTGCATAAAGTTTAGGAGAAAGATGGTGCGATCGAGGATCTCGTCTCCGCCGAGGAAAGAAGCGGCTGCGTGAAGGGCAGGGCCGAGGATGGAGGATGTGTTGCAAGCCTTGGTTTCCTTGGGGAATTTGGTGGAGATAGGCCCAAATTCCACTACAACAACCACCTCTGCCGCCACCCCAACAGCCACTTTCAGCGGAGCATCGCACCCAGGGACTGGTAGAGCAGTTCTTGAAATTAAAGCCACCAAAATTCTCGGGAATGAGACGTCCCGAGGAAGCGGAGCAGTGGATTGATAGTATGGAAAGAATTTTTAAGTTGCTTGGTTGCAATGACCAAGACAAGATAACACTTGCTGAATATCGGTTGGAAGGGAACGCCATGTATTGGTGGAGAGTATCGAAGGATACCATATTTCCAACAGGTGCAGGAGTGGTATGGGATGAGTTCGTGAAAGCTTTCTACAAGAAACATTTTTCTAAGTGTACGAAGGATCGAAAGATTACTAAGTTTGTCCAACTGAGTCAAGAGGGACTAACTGTGGATCAATATGAGGCAACATTTTCAGAACTTTCTAGATATGCTCCTAAATTGATTGAGGATCCCGAGGATAAAGCAAAGAGATTTCTGAAGGGCCTAAGGACTAATATCAGGAAGCAGTTAATGCCTTTAGGTATAAGAGACTATAATGAAGTGTATGCTCGAGCTCAATGGGTCGAGCAAGAGCTCATTAGAGAGCAGATGGAGGATAGGGAAAGGATCAGATCAGGACCACAAGGAGTCACAAAAGATGTGCATAGTGGCAAGCGACCTTTTTCCATCTCGAGATACACCTTGGAGTTCTAGGAAGAGGCCCGCTTATGGAAGTTCTGGAGGGATGAGTAAGGGACAACACGTGAATTGGGCTATGTTTTAGAACGACTTATGCCAATGATGTAACTGGTGACATGGGCTAGGGCCTTGCCTCGATCCCTTGAGATGTTTTAAGTGCGGACAAGAAGGTCATTTCAAAAGAGAATGTCTCCAATGGAGGCAGCAAGCCGATCATAATCAGTTGCTTCATGCGCTGCCATGCCCAAGGGGAGCACTTCCACTAGGGAAGACGCAAAGACCGGCAGCAAAAGGAAAAGTGTATGCAATGACTCAGGAGGAAGCGGAAGCTTCCAAGACCGTTATTACAGGTACGATTTCCTTGAATGATCAAAAGGCTTATGCGTTATTTGATCCGAGCGCGACCCATTCCTTTATTGCTGAAAGATATAGGCAATTACATAATTTAGAAGTGACACCTCTCATAACACCTCTCAGTGTTTCCACACCATTAAGGGATGAAGTATTGTCTACATTAGTTTGTAAAAATTGTGAAATCTCAATAGGGGGAAGGACACATTCTATTGATTTGTTAGAAATAGGTATGTATGACTATGACACCATTATAGGCATGGATTGGCTCAGTAAGCAGCGAGCCAATGTAGATTGTTATAGAAAAAAGGATTCAGTTTAACCCCTCTGATGAACCTAGTTATGAGTTCTTTGGGAACAAAATGACCCCCTTCACGAACCTTATTTCGGCAATGGAAGCACATAGACTCTTAGGTGGGGGATGTCAAGGATATTTAGCGATGGTTAAGGATCAGAAAAAGGAAGAGGCGAAGCTAGAAGAAATTAGTGTAATACGTGAATTTCCTGATGTATTTCCAAAAGAACTCCCTGGATTACCCCCAGACCGAGAGGTTGAGTTTGCTATCGAAATACTTCCGGGGACAAAACCTGTACCAAAAGCTCCATATCGGATGTCTTTGACAGAATTGAAGGAGCTAAAAATCCAGCTACAAGAATTATTGGATAAAAGATTTATAAGACCGAGTGTATCTCCGTGGGGGGCACCAGTCCTGTTTGTGAAAAAGAAGGATGGATCAATGCGTCTTTGCATTGATTATAGGAAATTGAACCAAGTTACAGTTAAGAATAAATACCCCCTACCAAGGATTGATGATCTATTTGATCAACTAGCTGGTAGTTCGGTCTTTTCAAAAATTGACTTGAGATCTGGGTACCATCAATTAAGAGTTAAAGAGGAAGACGTTCCTAAAACATCTTTTAGGACTCGGTATGGACACTATGAATTTCTAGTTATACCCTTTGGTCTAACCAATGTGCCTGCTGCCTTTATGGATCTAATGAATAGGATATTTATTTCTTATTTGGATCAATTTGTGATTGTTTTTATAGATGACATTTTGGTATATTCAAAAGGGTTAGAAGAGCACAAGGAACACTTACGAATCGTGCTACAGACCCTTAGAGAACACAAATTGTATGCCAAATTTAGTAAATGTGAGTTTTGGTTAGACCAAGTAGCATTTTTGGGTCATGTGGTGTTGAGAAAAGGGTTAACAGTGGACCCAACAAAGATTGAGACCGTAATTGAATGGCCAAGACCCACTACACCGACAGAGATTCGGAGTTTCTTAGGGCTTGCAGGGTATTATCGAAGGTTTATAGAAGGATTCGCACGACTCGCAAGTCCCTTGACCCACTTGACTAAAAAGAGTGTGAAATTTGAATGGAATGATAAGTGTGAACAAAGTTTTCAGGAACTTAAAAGAAGATTGACCTCGGCACCAATTTTAACCTTACCTTCAGGGTCTGGTGGATTCACAGTGTATAGTGATGCTTCATACCAAGGACTCGAATGTGTCTTAATGCAACATGGGAAGGTCATAGCTTATGCTTCGAGGCAATTGAAACCTTATGAAAAGAATTATCCTACCCATGATCTAGAATTGGCCGCGATTATTCTCGCATTGAAAATCTGGAGACATTATTTATATGGTGAGAAATTTGAAATTTACACTGACCATAAAAGTTTGAAATATTTATTTTCGCAAAAGGAGTTAAATATGAGGCAAAGAAGATGGATGTAGTTACTTAAGGATTATGATTGTGAAATAGTGTACCATCCAGGGAAAGCTAATAAAGTGGCAGATGCCCTTAGTCGTAAGTCGGCTGTGAGTATGACAAATTTAAGGGTGAAAGAATGAAATCTTTTAGAAACCATTGCCAACTCCGAATTTAGATTAGAAGTAGATCACCTTTCAGGTGTGTTGGCAACTTTAAGGATTGAACCGCGGGTGATCCAAAGAATACGGATCCTACAACAATCAGACCCGCGAATGTTAAAAATTCGTGACGAAGTGCAAAGTGGTAAGAGGGAGGAATTTCAGTTGTCCTGATGGAGTTATTAGATATCGAGGACGTCTTTGTGTGCCAAAAGATAAGGAACTTAGGAGGGAGATATTGTCAGAGGCACATAAGAGTGCTTATAGCATCCACCCCGGAGGTACGAAAATGTACCGAAATTTGCGGCAACACTACTAGTGGAATTGTATGAAAAATGACATCGCTAGATTTGTTCCTCAGTGCCTGAATTGCCAACAAGTGAAAGCCGAGCACCAAAAGCCTGCTGGGCTATTGAAACCCCTAGATATTCCAGAGTGGAAATGGGAGCATGTTACTATGGACTTTGTGCAAGGACTTCCAAGGACCTCTAGTGGGTATGATTCGATATGGGTAGTAGTGGATCGTCTGACCAAATCTGCTCACTTTATAGCAGTTCGAACAGATTATTCGATTGATACGTATGCAGAAATATATGTTAGACAAATTGTCCGTCTACATGGTGTTCCCGTGAATATCACTTCTGATCAGGACCCAAGATTTACCTCAAAACTTTGGCGGAGCTTACAAGTTGCTTTAGGGACTAAGCTCCAGTTTAGTATAGCCTTTCATCCTCAGACTGACGGACAATCTGAAAGGGTAATCCAAATTTTGGAAGACATGCTAAGAGCCTGTGTGTTGGATTTTAAAGGAAACTGGGATGAAAAATTACCTTTGGTGGAATTTACGTATAATAATAGTTTTCAACAAAGTATTGGAGCTGCCCCATTTGAGGCATTGTATGGGAGAGCCTGTAGAACCCCAGTATGCTGGAATGAGGTAGGCAAGCGAAGATTAACCGGACCCGAATTAGTCCAAGTTACAGTAGATGCTGTGAAAACTATTAAGGAGCGACTAAGGATTGCCCAAAGTCGACAAAAAAGTTATGCAGACAAACACAGGAGGCCTTTGGAATTTGTTGTGGGAGATAAAGTTTTTCTCAAAATCTCACCGGTTAAAGGCGTGTTAAGATTTGGTAAAAAGGGCAAGTTGAGTCCACGTTTTATTGGACCTTTTGAAATACTTAACAGAGTTGGGGAAGTAGCCTACAGATTAGCATTACCTCCAAAGTTAGCGGGCATACATGATGTATTTCACGTTTCCATGTTAAGAAAATATCATCCCAACCCTACTCATGCGTTGGACTACGAGACCATTGAGGTGGATCAAAACGTGAATTATACAGAAGAGCCTGTGCAAATTTTGAGACGAAGAGAGCAAGTGTTGAGGACAAAAGTGATTCCATTGGTTAAGGTGTTATGGCGACATCATGGCCTTGAAGAAGCGACATGGGAAAGAGAAGAAGAAATCCGTCAACGATACCCACATTTGTTTAGTTAAAGTCTAATTTCGAGGACGAAATTTTCTAAGGGGGGGAGATTTGTGACGCCCAAAATTTTCTTTTTGTTTCGTTCTCGTTAGTTAGATTAAGCATATTAGAGATTAAGGTCGTATTTTAAAAAATAAAAAAATAATAATAATATAAAAAGGGGGAGGGGGGGGGAGAAATAAAATTAAGGGAAACGTTTTGCCTTTCCCCCACGTGGTCACCGGGTGGAGTTCGAAAGAGGGGGTGGCTGCACCTTCATTTTATTCTCATTTTTCTCTTTTTCTTGAAAATACTTAGCTTCAGCAGCCCTGTTTTTCACGAACGCGGCAGCCCTTCCTTTTGGACGACACCCACCACTTTCTTCTTCTATTTCCTTTCCTGCGCCAGAATTCTGAACCGACCCCTGCCCTCATAGCCCAGTGCCTCCGACCAGCAGCGAGATCGCCGCCATTCAGTTTCGTTCGGAGCTCCCGCCGCTGGCCGTGAAGCCCAACTCGCCCGATGCTTCCTCTTCCTTCTGTCGGTGAAAAATCCATGCAAGTAAGGTAGCTATTAAGGTCTTGAGTTCATGGATTAGCTTCGCCTAGTTGTGCATGTCGATTTCAAACTTGGTATTGCGATTTAGGTGCAGGAGTTGGGCACTAAAACTCTGCCCAGAGCTGGGTTGGGAACGTATGGGTTCGCTATTGTCTGGATGCTGAGTGTAGAGCTGTCCTTGGGGTCTAGGGTGTTCGAATGAACTCCTTGTAGCTCTGCTTGTGCGATTTATGGATTGTGATTGCTGCTTGAGTCCAAAATTGGGTACCGGAATACACGTTTTTGGACTAGGTAGGCCTTCGATGTAACCACTTAACTTCAGCGAGTCATGGGTGTCAAGAATCGCTTAGTCGACCGCTCAAAGGCTCCCGTTTGGTTAGCTGGTTCCGTTAGATTTAATCTAGGTTTGTAGATTGCGAGTGCTTTGAGTTTTGCCTGCTGTTTTCCAGAACTGAGAACTCTTGACCTCTCTGGTTTGTCAATTTTGTGTGGCTCGTTGTGTTGAAATTTGGGTGAAATTTCTTTCATGAGAGTTGTGCAAAATACTTTAAACTATGGCATATATTTTTCATGGATTTTTCTGAGGTTAACTAGTCAGCGTATGGACATAAGCTTCTATTGGATGTATGCTGCGTAGAACTACAGTACGTGTGACTCTGTGACCTTGCGAATTTTCTATAGAAGTTCCTAGCTTGATTTTGGTCACGATTCTTTTATGAAAGTTGTAGCAGACATCTTCATGCATGACATATTAAAATTTCGTAGGAATTGGTGAAGTTTTAGGTAGTGGAACACACTCTTAATTGTGCACGCTGATGCTGGAAAATAGTTCAGTTTGTGAGTCTTAGTTGTGCGATTTGCTGCTCCCTGTACAGAAATAATTAGGTTCAGCATTCTCAATGGAAAATGTTTGTTAATGTCTTATTTATAATATACTAAAATTTTAGGATCTTTCAAGCCCATTTCATATGGTTTTCAAATTAATTCCCGAAACTATGCATTATGGTTGAGGTTGCCCTTATTCCGAGTTTGTTGGAATTCATGAGGAAGGTGATCGAATCCCAGGTTATGGTCTTCTGATGGTTTTGCAGATAACATATTGTCTGATGTTGTGATTTTGATCTCATTAAGACACTGGTTACTTAAGAATTTAATGAGATGGCTTGTGATACCCAAGTTTGTTTAAGTCTAGGACTCATACTCGAATTTAGGAAAGTGAGAGCTGTTTTGTACATTGGAGTTGTTGGTATTGCAACAAGGCGGAATTATGAATGTGTGATTGGCTAAAGAGCCAATGTGAGACCCCAGGTGTCGGGATGCCTGGAGAGGGGTGAAAAGAAGTAATGGTGTTCTCTCCAGAGGTCTGAGAAGGGCTGAATAGCTTCTCAAGGGACTCGTGATGCCAGGTTGGGTGCGAGGGATATAGGGTGGAGTGTCATCTCCCCCTAGGTGATCGTGGACCTCGTGATGCCAGGTTAGGTGCAAGGGGTTCAGGGTGGAGTGTCGTCTCCCCCTGGGTTATTGTTGCAACTAGACTTCCTGTGGATTTAGTTAAATGACAGCTTGTTTACTTATTTGTTGTGCTATTGGCCAAATCCAAGTAGGATTAACCGCCCACTTGCTGAGTTTTTATTTTAAAAACTCACACTTGTTATTATGTCATCTCTTCAGATTAAAAGATGGCTGCTGCATCGCCTACACCGCCTGCTACCACGACGACCATCCTATATGGCTCCCCCGTCGATTTTGTATGGCGGCAAGAGGACATCCAGGACCAGAACTTCCCGGGTGTAGTCTTCGTCAAATGCACCTCTTGTTTGACGATAGATACGGGGGCACCTACGGGGCCAGCATATATGGTCTTCGTAGCCCTCTACACATGGGTGGATGGTCGATTGGAGGGGCCCTTGGCGCTATACGACGACGGACCGGGCCACGGTGGTAGTCCCGCGGAGTAGGAGGTGGCAGAGGAGCGCTTGACGTGTGGGAGAGCTTTTGTTTTTGGCTGTTTGATAGCATGTACATACTGAAAAGGAGGCGGGATGTTTAATGTTTGTGGTTCATAGTGTTTTTTGTAGAAATCCCCCTCTTAATCTCATCCCCCCACGTGTAAAGAAATCAAGTTTTATGATAAAAGAGCTGAGTAGCTCAGTTTCTTATGATTCAGCTTGATTGAAATTTATTTTACAACTCTTGAAATTCAAGCGAGTCATGTGACTTAATCCGAGATCCTAGGTGCCACAGTCATACCTGCCTTACTCATGTGTCCCAAACGCATATGCCATAATTGAGTCACGTTAGAGTCTGACTCACCTGATGAAACTACAGCGGTTCCAGTCACGGTCTCTCTCAGTAGATGATAGAGAGTATTCACTTTCTTTCCCTTCATCACTGTCATGGCACCTCAAGAGATCTTTAGTACTCCACCTTTAGCGGTGTACCTACACCCGATGTCATCGAGTGTCTCCAGAGAAATAAGGTTCTTCTTGAGCTCTAGTACATGCCTCACATCTGTCAATGTGCGCACCACCCCATCGTGCATCTGAATTTGAATTGTCCCTATCTCCACAGCCTTACAAACTGCATTGTTCCCCAAAAGAACCCTACCACCATCTGCAGCTTGATAAGTAGTAAACCAGTTCTTATGAGACGTCATGTTATAAGAACATCCCGAATCTAGCACCCATTCGTCTCCTGACGAAGTAACAGTCACACATAAAACAGCTTCTGCATCACTAGTGCTCCCCTCAGCAACGTTTGCCACATTGCTTGTGGCATTCTGCCTATCAACTTTATTCCTCCGCTTTGAACAATCTTTCCTGATATGCCCCTCCTTGTGACACTCAAAGCACTTCACGCGTCCTTTGGACTTTCTATGGCATGATTTTGATCTGCTTTTACCTCTGCTGCTACTAGACTCTCAATGTTGTTCTCTACCCCGAATTGTCAGTGCTTGCGCTACTCCTTTCTCCAGACCGTCATCTCGCAACTTTCTCTGCCACTCCTTAGAGAAAAAGGTGGACTTTACCTCTTCTGAGGTAATTGTAGTACACCCCTGCAACAGCGAATCAGTAAAGTGCTCCCATGACTCTGGTAAAGAGGCTAACAACATCATGCCTTGCTCTTCATCATCAAGTATCTTACCGACGTTCTTCAGATCCAACATGAGTTTATTAAATTCATCTAGGTGGGTTCTAATAGACGTACTTTCAATATATCTAAATTGAAACATCTTCTTCAACATGTACAAGCGATTGTTCAAACCTTTCTTCATATAAAGTGCTTGAAGTTTTGCCCATAACGCTACGGCATCCTTCTACTCAGCAACCTCTATTAAGACCTCATCCGTCAAATTTAACAGGATTATGCTCTTTGCTTTTTCTATTAGCTCTACCCTCTCTAAGGCTTTTATGATAATTGGCAACTCATCTTCACCATCCAATGCCTTGGCCAAACCTTGTGTTGTCAATAAAGCTCGCATCTTTATACTCCATAACACAAAGTTGTTACTCCCGTTAAACTTTTCTATTTCAAATTTCTTCTCAGACATAACTGCAGTAACAGAATTTCCAAATAATAATCAGACAAGCAAAAACTCTAAATCACAATCCAGAAACAACAGAATTTTGCAATTTACGGGATATAATACGCGGAAACGACAGAATTTTGCAATTTACGTCAACGCGAAATCACCAGAGAAATAAACGAGAAAAATAAGGACACCAGAAATTTACGTGGTTCGGTCCGAGTATCGGTACCTACGTCCATGAGGAGAGCCAGCAGCAAATAATCCACTATAATCGAATAATCAAAATTTACAATCACTCATACGCTCAAGTGTTTCCTACACTTAGATTTAACCTAAAATCCAAAGTGTTTATAAATAAATAATTTACTTGGGTATAAACTTATGGCACAAAATTACCTCGTGACAAAACTCTACGTATGGCGAGGCTTCAAGATCTTGCGGTTCTTCTTCAAGCAGCGTGGACGTGCGGCTTCTCACGTACGTAGGGCTTCGGCGGCAATTTTCGGAAGAAGAGAAAGAAGACCTGCAAAGCTCGATGCTTTTATACACTTCCCTTCTTCACGTGTAGGAGCTTCTTTAATTTCCATCGGAGCAGAGAAAGAAAGCCCAGGCGTGAAAGTTGTGTTGGGCCCCACCGTGGATAACAACTTTCAGCAAGAATTCCAAAGGAATTTGTATACGTGTGCCCATCCTTTTATTTTTAATTTTTTCTTATAAATCTTCAAGAGTCCAGCGAATCGCGTTTTTACAAACGCTCAAACTCGGGTAATAATTTAACATGAATGATTTTCGATCAAAATCGATTGAATAAACTAAATTGATATAATTACAATAGGTTTGAAACATTTATGGTATTTCTTTCATAATCAACGAACCCTCCTAGAGCTCATTGAGGTCATGATGCCCTTCCCCCAATTACACGTTTTCCCGTTATTAAATTAACAATATGATCATCATTGACTTCCAAGTTCAATCCATCTCGAAGTTCCTAATCCATATTTTATGGCGAACATAACAAAGATTACTCTGATTTTATGGCATTACGAAGCGTAAGAACTGACGACTTTTAAGATATAAAAATTGACAACCTTGTACGCGAGTTATCCCAACCGACACCTGTGACCCCCGTGCATCGGGCAAAATCGCACTCTTATCATTTTCCCACGTTTCAGCAATGCCTCCAATTGCTTTATTTTCCGCCTTCCGCCCTTTGGGCTCGTCTTCGTAATGAAACCTGCTTCACGGGTTCTTCAAGATTTCCTTAGCAACCGATTAAACTTAATCATTGAGAGTTGTCTCAATCGCCATCCTTCTCACTTGAGAAAGAGGAAGTAAGGAATTCGATTCCTCACTAGGTTGGAATGGAGACACATGAGTAAGGAGGCAGGATTTTGCAACCTACGCACAGCATAGAAGACACACTGTAAATTGTAAAATATAAATAGGATCAAACCCAAAAAAAAAAAAAGACTAGACTCTCTTTATGACCAAAAAAAAAAAAACCCAATACCTCCAAATAATCTATTTGTCTGCAGTAATACCAATTAGACAAAAAAATTCAGTTGTGACTTTAAAATTCAGGGACACTTCAATCATGAATCTTGTGTTATTCATATTGCATGACGACGACATATGTTACATTATCTAGTATCATGTGGAAATTGGATACTTCTGCCAGGTATAACCAATCCCAACGCAAGGATTCAATTTTGAGTGAACGAATTGTTTGCAATTAAATCAGGTCGAAATAAACCAAGGATTTGTTTGCTTCACTATTTGTGTAATTCTTTTATCTCTGCACAAATTTGTTCAATTATCTCATTTGATCTATAGGATGCAATGTATGCATTATTTTTGGTGGCAACGATTACCCCATGAACACTAACAATCTCAAGAATAAATATGAAGAATGGCTTGCATAATCAAACCATTGCAACGTATGAACATCCATATGTCGCTTTAAGACAACGTATCAAGCAAGAGATGACAAGATTATGAATATTATTAAAATGCTAGATGATCATAAATTGACAATAACATAACGTGTCACGGGAGAGTAATTGAATAATTATATATTAAATCATATATTCATAAAACATTTGAAAGTAGTCCAACCAAAATCTCACATAATATCAAAGTATGAGGTCCTAAGTTCATATTTTAGAGTAATAGAGCACGTGAAATTCACATGCACTTTTCAAAGCGCCAGATCAATTTTTGGGCACTTGGAAAGATTTCAGTTCCTTTGAAGGGGCAAATTGAGAACAAATTTATGTATATGGGTACTTTGAAAATGCCGTCCGAGTACAGGGCTATTTTGGAAATTTTCCCAACTCTCGTGGATGGACTACATCATTTTCCATTTCCCCAGTTTCACTCTAGAGGGAAAACGATAAAGAGAACTTCTCCTGGAGAATCACAATCCCGACCCAATCGTCCCCTCAATTAAGAAAGAAACCTTCCCCAATCTCGCACGCATCCTCCTGCACAATCCTCGTCCCGATTCTAGCGGAAAATTCAAATCTCCAATCGATCCCTGAAAGCTCCGACCGGCGACGTTGGAAATGGGTTCATAACATTTCCTAACTAAACCCATTTATTTTAGGCTTTTTATTTTGTAACCCAAGTTAGACACCTCAAATTTGAGCAGACATTTTAATTGGCTGTGAATGGGTGTTAACTTTGTGATTTAGAATTTTCGCTCAGAACGATATCTGGCAAGAAGTAGGGAAAAGCGCGATCGATGAATATTTACGGTGGAGAGGCCATTTCAGATTGCACCAGCGTTTCAAGCGTTTCGTCCGCGAAATTATATGCCTATGTCAAACTGCACTCAGCTGAAGTTTCCATTGCCGGTATCGGGGAACCGCCTAGAGCATCTAAAGGGGCTGCTGGCTCGAGTAGTTGAGAAAAGGCGGTAGTTACCGGAACCAAAGAGTCAAAACCGGAGATTCAAAGTAATTCTCGGAAAAAGAAATCTGGGAAGGTCGTATCGCCAGCTGAGGCAGCCAAAGGTTCCGTGCTCCAGCAGGGTAAGCCTTGTTCGTGCCAAGCCCGCAGGCACAGGTTGGTGAGGAATTGCTCATCCTGTGGCAAGATTGGAGGGAGAGGGACCGTATAACTCCGGTGCACTTGTTTGAAGGAAGGAAGCCAGTATACCGGTCCTGACGAGGTCCTAGAGGTGTCAAAGGGGCTGTTTGGCAATGTGCCAAATAGTGACTGATTCTGATTTTTGTTCCCAGGAGTAGTTTGGGAACAAAATCGCATTCAGTAAAATTTTTGTTCCCATGAGCAAATTTCTATTTTTTTGTTCTCGGAAGTAAATTTTGAACAGAATCAAGAATAAAAAAAAATTTGATTCTTGTTCCGGGAACAAATCTAAGAATCAAAACTAAATCTTCTTCTTCCATTTTCTCTTCTTCTTCATCAACCATCATCCCGTGGTTGTCGTCCGCCACCACCCGCCACCGTCCACCACCGCCCACCGCCATCTGCCGCCGCCACCGCCGGTCATCGGCAATCTATCTAGCGAGCTTGCCGGAGGCAAGCCCAGCCATCGGCGAGCTCGCCGGAGGCAAGCCTAGCCACCGACGAGGCCCACCTGGCCCCGGCGAGGCTCGCCCAGCCTCGCCGGTGGCCACGCAGGCCTCGCCTGGCCACCCGCGAGGCTCGCCTGGCCACCGGCAAGTTCGAGCCTCAGCAGGGCTGGGCGAGCCTCGGCGATGGCTACGCTGGCCTCGCCCAACCCCAGCGAGACTCGCCCAGCCCCGCTGATGGCTAGGCAGGCCTCGCCCAGCCACGGTGAGGCCGGCCTGGCCACCGGCGAGGGCTGGGCGAGCCTCACCCAGCTACCGGCGAGGGCCGGCGACGCTCCGGTGAGGTCGTCGACCCTCGTCTGGCCAATCGCCAGTCCGGCAACCAGCCTGAAGAAGAAGAAGAATAGGAGAAAAAAAAAGAAGGAAAAAGTATAAAAATTATTTAAAAATTATTTAAAAATTAAAAAAAATTAATTTGGAACAAAATCAATGAGCAGGTACCAAACATAATTCTATTCCAGAATAAGAAATTTTAGACAGTTACCAAATGACTTAAAATGTTTATTCCCGGGAACAGAATAAAAAAGAATTATTTCGATCGAATCTACTCTCGCAACGTAATCGTTACCAAACGCGCCCAAAATGACCCATTTTTGGACTCATATTTTATTTATATGAGTTATATATGGATCAAACGCTTTTAAAAACCCAACTAAAAATGGGTCAAAAAAGTGAGTGATTTAAATAGGTCAGAACTTGTGACCCATTTTCAACTCATTTAAAATATCAAGTGGGCTGGAACATAGAACCCATTTCTAAATTTCCAACCCAAGCCCCACACAATCTTTCCCTCTTTAACTTTATAAAATTGTGTTTTTTTATAAAAAAAAAAATCAAAATTATAATTATTTTTCATATTTCTTTTATTTTCTTTTCTTTTTCTCTCTTTTTCCTCCTTCCTAGCTAGTGGCCAGCAGGGCGACAGCCGACAACAGGCCAGGCGAGGCGAGGCTCGAGCTTGCCGGCATGCAAGCTCGTGATCGCCGACGACTGGCGAGGTTTGAGCCCTGCCTGATCTGACGAGATTCGAGCTCGCTGTTGTCAGGCAGGGCCTCAGCCTCGCCAAATCGGCGAGATCCAGCCCCGCCCGACGCCGACAAGCTCGAGTCTTGCCAGATCTGACGAGGCTCGAGCCTAGCTGAATCTGGTGAGACTCGAGCTCGTCAACGTCAGGTGGGGCCTCGGCCTCACCAGATCAGCAAGATCGAGCCTTACCCGACGCCAGCGGGGCCTCAGCCTTGCTAGATCTACAAGATCGAGCCTCGCCGATGACTAGTGAGGCTCGAGCCTCCCAGAATCTGGCGAGACTCGAGTTCGCCAATGTCGGGCGAGGCCTTAGCCTCGCCAAATTGGTGAGATTGAGCCCCACCCGACGTCGGCGAGCTCGAGTCTCACTAGATCTAGCGAGGCTCGGCCTCGCCGACGACAGGTAAGGCTCAAGCTTCGAGCTTGCCGACGTCGGCAAGCTCGATCTTGCCTGTGGTCGATCACCGGCTGTCATCGTAGCTAGCGGCCGGTCGAAGTAGAAGAGAAAAGAGAAAAAGAGAAAATAATAATTAAAAATTATATTTTGAAAAAATATAAATTATAAAAATTATATTAAAAAAATTTTTTAATTATTTTTTTAAAAGAATTATAAAAATTTTCCATTAAATTTGTATTGCATAAAAGTGTTTTAGCAATACTTTTTTTTTATATATAAAAATGAGCTTTCTTAGATTTAATTAAAGATTTTTCATGATACAGTTTTCAATTACTCAATAATATATTCACTTCAAACAAGAGAAGCATGTGCATGGTCTAATTCTTTATAAATATTTCAATTTATAGGTTTTTTTTTTTAACTTTTCTTATTTTATTTACTATTTTTAATTTGATTCAAAGTTTTAATCTAATTAGCATATAATAGGTGTGGGTTTTCCTAGAATATTAATAGGTTTTAGCAAATACGGTTCGATTCAAGTATGGTTTGGGTATGGGTTGGGTCGGATAAGGGTCATTTGATTTACACTATATGAATATGGGTCAAAATGGGTTAAATGGATCAACTATGGGTCGACCCATTTTCGACCCGACCCAAACTCGATCCAACCCACCCATTTGACGGGTCTAACTGGTCCTTAGAGAGGCTGAAGCTCCTGCAGAAGCTTACGCCAAGAGACTCGTGGAATATGATCGAAACTAGACCATTACGAAATTGAGGGCAACAGGTGGTTTCGTAGGAGGTATATCGCCTTTTGGAATCTTGATCAGTTGAGAGGTTTACTTCGTTACTTGAGGCCTTGTATGAAGCGTTCTAATCCCTCACAGGAGAAGGAGCTCTCAAAAAAGAAGAAAGAGGAGATCAAGAAAGCTGAGCGGGCAAAACGAAGCGAAGTGGTCGTGATCCTTGACTTGGATGGTCGCAAGGTGAGTACATTCTCTTTAGGAATTCGTCAAACTCCACATGACTTTAATCTTGCCGGCTTTCTGCAAAAAATGAAGAAAAACGAGTGAGCGTGTCTAATTTTGCTATGCATCCGCTACTCTTTTCCAGTTCCATAGCAGCCAAACATATTGTAAGAGTCTTCAGATTGTAGTACTCTGGTTTTTTTTCAGATTTAGAACGACACATTAACAATTTTGTGGCTTTTTGTCTCGATGCTTTACACCTGGAAGTGGAATTGGTGAATGATGAGTTGTGGTGGCAAGGTTAGTAATGTGTCTCCAGGCCAAATTAGCTGCTCTTACACAAAGCAAAACCAATGGTCGCTTCTTTGCAATCAGAGGGAAAGCTTTCTACATGTTCTTTTAACAGCTAACAGTATCGTCCATGGATGTTCAATGAGTTCTTTTCTAATTTGTAATTTCGGTTTGTTTTTGATAAGCTAGCATGATGTGGAATGGGTGCAGGTCCTCTTCGATGAAGATGGGGTTTCAGAAAAGGAATCCCACCGGACAAAAGGGAAGTGACCCGGATAAAACCGAACCCAACTCTTAGAACTCGACCACTTTTTATAGATCCAAGCCCGACGAAGAAGCCGAACAAGTCTAAAGTGCCGAACAAGAGTCTCGAGTGCAGATTATACTTTGAAATCGCCAAGAGGGTGCAGCAAGAGAGAATCAGTGTGGAAACACTCGATGGTTGATGACCATGTGGAAACGACCTCAAATGGAAACTCTTGGAAACTCATCATTATTATACGATGGCATAGACAAGATTTGCCGGCTTTTTCTCATCGACTCCGCTTTTCTTCTTTTACAGTTGTGGAGCAGGAATTGCAAAACGTGTGTTTTCTGTTTTAAGCGGACTGGTGTAGTTAAGCATGTTTGTCTAGACAAATAGTCAGAATGCATAAAATAATACATCACCGGCAAAATGCTTGGAGAATTTGAGAAAGACATCTTGTTGGAAATAGTGGTAGGCAAACACCAGCACATGACTAGAGAACCTTTAAGCAATTAAGGAACGGTAATGCCAAACGAAGAGAGAACCTGTAAGATTGTTCGGCACCGTGAGATTTTTGGATTTATAAAAATCCACTAAAGTAAGAAACAGATAATGGAGGCAAAAGCAATGGCGAATTGTCATCAAATGAAGTCGCTTAACTACTGACTCTCATTGCCTCCTTTTCCACCGGAAAAGATGTAGAAGCTTTCGAGATCATATGCCGAGGCATGGCCCGAAATATTAAGTTAACAGGACAGAGTCCTAAGTAACAGCATTTGACAGACTAAAGAGAAATACACATTTTTGAAAGAAGTACAGCATAAACTAACAGCATTTCAAGTAAAAAGGCTAGGAAAGACAACTCCAACCGACGCCCAACCGATGCCCAAATTTGGAGAAGCTACCAGAGTCTCTAGAATCTGAAAAAAAAAAAGATTAAAAAAAAAACATCACAACAGAATCAAACCTTGTTAATATCAATAGAATAAAGTAGACAAGATGACTATTGAATTTTCGGAATATTTTCTTCATCAATTTCCAATATTTGGGACTAAAAAATTTGTCAATCATGGAAGATATCTCTTCTTTGAACTGGAAAGTCCATATTGGAAAATAAGAAAAACGACGTCCTATCTCTGAAAAATGGAAATCAATACCAACAATCTTCTCTGCTTCGCCATCTCACGAATCACGGCGAGTCTCCTGAAGGTGGACAAAGCTGATCTCGATGTACATGTCGCTGCTGCAGAAGCTCAGCCTCCTCGACAGAGCTCGTTTCCGATGGCGGAGATTCACGCGCCGTCGAGCTGAGCCTATGCCTCGTGCATGGGCGTCGGCATTGGGCTACGCCGCCTATGTTTTTTCCTGTTTAAGCTCGGAGTCGAGCTAGGTCTTGGCCATAGACGCCGAGCAACACCTCCAGATCTGGCGGCAGTGACTCGAACATTGCCGGGGGACGTCTCTGAGCGGCAAAAATAGAAAAGGAAAGAATATAGGAGGGCAACATGAGGAAGAAGGCGGAGCAACGACAGAGATTGGGGGCTGCGCATCCTAAGATGCGGCGGCGGCCGGTGCTGAGCGTGGTGTCGGCGGCTTCGACGGTGGTGATGCCGACGTGCAGCGGGCGGGCATGGAGGCGGCTGAGGGCAGGAATGAGGAAAAGAGAGAAGAGAGAGACAAGGGTATCCTCAGTAAATATGCCATTGGGGGGCCCTTCTTGGTCTGCACGACGAGGTTCCACCAGAACCCGACATGACTTTTGATGACGACTTCCCTAATTTTGGGAGTTCATCTTGTTATTTGTTTATTCCATCAGATGAGGTTCGTTTTTGTCAATATCGCGTAAATAAGACTTAAAAATAAAATAGGGTGCCTGTTTTAACCAATAAGAAAATAATATGAAAACTGACAAAAAAATCAGACGAGAAAAAATAAGTTATTTATGGTCTGTAAACATATTTCTTTCATGGAACTTCAATTCGACAAAATATTTATTTAAAATTTGATGGTATGGCACGTTTAGATCTCATATCGTGAATAGTGCATACCTATTTAAAAAAAATTAAAATCGGATTTTTCTTTTCGAACAATGAAAATTAATTTCCAGCTCTTTTTTTCAAATCCCCGATTGTATTGTCATTTTCAATGTTTCCTCAATGCCCGCCAATTTCGAGCTTTGACCGAAGTCCCATAACCGGACACAGAGAGAGAGAGAGAGAGAGAGGGGTGGTGATAATCGATGGCTCCTGTGTAACAAGAAGCAGATCAAGAAGAGCGTGGCCGTGGCCGAGCGGTTCGCCGCCCTGGACCTCAATAGCGACAGCGTCCTCTCTCAGTCTGAGCTCGCCAAGGCCCTCGAGTCTATCGAGCTTAGCTTCCTCAAGCGCCCCCTGGATCCTGAACTGGTTAGTCCAGGAGGGTTTGATCTGGTTCCGCTGTCCACACCCCCAGCTTAAGCATCGACAGCTTCTCATTTGTTTTATTTTGCGCATCAACTTTATTGGGGGAGCAAACAACTGCTCTGATACGACGATAGTAACACAAAACTGAGCAGGAACTTATACTTACCAGAGTTGAGTGAAGATGTCGGCCGTGCAGCTCAGGGTGCCTCCGAGGATCATCCAATCGCTACCACGCTCGCCGTCAGTTGGAGCGGTGAAGGTCACGGCCATGCACGAGGCGTACACATCGAACACGGGCACCCACCACAGACCTAAGTGTATCCTCCGCTTGGCCTTCGTCACCACGTTGATGGTCACCTCGTGGCCCTTCAACGAGTTCACCAGGCCCTTCACACCCAAGTCATTGACAACCGCGATCATTGACAGGGCCTCGACTCGGACAGTAGTCACGTCGTGGGGGCCCTGAATAAAGGTAGGAATGAGGGAGGGACGAGAGAGAGGGAGCTGATCATCGAAACTCAAGAGGAGCTTCATGTGAGTATATTTGACGGCAATGAGCTTGCTGGGGTTCTTGACAGAGAGAGCAATGTTCCACTGTGCAGTGAGGTGGGAGGTGGAGATGTTGAGGGATGAGAGGGAAGAGACTGGGTTGAGCCTGAGTTCCGGGGGCATAAAGGCGGGTATTGCCAGGAAGACAATCATGCTGAGGCCGAGAGGAGCAGGTATGGCATATGAGATGCAGTGGAGAATGATCCGCTTGTACCGATCGGACTGCGGTGGCCCCGGTGATGCCAGATTATTGTCCGGAGGGGGTGCGGTGGCGGCGAGGTCCGTCATTTGGGGGTTCTTTTTTCTCCCTGAAAACTTTGTGTGTGAAGTTTATGAGGAGGGCGCCGAATTTATAGGGGGACTTTGGATCCTGTTCATTATGTCTCGCTGTCACTGTCACATAGGGTGGTTTGTAGGCAGGATAGGTATTCCTTTGGGGGATTGGAATGTATGAGTGGGGACTTCGATTCTGTTCACTATGTTATGCTTATCACATGGTGTCGTGAGTGCGATAGAAATTTGCATGGGAATAATTCATTTTTTGTTTTATTGCTAGGACAGGGATATTCATTCATTACAATCTGTCCGTAGCGCTGGCCTTTTCTTGAGGATTTCGCTTGGCCAAGCAACCGGCGCTTTCTGAGGGGGCTGATCAATGAATCGACCGAAACCCCGTGTCCTTTTGATAATTTTTTTCTTTTTCAAAATTCTTAATTTATTTTCAAAATTTATACTTTTTAAACTTATTATTGCTAAATTTAAATTTTCTCTGTCTAAAAACTTGAGAAGAATGCTATACAGATTAAAAGAACAATGCGATCTTTTGGCAAGTTTTTTACGAAGTTTGTTTTTCACCTAGATTTTCGTTATTATCAAATTGATAATTATTTTTGCCAATGTCTGGACATATGGAAAAGTGAAGCAAAACTGTCCTTGATAATATTAAATCCAACGAGGAATAAAAAAGTTGGACTCTCTCACATCGTTATTTAGCTTCTTAACTCCTTTCACCCAAATTAATTGTCCAACCGTATCGCAAAATACAAGTGCTTAGCTAGCACAACAAAAAAACTCACCCATCCATGTGGATCGGATTGGGGTCAATGGATCAATTCTCATAAATGGAGTTGTCCTCAGAGAAATTTTCAGTAAATATATGCAACAGGAACGATTCATCGTTGTTATGGACGATATATGGAGAATGCAAGATTGGGAACTGATTGTAAATGTATTTCAGAATAGTTCCAGTGGTAGTAGAATATTGTTCACTTCTCACGATAGTAATGCTAACGCATCTTGTGTCGAATGCCCCAGATATGTCCATGAACTGAATCGTTTACAATGAAAAAAAGCATTAAACCTATTCTGTAAGAAGACTTTCCGGAGCTGGAACGGGATTTGCCCTCCCCCTTCCCCCCGGACTTGGAAGATTGGTCCGAGAAAATAATTAAGAAGTGTGAAGGGCTTCCCTCAGCAGTAATAGCAGTAGGCAGCCTCCTATTAAGAAGTTTTAGGATTTTCAATGCACTTGTGAGGTTAAAGAGCTCTTCTTGCTATCATGCACCTTCGTAATATTTTGAAATAATGCGCCATTATTTTAAACAAAATATATAAATTAGTGTGTTGAAAAGTCTTCTAAAGTAATATTTGTTGGGAAAAAAGAATGATATTTGTGGAGAAGGCCCGGATAATTTTCCCACTACCATTTCAGTGAAAATTAAATAGGATAAAATATTAGATGAAAGCGATAAAGATGAATAGTAAATAAAATCAGAATTTTAATGTAAAAAACCTTCCAAGGTGAAGGGAAAAACCATCAAACCGTAGTCCACTTCAAAGTTCCACTATGAAAGATGGATCTCTCATTGTCTTTAATTTGTGGATCTGAACTTTTCATAAGCTATATAACTTATTCAAAGATAACTCTCTTGAAAGAAGAAGATTGTTTCTTCCACTACACTGCTCTAATATTCTTACTTTGTTGTATGCTTTTCTCCATTGGTGAGGACTCCTATTTATAGGAGCAAATGCAATCTCTATTGGAATTGTACGATATGAAAATCACATTAATTTATCTCCTAATCTCTTGTGATTTCTCTGAATATGGGAAGATCATTTTGATTTATTTTCCAATCTCTCTTAATTTTCTACATGTGGAAAATCATGTTGATTTATATCTCTCTTGATTTTCTTTCCTCCTCCTCTTTTTTCTTTTTTTTCTTTTTACTTTTACATACTCTCCACTATACATATTCTATTATAGATATACACAATTGCTTTGGCCTCTCCAATTGGGAGTGACCCGCTCAACAAATCTCCCCCTTACAAGCAATTCGAGAGGCGTCAAACTTGAAAAAGTTCGACAAGCTTGCATCTTCACTATAAATAGAGATTTTGTCATCATACTTGAGTTGTTGTTGTCAGTATGTATTTTCTTTAGCTATAAAGCTTTTTCTTTCAACACATCACATATCCAATGAAATTTGATGTCAATGTGTTTGGATTTGGAGTGCAAAGTTACATTTTTGCTGAGGTGTATTGTGCTTTAACTATTTAAGTACTCTTGGTTGTGGCCCACTTCTTGTAGGAACCTTTTCATTCACAAGAGTTCTTCACATGCTTCCGTTATCACAATATACTCTGCTCCGGCAGCAAGTAGGGCAACACATTTTTGTAGTTGAGATTGCCATGAAACTGATCCCCTTGCAAAAGTCATTAGGTACCCCTATATAGACTTTCTCCAGTCCACATCCCTTGCCATGTCTACATCTAAAAAACTTTCTAACACAATTTTACCATCACCAAAACATATACAGTTATTAGAAGTACTTCGGAGATACCTGAATATCCTTTTGACTACTGCCAAATGTTCCTTACTAGGATTGGATAGGAACCTGCTTACCACACCAATTGCATAGGCGATATCAAGCCTTGTGTATACCATCACATACATTAGACTGCCAACCACCAATGCATAAGAAACCCTTTCCATTTCCTTCTTTTCTATCTCACCTTTTGGGCACTACTCCAAATTGAGCTTAAAGTGATTTGTAAGTGGAGAACAAGCTACTTTGGATTTACTCATGTTGATTCAAGAACTTTATTAACATAAAGTTCTTAAGATAACCAAAGTTTACGATTCTATCCGTCTCGGAATATTTCCATGCCAAGAATTTGTTTTGTAGGTCCCAAATCCTTCATCGTAAAGGAGTTGCTTAATTCCTTCTCTAAGTTGTTGATCTTGCTTTTATCCTGGCCAACAATTAGCATGTCATCAATGGGGCTTGTCAGTAAATTGGAGTTGCTTAATTCCTTCTCAAGTTACTATCAGTAAATTTCCTGACGAACACGTAGTGATCAGTGGTGGTTTTGTTGAACTCGTTTTCTTCCATGAATGAATTGATTTTTTTTCATAATTGGGCTTGTCAGGGAATTGGGCTATGTGCTATAGGTTAGTCATAATGTTCATGTTTCTTCAATGACACTTTTTAGCCTCCTAGTATATGTGTATACCTACTTTGATTTAAAATGATAAGACTTGAGAGTAGATTACCAATTTAGGAGAAACGTTTTATATTCCATAAATTGAAAAGATCTTCGATTGAGTGGGGACAACCTATTAATTTTATATTATACCGACTCTACTTTTAAGTTTGCAACTAATTTAATTACCCCCCCCTTCCAGGCAGCACTCTTTCCAAGCTATAGAATATGTCACCACAAGTGCCAAACTCTTCATTATTTTGAAGCTTGATAAGAGATACAGGTTATACTATTCTAGGATGTCTCATGAATTTTCGAGTGGACGAGGAAAGGAGGCCGAACATGACAGTGCACTCATGTGTAGCAGTGTCTTAGAAGATTACATTGTGCCCTAGAAATTCTTGATAAGGAAAAAAAAATAAGAATAAAGAAATGGTGGGATCCTTCTTTATTCTTGGCACAATATTATAAAAATCAAGATTGACGACCCAGATGACGTATTTGCTTCTCCATATTTTATTCCTCGTCAATTCTTCTCCAAGTTGATAATCTTTTAATCGCCCCTGATTATTTTATTAAGCTCTTGGCAGGTTTTCTTTATTGCTAAATGATAAATAAATCAATAAAATATCGTTGCTTGCAGGAGGTGCATTCATCTAAACCCTCGCAGCTTCGTATCCTCGCAGGTTTGACAGTAGCAAACAAGAAAGTTTATTCGCATGTCCATTAACATAGTTTCATGCGAAGGGATGAGAGGGACAAAAACATATATGGGGAACGAAATCTAAAAATTTATTATTCGCCCATCATTAGGGACATTTTACTTTGGCAGGTTTTCTTTATTGCTAAATGATAAATAAATCAATAAAATACCGTTGCTTGCAGGAGGTGCATTCATCTAAACCCTCGCAGCTTCGTATCTGACAGAAAGTGTAAATGTTGACGGAAAGCGTAATGGAAATTTGGGAAAAAAGCTTTTCTTTTGTATTGATTGTATACACTTACATGGGTAAATTTATAATGTAAGAGACAAAAGAATAAAACAGGAAAAAATAATAAACGAATCACTATTTTCCTATTTTCCTATTTACACCCAAAACCAATCCATGATTGATTGAATCATAATTGATAGAATCGGGATCTTCAAGATATACAAGATATATTTCTAACACTCCCCCTCAAGCTGGTGGTGTGCAAATGTCAATGATACCTAGCTTGCTCAATAGATACCTATGCTGTCTCTGACATAATGCTTTAGTGAAAATGTCTACACGTTGCTCTGTTGTTCCAATTCCTTTTGTCACGAGAACTCCATCTTTGATTTTATCTTGAGTGAAATGACAATCCACTTCTATATGTTTTGTTCTTTCATAAAAAAAAAAAACTGGATTTGCCGCTAATTTAAGTGCAACATCATTATTACAGAATAATTCACTTGGTCCACTAACCTGTACTCCATGGTCCAAAAGGAGTCCTCGTATCCAAACTATTTCATAGGTAGCCTTTGCCATGACCTGATACTCTGATTCTGCAGATGATAGTAATACAGTTGATTGCTTATTTGTCTTCCAAGAAATTAATGATTTTCCCAGTTTTATGCAAAAACCAGTAATAGATCTTCTGGTCATTGGACAAGTGGCATAATATGTGTCACAAAAAGCTATCATTTTCATATTGCAGTCACGAGATAGAAGTATACCAAGGCCTGGACATCCCTTCAAATACTTCACCACCTTCAACGCAGCATTCATATGTGATTGCTTTGGCATATGCATGAACTAGTTGAGTACTTGTACTGCATAAGATATGTCAGGTCTTGTCATTATAAGATATATCAATTTTCCGACAAGTCGTTGATATTTAGAAGGATCTTTGAGCACTGGATTCTTGATGGTTGAAGGGGAATTAAGGTCATACTCATGTGTTGTCAATTTGACATTTTGCTCAATTGGAATAGCTGCTGGCTTACATCCTGATACTCCTACTTCAGAAATAATCTCCAAAATGAACTTCCTCTGATTGAGACAAATTCCTTCATTGGATCGAGCAATTTCGATACCAAGAAAATATTTTGGTGTCCCAAATCTTTGATATGAAAAGTGGAGTGCAAATACCTTTTGAACTTAGCAACATCAGAATCATTATTTCCCATGACAAGTATGTCATCGACATATATCAACAAATAAATTGATGAATCTTTTGTAGTTCGTGTAAACAAGGCATAATCATACTTAGAATGCTCAAAACCTGCATTGGTTAGTGCAGTTAGTGAATTTGGCATACCATTGTCTAGATGCCTGTTTTAATCCGTATAAGGATTTGCGAAGATGACATACCCGAGACTCCCCCTGTTTGCGTAATCCTTGAGGAATGTCCATGTAGATTTCTTCATCAAGATCACCGTGTAGAAAAGCATTATGCACATCCATCTGATGGAGGGACCAATTTCGTATGGGTGCAACAGACAATAAGGAACGTACAGTGACTTTTTTAGCTATTGGAGAAAACGTCTCATGATAGTCAAAGCCTTCCTTTTGAGTGAATCCCTTGGCGACTAATCGAGCTTTATAGTGCTCAATAGAACCATCTTCCTTGAACTTGATCTTATAAACCCACTTACAGCCAATTGGTTTCC
Organism: Eucalyptus guilfoylei; assembly: GCA_016097605.1. Classification (NCBI taxonomy): domain Eukaryota; kingdom Viridiplantae; phylum Streptophyta; class Magnoliopsida; order Myrtales; family Myrtaceae; genus Eucalyptus; species Eucalyptus guilfoylei. The sequence goes on from CM027861.1 coordinate 3,146,515, forward strand.
AATGTGGGGGCAAGGGAACAATATCCCAGGTGTGATTCTCTATTAGGGCAGCAAGTTCGGATTCCATCGCATTTCGCCATCTTAGATCTCGTGCTGCCTCAGCAAATGAAGATGGTTCATGTTCTTTTGATATACGACTAATACAACACATGTGTCCTGGCAATAATTGATTAAATGACACATATGAGGTAATGGGATATTGTGTACCTGAAGAACTTGTTGCTAAACATATGTAATCATGGGTCCATGTAGGTGGGCGAGTGTGCCATCCCATATGTCGAGGTTGCTCGATGACATGTGCTGAAGGATCCGATGACTTGGAAATAACTGGTGAATTAGTTATTGTTGAAGGAGACTGAGAGATGTCTTCAGATAAACTTGGTGATGTTTCTGGAGGTGTAGATTACATCGGTATGTGCATTCAAATTGAAGGACCAATTCCCTTGATATAAGCTATTTTCCATCCAATTGCACCCTTATACTCGCTTAATACTTTGAGCAGTTTCTTCTCCATCAAATCTGTCAAAGAAGAAGATATAATTACCGGTAAAGAAGAAACTCCATCTAAATAAGCATATTTCAAATGAGAATGTAAGGTTTGAGTTTAAGAATTGGAGGCTCTTCAATTGATGGTTTAGGTTTTGTAATGTGTTGTCCTCACTCCTCAAATTTAAGTGCATTTTGCCTTAAATATGGTGGAATTGCCTCCATGAAATTTGCGTACTCCTTTATCTCATCATTTTGAATATATTTGTCCCTTGGTCGAATCAGACATGCTTCAAGTGGATCTCTAAAAATATTTTCCAGAAAAACCTTATTCACCAACTTGTCAACTGTCTCAACTCTAAAACAAGAATTATCATCATATGGATATTTCATTTCTTTAAAAACATTAAATGAAACAATATCATCTTAAACTCTAAGAATCAACTTCCTTTGTTGTACATCAATAAGAGCTCTTCATGTTATTAGAAAAGGTCAACCTAAGATAAGTGGTACTTCAAAATCTTCTTCCATGTCAAGAACTATGAAACTTGCAGGAAAGATAAATTGGTCAACTTTTACCAAAATATCTTCCACAATACCTTTTGGATATTTAATTGATCGATCAGCCAGTTGAAGTGACATTGTGATTGCTTTTACCTCGCCTAATCCTAATTTCTTGAAATTAGAATAAGGCATCAGATTAATACTTGCACCTAAATCACATAATGCTTTTTCAAAGTAAGAATCCCCAATAGTGCAAGGAATAGTAAAACTCCCTGGATCTTTTAATTTCGGAGGTAATTTGTTTTGTAGGATGGCTGAACACTCCTCATTTAACTTCAAAGTTTCATAATTCTCCAATTTCCTTTTGTTTGCCAAAATCTCCTTAAAAGTTTTTGCATAACTAGGCATTTGTGCTAAGACATCTGCAAAAGGAATGTTAATGTGTAATTTTTTAAATACATCAAGAAATTTAGAAAATTGCTTATCTATTTTATGCTGCTGGAGTCGCTAAGGGAATAGAATTGGTGGCACATATGGCTTGGGATTATTTGGAAAAAGTTTACTCTTGCTTGTCTCATTTGATTGTTTATTGATCACATCTTCCTTGTCTCTGAAAATCTCCTGTTTGACATCTTCTTCTCCCACTTGTTTACTACTTCTCAGGGTTATAGCCTTTATGTTTTCAATTGGATTTTTCTCTGTGTTGCTCGGCAAAGAACCCTGTTGTCTTCCTGACATCATGCTTGCTAACTGACCCACTTGCATCTCCAGATTTCTGATTGAAGCCTCTTGATTTTGAAATCTCACATCCATGCTTTTGATGAAGTCATGAGTCGTGTTTGCAAGTTTAGTGACTATATATTTCAAATTTGACTTTGTCTCTTTTGATTATTTGAATCCCGATGGTCTCGTCACATTCTGATTATTCCATGAAAAATTTGGATAATTGCGACATCTCGGATTGTACGTGTTGGAGTAGGGATTATTCTGTGATATATTAAAATTCCCAACAAAGTTAGAATTTTTACTAAATTATTTAAAAGTATTACCTACCTAACACTCTGTGCTAACATGTCCTCCGCCACAAAAATTACATGTCAAATTCTGAATTTTCATGGTTGAAACACTCATATTATCTAGCTTTTTGTTGAGTGCTTCAAATTGTGCAGCAATTGCAGCAAAAGTATCCACTTCCTGAACTCCGCTAGCTTTTCGCATTAGTAGTCTCTCAATAGGTCACTGATAACTATTGGACGCCATCTCCTCTAATAGATTGTAGGCTTCTTCTGGTGTTTTATTATTTAAAGTTCCCCCTGCAGCTGCATCAATCATAGAACGAAGATTTGTATTAAAGCCATTATAAAAAGTTTGTACCTACATCCATACGGGTAGTCCATGATGTGGGCATCTCTTAAGAAATTATTTGAATCTTTCCCATGCTTCATATAATGATTCATTATCCATCTGCATAAAATTAGTAATATTGTTACGCATCTTCGCAGACTTTGCAGGTGGAAAGAACTTACTAAGAAATTTCTGAGCCATATCATTCCATGTAGTGATTGATCCCGCAGGAAGAGAAGAAAGCCAACTCTTAGCTTTGTCTCTAAGAGAGAATGGAAATAATCTCAATCTAATAGCATCATTTGTAACTCCATTATATTTAATTGTGTCACAAATTTCAAGAAAAGCATCGATGTGAGCGTTTAGATCATCGCTTGGTAGCCAACTGAATTGCACTGATTGTTGAAGTATCTAAATGAGTGACGGCTTGATCTCAAAGTTGTTTGCTTGAATTGCAGGTCTTTTGATACTTGATGTGGTGCCTTGAATTGTTGGCACAGCATAATCTCTTAAGAGTTTCCGTGGATTTTCATTCTCACCGTTTGCCATCTTCTTAGCGTAATTTCTCCGTTCTCTCAGTTGCCTTTTGAATGTACGCTCGATTTCTGGATCAATCTCAACAAGTTTCCCTTGTTGGCTACATGTCATAAACAAATGTACACCCTGAAAAATAAAACAAAACGAAAGCTAGATTAAATTTAGAATTATCTGGTATCAATATTAATTAGTATTAAACAAACAATCCCCAGCAACAGCACCAAAAACTTGTTCGTAAAATTCTAAACGTAAGTGAACGTGTCGAACAAGCAATATAATGATAAGAAAGAGTATCGTCCCATAGAGATCAATGATTAATAAACTAATTAAATACTAAAATAAATTAATTCTAAAATTTATCTAACATATCAAAATATAATTGAGAATAAATTAAAAACAAAATTTGGAGACTAAATGCAGTAAATAAATCAGATAAATATGTTAGAGCATCCGATTTCACCATAAGCACTAGATATGAATTTCATATTGTTGTGGGTACAAGAATGATATTAAACATGTGATAGCAGAATTTCATAATCTATTAACTATCCTATCTCTAGGTATAGCGAAACTAAATCTCTATGTGAATTAAAATAAACATGAGTGCATTAAAAACTATGAATATTCCAGGCTTACAATGAGTCTTTTGGATTACATTATCACCAAAAGCTACACAAATAATAAAAATATAAATCAAACCTAGCATCTTGAATCAAAGAACAAGAATTCTGTTACCATTTTTGTCTTCTCTTCAAAATACTTGAAAAACTCACAGAACAATGAAAAACGATCTAACAAAAACCTAGTTACTCCCTCAGGCTCTCTATGTTCTCCTATTTATAGGATATATCCAAGATCCTTATCTTTGAGCAAGTGCGCATAAAATTAGGGAGTAAATCAGAGGATCTTTAACTTGATATCTATCTCCCAACGCTTGCAGATAACATTAGGGAAGAAAATCAAGGATTCCTTGATTTGATATCTATCTTCCATTGCTTTTTTATTTGAATTCCTGATTTTTGCCGTTTTTTTCTTTATCTTCCCCATATCTCATTATTTTGCATAAACAAGTAAAATTCAAATAATCAGAAGGAAATCCAAATATTTTCTCATAAATATTGCATTAATTATTGCCTAAAATAGGTCAAATAACTCTATTTTTATAGAGTTATCATTGACTTGGTCTACTATACCTTGGAACTCGCTTTTGTGTTTCAAGACACTACTCTCGTCTTTGTAATTCAAATTCATGAGCCGTTGCATGTGATTTGCTTTATTTTGCACCATCATTCTTGCATACATTTTCTCTAATTTTTGCCAAAGAACACCAGCATCATGTTCATTAGCAAAATTTTGAAAAATGCTATTGTCGATCTGTTGTCGGATTTGAGTGGCACACTTTTGATTAAGCACCATCCATTCGTTTTCAGACGTGGTCATTGATTTGCCACTAGAAGACGATGCCACTTTGCCATCCGCTGCAAGATTTGACGCCCTCTGTTTGGCTTCGGCTATAGGATCGGACGCCTTGGACATTAGTACCAGTACCTCATCGGTATCACAATTGGCCTCCAAAGGTCTTAATGTATAGTAGATCCTCCATCTTTGGTTTCCAAATTGCATAACTGAATGCGGTCAATTTCATCATGTTGCCAGAATTCTCCTTTATTTGATCCTGCACAGAAAAATAATATATAAAGCAACATTGCTCTGATACCACTTGTTGGGAAAAAGAACAATATTTGTGGAGAAGGCCTGGATAATTTTCCCAATACTATTTCTATGAAAATTAAATAGGATAAAATATTGGATGAATGCGGTAAAGATGAATAGTAAATAATACTAGAATTTTAACATGGAAAAACCTCTAGGGTGAAAGGGTAAAACCACGGAACCGTAGTCCACTTCAAACGTCTACCATGATAAATAATGGGATACAACTTCACGGTAAGGTGGATCTATCATTGTCTTCAATTTGTGGATCTAAACTTCTCACAAACTGGATAACTCACTCAAAGATAATTTTTTTGAAAGAAGAAACCGCTACACTGCTCTGATATTCTTGCTTTTTTATATGTTATCCTCCATTAAAGAGGATTTCTATTTATAGGAGCAAATGCAATCCCAATTGGAATTATACGATATGAAAATCATGTTAATTTATCTCCTAATCTCTCGTGATTTTCTAGATGTAGGAATATCACTTTGATTTGTTTCCCGATCTTTCTTGATTTTCTGGATATGGAAGATCATGTTGATTTATCTCTCGATCTCTCTTGATTGTCTTTCCTCCTCCTCTTTTTTTCTTTTTTTTTTCTTTTTACTTTTACACACTCACCGCTATACATATTCTACTACAAATAGACACAATTGCCTTAACCCCTCCAATTAGGAGTCACCCACTCAACAGTATTCTCTATTTTGTTGGAGCATTTGTTTTTCCCTTCACATCAAACCAGGGACAATTCCACTAGCGTCCTTCAAAATCGTGAGTTCAGCAAATGAAGCATGTGTTTTGGGATAGCTTTGGTTTCATGATACTTGCACCTAGACAAACAACATTGACTCCAAAAATTTTCACTTAATTGCCAATTCCTGCAATATATAAGATTGGCATATCCTCTAATTTTCTCTGCCTGTCGCTTTCGAGAGAGTGTGAAAGCGATTGTGTTATATATCTAGGGATCACTAATGTGTTTTTTCCATGGAACTCTTGAATTAAGTAACCTAGCCAGGATAAGGTTTCTTGTAAAAGCAATGAGAAAATTTCAATTGGGTAGAGAATTGTAAATTGGGGAGAAAAATATGTGATGTGTTTGTTTTGTTCCCCATTTTCAAAATGAGGAGGACACATGATCTCACTTACAAGAGAGAATATACCAGATGCTCCTACGGAACATGAGAACAGCAAGGCCGGGGAGTCTCTTTTGTCAGCCGCGCAAAGGAGAGGAGGCGGAGCTGTCTTGACTGTTGTCATGTGCAGGAGCAGGAGCACATGGATTTTGTGCAGGAGACTTTTTATTTGTTTGAGACGTGGGTGTTTCTAACTGTAAGATACTGTGTGATTTGATTTAACCTAAAATCTTTGAGTAATCATAATTTTGTAATTTTCAGATTGTTATTTTCGGTTGACGAGTGTCAGTAACAATCATTTTGTTTTTTCTATTCTCAAAATCGCATTTGGAATGGATATTTATTTAATAACGTAATTTCATTTTTATCTTTTTGAGACAAATTTTAACCCATAAATAAGTTTGGAACAGGAAAAGTGTATATTTTCTATTTTTCTATTTTTAGAATATAAATAAAAATAAAAAATTTTCTCATCGCTTCTCTCGTCGTCCTCCACCGTTGCCTAAGAGAGATATTCAAAAAAAGCCTATTAAATTAATTTTTATTCTGAAAATAAAAAATTTTGTACCATTACCAAATACATATATATGCTCAGAATCTTGTTGAGGAACAAAATAGAATAATCTGTTTTTGGCCAAAAACTTGTTCCGGGAACTTATCATTCGCGCGCCCAAATGACCGCGTGTACGATGTAGTTTTCAGCTCTCACGCTTCATAATGCCAGGAGATTCAGACCAGTCTTTAAAAAGCGCGGCCCACTTCATCCTCTGAAAAAGTAATCTTTCGTTAGGTTTGCCTTAAAATATGAATTATGGACTTCGATCCGGATGGAACTTGGAAGTCCATGTCGATTCAGCCGAGCGAAATCATATATATCATGACATTTCAAGTTCGCAATTTACTTTTACTTTTTGTTATTTAATATACTTCATCATTTTAAAACACTCGAATAATATGAATATTGGCATATCCTTCAATTTCTCATGATTCTTGATTTACTTGTTGATGTCTTCCCCGCCAGGATCCGGGAAGTCAAATTATTGAATAGATGACCATGAATGGACACTAAGCACTGTGCCCTCATGGCAATTTTCTCACGATTCTCGATTTATTTGTTCGTGTCTCCCCCGCTAGGGCGTGGGAAATCAAATTAAAGCATTGTTGTGTAAACAAGGAGGAACATTTATCACTCATTTTATGGGAGGCAAATCGGTGAAAATGTACCGTGTGACATATTTGAGATTGCGCCAATTTCCGTTCATTTTTTCATGAACGAGCGAGGTGTTCCGGTCTTATTTTTCTTTTTGTAACAACATAAGGTATCCAAGCTTCGATTCAATCGATTAACATGAATAATATATGCGAAGTGTCCTAACCAACAACCATGACCCTTGTGCAACGGGTAAAAATGCACTCAACCACTTTCTCCAATCTACAATCTCCGATCTCTCGAACGCATGGAAACGCTGGCTAAGAAAAGTGGTAGTGATTGAGATGGGACCTACAAGATAGGGAAAAAGGGGAAGGGGCAAATTAGGGTTTATAATTGACTTTGGCCCGTTTGGTTCGGCTTTTGGGGAATGCATTTGCAAAAATACAAAACGACGAAGAAATCACATGGAAAGTGGAAAACTGCCATGGGCATCCGCGATCACCTGTGCAGAGCCGCCAAGGCCAAGCTTCGAAGCAGCCTGAAGGTCGAGCTCCGAAGCTCGTGGGTGGTCACAAGCCCCCATGGCCTCCAAAGCTCGCGGCCGCCATGACCGCTCTATCTCAAAGCTTGTCTCAAGGTTCTAACCTCGACCTTCGAAGCTCGTGGGTGGTCGCAAGCAGCCGATGCCAAGCTTCGAAGTTCGCGGCCACCATGGCCACTCGAGCTCGAAGCTTGGCTTGGTCGGACCTCGATCTCCGAAGCTCGTGGATGGTCGGGCAAGCGCCGGCGAGCGCCGCGAGAGGTCCAGGTAGCTGGAGACAGCGAAGCAAGAGCGCCAGAGGAGTTTGTAAAATCTCGACCGTGAAGTGCGAACTATTTCAATGTTTAGAGAAAACACAATTTCAAAAGAAGTATTACATAAACCAACAACAACAACAATTCAGACGGAGAGTCCTTAGCATATGAAGGATGTGCCAAAGTAATAGCCTAGAAATAGAAAGCTCCCAAGTGATGCCCCAGATGCATGGATAGAAGCCACAGTCTCCACCTGAATCTGACAAATTGAACAAGAGAACACACGACCGTAAAAATCAAACATTGTTTGAGTACAATACAATAAAAGTGCCAACCAACCACGCGCAGTGGATCAAACCAGCCGCGCGCTGAGGCAAACTGGCCAAGCAGGTGCCAAATGGAACAAGCCACGCGCTGAGGCAAACAACCCCAAGCACGCGATCGGGATCAGGCAAGTGCTGAATAAAAACAGGCCACGTGCCGACGCAAACAGGCCAAGCATGCGCTCTTGATCGAGCAGGGTGAGCACCGCTGCACTAGACCAGCCAAGCCGGGGGATTCTGCGGAGGCTCATGAACGAGATGGCTGCGCCCCGTGCTGCACATCAAGCCGGGGCCGCCTCGTTCTTGACCAGCACGACTCGACCAGTCATCGGCACCGCCACCAAGTGGTGACGGCTCCAAAAAGTTGGTTATGCTAGGCTTCGACAGCTTCTCATCAACACAAACTGCCACGATAAGAGAAATACGAAAATAAGCAGGAACTAACTTTTCTTACCAGAGTTGAGGGATAATGTCCAGCGAGCAGCTCAGGTTGCCTTCGAGGATCATCCGATTGCCACCGCCCTCGCTGTCAGAGTGAGATGCGAAGCTCGAGTACGTGCACAAGACGTCCACGTCGAGCACGGCCGCCCGCCACGGACACAAGCGCAGCCTCCTCTTGGCTTTCGCCGCCATTTCAATGGTCACCTCTGCACCATTCACGCCCGAGTCAATTACAATCGACAGTGTTGTCTGGGCCTTGGCTCGGACTGAGGTCCCGCAACCGCGCGCCTGAGTGGAGCTGGGCACGAGGGAGGGACAAGAGAGAGCGAGTTGGCCATCAAAACTTGAAAGGAGCTTCACGTGAGCGTACTCGGCCGTGATGGGACTGAAGGAGATGGACATGTTGAGGAACAAAGGGAGGAGCCAGGGTTGAGCCCGACCTCCAGCGGCGTTTCGATGGGTATTGCCCGGACGATGAGCAGGAGGAAGCCGAGAATAGTGGCCCCGGCAAATGCGATACAGCAGCAAGACCGCAGTGGCGCTGCTGGCGGCGATGCCGGATTGCCATTCGCATGGGGTGGGATGGGGCGGGCGGGTCTCATTTGGAATTCTCGTGTCGAGTGTTGTTTCAGTAGGTGTGTTTGTTTCTGTTAGTGTTTCTGAGTCGGGCGGGGCTGTCCTTTGTAGCTAGCAATCGTGTGCGTGGCCACTCGATTCCGAACTTATGAGGAATCGCATTTCTTATGGCAGAAGCAACCACAAATATGATACATTGATTCATCCAACTTACTTCTTTATTCTTTAGTCTCTTGCTTCTTTCTAAGAAGCACTTAGCTTGTGTTTTTTGGCTGAGTTATTGATTCACTCAGCCAAAAAACACAAGCGAAGTGAATCAATAACTCAGCCAAAAAACACAAGCTAAGTGAATCAATAACTCAGCCAAAAAACACAAGCTACCAAAAAACACAAGCTAAGTGAATCAATAGCTCAGCCAAAAAACACAAGCTAAGTGAATCAATAACTCAGCCAAAAAACACAAGCGAAGTGAATCAATAACTCAGCCAAAAAACACAAGCTACCAAAAAACACGAGCGAAGTGAATCAATAACTCAGCCAAAAAACACAAGCTACCAAAAAACACAGGCTAAGTGAATCAATAGCTCAGCCAAAAACCACAAGCTAAGTGAATCAATAACTCAGCCAAAAAACACAAGCTACCAAAAAACACAAGCGAAGTGAATCAATAACTCAGCCAAAAAACACAAGCTACCAAAAAACACAAGCGAAGTGAATCAATAACTCAGCCAAAAAACACAAGCTACCAAAAAACACAAGCTAAGTGAATCAATAGCTCAGCCAAAAAACACAAGCTACAAAGGACAGCCCCGCCCGACTCACAAGCTAAGTGACTCGTGTCTGGACAATATCGTGTCAACTTAACTCGTGTCTGGACAATATTTAGCTAAGAAGCAACCACAAATAACATGGTGTCAACCAGTTGACACCATGTTATTGGTTGACACCATGTTATTTGTGGTTGCTTGTGTGATGTATCATATTTGTGGTTGCTTCTTAGCTTGTGATGTATCATATTTGTGGTTGCTTCTGTCATAAGAAATGCGACTCCTTATAAGTTCGGAATCGAGCGGCCACGCACACGATTGCAAGCTACAAAGGACAGCCCCGCCCGACTCAGAAACACTAACAGAAACAAACACACCTACTGAAACAACACTCGACACGAGAATTCCAAATGAGACCCGCCCGCCCCATCCCACCCCATGCGAATGGCAATCCGGCATCGCCGCCAGCAGCGCCACCGCGGTCTTGCTGCTGTATCGCATTTGCCGGGGCCACTATTCTCGGCTTCCTCCTGCTCATCGTCCGGGCAATACCCATCGAAACGCCGCTGGAGGTCGGGCTCAACCCTGGCTCCTCCCTTTGTTCCTCAACATGTCCATCTCCTTCAGTCCCATCACGGCCGAGTACGCTCACGTGAAGCTCCTTTCAAGTTTTGATGGCCAACTCGCTCTCTCTTGTCCCTCCCTCGTGCCCAGCTCCACTCAGGCGCGCGGTTGCGGGACCTCAGTCCGAGCCAAGGCCCAGACAACACTGTCGATTGTAATTGACTCGGGCGTGAATGGTGCAGAGGTGACCATTGAAATGGCGGCGAAAGCCAAGAGGAGGCTGCGCTTGTGTCCGTGGCGGGCGGCCGTGCTCGACGTGGACGTCTTGTGCACGTACTCGAGCTTCGCATCTCACTCTGACAGCGAGGGCGGTGGCAATCGGATGATCCTCGAAGGCAACCTGAGCTGCTCGCTGGACATTATCCCTCAACTCTGGTAAGAAAAGTTAGTTCCTGCTTATTTTCGTATTTCTCTTATCGTGGCAGTTTGTGTTGATGAGAAGCTGTCGAAGCCTAGCATAACCAACTTTTTGGAGCCGTCACCACTTGGTGGCGGTGCCGATGACTGGTCGAGTCGTGCTGGTCAAGAACGAGGCGGCCCCGGCTTGATGTGCAGCACGGGGCGCAGCCATCTCGTTCATGAGCCTCCGCAGAATCCCCGGCTTGGCTGGTCTAGTGCAGCGGTGCTCACCCTGCTCGATCAAGAGCGCATGCTTGGCCTGTTTGCGTCGGCACGTGGCCTGTTTTTATTCAGCACTTGCCTGATCCCGATCGCGTGCTTGGGGTTGTTTGCCTCAGCGCGTGGCTTGTTCCATTTGGCACCTGCTTGGCCAGTTTGCCTCAGCGCGCGGCTGGTTTGATCCACTGCGCGTGGTTGGTTGGCACTTTTATTGTATTGTACTCAAACAATGTTTGATTTTTACGGTCGTGTGTTCTCTTGTTCAATTTGTCAGATTCAGGTGGAGACTGTGGCTTCTATCCATGCATCTGGGGCATCACTTGGGAGCTTTCTATTTCTAGGCTATTACTTTGGCACATCCTTCATATGCTAAGGACTCTCCGTCTGAATTGTTGTTGTTGTTGGTTTATGTAATACTTCTTTTGAAATTGTGTTTTCTCTAAACATTGAAATAGTTCGCACTTCACGGTCGAGATTTTACAAACTCCTCTGGCGCTCTTGCTTCGCTGTCTCCAGCTACCTGGACCTCTCGCGGCGCTCGCCGGCGCTTGCCCGACCATCCACGAGCTTCGGAGATCGAGGTCCGACCAAGCCAAGCTTCGAGCTCGAGTGGCCATGGTGGCCGCGAACTTCGAAGCTTGGCATCGGCTGCTTGCGACCACCCACGAGCTTCGAAGGTCGAGGTTAGAACCTTGAGACAAGCTTTGAGATAGAGCGGTCATGGCGGCCGCGAGCTTTGGAGGCCATGGGGGCTTGTGACCACCCGCGAGCTTCGGAGCTCGACCTTCAAGCTTGCGACGACCGGCGAGCTTCAAAGGTCGAGGTCGAGCTTCAAGCTAGAGCAGTCATGGCGACCGCGAGCTTCGAAGCTTGGCCATGGCAGCTTGCGACCACCTGCGACTATCGAAGCTCGACCTTCAAGCTGCTTCGAAGCTTGGCCTTGGCGGCTTGCGACTACTCGCGAGCTTCGAAGGTCGAGGTCAGACCCTCAACGAAGCTTCGAGCGAAGAGCGGCCATGGCGGCCGCGAGAATCAAAGCTTGGCTATGGCGGCTTGCTACCACCCGCGAGCTTCGAAGGTTGAGGTCAGACAAGCCAAGCCTCGAGCTGGAGAGGCCATGGCCGCAGCTCAAGCTCGACCTCCTTGAAGCTTCGTTTCTGGAGAAGAAAGTACCGTTCTTCCTCGCGGAGAAGACGATGAACAGTGCAAACTTTTTTCTTTTTCTTTTTTCAATGTGGACATCAGGGCCATTTGTACCTGGAATTTGGACGGAATCCTAACCTACGATAAATTTATCACGATAGATATAATTTGAGATTCTAACTAATTTCAACCAACTCGATCGAGAAGGCCATCGGGGTCAAGAAATCAAAGGCAAGCCAATTACTTCCCAGCCACTAAAATCTCTTTCACATGCTACCTGCACTGACTGTTTGATCCCCACCCGCCCTCTCCGTTCCTAAATAGGAAGAGGTTTAAATCGAGGATAACTTTACTTATCATCATTGGATAAGTCTATAAATGGGAAATTTGTAGCATGGATTTTGAAAAGTCTTTCCGAGTTAACGTAGTCTATTTGATGGGAGCCATCCAGCATGACGGGCAATGCCGCTCTTCCCTTTCCTCTTTTGGTTAAACGGGTAAAGAATATGTTGGGCTGGGTTCACTTCCATACAGAGAAAGCCCAATAAATTATAAAACCCAAAAGTTTGAGTTCATATAATAATCCATATGAAGAAGTAGAATTTCTCCCTATTTTTATATGGTAGCCACAAAGAACATTTGCAAAGATGCAGTAACAAGAGAGAAGAACAAAGTAGAAAATCTAGGAAAGAAGGTGTCATCCAGTCTTTTTCAAGTTGACAATCAGAGGTTGATTCATGCTCCCTACATCAAGTTTTTTGTGGGTTGAACTGAACCTGCATTTTAGTATATTTATCATTGATCTCTTGCGAAATTAATATGTATTGCCAAACAATCTTCTTGATATAATTACTGTTATGTACTTCTAGTATTAATAGGGAAGAACTTTAACTATCCAATTTTGTTGACAATGACGATTTTGGATGGACTTCAACCCATGGTTTTTTTTCTCCTCACATTGACGAGATTTTCCGCATAAAAACTGCCTTGTGTTTGTGGATGCTTGGTGTTTATATTTTGGCAGATATATTGCTCTATTGTATTGTTACCTTTTAGGTTTGCACAAGAAAAGAGATTGTTTTGTTCTGCTGTGTTAATTCAATATTGTTTGGGTTGTCATTATTTTCCTATTAGAATAATGACTCTCCTATTAGAATAATGACTCTCCGGGCGGAAAAAACACTGTAGACATAAAAGAATATTTGGTCTTTTGACGAGTTTTTCTGGAGTGACGTTACATAGTCTATAATGGCCTCCTAAAAAGCTGGTTGACAATGTAACTCGCCGTTGACAATGACGTTGATTTGCTATATAAAGATATAACCTCTCAGATTTGTTAAACAAACATCCAGCATTCGTGGTGTCCACAATGAAAAGGGTCTCTGATAAAACACAAATTCCCGTCTTGTGTAAACTTTTGTGCGACTCAGGGAGGAGCTCTAGACTCCGACGGTAAATTAATTCAACATTCCTCGTCACTGTTAAAATAAGATAGAATGGACAGCTGTATGAAAAGGAAAAGGCGATCAGTAAATGCAAAGTTAGACAAGTTTATAAGGATCTCGAGGAAATATACTCGAATAGTGCTTAACCAAATATGACATATGATGACTATCCATTATCTTCTTCTCAGGCATGTAAATAGTTCTGTCCACCACATCTTACAGTTCCCATGAAACACATTTCTCTTCCAGATGACCACCTACACAAAGTTCTCATTCTTATGCTTCATAGAGCTGCGAATGACTAGTCAGCATAGTTGAGGTCACATTCTCATCTTAATATGACTAGTCCTCGCTGGGTCATCCTTCTCCATTGCCCCGCCCTCTTATTAGTAAACTTGTATAATCATCCACTGCGATTCATTTTCCATCTAAACCGACCTCAAAACACACTGCAACCTCATCAATCTGGAATGTAAACAGATGAGTCTTACGACGTCAGTTCGAATTTGTCTAGCTCTGTATGGAAATGCCAATGCAAGTAGTGAAGGCAAAATTACTGCATCACTCGTGTCAAATCGCTTGAGTCCAATCAAGAATCATAGCCGTAAGCTTCACAGGTACTCGTCCAAGAAAAGATATAAAACTATAAAAGGAAAGGGCCATTGCCATCTTTCTCTAAGCAACATTGAAGAATAACACTGTTTGACAAAATTATCTGGGCATAGATGTGGTTGATTCTTAGACAATAAAAAGAATTTATACGTCAAACGGAGTGAGCAAAACACGCACTAGCATTAAAATATCTTACATTGAAGATGTGCCACATTTTCTTTTTACAAAGAGAAATGAGGATGTGTATTACAGAAACTTAGCATAGTGCCTTACCCGACTTTGAGTGCACAAATGAGTTGAATCTATATATCATGTAAACTCAACCTGAAGAATCCTTATGGACGGGATTCCTTGTAGCGGAGCTTTCTTTTATATGGGGAACTCTGACGCAGAGAGGAGGGGATATAGAGTAACACAATAAACAGATAGAGCATTATATGGAGAACTGAGATACCTAAAACAAAATGTCCTTTTTTCCACGAGAAATGAGAACGTAAATTACCAAGAGGTAGTTAAATGCCTTACCCTAGCTTCCATGACACGAAGAGTTGATCCTCAATAGTCTAGTGAAGATGAACTGGGCCTTAAGGAAGCAATATACACAGGACTCTCAGTGGAGGTGCTTGCTGACATGTTGGGAGTTCTGTCTTCAGAGAAAAGAGCAGCCTATGACAGAGCGATGGTTCTATGCATGAGTGCACATGTAGTTCAACATAATATTACGTTGTCACCACATCCTCATACAATCCTGTTGAATGTCTTCTTTGTCAATATGCCAGTAGAGCTTTTCTTACATGGCAATAGCAATTGAAGCTTCACGAGGTTTGGAATTTAAAATCATGCAAAAATGTACAACTGTTACATTCTTTTAAGATATTGATGTATGAACAGACAAGGACATCTTCTTCTGATCACGTGAGCATCTTCTTTAGCATCTTTTTATCCTGAACACTCTCATGGAGGAGTTCATAAACATAACAAGTTATACCAATTCTCTTCAACAAGTCTTCCTGAACAATCTTAGGTGCCGTTACTCCCTTTTTGTCAGCCAGAAAACAGTCTTCACTACCTTTGGAACAATACCTTTTGAACCATAAGGTGAATGACCACAAAGCCTCATGAACCCTATGTTTCACAGAAAGGCAATTTCTTACTCGTCCAAATGAAGCAAACGTTGGAAGAAACCGTTCTCTGTTTTTTCGAGTAGCAGGTTACATCCAAAGTCAGCATCCCCTGCTTTAGAGCATCCATCAATCATCACACAGCACGTGTAACCGTTGGGCAGGTGACCTTTGACACTCATTTAAAAAGAGATGCTATATAGTTCCCCCAGAAAAGTATTGTATGTTGCTTTCGTATGAGAAACCTTACTGCAGCTCCCCATGACCACAAAGCCCATTAACCAGTGTGACAACTCATAATATCTGGTGTAATTCCCCTTTACTTCCATCTTATCAAGCAAATTCAAAGCTTCCTTTACTTTGCGAGCCTTGCATAAGCTCTCAATGGGTATGTAGTGAGTAATGATAGGGATGCACTGTTTCCCGACCATCGCGTCAAATGTTTCCATCACATTTTCAGACTTTGAAGCCTTGTTGCACAGGTCATTTGACATAGAATTATATGTGGTCACATCAGGAAAAATGCGATAACTGCACATTCTCTCGAATTGCACTATCCAACTTCAGTTACTTACAATAGCCATCCGCCAATGTATAGAAAGTTCAAAAAAAAAATGTCGGGAATGTACCCTCTGGTTATAGCATCATAAGCATCAGATACAGATCCCATCTCGCGAAGTCCATTAATAACTAAATTGTATGTCTATATGTCAGGGGAACAACCATTTTCAAACATCTCAGTCATTAATTCCATGACTTCTAATATAAGCCCCTTCTGGGACAAGCCTCTGATCACTGTATTGTAGAGAACGGCATTAGATTTCACTCCTCTTCTTGAAACCTCATTAAACAAAGTCAGAGCCTGGCTGCCATCACCATCTTGGCAGAACCCACTGATGAGAGAACAATGTGTGAACTGATCCGGCACAAGTCGCTTGAAAACTGCACCATTGAGAATTTTATTTGCAATTCTGTCAGACCAACTTTGCAGGATCCATTGATTATGGGGTTGTATCTATAGTCGTCTAGCTCAAGCCCACAATTCACCATTTTACTCATGAAGCTTTTAGCTTCCACAGCCCTAGAATTCTTACACAAGCCACCAATTAAAGTCTTATACATGAACACATGTGGAGTCAAACGCCCTGCTGTTACACTTTCCAACAACTTCACTGCATCAACAAAAGCACCTTTCCTGCAAATTCCCTGAATGAAAATATTGAACATGAACAAATTTGGACTTGATTCTGTCTTCTGTACTTTGGAAAGAAGCTTTTCGCTCTCCTGGATATCCCCATTCTTGCAAAGTATAAGTTTATTGAATATTGTAATATCAAGATTGTTAGAATATTTAAATAATAAATCACGTCTTCATCTAACGATTTAAACTTTTAGACAAATTAACAATGATCTCACCAAATCTCACATGGTATCAGAGTTGAAAATTCTGAATTCAAATCTTTTCAGGTTCTATTTGCCTTCCCAATTAAATAGTACTAGATAAAAGATTAGATACTAAGCATGAGGGGGAATGTTATAATATTTAAATAATAAGCTGTCTTTATTTAGCAGTTTAAGCTTTTAGAAAAATTTGTAATGGTCTCTTCAAATCTCACAAGGATAAATATCTTCACTAAGCATCTCAAGAAACAAAGTTGTATGCTTCACATGGATAATTCTGTTCATAGAACCCGCCAATGACAGTACAATATGCAACAGCATTGTGACATGACCCTGAGAAGTCATATTTCGGAGAAGTTTTAGAGCAGCATGAGGCCTACCAGTCTGGAAAAAGGACTTTATCCGGATTGTGTAGGTGTACACATCTGGAGCAATCCCTTTATCCCTCATCTACAGATACACTTTATGAGCTAAATTAATCACTCTACATCGGTACACTCAAAGATCATATTGCAAGATTGGACCGACGGCTTGCAATTGTAGAAATTCATTCTCTTAAACACATTGACGGCTTAATGAATCTGGCCACTCCTTCCATGACTTCTCATGGCCCCAATATAGACTCCTTCCAGTAAACCGCATTGATGTTTGTTCTAATCTCTGCCAGCAAATACTCTTTAGCCTCAAACTCCCCATGAAACCCGATCTTTTTTATCATGCATTTGTAGGTCGACAACATGTGCTTGAAGCCGTGTTCTTTTTTAACTGAATTGAATAACTCGAACGCTCTGAGGGCATTTTTTTTTTTTGGTACCTAACCACTGCAGCCACATGTTTCGGAAGTGTAGCACAACGCATTCCAAGATTGAATGTCTAACAACCAGACCGCTCAAAATCTATCGACCATTGACTGCGAACTGTATTTCTGCTCCATTTCACATATATCCCTGTGATCTCCTGAAACAAAGAGGACACAAAAGTCGCGAGTTCAACCAATTCCATGGATCAAGTAAAGGGAGCAGCAAAAAGGACGAAACAGGAAAAAGAATGCCTTGAAAAATCGACATACCCAACTGATCAATCTCATGAATCAAGCACAAAGTTTGGAACTTTTCCTCACAATCAAAAGAATGGCAACAGCGGGTGCATAGATCTTTCCCTCGTTTCCCTCTCTTTCCAGTTCATCTTTCATCAGTGAAGGAAGAATTTTCCACGAACTAGACTTCCTTTCTTGGTGAAACAAGAAAACAAAATCGAGAGAGAGAAATTTGCAGGAGAATTGGGAATATTGCAAGGAAGGAAATGCAACCCAACTCGAGATAATCTCTGAGGGTTGCAAAAAAGTTGGGACTAGCAGATGATATTCGCGTCACATGGAAGGTGCTATTGCTAGGACATGCTGTTTAGTATTTAATATGGAGGGAAGACCGGTAAATGACAATGCCATGTCCCTAGAAATAGAGTGACGTTGAAGAGAGCACACATAGTTTTTACAGAGCAGCAAAGCTCGACTTCATGTTTGCAAAGGCTTCGAGAGAGAGATTTCCGCCTTCCACATGCACCGTGTACCCAACAAAACAAAAAAAAAAAAACAAAAAATCTAATCGAAAGCAAGAAACTCCAATGAAATGAGTTCATTTAAGTATATAAGAAAAAAAAAACGCAAGAGCTAACGGATATTACAATTCAAATCTGACATGAGAAGAAGAAATTACTCAAGCAATTGACTAGGAATGATGAAAAAAATATATACGAGAGATTTACGTGATTCAATCAAGTATTAGCAAATACCTACTCCATGGGGAGAATCAACTGCAAAACATCTAATAATCAATTAGGTTGTTATAAAGTTACAATCACTCAACTGTTTAAGTGTTTTCTAATATTAAATTACATCAAAACCCACTGACTGCATTTGACAGTTAAGATAAAATTCATGAAATAATAAAATTTTATCCTATCCTATATTTGATACTTGCTCAAGACAAGATAAAGTCGGATATAAGGGGAATATAGACTAGATAAAATTATCTCACGGAGGAGGTAGGATAAATGTGGGAAAAAGCTGGATAGGATTTCTAACATTCATAATAGAAAAGTCATTTTTTTAGAATAATGAACTTTTTAAACTAATAGAATTAAAATTATATTTCAATATAAGTAATATTTTAATTATATTATAAGAAATTCAAAATAACAAAAATACCAGTTTTGTTATTTTAATTTATCTTATGTTGATTAATGTATTCTAATTCAACTCTATTTTCTAATATAATTTCAAAATTTAAATATAAATATATATTTATATTTATTACATATTTTGGGCATTTTAGTATTTAAGGTATATCAATATTATTTACTATTTAATAAAATTTCATTAGAGAATGATGGAAGGGGAAGAAAGAAATAAAAAAGAAATTGATTAAAAAAAGAGGAAAATAAATAAAAAAATCAAATAAAAATAAAGTAGGCAAAAGTGGAGTGAGAGATTTTACCATATCCGTTTGTAAATTTTTTTGTTCATTTATTCTGATATGTTGTTTTTTTCAAACAATGTATATGATATGATATGAATATATATCATTTTATCACTACAATCACAAAACAATTGATAGGATATAACAAAATCCTTGAATTTCATATACTATCCTATCTAGTCCTATCATAGTTAGAAATCCAGACAACCAAACGCAGTCACGGTGTGTTGCCTTAAGCCTTTCAATAAGACAAACGATTTCAATTGGATACATTGCATAAATCACAGAGTGTAATCCACCAACAAGAATCTTCAAAAATTCAAATGGCATGTGGACTTCTTTTGTGCAGCTATAGAAACTGAAAAACAAAAACCACCTGTCAAAGTATATATATGCGCCATGAACCATCAATTACACTAACTTCACCAAGATATAGACCTGGCAAAATAGGTGGCTCGGGTTGGGTTGAAAATGGTCAAACCCAAATTATTAGCCCATTTAACTTGTTTATATGCAATGCAAAATTAGTGATCCATACCCGACCCGACCCGACCCATGATCCATTTGAATCAATTTTGCCTATTATATTGTTGCATTTGAATAATGAGCAGCTTTCTGACCAAATAAAAATAAAAATAAATAATGAGCAGCTTCATGGACCGGCTCGTCAAGTTAGTGCGGCAAGTCAGGGTTTTGGTTATGAAAAGGTGCATGCAAGTGGTGGCAAAAGTCTGGCCCAGGTCATCCATAGATTATGAAGTAGGTTCCAACTTTGATTTTGGATTAAATATAGATGGCTTCCGGGCCATTCATAAATTATGAAACTGGTTTCAAGTTATTCAAGTGCAAAATGTCATGTGTGCAGAGTGCACGAAATTCACGTGTACATTTTGACGTGCCAGATCAATTTTTGGGCAGTTCGAAAGATTTCAGTTCCTTTGAAAGGGCAATTGAGAACAAATTTATGTATATGGGAACTTTGAAAATGCCGTCCGACTGCAGGGCTACTTTGAAAATTCCCCCAACTTTCATGGGCGCACTACGTCACTTTCCATTTTCGTAGGCTCACTCTGGAGGGGGAACGATCAAGAGAACTTCTGATAGAGAATCACGATCACGACCCCAAATCCATCGTCCCCTCAATTAACAAACCTTCCCCAATCTCACACACATCCTGCTGCACAATCCTCCTCGCGGTTCTGGCTGGAAATTCAAATCTCCAATCTCTT
Source organism: Eucalyptus guilfoylei (assembly GCA_016097605.1). Taxonomy (NCBI): domain Eukaryota; kingdom Viridiplantae; phylum Streptophyta; class Magnoliopsida; order Myrtales; family Myrtaceae; genus Eucalyptus; species Eucalyptus guilfoylei. The sequence continues at coordinate 3,166,964 of CM027861.1, forward strand.
CGATTGGCAATGTCGGCGGCACAGAAGCAGCCGTAATCGTCTTCATCGTCTCTGTTCACCCTCGCCCTCCTGACCCTCGTCTACTTCACCCTCGTCTCCCTCAAGACCCTCCACTCCATTGCAACCCCCGTGAAGCTGAGCTCTCCCTTCATCCAATAGAAGCTGTCAAGCGACGTCATAGGGAGAGAGAGCAGATAGTTTGATAGCAAAGAAGAACGTCAGGTGTCCATTAAGAGTGAGTTAGGGCGTGTTTTGTAACGATTCTGTTCTCGGGACTAGATTCTGATTAAAAATTATTCTTTTTTATTCTGTTCCAGGAAACAATTTCTGAGCAAAAGATTACATTTGGTAACTACATAAAATTTCTATCCAATTCTAAAATTTTATCAAATTATAGAAATTCTATTGATTGATTATATTTATACTAAATAATAAACATATTAACTAATCAAATTTTTATTAAATAGTAAATAATAAAATATAGTATAAACTATAAATATAAATACTAAATAATAAATTAAATATGTATTCTATAAATAGCAAAATTTCAATTCATACTTCAAATCATTTTTTTATTTTTTAAATAATTTTTTTAATTTTTTCCCTTTTTTCTTTTTTTTTTTTTTCTTTTTTCCTTTCTTCCTCCCCTTCTTCTTCTTCTTCTTCTTCTTCAAGGTGGCCGGTCGCCGGCCTTGGGACGACTGGCGATTGACCAGATAGGGCCGGCGACCTCACCGGAGCGTCGCCGACAGCTGGGCAAGGCTCTCCCAGCCTCGCCGGTGGCCAGGCGGCCTCGCCGGGGTTGGGCGAGCCTCGCCGGTGGCTGGGCTTGCCTCCGACGAGCTCACTAGACCTCGCCCTGGCTTGGCAAGCCTCCAGCGAGCTCACTAGACCAGTTGTCGGCGACCGGCGACCGGTGGCGGTGGGCAACGGATGGCGGACGGCGGCGGATGGTAACCGCGACGATGGCGGTAGATGAAGAAGAATAAAAGGGAAGAAGAATGGCTTGATTCTTAGATTTGTTCTCGGGAACAAGAATCAATTTTTTTTTTTTTTTTTGGTTCTTGATTCTGTTCCAAATCTACTTCCAAGAACAAAAAAATAGAAATTTTTTCCTGGGGACAAAAATTTTACTAAATACAATTCTGTTCCAAAACTACTCTCGGGAACAAAGAATCAGAATCAGGGCCTGTTTGGATGGTTACCAAATAGGACCTTAGTGGCCCGATTTCGTGGGTTGGAAATGGGTTCATAACGTTACCTATTTAGTAAGGGAGAGCATGATTCCAAGGTAGAACCGGGAACCTACCGGTCCAATTTCAAGTTTTTAGATATGCATGATAGGTTTCAAATTTAAAAAATTGGGGAAACTATTCCGAAAGGTGGGTTTTAGGTTTCATGTGAAGTTGGAAACTTTTTTTTTTTTTTGGTCGGTAAGTTGGAAACTTGAAACATAGAACTTGGAACAAGTTTTTTTCTTATTCTATATATTTATACGATTCTATAGTATTTTATGATGTTCAATAATGAGTATGTAATCTGAAACCACTAATCTGAATTTTCATTTAAGGTAATATCCATGACTAAGACTTTGATTTTGTTAATAGTTTATAATTTTTGTGTGTCTAAATATAAATTGTGATAAATGAATTAGCAAATGGTGGTTACTGGAGGTAATTATTCACTACAATTGTTCAATTTAGAGTGCAAATGAAATTTGGGTAAACTCCAGAATCTATGACAAGGTTCCTAATTGTTGGGTATGTAGAGTAAGTTCCAGATTCCAAAAATTAGGGAACACATTTCGATCAATATTTAGAACCTAAAACACTCAGTTTTGTCATTTAGACCCATTAATTTTGAGCTTTTTAATTTCTAACCTATTATGACTAGACACCTTAAATTTGAGGTGACCTATTGATGACCCTTTTCAATAACTTTGGGTTAATAAATGGGTTTGAGACCCATTTCGACAAGTCTAAGTAACTGGAATTCCAAGCAAAATTTGGTTGGAGTTGACACCAATGGAAGCAATGCGATCAATTAGTTGAATATCAGGGGACAAGTTGCAATTATAGACACTCAAGCTCGTGATGCGAAGGGGAACTGAACACGTGCGATTTGCGAGCCAAAAATAATAAGATAGGAATACGTACGAGTAGCCACACCAACCAAAAGTGACCAATAGAAATACGCGCGAGGCGCCTGGCTTACATGTCAAAGAAGGTTTCTCTCCATGCTAGACATGCAAAACTGTCCGATTTAATCAAATTTTCTTATCTTTCTCGTGTTTTCTGCATCTTTTTTAAGTTATTTGCAATTGTGCGATGTTATTGTCCGATTTGATTCCACATGACTTTAATCTCGCCGGCAATCCCTAAAAAATGAAGAAAAACGATTGAGCATGTCTAATTTTGCTATGCATCCGATATTCTTTTCCGGTTCCATGGCAGCCAAACATATTGTAAGAGTCCTTCAGATTGTAGTACTCTTGTTTTTTTAAGATTAAGAACGACACTGTCACAATTTTGTGGCTTTTCATCTCGATGGAGAAACCCTGGAAGTGGAATTGGTGAATGATGAGTTGTGATGGCAAGGTTAGAAATGTGTCTTCAGTCCAAATTAGCTGTTCTTACAGAGAGCAAAACCAATGGTCGCCCCTTCGTAATCAGAGGGAAAGCTTCCTACATGTTATTTTAACAGCTAACAGTATTATTCTAATTCGTAATTTCAGTTCATTTCTGATAAGCCAGTATCATGGCCAAGAGGTTTTTGTAGCTAAAGGATCGTGCCTTCTCGAGGAGGACCTTCTGCAATCGCTAGGATTCCCAACAAGAGCTCTTCCGGAACGTTCTAAGGGCGGGCGATACGGTAATTGAGCCAAAGTCTAGAACTCTCCTGCCATTGGTGTTGGTAATTGGTAGGTTGGGCGGTACGATCTCATCCGCCGGATGAATTCTTGATCAATGGTTGTAATCCGAGGGCCTCAAGTATAAAAAGAGGTGCCCTCCCCTCATTTGTAACTATTCAACCATTTCAGTAATAAAAGTTTTAAGCATACTGGTGTAGTTAAGCATGTGTGTAGACAAATGGTCATAATGCATATAATGATACATCATCGGCAAAATGCTTGGAGAATTTGAGAAAGATATCTTGTTGGAAATAACAATAGGCAAAGACCAGCACTTGACTACAGAACCTTTAATCAATTAAGGAACGGGAATCCCAAACGAAGAGAGAAACTGAAAAACTATTTGTTATTGTGAGATCTATGGATGTAGGGAATGGCCTGTGTAGGAAAATCCTAGCTCCGGCAAGATTACACCAATAAAAATTCACTAAAGTAAGAAACAGATAACGGAGGAGAAAGCAATGGCCAATTGTCATCAAATGAAGTCGCTTAATTACTGACTCTCATTGCCTCCTTTTCCACTGGTGTACAAGCTTCAAGATTGTATGCCGATGCATGATCCGAAATTTTACGTTAAAAAGACAGAGTCCTAAGTAATAGCATTTGAGACTAAGAGAAATACACATTTTTGAAAGAGGTACAGCATAAACCAGTAACAACATTTAAAGTAAAAAGGCTAGGAAAGACAACTCCAACCGATGCCCAACCGATGCCCAGATTTGGAGAAGCCACCAGAGTCTCTAGAAACTGAAAAAAAAAAAAAAAAAAAAAAAAAGAGAGAACGTCAAAATAGAATCAAACCTTGTTTATATCAACAGTAGACGGCATGATTACTATCAGTGTGAAAAAATGAATTTCAGGAATATTTTCTTCATCGATTTCCGATATTTGGGACTGAAAAATTGGTTGATCATGGAAGATATCTCTTCTTCGAACCGGAAAGTCCATATCAGAAAATAAGAAAACCGACATCCTATCTCTGAAAAATAGAAATCAACACCAATAATCTTCTCTTCTTCGCCATCTCATGAATCACAGCAAGTCTCTTGACCCTGAAGGTGGACAGAGCCAAACTCGTTGGACATGTTGCCGCTGCTAAAGCTCAGCCTCCTCGACAGAGCTCATTTCTGATGGCAGAGCTTCACGTGTCGTCGAGCTGAGCCTATGCCTCAGGCATGGGCGTCGGCGTTGGGCTACGCTGCCTATGTTTTTTTGTGCAACGAGAAGCAAAACTAAGCAGGAACTTATACTTACCAGAATGGAAAGAAGTTGAAGACCGAGCAACTCAGGGTGCCTCCGAGGCTCATCCAATCTCTGCTGCCCTTGCCATCGGTTGGAGCGGTGAAGTTCACGTCTGTGCACGAGGCTTGCAGGTCGAACATGGGCACCCAACACAGACCCAAGTGCAGCCTCCGCTTGGCTTCCACGACCGCTTGGATGGTCACCTCCTCGCCCTTCAAGAAGCGCACCAAGTCCCTCACGTACAAGTCATTGACGATCGGGATCTTCGACAGAGCCTCAGCTCGGACAGTGGTCACGTTGTCGGGGCCCTGGATGAAGGCAGGAATGAGGGAGGGACGAGAGAGGGGGAGGTGGTCATTGAAATTCAAGAGGAGCTTCATGCGAGTGTACTGGACGACAATGAGCTTGCTGGGGTTCTTGACGGAGAGAGCGATGTTCCATTGGCCGGTGACGTAGGAGGTGGAGATGTCGAGGGACGAGAGGGAAGAGACGAGGCTGAGCTCAACCTCCGGGGGCATAGAGGTAGGTATTAGCAAGAAGATCACCATGGCGAGGCCAAACATAGCAAATATGGCATATAAGATACATTGGTGTATGATCCGCTTGTGCCAGTCATGGAGGTCTGTCATTTTGAGTTACTCTTTTTTCTTTTTTTCCTTCTCCCTACGAATTTTGGTGGGTGAGTTATGTGAGGAGGGCGGAGAATTTATGATGTTTAGAATAAGTTATAAACAGTTTTAATTCCTAAACAGTTTACATAACTTTTTTCTAAACATAAACTAAACTGTTCGTTTAGTTCCTAAACAATTTACATGACTTCTCTAAACATAAAGTTCTAAACAGTCTAGAAATTTGAGAAAGTTCCGAACTCACCTTCTAGAAAAAAAAAAACAGTTTATTTCCTAAACAATTTACATAACTTTTTCTAAACATAAAAGTTAATGATAAATGTTCATTATCAATAACAACTTATATCTAAATATCTTCATGGGCAATAAACATATTTTTCATTTATTAAAAAGAATATCTTTAAAATAAAATATTTTTTACGCAATAAACGGACCAAGGGTTTTTTTAACAAATAGAGTTCCATGGACGTCCATGCTCATAATTAATAGGAATGGTGTGTGGGATTCACCTGCTTTTCACCTTACCTAAAAATACTAGTACTGCTCCAAAGAATAAAATAAAATTGAATGATGAAGAGATCACCATAATTTAGTAATAAAGTAATGTGCTCTCTGGAGAATTTTCACACGATTCTTAATCTATTTTCGAAACTCACACGTTTTAATCCTATCATTGCCAAACCTAAAGTTACTTCATTTTAAAAAGAAGAGAAAAAAAAAACACTCGAGAGAATAAAAGAATGATGTGGTCTCTTGACCAATTTTAATCAAGGTTTGTTTTAACCAAATTTTCATTAATTATTAAAATGATAAATTTTTTAACAATGTATTGGTGTTTGGAAAATAGAAGCAAGAACATTCTTGCTAAAACTTAAACCTAATGAAAAAAAAAAGATTTTCTCTCATTATCATCTCACTACTTAACTTTGTTCGCCCAAATTAATCACCGAGTTACAATTTTGATTGATGTGAGTATATATATATCCCATGAGGCGATTGTATCCTAGGATATCTAATTCTTTTTCCCCATCCAACAACTAAAACTCTTGAATTTATCGAGATGTCTATACCTTATGTTTTTCTTTCTTTATTTTTTTATAAAAAAAAAATCATATTTGTTACCTTATATGACATTCTCGCGAAGACTACCACTATCGCGAGATATCTAATAAAGAATCATGCTATTGCAAAGTTGGATATTATTTGTGAGAAATGTATTGCCAATTCATGGGAAAGTCATTTCCCATATTACCCAAGTTAAAATACAGTAACAACACAAATGAGCGAAGGAATTGTGATATCGTAGGTTACCTAAAGTATATGCCAATAATTTTTTTCTTTTAACTTAATCGAGTACATATCAAAATTATGATGTGTTAATAAGGGACATATTATATGATTGACACATGGATATTTAGAAAACGAGATTTCTCTTTCTAGTTGAGCCATGAGCGTGTGTGCTTGAGTGCATGTTCGTGTGTCGTCGAATCCGTGTTTAACCATCTGTCACGACCTTCCTTTCTCCGTTGGGGAAAGAGGATAGGTTTAAAGATATTGCTCGAAAAGTCCATACCTCGCGCTTTTATTTTTTAGTTCTTAAAACTTAATATTTCAGAGAGTCACTACAAGTCATCTGGGGTCGGCTAGAAATCACGCATACCGTTTCCTACACAATCAGAGATCCTAGTTTGGGGACTTGATTACGTTAATATCTATTAGTGCCTTCTCGATACCACTAACTTGGAAGGTTGTTATCTAAATGATCATGCAATCTTGATTATCAATTATGATCCTAAATGTATCAAAATCACTAAGTGATCACGCAAATGTTCTTGAGGAATTTATTGTGATTCTAAACTAGACCTAACCATTCTAAAAAAAAGAAATTAACAAACAATCTATCAAAATGACAAGAATTAAACACCCAAGTATTTACAAGCTCAAAGTGTAAAGTGCGAAAATGAAAATCCGATACACATCGCACAAAAATATACATGATCATGTTATAAGCCCTAAGGCATGATCCCCCACAAGCTAAATTCAAATCAAGTTCAAATTCTTACCGAAAAGATTAATCTATTAACACTAAACTTATAAAATGTATCAACTAGAATATGTAATTATAAGTTTACTAACTAAATTAAACTAACCACCGCCCGCGGTGGCCGCGATGGTTAGAGCTTTCTCCCCCACCGAGGGGGGAGGGGTTCGAAACCCCGCGTCCTCATTGCGCGACTCACCTGCGGCTGGGTTTGTGGTGGCAGCCCAGTTCGCCTCGGGTTTACCTCGCCGGCTGCCGGCTATACGGGGGTTCCCAAGTCATCAAAAAAAAAAACTAAATTAAACTAAACTAACTCCAACTACTAAATTTTAACAACCTAATCAAGGCATTTTTCTAAAGTATTTTCTAAATTGGGCCAATTTAGTTATGAACTTTTTCACATTAGTATCAATTTAGTCCATTCAATCAATTTAGGTTAGAAATCGCTAATATGGACACTGGCCGTCCTACGTAGTACAGTCGGCACTGATGTAGATATTTTCAATTATATTTTAATAATTGTTTGAATTTTTTCCCTTTTTCATGTTTTTATTCTCTTTTTGTTTTTGTCGATGGTCGAGAGGGCTAGCCCCACTTGGACAAGGGCGAGTGCCAATTAGACTGATCCTCACCAGCCATGGCCTATGTTTGGTCGTTGGTCACTAGCCATCGACAAAAAAAAAAGAAAGGAAAAGATGAAAAGAAAGATTATAAAGAATGTCCACGTTAACACTATCCGTGTTATGTAAGATGATTGACATTTACATTAGTAATTTCTAACCTAAATTGGTCGAATAAATTGAATTAATATCAATGCGAAAAAATTTAAAAATTAATTCATTTGAAAACTTTTGAACCGCATTAATATTAATACAATAGATTTTTGATTTTTTTGGTATTTTTTCGAATTTTTTGCATGACTCACGGGCAGAAATGCTTTCTTGATAACAATTATACACTGCTTGAAAGAGGGATTTAGACTCCCATAGAGAAATACACCCTCATATTTATATACTTTTTTTAAAGAGACGGAGAGGGGGCAGAGAAAAATCTCAGCTGAAGGACACGCGTTTCGGAGCCTTCCCACGCATTAAGTCTCGCAGACAATCGAGAGAGAGAGGGGGGGGGGGGGGGGGGGGGGGGGGGGGGTGGTGGTGGGGTGCGGAGAAGCATTCTTTTCTTGGGCGGTTCATCTTAGAAGGAATAACACATTCAAAATTCTAAAACTTATCACGAAACTATAATTAAATCTTAAAACTTACCAAAAATATAAACAAGTCCTAAAACTTATCAAATTAGTGCAATTGAGTCATTTCATTAACTCCATCCAATTTGGCTAATAGAAAATGCTAACGTGGCTTTTCTTTTATGTAACTAAAATTAAGGGGGATGTAACAAAATGGTTCATGGTTCTAGAAACATTGAATCTAAGAACTGGACCGGTGGGAATCTGTGGATTTCAAATTCTAAGGTACGTAGAGTAAGTTTCAGGTTTCAAAAAATAAGGAACCTATTTCAACAAGTAAGTTCTAGATTTTTAGTTAAAGGAACCTGAAACCTGTGACCTAAAACCCGGAATAAATTTTAATATTTTTCTTGATTCATGTCTTCATGCAATTTTGCAATATTACATACCATTCAATGATAAAACGTATAATTTGGAAGCATTAGTTTGAACTTTCATTTTATGATTGAGATTTTACTTTCTTAATGTTTATATTTTTCGTGTGTCTTTATAGTCAATGAATTGTAGTAGTAAGTAATAGTTATTAGATGTTTTAATTGACTATAATCATTCAATTAATAAGGACATTGAATCTGAGAACTGGACCGGTGGGAATCTATGGATTTCAAATTCTAAGGTACGTAGGGTAAGTTTCAGGTTTCAAAAAATAAGGAACCTACTTCAACAAGTAAGTTCTAAATTTTTAGTTAGAGGAACCTGGAACCTAGAACCTGAAACCTGTGACCTAAAACCCGGAATAAGTTTTAATATTTTTCTTGATTCATGTCTTCATGCGATTTTGCAATATTACATACCGTTCAATGATAAGACGTATAATTTGGAAGCACTAGTTTGAACTTTCATTTTATGATTGAGATTTTACTTTCTTAATGTTTATATTTTCCGTCTGTCTTTATGGTCAATGAATTGTAGCAGTAAGTAGTAGTTATTAGATGTTTTAATTGACTATAATCATTCAATTAATAAGGACATTGAATCTGAGAACTGGACTGATGGGAATATGTGGATTTCAAATTCTAAGGTACGTAGGATAAGTTTCAGGTTTCAAAAAATAAGGAACCTATTTCAATAAGTAAGTTCTAGGTTTTTAGTTAAAAGAACCTGGAACCTAAAACCTCAAACTTGGAATAAGTTTTAATATTTTTCTTGATTCATGTCTTTATGCGATTTTGCAATATTACATACCGTTCAATGATAAAATGTATAATTTGGAAGCACTAGTTTGAACTTTCATTTTATGATTGAGATTTTACTTTCTTAATGTTTATATTTTCCGTCTGTCTTTATGGTCAATGAATTGTAGCAATAAATAGTAGTTATTAGATGTTTTAATTCACTATAATCATTCAATTAATAATATATATGAAACCTGGGTAGACCTTGAAACTAATCCTATAATTTGTAATAGGGTGGGTTCCAGGTTCTAAGGTATGTAGAATAAACTCTGGGTTTCAAAAATAAAGAACCAATTCCAACGAGTAGGCAGAAGAACAGCCCATGTACTATAACTTGGCACGGGAGGACACTTATGTGCCATAACTTTGAAAGGTACACTGAAGTGTCAGTTTCGAAATTAAATAGAACACTTAGGTGCTACTCCGGCGAAAATCCGGCCAAATAGGTGACGTAGCAATTTTCCGACAAGTTGGACACAAAACGACGCCGTTTTGCATGCTGATGTTTTGCATGCTGATGTGGCGAGAAAATGCAAAAAACGACGTCGTTTTGTGTTTGATATGTAAATAATTAATATAAAAATTAATTAAATTAAATTAAAACGTAATTTTATTTAAAATATTCAAAAAATAAAAAACTTAAAATTTAAAAAACTCAAAATTTAAAAAACTTAAAATTAAAAAACTTAAAATTTTAAAAACTTGAAATTTTAAGTAAAAATTTAAAATTTTAAAAATTTTAAATTAAAATAACTTAAAATTAAAATAACTTAAAATTAAAAAAATTAAATTAAAAAAACTTAAAATTTAAAAAAATTAATTTTTTTTAAAAAGGGGGGCGAAGGGGGCGGCTGAGGTGGCAATTTTAATTTTTTTTTAAAATTTTAAGGTTTTTAAATTTTAAGGTTTTTAAATTTTAAGTTTTTAAGTTTTAATTTTTTAATATTAATTTTTTAATATTAATTTTTTAATATTAATTTTTTTAATATTAATTTTTTAAAATTTTAAGTTTTTTAATTTTAATTTTTTTAATTTTAATTTTTTTTAATTTTAAGTTTTTAAATTTTAAGTTATTTAAATTTTAAGTTTTAAGTTTTTAAAATTTTCAGTTTTTAAAATTTTCAGTTTTTTTAATTTTAAGCTTTTTTAAATTTAAGTTTTTATATTTTAATTTTTTAAATTTTAATTTTTTAAATTTTAAGTTTTTTAATTTTTATGTTTTTTAATTTTTTAAGTTTTTTTAATTTTAAGTTTTTTATCTTAAGTTTTTTAATTTTAAGTTTTTAAAATTTTATGTTTTTTATTTTTTAGAATATTTTAAATAAAATTAATTTTTAATTTAATTAAATTAATTTTTATATTAATTATTTACACATCGATACACAAAACGACGTCGTTTTTGCATTTTCTCGCCACGTCAGCATGCAAAACGGCGTCGTTTTGTGTCCAACTCGCCGGAAAATTGCCACGTCACTCATTTGGCCGGATTTTGGTCGGAGTGGTACTTAAGTGTTCCACTTTACTCCGAAATTGACACTTAAGTGTACATTTCCGAAGTTATGGCACTTAAGTATCATCCTGTGCCAAGTTATGGCATTCCAGGTGTTCCAAACTCCCAACGAGTAAGTTTCAGGTGGAACCTAAACGGAACCTAGAACCATTTACCCCTAACTAAAACATGAAGGATGAGGGCAATACAATTGGTCCAAATACAATTTTTTTGATTAAATATTATTAAAATTAGACTTAAAAACTAAAATTTAAAAGAAGAAGAAAGAAGATAAAGAATAGCGAGGGCTGAACATGTTGGAATCATCTCATTTCGAGAGCTCATCGAGCTACTCCCGCCCTTCACCTATGTCTAGTTCAATAGAGGAGAGTATGTTTCAAGGGTAGAACTTAAAATTGAAGAACCAAACCAATAAAAATATGTTCAATTTTAGATTCTAAGGTATGTATGGTAGGTTTCAAAAATTGGGAAACCTGTTTCTAGGTAGGTGGAACCTAAAGTTTAGAATAATTTTTTTGTGTTTTTCTTTATTTATGTCTTCCCATGATCTTGTGGTAATTTGGAATTATTAGTGTAAGCTTCCATTTTATAATTAAGACTTTATTTTATAAATATTTCATATTCTTCGTGTGACTACATATAAGTTGTGGCTAATTGTGGTTATTAAAGGTGATAATTAACCGCAATTGTTCAATTAATAATATAGGTGAAACTTAAGTAAATTTTGAAATCAACTTTAGAACCGATAACAAGGTAAGTTTCAAGTTTCAGGTGAAATTTGAACCACTTTGTACTATTTGGGGGTGGAAACCGAATGTGCATCAACAAGTTTGCAAGAGTAGAGACACTCACGGTAGTGCACAATCTGTTGACGGTACGAGTATTTGCCTAAATAGCAATGACACCGAGATGCGACATCACATGACATGTTAACACATAATTTTTAAAAAAATAAAGAATTTCAACATATTGAGACACATTGTATATTTAATGTATATTTTTAAATATACATAATAAATTATCATTTTTATGATTATTTTAATCAAATTAATTTGATTTAAATTCACAAATAATAATAATAATAATAATAATAATAATAATAATAATAATAATAATAATAATAATATAACCTATAATGAATTTACACCAAAAACATTAATCCACTCTTTGTTAATATTACTTATTGTTCCAATTAGGCAAATTCAATTCCATTCTAATAATTTATAAAACTTGGGAAAAAAAAAAACAAACAATCCATATTCTGGACTCGCATGTCAAAGCATGTTAGAAGAGAAGAAAAAACAAACTTAGGAGATAAATTGTGTATTATAGGAAGTGAGAGTCATAAGAAAAGAGAATGTTGAATTTTTCTTTTTTTCCCTTTTATTATTTTTATTATTTTGCATATTTACTTTTTGACCCCTTATTTATTGAAAATTTTTAAAATTGAAATCATATGTTGAAATTCTAAATTCGCATGTCAGGAATTTCGTTTTGGAATTCCGAACTTGCATGTCAGAGAGTATTGGGAGAGTTGACTAGGTATCGGATTTTTCGACATCCATTAATCGAGTGTCAGATAGTGTTGGGCACGTCTCAAAGTGTCCAATACAACATGAAGGCTTTAGGAGAGTGTTGATGCTTTCTAGATGGTTGCAATAGGAGTCGGAGGAGACCCCCACTCGCCAAACAAAGCCTTATTCTTTATGGGCCAGCCTATCAAGATCAGGCCCAAAAACTGCTTCTAAGTGCATTGTTGCTAAGCTGTGTTGATAAAGCATGAAAATACATGTAGATTTAATCTATCAAGTCTCTTGTATCTCTACTTATGTTATTTATTATTGCCGATCAAATGGAAGATTTCATGTGTAGTTTAAGGAATAATCTTTTTCCACCCCTACTTAGAATTATTAAGGATCGTTTCATCTTTTTATTGATTCTGAGCATAAATTATACACTTAATTTCATTTTGAGATAGTGTGGCATCTAGGCCGATCAACATACGACTGCCTCTACTTTTTTGCCTTGGTGATTCTTGTTAAGATGCACGTATGAATTATATTAGAGAAGTCCCACATCAGAAAATTGATATGATGTAAAGTAGTTAATATATTCAAGTTGACTTATAACTCACTAATTTAAGTTTTTCAATAAAGATGGATCCAAGTGGATATGTTGATGAGCTTGAACTTGGACTTCCTTTTAGCAATCTCCCTGAAAAAAGTATCAGACTTCTACCGCATGCTCCCAACAAATGATATCAAAGCCCATGATTGTGATTTTTGGGCAAGTGAGCGTTATGGTATAGCAACGATGGCCTATAAGGGTTCAAACAAGTGGGCATTGTAGTGTAGTAAGGCATGCCCATACGGATGAAATTGGGCCAAAAAGATACCTGAATGAAGAAGAAGCAAACCTAACACTGGAGCTCACATGTGAGAGGAAGATTGTTAAGATGCAGTGTGAATTGTGTTAGAAAAATCTTATATCGAAGAATTGATGTAGTTTAGAACAATTAATATATTCAAGTTGACTCATAGTTTATTAACTTAAGTTTTTGAGTGAATGTAAGTCAAATTGGATATGTTAACGAGCTTAAACTTGGATTCCCTTTTGGCAATCTCTCCAAACGAAGGTTTCAAACTTATATTGTGCACTCCCAACAATTCAAAGGCCGAGGCTCTTTAGAACTTCAAATCGACACTTGACAACAAATGATGCTGGCAAACATTTCGACCATACTTTTTGACCCAAAAAAAATTCCAATCATACCAAATCAAGAGCTCCCGACCCTTGCCTTTGTTAGTCTACATCAAGACAATCAATCCAAATCAATGTATCCTCAACCAGCACTTCTCTTGATAAGAAAAAAAGGCCACAAATTCGTTTAGCAAGGGTTACGGTCCAGCTTCCAGATGTTACCCCATTTCAAAGGTGTATGCCGTGGGTACTATTCTTAGTTATGAGTAGTCAAAAGCACAATAGCCGAGAGTCGAAGGTAAGACACACCCTTGTGCAAAAGAATTAGGAACTGCCTCGATCTCCTAGAACAAGATCGGATTAGACCAGACCGAAATCGGCGGTTCCCATGGGAGCTAGTCTAGTTCCCCATTCTAATTTAGTGGAACCGGTGAGTATTGGTTCAATTCCCAATTCTAAGCGTAGGACCACCCACCTACCCACCCACTCAGATCGGTATATATGCATCTATATATTAGAAAAAAGAAATTTCATTTCAATTACTTAATTATTTTATAGTTTTTCGATCAAATATATATAGTTATTGGACATTATTGATTAATTTTGTCTTTTCGGTATGTAATACAATTAACCCCCTACTTTTTTTCATTTTAATAATTTATTTGCTTGCTTTATCAACAAAAACAAAATAAACGAATGTAGAAGAATGAGAGAATCGATTGGAGATGTCCATAAGAGTCAATGGCTCCTTTTAAGAATAAAATTAGATCTCTTCTTAGTAATTCCCATGATTAAATTAGGTTGATGTTGGAAAAAAAAATGAATCAAATGATCAATATTTTCACTTCTATGGAGGCTAAGACTTTTAATATGAATTCTAATTTTTCACATGTTTCCGATGGCGAGAAACCTTAAAAGGATCACACCATGGCCTTCAAAAAATTAAGTTTTTAGCTAACAAATATTGTCTATGCGTTTTGCTTTGTAGTTTTCGAACCTTAATCAAATTCAATGACTTGTAATTTAACTCGAATATAAGACCGAACAAACTTTGTAGGGATTGGGAATCGGTTCTATAGATCCACCCGAGAACTAAATTAGATCAGCAGTTCGATTTCTAGGTGAATCTATGGAACCAATGAACGGATCTCGATTCTAATTTTTTGGAATTGGTCCTTAGGGGCAGTTCCTAGATCCAAAGCAAGAACCGCCCACCCAGATCATTCTCACCCTTAATACTCATAGTTCGCAAGATCATTTGCATGGAAATCAGTTTGTGCACGAGCTAGGAATGACCTCTCTTCAATGGAGCCCGACCCATTCTTTTTCCTTAATTTTCCAAGAAAATGACCATGATTTTGTTTTTCTCTCACCTTCTTCCTCTTCCTCTCTCTCCTTCCATTCTCCTAGGGGTGTCAAAAAAACCCAACCCGACCCGACCTAATCCAAACACGACCCAAACACGAAACACGTTTAGTATGTGTTTTGGGTCTTAAAATTGTTCGGGTAACAGATATAAAACAAGTAAAGAAATATGTTTTGGGTCAGGTCAGGGTTTGAACATTGTTCGACCTGAAACACTTCCAAATTCCAAACAAGTTAACTAACCCAAACACGTTCTCATCTTTACCGCAATCAGTCAAACACATACGGTTGCCGTCGCCACCCCTCGTCTCAACGCGGAACCCTAGCCGCCGCCAGCCGTCGCCACCCCTCGTCTCAACGCCGGAACCCTAGCCGCCGCCGGATCAGTCGATCGTCGCTGTCCATCGCCGAAAACCCCTCCCCTTCCCCTTCCCATGTTAAGGGTCGAGCTGAAATTTTGACATTTAGGGTTCGAGTTCTGTGGG
This sequence comes from Eucalyptus guilfoylei, assembly GCA_016097605.1. Classification (NCBI taxonomy): domain Eukaryota; kingdom Viridiplantae; phylum Streptophyta; class Magnoliopsida; order Myrtales; family Myrtaceae; genus Eucalyptus; species Eucalyptus guilfoylei. Next base: position 3,182,268 of record CM027861.1, read on the forward strand.
AGATTGGACAAGTGAGGCTGCTCGCGAAGGAGGACTCCGAGGCGAGGACGACGCTCGCGAGGCTCGGGGCGATCCCGCCGTTGGTGGGAATGCTCGATTCTTCGGATCTCGATTCGCAGATTGCTTCGCTCTTCGCTCTGCTCAACCTCGGCATTGGCAATGACATGTGAGTTCTTGGGATTTTCGGAGTGGGTTTGGATCGTTCTTCTCTGATTTTTGCATTTGATCGGTTTCGGCACCTTGTTCTGCCATTAACAGGGGGAAAAAATGTCGTCTTTTTCGCCTCTTGCATGTGTCTTGTTGTGTCCATCTTGTTCCTTTCTTCTGAAAAATTTCTCTGCCTTCATTTTTCGTGCTTCCAGTTCAGCCTCTGCTTTTTGGCAAAATTCTCACCTTGACGATCTAGATGTGTTTTGGTTTCAAATCTCAATCTTTCTTTGCGCTCTGTTTCTAGCGTCGCCATCGAATATTTCTTCTTACCTCGACTACCCATGATGTTGTCTGTCATGTGCTTTTGAATTTGATCTATAATGATGCAATACAATGTGTTTTATACATTGGAATTTTGTTCTATCACTAGATCTTTTATTGGCTTTGGTCTCGACATAATATTGTCTTTCTGAGCAGAGACCAGCGACACACTTAACTCCATCTCAAGGACATTGGGTTAGAATTTTCTTGGCCTATTGGTAGAATTAAAGAAGCACTTTCAGAATTAAATGGTATCGATTGTTCAACCCCCACGACGTGCTCCAGAAAATTTGCAGAATCAATTTCTGCTCTAGTTGAAGAACAAAACATTCCAGAGGCAAAAATTGCACTTGCATCTGGAGTTTCAGCTTTCCTCTGGCTCTACACCTGTATCCAAGGTTATGTCTCTTTTATTCAGGTTCAGTAATTTTTTTTTTGAGCCCCCATGCGTGTTAAGGCTTCTCCCACTTGGACTTTTTTTTTTTAGTCAATCCTACTCTAATCCTACTCTAACATTTGGACTTCAATCGCCGGTTCTTCTTCCTCAATCCCCTCACGTCTCTCGGTGGATGCTCGAGTTCCTCCTCCACTAGCCCCTCCTCCACGACCGCTTCGTCAAGCTCACCCGCTCCCTTCTCCCTCTCCTACAATTCACTCGACTCACTGAGTAATGGGCAATTTGTGACACACATTGATTCTCATATCCAATCTATATGAAAATCCCTATGACATTTTTATTTGATTCTTATTTGATGAAAATTATGAATTATCCTAACATGCATTGTCCCAAACATGAAAATTGTAAATCATGAATTATGAATGAAGCTCTAAATGTACATTATGTCATATATAGACACAACAATAGATATATCTAAATAGTAGGCTGCATCAAAATATATTTCCCACTCGAGATTCTTTAATATTATTCATAATATATTATTTTGACACTACCAAATTCATTTAACCAATCGTGTATAACAAATTATATAATGTATGAGATTAGATGATATTAAGGATCCGACCACCTTTAGGGTCGAAAGGTCCGACACCCTAATATGCCTTGATTAATACAAGAGATAACTAAAATAAGAGATATGAAACATATGGTCTAAGGTTGAATCATCTAAAAAATGCAATTAGACCATTTAATCAAAATACCCATTTAAATTACCAACTTGCCCTCATATTGAATCAGGTCTTATTTTACTTCCAATTCGGTCCCGATTATTTACCTTCTATATTTTCCCAGGAAAACGACCACTGTTCCGTATTTTCTCTCACTTTCTTGCTCCTCTTCCATGGAGGAAATCGACCCCGACATTTCCCGGTGGATCCTCGAGTTCCTCCTCCGGCAGCCCCGCCTCGACGACGGCGCCGTCAAGCTCGCCCTCGCCGTCCTCCCCCTCCGCGACTCCGACCTCCGCCTCAAGAAGTCCGTCCTCCTCCGCTCCATCCAGTCCGAGGTCGACGCCGCCTCCGTCTCCGAGGAGACCCTCGACGCCCTCGAGGCCATCGAGGAGGTGGACAGGACGGCGGCGGCCGGCGGCGGCGGCGGTCCCCCGCCCGCCATCTCCGACGCCATGCAGGAGGCGTACCGCGCCGTCGCCGTGGAGTGCGCCGCCAGGTTCCTGCACGGGCGGGTGGACGAGGGGGGCGAGTATTCCCGCGCCGTGGAGAGGATATGGCGGGGGAGGGTCCGGCGGATGGAGGAGTCGGCGGTCAAGAGCGGGCTCCTCTCGCCGGAGCTGCTCCGGTGGGGGCGCCGCGTCGAGGCGGCGATGCGCGATGGGGGGGAGCGCGAGAGCGTGCTGGCGATGAACACGAGGGGCGATGCTTTCAGGTCGGTTAGGGCGTATTTGGGCGAGGCGTGGGAGAGGATGGGTCCTTCTTTCCTCGAGGTGGCGGCGAGCTGGATGGCGGAGGATAATCCGTGTAGAGAACTGGTTGTCACGAGCGGTCGGGTGGAATCCTGTGCCAGCGAACGCGATGATTTGCCCGACGTTAGAGCGAGTGCTGGTCCGAATAGCGAAAGGCCGGTTGTAAGGATGGAAGATGATGGGAAGATACCTGGTTTGTTCTGTTGGGTTCAGTTGCTCTGCTACATTCAAGTGTTCTATTTTGGCTTGTGCTTTTGTGATGATCTTATTGTGTTCTGGCTGATTGTTATTAGAGCATTAGAAACAAGTTGGTGATTTGGGTTTTTGGTAATGTATGAAGTTGTTTTTCTTAGAAACATCGAAGCCGGATGAGGGGTTGATCAAAAGTAAGCAGCTTGCCCGCCATAGGCGATCCAAAGTGGGAGTTAAGATCATTGATGATAATGGGGAAACTGGAAGAGATGTCGCATCGCGTACCAGATTTGATACGGTCCCTTCACCTGATGTTAATAGAGTTCAAGAGGCGCTCAAATCTAGTTCTATGGAGCTGCGAGCGGCAGTCGCTGACCCACTTCCTGATGCGATACGGTTGGCCGACTCCCTTGTGCGAAATGCTGCTGGATTGTCTACGAATTTTGAGTGTCCAGAAGCACAGATTAGGGAAGATGTTAATGCATCCGATGCCTCCGCCGAGCAGAATGTTGGGCCTGTTCCAGGCGGTGAAGAAAATCATGTCAACCAGTCAACCAGCCATCAGAATAAGCAGTGTAAACCTAGTTTGTTTGAGAGGAACACCTCTGCTCGTACCTATGAGGTATCTAACTAAAGGTTTCATTTTGTTTCGCCTCTTCATACTTTATTCATTATTATGTGTATGTGCGAATGTGTGCTTTTCTATCCATGTCTGTGTCTACTTCACAAGAATTATGGTTTGAAGCATATAACAATTGTGCAACTTAATTTGTTATTGAAACTCGGTGTTGGTGTCGGCATTTGTCTGTCTAAATAAATAACTCTTCCTTTGTGTAAGATACTTTGCCAGCATTTATGCAACGACGGGATGCCCTGCATACATACATTAATGCTTCATTTTGTTATTAGCTAGAAGAATGGGCGGATGCTTTTATTTGTGAGAAGAAGAAAGTGTTCACTTCCAGATTTTGAAGATAAGTAGTAAAGCTTGAAGAACAAAGGTCTTTTAATCTTTTGTAATTTTTTTCTTTGGTTGTAGAGACTCAAAAGCTTCTTCAGATTCAGGAATATATACATCTACATGTCATAAGAGTCATAAGAATGTTTTTAGACTATGCTAACATGCTTGCTGCATTAGACTCTGGATTGTCCTCGCTCATCATCTCTGTGATAGGTAAAAATGAAGTGCTATCAAACACAGAGGATGCTGAACCGCCCCTTTCCTCTTTCTACTCACTTTTGAAATTTCTATTAAGCATTTTTGTTTAAAATTCCTATCTTCAGAATATCAATTGAACCTCTGTAAGAAATTTAACTTCGAAAATTTTCATCCTGAGACAAAAGGAAGTATCATGTATGGTGCAGACATGATGTGTACAGGTTGTTTTAGAATTTAAGTGGAGTGCCTTTGTTTGGTAAGTAGTAATCAGTTTAGTGGAAAATAATAAAATCCCAGGACATGGAAATGATGCAAAAGAAAGAGGAGCATAGAAAAAGTAAATACATTCATAAATCAATACACACCAAATGGAAGTCAAATTTCTCTAAACTAAGAACTAGGAATCAAAGATTGACGAGTTCATTTTTGGAGGCAAACTTGTGAACTTTTTTTCAAGGTTCATTCCTTTTTGGCCATCTCAAGCATATTTTATAAAATATTAATCTCTCTGTTGTAGCTCAGACAGACCGGTACTTGAAGGATAATAACTCTGATTCGGTTGTGCTGAGCTGTCTCTACTGCAAAATAATGTGATAATGGTTGACAGGGGACATATTAGCTAGTAATGTCGATTTTGTGAGGTGTGTCAAATCCAGTACATGTGTAGTCGGTGGTATCATGTCTTGCTCTTTCTCTCTTCACATTATTTCTTAATCTTTTTGGAGATTTTGCTTAGCTGTTGTAGGATTTCTTCATCTTACATTGATGAAGACAAAGTTAATGATAGCTTTGATCTGCCGAAAGTTTTATCCTCTATGGATTAATTTAGAACTATATTTGTAAGTTGGCCGGCATAAAAATGAGGAGTCTCCCCTGAATAACTCTGATTCGGTTGTGCTAAGCTGTCTCTACTGCAAAATAATGTGATAATGGTTGACAGGGGACGTATTAGCTAGTAATGTCAATTTTGTGAGGTCTGCCAAATCCAGTAGATGTGTAGTCGGTGGTATCATGTCTTGCTCTTTCTCTCTTCACATTATTTCTTAATCTTTTTGGAGATTTTGCTTAGCTGTTGTAGGATTTCTTCATCTTACATTGATGAAGACAAAGTTAATGATAGCTTTGATCTGCTGAAAGTTTAATCCTCTATGGATTAATTTAGAACTATATTTGTAAGTTGGCCGGCATAAAAATGAGGGCATCATGGAGCCGTGTCAATCTAAAAGTATAGCTAATCATTTAACTGATTCATGAAGCAATGAAGTATAGCCTTAAAAATGGAAAGTAAGTACTCTTAATACTGATCAACTCTTGCAGATGCAGAAGTGTACTGATGCCTAATGCCGCTTCTTTATTTGGGTCTTTTGACGATATGATAGTAATAGCCATATTATGTTTGAAAATGATAATTTTTTCAGTGGGACGATTCAATAGAAAGCTCCCCCGAATAACTCTGATTCGGTTTTGCTGAGCTGTCTCTACTGCAAAATAATGTGATAATGGTTGACAGGAGACATATTAGCTAGTAATGTCGATTTTGTGAGGTGTGCCAAATCCAGTAGATGTGTAGTCGGTGGTATCATGTCTCGCTCTTTCTCTCTTCACATTATTTCTTAATCTTTCTGGAGATTTTGCTTAGCTGTTGTAGGATTTCTTCATCTTACATTGATGAAGACAAAGTTAATGATAGCTTTGATCTGCTGAAAGTTTTATCCTCTATGGATTAATTTAGAACTATATTTGTAAGTTGGCCGGCATAAAAATGAGGGCATCATGGAGCCGTGTCAATCTAAAAGAATAGCTAATCATTTAACTGATTCATGAAGCAATGAAGTATAGCCTTAAAAATGGAAAGTAAGTACACTTAATGCTGATCACATCTTGCAGATGCAGAAGTGTACTGATGCCTAATGCCTCTTCTTTATTTGGGTCTTTTGACGATATGATAGTAATAGCCATATTATGTTTGAAAATGATAATTTTTTCAGTGGGACGATTCAATAGAAGGCTCCCCTGAAGAACCTTCGGGCTCAGATAGGGTTCAATTACCCAGCCCAAGAAGAAGTGCTGTTTCTCCATTGAGGAAGCCATTGACTCGGAGTTTGAAAGTTTCTGGACGGAGAAAAGTAAAGAGATGGAGTTTGGAGGAAGAAGAAACTTTGAGGAATGGTGTCCAGAGGTACAATGTTAATTTTCACAGTATCTATTAACAGCATAAGGGTCTCATTGTTGATATTTGTTGTCCATAGACTTTTGGGTGCTTTTGTGTTGAAGTGGTGTCGTGTGCTTTGAGTCCCAAGTTGGTCAAAAAACATCGCATTATTTCATTGTTATATTATTTTTGCAATCCAGGTTTGGCAAAGGAAATTGGAAGCTCATCCTACACTGCTACCGCCACATTTTTGAGGAGAGGACTGAGGTAATGCTTGAATCTCATCACACCATAGATTGACTGCATTACGAACTGGAGCTTTTCTGTTCAGGTGGACCTGAAGGACAAATGGAGGAACATGAACCGCTACTGAAGTGCAAGTAGTTGGTGTTTCAACCGATGCTGGAGAGGCTTGCCGGCCTTGCTGGTGCAGAAGTCTGTGTCTAACATAATTGTTTTAACAATTCGTAGTGGTGTCTATGTCCATTTCGATTGTCAAAAACCTTCCTCAAAGCTAGTTTGTGCGCATGAAGTACGTCAAGTGTACATTGGTAGAATAGGATGTAAACGCAGGTGTAGTTACTCTTGAGGGCCTTGAAGAACCTCATTTAGACATGCACGTACTGACGATTCAGGTGCATTTGCACGGTCGGGACAGTTTTATCCCGGTGCTCGGCCCTCTAGAAACTAAATCAGGGAAACTTAAGCAAAAATCGGACAATTTATATAAGAAAAATCAGGACATTGTAGCTCATCTAACAAACAAAAGTGAAGAAAAGCAGAAGTATTCTGACTACTGGAAAAAGTATCTAAAGACCTCTTCTCAAATCCAAACTCGATGGTAAGCACAGTTAAACAAATCATTCTCACAAATCAGTTTTGAGGAACATGATCCATTGAACTTCGGCACATTAATAGCGACAATCAACTTCATCTTCTTACCCTCTCTTCGATTTTGTTTCGGCATCGCCATCGGGCTATAGTCGCCCAAGCAGTGAGGGCAGTAAGTACAGTCGACGTCAGCAGCCTCTTTCTCCCACTCGGACAAATAAAACCTTGCCCAATATAAATGGACATGACTTTTTATGTGCATTCATGGAGATTAATCGAGTAAAGAAAGATTTAATAAAGTGATGATGCCTAGATTAAGAAGACTGTTCCTCTTAAGCTAGACCTGGACCGAGTATGGAGCTCGGTAACTTCGTCAAAATAGGGCAATGGCTGAATCAATAGGTCGGAGACTCTTCTCCAAGCGCTACAGCCGTCTCGAGTGAGACAGCCTCCATCTTTATGCAAAAGGTAACCAAAAAGACCAAGCCCGTATCACTTCCCATGTTTGGCAATAACAAGCATAAGACTACCAGCGCATAATAGCCGACTTCTAAACGTACTTCACTTCCAAAGGAGCGGCTATTCCAGACTCACACCAATCCACTTAAAACAGAAAACACTCATTTTGCCATTCCGGCCTCACATAGGTAGTGACAAAATGTGGATTCAATGAGAAAAAGCTGGTGAACAATTTGCAGTACATACAAAATGGTAGATGCCGCCGTATAAGAATGATGAGTTTTAAGGGTTTCTCACCAACACAAGTACTGGCAGACCCCTATTCCCTTGTTGCTACACGCTAGTTACATTCTAGAGAACATTCGACTCCATCTTCTATATGCGATCCCCTACTCACTGATGGCCCGTGCCAAGATTTTCCATTTGAGGTCGTTTCTAGATGGTCGTCAACAATGAAGTGTTTCAACTCGTTTCTCTCATGTTGCACCCTCCCAGTGATCTCCAAGCATAATCCGCTTTTGAGACTCTTGTTCGGCACTTTACCCTTATCCGGCTTCTTCATCCGGCCTGGATCTATAAAAATGGGTTGGATTTGAAGGGTTGGGTTTGGTTTTATTCTGTTCACTTCCCTTTCATCCGGAGGCTTTAATATACTGCTCCTCGATTCCATTTCCGAAACTTCATCTTCATTGATGAGGACCTGCACCCATTCCACATCATGCTAGCTTAATTAAAACATCTGAAACTACTAATTAGAAAAGAACACATTGAACATCCGTGAATGATAATATTAGCAGTTTAATAAACATGTGGGAAGCTTTCACTCTGATCATTGCAAAGTAAAGATCATTGGTTTCCCTTTCAATAAGAGCAGCTAGTTTTCAGTGGACTTGAGATACATTACTAACCTTACCATCAGAACTCATCATTCACCAATTCCAGGTGTTTTCCATCAAGACGAAAAGCCACAAAAATGTGACAGTGTCGTTTTAAATCCTAAAAAAAAGAGTATGATAATCTGAAGGGCTCTTACAATATGTTTGTGCTGCTATGGAACCGGAACACAATAATGTATGCACAGCACAGTCGGACATTTTCACTAGTTTTGTTTTTGGGAAAGTCAGTAAGATTAAAAGTCGTATGGAATTAGACAAATTCATCAAAATTCCTTCAGAGAAATGTGCTCACCTTGCGACCAACCAAGTCAAAGGTCATGACCACTTTGCCTCGTTTGGCCCGCTCAGCTTCCTCAATCTCTTCTTTCTTCTTTATCAAGAGCTCCTTCTCCTGTAAAGATGAAAAAATTTTAAAAATGGCCTCAACTAGGGAAGTCAATCTCTCATCTCATCAAGATTCCTAAACATGAAAATACCTCCTTCGATAACCAGCTGTTGCCCTCAATTTCATAATAGTCACTTTGGTCATCGATAACCGTTGTACGTGCTGCAGAGTTCCGATCATAATCCACAAGTCTCTTGGCATAAGCTTCAGCGGCAACTTCAGTTTCTGTGAGGACCGGCACAGTTTGTTCGAGACCGGCATACTGGCTTCCTTCCTTCAAAACAAGGGCACCGCAAAATTGACACGGCCCTTCTCCCTCCTGCTCGCAAACAATCTTGCCACAGGACAAGCAATTGCTGACCAACTTGTGCCTGCGGGCTTGGCATGAACAGGGCTTACCCTGCTGGAACACAATGGAACCTTTGGCTGCCTCAGCCAGCGACACGACCTTCCCAGATTTCTTTTTCCGAGAACTACTTTGATTCGCAGGTTTCGGCTCATTGGTTCTGGTCACCGCCGACTTCTCTTGACTAGTCGAGCCAGCTGCCTCTTTAGATACTCTAGGGGGTTTCTTGGTACCGGGGACGGAAACTTCAGCTGAGGGCGGTTTGACATAGGCATGTAATTTCGAGGACGAAACATCAGAAACGCCGCTGCTGCCGCCACTACCGCCACTGGGATCTGAATAGCCTCTTTGCCGCAGATATTCATCAATCACGCCTTTCCCCACTTCTCGCCCGATAATGTTCTGAGCAAAAATTTCAACACACAAAGTTGAAACCAATTTACAGCCAATTATACCATTTGCTCGAGGAACAAATCCTTCATAAACCAATCGTCAATCCACCGTAACATAATCTCTTCCTACGAATAAAACAAAAGGCCCAAGATTTCTGAACCGGTTTTTAGATGAAAAACTGAGATTTTTCAGGACGATGCTCCATCTTCTCTGCTCTACCCATATAAAATTCGATCGAGAAATAAAAAAAAGCGAGAAACCCAATTCGCGAAACCATCCAACCATCGCGGGCGACCCAAAAAAGACGCAGGAAACGCGAGAAAGGCGAGAGATTTTCTTACGTCGAGGTACTCCTTGGCGTCGGAGGGCTGAGCGAGGTCGCAGTAGGAGACGAGGCCCGAGATCACGTCCTTGTCCAAGTCCAGACCCGACTCCGCTCGCTTGCAGAGATCCAGCAGCGCCTTCTCCAGCCATTGCCCCGGCGCCTCCATTTGCTCCGCAGCTTCGAAGACGATCGGAGTCGGCTTTGTAGAAGGCGAAAGGAGCTTCCTTTTGGTTTTCACTTGGTTCTCGGAAGGGCGAGGGGAGGGCTGCTCGGTACGACGTCGTTGGATGAAATTTTATGAAGTTTTATCATGAAATTTTAGTTAAGTTTGCTTGAGATTGATGTCCATGACAGTTTTTATGATAAAAGAGGTGTCCATAAAAGAAAATATCACTCTTTCTATAAGGTTGACTATAGATAGCACGGGATTAGCGGATCGGAAAAAATATTATATTTTAGCTAATTGCTAATTGCTTTACAAGTTGTGTTAGTGATAGAAGATGAATATAATGCAATATCTAGGAGTGAGGATTAGGAATTGAAGAACCTAATGATGGGAATCGGTCCGGCTCCAAATTTAGTAAAATTCGGTTCAAATCCTGATTTTTTTTTTTTGTTGGAATTTAAAATGTACAATTTGAATAAGAATTGAACTAAACCAAACAAAAAACCGAACCACATATATTATATTGGTGAGGACCGTGAAGTAGAGACCAAACAAATATGTTTCTATAAGTTTGCTTTGCTCGCTATTCCGACCAAAAAAAAAAAAGTTTGCTTTGCTCTCTAATTATTGGTATCGACTTTTTGTGGTCTCATTCGATGAAGTGCAATGCAGGAAATTGGTGAGCCTCTGTGCTCTATTATATGCCATCTTGCATGCTTTTTATTATGTGTTTATGATAGCCACCTCCAGGATATTGTATATTTTTGGATTTGCTTAACTAAAAATGAAACAAAAAAAACAAAAGAAAAAATTGGCCAATTCTCAAGTAAATCTTATAACTTGTGACACATAGTTCTAAGTTCATGATACGCATAGTAGATTTCAAGTTTCAAAAAAAAAAAGTACGTATATATTGTTGTTTCTTTTAAAAGCATGTGAAAAAAATTGACATTATCTAAAGATGATGTTATCAAAAAATTTTATCTTAATTGTTTTTAAAACGAGAAAAACATGCGTAGAAACAATGTAACTATATATATATTTTGGGAAGTGGGGTTATGCCAATGTCACCAATTAATTAAAATACTGTATACAAATATTTCATCTGATAACTATTCCACTCTATCTAACGATACATAAAAATAATATGACATTTCATTCGTGCGAATGTGATATGATATGGTCTTATTTTTGGTATATAAATAACTTCTTTCGCTTCTTTTCGTCTCATCCTCACCACCTTCCTTCCCCCTTGGTCACCTTCACCATTCTCGCTTGATCCCTCAAAGCCACCTGCCATCATTTCTCCATTTTCGCGTTGATTTCGATATCGTCGGTTGGATTGCTCAACTGGGTAAGAGTCCTACCTGATTGGTTTATCCCTTCATGGTAAAACTACTCGTGCTTGTTATGTGTTCGATGGAATTCCTAGTTGAAATCGTGAGCTTGATGAGCAGCACAGGGTGAATGTCGCAATCATTCTTCTATGAACATGAATTTCAAACGCAGTTTATGTGGGAACGTCGTTTAGCATGGGCGAGGAGAGCAAGCTAGCGTTCAGCAACGGGATACAGAGGAACTGTGCATGCCCATAACCCGTTTGACGAAATTCCTGTGTGAAATGTTGAGTTTGCACGCGCGATTGTAGAGCAGATTTGACGAAATCATTGTTGGATTAGTGGATGTTGAAGGGGAAAACAAAATTTGTTTTCTATTAACATGACTTTTTATCCATTTTTCATTACAAAGACTCAGTTTCGAACAAATGTACTCATTTTATTGTAGTTTTCTTGTTTTCAGTTACTTATTTTGAGTATACGTGGTGCGTGTGGTGGTCTCTATCTTGAATCCTTCACCACTCTGTAATAAGTTTGTGTGCTCTCTGTGGTTGATGGTTTTCTGGTGGTTTTAGTTGGGTTTCAACAAAATGAGTTTGGAATGGTGAAATACAACACTCTTCAATGTCACTCTATTTCTGAAAACACGGCGTCCTCTTTTACTGGTCTTCCCTCCATGCTCAATAGCAAACCCTTGCAATGCCCCTCCCATGCTGATGCAACTGTCATCCACTAGACTCAACTTTTCTGCAACCCTCACAGATTATCTTGAATTGGGTGGTGTTTCCTTCCCTGCAGTACACGCAATTCTCTTCAAATTTCTATGTCTCAATTTGCTTTCTTGTTTCGCCAAGAAAGGAAGTCTATGCTTAGTTTCTTGGAAAGATTTTCCTTCATTAATAAATGATGATCTGGAAACTGAGGTGAAACAAAGAAAGATCTATTCACCCACTGTTGCAATTCTTTTAATCATGTGGAAAAGTTCTGAACTTTGTACGTGATTCAAGAGATTGATCAGTTGGGGGCCAATTTTTCAAGGCATCACTTTCTGGTTTCATCCTTTTTGCTGCTCTCTTTCCTTGATCCTACGAATTGGTTGAACTCATGACTTATGTGTCTTTCTGTCTGTTTCAGGGGATCACAGGGATGTATGTGAATGGAGCAGATAAAATGTTCACATGGTTGATGGATTTCAAGCTGTCTCGTTGTTAGACAGCCGGTCTTGGAATGCGTCGTGCTATACTTCCGAAGCATGTGGCTGCAGTTGTTAGGTACCAAAAGGATCCTCTCAGAGCATTGGAGATGTTCAATTCAGTCAGAAAAGAAGATGACTTCAAGCACACGTTGTTGACTTACAAATGCATGATTGAAAAGCTTGGGTTTCATGGGGAGTTTGAGGCTATGGAGAATTTGCTCACAGAGGTGAGATCAAACATCGATAGCGGTTTACTCGAAGGAGTCTATATTGGGGCCATGAGAAGTTATGGAAGGAAACGCAAGATTCAGGAAGCTGTCAACGTGTTTGAGAGGATGGATTTCTACAGTTGTGAGCCGTCTGTCCAATCTTACAATGCAATCATGAATATACTTATTGAGAATGGTTACTTTAATCAGGCCCATAAAGTTTATCTGAGGATGAGGGATAAAGGGATTGCCCCAGATGTGTACACTTTCACAATCAGGATAAAGTCCTTTTGTCGGACAGGTAGGCCTCATGCTGCTCTAAGACTTCTCCGAAATATGACTTCTCAGGGTTGTGAGCACAATGCTGTTGCATATTGTACTGTCGTTGGTGGGTTCTATGTAGAGAATTACCGATGCGAGGCATATGAATTGTTTCTTGAGATGCTTAGTTTAGATATTCATCCTGATATCACAATATTCAATAAGCTTATTCATATACTTTGCAAGAATGGGGACATCCGGGAGAGCGAAAAGCTTTTTGCCAGTGTCCTAAAGAGGGGATCAAGTCCAAATTTGTTCACATTCAATATTTTCATTCAAGGACTTTGCAGGAAAGGAGCTCTTGTTGAGGCTGTGAAGTTGTTGGAAAATGTAACTACAGAGGGATTAACTCCAGATGTTGTCACGTATAACACTTTAATTGGTGGCTTGTGTAAGAATTCTAGGGCTGTGGAAGCTGAAAGCTATTTGCGTAAAATGGTGAATTTTGGGCTTGAGGCAGACGACTATACATACAATACTATAATCAGTGGATACTGCAAAGTTGGTCTGACAGAAAATGCAAATAAAATTCTTAATGAGGCCGTTTTCAAGGGATTTGTGCCTGATCAGTTCACGTATTGTTCTCTTATCGGTGGATTCTGCCAAGATGGTGATGTCAGGCGTGCTATGGCTTTATTTAATGAGGTATCAAGAAGAGGAGTGAAATCTAATGTTATTCTCTACAATACAGTGATCAGAGGCTTGTCCCAGAATGGGCTTATAATGGAAGCCTTGGAATTAATGACTGAGATGTCAGAAAATGGTTGTTCCCCCGACATATGGACATACAATCTTGTTATTAATGGACTTTGCAAGATGGGCTGCGTATCTGATGCTTATGGCCTGATGGATGATGCTATAGCCAGAGGGTACATTCCTGACATTTTTACTTTCAATACATTGGTTGATGGCTTTTGCAAGCAATTGAAGTTGAATAGTGCAATTGAGATTATAGAGAGAATGTGCAGTCATGGTGTTTTTCCCGATGTGATCACATATAACTCATTGTTGAATGGCCTATGCAAGGCTTCAAAATATGAACATGTGATGGAAATATTTGACACAATGATAGTGAAACAGTGCATCCCCAACATCATTACCTACAATATACTCATTGAGAGCTTGTGCAAGGCTCGTAAAGTAAAGGAAGCTTTGGATTTGCTCGATAAGATGGAAATAAAGGGGATTGCACCAGATATTGTAAGTTTTGGCACACTGATTAATGGTCTTTGTGATCAAGGGGAGCTTGATGAAGCCTACAACTTTTTCAGGAAAGTGGAGGAGCACTATAAGGTTTCTCATACAACAGCAACATATAATATAATGATCAATGCTTTTCTGGAAAAACTAAAAATTGATCTGGCAGCAAAGCTTTTTAATGAGATGAGTGTCAAAGGTTGCATGCCCAACAGTTACACATATCGTGTGATGATTGATGGATTCTGTAGAGCAGGGGATGTGGACTCTGGGTATAAGCTTCTACTAAAAAAAATTGAGAAGGGTTTTATTCCAACGCTTGCTTCATTTGGACGAGTAATAAATTGCCTTTGTGTGAAGCATAGGGTTCGTGAGGCTGTTGGGATCATTCACCTTATGGTTCACAAAGGTATTGTTCCTGAGGTGGTGAACACTATTTTTGAGGCTGACAAAAAGGAGGTGGCCGCTCCTAAGATTCTTGTGGAAGACTTGTTGAAGAAAAGCCATATAACTTATTATACTTATGAACTTCTCCATGAGGGTGTTCGGGATAAAAAGATGCTAAAGAAGATGCTTCCAAGTAGATTCTTACGTGATCCGAAGAAGATGTCCTCTTCTGTTAATACATCGATATCTTGAATGCATGGAACAGTCATACATTTTGCATGATTTTAGTTCCAAACCTTGCGAAGCTTCAATTTCTATTGCCATGTAAGAAAAGGTCTACTGGCATGTCAACAAAGAAGACATTCAACAGGATTTTACAAGGATGTGGAGACATCCTAATAATATGTCAAACTACATGAGCACTCATGTATAGAATCATAGCTCTGTCATAGGCTGCTCTTTCCTTTGTTGACAGAATTCCAACATGTCAGCAAGCTCCTCCACTGATAGTCCTGGGTACATAGCTTCACTTGGGCCGAGATCATCTTCATTCAACTATTGAGGCTCCAATCTCTGTTGCCATGGAAGCTAGGTAAGGCATTTAGCTACCTCTTGGTGATTAAAATCCTCATTTCTGGTGAAATAAAGACTTTTTTTTTCCTGATATGGTAGTGCTCCATATAATGCTTACTCTTCCCTCCTCTCCACGTCAGAATTCCCCATGTCTCAGAAATCTGCGCTACAAGGAATCCCTGCCCATCTGGCCTCTTCAGGCTGAGTTCACCAGATATTGAGATTGAACACATTTGTGCGCTCAAACTCTGGTAACTTGCAAGGCACTATGCTAAGTCTCGGTAATGTACATCCTCATTTCTCTTGGTAAAAAGCAATAGTGGGACATTTTCATTTTTACTTATCTTAGTGATGTGTATTTCGTTCACTCCATTTAACCTGTAGATTCTTTTTATTCTCTAAGAATCAACTATAAATATGTCAGATAATCTTGTCAAACATTGTAAACTTCTACCAAATTGCTTAGAGAAATATGACAATGTCCCTTGCCTTTGACAGTTTTAATTTTTTTCTGAACGAGAACCTATGAAGTTGATAGCTCTGATTGTTGATTGGGCTTGAGTGATTTGAACTAGTGATGCCATTAATTTTTACATACAGAGCTAGACAAACTCAAACTCACATCTTCAGATTCATCCACTTCATTCCAGATTGATGAGGTTGCAGCATATTTCAAGATTGGTTTACATGGAAAATGAATTGCAATGGATGCCTGTTCAAATTTACTAATCTGCAGGCCAGTCAATGGAGAAGGATGAACCAGTGAGGACAAGGCTTATTAAAATGAGAACGTGACCTCAACTCTGCTGACTAGTCATTCAAGGCTAGGTGCAGCATAAGAACGAGAGCTTTGTGCTGGTGGGCATCTGGAAGTGAAATCTGTTTCATAACTACTGTGATATGATGGGCAGAATCATTTACAAGCATGCGAAGAGGATGGGAGATAGTCATCATATGTCATATTTGGTTCAGCACTATACATATTTATTTCCTGGAGGTACTTGTAATCGTGTATGCTTTGCATTTACCAATCACCTTTTCCTTTTCAAACAACTGTTCGTCCTATCTTATTTTAGCAATGACAAGGAACGTAATATTAGCTTCCATTCTAAGTTTTGGAGTCCTCCCTGTGTTGCACAAAACTTTACAAGACATCAATTTGTCTTTTATCACATACAAGTGGAAAAGAAAACCTTTTCATTGTGGATACCATGAATGCTAAATGTCTCTTTTAACAGATCTGTACCGTTCTATCCTTACAAAGCAAATCAACATGATATGCCACATGTAAGAAGAATACTCCCATTTCTGATCTTAGTTGTCGTTTTATGACCTGGTCAGCCACTACCATCTTCTCCTTTATGAAGCAATCCATTTCGGAACAAAGAGAAGCTTTTCTGAAATCGAGAACGGTTCCGTGTAATGGTAGTTGATTCACACCCAAAACTTAAAAGGCCAATAATTACTATGTAGGCTGATAGATAAAGGGCTGAATGCTTTGGATCATCTACAAACACGTGGTTAACAAATCTACTTTCCTACTTTGGCATATGTGATTTCTCCGTTGGATACTCTGAAACCTGTATCCAGTTGATTTAGTCCAGTTCACAATCATTTGGTCTATCATCACTGTATTTGCCCATGGCCCAAACCTGCCAAAGATGGAGCTAGGTCAGTCTTTAGACTTATTTCATTGTTTCTCCAGTTCTGACCATTTATGCGAGAGATAGAGAGAGAAAATGAGAGAGCTCACTTGATTTTGCGTGGAAGAACATCCAGTGTGATCATGTCGGTAAGTTTGACGTCCTGCTGCAATCAAAGACGCAGGCAGGATCTTCTGTGAAAATATACTAAGATCATAACATAAACAGCTATGGAAATGATGGAAAAATTATCACTGGGAAGACCAAATTTATTCTTTACCTTTTCACTTTCAATGCTTCTTTCAGGAAAGCAACACGCCGCACTGTTCTAAGGTTTGCAGGCGACACCATGATTTGATAATGCCTGAATCGAGCATCTAAAATCCAGCATCATTGCATGGTTCCATTACACCACTGTGATAATACGAACAAAAATGCATGGTCAAGAGGAGCATCACGCAGAAGAGCAAACAATCAATAAGCTATCGAGTATTGAAGGAAACCCGGCCTTCGCATCTTAAACAGTCCTACAAAGCAAAAGCCAGCAAAGAGGGAGCTGGCAAAAATGAAGTGATGGTTCATATAAAGAAGATGCTTGGGAACTCCAAGCACTACTTCCTACTATAAGAAGTCAATATTAGAGACTATGGTTGAATACAAGAGAGCGATTGAGGAACATGGTTCCTTTGGTCATGTTAATCGCACCACCTAATTCCCCTTGCATAAACTACTCTGTTAATCTAAAAGGAATGGTTAAACATGCTCAAAATGCAGTGCTGGTAAGCTCAACTTAAGTACTTATGACAATGGGATGCTGACTCACAAGCTTATAACATTAAATAGGGAACAACAAAGTTATCATAGAAGATACTGTTTAACTGACATCTGTCTGTTGTCAGGATTGCCAGTCTGAGAAGGTTCAAGGAATGGGCTATGAAATGTAGCATCCAGAATCCGGATCCTCTTCTTGACGCATGTATACACAATGGAAGCAAACATATATTTGACTAGTTTGCTTCCTCAAATTATATTTTATCAGGTAAAATCCTCGATCACTGCATGAAAGTGGCACAAAAAGTTGCACAAGATCTGGACATCCACCCAATTGAAGTCTCAAAGTATTTTTATTCAAACAACACTCCAACCAGGTTCCTTCTTTACTTTAGCTCCTTTCATTGAGCTTCTAATGTTCATGACTTCTCCCCACTGGCCCATGTCAGCATAGATGTTTGACAAAGAAATATAAGCTCCAGCATCAGATGGCTCACACTCAGTGATCTTTTTTGCTGCTAGTTTTCCGAGCTCAATGTCACCATGTAATTTACAAGCAGCAAGGAGTGTCTCCCAAACCAGAGCATTAGGTTTGATTGGCATGTTGCTGATGAACCTTTCAGCCTCTTTAAGTCTCCCTGAGCGACCAAGAAGATCAACCATACAGGCATAGTGGCGGTAGTTAGGCTCAATACCGTAATCCTTAACCATTGAACCAAAATGGAAATAACCTTCTTCAACCAAACCACTGTGGCTACAAGCTGAGAGAACCCCAACAAAAGTCACTGGATCAGGTCTCATCTCCTTTCTCTTCATAAGCTCGAAGAGCTTCAAGGCCTCCTCACCTATTCCGTGCCTGGCATAACTCATGATCATTGTCGTCCAACCTATTAAATCAGGCGCATCAATCTGATCATATGCTTTAATACATTCGTTGATGCCCCCAAATTTGGAGTACATTGCCACTAGTGAACTACCAACAGCCGCATTGGAGTCCAATCCTACTTTCATTGCATATGACTGCAGCTGTGTTCCTATCTCTAATCTGTTTGTGAGAGTAACAGCCTGAACAACAGATGATATACTGAAGGAGTCAACGGCAAAATTAGCCTTGAGCATCTTGTGAAACATCAACAATGCCTCCTGAATGTACCCATTCTGGGCATACCCTGAAATCATTGACGAACATGCAACATCATCCCATAAGGGTAGTAAGTCAAGTAGCCTTCTTGCCAATTTCAAATATCCGCATCTGGAGTACATCATAACAAGAGCACCGCCAACTGTGATCTCTTCACCAAACCCTAATCGAATAACTTTGGCATGAACTTCCTTGCCTTTGTGTACTAACTTTAGTGAACAGATTGCAGTTAAAATTGCAATAAAGGTCGATTGATCAGGACTATTCCCCTCAAGCAGCATATTTCTGAATAGTCGAACTGCTTCATCTGGAAGATTATTTTTAGCAAAACCAGCAATCATAGATGTCCAGGAGACATTGTCTTTTTCACAAATTTGCCCAAAAATTTCACATGATTCTTCCAAACTATCACATTTAGAATACATTGTAAAAAGTGAACTAGCAACCGAGACATCGAAGACCAAGCCACTTTTAATAACATGAGAGTGGACCTGTCTCCCCAAGCTTAATGCATTTACAACACTTAAGAGACTGGAAGTACAGTACTTATCTGGTCTCACACCTTCACGTAACATGCTCACGAACAATTCTACAGCCCTTTCAGCATCATTAGCCTGTGCGTGCAGAGATATCATAACTGCATGATTATTGGGATTTCTCATCCTTTCCATTTCTTCAAGTATTAATTCGGATGAATCAACAGCTCCAACTTTGCAATACATATTGAATAATGAAGCCCCCACCGCAGGGTCCAGGTCAAATCCACATTTAATGATCAACGCATGGAATTGTGTGGCAGTTTTAGTCAATTCTCGTCTGCCACTAGCACTAAGTAAACTAGTAATAGTAAAGGTGTTTATTTCCTCCCCCAAACTTCTCATTTCTTTGAACAGTAGGACTGCAGAAATATAATCATCCAGCTGCACAAATCCCGAAATCATGGCAGTCCAAGAAACAACACTGCGGAAACGCATCCGAGTAAATATCTTCATAGCTCCTTCCATATCTTTGCATTTGGCATATAAATCAGAAAGCGAAGTATTTACGTACACGTCATAATTTCCACACTTGATTATCCACCCTTGGACCATCTTTCCAGTCTCAAGGTCTTCAAGCATAGCACAGGCCGTCAGGACACAAGGGAAAGTGAAACTATTGGGCAGAAAAGTGCCATGACGACACAATTGCCGGAAAAGATCCAAAGCAATCTGATTCTCTCCATTCCTAACTGCCCCTGCAATTATAGCATTCCAACAAACCACATTCTCACACGACACATCACGAAACACCCTCAGAGCATCATCAAACCTATGGTTCTTCGCCAGCAAATCAATCATCCCAGCTCGAACATAACCATTCGCACGGAAACCTTTCCTCAATGCCAGAGAATAGACTTGCATACCATTCCAGGAAGCTCGCAATGCAGTACAAGCCGAGATAACACTTCCATAAGTTATCTCGTCGGCATCGAAACCCAACTTATGCATCCTGCAAAAGTGTTTCCACGACTCCAAGAATAATGATTTCTTATTGAAACCTGAAATGAGAATGTTCCAAGAAAAAACACTCCATTGAGGAGCCGTATCAAACAGCTTGAGTGCATATCCTGTGGCACCACATTTACAGTAGCAATCCATCAAAGAATCCGCAATGCCCACTTGGGTTTGTAAAAGACGCGTTTTGAGCAACTGGGCATGCAAAATTTTCGTGTTTGGCGCAGTGCACTGCCTAGACTTGATATAATCATCGAAGATGACAAGAAGAGGATCGACCGGAGCGATAGCTGGTTCGGGTTCTCCATCGATGAGCGATGGAGGGTCGATGACGGCCAAGGAATGCTTGAGCTTTACAGCGGATGATGACGAAACTTTCTCGCGGATGTTGCGAAGGAGGAGAGATTTCATTTGGGTTCGGAGGGGAGAGTTCGACGAAAATTGAGGTTTTGAATATGAGCGGAGAGATAATGTATAAGGAGATTCTGTCGAATCAAAGTAACACAAAACGTCAAGATGGCCGAGTTGGTCTAAGGCGCCAGTTTCAGGTACTGGTCCGAAAGGGCATGGGTTCAAATCCCATTCTTGACAATTTCTCTTTTCCTTTTGTTTTTTTTTGTTTTTTTCCTAAATTGAAACAAACTATTAATTTTTCTGTGAATCGAGAATTTAATGTTCTGATGACATAAGAAATTGATATATCCATCGCACGGTTATTTACGTTTGATTCGAACAATATACGACTAGTTTGTTTGGCATTGTGGTTATTTCAGAATCTCATTCTTGATAATACATTTTTTTCCTTAAACGGAACTTTTAATTTTTCTGTGAATTAAGAATTTAATATTTTGATGACACAAGAAATTGATATATTCATCGCACAGTTATTTACGTTTGATTCGAACAAAACTGACTAATTTGTTTGGCATGGTTATTTCAAATTTATTTTCTAGTAAATTTATTTAGTGTAGAAGAAGAAAATATAATACATAAAATTCGTGACAATTTCTATTCCTTCTACTATAGTTTCTTTAGATTTTTCATTGTAAATTAATCGATAGCTAATTAGCCTAGACATATGATGTGATGAGGAAGGAATTCAATTCTTAACGATCTCTCTTTTGCATTTTTTTTTTCTAAATTGAAACAAACTTTAAATTTTCCAACGAATTGAGAATCTAATGTTCCAATAACACAAGAAATTGGTAAATTCATTGCACAATTATTTACGTTTGTATCAAAAAATATATGACTAGTTTGTTTGGCATGGTGGTTATTTCAGATTTATTTCCAAGTAAATAAAAGAAGAAAATGAATTACATAAAATTCGTACTAGTTCTTTTCATTGTAAATTAATCGATAGCTGTTTAGCCTAGACATATGATACGACGAGGAAGGGATCATATTTAAAAATCTCCACAACGAGACCAGAGAAGGTGTGGAGTAGTACCAAAAAAAGAAAAAGAAAAAAGTTATCCTGAAATGTCACATTTGCACATGCTTCCACAAATTTCACATTCGTGCGGAAAATTGGATGATACTTAAGCTACGCATGACAACATTTCTTGACTGGACAAGAGTGTTTTTTTTTTTTTTTTTCAGAAATAGTTCTTTTCTATTTTTATTCAGAGGAATAATTTCTGAGTAAAATAAGGTATTTGGTAACTACACAAAATTTCTACTCCAGAAATAGAAAAAGAATAAAAATGCGTTTGGTACGAAACAATTTCTTTTTTGTATTTATTCGTTTTTTATTTTTGGTCATGGATTGCCGACCGCCGACCGCCAACCGCTAGCCGTCGGCCGCCACCGCCCATTGACGCTTGCCGCCACCAACCGTCACCGCCAACCGCCGCCGCACAGCCCATCGGCCGCTGGCGGACGGCGGTGGCTCCGGGCGATTGGAGGTGGCCGCGGCAAGAGAGAGGAACAAAAGAATAAAAAAAAAAGAAAATTGGTTTATTTCTAGAAATTGTTCCTAACAAGAAACAACATTTTTTTATTTCTCGTTTCTGCTCCAAATCTAAATCCGGGCTAACTTTCTATTCCAGGGAACAGAAAAACAACTTGGCGTTACCAAACGGATTTTTGTTTTTTTTTGTTTTTGTTCTGGGGAACAAAAAAACAGAAATTGGAAGAAACAAAAATGTTGTCATGCAGACCCTTAGAAGTCAAGATAAAAACAACACGAGCTATATACGAAGCAGCAAATCGATAAAGTTGAGGACCAAAATGTAATTTTCCTTTTTTTTATTTTGGGCAAATGACCTCTAAATTTTGATCAAATATACAACGTGGCTCCTGAATTTTTAATATATTTAATATGATTCATAAAATTTGCTCGAAGTTTAATGTGATCCCTAAATAAGGATTATATTAAATAAATTAATTTTTTTAAACATTTAGAGATTATATTAAATATTAATTAACAATTAGGGACCACATTAAATAAATTAAAATTTTAATAACGATATTATTTATTGGATTAAAGTTCCGAAACTATTTCGGAGAGAACATTGTATGTTGGGTCAAAAGTTGATGAATAACTTATACTGTTAGCCTTTTCATTTTCAAACCATGCTTGCAGTGGAGACGAGGTTTGGTGGTTTCGAGAAACAAGAACGATCCTGGTCAACGAGGAAGCCCGATCTCATGCTCTGAAAATTTCTTTCCTTTTTTCTATTCCGTTTTTAAATGGAAAGGTGATCCTCGTACAGCGAAGACAATGTCGGAAATCCGGAGCAGATAATTTTCTTTAATATGTAATCGGTGCATTTCTTGCAAAGAATGCCTCCTACTTGCTCATCAAGCCGCAGTAATGGCCCTGATTCTTGTTTGACAATTTGCTTTCGATCCGACCGCGAGTTGACCAATGCGTTGTATATTAAGGTACTGTACCCATGAATCCTCCATGTCCAAATCTGAAATTCAGAGAGAGAGAGAGATGGCAGGAGAAGAAAACAGAGTGGTTCTTCACGGAAATTTGGCTAGTCTGTACAGTGCGAGGGTGGAGCTAGCTCTGAAAGTGAAAGGGATCGAGTATGAGTTCGTGGAAGAAGATTTGACGAACAAGAGCGAGGCACTCTTGTGGTACAATCCTGTTTACAAGAAAGTCCCTGTTCTCGTTCACAATGGCAAGCCCATCGTCGAGTCGCTCGTCATTATCGAGTACATCGACGAGACCTGGAAGGAGGGTCCTCGCCTCTTGCCCCAAGATCCCTACGAAAGAGCCAAAGTTCGGTTCTGGACCGGCTTTCTCCAACAGCAGGTCAGTGCCAATTTTCCTGCAAAATGTTTGATGAGATTTCTCGGCGGCTACACGATCATTTCCTGCATTACTGCATCGTCACAAGACAAACGGATTAAACCTTTCGTTTACAGCATTACGCGATTTACCATCTTGTCTATTAATCAGTGCGTGCCCTTGTTCGTAGTAATGATCTTAACCTGCAAGTTTATTGAGTGTACAGGGGAGAAATTAATAGACATGGAGTAGGAAATGAGGACGAGTTTTCCTTCTTTCCCAATTAAATCTCGATAACGTGTGTCCGCACTACCAAGAGAACTTTATATTACAACGACGGTAAGGATGACACCGACAACAGTTGCATCAACCTGCTGTTGTCTTTAATTGCGGTTACCTTGAGATAGGTAGCTGCTGCCCAATTGTCATCCATCGAGCATGAGAAATAGAAAGATTTTCTCTTTGCAACGTAGACCAATCAAACTAGAGTTCAAGCAAGTTTAAGATTGGGAGTTGTTGACTGCAGTTGTATGAGGCCATTGCCTCTGTGATCAAAACTGATGGAGAAGCGCGAGAGAGAGCTGTCAAGAAAGTGTACGAGAAACTGAAGGTGTTGGAAGACGGTATCGAGGGCAGTTATCCGGGGGGATCTCCATTTATCAACGACGACAACATGGGACTCCTAGACATTGTTGTCTATTTGATTTTGGGTCCTCATGAAGATATGGAAGAAGTCCTCCGCGTAAAATTTCTGGATTCGGAGAAGTATCCAAGGGTGACCTCTTGGGTGAAAGCTCTAAAGGTGAAAGCTCTAAAGGAATTACCGGTGGTGAAGGAGGCATTATGAGAAGTTGCTTCAGTTTTTCAGGGATTGGGCTCTTAAATCTGCAGCAGCTTGATGCTTATAAGGGTCTCCTTAATCATAAATCCGTGACACTCAAATCATATATTTGATCGCACTTTTATGTAATCCAAATGCATTTACGGAATAAGCTATTGCCCATTAAATTTCAATTCAAATGTTCCACTACATCTCAATCTCTCCACCAATTCATTTACTGCGATAACACTAAACTAGCCGTTCTTTTCATCCTACTATGTTATATTATGTTGCTATCAACTATTGATACTAGGAAAAATTTCACATAATGACCTAAAGTGTATCCTCAAAAAAAGTCCCATAGTGAATATTATTTTAAATAAGAATATATTATGTTGCTATCGACTATTGATACTAGGAAAATTTTCACATTATGACCTAAAGTGTGTTCCTCAAAAAAAGGCCCATAGTGAATATTATTTTAAATAAGAGTTTAAAGTGATTAACATAATTTCAAATAAGTGAGCATATACATCTCACGTGAACTTTTCAGGTTATGGTTAAGGGAATTTTTGTCCAAAGCTATCTTTTTCTTTCTTTTTCTGTTATTCTTTCTTCCTCCTACGGCTGAGCTGACTCTCCAGTTCACCTTCTTTCTTTTCTCTCCTTCTTGTCTTCCTTAGCGCGCTCAACAAAACCCCTTCACTTCAAACAAAGGCAAAAAGCATAAGCAACGTCTAGGCTGGTTCACATCGACGAGTAAGGGGACAAATGATAATCATATCGTTATTAGAAACAATTTTTGGCTAAAAATAAATTTTTCTATTTCTATTCCATAAACGTATTTCAAAACATCTTACCGCATTTGATAATGACACGAAATTTCTGTTTCCAGAATAAAAATTTATTTGATAACAACACAAAATTTCTAACCCTCTCCTCCCTGATCTCACCACTAACTCTCTACCAAACCTGCTCACTCCCGAAGCACGTTGTTCTCGTTAGCCTTGTTGCATAGCTAGGTGATCCCGAAGTGACAGATATTGGCTTTGAACAATGGCTCTGTCACCATGATGCTGCTGTTTTTGATGTGGTTGTGGACGAGGATCATGTTGAGGCCAATGTTGTTGTGGATGTAATCAAGGTCATGTGCGACGTTGGTGGCAATCTGCATCCTTAACGAGGACCGTGAAATTGGGCATTTTAGGGTTTTGTAGGCAAATGGAGAGATGCGCTTGAACTTGCGTCGGAACATGACAACGTCCTTGCCACGGAGGGAGCGGCGAATTATATATGTATATTTGTTGCAAAAAGGTAGTTACTCCCGTTTTATTCCCAGGTAAATTTATTTAGCAAAAATGAAGAAAATGAATTACACGAAATTTGTGCTAGTTCTGTTCATTCTAGATTCTTCATAGTAGATCAATTGATAATTGTTTAGCCTAGACTAGTGACATAAATGCGGAGGAAATCACGTCGAATGTTTAAAATATCCGTAACTATGCCACAAAAGATGTGGATAAGAACAAATTGTCAATTCCATCGGAAAGTTTAATTTAAAATCACTCGCCTTGTGCGTACTTTACGATTTGGGATATATTGACACAAGCTGCACAAAATACATAGGTGAAGTGAAAATAAATTTACTGACAAAGGAGCAAATTGGTAAACTCGAAGACCAAAGTGGAATTCTCCTTTTTGTCATTTCCAGACCCTGCTTCCCGCTCAAGACGAGGTTTCGCTGTTTCTTGAGAAACGAGAACGATCTTGGTCAACGGGGAAGAACAAGGATCTCTTCTTCTGAAAAATTTTCTCCTTTTTTCTTTCCATTTTTAAAAGGGAAGGCGATACTCGTGCAGTGTACCCATTACCTCAAATCCAAAGCAGATAATTTTCCTCAATATCTATTCCCTCCATTTCTTGCAGAGAACGTCTTCGACTTGCCCGTTTCAGAAAGCTGTAATAAGGGCCATGTTCTTGTCAAACAAGCCAAAGATGCCGTCGACTCAGTGTTGAGTCGAACAACACGTTGTATATAAAGCACTAAACCCATGAAGCCCCCACGTCCAAACTGAAATTCAGTGATAGACACCCAGAGAGAGAGAGAGAGAGAGATGGCAGGAGAAGAAAACAGAGTGGTTCTTCATGGAACGTGGGCTAGTCTGTACAGCAAGAGGGTGGAGCTAGCTCTGAAAGTGAAAGGGATTGAGTATGAGTTCGTGGAAGAAGATTTGACGAACAAGAGTGAAGCTCTCTTGCGGTACAATCCTGTTCACAAGAAAGTCCCTGTTCTTGTTCACAACGGCAAGCCCATCCCCGAGTCGCTGGTCATCATCGAGTACATCGACGAGACTTGGAAGGAGGGTCCTCGCCTCTTGCCCCGAGATCCCTACGAAAGAGCCAAAGTTCGCTTCTGGGCTGGCTTTCTCCACCAGCAGGTCAGTGCAAATTTCCTGCAAATTGTTTGATGAAATTTCCCAACGTGTACGTGATCATTTCTTGCATTATTCCACGGTCACAGTACAAGCTGATTAAGCCTTTTGGTTCACAGCTTTACATGATTTACCATCTTGTTTATCAATCAGTGTGCGCAAGTGTTCATAGTGATGATCTTGACTTGCAAATTTATTGAGTATACATTGGATTAATGTGAAGTAGGAAATGAGGACAGTTCTGTTTTTTCTATATAAAATCTCAAGAACGGGTGTCGGCACGGCTGAGGGAGCTGTATATTAGCGACAATAACCATAACACCGACAACAGTTGTATCAAGCTGCTGTTGTCTTTAGTTGCTATCACCTTGAGATAGGTGGGCTGCTGCCTGATTGTTATTCATTGAGCATGAGAAATAGAAAGATGTTTCTTTTGCAAAATTGACCGATCAAAAAAAAGTAAGATCGAACTAGAGTTCAAGCAAGTTGATCATTGGAAGTTGTTAACTGCAGTTGTTTGAAGCCATAGCCTCTGTAATCAAAAATGATGGAGAAGCACAAGAGAGAGCTGTCAAGGAAGCGCATGAGAAACTGAGGGTGTTGGAAGAGGGAATCAACGGCAGTTATCCTGGGGGATCCCCATTTATCAATGGCGACAGCATGGGACTCCTAGACATTGTTGTCTGTTCAACATTGGGTGCTCATAAAGTTCAGGAAGAAGTCCTCGGCGTAAAATTTCTAGACCCAGAGAAGTATCCAACAGTGACCTCTTGGGTGAAAGCTCTGATCGAGTTGCCATTGGTGAAAGAGGCAATGCCTCTTCATGAGAAGCTGGTGGGTGTTTTTCAATTCTTCAGGGCTAGGGCTCTTGAATCTGCAGCAGCTTGATGCTTAGAATGGTCTCCTTCATAATAAAGATTGGAACCTCGTTTGTTACACCCACATGTTATATTTGATTGCACTTCTATGTAATCCATATGTTTTTGCGGAATAAGATATAGCCCAATAAAGTTTACTTCATATGTTCCACTACATCCTGGTCTCTCTATCGATTCTATTGTGGCGATGACAATGAACTAGCCATCCATTTCATCCTACCATGATATGTTGTGTTGCTACAGATAATTGATACTACTAGCTCCATAAAAAAACCGACTCTGTGCAACTTGCTACTTCAGTGAACACAACGAAAGGATCTAATGTTGCAAGACGATTATCACATGCTTTTGCCAATAACCTCCTCCTGCGGTGTGTCCCTACATTTCTGATAACCATATTCCAATGTCAACTCCAACAAAAGAATTACTATTTTTCCCTCTTTGCACAATACAGTCCATAGTTGTGAACATATTTCTGCCTGAAGTCAGGTGAACCAGACTGATTGAAGTCAATTTAGGTCACGTACTATTGGATGGCTGATCTTTGCATTGTCAAGGATACTTTCAGTGTGAATTGCCCAGGAACTTTCTTTCTAGTCCGGTGGAAATGCTCTGGGGACGAGACATATTCTTAGGATAGCAAGATTTGTTCCCACAGGAAAAATAATGAAATTTATAATTTGAATGCCATGAATGATAATCATGGGCTCTCCATTTGGTCTTTGACAATAAATATCCCATGTTGTTTCCTAGAAATGATAAAATCATGCATTTACATTGTAATATCATCGGTTCAACCATTATGATTCATCAGGACATTGATATGTTTGATATATAGACCTCACTTATGTCACATGTCATGACCAAGTATGATTGTAATTGTGTAAGATCAAGACCGTGTAATGATGCTTTGCCTTAATGGAGCCTTGCTAACGTCCATGATGTGTTCCAATATGCCATTTTGTTTGACTGCATCCACTATTGACGCTTGAGATAGATGCTTTTGCATATGAATGATCCTCCATTGGATAAGTACAGATTATTAATTCCGTCAAAAAGTTCTACTTGAGGACCAAAGTGTAATTCTCCTTTTAAATTTCATACCATGCTTACGCTCGAGATGAGGTTTCGCGGTTTCTTGATAAACAAGAACGATCTGGGTCCAGGGGGAAGAAGGATCTCATCTTCTGACATTTTCCCTCCTTTTTTTTTCTTTTCCACTTTTAAATGGGAAGGTGATGAGTACACTGAGTTGAATCCAGAGCTGATAATTTTCTTTTATATGTATTCTGTCTGTATCTTGCATAGAATACCTGCCACTTGCTCTGGTCGGAAAGCTTTAATAATGGCGATGGTTCTTGTCAAACAAGCCGAAGATGCTTTTGACTCCACGCTTCATTGGACAACGCTTTTTATATAAAGCACTAAACCCATGGATCCTCCACGTCCACTCTGAAACTTAGAGATAAAGACGCCCAGAAAGAGAGAGAGAGAGAGAGAGAGAGAGAGAGAGAGAGAGAGAGAGAGAGAGAGATGACCGGCAGGGTAGTTCTTCACGGAATGTGGGCTAGTCCGTACAGCAAGAGGGTGGAGCTAGCTCTGAAAGTAAAAGGGATCGAGTATGAGTTCGTGGAAGAAGATTCGACGAACAAGAGTGAGGCCCTCTTGCAGTACAATCCTGTTCACAAGAAAGTCCCCGTTCTTGTTCACAACGGCAAGCCCATCGCCGAGTCGCTAGTCATTATTGAGTACATCGACGAGACTTGGAAGGAGGGTCCTCGCCTCTTGCCCAAAGATCCCTATGAAAGAGCCAAAGTTCGCTTCTGGGCTGGCTTTCTCCACCAGCAGGTCAGTGCAAAGTTTCCTGCAAAATGTTTGATCATTTCTTGCATTACTCCATCGTCACCGGACAAATGGATTATGCCTTTCGGTTCACAGCTTTTCATGATTTGCCATCTTGTTTATTGAACAGTATGTGCACTTGTTCGTAGTGATGATCTTGACTTGCAAATATATTGAGCATACATGTGAGTAATTAAGAGACATGGAGACAACCAGTTTTCTTTTTCCCCAATAAAATCTCCTTAACCTATGTCCGCACGACCAAGAGAACTATATTCCAGCGATGATAACATGATACTGACGACAGTCGCATCAACCTGCTGTCGTGTTTAATTGCTATTAACTTGAGATGGGTAGCTGCTGCCTAATTGAGGTAGAGAACTAGAAAGATTTTCTCTTGGAAGAATAGAACGATCAAACAAAAGTAAGATCAATCTAGAGTTCAAGCAAGTTTATGATTGGAAGTTGTGAACTGCAGTTGTTTGAGGCCATGGGCTCAGTGCTCAGAACTGATGGAGAAGCGCAAGAGAGAGCTGTCAAGGAAATGCATAAGAAACTGAAGGTGTTGGAAGAGGGAATCAAGGGCGGTTATCCTGGGGGGTCCCCATTTTTCAACGGCGACAACATGGGACTTCTAGACGTTGTTGTCTGCTCGATATTAGGTAATCATAAAGTTCGGGAAGAGGTCCTCGGGGTAAAATTTCTTGACCCGGATAAGTATCCAACGGTGACCTCTTGGGTGAAGGCTCTAACCGAGTTGCCGTTGGTGAAAGAGGCAATGCCTTCCCATGAGAAGCTGGTGGCCATTTATCGGCTTTTCAGGGCTAGGCTTCTTGAATCTGCAGCAGCTTAATGCTTGTAAGGGTCTCCTTGATGTTAAAGGTGGGACCTTCATCTATCAAACTCACATGTTAAATGTGATTGCACTTCTATGTAATCCGACTGTGTTTGCAGAATAAGCTACATTGCCCAATAAAGTACACTTCAAATGATCCACTACATCTCGGTCTCTCTTATCAATTGTTTTACCACATTAACACTGAATTAGCCATTCATTTCATCCTATTGTGCTATATATTGTCGCTATTGATTATTGATACAACTAGTTATATATCAAACTGCCTTCCTGCAATTTGCAACTTCGCTGAACACAAAAAAGGATAATAATTCTGCCAAAAGATCATCACATCCTTTTGCGGATAACCTCCTTTTATGGTGTAAAATGCCAACTTTTGTGTCCCATGTTCGGATGTTTTCTTCTTCCATTGAACAATACAGTCCATCCTGCGGGTAAAAGATCTCTTCTTGAAGTCAGTTAAATGGGACTGATTAAGGTCAATTTAGATCATGAACTATTGGGTGCCTGATCTACTATTGGGTGCCTGATCTTTGTGTTACCAGGGATATTTTCAATGTGAATTGCCCAGTATCTTCTTTCCAAGCTAGTTGTGTTCAGATGTGTTCTTCGTGTATGTGTGATTATGCTCTTGTGCCTGGATTTGCTCTTAGGATGAGACATTTTCTTAGGCTAAGCTAAATTGGTTTTCATAGGAAAAAGAACAATTTCTATAAATTCAAGACCTTGAATATTAATCCATAGGCTCTCCATTTGGTCAATTTGATTGCAAATCTGTCATATTGTTTCCTATTTATAATCAAATCACGCATGTACATTCTTAGGACAGGACATCTTTCTTAATATAACGAGATGTGTTCTCATTGGAAAAAGAATGAAATCTATAATTTGAATACCATGAAAGATAATCATGGGCTCTCCAACAAGTCTGCCTTGTTCTTAGGAATTGTAGTATTATTGATTCAACCATCATGGTACATCAGCACATTGATGTGTTAAATATACAGCTCTTAGTTATATCTCATGTCATGACCCAAATAATATTGTAACCATGCAAGATCATGACCATGTGCCTAATGCTTTAGCTAAATGGAGTTTTGTCCGACTGCATCCAATATGGACACTTGAGATAATTAATTCTGTAGCTTAATTCTCTGCCATTGGAAGGTTCAACACATAAATGAAGTTAATGAGAGGAAGTGACTTTGTTATTATGAACTAGAGATATTCAGAGAAAGACAGAAGAGACTCAGAGAAAGATCTGATTTTATGTTCATCAACCTAGAAATCGATGAATCAGTCTGCGCGCGCATTCAAAGGAGGAGGAAGTGATGCTCTCTAGATTTCTGGTTTGAGTTGTACAAAACATTTGTATTTGAACATCAATCTGAAAGGGGAAGGCAAGTTTGCTAGAAAAGAAGAAGAAAACAAGGAAGACTACCATACTCGCGCAAAGCATGTCTTTTTTCTTTGGGTCGAGAATAAACGCTTCTATTAATTAATGAACACAACTAAAACATGACATTGGAGTTTCTAACAAAAAATATTCCATAGGGGCTGAGGAGATAAAGTTAACCAATTTGGAGGAAGAGTCTTTCTATGGTGGGCTTCGCCGAGCCAATTTGCAAGTTGATTGAATTCCCCGGGACGATGGACAACTTCGACCTTTTTCAGATTGACCAAGTACTGCTGACAGTTCTTCGATAACGCTAGGCAAGGCCCATGGGCTTTCAGTGTTGCCGGTGATAAACTATACGACTGACAAAGTTATCAGTTTGAATTTCGTTGCACAAATCAGAAGGTTTGTTCAGCCCAGTGTTCTTGAGCAAGTACAAGAGTGCATTCATCGCTGTTAGGTTTTGGCATGAAGAGAGGAGGACGCGCACACCGATTTCGCGAAGCCAGCGACCAGAAAACCACTCGAATTGCGAAAATCACTCCTGCTATAGACTCTTCTGGATCTCCATCCAGCCAGGAGCCATCGGTGCCGAGCTTGAGAAATCCCCTGTCCGGCTGCCTAAAACATGTCTAGTTAACTAGTTTGCGAATTAAACAGGGACCTCTTTAAGTATGATTTCCTATGGAAGAAATTAATCGCCGTTCCTCTTTCTGTTCTTGGTGTTTTGTTTCTCATCGAGGATGATGGTAAAAACCTGTTAATTTATATATGATTTGATAATCTAATGTTTGGATGACACAATAAACTGCTCAATCAATCACGCAATCACTTATGGTTATTCAAATAAGATATGTATATTTGCTGGGAACAATAGTTACTTCAGTTTTATATCCAAATAAATTTATTTAATGAAAAAGAAGAAAATGCATTACAGGAAATTCGTAAAAATGAATTAGCAAAAGTTGGTACTAAACTTGAGGACCAAAGTGTAATTCTCCCTTCCATTTTCAAATCATGCTTAAGCTCGATGGGAGGTTTCACGGTGCTCAGGAAACGATCTAGGTCGACGAGGAGGAAGAAGGATCTCATCTTCTGACATTTTTTCTCATTTTCTTTTTCATTTTCTAATGGAAAGATTCCGCAGCAGATAATTTTCTCACAGTTGTATACCGTTCAAGAAACTCTCAGTTCAATATTTTCTTTCCATTTCTTGGAGAGAAAGCCTCTTGCCATTGTCATAAAGCTTTAATAATGGGGTAGTTCATGGAAAACAAGCCAGAGATGCTTTCGTGATGTAGAACAACATGCAAATGCCTTTATAGAAACATTGGAGCGTCATAAGAACGGGCAGTTCCACAAATCAAAGAGGATTGTGTAATCTTCAAAATTACAAATGGGTTACAATATTTGATTCACGCGTTTCCCTTAATTTGTTATCAGATTTCAAATATTCTAGTTTATCAATATATTTTCAAATAACACAGAAAAAGCGATGCTTGGAAAGAATTCCAAAAGATAGTGTTTATTTTTTAATAAAAAAAATGCAGATTACAATATCTGAGGCGCCTATTTATAAGGAGGTCGACATCTAGAAAATAACCAAATAACTTAAATCTAATAACAAAATTGAAAAGATATTGATAAATCAGAAAATCTGAAATCTAATAACAAATTAAGAGAAACGCGTGAATCAAATATTATAACCCATTTGTAATCTTGAAGATCACACAATCCTTTTTGATTTGTGGGACCGCCCGCTCTTATGACGCTCCAATATTTCATAAAGGCATTTGCATATTATTCTACATCATTTTGGCTCCACGTATATTAAAGCACTGAACCCATGAGACCTCCATCCAATCTGAAATTCAGAGAGAGACGCCCATAGAGAGAGAGAGAGAGAGATGGCAGGCAAAGTAGTTCTTCACGGAATGTGGGCTAGTCTGTACAGCAAGAGGGTGGAGCTAGCTCTGAAAGTGAAAGGGATCGAGTATGAGCTCGTGGAAGAAGACTTGATGAACAAGAGTGAAGCACTTTTGAGGTACAATCCTGTTCACAAGAAAGTCCCTGTTCTTGTTCACAATGGCAAGCCCATCGCCGAGTCACTAGTCATTATCGAGTACATCGATGAGACTTGGACGGAGGGTCCTCGCCTCTTGCCCCTAGATCCCTTCGAGAGAGCAAAAGTTCGCTTCTGGGCTGACTTTCTTGAGCAGCAGGTCAGTGCAAATTTTTTAGCAAAATGTTTGAGGAAGTTCCTCAACGTGCACATAATCATTTCTTGCATTAATCCACCGTCATAGCACAAACAGATTATGCCTTTTGGTTCGCATCTCTACATGATTTACCGTGTTGTTTATCAATCAGTTTGTGCGCTTGTCCATAGTGATAATCCATTAAATGACATGGAGTAGGAATTGAGGACAAGTTTTCTTTTTTCCCAGTAAAATCTGGCCATGACCGAGGGACCTTTCTGTAACTATGATCATAAGATGACGCTGATACAATAGTTGTATCCACATGCTGCTATCTTTAATTGTCATTACCTAGGTAGGCTGTTGCCTAATTGTCATTTATGGAGCATGAAAAAATTTCAAAATTATGTCACGACGAAATAATTTCTCTTTGCAAAATCGACCAATAAAACAAAGGGTTGATACCCTGAAAAACCTCAAACTGGTTCACATTTGACAAATTTATCTCAAACTATTTTTTTTACCATAAAAAACTCCAAACTGGTACACCTGTGACAAATTTACCCCGATTGACCATAAAAAAACCCTAAACTGGTATATTTATGACAAATTTACTCCAAACAAATCTATTCGACCACAAAAAACCCCAAACTGATAGATTTGTGATAAATATACCTTCCACTAAATTGGATTAATACCAAAAAAAAAAATCACAAAAATTGTAAACTGTGACAAATGGAGTGTAAAATCTCAAATTGGTATACTAGTCAACTGTCACATGTCATTTAACTTAATAATTTGACATTAAAATTTAACAAAAACTAACAAAGGGTAAATTTATCACAAGTGTACCAGTTGGGGGTAACTTTGTCAAAAGTATACCAGTTTAGGATTTTTGGTGGTCAAAAAAATAGTTTGGAGTAAATTTGTTACAAGTGTACCGGTTTAGAGTTTTTCAGGGTATTTACCTAAAACAAAAGTAAGATGAAATCAGGGTTCAAGTAAGTTTTAAGTTTGGAAGTTGTTAATTGTAGTTGCTTAAGGCCATGTCCTCTGTAGTCAAAACTGATGGAGAAGTGCAAGAGAGAGCTGTCAAGGAAGTGCACGAGAAACTGAAGGTGTTGGAAGAGGGAATCAAGGGCAATTATCCCGAGGGATCCCCATTTGTCAACGGTGACAGCGTGGGACTCCTAGACATTGTTGTCTGCTCAATATTGGGTTCTCATAAGGTTAAGGAAGAAGTCCTTGGTGTAAAATTTCTAGACCCGGAGAAGTATCCAAGGGTGACCTCCTGGGTGACAGCTCTAACTGAGTTGCCGTTGGTGAAAGAGATAGCGCCTCCTCGTGAGAAGTTGATTGGCATTCTTCAGTTCTTAAGGGCTAGGGCTCTTAAATCTACGGCAGCTTAATGCTTATAAGGGTCTCCTTGATAATAAGGGTGGGAACTTTGTCAGTCAATCTTACATATCATGTTTGATTGCACTTCTATGTCTTCTGAATGTATCTGAGAAAAAAGCTAATGCCCACTAAAGTTTACTTTAAATGTTTCACTACATTTACATCTCTTTTTCAATTCTCTTATTGTGATAACACTGAACTAGCTATTTGATCCATCCTACTGTGCTACATTATGTAGCTATTAATTATTGATACTACTAGCTACATAGAAATCTGGCTACCTACAACTTACGACTTCACTGAACACAACGAATTTGATCAATAAAGTTCATCGTGGGGAAAAGATTTCTGTCTGAAGTCAGATGAACTAGGCCAATTGAAGTCAATTTAGATCATGCATATTGGATAGCTGATCTTCGTATCACTAGAGATGTTTTCAATGTGAATTGCCTAAAAAACATTCTTTCCATTTTCCAAGTTAGTCTTGTTAGATGAGTTCTTGCGCGCTCATATAGATATGCTCTTGTGCCTACGGGTGAGTATTAGTCCAAGGTCAACCCTAGACTAACCATAAACTGGCCCAATCCAACTAGTCTCGGTCTAATTCCTAACCCGATTAGGTCGATCCTTGGTACTAGGACCCCTAGACCCTACACTATGTAGATTAGTTCTCGGTCTTGAGACTTTAAAATTGGTCCAATCCAAACCGTACATATATAATAAATAATATATATTATATATCTTTTCAACTCTAAACCCTTGCGCCTCCACCTTTTTTCTTTCTTACGTGGTTTTGTCGTGTAAATTAGAAGGTAGAAATCCAGTGCAAACTCAAATGAAAAAAATAGTAACCCTATTCACTCGCCTTACTCACCACTTGTCTCTCTTCCCTCACCTTACTCACCGCTCACCTCTCTTCTCTCGCCTCTAGCCTCTGGCCTCTCCTCATGAGTGCAACTTAGCTAGTGAAATGACTCGCCTCTCTTGGTTTGCCTCACGAATGCAACTCAACAATCGCAAATGGAGATTTATATTGTTACCTAATCTTAGATTTATGTTTAATATGTACCAGTATTCATAGTTTGATTATTCAAAGTCGCATTATTAATGAATATGTAATTTAAAAGAATATATATGTCCTTTCAAGGAATACAAAAAATGAATAAAAAATAATCGGTTGATCTCGATTGACCCATAGGCTCGGTTTGATCCTTGGTCCCAAGCCCAACAGGGTTGGTCTCCAATCCCAAAAATTGAGAACCAACACTCTGCGTGTTAGTTGAGTGGCTCAACCCAAACTATGCTTACTTTTACCTGTGCCCCAGTGGAATTGCTCTAAGGACAAGACATCCTCTTAGGTTAGCCAAATTTGTTCTTATTCGAAAGAGAATGAAATCTGTAATTTGAAGACCTTGAATGATAATCTATGGGCTCTCCATCAGGTGGATTTGACTAGTAAATCTGCCATGCTGTTTCTATTCAATCACTCATTTACATTGCAATATATAAAGTCAATCATCATGGTACATCTCAACATCGATATATTTGATAAACAACTCTTAGTCATTCCACATGTGATGACTCAAACTTTTGATTGTAATGGCCCTGTGCCCGATACTTTAGCTGAATGGAGCCTCGCTAATGTCTATGATGTGTTCCAAAGTGCCATTTCGTTTGACTGCATCCAAACCGGATACTTGAGATAAATGCTTTTGGAGCTTAATGATTCCCCATTGGGAGGTTCAACAAAGGAAAAAGAAAATGAAATTCGCGAAGGATCTAGCTCATCAACCAAGAAATCGATGAATCAGTCTGTGTGCGCATTCAAGGTGATAAAATTCTTTATTATGTATACGGTCATTTTTGTGCAGAGAATACCTACTAACTTTCGTGAAAAAGCTATTATTAAGTCCATGGTTCTTGTCAAACAAGCCAAAGATGCTTTCGATTCAACGTTGAATAGAACAACGTATTGTCTATTAAAGCACTAAAAACCCATGAGACCTCCGCGTCCAATCTAAATCTCATAGATAGAGACGCCCACAGAGACACAGAGAGAGAGAGAGAGAGAGATAGCACGAGAAGAAAACAGAGTGGTTCTTCATGGAATGTGGGCTAGTCTGTTCACCGAGAGGGTAGAACTAGCTCTGAAAGTGAAAGGGATCGAGTATGAATTCGTGGAAGAAGATTTGACAAATAAGAGTGAAGCACTCTTGCGATACAATCCTGTTCACAAGAAAGCCTCTGCTCTTGTTCACAACGGCAAGCCCATCGCCGAGTCGCTGGTCATTGTCGAGTACATCGATGAGACTTGGAAGGAAGATCCTCGCCTCTTGCCCCAAGATCCCCGTGCAAGAGCGAAAGTTCGCTTCTGGGCCAGCTTTCTCCAACAGCAGGTTAGTGTAGATTTTCCAGCAATATGTTCGATGAAAATTCTAAGCGTGTAAATGATCATTTCTTGCGTTACTCCATCGTCACGGGAAAAACAGAGTATGCCTTTTCGTTCGCAGCATTGCATGATTTATCAATGAGTGAGTGCACTTGTTCGTAGTGATAATCTTTGACTTGTAAAATTATGCAGCAAATACATGTAGATAATTATAAGATATGGGGTAGGAAATGAGGACAAGTTTTCATTATCCCCAATATATTCTCGAGAACGTGTCCACATGACCGAGGGAGCTTTTTACGACAGCAGTGATAACAATGTGATGTGGACATCAAGCCATATCGAGGAGGAGGTGCTAGGGACCCATTATCTATTCCTACTGATTCGATTATTCGAGCGCAGACCAAGCAATTCAGGCAAGCTGTTGGCATCATGGTTCATGATTTTCGACGTGGAGATGACCTTGGATCAAATCTTGAAGTCTCTTGGAAATCTTGACGCAATTTGATTGTCTCGTCACCAAATATTTGACCAAGTCATATATATATATCTTCTTGTTTAGGAATATTCTAGAATATAAATATTCTAGAATATGAGGCATTAAATTTTTAGGGTTGGTTTTAGGGTTTGTGTGGCATCTAGAATGCCTATATATAAGACTGATTGAATTTTTTTGGGGGAATAGATATATTTTATTTTTAAAGAAAAGAATTGAGACGTTTTCTTCTACTCTTTTGAGGACTTGCCCTTATCAAGATTCTCTTTGGGGGTCGATTCGACTTATCGAGCGAGATAGCGAATTCTTTCGCTCGTGGCATCTATAACGTTGGTTGGTTGACGCGCGTTCGTCAACAGGTCACGTTCATACCGAGGCTGCCAATCACAGGTTTGATTGGAGGTCGAGGTTCGCAATTCGCATCATCCGAACCTTCATAGAACGATCTATCCGCAACGATTCACATCACAATGACACTTACACGATAGTTGTATCAACCTGCTGTATTTTTTTCAATTGTTATTACCATGAGATAGGTAGGCTACTGCCTAATGTGTTGTTACTCATAGTGGATGATAAATTCTCAAAATTTTAAGAGGAGCATTTGTCACGACGTGAGATTTCCTCTTTGCAAAATAGACAGGTTAAAACAAAGTTGAGATCAAACTAGAGTTCAAGCAAGTTTATGATTAGAAGTTGTCAACTGCAGTTGTTTGAGGCCATATTCTTTGTGCTCAAAACTGATGGAGAAGCGCAAGAGAGAGCTGTCAAGGAAGTGCACAAGAAACTGAAGGTGCTGGAAGAGGGAATCCATGGCAATTATGCCGGGGGGATCGCCATTTATCGACAGTGACAACGTGGGTCTCCTGGACATTGTTGTCTGTTCAATATTGGGTGCTCATAAAACTCAGGAAGAAGTCCTCGGTGTAAAATTTCTGGACCATGAGAAGTATCCAAGGGTGACCTCCTGGCTGAAAGCTCTAATCGAATTGCCATTGGTGAAAGAGGCAATGCGTCCTCATGAGAAGCTGGTGGGCGTTCTTCAATTGAAAAGGGCCAGGGCTCTTAAATCTGCAACAGTTTGATGCTTATGAGGGTCTCCTTGATGATAAGGCAGTAACTTCGTCCGTCATTCTCACATGTTACAAGAGTGCATCCATCACTGTTAGGTTTTGGCATGAAGAGAGGAGCACGCACACCGATTTCGCGAAGCCAGCGACCAGAAAACCACTCGAATTGCGAAAATCACCCCTGCTATAGACTCTTCTGGATCTCCATCCAGCCAGGAGCCATCGGTGCCGAGCTTGAGAAATCCCCTGTCCGGCTGCCTAAAGCATGTCTAGTTAACTAGTTTGCGAATTAAACGGGGACCTCTTTAAGTATGATTTCCTATGGAAGAAATTAATCGCCGTTCCTCTTTCTGTTCTTGTTGTTTTGTTTCTTATCGAGGATGATGGGAAAAACCTGTTAATTTATATATGATTTGAGAATCTAATGTTTGGATGACACAAAAAACTGCTCAATCAATCACGCACACTTATGGTTGATTCAAATAAGATATGTATATTTGTCAGGAACAATAGTTACTTCAGTTTTATATCCAAATAAATCTTTTTAATGAAAAAGAAGAAAATGCATTACAGGAAATTCGTAGAAATGAATTAGCAAAAATTGGTACTAATCCTATTCATTCTTCAATAGTTTCTTAGATATTTCATTGTAGATTATTTGATAATGTTGCAGAAAAACACTAATCAAAGATACACCAATCTAAGAACAAGTAGCAAAGGATGAAAGAAAATCGAAGTCACACGTGACGCAAGATTTACGTGGAAAATCCAAAATGGGAAAAAGCACGAGGAGAGAGAGAGGAGTTTCACTGTCTTCAACAAAAAACACCAAAGTACAATCCAAAAGGGCTCTAAAACCACTTAGCGAGGCACAAAATCTAAATTTCTAACAAGAAAATAGAAAATAACAAAACAGAAAAAAGTAAAAGTGGCTAGGGTTGGAGATGTGTTATTAAACACATTTCTTTTATAGTCTCATTTTAAAAATTTATAAAATAAAGGTGTATGGCCTAAAATACTCTTATTTTTTAATTTGAAAGTCAAAACTCAACAAATCTCCACCTTGATTTCAATTCTCCAAAAGAGCATTATGTTAAACACCACTAGACCTCTCTCCCTCACCACCAAAAGTGACCACACAAGGCCACCCCAAAACGGCGAAATCGATGATGCACACCCCTAAGCCTACGTGAGTGTATTTAGTGTAGGAAACAATAAATTGAAACGCCACCAACTTCACCTAAACAACTCAAATGGCGAAAACACCAATTTAGTCCAAGCAATGCTTGAACTTATTCATAGGAATTGGTTTGGTCAACATATCTATTGGATTATCCGCTGTAGATACCTTTTTCATCGTAATTGTACTCTTAGCAACCTTATCACGTACAAAGTGATACCGTATGTCGATACATTCTGTCCTCTCGTGATATATCATGTTCTTGGTTAACTGAATCACACTTTGGTTATCGCAAAAGATAACGGAGGCTCCTTTCTGTTTCACACCAAGTTCTGTAACCAAACGCTTCAACCAAAAAACTTCTTTTATCGCTTCCACTGCTACCATGTATTCTGCTTTGGTGGTAGACAAAGCAACTGTGTCCCGCAAAGTTGCTCTCCAACTAACTGTAGAACCACCAAACGTAAGACCAAACCCACATCTGAGGTACCCCGAATGTACCGAAAAATCCATTTCACTACTTGCCAATGAGTTTTACCCGGATGTGCCATATACCTACTCACAACACTAATGGCCTGTAAAATATCTGGACGAGTGCAAACCATAGCATACATGAGACTATACATAACACTAGAATATGGAACTTGAGACATCTCATCTTTCTCTTCTTTAGTTTTAGGCAACAAAGAGGTCGAAAGCCTAAAATGAGATGCCAAAGAAGTACTTACCGGTGTAGCATTCTTCATGCCAAAGCACTCAAGCATTTTCTCAATATACTTCTTCTGCGTAAGGTATAACTTTCCAACCTGTCTATCTCTATGAATTTCCATACCCAAAATTTTCTTGGCGGATCCAAGATCTTTCATCTCAAATTCCCTACTAAGTTGCCTCTTCAAATTTTGTATTTTTAATATGTTCTTTGCTACAATAAGCATGTCATCCACATATAATAGTAAATGAATAAAAGAACAATCATGCAATCTCTTATAGTATACACAACCGTCATGTGCACTTCGCAAGTAGCCATGACTCAATATAAAACTATCAAACCTATTGTACCATTGTTGTGAAGATTGCTTGAGACCACATAAAGAACGTTTCAACCTGCAAACGTCATCTTCTTTACCCTCAATAATGAATCCCTCAAGTTGAGACATAAAAAATTGTCTTCTCAAGCTCACTATACAGAAAAGCAATCTTGACATCAAGTTGCTCAAATTCTATATCATAAATGACTAGTAACACAAGCAACACATGAACGGAACTATGTTTCACAACTGTTCTCTCCATTGAAGTTGATCCCTTCCTTCTGACTAAACCCTTCGTTACCAAACGTGCCTTAAATCTTTCATCTTCAACCCTCGAAATTCCTTCTTTTCTTTTGAAGATCACTTGCACCTAACAGTTCTTTTTCATTTATCGCAACAAGCCACTTCTCAAATTTAGAACAAATAGTAGCTTCATGGAATCTAAAAGGTTCTTCAATACCAAGTTTTTCAGCAACCGTAAGAGCATATGCTACCAAATCAACAAAATCATACATTTAGGGAGGTTTAATTTGTCGTTTAGCCCTCCATGTAGCCAAACTTTGAGGTTGCTCAATTTCTTCTACTTCTTCTTTGGTAGAATCTAAATTTTGTTGCTCATTATCACTTTTTGGCTTAATAGGAATATCTTCAATTATTTTATGTGGAGTGCTCTACATAAAACTCCACCTCTTTCCGAAACATTCTCCTCATGAATACTTGTGGACTCAGTAACAACTTTTCTCTTTCCAAGTATAGAATTTTTATCAAAAGTAACATCCCTACTAATTATAAACTTTGATGATTGAGAGTCAGAACACCATAACCTATATCATTTAACCCCATCTACATAACCAACAAAAATATACTTCTTGACCCTATGTTCAAGCTTACATTCCTTTACATAATAATAAGTAGGACATCTAAATACTTTTAAATTAGAATAATCAAAAGGTTTGCTTGACCATACCTTAATTGTGGTTGAAAAAGAACGATTCACTAAATAACATGCTATGTTCACAGCTACAACCCAAAAGTCTTTCCCAAGTCTAGCATTAGAGAGCATACATCTAGCTCTCTCGAAGAGTGTCTGGTTTATGTGCTCTACCACCCCATTCTGTTGAGGTGTGTACCTGACTATTTGATGTTGAACAATCCCCGAATCTTTACAGTACTTGTTGAAATCACCTCCGCAAAACTGAAGACCATTGTCTATTCTAAGACGCTTTATCTCATTCCAATTTGATTTTCTCTTAACATCTTCCATTTATTGAACATATCAAAAACGTCACTTTTACACCTCAAGAAATAAATCTATACTTTCCAAGAAAAATCATCAATAAATGTTAGGAGATAGATTGCACCACACTTAGATGTTACCTGTATCAAATAGGAGTAAATATAGTCAACTGCACTCTTCATCGAGTGCATCCCATTATTGAAACTAATTATGCGCTACTTTCTGAAAACACAATGTTCGTAAAAGTCAAGTAAGACTGTATGATCCCCACAAAGTAAATCATGTTTACTCAAGATAGTCATTCCTCTTTCGCTTATGTGGCCCAACCGCATACGCCATAACATTAATTTTTCAGAATTTAAAGAGGATGCTATATATAAAGAACCCACAACGGTATTTCCTTGTAGAATGTAAGGATTTTTCTTTATGTTACCTCTTATTGCAATCAATGAGCTTTTTAAAATTTTCAAAACTCCACCTCCACTTGTGTACATGTATTCAATGGAATCTAAAGTGCTCAATGAAATAAGGTTTTTCTTCAAATTTGAAATGTGCCTAATGTTTGTCAAAATTCTTATTACATTATCATGACATTTAATCGGCATTGTACTAATACCCATAATCTTGCAAACTGCATTTTTACCCATCAAAATTGAACCATCATTGATTTTCTCATATGTGTGGAACCAATTTCTATGTGGACATGTGATATAAACATGCTCCAAAATCCATTAACATCGACATGATAATCTGAAGACAAAATAGCAAGAACATTGTCTACATTAGAGAACTTGTTATTTTTCACCAAACTAGCCGAATCAGAATTCTCCATCAACTTCTTCCCACCAACTTTGACCACTGGACACTCACTTTTGTAGTGTCCAAATTTGTGACAATAATAACACTCCACTTTACTCTTATCTCTGTCTGATCTAGATTTCAAATGCCCTTTACTATTATTGTGTCTATCACGATGATTTTACCTTTCGCTAACAACTAAGTTATCAGTTTTATCACCACTACTACTTGCATTCAATTTTGTATGCATTTTCGTGGAATTCAATGAGGCTTTAACATCCTCAAGAGTTATGGATTCTGTGACATTCTGATTTTTCAAATCTGATTTCAATTGAATAAATCGGGCCTTTCATCGACGCGTCTATAGTGCTATTCTCTGAGCCGATCACTCAAGAGATAACTAGACTATCTGGGAAAATTATTAAGGGATTTTAACGCAAAAGACTTGAGAATTCGACTAGAAATTGACTGCTCGACCGTGCTAATTTGCTAGGGTCATTACGGCACAATTAAAAATCGATCAGAGATCAATGATAGGTCGATTCGATTGAAATGAGTGATCAAAATGTGGGTGATTCCACCTGATTGCAAAATTTTCATCAATCGGCACTAAATTGATTTTCTATCGTTTTGGGTACCCTGTGTTCGTATTTGAAACTTGGAGATTTTCACGACAATCGAGAGTCGCCAATGTGTCGGAGATGTACATTGTGACTCGAGATAAATCGATCACGGGTCAATTGTACCAAAAATTCCTAAAAGTGACCCGGTAGACTAGGTCACGCTAAAAGCGCGCCAGATTGAAAATAACCGTGAATTTGAACCCGATTTCATAAATTGAAAGTTCTGTGGTGTCACGAGCTATTTTAGGAACGTCAACTCATTCTCCGAAAATTTTTCAGAGATTCCGGGATTTTTGCGGAA
Source organism: Eucalyptus guilfoylei (assembly GCA_016097605.1). Taxonomy (NCBI): domain Eukaryota; kingdom Viridiplantae; phylum Streptophyta; class Magnoliopsida; order Myrtales; family Myrtaceae; genus Eucalyptus; species Eucalyptus guilfoylei. The sequence goes on from CM027861.1 coordinate 3,226,373, forward strand.
AATTGATTCGGACGCCGCGGAAAATTAACGGAAATTCGTACGGGCCGAATTTAATGGAGTTTTGACTTTCAAGCCGAGCTCTATGACGAGGGCCACTTGTAGAAATTTTACGGGTTCTCTCTTCATTGAAATTGGACGTCAGATCGGGGAATTTCATGAAGAAATTGGAGGCTTTTTGAGTGAAATTCGGAATTATGGAAGAGCAGCAACCTTTGCAACAAAATTTGGATAATTGTGGGATTTATTTGGCTAGAAAGAATTAGGGGACAAGTGATTAATGCGAGGGCTAAGGCTTGTTGACTATTTTCCTTTCTTGTTCAAGCTTCTTGGACAAGCTTGCTTCACCGGTCCCATCTCCACGATCCCTCTCCATTCTTATCTCTTCTGCTTCTGTTTCTTTCTATTTTCTTATATACCACCGAATTCTAAAGCCTCGCCCTCTCTTCTTCGAATCCCTGTCTTCATTCGACCCCAACTTCTTTTGTTCCTATTTCGTGTTTCATTTTTCTTCTTCAACTCTTCTCACCGAGGCCACTCATCCGACCGAAATCCCCTCTCAGTCAACCAACGAGCTCCTCAAGATTTGCTGACTCCTTGCCGCGCGTCTTCAGCTCGCCGAGGTGTCCTTGCAGCTGCTTCACGCCCACGACGCCAGCTCGTGCTTCTCCACCGATCTTCAGCTCCTTGGACGCCAGCACCTTGGTCAACAACGCCACTCACAGAGGCAAATTGTTGACCCCATCATTTCCCTTCTTCGGCGTTGCTTCGTCGTCCACCCACTATCCGCACGCTGCCTCCACCAGCAAGCTTCAGTCCACGCGGCCAGCTCCATCTTCACGAACTCACCCACTTCATTTGTGCGCCCACGATTCCACCGAAGTTGGTCGCAAGCTTGCTGCCAGCGAAGCCTTGTCCGTGTTAGCTCGCCCATCTTCACGAAGCCGAGCTTCGTTGCCACGTCCAAGCAGTTCCTTCTTCGGTCAAAGCTCCCCCAACTTTCTTCGATTGTTGACCCACCAGCAGCCCGACGAAGATCGAAGACCGAAGTTGCTGCACGCGTGTCTTCGGCCCAGCAAGCCCAGAAGCCAGCGAAGCCCAAGCAATTTCGCTCAATCCAGCCCACATGTGCAGTAGCCCAATCTTCAGCAGTTTTCAGCCCATCCTCAGTCAATTGAAGCCTAGCCCAAGTTGAAAACAAATCTCAGATTTGGGCTGAGATTTGTTGGGCCCGTTTTAGGCCCGGTCTGAGAGTTCGCCGACACCGCCGAAAATTAAGATTTCGGCCGCCGTCATCGTCGCGGTGAATCGGTTTCCGCAATTAACCGGTGAGTTTATACTCTAAACTCTGCTTAGTAGGCTAATGATGTTTAAGGGGTGTTTAGATTTATTTTATTAGGAATTAGGTGGTTAGTTAGATTAAATTAGAAATGTAATTATTTAATTGAGCATATTAGGTGGTTAGCATGGTTTAGCTAAGGCCTAAATAAATTGTACTATTTATCTAGAAGGGTTCGGGAATTTTCCGGGTCCGTATTGGTTATTAATTTAATGATTTTGGCCTAGGTTAGTATTTTTAGAATTTAAATTGATTTATTTAATTAATTTCAGTAATTATTTAATTATTAATTATTTTTCCGGAAATTAGATCGGGATAGTCGATGACCGGAATTTCGTGCTGATTGCAATGGTGTGGTTAATTTCTGCGATTGAGTGTTAAATTATGCAAATTGAGTGCCGATTGGATTTTTAGTATTTAATTCTAAAAATTGTGAATTTCCAATATTTATTCAGAAAATCCCGGGTGTCGGGTTTTGACACCGAAAATAGTTTTTAGTACTATATGAAATAGTGGGATTTCAAAAGGGAAGAATACCAATTTTTCGGGATCAAGTTGACTGTGTACCCACACACGAGTAATTTCATGTGAATTTCTAATACGAAGAAAAAGGCTAGGCTCACCATTTTAATTGAAGCATTTGAGTGCAATGCACAGTGCCCTGGGCCATATTTGAGTAATCGTGTGATGGTTAAAAGAAATCGTCCTGGGCTGTTGAGCTAAACGTTATCCTTATTTGGGATACCCCCTGGACAACGGGAAGCCGGTCACAGTTGATTCTGGACCCTATGCTCCTTCGAGAAAGCCGTCTGATAAAGAGACGTGCCGTGCTCAATGGGGTGAGACGATGCCTGGCAATGCCAGAAGACCGCCGAACAGAGAGTAGGCCGTGCTATATGCCAAGATCAAAACTAGGAACGCATGATTAATTGAGTGTAGCGTTTCAGTTATTGGAGCCTATTTGATGCTCATGTTCTCATGTTGTCTGTGAGATCAATTGTACTGACCTGCAGGGTGGATCTGAGACGAGGTAAGTCTCCTTGATTGTGTAATTGTGTGATTAGGACACTTCTGGGCGTATTTCCCTCCTAATTGGGGTTTAGAGCTTAGACTCGCTGAGATGATATCTCACCCCGTTGTGGGACAACATTTTCAGGGTCGTCGAGTGGAGGACCTGGAGCTGAGAGGAGGTGATCGGAAGTGTAGGTCAGTTATGACCGCTTCTTTTTGGAAGGCTAGTCTTTTGTCGTCTTTTGGCCATAGACTTTTGTACATGACTTAGTGTATATATAAAAGCATGTTTGTTTGTGAATCTATTGTCCTGCTTTTCTATCCCGAGATGATTACTGTCAGGGGATTTCTTTTCGCTTCCGCATGTGCAATAAAATGGAAAGGGTCAGCGACTCATCTTGGGAAGTCGCAAATTATTATCGATCAGATAGGGATGGGCACGCGCTCAGGGTTCGGGACGTGACAGATTCCCTTCCATACAATATAGAATTCACAAAATTCTCATACAAGCTCAGTAGTGAATATAATATGATTAGGGTTTTCATCATCTAACTTAGATTTTTCATATCCATAACGATTTTATTAAATTCATATAGATGTTCTTGGATAGGAGTACATTCTTACACCTTTAGCGTGTAAAAACACTGCTTCAAAAATAATCTTGTCGTAAGAGATTTTGTAAGAGATTTCTTCATGTAGAAGCTCTCAAGCTTATTCCACAATGCCGAAAATGTTTCTTCATTTACAACTTCACGAAGCACCTCATCAGATAGCGACAATTGGATGATGCTATGCGCGTTTTCTTCCATCTCCTCAATCTTAGTTGTAGTCATATCGTCGGGATAATTTCCGTCCAAGGCTCTAACCGAACCTTCCCGGCGTAGCAACGCCTTCATCTTGATCCTCCATAGCCCAAAATTGTTTTGGCCATTGAAGGGTGCCACTTCAAAGTTGATAGATGCCATCTCGAACAAAAAGACCGAAATTCCTTCACTCTGATACTAATTTGTTGCAGAAAAACGCCAATCAAAGATGCACCAATGTAAGAACAAGTAGCAAAGAATGAAAGAAAATCGAAATCACACAAGACACAAGATTTACGTGGAAAACCCAAAATGAGAAAAACCACGATGAGAGAGAGAGAGATTTCACTATCTTCAATAAAAGCACCAAAGTACAATCCAAAAGGGCTCTAAAACCACTTGGTGAGCCACAAGATCTAAATATCCAACAAGAAAATAGGAAATAACAAAACAAGAAATAATATAGAGGCCAGGGTTGGAGATGTATTATTAAACATTTTTCTTTTACAGTCTCCTTTCAAAAATTCCTAAAATAAAGGTGTATGGTCTAAAAGACTCTTATCTTTCAATTTGAAAGTCAAAACTCTAGCCTAGCCTAATGATGCGACGAGGAAGGTTCAAGGCAAGAGACAATGTGGATTAGTGTAAATGAATTCCGTTGAAAAGTCATTATCAAAATTACTCACCATGTGCATATATAAAGAATTTCACATTCTTACTACACATTAGATTACAATTTAGGATAAATTAACACAAGCTATACATAATATAAGGTTGTAGCAAAAATAAATTTAAGTGAAAATTCCAAATAAGGGCATGAAGTAAAGTCCTTTTTTCAAAAGATGGCCAAGGGTGAAGCTTATATCAAATAAAGGCCAAAGGTGACCAATGTAGTCTCAAATAAGGGCTTTAACTCATTGGTCGACCAATTTTTTGCCAACTGGCAAACATGTGCATCTCACATACCATGATTGGAGGCAATTTCATCGTGGATATTCTTTTTCTTATCATTTTCCTTTCTCTTTCCTCTATTCATCTTCTTCTTCCTTCTTTGTTCTTCCTTCTGCACCACTGTCCAGCCACTTTCGTTGAAAGCGAAAGTCGATGATGACTTGAGTGGCTTCCACGACGACAAAGGCGGCTATTCTTGGCGATGGCCGCCATAGCTCCTCTTTTTGCTCTCACTCAAGACCATGGGCTCCATATCTCCAAGATCTCGGCAATGGCCATAGCTGCTTGAGCTTTGAGCTCTGAACCATAGTCCCCAAATCTTCAAACAACCCTGGCCACTCGTGGATGTTGCGAACACCCCGATCTGTCCCTCCAATTCCTTCTTCATCAAGATCCCATGCCGCATGATCCTGCACACGCAGCCCAACTCCAACACACAGGCTCGACGAGCCATTAAGCCCCAACACCACGTAGAAGCCAAGCAGCTCGTTCCCGTGACCAAGGCACCGTCTAGTGCTTCCTCGAAGCCATGACCACTCTCTCTCTTCTCAATCGGGACCATGGTTGCCATAGAAGCAAAGCAGCTTGTTCTTGTAAGCCACACCATGAAGCGATGTCTCAGCCCCAAATAGCATATCTAGATTGAAAACTACAGTCATGCACCTAAGCCCAACAATCGCCTAAAATTAGACCACACACAAGCAATGTACATATCAAAGAGTCATATCCATTGAATTTTGCTGCCCCAGAGATGCAGCAGGAACCGGAATCGAGCCTGGGATACAGACTGAGTTGCACCACGTCGAGAACAACCATCGTTGTTGTCGTGCAAGCCACTCAGGCCTTCATCGGAAGTGGCTGTGCAGTGGTGCCAATGAAGAAGGAAGAAAAAAATGAATATGGAAGAGAAGGGAAAAAAATAGAATGACGAAAATGCCCTCGAATATAGTCGCTGCGAGTTGACTAAATTAGCCACTTTAGACCCTCATTTAAAATAAGATCTACTTTAAATCCTCCTTTGAGAAAATATTCCTAATTCAGGTCTTTATTTGAAATTTTTCCTAAATTAAATGAGGAGCAATTGGATTAACTTGAGGACCCATACTTGGTCATGACAGGTGACATAAGTGAGGTCTATATATCAAACATATCAATGTCCTGATGTATCATAATGGTTGAACCGATATTACAATGTAAATGCATGATTTTATCATTTCTAGGAAACAACATGGAATATTTATTGTCAAAGACCAAATGGAGAGCCCGTGATTATCATTCATGGCATTCAAATTATAAATTTCATTCCTTTTCCTGTGAGAACAAATCTTGCTATCCTAAGAATATGTCTCGTCCACAGAGCACTTCCACCGGACTAGAAAGAAAGTTCCTGGGCAATTCACACTGAAAGTATCCTTGACAATGCAAAGATCAGCCATCCAATAGTACGTGACCTAAATTGACTTCAATCAGTCTGGTTCACCTGACTTCAAGCAAAAATATGTTCACAACTATGGACTGTATTGTGCAAAGAGGGAAAAATAGTAATTCTTTTGTTGGAGTTGACATTGGACTATGGTTATCAGAAATATAGGGATACACCGCAGGAGGAGGTTATCGGCAAAAGCATGTGATAATCGTCTTGCAACATTAGATCCTTTCGTTGTGTTCACTGAAGTAGCAAGTTGAATAGAGTCCGTTCTTTTATGGAGCTAGTAGTATCAATTATCTGTAGCAACACAACATATCATGGTAGGATGAAATGGATGGCTAGTTCAGTGTCATCGCCACAACAGAATCAATAGAGAGACCAGGATGTAGTGGAACATATGAAGTAAACTTTATTGGGCTATATCTTATTCCGCAAAAACATATGGATTACATAGAAGCGCAATCAAATATAACATGTGGGTGTAACAAACGAGGTTCCAATCTTTATTATGAAGGAGACCATTCTAAGCATCAAGCTGCTGCAGATTCAAGAGCCCTAGCCCTGAAGAATTGAAAGACACCCACCAGCTTCTCATGAGGAGGCATTGCCTCTTTCACCAATGGCAACTCGATTAGAGCTTTCACCCAAGAGGTTACTGTCGGATACTTCTCTGGATCCAGAAAGTTTACGCCGAGGACTTCTTCCTGAACTTTATGAGCACCCAATATTGAGCAGACAACAATGTCTAGGAGTCCCATGCCATCGCCATTGATAAATGGTGATCCCCCAGGATAACTTCCGTTGATTCCCTCTTCCAACACCCTTAGTTTCTCATGCACTTCCTTGACAGCTCTCTCTTGCGCTCCTCCATCAGTTTTGATCACAGAGGTCATGGCCTCAAACAGCTGCAGTTAACGACTTCCAATGATCAACTTGCTTGAACTCTAGTTCGATCTTACTTTTTTTTTATCGGTCAATTTTGCAAAAGAAACATCTTTCTATTTCTCATGCTCAATGAATAACAATCACTCAAGGTGATAGCAACTAAGACAACAGCAGCTTGATACAACTGTTGTCAGTGTTATGGTTATTGTCGCTAATATACAGCTCCCTCAGCCGTGCCGACACCCGTTCTTGAGATTTTATATAGAAAAAAAAGAACTGTCCTCATTTCCTACTTCACATTAATCCAATGTATACTCAATAAATTTGCAAGTCAAGATCATCACTATGAACACTTGCGCACACTGATTGATAAACAAGATGGTAAATCATGTAAAGCTGCGAACCAAAAGGCTTAATCAGCTTGTACTGTGACCGTGGAATAATGCAAGAAATGATCACGTACACGTTGGGAAATTTCATCAAACATTTTGCAGGAAATTTGCACTGACCTGCTGGTGGAGAAAGCCAGCCCAGAAGCGAACTTTGGCTCTTTCGTAGGGATCTTGGGGCAAGAGGCGAGGACCCTCCTTCCAAGTCTCGTCGATGTACTCGATGATGACCAGCGACTCGGCGATGGGCTTGCCATTGTGAACAAGAAGAGGGACTTTCTTGTGAACAGGATTGTACCGCAAGAGGGCTTCACTCTTGTTCGTCAAATCTTCTTCCACGAACTCATACTCAATCCCTTTTACTTTCAGAGCTAGCTCCACCCTCTTGCTGTACGGACTAGCCCACACTCCGTGGAGAACTACCCTACCGGTCATCTCTCTCTCTCTCTCTCTCTCTCTCTCTTTCTGGGCGTCTTTATCTCTAAGTTTCAGAGTGGACGTGGAGGATTCATGGGTTTAGTGCTTTATATAAAAAGCGTTGTTCAATGAAGCGTGGAGTCAAAAGCATCTTCGGCTTGTTTGACAAGAACCATCGCCATTATTAAAGCTTTCTGACGAGAGCAAGTGGCAGGTATTCTATGCAAGATATAGACAGAATACATATAAAAGAAAATTATCAGCTCTGGATTCAACTCAATGTACTCATCACCTTCCCATTTAAAAGTGGAAAAGAAAAAAAAGAGGAAAAATGTCAGAAGATGAGATCCTTCTTCCCCCTCGACCCAGATCGTTCTTGTTTATCAAGAAACCGCGAAACCTCATCTCGAGCGTAAGCATGGTATGAAATTTAAAAGGAGAATTACACTTTGGACCTCAAGTAGAACTTTTTGACGGAATTAATAATCTGAACTTATCCAATGGAGGATCATTCCTATGCAAAAGCATCTATCTCAAGCGTCAATAGTGGATGCAGTCAAACAAAATGGCATATTGGAACACATCATGGACGTTAGCAAGGCTCCATCAAGGCAAAAAATATCATGCTTAAGCTCGACGGGAGTTTCGCGGTGCTCAAGAAACGATCTGGGTCAACGAGTAGGAAGAAGGATATCATCTTCTGACATTTTTTCTCCTTTTCTTTTCCATTTTTCAATGGAAAGGTTCCGCAGCAGATAATTTTCTCTCAGTTGTATACCGTCCAAGAAACTCTCAGTTCAATAGTTCATCTCCATTTCTTGCAGAGAAAGCTTCTCGCTGTCGTCAGAAAGCTTTAATAATGGGGTAGTTCTTGGAAAACAAGCCAGAGATGCTTTCGGCTCCACGTATATTAAAGCACTGAACCCATGAGACCTCCACATCCAATCTGAAATTCAGAGAGAGAGAGAGAGAGAGAGAGAGAGAGAGAGAGAGAGAGAGATGGCGGGCAAAGTAGTTCTTCACGGAATGTGGGCTAGTCCGTACAGCAAGAGGGTGGAGCTAGCCCTAAAAGTGAAAGGGATCGAGTATGAGTTCGTGGAAGAAGACTTGACGAGCAAGAGTGAAGCACTTTTGAGGTACAATCCTGTTCACAAGAAAGTCCCTGTTCTTGTTCACGATGGTAAGCCCATCGCCGAGTCACTGGTCATTATCGAGTACATCGATGAGACTTGGATGGAGGGTCCTCGCCTCTTGCCCCAAGATCCCTTCGAGAGAGCAAAAGTTCGCTTCTGGGCTGGTTTTCTCCAGCAGCAGGTCAGTGCAAATTTTTTAGCAAAATGTTTGAGGAAGTTCCTCAACGTGCACAAACAGATTATGCCTTTTTGTTCGCATCTCTACATGATTTACCATGTTGTTTATCAATCAGTTTGTGCACTTGTCCGTAGTGATAATCCATTAAATTACATGGAGTAGGAATTGAGGACAAGTTTTCTTTTTTCCCAGTAAAATCTGGCCATGACCGAGGGACCTTTCTGTAACTATGATCATAAGATGACGCTGATACAATAGTTGTATCCACATGCTACTGTCTTTAATTGTCATTACCTAGGTGGGCTGCTGCTAAGTGTCATTCATGGAGCATGAAAATATTTCAAAATTATGTCATGACAAAATAATTTCTCTTTGCAAAATCGACCGATAAAACAAAAGTAAGATGAAATCAGAGTTCAAACAAGTTTTAAGTTTGGAAGTTGTTAATTGCAGATGTTTGAGGCCATGTTATCTGTGGTCAAAACTGATGGAGAAGTGCAAGAGAGAGCTATCAAGGAAGTGCATGAGAAACTGAAGGTGTTGGAAGAGGGAATCAAGGGCAATTACCCCGAGGGATCCCCATTTGTCAACGGCAACAGCGTGGGACTCCTAGACATTGTTGTCTGCTCAATATTGGGTTCTCATAAGGTTCAAGAAGAAGTCCTTGGTATAAAATTTCTGGACCCGGAGAAGTATCCAAGGGTGACCTCTTGGGTGACAGCTCTAACTGAGTTGCCGTTGGCGAAAGAGGCAGCGCCTCCTCATGAGAAGATGGTTAGCCTTCTTCAGTTCTTAAGGGCTAGGGCTCTTAAATCTACGGGAGCTTAATGCTTATAAGGGTCTCCTTGATAATAAGGGTGGGAACTTTGTCAGTCAATCTTACATATCATGTTTGATTGCGCTTCTATGTCTTCTGAATGTATCTGAGAAAAAAGCTAATGCCCACTAAAGTTTACTTTATATGTTTCACTACATCTACGTCTCTTTTTCAATTCTCTTACTGTGATAACACTGAACTAGCTATTTGATCCATCCTACTGTGCTACATTATGTAGCTATTAATTATTGATACTACTAGCTACATAGAAATCTGGCTACCTACAACTTATGACTTCACCAAACACAACGAAGGATCTAGCTTTGATCAATAAAGTTCATGGTGGGGAAAAGATTTCTATCTGAAGTTAGATGAATTGGGCCAATTGAAGTCAATTTAGATCATGCCTATTGGATAGCTAATCTTCGTATCACTAGAGATGTTTTCAATGTGAATTGCCTAAAAAACATTCTTTCCATTTTCCAAGTTAGTCTTGTCAGATGAGTTCTTGCGCGCTCATATAGATATGCTCTTATGCCTAGGGGTGAGTATTGGTCCAGAGTCAACCCTAGACTAACCATAAACTAGCCCAATCCAACTAGTCTCGGTCTAATTCCCAACTTGATTAGGTCGATCCTTGGTACTAGGACCCCTAGACCCTACACTATGTAGATTAGTTCTCGGTCTTGAGACTTTAAAATTGGTCCAATCCAAACCATACATATATAATAAATAATATATATTATATATTTTTTCAACTCTAAACCCTTGCGCCTCCACCTTTTTTCTTTCTTATGTGGTTATGTCGTGTAAATTAGAAGGTAGAAACCCAGTGCAAACTCAAATGAAAAAAATAGAAACCCTATTCACTCGCCTTACTCACCACTTGTCTCTCTTCCCTCACCTTACTCGCCGCTCGCCTCTCTTCCCTCACCTTACTCGCCGCCCGCCTCTCTTCTCTCGCCTCTAGCCTCTAGCCTCTCCTCATGAGTGCAACTCAGCTAGTGAAATGACTCGCCTCTCTTGGTTTGCCTCACGAATGCAATTCAACAATCGCAAATGGAGATTTATATTCTTACCTAATCTTAGATTTATGTTTAATATGTACAAGTGTTCATAGTTTGATTATTCAAAGTCGCATTATTAATGAATATGTAATTTAAAAGAATATATATATATATCTTTTCAAGGAATACAAAAAATGAATAAAAAATAATCAGTTGATCTCGATTGACCCATAGGCTCGGTCTGATCCTTGGTCCCAGGCCCAACAGGGTTGGTCTCCAATCCCAAAAATTGATAACCAACACTCTACGTGTTGGTCGAGTGGCTCAACCCAAACTATGCTTACCTTTACCTGTGCCCCAGTGGAATTGCTCTAAGGACAAGACATCCTCTTAGGTTAGCCAAATTTGTTCTTATTCGAAAGAGAATGAAATCTGTAATTTGAAGACCTTGAATGATAATCTATGGGCTCTCCATCAGGTGGATTTGACTAGTAAATCTGCCATGCTGTTTCTATTCAATCACTCATTTACATCGCAATATATTAAGTCAATCATCATGGTACATCTTAACATCGGTATATTTGATAAACAACTCTTAGTCATTCCACATGTGATGACTCAAATTTTTGATTGTAATGGCCTTGTGCCCGATAATTTAGCTAAATGAAGCCTCGCTAATGTCTATGATGTGTTCCAAAGTGCCATTTCGTTTGACTGCATCCAAACCGGACACTTGAGATAAATGCTTTTGGAGCTTAATGATTCCCCATCGGGAGGTTCAACAAAGGAAAAAGAAAATGAAATTCGTGAAGGATCTAGCTCATCAACCAAGAAATCGATGAATCAGTCTGTGTGCGCATTCAAGGTGATAAAATTCTTTATTATGTATAGGTCAATTTTGTGCAGAGAATACCTACTAGCTTTCGTGAAAAAGCTATTATAAAGTCTAAGGTTCTTGTCAAACAAGCCAAAGATGCTTTCGATTCAACGTTGAATAGAACAATGTATTGTCTATTAAAGCACTAAAAACCCATGAGACCTCCGCGTCCATTCTAAATCTCATAGATAGAGACGCCCACAGAGACAGAGAGAGAGAGAGAGAGAGAGAGATGGCACGAGAAGAAAACAGAGTGGTTCTTCATGGAATGTGGGCTAGTCTGTTCACCGAGAGGGTAGAACTAGCTCTGAAAGTGAAAGGGATCGAGTATGAATTCGTGGAAGAAGATTTGACAAACAAGAGTGAAGCGCTCTTGCGGTACAATCCTGTTCACAAGAAAGCCCCTGTTCTTGTTCACAACGGCAAGCCCATCGCTGAGTCGCTGGTCATTATCGAGTACATCGATGAGACTTGGAAGGAGGGTCCTCGCCTCTTGCCCCAAGATCCCCATGAAAGAGCGAAAGTTCGCTTCTGGGCCAGCTTTCTCCACCATCAGGTTAGTGCAGATTTTTCAGCAAAATGTTTGATGAAAATTCTCAGCGTGTACATGATCATTTCTTGCGTTACTCCATCGTCAGGGGAAAAACAGAGTATGCATTTTCGTTCGCAGCATTACATGATATATCAATGGGTGAGTGCACTTGTTCGTAGTGATAATCTTTGACTTGCAAAATTATGCAGCAAATACATGTAGATAATTATAAGACATGGGGTAGGAAATGAGGATAAAGTTTTCATTATTCCCTATAAAATCTCGAGAACGTGTCCACGTGACTGAGGGAGCTTTATACGACCGCGGTGATAACAATGACACACGATAGCTGTATCAACCTGCTGTATTTTTTTCAATTGCTATTACCTTGAGATAGGTAGGCTACTGCCTAATGTGTTGTTACTCATCGTGGATGAGAAATTCTCAAAATTTTAAGAGGAGCATTTGTCACGACGAAAGATTTCCTCTTTGCAAAATAGACAGGTTAAAACAAAGTTGAGATCAAACTAGAGTTCAAGCAAGTTTATGATTAGAAGTTGTCAACTGCAGTTGTTTGAGGCCATATTCTCTGTGCTCAAAACTGATGGAGAAGCGCAAGAGAGAGCTGTCAAGGAAGTGCACGAGAAACTGAAGGTGCTGGAAGAGGGAATCAATGGAAATTATGCCGGGGGATCGCCATTTATCAACGGCGACAACGTGGGTCTCCTGGACATTGTTGTCTGTTCAATATTGGGTGCTCATAAAACTCAGGAAGAAGTCCTCGATGTAAAATTTCTGGACAATGAGAAGTATCCAAGGGTGACCTCCTGGGTGAAAGCTCTAACCGAATTGCCATTGGTGAAAGAGGCAATGCGTCCTCATGAGAAGCTGGTGGGCGTTCTTCAATTGAAAAGGGTCAGGGCTCTTAAATCTACAACAGCTTGATGCTTATGAGGGTGTCCTTGATGATAAGGCAGTAACTTCGTCCGTCATTCTCACATGTTATATTTGATTGCACTTCTATGTAATCTGCATATGCTTGCGGAGTAAGCCACAGCCCAATAAATTTCACTTCAAATGTTCCACAATATATCAGTCTTCTCTATCAATTCTTTTACTATGATAGCACTAAACTAGTCAATCGTTCCGTCCTTCCATGCTATATTATGTAGGTATTGATCATCGATTTCACTAGTTGTGTAAAAAACCGATTGCTTGCATCTTGGAACTTCGCTGAGCATGACCAAGGATCTTACTACGCAAGAAGATCATCAAATGCTTTTGTCAATCTTGCAATGTAAATACCCAACATTCCTGACAACCATGTTTGGCCGTCAACTCCAACGTTACAATTTCTTTTTCCCTCTTTGAACAATATAGGCCATTGCAGGGAAAAAAATTTTGCTTCAAATCAGCTGAACTGGACTACTAGAAGTCAATTTAGATCATGTATTGTTGGATGGCTGATCTTTACTATTAGGGATATTTTTAATGTGAGTTGCCGAGTAACATTCTTTCCAAGCTAGTCCTTATTTTTGGAACAAAAAATAAAAAAGAACAGCTAGTCCTTTTTTAGATTGATTCCTCATATGTTGTGCCTGGGGATGAGACATCTTCTTAGGCTAGCCAAATTTGTCCTCTTAGGAAAAAGAATGAAATCAAATAATTTGAATACCATGATTGATAATCCTTGGGTTGAATACCATGATTGATAATCCTTGGGCTCTACATTAGGTCATTTTGACAACATGTCTAGCATGTTGTTTTCCAAAATTTAGGAAATCATGCATTTTCATTATTTTGCCAGACCATCAGACTCTCAACAACATATATATCACGAATTCAATCATCATAGTACATCAGAATATCGATATATTTGACATTCATGATATTTAACATATCATGAACTGAATATGATTGTAACTGTGTAAGATCAATGCTTTAGCTAAATGGAGCCTCACGAATGTCTATGATGTATTCCAAAATGCCATTTCGTTCGACTGAATTCAAATAGGGATGCTTGAGATGGATGATTTTGCATATTTATAGCCCTCCATCGGAAGGTTTAACAAAGAAAGAAAGAAAAATTAAAGGAGGTGACTTTGTTATCATAACGTAGAAGAAATTCGAAAAATCTGATTTTATGTTCATCAACCAAGAAATGGATGAATCGGTCGGTCTTGGTGCACATTCAATGAAGGAGAAGCTGATACAATGCAAATTTCTTTTTCGAGTTGTACGAAACCAAAATTCTCCTTTGAACAGCAAATCTGAAAAGCAAAGGCAGGCTGGAAAGTAGATCCGTCAAATTGGTGGGTCGGGTCAGGTTTGGATCGGGTCGAAAATGGGTCGATCCATATTTGATCCATTTAACCCGTTCTAACCCATATTCATGTAATGTAAATCAAGTGACTCATACCCAACTCGACCCATACCCAACCTGACCCGACCCGACCCATATTGCTAAAACCTATTAATATTTTAGGAAAACCCACCTCTACTATATGCTAATTGGATTAAAACTTTAAATTAAATTAAAAATAGCAAATAAAATAAAATAAAAATTTTAAAAAAAACCTATAAATTGAAATAGTTATAAAGAATTAGACCATGCACATACTTCTCTTATTTGAAGTGAACATACCATTGAATAACTCAAAACCATAACATGAAAAATTTTTAACTAAACCCGAAAAAGCTCATTTTATGATTTTTTTTATAAAAAAAAAGTACTTTTATGCAATACAAATTTAATGGAAAATTTTTATAATCTTTTTAAAATATTTTTAAAAAAAATCGAATTTTTAATTATTTTTTTTTAAATATTTTTTTAAAATTTTTAATAATTATTTTCTCTTTTTCTCTTTTTTTTTTTTCTTTTTTTTTCTTCTTTCGGCCGGCCGCCAGCCATGACAACATCGGCGTCGGGTGGGGCCTCGATCTCGCCAGAGTCTCGCTAGTCGTCGATAAGGCACGAGCCTCACCAAATCTGGTGAGGCTGAGGCTCCACCGGCGTCGGGCGAGGCTCGATCTTGCCGATTTGCCAAAGCCGAGGTCCCGCCCGATGCCGGAGAGCTCGAGTCTTGCCAGATTCGGCGAGACCGAGGCTCCACCAGCGTCGGGTGAGACTCGATCTTGCCCGACGCCGGCGAGCTTGAGTCTCACTAGTCGTCGACGACCTCAAGCTCGCATGCAAGCAAGCTCGGCCTCGCCTCTATTGCCGGCCGCCGACTACGCGAACGAAGAAAAAGAAAAAAAAAAAAGAAAAGAAAATTAAAATATGAAAAATAATTATAATTATAATTTTTTATTTTTAAAAAATTATTTTTATAAAGTTAAAGAGGGAAAATCATGGATTCAAAGTGGGTTTCCTAATAACCCATTTGACCCTCTTTATTTTTGTGTTTTACTTTCTTAAATCCATTTCTGATTTATATTTAACTTTCACTTGATCCATATATGACCCATTTTGCGAGCTCTACTGAAAAGAAGCGGAAGACAAGAAAGCCCAACATACTCGCGTATAGACATGTCTAGTTAATCAGCTTGTAAGTTGAACAGGAACCTTTGTATGAATCATATGAAAGAGACCAAAATAGCACGAACATTAGATTGATGACACCGTGTTCAAAGAATTTTAGCTTAGCTCCTATACGAGCCACTATTTATAACATTAAATATTTCTTTAATCCGTCTACGGTAGATGGTCGAAGAAAATCGTGCCAAAATTTCGGATCATCGTTAAAGAATCGAGATCCACCGTCCACCCAAAAGAGGAAAACGAGGGGGGAAGTGATATTTTGTCACGAACGTCCTGAAAGATCTTGGTTTTGGCTGACTTCTTGGGTCTGGTTCGCTGTTCGTACGGCTCCAGTTCATCCAATTTGTCATCTTTCTTCCTCAAATCCCAGTTCTTTCCTTAACCCGCATCTGAAGATCCTCTTCTTGTTGCGCCCGCAAGATAAATGGCTTCTTCTTGCGCAGCATATTGCGTTTCTCATGCGCTCGCTCACTGGAAGGCCCGTAAAGCTCTTTGCTCTGTGCAAAGACCCGTGTCGATTAAGGCCCTTTCGTCTTCCGTGGATTACTCCAGCGCCTCGGTTGCTGACAAGCCCGCGAGCTCATCAAGGGTACGTGCCGCTTGTACTAGTGCTGCAATTTACCTTAATTCACCTTGTCTGTTGGGTGGTTGAATTGACTGAGCTAATTGGGTGGGGGGCGGTTGAAACAATTGATGGGTCGTGATGGGTTTTTTGATTCGAGTGTTATTTAACCCATGAATGATTTGCTGGTTAGCGATGGGTTTTTCAATTCAAGTGTTGTTTACCCATGAAATGTTTGCTCTCTCTTGTAAGTGCTGTGAAAATTTGGAGGTGTGGAAGAATTGTCCTCGAGGATACATTCTGCCCTTCGTAAAGTGGAGAAGGTATGTTGCAGCGATCCGCCAAGATACAACAGACCGTCTAATTTGCGTGCACTTGGCTATTGAGGCAATACAGGAAGAGCATGATTATTTTGATACAACAAGTCCTTTTCTCTCTCTATTGCTCTCCCTATCTAAACACTTGTACTCACATTTGAAACCTTGCGACCTTGTGCTTTTCTTAAACGCATTCTGTTTCTGAGAGAAGTACATCAAACGCATTAACATATATCTATAGGACCGAGTATAGATTGCCTCTCATTGGTTCAAGTTGCTGCCAAAGACCATTTCATTGCATTTGATGCAAGCTGGCTTCTGAAGTCAACATAGTTCTTGGACTCGGCTACCTCTTGCTTACTTGTGTAGAAATTTCCAGCTTGCTCATGTACTTGCCACTGCCTCAAATTCGCTTCGTGAAGAAGCGAATGTTCTGGACTTTGTTCATGGTCCATTTGCCCGACTTCCACCACCAAAGGCTCTTCACCGAAGTTCTATTTTCAATGTTGCTTTAAACTCAATAGAATTTAGTAAAAGTGAGAATATAAGCCTTTTGGAATGCCTACTTTATACAACAGTAGGTTTAGTGCAATTCTATTTGATAATTGGTGTTTGGCAGTTTGCCAATGATCTAAGTTTCGCAAATGTAAACTTGTCTCCCTCTTGAATAGAGATTTTTATCACACATGTTTCAGCTGCTTTACTTGCATTGGCTTGTACTATGGAATTAAATGTAAAATGTGTAGTGGCATTTTATCAGTGATTTTTGGTGGTTGCGCAGCAGACTGGCTGATATTAACCAAATTTGTCTGATGTAGAGGCAAGTAGACTGACTGATATTGACTGACCAAATTTGCCTGACAAAGAGGCAAGCAGACTGGCTGCTCTTGACTTAGATTATAGGGTTAGATGGTCCTGCATTTGCAACGCAATTATTAAACAGTGGCCAACTTGTCCTGCAAAATTTGGGCGTTACATGATTTTGTTGTTACATAAAGCAGTACATGATTGTGACTACAAATAGGTGGACATAAGCTATTTATGGTTTGCAATTTGATTTCAGTCCAACAATTGGCTGTGGAAGTTCAAGGACAATGATATCAACATCCACTACGAAAAGCATGAAAGCAAAAGCCCTGATGCTTCTAAAGATATCCTCATGGTGCCGACAATATCTGATGTGAGTACTGTAGAGGAATGGAGACTAGTGGCCAAAGATATAGTCGAACAAGTTGGTAAAATTAATTGGCATGCTACTATTGTGGATTGGCCTGGTCTGGGCTACTCTGATCGGTTAAAGATGGACTATGACGCGGATGTCATGGAGAAATTCCTGGTTGATTTTATAAATGCGCCTGATAGCCCTCTTAGTCACTCAGGTAGTGTGTTCCAAGTAAAATACATGTAAATTATTACATTTACTTCATTGAAGCCTCCATTTGAAACTTTTTCAACTACATACACCATAGTGTGCTGGTGTGTTGGTGATAAAGCCTTTTTAACAGTTGAACCCTACAATGCTTTTAACAAGGTATCATGTTCTTGTACAATCAAGCAAACAAGGTGATTGACATACGGATACATGTGCTACAGAAGTGTCTGTGATTTTCTCTATGAGGGTCAGAGAATTCTAAAGGTGTTGGACAGACAAAATTTTAATTATTCTGATAGATTTCTTTTCAATATAGTAAAAGAGGTTAGTATATGCAGCCATGAGGCTGCTCCATGATCTAACCTTTAGTCTGGCTTGCTTTGTACAAGGACGAGCAATTTGAGCTCAATAGTTTCAATCTTGCTCACAGCTATCTTAAAATTCCAGTCGTCTTTATTTACTTACTGGTTTATTTTGTCTGCTGCTCTGTTTAAAGCTTTTATCTTCTAATATGGCTTGTTTGTCTCTCAAGTTGTACGGATGATACTGTCGCTAACTCTCTTGTGTTATTACCAGCAAATGATTTGGTGGTTTTTGGAGGAGGCCATGCTGCCACAATCGTAGCTCGTGCTGCAAAAAAGGGTTTGGTGAAGCCTAGAGCCATTGCCGCGGTTGCTCCGACATGGGCTGGGCCTCTCCCTATTGTGTTTGGCCGAGACTCCAACATGGAAACAAGGTAATTTTCGGTTTCTTTTGTTTCTTTTTATAATTTCACTTTCCAGGTAGGAGTTGTTATCTAATTACGGGTGATCGGTTGCGAGTTGAGTAGGTTCTAGATTTGGAACTTCTACCCTGGTAGAACCGATTTCCAGTTTTTGAAATCTGGAACGTTCTCTGTTTATCTTGGGACCAACCCTGGAACCCACCCTGTTTGTCTGATCTGATTCCAGCTTCTATCCAGTAACCAATTTCTTTTTTCTTTTTCCCTTTTTCTTTTTGCTTCATTTTAAAAAAAAAAAAGAAAAAAAAAAGAAAGACAAATAGCAATTACAACAAAATAGTATGAGCAACAAAATGGCTCAAAGTAAAACATTGATACAAACCAACCAGAAATATAAAGCAATAGAGAACTTAATCTCATTTAAGAATAATAAATCATCTTTGTCCAACTTATTAAAAAAAAAAAAAAAAATGTTCTAACTGGTTTCCTGAGTGGGTGGGTAAGTTCAACACCCAAAACTGGAACCTACCCGCACAATACCAGTTCCAAAAATTTGGGACCGGAAATCAGACCTGTTTCTATGGGCAATCCAGTCCAATTCCAAGGTAGAACCAGACCAGTTGCACAGCCCTATATCTAACAGTTTGAAAAGGGGGAGGCTAAGTGCATACTTGTTTACTTGGTGGTGTAGTGTGGCAAGTTAGTGATAAAGCCAACCGCGTGAAGGTAAAAGAAGAGAAAAATGGAGGAGAAAAAGAAGCCAATTACTTTAGTCTTGGCCCATGTGATTCATTGTGCTAATCCACACCCATGCTTATTGTTGTGTTATCCACTAAAAGATTTGAGTGCAGATTTAGTATCTGTCCTGGAAACAATATGGACTTGGTTTCTTGTTCCTCAAAGCATTTAGATCACCAAGGCACTTTTCATGTTGAAAAATGAGATATGCTTTCGCATTCTCAGCTAGTTTATTTTTAAATGGCACTATGTACTAAATCTATGGCTCATCCTTGCCACCGTCATTCTGGGTAGCCTTTCAAAAAGATTGTCCCCCTCAGTCCCTGTAAGTAGCGCCATTCCCTGAGTTCAGAAGTAGTTTACTCTGTCATGCTCGATTTTCTATCAGGTACGGTTTGCTTAGAGGCACTCTACGAGCCCCTGCTCTGGGCTGGATGGTGTACAACGCACTGGTCAGCAACGAGAAGGCAATCCAATCCCAGTATAAATCTCATGTATATGCAAACCCTGACAATGTGACACCAGAAATTGTCGAGAGCAGGTATGGGCTAACAAAACGACCAGGCGCCCGATATGTGCCTGCCGCTTTCTTGACAGGTCTACTTGACCCCGTGAAATCACGAGAGGAGTTTCTTGAGCTGTTTGCCAGTTTGGAGGGAAAGATGCCAGTCCTAGTCATGTCAACCGAAGGCTCTCCTAGGAGGTCAAAAGCAGAGATGGAAGCCCTTCGAGGAGCCAAAGGGGTTGCCAAATTCGTGGAGGTTCCAGGTGCGCTCTTGCCACAGGAGGAGTACCCATCTATCGTTGCAGAGGAGCTGTACCGCTTTCTGCAGGAGATTTTTTAATCTTGAAAGCTTCTCAATTTGATATCTCCATGTTTGCAGCTTTAGTATCTCAATATGTTACAGACAGTGATTAGTTCGACTCTTTGCCACCAGAGATCTCATAATGCGCATAAACATATACTCTGGAAGCTACCGCAAGATTTTACGTCAGTAGCTTTAGAGTTTAAAGGGAAAAATTTGTCCATGGATCTGCGTCAAACACGAAGCTTTATTGCCAAGTCCTACTTTCCTGTTGTACTTCTGTCGAATCGATTTCTCCACATTCTAAGATATATCCGCTTAGTGTTCATGCAGCAGAGGCTTTTCGCCTCGAAATATTAAAGATGTTCTCTGGTGTAGAGAGGCTGCAATGTTGGTGATGTTTTTGTATATATGTATGCAGAACAGAGGCCATGATCCTCCTTGATCACTCTTGTTAGTGTGACATGACAGATCCCCCAGCATATCCACTTTCTATTTTTACACGCCTGTAAATTCCCAGTGTACGGTTGGGAAAAGTTACGTGCGGTTAATATCGGTTAATATCGGCTCTGTGCCACCTGGACCCGACTCGAAAAGATGTTAACCCCACCCCGCTTTCCGGCTCACCAAGTATTCTACCAACCTTGTCGCACATAGACCACAAAACCCATGTCAGCGGACCTGATGCCCCGGCCGCATGATTTCTGACCCTACCTAGTCAGCAAATCTGTTCTCAACTCCCGTCATGCATGCTCTGCTGAGGAGCAGGAAATGCTTGAATCCACAGTGCAAGAACCGGCATCCCGGCATCTCAGATCCCTCAAGATAGTCGCCTCCGGCTCCATCACCGCCGCAACCTCAAGAGGTTGCTGCACCAGTTGCCCCAACCAAACGGACCGCGGCGGAGATCCGACCCACGGAGCACATTCACCTTTTTCCATTTAAGACAGGGCGGCACCAAACCTTAAAAGGGGTGGGAGCGTCAATCCTAAACTTTGAGATCAGCAACGTCAATTCCATTCCCCTGCCGGAAGTGGGCCTCGGGCCCAAACGAGCGTCCGCCACTCGAACGGATCAGACCTCATCAACCCCATTAAGTCCAACGGCGACAGGTGTCGCGACCAGCCCGCATGTGCCGACAAAGGCTTCCCCTCTCCAGCGTTCTCCTCCAGCGGGATCGCGACAGGTCAGCGCGGCCCCCCCTCTTATGGGCCCCGCCGCGGGGCCCCCCTGGGGAGGGGTTGGTTAGGCGTGGGCTACAATCCGCACCTACCAGAAAGCCCAATCAATTCCTGGCCAGGGGTCCATCCCCCGTTCTGTCCCCACCCTCCCCTTCCCCCGTTCGTCCGTCCGTCCGTCCTCCCTTTCCCACTACGTTCGATACTACGTTGTATCTATAGGGACCACACACGTGTTGGGCACGATGAACTTGGAGTCCGCAGGGGCCCTGCCGCCCCGCTCCGCATTGGTCCGGGCCGCCACGGGCGCCGCAGAACCGGGAGGGGTCGAGAACGGGGAGGAGATGGACGGAATTTCGACGTCGGGTGGGTCCGGGTCGATATGGGTCAATTTTTCTCTGAGGGTGAGGGATGAGGGACAGGGCGGCCAATACTCTACGGAGGGAGTGAAAGATAGGAGTTTAAATGAGATGGGGAAGCCACGTGGGACGATCTAGCCGAGCGACATGTCCAGAGACTTGGGAGTGATTAAGAGTGGCATTATTTCATTATACGACATGAAATTGATGGCAATCTAATCTAGGGAACTAAGCTTGGGATTTTATTGGCTGATCAAAAAGATAACCCACGTCGCTATATGATCGCGTCTATCACTCCGTACGAAGTGAAACAAGTCTCAATAGGATCATACATAAATAGTTTAACAACCGGTAATCAGATATTCCAGAAGAAATAAAAGGAAAGGCGCCTGGAGTGGTGGGCTTCCCATACTCGTGCGAATCATAAGTAATCCCATTTTTCTAATCAATCGCCTTTAAAACATCGTAGTCCCTCGCCGAACTGGGTCGTTTTTTTTTTTTAGGTATAGAAAAAAGGGAAATTTCTGGTAAGGCAAAACACTGCAAATTCCTACTCTTTGCTCTCACCATACATCATATGCATGATGAATAGGAAGGAGGGCGGATTGAGAAATCCGACCTGTGTCATTAGGTGGGAACGTGGCCAAGAATGCTGGCGTGAGGCATGGCCGTGGTAGTGGGCCTAACGGTGTACAACTGGGTGCCGTCCACATCAACGCCCGCCCAATGAATGAATCGGACTCTTGTATTTATGGTCACGACGAGATGAATAAGTAAAATGAAGTGGAGGAATTATGGGAAGGAAGGGTCCAAGGGAGAGTGTGTCGATTTAAGAAGAGTCCGGCACGAACTCTCCCATCTTCGCACCTGTCTCCGTCTCTGCATTGCGTTCTTGAAGTACTAGAAGGGAGAAATTACTCCACCTTGAAGTACTAGGGAGAAATTACTCCACCCACCCCAAAAAAAAAAAGAAAAAAAAAAGAATAAGAATCTCGTGCCAATTCAAACATGCAACCTTTCATTCATGTTGATTTGATCCCAAGGTTTTTTGACAATTTGCCAATTGAATCATAAACATTTTCGATCGTGCCAATTCAATCCTGAGCATTTTACCAATTTGGCCTAAAACCTTTAGACGATTTGATGATTTATCAATTTTATCCTTCTGATCAATTTTGCTCGGAAAATGCTAACATGACCGCCAGCTATCTAGTGTAACACAGTCGGAGTTGACATAAATAATTTTTTTTTTTTTTTTCTTTTGCTCTCTATTTTTCCAACTCTTGCTTGATGACCGGTAAGGGTGGCAATGGCCTCACTTGATCTAGGTGAGGGCTGCGACGCTTTCACCTAGCCCCAGTAGGGGCCTCGATGCCCTCACTCAAGCCAAGCAAAGGTCACCGGCCTTCATCTGTGGCCGATGACCTCCACGTCCTCATTGGCTAAGAGTTGGAAAAAAAAAAGGGGAAAGAAAAAAGAAAAGAATAAAAAAATTGGAATAATTTAGAAAAATGCAGAAAAAATCGTTTGCGTCAACATTCTAAGGATACGTATGGTAACGTTTCTATTCTTGGAAACGGTTTCTTTTTAGAAACATTTTTTTCTATTTCTGTTCTGGGAAACAGTTTCTGAGCATTTTAAGGCGTCTGGTAATTATAAAAATTTTATGTTCCATAAACAGAAATACATTTGGTATAACCCAAAATATTTTTGTGACTTAGAATATATATTAATAATTTTATTACATTTTTTTTCTTCTTCTTCCTCTTAGCCGGTCGCCGGCCTTGGCCATGGCTGACCGATGATTGGCCAGACAAGGGCCAGCGAAGTCGCTAGCCTTCGCTATGGCCAATCGACGATCTACCAGATGAGGGCCAGTGAGGTCACTAGCCTTTGGGGAGCTTTGCCGGCCACTGGCAAGGCTTGACCTCACCTAGCCACCGTGAGGCGTGGTTGAGCAAGGCTCGGCCTTGCGATAGTTGAGCAAAGCTCAACCTCACCAGATTTGGGTGAGGTCGAGCCTCACCTAGCCACAGCGAGGCTTGGGAGGGCCTCACCGGGGGCCGACGAGGTCACCAAGCCTCATCTGGCCAGTCGTCGGCCATCGTCGGGCCGACGACTAGCTAGGGAAGAAGAGAGCAAGAGAAAAAGAAATAAAAGAAACAAAACTTGTCTCTTGAATTGTTCCCGAGAACAAGAAATGATTTTTTTTTTCTTATTTATGTTTTAAATCTATTCTTGGGAACAAAAAGATTACCAAACGCGTTTCTATTTTATTTCTGTTCCAAGAAACAAAAGAATAGAAATGTATATTTTCCAAAATGTTATCAAACAGCACCTAAATTGGTAGACTATAAAAGGATTTAAGACTAAATTAATAAATGGTCAAAATTTTAAGAATTAAATTAGTACAATTAAAAGGTTTAGAGTTAAATGGTAAATTTAAAAAATTTAGAACTAAATTATTCAAATTAAAAAGTTAATAATTGAATTGACATAAATATATAAGATTTAAAAAAAAATTGATAATTTTTGTGTACTAAAGGCTCCAAAGGGCCATCATTCCTAGGAGGGGACAACTGTCCTAACATCGAGACAAATGTGCTGTCGTAATCGACGGACTAATGTAGACAAGCGCTTCCATTTTCAATGGTGTCCCTTTTATTCATCATATCTTTTTATTTCTTTTGTATTTTTGCTGAACACGAACTTGAATAAAGACATACGCAATGTTCCAAGTGCAACAAACAACTTCTTGTTTCTCCCACTTTTTGAATTTATTTGGCAGTATACGAAGGATTTGAACAAGCCATGCTTTGGGGTAACTTAGTATGTGAATTCCTCCGTACAAAGATACAATAATGTCTTGTTCATCTATTACGGGGCACTCGAGTGTTGTCCTCATGGTTGATATGGTACGATATTTTGTTCACATCTGATCTCTTACGATATAACTCAATTATAATTCAATTTGCAACAGCCAACAATATAGAGAGGCACGTGAAAAATGCATGTACTATCTCTGTTAGAAGTGCATAGTAAAAGTCTGATACTTTTTTTAAGGGAAATCGCCAAAAGAGAGCCAAAATCCGAGCCTATCAATCCAGAGTCCGAGCCTGTCAATCTAAAGTCCAAGCCTATCAATATATCTAACTGGACCTACTTTTACTCAAAAGCTTAAGTTAATGAGTAATGAGCCAATTAAAATATATTAAGATTTCTCTAACACAACGTACACATGTATTATAACAATCTCTATAAATGATGAACCATTTGAGAGAGCCACTAAGTATATTTCATCTCTTTGACGGATTTAGCACTAAGAATATCGATTTCATTATTGCCTATCTTGATATTCATTTTTTTTATCCAGAAAAGGAATAAGAGAAATGTCCATTCCTTACATATATTGGGGGTTTTATAGTTTCTCGAAATAAAGTACGTAGAGTCTTAAGGTGCTTGTGTAAATGGGTGCTAGGCAAATGAATTATCCCTTAAGAGATATGGCGTAATGTGAAGTAACTAATATAATTTCTTAACTTAAAACTTTTAAGCAAAGACGGATTCAAACGGATATACTAACAAGCTCAGATCTTTGTATGCTTCTTGACTTTTCTTGACTTTTATGTGGAAACAAATGTACTCCAATACGATCCATGAAGTGTCATTGTAACCTCCGTCTAACATAACCCTAAGATAATGAATTCTTCTTTAATTATATGTCTCCAGCTCCAATTCCGGGTACAATGACACAAAACCATTTAATATAGAGGTGAAGACAAATGGAGATGCAGTATATAACCCTCGTCCTCACACTATCCAACCTAAAACACTGCATTTGGCTTTGCACAATTCCACAGAATTCGTGCCTTATTCATCATGGATAGCAATTGTCTATCACTTTTGTAGACAAATTAGGAATTTCTTTTGAAAATTTGGTCCAAAAACAAATATTGCAGATATATTATATGCATCCCAATATTCTGATTAGTAATATAACCCCTTATTTATACAATTTTTCCCCTTTTCTCTACGTATTTTATATATTTATTTGCGCAGTAGTACGGAGGAATTTAATATAGCGCATGAATGTAGAAGATAAATAATTACACACTTTTTTCTTATTGTTTCTCTTTCGTTGTGTCATCACAATCATTAATTAATGGGCCCAAGCCCAATAATATGGTCTTACTCAGTGAGCCAGATGCCTCTCTCTCTCTCTCTCTCTCTCTCTCTCTCTCTCCTGTCACCGTGCAACACGTATTATACATTGACAAAAAAAAAAAAACTACATTAATTACAAAAACTAAAAAACAAGGGCTAATATTTCTGGCTTATCTTCCAGAAGATGTGGGACTAATTGCACATATCATCTTCCTAAATCCAACGGCTCATGCCGAGCATGTGAAGGGACCATCGACAAGAGAATGTGAATCTAAAGCCAACGATTGTGCTGTCATATAGTGGCTCTGTTTTCAAGAGAGGAGGTGTGGAACCCTAGCTCATGCCGGGGTTTCTTTTCTGGAGAAATCTCCTACATGATGGTTGCTCCCCACAGCTATTAAGTCTCGCCTCATTATCGGCTCACCTGTGGGATTTCATATTGAGCTTAAATGTGAATACGACTGCCTCTTGTCGAAGTTCGTACATGTCACCTGATGCGCATGCACATAGAATGACCCGAGATGGAGGTTTGCATCCAATAGCATGTAAATCTAAAATGCAATATATTCAAATACATTGATTCGAGTTCGAACCGATAATGAGTCATTTGGTACATCAAGACTATACAAATAGTGCAAATTTGATTATGTGACGTGATTGGAGGCACCTACATCCACTTTCCCTAGTCACAACATACCACATGACGCACGATTTTTCCAGCAACTTTATAATGGAGGATTTAACTAAGTGATTATAGCAAATATTTTGCTAATAAATTGTAGAAAAAATACATATTTTCTTTGTTGAATGTTGTAATCAATCTATAATCTCGAGATTTGAAAAATAGGATGAGTTGGCTTGTATAAAGCTCTTTATGGCCATTGTGGTCCATGTTGGGAAAAGGAATATTTAAGCGTGAGTGTGATCGCATAACAACCTATGATATTTGAAAAAATAAAATAAATTTAAAACTATTTGGATTAAAAATATCACATAAAAAAAACTATGTAAATATCAAGAATAACAATCGATATTCAGTATATCCAATAAAGTTCGTCAATTTATTAAAAGTATTTTTAATCATCTACTATCATTCTAGTGATTTTTCTTTTATTTTTACTTCTTCTTTTTTTAACTAAAATTACTATCTTAATACGTATTTTTACATCTTTACTGCGATATTATTGAAGCTTCTACACACACCATCTCTTGCTCTAGTTTAATATCATTTTTTTTTCTCGTAAAGATGTTAAAGTATGAGGCCGCTAATATTTTACTATTGTGTCATGACCGTTTATATAACGTATTAAATATGGTAATATAACTAAAAATTACAAACAAATGATCACGATACAACTGTATTATAATCTATAAATTTAGTACAAGTAATTAACTTCGAACATCAAAAAATGCAAAATATACTAACAAACAAATGTTGGCAATGAAATTTTCATAGAAAAGGAAATAATACATGAATGTTTCTATTTTAAAAATATAAATAGAGGAAATTCTGGATATGCATTGTTGATTAAAGAAATATTGTGATTTTCTTCTAAATTTAGTAAGATGACCATGTGTTAATTCTCTCCGCGACACATTATCATGAATGATGAGATATCCATCAACTCTTGTCGAAATAAAAGGATAGACAACATCGGTTACAATATAAAATCAGGGAGAATTTCCATAAAGAGGGGAAATTGGATTTATCGAATTGGAAAATGATCTTGAAAAAATCACCTCTAACTCCCTATAAGTTCATATGATCAAATGGAAGATAGAAGAAAACATTATAAATATCTACACAAATAGCTTGCTCCCCTTCTTCTCAATAATTCGATGGCGCAAATGTGAACATTTCGACAAACGAAAGAAAGCTATCGAGAGAGGGTAATTTACATTCTTACTTATGTTTTCATGGTTATTGTTATTGATATTATTTTACTGGATTGAAATGTTGCGTGTACTTGTACAATAAGTCCATAAATATTACAATTTTACGGTTCATATTTTCTTTTAATCAGAGGACGAATTAAACATGATGGGGTTCGGATCCAATATAAATAAAACTTCCCATAAACTTAAGCGAAGAAGTTGATTGATATGAATATTTATTTCATTAGATTTTTCTGCATACTATTTCTCTTGCAAAAATTCATGTCGACAGAACTATTTAAAGAAGTATACCAAACATAGTCTATAGCTAGTCAATAAGTTTTAGTCGAGACTAGAATTAAACTCGAGCTCGAGCTCAAATTATAAATGTACACAGCAATTGAAGAGTTAACAAGTTTATCTGTTTATTTATATCTGTAAGTCTGATTAAAAAATAGCAAAATATATCATTACTAACTAGCCATGCGAGCTGCTCAAGGAGCAAAATATTTTCAAGTTCGAGCTCCATTGAATTAACTACTCTAGCTCGATGTAAACTCAAAAAGAATCTTACAGAGTTCAAGTTACTTACAAGTTGAAATATAGTAGATCACGAGTAGATTAACTTGCTTATTATATCTCCACTAGTATGCTAACTTCTCGAATTGTGTCCTTTTTCAATTATTGGTTCCGTAGATTATTACGGTGTGTTCCCCATTAATTCACATTAGGTTCTTCTTAAAAGGTGTCCAACTATCTAAGAAAGATTAATTACAGTGGTTGTACATAACACGTCAAAAATGATACTCTGGAAATGCAAAACTTTTTCTACATGGACGTTTAGTCAGTGCCCCTAAAACATACATTGGTATTCACCAAAAAAAAAAAAAATGATCATTGGTAGTATCCTTCGCACTGCACCAATTTGCTACTTAAATTGACCTGTAAAGATTTTGACCGACTGATATGACAGGCATTTGTTACGTGTCCCTAATCCATTTTCCAGATTTCAAATTGCATTTGCTCCCACAATCGACGTACTTGCATTGACGTAAAACGCTACTTTATCTAATAACGGAAACCCTAAACCTCGACAAGTCACATTATAGTAAGTAAGCAAAGCCTACTTGGAATCTTCACATTGGAGGCGTCATCAAACAAATGAAAAGGACAAATGTGTACCAAAGGGATGTGCATTTTGTAATCGTCGAGCGTTGATAAAATCTGATCCCTTACGTCATGTCTCACTTCACTTAGTCACCACACTATCTGCTCAGACAATTTACTATTTCGCTTTTAATTCGAAGTTAATATTGGAAGCAACATATATTTATTTTAAGCTATGATGACCAGCCGTTGGGACTTGAAATCCTTACGTAATTTCTGCTCTCTCTCTCTCTCTCTCTCTCTCTCTCTCTCTCTCTCTCTCTCTCTCTGTGCCTCATTCTTTTGTCTTAAATGACCAGGGCAATTTGCATGAACGTAGTAGTTTCTCTAAACCTATTTTCGCATAAGTGGGCAATATATTTGTGAACAATTCGTTAATCATCGAAGAGCGAGTAGCCCACAAAAATTTAATGGGTTCTTAAAGCCTAGAAGTTAATCAGCACAGTTCTCTTGTTTTTCCTCTTAACGGATGATGCATTTTCAAGACTCAATAATGACTGCGACGGGGTGTCCTCCGCTATTCCATCTGTAAAACTTTTAAGGCCGAACGGTAAAATTATTGCACCGCCAAGAGAGAGTCCAATTTTTAATACAGGAGCAAATAAACCCTTCACATCCCCATGGTAAAAGAGAGACAAAATTAAATTGTCCGTATACAAAGAAGCTAACCAAAACACGATATGTTAGCCCAAATAAGTTTACCCGAAGGACAGAACAGTTGCTGTGCCATTCATGTTGCGATCGCCAGACCTAGACTGAAATATAGTAATTACTATGGATCTCTTGAACATTGTATGTGTGTTTTGGCAGAAAAAAAACGTTATTTTTTTTTCAGCACCGTCACCAAAAGTATATAAAAAGAAACACCAGTGACCCGTAGTTGACAAAGTTTCTACTGTGAATCGTGAATAAATTCACTGAGGGTAACTGCTCGCTTCTTGAAACACACCCGTTTGAAAGAACAAAAATAAACAATGGTTTCTTGGACTTTCTTTTCTTTCTCGGTGCCAAGACGGTGCCCGTATTCAATGCCACACGGCTTTGTGAGGCGCACAGTGAGCGAGAGAGAGAGAGAGAGAGAGTCTAAGCATAGCTGACTTTTTGCAAGCAAGAGAGTAAATGCTCATTGCTGTCCGTTTTGACTACTTTGGAGTGTAACGTGTGTATGTGGGTGTGTTATCCTCTTTTTTACCTCTTTCTGGGTCAGCGTCTAAGTCACCCTTTGTTCTTTTCCTGATCCGTCTCTCTATATATATGTGATAGCAGACAAAGAGCGACCCCTAACTTGGACGCTTGTCTCTCTGCGCAATTTCCTCATACAGCAATATAAGGTCATCGTTCTTGCTCTAGAGAGATATATCCAGGAAGAAGGAGAAGAAGGAGAGAAGATTTGTGACCGTTCCACTAGAAAGAAAGAAAGAAAATGGGAAGACCACCATGCTGTGACAAGATTGGAGTGAAGAAAGGTCCGTGGACTCCAGAAGAAGACATCATCCTGGTCTCTTACATTCAGGATCATGGACCTGGGAATTGGAGATCTGTTCCCACCAATACAGGTACCATACAGATTTTATGCATTTTTCTTTTGCAAATTCCGTCTTCCTCGTCTCTCTCTCTCTCTCTCTCTCTCTCTCTCTCTCTCTCTGGTTGTGAGCTTTCCCTTTCCCCGTTCCACTCCACTTTGTTTCTTTGGGGGTCTCATCTTGATATTGCCGATGCTCTCCTTTGGTTGGTTTGTTCATTAAATTCTTGGGTATTAATGGGCTTGCACCTGTAGCTCCCTCACTTGGGTCTGCCATTTTCCTTTTTCTCGAGTTAATAACATGTAAAGGGTTAAGATTCATTCTCATTCTCTCTCTCTCTCTCTCTGTCTCTCTCTCTCGACTTATTATTTCTTTGTTTTGTTTGGTGGTGTTTCAAAAGGTTTGCTTAGATGCAGCAAGAGCTGCAGGCTTAGATGGACTAATTACCTCAGGCCTGGCATCAAGCGTGGCAACTTCACTGATCATGAGGAAAAGATGATCATCCATCTTCAGGCCCTTCTTGGTAACAGGTAAAGAAAAAACTAAATACCCTAATTCAAAATTTCTAATTGATCCTAACTTTGCAAATCCCGAAAGGGATAGATACACTTCCAAACTAATTACCATATCCTCATAATTTAATTAATTCATCTTCTTATGTGTGAAAGGAATAATATATCATGGTTTTGTTCTTCTAAATCTTTCTTTTTCAGGTGGGCAGCTATAGCTTCTTATCTTCCACAGAGGACTGACAATGACATCAAGAACTACTGGAACACCCACCTGAAGAAGAAGCTCAAGAAGCTCCAACCAGGCCTGGACGGCCATGGCCATGAAGAGTTCAGATCCAGCTCCCACTCCATCTCAAAGGGTCAGTGGGAGAGGAGGCTCCAGACAGACATCCAAATGGCCAAACAAGCTCTCTGCGAGGCTTTGTCTCTGGACAAATCATCACCAAGCCCTTTGGCTGACTCAAAGCCATCTGATCATGATGGCCACAACATTGATTCTGGCAACGGTACTAGACCATCATACCCGTCAACGGCATCATCCTGCACTTATGCATCAAATACAGAGAACATAGCAAGATTGCTTGAAGGGTGGATGAAGAACTCCGCCAAATCAGCCCAAGCCACAAAATCATCCCCAGGGGCTAATCACAACGCTGCTCAGGATTATTCCTTCAACAGTTTCATTCCAACTAGCGGTTCAAGCTCAAGTGAAGGTGCAACAACGCCGGATCACCATCAGGGCCTCGAGTACTCGCTGCTCAGCTTCAATTCTTCGGTCTCTGACGGCTCTCAATCGGTGGCATCGGTGCCAGATGAGAAACCGAACTTGACGCCAGACCAAGGGTGTGTCTTCCAGGAGGAAAACAAGCCAGTGTTGGACCAGATCCACCACCAGCAAGTGCCTCTCACATTGCTGGAGAAATGGCTCTTTGATGATGGAGCAATAGTAGCTCCTCAGGACCAAGAGGATCAGCTCAATAGCATGTCATTAGACGAGGATGCTGCTTTGTTTTGAGTTGAAGTTTTGGACAAACGAAACAAGGGAAACTGTCAGATGTTTTTATTTTCTTTCTTCTATGTTTCTTTTCTTTTTCAAGGATTTAGGAAATGGAGTTGCGTAGGAGTTGCTATATCTTCCTATAAGCCTAAGCCAAGAATTATAACTGACTACCCTGGCCTTATGGAAGATCACAGAAAAGTGTAAATTAAGCAAATCTATATGTGGATATGCTATATGTACTCAAAACTACCATAAATAAATCTTTGTGTCGCCACTTTTGTAATATTATCACACCTCCTTCGTACTGCATGATCTCAACGGAGATTAAAATATTTCTAACACATGCGTACAAATTAGGTGATAATTGAATCCTTGCTCAAAATTCATGTCAAGCTTGGATCTATCCATGGTGATGAGACACTCTACATCCGGTTGCCTGCACATCATTGATTAATGAGCAAATAAAACAAATGAAGACTTAAGATACTACAGATTATGTCTTAGCCAAAACCAAACTAAAGACAAAGCTAGTGAGATACACATGGCAGGTTTTGCAGCTGAATTAATCCAAAATTAGGGTTTGACCCGTAGCTGACTGAATCTAAAGTATATCTCATTTCAGGCAAGCGTCTAATTTTATTCATTTTTTGCCGCCCTTCGGGTAGATGGAGAGGGTTCTTTAACTTATGGCTTAATGTTAGATGACCCTAGAAAGGATTTCTGGTACATGTGAAGTTAATTTTACCTGTAAGGTAAAAACTGTTGATCCTTTTCTAGGTTGCTTTTGCCAACTTCAATGTTTATTCAATATCTCTATCTAGTTAGTTGTTACATAAAATCAATATTTTCAAAATTGAATATTTCATCGTTAAGTAATTTTAATAAGCATGCACTTGTTAACAAGACTCTTATTCACAAATTTAGGGCCAATTAAGTGTCTCAAATTTGTGTGGGAGATCTGATTTTAACTTGAAAGTAATAATGACTTGTATTTTAATTTAAAGGTACTCTAGTTTGACAAACAGGTGTATGTATAAGTATGCATATTGCAATTCTTTATCTTCGCGAATGTGACACCTTGCTCTCTCTTTCATATCAAGCTGAACACCGTAGGAGACTTGACTCAAGTCACAACTTGAAACTTACCCAAATTAGGGTTATTATCAGCTCATTGCCTTTAGTAATTAATCATCAAATTAGCCATGCACGTATGTACCAAATTTGTATAAGTTAATTACGTTCTTGGAGTAATGATACAATGGCCAATGCATCACTCCCTATCGCCTAAACCTAGCTTGTAGTTATAGGCACTGTTTGTACTGTGGAATTTCTACATTCTCTCTCTCTCTCTCTCTCTCTCTCTCTCTCTCTCTCTCTCTGCAATTGTATATGTGGATCAAGGAGAAGCAACGCGGAGAATCAAACCCAAAATTTGCCTTGGGAATATGCATAATGAGGGTCATAAATGAGAACATGTGAGGGTTTTTGACTTTTTGCCTTCTTTTTCATTTTGCAACGGACTCTCTTGACCTACCGTCACGTTCATTGTAGCCCAATCTGTGGAAAAACAGCCATCTCACAGTAACTCTACCCATAGGTTTCTCATGAACAGTATCATCAATTTGCAAGGCAAAAAACCCAAAAGGAGAGAAGAAAAGGCCAGATGCAAATTGTTCATGAACAATTATATGCAACCTGTGTCCACAGTCCATAAACAATGTGATGATTTTGCGTATTAATCTCTGCATGTACTTTGTATTCTTAGCATCATTCAACAGATTAGAAGAAAAAAGGAGGAAGAGAAAAAAGAAGAATAGCAGCCCACAGATGGGGTACAGCTCTTGCTTTAATTCACCCACTTTAATTGTCAAAATCCCAGAAAAGTAGTTATTAAGCCCTGTTCCTTTTCCAAGTTTCACAGGCTGGTAGATAACAATATAGACTTTAATTTTACCAGCTTGCACAGAAGAAAAGTCACAGTTCCACCATGAAAAACTGAAAAATGGAAAAGAAGCGCTGAACTTTCCCACTAAGTTCCATGAGTATTTAAGAGGAAAGGACCTTCCTTCCCAATTGGTCCTTAAATTTGGAGGTATGGGATCATGAGAGCCCATGTTCATCAGATAAATGAACATTACAGCTAGCCTAAGAAAGTATTTCACTTGATCACGGTGTCACATGGTGTAATCGTTCAATCGCATTACTTATGTAAAATAATACATGCACCCGGACTAGTTTTGTGTTTTGAATTTTAGGAAACTCTTCGTAAAATTAACTTACTTCTTCACGTGTCACTATCGCGTGATGTATCTGATATATAAAATGATTATATCCTTGTTCATATTATGGCTGTTTGTCCTGTTAGAAATACTGTCCAGAAACTTAGTACTTGTTCTCTAGATGGACCATACACAGTTGGGACTCGATACTTTCTCCATCATGCATATCTCTAATTTCCTTGGCCTGTGGGACAGAACCATGTGCCCGTTTAAGAGAGGCCAACTTGCTTATATCCTAGCAAAAAGGTTGTGTATTTTGAAAGAACCATGTGAGAGACTGAGAGAGAGAGAGAGATCAAATGCTACACGCACAAGACAAAGAAGATAATCCATGGTCCCCATGATGTGCGCACAGTATTCTTGCCTAAATACAAGTAGGCTCTCTCCTGATAGAAACCCCTCGGTTGATTTCTTCACCACATAAAACCAATAAGGAAGAAAAGCTTTATACGTGCATTTATGAATATACAAGGCAGAAAAGAGTATTCAATTTTCTCTTTTTCCTTATAAGGACATTGTCCTAGAAGAGCATATCATAGAGACAACCAAAACGAGCTATTCAATTTCTGTACTGCTTATTAAAACACATGCCTGTCCATTCCCAGTTCACGTGGATTTTTTACACCCGTCCAAGCCAAAGAGACCTCCCCAACTCATACGCGTCATCAATGACACAAGAACGAAAATAGCTAAGCTTTTTCAGCCAACTTCCTTGCAGATTTTTCATCCTTCCGTTTCGGGATTTTACGTCCCGTTTTTGTCAGCTGGGTCGATTGAAACACCATGGCTATTTAGCATATGTTAGCCAAAGTAGTAAAGAGAGATGTGAGGCTTCGTACCTTCTCGCGATCGGTTCTCGCTTGGCTTACTATCGTATGAGAAATCTTTACCTTACTATAATACCAAGTCGATATTGGAGCAAAAGGGATCGCTGCTAGACCTCGTAAAATACTTCGTCTCGCACGTAAGATTTCTATCGACCACACCATCATAGAATGAATACACAAGACATTTTAATCTCTTTGGACGACTGGGTCACATACTCAAAAATTTTCTCATTAGCAAAATGGAAGAGATTACTCGAGTATATAGATTGCATTTCTATCCATTCATATTTTTAGCACTAAACATAAGGTTTTAGGGGGCTTGAGCTGCACTATTAATTAAATAGCCATTTGATGACGCACCCGATGCCTATGTCTATTAATGATTATCGAGAAAAGTATAAGCTTTCATTCATCAATTCCGAGCAGGTGTTAGATAGATAAAATTGTACCCTAAGATTGAAAAGTCAGAGATTGGTGACATGGGATCATTTTGACCGTGTCAAGTTTCGGACGATGCTAATGTGGACTGCCTATATGGCGACTGACACTAATAGGCGAAAGCTAGGGGAGCTGCCTATATGGCGACTGACACTAAAAGGCGAAAGCTAGGGGAGCGAATGAGATTAGATACCCCAATAGTCCTACCCGTAAACAATGGATACTAGGTGCTATGCATATCGACCCGTGTAGTACTATAGCTAACGCGTTAAGTATCCTGCCTGGGGAGTATGTTCACAAGAATGAAACTCAAAGAAATTGACGGGAGCCCAACTTTCTATTCACTCGTGGGATCCGAGCGGTCCAGAGGGGACCCCCACGGCTCCTCTCTTCTCAAGAATTTATACATCCCTTATCAGTGTATAGACAGCTATCTCTCGAGTACAGGTTTAGGTTCGGCCTCAATGGGAAAATAAAATGAAGCATCTAACAACGTATCTTCACAGACCAAGAACTATGAGATCACCCCTTTCATTCTTGGGTGATGGAGGGATCGTACCATTCGAGCCTTTTTTTCATGCTTTTTCTATATTTATCCATGGATCCTTTACTAATACTCATTAAATTGGAAGTATTGATCCAGGCCAACTTAATCGAACAGATGTATGGCCCTCGATTGCAGAGAGTTAACAGGCCATTGTATAGGAAGCCGTATCTTGAGTACATTGATAGGGCCTTGGCAAATGTTGAATGGAGAACACAATTTTTGGCATGCTACATATCCAGATGACTAATTTTTAGATGGGAATTTTTCTTGTAAACTTTGGCCAATTAATCAATAAATTTTGTTGGGCCATCAATCTCAAATGAACCTTCGCATTGGGCCCACTCAAAGTTATTGGGCTCTGACTGGATGGTCTTCCTCTATTGGGCTATCTTGAGCCCATTAAATCCAGCCTACAGTCACGATAAGGTCCGACCCGTTTAAAATAGTCCCCGGCCCATTGTGGTCTCACCGATTCGCTTTCTTACATTGGGTTCCCTTTATGGGAAGTGAGCAGCAATGGCCGACACCTTTTCACTTTGGATCCTTCCTGTTGCTTTTTAGTTTTTACTGCAAGGATTCCTTTTTCTTTTTTTTTCCCCTTCTGTTCCAAGAAATTTTCAATTAGCGCCAAGCATGTCACTTGAGGAAGAAAGATTAAGATTTTCAGAGGTAAAAAATTGCATTAATTTGATATCCGGCTCTTTAATACAAGCCCTTGGTCATAAGGGTATCAAAAAGGCCCGAACCAATCCGACAAAGTTCGAGCCTTCCAGTCGATTCTCCTTCTGATGCGGATAATATGTGAAATAATCGGGCATCATGAGGGTTGTTCGTTTTTGGCTATAAACTTGAACAGAACTGAAACACATTAACACTAAACCCTCTCATAGATTCTCGCTCAACAGTAACCACAATGACAGACGTAGTCTTGGGCGTGTTTCCTCCAAGCAGTTAAGAATAATAAAGCGAAAAATGGAAGGAATTTTCCTTATCTTTTGATATATCATAATGAATTTTATCTATTTATAGGTTTTATGAGACAACTATCTAAAGCAATA
Source organism: Eucalyptus guilfoylei (assembly GCA_016097605.1). Lineage (NCBI taxonomy): Eukaryota > Viridiplantae > Streptophyta > Magnoliopsida > Myrtales > Myrtaceae > Eucalyptus > Eucalyptus guilfoylei. The sequence goes on from CM027861.1 coordinate 3,263,122, forward strand.
TATATCAATCAATATATGCATAATTAGGAAATATATGTGTAATCTTGAGAAATATGGATAATCAACAATGATATCATAATTGTCTCTAATATAAAAAATATCCTATAGAAAATCTTAAAAATCTATAATATGGCTAACATTTTCCCAGTGGCCACTTCCAACATGGAAGGGAGAGGTGGGGAGTTCGACTCCCCACCTTCTCAGGGGGATTGGGGTGGGGGCGATTTAGTTTCAATTGTGGGTTTCAACTCTATGCTCTACAAGAAGGCCGGACAAAAGTCTGAGAGTGAGAATTAGAGTAGGAATAGAGTAGGACCGACCAAAAAAAAAAAAAAAAACATCCCTGCAAACTCAAGATGAGTCCAAAGAAGTCAACTAGAGTTTGAATTAATGCTGGAGGGTGTTATGAAAACTTAAGGACGCTACCATGCATCATACTTGGTGGATCTGCGACGAGGCTATGGGAGGCAGCGTCTACCAAATTTGGTTTGTTTGAGGGCGGTAAGACTAGTGGTGGTGTTAGCTTCTCAAAATGAGACGTGAAAAGTCAAAAATCATAGGCATTTGAGCCAAATAACATGTGTCTATTGCAATTGGCTTTCCTGTCAAGACATTAACCTAACAAATGCGACTGATGTGGCTAGCATGTCTATAGCAAACGAAACAAGTTGGACTTTGCTCATCGAAAGATGTTGGGATTTATTTCGATAAACAAAAACACATGCACAGGTAAATTTGAATCAAAGTTTGATTTGCAACAGAAGTAAAAACTTCCATGCACATATTTTAAAAGCGTTGTTAGTATATTTTAATAAAAATATGCAGAAATGAGAAGTAGAGTAATCACATTACCTTTGGTTCTTACTCAAAAAAATTTTGTTTCTGACATTCTTTAGAATCTGACTACGGACGTCTAATGTTCTCACAATGTTGGTTCTAACTTCTTTAGATTCTGATCACAAGAGTTTGATGTTCTGGTAACACTGGTTCTAACATTCTTGGAATGTTGACCACGAACGTCTAATGTCCTCTAGTAATACTGCTTCTAACATTCTTTAGATTCAAAACGTCTGATCTCTTCATATGTAGGTTCTGACATTCTTCATATTCAGCCCACAAGTGTCAAGCTCTAGTTTAGGCACACCACCAATCTCACGTCGAACAGTAAAGAGAAATTAAAAGATCTCACCACTATGAGTAGTGCTAGCAATTGCTCTCATATGAGAATGACTTGATTGATCATTATCAACACTCCCAATTATCGATTGTCGATCATTGATCATCCTGTGATATGTTCTCTCAATTGCCTTTTATAATCAGTCCCAAATCACATTTAAATTAGCTCATTAACTCTAAAAAAGTTTCGGATAATTAATTTGGCCGTAACACCTGATAAATGTAAATTCTGATACTGTTTCAAACACTGATTCAAATATTAACTCTGTAACCATTATAAAACATTATTCCAGGAATTAATTTATAATGGTTACAATGGGCATTAACTTTCTAGCTATTATAAATATTTAATTCGACCGTTACATCTAAAATTGTTTCAGAACATTAATTTCCGATTATTAAACTGCCCATTGATTCTGAAACCGTTTCCGATTATTAATGTGACAGTTAAATCTAAAACCATTTCTGATCATTGATATGGCCATTAAGTTTGAAACTGTTTCTAAACATTAATATAAACGTTAAATCTGAAATAGTTTCAGATCTTTAATTTATCCGTTAAGTCTGAAACCATTTCAGATCATTAATTTCACTATTAATTTTGAATTCACTTCAGATCATTAGTTATGCCATTGATTTTGAATTCACTTCAGATTATTAATGCGGCTATTAATTATAAACTCACTTCAGATTTTTAATTCAGTTATCGAATTCGAATGCACTTTAGATCTTTGATTCGGCCGTAAAGTCTAAAACTCGCTTCAGAATTTGTAAAGTCTGAAGCTCTTTCCAGATCTTTTATTTTTAGTCCAACTCAATCCGATTTGCTCAACTACAAACACATTTGCAATATTGTCCCTCTCATTCAACACCATTCTAATTAGTTATGGTGTGTGACATCCCCAAGTTCATCACTATGCTAGCAGTAAGACTTGTACTAACACATTAGCACAACCTAAAGAATTGATTCTCCAAATCAATCTCCTAATCTTACAAACCATGAGTGATATCTAGCAATATATCATGGTCACGTAGACAATGTGAAGTGTTTCCCATCAACTTTGGCAATCGTGTAATTCAATCATTCTATCTCACAATGTCTCAATCAAACAAAGGCCATGGAATTATTGATCAAGCCACCAATTCAATCATATGCCAAAGTCTAATTGATATGTATTCTACGAGACATGAACCATTCATTCTCAATTACAATTTCAATATAATGTCACGATTAGATTGTATAGGATATCAATCTTGTATACCTATATATAATAAGAAGACAAATTCCATATTGCGCACATATGTGCTTTCATATGTGAATAAATTATGACTATCAAGTATAGAGACGGTTCGACGAAACGTCAATATACGCATTTGTGAATCACAACCATCCAACATACAAGTAACATCATACGTTAGGTCTAAAGATCTTACACCAAACTAAAGCATGAACGATCAAATATTGACCCCATTAAAAGTTTTCATGTTGCCAATCGTTATATGCACATCACGTTCAGTGAACTTGTGTGAGACAAGCACCCATGTTCTAGCTCAGATATCACAATACCTAATGACTTTTGACTCATCATCCCCTTAGGTATGCAATACTAAATGATGAAGCTTGAGAACACACCGGTCTCAATAGGATCATTAGTATCCTCTTAATGATTCACCAACCGAGAACTATTTAAAGATTTAGTATAACTGCAAATTTGTCACACATATTCTTAACCCCTTAAGAATAGATTCAGCCCTAACTGATGTTATGAACTCATTCATGGAATGTTAAATGAATATTTCTTTGCCATTAAATAATCCTTAACATGTAACTATTACATGGTTGCTTTGGGGCATATAACTAATAAAAGATATCGTGCGAAGACGCGGATGAGACATTTGAGTGAACAATTTCGAGAGGGAGATGGATTTATTTTGCTAGGGGTGCGATGTGCACCTGGTGCATTTAGATTTTCTAAGGAATGTCGACTGTAATACCAAGTTACGAATACTTAAAGCAGAAAATAGAATTAGGGACTTTTCTGTACTTTTTGATATATTATAATGAACATATGCCTATTTATAGGCTTTATAAGACGACTATCTAACGTAATACATATTAATCAAGACATGTACAATCAAGAGAGGTATACATATAATCTTGAAATATATGGAAAATCAGCAATAATATCATAATTGTCTCTAGCCAAAAAAAAAAAATCCTATAAAAAATCTTAAGAATCTCTAATATTTCACTAACACAAGTTGTTGGGGCTAGAACAACCTAAAGGGCGTGAATAAGAGATTAAATGGGTGATTAAGCGGAATTCATAACAATCAAGTTCAATATTGCAAATGAACAACGTCTAAAGATGAACTACGCACTGATCGGACCTTATTGCACGCAATAAACTATTAAGCATAATAAATGAAAGATTAAAGGATAGAGAACATTGCATACAACAATTATAATGATTCCGCTTATGATAAGTCTGCGTCCACTTTCCCACACTAACTAACCACTGATGGCTTATTGGCTGGATATCATTAGAGAATCAACTAGAAATTACAATGTCTAAGTCCTCTCTACTCAAGTATGTGGGATCAATACTTCTGATCTCACACTCTTAGCAACACAACCTATTAGATATTACAATTTAAGCTCAAGAAGACAATCATGTAATATCAAAGCTCTCTTTGAACTTTGGAATTGTAGACTTCAAATCTTATACTTCCTTCAGCACCACGATCTCCTTTTATACTCATCGATATCCAAACTAACCGTTGGACAAAAACTTTGAGGATCAACTATCCAATCATACCGTTGGACATAAATGATATGAGAAGATCTAATTGCTTCTTGGATTGCAAATTAAAGTCTCCCTCAATTCAGCTGTCCATTCAAGAGAGGTTGGGTTTCCATAAGTATAGTTTCTCATTAGGAAAGAAAGTCTTGACTCCAGATGACTATCACTCAAATTACAAATCCTTTTTTATGGAAAGATTGCGTTGATATTTATCTTTCTTGGATAGACAATTAATATATTTCGAAAGAAATCCAAGCCAAATTACTAGCGTTGCACTTCACATAATCCAAACTAATTGTTAAGATCTAAAAACTTCTCGTAATGTCTGAGGGTGTGCATTGTCTTGACAATCCTCACACAAACTATACTATTGTCCTTGATCATGACATAACAATATTTTTTACATAGAGAATCATAACTTCTTGAATAGACGACTAAGTCTCTGAGTATAATGAATGAAATTTGATCCGAGTTGCTCCAACAATATTACCTAGAAATTTTATCATCAGAATTATTAAATGCATACGGAAGGTTTTGTAAATTTTCAAAATATATTAGAAAGTTTTCTCAACATAAGCAACCATGAAAATCTGCACGCGCCCTCCGGACCTTGCGAAGAGCAGCGAAGCCCATCTCCGATTTTGCCTCCATCCTCTGATTACTCTCCTCCCCATCACATTTCTTCGCTTCTCTTTCTGATATTTTGGTTCATGAGTGTTCTAACATCATGAGCTCTCCACAAACAAAAATAGCTTGGACAAATTAAAAATTTAACTTGAAAAGTAAAAATCCCTGAAGAACATCTTTTTGTTTTGATCCATGATAATAATGGTAATAGCTCCTCTACACAAAGCTAACTGTAGGGTTGACCGTGCTTTGGATTTTTGAATTGTTTCCATTAATTCATGGGGTTCCATTCCAAGTAATCGAGCCTTTTTCGGCCGTAAGCAATGGGGTGGTGTACCTTTTCAAGTCGCCCAAAAGAATTCTCTAATTTGGGGGCAATTTACACAAATCTAAAGAAAGAAAGACGGGCTCCTTACCAGCAAAAATTGATTCTTTTCTAGGACAAAGTCTGCTTCAACATGTGGTTGTGTCGAGCCAACTTGCATGAACCACCGAACTCCACATCAACAGACTTCTTGGTCGATTAGTTGAACCTCCTTCTCTTCCTAGTTCCAAACCCCAACAAAAGTGATGATGTCTTACCTTAAAATCGACCAATCACAGCCAGCTAATGTCTCTCTCCATTCCCCACCAAACCATTGGAGAAAATCCCGATTGCATCAAGGATTACCGAACGAATGATCGTGACATGCCAACAGATAATCAAATAGTGCAGAAAGTAAATGATTTTCTTTGAGAATTCATCTGTATTTCAGATATAGAATTGTGGGTGAGGAAATAGTTTTTTTAAGTTTTGGGGAACTGGGAAAAGTGCCAAAGTGAGGTTGCTTCCGAAGGAAATTAGGGAGGATTTAATTAGTAAAGGTACCATTTCAGACAATATTTAATACTAAAAAGTCTCTCCCTCTCTCTCTCTCTCTCTCTCTCTCTGGGTGCGAGCCACCGCGGCAGCAGCATAAGCTGACAAGGGAAAGAGGGAAGCATGATCAAGTTAAATAATGACAATTAAGCGATTCAAGAAACCTGTACAAGGGACTTGTTAATAAACCCTTCTTCAGCTTTTCGATCAATATAGCCTCCGCTTTATATTTATGTACAGGACATGCATTTCTTTTTTTGTGCTGTACAGTCTGTGAGCACCCCTCAACCCTCGGAGGATCAGCCGCGGCGTCCAGGTACATCAATCTCTCTTCATCTGTTTGTCAAGAACTGATTGACCCAGTTCAGATGATCGCAGTCCTTGAGAACCCAGTTGATGAAGTTTCGATTTTTCGAGCTTCTGTTCGAGGTTGATAGCATTTCTTTGTGCTCTTTTTTTTATTCTTGGCAGAGACGGAGATGATTGGATGATCGGTTTTTTTTTTCTCTTGTTTGGGATGAAGGTTTCGCCATTAATGTTCTTGCAATCCCAAGAAAGAATCTTGGAGTGAGAACATAAGCGAGGGAAGATTCTGGTATTTTATTGATTCTGCAGAACCAACTCTTTCCTTTTTTATCATGCCCACTTTGGAGAAGGAAATATGTGATTTTTCTGGTTGTCGTGGACGGTTTGGTTTGCTGGTGAAGATGTTGTGAATCAGACTGCTGTCGGAATCTCTCTCAAAACCCTTGAGGGTTTTAGGGATTGAGACTGGGTTTCCATGTTGTAATGGAATCGGGGACTTCTGAGTTCTGAGTTACCGTTTAGGAAGTCTGGATGTTCTCTTCGAGGAGCCGGAGTTGAAACATTGAGTGGGTGGTCAAAAAGTGGGGGTGATCATGCATAGGTTCCTGAAAGAGAATTAACGTTTTCTAGAAATCTGTAGCTTGTTGATTAGTAGGAAAGTGTCTTTTGATAGCTCTTGATGCAGTCAGATCAAACTTGAGAAGCATTAACTGTTTTCCTTTCGAATCCAGCATGTCGGAGAAAAGCATGCTCCCTTCGAGGTTCCTTTTTTACATAATAACCACTTCCATGTTCCTTTTGATCCTCTCTTCTCTATTCCTCCTAGAATTCAGTAATACTTCGACCATATCTACCAAAGTATTGAAGCTGATTCTTGTTAATAATACATCCGTTTATTTGAAACCCAGTGCAAAAAATGAACAGGCTGAGGTTTCCTCCCTACCATCCATGACTTCGCAAATTGAGCATAAAGTCCGTCTAGAAGGACAAGGAGAGGGTTTTAGTTTTACGGACAGTGGCGGAAATTTTATCTCTCAAAAAAGGCAAAGAAAAGGCGCATGCGATCCTGATCAGGTTCTGTTGAAAGTTTTTATGTATGACTTGCCTCCTGATTTTCATTTTGGATTGCTGGGATGGAAGGGATACGCTGGTGAAACTTGGCCAAATGTCAAAGATCCGGCTCAAATCCCAACTTATCCTGGTGGCTTGAATTTACAGCATAGTATAGAGTATTGGCTCACTCTTGATCTTCTATCCTCGGAAATCCTGGACATCGATAGACCATGCACTGCTATCAGAGTGAATAATTCGAGCCTAGCAGACATAATCTTTGTGCCGTTCTTCTCATCTCTCAGTTACAATCGCCATTCTAAGCTTCATGGGAAGAATAAAATTAGTGTCAACAGGATGTTACAGAGTAAACTGGTGCAGTATCTAACTGGCCGGGATGAGTGGAAGCAGATGGGTGGGAAGAATCATATCATTGTAGCCCACCATCCAAATAGCATGTTGGATGCGAGAAAGAAATTGGGTTCTGCAATGTTTGTGCTTGCCGATTTTGGTAGATATCCAGCAGAAATAGCTAACCTTGAGAAGGATATAATTGCTCCATACAAGCATGTTGTGAGAACCATACGGGGCGATGCATCTGCTCCATTCAGTAAGCGCCCTATACTGGCATATTTTCAAGGAGCAGTTTACCGAAAAGATGTAAGTGCCTTTTGGCTTTTTATTAAATTGATTATATTTTATTTTACCAGTTGACAAGGATTTATTGCGTAAGCAGTTTTGTGGAGATCACGATGGAGCTTATATTGTCTTTGTCCAAATCTTGAACCTTCTTACTATTTTGGCATGAGGTTGCTTCTTTCAGCTTGCCTCATGAAAGAGGCCATTTTCCACTGAAATCAATCATCTTTTGGTTTATTTCCTGTCACATCCACACACATTTTTTCAGCTTTAAATTGCCTATCACTTATGTCTTCATGCTTTTCATTTTACAGGGAGGTGTGATCCGTCAAGAATTGTATTACCTTCTCAAAGATGAGAAGGGCGTGCACTTTGCATTTGGAAGTGTTCAAGGGAATGGGATCCACAAGGCAGGCCAAGGAATGGCTTCATCGAAATTCTGCTTGAATATCGCTGGTGACACCCCCTCCTCGAATCGCCTTTTCGATGCCATTGTAAATCATTGTGTCCCTGTGATAATCAGCGATGAGATTGAATTACCATTTGAAGATGTTTTGGACTACTCGGAGTTCTGCTTATTTGTCCGTGCTGCTGATGCTGTAAAGAAAGGTTACTTGGTAAATCTTCTCCGTGGAATAAAAGAGGACAAATGGACCAAGATGTGGGAGAGACTGAAAGAAGTTGCACAACATTTTGAATTCCAATATCCATCCCAACCCGATGATGCGGTAGATATGATTTGGCAAGCAGTCTCCAGGAAGATATCTTCGGGGCGGATCAAACTTCACAGAGAGAATAGATACCGCAGATCGCGACTGTTTGAGGGTAACTGACTTTAGAGCAGCTACTTAAGCTTACACCACATAAGATTGTGAATTATATATATATGGGAGGAAATTCTCTTCCTTTGTCCATCTTGATGGCTTAGCTTTCACAATAATGGTTTTCTTTGTACGTTCATTGGTATCAAGGACGACCATTTAGATGAGTACTTGTTTCCGGTAAATATTAGAGATGGGTGTTTATTGTTAGAAAATTTACGTCACACGGAAACTGATTGTTGTTATGTTCCTAATTATCAGCATCTAAACCAAATGCAACAGTTGCCAGGATGAAATCATCTCTGAGTGAAATAGTTCAGAAGCATTGTCTATCATTTGAGCATAAGCATTGTCCAGCATTTCATCTCAAAACATGTAGGAAAGAACCTTATATGCAAATGACAAAGCTACTGTTGCAGTTGTTATGTGTAACTTGTGTGCTGTATGAGTGGGTGCTGATCTAAAAGACTTGAACTGCCTCTCTTCACCTTGACAAAAGACTCCTAAACTTACATAAAAATATACAGAAGATCTGCCAAAATGCATGTAATCCTCCAAACAAAATGTTTGACGCCATAACGAGGCACCCTTTCCTTCCCAAGATATTACCTGGTAAGCTCTCTGCTCTTTAAGCTGTGGCTTAAGAATGTCCATATCTGTTGTGAATGGGATCGGATCCTCCTGGAATTCCTCTTTTGTTTGCTTGGCTAGGGTCAAATGCCGTTGAAGGCGCAGGTGCTGCAGTTTGCTCCTGTAGGTGCTTGGCGATGGAAAGATTCCTTGTTAAATTAGGCAGGCCGTCATGGAAAGTTGATTGCTCTCTCTCCAATCTAGGACGAGGACCCATACGTCTCGTAGCCGAAGCATTATGTGCCAAAAGGGCTAGGACTCCAAAACAGATGAGAACAATTGCCACCTTGGAACTTCCAAGTCCCATGAGGAAATCTGGGCAAAGCAGGAGGAAGAAGAGGTTATTGCTCAACTGACTGGTTTGTGGTATTACTGGAGTTATGACTGTCTTTTCTTCTGTAGCTCATGGTTGAAGAGTAAGCCTGTGTCTCACTATTTATTGCATTTAGGAATAATAGAAAGCGTAAAGTAGAGAGTGGGGTCCCGAGAGAAATAAAGACAATTCAAGATCCACCCCAATGATAAGCCTGCCATGAAGCCAGTAAGGCTGTGTAGGAAGACTCTGACAGGTTTGAACAAAAGTGAAACCTGGAGACCTGCCTACATTCTTGGGGAAGCCAAGTATCTTCCCCATTGTGCTGAGCATCTTGCATTCCTCAGGGTCATCACAACAACAAAATCACGGCCAGAAAAAGGGAAAAGGAAGTCTTTGGAACTCGAGGTAAAGACGGCACAACATGCGGGGCTGATGCCGACATGGCTATTGTCTCGTCTCCTAGGATTGCCTTAAGACAGTCGCCCACGACAAAATTAGGTCGTTTGGCTGTTGTACGGTAATTATTCGTCTTTTGTCGATCCCCTCGTGGCGAGGGCATATAACAATCACGAAATGCCAATGTCGCACGCGATCTACCGATCCAGATCCCATTCTTCTTTCCCTATTATTCCCACTTCATTCCAGCTTTTTTATACCAAATGTGCCTAACTAGTCCTTTCTAGATATTATCCAAGCCGTTGCAGCATCTATGCTCAGAATGGAGGGTGACTAACCAACCGAGCACCAAAAGAAGAATAAAGCAAACCTAAAATAGGGGGGACGAGGGCGTGTCAAACAGATTATTCCAGAGAAAAAGAAAGGCATAAAACGAAAAGTGAAAAACCAAGGCTTGCTTCCCCCACTAACTTTGAATTTCTGCCCATCCACTCAACCGAAAAAGTTGCTAGTCTTGAGTTTCATGTTCTTCACAAACTCGCTTTGCGCTTTTGCTTTGTCTCCATCTCGGATTAGACAGAATGCCACCCGAAAAAGGCAATGACTAGCTATAGCTGAAATTTTTCCCGGGCGCGAATGTTAAGTTCTTTTGAAATCGAGGGAGACACAATACCACCACAAACGTGACAAAGAATTAAATCGTCCATTTCCACCCGAAAAGTACCAGAATAACCAAAGAAAAAGGAAAAGATTAAGCATGAAGACATGCTTCCTCTTCAACCCAGAAATTTTCAACAATAAAGGCAAATACGATTATCTCATACACAGCATCTCGCAGATACAACAGCTCAGGTGACTATCCGGATTTATAAACAGTGAAAACAAACTTCCCCCAGCGAGATTTGGAGATTATGTACACAGAAAATCTTGATGTAACCTCAAGAGTATTTTCAGGTGAAGAATGCATACTTCACACTTCAAATAGATAGATTATATATTCCCTGTTTCTCACTGCTAGAACCACCAGTAAAAGTACACTCTTCTGTAATGCAGATGCCCAGAAATTCGGCCACCTATGATTGGACTGGCTCCTGATGAGGAATCACTGAAGGTCCTGGTTCTATTGTGATCTGCAAACCACGATGCTGTCCTGCCTGTAGCATGAATGCAACTTCACTTGCTGCAAGTGCCGCAGCTTCCTGGTTCAAGGAATCAAGAATCATTTAAATTTAACAGTTTTACCAGTAGATGCTTACTTAATCACCTAGTCATGAAACAACAAGAGTTTGGCCACCACTGAGACAAACCCCCTATTCTCTTGTGTGGACAGATATCAAACTGCGAGTTCAACAAGAAAAAATGCACAAGACTCCCAGCTGAGACAGATAAGAATTTTTCCACAGGGAGAGAGAGAGGAGACTGATTACAAGAACCAAAACCACATTGCACAACCTTGCCACCAGCCAGATAGTGCACTTCCAAAGTTATCTGCTAACGTGTCTTAATCTAGCAAATTGATAGAAATAAGTATGCCAAGTAGCTAACATGCTTCCTCTAGCAAATTCTTAAATACTTATGCATAAACTTAAGGTATTAACAGGATTAAAAGATGGATGAAATTTCCTTCAAGATAATTAAAAAAATAAAAATGAAAGTGTCACTCCAAACCTGTCTTTGTCTTCGACGCTGTAAGATACTTATTGCCCAAGCCATAATGTAGCAAGGAAGAAGAAAGCCAGCAGCTCGAAGCAGGAACAGCTGGAAAGAAAAAACCGGTAAACTAATGCCACAAGAGATAACTGATAAAACCTCTAGTAGTTAATAAAAAATAGAATACTCACAGAGAAAAATGCAGATGCATCATCTTCATCATCACCATTGGTGAGGTATAGGGCATGCCTTAAGAGTAAAAGAGCCATCAACTGCCATCAAAAGGGTAAAGCTCGTTAAAAAAGGAAAAAGTGCAAAATCCAAGCGTAGTTTTTTGACATTAGTGTGATGTTAGAATAATATTGTGAGAAGCAAAGACTTAAGTCCTTCCACTCCCCCCCCCCCTCTCCCTCCCTGCGCTCATGAATGGATTTTGATTTTTGTTTAAATTGACAAGCAGGTGAAGTGTGCATGCATAAACTGAAATTTTGTAAGTCCAAGGAATCAGAAACACATTGCCACTTCAGGGCCCCATGTTAAGTGACATGATTTTATCAAAATCTAATGCATCTCCAAATCACATGACAAGCAAGGCCATTATAATTTATGACTCACAATAAGAGCCGCAGAGCGGCAAAATGCGGCTCCACTTGCATTGTTGTCAGCGTATTCATCATACTCTGCATCCAGAAAATGGCGTTCTGCAGCCATTGCCAAAATACGAGGATCACGTAAATCCAGAGGAGCACCAGCCAGCGTCCAACCCTCACTGCACATCAAACATGAAATATAAGACATCAATATGATCAAATCTGACCTGGTACAAAGCTTTTTCCTTCATAATAAAATATATAATAAAATAAAAAAAAAAACACACTCACACAATGCACTAAGGTTTTACCTTACCATCCTGTCCTCTGCAAAATGTCTAAGAAAATAAACTCTTGAAGATGCAAGTTGAGAGGACAGTAATTCCACTCATAGAATTTTGGCTGGAAATATATGACTGATATGCAATTATTTCTTTAGCTAACTGTCATGGCAAGTGTCCTCAAAAGGGCAAAATCACCCAATTCAGGAAACTTTATCAAGTCCTCAACATCTTTAATGCCAAAAAAGTCAAAAAGAATTATAATTGGAAAAAGAAAAAGAGTCTTTGCCATTATTAGGAAAAATGAATCATTGACAAGTGCAAATTAGAAGCCAACCCATGTCAAACTTTTTAACATCAATCCTACACAGCAAAATGATCCACACAGTAGTTTTCATTCTCCATAAATCGTTGCAGCAAGTTAAAAAAAAAGCTAACTAGTAAATAGTACAAGCATATCAAAGTAAACTCTTGCCTTATGTCAATTGCAGCGTCTTCAGAGTTCGGGGGAGCTGGTGGGGCTGTATAGCCAGGCTCATAAGCCTAAACATCAACAATGAAATTTCCCTAGTGTCAGTAAATATGGAAAAACTCTGCCACTCAGAAAGTGACCATCAATCCATACAATGGTAACATCAAACAAGCCTCTATCCAGTAAGTGGAATAGAAAAACAATAATCCATAAAATTGGATAATTTTAGTAACTGCATGCAGACAATATTGAGTCATACAGTTTTTAGTTGGAGGCAGTACGGTATTTGACAAATTGCCATTTATTTTATGGAGCAGTCAGAGGCAGATCAGAACTTATAAAGAAAAATGAGAGGGGAATAAAAATTCTCTCTTCTTCAAATCATCCTAGTACAATGCAGCATACAACCTAGCAGCCATTGGAAAGACTATAACTGCACTACGTCATAATTATATTTGAAGAGGAAGGGAACAAAAAGATTAATGCAATTTCAAGAAGCAATTTTACTGAGCATGGATTTCATATGTGAGCACCTATACACATCAAGCAACCAACAAATTAGGTAGTTGTAAAAAAAGTTTCAGGTGCTAAGGGGGCTTACCTGATGGCATATTTCACAAATTACATCTCCTTTCTCATTGCACCACCGCTGCACACATTTCCTGTGAGCATACTACACACAAAAGAAAACAAAACCGTTGGACCAGGATTTCAGTGCATCTGATCATACGCTAATGATGCTCAAGTAAACATTCAGGTTTCTATTTTATAGAAGAAAAAAGATGAGATATTCTCGTTGTAATTTTCCAAGGCTTCCAGACCAGATACACTGAGGTCAGGCTTCCATAAGAACAAGCAAACTTTTCAGCACCTTCTACCCCATTGGATTAACATAGCAAAGCTAAAGCACACAGAGCAGCAACACCCACAGATACAACCCTCAGAACTGATGTAATCAAGCATGTATACCACTACCCTGATTGGAAGCACAAAAATAGCCAAGTAAATATGTGACATGGCAGCTGGTACATTATGAAGAAAACTACAAATAACAATATATTATGTCTTTAAAAAAAAAAGTAAAAAAGAGACCCAAAAAAGCATAAACCTTCAAACTGCCACTGCAAGCACAAGGAGTCTCCAAATTCTTAATGCTATCCTCCTCCTGGCAAATGCGACATTCAACAGTCTGAATGAGAGGTTCTTCTTCTTCGCATGTGTCGATGACTTGTATATCCTCGACTTCAATAGCAGAGGTTGCCGGATCAGCAGTGTGAGAAGATGAACCCTCTCCAGCAGGCTTTGCAGCCTTTTCAAGAGATTGTGATCTCTCAGGTGTAATGAAGTGATCCACACAGAGGACAAGATGCTCACTCATTCCGATTATGAAGAAATTTCCTGATACATCAAAAGATTCAACAGAAAATTGGATCAATCCCAAGTAAAACACACCCCCCAAACCAAGCAACAGTCAATTTCCACAACTTAAGTCGCTTTGAAGGCACAGAAGCATGTTTTGAGCTACGACATCACCGATGGAAGGAGAAACACTTAAACATCTTATATCTACAAACCAAGCAGTTTTGACTGTTGAAAAAAATCAATGACTGTAATTATCTCGAGATACTCCCACCTGGATGCTTAAATTCTCCATCCTCTCTTATTATTCAGCACTTGCACCAATTAAAATAGAATCAGAAATATAAGCTATTGAGTTCCATTTGTAAAATCGTCAAAAACAAGATTCACCAACTACTCAATGAGAAATACATCAGTTAAAAGACATCATTTTCTACGACAAACCCCCGTCTTTCGCCCAACAAATCCATCATTCCCCACAAATGCACCCGACATACTGAAACAAAGACCGGGCCTTTCCCCATCTCCACAGACCAAAAATGCCATCTTGACTTCCCACTCTCGGCTCTCGGCAACCGGCCGGAGAAATCGAAACGACGGACTTCACAAACGCCAGACCGACCGACCGCGAAACAACCCCGATCCTCAACCTCGACAACCCCGACGACCTCAAGGATTCCCCCGCCCCCCGTTGACCCCCACCAAAAAAAAAAAAAGAACCACCCGCAGACGACTCCTCCGCCTCGTCCCCATCAACAATCCGGCACAACAGGCGGCGCCATTCGCGTCCGGAGGACACCAAAAACCCACCCAAATCGGCACTCCGGAACCCTAATTCTCCCCCAAAAAAACACAACAATGACAGCACCAGATCGAACGCGGCCGGCAACCGACGCCGCCGAGGACCGGATCGTACCTGGGGAAAAACCGGGTCGGGGCAGGCGCGGGTTCCGGGTCGGGTCCGGAGCTCCAAGAGAGAAGGCGAGCTTCAGCAAAGGGAGAGAAGAGAAGAGAAGAGGAGACGAGGAAGGAAGAAGGAGGAGAAGAGCGAGTTTTGTACGCGCGACGACGACGGACCGGCCGGTGGGTGGTGTGTGGGGACGTTAACACCTCGGCACGTCCGGTTCGTGGAAATTGACGTTAACTCTTCCGAAAGTCCGCTTCGTGGAAACCGACGTTTGCTTCTGCCGTCTTGACCCCGTGCCCGCGGGGGACGGAAGGACTGACGGCCGTTAAGAACCGCCGTCACGGTCGCGTTCCGATTTTCTGCCGGCGTTTCCTTTAATTATCTAGAAACTCAACTTATTATAGTCCGTGGACCTTTTCTTAGGCCACTTGATGACCCCCGCGGCCTAATTGCCAAGTTCTATAGGCCTTCTAGATGTGCAATTTTTGACTTATCGCATTAATTTAGTGGATAGAGTTTGGTATATTGGACATTATTCGTTACGTGTATATTCATTAAAAAGATAGATCGGGTCGGGTCAAAAATAGTCCAACTTAAATTGATCTATTTTTATTTGTTCTGATCCATTTTCATATTTGATGCAAATTTAGTGACTCGAATCGATCTAAAATCCAATTTTACCAACTTTTCTCCTTGAACTATTGCCTTCAAAGAATGGGCTACTCCATGCGCCGACTTGTCGTGTTAGTGAGGATGCTTGAGAGATGGGTTATGGACTAGGGCAAGAAGGTGGTGGTAATGAAAAGTTTGAGTTTCTTTCATCAGAAGAATGACGTGTTATAGTATTGTGAAGTTGCGAGCTAGAAGAAGAAAATCTAACGATAACAGAAGCAAAGTGAACAAATGGAGAACACCACCGGTCGTGAAATTGGGGAGGATGAGAGAAGCAACCGGCAAAGAATGATCAACGTGAGTTAAGCCTGAACTATTTATTATATGGGTTGAAAGTTTCTAATAACTGACCATTAAAAGCCATCTATCTTAGACTTTTAGCTTTAAAACCCATTATGACACGTATTTTAAGTTTAAGATGACTCGTTTAGATAAATATGGATTAAAATATGGGTTCGTGACCTATTTTGAGAGCCCTAATTATGTGTTGGTTAATCCCCACCTTTTTTCTAATGGATCGTTGCACTCCCGTGTCTTGTGTGACGATCTACGACTCGCTGTCACGAAGAGCTTTTGTATGCACATGCAATTTCAGCTTCCTGAGGATTTGCACGCGCGATGGGTAGACATTAGACAGAGCTCGTGCACAAGTCGAGACTCCGATGAGAGTTCGTGTTGCTATCGATATTCCCTTGTTTGCCAACCACTAAACTCTAGATGGATTTCATTGACCATTTCTTGGGCAAATTAGACAGGCCGCATACCATGTTTTTCGCCTTGGTGTTGGGTTGACAGCTTTTTATTTGTTAAATTACAAGTGGATATATCATATTTCATTGATTATTATAATGTAGTAGCCATCTAGATGTTGAACCATGCACCAAGTAAAAGGCGCGTTGGAGGACTTCTAGCTCAAGATCTAAAAAGTGCCACAAACTGTGCAGAAACTGCCCTGGACAACAAAATTTTCACGCTTGTACTCCATAATTGTTAATTAAAAGAATTAACCCTATCATTGGTCCCGAAAGTTCTTCTAGCTATATATAGTAATTACAATATTTTAACTAAAAATACATATAAATTTCTACACTCAGCTCAAAAAATTGATGACAGTGGTCCAGCCTAAGGACCTTAAATAAAGGCCCCGGTTATCGGAGCCCTCATTCCAGATTACAAAAATGGAAGGATAAACCGCTGGGGGTCCTAACGGGTTTGCCCTACCCTCCCCCAGGCCGGACGTGGCTCTGTTGTGCTGACCTCTCGACGACTGTCAGCCCAGTATCCTAGAATGATGGCAGCTGGTTAGGCAAACCCGTTACTTTCAATTGACATTGAAATTTGTGCTCCTCGATTAGGGAAAAAAAAACTTGTTTCCACCAATCAAAGGCAAGAATCATTTTATGGCGACTTTTACTTGACACGTCTATTTTGCAGAAAAAAAAAAAACGTAAATTTAATATTATATTTATAAAAGTAATCGTTTATAGAACTAGATAAAATATGTTACCTACTAGTATTTTCTAAGGGATGGTGACAATCACTTTCCAAAACTATTTTTTGAATTATTGATTTTCTATGAAAGGCAGTTATCACGGCGTGGGAAGATTTGACGCGATCAAACCGAGGACCTTTTCCAAGAAGCAGCACCGGCGACCTTAATTTACGACCTCAGGTTCTTGTCGGGACTTTTTGATCTCATTGACCATTGACCCGTTTGTTCTTGCCGTGTACGTGCTTATCAGGTAAAAGCATTCCCGTCTTGTGCAATTGGAGTGATTCTTGCCCCCATTTTCTGCAGCTAGTCATTATAACTTCACCAGCCAAAAAAAGTAAGAAAGGAATGAATTATTTACTGGGCATATAAGCTGGGGATGAGCAACCGGTCGGTTTAATTCAAGAATCGAAATGAACTGATCTCACAAGACAAGTACCTAGCCGTCCACATGGGGGATTGGTTCAGTTCCCTATTCTTGACTTTGAATTGATTGGTTCTAATTGGGAAGGGAACCGAATCGAACCCACTTTACTAGTCAATTCTAAGCCGATTTGTATGGAGATCAGTTTGGTTTTCCAATTCCCGACTTCGACTCAATTGGGTTTACTCTAGAATTGACTAGTTCGATTCCAGACCGATTTTAGGGTTAATTAATACAGTTTTCAATTCCAAAAAATAAACACCACAAGATCGCCCTAAGCGGGACGGTCTATTTGTGACTCAATTGTGAAATTATAGATTAGAGAGAGTGAACAAGAGGTTAATACTTCATCCATGGGCCTAAAGGGAAACGAGCCCATGGTCTCATGGGCTTTCTCTCAACCCAACCCCATTTCACATTCAATAATTTAGCTTCGAATTTTCAAATTAGAATGTGAAAATAATCATGATTTGGGTGCTGCGATGATATTGTTGAACTAACTTCAGTGCTTCGAAGAGAATGGTTTGAATCTTTCAATCTTATATTGTGTGGCATATGTTACAAATCTGAAAGGCAAATACCACAAAAAATTTCAAATTATATAACACAAATGCTCTAATTTTTTTTTTTTGTGACACAACAATTCCTAAATTTACAATTATTCTTTTTGTCAAGTAAAAACCTGAACTTATATATATATGACATGTATACCTTTTATTACAATTCCATCTAAAAAAAATATTAGTAAAAGTTCAGGATTTTTTACAATATAATTTCTTTTTTTGGGTATTCGCATCACAATGGACAAGTTTAGCATTTTTAGATACTCAACAAAAGTTGGATATGTTTATGTTACGGTGGGTATAGTCTGGGTTTTTTGTGGTATTAACTATTCTTAAAAAATTGGGAAAATTTCAATTAAGGGCCTGAAGTGAAACCGTTTTCTCAAAAAAGGGGTTAAAGTGGATATTGTATCAAATAAAGGCCCAAAGTGTTCGATTTAGTCTCGAATAAGGGTTTCAACTTGAAAACCAGTCAAATCTTATTTGCAGCTAGGGGTATTTTTGTCTAAAGACTTTTTTTTTCTTTTTCCTTTTTGTTTTTCTTTTCTTTCTTTTTTCATATTGCTCACCTCCTTCTTGACAAATGCATCAGACTCCTCACGCACGAGCTTGCACAAGTGCAAAACAATTTGAACAATTTAGGAAAAGAAGAAAACGAAAAGATATTCGAGAAGTTATGTAATTTTGCAAAACTGCAAATTGTGTGCTTCAGTTTTGCAGCCTCCCCATCAGCAAACTTCAAAGCGCATGCTCTACATTATGCAATTTTGCATCCTCACCCAAGAACTCATCGATTTCGGCATAAGTCGGTTTTTAAGTTATTTGCCACCACTCACCTTCTCCGATGACGATAATGAACTTGAGAATCAAGAAATATCCATTAGTGGGTTTTGTTTTTATTCAATTTGCTTGTAAAAACTTATTATGGCAATTAAAGTAACAATTTCATGCTCTCCCCGCCAATGAAATTGCCTATGCCACAATAACTTTCACTCGTAGCTTCTTGGGAATGTTTTATTGGGTCCGGGTTGGATTATTCATAACATTCATAGACTCAGCTTGCATTGAGGTGGAATATGTGGCTTCTTGAGAGGGTCCAATTGTGTCGTGCATGCTAGTTATTTTCAAAGGCTGCTGAATCATTCTAACCTATGATTGAAGATACTCACCTTTGATGGCGATTTGAATCAGACAGCACTCAATTTAAAAAACGAATGACTCTGGTCTACACATGTTCAAACAAATTTGCCTCTCTAACTCTAAAATATTATCTACACAGATTTGAGAGAGAATAACAAGATGAAAAAAGTGCAAAATTGCTCAGAAATTCCCAAAATAATGTATTTCATTGAACAAATCAATGCACATGAGTATCACAGAGATTCCTCAAAAACCTCTATTAAATTTGGCTTAGGCACTTCAATTTGGCTTCTCCTCGCTAAGATCGATCATAGCCTGCGTGAGCACCGATTTGAATTCAAGCATCGACGACAATGAGGGCAGCAAGGTAATGGCTTACACCTCATCATGCTTCGTGCCTGACCCCGACCACAAGATGTGGGGATCGAATCAAGCTGAGCGTCACATCTTGGTCCACTCGTGCTCGATCTAGGGCTTGGATTGACCTCCATCTTTCAACAAAGGTACTGGAATTGCTATTGAGGGCAATGACAAAGGAGGTTGAGGGCATTGATGGCTAATTTGGCAAGGAAGATAGAGATGGACTTTGGAGAACGCGATCTAAAGAGTGAAAAAGGCGAAGGCACGATGATGATGAAGAAAAGAAAGAGAAAGAGAAAATAAATTAAAAAAAGAAGGAAAAAAAGTCTATAGACGAAAATACCCCTAGATGCAAATAAGATTTGGTTGGCTTTTAAGCTGATGCCTTATTTCAAAAGTTTGGCCACTTCAGGTTCTTGTTTGAGGTAATGCCTATTTTAGGTCTTTTTTGAGAAAAACGGTTCCACGTTAGGCCCTTAATTGAAATTTTCCCTAAAAAATTTAACGCGATAAATCTATGGTATTTTATATATTCTTGCTAATAAGTGTTGGGGACACTTAAATAAATCAAAAAAAAAAATACACTATACTTTCCATCAAAGCGAATAATCGATATTGCGAAGATCTAACATTTCCATTACACCCATTTATTTATTTTTCTTTTCTTCACCTTTTTATTTTTATTTTTTTTCCTTCTCTTTTGGCCAACTTCTTTTCTTTAAATTAAACCTTCGATCGCGCAAAAAAGCAGAAAAACCCTACGCAAACCGCGCGATCGCTGCTTGGGGGTTTTAGCGTCGCCATGGCAGAGGAGGTGCCGCCGGAGCTCGCCGCCGGGGAGAACCCACCGGCCGCCGAGGACATGGAGCTCGTGGCCGGGGAGCCCGACACGAAGGCCGATGAGGCCGCGGCCGGAGACGGCGGCGGCGAGGAGCCCAAGGCGAAGCGCCCGAGGGAGGAAGAAGAAGAGGAAGGGGAGGAGGAGGAGGAGGACGCGGAGGAGGGCGGCGGCGGCGGCGCGGCGAAGAAGCAGAAGGTGGAGGAGAAGTCCGTCGAGGAGGAGCGCCTGGAGAAGGGTCCGGGTCCGGGTCCGACCAAGGTCGGGCCCAAGGAGTTCGGGTCGGCCGTGGAGATGTTCGACTACTTCTTCAAGTTCCTCCATTTCTGGCCCGCCAACGTCAATGTCAATAAGGTACGGCGAGGATGCGAATGTTTAGCTTCGGCTTGCGATTTCTTTCCTGGATTTCTTGCATTTCTGTTGAGCAATAAGAGGTAGAGTGTGAGTTCAATTCAAGCGTTTGATTGTTCTGGAGTGTATTCGTTTGAGTGCCGCAATTTGTTTGTGATGTGTCGGCGATGGTTCGATCGGTTGGACTTGAATTGGTCGAATTCGGAAGCTCTTAGTTTCTGAGGTTGAATGGCAATCAAATGATCGAACAAATTTCTCGCCTTTCGGCGGTGTTCGATGTTGGGTTGTCAATGACAAGAGAAGGAACTGGGTTTTCTTGTGAATTGCATGTCCTCCCTACTGCTTGAGGCAAGATCAATTTGATCATCCACTGTTCTTTCTGAGAAAAAAGAAGAAGAAATCTGGGATTTTTGCTGAGGGAAGATAAGTTGTTCCTTGTACATTGGTCAGCTGAAAGTAGGCTGTGTATTGTCAGTGTTCTCCACTTAGGTGGAGATCTCACTCGAGCTATGTGGAATGGAATTTATTTGAGGGTGACATAGTGATTTTTTCTGATTAGAAAACAAGGCAGAACTACCCTGTTCAACTGCTACGACGAATGAAGAGATACGGGTCTCCGTCTTTGGAATTTGGAAACGGTCTATTGTGATATGCTGAGCACATTGTTTTCGTGAGTGCTATTATAAGTTTGTTTTGCAGGGAAGATCTGTCTGGTAAGCATTAGGAAGTCCTGGGCAGGTTGTTGTGCTGGTAATGTGCCCAATAGAAGCATTATCTTGATCATGCGAAGGGTAATGTACAGATAGGATCTCTTACCTGCTTGTTAGGTGTGTGATGCACATTTTTATCATGCTAGTAACAAGTGATCACCACATCGACTGACTAACTTGATTTTTGTGTCCAAGAGAAAGAATTTAATCACATACTGAATGATCGAGTCATACTCGAATCATGTAGTGGATTCAGTCAAACCAATTGCATGTTACATCTCAATTTTTTGGAGCTTCTGGCTTTATAATCGTATTGATAGCCCATGCTTTATGCTAATTTTTTCCTCCCACAATGCAGTATGAGTACATGACGTTGCTGGAGTTGATTAAGAAGGGGCATTCAGAGCCAGAGAAAAAAATAGGTGCAGGAATCAAGGCCTTTCAAGTCCGATTTCATCCAACATTCAAAAGTAAGTGCTTCTTCCTTATAAGGGAAGATGACACCATGGATGATTTCAGCTTCAGGAAGTGCGTGGACCACATAATCCCATTGCCAGAGGAAATGAAAGCCAAAGATGGGGTCAGCAGGGCATTAGGTGGTGGCAAAGGACATGGAGGCAGAGGAGGTGGTGGACGAGGTGGCCGCGGTCGTGGAAGGGGCAGGAAAGGAAGGCATTGAGGTTTATGATGATGTCAATGTTAACCTGTTGCTGATGTGGCTTGGAAAGAAAAAATAGCACCAGGGGTTTTTGTCGTACTCCCTTATTTTGCTTTGCTATTGCAAATGCACATGCTGTGCTGCCGGGTTATGCTTGTATCGGATAGTCATGCATCATTTTCTTGTTTAGCAGCTCTTGTTCAAAGAGAGAAGTGATTTCTTAACTAAGGTTTCGGATTCTTGCGCAACTTTTTATTGTACTACACTATGATCATGAAATGCAGAATGCAATGGTTGTTCTAGCTCGATTGGATCAAGCGTGATGTTAAAGGCGAATATTGACTAATGTTATTCAGTTCAATCACCGGCTTGTGGGCTTCATTCCGATGAGGTGCCTAACTTGACTTTGATAGCGGAAAAGCAAAGGGTAAAGCCTATGAACAATGACTAGTCCTAAAGACCTGATGCTCTGCATTTCTCGGCTAATCCGAGTTCTAGTTTTGGTGATTGGTGTCATAATCAAGTCGAGTAGATTTCTGGTTGAGGTTCATTGCCCCGGATGGTGCTCCGACTCTTACATTTCAGTTCCAAATAGGTTACTGAAAGCGAACTGCTGAGAACTACGCAGTTCTGGTTGGCAATGGCAAATGCAAGCGAATTCGGAAATGCCTTGCCTTATGCTATCTTATTGTTCGAGAAAATCTTCTTGCGCTACTTCATATGGCAAGGTTGCTCTTCTTTGCATTGACTCATCAGATTCGATGATTCTCATGATTCATCAGATTCGACGATTCTCATGTACTCGAACTACTTCAAGGTGTTCACCATTGGCATTGTGCCGCAGCTATCTGCACAACCCTGCCCTCATCATCTTGCGGGACCCTTTGAAGGCAATAAAAGTCTGGATTGAATCCTAATTAAGTTCACAATAATGGATGAAACTAACGGTTACAGCCGCAACATATCTCCTTTATTTACTTAGAAAACAAAAGTTAAAAGCGTATCATGGCAACAGAGTGGAAGATATCATCAGCTCATGGATGACAATGCACGACAGTTCGAACACCATACGCATTTTATCTGCAATGCTGACTATATAGATATACATAAATCCTTCTGAATCTTTTTACTTGGGTCCAAGTTCAGAAGTATCTATGTACTATCATACATACGTATTTACGTAGATACGTACGTGGAAATATACGGCTACTGAACTTTTGTTTGGAACATCCTTATGGGGCAAGAAGGCTACTTCTGAGGTTCCTGTACCAGCAGATCCAAACGTTGTAACTGTTCCACGAGCCCCCCTATTGAAGTTAAACCCCTCATCATTGAAAGTCATTAACTCATGCATTATAGCCGCCATTAACTATGGATTAACACCCAAAGATACAGCAGAAAATTGTTAAACCGCATTATGTCATGGCGTATTTCGTACGTATTTTGTACATGCATGTACTACATCTCCCGCACTTTCCTTCCGAATCCAACCCTCATCAACAAAACGCTAGTCCCCATGCAAGTGGAATTCTTGTTGAGTTTGACAACCCAAGAATCCTCGTTGTGTTCCCAAAGCCTACCAGATTTTCTTGGAATCGAAGAACGAGTGCATGATTCCGCAACCTTCCCATAATTATTAGGTTCCTCTCTCTCTCAAATTCATCTCGTAACTCTCAAAAGATCGAGAGAAACACGCGTTTAGCCAATAAATGAGATTGATGATGGTAGTTCATGCATATGCATGGCCGGTTTTATCCGCGGGACGGCGCACGATCGCCCATGACATTAATTGCAGTTGGTGTTCATTCATCTGTATTTATACACAACGCGCCACTCACCTACCAGTGTTGCACGAGAACAACCTTGGCGATGGCCAGTCATCACCACCAAGCAGTGAAGCTCGAGACGTCAGGCTCCGACTACGACTTCATCGCAAAAGATGAAGACCTTTTGTTTTTTTCGAATGATCACTTGCCTAATCTTGGAATCTGGTATTACACCAGTCTTCTCTTTCTCTTTCTCTTTCCGCTTCTTGTGTTCTTTCATTTGCTTTTTGGGTGCAGTAGTAAAAAGCATATATAAAGAGTCCTAACACGCTTCTCTCGCTTTTTTTCCCCTGAAAATATGAAAATAAAGCAGTCGAAGAACGTATATTTCTTCGTTCGATTGGCAGTATAATCTGTCGATTCACGAGTCTTTTCCGATGTTGGCAACATCATATCCAGATGAGACTTGGTACTCCAATTTAGATACTGTTGAGCACAGTAATGCTGGTGTCGTCGAAGGTAGGTGTAGATTTTAACTCTCTGATACATTTCTTGGAGTATGTATGATAGTCCTTGCTTCTGATTTCATTGACTGACATTGCAGATGATGCCATTCACCTTGGCGGTGTGAATGGGTTATTAGAAGAAATTAAGGAAATGAACGGGTTCTTCGAGACGGGAAAAAAGGCGGTGTCGTCGGGTACCCATGGAGATCGACCAGGCTTGCCTGATAACATGGCTATGGGTAATGGATCGTCAGGATTAAGTGTGGAACGTGATGGCAAAGAATTGGAAACCAGGACCCGCATCAAGATGTTGTCCCGCGAAGCCATCTCCGAGTACTTCTACATGCCGATCACACAAGCCGCCAAGGAGCTCAACGTCGGGCTGACGCTCCTGAAGAAGAGGTGTCGGGAAGTCGGGATCCGCCGGTGGCCCCACCGGAAGCTCACGAGCCTCCAAACCCTTATCAAGAACGTCCAGGTCCATATCAATGCCTACAGAGTTCTACAGTCTTTCTTGAATTTGGACCCACAAGGACGATGATTTGACGCTGCGCCACTTTATGAATCGATTTTCGTGAACCGATTGCAGGAACTGGGATGTGGAGAGGACGAGAGGAAGCTGCAGGAGGCGATAGAGTTGCTGGAGAGGGAGAGGAAGCTGATGGAGGAAGCGCCGGACCTGAAGCTGGAGGACAAGACGAGGAGGCTGAGGCAGGCGTGCTTCAAGGCCAACTACAAGAAGAGGAAGCTTGTTCCATGAACATCATCGTGATATATGCGAGATTCGTATATGTTCTCTTCTGGATGTCTGACCTAGGATAGCATGTAGATTTGATCTGTTTCCTCTTCTTCTTTTTTTTAGCAGTTGTTTATCTTGTTTGATTAGATATGAAATGAGGACAATGATGATTTGCGCATATTTTGTCACCATATCTTGGCTCAAGATCACTATGGAGATCCATCTGCAATTTCATTCTAGGGGAAGGTAATTTGATTCGGAAATTTAAAGGAGCCATGCTTATCTTTTTCAAGAAAAAAGGCTGTTGAAATCAGCAATTAGATACCATTTTCATCAACAAAGGGCTTCGCAATGGACGTCGTAAGTCGAATTTCTTGCATGTTTTTGTATTTGTAAGGCAAGCGTGAGTTGAATATATTTACCGGTTCCTTGGATATTATCACCAGATTCACTACTCACTCTTAAGTATGATTAATAAGATTTAACGATTCAAATGAATTTGGGATACATGCATTTGAGCCACCACACACAAGACATGCGAGAGCTTATTTTAGTGGATGGCAATGAAATTTCAAAAGAATGACGAGGTTTCTATTGGTCCCTACATAAAGTCCACTCCCATTCCATCGTGTGAAAAATGAAAATAAAAATTCAACGTGAATAAAAAAGGAAAAAGAAAAAAAGAGCTTGAGATAGACCTTTTTATCTTTTTTTGTTTTTTTTGTTTTTTAAGATAAGAGATGCATAGATTTTGCCTATAAAGAATACAAGATGGAGGCCTGGCACCAACAAAAGACAAACACTCAAGAAGACAAAAGTCTAATGCGAGTGTAGGGGTGTCATGGTTCCAAAAGAGAAACCAACAAAAGCGAAAAGCAAGAACAAAAAGACTAATAAACAAACGCTAGAGAACCTCCATCAATAAAAAATAGACGGATGTAAATCCTAGCTCCGTTGAAGTCTTCTGTTCTTAGGAATGTCCGGGACATGCTTAAGAGTCGTCGCTTTATCTTTAATAGCCTTCTGGAGGTACATCTTCATCGCCGGAAGGAAGAGGGTCTGGTTGCAAAATAGAATGTTATTCCGTTCTTTCCAAATGATGTAACACAGGGCTCCAATGCTAAAGCGAGCCAAAGTTTGATAAAAGCTACTATCCGCAAAGCACTTGGTAGCCCAAGCAAGATTCTCCATCCACAGTTTGTTACGCCAAGTACGATTGAATTTTGCCGCCCAAAAAGAAGCAAGATTACCCGTAACATGGCAAGCAAAAAACAAGTGATCTATAGAATCTGGTCTACACGAGCAAAAAGGGCAATTTGTAGCCATAATTCTACTATAAGAGATAAGCAAGATCTGAGTCGGCAACCGGTTTCGAGTAATGAGCCAAAGATGTGTTTGATATCAAGGAGGCATAGAGGAGCTCCAAATAAAGGACGACCAAGAGACCATATCACCCTTAGGCCGAATTAACTCCCATGCAGAGGCAATAGAGAAACGACCGGATGGGTGATGGAGCCACTGAAAACGATCTTCTTCCTAATTGAACACCGGGAGGGGATCCCACCAGTTGACCAAAATATTGATAACATACCATTCCATTGGAGTGGCAAAGCCATCCGCAACCGAAGCCAGCTGCGAGATACCCGAACGGTAAATGTCTTGGTTAGAGAACACACTGTACAGCGGACCCTTAGGATGCCACGGATCGAACCAAAAAGAGACCGAACGCCCATTCCCAATAGTCCACCTGAAGTGCTGTTGGAAATGCTTGCGAAGGTCCAAAATCTTTTTCCAAGCCTACGAACAAAGCGTAAAACGAGGGACAACCCAAAAATTCTTTTGCTTTAAGAAGGTGGAATGAATCCATTTGCACCAAAGGGATTCCTTATCAGAAAAGAGAATCCAAATGTGCTTAAGCATTGAAGCTACATTACTCTCACGTAAGGTACAAATACCAAGGCCTCCTTCTTTTTTCGAAAGACAAACATCACTCCAGGAAACTTTAGCACCACCAGGTCCCATCATCGGGCCTTTCCATAAGAATTGCCGAAAAATTTGTTCAATACGATTAAGGACAGAGCAAGGTAAAAAGAAGACATGAGCCTAAAAAGCTTGGATAGAGTGAAGCACCGACCTTATGAGTTGCAACTGTCCCGCAAAGAAGAGGAATCTGTGAGTCCATGATTGAATTCAAGCAGTAATTGTATTCACAAGAGAGATGCAATCCACCTTTCCCAATCTTGAAGAGATGACAGGTACTCCAAGGTAACGGAAAGGAAGGGAGCCCAACTGGTAGCCCAACTTGTTCAAAATATCATCACGAAGAGCAAGAGAGCCCCTAGAGAGGAAAACTTCACTTTTCCTTAAGTTTGGTGTGAGCCCACTCCAACTAGAGAAATTATCAATCCATTCCTTTAGTAGCTCAATAGAAGCCAAGCTAGCTTCAGCAAAGGACCTTTTTATCTTTTTCATTAAAAAGAAACAAGAAATTTGCGTTTCAATTTGTAATTCTGGATAAAACAATTAAAAAAATTATAGAGAAAAAGTGATAAAAATTTCGCTACGCAACATGTTCTTATCAGCTTGTGAGCACCCCTATTCGATTGGAACTTTTTGCCGACTGACTAACCGATGATGCTAGGTCCTTATTTGAAAGGACCGTAACAACTTCAAGTGCTTCTTTGAAATTAATATGGATATTTCAAGTTCTTATTTAAAATAATATTCACTTTAAATCATTTTTCAAGAAAATGAAGATACTCCGGATTTTTATTTGTAATTTTTTCAAAAAAGCAACTCAAAAAAAGAAATTGTAGAAAAAAAAGTGAGAAAAACTTTGCTGTGCAACACTCACCGGTGGACAACTTTTCATCGTAGAGGTTCCAGGTCGAAATTCTGCAGCTGCTAACACGTCTTAAATGAGATCGAAACTCCACAGCTGCTAACACGTTTTAAATAGGGCCATAGTGGTGGGGTCCTGTGCTAGTCTCTCCCGAGGTATAGGAGACCGGTCCTTCGGTGCTATCCGGGCACAGGAAATCGTGGTGGAGTCCTCGGTTACCAAAAAAAAAAAATTTGCCGTGCAACATGTTCACATCAGAGCCTGCGAGCAACCCCTCGAGTTCGCGCCGTTCCATTTCGCAGGAAACCTGTCTTGCCAACTTCCATCGGTTCTTGTCCTAAAATATGGAGCAAGAACGCGTCCTCGAGCATTCCTCGTCTTCGGTTCGAAACCGATCACTCTCTCCGCTTTCGTCGGGGGATTGAACCAGCCGGCGTCCTGCATCGCCGGCGGCCGGCGGCGGCGGCGGAGGAACGTCAACCCACGAAGGGAAACGAGATCATGAAGCTGCTCGCATCCCTCAATTCCAGTTGCTCCGTCTCTCTTTCCTCTCCTCCTTCTTCTTCTTCTTCTTCGCTGGTTTCAGTACTGTCAACAGTCCTCAATGCCCAACACGTGCGCCCGGCGGTTCCCTCTTCGTGCTCTCCGGGCGCGACGGAGCACTTGCTTTCTCTGATCAAGTCGTGTGCCCACGACTCCCATCTGCGCCAAATCCACGCCCGCATCCTCCGCACCCGCTCCCTCGAAGAACCCACCATTTCCCTCCGCTTCTTGTCCCGCGCCGCGTCGTTCGCGCCGCTCGGTCGCGTCTCCTACGCCCGCCGCTTCTTCTCTCAGATCAAGAACCCGTCCCTGGCCGAGTTCAACGCCATGATTCGGGCTTATTCCGGGAGCGATTCGCCCGCGGAAGGGCTCTACTTGTACAGAGAGATGCGGCGGCTCGGCCAGAGGACTGACCCGTTGACCTCTTCTTTTTGCGTTAAATCGTGTATAAAGATGGAGTCTTTGACGGGTGGCTTGCAGATTCACGGAAGGATTGTGAGAGACGGGCATCAATCCGACAGCCTTTTGCTCACTGCTTTGATGGACTTTTACTCGATTTGCTATAAGAGCGAGGAAGCCTGTGCGGTGTTTGATGAAATGCCCGAGAGGGACACGGTTGCTTGGAACGTGT
Source organism: Eucalyptus guilfoylei (assembly GCA_016097605.1). Lineage (NCBI taxonomy): Eukaryota > Viridiplantae > Streptophyta > Magnoliopsida > Myrtales > Myrtaceae > Eucalyptus > Eucalyptus guilfoylei. Next base: position 3,292,240 of record CM027861.1, read on the forward strand.
TGATTTCGTGTTACTTACGTAATCGCCGGACCCGTGATGTGTTGCCGGTGTTTGATGCTATGATTGGTGGAGAGTGCGGGTGCCAACCAGATGATGTTACTTGCTTGCATGTCCTTCAGGCTTGCACTAGCTTGAACGCGCTGGAATTCGGTGGGAAGGTCCACGAGTATATTGATGAAAGAGGCTATGGTGATGCTGTCAAGCTTTGTAACTCTCTTATTACAATGTACTCGAGGTGTGGATCCATGGATAAGGCTTTCATGGTTTTTAAGGGAATGCGAGTTAAGAATGTGGTTTCTTGGAGTGCTCTGATTTCTGGTTTAGCCATGAATGGGAGGGGAAGAGAGGCAATTGAAGCGTACCTGGCAATGCTGAGAGCAAATGTTGTTCCTGATGATCAAACGTTCACAGGAGTACTTTCAGCTTGCAGTCATAGTGGATTGGTTGATGAAGGAATGTTGTTCTTTGAGGGAATGAGCAAAGATTTCAAAATAACGCCTAATGTCCACCACTATGGATGTATGGTTGATTTATTGGGTCGAGCTGGCTTGCTTGATCAGGCGTATGAACTAATATTGTCGATGTCGAGCAAGCCTGATTCAACGATATGGAGGACCTTACTCGGGGCTTGCAGGATTCATCGCCACGTCGCCCTTGGAGAACGTATAGTGTGGCATTTAACCGAACTCAAGGCTCAAGAAGCAGGGGATTATGTTCTGTTACTAAACACTTATTCTTCTGTTGGTGACTGGGAAAAGGTGACAGAAGTCAGAAAGTTCATGAAAGAGAATGGGATTCAGACAACGCCTGGATGTACAACAATCACATTGAACGGAATTGTGCATGAATTCACTGTGGATGATGTGTCACACCCGCGGCAAAATGAAATTTATACTATGTTAGATGAGATTGGGAGTCAGCTGAAGATTGCTGGTTATGTCCCAGAAATATCATCTGAGCTGCATAATCTAAGCTCCGAAGAGAAGGGTTATCGGCTTTCTTATCACAGTGAGAAATTAGCTATTGCTTTTGGTGTCCTTGCAACTCCACCTGGCACAACTCTTCGATTAGCTAACAATCTCAGGATCTGTGTGGATTGCCACAACTTTGCCAAAGTCCTTTCGAGTGTTTATGATCGGATAGTAGTAATCAGGGATCGTTCAAGGCTTCATCACTTTCAAGGAGGACATTGCTCCTGCAATGACTATTGGTAGGGATGAATACTAAAGGTCAGAAGATGCAACAAATGTGCTCTAGCACAGGTACTCAAGAACAGTGGCATTTGGCTAGACTTGGATCATTGACATGGTGTACACAGAGTTGGCTAGAGCACCAGTGAGTTTATCTTGGGGAGACCTTCGGGATTGGTAGTATGACTGTCTAGGACCATTGTATTATTGGATGAGTGGTCTTAGAGCCTGAGATGCCCGAACAGTTCCCTCTTCATAGTTCTATCGTCTGCATTGCTGAACTCTAGCAACTATGCAGAAGGAATTCATCCAAGCCTCCTGAAAATTCTTTTGAGAGGCACTTTGAAGGGGGAAAGTTTATGCAGACAGGATCTTGCCTAACATCTCCAGCAAAAAAGTACGTGACAAAGTAGCAAGACCCAAGAACCGTTTTTGGAGCGATTAGTCTATGAGGATACACAATCAGGACTATACTGGTTCATCAACGTGACCCTGAAGAAAGCAAATTGGTAGCACAAGCACCTTGCATAGGCAATTGAAAGGTTGTCAAACTGCTTACGACATACTCAGATCTCAATAAGAGTTGCGTTGATGAGCTCGCATCTTATTTTACTTTTGAGTGATATCAGATTTGTTCAAATTGGTCGCAGGCTTGCAGCACCTGCAAGGGCACGTGGCCTTATTACAAGATGGCTTTATTTAAAAGCAACCTTTCTATGCATAAGACCATCATTCATATATTTAGTGTGTATTTCAATAAGTGGATCCGATTCACTTCGACTCTCCAACTGTGTTTTCACAGGTTGTTGACCTTTTGAGAAGCATCCCCTACTCCATATTAGCCTAGACAACTATTCGAAGCTTGGATTGGGAGTTTGCTTGCTCTTTATCCAGCATACCACTCCAGTGCCAGTTCAAGTGCGTCAAGAAGAGATTCAGAGTGGAAAACTTACTGGGATAAGACGGCAACATCGATAAGAGACGATATAATGAAATATTCATCACCGCGAGTAATTAGGGTGCAATAACATCCCTCCAATCATCCAAAGACATGTAACACAATCACGAACAAAATAGCCATCCCAAGATAATCCAAATGAACACAGAAACTCGAAGATTAGACTCTCATTAACCTAGAAGCAACAATATGGGGCACAACCAAAGTAGCATGAACACGAAAGAGGGGAAAAGACATAAATATCAAAATTTTGCATCTCAATGGGATCAATCCCTTGAAACGGGTGGTATCATTGGTCAGTTAAAAAAGTGCTACATGCTCATAATAGAAACACTACCTCCGCTCGATCCACAACACCAGCATTAACCACTCATAAAAGCATCTCATCATCAGTAAAAGTTCTTCAAACTTTCTATCAAAGGAAAGAATCCTAACAAAATTGACAGCCATGATTTCTCTACTCCACGTATATTGAGAATTGGAGCTTCATTTGCCTTATTGCTAATAGAACTTAGGCAGCAACTGCTTGCTTCTGCGCAAATTCAATACCCTTCTCAATGCTGGCCTTCAATTCAGGCTTCAGCGCATCCAGGGCCTTCTGCTCATACTCAGTCAAACCTTGGAGGTCAGATGGAATCAGTGCTTCAATCCCTTTCCTTCCAAGCTTAACCCTGGATGCGAAAAATGGAAGCTCGGTCAAATCTGACTGAACAAATGAACACTCATACACATCCCCATCTCCATCCAAAGCACGAAGAGATGACTCAACAAATCGAGCAGCTGCATATGCCATTGACAGAGTAGCAGATCCAGCACCTGCCTTTGCCTCTACCACCTCTGTCCCAGCATTTTGGATCCTTACTGTTAGCTCTTCCACTTCTTCATCTGTGAAACTAACAGAAGGTCTTGTCTTTGAAAGCAGGGGCAGAATCGTAATTCCAGCATGTCCCCCTATAACTGGCACATCCACATCAATGAGCTTTAGGTTCTTTTTCTGGGCAACAAAGGCGTTTGCCCTCACAACATCTAGCGTGGTGACGCCGAAAAGCTTCTTTGGGTCATAAACACCCTTCTGCTTCAGAACCTCAGCTGCAATTGGCACGGTGGAGTTAACAGGGTTGCTGATTATGTGGATGAAGGCATCAGGGCAATTATCTGCTACAGCTTCAACCAAGGTCTTAACTATATTCGCGTTGATGTTGAAGAGGTCATCACGGGTCATACCCGGTTTTCTTGGAACTCCAGCAGGTATGACTACAACGTTCACACCCTTCAAGGAATTGGGTAACTCAGAAGCTCCTGTGAAGTCCAGAACTTGCGAGGGAGTATTACAGTGACTTAAATCAGCAGCGACTCCCTTGACATTGGCGATATCGTAAAGATGAAGCACCGAGACTAAAGGGGACATCTTGATAAGCAGTGACAATGGTTGCCCTATTCCCCCAGCCGCTCCAAGAATTGCCACTTTGAAAGATGCCTGTGGCTGCAGATGATACTGCAACCTCTGGCTTAGTTTTTGCGCTTTACGAGCAACTGACTGCTGAAGGGCCACACCACTTTCCTTGCCTAAGAAAGATGACTCAGCTTCACGGCTGACTGAAGTGGTGGCCTTGAGGCCACTGAAGCTTGCAAGAGATGCACGGGATGCGAGTCTCACACCAAAGGGCTTAGGTTGAGCAAGGGAACCAGATTTGTGGCCAAAGGAAAGAGTTGATCCAATTGACAAGGAAGCTGCTGATGTTGATGCCATATCTAATAGCCACAAAAATCATTTAAAAAGGATTCATATGGAAGACAATGAATAAGACAGAATCTTAAGCACAGACTAAATGTTAAAAACAGAAGACATTATGTGAGAAATGCCTGGTCATCAATGTAAGCCAAAACAAACTGCAACCCAGAATCTCCAGCCAGTTGAGAAACATAAATCAGCACACTTGTAGTCATCCAATGAAAGCAAGATGGCAATATCCTTTATCAGCATGATTTTTACAGCAAGAAAACCTGGCTATTCTACAATAGATCCGAATCCGAATCTTTCATCTTTAAATGCACGAATGAACATGTGATTTTCCCAAGAAAAAAATATCAAGTCATCAGAGCACAAGCTTGCTTGTCCTGCAGCCTAATAGCGGACCTTTCGCTCTCCAAAGAAGATTCGTCTTCCTTAGACTCGGTAAAACACTTCACCAATTTCCATTTCAAGAAGTAAATCAGCATTTCTCATTCTTTTTCCCGTCAAAAAGCGAATAGGAAACTCACACCCCAACGCAGAGAAACCCTCAGGTTTGCAGGGAAAAAGAATTCTGCCCACATTGACATAAACAAGAATCCCACAAAAGATAACTAGCAACTTGACTGAGCAATTCCACCATCACAAATAGCACCAGCACAAACACAAACACACACAAGCACACGCGCGCACACGCGCGCACACACACAGAGAAAGGAGATGAAGGGCCAGAGACAAATCTTGCAATTCATAGGAAAACCAAGAACGAGTCTCGCACCGCCGATGCAAGAGAACCAGTCCGCTAAGAATCACAAACGAAGCTTACCCACAAACCAAAACGAGGAATTCAAGCAAGTAAACAAGAAATTCCAATCCGCACGGTAGCGAATTCAAGACCCACCCAATCTTTTTTCTTCGGGGTTTCGTTCCTTGTGGACTGTGGGCGAAAATCACGCCGCTTTCTTCCACAAAACCTGGGCGAAAATCTTGAACGGCTATCTTACATGCGTAGTGCATACGCCAAGATGCCAGAAGAATATCCCCGGACCATTCGCCTTCTCTTGCGTACCGAAGACACCTCGCTGCTGTGCTAAACAAGAACAAGCTGCCAACTTTCTCTGTTGCTGCCGCAAATCATGGCCGTTCGTTTTATGTGCCCTTTTTGAGGTGCGTATTCTGCTGGTGTTGCTGATATTTTTGCCTTTTTGCCCTTTTCGTTGAGTTCATGTGATGGTAACGTCATTCTGCATGTTTTGATTTGGGAGGTTCAGATAAAAAAGAGAGCAAATTCTAGAAATTAGTCAATTCAGTTTTTGCAACTGATCAAATCAAATTAACAAATTACGATTGCACTGTATTTTTTGTTGTGACAAGTTTTAAAATTTAATTATATTTTTTTAAAAATTCTAAACTTCATTATATTTTCGTGATAAATTTTAGAATTATAATACACTTATCCTTTTTAACAATCATCATATTTTGTGGCTACCAAAAATAATTAAGGTTGCAAGAGTATGAATGATAAAAACATAGTTGAGTCAAAGGACTGAACTTTATCAATCACATCTGATGAAGCCAAAGGGAAGCCATTGACACTGATAGGAAAGATACGTCGCATTGCCAAAACCAATCAATTTACTCGGTGAGGCAAGTAATCATGCAGTGTCATTTTTATAAATTTCCTGACTAAATGGCCACATCATTTTCATCGTTTTTCTCATTGAAAGTTTTTTGATCTTTTAGACAGCTTCTGATGTCGACGCAGACTGGAACATCGCCCTTTATTTTGGCCATTTCATCTACGGAATGCAGCTTTGCACAAGCGAAGCGAATGAAGAACTCATCTTCTTGTGGCAGCAACCCAAGTACTTATGCTGCATCGCCCTTGCTGAAAAATACTTGACCACATCCGAGATTTCATCATGACTGCAATTTCCATGGCCCATGAAGAATGTCATGGAGACATGCCAAAAGGGTGTTGAGGAAATAGAGTACCCCGGAGTTTTGGCGGCTCAGATTTCTAATATCATGATAAACTCAATGAAACAGAAAGCGCCAGCGAGCTAGAGATGTACAATACCCCTTGTTGACAGCACAAATTGTCTGATAATAGTATATACTACAAAGAAATACTAACTTCAAGAACGAAATTGAATGTCCCTGAATCAGATACAGAGCCATCTTTGATTTGTTCTCTAGTTGAAGCGGTGCGGAATGAGCTGTGAAAGAGGCGAAAAAGGTCCGGATGATGTACCAAAAACCCTCCACTTCTTCACGTGCTTATAATTTCTGCATCTCTTTCCTCAGGGCATTGGCCCTCACCAAGCTCCCGATGGTGTTCACAGCCAGCTTCAAATCGTCCAGTGGATTCCCAGGCACCACAGTTTTATACAAGTAGCTATCAAAAGTCATCTTCTGCACATACTCGTCAGCGCACATCTCCACAAATGCTTCCCTTGCTGGGTTTGACCTGTAAAACACCTTCTGCAACACATCCAAGACCTTGTAGGTTGGCCAGTAAGTTTTATCCCACTTCTCCAGGTACTTCCTCAAGTCGCTCTCCTCCACCATTCTCTTCCCCTGCTCAGAGCCCTCAACAATGGCTTCCGCACACATTCTGCCACTCTTTGCCGCGAAATAGATGCCCTCACCTGAGCACTTCGTCACGTACCCAGCAGCATCACCCACTAGGGCTACTCTTCCAGACAACCGCCTTGGTCGGGGGTGCTCAGGAATGGGGTGTGCCTCCACTCGGATGATCTTTCCGCCCAAGATCTTGTCTTTGGCTCTGTTCCTTGTAGCTAGCTGGAATTTCTTGATATCTCCTTTGTGCGTCACTGTTCCAGTACCGACAGCCACATGGTCGCATTTGGGGAAAACCCAGCCATAGAAGTCAGGCGAGACATCATCGCCAACATACATCTCAGCTAGGTTTTCATAGTACACCATCTTATCGTCGGGGATTTTGATTCTTTCCTGGTATAAAACAGAGCAAATTGAATATGCAGGAGTCAGACATCACCATAATTTATAAGAAACTATACTTTGGTCTACAGAGAACTTGCAACAAGTCCACAAACTATCCATAATGAAGAAACACACAGCCATTTAAGCAACAGGAACCCATCATTGTAACTCCCCGATACATCATTCGAAGGAAAACACGAGTCTCGGCGGAAAAATCACTTAGCAGATGAAGAATTTGCAATCTTTTATCCATTTACGCAGTCTGCTAACATTGTAACCAGCAGAATAGTTCCCAAGCTTACTCATTGCAGGAATCTTAACTTGTTTGTTTGTCATTGTGCTTAAAATAGATTTTTGCTTCCCCTAAAGATGAATCAAGTCTAGTGAACTTCAATCAGCCAGCTCCAACGTACGAGAGAGACCGACACACGCAACACAAGAAAAACCTATAACAATTCGTTCTTCTAAAAGTCAGCAGCATCTATCAGCATAATAGAACAGACAAATACCTAACAGCATTCATAATCATCACCATAATTCACGAGTCCTGCGAACGATCTATAAAGCTATGAATGCACCATCCAAAAACGGAGCACCTCAAAACAGAGATTCCCAACAGATCAAGCTCAAAGTTTCAAGCTTTGCACGAACCACCACCACCACCACCACCAAAACATACCTGAAAAGCAATGGCGTAGTCGTAATCGCCAGCACCGATGGACTTGGCCACCCTCGAATTGGCCCCGTCGGCCCCTATCACGGCGTCCACCTCCAGCGTCCTCTTCTCTCCAACCCCACCTTTCGCGCCGTTGTACTCCGAGAAATGCAAACGGTACGGCGCGTTCTTGTCCTCCGGCATGTCCATCTTCAAGAACAGCCCGTTGATCACCGTCGCGCCGTTCTGGGCCGCCCGCTCCCTCAGGTACGCGTCCAGCACCTCCCGCCGCACCATCCCGATGTACTCGTGCGGCTTCAGGGTCCGCCCGATGTCGACGGCGACGTTCGACGGCGAGATCATCTTCATCTTGGTGACCCGCCGGTCGATGATGTCGAGCGGGAGGTCGAACTCGCCCACCATGCAGAGCGGGATCGCGCCGCCGCAGGGCTTGGCGTTGTCGAGCTTCCGCTCGAAGAGGAACGTCTCGACGCCGCCCTTGGCGAGGGTCTCCGCCGCGGCGCCGCCGGCCGGGCCACCGCCGATGACGGCGACGCGGAGGTTGCGGTTGGCGAGCTTGGGGCTGGTCTTGGCGGCGAGGACCCGGAATTGCCTGGCGGCGGGGCGGCGGGCGGCGGGAACGGCGGCGCCGGCGGCGAAGTGGGGCTTCTCCGCCGTGTTCTGGCGGAGGCCGGTGAAGGTCTTGAGGGAGATAGAGGAGGTGGTGGCCATTTTCCGGCGGCGGCGGCGGCGGTTCCGGGGAGGAGAGAGGGAGTGGGAGTGGAGTGAACTGAGAGATTTTTATTATTTTTGGGGTTTAAAGGTGGGAATTCTATTTAATTTGGGGGGTTTTGTGGAAATTTCGGTGGATATGGTTTGGGGATAGGAGGGAATTTTGGCCGTTGGATTAAGAGACGGAGGGTGGAGATCTGCGATGTGGATAACGCGGGCGGATTTTGCACATGGGTTGGGGTCTTGCATGGGCTCCAAGTACTGGAAAAAGAAAAAAAAAAGTACTGAGGTTGAGTGGCTCACATCGTGCCACGTAATGCATCTTGTGATCGTGTGTTGTGGGGTCAGCCATGGATCCTTACCGCAGCCAATAGGGATCGTTCTTTCCGGGCTTGGCAAGATCTTTATTTAAGTATCGTAGCACGTCGTACAATCACCTTTCGATGACGGAACAGATGCTTCTTAAAATTTAGTTTGATGTATAATGTGATTATCGAATTTTTAATTTATTCAATATGATTTTTAAATTTTTATTCAATGTGGTCTTTGAATTTGACTTTTAGTATATAATCAATTAAATTCCTAAGTTATAAGTCAAACTAATAATAGCTAACGAATTGGAAGTTAAGAGACCACATTACACATTGAACGAAGACTCATGAATTACATTGAACAAATTAAAAATATAGAGATCATAATGTATATTGAGTCAAAATTTAAAATCATCCGTAATATTATCTGATATCTTTTCGAAGTTACGGAGATTTAAGATAAGAAAGTCATAAAAGACAAGGTGATTCGACGTGGTAATAGACCTTAAACTTTTCCTCAATGCTTCCGAGGGAACTTTTAGGAAGAATTAGACATCTGGCAAGCTACTCACTCCCGATAGGTTTATGGAAAAAAATGGGGTCGAATTCAACATTATAATGCGGGAGGATATTTGCACATAGGTTGGGGATCTTGCGGGGGTTCAAGTACCGGAAAAAGAAAGAAGTACTGAGAGCGAGGGGCTCACGTCGTGCCACGTAATGCATCTTGTGATCGCGTGTTGTCGGGTCAGTTGGGTCGGTCGGGTATCCTTAATGCAGCCAATAGGGATCGCTCTTCCCGGGCTTGGCAAGATCTTTAGTCATTGTTCCAAATGCGAGGACGACTTTGAATCAGCATAAATATTTCTCGAAATTTAGTTTGATGTGTAATGTAATTTCTGAACTTTCGTCCAATGTGATTTCTAAATTTTTAATTTATTTAATGTAGTTTATTGAACTTTTGATATATAATCAACTAAGTTTTTGAACTATATGAAAACGACGAGTGCATATGTAAAGATGACTTTTTGTACCAAAAGTCGGACTAGCCACGTCTAACAAATTAGAAATTTATGAACCATATTGTACAATAAGATGAAAGCTTAATGATCATATCGAACAAATTAAAAATTTAGAAATTACATCCACATTGTATGTGAACTTAAAGTTCAGAAATCATCCGTGTCATTATTTCTTATCTTTTCGATATTACGCAGATTCAAGCGTAAGAAAGTGGTAAAAGACATGCTGAATTTGTCTTCGATGCTTCATCGGAAATTTTTTTGAAGAATTAAACATTTTTTCTTTTTGAAAATTTGGCAAGCACGTCAGATGTATGGAATTGAGTTTGATTCATATAATAATATGACAAGCCGTCAATGCATAAAATCGGGCGAATTCAACACTACCAATCTCACTCCGGAAATCATTGAAATTCACTAGATGCCTATGCTTGAAACAAGAGGAACTCAACAACCTCAGTCGAATTGTTGAATTCTATAAGTCAATTTTGCGAAGCGATCTCAATATATAGGCTGCGCATGATAAAATTTCTACTTTTTTATTTCTCTATTTCTCTCGTTTTAGAACGGGTTTGGAATAAAATCCATTTAAACACATTTTTGATTTTTCTATTTAAGACGATTTCTATTCCAGAAATTGATTTGAAGAATAAATAAGAAGCTAAAATTTTTAACTTCTCAAATTTCTGAAGTAGAAATTGAGAAATAAATTTATGTTCCAGAAATTTTGTTATGTGCACCCATAGAGCACTCGTCGTCATTTATTGATCTGGAACCTGCTTTTCATGTATCGATCGCGGCAGTTCAATTTAGTTGCTCAAAGTCACTCTACTTTTCAAATCCGAATGGTCCGAAATTACTCAAAAAGAGAGCAAATATTCAGTGCGTTTGGCGATTAATATAGAAATGGAACTCGATTTTCAAATCACATCGAAGTCTAGTCACCAGAAGCCGAATCTACCCATCCAAATGGATATCGACCTTGGCATGAAATTTCCCCAGGTTGGACAAGGTCGCTCAGCAGGATGAAACAGAACCTGCCCACTTCTGCAATCATGTCATGGTACATGTTGCATCATGGTGGGTGAGCTCACCACTTCAATCATTTGAACTGGTGCAAATGAAAGAATCCTCAAAAGACCAGGTCAAACAGATCCTTTGCTTCCATTCATGGTCAACCAAATCCTATGATAATCATCTGGGTCCCTGAGTTTAAAACACGGTTGCAACCAAAATGCTCAAGCGGTTGCAGTAGGTTTCAGTCCCTAGCGGTTGGTGGTTGATCAGACTTATCTACTATGACTTTTCTAAACTCATTAAAAAATGAAACATTCCCTCCTCTCTGGCTGGTTTAAATTGCTTCCTTTCTGTTCTTTCAAGAACAGCACCAAAGATCTTCACTTTAGTTAAGGAGTAGAGTTTCCGATCATGAAATTCACATTCGCTGCAACGTTACTGGCCCTGTCGGTTCTAGGGATTGCCGTGGGCGGATGCCAGTGCAAGATCGTGCAGTTCATATTCGGCGATTCCCTCTCGGATGTCGGGAACAATGACTACCTCTCGAAGGGACTCGCCAAGGCGAACCTGCCGTGGTACGGCATCGATTTTGGCAATGGAATGCCCAACGGACGGTTCTGTAACGGCCGCACTGTCGCTGATATAATCGGTAAGATTTTTTCAATTCTGTGAGCTTGAACTTATTACAATTCAGGAGGCTCCTAGGAGTACATATTTTGCGCTTTCTCCTACTGAAATTTTGCAGGATCATGGTTGTTAATGCAGGTGATAAGATGGGTCTTCCGAGGCCTCCCGCATTCCTCGACCCATCCTTAACCGAGGACATGATAATGCAGAATGGAGTCAATTATGCCTCTGGAGGTGGAGGAATCTTGAATGAGACAGGGACTTACTTCGTAAGTAGCGAAAAACTGATATCTTCAGTCCAATTTCATTCTTGAAGATATTGCGTAAGTTCTTGTACTGAACTGCTGTTGCATCTTTCGAAGATTCAAAGGTTCTCTCTTTACAAGCAAATCGAGCTGTTCCAAGGAACCAAAGAGCTGATCAGAGAAAAGATAGGTGATGATGAAACGGAGAAGTTCTTTCAGCAATCTCTCTATGTGGTTGCTCTAGGAAGCAATGACTTCATCAACAATTACTTGATGCCTATTTACAGTGACTCGTATACATATAACGATGACAGTTTTGTCACCTATTTAACTGAAACTCTCCGAGCACAACTCACGGTACAGCTAATTTTGATGCTGATAACACGTAACTTTTCTCTTTTTCTTGTAATTTTCCTTAAAGTTTTGACTTTCAGAAATATGTGCGCAGTTACTACATAGCTTAGGCGCACGGCAGTTGATGGCGTTCGGGCTAGGGCCGATGGGCTGCATTCCCCTCCAGAGGGTGCTTAGTACATCTGGAGGGTGTCAAGACAGGACAAACAAACTAGCACTCAGTTTCAATCAAGCTACAAGCAAAATGTTAGAGGAAGTGTCGAGCAAGCTTCCAAATGCAAGTTTCAGATTCGGCGATGCTTATGATGTTGTCAATGACCTTATAAGCAACCCCGTCAAACACGGTACTCCATAAGCACACACCTGCATCGAGCTCCCTAGAATCTGCATAAGATTTTGAGTTCTTTATCTGTATGTTTTCATTCCATTTGATCTTCATTTCATGCAGGGTTCAACAATTCCGACTCTCCCTGCTGCTCTTGGGGGAAAATTAGACCTGCTCTTACGTGTATTCCGTTGTCAAAATTGTGCAAAGACAGAAGCAAGTACGTGTTTTGGGACGAGTACCATCCCACAGAGAGTGCTAATGAGTTGATAGCCAATGAACTCATTAGAAAGATGGGATTATCGCGAACTAACGTATCAGATGCTCCCTCTGCTGCACCTTTTGCGGCTCCATCCCCACAGGGTTAATCCCTTGTCAGAAATCCTATCATTGTGTATGCTGGATAGTGTAATGAATGAGAATTTCTGTTTGATTGTAGGCTTTCTCATTAATTTAAGATAATTCCACAATGCGAGCTGTTCTTGTTAGTTCATCAACCATTTTTCTCTTCCTACACTTTTTTGTCGACGAGCAGATATTTGAGTGGGATCGATTGGTTGAAAAATGTTTTGTGACCTCTGATGCAGTTTAGAATGGGAACATCGCTTACCAAATGGAATGTCCTTATTCAACTTAAAGAAATGCAATACCTTTGCTTAACAACAAACATGTTTTTGTCAATTAAGAAGGAGATTCAATAAAGAAATCAAAACTTTTTCGGTTCCTTGACCTGGGCTCTACACTGAAAAGAGCCAGCAAGGTGTAGAGGGAAGTGGATAGATAAAAAAATATGGAAATGGAGGTCTAGGAATTGGGTGTGTACAACTTTCACTTTGCAACCCACTTTCCATACTTGACCAATGGAGCACGCAAGACATAGTCCAGATGCCAGACCTTTGAGCTGATAAGCAAAGTAGCAGATTAAATAAATCTAAATTGGATGCGATCTAAGTTGGAGAAAGTTGATGACTGAATACCTAACTTACAGAAAGTTTTCCCAATATTTTATGCTCGTCGGTGCGTGTAGTATATTGAATTTGCGGAGGAAAGATAGCTGGAAAGCAGTTGAACCAGTACAAGGGCATTCGTCCATATGGTCGAAAAAGAATATGCTTTTAGGTTAACTTACATTTATGTCTGCTCACCAAGCATGAGCTGTGATTGATCAAATTCGTGGATGCTCCAACTAGAAAATACTTATAATTCTACCTCTGCTTCAGCTGTACATTTGGATGCTGTGATTTTCTGCTCCTGTAGGCTAATTCCTTGCCGCGAGTAAGGTCACTGATAATTGAACAGACAGCGATTGAACTTAGTACCATGCAAATTCCTCGTCTCGTGACTTCATATGCATGCAGAAAGGGCGAAGCAGATGATTCGAAACTAAGATTAAAGCCTAAGTTTGCAATAACCTAAGTATAATCAATTGTAGCACAGGAAGTTTCAGATGCTTGCAGTAACAACACGAGATAGCAAGTGAAAAGCTTAGTTCAGGGATTCAATCTGTCTTTCAGAAACGATAACCAGTCATTTCTTTATTGCAAAGTGTCACTTGTTGCTTATGTCCCCAATCAACCAGTATGAAGATGACAAATGCTTTAAACATACACTGGAACGAAAAACTATGAAGATGGATCAGAAAGTCTCGTTAACAATCTGGAATTAATTTTTTTAGGCTTCTATAGAAACATACTGAGCAAAGCTCTTAGCTGACATCATTCACGTTCTCACACTAAACAATTACTGAGGACTAGCTTCATTCCCCTCATTTCAATAACATGAGAATTACCTCAGAAACCTGGTATTCTATTTCTAATCTAAAGTCTAGATCACCTTTCAGTCACCCACAGGACAAAAGAATTCTCTTTACTGGTACAGGATCAACATTAAGGAAGCTGATGCTCCCCACAGCAACATGATACTTAAAATCTATGCTCAATGTAGGGACTAATATGCTCACTCCTGATACAGAGGAGAGCTAACAGTCAATTCAAATTCCTCCAGACTCTGCCTTCGGAGTGTGCCGGTTGTTAGAACCCGGCCCTGGATAATCGTTGAGCTTCACGGTCATCCTTCTGCTGACCACTGAACCTTCCAGATTTCTTCCTTGTTTCAGCTGGCCACCAAAAAATGAATTGGTCAGTAAAGTAAAGATCTTGTCTTCGGCTTAATGATCTTAAGTTGCAGTGCCAATGAATAAGAGCAAAACATCTATCCAACTCTATATCTCACCACATGCGCCTTTGCTGGGATTGGATAATGCATTAGGCTTCCTGTCCCTGCATATGTTGAGAAAACGTTTTGTCATCAGTTGAACAACAAGACAGAGTAGCAGGGTAAGACAGGTAGGAGCTGTAAAGGAAAATTCGAGACTTCACTTGTAATTGGGACAGCAATGTTTGAAGACACCAGCAGAGAAAATGTTAGTAATGCAACCAGCATGTGGAAGGCCCTGGAAGAAGCCATTGCCTCAACGTCTCTAGGCATGACAGCTTCTATGGATGTTTTTTCAGTGATACAGGATGTACTGCATTTATATACCTTCTTGTCCTCGTCTTTTGTCTTTTGTGTTGTAATTCAAGGGAAAAGGGGCAATGTGTCTGCTTTTCCAAAAAGTTGATAGGAAAGCAAAGATTTTGTGGAAAATCTTGCAAGATCTCTCACTTTTGCGCCACAAACTCCGTAACAAGAGCCGCAGATGTGAACACCTATACCAATGGGGTGCACATTTGATGTCTAGGGTTTGTTAAGTGGTGATGAACATTATAAAACCACATTTTTAAAAAGTCAGGATGGTGGGAAAAGTTAAAAACACACTAATGAAAGTGGCTGATGACCCAAGAGCAATGATGGTAATGTGCAATAGCAGAGAAGTGTTGCTGCACTAATTTTAAGTCAATGGTATGGTGGGGATTATAATTAGGGTTTCTTGTATCTTATGATTAATTCGATGGCTGTTGACCAGAACCAAGGGGGCAAAAAAACACTGTGAAAGAGTGGAGTTAAAATGGCTACAAAAAGGGTGGTCATTTTGCCATGGAAGTGCCATAAAGTGTGAAAGTTAATGGGAAGCATTCATCATTCATGTCATGACCCTACAAAAAGGGTGGTCCTTTTGCCATGGAAGTGCCAGAAAGTGTGAAAGTTAATGGGAAGCATTCATCATTCATGTCATGACCAACAATATAGGTATAAGTACTAGAGTGGAAGCTGCTGAATTACATACAGACTTTTATTTATATAATAAATTTTTCAGTAAAAAGAACATCTTATTCGAGTGTCTTTAGTCTTGTGATATGTGTGAAAATTGGTCATTGTAATTGACTCGATACATAAATGACAGTTTCATTGACATTATACCGTCTGTATGAGTTTTCAGAACATGCATGCCTGGGCATCCCAAAAGATTTAATAGCTTACACCCTCTTTAAACCCACAAAATTAGTTCTATAACACCGTAGAGGGGGAAAAAGACTTAGAATGTTCGTGATGTGATTGTGATTGTAACATAATGTAATCCTCCGCTCTCAGCTTCTATCTTGAATGGTGGGGTACTTTTTCCACTGGAAAAATAAAACATTCACGACTGTGTTGGTCAACCCCCAGAGCTGTGCAGCCAGTGTGAAGCTCGTGATTTGTCTAAATCTCACTAACCGTATACAAACTACTTCGTGTCAAGATCATGTGCATGTGTCAAACACTTAAACTTAAACGATACATGCCATTTATAGGATATTTTGTGAGCCTCCAAGCTCTACATTTGTGTCCTTCAATTATCGAGAAAAGAGAAACCTTGGGGTCAAAAGAGAAACACTAAGTGGTTGCATGAACACTAGGAGTATGCAATTGGACTTGACCGCCTTAAAAACAGGTTAGGTTCTTAGTTCCAAATTTTTTAAACTAGTCCAAGTGTAGGCCCACCCTGGAATCAAATCAAACCAAACCGACTAGACTGGTTTCACAATCGGTTTCATAAAATTAAGAAAAGTAAAAACCATAGTTCTCTATTTCTAACCTCTAGGTAGAGGTTTTATTTAAATTTATTGCAAATTTAACAATGGTGGTTATTTTGTTTTCATGTAATTAGAATTTGCACCAATACATTTATGGATAAATGAAAAATGGAGTTTTATAATTTATATTATATGTTAGCATTTTTATCGTTTATGATTATATATGACTACGTGTTCATCTTCGGATTGTTACTTTTGGCGGATAGGATTTTTGTTGTTCATCTTTTACTTTGAATTGATTTATTGCTCATTTTAGTTTGATATAAAAATGAAACCAGAAAAGGGAACAAAAGAAAAAATAGGTTCACAGGTAAACTCTATAGTCGGATTGAAAAAACGAGGTAGGTTCTAGAGCAAGTTCCAAGCAAATAGGGTAGATTATAGATCCCAAAAACTAGAGACCGATTTTAACATGATAGGTTTCAAGTTCTTAGAATTTACTCATTCTAAAACCGATCACCCTTATGAAAACAGTACTTTTTCTTTAAGTCAACAGGCAAAGCACATATGGCATGCCTTCATTCATGATGATGCGCTGCAACAAATAGACATTCCATATATTATGTTCAAACTTTGTTTGTGTAGAAAAATAAATCATGAGGACTGCATGTAATTGTCACTTTGATGGCAAGGCCAAAAGCCCATTCACGTTTTTGTGTAACTACATGTTTTCAAATTAGAAAGATTTTGTCAACGAGTGGTATCAAGGCACTTGCTAAATGCCTATACACGGAAAATTCACAATTCAATGCATTGTCTTTTTCTATCATGCATTGAAAATTAATTTCTTTTATCAATCATGATTAATCCGTGCTCACCGGATAATGAAAAACAACACTCTTTTGAGAAACATGGCACTACACGCTTTGCTCCAAAAGTGAAAAACACCATCTTATTCGAGTGTCATAAATCTTGTGACATTTATAAAAATTGGTCATTGCAATTGACTTAATATGTAAATGACAGTTTTATTGACATTATGCCATTTTTACGAGTTTTGAAAACATACATGCCTAATCATCCCAAAAGATTTCATAACTTACAACCTCTTTAATCCCACAAAATTAGTTCTATTGCACCATAGAGAAAGAAACTTAGAATGTTAAGAATGTGATTGTGCTTCTAACATAATGCAATCCAAAGCTCTAAGCTCCTATCTTACATGGTGTGGGTACTTTTTCCATTGGAAAAGTAAAAAGTGCACGGCTGTATCGGTCAACCCCCATAGCTAGTCCGGAGATTTTGCAATATAGAAATTCGAGGTCACTTTCTTAAATCTCACCAATTGTATATAAATTACTCTGTATCAAGATCATGGTACTTTTTCCATTGGAAAAGTAAAAAGTGCACGGCTGTATCGGTCAACCCTCATAGCTAGTCCGGAGATTTTGCAATATAGAAATTCAAGGTCACTTTTTAAAATCTCACCAATTGTATATAAATTACTCTGTATCAAGATCACGTGCATATATCAAAGTTTCTTAAATCTCACCAATTGTATATAAATTACTCTGTATCAAGATCACGTGCATATATCAAAGGCCCAAATTTAAATGGTACATGACTCTTGTAGGATGTTTTGTGAACCTCTCAGTGGTCGGACTCTATATTCATGTCCTTTGATCATCAAAAAAGGGAAAAAACCTAGGGTATCATAAGATAAACACAAAGTGGCTGCATGAGAACTAGGGGTGTGCAATCGGACTGGACTGTACTGAAAACAGGTTCAATTCCTAGTTTCCAAAATTTTAGAATTAATCTAGTTCTCTATTTTGAGGAAAGACCAAACTGGACTAGTTTTTTTTTTTTTTTTTTTTTTTTTTTTTCAGAATTGATTTCATAAAATTAAGAAAAGTGAAAACCTTAAATTCTCTGAACCTAACCTCTAGGCTAAGGTTTTATATAAGTTTATGGCAAATTTAACTATATTGTTTGTTTTGTTTTTAGGTGTTTAGAATTGGACCGATAATTTTATGGATAAATGAGGGATGGAGTTTTGTAATTTATGTTTTATGTTACGTATTTAAATATTTTATTGTTTATAATTGTATGTGAGTACGTGCTCATCTTATAAATTGTTACTTTTGGTGGATGTAGATATTTGTTGTTTATATTGTACTTTGAATCGATTTATTGCACATATTATTTTGCTGTAAAAAATGAAACCATAAAAGGGAACAAAAGAAAAAATAGGTTCTCGGGTACGTCTTAGAATTAGGCCGAAAAAATGATGTAGGTTCCAGAATCGGTTCTAAGGCAAATAGGGTAGGATCTAAGTTTCAAAAACTAGAAACTGCTTTTAATAAATTAGGTTCCAAGTTTCAAGTATAAAATTTGCCCACTCTGAAATCGACCACCCCTTATGAAAATGCTACCTTTTCCTGAAGTCAAGAGGCAGGCCTTCATTGATGCGCTGCAATAAATAGACATTCCACATATTACGTTCAAACTTTTTGCATATAGGAGATAAAATCATGGGGACCGCATGTAGTTGTCACTTTGATGGTAAGGCCAAAAGCCCATTCACGTTTTTAACTGCAGCTTTTCACATTAGCAAGATTTTGTTAACGAATTGTATCAAGGCACTTGCTAAATGCCTATGGAAAATTCATAATTCGATGTATGTCTTTTTCTATCATGTATAATTAATGCATTAAAAATTAATTTCTTTTATCAAGCATGGTTAATCCGTGCTTATAGGATGAATAAAAAGTGACACTTTTGAGAAAGATGGGCACCACACGCTTCGCTACAAAAGTGAAAAACACCATCATTAAAGCCAAGTAGAAAGTCATAGTGCTCAACTCATGCCACTCATCATATATACATGTACTCATGGAGGCCTCCAAGCACATATACTCTTTATTTACGCAACGTCTTTTTAGGTAAAATTTGTTATTTGATCTATCGTCAATTCTGCACTCACAATTAGATGATTTCTATATGGAAAAATTCAACTACGAAACTAGTTTCAAACATACATGTGTCACTCATTCAACGATGGCGCTCCGTTATCTTTTTAAGCATTTCTTCTCCCTCTCCCTCTCCATCCCTCCCTCCCTCCCATGCTTAGTCGCAGCTCGTATAGCCATGTATGAACTCACCCACCCCAAGAATTGTCCAATGGCGATGGCGCTCCGTTAGCTTAGGAACCGATGCTTGCGAATTCAGTTATTGTGTTGAGGAATTCAAATTTAAGTGAGAATTAGTTATGATGATTGGTCGCTGTTCTGATTCCCCTTCAAGTATCCGACTGACTAACACCGTACTTTTGGATTCTAAAAATAAGCAGGATTAAACTCCTATTTAAGCAATTGCTTAGCTTTCAACATATACCAAAGCAAAATCAAATGTTCCATTTTCCACCTGATTTTACAACTACTTAGGATATATGATATTATAGGATCGTTGCATATAATTCTACTGCATATAAACTCGTAGAAGGATTTCTCCTTTCTCGTACTATTTTTTTTTTTTTGCCAACTATTTCCCTATTTATTTACTCGTTAATTTATTTTACCTTCTTTCCAGCCACTACTACACGACGAGGTACAAAGAAGAGAAGCGCACTTAATGAGCCCCACACGTCTGCTTCCAAAAAGCCCTAGACTTTCTTTTGGGCCACGAATCTGGGCCTCGAGCCCATAATTATGAGGCCCAATTCTTAATTAGATGATCACAGTTTCGTTGATATTATACCGTCTTTATGAGTTTTCAGAACATGCATGCCCGAACATCCCAAAAGATTTGATAGCTTACACCCTCTTTAAACCCACAAAAATAGTTCTATTACACCGTAGAGAAAAAAAAAAACTTAGAATGTTCGTGATGTGATTGTGCTTGTAACATAATGTAATCCTATGCTCTAAGCTCCTATCTTGAATGGTGGGGTACTTTTTCCATTGGAAAAATAAAACATTCACGACTTTGTTGGTCAACACCCAGAGCTGATGCGGCCAGTGTGGAGCTCTGGAGATTTTGCAATGTAGACATGGAAGGTCATTTGTCTAAATCTCACTAATTGTATATAAACTACTTCATGTCAAGATCATGTGCACTGTGTCAAACGCTTAAACTTGAACGATACATGACATTTGTAGGATGTTTTGTGAGCCTCCAAGTGCTCAGACTCTACATTCTTGTCCTTCAATTATCAAGAAAAGGAAAAACCTTGGGGTCAGAAGAGAAACACTAAGTGGTTGCATGAACACTAAGAGTGGGCAACTGGACTTGACCACCTTGAAAATAGGTTAGATTCTTGGTTCCAAATTTTTGAACCTAGTCCAAGTGTAGGCCCACCCGAGATTCAAATTGAATCAAACTGATTAGACCGGTTTCGCAATTGGTTTCATAAAATTAAGAAAAATAAAAACCCTAGTTTCTCTATTTCTAACCTCTAGGCAGAGGTTTTATATAAATTTATTGCAAATTTAACAATGGTGGTTACATTGTTTTCATGTGATTAGAATTTGCACCAAATGTTTTTAATGGATACATGAGAAATGGAATTTTATAATTTATATCATATGTTAGCATTTTTATCGTTTATAATTATACATGACTACATGTTCATCTCATGAATTGTTACTTTTGGCGGATAAGATTTCTACTGTTCATCTTTTACTTTGAATTGATTTATTGCTCATATTATTTTGTTATAAAAAATGAAACTAGAAAAGGGAACAAAAGAAAAAATAGGTTCTTCGATAAACCCTAGAATCTGATCAAAAAAACGAGGTAGGTTCTAAAGCGGGTTCCACGGCAAATAGGGTAGATTCTAGGTTCCAAAAATTAGGAACCGATTTTAAATAGGTTCCAAATTCTTGGAACTGACCCATTCTAAGATCGATCACCACTTATGAAAACAATGCTTTTTCTTTAAGTCAACAGGCAAAGCACATATGGCATTCCTTCATTCATGATGATGTGCTGCAACAAATAGACATTCCATATATTACGTTCATACTTTGTTTGAGTAGAAAAGAAAATCATGAGAACCGCATGCAATTGTCACTTTGACGGCAAGAC
Source organism: Eucalyptus guilfoylei (assembly GCA_016097605.1). NCBI lineage: Eukaryota > Viridiplantae > Streptophyta > Magnoliopsida > Myrtales > Myrtaceae > Eucalyptus > Eucalyptus guilfoylei. Next base: position 3,313,416 of record CM027861.1, read on the forward strand.
CAAAAGCGCATTCACGTTTTTGTGTAACTGCATGTTTTCACATCAGAAAGATTTTGTCAACGAATGATATCAAGGCACTTGCTATATGCCCATACATGGAAAATTCACAATTTGGTGCATTTTCTTGTTCTATATGTATAATTAATGCATTGAAAATTATTTCTTTTTATCAAGCATGATTAATCCGTGCTCACAAGATAATAAAAAATGGCACTCTTTTGAGAAAGATGGGCACTACTCTTTGCTCCAAAGTGACAAACACCATTTTATTCAAGTGTCATAAATCATGTGACATTTGTGGAAAATTGATCATTGCAATTGACTTAATACGTAAATGACAGTTTTATTGACATTATGCCGTCTTTACGAGTTTTGAAAACATACATGCATAAGCATGCCAAAAAATTTCATAACTTACAGCCTCTTTAATCCCACAAAATTAGTTCTATTGCACCATAGAGAAAAAAAATACTTAGAATGTTAAGAATGTGATTGTGCTTCTAACATAATGCAATCCTAAGCTCTAAGCTCCTATCTTAAATGGTGGGGTACATTTTCCATTGGAAAAGTAAAACGTGCACGGCTGTGTTGGTCAACCCCCAAAGCTGATGCAGCCAGTGTGGAGCTCCGGAAATTTGGCAATATAGAAATTCAAGGTCATTTTCTTAAATCTCACCAATTGTATATAAATTACTCTGTATCAAGATCACGTGCATATATCAAAGGCCCAAATTTAAATGGTACATGACTCTTGTAAGATGTTTTGTGAGCCTCCAAGTGGTTGGACTCTGTATTCATGTCCTTTGAATATCTAAAAAAGGAAAAACCTAGGGTATTATAAGATAAACACAAAGTGGCTGCAGGAGAACTAGGGGTGTGCAATCGGGCCAGATTATGTTGAAAACAAGTTTAGTTCCCAATTTCCAAATTTTTGGAATTAGTATGGTTTTCTGTTATGAGGAAAGACCCAGTTGGGAACTAGATTGACTAGATTGGTTTCAGAATTGATTTCATAAAATTAAGAATAGTGAAAACCCTAACATCTCTATTTCTAACCTCTAGGCTAAGGTTTTATATAAGTTTATGGAAAATTTAACTATATTGTTTGTTTTGTTTTTAGGTGATTAGAATTGGACCAATAATTTTATGAATAAATGAGGGATGGAGTTTTATAATTTATGTTTTATGTTACGTATTTGAACTTTTTATCGTTTATAATTGTACGCGAATATGTGCTCATCTTATAAATTGTTGCTTTTGGCAGATGTAGATATTTGTTGTCCATCTTGTACTTTGAATTGGTTTATTGCTCATATTATTTTGTTGTAAAAAATGAAACCATAAAACGGAACATAAGAAAAAATTGGTTCTTGGGTACATCCTAGAATTGGACTGGAAAAATGAGATAGGTTCCAGAGTCGGTTCCATGGCAAATATGGTAAGTTTTAGGCTCCAAAAACTAGAAATCAGTTTCAACTTGAAACTTACCTATTCTGAAATTAATCACTCATTAGGAAAACGCATCTTCTTCTTAAGTCAAAAGGCATACCTTCATTCATGACGATGTGTAATAAATAGACATTCCACATATTACGTTCAAACTTTGTGCGTATAGAAGAGAAAATCATGGGCCCGCATATAATTGTCACTTTGATGGTAAGGCCAAATACACATTCACGTTTTTTGTGTGTAACTACATGTTTTCACATTAGTAAGATTTTGTTAACGAATGGTATTGAGGCACTTGCTAAATGCCTATACATGGAAAATTCACAATTTGATGCATTGTCTTTTTCTATCATGTATAATCAATGCATTGAAAATTAATTTCTTTTATCAAGCATGATTAATCCGTGCCCACAGGATAAATAGAAAACGACACTCTTTGAGAAAGATGGGCACTACACGCTTTGCTACAAAAGTGAAAAACACCATCATTAAAGTCAAGTAGAAAGTGATAGTGCTCAACTCAAGCCACTCATCGTATATACATAGTCAAGTAGAAAGTCATGGTGCTCAACTCAGGCCACTCATCATATATACATATACTCATGGAGGCCTCCAAGCACATGGTGCACTTTGACCTAAACTCTTTACTTACGCAACCTTTTTTAAGTAAAATTTGTTATTGAATCTATGGTCAATTCATACACTCACAATTAGATGATTTCTATATGGAAAAATTCAACTACGAAACTAGTTTTGAATATACATGTATCACTCATTCAACGATAAATGTGTAAGTAATTTTTTCACATTGACAATTGATCTAATTATTATGTTTTTAAGCATCTATCTCTCCCTCCCTCCCTCCCTCCCTCCCATTCTTAGTAGGAGCTCATATAGCCATGTATGAACTCACCCACCCCGAGAATTGTCTGGTGGCAACGGCGCTCCATTGACTTAGGAACTGATGCTCGTGAATTCCTCAGCACAATAATTGAATTCAAATTTAAGTGAGGATTAGTTATGATGATTGGTTGTTGTTCTGATTCCCCTTCGAGTATCCGACTGATTATCATTGTACTTTTGGATTCTTAAAAATAAGCATAATTAAACTCTTATTTAAGCAATCGCTTAGCTTTCAACATATACCAAAGCAAAATCAAATGTACCATTTTCCACCTGATTTTACAACTACATATGATATATGATATTAGAGGATCGTTGCACATAATTCTACCACATATAAACGCGTAGGAGTTCTTCTTTCTCTTCCTTTTTTTTTTTGGCCAACTATTTCCCTATTTATTTACTCATTAATTTATTTTACCTTCTTTACAGCCACTACTACACGACGGGGTACAAAGAAGAGAAGCCCACTTGATGACCTCCACACGTCTGCTTCCAAAAAGCCCTAGACTTTCTTTTGGGCCACGAACCTGGGCCTCAAGCCCATAATTATGAGGCCCAATTCTTAATTAGATGATCACAACATTCTTATTTAAACAAAAAAATTAAAATAGTTTATCGATCCATATCCTCCGGCGGATCATACGATGAAATCAAAGATGCATAACCGTCCACGCGGGCACCCCTCAAATGCAAGATAAGCTTAATCTAATCGCACGTCGCGATCGAAATTTCTTTAATTACCCACGAAACAATACACCACTTACAAAAAGTAATTAATTAAATTAAATTAGATTAAACTAAGCCCTGGGAAGAGAAATCTCGGTTGACTTTTCGGCACCGAAAGACCAAAAGACTAGGGAGGGAACTAAAGTTGTCGGGCCTGACCCTTTTTCTTTTTTTTTCTCTTTTTTCCTTATCGTCCACGTGGAGCTCGCACTGCCCAAGTAAAAGCAGGAAGCGGCAGAGTGGGACACGTGTCGGGGCACTGGGGCGGGGGAACAGGAGTCGAGGCCGGGGGTAGTTAATCCTCGTCAGTGGGTCACACGTGTCCTGCAATGAGGACACGTGTCGCGCGATCGGAGGGGGTGCACGGGGGGAAGATTTTTTTCCCGGCTTTTCTTCTAGCCCGAGGGGCTTTTTCCAGCTTTTTGGGGACCGTTGGTGGGCCCCCCGCGTGAGGGGGGAAAAAAGGCAGATTTATGCGTGGGGTGCTGACGTGGCGATAAGCCCGGGCTTATCTGAAGGAGGGGGGGGGGGGGGGGAAAGTATGTGCAAATGCAATAGCGATGTAGGTGCATGAACTTGGTGGTCGCACGTGGAGGTCCACGTGAGTTGAATACCTATGGAGGATTTGTTTGACGGTACTCCAAAGATGCTTGATAAATAGCTCCACAATTTATTTTTAAAAAATTCGTGGTCTCCAATACATTGACCGGTCTCGTGATATGGGTAATCGCTATTTCAGGAATTGAATGCTTTAATTTTAAGTATATTTGATAAGTACAGTGAGTAAAGATGAGCGCTTTCGATTTTCATTCAAATTTTACTTAGAATTTGGAATTCCCATTATAGGTTCTAAAGTTTATCTAAGTTCTATATATATTTTTTATTGAACAATTATACTGAATCATCATCCCTAATGATCACCGTAAAATTTTTGTTACAATTTACTGATAACAATTCATAGTAGAAGTCTCATTTATGGATTGGAAATGGAAGTTCGGATTGGTGGTTTCATATTACATACTTAACATTAGACACCATGGAATGCAAAGACATGGCATAAGAAAAACATAAAAATTTATTCCAAGTTTTTTATTTTACTTAAAACTTCTATGTTAAAATAGACTCTCAAATTTTTTGAATTTAAAACCTATCATACATATCATAGAACCTGAAATCATAATAGTGGAGAGTCAGTTCGATTCTTAGGTTCTTGGTTTTATTCTAAAATCACACTCAATCCTAGCATCGGCACTTCATAGATTTGGGTTTCAACCAAAATTTATATACCTAATTTTAACGATATGGATGCAAATGGGTGGGGTGGGCTAGGCCTAGAGGGTTTTTTGGCCTAGCCAGGAAAAGAAGAAGAAGAAGGCTCTAATCGAAATTACTCGTCCGATCCTATCTTTTTTGTTTTTCAAAATGTTATATTTCCCAAAGCATTTTTTTCTTTTTTAAATTTCAAAACTATACCTTACATCAATTAAATAACCAACACAAATTTGCTTGAAATTCCCATATTTCATTTGAAGAAGCAAAATTTTCACATCTCAGCTCTAACATAACATGATTAATTTATTATTATAACTTTGTTGAGGTTCATAAATAATAAATCACAAATCTTATATGTAATTTGTTTCTTCTTATTCTATACATAACTCTCTTTTTTTTTTTTTTTGTTAAAAATATTCCGGCCAACCGGCTAGGCCATTTCGTGCTTGAGGTCCGATCCAGGTTTTCGATCCTTTTTTGGTTTTTTTGCAACTCTACTAGAGATGTGTTTAGGTGCTTCAAAAACACAAATTGCTAATCCTCCAAATAATTTATCATTCAGAAATATAAAATTTCCCGGAATTTGGTAAACATCAAGTTTTGGGGAATAACTCCTTTGATTTGAGAATGATTGACATGATTTATGTTTAAGGGTTCATTTGTTTAATGAAAAATACAAGATTTAGAAAATAATTTTCTAAAAATGATTGTTTATATTGTTTAAAATAATTGATTAAGGAAAAGTGTTTCATTGTTTTGGTTACGAATAAGGGATATTCCTTAGTTTGAAAAAGGAGAAGCTGCTGTTGCGTGAGGAGGCCACACAAGGGCTGCGCAATTATTTATGCGCCACGTCGTATTATTATAAGTGTTTTGGCCTTGTTAGGCTCACCACTTCTCATTTGTTTTTTTAATTAGCCAGAAGAAATCGAACAAAAAAACCAATCATTAAACACAAAAAACCAATCATAACATGACATGTGAAGTGGCTAATGGTTTCGACCAAAAAAGAAAGCGGCTAATGGTGACTTCTTAGAGCGACAGGTCGGTAGACAAAAAAGCTGGCGTGGTTAATTGAAATCAACATGCAAGCAAATTAGTTCCAATAAGGGTTAATATCAAACCACGTGAAAATTTTACCTTAAATTAATTTTTATCACAAAAAATTAAAACTAAGTATACTTGTGATAAATTTACTCGAGTAATTATTTTATCATCGGAAAACTCAAATTGATATATTTGTAAAAATTTCACCCTTTGTTAATTTTCGTTAAATTTGATTAGTGTAACGAAAAATCATAAATTAGTAAAAAAATGGTAAAATCTCAAACTTATATACTCATTAATTATTATGTGTCATTCAACTGAATAATTTGACGGTAAAATTTAATGAAAATTAACATAGGGTAAATTTGTTACAAGTGTATAGAAACTAATAAATGGTAAATTTGTTACTAAAATTTCTTCATTATTAACAACAACTAATAACGAAATTTTTTATGGAGGATGAAAATATTATCTGTTCATTCATTTTTATAAACCATACAAGCAAGGATATGACCTTTCACCAAAACAACAACATCAATAATAATTGAATATGAAATAGATAAATAATTAGTTTATCATTATTTGTATAAGATATCCATTAGGGAGAGCCGTAGTACTTGTTAAATTCTCAAAATAGATTGAATCCTCAAAGATTTCCAGCCCGCCTAAAATAAGATTCCCTTTATGTTGTCACTTGTTGAATCATAAGCAACTAGTGATCCGTTTTTGTCACCATTCGTATGATCTTAAATCGCTATAGAAATGTTTGGACCTAATTATATATCGCTTTTCCACTAAAGGCGATTGAAAACATATCAATTCGTGTTAATTTCGAGTTAAGTCAAGCAGTACCGTGCTGTATCGGGTTTGAATTTGCCTGGGTAAAACGAGGATACCTTTTTTCGGATTCTCCCAAAGACGGCTTGACTCCTCTCCCAGTCCCCACCAACCTTTTCCTACCTCGGCCAGATCCGAGCCCGAACGGTCGTTGTCGGGTCGGGTCCGGACACGCACGAAAAGGCCAAAAAAGAAAGAAGAAAAAGTGGGTGCACCATCTTTTCGGTGCAACCCTCCCGCAAGAATCAAAACCCGCAGGCCTAAGGAAGAGAAAATCTAAAGGCCACGAAAACTTGTGGCTCAGAATCCATCCCACCCGCTGACGTGGCGCCCACCTCTCTCCCTGTCTTTCTCTCTCTCATGGAGAAACAGAGGAGCTCACGAGACTTTAAAGGCTGACACTTTAACATTCTTCCCCTTCCATGTCAACCCCAGGAACCCGAACACACACCCGCTAAACACGACAGTGAAGGAGAAACAGGGCCGAAACGCTCGGGAGAAGGAGTCGAGTACAGTGAAGAGAGAGGAGAGAGAATGGTGGAGATGACGAGCGACCCTGCCATCAGGCTCTTTGGGAAGAAGATCCCCCTGTCGTGCACCGGGGAGTCGCCCGAGGCATCCTCCGGCGACGACGTGGTTTACTCGGGCGTGAATTCGGAGGAGGACGACGAAGGCTCCGAGAAGGTACGGTTTGTCGGGTGTGGGGTGTCTGTGCAATTCGAGGACTGCCCATCTACTCTCTGTTTCTCTGTCTCTCTGTCTCTGCTTTTCTGTACTTGGGTGTGGTGCTCTCTGTCTCTGGATGATTCTGTGTAGCTTTTTCAAGATCTTGGAATTCTTTTTCGCTATTTTCAGCTTCTTTTTTCGATGGTAGTCTGTGAATTGGTTTTTGATTTGATCCATGAAGTTGAAGGCATAGAAAAGTTTAAAGTGAAGACGAGAGGAACTGACCAGTCTTCACGAGGTTAATTCTTTAGCTTGTTTTAAGGATCTTGTCTCCACTTAAAACAGCATAAAACGAAGACGGCTAACGACCCTGCTAGTTTCATCCAGAAAAAGGGGGAAAAAACATAAATTTGACCAAAAAAATTAAAATTTTCAAGGAAGTATGGAAAGAAGGAAGAGATCTGTTTCTTTTCCCTTTTTCTTTTATTTTGTCTTTACCGAAATATGGGATGAATAATCTGTGTCTGTATTGGTCAAGAAAGACCCTTTTGGTTTTCGCCTTCGTTAAAATTGATTGAAATCTTCACCTCTTCCCTGTTTAAAATACGGTATAGACAGGCCTTTTAGCTGTATACTTTTTGGTATGATCCATGATGAGCATAATTTATACTATGCGGATAGAGATATTCCGCATATGCTGTTAAATCAAGTCCTAGACATCACATGTGAGCTGATAATGGTTTTTAGGACCAGCTGCATCGGTCCGAGGCCGCATGTTTCGGATCTGTCACTATTTTAAGTCACTAAATCTTTGTCTTTTTCCTTAATCATGTCAAATTTCTTGGATAACTCATCCATGTCTCGCCGGTCCAGGCGACCGGATCGATGTTAAGTGTCACGTTGCAGAACTTTCCAAGACTCTAGCTTTAGCTAAGGGCAATTAAACAATGGGAAGAGGGATAACTTTATTTTAGTCAAGAAATGATGGCAAAAGCATTCTCTAGATGCTCTTCTCATTCTTTCCTGTTGCGTCTTGCTTGTTCTGTTGCTGGGCATCATTTTCTTCTAGAATTTTCCTAGGTGAGACTTTTACATCCGTTGCTTAGTGCTGATTTTCCTCCACTTTGTCATGTCATCAGTGTCATTCCATTGAACACTTTGCCATGGAAGTCCAAGAAGATGATGACCAAGTTTCACCAGAAACGGTGAACCCCAAAACACCCTCTATTGAGGAAGAATCTGCTAAAACGAAAGCTTCCGGCATCGATCAAGAACAGGGCGATTCGTCGAACTCGCAGGAGAAGCCCCCCCTGAAGAAGCCGGACAAGATCCTACCTTGCCCGCGATGCAACAGCATGGACACCAAGTTCTGCTACTACAACAACTACAACGTCAATCAGCCCCGGCACTTCTGCAAGGCCTGCCAAAGATACTGGACGGCCGGCGGTACCATGCGGAACGTTCCCGTGGGAGCTGGGCGCCGCAAGAGCAAGAGCTCAGCTTCACATTATCGCCAGATCACTCTCTCTGAGGCTCTTCAGGCAGCTCGAATTGATGCTTCGAACGGGACTCACCTCCCAAATGGGAAGATCAATGGTACTGTTCTCACCTTCGGCTTAGATGCATCTGCCGGTGATTCCATGGCTGTTGCCTTGAATCTTGCCAATAAGGAAGGATCAGCTATGAACAGAATGCAGAACGGGTTTTGTGACTTCGGAAGGAATGGGGTTTCGGTCCCGCAAAGAAGTGGAGAGAAGAATGACGATTGCTCTAGCCGATCTTCCGTCGCGATCTCAAACTTGACAGATGAAGGAAATGGGAGTTCCAATCTGGAGGGATCCAGTGCCAATGGATTCCATCCTCAGTTTCCATGCTATCCGGGTGTTCCACAGCCTTATCCATGGAATCCTGCGATGCTTCCACCACCCTTTTATCCTTCAGGATTTGCTGTGCCGATTTACCCTGCACCGCTTTGGAACTGTGGCCTCCACAGCAGCTGGAATTTCCCTCTGTTGTCACCTCCGAGCCAAAAGGGATCGAATTCAGGACCAGATTCGCCGATTCTTGGGAAGCATGCAAGAGAAGGCGAGATGGTTGAAAAGGTTGATCCTGTGGAAGACGAGCCCAGGAAACGGAAGAACGGATGTGTTTTGATCCCGAAGACTTTACGCATAGATGACCCAAGTGAGGCAGCGAAAAGTACTATATGGGCTACTCTGGGGATCAAGAAGGACTGGCTAGGAAAGGATGGGTTGTTTCAGGGCTTCCAATCGAAGGGCGAGGAGAAGAATCACGTATCAGAAACCGCATCTGTTTTGTGTGCTAACCCTGCAGCCTTATCGAGATCTATCAAATTCCACGAGAGCTCTTGCGTTTAGCTCATGATAACTACAGGTGAAATAACTACAGAAAACTCTTGAAACTGGGCTGTCATCTTTCTTTGGTGATTGCAGTGACTTGCATCGTTTAGAACAGAGAAAGGCAAGACATTTGATGGCCGAGACAAGCAGAGGATAGCGATGGACCGTGACTTGCTGGAGTTTGCAACCAGTTAGTTTTAACCCGATGGGGATGTTTCCTTTTCTTGTGTGCTAATTAGGTTGAATGCACGCGCTTGTACATAACTCTTGTAAATTATTCGAACGAGATGGTGAGAACTTTTTTCTGAATTTTGTACCAGTTCTTCATGTCTCTTGAGAGATGTTTCTTAAGTGCATCCTGAATCAAAGCAGTGATGTTTTAAACCTCTTTGATTTCTCCAAGTGTTCTTTGTAATAATCCAACAAGGAATATTTTCAAGATGTTCTTGAGATAATGTTCAGACTAAATATGATTTCTCCAAGTGTTCTTTGTAATAATCAACCGAAGCAGGGCACAGCTTTGGGGAGGAAATATATCTTGAGGACTTGTGCAGCAGAAAAATCGGACTTTTTCTAGATCCCAAGGCCGATGGGTGTCTAGTAAAAGCAACGATGTTTCTTTCCTTGCAATCCAAAACACTAATCGTCACAGTTTGGCAATGAAAGGTCAGTACTTTCACTGTTTCTTTGGTCTATTTTTTCAAAAGTGATAATGAGAAACAGCTAGTAGCAAGGCATGGTTTTAACAATGCTCTCGGAGATCGCCATAGATGGATATGAAAACGGATAATCTCATCCGGTAAGCACGAGAACTGCCCACCAACGCTTCCCTTTTTCGTCACAATCTAATTACATAAACAATGACAGATGAGTGAGAGACCTTTAATGTCTCTTCACAGAAACATTGAGATATTTTGTCTCTGCAAAGCAAACATCAGCCACAACCTGGCAGCTTGCTAGTGGCCCCTTTTTACCAAGACAAATTCCACGGCTTTCTTTCTGCAATCTTGGCGATCCTTGTTCCGTCTCTGTCATTTCTCTTCGCAGGAAAAGCGCCCAGCTTGTCGATTTCATCGGCCTAATTGCAGCTTTTAGAAATACTTACCCGAACGATCAAACCCAAGAAAGACGAGAAAAATAAGCCTTTGGGGACTTAAAAGTTTGGGATGGGAACGGACTTGCAGTACTTTATTGACCATCTTACTGAACATGGGAAGTAGTCTAGCCTGCCACTCAATTCTGATTCACTGAACAATGCCTTGAAAGTGAGTCAACCGTCCTACGCTGATTGTGCAAATTTCTAGCTCTGGCCTCACTGGCAATCATTGACTCCTGAATCTACAGTAAGTCCTCACATTAATGGCTCATTATAAAGTTTTGGTGGGGAGGGTAGACATCAACCTGGAAAAGATGGCCATTTCCTGGAGTTATCATTGGTGAGAAAAATTAGTTCTTGAGCCATTGGTCTCAGAGTCTACCTCCACTACAACATGTCCCCAAAGTGACCTTTTCAGAGTGAGATTGAAGATGTCAAAGATAATGTTTTTTTCATATTGAAATTCGCTTCATGCATGTAAAGTTGAACAATGAAGTCAACAAGCTCTCAATTTTCTGTTAAGGTCGTCCCAGAAATTGTCTTAATCGTCTTCCAGGATCAAATGCATCCTTAGGTAAGAAGTGCGCATGCATTAAAGTAGATGCAATTAGGAAAGAAGCACCAAAAAGTGGGTTGACACTCGAATCCTTTTGAGAAAGTTGGGTGGTGTTGCGAAAGATATACTATGAACGAAGCTTATTTTAGATCAATGTGTCTACTTCCAATTTAATTTGGACTTTTTTGATGAATTATTCCATCGATTCGTGTTTATTATCATGTTTATTATTATATGATAATGTTAATTTGAACTCTCCAAGCAATTTGCTAAGTGATTAAATGTTTGATTTGAGTGAAGAGAATCTAACTCAGATTAACACTATTAATTATCACTGCCATACAATAGATTGAGCTTTATTCAATATACGTGGTCAGGGTGATTTGCGTGTTTTTATGAAATTTCATCAAATTGAAAGTGTTGTATACTTTATATTGATCTAAATTAAAAGAAAATATAATTAAAAAAAATATAGCTATGAAATGTGAAATAAAGAATATTAAGATAGTTTAATATGAAACAGATTGATACACATGAAGTCATGAACTTTGCAATGAAAAGGGGAGGACTTAAATGTAATATTCTGTCCATTAAAGCCCATACTGACAAGTGGTGGCACATTGCAGGCTAAAAAGCCCGTGGGAAGTGACAGAATAGAAACAAGACTAAACAACAGCAGAAAATATTGTTTAAAACCACCACGTTACCAACACCACGTTACCAACTTAACAACTCCCGTGGTGGATGTGAGCCTTGTCAGCTCCACTTAAAAATCGACATGAGTCTTATGACATGCAATGGATGGAAAGTTAAAAAGTATGCTATTTGAAAAAGAAAAGAAAAGAAGAGTATGCTACATTTTTCTATAGATCACATCATGATATAATTTCCTTGTTTTTTTCATGTGATTAGAGATTCAGATAAATAGAGAGAGCTACCATAGTCTTAAAATTATTATGTGAATGTCAATTCAATTCAAAATCTTTTAATTTAACTAATTTAAACCTAACACTTTAATGCTTTGCCAATATAATCATTCCGGCCATTTTGTGCTAGAAATCGTTGAATGGATGTTAATTGTCTTACGCAATCTGATCAGTATTAATGTGGATAAATTTTTCAAACTTTTCAAAATTTTTAAATTTTTATTTAATTATTTTCCTTTCCTTCCTTTTTTTTTCCCTTATTTCTCTTGTGACATCCTCACCACCCCTTAACTTAAAAAAAAAAAGAAAAAGAAAAAATGGAAAAAAAGTACATTTTAAAAAAAAAATTATTGCAAAAGTTGTTTACATTAGTGCCGGTCATGTTAATAGTCAATGTTCATTTCAACAATTTCTAACCAAATTTGGTTAGAAAATTTATATTGTTAAATTATCAAAATGTTAGTGATTAAATTGACCTATTTAAAAGTTTAGAACTGAATCAACGTCCGTACAATATATTTAAGATTTTTTAGGTAATTATCATTAGATAATTATTTTTTACATCAAAGATAATATAATGTACTCTCTTTATGAGAATATCTTTATCGCATATTTTGTTTAAATCATTTATCTGTATTAATGTTTATGGGAAACACTAATTTGTCTCACTTTTTGTATTCCAAATTTGCTCTTACATCAAAATTTAAAATTGCCTACTACTAGTTTCTCTTTATCGAACTCAACTTAAACATCTTTCATAACCAGTCATGCACATCCCTTAGTTAAATAATTACTCTACTCCTTAAAATTTTATTCCTTTCCTTTATACGTACCGTCCTTGCGATCATGCACTTACATAGCGAATGCCCCAACATATTCTATATAAAGCAAGCTTCCAAATTCGGCGTCCACTCCAAATTTACCATTACACTCTCGACCATTTGATCGTCCCCTCGGGCCCAAAAGTGGCGGCAAGAGGAATCACGACAAGCGATTACGGCATTTCAATCGTTGCAAGGCTTTGGCTTTCCATGCATGGGGGCACAATGAAGCAATGCCGGCATTTCCATCTTTATAAAAAGAGCAAGCAATGTTGACATTGGTGGGTGATTTTGGACTTTTCTCATCTCAAAAGTTAGCTCAAGAGGTGAGACTATACTTTTTCTCATACTTATTAACTGATCACTAGTCCCTTTCACAATCAATGTAGGACAATCTCCCCCTCACACATCGAATCCTAGGTTGGAGGCGCAACAACCTATAGTGTTAGGTGATCTTGGATCTTCTTCACCTCAAAAGCTAGTTCAAGAGTTGAGACTTTTTCTTACATCTGTTAATTGACCACCAGCCCTATCCACAACTGATGTGGGACAACCTCAATAGGCATTTCATCAGTAGATCCTAATTTCATGACATTAGTGTTACAGATGCAAAAGAAAGTTCAAATCATCATACATTTCTCTCTTACATCCTCAAACCCACAAGACAAGCCGGGAAAGAAATTCAAAAGAAGAGGCCTTCCATTTCTGCGAACGCCCTTGTTCATCTTAAAAGAGGGAAGCATTTTGTCATAAAATCACAAATTCATGGGTGATTGAGTAGCTCATTAGCCATTTTGAGGACAAAAAAATGAATTGCCAGCCACCAAGACCTGAAGATGCGGATGGCTTGACATGGATGGCATTCCGTTACTCCTCCCCACTCGACAATGCCTTACTGCCTAGTCTCCGAGGAAGAGACAAAGACGGACTACGTGTACAATTTGGATGGTCCATGGCCGGTGGAGGAGGTGAGGGGGACGGGCCTCGTGGGTGATCAGCCAAAGGGATGCTAGGATAGTTGGTTGCCAAGGAATCATAAAGTGAGGGTGAGTGGGACTACTTCTTCAGCGAACCATGATGGCATGATCAAGGTTAAAGTTCCCAAGCGGGACCTGCCTCGGAAGTGGTACGAGGACATTGGATTTAGGTTCAAGACAGATTGTGTCAAGATTTCCAAAATTTATTGATAAATACATCTTCTTTGCCACTACCACCTATTGTTGGTGAGTTTGGCGTTGCACCTGTTGGGAGCACGTAGTAGAAATTCAATAACTTCACCTGAAGAGATTGCCAAGAGGGAGCCTAGGTTCGAGTCTGTCAATATATCTAGTTGGACCCACCTTTACTCAATGAGTTATGAGTCAACTAAGATATATATTAATTGTTCTATATCACATCAATTTTTTGATGTGTGATTTCTCTAACATAATTTACGCACATGTGTATTCTAACAATCTCTACCTCACGTGTGGGCTTAGTGTTAGACCGCTTCCCCTTAATTCAGGTATTCTTCCATATTAACTTATGGGCTCATATTACTACACCACGACACCCACTTGCTTGATCTGCCCCTCATGTGTGAGCTTAGTGTTAGGCCCACTTCTTCTTGATTCAAGTATCCTTTTGCATTAACTTATGAGCTTGCATTGCTACACCACAACGTCCATTTGTCCGAAAACTACAACTATAGGCTCTAATATTATTTGTTGGGAGTGTACAACAAAAATCCATCTAAGGTGATTGTTAAGAGGGAGCCCAATTCAAGCCCGTCAATATATTTAGTTGGACCTATATTTCCTCAAAAGTTTAAATCAATGAGTTATGGACTAACTATGATATATAAATGACCCTATAACATATCAATTCTTCGATGTGAGATTTCTCTAACATAACTCATTTACACGTGCATCCTTATAGCAACGACAGGAAGGGAGGTGGAGGATGAGGATGAAGCTGGTGGCAAGAGAAAAAATCCAACTTTTTGTAGGTTTTTAAGATAGATGAGTATCAATTAAAAGCAACCTTTCATCTTTCCTTCCATTCCAAAACACTAGTGGCCCCATTTTGGGCAATGAAAACACAACACTTCACCGTTTCTTTGGTCCACAAGTTTTGTAAAACAGCTAAAAGCAAGGAATTGTTTCCACGATGCTTTACGGAAATCGCCATCCATTGATGAGAAAACGCATAACATCTTCCTCGGTAGGCACGGAACAGGCCAACCGACATTTCCCTTTTTTACCAGAATCTAGTAACACAAACAAAGACAGATCAGCGAGAGACCTTGATAAGCCAGACAGAGGACATTGAGATATTTTGCCTCAGCAAAGCAAATATCAGCCACAACCTGTTGATCGCATCTGCTGCTATGGGCCCTCTTTACCTACTCCATTCCCTGGATTTCTTTCTGCGTCGCGCCAACTTCTCTTTTCCGTCTTTGTCGTTTCTCTTCCCCGGGAAGCACGCGCACAGTTTGCCGATATCATCGGCCTAATCGCAGTTCTTAGAGAGACCGAACTGATCAGTTAAACCAAAGAAAAGTTGGGCATGTGAACCAACTCGAAGTACTTTATCGACAATATTGAAGGTTTATAAATTTAGGTGGGGGTAGCCATCAACCTGGAAAGATGGCCATTTCTTGTAGTTACTATTGGTGGGAAAAGTTGGTTCTTGAGCCATTTGGGTCTCTGAGTCAACTTCCACTATGCCATGTCTCCAAAGTGACTTTTCCTAGAGCGAAATTGGAGATGTCAAAGATAATGTTTTTATTCATGTTGAACTTTCACTTCATGCATGTGAAGGTGCAATGAAGTCACCGAGCTCTCAATTTAACATTAAGGTCGTCCAAGAAATTGTATTAATCATCTTCGAGAATAAAATGCATCATTTAGGTAAGAAGTGCACATGCATTAAAGCAGATGCAAGTAGGAAGGACGCACCAAAAGGAGGGGTGACACTCGAATCCTTTCAAGATAGAGGGGTAGTGTTGGGAGAGATATATGATGATTGAAGTTTATTTTAGAACAGCGTTCCTATTTCTAATTTATTTTGGAATTTTTTGTTGATTTTTTCCATTGATTTTTGTTTTTTATTATTGTATTATTATATGAAAATGTTGGTTTGAACTCTCCAAGCACTTGGTTGACTGATTAACTGTTTGATTTGAACGTGGTGAATCCAACTCGGATTAACGTCATTGGTTGGATTGCCATTATATGGATGGAGCATTATTTGATGCACTCAATCAGTGTGGTTTGCATGTATATATGAAATTTCATAAAATTAATTGTTTGTATACTTTATATTGATCTAAATTAAAAGGAAATATAATTAAAAAATGTAACAATGAAACGCGAAATAAAGAATGTTAAAATAGTTTAGTACAAAATAAATCCATGCATATGTAGTTTGGTTTTCTAACCACTGGGGGTTCGCCCCAGTGGCCACCCTTCCAACTTGGAAGGGGGAGGTTGGGGGTTCAAATCCCCACCTTCTTAGGGGGGAGTGGGGTGGGAACGATTTCAGGAGTGGGTTTCGACTCCCACGCCCTGCAAGGAGGTAGGACAAAAGTCTGAGAGTGAGTGTTAGAGTAGGATTAGAGTAGGACTGACAAAAAAAAAAATGTAATTTTCTGTCAATTAAAGCCAAAAATGACGAGTGGTCGCCCATTGCAAGCTAAAAAGCCCGCACGAACTGACGGAATGGAGCCAAGACTCAACAAGAGTATGCTATTTGGAAAAAAAAAAAAAAGAGAGGACACGACACTTCTCTATAAAAAATTGTCTGATTAGCGATTAAGATAATTTGAGAAAATTATCAAAATGATCATAAACCTATTGAATGAATGTCAATTCAATTCAAAATCTTTTAATTGAGCCAATTTAGTCATAAATATTTTAACGATTTGTTAATATAATCATTTTGGCCATTTTTAATTGGAAATAATTAACATGGATGTCAATCGTCTTATATATAACTTATGTTGACAATTTTTAGAAAATTTTTAAATTTTTTCTAATTTTTTTTCCTTTCCTTTTTTTTTATTTTTTATTTTTCTTATTTTCCTCTGGCGGTTTGTAACCCTGGTGGTGGTTGGTGGAGTTACCAGCCATAGGCTAGGGCTTTCACCCTTGCTGCCCCCTCAGTTAAAAAAAAAAAAAAAAAAAAAAAAAAAAAAAAAGAAGAAGAAAAAAACATAGAAAAGATTGTTAAAAAATTGCAACTTGCCTATAGTTTCCAATTAAAATTGGTTGGAATAACTACATTTTCAAATTGTTAAAATGTTTATAATTAAATTGGTTAAATTGAAGGATTTATAACATTTTTGGATAATTATCCCTAAGTAAATATGATATACAGTAAAGATAATATAATATGCTCTCTTTATGAGAGTATTTTTAGTGGATATTTTGTTTAAATCATCTATCTATATTAATATTTAAGGGAAACACTCATTTGTCTCATGTTTTATATTTCAAACTAGCCCTTAGATCAAAACTTAAAACTACCTACTACCAGTTCTTTTTATTGAGTAGCTGCTCAATTCACACATCTTTAATAACTGGTCTTGCGCATCCTTCGTTAATTAATTACTTGACTCTTTCAAAATTATATTTCTTTCTCTTTATACATACCACACCCATGATCATTTATGTACGAAGCGTATGCCCAACATGTTATAGATAAAGCGATTCCGGCATTTCAATCATTACAAGGCTTTGGCTTTTCAAGCAATGCCGGCATTTCGGTCTTTATAAGATGAGCAAGAAACGTCGGCATTGCACTGCTGAATCGCCAGTGTCACGGACGAAAAAGAACTCAAAAACATCAGGCGTTTCTGTTTCTATCTTTACTTCCTCAGACCCACAGGACAAAACCCGGAAGAGATTCAAAGAAGAGGCCTTCTACTTCAGCCGACGTCCTGGTTCATTTTAAAAGAAGGAAGCGCTTCGGCATTTCGTTCGGAGAATCACAAATCCATGGAGCGGGCAAACCACAAGGAGTGGAGTTGGCGATATGTCTCCCCGGCCGACCATGCCTTATCCCGGAGCGAGGCCCAGGTTGCCTAAGGTGAGGGTGAGCGGAGATACGACTTTAGTGAACCGCGACGGCGTGATCGCGGTCGGAGTTCCCCGGCAGGATTGCGCTTGGAAGTGGTATAAGAACATTGGATGCCGTTTCAAGACTATTCACATTAAGATTCCAAAAAATAATTGAAGAGTAGATCTTTCAGCCCTGATGCCACCTCCTGCCGTGCTGCCGAGTTCAATGTCAAGGGAGGTGTTACAAGGGAGGATGGGAATGGAGGTGGTGGCAACAGACACTTGGCTCGCAAATTTCTCAGCATATATCAATGTTAGTTGGATTGAAATGTTCGGATATCCATATAAAATAAAAGTTTCACCACTGCTCGCGTAGCGCGTGCGTTGCCTGTGGTATTATCTTATGTTGGAATTCTTCTTCAGCTTTCATTATTAGTCGTCAGTTGTCTTCAATATCTGATATGTAAACTTCCAAGTTGTCGTGGATCTTTTGTTAAGAATATGGCTGTAAGTACCCGTGCTATGAGTATTGGCGGGCACTGCGCTGTCTGCTGAGTTGAATTACACCATTCCACAGACGTGCTTCGGAAGCACCTCAGACGCAAACCTGTTAGCACACTGTCGCCCCTCCCGACCGTCTCTCCCCGCCCGGTGTGGGTGGACGATGTTGTACTATCCGGTCTCCGAGGAGAGACGTTACATCCCGTGGTGGTCGATTACCACTTCCTTGCCCATCTCTGCTCTATCTCTTCCCAGCGTGAGTGGGGGATGACGGTGAATGGCCAGGTCTCCGAAGAAGAGAGGCGACGGTCCACGTGAACAAGATGGACGTCCGTGGCTGAACAAGGAGGAGGTGATGCTGGATTTTAGGTGGAGACGAGCTTGCGAGGGGGTTGGCCTATGGGCGATTAGAAGGTCGAGATTGTTGACGCCTAATTTTCGTTGACACGTCTATAAAGGCAAAAATTCGAGATTAGGGGTATCGTGACAAGGCCCGTTTCTTGGCCAAAAAAAAGTCATTTCATTTTTTTTTGAAGTTTTTCAAGTTACATTAATTTCTATCTAAACTTAGGTATTGATTTCTTCAATAATCCAAGATTGACTTTTGATTTGTTTTGATCAACTTCTAATCTCAACCCGTTGGGCCAATTCTCAATTGGGCTCATTTGGCCCACTAATCAAAGAGGCCAAGCCCAATTAGCAAATTATAGTGCAATTATAGGATCGGAGGATCCTGGGCCAACCCAGTTGACCCGAATGGACTTGATTAGTAATATACCAAATTTTATGTGATGCATACTGGACAGTAATATACATAAGGTATAAAGTTAAATATTAGGGTCAATACCACGAAAAACCAACGAATTTATCCCAAGATAATTTTTTTTATTATCAAAAACCTCGTACTGGTACACCTAGACAAATTTACTACAAACCAGTATATTTGTGATAAATTTATCCTCCGTTAGTTTCCGTTAAATTGGATTAATATATCGAAAAGTCTCAAATTGGTATACTTGTAAAAAACGAAGGGTTGAAACCCCAAATTGGTATATCCGTTAACTGTTACGTATCATCCAATTCAATAATTTGATGGTAAAATTTAGTGGATACTAACGGGATTAAAATTGTTACAAGTGTAGTAATTTGGGATTTTTTGCGGTATTAATCTAATTTTACATTTTTGACAAATTTACCCTCCATTAGTTTCACGAAAAACCGCAAATTGGTAAACTTGTGACAAATGGAGGGTAAAATTCAAAACTGGTACATCCGTCAACTGTTACGTGTCATCCAACTCAACAATTTGATGGTAAAATTTAATGGAAACTAATCAATGGTAAATTTGTGACTGATGTATTAATTTGAGGTTTGTCGTGAAATTAACTATTTTTTAAAAATTAAATTTAAAGGATCTCAGTAGTAGGATTCCAGGAAATTTCCTTTGGTAAACCCTATGGTGTCATCTCCATCATTTTCCGTCTCTTTCAATTCTATAATGCAGTTAGTTAAGAGAAGACCGTGAGGCGGAGGGACGTCGATAAGCCTGGCTGAGCTTGACTCGGCACTTACAGCATTGGTCTTTCGGCGCCGGCAAGGTGAATCGTTAAAAAAACTAGAGGAAACCAATCAAAGTACGTTCGATCCGATGGTCGTGATGATGCGGTTCTGGCATTTCCATCTATATAAGAAGAGCGAGGCGGCACGGGGAAATTGCACCAGTGATCACAGCTCCATAACACCAATTGTTACGTGAAGAAAAGAGAGAATTCGAGCCATCATACAGCCCTCGGCTCCTCCCTCAGGCCAACAGGGCGGGATGTGGAACAAGATCAGAGACACCCGGAACAAGATCGACCGCACCCAGAACAAGATCGAGGGCGCGGCCTTCTCTTTTGTTCCCCCTCTTGGGCTCCTCGCCGACCAGCGGCCCGTGTGGGGTGACACAGCATACGACCAGGTCGCCGAGGAAGAGACGGTGGCGGCATTCGTGTACAAGATGGACAAGCCATGGCTGCGGGAGGGCGAGCTGAGGGTGGAGATCCGGTGGGGCAACGCCCTGTGGGTGATGGGCCAGGGAGATGAGACCATCAAGGTGAAGCTGCGGAAATACCAAAAGATGAGGCTGAGCAGGGCCACGGCTTCCATGAGCGTCGACGGCGTGCTCACCGTCGCGATTCCCAAGAGGCACGGGCCTCGGAAGTGGTACCAGTACAAAGACTTGGCTTTTAATAAGTTCAAGACAGTCCGCGTCGGGATCTCTTGGTCTTAACGAAGCAGTGACACTGCAAGTACTCGAACTCTCGAAGAAGTTCCTTTCTATCGTTCGGCTTTTTGAAAGCATCGTCGAGTCTCTTAATATCAATTCTAAGACTGTCATCCACGATCTTCTGCCTTTCAAAGCTGTGTTTTTAGGCTGATTTTGCCTTTCAAAGCTTTGCTTCTTTTGCAACATTGCTTGGGTGCAGATTCATGTGAGCAGGATGTTCTACTTATTTAGCACTTTTAACCTGAAGTTGCTTCGCCAGAAGTTTTTACCCAAGCAATTTGCATTTCGCCAAAATCGTTCATCTATTCTTTTGAAGCTATATCCTGAATTGTTAGGATGATCCAAGAGAATCGATCAAAAGGCAAGACATTCTATTCTACAAATATGGTCGTCAAAAGACGTGTTACGTGGATAATTGCAAAGCGACGATTGTTGGGAATTCAGTAATTTCAATTAGGGTCTATTTGATAATAGACCAAATGGTGTTTAATTTTATCATTTTGTTCTCCAAAACAAAAAAAAAAGAATAGAGTTCCGTTTGATAATAATTTTGTTCCTGGGAATAAATTTGTTTATGGGAACAGATTTGAAATAGAATTAAAAAATTAAAAAAGAAAAAAAGGTTGCATCTGTATTTTCGGAACAACTCTAGAATTAAGTCCAAACCATTTTATTTTTCTTTTTTTCTCCTCTTTTCTTCTTTTTCTTTTTTTTTTCTTCTTCCTCTTCTTCTTTCTCTAGCTGTTCATCGACCACGACGATGGTCGGTGATCGGCCAGACGAAGTCTGACGACCTCGCCTAGCCCGTTGTGACACTTGAACTCGCCGGGCCAGGGTGAGGCCAAGCCTCACAGTGGGCGAGGTTCGCCTTGTCGGGAGCTGGTGAGGCTTTCTTGAGGTTGGATGCTAGTTAGAGGAAGAAGAAGTAAAAGGAAAAAGAAAAGAAAGAAAAGTGTAATGAAATTATTTAAAAATTAAAAGAAATTCTAAGTCAAAAAAAAAATTGAAAGTCATACTAAACGTATTTCTATTCCGATATTTAGCATATGCCTTCAAATACTTAGAAACTCATCTGTGGAGCAGAATTAGAAAAAACTATTTCTGAGCATAAATTATTCTCGAAAACAGAATGATTACCAAATGCATCTTTAATAATTAAAGTCCAATCGAGAATGATCAATGACCAATTAGATTATTAAACACGGCTTCGAATTAAAAGTGGATGGATTCTAGTTTGCCTTGACATCTCTTTGACTTCGCAAAATATGGAATTACTAAATAATGCACAAGCAACATAATGAAAACAACAAGGAAATGGTATATGACTTACAAAATACGAGTTGAATGCTTTTGTAAACAAAAAATGAATATTAGAAACACGAAATCCAATCTACTTTGAAATTCAAATTCAAACTTTAGGGAAAATATAGTTCTAATCGATCTATTGCGAATGATTTTCCAGTCTTCACATCTTTAAAATCTACATTTGATATGCTATTGTAACTTTTGCGATGTCTTGTTCGTTGCCTATGAATATTCATTTTTCCTTTTTTGGCTTTTGCTCTTCTTGAAATCAGCCATTCTATCATGCATTCTATTCTTGATTGATGGATCCTTCTTAACTCGGCTAATCAATCATCACAAAATATCTTACACTTCACTTAGCTCTGATCTTTGAAAATTCATGATCGATGAGCTCATCAAACATGTTATCATGAATTTTGTAAGTTGATTGTAATATTATGAACTTCATGATTGATGAGCTTGTTGGGCATTTCGTCTATTTAGTCTCTGAGTCAAGTGTTCCCAAGGTCGGGTGACCACGGTAGGGAAATTTAAAATGAAGAGTTCGGACCGCATCATCGCATATGTCAGCATTACTTTCTCAGCCCAAAGGGCATCACGACCATCAATTCCGGCGTTTCAATCATTTCGAAAAAAAAAAAAAACAACAACAACAAAGAGAGGCTAATGATCTATCAGAGCCCAGTCCAATCATACTCATCCCCAGTAAGTTTCGTCGCACCATCGGGGGATCTTTATGACTGAAAAACAAAAAAACCAGCAATCAATTCCGATTTCCAATTAAATTAATTCCAACAAAAATGAATTTGACCCTATCATTCCAACAACGATACAGTAGACAATCACCACTTTGTAATTGGCCTGGCCTCCTCTCCGCGAGCATTTCTCCGCTACTCTTCAGTTTCATTCCTAGTTTTCTCTCATAAATTCGAAAGTAATATATATCATTCAAGTTTCAAAAATAAATGATCAAATATCTATAACTCTTCATGTCAATTTTTTAAATAATTTATAAGAGTTAATCTGTCCCAAACTAAAAATAAGTCAATTTAAAATTTCATAAGGTTCACTATTGGAAGATAATATGCGAAAATGACAGGATCTTGTCATTTACGTCAACGCGAAATCACGCGAGAAATAAACGAGAAATAATAAGGATACCAGAAATTTACGTGGTTCCGTCCAAGGATCGATACCTACGTCCATAGGGAGAGTTAACAGTAAATAATTCACTATAATCGGAGAATCAGAGTTTACAATCACTCACACGCTCGAATGTTTCCCAAATCTAAATTTAATCTCAAATTCGGACATAAATTCACGGCATAAAATTATCGCACGTTCAAGCTCAAAATAAACAAAAACAAAAACTGGGCATCTGTCTCTTCTTCGCGTTCTCTACCTCTTCAAGGCTTGTGCGGCGCGTGGACGTGCAGACGTGCGGCTCCGTTTTTTTTTCTCCCGTAGGGCTTCTGCGGCTCTTCTTCTTTTCTGCTTTTTATATGTGGGCGTGTGCCCAAGGTCGACAATTTGACCTGGGCCTCTACTTTAGTCTTCAACGTGAATAAGTCCTTTGTAGAAGTAAGAAATCCTTATTTTATCTTTTATTTTATTTCCCTTTTTGTCTTATAGTGATAGTGATGGTTTTATTAAATTGTGATGGGCCTAAGTTGGCCCGTCCACCCATGTTGGGCCTAAAAGCCCGGCCCACAATATTAGGGCCCATGGATGGAGAGATATAATAAAGGGACACGATTCTCTTTGGAGGGAACGTATTTAAGGGAGAAAAGAGAGGGATGAATGTACATTTTCGCATAACGTACGTTCCTTCTCCCTCTCTCCCTAAAAAACGCTCCAAAAGAAAAACAGTAAGCATAAGGCGACACCCATCTTTCCTTCAAGGCGAATTGGCGTCATCGGATCGAACAGGGCCAAATTCTCTTCCTCATATCGGTGTCGGTGTTTAATCTGTGGCTAACAAGGTACATTCAATTCTATGATGTGCCTTAGGATCGGTGATGCATGTGTTTTTCCCGGGCTCGTCTTCCGCACAAGTTTAGGGGTTCGATTTAGTGTCGAATCCAGTTTTTGGGAATCCGATAAATCCCAACAGATAGGTTAACTTCCTTCTTTTATTTCCTTATTTATTTTGCACATCCGAAAGAAAGTCCAATAAGAAGAAAGATTTCTTCATCCGATTTATAATCTGCTTGGAAAAACTTCCTCAACAAAATTCGATTTAACAAATCGTTATCCGAATTTAAACTCGAGATATTAATTTAACATTTACGATACGTAAAAAATGTTAGAGTGTGGTTTATACTCCCTATCACATAAAGTAGAGCCAATGAGATTGTTCACGTTCATCTACGCATGTTGCAATGTCTTGAAAAATACATCTCCCTACTTGACTATGCCTTATCTTGGAGCGAGTTGGGAGCCGCGTCACCTAGTCTTCAAGGAAGAGATAGCGATGGACTGGCCGTGGCCAGAGGAGGAGGAGGGTGAGGACGGAGATCAGGTGGGGACAGGCCTTGCAAGTGGTCGGCCAAAGGGATGCTCCGACAACCAAGGTGAGGTTGCCGAGGAACATAAGGCGAGGCCGCGAGGGCCAGCAGGGTTACGGTTTCGGTGAACTGCCACGGTGGTGATCCCAGTAAGGTTCGACAATTTGCATTAAGATTTCAAAAAAGGAAGAATAGATCTCACCCTTGCCACCTATTGCCATGCCGCCGAGTTCGACGTCGCATCGAACTCAGCAAATATTTTATGACAAAGTGACGTGAATTTAATGAATTCAAGGAAGTGTTACAAGAGAGGATGGTGATGGAGACGGTGGCAAGAGACTTATAACTCAGCAAATATTTTAGCTTTTATATCACCCTAAATTAAATCAAATTGTTCGATTATCCATATAAAAGAAATTATAAGTTGTTAATTTAACATGCGATTTTGTGACAAAGTGACGTGAATTCAATGTATAAGCCGCAAAACTGATTTAAAATATCTAAGAAGAGACAAAATAATAATTCAAAATGCCAAAATAAACGATTTAAAATTCAACTCTAGATTATTGGAGTTGCAGTGGTATATTGGTGAGACATTCTATTCTCTCACTATGGTATTGGTCGTCATAGGACACGATACATGATTTTTAGCGAGGTTGTGGTTGCCAAACATTCGATATTGTCAACGAGTGATTAAAGTCCAATTGAGGATGACCGATGACGACTTTAGTTTTTAAGTATAGCTTCGAATAAAGAGTGAATGGATTCTAATGTGTCTAGAAATCTCAAGGATTCAAATTTTGAGTTGCTAAATAATGCACGAACAACGGATCAGAAACAAGGAGGAATTGTCACGCCCCGAACCCCGAGCGTGTGCCCATCCCTATCTAGTCGATAATAATTTGCGACTTCCCAGGACGAGTCGCCGACCCTTTCCATTTTATTGCACATGCGGAAGCGAAAAGAAATCCCCTGACAGTAATCATCTCGGGATAGAAAAGCAGGATAATAGATTTACAAACAAACATGCTTTTATATATATACACTGAGTCATATACAAAGGTCTGTGGCCAAAAGACTACAAAAGACTGGCCTCCCAGAAAGAAGCGGTCCTAACTGACCTATGCTTCCGATCACCTCCTCTCGGCTCCAGGTCCTCCACTCGACGATCCTGAAAATGTTGTCCCACAACGGGGTGAGATATCATCTCAGCGAGTCTAAGCTCTAAACCCCAATTAGGAGGGAAATACGCCCAGAAGTGTCCTAATCACACAATCACACAATCTAAGAGACTTACCTCGTCTCAGATCCACCCTGCAGGTCAGTACAATTTATAACTCAGACAGCATGAAAACATGAGCAACAAATAAGCTCCAACAATTGAAACGCTACACTCAATTAATCATGCGTTCCTAGTTTTGATCTCGGCATATAGCACGGCCTACTCTCTGTTCGGCGGTCTTCTGGCATTGCCAAGCATCGTCTCACCCCATTGAGCATGGCACGTCTCTTTATCAAACGGCTTTCCCAAAGGAGCATAGGGTCCGAATCAATCATGACCGGCTTCCCGTTGTCCGGGGGTATCCCAAATAAGGATAACGTCCACTCAATGTTCCGGACGATTTCTCTTAACCATCACACGATCACTCAAATATGGCCCGGGCACCGATGCATTGCACTCAAATGCTTCAATTAAAATGGTGAGCCTAGCATTTTTCTTCGTATTAGAAATTCACATGAAATTACTCGTGTGTCAAGACACGATCAACTTGGTCCCGAAAATTGATATTCTTCCTTTTTGAAATCCCACTATTTCATATAGTACTAAAAACTATTTTCGGTGTCAAAACCCGACACCGGGATTTTCTCAATAAATATTGGAAATTCACAATTTTTGGAATTAAATACCAAAAATCCAATCAAGCACTCATTTTGCATAATTTAACACTCAATTACAGAAATTAACCACACCATTGCAATCAAAGACGAAATTCGGTCACCGCTATCCCTACCTAATTTCCGGAAAAATAATTAATAAATAAATAATTTCGAAAATTAATTAATTAATTCAATTCAATTTCCAAAAATACTAACCTAGGCCAAATTTATTAAATTAAATACCAATACGGACCCGGAAAAATCCCGAACCCTTCTAGATAAATAGCACAATTTATTTAGGCCTTAGCTAAATCATGCTAACCACCTAACATGCTCAATTAAATAATTACATTTCTAATTTAATCTAACTAACCACCTAATTCCTAATAAAATAAATCTAAACACCCCATTAAACGTCATTAACCTACTAAGCAGAGTTTAGAGTATAAACTCACCGGTTAATTGCGGAAACCGGTTCACCACGACCACGACGCGACGGCAGCCGAAATATTAATTTTCGGCGGTGTCGGCGCACTCTCGGACCGGGCCTAAAACGGGCCCAACAAATCTCAGCCCAAATCTGAGATTTGTTTTTGAAACGGGCTGGGCTTGAAGCGGGTTGACCTCGCGGCTTGGGCTGCTGAATTGAGCCGAACTAAATGGGCTTTGCTGATTTCTTGGGCTGACTTTAAGTGAGCTGGGATTGGGCCTTAAACACTGGGCTTGCTGGACTTCAATGGAGCTGTTGGGCCGTTGGAACTTGCTGGACTGAGCGCTGCAATCATCGATGGACTTCACTCGGCAAAATGGAGATGGGCCCACGAAGAAGCAAGTGGGCTGCTTCGGTCGTCTTCACGCGGCCACGGAACTGCTGGTCTTCGAGAGAAATGGAGGAGTTGACCGAGTGTGTTGGCAGCTGGGAGACGCGCAGCAACAAAGAAAGCAGCTCGGTGGATGGGTGAAGGACGCGCGGCAACGGGATGGGCTGCAGGCGGCAGCTTGTTCGATGGCTTGGCAATCAACACTTGCTGAGGTAATCGCCGAGTTGACCGAGAGCTGGCGTCGAAGAACTCGGACGAAGCAGGAATTGCTCGGTGGAACTGGGCTGGCGTGAGGATGGGTCAACAAAATGGAAAGTGGAGAAGTATGGTTGACCAAGGGAGACAAGAAGAAGTGGAGCAGGGACGTTGATGAGGCTGAGTGATTTTGGGTGGGGCTTCGTTCGCGGAGAATGAATGAAGATGAAGATGCAGGGAAAACATGAAAATGAAAGTGAGGTAGGAGCAGAGGGCGTCGCACGAAGGGGGGAGAGAGACAGAGGCGGTGATCTTGGCGTGCGGGAGAAGCAGCCGGTGGAGGGTCCCAAAGTCAAGCAACTCAATCCATTACATTGATTGCATGTCCCCTATTTCTTTCCACTTGATAATTCCATGAATTAACAAATTGTAAAGCTAAAATTGCTGCCCCTTTGTAAAGCTCCGAATTTCACTTAAATTCTCTTGAATTTCTTTATTGGTTTTTCAAATTAAGGTCCAATTTCGCTATAGAAAAATCTCACATAATTTTCTGTAAGTCCCCGACGTTCCAAGGCTCGGTTTAGAAGTCTCTATTTCCATCGATTTAAATTTATCCGAATTTCCGCTAATTTTCCGCGACATCCGATTCGATTTTCCGAAAAAATCTCAGAATCTCTGAAAATTTTTCGGAGGATGAGTCGACGTTTCTCAAATAGTTCGTGACACCACAGAACTTTCAATTTCTGAAATCGGGTTCAAATTCACGGTTATTTTCAATCCGGCGCGATTTTAGCGTGACCTAGTCTACTTGGTAATTTTTAGGAATTTTTGGTACAATTGACCCGTGATCGATTTATCTCGAGTCACAATGTACATCTTCGACACATTGGCGACTCTCGATTGTCGTGAAAATCTCCAGGTTTCAAATACGAACACAGGGTACCCAAAACGATAGAAAATCAATTTAGTGTCGATCGATGAAAATTTTGCAATCAGGTGGAATCACTCACATTTTGATCACTCATCTCAATCGAATCGACCTATCATTGATCTCTGATCGATTTTTAATTGTGTCATAATGACCCTAGTAATTTAGCACGGTCGAGCAGTCAATTCTTGGTCGAATTCTCAAGTCTTTTGCGTTAAAATCCCTTAATAATTTTCCCAGATAGTCTAGTTATCTCTTGAGTGATCGGCTCAGAGAATAACACTATAGACACGTCGATGAAAGGCCCGATTTATTCAATTGAAATCAGATTTGGAAAATCAGGATGTCACGGGAATTCCATGAACCTTTATTAATTTGGAACATACGGCTTACATTCTTGGAGGCTATGATTGATCAGTTGAACATGAAATAGTAATGGAGATGAATGAAAAGCGTAGAGAAAGTGAAAAACCTACAAAATACGACTGGAATGCTTTTATAGACAGACAAGAGTATTAGACTCATGAGAGAAACCTAATCTAATTCAAAAGTCAAATTTAAATTTTAGGCGAAATCTAATCCCAATCAATGTAATTACGAATGATCTTCCGATCCTCATATATTCGGAATTACAATATAATTTTATTTTTGTGATATCTTCATGGCATGTGATTATTCTTTTTATTTTATTTTATTTTTTTCATTGCTTATGATTATTCTCCTTCTTCTTTTTCACTCTTTCTGTAATGGGCCATTGCGCTATATGCTTTTTGATCTCTGTTTGCAAGAATTTCTAACCGTCCTGACTTGCGGGCTACTCTTTGAACAATCGGTAACCCCTCTTATCGCTCGACCCGATCCTTAACTTTTGCGCATGCTTCAAGTTGATCTATCGTCGCCTCATTTTATATACTTGATTTTGTTCATTGTGAAAACTCATAATCGATAAACTCATCAAACATCCCATTGATGGGTCTTGTCGGTCCTTTGTATTATCATGACCTTCCTAATCAATGAGCTTGTCGAGTAATTTACGGATCGCGCCTTGAGTTAAGTGCATTGGCATTGCCTGATTTGTGTCCAAATTTTGGGCTTGGTGGCGACGATAGGAAAATCCAAAAAGACTAATTCGTTTCCCATCATCGCATCTGTTGGCATTGCTTGCTCCGTCTGAAGGGGAATTCCGACAGGAATTCCGGCATTTCAAACTGTTTCAGAAAGGAAAATAGCCAAACTCATCCAAGTAAGTTTCGTTGCTTCATCCGCGGATCGCGACGAGCAATTCTGGCATCTTCGTCGCTATAAAAGCCAGCGAGCATCTTTGAATCCTCGCCCAGATTTAAACAGCAAATTTCCGACGCACGCACTGAGACAATCTCCAAGGAATCCTAAGGAAGTTTATGAGAATAAGGAAGTCTATCAAGACGCCTTCTACTTCGTGGCCCCTCTCGGATTCGAGGGGACCTGGAGCGTGTGGGGGACAACCGCGTACGACCAGGTCACCGAGGAGGAGACGGAGTCAGCCTCCGTGTACAAGATGGACATGCCGTGGCTGACCCGGGAGGAGGTGGCGGTGGAGATCGACTGGGGCCAGGTCCTATCGGTGGTCGGCCAGGGGGACGAGGCGGTCAAGGTAAAGTTGGCGAGGAGCGACAGGGCGAAGGTGAGAGCCGGTACAAGGACCTGGGACTTGTTAGGTTCAAGACGGTCCACGTTTCGATTTCCAGTTAAATTCATTCCAACAAAATCAGTTTTACCCTGTCATTTAATCGAAGATGCTGCAGAAAAATCACCACTTGATAATTGGCCTGGCCTCCTTTTCGCTAAGCAATTTCTAGTCAAATTTTTAGTTTCATTCGTTGTTTTCCCCTCCAAAATTTGAAAATGAAAAGCACGTTTAAGTTTCGAAAAATTCTGCCCTCAATATTTAGTATTTTGAAAGGGTTTAACTATCTCTTAGTTAATCAAAGTCGGAGTTTAAGTAGAAACTGCTCGACTCGTACGAGGGGAAAAGAAATCAACCTGAGCAGAAATTATTTCGTACGGGGTGTAGTCGATTTGGTGGAGCAAGATGAGTAGAGCTAAGAACTTCTTATGATTCAACACACATCTAATTCGATACACAAATGTATCAATTAATTTAAGAATGAAGGAAAAATTATATAAATGATTCATGATTTTTTTTTGTACAATATGATCTCAAAACTTTTAGTTTTTGTAATGTGATTACTGAACTTTGAGTTAATGTACAGTGTCGTTTTTGAATATTTAATTTATTCAATATAATCCATGAATTATAGGCAAATATTCAATATTGTTATTAAACTTAAATTAAAAGAAAGATAATATTGAATATGTTTATATAGCTTAGCTACTAACTTGACCATGTATAAAAAATTAGGGATCACATTTAATAAATTGAAAGTTCAAGAACTATATTGCATATTACATTAAAATTGAGAGGTTGTATGTATAATTATCTCGAGAATGAATAGTACCTTGAGAAAATAAGAAACAAGGTAGGACGAGCGTGACCACTTCATTTTTCCAGTCTTGGGTCAACTTCTACGTCGGACACTCTTTCTGTCCCGTCTCTGTCAAGTCCAACTCCACAAGCTCCAGGAAATTCCATGGACAACTACCCGAACTGGAAACAGCCGCTCCTGCAAATCCTTCTTCATCTTCTCTTCTATACATTGTCGTGACGAAAGCAATTCCAGCGTACACAACTCTATAAGAAGAGCGAGGCAACGCGGCGACATTGCATCGGTGAATCACAGCTTCATAACACCAGTCTGTTGCGAGATAAAAAGAGAGAATACAAGTCATCATGCAGTCCTCGGCTCCTCCCTCAGGCCAACGGGATGGGATCTGGAAGAAAATCTATAAGACCGGGAACAAAATCAAAGATTCCCAGAACAAAATCGAGGGTGCGGCCTTCTTTTTCGTCGCCCCTCAACTCTTCGCCGAGCAGCCCGTGTGGGGCACCACAACGTACGACGAGGTCTCCGGAGAAGAGACGGTGGCGGCGTTCGTGTACAAGATGGACAAGCCATGGTTGCGGGCGGACGAGCTGAGGGTGGAAATCCGGGGGGGCAACGCCCTGTGGGTGATGGGCCGGGGAGATGAGACCATCAAGGTGAAGCTGCGGAAGAACCACAAGATGAGGTTGAACCAGGCCGTGGCTTCCATGAGTGCCGACGGCGTGCTCACAGTCACGATTCCCAAGAGGCACCGGCATCGGAAATGGCACGAGCACATGGACTTGGCATTTAACATGTTTAAGATTGTCCACGTTCCGATCTCTTGGTTTTAACGAAGTGTCATAATTTTTGGGGTGTGGTTTTTATTCTCTATCGTATCGTAGGAGGCAGCACCCCATGACGTTAAAGGATTTTTATAGTTTGAGTTCATATTTTATTAGCAGTTAAGGTTTGGGTCTATGGATAGTTATATATATATATATTTTCATTCTCTTACAATTGAGTGGTGTAACAAAGAGGTGCGCCATGCTAATTATAATAGGATTTTCAATTGGACGTAATCCTAGTTTAAAGGTAAACTTGGATAAAACCTTGCATCTGAAATTCTCTCTTTCACTTTTACTCTTTATTTTCTTTATGATTGTATGACAAATCCTAACATCCGGTATTAGAGATCGGTTTGAGGCTAGGGTTTCCTAGTGAAGAGAGATTCGAAAAATCAAATTTTAGGGAAATGTTGTCAGCAGGCCAATCTGAAGTAGAGAAGTTCGGAAGAAAGGGTTTCTTCGTGGCCCCTCTCGAATTCGAGGCGGCCGGTGCGTGTCGGGCAAGACCGCACATGACCAAGTCACCAAGGAGGAGACAGAGTCGGCCTACACGTACAAGATGGACAAGCCGTGGCTAACTCGGGAGGAGGTGTTGGTGGAGATCCGATGGGGCCAGGTCCTGTGGTTAGTCGGATTGGGGGATGAGGCGGTTAAGGTGAAGTTGCCGAGGAGTGACAGGGTGAAGTTCAGCGCCGCGACGGCCTCCATGAGTGGCGACGGCGTGCTCACCGTCGTGGTTCCCAAGCGCAACTGGCCTCAAAAGTGGTACAAGGACCTGGGACTTATTAGGTTCAAGACGGCCCTCGTTCCGATTTTGGATTAAATTCATTCCAACAAAATCTGTTTTACCCTATCATTTAATCAAACATGCTGTAGGAAAAATCACCACTTTTTTAGTTTCATTCGTGGTTTTCCACCATAAATTTGAAACTAAAAGGCATGTTTAAGTTTCGAAAAATTCTGTCATTAATATTTTAGTATTCTGTAAGGGTTTAACTATCTCTGGTTAAACAAAAGTCAGTGTTCGAGTAGAAATTACTCTTACAAGGGGTAACAAAATCAACTTGTAAGTAGAAATTATTCATACGGGGTGTACTCAGGGTGTACTTAACTTGGTGGAGCAAGACAAGTATACTTAAAAGAACTTCTAAGCCCCGTTTGGTACACTAGATATAGCTCCAGATAGGATAATTTATATTCTTATGATTTTTGGGGAAACACACAAATTGGATATGCCTAAATATAATCCGGATAAAAAAAAAAATCTTATCTAGAAGATAGGATATAATTGAGTAGGATAAGAATTACGAAGAGAAAATTGGTCATAAGCAAGACCTTAAAAGGCTTTGACCACCGGAAAGAGTCTAGGTATTCCTTAGGATTGGGGAAGAAAAATATTCATTCCAACCGCCAAGGAGGTTAAAAACCTCAGGGTCTCACCTCCCGGGATCAGATCCCCGCGATGTCGGTACCGATCACGGACGATACAAGGACAACCACTGTGCAAGTTTTCACCTCGAAGACCAGTGCACAACCTCGTAGGTTGCTGGCCTAAGGGGACTAGATCTGGAGTCGCCTGAGAATGGCCCTCAACCTCGGCGTCGGTTGCCACCTCTATTTTTTCATTTTTCATTTTTTTGTTTTTTCCTCTCACGCCTCCATCATGGACTTCTTGGAGAACCGTCGATGAAGTCACGGGGCCCTTGATTGGGCTGATGCCATCAGTGTAGCGTGAAGACGAAGCCATTGTTGACAGTGGTTGAGAGTGGAGAATTTCTTGGTCGACAAAGTGATTTTCTCATTATCTATGTTACATTCGGACATTTAATAAGTACTAAACGTCATATTGTAAATCCTGTCAATGTCTTATCAGACCTTTATCCTAACAAAGAAATCTCGATGATTGAACGTGGTTCTAATGATTCAACGTATCTCTAGTTTGATATCCAAACAAATCGGTCAATCTAAGAATAAATGGTACCTCAGGAAAATAAGAAACAAAAGTAAGAAGATTTCCTTCCTGTCATCTCACGCGAGGTTGATTTCAATCTTTTGAAAAGATCTCACTTGAAACAAATACAGCTCCATCCGAGGTTGATTTCAATCTTTTTCTTCCCCAATCTTTGGTCAACATCAACGTTCAAGTCTTCTTTCTAACCCCTCTCCGTCAAAGCCAAAGCCGCCGCGTTAAGAAACCATGCAAGCTGTCCTAATAAAATTCCGTCGACGACCGTAGTTTCTTCGCCATTTATGTGAAGAAGAACGAGTCCTTGTTGAAGAAATATGGCTTTGAATTAATAGAGTAATCGAGTTGGACTTTGAAGCGTAATCTCACTTTTTTTAATGATTTATTTGTCCCATAATGTTGCTAATGGTTACTGACAAATACCCTTTATAATACAATAAAGTCTCAGATAAAAATACTATATAACAATTATAATATTTCTCCGTAGTCTTTTTAGGAAATAAATGAACCGTACAAAATAAAATAAAGGAAATAATGCTAATTAAACCACAGGCACACAAAGTGCTTTGTGTGCCTAATAATTGCGCACCCACACGCAAATATTGTGAGGTCTAACTCACATCCCAACATTTTCTTTAAACATATTAGAGAAGGCTTACCCTTATAAATTGGCCAATTTCCTCTCAATTTTCTTACGTGAAATAAGGAAAAGCACATTTTATTTATTTTACAAATAATCCTGGCTCGTCATCTTTCTTCATCTTCTTCTCTTCTATAAGTCCATGCCCATGCAGTTTCCTTGACATATCCATGTCTCCGAGTCGGCGAGGCGTTGCTGTTCAGCCTCGATTTTTGAGAAGGGAAATAACCACTCGTCGGCGTGTTCATTCAATTTGAAAGAGGGGAGCATTTCGTCGGAAAATCACAGATTTCACAAGGCGATCAAGTATCTCACATCAGCTCTTCTGAGAGGTGGTGGACCAACAAAGTTTTGCATTTTATAATTCTTTAGACCATAGCTCGTGACTTAATAACCCTATTAACGTCTATGGTACCATCAAGATCTATGTACAGCATTACCCAACAGATTATGTAACAAATAGATGCACCTTGATTGCAAAAATATATAGAAATGACTATATGCAGTCACGGTTTGTCATTGCAATAATTGACTCCAACTAAACATGCCCAACATGAATGAAGTGACAATGATAATGCTTTATAATCCGAATCATGGTGATGGGCATGGCACCAAAGACGCGTAATTAATTAGTCATTTCCCTTGGGTGCAATTTCTGCGTAATCAGGGCACTTACGCATGTAAATTTTTCTCTTGTAAACTTGGAGACATACTTGTATTTCATTCTTCTCTAATTGAAGAATGTTTTCAGGAATTATGCGCTACTTTCCTAAAATGTTATAATACTTGCTTATCTTGCAATTTTTATTGAACATTGTCAAATTTTTCTTCAGTCGAATTGTCCTTGCGACCATCCAATTCACCATTTACCCGCCTTGATCTTGTTCGATGATTGTTACAAGGACCTGTGACATATTAGGTTCAAGACACCCGTTGTTCCAATTTCCGGTTAAATTCATTCCAACAAAATCAATTTTATCCTATCATTTAATCAAAGATGCAGTAGGAAAAAACACCATTTTCTTTAGTTTGATTCATAATTTTCGACCCTAAATTTGAAAGCATGTTCAAGTTTGGAAAAATTCTGCCGTCAATCTTTTAGTATTTTGAAAGGATTTAACTATCTCTGGTTAAACAAAAGTCAGTGTTTGAGTAGAAATTACTCTTACAAGGGTACATTGTGCACTAATTTGATAGAGCAAGACAGGTATACTTAAGAACTTTTAGACCCCGTTTGGTACACTAGATATAGCTCTAGACAGAATAATTTATGTTCTTAAGGTTTTTGGGGAAACACACAAACTGGATATACCCGAATATAATCCGGATAAAAAAAAAAAAATCCTACCTAAAAAGTGGAATATAATTGAATAGGATAAGAATTTGACGAAGAGAAAATCACTGTGCAAGTTTTCACCTCGAAGACCAGCATACAGCCTCAAATTGGAGGTTGCTGGCCTCAGGGGACTGGATCTGGAGTCACTTGAGACTGGCCCTCAACCTCGGCGTCAGTTGCCACCTCTATTTTTTCTTTTTTTCTTTTTTCCTCTCGCGTCTCCATCATGGACTTCTTGGAGAACTTTCGATGAAGTCACAGGGCCCTTGATTGGGGTGATGCCCTCAGCGAATTTCTTCATCGACAGAGAGATTCTCTCATTATCTCCGTTACATTAAGACATTTACTAAATACTGAACATCATATTGTGAATCACGTCAGTGTCTTATCCGATCTTTATCCTAACAAAGAAATCTCAACGATCGAACGTGGTTCTAATGATTCAACACATATCTAGTTCGATATCCAAATGAATCGGTCAATCCAAGAATGAATGGTACCTCAAGAAAATAAGAACAAAAGTAAGAAGCTTTCCTTCCCATCATCTCACGCGTGGTTGATTTCAATCTTTTGAAAATATCTCAATTGAAACAAATCGAGCTCCATCATAGGTTGATTTCAATCTTCTTTTTTTCCACAATCTTCGGTCAACGTCAACGTTCGAGTCTTCTTTCTAACCCCTCTCTGTCGAAGCCAAACCAGCCGCGTTAAGAAAGCTGTCCTGGAAGATTCCGCCCGCGACTGTAGTTTCTTCGCCGTTTACACGAAGAAGAACGGGTCCTGGCTCGTCATCTTTCTTCATCTTCTTCTCTTCTATATATCCATGCCCGTGCAGTTTCCTCGACATATCCGTGCCTCGGAGTCAGCGAGGCCGTTCCTGTTCAGCCACGTTTTTTGCGAATCAGAAAATTCATAACGCGATCAAGTATATCACACCAGCTATTCTGAGAGGTGGGGGACCAATAAGAGTTTTGCATTTTCCAATTCTTTAGACCATGGCTTAACATCTATGGTACCATCAAAGATCTACATATAGTACTACCCAACGTACCATGTAACAAATAGATGCACCTTGATTGCAAAAAAAATATAGAAATGACTATATGCAATGACGATTTGTCATTGCAATAATTGACTCCAACGAAACATGCCCAACATGAATGAAATGACAATGACAATGCTTTATAATCCGAATCATGGTGTCGGACATGGCACCAAAGATGCCTAATTAATTAGTCATTCCCGTTGGGTGCAATTTCTGTGTAATCAGGGCACTTACGCATGTCAAATTTTCTCTTGCAAACTTGGAGACATACTTGTATTTCATTCTTCTCTAATTGAACAATGTTTTTCAGTAATTATACGCAACTTTCCTAAAACGTTATAATGCTTGCATATCTTGTAATTTTTATTGAATATTGTCAAATTTTTCTTCAGTCGAATTGTCGTTGCGGCCATCCGATTGACCATTGACCCGCTATGATCTCGTTCGATGGTTGGCGCTCTCGCTTGTCCCCGTCGTTTACTGTCCTTGCGGTTTGTTGGAAATCCCACTCCATTCTCGAGGGTTCAAAGTCGATGTCCGACGAGTTAGGACGACGAGCGTGATCGATTTCTTTTTCCAGAGTCTTTTGGCCGACGTTCGAGTCTCTCTATAACCTGCTCTGTCGAGAAACCAATGAGTTTCCACGTCTATATTTCCATTAAGATTCTTGAGTTTTGATCTGATCTTGACTGGGACAACACATTCTCCTAAATTGAAGGCCTGCTCAGCGTAAACTGTAAACTGAAACCAGGACCACCGAACTTTCTTTCGTCGACATCGCCATGCAACTTCCTGGAAATTCCATTGATGACCGCCGTAAGAGTAAACAGCCGATTCCTTAATGCCTTAGATAAGCAGAGAAACAAGGTCATCGACAGCGAAGTTATTGAAGCGGCGCGGGTTTATTTGAATGGACAAGTCCGACTGGCTTAGATTGTTTGACTGGGATGTTTGAGGCCACCTGCTCTTGTGAGAAAATGCCCCAGTTCAGCCCACCTGCACTATTAAAAAACCCACAAAACCGAAGTCTTTTGCTCTCTCTCTCTCTCTCTCTCTCCAAAGTGATAGCTCAGTTTAGATTTTGATTTGTACAGGATCACGCCAGGAAGAGAGCGCGTCGTGAATGATGGTCGGAGACGGAGGAAAGAAGGGGAAAGGGGACGACAAAAATTCGGAGCAAATGGACGGGGAGCTCGTTGCCTCCTCTGAGAAGCCCCGAGAAATCCCTGATGAGCTTAAAAAGGTACATAATCAGGCTTCGCGCTGTGTACCCATTTCACCAATCATGTGAAGTTCTCGCGTCTCTCTTTTGTTTTTCCCGTTTTAATTGCATGTGAGTTTCTAAAGGCCAAGAAAAAGTTTGGGAACTACCCCAGTTCTTTTGGCCCTCTTTGTGAGTTGAGTTCTTGAATTCCTCTTCTTTTTCTAGAATGTCTTGGTGTAAAGAGTTGTTTTTGATTTCCCTGTCTTAGTTTCATTTTGTACCCTCGTTACTTGATAATCATGGAAGCAAATTAGCATTTTGCTGCCTTCTTGATAGAAACTCACTGCAATGTCAATGAAGAATAACCAGCTTTTGGAAATTTCGGCAGCAGATTTTAATTGCCATGATGCCGCCGATTGTAATGATGAACAACTTTTAGTGACCCTTCTGTGCATCTGCATCGTCATTGGAGCGCTGGAATTTGTTAGGTTAATTACGACGGCGTATCTCTTATGATCGTGTTAGTTAATCTGTCTGGTTTTGGTTTGTGTATTGATTGATCAATGAGGAGGCCAGTGATAAATTTTTGGAGATAGACCAAAAACATAACAAGACACGCAAGCCGGTACCGGGCTAGTTAATCTGTCTGGTTTTGGTTTGTGTATTGTTGAGGCTGTCTTTATATTCATTAGACTTTCTATTCATGCATTGCGACTCCCCACTCACTTCTTCATTACGAGATCAGCTTCTTCCATTGGTTCAGTGATGCTCAGCATAAAGATGTTACCACTGAGATCCACGACGAGTTGGTTTTTTCTCTTAATATGCTGATGAGAGATGATCTTGCTGCAAATAATATGTTCTTGGAACGTTGCAGATTGCAGACACCAAGGAGGCTTTGGGGGCGAATTCTCGTATTCTTTACGAGGTGGTAACCTCTTAATTTCTTTGCTCCGTTTTATTAATTAGGCCGTGAAGCTTCTATGATTATACTAATATGTTGAATGATCATCTTGGCTCGGGGTACGACTGGAAGGAGAGCTAGGCGGGTACACATGAGCTCCTTTTTGGGCCTCCATCAAAAGTCGCTTGCTTCCTTGCTTTTTTCTCTTCTTTTTTTTTTTTGAGGCCTTGAATTGCTTTTATGGCAGTTCATGCCTTGTCATTGTGATATCTAATAGAGGATTTAATGTGAGTTGAAACTTACATAGCCCGTAAGGTTAATTGGATATTTCATAATTTTAGATTTCCCTTCTTTAGTTCAGAGTTAGGATATCTCTCATGAGAAAATGCTAAAGACAGCATGTCTGCTAAGCCGAAAAGGAATAACGACTAGCAATTCCGATATTTCCATCTTCATAAGAAGAGCAAGCAATGCCGGCATTGCATCAGTGGATCAAAATTTCATAACACCATCATGCGTTTCCCTCGTCCTGTGCAGAGAGTATGCGGGTTGTCTTACGTCGATCCTCAGAAAGGCCCAGCCGCATGGAGCGCCGCATCATACAACCTAGTCACCGAGGAAGAGACAGTGGCAGCCTACGTGTACAAGATGGACAGGCCGTGGCTGAGGCCAGAAGAGGTGAGGGTGGAGATCCGGCGGGGCCGTGCCCTCTGGGTGATCGGCCGAGGAGACAAGCCCGTCAATGCGGGACTGCCGAGTTTAAATAAGATGAGGGTGAGCAAGGCCACGGCTTCTATGAATGCCGACTGCGTGCTCACCATCACGATTCCCAAGAGTCACCAGCCTCGGAAGTGGTGCGAGTACAAAGATTTGGTGTTCGCATGCTTCAAAACGGTCCATGTTGCGGTTTCTAGCTAAATTGGTTTTGGCAGTGTCATTGCACTGCGAGTCCTGCCTTCATTCTCTAGAATGCACTTCACATGATGCTTTCATTTATAATGATGATTCGTGTTCTCTTTTTAACAACGTTGAAGTTTATAAAGACTGGTCAATAAAACTTAGTTTCTATAAGTGAATTATCAATTCTAAGTGGTTTTCACAAGTGAGCTATATTCACAATTTCACATCAGTTAGAAACTTTCACGGCTTGTAGAATTTCATCAAAGGATTTAATTTTCAGAAACATCCGCAAGCCGAAACAGTTGGAGGACTATGAACCCTAGTTAAAATATATGAAAATATGAACTGGCCTTTTATTTTATGTGGATATATGCATGCTCATACGTCTGCCCGAGCTGAAACACAAAGAAGCGGCAAAAAGCACCCACCCAACAAGATACTTTATGGAGAAGACTTAGACCCGTCAAAATGGTTTATAAACCTACAATATGAGCTAATTATATTTAGTGAATATATTTAGAATGGTAAAACCTAACATAATACGAGTGTTAAACGAGTTAACAATTTATTTGGAACCAACCAATTTCTTTAGCTCTCTCTTCATTATCTCTCACATTCACTCAATCTCGCATTTGTTCACTCTACACTATTACCTCAATTTGGATATAAATTTTCCTAAATTTGGTTAAATATAAAATTATTTTAGCAATATGGGTTCGATATGAGTCACTAGATTAATTAAATTGGTCTACAATAATTTGCAATATGATCTTGAATTTTTAAATTGTCTAATATGGTTTCTAAACTTTAGCCCGGTGTACGATGTCATCCATAAACTTTCAATTTATTTAATATGATTCCAAAACTTTAGATCAATGTGCAATGCCATATATCAACTTTTAATTTGTTCAATGTGATTGTTGAACTTTTGACACATATTCAATTTAGTCCTTGAACTATATGAAAATGTATGATATTATTCTTGA
Source organism: Eucalyptus guilfoylei (assembly GCA_016097605.1). Lineage (NCBI taxonomy): Eukaryota > Viridiplantae > Streptophyta > Magnoliopsida > Myrtales > Myrtaceae > Eucalyptus > Eucalyptus guilfoylei. The sequence goes on from CM027861.1 coordinate 3,353,815, forward strand.
ACTTGAATTGATGGACTGATAACATCAAATTTTTTAATATAGTTTAGGGACTAACTTGAAAATGTATCAAAAGTCTATGGACCATATTAAATAAATTTAAAGCTCAATGACTTTATTGTACATTGGATAAAAATTCGGTGACTAAGATGAGTAATACCTTGAGAAAATACGAAACAAAGTAGAAGCTTTCCTTCCCGTCATCTCACGCGAAGTTGTTGTCAATCTTTTGAAAATATTTCAATTGAAACTAGATATCTCGCATTTTCAGGAACAGCTCACCAAACAAATCCGATCGACTTAGGACGAGCGTGATCACTTTTTTTTTTCCCCACAACTTCGGCCAACGTCAACGTTCGAGTGTCGGTCTAACCTCTCTCTGTCACTGTCAAGCCACACCCACCACGTCCAAGAAACTCCATCGACGACGACCCGAACTGTAAACAACCACTCCGCAATGCATCTAAGAAGCAGAGAAATCTCCCACTCACTCCCTGCCGCCAACCATTTCTATACCCGCCATCCGTGCAGTTTAGTTTCTTCGCCATTTACGCGAAGAAGAACAAGTCTTGGCTCGTCAACTTTCTCCATCTTCTTCTCTTCTATATATCCATGCCCATGCAGTTTTCTCGATATATCCGTACCTCAGAGCCGACGAGATGGGTCCAGTTCAGCTGCCTTCTGATACGGGAAATAACCGCTCGTCGACATGTTCGTTCATTTCAAAAGACGGAAGCATTTCAGACATTTCGTCGGTGAATCACAAATTCACAACGGGATCAAGTATGTCATCAGCCGTTTTGAGAGGTCGGGAAAATGAGTTCTCCGTCGCCACTTGATGGGGATGCGTCTGGGCATATCAGGACGTCATTAAAATATGTCTCCCCGCTCGACCATGCCTTATGCCGGAGCGAGTTGGGGACGATGCCGTACCGCCTAGCCTCGGAGGAGGAGACGGCGATGAACTACGTGTGTACAAGGTGGACAGGCTGTGGCTAAAGGAGGAGGTGAGGGGTGGAGATCAGGTGGGGACTGGCCTCGCGAGTGATCGGCCAAAGGGATGCTCCGACGGCCGAGGCAAGGTTGCCGAGGAATGATAAGGCGATGGTGAGCAGGGTCACGGCTTCGGTGAACCGCAACAGCGTGATCACGGTCAGAGTTCCCAAGCGCGACCCGCCTCGAAAGTGGTACCGAGACATTGGATTCAAGTTCAAGACCATTCGCATTGATATCTCGAAAGATAATTGAAGCATAGACCCCACTCCCCTACGGTGCCGCCTATTTCCATGCTGCTGAGTTTGGCATTGCATCGATGGGAAGCGATGTATTACAATTGCAAATACCTTTTAGATTATATTAGTGTTAGTCGGATTGAAATATTTGGATATCTGTGTAAACGAATTTATAATTTTTCATGCACTTACATGCATATGCAAACTATAGTCTTCCAAGATGACAAGATCAACTCACATGAAAGATTATATTGACATTTTTATATACTAAGCTATCTTCCAAGCGAAAAAAGAGGATATGCTTAACGGGTTAGTTTGATTGATGATCGATTAGGCAGCACATGGTAACATTTCTTTTCCTCCAAATTTATGTTCTTTTGTTTCCCGGAACAAAAAAAGAACAGAAATCCGTTTGATAATACCAAGTTGTTTTTCTATTCCCCGGAATAGAAAGTTAGCCCGGGAATAAATTTGGAGCATAAACGAGAAGCAAAAAAAGTTATTTCTTATTCCCGGAAATAATTTCCAAAAATAAGCCAACTTTATATTTTATTTTTCTTTTATTCCTCTCTCTTGCCGAGGCCACCTCCAACCGCCCAAAGCCATCGACCGCGGCCGGACGCCGCCGCCGCCGCCGCTCGCCAGCCGGCGGCCGGCGGTCGGCGATTCGTGAACAAGAATAAAAAACAAATAAATACAAAAAAGAAAGCTGTTAAATTCTTAAACGTATTTCTATTCTTATTTTATTCCAAGAGTAGAAATTTTGTGTAGTTACTGAATGGGTTCTTTTACTCAGAAATTGTTCCCCGGAATAGAAATAGAAAATAACTATTTCTGGAAAAAAAAAAAAAAACTCTTCCCAAAAACCGTTACCATTCGCAGCCTTACTCTCCAATATTTCATTTTATTTTTTGCGATTCGGTCCTTGAGCCCGAATTCAATGGTTGGGCCTCAGTTCAATTTTTCAGGCCTGGCCTCAAGAATTAAACAATCACTTACAAGCGACTGTTGAGGGCCCAATGGCCCGCCCAATATAACAGTGACTACAGGGAAAAAAGACTTCCCTCTATAGACGGCCCCTCTCATTTGTCGTCATTACTTGATTCTCGCTCAGATGTCACTACCTCACGCTCTTGCTCTTTATAATCTTTCTGTCGATTTCAATCTTTCATTTTTTCTTTACAACGATTTAATTACACTCTAAGTACCGCAATGGGGAACAAGGACAATGATAAATATTTATAATTATCCCAACTCAATCCCAATTTCACTAACAAATCACATTCAAGTTGTTTAGTGAGTTTTGCAACAGCAATATTTACGTACCAACTCCACCCCAACAGCAAACCGAATTTGATGACGACGAAACACGACGACTCAATGATTGGGTGGAATCACAAAGATGAACACCAATTTTAGCTTGTGTGTGCAAGACACAAGTAGTCGAATTCAACCACCACATTAATTTTTGCGTGCAAGATGATCTTTGCCGGTTTTACAATCTCTATGGCTAGCTTACGTGGGTGGGTCAAATAGATTACACCCACCCCATTGAGGAATAAAGAGTTGGAGGTCTCCTACATACTACAAGGAAGGCAAATTGAAAAATTCCCTCTACACGTGAGAAAGGGGTTGTATTTAATGCACAAGATGTTAAGGAATGCATGCCAAGAGATGCGTGCATCGGTGCTGTACTCCACCACTCATAATGGAACTGTAGCTCTCTCGCTGTTGACACAACAAATTTGGAGAGTTGCTGAAGTCATTAGAAACTTCTAGCAGGTGCTGCAACGGATTCTTTGTCATCTAGCGCTGATTCGTCAAGCAATTGTGCCATTCCATTTCTATACTTGATGTCCCCTGAGTTAGTGAGCAAGGAGGGTGATTTGTTCTTCAGTGAAGTAGTAATGGCGAAGCTTGAAACTCTCCTTGTTCCTTATTAAGAAAGTTTGGGGCTAGGTAAGGATGTCTAAGTCATTAAGATATTGATGACGGTGAAGAAGTAAATCCAAAATGTGTATGCTACACACACCACTTGATTCGATACGATGGACCCCACCCAATAAATGGCGATGATGCCCTCAACAAGCATTGCCTAGAAATTTGTATGGTCTTTGCTTCATAACAAGAGCAACACCCCCACAATTTTATACTAGCAATGAGTTTGAGACATACTTGGCAATGAACTACTCCAAACATATTAAGAGACTTAGTGAAGACAACATCTATGTTATGAAGTGGTGGACCGGTAGAAAGTCGCATTTTTAAATTCTTTATAACATGGCTCGTGACTTATTAACCTTATAGGCATCTATGGTACCATCAAGTCCATGTCTAGTATTACCCAATGGATAATGGAACAAGTAGATGTAGCTTGATTGCAAAAAATGTAGAAATGACTATATGCGGGCACAATTGGTCATTACAAGAATTGATTCCAACTTAACGTGACCAACATGAACGAAATGACAATGACAACGCTTTATAATCCGAATCATGGTGAGGGACATGGTACCAAATATGATAAATTAATTAAGCATTTCCCTTGGGTGTAATTTCTTTATAATCATTAGTAGGGCACTTAATCATGTAATTTTTCTCTTGCAAACTTGAAGATATACTCGTATTTGATTCTTTTTTAATTGGATGAAAGATTTTCAGTAATTATGCGCTAATTCCTAAAACACTATAATGCTTGCATGTCTTTCAATTTTTATTGAATATTGTCGAATTTTTCTTTTATCGAATTTAATTGAATATTTAAAAAGGGGCCTGGGCCAGCCGTGGGCTGGCGCGGCTCGTTCACCAGCCCTAGCTACACCACAATCTTTTCGAGTAAGGACGAGCGTTCATCTATTTCTTTTCCCACTATCTTTTGGTCAACTTTTGAGCCTCTCTATAACCCCCTCTGTCAAGAAACCAGTGAGTTTCGACGTCTATATTTCCAGGAAGTTTCTCGAGTCTTGATCTGATCTTGACAGGGACAACACATTTTCCTAAATTCAAGGCCTGCTCAACATAAACTACAAACCGGAACCAGAATCACCGAACTTTCTTCTTTCGTTAACATCGCCATGCAGCTTCCTGGAAATTCCATCGATGATCACTGGAAGTGTAAATAGTCGAGTCCGACTCGCTTTAATTGTGTGACTCGGATGATTCATGCCGGTTGCTCTTTGTAGAGAAGCAAGCGGTTATGCAAATGAAATGAACACTCCTTTATAAATAATATTACAAACTCTCCACGCTACACGCTACTACACTCACACACACACTCACTTCACTTGCTTCTCACACGTCACTCGCCCACTCACTTCACAAACAACGCGCACACAACACAGCACGCCTCACGTCACTCCCTGCACTCTCTACGCGCACACACTGTCGCTCTACACACACTCTACACTGCCACACTCATGAACGAGAGCCCTTATTTATAGCATGTGAAGTCAGTTTGTTGCCTTTCAACAGGGGTGATTGGTTCCTATCCGATCCGATCCGTTTCCCCAATCACTTTTTTCCCCTTGCTTGCTTGATGTTATATGTTATGAAATTTTCTTTTGAAAAAAAACACCAATTACTTCTAAGAAAAGTATATATAATTGTGAATCGAATTGTCCAAACATCGATTCCACTTTTAAGGACCGCAAATCAGATAGGACACTTTTGGGAATCGAAGCCAACCGGCTGATTTGGTCCGATTCGGATGGTCGGATTCTCGTATCTCCAACTTCCAATACAAAAATTTCTCTGGCTGATTTGGTCCGATTCGGATGGTCGGATTCTCATACCTCTAACTTCCAATACAAAAATTTCTCTTTGTAATCATTACTCGACAGCTTGCTGTCTTTTTTTTTTAACAGTTGCGGTCACTTGTCCAAGAAGGAAATTGACTAAAGATACAAACGTTGTGGCTGAAAGAGAGAGAGAGAGAGAGAGAGAGAGGCGGTGATCTTCACTCTCGTGAGAAAATGCCCCCAATTCAAGCCCGCCTGCACCATTAATAAACCCCCGAAACCGAAGTCTTTTGTTCTCTCTCTCTTTCTCCGAAGTGATAGCTGAGTTTAGATTTTGATTTGTACAGAGGCACGCCAGGGAAGGGAGGTGAGCCGTGAATGATGGTCGGAGACGGAGGAAAGAAAGGGAAAGGGGACGACGAAAATTCGGAGCAAATGGATGGGGAGCTTGTTCCCTCCTCTGAGAAGGTCCAAGAAGTCCATGATGAGCTTGAAATGGTACATAATCATGCTTCGCGCTGTGTACCCATTTCACCAATCACGTGAAGTTCTCGCGTCTTTCTCTTTTGTTTTTTCCCGTTTTAATTGCATGTGAATTTCTGAAGGTCAACAAGAAGTTTGGGAACGACCTCAGTTCTTTTGGCCCCTGTTTGTTGGTTGAGTTCTTGAGTTCCTTTTCATTTTTGAGAATGTCCTGGTGTAAAGAGTTGTTTTTGACTTCCCCGTCTTAGTTTCATTTTGTACCCTCGATTAGAGTTCTGAGGGACTGGGCTTTTTACGTTACTCGAAAATTATGGAAGCAAATTAGCATTTTGCTGCCTTCTTGATAGAAACTCACTGCATTGTCAATGAAGAAAAACCAGCTTTTGGAAGCTTTGACAGCAGATTTTAATTGCCATGGTGCAGCCGATTGTAACGATGAACAATTTAGTGACCCTTCTGTGCATCTACATCGTCATTGGAGCGCTGGAATTTGTTAGGTTAATTTCGACGGCGTATCTCATTATTGTGTTAGTTAATCTGTGTGGTTTTGGTTTGTGTATTGATTGATCAATGAGGAGGCCAGTGAGAAAATTTTGGAGATAGACCAAAAACATAACGAGAAGCGCAAGCCAGTAACATACTAGTTAATCTGTCTGGTTTTGGTTTGTGTGTCGTTGAGGCTGTCTTTATATTCATTAGACTTTCTATTCATGCATTGCGACTCTCCACCCACTTCTTCATTACGAGATCAGCTTCTTCCATTGGTTCAGTGATGCTCAGCATAAAGATGTTACCACTGAGATCCACGACGAGTTGGTTTTTTCTCTTAATATGCTGATGAGAGATGATCTTGCTGCAAATAATATGTTCTTGGAACGTTGCAGATTGCAGACACCAAGGAGGCTTTGGGGGCGAATTCTCGTACTCTTTACGAGGTGGTAACCTCTTAATTTCTTTGCTCCGTTTTATTAATTAGGCCGTGAAGCTTCTATGATTATACTAATATGTTGAATGATATCTTGGCTCAGGGTACGACTAGAAGGAGACGTGGGCCGGTACACGTAAGCTCCTTTTTGGGCCTCCATCAGAAGTCGCTTGCTTCCTTGCCTTTTTTTTTTTTTTTTTTTGAGCCTTGAATTGCTTTTATGGCAGTTCGTGCCTTGCCATTGTGATATCCAATGACTGCAATTAGATGGAGGATTTAATGTGAGTTGGACATGGCCGTAAGGTTAATTGCAATGTCTGCAATTAGATGGAGAATTTAATGTGAGTTGGAACTTACATAGCCCGTAAGGTTAATTGGATATTTCATAGATTCGGATATCCCATCTTTACTTCAGAGTTAGGATATCTCTCATGAGAAAATACTTGAAAACAACATGTTTGCTAAGCCGAAAAGGAATAAACTGACTAGCAATTCCGATATTTCCATCTTCATAAGAAGAGCAAGCAATGCTGGCATTGCATGAGTGGATCAAAATCTCATAACACCATTATGCGTTTCCCTCGTCCTGTGCAGAAACAATGCATTTTTCCTATCGTCGATCCTCAGAAAGGCCGGGCCGCATGGAGCGCCGCATCACATGACCTAGTCACCAAGGAAGAGACAGTGGCAGCCTACGTGTACAAGATGGACAGGCCGTGGCTGACGCCAGACGAGGTGAGGGTGGAGATCCGGTGGGGCCGTGCCCTCTGGGTGATCGGCCAAGGAGACGAGCCCGTCAAGGTGGAGCTGCCGAGTTTAAATAAGATGAGGGTGAGCGAGGCCACGGCTTCTATGAATGCCGACACCGTGCTCACCATCACGATTCCCAAGAGTCACCAGCCTTGGAAGTGGTACGAGTACAAAGATTTGGTGTTCGCATGGTTCAAAACGGTCCATGTTGCGGTTTCTAGCTAAATTGGTTTTGGCAGTGTCACGGCACTGCTAGTCCGGCCTTTACTCTTTAGAATGGACTCGACGTGATCCTTTCATTTATAATGACTTGTGTTCTCTTTTTAACAATGTTGGTGTTTATAAAGACTGATCAATAAGACTTTGTTTGTATAAGTGATTAATCTGATTTTTAAGTGGTTTTCACAAATGAGCCATAATTCACAATTTTACATCAATTAGAAACATTCACGACTTGTAGAATTTTGTCAATGGATATAATATGTGGAAATGTCAGTGACTTGAATGTCCAACGCCTATGTCTACGTCAGAGGACTATGAATCCTAGTTAAAATATACAAATATGTGAATGTAGACACTCATATGCATGTGCGTGCCAAAATACTAAGAAGCTGCAAAAAGCATCCACCCAATGGGATACTTTCCGGAGAAGATCCCACAAGTCATCTGTCAAAATGGTTCATAGGCTAATTTCTCAACTTATATATGATATGCTGAGTTGTTATATAGATTAGTTATATTCAATAAACGGGTTTAAAATGATAAATTAAATATTATATGGATGTTAAATGAGTTTACAATATATATAGAACCAACCCATCTCTATATCTATCCTCATTATCTCTCAATCTAGTGCCCACTCACTCTATACTCTCACCTCAATTTAGATATGCGTTTTCCTATATTGGGTAAAATATGAAAGTGTTCTAACGATATGAGTCATAATACATGGAAATGGGTCTAAATTGGTCTAAGATAATTTGCAAATTGGGACTTCAATGTACTCATTTTTTTTTCATCTCCCTCATCTCTTCTATGTTTATGTGCGCGCGATGCCAACGGATATCGAACTCCGAACCTAGTACTTTCCAGCCCCATCCTCTAATCCCTTCACCAGTAAGGCCGCATAGCAGTGGGCCTTAAATGTGCTCAGTTCATTTGTGTAAGAAGCCCACAACTCCTTGTCAAACTAAGTCAACTCATCAACTCGGACTCAATGAGTGTCGACCAGCCGCCTTTCGAGGAGAGGAAAAAACCTCTCCGCCGACGTCCCCATCTATTTTAAAAGAGGGAAGCATTTCGGGCATTTCGTCGGAGAATCACAAATCCAAAGGGCGATCGAGTAGCTCATCAGCCATCTTGAGAGGGGGGCAAAAAATTGAGTTCCCGGTCGCCACTTCATGGCGAGACACAAGGTTTCCATTGGTCTTCCCACTCGACAATGTATTATTCTGAAGCGAGTTGGGGACAATGCTTTGAACACCAAAAAATAACCAACTTTTGATTAAATAATTGACAGGTGACATAATTAGTCGATAATAGTAGAGTTTGATAAACAACATAAGTCATCGATAAAAAAAACAATCGATAACTTGAAAAGCATGACGACTCGTTAAGAAAGTTATCAACAGTAAGCAAACATTAGTTACCAATGGGGAAAATTGTCCAAAAAGTTTTAAACCTATTGTACGGCAGTGAATTTAATCCTAAAATTTTCAGTTGTGCTAATTTAGTCATAAACCTTTTAAATATGCCAATTTAGTCCTAAAACTTTTGATAATTTATCAAATTAGTCCTAAACCTTTTAATGATTTGTCAATTTAGTCTTTCCAATCAATTGTAATCGGAAATTGCTAATGATGATAATTTTTACAATTTTTTTTACATTTGTTATTCTTTTCTTTTTTCTTCTTCCCTTTTTTGTGCCGGCCATTGTTGAGCCTTGTTGATGGCGGGTTGCCGACCTCAAGCATGAGTGTCACTCACTCGATGCTAGCGACCTCCATTGGCCATCAATGGGTCCAACAATGGCCGGTAGAGGGAAAAAGGGAAAAAGAAAAAAGAAAAAGGAAATGAAATGAAAATAAAAGAAAATTTTTTTAGAAAATATTGCAAAATTGTCCACGTTTGTAGTGGCCTGTGCGACGTAGGATGGTTGATTCTTACTAGAATATCCCATTAACAATTTCTAATTAAAATTGGTTGGAATAACTAAATTAATAAATCATTGAAAAAGTTTTGAACTAAACTAACAAATTATTAAAAGGTTCAAGAGTATATTAACAAATCAGCTAAATGTTTAGAACTAAATTGTCACAATTTAAAACTTTACGACTGAATTGGCAATTCATTAGAAGGTTTAGAATTAAATACAATTGAAAGATTTATTATTGAATCGGCTGCCATACGATAAGTTTATGACTTTTTGGACAACTTTCTTGTTATCGATGAGAATCTTCAATGGGATGAAGTCATGCAACATGTAATTGTTATATATAACTTTCTTTAGATAATACTATGAAATTATAAATAATGTAACTTCTTGTAAACGCAAATGGAATTATAAAGATATTTGTCTTGAAGATAGGATAAGTAAGTTATCTTTTTAAATTCAATAACCGTCTGTAACCATTGATTGTGGATTATAAATAGCGACATCATACTCATCGTCATAGACACCTAATCAATCATAAAACTCAGCGTCCTTTGCAAATTTATCTTTATCTTTCAATTTACATGGCCGGACATGATTTTTCCCAATCTCTGTACCAATTTTCTTATCATTTACTTGCTTGTTCAAAATCAACAAAGAACCATTCACAATCTTTATTGGTTCACTTATAAATCCATCCATATTTTTAAAGGTTCTTCGTTAGTAACTTATTGACAAAACAGACGTCGTACCGCCTGATCTCCAAGGAAGGGATGGCAATGGACTACGCTTACAAGGTTGGCGGGCCATGGCCAGTGGAGGAGGTGAGGGCAAAGATCTGGGCGGGACAGGCCTTGCAAGTGATCGTGGGAAGGGATGCTCTAATTGCCAAGGTAAGGTTGTCAAGGACTTATAAGGCAAGGATGACCAAGACCATGGCTTTGGTGAACCGAGGTAGCGTGATCACAGTCAAAGTGCCCAAGCAGGACTCCCCTTGGAAGTGGCACGAGGACATAAAATTTAGGTTCAAAACTACTCGCACTGAGATTTTGAAAAACAATTGAGGAATAGTATTTTGTCCGCGATGCCACCAATTGTCAGACCTCAACAGAAAGGGAGGACAGAGATGGAGATGGTGGCTTATAATGTTAGTCGAATCAAGACATTTGAATATCCATATAAAACGAAGTTTATTAGCAGTGAATTAATGTATTCATTTCGTGATCCGTGAGTTTAGTGTATAAGAGGCATAATTGAGTGTTAATTTGAACATGTGCTTTTCATATTAATTGTGTACTGTTTTAGTTTCTCTAAGCAACTTTTTATAATTTTTTTTGTAACTTTTAAAACGGTGGCCAACCCTAGCTACGCACTGTTTCACTTTTCCTTTTCCCACAACCTTCCCTGGTCAACGTTTTCGTGTCTCTTTCCAACCCCTCTCTGTCAAGAAACCAGGAAATTTCCCCGTCTATTTCCATTAATGGCTTTCGTGATTCTGATGCGGTTCTGACAGGGACAATAAAAATTTCCTAATTCGAGGCCTGCTCAGGAAATCCAAACCCCCGAACTTTCTCCCCTCAACGTCACCGTGCAAGTTCCTGGAAGTTTCCCCAGAAGCACGAACGTCCACGCACGCCACTGCGTAGTTTCTTCCCCAGTTTCGCGAAGAACAAGACTTCTAGCTCTTCTGTCGTCTTTCTCGGTCTTCTTCTGTTCTACACGCCCAAACCCATGGAGTTCCTTCCAATGAATTCCGCACCTCGGAGTCAATGAGAAGGCTCTTGTTCAGCAGTCGTCGCACCATCGTACTCAAGTTGTTGTCGCTGCCCGTCGCCCTGCGCAGAACCGTCTTCGTCAAACACAGAGCGGAACAGAGACCGATGTTCGCCGCGGACGCTGGTGGCGAACCAGTCGGCGATCGGCGAGTGGACCAGTCGGCCATCACTGCTTGCTGGGTTTCGCTCAACTCAGTCCAGTCGAGTGGGGCAGAGGTCGCTCATCGTCGTCGTCGAATGTCTCGAATCGTCATGGATTTCGTCGAATTAAATGGTGTCAGCTTTCAACGAGATTCGATCGGATCGTGCGGCAAGCAACTGGTCATCGAAGCTCCCTCATCTTCCAGACTAGCAGCCTTGGAACTTACGGTGGGTGAGTAGAAACAGAGACAGGCGAAGCATCCGTTTTATACGAGGTTCTTCAGTGAGCTTCAAAGTCTTCCTCGGAGAACCTCGCGCCGCGCCACGTCTGCCAGGTCGGTCGTTTCTTGCCGATAAACTGTAAAAATGGGTCTTGATTCATTCTAGATTTGCCTATTGATTTCCGCTCTGCTTCGTTTCATTGTTGTGCTTAGTATAGTGAGCCGCCGTTCGCCGCCGAGCGGATCTCCGTCCGTCTTTACTCGTGACGTCGAGCTTCATCGCAATTCCGGAGAACATGGGCCGGCGAGGTATTGGCTGATCTACTGTTTTAATCGTGCGGTACATTCGGTTAAAGTCTCGAATGAGGATTTTATGGCGTGAGCAGCCACTGGAGTGTTGGAGATTTTGGCTTTAAATGATTTGGTTACTTGAAATTTCTGCTGATTGAGTGAGTTACTGGAGGTGAGCAGAAAGGACGAACGAAGGAGAAAAGAGAGGGGAAAAAGTAGAAGGTGGATGATAAATAAAGATGAGAAAGTACTTGGCAGTAAAAAACTATATATAAAAAAAGATATGTAATAAGAAAGATTAAAAAATAAAATATTAGATTGCATTTAGGTGTTCCATGACTAGTTTCATTATTAGTTTAGTATTCATCACTAGTTTCATTCTCGTCATATTAGAATTTGTCATTTACATATTAACAAATTTACATTTATTAATTTGGTACGCATTTGTTTTTATGAACCGCTCACAAGGTCATGTTCCTGGGCGTAATAACAAAACCCTGATTAATTTTGCCCAGTACGGCTCGAGTAATTGTCTTTCTTGACATATATACAATTTATCTGCTTTTATTTGTTATTGCTTGGTTGTTTATTTTTATTGCTTGAGTGCTATGCATGGTCATCTTGCTTCCACATGTTAGAAGGTTTCAGTAATAAGATTGATGGAGATCACACAATAAACGTTTTCATAGAGAGATAAGGTATTGAAAGAGCGTTACATTAATTTGGCATAGCCAAGTATTATATTTAGAATCTTGGGTTTGTGGGAGTAAGGCGTACCCTAGCGTCTTACTTGAGCTCCTATGTGGCCTCTATTAGGTTAGTGGTAGCTGTTAAAGTAAAAATAATTTCCACAATTAATCGAGGAAATCAAGTTGCGATCGGTAGGATTTGAGAGAGTCCAACTAAGCACAACCGCCACCTCACATTTGCACTTGCTTGGCATTCCGTCAAACCTTCCTTAGGGTTCGCCTCATAAGGGTCACAACAATGAGCGTGTGGCGTCCCATTCCATCTCCTCGCCTAACTATGCCTCATCCTGGGGCAAGCCGGGGATGACATTGTAGCACCTAGTCACCGAGGAAGAGACGAAGATCATATATGTATACAAGGTGGATAGGACTTGGCTGGAAGAGTAAATAAGGGTGGACATTATGAGGCAATGGGACTTGCAAGTGACTGCCGAAGCATCGATGCTTCGTCGGTCAAGGTGAGGTTGTCGGGGAATCGTAAGGCGAGGGTGAGCAGGACCGTGGCTTCAATGAACTGCGATGTTCTGATCACAATTAGCATTTCGAAGCGAGATTCACCTCCGTAATGGTACTAACACATTGGATTCAAATACGAGACTAAGCACATTGAGATTTCCTCCTCCTTCCCCCTCCCCCAATGCCACATATTGTCACACCGAGTTTGATGTCGCATCAACGGGATGGGAGGTGGAGGATCTAGATGGAAGGGGTGGCAAGAGATATATGACTTGCAAAATATATTAGTTTATATCAATATTAGTCAAATCGAAATGTTTGGATATTTACATAGAAAAAAGTTCATAAATTGTAAATTAATGTGTGATTTAGTGACAAAGTGTTGTGAGTTCAGTGTATGAGGGGCAATATTGAGTGTTTTCTTTCTTTTTCTTTTCCTTTACTTGGGTTTTTTTGTGTTTGTTTTTTTTTGGGGGGGGGGGGGGGGGGGGACAACCAACATTGAGTGTTTATTTGAATGATTGTTTTTCATAAATCATGTATTGTTTTATTTTTCCTAAAATATGGTAACCATTTGCATTTCTTGCAACTTTTATTGAATATCATAATTTATAAATTCACATTTTTAAATATTTTTTTGACTACTTAAGGTGAAATAGTGGCCCAGGCCAATTGTGCCCGGACCCGGCATGTTGGCCAGCTTAATCCTATGACGAACCCTTACAACACAACACGACACAACAAGCGCACAAAATGTGAACATAAATATGCCAATAAACACAATGGTGATATAATTTAGATGGAGATGTGGAATTTATCGAGAATTCTTCATCTGCATTGAAACTCCACCACTGGTGTTACAACCACTCAATTCAACCATGGCGAGTCTCTTTAAATGAATGGTAACCATTTGCATTTCTTGCAACTTTTATTGAATATCATAATTTATAAATTCACATTTTAAAATATTTTTTGACTACTTAAGGTGAAATAGTGGCCCAAGCCAATTGTGCCCAGACTCGGCATGTTGGCCAGCACAATCCTATGACGAACCCTTACAATACAACACGACACAACAAGCGCACAAAATGTGAACATAAATATGCCAATGAACACAATGGTGTTATAATTCAGATGGAGATGTGGAATTTTATCGAGAATTCTTCATCTGCATTGAAACTCCACCATTGGCATTGCAACCACTCGATTCAACCACGGCGAGTCTCTTTAAATGAATGATACTCTCACTTATCCTAGTCATCAACTGTTAATGAGTCTTAGGGCCTGTTTCTTGCCGGCCCTAGCTACACAATATGCACATAAAATATGAACATGAATATATGCCGATGAACACATTGACGACGTAATTCAAAACGAGAGGTGGAATTTTATCAAGAATTCTTCATTTGCATTGAAACTCCACACAACCACTCGATTCACCATTAAACTGCCATGAGTCTCGTCGAATGAATGGCACTCTCACTTATCCTGGTCTCTCATTGTCAATGAGTCTTAGGGCCCGCATCTTTCCAACTTTAGCTACACAACACGAACATAAAATGTGAGCATGAATATGTGCCGATGAACACATTGGCGATGTAATTAAGAAGGAGAGGTGGAACTTCATCGAGAATTCTTCATCCGCATTGAAACTCCACCATTCTCATTGCAACCACTCGATTCACCATTAAACCGCCATCCATTGAAAGAATGGCACTATCACTTATCCTAGTCTCTTATTATTAATGAGTCTTAGGCCCGCTTCTTTCCAACCCTAGCTACACAACACACCCATAAAATGCAAACATGAATATATGCCTATGAACACATTGACGAAGTAATTAAGAGAGAGGTGGAATTTTACCAAGAATTCTTCATCTGCATTGAAATTCCACCATTCTCATTGTAACCACCCGATTCACCATTAAATAGCTGTGAGTCTTGTTGAATATATGGCACTCTCACTTATCCTAGGCATTTATGGTCAATTAGTTTTAAGGTATGTTTGTTTCACTAAAAACTTCTTGTCACTAGAAAATGTTTTCAAGAAATTCAATTTCAAAGAAAGTAAACTATTTCATGGCATTTGTTTATGTTGAAAAGAAGATGAAAAACTTGGTTTCAAGGTATTTAATAAAAAGTTAAAACACCAAAAGTAGCTTGTATTGTTAGAAATGACATTTGATAACTAAGAAGCTGGAATCAACATCTTCTTTGTTTATTCTGTAATCTGTCGAAATCATAGGAACTACAAAGAAGAGATAGAGCTGAGAAGATAAGAACAAAAAATGAAAATGAATTCCTTCTTATCCGAAGAGGAAATGGTTTTTACCAAACCAACCTTGTTTCGGTGCATGGAAATTGTCTTCCATTGATCAGACAGTTTCCAATTATCTAAACGCTGAAAGGTCCGAACAACAATTTCTCGACAATGGTCCTTTCATCGAACAAAATCGGCCTTTGATAAACGGAAACAATTGACTTGCATCTGAAGTCGATCGGTCAACGTTGGAGTCTCTTCTAACCCCTCCATCAAGGAAAACCCGAGTAAATTTCCACGTCTATTTCCAATGGCTTTTCTCGATTCCGGTGCCTGATCCGGACAAGGACAAACACTTTTCCTACTCCTAGGCCGGCGCAGCGTATAAAAACTAAAAAACACGTAGCATATTCCGAACCGGCAAGCTCTCTCTCCTTCGTTCACATCACCCTGCAACTTCCTGGAAGCTCCGTTGACGACCCAGGATAGTGTAAACAAAGCGACCTTATTGCATTAAAAAAGCAAGAAGAAAGCCTCCACCCCCACCTGCCGGTTGCCGCCCGCAAGCGTTTCTACGCACGCCACAGTGTAGTTTCCGCGCCATTTACACGAAGAACAAGACTTTTTCCAGCTCCTTGGGTGCATATATATATACGCCCCATGTCGCTCCGATCAAAATCGAATCCTTCCTAACAGCTCGAGTCGGTGATCCAAGCCCACTCCCACCTTCTTCCTCCCTTGTGTTTCCCTCTCTCTGCATCTCTGGGGCATTCCATCCAACACCACAGAAGGCCAACGCTTATGGGCGTACGGGCCTACAGCTGCTACATCATCCACAGACTGAACAAAAGACCAGGCGATGGAACACGATTTGGACCTCCCCATCGATCCAGTCCCGCTCCTAGGCATAGTCGCCTTCCTGGTGCTGGTCAACTCGGTAATCTTCCTGCAAGACTACTATTCCTCCCTCCGCTGCCTCGTTCACCTCCCCTGGCTCTTTGTCGTGACGAGACGCGGTTGTTGCCCGCGCAATGCAGAAGCAGCCCCCGACGGCCCGGGCGAGCGATGCCGGTCTGTCCATGAGCCGAGAATCAGGGAACCATCCCCGCCGGTGGCCCCAGCCCCAGCGGTGGCCCCAGCCCCGGCCCGCGGCGGCCGGAGAGTCCTCCAGGATCAGGACACGGGCCTCTCCAGGGGCGAGGTGAAGATGGTGATGGAGAGGCTGGGGATCTTCGGCGTCGCCGAGGACCCGGACGGCGAGCAGCTGCCGGAGCGGATCGGGGCGACCGAGATCGCTCGGGTGTTTGACGAGGAAGAGGTGAGCCTGGAGGAGGTCAAGGAGGCGTTCTACGTGTTTGACAAGAACTGCGACAGTTTCGTGGACGCCAGAGAGCTAAGGGACGTGCTTAGGGCCCTCGGCTTTGCGGATTTGTCCGAGCCCCAGTGCGGAGATCTGATCAGAGCATTCGACGAGAACGGGGACGGGCTGATTGACTTCAGGGAATTCACCAAGCTTGTGCAGAGGAGCTTCCGGCAGTAGAAGCCTCGGGGCGGCGGCGCCGCATTGGATCTCGACACGGGTGTTTGAGGTTTTTTGGAAGCTCGACAAAGGCCGCCATGCAGGCCACCAGCATCGGTCGGTGTTCGGGTCGGGTCGGGTCGAAACAGACGAGCAATGTTGAGATTTTGTATCAAGATGGATGCTTGTGTAGATAGATCGTCGTTCGGATGTTGGTTCATGTTGTTGGATTGAATAAATTATATCTTCCTTTCCATCTGTTGATGCTGCCCTGGCCCTCCTAACAATGCGAAGCACCCTCGAAACATCGGAAATGTAGTTCATTTTCGTATTTTCCTTTTAAGAAACAATGCGAATGAGTTAATAAAAAAAGACAGAAGAGATGTTGATTAATGACCAAAAAAAAATTCCAAATTTAGCACCTTCAATTTGGAGAAGATCGGGCAGGATGAGTACTGTGTATACTCAAAGACATTATTGACGTGGAATGATTTAAAACGATAAAATTTGAGCGCATTCAAATGCCAACCCACCGTAGTTCTTAGATTAAGGATGATTGGTCCCAAATCTAGAGCTTACCTTATTAAAATCAATTCTCAGTTTTTGAAATCTGAAATGTACATATTTGTACGGAAACTGACCTTGGCACCTACCCTTTTTTGGTTGTTGTCTGGTTCTAGGTCTACTCTAGAACTTATTTTTCTTTATTTCTTTTTATGGTTTTATTTTTTACAATAAAATAATAGGAGCCACGAGCGAGGGCAAGTCGAGAACAAGTGAGGGTTGCAAGACTCAAACAAGCCACAAGTGAGTAAGAAAAAGGGGAGAAAGTCGTAAATTGTTTGGGTGAGGTTGGAGAGAATAGAGAAAAAGAGAGATTGAGAAAAATTAGGATTTTCAGGTTTTAAGAAAATGGTTCCAAATTTAGTCTGATTAGTCTTGTTCCCTAGTGGTTCTTTACTCGGAACCAGGAATTGGACCAATTCCAAGGGAAAATAGAAGGGGATCGATTTTCAAGGTGGTCCAGTTTGATTCTCGAGTAGAATTGATCCGGTCATTACGAATTACAACATTTTATAGTCTTGTATATTTTTAATTTATGATTCTTCATCCCTGTTACACAAATCGAAATTTCTATCTGAATCACCATTGAACATGTTTAACAATTAAAGATCAACCTTTGATGAAAGATTTTTCAATATTTGGCTCAAATCTCGATTCCCTAGAGAAACAAAGGCGTTCTTGACAAGGATTCTACGAGTGACCTCGACCACACCCAACTCGATTGGAGCCTTTACACTAGTAAGCTCATTTTATTGGAGTTACAATTGTCTATCCACCACCCCAAAAAAACCAAGCATCTATCGATTCTTCGTTAATAGCTTGATTGTCGCTCAATCAATAACCACCGGTCCAACGGAGAAAGACAGCTGGAGCCTTCTACTGATAGGAGGAAATCTCCACCTTGAAGGAAAGCTCACCATGCCAAAATATGCATAAACCATTGCTCTAGCTACCAAGTTAATTCGTCTTCACCACTTATCGACTTAAGCATCGAGAGTCAATCCAGATCATAAACCTAGATTTCTTGACCCCATTCTTTGTGGGTGCAGGTCAATTTCTTGATGCTCACTCGGTGAGATCAGGTCCAGGCATCAACACTCATAATTTATCTTCGATTCATTTTATCCTATTTCAATGGTCTCATTCTCTTTACTGCCGGTGAAAAGTAGGTCGTCAAATGGGCAGATCAAGTAAAAAATGATCCAATCCAAACATATAATGTAATTTTGGTGGCTTATACCCAACCATATAAGCACTCTTCCTCTTTAAATCATGGTATTTAGAGAATGGATCATCTTGCTAAGTCAATGAGAGAGATCAGAGATCGGGCTATGGATAAAGGCAAGAAAGTAATGGTAAAAGGCCAATCCGGGCGATTCATGAATCATGAAACAGGTCTCAGACTTTGGTTCTAGATTAAATATAAACGGATTCTAAGCCATCCACAAATCATTAAACATCTTCTCACTTCGAGTAGGGTCTCCATTGATTACATCCAGAGTCATTTGGCTTGGTATATAATCTAATCTTTCCCTAGAACAAGTTCAATCCCTGTAAAACGTAGCACCTGCATTGGTAAAAAGCAGAACAGGTCATCGACAGGGACGACAGGGCTCGATGGCAGGTCGACGTGCCTCTTCCCCTTGAAGAACTTGATGAAAGCGTCCCGCACCCGGCAACCAATCAGGATGACAGTGCTTTGGTGCCTCGCTGACAACGGAGAGATTCGCCGCGAGGAGTGAAACAGCCGCTATGACACCCCAAAATGTTACTCGTGACACCTGGCCTTTTTATATTATTGTTTTAAAAGCATGTAGAAGCTTAATAAAATATCTATCAACCAACTCCTATACAAAAAATCGCACGAGTAAACATATAAAATAAATAAATAAATATATATAATCATAATACAATTTTAACACATCATTTAGGCAAATACAAAAGTCCTGAAAAAATGGTTCGGTCAACCAGCATCTCTACTTTCATCCTATTCCATCAACAGTCACCATGCGATGTAGGATTGATGGTTTCATGCATCATCTCATCCCCTCCATTGCAATAATCCAGTGACCATCTTATAAACTGAAAAGTAAGGAATGAGCTAAAGCCCAATAAATGAAATATCTAATTTTAAGTTAAAAAAATCATTACAGATTATGTGGTCACTGGCACATGAATCAAGAATCCATGCTTTACTTGAAATATTACTCATCAAACAATAAGAAATACTTGCGTAACTAAGCATCTTTTCCTGAATTCCCATATGATTTAGAACCCTCATGATTTGTTGGAGCTTATCATTGTTGATTTATCAACATAAAGATCTCATTCCTTCTTTTCTCCCGGCCTTCTATGCAATTTCCAACAATTTTCTTTAGTGTGGTAAGGTTTTTGGCAATAATCACAAAATTTACCTTTCCCTTTGAATTAGTTTTGTTCGATGATGTGGCCGAGTTTTGGCCGTTCGATCGCTTCCAGATGGGTGCTGACGCAGCTTGATGTGAGCCGTCAGATCGAGGCGCCGCAAGGGCAAAAGGTGAGCCGTCCGATCGCGCTAAGGAGCCTCCGCCGTCGGATCCGAAGATCAGATCTCGCCCGTTCATCCCTCGGGAGCCTCCCGAACCGTCCGATTGAAAAGATGAATCTTGGCCGTCCATTTGAGGGAAGCAAAATCCATCTTCTTCCTCCTCGTAACCCTAGTGTCGTGCCTGGTTTCTTCAGCTGTCCTCCATGGCCGAACCTTGAAGTCGCCGGTCGTTGCTCCGGCAAAGCTTTGGCTGCGAGAAGGGCGCCAACCTCTGGGATTCTTCTTGAACTGCAAGCTGATACATGCGGCCGAGCGGATTCGGGCTTCAATATTGCTGAAAGTCTGCTTCTTTGATGTAGAAGAAAACTTGCGAAACGGGGCAATTTTTTGGAGACTGGAAGGACCATCATGAGCCTGTTTTTGAGCATGTCTCGCTCTATCAATGGTATGGGATTTCTTGTGATGAAGTATCCCGCCTATCAAGTGTAGAATTGAGAGGTGTGATCAAAGATCAAAATGACTATACCACAAAGTCAAAAAATCGGATGTCCATTGATGAAGCTTATCAGATTGAGAGGATGGCCTATTCTGCAGCAACTGCATATTGAGGAGCAGTTACTTCGGACCTCATCGGAAAACTGGTGTATTATAAATGATGGCACAAGGGAACCTACCATTGTCATGGGTGTTTCTGGGTAAGTTACTGTGGTCACTTTTGGAGTGTTTTCACCTAATATCTTGTAGGTTTTCTGTATTTATTGGACTATTGGTTGTGAAGATGATTCGTATTTCATTTCCTTTATTAACTTGATATGTGTGGATTGTGACATTATAAACTGAGAGTTTTCTCTTGCTTATACTCGGCGTGCTCAAGTTTAGTAGTAAAATATGTTAAATTGCTCTATGATTGATCTAGCCACCTGTGGCAGCGTTTTTAGGAGTATAATGAGCTTAGATCCAGTTTTCACCCTAACATTGATCTATCACCATGGAAAGTCCCGTTGGACCTGGTGAATCTCTAACACTTCGAGATAGTTACAAGATGTTTCCAAATTAGTATGACTTTTAATCATGAATGTGAACAAGCTCGTGCCTGACCTTCTTTGTTACTCAGTTAAGGCTTGGCGTGTGGTTGTACTTTATCTTTCTCGAAGCGTTTGAAGTGTTGATAGGTTACAGGGTGCATAGATTTGTATTGATAATGTCCTGATATCACGTATGGGTGAGTTTGGAAGCTTTTTTGTTTCGAGATTCAGTGTCTGACCGGTGAGCATTAGAAATATAGAAGAGACAGAACACGTAATTCTTGTTCATTTCTATCAAAAAAACAACATGGCCTTCTGAAAGCAAGAACTTCTTGGGTTGTTCTAATGTAGAGCCTTCCATCATGTGGAGAGTGCAAGAAATGGAGCCAGAAGGAGAGGAAAATTCCTTCCCATGTCTCTGAGACAGATGGGTTACTTTCTGGTTTTTAAGAAAAAATCTTATGTTAACAAGGATGCTGCCATTAATCAGATATTGGCATTGATTCATAAGTTAGACAGGCGGTACCCACTCTGTGTTCTGACACTAATTCGCCCATGCTGTGAACATCAAGTTAAGACATATGTGACTATGAAACTGTGTGCACATTTGCACAATGTTGTGATTTGTACATGCTTTATACGTTGATGAGATGTCTTCTGCTTGGATATAATATAATTTAATAGAGTACATGCATATTTTGCATAGGAAACCTGCCGAACTGCTTGAAATTAAACCAGTGTTACACGATCAGGTACCTGTCATCAAAAGGTTCACTGGGGGAGGCACTGTCATAGTGGACGGTGGGACAATCTTTGTTACTTTCATATGCAACAAGGATGCTGTCCCTGATTTGCAGCCATATCCTCGACCCATAATGTCTTGGAGCAGCCTAATCTACAATGAAGTGTTCCGTGGAACTGGCGATTTCCACCTCCGTGAGAATGGTATTCACTCTCAAAACTTCCGATATGCCCAATTTCTCCTGTATTGCTAGTCAAATGGAATTGTGTCATGTTTGCCTTTTCAATTTATGGACAATTTGGATTTTTTACATAGTACTATTTTTTTTTTTAAATTATCATGGACCATTCAAAATAGGCTGTGTTCCAATATTGCTTCTTTCCTTGACTGCAAACGTCTCATCTTACTCAGTGGCCCGACTTGGAGGGTTCCAATATGATCTTGTTGCCAAGGGTTGTCATGATGACAAACATTTGACTGGAATAGTTACTATTATAATCTGGTCTCTATCTTTTGTTTACTTCGTTTTCCTTTCTATTCTTCTTGAATGACAAAATGAATTTCTTGCTCTAGTTTGTCCCTAGTTAGACTGAGGTAAGTATCTGTCAAGAAATTGGAGCCTTGGCTCAAAGTTCAGTGCACTTTGATTACGGAAGTCTGATGTAGTAAGAGGACCAAACTCAAAGATGTGTAAGCATATACAAATAATTAGGGTGTGTTTGGTAACATTTCTGCTCCTAGGAATAATTTCTGTTCAGAAATAGTTTTCTCCATTTCTGTTCCCAAAAACAAAGAAGTAGATTTATTTTACTTTCTTTTTTTTTTTCTGTTCTATATCTATTCCCTGGCCATTTTTTTATTCCGGGAAATAGAAAAATTAGTTGACTTTACTAAACGATTTTTTTTTTCTGTTCTGGGGAACAAAATAACAGAAAAATAGAAAAACAAGATGGTTACGAGACAAGCTGTTAGTCACCTTAACTTCATATGCTTCGAGGCTTTAATTATTGTCCACGATATAGCAAGAGTCTCCTTTGAGATAACCTTTCCGATGATGTGTTAGCTTTCAAATGTTCTTCAACATCTCCCGAATGTCCTTGCAATGAGTCATATTCGACACTAATGTCATCGATACTTTTGATTTCATGGAGTGTTATTCTTCGGCACATCGATTACAATGCAAAATTTGTTAATACTTATCGGTGCAGTTAGAAGTCCTATTCTTTTCACTTTGATAAGTTTTTTTTGCCCCTCCTTCTGGGGCGGCTAAATGACTAGTCCACATGGTTGAAAGTTTTATGTGAAGAAATTACTAAACTCTAATAGTGCATGCCTCTACTGATTCTAGATTACGTTTTTGGCAATCACAAATTTGGAGGGAATGCACAATCCATCACCAAAGGCCGGTGGATCCATCACACATCTTTCTTGTGGGACTACGAGATCAGAAACATGGCTTATCTGAAGCTTCCTTCACGTGCTCCTGAATATCGATCGGTATGCTAAGTATTCACTCAATTTCTTGTTTCTCAATCTGCTCTCCTCTCAGCCCAATAACCAGAGCATCCAGGCTGGACCAAAGAATGATTTAAATTTATTCTTGGTTGCCAAACACTTTTAGCCACATTAAAGAAAAAAAGTCGAAACTGCAACAAGTCAATACTTGAAACATTTGCCATTATTTCCCCCAATTCCTAGACAGACTCTGCAAATGATTGTCTTACTTTTTACGATATAATTTCACTTACGCTGGCTTGTTCTATGAGGATTGGATTCTAAATAGAAGCAATTGGATTACTAAATTGAGCTGCATGCTTCCACTTTAGGCAAGGGACCATTTGGAATTTATATGTCGCATGAAGGACTACATATCAAGGTCTGATTTCATCGACAGAACAATAAGGGCACTTGGAACCCATTTTTCTGTGGAATCTGAGGAGTTGGAAGCAATTCAATCCGGATGGAGTACAAAGTTTTCCCCCTCGTCCAGGCTACTGACGGCACAGGAAATAGAATCAGCATTATGCGAATTAGAGTCTCCGAAGTCTCTTGCTTGTTTCTCATCTCCATGACAATTTACTGATGCTGTTTCTTCTACCAAACCATTTATCGATCTTCCTAATGCGTGAGTTCCGATTGTATTATTCTTTTCCGTCGACTGAGATTTGCAACTGTCATTGTAACTTGAACTCAGTCATTAGACTTTCTGAATTCGAAACCGGTGGAATAAACTGAAAAGCATTTACGTTTTTTCTAATTGGCTTGTCACTCTGATGCTGGAGTGTGGAGAGAGCTTCTGGATGTGGTCTTGCAAGTTTGTGTTCGGGGTCATCATTGATACTGCAATGCTCGTGAGTCTTCTGTGGGTTGGTGTTCGTTGTCGCCTATCGAATCTTTTTATGCTCGTAGAACATATCTGAGTCTGAAACATGTTCTCACAGCTTTCCAATCCTTGATCAACTTTGAAGAGGAGTGAACTGAACTCGTATTTGATGATGTCAATAGAATCAAGAAATGCTTCTTGTTTGCAGAATCATGGATCAAGCAATGCTTGTTTCCTAGTTCATCTTTTCTGCCTTGGCGATTGCTGAGGATCGGACGAATTCACATTCCGATTCCGACCGCTACCATGACCACTAGGCCGCAAATTAATCTCAATATACCTTAGATAGTCCTATATGTCTGTCATGGCTTTTCTGTGGACTTTGTCCTGAAAGGGGTGGTTCTTTCATTCTTTGTTCTTCAGATAAAAACCTTTACATACACAATTTCTTACGAGATGCATCATTTAGCAACACAAAACACATGACATCCACTAATTTCACGCACGGAATGCACAATGGTATGTAATTTTAGCAAGAATAAGGTACGGGTTGCACAATTATATGAAACCTAGAAATCTTGCCCACATAGTAGCATGTAAAGGTGAGCATCGGGTCTATATCTAGTCAGGAATCGAACCAAAATGGTTCAGTCTGATTCTAGGGAAAACTAGTCAAGATTCCAAGGCCGTAACCTACTTAGGAACTGGTGTCCCAATGTTCGCCAATTTAAATATGCATCACACACAATTAAAATCCATGTATAACACATGATAAATATGATAGAAAAGACTAATAATATAGTAAATGTGTGTTGGATTATGCTATAAAAACTCGTTTTCGTGGTAAATTGAAGGATTTTATTTGTGGTGAATATGTATAACATTTTATAATAAAAACAAACACTTTTGCACATATGATAAATCAAACACGGTCTCGAACATAAAGAAATAACAATACAAACCCTTGACCAATATATCGTGCAATAATAATACTTCATTATAAAAACTTGATCTTTTCGGACAAGACAAAATTCTGGCCGGTTCTAAATCTTTGGAACGAACTGTTGTAAGGTCAAGTTCCATTCTGAATCGGAAACCGATCGCCCCCTAGTAGAAGGTGTGATGGATAGTCCCTCCCTTCCCTCCATAAATTTCAACAGCCAGTAAAAACCTCTGATCCTCCATCCGGACAATGCGAGAGAGACAGGAGATTAAGGATTTCTTATTATAGTCCAAGGTAGGATCTTTTTTTCTTCCCTCATTTTTCGAGAAGATGCCATTAACGGTCGCATGTAAACAGGGGAGGGGGGTTTACTGTCACCGTCAGAATTCGTTGCAGCGGAGATCTCGTTCTCTTCATCCGCCCGCTCGTACAGTAAAGCCTCCATCTCTCTCTCTCTCTCTCTCTCTCTCTTTCTCTCTCTTCTCTCTCTCTCTCTCTTTATATATACCGACGCACGCACGCGAGCACTCGCGCTCTGCGAAACAAACTTGGTTGGCTCGGCTCGTTCCGACGACCGAAATCCCAGCTTGTCCCTTCAACTGCAAATCTTGTAAGCTGCAACACCCATTTTCCCTTCTTCCTCTCCTTCTTCTTCTTCTTCCATCTTCTCCTTCCCATTCTGTTTTCTTTTTTTGGGGTGCATTTCGTTTGGGAATTTGGATTAATCCCGTGCCTGTGCCTGTGCCTGTGTCTCTGCTTGTGTCCTTGTCTTTTGCTGACGCTTTCTTGGTGCTCTTCTTTCCCTCTTCTTGATCGACAGACCCACGTATCCATCCCCTCGTGTGCTTTTCTTGTTCTGGGTTCGCTGTTGCTCGTGATCTTTCGAGAGCTCCGCGACAGAGGAAAACAGGGTTCGAATCTTTTCGGACAATTAATTTCCTCTCGAGTGGGGATCGCAAGAAAAAGGAAGAAGAAGGGGAAATTCATAGTTGTCCGGATACTATCTTCAGCGTTCAAGAGATTCGTGTCGACGGGCTCTTTCTTTCTATGATCACAAGTTGTTGGTTTTCGTAGTCAAGGTAAAGTATTGCATCGGAAAAGGGAAAGGGAGATTTCTTTCAAGACCGTGAGCGTTAATACTTATTGGCTTCTTTTCAAATTTGTCGTTCACGTGTAAGGTTATACTGGGAGCTTTTAGATGTTAGGAGCTAGCTTAACCTATATTAATCTGAGCAATGAATGATGCGTTTGTGGGATAATTTTATTTCTTCAGGATAGATAATAGGAATCTGGGGTATTATTGAATTAAAGGGTTCCTTGAAGTTTGCAAGCATATAATGGAAAGGAAGAATTTTTTCAGGTCCTGTTGGTTAATTTGCAGATGGGTAGAGTTAAGCTAAAGATAAAGAGACTTGAGAACAGTAGCAACAGGCACGTGACTTACTCAAAGAGAAGAACTGGCATCTTAAAGAAAGCAAAGGAATTATCCATATTGTGTGACATCGACATTGTCCTCTTGATGTTCTCTCCAACAGATAAGCCCACATTGTTTCATGGAGAACGCAGGTAATTTCTCTCATCAATAGCAGATTCAGTTGCATAATTAGATCTTCTACCATATTTGATGTTTAGAACCTGGTGGTTTGCATCTCGGATCTTGGAACATTTTATCTCCTTTTCTGGATAAATAGAAAGTCCCACCTTCATCGGTCATATTGAGGTTAATATAACCAGGCATCACTGTACTTTTGCCCGAAAGTCAAAATGGTCCATCTATACTTTTCCGGTTCAAAACCATCCCTCTACTACTTGAAATGCTTCACATTAGTCCATCGTTAAACCTTTTCTATTGCCAATCATTTTTTACTGACATGGTCAAGCAGATTGCTGATTTTTGACATTTGAGTATACTTATCCTATCATAATTTGCAAAGCTTCTTTTAGGTGGCGCAACAGGTGCCACATCAGCAACATAAAAATTAAACGCAGTCATGGCCAGTTGAGCTTCATTGAGCTCAGGGCCAGGGTGCTCAAGCTTCCATGAGCTCCTGGCCGAGGGTGCCCGATCTTTGCGCCTGCGGCCATGGCCGCTCATGCTTTGTTGAGCTCGAGAGCCATGGCTGCTTGAGCTTTGTGCTCGCGGTCATGGTAGCAAATCGTGATCGTGAGCAAGTATTTACTAGTCAGAGGTTTTTCATTCTTGGAGGTGTTGAATTATGTGGGTTTTGGTTTGGATTTGGTGGGTTTTAAGTTGAAGAAGAAGAAGTTAAGTGCAGAGAGAGATTGTCAAGGGAAAAATATCCACGCAGCAAATTTCTAACGGCATTAGCGCCAATAGGCAAATTTCTGTCATTAGCCTGATTTACAATGACCGGTGCACCTTTAAAAATATAGAGGGATGGTAGTGAAAAAGGAAAAGAAAAAAACAGTTAGGGGACGATTATGATTTTCAGGCAAAAGTACATGGATCATTGGTAACATTAACCCATTATGTTGTGTTAAACTAGGGGTCATATGATGTTCACACTTTTTTTCGTTGTTAGTCTTTCAGTTTTTGGTGTATGCTAACATTTGTCAAAAAAGGATAACGTAATCGTAAAAGCAATTGTAGTCTTTCTAGATGATTGCTCATCCTTCAGATTAATGGGCATCAGCATGATGCTTCAATTATGTGTTCTATCAGTATGACCTTGTCAAGATTATGTTGGATATTAAGCACTTCACATGGATGCATCCATCTAATGGGTCTATATAACTTGTCAAAATTGAGCCAAAAGGGATGTTATGTAGTTAGAGTAGAAATGGGTGGTTGCACATTGGAAAATGTCCATCCTGTATGCATTTTGATACAATTTCTCTCTTCATTTCACATTGGGTAAGTAACTATTATCTACGTTTGAAGGCTGCTCAAAGCCTACATCTCATACAAGATTTTCATTTGAACTTAATTGTAGCTGCAATAACGTTTGACCCTATGAATCTGGTTGTGATAAATTGTTCTCATTCATAGCCTGATACTTTTACAGAGAAAATGCATTTTTCTTTATAAAGTTGTTGTCTTTAAATTTTACACTGTGGCTTGGTTCTTTGACATATTTATTGTCAGGATCCTTATCGGCTGTTTCATTTTCATGTTTATTTCATAATGACATGGTATTCTGCTGTGAGGCAAGTCTCTGAAATTTGAGCATAATGGAGAGTGAAGGCTATGTGTGATTTATGAAGCAATATTTTATGGATTGCAAGTGTACCTTCCTTTTGGAAAATAATAATGTGATTGAAGTGTTAAGTACGTGGCATCATGACCACTTATCATTATCTGCTGAAAAAACTTGCTGCCTGCCTTTGGTTTCAGCAACATTGATGAGGTCATTGCGAAGTTTGCTCAGTTAACTCCTCAGGAAAGGGCAAAAAGGTGGCATTCATGCACTGTTTTTCTTCTTTTTGGATTTTTTTCTTACCTAGCTATGTTAGTCTAACTAGTTTATCATGATTTTTCCCCCAACTGGACAGGAAGCTGGAGAGCCTTGAAGTAAGACTTTTCACAATCAACTTCCCTACAAGATAAAAAGTGCTGTCTTTTGTGGGTCAAATTTGTTCATCCTCCAATTTATCTTGTATATATGTAGGTTCTGAAGAAAACCTTTAAGAAGTTGGATCATGATGTCAATATACAGGACTTCCTTGGTACAAGGTTCGTAATTACTTTTGAGAAGTGTGCGGAATATCTTCTGCATAATACTTAAGAGAGTAGTAATGATTCTGTTGTTTCATTCTCTTTGCAGCAATCAAACAGTTGAGGTATCAAGTCATTGCTAGCATTAGTGGTATTCGTGAGGTGCTGGAATTTTCTCTGCACCGCCTACTGCATAAATAAACTTACTTGATTGTAAATGCTGTGTACAGGAAATGACTAATCAAGTAAGGCTGCTGCAGAGTCAGCTAGCTGAAACGCAAAAGAGATTGAGGTGCAAAATTTGGAGCTTTTTGTTTTAAAGTATCTGTTCCACTTTTATCCAAGTTGATATTTATTGTGTGACGCCCACATGTTGGATCGTATTGCTGCTATCGTCTTCCTTTAGTCTATCATAATATTAATTATTGTGTATTGCTTCAGTCATTGTTTGACCTGTTAAATCATAGTCATAAGTAGTGTATCGAATTTTTCAATGAAATCGAAGTTGAATGAATTTACTATTTATATAAAAAAGCGGGTGAGTGATGTGGAAACCTACTCACATCCCTCAGACGTAGGATGTTTGTGTTTGTATCTAGATGAGATGTTAACATCCAGATGGCAAATGTGGTGAGCTTGATCTTTCTACCTGGTTGGGTACTTAGTTAATATTTGAGTATGGATCACAATAAGTTGCAACACCATGAAAGATCATGAAAGAAATCTGTGTATTTTCATTTTGCTAAGTCCACTCCTCTGTGCCATTGTTTCAGCTGCTGGAGGAATCCGGAGAAGATTGATGATATAGAACAACTCAGGCAGATGGAAGATTCGCTTAGAGCCTCTATAAACCACATCCGACAACATAAGGTATATTACTTAGATTACAAAGTCTGAATCATTTTCTAGGCTACAGTCACTCACCTTGCATTTAAAATGCTTATTTTCCATATTATGCAGTGTTGTTTTTTTGGCAAAATGGAAAGAAAAAATTCGAACTTTCCAAAACTAAAGCTATTGGGAGAAAACAGAATTTTGAGACTCTAAATTAGAATGACCTTTGGCCAATTATGTTTTAACAAGCAGTGGTTTTATACAAAAGTACTTGTATCTTCTCACCAGGAAAATGTTGGAAAGCATCAAACTATGTCATTGGAGCGGACAAATCAGGTAACAAGTTTGTAATGCAATGGAATTTCTGTGCGAGTGCACACCTGTGAGTGCATGCGGGTGTATTGATGTCTTATACTTTTGAATGAGGGATGTGCTCTTTACATCCTTGCACTGCTGACTTGTCAGAGATATGTTGGTTTCATTGTGATCTTACACAAAGTAATTTCTGTCGCAGTTTGAAAATGCTATGCCTTTACCTTTCATTATGGGTGGGATGCCAGAAGCACAACCTTTATCCTGGCTTCCAATGAATGAGAACCAACACTTACTATTCCAAAACGACCCTCACTATCTTCCTGAAGGGTGAGTCTCTTCTTTACAAGTAAATTTAGAAGCCTAGCCAACAATATTTTTTGTCTTGTGAATGTGCATGATTTATGAACTTCACCAACGAGGTATCATCTCTGATGCTAGTGTTGAAATTCAGGATCTAGATTTGTATTTGCTGAATGATTTGATGAAGTTATCTGGTATGAGTTAGTTAAAATCCATTACCCAAGGACTTGATGTGACATTTCCACAGACCCATTGACGGCTCCACGGATGTCTCCCTCCCAGGGTGCTCTGCTTACTTTGGAGTGGATAGGCACCCTGATATAGGAAATTTAGGGCAAGTTCAAAATATGGTACAAGAAGGCTGTATTTTGAATGAGTTGAACAGGAATGGATGCTTAAGTCTCCAAGTTGGTGAACAATATCCATATGCTCCATATGGCAACCTAACTTTACCGGAGGATAGGAAAATGAAACAAGAGATGGGAATGAACTTCCAAGGACACCACGTAGATTATCAAGTCCCAAGCAATAAGATGGAACAAGAGATAGAAATGAGCTTACAAGGACATCCCATAGATTATCCAGTTACAAGCAATATTGAACTCCAGAGGCCAATATATGACAATGGGCATCATCCTTGGTGTTCAGCTCCTGCCCCCTGTGGAATTGCTATGTATAACGGAAACACCTTCAATCAGGTGAATCATTTGACCATTTTGTTCTACTCAAGTTCAACTCTTATAGTTGCTAGTCAGATGAATCGTTACACAATGCGCTTCCTTTGTATTGGTCTAGATTTTCTTGCAATTTGCTGAAATAGATTTTAAAGTTTCCATCCACACTAGCAACATTTGGGCAACATCTATACATCTGTTTCTCCTTATTTTTGGTCTCATTCCAATAACGCATCTTGTATACACTCTTCATTTGCTTGAAAATGCAAGTTCGTGTGCCCATCAATCTCAATTTTTCTCAAGTCTTGTGTGCATATATGTACGCATATACACGCAGTCAGGTCATGTGTTATTAGCAATCAGAATTGTGTCCTTTTGCTAGTGCCTTTGTCACTTGGGATAAGTCAAGCAACTCTACATTGCGTCATTGTGTTCAATAGAGATGAGCTCTCTTTGTCCATCATTTCTCTCTATTCAAATACTTCTTGCATTTATTATTTGGCTATTGCGAACCTCGGCTATAACTCTTCTCTTTATCACCTTGCAGCAATCCGATTGACGATGTTCACAAGTCTGCCTTGTTTCTCCTATACTGAGATTGGTGGCTGAAGGCATATCGATTTGCATCAGAGTTGAAGTTTTTCTCCAAATAAGTACTCTGATGCTGGATTGAAGTGCACGGGTATGAGATGGAAAACTTGTTTCATGAAGAGAAACCCAAGATATCACGTGGCGGCAGTCCTTTTTGTAATTTCAGCTGCAGGATTTGTAAATAATGTAAGACAAATGTAAGACACAATATAGGAGCACAGGTTCATACACTTTGTAGGTGGGATGGTTTTTCCAATTCATCCCTATTTCTCCGTTGTACACCAATCCCAAAGAAATTTCTCTTTTTCACTGTAAATGAAACTTTGCCAGAAAGAATGAATGTAAGGATGCATAATTTCATCATCCCTGTTCCTTGTTCTGATTGTAACACTCTTTTTTCATTTGATGACTCGGCCAGTGGCCTTAGATTGGGTATTGAAAATATCCTTGCATGAAAAGATTGATTGCTAGATCAGTCACCTTGTACAGAGGAATCCTTTTTACACAGATGTCCAATATATATCACTCATAAACACCATCTGATCATCATGCTAAACAAACCAGGAAAAGCAAACTGGTCTCTCTCTCTCTCTCTCTCTCTCTCTCTCTCTCTCTCTTGCCCGAGAAATGTACTTAGTAGCCCCTGAGTGTTTGGACTATGGTGTTGTGCCATGGGTCTGCAAGGTGCTGCAATAGGTTGTCAAATGGTCCCTTCCCTGTCACGTTGTGTTGCACGACAAACCCCAAAAATGCCAACATTGCCAATCTCCCTGCAAACCCAATCAAAAGACAAGTTTGTTAGAATTCAAGTGGAAATTCATGTGTCGTAACCCTGCGAGCTCTGATGCTGTTTTTAAAAATTCTCACCATTGGCTAGCTCCTTCTCCTTAGCTTCAACAGTGGGAGCGAAGTTGAGGGGGTTGAAGATGCCACCGGGGTAGCCCACTTCATTAGGGGGCAAGCTGTACTGCTTGAAGATCGGGTCCTGGTTGACGCTCCCCGGGTTCTTTATGTCCTGCCATCTCCGGATCTCGACGTAGTGGAACAGGATGAACTCGATCACAAACAGGGTTGAGGAGGATGCAAAGTACTCAGCCTTCCCAGCGTTGTACCAGGCGGGCACGTTGATGATGCCAATCTTGGTGAAGACTTCCGGGAGCAGCATCCCTGCAACACCGAGCATCGCCCACCGGCCATTGACGAGCTCCGCTTGGACAAACCATTTCAGGTTCTCCGGGTCCTCAGCGAGACCAAGCGGGTCGAACCCATTGTCCCCTGGAAGACTGAACATGGACATATACTGAGTTTTGAGTCCCTATATAGTTGTATCTCTAATTCCAGGAACTAATTTCAATCTGTATTAAGGGACAGCAACTTTCTCAAGCCGAACGAAGTTCTTCATAACTATACTATAGACTTCTTGCCTTTTAATCTGTATTATGTGAATTTCTATGGCATGTCTCTCCCATGCAACTACTTTTTTTTACTTGACTAAGTGCCACATGGCTAATGCATCATATGTTTAATAATTTGTCATGCAATACTTTAAAAAAAAAAAAAAGAGACTCATTTGACCCATGTTTGAACTGAAGACCAGACTGTCCTCGTAGATTACAATATGATAATGATCTGGCACTTAAATATAATGTTTTTCTGGGAGATCTTACATGGAGTGAAAGATTAAGGAAGCTTATACAGTCGAATTAGTACCTCCCATTGAGGTAACCTGGTGAGGCTAGACCAGGCAACCATTCACCTTTCTTGGCCTCAACCTTGAGAGAAGCAGGGGATGAAGTGGATGGCAAGGCCTTGATGCTGACCTCTCTGCTCAATTTACTTGACGAACCGGTCAAGAACCGGGTCTTCGACGAGCAAGGCCGGAACACGGCGGCTGAGGCCTGTGTGGTGACTGTGGCCATCTTCTTCTCCAACCCAAGGGCTGTGTGTATTGAGCAAATAATGAGAGTTGGAGTTTTTAGGAGCTTGAGAGGAAGATGGCTGTTTTTGCATGCCCTTTGTAATTTGATTTCATAGCAATTCATGTGGCTCTCGTGCAACGTTGAAAGTGGACGGTTGGTTTTTGGTGGCGTTGGGGACCCAACGGCTGAGATGGGCTTCGGGTGGGGGATCGACCAATGGCAGGGCTTGGTTCTTATCCTTTTATCTGATTGCAATATCTCCATTGATCTGTTTCTTTGCTTCTGTTGGATGTTTCAAGATTCCGTGGGGCCGCTTCTGTGCGATTTAGATTTCTTGATTCCAAGATATCATGAAAATTAACAATATTTGCACTGAACTAAAGCCCATGCTCCAAGAAAAGTCCATAAGTCCAAATTTGATGGCTTGACTTTTCTTGATAATTTGGAAATGCTGGGCTGAGAGAACCCCAAATTCAAGATTGGGCTCATTGTTGTAGCAGAACTGTTTGCTGGGCTAATATATGCTTCTTTTGGAGCCCTTGATATGCCATTTTATCGCGAGAGAGAGAGAGAGAGAGAGAACCCCAAATTCAAGATTGGGCTGATTGAAGTAGCAGAACGCGTTTCCTGGGCTAATGTATGCTTCTTTTGGAGCCCTTGACATGTCATTTTAGGGCTACATGGAGAGAGAGAGAGAGAGACAAACACCATGCCTTATATTCCAAACTGACCAGCCATAAACCAAGAGCTGGCTTTTACAGCTAACTGCTCACCAAGCCATGACTCGACATTTGAAAAGGCAAAACAATAGGCTCATTACAATGCTCCGTCCATGGTAACTTCACCAGTGGATGACACACAATACAACACAACCAGATAATGAAAAGACTGTTGACTCGTGAAGGTTGGTAACATTACTCAGCACCCC
The DNA here is from genome assembly GCA_016097605.1 of Eucalyptus guilfoylei. Lineage (NCBI taxonomy): Eukaryota > Viridiplantae > Streptophyta > Magnoliopsida > Myrtales > Myrtaceae > Eucalyptus > Eucalyptus guilfoylei. The sequence goes on from CM027861.1 coordinate 3,387,864, forward strand.
CACCACAGCCATCTTTACTGTTCTGTTCTGTTCTCAAAGTAGACCAGAACTGAATAGACAAAGCCTTAGTTGTCACATGATAAAGGCCATCCTAAAATAAACCTTTCATCATGTCTTAATTTGCATGACTGCCCCCTATGGGCTTCTAGTACTAACTACACAATTCTTGTACCGATTGAACCATACACTACTAGTGAAGCCCGCAGGGGCTTGACATTGTGCTCAAATCACGCGAACTGTCGGCCGGCGAAGGTCTGGCCGAAGGACCAATTGGGGGCCGCCACGTCGTTGGAGACCACAGTCCGGCCATCACTGGTGGTGACCGAAAAGGAGAGGCTCTGTCCGTCGAGGTTCGAATTGCTCTGCCAGTTCTGGCCCCAGTTCCGGGACATGGGTTGCCAGCCGGTCCGCGAGCCCTTGATCGAAACAGAGCGGACATCCCCTGCACCTCCAACGTTGGTTATCAGGACCAAGTTGAAGTAGGAGTGACCATTGATGGTGAATCTGATGCCTCCCTTCTTTTGACATGGTACCCTACCACATGAAACATTGAAAAGATTAGCTGTGCCAAAAAATTCTTCAATTGTTTAGTATATCTATGCAATTATGTGTAACATCATGCATTCAATTTTAAAATCAAAGCTCCCATAACTTTTGACACAGAATTAAAATGAATCAATACAGAGCATGATAAATTGGCAACCTCCTATAAGCCACAGGGACAATCCCAGAGCTGTACTGGGCAATCTGCTGGAACACTGGCTGGGAGAGATCGAAGTGATGGAGAGGTGGGTTGCACCAGCCGCCGGCATTGTTGGGGAGCGCATTGTTCGGCGGGCAGAAGTTGGTGGCGGTGACCACAATCGAGGCCGGGTTGCACCACCGTGGGTCGTTGACGCACTTGATCTCGAAGCAGGCCCCGCAGCTCAGCCCGCTGTTGAACAGGGCAGTGCTTAGGGCCGCTGTGTTCGTGCCGTAGCCCTGGCTGTACAAGTTCCCGTAGCCACAAGCCCCGCCTTGCCACAGCAGAAAGCATTGCCAAATTGAATTTATTGCCTCAGTATATCGTTTCAATTTTGTCAAATGGCTCTCATTAAACTAATGCAATGCAATCCGTGTATGACTTAAGCCCACAGGGCTGATTTTATGGACCGACAAGCGCGAATAAAATCTTCATGTGCAACCATTAGTAGAATGACTAAAACTCATCGTGTAAAGAGTTATGTCCTGTTACATTCGGCTGCGTAATTTGCCAAAATTGAACATATTCAAAAGAACCAGTTAAGTACCCATTGTGCCGGAAGCGTCGCCGCCGCCATAGAAGGTCGCATGCGCATCGATCCAGCCATCACCATATCCATGAACAGATGAGCCCAAACAGAGCAATCCCACCAAGAGCACCCCAAGAAAAGCCATTCTTTTTCCTTATCCCTGCCTGTTTGTGCATGCAGAAAAAGGATGGTTAGATAGCATTCACGTAAAACTAAGCTAATCAAGGTGTCTTGAGGGAAGGGACGAACCTTAGAGAGGCTGCTGAATTCTGATGGACTAAGGAGGGAGGAGGAGAAGTTGGCGTGCTGTGAAGCAAAACAGGAGGGTTGAGAAGGGGATTATATAGAAGTGCTGCTGGAGTTGCAGAAAGCGCTTCCCAAGGCAACTGTCTCTTTTCCTCTCTTTTCCTTTTCCCTTTTATTTTTCCCTCCTGTATTCGTTGAGGTGGGGACCTTAAACCGCCAAGTGCGATGGTTGTTCTTGTCTGCGCCAAAACGAGAGCTACGTCTTTTCTGACCACGTGGTTACGGTGGTCTCTCGGATGATTACATGTTGATGATTTGCATTCATGTGATCCCATTCATAAATTGGTCAGAAAGAGACTGTTCTGCGGGGTTGGTTGGTTTTTTCTTGGTTTTGCTCCCCTTCTTGTGCAGTTCCTTCCTCAGAGGTAAAAGCTGTGAAAAAGTCCACTTGTTGTTCCAAAGCAATCTCATGAAAAAGAGTCCCACTTTTACAGCATCTTGACTTCAAGAGGTGATTCCAATGCTGTGGGATTTTAAAAGTCACCTAAATATAGTCTGTTTTGGCCCGTCTCATATCGGGGTACCGTCTCATACCGGGTTTAATCCGTCTTATACTAACCCTTGTAATTTTAACAAACAATTAGGGCACTTTCCTGGGAGGTCACCCATTTTAGAAGTGCTCCCACCTAAGAAGGTTTAACTTTGGAATTCAAAAACTAAGCATTGCCATAAGTCAAAAGACGCCTCCGTGTATTATTTCCAGTTTTCACATATATATTCCATAATCATTTTTCTCTATGTCTGGTGTAAAGTTTGGTTCAATCGGGCCAAAGTTCAGTTCAATCGGGCCCCATTCACCATCCTAGAAGCCTATTAGGAGCCGATCTTTGTTCAGATCCTCTAGCCCCGGTGACTATTCCCCTTCTTCGCCGGCCCCGGTCGTTACAAAAGTATTATTTGATGCATAAGACAGCTTTCTGTGTCTTCACACAACATGATCTCTTCGATATCATAGCTGCTCAAACTTCATCATGCCAAGAGTTTTTACCTCGCCGCCATGGGAAGAGGTGTCGACAGAGAATCAACCCTTATGGTCCCCATAGACAGTTATAGCCGATGGACCGCAGACTTACATTTCCCATGCCCTAAGCACAGATACTTCCAGCCTTTTCCAATGCATTTTGAGTTCCAACTTTTAGTGAGGAAACTAACTATTCCAGAAAATCATGAACAGCATACATTTATATACATATAGGGAGACATTAACTATAGCATATACACATAAAATACACAGATACTTTGGATCTGTTTATTTTGTAAAAAAAAATGAGCTGGAAAATATTTTCCTGAAAATGATCATTTGTTTCACTTAAAATAAGCAGTCAACAGAAAATGTTTTCATTATCGATAACAATCTATGTCTAAATACTTTAGTGGACAATGGAATAATTTTTTTTTTTATTCATTTTTACAAATAATAATTTTTAGAAAAATATTTTTCAAGTCATTCATTTTTCACAAAATAAATGGAACTTTAATTAAAAGATCCATCAAGGACTATATAATCATTTTCGAGGATTTTACTAATTAGGGTTTCATATCAAGTGTACTTGTTTATCTCCATCATGGGTAAAACATATTTCTTATGTTGTACTAGAAATTATCACAAAACATCTTTTGATAACACAAATTCCTATTAATGATTTCCCCACAATCAAGAAACTTCCAACCAATGACGAAGTGACATAAGGAAATAATATAATTGGTTACATTTTTCACTTTTCTTGTGATAATTTAAATGAGCAAAGTGCAATCTCATTGCATACGGGAGAATTTTTCAGAAAGTCCTTAACCAATCGTACGACAACCGATTCAACCCTAAACATTTCGATTGTATTGGAAAAAATTGGCAAATTATCAAAATATATAGGACAAAAAATTTTGATAATTTGTTAATTTAATCCTAAACTTTTTTAAAATTTATTAATTTTAGCTAATAATCACTGATGTATATGCCATCCAGTCATTGCCCATAGTGAGTGGTGTGATTGGTGCTAATGTGGACATCTTTTGCTTTTTAAATTTTTTTTTCCTTTCTTTTCCTTTCACCTCACAACTTGGGCAAAGGTCTCATTGTGGCCCTCGCCCATGCCACGAGGGACAAGCCCTTGCAAAATTCAACAAGGGCCACGACACCCTCACCTGCACCCTTGTGACCTTGGTGAGGGCCATAACACCCTCACCTGTGGATGATCATTGGCCATGATATAATACCGACCATAGGCAAAAAGAAAAGAAAGGGGAAAAAAATAAGAAAATGTAAAAATTATCCACGTCAACGGCTGCCATGCGACGTAGGTTGGCCCACAGCCAGCTAATGTTTGTGTTAGCGATTTTTGGTTAAAATTGACTGCAATAGCTAAATCGACAAATCAATAAAAGGTTCGGGATTTAATTGGCAAATTATCAAAAAAAAATTAGGATTAAATTGGCACAATTAAAATGTATATAATTAAATTGATTATGATTAAATTGATTATCGTACAATAAATTTGGGACTTTTGGACAATTTTCCACATTACTTGCAATATCACGAGACCAAGCTAAACAAGTCAAAATAAAAAAGACACGTTCAAAGCACGTCATTATATATATTAAATGGGCCTACGAAATCTAGTCCAACAATAAGGACAGTCCTTCCGACCGACCGACCCACCCACCTCGAAACCCTAGCCGACCCAACGTCGGCCATGTGATGACTCACTGCGGTGTGATGTGAAATGAAGAAGAAAACTTCTTCTTCTTCTTCGATTCTGCGAGCGTGAAAATCTTGACCCGCATTTATGACCTGTCTGCACGAAATGAGGAGAGAGGTATGGGGAGGAAAAATACCCAAAAGCCCTAATTCATTGAATGTTGTCTGTTCCACAGCAGCTGCGAGGTTGAAGAAGGAGGAGGAGGAGGAGGAGAGCGAGCGAGCACGTGGCTGATGCATGTCTTTATCTGCATGTTGCTGCATTGAAGCAACAAAACAGCAGCTCTCATTCATTGCATCATCCTCATTTTAGTGCCATTCCTCATCTTCACTCCTGTAAAATACCACAAGGATAAAAGGAAGCTTCGATTTTCAAGCAGTCCGCATACACCTTTTTTATTATAATAATTCTTGGGAATTAAGAAATTCTAAGAGGGATTTCATACACATATACACGGTGTGCAATTCATAAAAATTGCACCTTGCACCTCACACCAAGTGACCAGACAATAGGGCACCGTCCATCCCTCCTTGGCTGATATCATTTTTTGCTAAAAAAAACTATTATCGTGCAGAAATATTAATGTTAATTCTTTGGATATGATGGGAATGGATATCACAGACATGCATATGTCAAGTTGAAGCCAAGAGATAAAGAAAATAAAGAGAAAGTTGAAAGTTCCAAATCCATGGGCAACGAGCAGAGAGAGAGAGAGAGAGAGAGAGAGAGAGAGAGGGTCTGCAAAAAGGGCTTCAACATGCATGCATCCAGACGAAGCCATGTGAAGTGAATCTTCTTGGGTTGCCTTTTCAGGCTAATACCAGCACTTTTGCTTTCCCTAGTTTTTGGTTGCTTCTCTGCATGGATTTCAGTCTTCTGCGTATTCCAATGTCCGTGAACGCCATTATTTTATTTCAAGATTAGGTAACCGCCCAAGACATCTTCTTGATCTTAGGGTTTTGAATTGGACCAACGGAATAACGACCTTATCTGCTTCAAATGGTAGCTGAATAAGTTGCAGAGCGCACTCACAACAATGATGACACTGTTCTTTATCGCTTACCACGCTGCAGTGGATAGATATTAGAAATACGTAAAAAGAAATCGATCTAGTGAGGATCTATTATAGTATAACTGGATCATGCGATTCAATGCTATGACAGCACATGTAAAACCCCAAAAGAATGGGATGAATGTTGATCGGCTTGTTCAATAAGATTGAACTTGAATGGTGGGACATATGGCATATCTTTCATCGTATAATGTACACAATTATCTTTTAATCTAGCTATGTTACATCTCTCTCTTGCATGCGCGTTTTTTTTTTCTTTTATTATATCTCTTTCTTTGAAAAAGCTTATACCAGATCGTAACGCCATGATATACTCAAATTATCACTTAATATAATATGTTAGGTTATTCATTTTGTCTTTTCTACTTTTGCCTCTCTTTTAAGATTATTTCCCTCTTCCCCTACTAGTGTTCTACCGACGGGATTAGGAAGATAAGTCAAAGTCCTGGAGACGAAAAAAACCCCTTTCTCCACCTGCCATTGAAGGAAAATAGGGCCAAGAGACTATAATTTTTCATATGGGTCTGGTCCTTTTCCAAAGCCATCCTTGATTTCAAAGACAACCGTTGCTTTTCATGAAAACACAACACGTCATGAAGACAGCACCGAGCTGTTGTGTCGAGGATCGATTCGCTTCGACGAAATGGTAATCCAAGAAGACAACTCCCGGGCATGAATTGTCAATTCAAGGCTTGGTTATGAGGCAACTAATACAAGAACTGGATTTCGATATCCCTGTAAAACCACAAGAACAAAAACTGAAAGAGAGGACATCCATCGGAACGTCTCCTCCGCGTCAAGACTTAAAAAAGCAGCAAAAAAAAAAGTGAAAAATGGAGATGCGGGGTATCGATCCCCGTACCTCTCGCATGCTAAGCGAGCGCTCTACCATCTGAGCTACATCCCCGTGGGCAGGAGTAAGGTTAACGATTTCAATCTTTACTATATAAAACATACTGCAAGAGAACCACCACCGTCCGTGAAATGCTCGGCTTTCGGACGCGAGACGGAAGAAGACGTGGAGGACAACCGCTCGGTTCCAGTTCAGCTTTAGCGATTCCTACCGCACACCTGTTCCGGCTTGTGTCATCTTACCATGCATTGCGACTGCAAGACAAACCGCACACGCTCTGTCGTTTCTTGCAGCCCTTGGCGGTGATCGGTGATGGATTCGGCGATGGTTATGTGACGATACGACAGCGCCAATGCCACTTTCGTCGCGTATGATCTCTCGCCCCCTTTTGGACAAAACCCAGGTCCTGTCCATGACTTGCCAAAGACAACGACATTCGATTCGGCTGTCCTGTGAATACACTCCGTCATGTTCTTTGTATTGGCTTGCCGTTGTTCCGTGACGACGTGATGCATACCTTAACAGGTTGATCGAATCCCGGGATCATCTCCTTGGTTCCATGTAACCCTTTTGTGTTTGGAGAACAGAAATGGTGGTTATGTGATTGCTGCCTTAAGTCTGGCTACACAATAGTTAAGAGTTAAGCGTTGATGTATGAAACCGATGTGTCGTACCTCGTCATCAACTATTGTAATACAATCAAATTAGTTCTACTCAGAAATCAGATTAGACTGCCCTCAAAATAAGTCCGATTTCCAGAACCTGTTGAAACTAATGAGGATCGATCCGATTCTCAATTCTGAGTGAAGACCCACATAGGTTCCAGACCGATCGAACTGGTTTTGGAACTATCATAATTTTTTTTTTAAAGTAAAAACCCTAATTTCTCTCATTCTAATCTCTAGGATGAGGTTTTATATAAATTTATTGCAAATTTAATTATGTTGTTTATTTTGTTTTTAGGTAATTAAAATTTGGAGCAATCTTTTTAACAATAAATGAGGGATGAAGTCTATAATTTATGTTTTATGTTAGGTGTTTGAATTTTTTAACATTTATGATTGTATGCAATTACATGTTCATATTATAGATTGTTGCTTTCGGAGGATAGGGATTTTTATTATTCATCTTTCACTTTAAATTGTTTTATTGCTTGTATCATTTTGCGGTGAAAAATGAACAAAGGTAAAATAGGTGCTCAAGTAGACCCTAGAACCTAAACGATAAAACAGGTTAGGTTCCAGAACTGGTTCTAGGACAAACATGATAAGTTCGAGGTTTTAAAAATTATGAACCAATTCTAACAAGGTAAGTTATAGGTTGCAGGTGTAGAATCTATCCACCTTGAAACCGATCATCCCTAGAATGTATCTGATTGCAGTATTATATTCACAATGTTTGAAATAATATGAATGCCATGATTGAACGCCACCAAGCTCACCCTTGATGGTAGGCGGAAAAATAGGTCTACATCCCACAACCCTCGAATCTAAAGATGTGATTTTTCATGGACTACCAATCATCTATCTATTATGCGGGTACTTGATAAGCTACATCTTTTTAATATCATGCGATTATCCATGGTGGGCTTGAGCGGGAATTTCTAGGCCCGACCGAGAGCCCATTTTTACCCCATGAGCGATGGCCCGAACCTTACTCTGCCTGGCCTGGTCCATCCGTAGTGTGTAATTTGAAAAAGGCAATGATCTCAGGCCACTTGAGGGTCATATTCTATTTCCATTCACAATTTTCTTTTCTTATCAAGGAAAAATGACACAATTAGTCTTTTAATGTTAACTCAATGTGCAATATAATTTCTGAATTTTTAATATGTACAATGTGATCTCTAAACTTTAACTTAATATGCAATGTCATTCTTAAACTTTCAATTTGTCCGATATAATCTTTGAACTTTTTATACATGCTCAATCTAATCCATGAATTATATAAAAATGTTCAATTTAAATTCAGGGATAACATTAAGTCAATGTACTAGATTGAATATATACCAAAAGTCTAAGGACCACATTGAAAAAATAAAAAATTTAGAGATCACATTGTACATTGAGTCAAAATTTGGAGATTATTTGTGTCATTAATTCTTCTAACAATTTGTCACATTTGTCTTCTCCTTATAAATCCAATACTAGGTCAGCTCAGCGAGATCACGGAACTCGAGCAGCACATCAAGTATCAAGTGGGCCAACCGGCCCAAAGATCTTGGGCCTCTATCCGTGTTCTATTAAAGTGCTGAGGGCCGAGCAAAACGCCCGGTGGCCCGAAAACCCGGACCAGCCCAAATCTTTTCGGGCTCTGATGGGCCCGGGCTGGGCCAACAAATTAAAACTGGCATGAGATTTCCCTAAACCCGAAAACTTCTATCCGGGCCTAAAAGTAGCAAAAGCCCGCCCCGACCGCACCGGCCCGGCCCATGATAAGCCTGGATCAAACTGGGCCCGTTGTTCCGGGTCGGCCTTTGTCGGCGAAGCTGGACTTCACCAGAACGAACTCGAAACCCTAATTTTTCCTCCCCTTTCGCCGTTATATATTCAACGCCCCTTAGCTCTCTTGATTTCATCCGAATCCAAGCTGCTCTCTCTCTCTCTTTCTGCGGCAACGCCGACTGTTCTTCGTTGCCGCCGCATTGGGGTCGAGATTGTGCATGCTTGACGCCTTGCTGTCGATCAGTTTGTCAATTTGAGAAGAAATTTGGCCGTTTGATTTTCGAAAGTTTGGATTTTTAGTCTGGTTGGGCGTTTGATCTTACGAAAGTTTGGATTTTTAGTCTCGTTGGGCGTTTGATCTTCGAAAGTTCGGATTTTTAGCCTCGTTGGGTGTTTGATTCTGGCTGTTCTTGTGCGAGTGAATCGGTTTCCGAGCGTCGAGCGTCGAGAATTCTTAGCTGGGTCTGTGCCGGTGATGGTTCTATAAATATACTTTGAGGGAGTTCCTTCTCTTTGAAAAAGAAACCGAATCTGAGGCGTTCCAGTGAAAACTCTTTTTCGTTCGTAGGTTTCGGATTCCCGTATTTTCAAATGCTGCGTTGCGATGCAAGAAACGTGGAGACCTGTGCAAATGACGACAAAACAGACAGGGACATCAGCACTCCTATGGAGGATGGTGACTTCGTCTAGATGGGAATCTCTCTGATGCGTTCCTCAGCGTTTCTTGCTTTTAACCACGTTCTTCGTTTCATGCTCTGTCACGGGTCCCTGAGCTGTTTTTGTGGTTTCCCATGATGCGTGCGGACTTTCTAATGTGGCTGTTGTGAAGATGTGCGGTTCTTGATATATCAAATTCGAGTGCTTTCTATGTTTTGTTGGGTTCCCCCCATCATTCCACTCCTGAACTGTGTGTGCTGGGATTGTTGTAGACTTTGGCTTAGTGGTGTTCATTCTTGTTTGTTGGAAGCTTACATGGGGGCCTGAGATGAGCTATCCTCTCCGTGTATATGCTCTAGAATTGATGAATCTTTCTGTGATTAGGACTTTTGTTCTTACTCTGAGGCCTCCGTCTTTTCTTGAATGCTTTAATGGCTAACTGATAAGAACGATACTACACTTGATCTAGTAGTGACTTATATTTGTTGCGCAAGTGATGAGAAAAACAGACAGGGACATCAGAGCTCACTTCGAGTATGATGATTTGTCTTTGGGAATCTCTTTGATGCCTTGTTCTTCATTTATTTATTTGTTTGTCTATTAATCACGACATCTGTTGCCGATGATGCATCAAAATGCACGTATTATCAGATTACAGCGTGATGATATGCAAAATTGTCACTACCTCTGAGGCAACCACTGATCGCATTGAATTCTCACAACATATTCTGGGAAATGCATGCATTGTTCAGAGGCCAATGATTTCTTCTGTGGAGTCTCTACTAGAGTTCATCCTAGCATTTGGTTTGAATATTTGCTTCTGTGAGTTAGTTTGAACTAGGCATTTAGAGGGTCGGACAGCGATGGGAAATGGGTATTATGCAAACATTCCTTGGTTTTTTCAGATTTCATGCGACAGTTTTCTAAGCCTGATGATTGCTTCCAGAAGAACGGAAATTTGAAAGGGTGAGCATTCGTTGAAGCCTAGTCCTCAAGACTGGCTGGGCTCCGAAAGGCCACCTCATGAAATGAGCTCTTCCAGTGGTATAAGAATGAAGGCTTGAGATCTCTTCTTGTTTACTCTGTCATCTCTGATGATGCTGTGAACACAGATGTTTTTGGGATACAGTATTTCTCAATGCAGAACCACATCGCACTGTAGCTTAATTTGTCGAACCATCCTCCCGAAGGGTTCGGAATGGTCGTCCCTGATGTTCCCCTGATGTTCCAGCCGATGGTGCAAGAAGAAATCGACCATGCACACGAACAAGAAAGTGATTTGGGAGGGACTTGATTCGGTCTAGAGAAGTTCCTTTTTTGAGTTGTAATGTTTATGCTGAGATTTGTATACTAAATGATCGATTTTGGTGATTGCTAAATGTACAACGGATGACATTTCGGTTAATAAAACCCGACTTTCGTTAGAGCTCTGTCTTATTCCTCCATTTCATGTTGATCTTGTGAATTGTCCCTAGTTCTCGCTCTATTTTAAGGAGGTTCGTTTTATTTTTTATTTTTTTTTATAATCGAGGACTTTACCACGGGCTCTGAACGGCACTGAAGGGCTGGGCCCCTATACCCAACACCAGGACCCCAACACCATAGTTCATTTATACCATGGCCCCAAAGCTCCAAGTGGTTCGTTTCATTTATACCATAGCCCCAAATGGTTTGTTTCATTTTCACTAGTTAGACATCATGAATTTTTCCTCATTTACTTGTACAAGTAGCGTTGAGATTTTGCAACAAAATGACCTCGCGACATGCTTTTGGTGAAAATTGATGTGAGGCCTGTTAATATGGTTTTTACAGATATTGTGAATTATTAATGTTGATAACTCTATTGATCTCAATAGTGGCATCAAAAAGGCCTATTAGCTCAGTTGGTTAGAGCGTCGTGCTAATAACGCGAAGGTCGCAGGTTCGAGACCTGCATGGGCCATCTTTTTTTGAGTAGTTCGAATTTTATTTCTATTTCAATATTCGCCTTTTAAACTCGACTTATTTCATTTATTCAATTTTTCTAAGGGCTTTTTACCTCTAAAAAAAAAAAAATTATGAGAGGGCAGACATGCCAATAATTGAAAACTCTTTTAATCCCAAAAAGGATTTGATATTGCTATTGAAATTTGCCTTTTAAACTCGACTTATTTCATTTATTCTATTTTTCTAAGGGCTTTTTACCCAAAAAAAAAAAGTAATGAGAGGACAGACATGCCAATAATTGAGCACTCTCTTAATCCCAAAAAAGATTTGATATTGCTATTGAAATTCGCCTTTTAAACTCGACTTATTTCATTTCATTTATTTAATTTTTCTAAGGGCTTTTTACCCTGTAAAAAAAAAAAAAAAGTTATGAGAGGGCAGACATGCCAATAATTGAGCACTCTCTTAATCCCAAAAAAGATTTGATATTGCTATTGAAACGTCGGTGCTTTTAACCTTTCTTTAAGGTAAAGTTTAGTTTAAGCTTTTATCTAAAATTTTCTCAATGTAGGAATAATTCCTCTCTTTTTTAAGTTTACAACTATTGTGAATTTTTAACGTTGATAAGTCTGTCTGTTGATCTCAACAGTGGCATCAAAAAGGCCTATTAGCTTAGTTGGTTAGAGCGTCGTGCTAATAACGCGAAGGTCGCAGGTTCAAGATATGCATGGGCGATCTTTTTTTGAGTAGTTCGAATTTTATTTCTATTTCAATATTCGTCGATTCATTTATTCAATTTTTCTAAGGGCTTTTTACCCCAAAAAATAAAAAAAAAAAAGTTATGAGAGGGCAGGCGGGCATGCCAATAATTGAGCACTCTCTTAATCCCAAAAAAAGATTTGATATTGCTATTGAAATTCGCCTTTTAAACTCGACTTATTTCATTTATTCAATTTTTATTTTTTTTGAGTAGTTCGAATTTTATTTCTATTTCAATATTCGCCTTTTAAACTCAACTTATTTCATTTATTCAATTTTCTAAGGGCTTTTTACCCAAAAAAAAAAAAAAAAAAAGTTATGAGAGGGCAATCATGCCAATAATTGAGCACTCTCTTAATCCCAAAAAAGATTTGATATTGCTATTGAAATTCACCTTTTAAACTCGACTTATTTCATTTATTCAATTTTTCTAAGGGCTTTTTACACACAAAAAAAAAAAAAGTTATGAGAGGGTAGACATGCCAATAATTGAGCACTCTCTTAATCCCAAAAAAGATTTAATATTACTATTGAAACGTCGGTGCTTTTGACCTTTAGTTAAGGTAAAGTTTAGTTTAAGCTTTTATCTAAAATTTTCTCAATGTAGGAATAATTCCTCTCTTTTTTAAGTTTACAACTATTGTGAATTTTTAACGTTGATAAGTCTGTCTGTTGATCTCAACAGTGGCATCAAAAAGGCCTATTAGCTCAGTTGGTTAGAGCGTCGTGCTAATAATGCGAAAGTCGCAGATTCGAGACCTGATTGATTTACTAAACAATGCGAACAACGCAGGTTCGAGACCTGCTTGGGTTATCCTTTTTTGAGTAGTTCGAAAATTGATTTACTAAGCAATGTGAACAACTCATTTCTTAGTAACGTCAATTTAGATTTTATTTCTATTTCAATATTCGCCTTTTAAACTCGACTTATTTCATTTATTCAATTTTTCTTTCTCTCGCTAAATTTGGCACTCTCGCTAAATTTGGCAGGAAAATGAAAGGAAACCAAACGAGCAGGTTAGGGTGGAAAATGGGGCCTCCCTAACCTTACGCAAGCAAAGTCAAGGTAAATTTATCATGTCCTAATTTGACGATTGACATCAACAAGTTTTAATTCAAATAGTTAATAGCGATGGATATTGATGAACTTAATTTTAATGACCGATAAAGGTGTTAATGACTTTTTTTGTAGATAAAGTTATGAGAGGGCTTTTTACCCCCAAAAAAAAAAAAAGAAAGTTATGAGAGGGCAGACACGCCAATGATTGAGGACTCTCTTAATCCCAAAAAAGATTTGATATTGCTATTGAAACGTTGGTGCTTTTAACCTTTATTTAAGGTAAAGTTTACTTTAAGCTTTTATCTAAAATTTTCTCAATCTAGGAATAATTCCTCCTTTATTTTTTAAGTTTATAGCTATTGTGAATTTTTAACATTAATAAGTCTGTTGATAGTGACATCAAAAAGGCCTATTAACTCAGTTGGTTAGAGTGTCGTGCTAATAACGCGAGGGTCACAGGTTTGAGACCGAACAACGCGGGTTCAACTCGACTTATTTCATTTATTCAATTTTTCTTTCTTTGGCAGGAAATTTTGAGTAGTTCTAAAATTGATTTACTAAATAATGCGAACAATGCAGGTTCGACTCGACTTATTTCATTTATTCAATTTTTCTTTCTTTGGCAGGAAATTTTGAGTAATTTTAAAATTGATTTACTAAACAATGTGAACAACGCAGGTTCGACTCGACTTATTTCATTTATCCAATTTTTCTTTCTTTGGCAGGAAATTTTGAGTAGTTCTAAAATTGATTTACCAAACAATGCGAACAACGTAGGTTCGCGACCTGTTTTGAGTAGTTCTAAAATTGATTTACTAAACAATGCAAACAACGCAGGTTCGAGACATGTTTTGAGTAGTTCTAAAATTGATTTACTAAACAATGCGAACAACACAGGTTCGACTCGACTTATTTCATTTATTCAATTTTTCTTTCTCTCGCTAAATTTGGCAGGAAAATGAAAGGAAACCAAACGAGCGTGTTAGGATGGAAAATGGGGCCTCCCTAATCTTATGCAAGCAAAGTCAAGGCAAATTTATCATGTCCTTATTTGACGGTTGATAACGAGTGTGTTAGGATGGAAAATGGGGCCTCCCTAATCTTATGAGAGGGCTTTTTATCTTACCAAAAAAAAGTTATGAGAGGGCTTTTTACCCAAAAAAAAAAAAAAGTTATGAGAGGGCAGACGCGCCAATAATTGAGCACTCTCTTAATCCCAAAAAAGATTTGATATTGCTATTGAAATGTCGGTGCTTTTGACCTTTATTTAAGGTAAAGTTTACTTTAAGCTTTTATCTAAAATTTTCTCAATCTAGGAATAATTCCTCCTTTCTTTTTTAAATTTATAGTTATTGTGAATTTTTAACGTTGATAAGTCTGTTGATCTCAACAATGGCATCAAAATGGCCTATTAGCTCAGTTGGTTAGAGCGTTGTGCTAATAACGCGAAGGTCGCAGGTTCGAAACCTGCATGGGCCATTTTTTTTTACTAGAGCGCAGACACGCCAATAATTGAGCACTCTCTTAATCTAAAAAAATATTTGATATTTCGCAGGTTCGAGACCTACATGGGCCATCCTTTTTTAAGTAGTTCTAAAATTGATTTACTAAATAATGCGAACAACATGGCCCTTTTTTGAGTAGTTCTAAAATTGATTTACTAAACAATGCGAACAACACCTACATGGGCCATCCTTTTTTGAGTAGTTCAAAAATTGATTTACTAAACAATGCGAACAACGCAGGTTTGAGACCTGCATGGGCTTGAGCACTCTCTTAATTCCAAAAAAGATTTGATATTGCTATTGAAACAAGTTTACTTTAAGCTTTTATCTAAAATTTTCTCAATCTAGGAATAATTCCTCCTTTCTTTTTAAAGTTTACAGCTATTGTGAATTTCGTGCTAATATTGCCTTTTAAACTCAACTTATTTCATTTATTCAATTTTTCTTTCTCTCGCTAAATTTGGCAGGAAAATCAAAGGAAACCAAACGAGCATGTTAGGGTGGAAAATGGGGCCTCCCTAATCTTATGCAAGCAAAGTCAGGGCAAATTTATCATGTCCTAATTTGACTGTTGACATCAACAAGTTTTAATTCAATTAGTTAATAGCGATGGATATTGATGAACTTAATTTTAAAGACTGATAAAGGTGTTAATGACTTTTTTGTAGATAAAGTTATGAGAGGGCTTTTTACCCCAAAAAAAAAAAAAAAAATTATGAGAGGGCAGACATGCCAATAATTGAGTACTCTCTTAATCCCAAAAAAGATTTGATATTGCTATTGAAACGTCGATGCTTTTGACCTTTATTTAAGGTAAAGTTTACTTTAAGCTTTTATCTAAAATTTTCTCAATCTAGGAATAATTCCTCCTTTCTTTTTTAAGTTTATAGCTATTGTGAATTTTTAACGTTGATAAGTCTATTGATCTCAATAGTGGCATCAAAAGGGCTATTAGCTCAGTTGGTTAGAGCGTCATGTTCAAGACCTGCATGGGCTAACGCCTTTTTTGAGTAGTTCTAAAATTGATTTTTAGATTTTATTTCTATTTCAATATTCGCCTTTTAAACTCGACTTATTTCATTTATTCAATTTTTCGTTCTCTCACTAAATTTGGCAGGAAAAAGAAAGGAAAGCAAAGGAGCATGTTAGGATGGAAAATGGGGCCTCCCTAACCTTATGCAAGCAAAGTCAAGGCAAATTTATCATGTCCTAATTTCACGATTGACATCAACAAGTTTTAATTCAAATAGTTAATAGCGATGGATATTAATAAACTTAATTTTAATGACTGATAAATGTGTTATTGACTTTTTTGTAGATAAAGTTATGAGAGGGTTTTTACCTCAAAAAAAAAGTTATGAGAGGTAGACACGTCAATAATTGAGCACTCTCTTAATCCCAAAAAAGATTTGATATTGCTATTGAAACGTCGGTGCTTTTGATTTTTATTGAAGGTAAAGTTTACTTTAAGCTTTTATCTAAAATTTTCTCAATTTAGGAATAATTCCTCCTTTCTTTTTTAGGATTTTCATTTTTATTCGAATTCTGCATAAAGATCAACAACCTAAGACCTATCGAGAACACAGTAAATCTAACCTCTTCTGGTACAAAATCAAACTTTGCGCAGGATAAGTTCTTGACACAAACCGGCGCACTTTAATGTGACATAACGGCCGAAGCTTGGCAAGCCTCCAGATTGCCAATCCGGTGGATCTCTTCTGCTTCCGGTTTCAAAGAAATCCATGGCCTCCTCTCGCTATATTATGGATACCCGCCTTGAAAAGTTCTCATCTTCATCGCTGACTTCCCAAGAAAAACCACTCCCTTCTCGAGAAAGATTTCCATGGGAAGGAAAAGGCTGTTCGACCTCGAGAAGCATTTCGCCTTCTATGGGGCGTACCACAGCAACCCGGTCAACATCCTGATCCACACCGTGTTCGTTTGGCCGATCTTCTTCACTTCCCTCGTCCTCTTCTACTTCACTCCCTCCATCTGTCAGCTTTTCGGCCTTCAGCCCCAGTGTTACCTCGCGAGGCATGGCCTGTTCTTGAATTTGGGCTTCTTCTTCGCTCTCCTGTACGCCGTGTTCTACGTGTGCATGGACAGAAAGGCGGGTTCTTTGGCTGCTTTGCTGTGTATGGCGTGCTGGGTTGGGGCCAGTTTGCTCGCTAGGCATCTGGGTTTCTCCCTGGCTTGGAAGGTATTGCATTTCTTCTCTCGCTTTGTCTTTTCCTTTTCATTTTTTTGATATATCTGATATCTGATATAATTAGTACTTGAGTCAATCCGACATCAACAATTACTGTTTAGTGGGAGGGACTTACATTAGGTTTGGTCTGATCCTTTGATTGAAAACAGATCGTTTTATGTCAGCTTGAAGTGTTTGTTTGGTGATGCTATTATTGAAAAAATTGTTAGAAGGAGGATTGGTGGTCCTAGTGGTCCTTAGTTTTGACTAAGGAGAATAACTTCTGTACGGTTAGTTTCTCAGTACATGGAGTGGTCAGAAAACAGTTTCGGTGTGTGGATTACACAGATGACGTAAATTCGATTTTCAACACCACTAAAGTATAAACAATCTCATGTTTGCCCACCCACCTTTTTTTCGGCTCCCATCTTACTTTTTAGTGAGATTTTTCTTTCAAAGTGGAGTTCCATGTCATCGAAGAGAAGCATTGAACAAATGGTGAATCAACTGATGATGATTGTTGTGGAACCAGAAACCTCATTTCTTCTTATGTTAACATTACTAGCTTTTACTAGGTATTGCAGTTATTTTCCTTTTAGTATTTGAATTTAAAACAGTAAAAAACAATTTTGAGTTTAAACCATGGAATTAGAACTCTGAAGTGAATACCTGGCTAATCGCGGGATGATTGAAGATGCTAAATAATCTCAATATGTGGGTATATGATGAGTTGCTCTGGTCCCTATGACTGGTGCCTAAGTATCTTAAACGCTACATCTAGTCAATTACATTGAGATTTCCCGACTTGCTCAGGTAGCATATAGTTGTACATAGGTATCTTGAGTGCCAGGATTTTGTTGTTGAGCCCAACCTACATGAACTCATTTGCTTGAATACCCTCACCAATTGCAGTTGTGTGAGCCTCATCAGTTGGTTTTGTGACCAACCCAAAGTATCGGATGTGGCAGTTTTGGCACATGGACAACAAGTATGGCGTACAGTGACCATGTTTCCTGAATGTCCTTGTCAAAATTTGTTGAAATTACTTATCTTCTTTCCTGGTGTTTAAGGGAATAGAACTTTTGCAGCATCTGGCAGTTCGTGGATCCTAGTATTTGTCTGATGGCTTTGTTCCTTACATATGACATTTTTGTCTTGATTGAGGCCACTTTAGCAGTCTGATGTTTTGGTTCTCCTACATAACATTTGGTAACTAGAATTTGGATTATAACAATGTTTGGGTGGTTAGGCTGTTGAGCTACCTGTTTGACACTGTTTTGAGGAGACAGCCAGGGTTCTGGGGCCCAGTAAGAGATTGAGTGGGGAAAGGATTATTAAGCAGAAGCCATTTGGATATACTTAAGAAGAAGTAACAAAAAAGAAGATATGCTTAAGAATGAGAGCTTGAATTTGGATTATGCGTGCTAACTTGTGCAGAGATACCAAATTGAAAATTAACTCAAAGAAACAAAAAGCTATGAAAAAGAAAAAAGATGAAGTTCCTAAAGATTTCTTGATCTCTGAGATATATGCTGCGCCTCCATGTGTTACACAGACTCATCACTAAAAGCAGCAAAGTTCTGCAGATAATCTCCTGCAAGAGTTTTCTTAAATCAAAGCAAGAAAGAAATAGCTCTGATTTACTTTTTGGAGAGCCTAAGAAGTTGCTCTAATCATGCTCCATAAAACTACTTGTTTGTCACCATCAAAATAGCATAATACTTCATACAGAATATAGCCAAATTTCTCGCTTACGCCTGACAAGACCTTACCTGGTGGGAAAAAAAATGATTTGTAAGTTTTATCCCTTACTTTTCCTCATCAAAGTTATGATAAAAACGTACTCCATGAAGTACATCTATATAATTTAGTAGCCCCAGTGAGTTCTAAACTTTGCCTTGCTCTGGTCATATTGCTCATTTAAGTAACTCACGTCAACCAGGGTGAATGTGCTTATTCTTCTCTCTATCATCAAGAGATGGACCTAAGAGTAAATTTGGAAGGTTGACGTTGGAACATTCTTCTTATTAGTTTATATGCTGCAGCAAATTTGCCTGAGGTATGGTAGTTAGTTAGTTGGCTGTGAAGGGGGAAAATTTGTCATTTAAAAGCGAAGTTACATCAATGCGATTGCATCTCCTCCTCGATCTTTTTCATACTCATCCACATGGTTCATCTCTCTTCAGGTTGTTCTTGCAGCTCAATTATTATGCTGGACAGGGCAATTCCTCGGACATGGCGTATTTGAGGTGAAAATCTCCTTCAAGTTTGGAAATGTCTTCTGCTTTGCTCACTAATTATAACCTATTATGTAGTCTCTTTTGGCCGTAGAAACAGCTATATCTCAATTGGATCGCTTTGTTTCAGAAACGAGCGCCAGCTCTCTTGGACAATCTTGTACAAACCTTTCTCATGGCTCCTTTCTTTGTTTTATTTGAGGCAAGCAATCCTGCTCAGTTTTGAGCTTTTTTTGTTTTCTTTGGAGAATGGCTTGAAGAGTTATTATTTAATTAATGTATGCAGGTTCTTCAAACTGTCTTTGGATATGAGCCATACCCAGGGTTTCATGCTAGTGTAAAAAAGAAAATTGATGCTCAAATTGCGGATTGGAAGGAAAAGAAACAGAAGATGGAGCCATACCCTTAGCAATATCAATTTTGTGAATTGATTTCAATTTAAAAAGCATTGCGTGAGATTTTTGTTTCGTCTCAAGATTCTCCTTTTGAAGATGACCCTTCAAGTATTCCGTTTGTTCAATTTTTTTTTCCTTGCTAAATTTGGCAGGAAAATGAAAGGAACCAAACCAGCATTCCTTTTCATGGTGGAACATGGGGCCTCTCTACCCTCGTGTGGGCAAAATCAAGGCAATTTATCGTGTCCTAATTTGGCGGTCGGCAATGACAAGCTCTAGTCCAAACAGTTGACAGTGGTCAATGTCGACAAACAAAGTTCTAATGGCTGATAAAGGCATCGACAACATTTTTGTGGATAAAGTCACAGGAGGGTAGACTTGCCGATGAATGAGCACTCCCCCAGTCACACAAAAGATTTAATATGGTCCATTACCATGGAATGTTGTTGTTTCTTTGCTTACTTTTCTGTTTTTTAGGATAAGTGCACCAGAAGTCCTAAGATTACAAAAAGTGCAATTGAACTCACAATTCATTAAGTTGGTGCAATCAAGTCCCTCCATTAGCTTCGTCCAATATGGTTGATTAAAAATGCCGACGTGATTTTTTTTTATTCATTTCTCTCCTACATGGCATAGAGCTTAAAGGAAGAAGTCCACACCGCCCTAATTGAAATATAATTTTCTTCTTTAGTTGTCTTCACTTCTGCATACTGTTCGTAGATTCCTCCTGTTCTTCGTCTAAGTGTCCTTATTTGGTGCAGCTTCGAGTAAGAATGAAACTAGGTCAATGCATGGAGCACGATCTTGGTTTAGATGTCCTGTTTGTTTGCTCCTGTATTTTTACCATTCTGACATTGGTAAATTGAGCTGGAATATTTCTTAGTTTTCATGCCTATGAGCAGTCCTCGCGTTAGCATTTAAATCCAATGATGCTACCTTATCGTCTCTTTGAACTAAATCCTGCAATTTTGCTTTTGCTTGATGGTGTTGCCCTATTACTATTGTAAATCATTTCTTTTATCGGCATTTCTCCGGAAAAATGTCTAACAGAGCCATCGGGTGTCTTTAGAAGGTTGACAACAACTGTTGATCATGCTTCTGCCTGCTATCATGTTTGTCATGCGCAGACTTTACTATTATTGCAGGTTTAGCAGATTGCAATTTGGAAGCAGCATGGGGAGCTTTTCCTGGTGCCCTACCCAATCACCTTGGGTTGCCTTTGGAAGTTCACCGTTGTAAATCCAGTATTTTGTATCTCGATTCTTGATTGACCACAGTTGCAAAGCGATGCTGCTGGGTCCATCATATGGTCCCTAGAGTGTACACAGTTGCTGCATTATGTACATGCGGATAAGTTCTGTAAGTTCAAAAATTTTGAGATGCAACAATCCGTGCTTGGAGATTTTTTTGGACGGCTATTCTATTGCCGAGTGGGAAATGATCTTTTCTAAAGCTCAAAGACTTGAGATATTTTCTTTGGCAACAGTTACTTGAGTATTGATTGAGGTCTTTCTATTCTTTTACTGGAACCTTGAAATAAAATTCCAGTGAAGGCCTCAGTTTTCTACCATCTGGATTTGACTCCTTTTGTATGGTTTAGGACTTTGCTGACACCCTGTTTCTGACTCCTGTACTCTTGTACTGGAGGCAACACGGGAATGCTAGGAATTGCCTTCTTTTTCTGCCTATCTCGACCGGTCCATTTCACCTTTAGGAACAGAAACGGCACTGAAATTCGCCAGCACTACTTCTAGTTTCTGTAATGACTTTCTACCAAAATGTTTCTAATTTCCGGTATTGATTCAGAGTGAAAGAGAGATGTTATGAAAACAAGAAGACAAAAGGGTTGCAACATATCTATTGGCTTATGTGAACTGATTAGGTTTGACAGCATACGTATCACGATGGAGTATGTTCAGTGATTTCTGCAAAATAGAATTTTACGCCAGCCGCTGGTTGCAAATGTCAACTTTACTGGAAAGGATGCTCAATCAACCGAAATATTTGCAAAATAATAATAATTAGATAGAGCGGACGAAGGAACTTAATTACACTAACTTGACAAATGTTAAGACTTGATTGCAAATTTTCTAAATTTTAAGACTCGATTACAATTTTACGTCTAATTTTAGATTTTATGGTGTACTCATCCCTTATGTTTTGTTCTTAATATTATCTGTATTATTCTACGTGTAGTTTTAAAGGACGATGAAACCCTGAAGAATTTTATTGTAAGATACAAAAAGTTAAACATCATAATTCTACAATCGAATGGAATCAGTTTTTAATAATAAATTTACTATAAAAGTAAATCGTAATGTTCAAAAGTCTCCGCTCATCTAAAGATTTGTATGAACAAAATATTTTTTTTTCAATTGAATCGGTCCTCTTTCGTATTCAATCTATTTTTGGCTAAAATAGTTTTTCCTTATTCTAATTTGCATTTAAAAGATCGATCAACTAGGGGTGAGCATCGGTCCAGGATCAATTGTGGACCGACCCTGGACTGGCCCAACATTGCCGGTCCTGGTCCAGTTCCTAAGGAGACTAGGTCGATCCTTGATCCTAAGATTCTTGAACCAGCACTGTGCGAGTTGATTCTCGATTCTAAGAATTCAGGGTCGATCCAACTTAAGCTAATCCTGACTATATATATTATATATAATATATTATTTATAATTTTTTTATCTAGAGAAAACTTTAAAATAAACAACGTCAACAACATTAAAAAATTATTTGGTAAGTAGTTCAAGTAATTTTACATTGTTTTTTTATTAACTTAGATTTTTAATGCCTTTTATGACGTTAACGATCATAATTTATAAATGAGGAAACTGTTTTTGTAATAAGTCATCACGGCATCCAAAATGGTATAAACGGTTCCTTACGGCATCTTCCTCTAGTACTCATTCTCTTTTGTCTTATTTGTCTTTTTAGTTTTCAATTTGTCAAAATCGAAATAAACAACTTCTCCCCTCACCACTCAACACTCGCCCTACTCGCTTTGGATCACTTGTGCCGGTCGCCGCTCGATGCTTGCTTAGCTTGCTCCTCAATCGACACTTGATGCTCACTTTGTTCAATGCTCACCCCACTCAATCCTCACTGCTTGCATTTCTTGCTAACCTCGCTTATTATCGAACCCATTAGGTCGATTCGATTCTCAGTTACCCTGTCAAATAGTACAAAAAATGAAAATAAAAAATTACTGGTTGGCCTCGGGTTGAGGTCGGTCCGGTCCTCGATCCCAAAAATTGAGAATCAGCACTGTGCGAATTGGTCCTAGGGTCAGGGGTAGACCGGCCCAATCCGGACCATGCTCACCCCTAAGATCGACAACCTAAGAACGATTTTCATTTTTATGCGAGTTTTGCATTTAAAGATCGACAACCTCGGACCCAATGAGGACACCGTAGACAGATTCAACCTCTTCTCGTGCAAAATCAAACCGGTGCGCAGGATAAGCCCCCGACACGAGCCGGCGCACTTTAGCGACGCCTTCTGAGAAAAGGCGAAGACTTCCATGCCGGCCGCGGCTTAGCAAAGCCTCCACAGATTACCCAATCCGGTGGGTGTCTTCTGCCCTCGGTTTCCACGAAATCCATCGCCTGCTTCTCTCTTATATCAGACCAAAGAAAATTTATCATCTTCATCGCTGACTTTCCGGGAAAAACCACTCACATTCTCGAGAAAAAAGAGCTTCCATGGGGAGGAAAGGGCTGTTCGATCTTGAGAAGCACTTCGCCTTCTACGGGGCGTACCACAGCAACCCGGTCAACATCCTGATCCACACCGTCTTCGTCTGGCCCATCTTCTTCACTTCCCTCGTCCTCCTGTACTTCACCCCCACGATCTGCGAGCTGTTCAGCCTCCAGCCCCAGTGTTACTTGGCGAGGCATGGGCTGTTCTTGAATCTGGGCTTCTTCTTCGCGGTCCTGTACGCCGTGTTCTATGTGTGCATGGACAGAAAGGCGGGTTCTTTGGCTGCTGCGCTGTGTATGGCGTGCTGGGTCGGGTCCAGTTTGCTCGCTAGGCATTTAGGTTTCTCCCTCGCTTGGAAGGTATCGTCATTTCTTCTGTCGCTTTTCTTTGTCTTTTATTGATGTATTGGGATATCTGATAAGTTTAGTACTTGAATCTATCCGACATGATCGATGACTGTTTAGTGGGAGGGACTTGCGTTTGGTTTGGTTTGATTCTTCGGTTATAAGCAGGTGGTTTTGTGTCAGCTCGAATTGTTTGTTTGGTGATGGTATTCTTGATAAGATGTTGTTTCATGATTCTGGGATTGAGGAGGAGGATTGGTGGTCCTAGTGGTCTGGAGTTCTGACTAATCGGACTTCGAAGCCAGCCCATCAATTCAAACATAGCCTGTTCCAGAGAATAAAAATCGATTTAGGAGAATATCTGCTGAATGTTGGATTTTGAAGTTCAGTTTGTGATAAGACGGATGACGTAAATTCGATTTCTAACACCAGTATAGTACAAACAATGTCATGTTTGGCCACCCACCTATTTACTGGCTCATGTCTTACTGTTTAGTTAGGTGTTCCATATAAAGTGGAGTAGGTCATGGAAGAAAAGAAGCATTGAAAAAATTGTGTTTTTTGGCCCTGGGCGCCTTGAGATTCTGAATTTGCATAATAGGCAAAGTTTGAGAGAATCATGTGGAAAAGAAGCTGTTAGATCATCGGTCTTTGTTAATATTTGAAATCTAAACAGTAAAAGCAAAAAAAAAAAGAAAATTGACTCTAAACTATAGAAATAAAACTCCAAAGTCAATATCTGGCTGAGCCATGGAATGGGTTGAAGATACTAACTAATCTCAATATGTGGTTATACTATGACTTGCTCTGGTCACAATGACTGGTGCATAGGTATCTCAAACGCCACATTTGTGCAATTACTTTAAGATTTTTGACTTGCGAAGTTAGCATAGAGTTGTAGATAGGTATCTCAAATGCCAGCATCTTTCTGTTGAGCCCAACTTACATGAGCTTATTTAAGTGGATAGCCTCTCCAAATAGTCTTGCGAGCCTCATCAAGTAGGGTTTTCTGACAATGCTAAGTGTCGGATGTGTAGATTGAGAAGATGCACAGCACGACTCATGGCGCACAGCGACCATGTTTCCTAAACTACTCATCTTCTTTTCTCCATATCTAAGGGAATAGAGCTTCTGCAGCATCTGGCAGTTGGTGGATCCTAGTCATTTTGTCTGATGGCTTCATTCCTTAAATATGAAATGTTGTCTTCATTAAAGCCAATTTTTAACAGTCTGATATTTTCGTTAAACCACACCTACGTAAATTTAGTAACTACAATATGGATTGTAGCATGGTTTTGGTGGTTGGGCTGGTAAGCTACTTATTTGACCTTGTTTTGAGGAGACAACCGGATTTGCCGGGCCCAAAAAGAGATTGATGCAGAAAGGATTCCTAAGCAGAAGCCATTTGGACCTTAAGAAACCATAACAAAACACACACACACTTTTAAAAATAGGAGCTTGATTCGGATTATGTGTGCAAACTTGTGCAGAGATACCAAATTACCAATTAACTCAAAGAAACAGAAAGCTATGAAAAAGGAAAAGATGAAGTTCCTAAAATTTTGTTGATCTCCAGAATCAAGGATGTTGCACCTCCATTTGTTATGCAGACTCATCACTAAACGCAGCAAAATTCTGCAGATGCTTTTTTTAAAGAGTTTTTCTAAATCAAAACAAGATCAAAATAGCTCTGGTTTACATTTTGGAGAGCCTAAGACGTTGCTCTAATCATGCTCCATAAAACTGCTTGTTTAACACCGTCAAAACAGCATAATACTAAATATATAGCCCGACTTCTTGCTTACACCTGACAAGACCTCAGTTGGTGGAGAAGTAGATGTATAACTTATCCCTTTGTAAGATTGTACTCCACGAGGTACGCCTATATTATTTAGAAGCCTCAGTCTGTGTCATTAAACTTTTCCTTGCTGTTGTCATATTGTATATATTGGTAAATCGCATCAACCAGCGTGACAATGACTTGTGCTTATTCTTCTCTCTGTCCATCGGGAGATGGAATTGAGAGTAAATTCAGAAGGTTGAGCTTGGGAACCTGCCTCTTATACCTATATATGCTGCAGCAAATTTACATGGATTATGGTGGTTAATAAGTTGACTATGAAAGGGGAATAAATTTGTCATTGAAAAGTGAGATTATATCATAATGCGATCCCATCTCTTCCTCGTTCTTGGTCATATTCATTCACGAGGTTTATCTCTCTTCAGGTTGTTCTTGCGGCTCAATTATTCTGCTGGACAGGGCAATTCCTTGGACATGGCATATTTGAGGTGAAAATATCCTGCAAGTTTGCAAATTTGTTCCGCTTTGTTTACTAATTATGACCTTTTATGTGTCGCCTTTGGCCGAACAAAAACTATATCTCAATTGGATCACTTTGTCTCAGAAACGAGCACCAGCTCTCTTGGACAATCTTGTACAAGCCCTTCTAATGGCTCCTTTCTTTGTTTTGTTTGAGGCAAGTCGTTGAACCTTGCTCAATTCCGAACTTTTTGTTTTTCTTTTGAGAGTGGCTTGAGTTTTTATTATTCGACCATTGTATGCAGGTTCTTCAAATTGTCTTTGGATATGAGCCATACCCAGGGTTTCATGCCAGTGTGACAAAGAGGATTGACGCTGAAATTGCAGATTGGAAGGAAAAGAAACAGAAGAAGATGTCCTAATTGGCGACGGTCATGTTCAAATGTCGTCACTTGTATCAAATACTGTAAGCAAGTTGACCGTTGGACTTCTCCAGGATTGTGAAATTACCGATGGAATCTATTGTGAAGTATAAATAATCAAGAGTCTTCACCCTATTTCACAACTATCACTTCAATTATGAGTTGATGCTACCACGCATACCGCTTAATACTTTCAAAGCTCCTCTAATAAGTGCCTATAGTTCTCCCAGATTGATTTTTTCAGAACGTCAAAAGGAATTGCTCCTGAAAGTGTCAAAAACCATCTGAAATCACAAATTTTCAGAGCTGTATGCTATCTATACTGACTCCATCGTCAGTATCGTCAACCCCGACAAAACTGTAACCTGGCTCAGGTTTCTCAACTCCCCTGTCCTTCATCATTCTTCTCTCGTTCAGCACTAAATTCCACTGACCAACACTCGCGTGTATGCTTGAAAGCTGGACATAGTCGCTGCTATGATCCGGTTCCAAGTGCAACAGTTTCTTCCTCACCATCTCCCCAAGTTCGATATTGCCGTGCATGCGGCAAGCACCCAACAGCGATCTCCACACTATGGCATTGCATCCAATGGGCATTCTCCTTATTAATGCATACGCCTCCTCCAGAAAACCTGCTCTTCCCAGCATATCGACCATGCAACCATAGTGCCTAATCGTTGGTTCGATACGGTAATCCTTTCTCATGGATTCAAAGTACATTTTTCCCTCGTTCACCATCCCGCCGTGATTACAAGCGCACAGAACACCCAAGAAAGTAACATGATCCGGCTCTTGGGATCCATCCTTCAACATCCGCGAAAAGAGTTTGAGAGCATCTTCTGAATGGCCATGCATCGCGAGTCCTAGAATCATGGTATTCCATGTTATCCTATTTTTGCGGCTCATGTCTGCGAAAACCATATATGCCTCTCCAACCGCACCACACTTTGCATACATATCAATGAGTGCATTAGACACTGGAACAACATCACTAAGGCCAGCATGATTGATGAAGTCATGGAGCCACCTCCCATAGTCCAAGGCACCCACTTGGGAACAAGCCGAGAGCATCACAACAAAGGTGGCCTCATCGGGTCCTATGCGGCCGCCTCGTAGCATATCCGCGAACGCGTCGAGGGCTTCTCTGCACCGGCCGCAGGACACAAGGCAATCGAGCACGGTGTTCCACGCCACCACGTTCCGTTCAGGCATTTCGTCGAACAGCTGCACCGCAGCCTCGATGTCATCGATCATCCCGTACATGTGGACGAGGCCGTTCCTCACGAACCCATGCTCGTCCAGGCCGCACTTGACGGTGCTGCAGTGCAGCTGCCTGCTCAGGGGAACCGACCCCAGATGCCAACTGGCCTTGAGCAAGAAACAGAACGTGAAGTTGTCGGTCGCCACCCCGGCGCCCCGCATCCTCCGGTAGTACTCGAAGGCCCTCTCGTGGCGACCCGAGTTGCCGAAGCCCCGGATCATCGCGTTCCAGAGGAACCCATCTGGCTTCCTCGCGTTCTCGAAGACCTTGGCCGCGTAGCCCATGTCCCCGTGCTCGGACACGGCGCAGAAGTTGATGATCTTGCCGAGGACGAAGAGGTTGAGGTTCTTGCTCTCGGTCGTGCCGGTCCGGATGACGCGCGCGTGGATCTGCTTGACGTCGGCGAGGGTCGAGCATTTCTTGAAGAGGGACGTGATGTACTGGAGCATCTGCGTTGCTTCGGGATGATTTTTGCATGAAAAGTGATCATCTTGATTGCCCCATTAGCTTAGGACTTCATGAATCAAAGCTTGGCCATGGCTCTGAATAACCCGTTTATCTACTAGTTGTAGCTTTTCATTTTCCTTCTTTTTCTCGTAAATCTTTTGAATAAGGAAAATTGTCCAAAAAGTTTTAAATCTATTGCGATTTTGTCAATTTAGTCCTAAACATTTTAATCATACCATTGAGTCTTAAATATTTTCATGTTTTATCAATTAAATCTATCGGATCATTTTTGATCGGAAATCGTTGATGTAAATATTAGCCGTTCTATATAGCACCTTTAGAACTAATGTGAATAATTTTTAATAATATTTTTTTCTAATTTTTTTTTCTTTTCTTCTCGTTTTCTCCAATTGATTGTTAAGCCTCAACAATGGCCAATGATCAACCAAAGGCAAGGATCAACAAGGCCGATCTTGTCCAGACCGAGCGAGGCTCGAATTCACCAAATTTGGCGAGATCAACCTTGCCAGCTTGGCAATGGCAAGCCTCGCCCTCCCCTAGCGAGGCTCAACCTCATCCTCGCAAGGTGAGGTCGGTCACACTAGTGGCAAGGCGAGGTTAAGCCTCCCTAAGAGTGGCTAAGGCTAACCCTTGCCAATGGTGGGGGATGAACCTTGCCAAAGGTTGGCAGGCTCACCAGGTTCGGCCCATCTAAAGGAAGAAATGAAGGGAAGAGAGAGAGAACTAAAAGGAAATAATAAATAAATAATTAAAATATTATTAAAATATTATTAAAATATTATTAAAAGTTATTTACGTTGGTCATATTACATAAAACGGTCGATATTCACATCAGTGATTTCTGATCAAAAGTATCTGATCGACTGACTTAGCAATACGGAAAAAGGTTTAGAACTCAATTAGTATAATTAAATGGTTTAAGATTAAATTAGTAAAAGTGCATTGAGTTTTAGATTTTTTGGATTTTTTTTCCTTTTCAATTATTAGCTTTTATCTGTGAAACAATAGAAGCCAGAGAACTCTAAGTACAATTAGACCGGACCATAGATCAGACTAGCCCGCCCGTCCAATCCCACTTGCTCAAAAAAGAGGCTTGAACTTTCGGTCTAGAGCGGACATTTTGACTCGCCCATTTTATTTAAATAAAAAGAAAATTTTCTTTTCAAAGGCAATTTTCAAGACATTTACTTTGTGAAGCGTAATTTGGCATTTTTATTCATGTTATGTATGTTTTCTGAGATTTTTGTGTGCAACCGAGCTATGCTTCGTTTTTTCTTTTTTAAATTAACTTTGGTTTCTCACGTCTTTTTTTGCCAAAAACATAGAAATATTCACACTTGGGGCTGGCATGGGCCAGCGTTGCTTTCTGTTTGGCCTACGTGGTTAACAAGGTCGCATGGTCGGGCTAATTAACGCCATGCGATATTCAATTTCAGGTGGGGCTGAGGTGACCAGCGGCCACATCTAGTACAGATTCATCGACTAAGAATAACGTTGTTAGTGTTGGGAGCGCATAGCGATATCTTCACCCAAAAAGATTGCCAACAAGGAGTCTACGTCCGAATCCGTCAACATATCTGGTTGGACTCACTTTCACTCAAAATGTTTATTAACTGCTCAATATCATACTAATTCTCTAATGTCAAATTTCTAACACAATCACGCACACGTGCATCCTAACAGTTAGTTCCGAATCTGAGAAAAATACACTAATTGCATGTAACTTCAAAAATTACGGAATTAACTTGGGACATTATAAAGGAACCATTTTGTATGTTCTATAGAGATAATTGTTCAAAAAATTCTAAACCTATTGTATGACTCAGCCAATTTAGTCATGAATCTTTTAATTATGTCAATTCAGTCATAAACTTTTTAATGATATATCAATTTAGCCTTAAACTATTAAATTGTGTCAATTGACTCATACACCTTTTGAAGATTTTCCAATTTAATCATAAATCTATTAAATTAATTTGATATTTGGTCAAAAGAACTAGATTGGCAAATCGTCAAAATATTTAGAATTGATTTGGCAAATCATTAAAAGGTTTAGACTAAATTGGCTAGGGGTGAGCACGGTCTGAGTTGGGCCAATCCAGCACCTAACTTAGGGATCAATCCGCACAGTGTCAGTTCTCAACTTTTGATACTAAGGATCGACTTTGTTGAGCCTAAGATCAAGGACCGAACCAACTCTATGGGTTAATTCCAGGGTCAACTCGGAACTAACTAATTATTTTATATTTCATTTTTTATTTTCCTTAAAAGAACAAACATACTATTTCAAATTACACATACATCAATAATACCACATTAAGCAACGAAATTATAAACACAATACATATCAAGCATAAATATAAAATAAGGTAAAATAGAAATTTACAGTTGCTAAAAGTAATAGACCATAAAAACAAAGACACAAGGCGAGGGAATAGAGGCGAGTAGCGAGGCAAGCGAAGAGAGGCTAGCCGCAAGTAAGCGAGGCGAGTGAAGAAGGCTTTTTTTTTTTGCTTGAATTAGGATGGGGTTTCGTTGAACTTTCTAATTTACACGGCCACTGAACTACGAAGAGAACCAGGGAAGAGGCGATAGGGTTTAGAGTAGACAAAAGCATATAATATATAATATATTAAATATCTTATACATAATATATCTAATATATAATATGTACATGATTGGTCTAACCTAGACCAATCCTAAACTTTGAAGACCAAAGACCAATCTGCAAGAATGTAGGCTCTAAGGATTCTTGGATCAATGATCGACCTAGTGCCCTTGGGAACCGAACTAAAACTAGTTGGGCTGGGCCGATCCAAGGTCAGTCTAGGGTCAACCTTGAATCGATGCTCACCCCTAAAATTGGCACAATTGAAAAAATTTAGTTATAAATTGATAAATCGTTAAAAGATGTAGGATTAAATTGATATAATAGAAAAATCTAGAACTAAATTGGTTTCCAAATAATAGATTTATGACTCTTTGACCAATTTTTCCATATTCTATATGACTTAGCCTGTTGGAATTCTTTCAACATCCCTAACAAGTGCCTAACGTGGAACCGAAACAAAGGGACCCCGAATTTAAAAATGCATGTTAGAGAAAGGAATGAAATTGCTAAAGAAAGATGAAAAGCATCATTACGTTGGTAACCCTTAAATTGAACGAGTCAAATAGATATAAAACAAGGCATAGTGACACAACTCCCCCGCCATTGGCCCCGCTTCGATCGCCAGCCACTAAAACATGTACACCACCTCCTACGTCTCTAATCAATGTTGCCCTCAAAGAGCAGATGCCAACATGACTCCTCCTACTGCCCCCGCCCAAAAACGAATCAAAGAAAGGTCAAAATTCAAAAGGGGTTTCGCGGATTTGACTGAAAAATTTATATTAGTTAGCGAAAGATTAGGTATGGAAGAGATTATTCCTTGGCTCATAAGGTCTTCAGGGTATATGATACCATCTACCTAATGAAAAACCAGTTACTCATGCACTATCGTTTTATCTAGAAACCGGTGGGAGGAGGGGGAAGGGAATATATGTCCCATCCGCTCGAACGTAAGCCCTAGGATATTAGGTCAAGCATCTTGGTATTCTTTTATCAGCAATCATGCAAGGGTTTTATCAGGCCACTAAGATTGACCGGGATTGGAGCAAGGGCCTGACAAATTTGCAAGCAGTGACATCAATGCGATGAGAGTGATATTAGGTGAGCTGAAACGGTCTAGCGAATGAGCCTTTACAGGAGGGCACGGTGTGAACGGAAGAGAAGAGGGCACATAGAATAATGAAATAATGCTGTGGCAGCGGACAGAACAGTTCTAATTCTCAGTGATGAACTGGTGGACCAATGGACTGGCCAATGCTCATAAAAATAAAGGTAAATTTCTGACCAATTCCTGCAGACCCTTTGAGCAAATTGAAGTGTTTAGGTAGGTTTAAAAGAGAGAGAGAGAGAGAGAGGCGGTTTTATAATGGCGGCTAAAGGATTATGCCTAGTTTTATCTGCTGAAGTTGAAGGAGGGTCCAAGGTGTGAAAGATGGCGAATAGATGAGTTCGGTTTAGTTGTTGGATCTGACCCTAATCAGGTTTATCTTTATTAAATTTGGCTCTCAACGAGATGGCCGGGTCCATAGAGTGGTCCAAAAGGTGATCTTGAATTATTGTTGCCGCCACCATAAAATGAATATAAATTCGCCATTTATAATGTATTTTTCCCCTTTGATACTGAGATAAGCTATATCGAATGGGCCTCAAAGGGCAAGAAACGGGTACAAAGCCATCAATATAGGGGAAAAAAAAGTGATCCGGAGAGGTACGCGATGCGATACATTTTTTTTTTAGCCTGGTCTTTGATAAGATTGACTGAGAAGGAAAAAGATTAAACAATGCAGGGTTCTCTAGTAAGGATGTAATTGAGTTACTTCATTCGCTAATGCACATTAGAGGTAGTAGTAAAATCAAAAGAGTTCATGGGTTTGGTGTACATAATTAGTTGGAGAAAGATCCTCCAACCCCAACTAGTTGGTTGCAACTATTTCCAACAGATGTTTTCTAAACTATTGTGGAGGCCTGTACAAACCCTAGTTATCATCTTTACAAGAACAATTTAGGGGTGTGTGGTTGAAAGATCTAATTTTTTACTTGTCAATATTAGATATACATATTTTGGAAAAAAAAAAAAAACATAGTGGTGGGCCAATTTATATGACAATTCCCATGCCATTTTTTTTTCTAGACTTGTTTGACCTTGCCAAGCAAGTGTACCAAGTCACCTTGTTAAAATCTAGTGAGGTCGAGTCTTGCCGGCCATCGCCGACGCTCGATAATCGGTGAAGAAAGATAAACAAATAAATAAATAAATAAAATTATTCACGTCAATACCGACCATATCACATAGGATAATTGACATCCCTATCAACAATTTTGGCTAAAATTGGTTGGAAATGCTAAATTGACAATCCTATTTTAGAACTAAATTGGCTATGAATCAAAATTGGCTTAAGCCCCTCGACCAACATATCGGTTGGCATGCCCCCATCCTCAGGTTAAGAAGGATCCTAAGCACCGTGATTGTAATAGCAAAATGAAACCAAATACATACACACATACTGTCGTTTGATTAATATGAAAGTACTTTGCTTTTGACTGCCAACCTTCACCTCATGCATTCGCTCTTTTCCCACATCGCATCTAGCTCTCATCCAGATTGAACCCTAGTAAATCTTATTCCCGATCAGTAGGTTCATCAATGCACCGGAACCCCCACCGAAATCAATAAAAAGAAAATGCCAAGAACCATCTTAGAGCTCCATTCCTTGTCTCCCAATCCCAAGCTAAGTTGGCAAAGTAGTGACGATGTGAAACCCCCAATCAAGCAATTAAACTAATTGCAAGTTCTGGAACCCACAAACATGCCATCGTCCCCATTCTCACATCATCCTTATCCTCATCCTCATTATCATCAGATCAAACCTTCAAGAACCCAAATCTGCTCATCCTCTAATTGTATATTGCAAAAACAAAGCACTGGCCACGAACCTTCTCAATCCCCCAATTCCCGAAGTCAACTCAACCCTCCAAAAGAAAAAAAAAAGTGGCAATTTCTCG
This sequence comes from Eucalyptus guilfoylei, assembly GCA_016097605.1. Classification (NCBI taxonomy): domain Eukaryota; kingdom Viridiplantae; phylum Streptophyta; class Magnoliopsida; order Myrtales; family Myrtaceae; genus Eucalyptus; species Eucalyptus guilfoylei. The sequence continues at coordinate 3,421,304 of CM027861.1, forward strand.
ACCGCAGAAGAAAAAAAGGACTAAGAGCGTAATCAAAAGAGGCCACGTACACCGGTAATTTTTCTAAAAAATATATAAATATATTCAAATTAAATTAAAGCTTTCCACTTTAGCTGTTGCCTATTCTCAAAAGTTAGGCAAGTCCACGAAAATAATCGAATCATTGAGAGGTTAGATCAAATTGAAAAGAGAGAAATCGGAAAGACATGACCCCCTCCCTCTCTTCGCTTTCTTCCTCGGTATTCGAAGGGGAGTTGACACTCCAGCCAATCGGCGCCCGCCACATGGCTGTCCCCGTCGCGCCCCGCATGTCGCTTTAGACGAAGCAGGGGGCCGAGCGGGGCCGAGCGGGGGCGAGCCCCCTCGAGCCCACGGGTTTAAAATCAAGTCAACTCCCTCTCACGGTCATAAATTGTCCTGATCAATCGACCCGGATTAGCACTACATGGCCCTCTGCCAGACTGAGCCACGATCCGATGTGGTGTGAGGCAAGGCTGTCAATTTTCGAGCGTTGATGTGGCGGATGCCGACGTCGGAGCCGGAGGGGCGTGGCTCGCCTCCCGGACCCGGGGGTGGGATTTACCAAGACGGCTGAAATTCCTCAGATGGGGCGGAGGGCGACACGTGTGCGACCGTGATTGGAGGGACTCCCCCGAAAGGGAAAGGCCATCTTCTCCATTCCATTATTAAAAAATGGTAAGCGATGCTTATATGGTATTTACTATAATAGCTAGCGGATAATAGATAGAGATGTCTAAGATTAGGAAAGCCGGATTTCATTGGACTCTCTCGCTTCTTCTTCTTTTTTTTCCTTGCCGTACGTTTGAGGTAACCCTCATTTTTTGTTAATATTAACGTTTTTAGGAAATTCATGGTTCTAATTAGAATTTCTTTTTTAGTCAAAAGACAAATGGTACTAAATAATTTTATTTGACACTTATGTCACTTGACGAGATATTACATTACGTTAAAATAGTCAAGCTGAATTTTTCCCATCATTCAATCATGATTTCTTCAGTGAAAATCTGTAGTGTATAAAAGGGATCTTGCATGCTTCGGGTGATGTCGCAAATCAACTCGGCCTGGAGTTGATGTCAAATGTTAAGTAGCGTTCTCTAGCTTTCCCTACATTTTCTGGAAACATATTACTGATGGGCATCAGGAGATGGAAAATCGATTGAAGTAAAATTTAATACCTAATAATTTCTTAGTTATGAAAATTCAAGATAAATATTATATATATGAAATTTTAGTATCGAAAGGCCTCAGCTGGAGAAGGGGCCCTGAATTTCATGACAACTGACATCTCTTTAATTTAAACGCCAAGTGGAATACCCACCTCCCCCTTTTTCCTTGACGCGTAGGTACGCATGACTAACAATCACACGAACCTTCTTGGAGATGCTACTTGGCTTTTGTCTAATAGCAAGACCTTTTGTCTAATAGCAAGACTTAGGGTTTTTTTCTTGATGCTTGATCTTGACACTATGTCTTAAATATCTGCACCCTCCCGCGCTAATCTAGGAAAGGGGGTGCAAATCATACACCTAATTCTTGCTTCTTTTTACCCATTGATATTTGAAAAATATTTTTCAAAAAATGATAACACACACACAATATATATATATATATATTGTTTAAAATTATTAGTCGATAAAGAATATTTTCATATCGATAAAAATTTATATCTAAATGTTTTTCAAATTATTCATTTTCTGTAAAATATACGCATCTTAAATTAGTTGATTTTTTCTTATCATGGACGCTAGAGATGGAAACCTAGTAAAAGAGTCATGCAATTTCCATTTATTACTGAATCCAACTGTAACCTAATCACTTTCAAAAAGTCCTAAATGATCTTGATAAGGTTTGGCTGAGGTAGGCACACGGGGCACCACTGTTTGCTCAGTCCAAGTGAGATTGAGGTTGCAACCATGGGTTCATTGTACCTATCGACCCCCTCTTCCTTTTTTTCTCTTTTGTTCCTTTGGATGGAAGGAATGTCAAAATTCACCATTTCGTGGCTTATAATTCCACTTCGAATTTTAGCTAACTTTCAAAAGTTACCATGTTACTGTTAACTGTAATTAGCGGAGTGGAATCTTAGCTGTCGTCTTGAGATACTATTGTTGACTCCGGAACAATCCAGTACTAATTTCGAATGGCGTGCATTCATGATCATACGTACTTCGTCTAACGACAAAAGTTAAATGAGCCCAAAACCAGCTAGGACCGTGCATGAACATTATTTTATAGAGCATTTTCCAGGAGGGGAAATAATTGTGGTGAACATTATTTTACCAACATGAGTTAAATGAGCACAAAGCCAGCTAGGACCACGTATGAACCTTATCATATAGAGCATTTCCCAAGAGAGGAAATAACTATGGTGAACATTATTTTACCAACATGAGTTAAATGTGCCCACGACCAGCTAGGCCTGTGCATGAACGTTATCAAATAGAGCATTTTCCAAGAGGGGAATAACTGTGGTGAACATAATTTTACCAACATGACTTAAATGAGCCCACAACCAATTAGGACCATGCATGAACGTTATCAAATAGAGCATTTTCCAAGAGGGGAAAATTGTGGTGAACATTATTTTACCAACATGTCGTGCTCATCTCATAGTTATTGTCGTCACTAGGGCTAGGACGAAATAGAACATGCATGTACATGTAACTGCAATACTTATAACATCCACATAAATTAGCTTCAAACTTAATACAACGCAATTAAAAGATTTAATCATAAATACATGAGAAAGAGAAGGACAAATTGGCTAATAATTGGATATCAGCCTTGCTAGTTAAATATTTTAATGGCTAAATGATACAAATCGTCCCTTAATTTTGATCCAACGCGTAATGTGGTCCATAAATTTTAAATTTATTCAATGAGGTCCCTAAACATTAGCTCAATGTGTCATGTCATATTTGAACTTTTGATTTATTCAATATAGTTTCTGGACTTTTAATGCATATTCAATTTAGTGCCCATATTTTAAGAAAATATCCAGTATTATCCCTAAACTTAATTTAATGGAAATACAACATTGAACATTTTTAAACATTGTAAAAACTAGATTGAACACATAATAAAAGTTCATGGACCACAGTGAACAAATTGAAAATTCATATTGCTTATTAGACTAAAATTTAGAAACTTCATTGAATAAATTTAAAGTTTAGAAATCGCATTACACATTAAAAGTGGCTTAATCATGGGATCTGTGGACCTCTCAAATCTTTTTTTCTGCTGAAGAAAGCGTCAAGCTGAACCTACTATACCTTGCCATTGCCTCCATCTGTCACCCACACTTCTTTTCAATGGCGACGGCATGAAAGCTTCCATGCCTTTTGTCGGTTTCGAAGCCAAACCCATAATCCCAACTACAACTCAATTGCAATTTTCACCTCTGATTTTTTTTTTTAATTTTCAGGGCATCAACTTTACCAAAGTCAAATAGTAGGGGCTACCTCTGTAATTTCGACACGTATGTGCACGAACTCATATCAAGTGTCGTAATTTGAAGAGACTTCCTTTGAAGTCTACTATTGCATTCACACGCAGCTTCGAAGAGTTACAAAGATAAGGAAAGTTAGCTTTGAGAATACCCTTCTTTCTCCCTGGATCCGTCGCTCGTCTCATCAAATGCGAACAAGAAAACACAGCCAAGCAACCGGCACGGGACGATCGACCACGAACGAAACACGTTCGCGAACGGGACTTTTGCAATAGCTGTAACGAACCTTTGATGATTCATGATGGAGAGATGACTATACACTATCAGACGAAAACAAACGATGGTGGGTATCTGCATCAGCTCCACTTGCCATACTGAAAAACGGTGAACCGATCATCGTCAAAGCACACATGCGCGACATGGCAGGGGAGGTGAGTTGTCCTCAAGTCAAACTGTAGAAGATGATAGGATTAGTACAAAAAAGCAACAGAGGGAGCGAGGAAATAACCTACCAAAGCGGAGATACGAGCTTGCCTTACATTCCACGTCTCTCTCTCTCTCTCTCTCTCTCTCTCTCTTTCTCTCTCTACAGCAGATAGCAGTATTTAGGGGCCTCTGTTTCTGCCCAATGCTCTTCCTTTCCTTGACAACCCCCTTTGAAAATTGCAGTTTTTGAGCTCGAATCGCCTCTCTTCTTTTTGTCGAGTCTTTATCTTCTTCTATCCCTCAACTTTTTCTCTCATCCTCCCTCAACTTTCCTCCATAGCTTTTCGTTACCGGCTTCCCTCCCAATTATCTCTCTGTATTCACTGAATCTCACATCCCCTGTTTTGTCTCTCTCTGCTTGTCTGATGTATAAGCAGCATCTCGTGAGTGGTTTTAGCTCTTACCCTTCAGAAGCTTTCGCGTCCTCGGGGATTTTTTGAGGTGCTCGGTTTCGGGCTCTTCGATTCTTGAATAATTTTCGATCTCTCTCTTCTTTTTTTCTTTTCTTTTTATCTGTGGGCGATTAGCAGTTTCGAGAAATGGAGAACATGGCTAGGCTCGGGAAGGAAGACGATCAGATAGAGTTGCCGCCGGGGTTCAGGTTCCACCCGACGGACGAAGAGCTCATCACCCATTACCTGCAGAAGAAGGTGGGGGACACTGGCTTCTCCGCTAAAGCCATCGGAGAAGTGGATTTGAACAAGTCCGAGCCCTGGGAATTGCCTTGTAAGCAATCACGAAATCGCCCCGTTTCGCTTATCTCTGTTCGCCTCCGATTCATTCTGAAATTAGATTAACATGCGTGATTGCTTCCGTTTGCTTATAGGGAAGGCGAAAATGGGGGAGAAGGAGTGGTATTTTTTCTGCCTGAGGGACAGAAAATACCCGACTGGTTTGAGGACCAACAGAGCCACTGAATCTGGTTACTGGAAGGCCACGGGGAAAGACAAGGAGATCTACAGGGGAAAATCTCTGGTTGGCATGAAGAAGACCTTGGTTTTCTACAGAGGGAGAGCTCCAAAGGGGGAGAAGACGAATTGGGTCATGCATGAATACAGATTGGAAGGAAAACTCTCTCTGAATTATCTCCCCAAGGCCTCGAAGGTGATAATGAATGGCTGGTGCTCTGTTTTTTTCCCCATGTTTTCTTTTGAACTTTTCGCGTGATGATTTTAAAGCGCACGAATTTATAGTTTCTGTTCTTCTGCGTTGCAGAACGAGTGGGTCATTTGCAGGGTCTTCCAGAAGAGCTCTGGTGGGAAGAAAATCCACATCTCGGGCCTCGTGCCGGCGGGGTCTCACGAGAACGAAATGAGCTCCGGCTTGCCGCCGTTGACGGATTCCTCTCCTCACGATTCGAAGACGGAATCCAACCCCGGATCGGCTTACGTGCCCTGCTTCTCCAGCCCGACAGAATCCGAAAGGAACAAGGAAAACATGAACAATTACTTCAACAATCCCATGTTCCCCATCTCCTCGAACCCCACGAACCCCATCCCCAAAATCTCGCTCTTGAGCCCACTGTACCCTCACCAGGCCATCCCCGTCACCGCCAATTGGCAACACCTTGGTGGCACCGTCTTCATGCCGGAGAACTCGGTCCTCAGGGCTCTGCTCGAGGGCACCGGGCTGAACACGAGGCAGAGCGCGAGGGCGGAGCGGGAGGCCATCAGCATCTCCCAAGAGACGGCGTTCACCAACGACATGCACGCCGAGATCTCCTCCGTCGTGCAGGAATTCGAAATGGGGAGGAGGCAGTTCGAGGATCAGCAGCAAGTTCCATCGACCTCAGCTGGACCAATGGACGTGGACCTCCTCTGGAACTATTCAAGTTAGAAAAAAAAAGAAAAAAATCCGTGCACGTTCCTGAGCAAGATACGGATTGAGATTCGTCATTTGTTATGTTAAAATTTATGGGTGAGCGTGGGCCTGTTGTATAGATTTTCTAAAATCCCAAGTAGTGATCCAGAGATAGTGAAGCATGGTTTCTGTAATGATGTCTATATGCATTTGTAAGGAGATTCTAGTGCAACTCCCTCAATGAATATTTTACAAGCGTGATGTTTGTGTAGCAGCATTGTATGCATCGCATGGGGACGGTTCGCTCGAGTACAAAACAGGTGACATGTGCGGAGGATCAAGTTGGTGGCTGAGGCTAACTGATCTTTCGATCTTTTATTTGGATTTTTTAGGGGCAGCCCCGACCCAAGTTGTCCCAGTTCTTACATCAGTGAGGGAAAGGAGGCTTCATTCTTGTACAGGATTCGGAGGAAAAACAGGGGTTTTTTCCTCTCGTTCTATATTGTTGTCTTCTGTGGCGACTGAAGAAGTGAGTAGCGTGGCGTGGCACACATCACGGACAGCCTTCCCCCAACTCCTACCCCTCATCTCTCTCTCTCTCTCTCTCTCTCGCACCGGGCCACCGGCGCACACAATTTGAATGTGAACTGTCTCGATTGAAATGCATGCAGGAATTTGATAAAGTTGATACGGGATCGAATGCCATCTGTTAATTAATATGACTACGAAGGTAATTCTAAGTAAGTTGGTTGAGTACTTGAACATTCGATCCGAATGCAAGAAATCTCATATCAAAACAGTGTCCATATTCAAAATATTTTTATAGAGCCATCTCAGTCACTACCCACGAGTCGAGTCGGCGAGATTGGCTACCAAGAACAGGGTTCACTTATGGTCATCGTCTATCTGGCATGGATTGTCCAATTAAGTCTTAAGCTTGATACAGGTCATTTATGGCGCTCTCTCTCTCTCATATATGCTCCTTATATGTAATTCGATGTCAATCAATCGGTCAGGTAATCTCAGTTAACATTTTTTCTGTATTTTGATGGGAAGGACTGTAGGATGAAAGGTTTCTCATATAGCCCCTTATATGTAATCCAATGTCAATCAATCGGTCAGGTAATCTCAGTTAACATTTTTTCTATATTTTGATGGGAAGGATTGTACAGTGAAAGGTTTCTCATATATGCCCCTTATATGTAATCCGATGTCAATCAATCGGTCAGGTAATCTCAGTCAACATTTTTTCTGTATTTTGATGGGAAGGATTGTACGATGAAAGAAAACCTTAGCAACGTCATCAAAGATATAACTTCCGACACCGTATCAAGAAACATCGATAAAATTTTCAAAAAGCAATGATTCCATCAATCAAATTCAATGACCCATGCTAAGCTTCCTAATCAAGATATCATTCTTAATCACAAAAGAACTTTAAAAAAAAAAAAAAAAGGCATGGTTAACCCCCATTAAGCAAATCATCGTAGTTTGTCTCCTTGCTTTAGATTATTCACACATTCCCCCCGAATCAATCCCCTCCCCCTCCCCCTCCCCCTTTTTGGCACACTCCATCCTCGTCCAGTTATCAAAGCTGTAATGCATCATGTAAAGTCTTGCGGCCGCATACATTTTACGTGCCCTCGTTTTTTAAATTCCGTCATTCCATGTTATGGACCACGTGGGGTTTTCGATTTAGAACACATGAAGAGCAACCACCAATCCTCAATTGAGCCACGAGCAATTCGAGTCCTGCACGACATGATCCCTTATATTAGCTAGAATCGAAGTGGAGAAGGCTCTCCTTTGCCCCCTTTACGAGATGCGTTGGGAATCGAACAATCGAGATTAGTGCAAGAATTTCCCTTTTTTTAACGTCACATTTGTTCCACGATATTTTCTTTAAAATAATCATTTGTATCTCTTACTGTAGCTAATTAATGAAAAATATTTTCATCATCGACAACAACTTATGTCTAAGTAGTTTCTTGGACAGTGGAAATTTTTTTCATTCATTCATTTTTTTAAGTAATTCGAGATATTTTTTTATGGTTAAAATCATGAAAAAATCCAAAAATGGTATACTTGTAACAAATTTATCTTAAAGTAATCCTTTGACCAAAAAAAAAATCCTAAACTGGTACACTTGTGATGAATTTACCTTTTTTTAGTTTCCATTTAATTTTATTGTCAAATTATTGAGTTTGATGACGTAACAATTAATGAATGTTCTTTTACCAAAAAAAAAAAAAACAATTGATGAATGTTCTTTACCAAAAAAAAAACAATTGATGAATGTACCAATTTGGGGTTTTGTCACATGTGTTCTAATTTTGTGGTTTTTTGTAGTATTAATTCATTATAGCGGAGGGTATATTTGTTATATATATACCAATATAATTTGATGTTTTCGAATGTCAAAGAATTAGTTTATGATAAATTTATCACATGTATACCAATTTGAGGTTTTTTCTAGTCAAAATATTATTTTTGGGTAAATTTATCATATGTATACTAATTTGGAGGTTTTCATGAAATTAGCCATTTTTTAAAATGTTCTCAAAATTAATTATTTTTTTGTGAAACAAACACACTCTAAAATGCTCGGTAATCGAAATTTGTAGGTGCTTAATTTTCGTTCTCATTGGTCACCAACAAAGAATTTAATTAGAGGCGAGCTAGATAGGTGACCATACTTATAATGATCTTTTGTCACCTTCTTATGTTCTGTCTCTTTCTAGTTAGTAGAGTCGTCCTCCATCTTAAACCCATTGACCTATAATAGCATGAGCCTTTGGTAATTTTCATACAGAATGGGTCATAAAAACCAAATGAATTATTGGATATAGATAAGACTTTTCTATTAAAATAGGGTTAGTGTCATTAGATATCCCAAATCGATACTGTATGACACGTTTGCTCCAAATTAACTTCCGTCTCCTAAAAAATGTCGAATTAGTACCCTATAACATAATTATCCCAAACTAATATTCATCTAATTAAAAAAAAATACAAAGGCATATCCATGACTCAAATCTACTCTCCTTTAGCAATCCATCTAATATTCACCATACGTGACAAACGACTACAGGCCATATCCACGTGTGTAAGACATATGTATTTGATAGAGGGTAAATTTGGGTCAGAAGTATCGATTTAGAATTTTTCGTGAGACGGAAATTATTTTAGAGGTACACGTGTCATAGGATACAAATTTGAAATTTTTTGTGAAACAAAAATTAATTTGGGGTAAATGTATTGTAAGGATACCAATTTAAAATCCTAATGGTATTGCCCTTTAAAAAAGGAATTGTTAAGATGACCGCTCTCTACCAAGTTTGATTTTGGCATTTTTGAGTTCGAAAGCAAAATTATTAGGTAAATGAATATCACGACAAATTCTAAAATATTGTGCACGTAAAATTTCTCAAGTGCTCAATAAGCGAGATGTGAAAAAAAAAACTTATTTAAAAAAATATACACTACTGCTACACATATGACAAATTGATAAATTTATCCTCGTTAGTTTTTATTAAATTTTTATCGTTAAATTGCCAAATTGAGTGACATATAAGTTTAGGGTTATACTCCGTGTTTATTATAGGTATATCGGTTTATGAATTTTCGTGATATTAATCTAATTTAATGAAAATTAAGGAGGGTAAATTTATCATATATATATATATACCAATTTAAAGTTTTTTGTAGTTAAAAATAATTTTTATCAAAATAATCCTAAATTTTATGAATTTTTTTTTATATCTCGCAGAGGAACACAGAAAAAAGAAAGGCTGCGTGACGGTGGAGGGCCTCCACCCCTCGAGCTGTAATCGCGTACGGCGGGGCCCACGGAGATCAGATTCGGACGGAAGAGGAACTGAGGATTTCGGCACCTCTAACGGTCGACACGTCGGCCCGCCTGTCGGGCCCCACCCCCTAGCGATTCCCCGCGCTACCGCGACGCGCGGGTTCCGGTGGCGCTGGCGTCACCCAACCCGACGATCGCGGCGCCGGCCTATGGCAGGCCGCCACGTGGAAACGGTTGGGTCCCCCCCACCGGGCCCCCACGGACAGCTGTAGGTTGCGACCGCTCCCCCTCTCCGGAAAAAGCCAAAAGAGACAACAGTTTTATAATTTATCTCCGAATTCTCATGAAGGAAAGCGAAGCTGATGCTCTCTCACGTCCCCCCGTTAATGCGCATTAATGAAGGAGAGATGAAGCAACCTCCAACCAAAAAAAAAAAAAAAAAATCTTTATCTCGAACCCTACCTACCTACCGAATCAATCACACTCATTGAATTCACACGGCACTCGACATCCAGTGGGGTCCACGTTATGGATGAGAGCGGCCGATAAGAAAGTCTTTATCTAGATTTTTTTTACTATTAGAAGGCCGTCGAACTTGCAAATAGAAAGCGACAAGACCTGAGTGGGCTGAGCTGATGAGTTGCCCTCAGGTGGATAATTGCACATTGGTCCCGTTAATTTCGCCTCTTTAGTGGGTATTAATTAGGTCTTAACATGCTCTATAAAGTTGCCAGACCTATGATCGATTCTAATTTAGACCTTGAGTCGATTCTTGTTTCAAGCTTGTGGCTCTAGGCTCCACGTCACCTTATCTTATCAGTTACTCGAGTCGAAAAGGTAGCTATGTTGGGATACGAAACGCGTAGATTATAAATCATACTTGACTAACGTGGGTTTTTTTAAGGAAGATGCTACGTTGCTTTATACCTTCTTCTTTTTTTGTTAATTATTGGTAATATATAAAATATGATGTCGCACAAGAATGAGATTGCAATTGCGCAATCGAATCTAATCAATTGTCACCCTTGAACAATCATGCTTTAATTTAATTATTTTTTGAAAAGAGAGAGAGAGAGAGAAAGAGAAGACACGTGAATGTCATGTAACTTGAAATTGATAGAAGATATTCCCATCTCGTGTCTTTTTCAACAGGATAATTTAGGGAAAAATAAATAAAGTTGCCCCTTGCCAAACTAATTGTTAATTAAAGAAGGGTATTTCCCTAAGAAAAGCCAAATTATCAAATACTAGAGTATCTTGACGAATTAAATATTAGGGATAACCCAAATTCTAGAAAGAAATAAATATGAATATATTAAAGGGTATTGGCTGAGTCTCATTTGGACTTAATTATAGTAGTGACTCACGTCGAATTATCTTGATAAATTAAAAATTGAGTCCCATTTCGCACGCACGCACGCATATGCTCATTTTTCATTTGATTCGAATCTCGGTCTGCTGATTCCCTCTCAAGTAATTTAGAAATTTTGTTGAGAACAAACACGTATTATTTGCCCTGATGCCAATGACGGCGACTCCCCAATCTTTCATTGGATCAGCCACTGCCGGATTTTTCGTCAGGAGTTAAGCTAATCAGATTCAATCGCGAGACTCTCGAAACCACACGAGTTGTGACCTCGGCGACTCTTGCTAGGGGCCATTTCAAACTGGAATCATTCTCAATTAAAAAGGACGAAAGAGAGCGATTGATGCGAACGTTGGAGAAGGTGTTGGCCAGCAGTCAATGGCGTTTTCCAAAGGATAAGGTCACGTACGATGAAGCCAAAAAATCCAATCTTATCTTTCTTAGCTATTTTTGCATAAAGTTCCATCTCTGCATTCGAAAGGGAGAAAAAAGGGCGCTCGACCCCATGTCATTCTGCCCTTTCCAATTCCTACAATAGGATCTAGAGCATACTTTTCCCCACCTTATCTTCCTCGAAATAGTATAAATTTCAGATCAATTACACTTTCCATTTTATTGCTAAATAAAGCCGGATCGATGTGATGTCATTGATCGCGCAAATCTTACCAAATCGCATTAGTATTCGTATTGATGAAAAGGCTAAGTGTTCAAATTATACTAAATTTTTGGTATAAATTGAATGATCTATAGAGATGGATATAGGAGGGGTGCTCACCGACCCTCTAAGTTCAAAATGTACGTTGGCCACCGACGATCTATTCGTGCGCAGTTTCACAATCTATCATGCTCGGGCTAGAATATTTTGATTGTAAATGAAAAACCTAGAAAAACACTTTATATGCAAAAAATTGCTCAAGCTGCAAATTTTCGACTTGGATCCACCCAAAAGCTATGTGACATGAACACATTGGGACAACAAGTTAGTACAAACCTCGAGTGCTAGCATGACCGGCCCCTTGATCAAGTCTAGTGTTCGAGTCTTCGAAGCGAGAAGCTAGAAGCATTCATGGCTCTGAAGCCCATTTTACATAGTCCCATATTATCAGTCATTTTAAGGGTTTTTTTTTTTTTGTGACTATTTTTTTGGTATCATAACAAATAATAGGGGTAAGCGGTTTCAAGTTCGGTATAATCTCACCTCAAATCTAGAACCTATCGGCTAGAAACTTGCAATAGGATAGATTCACCCGTTTCCGCTTTTGGAGGGTTCCAGAATGTACGTCGAAGCCATGCTCACCCCTAGCAAATAATGAATGCACTCCTTCTCTCTCTCTCACCCTGCTGCTACGGCAAACTGGCCCAGGGTCAGTCTCTGTCTCATTGAGTTCGTTTTCCTCCTTCGCGTTCGGGCCTTGTTTTTGCCATAATAAATCTCTGTCGAGCAATTTGATTCCGCAGTACCCATAAAGAACTTAAATCAAATACTTAATATTAATAGCATGGCAATACATTTATACAAAACTTCTACTCGAAAACACGCAATAGAGCGGTAGACAGTCAAGTGAAATCCGAACCCGCTCTCATTCGGCCATGATTGGAGGCGTCATTGCACTGTGACTGCTAGTTTCGATGCTCTGTGCGGCAAAATGAGAGGATTTGAACTAGTCCGAGCCCTGGGAACCGCCTTGTAAGCAATCACGAAATCAACCCGTTTCGCTCATCTCGCTTCGCCTCCGATTCATTCTGTAATTAGATTAACATACGTGATTGCTTTCGTTTGAGTATGGGGAAGGCGAAAATGGGGGAGAAGGTAGTGGTATTTCTGTTTCTCTGCGTCGCAGAACGAGTGGGTCATTTGCAGGGTCTTCCAGAAGAGCTCCGGCGGGAAGAAAATTCACATCTCGGGCCTCGTGACGGCGGGGCTCTCGAGAACGAAATGAGCTCCGGCTCGCCGCCGTTGACGGATTCTTCTCCTCACGATTCGAACACGAAATTCCAACCCCGGATCGGCTTACGTGCCCTGGTTCTCCAGCCCGACGGAATTCGAAAAGGACAAGGAAAACATGAACAGTTACTTCAACAGTCCCCTGTTTCCCATCTCCTCGTTCCCCACCAATCACGTCCCCAAAATCTCGCTCTTACGCGCACTATACCCTCACTAGGCCATCACCGTACCAGCCAATTTTGGGTGGTTCTCAGAAAGGGCGGTCCGGTTTTCAGTTCTCACTTTTGGAACTAGCGACCGGTCCAGTTCCAAATTCCAAAGTGGAAACCGGACCAACCGGATCGAATAGATTAATATTATATATATACTATATATTTTTAAATTTCTTAAAAAATAAACTCTAATTCTTCCCAATTTCTCTCATTTTTCATTTTATTTTTGGTCCAAAATGACAAATTTACCGGTTCCATCGGACTGGACCGGACTAGTCGGTTGGTCCGATTCCCGATCCCGAAATCTGGGAACCAGTCCTCCCGGTCTAGTTCCCAGTTACCGAACCAGACCGAGAACTGATCAATCCTAGTTTTCATGTCAGAGCACTTGGTCCTTAGGGCTCCGCTCGAGGGCACCGGGCTGAATGCGAGGGCGGAGGGGGAGGTGATTAGCGTCTCCCAGCAGACGGCACTCACCGACGACATGAACACCTCCTCCATCGTACAGGACTTCGAAATGGGGAGGAGGCAGTTTGAGGATCGGCAGCAAGCTCCATTGACCTCGGCAGGACCACTGGATGTGGACCTCCTCTGGAACCATTCGAGCTAGAAAAAAAAATAAATTCGTGCTCGTTCCTGAGCAAGATACAGATTGAGATCGGTCAATAGGAGATTTGTCATATGAAAATTTATGGGTGAGCGTGGGCCTGTCGTATAGATTTTCTAAAATCTCGAGTAGTGATCGAGAGAAATTTGAAGCATGGTTCCTGTAATGATGTCCATATGCATTTGTAAGGAGATTCTTAGTGCAAATCCCTCGACGAAATATTTTACAACCGTGATGTTTTGGTTAGCAGCATTGTATGCATCGCATGGGGACGTTTCGCTCGAGTACAAAACGGGTGGCATGCGTGGAGGATCAACTTGGTGGCCGAGGCTAACTGATCTTTCGTTCTTTTATTTGGATTTTCTAGTGCAGCCCCGACCCAAGTTGTCCAGTTCTTACATCACTGAGGAAACAAGTTTTCATTTTCGTACAGGGTTTGGGGGAAAAACATGGGTTTTTGTCTCTTTCTATGTTGTTGTCCTTTGTGGGGACTGAAGAAGTGAGCAGCATGCCACACATCATGGACAGCCTTCCCCCTTCCCCCTTCCCCCAACTCTCTCTCTCTCTCTCTCTCTCTCTAGCTCGGTAGTGCGCGCCAGCGCACACAATTTGAACGTGAACTGTCTCGATTGAAATGTATGCAGGTACTAATCCCCTTTTTTATGTAGTAGTAGCTCTTAATAAAGTTGGGACGGAATTGTATGCCATCTGATAATTAGTGTAACAGCGAAGATAATTCTAAGTAAGTTGGTTGAGTATTTGAGTATTTGACCCGAATGCAAGATATCTTGTATCAAAGTAGTCTCAACATTTGAAATAATCGTAAAGAATCACGTCAGTCACTATCCACGGATCGAGTTGGCTAGATTGGTTGCCAAGAATAGGGTTTGCTCGTGAGCATGGTCTATCTGACATAGATCATCCAATTAAGTCTTAAACTTGATACAGGTCGTTTATGGCTCTCTCTCCCTCCCTCTCTCGCGCGCGCGCGCTGGCACACAGTTTGAATGTGAATTGTCTAGATTGAAATGCATACAAGTAATTTGATAAAGTTGACACCGGATCATATGCCATATGATATTTAATGTAACTACAAACGTAATCCTAAGTAAGTTTATTTGAGTACTTGAGCATTCGACTCGCATGCAAGAAATCTTGTATCAAATCAATGTCGACACTCAAAATAATTTCAAAGAGACACGTCGGTCATTATCCATGGGTTGAGTCAGTGAGATTGGCTATCAAGAATAGGATTCGCTTATAGTTGTCGTCTACTTGACATCGATCATCCAATTAGGTCTTCAGCTTGATACAGGTTGTTTGTGTGTCTCTCTCTCACACACACGCATACGTGCCCTTTTTATGTAATCTAATGTCAATCAATTAGTCAGGTAATCTTAATTGACACTTTGTCTGTATTTTGATGGGAAGGATTGCAATGCGAAAGAAAATCTTAAAAACCTCATGGAAGATGGAACTTCAAACAACATCAATAAAATTTTCAAAAAGTGCCGATGCCATCAATCAAATTCATTGACCCATGTCACGCTTCCAAATCAAGATACATTCTTACTCACAAGAACTCAAAAAAGCATGATTAAACCCCATTAAGAAAATCATTGTACATTGTCTCCCTGCTTTAGATTATTCACGCATTTCGCACCCCCCCCCCTCTCTCTGTCCCGGATCAATCCCCTCCCCTCCATTCTCGTTCAGTTATCAAAAGCTGCAATGGCATGATGTAAAGTCAGTCTGCGGCCGCATACATTTTACGTGCCCTCGTTTTTTTAAATTTCGTCATTACATATTATGCACCACGTGGGGTTTTCGATTTCGAACACATGAAGAACAAGCAACAATCTTGAATTGAGCCATGAGCAATTCGAGTCCGGCACGACTTGATCCCTTATTTAGCTAGAATCGAAGTGGAGAAGGCTATCCTTTGCTAGCTTGGCGAGATGCGTTGCGAATCAAAAACCGAGATTAGTGTGAGAATCTCTCCTTTTTAATAAGGCCCCATTAAGCACTGGAGTTTACCTAGTGGTCATCCTTCCCACATGGGAAGGTGAAAGTAAGGGATTTGAATCCCCACAACGAAACGATTTAATTTCAAGTTTAGGTTTCAACTATTATGCCTTACAATGAGGTAGTGTAAAAGAGTGAGAGTTAGATAAAAAATAGAATAGGACTGGCCAAATAAAAATAAGAATAAGGCTCAATTTATTTCAAGATATTTTCCTAAAAATGATTGTTTGTATCTCTTGATATAATCAATTAATAAAGAACATTTTCATCATCGACAACAACTTATGTATAAATATTTTCGTGGATGGTTGAAGTATTTTTTGTTCATTTATTTTTTAAGTGATTCGAGAGATCTTTTTTTTAGGGTGAAACCATGAAAAACTCAAAAAAGGTACATTTATAACAAATTTACTCAAAACTAATTTTTTATCACAAAAAACCCAAACTAGTATATTTGTGACAATCCGTTAGTTTTTATTAAATTTTATTGACAAGTTACTAAGTTGGTGACACATGATAGTTGGCAAGTGTATCAATTTGGGATTTTATTCTTCGTTTGTCACATGTGTTCCAGCTTAATAATTTTTTTTGGTATTAATCCAATTTAGCAAAGAGTATATTTGTCACAAATGTATTAGTTTTTAATTTTTGGCAGTCAAAAAATTAACTTATGATAAATTTATCACAGGTAGAATAATTTGGAGTTATTCCTAGTCAAATTATTAGTTTTTTGATAAATTTGTTACATACGTATTAATTTAGAGTTTTTTGATATATTAATTCTTTTTTAAAAATGTTTTCAAAATAATTATTTTTCATGAAACGAACGCACCTAAAATGCTCACTAATCAAAATTATGTAGACACCTATTTTCGTTCTTATAGGCCACCAAACCAATAATTTAATTAGAGGCAAGTTCTTCTTAAATCCCGAGAAGTGATCGAGAGAAATTTGAAGCATATTCCTGTAATGACATCTATATGCATTCTCCTTTGATGAATATTTTACAACCGTGATGTTTCTATTAGCAGCACTGTATGCATCGCATGGGAACGGTTCACTGGGAGAATTACTAAAAAAGTCCTAAACCTATTATAATTGTGCCAATTCAGTCATAAACTTTTTTTTTTAGCCAATTTAGTCCTAACCTTTTACAATTGTGCTAGTTTAGTCCATCTGGCTAAAATTAGCTGGCCGGCGCTGACGTGGACATCTGTCATCCGGCGAAAGCCGACATGGCAATTGTTTTATTTTTTTTTTAATTTTATTTTCGAATTTTTAAATATTTTTTTTAAAAAAATTTCAGCTTCTCTTTCCTCCGGCCGACGCCGAGGCGAGGGCTGGCGAGGCCCCGCCAGATCTGGCGAGGGCCGAGCTCGCCGGCACTGGCGAGATCGACCCTCGCCATGGCTGGGCGGGGCCGAGCCTCGCCAGATCCAAGGCGAGGGTCGGCCTTGCCCAGCCAAGGCGACGGTCCCGCCCGCTGCTCCGCGTTTCCGGCGACTTCGGCTTCCGCGGTTCGTTGCTGCGGAAGCCGAGTTGGGTCGTCGTCTTCTCCAATCCATCCTCTGCAAAATGAGCCGAAAAACCCCCGTAAAAAAACCCTCGGGTCCTCGGCAAGCTCCAACAATGGAGGCAGCGGACAGGGCACTGGCTACGCTCACGAAAGTCGCTTGCGAGGCCGGCCTCACCGTCGCTGGGCGAGGCTTCGCCAGATCTGGCGAGGCTTGGCCTCGCCCAGCCATGGTGAGGGCTGAGCTCGCCGGCACTGGCGAGATCGACCCTCGCCATGGCTGGGCGGGGCCGAGCCTCGCTAGATCCAAGGCGAGGGTCGGCCTCGCCCAGCCAAGGCGACAATCAACCTCGCCGGCCCTTGCCTCTGGCCGGCGCGGAAGGAGAAGCTGAAAAAAAAAATTCAAAAATTCAAATAAAATTTAAAAATTCGAAAAAATAATAAAAATAATTGCCATGTCGGCTTTCACCGAACGGCCGGTGTCCACGTCAACGCCGGCCGGCCAATTTTAGCCAGATGGACTAAACTAGCACAATTATAAAAGATTTAGGACTAAATTGGCTAAAAAAAAGTTTATGACTGAATTGGCACAATTGGAATAGATTTAGGATTTTTTTGGTAATTCTCCCACGGTTCACTCGAGTACAAAACGGGTGACATGCATGGAGGATCAAGTTGGTGACTGAGGCTAACTGATCTTTCGTTCTTTTATTTGGATTTTCTAGTGCAGCCCCGACCCAAGTTGTTCCAGTTCTTACATCACAGAGGAAACAAGTTTTCATTCTCGTACAAGGTTCGGAGGAAAAACGGGTTTTTCTCTCGTTCAATATTTCTGTCCTTTGTGGGGACTGAAGAAGTGAGCAGCATGCCACACATTATGGACAGCCTTCCCCTAACTCCTCCCCCCATCTCTCTCTCTCTCTCTCTTGGTAGTGCGCACGCCGACTCACACAGTTTGAACCTGATTGAAATGTATACAGGTACTTATCCCCTTTTTTATGTAGTAGTCTATGGCCCTGTTTGGCAAAAGTGTTCCTATTCCCCGGAACAAAAATTTTTGTTCTTTGTTCTGGGGAACAAAAAAAGAACAAAAACGTGTTTAGTAAAACTTCTATTTTCGAGAATAGATTTGGAATAGAAACAAGAAGTTCTCGGAAACAATTCCGAGAAACAATTTTTCACTATCTTCTTTTTTTTCTTTTTTATTTCCTTCTTCTTCCTTTTGACCAGTCGCGAGCCCGGCGACCAGCCGATGACCTCCGCCAGAGCGTCGCCGGCCCCTGATGAGGCCAAGCCTCGCCGTGGCTAGGCGAGGCGAGGCGAGGCCGAGCCTTGCGCTGGCCAGTGAGGCTCGACCTCGCCTTGGTTGGGCGAGCTCGAGCTTGGCCTCGCCGGGGGTCGACGACACTCCGGCGAGGTCATCGACCCTCGTCGGCCGGTTGCCGGCCATGCAAAAGGAAGAAAGAAGAAAAAAAAGGAAAAATATAATAAAAATATTGAAAAATTAAAAGAAATAATAAAATTATACAAGTTTACCAAATATATTTCTATTCCTGGAATAGAAATTTTTTGCAGTTACCAAGCGCGTTCTTATACTGAGAAATTGTTCTCGGAAACATAAATAGAAAAAACTATTTTTGTTAAAAAATTGTTTCCCGGAACATAAACGTTACCAAACGTGCCATAAGTAGCACGAACATGCGACACAACACACCGACAGGTCATTTATCAAAAATAGAGAATTCTAACACGTTGTGACATGTTATATATTAAATAAATATTTTTATTTTTAATTAATTTGATTCAAATTCATAAATAAATAAATAATAATAAAGAGCTTACAATGTATTTACACTAATAATAATAATAAAAAATCTATTCATAAGAAAATTGAAAGACATATCCATAGTTAATGTGTACTCATATTTGGGAACATGTTTTTAACTTTAACAAAAATTATGGATGAAACTAATAACTAACAAAAGAATATAATCACCACTCGTGGTGGCGGCGTAGTGTTTGGGTGCTGGTTCCTTTCATGAGAGGTCCAGTGTTCGAATCCCTACGTCATCTACCTTACGAGAAAGGAACCCACGACTTATCCGGGAATGCAAGGGTGATGGTGACTCTACTCCCTTTCAGGGTTTACTCTATCGCGAAGTGACGCACGGGGTTCTCTAGGTCACAAAAAAAGAGAGAATATAATCGATTTATTTAAATAAATCTATTATCTTCTATAATGAACAAAATTTATCATTATTTAACATTCACTATTTTTATTTTTCAAAATCACCTTTTAGCTTATTTATTTATTTTTAACAAAAATAACTTTATCATTCAAAAATTATTTCCCTTTCTCGTGTTCCCCCCCCAAAAATTATTTTCTCCTCTCATTTTTCCCTCCGAACCCTCATCCCCAAAAATCATTTCTCTCCCGCATTTCTCTCACCCTCTGCCCCTCACGCCACCCTGAAATCCCCCCCTCCTTGCCCCTCGTTTTCTTCCCCTCTCCCAAAAAAAAAAAAAAAAAAAAAAAAAAAAAATCAAAGCGTTACGTCAATCGGTGATTGACAATCAAACCCCCACGCCAAACCCCTCATTCAATTTCTTCCCATGCTCCCCCCTCTCTTCCCCTTTCCCAACGATTTTGACCTTTACTTTGAATTTGACGGGATGTCTCTTCTCTTCACCATGCGATCGCACGCGAGAATCCCACGAATCTTGCCCTATCAACGTCAGGAGATCGTTGAATTCTTCTCTCTTCCCTCGTTCCATCAATCACCCCACCCCACCCCACCTCACCTACTCCCTCACCCCCTCGGTTTCGTCCCCCACTTCCCAAAAAACACTTGTCATTTCCTTGATTTTTCTCTCCCCCCCCCCCCCCATGCGACCCCCCTCTCTGCCCCGGTTTCTTTCCATCGTCCCCCACCACCCTCTCTCTTTTCTTACTAAATGTGACATCTTGATTTTCAATCCTGTTTTCGATTAAATGAATTGGGTTTTTCATCGACACGCCTATGGCATTTTTCTCTAAGTTGGCCACTCACGAGATAACTAGTTTATCAGATGAAACTGTTAAGGAATTTAAACGCAACGGACTTGAGAATTCGACTGCTCGACCATGCTAATCTGTAAGGGTCAATACGACACCGTCAAAATCGATTAGAGATTGGAGATAAGTCGATTCGACAGAGACATGTAATTAGAGTGTGGGTGATTCCACATAATTGCAAAATTCATGTTAAATGACACTAAACCGATTTTTCTGTCATTTCTGTATCTTGTACCCGTATTTGAAATCTCGAGATTTTCACGACAACCGAGAGTCGTCAATGAGTCGAAAATGTACGATGTGGCTCGAAAATAATCGACTATGGGTCAATTGTACTAAAAATTTCTGAAAGCTACCCGGTAAGTTAGATTATGCTAAAATCGCGCCTAATTAAAATTAACCGCGAATTTAAATCCGATTTCAGAAATTGAAAGTTCTGTCATATCATGATTCATTTTAGGAACATCGACTCGTCCTCCGAAGATTTTTCTGCAAACCCGAGATTTCGGCAAAAATTCAAAGTAAGGCTATTTTAGACCGGAAAAATTAGATGGCCGTTTTTTGTCGCATTTTTTGCCGTCAAGTTGGTTCAATTGATGAGAAAAAATCATGAGATGGACGATGGCACTTTGGCTGATTTTATGGGGGCTAAATTGAGCTTAATTGAAGAAGGATTGAATGAAATTAAAGAGGGAAATGGTCAAATTCGTAGGCCAAGGGGGTGGGCAACATTTGGACCATTTCAATGGCTTCTTGAGGAAGATTTGGGAGGAAATGACTGCTGTGGATAGGGCTGGACATGGTGGGTCCTTGGTGTTAAGTGTTCTTGATATTTATAGAGACTTTAAGGCCATTTGGGCCCCCACCAGCTGCAACTCATTTTTCCTTCTTCCTCAGCCTTAGTTCTCCATTGTTGTGGCTAGTGAGAGCTCAAGACAAGCAAAGAAAACCAACCAAGCCTTTGGTAGCTGTCGCACGCCATCCGAGCACCGCTGGAGTCGCTCGCTCGCGCCCGCGCGCCGTTCGCGCGTCCCCGCCGTCCAGCGTTCGCACATTGTCCCCACGAGCCTAGCCCGCCGTCCCGAGCCGCCTTTGCCGTCCAGGCTATTGACCAGGCCACCGTCGCCATCCCCAAGCCGTCGGACTCCCGTCACCACCCGCCTGGACCCACCGAGTCCCTTTTCCGCGCCAGCCCCGACTAGCCTGTTTCAGGAACCAAGCATAACCGAAGCTTGAGCTTCGGGCTGGGCCTTCGTGGGCCGTTTTCGAGCTCGTCCGGACTTTCGTTGGTGTCACTCCAGGCTTGTTTATCGCTCGCCTCCGCATCACCATCGCTGTAGATTCACCAGCCCGCTAAACCGGTGAGTTTACTTGCTAAACTCTGCTTATGGAGTTAATGACGCTTAGTAGATAATTAGCTTATCTCAAGATGAGATTAGGTGGTTAGTTAGTTTATATTAGTGATTTAATTATTTAATTATGTATGTTAGGTGGTTAGAATGGATTAATTAAGGGCTAGATAGATTGTACTATTTATCTAGATAAGTGTATAAATTTTCTAGGCCTGTTTAGGTGGTTAGATTAGCGTTTTCAGCCTAGGTTTGCATTTATTGGATTTATTGGTATTTATTTAATTAATTTTGCTATTTATTTAATTATTTAATATTTTTCAAAAATTATATTAGGATAGCTGATGACCGAAATTTCATGCTGATTGCAGTGGTGTGCTTAGTTTATGCAATTGAGTGTTAAATTGTGCAAATTGAGTGGTGATTGTAATTTTGAGTATTAATTCAAAATTTAGAAATTTTGGTAATTATTTATAAATTACCGGATGTCGAGTTTTGACATTGAAAATGGTTTTAAATACTATATCAAATAGTGAGATTTTAAAATGGAGGATATCAATTTTTCTGGTTCAAATTGACTGTGTACTCATACACGATTATTTTCACTGAGTGTTTTTAATACGAAGAAAATAGGCTAAACACATCATTCTAATTGAGGCATTTGAGCGCAATGCACGATATCCTTGGCCGAGTTTGAATGGTCGTGTGCTAGTTATAAGAACCCGTCACCCGATGTGCGTCGGGTGAACGATGCTCCTATGTGGAACGCCTTTAACAACGGATGCTGGTCATAGTAGAGGCTGGACTGATGCTCCTATGTGGAATGCCGTCTTGGGGTAGACGTTGCTGTGCTCAATGGTGCGAGACGATGCCCGGCTACGCCGGAAGACCGCGGTGTGTCAGGTAGATCGTGTCTGTGTGGGCAATAATCAATTGGAACGCGTGATTGATTGAGATAAACGCGCCTGATTATGGAACAAAATTGCGTGGCACGGAATGTGACGTGTCATAATAGTCTTATAATCGGGACCCTTGTGATTAATTGAGCTATGTGAGATGTTCCAATTGATGTGTGCATTTATTATATGCATCTGTGATATGAACTATGCTGACTTGCAGGAAGGAACTGAGGCGAGGTAAGTCTTTTGTGATGTGTGGTTAGTCTACCTCTAGGCGTATTTCCTTCCTAATAGGGGTTTAGGGCATGAACTCGCTGAGATATTGTCTCACCCCGTCGTGGGCTTAATCTTTTCAGGTCCGTAGATGGAGGTACGTCACGTGCGTTATGGGGTTCCGAGAGAGGTAGACTTCCAGCACTCATATTTCCCAATTTTCGGGACTAGCTTGATCCGTGAGCTTGTGGAGTCCACCGTTTGGGTCGATGAGAGCCTACCTCACTTGGTACCTTATCGTTTCAAGGCGTGGTACCTTCAAGTCGGGAGGGTCCCTTGGGTGCTTTTGACGAGCCTCCCGTTGGAACTGGGGAATGGGAGATAGGGCACCCGTTGGACATCGACACTTTGGATGGTGTTGTGGAAGACCCGGAGCCGGGGACTAGAGAGCCTAGGGTTTAGGTTGCTTCATAGCCCTTTTTGACATTGGCCTCTGTACATAAACCTTAGTATTGGCCTCTGTATATAAACTCGTTGTGTTTATAGAGTGTGGCTTTTTTGAATTGGTTGTCATGCTTTTCTATCCCATGTTGAGTATTGTCTAGAGATTATTATATGCTTCCACATGTGCAATAAAATGAATGGATCGGCGACACGTCCTGGGACATCGCAATTTTATCGACCACCGAGGGATGTGCACACGCTCGAGGATCGAGGCGTGACACTAAAACCCTCCCTAATCACGGCCTCTTCCTCCTCCTTGCCACGCAATCCTCTCAGCTCTCTCTTGGTCGCCTTGCTCGCTGCCTCGCCTTTGGCCCTTCCTCCTTCACAGTTGCAGCCTCGCCGCCGGCCCTCCATCACAAAGTCGCAATCACGGCTCTCTGAATCACCTCGGTCTATGCTCTTCCTTTGGCCCTCTCTCATCGTCGCAACCTCGCCTCCGCTCCCTCGGCCTCGCCTCCACCCTCCATTGTCTTCTTCAACGATCCTCACTCTCGGACACGCGTGTCGAAACGTGTCGAGAAAAGTTGACCACGTGTCCGAAAATCCAACACACGTTGACACGTGTCAGACACAATACAGAAACTCTGACAACGTGTTTGTGCTTCATAGGTAGTAGTGGCTAATGATAAAGTTGAGACGGAAATGTATGCCATATAATAATTAGTGTGATAGCAAATATACTCTCTCTCTAGCTTGATAATGTGCACGCCAGCACACACAATTTGAACTTGATTGAAATGTATGCATGTACTTATCACCTTTTTTTATGTAGTAGTGGCTCATGATAAAATTGAGACAGAATTGTATGCCATATGATAATTAGTGCGATAGTAAAAGTAATTTTAAGTAAGTTGATTGAGTATTTGAGCATTTGACCCAAATACAAGAAATCTCGTATCAAAGTAGTGTCGACACTCAAAATAATCTTAAAGAGTCACATCGGTCGCTACCCACGGGTCGAGTTGGCTGGATTAGCTGCCAAGAATAGGGTTTGCTTGTAATCGTCATCTATTTGACATAGATCATCCAATTAGGTCTTAAACTTGATACATGTCATTTATCTCTCTCTCTCTCTCTCTCTCTCTCTCTTTCTCTCTCTCTCTCTCTCTCTCTCTCTCTCTCTCTCTCGCGCCGGCACACAATTTGAATGTGAATTGTCTTGATTAAAATGCATTGCTGATAAAGTTGACACCGAATTGTATGCCATATGATATTTAATGTAACTGCAAACGTAATCCTAAGTAAGTTTATTGAGTACTTGAGCATTTGACTCGAATGCAAGAAATCTCATATCAAATCAATGTTGACACTCAAAATAATTTTAAAGAGCCACATCGGTCACTATCCACGGGTTGAGTCAGTGAGATTGGCTGTCAAGTACAAGGTTGACATGGATCATCTAATTAGGTCTTTAGCTTGATACAGGTTGTTCGTGGCTCTCTCTCTCTCATACGTGCCCTTTTTATGTAATCTGATGTCAATCAATTAGTCAGGAAATCTTCATTTTCCTCGAAAGAAAACCTTAGGAACCTCATGGAAGATGGAACTTCAAACACCATATCGAGAAACATCAATAAAATTTTAAAAATGCGCGAATGCTATCAATCAAATTCAATGACCCATGTCACGCTTCCAAATCAAGATATCGTTCTTAATCACAAGAACTCGAAAAAGCATGATTAAACCCCATTAAGCATATCATTGTACATTGTCTCCCTGCTTTAGATTATTCACGCATTACCCCCCGACGAAGCAATCCCCTCCCCTGCCCCCCTTTTGGCACACTCCATTCTCGTTCAGTTATCAAAAGCTGTAATGCATGATGTAAAGTCAGTCTGCGGCCGCATACATTTTACATGCCCTCGTTTTTTAAATTTCGTCATTACATGTTATGCACCACGGGGGGTTTTCAATTTCGAACACATGAAGAACAAGCACCAATCTTGAATTGAGCCACGAGCAATTTGAGTCCGGCACGACTTGGTCCCTTATTTAGCTAGAATCGAAGTGGAGAAGGCTCTCCTTTGCCACAATTGCAAGATGCGTTGGGAATCGAAAACCGAGATTAGTACGAGAAATTCCTCTTTTTTAATAAGACCCCACTAATCACTGGGTTTGACTCAATGGTCGTGGGAAGAGGAAAATGGAGGATTCAAATCTCCACCTTCTCGGGAACTAAAGAGATGACAATTTATTTTCAGATGTGGATTTCGACTCTCATGCCCTGCAAAGAAGTAATGTAATAGAGTGAGAGTTAGAGTAAAAATAGAGTAGGACCAACATAATAAAAATAAAAATAAGGCCCAATTTGTTTTAAGATGTTTTCTTAAAAATAATCGCTTGTATCTTTTGATTTTTTACATAATGAAAAATATTTTCATCATCGACAACAATTTATGTCTAAATATTTTCATGGATGGTGAAAATATATTTCATTTATTCATTTTTTAAATGATTTGAGAGATCATTTTTTAGGGTAAAACCATGAAAATTCCAAAGATAATATATTTATGACAAATTTACCAAAAACTGTTTGTTGACAATAAAAGAACCCAAACTAATACACCTATGATAAATTTAATCTATATTGGTTTCTATTAAATTTTACTATCAAATTGTTATATTGAATGGCACATGACAATTAGCAGATGTACCAATTTCAGGTTTTATCATTCGTTTGTCACTTATGTTTAGTTTGATGGTTTTTCATAATATTAATCTAATTTAGTAGAATGTATATTTGTTACGAATATATTGGTTTGGGGTTTTTGACAGTCAAAAATTTAGTTTAGAATAAATTTGTCACAAATATACTAATTTGAAGTTATTCCTAATCAAATTATTAGTTTTTGGTAAATTTGTCACACTTGTACCAATTTAGCATTTTTCGTAATATTAATTCTTTTTTTAAAAATGTTTTCAAAATAATTATTTTTCGTGAAGTGAACGCACCCTAAAATGCTTGCTAATCGAAATTATGTAGACACCTATTTTCGTTCTTATTGGCCACCAAACCAAGAATTTAATTAGAGGCGAGCTAGATAGATGACATACTTATAATGATCTTTTGTCACCTTCTTATGTACTCTCTCTTTCTAGTTAGTAGAGTAGTCCTCCATCTTAACCAATTGACCTATGATAGCAGGGGGTTTTGGCATTTTCATAAAGACTTTGATCATATATATTGAATGAATTATTGGATATAGTTAAGGCTTTTCCATAAAAATAGGGTTAGTATCATTAGAAATCTCAAATCAATAATTTATAACACATTTATTTCAAATTAATTTTCATCTCATAAGAAATGTTGAACTAATACCATGAGACATAGCTATTCTAAATTAATTTTCTTCTCACCAAAAAAAAAAAAAAAACACACACACACACCACAATGGTATTAGTGACTAAAATCTACTACCTTTTAGCATTTTGTTCAAAATTCCCTTACAAATGAATACATGACAAAACCACCGCCTGCAGCGGTGCAGTTGGCTTGACCTCTCTCCCCCTCACGAAAGGGAGAAGTTCGAATCCTAGAGGCGTCGTTAGGAATTCTTGCCTAGAGTACTGTGGTGATGGGTCCTGCAATCACTCCCCTAGGGTTTGCTCCCCGGCTGTTAGCTTACGGGGTTCACTGGGTTACCAAAAAAAAAATGAATACATGACAAATGACCATGATGGATCTATCGTGAGAAATTCATGTGTGTTCATACACATGCATTTTGACAGAAGGAAAATTTGGATTAGAAGTAATAATATATAATTTTTTGTGAGACGAAAATTACGTGTATCATAGAACACCAATCTAAAATTTTTTGCGAAACAAAAATTAGTTTAAAATAAATGTATCGAGACAGTCACCGTTCTCTAACAATTGTGGAGACAAGGAATTTGAGTTTCATTCCAGCATTTTAAAGTTCGAAAGCAAATTATTGGGTGAATGATTTTCAATATTACGACAAATTCTAAAGTATTGTGCAATTAAATTATCTCGAGTGCTTAATAAGCAAGATGCAGAGGAAAAAAAAAACAACAAAACTTATTTAAAAATACCTATTATAAATTTTATAAATTTTATAAATTTATGTTTTCTGTAAGTCAAATTAGACGAAGTTTTTTTTTGTTGAAAAATTAGATGGAGTTAATAAAAATACCTAATTTAACAAATTTAAGGACTTGATTGTACTTCTTGAAACTTTAACAATTTAATTATATTTTCCTGATAGATTTGGGGGCTCTCAATATGAATATCCTAATTTGTTTTATATATCTCATAGAGGAAAATCTTTTAAAAAAGAAAGAGGTTGCGTGTGACAGTGGGGGGCCTCCACTCCCCCGGGTCATAATCAGGTGCGGCGTCGCCCACGTGTTGGGGCCCGGGGTGACGTCAGATTCGGACGGGGGAGGATGAGTTCGGCCTCTCTAACGGTCGTACGCGTCCCGCGAGCTCGTTGGGCCCCACCCCTGGCGATTCCCGCGCTACCGCGACGCGCGGTTCCCGTGGCGCTGGCGTCACCCAACCCCACGATCGCGATGCCCGCCTATGGCATGCCGCCACGTGGAAACGGTTGGGTCCCCCCGGCCCCCCCTGACAGCCGTGGCGTGACCGCTGCCTCTCCGGAAAAAGCCGAGAAAGAGAGAGAGAGAGAGAGAGAGAATTGACTTTCAAGACCTTAAAAGAAAGGAAGGAGATTCTCTCTCTAATGTTCCCGTTAATGCACATTAATGAAGAAGAGATAAAAGCTACCATAAACAAAAACAAAAAAAATCTCTTTATCGAATTAATCACATCCATTGAATTTACACCGTATTCAATTAGGTCCACGTTATGAACGGCCGGTATGTTTATTCGAGTTCGATTTTATCGATGATCAAGCCAGGTTAGGATCTTGAAAGTCCTTGTTTAGGTTTGTTGGCTATTAGAAGGCCACCAAATAGGCAAATAAAAAGTGACAAGGAGCTGCCTTTGAGGGGATAATTGCATAATCAATCTTGTACATTTCACATCTTACTTTAGGTATTGTTTAGGTCATAACATGCTCCAATAGGCTGTCAGATCTACAATCGGCTCTAATTTAAATCTCAACAAGTGTCAGTTCCGGTACCACGTCACCTTGTCTTATCAGTTATTCAGGTCAAAAAAGGTAGCTAAGTAGAATACAAAACGCGTAGATTATAAATCATACTTGACTAAAGCAATTTTTTTTTTTTTGGGTGCGGGGGGAGAAGATGCTCACTTGTTTTGTACCCCCTTTCGTTAATTATTGGTAATGTATAAAGTATGATGCCGCACAAGAATGTCCTTTTGGTGAAAGTTGCAGGAAGGTGGTGGCCACAAGCTTTTACGGAAATTCTCGTGTAATTAAAACTAGAAATAATGAGATTACAATTGCGTAATCGAATCCAATCGTTTGTCACCCTCGAACAATAATGCTTTTAATTTAATTATTTTTATTATTTATTTAAAAAAAAAAAAAGAGAGGAGAAGACACGTGAATGTCATGCAACTTGCAATTAATAGAAGATATTCCATCTCGTGTCCTTTTCAATAGGATAATTTAGAAAAAATCAATTTGCCCCTTGCCAAACCAAAGCCAAATTATCAAATACTATAGTGTTTTCATGAATTAAATATTAGGGATATCCCAAATTCTAAATAATTACGAATAGAATAAAAGGTATCGGCCGAATTTTGTTCGAACTTATTCATCGCTGCGAATCACGTCGAATTATCTTAATAAATTAAAGGTTGAGTCCACTTTCCCACGCATGCATACGTCCATTCTCTATTTGATGCGAATCTCGATCTGCTGATTCCCCTCGAGCAACCTAGAGATTCTGTCATGAACAACACATATCATTCGCTCCGATTCGACATCGGATAACTCCCTGTCCTCATCAGATCAGCCACTACCTAATTTTTCAACGGGAGTTAAGCTGCTCGGATTAAATCGCGAGACCCTCGAAACCCCACACGTCGCGACCTCGGTAACTCCTCCTAGGGGCCACATTTCAAACCGGCATCATTCTCTAAATCAAAAGGGGCGAAGGAGAGCGATTGATGCGTACCTTAGGGAAGGCGTTGGCCAGCAATGAATGGTGTTTTCCAAAGGATGATAAGGTCACGTACAATGAAGTCAAACAATCTAATCTTATCTTTCTTTGCTATTTTTGCATAAAGTTCCATCTTCGCCTTTGAAAGAGGGATCTAATAGAGGGCAAAAAAAGAGGGCTAGACCCCTACATTAATTTACCCTTTCTAATTCCTAAAGTAGGATCTAGAGCACATTTTCCCCCACCTTATTTTCCTCCAAATAGAATAGATTCTGGATCGATTGTACTTTCCCATTTTATTGCTAAATTAAGTTGAATTGACGTGACGTCGTTGCTCGCACAAATCTTACCGAAGCACGTGAATCGATGGGCCGATTGAGTTGTGTTAGTATTTCCTATTGATGAAATGCTAAGTATTTTGATTATAATGAATTTTTAATACAAAGAAGCATTTGTTCTTTTTATAATCGAATGATCTAGGGAGACGTAGCGCTCACCCACCTTCGAGTTTGAATTCTAAGTCGGTCACTAATGATCTGTCCGTGTGCAATTCCACGACCTATTATGCTTGAGCTAGAATAGTTTGATTGTAAATGAACGTACCTAGAACACTCTGTATGCCAAAAAAAAAAAGGCTCAGGCCACAGATTTTCAACTTGGACCCACTCGAAAGCTATGTAGCATGGACACGTCGGGACAACAAGTTAGTACCGACCTTGAGCCCCAGCGCGGCCTGCCCCTTGATCAAGTCTAATATCAAACTCTTTGAAGCAAGAATCTAGAAGCATTCATGGGCCTTGAAGCCCATTTTCCACAAGCCCATATTGCCGGTCATTCTTATGTTTATTTATTTATTAATTTTGGCAAATTTTTTTTTTTTTGGTTTCATACCAATTAATGAAAGATCGGACCTGAGTATATCCTAAAACTACTTCGTCTGAACTTTGAGATATAAAAACTCAAGGATAATTCCAACTAGGTAGGGAAGAAAAAGATTTACCTGCGAACTTGGGGAGCCTTGGGCAAAGAAGGTAGACGTCATGTCACATCTTTGGAAGTGGCTACTGCTTGTTAATCTAGTATAGTAGCCGCTCGCATCTCGGGTAACAAGGTGGAACTCGCAAGGGTTCCTGCCAAGTCGGCCTGTACTTTGCACAGTGTCTGAAAACCGACTTATCGGCCTAATACCCCAGGTTTCCAAACACTGTGCCGCCAGCCCTTTGATCAAGTCTAGTGTCGAACTCTTCGAAACTAAATGCTAAAAACATTCATGGGCCGTGAGGCCCAATTACCACAAGCCCATATTGATAGTCATTGACTCATTTTTAGGTTTTTTTTTTTTTTTTAATTTTTTTGTGGCCATCTTTTGTTTCGTAGCAAATGATGAAAGATCTGTTTCCTCGTATTACCGCCAGCCGGCCTGCGCTCCTTGTCTCTCTCGCTCTCTCTCCCTGCTGCTACGGCGAAGTGGCCCAAGGTCAGTCTCTGGTTCTTGAATTCGTCTTCTTCCTTCGCGTTCGAGCCTTGTTTTTGCCCTGTCTGCGTCGAGCAATTCGATTCCGCGGTACCCATCACGAACCCGCTTTCGTTTTGGCCATGGTTGGAACTTGGAGGTGTCATTGCACTGTGATCGCTGAGCGCGCGGATTTCGGTATTCAAGTTTGGTTTTTTCGCTAGTTTCGATGCTCTGCGCGACGGAATGAGATGTGGGCTGATGTGGTTTTTGCAATTCGATGTCGAATGACTGTTTTAGCTTCAATGCGTGTGTGGGTTGGTCATGGTGGAGAGTGTTGATTGAGATTGGTTTGGCTTCCGTTCCTTTATAAAGGGTTGATGATGGTGGAACGGAACCTTGCGGGGGCTTTTGACTTAATGTGTGCTGACGATCATTGCCAAAGTAAGTTACCTGCCGAGGGCTAGAAGGAGTTTTGACTGTGAGTGTGACTTTGTTCGTGGTTGCAGATGGCGAGGGTCTCTTCGATGTTGACGATGGTGAAAGCATACTCGGTTCCACTGATGCTCTTCATTGGAGCCATGCTGTATCAGCTCGTCATTATTCCCAACACATTCCCTCAATCTCACTATGATGGTATCTCCGCTCGCTACTTGATCCCCCAATATATGGGAATTGGGAAGCATTCATTGTGTTTGCTTTGAGGATTTCATGTGATTGATCTAGCTGTAGTAATGAGTTTTTATCAGAGGTTATCTGATTTCTCTTTTGTTTTTGGGGTTCAAAAATTGTAGTTTTGGCCTTGAAGAGGCATAGTTCTATTGAGGAAGTAGAAGAGGCGTATGAGAAGCTTGTCTCATCCGGGTCAGTTTTACTTTCTTTAAGTTGATTCATATCCTGGTATCATTTACAAGTTTTATTGCGCCTGTGTTTTTTAATTATGATGGACGTTCATAATGTGTATCAATAACAATTTTGGTCATTTACAACCCTGTGCAACTTCATCGTTTTGGCCACCATAATGATCTCAGGAACTTAGATGGGGAACCGCAAAAGTCATCCAACTTTATAAAGGTCAGCTCATTATTTGATGCAAAATGCTCCTACTATTTAAGCCTTCACTCGAATTGCCTCTGTGCCTCTTTGATCAATTTTGGAGTCATGGCGACACCATCCTATAACTTTCTTGTTCAATATCAACTAACTTCCTGTGATGCTGTTGCTCAATGGGTACCGGTAGCTTTTCATTGCTTTGTACAAATACAACCAACATGCTTCCTACGTCACTGATTGCAAAATTAGAGACCTTAGAAAGATTGACTATGGGAGCACGTGGCCTGAAATCCTTCCCTTTAATCTTTTGTTGTGATGCCATCTCTTTGTCTCAAAAGAAGGTTTAGAATGATTTTCATCCTTATTTTGCTTTACAACAAGGAAATAACTGGCAAGATGTACTTAGTTGGCAACAACAATGTTTACTCGTGTATCAGTTCTCTGGAATGTTCTATTATCAATGTGTGTACCTCTTTGGGTGTCTTAGAATGCTAGAATCACCAACAACATGTGTAGATTTTGTGCGTCTCCTCTAGAGTGTGGTGCCTTATCCCTTTGAAATATGATCACAACTTTGCTCCTTCTATCCATATGTTATGTGGGGAGTGAATAGATTTCTAAGTGTTTTTGACAAAAAGAATTATCTTTCTGCAACTATAAGGGGTTCATTGTGTAGGCTTCTCTCAAAACAGACAGGGAATTTCGTATGGTCCTACTAGTTTCCACATCCTTTTTCCTCTTTCTGAAAGTTGTGAACAGTTGTTAACTGTAAGTTGCCTTTTGGAAATAATTCTTTCATAGCCAAAACTAATGCCCTCTTCCGCAAAAGTTTTCTGTTGCTGGCATAAATGCATGTCTTGAACTGAAATGACTGCAATCAGGGGTATTTCTTTCAATGTTAATTTGGAGTGTGGCAAAACTTCACCATGCTTGTTCTTGGACATCACTTTTTGTCGCTGAAATTTTCATATACAAAACATAGTGTCCATCTTTCTAGACTGATTTTCAGACAAGTTTGTTCTTCCCCACCAATTTTTCATTTTTTGTGGACTTCGACTTTTTGGTACTTTGCCAAAAAAGGTGGTGGTTGCTTCATGTTTCCCACTACAATTTCACGGTCAACTTAATCGTATTAATCTTTAATTCCCTTTTTTTTTTTAGCCCTGTCAATTTATTTGCCTTTGAGTCATATTGCTCTTTTCTGGAGACTTTATCGTGCAATGGATCCACAATTTCTCCATTAGTCTTGAACTAGCAGTTACGGTGGAATACTAGTGGCAAAATATTCCCTCATGAAGTTCTAACCTATCTACACATGTGAATTTTCTTGTCTTCTCTTTTGTTTTTCCATCCTGTTTTCTCTCATCTGCAGGATTATTCAGGTCCTGTTTCCATTGCCATTGAGTTTCCAGTTGACAAATATAGACCCCATTTCATTTCATGCTTTGCAGATTCGTTATTCTTATGAGCTGCTGACCAATCCCATTTGGAAAAGAAATTATGACATGTTTGGCATTGAAGAGCAACATGTGAGTGGTATTTCTTAGTGATACTGATAGATGTGTTATGTGGAATTTTTCATACACTATTTATCTACTGGAGAATACATGTAGATGGAGTACGACATCTAACTTATTTGTCTGCAGGATGTGATTGAAAAGGCCAAACAGCAATATGCTGGGAAAAGCTATTCTGAAGTGCAACTTCCGTTACTAGATGCCGCTGCTTCTGGTGAGTAAAAATATATATTATGATTTCTTGGTCATCCTTTTTTGGATTTAGATCGGAAGTGGTTATAAACTTATGCTTACACCAAGCATTGGTTGAGCTTACAGACAATTTCTTCCTTTTCTGATCAGACACTGGAGACGAAGCTTTTAATGCCATTACCTTAAAGGATGTTCTTACGTCTGAAATTGACAGCCCATGGCTATTCATGGTACAACTGCTGCTATCTACGTCTTATCTGGGCTTTTAATCCAGACTTCTTTTTATATAGTACTCACAATTTCTCTTGGTGCATCTCTTTTCCATTGTTGTTTTAGATTTTGTGGTTTCTGTGAAATAAGGACAATTTCATTTTAAATGCATTCTTCCATCTGCTCAGGCAGTTCTCTCTCTTCTTTTTTTTTTTTTTTTTTTTTTTTTGTTGGGGGGGGGGGGGGGGTGTGTTCTTGTGGTGCAGGAGGGAGGGAAGAGCAATCGATTGCAAAATGTTGCACCCAGTAACTGAGAACCATCAATAGGACTGGCCTTATATACTCTGGTAGACAAAATTAAAGAAAAGAGAAGCAGCCTATGCTATTGTTGTTGTAATATTGTATATGTTGTCAAAATTATTCTGTGGGCCCAGGGCTTTGATATAGTTTGTTTTATGAGTTGATAAAGAAAATTGATAATACAGGTTAGCTAATTGATATGTTTGCTCGAATTCTAGATATTACTGATTTGTTGATAGAATAACAACAATGATAAAACCATAGAGATTCTTGCATTTTATGAAATGGGAGAACGTTGTTGATTGGTTGAGTTGTAGTTGATGAAAATGGTAAACCTGTAGAGCTATTAATCATCTATGATGAATTTGGTGGAGGAAGATAGGGCTTCACGTGGTGCCAACACGTGCAAAAATCAGTCAAGACCCAAAAGACAGCTCAATTATAGGATTCCTATGTGAAGCATTTAAATTATGGTCAAGAGTGACAGAAAGAGCATGAAGGATGCCTTAATTGGATTGTCCATACGTGGTGCACTTATTTTAGAAGTTACCTATCAATTAAAGTATCTCAAGCAGATGAACCTTGCATTTCAGTTGGAGGGTCCCTCTAGTTGCAAAATTTTAGAAGATTGATAGTGGCCAGTTGATAAGCTGGGTTGTAATTTTTAGGGACCTTTCTGCATTATTTATGTTAGAATGTTTAAGTATTATTATGCCTTATTCTTAGAGCTTAAAATTTTATAATAGTGGGCAGAGTTCCAGAGAGTTTTTACATGGTATCAGGGTTGGATATCCTAAATTCAATTTTCTTAAAGCTCCTTTATTTGCCTCCCATTTTATTTCCATGCTTAAGTATTAAGCCAAAGTCCAACCTACGTATGAGGGGGAGTGTTAAAATATCTGCATATCAAACCATTCTTTCATCTAATAGTATAAGCATTTTCAGAATTGTTGAGTGGTTCCACAAAAATTTAATATTGAGGGACTTAAATTGAACCATAAACAAACCAAAACCACAATATTTGTGATGTTTGCATGTTTTTATGCTTGTCGCGTGTTTTTCCTTTTTGTACTATATTTTCCTCTCATCTCATGTAGTCCAGCAAATAATTTACTTAAAGCATTTCATTCTAGATATACTCATCTGGGAGCAAGTGTTGTGCTCATCACTTTGGCATCTGGAAAAGAATAGGTACGTTCCTAATTCATAAGAATTCACTGTTAAGTCTTAGTCTCCTAGTTCTCAAATTTTGTTTATCGTTTCTCTAGATAATTGAGCTGCCGAGTTGTTCGGTACTTATCCATGATATTTAGTTAACATGGATGCATTATTCAGTTGTAAACTTGTAAACGCAGTTTCAGAAAAAATTGCTGCACTCTTCTTCTTCTTAAATCCTGAACTCTTCCATTCTGTGCAAGCCCATCACTCTTCCTATCAATGAAGTGCTTGTTGGGTCATTTGCTTTTGTGCTATTCATGCTCAGAGTCATCTTCTTATGGCTAGTTGTTATTTAAAAAAGTAGAATACGTGCAACTGATATCAATTCATGTTTATATTGGAGAGAAAAAATTGCTTTCACCTAATTCTAACAATTTACTTCTTAAAGTCTTGAATTTAAGTCTAGATCTGTTGTTTTTCATTTTCCTTCTCTAGATCTTCATTCATATGTACAATTTTCAAAGTTTTGGCCTATAGTACAAAGAAAAGTGGGAATGTTTCCGGTCATGCTAAACTTTTTTCTCACAATGCAATATGAGCACTCAAAAGTTATTCAAATTATTAGGATTAAAGAGATTTGGAGTAAATTTTATGCTGAAGCAAACAGAATTTTCAGTAATGATAGCTGCTTCACATCTTGCGATCAGTATGATGACTAAAGAATTATCACTTTTGTTTCACCATGTGCTTTCCCTTTATCCTGTTCCCCTCTAAATTACATTCAGCTGCTCTGTTGGATGGAGTTGCAAATACTGGTGCGGTGGAACTTGGTGAAGTTCAACTTGCAGCATATCTTGCTGAGAGAAAACCAACAGGACAGTTGTTTTACAGGAATGGTAAGATATTTGGATGTATCTCTATTAGTTTTGAATTTGGTTGTGTTGGATAGAAATCTTTTGGACCATGTGGAAGGTAATATCTAGCATGTCACCAAAATAAAGAAGCCCTTGATTTTTCTCTTTACGTATCAAACAGAAAAAAAAGGAAGGTTTGTGATTGCCATTATATCAAAAGTTGATTTCAGCAACATACTGTGTGAAGGTGATTGCACAACCATTTAAGTTGTTGGAGAGCAACGACTTTTAGATTTTATATCGCGAGTCAGCATCCCCCCTCACATGAAGGCCGCTAGGACAACGAAGGCCTTAAGCATGTGAAACACAATATGTAAATGAAAAAAATTGATTAAATCCATTATATAAATAAAGGAAACTGAAGGGAGAGAATGAAAAATTAAACTCAAGACCTCTGGTGTGATTTATATTTATTCTTAAATGGAATAACACATTCCAAAAGCCTGTTTGTGTCCACAAACTAGACATTAGTTTTTCCTTTGATCCTAGGAAATTATTAGAGGACATCTAGCAATGCACCTATGCTTGCTTCTTATAGAATTCTCCCAGCACCTATGCTTGCTTCTCATAGAATTCTTCCAGTGTTGACTTCATGGATAAAGTGTCTAAAAAGCCAGGCAGCCCATCTTATGTGGTACCTTGTTTTATAGTTATAGGGGCCAAGATCTAAAAATGCTCTTTATTTTCCCTAAATGCCTTGGGTTTCCTTTGGATGGGAAGACCAAAAATAGTCTCCTATTTATCTTTTCAATTGGCGGATTGGGTTGAATCGAACCATCATTGGCATCCGTCCAGTATGCTTTATTTAGAGGAGGAATGCAATATGCTTTGATATTCATTTGTCACAAATTTTGAGCAATCAAGAAGCAAGACAGGAATATGTGTTAAGCTTATTTCTTTATGCAAGGTTTTTTTCTTATCTTTTCACTTGTATTTCTATCCAGTAAAGAGAGAGTAATAAAGATGACATTGCACTCAATTTGCTTTGTTATTAATTTGAGAAATTTACTGCAGGTATTCCTTCAGTTATTGCTTTTCCACCTCAATGTAGAAATGCAGACTGTCTAGTTAGGTGAGTTTCACTAACTAGCCTGTTTTGTGCATTAAGCTTTGTTTCTGAGTGTTTGTGTTGGTTGTGGAAATGCCTTTCCGATGGAGGGGCTATGACTACAAGTTCTTCTATTTCTTCTAAATGGGAAGAGAGGCATGAGTAGAAATTACCTCGGAATTTTTCATAGGTTTGAAGGAGAATTAACTACGGATGCAGTGACCGATTGGTTTGCAACGGCCATACTCAGTTTACCTCGCATTCGATACTACTCTAAGGAATCACTCGTAAGTTACAGATTCCTTACCAGTTCTTATGCACACTGACAGTGTGCATGTTCTGTTTTCTGTCGTCACTTTTGCAGAAAAAGATTATGCTATCTGTAGGAAGAGAAGACAATGTTTTGACTGCATCTTCATGTATCATCATGGTTGTTATTCTATAACATTTGTGGTACAAAGCGCTGTTGAATAAGTTGAACAAGCCAGATCCAGATCCAGATTCTTTTGATAGAAACAACTTATGGACATCAATTTCTATTTTTACTGTACTTAGCTTTCTGATTGATCTTCATGTACCTCACCTATATTTTGATAAAAATGAGAACTAAACAAAGTATTATTGGCGGAGCAGAACACTTATTTGAGAAAGAAATTACCGATCACATATATGGAACTAGTTGTCTTCAATCGTTTCCTGATTAATATACTTATAGTTTATAAGTATTATCTGTTGCAATCAAAGGCAGTATATTCAGTTTAGTTATCACTATCCAATTGCAAAATCGACCTATGCTCTTTGAGTTCCCATTCTTTGCCCTTTGATTCTCTATTATCTATCTCTAGTCAACTTACCTTTCCATATCAAACAACAGTCAGCTGTTTGCTTTAAATAGTCCCATCCATCCACGTAGCTAAGGAAAGAAGGTCCATCTCTAGTCATCTTAGCTTGTTTGTTTCGTGTATGTTCAAGTTGAATCAATCAGGCCCCTAACTGCCCCCTTCGTTTAACTATTTAAATCTATTGTGCTTACCCTAATGAAAACTGCAGGTTAGAGGCCCTTGATTATTTATCTATCTGAAGCAATCTTTATGTTGGAATAGTACAGAGGCGAAAGATTACATGCTGATCTCTTCCTTTGTCTTCCTTCTTTAATTCTGTTATTAGAAGTTTCATTTAATCGGTTACATATATTATTGTTATCTTTTTTTTTCTTTTTTTTTTTTGGGGGGGGGGGGGGTGTTGATGGGTTGAGTTGGGGTATAGATACAGGTAGATGGTTTGACACTAAAGTTCTTGTTAAAAAATATCCTAGGTACACTTTTTGGGGTTAAAAATATTCGAGATATATATGGTGGGCCTGGGCCCCTCTTCCAACAGTTCTATACTTTTGGGGACAACGATTATTTGATATGGTCTCTGAGCTTTGGGTCACTCCCTGTTGTTTTGATTCTGGTTGTTACTCCTTGCTTTGTTGTTTGATGCGGTACATCTATGTCCTAAGTTTCACGTGTAAGTTCTGGCTTATACTTGAGATGGAATGTTGATACAGTATGGCCAATGGGCATGTTTTCAGGCATTATAAGCCTTTGTTGAAATGGTAGTCTTAACTATCATGTCGTGCTTTATTCTTTTCTTTGGGTTCTTGCAGATCTTGTACTTGTTCTAAATGTTGGCGTTATGCTTTTTGACATAGTATGTTACCCTTGTGATAAACTACTCCTGCGAAAAAGAGAGAACGTTAGGACCTTATACAGTCCTTAGTTTTTCATATTACTACTCTCATCGGAGGAGAAAATTATTATGCAACTTATGTCATAAAAAATCCTTAACTCTCTCTAAATTCTTCATAACTAGGAGTATGTATGGTCATTCCACATCTCCACAGGTTAATATTCTAGTGTTCAGATTCAACATTTTTTGATCAGTCTCCATGTATGTTTTAATGAGATATGTCATGTCAGATACCAGATATCTCTCTCCTTTTCTCATTCACTTCTTTTTATTCTTCTTCTTCTTCTTTTTAATTAACAACTAAGATTAAAGCGTTTCACTCATTCACCTAGTTGCTTGTTATGATTGTTTCTTGCTTCCTTCACTTAATGGTGGGAAATACACTTGCAGGGACAAGCTTTTATTGCAAAGACCAGCCCTCATAAGGTACTTGGTTGATCCTACAAGTTGGGAATGTGTATTATTTTTTTCACCTGATTTTACACCGAGTTAGTGATCTTGAGCGACCATTTAGTATAACTGAGCAACTATACCTTTGTCGGTGAAGCTTGAAGTGATTGGAGAAAGTGGTTCATGTACCTTAAAATCGGCCAGCTTTTCTGTCCAAAAAAGAAAAAGCATGACAGCTTGTCTTGCAAGCCTATTAATTTGTTCTTTATGCATAATTAGGTGTGCACTTTTGGCAAATACAATCTTCATGCTTCTCTCTTTCATTGATGGTACATTTGTTTTCTCATTATAATACGGAGTAAATGCGGACCCTCTATCCATCAAGAAACAAGAATGCTTATTTTTCTTTTGTTAAAATAAATTTATCCAAGCAGCAATCAACCTGAATTTTAATGGCTGCAATAAATGTTGTCTCCTAACTTTTAAAGCTCCGATATCTCTGATTCTATCTGTTGTGAAATTTCTTACACAGCTAAACACTGTTTTTTGTTTTGACTTTGGGGGTCAGCTATTTCATGCAGTTGCATGAGTTCAGCCATGATGTAACATTTGGCCAGATGTCTATATCATGTGTTGACCTTGTGGTCATTTATGGGTGGAGGTCGGGACTTGTAGCTTAAGATCAAAGGCTCGATCCCTCGAGAAAGCAAAAAAAAAAATGGAAAGAAGAAGAAAAAGAAAGAGAGAGAACTATCTTATTTGGCACATATGAACCTTTATCAATCATGAAAAGTGATTGGCCTATTGATGGTACTCTTGCAAAGATTGAGATTCCTGCATTACCCCTCCCCATATTACCTATAAAAGGAAATCAGTTGTTCGTATAACTTAATTTATGTAACTTACATTTGTACATTTAAACGTTGCACACTTCCTTGTAGGTAAAGGTTATTTTCTTCTCAAAAACGGGGGAACGTGCCACTCCGTTTGTGCGAGTTGCTGCTAAGAATTATTGGGCTTATGCATCGTTTGCTTTTGTACTGTGGAAAGAAGAGGAATCTTCCTTTTGGTGGAATGCGTAAGTTGAAAAGGATTGGTTTTCCCTTAGATGATGTACCTTAATTTGTTGCTTTAGTTTGCTTCCATCAGTAGCATAAGTTGTGCTTTTCTAATTTTGATGCTAGGTTTGAGGTGGAATCTGCACCTGCTATTGTAATTTTGAAAGATCCTGGCATCAAGCCTCTTGTACACCATGGTATTCCTTATTTTGCTGAATATAGATAAGGTTGATTAGATGGCGATTTTTTCCATTTTCTTCAGGGTGGGAGATGCAATTCCTGCCCATCCAATCTGATGGGATCCCTGCTCTCTATTTCATTTATAGACAGAAAAAGATTGTGCAAGTGTAGTCTTTAGACACTTTTCTTCCTGTCAGAGCTTGAGTAGTCCCCAACACATACAACACTAAATTATAATGGCGGTTCTCAGATGAGATAATCACAATGACCTTGGTGTCCCTAAAGAGGAGCTAACTTTTACATCGAGAATGAAAAGAATTGCACTTGCATTTTCCACTTTGAAGGCCAATGAAAATGGTTGATGATTTTAGCGTCACATTGTAAAGATGTCCTCTGTATGCCAAATCATGAATTTTCTGAAGGCTGTCTGAAACCAAGCGCTGCATGTTGCTTTTGGTCTGAAACCAAGTGCTGCATGTTGCTTTTGAGTGGCAAAAAAAATTAATCTCCTGCTACTTTCTAAGAACAGATGTATGCCCAAGGATTTTGCTAATTTTCTACATGTTGCAATGATTAGGCCCAAATAGACAAAATTTTCCATTCATAAATATTCCACAGCAAAGTTAGGCTTGCATTTTTCATCTAGAAAAGTTTACACCCTTTCTAAGAAACAGGGTTGTCTTTTCTCTTTTTAATCTGTTTCTATTACTGACAAAAGAATTTGTTTGACAATTAACACTGTGGGAACTTGCAGGACCAGTCAACAACTCTTGGTTTTCCAATATGATAGAACAGAACAAACATCAAGGTGATGCAAGGGTTCTATGGTTATTGGTTTTCTCATTATGTCTGATGAAAGTTGCTGTCTTCCTGCTGTACTATATGATTGAACTTTGTAACGTCTGAAGGAGTATGTGACATTGACTTGCACGATTGTTAATTGAATGGTATGGTATGACATGAGAGTGGAGACTCTTGGAGCTAAAACAAGATAGTAAATTGGGTACCCTATTTCATGGTACCAAAAAGTTCGAGAAATTTTTCCTTTGTTTAGGAACTTTCCCTTCTTCTTTTCTGTGATTTCTTGCATCCACTTTTGTGAAATAGAATATTTTGTCAGCTGGATTAATGAAGGTTAATGTTTCCGAGTTCCTAGAATTCTGAGTACAATAAGTTGGACATGGTTATCCCTTGCAATTTTGGTAATTATGTGCATCTATTTTGGTTTGGTTTTTCTAAAATACAATCTGGTTGCACAGGAATAGTTATGCAGTGTAATTAGTTTTATTCTGTAGTTTGTCTTTTTTTGCTTGGAAATTAATTTTCAAGGGTATAATTAATCAATTAAGCTGCAAACAGGAACTGTTAATGGTTGACTATGTGAACTGGTATCATGTTGAAGTAGCCCTTCCTGCCAACCCCATTTCTAATGTAAAGACTCATTACCTTGACAGGATGTTGATAGAAGGAATTTATGTAGCAGTTGTTCAAAATTCTTTAATAATGACCTCCTGTACTCTGGACATCTTAGGAGGTAGTTGCAACTTGCATGGGGCAGATTGATCATTGATGGTATACTTTTATTTGGCTGATGGGCTATCTTGTCATGATGAAACTAAGGACAAGAAGGCATTTAATTTGAATTGTTGGGATTAGAATGAGTCAAAAGAGCACAAAATTATTTTTTGTTTTTGAAAAATGGGGAAGTCCTCTTTAAAATGTG
Organism: Eucalyptus guilfoylei; assembly: GCA_016097605.1. Lineage (NCBI taxonomy): Eukaryota > Viridiplantae > Streptophyta > Magnoliopsida > Myrtales > Myrtaceae > Eucalyptus > Eucalyptus guilfoylei. The sequence continues at coordinate 3,463,542 of CM027861.1, forward strand.
CAATTCCATATTTGCAGAACTTCCTCAACTGAGGACTGTAACATCGCATGAACTGGGTTGCGACGCCAGAGGTTATTCCCGAGCTGGAGTTAATGTGGAATCATGGTACTGTGTGATACTTGCGGGGAGACTCAGTCGGGAGCTAAATGAAATGCGCCGAGTAAGCATCCCTTGTTTCTCAGATGAATTAAGTATACTTTATATTTTGCTTCTAAGCTTTAATTACAACATCAACATATGAGATTTAAGCATAAGGTTTTGATGCAAATACACAAATTGGATAGGATCTAAATAGTTTCACATTCTGCTTACCTTTCATTTTCATCCATTCATATTTTCTTCATCAAATATCTATATGCTTGCTTCTAGCGATGGCTTGTAGGTTCTCTGTTGTAGACCCTTTTTTAATTGATGCAAGACTACACAGCTGTGCTTCTGAGATCCCTTGTGGATATAACCCTCCAGCTGGGACCAGAGTTGACTCCTTCTTGTTCTTGCGGAAGACATGGATAGATGGAGAAGCAGTGGGGTCCATCCCTTCTCCTTAATCCAATTGTGATAATTTTCAAAGAACCTCAGTACTTTTTCCATTTTGAATTTGGAGCTAGTTTCCTGAAAAAGTTTAGCTTTCTCAAGTTCTAAGTCAATCATTCCTCTGCCATGATTTGTTTTGTCTATTTGTCAGATGCTTTCATTTGAATCTGTTAAAATGAATATTTCTCAGCAGACATGGCAAGAATTCATGTTTTCTTTAAATAAGTAGTGTTCACTTTAATCTCTTTTGACTTTTTGCATGGCTGTTACCCTTTTTTGTCCTAAAACAGCCACTACTTGAACCTGCTTTTATTGTCCTTTTTTTCTCAGGGAAGCTATTTGTACATAGCTTCCAGAGACCAACTGGCAAATTTTGATCTTCAAAAAGGTAAAACCAGATGCTATCCCTGCTCAGCAAGTGAGGTCAATATTTTCTCCTTTGACACCACTGCTGGCCAAAACTAAGGCTTAAACAAAGTACTGCTCTACTGATTTGCAGCAAAGTTCTTATGAGACAAAGATCTGATTGAGATAATTCTGTCTCACATTTTCATAACATGTCGAATGAAAGAAATCTTGAAAGATAAAGCTTCAATGTCCTCACCGGTAAATCATGTTCTGAATGGTTGACAAGTCCCTGAATATTGAGGGCCAAGGCAAGGCAAAGGAAATGGTTAACTAATATAGTTGGTTGAGAAACCTTTGTCTCTTTGAGCGGACATGTCAAGATTTTAGTGCGCTTACATTGGCAGGAAGAGGAGGTGAGCTGCTGGTTTTGTGGTGCCATGCATTTTGTGATGTGGCATTAAATATTCTTGAATAGTTTATCTCAGTCAATGTGTTAATTGTCTCTGAAAGGCCTGAAATGAATTTTCCAAAAACAATTTCATGTACACATAAAGTTTCACAACCTTTTGATATTGTTTTCTAGCTAAAAAGCTTAAATTTTAATTTTTAATAGTTTATCTGGAATTATTAAATAAGATTTTATCTGTGGTAGTTCCTTCCCTGATCATCTTTTCAATTTCGCGATTGCAATATTTCACACCTTGACAGACTATGTGCAGGATCCAAGAAACGTTATCTAGTGATGGTGAGTTAAGTTCAACTGACAATGAGGAATCCCCGATACATGCAGCTGTTGCATTGAAAGAAAAGCGGCTCACTTTTACATGGCTTAATGGGGAATCCCAGCAAGTGAGTCTGTCTTTATTTGTTTGCAGTCAATTTGTTATTTTGTTTTTATGTTTTCTCGTTTAGAGTATGGTCAACTTACGATTGACATGTTTGATGCATGTATTATGCCCATCTCGGAATTCCTTATATTTTGCATGCAAAAGATTTTGGTTGTCCTTATCTCTAAATGGTCACCTAGCTAATGGATGTGCCTGACGGAGTTGTTGGCGCTCATAGTTATTTGTGCAGAATGAAGTTTCAATTTTTTATCCTTGTAATGCCACGGAAAAATTGGATGGTTCTCAGAGGATTCATATATGATGCACTCATTTAGGCAGGTCGAATTTGTTGGAAATGGCTCCCCGTATGTAGTAACAACCGTAAGCAGAAGTATACTGCAGTCTATAGAGTCGTTATACTGAATACCTTACATCTAATGGCATGTCAGAAGTGGAAAAGCTGGTCTCGTAATTTTAGCAAAAATGAATACTTTGAAAGCATCCATGTCACCACGCATTTGTTGGGGATGTTGCTCAACATGTAACATTACGGATAGTATGTAGACATAGGCGGAATCTGTTTGATTGTAAATTATGCTATTCCCATTCGCCACAACTTGGTGGACATCTGTGATAATTGTTGATGGGTCTACCACTAATATCGCCTATTTTTTCTTCCCAGAAATATTGCTTATTTTATCTTCAATCAGAAACCAGCTATGATACATGTGGGCCCAGACAGGACGTTGCTGATGTGCCTAGGTTGTTCATTATACGTTACAAGAGAAACTCAACAGAGGAAAACACTGCGGTTAAGAAAAACCCCAGAAATATGTGGGATGCATTGCTAGATGAGGATGTGGATCCTGCAGCACAGCTTGTTGCAAGGTATAACGGCTCCAGCGAAATTCCCGAGGTACAGATATCTTTATGTTGTGGCAGGATTGTCTGTCATATTGTCACTTGGTGATCTCCATTTCTTTTCGCTTAATACAATGTTGTCTGTGCCTGTGCAGATTATTAAATGGATTTCCAGTATAGTCAAGGATGGTGACTCCAGAGATCTCCCATTCTATGTAAGCAACCTTCTCTTACGCATAGGCATTATTATAATGATGTAGTTGATTGGAGATTTGGGATTTGATGCCTAATAATACCATTTTTTTGTCTCTTTCTTTTTTAGCGTCCTATCATGTCATTAAGGAACCTTTTAGTTTTTCTTCTTTATCTAATTGACAATAGGTACATCTCATAGCTCCTGCAACTTCACTTTATAACAGGCAATATAGATCTACTTTTACTTGGCCCCATTTAGTATTTTTCATTTTTAAAGAAGCTCTTTGATAGTTGATTTTGAAAAGCCAGGTAATCATGCCCTTCGAATTTGCTATTGCGAGAGTTTAATAACATAATTTTGTCTGAGAAACTAATAGAATTTAGTCATTTGGAATTGTATCTGTTAACCTAAAAACACTAATGCATGACATCTGGTTTCAGGATCAACTTTTTCATTTTTCTGCTGCCATGATATTTGTCAGGCTACCTCATTACCATGCATGAAACCCATGTATTTACATGTTGATTTTGGGGTGCAAACATCGCAAATTGCCCACCTCATCTGACCAAATTTAATTTCATCAGAAGTTCTAATGAATATCCTCGGCTCATTGTACGTACACCTTTTCAATGTTCTTAATGCATCTTCAGAGAACAAAGACTCCTGAGCTTGTTCCTGAGGACGAAGAACCCATGCTTTTCAAAGGTGCTCAGAACATCTTATCCAAGGGTACAGGAATGAAGCAGAAGATCCGCAGCTTTGTGAGAGGATTTTATGATCGCCTGGGAGATCCTAGGATCGGTCCGTACTTGCTTTTAGGAGCATTGCTGTCCTTTGGTGCCATATGGCTGCGTAGAAGTCAACCAAGTCGGCCAAGTCAACCAGATCAATCAGAACAGCCGAGTCAGCCAAGTCAACCAGATCAATCAGAACAGCCAAGCACGAAGGTAAGCTCCTGAAATCAATTTATTCTTTCAGCAATCAAAAAAGCCAACCCATCATCTTCAATTGTATTATTCTATTCTGTTTGGAGATGTTATGGTGAACTGTTATGGTCACCATATATATTCATTATCTTGGAAGACGAACTTGGTCATCAAGTCAGAGCTATATAATTGGATGCAGCCATGGTGGCTGATATAAGATATAAATTCTCAATTCTCATTTTACACATGCTTGTACAATATCTCCGCAGGAGGAAGCTAAAACTAGACGCAGAGCACGACAGAGAACGACTTCAAAAAAAGATGCCCCTTCTTCAATTACTGATGTGGAACCTAAAGATGCTTACCAATTGCCACTTTCGGATCCTGATTCCGACTAGTCAAGATGCTTAATCTCAGCAATGGGAGTGGTCAGATTTGAACATACAAGAAAGTTTAACTTGTTCACCACACGAGACAGCATACCTGGGGAGGCAAGCGACGATCATTGCTGGTCTTAGCTTCACTTTGGAGGATCAAAACGACCTTATCTTATGAAGGAAAGTACATGTGATGGAGAACTGCTTGCACTTGCCTTGTTCATTCTTTGCTCCACAACTTTTTTTTGCACAGACATAGATGCTAAATCATTGCCCTTTGTTGGACCGAATTTGTTAATTGCCCTAAGCTATTGGTCCAATATTAGTGCACTCGAATAATGGAATTATTGCAGAAGTTGCCATTTTTAATTCGCTTCAGTCTGGATGAATTCTGGTGAAGTGTTAAAAACTTAAGACATAGTTGCTTTCATTTAAGTGCACTCTCATGTGAAAAGTGATCCTGAATTTTTTTTCAAAAAAGTGCTTGAATATTTGCTCCAACCCCCAATCAGTTGACTTGCTATGGAGTGATTGCTGGTGCAGGTGTTTGAGGAGACGGTATTTTTTGTGATTGGTAGATCATGAGATAGTGACAGGTGATGCCACCGACCGATTAAAAGTCACATAAGTTATGTCAAGTAGGATGAAATTCATAACACGAACAAAGATGATCATTGCAACCGTTTTGTATCCATAAGACAGTTTCCCTTGCTTGACGGGTTGCTATCAGCATTACAATACAGTATGCAGGAAGCCAATGAAAATCCAGGACAACTTACAGGTTATAGCCTATTTACGTGCATCCAGCGAAAAAATTGCATCTTCGACAGAGGAGTTGCTAACGAGTTTCATTTGCAAAACTGCCAATCCCAGGAAAATTTATTATTCATATGCATAGTTTACAAGAGAACAAGAGATTTGAGACGACAAGACTACACAAAATTCAGACATGGGACAATCGACATTTAACAATGGTGCACATGGGTACAAATTCTCGCAAACAATTGCTCTGTAAGAGCAATCGAATTCGCTATAATCTTGATAAAAGAAGGATAATAAGCATACAAAATTACACTGCTCGAAAAAATGTATTTGAATTCTACATAAATGCCCGCATTCCTCTCATTTGAAACTCTTTATGAACTATCTCTTTTCCTCGTAAAAACCCTCTCTTTTAGCAGCAGTCGCCACTTTCTCAACCGGAGCAGCATGTATTCATGGGATATTCGGCAAGAGTCGTTAACGAACTGCTTTGCTAGCAAACAGAGGTCTTCCAGAGATCGACTTTTCCGCGATTGGAGCACTTGATAAGACTTCCAGCTGCGGATCATGCTCCAGACTCATTTACCAAACTCATAAAACTCTCTTGCCCAGAATGTTTGCCCAGATACGGTCACTGCCTTTTCGAAGGACTAATACCACATGAAAGTGTTGCCGCTTCCCAGGAACATCTGCAATTATGACAGCTGAGTACTACGGCAATGAATCCACTTAAAATGCAAAAATGCACCTATCAATTATCATGAGGATTGACGAGTTTAAGGCCCCAGCTCATGTCCTCGCAATGCCTCACATGGGGTACCAGGTCACCGGTGTCGACCCCTCGCCTAGCTTTGCAGTCATAAAATGGAGGTGCGTGAAAACAAGGCTCCATTGACAATGCTCTGCGGCAGGGTGGGTCAGGAGCTGTTCGATTCTCGGGCTTGTAGAGGATCCATGGCTTCAAACCTCCAAGACCTTGAGCCACGTAACCGAAAGTTGACCAAGAGCTCGTGATTAACACATCGGTCAAACTCAACAAGTACATCTCTGCCCATGCCTTCCTATTGTGCATTTCCTTCTCAGTTTGTTGAAATTCCTCATGACTCGGCTGCACAATACTAACTGCCTCTCCAGTGGTTGTTGGGTAATGCCAGTATATATCTCTTATCCTCTCAAAATAACCAGGCGATAAAGATGTCACCAGCACGGCCTTTGATTTCTGATTCAAGGATGAAACCTCTGGAGATCCTTCCTTGATTGTCCTTGGTAGCAGATTCTCCCTTGCGGTACAAGCTAGGATCTGGTCCAGAACATGCTGAAATGGACCAACTCCAGTATCAAAGACTCGGATTTGGATCCCAATCCTTTCATCTGCTTTAGCTAAATAAGCTTGATGATATCTTCTTATGAGTCCCCATACAGAATTTGTAGGGTGGAAAAGATATCGCCCCAAGAAATGGAAAACATTTTCCCTTTCTAGGAAGAGGTTGTCCAATTCTTGCTCAAACGAAGGGATCAAGAAGAGAGATGGAACAAAGTAATTGTCTGTCCTCATAATCAACCAGGGTATGCTCTGAAGAAAAGACTGGTCTTCATCACAGAAGAAATGCTTATCATGATCATTGTAATCGTGGACAAGATGGAGATACGTGAAAGAGGGTGTCTCCAACTTACTGAAGGAGTTACTGGTTGACATCTTTCCGTAACAGTGTGGAGAGTTTTGGTTGAGGCCATTGAATTGGTCTTTAAGGGGAAAATCCGAAGGGAGAAACCATGAAACCTCTGGAAACGGCTCACAGAAGAGATCGGTCATATCAACTCCAGGGTCGACAAGAAGAACACGGTTCGTGAGAAGCGCATAGAGAAATGCTGAAGCTAGAGTCAATATCCTATTCCCCAATCCACTAAAGGAAATCCAAACAACATAGTTACAGTCTGAAGTTCCCAATGAATGGCCAGCTTTGAGCATTTCCAAGGTTCTCTTGTAGGACTCGGAATGAGGTCCACATTGCTTATGGAGAGCTTCATAGCCACGTAATCTAGAGATAAGATAAGAAGAAGGTTTGTGCTTTGACTCCTTGCGGAATAAAACTGATTGGTATCGACTGAGGCAAGATCCTTCATCAAACCCAGCAGCAAGCAAACCACCGAGAAGCTCATTCTTTTGCTCCTCCACAGTCTGAGAGGCAGCTTCATTGGAACCAGTGGCTTCTAGGAAGAAAGAGAAAAGCTGTGAGTGTGGTTAGACAACAGAGAAGGGCAACTCGACCATCTCCAACTATGAATTGCAGTGCAGATTGTTGAAAAGGAAAGGCTGCTAAAAACTCATTTTGGATGTATCAATTTATTTAATCGATCATTTCCCATCCATAAAATCCAGATGGGTCACGAACATTATGCAAACACTAATCTGACATGCTCAGTGACATAAGATAACATGATCAGAGAAGTCGAGGGAAGCACTTGGAAGTAAAGTCCACATGAGCTATCTGCGAGCACCCAATTTTACCAAGCAGAGTGCTCACTCAAATCCAAACTATGTCAAATATAGTATGGAGTTCTATTGCTGGTAAAAGAAGCTCGTCAACATGGACATGAAATAACTATGATTGTCTGACTACACTACATCAGATGCCAGAGTCCCAGTAGAAATTTCATGCAACTACCAACAATGAATCTTTACACGCCGCACAATTGAGGTACTAGATGACGGATGCTGGAGAAGCAACATAAGAACAACAAAATGCAATTACTGCAGCAAAAAATGGCGCTTCTTGGAAATCATTCGCCAAGATTTCATCAGCCACAGGGAGGCTCAAGCCAAACCCATTTCCACAAGCAACAGCAGCGATGAGTGAGTGAAACCCAGATGCTCATGCCTAGCGACACGCAAAACCCAGATCCAATGCTCAGCAAAACGACCACCAAGTCCGTACCTTTAGGTGCCGTAACTTCGCGAGCTCCCCCTTCCGCCGGAACCCTGTTCGTGGGCGGGTCCCTGAGCACCACCGCCACGGAGAACACGACCGACATGGCCATCAAGCAAGCGACGAACACGCCCATGACCCGTATTGGGCCGGGCCACCGGGGTTTCCTGTCCGGATCTCGCGGGTCGGACGGCTTCGACGGCTCGTCGGCGTCGCCGGCGGTTCTACCGGGCCTCCTCATTAGGCTCCGGGCGAGAAAGGGAGGCAACCCTTTTCTCCCTACGCGGCTCTGGAAGTGGAGAAGAAGTTGCATGTCGGGTTCATCATCGGGTGGTGCTGCGGTGGCGGTGGAAGTTGCAGGTGCGGAGGAGCTTGGAGGAAGAAGATGAAGAAGCGGACTTTCTTGGAAGAGTTGAAGTAAAATGGAGAAGGAAAAGAAGACTGATCGGTGCAATAAATGTTCTCTTTTGATATTTAGATGAGATAAAACCATAGTGATTGTTGTTAAAAAAAAAACCATAGTGATTATTATTGTATTTCTCTAATGTCCTACTGGAATTTTTTGACGTCTTACTTTGGTTATAATTCTTTTTTATAAGATAGAGATCCAAACTTTTTCAGCTCGATTAATCTCTAATATCTAAGTATGCATTCGAATCATTTCGTCTATACATATTAGATAACTATCTGTGCTCGTAATTTATTAGCAACAGATCAAACCATCCTTTGAGCTAGTGAAATGATGAGTGAAAATCACATTATATATGAACGGTTGATACAGCATACATGTAGTGAAATTAAAGTTCATAAGTCCTAAATCTTATGTATTAAATGCAATTGAGTTCTAAATTTTTTTATTAATTCAATCAAATCTTAAACTTTTATCAAAAATTGCATTTGAGCCGTAAACCCTTCAATTGGTTCAATTAAATTATAAATCTTCGTTGAAAAATGCAATAAGTCGTAAACATTATAGTGAAAAATTAAGGATGTTACTTAAAGAATTTTAGACGTTATCCATTCACAAAAGAATTAAAAAGTGCTTGAGAAAGTCGAAAGAGTTAGGATTTCATCCGTTTCATACTCAATAGATAGGAATCCTATCGAACTTTTCCCTATTGCTAGCCCTAGCAGTGTCAACTATATCCAAATCAAATCGAACCGAACCAAAGTTCTCGTACGTTTTCAGTTTGGGTAATAAGTCAATGGATTTGTATAATTTGATGATTCGGTTAGGATCGTGTTCATTCTTCTTCTTTCCCTTTGTTTCTTTCTCGCACATGATCACAGTAAGTGAAAAGAAAAAAGATTTCCATTTCCATTTTCACTCCATAGATAGATGACACAATCGCTTATGAATGAGAACGACGAACCAAGGCCGATCAAATGGGAGTTCCAAAAGCTGCACGTTCCGACTCCTTCGAAACCTCTTGAACACAGCCACCACTTGGAACCATCGACAATTTTCGGTCGCCAATCTTTTTTTTTTGTTGACTGAGGAACTGCCGGAGATTAGGGATCACACGACCCTCCAGTACCCGGTGGCACTATCGGGCCTCGCCGCAAGCCACTATTTAGACGTAAATCTCGGTGAAGGCTAGCTTAGGATCCCAACACTAAGACCCCCCACTTTAGACACTTTAGCAATAAGAGGGTTCAAACCCTTGACCTCTGCGATGAGGGAGAGAACTCACATCAACTGTGCTACCTGTGGTTGGGTTTCGGTCGCCAATCTTTGATCTCCAAAAAAAAAGGATAAAAAATTTGCTCTAAGCGAGAGGGATAAAAGAGGGCACTAAGAGTGGCTCGTGGGAGGTAGAGGGCACGAAGGACATAAAGAAAGAGGAAACCCGAAACCCGAACCGAACCATATTTTCAGTTCAGGTCAAAACATGTGCACTTCCATTTGGGTTGGATTTGGTTCGGGTTATCACCCCTAACTTCCCCAACCTTATTACAAATTTCCATTTTTGAGGAACAAGTTCCTCCTATTGCCAGTCCATCCTTAGTACATGTTGCGGGGAATTCTGTCATGAGATTCACAGGTGATTCCTGGCAACGAGGGAGAGAGGATGTGGTTCCACATGAGCAATATGTGAAGTGAATGAGATCTCACCACATCGCCCGATGGGAGAGATTAATGAATGGTATACCACCGCATGTCACGAGGCATGTGCCAACCGTAAATAACCGAACATCTTAAAAACAAGCTGGCAATGCCCGCTAAAATGTTACGGGTTAACCCAAGTTAGACCTTTATAAGACCATAAAGCCAAATGTTGGGAATATGTCTCGAGTTGAACCCAAAGAGAAATCCAAGTAAAAATTTCGAATCTGAATAGACCTTGTGGTTTGATGTCCGAACAAGTAAGATGTCACCGGCTTATAGGAAATCTGGGATCCCATTGCTAATTCGAAGTTATCCTATAAAGTTTGTACATGTACCGCCACGCTACGAATGTTTTTGCAATACAAAATCCCTAAGTCTATGCGGTCGCTAGTAATTTTGAAAGATTATATCAAGCATTAGCATATTTATTCCGCATAAGTTTCAAATCTTTGATGATAATAAGGAAACACCTTGCGTAACAATTAGACCATCGTGTTGCCCACATCACCCGAGAACACATTTTTATCGCAAAAGCATAACCATCTGAATTGCGAAAATACCTCGTTGGATACATTGAATGATAAGACGACAATCCCTTCTACAAAATGCAATTACAAAGAATCTGGAAAATTGTCCGATAGGTCCCAGTTATAAAATTTTTAATTATATAAATTCAATACTAAACCTTTTGAAAATTCATTAATTCAATCTCAAGCATTTCAACGATTTGTTAATTGAGTCATAAACATTTTAATTGTACTAATTTAGTCCTAAACATTCTAAAGTTTTGTCAATCTAATCCTAAATTTTTAAACGAATTATCAATGTAGTTCTTTTGGCTCATTTTGACCAGAATTCACTAACATGGTAGTTCACCAATGCCAATTATCCTACGTGTCACGACTAGCACTAACGTTGACAATTATTTAATTTTTAAAAAAACTTTCAATTTTTTTTTTTTTTTTTTATCTTTCTTATTTTCCTCTTTTTAGATTGTGCCGGCGAGGGCGGACGAGGTTGTGAAGCCCCCACTGATCATGGGCGAGGGTTGAATCTAGCAAGGGCTAGCAACACCTCACCAACCGCAGAGAAGACTCATGAGCCCTTGCCCTTGATTAGCGAGGGGCTCATGAACCTTGTCGACACATTGAAGAAAAAAAGAAAATAAAAAATTATAAAATTATCCACATTAACTCTAACGCGATCACATAGAGTAGATGGTGTTAATTAGATCATCACATTGGCAATTTCCGATTAAAATTAGCATAAATTACTACATTGATAATTTGTTAAAAGATTTATGATTAAATTGATAAAACTTTAAAAAATGTGTGACTAAATAGTACTATTGAAAGATTTATGATATAATAGGCAAATTATCAAGAGATTTAAAATTATATTTACACAATTAAAAAGTATTTGATTAAATTGGTTACCGTATAATAATAATAAATTTATGATTGTTTTTGGACAAATTTTCCCGCAACGAATCAATCCCCAGTTTCCCTCCTAATTAATTTCGCTCTACGGTCCGTAAATAGCCAATGAAACAATTTACAGATAAAAAGGCAGCACTTTTCCAGGTCAGCAATCCGGGGCGCCAACCATTACCGATAAGCAAAGGACCCCTCGCCCACCACACGCCCGCCGCCACGTGTCGCTCCGGAACTGCCTCCCTCCGCTCGGATCAGGCTGTCACCCCTCCTTCTTCACCGGCCTCTTCCTCTTTGGAACGACTGGTGAAAATACCGCCGTGGAGCAGGCCCTTAATCGTCCCTCCGCACCCAACTTTCTCTCTCTACCTAACCGTTAAGACTCCCGTAAGGACACAATTCAGAGCGAGAAAGAAGAGAGAGAAAGTTCGTGCGAGAGAGAGAGATGTCGACCGCCTCGCTTTGCTCCTCGACGCTCCAGTCGCAGATCGGCGGCCTCGGCGGCGGCCTCGAGTTCCGGCGATCCGCCCTTCGCCGGCCGAGCAACGTCGCTTTCACCAGGTATTGAAGTCATCGCTGGTTTTTTTGTCTGCGGAGCTGAGAGTTTTGGCGGAGGCGTTGTTGGTTTGGGATTCGAGGTTGTCTAGTTGCTTGAATCCATGCGGGAAGAGCGTGATCTTCGGAGGCAGGTTGTTTCGGTCGGATTCGGTTAGGCGTTTCCGGTCGGAACCGAGGGAGTAACGAACGGTTTGCGGCGGTTCGGCCGAGTATGGTCCGGGAAACAGAGAACCGGTTGGCTTTCCCTTTTTTTTTTGCCGAGGCTGTGTGGTGAGAGTGTGGTGTGGTTTGCCCCGCGAAGGAGATGTTTCGCGGTACCTAGCGTGAGGATTTTAGGCTTGGATTTTGTGTCGATGGCTCGGATCGAAGTTCCGGCGCTACGTGTTTGTGAATATGCAGAGCTGAATTGTAATACCGAATGGTCCGTTTGTTAATTTGGCTGGTAACTCGCGGTAGAAGTTTTCTGCGAGTTCCACTTCCTCGAAGCTTCGCAGTCGTAGTAGTGATGTATGCAGATGCTGTGGTAATCACGAGCTTGATTAACCAGATGTTGAGACCAGATTCGGTCTTCAGAGTAGAACTGATGTTGGCTTCTTTAGAAAGATTGCATGTATATGTGGAAGATAGCTACACCATCAATTAATGGGCAGATTGCACTTCAAGAGTAATTGGGAAAAAAGTTGTCTTTATAAGTTGCCTATTGCATGTATTTTCTTGCTTTGTCTGATAGATCTTACTAGCCCTGTTTAGTTCTCATTTGTCGTTTGAGAGCAAAGTTAACATTTTGCCGTTAAATGTTACATTTAAGATTGTTGGGACTTCGCTTCCAAGACTGCTTTTACGGAAATTGCCCTTAAGCTCTTCTACAGCTCTTTATCTCCCATTTCTGATATGATTACCTCCCTTTGTATGGGTCTTTATAGGAAGATCCAGACAGTGGTGAAGGCATCTTCACGAGTTGACAAATACTCCAAAACTGATATCGTTGTATCTCCATCAATTCTGTCTGCAAATTTTTCGAAGCTGGGAGATCAGGTTCCATTCGATCACTTGTTTTTTAAAGAGCCATGAAATGTCTGATTTGTCTCTATCCCATTACTCGGATCTTTAGCATGGTTATAGCTTGTATGCTTCAACAATAGTTCAAGTCACGAGCTTGGCTTTCTTCTCAGATTGTTTCTGCTAAGGATTGTCATGTCTACATTGTTTCGGTATTTGACTCTTATATAGTAATCCAGGTGAAAGCTGTGGAGTTGGCAGGATGTGATTGGATCCATGTCGATGTAATGGATGGCCGTTTTGTTCCCAATATTACAATTGGTCCCCTTGTGGTTGATGCCCTGCGCCCTGTAACAGATCTTCCTCTGGATGTTCATCTGGTAACCTTTTCATTTGGTGGATTTTCTGCAATAAGAGAGGTCGTCTACTGAACCCTTAATAACCTAGAAATCGTATGTGCAGATGATTGTGGAACCTGAACAGCGAGTACCGGATTTCATCAAGGCTGGAGCTGACATAGTCAGTGTGCATTGTGAACAAACTTCGACCATCCACTTGCATCGCACGGTCAACCAAGTATGTACCTTTTTCTATTCTATAGATGCAGAACGTGTTGTTCTTGGTGATTATGCACGTTCTTTAGTGGGTCTCTTACATGAAGCAGTGTACACTTCTAGACGGTCCTCAACCGTGGATTCTTTGGGGAAAAAATTATGCCTCATGAAATGAAGAAAGATTTCAGCTTGTTGAATAATTTACAAGAATAACTGCAGCAGCTAATGATTATATTTTTAGTAGCATAAACCACTTCAACCATGTAGATCCCCGGTATTTTGACAGTGCATGCCATGTCTTGTACTGGAAACCCAGTTTTTGACCTTACTGGAGGATGAATTGTCCCTTTGTAGGACTTAGAATAATGACACACTTCTGTTGCACATGTTCCCTCTGGCTTTTGCCATTGACAATGCTATTGGAATGGTATGCAGCACGCTGCCCTTTCATCATTTACTTCAGAGGCACACTGTGCCATCTGATTAAAATCAAGTAATACAACCTCTGCAATGCTGATGTAATGCACTGGTCTTCTGGCAAGCTGAATCGATTATTATAATAATTGGGGTAGAGGTTGATCATTCATAATCCAAATATTTTTGCTTCTTTATCTGATATAGCGATGAATCTATTCATACCTAAGACTCCTAATATTGGATGGGTATTATAACTGCCCCCAATTTTCTGTTTGTCGCCCGACTTGCATTTTACTACCAGTTATACGTCTTTTACTGAATTTTGGTTAATGATGATCTAGATCAAAAGTCTGGGAGCTAAAGCTGGAGTTGTCCTGAACCCTGCTACCCCACTAACTGCTATAGAATATGTTCTTGACGGTGAGTATACTGTTGGTTCACTTCAGTCGCAGTTTTTTCATTTTTCTCTTGAACTTTCTCAACATTTTACCTAAGCATTTTTTGGTCCAAGAGGTGGCAAATTTATCTGATGAAAGAGAAAATATGACACTAGCTTTTTTTTATGCAAATAGTGGTTGATCTGGTGTTGATCATGTCGGTGAACCCTGGCTTTGGTGGGCAAAGCTTTATTGAGAGCCAAGTGAAGAAAATATCAGACTTGAGAAGGATGTGTGTGGAGAAGGTAAATTCTTAGGACACAGTCCTATGTCATTCTTCTTTACTTGCTTTTCTGTTTGGTTGGTGAACTTTTCTCTCGAAAGTAATAAAAAAAATTATTATGGAACTTCTTTTGTCTTCTCCGTTGTGGCAGGGAGTCAACCCATGGATCGAAGTAGATGGTGGAGTTGGCCCAGCCAATGCATATAAGGTGCTTTTATGTAATTGTTATGAGCCAACTAGTGTTTTGATCTATCTGACTGACTACTTGATGATTCTATAATCATGGGGAAGGATTTGGATTGAATTTTAGCAAATAGTTGCCAGCTGACACAAAGGGACATCTTAGATTGTTTTCAGATCTTTTGAGTGTATTATCCAGTGCTAACTTCTGCAAATCACGAGACTTTAAATTTTGGAAGTATGCAATTTTAATTAAGACAAAGACATCCCAGAAGAACCAAACTAAGTGTTCCAGCTGTTGAAATACTGGATTCTCCAAGTCCATTCATTTTCCTTTTCGGAGTCCCCAACATGTATATTATCCTTGGGTACTCTAGAGCATCTAAAATGATGGAAGGGGGAAAAAAGTGACGGCCTGCCTATTGATGCTTGAACCTACCAGTAGTTGCCAAACACAACGTTCGAATGCTTCACCTGAAATAGAAGGATTTTATTCATTCTGGTCTATGAAGGGACGGATGCTGGCACCCTAGTATTAAACACGACTGCAACTATTTTTGTAGCTAAAGTGAACCAGAACGTCATTTCTGTTAACACATACATGCTAAGCTGACAGATCATACGACATGCATGATTTATATTTAAGCTGTTTCTATGCATGCAGGTCATTGAAGCTGGTGCAAATGCTTTGGTTGCTGGTTCTGCAGTCTTCGGTGCTAAAGATTATGCGGAAGGTAGGGCCACATAAAACCTTTTAGGCTCAAGAAGGAAAAATTCATTTGCTATAATTTGGTTTGACCCACGCCTTGGGTATGTTTTGAATGTTTTACAGCTATCAGAGGAATCAAAACCAGCAAGAGGCCTCAACCAGTTGCTGTCTAAGCTCTCGGTCTTTCAGTTGAATTTTTCATACTGAATTCTTCACATCATGTACGTCAGCTTTTCACTCCATTGGAATTCCTTTCACTATTTAACTAGTTTAGTTGGTCTGGAGTCTTACGATTTTTTGTAAAAGACATAATAAATTATTAGTAGTGAGAATCACCGACGTGATATCTTAACTCAGTGCTAATATGGCCAGTAAAGGTAATTCATTGTTTATTTCTTGTCTGTGCTCAGGATTGGTTCTCTAAGTTTTTGAATAAGCTCTCTTTCTAACTTGTTCATTTCTCCTTTTCATCCCCAGAAAAATTGCCAAGGCAGCAGAATATTGCAAGCTCATGTCGTTGGATATTGCAAACTCATGTCGTCGAAGATGCTGCTGCATTCTGGTCAATTCTATTGGGTGCAGTTAATCTTATAAGACTCGCAGATCATCCACCCGAAAAATAGCATTATGACAGGGAGTGTACAATATGCTACGGGTTGAATAATAAAGGTCGTCATTCAAAGTAAAACTCATCTAAGCAATTTCCTTTTTTGGCCCCAATTTCAACCGATCCATGGTGGCCTCTGGAAAACCTCATGTAAGGCAGTAAGTCTTGGTTTTAACATATGAATGCTGCTACTTCTGTTCGCAGGCTCCTCTGGGTGCCAATGTGCAAGATTTGCATTCCTCATTTTATCTCTAGACTGTCATTATGCTTGTACTGTCAAAATAATCCTTTCTCAGCCAACAGATTCAACTTAACTAGCATTAAAAGAAGCATAAAACAAAAACTTGGCCCCCGGGTTCTTTAGAGGTCAAGTATCTGCGTGCATGCACAAATATCACCATAGAAAGAAAGAGAGAGAGAGAGAGAGAGATCATGAGGAAAATTTTATGTTTCGCCATGCACAAATATCGCCAGAGAGAGAGAGAGAGAGAGAGTGTTTCGCCATGGACAAATATCACCATAGAGAGAGAGAGCATGAGGAAAGTTTTATGTTTCTCCTGTAGCAAAGATTCCATAGATCAAACATCATCATATCATGCCGATTCTGAAGAATCCAGAATCAGAACGCTTCTGAAGTATCTGTACAAGTCACTAAACTCCACCAGAACATATGATACAAAATAATGGAAGCTACTATAGTCCTCCTTGAGCAAGTATTCTTCTCGGATGACAATTGACGTTAAAGCTTTTGAAATGCAATCAAATGGTGATCAAAACTTCTCGCTCGACGCGGGATTCACCAAGAACTTTTGTAGTCCAAACAAGTGACAACATTGCAGGCCGTAGCATATGTACAGGAAGTATCGATGCATAAACTCCCCTCTTTATCTAGGCTGCAGCACACAATTCCTCATCCAATGCATCCGGCTGGTATCCTCCCAACTCAGCTTGAACTTTCACCTTTCTAAGCATCTCATGTATAAAAAACGTACGTTTGTGGCTCCTATCACCGGCCACGAAATCATGAATGGCTCCATTGACCTCAACCCAACTTCGGCCAGGTGCTGGCTTCTTCGCGCCTATGTCAATCATTTTCTGCCTAATATCGTTCACATCTGTCCATCTGTTGGATGTCCTATATGTTTCCAACAAAAGCAAAAAATAGCCCGCAGCACGGTCAGGGTCGAGCTCAACTGCTAGTCTCTGCGCCACAAGAGAAGCAATCTCAGGATTTTTATGAATCCTACAACCACCAAGCAAGGCACCCCACACAGCTTCATTTGGTTCCATGGGCATGCTTTCTATGAGCCGACACGCTTCCCCAAAATATCCAGCACGACTCAAGAGGTCAACCATACAACCATAATGCTCGATTCTCGGTATAATTCTTTGACTTGCACTCATGCTTTTAAAAACACGACGGCCCTCGTCAACATACCCAGCATGGCTGCACGCACTAAGAACCCCGATATAAGTTAGCTCGTCAGGTTGTGCTTCGGGCTCTCCAATGCTAAGCATCATATGGAATGTCGCAAGAGCTTCATCCGCAAGCCCCTGCTTCGCGAATCCGATGATTATGGTCGTCCAAGAAGCTGTGCTTCTCCGCGGCATATTCCTGAACACCTCGTAGGCTTCATCAATCGAACCGCAGCTAGCATACATGTGCATAATGGCATTGTTCAGAGTGACCGACAATTGCTGATTTCTTGCACATATTTTCTCTATGACATACGAATGGATCCACCGGCCAAGTTTCAAATTTCCCAACTCCGAACAAGCCGACAGCGCAGCCACCAGAGCCACCTGGTCCAACTCCACCCGAAGTCTCCGCATTTCATTAAACACACTCAGCGCTTGTCTACACATTCCGTTCCGAGCATACCCGGCAACCATTATCGTCCAAGACACGACATTCGTCCCCCGCACTTCGTCAAACATCCTCCGTGCACCGCCCATGTCTCCACGCCTAACATACCCAGCAAGCAACGAATTCCAACACACGAGATTCCTCTCGCCCATATCGTCGAACACCTTGCGCGCATCCTCCATCCCGCGCTCCCCTCCACCCATCGAGTACAAATTCACCAAATTCGCCCTCACGAACGGATTGGCAGCATACCCATTCCTCACAACCCGCCCGTGCACCTGCAGCCCTTCGCCGAACAAGCCCGACCGCACGCACGCGGTCAGGAGATGGGAATACGTGTACCCATCGGGCACGGCGTCCCCGCGCGCCACCATCCGAGCAAAGCACTCGACCGACCCTCTCGGCGCCGGGCCCCGCCCGTGCCCCCGGATCATCTGGTTCCATACGGAGGTGCTCCTCGGGTCCGGGGCGCCGGCGAAGGCCCTGGCGGCGTCGGCGAGGAGGCCGGCGCCGACGTACCCGGCGAGGAGGTGGGCGAGGAGGGAGTTGGTGGCGGCGTAGCCGTTGACGACGAGCTGGGCGTGGATCTGGGCGAGGCTCCTCGGGGCGGCGGCGGCGGGGCGGCTCCGGAGGAGGGAGAAGAGGTGCTGCTGCCGCGCTCTGGAGGTTCTGGGGTAGGCGGGAAGCGCGGGCTCAACGAACATTTAAAAAAATGGAATCGAGACGACAGCTCGGCCTGGCTTTCGTGGAGATGATCTCCATGGGAGGAGAAGAGAGAGAAAAGTAGGAGAGGGACAAGTACCTGAATTTCCACGAACTGTAACACCTTTGGTTTTTTGTTTTTTTGTTTTTTTCATTGGTGGGCCGATGGGCATGTCGTGGGCCTAAAGGCCCATTGTTGGGCCTCACTAAGGGCCCAATACGCGGTGGAGGGAGCGCGTGAGATTCAAACGGAGGGAGTTGAATACTAATATACAAATCATTTCTCAACCTTATCGAAGAAAAGTCCAATCTTGCTTTGGAAGCCGTCTCTCTCTCTCTCTCTCTCTTAACCAAACTTCAAAATAAGGGCTCCAAACTTGGTTCAAACTTTCGAAAGTGTCATTCAATTGATCAAATTTGGCATATCATTTTCAAAAACTGGCATCTTAAAACTTGTAATATAGGGCGAGACATGTTATATTAGAAGACAAAATATGATTAGCACAATTCGTTTATTAACACAAATCTCAACGTGTTTGTTTGTGAGTCATTTGTTTTGCTTGAACTATGTTGTTTTTTCTTTTTCCCTTCTCGCCTACCTCTCTCTCTCTCGCTCCTTTTCTCTCTTCCACTCCAAGCTCCCTTGACTAAGAAATAACTCTTGGGCATATCTTCCATTTCCATCATTAAGATTCAGTCTAATGCTTCAGATCCTTCAAACCAAGAAGTCCGATATGAACAAGGAGGTATATAGTGGGTTCATACTGCATTGGAAGAGATTATATGATTTCTTCGAATTCTCGAAGCTTTGTCTCCCAATCTAAATCTAAATCCAAAAGTGTTTCTCTTCTAATCTTGATTTAGATTAAGGAATTCTTTAGAGGCGTTTCTATGCTCATTTAATCCCTCCAAATCTAGACTTAGGCTCCATTCGTTTTGCGGAAAATAATTTCCGAGAAAACGTTTTTCGGATTTTCCGGCATTCGTTTCACGGAAAATGAATTCATTAGGGAAAATGTTTTCCATGAAAGGAAAAAAGTCTTCTAAATTAGGGAAAAATATTTTTCACTTTTCAAAAATGGAAAACATTTTCCTCACTTGATTTCTCTTATCTTACACTTCCACAAATCCTCACTTCCTCTTCCCATTTCTTCTTCTTCTTCTTTTCTTGTTTTATTCGAATTATTTTTTTAATTTTCTTTTTCTTTTTTAATTCGAATTGTTTTTAATTTCCTTTTTCTTTTCTTTTTCTCTTTTTCCTTTTTTTCTTTTCTTTATTTCCCATCTTCTTCTTTCTTGGCTAGTTGTCGGCCGTTCTTAGGCGAACCTTGAGTTCGTTGATCTCAAGTTCACACTCGCACTCTTGCTTATCCTTTTTCTTTATTTACTCTACCCTATAGTTGTACATTGCTCAAGTAAATGGATCTACATGCTTTGCTTTTTTTTTTTTTTTTTTTTTATTAAAACACAAAAGACGCAGGGGGAGAACAGGCCACTCAACTGGAAGATTCTCATTAGGGTTGTACATGCTTTGCTTCTTTTCTCTTTTGCTTCTTTTTAAAATCTATACGAACATTTTTTAGAGTAGATGAGCGTTTGACGACAATGAGGAAACAAAGATATGAAGCAAGTTTGCTCGGATTTAAAGACAAGTTCATATTTGATTGATTTATAGGTTGATAAGTGATGCATGCCTAAGTGGTGAAGTTTTAGAAAATATTTTCCTTATCGAACATCGGAAAATATTTTCCGAAACATTTTCAGGTTTTAGCAGAACACCAGAAAATATTGTCATTTTCTTAGAAAATGACTTCTAGGAAAATATTTTCCGGAAATGGTCAATTTTCTGCGAAACGAACGGAACCTTAGATTTGGGAGCCTGTTCAACTTGTCTTTGGTGTCTCTGTATAGTGATAGTGTTAAAATGCCGAACTTAAGCGTGCACCACCTACTAGGCAAATCGTAACTATTGGAGAAAGAGATTACTCAACACTTATGATAAGGCAAAATTCGATAATTGACCGTTGTTTGTTCAACTTTGATGCTAAGATAGATTTGTTATTGTGCAATAAAAGTATGATTATCATTTCAGTTTATACTTTATTGTTCTACTTCGTTTGGGATTTGCTTTGTTTTGAACCTCTCATGTATCATCTTAAGATCTTGAGATATGAATGAAATATTTACTTTTAACCAAATAAAAATTATTTCGCTCGCTGTACAAAAAAATATACTAAGTTGGTGCTAAGATCAATTCATAAGAATACCAAAATATAGGTATCAAATGTGGACACAACACCACGACTTCGCAGCTTTAATCATCAAAATGCCAAATGATTATATATGCTTTGCTTCTAAGATTTACCATGTGAATAAAATACTTATAACTAAGAAGAAACAATTTTATAATTTCTATTATATGGAAAAATGGAAAAGAAGAGAGAGAGAGAGAGAGAGAGGCACATGGTAAATGCTCGTAAAGGCCATTAAACTACTCCTCCTTTCTTGTCTCCTGGTGGGCTGAAAGGCGCATAGTGGGCCTAAAGGCCCGTTTGTTTCGGCCCAATCGTGGGCCTCACGGAACGGCCCAACGCGCGGTGGGAAAGCGGGGGAGCGTTGGATTCGAGAAAAGACGGTGGGGATCAGAATTTCAAAACATGGAAAACATCTCTCTGTCTCTCTCTCTCTCTCTCTCTCCATTAAAGTCAGAAACTTGCAGAGGAAGTCAAGCCAAAAGGGCCTCTCTCTCTCTCTCTGTGCGCAACGGGAAAGTAGTATATAAAAGTAGTATATAATATTTACCACGAGAGGAATCGTCAAAGCAGCACGATCGCTCGGAAAACCCCCCATTGCAGGTCATCTCTTGCGTCTCAGAATTCTTCTGTCTTCTTCAACCGGTTCGTCCAGGAGGTAAGGAATGGAATGATTCTCTCCGATTCTCCCTCACCCCCCCGTAGCTCCCCTCTGTCCGCACGACAAGCAAGGTCCGCCCTCTATTTTCTTATTGCTTTTCCTTGGAAACGCTTAGATCCGTAGCTCGCTCTGCTCGGTCCGTTCGCGATCCGAGAAATGACTCGTGTTTCGAAGCTCATCGAAACGCGCGTTCACACTCTGTAGCTCTGCTGGTGTGCTAGTTGACATTTCGTTTTGGATTTGAGTTAATGCCGCAAATGACGTTGATAATCCGGATCTTTTGTTGCTTTGCGAAGAATATATGGAGATAATCGGCATAAATGGTCATCGGATTTTGATTTAATGTGCGATTTGATTTCTAAACTTTTAATTTGTGAAATGTAATTCTTGAACTTTGGTCGATGTGTAATGTCGTCTTTAAATTTCTATTTTGCTCTCGATGTGATCATTAACTATTGATAAATGTTTAATATGATTCCTATGAAAATGCTTGAAAGTTTAGGGGACTATATGGACTATATTAAACAAATTATAAATCTAAAAATTGACATTACACATTAGATCAACGTTTAAGGATTACTTGTGTTATTTTTCCAATCATAAATTATACCCATGGTGACATTAATTTCCCATGCTTTTTTTGTTTGTGATATCATGGTTTGTTGAGTTCGAGTTTTTTTTGGTAAACAGAAAGTGTTTTGTTCACGTCAGTATAAGTTTGGATATTTCGGTGATATCAAATGAAGTTTTCTTATCCAATGTCTGTAGTTTAGAATTTCCGTCCGTCCGTACCATTCCCGGTTAGTTATCTCGCCTACCTCCGAATTCGCTTTAACCGGGTCAGGCCGTGATCATCACGTACGTCAAATGGAAAAAACGATGACGATGAACTCCTATCCGAACCGGGCATATCCCTACAATGTTCCTCCAATGTTCCTACAACATTTCGTCACGTTTCTGCACTGTTCCCCGGGAGGGGGAGACAAAGAAAATGTGCGACATAAGTAACCTCCTTTACCGTGTCGGAAAATAAAAAAAGAAAATCACATCTCGGTCAAACCGGAATCCGATGCGATCTCGTCCGTCCGATCAGTCCCGGCTCCGTTGCCTAACCGTCGAAACCGAGCTCGCCGGTCGGCACAAGGCATCGCCCGGACGCCGGGAAGGGATAACCTCCACGTGGAGGCTTATCCCACCGGTAAAACGCCACGCCACGCCACATCCCCGCTGCCCAATCCCCGAAGCAACCTCCGTGCACCCCACCCGCACGCGATCCCCGCCCCCTCCTCCATAAATACCCAGCGAATTCGCGCTTTTATCCTTGATTCATAAACCCAAAATCTCTAAAACCCCCCTGCATCTCTCTCTCTCTCTCTTCTTTCTCTCTCTACAAATTCAGTTCGGAATCTTTCGGAATCGATGAGTCCGGCCGCCGCAACCGCCGCCGCAACCGCCGCCGCCGCCGACGGCGACCGATCGGAGATCGCGTTCTTCGACTTGGAGACGACCGTGCCGACGCGGGCGGGGCAGGGGTTCGCGATCCTCGAGTTCGGGGCCATCCTGGTGTGCCCGCGGAAGCTTGTGGAGCTGGAGAGCTACTCCACCCTCGTCCGCCCCTCCGACCTCTCCCTCATCTCGTCGCTCTCCGTCCGCTGCAACGGCATCACCCACGACGCCGTCGTCTCCGCCCCCTCCTTCGCCGACATCGCCGACAAGGTCCACGACATCCTCCACGGTGAGCGCGCCCCCGAGCTCTCGTTTTTTGGTTTTCGTTCTCGCCGTTGTGCGTGACGATGGAAATGCGGAAGAGGTAGTGGTTTGGAGGTGTTGTGTTGCGGTGGATTCTGACGTTGTGCTGGCGTGGGGGTGTGTCTCGTGTTGATAGGGAGGATATGGGCGGGCCACAACATACTGAGGTTCGATTGTGCTCGGCTTAGGGAGGCCTTTGCCGAGATCGGTAGGCCGGCGCCGGAGCCGAAGGGAACGATCGATTCGTTGGCGTTGTTGACTCAGAAGTTCGGAAGAAGAGCTGGTGATATGAAGGTAATGGTTTTAAGACGAATTTGGTTGTTCTTATGCTCGTGTTTTTGCGCGTTTGTTTGCTTTCCTGATCATTCTTTATGGATGTGTTTTGATCGTAATGGTATGAGCAGAAACCCATCTTTCATCAGATACTTCAATTATCCAAATGTGGAAAGAATTTCATGTGGGTAGCTGGTTTATCATCCGTGCATTAGCTATTCCTATAAATAATTGACAACGGATGCACAGTTTCTCTTGTTGACAAAATGTCTTATGCTGAATGCATTGCTTCTAGTTCAATCACACGACGATTATGTAGAATGTTAGCAGTTTTTTCTTTCTGTTCTTCCAATATACACATAGATTGTCCCTGGTAAAACCTTGAGATGGCATGGAAGTTGCATAAGGTATCCTTGTCATAACTTCCTTTTTATTTCTTAATTTCTATTATTTTGCTGCAGATGGCCACCTTGGCATCATACTTCGGACTTGGACAGCAAACTCATAGGTAATCCTGCTTGTCTTCAAGGAATTATTCCCCTTGCAGTATTATATCTTCAATGCAATGTTTATCTTTCTGGCTACATTTTCTCAGGAGTTTGGATGATGTGAGGATGAATCTGGAAGTTGTTAAGTATTGTGCAACAGTTCTGTTCTTGGTAAGGCCTTAATCTGTTGATTTACAGTCTCCGCTGATGATAACTTCTTGAGTTATTAAACTTAAATGTACAATCATCTTTTTGCCTGCTGTCAATATCAGCTTTTGGTGATTCTATCTTTCCATGCCAATATCGCCATATGACATTAGTGCATTCATAGCAATTGAGATTTTTGCGACTTTTGTTTAGTGCATTTACATGGGGCTCTATTAATATGAAGCGAATTATTGGTTTTCTGGAGTCCTGCATGGTTTTTTAATATCTTTTGGTGCGCTGAAAGAAAGGAGTCAAAACGAAAATGTAGATCGTAAGCTTCGTTTGCGGAAAATTTGTTTTCCGATTTGCTTGATTCATAATTTGCATCCTATGTTGATCCTCTTGAATGATTGACTTGACTTGTTTTATGAGAGCACGAGTTAATGGATCATCCTTCCCAGGATTTCTCTGCAGTCTAGGTTAAAGAAATCATGATGCCATGCTATTTATTATTGATCTTTTTGGTGTGGTTAAATTGATGTAAAAACAGGTAAAATTGACAAGAACTTGGTTGACTGATTTGGGTTATGATTTGATTTGTAATCCGTTGTTTCTGCACATATTATTTAATCGTCATCGCCTATGTCAATGCACAGGCACCTGCCCTCTAGACTTGTCATTCTCTTAAACAGTCAAGGCTTAATTGCTTTCCTCTCTCCTGAAAGATATAGAATTGTCTTTGATCTTGCGATTGGCATGAGTGATAAGCGTATTTATTCATAAATTTTGTGTACATATGTTGAGGCACTGATTGAAATCGCACTGATTGAAATCTCAATATCTGTAGGAATCGAGTCTCCCAGACATATTCACAGCAAACAGTTGGATTTCCCCTAATGCTACCACAAGAAGCCGTAGTAATGGAAAATTTTTAAATGGAGGAAGCTCAGTAAGTTCCTCTACGTCTGGTCAAAAGATCGAAAGTGATCGGATACTCTCTCTTGCAAGTCAAGGAGAGGGAGAAGCCCATCCAATATTTTCTCTAGTGACTCCCAATGCAGATGAGGTGGTCGAGTCTGATACAGTTCGACCAGATGCTTTTAGCATGGATTCCCTCAGTGTTGATCTAAGAGCAGAGCCCCTTCTATCAGATGTTGCTATGGAAGAACAACCTGATAACCAGGATTCTGAAATGTCCGTTACCTCTCCAGCAGCTGCATCTGAGGGTTGCAGTGGCTACACTGGGTTCTTAGAGCCTGAAGAAGTATCCATCCCTTCTATTCGTGCATCCCTCGTCCCTTTCTATAGGGGTAGTCAAAGAATACAGCTTTCGCACAAAGGTGCAATTTTGCAGCTTTGCTGCAATCAGTTGAGGGTGCGGTTTGGAGTTAATGACCGGTTTCGTAATAACGCTGGTCGGCCAAAATTTAGTTTTGTGGTGGATATATCTCCAACCTTATGTCAGGTGCTTGATGCATGTGATGGAATTGCACAGAAATTATCTGTTGATTCTGGTAGCAGCTCTGAGTGGAAGTCTGTCGTGATTAGGAAAGATGGCTTCGCCAATTCTCCAACTATAAGACTTCAGTAAGTTTTCTGCTTTGCTATTCTTTCCTTGGATCATGGCAAGCTTCAGTAACTGTCTAATTCTTTGTTAGTGCTGAGAACATAGTCCTGGATGAAAGAGCAAAACCCATGCAAGTTTATTTGGTTGTTTTTGGTTTGTCGGATCTTTTTCTGAGAGCTTTGGTTTTTTTTTGGGGATGGGGGGTCGATGAGAAAAGGGGTTTTCAATCTCTTTCTCCTTTTTTGGGGGTTGATGAGAAAAGGGTGGTTTTCGATATCTTTCTCGTCTTTCATATATTCACATAGGTGTGAGTATACCTGGAAACAGGGATGAGCACTAGTGCTGATTCAACCCGTGAACCAGCCAGTCTTTTAGGTGAATTGGGTAGGTTCATGAGTAAAAACCTTGAGAACTGGCTAAGGGCAGTTCAGTCCCTGGGCTAACTCTTTGAACTGCCAGTTTTACCGAGGAACCAGTCTACCCAAGCCAAGACTTGTTCCAGCACGAGACTGACTTTTAAACAGTATTAATCTTATTTTCAAAAAAGTAAATAGAAGTTGCAACAAAAGAAATTTGAACCTGGGTGGCTCAAAAAGCCTTAAATTACTTCAAACATTTTGCCATAGGAACTGACGTATCAAGAGTCCTGGTTCCAAATACTCGGAACCAGCCTGGACTGTGTAGATTCCAAGTTTTCAGTTGGAATTGATCCACCACTTCCTAGAAATACACTTTCAAAACCTGTCAGAAGCCCTTCGCCCTTGTAGATTTGTTAATGCATTGGAAACATATGAAAGATATGCATCTGCAATATGAGTAAGGCGGTTAATTGTTTATTGAGGACTAAGTTAATTTCCTCTCTCTGCCCACAGCATTCCAACTGTTAATGCAGATGTCCCAAGATACGAGACCGAGATATACCGAAAAGAATCTTCCGGCAGTTCAGAAAAACTTGTCTTTAGTCAGTGTACTGTTGAGGAGATGGAGCCCTTTCTCAGTACTGGAACCTTTGTGGATGCTTGCTTCTCTTTGGATCACTATGACTTTCAACAGAATGCTGGCATCCGGCTAGTGGCAAAGAAGTTGTTCATTTACTCGAACTGATCTACTCTGATAGATGAATGTTTAACTTATAAGCAGGGGTTTGTCTGCTTCACATATCGTAGAGATCAGACTAACTGCTGAATTTGTTTCTGTCATCTGACTAATTCTTTTCTGATTATCAGATATTAGGACAATGTTGCAATATTCAATTGAATTCAAATGAAATGTTTGTATAGTTCTTTGACTGGACATAAGATAGACATTTTCCCTTAAGATCACTGCTTTGTCATTTTTTGTCTATTGGGCCTGAGCAGATGCGAGAGTGCATGATCTCGACTCACCCTTCGACTTTGTTTGAAGTTTCTCGATCTAGCCTTAATGCAACTCAGTGCCTTTCGTGTTCCCTTGCAAGTTATTTTGTAATTTCCAAAACCTTATCTCCTTTCTGTTTTGCCGGTGTTAAAAATGGCTTTAAATAGGAACTTCTCATGCCGTCATCATCTACTTCTGTAGTTCCTCGTTTGGTCAGGTAAACAACACAACCCAAATTCTGTCTTTGGGTTGTCCTGTTTCCTTCTTAAGAGATGTAGGTGGTGTATATGATCTCTACGCAGAGACACAAGGCTTTGTAGACCACTCCCTCATATAATACTAAAACAGCAATTTAGTCAGCAATGCAGACATTTGTTGGCAGTGTCTCGGACAGCATCTTGATTGCGCTTTAATATCTTTCTATTTCCTTCTTTTTAAGCTCTCGACATCATACAGCTTCACACAAAAGTGGTTAAAGTTCGACACGATCGTCCACTTTGTCAGGTTGATTAGTTTGATCATACGCAGAGATCGAATGGGGATCAAAGGGTAATACACTACCAACTTTGTCGCCTGTCATGTGCATTATATGAATATGATATATTCAGAACTCACACTTTTCAAACCGGTTTGCATTTTCAAGAGCATTTTCCAGGTTGTGCCAGCAGCTTACTTGATTTTAGACACATGAGAATACATCCAATTTTGAGCCAAAGTGTTGTACTTCTAATGTATTAATAGGTGGGGTTGAGCATCGGGCGCAATTGAAGTCCGGTTATGAGGAGAAACGGTTTAGTTCTTGATACCGTGAGCCTATATTTAGCTTAGTGCCGATTCGGTTTTCAGTTCCAACAGCCAAATTCCTAGATCGAATTAGTTTTAAAGCTTGTTTTAGAAATAATAATAATAATAACATAATCACTTGACCAGTATATGCTTTTGTGGTGAAATGGTGCTGTTTTTGCTTTTCATTATTAGATTTTGATTTTTTACTCAATAAAAATAGGTTAGTTTCTGAATTCAAAATTATGAAATCATCTAAATCCCACGCATGAAAAAACTAATGATTCCTACTAATAGAACGTGCAATCACTAATTTAGCCAATGCATCTGTCTTGAGGCTTGATTATGTATGTTGATTGAGCTAACAGTATATATATCAAACTTTCTATTTTCCAACGGCGACACATTTGTTCAACTCTCCATCATATCATCTCCCACTGCCCCATTCGCCACGTTATGTTGCTAATTTCTCTGTCTTTTCCTTTTCTAAAATTTATGATCGACAACGACCCAAACCAATAATATTTCTCTTTTTAATATAATTAATTCAGTTAATAATAAAAGAAAAGGGGAAAAAGAGAGAGAAAGAAAATCAAAAGGGGTGGTGGCAACTGGCAATTGGTTTCCAGGTTTCCTCAACAAGTGTGGATCTCAGCAGTGGGTGACGTGGCCGCTCCCTCATCTCTACCGAGCCATCCAATCCCACCTTTGCTCCCTGTCCAACCCCCGCCCTCCACGTCATCCCCTTCTTCTATCTTGCTCCGCCATGTGCACTGCGCACCCCCAAAATTTCCCCCTCCCGTCAATGTTATCGCCGCCCCCACTCCGCTTCGTCTCCCCTCTCGATCATATATTATTTAGATATTTCTGCGGTTATCAATTTGTCCGTTCTATCTCGTTAGATTTGGTTGAGAAAGATAATTAAAATTATAGGACTATCTTTTGGCGATAATTCTAAATAAATATAGTAACTGCATCGACAGATGGCGAATTATATCATAATAACATGACTTGCGTAATGTTGATAAATTCTCGAAAGTACTATACAAACTTGTGATTATTTGAAAGGTTGATTTTTGCTAATAAAGTCACTTACGAAAAGGAAGGGAAATCACCAAAGAGAATATAATTATGTTTTGCACGCACTGCCAATTGTCTCTCCTTGAGGCAAAGATGCGACATTAGTTGAGTCCCAATTTAAACATCTAGAAAAAATGCCCGTACAAAATATTCATATCTTTAGATAGAAAGTTCTCGTATAGTGCATCTCAATATAACGGATCACATCCATTAAGTCGCAGGTGATTCCATGACCACACAATAAGGTAAATAGATTTCCAAGTAAGTTCACACCCTCGCGGTCATTGTCGATTATTGAATTTCCACAAAGGACTTGTTTTGTTTTATTTCACAATAACTTAATCGGCCTATATTTTTATTCATAACTTGGGTGAAACTACCGTAACTTATTTTCATGCTGATTTGCTAGTAATCGTTCTTTTATCATTTTATAATACTCATTTTATAATCTTCATATTTTTCTTCTAGAAAAGTTTTGAGTCAAGTCAATGGCGAATTGCTAGTACTGATGAGGAGCGGAAGCATGAGGTGCTTGGAAGAATAGAGAAGTGCGCTACTCGACGTTAAGGCCGCGGTCAACTGCCTGAGCAGGTCTTCTCTTCCATCATGGCGCCGCGGCGGCGGTGGCAGCGGCAACCACTATCATGATCTTTTGTCGATGAATTAGAACAAAAATATAATTAGCTCAGTAAGCAATGATGTATGAAAGGATCAATGCGTTTGCCATTTGCAGCTCGGCAAAGTTG
This sequence comes from Eucalyptus guilfoylei, assembly GCA_016097605.1. NCBI lineage: Eukaryota > Viridiplantae > Streptophyta > Magnoliopsida > Myrtales > Myrtaceae > Eucalyptus > Eucalyptus guilfoylei. The sequence continues at coordinate 3,493,198 of CM027861.1, forward strand.
CCTTGAGGGGCACTTGTTTTTGAAAGTGGACCGAAATGTATTTATCTCTTTTATTTTTTTGTACTCTATCCCAAAATTAGAAAATAAGAAAAAGAACTGCATAATTTCAGACTAGCAAATTGAATTATCCAACTCAACAATTGCGAGTGATAATTATGTATTAAATTGGCCACATTGTTAGAGGATTAAATTGCGCCATGTTTATTAGGAGAGATGATATAACTTTTGGGTTCTACTTCTACCCCTATATTTTCCCTTAAGACCACTGGATTGACACTAGAAACAGCACCTTGGCGTAGAATGTAAAGGCGCTTAACATCTTCCTATTTCCTTTCTTTCAAGCTGCTCTCCGACATGGTCCAGCTTCACACAAGAGCGGTTTAAAGTTCGAAACGACCATCCACTTAGTCAGGTTGATTAGTTTGGTACTACATAGAGATCGGAGGGGGATCAAAGGGCAATATGCCACCGAATTTGTCGCCCGTCTTGTGCATCGTATGAATATGATACACTCGAAACTCGCACTTTTCAAACCGGTTTGCAATTTCAAGAGCATTTTCCAGGTCATACCAACAGCTCACTTGATTTTAGACACATGAGAATACATCCAATTATGAGCCAAAGTGTTGTACTTCTAATGAATTAATAGGAGGGTTTGAGCACCAAGCATGGTTGAAGTTCGGTTTTGGGGAGAAATAGTCCAGTTCCCAGTACCATGAACCTCTAATAAGCTTAATCCCAATTCAGTTCCCAATTCTAAGAAAAGAATTCCCTAATTGAACTAGTTTTGAAACTTGTTTGAGAAAAAAGAAAAAAACAAAACAATAACATAATCACTTGACCAGTAAATATTTTTGTGGTGCTTTTTTTGCTTTTTAATATTAGATTTTGAATTTTAACTCAATAAAAATAGGTCGGTTACCAAATCCAAATTTTTGAAATCATCCAAACTGATACATCGATAAACCGATGATTCCTGATTAATAAAATATGCAATCACTAATTTAGCAAATGCATCCAGTATGTTAAGCTAGTAGTTCTCAATAGGTACATCTATATCTATGTAGAATATATCTACATCTATCCCATCATTATATCTATAGGTGATGATAGGATTCCGCTGACTTATTTGTTCAACTCCTCATCATATCATTTCCCATTTGCCCACTCGCCACGTTATGTTGCTAATTTCTTTATGATTGACAAAGACCCAAACCAATGGCATTTCCCTTTTTAATATAATTAATTCATTTAATAATAAAATAAAAAAGGGTGAAAAAGAGAAAGAAAATCAAAAGGGGCGGTGGCAATTGATTTCCTCAACGAGAGATCTCAGCAGCGGGTGACGTGACCCCCTCCTTCTATCTTGCTCCACCCCCCGAGTCACCGCCCTCCGCTTCGTCTCCCTTCTCAAACATATATCATTTGGATTTTTTTTTTTTTGCGTTATTAATTTGTCTGCTCTATTTACGCTAGATTTGGTTGAGAAAAATCAATAAAATTATAGAACTATCTTTTGGCAATAATTTTAAATAAGCATAGTGATCACACCAACAGATAATGAATTGCACGCTACTAATAAGATGGCCCGAGCCACATCAATAAACTCTCGAAACTACTATGTAAAGTAGTAATCAAGGTTGGTTTTTGCTGATGAATCACTGTAAAAGGGAGGAAAATCACCGGAGAGAACGCGATTGTGTTTTGCAGGCTCTGCCATTTGTCTATCTCCTTAAGCCAAAGAGATGACCCTAGTTAAATATCTAAAGAAATGCCCATACAAGATGATCATATCTTTTCTAGCTAAAAACCCATGTAAACCACGGGCCATGAGCAAATATATCATGAACTTAATATATATACTAAATCGAGTCTCCTTCAGATCCATGGGGTCCATTATCTTTAATGGTCTAGATTCAATTTAGTGTGTGGGTGTGCTTGTATATGCTCATATCATAATTTCTCATACGTAACACCGTAAGTTTATTCAATAGTGGCCATGAGCAAATATTTCATGAACTTAATATATATACTAAATCGAAATATATATACTAAATCGAATTTGAACCTTCAGATCCATGGGGTCCATTATCTTTAATGGTCCAGATTCAATTTAGCATGCATATATCTCATGACCCACGGAAGACTGTAAGTTCATTTAATAGTCGATAGGGTTTTTAGAAGGATAGACTAGAGAAGAATGCCCTGTTTAATATCAAGTCCGCCTTAAACAACCCATATAAGTGTGCTTAAAAAGATTTTAACACTAGTAAGACATCCGCTTTGCACCAACTTAAAATTATATTTTTTACATCATTTTAAATACCGATAGTTAATTGATTTTGCATTCATTGATACTTCAAATTAATTATAATATTGATATTGTCTCAATTGCTCCATCAAATCGATTGAAATGGTCATTTTTTTTTTTTTTTTGTGGACAGGAGGAACCAGCTTGCAGCCGACAGCCGAGTCGTAAACCCCCTGATGACGCTAGCGCAGGACCCACCACCACGGCGTCACTCTTAATACACCTAGCTACTCCTGCCAGCCCTCTTGCGTAGCAAGGGATTCGAACATCTCCCCTTTCTCGCAAAGGATCACTGAGGCCTACCCAGCGGAGCCACCACGGCCGGTGGTTGAAACCACCGGGGTGAAACCATGTAACTTATTTTCTGCTGAGTTGCTCAAAATCGTTCTTCTATCATTCTATGCAGCTCATTTTTTAGTCTTCATCTTTCTCTTCTCTAGAAGTTCTTGGTCAAGTCAACGGCGTCATCCACAAGTTTGGTGGGGTTGGCCACAGCAGACTTGACTTTGCCAGTAGTGCGGCTGTGATAATCGCTCAAAATGGCAAGACTCTGCGTATATAAATCAAGTATATGGTGAAGCAGAAGAAGCAGATTGCACAAAACACGACATAGGATATACAAACATGAAGTGTCTTATATGGTGTATGTGGTGGACTTGGGCGTTGCTGGTGTTGATGGGGAGTGGAGGCATGGGGTGCCTGGAAGAAGAGAGGAATGCGCTGCTCGGCATCAAGGCCTCCTTCAACGGCCCGATCAGGTCTTCTCTTTCATCATGGCGTGACGGCAACGGCAGCAACTGTTGTGGCTGGGAAGGGGTGGTGTGCGACAACACCACTTCGCGAGTGGCTCGGCTATATCTGAATAATAAACGGGATCCGGGAGCTTGGGTTGTTAATGCCTCTTTATTCCTTCCTCTGGAGGAACTTCAAGTGTTGGATTTAAGTGAAAATGATCTCTCAGGTGAATCTCTCTCTCTCTCTCTGTTTTTTTCAAATATATTTCTAATTAATAGTTTATTTACTGTTTTTGAATAATAGGAGATGTCGTGCTAAAATGTTATAGACTATAAAGCGGGTCAAGTGAATTAATGACAAAACATGATTGCGCAAATGACGCAATTCTTAGGTTCCATTTGTCTCACATAAAATGAATGATGTAGAAAATATTTTACTAAAAATGATCGCTTATATTCTCTAAAATAATTATCCTACGAATAATGTTTTCATTATCAGTGATAATTTGTGTCTTTGTTTATTCATTTATTAATATACAAACGATTATTTTTCGAAGAATATTTTCCAAATGAATCATTATTCGTGCAAATGTGGATGAGGGCTTCATAGCCACGGGTGAGGCGAGGGCTTTGCGGCCCTCGGCCCTCGCCTAGTGATTGGCGAGCGCCTAGTGATTGGCGAGCTTCGACGGCCCTCACTGGCCATTGCTCGCCAGCCACAATGGGTAAGGGAAGGAAAAGCCAAAAAAAACAAAAAACAAAAAAAAAATATTAAAAAATTATAAATTTTTGTCCATGTCGCACCAACTACGTCGCATAGGGCGTCGATGTCCACGATAGTGATTTTTAGCAAAAATAGGTACAAATACAAAAATTTTATGACTTAATTGATAAAAAAAGATTTAAGACTAAATATGCATAATTGCAATAGATTTGGGACTTTTTTTTTTAAATAATTTTCCCGAAAATTGTATCAAAGTAATGGGGCTCAAAGCTTGTAATAAAAGCTCCCATCTGTGGCCTTTATGTTTGTTAGTTAAATTAATGTATGAGCTAAATAGCATAAGTCATTATCAATTATTTAAAATTTTACTTGAATTGAGAGATAAAATGTGAAAAAGGAAAAGAAACAAAGATGTTGCACAACAACTAATGCTCATGATCTTTGTCTTTAAGTTTTAAACTTTAGTACATATTATTTTAAGTATATATATAGACACACACTACAACTATTAATTGTCTTGTAACTTTGAAGTGACAGGATTACTGTATTTTGTTTAATATCCTCATAGTCAACAGAAAACACTGTATTGAGAATAATTTATAATTTACTAGAATTTTGTTTGCTTTTTTGATTCAATAAACTAAACTACTTGAATAAAATAATTCGCACTGGTTTATTTAGTAAACAAATGTGCAAAAGTATGTTCCATTTTGTTTATTTAGAAATTAAGTCAAATCACGGTATTCTCTCTTCATCACTCAACTATTTGAAATCTACCTGAATTGTGAAATTGGAGGAAAAAGTTGTGGCAGAACAAATTAGAATTTACGAACTTTATTCTAATTAATGTCTTTGCAAAAATTTTGGAGTCGAGCTAAGTAAATTTATAGATTAAATCATTCAAACTATCATTAAAAATTCCAAATAAAATGTAAGTATGTTATGCTTTAAATGAAGTCATGATTTTTAACTATTTACAATTTTAACAACATAATGTAAGTTCAAAGGTTTTATTGTAATACTGAAGTAAAATGATTTTATATTCTGCTTACTTTCCTTATTATTGAAAATAAGAAATTGATTAACTAAATTGCAATACTTATATAAAATGGGATTAATATATTGAAAAATCCCAAATTGGTACACATATAACAAATTTACCCTGGACTTTTTTTTAAATCACAAAAAGCTTTAAATCGGTACACCTAAAATAAATTTTGTCCCAAAATAATTTTTTTACCATTAATAATCTCAAACTAGTACACATGTGATAAATTTATCCAAAATTAATTTTTTGACCGTCAAAAATTCCAAACTGATATATTTATGATAAATATACTAGTCGTTCAATTAAATTAATACCACAAAAAACCACAAAATTGATATACCCATGACATGGGATAAAGTAATACACTCATTAACTGTTACGTGTCATCAAATTTAATAATTTGACAGTAAAATTTAACGGAAACTAACAGAGGGTAAATTTATCACATATGTATAAGTTTGGATTTTTAGTGGTAAAAAAATTAGTCTTGAATAAATTTATCACAAGTGTACCAATTTCGAAATTTTTTATGATCAAAAAATTAGTTTGGGATAAGTTTATTATAAGTGTACTGTAGTTTTTCGTGGTATTAATCCTTCAAATTAACAATAATCGTTATGTACGAAACATATCACTAGTTTGTTGCATTTTGCCGAGTTCTAAATGTAGACAATTTCTTTGTTGGAAGAATATTCCCATATTTGAGGAACATGATAATTCCTCTTTATGCATTGTTTAAAACTATATCTTCAAGAATACAGATTTTGAAGTTTTGGATTGGCAAACTTAACTATATCTTCAAGAATACAGGTGAAAACTTTTCTCTTTATTTATCTTTTAACATTTAAACTCAAAAAGATAGAAGTTTGGAGATGATAAATCATTAAACTAATGCTTATTGGTCGAATGCGGGCGAAGTCAAAAGTCACATGGCAAGCACATAACGAAACATTCTCCAGGCAAAATAAACTATATCTTCAAGAATATATGAAGATTCTTTTCTCCTTATTCATGTTTTGAAATTTAAGCTCAACAGAAGATAGAAGTTTAGAAATGGAAAATAAATAAACAAATGCTTGTTGGTGGAACGTGGGTCACATGACAAAATTATGTCATGTATCGTGTCATGTGGTAATTATAGAGGTAAAGTTAACTCTTACGTGGGAGCACATGGGAGAATATTCTCTCACCTTTGCTAGATAATGTCTAATAGATATTGTTAGAGGTATAAGTCACTTGTTTATGAAATTGGTTTACACAGTCATGTAACACAAGTCTTTTTATTTTTATTTTTTTTATGCTTGGATATGTTGGACCAACTGGTTTCTACTTATAAAACAATTCTCCTCATAACAAGCATATGGTTATTCTCAATACTAGTTAGACATATGAATATTTATAGATAATTAGTTAACTGAAATGCATTTATGGATCTTTCCATAATCAGATTTGAACGGAACGCTGCACCTGAAGAAATTGAAGAGGCTATATCTATCTAACAATTATCTACAACAAATCCCCGCGCTATACAAGCAAACTTCAATGGAGGCTCAAAATGTATCTTCCAATCAGCTTGAAGGTATATGTAAAATAGAAGACTATGCCTTATTGATATGTAACCTTCAATTTTGAGAGCCTTTTATTTGTCAATCACAGGTCCAAATCTGGAGGTGCTGGATCTTTTGGGTAACAATTTGGCTAATGACGCCCTCCTGGACATTGCGAGGATAACATCTCTTAAGGCCTTAGATATTGGATTTGGTGGATTGAGTGCTTCGAAGTTATTGGAAGGTACTCCTATGAAAATGCATTTATTTTTCATTATTGGTAACTAATACCACGGTTTACAAGTAAATGAATATAAAAAAAAAACAGAAAATTAACTATTACCATATTAATAGAAAACATTATCTATTATTATAAAAAGTCTAGGGATAGGTGCACTACAAGTTTAAAATTTTTCATGAAAATATAGATTTTTTTTTTTTTGTAAAAGTCATGAAAATATTATTAAGTTCTAAAACTTTCAAAAAGTGGAATTAACTCTTAAAACTTATCACAAAAGTACAATCGATTCCTAAAACTTTTAGAAAATTCACTCATTATGAAAATACAATCAAATCATAAAACTTTCAAATAGTATAATTAATAGAAGGTTTTGATTTGACCAATTTGACAAGTTTCAAGATTTAATTATACTTTTTGGAAGTTTTAAGACTTGATTGCATTTTCATAACAAGATATAAGATTTAATTGCACTTTTTAAAAGTTTTATGACTCAATTGCATATTCATAACAAATTTTAAGACTTCCAATGCACTTATTTCAAAAGTCTATAGAACCAAAAAAATCTTTAAAATATATCATAAATTAGTAATGATAAGTGCATAATTATGATGAGTCTTATAGTTAGAACATTCATCATTACATTTGAAAAAAAGAAACTCTTATATTTGATATCATTCCTATCACTTCAAGTCGATAAGAACAAACTAAGTTGAATTAAGTATGGATAACAATTTGATAAAGCATTTTAGCTCTCGTTGAGAAATAAATGGCATTAAAAGATGGGATAGCCCGCATATAAAAAAAAACAAGTTATGTAAAAATGGTCTAAACAAGATGATAACACATATTTTACATACAAATGAAATTAGCAAAGTAATAATAAACTATTTATCAATACAAACAGTGTATTGAAGAAGAAAAAATGATTTAAAATCGCTCTATTTAGCATGATAGTGCATGCAAATTTCATAAATGTGTATAATAGAGGATAATTAAAGAATTTATATAACATGATACTAGTGTCCACTTCAACAGGCTTGTGCGAATTAAGGAACCTTGAGGAGTTGCATATTATTGGTAATGGGGTTTGGGGTCCTCTTCCTTCGTGCTCATGCAATATGACCTCACTTCGTGCACTTGATGTTCAATATAACAATTTTAGTGGGGCCATTCCTTCGTGTCTCCTCAATAATCTCAAGTCACTTGAATATATTGGCTTATCTAGAAATGCTTTTAAAGGCTCACTTTCGCTTGCTTCCCTGGCTAATAATTCTAACCTTGAGGTATTCCACCTCTTCGACAACCGTTATCGTCTGGAAGTAAATACAGAAGACCCCACTTGGTCTCCTTCATTTCAATTGAAGGTATTTAGTTTATCGAACTGTGTGCTCAACAAAGATGCAACTGGCGTAATTCCTAGCTTTCTGAAGGGACAGTATGACTTAAGAAGTGTTCGACTCAACCACAATGGAGTGAAAGGAAATTTCCCGAACTGGCTACTAGACAACAATGTAAATCTGGAACTGTTGGAACTCACGGGCAATGAATTGTCAGGTCCTTTTCATTTGCCTTCTAATTTGAGTCTTGCCAACATATGGTTGTTTGATGTGTCTGCTAATATTATTAAAGGAGAGCTTCCATCTTCAATTGGTTTTATCCTCCTAAATGTGCAATTTTTGAATTTTTCAAACAACTTACTAAGAGGTGGAATCCCTCCCTCAATGGGCAATATGCAACTTCTACAATCATTGGACTTGTCGAATAATAGCTTCACTGGAGAGATACCAGAGACATTGGCTAAAGATTGTACGTCACTTGTTACTTTGAAGTTGTCACACAACAATTTGCAAGGCCAAATGCTACCGAGGTATTCTAACTTAAGAGACTTGAGATTTTTGCATCTGGATAACAATTGTTTTAGAGGGGACATATCGCCTGGTATCTTAAATAGCTCCGATTTGATGGTTTTGGATGTAAGACATAATTTCCTATCTGGAACACTTCCTAATTGGATTGGAGATATTCAAAACTTGCAAGGGCTTATGTTAGCGAGTAACTTATTGGGAGGTCCTTTACCGTATAGCTTCTGCAGCTTGAAATTACTCTATCTTCTAGACCTTTCAAGTAACAACTTTGGGCCGAATATACCTCCTTGCGCCAACTTAAGATTTATGAGGTTCTTGCATTTATCAAATGACACTCTTGTTGGGCAGTTTCCTAAGTTTCTTTCTGAAGCTTTATCAATTGTCACATTGGACCTTAGACAAAACGCATTGTCAGGTGAGATCCCCAGGTGGATTGGTTCACTTCGGAACTTGAGGGTTCTTCTATTGCAAGGAAATAATTTTGAAGGTTCAATTCATCCACATCTGTGCCTATTGAAAGATATGAGCATATTGGATCTCTCCAATAATAATCTTTCTGGGAAAATTCCTTCTTGTTTGAACGGTTTGCCATTTGGATACTTTGAGTCATATCCATTCTCAGTTGATAAATACTTAATAGAGTATTGGGAATCACGCGACAATAGGGTCAAATTCAATTTTGTGTCTCATTATCAGTATGTAGAAATGGACCCGAGTTATTATATAAATAGATTAGAAGAAGTAAACTTCATCACAAAGAGTAGGTTGGAATCTTATAAGGGCAACATCCTAAACCTCATGTCAGGAATGGATCTCTCGCAGAACAATTTGATAGGCTTTATTCCTCCAGAGTTGGGCTACTTGAGGGAACTTCGAGCATTGAACATGTCACACAATCATTTGATAGGATCAATCCCAGGAACATTTTCCAATTTACAGAATGTAGAGAGTTTGGATCTATCTTATAACAGCTTAACTGGTCCCATCCCTCCACAACTAACAAATCTCTATGCCTTGTCGATTTTTAGTGTGGCTCACAACAACTTGTCAGGCAGGACACCAGATCGAAAAAATCAATTTGGAACTTTTGGTGAAGCAAGTTATAGAGGTAACCCTCTTCTTTGTGGACCACCATTGACAAGCTGTGATGGCTCAAATCAAGGACCGGGGACACCACCATCTTTTAATCATACCGGGGAGGATGACTCCTGGAGGGAAGCCTTTTTGGGGAGTTTTGTGGGATCATACGTGGTGGCATTCCTTGGTGTGGTTCTGTTTCTCTACCTAAACTTGTACTATCGGTACATGTTGTTCAACCTTGTTCGTAAGTTTATCCCATCATTTCCCCAGTAGAGATTGTCCTTTTGAGCATTTTGTGATGGAAAAATACGATGAAATAGTGGAGAACCTTGGTTTAATAGGATTGTAAGCATTTGAATCTTGATTATGCATTTTGAACGCTCGATTCCTAGAGTGTTAGTATTGTATCCGTTGTTTTGATAATTTGAATATAAGGAGATTTTATTTGGCTGAGAACTAAGAGAAAATAGTTTATTCACGACCAAAAAGGAATCCAACATTTACAACATTTTGTAAATGTTACACAAGACAGTGAATTATCTTATGGTTGCGACTAGCAACATCAAACCAACCGGGTTATAGCGTCTCAAAAATCCCAATAACATAAAGTATTGGATGCTGGGAATTGCTACAATTTAACGAAAAAGGCATGGATCGTAGGACCACTGTTATGCTATTTGAGGCTTGAGCTCCACTTCTGTGCTCACTGCTTGATAAAGAATTAACTCAATCGGGATAGTTATCAAATCATTTTAAACCTATTGTACATATGATAATCAAATCATAAAGTTTTTAATTTTGCCAATATAATGCTAAATCTTCACACAAAATTTCAAAGTAATCATTCTGCTCAATTGCCGTCAAAATTGCTTGTGTGGCGTCTGGCCATCTTATGTAATATACTAATATAGACATTTTTGCTTGAAATGACGTCTTATGTGGATTGCCGTGTCAGTAAATTCGGGTGATAACTAACCAAAAGGAGCATATTGAAATTTCAACCGATCTAATAAATATGTTACTCATGTGTCATGTTTAATGAGGATATGTAAGACATGGTATACCAATACAATATCATGCAAAATCAAATTCCTCGATATATACATAGGCATATGAATATGTTATATTGATGGAACTCCATAGTACAAAATTTATTCAACATTGACTGAGAGATGCTAGATGGTGGAACTCCAAAAAAATTGATAGTATGACATGAGAGATAACTTCTTTTGTTTGCCAAGAGCCATTGCCTCGAAGGTACAATGTTAATCGCATAAAAGATATTCAACATATACTTATTCTAGAAAAATAATAATTAGGAATGATATTGCCAAAAACTCCAAATTTGTATACTCGTACCACATGTACCCAAAACTAATTTTTGCTTCATAAAAAAATACCAAACTAGTACTCCCATACCATATTTACATTTGTTTGATCAGATTTGGGTGATCGAACCTCACGCCGCCGACCTGCTACCGACCACCGTCCCGCCGTCGTGTCTGTTGGTCCCTCGACGACGAGCTGCTGCCCATCTTGACGCCATCCCCGCTGAGCTATTGTTTGTCGTTGCCGCCCCTCTCACAGATCAGAGCCGAGTCGATGGCTGCAAGTTGAGCGTCGCGTCGCTTGTTCGCTATCAATCCTGCTGATGCTGCCCACCACTCACGTGTCAAGCACTGGTGGGTTCGTTTTTGTTCCTTTTTGCCAGCGAACTCCAAGCGTTTGATGAATTGCCCCAAAAAGTTGGTTTTCGAATCCCTCTGTTCGGTGGTCTCAACCGGAGTTGCAATGACCGGCGACCATGGTCGGTGGCGGTGGCTGGTTGGGTGGTGGCTGAGTTTGACCTGAGCATGCTAGATGGCGCTACGGCCTACGCGTGGCCGGGCAATGCCGTTCATCTCAGTCCTCGCAGCCACGGCCGCATGAGGGCACATCCGGAGTCGGGTCGGTCAGGTCGGGCGCGTGACCCAACTAAAGGTTCGGTTTGGGAATAGGCTTTGGGACTCTAAAATCCCTTGACCAAATGCAAACGCGTTTGGTTCGATTTTTTGAGCGACTTTGGCGAGATGCAATTTGCATCTCCAAAGGACTCTAAGGGCCCTTATTCCAAAGCAGGTCTAGAGGCCTTTGGGAACTTGCATTTTTGGAATGCAAGTTCGTTCGGGTTATTGTTGTTCATCTTTGGAGAAAACACCGCACGGAGAAGCCGATCGGAGGCCGACGACTGCCGGCCGTCACCGGACCTCAGGCGACGCCTAGGTCACGTTACCCTAGGCAATGGTCGCTTGGGGTCGCCCAACTGCGGTGACCGTCTGGGGGTGACCGTCTGGGGGCCAGATCCGGCCATCCGGCCGCCAAATCTGGCGGCCCGATCGCTAGATACGGCAGTCCGGTGGCAAACTTCAAAAAAAAATACAAATATTCATTTTGTTTTTTTAATTTAATAAAAGTCTTTTACAAATGCAAATTTTACTGAATGGTATTTTGGCCAAAGTTGTTTCTCAAAATACTTTAGAATTACAATTCACCAAACGATATTTGCATTTCGGAAAACCCCATGCACCCAAAGGTATTTGCATTTTTGCAAATGCATTCCTCAAAAGCCGAACCAAACGGGCCCTAAGTCTAGGGTTTGTATCTTGGGATGGGCTCACACACTTATAATGAGCCGGTTTTTAAAATCGTGGGCTTGGCTTGGCTTGTTTTAAAATAGGCATGAGGTTTTTTTTTAAAGAGCTTCGGGCCGGGCCCCCGTTTCAGGCCCATTTGGGCTGTTGGCTTTAGCAAACCAGGTCGGTCCCAACTTGGGAATCCAACCCGGGTCATTTTTATAATAAAATAGTAATAATAATTTATTTTTCAAAAATCCAAAAATATTTTACATTTTCCCAAAAATCAGAAAAAGTCAAAATGATTTGTATTTTCATAAAAAGATCAAAAAAAAATCCTAAAATACTTTTTATAAAAGTAGAAAAAAACCAAAATATGTTTTCCTCCACAAATGCATGGAAAAATTCTTGAAAATCCAAAAAGTTTTAGGGTTTAAATAAGATTAGGTACTGAAAGAGCATTAATGATTAACTAGTGTAATCAAGTCCCCGATCCCAGTTTCTCTGGTTGCGCAGGAGTGAAATAATTCTCCCAATATTTTACTTGAGTTTCTAATCGACCCGCCCCGAATCGATTAGTGGTGACTCCTATTTAAAATTAACTTACAGGTTAAAAACTCGGACCATAAGTCATTAAATTGATGGGCTTGGAAGAGCTCGGGCTAAGCCCTAATAGACTTAGTGAGCCATTAGCCTCCGCAGGCGCTTGCGTGTATTGAGCGTTGAAAAGGAGGTCACGACACAGAGCATATAATGTTGAGCTACACATGTCACAGGTACTGAAGCAGGCAATGGCGCAATGCAAGAGTTCAACATGAAAACAAGAAGTTTCTTTGCTAGTGTTGTGCATATGGAGTTCAACGGTTTTGATATTGGCGATTGCAGAACGATGTGAGTCTCGTCGAGTTAAAATCCTTGGCAACAACTTGTCGGATGCTATTGATTTGCCCTCCCAAAATCTTGTCCATATGTTCTGGTTTGATGCGTCTGCTGACATGATCCAAGGACTGCCTCCATCTTATATCGGTTTCATACTTCCAAATGTGCAGTGTTTGAACCTGTCAAAGAACTATATATGAGGTAGGATCCCTCTGTCAATAGCCGATATGAAATTGTTGGCAACCTTGGACTCGTTAAATAGTGGATTCACAAGGGAGATGCTAGAGTCACTAGCCACAGGTCATGTCTCACAATCCGTATCGAAACTATCAGGCAACAACTTGCATGGTCGAATGCTACCAAGAACTACTAACTTGACAAGGTTGAAATATTTGTATCTGGACGACATCATTTTAGTGGGGGATATATCAATTGGCATATTAGATATCTTATAAACGATAATTTCTTGCCCAGACCAAGGCTCAGCTCGGCTTATCATCTCTCCATGATGATATATAAGGGATCTCTCGTACTTTACATGTGCTTTTTCGTTTGAACTAGAAGAAGTGACCTTCATGTCATTGAGTAGATTAGAATCTTATAAGGGAAACTTTCTGGAATATGTCTGGAAAGGATCTCTCGCACTATAATTTGATGGGCTCTATCCTCGGTTATTTGAACGATATATATGTTTTAAATCTATCACATAACCATCTGACGAGACCGATTCCAGAAATACTTTACAATTGAAGGAATATAGAGGTTGGACCTTTCTTACAACGAGTTAACTGGTCCGATTCCTTTGCAACCAACAGAGCTATATACTTCCACTCTTTAGCTTTGCTCGTAACAACTCGTCAGTCAAGACATCTGACACAAAGAACTTATTCGACTGTCGATGAAGCAATTTACAAAGGTAACCTGCAAGCAAAGGCAGAGAAAATGAGTTCTGGAAAGATGCCTTCCTGTGGAGTTTCGTAGGATCGTATGTGGTGGCATTTGTTGGGATCGTCGTTTTTCTCTACTTAATTAGCATTTGGTTTTCTTTGCAAGGATATCCCATTCTTTCCATAGCAGACGGTGCTTGTAAGCATTCGAACATCTCGAGTCTTAGCTATGCATGTTGAATTGTTAGATCATGATATTTTCAGTATTTTCCTATAAATTTGGATAGATCCCAGTGGGCACGGATACAACAACCATGGCTGTGACTTGTTATCACAGATTGGCAAGTGCTCTGATTTTCCTTGAATATTTCCAATGACTCTTTACACTTGGTTACAACTGATCGCCGTAAAACAATTTTACAACGTGTTACGACGTTTTTGCTCTCAACTTCAATGACACATCGCAAAGTGACACCCGGGTACCATTGAAGTAGCTGATTTTCTGAAGCCAGATCGGCCCGTCGACTGACTTTGGCCAATACGAATCTGATTCTTCTTTGAGAGTGAGCAGCATACCTGCCAGGATGAAGCGAGCTTATTTCTTCTTCTGTCATCTGATTCAAGTTCACAAAAGAATTTGTACCCTGAAGCCTATATTGCGCTAGATGCATCTGTAGGCTTCAAAGAGAGCGTCTTATTTTTGTAAGTCCGATGAAACGTCATCGCCACGGAACTCGATCAAGTTCCTGCACTAGTACTCAGAATTTATCTTCAGATCATAATTCATAGAAATTGGTTTAATTCTGTCTGCTCAGGGGAGAGAGTAGGCCAAAAATGGTATTAATGAATGGGGAGAGCACTGACTCATGGCTATATAGCTTGCTTGAGCTGATACATGCAGATTCAATTTTGACAACCAATGAGCTAGTCTTCACTACAAAGGCCATTTACACACTGGAATTTCATTCGGAAAATCTTAGCAAAAAACAACTTTCAGAGCATTGTGCAATAGTTTATTATAACGTCCGCCATTTGCGAATTTTTTTCTTAACATTGACTGTGCTGCTCGTGTGGAGAAATGATTATCCATCGATGGTGGAATGAACTTGTGATGTATTATTACCAGGAACAGAGAGAGAGAGAGAGAGAGAGAGAGAGAGAGAGAGGTTATCTTAATCACACAGATGTCCCTGGCTATCCGTCTTAGTTTTGTCCTTGCTGTTTGAGCAAGTCTGTCTACCGGCAATGAAAATGGCGAACACAACCCTCTTATATTTCTAAGAAACAAATCTTCTGAATTTAATTCGATATAACTGCACTTAGTGTTACGAACTCGAGTTATTCATCTGCTGCACCTGCTACTCTGATACGGCACCAGAAGAAGACGAAGGTTTTAAATGGCAGTTTTGATTGCCGGTTGCAAGAAAGGTCAACTAATGAAAATGGGCCGTAGCTCGGCAGGGTAACCAGCCATAAACATCACGATACTACATTGACTTGTTCGTACTAAGAGCGCCATTCGGCAATCCCAGACACACTAGGAATGCAATCAAATGCCTGCTCGTGATCACACACAGAACTAAAAAAAATAAAAATAAAACAACCCACAAATCATGAAAAAAGATATTATGCTGAATGTTTAAATGCCCTGCTTCATCATGGAAGGGTTCATGTAGAATTTGAGCTAGTCGTTTCGGTCACTCGCGATAAAAGCTAGGAAAAACTTGTTTTTACTCAGCGTGATGCTGCTGAGATCGAGCCCTTGTTCAATCCTGTAACCTGTGTGGATGCTTTGCTTCTCTTTGGATCCCTAACGACTATTGACAGAGTGCTGGCATCCGGCTAGTGGCGAAGTAAGTTGTTCATGTAGAAAATTATTCACATGAATAACTAATCAATCAAGAAAATAACAGATCCACATACGATTGTAAAACACCAAGATCAATAAATATAGCGGAATTAAAGCGTACCTGTTTGAGCCATTGCTTCACTTGAAGAAAAGTAGATCACTCTGATAATTAGGGATCTATCGGAATGCCAGATCTTCCTCTCTATGACCTATTTCAGTATAGCAGCTTTCAATGGGATTAAAGCAACTGATAGGTATAACCTACCCTTTTATAGGCTAGAGAGGGGACCTAGCAAACCCTAATCAACAGCGTGTCAACTGGGCCCTTCCCATTACGGGCTTCAGTTAAACACAATTGCCTACACTTTGCTGCTCAACTAGGCCCAGTTATCAATAGATGCCAATACCCAATTTAATCAGATCACTGAAGGGTTCAACAATTATTGGAATATCCATTAACCCGATTATTTAAAATAGAAAATCAATTAATTAATGTAAGCCCATATTATAGAAAATTTCCAACATTCTCCCACTTGGGCTACATTAATTAACTTATTTTATTTTGAAAAAGATTTTATATTGAAAACGACACTATCGGGTTAATAACTGAAATTTTGTTTCATGTGGCCACAATTTTAAAAATAATATTCCAATAACGGCATCTCAAAACCAATCCAATCCTATATAACCTCAGTATAGGACTATGGAGATCAATGTGTTAAGAAAATATCATTACACAAGACCTTCCATAATCATATATAATAAGCATTATCTTTTCATGGATCATGGACCTAGTAGTGTAGTAAGAAATAGTGCCAACATGTGATCAAAATATACATTATTTCTTATCGGTCCTCAATGCAATTTCTCAACAACATGAAATTGCACAACTATGTCACAATCCAACATGAGATCTCATAATCAGTGACATCCAGTCATCTTTAAACTAAAATTTGTTTAAAGATACTGTTTTATACTTCCATTTCTCAGTCAACAGGAGAAAAGATAACAATAGAGTCAATAATAACAATCATTAAAATAAATGCTTTAATAGACATCATAAAAACATTATCGATGCATATAACTATAATATCCAGAAATACAAATTATTAACTCCCACTAACAAAAGAAATCAAAAGAATCTAAAACACCCATATTCTTTACATGTTCTTTAAACAAAATGGGTCGTAAGCCTTTTGTTAGAGGATCAGCCAACATGGACTCGGTTCGATATTTTCAATCACAATGTCTCCCTTTTTGACCAAGTCCTTAACGAATAATATTTGATCTCCATATGTTTGGACGCATTGCTGATCTTGTCATGCTTGGAATAAAACACAGCTGCGTGTTGTCACGATAGATTACCATAGGTCTAGCAATAGAGTCCACAACTCGCAATTCGAGATCAAATTTCTAAGCCAAACCGCTTGAATTGACGCTTGTAACACGCTACAAACTCAGCATACATTGTAGAGTTCGTAATCAAGGTTTGCTTTGTGCTCTTCCAAGAAATAGCACCTCCAGCCATCATAAAAATATATCCGTAAGTTGATTTTCTATCATCTCGAACAACTAGCAAAATCAGCATCTGAATATCCAATCACTTTTAGGTCCTCAACTCGCTATACACGAGCATGAAGTCCTTTGTTCGTTGTAGATATCTCATCACCTTCTTAGCTGCAACCCAATGTTCTTGACCTGGATTCGACGAGATATCTTCCAAGAGTATTCACAAAGCAAAAGCAACATCGTCCTGGTACATACTTGTGCATACATAAGACTGCCAACTGCACTAGCATATGGAACATTTTTCATGACTTCTTTTTCAACATCATTCTTGGGGCATTGTTCTATACTCAATTTATCTCCTTTCACAATAGGAACATCGCCTGACTTGCAGGTCTTCATGTTGAATCTTTTCAAAACACGATCTATATAACTTTTCTGAGATAACCCCAGAACCTTCTTAGATCTGTCACAATGAATCTCAATGCCTAGAACAAAATAGGCTTCCCCAAGATCTTTCATATCAAACTTTGTAGATAGAAAATTTTTGGTGTCATTCAATAGATCAACATCACTGCTAGCAAGTAAAATGTCATCTACATAAAGTACTAAGAAAATATATTTACTCCCACTTACTTTCATGTAGATGCATTGATCAAACTTGTTTTCTTCAAAGCCAAATGATCTTACAACTTTGTGAAATTTTAAGTACCACTGACGTGATGCTTGTTTGAGACCATATATGGACCTTTGAAGTTTGCACACCATATGCTCCTTTCCAGCTTCTTTAAACCCTTCAGGTTGCTGCATATATACTTCTTCATCTAAATCTCCATTTAGAAAAGCTGTCTTGACATCCATTTGGTGAAGCTCTAAATCAAAATGAGCCACCAATGCCATGATTATCCGAAAAGAATCTTTAGTGGACACTGGAGAAAAGACTTCAAGATAATCAATGCCTTCTCTTTGTGTGTACCCTTTTGCGACTAACCTTGCCTTGAATCTCTCTATGTTGCCTTTATTGTCTTTCTTGGTTTTGAATACCCATTTGCAGCCGATTGGTTTATGCCCATCAGGTAAATCAACAAGTTTCCATACTTGATTAGTTGACATGAAATCATCTCGTCATTCATCGCTCCTAACCATTTATCTGCCTGATCACTATTAAGAGCTTCTTTGAAAGTCGTCGGATCAACTATACTTCCAATGTCAAAATCAGCTTCTCCAAGATAGACATGATAATCATTTAGAGGTGTTGGTCTTCTTTGTCGCTATGATCTTCACACAAGCATTTCTGGAGCTATATCATTCATCTGGGGAATTTCATTTGTAATGGGAGGATCTACCGTCATATTTTCGGTATTAGCTTCTTGCTGAATTTCCACTCTGGGGATCTCGCATAGAATCATCATGCAAGATGGGCAATGGAATAGAGACCGTTTTGTTTGGTTCTTCCCTTTCAAAAGATTGAGAAGAACTCTTTCCAAATGACATCTAATTCCGGGAATTTGGCGTTTGAAATTCAACGATTCTAGTGCCTCGAGTAAGACAATAGAATCTATACCCTTTAGAATGATCGGGATATCCAATAAAGTAACATCTAGTAGTCCTGGATTCGGTCTTCTTCGAGAAGGATCATAAATTTTCACCTCTCGCAGACAACCCCAAATTCGTAAATGATTCAAGCTTGGTTTCCTCCCTGTCCACAATTCAAAAGGTGTTTTCGGCACCGATTTACTAGGTACACGATTCAATATATAAGTTGATGTTTTAATTGCATCACCCCATAAGTATTCAGGCAAATTAGAACTGCTCATCATACTTCGTTTCATCTCCATGAGTGTGCGATTGCGCCGTTCAACTACACCATTCTGTTCAGGACTCCCAGGCATTGTATATTGAGCAACAATACCACGATCCCCGCAAATATTTTGCAAACGGTCCCTTTTGTCTGTCCAAATTTCGATATCGCCCATAATACTCACTACCACGATCAGACCTGATAATCTTGATAATTTTTCCCAATTGTTTCTCAACTTCAAGATCGAAATACTTTGAACATTTCAAGAGCATCAGTCTTCTCCTTAATTAGATAAATATAACAATAACGGGAGAAATCATCAATGAATGTGATGAAGTATTTATTTCCACACAAGGTGGTTGAGTATGGCCCACTAATATCAGTATGAATTATCTCCAATAGACTTTGACTGCGAGTAGCGCATTTCTTCTTGGTTTTAGTTAACTTTCCCCTCACACAATCAATACAAGTCTCAATATCATCTGAGTCAAGAGGAGGGAGAATATCAGCCATGATAAGTCGCTTTACCCTTTCTTTTGAGATATGCCCCAATCGCTTATGCCATAGCAATGAAGATTTATCTTTGATTAAAGATCTCTTAGCAACAACATTCTCAACATTGAAAGAGCAATATGGTCTATCGGGAGATAAGGATAATCGATATAATCCATCAAACAAAACACAATTCCCAATAATTCTTGAATCATAACTCAAATCCACTCTTTTATTCGCAAAATGAAGACAATATCCAGCTTTGTCAAGCGAAGAAAGAGATACTAAGTTTCTCCTAAAATTAGGAACATAAAAGACATTGTTCATGACAAGCTGAAAACCAGAATCTAAATTCAAAACAACTGTCCCGATGCGCTCCACATCAACTCCAGTATTATTTCCAACTTTAAGCTTTGACTCCCTCAAACTTGGACTCCTTAGATTTGTGAGACCTTGTAAGGCAGTAGTCATATGAACAGTAGCACCAGAATCAAGCCACCAAGAATCCACAGGAACATCAACCAAATTTGATTCAAAGCAAACCAACAACTCACCTTGGTGACTTTCTTTTCTTGTTTTTAGCCAAGCTTGGAATTTGTAGCAATTGGCTCTCTTGTGACCTTGCTTCTTGCAGTGAAAACATTTAAAATCCTTGTCTCCATTTCTCCCATAGTTCCCATATTTCTTAAAGTCTTGCCATTTCTTTGGACCATGAACATTTGACCCTTTAGGCTTCCATTTGCCTCTAGACGAACTCAACTTGGCATTGGTAGTTAAGTGGGTAGACTCATACTTTTCCTTCTTTAACTTCTCTTCCTCAGTCACACACTTAGAAATCAAGGCATTAACGCTCCATGTCTCATTCTAAGCATTATAAGCAGTCGTAATCTGGCTAAATTCAGCTGGCAAAACATTTAAGGCGTGATGCACAATATAATTTTCAGAAAGAACAATTTCATGGGCCTTAAGTTTGGACTGAATGTGGACCATCTTCAGTATAAATTCTCTAACACCCATAGCAGCATCATACCTCATGTTCGTTAACTCACTCAAAATTCCCAACTTCAAATTTATCTCGAAACTCTATATCTTTCTCCCACTGCTTCAAGGAACTGTCTGGCATTCGTATCTTCCGGCAAACCACTAATCAGATGCTCAGCAATGGACCTCTTCATGGCAATGAGGCTCAGTCGATTAGATTTTTCCCATCTAGCATAATGGGCCTTTTGATCTGCAGTACTTTGATCATTGGGCATGGCAGGTTCATCCTCACGCAAAGCCAAGTCCATATCAACGATGCCCAAAGCAAACTCTATATCTTTCTTCCATCTCTTAAAGTTTGATCCAGTTAACATTTCAACCGTGGCATTGTTGTTATTCACAGCAAAGGTAACTGTTTAACACACATAATGCAATAAGATCAATTATGGGCAATAAGCAATTCAACAAAATAATTAGTACATTATAAACTCCCCTTTGGGCGAGTATATAAATCACCATTATTTTTCATAACATAAAGTTTATAAAGCAACAACAAGGAGAATTACATATAATTGTCAAGGATCCATCCCCTTTGGGCGGACAAATCATTTAAATCATACATCTCCATAATATCAACATAGAGGGGAATTACATATAATTTTCAAAACATTTATCCCCTTTGGACAGATAAATATTTTTCAATTATACATCCCATCTTTTAAATATGGGAATAAACTTCATGCTATTTTCCAAATTAATATACACAATAACTCCCTTTGGGCGAGTAATTGTATATAATAATTTTTTTATCAATAGGGAACTCCAAAATTTATGCCCAAAATTCATCAAACAATATGAAACACTTTACAACATGTGCTTCAAATGATCATATTGCACTTGTTCAAACAACAATTTTTGCCACAAATTTTTTTTTTTAATTTTTTTTTAAAAATTTATTATTTTATTATTATTATTATATTATTATAATAATATTTAAATATTTCGGACTCCCGCGGGCCCAGGACCCGCGAGCAGCCCTAATCAGACCGCGGGCCAGACCCGCGAGTCCTAAACCCTCACGCTGCCCACTCCTTTTTAAAATGAAAATGGCCCATGTAATGGAGAAGCCCATCTCCATTTTAATTTAAAATTGGCCCATGAAATGGGCTACGAAATTAGCCTACGAAAATAAAAAAAAAATATGGGCAAAAGCCCATATTCAGGCCAAAGGCCCGGCTGGAGGTCTTCTTCAACCTCCAGCCGGGTCACGAATTTGCAGCAAACCGGGTCTTACGACCCGGTTTCGACCCGAAGCTCCGAAAGCACAAATTAACATGGTTTTTGATGAAATTTCCTCATGGGTTTTGCTTATAACATCAATTTAATTAACTATATTTAATTAAACAAAGAAAAACCAACTAAATCCACCACATACAAGCTTCAAAGTTTCGGATCTAAACCTCCCATGGCCGAAAATTCGGTTTTGTTAAATTTAAACCCTAAAAACTCAATTTAATACAACAAAAGGATACTAAAACAAATATATAACAATACCCATACAACGATTTGCAGCGAACAACAATCAATTGCAAGTAATTTGCAAATTCTAGAACTTTTTCACGAATAAACCCTAGAATTTCAAATCTAAAATTCTCTACCAATTCTCAACGAAATTATGCAAATTATATATGGTTGAAAAGATCTTGACATGTAGAACAAAAGCCCTATGGTTTCAGCATCAATCGAGCAAAAAATTCATACGAATGAATAATACCCATATTCGGCTCAAAGAGGAAAATTTCGAATTTTTCCATAAAAAAAAAAATTTTTGGGTTCTACAATCATATATGATTAGCTCTGATACCACTTGTAGAAAATTATTCACATGAATAACTAATCAATCAAGAAAATAACGGATCCACATATGATTGTAAAACACCAAGATCAATAAATATAAGCGGAATTAAAGATACCTATTTGAGCCATTCTTCACTTGAAGAAAAAGTAGATCACTCGATAATCGGATCTATCGAACGCCAGATCTTTCTCTCTATGACCTATTTCAAGATAAAGACTTTCAATGGGATTAAAGAATCGATAGGTATAACCCACCCTTTATAAATTTGATAGGACCAAGAAACCCTAATCAACAACGTGTCAATCCTAACCTTCCCATTACGAGCCGCTAAACACACATTGCCTTACACTTTCACGCTCAACTGTTTCAGTTATCAATAGATGTCAATACCCAATTTAATCAAATCACTAAAGGGTTAACAATTATTGGAATATCCATTAACCCGATTATTTAAAATAAAAATCAATTAATTAATGTAAGCCCATATTATAGAAAATTTCCAACAGTTCGTTTATTCGAACTAATCTATTATGATGGACAAATGCTTTAACTTATGAGCAGGGGCTTGCCTGCTTCCCAAATGGTACAGATCAGTCAGACTAATCCTACCTTCTGTCGTCAGACCAATCCTCTGGCTGAATGTCAAGATGGGAGGATGATATCGAAATACCCTAACGAATTCGAATGAAAAGTTTGCACTGTTCTTTAACTGAGACATTAGAGACATCATCCCTTAAAAGATCACACTGGTTTTCCAGATTCTGTCTAAAGGGTACAGACAGATGCGAGAGTGCACGCATGATCTCGACTCGGCTTCTCGACTTATTTCGAATTTTATCGATCTAAGCCCCGACGCGACCCACTTCCTTCCATGTTCCATCGCAAGTTACTGTGTAATTTTCGAAACCCGCTCTTTCCCATGGTCAGTGCTCTCTCTCTCTCTCTCTCTCTCTCTCTCTCTCTCTCTGCAGTCGCTCCAAACGATCATCAGCTCGATCAAGTTCAGTTTTGGTACCACGCAGAGAACGAACAGTCGATACCTGCCGAACTCCGCACTTCTCAAACCCGGGTTTTCGCATCTTTCGAAAGATCATTTTCCCAGAGGACCATGATGCACCCAATCACACGATCTCTCCTGCAAGCAGATGCACGTAAGCGCCATATGATTTCGGGCCAAAGCTTCGCGATTCCGATGCAACGACAACGGCGCATGCCTAATCCACCATTTCACCACACGCAGCTGTCTTTGTTACTTGCATGTTATAGAAGACGAGAGAGGAGAGTGGCATGCCTAATTCCCCAGGAGGCACCACGTGGGATCACGCGATTCGTCGCCTCCCGAACTTTCCAGGTTCCTACAGCGACTCGCTCTCCCCCATTTTTATTTATATCTATCTCCAATTGGCCCTTTTTCCGACGTCGTGTGGCCATTTCTTTCCTTTCTTCTTTCTTTAATTTATATTGACAAGGACCCAAACCGATGACGATAATGACATGGTTATGTAACGCGGTTTGTAAGTTTTTATTTTATTCATCATGGTCTCTAAATTTTTAATTTATTTAACGTGATCCCTCAATTTTTATTATGTGTTCAGTTTAGTCCTTGAACTATATGAAAGTATGTAATATTGCCATTCAATTAATTCAAATTTGGGAACAATATCGAATGTTCACATATAATATATGGATTAAATTAAACATGTACAAAAAGTCTAGCTATCGTATTAAACAATTTAAAAGTTCAGATATTATATCGAAAAAAAAAACTTGAGGTATTACATTACATATTCGGCAAAAGTTCATAAATAATTTGTATAAGTTTCTCCACCAATAAATATCTTCTCTTGAACTTTCCATATTTCAACAGCGACTCATTATTCGCTTTCCCCATTTTCATGTCTATCTCCAATTGGCCCATTTTTTAGCTTCTTTTTAAAAAAAAAAAATCATATTGACAAAGACCCAAACCCAATAGAGATAATGATATAATAGTCCTTGAATTTTGAGTTAACGTATAACACGTTTTCTAAATTTTTAATTTATTTAATATGATTTCTAAACTATTTAATTTAACCTCTAAATTATATGAAGATATTTAATGTTGTTTTTTCATTAATTTAAGCTTACATGCAACATCTAACATTCTCATATAGTTTGGGAACTAAGTGAAAAATCTATCAAAATTCTAAAAACCATATTGAACAATCTAAAAGTTCAACAACGACATAACATATTTAATAGACTATATTAAACAAATTAAAAATTCAAAAATACATTGTGTATTGAGTCTATGGCATGTTCCAATCTAATAATATCTCCCCTCTTAGACATGAGCAGATCCTTAAAAGACTCAAGGGGAAGAAATAGGGAGAAGATCCACCTTGGGGTGGGAGATCACACAATGTAACTCTCATATTTCTTCTCTATCGAGAAGATAAAAATAGATAAGGAATTTGAGGGTTTTACAATGATAAAAATAAACATCACGTCAGAGCTTGCTCTAGTTACTATCGAACATGCAAGTATAGTAACCTCTCGCGCCAAAAATAAGCGAGAGTGAATAAAAGACCCACTACACTATTAGCAAGTCTTACGGCATTGCTCACAGCCTCAGACTAACACAATATCCCGAAGAAATCGTCAGCGTCATGTTCCAATCTAATAATATCTCTCCCCCCCCCCCCTCTCTCTCTCTCTCTGCACTTTTTAAATTTAATTATTTTTTTAATTTAAAAGTGGGAAAAAAGGGAAGGTGGCAATTGGCTTCCTCAATCAATGAGAGATCTCGGCAGTGGGTGACGTGGCCGCTTCCTCATCGCTACCGAACTATCCAACCCCCCCTTTTGCTAGCCTCGCTTTTTCCTCCCTTTCCCTGTAGTCCCCCTCTCCCCACCCTCCACGTCACCCGCCCTCCTATCCTGCTCCCCCGTGCGCACTGCGCACCCCCCAAAGCTCGATCCCCGCCCGTCTCCGGGATCCGACGGCCCTCGTCGCCTCCCGATGTCGGCGCACGTTAGCCTCCGCCACCAGCTTGTTTTTTTTTTTTTTTGGTTAATTCAAGAAATGCACGCTTTTTCAGAGAGAGAGAGAGAGAGCTCTCTCTCTCTCTCTCTTGTCTGTTCGTCGCCTGCCTCCTCTGCGGAAAGACCCAAAATTCTCTCTCTCCCGGCTGCGCTAACTTGCGCCGCGGCCCCTCCGGCGATCGTCGATCCGCCTCCGATCTCGGATCTCCGGGCGGAGCCGCCGCCGCCGCCCGAGTTCCGCTTCGGAGTTTTTCCTCTCTCTGTAGATTCGAGCTCGTTTCTGGCGACGCCGCGCTCCCGAACCGCTGTCGAGCTGGTCGGAGCTTAGCTGCTGTCGGCGTTGCTATGGTTTTTGCTTTTTGTCGCTACTTTTGGTTGCTGATGTGTATGGATTGACAGTAGGTGTTGGATTTCGGCATGTTCGATGAGGGATTTTCGGTGAGTAGATTCGTGGAAGATGTTGTGCGAACGAGAGTGTCGAGGACTGTAAACCTAAGTTTAGTTTCGATCGGGGCTGTGCGGAGGAGAGTTTCCATGGAAGTCCTTTAGCATCGCCCGAGGTTTTTTCGACCTCGTCCTTTGTTGTCCCCCCTGAGTGAAACGAGGAAGCGTTTTTCGGGTTAGCGCGCGAGAGAGCCTCTTAGCTGGAGCTATGGATTGTTTGGAGCTGAATTTGAACAAAGAGATTGGCGATGGGGCCTGCGGCGGCGGCAGCGGCGGTGTTGGCGGAAGTGTTGGGAAGAATGCTAATAAGAGTGGTGGTGGGGAAGGATTCATTGATAGGAGCAAAGTGAGGATCTTGTTGTGCGATAATGACACGAAGAGTTCGGAAGAGGTCCTTACGCTTCTTTTGAAATGCTCTTATCAGGGTATAACTGTTATTTTGTTATTTGTCATTTTTTAACAGCACTTTTTCTTTTTCTTTTCGCATTAGCTTTGGTGCTTTCTTTAGGGCCATAATTGTTGGTCACTTGGTTGATTTGAAATGCTTAACATTTGCGATTGCTTGCTTTATGTTAAAGTTTTCCATTTCTTCACAGAGAAGTGGTTTGCGAGGCTGTGGTAACAAAGTATGTTGGAAATTCAGAGCTTATTCATTCTCATAGTATGTGCTGCTCAGGTGTGAGCTAATTTGAGGAGAATATTTGTCAAATATGAGGTGGAAATATGTCTAAATTGTGCTAGGAAGCATAGAGTAAAGCATCAAGTGTACCAAATTTGCCAAGTCTGGATGAACGAAGATAGAGACCACTCAAAAAGCTTAACTTTGGATTGTGCTGCTCACGGAGAATGGAATGTTAGCGATGTCCATTCTTGTTGTCAGGGGATGTGAGAGGAACTTCCAACTTGAGAATCTACAAGTGTGATGTCATAAAATTGATTTGTGAGATAATTAAAAGCAATAGCATATGGTCTTTTAAATGGCAAGAGTATTTTTCTCCACTATTCGATGGACAAATGCTTGGTAACTGTTTAATTAGCTTCCTCGTCTCTACCAAGCCATCCTAATCCCACCTTCGCTGGGCGTCTCCTTTTCCCTCTCTCCCTGTCCAACCCCTGCCCCCCACGTCACCCCCTCCATCTATCTTGCTCCACCGTGCGCACTGCGCACCCCCAAAATTTCCCCCTCCCTTCGGTGTAATCGCCGCCCCGCTCCGCTTCGTCTCCCCTCTCTATCATATATTATTTGGATATTTTTGCAGTTATCAATTTGCCCGTTCTATCTCGTTAGATTTGGTTGAGAAGGATGATTAAAAATTATAGGACTATCTTTTGGCAATAAATTTAAATAAGTACAGTAATCGCATCGCATCGACGGATGACGAATTATACTATAATAACATGATCTGTGTAATGTTGATAAATTCTCGAAAGTACTATACAAGATTGTGATCATTTGAAAGGTTGATTTTTGCTAATAAAATCACTTATGAAAAGGGAGGGAAATCCCCGAAAAGAATATTACTGTGTTTTCTCTCCTTGAGGCAAAGATGTAATATTAGTTGAGTCCCAATTTAAACATCCAGAAAAAATGCCTGTACAAAAATATTCATACCTTTAGATAGAAAGTCATTTTATAGAGTAGCTCAATGTAACGGATCACATCCATTAGGTCGCAAGTGATTCCACGACCACACACAATTAACTAAATAGATTTCCAAGTAAGTTTAGGCCCTCACATCCATTGTTGAATATTGAATTTCCATGAAGGACTTGATTAGTTTTATTTCATAATGACTGAATCGGCATATATTTTTATTCATAACTTGGGTGAAACTACCGTAACTTATTTTCTTGTTGATTTGCTAGTAATCGTTCTTCTATCATTTTATAATCTTCATATTTTTCTTCTCGAGAAGTTTTGAGTCAAGTCAGCGATGAATTGCCAGTGTTGATGGGGAGCGAAAGCATGGGGTGCTTGGAAGAAGAGAGGAGTGCGCCGCTCAACATTAAGGCCGCGGTCAACTATGCGAGCAGGTCTTCTCTTCCATCGTGGCGCCGCGGCGGTGGCAACGCGCCGACTGCGGCGGCAATGACTATCATGGTCTTTTTTCGATGAAATAGAACAAAAATAGAATTAGCTCAGTAAGCAATGACGTATGAAAGCCTTGGCACGTTTGCAATTCGCAGCTCGGCAAAGTTGACTTGAGGGGCGCCCGTTTGAAAGTGGACCGAAATGTCTTTATCTCTTTTATTTTTTGTACTCTATCCCAAAATTAGAAAATAAGAAAAAGAACTGCATAATTTCAAGCTAGCAAATTGAATTATCCAACTCAACAATACGAGTGATAATTATGTATTAAATAGGCCACTGATAGGTTCGCTTCTTTTATTGTTAGAGGATTAAATTGCACAATGTTTTATTAGGAGGGTAATGATATAATTTCCGGATTCTAATTATGTATTAAATAGGCCACTGATAGGTTTGGTTCTTTTATTGTTAGAGGATTAAATTGCACCATGTTTTATTAGGAGGGTAACGATATAATTTAGGATTCTGCCCATATATCTATTAAAAAAAAAAAAAGAGAGAGAAAAGAACATCATGTTTCATCAAAGGATTATATATAATTTTCCATATCAATTCTCTCATTATTATCATTTTCTCTGTTTTCTTTTTTCTTCTTCTCCTATAATTATTTGAATTTCTTACGGTGGTTTTCAATTTACCTCTACCGAACATCTTTATTTATTTAGACACATGGATTCATGGCCAATAGGAGAAAACAAATGAATCCAAAATGCTAGTCCACCCATTATGCATCCAGACATGCAAGAAAACCAAAATGCCCCTTACTGATCGCAAGGTCAACATAGCACACTAGACAGGGAAATTCACATTTAGTGCTGTGCAAAAAAGGTGATCGAATACAAAGAAACAGTTATAGAAGAAAATATATGCAAATGGATCAAATTTATGTGATTTGGTTCAAATAACCTATATATCCATGAGAAGAGCAACAGTAGATTCCATTATGGATCAACCTATACATTAGAGATTACAAATTCATACTCAAGTACAACTCGGCATTTTTTAACAGATTAAGATCCTCCATATGTAGTGGGTATTGTAAAGTCACCTCTTAAAAGTTTAATATCTTGGCACATGGACTAGTGCACGGTCTAGATTGATTACCCATTTTCTTTTCTTTTTGCTTTTCTTTATTTCCTTTTTTCTCTCTTGCCATTTCCCCCCTTCTCTTTTACTCTCTCTCTCTCTCTCTCTCTCTCTCTCTCTCTCTATGAGAAAATTTCAAATGAGAATTTAAGGTGCCATTATTTTCTCAAAGAATGACCTAAAATGGGCATTGTTTCAGAAGGGTTTGAAGTGATCGTAGTCTCAAAGAAAGGCCTGAGTAGTTATAGCTATTTCAAACAAAGGCTTAACCTTGTTGGTTTGTTGGCCAGCAAAAAATTCCATCGATTAGGGATATTTTTGCCCAAATACAGTTTAAATTTAGATTAAATTAGTTTACAAATTTAATATATATATATATATATATATATATATATATATATATATATATATATATATATATATATATATATATGTTAAAAAGAAGCAAAAATAGAGGCTAGTGGATGCCGCCACCCCATTGCCAGCGAGCAACGGCAATGGCCGACGAGATCGCCAACGTCTAGGTGAGCGCTGGCAACCTTCACCAACCAGAGGTGAGGGCCAGCATGATGCTGAGATCGAGCCATTGCTCAGTATTGGAACCTTTGTGGATGCTTGCTTCTCTTTAGATCAGTCTGACTATCAACAAAATGCTAGCATTTGGCCAGTGGCAAAGAAGTTGTTCATTTACTCGAACTGGTCTACACCGGTAGATGAGTGTTTTATTGATAAGGAGGGGTTTGTCTTCTTCACATATTGTACAGATCAGACTAACCACTGAATCTCTTTCTGTCGTTTGACTAATTCTTTTATGAATGTCAGACTTTAGGACAATGTTGCAACATCCGGTTGAATTCAATGAAATGTTTGTATAGTTCTTTGACTGGACAGTAGGGACATTTTCCCCTAAGATCACTGGATTGACATTAGAGACAGCATCTTGGTGTAGAATGTAGAGGCACTTAACATCTTTCTATTTCCTTTCTTTTAAGCTCTCCGGCATGGTCCAGCTTCATGCAAGAGCGGTTAAAAGTTCGAAACGATCATCCACTTAGTCGGGTTGATTAATTTGGTATTGCGCAAAGATCGAAGGGGGATCAAAGTGCAATATGCCTCCGAATTTGTCGCCGGTCATGTGCCTATATGAATATGATACACTCGGAACTCGCACTTTTCAATCCGGTTTGCATTTTCAAGAGCATTTTCGAGGTTGTACCAGCAGCTCACTTGATTTTAGACACATTAGCGCACATCCAATTTTGAGCCAAAGTGTTGTACTTCTAATGAATTAATAGGAGGGGTTGAGCGCCGAGCATGGTTGAAGTCTGGTTTTGGAGAGAAACGGTTTAGTTCCTAGTACTGTGAACTCTAATTAGCTTAGTACTAGTTCAGTTTCCAATTCTAAGAGAAGAATTCCTTGATTGAATCAGTTTTGAAGCTTGTTTTAGATTTATAAACAAAAAACAAAAAACAAAACAATAACATATGCTTTTATGGTGCTTTTTTTTTTTTTTGCTTTTTAATATTAGATTTTGATTTTTTACTCAACAAAAATAGGTTGGTTCCCAAATCCAAATTTTTAAAATCATCCAAACTGACGTGTTGATAAACTGATGATTCTTGATTAATAAAACATGCGATCACTAATTTAGCGAATACATCTATCTTGGCGCTTGACTAAGTACGTTGAGTTAGTAGTGCTCAATAGATTCATCTATATCTATCTATATATAACATATCTATATCTATCTTGTCGCAATATCTATATGTAATGATAGAATCCTCAAACTTTCTATTTTCCAACGCTGACTCATTTGTTCAACTCCTCATTATATCATTTCCCATTTGGCCACTCGCCATGTTATTTGTTGCTAACTTCTTTATGATTGACAATGACCCAAACCAATAACGTTTCCCTTTTTAATATAATTAGTTCATTTAAGGGAAAATTCCAAATAAGGACCCGAAGTTGACCAATTTTCTCAAATAGGGACCCGAAATGAATTTTGTGTCAGATAAAGACCTAAAGTGAACCTATTGTCTCAAATATGGATCTGAAGTAGTTGAATCAATTCCAAATAAGAACCTGAGCTTGCTGGTCAACCAAATATTCGCCGGCTATCAAGCATGTGACATTTCCTACGATCGGAGTTTGGGCAATTTTGTCCAAAAAAAGATATAGGGAAAATTAACAAATCCTAAAATAGAAACCAAAAAAAAAAAAAAACCCTAGGTTTTCTATGGTCTCACCATTCCTTGTACCCATCCTTTGCAAAGTCAAAGACCGAAGTTCTCCCCATTCCTTGTACCCATCATCCGCAAAGTCGAAAACCCAAATTCTCTGCCGGATGAGGCACAAATTCAAAAACAAGAAGAAAACCAGATGTTTCTTTCTTTGTTTGCGGAGACCCAAATTCTCCGCTAGTTGAGTAAGGCGAGGAGCGACGAGAATCGACTCGCGATGATGACCAGGCAGCGATTTGGTTAAGGAGCAGCGGGGGAGAAGAAAGAAGAAAACGTAAACATCTAAATGAATAACCTAAATTTAGAATTTTCCCTTTTTTTCCAATAACAAATTTCTGACGAAATTGCCCCTATTTTAATCGCTCAAAAATATCTGCCATCGAACTAAGGTCCTCAATAGAGACTAACTTGATCACTTTGGATCCTTATTTGACACAAAATTTACTTCGAGTCCTTATTTGAAACAATTGGTCCACTCCGGGTCTTTATTTGATACAAAATTCACTTTAGGTCCTTATTTGAGAAAATAGATTCACTTCGAGTCCTTATTTGGAATTTTCCCCTCATTTAATAATAAAAGAAAAGGGGAAAAAAGAGAGAGAGAATCAGAAGGGGTGGTGGTAATTGGTTTCCCTCAACGAGAGATCTCAGCAGAGGGTAACGTGGCCGCTTCCTCATCTCTACTCGCTTTTTCCCTCTCTCGCTGTCCAACCCCCGTCCTCCATGTCACCCCATCCTTCTATCTTGCTCCACCCCCGAATCACCACCCCACCTTTGGGTGTGGTTGGTTGCTTTCGGCTTCTAAAGCTCATCGAAAAAATGTTGGACCGTTTGACAATTATTTTGAAGTAGGTTTCATGTGAAAACCAATATTAAAAAAGCCAACATTGAAAAAGCTGAAAGCCCAATGTTAATTGAGCTTTTAGCATTTGGCCAAATACTAAAATTCATTTTTTTTCCAAAACTACCCTCATTTATTTTTCAAATTACCGATTTTCCCCTTGTTATTATTTTTTTAAATGCTAAAAAAAGCAAATATATACATAAATGCTAAAAAAATCAAATATATATATATATATATATATATATATATATATATATATATTAAAAAAAAAAAAAGACCAACCCTTTGCCGGTTCAGTGAAAGGCTATAGTTGCCAGTGAGCCAAATCTGACACCGGCGGCCATTGGTTGGGTCGCCCGAGGTCATGCCGCCTTCGGGAGCCCTCGTGCGTCAAACCTAAGCAACATGCGACCCAGGCGACTATCGCCTAGGTCTCCTGGCCTCAAGCATCCCTCGCTTGGTTCCCACAAGGGTTGCGCAACGGCAGCCATCAGTCACCATCACTTGCTTGATAAAATTGGACTATATAAGGACATGAATAATGTTAAAACTTTTAAAGCAAACATTTAAATATCATATTTTTTACAATTAAATCACTTAAGTTACATAGTTTTTTCTTTTTTTACTGAGAATTCCTATGTGACATTGATTCCTAGCAAATCACATTGGTGATTTAATATTAAATTAATGCCACAATGGATTTTTGAGTAAGGAATATTATTGATGTAATTTTAGGAATTTGTTTTTTAGAAGTTATGCCACCAATTTTGGAGCAAACATGGTAATCTCTAAATTTCGCAATTTTATTAGAATTTAAACAAGCACGCCGGCCGAAAGAAAAGGATTTAAACCATGTAAGGATGGATCTTGCGCACATCCATCAAGAGGTCAAGATCATTTGGGGTTTCATGTGTGTTGACTTTTGGATTGATACTTGATCAATGGTTCATTGGAAGTCATGGTCTTTATGACGCTTTTACTTGGTGATGTTCGGCTCTAAAAATTTCTAACCCATTGCAAGGGAAGGGTCATGGACCAATTTTTCAGCCTTTCTTCTTTTGACTAAGAAGCCTTCAACTTTTTTTTCTTGGAAATGACAAGCCTTCAACTTATAAAGAGAAAGATTCTTATAATTCCAATCACACGACGTGTAAAGTGGGCCGTGCATCCCAAACGATAGTGACCCTAGTGGCATCAATTCTCAAAACACAAATTGCACTCCCCCTTCCATCGTGTAAAGCGGGCCATGCATCCCAAACGATAATGACCCTAGTGGCATCAATTCTCAAAACACAAATTGCACTCCCCCTTCCATCGTGTAAAGCGGGCGTGCATCCCAAACGATAGTGACCCTAGTGGCATCAATTCTCAAAACACAAATTGCACTCCCCCTTCCATCATGTACTCATAGCCAAGAACACCCAACGCTTGTGTAAGCAAAATCATGGACCTTAATTATTTTTTTTATATTGAACACCCGCCGCTTTGGTCTTTTTAAAAAAATTATATATATTTGATTTTTTAGCATTTATATATATTTGATTGTTTTAGCATTTTTGTCAAAATTTATATTTAAAAAGTTACATATATTTTTTTCTCAATTTTAAACAAATAAAAGTTAAAAAACTAATATTACTCACCTAAAGGGCTTTTCAAATGTATTTTCTATCAACCAAAGCATTTCTCTCAAAATTATTTTTCAAAACATAATTTACCAAACGGCCTTTATATTTACCTAAAGTTCTTTAGGCTAAGCTGCTTTGTATTTTCCCAATGAACTTTTAAAATGCTGAACCAAATGCACCCTAAACATCACGAGGTCATATGAAGAGAGAAAATATTTGGTAGGCTCAATGCTCCAAGCCAGCAAACTCACTAGCCACTTGCTAATCGCCACGTGTTTTGCGCAGGCCCACTTGTCAAGAGAGGCAAAGTCCTCTTGCCTCTCCTCTCTCCTCAACGTTTCCATTACTCTCTCTCTCTCTCTCTCTCTCTAAACATCACGAGGTTGTATGAAGCAAGAAACCCAATGCTCCAAGTCAACAAACACCCCAACCACTCACTGATCGCCATGTGTTCTACGCAAGCCCACTTGTCAGGAGAGGCAAAGTCCTCTTGCCTCTCCTCTCTCCTCGGCGTCTCCGTTACTCTCTCTCTCTCTCTCTCTCTCTCTCTCTCTCTCGTCTTCCCCTCTCAAATATATATCATTTGGATATTTTTGCGTTATTAATTTGTCCGTTCTATTCTTGTTAGATTTGGTTGAGAAAAATTAATAAAATTATAGGATTATCGCTATCTTTTGGCGATAATCTTAAATAAGTATAATGATCATACCAACAGATAACGAATTGCACTCTACTAACAACATCGCCCAAGTTACGTCGACAAACTCCCGAAACTACTATGTAAAGCGGTAATCATTGGGAAGGTTGGTTTTTGCCGATGAATCACTGTGAAAGGGAGGGAAATCACCGGAGAATACGCGATTGTGTTTTGCGGGCTTTGCCATTTGTCTATCTCCTTAAGCCAAAGAGATAACACTAGTTGAATCCACAGAAATGCCCATACAAAATGTTGATATCTTTTCTAGCAAAAAAGCCATAGAAACCACAGGCAACGAGCAAATATTTCATGAACTTAATAGATATACTAAATCGAGTCTCCTTCAGATCCATGGGGTCCATTATCTTTAATGGTCCAAATTCAATTTATTGTGTGGGTGCGCATGTATATGCTCATATCATAATTTCTCATGACCCACGTAAGACCGTAAGTTTATTTAATAGTGGCCATGAGCAAATATTTCATGAACTTAATATATATACTAAATCGAATTTGAACCTTCAGATCCATGGGGTCCATTATCTTTAATGGTCCAGATTCAATTTAGCGTGTATATATCTTATGACCCACGGAAGACTATAAGTTCATCTAATAGCCGATAGGGTTGTTAGAAGGATAGACTAGAGAAGAATGCCCTGTTCAATATCAATTATGCCTTAAACAACCCGTATAAGTTTGCTTAAAAAGATTTTAACACTAGTAAGACATCCGCTTTGCACCAGCTTAAAATTATATTTTTTACATCATTTTAAATACCAATAGTTAATTGATTTTGCATTCATTGATACTTCAAATTAACTATAATATTGATATTGTCTCAATTGCTCCATCAAATCGATTGAAATGGTCATATTCGTCCTTCAACGAACCCAAACAATTACTCATTTATTCGACATTTCTTGATAGAATGACCCATGTCCTAAAAATTAGTAGCATCAAATCTTGGTAATTTATCTCATCTATTATTATTATTATTTTTTTTTTTTTGTGAAGGGAAATTTTTCTTTCATAACTTGGGGTGAAATCATGTAACTTATTTTCTGCTGAATTGCTCAAAATCGTTCATTTATCATTTTATGCAACTCATTTTATAGTCTTCATCTTTCTCTTCTCTAGAAGTTCTGGGTCAAGTCAACAACGTTCATCCCAGGTTAGGGCGGATTGGCCCCAGCAGACTTCACTTTGCCGATAGTCCGGCCGTGTTAATTGCTCAAAATGGGAAGACTCTGCGTATATAAATCAAGTATATGGTGAAGCAGAAGAAGCACATTGCACAAAACACGCCATAGGATATACAAACATGAAGTGTCTTATATGGTGTATGTGGTGGACTTGGGCGTTGCCGGTGTTGATGGGGAGTGGAGGCATGGGGTGCCTGGAAGAAGAGAGGAATGCGCTGCTCAGCATCAAGGCCGCCTTCGACAGCCCGGGCGGGTCTTCTCTTTCATCATGGCGTGACGGCAACGGCAGCAACTGTTGTGGCTGGGAAGGCGTGGCGTGCGACAACACCACTTCTCGAGTGGCTTGGCTATATTTGAATTTTACACGGGATCCGAAACTGAGAGATTGGGTTGTTAACGCCTCTTTATTCCTTCCTCTAGAGGAACTTCAAGTGTTGGATTTAAGTGGAAATCGTCTCTCAGGTGAATCTCTCTCTCTCTCTGTTTTTTTCAAATATATTTCTAAGTAATAGTATATAGACTATAAAGTGGGTCAAGTGAATTAATGACATAATATGATTGCACAAATGTCGCAATTCTTAGGTTCCATTTGTCTCGCATAAAATGAATGATTTAGAAAATATTTTTACTAAAAATGATCGCTTATTTTCTCTAAAATAATTATCCTATGAATAATGTTTTCATTATTGGTGACAATTTGTGTCTTTGTTTATTCATTTCTTAATATACAAACAATTATTTTTCAAAAAATATTTTCCAAATTATTCATTATTCGTGCAACTGTGGATGAGGGCTTTGCAGCCACGGGTGAGGCGAGGGCTTTGCGGCCCTCGCCTAGTGATTGGCGAGCTTCGACGACCCTCACTAGCCACTGCTCACCAGCCACAATGGGTAAAGGAAGAAAAAGCCAAAAAAAAAAAAAAAAAAGGAAAAGGAAAAGGAAAAATAAAAGAAAAGAAAAAAAAAAAAAATATTACAAAATTATAAATTTTTGTCCATGTTAGCGCCAACTACGCTACATAGGGCAGTCGATGTCCATGATAGTGATTTTCAGCCAAAATTGGTACAAATACAAAAGGTTTACGCTTCAATTGATAAAAAAAAGATTTAAGACTAAATATGTATAATTGTAATAGATTTAGGACTTTTTTTTTTTTTTGTAATATTCTCAAAAATTGTATCAAAGTAATGGGGCTCAAAGCTTGTAATAAAAGCTCCCATCTATGGCCTTTATGTTTGTTAGTTAAATTAATGTATGAGCTAAATACCATAACTCATTATCAATTATTTAAAATTTTACTTGAATTGAGTGATAAAATGAGAAAAAAGAAAAGAAACGAAGATGTTTTACAACAACCAATGCTCATGATCTTTGTCTTTAAGTTTTAAACTTTAGTACATATTATTTTAAATATATATATATAGACACACACACACTACAACTATTAATTGTCTTGTAACTTTGAAGTGATAGGATTACTGTATTTTGTTTCATGTTCTCATAGCCAACAGAAAACACCGTATTTATAATAATTTATAATTTACTAGAATTTTGTTTGCTTTTTTTATTCAATAAAATGAACTACTTGAATAAAATTATCCGCTGGTTTATTAAGTAAACAAATGTGCAAAAGTGTGTTCCATTTTGTTTATTTAGAAATTAAGTCAAATCACGGTATTCTCTCTTCATCACTCAACTATTTGAAATCTACCTGAATTGTGAAATTGGAGGAAAAACCTACGGCAGAACAAATTAGAATTTATGAACTTTATTCTAATTAATGTCTTTGCAAAAATTTTGGAGTCAAGCTAAGTAAATTTATAGATTAAATCGTTCAAACTATCATTACAAATTCTAAATAAAATGTAAGTATGTTATGTTCTGAATGAAGTCGCGATTTTTAACTATTTACAATTTTAACAACATAATGCAAGTTCAGAAGTTTTATTGAAATATTGAAGTAAAAGGATTTTATATTCTGCTTAATTTCCTTATCATTGAAAATAAGAAATTGATTAACTAAATTGCAATACTTATATAGAATGGGGTTAATATCTTGAAAAATCCCAAATTGGTACACATATAACAAATTTACCATGGACTTTTTTTAATCACAAAAAGCTTTAAATTGGTACACCTATAATAAATTTTGCCCCAAACTAATTTTTTTACCATTAAAAATCTCAAATTAGTACGCATGTGATAAATGTATCCAAAATTAATTTTTCTGACAGTCAAAAACTCTAAACTGGTATATTTATGACAAATATACTACATGTGTCACGAAAAATCACAAAAAATTGATATACCTATGACATGAGATAAAGTAATACACTCGTTAATCAAGTTACGTGTCATCAAATTTAATAATTTGACGGTAAAATTTAACGGAAACTAACAGAGGGTAAATTTATCACATATGTACAAGTTTGGGATTTTTAGTAGTTAAAAAATTAGTCCGGAGTAAATTTATCACAAGTGTACCAATTTATGTATTTTTTATGATTAAAAAAAGTTTGGGATAAATTTATTATAAGTGTAATGGAGTTTTTCGTGGTATTAATCCTTCAATTAACAATAATCATCACGTATGAAACATATCACTAGTTTGTTGAATTTTGCTGAATTCTAAATGTAGACAATTTCTCTATTGGAAGAATATTCTTATATTTGAGGAACGTGATAATTCATCTTTATGCATTGTTAGAAACTAAAAGAAATAAGATTTTGAAGTTTGGGATTGGCAAACTTAACTATATCTTCAAGAATACATGTGAAAGCTTTTCTCTTTATTTATCTTTAAAATTTAAACTAAAAAAGATAGAAGTTTGGAGACGATAAATCATTAAACTAATGCTTATTGGTCGAATGTGGGTGAAGTCAAAAGTCACATGGCAAGCACGTAACAGAACATTCTCCAAGCAAAATAAACTATATCTTCAAGAATATATGAAGATTCTTTTCTCCTTATTCATGTTTTGAAATTTAAGCTCAACAAAAGATAGAAGTTTAGAAATGGAAAATTAATAAACAAATGCTTGTTGGTGGAATGTGGGTCACATGACAAAATTATGTCATGTATCGTGTCACATAAAAATTATAGAGGTAAAGTCAACTCTTACGTGGGAGCACATGGGAGAATATTCTCTCAGCTTTGCTAGATAATGTCTAATAGATATTGTTAGAGGTATAAGTTACTTGTTTATGAAATTGGTTTACAAAGTCATGTAACACAAGACTTTTTTATTTATATTTATTATGCTTGGATATGTTGGACCAACCAGTTTCTACTTATAAAACAATTCTCCTCATAACAAGCATATGGTTATTCTCAATGCTAGTTAGACATATGAATATTTGTAGATAATTAGTTAATTGAAATGCATTTATGGATCTTTCCATAATCAGATTTAAACGGAACGCTGCACCTGAAGAAATTGAAGAGGCTATATCTATCTAACAATTATCTACAACAAATCCCCGCACTGTACAAGCAAACTTCAATGGAGGCCCACAATTTATCTTCCAATCAACTTGAAGGTATATGTAAGATAGAAGACTATGCCTTGTTGATATGTAACCTTCAATTTTGAGAACCTTTTATTTGTCAATCACAGGACCAAATCTGGAGGTGCTGGATCTTTTGGGTAACAATTTGGCCAATGATGCCCTCCCGAACATTGTGAGGATAACATCTCTTAAGGCGTTAGACATCGAATTTGGTGGATTGAGTGCTTCGAAGTTATTGGAAGGTACTCCTATGAAAACGCATTCATTTCTCACTATTGGTAACTAATGCTACGGCTTACAAGTAAATGAATATCATAAAAATAGAAAATTAATTATTCAAATATTAATAGAAAACATTATCTACTATTATAAAAAGTCTAGGGATAGGTGCACTACAAGTTTTAAAATTTGTCATGAAAGTACCATTGAGTTATAAAACTTTCAAAAAGTAGGATTAACTCTTAAAACTCATCACAAAAGTACAATCGACTCCTAAAACTTTTAAAAAATTCACTCATTATGAAAATGCAATCAAATCATAAAACTTTCAAATAGTACGATCAATGGAAGGATTTGATTGGACCAATTTGATAAATTTCAAGATTTAATTATACTTTTTAAAAGTTTTAAGACTTGATTGCACTTTCGTAACAAGATTTAAGATTTAATTACACTTTTTAAAAGTTTTATGACTCAATTGCATATTCATAACAAAATTTAAGACTTCCAATGCACTTATTTCAAAAGTCTATAGAACAAAATATATATATATATATATATATATATATATATATATATATATATATCTTTAAAATATATCATAAATTAGTAATGACAAGTGCATAATTATGATGAGTCTTATAGTTAGAACAGTCATCGTTACATTTGAAAAAAAGAAACTCTTATATTTAATATCATTCCTATCACTTCAAGTGGATAAGAACAAACTAAGTTGAATTAAGTATGGATAACAATTTGATAAAGCATTTTAGCTCTCTTTAAGAAATAAATGGTATTAAAAGATGGGATAGCCCACATATAAGAAAGAAGTTATGTAAAAATGGTCTAAACAAGATGATAACACATATTTCACATACAAATGAAATTAGCAAAGTAATAATAAACTATATATCAATACAAATGGTGTATTGAAGAAGAAAAAAATGATTTAAAATCGCTCTTTTTGGCATGATAGTGCATGCAGATTTCATAAATGTGTATAATAGAGGATAATTAAAGAATTTATATAACATGATATTAGTGTCCACTTCAACAGGCTTGTGCGAATTAAGGAACCTTGAGGAGTTGCACATTGTTGGTAATGAGGTTTCGGGTCCTCTTCCCTCATGCTCATGCAATATGACATCCCTTCATGCACTTGATGTTCAATATAACAATTTTAGCGGGGCCATTCCTTCGTGTCTCCTCAATAATCTCAAGTCACTTGAATATATTGTCTTATCTGGAAATGCTTTCGAAGGCTCACTTTCGCTTGCTTCCCTGGCTAATAATTCTAACCTTGAGGTATTCCACCTCCTCGACAATCGTTATCGTCTGGAAGTAAATACAGAAGACCCCACTTGGTTTCCTTCATTTCAATTGAAGGTATTTAGTTTATCGAACTGTGTGCTCAACAAAAACGCAAATGGCGTAATTCCCAGCTTTCTGAAGGGACAGTATGACTTGAGAGGTGTTCAACTCAACCACAATGGAATGACAGGAAATTTCCCAAACTGGCTACTAAACAGCAATGTAAATCTGGAATGGTTGGAACTCACGAGCAATGAATTGTCGGGTGCTTTTCATTTGCCTTCTAATTTGAGTCTTGCCAACATGTGGTTGTTTGATGTGTCTACTAATATTTTTGAAGGAGAGCTTCCATATTCGATTGGTTTTATCCTCCCGAATTTGCAATATTTGAATTTTTCAAACAACTTACTAAGAGGTGGAATCCCTCCCTCAATGGGCAATATGCAACTTCTAGGATCATTGGACTTGTCGAATAATGGCTTCACTGGAGAGATACCAAAGACATTGGCTAAAGATTGTACGTCACTTTATACTTTGAAATTGTCACACAATAATTTGCAAGGCCAAATGCTACCGAGGTATTCTAACTTGAGAAACTTGAGATCTTTGTATCTGGATAACAATTGTTTTAGAGGGGACATATCGCCTGGTATCTTAAATAGCTCCAACTTGACGGTTTTGGATGTAAGTCATAATTTCCTATCTGGAACACTTCCTAATTGGATTGGAGATATTCAATACTTGCAAGGGCTTATGTTGGCGAGTAACTTACTGGGAGGTCCTTTACCGTATAGCTTCTGCAACTTGAAATATCTCGATCTTCTAGACCTTTCAAGCAACAACATTGGGCCGAATATACCACCTTGTGCCGACTTTACATTTACGAGGTTCTTGCATTTATCAAATGACACTCTTGTTGGGCATTTTCCTAAGTTTCTTTTTGAAGCTTCATCAATTGTCACATTGGATCTTAGACAAAACGCATTGTCAGGTGAGATCCCCAGGTGGATTGGTTCACTTCGGAACTTGAGGGTTCTTCTACTGCAAGGAAATAATTTTGAAGGTTCAATTCCTTCAGATATGTGCCTATTGAAAAGTTTGAGCATATTGGATCTCTCCAATAATAATCTTTATGGGAAAATTCCTTCTTGTTTGAGCGGTATGCCATTTGGATACTTTGGGTTATCTTTATCAGGTGAAATATTATGGATAGAGTATTGGGAACCACGCAACAAAGGGGTCAAATTCGAATTGGTGTATCGGTATCAATATCAGAGTATG
This sequence comes from Eucalyptus guilfoylei, assembly GCA_016097605.1. Taxonomy (NCBI): domain Eukaryota; kingdom Viridiplantae; phylum Streptophyta; class Magnoliopsida; order Myrtales; family Myrtaceae; genus Eucalyptus; species Eucalyptus guilfoylei. The sequence continues at coordinate 3,535,189 of CM027861.1, forward strand.
GAATTGAGTACTTATATAAATAGATTAGAAGAAGTAAACTTCATCACAAAGAGTAGGTTGGAATCTTATAAGGGCAACATCCTAAACCTCATGTCCGGAATGGATCTCTCGCATAACAATTTGACAGGCTTTATTCCTCCAGAGTTGGGCTACTTGAGGGAACTTCGAGCATTGAACTTGTCACACAATCATTTGATAGGATCGATCCCGGCAACGTTTTTCGATTTACAGAATGTAGAGAGTTTGGATTTATCTTATAACAGTTTAACTGGTCCCATCCCTCCACAACTAACAAATCTCTATTTTTTGTCAATTTTTAGTGTGGCTCACAACAACTTGTCAGGCAGGACACCGGATCGAAAAAATCAATTTGGAACTTTTGAGAAAGCAAGTTATAAAGGCAACCCTCTTCTTTGCGGACCACCATTAACAAGCTGTGATGGCCCAAATCCGGGACCGGGGACACCATCTTTTAATCATATTGGGGAGGATGACTCGTGGAAGGAAGTCTTTTTTTGGAGTTTTGCGGGATCATACGTGGCAGCATTCCTTGGTGTAGTTCTGTTTCTCTACCTAAACTCGTACTATCGATACATGTTGTTCAACCTTGTTCATAAGTTTATCCCATCATTTCCCTAGTAGAGATTGTCCTTTTGAGCATTTTGTGATGGGCAAATACGATGAAATAGTGGAGAACCTTGGTTTAATAAGATTGTAAGCATTTGAATCTTGATTATGCATTTTGAACGCTCGATTCCTAGAGTGTTAGTATTGTATCCATTGTTTTGCTACTTTGAATATTAGGAGATTTGATTTGGTTGAGAATTGAGAGAAAATAGTTTATTCACGACCAAAAAGGAATCCAACATTTACAACATTTTGTAAATGTTACACAAGATAGTGAATTATCCGATGGTTGCGACTAGCAACATCAAACCAATCTGGTTATAGCATCTCAAAAATCCTAACAACATAAAGCATTGGATGTTGGGAATTGCTACAATTTAACGAAAAAGGCATGGATTGCAAGACCACTGTTCTGCCATTTGAGGCTTGAGCTCCACTTCTTTGTTCACTGCTTAATGAAGAATTAACTCGATCGGGATAATTATCAAATCATTTTTAAAGCTATTGTACATATGATAATCAAATCATAAATTTCTTAATTTTGCCAATATAATGCTAAATCTTTACACAAAATTTCAAAGTAATCATTCCACTCAAATGCCGTCAAAATTGCTTGCGTGGCGTCTAGTCATTACATACCATCTTACGTAATGTACCGACATAGACAACTTTACTTGAAATGACGTCTTATATGGATCGACATGTCAGTAATTTCCGGTGATAACCAACCAAAAGGAGTACATTGAAATTTCAACCTATCTAATAAGTATGTTACTCATGTGTCATGTTTAATGAGGATATGTAAGACATGATATACCTATACAACATCATGCAAAATCAAATTCCTCGATAGGCATATGAATATCTTATATTGATGGAACTCCATAGAACAAAATTTATTCGACATTGACTAAGAGATGCTAGATGGTGGAACTCCAAAAAAAATCGATAGTATGACATGAGAGACAACTTCTTTTGTTTGCCAAGAGCCATTGCCTCAGAGGTAAAATGTTAATCACATAAAAGATATTCAACATATACTTATTCTAGAAAAATAATAATTAGGAATGATACCGCCAAAAACTCCAAATTGGTATACTAGTGTCACATGTACCTGTCGCGACCTACCCTCGAGGAGAGGGAATAGGTTTAGGGGTATTGCCTAAAAGACGGGCCTACAGCCCGTGATTAGGCGCAAGCTCTCCCAAGCCCATACCCCGCGTGATATTGAGATACTTTTTAAGAATTTTGCACAAAATGAGTCGCCACTAGCCTATTGGGGTCGGTTAGAAACCAAATAAGGCATAGGAGTATGCCTCACTTCCTATGCAACCAGAGAATCTAGGGTCGGGGACTTGATTACACTAATTGACCAATTAGTGCCATTTCGGTACCTAATCTTGTTAATTTTAACAAAATGATTTTTTGGCAAGCAGTTTGGATGATTTTATACCTATCTACTAACATGTGAAGTGATCATGCAGGTGTACAATCATTAAAGTAACAATCATAGCTACCAAAATCCTAATTGCCATAAAATAAAACACGTGCAATTAAACATAACAAAATATGTAAACTAAACATGCAATATAATCAATATACAAATAAATAAAGGCCTAATTATACTAAAAATGCAATACATAGCAAATCCTAACCAAACTCTACAATTTTTGGATTTTCGAAATTTTTTAAAATTTTTTTAAAATAAAACAAAATAAATTTATTTTATTAATTTTTTTAAGGCTTTGGGCCGGGTCAGGTCCGGCAAGCCCAAGTGGGCCTGAAGCTCAGGCCAGCCCAAGAGGTCCCCCTCCTCTCTTTTTAAAACAAACCAGGCCCACAAGCCCACACTACACCAGCCCAAGCCCACAAGCCCAAAAGTCCAAAAGTCAGATAGCCTGTTTGACAGGCCCAAACGAACGAAAACCCTACTCGTGAATTGTACTCGGCCCGGCTCGCGCCACCCGGATTCTGGAACCCTCGAGCTCGGTGATCCGCGGCGCCGAAGGGGTTGGTTGGGACGTCGATGGTGGCGACGCGGCGGACTACGCGACGTGGTGGACGGCGGCTAGGGTTCCGGGTGGCGAAAGTGGCGGCGACGGCAGTCGACTCAGGTGGAGCGGCAGTGGCGGTGGCGTGGCAAGGGGGCTCGGATTGCTAGCGTCGCAACAGCGGTAGTGGCGCAAGCTCGCGGGCGAGGAGGAACTCCGACGGCCGACTCGGGTGGAGCAGCGGTGGAACGAGGAGGCTCAGACAGCGTCGGGCAGGAGGGGGTTCGGCCGAGGGACGGCGTCTGATGGCGGAACGGCAGCGGCAGGCGACGGTGGGGGAAGCAACACTGCGGTGGTCGACGGCGAGGGAAAGCAGCAGGGCAGTGGTCGACGGCGGTGCCAGAGACCCATCTTCTCCTCCTCTGCTCCTCCCTGCTCTCTGTTTTCCCTCTTTCCCCTCTTGCTCGCCCCTTCCTCTCTCTCTCCCTCCCGAGCTTTTTCTTTTTCCCCTTTGCTTCAGATCTGGGTTCCGGGGAAGATGGTGGCGAACGGCATCGATTGGGTGGCTCATCGACGACGGTGGCGCTGGCCCGGAGGCTCTTTCTCCTTCGCTTCCTCTGCTGTGCCTGGTTTCCTTTTTGTGCTTCTCACCCCCTGCCTTCCTCTCTATGCTACTTCTTTCTCTCTGATTCGGTCTCCCTCTCCTTCGAGCTCTCTCCCTCTTTTTTTCTTGCTCCTCCTCCTGCTTTTTTTGCAGGTCGCGTGCGAAGGACGCCGAGGGGGAGGAAAACAGTTGTGCCAGGCCCCCGCGCGAGAGAGAAAAAAAGGCAGGCCGGGCCAAGGCCGGATTCGGCCTGACCCGCCCCCTTCGACCTTTTTCTTTTTTTAGCAACTAATTCCTAATTTAATATGTGACTAAGTTATAAGTAAAATGACGAAATTTAGGTGTCAACAGTACCTAAAACTAATTTTTGTTTCATAAAAAATACCAAATTAGTACTCCCATACCATATTTACATTTGTCAAGGTAGACCAAGCCATTTAGAAAAAAATAAAGCATATAATGTCGAGCTATACATATACGAGTATTGAAGCAGGCAATGGCGCAATGCAAGAGTTCAACATGAAAACATGAAGTTTCTTTGCTAGTGTTGTGCATGTGGAGTTCAGCGGTGCTGATACTGGCGATTGTAGAACGATGTGACTCTCGTCGAGTTAAAACTCCTTGGCAACAACTTGTCGGATGCTTTTAATTTGCCCTCCCAGTCGAATCTTGTCCATATGTTCTAGTTTGATGCGTCTGCTGACATGATCCAAGGACTACCTCCATCTCATATCGGTTCCATACTTCCAAATGTGCAGCACTTGAACCTATCAAAGAACTAGATAGGAGGTAAGATCCCTCTGTCAATAGGTGATATGAAATTGTTGGCAAACTTGGACTCATTGAATAGCAAATTCACAAGGGAGATGTCTGAGTCACTGGCCATAGGTCGTGTCTCACAATCCATATTGAAATTGTTAGGCAATAACTTGCGTGGTCGAATGCTACCAAGAACTGCTAACTTGACAAGGTTGAAATATTTGTATCTGGATGACATCAATTTAGTGGGGGATATATCAACTGGCATATTAGATAACCTATAAATGATAATTTCTTGTCCAGACCAAGGCTCAGCTCCGCTTATCATCTCTCCATGATTATAGTCTTACAAGTGCTTTTTTGGATGAGCTAGAAGAAGTGACCTTCATGTCATTGAGTAGATTGGAATCTTATAAGGGAAACTCTATGGAATATCTGTCTGGAAAGGATCTCTCGCACTATAATTTGATGGGCTCTATCCTCGGTTATTTGAACGATATATATGTTTTAAGGAATACTTGTACAATTTAAGGAATATAGAGGTTGGACCTTTCTTACAACGAGTTAACCGGTCCTATTCCTTTGCAACCAACAGAGCTATACACTTCCACTCTTTAGCTTTGCTCACAACAACTTGTCAGGCAATACATCTGACACAAAGAACCAATTCGACTTTCGATGAAGCAATTTACAAAGGTAAACTACAAACAAAGGCAGAGATGATGAGTCTTGGAAAGATGCCTTCCTGTGGAGTTTCACAGAATCGTACGTGGCGGCATTTGTTGAGGTCATTGTTTTTCTCTACTTAAACTCCTACTATCTCAACTTAGCGTTTGGTTTTCTTTGCAAAAATATCCCATCGTTTCCATAGCAGATGGTGCTTGTAAGCATTCGAACATCTCGAGTCTCTGCTACGCATGTTGAACTGTTAGATCGTGATATTTTCTATATTTTCCTATAAATTTGGATAGATCCCAGTGGTCACAGATACAACAACCATGGCTGTGACTTGTTATCACAGATTGGTAAGTGCTCTGATTTTCCTTGAATATTTCCAAGGACTCTTTACACTTGATTACAACTGATCGACGTAAAACAATTTTACAATGTGTTACTACATTTTTGCTCTCAACTTCAATGACACATCGCAAAGTGACACCCGGGTACGATTGAAGTAGCTGATTTTCTGAAGCCAGATCGGCCCGTCGACTGACTTTGGCCAATACAAATCTGATTCTTCTTTGAGAGTGAGCAGCATACCTGCCAGGATGAAGCGACCTTATTTCTTCTTCTGTCGTCTGATTCATGTTCACAAAAGAATTTGCACCCTGAAGACTATATTGCGCTAGATGCGTCTGTAGGCTTCAAAAGAGAGCGTCTTATTTTCGTAAGTCCAATGAAACATCGCTGCCATGGGACTCCATCAAGTTCCTTCACTAGTAGTCAGAATTTATCTTCAGATCATAATTCATAGAAATTGGTTTAATCCTGTCTGCTGAGGGGAGAGAGTAGGCCAAAAATGGTATTAATGAATGGGGAGAGCACTGACTCATGGCTATATAGCTCGCTTGAGCTGATACATGCAGATTTAATTTTGACAACCAGTGAGCTACTCTTCACTACAAAAGCCATTTACACACTGGAATTTCATTCGGAAAATCTTAGCAACAAACAACTTTCAGAGCATTGTGCAATAGTTTATTATAAGGTCCCCCATTTGCGAACTTCTTTCTTAACATTGACAGTGCTGCTCGTGTGGAGAAACGATTATCCATCGATGGTGGACTGAACTTGTGATGTATTATTACCAGGAACACAGAGAGAGAGAGAGAGAGAGAGAGAGAGAGAGAGAGAGAGAGGTTATCTTAATCACACAGATGTCCCTGGCTATCTGTCTTAGTTTTGTCCTTGCTGTTTGAGCAAGGCTGTCTACCAGCAATGAAAATGGCGAACACAACCCTCATATATTTCTAAGAAACCAATCTTCTGAATTTAATTTAATATGCCTGCACTTAGTGTTACGAACTCGAGTTATTCATCTGCTGCACCTGCTGCTCTGATACGGCACCAGAAGAAGACGAAGGTTTTAAATGGCAGTTTTGATTTCCGGTTGCAAGAAAGGTCAACTAACGAAAATGGCCCGTAGCTCAGCAGGGTAACCAGCCATAAACATCGCGATACTACATTGACTTGTTCGTACTAAAAGCACCATTCGGCAATCCCAGACATACTAGGAACGCAATCAAATGCCTGCTCGTGATCACACACAGAACTGAAAAAAATAAAAATAAAACAACCCACAAATCATGAAAAAAGATATTATGCTGAATGTTTAAATGCCCTGCTTCATCATGGAAGGGTTCATGTAGAATTTGAGCTAGTCGTTTCAGTCACTCGCGATAAAAGCTAGGAAAAACTTGTTTTTACTCTGTGATGCTGCTGAGATCGAGCCCTTGTTCAATCCTGTAACCTGTGTGGATGCTTTGCTTCTCTTTGGATCCCTAACGACTATTAACGGAGTGCTGGCATCCGGCTAGTGGCGAAGTAAGTTGTTCATTTATTCGAACTAATCTATTCTGATGGACAAATGCTTTAACTTATGAGCAGGGGCTTGCCTGCTTCCCAAATGGTACAGATCAGTCAGACTAATCCTACCTGCTGTCGTCAGACCAATCCTCTGCTGAATGGTCAAGATGGGAGGATGATACGAAATACCCTAACAAATTCGAATGAAAAGTTTGCATTGTTCTTTAACTGAGACATTAGAGACAACATCCCTTAAGATCACACTGGTTTTCCAGATTGTCTAATGGGTACAAACAGATGCGAGAGTGCACACATGATCTCGACTCGGCTTCTTGACTTATTTTGAACTTTATCAACCTAAGCCCCGACGCAACCCACTTCCTTCCATGTTCCATCGCAAGTTACTGTGTACTTTTCGAAACCCGCTCTTTCCCATGGTCAGTGCTCTCTCTCTCTCTCTCTCTCTCTCTCTCTCTCTCTCTCTGAAGTCGCTTCAAACGATCATCAGCTCGATCAGGTTCAGTTTTGGTACCACGCAGAGAACGAACAGTCGATACCTGCCGAACTCCGCACTTCTCAAACCCGGGTTTTCGCATCTTTCGAAAGATCATTTTCCCAGAGGACGATGACGCACCAGATCACACGATCTCTCGTGCAAGCAGATGCACGTAAGCGCCATCTGATTTCAGGCCCAGGCGTCGCGATTCCGATGCAACGACAACGGCGCATGCCTAATCCACCATTTCACCACGCGCAGCTGTCTTTGCTACTTGCATGTTATCGAAGAGGAGAGAGGAGAGTGGCATGCCTAATTCCCCAGGACGCGCCACGTGGGATCACGCGATTCGTAGCCTCCCGAACTTTCCAGGTTCCGACAGCGACTGCTCGTTCGCTCACCCCATTTTTATTTATTTCTATCTCCAATTGGCCCCTTTTCCGACGTCGTGTGGCCATTTCTTTCCTTTCTTCTTTCTTTAATTTATATTGACAAGGACCCAAACCAATAACGACAATGACACGGTTTTTGAATTTTGTCTTAACATGTAACGCGGTTTGTAAATTTTTTTTTTCATTCATTATGATATCTGAATTTTTAATTTATTTAACGTGATTCCCAATTTTTATTATGTGTTCAGTTTAATCATTGAACTATATGAAAGTATATAATATTGTCATTCAATTAATTCAAGTTTTGAAACAATATCGAATGTTCACATATAATATATGAATTAAATTAAATATGTACCAAAAGTCTAAATATTATATTAAACAATTTAAAAGTTCGGATCGTATCGAATAAAAAAAACTTGAGGATCACGTTACATATTGCGCCAAAGTTAATGAACAATTTGTATCAGTTTCTCCACCAATAAATATCTTCTCTCGAACTTTCCATATTTCGATAGCGACTCATTATTCGCTTTCCCCATTTTGATGTCTATCTCCAATTGGCCCATTTTTGAGCTATTTTTTTTATAAAAAAAAAAATCATATTGACCAAAGAACCAAACCCAATAGAGAAAATGATATAATAGTCCTTGAATTTCGAGTTAACGTGTAACACGTTTTCTAAATTTTCAATTTATTCAATATGATCTCTAAACTATTTAATTTAACCCCTAAATTATATGAAGATATTTAATGTCGTATTTTCATTAATTTAAGCTTACATGCAACATCTAACATTCTCATATAGTTCGGGAACTAAATGAAAAATGTATCAAAATTCTAAAAATCATATTGAACAATCTAAAAGTTCAGCAACGACATTACATATTTAATGGACTATATTGAACAAATTAAAAGTTCAAAAATACATTGTGTATTGAGTCTATGGCATGTTCCAATTTAATAATATCTCCCCTCTTAGACTTGAGCAGGTCCTTAAAAGGTTTAAAGGGAAGAAATAGGCAAAAGATCCACTTTAGGGTGGGATATGCCGCAATGCCACTTTTATATTTCTTCTTTGTCGGGAAGACAAAAATATATAATGACTTCGGGGTCTTATGCTGATAAAGATAAACATCACGTCAGAGCTTGCAAGTATAATAACCTCTCGCACTTAGAGTGACCGAAAGTGAATGAAAGATCCAAGATTAGCAAGTCTTATGGCACTGCTCATAGCCACAGGCTAACACTATACCCCGGAAAAAATCGTTTGCGTCATGTTCCGATCTAATAATATCTCCCTCTCTCTCTCTCTCTCTCTGCACTTTTTAAATTTAATTATTGTTTACTAAAAAGTGGGAAAAAAAAGGAAGGTGGCAATTGGCTTCCTCAATCAATGAGAGATCTCAGCAGTGGATGACGTGGCCGCTTCCTCATCGCTACCGAACTATCCAACCCCTCCTTTTGCTGGCCTCGCTTTTTCCTCCCTTTCCCTGTAGTCACCCCTCTCCCCACTCCCCACCCTCCACGTCACCCGCCCTCCTATCCTGCTCCCCCGTGCGCACTGCGCACCCCCCAAATCTCGATCCCCGCCCGTCTCCGGGATCCGACGGCCCTCGTCGCCTCCCGACGTCGGCGCACGTTAGCCTCCACCACCAGCCTGTTTTTTTTTTTTTTGGTTAATTCAAGAAATGCACGCTTTTTCAGAGAGAGAGAGAGAGAAATATCAGCGCAGATAGTTTTCTCTCTCTCTCTCTCTTGTCTGTTCGTCGCCTGCCTCCTCTGCGAAAAGACCCAAAACTCTCTCTCTCCCGGCTGCGCTAACTTGCGCCGCGGCCCCTCCGGCGATCGTCGATCCGCCTCCGATCTCCGATCTCCGGGCGGCTCCGAGATTGAGCCGCCGCCGGAGTTTTTCCTCTCTCTGTAGATTCGAGCTCGTTTCCGGCGACGCCGCGCTCCCGAACCGCCGTCGAGCTGGTCGGAGCTTAGCTGCTTTTCGGTGTTGCTACGGATTTTGCTTTTTGTCGCTACTTTTGTCTACTGATGTGTGTATGAACTGACAGTTGGGTGTTGAATTTCGGCATGTTCGATGAGGGATTTTCCGTGAGTAGATTCGTGGGAGATGTTGTGCGAACGAGAGTGTCGAGGACTGTAACCCTAAGTTTAGTTTCGGTCGGGGCTGTGCGGAGGAGAGTTTCCATGGAAGTCCTTTAGCATCGCCCGAGGTTTTTTCGACCTCGTCCTTTGTTGTCCCCCCTGAGTGAAACGAGGAAGCGTTTTTCGGGTTAGCGCGCGAGAGAGCCTCTTAGCTGGAGCTATGGATTGTTTGGAGCTGAATTTGAACAAAGAGATTGGCGATGGCGGCGGCGGTGTTGGGGGAAGTGTTGGGAAGAATGCTAATAAGAGTGGTGGTGGGGAAGGATTCATTGATAGGAGCAAAGTGAGGATCTTGTTGTGCGATAATGACACGAAGAGTTCGGAAGAGGTCCTTACGCTTCTTTTGAAATGCTCTTATCAGGGTATAACTGTTATTTTGTTATTTGTCATTTTTAACAGCACTTTTTCTTTTTCTTTTCGCATTAGCTTTGGTGCTTTCTTTAGGGCCATAATTGTCAGTCACTTGGTTGATTTGAAATGCTTAACATTTGCAATTGCTTGCTTTATGTTAAAGTTTTCCATTTCTTCACGGGGAAGTGGTTTGAGAGGCTGTGGTAACAAAGTATGTTGGAAATTCAGAGCTTATTCATTCTCATATTATGTGCTGCTCAGGTGTGAGCTAATTTGAGGAGAATATTTGTCAGATATGAGGTGGAAATATGTCTGAATTGTGCTAGGAAGCATAGAGTAAAGCATCAAGTGTACCAAATTTGCCAAATCTGGATGAACAAAGATAGAGACCCACTCAGAAAGCTTAAATTTGGAGTGTGCTGCTTACGGAGAATGGAATGTTAGCGATGTCCATTCTTGTTGTCAGGGGATATGAGAGGAACTTCCAACTTGAGAATCTACAAGTGCAATGTCATAAAATTGATTTGTGAGAGAATGAAAAGCAATAGCATATGGTCTTTAAAATGGCAAGAGTATTTTTCTCCTCTATTCAATGGACAAATGCTTGGTAACTGTTTAATTAGCTTGACTGTTGTCCAGCTGATAAAGCTAGAGAACATTAATAGGAAGTGATCTTCTGTTTAATACTGTATTGCTTAACTTCAACTGATTTCTTCTTTGATTAAACTCCTTCTCATTTCCACTCCGTTGGACTTGGGATGGGGTGCTGATTGTACTTTTCAAGGGGAAGAGATAATTGTCACCTCTCCCTCCCTCCCTCCCTCCCTCCCTCTCTCTCTGTGTTTTAGTAGCATACTAGTATTTCCATTGTCAAAGTAAGTGAGTCTCTAAATATGTGCTATACTAGGCTTTTGGTAGATCCTTTATTTCAAATTGAGGCCCATATTTGTTCGCATTTGTTTTGCAGTGACTGCTGTAAGATCCGCTAGACAGGTCATTGATGCTTTAAATGCTGAAGGGCCTGATATAGACATTATTCTAGCTGAAGTTGACATGCCCATGAACAAAGGCATGAAGATGTTAAAATATATTACAAGAGATAAAGAATTGAGGCGGATTCCCATCATCAGTAAGTTCATCATCGCCTGTTAGCTGCCAACGTTACCTGGTTGCAACACTTCCCTCCTCATCTTTCTAAGTTTAAGCAAATAGAGACATCTAGTTTTAGTTAACCTTCATCAAATGCATTTTAATATCGGAATCATTTGGAAACTAGTTGCCTCCACCAGCACTGTTGGATGGTTTTTCATTCATTCAATGCTATCAATATGTAGGTTCTTTCTGAATAAACAGACACGGCTAATACTCTTGATTGTCAGTCCTCCTGGATTATGTTATGAGTTTTCTTTAGAGGGGATTAGGGTTTTTTGAGGAAGAGTCCCTGGACAAAATATATGCGTTAGTTGCTTCCAAACTTATGATAGATGTAGATCCAATACTGTCAATACTAATTATTCTATTCTTTCTTTTTGGCTTTAATAAGTGATGTCAGCACAGGATGAGGTCTCAATTGTTGTCAAATGCTTGAGATTGGGAGCAGCGGACTATCTTGTGAAGCCATTGCGCACCAATGAGTTGTTGAACTTGTGGACTCACATGTGGAGAAGGCGACGCATGGTCAGTTTTGTGTGACCATGCTATTTTCCTTTCCATACTTACGAAGAAGAATTATTTGATATTTGTTGAGTGGAAGTGCCATAGTGAATTAATCAAACCAACTACAGTGTTCAGATATGAGTTTGAAGTTTGTATGAGCTAGTTTAGACCATGATCTAAGCTGCTGGAGACTGCTTTTTGAATGAAGTTTTCTTGCTTCAGGACCTGATAATTTGAGTGACATATTACACTTTACATGGTCTTTACATATTTAAATGGTAGTGTGCCCCTGATCCTTCAGGACACTTTTTCATGTCTATCCAACTACCTAGTCTTTTGCTAATTTAATGAGTGCATTTGCATTGGAATTTTCCAATTACAATAGTCTTGAGCTTGGAATCTGCAAAGCAGCAGTTTTTAATGTTTTACTTCACTCTCTGTGTTTTTTTTTTTTTTTTGGCAGCTTGGACTGGTAGAGAAGAACATTTTGAGCTATGACTTTGATCTGATTGGTTCCGACCCTAGTGATAATAATACGAATAGTACTACTTTGCTTTCTGATGATACTGATGATAAGTCCCGGAAGAATGCCAATCCTGAGATCGGGCTGTCTGCAACTCATGAAGATGAGGTGAGTATTACATAGAGTGTTGAGGTTCTTTGTTCCACTTACTGGAATAGATCAATTGTGGTGAAATTTTCTACTACTCTTTTCTGTGGAGCTGTGGGCATTCTGTTTTCCTGATAATATCAGGTCGTGAGAAATTTGAAATAAGGTTGTTTCATCTAATTAATTCATAGAGGCAGTTAGCTAAGTGGTGCGACAGCTAGCTGAAATGAAGAAACTGTTAGTACATACATGGACTGGAATAAGGTTGCTCCCAGGGAAAAACTAATGAAGAAGTGGGATCTATGAAGGATCTATTCTATCCTCTAAAATTTGGTTAATCTTGATGAGATTGTTGGGATGGCAAAATCTATGAAGAAATTGATTTCCCTTTTCATTCTGCCAAATTATGGTAAACTCATAAATTCACTACTCATATCCCAAAACTTGTGATGTACTAGTTCAGAATTATGATATTTCTCATTTCATCTTGTCAGTCTGCTGCTGTTGCTGAGCCCCCACTCAAAGGTGCAGTAAATTGTCGCCCTGATGTGCCAGGAATCAGTGATCGTCGAACTGGTGAGCATGCTTTAATTTGTATTATATTGTCTCTTGTAGCATACATAGAGTCAGCCTGAGTGCTGTCATGTGCATCACATCTTTTGCAGCATTTTTTATGCTTTCCTGATGATATATCCTCATCAGTAGAATGAAGAATCAATTCTCTCTTTGTTTATTACTATTCCTATCACTATTACTATGTCCGTGATCCTGAAATTTGTTGTGCAGGACCATGTTCCTCTGGTCCTAAGAAGAGTGAACTAAAAGTTGGAGAGTCCTCAGCCTTCTTTACATACGTCAAATCGACAATTGTCAAGAATACTCCTTCAACAGCTGGACAAGTTGATGGTTGTGCTTCTGTAAATTATCGGATGGAAGAGAAGAATCAGGCAGAGGATGAGCAGGCAGTTTATGATCCTCAAGCACATGAAAATGGAGAGGTCTGGGAGAAATCTTCCCTAGGAGATGAATTTCCAAGTGGGAGTAGTGTTCCAGATTCTCTGTCTTTGGAACGGTCCTCTACGCCGCCAGGGTCAGCTGACTTTACTCGACAAAGGAACTTCATGGAAGAACGGGCTCCTCAGATGCCTATATATGCGACAAATGAGCCTCGTGTTGACCTCCCTGGATTGCCTGCGCAAAGCACATATCCATACTATGTGCCCGGAGTTGTTAATCCAGTTATGGTGCATTCATCAGCACAAGTGTACCAGAATAATCTGCATGACTTGCAAAACCATCCTACTTCAGCCATGTTACCCCAGTACAGTCATCTTCCTCACTTTCCCACCCATGTAAATGGGATGGCGTCATTTCCCTATTACCCAGTTGGCTTATGCTTACAACAAGGTCGCATGTCTTCACCTCATTCATGGCCATCCTTTGGAGGTTCATCTATATCTGAAGCAAAAACGAATAAAGTAGATAGGCGAGAGGCAGCCCTACTCAAGTTTAGGCAGAAAAGGAAAGAGCGGTGCTTTGACAAGAAGATTAGGTATGTTAACAGGAAACGACTTGCCGAAAGGAGGCCCCGAGTGCGCGGCCAATTTGTGAGGAAAGTAAATGGTGTAAATGTGGATTTAAATGGCCAACCTGAGTCTGCTGATTATGACGAGGATGAAGCAGAGGATGAGGATGAGGATCTGGCTTCGAGGGGTTCCACTCCCGATGCTGAAATTTCTGGAACATGAAGGTCATTTTTATCTGCTGAACCCATGAGGATACAAAAGCTGAGTTGCTTGCATCTCAATTCGGCAAAGATCATATGCGGCATCAGCTCTGTGATTTTGGATGCCAACATCAGATTTTGGCACGGGAAAGGTGATGCAGATTGCACAAAAGCAGCTCACCGCTGTGTTGCTCTTCCAATCCAGGCCTGAACTGTGCACCGTGGTAGCTTCGTCTTTCGCCTAATTATTCATCAAACAAAATGATGCCACGTGATATCGGTTCCCCATTTGATCTTTTCGTAGTTTGTTGGAACAGACACGTTAAAGTTTGGTTTCCCGCTTGCACGATTCGGAAGCTGGAAGCAAATATTTTTCAGATGAAAAGAAACTCCTATCAGTTGTGCCGATTTGGGAACCAAGTCCAGCCGGTTGTTTCCTGTGGGATTTGTAATTTGCTACAAATTGACGTAATTTCGATGGTGTTTTTAACTTGATCTATCAAATTGAATTAACATTGGATTTTCCGTGTTATCAGGGGAGTGAATTTTCCTTGTTCGACACCACTAAACATCATGAACTCGAGCTGCAATTCTTATGCTATACAGTGTGGATCAACGGATTCAAAAGTAGGGTACAGCACAAAAGACATGCTAAAGTAGAGTGCGATAGAAAATGAGAAAAGACCTTAGGCCGGGATAAGTGGAGTCTGCAGCGTGCATAAACTGACAGAAGCTTGTGACTATTTGCACTTTTAAGTAAGGAAAAGGTCGGCAAAATGGTGATGATTACACAAATAAAGACTCGGCTCAGCAAAAACATACACCATCATGCTCTTAAGAAGACAAAAAATTTGTAAGAAGTATTGCAACATTCACACCATGGAAAAACCATTAACAATTGAGCAGATAGGGACGTGTCTCCACCACGCGATGACATCAACGCAGCTTAAAATAAAGGATCAGAATAATGGCAGCGACGAGGGCCGCGATGATGGAGCCAATGATCCACTTGTTCCTGCTCATCCTTCTTGACATGGCAGTCAAAATCTTTTTACTCTTGCCGATATTTTCATCCACCCCATGAAGCTGTAAACCAAAGAACTAACATCAATTAATGTCCTCCTACAACGAATTTTAACAAACTGACACGCCCTGAGCAGAAACCTATTGGTCCCGACAAAGTACACAAAGGGTTCACATGCACCAACAATCCCAAAGTCCACATTAATATTACTTGGGATAAAAAAGGATGATAGATGAACTAAGCAAATTGGGACAGACAATATGGAGAGAGGGTCTGATCAAACCATGCTAGGATAGTACCAATAGGGGAGAACCAAACTTTCACAGGTAATACTGGAATTTACGTGGGAAAAGAGAGTAATTACTTTCTATCTCAAGAATCCTAGAGACAAAGCTGGAAAACTGGATTGAGCCAAATAAGGAGTGCGATCATGGAGAACGACGTACATTGTTATGAGCATGCAGAAGGGATTGGCGTTGTTGATGTAGATCTTGAAGAATTGAGACGCCAAGTTCCTCTGTTTCAAGCATTGTCCTTCTACTTTCTTTAATTCTGTCAGTTGAATGATTTAATCTTTCTGTTGACATCAACAGTCTCCCCCTTTGATCAGCAGAAACCTAGCAATATCAATAAATCATCCACAGCAAACCAAACAAGGTAAGCAGTGAACACAAAGAAATATGTCACAGAGAGAGAGAGAGAGAGAGAGAGAGAGAGAGAGAGAGAGACCATCATTGCATCTGCCATGCCCGACTCCAGCAATTCGTCTCTGGCAGCCAGATTAGCATTTGGAGATGTAAGTCGTTTTACTTCGGTCTTCAAATTGTTCAGATCAGTTTTATATTCCCTTAACTTGGCAAGAAGCGTTGCTTTGACACTTGGCTGCAGACTGCGTGCCTCAAGGTCCATTTTCCGAATCTACAAGAATCATAAAAGCTCAACATAGGTAACAATTCATGGGAAAAAGAAAGGAATATACTACTTGATAGTGTTATCCTCGTGTACCAGGGCTTCGGCATCATCCAAGCCAGCTTTAATTTCAGAAAGCTTCTGCTTCTTCTGCTCTGCATATTTATGAGGAACAAACAGCTCACCTCAATCAGGTAACAAACAAAAAGAAGTTAATTTCATAGTTTATCACCCAGTTCCTAGTTACATGTCCAGACGCCTCTACATAATCAACTTCCTTAACCATCAAAGAAATTCTTTAATCTTGTCAAGCTTTTAAATGCTGATCGCAGAGCATAAATCAACAGATAACATGAGGAATAACCATGATCTGGAGTTCAGCATAAACCATAACGAAATGTTAAAAAGACAATCTTCCTCCCAATGTTTTTACACTTGCATTTCCATATGCCCAACCCACAAACCAAAACCAAGACTTTCTTACAATGCATTCCTCAGAATCATTAGAAACCCATAAAGGGCTCCAGAGATTCTAAACATTCCATCAAATACATTCACCAATCTATCAAATCAAGAAAACCTTCCCCAATGCATTTCCACATGCCCAACCTACGAACTATAACCAAGACTTTCTTACAATGCATTCCTCGGAATCATTAGAAACCCATAAAGGGCACCCGAGATTCTAAACATCCCATCCAATACAATCACCAGTCTATCGAATCAAGAACACCTCCCCCTACAGCATTGGCAACAACAAAACAAGAAAAAAAAAAAGACATTTCGAACATCAAATCACACATTACCTCCGTTGAGGGCGGCGGCCGCCGTGCATTTCCGCGACAAATTCGCGGACACCTCGCAGTACTGGCGCTCGTACCCCTCGAACACCTGGCTCATCGCGCCCTAAAAATCCGACCTTCACCACAACAGACGAAACCAAACCCACCCCAATAATCAGCGCAACGACGACCAAATGCTCAACTCTCTCAGAAATCTCCGATCAAACACGGCCTCGATGCGGACTCGCCGACCGGTCGGATCACCCACCCCGATCCGCAAGAATCGAAATTGAAAAAAAAAAAAAAAAAAGCAGAATTCGAGCACCGGATATCCGGACCAGATGATCGAATTCAACACGCGTCGGGAGAGGAGATCGGAGCGCACCGTCGGGTGAATCGGAGGGTCGCCGGAAGGACGCCGGAGAATTTCGACGGGAGAGGCGATCGGAGAGGGAGGAGGAGGAGGAGGAGGAGGGGAGTTTTCTCAGGGAGCGGAAAATGGGAACTTTGGGGTGGGTTTTCCTCGTTATTTACGGTTGGTGCCACCGCGACTGGGAAAGTCCGGAACCGTCCTTAGCTGGGCCCCGGAATGTCGTTCTCCATAAATAAATGGTTTCGGTTTTTCTTTTTCTTCTTTTATCTAAAAATATTGGTAAAAATAATGTAGGGGAAGTTTCAAAAAATGGCATGAAGTGTCCTAATTTTTTTAAATAAAGACTCAAAATGAACATCATTTTAAATAAGAGCCTAAAGTGACTAAATTGTTTTAAATAAGGATCTAGAGTAGTTAAATCGTCTCAAATAAGAGTCTTAGTTAACAGTGACTTTTCCAAATATCAGAAAATGGGTATTTTGGTAAAAATATTGTAACTATATTTTAAAATTTTTTTGATTTTTTTCATCCTTTGTTGTTCTTTTTCTTTTCTTTGTTCCTCGGACATGGTCGTTGACGCCTGACAAAGGTCACCCTCATCGATGTTGAGCAAGGGTCACCACCCTCTCTCAACTTTGGTAAGGGTCGATTGGCCAAGTCGCCAACCCTCCCATAGGCCTCGACGATCCTACTAGCCCTTGCCATCACCCCACCCGTGATGAGGCAATGGCCACACCCTCCCGCCTGTATTTTCTTTTTCTTTTTTTAGTTTTTAAAACAATGTCCATTTTATGCATTTATTTGAAAAAAAAAATGATGACATTTTAGATCCTTATTTGAAATTTTCCTAATAATGTATCATTCTGTCAATAGATATAGAAGAGGTGATCGGTTTTGAAGTGAAAAAACATCAAATCATAAATTTGGAAAAGTTGATTCCTATTTTTTAGAATCGATCAACTTTCAAATGGGCCAACAATCGAGGGTCGACTTGAGAAACAACCGACTTACTTTTGTTGTTTCAATTTTTTTCAGCTTAATTGCTCTCTCATAATCCATTATTTTCGCAAAAAGTTCTCGAATACCATAATTATCACGTGTCTTGTTAGAATACTAAATCTCATTATTTTTCATAGAAGAATGAGGATTTAGTTATGAACCCATTCAAAATCGGTTCTACCCAAAAATCGACTTTAAAATTTATACAAAAACATTTTTACTCGGAAACCAAATCGGTCAAAGTCGGTTCTTAAAGTTTTGAGCCTTAACTACACAAAAAAGTCTCAAATTTTAAGTTTAGTCTCAATTTTATTCAAAAATTTTATTTGTTCAACTCTAATTCCAAATCTACCCACCGACAATTAAAAGAAATGGCAATTAGGTCTTTCAGCAAAACAACAATGTGAAGGGAGCCAAAGAACATCCTGAGTCTACAATCTCTCTCTCTCTCTCTCTACCTTTTTCAGCATCTAGCTTTTCTAATCCACATCGCTCGCGTCTGTTCAAAAAAAGGTGTGCAGATTGTGTTGTCAGTAGGAGGGAGGCTCTGTGCGTGTACGTTTGAACTCGCAATGGAGATAATTATTGAAGATCGGACCATTCGTGGGTGAAATTTTAGCACCTGCTGAACGCACACCACCTGTTCGATGATATTCTCCAGAGGAACCGCGTCGAGATGGCAAAGCTTTCTCGGCCAATGCCGCGTTGCCCGACATTGCGAACCGCGCCACGGACGCTTATGCTCCACGCGGTCCGCCCTGCTGGCCCTGCCCGAGCTGCAGGATCTCTGCGACGCAGTTTCGACCCCGGTCGGTAGCTTGGATGACCTGGAATCGAGTCTTGATCGGTTCGGAGGCCGTTTGACGTCGTCCCTCGTTACCAAAGTGATCGACCGTTGCAAGGATGGAGCGCCCACCAGGAGGTTGCTGAGATTCTTCTCTTGGGCTAGGAAGAATTTGGGCTCCGGTATTGAGGATAAGGATTTTAACTATGCAATTGAGGTGTTTGCGGAGAAGAAGGATCACACGGCAATGGAGATACTGATCTCGGATCTCGGGAAAGAAGGCCGGGTGATGGATAAACAGACTTATAGTGTAGTAGCGGAGAAATTGGTCAGCTTGGGGAGAGAAGGTGAGGCATTGGGTCTCTTCAAGAACTTGGAGAAATTCAAATGTCCCCAGGACAGTGCAACGGTGATGGCTGTTGTCAATGCGCTCTGTTCCAAAGGGCATGCCAAGATGGCCGAGGGGGTAGTTCAGCATCACAAGAGTAATTTAGAAGGCATCGAGCCGTGTATCTACAGGTGTCTTCTATACGGGTGGTCTGAGAAGGAGGATGTGAAGCAAGCGAGGAGAATTATCAAGGAGATGAAATCTGCCGGGTTTATGCCGGATTTGTTTTGCTTTAACACCTTCCTCAGATGCTTGTGCGAGCGAAACCTTAAGCGTAATCCTTCAGGTCTCGTTCCAGAATCTTTGAATGTGATGATGGAAATGAGAACCTTTATGATCGCTCCTAATTCAATTAGTTACAATATTGTGCTTTCATGTTTGGGTAGGGCTAGGAGAGTCAAGGAATCATGCCAAATTCTTGACCAAATGAAGAAGTCAGGGTGTTCTCCAGATTGGGTGAGTTATTATCTAGTTGCAAGAGTACTATATCTGAGCGGAAGATTCGGCAAGGGCAACAAGATAGTGGATGAAATGATTGAGCAGGGGTTGGTACCAGAGCATAAGTTTTATTATGATCTCATTGGCATTCTTTGCGGGGTCGAGAGAGTGAATCATGCTCTCGAATTGTTCGAGCGGATGAAAAGCAGTTCGTTGGGCGGATATGGGCCGGTATATGATGTTCTCATACCAAAGCTATGTCGAGGAGGTGATTTTTGTAAGGCCAGAGAGCTTTGGGATGAAGCGGCAAGCAAGGACGTCAATTTAAGCTGCTCCGAGGACGTGTTGAACCCTCAGATCACTGAAGTTTTTAAACCGGTGAGGAAGGTGGAGGATGTTAAACCTTTGGTATGCATGATTGAAGAGCCCCCATTGCAAAATAGTAGGGCCAGAGGAAAGAAAAGGAAGAAGAAGCAGAAGAAGAAAGGCTACAAGAAAGGCGTGAAATAGAGCTAGCTCAGCACAGTGTCAGTTCATCGTCTCTCAGTAATGTAGCTTGCATAAACCGATGGAAAAATGTTCGCTTTAGTCGTACAGAGTATTGAGGTGCGATTCCAGTTTATGAATGTTGATTTTGTGCTTGAACTCCATAGCCAGACTTTCACTTCATTGTATGGCTGACTTTTTCATTTTTTCTTTCTCACATGAGTTCATCTGATGTTTGAACATCCATTTGCAGGTCTCTGGGCCTTGCTGAGTCGATTTGCAAAGCACTTGTGGGAACAGCAATTATTCCTTATCCTCGTGAATGACAAACGAGCGAGACTCGATTTTCGGGTTTCCCCTGGAAACCCTGAATAACCACTTGACTCGAGTCAAATTCACCTGATGATCTCATCAAGAAAGAGTTTGAGTTTTAGGAGTAGGAGTTCATGCTAATGTGCCTAATTGATCATGTCCCGCCTGAACTGTGGGATCCCCCTTGCATGTGCTGCCCCTTTTGGACGAAGCAAGCAAACATACAGCTGGGGCCTTTCATTGCTCGGTTCAGCCCTTTGATTGCAGATGCTATGACTGCAGGCCCGCAAAACGCCGTTGTCCAAGGACAAAAAAATGGTGGCTCAGCTCAGATAAGATCTGAAGGGCCGGAAGGGCCCATGAAATGAGGCAATTGCACCAGCAGTGCACATGTCAACAAGTCCCACTTGCCATTTATCTATCATTTTCTGTCCCATGAACAGTGTTTTGGAGCGGCACCTGGCATATTCCCCTTATGTAGCGGCAAATTGAGGATGGAAAAATGAGAACTTTCAAAGAAATTCAAGAACGAGATGCGTTTCCATTTGACCGTGGATGGATTGTGTTTTCTTCCACCGTCAGGGAAAACGAGTAAGAGGGTCAAATCAGCCTTTTTATTCATTTGATTATTCGGTTTGATTAAGGTTTAAAAATACTACACAAGACAGCCATGTGCTCACTGTCAAGAGACTCAAGGGGCCCCATTTAGAGTTGGCAATACCCGCCATTCCATGGATTTCCCCGATCAGTTTGTTTCTTGAATGATGTGAGATTCTTGAAAACGACCGACTCTTTCCATGTTTTGCAGATCACTCTAAAACCCAAAATCCATAAATCGATGGATCACAAATTTCAGCATCGACCCGCCTTGTGACCTAATCATAAGGGTTAAAAATAAATTGACTTGTCTAGGTACACATTTCGCGGGGGGAAAGTTCGTTCACGAATCTCATAAATTTGACAATTTGTTAACATGGTTCTCCGTGGAATCGAAGCTTACGCATCAGATCATTTTCTTGATACATACACCCAAGATCATTTGAAAAATCAAATAATATCATGGGGGAGATCCGAGACGGGACAAAAAGAATCGTGCTTTGTATTAAAAAATTGTAATGTCAAGAAAATGAAAAGAAAATTTAAGACAGTCGGTGTCGGACCCATGTTGCTGTCCAGCTTCCACTCACCTGCGTCTCTCTCTCTCTCTCTCTCACATGGTGCTTCTTCTTCTTCTTCTTCTTCCTTCGGTCTACGTGAGCTCCACTACTCCTCCCCACGTCTAGGGTTTATACACCCACCTTCCCTCCCAAAACGTCGACTTTCCATCAGGGCAGGTCGAGATCTCCCCGGAATTCCCCAAATGCCCGGCCGGCGAGCGCTTCCATGACCTTGCCCCGCCGGATTCTTTGAAATTCTTGCCAAATCAAGAAATGGGTCAGGACGGGTTCACCCCCCAGAAGCGCACCTCCTCCTCCCTGCCGACCACCGCCGCCAACGGCCGGCACTCGTCCCGCATCATCCCCCGGGGGCGGCAGATCCAGAAGACGTTCAACAACATCAAGATCACGCTCCTCTGCGGCTTCGTCACGATCCTCGTCCTCCGCGGCACGATCGGCGTGGGCAACCTCGGGAGCTCCGACGCCGACGCCGTCAACCAGAACCTGATCGAGGAGACCAACCGGATCCTCGCCGAGATCCGGTCCGACTCCGACCCCATCGACCCGGACGACCCGCCCGAGGCCGAGATCAATCTCAACGTCACCTACGCGCTGGGCCCCAAGATCTCGACTTGGGATACCGACCGCAAGAATTGGCTCGAGAGCAATCCCGAGTTCCCCAGCCACGTCAATGGTAAGCCTAGGATCTTGCTCCTAACTGGGTCGCAGCCGAACCCTTGTGATAACGCGATTGGGGACCATTATTTGTTGAAGGCTGTTAAGAACAAGATTGACTATTGTAGGATTCATGGGATTGAGATTGTGTATAATATGGCTCATTTGGATAAGGAGCTTGCTGGGTATTGGGCGAAATTGCCCATGATTAGGAGGTTGATGCTGTCACACCCTGAGGTGGAGTGGATTTGGTGGATGGATAGTGATGCTTTGTTCACTGATATGGTGTTTGAGATCCCGCTTTCGAAGTATGATAAGCATAATTTGGTTATTCACGGGTACCCTGATCTGTTGTTTGATCAGAAGTCGTGGATTGCTTTGAACACCGGAAGCTTTCTGTTTAGGAATTGCCAGTGGTCATTGGATTTGCTTGATGCTTGGGCACCGATGGGCCCGAAGGGGCCAATCCGTGACGAGGCTGGGAAGATTTTGACTGCTAATCTGAAAGGAAGGCCAGCTTTCGAGGCGGATGATCAATCTGCTTTGATATACTTGCTGATTTCTCAGAAGGATAAGTGGATGGATAAGGTGTTCGTTGAGAATTCTTATTATTTGCACGGTTATTGGTTGGGATTGGTGGAACGGTATGAAGAGATGATTGAAAAGTATCATCCTGGTTTGGGAGACGAGAGGTGGCCATTTGTGACTCATTTCGTGGGTTGTAAGCCTTGTGGGAGTTATGGGGATTACCCAGTTGAGAAGTGCCTAGGAAGCATGGAGAGGGCATTCAATTTTGCAGACAATCAAGTGCTCAAACTGTATGGGTTCAGACATCGGGGCCTGTTGAGTCCCAAGATCAGGAGAATACGAAATGAAACTGTCACTCCTTTGGAGTTTGTAGACCAGTTTGATATTCGCCGACCAGTACATGGAAATAGCAGATCATAGAAGCCAGTGAGAAAAGGTTTGAATGTGTTTAGTTATGCAGAGTAATGCAAATCATCTGTGAAGTTCACTTGATTTGTTCTGTTGTTTCAGTAATGTTACCGACATTGCAAGGGTAGACATTTTTTCATTAAAAGAGTAACTCTTCTGTTGAACTTGTTTGGGCATCTCTGAAGAATAGTGATTATACCATATAATTTCCTGTTAATTTTATATGTTCTTTCAAAGACATCAAATTTGTCCATTTCTCCAGTCCTGGTGGTTAAGGATCCATTACTAATTACAGTCATATGGTTCTAGTGTTTTTTTTAACTCGAACCTCCTGACTTTGCCTTCGATCCACGAAGTAGATTGTTGATTAAGCCTCCATGCTCTGAAATGTGAACTGTGGTCATTGTTGGTATCGATGTTACTGGCTATTTTGTTCCTTGAGGTTTTATATCAGATTTTAGATGTAGATATCTTGTAACCGTTGGTTTGCTTTGTACTTGTCGTCCCATGAGAGTCGTGATTTTTTTTTGTTTTCCCGCGTGCTTTATTCAAACGAAGTTGACAACATAATGTCTTTGTGCATTTGGCTCTCTATATGCAGCCAGATGATGATGATGCAAAAATCAATTTCTTCTCTTGGTATTCTGTTCAACAATTTTTCTTTGTAAAATGAGCCGTGTGTCATTAAAAATTGCTTAATGGGTATTGACAATTTATCTCAATCAGTTCTTGTAAGCATACTGTCAATTGAGTGATTTGATTGTAGTTATCTGGTCATGCCCTTATCTGATCAATGAACTTGTCCATGTCAACCACCACCATATGCAATCCACCATAATACACAGTAAATGACTTTAGACTCACAGGGAACCCTCTATATTAACGTGAATTAGTTTAGAAGTGTGCATCTTTGAGCAACTTTGCCGCACCTTTTTTATGTTACTCTTAGTGAAAATCGTTAGTGGGGTTGGGGTATTAGTCTGGACTGTAGCATGTGAGAATCCCGTGATCTGGTTTAAGATGTGGCTCCACATGATATTACGGCATTAATAAACTGCCAAAATGGGGGACCGGAAAATCAGAATCTCGAGTTCAAGAGGTGTTCCTGCCCAACTTACAAGCATGCTCCTAAATGCTGACCTTTGGCTTGTGTAGCAGTGGCCCTTGTTATTGAGAGAATGGTAGAAACCCCACTCTGGCAGGAGATATATCTGTAGTGAAAGACATAATGTGATAGTAACAAGAAACCGCACATGAGGGCTAGAGATGTCCTGTTTTTGCAATGCAAACGGTGTTTGGGAGAATACCCTTGGAGCTCTATTTATTGATTTCTTCCCTGGGTATATATGGATGTCTACAAGATTAAATGTCTGGACAGTCACCAGTTTGGTAATGGCAGGTATATATTGCTTGAGTGGTGCTAGGTACAGTGAGACTGATGGGCATGGGATGTGCGAATTGTGTACCCCATGGGACACCTCCTCGGATTGGGTAAATTTTTCTTGCAAAAATGCCTAGCCACCCCGCCCCACCCCGTGAATCCGCCCATTTGCACCTTTAAGAAAAAGATATATATTATCGATTTATGTAGTTGTTAGGAAAATATGTTATAATATTAAATCCTAAGAACAATCTCTTCACTGAAAACGCGTTGCTTTTATAAAATATGCTAGGTTGGAAAGTCCTTTAGGTAATCAACGAGGGATGATTGTTTTCCATGCATTTCATCTTCACATTGTCCTACATCGGTCGGAGCTGGTTTGGTTTTCATAAAAATCAACTTACGAGGTCATTCATATAAACTCTTAAAACAGGAGTCCATTCTTTCTTATGGCTGTGCCCCACTGGCCCCTGTTGCCCCTCGAAGGCTAAATTGCTGTAGGGGCGAAAGGTTTAATCTCCTGGGGGCGGGACAAGAATGTGATCCCTACACACCCGTGTCGTCCCGTCCCGTGCCAATTGAGAGCAGTATGTAAGCTCGCTAATTAGGCGAGCGGGCTGTGTTCACTAGATAAAATCCGTCAGCGTGATGGGTTCACCACGGTATGCCGATCATGTTATTGGTAGATTTTGGATCGATCTAGCTTTGTGGTTTGTGACTAGAAGACTATATGATCAGTTGAATTGTGCATCTTTGCCTGTTTGATACAGCCTCTTTGGGTGGTAGAGTTTAGGAATATGATCTTGACTGGTGGACTGGAGGAGGGTCGATCCGAACGGGGAAAGGAATCTCGTTGCATCCGGCAAGCTCGTCAAATAAGTTTGAAAAGGCTAAGGATGGCCCCCCATTACATCTTAGTATAATCTCCGGTCTAGGTCATTTTCCTTCTCCCTTACAAAATTAACGAAAAGCTTCTTGTTCGTGAGACGAATTAGCACCAATGAACAAGAAAAGATGGCGTGCTTGGAGGATTTTATGAACTATGTTCCAAATGAACCTGCACTTTAATGGGGTATGGAAATATCATGAGAATTTCACAAACTCTACAAGGAATGCAGCGTCCCGGGCGATATTTACCGTCTTGAGGAGTGCGGCTTTGGATGGCCGGCTCATCGACTGTAGTGCTGCCAAGATGCCATTTGAATAAGACCTCCGGGCTTCGTGGAGGTCTCGACATTCATATACGAGCTCGATCTAGGCTTCGAATTCATAACTTCATGTCAAACATCCGAACATTCTATTCATCATTGTCGTGGTTGTTATTGTCATGAGAAATGCGTGAGATGGGTCTGTCTTCGCACGGATACGTCTCGCCTTAAGGAGTTTATTACAAGAGTTTTGCTGTGTTTTTTACCCTTAATTGCATGGAGGTCCCGTTGTTTCTGGACTGCAAATGCTGAACAGGACTAGATTCTAATTAATGGTCCTTAATTAGTAGACTATAGTTTGGATACTGAAAAATTGAAACCAAGTCGACCCCTCGTTATATTATAGTTAACAATTTATTATTATTATAAAAATTAATTTTATCTATGAGGAATTAGCCGTATTCAAAAGGGTATTACGACAAAGCTCCATTTGCATGCATCTGAACTCTAGGGCAAAGACTGACCAAAAAAAAAGAACTCTAGGACAAAGGGACAGAACAATCGACCGAAGTCTTGGGTTGCAGAGGATTCGAAAAGGCCAACACGAAATTGGCCCACATCGTGCGGCGGCTATTTTTACTTACCAGTTTTCAGTAGATTCTCTTTTCGGCAATTGTTCTAGGAAAAAAAAACAAAAGAGAATCTTGTCGTAGTCAGCGCGAGTGGGATTAACTTAGTTTTTTCCATTTACGGGTCGGACTGCATTTGTATCGTATTGACTTGGCCAGAAGTTTCGGGCCATTTGTAAAATTATGGTCAGTGGTTGAATTACTTGGCCTAAATTAGCAGCATCATGAAATTGAGCGGAAGTTGAAGGAATATACTCCAGACCCACCATATTTGCTTGCATTGAAAATGGTCGGTTGGACGATACCGACCTAGTAATGTCTCATAAATGGCATTGACAATCACCGGCCTAATCACATCAGAAACGTGCATATTGTTGGTCATGTCATTTTGTTGTTACTCGACAATCTCTTCATGGTGGTTACCATAACTGCATTGGGCTCCATTTCTCTTCTCTGCTGGTCGGTGAGTTGCTGTTGAATATTGACATTCCTCTCCTTGTTTTTGCTTTGCCACTGCTTGAGTAGCTTCGGAAGGCACACACTTATCGTTGCCATGTTACTGCAGCTGATTGTTGCCAGCGGCATTGTCAAGCACCGGTTGATTCCTAGTCCTTACCATTGTATTTCCTCAAATCAAATTACAATGATCCTATTAGGCGCACCAAAAAGATATTTCCTAGAAATCGGGATTTGTCCTAATTAGTAAAATTCCTTTCATCAAAGGTTGATATTTGGCTTTTTGTTAAATTTGGTGGCAATTAGATAGGAATCGAATTTATATAAGGATGAAGAAGGATAAATCTAAAGAAAAGATGTGTGGAATCTATTGATAAATTGCAAATAAATAAGGATTTTGTGTTGATGATTAGGGATCATTTTACAACAGTAACACATCACCTTTTATAAATTACAAAACATAATCGCTCGTAAGTAGTTAATATTCTAATGACAGTTACAACCTCATGCCCATAACTTTAGACCCTTGGTCACACATTGACCTTATCTGCATGCGGTTACAACCCCATAAGTGCCATTGAGATCAATTGTCAATCAATATCATTGTCTTCAACAAGCATTCTCACTTCATCTCCTATCTTCATTTCCCTGCATCCAATACTTGGCCAAATTCATTTTAACATCGACCATATATTGGTTTCACCATCCAATCGATATGGTTGTCAACCATTCACTAGCACGTGTCAATAATTGTAGTTTACAATCATCGATATCTTTGCTCATAGCCGTCGATGAATTCTACCATTGTCAATAACTGCATTACATAACTATTCGCAATTGTCAAATCACTTGTCAATAATCATGTCAATCACCCACCTCATAGCCGTCGATGAATTCTACCATTGTCAATAACTGCATTACATAACTATTGGCAATTGTCAAATCACTTGTCAATAATCATGTCAATCACCCACCTCTAAATTCAACCAAAATGACTTGGCATCAATTATAAAGAGTTGTTTGTTCAAAAAAAAATTATAAAGAGTTGGATTTGTTGAAATTAATTGTATTTATGCCTCAACATAAGTTCACACATTTCTTCTTCAACCTTCGGCGTTAATGGATGATTTAATGGATGCATTCTTTCAGCCCTAGGGCATTAGTCTTGGAACAGTTTTATGGATGAATCAATTGATGCATTAATTCAGCCCTGATCTAGCATTTTTACAGCAATTATGTGACACATTTATGGACGAATTAGTGGATGGACGTGTTAAGGAACGAATTCCTTCATCTTACTCGCATTAAAGGACGTGTTAATGAGGATCTTCCAAAGTCTCTATGCAGCAATTCTCAAATAATCTTTAACTTACAAAAATGATTATCTTCTAAGTCTTCTTTAATTCATGGTAGATAAAGTCATTTAGAAATCAAAATTCCTCTTTAGAAAAACACTCCTCCTAGTATGTCGGTTTCTATAAGTGTTCGACAAAGTCCTATTTGTATAGTGTTAATACAAACGGGTCCAAGGTGTTGTATCTTGAGAGGCATAGTTCGTGAAACTACTTAACACCGTTGGCAGAAACTAATCGCCTTAAGGAGATTCAGTTAGTCGTATCTCACCTCCTGTTTAATTTCCTATAAATTTTATTACAACCAAACAGTTTTGTATTTGGGTTGTGATTCAACATCTTTATATGTAAAGATTCTACAAACATTGGCTTGATCATCATTATATTATTGTTATCATTTTCTCAAATTTATTTTTCTGGTTTCAACAAATAGAGCTACATATATTTTTTTCAATAGGTAAATATTATTTTTTCTTCCAATATGTGAAAATTATTTTCCAAGAATCATAAGGCAATTAATCACATATTTTCTTACCATTTGTTATATTTTTAGAAAATTGAGATGGTTAATAACAATCAAGTACCACATGATGTCTAGAACACCTCCGGGCCTAGTGTTGTGGCATCATTCTGTAGGCCTTCGGCTTGAGATCATCTATGGTGGTGCGGATACAAGTCGCTTGACTGACATTCCAAGGAATATTTTTCAAAATAGTATAGACCAAATGGCTTATGGTCCAATTTCTAGAGAGACGGTTCAACGAGCTTTGCCTAGTTTGATGTTACCACATCCAATAACATTGAATGAGAAACTGGAAAAATTCACCAATGTGGGCTTTAAGCAGTGGTAGCAAAAGATGTTCTTCCATTTGACCATGCTAAATCTAGTCAAGTACTTATTAGAGGTATGCCCGATAATTAGTCCAAATGAGCAAGAGGTCATTATCCTTGGGGCATTGGAGGCTTGGAAGCACATGGACTTTTTATGCCGAAATTATATCCTAAATTGTTTGGTAAATTTCCTTTATAATGTTTATTGTAACATTGGAACTGCTAAATAATTATGAGAGTCCTTAGAAAAAGAAATATAAAACTGAGGACGCAGGCACCAAGAAATTCATGGTTGCCAAATTCCTAGATTTCAAAATGGTGGATTCTAAACCTATTATGAATCAGATTAAAAAATTCCTAATAATTTTATATGACATCTTCGCTAAGGGAATGTTACTTAGTGAGTCATTTCAACTGGCAACTATTATTGAGAAGTTGCTCCAGGCTGGTCAAATTTCCAAAACTATTTGAAGCACAAACAGAAATAGAAGAGCCTTGAAAGATCTCATTTTGCATCTCAGAATTGAAGAAGACAATAGAAGGAATGTAAACCATTCTATTGAACCAAAGCCCAACATTGTGGAGTCCTCAAATTCTAAGAAAAATATGAAGAGGAAGAAATCATTTCAAGGAAAAGACAAGCAAAATGAACAATCCACAAAATTCCAAATGACGTGTTTTATTTGCAATAAATTTAGCCATTAGCAAGAAGTGCCCAAGCAAAGGCAAGGGTTATGATGCAACCAAGAAATTGAATCTAACAGAGCGTGAAGATAATCAGAAATTAACTAATGTGGTGGTGTTTGAGGTATTATTAGTGTTGAACAATACCGATTGGTGGTTGAACACAAGTGCCATAAATCACATTTGTGTGAATAAACACATGTTCTCTTTTTACGAGAAGGTTGAAGAAGAAAAAAAAGCTTTACATGGCTAACTCTACCTCATCAAAGATTACCGGGAAAGGAAAAGTGATTTTGAAGTTCACCTCTAGCAAATAAATTACTATGCTAAATGTGTTGCATGTACTGGAAATCTGGAAGAATCTCATTTCTAACCACATCCTTGTCAAAAAGGTTCTCAATTTTTTTTTTTTGAATTTGACAAGTTCGTATTTTCTAAATGGGAATGTATGCGGGGGAAATTGTACTTGTATAATGATTTGTTCAAAGCCAATATGGCTAAACTCGAAATTCTTGTACCTGAAGACTATTAATAAAAAGAAGTGTTCTGTTTATACCATTGCGTCTCCTTTTCTATGGTATGATAGATTAGGACACATAAACTACAGTACAATGAAAATGATAGCAAACTTAGGGCTAATTCCAAGGTTTGACTTGGAATCCATTACAAGTGTGAGACTTGTGTTAAGGCTAGGTTTGCTAAGAAAGCTTTCAAATTAATGAACCTTTACAACTAATTCATAGTTATTTATGGGAATAAGTACAGCTCAAGTGCCAAAACTTAACACGAATGAACACTTAAGTGCCAAAAGTTAGAAAAGTGCCATTTTATTTTAAAAGTGGGATACTTAAGTATCACCTTTGACAAATCCTGTTGGAAATCCTACGTGGTAATTTTTTATTATTTTTGTTCGTCTATGTGACTCGTCGGAGAGTTGACTTAGGAAAGAAATGCAAAAATGATGTCATTTTTGCGCGGATTTGAATTCTAATGTAAAATTAGATTAAATTATAAAAAAATAATTTATTTAAAAAAAAAGTGGAGGGGCGGGGGGGGAGGAAGCACATAGTTGAGGGCTGAGCCCTCGCTACCGCCGCCTCCCCATCGTCGCCAGGAAGGGCCGACAATGGTTGAGGGAGGGTCAGCCTTGGTCGCCGAGTCTTAGCCAAGGGCTAGCGACCTCGACTAACTGATGACAAGGGCCCGCAAGCCCTCCCCCAGATTTGGGGTGAGGGTTGCGGCCCTCCCCTAGATTTGGCGAGGGTCGACGGCCCTCACCCGACCAAGGGCCGTCCCTTGTTAGGGCGACCTTCCAGTGGACAGCGGCCCTTGTCCCGACCAAGCGAGGGCTACCAACCCTCGCCGAATTTAGGGGAGGGTCGACCCCGCAGCGGGTGGCGACCCTTGTCCCGGCTGGGCGAGGGCCCCCGACCCTCGTCGGATTTGGGGGAAGGCCGTGACCTAGGTTGCATCGACACGTTCTAGAAGTTTTTGTGTCTTGTCAGACACATCGACACATGTCCGACACA
Organism: Eucalyptus guilfoylei; assembly: GCA_016097605.1. NCBI lineage: Eukaryota > Viridiplantae > Streptophyta > Magnoliopsida > Myrtales > Myrtaceae > Eucalyptus > Eucalyptus guilfoylei. The sequence continues at coordinate 3,566,357 of CM027861.1, forward strand.
CTCGGACACGCTTCGACACGCGGTCAATGCGTGTCGGATTTTCCAACACGTGGTCAACTCTTCTGAACACGTTCGGACACGCGTGTCCGGAATTGCGAGAGGCGTCGGTTTCCAGGGCAGGTCTGCAAGTGCGAAGGTCGTTGAAGAAGGCGATGGAGTGGAGGCGAGGGCCGCGAGCAACGGCAAGGCTGCGACTGGAAGGGAGGGCCAGAGGAAGAAAGACCCAGAGAGCTGCGACTGCGATGCCGCCATGGAGGGCTAGAGGTTGCGGCTGCGGTTGCAGTTGTGAAGGAGGGAGGGCCGGCGGCGAGCGATTCCAAGAGAGATTAAAGATCACGAAGAAGAGGTCGTGGGAGGAGGAGGAGCGTCGGCTGCTAAGGTTTTCAAGTTTGCTTCTATTTTAGTTTTAGGCTTTTAACAAGAAAAGTAGAAAGAAGAAATTAAAAGTAGGGGTTTTGATGGGACTTGGCGTGAAGGGGATGGGTGGAGGAGTGTGATTTCAATTTTCAAGGAAGGAGCTGACAAATCGTGGGGGGAAAGGAACGTGGGATGGAGAGGGTGAAATAAATGCGTGGGAACTCTTTTGGGTCAAAAAATAAAAGCATTGAAATAAAAAAAAAATTTGGGAGGATAGGGGATTGGTCAAAAAAATAAAATAAATGAGATTAAAAAGTGATTTCAAAAAATAAAAATATTGAATGTTAAATAATAATAAATTTTAATTATTATAGAATATCTTAAATTTATTTAAATAAGTTTATTCTAATCTCTCGTTAATTATTAGTTTCATCAATAATTTTTGTTAAAGTTAGCTTTTTAATTATTTATTTATAAATTTGAATCAAATTAATTAAAAATAAAAATATTCATTTAATATACAACACGTCACGGCGTGTCGAATTTTCTATTTTTGAGAAATGACGTATCGTTTCCCGTATCTGTGTCGTGTGTCGGTGCAACCTAGGCCGTGACCCTCACCCTAGATCTAGGCAAGGGCTCATGGGCCTTCGCTGTCAGTCGGCCAAGGTCGCCGACCCCTTAGCCAAGTGCCAGCGACCCCGACTAATCCTCCCCCATCGTTGTCGACCCTTCTCGGCGATGGCAAAGAGGTGATGGCAGCGAGGGCTCAACTCTTAGCCATGTGCTTTCTCCTTCTTCTTCTTTTTTTTTTAAATAAATAAATGTTTTTAAAAATTCAGTTTTAAATTTAATTTGATTAATTTTGTAGTAATTATTTACCACGTCAGCAACAAAACGACGTCATTTTGCAATTATCTCGCTGGAAAATCGCCACGCCAGTATTTTGCCCGGATTTTCTCGCTGTTGGCACTTAAGTGATCCACTTTGCTCCGATTTTGGCACTTAAGTGTCACTTTCCTAACTTTTGGAATTTAAGTGTCCCTCTGTGCCAAGTTTTGGCACTCCAGGTGTCCGATACTCGTTATTTATATGATTTGAAGTTTATAGAAAGTAGAGGATGAAAGAAATACTTCATTACCTTTATGGATGATTGTACTTGATTTTGCTATGTTTATCTATTAAAATAGCAAAGATGAAGCTATGAGCATGTTTATCAAATATAAAAATGAGGTCAAGAATCAACTTGATAAATGAATTAAAATGTTTAGATTTGACAGAGGAGAGAAATTCAATTTTACTAATTTAAAGGAGTTAATGCTAGTTTGGGGATAATTATTCAAACAACTACACTTTATAATCTACAGCAAAATGGAATTGCTGAACGGAAAAATAGAACTTTAAAGGAAATGGCTAATGTCATGTTCTTAAGTTCGAGTTTATCTCAAAACCTACGGGGGAGGCAGTTCTAATTACAAAATATATTCTTAATTAAATACCACATTAAAGAACGGGTAAAAACTCATATAATTTATGGAATTGAAGGTTGTCATCCTACAATTTTTTGAAAATGTGAGGATGCCTAGCTAAAGTAGCAATTCCTCTACCTAAGCAAACTTGGTTAGGATTTAAAACGGTGGATTGCATATTTATCGGTTATGCTCAAAATGATAGCGCATGCATATTTTGGGTTCACAAATTTGATAATACAAAAATCTGTGTCAATACTATCCTAGAATCAATGGACGCTAAATTCTTTGAGGATATATATCATGTGACAAAAAATTAGGGTGAACCATCTCAGAAGAGATTTAGAAAATCAAAATTTGAAAAATGATGAAATTGAGGCCAAAGAAGCCGAACTTCGTAGGAGGAAGAGGTCACAGATTGCAAAATCTTTTGAACATGACTATCTGACATGCATGTTAAAACGTAAACCTCAAACTTTTCGAGAGGTAATGTCAACTTCCAGATGCTCCTTACGGGAAAGAAGTTGTTGACAATGAAATTCATTCTATCATATATAACCACATTTGTGAATTGGTTGATCTTCTATCAGGAAACAAACCAATTGGATGTAAATAGATATTAAAAAAAAAGTATGAAGCTAATGGTTTCATTAATAAGTATAAAACACGACTGGTTGCCAAAAGATTTAGACAAAGAGAGGTTTTAGACTACTTTGATACTTATTCACCAGTAACAAGCATAACATTAGTTAGGATGTTGATTGTTATAACTTCGCTATACAATTTGCAAATACATTATAGTGGATGTGAAAACTGCATTCTTGAATGATGATACCAACAATGAGATTTATATGGAACAACTTGAAGGATTCAAAGTCAAAGGACAAGAACACAAAGTGTGCAGACTTGTTAAATCATTATTTAGACTTAAACAAGCTCTCAAACAATGGCATGAGAAGTTTGACCATATGATGATCCAACATGTTTATAAAATCAATGAGTGTGACAAATGTGTGTATACTAAATCCATGTCAATTGGTTGTGCACTCATTTGTCTATATGTTGGTAATTTGCTAATTCTTTGAAATAACATTGAGGTTATCAAAAACAGCAAAAATGTTCTTTAGAAGAACTTTGAGATGAAAGACGCAGATGTTATACTCGGCATCACAATTATATGAAATTATGATGGTCTAGATTTAACACAATCTGATTATATTGAAAAGGTAATTGAGAGGTTTAAAAGATTTAGCATTAAAGATGCAAATAATCCCTATCTTCCACACCTAACTTTATGAAAGAATGCTGGAGATAATATTAGACAACCGGAGTGCTCTCAAGTAATTAGTAGTATCATGTACATTATGAATTGCATTAAACCAGATATTGCATACTTAGTAGGAAAACTAAATAGATATACTGGTAATCTTGGTCACGAGCATTTGAATGTTCTATTGAAAATGTTAGGTTATCTGAAAAGAACCAAAGACCATGTTCTACAATATGGCAAATATCTTGCTGTTTTGGAAGGTTATTATGATGTAAACTGGATTTTGAATTCTTATGAATCGAAATCGGCTAGCAGTTATGTGTTCAAGCTAGGAGGTGCCATGATATCTTGGAAATTTTCAAAGCAAACTCTAATAGCACCCATGATGAAATCGAAGTTTGTTGCTTTGGATAAAGCTACTGAAGAAGTAGAGTGGCTTTGACAGTTTTTTGAGGATGTTCCATCGTGGCCAAAACTTATGCTTGCGGTATGCATTTACTATGACAATCAAGCAGCAATTGTAAGGACACATAATGTAATATATAATGATACGTCTAGACACATTTGTCATTGACATAATACCGTAAGACAGTTGCTCTCAAATGGAATAAATTCTTTAGACTTTGTAAAGTCAAAAGAAAATATTGCGGATCCGCTAACAAGATGTTTATCAAGAGAGCAAGTAAATTGCGTATTGAGAGGAATGGGGTCAAAAGCCTTAATTAAATAAAGAGATTCCAAGGTGGAAGCCTAGCCTAACGATTGGAGATCCCATGGATTAGGTTCAATAGGACAACGTAAATTTTGGATACTCTAGTGTGAACACTGTCCCCCACTCCTATGATGCAACATTGATTCCTATAGTGTTTTAAGGGTGCGCTATGCATATAATGATTCTTATAACTTGGATTTCAAAATCCTAGTAAGATAAGGTATGATACTTTTGATAGGAATGTACCTATATGTGTGGAGCTAGTCAACTCTATAAAAATCTTTAAAAGCTAGATTTTCTAAAGCATACATGAATCTCAAGAGGTTCAAGGCTAAAAGAATGAACACAACCAAGAATCAATCTTGATTCGGCGATACAATGTGTGAGGTCTTGTCTGGGCTTACATCAAACTGGTGATTCAAGGCTTAGTTCATCAACTAGTTAAGTAAGTCCGATAGGCTTTCACTAAGGAAGGTTCAAAGTGAAAGCTACCTATCTTGATGCAATTTATCTCCATGGGCACACTTGGAATTCTTCAAGTAAAAAAAAAATGTTTGTTGAGCCATTAATGTGGAGGATTGTTGAAATTAATGATATTGATGGTTCAATATAAGTTCACGCGTTTCTTCTTCAACCTTCAGCGTTAATGGACAACTTAGGATGCATTGGTTTAGTTTTACAAATGGGCTTTGAGTGTAATGCAAATGCTCAAAGTAAAAGCTATTTGGGGAAATGTAAATTGTGTTTTGTTAAAACCTCTTTGCAAATGGGCTTTGAGTTAAATGTGTGTTCGGCAAAAAAACTTTTGCAATGGGTTTTGGATATCTTATATATATTATTTTTTATTTTTTGAAAAATGACCAAATCCTTTGTCGGACCGGGACCAATCCTTTGTCGGACCGGGGAAGAGCTACAGCCGTTTGCAAGCCAGATCTGGCATTGGTGGCCGTTGGTCGAGATTGCCCGACGTTGGGCAACCTCCAATTAGGGTTGCGGCTGAAGGTCGCTCAACCGACGGCAGCCGTCACGCGACTCTCGCGACACCCAGGCAAGGGCCACCTAAAGCCGCGAGACCCAGGCAGGGGTCGCCTAGGTCGCATGCCGCCTGGGTCGTGCGACCCTCCCCGAGGTTGTGCGACCTCCGTCAGCCCTTAGCTGGGTTGCGTGACCCTCGCCAGAGGTCGCCCGACAACCATGGGGGCCAGATCTAGCTTGCCAGCGGCTGTAGCCCTTCGCCAATCCAGTGAAGGGTTTGGTCCTTTTTTAATTTAAAAAAAAAAACTAATGAAGGACAAAATTGAAATTTTAAAAAATTAATGAGGGTAGTTTTGGAAGAAAAAAATGAGTTTCAACATTTCACTAAATGCTGAAAGCCCAAAGCTAGTCCCTACTAGCATTGGGCTTTCAGCTTTTCCAATGCTCACTTTGAAGTGAAAACTCCTTCAAAATAGATGCCAAACGGTCTAGCATTTCCCCCATGGGTTTTGGAGGCTGAAAGCTTCTTGAGAATGCTGAACCAAATGCACCCTTAATAGATGCGTTCTTTCTGTCCTTATGCATTGGTCTTAGAACAGTTTTATGGACAAATTAATTGATGCGTTAATGGACGCATTTCTTTGGCCCCCATTTTGCAGTAGTTTTATGATGCATTTATGGACAAATTAATGGATGGACACGTTAAGGGACGAATTCTAATCTTTGTGTAGTAGATTTTACTTGCATTAAGGGACGTGTTAATGACGAATCTTCCAAAGTCTCTCCACAACAATTCTCAGATAATCTTCAGTTTATGAAAATAATTATCTTCTGAGTCTTTTTTAATTTGTAGCCAATAGAGTCATTCAAAAATCAGAATTCCTCTTTGGAAAAACACTCTTCCAAGTGTGTTAGTTTCTAGAAGTGTTCGACAAAGTCCTATTTGTATAGTGTTAATACAAACGGTTTCAAGGTGTTGTATCTTGGGGGGCATGGTTCGTGAAGCTACTTAATAACATTGGTAGGAACTAATCGCCTATAAAAAATTCAGTTAGCCGTACCTCATCTCCTATTTAATTTCCTATAAATTTTATTACAATCAAAGAGTTTTATATTTGGGTTGTGATTCAGTATCTTTATTTATAAATATTATACAAATATTGGCTTGATCATTAATGTATTATTGTTATCATTTTCTCATATATTTTTTTTTGTTCCAATAAACAGAGTTACGTATTTTTTTACTTTCAATATGTGAATATTATTTTTTCTTCTAATACGTGAAAATTATTTTTCAACAAGGTAATATTTGGAGTAAACACATCCAATCCCAATCTAATCCACATCATCAAATAAGTCAAAGAAAAGCCTAAAATGGCCCCTCCTAGTATAATCACTTGAATCTGTCATTTTCTTATCACTATATAAATTCATTAAAACTTTTATGACTTGGACAAATTATAATTATTAATTTGTTCTTAAATTATAAGAGGGGTATAGGATACCACTTGTACGAAAAGCTAAAAAAATGAACTATGAAGCATGGATACTTTGCAGGAGCTTTCATGTCGTGTCCGACACGCTTGGACATGCTCGGACGCTCTTGGACAAGGGGTCAACATGTGTTGGATTTTCTGAGATGTGATCAACTTTTCTTGACACGTTCTGACATGCATGTCCGTGAAAGAGAATTGTTGAAGAAGACGATGGAGGGTGGAGGTAAGGGCGAGGGAGCAGAGGTGAGGCCGCAAGTGATGGCAAGGCTACGATGGTAAGGGAGGGTCAAAGGAAGAGTAGAGATCGAGGCGATCTAGAGGACCGTGACTACAATGCTGTGATGGAGGGCCAGCAACGAGGTTGTGGCTGCAAAGGAGGAAGGGTCATAGGTGAGGCAGCGAGTGATTGCGATGAGGCGATTGAGAGAGAGTAGAGAGGATTGTGTGAGGAGGAGGAGGAGGAGGAGGTCGTGGTTAGGGTTTTAGCAACAAGAGAGGGAGGGGGTGGGGGATGACTTTAATTTTTTAGAAAGGAAACGATAGTTGATGGGGGAAAAGAAACGAGGGAAGAAAATCGGGGGCGTAAAGGCGGGGGCCCCGGGGGGTAAGGGTGGCGTGGGGTGGGGGGAGAGAGAAACAAGGGAAATGATAGGTGATGGGGGGAGAAACAAGGGAAAGAAAATGAAGGGAGGTCGAGGTGGGGTAGGGGAGAGAGCAACCGTCGGGGGGGGGGGGGGGAATAATTTTTTTGGGATGAGGGTTTGGGGGGAAAAACGAGGGGGGGAATAATCTATGGGTGACAGGGCTATTATTGTTAGAAAAATAAATAAATTGGCTAAAAAGTGGTTTCGAAAAATAAAAATTGAATGTTAAATAATGATAAATTTTGATCATTATAGAATATCATAGATTTATATAAATAAGTTGATTCTAATCTTTTGTTAATCATTAGTTTCATCGATAATTTTTGTTAAAGTTAGAAACATGTTCCCAAATATGGGTACACAGTAACTTTGAATATGTCTTTCAAATTTCTATAAATAGATTTATTACTATTATTAGTGTAAATTCATTGTAAGTTATTTTTTTTATTATTTATTTATTTGCGAATTTGAATCAAATTAATTAAAAATAAAAATATTCATTTAATATATAACGTGTCTCAACGTGTCGGAATTTTCTAGTTTCGAGAAATGATGTGTCGTGTCGCGTGTCGATATTACTTAGGTTATGACTATAATCCAAACTAATTTAGTTTTAAATCTTTTGACGATTTGCCAATGTATTCCTTCTAGCTGGAAATCGCTAACATATGATCATGTTTGGTAAAAGTTGTTTATGTTCTCCAGAATAATTATTTATGTTATTTTGTTCCGAGGAACGAAAAAAGAATAGAAACATGTTTGGTAAAATTTTTGTTCTCGGGAACAATTTTCGGAATCTATTTTTTTCTCTCCTCTCTTCTTCTCTTTTCTTCTTCTTCTTCCTTTTGGCCGTTCGTCGGCCTTGGCCATGGCCAACGCCAGCGACTAGCCAAATGAGGGCCGGCAAACTTGTTGGAGCGTCACGGGCCCCCGGAGATGCCGAGCCACGGCGAGCCTCGACCTCGCCTAAGCGGCGCGAGGCCGAGGCTCTCCGTGGCCAAGCTGGCCTCCGACGAGCTCGCTAGACCTCGCCCAGCCGATCGCCGGCCATGACGATGGCTGGTGACCAGCCAAAGAGAAAAAGATATAGGAAATAGAAAAAATGAAAAAATAATAAAAAATAATAAAAGAATAAAAAAATTGAAGAATCATATCAAACATATTTCTATCCCGGAATAGAAATTTTGGGAAGTTATCAAACACGTTCTTTTGCTAAGAAATTATTCCCGAGAACAAAATCAGAAAAAATAATTTCTGATAAAAAATTGTTCCCCAAAATAGAATCATTATCAAACGTGCCATATATATAACATGGATGGAGTTAGTATGGACAATTTTTTCAACTTTTTAAAAATTTTCTAATTATTTTATATAATTTTATTTTATTCATTGTCGCTAGCGAGAGTTGCGACATCCATGTGGCTTGGCAAGGGCTCGCTTGTCTCACCTAGGCCCTCACCGACCACAATGAAAAGAATAAAGTAAAATAATATACATAAATAATTATAATTAAGAAAAACTGCAATAATTATCATCATTAATACTAGCCGTGTCATGTAAGATGACTAGCGTCCATATTAGTGATTTTCAGCCAAGAACTAACTTGGAAAATTATCTACTAAATTGACTAAATTGAAAGGTGTAAAACTGAACTAGCATCTATACAATATGTTTAAGATATTTTTAGTAATTTTCTTGGATGAAAAGGGGGTGCTTAGCTTTTGCAATCCTTCAAGCATCATCACTAAATTCCATGAATTTATGAGGATTTTTGTCTTAGTAACAGCTTCCATCTTGATGAGATGACCGCTATTTGAATGAGACCTTCGGGCTTCATGGAGGTCTCGACATCACGAGCTCAGTTTAGGCTTCAAACTTATAACCTCTTGTCAAAACATCACGGTGATGGTAATCCATTCATCATTATCATGCTTGTTATTGTTATAACAAACGCAAGAGACCGGATTGTGTTTGGCACAAATTCTTTTAGGCCTCATTGAAGTTATTACTTAAGAAGTACTAACACTCTCCAAGAGTTTTTGTGTCATGTCCGACACGCTCCAACACACGTCAACAAGTGTTGGAAAATTCAACATATGATCAACTCTCTTAACAAGCTCTAGCACACTATTCCAGGATTCTAATATGTGATATCGACACGCATGAGATCAATTTTAAAAAAATTTCAATAAATAATGAGTCAAAATGTAAATAAGTATAAAAAATAAAAATAATAAAGGGGGAAAGGAGAAAACTTAGTCTTTTATTCTCTTTTGATTTTCACTTCCCATGACTCACAATTTTTAGTATAAATTCATTCTAAACTCTTATTTTATTATTCATTTATTTGTGAAATTCAATCAAGATAATTTGATTGAAATAATGTAAAACTACACATTCAATATACATGTCTTAATGTGTCAGAATTTTGTACTTTTTGTGAAATGATATGTCGGCGTGTCGTGTCGTGTCGTATGTCGGTATCGGTTCTACTTAGTTATTACAAGAGTCTACTATCTCCCCTTTTCTAACCTACATAGAGATTCCATCGTTTCACGAACTGTGGACACCAAACGAGACACAGTGCAAACGGCCACTTCCGACATCGAAACAACAATGTGTATTTTCCATCTAATGCCGTCTCTTCCACTCCAAGTCCATGGAGATAAACCTCCACGACCGGACTCCAATCCCCCCATCAAATTCCCATTTGGCCAGTGTCTCCTCATTCTAACATGGAGCCAGGTCAACCCTTTTCTGTTGACTTTCCATCGACATCGTGAAACCCTAAATTCCCAAAGAAGAACGTTAGCATAAATTCCTTCATGTGTGGATGAAAGAGTAATGACACGCATGAGACGGTCTCGCAATCTCTTCTGAGATTCCTTTTGCGACTGTCTTAGTGCATGCTTGGCTTGAGCATTTGGCACACAAAGGACAGATTCTATTCAAGGGTTTTTAATCTTATGGCTGATGATGGAGATTAGTAGATTATAGTTCCAATAATTAAGTAAACGAATTACTTATGATTCTTTTTGGGAAAATGATATAAATGCCGTGCCTGAACTTTCGAATACTTTCATATAATTTAGAGATTACATTTAATAGTTGCCAATAGTTCATGGATCACATTGATTAAATTAAAAATTAAAGGATCATGTTATACATTGAACTAAAGTTCATGGATCATTTATACTATTGTCTCATTCTTTTTCAAGTGAAAGAACTGCTCATGGTTAACGTGCTTCATATGGCCATTTATACTATTGTCTTATTCTTTTTCAAGCGAAAGAACTACTCATGGTTAACGTGTTTCATATAGCCTTTTATACTAATGTCTCATTCTTTTTCAAGCGAAAGAACTGCTCATGGCTAACGTGTTTCATATGGCATGGCAAAACATGATATCAATTTCTCTGCTCCTATTCCATCCTATCATTTCTCAAAATAACCAAGATGTTCGAGACATTTTTGAGTTTTTGATTATATAAACCTTCCTTAGAGCGAAATATAGTAATTTACCCATTGAAATGCAATCTTAGAAAAAAAAAAAAAAAGCTCAAAGTTTCAAATATTAAAACAGGCAAACTCCCGAGCAAAGCCGAACATTATTGACATTTTCGTTGACAAGTGTTTTTGAGCATATTTGGAACATAATGAAAGGGTAAATCCTATTAAGAGAAAATTAGTGCATCGAAAATTGGAAATCCTTTGTAAACAAATTTAGTCAACAAAGTTTTTTTTTTTTAAATTCCGTATACAAGGAATTAATTAGCCGTATCTAAAAGTGTATGGCACTACACGGAACCAGGGGTACTGAGTTAGCCTACAGTTCCTAACAAAGTTTTTTAAAAGAAAAAATTCCGTCTACGAGGAATTAATTAGCCGTATTCAAAAGTGTACTTCCAATGGAGCTTCTGAACTCCAGGACAAAGGGACAGACAAAAATCAAATGAAGTTTTGTGTCGCAGAGGATTCGAAAAGGCCACACGATGTGGGTTAAAACCCAAATTATGTGGTGGCTATATCTCTTCTAATTTATTTATTTCCCGAGCAAATTTACTTGAATTTTATTTTTGGGTTAAAATTTTTTACTTGAGTTGAGGAGATTCTCTTTTCGGCAATTTTGACCTTACATTGTTATATGCTTGTAGCCAATGCCGTCAACAATGGAAATAGAAGGACCATTAGCAAAAGGCCATCGATTAAGGTCACCAAAAGTTTAGCTGTTCCAAAGTCCTCGATCGCAATTTAAGATAGAAAAAAAGATATAAATGGTTTTTCACCTTTGACCCAATGTGCAAATTATTTTCAAATTTTTAATTTGTTCAACGCGTTCTTGAACTTTTAATATATGTTCAAATTAGTCTTTGAATTATATAAAAATATTCAATATTGTCCTTTAACTTAAATTAAATAAAGGAGAATATTTGATATTTTTATATAATTCAGGGATAATTTGAACATTTACCAAAGTTCAATGATCACATTGAACAATTAAAAGTTTAAAGACAATATTGCATATCGGACTAAAGTTTAGGGACCATATCAAACAAATTAAAAGTTTAGAAATCATGTTACACATTAGGTCAAAGTTCAAAAATCATATATGTTATTATCCTTTTAAGTAAAGATTTAAGCTATGGATGACATCCGAAAGTCAAACTTACTAAATTTCCCATATGTCCCTAGTTAAGGGACTTCAGCCTCCTTTCAGTAAATGTTGGTTAAGTAACACAGGAATTTACTCTTAGAAAGGCTAGCATCGTCTTCTGATTACCAACAACGTGATTGGGCAAACAAAGCTCATGTCGATCCTGATGCCATCGAGATGGGTGGTTTTTGGATATAATTCGATTAATCACTCACTTTACTTTGACAAAGAATAATCTTTAGGTTGCCCATTTTCTTTTGTCATGTAGCTACTGGGGCATCAGTCAATGTAATAGTCTCCACCACGTCTCACAAAGCCAGATACACCTCCCGGTCAAACTAAATTTTTATTAACTTAATAAAAGTCAACGCAACAAGGTAAACCCCTCAAAACACCAATCTCTTCGCCCCAACCCATATGCCCATTTTTAAAAAAGAAATTATTTACTAACTCCCTTTTATTTTTCCTAGTGAAGTCCAGTCAATTTAGCTCATTCCCCTTGTCATCGTGCATATAAACCGACAAGAGAAGGGCACGAGAGCTGCGTGGTTCTCTCGGATTGGGCGAGAACCTGATGAGATCATGCCATGTAGGTTGTCCAAATGGCAGATGACGAGGTCATGGAAAATTGCAATGGAATACTCCCTTATTTTTATTTTTAAGAAAAAAAATTATGATGGTTGACTTTTCCAGCTGTGGTCAAACTTTTGATGATAGAAAAAGATTAGTGTCAGGAAGTGGATGCCACCCAATGAACGTGTACCTCTTGCTGGACACACATTGCTTCTTCCTACAATTGACGCCCTGTATGCCTTCTATCGCGGGGCCCACAAGCGTCGCTGTGGTGACTGTCGATCCGCCTCGCCGCTAAGCTCGGCTTTAGGGCCGGTGGTGGGCTTTAGGGAAAAATTGGGGTTGATAGTTGATTTTGCATTCTCTCTTCCTTTAGGTAATCCTATTGGTTTAAAAGATAGTTGAAAGCTCACATCATATGAAATGCTCTATTCTAGACTGTACCATCAAGAAATCCAACGGAACGTCCATTTTGACATGTCCTTATCATGTGTCGGGATCTTTTACGAGAGTTCTTGCCAACTCCGATTCGTGCCTAGAAAGTATGCCTTTAACTTCTTATTGACCGAATTTGGATATAAGCATGAGATCTCGATGAAAAACGTTCCATGGATCGGCACATTTGATCAGTGTGAACTCGGAATTGCCCAATGGTTGACTTTTTTTCTCTCTTTTTGCCCCTTCTTCACTTAGCGGGCTTGAAAGGTTGACTTGGTTTTGGTCACATTGTTCTCATTCTTCATTTTAAGGTCATCGTAATAATAATAATAATGGCGAAAGCATAGGAAATAGGGCAATTGACAGGGGCAGTTTTTGTCCCTTGGTGTTTGTAGGGAGGTGAGTGCCTACTCTCGGCCTCAACGGCTTGCCGTTCTTTGACCCTACAAGCTTCCGGGGACGGCCAAATGTTGTTTCACTTCCCACACTCCATCTCATTCTCCCCCCAAAGCTACTGCCTCAGCTTTTTATTTAATGGCTGAACAATGTAATTGGATTTGCATGTCCAAATTTAGCATCAAATTGCCCCCAAAAAATTAGGGGTAGAGTTATTGTATTTCTCGGCTTTTTCAAAAGGGTTAATACCCTGAAAAACCCCAAACCGGTACATTTGTGACAAATTTACTCCAAACTATTTTTTTGACCACCAAAAACCCCAAACTGATATATTTTTGACAAATTTACCCCACACTAGTACATTTATGAAAAATTTACCCCATGTTAGTTTTCGTTAAATTTTATTGTCAAATTATAAGTTAAATTACATGTAACAGGTTGACTAATATATCGATTTAGGATTTTACGCATCGTTTGTCACGGTTTACAATTTTTGTGATTTTTTTGTATTAATCTAATTTAGCGAATGGTATATTTGTCACAAATTTATCAGTTTGAGGTTTTTTGCGGTTGAATAAATTAGTTTATGGTAAATTTGTCGTAAATGTACTAGTTTAGGGTTTTTTATGGTTAGTCGGGGTAAATTTGTCACAAGTGTACTAGTTTAGGGTTTTTTATGGTCAAAAAAATAGTTTGGGGCAAATTTGTCACATGTATACCAGTTTAAGGTTTTTTAGGGTATTAACCCTTTTCAAAAAAAAAAAAAAAAAGTGCTGGCGAGAAAAAAGGTTTGATTGACGCATCCAGAAGACGGGTTATCTTCGTGATATCTCTCTTTTATGGAAGTGGCGGTTGAGATGGAGAAAAAAAATGATCACGATATCCGTAGAATCTTTAACTTACCTATTAAAATGCAAAGACATTAAAGTGAGGAGGATTACTCAATGGTGAATATGCGATGATTTTATTCATTTAAAATTCGTTTTGGTAATGAGGAATTCAATGTGTTGGGGGAATATTGACTCCTATGATCTCAATTTGCTTTCCCTAATTACTCGAGAAATTCATGAGTGCTTGAGTCGTTTAATCATGGGTTCTTTTATACAGTGCTTGATAGGTAGTTTTCTAGAAGGGTTTAACAAATACAGATTATCTATATTGTGGGAGCAGATTTATTTAACTTGCCATGCTAATTCTGTTTGCATCGAATAAATCAACGCATACTCAAATTGGTGAGCGACATTATCTATTTACCTGGATAACTGTGAAGGGAAAAAAAGATCATCAACTAGATCAAATCAAAACATACCATAGATAAAAACATTTGAATCAAATCAATGTTAACGTTTGAGTTTGACCAAAAACTCAAGACAAGCCTGCACGTGCGGCATAGTCACATCCCAAAATCACAAATAAATAAATAGATAAACAAACAAATTGAAGGGAAAAACAGAGAAAGAAAAAGGTGGGCCCTCCCTTCAACTTTTCATAGTAGAGCTGCCATAATGACATTTCCGTATACATTTCACCCACCCTATCAGAGAAAATCCACTGCAAAGCAGGGGGAGAAAAGCAGAGCAAAATCTCTGCGCAAACGGCCAAAAAAGCCTCTCCAAGATTTCCTTCCCCATCCGCCATTCGAAGGGAGGAGGCCACGCAGCCCCTGTCTCCTCTCTTCCGCTGTCAGAGTCCCCACCAAACCCCACCTCCTTCTGCTTTTTACATGGATTAAAAGGAAAAGTTAGAGAGAGAGAGAGAGAGACAGGGGTAGACGTAGACAGGGGGGACGGTGGTGGAATATTAACGAGCGGAAGCGTGTGCATATTGGGTATTGAGTTTGTGTTGTTTTTTTTTTTTTTTTTTTTGAGCGACGTCCAGCGAAACACGTATCCGATACTGGTCCGCGAACGCATGAAGGACCCGAGAGCGAACACGACGATGCGCCAGTGACGCTGCTGTTGCCCCGCATTTATTTTCCTCCCGCTTCAAGATAAGGCGCGCGCCCCCCCTCGCTTCGTCGTGTTATCGAGCCCCGGGGGGAGCCGACGATTCTTGGGTCCGAGCGAATTTTCTCTCTTTTTGGGGTTGGTGTTGGGAAGGGGGAGGAGGAGGAGGAGGAGGAGGAGGAGGGAGCGGGTCGTTTCGAATGTCGGGCGAGGAATCGTCTTCTGGGTTCTCGGGTCTCGAAGGGGTCGAGGACGTCGAAGACTACATCTGGGTTAGTTCGTGTTGCTTGCTTTCTTTCGTCCCTCCCTTTTCTTGATAGCTGGTTTGGTTTGCGGGGGAGAATGTGGGTTTTCGACGACGAGGAATTTGATGTTCGTTTTCCGTCGAGTCAGAATTGATCTGTTGTTCTTGGTTTTTATTTCAAGAAGTGATTGAACGCTATTCCTAGTCTGTTTTGCGAATCCCTTTGGAGCGAAAGATGGTGCGTAGGTGCGATGTGACTCGGAGTTCGGTCGCGAGTTTTCCTTGTTTTTTTTTCTCTCTGGAGATGTAAAGGGCTGGTCCCCATTCCGTTCCTTTTTTGTTAGATTGCCGTGGAAATGCAGGAAGAGGAGAGACAATTTGGTGTTGTTGCATGTCTAGAATGCTCCATTTTTGAAGACTTCCTGCATTTTGTTTGCATTAAAGATTCGATGGAGAAATGGCTACAGAGAATTTGAAAATTGGGAATTCCTCTACTTCTGAACTCTCGTTGATCTGAGAAAACAAGAAGTCTCTCTCTGAGACCCTTGTGCACTTGACAAAGACCAAGCTGATCTTTCTTCCACTTTTTTTTTTTTTGGGTAGAAAATAAAAGGTTTTTTCTCTTCATCATTTCCAAACTTGGCTCTTTTTGTTTGTATTCAGTTATGTGTTTGGTGTCGGACAACATTGTAGTCAAAAGGCAAGAGAATCGGTTGGTTTTTCTTGCTTTGTTCTTCTGTTTTTGTTATATTTCTTTATCATTTCCTGGGTGTTGAGGATTTCAAGGAAGCACGACAAGATGAAACTGAGACTAAGGTGTTCTTTTTCCTTCATTTGCTACACGTCAACTTGAGTTGTTGGTACTCCATTTGAAGAGGAACACTAAGCTGACCGATTTATTCTAATGACAAATGTCTATCAATATTGCACTGGCTATAGCTGGCTTAGTTGGTGTGTAAAATAGTGGGAAAGAAGGACTTGATAAATTATATGACAATTGTCTCTTCTTCAGTTCTTCACTGAAACCTGCATGGCAAAATATCATTTTGGTTGCTGAAGCAGTCCTCATTTCTTCAGGTCTTATCAACCATCACAGAAAGATAATTTACCTTTCATTTGTTGGCATTCCTATGTATATGGCATCGAGCATTTGAAATTTTGTTTCAATCTACGAAGAAGTTTATTTTAATTAGATTTGCAGGCGAATGAGGGTGAAGGGTCGCTGCCCTTGGACAGTTTTAGTCATGTCTTTGATCTTGTGCAAAATGGAAACCAAGCATTTCGACAGAATCGTCTTGAATCATTTGAAAAGGTGCGATAGTTGCTTGCCTGCTTCTTTGTTTCTGTCTTTGTTTTGCATATTCCCTCCTGGTAACAGCAGTGCTCGGGTTTGATAGGTATCTGTTTTAGAGTCTTATATTTTCATGTGAAACTCGAGTTATTATTAGATTGTGCAGACTATACGGTGTATAAAATTATCCCAATAATTGCTAACTGATCTTAGCGATTCATATCCAAGTAGGTTGTCTTAGTTATCTAGGATAACCTCATTATTGCTAGTTTCTTCCAAGGACAAATACATCCCTTGTTGCACGTCAATCATAACCTTTTCTCAGCTTGGATTGTAATGCACTTTTTGACGTGAGATTTGCATTGCTCCGTACAATAGTTCTTGTTTGTTTCAGTTGGAGTGCATGATGTTAAAGGCTTTTTTGACATTGTTTGCAACCAAAAAAAAAAAAACTGTCTTCACCTGAGCCTCGACTATAATACACTGCTTCGCTATATGCCTTCTGCACTATATTGGTTGGTAATGATATTAAATATCATGTTCCTGCTTCTTTCTCATAACTCAAATTGAGAATATAAGCTGGATCTTTATCGGACTAGTTTTGGGAGGTAGCAGCTGAAATGATGTTTCCGATGGTACCTAATCTAATTATATTTTCAGCCAGAGTACCCGAATCTAATTGGCTATACCCCTTAAAACATTGATTTGATCCTGTATTCAGATTGCACTGAAAAATTAGGCTGCTTGATGCCACAGATCGTTATGGTGTGCAGTTTCTGTCCTTTTCTTTATTTTCACCAACTAATTTTTTCAATCTCTTCGGCAGTCGATCAATTACTACTCAAGGGCAAACAATATCAAGCCCAATGATCCTGTCATTCTTGGGAACCGATGTGCTGCTTATATAAGGTTATTTATCCTACCTTTTTCTGTAGTTTCTATTTGTTTTGGTATGTTACTTCTCGAACACGGTTGCTCAATGTCTTTTATTTATTCTCATGGCTTTTTTTAATCTAATTTATTGATGACTTTTGACAACTTTTCAAATTTGTGAATCTAAAAAGGGTTTCTTTCTACTCAGGATAAGCCAATTCTTAAAACTCAGAAATCCGTCAGACTCTGAACATAGTGCATTGAATGGCCTGGATCCTACAATACATGCAGAAGTATATCCTGCCCTCTTGTTTCTTTCTTAACAATAGGATTGTTGTAGAGTTCTAAGCCAGTACTCTCTGTTATTGGTTCAGCTTGCTTTAAAGGATGCTGAGAAGCTACTGAGTCTTCAAAGTACTTCAGTCAGACCATATACTTTGAAGGCCAAAACTCTTTTATTGGTAAAACTGTTCCTTTCCCTCAGTTTTAAAGCAGCCGAGGGATGGATTTATCCCCTATTTTCATTATCTTTGGGATGATGCATAGATTTTATGTTGCTTATGCGCATGCATTATTTATTTTGAGATGCATTTTGGAGGCGTTCTTTATTTTTGTTATGATTTTGTGTATTACTTGGTTAGAATACGCTTTGACAAGAACTTGCATGAGACATGTTCATCCTTCCTTCTTGATTTAGCTTATGAATTCATATCTATATTTGTGAATGTATGTACGTTCGTGACAAACATAAGATATTTTGGATAATTTTATCATTAAATCCTGCCTTTCTTTAATACTCTAAACCTTTAGTTAGTCGGTAGTGGTGTCAACTTTATGTGGAGTACACAGGGTTCTGTAGTACAACTGCATGGTCTCAACACTGAAAAACCTTTTAAAATTGATCAGTTGTTTCTTTTGTAAAAGAAAGTGAGATGGAGAAAGAAAGGAGAAATATGGGGCTTGCTGGAAGAGTAAGACTAACTAAAGAACGATCATAGAGCTTAGACTAGTCTGCAACTGAGACTCAAATTTTTTTTGTTTTGTCAGCCCTAGATGGAAGTTCTTTTATCTGTGGCCCTCATTTTCTCGGTTGAGATCTTTCAAAATGGGGAATAGACGATTGATATATGTAGGGTTGGAATAAAACAAAAGGATGAGTTTATGCTTTCTTGTGGTGATTGAAAAGGTCAAGTATGAGCTACTGTATGACTTACTTTTGCTTAACTCAGGAATTTTTGGTTGGTACCCCTTATGTGTGGGTAAAACTCTTCCAGTAAGCACATAAGTGCATGTCTACCTGCACGTAGGAATTCAACTAAAATCCCTTGCTTCTTGAGGCTTGGTCTAATTGTGTCCTTAATTTTGGTAATCCATTAAAAAAAAATTAGTGACAAGAATGGCCATTTGGACAACAGTTAACTGTTATCTGCTTTCCATTATTAGTTAGGTGTGCTTTCTGGTATATCCACTTAATAGACCAATTGTTTGGAGGGGTAGTCCATGTGCTGTACATGTAAGTGGAGTTGACTGGCCTGACTAAGTTGTGAAATTACATAGTGCTGACAAGGTGCTGGCCCTTGGCTTGTCTTTGGTAAATTTACATGAGGACTCTGAAATCTGATTTTCGCGGTGCTGACACTAAATGTTTCATTTGTTGGCAGTTGGAGAAGTATGAAATGGCTAGGGACATAGTAATATCTGGTCTTCAGGTGGATCCTTTTAGGTAACATGATAATTTGCTACTCACCCACATTGGTTCTTGGAAGCACATGATTGATATTATCGAGTTCTGTTTATTTTGCAGCAATCCTCTTCGAGCTATTCTCCAATATTTGGAGAGAAATTTGACTGGACTAGTGGAGAGGCGAGGCCATGGAAGACCTGAGCGTACGGATGACTTTGATTGCACGCTATGCTTGAAACTACTATATGAGCCAATCACAACACCATGTGGTCATTCTTTTTGTCGTTCATGCTTGTTTCAATCTATGGATCGTGGTGCGTGATACATCATTTTTCCTGTACTCTCACTGATGGTTTATACTACATATCTTTCATATGTGTAAATTTTTAGCCTTTTTAAGTCTTACTTTTCAATGGCTAGGTAACAAATGTCCATTGTGCCGGACAGTTTTATTTATGAGTCCTAGAACATCTGCTGTCAGGTGAGCTACCTCGCCAATTTTTTCTTTTGGCACATGAAATACCATAGGAGCTGTCTTCCATAGTTTCTACTTCCCTTGGTTTCATGTTTATGAGGAAAAGTGTTCATGAATTAATTTATAATTTGACTCTAAATGTGCATTTTCTTTTTATCAGTGTGACACTTAACAACATTATTCAAAAGAACTTTCCAGAGGAATATGCCGAAAGGAAGGCAGAGCGTGAAAGTCTTACGTATTTAGGAGTTGATTTGGTGCCCCTTTTTGTGATGGATGTGGTTATCCCTTGCCAGAAGTATCATCTTCACATTTTTGAGCCCCGATACAGGCTCATGGTAAGTTAGTTATAGTAAACAGTGCTTAGCCAATCAAATGGATGTTTTATTTCTGGCCCATTCGATGTAATGTAGAAAATGAAGCTTTAGTATAAGTAGGATGATTCTACGAGAACAATGGTAGCATGTGTCATTATAAAGTGGTGAAGGGATGTCAAAATTCACATTGAAAAGAATGATATGATTTTTTTCGTCAAATAGCTTGAGCTTGTGGTGCATGAGATTTGCAAGGACTGACCTAAGTTAGTAGTAAGAGATAACCCTTTTGGAACTTAGACTGCCTAACATTAATGAGGACAGGCATCACATTATTGTTAACGACCTAGTTTTATATGTCATACTGTTGTTGCTATAATGGAGAAGCTCTGGCAAGCAGTTGCCTCTGCTCATCTTAACTTGACTTTTAATCATCTGCCTTGCAAAGGCCCATGTGTATATCGTTGACCAGTTGAGTTGAGATGTCTGGTGGGCATTGCCCGTAATTTGTGACTTACCTCTCTACAGTCTGGGAGCTTCTTTGCACGATTCAAAATCCTACCTACAGGTTGGAGAGAGAATCCACAGCACAAAAACCAGCTTCTGGGAGGATTGCTTTCTGTCTTAAAAGTTCTTGCATTTTTGTAAAGCATGATGAAAATGCAGCAATAAATTCGCCTGCAATTAAAGCAGAATAAAACTCAAGTCATAGATTTCTAATCTGGACACGACTTTGGTGCTGTCTAGTATTTCTCTAGCCTATGTGGTGACCTGACCTGCTACTTTCTATACAACTTATTCTTGGAGATATTAGCTTTATCATATCTGCAAATTTAAGTAGATAATGTTTTTCTCTACTGTTTTTTAACAGGTGAGGAGGATAATGGAAGGGAACCACCGGATGGGAATGGTATTTTCCATAACTTATGTTGGTTCTATCTGACTAGTCCATTTGATTAATTGGGAAATTAATTATTGTTCCATAATGTAGGTTGCAATTGATTCCAGTACCGGATCTATTGCTGATCTTGCTTGTGAAGTGGAAATTACTGAGTTAGTTTTTTAACGTATTTATTATTTTAAATTGTTCCTCTCAATTTCTGAAGTTTTTTTAGTTTGTTTTAACGAAATACTTCACTAGCTACATCTCGTCTTCAAGATTGAAGCTTCACTTCGGGTTGTCATCTCTTGTTGCAGTCTTTATATTTCTATTCTTTATTCTATGTAGGTGTGAGCCACTTCCAGATGGGCGTTTCTTTATAGAGGTGAAAAATTGTGCATTACTTCAGTGACGTACTTTATTGGATCCATGCTGAGTTTTAATGATGAGACTGAGTGAAATGCTCAAAAGGTTGATGGTTGATGTAGGTCATTGGAGTATTTTTGGAGTATTTTTTATGTCACCTTTCTGTGCTACAAATTTTAAAGATGAGACTGACGGTTAAATTGAGAAAATTACTTCAGAAAGTCTTTTTTGAGAAGTCTGTGTTGATATACATGTCTAGTGCATGGTTCCAACATCGAACTTTTTTTAAACACCTTTGCAAATTGATCCTTTGTTTCTTTTGTAAACTCAAAATGTGAGATGGAGAAAGAGAAATATGGGGCTTGCTGGCAGAGCAAGTTAATACTGTGAAGATGTTAACCGATTTCTATACAAAATGAGAAGGTGTGAAAAATAAGTATCATCTTTGAGCTGTCTTGGCTCTATTAGACCAACGGCTCAGCATAACTCATCATGGGTCGGTGCCCATTTGATGAAAAATACTATGCTAACTTTTATTGCTATCTGATTTGATCTTAAGTGCTAAGACAATTGTGCAGGTAGAGGGCAGGCGCAGATTTCATATAATACGATCCTGGGATCAGGATGGGTGAGTTTTCTGGAAATGCGGTCTTGTGAATAAATTTTAATCTGGTGGATGATCCATTAAGATACTTTCCTCTTTGATAATAAATGTAGATATCGTGTCGCGGAAGTTGAATGGGTACAAGATGTGCATCCTCCACAAGGGAGCAGAGAAGGAGTCGATGTAAGTTTGTCTTTACACTAGGTATCCAGTCTAGATTCCCGTAGTTCTCCTTGCTCATTTGCCGTTCCTATAGGAGTTATGTGAAATTCTAACAGATGATGCCTCTTTGGTGGCATCAATTGTAGAACATCTTCCATCTAACTCTTTAGGAAGTTCCTGAAGTTATAACTGGTGATAATTTGGACAAGGTGCTTCAGATTGGCAAGACCTTAAAAATTCTTTGGTTTTAGTAGCAAAATGAAATTTTGGATTGGGAAAATTCATCAATTTGGAATGTAATATGTAATATCATTGGACAACCACTAATATAGTTTGCCACTGTCATTTTCTTCATAGAAAGGTGTTAGAACTATGGTTGTACTTTCAGTTGCATGAAACCTGTATTGTTTAAAAGCCACTTCATACTTTTGTTTATAGATTTCCTAAAGCTAAGTCCTTTTCTGGATGAGTTCTGGTATTAGCCGGGGCAGTGAATTCTGTCTAGTATAATAAATTTTAGCGATAGATGCACCTAAAGTTCTAAAACTTGTCATGATGGTGCAATTAAGTTATAAAATTCTTAGATAGTGGAATAAAGTTTTGATTGGTAAAATTGGTGCAATGAAGTTCATCTCTTAACTCCGTCTGATCTGTCTAATGAAAAAACTGATGTGGCGTCTTCTATCATTCACTCCCCTACATGTTTGTTGACGATAATTCGAGTGTGAATCAATACCCAAAATGACATCGTTTTCTGCCAAATCTTAATTTTTTCCCTACATCAATAAAGTGTGAGTTCTGACCAAAAAAAAATTAAGTGTGATTGAAAGTAGAAAATTCTGAAATGTAAAATCATATGAAAGAGACAGAACCAGTGACGGCCGGCAACTGGCAAGGGCTTGCTGGCCCTCCCCATGTCGTGTGGTCGTGACAATGGTGGCGCCACCACCGTGTGATGCAACTAATTCTTCTTGATTTTCTTTTTGAACGATGAAATGAGGTTGCAGCCATACATGCAGCATCAGATGTTCAAGAAAATTTTGTGGGCTGTAATTGACTTAACATAGAGGCTCCTCTTTTTTCTTCTATTTATTTCCTTGAGACTGCTCCATGTCAAGCATCCTGATTTGCTTCTTCTGTTTTGGCATGATGCTGAAAATAAACCTACACTATTCATTCAGTTTGCTGCAAAAGGCTGTTCGCATCATGATTTTAATAAGTTTAGAGCGGAAATGCAAATAGTTTTCATGAGGAATTATTGCACCACAAGAATACAATTTAACCACATTCAAGGCCTACCAAGTTCTATGTTTCAGATGAATGAATTAATTGGCATCCTTCACTGGGTTCGCTTGGGAGAAAAGGAGGATTAATCTGAAAGAAAAAATTAACTTGGATTGTTACTGCTGCCTTTTGGGGAATTGTTTCTGCTTGTAGCCATTGAACTGACATGTCATCCTCCAAGGGGAAAGAAGAAAAAAAAAAGGCGCCTTTCTGTGCTTGAGTTCACTGTTGAACGATGACATAAGGGGTTTTGTGCATTGCTTCACAAATGGTCAACAATGGTTCCTTTTTTGACTTTTATCCTTTTTTAGTTATTTTTATCCTTCTTTTCCTTTTTCATTGCAAGTTTTCTAGATTTTGTGATAGTCGGCTCTCTGTGAGTGCCACATTGCACCACGTGTCTTGAGCAAGTAATAAAGAAAGTCATGTCAACATTTTTTGTTAGCCATAATAGACAAAGTTAATAGATAGATTTGATTGCATCAATTTAATAAGTTTTAGGACTTGATTGCACTTCCTCTACAAGTTTTAGGACTTTCAATGCACTTATCCCCAAATTTTATGGAAATAATAATTTCCCTTTTGCGGGGGTTCTTTATGGCTGAAAGATTCTTTGTTGGACTCATCTCTAGAGTGATGAATTTCGGACATAGAATGCATATTTTGCAGAAATGGCAACAATAAGAACAACGCTTTTAGTTTATTTGCTGCAATCTTTGGCTCTGCTACAGTGCTAACAAGATAACCTTTGCGGCTTTGCAGTTACTAGAATTGACCACTAATGTAGCTGAAGATGCTTTGTCCTGGTTGACCAGAGCCAAACAAGCAGCACGACAAGGTGATATGTCATGAGAATGGCCTTTGCAGCTCCATTTATTGTTGCTTCTGTGACGTTGCTAATAGCAAACGCTGCTATTACATCTGAGTGTTGGATTGAAAAATCTCAGGACTACTTTTAGCTTTCTCTGTCTCATATCATTTTGGGATCTTTTACTTCATCTCCTTACATAGTTTCATATTGAGTGAAGCAGCTTGGAGAAAGCACTATTATTTAAGTCCCTTGGGCGGTGTTTGTAGCTAAGAAAGTTAAACCAACTCCTTTGCTACATATATATTTTAGAGATGATATCTGAACCTGCGAAGTCAAGGTAATGAGCCTTGCAAGAGACCTAGCCTCTCTACCTTATGATGAAGATTGGGAGCAGGGTTTACCAAACCAACCAGAACAAGCATGAGTGCATGCACCCCCTCCATGTTTTTATAAATAGCTTACGCGTAGTGATGAAAAGTTGCCACTGATTGTACAAATGCCTTACCGTCCCCATTGACAAACATGCATGCATTATTTCATGAAGTATTTGTGGAAAGTAGGGGATTTCTTGGTTCACTTTGGACTATATTTTAACCCAAACTAAAGTTGTAAGTGGAGAACCTCGATCCTTACCCTAACCAATTGTTATCTTTTTGGTTTGGTTTCAGAACTTATTAATTCATAACGTAAGGAAAAGCATTTATACTGAAGCATAAAAGACAATATCCATAATTTGGATATCATCACATCAAACTTATCATACAAAATATAATACAACATAGGAATATATGATCTCTTAAGCAAAAACATCGAAACCTCAGTCCTTGAGTTCTCGTCACGTGTGGTTCAGTTTGCCTATATGAACCACGATAATTG
This sequence comes from Eucalyptus guilfoylei, assembly GCA_016097605.1. Lineage (NCBI taxonomy): Eukaryota > Viridiplantae > Streptophyta > Magnoliopsida > Myrtales > Myrtaceae > Eucalyptus > Eucalyptus guilfoylei. The sequence continues at coordinate 3,591,151 of CM027861.1, forward strand.
TGACTACAGTTGTTTTCTCATCCTCCAACATGTAGCAAATGCACAGACATGGCAAGGTGGTTAAAATTGTGGGGCTCTTACAATTATTCCATAGTTGTGATTTTCCATTGAGTGAAATTAAAGATGCTTTTATCCATCAGGGATTGTTCATGTTGCTGATATTTGATTTTATTTGCAGATAGATCCAAGTATGAAAAACTACTAAGCCTGGAGCGCATGATGCCCTCACCCCAAGATCCTGAGCGCTTTAGTTTCTGGGTACCTTTGTTTATCAGATTAATGAGAAGTGCAACAAATCCCCTGCGTTATATAGCTAATCTAGCTTTTTTGTTCAGCTTGCTACTCTAACAAATCGGAGGCCCCAGGAAAAGTTGGATCTCTTGCGAATAAAAGATACTAGAGAGGTATTTAATCTATCATTGGTATTTAGTGATACATCTGCCTAGTATTTATTATCTGGTGCAATGTTTTGCTTGTACAGTGAATGAATCATATTGTCAAAACCAATTGAAATGTCTGCATTTGCACTTTTGCTAGCGTAGTAAATTAATCATATCATTAAGTGGAACCTCCCCCTTTGAAGTGTAATATATCAGCAGTTCATTTGTATTTTTCTGAGTTTTAACCAGCTCTGTAATCTTCTGTGCCAGAGAGTGGGTGCCATTGGCATTTGGCAGTAATATAAGACCTTCTGAGGCAGTATTCAGCTTGGAGAAATAGGATTAAAGATCATGTTTGTTTGTCCTAGAATAAGTTACCACCATCATGTCTGTGTTGATATTTTTTTATTGCATGTGGCTTTTTGTGTTCTTTATGTTATCAAGCCTATCCAGATGCTAAATTGCTGAAAACTTGATGATTGAATGTGCATAGGCATACCACTCCCCGGGGAGAAGGAATCTTTACTTTTATCTGTCGACCTATTGTGAATGTCACCCTCTCGTGGTCAATCTATAATCGAAGGCCATAGTTTTTTTTCCTTAGGATTTTGAACATTTGTGGTGTTTGATGTGGATGGCCTCTGCCGCCACTGTATTAAACCTGCTGGACAGTGATACAGTGTTCTTGGAATTGCTTGAACGCCAGCCTCATGTGATGATTTTGTTGTGCTGTTTCTCTGGCCTGCCATGTGATTTCGTCATGTTATTTTGCTTAGGCAATCACATAATTGCCATGAACAGTGCTATGAGATGGTCGGTGATTCGATTTGGTCGGGTTGGATGTGTAGCTAGCATGATTTTGGTAACTCTCGTTTCTCTTGGTCGTGTCATTAACTTTTGCCCTCCTCGAAATTGTTTTGCAGAGGATCAACCGAGGGTTGATCTATCTAAGAACCGAAGAACAGGGCTGCCGGGTGCAGTAATACCAATATTAATCAGGGGTTTGTGCCCCCACAAGTTTTCCGCAAATAGATTTTTTTTTTTTCTTTTTCAAAGAGTATATTTATTGTTTGATCCGCAAATCGAAATATGTGGATCCCTATTGATTACTTGTAAAATGAATGCTGTAACGGCTATTTGTGAAAGTACAATTTTGGTCCGACATAGCTGATAGAGCAAGAACGCAAATCTTGTCGATACATAGGCAATACAGTAAGCGGCCTGCAGGTCCTCTGACCTTCAAAATCTGATCTTGAAATCGATTTTCTGGAGCTGGCAGTTCATCATACGTTGTATTTATTGCTGCTATGTTCCCTGCCAAAATAATTAAAAAGATAGAAGCATGTTACCTGATTTTGATGTTGGACAGTCATTGTTATTGCAATCTGTCAATGTGTTGGTTCTCACTGTTTAGATCATAGAGCTCAAATGGACATTAACTTTCTTAAAGATATTAGAAGAAGGCTATGCTCTCACTTTTATTTTTATATTTTTAGGTAGTCTCACTTTGAATGTAAAGTGCGACATAACTTTTGGAAAAAAAAATTGCTCCACTGATTGGCTTGCTAATATTAGGATTGATAAGCACCGGGATACTAAATTCTTTTCTTTACTTATTATAGTCACTTTTTTTATTTTATTAGGTGATAAAATAAGAAATGTAGGTTTACGTCATTAAATTTTTGTATTCTGTTTTAGCTTATTTCATACCTAAAAAAAAAAAAGTGGACATAGTTGGGCTTTAATTAGAGTAATGATCATTTAAGATAAGCCTACATTTTGGGCCTCTGTGAGGTTCTGGTTCGTTTGTAACAGTGCTTTTTTTGGCCCCACGACTTTTCGCCTAAGATAAATGAGAAGCCCATTGGACTTGACAAAGCATTCGGTCCCTCTGTCTGGAAAGCTGGCCTAGTTCGAACAAAATTTTAAGCACATTAAGCCTTAAAGCTGGGCCTAGAATTGGCCCATGGGCCCGAAAATGGATCTTCCTTCTACCATTGGGCCTCGAAATTGACCTGGTCTGCCTAATTTCGGCCCAATCGTAAGATGGGTCTCGACTGTGGCCCATTATGCCTGAAAACGTGGGCCTCTCTTCGGCCATGTGTACTAGAGTGTGTGTACTCTAGGAAACAGGGCTTCTGTAGCCTGAAATTGGGCCTGGTTGACCGTCGGTCTACATAATTTCCAGCCCATTGGGCTGCCGGATATTTTATAAAAGACTAGCTGCTTGTCTTTTTTATTTAAGGGATATGTTCACTAAAAGTCTTAAAACTTGTTATGAAAGTGCAATTGAGTTCTAAAATTTACAAAAAATACAATTAATTCTTAAAACTTATCAAATTTGTTCAATCAAGTCCTATTAACTCCATCTAATTTGGCTAACGGAAAATGCTAATATGGCTTTTCTTAATATTATCTCACTCATACATGGTGAGAAGGTGCCTAAGTCATAAATTATAAGACCAAAACAACATCATTTTGGTCTAAATCCAATTTTTAATGCTAATTTATTTAAATTAAAATTTAAAAAATAAGCTAAATTGAAAAAAAAAAAAAAAAAAAAAAAAGATATGTTCATTAGAAGTCCTAAAACTTGTCATAAAAATGTAATTGAGTTATAAAACTTGCAAAAGATACAATGAAGTCCTAAAAGTTGTCTAATTGGTTGAATTGAGTCATTCCATTTACTTCGTCTAATTTGGTTAACAGAAAATATTGACATGATTATTTTTTAATATTATCTTACTCCTACATGGTGATGATATGGCTAAATCATAAAATATAAGACTAAAACAATATTGTTTTGATTTAAATCCAATTTTTGATAATAATTTAAATTAAATTAATTTAACAAAAAAAAACAAAAAGGTTAGGCGGGTAGGGCTGCAAGCCCCTGCTATTGCAAATGCGCCATTACCAAGAGGGGCTAGTGAGTGTGGGGGTGAGCTAAGGGCCGTCGACCCTCACTGATGGCAAGCGAGGGCCTTCGCCCAACTCCCTTGTCCAAATTAGGCAAGGGCAATAGGCCTTCACCTACTGTCGGCAAGGGTCATTGACTCATCCATAACCCCCTCCCGGTGATGGTGGGGTGGTAACAGCAATGAGGACTTGCAACCCTACTCGCCTAACTTCTCCCCTTCTTTAAAATAATTTAGCTTTTTTTGAAAAAATTAATTTAAATAAATTAGTATTAAATAAAAATCAAATTTAAACCAAAACGACATCGTTTTAGCCTTATAGTTTATGATTTAGCCATCTTATCACCACCTAGACCACGTCGGCATTTTCCAATAGCCAAATTAAATGAAGTTGAACTAATTTGACAATTATGACTTAATTACACTTTTTGCAAATTTTAGGATTTAATTACACGTTCATGATAAATTTTAGAACTTTTATGAATGCATTCCTAGAAAAAAGGGAAAAGACAGGCAAGTAGGGCAACAAGCCCTCCTTGCCGCCGCCCCAACATCACCAAGAGGAGGGTGGTGGTGAGCCGGCCGGGGTTGTCGAGGCCTGACCAGGGGCCAGCAACCTTCACCAACATAGGCAAGGGTCGTGGCCCTCCCCCGACCCTCGCCTAATCTAGACAAGGGTCAAGGGAGGGTTGCCACCCTTCTCCAACTCTAGGTGAGGGCCAACAAGCCCTCGCCTGTTATTGGCAAGGTTGTTGACCCTTGGTGACCCCCATCGCCAGGTCACCCCCACATTCGTTGGCCTCCCTGGTGATGGTGGGGTTGCAACAGCAAGGGCTTGCAGCCGTACTCGCCTAACTTCTCTCTCTCTCTCTCTCTCTCTCTCTCTCTCTCTCTCTCTCTCTCTCTCTCTCTCTCTCTCTCTCTCTCTCTCTCAATTTAATTTAATTTAAATTATTACTAAAATTGGAATCAAACCTAAACAACATCATTTTAGTCTTATAATTTATGATTTAGCTACCTCATTGCCACATAAGGGTGAGATAATATTAAAAAAAGCCACGCTAGCATTTTTCATTAGCCAAATTGGACGGAGTTAATGGAATGACTCAATTGAATCAATTTGACAAGTTTTAAGATTTGATTATACTTTTTATAAGTTTTAAGACTTACTTATACTTTCGTGATAAATTTTAAGATTTTAAGTGAAAATATCTCAAAAAAAGAAAAGGGAAAAGTCGGGCGAATAGGGTTGCAAGCCCTTGCTGCCGTCACCCCACTCATTAGGAGGGAGGTGGGGGTGAGCCGACGAGGGTCGCTGAGGCCCAACTAGGGGCCAACGACCTTTAACAAAGGCAAGTGAGGGTGGTAGCCCTCCCCCGACCCTTGCATGATCTAGGCAAGGGTCACTGGCCCTTGCACAGACCCAGGCAAGGGTCAGGGGAGGCCCAACCCTCACCTAATCTGGACAAGGGTCGGGGGAGGGCCGCCACCCTCACCCATCGTCGACGAGGGTCGCTAGCCCCAACGGCCCGTCCCCCCAACTCACCCCCATACTCACCGATGCCTCCCAACAATGGTGGGGCTGCGGCAGCGAGCGTTTGCAACCCTTCCCATTGACTTCTTTGTTTTTTTGTTTTTTTTTTTTTAATTTAATTTAAATTATTATTAAAAATTGGAGCTAACCAAAACGACATCGTTTTAATTTTATATTTTATGATTTAATCATCTCGTCACTATGTAGGACTGAGATGATATTTTAAAAAAAATCGCGTTAGCATTTTTCATTAGCCAAATTATACGAAATTAACGGAAGTACTCAATTGAACCAATTTGACAAGTTTTAACACTTGATTTCACTTTTTGCAAGTTTATGACTCAATTGCACTTTTATGACAAATTTTAGAATTTCTAATAAATATATCCCTTTTTTAATACTTGCCTTCAGGTCCAGAAATTCCTTTCTTTCTTCCACGCCTGTTTTGTTCAATAATTATATCCATAGAAACGCGTAATCTAAAGATCAAAGAACTATTATCCGAATCTTATCATCAACCACGCCAATATTTTTGTAAGAGCTTGATGACCGAAAGAGAAACTTTCCTAATGCCAATTCTCTCTCTCTCTCTCTCTCTCTCTCTCTCTCTCTCTCTAATGGCAGGGGTAGTTAAAGACTGACCAGAAAAAGCCAGCCCTCCCTAAAAGTTTTTTTGACACTCCATGCACAACTTCTTGTCTCCCTAAAGAAACGTCACCCACATTACTTCTCTGCACGTCGTTACATGCCCTCAACCATCCTACAGCCCGAAAACAGAACAAACTCTCTGTCCTCACAAAGTCAATCCTATGACCATGATCCAGTCAGCAGCCCCCCTACAAAGAATGAATTCTGTCCTCCTCAATCCTCATGTCTGGAAGAAACACAGTCAAAACCACCTTCTTTCAGGTTTCTTTCAGCTGTATTCTGTGAGCATCAACCAGTGTTGCATCAAATGAGCAGAAAGCATCGATGAAGGCTCCGCATTCCCTTCCCCTTTCCATGTCTACCCTTTTCTTCCTCTGCCTGCTCCGGTTCATGTATCTTGTTTCCGCCCAAGGCAGCGACTTTCCGTCGTCTGCTTCTCCAATTGGGCCTTACGTACCTCCCGACATCTATCTCGTAGATTGCGGTTCTCCTCAACAGACCAAGCTCGATGATGGGAGAATCTTCCTATCTGAACGCGATGCATCTCCTCTCTTGAGAACCAAGCAAGACGTACTAGCTCAGGTAGATTCCCTATCCAGCAGCGTCTCTTCTTCTAGCCATCCTGCTTCTTCGCTTCCATTGTACCGCACAGTGAGGGTATTTCCCGATGAAGCCATTTACACGTTCAAGGTTTCTCATGCGGGCCTCCATTGGGTCCGTCTCTACTTCCATCCGATTCCTTGTCCAACTTATAACCTTGTAAACGCTGTTTTCACGGTCACAGCCAATGAACTAGTTCTGTTGCATGACTTCAGCGTGACGGATATTTCTAAATTGGTGTTCAAAGAGTACCTCATCAGTGTTAATTCATCAGATACAGTGCTCCTCAAATTTTCATCTGAAAAGTCATTTTCCTTCGTCAATGCCATTGAGTTTGTGTCAGCACCAGACTCGCTCATTTCTGATACTGCGACTGCAGTTCTTCCACTTGGTGAGTTCACCGGTTTAACTACCTACGATTATGAAGTAACATACCGGCTGAATGTTGGAGGGCCCACTGTAAGTCCTTCTAACGACACGCTATTTAGGACATGGCAGCCAGACAATGCATATATGACTTTCACAGAAGGAGCTCAAAACGTCTCTGTACCTTTTGACATAATCAAGTATCCAAACCCAGGAGCCACAGCATATATTGCTCCATACTATGTCTACGCTACAGCAGACCAAATGGCAGATTCCGGGGTAAATCAGCAGAACTTCAACCTAACATGGAAGATGAGCGTTGATCCAAGTTTCTCATACATGATAAGGATGCATTTCTGTGATATTGTGAGCAAAAGCCTCAATCAACTGTACTTTGACGTGTACATCAATGGTTTGATAGGTGCATCCGGTCTTGACCTGTCATCCCTCACGGGAGGCCTAGCAATACCTTACTATAAAGACTTCGTGCTTGATGCCTCAGCAATAAGAAATGGCTCCATTATGATTCAACTCGGTCCAGCAGCAACAGTTGACCCAAGCTCGCCAAATGCGATCCTTAATGGGATCGAAATCTTTAAGATAAGCAACCCTGCCAAAAGCCTGGACAGTGATCTGGCAGCTGGTTCCTCCTGGGGACCAGGACCTCGAACCAACAAGATGAAGATTTTCGCAGCCATTGCCCTTGCAACTGGAATAACAGCCATGTTCTTGCTTGCCAAGAGGTTTCTTCGGAAGAAGAAGAAGAAGCCTCAAACTTGGAAACATGGGAAGAGCTTCTCATCATGGTTCTCCCCTCTCAATTATAGCAAGGCTCATCTCTTGTCCAGTAGAACCAGCTACAGATCAAGCTTCCTCAGCTCCAGCAAAAGCAAGAGCGGTTTCTCGAGCTTTTTTGCAAGTACCGGTTTTGGCCAGTCATTCACCTTCAAAGAATTACAGGAAGCAACACAAAATTTTGATGAGAAGGCAGTCATTGGAGTTGGCGGGTTTGGCAAAGTCTACCTTGCAGCTTTGGAAGATGGAAAAACAGTTGCAATCAAGCGTGGAAACCCTTCATCACAGCAAGGCATCAATGAGTTCCAAACCGAGATACAGATGCTCTCCAGGGTCCGGCACCGTCACCTCGTTTCACTCATTGGATATTGTGATGAGAACTCGGAAATGATTCTTGTGTATGAATACATGTCAAACGGACCCCTCCGGGACCACCTTTATGGTTCAAGCCTTCCCCCACTTTCATGGAAACAGAGGCTCGAGATCTGCATTGGTGCAGCCCGGGGTTTGCACTATCTCCACACTGGTGCAGCCCAAGGCATCATACACCGTGATGTGAAGACAACAAATATTCTCCTGGACGAGAATTTTGTAGCCAAGGTTTCAGATTTCGGGTTGTCTAAAGCAGCACCTAATTTGGATCAAACCCATGTGAGCACAGCTGTGAAGGGTAGTTTTGGTTACCTTGATCCCGAGTACTTTAGGCGACAGCAACTCTCTGACAAATCTGATGTCTACTCTTTTGGAGTAGTGCTTTTCGAGGTGCTATGTGCAAGACCAGCCATAAATCCTGCATTACCAAGAGAGCAGGTCAGCTTGGCTGAGTGGGCAATGCAGTGGCACAGAAAGGGGATGCTTGAGAAAATAATCGATCCTCACATTGCAGGAAAAATATGCCCCCAAGCACTTAAGAAGTATGCAGAAGCTGCAGAGAAATGTCTCGCAGAATATGGTGTTGATAGGCCTGCAATGAGTGATATTTTGTGGAACCTCGAGTCAGCATTGCAGCTTGAAGAGGCCTCCGCCTCCTCTGGTCGTGATCCCCCAGGGGGAGGATTGCAAGTCTGAGAAGCCCAGAATACGAGAGATGCAGCTTCTACTCATCAGCTTTGAATTGTTTTAAGGTTCATTCTATCTGTATGTTTTGCCATGGAGAACTCGATCCACTCAGACACTTTCTATTGGCAATCTGATTCTCGCTTTTCACTTTCCATGGTTCTAAAATTCATAGATGCTATAGTACTTCATTCTTCCCGTATTCCTTCGAGTAAATAGCCAGAAACTTGGAGATAATGTTCCCTATGATCATTGCCTCAATGTCTTTTTACCACTGATTCAATGATTACTGATCAAGCCATGGCACCGGATTCAATGATTACTGATCAAGCCTTGGCACCTGTTATGTATCCTTCATTCTTAAGTAAGGGCTAAAGATTCCGTGACCTTGTCCTCACTGGATTTGTTTTTCAGAGATCGTTTGAGCAAGCTTGACCTGTTTCTGTTTGTCGGAATTTTTGGATAGTTCTAAAGCAATTATTTTATGTCTAATGTTCTCCCTTTCATCAGCAATAAGTTCATCTTATGATAGACATAGTATCAGAATATTTTACACGGTACACAAAAGCCGGAAAAGGCAGAATCGTAAAGTTTGGCGTGGTCCGTCTCCCGCTTGGTACTTTCCAATTGTCAGCACATGTCTAGATTTCTGGCACAACTCTGTTATTATGAGTAGACAAGATTCTGTTGCAAAAGAAATCATCAACGGAAGAAACAGTTTTAGGCTATTAACAGCAATTGTGATAAAGCAGAAAATGTAAAATCAAAGTGATAATTCCTCATAACTCATTTCTCTGTCAATCAATTAAATTATCAATGTGAATTTCCTCCCCAACAAGCTGATCAATCTTTCACAAAAGGGAAAAAAAAAATAGAACAGAAACGAGCAGATCAATTAATTAGGAAGGAAAGCCACAATGGGGTCTTCAATTATCAGAAGGAGAATGATGTATTGCCGCTAGCAAGAGTACCGTTTGTTCAGATTACCTCTCTTCTAGTAATTATTGCCACTCTAGAATAACGGCAGTCGGGCAAGGAAACTGGCACAAAGGTCAAAAAAGAGTATTTGGGGACCTGTGAGTCTCAGGAGGTCCAGCAGATAATTCTCTTCACAAGTTTTATACAGCTGCGTGATAAGAAGCAAGGAAATATTAATGTCAACCAGATAACAGAGTCAACACAGATAGCCAATTCATTGTCCAAAGATAGAAGTACGTTCATGGATAAAGAACAACATACGTAATTCTCTTCAATCCTGTTTGATTTATACCCCTAAACAAAATTATCTGTAGTTAAGATAAGCTATGACTGCATTATGCTCAACACCACATCCAGCCCACTGCAACTGAAAATCATATTTGCTATCCACAGACGTTTAGATGAGAAGGTGGCACGCTTACAGAATTTAATGAGCTATGGGAGCAGAGATCCTATATTTGAATTCCATAGGCCCTAATTCTCCTTCCTACTTAAGACCTATATTCACATTTTGAGCTTAGAGAAAACTACCCATCCAAACGCAAGAGGAAGAGTTAAGTGTGCCTAGATATGACGCCATGTTATTATCCCCTATCTTAAACTTTTAGAAATATAACTGCAATATAAAAGTCTACTTAATAAACTTTGGAAAATACCAGATGGCTTTAGAATGGCGATCCATGTGCAAAGTTGGGAAGGGAAAGGAGAAGATATAGAGAAACCATTGGGAGGGCTGAAGTACCTGCAGTTCAAACTTGACAGTGTTCTGAGACACTTGATTGGTCTGGATTGTTGCAGGTTCATTTCCTAAATGGAGGCCTTTATGCTGACAATTTTTAGTATGGTCTTGAACTTGACCTCCTCGAGACCACATGCACTTGATGTTGTAGTGTCCGATCTTTTTCCAGCAAACATTTAGCTGACATAGTGCATTCAGAACTTCTACCATAATATGATGAGGCTGCAGTCCAAACTGAAAAATCAGACCAATAACCATGGTTAAGACTGAGAAATAATTGCATAAATATAATGACCACAAAAATTGAAAAGACTGCTGTCGATGTCATAGGATCTATTTCATGAGTATAAAGCCTGTAACTTAATTGCATGAGTTCTCCTGTCGATATCACACCTTGCTCATTGCATTGTACAAATTTCAAACTGATAACTCTAGTTAGCTAGTTTAATATATTTCCGTAAAACAAAAAATTAAACGGAAGCCTGGGGTAATCTGGGTTCAACTATGGGGCTCTGTATGCAACTGTATTATTGCTTGTGACCGGTAACTCCTACTTCTCATCGGATAAAACTTAATGTTGCAATTCAAAGGGTTAGGCTCAGTAAAAAGAATGAGCCTGTTGCCACTCATTCACGGTATATCTTGCATATATCACAAACATTGCAAAATAATCAAGCAACATTCCAAAAAACTGCATGCTGAGGCTTAAACATCCAAAAGATTTCATGATTTAGCAGCTCGATTTATGCTATGAAGGTCTCAAACTATTTTCACATTAGCAAATAATCAAATTTCTTATTGAATATGTATCCATTAGATAATTGAAAATTTTGTCGCTGCTTGCGTTAGCTTTTGCAATACATGTGGAGGAACCAAGAATGTACACCTACAAGTCAGACATCACAACAAGTTCACTACATTGTTTTACTTGCAGAATAAAGATACCGTTCAACAATTCACAGAAGGCAATCATATAAACCTGAAATCCAAGACCCCATCTTCCCACACTTGGTGACTGAGTAGTCTGATGTTCTATAAGCTGCTTGGCAACAGATACTGAAAACCCACCACTGGGAACAGCAGATGAACTAGGTCCCTGGAAAATAGCAGAGAAAATTCAAGGTGAAAACCCACCCCGCATCATCAGAATAATTATAAATGATTTCAAGACTTGATAAACTGAAACGCATACTCATTTTTAGAACTTATAATCCTTGAACGAACTGAAATGTTTTCAAGACTTGATATATCCCTGATCCTAATGCCTAAACAATTTACCTAATTAAAAAAGATTTTGTTGGCGAGCTCCCTTAGATACTTGTGTAGCCAAATGAGAAAAATCTTGCAGTTTTTAAGATGTTTAATTCTCTAGCAATGCATGTGATCAGTGCTTTGAAACTTAAGATTTCCTCATTAAGTATGCTTAAAGCACTTGTAACACCAGCTATATGTGTATCATCTGCTAAGTTCCGCAATTACCAAATGAAGTGTGGTCGAGAATTTGGTTTACATGGAAATGGTGATCTAATTCTTTAAACAGAATCAAAGAGTTGCAAGCTCTGTGCTCAACAAGATGCTTATTAAATAATCTGTTAGGGTTCAACCCATGTTTTTCCCTAGACAGAAATAATGCACCAATCTATTTGTAACTTAACCATGTTCCTGCCCATAAGGATTATTGCCTTACAAATTAAGAGGCTTTAGGAACTTCTGCAACCATTGATCTAAAATTATGAGAGATACACCATATACCTCTTGTGAAGCAAAAACATATCAAGAAACAGGAGAACAATGCTGAAGAGCTTCAGAGCTGTGAAAGCCATTGCTCTCTGAATGCACATATGACGTGTGAAGTACAACTAAACTAATAAAATGCACAAAGTTGGGGGGAAAATGCCATACGAACCGCACTATTATCGAGCTCTGCCCCGTAAATGCGAGTACCAGATATATTGTCGTCTAACAGCAAGTAATACGACACTGTAGCCTGAAATAATTCAAAGAAGAAAGTTATTATGGGAATCTGACGAACAGAGACCAAAATTCGATCAGATGGGAGAGCACATCATCATGTATCCTGTTTTGAAGAGACTGAACCAAGTGTTCCCTGTTAAATCCCAATGCAACCATATGCTCAAGTATTTCTTCATCAACCTGCATTATTATGGAAGAAAGGATCAGCAGTACCAACCACGAACTGGATCAGGAACATCCATACATTCTGAATGCAATTAAGTCTGAATTTTGTCGTATTTATAAGCCTCTCTGGAGACAATGATTGAGATTATCACTATTGAGATTCGCAATTACACTACAACTGGAAGATCAATTGAAATTGATGATCTATCAATAAGATTTACTAGCATTTGGCAATAACCAGAAACTAAGTACTTTTTTCCTCAACAACCAACCTCCGCTCCCCGCCCTCTGCCCACCCCACCCCACCCCACCCCACCCCTTTCCTCTTACTAAGTTATGTAGAAGTCCAGATCCTTTAGGCTTTAGCCACATACTTCAAAAGTTTTCGTAAAAGAATTAGAAAGTCCAATCCAAAAGCTTAAGCTATTAGATGAAGAGAGATGTTAGAAAAGTCCAATCAAAAGTTTAAGCTATTAGGCGGGAAAATATACTTGTCTTTAAGGGCTATTGAAATCCCATATATGAGCAAAATATGTGATAACTTTAACATAGATCATATACAGTATAGGGATATCTAACTAATTTGAAGGGCCATTACCCCAAAAGTACAAACAGGAGTCCGAGACGCCAAGCATGACAGCTCCTCTCTAGTCATCTCCGAGGAACTCATTTTTCTTATCAGGCTATCTTTTGACTACAGGCTGGTGCCTCATCCCCTACTAGAAGCAGATTGAAAAGGAGCATGCTTCTTCTGTTGTCAGTAGGATACAAAAACTATATACGATCCAATTATTCTTCTTCTACTACTCATCACTACCTTACCCCCATATTATCATTCATCTAGGTTTCCTAAAGGGGATTTTTTAGGGCATCATCTATCAGACCCGCTGATGTCTGTTGTTTTTTCATCTGCATATCTCAGCTTCGAAAAAACATAAAGCTTGCTGAAGTTTCAGATTATATTTGAAAACACCCTCTGGGGAAATGACCAAAAAGGCGCAACCAGAGTATACATGAAAGTGGTATAAATATTAATTTTCAGGAGGCTAATTACTGCCAAACAACCTTGCCATGAGTGGGACTTACAAGGTATAAACTATTTGGATCTGATAAATGACATGACAAGAAAAACAAAAATTAAAATATTACCAATTGGACACTTCTTATAATACTCAAGGATTTAACATTTCAAAAAATTCCAAGCACAAAAACAAGATACAACTGTTTCATCCCAATATTTTGCACCGAAATATAGGATGTGAACCCAGTTAAAGATTCAAAATGGAGGAAAGACCACTTTGGAATGCCACCATTTGACTGAGACATACCTTCTCCGTTTGATGTTTAATATTTGGCAAAGCAGCAGCCAGATAATTAGGAAGATTTTCCAAGAACCAAGGATGTTGACGAATTTCAGGAATGGTTATCCTCTTTAAAGGGTCAACAACAATCATCCTCGCAATCAAATCCCTTGCTTCAGTTGTTAAATGACTTGGAAGAGTATAAACTCCACTCTGAAAGAATCGCCGTCAGCTAAAATATCATGAGTGTGATAACTTCAGTAAAAGATCATGTCAACTTATTGAACTAAGGCACTACGTAACCTGCTGAACATGTATCCACAAGAAGCCCCTCTAAGTGGAATCGAATTAAAATACGTAAAGTCCCAGTGTACGAGCGGATTAAAATATAATCACTGATACCTTTATTTTATTATGGAGGTTAGGTATGCTTTCATCATCAAAAGGCAGAGCGCCACAAAGAACTACATATAAGACGACACCGCAACTCCAGATGTCAACCTCTGGCCCTGCATAAAGTTTACCAGAAATAACCTGCACATGAGAATCTGTTCAGCTGAAATGTGGCCCTTTTAGCATGCTAAAACCCTTGGATGATAACAGAATCCACTCAGAAGGGTTAGAACGCACCTCTGGAGCAGCATAATTTGTACTACCACAACTTGTTTTTAGAAAATAGCCATCATTCATAATATTACTCAAGCCAAAATCAGCAATTTTCACATTGCCATTAGAATCCAACAACAGATTCTCAGGCTTAAGGTCTCGATGAACCACCCTATATTTGTGGCAGTGCTCTAAACCTGAAATGATCTGTTTCCAGAAAGATCCCAACAGATATATTAACGACTTATTGGGAGGCAAAAGCACATTCCTATATAAAAAGATTGAAAGGCTGATGCATGCATAGATAGATGCAACTGACTGGTATTGCTACCTGCTGAAAAAATTTCCGTGCTTCATCCTCTCTGATCCTTCTATTCTCGACAATATAATCAAACAACTCCCCACGTTCTGCGTACTCCATGACAACGTACACATTAGTCATGCTCTCTATGGTCTCATATAGCCTGATAATATGAGGATGCTTCAGTAGTTTGCCTATCTTAATCTCCCGACTCACTGTAATAAATTCCTTTACGTTAGTATCACTTCAACCCTCGAAAACAATTAAGCGTCTCCACAAGTGAAGAAGGGAGCATGGCTGCTGATAGAAACATACCTTTCTCCTCCATGCACTTTTCCCTCATTTTTTTACGGTGAAGAATCTTAATGGCCACTCTGATACCAGTTAGTCTATGCTTTGCAACTTTCACTTTGCTAAATGCACCGTGGCCAATAATTCTTATTAGCCTATAATTCTTCAGGAATGGGTCCTCACTAGACCTTGTTCGCCAAGAGGGTTCTTCCATTGTCTTGTCCTGAGAAGTGGGGAAAGAAGAGATAATTCTTTATAGAAAATATTGGTAAAACTATAATTTAGTTAATAATATTTCTTAAACCAAAAGACAAGATACTCAACACAAAATTGCATCATCAGCTGTAACTAAGCAGTTGCTAGATCATCTTCTTCCGCTTCATTTATTTGGCTAAGAGAAAAATAAAATAAAGTATTAGACAATCAAAAGTACAGCAGGACTGGATACCTACTTGTAATTCAGACATATTTGACGATCAATCGACAAATCTTCAACCAAAGGGAGTTTGGATGCAGAAACTTTTCCTGTTTAATAAAGTGGATATGAGATGTATCAGAGTAAAAATTCCATATAAGTGTACAAAGAGAGCAACGGTATTCAAAAGGCATGCCAACTATGCACGCTACCTAAGAAATAGGACATGCATACACAAAAACAAGGGAGTTGGTATTTAAAAAATGAAAGCTGATGTGAAACTGAAACTCTTCCAAGCACAGTTGGAATAATCACCTTATAATGATACAGAAAGACTTCATTGCTTTAGATTACCCTTCTAGTTCATTATTCATCAGTGAATCAAACTATAATTGAAGATCTGCCCTGAAATACTCAAAGGAAAGCCTTTGACCATCATTTGAATTTGTGACCATATCCAAGAACATCTTAGCCTAAAGATCATGACCAAACAGAAGATACACTGAGCACAAGATATCATTGAGCCAATAACTCGACATAAATCAAGTAGAACTACATAGAACAAAGGCAATAAAAAGAACAGCATACTTTATTTCAATATATGAATTCACCAGTCACCACCAATAAAGAAGTATGGAATTCTGTTGCTCTCTAAGAGTAAAGATTTCATGTCTATGGAAAATATGACGCAAGCGATTCGACCAAACAACAGAGCCTGCCTGGCTCACTGTTGGAAGAAGCCACAAGAAAGCTAACAGTATGACAATTTAAATAGCACAGTTCATTTCACTTATATCTTCAACTCTTCAATTAGTACACACCAAATAAATCTCTACTTGTCTCAACACATAAACCGCTGCTTCTTCCACCTACTTCTCAAGCCATTTTGAATAGACTGTGCCCGTGCAGGCAGCAGCAAATTCTCGATTTCGCAAGGTATTGATTAGACTACATCACTTTCAACATCTGGGCATCATCTGTTTCTAAAGCAGACAAGCGATTACGTATCACTAACTAAGCAGGATTCCAACTTCTTCCTTCGAAAGACAATAAGCAACAAACCCTCCATTTCTCAAGCTTATTGGTCTCCATAAAAGAATTCAGAGACGCCCATCAACCACCTACCCAAACCACGCGGGAATTTAAAAAAAGGGAAATCTAGGGAGAAAAATCATTACCCTACAACCTGAACAAACAAACAAACTGCAAACCCCAAACCATTAAGCAAGAAAGACATATTAAGACCACATCATGAACCGCGACCGCATGCCGACGTGCAAAAATGAAATTTTGACGTATCATGCACATGTATATATGCAAGGCCGCATGCAAGAAGGCAACTTTGCATACTCACATCAACAGTATCCGATATTTCTCACTTCCCACACTAACCCCTTCTCTTTCTAGCAGAATTCCGAAAGAAAAAAAAAATAAAAAAAATAAAGACTGGTCATACAACTAGACCGAAGCTTTCAGCAAGTCCACAGACGCGGTAGGAGAAGAGAATCGCGAACCCGCAGAGCCAGTAAGCGCAACAAACCAGGGAGAACTAGACACGACGATGAACCTTCGAAAAGAGAGGAGGAAAAGGAAAACACGGAACCATGCATCGGTGACGGTTCCGGACACGCCCGGAACACTGACACGGGGGGGGGGGCGACCAGAAGCACGCACCGGAACGGAGACGCGGACCCGCCGCGACACGGAGGACCTCCGCCGCGGACGGTGGAGCGGGCGGCGGTCACCGGCGGCTCAGGGCGGCGGTCGAGAATCCCGATGATGGAAGGCGGCGTCGGTTGACTTCGACACGCGTGACGAACGATGACGAGGGAGTCGGTTATTGGAGGAATTTAAAAAGAAGGTTTTTTTACGGGCGGATATAACGATTGGTTTTATGTCAACATCGTATTGATTGGCCATGGACAAAAAAGGAAAATTGACATAAATAACCTTGGAAGTTTAGTTCATTGCGCAATTTGGCCCCTAAAGTTTTTTTATTTATTCAATGTGATCCTTAAATTTTAACCCAATGTATAATGTGATACTTAAATTTTTAATTTATTTAGTTTTTTTTTTTATGACCCGAGAACTATCGTATGCGTAGGCGGCGACGCAAACCTTGAGGCAAGGGGCAACGCGAGAACCCACCTGTCGCGACCCGATCTCGCCGCCCCTCGAAAATGTCCAAGGTGGGAAAGGTCGGATTTAGGGGTACTTGATCTCAAGATCACGAGCTCTCCCAAGCTCGTACCCCGCGTGACAGTAGGTTTATTTGTGCGATCTAGTTGTTTATAACAACCTAAAAATATACAGGAGTCGCCACTAGCCTCATTTTTGGGGGTCGGCTAGAAACCCAATCGAGGGTCGGGAGTGTTCCCTCGATTCCTACGCAACCAAATATCTAGGTTCGGGGACTTGGGTTAGGCTAATATTGCTATTAGCGCCCTTTCGGTACCTAAACAATATGTTGTGTTTTTCCTAACATGTCCATGCGTTTCTTTTTACATTTTCGGGATCATCAATTCTAGACTAGGTGATCATGCAAGATGGGATCGTTTTAATTCTATTCTATCTCTAAGAAAAACCGATAAAAGGAATCAATCAGAGAAATTGAAATTACAAGACAGTAAGTAAACAATCAAGAAAGCAGTAAATCTGTCATGCAATCTTATAAAGGAAATAGAGATGTATGAGAAAAAGAGAAACCCACAACTCGTCGGGTTTGATACAATGCATGGAACCCGAGACATATGTCGGGAAAAATGAATATTACATGATAACAGTCGGAATGGACATCGACCTCCAACATCTTCATGCTTTCTCCATCTTCGGGGTCTAATCCGATCCTAACCTAAGAAACTTACAACTAGGCACACACAAATGAGCGAAACAAACATGCATATCACAACATCCAAGAACAGGACCTCATTGGTGTTCACAAATGGTGACCAAAGTCATGAAGTTCTTAGACCAAATTCTAAGTGAAATCCCAAAGTTCAACATCATTATGTATTACATCGAATCATTCATCTAACAATCACATGCATTACAAAGCATTTAAACATGCACGTAAGATTTTCTAAAAGAAATCCTAAAATGGAATCCTAACAAAGAATCACAATAGAAATCATCAAACATCACAAAAAAGATCAAAGCACTTGGGATAGAACCCATGGATAATTGGCCCTAAGAAAAAACACAGAATATTAAGCATACCAAGAAGAATCACTTTCATGAATGGAGTTTCCTAAGATGGGTTACATATGAATTCAAGAACACATAACAACACATCAGAAAACATAACAAGACAAAAAGAGATCATAGCAAAACAGAAAATGATGCATGGTGATCGACTTGTTAAGCCACCTAATCAATGCATGAAAATTATGAAATTTGAACACAACATAGGGCTAAATGTGAAGAGCAAATTTGGTTAAGACATTTAACCCTAAATCTATGTGCAAAAGGGCCACACAAATCCATTAACATTGATATGTGACTTGTCATTAGGAGCAAAATGCATTACAATTTCAGATGCGACACATCGATTATTTCATTTCCAAGCTAACGGCAACTAGCCACAGAAAAGACAGCATGTTATACATCATCAAAGTTAGTATGCATGATATTCTAAAAGAAAGTTTTAAGAATGCATGTGCATCCATCAACCAAATCATCCATCACAGAAACTGGGTATTCGATGTAGGCTCGATAAAAGCACAATCAATAGCTATCTTATCCTAGAATTTCTATGACTGGTAATCTGCATATGAGGAACAATTTCATGAAAGAATCATCTCAGAATTTCTAATACATGAATCTCAGATGAAAGCTTAATATGTGCACGTCGAACTTCTAGCTCATCACTTCACAAGACAACAACATTTAAGAGCTCAAAATAAGCCTAACAGAAACATGCTAAGACAAAATTCATCTAATCTATGTTTAAAAGATCGTAGGAAAGTGGCAAACAATCAGGCCCATGCAAAAACAGAATATGCATTTCTGACCAAGGCAAATTCCAGATTTCAGAATGGATTGAAAAAAATGTTAAACATGGTAAATGATGGTCGATTCAGGCATGCAATATGTCATTTTAAAGCTTGAGATACCTATTACAATTATCTAGAAGACATTAAGTCCTAATAACATCATCTACCAGTTCATATCAAGCGATTTACACAGAAGGTCATCCGAAACAGAGATACAAATATTTGGCAGATTTTGGACCAGACTTTGGATAGCCAAAAACCACATTAAATGAAGTCCGATTAGGGCATTCTATAGCTCATTGGAAAGATAATCGAACCATCTTCAACTTTCATGAAGACTTCGAACACAGAAAACCACAACAACCAGCTCATATCAGGTCATTTGTACAAAAGGTCATCCAAAACAGAGAACCAATCAGAACAGCAAAATTTCAAACAAAGTCAGGGATATTCTAGACATATTCGACCTGGGTAAATGATCTTCAATTATCACAAAATTTTTATTTGATATAGATTGAAACCTAATGAACAACTTTCATTTAGGCATCAACTTTAGAATCTAATCACAAAAAATCATGTGAAAATGGCAAACAACACAGGTCATTAAAGCAGAGTATGAAAACAGAACACTTAATCATTTACAAATTGTAGCTCCATTTGTAACAATTGTCAAATCTAGTAAATGATGACCAAATCCAAGAGCTCACGGCATCCATTACAAAATATCAAGAGGGAAGCAAAATCTATCCAGACATACCCTTGCAACACATTTTCTGCACCCCTGTGCCTTATGTTTCTACATTATGAACACCGTTACAATAGTTGAGAATGAATAGTTCTAGTCTAGATGGAATCCATGAAGTGAATATGACATGACAGATTAAACAGAATCCCATAGAACCATATCCCATTTAGAGTCCCACATATAGTCAACGCAATTCAAACATCAAAGATATGATTAACTATAACATTGCAAATTCCAGAATGCAGCACGTACCAACGAGTAGCAACACATTCAGTCATCAAATCCGTTTCAGATATGGTCTTAGCTAGCCCAAAGTCTCCAATTTTAAGGTCGCAATTTGCATTCAGAAACAAGTTGCTTGACTTTTGATCGACACAGGACTCACATCGACAATCTCGGATCATCACTCAAAGACAGAAAAAGAAACAACACATTCAGATTTGGTTCCAGCATTTCATCAAACATGTGATATGCATTTTCATCAAGGAGTTTATACAAGAATATGAATCAACGATTCACTTTTATTACCATCACAACAACATCAGAGCAAGATTAAATCCTTAATAGAACCTCAATCGTGGCCGATTTTCACACAAACGGTGGCAACAATTCCCAGTCTTTGCTTCGTACATAAAACGCACAAGCATGCCTAACTAAGGAACCGATTCTGGAGCTAAGATAGAACAGAGCAGCTCGAAACAAAAGCCTAACCACGATCCCAATCTTCTAACTCCACGCTCGCAAAATCGTGGCGCCAAAAAAACAAACTAATCCGCTCTAATAGATCGCTACGACCTCAGTCTTTTCAAAGCAGAGAAATGCCGAGACCTAAAATCTAATACCGAGGACGATGTACCGAAACCTCAAGAACTGAAAAATGTCATCATACCAGGAAGCTACCGTGACGCCATGGAATCAAGAAAAATTCGGAAAGAGAGCGAGTTTTACCTCCTTCCGGTTCTCTAACAAACCAGCGCCTCCATTCTGGAGGTCGATTCAGCAGCCGCGGAAAAGAACTTGCGTCAGCGCACCGGATGAAGAGAAACGAAGAAACCGAAGGCGATCTGCAATCCCGAAGCGAGGAACTGGGACAAGGAAATGATCGGAAATCGCTGTCGTCGCCGCCGTCGCTGTCACCGTTGCTGATCGGCTTCAGATCCAAGCCCCTCACCTCGAGCTCCTTCGCCGGCGGTTACTCTGTTTTCTAGGGTTTTTTTAGGAAAGTGCAGAGAAGGAGGTCGAGATTCTCCAAGCAAGAGTTCGTTCGGCCGTTTTTTGTTGAGAGAGCGGGAACTCCAGGGAGAGAGATAGAAATGAATCGCTAGAGAGAGAGAGAGAGTGCCAGAGTCAGCCTCAGTCCGAATGGCCCCCTCCTTTTTTCTTTTCTTTTCTTTTTTTTTTTTATATATTTTCAGGCCAGATCAAATCTCAGCCCTTGGATTGCACTAAGGGCTAGGATTTGATCTTCCTAGTTTAAGAGTTCCCCTAATTGAGCACATGCCTATTTCAACGGCCATGATGCATTATTGATGAACGGCGACGATTAATTGCGAACTAATTGGGGTTTTCTCTCTATCTATTTTTTTTTTTATTTTTTTATTTTTTATTTTTTATTTTTTTTTTATTTTCTTATCGAGTAAAAATCGGGTGTCAGCAACACCACCTCCTAAGGCACCCCATTTAAGTCGCACAATGGGGGTTTGAAATTTCGAACCCCTCCCCTCCCGGATGAGGTAATTTATTCATGTTGTCCCCAAATTTTTTGTACATATTCAATACAATCCTTGGACTGTATGAAAATGTCAAATATAGTACCATCAGCAGGGGAAAATAATTATTTAATCAAATGACAAGAAGAAAAGCAAGAAATGGAACACAAATACACATTAGAGAGAGAGAGGCGTGACCTAAAAACAAGAGGCATCCACAAGGGCAACAAGAGACATGGAGAGCCAAGCATTGAGGCCGGAAGGCGGCTTGCAGCCATAGGAGGCTGCAAAGGAAACAAGGAGCCTTGTAGGGATGAGGTGGAAGGGGGACACAAAGAAAGGGCCAGCCTTGGGAAGGGTTGCATAGGACATCAAAAGGTCTCGGAACTGTATGGACAAAGGGAAGGTGAAGATCAATTGATTCGATGGTAAGGACTTTGGTTTCTGAAAGATGTAGATCAAGGATATGCTGTACCAGAAGAACTTGTAGCAACCTCTGTTTAGAGAGAAGCCAGATTCTATGAAACAAGAAGAGTGAGAATTGTTAGATCGGCAAGCTCTGGTTTTGATTTGTCTCACATTAGTACGGAACATTGCTTTCAACATTGCCAACGAGGCGCAACGATGGTTTGATGGCAGCGTTGTCCAACATGTACGAGAAGCCTTCTGCGTCAAACAAGGTATATTTGATGGATCGTCTTTTCGATTTGAAGATGGACAAGGGTGCTTCCGTGATAGATCACATCAACGAATTCAACGTGATCACGACTCAATTGAGTTTAGCGGATATTAAATTCGATGACGCGATAAAGGTTTTGATTTGATTATCTTCTCTACCTGAAAGTGCAACTGTGACTGCAATGAGTAGTCTGTCTAGGGAAAAAAAAAAGGCTGAAGCTCCGACCAATCCAAGATTTAATTCTTAGCGAGGATATTCGTAGAAGAGAATGGGGTGAATTTTCGGGCGCTATCTTAAATATTGAAGGCAGAGGGAAGCAATCAACAAAGGCAGAACCAATACTACGTTTGATCAAAATTCATATGGAGAAGCAAATTAAGACCTCGTGGAATAATAATTTGCTAGAATTGCGAAAAGAAAGGTCATCTAAAACGAGATTGTAGAGCCTCAAAGAAGAAATTTCAGTACTAAGACTAAAATCAAGAGGAAGAAAAATCTGTGAATGCAACTCTTGAAGAGACAAATGATAGTGATGCTTTTATTTTGGGCATTCACAGTTCGATTGAGTTTCAGATTCTTTATTCAGATGTGTCATTTCACTCTACTTCATGCAAAGAATTAATGCACAATTTTATTGCTGCAAATATTAGAAAGGTTTATCTTGTCCATAATGGACCTTTGGATATTATAGGAAAGGGTAATGTTTACATAAAATCTACTATTGGATATCAATGGAAGTTGCATCCAAAACTTAAGAGAAATCTAATCTATAAGTCAATTAGACGGGATACAAAACTATTTTTTAGGATGGCTTTTGGAAAATAATTAAAGGTTATTTAGTTGTAACACAGAGAACATAGTCAGGAACACTCTACATAACTGAAAGCAGTAGAGAAATCGCAGTAGTTGCGGAGTTTGAAGCTAATTGCAAATTACGGCACTACAAGCTTAGGCAAATGAGCAAAAAGTGGATGAAGTTATTAGCATCTAAGGGAAAAGTACCTAATTTGAAGTCCATAGATATTGGTCTAGGTGAATATTAGTTCTGGGCAAGCATTCAATTTTTCGAAGATTGGGAAAGAACCAAAGAAAGGTAAATTAGAGTCGATGCATACAGATGTGCAAGAATCAATTCTTGTGAATTCCCTTGGAGGCTCACACTATTATGTCACATTTATTGACAACTCCACTAGAAAGGTATGCGTTTATTTTTTGAAAAATAAATATGACGTGTTTGTTACTTTTAAGAGATGGAAAGCTGAAGTGGAGAATGAAACTAATCTGAAGATTAAATGTTTAAGGTCCAATAATGGTAGTGAGTACGATAGCAAGGAGTTCGAGCAATTTTGTGCAGAGAACGGAATTATAATGACAATAACTATTCTCAACGGATCACAACAAAATGGAGTTTCTAAAAGGATGAATAGAAGTCTGAATGAGCATGCAAGAGGTATGAGGTTGTATACAGGATTACCCAAGACATTTAGGGCTGATGCAATTAACACTGCAACATATCTTATTAACATAGAACCTTCAATTTCACTTAATTTTAAGTTACCAGAAGAAGAATAGAGCTGAAAGAAGATAAATCTCTCGCACCTGAAAGTTTTTTTTATTGTGTTTCGTATGTCCACATAGATTCTGAAAATAAAGACAAGCTTGATGCAATAGCTAAAAAATGTATTTTCATTGGATATGGTTCTGATTATTTTGGTTATTGATTTTGAGATGAACAAAATAGGAAAATATTAAGAACTGTTGATATTACATCAATGAAAACATATTGTATACGCACAAATTTGCGAGAGAATCTAGTGCAATGAAGCAAACAATGGAGAATAGATAGATTGAATTAGAGGAAGTTTCTAGAAGTGTTTTGGTTGGAATTCCCAAAACTGTTGCTTTTGACTCTAATCGAAAATCAGAACAAGAATTATGTGCCCCTAAACCCACTTTAAGAAGATCTAATAGAACACCTATACTTATACAAAGCGTCATGGCATTATTTATTTTTTATTGACGCTGGCGAACCAAAAAAAAATTTGAAAGTAGTACAGGTTGAAGATTTTGTTAAGTGGGAGTTAGCAATGCTAGACGAGTTGGATTCACTCGAGAAAAACAGAACAACTTGGGTGTTAACTCAATTATTAGATGGGAAGAAAGCATTGCAAAACAAGTGGGTGTATCGAGTCGAAGGAGAACTTAATGGCAGCAAAAGGTACAAAGCAAGATTAATAGTAAAAGTGTTTTGGCAAAAGAAAGGAATTGATTATACAGAGATTTTCTCTCCAATTGTGAAATTGACTACTATCATATTAGTATTGAGTATTGTTGCCGCTAAAAATTTACATATGGAGCAGTTAGATGTTAAGACTGCATTCTTCCATGGTAATTTAGAGGAGGATATTTATATGATACTACCAAAAGTTTTTTGCAAATTGAAGAAAAATCTGTATGGCTTGAAACAGGCTCCTAAACAGTGATATAAGAAATTTGACACCTTTATGTGTGGTAACAGGTTCACTAGAAGTGAAATTGATCACTGCTGTTACTTCAAGAAATATGCTCATTATAGGATCTAGCATGAGGAAGATCAATGCACTAAAGCAACAATTGCCAAAAGAGTTTGAGATGAAGGACTTAGGTGCAGCAAATTAGATTCTTGAGATGAAGATCACACAGGATGGATCCAAATGAACTCTAAAATTATCTCAAGAAAAGTACATTGAAAATGCACTAAACAAATTCGAAGTTCAGAATGCAAAGCCTAGAAGTACTCCTTTAGGAATAAACTTCAAGCTCTTAAAGAAACAATCACCAAAGACAGATAAAGAGCGATAGTATATGGCTAAGGTGTTTTATGCATCAGTTGTTGGTCGTTTAATGTACACTGTGGTATGTACTTGACCAATGTAGTTCATGTAATGGGAGTTGTGAGTAGATACATGGCAAATCTAGGAATAAAGTTTTGGAAAACTGTAAAGTGGTTATTAAGATACCTAAGAGGCATTTTAATATGTCATTATGTTTTATGAAAAATAGTGTAACTTTACAAGGCTTTATTGATGCAGATCTCGATGGTGACTTGGATAATAAGAAGAGCACCTCGAGTTATGCTTTTACCTTAGGTGACACTACAATCAGTTGGATATTTAGACATCAAACACGTCTCGCTCATCCACTAATACAGAGTATGTTGTTATATCTGAAGCTAGTAAGGAGATGATTTGATTGAAAAATTTTATGAAGAAGATAAACAAGGAGTAAGAAAATAGTGTTATTTTCAGGGACATCCAAAGTGCTATTTATCTTGCAAAAAATCTAATATTTCATTCAAGGACAAAACACGCTGAGTTAAAATATCATCAAATTTGTCTGTTGATAGATGATAGAACTTTGTCATTAAAGAAGATTCTTGGTGCAGAAAAATCCAACAGATATGTTAATAAAGTTTGTCACCCCCGAGAAACTGAGGCTGTGCATTGGCTCAATTGGCCTCCATGGTAAGTGATGAAGGAGGCCGCCGCACCAGGACAATTTGGGCTACAAAGATAAAGACTATCAAAGATTATTACTTTTCTTTTTTTTTTCTTTTTTAAGATCAGCCTCCAAAAAGGAGATTGATGTAGTTGTGGAGTCAGATAGAGGAAAATAATGTTCAAGCGCAGAAACAATTTATTTTAAGTAATCACATATCCTATAATGTTAAAGCAAACAATAAGGCTTTAATTGCTGCTAACATACATGTAATTTCCATATTAATTTTGTATACTCTAAGCTCCTATTATATATAAGGCAATACCTTTTATAATTGTAGTACTAAAACTTGTAACCCTAGAGCTTGTAACATTGATATTGATAGTGGAAGAATTGTTTAGTGTGGCACCGTGATTTTTCACTTTTCCTGATTTTGGGAAGGATTTTCCGCGTAAAAAATTCTCGCTTGTTTTCTTCTCTTTTTTTTTCCGTCTCTTCATATATTTGTGTTCCTAACATGTTGAACTCACTGTATTCTCTATCTCAATTTAAATGCCTCCATGAGAAGAAAAGGGCAAGAAAGTTTCAACTTTATAGGTGAATTATAAAGTTGTTTGACGTTAATTGTGGCTATTGAGTGACGGAAATTCTCGCATATTGCTTTGGAAATGTGCTCTTAAGGAAACGGCTCTTGTCAGAAGACTTCAGCGTGACGGACATTTCTGAATTGGTGTTCAAAGAGTGCCTCATCAGTGTTAATTCATCAGATACACTGCTCCTCAAATTTACATCTGAAAAGTCATTTTCCTTCGTCAATGCCATTGAGTTTGTGTCGGCACCAGACTCGCTTATTTCTGATACTGCGACTGCAGTTCTTCCACTCGATGAGTTCACCGGTTTTACTACCTACGATTACGAAGTAATATACCGACTGAACGTTGGAGGGCCTACTGTTAGTCCTTCTAATGACACAGTATTCAGGACATGGCAGCCAGACGATGCATATATGACTTTTACAGAAGGAGCTCAAAATGTCTGTACCTTTTGGCGTAATCAAGTATCCAAACCCAGGAGACACAGCATATATTGCTCCATACTATGTCCATGCCACAGCAGACCAAATGGCAGATTCCAGGGTAAATCAGCAGAACTTCAATTTAACACGGAAGATGAGCGTTGATCCAAGTTTCTCATACATAAGGATGCATTTCTGTGATATTGCGAGCAAAAGCCTCAATCAACTGTACTTTGACGAGTGCATCAATGGGTTGATGGGGCATCCAGTCTTGACCTGCCATCCCTCACGGGAGGCCTAGCGATACCTTACTACAAAGACTTTGCGCTTGATGCCTCGGCAATAAGAAATGGCTCTATCATGATTCAACTCGGTCCAGCAGCAACAGTCGACCCAAGCTCACCAAATGCAATCCTCAATGGGATTGAAATTCTTAACATAAGTGACTCTGCCAGAAGCCTGGACAGTGATCTAGCAGCTGGTTCCTCCAAGCGACCAGGACCTCAAACAAACAAGATGAAGATTTTCACAGCCATTGCCCTTGCAACTGGAATAACAGCCATGTTCTTGCTTGCCAAGAGTTTTCTTCAGAAGAAGAAGAAGCATCAAACTTGGAATCATGGGAAGAGCTTCTCATCATGGTTCTCCCCTCTCAATAATAGCAAGGCTCATCTCTTGTCCAGTAGAACCAGCTACAGATCAAGCTTCCTCAGCTCCAGCAAGAGCAAGAGCAGTTTCTCAAGCTTTTTACCAAGTGCCGGTTTTGGCCAGTCATTCACCTTCAAAGAATTACAGGAAGCAATGCAAAATTTTGATGAGAAGGCAGTCATTGAAGCCAGCGGGTTTGGCAAAGTCTACCTTGGAGCTTTGGAAGATGAAAAAATATTTGCAATCAAGCGTGGAAACACTTCATCACAGCAAGGCATCAATGAGTTCCAAACCGAGATACAGAAGCCCCCCAGGGTCTGGCACCGTCACCTCATCTCACTCATTGGATATTGTGACGAGAACTTGGAAATGATTCTTGTGTATGAATACATGGCAAACGGACCCCTCCGGGACCACCTTTATGGTTCGAGCCTTCCCCACTTTCATGGAAACAGAGGCTCGAGATCTGAATTGGTGCAGGCCAGGGTTTGCACTATCTCCACAATGGTGCAGCCCAAGGCATCATACAACGTGATGTGAAGACAACAAATATTCTTCTGGACGAGAATTTTGTGGCCAAAGTTTCAGATTTCGGGTTGTCTAAAGCAGCACCTAATTTGGATCAAACCCATGTGAGCACAGCTGTGAAGGGTAGTTTTGGTTACCTTGATCCCGAGTACTTTAGGCGACAGCAACTCTCTGACAATCTGATGTCTACTGTTTTGGAGTAGTGCATTGCTATGTGCAAGGCCAGCCATAAATCCTGCATTAACAAGAGAGCAGGTCAGCTTGGCTGCATGGGCAATGCAGTGGCACAGAAAGGGGATGCTTGAGAAAATAATCAATCCTCACATCACGGGAAAATTTTTCCCTCAAGCACTTAAGAAGTATGCAGAAGCTGCAGAGAAAAGTCTCGCAGAATGTGGTGTTGATAGGCCTGCAATGAGTGATGTTTTGTGGAACCTCGAGTCAGCATTGCAGCTTGAAGAGGCCTTCGCCTCCTCTGGTTGTGATCCCCCAGAAGGAGGATTGCAAGTCTGAGAAGCCCAGAATACAAGAGATGCTGCTGCTTCTACTAATCAGCTTTGAATAGTTTTAAGGTTCATTCTATGTGTATGTTTTGCCATGGAGAACTTGATCCACTCAGGAACTTTCTATTGGTAATCTGATTCTCGCTTCTCCCTTTCCATGATTCTAGAAATCATAGATGCTATAGTGCTTCATTCTCCCTGTATTCCTTAGAGTAATAGCCAGAAACTTGGAGATAATGTTCTCTATGATCATTGCTTCAATGTCTTTTTACCACTGATTCAACGATTACTGATCAAGCCATGGCCCCTGTTGTGTATCCTTCATTCTTAAGTAAGGGCTAAAGATTCCGTGACCTTGTTCTGACTGAATTTGTTTTTCAAAGATCGTTTGAGCAAGCTCAACCTGTTTCTGTTTGTCGGAATTTTTGGATAGTTCTAAAGCAATTATTTTATGTCTAATGTTCTCCCTTTCATCAGCAATAAGTTCATCTTACAGTAGACATAGTATCGGAATATTTTATATGGTACACAAAAGCAGAAAAGGAAGAATCATAAAATTTGGCATGGTCCATCTCCCGTTTGGTACTCACCAATTGCCAGCACATCTCTAGATTTCTGGCACAACTCTCTTATCATGAGTAGACAAGATTCTGTTGCAAAAGAAATCATCAATGGAAGAAACAGTTTTGGGCTATTAACAGCAATTGGGATAAAGCAGAAAATGTAAAATGAAAGTGATAATTCCTCACAATTCCTTTCTCTGTCAATCAATTAAATTATCAATGTGAATTTCCTCCCCAACAAGCTGATCAATCTTTTGCAAAAGGGGAAAAAAAAAAGAGAACAGAAACAAGCAGATCAATTAATTAGGAAGGAAAGTCACAATGGAATCCTCAATCATCAGAAGGAGAATATGTATTGCTGATAGCAAGAGTTCTGGTCGATAGTTTTACAGTGTTCAGATTACCTCTTCTAGTAATTATTGCCACTCTAGAATAACTGCAGTCGGGCAAGGAAACTGGCACAAAGATCAATAATAAGTATTTGGGGACCTGTAAGTCTCAGGAGGTCCGGCAGGTAATTCTCTTCACAAGTTTTATACAGCTGCATGATACCAAGCAAGTAAATATTAATGTCAACCAGATAACAGAGTCAACACAGATAGCCAATTCATTGTCCGAAGATAGAAGCACGATAGCGGATAAAGAACGACATACGTAATTCTCTTCAATCCTGTTTGATTTATACCCCTAAACAAAATTATCTGTAGTTAAGATAAGCTATGACTGCATATGCTCAACACCAACATCCAGCCCACTGCAACTGAAAATCATATTTGCTAACTGCAGATGTTTAGATGAGAAGGTGGCACGCTCACAGAATTTAATGAGCCATGGGAGCAGAGATCCTATATTTGAATTCTATTGATCCTGATTTTCCTTCCTACTTAAGACCTAGATTCACATTTTGAGCTTAGAGAAAACTGCCCATCCAAATGCTAGAGGAAGAGTTAAGTGCGCCTAGAAATGATGCCACGTTATTATCCCCTATCTTGAACTTTTAGAAATATAACTGCAATTCAAAAGTCTACTTAATAAACTTTGGACAATACCAGGATGGCTTTAGAACGGCAATCCATGTGCAAAGTTGGGAAGGAAAAGGAGAAGATATAAAGAAACCATTGAGAGGGCTGAAGTACCTCCAATTCAAACTTGACAGTGTTCTGGGACACTTGATTGGTCTGGATTGTTGCAGGTTCATTGCCCAAACGGATGCCATCATGCTGACAACTTTTAGTAAGGTCTTGAACTTGACCACCGTGAGACCACATGGACTTGATGTTGTAATGTCTGATCTTTTTCCAGCAGACATTTAGCTGACATAGTGCATTCAGAACTCCTACCATGATATGATGAGGCTGCAGTCCAAACTGAAAATCAGACCAATAACCATGGTTAGACTGAGGAATAATTGCATAAATATAATGACCACAAGGTTGAAAAGACTCCTGTCGATATCATGGGATCTATTTTATGAGTATAAAGCCTGTAACTTAATTGCATATGAGCCCCCCTGTTGATATCACACCTTGCTCATTGCATTGCACAAATTTCAACCTGATAACTCTAGTTAGCTAATTTAATATATATCCGTAAAACACAAAACTAAATGCAGGCCTGGGGTTATCTGGGTTCAACTATGGGGTTCTGTATGCAACTGAATTATCAAGATGGTCTACAACTTGTGACCAGTAATTCCTGCTACTTCTCATCAGATAAAACTTAATGTTGCAATTCAAAGGGTTAGGCTCAGTAAAAAGAATGAGCTTGTTGCCACTCCTTCACGGCATATCTTGCATATATTGCAAACACTGCAAAATAATCAATCAAAATTCCAGGCAAACAGCATGCTGAGGCTCAGACATCCAAAAGGTTTCTTGATTTAGCAGCTCAATTTATGCTATGAAGGTCTCAAACTATTTTCACATTAGCAAATAATCAGATTTCTTATTGAATATGAATCCATTAGATAATTGGAAATTTTGTTGCTGCTTGCGTTAGCTTTTGCATTACATGTGGAGGAACCAAGAATGTACACATACAAGTCAGACATCACAACAAATTCACTACATTGTTTTACTTGCAGAATAAAGAAACTGTTCAACAATTCACAAAAGGCAATCCTATAAACCTAAAATCCGAGACCCTATCTTCCCACACTTGGTGACTGAGTAGTCTGATGTTCTATATGCTGCTCGGCAACAGATACTGAAAACCCACCACTGGGAACAGCTGATGAACTAGGTCCCTGGAAAATAGCAGACAAAATTCCAGATGAAAACCCAACCCGCATCGTTGGGATAATTATAAATTATTTCAAGAATTGATAGACTGGAACGTATACTCATTTTTAGAACTTATGATCCTTGAACAAACTGAAACATTTTCAAGACTTGATGTATCCATGATCCCAATGCCTATACAATTTACCTATTTAAAAAAGATTTTGTTGGTGACCTCCCTTAGGTACTTGTGTAGCCAAATGAGAAAAATCTTGCAGTTTTCAAGATATTTAATTCTCTAGCGATGCATGTAATCAGTGCTTTGAAACTTAAAATTTCCTCATTAAGTATACTTAAAGCACTTGTAACACAAGCTATATGCGTATCATCAGCTAAGTTCCTGCTATCACCCGATAAATTGTGGTCAAGAATTTGGTTTACATAGAAATGGTGATCTAATTCTTTAAACAGAATGGAAGAGTTGCAAGCTCTGTGCTCAACAAGATGCTTATCAAATCATCTGTTAGGGTTCAACCCATGTTTTCCCCTAGACAGAAACAATGCGCCAATCTATTACTATCTTAACCATGTTCCTACCCATCAGGATTATTACCTTACAAATTAAGAGGCTTTAGAAACTTTCGCAACCATTAATCCAAAATTATGAGGGATATACCAGATACCTCTTGTAAAGCAAAAACATATCAAGAAACAGGAGAATAATGCTGAAGGGCTTCAGAGCTGTGAAAGCCATTGCTCTTCAGATGCATGTATGACATGTGACTTACAACAAAACTAATAAAATGCACATAGTTGGGGGGGAAAAATGCTATACAAACCGCATTATTATCAAGCTCTGCACCGTAAACGCTAGTACCAGATACATTGTTGTCCAGCAGCAAGTAATATGACACTGTAGCCTGAAATAATTCAAAGAAGAAAGTTATTACGGGAATCTTATGAACAGAGACCAAAATTCGATCAGATGGGAGAGTACATCATCTTGTATCCCGTTTTGAAGAGACTGAACCAAGTGGTCCCTGTTAAATCCCAATGCAACCATACGCTCAAGTATTTCTTCATCAACCTGCATTAGTATGGAAGAAGGGATCAGGAATACCAAACCACGAACTGGATCAGGAACATCCATCCATTCTGAATGCAATTTTTCATACTTAAGTCTGAAACGGTCATATTTATAAGCCTATCTGGAGACAAAGATTGAGGCTATCACTATTGAGATTTGCAATTACACTACAACTGGAAGATCAATTGAAACTGATGATCTGTCAATGAGATTTACTAGCATTTGGTGATAACCAGAAAACTGAGTACTTTTCTCCCTCAACACCCAATCTCCGCTCCCTGCCCTCTGCCCATCCCATCCCTTTCCTCTTACTAAGTTATGTAGAAGTCCAGATCCTTTAGGCTTTGGCCACATAATTCAAAAGTTTTTTTAAAAGAATTATTAGAAAGTCCAATCCAAAAGCTTAAGCTATTAGATGGAGAGAGATGTTAGAAAAGTCCAATCAAAAGTTTAAGCTATTAGGCAGGAAAATTTACTTGTATTTAAAGGCTATTGAAATCCCATAGATGAGCAATATGTGATAACTTTAACATAGATCATATACGGTAAAGGGATATCTAACTATTTTGAAGGGCCATTACCCCAAAGGTACAAACAGGAGTCCAAGACGCCAAGCATGACAGCTCCTCTCTAGTCATCTCTAATTAACTCATTTTTCTTATCTGGCTATCTTTTGACAACAGGCTGGTGCCTCATCTCCTACTGGAAGCAGATTGAAAAGTAGCATGCTTCTTCTGTTGTCAGTAGGAGACGAAAACTATATACAACCCAGTTATTCTTTTTCTACTATTCGTCATTACCTTACATCCATATTATCAATCATCTAAGTTTCCTACAGCCTACTCACATTACCTTACACCCATTATCATTCATCTAAGTTTCCTAAAGGGGATATTTTTAGGGCATCATCTATCAGACCCGCTGATCTCTTTTCGTTTTTCATCTGCATATCTCAGCTTCGAAAAAACATAAAGCTTGCTGAAGTTTCAGATTATATTTGAAAACACCCTCTGGGGAAATGACCCAAAGGGCACGACTAGAGTATACAGATGAAAATGATATAAATATTAATTTTCGGGAGGCTAATTACCACCAAACAACCTTGCCATGAGTGGGACTTACAAGGCATATACTATTTGGATCTGATAAATGACATGACAAGAAAAAATTTATTACCAGTTGGACACTTCTTATAAAACTCAGGGATTTAACATTTCAATAAATTACAAGCACAAAAACAAGGTACAACTCTTTCATTCCAATATTTTGCACCGAAATATAGGAAGTGAACCAAGTTAAAGATTCAAAATGGAGGAAAGACCACTTTGGAATGCCACTATTCAACTGAGACATACCTTCTCCGTTTGATGTTCAATAATTGGCAAAGCAGCAGCCAGATAATTAGGAAGATTTTCCAAGAACCAAGGATGTTGACGAATTTCAGGAATGGTTATCCGCCTTAAAGGGTCAACAACAATCATCCTCGCAATCAAATCCCTTGATCCAGTTGTTAAATGACTTGGAAGAGTATAAACTCCACTCTGAAAGAATCGCTGTCAGCTAAAATATCATGAGTGTGAAAACTTCAGTAAAAGATCATGTCAACTTATTGAACTAAAGCACTACGTAACCCGGTGAACATGAATCCACAACAATCCCCTTTATGTGGAATCGAATTAAAATACGTAAAGTCCCAGTGTACGAGCGGATTAAAATATAATCACCGATACCTTTATTTTATTATAGAGGTTAGGTATGCTTTCATCATCAAAAGGCAGAGAGCCACAAAGAACTACATATAAGACGACACCGCAACTCCAGATGTCAACCTCTGGCCCTGCATAAAGTTTACCAGAAAGAACCTGCACATGAGAATCTGTTCAGCTGAAACGTGGCCCTTTTGGCATGCTAAAACCCTTGGATGATAACAGAATCCACTCAGAAGGGTTAGAACGCACCTCTGGAGCAGCATAATTTGTACTACCACAACTTGTTTTTAGAAGATAGCCATCGCGTATAATATTACTCAAGCCAAAATCAGCAATTTTCACATTGCCATTAGAATCCAACAACAGATTCTCAGGCTTAAGGTCTCGATGAACCACCCTATATTTGTGGCAGTACTCTACACCTGAAATGATCTGTTTCCAGAAAGATCCCAACAGATATATTAACGACTTATTGGGAGGCAAAAGCACATTCCTATATAAAAAGATTGAAAGGCTGATGCATGCATAGATAGATGCAACTGACTGGTATTGCCACCTGCTGAAAAAATTTCCGTGCTTCATCCTCTCTGATCCTTCTATTCTCGACAATATAATCAAACAACTCTCCACGTTCTGCGTACTCCATGACAACATACACATTAGTCATGCTCTCTATGGTCTCATATAGCCTGATAATATGAGGATGCTTCAGTAGTTTGCCAATCTTAATCTCCCGACTCACTGTAATAAATCCCTTTACATTAGTATCACTTCAACCCTCAAAAACAATTAAGCGTCTCCACAAGTGAAGAAGAGAGCATGGCTGCCGATAGAAACATACCTTTCTCCTCCATGCACTTTTCCCTCATTTTTTTACGGTTAAGAATCTTAATGGCCACTTTGGTACCAGTCAGTCTATGCGTTGCAACTTTCACTTTGCCAAATGCACCGTGGCCAATATTTCTTATTAGCCTATAATTATTCAGAGATGGGTCCTCACTAGACCTTGTTCGCCGAGAGGGTTCTTCCATCGTCTTGTCCTGAGAAGTGGGGAAAGAAAGAGATAATTCTTCATAGAAAATATTGGTAAAACCATAATTTAGTTAATAATATTTCTTAAACCAAAAGACAAGATACTCAACATAAAATTGCATCATTCAGCTTTAACTAAGCAGTTGCTAGATCATCTTCTTCCGCTTCATTTGTGTGGCTAAGAGAACAATAAACTAAAGAATTAGACAATCAAAAGTACAGCAGGACTGGATACCTACATGTAATTCAGACATATTTGACGATCAATCAACAAATCTTCAACCAAAGGGAGTTTGGATGCAGAAACTTTTCCTGTTTAATAAAGTGGATATGAGATGTATCAGAGTAAAAATTCCATGTACGTGTACAAAGAGAGCAACGGTATTCAAAAGGCATGCCAACTATGCGCGCTACCTACAAAATAGCACATGCATACACAAAAACAAGGGAGTTGGTATTTAGAAAATGAAAGCTGATGTGAAACTGAAACTCTTCCAAGCACGGTTGGAATAATCACCTTCTAATGATACAGAAAGACTTCGTTACTTTAGATTACCCTTTTAGTTCATTATTCATCAATGAATCAAACTATAATTGAAGATCTGTCCTGAAATACTCATATGAAAGCCTTTGACCATCATTTGAATTTGTGACCATATCCAAGAACATCTTAGCCTAAAGATCATGACCAAACAGAAGATACACTGAGCACAAGATATCATTGAGCCAACAACTTGACATAAATCAAGTAGAACTACATAGAACAGAGGCAATAAAAAGAACGGCATACTTTATTTCGAAATATGAATTCACCAGTCACCACCAACAAAGAAGTATGGAATTCTGTTGCTCTCTAAGAGTAAAGATTTCATGTCTTTATGGAAAATATGACGCAAGTGATTCGACCGAACAACAGAGCCTGCCTGGCTCACTGTTAGAAGAAGCCACAAGAAAGTTAACAGTATGACAATTAAAATAGCACGGTACATTTCTCTTATATCTTCAACTCTTCAATTAGTATACACCAAATAAATCTCTACATGTCTTAACGTATAAACCGCTGCTTCTTCCACCTACTTCTCGAGCCATTTTGAATAGACTGTGCCCGTCCAAGCAGCAACAGATTCTCAATTTTGCAAGGTATTCATTACGCTCCCTCATTTTCAACATCTGGGCATCATCTGTTTCTAAAGCTGACAAGCGATTATGTATCACTAACTAAGCAAAATTCCAACTTCTTTTTTCGAAAGACAATAAGAAACAAACCCTCCATTTCTCAAGCTCATTGGTCTCCATAAAAGAACTCAGAGACGCCCATCAACCACTTACCCAAGCGACACAAGAAAAGAAAATGGTAATCTTGGGTCGAAAAAAGAATCATCACCCTACAACCTGAACAAACAAACAAACAAACTGCAAACCCCAAACCCCAAACCATTAAGCAAGAAAGACATATCAATACCACATCATGAACCGCGACCACATGCCGACGTGCAAAAATGAAAT
Source organism: Eucalyptus guilfoylei (assembly GCA_016097605.1). Lineage (NCBI taxonomy): Eukaryota > Viridiplantae > Streptophyta > Magnoliopsida > Myrtales > Myrtaceae > Eucalyptus > Eucalyptus guilfoylei. The sequence continues at coordinate 3,627,630 of CM027861.1, forward strand.
TTCGACGTATCATGCACATGTATATGCGCAAGGCCGCATGCAAGAAGGCAACTTTGCATTCTCACGTCAACAGTATCCGATATTTCTCACTTCCCACACTAACCCCTTCTCTTTCTAGCAGAATTCCGAAAGCAAAAAAAGAAAAGAAGAAGAAGAAGAAGAAGAAGACTGGTCATACAACGAGACCGAAGCTTTCAGCAAGTCCGCAGACGCGGTAGAAAAAGAGAATCGGGAACCCGCAGAGCCAGTAAGCGCAGCAAACCGGAGAGAACTAGACACGACGATGAACCTTTATAGAGAGGAGGAGAAGGAAGACGCGGAACCATGCATCGACGACGGCTCCGGACACGCTCGGACCACTGACACGGTGGCCGGGGTGGCGACGAGAAGCAGGCACCGGAACGGAGACGCGGGCCCGCCGCGACACGGAGGACCTCCGCCGCGGACGGTGGAGCGTGCGGCGGTGGCCGGCGGTCGAGAATCACGATGGGAGGCGGCGTCGATTGACTTCGACGTCGCGTGGCGAACAAGGAGGAGGGAATCCGGCATTGAAGGTATTTAAAAGAAAGGTGCTTTCCTGGCGGATACAATGAATGGTTTTATGTCAACATCGTATCGATGTGGCCCCGGACCCAAAAAAAAAAAAGGATGGTTGACATTAATAATCTCGAAATTTTGACCAAATTTAATCTATAAATTTTTAATTAATTTTTTACCTGACGTGCAATGTTGTATTTAAATTTTTAATTTGTTTAATATAATCCGTGAAATTTTACGGTTCATGAATTATATGAAACTATTCAACGTAATCCTTCTATAATTATTTAAGATCACATACTACATTGAACATTTTTATATAATTTATAGGTTGTATATAATATATACAAAAAGTTCATGAATTATATTAAACAAATTAAAAGTTCATAAATCACATAATTTAAAGATTATATTGAATAAGTAAAAAAATTTGACGATCAAATTGTAAATTGGGATTTCACTCTTTCTAGGGCGCAATTGCCCACCCATTTTCAAAAGTGGATGTAACACAACATTGAAAAGTTCGCCGGCTCGTTCATTTTCGTTGGAACAATTTAGAAAAGGTTTTCTGGGCGGAGATAATGAATGGTTTTATGTCAACATCGTATCGATGTGGCCCTGACCAGGAAAAAATAAAAATAAAAAATAAATAAAAAAATGGAAGCGGCCGGCTTGTGTCTGACGCACTGGTGGGGCCCGTAATCTCGTCTTGCTTGACTCGGAGATTTTCTCCGTCGTCTGCTTCGAATTGCTTCAGCTTGTCGGAACGACAGGTCGTCTTTCCGGGCCCCCTGAAAATCGGGTCGGGCTGTCCGGACGTGTTCTGGGGCGATGGTTTTGGGCTCGGGCAATTAGGCCCATTTACGGTTTTGTGAAATTTGATGATGATGGTAATTGTGGCCCGATCGCAGATGGGTTGGTTCGCTCTTTGAGCCCAGGCCCAACAAGGCGCAATGCATTGCGGCAAGTGACAACCCTAAGAGATGATTTTCTTTCTTTCTTCCTCTCTCACCAGAGTGCCAACTAAGGTAAACGACATAAATAGTCTCTGAATTTTGATCTAGTGAGCAACATGGTCTCTTAACTTTAAATTTGTTCAGTGTACCCCTTAAACTATAAGCTCAATGTGCAATATTGTTCCTAAACTTTTGATTTGTTTAATATGATTCTTGAACTTTGATAGACGTTTAGTTTCTAAATTGTATAAAAATATTCAATATTATCCATAAACTTAAATTTATGAAATTAATATATTGAACATTTACATACAATTCAAGAACTAAATTGAACATGTACCGAAAGTCTATGACAACAATGAACAAATTAAAAATTTAGTACTGATATTGTACATTATGCTAAAGTTCAAGAATCACATTATACATTAAGACCATTCATACCATTATCCCTAAAGGTTAACACCAATAAGAATCTCGAACTGATATGTCATGACATATTTATCTCAAATTAACTTTTGTCATGTGATGAATTTCAAACCGGTATCCCATGATACATAACTTAAAACTAAATTTCATCTCATGAAAAATCTCAAACCAGTATGCTTGACCCAAATTTACCCTCGGTCAACATCCATCCAGTAGCCCATTAAAGTGCATCAGCAATAATTTCTAGAGAAATCTAGGCAAAAGAAGGCCGAGCAAATATATACCGCGAGCACAAAATTATGCTATTTAGGCGTGACTTAGTTTTGGCTATCTAATTATCATTTCTCCCTAGAGTAATTTCTTGGTTCTATACGGATACCCAACAAATCCCCTTGTTGACCCGTTACCTAAGCAAATAAAATACATTTCCCTATATGTTCCTTATATAATAAACCACCATATAATAAGAGGAATAAATCTCAAATGATAGTTCTCATGCTCCTACCAAATCCTACTAGGTCAAAGGGGCATTTCATCATCTTTGAACGCTTCCAATTAGTTAGCTGATAGTCCACTCAAACGACCCGAGTGGTGACCCAATTAAGGCTTTTCTCTTATCATACGATACTTTATTTTATATAACGTCGGTTGGGTAGATTCCTGATGTATGTAATCGATGTACCTTGTCCTCTAATATGTCCCTGTTTATTTAGTTTTCTTTTTCACTTCATCTGAACTCAATCAATACCGGGCTTTCAGATTAGTTGACGTGCTCTATTAGGTCATCATTTATGGACATCAATTTATCAACACCCATCCAAAAAGAAAAAAAAAATGCTAGGAATCTGATCAAGTTCAATTACAAACGGATTTCAAGGTCAATCAGTTCGATGCCCAATTTGAGGAATCAGGAACTCACTCTGATCATCTCTTATAATTATCGATCTCTTCAAAAATGTTTAATTTTTTTGAACACCTGACCAAGGGCTATAGCTCTTTTTGCTGCAATTTATTTAATCCCCACGTGCTTTCTTGGCTCCTCTATCGATTAACTCTCTAGTCCTCCTATTTTTATATGGTCAAAATGTGTTGACTGGGTTCCTAAGAAACTTGCGTGAGTTTCCCGCTTTACTCATAGCCCCACCCAGAACTAAAGAGAAGGTCTTATCTTTATATTCCTTCTAATATAATCTATTCCTTGGGTGAAATTGAAGTTGCTCAAGAAAGCAGGTAGTGAAAATCACACTTCATCAACTTCAGCAATCTTCCATCCATGCCTAATGCTTGGTCAACCCCACCAATGATTTTCTTTGTGGGTGATATTCATTTATTTTCTATATAAAGCCCAAATTTAAGAGAAAGGATAAAGTTCAAGACAATCAGTGCAGTCATCAAAAGAAGGCTAGCCAGTCACAGATGCTTTGCATAGATACTATTTAATCTCATGCAGGCACTGTAGGACCGATAGTTGGGGAACCCCACATGTTGCAATTATTTCATCTTCTCTCTTTTCTTTGTTCTTGAAAGCTAAGATTCAATGATATGCTCATTGCTTGTAAGTCATACCCCAACAGTAATAATTCATCAGTTGCACCATATATGTAGCCTGCAGTGATCATCACCACCACCACTTGATTCAGTTTTGTCCTCTTTTTGGGGATGAAACGATCGAGTAATTTTATGTTTTTTTTATCATGCTACAATATGCTGAACTTTCAAATTGTGGATTTGATCTATTTCCCATTCTATCCGTGACATATATAAAAATAGCTCCATGCCAATTGCACTCGTCTTCTACCAGGTTGCAATGATCATATACATTTTGCAAGCTTTCTTTTCCTTTTTCTTTTCTTTGCCCTAACTCTACTAATAATGGCCCAGCTCTGATGACCTATTTAATTACAGTTTGAAGTTTTGAGGACTTGAGGTGGACAAGAAAAGGTGCTTTCCTTCTCCTTAAAAATTGTCTATGAATTGTGCTCAACTTGTCTGGGGCCTTGAGACAGTTAGTTAGAAGTGTGTCTGAAGCAAAATCAACGCCAAGCGCTCTTATCTGCAAGTAAATAAAGTCAAGCCCCTTAAAAGAAGGGTCTAGTTTTTCTTCTAACTTTCCATCAACCCCATGAAAAAGCTGCTCATTTCATGCCTTTTTGTTTAATATTTTCAGACAGCTAAGACAAATTGCTCAGACCCCACGAGGAACGAACCTTAAAGGGTCCAAGATTACAATACACATAAAAACTGCTCTAAAAAACATTGCTCAAACAACTCCAATTCCATCAGTGGTTGTTAGTTAGGATTACTCAGTCCTTTGCCCGTATAATTAACCTAAGACCACCAACTCTCCTACCCTCCCTCTTTATCAACCCCCACAGAGAGAGAGATTCAAAAGAAACACCACCCGTTTCATGCCCATCTCCCTTGATCTTCACTGATACTCTTTTGATTTTCAGTGACCAGATCATGGAGGGAGCAGGCAAGATTCTGAGAAGATCAGTCCACACATTCCTCCAAAACTACCAATACTTCACCACAATTTCTGCATCTCTTGCATTGCCATTCTCAGCCTTATTCCTCATCTCACAAGCCTTCTTCCTTCCTTCATCTTCCTCATCAAGTCCTCTTCTTCCGCAACTCATCCATAATCACTTCCAAGCTCTCTTCAGAGCTGCTGGGTTCCCAACATCATCAGGATTCTTCACCATTCTCAGCCTGAAGCTCTCAGAGACAGTCACGTCGTCCATCTTCACACTCCCTGTCACCACCACCTTCCTCCTCATCGCCAAATCATCCGTGATTCGGCGCCTCGCCCAAGTCAAAGCCGACCCGTCTCTTCCTTATTCACTCCCTCCTGATATTTTGTCAGCATACACGCCTCTCCTCCGTACCTATGTCTGCGGGTTCTTGGTCATTCTCTCCGCCAACGCAACCGCATTCTTCCTCCTGTTCTTCGGTTTCAACTGCCTGGAAGGATTTCAACTGTCTGCTACGGAGCATGATCTTTCATCATCGGTGGTAGCAGCCGTCGTTTACTCGATGATCATCGCAAACACTTTCATAATCTACAACTTGGCGCTGGTGTTATCCGGGACTGAGAAGCACGGAGGGAGTCTCGCCATCATAAAGGCCTATTTGATGATGAGGGGAAGAAGAGCGACTGCATTATCATTTGCAGTGATCGGAAACTTCGCCCTGGCTGCAACGGAAGCATTGTTTCGTTACCGGGTCGTAGCGCCGTATCATGCGTCGGGAAGCTTCAGCCTAGGAATTTTGCTGGAGGGATGCTACATTGCTTATCTGTATTCGGTCCTCATTGTTCTTGACACTGTTGTCACCTGCACATTCTTAAGAAGCTGTCAGGTCGAGGACTTGATAAATTGCGAAGACAAATTCTATTGCCAGATCCAAATTTGGGATGCCACCGATGAACCATATGACAATTCCCTGAAGAATTCGGACCCACTTCTGAATACAGAGTCGTGACAAGATCGGAAGTACGTTGACTATTCTCTGTAAATCTTTACCAAGAAATGCTGTACATGTTAATGGAATATAATCAGATCAGTTTGAGGATTTGTTGCTGTAGATTGTCTGTACGACGAAGCTACAGCAAAATCATTTTGTTCCACTTTCTTCTTTCGTTGCTGAAATGATACAATTTGGTTCGGTCTGCATATGCCTTTTTTATTTTTATTTTTATTTTTTTTTTTTGCTGAAATGATACATTGTTTGACGAAAAGCAAGTAGGATGATGCTAGGTATATAGATTAAAACTAGCTTATAAATGTTAAATGATGTGATAGATTTTATTTGGGTGTTGAATATAGCTCAATAGTTTAGATTCTCACTTGCAGATTTTATATGATACATTTTCTTTTATTGTTTTGTTTCTTTGTTTTCTTTTTCTTGCTTACCTCCTGTTTGGGGAACATTTCTCTTCCGATCTGTCTAGATCCGGAAGCCTCTCTCTCTCGTTTCGAGGAGGTTTCTATCACGATCTTGTCTAAATTTCAGGTTTTTTATAGTAGGCATGATTTCAAAGCGTTGCTTTGGTTTCGTTAGTGTAAAATTCTTCAAATGAGATCAGAGTAGTTTCATGAAGGTTTTACTCTCATAGACATCATATCTGTACTTGTTCAACTTTTTGACTCTGAACAACGATGGTGTTGGCGACATTGTACCTAAGCATGGACTGCTGAAAAGCAAAGCCATTGTAACATATAGAGATCTCAACATGTGCTCATAGCTGAAGACAAATGCAGTTATTGGCCACTGATTTTGACTTGAAGAAGTCACAAATTTGTTTTTTGAGTGTATAACCCTAACCTTGTTGTATGATTCATCTTGTCATTTGGAGCTTGTTTTGTTACGAACATATCTGAAATTTGTCTTGAATTGCAATTGGATTGCATTGTGTCTCTCTAGTATTTTTATGGAAATTAACGAAATGTTTGTTTGACCATAATAAAAGAACAAAAAAACCATTTGGTATCCTGATTTTGTTATACCACTGGCAGTATACGTAGCATGACTTGTTAATTCATATCATGCCACCGCGGCCAGAACCATGTACAGGCCAGAGGAGCAATCGAAAGACCAATACTTCATCTTACAGCCGTACAAAAAGAAGCATTCACTTTCAATTCCTAAAGCATATTTGGAAACGGAAAGGACTCTCTTCACGTGCTTTCCTTCGAAAATCCGACAAGTTGAAAAGCAAGCTTACCCAAAACCTACTGGGGTATGCTATCATCCGGTACATGCAGTTCGAAAAAAGAAGACAGACAAATTATATGGAAATTCCGGGAACAAAGTTCAGCTCTTATCTTTCCCTCTTGCTGCATCAAAGACACTGGAATAATAAGATAATAATGCATGCGCACGAGGGGGTGAAAGAGAGAGAACTGCCAAGTCGATATGTCGAAGGTATCCAAGATACACCGACCATGAAAAAGAATGTAAGCCTTTGATTTTCATTAATGGCGATAGAATGAATTGAGTGACAGACAAAAACAATTGCTAACCGATATAGCCTATCCTGTTATCTCACAATTACACAAGGAATCCCGCCTTCTACTTTCTCTAACTTAACCTGGCAAAGCTATACATCCAAAATCAACGGGATCCGACCTAACAAATCTGAAAGGGAAAAAAGATACTGGACTAGCTATGTTACACGAGGAAAGAATCGTATCCTAATACAAGTAGGTCAGTAGCTTTGTACAGTGTCATGGTACAGACAGACTTCGTGCTCTACCATCCTGCCGGCATCCACCTTGGTGCCAAAAAAAACCAATGGCCCAGCCAATGTTGAAAGCAGAAGCCAAACTGGGCCTTTGCGACGGTGAACTGGCTCCAACTTATCCTTCCAGTGTTCGTTCCCAAGAAGACTGAACTTCCACCATCTAAGCCGCGAATTCACAGGAGGACGACTCTCCTGGCCAATCTGAAAATCTTCTGATGTTCATGTAAGTTTATTGCTGTTTATCAGATATCTAATTGCCAGTTCACACAGCAGCACTTGCTCGTCTGACTCAACAGCATCACGTCAGTCGTGTAAAAGCTAAGTCTTGATGTTCTTTGACCTGGCAAGTGTCAAGGGAACTCATCGCTTGATCTGACAGGAGATTGACCCTGTCAGGAACTCATCTTTGATGGCAAGGGTCAAATGAACTCATCATTTGCTCCAACACGAGACCAATCTGCTTCCAAATCAATTAGGAGCATCATCAGTCATTGCAATTGAGTGCCAAACGGTCATCAGGGCTGCTGCATAGAGGGAACTCCATTTCCAGTATAGACATGGGAACAGTCACCAATCAGCTATTTACACCCTTCTTTGTAAGGCTAATTCCCTTTGCCTTTTCCATTTCGGCCTCCTTCTCAGCCTTTTTCTTCTCCAGTTCAGCCTGTTTACAATTTTCTTCATGTGCTCGCCGGAACATTCTCACAAAGTTAAGCAGAGTTGCTGTAACTGTTTGGTCAAGTAGCAATTTAACAGAGTTAATTGAACTACTACAGCAAATATCTCGAATTGGCAGAATTCAAAACAGCTCAATTTAAACACCAACTATAGATCAACTTGCAACAAAAAATTATGCAGTCCAATTGGTCATGTCTGACTAAAGACTAGTTAGACTTTCTCGTTTCTTGCCGAAAACACTAACACTAATGTCTGCAAAAGAGATCTTTGTCATTAAACAAGAGTTTCCTATCTAGGGTCCGCTCTACAGTGAATACTGTTTATCTGGAAAAACAGAAAGCAGCATGTGCTGAAGTTTGGTTCTCGTTATTGTTATTTTTTCGAAGGACTGTTGGAGATTGCAGATCTGTCAACTGACTCAACTACACCGACCAATGCCTAATGAAAGCAACAGCTGCCACTTAATAGCTCAGCAGTGGCCATCCAATTGACAGTCGTGGCTGTTGTGGTTGGATGATCAATAAAAGAGGTGATGCCCAATAGTCAGCTGTGAAATTGGTACTTATGCACCTTGGGCAAAGCTTGGATGTCAAAATGAACTGTTTTATAGGGGTATCTGGCCTACTTGTGTTGCTAACCATTTAGGATCAGTCCAAAGTCATGATTACTTGACAATCAATACGACGCTTTAAAGATAACTTGGTTATTTTGCAGAAACGCGTATTATTATCCAAGTGGCATTGTTCATTAGCCATTTTCCTCAGCCATAAGAACTATGCAGTAATTGGAAAAGAACAAAGTATGGGATTATATCTAGCTACTTTGGATAAATATGGCCAAGAAATTCGTTAGGTAAATCGAGTAGGCAAGCGGCATGTTTTCTTTTCAGACTTCTTCTCTACACTGCAACTAGATAAAGCAACAGATTTCACAAAATTTCAAGTAAGCCCAGATAATTCTTCATAGAGATCTTCTAAACTTTAATCTTTCTTACCTCCTGCAAATTTTCTAGCACTCGATGCAGACACCTAAAGAAAACCAGTCATTAATCTAGTAATCCTCAACCCTTCCACATAACCTACTCAACTCTTAACAAAGTTCCACTATATGATCTTACAGTGAAGTATCATCAAAAGAATTTTCAACATTCTGTTTATTGACATAAACAAGGCCTTTGTCATTTTCAATCTTAACGATGACAGATCAGATTCAAATGCTGATTGCCTTTAACAACAAAAACTCCTCATGAACTTCCCCCACCAAAAAACTGCGTCAACAATATTCAGTCGACAGCCTGAACTCATGACCTTCACAAAGGAACTAAAACAGTGGACACTAATGAGTTCCGAGCAGGGCCGTCAAACTGATGGATCGGGTCGAAAATGACTTAACCCAAATTGACCCATTTAAACCTTTCTGACCCATTTACGTGCAATACAAATTTAGTAACCGATACCCAACCCGACCCACATTACTAAAACATTGATATTTAAAAACAAGAACTTTTATGCTATGCATCTAGTGTGTAAAAGAAAAAAAAATTTAGTAGTTTTAAAAATTTTCCAAATATGTTTGCAAATTTTTCAAGCTTCACAATGAAGTATCCAAAATCTCTTAAAATGAATAGTCAAAATCATATATTAATTTTCACGATTTTCTAAAGCATGAAAGATAATATATTTATTACTATTTTTTAATTTTGGAAAAGGGAAGAAAAAAAAAAAGAGAGAAGAAGAAGAAGAAGAAGATCATAAGTAGAAGATAAAACTAGAAAATAAGTTGCCCTACCCGAAAACCCCCAACCTGAACCTAAAGACAAGTGAAGGGGGACTGCAGGTGGGTTGGGCTTTAGACCCATTAAAAACCCCCATTTCATTAGACTTTATTACTCAAACCCATATCAACCCATTTAGCAAAATTTAGCTAACCCATATATGACCCAACTCATCTTATATGGGTTAACAAACAGGCTTTCAATCCATTTTGACACCTCTAGTTTCCAGTAAATACTGACACTACGACCAACTGGCAACTTGTCAAGCACCATCCTGGGAAGTAATTAGCCGTGATAACATATAATTTGCAGTAATAAATGCACAAGAAATTGCATAACTAGCTTACCTTGCTCAAACGGGCAACGAGCTGGATCTTCATTGAAGTATAATGCAAGTGCATCTGCATTTCTTCCCTGCCAATTAGTAAAGGATATCATGACCATGTATTATCAGAGCCATCATTTCATAAATCAAAAAATTAAAATTAACCGGCACGTTACCACAACTGAGTATAAATTCGTCAATGATGTGACCTCTGCCTCAGCGACACCAATAAATTCTTTCAAGGTCTAGACAAAGCTTAAAAGAAGAAAAAGTTTAGAAGAATGTGGGCATTACAAGCTAAAAAAGTTAACCATTCCTAAGAAACTAACAAATCTAGAAGAAACATACAGACTAGAGCAAAATAGATGAGCAAAAATGGAAATTAAACCGACAGCACGCTGGCAGTGATGTAAAACTATGCAGCAAAAGTGCATGGAAATAAAAAGGATTAAGTACTAACACAGGCTCCTGCTAACACAAAAATATTAAGGATGAAGTAATTAATGCATACAGAAAGGAAAGGAAAAAGAAGTGCCACCCTTTGCTAAGAAGGATGAAAGAAGTGCATCTTTACTAAAGATTGTAACTAGTAAATAAAGTGTGCCTGATCATAGTTTACATGAAAGGAGAATACCTTTCTAAAAATATCCGAGACAGGGCCATCATTTTCAGAAGCACCCAGTTCCTGCTTTACCTTCTCTAATCCTTTAATAATAGCTTGCATCTCTTCAGCTAAAGATTTCAGTTGTATCTGCAACAAATGAAGACCAAATTTGGCATGTGTCCGAACCAATACAACTCATAACAAAGGGAGACTAATACTACCTTTGATGCGATTTCCAAGCTAACAAGATCCTGATGAAAATCAAGAAGTTCTGGCGAGCGGTCAGCAAGTTTCTGAGGCACATGAAAACCAATATCAAATTTTGGATACAAGCTTAAAGTTTTAATAACTATGCCAAGTTAACATGCATAACAGGAGAAACTAATAATTCATGAGGCAATGTTATGAAAAAATGATCTGGAACAACTCCAGGGTACAATTTCTCACAACTTGCAGATAGCTGAATACCTGATGCATGCACTCCATACTTTCTACCTAAATTCGTTTTTCATTTTAACGTCTACTGCATTTATTGTGCAAGTGTATATATATATATATATCTAGAATGTATGAATTAGCAAAGGGGCCCAAGATAATGAAAATAGCCAAAGGGACTCTACAAAGACCTGTAATAATGAGATCTAAAAAGAAGTATAGAATATTATCAAAAGAAAAGATATTTCATTTGGCTCAGTCTATGCTGAGTTCCCTGACAAATTGTACAGTTATGCTGAGCGAGTTGAGGCATTTTAATATGGGCTGACAATTTGAGCACATCTGTGGAACCATATTTGACCAATGGCGAATCCCCATAATTCAATGCTGAACTGATCATGCATAACATGGAGCAATTTCATTTCAAAATATTTCACCTTAGTACTCAACAATTATGGCAATACTTAATTTAGTACATATTTCAAGTGTTTTCCATGTGTTTCCATGCAGGTGTGCACGTGTACTTTAGAGACTTGACAGATATTCTAAAGTGTAGTAAATCTTTAAAAGGGGAAGGATCAACTGCACAATTAGCCACTCCAGGGGTACCACCGCTCCTTCCCCTCACCCAGCTAGAGCACATTGCATACTAGTTACGTTTATGAAAGCAAGCAAGATCACGGAACATTGTCTTTCTACTAGACTATTAAAAGTGGAAGCTTCTGTTTTAATTTGTTAGATCATTAAATTTGTTAATCACATCTTTAACTAAGAGTCGAAGTTTTTAGATTCATTTTTACAAATGTCAAAGCAAGAGATTATGTGTTCGAATCTCTTCAACCACCTCATATATCTACCTAATAACAATCAGTTTTCAGTGTTTCAAGTTTTAGACCAAAAAAGCTCGTGCATGAGGGGGAGCATTAGAGGTTTTAATTGATAACCACAATTTCCACCTTCCTATTGAAGGGAGTACTAGACTTAAGATGAGAGCTTTTTTAAGATAATTTACTAACGCTAAGCATATAAAATGCACATTATCATCCACTGTGGAGAGATGGCATAAAAGCTCAGTGAAAACTTAATGTTTCCAATCCAAACAATCAACCATAGATCTGTGTAAATGGTCATCAAAACTTTAACCTGGAATTTTTAGACTGAATAGCAACAGGTTAGAAGCCTTTGGTCCTAAAGATAACTACACGATAGAGGTTAGCACCATTTACCCCATGTTAACATTTACAAAGAACACCTGCAGATCATAGGATGATGACTATTCATAGGTTTGTGCGTCATTTTCAAGGAGAGATTCAATCACCCAATAACCCTTAAAAAACCACCATGTTGAGTTTTTCCCTAGATTAGAGGAAACAAAAGCAAATAAACTATCAAAAAAGAAAAAGCTTGCAAAACACATACCAGAATAACATACCTTACAGAGAAAATGCATGAGAGTCATCTTGTTATTAGTAGCACGTGTATCAGTAAGTTTTAACAAACTATCCAACTTAAATCCGATTGCAGATCCTGTGCATTTCAACAATTTATAGTTAGTATTGGTGGAGATGACGCCCATGCTGGCATGAAAGCATAAAGCAGTAAGTTGCACAAATCCAAAGACACTGAAGATTATAAAGCACAGAACACAGACTAACATCATTATACTTCCACTTATATGACTATTGTCCAGCACTTGTGCAAGCTGTTTAAGTAGACACATGCATCAGTCAGATTGTAATCATCTTCTGTTATGCATCATGTTCGCCCATTAAAAAATGTGAATCAAACAGGCATTCACTCAGCGTGGCAAATATATGACCTTCGATTATCATCCTTTAGTAAATTTTAAATTTGCATCATCCTTTTGCATCCAGCATCATCTTTCACAAGTCATGGACAGTTATGCTGAATGCCGCCGAGGAGCTTTGATCTTGGAGGCACTCAGCTTTAACTTTCGAGAATAACAGAAAGCTTTGGGAGGCTATCCCTGACAGAGTTATTAGGAAAACATAGCTAGAAAGAGATGGGAAAGGTTAGAGAGTGAGACCCAGTCTAATCAAAGGTGAAGGAACGATTAACGACAAGCCCTTTAACTGCTTTCCAGCTGTAGTCTATTCATTTTCTCTCTCAGACCTTGTGTTTGCTTGGCTCCACTTATCCTTGTATACTTCCTCTACAATGGATTCAACTAAAAATCTAAAAGTGCACTCTATTCCCAAAGAAAAGGGCTAAGTTTTGCCCAAATATGAATAGCTTTAATTAGAAAGGGAGACAACAAAAATAGATATGGATCCTTTTGGTGAGATGCCAATAAGAAAAGTAGATAGACAGAACCAGATGAAATTTATCACTGATTATGCATCTCTATCCTTCTAGAACAAATTGCATGATAAATAATAAAATCTCAATCTATTTGGGCTATCACATGTTATAGTGAATTTCCATTCTACAAGTACATGTTAAAACCTCTTACGTTCTCCAAAAACTGTCTTAATTGTGCGCATACTGGTAACTGGAGGGCAAAAGGCCTCATGTCTCAACCAGTTAGACTAACTTTTGTATGTCACGAATGTCAGAAACTACGGAATTGCTTCAGATTTTTGTGAGTTTCGAAAAGAATTTAAATAGAACAAAGGTAGTGCATAGTAAAACTCAACCAAATGAAGACCAATGAAGAGCTCGACTCAAATAAAGGGTTCTTACCTCTTGCAGTCCCTTGGTTCAGCATGTTCCCCAAGAAGAGAATTCTCTTCATAATCTCCTTCAGTTTGAAGGAACTACGGACCTGATGCAACAGAGAAAAAAACCCCAAGTCATGACCAAGCAAAAAATAAAACCTCCATTAATTTGTAGTAAGTTACGTACCTCTTCACATGCAGAGTTCACAGTGTTTAGGTTCTTTCTAAATTCGGAAATCTGCAGAAGATGTCACTAATTATAAGATGGGATTACATAGATTACATAAAAGCATTCCACTAAAATTAATAAATAAATCCCTAAAACTTGGCTACTAAATGCAGATACCACCAAACCTGAGAGCCGAACTGTATTTTGAAAGAAAATACTCGTAATTTTGACTCCACCCTTGGCACTTTCATTTGCTCCAAAAAATACTGCAAAGACAACCAGGCAAAAAGGACATTGAAACAAGATGAACGTGTAGAGAAAAAGGAGCAGCTAAAATTCATGAAAAATTAGCATACACAAAATAGCTTGGTCAACCCAGCCAGATAATATTTCCTCACGACACTCCGTTTCTTTTTTTTCCTGGGTGGGTTGGGGAGGAATAGATCTCATAAATGACAAGAAAACAATAAAATTGTAAAGAAAAAAAAAAAAGAAAGAGCTCATATTTGTCTACAAAGTAAAAAAAAATGAAGTGATCAAGAGAATTTCCAACCTGTTCACACTTTCCAAGGTTATCCTTATCACCGGTATAGCCCTGCACAACATAAGGAGAAGAGTAATTAAAATTAGAGAAGCCAAAGGAAGAAAGGTTGATGGAAAAATTGCACCAATCTTCATATAGAACTCTCTCAGATGCCCCCATTTCAGTCCTCAAATTGAGGGAAAGGCTAAAAACTCACCTTCAGAAGTTCCATCTCCTCTTTTGTAGGGCAGAATTTTATGAGGTTTTCCACCTGATCAACATCTAATACCGACTCATCCATTGCCAGCACAGCAGCCTGAGGGAAAAAGAAATTATTCATACCGTTAGGCAATTTTAGTCTGGGACTCATCAAATTCACAGGATGCTTGACAACAGATAGGGGGAAAAGTCTTGAACAACCTCTAGACTTGCCTTAGAATGCATCATACAGACAAAAAGAGAAAATATGAAAAGCACATGTTCTCCGCCCCAATTAGCTTACCATCATGTCAGGAAGGGGCATCTTAACTTTTGTGAGCATAATCTCTGTATTATTTGCCCTTCTCAGGTCGATCTGCAAGTCAATCATAAGTGAAATTCTAGCATGATGAAAAAGAATCTCAGATAGTAATTACAGAAAGCAGAAACATCAATCAAACACCAAATCATCACTATTGTCATGAGGCAAATGAAGAAAACAATCACACATACACAAATGCAATTTCCATTTGTTGTTAAATAATTCTCAAACAACATTTCTAGATTGCGTTATTGCCGAAACAGAGCCAAAGCGAAGCTAATTCTGCAAGACACATACATAGAGAATATTCACAGTAAATATTGCATATCCAACTAAAAGTTCCATTATACATCCTGCCATCCAAACTTTTGAGCATTTTCCCATCAGGAAAATAGAAAAGCATATGAGAATGTTCTACCAAGTCAAACATGAATATCATTATCATTGGTCATGTTACTAGATAACTGAAGTTGAAAGCCATAAGACCACCAGACAGGCCACCAGTTCAGACATCAAGTATTTATCATCATACAACATTGCATGATAAATGATATAGAGAAGTATGTGACCACTGTGAAATTACATAATTTTAACAACCCCAGGGGTCATGTTTAACCTTTTCCAAGGAAATGTAACTCTTACTGACTGTAGTTCACTGCTGTAATAGTATCACTGTAGTGTCTTTTCTGAGCATCATTTGCAAGGAACTCAAGGAAATTAGAGAAAGAATGCTCCTTCTCTTGAATTCAGATAGATTTTGCAATACTAACGCGGTACAAAAATCTAAGCTAATTTCTTCCAGTCATGTCACAATTATACCGTACCTTGATAATTAAACTCTAGCGACAAATTATCAAAACAACAGCCTGAAATGATCAACTATATCAGTGGGGAATTGGTACCCCATGTTAATGTCAGAATACTGCAGCAAAAGGACAAATCACCTCTCGCAACTAAGAAATATATCTCACACGACGTAGTTTAGCACAAATGTATCCAATTACCAGGTGGACTTTGTCAGTTTTAGATCCCATCGATTTTCGCCGCCCTCCCGATTTACCTCCTGGGTCAGCCGGTTTCGGTACGGCTGTAGAAAAAAGGCTCTCCAGCTCTGAGACATCAAACTCGGACACCCTGTATTAAGCAAAAGCTATGGATTAAAGATGAACAAGTCATTATTAACAGCGGAGTCCCTGGTCCTTTGAAGGTAGAGAGCACAAATATTGCTCGTGATAAAATACAACGCAAAAATATCATTGAAACAATGCATACATCTGAGATTCCCCGAATCTTTGCAGCTCGTCCCATAAGCTTCCTTGGAGTGCCCGTGTCACTTTGCTCCAATGCAATGGCTTCAAAGAAGATCGGCGAGGTGCTGTGGCAGCTGTACCAGGAGGGCGTGGTAGGCCACGCCCTCTTCCAGCAGGCAAATTTCTTCCGTCAGTTGCAGCATTTTTTGCCCCAAAAGGTGGAGGTGGAGGGGGTGCACCGCCTGGAGGCCTTGGCGCAGCAGGAGGGCCTGGAGCACGAGTTCCTGGAACTGGTGGTGGTAGTGGGGCTCCACGCATTGGAGGAGGTGGAGGGACAGCTCCACCAGAAAGTGGTGGAGGTGGTGGTTGTGGTGCTCTGCCCAAAGGCGGTGGAGGTGGTGGTGGAGCTCCTCGCAGTGGTGGAGGAGGGGGCGGTGGAGCACCTCGAGAAGGTGGGGGAGGTGGAGGTGGGTTTCTAATTCCTGGAGGTGGTGGAGGAGGAGGTGGTGCTCCACGTGAAGGGGGAGGCGGTGGCGGAGGTGGTGCTCCATATGATGGGGGAGGCGGTGGCGGAGGTGGTTCTCCATATGATGGAGGAGGTGGAGGGGGAGGTGGGGCTCCACGTGATGGGGGAGGCAGAGGGGGTGGTGGAGCTCCACGTGATGGAAGAGGGGGCAGAGCGGGTGGTGAAGCTCCACGTGATGGAAGAGGGGGCGGAGGGGGTGGGGCTCCACGTGCCGGAGGTGGCGGGGGAGGAGGTGGAGGTGGGGGCATATGTGTTGCAGGAGTAGAAAGTAAAGGAGCACCACGTGTGGAGGGTGGTGACGGTGGAGGGGGAGGAGGAGGAGGAGGTGTAAGCGTCGCCTGCATAGGACGCGGAGGTGGTGGTGGTGGTGGTGGTGGTGGTGGTGGTGTAGACAAGGAAGTAACTCCATAACTGGCAACTTCTTGTGTGGATACCGTAGATTTTGCCGATGAAAAAGGTGGTGGAGGAGGTGGCAGAGGAGGTGAACTTCCTGATGTTTTGGAGCTTATTAGAGAAGACCCAGATGTCCAGGGGAGTGGAGGCGGTAACAGCACTTCACTACTTCGCCTAGGTGAGAAAAAGGGAGGAGGTGGCGGTGGAGGTGGAGGTGGAGGATGCATAAACGTTGTAGTGCCAGATGGAAGAGATCCAGAAGGCTGAGAATGGTCACTGGCTTGAAAATCATGAGGAGGTGGTTGGGGGGAGGAGGTGGGGGAGGTGGTGTAGGGGGAGGAGGAGGAGGAGGTGGAGGCGGAGGTGGCGGAGGTGGAGCAGTCACCTTTTCCTGTGGGCTGGGCCGTGGAGTCGTATCTGGAGAATCCTCTTGTGTTGATTGTTCTGTACATGGAGGGGAAGATTTGTGAGTCTCTATCGCAGGGGCAGCAGCTGAAGATAGATGGGACTTTTTGGCAACTGTACTAGACTCTTTTGAAGAAACTGCAAGAACAGGTGGTGCACTATTATATCTAGAAGGTGGATACGATACGTGCATTGAATTGGCGTGAGAACCTTTATTGGGAGGGATCCACCTAGGTATTGTGTTGGGCTTCGCTTGTCTCCCATTAGTGCCCTGGGATTCTTGCTGTTTTATCTTCTGTTTTGAAGCAATTGAATCTGAAGATGTCTTAGCATGATTTGACGGCAGCTTCTTTGAAGTAGGTGGCATGGACTTCTCAGTCTTTTGTGTACCCACATCAGTTGACTTTTGCTGTAAGGATCTGGACTCTGCCTTCTTACGTGTAGGGGGGTCTTCTATCCCAAATCCATTTTCGAACTCTTCATTTTTGCCATGCAAACCACCTATATTTCTTGGCCCTTCATCTTCCAATGCCGTGGAATCCAACTTAATATTCCCATTATCTATGCCTATGTCCTTCACCATGTGGAGACCAGGATCCATACCCTGATCATCCTTGTACTTCACATCATCTACAACTATGTCTTTTACAGCATCATATCCAGAATGAGCCTTCACATTATTTCTGAGGTTTCCATCATCCGATGCACAATCTTGAAATGAATGAGCATCCACGTCCTCCTTCCCTACTTCTTTTACATCACCATGATCAGGTTTGCCTTGCAAAGTACTTACATTGCTCTCCCCCTTCCCTTCTTGTGCATCTACCGCATTACTGAATATCTCTTCGACCTCAAAGAACTCCTCAGGTGAAGCACTTTCAGCCTCATTTCCATCTTCTGAGGTGGGATTAGGGACATCCGCATCAGCATCCACAAAGAGTACCTGGTACAGAGATGAGTAAATGCACTCAACTCCCGCAACACCATGAGCCAAACATTCTTAGACAAAAAACAAGGAATTACCTCCGCCTTAAAGTCTTTCGGGAACTGATCCTTGGCATCCCACATAGCATCAACTTCATCGCGATTCAGCACCAATATATTTGACCGTACAAAGGCTGTGTGAAAGACAATTCTAAGCATCATCTCTTCTCGAACTAGATCCTCGTCCAGGTGGATACACTCAAGAACAACGTCACCTTGGACACGGCATTGAATATCAATTTTGACCAGCACACTTTCTGCCTGCAAGAACAAATATAAGTGCTTTGCATTTGCAATTTTACTCTTTTTTTTTCATTTGCTCTCCAATTTATTTCTATTACCTGTAAATAAAGTCGGGCATGCTTTTTCATATCAGAACTTGAAAAGAGAAGCTTAGAGCTTCTATTGGCTGGTGTTGAAGGGTCCTGACCATACAGACGAACAACTGGCCTACAACCTTTGCCTCCATCAAAAAGAGGAAGGTGTCTAAGAATCAGGCAATCCAAAAGTAAAGGTGTATCAGAAGGAGGCCAATCTGAACCCAAGTTTCTCCTGGAAATGTACTGCAGATATCTCAACTGCGAAGGCTGTGGATTTAAAGGAGACAAAAGATGAAGAAGCTCCTTAGGAGCTTGCTTGTAGATCATTTCAAGAGTCTTCTGCTCCCCATGATACTGTTTACGGTATAAAAGGAGACCAGCAAGCATGAACGCGAGCACAGGCCAACCTCCCCTTTCACAATGCATCAAAAGCACATTTTGTTGCCCTTCCAATGACAACCAGCTTTCACTCGATTTGAGGAAGTGGTGTATCATTTCAAGTGGCAGCAGGGGACAACCCTCGTACTGCCGAGGATAGTCCATCACTGTCATGTCATAATTAGACAAGATGTCTGAGATTTGACTCCGCTTCTCCCCTTCTCTAAAGTTGAAGACCATGAAAGAAGCATCAGGAAAGTAATCCTGAAGCTGTGCTACAATGCCACCCATGTAGACCTTGTACTCATCTTCTTCCAAGACATCCGTTGAGAAGCAACAATCAAAAACTGCAAAACAACAACATTAAAAAAAAGGAAAAAGAAAAAGATGAACTCACATTTTTGTGTTCAGATACATCGAACAATTATAAAGCCAAGTAACAACAAGAAAGGGATAAATCAGCTCGACGCTGCCCATCTCAGAACACTGGATATAGCTTCTCCCATAAACAAAGAGTAGTGGCATTTTACATGCAAAACATCAACAAAAAAAAAAAAAGAGCTCTTCCTTGAAGAAGAACCGGTAGCAACGTTTGACTTGAGAAGTAGTACACAAGATCAATCCAAACATTCCCAATAAAACAAAATGCCCTCACATACGTGTTTAGAGTTTTTAGAACGAACAATATAAACAATGGCAGAGGTATGATGAGCAAATTTAGCATACGACCTCAGAAATATCAAGAAAGGACTTCACCCTGCGAATTGCACCGTCCCTCTTGTGATACCAACTACCAAGAGCAAAAAGAACAGTGCCAACTAGCTTGGGTAAGCAAAGGATGAATGGATAATTAAAAAAAAAAAGACAATACCCAATTAGCGGATAGGATAGAACACGAAGCAGCATGTTAACAGTGGAAATGGCCACGCCATCGAAAAAATCGTCACTTTCCCATGGTCTTCAGAGCTACCTTTTGGCTGATCAGGTAGATTATCACTGTCCTAAAACAAACCCAGCTCGAGAAACACCTCAAGCTAAAAAATTTCGACGAAGCGGAACGAGCAAACCAAACCAGGATCACATTAAACCCCAATGCGACGAATTCTAGTTCCACCCCCCCCCCCCAAAAAGCACAATTTTTTTAAAATGCACATCCAAAAAGGACCCAAATTGAGCAAGAAAACGCGCCTAATCCGAGAGGAGGAAACGTCAATCATGCAGCTCCAAAAATCGAAAGAAACGAACGGATTGGGATTGGGCCGGCAAAAGGGGGTCTCGAAAACGTACCGTAGACCCTCTCCGAGATCTCCAGAAGCCTATCCGGCGGCTTCCGGTAGAAGAACCGTCTGAACAGCGCCATCTGGCGCTGTTTCCCCGCCGATCGGATCCAAAACTCTCGATTCCGCCGGCCACCCTTCTTCCCGACCCGGATCGACGTCACGAAAAGCCCACCACCATGACGGATCTCGGGCGGCACCACCAATCCCAAAAAGCCGCCGCCTCCCTTCACGACCCACCAACCGCCATACAGATCTAACCCAAGAAAATCCCTCCACGCAATCAATCGAAACCGACCCCGAACGCCGGGAACAGAAGCAACCCAGCTGAGCACGCGCAATGCCGATTGCAGAGGAGGGCGGAACCGAGGGCCGATCGTCCGGAAAACTCAAGAACAGCGGAGGAATCGCGGCTTCTTGAGAAGAATTCCGCAGTGGGATGGATAAAGTTAAGGAATTGGGGAAATGCGGGAGATGGGTAGGGGCGAATTAGGGTTCCGAGCAGGTGGTGGTGGGGAGGAGAGAGAAAGAAGAGAGAGAAGTGGACTGAGATGGAGAAGACGAAGAAGAAGAGATAGAGAGAGAAAGAGAGAGAGAGAGAGAGAGGAAGAGGGGAAGAAGAACACTAAGGTGAGACCAGGACCTCCTCCTGCAACGCGAGAGAACCTGGAGGGAGATGGCCCCAAAGAAGCTGAGAAATCAAAAAAAAAAATTTGGGAAAAAAAAAATTTTTAAAAAAGGAAGAAAATTGGGAAAAGGAATTGGAAATTATGGTTGGATCGACAGGATTAATTAATAAATGGATCTTACAATTGGATCGGTGCGTTTGTCCACGTGGCAATTACGACCCTCCTTTCTCTCTCCTCGTTTTAGGACACGACATGATCCTAGAGAG
Source organism: Eucalyptus guilfoylei (assembly GCA_016097605.1). Classification (NCBI taxonomy): domain Eukaryota; kingdom Viridiplantae; phylum Streptophyta; class Magnoliopsida; order Myrtales; family Myrtaceae; genus Eucalyptus; species Eucalyptus guilfoylei. The sequence continues at coordinate 3,648,928 of CM027861.1, forward strand.
AGAGAGAGAGGGAGGAGGAGTGCGTTTGGCGAAAGGTCATTGCGTCATAAAGGCCTGCGGATCGTCGCTTCGGTCTATCCTTTCATCATTGGTGTTTATGGAGGAAGAGGAGGGAGTGCCGTTGAGTAATTGAAGTTTGGAAAGTTTTTATTCTTTTCTCTTTTATGGACTTAATATTTTGAAAGACTCCGAATTGATACATTTATCATAAATTTACTTATAACTAATTTATGGATCATTAAGAATTCCGAACTACTATGTCTATACGAATTTATTTCGAATTAATTTTTGAATCGTCCAAAACCCCAAACGTATGGATCTATGATAAATTTACTCATTTTCCAAACTTGCCATATCAATTAAGTTATTACCATGTGCCATCTAGCTAAAGCAATTTCATGAAGAAATTTGATGAAAGCTAATAAAGGATAAATATGTCATATAAATATATCGGTTTAAGGTTTTTGATAACCAAAAAAATAGTTTATGGTAAATTTATTATAAGTGCAAAAATTTGGATTTTTTTTACCCAAAAATTAGTTTTGGGGTAGATTTATCGTGGGTGTATCGATTATGAATTTTTTGTGATATTGACCCTTCTTTATATAATCCTGTTCTCATATCATGCATAATTGCAGCTTTGAAAAATGAATAATTTTGAATGAAGATTTCGTTTAATTCACTAGAAAATAAATGATTTAAAAAAAAATCTCGTAAAAGTGATTTCTTGTGTTACTTACAAATAGGACGTGTTTCTTTATAATCTAAGGGTATAGGCAAAAATTGGAATATTAGACCTTTCTTTGTGATGAGTGGGAGACATTGAAGTGGACAGCTGAGAAAGGTGAATTTTTTATTTTCCTTTTTTTGATGATATAGGGATATGAGCGCAAAGGCTAGGTTCTTCAAAAGCCTATAGATCGTCGCAAAACATTTAATGTTTTACGCACAATTGATGCAATTTGAAAAAGTGACCTTAGATTCTCGAACTATGTATTCCCTAATGCCTCAACCATCTGTACCAATCGTGTTAAATATTTCAATTTTATTGGTAGCGAGCATCTTTTCTCTTTTTATTTTGAATAAGTTGAAAAAGTCGCAACAACTTGACATAATAAAATTATTTGTATTATTGATAAATTTCTAACTACAAACGAGGCTAATAAGTCAGTAGCTGTGAAATATTATTACCAATATTCATAAATTGACAACAACTTCACCATATTACCATCTAAGAAAATCTATCAATTTTTTTGTGTAAATCAATGTAATTTTCTCTCGTTAAGATTCAACTTTGTTTCTTTAAAATGAGATGGATTGTTGCATTCACTCAATTTAACTGCCTCAAGGAAAACTTTTACGAAGCTCACTCAAATCGATAATACTTAGTAAGTTCTAGAACATTCAAATTAATCCATCATTAAAGTATATTATTTACTTATACAGTTTATAGAGATTTCCTCTTAAATAAGTGCGACATTACAATCACAAATTTTTAAAATACAAGATAGACAAACCCGATAATTCTATGAATCACGAAGTTCCATATATCACTCTCTCGAGGTAATTTTTAACTAAAAAACTTGTTACTAAATATTAGATAAATTTTCTCCATCCGGCCCAAGAAATACAATTTAAGTAATATCTGAAAACAGAGGACACTTCAAGTAATTATAGAAAAATCTGAGGAAAAAAGTTTAATTTTGGTTTTGATGCTTTTTTGCAAATCCCCAAAATTCCAGGTCTTTTACAGCAAGATGGGAAGAATCATCGCGTCGCGTGCATTCACCTCCCCGCTTTTAGCGCGTCACGGATATCGAAAAGGCTCCTTTTTTCCGGGTAACTCGGAATTTCTTCGGGCAGCCTGCCACGTCATCATTTGAGATTTGCTTGTTCTATTTTTTCTTTTCTTCTTTTTTTTTGGTCGTGAGCAGCTTCTTCTTAGTTTTAAATTTTTTTTCCTGGTGGCACACACCATTCCCAAATCATAAGTTTATCTTTTTTTTGCAGTAATTTGACTTTCTGAAAGGAAGCTTTTTTAAGGACCGACCAAAAAAAAAGAATTTTTTAGGACTTTTATTTCGAGTGTTATCTCAATTTTCTAAGTAATCCAATTTATTTTAAGTATGTTCGAATCGACTTTTATTTATTGTTTAATCAGAATTTTGCATGTTAATTTTCATTTCAAATTTAAAACACTTGAGAATTTCACGAAAAGTAAATTTTTGCACACGAACTTTCATAATTTTTTGAAAAAAATTCGAGTAACATATGACAAAAATGTATGCTTTTTTTTTCTTTCTTTAACTCCATTTAATAAAAGGGCCCTCCTCATCAACATTTAAAAAATTACGAGTACAAAAAAAGTTATTGTAGATCTTTTCTTTATTTCCTACATATATTTTATAGCAAGTTTAAAAAGGACACTTGCCAAGCATTATCACATAAACTTTCATTTAAAAGGAGGAAAGCCCATTTTCCACAAGCAAATCACGGGCTCGATAAAAATCCTCAAGCAACTCAAATTTTCCTAATCCATAACGGCCCTAACATGACGTCATACGCGTTTCCCGATGCCGTGAACGAGCTAGTATCATGCGCCTAATCCATTCATACCGACCCGTAAACGGAAAAAAATCTCGCCATCTGCCGGTGGCGATCCGTTCGGGCCACCGGTACCGTATGTTTGCATCAAGCTGGCCACCCCCACACGGGGGAAAAGCTTCTTTTTGGTGATGAGGGGGTGGGCCAGTTCTTGCTCTCTCCTTTTATGCACCAATCAATGCACGATCGCCTCATCCTCTTTTTAAAGCCAAAACTCCAAAAAAAAAAAAGAAGAAAAAAATCCATCTCCATCTCTTGCATCTAAAAGCTCCCACATATCAATGAGATCTTGCTCCCTCAAAATCACAGAAAAGAAGCAGTGACGATAACTCATCAAACAGCTGTATTTCTCCTTCTTCGTCTTTTTTATTTTTGGGAGGGGGAGGGGCGAAAGGACAAAGTGTCGGGAATGCTAGGAGTGTCAACAATTTGGTTTGGTTCAGGTTTGCAGAAAATGTGAACCGCACCAAATTGAACTGTTACGATGGGCATTAGCTTTGAATGCAGTTTGGTTTTTTAGTTTCCTTTTTTGAAATATTAAATAGAGGTTTAGTAGAAAAGAAAATAGATCATGTAGGATGGGTGATTTTCGATTCGGTTCACTTAATCAAATGAAACTGAAATTATCCGAACCTAAATAAAAGGACGTTATTTTTCATTATCCAAACCGAAACCCAAACTAAACTTAAATGGATGAAATTCAGATCGGATAGGGTCGGTTTCCGATTTCGGTTCGGTTCTGCCATCCCTAATGACAGATGCAATGAACCTTTCAAGGAATTACTGTATAAGTTTCGTACCCGATATGATTTACGCAGCTACCGGTTCACAAAAGATCCAGAAGTCAAAGATTTGATGAGCTTGGAACCGTAGTCCCATCGAGTATGGCGGAAGTAATGAATGCCTAGCTGTTTTCACACTTGTCCTTGAAAATGGTTCATTAATTTCACCACAGCGAATGAGGACAGTTCGCTCCAATAAGGGAAGGATTTACAAACATAACATAGGCATCGGCAAAGTAATTTGCGACATGGATGATATGTGTAAATTTGAATTGAGTCATGTGGTAAATGGAGTTTAACTAAGGCTCTATTTGTTTCGTGGGAAATGACTTATTTGTAAAATGTTTTTAAAAAAATAACAGCTTAAATCGCTTATAAGAATGAATGAACAAAAGTTTAGATTAAATTGTTGTTGACAATGAAAATATATTCCATCGACTTATATTAAACCATCACTTTTACGAACATATTTTCTAAATTATTCACTTCCCGCAAAAAAAAATAAAAATTGAAGCCTAACACCGCCTTTAGTATGATGACGTGGAATTTACATAACTCATTTTGTAATTCAATTTTGTAGCTACACATTAAAACTCTATTTATTTCGTAAAAAATGGATAATTCGAAAAATATTTTCTAAAAAATAATCACTTCTATTGTTTGCAATAATTTGCTAATGAAAAAACACATTTATATCTAAATATTCTCGTGAACGATAATAATATTTTTCATTAATTAATTTCTGTAAGTGATATAACTGTTTATATTTAAGAAAATATCTGTCAAATCATTCATTTTTCGTAAAATAAATGTATAAAAAAATTTCACCTTTTTTTTTTTATCTTGAAGTACGCGTGTGGAAAGCTAGAAACGTTGCGTTTAGCTGAGCCTCATACGTCAAACAATGCAAGATGCCAACCATTCGTAATTGTCAAGTTCTTACAGCTTCCTCCTTTGAGTAGAGTACAAAAGTGGTATACCAGATAGTATTGCTAGCTAAGCAACGTATCCAATTCTTACACTTGTAATTTCTTTCTTTTTTATTTTCATATTATTTATTTCAATTTTTTTCTTCCTTTTCAAGACAGAATATCATAAACAAAATCTAAGTTATAGTAAACAGTAATATCCTTTTAATATATTATATTATATTTATTTTTTTGGTCGTCTCTATCATTGGATTATATAAGCATGGAGATCAAGAGATGGATATAATTAAGTTATACGTGTTTTAATTATTGCAAGTGATCTTACTCGCATGTTCTCGATATCACTAGTATCTAAACCACGTGCATTGTTATACTAACCATTCGAGTGTGTGCATTTCCAAATGCTTCCATGCCCTAATCATTGACATCATTCCAATTCTTGAGTTGTGAGCGTGGCTGTATAGAAAAATAGTTAAATATTAATATCATTAACAAAAAAGTCTTAAATCGGTATTCCTTGACAGAAGTTTAGAAACAAAAAATTCCAAGTTAGCACACCACGGCAAATTCAATTCAAATTAATTTTCATCTCATAAAAAATCTCAAATCAGCACCTCTGATGTAAATATACATTTCCTTAAAATGTGTACCTAGCGGCACACATGAATTTTCCACCTTAGATGTTTCATTCTCCGTGCCGAATTTGTCCTATAGTCATTAAAAACGCGTGGGGTTTTCTCATAATGGATGTCATTTTCTCTATCAAATCCATTGTGCAGTAGTCGCCTGTTGCACCTGTCAACGCATGTACATTTTAATGGGATATCGAGTGGAGCGCTAAGGAGAGTAGCTTCAGTTCAAGGGTACAAGTTTGAGCTTTTTATGAGACGGAAACCAATTTGAGATAAAATGTGTAATGAGATATCGGTTCGGAACTTTTTACGAGACGAAAATTAGTTTTAAGGTTAATGGGTCATGGATGAATCGGTCTTGGAATTTTTAATGAGACGATAATTAATTTAAAATAAATATATTTCAAGATATCAATTTGAAATTTTTTAAGATATGAACCCAAATGCAAAGTATGCAGCAAAAGCTTTTTGACTCTTTATCATTAAAATAATTTATTCTCGTTATACATAAATGTTGTGTGCATTTATAATGATGATATATCATTTGCATCAAAGTTACTTTACGAAATGAAAAGGGACTCTCAAGACATAATTAATTCGATGGCGTGGGCGTGGAGATATTTACGGTCTAAGAAATCAGTACGCCACTCTAACAAGACATTTTTCTAAACTCTAATTCCACGTGGCAAGAAAACATGCACGTGGTTTTTTTCCTCAATACGATAATTTCTCGGTAGGCGTGGGATCCACCCCCACGAGGTTAAAGGCTACAGCAGCCTGCAGGCAGGACATGTGCGGCACCACTTGGCCACCTTCTTCTCAGTCGGATTTACACGCTCATGTCAATGTCGGGTTTGAGCGATGCTGACTGGGCGAAGCATAGTGCCATAACTTATGTACTGCACAGCCTCGAGAAACCGAGCTCAATAAGTGTGAGAAACCAAGCTTGACAAGTTTGAGAAAGCTCGATGTGAGAAATTGTAGGCCTATCGTCAAAAGCTCGGTTTGAGGAATTATAGAGTCATTGTCTATTGTTCTAAAAGTTAAAACGGTTAGATGAATGCGTGATTTTATATTTAATTACTCTAACACTTGTCTTCATGCTTAGTCCGGAAAAATGGGTCTAGAAAGATTCAAACTTAGAACCTCAAGCTCTGATGCCATGTGAGAAGTTGCGAAATTATTGCAAATTGTTCTAAAAGTTTGATTGTTAGATGAAGGCATAGTTTTACATTTAATTACTCTAACAATAGGCTCGACCACGACCACTCTCTCTCCGCCTCATCTAGACTCGAATTTGAGCGTGACAATCATCACCAACCCAAGATTCCTTCCTCGCCCTAGTCTTCGAAAGGAAGAGATCTTGCTTTCGATGCCATATGACCGCCTGTTAGGAAAATTTGATTGCTGATGAATATAGAGAAATAGTTTATAGTTATTTAATATTTTGATATGTGATAATTGTTACTGTCTTTAACGTATTATTTGCCCACATAATTGTTGTCGTCAGGATTAAAACCAAAGACACAAAAGAAATGAATTCAATAATTACTCAATTTCCCCTTTGGATTATCATCTTGAATATGTTGTCAAACTTGGGTGGAAAAAGAATAGTCGAGTGAATGTTGCAAAGAAGAGAAAATTTTGAAGGAAAAAAAAATTGTTGTTTTGAATAATTGTGCTGAACAATGTATCATCAGGTCATATTTATAGACAACCGATTAATACATTTCTTGAGAATAGGTATATTATTCCTCACCTTCACCTTTCTTCATGATCAATTATCAATTCTCTTCACATTTATAAGATTCTATGAGACCAACATCAACAATTCTAAGAACTTAGGCTCTTAGATGAAAGCATGATTAATAATTTAAATATGTCAACACTTCATAAGATGAAGACTTAGTTAATTATTTAAATATTTTAATACTCTCTCTCATGCTTAATTTGATCTTTTTGCCTTATACTAAGCGTTGAAATATTCAATTGGGAAGGCATATGAAATTTGAAAAGATTCGAATTCAATATTTCCAACACCATGTGAGATTCACAGGCCGATTGCTAGCATGACGAGAAACCAATGGCTTCACCGACTACTTTAGTGTATTGGGTTCCTCGCCACCAACCGAACCATGAACTTGTCAAATGCCAACCCGACATCCTCAATTTGATTTCTTTTTTGGCCAGAACTATTATTTTGTTCTCAACAATAGGTTTGGAATAGAAATACGTTTGATAATGCAATTTCATTTTTTATTTTTGAAATAAATTTTTAATCTAGAAATAGGTTTGGCACATTAAAAAGAAGTAAACTTCTCTAATTATGTAATACAAATAATAAATAAAAAATTTCCTCATCGCTTGCTTTTACTATCAATCGGCCACCACCTACCGCCACTCACTATCTCCACTGTCGGTCGAAGGTTGCCGTCCGCCATCTGTTGTCATCGCCTGAGAGTGAGAAATTTTGTATCGTTATCAAACTAATTTTTATTCCGAGAACAAAAAATTTACATTGTTGTCAAGCAGAAATTTTTACCTAGAAATTTGTCTTAAAAAATATGTTTATGAAATAAAAATTAAATTCTATAATAGAATGGTTATTATTTCGGCGCCTTTAATCTTATAGTTTTTTTTATCTCATGAGGGTCAAAGATTGGAATTTGCATGGGGAATGATATGGATGGGACACGCCCTGATGCTTACCGGTTTCAACGTGCTAAAGTCCAAATTTTCCCCAATGAACGACGGACGGGAGCACGAGAGGAAGGGAAGAGGGAGAAAGAGATTGTCATGATGCGGTGGTTAGACCGTGATAATGATCCGACCGCTGCTTTTTGGACACGCCCCCTTGTTAATCCCGTGGGGGGTGGCCCCAACTTTCTATTCTCAATCAAACACTAGCCCCCCCTAGCTAGGGCTCCTTCTACATTCATTCATTATGCTTTCCAACTTAGGTTGTCGTTTTTTCCAATGTTGTTTTTTTCCTCAGCACCTCCCAATTCACACCATACTAAATTGAATTTCATAAGCTTGCCGCACGCCCACAAAAGAAAAAAAAATATGAGCCACAAATTAGGTAATCTATACGTCTTTAGAAAAAATGGTCTATGTATTTACTGGACAAGTGAAGTGTTTGCCATCGAGTCAAAATCATATGTGGAAATATTCTGCGTGAGATATGAAATGTATATCTTGTAAATATTTTCATTTGCATATCAAAAGATAAGGTATAAACTATTAAACATAGTAGTTTAGATGCTTGGAAGTCACAATTCACCCTGTATAAGATTGGTGAAAAGTTCAGCACCAAACGGATAATCCAAATCAATATGGTGATCGGTATTGTCACGATCTTTTTGGGTGGAAACGAGTGAGTTTGGCGGATTGCAAAACTGGCGCGGAGGATTAGAGATTTTGATTAAAGAGCTCTGCAATCCGATCCCGGGACTTGTTCAGGCCTTGTCGTATGCAGAAACAAATGGTCCATCCTCAAGGACACGATCCAGAAGACAGGACACATGCACTTTTTTCCAGGCACTCACACGAGTCTTGTCCCATCCACATCGCTTTCTCACCTTGTCCTTCCAATTTCTGTAACAAAAATGCAAATGCCCAAATGACAAGTTCGGTCACATTTTGTGATTTCCTGCCCAACATTCAGTGGATCATCGCTAAAGGATGGCTATGTCAACTGCTTAATTCCTAAACCACCCGTTTGATGTCTTCTGGGCAACTGCTAGCTCTGATGTTGATTTGGTCTGAAAAACTGGGTGTTATCAGATCACTATCCAATGTTGGCATGAACTCCTTGTTCACCATGCAGAATCCTTTTCAATTTTCCATGCCCTCTTTGCTTTCTTTCACTTTCCTGGGGAACAAACAAGTGTTATCGTGATAGGATTGGAGGGCCAGGACATGAATTGCCATGGCAAGTCTCATGTGAAGGTCAGTGGCAGGTTTAGTGTCAATAGCAGAAGACAGGACATGCAAATTGACTGCAAATATCTAGACATTATTAATGAGAGAGTGAGGGGTTTAGGGCTGTTTGATTAGTCATCGTACGATATGTCCAAAGATGAACGGGGCTTAGTAATCCGCCAAAGCTGTGGGACATAAAAATGCATTAGCGATTTTGATTGACGTATCATAGACAGTCTGGTGTGGACACTCTCCATGGTCCACCCAATTCGAGGCTTTAGCAGACACAGTACATGACAGGAGCTACCAATAAGTCGATGACAGTTTTTGTACCTCTAGTTTTCATATTTGAAGATTAACCCGTCGCCAAATAATAGTTAGGAATTCTTGATGGCAATCAAACTCGAACAACCCAGCCAAGTTACTTGGAAAAGTTAACGTTGGTTTGAACATTGAATTCAGAGTGGGCCTTCCATGTAGAGAAGGCCTCAAAGTTACTGAAGGCCTCAAGTGACATGGAGTTGGACCAACTAATAGATGGAGTTGGACCAACACAGTGATATAGGCTTGGAGCTGCAGCTAATTTGAGCTTTTTGAGCAAGCAAGTTCTTTCATGGAAGAAGAAAGGTAGATGAGAAAGCCACATGAGAAGAGACCCTCCTGATGTAGAGCCTAAATTTAGAACCAGAAAGATGAGAAATCATGTCATGCTTCACGAGTCATAACCACTGGCATAGAAGATGTACTGATTTTTCTCGACTTAATAGGGACATTACAAGTTTGGTAAACTCCGACCGCCGCATTTCCACGGCGAAGTATGATATACATAAAGAGACCTGCCGGCTTCATTCCATACATATGACTCAGCTTTTCAGCTCAATTTCATTGAATCAGTTTGAATAGTATAGGAGCAGATAGAAAGGCAACCTTGGTAGAATAAGCACGAGCCTTGTGAAACATTTGGAACACCAAAGGCTTATCGAAATCCATCTCCATTCATCTGTACATTGCCGCCGTGGATATGATAAAGCATCCAAAAGCAAATGTAATTGAGATGATCGAAAGATGGACAAGGACAAAAAGGTTACAAAGATGAGCCATTATCGCAAAAATGAAACATCTTGGATCCTCTCTTCCTCCTGATCACTTCCCGCTTAGTCACTCGATAACCGTAAGTCCCTCAACATGGCAAATTTTCTTTTTTCTACGATCAATCCATGGCCAGCGTCTCATGGGGAAGCATAGCCAGTTAACGACTCATAAAGATCAGCATTTCAGCCGCGTCCATCCAGATTCGTGTTTGAGAAGCTGAACGTTGTAGCTCCATAAGTTACAGGAGTGGTATCTTGTCATTTACCCTGCTTCTTACCTGCAGTTAAGAAATCACACGATCAGTTCAATTATGGGACTAAAATGCTTTATTATATCCAAGATATGCATTTAGCACCTAAATTTGAGAAAAAACAGACACTAACATTTTAGATTTTCATACCACAAGTCATTATTGACACATGATGGGGTTTGCCCCGTAACTGGTGAACGTAGTTTCTCCCCATAGCAGTTAATGTATTTTCCTATGAGTTAGAACGCAGATAGGGTTGACCAGCGCTAGCGACGCTCTCTAGGCATTACCATAAGATCTCTAAACTATTAATAAGCATACTTGTCCTTATGCTCTTTTTGTGGCCATAAAATCGCTCTGCCAAATACAGGATCTGATGGAGCGCACTGACAGGCTAAAGGTGAGATAATAATGAAGCCCATCATTTGCAATTTTAGACAAAAGGGACAAGTATGACCTGAACTGGATAAGCACAATTTATTACAGCTAGTACTAGAGAGATTTGTTCTGGAATACCTCTTTGGAACCATGATCTACGGACTGCTTGACGGATGTGCCTCTCATGTTTTTCCAAGAGTTCATCAACTCTGTGAGACTGAGTCAATAATGGCCCCGAAAATTCAACTTTGTCTGCATGATCATGGTAACCCTGTCCACAAGCAAATATAAGTATAATAAAACCGTAAAAAGAAGTGGGGTTGAACAATTCCGTAAGAAAAAAATCAATGCACATAAATCACAGAAAGTAAAAGCAGGATTCCACAAATACTGTTCAAAGGCTCACCTAAAAGAGAAACAAACTACACTTGACCAAAATTGACACAACTTTGCCTGCTGTGAGTTTTTCAATAGGTCAATCATGATAGAGATACTCCATTAGTTATAAATTGACACAATTACCACAAACATGAGAAAAATCACTGACTCAACAGTTCACCCAGCTTAAGCCTTCACTATATTCCTGATACTGTCAAAACTTCCGTATCTTGACAAATTCAGTTGAAGTACCATCATCCAGACACTACCAAGCCCAACTAGCTTCCACATCTTTCAATGATTCAAATGCTCAAAAGACTACAACAATCATATGCCTTGCTACATGAAAACAGCAAGAATACCAATTGTAGTTCGCAGTCAGTGTAGGTTAATGCACCAATTGTTGATCATTCATATTTGACAACAATGCATGTGTGTGAATCTGAGTAGTCCTCACCAAATTGCCTCTCTTAGCTGCCATTTCCTCTTTTTGATAGAGTGCCAAAGATAGTTCTTGTGAGTGGTATTCATCTGAAGCATCAAAGGAATCTGGACGCTCAAAGTGGCCCCATTGGTTCGGAATCATATTCTTCACAGCGTCATTTGAATAATGCCCTCTAGAGTTTGTACGTGCCCCATATGGTAAGCTACCGTTTTCATGACGCTTTGACTCGATGTTATTCCTCGCTTGCAAGGTAATAGAAGGTTCTAACCCATTGAAAATGTGGCCTCTGGAAATGGATCTAGTGTGGGATCTAACAGGAGCCTCATCTTTTCGCCTTTTCGCCCAGGCAAAGCCACTTGATGAAGATACCTGTAATGGGCCAGAGAAAGGAATGTCTCCTTGAGATGCATTCTTTCCATGAGAACCCTCTTCAGGTAAATCTAGTGATGGCTTCGGTGCATCCCAGCCTGACATGACTTTGCCCTCCTTAAGGATGTGCAGCTTACTGCCATTGACTTCGATTCTATTGGCAACTTTAGCTGGGGCTGCCAAATCCTGCAAGACTAGCATAGGTTAAATAATACCAGCAGCATTTGGCAACAGCATGTTTGTCCGCATGAGTGAGAGAGAGAGAGAGAGAGGGGACCTCTGCTGGTGCCAATTTACTGGTTCCATGGGGTTTCCTAGCTTGTTTTCTAGCAGTATCAGGTCCACGGCCTCTCCCACCACCCTTTTTCCTGCAATTTAGATGGAGTTTTCAATTTGCCATAAGTACAAGGAGGACAAGCACAGAACATTAAAGCCCATTTTCTAGATTGTACATGACCCATAAAGTTTCCAGCATGGATGGAGCATTTAGAGATCACTTTGAAAGCAGTTATAGTCCATTTCTCTCATTTTAGAATTTGAAATATATTCTCCTACACCAGGTGAGTCAGCCACTCCTCACCTATTGGCACTCTCCTTTAGTTTCTCAAATCCAACACATGCTGACATGAACGCTAAAAAATGTCAGTAGAGGGCCTTCTATTCCTTAATTTCAGAGTTTTTGCAATAATCATCTCGCAGCCCTTTGTGCATTCTTCACTAATAATATCATAGACGTCGGTGGAAATCCAACCGCAACGAAAATTCCTTTTGCTGCTAGCTGGGTTGCCACAAAAGCTAATTTGCCCCATTTTAATATTGTATCCTCCTTAAGATCATTAATACACATCCACATGCAAAAATGGCTAGACCAGAAATTTCAAAATTCAAAAAGACTAATAAAGATTATTTGATCAAATAAGCTACACAAGAATCCTTACCTCTTTGCTTCCTCACGGACTTTTGCGTCAATCTCTTTGCTAGGAGGGTATATCGGCAAGCTTGATGGCTCACATGCGTAAGGCTTCATTCTGAAATACTGGAGATTGCATAAAAAATTGGATCAGAAGAGCTGTGACACCTAGAAAAATCAATTGAGTTTTGGAGGTATCTGGCGTTTTTCTTCTTTTGCTGGTAGATATCTAGTAGCATTGTTCAGAATAGAAGTGAAGGAAACTCAATCTAGTTAATCCAATAACATCATGTCGATGCATGTTTTATAAAACAGATTCCCTCACTGCCTGCAACATGCAATCGTGTCTAGATGAAACTGAAAATGGCATTCCTATAAACATAACTTCAAACCTGAAAAATGAAGAGTCTCACTAGCCAAAAAACATATGAAGCTAGTCTGATCCGAGAGGCGTAGAAAACCACGGAAAAAAAAGCACCATGAAACATCATTCAGCACTGATACCTCAGCTGCAAGAGCTGATGAAGCATTCCCACGCTTGTGAGGTTCAACTGAAAGAAGTGTTTCTATCAAATCCACGGCAGCAGCAGGCATATCTGCAAAGGTCTCCCTAAGACAGCTATCATATGGATTCTGAGGCTTGAAGAGTGTTGCATGAGGAAGTCTAGATTTCTTCCAGTAATCATCAGGTGGCGAGCCACACAGCTTGAAAATTTTGTGCAATTGTTCAACCTGTAGATAAAAAATAAACTCCTTAGAAATTAAAGGAAAACTAGTGGAGAAGTCACGAGTGTCAAAATAATAAAGGATTATATAGATTTCTCTGTAGTCTTGCTAAGAAGAATCACAATCAATAGTAACTTTATTGATGAGATGAGCTACATGAATCCATTTGTGTGCTTGTGCTCTATCTTGGGCCACATGCTTTTTAGTACTGAGCATGCTTTAAGATTTCTATTAACATCTTTTCAGACCCTCATATCACTGATCAATGTAAAGTTCAAGATATAATTAATACCCAATAGTCTCTGGCCACCAACAAATGAAATTACTAGCTAACCTTCCCCATAACGTTTCATCCATTACCAGCCAACAGCACCTCTATAGAGGCAACGGAAGCTATTGTACTGTCTTCCTGAAGAAATTTCAAAAGAAAAGGACAAAGCTTGTGCCACATCTAGCTGCAAAGATAACTATAATCATTTAATGAAGCTAAAGATACTTTAGGAAAAACGTTGAATGTCTTCCTTACTCTTCCTTGAATTTTGACTTTTCTGTCATGTCCATATCAGTAAGACATCTAAGCATGTCCATGCTTTGAGTGATCAATGATCAAGTACATATGGTTTTTATAAAAGAGAGTTTCGCCAAAGTTATAAGTTTGTCGGTTCAGAACAATCACAACCTTTGAGTCATTACTATGTCTTTGACCAACAAAAAAGAAATGATTCTTACCTCAGTCCTTCCCTGAAGAACAGGTTTTCCAAGGAGAATTTCTGCAAACACACAGCCAACACTCCATAGATCGACTGACGCTCCATAGTCTGTTGATCCTAGCAGAAGTTCAGGAGGCCGGTACCATAAGGTCACAACACGGCTAGTCAAGGGCTGCCTGTTTGCAGAACTACAGAAGTTGGCCAATCCAAAGTCGGCCACCTTCAGAATTCCTTCATTGTTCACCAAAAGATTTGATCCCTTGATGTCCCGATGCATTATACCCCTCGAGTGACAATGATCAAGTCCAGACAGTAATTGCTTCATGTAGCACTTGATCTACACAGTAAAGCCATTTTTAAAAATAAGTATGCCTCAAGGAGAAAATTATGCTCTAAACGGCAGCTGGAAGATACCAGTGCCGCTAATACATGAAAGTAATTCTGCCTAAATTAATGACTCGCCAGTTCTAAGCCTGCTCGACGTTTATCAGGGCATACTCTTTCTAGTTCCTTTGTTTAAAAAAACTGCTTATGGTACTGTAGCGAGTCATCAAGTTTCATTCGATGAGTATTTTAATCTTTTTGAAAATGGAAAAATCGTGTAGCCCCCTAGATGCTAGGATGATTATATCAAAAGTGAAGCAAACGAACCTGCGCCTCGCTGAACTTGATGTCTGGGCAAGACAAAAGTCCAGTTATATCATGCTCCATGTACTCAAATACGAGATATATGCTGCAAGATAATCTAGAAGTAATTAACCCCTCCAGTTTCATAATATTTGGATGGTCAAGCCTGCGGAGAATCAAAATTTCTCGTGCCATAAATCTGACGCTTTCTGGCTCAAAGTTGTCGAACCGAACTTTCTTTAGAGCAACAATCCTTCCAGTTTCGAGATCTCGTGCTCGGAAGACACTGCTATATGTACCCTGTCCAATCTATTCTCGCAATAGAAGTTGAGAACAACCAATATTAGTGATACATCCAGAGAGATGTAAGTTTGCAGCAAAACAGAAAATTCAATCCAGGACATCATATAGAAGCACGTTGCATCCGTAATAGTTGCAGCATACCAACAGATAAAATTGCATCTCATTGGCTCTCTTGTAGTAACAAAGGTGTGATAGTGTTAACTTCAACCTTAATGAGAAGGGTCGGCAAGGGAATTGGATTAGCTTCCTATGTCAAAGCTACTTTTTACAATTGGCCACAATGCTCTGCTCAAACTTGGAAGAGAATCTCCACAAAATAGGTAAGACTTAAGATGCGCATTTCTAATAGACTCGACACTGAAGCTAGATAACTGAAAATGTATATACTCTCAGCATTCGATGTCTCCTAAATGGGTAGCTCAGCAAACTAACTTAAAGTTTGACTTAAATAGAGTCCTGCTTACTTTTCAGGCATGCCCTAGCGAGACTTCAGAGTCTGGTTCTCGGCAAGCATGGTCGAAATGTAATTTCTTCAACAGGAGATATCCACCAAAGAACATAAGTTACCTAATGGACAGGATAGAAGACATAATTTCTATGGCTTGAAAAGTTTCTTCTATATTATAACAAGCATCAGAAAAATCATGAAAAGAACTGCAAAATTCCACAGAGAAAATTGAAACTTTCGAATTCTGATCAACAAAAAAACCATCGCAACACCATCGGACAAAAAGAATTAAAACTCACCAATGCCGAATTCACAAGTGGCTCGTACTTATCATGAACAACGAAATCACAAGAATCAAGAATAAAGCACAACTCTGCAAGCTAACTGACTTATAATCACGACTATCAAACAAAAATGGAAAAGCACAAACCTCTTCCCTCCCCACTTTTTCAAAACAGACTATTCCAGGATACCGTAAAACCGAATTATGCTCAAACGACAATCAAATTAGAAACCACCGACCTTCTCCAACTTCTCGAAAGCGTCGGCCCGCAGTGGCACCCACCCTTGAATCGCCTCGCCGGCCACGGCGCTGAGCCACGCCGGCCAGCCGGCCGCCACCTGCTCGCCCTCCACGTACTTCTGCAAATTCCCCAGCCTAAAGCTCATGGAATCACCGTTCGAGCTCGCCCTCCCGGACTCCCCCAGCTCGCTCCCGCTCAGCCCCATCCCCCCAACCCCAACCCCACCCCCACCCCCACCACCGGCCTCGCCGCCGCCCTTCTTCTTCTTCTTCTCCAGCTCGACCCACCCGACCCGGCTCCGACCCGAATTGCCGCAGCTCTTCCCCGCATTGTCCTTGAACTGCCCGGAGTGGTCGATCGCCGGCGTCACGGACACCGTCTGCTTCGAGCTAACGCACCCCATCAAGGCTCCAGCCGCCTCAACCCAGAAACGGCGGGCATTGCCCAACTCCCTCCTCCGGCGGGTTCGGGTCGGCCCGGATCGAGCAGGAGGGTGGACGTTACCGGCGAACCCGGAACTGGGTCAGCTCCAAACGAAGAGAAACCGATGAAAACGACCGCGGGGAGGAGCAAGAACGGAAAACAGGGTGGCGGGGATCGAGAAACGATGGTGGACAGCAAATGGGTTTTTATACGACCGGTCCAAAGATAGCAAGAACGACTCCCAGATATCTGTCACACGCTGTGTCGCCCTCCCTCCCTCTCCCTCTCCCTCTCCCGCCTTCCCTCCTTCTCTCTCTCTCTCTCTCTCTCTCTCTCTCTATATCTTTCAAGAAACGACCTTTTCTCTCACGTTCAGCTAAGCAAGCGGCAATCGCGGGGTGGGTAGATAGAGAGAGAGAAGGGAGGGAATTTAATGGGGTTGGCACAAGAACAGAAACGAGCGAAATCAACGGGATAATTCAGACGAAAAGCGAAAGCAACAGGGTCCGGTCCGGACGTGTAAATGCGAATGCCCGGCAGCGAAAGGTTGGATTTTTTTCGGGGGGCCGCTTTTGCGCGACTTCTGGTAAAATTCTCTGTCCTTGGATTCTTGTGGGAAATGGGTCTTTCGGATTCGCCGTAGGAAGGAAGCTTACAAGCTGTTTTGTCTGTCTCCGTGGATTTGCATGTCCTCAATCTGTAGAGAGAGAAAGAGAGAGACAGAGAGAGAGTGTCCGGGTGCTGCGGTGGCAATGCCATGGCGAGACCGGTAGTGGAGGCGCGTCTTTGGGTAGATTTGGGAATTTCTTCTGGTTCATATTAGTTCACTTTCTAAAGTCTAATAAACCTGTTATTGTTCTTGAATTAGGGTTCACACTCCATGACATGGAGTCTTTTCTCGTTCTTGGTTTGAATTGTTTGATTCTTTATTTAGTTATGTATTTATTTCTACAGAGGTTTTTTATCGTGTAATCAACGTTATACATTTTATCAAAGTAATGTATACTTTTCGTAAGAAATCTGTAATTAGATTAGAAGAAAGTATATAGACACATCGATCGTCATTCGCACGTAAAAGTCTCTTGAAAATAGGAGAGTTACGAGATATTTTTTTTTTCGCTTAAGTATGGTTCGAAAATCTTTGAAGGTGGTTTGCTTAGCCGAGTAAGGGACATGTTGAAAGCAACAACAAAAGGTGTGAAAACTGATTAAAGAGAAAAGGAGGGAAATAAAGGGAAAGTGGAAAAGGGCTAAAAAAAAACAGAGAGAGAGAAAAAAACAAACGCAATCAATTCATGCCCTCGACCTTTTCAATTTCATTTCCAAACTCTCCACTCTCCTTTATTTTCCCTTTTTGCCCCCCTCCACTTACATTGCTCAGACAATTTCCCCCATTTTCATTACTCTCAGCCCCCACTCATTGAGTTTGGTGGGTCCCCATTGGACAAGATTTGTCAGCAAGAATCTCTATGCTTTGAGAACTTGACTTGTTTTCTTCCCAAATGTCCACAAACAATATAATTTTTATTAATTGCCCCGCTTTTTCTGCTACACCAGTCCACCTTTGACAATCCAGTGGCTCGATGCCCTCCAAAGAATTGTTAATATCCATCTAGTTTATGTATATATATAAAAAAGGGGGGTCCCCCATTGACCAATTTTCTAATTTATTCTAGGGGTTTCTCTATTTAAAGTGAGATTGTTTGACTAATGGGGATCCTAATTATGCTAAATTATGCAAAATTGAAGTTGGTAGGAACTCCAATTGAAGGTTGGGACCCTCTTTATGTCAATGGAGTAAATACTATATAGCTAGCACTAGCTGCATTCAAACCAATCACTTTTTCAAATTTAAAATCTGCCCCTCTTCTTTCCCTCTTCTTCCTTCCCCTATTTATTTCTAGATTTTTCACGAACATAATAGTTCCCTCTACGAAAGGCCACCTAAATCACTATCATGCTTAAATGAAAATTTAAAAAAGTCAATCTTTCTTCCAAAAATTACTTTCACGAAAGGATGTTTATATGAATCAATCGATCGGTTTTTTTTTTTTTTTTTTCGCAAAAGCTATATTGTTATAAATAATAGATCTATATTATTATCGCAACCTCAAAATTTGAGAAACAAATTTAAAGATTGAATTTTCAACTGATTTTACTTTAGTAGATGAGCATAATAGACACTAGACTGAAAATTTTTACTCTTTTTTCTCTTCATTTACAAACCATATACAACGAACCCATTGAATCCCCAACTTCCAAGGCATCCTTGGATCTAAGGGTGCGTTTGGGAACCACTTTTGGGGAAAGTCTTTAGGAAAATGCAAATACCTTTGAGTTAAAGGTGTTTTGCAAAATGCAACTGTGTTTGGTAAATTGTACTTTGAAAGCTCTTTGTAAAGTATTTTGAGCCAAAATTGCGTTTGGGGAATTACATTTACAAAGGATCTTTGTGGTAAAAAAAATATTATCAAAAGAAAAATTAAAAAAAATTGACCAAAGGGCGTGTGGCCGCGGCGACCTCCGGCGACCTCTAGCGACGCCGGATCGGGGCGGCGAGGTCGCGGAGGACCTCGCCACCCGGATCCGGGGGTCGCGCGAGGTCGCGGAGGTCGCACGACGCCGCCGCGACCCGATCCGGGGCCGCGAGGTTGCGCGACCCAAATCGGGGGCGGCAAGGTCCTCCGCGACCACCGCCGCCCCGGATCGGGTCGCGGTGACCTAGACCTCGCCGTGGGTCGCGGCGGTCACGCCACCCCGGCGTCGGTCGTGCGGGCGACGGTCGTCGGCGGCCGCTCGCGGGAAGAAGAAGACCGCCGCGCCCGGATCCGGGTTGCGGCGACCCGGCCCTCGGTCGCGCCACCTCCGGCGTCGGTTGCGCCACCTTCGGCGTCGGTCCACGCCACCCCGACGATCGCCGCGTCCCTCTAGCGATCGCCGGCCGCTCGCGATCGGCCCGAACCGAACCCCCGGAGAAGATGAACGGTTGCGACACAAGGGCAAGAACCGGAAAAACAAAAAATTCGTGAGGACAATTTCGGAAAAAAAAATATAAACAAGGTGCCGTGTGGGCATGCTGAAAAAAGCAAAGCCGAAGGCAGGTCCTCACCTGCCTTGGGCTTTCAGCTTCACAATGCTAGCATTTAGGGAATGGGGGCTCAAAATTTTTTGCCAAACGGGCTGGCATTTGCCCAAGTATCTTCAGGCTTCAAAGGGGCTTTGGGAAGTGGTTCCCAAACGCACCCTAACAATGCTTTCAAACTGAAAACAATTTTGGGGTTCTTTATTTATTTATTTTGCTGGTACGGCCTCGAACTTCCTACATTTTCAATTTCAGAACCTTGGGGAAAAATCTTGCCTTAACCTCAAGCCATCAACATCAAGTTTCGGAAAGCATAAACAAGCAATAATAAAGAAGAAAAAATTTAAAAAATTGAAGAGGCATGTTATTTCTTTTCCTGTTTCTGAATGGTCCCAATCCAACCAATACATGGGAAAAAGGAAAAAATAAAATAAAATAAAATAAAAACTGTAATTTCTCTGTACGAAAATGGCAACTATGTAATTCTTTTGACCTCACATGCAGGGAGCAGCACCGTAAAGAAAAGGGCCTGGGACATCGACCGTTATTATTATTGCTATAAAGTTTTCTTTTCGATAGTTTGTTTGTTGCCATTGGGGCTGATGGGGTGTTTTAAATAAATAAATATATTAGTTTATACATATATATATATAGTTTTATTCTTGGTTATTGATTCCTTAGTGCAATTTGCATGCGGTGTGATCACACAACCACTACTGTGGAACTCATCTCATTTCATGCCATGATTGCTGCCTCCCATGATCTATTCAAAGGACCCCTCCTCAACAGTACACAAAAGAGCACTTGATTGCACTTATGCACCAAAAGTATCCATTAAGTATAACCAATTCAATTAAAAGAAAAAAAAATAGAGAGAAAGACAACATCATGTGACCCTCGATATTTCAGAGCACATGAACTGCAATTAGGGAAATCATGGACATAAATTATGAATTTGTAACTTTCATTAGGGCTAGAGGTCATTGTGGGATTTAGTAAGTTAATGTTTTGCATATGTCATGTGAAGACAGTGGTGGAGGGGTGTGTCAGTGAGTAATGGCTTTGTTGAGGCAGATTGCTTGCTCCAACTGGCACAAGTTCTGCCTATAGAGCATTAAAAAAGCTCTGAATGAGCAGCTATAGAAGCTATATCGTTTTTCATGTGAAGGCATCTTTTCTAGGCACTGAAGCCCTTCATCACTTTCTATATAACAAGCCTGCACCAACATGTTCTGAGAGACACCTTAAGAATTTAGTATGTAGTTGTATTTCTTGATACTTTTACCAAACACACAAGAAAGAGCAGAATCAATAGGAGTTGGACAATAGAATAGTGGGGATTAGAGAGGAGCAAAGGCACTGGTGGGACAGGTCTAGCGGCGTCACATTCCAATCATTGTCCAACAACTACACATATTCATGCTCTGATCAGACACTGACAATCAATCCCATCTCATCTTATTAGGTGTAGAAATTAGTTTAGCATTCATTAGTATAAATGGAGGGAACTACCCACAATAGAAATCTGCAATGCTCAATGATTTGCACTGATCTAACTGCAAATATGTTGGAGATGATACAAATCATGTTACATTAAGTTTCCCGTACAAAAGCGGCAGAGCGCATGCTGTGATGAGTAAAAATCGTGCTCTCAAGTCACACCGATGAATTTTTCATCTCGACAAAGCAGATAATATCAAAGATTTAGTTGACAGGTAAAAAATCAAGTTAGTACAGTGTAAGAAATGCAATGCATAGAGATGCTTCCACAAACTTTTTGATGCCCATCTTTTCATGTACCCCGACCCGACAATGATTAACCGCACATCACACTCAAAAGGTAAAAGTTTGAAAATGCATCATTCGATCTGAATTTTCTTTGCTTTGTCAAAATGTGCATCGATGGTCAATATGGTAGATTTGTGTTTTAGGTTTAACTTTACAAAGGAGTCAATCGTTTTGCCTGTTAGGTGAAGCTCTCTGTTGTCATTTGTCATCACTGCAAGTGCAAAACGAAGTCAAAGCACAATGATCACTCTCGACAAGAAAATCCAACATGCAAGAATCATGATTTTTGAAATCACCAGTCAATAGTTAGGGAAAGTCCCAACACAGTTCCTATGTTGGATTTCTTGCTGTTTTTCAATCACTTCGTGCACATTAGAGAAAATGATAAGGGCAACTGAATTACGTCAACCTCGGAACCAATGTATACAAGTTGATCTTGATTAAACACCCCCCACGAAGTCGAAAGTTCGAAATAGAATTAAGGTTTCTTCACACGCAATGCTCGGTTGTGGTCTCCATCCTATGTAGTAGCAATCGCATTCTTCAGAATCTTCACCGACCCTTTTTTCCCGGCGTATAAACACGGGTGATGTCACTTCAGTTCTAGAAAGAAAACGAAGTGACATGGTCCTTCAACTCCAGTGCTATACGCCGCCCACGAAGTTGATGGCTGACCTCATTAAGACAGACAGAGACATGCGGATTATTGCAAATTAGGGGTAATACTGAATAAGACGTATCGCCATGCCCACAGATCTTGACAGGGATGGTTTACTGAGTCCCCTTCCAATGTAATTAAGGAGCAAGTGTTCATTTATTTTGTTCTGCCAAAAGTCCATGCAGGTCCACAAATTCATTGACTTATAGGACTTGAGCACCGAATGGTCTACCATCATGTTTGACATATCAAACCACCCTCAACCAAACCTGGACCAAGTATATGACGAGGTCTTGTCTGGTCGTAGTCGCTCCTTGTTAGGCCCTTAGAAAATGTAGCATTCTCGAATTGGCAGCACAACTAGATTCAAATTCAGATGAGAGAGAAATATCAAAGCGTAGAGAAGGCAAAAGTTACATTTTACAGCCAATTGAATTGTATCGTTCCAATCAACAGCTCATCAAAGCATTATCTTTTTTCAATCTGTTAGGTGCAAGTGTCTGCAAACAATATGGGTTTTTCTTTGGACGCCCCACTCCAATTGAGAAGGGCTTCAATATTCTTCCGCTACTACGTTTCGTTTGAGTATGGAAGCTTGCAAGCAGCCTTGGGGTCTTTCGACTTGTGCATACCCAGCATTTCCGCAACAGTTTTACACCTGCATTGGTTTCCCGGCCGGATCACATCCCCATAAACAGCCATCTCGATTATGTCAAGCTCTTTATCTGCATGTTTTGCATTATGTCAACACACGCTAATCATCCTGGGACAAGGGAACAAGGTAGAAAGAGGAAAGGTATAGGAAACTAAAATATCATCATCCCTAGGAAAGAAGTGATTAATCCATCAAGCAATCTGGAGTCAAATAACAGATGAATTTTCTTTTTGTTTTTTACTTGAAGAAGCTACTATAGCTGCAATTGTATTGTCGCCATAAATCACAATGCTATCATCTTAACGCACACCTCTACTCCCTTTTCACCAACCCCAGTTCTTCCCATAACAACAGCAAACACAATCTATGGAATGCCGTTCTGACAAATTATTGTAAAATAAAGCCGAAATTAATAGGAACTTGTAATTAAGTCCATACGAGAAAATGAAACCACTAGAGAAATCAATGAGAAACAAGAGATTTAGGCAGTTCAGTCCGAGAGTCAAAACCTACTCTAAAGGGAGAGCCCACCGCAAATAATCCACTAATCAATTGGAGAATTAAGAAGTTACAACCGCTCACACGCTCGAATATTTCCTAAACCTAAATTACACCCAAAAGTACAGTGCTCAAAAAGAAAACAATTCAATTCTGATCTAGAACTCACATCACAAATCACCATGTTAGCTCCGGTTGTGCAGCAAAAGAAAGTGCTCTTTGGCGAGAGTCCACTGTGCAGTCCACAAGAAAGTCTAACAAAACACAAGCACTTCTTTTTCCTGTAGTGACCAATCACAAACTATGGACTCCAAGATGCAGCCTTTTATTCCTTCAAAACTTTACCCTTTCATTTGGCAAATCCAGGAGGCATCCTTTTTTGTGCAATTAGAAGACAGAACTTCCCTTTCTATATATATATATGGCCAAGAGTCCCCTTTCACAATTAGAGCCCTTTTCCTCAGGTAAGTTAGAAACAACTTCTCACTGTCAAACTTGGATAAAGAAAATAGACAAAGCCAAGCAAAAATCTTCATCTTGGTCATACTCCAAACCAATGAGATTCCATTTAATAGGGGACCAGTAAATAATTTTGATCTACATCATTCAATTTGGGTCAGATTTCATACATAAGCTCAAAATCGAGACATAATATGACAGTTAACTAAAACACGTTCAACAAGTCTCACCTTGTACCTTGGTGCCTCAACCCGGAAATGCCCTCTCTCTCTTTGTAGACCCATTTTCATTGACAATCTTCTAGCTCTTGAATACTTTGACCAGCTCCCATAACCACTAGACCCTACGTCAACTCATCACTAAGCCATCGCCTTAGAGTAAGACGAAGACTCATCTCTCTCAACCGTATCACCTATGTCAATGCCTAAGCAATATCTATAACCCTAAGTATCGGTGGTTTGATTTATCTTCTCTATATACGCGCCGCTACAGTGTGTTGTAGCTATGGTCGTTGTTTTGTATCCCTCTATTTGTAGACCCATTTGCACCCGACAATCTTTTAACTCTTGGGTGCTTTAATCAATTCTTGTGCTTGATTCCATCCTTTCGCTCATAGCCACCGGTTGCTATGTTGACCCAACACTAGCCATCGCCTAATGTACTAATAGTTTGATTTGTCTTCTCTGTCTGCCTGCATCTATGGTGTGTTGTAGCTCTGCTAATAGTTGTGTACTGACTTTAAGAAACTGCAGCTTTATTTATAGTCTCAAACTTTGTTAACTTCGAGGTCTCCGGAGTTTTCACCTGAAGCTCCACCTCACTATTGACAATGTGATTCGTTTGCTTTGTCAGTAGTGCTTATGACTCTTGTGTTGAAGAATAGCACATCTCTGCTAATTAAGAATTGGGAGATTTGGGATTAATGCACCTTAGCCTTTCATCCCTTGTGCATAATCTAAAAATATGCACTTCTTAGCCCTCAATTTAAGCTTACCATCACTTGGGTAAGCATACGTCGGACGTTCGCATACTCATAATCTAGATAGTCAACAGATTTCCCCAACCATACTTCATAGGGAGTCTTCTACTCTATAGCAAATGATGAAAATTGAGTAACTAGGTAACAAGCCAAGTTTACTTTCTCGAGCCTAAATTCCTTACTCAGTCATGCATCTCATTTAAGTACAATTCCTTTCTTACGTTCTACAACACCATTTAGCTATGATGTCTCGATTGTGCTGTGTTTCACATTCCCTTCTTTCTAGATAAAATCTTTGCCATAGAACCCATGCCGTTATCAGTTCTCGGGCACTTAATCTATTTATCCGAATGCTTCTCAATTAGTGTCTTCAACTTCTTGAAATGATCAAGCACATCGGATTTGTGCTTTAAAAAGTATACCCATATCTTCCTAGAGTAATTGGCAATGAAAGTCAGCATATATCAGGAGCCTTCTTTTGAAGGAACCGAAGATGGGGGCCCAGATGTCTAAATTAATGTATTCAACTAGTTGCTAGGTCGAATGAATAGTTATACCAAATTTATTTTGGTATTGATTCCTAAAAATGCAGTGCTTACACAAGTCTTGCTTTCTTGTCTATTGACCCTTCAACATCCCCTCTTACTCAGCATTGTAAACCTACTTCACTTATGTGCCCCAAACGCATGTGCTATGATTGAGTCAAGTCTAAATTCGACTCATCTGATGAAACTGCATGAATGATCTATGTATGTATGCATGTGAAGGCCAAGAGTCCCTTTTCACGAGCAAAGCCCTTTTGCCCAAGATAAGTCAGCAACAAATTCTCATGGCCAAACTTGGATAAAGAAAATAGATAAGGCGAAGCAATCCTCATCTTGGTTAAACTCCAAAAGCCACAAGGACTCCAAACGGTAAGGATTCAGTCAATAATTCTGATCTACATTATCCAATTTGGATCAGGTTTCGTACACAGGCCCAAACTCGAAACATGATTCAATACAAACATTATTAATTTATTAGTCTCCCTCTCTCTTCCTTGAGAAGGCGCAGTTGCCACATTGTTCTTGGCAACATGCAGGTGCTCTACAAAGCTCTCAAGAGCCTAGCTAAATAAACTAAAATCAGATTCTCTAGTTAGCCATTATAGTATCAAAAGCAAACCTTTAGGATTGAAAGAGACCAGAGAATGTCTCTTCAATAATCCCCTAAAACCTGTGCAATATTGGGCTGCGCAACAGACCTTTAATGACAGCTCTCACATAAGACAACTGATAAAACGGATTAGTAATGGTGAATGTTGCAAAAAAAACTAGACTGTCACTTGCAAGATAATCCATGAACTTAGGCATGCTCTCTGAACTTCTAGCAAAGAATGGCATGATAAAAGTACACCAGAAAGTATCAGAAAGAAATCGCAACGCCTTTATGCTAATACATATGAGATATTAAAGTTCTAAATTGCGTTATCTCCATTCTTTCTCAGTTGACAGTCCAAAAACAAGGAACTCATGTTCTCTATCAACTTAAACCTCTGAGTCCAAAAAATTGTGTTTTCCAGGTCGCTCGTCAAAGCATAAGCCTCAAAACATTAGGCAGACAGACTAACAGATCACTGACTATGCACAGGTTTCACTCAAATAAAACAAATTAAGGAGTCTTGAGCTGAGGAAGAAGGGATTGTTGGCTTTCGATTCCTTATGATATCGTCCGAACAGGAGCCAGCGGACAGAATGGATTCTAAGTGAAGTAAATGAAGTAAAAACACCGCGGTCGCTAATCCCATGTATCACTTCTGGAAGTTCACCAACATCTCTGCCTATTTCTCCTATGGCACCTCGAATCGAGCCGGACAATCCGCTCTAAAAGACCATAACGACATCACGCCGCAAAGCGCAAACCGCAACAGTCACACATGCCCATTACTTCCCCTACGAAAGACAAGCACTCACGACGCAGCGATCGCATCCGCGTCGAGAAGGGGAAAGAGTCCGAATCACCTGTGAATTGGACGTCGCAGGAGTAGCCCTTGAGCTGCGCCGCGTCCACCGCTTCCTTGTCCGACTTGAACCTGTTCACCCTCGTCTGAAGAATCTGGCAATTCTCGGCAGTCGACTCGCCGCCTGCACATACAAAAACCCCGCAAAACCCCCCATCACCCCTCCCGCGGCCAGCATTACGAATTCCTTCCGAAAGAAGAAAAAAGAGAGGTGGGGAATGGAGGGGCGGTGACCTTTGGAGAAGGGGACGATGTGGTCGTACTCGAAGCAGAGGCAGCCCTGGCAGTTGCAGAAGCGCTTGCAGACGACGTTGCCGGCGGCGTCCCTGCGCCACCGCTCGGGGTGGCGGCCGGGGACGACGGCGGCCGCCGCCCAGCAGCGGCTCTTCGCCTTCGAGTCGAAGAACCGCGGCCTCTCGTTGCCGTTGGCGGCGGCGCCGGAGCGACGAGGCGAGGACGGAGGGGAGCTCATGATGCTGCTGCGCCTCTCGTGTTCGTCGAAACGTCGCTTAGGACTTGAACGCGACGGTCTCCAATAAGACGAGGCCTTGAAAATCGAATTCCGACGTAACTGTTAAAAGCTACATATATAGAAAATACCACAATAGAACTCCAGCTTTGCCCAAAGTGACAAATTTACCCCAAACTATTTTTTGTGATATGAAAAATCCCTAATTTTGCAAGGGCATTTTCGTCTTTTTTTCTTCTTTTTTTTTTCTTCTCCTCTCTTCCCTCCACCGGCCATGGCAGAGCTGGCGGAGGGAAGCTGGCATTCGGCAAGGGCTGCCCTTGCCTAGGCTGGCTAGGGCCGCCCTCGCTCGATGCCAGTGAGGGCAGCCCTCCGCTGGGTCAGGCAAGGGCCACCCTCGCCTGCGTTAGGTGAGGACGGCCCTTGCCGGTGTCAGGCGAGGGATCTGGCAAGGGCGGCCCTAGCCAACCCTCGCCCAACGCCGGTGAGGGCGGCCCTAGCCAACCCTCGCCCAACGCCGGTGAGGGCGGCCCTAGCCAGCCCTCGCCCAATGCCGGTGAGGGCGGCCCTAGCCAGCCCTCGCCCAACGCCGGCTTCCCTTCGTCGGTAGGCAGCGGAAGGAAGAGAGAAGAAGAAGAAAAAAAGAAAAAAATTAAAAGGTAAAAAGACCAAAATGCTCTATAATTTTGGGTAAATGTGTCACAATAATAGAAGTTCAAGATTTTTTGTGTCACGAAAAAAAGTTTGGGGTAAATTTGTCACGATTGACAAAGTTCGAGATTTTTCATATCATAACAAAAAGTTTGGGGTAAATTTGTCACTTTAGGTAAAGTTTGGAATTTTTGGTGGTCTTTTCCCATATATATAAAATATTTCACCGGTAGTTCGAAAAGCAAAAAAACACAATTATCGAGGCTGAAACCGTTACGTTTCAATCCAATGGTGAAATATAATATGAGCATTATTCTCGATCATATTATCATCTGTAATTTTTAAATATGATGACCAAAAAGTATTTATTTAAGAAATTAGGTCTCGTTTCACGCTTACAAGTTACAAGGTAAATCTACGAGGAAAGCATACATTTTAGTAATTTCTATGCCATGTCATGGTGAGCATATATAGGGAGGATACGATGATTATCTCCTGAGTAAATCTTGGATGGACAAACATGATGTTGAGTATGTCACTCAAGGACCTAGCACGGATTTTTTTATCAGGGTTCGTATTTAAAAAGAATCCTATGCGTCGATCACGGCGTATTGGACACCTCCAAGATGCTTTGCTGAGAAAAGCAATAGAATTGCTTGGTGGCACAGCCTCCATTGCTTTCTTTTGCTGCTTCTTGGCCGAAGAGGAAGTAATTTAGGAATTGATTGTCATCGCCAACATTGATTCCTCGCAGCCGCTATATCGCATGCCATCTACCATGTCACTCGATTGTAGCGATTGCGTTCAGACTCTCCATTGTCACTCGAGGGAGAGAGAAAACATCCCTGGTGCACACCATACGCCAATGGCTCATCGGTTCATTAACAGATAAAACAAAAGGAAACTTGACAAATGCCAGCTTTGAGTAAACTCAAAGCGTGATGTCGCCACATTAGATTAGGGCTGAGTAATAATCCTTTCAAGATGTGATTGGTCTTTCGGTCTTCCTTTCTCACAGAATCGAGAGAAAATGCGAACGAAAGTAATTGTCATATTAGTCGACTCCCAGTGCTCAACGTGCAGTCGGCTTGTTTTATGGTCCCTTGGGAAAGACAACTCGACATAGCTAATACTCTGTTCCAAAGCCCCCTAGCCGCATCTCAAGTGCGAACTGCAACCGCAACCGGTTACCCAATTCATCAAATCCAAAAATTGCCAGACTATATACAAGCCCTGCAAACTGGGGCAAAAGAGTGACAAGAATGAAACGAACACTGTCAGGTCACCGACAGCAGCCGCGATAGGTGGGGCTATGGACCGCTCCGCTAGCTAGGGCAAATCCTAGGCCCCTAGTTCTACAACATGCATCTTCCTCAGCTCGGTATCATTCATGAGAATAATGCAGAAAGCAAAGGGTAGCGCCAGTCACAGATACACACATCAAAGTCAGTTCCATTTGGTCATCTGACCAAGAAACATTCTGACCCAAGCAAGCAGTATCACCTTCGACGAAGATCATCAACCAGCACCATATTAGAGATATAGGAAACCATTTCCATGTGAGTATACCACCAAGAGCACGCGTGACCTTCTGAAGTCCAGAGAGTAACTCGGCCTCCAGTCAACTTACAAAAAAGGTGACAAACAGTTACAAATAACAGCACGTCTGAAGACAGCAAGCTAGGAAGGGCTTACAAAAATCTCGAATACAACACTGAGCTGATCGTAAAGTTAGTTCTTCGGACCGATATCCTTGAGAGTACAAATCTGCTCTTCTCCCATAGCGGACATAACAGTCACCACCAGATCCTTACCCTCAGCAAAGCCATCCTTGATCTGCAATGGCAGGATGAAGTAAGCTCCAAAGTTCTTCTTGAGCAAAATGAGGCATGTAAACATCATTTACACTGGCTGGAGTACTCACAATAACTTGAGATGCATTCCTACTATCATTGGGAATACTAAGAAGAATTGGGGTACATAATTTAAAAAACTTACGAACCTGTGCCAACAAAGTCTCATCAGTTGGGAGTCTGAGATCATCCTTGGTGCCTCCAGTTTCAGTCAGCAGACTAACCTGAAAAATGTAATCTAGTTAGACCTGAGAAGGCTCACAGAGAAAGGGGAAAGGACTGTCACGATGTACATACAAATCCATCCTCAGAAATATCAATCAGCTGATAGTCAGTACGATTGACGTGTGGAACCTGCCAAGGGAGAGTAAAAAAGGCGAATCACATTGACAGCTGCAGTAATAAAAGTATTATAAGGGTATGACATCGATCTCAAGATACAGGATACACACATCACAGTTGTGGGATGATGGAACAATATCTTCAAGCTTCTTGTTGTTGAAGATATCAATCCCAACAAAGTGGCACTTGGCATGACCGTGCTTTCCGGTCTTGGAAGTGGAAACTTCAACAACCTGTCAAAAGCATGTCAAAATTCTAGTCTGCACTATGGGCCGGCATAAATGTATAACAAAAGTGGATAGCAAAATAACAAAAATGAACATCCCAAATGAAAAAAAAAAAAAAAAAAAAAAAAAAAAAAACCAAAACCACCCTGAAATGGAAAAATGATCCATCAGAAATGATACCGAACAAGAAAGGCATCTCTCTGAGTCTTACAAACTAAGACTCACTAAAAATGACTCGGATCAAATATGGGTATTTCAGACACACAGAAAAAGGTCAACCAAACAACGAACTGTGTACTTTGGAATATGCTCTGGTCGCGGACACCTACTTTGACAGATGGCCTTCTTCCGGCGTCAACGCGCGCACGTACATAACTTAATGTATGAATTACCAATTATAACTTCCCACCATGTGCTCAAAGGCATAACCTTTGAGATCATTCGGTCAACATACCCAGGCAAGGATCATCAGGCCAACCTTAAACCGGAACACATCGCATCAGATTTCTATGTAATACCCAAAATTGCTATTCCCCAATTCCCAAAGGAACAAATAGGGACACACGAGCACCGGGCGGCCCGATTTCGGGACAAGATTTCGCGGCGAACGACGAAAACCGAAGTTAGAGAGAACATATTAGCGGAACTAATTAACAACCAGCTCTTGGAATCAGAACACAATCAAACCCGCACAAAGCCGCGGCAATCATCGCCAATCGATCAGAACCCGGAAATCCACACGGGGGAATCCGAACCCGAATCCGAATCCGAATCCGAATCCGAATCCGAATCCATCGAATAGCTCCGGCGCGATCGAGACGGTAAAATCAAACAAAACGCGCGAAATCTCATCGAACGACGGGCGGTGGCGAAGGAGAGGGGAACGGATCTGGTGGCGGGCGGGGGAGAGAGCGCGCACCTTGCAGGGGCGGTTCTTGATGACGATGTAGCCGTTCTTGCGGATGGCGCCGGCCTGCTGGGGGTAGGTCTTGGAGGCGCCGGCGTCGGCCTTGGACTCGAAGTGGTGCTCCTCGTCCGACATGGCGGCGGCGGCGGCGGCGACGGCGGCGATCGGAGCTCGACGGCGGCGGCGACGGCGGCGGAGGGAGGAGGGAGATGCGGAGGAGATTTTCTTCGGAATTTAGAGAATCGCCGGGGGTTGATTCTCCCTTTTGGACTCTTTGTAGGGTTTCTCTGTTCCTCCTGGGCGTGGGCCCGGAGCGAATCCTGTCCGTCGATTTCATCACCTTCTGCTTTCTTCTTTTCTTTTTTTCGAGTGGAAAAAGTAGGACTCGCGTTTTCTGGACGCTACCGTCGATCGTGACCATCGATTATTTATTTGAAAAATAAAGATAACTTGGTCCTTCAATTATAATCTTATCTGTAACGTTCAATTCATAAAACGTGAAAAATATGTAATTCGACGAGGTCCTTAAATTTTCAATGCACGTTGAACAATACAAACATGTTTAATATTGTTTTTAAACTTAAACTAATGAAAGAATGACACAAGTTATTTTCATATAGTTTGGAGATTAGTTTAAATATTTACAAAATATTCAAGAATAATATCGAATAAATTGAAAGTTTGGAGACACTTTGGTCTAAAGTGTAAGAAGACTACATTAAATAAATTAATAGTTTATGAATTATATTACACATTTAGTCAAAGTTCAAACACTATCTATATTATTATCTTATTATTTATGGGTTAAATCGGGTGGGCCCGGTTGGAAAATGGGCGGGCTTGGGTCATTTTCTCGGGCCCGGTAATTGAGCGGGCTGGGCCTGGCTTTCAGGCGCGACCATAGAATAAACTCCAAAAGCATTTTCTCAATTATATTTCTTTCATTGATTTGCTATTTTGATGTATAAAGAAATGAGGCCCGCAGATGGGCCAAATAATAAAATAAGACACCACAAAACCCAAAAATATATTATCTAGCTTCATTTTTTAACCAGGAAATAAGAAAAGGTATAGAATAAATCTCATAATGAAGTCTACATTTCGCCTTATAACACATCAATACCAAGAATCTTTTTTCATCTCATTAATACTCAAATTTGTACCGATGATGCAAAAGTACAACACATACTATAGTGAGAACCACGATGGAAGGTATTTTTCAGTTCATTAAGAGGTACCAGAGAGACCAAAAAAGTTGGAAGTATTAATACTTACAAAAAAAGGTGTAGAATTTTTTTATGGGATTTCCTGAAAAAAAAAATACGTAAGTGGTCAAATGGAGTTTTGAATTCTTTATTTTTGTGTCCGTAATGTCAAATTCAATTTTCTCTAACCATCAACGGAAAAAAACTGAATTGAAGGAAACTACATGAATATGGAGAACATTAAAGCCGAACCTATCTATTTAGTGAAAAGAAATTGATTTATTAAATTATAAGGAGTGGAAATAGCCCCACCCTATATCGAATTATCACACTAATCTTTGCCACTAGCCAAGGCTCCCTTTTGTTTCATGGAAAACATTTGTCTCATTTTTCAACGTTTGATTCATTTAGAAAAATGACTCAACATAAAATATTTTCCTAATCAATGTAAACCCCATGCTTAAATTTAGGAAAATGATTTTCTTTTCAAAAGATAAAAAAATCATTTTTCAAAACACGACTAAATATCATTACTTGGACCCAAAACTCTATACTCTGGCACAAAAATTCAGATTCCGAGCATCCAAGGCCAGGTCTTTGAAGCTTGGGCCTAGTTCATTGAGGTGTGACCTTGGTGTTGGTGCTTGGATCTTGGCATGCTCTCCTAAGTCCATCGAGGCAGAGCCTAGGACTTCAGTGCTTGGGTTCAGACCACCAGTGCTTGTGCCCGAATCCATCGAGGCTCGAGCCTAAAGCCCCAATGCCCATGTCTCATGCCCTACACTCGGGCTTCGGTCCATGAAGGCTGAGCACAAGATCCTAGTATTCGAGCTTGGATCCCCAACACTTAAGCCCGAGTTCACACAGGGCGTGCTCTAGTCCAATGAGCCCTAGCTCGGCTGGGTACCCCTATCCTGATCCCTGGAGCCTGTGTTGAGGTCCATCGAGACCAATCCGAGATTTTTGTGCCCATACTTAGTTCCCAAACTGTTCATACACAAGTTACTAGCGTTTGAATAATGTATGATTATTTA
Organism: Eucalyptus guilfoylei; assembly: GCA_016097605.1. NCBI lineage: Eukaryota > Viridiplantae > Streptophyta > Magnoliopsida > Myrtales > Myrtaceae > Eucalyptus > Eucalyptus guilfoylei. Next base: position 3,682,188 of record CM027861.1, read on the forward strand.
GGAAAATCAAATCAAAATTTTCATATCAAACGATGTAAAATATTTTCCAGCTCATATTCATATTTTAGCTAACAAATCAGTAGCCCGGTGTATCATTAGGCCATCCATCCTCTTCCATTCAAAGTTTTGCAACTAGAAAACCCATAAGAAAAGTACTCAACTAATTTTCACTGCTCCAGAGACAAAATATCTTTTGCATCGGTCATGTGATGGAAGTCACGCGACCCACGCGTTACACGACTTGCACGATATGCTTGTCACCCACGCCCTGGACAGGGGAAGTCTTCAAAGGCAGATTGTCCTCCTTTGGTGTACTTGCCAAGCAACTCACGAACCGGCACCACCTAGTTTACCCTTTACTGCCTTTTCCATCTTTCTCATTTTGAACACAGCACAGACTTTTCTTGATTTCAGACAGCCTTAAAGGAACACAAACCCAATTTCTAGAATGAATCCAAGTACCCACCTGGACAGAAGAAGCAGAAACGAAAAAACACGTTGCTGTGTCAAAGCCATGATCAAGAATCTGGTCAACGTGGGCGGCTCAACAGCTCCTACCTTGCCAAAATCTTTTCTTCTCTCTCCCCCCTGCATTCTTTCTTCGCTAAAAACCGCGAGAGATTGACCACTGTTTTGTGTTGATTTGTTTATTAAGAAAAAAAAAATTATTTTATGTTTGCCCAGATAAAGAATACGAAAATTCGGAGAAGCTAACGTGCACTTGCTCCAAGGTCGGGTGCCTTTTGGTCTACATGCAGGCGCTGGGCTTCGACGGCAACTCGAACATTTTCTACTTCACACAAATATTGAATTGGAACTGAAACATCCTCTGGATTGATTTTTTATCGTTTGTTCTCCTTCTGCACGGTTGCGGCTAGATTCCTGCACCTGATCTCCGCACTCAGAAGAAGAAGAAGAAGAAGAAGAAGAAGAAGAAGAAGAAGAGAGAGAGCCGGTAATTATCATGTTAAAGGAGGAAACTGATCCTTGGCGGATCATCCTTTTTGCTTTCTTGGTGTTTCTTGGAGGTAATTCTTTCGAACTCTTCCCGGTTCTTGAACTGTCAGTCTTCACGTTATAGTAAAATTCGGAATTTAGGCTCATATCCCAAGTGGGTTTTTAGAATTCTTGAAAATCCCAATCAGGAATCTCTCTGAATTCCCCCGCTTTTTTATTCTTTTTTTTTTCTTTCCGCGTTTTCACATTGCTTCCTTCGAAATTCGCAAATTGGAATAGAAAACTTCTCTCGTTTTCCAGAGGATGATGCTGTATTCAAGTATTTACTGCTTTTTTGTTTTCTGTTAAAAAGCAGTTAGTCTGGTCCTTGGAAATTCTTTGGACACGGACAGAGTAGTCCTGTTGGATCTGAAATCATTCCTTGAAGATTCCAATAAGGTGAACAGAGGTCATTACTCTGAATGGAATCTTAGTAGCTCAAACCCGTGTGATTGGAAGGGCATCACGTGCAATTACAACAGGGTCACTGGCGTGAACCTCTCGGGGAGCAGCATCTCGAAAACCTTGTTCTTGAATTTCTCTGCCTTGACAGAACTCTCTCATCTTGATCTCTCGTCGAACACCCTCAGCGGGCAGATTCCAGCTGATTTGAGCCACTGCAACAACCTTGTGTACCTCAACTTATCGCACAACATTCTCGACAGCGAACTGAGCTTGACTGGTTTGAGCAACCTGCAGACGCTTGACTTATCGAAGAATCGCATCAGAGGCGGGATTCAGACAAGTGTTCCCGCAATCTGCAACAGCTTGGTGGTTCTGAACATTTCGGAGAATAATCTCACCGGTAGCATCGAGGATGTTTTTGATCGATGCGATAAGTTGCAGTATCTTGATTTGAGCATGAATGATTTCAGCGGGAAGATATGGAAATGGTTTGGAAGGCTTCAGAAGTTCATTATATCTGACAACCATTTGAACGGAAATATCCCCGCATCGAGTTTTACGGCTAATTGCAGTTTAGAATTCCTGGATATATCCGGAAATAATTTCTCAGGGCAGTTTCCAGGAGAAATTTCGAACTGCCAGGGCTTATTCATATTGCATCTTTGGGGAAACAACTTCACGGGCCCAATTCCTCCGGAGATAGGGTCGATCGCCAGTCTTGAAGCATTGTTTCTAGGAAACAACAGCTTTTCGAGAGATATTCCTGAATCTCTGCTCGACTTGAAGAACTTGGATTTTTTGGACTTGAGCAGGAATAACTTTGGGGGTGAAATACAAGGGACTCTTGGGAAGTTCACACAGGTCAAGTATCTCGTACTGCACACAAATTCCTACACTGGTGGATTGTCTTCGTCTGGTATTCTTAATCTGTCTAATGTCGTCAGATTAGATCTGAGCTTCAACAATTTTTCTGGTCCGCTGCCCTCTGGAGTATCGCGAATGCTGAGTTTGAAGTACTTGACTCTTGCTTACAACCAATTCAATGGAAGCATACCCTTGGAGTACGGTGACTTTCTGCACCTCCAAGCGCTCGATCTCTCCTTCAATGAACTGACTGGGACGATCCCCTCGAGCCTTGGAAAGTTGAGCTCTCTTTTGTGGTTGATGCTGGCGAATAATCAGCTTGTAGGCGAGATTCCGCCAGAAATAGGGAACTGCTCTAGCTTGTTATGGTTAAACCTGGCTAACAACAAGCTCTCTGGACATATACCACCTGAGCTATCGAATATTGGCCAAAACCCGATGCCCACTTTCGAATCAAACCAGCAAAGTGGCAGGATCATACCTAGATCGGGCGAGTGCTTAATGATGAGGAGATGGATTCCTGCAGATTATCCTCCTTTCAGTTTTGCATACGACCTTCTTTCCAGGAAAACATGTCGGAGCATATGGGTCCAATTGCTCAAAGGAGTCTGGCTATTCCCGATATGCACTCCCGGTACATTGGTCAGGACAAATCATAAATCAGGTTACGTTCAGCTCAGTGGGAATACGCTCTCTGGTGAGATTCCTTCTGATATCGGCAAGATGCGTTACTTAAGCATGTTACACCTCGGTGTCAATAACTTTTCTGGGAAGTTCCCTCAGGAAATAGGAGAATTGCCCCTGATGGTTCTGAACATTTCCGTCAACAGGTTCTCTGGGGAAATTCCACGGGAAATAGGCGAGATCAAGTGCCTCCAGAATCTCGACTTGTCCTCCAACAATTTCTCGGGCACTTTCCCTGCGAGCCTGAACGATTTGACTGAGCTGAGCAAGTTCAATGTTTCCTACAATCCATTGATATCTGGCGTGATCCCCGCGACTGGGCAGTTAGCTACGCTTGAGAAAGAGTCCTTCCTCGGTGACCCTCTGTTGGTCCTTCAGTCTTTCCCTAATCGATCACCCCATCCATCGACAAATCACATGCGATCAGGCCCGAAGAAGCCTCCGAAGCTTATCATCTTTCCAGTGATCTTTGCTCTGGTTCTTGCTTTCTTGGCATTTGGGATCTTATCATTCATACATTTCTCATTGGTCAAGAGCCCGCTTTATTATAGATGAAGCCAAATATTTTTAGGGGCTTTTTTGTCTTTTATATTATATTTGCTTTTAGGTTAAAAGTTACACCTTTATATTAGTGATAGCAAGACGCTAGTTGTCCAGAGGCTGAAAAAGAAAATAGAGAGGCAAGAAAAAGAGAGAAGAAAAGAATGAGTTTTTTTTCTTTATTTCAATCTCTTTGTGCCTTGATGTTGAGAGAAGATTATCGTGTTAAAAGTAAAAATCAAATGTGGAAAACATGATCGATTATAGACAAACCTCCAGCCATTGTTTGTATTCACATTCTTCGGAAAATCCTGAAAATTCAACGAAATATTGGGCACACTCTACTAACCCAATTCCCTCATGTACTAATGGTGTATTCCAAAATTGATAGGGTTTGTGTTAGACCTTATGATCACCCATTAGAAATGAATGACCGTTCCTTTTATATTTATATACCGTCTCCTATCAAGGCGGTTACCAAATGGGCAGTTGTCACGAAGATGTATGAAACGTGAGAAAATTACATGTAGAATAACTGCTGCTTTAAAGAGAAAATTTGGGTTTGAAAATGTGGGATCACACAATATAAATAACATTTTCCCACTTCATCATTTTCATCATACAGATTATCCAACCAAATTCATGAAAAATTTTATGCTTAAAGAAAAGAAACAAAATACATGGATCATGACGACATGTCCTCTAAGAGTGAGTAATATCTTCCATGTATCACAATGTGTCTTATTTCTTTAATGTTAGCCTATATGCAACAACACATCTTAATGAATAAACCCTATGTTTATTCCAGAACCAAGGATAAATGTTATTTTCATAAACAAACAACAAAATGTGTACACCAAAAATTGAGAATCAACATTACAATAGAATAAGAGTTTCATACAACAAAAATCGTCCATATGACGACAAATAACATAATGAGACTTATTCCCATACTAGTTACATGATCCTTATACTTCATTGGTGGCATGCCTTTAGTTAAAGAATTGGCCATCATCAATTCAATGTTAACGTGTTCTATGACCACTTTATTCTCCTTAACACGTTCCTTTATGGCTAAATACTTTATGTCGATATGCTTACTTCAACTACCACTTTTGGCATTCTTAGCCATAAAAACCGTAGCTGAATTATTACAATATAATCTTAATGGCCTAGAAATAGAATCAACAATTCTAAGCCTAGTAATGAAACTCTTTAACCATACACCATGCGAGGTAGACTCAAAACAAGAAACAAACTCAGTCTCTATAGTGGAAGTAGTAGTCAAAGTTTGCTTCGCACTTCCCCATGACACAGCTCCGCCAGCTAACATAAAAATGTATTCAGATGTTGATTTTCGTGAATCAACACAACCTGCGAAATCCACATTCAAATAACCGACTACTTCCAAGTTGTCAGTCTGTCTATACATAAGCATGTAGCCCTTGGTACCTTGAAGGTATCTTATCATTTTCTTTGGAGCTCTCCAGTGGTCCATACCTGAATTACTTTGATATCTTCCCAACATTCCCATAACAAAAGTGATATTAGGTCGAGTGCAAATCTAAGCATACATCAATCTTTCGATAGTAGAAGCGTATGGAATGTTATTCATTTCTTCCATTTCTAGATCGTTCTTCGGGCATTGGTTCAAATTGAACCTGTCACCCTTCATAATGGGTGCTATACTTGGTGAACAATCTTTCATTCTAAATCTTTCTAGAATCTTATTGATATGGCTTTCTTGAGATAGTCCTAAAATTCCTCGAGATCTATCTCTATGGATCTTAATGCTAATGAAATAAGACGCTTCACCCATATCCTTCATGTCAAAACTCTTATAGAGAAATTGTTTCACTTTATGTAGCAACCCCTTATCATTGGTTGCAAGTAGAATATCATCCACATAGAGCAAAGGAAACAAATTTTGCTCCTACTGACCTTCTAGTATATACATTGATCCATGGCATTCTCTACAAAACCGAATGAAGATATGATATCATAGAACCTTAAATACCATCGGCGGGATGCTTGTTTCAAGCTATATACAGATTTCTTAAGTTTGCACACTAAATGCTCACCTAAACTAGAGGAGAATCCTTCAGGTTGTTTCATGTAAACTTCCTACTCTAGTTTTTTCACATCCATTTGATGTAATTCCATATCAAAATGGGCAACCAATACCAAAACAATATGAAGAGAATCTTTCTTAGATATAGGATAAAAAGTCTCAATGTAATCGATTCATTCCTTTTGAGTGAATCATTTGGCAACGAGTCTAGCTTTATATCTTTCAATGTTACCCAATTAATCCTTCTTAGTTTTGAAGACCCATTTACAATCAATAGCTTTCGTACCATGAGGCAACTCAACCAAATCCCATACTTCGTTAGATGCCATATAACTCATATCTTCTTTCATGGTATTGTACCACAAATTAGATTTATTATTGTCCATGGCTTGTGAAAATGTTTCAAGATCATTCTCAGCTCCAATATTGCGGTTAGATTCTTGTAAATACACAATATAATCACTAGGAATTGCCGATTTTCTTATTCTAGTAGATTTTCTCAATGTTGCATCAATATTCTCTTGAGGAGCGTGTTGCTCAACCAGTTATTCAACAGTTTCTGGTAATTGTTGAACAACTGGATCTATTAGATCAATATCAACAGGTTGTGGAACTTCAACGATTGATTGCTCAATAGTCGGCTGAATGGAGGGGGCATTATGAGCAACAACCAACCTTAAACCTGAGGTGGAAGGTTGAGTGTCTAAATGATCTTTTTTAGAAACAAGGTCCTTCGATTGATCGCTCCTACTAATCAAGTCATTTTCAAGAAATTTAGTGTTTCTTGATTCCACGATTCTAGTGGTGTGAGATGGACAATAAAACGTGTATCCCTTAGACCTTTCAACATGTCCAATGAAATACCCACTTATGGTCCTTGGGTCCAACTTATTTTCTTGTGAATTGTAAACTCTCACTTCAGATGGGCATCCCTAAACTCGTACATGATGCAAACTGGTTTCCAACCTTTAAATAACTCAAAAGGTGTCTTTGGGACAGCCTTGGTCGGAACTCGGTTTAATATGTACAATGCTGTCTTAAGTGCTTTAGTCCACAAGGACTTAAAAAGTTTGGAGCTGCTAAGCATACTCCACACCATGTCTAATAAGGTTCGGTTTCTTCTTTTCGCTACACCGTTTTGGTCTAGAGAATCAGGCATGGTATATTGGGCAACTATCCCATGCTCTTGTAGAAATTTTGCAAATTGACCAGGTGCTTGTCCATCTTCAGCGTATCTACCGTATAATTCTCCACCTCTATCTGATCTCACAATTTTAATTTGTTTGCTGCATTGTTTCTCCACTTTCAACTTAAATACCTTAAATGCATCTAACGCTTCATGCTTATTATGAATCAAGAAGAGATACATGTAACATGAGTAATCATTTATGGTAGAGATGAAGTATTTTTGATCACACTGGTCCATATTCGGACTCCAAATATTCACATGTATGATTTCTAATATTTCTGTACTCCTCTTGGCACCTTTTCTCGTCTTGTTGGTCTGCTTTCTCTTTATGCAGTCTACATAAGTATCACAATTAGTAAAATCTAAAATATTAAGTACTCTATCATTTACTAATCGCTTAATTCTTTCTATAGAGATATGTCCCAATCTCCGATGCCATAGCATAGAGGAATTTTCTTTCATAACACATCGTTTTATACCAGCGTTATCATGAATATGCATCACATTTTAATAGGCATTGTCTTGTATATTAATTCGAAAAAGACCATCAAACAAAGTACCACTCTCAACAATTTTAGATTTAAATGATAAACAAAAGTTTGAATCTGAAAAGTTAAAAGAGTAACTCAAAGGTACAAGTCTTGAAATTGAAATTAAGTTTCTAGAGAAACTAAGAACATAAAAGGTCATTTCCAAATTCAAAACAAAACCACTATTGAGAACTAATCTACATATCCCAATAACTTCCACATGCGAGTGCATCTTGTTTCATGAATAGATGCTTTGTTCACTTCCCACTGGCTTCCTGTGGTTTTGAAAACCCTACAAGGAATTCGAAATGTGGATTGTAGATCCAGAATTAATCCACCAAGTATTGTAACTCACATTAGCCATATTAGATTCATAACAAACACAAGAAGTTGGATTACCTTTCTTCTTGAGCTAGGCCTTAAATCTGACGCAATCCTTTCTTATATGCCAATTCATTTTATAGAAGAAACATTTGGATTCTTTCTTAATGTCAGCTTGGGGAGGTATTTTACCTTTTCCCTTATGCTTGCCATGGCCTTTATTCTTTCCTTGTGTTGCCAAATGAGCACTTTCTCCCAATTCCATAATCAGTCTTTTTTCCTCTTGAACACATATGGTCATGAGTTCATTAATTGACCATTTATTCTTATGTTTGTTGAAGGTGCATACTGTTGCTAGAAAGTGTTTAGAATATAATACACAAGAAATAATTCAGATATCTCAACCTAAGGTTCTTAAGCTGAGGCGCAATGTCCTTCATTTGCATAATGTGCTCATGCACACCTCTAACACTAGTGAGCTTCAACAACGAAAACTTCATAATTAGGGTCAAGACAAATGCTTTCTCTAAAATCTCAAATTGCACATCAATGGCCTCCAATAAAGCCTTAGCATTGTTATGTTGAGCAATCGAATCACGAATACTAGAAGATATTTTCGCCCTTATAAATATTGCACTAACGCGGTTAGACCGCTCCCATTAATTATAAGAGGCTATCTCAGTTGCAATGCTTGAATCAGTAGGAGCAAGTGGTTCGTCTTACCTTATAACATAATCAATGTCTATCCACCCAATTGAAGAAGAACTAGCTTCTTTCAAATTTTATAGTTCTCACCATTCAGTATGGGAATGTCACACTTAAATTCAGAGAAATTCATAGGTTGCAAAACTGCATATCAAACAATCATGCTTATGTCACAAAATTTGAGGCAAAATATACATAAATTATGTTTTACCAATGTAAACATGTCACAAATATGAATCACATAATATAAAAATTACCTGTGGGCTAAGTTTATAATTTAAATAGATTCATAATTACATCATGAAGAAACTACCATATTATATAAATTTTCTTAATTCCGTGGGTAAAGTAAGAAAAATAATATGATATTTCATCCTAATTAATCATATTAACATAATGAAAATTTCTATGGGATAAAACTTATCATATTAATATGATTAATTACAATCAATGTCCATTTCTCAATATGATCTGGAGGCTCTTAATATATAATTTAATTAATTAGGGGCAAAAGAGTAATTTCTGCAATCAAGGGCAGAACCATAAAATCGCCAAAAAAGTAAGGGCAAAATCGTAAATGAAAAAAGGGTCTGTGGATCCATGAGCGCGTGGCGCGCACGTGCGCCATCCATCGTCCAGGCGTGTGACTGCTGCGGGTAGTTCCGCGTGCGTGGATCCCACGCGCCTGCGGTTGCTTGCGTGTGACCATGTGTAGCGTATGGGTTCCACGTGCTCGCAACCACAGTGCACGTGTGGAGCCCACGTGCCCTCTCCCTCGCGCGGCAGAGACGACTTACAAGAAAAGGTGTAGAATTTTTTTGCGAGATTTCCTGGAAAAAAAAAACACGTAGGTGGTCAAACGGAGTTTTGAATTCATTTTTTTTTTTTTTGTGTCTGTCGTGTCAAATTCAATTTTCTCTAACCATCAACGGAAAAAAACTGAATTGAAGGAAACTACATGAATATGAAGAACATTAAAGCCAAACTTGTCTATTTAGTGAAAAAGAATTGACTTATTAAACTATCAGGAGTGGATATAGCCTCACCCTATATCGAATTATCATACTAACCTTTGTCATCGGCCAAGGCTCCCTTTTGTTTCATGGAAAACATTTGTCTCATTTTTCAATGTTTGATTCATTTAGAAAAATGAGTCAACAGAAAATATTTTCCTAATCAATGGAAACCCTATGCTTAAATTTAGGAAAATGATTTTCTTTTCAAAAGATAAAAAAATCATTTTCCAAAACACGACTAAATATCATTACTTGGACCCAAAACTCTATATTTTGCGCGAAAATTCAGATTCCGAGCATCCAAGGCCAGGTCTTTGAAGCTTGGGCCTAGTTCATTGAGGTGTGACCTTGGTTTTGGTGCTTGGATCTTGGCACGCTCTCCTAAGTCCATCGAGACAGAGCCTGGGACTTCAGTGCTTGGGTTCGGACAACCAGTGCTTGTGCCCGAAGCCATCGAGGCTCAAGCCTAAAGCCCTAGTGCCCATGCCTCATGCCCTGCACTTGGGCTTTGGTCCAGGAAGGTGAGCACAGGATCTTGGTATTCGATCTTGGATCCCCAACACTTAAGCCCGAGTTCACACAGGGCGTGCTCTAGTCCATTGAGCCCTAGCCTAGCTGGGTACCCCTATCCTGATCCTTGGAGCCTGTGTTGAGGTCCATCGAGACCAATTCGAGATTTTTGTGCTCATATTTGGTTCCCAAACTGTTCATACACAAGTTACTAGCGTTTGAATAATGTATGATTATTTAGGAAAATCAAATCAGATTTTTTTATATCAAACGATGTAATATTCCAGCTCATATTCATATTTTAGCTAACAAATGAGTAGCCCTGTGTATCATTAGGCCATCCATCCTCTTCCATTCAAAGTTTTGCAACTAGAAATCCCCTACGAAAAGTACTCAACAATTTTCACTGCTCCAGAGACGAAGTATCTTATGCATCGGTCATGTATGGAAGTCATATGATCCACGCGTTACACGACTTGCACGATATGCTTGTCATCCTACGAGAAATTTTGACTCAATTTATTTCATAGAAAATGAATGATTTGAAATTTTTTTCCTAAAAATGATTACTTGTATCGTTTATAAAAATGAATGACCAAAAATATTTTCATTATCAATAAAAAATGCTTATATATATTAATTGTCATCGATTTCAAATGATCCAATTGATCATTTTTGGAGAATATTTTTCTAAATTATTTATTTTCCGCGAAACAAATTGAGTCTTCAATTCGAAGAAATCATTTTTTTTATCAATTTGTTATGCCACGTCTCATTGCCGTGCGGTGCGACTCTCACACGAAATCCCCACATCTTATCGTGCCGATTTATCAACAGTGCAAAAAAGTTCATACTTCTAACGGTTTGCTCAAGAGCGTACATGATTGCACCAGTTTCTTGATTTTATATCGAGACGAAGAGGACAAACATGCTTATCAAGTAAATGATCGAAAGGTGTAGGGAATATTCTATTTACCTCCAATGCTATGGATGGAATCACAGCAACATGACAGCACAATAAGTCCTTTTCAACAAAATTACATGAGTAGAAAAAAAATGACATTAGTATAAAGCATTTTGTCCTGTGTTTAGGAATATGCGAGTGGAAGATTCGGGTCAATGCCATAAAAAATCTCAAAAGGATATATCCATATTACATTTATTTCAAATTAATTTTATTGTCGCAAAAAATCACTTGCACCAAATTTGAGATTTTTTGTGGAATCATTTAGAAAAGAAGATTTTTTTTTTGGTAAAAGGTAATAATATAAAGAGAAAATGTCAAAAGTACAAAAGATCACGGCACTAAAAACTTGCACTCAAGATGAACAAACATAATGAGTGGAAGGATGCCATGATGTAAAACACAAGGCAGCGCCCAAAAGAAGGCAAACAACAACTAGAAAGGCACGGCATGAACAACTGGCAAAGAAACAAATACCTCAGCGAAGGAGGAGAGAGACGTCAGCTCCAGAGCATTAGCAGTTCCTTGAAGCGTCGGCTCCGGAAAAGAAGAATTAATAGTATGAAAAATCTCAAATTGGTACTTCTTTGACAAATGTACTATATATTAATTTTTACTAGTACACAAGTAACGAATTTATCATTCGTTAGTTTTCATTAAATTTTATCATCAAATTACTGAATTAGATGATATATGACAGTTGATGATTGTACCGATTTGGGATTCTGCCATCCTTTTGTCACATGTATGCCTTTTGTGATATTAATTCAATTCAATGAAAATTAATAGAGGGTAAATTTGTTACAAATGTATCAATTTAGAGATTTTGATGGTTAAAAAATAAATTCAGGATTAATTTGTTATATATTTTTTAGTTTGCAATTTTTGGTAATATTAACCATTTTCAAAAAATTATAAATTTTTTAATAGATTTTGATGTTTTCATTAATAGAAATAATAATAATAATAATAAAACCAGGAAGAAACGGAAGGAAATCCCGAAAAAAGGAGGCGACAGCACAGCATTCCCGCCCAGATTCCGCAAACATCGATCCCCACGAAGCGTCGGCGGGTTCGATCGTTGTTTCCAAACCTCCCCCCTTCGGAAGCACGCTTCGATCCCGACAAGCTCTCGCCACATCGTGTTCCACGATCTCTTCACAACCATGTCTTTCTTCCCCCGGGCTCTTCTCTCCGTTTTGCTGCGGAGCGCGCGCCCTCGTCTCGCCTGGCAGGTCGGGAGAAACCAGGTACGGGTTTTCCATCGAGGCGGCGGGAATGAGAAGTGGGTAGGGACAGTTTGGAGTTTTTGGGGTTTCGAGCGCGCCTGTAGCTCATGGTCTCATGAGGGTCGTGTTGCATTTGCCAAGATTCGAGTCGAGATTGTGTGATCGCTTTAGTTTAGGCTGTGGAAACGATGATTTCTTGGAGAGGTGTGGTGTCGGACTTTGGTTTGTTTTTCTTGAGCAGCCCTTCGGTAATACCCTCGGAGAACGGTTCCCAGTGGCGGCGATGCTGTCGTTTGCAGTTTCGATACGATACGTCATGATGCACAGACAGTCGAAAAGTAGATCGGCTGAGGTGGTGGGAGCCCCCGAAGTCTTTTTTGCACGAAACTACGAATTCTGCATGGTTTCTTGATTCTGACAGATTGACGCGTTTGAGACTCTGTTGTTTCAACTTGAGCACATGCTAGATCGTCTGATCGGTTATTAGTAATTTTCTTTCGTGTTTACTGTATGTCGATGTTCGTTTGGTGCAGGTTTCTTTGGGCAATTCGCGACAAGACTCGATTTCTCAGGAGCTTCTCGCAGATAGCAAAGTATGGGTGAAATCGATACGAAACCGATTGAGCCAGTCCAAGTCGCGCTGTCCTTGTTTGGCGAGAAAGGCGATCATAGGAAGCACCGTTCCACCAGCAGCGACGTAAGATTTGTGGCTTATTATGCTTGATACTTTTGCCATCCTTTCTTGGGTTGTTCACAGGATGGTCTGCGATCGATGGCGATATGTTCTGATGTGGAAATCCATGCGTAGTTTAGTTTCGTGATGTTGCGCTGAGCAGAAGTCCGGCGAGAGAAATTTGAGTGAGCAACTAGGAGTCCATGTTATTAGCTAGGAGTTTTTTTGTTTTTTGTAGAAACTGAAAGGACGCCAGCAAGATTGCAAACGAGCATTGTGGCTGATCATATCTGATCGGAATGCCGTGGCGCAAGAGGTTTTACTCATTCCAAGGTTTCGCAATTTCGTTAGGAGTCAAAAATAGAGAGAAACTAGAACACTTGATGCTCTCTTTAGTTGATTGACTATGAGGATCATGAAGGCATTTATGATCAAGAATGCTTAAACGTCCGAATTTTCTGATGCTGTTCGCTGAATCTCAGACAGAGACTGATAAAGAGGAGCTTCAAGGCCTGCAGAAGGAATTGGCGAATTACAAGGTGCAACTCGAGGCCAAGGAATCTGCCTACATGCAAGCGCTCCTCAAGCTACAGCAATACAGCGAAGGAGTGGACGAACTTTCCTCTCAGCTGATGAAATCCGAGCTCGAGAGGGACCAATATGAAAGGGAATGCATTCATGCCAGGACTCTTATCGAGAAGCTGGAGTCCAAGACCAAGGAAATGGCCGATCAGCTATTGGAAACCGTGAAGGTCCGCGAGCAGCTTTCTCATGTATTAAAGAAGTCTGCCCAAGTCGAGGTTCTTGGGATGGAGACTGAGCTTGCCGTTGAGAGAGAGGCAAGGATAAAGTCTTTAACCCGAACGGAGGAGCTGGAAGCTGAAATTCAAATAGAGAAGGGAAAGGTTGAAGTACTCCGAGAGCATGTAGAGGAGCTCAGTGAAGCTCTCCTAATGTCGAAGCAGGCTGCTATGGAAGCTGAAAAAGAAAAATGTGACATAATTTCTCAGAAAGATGCTGAGATAGATTTAGCTACAGATGCGGTGGTTCAAATGCAGGAGCAGTTGAACAATCTGAAAAATCAAGTAGGGATGATTGAGGACTTGGAGAACCAGCTCCTGGCCAAGTCCGTGTATTCCGAGTCATTACAATCTGATCTTACGGAAGTGAATGAGATGCTCGATTCATCTGAGAAGGCCACTTCTGATGCCACAGCCGATTTGGAGAAGTGGAAAGCGGATTTGGAAGGGAAGAAAAGGGAAGTCTCGGACCAAGCTGTTTACATCGAAGTGCTTCAGATGGAGTTAAATCAGTTGAAGCATGAACTGAAAACTGCAAATGAAAGGCTTGGCCACATGAGCTGCGATCTTGAAACTCTTACTGAAGATTTGCAGAATGCAGAGGCTGAGTTGAGGGAGATGAAGGAAAAAGAGATTGAAGCGCAGGTTGAACTGGCCTTGCTGAAATCCGAGCTTCACAAGACCCGGTCAAAAGTCGCAGCTGCAGAGGCAGCTGAAGTTAGAGCGGATAGTGTTAAATCAGGGCTTTATCTTGCAGTTCAGCAGCTAGCGCTGGAAGCTGGTGCAGCCAAGAAGGAATACCAGAAGTTAAAGGACGAAGCCGATAAGGCATCTGAGGAGTTCGAAAGCTTCACGTTTGCCACTGCGCCAGTAGAAGTCACTGCTCAAGATGAGGAAATATTTGAAAACGCATCAAGCGAAGTGGAAGAGGGTGTAGGAGACGAGAACAGCACCCACATAACGATTTCACTGGAAGAGTACGAGTCATTACTTGCCCTGGCAAAGAAGGCAGATGAAATGCATAGGTCGTCAGTGGAAGACTCGAATCAGCACATCGCATTGGGAAGCAAGCAAGAGGTGCAGATCCTGAAGAGAGAGCTTGAAGCGGCAAGCACGAGGATCAGTGAGTTCAGGACTCGGGCTGAACAGGCGGCCAGCCGGGCAGAGGCTGCTGAGACTGCCAAAGCAGCACTGGAGGATCAGCTCCAGAGGTGGCGGGAACAGAAGCAGAGGAGGAAGGCTGCATTGGCTGTGCTTAGGGAGGAATCGATCTCGAGAGAGATTGACTCTCCCACAATCGTTAGAACTCCGGCTTTGCATATTCCTCTCTTCAAGATTCTTAACATGAAATTCTAGCCTCGGAAAGTCACCTAAGTTCGGTCTGAATAAAAGTTCTGAAGGGAATTATCAGTGTACTGGTTATAGCAGATGAGTGCTAGAAGTGTGATTATCCGATATGGGTACTATGCCGAAACTTCATCATCAACATTTTCTTTGAATAAGTAGAAGTTTATCCCTGCCTGTACGATATATTTCACATTTCAACAACGAGGGCTAGGGAGTGCCATGGTCTCGGAGTTGCGATTCCCTCTTTAAGGGCGAGCACGGTTTTTGCGAATTGCGCCATGTTCTTGGTGTAGATGTAGCCGGAGATACGATGGAGACATCCTTGTTATGCTAGATGCGGTAATAACTTGATGAAGAGGACAGGCCCCTGCCTAAAGCTTGTTGCTTAGCCGGGGAGACCAAAACTCAAGGAAAAACATCTGCAAATTGCTGCATACGAAGAGAAAGGAGGTAGTTTTCGGTTCATTTGGTGTTGTATATCCGACCGTCTCCAGCGGTTGGTGCCGGGTATTGTGAATTTAGGCAACAAGGTGAGGAAAATTGGGACACGAGGAAGAGGCGAACTCGACCTTAAAATCGACAGGAACTTGATCTGTTCATTGAACAAGTTGCACGCTTTGTATTTCGATTACGCAAGTTTAAAGCTTCTAATCTATAGATCTTTAATACTCGAGCGCCTAACACTCACAGGTATCTTATGGGTGGGTTTAGTTGGTGGCTTGGGCTTAGACTCGGTCTTTGTCATATGAATTTCTAATTTGGAGAACTTATGATTTTGGTGCCTAACACTCACTAGGGGTGATTGGTTTCTGTTCCGATCCCACCCAGGAATTGGGAACCGGACCACCTGGTCTTTGAGCTGTACTGAATTGGTACTTGGCCGACGAGACCAGCGGCCAAGTTGAGGGTCCAGCTGAGGAAGAAGTCGGAGAGCACGGCCACGGGAGCGAGAGCCGGTGGCTGAGGCCTAGGTGCAGAAGCATGTGGTTCTGCGCTGGGTAGGGTAATAGCAATATGTGTGGAGGTGGAGACCCCGTGGAGATGAAGAAAATTAAAAAGTGATGTTTATGTTGATTTCTCTTTGAGAAAATCAGTATTCCTAACCCCTTCATAGGAATTTTATGGTGGGTTTGGTTGGTGACTTGGGCTTAAACTCAGTCTTTGTCATCCGAATTTTCAATCTCATATAGGCTTTTACTGAGTTCGATCGAGTTGAATGGACTTGGTGAACAACTTGCAGGCCCAATTGATTAGATTTAGCCTAATCATCTCCATCCATTTCCTTTAGGATGGTAAGATAACTTGTCTCTTGTGCGGCCCATACCGTATGGGCCATACCCAGTCCAAAAAGGGTCTCTTTTTTTTTTTTTTTGCTAAAATATTTCCAGTTATGAATGTTTGGCACTGACCAAAAAGTTTAATGGAAAATGTTTTCAAGAACAAGAAAATTCCTGGAACTTTTTTCGATAGGACGGTGGCAGCCGGCCATAAAACGGGTCTTCAATTGCCAGACTCAGGTAGCTAGTTGCGGAACCCATGTCCCTCAGGGGTGAACACGAGTCCCCTGGCCGGGGCCAGGTGGAGGCGGGACTAGAGGGAACTCAAGAAGGCAAAAATCCTAGATAATCTCGAAGTAAGACATTTCTGTCGTCCATCCAAGTCAATCATCATCGCGTGCTCGACAAGCCTTCTCCTTTTCCTTTCTTTCCTTGAAAGGATTTTCCTTGAAAGGACAATACTTTGCTTGTGGGGACCGACTCACGGGACGACAATAAACACGACTAACCCGGTGCCATCTTCACACCGTGAGGGGGGAAGACTTCAAATTCGGACCATACTCATCATCACCTCGTTCTTCACGAGTCTCGCAAAAAGCCTTGTGAATCGCCCCAGAAGAGGCCTCTCGCTCGTTTTTCTTGCTCTTCTTTCTGACGTTGATGCGGTCAAAAATAGCATAGCAATTCCCCACACGAGGGACGAAATCTTGGACTATCTAGATGCAGCGTCTGTTCAAAGCCTGAATTTTCAATGAACTTGTCGGCCAAGACAGAGGAGGAGACAAGCAGCAGCAAATGCTGACCCCAGAAACCTCGTCGATGCATCATCACTCGACACACGTTTTCAATCCCCAATCCGATCTAACGACCCGCCGGCCATTGCTTTTAGATTAAAACAGTTTTTAGTGGAATGAACTCGCAATTGGAATGATGGGATTTTCTCTTTTGCTAGTCCAACTTGGATTTTGGCTGGCTTCGAGCTAATATGGGTTTCGATGTTTAGGACTGAATTTGCATTCGGAGTATCGTTCACGAAAGATGCTTAGACACACATGCAAATCGGTTCAATAGCGTCGAGTTGATTTTACTGACTGATAAAAGCTTCATTATCAAGATGTCCACATATTAAAAAAAAAATTACTTAACCTCTGTAGACGTTGCTCACACTTTGACTTTTTCGTTGAAATTCGTGCCGTTTGATTCCTCTCCATATGAGATGTGCACGAATTCTTTTAATGATTATTGTTAGGTCACTAATTTAAGCAAATAAATAGAGCAATAGAATTTATATTGGGCTGTTCTTTCAAGTCTTATATAATCAATTCTTTGAAGAATGGACATAACTAATCATTTAGTATAGAGAAAATATTTAACATGGTCATTATCGTATGTAACTTAGGTTTTAGGATTTTTCCTGTTTTTCTTTCTTGCCTGTTTTCTTGAAGTAGCTGTCGGCCTGGTCCATGCATTTGCAATTGTCAATTTGGTCCCCAAACTAAACTAAATTAGGCCCTTAAACTCTTCGAAAATTACCAAAGTGGTCCCTCATTTGCATTGTCCAAATATATCTTCTGTTAAGTTTTTGTCCGTAATGACCCTCACAAATCCGACATTGACAATTTTCGTAAACAAGACCAAGTAAACGAATTTGACATGACAATGGCCACATGCTGCCGCGAGACCAAAAGAAATCTCGTCGGATGTCTAATGACCAGACATGTTGTCACACGTCGGTTTTTAATGGCCATAAGGACAGAAAGCACATTTGGGCCAATGATACGAATTTGTGTATTGGTGAGACGTATTCTTTCTTTTTTTTTTTTGAGATGTAGGCGTTCATAGGGAAAGGTTTAAGATTTAATGCAGGATTATCCTTTGAGCAAATGTGACGTGCGACTAGAAGTGAAAACAAATTTACCAAAGATGTGGATGCAATGAAAGATTCAAAATGGTTTCTATACATGTGTACGTGTATATTACGTTTTGAAACGTTCAGCAAAACTTAATTTTTTTTATTTGTCTTTTTTCGATGAGTAAAGCGAATTTTTAATGATGCCATATCTTAATGGAGAATTCCAAACTGGTACGTTTATGACAAATTTACCCTTCATTAAATTTGACTATTAAATTGCTAAGTTAGATGATAAGTGACAGTTGACGGGTGTATCAATTTGAGGTTTTACTCTTCGTTTGTTATAAATGAATCAGTTTTGTGTTTTTCATAACGTTGATTCAATCGCTTATATTGTTTGAAATAATTAGCCAATGAAAAATGTTTTTATTACTAACAATAATTTATGTCTAAATTATTTTCAAGGAAGTTGACATTTATTTTTCATCCATTCGTTCTTACAAGTGATATTGTAATCATTTTTTGACAAATATTTTGTAAATAATTCTTTTTTCACGAAACAAATAGAGCCTGAATTTGCTAACCTGAATTCTCTTCATTTTATTTCAGTTCATTTAGAACTGCCAAAACAACAATAAAATTAGATTGCTTCCTTTTCTTTCCTTTCTTTTCTCTACGGAGATCATCGTCATTGTCGTCATCCGAATCCTTTCTGTACCATCCTAATCACTCCATCTCAACTTGAGTACGAAAGCGAACAAGACAAAGAACTTGAGCCGAAGATTGCTACATCACGCATCAGGGCCCACCTGATGCTGTGAGACCTGATCACGGATTGTTGCGTAATAAGGTTAATTGATCTAATTTGTTAAGGTACCAATTTAGGAGCAAGTACGGTCCAAATGTAAATAAAAGGGAATAAAGGGGTGAGAGTTATAAACATGAGAATAGAAAAGGGGACAAATAGCACAAGAAAACCTTAAACCATGTCCATTGAAATGTAAATATTCAATTTTTTCTTTTTTTAATTTTGTGTCATCAGAAATCTTAAATTTACCCACTTAATACATATACACCCAACTTTTCTTTTTTGTGTTATGAAAAATATCCAAACTTATATTCTCTATTTCAATTCCATCGTTGGGTATATTGTTCGAAATTTTTTATGATACTTGTTGGGGTATTTATGCTACGGTCTATAATGACATAAAATAAAGTTCGGGATATATTTAAGGGTTTTTTTTTGTGGTATTAATTCTCAAAAAATTAAAAATTATGGAGTGCATCAATAAGAAATCAAAAGATTCAGGTCAGCCATTGACTACTCGTGGGATTGGCAACTAATGCTTGCTTTGATTTGTTTAACCTGTCCTTTGACTATTAAAACGGCCACCAACCAACTCCTCCCTTGTCCCTGTGCTGTAGATACAGACGCGTGGCATGTTCCTGTGCAGACAAAAAGGGCTCCGCTCTGCTGTACTCCTCAGGTCTGTTCCTCTGTTTATGTTCTGTTTCCCTTGTAGTTTTGCTTGTCTTGTGTGTTAATCTTTGCTGCAAAATATTCCATAAACAAAACGAATCAATTGGCTTCCAAAGTCATTTTCTGACATGGGAGTTTGGACTTTCTTGCATTTCACTTGATGTTGGCTCTGCTGAGTCTGTCAATAAAAACCTATAAATTCAACTCAAAAAAAAAAGTACACATTTGGCAGATTTGAGAGGACCATCCTAGATTTTATCAATAAAAATAGAAGAAAAAGAAAAGATAACCGATGAGTTTTCGCAATTCCGATAGCTGTCATTATCCGTTAGATGGATTTTTATGCTAGCATTATTGTTAGGGTTCGACATACAATCATAATGAAATAAAGAATAAAAAAAAAAATAGATCAAGACATACAATTTTATCTTGACTTACCTTTAAACTTGGGCTACATCTAGTAGAGAATATCATCATAATTAACAATTCATACCTCTCTATTTCACATCTCAATTACAAGAAACAGATATTATATATAATCAGTAAGTATTCATGAGCCTAATTTATCAATAAAATATGGCTTCAAACTATAAAAACCTTTTGGCGGCTCGGGCCCGGATTACCGCTTGCTTACCGAGGAGCAATCTTGTCGATGAGGAGTATAAATAATATCCCAATAATCATCACATTAAATTATTAGCTGGAAAATTTGCAATTTGTCCTAACTCTTTTCAAAGTTCGATTCTTGGTAATGGCAAATTCTAAAACCATGGGGCTGGCTTTTCTGAAAGTGGCGCTGGACAGGGGAAGTCTTCAAAGGCAAATTGTCCTCCTTTGGTGTACTTGCCAAGCAACTCACGAACCGGCACCACCTATTTTACCCTTTACTGCCTTTTCCATCTTTCTCATGTTGAACACAGCACACACTTTTCTTGATTTCAGACAGCCTTAAAGGAACACAAACCCAATTTCTAGAATGAATCCAAGTACCCACCCGGACAGAAGAAGCAGAAACAAAAAAACACGTTGCTGTGTCAAAGCTATGATCAAGAATCTGGTCAACGTGGGCGGCTCAACAGCTCCTACCTTGCCAAAATCTTTTCTTCTCTCTCCCCCCTGCATTCTTTCTTCGCTAAAAACCGCGAGAGATTGACCACTGTTTTGGGATGATTTGTTTATTAAGAAAAAAATTTTATTTTATGTTTGCCCAGATTAAAGAACACGAGAATTCGGAGAAGCTAACGTGCACTCGCTCCAAGGTGGGGTGCCTTTTGGTCTACATGCAGGCGCTGGGCTTCGACGGCAACTCGAACATTTTCTACTTCACACAAATATTGAATTGGAACTGAAACATCCTCTGGGTTGATTTTTTATCGTTTGTTCTCCTTCTGCATGGTTGCGGCTAGATTCCTGCACCCGATCACCGCTGTATAGCTCAACCAAGAAGAAGAAGAAGAAGCAGAAGAAGAAGAAGAAGAAGAAGAAGAAGAAGAAGAAGAAGAAGCTGAAGAATAAGAAGAAGAAGAAGAAGAAGAGAGAGAGAGCCGGTAATTATCATGTTAGAGGAGGAAACTGATCCTTGGCGGATCATCCTTTTTGCTTTCTTGGTGTTTCTTGGAGGTAATTCTTTCGAACTCTTCCCGGTTCTTGAACTGTCAGTCTTCATGTTATGGTAAAATTCGGAATTTAGGCTCATATCCCAAGTGGGTTTTAGAATTCTTGAAAATCCCAATCATGAATCTCTCGGAATTCCCCTGCTTTTTTTTTTTTTCTTTCCGCGTTTTCACATTGCTTCCTTCGAAATTCGCAAATTGGAATAGAAAAATTCTCTCGTTTTCCAGAGGATGATGCATTCTTGTTTTCTGTTAAAAAGCAGTTAGTCTGGTCCTTGGAAATTCTTTGGAAACGGACAGGGTAGTCCTGTTGGATCTGAAATCATTCCTTGAAGATTCCAATAAGGTGAACAGAGGTCATTACTCTGAATGGAACCTTAGTAGCTCAAACCCGTGTGATTGGAAGGGCATCACGTGCAATTACAACAGGGTCACTGGCGTGAACCTCTCGGGGAGCAGCATCTCGAAAACCTTGTTCTTGAATTTCTCTGCCTTGACAGAACTCTCTCATCTTGATCTCTCGTCGAACACCCTCAGCGGGCAGATTCCAGCTGATTTGAGCCACTGCAACAACCTTGTGTACCTCAACTTATCGCACAACATTCTCGACAGCGAACTGAGCTTGACTGGTTTGAGCAACCTGCAGACGCTTGACTTATCGAAGAATCGCATCAGAGGCGGGATTCAGACAAGTGTTCCCGCAATCTGCAACAGCTTGGTGGTTCTGAACATTTCGGAGAATAACCTCACCGGTAGCATCGAGGATGTCTTCGATCGATGCGATAAGTTGCGGTATCTTGATTTGAGCATGAATAATTTCAGCGGGAGGATATGGAAATGGTTTGGAAGGCTTCAGAAGTTCATTATATCTGACAACCATTTGAACGGAAATATCCCCGCATCGAGTTTTACGGCTAATTGCAGTTTAGAAGTCCTGGATATATCCGGAAATCATTTCTCAGGGCAGTTTCCAGGAGAAATTTCGAACTGCCAGGGCTTATTCATATTGCATCTTTGGGGAAACAACTTCACGGGCCCAATTCCTCCAGAGATAGGGTCGATCGCCAGTCTTGAAGCATTGTTTCTAGGAAACAACAGCTTTTCAAGAGATATTCCTGAATCTCTGCTCGACTTGAAGAACTTGGATTTTTTGGACTTGAGCAGGAATAACTTTGGGGGTGAAATACAAGGGACTCTTGGGAAGTTCAGACAGGTCAAGTATCTGGTACTGCACACAAATTCCTACACTGGTGGATTGTATTCGTCTGGTATTCTTAATCTGTCTAATGTTGTCAGATTAGATCTGAGCTTCAACAATTTTTCTGGTCCACTGCCTTCTGAAGTATCGCGAATGCCGAATTTGAAGTACTTGACTCTTGCTTACAACCAATTCAATGGAAGCATACCCTTGGAGTACGGTGACTTTCTGCACCTCCAAGCGCTCGATCTCTCCTTCAATGAACTGACTGGGACGATCCCCTCGAGCCTTGGAAAGTTGAGCTCTCTTTTGTGGTTGATGCTGGCGAATAATCAGCTTGTAGGCGAGATTCCACCAGAAATAGGGAACTGCTCTAGCTTGTTATGGTTAAACCTGGCTAACAACAAGCTCTCTGGACATATACCACCTGAGCTATCGAATATTGGCCGAAACCCGATGCCCACTTTCGAATCAAACCAGCAAAGTGGCAGGATCATACCTGGCTCGGGCGAGTGCTTAATGATGAGGAGATGGATTCCTGCAGATTATCCTCCTTTCAGTTTTGCGTACGACCTTCTTTCCAGGAAAACATGTCGGAGCATATGGGACCAATTGCTCAAAGGAGTCTGGCTATTCCCAATATGCGCTCCCGGTACATTGGTCAGGACAAATCAAATATCAGGTTACGTTCAGCTCAGTGGGAATACCCTCTCTGGTGAAATTCCTTCTGATATTGGCAAGATGCGTAACTTAAGCATGTTACACCTCGGCGTCAATAACTTTTCTGGGATGTTCCCTCAGGAAATAGGAGAATTGCCCCTGATGGTTCTGAACATTTCCTTCAACAAGTTCTCTGGGGAAATTCCACGGGAAATAGGCGAGATCAAGTGCCTCCAGAATCTCGACTTGTCCTCCAACAATTTCTCGGGCACTTTCCCTGCGAGCCTGAACGATTTGACTGAGCTGAGCAAGTTCAATGTTTCCTTCAATCCATTGATATCTGGCGTGATCCCCACGACTGGGCAGTTAGCTACGCTTGAGAAAGAGTCCTTCCTCGGCGACCCTCTGTTGGTCCTTCAGTCTTTCCCTAATCGACCACCCCATCCATCGACAAATCCCATGGGATCAGGCCCGAAGAAGTCTCCGAATTTTAGGGTATTTCTGGTACTCTTTGCTCTGGTTGTTGTTTTCTTCGCATTTGGGATCTTATCATTCATACTTTTCTCGTGCGTCAAAAGCCCGCTTGACTTACCCGAATACCTGCTAGAAGAAATAAAGTACCGCCGTGAATTCGGATCGAGCTCGAGCAGTTCCTCCCCGTGGTTGTCCGAGTCGGTTCCAGTGATCCAATTAGTCAAGATAGCATTTACTTATGGTGACATTCTGAAGGCGACGAGCAATTTCTCGGATGAGAAAGTAATCGGGAAGGGTGGTTTCGGGACGGTGTACCGAGGCGTGTTGCCGGACGGCAGAGAGGTGGCCGTGAAGAAGCTCCAAAGAGAAGGCATCGAAGGGGAGAAAGAGTTCCAAGCCGAGATGGAGGTCTTATGCGGGGACTGCTTCGATTGGCCTCACCCGAATCTTGTGCCGCTCTATGGCTGGTGCCTCTATCGGTCGGAGAAGATACTAGTCTACCAGTACATGGAGGGAGGGAGTTTGGAGGATCTCATTCCTGATCGAGTGCACATGACATGGCAGAGGCGGATGAGCGCTGCGGTCGATGTGGCCCGCGCCTTGGTGTTCTTGCACCACGAATGCTACCTTCCGATAGTGCACCGCGATGTGAAGGCGAGCAACGTGCTGCTCGACAAGAGCGGGAGGGCCCACGTGACGGACTTCGGCCTGGCTCGGGTCGTGGACGTCGGGGACAGCCATGTCAGCACAATGGTGGCTGGCACGATTGGCTATGTAGCGCCTGAATACGGGCAGACGTGGAAAGCCACGACCAAGGGCGATGTATACAGCTTCGGGGTACTGATAATGGAGCTGGCCACGGGGAGGCGGGCGGTGGATGGCGGAGAGGAGTGCTTGGTGGAGTGGGCGAAGAGGGTAATGGGGAGTGGGCGCCGGTCGGGCCGGTCCACCATCCCTGTTGTGTTCATGGGGTCCGGACTGGCAGAGGGCGCCGAGGAGATGTGCGAATTGCTGAGGATCGGGACACGGTGCGCGGCCGAGTCGCCGCAGGCCAGGCCAAACATGAAGGAGGTGCTGGGTATGCTGGTCAGGGCATCAAGCCGTCAGGGCAGCCGTTCTCATGCCTCTTCACCACCTTCACTATGACCTGATTCAAAATCTTTTCTTAGTGTGCAGTTGGAGGAAACGTCCATAGCGGTTAGGATGATGTTTTTCGTCTTCTCAATTTTGTTGATCACATTCTTCTTGTACACAGGAACATCGGTTGATATCAATACAAAGATGAATATACAGTGACCTGCAGAAAAACAGAGGGTCTCCTCATGACAGAGTCGCTTCGGAGCAAATACTATGTGAACCAAACCAATGACCCGAGTCTGATCTGCAACACTAGAAAAACATGATCACTAAAGCTTGTTTATTGAAATTAGTCGGCAAAGGGTGAACGACAAACAAGCGACCAAAATATAGTGTTGTCGGAGTGTTTAGTAATTTCAAATTTAATTAAAGAGTTAGTTATTTGTTGCGTGTTTTCGTTTCGAAAAGTCGCTTGCGAGTTGCATAATAAACTGTCACTTGATTAGACGCTACAATGTCTGAGCCCCTCCTCGAGCAGATTCCTCCTTTTGCTTCTCAGCCTAGAATGTATTAGCAATTTGGGCTTCTTTCATTTCAAAAATTAGCTCAAATGATGAGGCTTTCCCTCATATTTATAAACTGATCATTCATCTTTTCCATAACTGATGTGAGATAAATCCGAATAATCTCCTCCTCACACATTATACTTAGGTTAGACCATCAACAACCCTCTCTGAGTGATTGTTGAGTCTAGATTTGGTAACTTGAGTTCTAAGACTACTTTGTTGGGGAGAGCCGAACAACACTAAAAACTTACCCATTCTAGGATCAATATCTTCCTCAAAACTAAACTAATTGAAATCAACTTAACCCAAGTAACAACAACAACATATTCTCACAATACAACTTCACACTATGTAAATGAAGACAAAGGCAACAACAACACCAAGATTTTACGTGATAATTCAACGCATGAAAAATCACGAGTCGCTAAAAGATTTCCATTGATCACCGAGAATAGTAGGATACATAAAGTGTTCTTTTCTAGTTATACATTAAATGCTTAACATTAATAACACAACAATATTTCATCGTTCACGAAATAGATTATCACAAATGGAGAAAGAAAATCCTAACCACAATTGGAGGAATTAGAGAAGGTTTTCAACAAACGGAACCGATCAACTTATAGTCCTTCGTCTCATGAATAACATACTTGAATTTGAGCCAATTTCAACAAGATATAGCCTTCTAATTGGGCCTGGAAGCCGCTGCCTTTTTCCTCCTGTCCTGCGTGCTCTCTCTCTCTCTCTCTCTCTCTCGGTGGAACACTGCCTCTCTCCTCCTGCGCTCACTCCACGGACGAAGCAGCCCATCTTGCTTTTCCTCTTTTTGCTTTTGACCTATTGACTTTTTTTCTCTTTAATTTTAATTTTACCTAGGCCCCACAAGGGCCGACCAAGCCAAAAAATCTCTCCCCTCCATCTCATGTGGGGGAGGAGAAGGTTGAACTAACTTTTGGCATGAAAAATGCTTAAAATCACTCTATGCACGCTTACGTGGCCAAGGCAAACTTTGATGTTGATGTTTATACAGCTGTTGTTTGCTGATTGAGGATGCCTATAGTATAAGGCGTTTGATGAAATGGGTGAGAGGAATTATGTTTCTTGGAATGCGCTAATAACTGGTCACATCCAACCGACCAAAAAAAAAAAAAAAAAAAAAAAAAACTGGTCACATCCATAATAGGAAATTCGTGGAACCTCTCGATTTGTTTAGGGAAATGCAGGCTGATGGGGTCAAATCGACCAAGGCCGGGCTTTATTGGCTTGTGCTCACTTGGGGATAAAGGTGAGTATGGTACGAATTCACTCGATCCATCCCTTAGTCCTAAGATCAAATTGATCTGCAATTTTTGGAATTGATGATTGACTCTATTAAGCCTGAGACTGAGGATTAGACCGATACAATAAATTTGATCCGGTTCTCAGGATTAATTGATAATTTTTTTATTTAATTTTTGTACTTTCTGAAAAGATAAATTTATCATTTCAAATCATATATCCATCGATAATGCGGCATTGTGCAACTAAATTATAAATATCGGTACATATTTAACAAATTTAAGATAAGACGACAATAAAAACTTCACACTTGCTAAAAGTAAGATATTATTAAAAAAGATTAAGATAGCCCATAAAGATCTAGGATAAGATGGGAAGTTGAGTAGTGAGCTGGGAAGTTGAGTGGAGTGAGTGTCAAGTGGGAAGTTGTTTTTATTTTTTATTTTGACAAATTGAAAACTAAGAGAATAAAGAAGACTGAAGAGAACGAGCACTGGAGGAGGACGTCATGAGAAGCCGTTTAATGTTGTTGACGCCGTTTGACTTAGGTTTTCCCTTTAGAATATATAAAAAAATATAAAAAATATATTAGATATATAATATATAACATATTTTGGATATATATATATTTATATATTTATATATATATAGTTGGGGTTGATCTGGGTTGGATCGATCCTAAACTCCTAGGACTGAGGACTAACCAACATAGTGTTGGTCCAGGGATTCCAGGACCGAGGACCGATCTGGTCCTCCTGGGAATGGGACCAAGACCGGTAGGGTTGGGCTGATCCAGGGTCGGTCCAGGGTTAACCGTGGACCGATGCTCACCCCTACTTGGGAGCTTTGCGTCTCGAAAGTGGATTCATGAGTATATTCACTGCCACAGATTAAGTTTGAATGAGTTTTTGGGTACTGCACTCGTGGACATGTATGCTAAATGTGGAGCTGTAATGGAGATGGAGAAGGTTTTTATGGCAATGAGAGTAAAAAATGTCTATACATGGAATGCCTTGATTTCGGGATTCACCATGAACGGACGTGGTGAAGCTGCTTTACAGGCTTTCTCTAGAATGATAATGGAGAACCTAAAGCCAGCTGGTGTCACATTTTTGAGCATATTGTGCGCTTGCTGTTATGAAGGTCATGTTGATGAGGACAAGAGGTACCTTAAGATCGTGAAGGAGGAGTTTGGATTGCGTCCGGAAATTGAACATTATGGATGTATGGTAGATTTACTTGGTCAACCCGGATTGTTTAGTGAACCTCTACATCCAGTCCAAAATATGGACTCGAAACCAGATCCAATTATTTGGAGAAACTCTCCTAGGTGCTTGGCAGACCCATCGGAATGTTCCATTGGGCAGGCATGCAGCGAGGAAGCTTCTTGAGTTGGAGCCTACTAATGCCGAAAATTATTTTTTGCTTTCAAATATATATGCTCAGGATTCTATGTGGAATGAAATAGTGCAATTGAGTGCAGCGATGAACCAAAAAGCACTTGCCAAAGTGGCTGGAGCAGCTCAATTGAAATTGACAATGTAGTTTATGAATTTGTGGCATCAGATTGTCTTAAACTGGAGGTACGGGACTTGTTTGACGACATAAGGAAGGAACTGAAGCAGGTTGCTTATGCTGCAAAACACTGGCTTGGCCTTGTATGATATTGAGGAAGGGGAAAATAAAAGTTCTGTCGCATTTCACAGCGAGAAAAATGCTTCGGCATTTGACCTTGTGAAATCTCCTACTGGCTCAACTCTAAGAATAGTTAAGAATCATAGAGTTTGTCAAGACTGCCATGGTTAAGTTAGTTTCATTGGTATATAACATAGAGATCGGCCTTCGAGATAGAAATCAGTTCCATCATTTTGCTGGAGGCTCATGTTCCTGTAGAGATCACTGGTGACATCATCCATTACGGCTGATGCCAGAAACTGCTTGTTCTTGCGTCTGCCTCTTTTTTTCCCAGGATACATCTGGTGGGAATTTGTAAATGGAGCTTGATCTATTGTCATTGTTCATCTGCACAAGATGAATTGCTTAAGTGAGGGGTTAGCAGCCAAGTCTGGTTCTTGTGTCTACAATATAAAGCCACTTGGTTCACGCTTGTGGTTTAATAGCAGGCTGGAGGACCTGAAACGAAGATTTTTTGCTCTTTGTGGAGAAGAAGATGACAATCGAGAACTTATTGCTCCCTTTACAAATATGTATGTTTCTCTGCCCTCTCGGAGGAC
The DNA here is from genome assembly GCA_016097605.1 of Eucalyptus guilfoylei. Classification (NCBI taxonomy): domain Eukaryota; kingdom Viridiplantae; phylum Streptophyta; class Magnoliopsida; order Myrtales; family Myrtaceae; genus Eucalyptus; species Eucalyptus guilfoylei. The sequence goes on from CM027861.1 coordinate 3,710,741, forward strand.
TTCTTCTTCTTGTCCTAACTGGTAAGCATGCTAAATATTTTCATAAAACTCTAGATATTACTATTGTTATGTTTAATATATGAATTATTCTTAGGTCCACTGCCATTGTGATCTATCATTGTATATTCGCCATTGGATTAATGACATATGTGTTTGGAGCTAGTTTTGCAACCAAACCTGTCCACATATCAACTGTCCAATTGTGAATGCGCAAACAATTCTTATGCCAGTAGTGGACCTAATGAAAATCCTTAATATATTAGAGACGTGATATATCCTCTATGGAGATTGAGAAATTCTGGGAGTGTCATGATGATCAGCCACTCGGAGCAAATAAAGGGACCCAACTAGCCAGATTGATAGAGGGAGATACATGCCATAACGATAGTTGAAAAAGTATGTTTGAAAAATGAACTAGGAAAAGTACAGGCAAATCCTGCACAGCACCTTATTCGAAGTACTGGCCGGCAAAGCAAAGATAAGGCCGTGTCACTAGAGGCTTGTTTGGAATTTTTACTGAGCATGTGGTTGCTGCGACATCTTCTCCCCTCCACTTTGGGCTGCTGATCTCCTATAGTCTCAAACCATATCTCCTATAGTCTCCAACCATAATGACCCAATCTCTGCACAGTGATTTGGTCGAGACGCTGAATCATCTCAGCTGTCAAGTGGTTTTGCTGCCTCCCTCCTTGCATCTTCTGAAGAATGCATCAAATCCAACAACTGCATCTTCATAAGTGGAGGTCACACTCATGATTCCATTCTTATTGGCTTCTGAGCTACTCAAATTCTTGAGACTCTTGAGACTACAGAGTTTTAGGGGGCGTTTGGTAACGTTTCTGTTTCTGGGAACAATTTCTAAGTATTTTAAGTCGTTTGGTAATTGTTTAAAATTTCAATTCCCGGAATAGATTTGCATTTGGTATCGCTATGAAAATTTCTAATCCAACTCAATTTTTTATAATTATTTAATAATTTTATTACTTTTTTCTTCTTTTTTTTCCTTCTTTTCTTTCTCTTCTTCTCCTTCAAGTCTGCTGGTCACCGGCCTTGGGATGACCAGCAACCGGCCAAACGAGGGCCGACAACCACGTTGGAGTGTTGCTAGCCCTCGGCGAGGCCGCACTTCATCGGCTGAGCCTTGCTCAGCTAGGTGAGGCTCACCGGTGGCCGGGGGAGGCCCGAGCAAGGCCCGCCTGGACATCGGCGAGGTGAGCCTCCAGCAAGCTCGCTGGACCTTGCCTTGGCCTGACGAGTCTCTGACGAGCTTGCTAGACCTCGCCCAACCGGTGATCGGCGGCAGCGGGTGGCAACGCCATGGATGGCAACGGCAGCAGCAATGGCAATTGAAGAAGAAGAAAGAGGAAAGAAGAAAGAAAAAAGAAAAGAAAAGAGAGAAAATAGGTTGGTTGATTCTAGAATTGTTTCCGGGAACAAAGAATCAACTTTTGTTTACTTCTCGATTCTATTCCAAATTTACTTCCGGGAAAAATTTTACCAAACGAATTTTTGTTCCAAATCTACTTTCGGAAACAAAAGAATATTATTACTGTTTGGTAAGTTGCCAAACAAAGCCTTATTATCTTTGAACCACTTCCTTACTTTCTTCTTCAATTGAAAATGGACTACCCAAGAACTCAGCAGATAACTTCACGTGGCCTGAAGTGTCTCTCTTAACATCTTCATACTCGAAGAAAAGCACTTTCCCTGGTTCCTCTAGACTTGCTCTGTAATATCCCCATCACATGATCCCAAAAGGGTCTTGCAAGAGAAACCCTCTGCGGAGTTTCTCAACCGCCTCTTCTAAAGAAATTGATTCTATCTTTCCCACCTTTACCTTCTCTGCCAGGAAAATCCGAAGGGAGACAATAACATCACCAACATCTCTAGTTACATAAACTACCTTAGAGCCACTCCTAGTGATGGAATCCGGTAGTGCAATGCAATGCAAGATATAAGAGTTGCGAGAAGTCATGGAGAGGGAACGGAATTCAAACTAGTAATTGGGTCATTCTGGTTCACTGCAATTCCAAGAAAGGCATTCTTGTGCCCATAGGTTCTTTGTTAAGATATTCATCGACAAGAGCAGAGGAAGAACCCATTGTTGAAGAAGTTTCACTCGCAAGGTTTTGGGTTAAGGGGATTGTACGGAAATGAGAAGTTTCAAGGTGATTGATAGAATTGTGTTTGAACTGAAAGACTAAGGGCTTGTTTGTTTTTGTTCCCATTTCTTTGTTTTTCTATTCTTTTGTTCCCTAAAACAAAATAAGAACAGAAATTCGTTTGATAACGTCTATTAATTTTTTTTTATTCCTCATAATAAAAAAGTAGGCTGGGGAATAGATTTGGAACAGAAACAAAAAATTAAAAAAAAGTAGTTTTTTGTTTTCGGGAACAATTTCTAGAAATAAGTCTTTTTTTCTTTCTTTTTATTCTTTTCTTCTTATCTCTTGCCACCCCTTGCCCTTGTCGTCCGCCATACGCCAGCTACCGCTGGCCGCCCACCGCCCACTGCTAGTTGGCGGCTAGAGAAGAAAAAAGGAAAAAAAGAAAAGTCTAAAAAATTATTAAAAAATTAAAAGAACTTCTACATTATAAAAAATTTGTAGGTCGTACCAAACGTATTCCTATTTTTTTTTCTATTCCAAGAATAGAAATTTTATATAGTTACCAAACACGTTCTTTTGTTTAGAAATTATTTCGGGGAGTAGAAATAGAAAAAGATTATTTCTGAAAAGAAATCGTTTTCTAGAACGAAATATTATCAAACGCACCCTAAGGGCCTATTTATTAATGTTCCTATTTCTTTGTTTTTCTGTTCTTTTATTCCCAGAATAAAAAATGAACATAAATTTGTTTGGTGATGTCAACTAATTTTTCTATTTCCTAGTTTAAAAAAGTAATCGAGGAATAGATTTTGAATAGAAACAAGAAGTAGAAAAAAAAGTAATTTCTTGTTTCGGAAAACAATTTCTAGAAACAAATCATTTTCTTTGTTTTCTTTGTTTTGTTTTCTTCTTATTTCTCACCACCCCTCGACCCTCATCGTTTGTCGCCCCCCAACCGGCCACCAATCGCTGCCACTATTGATTGCTAGTCGCTAGCCTCTACCGCGCCGCCAACCGAGAAGAAAAAAGGACAAAAAGAAAAATCTAAAAAATTATTATAAAATTAAAATAAATTTTACTTTACAAAATAATTTGTGAATTATACCAAATGCATTCATATTCTTTTTTTATTTCAAGAATAAAAATTTTGTTTAGTTACCAAATGAGTTCTTTTACTTAGAAATTTGTTCCAACGAATAGAAATAAAAAAAAAAAACTATTTCATAACAGATATATTACCAAACGCACTCTAAGAGAGACAAATTGCATATGTATGTCCTCTCATTCCCCAATTCGTGTTGATCTTTTGCATGGTTAAAACTTATGGAAGGTATCTTTGTTAAGTCCATATAAGGGAAATTATGTAGTATTATGATGATGTTTGCTCTGTATCAAGTTAATTATTGTTGTACCTTCATGCTTTATCTTTCCTCAAGTGAATTAATTGTAATCATAAAAGTATAGGTGTTTCTAGTTTTGTAGTTATGGGCTTGATAAGTTAAGTAGTATCAGTGGGGGGTTCGCCCCGGTGGCCACCCTTCCAACTTGGAAGGGGGAGGTTGGGGGTTCAAATCCCCACATTCTCAGGAGGGAGTGGGGTGGTGACGATTTCAGGAGTGGGTTTCGACTCCCACGCCCTACAAGGAGGCAGGGCAAAAGTCTGAGAGTGAGTGTTAGGGTAGGATTAGAGTAGGACTGACAAAAAAAAAATAGCATTGATATCGACACATAATACGCAATACACGACACGGCACGACATGTTGACACGTTATTTCTATAAAAAAAGAAAGAAAAAGAATTCCAACACGTTGGGACACATTATATATTTTGTATATTTTTATATATACATAATAAGTTATTATTTTTATGATTATTTCAATAGAATTAATTTAATTCAAATTCACTAATAAATAAATAATAAAAAAGAGTCTAGAATAAATTTACACTACAAATCGTGAATCATGGGAAGTAAGAGTTAAAAGAGAGGAGAAGACTACATATTTGTTTCCTCCTTTATTATTTTTATTATTTTATTATATTTTTACATATTTACATTTTGACCTTTCATTTATTGAAAATTTTAAAAATTGACCTAGTATATTAGAATCAAATATCGAAATTTTGGACTCGTGTGTCATGAGAATTGACCATGTGTTGGATTTTCTGACACTTGTTGATCTCGTGTTTGACACAACACGAAGACTTTTGGAGAGTATTGATGCTTCCCAGTTGATAAGGGCCTGTTTGGCAATGTTCTTTTTTTGTGTTCAATTTATGTTTTTTTTGTTCCAGGGAACAAAAAAAAAAAACAGAAATGCGTTTGTTTGCGTTTTTGTTCCAAATCTATTTTTTTGTTCCCGGGAACAAATTTGGAACAGAAACAAGAAATAAGAAAAACTTGTTTCTTGTTTCCAGAACACTTTCGAGAAACAATTTTTCTCTCTTATATATTTTTCTTCTCTTTCTTTTCTTCTTCTTTTCTTCTTCTTTTTTCTTTGGCCGGTCGCCGGTCTCAGCCATGGCTAGTGACCGGTTGTCGAGGGCCGGTAACGCCGTCAAGGGCCGGCGACCTCGCCGGAGCGTCTCCGGCCCCAGACAAGGCCGAGCATCGCCGAGCCTCACCGGCCGGCGACCGGCCAAAAGGAAGAAAAAAGAAAAAAGGAAAAATAAAATAAAAATATTAAAAAATTAAAAGAAACAAAAAAATTATACAAGTTTATCAAACGTGTTTATGTTCTTTTTCTATTCTAGAAACAAGTTTACCAAACACGTTCTTCTGTTAAAAAATTGTTCCCCGGAACAGAAATAATTTTTTCTATTTCTGTTTCCTGAAACAATTTTTGAACATAAACGTTACCCAACGCACCCTAAGTACATATATACTGAATATGGAGCCAAAAGGGAAAGATTATTGAAAGCTAAAAATGGTCACATGGATGCTAAGAGGTGGTATTATCAAGTATCAAGACCTAATATGGTGATTAAATCCATCGCATACCTAAAGACAACGTAAACTATTATGCTAAGGTCCATAAAAAGACATATTCAGCTCACATGTTTCCTATTCGTGATTAGTTTTTCAATCACATCGTTCACAAGATGAAAGCACACTACATGTTTTCTTGCTTACTACTTGATGCATTTTACTTCTCTTGAGAAACGCTATTTAGTAAATGATATAGCGCAGTATGGATGGACATTTTGGACATATTCATTTCTCTCACGTTTCAAATCCGTTTGTCAAAACACGCCTTGAAATTGCGCCAAATTTTATGTTTCAATCTTAAAATATCTGTCAAAACACAGCCCCCAAATTGTACTCCATTGTACATTCCAATCTGGATATACAGTTTAGCCCACCCTTTTCCCTGGTTACATTTTGCACTTATAAGCCTACTGATTTTTCAAGCAATGGAACCCGAGCATCTTTCCAACGGCAAATACTTGTCGGGACTCGGTCCATGAAGTACTGGATCAATCACAACAACTATCATGCACCGTGGGGCGACTTGGGTTCCCGTGATATCCCGCTGCTGTAATTGCACCCGGTCGTCCGGCTTGGGTCCCGGCAAAGACTTTCTTCTCTGCAGCTCCCGTCTCTCCAGGTTGTTTGCGCTAATCAATGCATGATTGAGAGGGATGGATTGCGTTTTTCCACGCCTCATGCAAAGTGGAGCTCGTGAATTCAGGCACCGGGAGAAGACGGGTCAGAAGAGATGGCTGACGAGGTGACCGCACCATAGACCAGTTCACGTGAGTCGTCTCAGTCAAGGCAAATTAAATGCTATTGTCTTCTCTGGTTTGAAATTGCAAAGCTGCATCTCAAAAAGAGGCTTTTTGGTATTTCGTTAATGCAGCTATCTCTGGTAGAAAATAGCACTTAGTCATTGTCTTTAAGAGGAAGCAACATTCTTTTGAGAAAAGGGACATAAGAAGATCTCCTTATATGCATTGGGAATACAGACAAGCGAATCGATAAAATAATCGGAAGGAAAGGATATAACATACTAAATTTACACAATTTGGTCCAAATGTCGGTACTTACATCTACAAGGAGAATAACATATAATTTCATTATAGAAATTAGCGATACAATGGAGATTACAATCACTCACTCGAGCACTTCAAACACTCTCTCGATATTTTCTAGACCTCAGTTACACCCTATAACTCATTAGGTGTTTAGCCCCTCACAACTCCTAATAAAATCTCATTCAAGGAATTACACAAATTCTAATTACAAGTATTTAACTAGTAAATCACTATAGGGGTGTAAGTACAAGAAAGTTTCCCTCTATTGAGAGATCCTACGTTTTGCTTGAGGAAGCTCTAACTCTCTCGTCCTCTCTTCCCCTTTTATACACAATCAAGGGCCCCTTCATATATTATAATTTATTGTCCAAAAAATCTCCACATGTTAAAATTGATGTGGAAACTACAACGAAATTAAAATTGAAAAGAATAAAAGGACACATAAATTTACGTGAAAATCTTTGTAAAAGAAAAAATTATAAGGAGAGGATCAAAATCCATTGTAAAAGTTCAAGAATTACAAAAGATGGTTAAAAAATCTAAAAGTTTTTCAGTTTCAGCTTCTTAACCTGATAACGTAAGAAAAACAATTTTTATATTACTTCTAAACCCTAACGTTGGTTCAAACCTAAAGAGAATTCAAGATATACTCAACACCACATTTATTATAGCATGAGAGCAGATGAAGATAGTGGATGAAAGACAAACTTGTCGGCTCCCTCCATAATCATTTGTCGGCTCCTTCAATTATTGTATAGGAAGTGGGATTTCCACATTTGCTGGCTAAGCAAATCTCTCCTCTAATTCGACCAAAAAAAAAAAATCTCTCCTCTAATCCGGTTACAGCTCCGATAGTGCCAAGGAAAGAGTCAATAGAAGACACATTTTCTCTTTGAAGCTTTCTTTCTCTTCTACGGATGCAGAGAGAGAGAGATGCAAAGGGAAATCTACGCCCAATCTTCTTCTTCTCACGATTTTGGCCGATCGTAAATGCAATCATGTGCAGCTGGACCGAAGAAGAAGTCCCCCAAAATCATGAGGTCAACTAATCTAATTTAGTTTAGACCGAGTATTTTTCAATGGGCTCAAACTCGAGATATATCTAACAATATGTTTGATTTTGTCAATGATACTAATTATTAATTAATTACAAATCACGAGGCCAATCAATCTAATTTATTTTATACCGAGTATTGTTCAATGGACTCAAACTCATGTTTTATTTAGTTTATGATACTAACCACTGATTAATTACAGAATGAACATATTTCGGAAATTCCCTAATGGAAACGGAATATTTAGGAAATGCCCTAGAGATTTGTAGTTTTTATCTGAGGAGGGCATCTTGACAGATAATTCTGCTTGCAACAAAACAACGGACAAAACAACGGCCGATGCTCCAAATTTTCTGCCTTGATCAATGATAATATTGTAATAAGAGGGGTAAAAGGAATCATCCCTAGGCCTTAATTATCAGCAACGCTCAGAACGGGATTGAAATGTTAGGACTTATGATCCGAGTTGAGTGAAGTGAGGCTCTGCAAAGCTTCTTGGAGCAGCTTTTCATCGGCTTCGTCTCATGAATCGCGAAACGTCTCCAAGTTCGCTTCGATGTTCTTTATTGCCGACATGCAAATCCCTTTCCTCCATTCTTCCAAATGCGGGAACCCCACATTGTCCCCATATCTCTCACAATACTGCGCCAAACACGAACCGGTATGAGTCTGGAGGGAACAAAATTCGTTTCGACATAGAAGAGGATAAGACGGCAAACAAACGACACCTTTTCCGGGTTACCTCAAAATTGTCTATGTCATGAGTGTGGCGCTTTGGCACGCCAGCGGCATCAATGGAGTTGTAGAAGTCGTTGATCGACTGCATCATCTCGTTCCATCTGGGCAAAGTTCTTTTTCCAGACAGAAGTTGAGCTATCCATTTTGCTTGCGACTCGAAGAATGGGAAACTTATGATCTGCGTCGAAAACCGAGTTTTAGGAGACCCAATCCGCAATTACATTTCAAGATTGGCCTCCTAGATTTCCCAAACTACAAGCCCTCTTGTGACAAAGAGACTCTTTGGGAGAACTCATCCTGTGTCTTTATTCATGTCTCCGATCTGAACAAATTTACCCTACGTTTCTCAATAAGTTCTGCTAAAATAAACCCTCGTTTCCTTTTTTCTTCTCGTTTCATTTTCTCAAGTGTGCTTATCCAAAGTACATGAACTTGTTGAAATCAACTATAGATGTCTAATACTCATTGAAAAGTGCAATATGCGATGTGAATCGCAGCAAAAACCCTAGTTACCTTTCTAGGGATGCCAATGAATGACAGAGAAGGAGCAAGGGAAGGAGGGAAGGTGTGCTTGTAGAGATGTCCCACTCTATCATCAAAATTGTGAGGTTCGATATGGGACGAGTGGAGATGCACGGTCTCATCACTTGTTTACGAGGTTTATATACACGTGGTCTCCCTTTATCTATTAGTTTAAATTTTTGGGATAAACTTTCTAACTTAGTACCATAATCATGTTCTATCTTAGTTAATTCCACAACATTCGGACCCCGTTCGTTAAATTACACTTGTCGTTCCTAATTCAATTTAGATGATGAGGATTGCTGGCCCTCCAAGAGTTTTTGGTGTGCATGTTATTCTCCATCTAGCAAGGGCAAAAAATGGGTTAATTATTTGACTTGGTCTCCTCTAAGTCAACCAACAAAATCATCGGCCCTGGCATTGAGACCAACGTGACCACTGATTTTTCAGTCTTTTTATTTTGCTTGGTGCATTAATGGTCGCAGTCATTTTAAAGCAAGCTCAACATGCTAAAAGATTACTTGACGAAAAATAAAAAGAAAAAGAAAATGAGAAATGTCTTCTTAACCGTTAAGTTATAGAAAAAATAGAAAAGGAAAGGACAGATGACGGTTCCGACACCGTCGTTGAATTCCTTCGAGCTTAACGTTTGATTATAATACCTATGCAATCGCATGTGGTGTTAGAAGTCAGAGCACCTTACTTCGTGGGGATTCTTGCTTCCTCCGATGGCAATTCATCATGTCTATTCAAGCTCGTGATTTACAAAGTCACTTTTGATCTTCTTTTTTGCAACTCGCCAAAACAGTTGGTTGACTTGATTTTCGATCCCACCTAATTTGACTTTGAAAATCAATGAGATGAGTGAAATTCATTGAAGAGGTCATCGATCTTAAGAAAGTTTCTCTCAGAGAGTTTAGAAGAAAGGGATCGATGGACAATGCATTTGGATTCAATGGATAGTCATAAAACCCTAGTCCAATTAAAAAGTTTCAAGACCGGACCGAAATAAAGTTATATACATTCTCGTTCACCGCCACAAATTAATTGGGTTGTTAGGGGATCCCATAACAACTCTTTTCGAGAAATGGGCACCGGCAAAGTTCTGATAGGAGAAAATTATGGTCAATAGATTTAGGATGTTAGGATTTAGAATTACTTTTGAAGTGGGCAAGCTAGAACTAACCATCACCTTCATGGACCTCGCTAACTCGGGAACATTTTTACGACTCATGGACAAAAGGATGCCTTTAGGCTTGAGATTTAGTTCGGCCCGACAATGCAACCCTATCTTTTTGGCGACCAAATAGGTCCAGGCTTGTCCATTGATCAAGCCTTGCTAAAAAAACATGGCTACTTCTGAATATGAATCTCTCTCTCTCTCTCTAGATCAGCCTTAAATCCATGGTCCCTACTTAGTGTCAATGCCATACCAAAATTTAACACAAAGCCTATAGGCTCAAGCATAGTCAGGCCCAGTCTAAGCTTCCCAAAAATAAAGGCAACGTAGGCCAGTCAATTCGAGGCCCATCAAAACCAGTTCTTGATTATTGATGCATCTTAACTTTTACGTGCACACAAGTCATTTTGACTTTTAAAGAAGTCACAAAAAAGTTGTGAATATTAGACATGGAAGCCGAGTGGTCATGACATTGCGAATTGGTCGAAGCCACAATAACAAGTGAAAATATACCATGAGTTCTAATTTAATTCATTTACATCGTTATGGACCGTGTTTTATGATCGTGCCTTATACGTGAACAATTTATGTTGTTATGTTATATAAAACAAAAAACGATCACCTAATTTTAGGAGATTCCGACTTTTTCTCCTCTTAATTTTTTTTGTGAGTTTAGTTTACTTATTACTTACCCCGGGTTGTGGATGTTAGGGACAGCCATGTCAACACAATGGTGGTTGGCACGATCGTCTATGTGGTGCTTGAATATAGGTAGATGTGGAAAGCCACAGCCAAGGGTGATGTATATAGTTTTGGGGTACTCATAACGAAGTTGGCCATAAGGAGGCAGGCTATGGACAACAAAAAGGAGTACTTAGTGGAGTGGGCGAAGAGGGTTATGGAGAGTGGGCGCCAATTCGCCTGTCCACCACCCTCGTTGCGCTCATGGGGTTTAAATTGATGAAAGGCGTTGAGGAGATTCGAACTCAGGAATTCTTAACTCTAATTTCATGTGAAATTTTATAGAACCACAACTTAAATGAAAACATGATTTACTATACTAAAGCGAAAACAAGCCTATACAAATGTGTAGTGCTGTCCAAAGTGTTCATCAATTCCAACTTCGGTTAAAGGAGTTTTGGTTATCTCTTTTTTGAACTGTAGTTGCAGAAATCGAATTTGAATGCAACGCCAATACACAAACACATGGCGTGCAACACAGCTCCTCCTCCTCCTCCTTCTTCTTCATCTTCATCTTCATTGCGAATGCTGTCGAAACCTTGAATCGCCGCGAGACCATGAAGAGGCCTCTCACACTGATCGCAAGAGCTCGCGGCTCGCCGGTCCGCGCTTTCCGTTCCGCGTCGGCTTCGCCGGAGACCCGATGGCAGACGCCCGAACGCCAGAGCACCGCCGTCTCGACGAACCCGCCAGCGGTTGGCACCCGCGCGAGCCCTGCGCCGGCCCGGCACGCCGTCCAAGCCTCCCTGATGAGCCTCGTCGAGAGTCATGTCCGGTCGGACTGGCGGGGCTCGCCTTCTCCTCTGTTGCTCCGGCTCGGCGAGCCCATCGATAGCAGGCTGTGCAGGCACGTGATCAGACGCTACACCAGCCAGGGCAAGCACCTCCATTCCGTGTTCGTGTTCATCCAGATGCAGCGAGTCGGCGTGCGCCCCGACTCGTTCACGTTCGCCCCGGTCCTCAAGTCCGTCGCGCGGTTGTGCCTCCGGGAGATGGGGAGGTCCGTGCATGCTTACGCGGCCAAGGCGAACGTCGATGGCGATGTTTACGTGGGTACTTCGCTCGTTAATTTATACAGCGGTTGCTTGCTGATTGGGGATGCCCATAAGGTGTTTGATGAAATGGGTGAGAGGAATTCTGTTTCTTGGAATGCGCTGATAACTGGTTACACCCATAATAGGAAATTTGCGGAAGCTCTCGATTTGTTTAGGGAAATGCAGGCTGATGGGGTCGAACTGACTGAGGTCACAATGGTGGGGGCTTTATCGGCTTGTGCTCACTTGGGGTCTTTGAGTCTCGGTAAGTGGATTCATGAGTATATCGACTGCCACGGATTAAGTTTGAATGAGTTTCTGGGTACTGCACTGGTGGACATGTATGCTAAATGTGGAGCTGTAATGGAGATGGAGAAGGTTTTTATGGCAATGAGAGCAAAAAATGTCTATACATGGAATGCCTTGATTTCGGGCTTCGCCATGAATGGACACGGTGAAGCTGCTTTACAGGCTTTCTCTAGGATGATAATGGAGAACCTGAAGCCTGACGGTGTCACATTTTTGGGCATATTGTGTGCTTGTTGTCACGAAGGTCTTGTTGATGAGGGGAAGAAGTACTTTAGGTACATGAAGGAGGAGTTTGGATTGCGTCCAGGAATTGAGCATTATGGATGTATGGTAGATTTACTTGGTCAAGCTGGATTGTTTAGTGAAGCTCTACATCTAGTCCAAAATATGGACTTGAAACCAGATCCAATCATTTGGCGGACTCTGCTGGGTGCTTGCCGAACCCACCGTAATGTTCCATTGGGCAGGTATGCGGCGAGGAAGCTTCTTGAGTTGGAGCCTACTAATGCCGAAAATTATGTTTTGCTTTCAAATATATATGCTCAGGATTCTATGTGGGATGAAATAGCACAATTGAGGGCAGTGATGAACCAAAAAGGAATTGCCAAACTGGCTGGATGCAGCTCAATTGAAATTGGAAATGTAGTTTATGAATTTGTCGCATCGGATTGTCTAAAACCGGAGGTACGTGACTTATTGGATGACATAAGGAAGGAACTGAAGCAGATGGGTTATGCTGCAAACACTGGCTTGGCCTTGTATGACATTGAGGAAGAGGAAAAGGAAAGTTCTGTTGCATTTCACAGTGAGAAAATTGCTTTGGCATTTGGCCTTATGAAACCTCCTCCTGGATCAACTATAAGAATAGTTAAGAATCTTAGAGTTTGTCAAGACTGCCATGTCTTCTTTAAGCTTGTCTCATTGGTTTATAAGAGGGAGATCAGCCTTCGAGATAGAAATCAGTTCCATCATTTTGCTGGAGGCTCATGTTCCTGCAGAGATCACTGGTGATACCATCCATTACGGGCGATGTTAGAAAGTGTTTGCTCTTGTGGCCCCCTATTTTTTCCCAGGATACATTTGGTCGGAGTTCGTAAATGGAGCTTAATCTGTTGTCATTGTTCACCGGCACCAGATGAATTGTTTAAGTGAAGTGGAATGCATAAAGGCTTCTGTGAGGATTTAGCAGCCAAGTCTGGTCCTTGTCTACAATATAAAGCCATTGGAACTTCTTGAACCATCTAGAGCTTCTTCCATTTGCACTGAATCTGGTTCTTGCTTGTGGTTTAATAGCAGGCTGGAAGTGAAGATCTTTTGCTCTTTGTGGAGATGAAGATGACGATTGAGAACTTATTGCTTCCTTTACAAGTATGTGTGTTTCTCAGCTTGTTTCTCAGCCCTCTGGGAGGCCTTGTTCTTCTTGTCTTAATTGGTAAGTGTGCTAAATATTTTCATAGAACTCTAGATATTACTATTGCTATGTTTAATCTATGAATTATTCTTAGGTCCACTACCAGTGTGAAACTATCATTGCACATTCACCCTGAGATTAATAACATGTGTTTCTGGAGCTGGTTTTGCAACCAAACCTTTCCACATATCAACTGTCCAATGGTGAATGCGTAAACAATTTCTTACGCCGGTAGTGGACCTAATAAAAATCATTAATGTATATAAGTGATGTGATAAATACTCTATGGAGATTGAGAAATTTTAGGAGTGTCACAATGATCAGCCAGTTAGAGCAAGATTCAAGTAGCCAGATTGATAGAGGGAGATACATGCCATAATGGTAGCTGAAAGTTTGTTTAAAATGAACTAGGAAAGGTACAGGCAAATCCTTCACAGCACGTTATTGGAAGTACATACTGGCAAAGCGAAGATTAGGCTGTATCACTAGAGGCTTGTTTGAAATTTTTACTAAGCATGAGGTTGCTGCAGCATCTTCTCCCCTCTACTTTTGGGCTGCTGATCTCCTATAGTCTCAAACCATAATGACCCAATTTCTGCACTGTGATTTGGTTGATACACTGGATCATCTCAGCTGTCAAGTGGTTTTGCTATCTCCCACCTTCCATCTTCTGAAGAATGCATCCAATCCAACTATTGCCTCTTCCTAAGTGGAGTTCACTCATGATTCCATTCTTGTTGGCTTCTACGCTGCTCAGATTCTTGAGACTGCAGAGTTCTATATCTCCGAACCGCTCCCTTATTTCCTTCTTTTGAAAATGGACCACCCAAGAACTCAGCCAATAAATTCACGTGACCTGAAGTGTCTCTCTTTACATCTTCAAACTTGAAGAAAAGCACTTTCCCTTGTTCCTCCAGACTTGCTCTGTAATATCCCAACACATGATCCCAAAAGGGTCCTGCAAGAGAAACCCCTCTGCAGAATTTCTCAAACGCCTCTTCTAAAGAAATTGATTCTCTCTCTCCCACCTTTACCTTCTCTGCTAGGAAAATCCAAAGAGAGACAAGAACATCACCAGCATTTCTAGCTACATAACTTAGAACCACTCCTAGTGATGGCATCCGGCAGTGCAGTGTAAGAGATATGAGTTGCAAGTAGTCTTGGAGAGGGAATGGAAGTCAAACTAGTAATTGGGTCATTCTTGTATGCTTGCAATTCCAAGGAAGGCATGCAAATATGGGGACTGCTTTTGAGCAAAGGGTGTGATGAGAGATGGAATTGGTGTCTCCTTTCAATGGCGTAGATTGAAGCCTTAAGCCATGTCGTGCCACGTTTTGGGAAGGGGAAGGCGGCCAAGAAAATTTCCATGGGTTGTGTGATGAAGTGTTCTTGAGTCCATGTGATTTTGGTGGGAAAAACCAGGTCATGCCAAAATCCTTGGTACTGGTATAGATAGTTGATTTACCGACCTTTTTCTTTAGGGAGAGTCGCTAGGATCTCTTCATATTTTGTGAAAATGGTGGCTTTCGCGTCTTCCGATTGTTGATTGCCCTTAGGTTCTGGGTTAAGGTGTTCATCGAAGAAGTAGAGGAAGAACCTAGTGTTGAAGAGTATTTCACTTGCATGGTTTTGGGTTAAGGGGATTGTGAGGAGATGAGACATTTTAAGGTTGTTGAGGATTTGGGTTTGAACTTCTTACAATGTATGCATGGAATTATAGGATATGAGACAAGTCACGGGATCATGTGAACTTTTGAACCGAAGGACTAAGGGCATGTTTAGTAACTATTTTGTTTCCGTAAACAATTTCTGCTCATAAATAGTTTTGTCTGATTTTGTTCCCTAGACGAGTTTTTGAACATTCGAACACGTTTGATAACTGCACAAACTTTCTATTCTCAGAATAAAAAAAGAATAGGAATGCATTTGGTACGACTGTCGAATTTTTTGTAACGTAGAATTTCTTTTAATTTTTTAATAATTTAATGAGATATTCTTTTTCCTTTCTTTTTTCCTTCTCTTCTTCCTCATTCCGATGGCGACATCACCCAACCATAGCGAGGCTCTAGTGAGGTCGCTGAACCTTGTCTTTGGCCGATCACCAAGCATCATCAAGCCTGGCGATCGACTAGAGGAGGAAGAAGAAGGAAAGAAATGGAGAAGAAGAAAAGAAAAGGAAATAAATGGCTTGATTTTAGAATTGTTCCTCAAAACAAAAAAGTAGCTTTTTTCTATTTCTTGATTTTGTTCCAGATGTATTCCCAGGAGTAGAAAAATTAGTTGACATTACCAAAAGGATTTCTGTTCTTTTTTTGTTTTGAGGAACGAAAGAACAGAAATAGCCAAGAGTTGGCTGATTACTAAACAGGCACTAAGAGAGACAAATTGCATCCGCATGTCCTCTCATTCCCAATTCGTGTCAATCTTGCGCAGGTCCCCCTCTCCCCAGGGAAAAAGAAGAAAAAAGACGAAGAAGAAGGTATCTTTGTCTAATTCTGCATTATTATGATGATGTTTGCTCTGTATTAAGTTGATAATCATTGTATCTTCATGCTTTATTTTACCTCCTGTGAACGAATCGGAATCATAAAAGTATTGGTGTTTCTGCTTTTGTAGTTATTGGATTGGTAAGTACAAAAATGCTGAATATGGAGCCAAAATGGGAAAGATTATAAGGAGCTAAAAAAAGTCACATAGATGCTAAGAGGTGACATTATCTAGTGTTAAGACCCAATCGGGTGATTAAGTCGATCGCATACCTAAAAACAATGTAAGCTGTTATGCTAAGGTTCAAATTTAGACATATTCGCCTCACGTGTTTCCATTCGTGATTAATCTTTCAATCATATTGTTTACAAGACGAGTGTACACTATATGTTTTCGTGCTTACTGTATGATGCATTTTATTTGGATCGAGAAATGCTATTTAGACTAAAATTGGTATAGAAAATTATATAGCCTAGTATGAATTGACATTTTGGGCATATTCATAATGTCACGTTTCAAATCTATTTGTCAAAACACGCCTTGACATTGCACTAAATTTTATGTTTCAATCGTAATATCTGTCAAAACACGCCCTCAAACTGTACTACATAATGTACAGTTTAGTCTACCTTTTCCCTTGTAACATTTTGCACTCATAAGCCTAATGTTTTTTCTAGCAGTGGAACCTGAGTCTCTTTCTGACGGCAAATAGTTGTCAGGACTCCATCCATGATGTACCGGATCAATCACGACTACTATTACGCATGGTGACTTGGGTCCAGGCAAGACTTTCTTCTCTGCAGCTCCCACCCCTCCAGGCTGTTTCCCTCAGTGGTGCAAACTAATCAATGCATGACTGAGGGGGATTGGCTGCCTTTTGCACGCCTCATGCAAAGTTGAGCTCGTGACAGGCACAGGGAAAAGATAAGACAAAAAAAATGGCTGACAAAGTGACCAGACCATAAACCAATTCCCGTGAGTCATCTCAGTCAAGGCAAATCGAATGCTATATTGTCTTCTTTGGTTTGAAATTGCAAAGCTGCATCTCAAAAAGACGCTTCTTGGTAGTTCATTACTGCAGCTATCTCTGGTACAGAAATAGCACCAAGTTATTGTCTCTAAGAGGAACCAGCATTCTCTAGAGAAAAGGGAAATAAGAAGATCTCATTATATGTTTGATTTTGTTTATGATACTAATTATTGATAAATTACAAGATGAACATATTCGAAAATTCCCAAATGGAAACGGAAAAATTAGGAAATGCCCCAGAGATTTGTAGTTTCTATTCAATCAGGGCATCTTTGCAGATAATTCTGCTTGCAACAAAACAATCGCCGATACTCCAAAAAATTTCGCCTTGATGAATAATAATCTTGTAATGACAAGGGGGAAAAGAATAATTTCTTGGCCGTAATTATCAAGGACGCGCGGACTGCGATTGAAATGTTAGGACTTGTGATCCAAGTTGAGTGAAATGAGGGCTCTGAAATGCTTCTTGGAGCAGCTTCTCGTCGCCTTCGTCCCATGAATCGCGGAACGTCTCCAAGTTCACCACCAGGTTTTTTAGTGTCGATATGCAAAGCTCTTTCCTCCATTCTTCCAAATGTGGGAAATCCACATGGTCCCCATATCTCTCACAATACTGCGCCAGACACAAACCGGCATGAGTACCGAGGGAACAAATTTCGTTTCAACATAAAAGATGATCAGATGGCAACCAAATGACATTTTTTCTGGGTTACCTCGAAATTTGCTATGTCATGAGTGTTGTGCTTCGGCAAACCAGCGGCATCAATGGAGTTGTAGAAGTCCTTGATCGACTGCATCATCTCGTTCCATGGGGGCAACGTTCTTTTTCCAGACAGAAGTTGAGCAATCCATATGGCTTGTGACTCGAAGAAAGGAAAGCCTATGATCTGCGCCGAAAACTGAGTTTTAGAAGACCCGAAAGACGATATGGCCTGCGGCCATGAGATAGAACACTGGAAGATACGTTTGTGCACATTGGCAATCAACTACGAGTCCTCTTGCGACAAAGAGACCCTTTTGGTAAACTCATCCATGTCTTTGTTCATGTCTTGGAACGGAACATATTGACCCTACATTTCTCAATAAGTTATATTAAAAAAAATCCTTGATTTCTTTAGTTCTTCTCATTTCTTTATCTCGAGTGAGCTTAATCCAAAGGACATAATCTTATTGGAATTGTAAGTTTTGAAATATAGAAGCTGAAAATAAGATCACCCAATCAACTATAGATGCCGGATACTCGTTGGAGAGTGCAATATGCGATGTGAACCGCAGCAAAAACCCTAGTTACCTTTCTAGGGATGCCAACGAAGGATAGAGAAGGAGCAAGGGAAGGAGGGAAGGTGTGCTCGTAGAGAGGTCCCACTCTATCATCATCCACCACCACAATCCCTTTGGTGTCAAGAAATGGGAACGAATATGAGTACCTGCACCACACAAGATTAATTCGGCACGTCTCTACAATTATTTATTTCATGTCTCTACGTAAAGCAATATATTGTAACATTAGCATGGCAAAGCAAAGGGGGAAAGAGAAGAAATTTTTTTGGCTGCCCTTCTGCTTTGCGTGGTCCATATCGTAATTGAAAATGAGTATAGTAAATCTTGCATGTCGCGGGAAAATCAAACATGAAAAAATGTTCCTTTTGCATTGCCAAAACACATTACCCGGTGCAATACAAAATAGTGTCGGCGATTACGGATGAACCGTCGACGAACAATACTGTTCCATCTTCTTCAAGTGAATCTATCTGCAATTATCATTAATGGAACGTTGAAAAACTTTGAAGTCAAAAAGATTTCAGCATGCTTTTAACATAAAAGAAGAAAAGAAAAGCAAAGAAAGCAGGCAGATGTGATAAGACAAGCCATACTTGAGGGCGAAGATAGAGATTGTGATGCTTGTCAAGGACTTTGGACAATCCTTCAGTGATGTCGAGAGATTTGGCACTGAGATGGACTTCTCTTGCCACTCCCGCAAGCTCCATCGATATGTCCTGACCGCTAAATGAATTACCAACCAGCACCACAACCTGTAAAGTATAAGAAGCCAAAATCAGAAAGAACTTTTATTATTGCATTGTTTTTGCCTTTCTAAGAAGAACTTTCTCATTGCCAACTTCCTTCTTACCTCGTTGCGGTATGGTTCCGGGACTCTGTAAATGTGACTATGAAATTGCTTCCTTTTCCATGTACCCATACCTTTCATTTCCACAGAAGAAACAAAGATTGAAACAGGAAGAAAAGTGGGGGGAAAACTATATTAATTAATGTCATAATCATGTTTATGTTCAGTCAAAATGTAGAGAACGTGTATCATTGTGACCTCTTGACAGGGACTCGTGGGGCAAAGTCAAGAACTTTCGTTCATGGTCCTTGACATGACATGAGCGTGAAAGAAAATCAATGATGAGCATGTTCTATCTCAAGGTAACACAAAAGAACAAAAAGAGATTAGTCGAGGAAGGAGAGAGATTATTCTTTTGTAAACCTACTAGAGATTAAAAGAGACATCAAGTTACCTTTAATGGAAGGCATTTTTGGATGAGAGTAATGACCAGTCGCCACCACCACAGCATCATAGACCTCCTCCACCATTTTCTCATCATCATCGTCACTTTTCGTGATGATCTCTTTGCTCTTAACAATCCACCTCAAATCTTTCCCGAACTCCCCATAATCCACCATCCCTACATGCTCAACCCTAATGTTGAATCTGATCAACTCTCTCAACCCAAACCACTCTACAAAATCTTGAAGATACAACAGAACCTCCCTATGCCCAGGGAACCTCCTCATGTCCCTATCTTTCTTCACCAAGAACGGGAAGTCGCTGAAGCCCATGATCTCTCTCGCCGACAAGAGCCGCAGCGACTCGTACATGCTACTGTGGACCTTGAGAAATGGGTCTCTCCCCAAGGGGTCCTCGCCTTCCACGTTTGGCTCGTAGAGCCATTGGCCACCAATGTCATGGTTTTGCTCCAGGACCACGACGCTGTGGCCTTCCTTTCGCAACTCCCGCGCCACCACGAGCCCTGATGGGCCAGCCCCGATCACGCATACATGCTTGGATTGGATCCCTGGCTTCTCGGAGACCATGGTCGAGTGATGGGTGAGGGGTTGACGAGGAGTATATCAATATGGGGTCGAAGGAAGTTTGTTTTAGTGCTCTGGTGTACTATTGGGGTAATATATGAAGAAGGAGAGGATGGGGTTTTATAGCTGAGGTTGGTATTGATACAAGAGAGTTGTAACAGCAATTATGTTGGAGGGACAGACGAATGCTTGCTGGGGACACAAAGAAAATTTAATCATTCTTTGGTACTGTACATTATGTTTCGTACTCCATCGTCGCAATTGGGTAAATATCACTTTCAACTTTTTCTTTTCACAAATCTCGCGACTCTCGCCATTTAAGGCTTTGCTCGACATGACTTCTATAGAAAGAATTTTCGAAATGCATACAAAATTGACGTGTAGAATTACATAAACACCGATCTTCAATTCAAATAAGAGAAAAAGCTACAAAAAAAAAAAATTACAAACCATACCTATTATAACACATTTATCCAGAACTTCTTTTTATGACATTAAAACCCAAAATTATACTCATTGTAACACCTTTCTTATGACATAAAAAGTCGCATATTTATACCTATGTGACACATTTACAATTTATTAAGATTTCGTTAAATTCATCTAAAACTTTATTTAGATCACGCGGGTGCCATGTTAACATTGTTTGCTTTCCGGATTCCATCTAGGCAAATTTTTAATGACACTAATTGGTAAAACTTTGATAAAGGATAAATGTGTCACATAGGTGTAAATTTGAGATTTTTTGTGTTACAAAAAAAATTAGGATAAATGTGTCACAATGAGGCATAATTTAAATTTTTTGGTGGCTTTTGTTCTTTAAAAAATAAGTAGATGTGGCAGTGAATTTGTGTTACACATGTGCATCGTAAGTCAATGTGACGGTGAGCTCTTATTGGCAAGCAAATAAAGATTTGTCCTGTTGAAGGGCTTACATCTCTTGTGTGGCAAACTTAACTAAAACTAAATGCGGCTGATATCTATACAGGTATCTTAGAGTCATGGTTGGAGAGAGTTTCCTCTAATTAGGGTTGTAGTAAAACATGCATGGCCCTAATATTAAAGCCTTCTCCTCCTATAGTTGGGGTAGTCTCTCAACGTGGTCTTTTTGTCAAATCATAGAGAAATTGCGTAATATATATATATAAGGATTATATTTCGCATGTCAAATCAGTGCAACTTTATTTAAACGATTAGTGTGTTCCAAATGAATTGTAATATATATAGAAAAGAAGGATTACACAAACCCATGTATCCCATGTGCCATATAGAAGTCCATTAATAGCTTTAAACAAGTTTTGAGATCTAAAGTACAAGTAGAAAATTGTTTTCCAGATTCTCACGTTCATATAAGGTGCCATGTTTGGAGCACAGACAAGTCATCAAGTGGATCATTAGAATCGTCTCGATACTCAATTTAATTCTTTTAATATTTGATTTATACGATTAGTTTTTTTTTTCTTTTTCCAAATGAATTGTCATAAAAGCGATATATATAGAAAAGAAGGATTACACAATCCCATGTATCACATGTGCCATGTAGAAGTCCGTCCATTAATAGCTTTAAACAAGTTTTGAGATCTAAAGTACAAGTAGAGGATTGTTTTCCAGATCCTCACGTTCATATAAGGTGCCATGTTTGGAGCACAGACAAGTCAATCATATTGATTTTGGGGAGGATTATCAAGTGGATCATTAGAATCGTCTCAATACTCAATTTAATTCTTTTAATATTTGCTTTATACGATGCTTGCTTTCCTGCTTTGTGAATCATATGATATGATGAGGTTGACCGAGAGGCAAGAAAGTTCGCTTAGGTAATGGTCTCGAGAACAAAAAAAGCTGATTGTCAATCAAATACTACTTTTCTGAAGAATACACCATAAGGTTGTTTAAAATGGCTTACTTTACTTGGCTAATTTTAAGAAAGCCTCCTTGAAAAGTGTCAAATATTGGGATGCGAAAGTGACAAATATTGGGATGCGAAATCATATATATACTGATCTTTTATAAATTACCAAATTTTAAACTTTTTTTTTTCTTTTCACGGTCAAATGTTTTTCAAGAAAAGGCCTAATAATTTGTAGAAACGTTGACATAAATAACTTGCATATATAAGTTTATAAAAAAATCATAAACTTATTATATGAATGACAATTCACTCCCAAATCTTTTAATTTGACTAATCTAGTACTAAACATTTTGCCGATTTGCTTGTATAGTCATTTCGGTCAATTTCTATAGCAAATAGTTAATGTTGACACCAATCATCCTACGTGGATTGGTTAACAATGATATGGACTTTTTTTTTTTTTTTGCATTTTTAAAGAAATATGATTTTATTTTCCTTTCTTTTTCTTGTCTAGAAAGAAAAAAAAGGAAAGACAAGAAAAATAAAGGAAAATAAAAAAATTATAGAAAATTTTAAAAAATGAAAAGAATTGTTAACATTAACACCTGTTGTGCCATGTAGGATAATTGACTACGTCAACGATTACTGATTAAAATTGATCGAAATGACTATATTTGCAAATTGTCAAAATGTTTAAGAATGAATTAGTCAAATTAAAAGGTTTATAACTGAATTAGAGTCTATATAATAGATTTGGGACTTTTTTGATAAGTATCCCTATATATAAATACATAATTTAGGTTTATTATAGAATGCATGTTGATGCGATGGTGAACTTATATTGGCAAGTAAATATTGATTTTATTGATTTATCCTTCTAATATAATATTGAAGGGCTGGGAAAAAATACATATGGGGGCGCATTTTGTGCCTGGCAAACTTAATCAAAATTAATTTCTATACTCGTTATTCAAAATTATGATTGGAAGGAGTTACCTCCAATTAAGGTAGTAGGAAACATGCATGGTCCTAATATCAAAGGTACAAGAAAGTTACAAATGGCGGTACATTTCATGCGTGACAAACTTAATTAAAATTTAACATGGGTGAAGTCTATACTTGTAAGCCAAAGTTGGTTGGAAAGTTACAAATAATGGTACATATCATGCATGACAAACTTAATTAAAATTTGATCGGGTGAAGTCTACACTTGTAACGAAAGTAATGGTTGGAGGGGGTTTTTTCGTATCTAACATGAATGGCCCTAATATTAAAGCCTTCTACTTCTATAGTTGGGATGGTTACATTATTTTCTCAACATGGATTCTCTGTCAAATTATCTGGAAATTGTATCATACACGTGTAAGCATTATATATTATATTTCAAGCTGGCACGACTTTATTTATTCGATTAGTGTTTTCAATCTTTTGAAATCAATTAATTGTCTAATGAATAGTCATTGTAGCAATCTATGTAGAAAGGAAGGATCACGCAATACATGTAACACATCATCGCGTGTATCGAAATAGAAATCGGTTAATAGTTTTATACAAATATGGACAACTGAAAGACAAGCAAAGGATTGATTTCCAGATCCTCACTCTATTATCATCACGTCTCCTGTTAGGAGAATAGTCAAGTCAATCATATTGTTTCTGAATGATCATGAAGTGGATCATGAGACTCGTCTCAATACTCAGTTGATTCTTTCGGTAATTGTTTACAGAGCGCTTGATTTCTTGCTTTGGGAGTCAAGTGTATGATGAGGTTGATTGAAAGGCAAGAAAGTTTTCTTGTACAATGGTTTCAAGCTAATTACCAAGCAAATACAACTTTTCGGCATGATGTAGCTTGACAAGCCAAATGCTTAAGCTATTACATGCAAGCCAATTTTGAGACAATACATGAAATTTAACTAAAGAAGGTGAACACTCACATATGAAAGGAATAAATCTGACATCATCTTAGTAATTCCAATCCAAAAGTTTAGACTATTAAGTGAAGGTGACCATATATATACAAAGAACGTATAAGATTCATTGTCAAGTGATATTGGACAATATTTCAATAAGGTTGTTTAAAAGGGCTCATGTACTTTGGCTAAGTGAAAAATTCTCTATCGACTTTCCCACTATAACTTGATCTCTTTGATGATTAATGGAGGACTTAAGGGCTGTTTTATCAAAGGTTCTGCCAAAAGGCTGTACGACAAGGAGACCTTTGTCGCCTTAGCTTTTGGTTTTGGTGATTAATGTTCTGTCCAAGATGTTGGATAATGCTTGTCGAGAAGAAATCACTCTCTTATCACCCTTTTCTGCTATGGATTTAAACTAACACGTTTGGGTTTTGCCGATGATGTGCTCGTATTTGGTAAGGGTGATGTTGCTTCTCTTAAGGTCTTCTTCAGGTTTTTTTCCATGTTTTATTGTATGTCTGGATTGAAGTTAAACACTGCCAAGACTGAGGTACTTTTTGCAGGATGTGACCGTGGTTTTGTGCAGCAAGCTCTTGAAATCTATGGCTTTAAGGAGGGTGCTCCACCAGTTGATAACTAGGACTCTCTCTGATTTATGGAAGATTATCTGCTCATGATTGTGAAGTCCTAACAAATAAGATTGTTGGTGGGTTCGAGTTGGACATCTAAGAATTTATCTTACGCAGGGAGCATGACTAATTGTTGGAGTCTTAAGTTTTCATTCTACCTTAGAAAATGGGGAAGTTCATTGAGCTAAGATTTGCTAGCATTCTTTGGACAGGTACTCCATCTAATCTCGAGGAGCTAAGTTTTCTGGGAATGTTGTGTGCGGACCTAGAAAATGAGGTTTTAACTTAAGGAGATTCCTTACTTGGAACCAAGCATGCATCATGAGATATAATTGATTTCTTCTTAGTCAAATTGGCTTTAGTTGGATGGCATGGATTCACTGCTATCCACTTAATGGGAAGAGTCTATGGATCTTAAAAATTTCACTAGATTTTTCTTACGCTTGGAAGTAAATCTTGAAGACTCGTGATCTAATTAAACCCTTACATACAATGTAAACAGTGGTGATGGATGACAGATTTTCTTGTGGCACGGCCCGGTTGCAACCTTTAGCTGTCTTGTCCCGTATGTTCACGTGGCATGATTCGTGGCAACCTTTAGTTCATCTCGGGAGATATTGGAAAGAAACGGGTTACCGAACCTTTGAGAACATTATGCACTATATGGGGTTTTGGGATAGACATACTCTGCTTAAAAAACTTGTCAATGTACAGTTTGGGCTTGCGGCAAGACAGGGTCCACCCGCAATCTTTCTGCGTTCATACACTTTTTTACTCATCGAGAAAAGAAAAGGAGAGAGAGAGAGAGAGAGAGAGAGAAGAGAAGAAGGAAAAGGAGAAGCCATGATGATTTTATGCTAAAGCATTGCCCCTTCTTCAAGCCAAGGGGACATGAGCCATCATGAACAGTGGTCACGAACAGCATGATTTCCATTCAAAGCATATGATTGGTAAACCTAACAGATATCCATCTCTTTCATTAACAAAACCCAAACCCGAAGGGAGAGATCTGGGATCTGCATGGTTCATGCTCACTTCTTGTGGGGCATGTATTGTTGATTTCCAAGGAAGAAAGAAAAAGAGGGGCCTTCGTCTTGCCTTATGTTTTTGTCTTTTCCTTTTGTTAATTATCATGAATGGGGTGGAAGTCAGCAAAGTTTATGTCCTCAAGATCATGAGCCAGCCTACGCGTTTATGTCCAGTTGCTACGAAATGAATAAACAATACGTTGAGAGCTCTCTATAGATGGCTATGATTATCATATGAATTTATTTGCTCCATTAGATGTATAACTTGCACGACGAGCCTCACTCGTGAATCATGATTTCATCTATAACTATTCATATAAATGGCCTAGCATTACTAAGAACAACCCCATTAAGCAGGAAAAAAAGAAGAAGAAAAAAGCATCGGTCGATATCATCGCATGCACCGATTCTCTCAAACATTTATCAGATCATATAAATCTCTCTCGTATCTTACCAAATCCAATTGTCTATATCCATTAGACACGCATAAAATTGAGCTAACTCACCAGGATAATCAACTACCTCCCTCCCTCTCGCTGTCTCTCTGCTAAAAGACTGGTCAAAGCTCAGAGTCTTTTTGACCAAGGAAACTGCAAAGTCCCCTGATTTCTCTGCCTCCTTTTCTCTTGCAAAAAGAAGGCTTTAGCCCTCGTTCATTTGTCTCTTTCATGATCACTGCAGAGAGCGTCAAGGCGGGGCTATAGAAAGGGATTTTGCTCTGGACGTGATTATAATCAGCACCCTGCAACGGCCAAAATCTATTAACTTAAAAGAAAAGAAAAACATCGAATCATGCACAAACTGGTACGTAGATACCATCAAAGCCCTAATCGCCATGATTCGTCAAGCTTTTTGTCCTCCCTTTTGGAATCTTCCATCATAAGTCACAAGGCTTTGAGTGTTGACTGAGAAGGGGTTCTTTCACCAAGTTGAGTATACAGTTTTCAGGCTCTGAGTAAATTTAGTGTAATTTTGGATATGTTTATTTCACAAAAAATGAATGATTAAAAATGCATTTTTCTAATAAATGAACGAAAAATATTTTTATTGTGCACGAAAATATTTAGACATAAATTGTTA
This sequence comes from Eucalyptus guilfoylei, assembly GCA_016097605.1. NCBI lineage: Eukaryota > Viridiplantae > Streptophyta > Magnoliopsida > Myrtales > Myrtaceae > Eucalyptus > Eucalyptus guilfoylei. Next base: position 3,736,989 of record CM027861.1, read on the forward strand.
TAGATGATGGAAATATTTCTCATTGACAAATTACTTGAGTGATATAATCAAACTTTTTTAGCAAATAATTTTCTAAATTATTCATTTTTCGCGAAACAAATGGAGTCTTAATTTCTAATTTACTTTTATACTTTTGTTTATGATGATAACATGGGTCGATCGATTCATATATAACTCATGCAAGTGTAACTATATGTATATTGATTAACAATCATGTGTACTAAGACCCTGTAGGCTAATATGTAAATATTCATAACAAATAATTAATTAGTAATTATGCATGGACGTTATGCCCTTCTAACAGCCCTTGAGCCACCAAAATGTTTCCTTAGTATTATTGATTTTTCTAAATATTCAGATTTACAGGTGTAACGATTAGGTCTCACCGAGGCAAGAGAGCCCGGACAAGGAGCGACTCTTGACAAGCTTTTAAGATGGCGAAAGTGGTAGAAATGAACCAAATTGAACATTGATTAGGGGTAAAACATTCTTAAATTATATATTTGGAACTGAAATCAACTCGTGAAAAGTGTCTTTTAACGTAATGGTGCTCGAGTTAGAACACCATCAGGATGGATGACCTATTGAAAAAGTGTCCATCTATATGTCAAAGGATAAAACCGTGAAGGTCGATATGGGACGGACGAAAATGGACAATAATTCTAGTGAGGTAATTCAAAAATGTCACTGATAACTAACTCACATCATTTGTTTAAGGCGTTTGAATGCTCTTATATGTATGTGTCTCCCTTCACCTCTTTATTTAAACTTTTGGGATAGACTTTCTAACATGGTATCAAAATCATATTCTATCTTAATTAAATTCATAAATGCGGATTTCCGTTCGTCAAATTACACGTGCCCTTTCTAACTCAATTTAGATGACGAGATTTGCTGACCCTAGAAGAGTTTTTGGATTTTGCCAAGTGCATGTGCTTCTCCACCTAGCAAGGGCTGGAGAATTCATACCCACTCGACCACCGATTTATTCAGTCCTTTTTTTTTTCTTTGTACATTAATGGTCACAGTCTTCTTAATTGTTCCGGCACCCCATCGTTGAAATTTCTTGGAGTTCACCATTCCTTCGAACTTAACGTTCGATTACGATACCTTTGCAATTGCACGTGGCAATAGAAGTTAGAGCACCTTCTGCCACGAGGATTCTTGCTTCCTCCGATAGCAATTCTTCACGTCTATTCAAACTTATTTGATTTACAAAGTGACTTTGATTATCTCTTTCGCAACTCACCAAAACAGTTCGTCGACTCAAAATCTAATCTTGACTTTGAAAATCAACGAGATGAGTGAACTCCGCTTAAGAGATCATCGAGAAGTATCTTTAGGAGCATCTAGAAGAAAGGGATCGACCATAGGCCTAACCATCCTTCAGGAAAGGTTAGACGAAGCATTTGGATCTAATGAATGGGCATGAAATGCAAGTCCAAATTAAAAAATTTCAAGATCGAACCACAATAAAGTTGTGTACGTTCTCATTGGCCGCCACAATTGAAAATTTGGGTTGTTAGGAATCCCATAGCTTCTCTTTTCAAGGAATTGGCATTAGCAAAATTCATATCGGAGAAAAATACGGTCCATGGGTTTAGGATGTTAGGATTTAGAATTGCTTTTGAAGTGAGCACGTTTGAACTAACCATCACCTTATTGGACCTTGCTAGTTTGGGCATGATCAACTGTTAAGGAACATTTTAATCACTCGTGGACAAAAGGACGCCTTAGACTCAAACATCGAGTTCGGCCCGAACAGCTTTATCTTTTTGGTGACCCAAATAGGCTCGGGCTCATCCATCGACCAATTCTTGCTAAAAAAATATGGCTATTTCTGAAGATGAATCTCTCTCTATGTTTACGTCTAAATAACGGCTTGCGGCGAGGCCCGACGGTGTCACCGGGCACCGGCAGGTCGTGTGACCCTGTAAGGTGGCTTCGGCGGTTCCTCGGTATCAAAAAAGAAAAATCTCAGAGAGAGAGAGAGAGAGTTAAATCCATGGTCACTCACTACTCACTAGTGTCAGTACCATAATACAAAGCCTATAGGCTCAAGCCCAGTCTGAGCTTGTCAAAGATGAAGAAAACGTGGGTCAGTCAATTCGAGGCCCATCAAAACCAGTTCTCATCTTAAATTCGACGTGCATAAATCTTTGGAAAAGTCATTTTGACTTTTAAAGAAGTCGCAGAAAAGTTACAATTTGCAAACGACCCTAAAAAGACACGAATTGTTTTGAAGTAGAGCAATAGCTCGATGGCTTGAAACAAAGTTGTGGATGTCGGCCATGGAAGCCGAGTGATCATGATATAGTAAATTGGCCGAAGTCACGATAATAGATGAAGATATACCATGAATTTTAATTTAATTCATTTATGTTGTCATAGATCGTGCTTATGATTGTGTCTTGTACGTGACCAATGTATGTTATTATGTTGTATAAAATAAAAATGATCGCCTACTTTTAAGAGATTCCAATTTTTTCTCTTCCTAAATATTTATGATGGTTTGTTTTACAAATGCCATACTTGACATTAACAAATCTATTTTTCTCTCTTACATATTTACATATTAAATTTTGCATCCTTTCTATCTTACAACTATATTGTTGAAAAAAAATCAAAATTTGAAATGTGTTTATCTATTCACGTATACGATTTCTTTGAATTGTGTAATTATCCGTAATTTCATTCTATTTAAATGTTTCACAATAAAATAATTGTATATTTTTTTTTGAAATATTAATTTTTAGGTCTAATTTCCTAAAAAATCTGGGCTTTAAGTTTAGTGCCAAGTCTCCCTCTGACTTTCTTTTGTTCTTTAATACACATGATATGTGCGCACGTATGGCAAACTTCAAAAAGTCAACAAGGGCCACATCATATGTATGCTCAGTTGATTGAACTTGTGTCTCCTCCTGCTTATTCCAGGTGTTGCCACCCACGATGGCCGCCTGCAGTTGTCCCACCAATGGAGGAGCTCCATCAATCTGCCTTCCTTCTTTTAAAGTCTCGGTGCTCGGATACCTTGCACCTTAAGATTGCGTTTGACAGTTGAGATAAAATTCGAAATATGATTTATCTTATCTTATATTTGGTGCTTACTCATGATAGGATAAAGTTGGATCGATTGGGAATGTGAAATAAATGTGGGTAAGATTTATCTTGTCCTAACAAAGTTATTTTTCTCGAATAACAAACTTATTAAATTAACAAAATTAAAATTATATTTCAATATAAATAATATTTATTTTCTAATTTAAGAAATTAAAAATTAAAAATTATTTTTAATTTAATATTATTTTAATTTATATATTCAACTTTAATTCTATCTTATAATAAACATTCAATCTATAAATTATATATTTATATTTATTATATATTTTAGGTATTTTTGTATTTTAGGTATGTTAGTACAGTTTACCATTTGATAATATTTTATTAAAGAATGATGAAAGGTGAAAAAGAAATAATAAAGAAAATAATTTTTAAAAAAGAGGCAAAATAAAAAAAAAAATTAAGGAATAGTGTCACGAGAGATTTTCACCATCTCCATTTATGAACTTTTAGGTTTATTTACAATGATATGCTGTTTATATTAAAAAAATGTACATGATATGATATAAATATATCCGACTTTAATACTGCGATTCACCAAAGAATTGATATGATATAGAAAAATCTCAAAATTTTATATATTATCATATTCAGTTTTATTCTGATTAAATATTCGAACGACCAAATGTAGCTCAAGTTCCTATTAAATTTTTTCTTTTCAGGTGAATGGGGAATACAGAAGACAATAGGCAATCTCAGGGGGTGCATGACAATCATTCTCGTTCCGAAATAGTTTAAGGAACAAAATGATTTTTCTATTTCTATTTCTAGAAGAGTTTATAAGCAAAAATAACCGTTTGATAACGACACAAAATTTCTACTCTAAAAATAGAAATTCGTTTGATAACGACACAAAATTTCTTCTTTTCTGGGTCGCCGGTCGCCGGTGGGCGGCGACCGGCGGAGGAGGAGGAGGAGGCAAGACATCGTAGAGGAGATGAGTTCGCCGCTCGCGGCGGCCGGCGGGTGGCGGGGGGGCGGCCGGTGGCGGCCCTGCGGCCCGGTGGCGGGTGGCGGTGGGCGGCGGCGGAGGAGGAGGAGGAGGCAAGACGTCGTAGAGGAGATGAGTTCGCCGCGAGCGGCGGTCGACGGGTGGTGGCGGTGGCCGGCGACCGGCGGCAGCCGGTGGCGGGTGGCGGTGGGCGGTGACCGGCGGAGGAGGAGGAGGAGGCAAGACGTCGTAGAGGAGATAAGAGTTACCGAAATTAAGGTTTGTGGGAGAAATTATTTCTGATTTCTCTTTCAGAAATAGAGAAGTAGATTTTTTCTACTTCTGATTTCTCTTCCAAACCTATTTCTGGAATAGAAATCTATTCCAGAAATAGAAAAATGGATTAGGTTTTTCAAACGGATTTCTCTTCCAGAAACAGGTCTGGAATAGAAAAACTATTTCTGAAACAGAAATTTTGGGTTATCATGCACCCCCTCAGCTGTCATGAGTTTTTCCCCCATTTCTTCCTTAACCCTTTAAGGGGGTGCATGATAACCAAAATTTCTTCCGAAATAGTTTTTACTGCTCCGCACTGCTTTCGAAGAAAAAACCGCTTTGATAAACCTATTCGCTTTTTCTATTTTCGGAATAGATTTCTATTCCGAAAATAGGTTTGGAAGAGAAATCAAAAATTTTTTTCTACTTCTCTATTTCTAATAAAATCGAAATAAAAATTCTTCTCATCGTTCGTCAATCGGTCCTTCATTCGTTGCCCAAAGACCACCGTCCGTCGGTCGATCGCTTAAACCGCCACCGCCACGGCCGCCAAATAAATTATTTTTATAAATATCATTTTAAAATGAAAATATTCGAATAAATAAAATGATTTTTATTTTTATTTTTACGAATAAATATTTATTTTACGAATAAATTAAAAAAATCCTTAAAAATAAATAAATATCATTTTAAAAATAAAAATTATTATAAAAATATCATTTTTTCATTTTTATTTTTAATTTTTAATTTTTATTATAAAAATTATTTTTATTTTTAATAAATAAATAAATAAATAAAATAAATGTAATCGAAATAAATTTATTTATTAAAAATAAATTTCATTAAATATCATTTTATTAAAAATAAAAAAAAAAAAAAAAATATTCATTTTATTCATTTAAAAATAAAAATAAATTTATTAAAAATAAATTAAAAGTAAATTTATTAAAAATAAATAAATTATTTTTATTTTGAGTTTATTAAAATAAATTTATTAAATTTATTAAAAATAATTTATGTATGATAAATAAAAATAAATTATTTTTATTAAAAATAAATGTAATAAATTTATTTTTATTTGTCTTGAGTGTTTTGCCAAATAAATTTATTTTTATTTTTATTTTTTATTCATTTTAAAATAAATTTATTCCTAAAATAAAATAATATAGAATAAATAAAATAAATTTATTTTTAAGGATATTTTTATTTTATTTTTTTATGATTTATTTTATTTATTTTTCTTTATTTTTTTGTTAATAAATCATTTTTTTATATTAAAGGTCGCCGGTCGTCGCCGCCGTCCGAAAGGAATAAATTTTGTGTCGTTATCAAACGAATTTCTATTTTTAGAGTAGAAATTTTGTGTCGTTATCAAACGGTTATTTTTCTTAAACTCTTCTTACAGAAATAGAAATAAAAAATCATTTACGCCCGCAAACTATTTCGGAACGAATGGTTGTCATGCGCCCCCTAAGTGTCCATGTCCTTTATGCACATGACGAGAAAATATTGGTTGATCCGGGAGCGCCATGTTAGTGTGGTCCCCGACCACTCATGAGGTGCCATGTGGAGGGGTGGGCCCACTTGATCTCTTTTGCTCTTCCCCTCTCTCTCCTCTTCCTAGCATTCTTCCCATTCTCTCCTAGCCTGCCCACGCCCTCTCTCCTCATAACCTGCACGCTTTCTCTCCTATGCAGCGTATTTATTGCGGCTTAAACTTTTCTCTTTCTTTCTCAAACAAAAAAAGAGAAACCTGTTCCTCTGTCTCTCTCTATTTCTTTTCTTTTGAAATTTTTAATCTCAAGTGGGCCTACGCTTCCACGTGGCGCCGTATAAGTGGTCAGGGACCAAGCTGACATGATAAGTGCGCACGTCCTTGAAAAGTCAACGGACGATTTAGCGGGGACCGTCCTCCCTGGGGAGAACTCCCCCTCTTTCTCTCTAATAAAAGTAGGATTGAACTGGACAATACGCGTGCGGGGTCAATCCACTCCCCACGCTTCTGCAACTACCATTGGAATTATAGTATGTGCCACCCTCTCTTTCCTTCCTTCCTTCTCTCTCTCTACCCTTTTTTAGCGAAAGTATGGCGGCGAGTCCCTCTCTTTTCCTGAGGGGGCGCCATCATCAACGAACGCGCATTCTCACCAAGCCACAACCACCCCCACCACCCTCGACCACCTAGAGAAAAAACGGCCCTTTCACCCACCCACCACCGCCACCCTTCTCCACCCCTGAAAGGGCCAGCAAGATCCCTTCTCCCTTCTCTCTTCTTGCTCCCCTGCCTCGTCTCTGAATTCTTGCAGCCTCAGGTAACCCTTCTCGAACGTTCTCAATCTTGATGGATTAGAATTCGTGGGGTGGTGTTCTTCTTTCCTTTTCTGGTTTGGAACCCGGTTCTTGGTCTTCGTCTCTGGTTCTTGGATTGATCTCGTTGTTGGGACGTGAGGGTTGTGTTCTCTTGATTGCATGGAGATAGGTTTGGCCGGAGAAAGTTGGTGTTTGTTGCCTTGTTGGTATGTTCGGATTGCGCAGGAGTTGTTTTTCGTGATGAGTCGTTGGGATTGCTTGGTTTGAATCCGGGGTGCCTGATATCGACGTGTGCATCGACGGTTTTAATTGTATTAGCTGAATTCTTCGCCTTTGAATTTGTTGCCTTCTGTTTCGTTCTCTGAAGAATTCTGTGAGATAAGTGCTGCTTCTTGCGTGTGAAATTTCATTGGATGATGATGGTACGAGTGAACTGTCTAGGAAATTTACTGTTTTTATGGTCGTTGCTCTGTTCTTCGGGTTGGAGAAATGCGATCAATTCGAAAGATCAGGTTCTTTATGACCCGACCTCTGCCGGGTTATTCTATGATGAGTCTGTAGTTCTGTTTGGTTTATCGAAAATGTCAATGACTTTGGATCAAGGAATTCTTCATTCCTTTTCTTTTATTTTGTTATGGTTGTCCATGTATGATATAATCTTATTGCCAGCTTTGAAGCTTGTGCTCCAAATCTGAATTATGTTTAATGTCTCTAGTGAGAAGCAACAATAGCCTCAATCGAGCTAAACCTGCCTAAGTTCTTTGAGCGGAGTGCTGCGGAAAGCTCCTGGTCAGAGTTCGTGGTCACCACACCACTATTTTAAGTCCACAACCTGCTGTAAGTGTACCCAGGTAGTCTTCCCAAATGCACAAATTATGAGGACATGCATATTTAAACTTGCAATATATAATTACATGCGTGTTGCACTGTGCAATGGATGGGGGTTTTTGCGGGGGTCTTAGAGCTATTGACAAATTGTGATGATGAAATGGCAAATTGCCTTCCTCCATTAGTATTCTCTTTTCCAAAGGTGCTAACTTTCCTTTTCCCCATTTGCAGTTTGTTGAATGAGTTTTGGTGGATGAGTTTTATGGATATGGTTTATGATCAGACTTGCATGGTTTCTTTCTATTGGTCATTAAAGTGATTACACAGATGCATGCATTGATGCATCTATTCCCCACAAAAACAAGATTCTTGTGTATTTTTTGGAAACACATTCCAAGTAACTAAGGGCAATATAGGAGGATAGAACCGCTCTGCTATTATCTCTGTGAAAGATTGAAAGAGATATAGGTTTCTAGCAAGCGATCCTAGAAATATATCCTTCTAAAAGATTGAAAGAGACCCAGCATTTCTAGAGACTAGGTGGCAGGATTCATTTGAGTCCTCTTTTCCTTTTTCCCCTGCCATCCTTCTGTTGCCTTTAGGCAATGGAAGGTGAAAATATTTCAACTTTAGCATGTCTTATCTTTAGCATCTTGTCCCCCGGTAGCATTATGTTTGGCTGCGTACTTATTATCTATATTGTACTTAAACCATTAACATGGCCTTCTAAACCACTAGTATCTGGCTTATCAAAGAAGACTTGGGATTCATTTCTATGGCACTTCGACAACTCTAATTCTGAACTTATAGGCAGCCATTGTTGTTCACAAATCTGTCTGAACTATCATGAACTTGAACTTTATTGTACTCTAGCAAAGGCCTTTACTCACTGCATTTTTCATTTCCTCGTGCACTATTTTTACTATCACTCGTTGTTTGCAGCCTTTTTTACCAGATTGGCAGTTGGATATACCGTTCTTCTGAGAATGGACGGGGAAACGCATGATGAGGTAATGATTCCACAGAAAGTCGAATCTCTATGTGGTCATCTGAGAAGAAAATCTACTGGAATAATGACTGCCCCAAATCTTCAACCACCAATTCTTTCTCGTTATCTACGAGCCTCAATGGGATCCTGCCATGATTTTTGCAAATATGGGAGGAAACATAATTCTGAAGTGAGGACTAATTACCTGAGGTCAAGGAGAAAAGCGGCCACTTCTGGGGATCGCCATAACCGGGATAAGACTAGTGCTCAGTTGGAGGGGAATGAGAAATTATTAGCTAATGTCGACGAATCTCCTAAGTCCGTCATTGTGAAGAGAGATGATTCCTGGTCAACTCAAGACGGAGACGTCATTGTGAACAAGGCTGGCATTTCTGGGGCTTGCTATGACCACGATGAGAACAGTGCTTCATTGGAGAGGAATGAGAAATCATTAGTCAATGTTGACGAATTTCCTGAGTCCATCATTGTGAAGAAAGATGAGTCCTTGTCAACTCAAGATGGAAATGTTGTTGTGAAGAAGGCTGCCGATTCTGGGAATCAGTATGACAAGGATAAGACCAGTCCTTCATTGGAGGGAAAGGAGAAATCATTAGTCAATGTTGACGAGTCTTCTAAGTCAGTCATTGTGAAGACAGATGATTCTTTGTCAACTACAGACAGAGATGTCTCCTTTCAGCAGCCAGAGGATCCAGATGTCACCAGAGATTTTGCTGCCGACCTGAAGAAAAACTCTGTCCATCCAAGTTCATCTACTCATCCTAAAGAGGGAAAAAGTGATGAAGTACACGACAAAACTGAAGGGGTGCTTTCATTGGCCGCTCCCCAGAGTTCAAGCAGCAGAAATAACCAGAAAATCAGAGGCACTAAAGCAACAGGGGTCTCTGTGAATAAGAAGGAAAAGATCTTGCCAAGTACCGCATCCATTGCTCCTGAACGTTCTGGCAGAAGAGCCTCAAACAAGGAAACGAGAAACTATAAGCATGCCAAATCAGCATCCACTCAGAAAAACTGCAGCATCAGTAAAGCTGAGCCTAAGCTTTCCGATTACAAGGATAAGACTGAAAAGACTTCAGATTTTGCAGTGACGGATGTTGGAAATAAAATGGCAGGAACCGCTGAGAATAGCCTCCATACGTTAGATGAGAGTCCTAAGGCAGAGAAAGAAAGAAGATCAAAAGGAGAGATTACCCCTCAACTTCCACCATCATCAGGGAAGAAAAAATCAAGACGCTCAGTAAATGCACATGGTTCGGCCAAATTGCCTCCATCCTCTGATAAGAAAAACACGAGAAGAATCGGAAAACGTGTTAATCAATCTCCTTCATTTTCATCTGTATCTTCATCTTCATCCTTGCGCTCAACACCATCTCTGCTAACATCAAAGTCCACCATTGTTGATACTCCGTCTGAGCATGAGGCAGCTGAAAAGGGGAATCCAGTGGCTCGTTCAGACACAAATAGGCCCAAGAGGGTCGGCACAGGTAGCTCTGAAGACAAAAATTGCCAGCCTCAAATTCTACCCTTCAGGAGAGGGAAGGTGGTAGAACCTGGACTTGAGAACGGTCCTCCAAGGAGACTCAGGTTTCGACGACCAAGACTACTTGGCGAGTACCAAATTGGTAAGGGTGATGCTGCAAGAAAAAGCTTTAGAAGAAAGGACATTGATTCTCTGGAGTTTAAGGGTAATACTAAATCTGAGAAAATTACCTTGAAGCACCGATATGTGGAGAAAAGAGAGAATGCGCGAAGTTTGTTCAACAACGTGATTGAAGAAACCGCTAGTAAGCTTGCCGAGACAAGGAAGAGTAAAGTCAAAGCATTGGTTGGTGCTTTTGAAACTGTGATCTCCCTTCAAGATACCAAACCAAAGGCCACAGTCACTGCCTGTTGAACTGTTCAGGGTCTGTGTAGGTTTTAGTTCTATGGTTTTATTGTACATAAGGATCTAAAGATAACTTCTGTTGTTCTTGTGGCATGAGAACTATATCTCGAGACTGGCTAATTGAGCTGAGAATGTGTCCAGTGTGAATTCTATGGTTTTGACACCTATTGTTGATCAGGTTATTGTGTGTATAGAAAGAACATGACTTGATTGGATTGTTTGATTTAACTTTCCCCTTCTGAATTCTTGGAGTTTTAAAATATGATTGTTTTTGCACTCTATGTACCTCTTGTTCATATTCATGTAACTCTCTTGGTCTGTTTTTTGGGTTTGCAACGGAGGACATATCATAATGCTAGATCGATCTCAACTGGCATATCCCAGTTTTCTGTGTACCGTTGTCCTTGTCACAATTTATACACAGAGCATGATGCAGCTAATTGGCTTTTTTGAGTTATGGAAGACTCTCTGCCTACAGTGACATGGCAGCTGTCATAGTGACGACCAGATATTCGAGGATATTCACTATGTCAAGGATATTTGTGGGGCGGTGACCTTATGTCTGCTTGTTCCAATCTTTTGTGAGTGAGCCTAGAGGAGGAAACTTAATGTCACCGTGGTCCTTCTCTAAATGGCCCATCTTTAGCGTCTTTTGTGCACATACCGGCAGGTTTCGTCTGCTATCTAGCACTTTCTTACCCAGTTTAACCAATATTTTGATGTTAACCAAACTTCATTTGTTCTGCTTCCCTGATTGAATCCAAAATACTCAAACACCTTATATAATATGGCTGCATCGCTTATTCATGAGAAGTTGCTTACTTTGCTTGGCCTGTTGAGCAGAAATACTACTGCCAGCTTAAAAATCTGATAAGTCCTCCATTTTTCATCTCACTGTTGTTGAATGTCTGCTGAGATTATCTTGTGATTGACATAGTTGATGGCCGTTTGCCATAGAAGCAGCAGCAGTGCCAGTAGTGGACTTGGAGGCACATGATTCGTTGTTTTGTGGATTTACTATTCTGCATCAGAGTTCAAACTTTATACAATACAATTGAAACGACTAACCAATACGTGAAGTATTTGCTTATAATCAATCCACAAGTGATTCTTGTTGTGCATATTTAGTAGACTTAAAAGCAGAAACATGTGAATGGAGCTTCTCCTGATCTGATCTTCTTTGCCTTCTCCTTAACTCGAGATTCTTCAGTTCTTCTTTTCTCCTCTGCTTGTGCTGTTGCTTCGCGTGCCATCTGATCAATTCTTGCTACCTTATATTGGTAATGCTTTTGATTCCTTGACCTTCTCTGCTCAAGCTCATTCTGCAATTGCGATAACATTGTTAGGGCTTTGACATTATCAGCCTTCATTAATTTGAGAATATCACAGCTTAAGATGTTGCCATACCCTTTTCCTTTCGAAAGAACGTTTGGCTCTTGTTTTCTTCTCATTCTCCCATGAAAAGATGCTGGACTTCAAATTCTCATGCCTGGAATTTGAGAGGGTTATGAAACTAGCGTGGTAGTGCGTTCACTGAGCAGCTAAAAGTTTTACGTTCGTAGGGGATCGAATTTTCGTCAGTACTGAAAACCAATTTATATTGACAATTTATAATGGAAGCTTACCTCTTTCTAATCATTTCAATCTGAGCTCTCTCCCATGCATCCGCTTTAGCTTCCTTTCTACTCTGTTTTGATCGGTTCTCCTTCAGTTTTGGGGTAATGGAAGTAGATGGCGACTTTTTCGCGGAAGCTTCACATGGTACGTTAGTTTTAGTCCCTTCAAATATTAATTTCAACGGTGAAGAGAATGGGGTGATGATTTAGGGAGAATTAACCTTACCTTCTGCTTCCACATTTGAGGATTGCCTGGTTACTCTTTCGGCGGTTGTTGGTCCCATCTTGACATCGACCGTTCTGCTCTTAATCTTATTCCGGGAGGATGCAAAGTCCTCTCTCACCTTTGTTCTCTTTCCTACCTCAGTTCCTTCAAGGGAACATATAGCAAATGCAGCGGCTGCGACTGCACTGGCATACTCGCTGTCCCCGTAGCCATGATCCGAACTCATTTGGCCAGAAAACTGCCTGGCGAACCGGTTCTGTGTCTTCTGATCTGCAAAAAATCTCATCATGTGCAGCATTTGGTCTTAAATGACTAATTCATTGCTCATAACTTTGCTGGAAGTAATATAGACTGTAGGTTTTATGTCGGTCTCAATCTTTCTTCTGATTATTTTAGTTCCTGTGTAAGATGCCAATCAATATGAGAATCATTTTAGTATCGAACTTCAGTTGCGTACTCTATAGTTTTGTTTTTTTTTTTTGGCCTGAATGATGTGCATGTAAACGATACCTCCTTCCGAAGAATCCGTTTGTTGCTGTACCGTGCTAGTTTGTCTGCTCCTGCTGCTATCTTCCTGCTTTGGTTCCGAAAACCTTACTCTGCAAGGCAGTTAGTCTGCTAATGGACAACGGCAGCACAAAACTATGTTCGATGCAGATACTTAACATAAGCCACTCTTTAATACTTTCTCCATTCCATCTTCGACGAAGCTAGATGTACTATAATCAATCTCTGCTATGAATTTATAAAGATCTCATGCGATAGTTCTCTTGCCTTTTTAACCATAAAACGGGGAAGAAACTTCAGTTAGAGGAAACGATAAAAGTGGGCATGTTTTGAAAGGTCTACCACCAAACTTTGAGATACAAGGTCTGGTATTTGAGTACCTTCTCTGCTTGATTAGATTCTCCATCCTCTGAAATCCCTGGCGGCAACTGATCGTCTGTCTGCCTACTTCTCCAGCATTACCTTTTCTTTTCTTTTCGAATAGGTTTCCTGAATCAATACCAGGAACTATGCATTGGAAGGGAAGACTTTGCCATGCTCATTTTGTTTACGTAGCATGTGAGCAGAAGCCAATGAAGCAAAGTCTTGTGCGCTTTTTGTGGAGATGCAAGCAAAGTATCTCTCTCTCTTTCTCTCTCTGAAAGACATTTTTTCCAACAGCTATGCCTTTGATATTCGTACAAGATAAAGTGGTCCTTTTCGGCATCTCTGGGCATCAACCAATGAGAAGGGTTGGACATTCTCTTTCCCACACGTATGGTTCGAGGAATAACATCAACTTTCAGTGACACAAGAAAGCTGGCAGGTGCATAGATTCTTTGGAAGCAGATTGAGAGGCATCTTGTCTTGCGCTTGAAGCCTGGAATCTACCAGACTGTTGCAGCTTCTTCTTTTTCTGGGCTTTGGTAGTGACTTGTGAACAGTGACATGGGACAATTTCAGAGAGGTGTTTCCTTCATGGGGATGCATTGTTTTTCTTGTTCAACAATCGATCTGGAGCAGTGCAACTTCTCTGGTCATCTGGGTCTTTTTGCAGTCTTCTTTGTGATGTTATATGTCAAATGTCATACTTAATTTTGCTATTTGCATGGAGAATGATTTCAATTTATCTGATGATTAAGCTGTAAAATAAATTTTCCTTGAAATTAATTTCTATTTATTCTATTTTTCTTATATGAGAGAACTATCGCTAAAGTCTAGAACTCTTTTGCATAAATTAACAATGCGAACAGACCACGAATGGGACTAAGTATATTTCATCAAAATTGATCTAGGACTAAGTATGATTTACAAAAAAATCTAAGATTTGGGTTCTATTTATTTCGTAAGAAACAATGATTTGTAAAACTTTTTTTCTAAATATAGTTGCTTGCATCGCTTGAAATGCTATCAATAATGAAATATATTTTCATTATCGATAGCAATTTATATTTAAATATGTTTGTGGACAATGAAATTATCTTTCGATCATTTTTAGGAAAATATGTTCTAAATCATTCATTTTCAACATAAGAAACCAAGCGCTCGAATGATAATTCTCTTTGATCTGAAAAATGTACCTCTCCTTGATTTTTTCTCTCTCCAACAACCCTAAAAGATCTATATTATCATAAATACCACCATCTCAAATTTGGTCTCCCCACTTCAAAAGCCCAGAAATACCCTTTTATAAAATATGGTACCCATCACCCATAATTTGGAGGATAAAATGGTAAATTCGATTAGGGAAAATGTCACAAATGGTTCCTATACTATTACTTAATGTGTAATTTGGTCCATGAACTTTCGATCAGCTCAATTTGGTCCCTGAACTATTGATAAATGTTCGATTTGGTCCCTGAACCTTCGATCGACTCAATTTGGTCCATGAACTATTGATAAATATCCGATTTGGTCCCTGAACTATTGATAAATGTCCAATTTAGTCATTCGTTACTATTTTTCTTTTTTCTTTTTTGCTTCTTCTCTCTTCCCTCCGCCAGCTCGCCTCGCCGGACGCTGGCTTCCCTCCGCCAGCTCTAGCGGAGGGAAGAGAGAAGAAGCGAAAAAAAAAAGAAAAAAGAAAAAGAAAAAAAGTAACGAATGATTAAATCGAACATTTATCAATAGTTTAGGGACCAAATTGAGCCGATCGAAAGTTCAGAGACCAAATCGGACATTTATCAATAGTTTAGGGACCAAATTGAGCCGATTAAAAGTTCAGGGACTAAATTGCACATTAAGTAATAGTATAGGGACCATTTGTGACATTTTCCCATTCGATTAATCTGAAGGGAACAAGCTTTGCACAATCATGCAAGCAAAGGAGGTGGCAAACGGCCGTAGCAGGCCGGCCCTAGGACATCATGGGCCGGCCCACGGCCCATCATGGATCGGCCCAATGGCCCATCATGGGTCGGCCCAACGGCCCGTCCAGTGCAAATCTTTACCCGCCAATTACTTCGAACCGATCTCTCTCTCCCTCTTTCTCTCTCTTCTTTCTCTCTCTAGTTCGTCAGTTATGGAGACGGAGGAAGAAGAGATCACGGCGGAGCAGCGGCTGCGAGCCGAAGCGAACCGGCTAGCCGCGCTGGCGAAGAGGAGGAAGACGGCCGCCGCCGGCTCCTCCTCAGCCGCCCCGCCGCCGCCGCCGCAGCAGTACCCGCACGGCCACTGGGCGCTATTCAAGTGCAGGAAGTTGAGCCCCGCCGCGACGGCGACGGCGACGGCGACCACGCGGCCGGCGAAGCCGTGCGGTGGCGCGGCCGGGGCGGCCGGGGCTGGGGCGCCGTCGGACGGGGCCGCCGCCGAGAAGTTCAAGGTCCGGCTCGAGATATGCGCGCCGGATTCGTTCTCGGCGACTCCGCTGCGGCTGCTAGGGTTTGCTTATCCGGGAGAGGACGAGGCCATGCGGAGACTGGTGGATTGCCTGGCTGGTGTAAGTTCCTTGGTTGTAATTAGTGGGCGGGAGAGGGAAATGGAGCTGATTCTCCTATGCATTTGTCGTTCTGGGTCTTTGTTAGAAATGGATAAAGATAATTTCACGCTTGCGGCTTTTGAGATATAGGTTGTCGAAGTCGGTGAAATTGTTCGGTGAGGTGGTTGAATAATTGGAAGCGAATATTCGAGATGTCATTGTGTAATCGCACATGTTGAAAAATGAACAAGTGTGGTTGGGAATTTCACAAGTGTGATCTAGAGGGGCTGTTGGTCACTTGGCATTGTAAAGAGTCAGCTGAATTTTTGTTTGCAAGTCGCAGTAATTTATATTTTATTGCATGGAGGGATGGTTTTTCCATTTAAGACAATCTATAAAATGTTGCATGATTTCATTTCCTTGGATGCTTACTAAACAGTAAAACAGCTTTCCATGTCTGATGGATGCATGTCTCGAGTTAGCTATTAGAATGGATGATCTTGCACGAGGAAAAGCTAGTATTCATTGAGCGAAGTTCACTGTTAGATAGTTCTATGGAACTGTGCTGTCTGTATCTTCCTAATTTGGCTTTGGTGCAGGTGATGCCATCACACTATACACAAAACCTTGCCGGTGGAAAAGCTTGTGTGTATAAGCTGAGTGATTATGATGCAGTGATAAGATGTTTAAAGAGCTTCAAGAGTGCCGTATACGAGGAGATTCCTTGGGGAACATTTAATGTCATCGAGAAACTTTCACATTCTTTCATCATGGGCCAATGGATCCCTTGCAGACCTGAGCATTTGCCTGATGAGAAGGTTGATGAATTGATTGGGAAGTTACCCAAGAAAATCTTGGATACACTTATGCCATTTCAAGTTGATGGAGTAAAATTTGGTCTACGAAGGGGTGGACGGTGTCTTATTGCAGATGAAATGGGTCTTGGGAAAACACTTCAGGTTATTTGCTGTGGCTCATTTGATTTGCTATCATTTCATAACTCTCCCATATCAAACTGGAAATTAGAAAAAGGTGTGGCTGGTGTTGGCCTGTGGCCACTCTTTAGATTGGAAGGAAAACATTAAAAAAACACACGAACACACAATGAATTGATTAAGCTGTCTCATAAAAGTCAATTGGGCCTATTGCCCATCACTTATAGTGTTCATCGTTCCTTGCTCACAGGCCATTGCTATTGCAAGCTGTTTCATGAATGAAGGTTCTATTCTTATAGTTTGCCCTGCTATTTTACGCTTTACTTGGGCAGAAGAACTTGAGCGGTGGTTTCCTTGTTTGCCCACCGATATCCATCTTGGTAACGTCATGTTCAATCCCTTCACATATAGAGCTCTCTTTTCAATTTGGTTTAAATGCTTCGCTTGTCCCTTTGATTGAGATTTGCTACTTAAAATTGGTGTACAGGATTTCTTGAGTTTTAGTCAAAGATCATCCCTCTTTTGGTTGTTTGGGATGAAATTCATTGATGATGGGTCTTCCTTTGTAATTGTGTTCAAGCATTTGAGAAAAAGAGAGATGGGGAAAGGAAAAGAGTGAAATGGTTTCAAATTGTTAATGTATTTAAGTATTAAATTATGTCTTCATCTAATAGCTTTAGCTTTTAGAACATTTGGTAATGGTTTCACCAAATTTTATATGGTATCAGAGCGGATGGTATTGAGTTCAAATCTTTCCAGGCTCCCATTTGCCTTCCGTATTGTATATTTCCACACTTTAATTTTAGGCCAATGTTTAAGTTACATGTGAGGGTGAGTGTTAAAGCATTTAAATACCAAACATGTTTTCATCTAATAGCTTAAATCTTTAGAGCAACTGGTTATGCTCCCACAAGTTTTACCCAAAGGAAGAAAGTCGACTTGTGCAACTGTTGTGTTACATGCTTCTTTGAAACTGTGGACTGCTATTTTCTGGACTTAATATATGTTTATCAAAATGGCAGACTGGAATCTACAGATTCATTGAAGAGATATGTGACTTTTCTCTTATCTCTTTGGACTTTATGCACCGTAGAATATACTGAAACACTAATGATATATATATATGAACTTGCTATCTTTTCAGTGTTTGGTCACCAGAATAATCCTTCACACTTGGAAAAATGGCCAAAGATTGTGGTTATTTCTTACAAGATGCTTCATCACTTGCGGAGGACTATGGTGGATCGGGAATGGTCCCTTTTGATAGTTGATGAGTCTCACCATATAAGATCTTCAAAGAAATCTGCAGAACCGGAGGAGGTATGGAGTTATATTAGCTGGTAAAAATGGTGCATCTCGTGTCTCTTAGATTGATGTTTTTTTAAATTTTGGATCAACTCAAGAATGTGTGATGATTCTTTCCAATTCATTTCTTTAATTTTGTTATGGTAATTTTTTTGTGAATGTGATTGCATTTCATTTATGTTTTTTTGGGAATTATGGAATGGATCCTCTCTGGTTAGATGAATGCATTTTGCTTGAGCTCAATAATTTTCTTACTGATGCCGGTGTATTTAATCCACTGATAGTCATAGTTGCTGATGTTTTTTAGTTGGTGGTGCTATTATCACTTTTTGAAATTAAGTTTGGATAAGGTCACAAATTGAGTATCTATGAGATATGGTGGGATCATAGTTTACTTTAGAACAGTTGGTTGTGGTCCAGAACAGTTGGTTGTGGTCCCAGAAAATCAAACATGGAATCAGAGCTATAGGCATATCAAGATTAGAAGTATTAGTATTAGAATTTGGGACTGGAATGCGAGGAAAAAAGTACTACTCGGATCACCTCATGACGAAGGCAAGGAATCATCTCTTGGGGCTGTAGACAGATGAGGCTCTAAGACAAAGTTTTGATCTACAATCTTTTGAAGAGTTTTTCTTCTAGTATAAACCTAAAGCTTGGGCTTGTCGATCACATTGAATTCTTGAACTTTTTCTCCTCTTGTCTTTGACACGTCAAGATTCGGCAAATGTGTTTTCGAAAACTCAAACAAAGGAGTGGGAAGGACGGGAGAGTTTGAGTGCCACAAAATCTCTTTACTAATTTCAGCATTCTCCCCTTGAAGAGATTTGTTGGAAAAAAACGGTTGTGACTCTATGAATGTGACATCCATAGTGATATGAATTTTGCCATTATGTGGATTTTGACATCCATAGTAATACTTGTAACCTCTTTGGTTAGATGCATACCCTATAAATACACAATTTTCAGCATGAGGATCTAATTTGGATTGACATTGACTTGGGAGGTGGACAAATGCAGTGTGACTAGACACCCTTAGAGGAACATCAGAAAAAGTACGGGTTATGGGGTACACTTGTTTGAAACAATCTAAGGGAGTAGTGTAGTTTAATACCTGAGTAGGCAGCCTATTAATTAGATAAGATGCTGTTAACATAGCTTCTCCCCATAAGTATTTAGGTACATGCACTGAAAAACTGAGGGCACGGGATACTTTAAGGAGATGGCGATTTTTGTGTTCAGCAATACCATTCTGTTGGGGTGCAATTCCGCAAGTTGATTGGTGAAGGGTACTTTTTTCTCTTGAAAAACTCCCCAAATACTAGTTATAATACTCAATACCATCATTGGTATGAAGGATATTAATAGTAGTGCGGAACTGGGTCACAATCATTTGATGAAAAGTTTTGAATAGGGACTTGACTTCAGACTTGGCACTCATCAAGTATGTCCAACATAAATAGGTATGATCATCTATAAAGATGACAAACCATCGTTTCTCAGTTTTTGTTGGTAGGGGTGAAGGATCCCAAACATCACTATCAACTAAATAAAATGGTGATGATGCACAATATTGTTTTGGACTATAATGAGTACGATGACTTTTAGAAAACACAAAACTGTCACGGTGTAGTGAAGAAACATCAACACCTTTGAACGAATGAGGAAACAAATGTTTCAAGTATCCAAAACTAAGATGGCCTAATCTATGGTGCCAAACCATTTTTTTTCTTGAATAGAGGAAGAATTGAAAGTTCTATATGCCTGAGCTATTTTATCAAAGTCAAACTCTTCAAAGTAGTAGAGACCATCCCTTATCCTAGCACTGCCAATCGTCTTCCCTGAGATTTGATCCTGAAACTCACAATGGGAGTTAGATTCTTTAGAAAGTTTACTAATAGACAATAGGTTACAAACTAGCTTAGGAACATATAGTACATTATGAAGTGTAATAGAATCAAAAAATGGAACTGATCCTTTGCCTACAATAGACGAAAAACTCCCATCGGCAATCTGAATTTTTGGGTTGTTGGGACAAGGAACGTAGGATTTGAACAAATATGGGATATTAGTCATATGGTCCGATGCCCCTGAATCAATAATCCAAGGTACAGGTTGCGAACGATAAGGGAGGGCTTTTAGATTTCTACCTTGGTGGGCAATCGAAATAGTAGGATTTTTTTATATGGACCCAGCTTGAAGTAGCTGCAGAAGATGGTCTAGCTGTTCCTTGCTAAAAGGGAACGCGATTGCCTCATTAGCTGTAGGAGGCACACTCTAAGATGGCTTATTATCACAGCTGAACGAAGTTGGTCAGCCATGAATCCTCCAACAGGTCTCCTGTGTATAACGGACACGGGGTTTGTTGCAGACATCACACCAAATACAAGGTCTCCCATATGATCTTCGCAAGTTAGTGGGGATTCCGCTCACGTTGGCCTCGGAGACTATTGTTGTCATGTGATGTCATGGATCACAGCCAATTGTTCTAAAAGGTCAACTGGTCGGCCATGTGATCTGCTTATATAGCTCTAATACCATGTTTGATTTTATGAGACCACAGCCAATTGTTCTAAAAGTTTTTAGAACAATTGATTGTGGTCCTACTAAATCTCATATGATATAAGGGTTGGAGATCCTGAATTCAAATCTTTCCAGGCCTCATTTGTCTCATCAATTAAATTCCACGCTTAGTACTAGGCAGAATACCAGAGTAAGTGTGAGGGAGAGTGTTAGAATATATAAATAATAAATCACGTATTCTTCTAAAAGCTTAAGCTTCTAGAATAGTCAGCAGTAGTTCCACCAAATTCTCAAAGTATCAAACCAGCTAAATGGCATAAGAATACATTGCAATGGTTGTGAAATTTTGTTTTTCTGATTTCTGATCTTTAGCTGTAAGCCAATATTAGCTCCTTCTAATAATCATCGAGAAAAATTAATATAAACATCATTGCATTACTAAGAATATCATGAAGCTTGAGATAAGGTTAAGAGTTACTGGTGAGGAGAAATTAGAAGACGCCTGATGACATTCACTTGTTCCATCTTTAACATCAGTCATATTTCAAGCAAACTTTATTTATTGCAGCATCAAATTTTTACCACAACAATAGCTTTTTGCTGTTTCAATTCGCTTGTGATGTGCCACTATCTTTCCTCCTAATTCCCCCACCTTGTTTGTGGAGAGTGCTTACCATGACTCATTATCTGTCCTTATTTATAACAGATAAAAGCAGTTCTTGATGTGGCAGCAAAGGTCAGACGTATCATTCTACTGTCAGGAACCCCTTCTTTGTCTAGGTTGTTGCCCTTTGAAACAGATGACATTATTGCCTTTCAAATCTGTTGTTTCTTTTTACCCTGCCCGCCCCCTTTCTCTCCATTTTTCTGCTACTTTGTTATACTTTTGCTATCTGATACCTTATTTTGGATGCATTTTAGGTGCTTGTAGGCCATATGACATTTTCCAGCAGATAAACATGCTTTGGTAATTGCTTTTATATGGTTCTACTTTCACTGGATTACTTTACTTCTCATTGAGAATCTAAAGTTCTTTTTCTGCTCTCTAGGCCTGGTTTACTGGGAAAAGACAAGTTTGACTTCGCAAGAACTTACTGCGACGTAAAATTTGACCAAGGTTATCAAGGAAAGGTTTTTAAGGTAATTGTGGCACTCTCCAACAAGCTACATGCTTAATTTAAATGGCATGTGAGCAATTTTGTACTTTCATATAGTTGAGTCATTATAGAAAAGTGAAAAATTTTATCCAGTGCATATGGCTGGATATATGAGTGGTTTCTGCTTCTTGGCAGATCCGCCAACCATTTACTAATTCCCTTTGGGAAGACATCCATATGGCTAAGAGTTCCTGAGATAGTACATTTCGTAGCTTTACTGGAGAAGACCCTGTAATAGCTTGTTGCTTGTACAATATCAGCTTCTTGAAATGAAAAATTGATTTGTCTGATGGGTAATTTTGTCCCAGGACTACTCGAAGGGCATTCGCTTGGAGGAGCTAAACATTTTGCTCAAGCAAACAGTTATGGTGCGATCTTGCTGAAATTGTTAACATGATCTCACCATTTTATTGCATAATGTGATTGGCTCTCATATTAGCTGTTGTAAAACAATCCCCTGGTGATAATCCCGTGGTGATATGTATAACATTCAAATGTCAATTGAACTGCAAAATATGCAGATGATTTCCTCATGAAGCTGTATTTATCACAATGCAAGTCTCTTGGATATATTTTACGTCTCATTTTCAAGTTTAGGATTTGCTGATTCCGGCACTTCCTTTGAGTGAGTAGCTTTCTTCGTTTTTAGATTTTTAATGTATCTGTGTAGTATGAGTAACAGTAACTTGTGCTTCTTTGCTTAACTTTGGTTTACAAGAAAATGACAAGTTAGTTTTGGAACCTTGTAGAGACAATTGAAAGTATTTGTGCGCATGGGAGACAACAACCATAAGATTCTCTGTTGAATATCTGGGTGAAGTTCAATTGATTGCTGTCCATGGTGGTTGAACGGTTTCTTTTTTTAGCAAGAGTGTGCTAGGCCAATTAATTTACTCTCTGCCATCCAACTGCTCAAACAGTTGCTTTCCTGAAGGGTGTTTTTTCAATTTATTTTTTCAGATAAGACGCCTGAAGGAGCATGTCCTGGTGCACTTACCTCCCAAACGTCGGCAAATATTAAGAATTTTATTGAAGAAATCAGATATTATTTCTGCAAAGTCTGCTGTCAGAGTAGTTGACAAAGATTCACTTGATGACATTACTCTTGACAATACAGATCAGTGTGATGGTAATCACCACGACTTTGCATAAGCTTCCTTTGAAACTTCTACTGTATTTCCAAAATGTATAGCCTTAACTTTCTAATAGGAAGAAACTTTCAGCATTGCATTTTGTGGTTTTGTTTCTAGCCAAGTAGTTAACTGTGACAATCTCGTGCTCATTATCAGCAAATTATTGGATTATAATTAAACAAGCAGATGGTCAACATACGCCATCATCCCTCAAGTTTTTGCAGAACTTGAGGCACATTCCCCGTGTGTTACGAAATTGCTCCACCTCCTTGTAAATTATCTTTGATCCATGAAATTAACAATATATAATAGCACTGTGTGCAATTGTAAAATCCAAATAGACTGCAAGATGACTTGGAAGGCATCAATCTGCATACAGATCCAATAGATTTTGAGGAGGGGTGTCGGAGTAATCTCCAGATGAGAGGGTTCCTTTCGAAATTTTACCAAAACATGGGGGTGTCAGAAAAAATTAATACCTTTATCTTGTCAACAAATAGCTGGTACCTTGCTAGAGTCGTGTCAAGTTTTCGGACTAAGACCATTTCACGCACAAAACTTCATGTTGATAGTGTGGACACACAGAGATTCCAACTGAATTGTCTTTACTTGGTTTCTATTTCTGCTAGATTCCAATGGTCGCGACAGATTGCGCAATCTATCATATCAGGAAGTTGGTATTGCCAAGCTCTCAGGATTCCGTGAATGGCTTTCTCTTCATCCACTTATTGCAGCATCTGATGAGGTGGTGGACTCACCAAATTGCCATAAGATGATAGTTTTTGCCCACCATCATAGAGTTCTCGATGGGGTGCAGGTAGACCTTTGAGTGAGCATCTCTTGCAAAAATAATTTATACAGATCTAGTTGATAAGTTTCTGTTGAATTTGCCCGAGTATTTTCTTGTATAAATGAATTTGTGATATTATGGCTGGATGATTTGACTGCCTAGCTTTTTCATTATATACTAAGTACTGTGTTAATGAGTAATTGATGTTCTATTGTAAACAGAACCTTTTGTTGCCATTTTAAGCTAGTTAATCATAGAATCTAAAACAAGATAAATTGAGCTAGTAAATTGCTTAAGCAGCCATCAAGCTTCAATGAGAAAGGGATTGGTTGGTCTTTGTGATTCTTGGCCCTGGGTATGTATTCCTAAGCACACTTTATTTGTCTTCGAAAGTTGCCCCCTTTTATTTTTTTGAAAGATCGGAGTCATTTGAAGAGCTTTAGCAACTTGATGGAATCTGTAAAGATCAGAAATTCCAAGTTAATCGTTTGTATTGGCCTGAATACAATGTGACCAATGTAATATTGAGGTTTCTCATTCCTTGAAATTGTTTCATGAAACAAGGTGAGAATTTTTTTTTTTTTTATGTGCTATGCAAAGCCAGTGAGTTGTTTTATCATATGTGCTGATAAAATATGTTAATTATGAATTGTATCTTGCACCATCCTTTAGCAGTAGTTTGTAAATCTGTTTAGCGGAAGCACTTTTATGCAGCTTTTAGAGATATCACCCCTATAAGTACAGAACTTAGCAAGTCTTCTATAATTAATTTAAAATATACTTGAGATAGATTATTGTTTCTTCAAAATTAGAGTTACTATCATTTTCATTTCTCGTTTAAGTTTTTTTCTTTGGTTGTTACGGCTTAGCATGCACCATTTAATATATTTCATCAAAGTGACCTCTACTACTTGCTTGTGGGGAATTCTGATTCTAAAGTTAAGTTTCATGACGCTTGTAATGTGGATTTCATCTAGTTTGAACTGCCATCTATGTCAGAAATTATATTGTCAAAGTGACCTCTACTACTTGCATGTGGGGAATACTGATTCTGAAGTTAATTTTTGCGATGTTTGTGATGTGGGTTTCATCTAGTTTAAACTGCTATCTATGTCAGAGTTTTTTTTTTTTTTATATATATTTATTTATTTTTGTTTTGTTTTAGAACTAAGTCCCACTCAGCTGTTTGATTTCTTGGCCTCACATGAAAGCTTTTTATGTTGGAATGACTCAGGAGATCATATGTGAGAAAGGAATTGGTTTTATTCGCATAGATGGAAATACTCTTCCCAGAGATCGGCAGTCTGGAGTAATGTCATTCCAATCATCAAATCAGGTGTGTATCTTGGATGCCTCTTCAGACTAAATGTTTTAAGTATTTTGCATGTAGAGTGTCGAGGTAATATATCCTCTTTTGTTCTTTCTATGTTAGTGGATATTTCTTCTTCTTCCTAGTCTGGAATCCTTTTAACAAGGAAGAATTTAGAAGTTATTTACACTGATGACTAGGTACTTTTCTCATTAGGTTAAGATTGCAATAATTGGTATTACTGCTGGTGGTGTTGGACTTAATCTTTCATCAGCAAAGACTGTGGTGTTCTTGGAGCTGCCTCCATCCTCATCATGGATGCTTCAGGTAGACTTACTTGAACTTTCTTGAAAATAATATCGAATTGTTACTGTATTTATGTATGGATTTTATTTGATCAAGATTGCAAAAATCGGTTTTAGTGCATTCCCTGCAAGATTAAGGTCCTTGAGCTCATGGTCTTATCCTCATCATTCCCCTGCTTAATTGTTGCACTCTTACGCAAAGAAGAAGAAAAAAGAAAGTGTTAATTGGTCCTTCATTGACTTGCTATTTCTCTGAAAGTTTGCTCTTTTCTTCTCTTCTATCTTGTAAAGGCATCGATACAAACCGTTGGAACATGATCCAGGCCTGTGTTTCATAATTTAAAGATGGATGGATAGCTAACTTAATGCAGACACAAAACGGATGATAATGTTGCTTCCACCCATCTGAAAACTCAAATGCTGACAGACCTTGACTTTATTTGTAACATGAACTGATAATATCAGTAGGACAGAGCCCCTGAACCAACAATATCTGTAATGTCATCATGATAGTAACTACTGGATTTTAAGGATCTTACAGGCTTATGCCTTTTTTGCTGTTTCATTGATTATCGTCTAAATTTTGGATAATTGAATGTCTTCTATCATGTCTAAAGGCAGAAGACAGAGCTCACAGGCAGGGACAAACCAATGCCGTCAATATATATTATTTTTGTGCAAAGGTGCGTGCCTTTTCTTGTTACATGTTACTTGAAATTGTTAATTGTTATTTCCAATTTTGTGATGCTTATTTTGATAATGACTTTGGCAGGATACTACGGATGATTTGCATTGGCAATATTTAAGGAAGAGCTTGTTCCGTGTTTCCTCTACTACAAATGGAAAGCATGATGCAATACTAGATATTGCGGTATCTTTTTATTGCTTCTATGTTTGAATTGCCACCGGCTTTTTTCTATTTGTTTTGATTTCCACATGATTGATAATGTCTTTTTGAAATCAAAGAGAGAGCAGTGTCTTGCTTGCCTTGCCTTCTTTCTACATAAGTTGGGTATATATGTGTTAATCTTATCATGGCCCTTGACCATGTTCTGAGACATTGTTAAAGACTTCAAATTGGACACAAAGTAGATTTGATGAAGTCTCTGCTTTGGAATGTTCACATCCTATCTATCTGCCTATTGGGCTTTCCTCAGAATTTCTGATGTAAAATATTTTAGGAATTTATATGAAATAAGATATTTTGATTAAAAAAGATCTCTGTTCTTTGAAAGGAATGGTAATCAGTAGATAGCATTGAATTTAATAAGAATAAAAAACTATACCAATCATCATACAATTAATAACTATCACAACCTTATGGTGGTCAAGAAAATGTTGATTGATGCTCTTTGGTGTTAGACTGGCACTTCTTGATCTTAATTTATCAATGCTTCTCATTTTCATCGAATTACATTTTAGAACCTTTTGGACACTTGGATTACACATGGCCTGTGTTCTTCTGGTGGAGGGATAATTGTAATTGATGTTTTTATTGTCTTGCTCAAACTTGATATAGCGGAGATCATGTAATATATTACTTTTACTAATTTTTGAGGCGGCAATTTCGCTGCATGATTTTGAAGATTGCTAATACTGAAAGAAGTGAACACCACTCCAGCAAATTTTAGAGCTCGTAAAGATCAGCTCTTTTTTTATTCCACTGTGCTGGCCTGATGAATGTCCATACACATGGTATTGCAGTCCATTTCTAGTTAAAATGAAGCAAAGTTTTCTTGGAAGGGTTCGGTTTCGCAGTGATTTTAGTAGAAGCTCAAATGATCAAGGGAGGTTCATAGAATCATTTACATTTAAGATGTGCTAGATTAAGTTGGCCAAGCGACTCAAAAATTTAAAAAAATGTCTGTGATGATTAGAGTGGGCTTTGCACGTACTCTATCCAAACATGGAGAATCCCGTGCTCTTTGTGTTCAACAAAGGAATTTATTATTCTAGTTAGATGGGTTTTGCGCAGAGATCATTTTGTAGAAATATAACATGTCAGAGAAATGGTTCTTTTTCTTACTAACTGGAAATCACGTCCTGTGGTTTACCTGAATTTCTCTCACTAGTGTCCTTTGACGATGCATTCTTTACAAATAGAGGATAACATGGCCTTTGGCAATGCAAGTTTTTGTGAATGTCTAGTGTAATTGTTCCAATATGCAAGTTGTTTGAAGTTAATTTTTTATTGATTAAATTGGTGCTTCAGACAATCAAGATTACTGTGTCCTTGAATTGTTTCTTAAATTGTTAGTTAATGGAACTTCCCTGATGAAATGAGCCTAGGTTTTATTCCTATAGTGGAGTGCAATACATAGTCAATAAAACCCCTGTTCCTTCTGTCCCTTTACACTGATAAACATGCGTGAATGTGCATGTACTTGCTTGCTTGTGTATGGTGCTTTTTTGTCCATGTTACTTGTGTCGTTTTGTTTTTATTGCAGTCACTGTACACGGTCATTAGTCCATGCATTTTGAAAACTATGCCTTTGTCTTGTCTGACATCTCTTATTTCCATGCCATGCTATTTTATGGTTGCTTGTTTCTTTTACTATAATAATCCTTTTTTCCTTTTCTTTGTGTCAGGTTGACAATGTTTCATATTTTGGAATTTCTGATGAAACTGATAGAAGTTATATTCAGATGTTGGAGGAAATTGCGTGCAGTCAACTGTTGCAGAAGGTAAATAAGTCTTGATTTTCTAGCTTAGATTGAAATTGCAAGTATTCTAAAGGTTACAGAAGTTGATTTAAGTAATAATTGGCTGTTAAGAACATAATGACTCCTGTGGTCAGCTCAAGCAGAATAGGATGAGGATAAATTTGGATGCAATCCCCCCCAAACCCAAATCAAAAAACAACACTCCTGGAAAGAGAAAAAAAGCTTGTATTTTTGAGAATGTAGAGAGGATGTTTATGGAAAATTACAATTTGCAGGAAGATCCTGCAAAAACCAAAGAAGATGATAGTGAGCCTGCTCCTGCTGATCCAGTTAAAGCTGATGAGAATTGTTCCAACTTAAAGAAATCTCCTCTGGTTGAGGTAAATCATTCTGTTGGCAACAGAACTCTCTTTAAATCTTAAATCTTCTGATCTGTGTACTCAAAAGTGGACTGGTAAGAGAGCCAGTCAGGGGACCTTTTCGATGAATGATAATCGCTAGGTAGAAATTAAATAAGATACTCATTGTCCCAAAAAAAAAGAAGAAAAAAGAATGTTCAAAACATGGAACTGGAATCATTACTTAGTGATCTGGGATTTTTCGGAAGCATTGATTGATATATAGAAAAGCAAATTGTGATGCGCAGATAGTTCATAAAGATTTTTGGGATTATCATGATTATACTATGACATGTTTTGGAAAATGTATCACAGGAAAGTGCTTTGACAACCGGGGTCAGAAATGGCGAGTGTCCTGATGTAGTTGAAGCAGATCAGAATATTGTAAATTTCATGAATTCTTTGCGGTTTGAGGTAATATATCAGTTTTTCCATATAGAAATGATTCTTCCCTGTGAAACAAACTGCCAGACAACCGCAACTTATTTTCCATCTGGGAGTAGAGCCAACATTTTAAAGTTAGCTGTTTAAAACTGCTATTAAAATGTTTTTTATTGGGTATGGCTGCCATATAAAGAGTGCCTCTTTGTGAGCATCTCTAGTAAACAAATTATGAATAGAAGTTTGTATTTGCATGAGCATCAAGCATGCTTAGCCAGTTCCTCATTGGATCTTGATTAATCTGTGGATCATTTTGATACTGATGGTGACCGCTCTTATTATGCAATGTTTAAAAGTTTTTTAGTGCCTTGTCTTGAGATTGATGGACTCCACCTGCTTTTCCATATGCATAACCATATCTTGCAGGGATGAAGATTTTGTAATTAGTTGACTTTGTAATGTGGCAAAAGAGTTGGTCTTTTGAAAGAAGAGAAAATAATATAATAACAAACTAGAATGCTTTGAATTTTCAAGTTTTAAGTGTCCTCAATATGTTATCTGGTTTTTTCCTTTAACATGTATGCTTGGATGAAATCTAATTCTCATTTTCCTGTGCACTTCATCAACCAAAATCATTGATTTTACATGGAGATTGGTTATAGGTCTCTTCTCATTGTAAAACTTGAAGGATATTTTTTATGGTGATATCCATCATGTTCATTGCCTGTAGTTGTAACGAATTTGCTTTATGTATAATTCAAATGGTAACTTTTATGTGTCATTCTACTGGTTTATATTGTGAAATCTAAGAGTTAAGTGGAACTACAGAATTCACATCCTTTTCAAGTTTTTGCCTTGTGCTCAGTGCTGAACAGAGACCTCAGTAACTGTTAATCACTATTGTCACAGGCTTACAAAAGTTCCAATTACTCCAAATCATCCTCTGATGTTACAATCGTTTCTTCAGACTCCCCTTCCCAGGAGGAATAGTATATGTTGAACATAATGATACCTCCCCCATGTCAATGACTCTCAAAGTTTATTTTGTTTTGGGTTGGGTAACCAATATGGTAAAGCATTGTTCCATATGCAATAGAATTCAAAAGTTAGCTAGAATGCTTCCTAAAGATTTCTAGGCGTGTGATTAAGCTTTTAGGTTTCTTGTGTTCTGCTCCTGCACATGGATTTTGCCTTTATGCTAGTAGTAGAGGTTTTTGATTGGGAAAATCAGGTGTTTTTGGCTCCTTCAGTCTCAACTACATCTGTGGCTTTAAAAGCCATATTCTGTGACCCTGCTCTGTAATTTACCAAACTGACAAGACTTGAATGTTCTCTTTCACCTATGAAGATTGTGGAACACGTATCTTTTAAAGTTTTCTTTTGATACCATAAGAACTGCTCCAGGTAAAAGTGATTTAGTTGTGGTCAAGGTGCATATATAATTTGCTTTGATTGAGGTCTGGAAATCTTCTATCTCTATTGAAACATAGTGAGCTTTATGAGTTTTGATTGAGCTAGTAAATTGAATGTATGTATCCAGCCAACGCATGATTTCTATTTTCTATTTCTGAAAGTCTGTTGGACTAATTCTTTTGTAGGTTAGCAAATATACTGGAAGGATCCATTTATACACTTGTATACCGGGAACAGATTCTAGACCAAGACCCCTTTTCCATAGTTTCCGGCCGGAGGATGTTAGTTTGCAAAGTGATATTTCCCCTGATAATAAGTTTCTTGAAAACAGCAGGGCTTACATGCATGGTCTTCTAGTGTTCATAAATCAGTGGAACACACTAAGACCTATTCAACGTAGGAAGTTATTGGGGAAGCCTTTGCAACTCCCTTTAGCTGTTGAGCTCTGCTACTTGACAGATGGGATCAACCATGATGATTTGGTATGTCCATAGAATGTAATTGAAATGAATTTACTGTTAATAAATCATTTGTGTTAGAGTCCATTTATTTTGCTCCTCTTATTTGATACGACCGGATGACCTCGATACGACCAGATGACCTCTTCTGTTTCCTCATAATTCTGCCAGGGATTGCTAAAGGGTAAAAGCAGAAGACGCACTACACCGTTGTTTGAAATAAGCCATCCATTGCCAGAAAATGCTGTGTGGAAGAAGGTTCATCTTGTTGGCAGTTATTGCAAGAAGGATAGAGAGTATACTCAGGGGTGGACCATGATGGACGAACCACTCTGTAAACTGTGTCAGTCACCTTGCATGTAAGTCCTAGTGTATTTGCGTTTTTGCTACATGGACAAATAGCTAATTGTGGAATCTTCTTTCAGGGGAGAAAATGCAAAGAGACCTGAATATTTTGAGGATCTCTTCTGCAATTCTGGCTGTTATGAAGAATATCGCATAAGAACCAGTGCTAGTTTTATTCGTCAGGTCTAAACCTATATGCTTGTGAACACTTGAGAAGCATTCTTGTTTTATTTATTCACCTGCATCTGGACTATTAGCTCTGCTTGGAAAACCTTGTACTTTAACTACATTGCCTTTTCTTAGCCTCCATTTTTTCCACCCTCTTGGTTGACAAATTATAATTTTCAGGAACTTTTTCGAATAGAACATGGTGTATGCACAAACTGCCAATTAGATTGCCATCAGCTCGTGAAATGCTTGAAACCATTATCAGTGGAGAGCCGGTGGGACTATGTAAAGAGAAAAGCACCAAATTTGGCTTCAAGGAAAAAATTGTGAGTACTTTATGGAATAATATCTCTAGTTGATGCGATTGAAGTGCTTAAGGTCATGCAGACATTTTCCCTTTTGTTTTGCATGGTTGAAGTTGAGTATGTTGTTCTAGAGCAAAAGCTTTCATGGTAGATAAAATGTATACTTCCATTTGTCTGGCAGGGTTGAAAAATTGGTCAATGATCCCACTGAGGGTAATGCATGGCATGCAGATCACATTGTTCCTGTCTTCCGTGGGGGAGGTAAAAGTATTAATTGATTAAGTACGTAATATATGAACTGGCTGTTGATTTAATTTGTCACGTGATTGGTAGGACCAAATTTTCTGTTTCGATTTTGCACTTCTTTTTCAAGACATCGATTCTTGTAACAAAGCATGGCTTTTTTGCTCTTTGATCATTTCCTTTATTAAATTAGTTAATGGTTCTCTAATTTATATGCAAGATGGGTATTATCTCTATAGATAGTGATTAGTAAGCTAGATTTAAAGGATAAGTATGGGTTTTACGTCAAAATAAATGAGCAAAAAAGTTAACTACTGAGGAACAAAGAAATGCACTAGAGAAATAAAAAGAGGCGTGAGATGGAGATTGACCAGTGATGTCAATCTTGTGTCCGAGTTGGATTGGTGAAGTTGCAGGCCAATGTTGATCAGCTAATGTCCATCACTGGTTGATGGTGTTGACTGATGACAACAGGAATCCACTGCACTCACAGCCCTAATAATTCAAAAGTGTGTTCCTTTGAGGTTTTTCTGTTTTGGTTTGATACTCAAAATGAAACGTGGCTTTTATACTAGGAAATAAAAATTGGGAGCAGAATAGTTTTATGTGATTTACAAGTATAATTATTTGTGCAGGTGAATGCAGGCTAGAGAATATGAGGACACTTTGTGTAGCCTGCCATTTTGATGTTACCGCAGCCCAACGCGCTGAACGGCGTGCTTCAAGAGTCGAAGGTAAAAAGCGACTCAAAGAAATCTTGAGTGGCCTAAAGAATGACTGCGACATGGGACAGACTGTGGCTAAGTCAAAGGTAAAGTTCTTATAGTTCATTTTCTTTACCATCAAGTTAGCTGCATATTATTTCTCCAGTTCTCTTATGTTGGTATGTGATGGGGCTTTTCCTTGTCCCCAGTTGAATAGTTGTTTATGTCAAATCGGACTTTTCCTTTCTGTTCAATGCTGACTTGAAACTCTACTCGACTTTGGTGATGGAGAAGATAATGACAGGCAAGAAAATCTATTTTCTTTACCCAAATGGAGTGGAGAATTTGACTAAGTTCCAAGAATTAGTCCACTTTTATTTGCTTCTAGCTTAAATTGTGAAGCGTCAGTTAGAGTATGTATACCCTTTGCTTGTTTGTTATATTTTTATGTTTGAGAACGTGATTTTCCATTTTTTTTTCAAATGCTTGGTTGATAATAATGTTAAGACTGTTGTTGGCTACCAAAACATAGTAAAGCTGAATTAGCATCCATAAGATAGTTTGCTCAATAATGTACCTGGACAAAGTCATTTTTTCTTTTTATTTTGAAATTGATTGTCCTTGGTCCACTTTTTAAGTTGATTTAACATGCTTTCAAAATGTAAAAGTGTAAATTTTGCATGTTTCAATTACTGAACCATTACACTTGGTCATTTTCGATATCTAGAATAAGTAAACTTATGATATATAGCTGGTTTATCAGTCGGCAGGTCATTCATTAACAAGATCGATAGATTATATCCATTCTGATGACCATGCAGTGGTCTTTGTCAAGTAGACATATCATATTATATTGCATTGTAAGAAAGTGGAAAAGTGAAACTAATAGTTCCTAAACTTTAGCTTAATGTGCAATGTATCTTTTTTGCTCTCCTTTTAAACTATTCTTAAATGTTCAATGTAATCCCTAAATTTTCAGTTTTTCAATATAGTTCCTCAACTTTCCAACAAAGTTGTATTAGTCCTTTGATACTATCAACAAGTTTCCATAATTACATCATTGCCCAGATTTTTGAATATCTATTCATTTTTCTTTTTCCTACATCAAGGAAAAAATATACCACCTTTTTATTACCTTTTACCTTTTTGGTGTTTACAAATATTATGATAGTTCCATTTAAGTAAATTTAGATTATTATCTCTATAATAGTGAAAGCAGAACCTCATTTAGAGTTGTACCGGGTTGATAGATCAGCTATTTTATGTTGAAGTGTTTTCATAAGGATATTTATAAATGATATTAATTTTTCTATAGATATAGTTTCATACTCATATTGATCTAAACCTTGTTCCCTATTTCTTAGAAAACGCAAGATTGAAAATTTTATCAGTCTAAAATATTAGGAACCAGATTTGAATTATTGAAAATTTTATCAATCTAAAATATAGGAAACAGGATTTAGATTAATATAAGTGCGAGAATTTATAAATAAATAAACTCGTTTCTAGACGTCCTTATGAAAATACTTATACTTAAAGTAGCAAGAATATCAATTCTAAATGAGTTTCTACTTCTACTATTATATAGATCATGAGCTAAACTTTGCTTAAGTGGAACCATTGTTATATTTATAAAGACCAAAAAGGTGATAAAAAAATATCATATTTTATTGTTGATTTAGGAAAATGATTGAAATGAAAAAGATATTTTCAAATCTAAGCAATAGTGTAATTATAAAAACTTGTGAATTATATTGAAGGACAATTTAACTTTGTTGGAAAGTTAAGGACTAGATTAAAATTTTAAAGTTTAGGGACTACATTGAACATTTAAGGATAGTTTAAGGAGGCCACATTGAATAAATAAAAAGTCAATTACTTTACGTATTGGCAAAAAGTTTAGGATTTAGTACTGTCAATTTCCCTGAGAAGTATATTCTTTAATGTAATGCGCTAAAACCGTGCCATATGTTCAAGTAGTTTTAGCTGCAACTTGCCGCAGAGCATTTTATTGTGCTTCTTTATATCGAGCAGCACTGATGCTATTCTTTTTAGAATCAGATGCATGAGGAGATCCAAGAAACGACGTCGGAAGATGAACTTCTAGTCAAGGTTCCTGGAAGTGCCTACTCCGAAAGACACTGAGATATCGGGTCGCATGTGTTGAAGGGTCACGGCCTTCAGTGAAGCATCTCTCCCATACAAGAGGTGAGTTTAACCAACGTGCCATAAGATATACACATTTTGATCGGAAGTTTAGCTCCATACTCTACAATGTTTTTTTTCTTCTTGTAAAATGAAACTTGCAATAATTCTGGCAGATTTGCAGCACCATCGGTGTGATCCTTCATCTTTTGATAATCTCTTGGTTTCCCGCCCGTGTTCTGTCAGTGGATCCAGCAGCAAAACTGCATTTTGTGGGCAATGTATTATTGCCTTGCAGCTAGGTTTGCCGGCTACAAGCACGTGAAAGCAGCTAAAACATGATGATACAATTGGCAAGGACAGGATATGAATGATGTCCGGTATCTCAGTATACTCTTTTTTGTAGCAGCTTCTGCCAAGCTTTGTCTTTTACTTTATCTCAGACACTGCCATGAAAACAAAAGGGAGCCCAGTGGCAGTTCTGAGAATTTAAAGCATCTTTTTCTTCTGTAAAGTGCTATCTTTCTGGCAGAAACTACATTCCATCCTTCAGAAATATTTGAAAATTACGGGCCAGCGTGAAGCATGCTAGAGTGCGGGCATGGTGGGCACGGGCATGGCGGGCGCGGGCAGGCCCATTAGCCGCCCGAAGTTACCATATTTGTTCTCTTTTGCCCAAGGAGTTCCATTCCATCTGTTACATAGATTAGATTTAATCTCAATTTCATATTTACCAGTGACACAGAAGTTACCATATTTGTTCTCTTTTGCTCAAGGAGTTCCATTCCATCTGTTACATAGATTAGATTTGATCTCAATTTCATATTTACCAGTGACACAGAAAAGGGACTGAGCGCGACCCGTCGACATAACCCTTGTTTCTTCTCATTTTCATTCCTTGCCAACCCTATCAGTGACCATGGTGGCAATTTCTCGAGTTCCCAATCACTCTACTCTGTAGCAAGGAGAGAGATGCTAAAACAAAAAACTTAAAAAAGAATAAGGAAAAAAAAAGAATTACATAGCCGGAGGAGATTCGTTTAGAAAACAGCAAGTGTAAGAACCAGGTAAAGCTAGAACTTCAACCATAACTTGCTTTCAAAGCTGCTCCACTAGTATTTAAAGTGCAAATAAAGAGTTCTCACACATTCCTTCGACAACAGCTTCTGTTATAAGAAATAAGTTCGATAATTCATGCTGGGCTTCGCCCACCTCTTATAGCTAAAAGCAACGAAAGATTTACCCACTTCTATATCACTTAACTGTACTGTAAAGTATTGGAAAAGTACGAGGCTGCGAATAGCATGTGCTTATACAGAATGGCATGTATAGTTACAAAGACAGCTTAGCCTGCCAAAGGTTAGAGCCTTATCATCCTGGTCGGCATTTTCTTCCACCAACTGCCCATAACAAAACAGAAATTGTCGCCCAACACCGCCCTTTCCTGAAGCTTCATTTTTGTTGTTAAGATAAGCAGACAAATATAATGCATACCAGATGAACAAGACCAACGACAATTGGTTAGCTGCTGCTTCAGATTTGAATTGCTGACCAGACTTTCATGTTTCAAAAGAACTTATCATGCATCGCCCAGTTCACTAAAACCTGCTGCAAAGAATCTGTCCGCACTATCAATGAAGCTGTCAGGGAATCTAGAATGCAACGTGGTCGTAGTACCAGTTATTGGTAAGTCATATTTAGCAGTGGTTTCTTCACAAACTTTTACTGCTTTTTCTCTCTTCTTCCCTAGCTTGGCATTATTTCCGGCAGAAAAACCCTTGATTAGAGAGTTTCTAGAGTTTCTGCTACTGCCCCGGCTGGGCCTCAGTTTGTCTGCTTGAGGCTTTTTACTTTCATGACCCAGCTGAACATTCTCACAGGAATTAAAAGGGGAATTGTCTAAAACTTGATGGGATCGACTTGAGGTTGAAGCATTTTTGCATGATTTCAGCAATGAGCGTAGCATGTCAATGCTGAGCTCTTGTTGAATAACACCCCTATTCTGCTCACACCCGTAACAAGCGGCAACCAGTGTACCAGCTAATACTGGCATCAGGTCTGGGTCACTGAAGAAGACAAAAGGCAGATCGCATACCTGTTTTTGTTCACTAAGCAGTCAGGTTCTGTACATTTGACAGAAGAAAAAAGAAAAAGATGCTCTCAGTGGTCTCCTTTCACTGACCTTGTGAAGAATGGTAGGACTATTTCCCCACCGCAGGACAGCTTGATTCTCAGTGTGGAAGAGAGCAAAGTGACTGAGAAGCAAGAGCGATTCAATTAAAAGAAGGCCCACCTGAAAATACAGTAAAGCATGTAAGCACAAGAGGCCAGCTGAAATGCTGCCACTAATAATTTAGGCTTTCAAATGATAATGGGAGTATATAAGAAACCTAAAGCATGTAGCCCGCCTAGCCAACCAACAGACACCAAATTCACAGACATGATGACATGTAACCTTTTCAGCCAATCTACTGATGATCCCCAGCTTACAACCATACGCAGAACTTTCGATCTATAATCTCTGCTGAAATTCGTGTAGCTAGACACATAACTGACCCAGTATCCGATTCTTGTGAGTTTCTAATTAAGATGTTCCAGTCACGATTGTGCAATAGGAACCATACCTGGTCTTTTGGTGATTTCCACTTGCTGTTACAATGAGAGAGGAAAAAACTCATCAAATGGAAAAATTCCATCTTGAGGTCCAGCCTAGCCTGAGAGGTCAAAAAATGCATTAGCAGACAAGCATATTAAATGGGCATTCTCACAAAATGACCACAATATCACAGAGGACATGGCACACTTACCAGCATTTTCTGCATTATTGCAATATCAAGATATGCCAAATTGTTAAGGAACTTCAGCACTCCAGTGGCTACTTCTTCAAAATTAGATGGAAGTACATAGGGAGCCTGAAATGGAAGTGACAAAACCACTTAATCTTCAATATTTGGACCTTAGCAAAATACCACAATGTCATATCGGCTACAGACTGAAGGGGCAATTAACTCGGAAATGCCTAGTCCGAAGAATGATTCAGCCTAGACCTGATTTCAGGACATGACAGCTTAAAATGAAACGGTGGATAGATGAATGAACATCTGGGAATATTCGTCCAAATCCAGATATCAATGTAACAACTATATCATTGTACACCAAGACCAAAAGAAAAAGGAAGAAAAGAAAAGAAAAGGCAATAACGTTTGATGTATGAGATCATCAAGCTTCATTTTTAGGCATTTTGTCAGTATCCAAAACGGCAGAACTGAAGGATTAAACTGTCACTGTGAGATGCCCAAAAAAAAAAAAAAAGAGGACTATTCCCACCTTCTTGTGACAAAAATTAGATGACTCAAAGAGTAAGAAAAGCACAGGGGCAGTTAGACAAAAAACAGTCAGGCATTAGTGTAAGGAAGTAGATTATCTCTAGCAGATGTTACCTGATCTTGCGACAACCTATTGTTTGCTTGTAAAAGCACAGAGGTTAACAGAGAAGGAAGACTGACTAAACCGGTTTCTGAGATAGCAGAAAGAAGCAATGCCACCGGTTGCTTTGAGCTTGATGTGGTTTCATCTTTTTGCTGACCACAGTTGTTCACCGACAATTTACAGTCTTCCAGAGGTGTAGAAGGTTCAGCAATATCCTCCGTCAGGTTTTGCTCTGTTTCAGCAGTAACATGAATCGTGACCGGACTACTATCCTGCTGAACTGCACTATCTCCCATAAGAGCCTTTTCACTGTCCCTAACAGCAGATTGTGCGTCATTACTCTTCATTATCTCGCTGCCTTTGTTTGAAGGTAAAATCTCAGAAACCCCAGGTGAGGGCACTACTCTGCTACCACCCTCTTCATGTTGTCTCTGATTGTGAAAGGAGTTATCCTCTGAGAAATTTCCCAAACCTGCAGAATCCACAGGTTTAGCTCCAGCACTTTCAAATCCCCCTTCAGTTTCTGCTGGGAAAAATTCCTGGTCAATACTATTTTTTGCCCCAGGCCTGGCCGTCAAAACTACCAATAGATGAATGCTCAAAACAATGGAGGAAGGAAATGGGGACCCTTCAACCTGGGGCCGATCATAGAGTGCAAACAGATCTCGCAGATGATGAATCACCTGATAGGCGATCAACAATTCCAGCAAGCCTTCCCTCATTTGGAGCTGTCGCTCATCTGGATTGATGTGACCAATTATTGCTGTCACGGTCCAAAGGAAACCATCTAAAACTTCAGATGTTATTTCGAAGTTTTCAACAGATGTTTTACTTGAAATTACATTGTTTCCAGTGCTACTGCTAATGTTTAAAGATGCTGCAATCTTTACATAGTTTTCGAGAGCTGCTGATAGCATGGGTACAATAGGAGGCAACAGATTCTGTGCAAGAAAATAACTCCGGTTTGCAGGCACTGAGAGCACCACCTTCAAAAGTTTCAAAAGATGCACTGTCACCTGGCAGGCTTCAGGCTTTGATGTATGAGAGGCAGGGAGGGCAGAAGCTATGAAGTCAATCAAACCAGCTTGGCGTGAAGCCTGCAGTTCAGGGTCCTTTCCATCTAGAAACTAACAAACAATAGAATGTAGAATAATCAGAAGGAAAAGCATAATCGCCTGAAGTCACAAACAAAAGAGCAACCTCTCAAGAATGACGCATGTTGATGTCTACTGGCACAAAGAAGTCCAAATAGCATTTAAGTTTCAAGTTTAAACACAGATGGAAAGATTGATCTTTGCCCATATTGGGTTTGCTTGCCCCTGGGGTCCAATAGAGATTCTGTTTCACCTATAAAGGGAGCAGGAGAAGAAAAAATCGGCCTGCCCCATTCCAACAACTAGTATAAATCAATATTTTCCATAATGTCACCAGAGCCAGCAGTTAACTACAGAAATACAAGGATCGGGACAACCACACAATGAGTACAAACTGAAAGTTTACTTATAAATGTTTTTGAAGATGTCCAAATGTTTTTGAAAGTTTTGCAACCTTAAACCTCTGCAACCAAATGACAATAGTTGATACTATCTGATAATTGAAAAACATGACATACTAGGTATCGAAGCATGTTACAGAAGTTGAAGGTTTGAATTACAAACAGGTGATGGAAGTGTGGATACAGGAGTACAAAACTAAGTACCTTAATCATGTCGGCAATTGTCAATCCTATACTTGGAGCCCCTTCTTTTCTAGCTTGCCGAAGTCTTTGAAGTTCTTGAAGCCACCTACCAATTTTGGCCCTGGCTGTCCCTACTGCTGTCCTATATCCAATACTAGTATTTTCAGAACCAACCAAAGGTTCAGGATATTCATATTTCAGAGCCATAAGCCTTTGGCGAATCCTTTTAATCCTTCGTTTCAGTGAATGCTGAGCTACAGTGTTGCCTGTAGCCAGAGTAGCTGTGCCTGGACTTACATTTGCTTGATCATCTTCATTACTATCTCTTCCCTGAGACTCCTTGTTTACATACCGCCGTAGTAAAGGTGAGGATTGATCTCTGAAATCCATTGAAGCCCTCTCCCTAATTTGTTCCAGATAAAACTTGCGACGCTGTTCACTCTCACGAAGTCTCTCGGCTAATTTTTGTGCAAGAAGTTCAGCTTCTTCTTGCTGGGCCTTTGCTCTAACCTCCTTCCTCCGAAGCTGCTCCATTGCCCTGGCCTCTCGTGCCGCACTTGATGCTTTACGTTCCTCTTCTCTCCTAACTTGTGCCTCTTCCTTTTTTCTCTGTGTCTCTGCAAGACGTTGTAGTTTCTCAGCTTCAATGAGTTTTCTACGTTCTATTACTGCTTCCTCTCTTGCCAAATCTTCTCTCTGCTTTGTTTTCATCACCTGAAGTTTCTCAGCTCTCCTCAGCTCAGAATCATGGAGCTTCTGACGCAACATGAGCTTCTTATTCTCTCCATTTAAGGAAGTGATGAAACGAACTTCATTAACTTTGGTGCTTTCATCACCAGCTCTCCTCACAACTTGAGCTAAAAAAGCTTCATGTCGAGATTCACTGCGTTGATGACGAGCATACATTCCTTCCCTCAACTTCATGCTGCGGACGGCTTGCCATTCATTCACACGGTTCAACTTTTCTGATGTGCGCTGCAACTTTTGCATTCTCTCATTCTCTAACTCAATCCTAATCCTCATAGCTCGTGCATGTTTTTCCTCTGCTTCCTTTTTCAAATCCAGAGCAGTTTTCTTCTTCTTCTCAGGGGACATTAGTTTATCATGCAGAGTTCGTGCACGCTCAGCACTTTTCCTGTTCAGTCCTGGGGAATGTGAAATACGTGAAGAGACACGGATTGGAGATGAAAGTATCTCCTCCCAGTTCCTCTTCTCCTTCCAAGCATCTAAGGTCTTCCATGAATTTATGTTTCTTTTTTCCCTATCATTTCCACAAAATGGACCATGCCTTTTTAAATGATCCACGTATTTGGGCTGTCTCTGAACTGTACCCTCTGACGGAACTTTGTCCTTCCGAGCAATCAGCTTCTCTGGTTCAGATCCTTGCTCTCTGGAGCTCTTTCTTGCAGAGCAAGATGCACTTCCATTCTTCGAATATGGCTTTAAATTGTCAAAGTCTCCTGGAGAGCGTAAGTTTTGGGAAGTGACATGGCCATTTTGCCCAAAATTTACTTTGCTGGGCCTCCCTGATGAGACCTTTTGCATCTCTACAGTCGAGCTCCCACAGACAAGATCAGAGCTTCCATTATGCTTTCTAGATTTTGGGGACGTATCTTTAATACTGACAATCGTATCACTTTTTCCATCAGACTTACTTAGACTGTCCAGCATATGTTGGCATTTTATACACTCAGATGCCAGAGAATTTGCACCGTCAGCAAGATGAAGACTCGCCCTTTCATGTTGTATTTTCCTGAAAGCCTCAACAGATGAAGATAGTATCTCTGCTTTGTGGGGTGAAGTCGTCATTCTACGTACCTGCAAGCAGTATAGAGCGGCTGACCAAATTTATCGGAGAGGTAAGTATAAGAGGTTTAGCTCCCAAAAAATTGCAAGGGATCTGATAAACTATCAGGAAAGAATTTACTACAAGATCATATCTTATTTTAGCTGCAAAGAGGTTGATAAATTTTATAGTGACCATGATTCCGGGAAATCTAATTAAGGCCCACTGCAGACTGCTTTGCCCAAATGATAGACAAAAGGAAAAAATGTTGAATTACTCCACTTATTCAGTTTCATTAACATAGTAACAGACCGTGGTGCCTGTATATCACATAAACGCAATTATATGCCCAATCAATGATTTCCACAATCGAACTGCATATTTCAGCAATATATATCATTTAACATGAGCAAATCTGGACCCAGGCTTACCTCCCAAGAGAGAGCATGTGGCCGGCGATGATCAGTCTTCAAATTTACTGGCAGTAAATCAGGAGATGATGAAGTGGACTTTTTCACATTTTCAAATTTCTCTACTCTAGAGGCTAGCTCCTTAAAATCGGATGCAGCTTCCTCCAATACAAGAATGGCCTCTTTCATCTGCTCCAAGTCACATTCTAGTTCACACAAAAGATAAAGTTCATCAACAGCCCTATTAAGATTCTCAAATAGAAAGCACCAAAGGCGCTGCCTGAACCTTTCCTTGCTTTCAGTAGAGTCATCTTCTGCAGGAACACCAATGATCTGACCTTTCGGTGCATCGTTAAGAGGTTGACCCCAAGAGTCTCCAACAGAAGCAGCTGTAGTAGACTGCCCAGAATCTTCATACTTGGTGTCTTCAGATGGAGCATCCTGAGATGTCAACCCTGTATTCAGGGATGCCACTGAATCAGCAACTCCCGGAGTCTCCAAATCACTCACCTGAGAATCTGGAACCACTTCAACAGGCACTCCATCCTCATCACTAGAAGGACGAACACCAACTGGGTACTCATTATTTACAGGCTTGAGATGCTCATTGCAACCTTCCCTGCAACTGAGAGCATTGTCATAAGGACAGATGATTTTCTCTTGGACAATCTGCAGTTCACTAGTTTCCGAAGCTACACCATTCATATCATTACAATCCTCTTCAGACTTAGGTGCTAGCGGAAGCACCTGACAGGAAACACAGGGATCTACAGGAGTAGTTGCCATGTTTCCTGTTCCGCATTATCTTGTCATATTAAGCCTGATTTAAATCAAAATGTTCCAGAGCTTATCAGTCCTTGTAACCAAAATTTGCCGGCGTCAAAATCATTGAACATAATTTCCAATCTGATATTTCTTTGATGATGCGGAATCAAAGTATTCTCCTTTAGACCCACCCAGTCCAGTAAATTCATCAACATAGGCTCATTTTCAAGTTCGCAGGTGACCCATCACAAAAAACAGTTTAATTTCCACATATCTTCAAGAGCTGCTGCAATGCTGCGAATTGACATCCTTCGCGAAGCAGAATTTCACACGCCGGCATTAAGGAGCACATTCCCAACAACCCTGTTAGCAATAAAAATACCAAATTCAGCAACTGCAATTCTCTATGATCCTGCAAGAAAAGGCAAGCACAAGAAGCACATTTCCCTGTCACGATCAATCCTTCGAAAAGGCCGCCTCTTCCCCAAAGAGAAGAAAGAAAACACCGATCAGAATCAACACATCACGTGGGAAAAACGAAGAAAAACGAAACTTTCCCAGAGAATTCAACATAGCCAAGCCGGGCATCGCCAAGAAAGGACAATCAAGAACAACCCACAACACGAAACAAGCCGAAAAAGGGAACCCAACAAGCGAAACCATCGTCGCCAAACGCGAAGACAGAACCGTTCATCCCATTGACTTGCACAACAAGTAGCAGCAAACGCTCGACCTGGTCTCGAGGCGCACGCCGAAATCGCAGAGCGAATCGCTAATCACTTTCCCAAAAATTCATTCGCGCCGACAAGGATCATGAGCGACCCGCATTTGGGTCGGAAGTTAGGAACCTGTCGCGATCCGACCAAGGTCCGATGAGGCAATGGCGTGGCGTGGCGTGGCGAGGCGAAGCGGCAACCCCCCTACTCCTTGTACAGGAAAAGGAAGGTCATCAAGAAATAGAGAGAGAGAGAGAGAGAGAGAGAGAGAGAGAGAGAGGTGTCTTCACTTTCTTGGGCTTTTGCAGCTCTTCTAAAGTCGGCCCACCTTGCTTTTCAATGGAATCCAACGCTATCCCAAGTTGGAAAATTTCTCGCCCTCGGGCTACAGCTCAAGCATTGCTCATACACACGACCATCAAACTAAAGGGATACACCAGTGTCGAATCGTGGTC
Organism: Eucalyptus guilfoylei; assembly: GCA_016097605.1. Lineage (NCBI taxonomy): Eukaryota > Viridiplantae > Streptophyta > Magnoliopsida > Myrtales > Myrtaceae > Eucalyptus > Eucalyptus guilfoylei. The sequence continues at coordinate 3,780,510 of CM027861.1, forward strand.
TTACGAGCCAAGAACGATGGTTCTAAAAGGTCTGATCTTTACGACGGAATCTAATATTGTCCCAAGAGAAAAAGTTTCTCCTCCTCAAGCGGCATGCATGTGAGCTCACTCGATCTCTACCGTATCTAGAATGGGCGACACCTCGAGCATTGCTCATACACACAACCATCAAACTCGAGCCAGAACATAACCAAAGGGATACATCGAATCATGGTCTTACGACCCAAGAACGATGGTTCTAAAAGGTCTGATCTTTACCACAGAATCTAATATTATCCCAAGTGGGAAAATTTCTCCCCCTTGGACAGCGTGCATGTGAGCTCACTCTATCTCAACCATGTCTGGAATGGGCGACAGCTCGAGTATTGCTCGTGCTCGCACTGGAGCATAATCAGAAGGACACGATGGTGCTAAAAGGTCTGATCTTTAAAACTGCAGAAGAATCGACAATGTCGGTTTGATAGAAGGGTAGATGTTGAAATCTTGCGCAGTGTGTGATGTTTCGCTATTCTAGAGGTTGGTACAGCTTTTATTGTTGACCGACGATAGCTACTTTCAGACTTGAAAGACACAATCAGAAGTGTCCTGTTTAGAAGATTAGCTGTTAATTTGTCCGATTTAATGATTTTCGTTTATCACGGGCTGGTTTATGAATGAATCCTGGAGGATATGATGCATTTAAAGTAAACGAAAGACTCGATATCAAATCAAAAGTTACGGCATAAAGCAATTCATATAATCGACCGCACTTAGTAAGATAAAGTTTTATTAGCCCATAAAATTTTAGCGTGCTATTTTGTGCTGACTTTTTAGATAAAAGAATTAAGCATACTTTGGATGATTAATAACGTACTATACATTGAGGGTATGAATTTTGCTTGGAAATGCCATATTAAAGCTCCGTTTGTTTCATGGAATATATGGCATTTCTGAAAAATGTTTTCCTGAAAGTTATTTTTCAGGGAAATGTAATTATTTTATAGTGTTCAGCTAAAGTTTCAAAATGAGGTGGAAAATATGCTGTTTGGTAAGGAAAATTTTTCCTCTATGTACTCTTTTTAAATAACTTTTTCAAATTGATTTTTAATAATTATTTTTTAAAAATCAATTTTTAAGTTATGTTTTATTTTTATTTTTATTTTATTTCTTTTTATCTTCTTCTTTAGTCGATCACTAGCCATGGTGACGGCCTACAAGCTCAAGGCCTCGAGCTTGTCGATCTGGGAAGCAAGGAGATTGCTAGAGATCAATGATCCTCGAGCTCAAGGCTCACCCGATGGCCGGCAATCGGCCAAGACAAAGGTTAAAAAAGAAAGAAGAAAGAAAGGAAAAAAGAAAAAGAATTAGAATTTTGGTTTTTTTATAAAATGGAAAAAAGAAAAAGGAAAGATGAAAATGTTAGGATAGATGTGAGATAAAAGAAAGTGAATGGGAAAAATGTTTTCCTCATCTTGAAAAGTGGAAAATATTTTCCTCCATTTTAAGATTTTTTTCCATTGATGGAAAATGTTTTTCCTAATTAGTTCATTTTCTACGAAAGGAACACCAAAAAATTTAGAAAACATTTTCTCATAAGTTGTTTTTCACAAAATAAATGAAGCCTAAGGAGAAAATATTCGGTGGTATTCGAGTATCACTAGAAAATATTGCGTGCACTTTATATAACCAGCGTAGCAAAAAAGAAAGCCCTTGAGGTCGTGACATGTGTTCAAATGGGGCCCAATGTCAGATTGTTTTAAAAACTCTTCTTTGTCTTCTCTCCTCCCTCTCTCTTCTCTCTACACGGTATCTCTCTTTTGCCAAAGGTGTGCAAAAAAGTCGGGAACCGTTCAAACTGCTTGAAATCGGACTAAACAAACCGGAACCAGCAATTCCCATGGGGGCTAATCCGATTCTCAATTCCAATTTAGTGGAATTGGTAAGTACCAATCCGATTCTTGGTTCTGGGAGTGCAACTGCTCGCCCACCCACTTGACCAGATTGATATATATATTTGAAAAAATTTCATTTTAATTACTTAACTATTTTGTAATTTTTTTACCAACTATATGTATTTATTAAGTATTATTGGCTAATTGTGTCACTTGAGTGTGTAATAAGATGAACCCCCAAATTTTTTTTTTCATTCTAATAATTCATTACTTGCTTTCTCAACCAAAACAAAATAAACAAATGTAGAGGAATGAGAGAACCGATTGGAGATGTCCATAAGAGCCAACAACTCATTTTAAGAGTATAACTAGGTCTTTTCTTAACCATTCCCATGACTAAATTAGGTTGACATTAGACGGGAAAATTACCAAAAAAGTCATAAACCTATTGTAATTGTGCCAATTCAGTCCTAAACTTTTTTTTTTGGCCAATTTAATCCTGAACCTTTTGTTTTTGTTCTAGTTCAGTCCATCCGGCCATGCATAGTCGGAAAAATCTGATGTGGCATCCTAGTCAGCACCGGTCGGCGTTGCCGACGCTGACATGGCACCGGAGAGCAAAACGGTGACGTTTTGCTTTAAAAAAAATAAAAGCCAAAGAGAAAAGACAGAAGAGAAGAGGGCGTGGGTTGGCTATAGATTCGTGCGGCTGCTCCTTGCTTCTTTCCAAAATCATCTAAAAAACCCTAGTGAGATCTCCTCCAAATCTTGCAGATTTTGAGTTGATTTGATCTCGTCTTGTGATTTCCTCAACATCCTTCGTGAATCAAGCCCCTTTTTGGCCAACGCCATTGTTCGTCGCTTCTCGCTCGAATCGAGAAGACCCGAAGACCCAAAGACCTGATTCGGCCACAACTTGACCTGATTCGTTCGTTGCTACTTGCCTGAATTGAGAAGATGAGAGACCTGAAGACCCGAAGACTCAATTCGCCCACAACTTGACCCGATTCATTCATCCACAGCAAACACAAGCAAGTGAGGTGGTCCCAATTTGATTGTGTTGTCGGCAAGTGGTGAGCTACGTGGTGGGTGGTCGTGAAGTCAATCAAAATCTGTCAAAAGGTAGATTGCCGTGATCCTAAACTATGTTTTGTCTCTATGTTTGTTTTTGTCGTGTTCCCAAATTATTTTCTCTATGATTGTCTTTGTCGTGTTCCCAAATTATCTTATTTCTTCGCATGCGTTGAACAAACCAACCGTTTGGTTTTAAACTGAAAGTAGATCAGTGATTCTGAGCAAATTAACTTCAAAGTTTAAGCATAGAAGTACACTCTTCAGCCGCCTAAACAATGAAACTATTGTCAAAAATCCTGAAAAGCCAAAAGACAGAGAAAACCAACGATATCCATGGAAGTGATGGTAGGAAAGAATTGAGATAATATGAAGTAACATTCTAAAATTAAAGCCTTGTGAGCCAAGCTGCTTGTAATACATTGACTTGCTATATCTATATACAAAGAACCTAGCATCATGGTCTTTTTTCTTTTTCATTAGTTGCAGAAAAAACAAGATCACGTATACTATGGGAGAAAAATTTCTTTTATCAGCCCTAAGATTTTTGGCATCGGCTTCAAGTAGCTATACAAACCAAATATCTAACTTGAAAGCAAACTAATTATATGCCACTATTCACCTTGAATTCTCGTATCATAGGTACTAGATATTAATTGACCTAGTTAATTCCGTAAATTAGAGAGAAATTTCACTTGTAATTATGGGACGGAAAGGATTTTGCACTTATGCTCAAGTCAAACTCTTTATATTTATTTAGCACTTTTAGCCATTCATGTTAAAATCTCCATTATGTGGCTTCTTACAACATATATTGCATTCTTTTGTGTAGGGTCGAGATGAGCGACAAGTCGACATGGGCTTGCCTTTTCCATGGTGGAAATTTTTACCGTCGCCCAATGCTTGAATATGTTGGGGGTAAGATTGATTTGGTAAAAATTGATATCGGTTCAAGGAGTTATGAAAGCTTCATTAGAGATATTGAGAATGGGGTAAATTGTAAATTTGAAAAACTTTATTTTAAGTTTCCTGGAAAGTCTCTAGAAGATGGGTTGAGATATATATGGAATGAGAGCAGTGTCATTGATTTACTTTTCAGTTATTTGCATCGTGAGTTAATTGAGATATATGGAGAAAATTTTGCAATTGATGAGGCAGTTGAGGGTGATGGTCAAGGGGTCGGTGTGGGTGTGGGTGAGGGTGAGGGTGAGAGTGCTAGTCCGAGTGAGGGTTTTGGTCACGGGGGTGGTGAGGGTGAGGATGCTTGCCCAAGTGAGGGTGTTGGTCAAGGGATTAGTGTGGGTGCTTGCAATGATATTGGTTTAGAGAATGAGACAATTATTGAGCACGAGGATGACTTAGATCCTAATGACTTAGTTGATGAAGGTAATTATATTGACATAGAGGGGGATATTCTGGATGACGACAATGATGATGAGACAAATTTTCTTGGCGATGTAAGATTTTGGACTGATGATGATGATATTGATAATGAAGAGCTTCTAGAAGCAAGGAAGAATATAATTGAGTTTCATGGGAGGGTTACAAAGGATCTGATTATAGGGGAACCATCCACAACATTGGTATCATCTCAACCATTAGATGTGAATAGTGGAGTTGATGCTGAAGCTGGTTACGAGACGGAGTATTATGATACAGATGCCTATGACAGTTTGGGGTCTGATGTAGAGGGAGAAGATGATTTTACTAGAAAGAGAAGTAGGTTTCCAAGATATAATCATAATTGTGCCGTGCTTGTGTTTACTGTGACTATGACATTTGATAGTAGTAGCCAATTCAAAGATACTTTGAAAAAGTATTCAATGACTGAACGTAGAGAGATAAAATTTACAAAGAATGATAAGAAGTTTGTTAGAGCAAAATGTGTTAATGAGAGTTGTCCTTGGAAGATTTCTGGCTCTATTGATGCTCGTACTGGATCATTTCATGTCAAGACCTTACATTCAGAGCATACTTGTAGCATTTGCTTCAAAAATAGGAGGGTGACAAGTTCTTGGTTGGCAAATCATTATCTTCCTGCAATAAAAGCAATGTCAACTATTAAAACTATTGCTTTCAAGGAATTAATTAATGAACAGTTGGGTTTAGATGTAAGCATAGCTCAATGTACGAAGGCTAAGTTGTTTGCTTATAAAGTGTTGATAAGAAACTATAAGAAGGAATATGCAAAACTGTGGGATTATGCGGAGGAGCTTAGGGAGAAAAATTCTGGGAGTACTATTACATTGAAAGTTGAAAAGCCAGATATGCACTCTAAGGCATTGTTTGAAAGAATGTACATTTGCTTTGCTGCTTGTAAGAAAGGGTTCCTTAGTGGATATATGCAAGTTGTGGGGTTAGATGGTTGTTTCTTGAAAGGAATTTGTCAATGTCAGATCTTATGTGCTATTGGAAGGGATGCAAATGATCAGATGTTCCCAATTGCTTGGGCAGTTGTCAAAGTTGAGAGTAGCGACACTTGGACGTGGTTCTTAAGAAATTTGATGTATAATCTTAATATTTTTGACACATATGGACGAGGTTGGGTCATAATTAACGACAAACAAAATGTGAGTTCTTTATTTAATTTTTATTTGTTATACTTCTTAGATAATCATATTTATAAGATATGTTTTACATTGTAATCATCTTTTGCGGGGCCTTATAGGAGCTCAGGCTGATTTATCGTCATACTGAGCATAGGATGTGTGCTAGACACATCTATGCTAATTGGGGCAAGAAACATAAGGGAATACAAATGCAAAGACTATTTTGGCAGTGTGCTAAGAGCAATACTAGGACGGAGTATGATGAACACTCTCGGACATTGAAGAAAATTAGTCTTTGTGCATATCATGATCTGGTGCAAACAGAGCCAAAACACTAGTGTAAGGCTTTCTTTAATACTGATGTGAAATGTGACATTGTTGACAATAACTTATGCGAGGCATTCAATGGAAAAATTATACATGCTAGGTGTAAGTCCATATATAGCATGTTGGAGGAAATGTGGATAATGATAATGACAAGGATGCATAGACAGAGGGATGCATGTGCTAAGTGGAAAAGAGATTGTGGTCCAAGAATCATAAGAAAACTAGAAGAAAATAGAATTGGTGCAACATACTGTCAAGTGATATGGAATGGTGATGCTGGATATGAGGTAATGGATAAGGGTGACAAATATGTAGTGGATGTATTCAAGAGAGATTGCTCTTGTAGAAAATGGCAACTTACTGGCATTCTTTGTCCTCATGCCATTTCTGCAATAAATCATAGGCAAGAGGATGCATATAATTATGTTGATGAATGTTTTAAGAAAGCCAAGTTCTTAGTTGCGTATGAAAACATGATGATGGCAATTCGAGGAGAGAGATTTTGGAAAAAGACTCATAGGGAGCCGCCTGAACCACTTCCATCCCAAGTGAAGCGCGGTAGACATAAACATAAAAGATCAAGAGAGGAAGGTGAGGTGGCAAGTGGAACTAGGATGTCAAGGATAGGAATGAAGATGACATGTCGAACTTGCTTGAAGACGGGACACAATAGTTCAACTTGTCCAATTAAGAAGACTAGGTCTACATCTTCCCAAACACAATTTTCAAGACAAAAAAATCCGGTTAGTACTTCCATTTCTATTATGTCATGTTTGTTTCGTCAATAATACTTTAAAATAATATACTCTTTGCAGGTTAAGAGACGTACAGATAAAAATGCAAGTGGCAATACTGGTGGCTCTACTAGTATGGATCCTCCTACTAATGTCAAGAGTACAAGCGTTAGAAGTTATTCGAAGAGACAAAAGTGACAACATTTGGGAATGTTTAGTTTTGATATGTTGCGGTAATATCTTTTGTAATAATAGGTTCGGTGAAGTGGTGTTGATCAATTTGTTCTTTTCATTGATGATGGCATCAATGAAGTAGGGTTGTGGATGTATATTTTTAATTTGTCTTATATGGCCATTTGTATAACGGTTGGGATTAGTGAGATGATGTGCTTTTGAACTATCTTATTATAGTAAAATGGGTTTATTCATCTATTTTTTACTTGAATAATGTATAGCTAGTGTTTGTTCATGAAGTAATGAGATTGTGCACGCTATCATTTGCTCTTTTATACTCAATGGATGAGTACTTCTCTGGGATGTGGTGCAATTGTGAGCGCCCTACATAAAAGTCTATTTCAATTTAAAAGAAAAAAAGAAACCATTCTCCCAAGAAAACAAAAAAACTTGCAGCTATAATAGAAGATAAACAATTCCAAAAACTTGCGTGCAAAGTTTGATGGATTAATTTTGAGTACGGGAGCAAGTACGAATTTATTTCTGAAAGCTTTAAATAAAAATAAAAAAAGAACAGTTGGCCAAGTTTATTTCAAAAAGGATTGTTGGGCAAGAAATAGAAAAAAAAAAAATGAGGTGTCGGGTTTAGACGCCAAATTTTATTTGCTCAATAACACAATGAGGTTTTAAACTAGGTGCGTGCAAAGTTTGATGGAATAATTTTGAGTACGGGAGCACGTACGAATTTATTTCCGAAAGCTTTAAATAAAAAAAAAAAAAAACAGTTGGCCAAGTTTATTTCAAAAAGGATTGTTGGGCAAGAAATAGAAAAAAAAAATGAGGTGTCGGGTTTAGACGCCAAATTTTATTTGCTCAATAACACAATGAGGTTTTAAACTAGGTGCGTGCAAAGTTTGATGGAATAATTTTGAGTACGGAGCACGTACGAATTTATTTCCGAAAGCTTTAAATAAAAAAAAAAAAAGTTGGCCAAGTTTATTTCAAAAAGGATTGTTGGGCAAGAAATAGAAAAAAAAAATGAGGTGTCGGGTTTAGACGCCAAATTTTATTTGCTCAATAACACAATGAGGTTTTAAACTAGGTGCGTGCAAAGTTTGATGGAATAATTTTGAGTACGGGAGCACGTATGAATTTATTTCCGAAAGCTTTAAATAAATAAAAAAAACAGTTGGCCAAGTTTATATCAAAAAAGGTTGTTGGGCAAGAAATAGAAAAAAAAAATGAGGTGTCGGGTTTGGACGCCAAATTTTATTTGCTCAATAAGACAATGAGGTTTTAAACTAGGTGCGTGCAAAGTTTGATGGAATAATTTTGAGTACGGGAGCACGTACGAATTTATTTCCGAAAGCTTTAAATAAAAAAAAAACGGTTGGCCAAGTTTATTTCAAAAAGGGTTGTTGGGCAAGAAATAGAAAAAAAAAAATGAGGTGTCGGGTTTGGACGCCAAATTTTATTTGTTCAATAAGACAATGATGTTTTAAACTAGGTGCTTGCAAAGTTTGATGGAATAATTTTGAGTACGGGAGCACGTACGAATTTATTTCCGAAAGCTTTAAATAAATAAAAAAAAGAACAGTTGGCCAAATTTATTTCAAAAAGGGTTGTTGGGCAAGAAATAGAAAAGAAAATGAGGTGTCGGTTTGGACGCCAAATTTTATTTGCTCAATAACATAATGGGGTTTTAAATGCGTGCAAAGTTTGATGGAATAATTTTGAGTACGGGAGCATGTACGAATTTATTTCCGAAAGCTTTAAATAAATAAATAAAAAGAACAGTTGGCCAAGTTTATTTCAAAAAGGATTGTTGGGCAAGAAATAGAAAAAAAAAAATGAGGTGTCGGGTTTGGACGCCAAATTTTATTTGCTCAATAACACAATGAGGTTTTAAACTAGGTGTGAGGTTTTAAACTAGGTGCGTGCAAAGTTTGGTGGAATAATTTTGAGTAAGGGAGCACGTACGAATTTATTTCCGGAAGCTTTAAATAAAAAAAATAAAAATAGTTGGCCAAGTTTATATCAAAAAGGGTTGTTGGGCAAGAAATAGAAAGAAAAAAAATGAGATGTCGGGTTTGGACTCCAAATTTTATTTGCTCAATAACACAATGAGGTTTTAAACTAGGTGTGTGCAAAGTTTAATGGAATAATTTTGAGAACGGGAGCACGTACGAATTTATTTCCAAAAGCTTTAAAAAAAAAAACAGTTGGCCAAGTTTATTTCAAAAAGGATTGTTGGGCAAGAAATAGGAAAAAAAAAATGAGGTGTCGAGTTTGGACTCCAAATTTTATTTGCTCAATAACACAATGAGATTTTAAACTAGGTGTGTGCAAAGTTTGATGGAATAATTTTGAGTACGGGAGCACGTACGAATTTATTTCCGAAAGCTTTAAATAAATAAAAAAAAAAAGAACAATTGGCCAAGTTTATTTCAAAAAGGGTTGTTGGGCAAAAAATAGAAAAAAAAATGAGGTGTCGGATTTGGACGCCAAATTTTATTTGCTCAATAACACAATGGAGTTTTAAACTAGGTGCGTGCAAAATTTGATGGAATAATTTTGAGTACGGGAGCACGTACGAATTTATTTCCGAAAGCTTTAAATAAATAAAAAAAACAGTTGGCCAAGTTTATTTCAAAAAGGGTTGTTGGGCAAGAAATAGAAAAAAAAATATGAGGTTTCGGGTTTGGACGCCAAATTTTATTTGCTCAATAACACAATGAGGTTTTAAACTAGGTGTGTGCAAAGTTTGATGGAATAATTTTGAGTACGGGAACACGTACAAATTTATTTCCAAAAGCTTTAAATAAATAAAAAAGAACAGTTGGCTAAGTTTATTTCAAAAAGAGTTATTGGGCAAAAAATAGAAAAAAAAAAATGAGGTGTCGGGTTTGGACGCCAAATTTTATTTGCTCAATAACACAATGAGCTTTTAAACTAGATGCGTGCAAAATTTAATGGATTAATTTTTAGTACGGGAGCATGTACGAATTTATTTTTGGTAGAATGGAGAATCCTTTTGTTCTCTCTCGTTCATGCATAAGCACAAACTCACAAAACCCTGAAACTATCAAATTTTTATACATACTTCAATCAAACCAGACTACCACGAGTACATTCTAAATGTGGTCAGATTGCTTCATTCTCATGGAGATATAAATTCACAGGAAAAACAAGACTACAAGTGAAAAGGTGTTGAATATGCCTTTGTAAGCTTTGGTCAACAACTTATTCTGCATTCACTCGCAAATCGGAAGGTCATTTGCTACAAATACAAAGCATGAATTGCAATAAATAAACATAATAACAAATTGGGTGTGGCAGATCTAATGGCGACAGATACAACCATAACTATACTCCAAGAGAAAACCATAATGTATCTGTGCTTCCTCACTTGCTCAATAACTGGCTCCTTCAATGGACAGTGTGTCTCCTTACAATTCCAAATCTAATTCTCCATCTAGAACTGAGTGGAAGTTCTGTCCAAGGATAGGCAAAACTCTCACAAAGGAGTCTGCTAAAGAATTGTCCCTTTTCATGCTTGACTCAGTGATCTTACATCAACAAGGCTAAGGTAAATTAATCCACTATCAACTGTTCTTGGTGCAGTACCATGCTGGGTGCAATGACGGTACCCAACAGAGTGAAGAAATTCTCGAATCTCTTTAGAACTGCTGTTACTTGCCTGCAACAACCGTTCATCTTCCTCATAAATCAAATACGGTGCCTTGCCTACCTCTCTTGACAGCAACTTCACGGCCCCCTTCAGAACATGATGCTCCCAGCCCTGAACATCTATTTTGATGAGAAGAACCGGTTCTGACTCTGGTATCACTTCATCCAGTGGGATGGGCCTTACTTGATGTTCTATTTCTTCATTGGACTTGAATGCCAACTTGGCACCAGCTGATGAGACAGCACTGTTGTCGAGCCGGCCAACCAACTGAAAACATCAGTCAGCGTGGACATGATTAGCACAGCAAAAAGCATAGTCAAATACCCACAATAAAAGAATAATTGTGCTCTCAATCTTCTTATAAGAATGACTACATCAGTATCGGGAATTCAAAACATGATCAGATCATATAACATCTGGGACTGGAAGGAGCTCATGCAGATTGAATTCAAAACATGATCAGATCATATGACATCTGTGCTCATGGATGATATATACAAAATCCCTCCAAGTACAATATAAAATCCACATCATAGGCAGACCAAAATTGCTGCAATTGCAGTGAGATTTAGGTGATCCAGATGAGCTTTGGGAAATCAGAATGAGAAGTATATTAGGAACTCCATATACCTAACAAACTTTGTCGATCTGAACCAGAGGCAGCAACTCAAAGTAATATATTCTTCCCAAATGAGCCAAAAGCAACAACTCAAAGTAATATATTCTTCCCAAATGAACCAAAAACAGCAACAATACCAAAAATTCTAGGCGAGACAGAGACATTCTACGCGAGACCATCCACAAACTCATGTCAGCAATTTGCCCAACCATTTCAAATGAACCAGTTTAACAACCACAAACCCATTACTGCAACAAACCCATGTCAACGAAATTTAAAATAAAAGTCAAGTGAAATCAAGACAACATAAATATAAAGCACTGCAATTTCAAGAAGACGATGAAGGCGTTCAGTGAGCGTCAGGCAAGCAGGCGAATCTAAGCAAGCGTCGGATGGAGGCATCGAGCGAGCGTCGGATGAAGGTGTCGGGCCGACGCACACGTCGGATGGAGACGTCAAGCGAGCGTCGGCCGGAATGGTTGGACTGAGGCGTCGAACGGAGGCGTTGGGCGAGCGTTGGTTGGAGGGGTTGGACGGAGGCGTTGAGTAGAGGCATTGGGCGAGCGGAGGCCAAAGGGTTTCAATGGAGGTGTTGAACAGAGGCATCCACCAAGAATCAATGTTGGGCACCATAAATCAAGGGAAAATCCTCTCAATTTAGGGTTCCCTGCTTGATTTTGGGAAAGAACTCAGCCAACCCCACGCTCTGTAGCCAACCCATGTCCTTTTCTCTTCTGCCTTTTCTCTTTGGCTTTTTTTTTTTTTTAAAGCAAAACGTCACCGTTTTGCTCTCCAGTGCCATGTCAGGGTTGGCAACGCCGACCGGCGCTGACTAGGATGCCACATCATATTTTTCCGACTATGCATGGCTGGATGGACTGAACTGGAATAAAAACAAAATGTTTAGGACTAAATTGGCTAAGAAAAAAAGTTTATGACTGAATTGGCACAATTGCAATAGGTTTAGGACTTTTTTGGTAATTTTCCCCATTAAAAAAAAGATAAATAAAGCAATTAATGTTTTAACTTCTATGCAGTTTAGGATTTTAACGTGGAGTCTAATTCTCCATATACTTCCAATGTTGGGAAGCTTTAAGAGAACCATATCATAACTTTCAAAGAAATTAAGTTTTTAGCTAATGAGTATTATTTATTTATTTATTTATTCTTATAATTTTTAATCTTTAATAAAAATAAATGGCTTGTCATTCAACTCCAAGCAGGTCTCAGTTTCAAACTTTGTAGGGATTGAAAATTGGTTCCATGGACCCACCCAGGAATCGAACTAGACTAGCGATCTAGTTCTCAAGCAGGTTTCAGTTTCAATTTTTCAAAATCAATCCTTATTGTTTAGTTCTCGGTTTTAAAGTGGGAACCGCTCACCTGAATCATACTCATCCCTAACTCTACCTCCTTTGCACTCTCTCTCTCTCTCTCTCTCTCTCTCTCTCTCTCCCCAATTGAACAAGGGTGTTGTAGCTCGTTCGATGAACCACTACGTGGATTTGCCTCTACCTCGAAGGTTGCATCTGCCATCATGAAGTTCGTCGGTTGGGAGCAGTGGCTCTTCAGACAAGCCACCACGTGGTCTTTTCTTCCGCCTCGAAAGGTTGCCTCCCTTGTTGCGAAGTTAGGCCTCGTTTGGTTTGGCATTTGGAAGTGACTTTGGGATTTTAAAGTCCCTTGGCCAAATGCAAACGCATTTGATTTGATTTTTTGGGAGACTTTGGTAAAATGCAATTGCATCTCCAAATAGCGGTCTTTTAGCTCAATGTAGCTCTAGAGATACTTTAGGAAGTTGCATCTTCATAATGCAAGTCCCCAATACAGTTCATCTTCTTTAGAGAAACGAACGGAGGCCGATGATTGCTGGCCAAAGAGTTGCCCGTGCCGGTGACCATCACTTGAGGCATCACCCGACCCCGACGATCGCCGCCTGGGGGTTGTGGCCACCCAGCGACCGTCACTTGAGGTCGCACGACCCAGGCATCACCTAAGGTCCGGCGACCTTAGGTGGTGGTCACCTAGGTTCGTGTGACCCAGGCAACGGAGGTTTGAGGTCATTGGACCTCAAGCGACGGCCGCGCGACCCAGGCGATTGCACCTAGGGTCCGACGGCAACAGGCGACCCCCGCCTGAGGTCGCTGATTTAGACGGCCGCTTAGGTCGCGACCTTAGGCGAGGCTGTCCGGCTGCCAGATCTGGCCGTCGAACATTGGCCGCCGGTGGCTACATTAAAAACTTTTTTGATATATAAAACTTAGCAAAAGTCCTTTACAAAATGTAATTTTTACCAAACGGTGTTTAAGCTAAAGTCCTTTCACAATGCACTTTAAAACCACAATTAACCAAACGTTATTTGTATTTTCACAAATCTCTTTAGCTCAAAGGTATTTATATTTTCCCAATGACATTTGCCCAAAGCCGAACCAAACGGGCCCTTACTCGGTTGGATGAGGACTCGTTGGGAGAGAGAGGGGGCGGCAAAGAGAGAGAGAGAGAGAGAGAGCAAGGGAGGCAGAAGAGAGAGCGTGCAAAGAGAAAGGAGAGAAAAGTTTTCAAAACAATATAACATTGGGGCCCATTTTGGATACGTGTTGCGACCTTAAGGGGTTTTTTCCTTGTTGCGTTGGTTATATAAGGTGCACACAATATTTTTTCATGATGTGACAAGTACAACTTAGTCAAATCCACTTAAAAAACGACGCGTCCGTTTATTTGGCCTTTTCGACTACGACCCACTCATCCGACTTTCTTTCACATATCTTACATGTTTTACCCAAACCCACTTATCTAATTTTCTCCTCAGTACTTTCTTTTAAATCTTAAAAAACTGCCCTCCTCGATTCTGCTTTCACGACCAATCTTGAGATGCTTTAACCTTTTTAAATCTTAAAAAACCAAGACAACATATAACTCGTTTGGTCATAGATTCCCTCGCAACGGCTAATCTGACAGAATTCGATTGTCTGTATTTATACGAAGATATTATGTTAATTTATGTGCCACATGCCTACGATATTAGAGTTGCAGTGAGATATCACTTCATAGAACGAGAGCAACATAGATACTTAGATCGCTAATGATAATAATTATGATATAGAAATCAATTTTCTTGACAAAAAAATAATTTTTCTATCTCCATTTCCTAAACGAGTTTTTAAACAAAAATATACGTTTGATAATGGCATAACATTTTAGTTTCTGCAATATAAATTCTGTTGAGAAAATTGTGAGTAATAAGGATAAAATAATAACTTAGTTATGAGTAGGGTTAAGAGTGAACGCGCGTGCATATATATATATATTTGTAACCCTTTTTTTCATTTTGATTATCAGAAAAACAATTATCATTTACATGGTATCAGAGCCGCACTTTAAAAATAAAAATAAAAACACAGCTAGATTACCGGAGACCACTGTTCCGTCACCGGAAAAGGCCGTGCCTCTGGCTGGCAACCTACGACATTGATCAACGACCCTATGCTCGATTCCCCATTGTCGCAAATCGCGTCGGACACCGTCAAAGAGCAGTGCTGCCACCGATCGGAGGCTCTCGGATCTCGCCGCCTCGTGTGGCTCGTGCGAAGGGAATCGAGGCCCTATTCGTGCGCGTGAAGATCTATGGAGTATTGATCGGATCGGGCTGATTTTCCGAGGAAGCTGGGCGCTTGATATATCGTCCCCGATCGTTGTCGAGCTCGACGCTCCGACTCGAGGATTCGTGCGGAGGGCATCGATTCCGGGCGCTGCCCACATCAGTTTCCTCCACAAGGAGCGCGAATTCCTTCCCTTCTCACGGATTTGATTGAAGGGGGAGGTCATGTCAACAACAATTGGAGGAGGTTACGCATAAAGTTTTGTCTGGACGTGCAATTGCAAACTTTTCTTTCGTTTTCATGCTCCAAGTTAGGTGCTACTGAGATTTCTCTTGGATATGTTTGGTTGACTGTCGCCCAAGTAGCCTGGCCTCGTGGACACGGTCGCCACTTCAATATCTCTGGAGAGCATTGCCACCACACGGGACATTGGGGGTCTTAGTGCTGGCGACGTTTGAGTGCACAAGACACGGCTGGTTTCATGCAGATTCCAAGCCCATTCAAGGAGATACATTTTTTTTTTCCTTCTTCCAAGCTAGGGTCTGAATTTGACCTTCCGCTGACAACCTCTAGAGCCACTACGCCAAACCCATATTCGCTCTGTCGCATCGTCATCCTGTGCTAAACTGGATTTCCCCCGTATTCTCGAGGCAGGATTCTCGAGGATTGGCGTGCATGAGAAGCTGTAGGAGAACCCGATTGATTCCCCCACGATCTTGAAGTCATCCTTTCTTCTTGGGAAGTGATTCTGAAGCAATCTCGTTCTCTCGGATGATGCTGAAGTCGTCCTTTCTTCTGTGTGAAAGCTAGATATCCTAACTACTGGACATGATGGGATACTTTCTGTTATATTAATTATTAATGTTACAAATTTTGTGCTGGCTGTGGAGTGCTGGAAAGGCTTCTAGAAACGACGAATGATGGGATATTTTCTAGTGGTGGACGGTAACCCACTTTATTATTTGTATTGCACAAAATTTTAGAAGTGACCATTGTGGAGGATAGATTTGCTAGTTATTACAGATGGTAGAGTTGTTGTTCCGCACTTGAAAGTGATTTGCATTGAATCAATAGAATATTGAGAATAAGTATACTTGTGCTTTGGTGATTCTGAGAATAAGTATACTTGTGCTTTGGTGATTCGTATGGTGATTTGATTGAAGCCTTTTTGTTTGGAATTTTTGTGCATTTGATGGAATTATTGGAATTAAGTATTGGCAACTGTGAAGTTCATTTATTGGGCTCAATCATTCTTTATTCACTAATGGCGACCAATGGATTGACTTCTGGATCTCCTTTTGGTCATTTTCAATTAACATCTGTCAAGTTAGACAGAACTAATTATCCATCTTGATCTAAAGCGGTCGAGGTCTATCTTACTACCACCTAACAATTGGACTATGTCACGTCTACAATACTGCTTGACATGAGTAAAGCTACCGATTGGATTGCAGGAGATGCGATGATTCGGAGCCTATTGTGGAATAGCATGGACCCTAAGGTCAGTCCTCACTTTATTCAATGTGACTTCGCTAAAGCAGTTTGGGATAAGTGTGCATTACTCTATTCGGGGCAAAATAATATAATGCGAGTATGTGACACGTGGGAAAAGTTATTTGATATTCAACGTGGAGATCGATCCTTGTCTAATCATTATGCTCGGTTCACCACTCTCTGTCAATGATTGGATAATGATTGGATACTTATCTTCTTGCCTCGAACGATCCAAATGTTTTGGCTAAACGCCAAGAGGATTTGAGGGTAATATTATATCTCAAGTCATTGGGGCCTAAGTATTCATCTCTTCATTAGCATATTACATCTCAGAGTTCTCTTCTCACAGTAGATGAAGTCTTCTCCTAGGCTCTCTGTTCTACCATTCCTTAGAAGAGTTCTTCCACGTCAGCAGTGGAGATTAGTGCTATGCTTTCTCGTGATTTTAGTGGGCTTGGAGCTCGAGGTCGTGGACGCGGTGGTGGAAGTCGTGGAGGCCATGAAGGGGGAGTTGGGACTCGTGGTACCATCAATTCTGGGAATAATCGAGGTTCCCGCTATTGCCATCATTGTCAAAGAGTTGGACATACAGAAGCTTATTGCTATACACTTCACCCAGAGCTCAAACCACCTATTGCTGCATATGCAGAGGTTGAGGATTCTCTTGGTCCTCCCTCAATGGCTCCACCAAGTTCAACTCAAGTTCTTAAGACAGGCAATTCTGTTACATTAACACGTGCTAAGTATGATACATTGGTTCGCTCCCAACAAGTGACAGGATCTTCAGCTCCTATTGCTACTCTGGCACAAACCTCTAAAGGTAGTTTATCATGTTTGTTGTCTGCATTGTCTGATTCTTGGGTTATAGACTCTGGAGCTACCAATCACATGACTGGTAACTCTAACCTACTGTCTTCTTTTCACTCTAAATCTCCTTCATTATCAAATTCATTTACATTAGCAAATGGTTCACAGTCTCAAGTTACTAGTATGAGAGTTGCTCATTTGACTCCCTCTCTTTATTTGTCATCTGTCCTTCACCTATCAAAATCTCCTTCTAATTTGATTTATGTTTGATCGTTGACCAAAGAACTAAATTGTTCTGTAACATTTTACTCTTCCCGTTGTGTTTTTCAAGATCTGAGGACTAGACAGATGATTGGTAGGGGACATGAATCAAATGGCCTGTACTACCTTGATAAGAAGGTGTTAGCTGCCATAGCTGTGAAACAGACATCCACTGATGTAATGCATTGTCGTGTTGGTCATCCACCACCAAACCTACTTCGACGTCTATTTCTTGAGTCTAAGTTTGTGAGTTCCTTTCAGTGTGAAACTTGTCAGTTTGGTAAACATTATAGAGCTTCTTTTCCTTCCCGTATTCAGAGTCGTGTGTCTAGTCCATTTGAGTTGGTTCACTCAAATGTATGGGGTCCATGTCGTGTGTCTGATGTCTCTGATTTTAGATATTTTGTTACATTCGTGAATGATTTTTCTCGAATGACTTAGTTATTTTTAATAAAAGATCGTACTGAGATTTTTCATTGTTTTTAATTGTTCTATTTCGAAGTGTTGAATCAATATAGTATTTCCGTCAAACATTTACGGTCAAATAATTCATCAGACGTCCTACTCATACACTCCACAACAAAATGGCGTAGCTATACGTAAAAATCGTCATCTTCATGTCGTCCGCTGCCTCATGTTTCATATGCATCTACCTAAACATTTTTGGGGCCATGTTGTTCTTACGGCATGTTATTTAATTAATAGGCTTCCAACTTCTGTTCTTCGAGGGAAGACACCATTCTCAATTTTACATCCAAATCGTCCTCTCTTTTCCTTACATCTTTGGGTCTTTGGGTATGTTTGTTTTGTACATAGTCTTACTCCAGGTCTTGATAAACTAGATCCTCGTGCTGAAAAATGTGTCTTTGTGGGATACTTTCGAACTCAGAAGGGATACAAATGTTACAGTCCAACTCATCGTCGTATGTTCGTGTCTACAGATGTGACATTTTTTGAAGATCAGTCATATTTTTCTTCTTAGAATGTTCCACAAACACATGGTGATAGTGATGATTGTGTACTACCAATGCTTCCACTGCCTTCCATCTCTCTAGCTACCTCCAGAAAATTTAAGTTTGTTGATCGCACCTATCATCGACGAAGTACAGTTCCAACCATGACAGTATAGCCTTCATCAGCACCTGATTCATCTGTTCCCCCATCAGTTGCAATGCCAGCCTCTAATCCTGATCCGTCCATCGCTTCTCGAAAGGGCACACGTTCTTGTGTTGGTCATCCTATTAATCGTTATTATGGTCTTTCTGATTGTGTTAGTATGCATCATCCTATTTCAAATTTTTTGTCCTATAATCATTTATCTCCTACCTTCTCTGCCTTTGTCTCATCGTTGTCTTCTATTTCTGTGCCTAGCAGTGTTGCTGAAGCTCTTGCTCATTCGGGTTGGCATTGTGCCATGGAAGATGAAATGCAGGCACTAATTCAGAACAAAACTTGGTAGCTTACTTCCTTACCTACTGATAAGCAACATGTTGGTTGTCATTGGGTGTTCACTATTAAAGTTCACCCAGATGGTACTCTTGATCGATTGAAGGCACAATTAGTTGCGAAGGGGTATACTCAAAATTATGGTGTCGACTATAATGACACCTTCTCTCCAGTGGCCAAAATTCCCTCTGTCCGTGTCTTCATTTCATTAGCTGAGCAATTTGGTTGGATCCTTCATCAATTGGATGTCAAAAATGCTTTTTTACATGGTGATCTGGCTGAGGAGGTCTACATGGAGCAACCACCTGGGTTTATTGCTCAGGGGGAGAATGTGGTATGTCGTTTACACAAAGCTTTGTATGGACTTAAACAATCTCCTTGTGCTTGGTTTGGTAGATTTAGTGATGCGGTTATCAAATTTGGATTAAAGCGGTGTCAGGTAGATCATTCAATTTTCAGCTCTATGTCTTTGACTGGTTGTATCATTCCAGTTGTGTATGTGGATGATATCATCATTACTGGCAGTAATTCAGGTGGTAATAAAAAACTTAAGCAATTTCTGCATAAATAATTCAGTACTAAAGATCTGGGACGTCTTCGATATTTTCTTGGTATTGAAGTGTCCTATTCACATGCTGGTATCAATTTATTGCAATGAAAGTATATACTGGACATCCTTGGCGAGGTTGAATTTCTTGGAGTAAAGCCAGTCGATACCCCTATGGATCCCAATATGAAATTTGATGCAGAACATGGAGAATTACTACATGATACAGCAAAATATCGAAGATTAGTTGGTAAGTTAAACTATCTTACTATTACAAGACCTGATATATTCTTCGTGGTTAGTGTAGTAAGTCAGTTCATGAGTTCTCCTCGTACCACTCATTGGGATGTTTTATTCGGATCGTCAAATATTTGAAGGGAGCGCCAAGTAAAGGACTACAGTTCAAGAATTATGGCCATCTAAACACTGCAGGCTTTTCTAATGCCGACTGGGCTGGATGTCCTGTGGATAGGAGATCTACTTCAGGCTATTGTGTGTTTCTTAGGGGTAATTTAGTTGCATGGAAAAACAAGAAACAGCATGTAGTTTCTTGATCAAGCGCTGAAGCTGAATATCGTGTTACGGCACATGTGACAAGTGAATTACTATGGTTATGAATGTTACTATCAGAGATTAGAATGTCACCGTCAAATCCATCAGTGTTGTATTATGATAATCAATCTGCTATTCATATTGCATCTAATCTAGTCTTCCACGAGCGAACTAAGCACATTGAGGTTAATTGTCATTTTGTGTGAGAAAAAGTTCAGAAATATGACGTTATTCTTCAACACACAAAGTCGGAGGATCAACTCGCAGACATTTTTACGAAATCTCTACGGGAGAATAAAGTGAGCGTCTTATATAACAAGTTGGGATTATTTCATATCTATATCCTAACTTGAGGGGGAGTGTTGAGAAATATTGTGAGTAATAAGGGTAAAATAGTAACTTAGTTATGAGTAGGGTTAAGCGCATATATATTATCAGAAAAATAATTATCCTTTACAAATTCATTTCATAATGATGCAAAATTTCTTCCTCATAGGCGACCAACGAGTGGGCAAGGGGAGGTAGTTGGCTGCGAGGGGACGGCTGGTTAGTAGTGAAGGCGAGTGATGAAAAGAATTTTTATTTCTCATTTTTATTTCAAAAATTGAAAAGTATAAATTTTTACTTTACATTTTTGTTCAAAAATAGAAAAAAGAAATTGTATTACCATATAGAATTTTGTTTCAAATCTATTATAAAAAATATAAAGATAGAAAAATAGAAAAATATAATAGTTATTACGTGCACCTTGAACCACGCTCAATCAAGAAGAAACACATGGCATACCGTCTTATACGCCAGTAGAACGGAATCAGACAAAACACCCCAATCGCTTTTCCTAAATTTTCCAAACATGCTCTGCCCCAGATCTGTGCCGTTGAGTGTGCTTGTCTGTGTGCTGCTACAAAAGAATTTTATAGACAAAAGCATGTTAACTTCTCCAGCTAATGCCTGACTGACTACTCATTACAAGAACGGAAGCGCTTCTGGGGTGCCAAAAAGGTCAAATTTTTAATGTCTTGGGATGCATGTCGAGCGAATATTTGTGTTCTTGGTAGCATCCGTCTTCAAATGAAGGCTCAGGACCACTTGCTTATCGCCTCCATTATTGCTTCCTGAGCATGTTCAACCGCTTCATCCACCTAAAACTCTCCCCCTGCCCACTGTACTTTTTTGACTAAATGTAATTCTATTTCAAGAATAAAAATTTTACACAGTTACTAAATATTTTCAAATGTTTAAATATTCGTCTGAGAATAAAATTAAAAAATTATTTCTGATAAGAATTTAGTTTTGAAAACTGAATGGTTATTAAATACGTCATAAGCATCTGCCAACTGTCTCCAAGACCCAACAAGTTTCTTCAATGCTGACCCCACCAACCTGTGAGCCGGAGGGACAAGTTAGCGCACGAGACGGGTTCTCTTTGCCCACGAGATGGGTTCTCTTCACTTTGCCTTCTTGATGGCTAGTGGCTACAGGCGAGTCCTGAGCTCATCCACACCGACAGTATGTGAAAAGGTCTTGCCTTTTTCGATAAAGTTGCGGACTTTCGCCTGCTTTTTCTCTTCTTTTTTCCATACACCGGAGCTTTCCACCGTTACTGGGAATTCACTCTGTTTGAGGTTGGCATTTATCTGGGTTTCCTTGCTCTTCTTTGATTGATGTGCTTTTCTTGAGGTCTGGTCCAAAGAATGTTCGTGGAAGCATCTTCTCTCTGTACAGTGTAGTCAGAAGTGTAAGCACCCTCTTGAGAAAACAGACGGGGAACCATATCTAGCTGCTCACTGGGGTCTGTTCTGCTCAGCTTCTGATTATTCTTGCTTGTGTAATTTCTCTGAAGTGCCATCGAATGTGTTATCGTCTTATATTTTAGTGCTTTGCATGCCCTGTTCTTGAGGCGCTACTTTTTCATGTCATGGAAATGCTGGAACTTTTAAATTTGATTTGAGCACCCTTTTAAGTTTTGGGTTGTTTGAAGGAGAAATAAGCCTCAGTGTTGTTTTTTCCTATCAATTCCACTTCTGATTTATGAATTTCGAAGTAACAGCATTGAGACTTAGTGCGTTGGCTTTTCACGGGTGAACTCCTTTCTCCTGCAGCTCATCTCGATGACCTGAGCTATTGGTGTAGCTGCCATTGTCAGTATACTTTTAGCAATGGGATTATCCTGCCTAGCCTTGTTCATTTTTATTGTTTCATTCCCGTGGGGATTAGCTCAAGATGTTGCACGTTCTACTCTCATCATTCATGGCTCCGAGGCAATTGCGGAGACTGATGATAATTTCATTTGTGCAACTCTTGATTGGTGGCCTCATGATAAGTGCAATTATGACCAGTGTCCGTGGGGATATTCATCTGTTATAAATCTGGTATAGATCTTGCAAAACTCACGGCTTGAATACTCTCCCTAAGGATTTCTTTAAATTGAATTCAGTGCTCCAGTAATCTTATCTTTTGCATTCTTTCTTTTTGGTATATTTCCAGAACTTGTCCCATCCAGTACTTGGGAAGGCAATCCAAGGTTTGTACTCCTAATCAACAAGCTTGCTTAAATTAAGCCTCTGCAAATTATGACTAAACTACCATATCCAAGTGTCATATAATAAATGGGTAGTGATCCTTACCTATGAACTGACTTGCACAATTTCATGAACGGGATCTGATACAATGATAATGCACTTTCTCTATGGTGCCTGAAAAGCTTTCAAGAGTTTGAGGATAAGAATCGGAGGATCCTTGCAAGACCGAGTATTGTATGATGTCGGAAAGTCGGGACTTTCTTGCCAACCATTTAGAAAGATTGAAGGTAGCTTGTTTGGCTTTTCAAAGGGATGTTTACACATGAAGAGGTGGGATGAGCTGAACAATTTGTTCAGTAAGACAGGGTAAGATTCTCATGCAAGATCTCGTGGAGTCATTGATCGCAACTGGATCTCTGTCCAACCTATTTCCAAATTAGCATATGCTATGCGTGCACATACTAATAAATAGGTCTAGATATTTTACTGCCTAATAAGGATGCCTCATAACTGACCCAAAAAAAAAAAAAAAAAAAAAAAAAAAAAAAAAAAGGATGCCTTGTAAATATGTTCCAGTCATGTAGCTAGTTCTTTTCTTCGCCCAAATACTGTTCATGTCACCATACGTCTTTTATGAGAAAACTGTGCGATACATTCAAGTCTTGTAGTTGAATGTGATGTTCATGATTAAATATACAACAGCAGTTCAAGAAAAAGAAACAGGTAAACAGATGGTATCTCTCAACTGCAGGGCTATCATAACTTTTGGACTGAATGCACTTAATGGAAGG
Organism: Eucalyptus guilfoylei; assembly: GCA_016097605.1. Taxonomy (NCBI): domain Eukaryota; kingdom Viridiplantae; phylum Streptophyta; class Magnoliopsida; order Myrtales; family Myrtaceae; genus Eucalyptus; species Eucalyptus guilfoylei. The sequence continues at coordinate 3,803,565 of CM027861.1, forward strand.
CACTGGATCAAGGACAATGCCTGGGGAGGGGATTGGAACTTCAGTAATGCTTATGATTTTATCAAATACACAGTTGCAAGGGGATACTCCATTGACTCATGGGAATTTGGTATGAACTAGTACCATTAGCATTTGTGCTATATATCCATTTGATTGACCTCAACTTGTTTTTTCATCTCTCCTTGAAGGTAATGAGCTCTGTGGAAGTGGAATTGGCGCTAGTGTCTCTGTTGAACAGTATGGGAAGGATCTAATTGTCCTTAAGAATATAATCAATGAGTTGTACAAAAGTTCTCGCTCAAAACCTTCAGTTGTTGCACCAGGAGGATTCTATGATCAGCAGTGGTATGCAAAACTCCTGCAGGTTTCAGGTTCAGGTGTAGTCAATGCGATGTCCCATCATATATACAATCTGGGTCCAGGTAAGCTAAATTCGGGCTTACTGGTTACTGATCTATACAGTTGCTTAACATCAGATTGCACTAGCTTTATCATGTAATTCTACATCAATTCAAGCCTTCATCAACTGCTATGGAGTTGTTTGATAGGATAAGCACAAAAACCAGACTTAAAAACAATTGAAGATATAAGGTTTTATTTTGGTCACCTGAGGACCTAGGGTTTCAAAAAGCCCCATTCAGTTCTCGAGCTCGCTGTTGATGGAATTCAGGGCATCAGAAATGACATGGAAAATGATTAAATATTCCACGTGGGAGCCATGTCGTTTTCCAACACTTGACTTTGACCAGTGATGAGCTCGAGACTTGATTAGGACTTCTTTAAAATCTCGTGTCCTCAATTGACCAAAAAAGAACCGTAAGTCCTCCATTAACCAACTGGACAAAAGGGTTAAGTTCTGATTCTGCAGGCATCTCGTTGTTTGACCATTGTAAAACATCCAGGTGTCGATCCTCATCTTGTCAGTAAGATATTGGATCCAAGTTACTTGAGTCAGATATCAGACACGTTCATCAACCTTGAGGAAACGATCAAGAAGCATGGACCCTGGGCATCTGCATGGGTTGGAGAATCTGGTGGGGCATACAATAGTGGCGGTCGTCACATATCTAACACGTTTGTTAACAGCTTCTGGTAATTCTGACACTCTGGACTGAAACTTTGTGTACACTTTACTTGCCTTAGTTCATGAGGTGTATTGTGTGATTTCTTTGACATGGCTTGTTTAATACCTTTCGGTGTAGGTATCTAGATCAGCTTGGAATGGCTTCCAAGTATGACACTAAGGTTTATTGCCGGCAGTCTTTAGTTGGTGGGAATTATGGCCTCTTAAACACCACAACATTAGTACCTAATCCAGATTACTACAGGTATATACCTAGAGTTCATTTATAGTTTCCGCCATCCCCGGTTATTCCCTTTTTAATCAGCATTTAGTCTTTCCTCCATACTTATGAAAGGCTAATTGGTGGACTGTTTCGTGGCAGTGCCCTTCTGTGGCATCGACTCATGGGAAAACGTGCTCTTGCCGTCAGTGGTGATGCCCCACCATCTTTACGCTGTTATGCACATTGTTTGAAAGGAAGGGTAAGGTTTTGTCTCACCTCGATTTTGAGTAGGAAATTTGCCGTGAACAAACTAAGCCAACTAGGGTACCTTAACAACTAGAGGGCCAAACTGACCATTATTGGGTTGCAAACTCACTACCTTGCTGTGCATAAACTTTGTTAGAGTTTTAACTGCTGTTAGGAATTTTCAATGCATATGTAAAGGTTGAGGTCTCGGAGACTCTGGCCTATCATGTACACATATCCTTTCATTTGCATTCTTGATTTCATTTGCATTCTTGAGGTTATTCGGGAGGTGAGCATAGTACATATGAACTCAATTGTTGACTCTTGATACGATCAACACATGACTTTCTGCCCCCGAAGTTCAAGTATAAGTTGGTTTGGAGATGGATATTTTCAGGGCTGAACATTGAGTTTAATCTGCATTTTTCATCAAAAGTACTTTCTTCACCTACCGTGAGCAGTAGAAGTTCAGTTGTTCTTCGTTGTGTTGCAGGCAGGTGTGACTTTGCTCCTGATCAATTTAAGGAACCACACTAAATTCATTATCACGACCCAGAATAGTGTTCAGAATTTGCATGTGGAGGAACAATCCGTCGACAAAGGGAGTAATCTCATTCATGGATTGAAGAAAACTGTCTCGTTCGTCGGCCAAGGACCATCGCGTGCTCCACTTTTCAGAGAGGAGTACCATTTAACCCCACAAGGCGGCCACCTCCAGAGTCAAACCATGCTCTTGAATGGAAGGCCGTTGGAGCTCACGCAGGACGGAGCAATCCCGCCTTTAAAGCCTAACCTTGTTCGTGTTGATTCTCTCATATCGGTTTCTCCTCTATCCATTGCTTTCATAGTACTCCCAAATTTTGATGTTCAAGCCTGTGCTTGATTCGTCGGCGTGCAATCTGTGCTCTCAAGTGGGGTACCCATGTATCATATCCGCATATTTAAGTGGCGCAAGCAGGTCGATGTAGTCATTTCAAGTATGAGCATAAAAATCAAGTTATAGGTGTGTGGCCCCTATTGTATTAATCTGTTTGTGAGATTGGTATTGAAGCTCTCATGGCAAAATGTAACTAACGCCAGCATTAGAGCAATTGGGTTCTTTTCAATGTGTTCAGAGTCACTGATTATGCCAATGACATCTTGCAAAAGATTGCAAATCTTGTGGTTCTTGAAGGAATGTAATGCAATGAAACTGTTGAAGAAGTTGCCAGCTTTGTTTGCTTTTGCACTATAAAATCTTTTTTCTATAACAAGGGATTAAGCCATGGAAGATCATCATGGCACGGTGATCTGAACATGAGATCTACTGCTTTATCATAACTCCAGCGCCCGATGACTTAGAATAGCCGACCAGCCGACCTGAACTGAAAAATTTACTCATTGATTTCCATTACTGATAGCTATGCTTGATCAAATGTGATAAGTAACCTTGAAAATCAAGTCTCCTTTCAATCGAGAAGCTCAGACCCTAGGGTGCGAATGATAATTATTTATTTTTGCTAAATTCTGGCTAGAAATATTCTCTAAACGAGTTTCTGAGTAAAAATATGTGTTTAATAACAATACAAAAATTATGTTCTCAAAATTGAAATTCATTTAACAATGACCCGAAATTTTTCTCTCCCGGCAACGCTAGTAACAAATGTGAGCGATAAGGGAGTCTCATTTCTGTTTGAAAAAAATAGAGAAGTAGAAAATTTTTATTTTTTATTTCTATTTTAAACCTATTTCTAGACTAAAAATTTGTTTGATAAAAAAAATGAAATTGCGTTAATAAACGGATTTACATTTCAAACTTAGATCTTACTATAAATAAAATGGTTATTTTGTGCGTTCTTGGTGAACAGGCTAATCCTATAAAAAGGCCAAGGCTGAAAATCAAATGGGCGGGCCTAAAAAACGGAGAGTAACCCTATATTTATATATAAATATATATTATATATTTATTTTTTAAAAACCCGACCCGATTCGGCCCGAGTCTAGCCCGGCCCGATTCAAAGAGTCCGATTTGGGCAGGTGCGATGTCGAGCACGAGCAGCCTCTCTCTCTCTCTCTCTCTCCCCCTCTCTCTCTAGGCTCGCTCCGCTCGCTCTCCGATGGCGTCCGCCGCCGCCGCCGCCGCCGCCCCGTCGAAGCCGGAGGTCCTGGCTCTGCTCCGGTCCCTGCTGCGCACGGCGCGCGAGTTCCGCGACTACAACGTGCGGGAGTACACGAAGCGGCGGGCCCTCGACGGGTTCCGCCACAGCCAGGGCCTCGCCGATCCGTCGGCGATCGCCGCCGCCTTCGCCGACGGGAAGAGCCAGCTGGAGGTCGCGAGGAGGCAGGCCGTCGTCTACTCCCTCTACGCGCCCGAGGTCAAGAGCGTCATGGAGGTCCGGCGCTGAAATCGATGGGGCCCTCGCCGTACGCTTCTGGTCTTCTTTTGCTAGGGTTTCGTTCGGATAGGTGGTCCGGGTTAACGGCTAGCATGCGAAGGAGTTCCATTTTTGTATTATATTGCGGAATTGAGGATTGAACGGTGTATTGGGATACGCAGTTCAGCTTAATCAATGGTGAAATCGTAGTTTTTGAGATCTCTTTCTTGCTGGTTTTTGAGCTGCTATGCCTGAGGACTCTGAATTTTAGGGACTTTGAGATTGGTATGTTCAGCTTCTTGATGTGATCATTGCTCTGTGGATATGCAACAGGGATTGATGAATGAGTGGATTTGCTTGATGGGAATTCTATTTCCTTGTTTCCCCTCTTAATTGAGTTATGTTTGCTACTGTATCGTTTCTTGGTTCGAACTGCATGATATATAGTTTGGAAATGTAAGTTGCAATTGGTAGTAGATTCATGGCTAGGAGATGGAGCTTTGGTGCAGACTATGCTGCATTAGGAAGGATTTCTAGTTCTTTTTTTCTCACTTATGGTCATTTGGTTACATAGGCTCGGTAGATAATTGTGCGAGGATCTTTTCATGGCTAGGCAAGGTGACTTAGTACTCTCAAATTTTATCGAACAAGGGAATGTTTCTGTATCATTAGTCTAGAACTTTCAATTTGGTCGTGGCCCTGAGGGATAGTTCATGCCATTTGTATCGATCTATTATATGCTCCTTTTGTGCCACAGAATGAGGATTTTTGCACTAGATTTTGCTTAAAGTAGATGCTTTTCAGAAGTATTCATAGAAGGTGGAGGGTTCTTGTTTCGTCCTGATAGCGCTGTGATCTCTGTGCTGCCACAGTTGTTTGTTTAAATACACAGGCTGATCAAAGTTGAATTCGCTCCACAGCTCGAAAGTTTTTGTTGTGTGAGCTGGTGTCTTATTGATGTCTTTCTGAGTACAAATTTTGCCATGTCTAAGGCGTGAAAATAATGTTATGTTATGCCAATAACCTGCAGATAATTGCAATCATGAGATAATTGGTTTTGTAGCTTGAAGTGCGAGGTGAGCTTGAGTTCATTGTGCTTAGGAGATCATGATATGCGTAAGGCCTAGTGAGCTTCCACATATACTATTTAACTTTCAGTATTGTTTATTCATTCATTTTAGTGAGGTGAGCATGTGAATCACGGGAGGTTTCATCCTTTGTTTTTGGGCTACATAAATGAAACCGGTAGGAAAAAATGTTAGCGTGCAGCTGGAAGGACCATAACTTTCGGTGAAATTGCATCTTTCGGTGTATCGTGCTTTGTACTTTTGAGTGATCGCAAGTTTTTATTTCTTTTGTTGGACAAAGTGATTGTGAGTTTATACCAGCTTTGAGTTTTGGATGTTTGTCTCGTCATCACTTGTTCCTTGAAGAGTGGAGTGCATCTGTTCCTACATCTGGGCATAGCAGGTAGAAAGTGGACTAGGATTTTTACTTTAGTTTCACATGGTTATGGAAAAGTTTGAGCAAATTTGTTGCTCAAGGTGTACTTCTATGAGCTCTCTTTGGGTCTTAAAATGAGTGAATGCTATGCATTAGCTTTCAGTTTCATGTACAAGGATGAGGTTAATGAACCAATTTGTACCTCGAAGAGTATATGCCAATAAGCTCTTGCTCTTTGATGACTGCAATTAGTTTGTGCTTGGCACGTAACTTATACTTTTAAAAGTACCAAAACATACCATAGGCTCTCTTTGGCGTTTAAATTAGTTGATGCTGGAGTGGAACTACGTTTTATACTCGGAGTCAGTTCTTGAGTTCTTTGGTCAGATTCAGAATGCATCATAAGAATTCCACCTTCTGCCAATGACGGCTTGCTCCATTAACCCCAGAACACGGCTGTGCTTGGGGATTGTGCCATGAGATGGCCTGGACGAAAACTCCAGCCTTGCCCATTGCCACTTTATCAGTCGCTAATTTTATGTTGAACACACAAAGATGAGCCCAAAAAAAAATGCTAAGCAATAGCAGAATGAATGGTTGCAGCATAGCTTCCAAAATCTCTCTGTAGAGCATCCATAAGCATTTTCATGGCATGTTCTTTACAGTGTACAGGTTGCGAAGGCAGTACAGGAGAGAATTCGTGAAAAATCACATGAAATGATACCAAGACAACAAATAGAAAATGACGGAAGGGTGTCTTGGAAAACAAATGAGCGGTCAGAATCCTACTTCCCAAGCAAACGGCGTCCACGCTGATTCGCTCCTTTAACCCGATAATCAAGCTCCTCCACATCCTTATCGAAATGATCCAGAGCTTCGATACCCCTGCAGCATGTATGTAACATTACGATAAAAATTAGTAGTGGCCAAACAGTGTTAAAAGAACAACAGATTGCTGGAGTACTGTGTAGTATTTATCAGGGGAAAAAGGGAAAACAGCACTGTCCATACTCTATTTTGATTCAGATCAAAAGAAGAGCTTTTCTATCAGGTCATTAACGAGGATGACTCGGAGATAAGTATTGATGTGATTATATGAGAAATAAAGCTGTAAAATATATGCACAAGGATCTTATTAAAAATTGCTCTCAACGTATCACTCAAGGTTGGTAAAAATTAGTGAATGTGCTTATTCAGAAACACTGAACTCTGCGAGTGAAAAGCTCATGCTCATTCCCGACATATTTACCATAATGCAACTTGAGACTAGTTAATAACATGTAATGTATGATGCCGGTAAAGCATTGAGAGATCGACAACACTGACCACTCTATTTCATTTCCCATGTCAATAGCCATGTCCTTCAGCTCCCCCAAAATGTTGCTAATTTCTGAGAGAGCATCATCTTGCTTTGACTTTTCAACCTGTTCCACAATCATTGCAGTTGCAAACTAGTTATTGTGAAGGCCGGATTGACATCAGAATTTTCAGCAATTGTGAAAATCAAGTTGCACAAGAGAAGTGGGAAAATGTGCTTGCAAAGGACTGAATTCACTGTCCCTCAGCTCTCTTTTTTTTGGTTCAAATATTCTCCCACCAGGACTTGATGCATCAGTGCAGTCACAAACAAGATCAACTAGTCTCCAAGAAACCCAGGGGACCTCACTTCCACTTGTTTTAAATGACCAACTTGATATTTGCCTAATCACAAGAAACAACCAGCCAATTACTAACCTCGACTTTTTGCAGTGCATCTGTTGGCTCATGCAGTGGCGTTCGCGTCTTAGATTGTTGCTTACTCGCTGAGGTCAAACCCAACTTCTCCCTCTGTTCCAAGTGATTACCCTTCGTCTGGACAGCATCTGCCAAATCAAAGCAATTACGCATACCACACACAAGGTCTTTCAGTCTTGAGTCAAAAAGGGTCTCGAACCAAATTGCAGAATGAAAATAAGGATAGATAAGCAGCACAATGACATTCACAGCCAGACCACACGCACTGAAAACTAAACTTGAACAGGGCATGAGAGAGAAACCTCTTGTAATTAGAGGGCCAGCAATTTGACGGTTTTTCTTCGGTTTCCAAGTCTTTGAGAACATGCCTCCAAGGCTTCCCAGAAGCTTCTCACCCTAGAATAAGCATAACAGGCATTTATTGTTATGGGGCCCTGCCATATTAATAATCAAATGGAAAATGCAGAAAACTACGGAGTATTTACAGGCGTTGAAGAAATGACTTCTATGTTAGACTTGGTGTATAAACTATCGACAGCCTAACTTTTTTTCAGTTCGCAAGAGCCTTTCTAACATCAACTGGTGTATGATCTATTTATCTTATGAATTGAGCCTTACCCGGCTAAGATCTTGATCTATACCAGCAGCAATCGCATGGCTCCTGTTGATCTGCTCACCCTGCTCATGCAACATGACCAGCGTCCTTGTTGCGTCCTCCCTCATGTCTACTGCTATCTTCAAGGAGTTATTAACACTCTTTGTAGTCTCCTCAGCTTTGTATGCTGCATAGCTTTCGAGTTCTTGCACTGATTGACTCTCCAAGCCCCCAGAGTCACGAAAATCATTCTTATACTTATTTCTCGTGGCATAGGTTAGTGAACTTGAATACGAGGAAGTAGAGATTCCTTTTTGAGTGTGATCACCTAACATAGGCTCAGAAGACGCCCTTCTTGAGGGGTTAAGACTTTGCTTATTATCTACCTCGTCATTAGAACCGAAAGGATTAGAGCCTGAAGCAACAGGATGTCCATTATCAACAGAGTTATGCTTGGCCAGTTTCAATGGAGACTTCTTCGAACCAAACATTTTCTTCTATTATAGAAGTGAACGACTTTCACACAGTAATGAGCTGCGGAAACAGAAACCGAAGCAAAGCTTGCAGCGAACCTATGACGTGGAAAAGAAAAATGGTCAGCCTAAAGGAAACAAAAGACATAACACATAACTGAAGGACACAGATAAAAGCATGGCTCCAAAAGAAAATAAGCAACCTAAGTTGCACGTGAGCATGAAGATCATTTGAAGGTTTATCAGTTCCTTTTGACAAAAGGCAATATGTTAAGAGGTATTTGAAAATTCTGTTGATTCTATGTATCTCTCAAGCTCCACGTACACTTTCATATACACATCGAAATGTACAAAAATTCCAGATTCCTCTCTCCGGGATCTTTATTTTTTACTCGGTATCAGAGCATTTATTTTAACTGACAATACGTACTTTGATTAACTTTCCCAAATAAGTGGGAAAAGAAGATAAGTCCAGTTTCGAATCCTCTAACTACCAGAAACTGAAGCAGAGAAGAAAAAGGACTCATATATCTGCCTAAGGATGAGGTCAATTGACTTGGCTGACTGAAGTTTTCCGGATCTTAAAAGCAACAGGTTGTGATTCGATTGCACTATCTTTTTACAAAACATCAAGTTCGATCAAGTCAAACGAACCATCCACCAAAGAAACAGATTAACAGCCGAAAACCCGACGACCCAATATACATATCGACGACCCGAACTCAGATTCCACGACGCTTCAGCAAAACGAAAAGCTAAAGCATCGAACTTGCAGTTCCCACGACGGAGAGAAGAACGGGAACCCAACGACCCATTGACAGCATTCGCAAATAACGAGCATTTACGAAGAAAACAGGAACTGGGTATACCTGAAAATGAAAATCCGGCGAGAACCCAAGAGTCAAGCGAAGAACTACGCGATCTTCCCCAAATGATTTCTACAAATGGCAAACCCACTGGACGTTAAAGGGAGATGGCGAGAGAGAGAGAGAGAGAGAGGTGTACTTAAAGCGGTCCTGCGGAAACAGGAGGGGGGGGCCGGGCACGCGCATGAACTGGTGTTCTAGAAGGCGTTGAAAGTTCAGAGGAGTAGGAATGTTGCAGGCTTTGTTCAAATGGGGAGAGAGAAGATGCATAGAAAAATGGAAAATGCTGAATGCTGTGTTGCGGGCGGGGCGTGTTACGCTGTCATCTGTCGTCTAAACGCACACCAACGTGAAAATTTAAAGGAGGATTTCGTCTCACGTGGTTGAGTTTTTCTCGGCGTTCTCTTTGAACTGATCAACTACAGAGACTTTGAGCCGATCCCGTTCTTGACGGCTGACTTTGGACCTTTTCTCTCTCTCTCTCTCTCTGTCTATCTGCAAAACTTCCACGAACTCTCGTCCGAGTTTTGGTTTTGAAATTTTGAGGCGTGTTTGACGGGACATGAATTGAAATAGATATCATCCATATGAGTGTCTGATTTTTAAAAATGAATTATGGAATGCATTAAAATTAGTCATCCTTTCACAAATTGCCATTCATGTCAGACGCCCCTCTTCCCTATGACTTCGGGGATTCCCTCTTCTTTTGAGACATCCTTTTCGTCGCCCTTGACCAATTCAATGGATGCCACCTTTGTCCAATCATCTTCTTTGTAGAGTATGCATTGAGCTCTGATCGAGATCACGAAGTTCCTCGCAGGATCGAGTTGAGTGATGTAAGGAAGAGGCAAGATCGGCGAGCTCCAACGTTACTTTTCCCATCGGCTGAAGGTGGGAAGCAATTCAACGAATGCCACCTTTGTCCAATCATGAACGGATTTGCGAAGGCTTCTTTGGGTTGACATTTTGCTCGCTGAATTTTTCAGTTTTCCCAATTTCAAATATCTTGTCCGAGTCTATCCCATCTCCCAGATGGGATTTTTTCATTCAGTCATGTTCGGATTTCGTGTCATTCAACACTGGATAGGATGATAAGATAAAAGTTGTCATATCCAAAATTTTATCACATTCACCAAACACAATTAACATTGGATAAAAGTTTCAACAATTGTATATTATTATAATTAATATTTTTTCTACTATTAGTATATTAAATAATCTACTAATCTCTCATATATATATATATATATATATATATTTATTTATTTATTTATTTATTTTTACGGCAATTAAGGGCAAAGTAGTTTTCCTTTTAAATGAGACGAAAATCTACTTTTATCTTTTAAGAATCATGTCATTGCACATGCTAATGGGGACAAAATAACGAAGAGTCAAAGGCTTAACAAATTGGATGTTAGGAAGATATTACGTAACCATCGAAAGCTCTGGGACAAGCGTATACTATCCCTGAAGTTTACGTTGGATTCTTGCAATTTCCCTCCTATTTACTCTAATCAATCTGCATGTCAAGTGCATTATATAATTCTAATACTTCTTCAAACGATAACACCTTAGGCGACATGTGCACTTTTAGTTTGGGCAATTCACCTTTGGAACTGAAATAATTTGAGCTCTCGAAGCTCACATTTTGATAAATATGCTCTTTTGATGTGAACTCAAAGTTGCGAACCTGAGAAAAATAAAACCTCACAGTGGTGAGAAAAATTGCGCATCATATCTACTTAACCGGTGCATCTTAAGTTCCTTCATGAGCCCTGGCACTCTTAGATTGATTGCTTGATCTGGAACAACATGAGTTCCATATAGGACTCACTTGATCTAACTGCTTATGATGCCGAGTTCACAAAGACTCGCGTCCACAGGAGTATTTTTGTCGGGCCGGAAGCAGGTACGTACCAAGTAAATAAGTACACAAAATTTAGATAACTGTTTCCAGGAAGGCTAGAATAAGGAATGATGCGTTTCATGATGTTGGAGGGACCATTTGTTTAGTTACAAGGCGATCCAATCATGGACCCTACTCCTAAGCAATAATAAAGAAAAGGAGGCAACCCCACAGTCAAGTTTGAAACTGTCAATACGGTTGAGACTAGTCTCATGTCGCGTCAATTGGATAAACCACGAGGGACAGAAATGGTCCCAAGTAATGTAAGAGCATCTCAACTTACTAAATCAGTCTTTGTCCATCAAAAGTGAGCTAAGGGAGGAGACTAAATCAGTCATTGTCTATCAAACGTGAACTACAGGAAGAGAATAGAGGTGAGCATAATTTCAAGATAGAACCCGAAATCGGACTAATGAGAATTTGTCCAATTCCAAGTTCAAGTTTTAGGATATATAGGATAAATTTTAGATCTTAAAAATTAATAAACTTATTTCGATAGATAGGTTCCAAGTGGGTGGAACCCAAAATAAGTTTTTACGTTTTTCTTGATCTATGTCTTTACGTGATCTTATAGTATTCTATAGGTTCGAAGATGAGTGTATAATCTGAAACCACTAATCTAAACTTCCATTTTATCATTGAGACTTTTACTTTATTAATATTTCATATTCTTCTTATGTCTAAACATAGGTTGTGGTTAATTAAATTATCATTAAAAGTGATAATTCATTATAATTGTTTAATTAATAATATAGGTAGAACTTGAAAAGAATCTAAAACCAATTTTGGACGGGATAGTTTTTAAGGTACGCAGAGTACATTCCAAGTTCCAAAAAATAAAGAACCTGTTAGCACCATGTAGATTTTAGATGAAACTTGTACTGAACTTGAAACTTCTAACCTCTCCCACTCCCATTTCAGTGCTCATTGTGCGAGGATTCTTACAGCATCTAGAGCACTAAATTACGCTTGATTCTCATTGAGCTCACCCCATTTCTTGATCTAAAATACTTCAATTTTTACTCTGTAGCGGTCACAACTAATCGTTCGAATTTCTATAAGATCAAACCTGTGCTTGCGTCTGTACACATATTTTATCTGGTCCTCAGCAATTTATCAGATGAACTTGCTCCAAAAGAATGTCACCCACTCTGCCAAGAGAACTTAATAATGGTGACTCAGCATCCTAGTGATGGTGTAGTTTGTCTAAGTTAGGTTACCATCAATTGGAGTAGTTGCCACCATGTCCATTTTAAGCAAGCTGCAGGGCTTAAGAGCTTTGGTATCTATCTCTGGCTAAAAGAAATTATCCAAAAAGAATACCTTGCAATTGAAGACTAGTCAAAACATTGTCCACACTCATGGCAATCTCAAAAGCTTATAGACATTGTGCACGAGTAGAGAAAACATGGCGCTTTGTAGAAGAGCGCGCAAATGAAATGCAACACCTGAACCCGGTGGTTCCCTTATGGTGAACCCCGACCTCTTGTGCACGCCATTCATCCTGTAATTAAGACCATCGTGATTCAACCAAACTCTTCAACCCTATAGTATGTAAACCTGACCTCTGAGAATTTGCTTGAATCATGACGGTCCTATTCACCAGGCAATGATGCTTGTCAGGGGGTCAGGACTTACTGTGAGGGAACCAATCCACCTAAGATTACAAGCAAGTTACTCCTGGTTGGAGCTTTCTTCTTCATCTCCACACAGAAAACTCGTGATCTGGAGAGGCTGTATTATATAATACCTGATAAAAATGGGTATCAGATTATGCACTAAACAATCACGAGTAACAATTTAATAATTGATTTTTGTCAACAAACATTCACAGATGAACCGGAAATGATGGGAGTATCCAGTTTCATTCCATCAAAGAAATTAGAGGCTGGGTATGATCTTGTTCTCTTGATTGTCCTTACATCCCTCAATGAATATTAAGAGCTAGAAAAAAGACCTTGGTTTAAGGACACACAACCGATTCCTAAGGCAGGCTTGGGAACTTCAAATGTAGTGATAAGAGCCATTCTTTGTGGTGTTTCACTTTCCACAAGTCCACAATTTCATTGTTAACCACCTGGCTTTCACTTTTTGACTACTCTCGCATTGGTTTGGGTCATTGACAAAGGCCACATTTGTATTTTAATTGATTAAATGCACCCACTGTGACCCCTAAAACTTAGGAAAAGCCATAAAACATATGCATTAAGCTTGAATAATGTAAACCATGTCTCTTGGAGATATTGGTTTTCTAATCGTTGTACGACACAAAGCAATAGCTACAGTACCATAGCTTGGTTGCAATACACACATATGTGGTATTTACAAAAGACAAGAAACAAGGTCCGAGCATGTTAGTTAGCTGAGCCAAAGACGAGCATGTGCATTCTCGACAGTTGTGTTGGTAAGGCGAAAAGAGGAGGCTTGCATCTTATACAACAGCCATGAACTAAAATCATCGTAGAGAATCATTTAGGGTCTTTCAGAGTGCAAACCTTTCTTTCAACTATTATCGTCAAGCAACTAGCTTCCATATTCCTGATAAGAGTCTTCTATTTACTGCTCACCGGATGGTGGAGATGCTCAAGGTAGTAGATGAACTTCTTTGTTCTTTTTGAACCTAGAAAATTTGAAATTGAACTCTTCATTCCATGTTAGTTGCTGGAGAAACTAAATATTAAAAAAACCAACAACAGTACCTGTGCCTCTAACTCAGCTATCCTTTGTAGTGATGCTTGTTCGATGCTAGCACGGCGCTTGCGTTCTTCTTCAAGTAAACCAGTAATTTGGTACCTTAGTTCGGCCATCTCTTGAGCCATGTCCTCTGCCTCTTCCTTTGCCTTCAACTTTTCCTCCCTCAATTCGTCCTATCAACAAATGGCAGATCAAGTTTCTACCTGAAAGCTAAACAATTAATGAAGAGAATGTCTCTAAACCAATATTGACAATTAGGTTAAACGCCTTTTAGAGTGTAAAAGATTTTGATAGGATATGATGATTGATGACATAATGCTACAACTGCCTCTGAATGTTTTTCTTGTGGCCTCAATGCTATCAACACATAAAATGTTAGAGGAACTGACAACATAATACTTATGTCTGCATTGACGCTCATACCTTAAGCCGCTTCACGAGGAGTTCATATTCATGTATCTGGAGGGACATCTTCTTCATCTTTTCTTTTGTTACTGCATCTGGAGCATTTATTTCGGAGAGCAGTTGAACAAAGGTTTCCCTGCAATTGTTTCAGAATTAAGCCTATTTGAGTAATCTACTTTTGACTTTTGACTTTCTGTAAATATCGCGGTATTCAAGCTTTGACATTTGTTAAACACAAAACACTTTTTTTTCCTGAGTATATAAATTATTCATAATTTTTGGAAACTTAAATTATTTTCCCAATTTTCATATTTTGCAGGAAAAATCACACGTAAATGTGGAAGTATTGAGGAGTTGAACCAAAAACAAGTTGGCAACATTGAGAGCCACCAAGTTCAATAAATGAAAGTATGAAGCAAAAGAGAACATGTAAACAATATGACAATGCACTAAGGTCACCAAACCATCTCAGTAAGATGATGACAAGAGGTTCTGAAAACTCTGGTGACCATCTTAACCACACAAAATTATGATTAAATGTTGCGGCATGTCAACATAAAATCATATACATTAATATCTTGATACAATCAAAGTATGATGTAAATTTTTTTTTATGAATGGCAAAAGGTATAAATTAACAAACAATGGATGACCACATTTGGTAGAACCTACTTCCATACAAAATGACTTTTTATTGCTTACATATGTCAAAATACCGATCCAAGTGACTTCCAAAATGATGAACAAAGGTTTCAACCACAGAATAGAGCAAAAAAGAAGAAAATAGAGTGTAGAAGTTGTGATCTGCCACATACCCTATGTTCCTCTGAACAGTGAGGTTACACCCATTTTCTCCCTTGAAGAAATGAAGTTTTGACCTTTTGTCATCATCCAGCAGCTCTTCAAAATACTCTTCAATCTTTTGACAGAACTCTTGCATATTTGTTTCAGATAAATCAAGCTTCTCCCTCAGTTCTTTATTTTCCTTTTCGAAACAATCAACAACTCCCTGTGCATCCTTGAACTGAACCTCAAGCTCTTCCATCAACCTGGTTATCCTTTCCTTTTCTTCTATTGCTTCATCCTGGCCTTTCTTAGCTTCAAAATAGTTCTCCTCCAGGGCCATTAAATCGAGCTTCATACTCTCTATTTCACACTGTGACTCTAATCCTGCAGAAGCAATGGACTCCTCTAGTTTCTCAATGCATAAAGTGGATCTAACAAGTTCCAATTCTTTTGTCTCTAGTTCCTGTCTCAGGAACTCGCGCACTGAATCAGACCTCCTCAATTCTTCACTCAATATGCCAACCTTCTCTTCTAAGGTTTCCATGTCCTCTAATTTCAACTCCAGCACGTGCACCTTCTCTTCAAGAAATTTTACCTCAACAGTCCTCATACCTATCTGATCCTGCAGATAGTCTGTGGTGATTATGTCAAATCATATAATTCATTGATCAAATCTCAAGGAAATAGATAAATTAAACAATATCTAAGAGTGAGACAAAAATTATCCAGTCATGATCACAGTTTCACTGGTCACATAAAGCAGTCATGCTCTGTGATACTGTCGGGATCAAATTATAAGAGTGCCTTCACTATATGTATATAATCCAACTGCAAGTTATATGGAATGGAACCAGATTTATTCTTCCAAAAACTGCACAATCAATTTCAGCATGCAAAATAGCTCATTGTGATGAGTTTAAGAAACCACTGACATATCACATGCATTAACAAACAGCAAATCTAAAGGGGCTGACAATTTTTTTAACTCAAGGTATGTGGAGATGTAAATTGTATCCAATTATAGTCAGCACATGCGTAAAAGGCATTACATGGTACTAGATACAAACAAAGAACAAGTGTCGCACACAAGGATAAGCTATGACAATGGGACGTCGAAAGAAAAAACTGGTAAGAAGCATTACCAATCTCTTGAGAGCAGTTCATCAACTCTTTTTCCAATTGTCGGGTGTACTTCTCATCTTTTGCACGAGCATCAGACAATGAATTTACATGATGTTCTAGTTTCTGCAAAAACAACCGCCTTAAATTGTATAACGATCTTAACTTTTGACTCAACCAAGAAGAATCATATCTTTTAACCATTAAAATTGGTGCCATATAGTACCTTGATTAGTTCAAAATTTTGAGATTGTGATTCTCTTAACATGTCCCTTTCTTTTCCAAGCTGCATGGAGATTGACAGTAGTCAAAAACAAAATAATCAACTACATTGATTTTCTGATTACTAGAAAATTATCATTTCAAGGAATGTTCAACTTCTCTTGAGCATTCAGCCAAATAGCAGTTCTTAAGAAATAACTTTGTTGCTTATGCATACAAAGGATGTCATTGAATAACCACATACACCCTACAAATGTGTGCGGTTAATCTCGACTTATAATTATCTGAAATAAAAGCATGTTTTCATAAAAGCTAAAATAGAGTATTTGAAAGTCCAAAGGGACGGCAATAACCTCTCTAAATCTTGTGCCGATTTCTAAGAGTTCCCCAGCATCTAAAGAATTATCACTCTCGCTCATGGTTCCACGAAACATTTAAGTCTGAAATGCCAATAAAGACCTGCAATCCCCAGAAAAGTATGCTGATTAATCTCCAACTTCCACAGAACGAGTCAAAGCAAAAAAATACTATCTCATGCAGCATGACCATTAACTGATTTGTGCCTGTGCGAAACCGATTGCATTTCTGCGTTCCACACTCAGAG
Organism: Eucalyptus guilfoylei; assembly: GCA_016097605.1. NCBI lineage: Eukaryota > Viridiplantae > Streptophyta > Magnoliopsida > Myrtales > Myrtaceae > Eucalyptus > Eucalyptus guilfoylei. The sequence continues at coordinate 3,820,298 of CM027861.1, forward strand.
AGACTGAAGGGACCCTTTGCACTTAAACTAACAAAAGACGATACACTCTTCAGCACACACCCCCCTTCCAAGAACAGACAAATACCCAGAAATCGCCAAGATCTTTCCAAACGAAATTGCCCGAATTCCGAAAAGAAAGCCCGCACTCAAATCATTCTAGACGCCTGCAACTGACACTTATTCAATCCCTACGCCTGGCAGATACAGTAATCCGCACCGTGTAATTCATTTTTGCGTTTCACTTTTGCGCTAAAAAACTTAAAAAAGACGATACACTCATCAGCACACACCCCCATTGCAAGAACAGACAAATACCCAGAAACCGGCAAGATCTTTCCCAACGAAATTGCCCGAATTCCAAATAGAAAACCCGCGCTCAAATCGTTCTTGACGACCGCAACTGACCCCTATTCCATCGCTACGCCCGGCGGATACATTTCCCACGAATTCACACGCAGAGAGGGGGAGAGAGGGCGAGACCTTGAAAGGGTTTCCTCGGAACGGAACGCCGGCCGGACCCTCGAGCGCGCGCGCGCCTCGAAATCGGAAGGCGATCGTCGGGAACCGATCGAGATGGCTCCTGCGATTTTCAAGACAGTCTTGCCTGATGATGCGACAGCTTTCGGGATTTCCTATGTTTTGGTCGCCAGCTCAGCCTCGGCTCCTGCGTTTTCTTCGAATTGGCGAGGTTTTCATTTCAAGCTGGCGGGAACTTGGGCTTGGGCCGGGCCGAGGTAACGGACGGACGCCAGTACTTTCGATTGGGCCGGCCTCTAATTGACGGGTCCAAAGTTCGGGTATCGCGTTCTTTTTAGGAGTGATCGGGTCCAAGGCGAGTAGGGTCAACACCTAGATCATATACCCGACCCTGTTATAATCGGTTCCCCTTTTTTGGACCATGTACCCAATCCTGTTTGTATTGGACCCTGTATCCGACTCACCTTGTTTTTCTGATTTGGTTCCAAAGTCAACCCTGTTTCCACTCGAACCTGTTTTGCAATCTCTCAATATTCTATATGCCTTCGAATTTTATATTAATATGCGAGAAAATAACGTAATCCTCATAATTTGTATTGAAACATTAAGCACTTATAATAAATAGATACATGAACTTTTTTACGAAATGAAAAATTAAGGATCCACATGGCTAATTATAATAAATAAAATCATAAGGCAAAGAATTAGCAACAAACATGGATTTAATATTAATCTTATTCCCACAATTACTATATGAAGTTACTTATTTATGTAAGCATAACTCTTCCCACAAAAGAGAAATTAGGCGAGCAAATTCACGTGAGAATTTGGCCGTCCATCGGACGGTGCAAAAGGGAGCTGATGAGGGAGGGAAGTAAGTGAGGAAGAGGAACAGCAAAGGATGAGTGCTATGTGTGTTTGAGAGAGCCAAGAGAAAAAACGCCGTATGATTGCGGGAGTAAGAATAGAAATAAGGGGAAAAAAAATAGGGTTTTGGACCTATACTTACAAAACCGGTTCCAAAACCAGTCTAGAAACCGATTCCAAAACCGGTCTGGGAACCGGTTCCTAGGTGGGTAATCAATCAGACCCGGTTCCCAGACCGGTTTAAACCGGTTCCCGACCTTGTTTTTCGGGTGGGCCGGTCCGGTTTCCTGGTAAACCCGGTTCGGTTGCACACCCCTAGTTCTTTTGACATAAATTATTAATATCCAGAAATGGGTTTATGATCAATTTTGACGGGTTTACCTTAAAAGCTATACACTAATAATCGAAAGAATTATTTATTATTTTATCATTTTTTTTTTTTTTTTGGTATTGCGTTCTTTTGACATAATTATCATTGCATGATGGTCAATCTCACACCTCTCCGAATCACGTTCTCTTGATGCATGGCTTGATGGAATTGGAGTGAAAGCAATATCGTTACCCAATTTTCTACTTTTGATCATTCAAAAGATTGATGATGCATTTATTATCATGACTTTGATTAATCAATAAAAGATGCGCAAGCACAACTCCTTTTCATCACGTCGTGATCGGTCGAGCCAGTTTTTCCTTTATAAGTGAAGGCAGACTGCACTGTGAAGCATACCACATCCTTCGTATACATTCACGGGCGTGCACGCGTGCGCGCTTTATAGACAAAGTCCAAGTGCATGCACTCCTCAAGATAAGCATATGTTGACATGGCTTGGCATGTATTCTAAACTTTATAGAATAAGATTATAGAGAAGTGAGATGGGCTGTCATGTTTTGATGGCAGGTGACAGAGCAACCACCTTGAGCTCACCTGACATGGTTCTGGTCCCTTTTCCCCAAGCTACAATATTGGCCTTTTGCCACCTCTTTCGTGACTCAACCTCAACAATTCAGCACCTCATTCATGTCTCTTTGATGCCAAGAAAGAATAATCGCTTTTGAGCAATCAATCATTTGCTTTGCCGGTGATAATTAATCAATTAATCCTAGCCTAACTGCAGCAAAACAATTAAAGAATGCACCAAGACGTAACAGCAGCATCAGTGCTTTACTAGCTCAGTTCACAAGCTATGAAGCGTTAGTGGAAGAGGGTTCACAGAAACTTCTCAGAAGTTGACAGAAACTCAAAAGTATTATCCACTTTGAGGGTGGCTTAGTTTGATTGCCAGTGAATTAGTATCAATATCTGAAGGGAAAACTTGAATCTGTAAGGAGGAGGAAAGGAAAAATCAATGAAAAAGTGTCCAGAGAATCTGTGACTTCTTGGATCTACAGCTCCCAAAAAAAGAAAGAAAGAAACCAGAGAAACAAAGAAGAAGTCTTGGATCTTCAAAATCATGGCAGACCAGTGTGAGCTAGCTCAGTTAGAGACGAGACCAATCAGGGCCTCAGGATTGTAGTTTCTCTCCAACCACCATGAAGTGAAGCCAACATGTCCTCTGTCTTCTTCATCAAGAGGAGCAGGAAGATTAAGATCCAAAAATTCCCGAATCTCTGGGATTGGATTCGTAATGCCGGAGATGGGTTCTTCCTTTCTTATGCCTGGTTCGCGTAGCAAGTGAGATCTTTTGTGACCACCCAAAGCTTGCCCTGATAGAAAGACCTTATAGCAAATTGGGCACTCGTGCTTCTTACTCTTGATCTTTAAGTCATTTCTGAGCACAACTTCCTTGTCAAGATTGGAGGTGCTCTCAGGTTTACGCAATTTCAAGGGCTTCACATCCACTGTTGGATCAGGAGAGATTGCGGTTTCGATGCTATTGTCATTGCTCTTGATTTCTGAGGCAAGGGTAGGCATCGCTTTCTTGTGACTAGCTCTATGACCACCGAGAGCTTGGTAAGAGTGAAATGTCTTGTTGCAAGTAGTACACTGGAATCTGCTTCTCTTGACAGGACTATGCAAAATCTCGGAGTCCAAATTATTGGCATCCCATTTTTTTGGGAGATTTACCTTCAATTCTGGATCATATGAACTGGTCAACTTCCTCTTGCTTGAATCGGTCTTGCCTAACTGAAGCCTGGCATGATCGGTCAGAGCTTCCGATTGGGATTGGACTTCTTTCTTGAACTGCGTGCTGTCAGCCAATAGATTCATCTTGTGCCAATGCCTTGAATTTGCCAGAAAACAAATATCGGAAATTTTACTATCAAATTGGGAATCATCAAATCCTGAAGTTCCCGTCTCCAAATTATTCTTTTCCTCAAGATCCTTCATCTTCATCTGTGCTTCCTTTTCACATCCCCACAGAGAACTACCGATCTTCACATCCCTAGAGAGCATAACCAAGCACATGGCCACTTCCTCTTGTTCTTGCTGATCAATCTCAGAAGCAGAAGAAGAAGCAGTAGCAAACGACAAAGAAGAAGAATTAGCTGCACCTTCTCTTGCCATGTGCCTTTTTCTTCTTTCCGATCTCCGTCTCCTATAAAGAATCGTTGCTTCTTTGCTTTTGGATTGGCCATCTCTCGAAAGCTGCTTCTGGTCATAACTGTCTCGGCCTCCCAAGCTCCTGGAAACTTTTTCTTTTTCTGAGTGACGTTTCATGTGGCCGAACAAGGCCTTCCACGATTGGAACCCCTTGCCACATTCTCTGCAAAACCTCTCTCGGACCGAAACTGAAACAGAAGTCTCCTCACTAAAGTCAGATCCTTTCCACGTCTTCTTTGGATTTTCTCTGAGCCCATAACCCGTAGTCATCGACAAGAGCTTGCTTGTGTTGAGATTGAGATTCTCATCAGTCTCAACCGGTTCATTGTCGATCAGATGAGACCTCATGTGGCCCCCCAAGGATCTGCCACAGTGGAAGCTCTTGCTGCATATCTTGCACACATGCTGGAATTCTCGATCTTCTTCCATTTTTTCTCTCTCACAAACCCAAATGAAGTGAAGCACAGCAAGAACCAAACCAACCTCGAATCTGAACACAGGATTTATTCTGGTGATGCTCTTTTCTGATGCAATTGCTCAAGATCAAGAATGAAGAAACAGAGCAACCCACCAAGAAAAGCAGAAAACCCAGACCAATAATTCAAGAGAGGAGACAAAATCTGATAAAAAAAAATGTCCTTTGAACTGCAAAAGTATAACCCACCTCAGTAAGAAGATCTGATCACAAAGATATGAGACCCAGTTATTAATATGAAGAACCCAGCTTTTTTGCCAAGAAGCTGCTTCTTGGGTAAGTTGAAATATCAAGAAAAGTGAAGCATTGAGCAAACAAATGAATCTTGTGGGCACTTTGCTTGCTAATGATGACGAACAAGCCAATGAAGAATTTGGAAGAGAAGAGAGTGTTGGTTTAGTGTGAGAGTGCTCTCTCTCTCTCTCTCTCTCTCTCCACCTAAAGTGGGAGCACTGACTATTTTAAGATCGGGGAGGAGAAATCCATGCATGGAAGCAAAGATAAAGACGAGGAAAGGGGAGATGGGGACACGTGTACCCAACTGAGAATCATGCGCCAGCTTGGATCCGATGGCTGAGATCGGTCCAGGTGGACATCCCAATTTGCTACAAAAGCTGTAATTGTCCCCAACTATTCTTTCCTTTGCCTTGCTACACACAACACTCACACCAGTAAAAAAGCTTCCACTTACTCTCTTTGGCCGTTATTCTTGTTAGGATAATGTCTCTTTCCATTTCCTGCTTACAGTCTCAGGCCATTGGCTTAACTTAGCAAAGAAATATAGGATGTTGTTAAATTCTCCCAAGAGCTTGTCAGTGTTATGTGTTCAAGGGATGGTCGGATGTGATTTGAGTGATTCTGCTTATATTCAGTAATGAAATTATCGAATATATTAGAGTACATTATCGGTACTTTAGTGTGAACAGAAGAAAATTTTTGAAGGGAGAGATTTGATAGGAACTATACTTCTAACCGGGATTGGCCACTGAATTGTTGATTGTGAGCTCTGAGAAGGTCGTGTGCTTCGCTTCAGATGTAACATTGTGAGTGAAATTTGATTTTTTTTTAGCACAGGAAAAGACCAGGAGACTCAACAATGGGTACAAGCTTATGCAGACAAAAGCATTGTTGAAGTGAGTTAGGACAGGTAATAAACAAAGTATTTCTTTCACTTGCTAAGCATCTTCTTCACCAAATCTTATGCTGCACCATATGTAGTAAAGATCAAATCAGAGAGAAGCCATGCTTTTCGGATGCCGTAGTGGAGTACTGCTTTGTCACTTTCTTTTAATCAACGAGGCTAAATCAACGACCATGCCGGCCAGGCTGAGCCGGCTTCTGTTGGATAAACTTCAGCATGATTGTCTCGTTAGATCATGATAATCACATACTTCCGGAGCGATGCATCCAGCTTTCTTGTGCCCCTTTTTGGCCGGCATTTAGTACACTGTTTAGCTGTCGTCAGATCACATATCCTTACTTTACTCCGTTTGTATTTTTTATGTGATAGGCCAAGAAAAATAGTCAATTCATCTTGCTTGTTCTTTTGGCTTTTCATAATAATTTGCTTTAAAAAGATTCTTATTTCCTAATTTAGTTTGTGATGCAGGAAAAAACCCCATGTAAACAGACATAGATCACGTCTCTTAAGCTCCCATTACTTTTCTGATAGTTTAAAAAGGAACGACTCGACAAGGAGTTGGTGTATTATACAGATTGTGGCCTGGGCAGTGAAGATTTGGAAAAGAATAATCCAGTTCAAGAACCAAAACTCATGGGTCAACCCCTATAAAATACAATTTTACAAAGGTAATCCCATTTCCGTGATTATCTTACCCAATCCAAATTCACTACAAAGTGGCTGAATGGTGATCTGACTTCTATTCCAATGAGCTAGATATCATATGTGGGTATAAAGGAAAATGGTTTAAAGCTATGGCAATTCTCAAGAAACTTGCAAAAGATCTGGTGGGTGGGGTTGAGAAGAGTTGCCCAACTACTACCCCTTTTGGGACTTTATATCATAGTTAAGTTGGAGATTTAAGCTCAACTTTTGATACCTCCAACTATATTAGCTGAAGAATGTAACAATTTCAGTGTGGAATATATTTCACTTTTGGAAAAAGCTCATCAAAAGAGGAAGCATTGGAGAGTCAACCCCATGAACGTGCCCCCAAGTTCCTAGCCTTGCGGTGTGAGCTGGATCTTATCATGTTGTCACAAATACCAGCATTGGCCATTTTCTCTTTCTTTTGTTTAATATAGGACCTACATGAATAAAAAGAAGAACAAGGACAGATTGTTGCATATATGCAACTATGGATTGGTATGATATACTGGTATATACCACTACTCATTGCTTAAAGAAACTTCACTTGAGGTTTAAGAGTTGGTACTCCAAAAAAGTGATTCAAGACAAGTACCAGACATTTCCCAGAACTTCCTGGACCACACCCTTTGTGTTCAGCCATAACTTGTAAAGTGAAACTGAGGCTGAGATGCAAGATGCCTAACTTTTGGCTTTACTTTTGGGCCAGGCTCTTCCTTCTACATAACTATTTATTTAAGATAATAAGTATGGCCATGTGGGTTGCTTCACCGCATCAATTAGCAAACCTCTTTGTCATGTTAAGTTTCATATTGCTTGACGAGAATTCAAACTTTCTCAATTTCTCAGTGATGATGAAGCCGACACCCTGCGAGTGATATATAAATAAAAGCAGAATGATGGGACTTTTGCATCAACCGTAAGCATGCTAAAGGTGTGATTACAATTGGAGCCTATGGTTTTTGACAATTGGAATATTCTTACTCAACTTCTTTCTGCAGCAAGTTAAAGGGTCAATGACCAGTTTAACTTTACCATAATGAAAGGATATCGCGGTAGACCCCTGAGCTACATCATCATTAAAAATGAGCTAAGCTAACTGCAATATGTCTTCACTTTAATTATGCAACACTGATGCTTTGTCAACTTCAAATTTTTTCACTCGAGCATCTCCCTTACTTAGAAAGTGCGCTGTATACTCCACATATATACATTTACGAACATATACGATGTCTACCTGGTAAGAATTTTAAAGTAATAATTCGGATAAGACTTTAATTGTTTTATTTCTCAGTTCACGTGCAAAAAAAAGGAAGAAAATTAGCATATGGGTATTGATTGCTGTAACTCACATCCATGTCCAACTTGCTTTTTATGATCTTGGGAGGAACAGAGAAGTAGAGTAGAGGTGAGCATGTGTATCCATCATGTGGATAATAATGATGCTGCATGTGTCAGAAATAGTTCTTACTAGCAACTCTTGGACTGTACTCAAAAGAGAGTCAATTGGATTCAAAGAAGGACTAAAATAACCTGAGAGAGAGAGAGAGAGAGAGAGAATACTTGCTCCTAGTGTTCATCTTTTCTTTATTCTTTCCTTTTGGTTCTCTAAGCAAATAGATACTTTGCATGGCAGCATCTCCTGAAAACTAAGTGCAATGACTGTTGTAAACTTCGACACCGATCCACACAAAAGACATGATGGCTTTTCACCCCACTACACTAAAACATAAAGCCACACAGAGGAATTCCATATTGCCTCCTACTAGTTGGCTGAGGCACAACAGCATAAGAATCCATTTTTTCCATTTCTACTTTGGCAGTGCTGTATTCTTTTGTATTTCTTTTGCCATTGTTGTGGATCGAACTCAAAACCCCTGCGACTGGCTACGACCACCAGGCGCAGGATGAGGCAGAAAATACAAAACTTTGGCTTAAGTTGATCAAGCATATGATCCCCTCCAGATCCGAGGACTGACAAGTACTTCCAACACCATAAAAATTTAACGATGTTCTCACTAACTTTCCCACTTTTTGGTCTTGGTCGAATTTGGCTGATGTTCCAAAGTATTTCATTTTCTGTTCAAACCGAAGAGCAAGGCTAATTTAAGTCATGACAAAAAGCATATTCTAATCTCAGGATCTCCTCGCATTACCCAGACGCATGACCACGAGGCGAGTGAACTTATCAAGGTAACTACTTGACAAAGGTCAATCGCCATTTATTACCTGAAAAGGTTTCCCTTTCTTAATCAGTTCGAGGTCAGGATGTCGACATCTAATGACATGGTACAACTGCTACCGAAACCAACCCCGATTCCACATTTAGTGGAAATTACTAATACATTATATTGAAAGGGAGAAAAATATATGTTATGTAGAGTCATCCTGTTGCAAACGTGACTAATCACAGCGCACTTTCTTGGAGTAGGATCACTTGATCAAGCGGTAGTAGTATATTCAATGATCTCTTCCTTCAAGACAGTATTGGGGCTATTGGCTGTCCCAAAAGGCATGGAACAATGACAAAGGAATGTGGTGGAAATTGTAAATATCAATCGCAAAGATGCATGGAACAACGGGGAGGAAACCATCCCACAAGGCCAAAATAATAAATATCATTCACAGAATGCATGGAACGATGGGAAGGAAACTCTCCCAAAAGGCAAAAATAATATGCCCCCCAAGAACAGGGCATCCAATTACAAAAAACATATTCCGACAATTCGAACAGGAAATTGAAATTAGGTTACACAGAGATTGTGTCCAAAAAGCTGCCCAGGTAGATACTATATCTTTCGCACTTCACATGACTAATACAATTTATGAGGAGATAAGGGAGACTTGTACAGCATTTTTCTACCGAGAAGCTACAGAAAGTTACATAGTTGAACATATCGGGACACTTGTCCCTTCACTCTTCCTTTAATCATTCCATCCCCAAGGAGAACTCGGAAAAAACAGTCTTATTCCCTCCAAAAGGTGTACAAGGGGTATCTGAAAACTAAGAGTACCAACTGTTGAGGCTGCCTTAACACTGAAAAATTAATAACCTTCTAAAACGATAATGAAGTTCACAGGGAAAGGCAAGACTTCCACCTTCCACTCCAGCCACATTTACAAAGGAGAATTGGAAGCATCTCTTTTTTCACTCTTTTCTAAACAGAGCATCTCACTTTCCATTTGGAAGTCTTCCAGGCAAATTTTGCCTGACTTGACAGGTTTCTATTTTCACACAACTGCATCTTTGGAGGAATGACTAATACCACTAGCCAAGATCCTTCCTATCCGGCTTGCAGTTTGAAGATCCATGTCCAAAAACCTCTTCAATCATACTGAACGTGGGCAAGAAGTCAACTTCCTTTTTAGGACAAGCCATACAACCAGCACTCCACACTTTCCGATTACAAAGCTCCGTCTCATCATCGGGGCTTCTGTCACCATTCAACCTGTCAAAGCATATATCATGGCAACCATCGTAGTCCTTCCCATGGCTCCCTTGTAAGACAGCTACTGTATCAGAAGATGTACACGAATCATCCTGTGCACCTTGATCTACTCTCCCATCCCAAGTTTTCTCCTCCAACCGAAATGTGGGATTTTCCTGGTAATTATTCTTTCCAGGCCATCCCTCTGGTACATCAGCCATCAGCTTGTGACTTCTGAAAGTCGTATTTCTGTCATCGTCACAAGGTTCATCTGCAACATCATCATCATCATCATCATCATCATATTCACTGACATGATCTCTGTGAATGCTATCAGCAGGATCAACCCCATGTACAGGGGATTCAACAACAGAATCCTCCTCCTCTTCATTCACCTGCCATTCATCATTATCACTGTCTATGTTCATTGGATCACACCTGTTTTGCTCAGCCCTCTTCCGAAGCATGAATACATTAAAGTAATAGCTCACTATTTCCCCTTTCATACGTGAAGGAAATGCAGCAGAAAGATTATTCCAGAAATTCTTGCCAATTGAAGCTGGATTAGAAAAAACAATCTCATGAAATATCTTTTCTTCTTCATCAGTCCATTTCTCAGCAACATGCTCTCCCATGTCAAAGAAACCCATCTCTGCAAAAATCTCAGCCCCAAGGACTCTCTTAAGTTTATCCCTTGCTTCCACAACATGCTTTCGGACACATCTAAAGGAACCCCTATCCCCACAAAAACAGTCGGTTCCATCATTCCCAATTTTGTCATCACTGTTACCAAATTGTTCAAAATTGGGCATCGGAATGACACAGACCCCACCTGGATGTCCTTCATCTACGACTCTGGTCACTTGCTTAAGCTGTTGTCCATCAGAATTAGGATTTGCTTCAACTGATGCTGAATATTTCGAAACATTTTCAAAATCCTGCTCTCTTAATGCTGGAATATCAGCTTGATGATCCGGTCCAATGGGAACTGATTTTTGTGGGGGGCCTTCTAAAAGTAAAGAATAGATGTCTTCATATCGCGGCAAAGTTCTCACTGGACGCTGAGGATAAAAATATTCTGGAAAAAAGGATCCATGGAAGGGTGCCTCTGACCAGATATCTTCTTCACTGGTACTACTGGTGCCCCACGAAGAGATGGAATAGCATCCCGGAAAAGTGCAATCTGCTTCCTCCTCATTGCTTAAAGGAGGTTTTGTCTTTTTCTCCTCACCAAGCTCCTGTTCAACTTTTCTTACCATGCACCCTCCCTCACCTTCAAAAATCATAGATTGAAAACAGGGTGAGGATAAAGGGAATGAAAATTGTTATTTCACTTTCCAATTGGTTTCTGTCATTCCACAACAAACGTGATTCAGTGACAAGGCTGCATGGGGCTTCAAAGGCTCAACATATAATACTTTCATAAGTCCAAATGATGCATTCACATAGAAGTAAGTCATAACTTTGCTTCTAAGACCTGATAGAAATGCACCATAAGTCAGCTGCTCATTTGTGATTGACTTCTCTTAGACTACCTATATCTACATATACTTCACAAAATGCTAACATAAAGGGGGAAGCATTGACTCCATGTTGCAGCTCATGCATGAATGAGGCAAAAAAGAATATCCTCTCTAACCTGATCCATCAGGTACTTTAGGAGTGTCTCCAAAGGAACCAAACTCAGAAAACAAAGCTAGCCCATCACAGTGTTCTTGTCTTGGAAGCTTTGAAGTTACTTCGTGCTGTCCCTCACCATCAAAGGGCCGTTTATTTACCATGTTTTAACTGCAGTAAAAATTTTAAAAAAAATTCAGAAATCATTATCATTAAAGGCCTCAATTTCAGTGACTTTAGAGCATCTTCAAGAAAACAATAGTATAACAACAAAACAACATTGTCACAAGGCCCAAAGTCACCATAAATGTCGATATTTATTGTTTATAAGTCAAGTTGGTGGAAAGTCATTAATTGATTGCTCTACCCATCTATTTCCAAGTATATGTAACACCCCCAATTTTTTTTTCCTGAACAGTATGTATCACCGAAGTCAACCACATAAATGTGTACTTATGGAACTTTGCTGTTTCAAATATAAACTATTATGCCAAACAATGACGACTCATTTGAGTCCTGATCCACACTTGACCTAGCAACAAAATGACTCATGTGTGTCATGGAAATCACCAACGGGTGGTTAAGCTTAACACCAGCCATAAGACATGTGACCATGTTACTATGTCTTTAGCCCGCAAAACTTCCAAAATATATCATATGCACATCCTAGTGTAGACCACAACCTCATACAATATATGACATACCATATGTCTAATTCCACAAATGCAAAGTATTCTTTTTGGCTTTTAATCAAGCCAAACTTCAAATTGGAAGCTTCTAATGCGTGTACAAAGTCGACCAAATTCTAAATCAGAGGACCAAGCAAGTATGGGAAACATATAAAACAATGGAAAAGGAAAGATGCATCATGGCCAAGAAGAATAAAGCAATTTACCAACTTTTCAAAGATTAGCATATTCTCACCTACTCGAAAAATCAATCCCCTACATCACTGACATTGTCCAATATGCAGCACACTGTATAAGAATGACAGCTACCATATATCCAATGCACATTGAAGACAATTGCTAAGCCAAGAATCATATATTTTTCTCTGAATTCTAGTCATTTAGCTTTTAACATCAACTTAAAGACACACTCCAAGCACAGTGACCAGCAAATCCAGGGCAATAGAAAAATACTAATGCTTAATTCAAATAAATACTTTTAAATTAATCTTAGACATAAGGAGCAGAGCAATATCTTTGCCCATTATTAAAAAAAAAAAAAAAAAAAAAAAAAACATAACAGAGCATACAGAAAACAACAGACAGAATTAAATGAATTATCTACGAGATATGCTTTCCGTACTAAAACAGCAGCAGCTCGTTTTTACCTCCAGAATACGTCTTCGCCGGATACGAAAGCGGATCGCGGAACAGCGACCGAATCCCCAAAATTAGACGGACACCGAAGCTTTCCCCCAACCCAATTGGGCCCGAACCCGAAAACCCCCAAATCTCCACCCGAGACCTAACCCTAGATCCCCAAATTCCCCACCGAAACCACCCGAATTCGCGCCGCCGGAACCAGGGATCGCCGCCGCCGCCGCCTCCCGCCAATCGCACCCCCCCCCAAAGCTCCGCCCGATCTATAGCGATCGAGGACCCAAAAGAACCCCCGCGAGCAAAGAATTCGCCTCGCGGATCGGGGGAAAAACCGACAGATCTACACAACCCAGATCCAATAACACCCCCAAAACCAAGATCACGGCACAAACGAGGCTCCCGCCGCGGGATCGGGAGGGCGGAAACCCTAGAATCGGATCCGAGCCACGGATCGGGACGAAAAAGGTACGGATCGATAGAGCGGGACGAGGATCGACCGGAGGAGGGATCAATTACAGAGTCACGGAAGAGATCGACGACGAATCGAGGAAGAAACGATCGAGGGACAGAAGGCGGAAAGGGCGATTTTTTTTTCCAATTTTTTTTAATTTCTTTTTTTTATAATTTAGGACGGAAAAGGCGTAAAAAGCTAGGGTTCGCCTGTTTTGTAGATAAATGGGGCCGAGAATAGAAAAAGGAAAAAAAAAAAGAATAAGAAAAAGGGGCGCGGAGTTGGCGGTATTTACGAGGAGTGCCCCTGGCTTTTCGCGAGAGAGATGCGCGGGGTGCCTTTTAGCGTGTTCGCTGCTGCGAGGGGGTTTCCTGCAATATATAAGGACTTGGTGTGCGGCCGAAATGGAAGGGGCCGTTGTACAAATAGGGGGAAGTGTTGGGGGGGAAAGTGGGAAATGTCGGGACACGTGGCGGGACGTGGTTCCGCGGGAGGTGTTTTGACTGTGATTTTCTCGTTTTTTGGGTTTTTGGGAGGCGTGGCATCCCACAGTCCCACGTGACTCTATTGGCGGGAGGAGGGGGAGTGGGGGCGGGGATGCAAATGTTTGATTTGATCCCCCTTGTCTTTTATTTTTTTAAGGTTAATATTAGGAGCGTGCAAAAAAATCGAAAACCACGGTAATATATAAATATATATTTAATTTTAAAAAAAATGAAAATTCTAAAATCCATAATTTGAAGTTCGACAACCACCTGCTGGGTTTCTGCCGTGTCACCCTTCACCTTCCGAGGAGAAGATTGGGGGTGGGGACGAATTAATTTTAGAAGTGGGTTTCAACTCTCATGCCCTGCAATAAGACATGGCAAAAATCTGAGGATTAGAATAGAAGTAAAGTAGAACTAACATAAAAAAAATAAAAAAAAAGTTCGACATCCATTAATGAGGTGCTCATCTCTTCTCACTCTCATCTCATTTGAGTTATTTTTCTATCTCACTCACGGCCCTTAACTCTCGAGTCTCAAGCTCAACACCTATCAACTCCCAACTTTTAATATGAGTCCAATTTTTTTTTATTAATTTTGTGATTAAGAATAAGGAAGAATTTTTTTTTTTTTTTTGCTTTACTTTAACTTGCTGAAAAATGTTGTACTAAATGTGTGAAGCTTGACTGGACTAGTTACATGGATCCACCTGGAAATCGGACTAGACCAATTGTCCAGTTCCCAAATGGATCTATGGAACTAATGAGTGATTCCCAATTTTAAGGGGAGAACACTCTACTTGAACCATACTCATTCCTAGTTAATATCACAAAAAAATCATTAAAATGTCCCTTATGACATAAACACCTCAAACTTTTTTGGTCACAAAAAAATTAAACTTATATTGATATAATAAATATATCAAGAATGAAACTAAAATAAAGGTAACATAAATCACATATGTATAACTTTGAGTTTTTTTTCGCGAAAAAATTAGAGATATCGAATCACAACAGGTAATTTTAAAAATTTGAGTGACACAAAAAAGATTTTGAGTATTTATGTGACAATATGCACAATTTGAAGTTTTTCTGATATCTACCTTTTTTCTTATATTAATTTTCTATAGAGAAATGGGAAAAACATGCAGACATATTCTGTGTGATTTTATTGGAGAACTTAAATTTGGGCTCTATCGATTTTTAGGGTATTAATACAAATTAACATTTATGTAGCTTCGAGATTAAAAAGTAAATTTTCTCTTCATTTTCTCTCCCTATTACCAAAGCATTTTGCAGCATTTAGAATTTGAGTAGATATCCATATGCTCAAAAGCATGTGAAAATTTGGAACTGCGATCGCAAAGTGGTTGTTTGTGGTGGGTTTCCCGGAAACAATTTTTAATTAGAGATGATTCTCTTTTATTTTCTTCCTAGAAACAATCTCTACAAATTTGAAAGCATTTAGTAATTGACCAAAATTTCTATTCCCCAAATAAAATTATGTTTGGTCTTGTCTTCAAAATTTCTAATCCAAACTATTTTTTAAAATTTTTTTAATAATTTTATTACTTTTTTCTTTTCTTTTCTTTTTCTCTTCTTTTTCTTCTTTTTCAAACTTTGGCCAGCTACCTCAGGATGATCAACAACCAGCTAGACGAGAGTTTAGCACCTCATCGAGCATTGCCAACCCCCGATGAGGCCGCGCCTCATCGGTCGAGCCTAGCATAGCCAAGTGAGGCTCGCTAGTGGCTGGGCGAGTGAACTTCGCTTAATCAATCATTGGCCACCCACAGGTGGCCGACCGCAACGACAGTGGAAAAATAAGAGAGAAGGAAGAAGAGCAAGAAAAAAGGAAATTTAGGTTGACTTGATTCTAGAATTATTATCGAAAATAAAGAAGTAATTTTTTTTACTCCTTAATTCTATTCCAAATCTATTTCTAAGAACAAAAAATTTATTAAAAAGATTTTCATTCCAAATCTATTTTCGAGAACAAAATAATAAAATCAGTTACTAATTGGCAAGTTGCCAAACGCACTGTTATTGGGCAAAGAACATGAGAGGCCCCTCAAAAACTATACGTGTGTCACGAGCCAATCTCTCTTGTTAACTCTCCAAAAACGATTTGTCTATCACAGACCAAATTCCCTTGCACCTTTATGAGCTGAAAAGTGAAGGATTGTGACATGGAAGTAAAAATGAGTGATGCAGAAGGGATGATGCAATTGACTTATAGGAATAGCATTAACAATTTCGCCAAGAGTCATCTAAAATACAACGATTATAACTATGAGGAGCTCTAAAAGTGAGTACTTACCCTATACAATCCAATCAAGATCTGATACAGCTCTTCTAATAAAACCATAATAGGTTGCCCTGTCTCGCTTGAAGAACTAGATACCTAAGCTAAACTGGACGTGATACAGTCTAATACGATTCGCCATACTCTTCTTTGGAACAAATCTTAGAAGGATAACCGGTATGGTGTTCTCAGCTCACCAAACACCAAATACGCTATTCTGCAGCCAAGGATTTGTCACCCATAACACATGCTCATAGGTAATAACATGTACACACCGAAGAGGGTGAACTCGTATATATTCGACATTTCGATTTTGAACGATCGACGTGTCAGAGAGTCTTATCAGATCTACCGCGAATATGGCGAAGTCCAAAGCAGAGTTACTGAAGAACTTTCCTCCGTAAATTCTAACAGCCAGCGCAAGATGACCATATCGTCTATGTCACCACAAGAAGACGAGGAAAGACGATATTTAACGAAGAAACGATGCAGTGTAACATCGAGCGCATAAGCAAGTACGACACTTCCCAAGACACGATTCCATTGCATAAAAAGGCAAAGCAAAACGTCTCCCCCACTCATGGAGGCCAAGGCAGAAGAACACCAACCGGCGACTTCGCCGGTCCGTTACGCACACTTCCAGAAAATGAATCCGATCTGGATGGTAAGCCCCAGTAACAGCGGCAACGGGAGCACCCTCTATGATTCGTACGAGCTTCGCGCCCTGACGCGCCAACTCAACAAGGCGATCCAAGGTCCGCAGGCATCCTCCCCGCCCTACTACGTGCATCGCCTGAAATCCCCAGTCTACCGCCGATGCCTGAAAAGCATGCATAAAGAGAGCGTGAAATCTCCCAGAAGGATCGCATCTTCGAAGTTCGGCCATCCTGCCAAACTCGAGCAGAAGCCAAGAGCAGATGCTAGCAGAGGGTTCGTGACAAGGCTGTGGAAGAAGATAAGACAAGGGTGGCTGAACAACAGGCGTGGAGCTGAGAGTACCAAAACTGCTCGTGATCTTCCCGACCGAGGAGAGCAAAACCGTAGCTGTACAGCAGATCGTGTGAGGTAAGTAAAGTAACAAAAGGTTAACGATAGTCAGTGCCGTCTTACCCCCAACTCCGACATTTGCCGAAATAGAGATGACAGCACCTTATGTGAACAAGAGCAGTCGAGAAATGTACAAGTTCTTAATTTTCTCCATCCTCCCGTAATGGAACACTTTCTTTAGCCGTGCCATTCCAAAACATTCAATGCTGGAGAGAGAGAGATGACTGAACACAAATTCAGAACCAAAATACATGGCACCTCTCATTTCTCATCGAAAAGCAAATCCCCGTTTAATTATATGCATTCTATACAATTGTTCTTTGCAGAAAGCACTGGGATCAAAGTGAGAAAATATTCTTCAAGGCAGCCGCTAGATCGCAATGCATAAACATCTGCATTGCTGTCTAATACAGGTCTCTAGGATAGCCGGAGTGCCATTTCTTGAAGAAGAGCGCGTTTTTGCGATGCATTGATTACATGGTTTGTTTCAGCATTTTCAAGCACGTCGGTTATAATCGCAGCAGCATGACCAAGAGGTTCCTCGACGGCTTTCTTCAACATGAATGCCTAAGCAAGCAAGATAAATCAGCAGAGAACTACAGGGAAACAAATACATTAGATGAAAGTGGCACTAGAATCAAAATTTTATAGTTTCTACTCCCAACCACATCCTAGTCCTAACACCCAACATATCACAACTGGATCACTAGCTGACTGCCTGGAGTTGACAGGAAGCATTCAAAAGCAGGCATAGTGGTAAGGACGCCATGTCGTGTTGATGCACAGCTCCTAAACAATCCCTAACTTTACTAACTCGTAGGTTTGTCTTGGCATGCTCTATTGGCAACCAAGCTCGAGTGCAATGAAAGATTGCACAAAAAAGAGGAAAGACTCTTGCACATGAATAGTAAATATCCAACTGAAGAAAATCAGCACATCTTTCTTTCAATAAATTTCAAGATGTCCAAATAAAAAATTAATTTTTTCAAGGAGAAGAATTTGTATATCAATGCACATATCCAGTAGAAAAAAATTAGCACATTCCACAAACTTGACAGCTAGCAATCAATCATTGATCTCCTTGCACTGGTAGTAGGTGATAAATGATCGATAGTTTCCTATTACACCACCACCAATCATGATACAGTTGTAGAATACAGAAGATTAAAGAACCTACAATAGAACTCCTTGCACACAGACGAAAGAGATTTCAGATTCATACATGCACGCTGCTCTCATTAGGCTTTTGCATCTTTATACATTTACATGCATTGTCACTGAAAATTCCAAAGCATGTGGGGACCATCCATACGCATTCCTCTGCACGCATGTGAGTGCGCGCATGTGAGAGAGAGAGAGAGAGAGAGAGAGAGATAGAGAACCTGGCCATGGTGTGATATCGAAAATGTACATGGTTGCTGATACCAGGGCTCCCCATCAATGTGAACAGGCAGTGCAGCAAGGAGCCGTATCTTAATATCCTTCCCTTGAGCAAGCCTTCGAGCACGAGAAAGCCCCACCTATTGTACCAAATTATACATAAAACATGGCTTGATAACAGCGTTTCTGATGAAGTTAACAGCTAAAACCATGAGTTCTGCTCTTTTTCCTTAAGGAGAGTTAGAACGTGGCTTGATGACAATCTTTCTGATGAATTTCTAGTTAACAGCTAAAACCATGAGTTCTGTTCCTTTTCTTTGTGGAGGGAATCTATTACAGGTTTTCCAACAGAAAAGATTCATAGGCAGAATGCAAGATGAGTGTGCGCATTAGGCAATCACTTGAGATAGTGCAACATGCAGGTTCACATAATTTGACCCATTCTCTCAGATGACTTATTGAGATTGCTATGCAAAAAGCAAGAATGACTAGAAATGGAGAACAATCACACCACATAATTGGAACCACTATGTCAAATTACTTAATAAGATTCTATGCTAAGAACAAGCATAAGTAGAAATGGAGAGTAGTCATGTCATGAGCGTTTACATGGTCACACATTTGAGAAAATTTCACTGATCTAGACTACTACTACTACATTACACAACCTCAGTAACAATAGTACCATGAATTTTACATTACCTGAAGCTTCCCAAGATGCCATGTCCCAGATATGCTTACGACTTCAAGTATCTTATCATGCATTGATTGTGGATCAAAATTATCATAGGTCTCATCCTCATTTTGCCATAGATCTACACCACCCATGTAGCTACCAATGTTTGCAACAAGGACACCTTCAGCATCCTACAGTCATTAAATAGGCTAAGAAACCGTTAGACTATAATTTGTACGAGAAAAAGTGTCAAAAGCAATTTCTCTCGAGAAGAGGATACATCATGATGGCTATACATTATGACAGCAAAAGATGAGAAAGAAAAGGTATAAAATGCTTTCTCTCCACTAAATCTATTACAATCAGACAGATATTGAAACATTAATCTATTCATGAAAGCCGATAACGAGACAAAAAGAAATGCAAAAGTTTCCTTCTTTTTCTCCTATCTAATCTGTGCAAGTTAAAGCTTATAATCTTTCAAAGAATTAGGAGTCATCAAAGAAATCATAGAAAGACAAAGATGACGACCACAACAAAGAAAACAGTAGCATTAGCGTGGATAAGTGGGTCGGCTAATATGGCACACCATTCTGTATCAAGTTTCTGACAGCAATGAAGGAAGCAAGCTAATTGACAAGAGACAAAGGTAGTGCCAGTGTCACAAATTTTGATCTAAGAATTAGATGCTGCAGCTTCATGACAAAATATACCCAAAATAATCAGCATACTCACCTCAGGGACCTCTATATTAACACCATCTACTTCCACAAGAACTTGCCAAAAAAATTCAGCAAAAGTTCTATCCATTATACTTTTTGCACCTTCTCGAGCATAAAGCACTTTATTCATGAACTGCAAATGATGGAGGACAAAAGGCTATCAGATGAACTATTTTAGGGGGCAGCTACTTTAGTGCCAACAAAAATAAAATTAATGGCCACTAGGTACAATTTTGTTATGAAATTCCCCAACATGTTAATCTCCATACTTCCACACTAACCAAGATCCACTAAGATACTGAATGTAGATAATATGTATTCTGATGAAAAGTTTTACAAACTTAAGCAGCACTAATTTACTCTCAGTTATCTAATTCTACAAAATGTTTCATTAACGTCAGGACAATATCTGATGTTTACTTCTCCACACACCCTAAAAAACTAGTATATGTAATTGCAAATAAAAACTCATCAAAATTACCTGACTGTAGAAAAACTCCGGATTCTCCTCTCGTAGATTATGAATGTCCAGAGCAACCTTTGCATCACACCCAATTCCTGAAATAACACATGTAAGTCTGGTAACTCCAATAACTATAAGCAACATACTGCTCTAATAATAAGTATATTCTCCAATAGACTGAGCAAATGCACAAAATTGGCGTGCAACTAATATGAAGCTATACTGCTCTAATAATAAGCATAGTCTCGAACAGACTGAGCAAATGCACAATCTTGGCGTGCAGATAATATGAAGCTACGGATGATAAATAAATGACAAATGATAACTGACAGATCTTTTATAAAAGCGCAGAAAGAAATCCAGGTGTCCACTTGAAAGACTTCGGAGTGTCTGCTCAAAAGACATGAATTATTCTAAGTACAAAGTTGAAAGCATTGGAGAGCTTCTACTTTTTAGCCGACTTCTGCAGCTATTGAGTCTTGAAGCTTTTTTTTTTTTGGTCAAAACTCTTGAAGCCTTAACGGATAGGAAACTACCTTTTTTTTACTGTGTAAGATCTAAAAGCAGTCATTAAAAGACATTTTATTTAGTCATATTTGTTTTTGCACATGATTAAGACTTCTTCGAGTACATTGAAGTGTGAACAATATTATCGGAAGTCAGCTGAAAAGGGTGCAAGTCCAAGAAGCCTCTCCTAATTGGCTTTCCTGTTGTTTTGCTTGCGGAACTTTCTGTTTTTGTTAGCTTCATGTAACAAGAGCAAAAAAGACGTTAAATTCACGATCTAAGTCCTGCAATAAAGTAGACATACATTGACACTGGGTCGATCAGGATAAAAGTAAATGGAAGAAAAAAAATAAGCTATGGAATGCACCACATAACAAGCTTTTACGTGCATCGATTGAAAGAAATATTACAAAGTTATGAGAGATGCTCTTGTTTGTACCAAGATAATTGTTCATAAACTTTGGCTGCAGGAGCAGTTTGCCCTGATTGTTCACGATCGAAACCTTCCACCTGTCGAGAATGGTCACAGCAGCATGCTCTATCTGGTGTAAAAAAGTAAATAGGCCTCCCTGTTTCTCCAGTGCACCCATCCCACCACCCCAGGATAATACTCTGGCAAGATCATTTCCAGTTCCAGCAGGAAGAATAGCGACAGGGGGAGGAGAAACATAATTTTGCTTGTCTATGGCATTCAGAACCCACCCCACAGTACCATCTCCACCACATATGAGAACTCTAAAGTGAGGCACCTTTCTGAATAAATAAAGACCCACCTCTGGGCCTTGAGCTGAGCTCAACTCAAATACCTGCAAGAAGAAACGGAACCCTCATTAGGAAAAGAACAAATGGATGCTGCAACAACACCTAATGCAAGCAAGGGTGAAGTAAATCCCCATACAATAGAATTCAATTCACTAAAGATCTACAAGAACAAAAACTAAACAAGAGATGCTATGCATCATATGGATAGTTTGCACATATATTCACATCATATCTTATACAAGGTTCTGTATTTAATTAGATGCAGTTGATAATAGTGTAACAATCACAACTCCTAAAGGATCCACTCATGTACAACTTATCTTCATTTTCGTCCATTCCATTCAATCTAGAACACAGCTCACTAAATCTCAGATACCAACAACTAATGCCACAAGGTGCCCAGATGCACTCCGGCTTAAGATCTGAACTGAGAAGGAAATCACAACAATAGTCTGATTAACAGATTGTAACCACTTCTAACATCACATTCAAGTAAACCTACATCAGTGAAGCTCATGCAGTAGTAGAGTGTCAAACATCTCATAGCTTTCTCCAAAGTTTTATCAAGAACATCAGGTGTGCAAGTCTTGTAGCAATGGCACTCAATTAACTTCTCTAATTTTAGTAAAAACTATGCTTTTGCCAATAAGAATACCCAGCAAGAAATAATGGGCAAATAAGGAAAGGCACATCATCCTGAACTGAATCTCTAACAAATTCTCAAGTTATTTACCAAAAATTATCAGGTACGTATTTCTGGAAGCAATGTTATTCAATAAAATTCTCTTTCCTTAATTGAAAGGATGCTTTGGTCAATTGCTATAACAAGAGATGTAGACAATAAAAGAGGCGCATGTGAGATGCATCCTGAGATGAATGTCTTGCAAATGCAAAATCACCTGAACAGGATTCAGAAGGATATTCATCTGTTGCTTGACAGAGTCTCCTCGACGAGCTCCACTTTTCTTATTAATAAAAACCAACAACGGCCTTGCATCTGGAGGCAAATCAACCAATTCATATCTTTGTTTCATCCGTAAAGTATCATCTTTCTGATTGATTGATCCACTTCTTTTCAATGTAGCAGTCGATTCGGTCTTGTTATCTCCAGCTGCATCATTATGGGAAACCCCCGTACTGAATTCTCCATTGCAATTCTCATCCATCTGGCAAGAACTATTCACTGCTGGATTTGACTCTGCGGTGCTCTCTGTGGATGTATCAGCGTTTCCACTGTTTCTACTGTCAGCAGAAGTTTCAGTTCCCTGTTTGTATTTCTTGCTTTGACTCCGGATAGTTGCACGTACCGATGAAGCAATTTCATTAGCCCCATGTGTGATAGAGCTCAAAAATGCACCTGCAGGACTACGGTTCAACTCCCTGACAAAAAGTGGTGATAGGATCAACCTTCTGAAGGGGCCTAAATCACAAATATCGCCTGTTTCATTAGACATATTAGTGTGGCAATCTACATGAACCAGTCGTTGACACCACAAGCAACACCATATAGGGGAACCACCAAGAAATGATCCACTACACGGCTCTTCACAAGAGCTACAGAAAGAAGTTTCATCAGGTAGATCGGCGATCTCTGTCCAACGAACAGTCCACTGATGCATGACATTATCATTTCCAAACATAGACACACACTTGCAATCCTTTTGAGCACTCGAGGAACACTCACTGTGTGCTACTGCGCCACAAATGCTACATCGAAAGATATCTGAAGCGACTGCAGAACCAAGAGTTTGAGAAGGCGATGCGGACTTCAAGCACACACAACAATTTAGGTTCTTGCCACGCGACCCAGACTCCTGCTCCCAAGAATGAGGTGCCATAGGAACCTTGTGCCTTGCCTTGGGATTTTTCTTTGACCGGGCTATGGCTTTCATCCAACTTAAATTGATGTTGCGTCTCCATTGGAAGGCTGTGTAAAATATTGTGACTATTCCCACAAAGGCAGCTGCAAAACATGAGATGACAAATAAACGAGACTCGCCCAATTCTGAGGGGCTATTATTGTTCCGGAGGGAAAACCACCTATCAATTTCTTTTTCATCATCCATCGCTCCAACTGAACACTTAATTACTCTACGTTTGACAACACACCCAGCTCTCTTCTACTTCCACATCCCTGCCCCCAAAAGAAACTGCGTAAAGCAATAAACACGAGCACTGCACCTCAAAACCCACTGTCCCCTATCCTCAATGAAAATCACCACCGAAACCCCAAAATTCAACCCTTATCGCACGCCAAATTGACTAACGACAGTCTTCATAAGCCACAGATGAACTTCAAAGCCTCAATTGCACCACTACAGTAAAACAGACCTGAAAAATAAACACTTTTCGTGAGAAAGATATCATCATGCCGATTTCAAGTTCCTCAGTTCCGGTGTAACTTTCCAAATGGAAAAATCCCCCACGCCCCCAGATTCTCACTCAAAACTAGCCATACAATGAACTAGAGTCATGATTTCCTCATCCCAAACGCCGGAAACAGACTAAAACCAGCTAGATTCCACTGCACGCTCTCGAGGACAACGTCCCTCGCGATCACAAAAGTAACAGAACGCATTCAGCAGTTCCGGCGGAACTTTACATATAAAAAATACCCCCCACCCCCAGATTCTCACTCAAAGCTAGCCATACAAAGAGGCAGAGTCACGATTTCCTCATCACAAACTCCGAAAACAGACTAAAACCAGCTAAGATTCCACTGCAAGCTCTCGAGGACAACGTCCCACGCGATCCTCCAAAAGTAAAAGAACGCATTCAGCGCGGATCACGCGGGTGAAAACGATCAAGCATTTCCGGCCAGAACGCCGTTGATTCGCTCGAGGCGCGCGAGACGACGGAAGGAAAATGACGAGCGCGAGCGCACAGTGCCACGGTAACGACCGACTCACGGGATGGTGCCGGCGGCGGGAGCGAAGGAGCCGAAACCCGGCGGCGATCCGGCGCGAGCGAGGGGCTCCGATCCAGCGGAGGAAGGAGGAAGGAAGAAGGAGGAGAGCTCCTGCCGCAGCTCCGGCCCTGCTCCGGCGACGACGACAGCGTGCTTCCGCTTTACAGTCACAGCGACGAGACTCACGGGATGCTGCCGGCGGCGCGAGCGAGCGGCTCCGATCCGGCGGGCGAAGGAGGAGAGCTCCGGCGGCAGCTCCGGTGCGGCTCCGGCGGCGACGAGAGCGTGCTTCCGGCTTTACAGTTATAGCGAAAACATCAGTACCGCTTGAATGTAGCCTTTTTCCGCTTTTGATTTTAGTTCAAGTTATTCTCTTTTTCTTTTTCTTTTCTCTTTTCGCCTTTAATTAGCGGCGGAGAGATTCTTCGGCTGGCCGATCTCCGCCGTTGCCGCTGGTGACGTGGCGGCTCCAGATGGCTCGCGGGCGCAGAATCCCGCCGCCTCCAATTCGAGAAATCCCCAGGTTCGGGCCGGAGGGTTCTCGATGACGCCAACCGGGCCCACGTTAGTGATGACGTGGAACTTAATCTATTCGCATCGACCCCTTCCTCGCCTATTACTTTCTAGAATAATCACACAGTAATTTATTCGAATGTGCAATGTGCCTCTTAAAATTTTTAATTTATTTCACATAGCCCCTAAATTTTAACTCCATTTATATTAATTTGTTAACTTTTAGTACATATAAAATTTATTCCCTAAATTATATGAAATTATTTAATATTATTATTCTCGATTTATAGATAATATTGAACATTTTTATATAGTTTATATACAATATTAAACATTTTAATATCCGGAGTGTATCAAAAGTTTAGAAATCGAACGGATTAAAAATTCAGAGATAATATTATACATTGAGATTAAGGGTTTGTTTAGTTTGACTTTAAGGAAATGTCTTTGAAAAAATGCAATTACTTTTAAGCTAAAGAGGTTTCTTCAAATGGAATGTCTGTTAGTAAATTGTACTTTTAAAGTGTATTGAGAAATAACTTACTACTCGTGTAAAAGGCTTTGGGTAAATTTTTTTAGCAAAAAAGCCTCAAATTATTCCCAATAGAGCTCATTCGCCAATGAACCAAAATAGTTGCTGACAAATTATCAACAAGCAAATCTGGCTGTTGGACAACCTCACCCTCAGGCGAGGCGACACTTGGGTCATGCGACTTGAGAGATCACCGCTTGAGGTCGTGCAACCTCAAGTGATGCCCTAGGTCAGCATCACCCTAGCTCACGTGACCTTAGCCAACTCTGCTTATGTCATCGAAATCCAAATGACCGTCGCTAAGGACACACAACCCCTTAGGTGGCGGTTGTTGGCCTTCGTCCAACTCCTCTATGCAAATCGTGAAAGATGAACAATGAACATGAACAGTGCCAAGACTTACCTTCCCAAATGCTGAAAATCTAATATAAGTTACAACTTGTCTTATGTTTTTAGCTTTTTCAGTGCTAGTATTTAATCAGTGAGGTATCAAAAATACTTGTTGAACACCTCATATTTTCCTCAAAGTGTTTGGGCCTCCAAAGCCCTTTAGAAAAAGCTAAACAAAATGAGGTGTAAGTTTAAAGACTCTAGATTACATTGTTTGGGAATCATCCATGTAATAATCCATACTATGTTATGCAACACATGAGCTCCCTCGAATTTTTTTCTTTATTTATAACTAAATTAGGTTATCATTTTTCGATTTTCACATAAGTAATTATAAATTACTCTACTGTTTTGTTTCCTTTTTTAAGAGAAAAAAGTTCGATCACGCTATCATTGTTTCCATTAGACATTTAAGCTAGCATGCTATGTTGTATGACCAAATAGGGGAAAGAATAAAAAAAGTCAAAGACATATTGCATTAGTAACGCATTGATTTTAAAATTTTTAATTAGACTAATTTAATCCTAAATTTTTTTACATTTGTGCCAATTGAATCTTTCCTACTAATTTTGGCAAGAACTCATTGACATGAATACCGACTCTTATGTGATACGACTATTATCGCTAATGTTGATAAATTATACAATTTTAAAAATAGTATAATTTTTTTCTTTATAGTTCTTTTATTTTTTTAATTGTAATCACCGGGTAAGGGGTTGCAGGCCCTCGCCAACCGTTGGCGAAGGTTGTGGCCCTTGTGCACCCAATGGTTGAGATGGTCGTCAGTGATCCTCATCGGCCACAAATAAATGAAAGGAAAAAATAATAAAAAATTCAAAAAGTCATTCGTACCCCCACAAAAAAGCCAAAGTCCATGTTAGAAATTGTGGTAAAAGATCTTATGGTCTCAATTGACAAGATTAGGAATAAATTAATTCAATTGACAAATTTAGATTGAATTGGTACTTTTATAAAATAGGTTTATGTATACTTTTCCCAATTAAATTGCACAGATGTAATCTATAGTAAAGAAAAAAGGATATTTTCCCTTTATAATTTGATAGAAAATCTAAATATAACCAAATAACCTTTTTTAGTCATAAACATATCTTCATTAATTTAGGTTATCATATGCACTAGAACGACTAAAGAAATACATATTAAAAATTTCTAGGATAAGATATATAATCGGAGAAAAAAGTGACATTGTCCCCTCGATATTTGATTAATCTATAGAAGAAATTGTGATTAATTTCCCCTCGAAATCATGTAAAAATTACAAATATTGACTGCAATTTTAATAAATCAAAGAGATATATTTCCATTCTTTTCAATATGCAAATTTATTTTCATTGGTTTGCTAACTCCTTTTTGTATATTTAAGCACACTTTTGATATTAGAAAATAATTAAAAATAGCAAAAATTACAGATCTACCCTGCCAAATCAAGTTTGCTTATGTCCCAGATCCAAGAGCTTGAGAAACAATTTCCACTCCATAGCAACAAAAATTGGGGTAGCGTTCAAAGAGAAGTGAATGATGGAACAAGAACAACAAGGGTCCACAGAGCATACAGAACAACTCTCTATTTCAGACAAAAACAGCAGCTCTTTTGAAAGAACAAAGAGTAACAAAAAGAGGATGACCAACTATCAGCATCATTTCTGCAGGCATGCCGGGCCTTGAATCTGTCTCATTGGGGGATGACGATCCTTCCAGCGACTTGATCCAGATCCCGCCGGCCGCTGGATGTGATTAGCCTTCCGCTGGCAAACAAAAAGATACAAGGTTGAGCAACCGATCATAAAAGTTAAACAGACATCTAGACAGACTTAAGGCCATTTCAGTTACGTTTTCGTGCTCCAATTGAACATTTTTCAAACTGCAGATTTTCACAATTTTCGGCAGGCACAGGCATAAGCAAACCGCGATACCTCCGTTCATACAGCAAGGGGCGGTTTATCCATTCCGAGTCACAAGAGCCATCTCATTACGTCACTTAATAAAATATAACTGCCCGGGAATTGATCTACTTCACCAGCCATAACATCCAATACATGAAGGAAAGAAATTCCAACAACCTAGATTTTCAGAATTTTCTGCAGGTATAGGCATAGGCAAACCGCGATATCTTGGTTCACAAAGCAAGGGGCGGTTTATCCATTCCGAGCCACAAGAGCCATCTTATTTCGTCACTTAATGAAATATCACTGCCTGAGAATCAATCTGATAGCTTCACCAGCCATAGCATCCAATACATAAAGAAGGAAAGAAATTCCAACAACCTAGACGTGCACTTCACACTGGTTAATCAACAAAGGCGCTTCTTGCAAAAAGACATGAATGCTTTTAACATAGAAGTTAGTAACCAATGCGATGCACTCCTACGGCATACTTTCGAATAGAATCTCTCTCTCACATGAGCAAAAGAAATATCTTTGCCCGCCAAACACAAAAGAACCAACAATTATGTTCATTTATCATGCTAAACCAAAAACCCGAGATCAATGCTCCAATCCACTAATGAAATGTTAATTGGCGAAAGAAAGGCTCACCCCCTAGGGTCGGCATCAATGATGTTCATGGTCTCCAATTGCTGGAGTATGTGGCGAGCAATAGAGCCGCTGCTTTTGCAAAAATGCGGCGGGCGGCTGCCATTCCTCTTGCTCCCGCCATAAATCCTACGGAAAGCACCGACCCCCAGACCTCCCCTCAGATAGATCTTCCTGGCCATGGAAGCTGCAAGCAAAATCCAGAGAAGATACATCAAATTACACCGACCATCGATTCACAAGCCCGCCATATTTCTCGGTCGCGAAGCAAACGTACCGGCTCTGATGTAGTACCAATCAGGGTCGTACGGAGCGAGCTCCTTGAAGGTACCGGTCTTCACTATATCAGTCCAGTGAGGAAGCTCCATCTAACCAGAGCCAAGACGGAAACTTATGAGCACAAACAAGAACCTGAACAGTACAATTTCATGTCCGAACAGACCAACCACCACAGAAACAAGGCAAAAACCGGAGATCCATTGCCGACGAAGGACTCTGCGAACAGAACGGGACCAACCCAGGACGCAAAATGCAAACTTGGATCCGACAACCCATAAACGATATCGCTTTGGCACTCGAATTTCGATCGACCCAAGACGATTACCGACAAAAAAAAAGAGAAAAAAGAGACCTTGCCGGACCGCTTGAGGTGAGCGGAGTACGCCTTGACGAACTCGTGGGGCGAAACGTCCTTCACTGTCCTCGCCGGCGCCGCCATCTACGGGGTCTCCGCTCGCTTGCCGCTTCTTCTCTGTGTTCTCGCTTGGGCGGCGGAGATCGGAGGAGAGAGAGAGAGCGGATGTGCTTCTGCGAGAAAGAGAGAGAGAGACAGAGAGAGAGATGGAATTAGGGTTTTAGGGTTCCGATGCGCGGTCCGAGTCCGAAAGTTCGGGCTTGCGGGCTGATTTTAGCGGGTCGGGCTCTTTACCAAGGTCCGGTATTTCGGGCCCAACCTGGAATTAATGGGGCTGGTTGGCCATTCGGAGCGTTTACTTGTCCGCGGAAAATTAGCAATTAAGAAGGGGATAATTACATTCCATAAACTTTAGTTCAATATACAATGTTGTCCTTGAAATTTAGTACATGTTGGATCTAGTCTATGAATTATATCAAATGGTCAACACCGTCCTTGAATTTGAATTAATGCAATGATTTTTATATAGCTTAGGGACTAATTTGAACATGTACTAAAAGTTCAAGGGTCATATTGAACATATTATGAGTCTGGGATGATATTGCATATTAAGCTAAAATTATTAAAAGTTAAGGAACAAAGATCCATGTTGATTCAATGTTTAAGAATCATTTGCATCATATTCCTATTGAGAAAATATGTTCTAACTTGGTCATTTGTCTCACTTATAGAAAATAAACTTATAGAAAATATTTTCATTGTCAACGATAGTTTGAGTCTAGACCATTTTCTTTATAACAAAAATATTTTTTATTAACTCTTTTTTCTTGAAAATATGGGCAACCAAAATTAGATTGTTGATTTTTCATCAAATAATGAAGCCGAAAAGGTAAATACATTTTATCGAACTAACGTGGAAGTTTTATCCAATTTGGAGGGTTGATGGTTTTGGGTAGGCCTCATGGATTTTCGTCTCTCAACCAAATAATCCCCTCATTTTTTGTCTTGCCCTTCCGAACGCAAGAATTGCCCCTGCATCTTTGACCACGACGTTACCTTTTATTAAAGAATTAATATAATAATAAAGAACCCCCAATTAATATACTTGTGACAAAATTCGCTCTAAATTAAAATTTTGACTACAAAAAATCTTAAATTAGTACACTTGTAATAAATTTACTCATTCATTAGTTTTTGTTAAATTTTATTGTCAAATTGCTAAATTGGATGACACGTTACAGTTGACGGGTGTATCAGTTTGAGATTTTACCCTTCGCTTATCACATGTGAATTTGTTTGTGATTTTTTATGTATTGATACAATTTAATGTAAACTAATGGAGAGTAAATTTATTACAAATATACCAATCTAAAGTTTTTGGTGGTCAAAAAAACTAGTTTTAGATAAATTTGTCACAAGTATACTAGTTTGAGGTTTTTCGTGGTATCAACCTTTTATTAAATTACTTCAATTCTCAGTGGTTAATAGCAAGCAACTTTTTTTGAGTTTTGACCCAACAATACTTTCGTGATCTCATGTCATTAGCAGTAACTCTAATTATAGAAAAATAGAGTTAATTGGGAGAAGACGGTTGGCTACCGAGCGTGCCTTGGCCCATTCAAACTCGAGCCGAGGACTGAAAAGGGTTACGAGTCAGCTACGGGATAAGGATCCAATCCGTGTCCTTCCCGCGGTCACCGCTTCTCCGACCAAATTAAGTTATACTGATGAGAAAGTATTAGTATAATTAGGATCAAGAAGAAAGTATTGCCAGGACATATGGATAGAAACAAAACCCTACAGTGATCCACCTGTGGCAACTTTTGATTTATATTTACTTTTGTTGCTCTTTCAGATGAAACGTAAATTTGATCTGAAATAGACAGATTTGTCCATTTATATTTATATTTATCATGGTTATCATATCACATATTAACGGTGCGTATCAAAAATAGATTAATCTTACTTGGCTTGGCAGTGACATGTTTGGAACCATGTTGAAGTCAACATCTTCACTTTGCTTTCCATGTGGAGTGATTGGAAAGTTCTTCATCGATTTGATGAATAAGAAAGTGACATGTGGAGATAAAAGGGAAATTTGTCAAAAATTTTTGAAAATCATAGTAAAATAACAAATTCAATTCTAAACTTTTTAATTATATCAATTTAGCCATAAACTTTTTACGTTTTGTTAAGTTAGTCATAAATACTTTAGCGAATTGCCAATATTGATCGGAAATCACTGAAGTGGCATTCTAATTAACAATGATCGTCCTACATGACTTAGTCAATATTAATGTAGATAAATTTTTTAATTTTTTAATTTTAATTTAATTTAATTTTTCTTTTCTTTTCTTGCTCATTATGAGGGCCAATGACCCTTAGCCCTTGCTTGTTGCCTACGACTCCACCGACACAAAAAAGGAGAAAAGAAAAAAAAATGAAATAGATAAAAAATAAAAAAATTTAGAAAATGTCAACGCCAATGAATGGCTGATGATAATTGGATTGCCACTTTAGTGACTTCCGGCTAAAATTAGTCGAAATTGGCAGTTTATTAAAAGTTTTACGATTAAATTGATAAATCATCAAAAGATTTAAAATTAAATCGACAAACTGTCAAAAAGTTTATGACTAAATTAGCACAA
Organism: Eucalyptus guilfoylei; assembly: GCA_016097605.1. Classification (NCBI taxonomy): domain Eukaryota; kingdom Viridiplantae; phylum Streptophyta; class Magnoliopsida; order Myrtales; family Myrtaceae; genus Eucalyptus; species Eucalyptus guilfoylei. The sequence goes on from CM027861.1 coordinate 3,851,834, forward strand.
TTGAAAAGTTTAAGACTGAATTGGTTGCAGGATTAAATGGGCATAATTGAAAAGTTTATAACTAAATTAGCTGCCGTATAATAGGTTTTGGATTTTTTGGACAATTTTCCGGATATTCATCACGAAAGATGCGGTCCATGTTCATAAGCATATCACTGGATTTTGGATTTCTTGATTGTTCTTGCCACTCCAATTCAAATGGCCCAGTCGTCCTTCCTACTGAAATTTGGCTTAGCAAGTCAATCTTTTTCGGCCATACATATGTTCCGCTCCAAGAAGAAAACAACCAAGCGCACAAGCCAAGAGGAGCCTCTTCATATTCATATGCTGATAGACAGAAAAACACCAACTCAGATGTTGCACGAACCGGTGAATTCCCAGCACAAACTTTGCTCATACGTAGAGCTGGCAAAATGGGTCATAAACCCATATTATGATCCATTTTTAGTTAAATGGTCATATATGGGTTAAGTGAAAGTTAAATGTGGGTCATAAATGGGTCAAGTGAAAGTTAAATATGAGTTATGAATGGGTTTAAGAAAGTAAAACACAAAAAGAAATGGATTCAAATGGGTTATTAAGAAACCCACTTTAAAGTTTAAACCCATGGCCTTTTTTAACATTATAACTGAAATTATAATTATTTTTCATATTTCAATTTTTTTCTTTTCTTTTTTCTTTCTTTTTCTTCCTTCTGGCCGCTAGTAGGGCGACGGCCGGCCGCCGGCCTGCAACAGGCGAGGCGAGGCTCGAGCTTGTTGGTGAGGCTCGAGCCTCGCCGGATCTGGCGAGACTCGAGCTCGCCGGCGTCCGGCGGGCCTCGGTCTCGCCGAATCGGCGAGATCGAGCCTCGCCCGATGCCGCCGAGCTCGATCTCGCTTGTTGCCGGTATGACGATCGGCGGTCGGTCGAAGAAGAAAAAAAAAAAAAGAAAAAAGAAAAAAGAAAAAATAATTATTAAAAATTAAAAATTATATTTTAAAAAATAAACATATTTAAAAATTATATTTTTAAAAATTAAAAATAATTAAAAATAATATTAAAAAATTAAAAATTCGATTTTTTAAAAATATTTTAAAAATAATTATAAAAATTTTCCATTAAATTTGTATTGCATAAAAATTGTTAAAAAATTGTTATTGCATAAAAATATTTTAATAATACTTTTTTTTTATAAAAAAATCATAAAAATGAGCTTTTTTAGGTTTAGTTAAAAAAATTTTATGTTACGCTTTTTAGTTATTCAATGGTATGTTCACTTCAAATAAGAGAAGCATGTGCATAGTATAATTTTTTATAAATATTTCAATTTATAGGTTTTTTAAACTTTTTTTTTTATTTTATTTACTATTTTTAATTTAATTTGAAGTTTTAATCCAATTAACATATAGTAGAAGTGGGTTTTCCTAGAATATTAATAGGTTTTAGAAATACAGGTCAGGTCGGGTATGGGTCGAATACGGATTGAGTCGGGTATGAGTCACTAGATTTACATTACAAGAATACGGATCAAAACATGTTAAATTGATCAAATATGGATCGACCCATTTTCGACCTGACCCACTCATTTGCTACCCTTAGTCAGACGATAGCTCGTCCATGTTAGAATATCTGTTAGAATAGTACTACAACAAATTCTCGCGCCCCCGCGCGCACAGTCATTCGTCGGGAGTGTTTGGAAGCATGGAGAGGCGGCCGGACGTTGTGGCGATAGCCTTCCCGGCACAAGGCCGCGTGGGGCCACTCCTGAAGCTGTCGTGCCGGATCGCTCGTCACGGGATCAGGGTGACGTTCATGAGCACGGAGTCGGTTCATGCTCGAATGCTCAAAGCGTTGGGGGATGGGGATCGTCGCTGGAATGGGATCGAGAGGGCGACCATCCCCGAAGGAATAGAGGAGGTTAAGGACATGGGGGACAGGGAGGAAGTTGCCGAGACAACGGTGAGGGTCATGTCCCGCCATTTTGAGGAGCTGCTGAGGAAGATGAATTCGACTTCTCCGGACGAAAGGGTCACCTGCGTCATGGCCGACGCGACCATCGGTCGAGTGCATGGGGATCAAGACGGCCACGTTTTGGCCTACTGCTGTACTGGGATTGGTCTTATCGCTTTCCATCCCACGCCTCGTCCAGGCGGGCGTAGTCGACGACTACGGTATGTATTTTCGACTTTCAAGCATGTGATTCTCCAGTGTTCTGCGATCCGTCACGAAGGCGAAGTCAAGTCGAAAGCAAATTTCGAGGAAGAACATGCGAAAACGAAATCCTCACCAAAGTTTTCTCTGCAGGATCTGCTTTGAAGGACACGCCGATCCGGTTCTCCCCAGATCTTCCCGCCGTGAAGACAACGGATTTGTTATGGCGCTGTCCGGGCGACCGAACAAGGCAGGCTATCATATTCAGATACGGCATGAGCGTGAACAAGGACGTCCGGATCACGAACTGGCTCCTCTGCAACTCATTCTACGACCTCGATCACGCCACCTGCGGCTTGATCCCGGAACTTGTGGGTGGTGAGGTCGGGCTTCACGAACGAGGATGAGATCGAATACCCGGACGGGTTCTTGGAGCGGGTGTCGGCCAGAGGCAAGATCGTCTCGTTGGCGCCGCAGGGAAAGGTCCTCGCTCATCCTTCAGTTTCCTGCTTCGTCACGCACCGCGGCTGTAACTCAACGCGCCCTTCCTCTGCTGGCCCTACTTCGCAGATCAGTTCTACAACCGGAGCTACCACGCTGAAGGCGGGATTAGACCTGGAGGTGGAGGAGGCGGAGGTCGTCGTCTCCAGGCACAAGATACAAGCGCGGATCGAGCAGCTCCTCTCCAATGCGCAGATAAAGGCGAACGCGGGGGGGCTCCAGAGAATGGCCGAGAGGAGCGTTTCCGAAGGGGGCTCGTCTTCTGCAAACGTCCACCGTTTCGTTGAACAGCTGAAGCGTTGCTGCTCGGAAGCCGTCCATCACTGTGATGGGGATCAGTAACAAGAAAGAGACCTGGCATCCGCGATTCCTCGTGGCGACGGCGAATGACGGATGGGACTGATGATGCCGGCGCCATCTTGCGAACAGTTGCTCGAGGCACGACGACGAACGAAAGCTCCGGGAACAATTTGATTTCTCGTTGTTCTTTCTCTTGATTTGAACGTCTCTGCTTCGAAACCATTTCTCCACCATCATCTTCCATGTTTTACGTCGATTCTTGCATGTCATGTTGCCAAGACGATGCCATGTTTGCATGCAGAGGATTCGCAGTATTTCCATCTTTCCATGCAGAGGTTTGCACAAGAATATTCACAATGGAGCTCAACGAAAGGCCTTATCCCATAAAAGGCACCGACTTTAGGTCAAATTCCAATTCCGGCCCAAACATTTTGTTTGTCTTGTAAGACAAGCACCAACTTGTGCCTGTATCGCAAATCTAACCCAAACATCCTTTTTTTTTTTTTTTTTTTGGGTATTGTAAAAAGCATTAACTTTAGCTCTAAAGCACCATTTCTTTCGCTGAAAATGAATAAATTGAAAAATAATTTTTTAAAAATAATCATTTATATCGCTTGAAATAATTAATCGGGTTACAATATTTTCACTATCGATTACAATTAATATCTAAACATTTTTATGAATGATGAAAACATGTTTAATTCATTCATATTTGTAAATGATAAAATTGATCGTTTTTAGAAAAAATGTTTTTCAAATCATTCGATTTTGCGAAACAAAAAAAGTCTAAATCTAGCCCAAACTTTTCTTTTATCTTGTAAAAAAGCACATAGTTTCAACTTGCATCCAAGTTTTGCTACTAGCGAGTTTCCCCAGACGAGGCACAAAAGATTTGATGTGTCATTCCATGTATACTCAGCAGAAACTTATGGATACCCAATCAAAAAGTTGGTGCTTCTTTAGCCCTTCTCTTTTTCTATTGAGGGTCAACTTATGGTTGAGGACAGTGCCGTAAGGCATGTCAACCCAGCTGTGGGTATTTAACTCACCCTCACTCACTCCAGGCGCGGGAGGCTACTATACCTGCCTACCCGGTAGTAGTCAGAACCGAAGTCTTGACGTGTGTCTACTTTCACCACCGTGAAGCTCTCTAATTCTATGTTTATCTTTGTCTTCCCAACAGAGAGGGAATAGGATAACAGCGCAAGGTCTCCCACCCCAAGGTAGTTCTCCCGCCTGTTTCCTCCATGAGTCTTTTAAGGACCTGCTCAGGTCTAGAATTGAGTTATAAATGTAGTGCTTTTTACGAGAAAAAGAAGAAGAAGCTGAAGTTCGGAATTAGGGCGCCAGTAAAATTTGAGTTTTCTTAAAGTGAAATGACAAATAAGTCCCCAACAAATTCGTATGAAAAAGGAAAAAAAAAATTGAAAAAGGGGAAAATTCCCAACGGCTATGAGCGTAAAATCGTCCGGGGTAGTTGGAAACCGTTGGCGCGAACACTGAAAGAAAGAGAGAGAGAAAGACCTCGCAGGCATCGCCGCACCCTCTCTCTCTCTCCTCGATTTCTCAGTCCAAAAGCCCTCCTCTGCGTCTTCCTACGAACTCCACTCCACTCCACCTCCGATTCCTCCAGCTCCATCCCATCCATGGCGTCCGTCTCCATCCCCTGCCCTTGTTCCTCCGCCTCCCTCGCCTTCCGCCGCAACCAACTCCGATCGGCCTCGACGCTGGGGCGCAGTGTCTTTGGCACGTCGCCGCCACGAGCTCGTTTGAATCTCCAGGTGAGCACGGATGCAATGGCAAAAGAAATACAGTAAATTTCCCCATTTTTCTTTTGTGCTGATGGTGTTTGTAACTTGTGAAGTTCGTGCAGCAGCTGTCGAGCTACTCGAGCCGATGCCGATGCCGATGCCGATCCCGCGTTCTGAGAGCGAATGCTCTTTCAAATGAGGTAAGTACCTTAGTAAATCACTGCTGATGGCCTGGTTCCTTATGTCTCCATTAGCTCTTCACTTCTCGACAACCTTGTGCGATCGCAGGGTTCTATAGCGGGTGCTGAAGCAGATGGAGATGTGGCGAAGGAGGAGACTCGCCTGCCTGATGCGCCGTCCATTTCGGCTTTCATGAATCAAGTGGCGGACCTCGTTAAGTACGTTTAGACTCGTTCTGCTGTACTCTCGAAAGCACGTTCTTAGCTATATGTGTATATTATGAAGATGATTTTTGAGGCCAAGGCCGAGGGTTTAGTGCTGGCGACGAAAGCCGCGCTTCCCCTGGCGATAGCCTGTAATGAATCTTGCTAACCCTTTTGCCCTTCTCGCCTAATCGAGAAAAGAAAGAAGTGAATTTCATTTGTTTAGTGTCGTTTCGGGGTTCATCCATCGCGTTGTTTGACAGGTTAGTCGATTCACGAGACGTGGTCGAGCTGCAACTAAAGCAGGCGGACTGTGAGGTCACCATCAGGAAAAAGGATGCCCTCCAACAGCCGCCCGTCTCGGCTCCCGTTTATATGGGGCCGCCCCCTTCTCCACAAGCCCCAGTAGCACCAGTGCTCGCTCCTGCAGCTTCTAAGCCAGTTCCTTCTATGCCTAGTTCCACTCCAGCGGCACCTGCTGCTAAGCCGAGCATGCCATCACATCCGCCGCTCAAATGCCCCATGGCTGGAACATTCTATCGATCTCTTGCTCCAGGCGAACCTCCTTTTGTCAAGGTAAACTCCTGTGTCGTTTAATCTTAGTGGCCATAAGTTTATGCTGATGCATGCATACAACTAGCCCCAATTCATGCATTGTGGTAGAGGAGAGGGATGAGTCACATCAGATTTTTGAAGTTGGTTGTGCTTGCTTATGCATTTGAAAGATTACAGAGTTTCTGAAATATGGATATGGCTAAGCATCCACAGTTTCTTTTATGCGACTTCCCTGACAAGTTGGATGGTAGCCTCCTTTACTACGTCCAGTCGGATTTGCTGAAGTGTCTACTGCTTTTAGATGGCAGAAAACCTTAGTCACCTTAAACAGACTAAAACCCAAATTATGAATTTGCATGAAGTTTTGGCTTTTGAGTGTTGCTATGCAAATTCAATCCAGGTTCTTTCTTGCATACCAATGATGAACTTCATCCAACGTTCTTGTATGTTTACAATTCCTCAAGTTTAGTTCCATGCTCGATCTTTAAGGGTAGTGCTATTGACTACTTGGTGTCAGAAGTTTGACTATACAATACCCTGAATTCAACATAGGTCGTGGGGCAATTATCGGGATGTGATAATCTTCTCCAAGGACAATAGATTAAGAATCAATCTTCTAGGATCTCAGGGTTGACCCGAGGAGGTCCGGCTATATCATTCACCAATTAAAGTATTCCTTAACTGGCTTTTCCATTATCATGTTTTCTTCTTGTTCCTCAGGTTGGAGACAAGGTTCAGAAGGGTCAGGTTGTATGCATTATTGAGGCCATGAAGTTGATGAATGAGATTGAAGTAAGTGTCTATATCCAGAATTCAATTAACCTGTTTAGTTTTCGTGTACTTCTTTCTTCCTATAATCCAGGTCATTTGATGTCTGTTGTGAAGAGAGTATACTGAGGACCTACAGGAATTGTCGGTTAGAAGTAGAGATTTCAGTCAGGCAACCTTTTCTTTCTAGAAAGCCAAAGTGTGAATCTTCAGAATAGAGAAGATGGGAAAAACAATGAGTTGGAATGTTAATTAGGTTCTTCTGTTTAGGTCTTTGAGTGCTTTAATTGATTTCGGTTGTTCCATAGCTACTCTAGTGAAAAATTTGTTCTGTTTGGCATTCCTAACTAGAACATGGTTTCTTTCGACAACTGAAGAAAATCTTGCCTATCCTGCATACTTTATCCAAAAGTTTTGAAGCAAAGATATGAACATTGATTATTACCTTCTATAATAAATAGATATTGTATGTTAAATGCTGGCTAAATTCTTCAGCACCAACATAGCTCCTTTTTTTTATGTCAGGCTGATCAAAGTGGAACTGTGGTTGAAATACTTGTAGAGGATGCAAAACCAGTTAGCTTGGACACTGTAAATCTCTCTCTCTCTCTCTCTCTCTCTCTCTCTCTCTCTCTCTCTCTCTGCTTTGGACACTGGTACCTGAAATATGTAATGTCCTGATGATTTTTTTTATCTTTCTGTAGCCTTTGTTTATCATCGTGCCTTGAAGTACCCATGGCTAAATTCTGAGCACGTCGTTCTCCAGTGGAATCTCTTGAAGCAACTGAACTGCAGAGCAGAAGAATGCAGCAGAGACGTTAGACTGATAGTTTCCCAATGGATGAACCAATTTATGCAATACTTTGTCATGGAACATCCAAAAGGACGAAAAGAAATAACTTCCATAAGCAAGTTAAATTTGCCGCTTGCTTTTAGTTCAAGTAACTGTTTGCAAGACACTGCCAGTGTCTATATATTAGCCACTTGAGACTTGAGAGGCTTTTTCAATCAGAGTTTTGGATTAGATTCCGCTGGGAAATGAAAGTAAGATCTTGCAAGTTGCCTCTTAATGGATGGTTTTAGGAAATAGTGAAATTTCGGGAGATTTTCTTGGTAACAGGATGAAAAAAATCTCCTTTTTAAGGACATACTAGAGGCAATAGTAGTCCACAACAATTCAGCACCAGACCGTCCTATAATACCATTCGCCTTCCCTTTTATCTTGTTAGACATCGACTCTCTCAAAAGTGATCCAGTCCTAATTTGAATTTGAGTTGGAGTAGCTGGGGATTTGGTTCAGCCATAGCATTGTTTGGTTTGTTCTTTGAAAGAACATCTAAAGTATCGATTGCTTGGAAAATCTTGGCAGATGATGTGGTCTATCTAGCCGTGGTTTTCCTCTTCCTTTCTGCAATTTACAGAGGATAAATCTGCTCCTGGTTGTTAGTGGACAACAGATTTTTTTTATTGCACTCGTGCATCGGGGGACTGAGTAATTTTCCAACTTAAGTACGACTTTTGCTGACCGACCGAACAGTTTCAAAAGTGCACGCACGCTATGTCTGCCATGTTGCAGCTTAGGCTTCCGGCCAAATGGTTCGGAAAATTTATGTTCATACCTTCATTTTCTCAATACAATGTGCCATTTACCCATCATGAGAGATTACTGGTGTGGGGATGGTTACTGGTGTGAGGCTCATTTCTTATTACTGATCTTAAGAAATTGATCACTTGACACTTGCACTGTTTAGTCACAGTGATGGACTGCTTCTGAACAACGTTTCAGCTGTTCAACAAAATGCTGGATGTTTGCAGAGGAGGATCCCCCTTCAGAAACACTTCTTCTGGCCATTCCTCTGAGCCTTTCTGCATTCTCCTTTATCTGCACATCAGAGAGCAGCTGTTCTAGTTGAGCCTGTATTTTGTGCCTGGAAATGATCTCTGCCTCCTCTGCCTTCAAGTCTAATCCCACCCTCAGCACGTCGCATATGTAGCTCCTGTTGTAGAACTGATCCGCGAAGCAGGGCCAGCAGAGGAATGGCACGCCGTTGCATATGCCCTCCATGATCGAGTTCCAACCGCAGTGCGTCACGAAACAAGAAACCGAGGGATGAGCGAGGACCTTTTCTTGCGGTACCCACGACACTATTTTGGCTCTATCCGATACCCTCTCCAAGAACCCATCTGGGTACTTGATCTTGTCCACTTCAGTGAAGCCCGACCTCACTACCCACAAGAAGGGGTGGCCTGAAAGCTCGAGTCCCAGTGCTAGCTCTTCGAACTGGTTTTTGCCGAAAGCCGCTAGACTTCCGAAGGCAACATATACGACTGACCTGCGAGGTTGCAGGTCAAGCCAGTTTAGGCAAGTGCGGTCCTCGGCCCAAAAGTTTCCGAGGCAATCGGTAGAAGTTAACGGCCCGACAGGTAGTAGTTCGGGGATCAATCCGCAAGTGATGGGATCAAGCTCGTAGAATGAGTTGCAGAGAAGCCAGTTCGAGATTCGGACAGGCTTAGTCACGCCCATAGCATGTCTGAATACGATCTCCTGCATCCTTTGGTCACCTGGACACCGCCATACGAAATCCACGGCTTTCACGGCGGGAAGTTTCGGCGAGAACTGGATCACCGTGTCCGAAGGAGCAGATCCTACAGGAAAATTCGGTGAGGATTTCATTTCCACTTGTTCTTCCTCGAAATTTGCTTTCAACTAAGGTTGTTTCGATTCTGACTGTTCCAAGGTGTGCTTACATTTACTTGAAACAGGCAGTGAAAGCAGGACACCGGAAACTCGCATGCTCGAAGAAATTCATCGCGGCTATCCTTATCGAAGCTGAAACAAGGCGAAAGATACATACCGCAGTCGTCGATTACGCCGGCCTCGACGAGATGCGGGAGAGAGAGCGATAAGACCAGGCCTGGTACGGCGGCTGGCCAGAACAAGGCCCTCTTGATCCCCATTTTCTCGGCGACCTCGAAAGCCCACCCGAGAGTCACGTCGGCTACGATGCAAGCGACCCTTTCATCCCGAGACGAATTCATCTTCCTCAGCAGCTCCTCGAAATGACGGGACATGACCTTCGCCCTCATCGCAGCAACCTTCTCTATGTCCCTCGGGTCCTTAACCTCTTCCATCCCATTCGGAATGGTCACCATCTTGATCCCATCCCAACGACCATCATCGTCCCCCGATGCTTCGAGCATTCGAGCATGGACGGACGCCGTGTTTACGAACGTCACCCTGATCCCGTGATGGGCAACCTGGCGCGACAGCTTCAGGAGAGGCCCCACATGGCCCTGTGCCGGGAAGGGTATCGCCACGACGTGCGGCCGCCTTTCCATACTTTCCGGCACGGCGGATAGATGACTGCCTTGTGTGCATGCGCGCCAGAGTGCGGGCGGGCGTGAGAGACTGTGTTGTTCCATATTGATCCAACAGAAAACTATATATGAGCAATCATTTGTTTGATGAAAGCTGTGTTGGGAATGGACCACTTCGTGCATCATCTGGGTTGGTCTTTCTGTCTGTCAGCATGAGAAAGATGAAACGTTACTTTCTACTTGGATTAGAAAAGGGGAAATGACGTAAATGGTCCCTAAAACTTTGTCTTAAAGTGCAACGTAATTCTTGAACTTTAACATAATGTATAGTATAATCCCTTTAAACTTTAATTTAATATGCACTATCATCCTTGAACTTTTAATTTGTAACGTGGTATCTAATTTTTTTGTACATGTTCAATTTAGTCATCAAATTATATGAAAATATTCAATATAATCCCTGGACTTGAATTGATGGAAGGATAATAGTGAACATTTTCATATAATTCATGGACTATATTGAACATGTACTAGAACTTTAGGGATCACATTGAACAAATTAAAAGTCTAGAGATAACATTAAAAATTGATTAAAATTTAAGGGCAATATTGAATAAATTAAAAGTGTGGGGACCGCATTGCACATTATGACAAAATTCAAAGACCATTTATGTCAAAATTTGGGGATCATTTCTCATCTTAGATTAGATAAAAAGTGAATATAATATAAATGATCTTTGAACTTTGATCTAATGTGTAATGTAATCCCAACACTTTAGTCTAATATGTAATGTGGTTCTTGAACTTTTAAATTGTTCAATATGGTGGTCCCTAGACATTGTCAAAAGTTCAGAAATCATGTTGAACAAATTAAAAGTTCAAAGTTCACATTATACGATTGGGATAAAATTTAGGATCACATTGAATAAATTAAAAGTTTAAGGATTACATTGCACGTTGAGCCAAAATTTAATGATTATTTATACCATTATCCCTTAAAAAAATTGAAAAGTAGTTATCAATCGTCTCTCGTCTACGTCATTAGATGATGTCCATAGGCTTTTCAAACAGTAAACCATTGACCCTTGCTGGGCACTCCACGGAACCCTTTTCGGGTCTTGGGTAGATCCGAAGCTCAACAGTTAGGAGACGAGAAGCAAATCAAATCCAAGGCAAGATTGTCTTGAAACTCCACTTTCTTTCTGGCCCAAAGAACAGAAGGCCGAGTCCACAACGATACTGATCTTGTACTCTCATGTTCCCTTTGTTTTGTCTCTCACTCAACATCTATCTTCTTGCGTTATTCTAAGCTCTTCCCTAAGAGTCGCCTGGAAGCTTGACGCCCAAGACTCTAGATAGTTAGGGCGCGTTTGTTTAAATGTGCTTCTGTTCCATGGAATACAAATTTTTGTTCTTTTGTTTCGGGGAACAAAAAAAGAATAAAAACGCGTTTGTTTATATCTTTTGTTCCCAGGAAAATTTTTTTTTATTTTTTTGTTTTTGGGAACAGATTTGGAACAGAAACAAAAAGTATAAAAAACTTGTTTCTGGTTCCTGGAAACACTTCCAAGAAACACTTATTTCATTTTTCTTCTTCTTTTTCTTCTTCCTTTTCTGGTCACCGGCCTTGGCCATGGCCGGCGTTAGCGATCGGCCAGACGAGGGCTAGTGACCTCGCCGGCCCCCGGAGAGGCCGAGCCACGGCGAGGCTCGTCGGCCTGAGCCTGGCCGTGGCTCGCCGTGGCCGTGCGAGGCTCGGCCTCCCCAGCGGTGAACTCGCCAAACGTCACCCAGCCGGTCGCCGGCCACCTCGACCGGCCAAAGAGAAAAAGTAAAAGGAAAAAGAAAAAAGGAAAAAAATTATATAAATTTACCAAACGTGTTTCTATTCTTTTTTTATTCCGAAATAGAAATTTTGTGCAATTACCAAATATGTTCTTCTGTTTTAATTTTTTAACAGAAACGTTACCAAACGCATCTTTAGAGACGCCTTCTCCTTGCCTAGACGCCGCGTAAGTAGTAGGAGAAGTTTCTCATCGAGTATTTTCAACCAAAGGAGAATCGATTATGTAAATCCTACTATCTCTTTTAATTGTTTCTCTCATAAGGAGTTATGTTACTTACGGACATTCTTAATGCCATTTTCTTTCTGTACATCTGAAGATGAAGTATGGAAATCAAGCTCCCGTTACATCAGCTTGGAAAAGCAAATGCAGAGCTACAGGAGGCCCCTCGGAAGCGGCAGATGGGTCCGTAAGCCGATGTCCGAGGTTTGCCAAGAAGCCCATATTGAAATTACTTTCCCGAGAAGCATGTGACGACCGGGGATTCCGATCCAGAGCCGATAACGAACGGCAATCAAGGACCGCACTTGCCAAACGATGGTGAGCGACAACAGTAAATTTCGCTAAGTCGACCCCCCCTCGAGAATCAATATCAACCGCCAAAAAGCGGATTCTATGTCCGTGTTGCGGTCCTTCAAGTTCAACCAGCACGATCTCTCTCTCTCTCTCTCTCTCTCTCTCTCTCTCTCTCTCTCTTCGTCTCTTCAACTTTTGGAGGGGAGAGATTTGACCCAGATCTCTCCCTAAAGCACATTTGGGAGTTTTTCTCTCCTATCTAGTTCTAGATTTAGGAGTCTTGATAAATAAGTGATCCACCTCTAATTTCAATGGTGTTCACAGCAGCTTTGATGTGCTTATTCGACATGTTTTTGTTAAAAGCTTTGGTAGTTTACACTTACTAAAGGGCTCACTCTCACAGATGACAAATCTAAACTTGTTCAACATATTTATGCTTATATTGTCTCCATACATGGACACTGAATCTGGACGCACGCTATCGAAAGGCAAAGTCATAACTACAATTGGAGATCCCAATATGTGCTTATCATTGATAATGATGTGTGATTTAGTAATAAGTCGCCGATCTTTCGCTTGAATAGATCTATTCATGAAGGACGAGCGTATGATGATCTTTGCCAATCATGTTGTAATGATGTACCTTGATTTCTGGTTTTTGGTTTGTTTTGGAGCTCTATGAGTTTGTCTTATTAGGGAGGCTTTTGGAATTTCCATGGATCTTGTCATGTATTATTTTAATAATGAATGAAAATTTCTTTTGACCAAAATAAAAAATAAAAAATAAAAAATTGAGGAGTCATCCTTGGGAGACTTGAAATTGCTGACATAGCAATTTAGTTGGCGCTGGCCATCCTATGTGACATGGTCAACATTGACGTAAATAATTTTTGCAATTTTTTTGTTCTTAAATTTTTTTTTTTGCTTTCCTTTTCCTTTTTATTCTCCATTTCTTTTTTCTTTTTTCCATCCACCGGCCATAGTCCACCTTGTTGATGGTCGGGAGGTCACTGGTCTCGAGTGAGGGACGTTGCACTTGGGTTGGTGAGGGCCACCCTTGCTAGACTTGAGCAAGGGTTGCCTTCGCCTAGCTTGGCGAGGGTGGCCCTCCAGCGGTTGGTGACCTCCAACGGTCATTGATGAGGCTTGGCAAAGGGCAAAAAAGAAAAATTCATAAAATTTAGAAAATATTGAAAAAATTGTTATTGTTAGTGTTACCATGCAATGTAGAATGGCCGACACTAATTAAATCATCACATCGGCAATTTCTAGCTAAAATTAGCCAGAATGACTAAATTGACAAATCATTAAAATGTTTTGGATTAAATTGAAATAATTGAAAAGTTTAAGACTAAAATTTGACAAAATTAAAAGGTTTATGATTTTTTAGATAATTTTCATGAACTTTTTCAGCTTCCTCTGTATCGTACATTACCTACAAATCGAAGCCAATTGCCCTAGTGGAGAGATAACTCCGTTCATCCGGAATGCTATTGAGCGTGTGGTAAAGGAAAATGAATGTAGTTAAAATGCTATCCCATGGAGTTTGATTTTACTTTTCGCTTTGTTTTATGCTCTGTCATGCTTTTACTAGACAATCTCTAATTCATTTGCTATGTATTCGAGCTCTTTACCTTATCATGTTCATTGATTGTTATATGTGGTTTGGTTACGTCTAATTGATTTCACATTACTGAATTAAGATTGGTTCCAAGATGTCCTTAAGTGACATCGAGAGTCAGTTAGACGAACGAGTAAAGATTCTTGGAAACAAACCGAGGATGTGAATAGAGCTCTACAAGGAAAGAGAATGACAAGGCAACTGACTATTCCTAAGACTTTTCAACCGAATGTAGTTGTTGAAAGAATTGCTTTCTTGGACCTGAACAGGTCCTAAAAAGGCTCATGGAGGAAACAAGCGGGAGAATCGCCCTGGGGTGAGAGACCCCGCACTGTCCTCCTATTCTCTCTCTGTCGGGAAGACAAAGATAGATAGGGAATTAGGGGGCCTCACGGTGGTGAAGATAGACATTACGTCAGGACTTCGGTTCTGGTTACTACCGAGTAGGCAGGTATAGTAGCTTCCCGTGCCTGGAGTGAGTGAGGGTGGGTTAAATGCTCATGGAAATAAAAGAAATTCTCGAAATTTGAAAAGAGTTACGTCGTAACAAAGAAATCCAATCCTTCAAAGCCACTTTCAGCAAAGAAAGATGAAGATCGATGTTATACCCTCGATCAAGAGTTGACTTTAGCCATGCCCTTACTAATCATTCTGCATTTACAGCTAAATAAATTCGGGTTTACAAATACTTCTATTTACTGTTATAATTGAAATCGGGAAGGACTTTTTCTTTTATTTATGGAAAAGAACCAATACTGATTAGTGATGCATCAATTTGGCTATGCTTTCATCCTCGCGGCCTAAGTGTCAACTCCTACTCCTTAACCGGTCCACAACCCATTATGTTGGTTAAGTTAGCAATTATGATTGATAGATTTTTACTTACTGCAATATTCTTATAGATTATTGCAATTGACTAATTCTTATAGGCTATTAATGCTGAATTCTTTTGAGAACTAGCACAAAAAGTGCACACGTTGTGTACGCGCATAAATTTAAAACTTTTTACAGAATCGCCTAGTTAGGAAACATTTGAAGTATTATTGAATTGAAGAAGATTTAGAATAGCGGTATTTCCATGCCTTCTTCAGGTGGTACACATCCTTTTCATGGAGCCGAAATAATTTTGATGGCTTATATTTTGGGTAGGTCATATTTCATTCTTTCAACTCCAATCTCAATTTTTTATTTCATGTTCCCTTGAATTTCCCGCTCCTGTCACATCTATCTTCTTGTGCTCTTTCAACAAGACCATATCTTAGGTCGGTCGTATTTCATTCTTTCAACTTGTTGACGCCTGAGGTCGCGACACAACTCCAATCTTAATTTTTTATTTCAAGTTCCCTTGATTTTCTAGCTCACTCTATATCTATCTTATTGTGCTATTACAAGCTCTTTCCTAAGGGTTGTCTAGAGCTCGTCACCTAAGACGCTAGATTGTTAATGATGCCTTCTCCTAGCGTAGACGCCACCAAACAAGAATGGATTACATAGATCATACCATCCCTTAATAGTTTCTCTCATAAGAAGTCAACTTACTTATTTACGTTCTTAATGCCAATTTTTTTCTGTACATATGAAGGGAAAGTGTGGAAATCCAGGACTGATGCATGCCATCGTTACATCAGCTTGCGAAAGGCAAATGGAGGGCTACAGAAGGTGCCTCGGAAGCAGCAGATGGGGCCATGAGCCCATGTCCTAGTTTTGCCAAGAAGCCTAGGACATGGAAAATCTGATTATAAAATTATTAAAAAATTAGAATTTTTAATTATGTTTTAATTTTATATATTCTTTTCTTTTTTTACGCCGCCCATGGAAGAAGAAAAATAAAAAGAAAAAGAAATGTATAGGACTAAAACGTTTTCTAGTTCTTTTAAAAATAAAAATATTTTCCTGAATTTAACCTTCGATAGGAAAATATTTTCCGTTGATCACGAAAACATTTTCCATTGACTCATTTCCTAAGAAAACCAAATACCGAAAAATGAGGAAACTGTTTTCTCGAAAAATATTTTCCATGAATTAAACAGACCACAAGGCTACATTTGGTCATTTGGAATTTTGATCAAAATAGGATTGGAAACGTTATGATAGGATATAAAATCCACGGATTTTGCTATATTCTATATATTGATTAGTGAGTTACAATGATAAATTTGGATATATTCATATTATATCATATATATTGTTTAATATAAACAGTATATTAATGTAAATGAACCTAAAAGTTGCATAAACGAAAATGTTAAGAATCTCTTGTGACACTCTTGCCTACTTTATTTTTATTAATTTTTTTATTTTGTCCTTTCTTTTTTAATTATTTTTTTTTCCTTCCATCATTCTCTAACAAAATTTTATTAAGTTATACCTAAAAAACTACTATACCTAAAATAAGTAAGAAATATATATTTATATTTATATATTAAATTTATATTATAAGATAGAATTAAATTCGAATACACTTATATTGTTTTTATTTTTTTTATTTTGAATTTATTATATTAGAATTCAAATATTATTTATATTGAAATATAATTTTAATATCATTAATTTAAGAAATTTGTTATTCGAGAAAAATACATTTCCAATTATAGATATTAGAAATTTTACCCACATTTATCTCACCTTCCCATGGGATAATTTTATTTAGATTATATCCCTCTTATATCCAACTTAATCTTAACTTGAGTATGCACCAAATGCAAGATAGCATAAATTTTATCCTATCTTGAATTTTATTCTGACTACCAAATGAAGCCTAATAGGTTTACAATGCGTGTACAAGATCCATACACTAAATTTTTGGATTCTAATATATGTGGCCCAACAAATGTGAGGGCAAGGCATGTAGTTCTTTACTTTGTCATGTTTCATTGATTGTTTACATGGTTTGGTTATGTCTAATTGATTTCACATTACTCTAATGATTTAGGCTTGCTTCGGAGATGTCCTTTAGTTTTGACTATTGAGAGAGAGAGAGAGAGAGAGAGAGAGAGAGAGAGAGAGAGAGAGAGAGAGAGAGGTCCTTTAGTGAAGTAGAGAATCAGTTAGACGAAAGAGAAAAGATTAATTGAACAGATTGAGGAGGTGAATATCTATATAATCAATTTAAAGAGCTGCCGCCACACCGGGGAGTTTCCTCCCCAGCCCGGGTCATAGCACTGTACCACGCCCGACATCCTCGGAGTGGTTGGGGAAGGCGTCGCGGCGCTCTCCGGTGGGTCCCTTCCCCCCCCGAAGGGGGTTGTGGCGGTGGCCCTGTGGGATAATACCTCCCATTAACCCCGGGAGGGAATCCATGTGGGGGGAGCCTTTTAACCTCCTGCTCGGGAGGGTGAATATCTATATAATCAATTTAAAGAGCTCTATAAGGAAAGAGAATGACAAGGCAACCGACTATTCCTGAGGCTTCTCAATAGAATGTAGTTGTCGAAAGAATCTCGTTGTGAAACGAAAGAGATTCTTGGAAGCTGGAAAGAGCTGGAAAGAGTTATAATATTATAAAGAAGTCATTTCCTTCAAAGTAAATTCTGACAAAGAAAGGTGAAGAGCGGTGTCACGCCCTCGATGAAGAGATGGCTTAAACCATGCTCTTGCTAATGACCCTGCAACTATAGCTAAATCAATTGGGGTTTACATGTACTTCTGTTTACTATTATAATGGAAATTAGGAAGGAATTTTTTTTCTTGTGAAAAAGAATCAATAATGATTAGTTATGCATCAATTTGGCTACGCTTTCATCCTCAACGTCTCAACCAATCCACAACCCATTATGTTGGTTTAGTTAGCAATTTTGATAGATAGATTTTTATTTATAGTAACATCCTTACATATTATTGCAATTGACTAATTCTAATAGGCCTTTAATGCTGAATTCTTTTGAGAATTAACGAAAAATGCACACACATTGCATGTGGCATAAATTTAATTTTTTTTACAGAATCGCCTAGTTAGGAAACATTTGAATTATTATTGAATTGAAGAAGATTTAGAATGGAGGTATTTCCACTCCCTCTTTAGGTGGATACACATCCTTTCCATGGAGCTAACCAAAATATTTGTGATAAGTGTATTCGAAATCCTAAAATTTGTTAATAAAGTACAATTCAGTTATAAAACTTTCCAAAAGTGTAATGGAGTCCTAAACTTATCATAAAAGTACAATCGAGTTCTAAAATTTTTGAAAAGTGTAATGAAACTTGCCAAATTGGTTTAATCAAATCTTTCCGTTGATGACATTTTAAAAAAAATTTAGGACTCGATTGTACTTTATTAGCAAGTTTTAGGAATTGATTGCATTTTTTGAAAGTTTTAGAACTCAATTACATTTTCTTGATAAGTTTTAGAAATTGATTGCACTTTTTGAAAGTTTTAGGAATAAATTGCATTTTTTGAAAATTTTAGGATTCAATTGCACTTTCGTAACAAGTTTTAGGATTTCCAGTGAACTTATCTCGAAATATTTTAATGGGTCATATTTTTAGGTGGGTCATATTTCATTCTTTCAACTCCTTTCCTAATTTTTTTTTATATTTTTGGAATATCCATGAACCACTAGAGAATGGGGGTAAGAGGTTCCAAGATCCACACATGTTCCGTTTGGAATTTGGAACTTAGAACCTATCTGTTGAAACATGTTTATCATTTTTTGGAACCTGCCGTGTATCCTGCATTTCCTAGAATTTGGAACCTACCCTATTACAGATTCCAAGGTTTATTCAGATTCCACTTATATTACTAATTGAAAAATTGCAATAAATTAAAACTTTGTCACTACAATTCATCGACCATAAAAAACATATGAAAAATATGAATATTAATAAAGTAAAAGTTTTAATCATAAAATGAAAACTCAAATTAGCGTTTCTAAATTATATATTCATCATCAAATGGTATGAAATAACATAAGATCACGTGAAGACATAAACCAAAAAAAATATTCCTTTTCCCAATAATTTACTTAAGAAAGGGACGTCTTAATGGAGGTTGTTGGAATGAATCCGATCAATATGAAGCGTGCATGAGTTAGTACCTTTTTGGTCAAAGTTTCTTAAGTAAATAGTAAAGCAAATTTCATGCGTATTTAAGTCCCTAGTTTTGTCAAAAAAAAAAAAAGTCCCTAGTTGATGTGATGTCCCAACTTGTCACAATAAAAAAGATAATCAAAATTTTTTTATCTTGGTCAAAGTGAACCGGTGGCTTTTTTTTTTTCCTTTTAAGTGTCATGATCTTCTTGTTTTGCACAGTATAAATTGGGTTCTGGTTATAACACACCATGCCATTTCTAGCCTGCTCACTCCTCATTTCTATTGTGAACACCACACATCTAAATAACAACACTCTATCTGAGGGCCATGACGCCTTCCTCTCTCATTCTGGCCACAATAGCCATCTCCGTCATCCTCTACTCCCTCCTCAGCTACCTCGCTCGGCCCTCCCGCCCTCTCCCGCCCGGCCCGAAGCCATGGCCCCTCATCGGGAATCTGCCCCATCTCGGCCCCATGCCCCACCAATCCATGGCAGCCCTAGCCCGGGCCTACGGGCCGCTCCTACACCTACGGCTCGGGCTTGCCGACATGGTGGTGGCCTCGTCGGCCTCCATGGCATCCCAATTCCTGAAGACCCACGAAGCCAACTTCTTAAGCCGCCCGCCCCACTCCGTGGCGAAGCACCTCTCGTACAACTACCAGGACCTGGTGTCCTTGCCATACGGACCAAGGTGGCGGATGTTGAGGAAGATAAGCTCCACCCACCTCTTCTCCGGCAAGGCTCTTGATGATTATAGACATGTTCGCCATGTGAGCTCCAACTCATCTCTCTATATGGAAAGAGTGTTTATTTAGGGTGCATATGAAAAAATTTCTGGAATAGAAATTGATTTCCGGCCAAAATTTGATTATAGAAATTGAGAAGTTAAAAATTTTAGCTTCTGATTTCTTCTTCAAATCTATTTCTGGAATAGAAATTTGTTCCAGAAACAGAAAAATTAAATTGCGTTACCAAACAGATTTTTATTCCAAACCTGTTCCGGAAAACAGAGAAATAGAAAAATAGAGAAGTAAAAATATTATCATGCGCGCCCTTAATGAACAGGTTATTTTCCATCAATTGAGAAGGATAGTTGTAAGCGAATATTGTTGTCTACCTCTACGTCTCTGTCGCTATTCTTTTCACATCATTCAGGGTCCTATTAGAGAATAGAATCCGGCGGTCGTCACCCATGACCCCCAAAATCTGTGTTGAATTTGAACTTCTCCGCAAATCAATTTTAAATCTTGGCCATGCTTCCATGGTCTATTCGGTGCCCTTATATAAAGGAAGGACTTGCTATTTTGGTTACTTATATAATTCAATCGGGATTAGTGCGTCGGCCAGTCGCCAGTTGCATGCCCTCGGTTGTTTTTTCTTTCTTTCTTTATTTATAAATTTAGCTTATTTTTAATCTAATTTTTTTTTTAAAAATTGGGTCAAAAAATCATTTTTGAACTAAAGCTTGGCATCGATTTAGTCATATGCTCCATTTATTAGTTACGTCGGTCTACATAAGATGGAGAAAATAATAAAAAATAAAAAATATTATATTTGGACAAAGTTAAAGAAATGACTTAATTGTATTTTTTAAAAAGTTTTAGATCTTTTTTGGTCCAATAAAACTTTAGAATACGATTGGACCTTCGTGATAAATTTAAAAACTTTCAATATGATAGGAAGAGGTTGTCGTACTAACGAATGCGCTAGCACATGTGAGCTCGACCCCAAAGAAACTGGCCCAACTACTCAACGTGTGCACGGCGAACGTGCTGGGGCGGGTGATGATGGGGAAGAGGGTGTTCGGGGACGGGAACGGCGGGGGCGACCCAAGGGCGGACGAGTTCAAGTCGATGGTGGTGGAGTCGATGGAGCTGCTGGGCGTGTTCAACATCAGCGACCTGGTGCCGGCCCTCGAGCGGCTCGACCTCCAGGGGGTCGTGGCCAAGACGAAGAGGCTGCACAAGCGCTTCGACGCCTTCCTGACGGCCATCGTGGAGGAGCACAAGGCCGGCATGGGGAAGGCTGGGAGTAAGCACAATGACTTGTTGAGTACTCTGATCTCTTCCAGGGATATTGCTGATGAGGAAGGAGGGAAGCTCACGGACGACCAGATCAAAGCATTTCTTCTAGTACCACTCTCTCTCTCTCTCTCTCTCTCTCTCTCTATATGTAAGAACTTAAAGAACTGCAAGTAATGTAACTTGTTTCATCTTGTGTTGTGTTGCAGACCATGTTCACGGCGGGCACCGACACTTCCTCCAGCACTACGGAGTGGGCCATCGCCGAGCTCATCCGTTGCCCCGACATCCTGGCTCGGGTCCAGGAAGAGATCGACTCCGTGGTGGGACGAGACCGCCTTGTGACCGAGCTCGACCTGCCCCGCCTGACGTACCTCCAAGCTGTGGTCAAGGAGACCTTCCGGCTCCACCCGCCCACTCCTCTATCCATCCCCCGGGCTGTGGCCGAGAGCTGCGAGATCAACGGCTACCACATCCCCAAAGGCGCCAAGCTGCTAGTCAACGTGTGGGCCATAGCCCGTGACCCCGACGCTTGGGCTGAGCCCCTGGTGTTCCGGCCGGAGAGGTTCCTACCCGGCGGCGAGAAGCCCAATGCCGATGTGAGGGGTAACGATTTCGAGATCATCCCGTTCGGAGCGGGGCGGAGGATATGCATCGGAATGAGCATGGGCTTGAGGATGGTCCAACTCATGACCGCGACGTTGGCCCATGCTTTCGACTGGGAGCTGGCCGGCGGGGTCTCGCCGGAGAAGGTGAACATGGACGAAGCTTTCGGGCTCACCTTACAACGGGCCGAGCCGCTGTTGGTCCACCCGAAACCGAGGCTCGCCTCCCATGTCTACAAGGCCTTGAGTTGAAGAGCTAATGAACACTGGCCGGAGCTATAGATTAGGAGGTGATACAACCTTACATGCAGCTGCTTTACCAGCTTCCCATCTACCGTAACATTAGCCTACCGATCAAAGCTTAGTTGCCCCTGTAGAAACACGACTCTATATACTTCCTCAGTTGCTACCCAGTCTGTATGGTTCTGGGAAAATAAATGTAGTCAACGTGCTAGGCTACCACATCCCCTACATCATCTACACAAACTTTATTTCACAATTATGTGTTAAGTACATCTAAAGCATTTTATTGTGATTGATGAATTTTTTTTATATACTGTAATACCCTCGAATATTATTGCAATTGTCTAATTCTTACCACGTGGGTCGCTGTCTAATCAAAACCAACTCAATGTATGCTCCATTTATTTCGCGATACAATATGGCATTTCGAAAAATTATTTTTCAAGAAACCATTTTTAAGGAAAATGATAATACTTTCTAGGGTTTGGCTAAAATCTAAAAAGAAATTGGAAAACATTTTTCGTCGTTTGGTTATTAAAATTTGATTTGATTTTCCTAAATAATCATGCCTTATCAGGGTACTAATGACTTGCACATGAGTAGTTGGAAAATTAAGTATGGGCACAAGGGCCCCAGGTTCAGCCTCTATATACCCCGGCCCGAGCACAGGCTCAATCCTGGGTTCGAGCACTTGACTTGGGTGCCAGGGACTGAGGTCCTAGGCATGGGCATTAGGCTGACCTCAATTGATAAGCGCACAGGTATCAAGGTCTCAAGTTTAACCTCAATGGACCCAAGCATAGGTGCTGAGGTCTCAAACTCCACCTCGATGGACTCTAGCCTAGGTGCCAAGGACCCAGTCATGCATGCCAAGGTCTTAGGCTTGGCATCAATGGACATGAGCTCGGCCTCAATGGACCCAAGCATTGGCAGTGGATTAATCCTCTCAAAAATAGATGCTAATGGGTCAGGGATAAATTCGAAATAGGTCTGAAAGATTGGATACCTTTTAATAGTATTAAAAAGTCGGTGTAAACTTGAAATAACTCTGAGTCATTGTTGAATGAATGGATCATTTTCAAGCAGTTTAAAGGGATCTAATAAACCAATTTTGTCACCAAACCTCTATATGTCTATCGTTAATCTTTCACATCAGGTATGGTCATGTAAGAGAAAAGAGTTCGATGGACGAATCTGAAACATACTTCTATATTTTAGTCAATACTCTTACGTGATGCTATCTATTTACTTATTTATTTTAATTTGACGTGAAGAGCTCGCGATAGTGCAGCGGCACAGGGAAGTCGGCCCCGTGATCCCGGGCCAACTGCCCAATGTGTGCATGGCAATGCCCCGGGGCGGGCGATGCTAGGGAAGCTGGTGTTCGGAGACGGGAGAGCCGGGGCAACCCGAAGGCGGATGAGTTCAAGTTGATGGTGGCGGAGTTGATGGTGCTGGTGTTGTTTTGCGGAACATATTCGCGGCGGGCACCGACCCTTCCTCTAGCACTACGGAATGGGCCATTGCCGAGCTCCTCCGGCGACCCGGAATCTTGGTCTGAGTCCAGGAAGAGATCAACTCCGTGGTGTGACGAGTCCGTCTCGTGACCGAGCTCGACCTGCCTCGGTTGACGTACCTCAGAACCGTGGCTTCCCCCCAGCCACCCCTCTATCCCTCCCGCGGATCGTGGCCAGTAGCTGTGAGATCAACGGCTACCACATCCCTGAAGGCGCCGGCCTCGGTGAAAACTGAAAGATGGAATAGTAAGGAAATAATAGAGCATATATAGGATTATTGGGTGTTTAATCTTTGAAATGGAGGTGAAAACTGAAGAGATGATAGAAAGAGAAAAGATATGAAATTCATATATATTATTTTTTTAAAGAGATTCTTGTCAGTTCACTAAAAAGAATGTATGAAAATATCCTCCCTCAATTTTATTTTATTTTTTGATGAAATATGAAGAAATTTTACACATATAAGAAAAGATAAAATATTCCAAAACTTGAACGTTTTTGGTAAAGCTAAGATAAGATGAAAAAATGTCCACATTATTTGATAATTGAAATCCATGAGAGAGAATAAAATTATAAATTTACGAGTTTGTCCACCATAGATTATTTATTAAAAGAAAAATTATTGAGTGACAAACTCCAATCTATTATGAGAATAAAATTCGGCTCTAGATCATAAAAATCAAATAATAAATAATTATAAATTATTGTGGGGTTTACTTTTTCATAATTTGTAACTTACAATAAGCCGTTATTCTCATAATAATTCAAAAACTATTATGCTAACAAAACCTTTTATAAAATACTTTAGACAGATCTCATCGAGAAGAAGGAAGAAAAAAAATTGCGACTCCTTGAGGTCATCTTCACATTATACAATAAGGAAAGTAGTTGACAGAAGTTTGGAGTGGTAGATGCAAAATCCTTCCTTTTGATTAAATTTAGGTAAATTTTTTTATTTGATTTCATCGGCAACCCATTCGCACAGGAAACCTCATTTTAACCAATTCAGCGCGGGTAACTTCATGAGCAATCATATGTTATAGGGAAAGGAGACAGAGTCGTTCAACTTGTGATGAAAGAAAGGAAGCCTCAGGTCAACGGTGACATTGGGAGCCCGTCTCACATGCAGGTAGCCGATAAAAGCTATTTGACAATTAAAGTATTTCACATCATCTGTTTACAAGATTTATATATATTTTTAATATTCATATGATCTTTCTTCATCGATCAATTTAAACTTTTAGATTAGACATTCTAAATAAGGTCTTATCTCAATTTGCTGTGTTGTGTGCGGCCTTGTGCATGTGATTTGACTCTACAGATTTAAATGTTTTGGTTGGACTTTCTCATGAGAACTACACAATGACTGACTTTTCCTAGATTAGAGTGAATTTTCCGCAATGTGCTACCTTGTCAAAGTGAAAACTTTGAAATTTTTTTTTTTTGATTTTTGGAGATGACAAGTGGTGGGTTTTTTTGAATTGTCAAAGGCCTTGGTCTGTATAGAAAACAACAAAGGTAAACATGCCTCGAAGGCAAGTTATGGGGTTTGTCAAATAGTGATGAATAGAGCGAGAGAGATGCAATAGCTATTCAAAGCGTATGCTCTCTATCCAATTGTAACATTACCTAACACTAGTTCACACATGCACACAACCACTTCGCTTGTAACACACACATACACAAGCCTCTAACCTAATCACTCCTCATTTCTCTTGTCACTAGCCCATCCATCATGAATCTCCAAACCTTTTAGATCACATCTAAATAGTAGCACTAATTCAAATAATAACATTCTCTATTCTAAGGCCATGACGCCTCTCTCTTTCATTCTAGCCTCAATAGCCACATTCATCTTCCTCCACTTCCTCCTCGGCTACCTCGCTCAGCTTGCCCACACGCTCCGGCCAGGCCCAAAGCCATGGCCCCTCATCGGGAATATTAGATTAATTGAATATAAAACCACTAGAAATCAATGACTCAATTTAGAAAAGGAAGTATGACTCAAATACCAAGTTTCAGATGATACTATGGTAACATAGCTACTAAGCGCATTTGGAATCTTAGGGAGATAAGCTCGAATAGGCATCCACTTTACGGCCTGCCCCAATTATTTGTTCCGTTCGTGGATTCTGCACATGGCAACTATTAGAGGAAAGTGAATATCAAAGCTGAGTTCGCATAATTGATCCACAGATATCAAGTTTAAGGAGAGTTTAGGAACCACAAAAGTGTTTGGTAATGAAAATGTGCACATGGAATTGTTTCCTAAATGGCTAATTAGCATCTATGAGTTATCAGCTATATGAATAGTAGGTGTTTATGAAAGTAATGATTTTGACTTAAACAAATTGGTGTTCAAAGTCATGTGATTGCAATAGGCAAAATTAAAGAACCATGAATTGGAAGTATCTGGAGTCACAAACAGATTAGAAGTGCTAGGGACAGAAGAATTAGAGGTACTGAATTCTCGAATGATGGAGCAAAGATCCTTTAAAGATAAAGTAAAACAGACAAGTTGTTGAAAGAACCCTCAATAGTAGTGACAGTGGCGGATAAGCGTGCAAGTGGACCTCTGAATCGGGATCGGTTGTTTGTCCCTGTAGGTTCCCTAGGTCATTGCCAATAGCAAGAAGATGCAAGGTGACCAGTTCGATGACAATACTTGCAATATTTTCCATGTGATGAGGAAGAGGCAGGTGGGGCAAGTACCGCATCTGTAGGAATGGATAAAATAGGACGCTACGCCTTAAAGTAGCAAGTTGAATTTTTTCAGTCAATAACTCTAAAACAAATGCCTCAAGTCGAGGTAATGGATCTCATTGTAGAAGTGAATCACGGTCCCATGCCCCACCACTCCTTGGCGGACCTACCCTGGGCCTACGGGCTGTTGTTGCACCTGCGACTCAGGCTTGTTGACATGGTGGTGGCCGCGTCAGGCTCCATGGTGGCCTAGCTCCTGAAGACCCATGATGCCAACTTCTTGAGCCAGCCGCGCTGCTCTATAGCAAAGCACCTGAGGTACAATTACCGGGACATGGTGTCTGTGCCATACTGCCCGAGTCAGCGAATGCCGAGGAAGATAAGCTCCCTCCACCTCTTCTCCAGCAAGGCTCTTGACGATTATAGACATGTACGCCAGGTAAGTAACCTAGTGAACTCCAGTTCATCTCTATATATGCGTACATATAGACATGTGTACGTAAATGAACATGGGTATGTATGTGTGTATATATATAAATTATATGCATAGAGAATTTACCATACATGGTGTTCTTTTTCTTTATAGTAAATTAAATGGAAACACTTTATTAATGCGTTAATTATTATTATGATCTGTAACAAATTAATATAATGGGAAAAGAAAAAGGCTCGATTAGTTTGCTTAAAAGAGAGTTCCAAACTAGAGAGGAGATGAAATCCTTTTTTTGGAAGGTGAAATGGGGTTAGATCTCCAAGTAGCAACTACTTATATGAAAAAATGGGAAATTATAAATAAGAGCTTGAAGTAATCTTATTTTCTCAGATAAGAACTTAAAATGGACATTATTTCAAACAAATGTTTGAAGTGTCATTATCTTCCTCAAATAAGGGCCTGAAATGAATCTTATTTCAAATAAGAATATAAAGTTGTTATATTAGTCTTAAAAAAAAAGGTATGAACTCATTGTTTGTTGGATGAAAATTTCATCTTTTTATTTTTTTTTTAAATTTTTTTTCCCTTTTTCTTTCTTTTTTCCATATTTTATTTCCATAAAAATATAAAAATTAAAACTTAAAAAAATGAATACACATGGGAAGGAGCCCTCCCGCCAATATTTTTGCTTTTTTTTTAAATTTTTTTTTAATCTAATTTAATTTAAATTGTATTTGGATGAAAATATCTTTGATCAACCAAAATTTTTGCTAGTCGGCGAGATTAGACCCTTATTTAAAACAATTATATCCACCTCAAACCTTTCTTTGAGACTGATATGATCACTCCATGCTCTTATTTAAAATAATGTCTACTTCAGATCCTTATTTGAGAAAGTAATAACACTTTAGGCCTTTATTTGAGATTTTCTCTATGAAAAATAATTTGATATTGGCATATATATGTGTGTGTGTGTGTGTGTGTGTGTGTATCCTTATTTGAGAAAATAATGGCACTTTAGGCCTTTATTTGAGATTTTCTCTATGAAAAGTAATTTGATATTGGCACATATATGTGTGTGTGTGTGTGTATCCTTATTTGAGAAAGTAATGGCACTTTTTAGGCCTTTATTTGAGATTTTTTCTATGAAAAATAATTTGATATTGGCATATATATATGTGTGTGTGTGTGTATCCCAGCTCCCCTATGCACCGATATGGAAAGAGTGAGGACCATTGACAGAAATAATAAAACAAAAATGACATAGCTGGTGTACATATATGGTCTACTATTGTATGTAAAAATATAAGATACTCTTTATATCTAATATCATAGAAAAAAAATTTATGCTCTAGCCAACTTTCTTCTTTTTATTTGGGGGGTTCACTTGAAAATGTTCCTTTTTTTTTTTTTTTTAAATTAAAGGCGTAAATGCCCGCTCTCGTGTGAATAAGCTAGTGCACAAGCATACAAAGAACTTAATGTGGAACTTAAGGCCAAAACGCAGTATAAATCCTCAGCTTTTCTCCATTTTTGAATTTTATCCCCAACTTTTTGGGCTGTCAAAATAAATCCCCACCTTTTGAACTCATACCAAATCTATCCCAAAATCTAGGTCCCCTCCAAAAACTATAGTTATAACTACCTTTTTGCTCCTTTTTGCATTATCTATCCGCAATAGTCCCATTAAGGTCATACTTTCTTTTAAAGAACCTATTCCTAATTTTCTATTTACAAACACAATCAAGAATATCATACTAAATGAAAGTTTGCAGATATAAAGCTGTCTAAATAATCTCCAATTTAAAAGGTAAAAACCAAAGTAAAAATGGGTGGCATGAGAAAAATCACACAAAATACGAAAATTAAAAGTCTGGGCAATTTGGAAAGTAATCTAACAAAGTATTCCCATTCAGAAATGGATGCTAAGGGTTTGGGATAGAATTAAAACAGATTTGGGTTGGATATTTTTCTGATAGGATAAGAATGCCTGGATAAAAATTAAGAACTACTTTTTTAATGGGATTTATTTTGTGGTTTGGCCAAAAATATATTGAATAACTCTACTTAATTGTTCGATGCAGATCAATTTCAGGCAATTAGTAAGGATCGAATTGGACCAATTTTGTTATCAACCTCTACATCTCTATCATTGTTCTTTTCACATCATGTAGGGCGGCGTCCGCGAACCTGGCCCTATTGCTCAATATCAGCACGGCGAAGGCGTTGGGGCAGGCGATGTCGGGGAAGAGGGTGTATGGGGACAGGAAGGGTTGGGGCGACCCGTAGGCGGAGGAGTTCAAGTCGACGGTGGTGGGAGATGATGGTGCCGGGCGGCGTGCTCAACATCAGCGACTTTGTGCCGGCCCTCAAGCAGCTCGATCTCCAAGGGGTCGTGGCCAAGACGAAGAGGCTGCACGAGCGCTTCGACGCCTTCTTGACGGCCATCGTGGAGGAGAACAAGGCCAGCATGGGCAGTGCTGGGAATAAGCACGATTACTTGTTGAGTTCTCTGATCTCTTCGCGGGAAACTACTTGTTTGTCGTGTGTCGTTTCGCAGAACATGTTCGTGGCGGGCACCGACACTTCCTCTAGCACTACAGAATGGGCCATCGCCGAGCCCATCCGGCAACCCAGAATCTTGGCCAGAGTCCAGGAAGAAATTGACTCCGTGGTGGGACGAGGCCGCCTCGTGACCGAGCTCGACCTGCGCCGCCTGACGTACCTCCAAGCCGTGGTCAAGGAAACCTGCCGGCTCCACCCACCCACGCCTCTATCCACCTCGCGGTCGTGGCCGAGAGCTGCGAGATCAACGGCTACCACATCCCCAAGGTGCGAAGCTGCTGGTCAACGTGTGGGCCGTAGCCTGTGATCCTGACGCTTGGGCCAAGCCTTTGGTGTTTCGGCTGGAGAGGTTCTTGCCGGGCGGCGAAGAGCCCAGTGTCAATGTGAAGGGTGACGATTTTGAGATCATCCCGTTTGGAGCCGGGCGGAGGATGTGCATCGGAATGAGCATGGGCTTGAGGATGGTCCAACTCGTGACGGCGATGTTGGCCCATGCTTTTGACTGGGAGCTGACCGACGGGGTCTCGCCGGAGAAGCTCAACATGGACAAAGCTTTCGGGCTCACCTCACAATGGGCCGAGCCTTCGTCGGTCCACCCGAAACCAAGACTCGCCTCCCATTTCTAGAAGGCCTTGAATTGAAGAGCTGGACACTGGCCCTATCTACATGTGGCTTAACTGGTTAAAGAGTAGTAGCTAGCTACAGATTAGGAGGTGATATAACCTTTCATGCAACTGCTATTCAGTGTATGGTTCTGGGAAAATAAATGTAGTCAGTAAGCTAGGCTATGCCATCCCGTGTCATAGACACCGACTTTATTTCACAATTATGTGTAAGTTCATCTAAAGCATCCTATTGTGATTGATAGATTTTTTTTTTTCATATACTATAATACTCTCGAATATTATTTCAATTTTATAGTTCTTATGGCTATCCCGCACCATGCGCAAATTGCCATCTAATCAGAATCAAGTTAATATAGATTTCATTTATTTTGTGAAAAATGTGACATCTCTAAAAAATGTTTTTCAAAAAGCCATTTTTAATGAAAATGACAACACTTTCCGGTGTTTATCTAAAACCTGAAAAGGAACTAGAAAATAATTTTGGTCATTTAGTTAGGAAAGTATGATTTGATTTTCCTAAATTAACATACTTTATTCAAGCACTAATGACTTGCACTTTAGCAGTCTGGAAATTAAGCATAGGCACTAGGGCCTCGGGTTTGACCCTGATGGACCCCAACCAAAGCATGGGCTTGATCTTGAGTTCGAGCTCTGGACTTGGGCGTTGAGACTGAGCTATGGGCTTCGGGGTCTCAGGCATGGGCATTGGGCCAACCTCGATGGACTCGAGCCCGGCCTCAATGGACAGGGGCATAGGCACCAAGGTCCCGAGCCTAGCCTAGATAGACCCAAGCATGAGTACCCAGGTCTTGAACTCAACCTCAATGGATTCTAGCCCGAGCGCCAAGGACCCGGTCATGGGCACCAAAGTCCTAGGCTTGGCATCAATGGACACGAGCTCGGCCTCGATGGACCCAGGCACAGGTGGCAGCAGATTACTCCCTCTCAGAAATAGATGCTAAAGGGTCAGCATAGATTTGAAATAAGTTTGAAAGATTGGATACCTTTCAATAGGATTAAAAGGTCGGTATAAACTGAAAAATTACTGAGAAGTTGGGGTTTACTTTGTGATTTGGCCATAAATAAAATAAGTGACTCCTATTCATTGTTCAATGAATGGATCATATTTTCAATCAATTTAACGGGATCTAATAAACCAATTTTGGCACCGACTTGTACATCTCTCTCGTTAGTCTTTCACATCACGTTGGGTCTTGTAATAGAAAAGAATTTGGTGGACATTACGTAATTTCAAGTTCTCCTAGGTCTCGTTAGTCTTTCCCATCACGTAATTTCAATTTTGGCCAAAATCGGTTTACTTTGTGATTTGGCCATAAATAAAATAAGTAACTCCTATTCATTGTTCAATGAATGGATAAATTCAATCAATTTAATGGAATCTAATAAACCAATTTTGTCACCAACCCATACATATCTATCGTTAGTCTTTCACATCACGTAGGGTCTTGTAATAGAAAATAATTCAGTGGACATTACGTAATTTCAAGTTCCCCTCGGCACAAATCTTAAAAACGCTTCTATATTTTAGTCGATTCTCTTATGCAACGCTGTCTATTCACTTATTTATCTTAATGTAATAGGAAGAGCCCGTGATACTCACACGTGCACTGGCATGTGCGGCCTCGGTCCCCTGATCCTGGGCCAACTGCTCAATGTATGCACGGTGAACCCGCCAGGGTGGGTGATGATGGGGAAGAGGGCGTTCGGAGACGGGAGCGGCAGGGGCGACCGGAAGGCGGATGAGTTAAAATCGATGGTGGTGGAGTTGGCGGTGCTGGTGTTGTTTACCAGAGCATGTTCGCGATGGGCAGCGACATTCCTCTAACACTACGAAATAGGCCATTGCCGAGCTCGTCCGGCAAGCCAGGATCCTAGCCTGAGTCCAAGAAGAGATCGACTTCGTGGCGGGATGAGGCCACCTTGTGACCGAGCTCGACCTGCCCCCGTCCAACGTACGCCCAAGCTGTGGCTCCCCCCGGCCACCCCTCTATCCCTCCGCGGATCGCGGCCGGGAGCTGCGGGATCAACGTCTAACACATCCCCAAAGGCGCCAGGCCTCGGTGAAAACTGAAAGTTGGAATAGTAAGGAAATAATGGAGAATATACAGAATTCTTGGGTGTTTATTCTTTGAATTGGAGGTGAAAACTGAAGAGACGAGAGAAAGAGAAATGATATGAAATTCTTATAATTTTTTTAGAAGAGATTCTTGTCAGTTCACTAAAAAGGATGTGAAAATATTCTCCCTCAAATTTTCTTTTTGATGAAATATGAAGAAATTTTACACACATATGAAAAGATAAAATATTCCAAAACTTGAACTTTTTTTGTAGAGTTAAGATCAAAAAAGTGTCCACACTATTAGAAAATTAAAATCCACAATAGAGAAAATAAAATTATAAATTTACGAGTTTGTTCACCATAAATTATTTATAAAATACTTAATAGACACATCTCCCGGAGAAGAAGGAAAGTAAAAAAAAATGCAATCCCTCAAAAGAAGAGGTCATCTTCACAATATACAATAAGGAAAGTGGTTGACAGAAGTTTGGACTGGTAGATGCAAAATCCTTCCTTTTGACTAAATTTAGGTTTTTTATTTTTATTTTTTATGGCTCAAGCCTATTAACCAAGGTACAAGATAAGCAACCGATTGATAGGCTTGCGTAGAGTTTAGGGATCTACCCCCTACCCTCACCTTAGGTACAGAGAGCTAATTAGTACCAAAACATTGACGTAGTATCTACCTTCGTTACTGACATGCCCCATCAATTCTCATCCAAGTTTTTCTTTCCGAATAAGTGAGAATATGGAAGGTGATATTGCGGGGTCTTCCACCCCAGAATAGATCTACCACCTGCTTCTTATCCCTTCATTACTGACATGCTCCATCAATTCTCACCCAAACTTTTCTTTCCGAATAAGTGAGAATATGGAAGGTGATATTACGGGGTCTTCCACCCCAGGATGGATCTACCACCTGCTTCTTCTCCCTTTATTACTGACATGCCCCATCAATTTTCACCCAAGCTTTTGTTTCCGAATAAGTGAGAATATGGAAGATGATATTGCGGGGTCTTCCACCCCAGAATGGATCTACTACTTGCTTCTTCTTCCTTGAGTCTTTTAAGGATCTACTCATATTCATGACAGATCTCTTGGATAAGAAAAAAGAGAAAAGGATTGCGATGCCTTAAAAGCATGACATCAATCTCACGTTATACAATAAGGATGCGTTGCCAAGGAAATCAAATAAAAAATTTAACTAAATTGAGTCGAAAGGAAGGATCTTGCATCTACCACTCCAATTCAACGTGGGTGACTTCTTGAGCAATTTATATGTAAAGGGAAAGGAGACAAAGGGGTCTTTCAACGGGCGACAAAAGAAAGGAAGCCCGAGGTTAACGGCGACATTGGGAGCCCGTTTCACATGCAAGAAGTTGATAAAGCAATTTTGCAAATCCATGAGGAGCATTAGGACGATTAAAATATCTCAAATTGCTTGTTTACGATATTTATATGGTTTTAATATTTGTATGGTCTCTCTCCATCAATCAATTTAAGTTTTTGGGTTGGATATTCTAATATGGTATTAGAGTTAGGTTTTGTTTTGATTTATTTTGTCATGTGCAACCTTATGCACATGGTCTGGCTCTACCAATTTAAATTTTAGGGTTGGCTCACAAGAACTACACAATGACTACAATTTTCCCTGGATTAGAGCAGATTTTTCGCGATGTGCAACCTTGTCAAAATGAAAACTCCAGATTTTTTTTTAAATCTTTGGAGATAGTGGTGGCTTTCTTGAATCGTCAAGGACCTTAGTCTGTATAGAAAACAACAAAGGCAAATATGGCTTAAAGGCAAGTTGTGGAGCCTGTCAAATGGTGATGAGTAGAGCGAGAGAGATGCAACAGCTATTCAAAGCACATGCTCTCTATCCAACAGCAACATTACCTAACACTTGTTCACGCGTACACACAACCACTCGTAACGCACATACAAAATATCCTCTAACCTTGTCACTCCCCATTCCTCTTGTCACTAACCCACCCATCATAAGTCTCTAATCCTCTTAACACACATCTAAATGGTAACACTAATCCAAGAACACTCTCTCTTCTAAGGCTATGATGCCTCTCTCTTTTATTCTAGCCGCAATAGCAATATCCATCTTCCTACGCTCCCTCCTCAGCTACCTCACTCGGCCTACCCGTGTGCTCCTGCCGGGCCCAAAGCCATGGCCCCTCGTCGGG
The DNA here is from genome assembly GCA_016097605.1 of Eucalyptus guilfoylei. Lineage (NCBI taxonomy): Eukaryota > Viridiplantae > Streptophyta > Magnoliopsida > Myrtales > Myrtaceae > Eucalyptus > Eucalyptus guilfoylei. The sequence goes on from CM027861.1 coordinate 3,885,541, forward strand.
AACCTACCCCATCTCGGCCCCATGCCCCACCACTCCACGGCGGCCCTAGCCCGGTCCTACGGGCCGCTCCTGCACCTACGACTCGGGCTTGTTGACGTGGTAGTGGCCGCGTCAGGCTCCGTGGCAACCCAGTTCCTGAAGACCCATGACACCAACTTCTTGAGCCGGCCACCCCGCTCTGCAGGGAAGCACCTTGGGTACAACCATCAGGGCATAGTGGCCGTACCATACGGCTCAAGGTGGCGGATGTTGAGGAAGATAAGCTCCGTCCACCTCTTCTCCAGCAAGGCTCTCGACGATTTTAGGCATGTACGCCAGGTGAGCCGTTCAGTGAGCTCCAGTTCATCTCTATATATATGCATATATATGGACGTGACTATGTAAATGAACGTGGAAATATATATACAGACACGGGCGATTGTGCTTGAAATCCGGTATGAATCAAATTTATATGAATGTATGCATAAATAATTTACTATAAATGATATTCTATTTCTTATAACTAAGATAAATGGAAACACTTGTATAAATGTGTTAATTAATTTGATGATGTACAAATTAAAATGAGTAGGGAAAAAAAAAAGGCTCGATTAGTTTGCTTAAAAGAGAGCTGTAAACTAGAGAGAGATAAAACCCTTTCTTGGAAGATGAAAAGGTATTAGATCTTCAAGGATCACCTGCTTATATGAAAAATGGTTTGATGTTGCTATATATATATCCCAGCTCCACTATGCGCTCACATGGAAAGAGCGAATATTAGCAGAAAAATAAAATAAAAATTGCATAGATGGTGTACATATATGTATAGGGTGTTTGTTGAGGAATTTTTTTTTTAAAAAAAAAAAGTGCAAGATGGCGTACTAATGTATCGAAAAATATAAAATGTTGTTTATATTTAGGGATATGTGCATTAAAAATCCTAAAATTTATCATGAAAGTATAATTGAGTTTTAAAATTTTCAAAAAGTGTATTCACATTCTAAAACTTGTCAACTTGATGCAATTACGTCATTTTATTAACTTTGTCCAACTAGGCTAACAGAAAAAGTTTTTTTTTTTTTGGTCGGTCCTACTCTAATCCTACCCTAACACTCACTCTCAGACTTTTGCCTCCTCCCTTGCGGGCGTGGGAGTCGAAACCCACTCCTGAAATGAAATCGTCCCCATCCCAATCCCCCCTGAGAAAGTGGGGATTTGAACCCCCCGCCTCCCCCTTCCAAGTTGGAAAGGTAGCTACTGAGGCGAACCTCCAATGGTTCAGAAAAAGTTAACGTGTCTTATTTTATTACTTTCTTAAAACATTAGCAATGGTGTGGTGCCCACTAAGTGCCATGTAAAAAAAAAAAATCAAAATGTTTAAAGTTTCAAACTAAATTATATTAAAAAAAGTAGAAGTAAGAAAAAAAATACACAACCTCGTACCAAGTGGCCAAGCCCTTCCTGATGTCGTGGTGGTGGCAAACGCTTGGCCATAGCTGTTGGGGTGAGTTTGGATCTTTTTTTTTTTTTTTTTTATGGTTTTTTATTTTATTTTTATTTTTTAATCTAATTTAGTTTATAGTTTTCAATTTTTGAATATATTTCCGACTTGATATTTAGTAAGTGCCATGTCGTTGTCACGTGTCTTAACAAAGTAATAAAATATGATATATCAATGCTTTTAATTAATCTAGTTGGATGAAATTAATAAAAGGACTTGCTAATTTTTAAAATTTGATTGTACTTTTTTAAAATTTCAGGATTCAATTACAATTTGATGACTAGTTTTAGAACTTCCTATACACATAAGTTTTATATTTAATATCATAGAGAATTTCATCCTCTACTTAACTTTTTTTGTGGGGTTATTGTGTTTATCACTCACTCAAAAACTTACGTAAATTCCGCTCTCATTTTAAAATGCTAGGATACAATCACACAGAAGAACTTGATATCTAAAGGCCAAGTCGCAATAAAAATCCTTAGTTTTTCTCCATTTTTAAATTTTATGCACAACTTTTTAGGTTGTCAAAATAAATCCCCACCTTTTGAACTTATATCAGATACATCCCAAGGTCAGTTCCCCCACCCCGCGGAACAAAACTATATTTTAATTACCATTTTGCCCTTTTTTCTGCATAATTTATCCACAATATTCCCATTAAGGTCATACTTTTTTTTTTAAAAAGAACCTCTTTCTAATTTTTTATTTACAAACATAATTCAAGAATATTATACTAAATAAAAAAATTGGTATCATAATAGTTTTTAGACTATTGTGAGAATAACGGCATATTATGAGTCACAAACTTTTGAAAAAATGAATCTTATAATAATTTTTAATTATTTTTTTGCCCAAAATAGGTTGCTATTTCACGGTGGATTGACCATAGTCCCACAAGCATAGATCTCCAATGTAAAAGATAGAAACCAAAGAAAAGGTGTGGCAGGGGAAAAATTGCACAAAATATATGTAAGGGATAAGTGTACTTGAAAGTCTCAAGAAAGTGTAATTTAGTTCTAAAATGTTCAAAAAATATAATTAAATATTAAAACTTGTTACAAAAGTGTAATGAAGTCTTAAAACTTTCAAAAAATGTAATAAAATCCTAAAACTTGTCTAATAAGTCAAATCAAATCATTCTTTTTATAATATTTTTTGAAAGTTTTGGGACTCAATTGTACTTTTATAAAAAGTTTTAGAGCTTAATTGCGTTTTTTGAAATTTGTAGGATTCAATTGCATTTTTTTTTGAAAATTTTAGAACTCAATTGCACTTTTGTGACAAGTTCTAAGATTTCTAGTACACTTATTCCTATAAATAAATAAAAGTCGAGGCAAAATTGAAATTTGGAAAATAATCTAATGGATTATTCTCTCTCAAAAATATATGCTAAAGGGTTTGGGATAGATTTAAAATAGATCCAAAAGGTTGGATTTTTTCTTTTAATAGGATTAGAAGGTCGGGACAAAATTAAAAACTGCTGAAAAGGTTGGGATCCATTTTGTGATTTGGCCAAAAATAAAATGAATAACTCCATGTGGTTGTTCATTAAATGAAATTTTATCAAGCAATTAGCAAGGATCGTTATAAACCAATTTTGTTATCAACCTCAACATCTCTATCATTGTTCTTTCCATCTCACGTTGGGTCAATTTAGTGGGAAGAATTCCATGGGCGTTACACAACTTCTGCGTTGCAATTTTATATTGTGCAGGAAATCACTTTTATATTAGACCTTGTCAAGTTCTCGGCACAAATTTTATCCACGCTTCTATAATATATGAGGTCCTCTTTACATGATGGAAAGACTTACTGTTTATCTCCTTATTTATTTCAATATAACAGGAAGAGGTTGCGATACTCACGCATGCCCTAGCACATGTGGGCTCCGCCTCAGCGAACCTAGCCCAATTGCTCAATGTGTGCACGGCGAATGCGCTGGGGCGGGTGATGCTGGGGAAGAGGGTGTTGGGGGAGGGAAAGGGCCGGGGCGACTTGAAGGCGGACGAGTTCAAGTCGATGGTGGTAGAGATGATGGTGCTGGGTGGCGTGTTCAACATTAGCGACTACGTGCCGGCCCTCGAGTGGCTCGACCTCCAGGGGGTCGCGGCCAAGATGAAGAGGCTACACAAGCGCTTCGACGCCTTCTGGACGGCCATTTTGGAGGAGCACAGGGCCAACATGAGCAATAGTGGGAATAAGCACAATGACTTGTTGAGTACTCTGATCTCTTTGCAGGATGTTGCTGATGAGGAAGGAGGGAACCTTATGGATACCGAAATCAAAGCATTGCTTCAAGTAAAATCTCTCCCTCCCTCCCTCCCTCCCTCCCTCTCTCTAAAACAGTACTTGTAGAGGTGAACTTAAAAAAACACCCCAATTTGAATGCCAAAAACAGGACCAGATCAAATTGGTCAGTTGGGTCCGATTCTTGATTTCATAAAATTGGAACTAGTGATTTTCGGTCCAGTTATGATTCCAAGTGAGAACTGGACTGTCTGAACTCAACCAAATCAATTTTAATTTTTTTAAATTTCTTAAAGAACAGCACAATCACCCACGTGTACACACGTTCCCCTCACCCACGTTCATTGGGAAGACAGAACCGAGAGCAAGGAGAGACAGACAACCCATCGCACAGCCTTCGCTAACCCACTCACGGCCACCGCACAGCCACCCTCATTTTGCTCCGTTTTTTGGCCGAGAAAGCCTGAAGTGCTTTGTCGGTTCCATTGAACCATCCAGGAACTGGACTAGACCAGTATAGTCCCGGGATCAAGTTGTCCAATTCCCATTTTTAAAGAATTGGGAACCAATCCCACCAGTCCGATTTGAAGAAACTCAAAATTTAAGTTGATGAGGCGTTGTACAATATATATCATCACCTATCATTATGGTGAAAGTTAAAGATAAAATATAACAATTTAATCAACAAGGAAATTGAATAAAAGACCAATTAAAAAAGATCTTCAAATGATCAACTCGTTGATACTCTGCTTGATTTATTATCTTCATACTGATTTGTAAAAGATTTGGACTGCAAACATTTTGATTCTTTTCCTTTTGATTTGTTACTTCAATACAGTTCTCAATTCTGGGCAAGAATCAGACTACCTGGGGAACAATCACCCTTGACTTGTGTTATACTGGATCATTAGATTACATGTACCCCACTTAATGCATATCGGTTTGAACGAGATTTACTTATGTGTGGGGCTTTATGTAAATTGGATTCAATAGGTTTTGCTCATTCACAAGTATGGACGTTGGCAAATGTGGTATGAAAACCTAAGGGCACTTAAATTGAATTTAGCTTTCTTTTAACATGGTAGATTGCATTAACAAGAGTGGGAGAATGATGATATCCCGTGGGGGTGGCCTGACGCTTCTTATATCCTCAGGAATCGTCTAGTCTCCTCCATAGATGGTGGAGAATGCATCGAGATTCCACAGCTCTTTTTATCCTTTGATTGCAATTTATTATCTCAATCTCATGTTTTATGATGACTTGAACTCCAGGTAGTGAACTCATTTCATCATGTGTCGCTTTGCAGAGCATGTTCGCGGCGGGCACCGACACTTCCTCTAGCACTACGGAATGGGCCATCGCCGAGCTCATCCGGCAACCCGGAATCCTGGCCCGAGTCCAGGAAGAGATCGACTCCGTGGTGGGACGAGACCGCCTCGTGACCGAGCTTGACCTGCCTCGCCTGACGTACCTCCAAGCCGTGGTCAAGGAAACCTTCCGGCTCCACCCGTCCACCCCTCTATCCCTCCCGCGAATCGCGGCCGAGAGCTGCGAGATCAATGGCTACCACATCCCCAAAGGTGCCGTGCTGCTGGTCAACGTGTGGGCCATAGCCCGCGACCCCAAAGCTTGGGCCCAGCCCTTGGCGTTCCGACCTGAGAGGTTCCTGCCGGGCGGCGAGAAGGCCAATGTCGATGTCAAGGGTAATGATTTTGAGCTCATTCCGTTCGGGGCCGGGCGTAGGATATGCGTCGGAATGAGCCTGGGCTTGAGGATGGTCCAATTCATGACTGCGACGTTGGCCCATGCTTTCGACTGGGAGGTGGCTGACGGCGTTTGGCCGGAGAAGCTTAACATGGATGAAGCTTTCGGACTCACCTTACAACGAGCCGAGCCTTTGTTGGTCCACCCGAAACCGAGGCTTGCCTCACATGTCTACAAGGCATCAAGTTGAAGAGCTAGTGAATATCATTTCAGTAGTTTTTTTCGCATTTGGATGACGAATAGTGAGCGCAATTTGCTCGAATATTAATTGTATCTACTTGCGGTTTGACGATTAAAATAGTAGAAGTGATAGATAACGAGGTCAACATGTATCAACCAAATATAGGGCTATCAATTTTGGAACCCTACTTTTGGAATGTATTTCTTTTCTTACAAGTAAATCTTCCATAATGTACTTTTGGATATATAAATATTCACCTAAGCTTAATGAAAGTATACAACAATTTCTATCTCAACATGGTATCAAAAGCCATCTAGGGCTCATGCCCCCGTTGCCAAATTGAGTTCCATGCAAACTTTTCTTCCAGCCCATGCACACGTCCAAGTAGTCAAAGAAATGGAAATTGTTGACCACCGAATGTTCGGCCACGTCCTTCTCTCCGCAGGTGGCCACCAACGAGGACTTGGACTCCACAAGCTGACACGTCTTTTCTTCTCCACTGGCCAGCTCATTGAAGAACTTGAACAAGCCACAGCCACGTCCTTGCATGAAATTTGCAAGTGTCTCACGCCAAGACCAAAGCCACGAGCTGTTCTCTCCCTTCGGCTGCCACGAAGATGGAAGAGAAATGTTGACTAAAATAGTCAACAGCGGAAGATAGGCGGTCTCTTTTCTTCTTCCCTCGTCACAGTTTCATTCGCCCATCAATTCCTCAGCAAACTTTCAGCAAAAATTTCTCACGGTCTCGTTCTCTCCTTGCTGCTTGCCGCCGACTACCCGCACCACCTCGTCGCACCGCCGTCTCGCCCCATTCCCGCTGCTAACCGAGAAGTTGGGGTTTACTTTGTGATGTGACCATAAATAAAATAAGTAACTCCTATTCATTGTTCAATGAATGGATCATTTTCAATCAATTTAATGGGATCTAATAAACCAATTTTGGCACCGACTGGTACATCTCTCTTGTAAGCCTTTCACATCACGTAGGGTCTTGTAATAGAAAAGAATTCGGTGGACATTACGTAATTTCAAGTTCTCCTTGGCACAAATCTTAAGCATGCTTCTATATTTTAGTCATTCTCTTATGCAATGCTATCTATTTACTTATTTATTTTAATGTAATAGGAAGAGCCCGTGATACTCACACGTGCACTGTGCCAACTGCTCAATGTATGCATCATCACCTGCCACGGGTGATGATGGGGAAGAGGGCGTTCGGAGACGGGAGCGGCAGGGACGACCGGAAGGCGGATTAGTTTTGACGGTGCTGGCGTTGTTTACCAGAACATGTTCGCGACGGGCAACGACATTTCCTCTAACACTACAAAATACGCCATTGCCGAGCTCGTCCAGCAACCCAGGATCCTAGCCTGAGTCCAAGAAGAGACCGACTTCGTGGCGGGATGAGGCTGCCTCGTGACCGAGCTCGACCTGCCCCCGTTCGACGTACCCCCAAGCTGTGGCTCCCCCCGACCACCCCTCTATCCCTCCGCGGATCGCGGCCGGGAGCCGCGGGATCAACGTCTAACACATCCCCAAGGGCGCCAGGCCTCAGTGAAAACTGAAAGATGGAATAGTAAGGAAATAATAGAGAATATACAGAATTCTTGGGTGTTTAATCTTTTGAAATGGAGGTGAAAACTGAAGAAACGAGAGAAAGAGAAATGATATGAAATTCTTATAATTATTTTTCGAAGAGATTCTTGTCAGTTCACTAAAAAGGATATGAAAATATTCTCCCTCAATTTTTTTCTTTTTTGATGAAATATGAAGAAATTTTACACACATATGAAAAGATAAAATATTCCAAAACTTGAACTTTTTTTTGTAGAGTTAAGATCAAAAAAGTGTCCCCACTATTAGAAAATTAAAATCCACAATAGAAAAAATAAAATCATAAATTTACGAGTTTGTCCACTATAAATTATTTATAAAATACTTAATAGACAGATCTCTCGGAGAAGAAGGAAAGTAAAAAAGAAATGCAATCCCTTAAAAGAGGAGGTCATCTTCACATTATACAATAAGGAAAGTGGTTGACAGAAGTTTGGACTGGTAGATGCAAAATCTTTTGACTAAATTTTGGTTTTTTATTTTTATTTTGTATGGCTCAAGCCTATTAACCAAGGGTACAAGATAAGCAACCGATTGATAGGCTTGCGTAGAGTTTAGGGATCTACCCCCCCTAACCTCACCTTATCTGTAGAGAGCTAATTAGTACCAAGACATTGACATAGTATCTACCTTCATTACTGACATGCCCCATCAATTCTCACCCAAGCTTTTCTTTCCGAATAAGTGAGAATATGGAAGGTGATATTGCGGGGTCTTCCACCCCAGGATGGATCTACCACCTGCTTCTTCTTCTCCCTTCATTACTGACATGCCCCATCGATTCTCACCCAAGCTTTTCTTTCCGAATAAGTGAGAATATGGAATGTGATATTGCGGGGTCTTCCACCCCAGGATGGATCTACCACCTGCTTCTTCTCCCTTGAATCTTTTAAGGATCTACTCATATTCATAACAGATCTCTTGGATAAGAAGAAAGAGAAAAGGATTGCGATCCCTGGAAAGCATGACGTCAATTTCACGGTATATAATAAGGATGCGTCGCCAATGAAATCAAATAAAAAATTTACCTAAATTTAGTTGAAAGGAAGGATCTTGCATCTACCACTACAATTCAACGTGGGTGACTTCTTGAGCAATTTATATGTAAAGGGAAAGAACACAAATCCTTGAGGAGCGTTAGGACAATTAAAATATCTCAAATCGCTTGATTACGAGATTTATATGATTTTAATATTTGTAAGGTCTCTTTCCATCAATTAATTTAAGTTTTGGGTTGGATATTTTAATATGGTGTTAGAGTTAGGTTTTGTCTTGATTTATTTTGTCATGTGCAACCTTGTGCATGTGGTCTGGCTCTACCGATTTAAATTTTTGGGTTGGCTCACAAGAACTACAGAATGACTACGATTTTCCATGGATTAGAGCAGATTTTTCGCGACGTGCAACCTAACTCCAGAATTTATTTATTTTTTAATCTTTGGAGATAGTGGTGGGTTTCTCGAATCGTCAAGGACCTTAATCTGTATAGAAAACAACAAAGGCAAATATGGCTTAAAGGCAAGTTGTGGACCCTGTCAAATGGTGATGAGTGGAGCGAGAGAGATGCAACAGCTATTCAAAGCGCATGCTCTCCATCCAACAGCAACATTATATACGCGTACACACAACCACTCGTAACGCACATACACAATAGCCTCTAACCTTGTCACTCCTCATTCCTCTTGTCACTAATTCACCCATCATAAGTCTCTAATCCTTTTAGCACACATCTAAATGGTAACACTAATCCAAGTCAGAACATTCTCTCTTCTAAGGCTATGATGCCTCTCTCTTTTATTCTAGCCGCAATAGCAATATCCATCTTCCTACGCTCCCTCCTCGGCTACCTCACTCGGCCTACCCGTGCGCTCCCGCCGGGCCCAAAGCCATGGCCCCTCGTCGGGAACCTACCCCATCTCGGCCCCATGCCCCACCACTCCACGGCGGCCCTAGCCCGGTCCTATGGGCCACTCCTGCACCTACGACTCGGGCTTGTGGACGTGGTAGTGGCCGCGTCAGGCTCTGTGGCAACCCAGTTCCTGAAGAACCATGACGCCAACTTCTTGAGCCGGCCACCCCGCTCTGCATGGAAGCACCTTGCGTACAACCATCAGGGCGTAGTGGCCGCACCATACGGCTCAAGGTGGCGGATGTTGAGGAAGATAAGCTCCGTCCACCTCTTCTCCAGCAAGGCTCTCGACGATTATAGGCATGTACGCCAGGTAAGCTGTTCAGTGAGCTCCAATTCATCTCTATATATGCATAAATATGGACGTGACTACGTAAATGAACGTGGAAGTGGAAATATATATACAGACACGTGCAATTGTGCTTGAAATCCGGTATGAATCAAATTTATATGAATGTATGCATAGAGTATTTACTATAAATGGTATTCTATTTCTTATAACTAAGATAAATGGAAACACTTGTATAAATGTGTTAATTAATTTGATGATGTACAAATTAAAATGAGTAGGGAAAAAAAAGGCTCGATTGGTTTGCTTAAAAGAGAGCTGTAAACTAGAGAGAGATAAAACCCTTTCTTGGAAGATGAAAAGGTATTAGATCTTCAAGGATCACCTGCTTATATGAAAAATGGTTTGATGTTGCTATATATATATATATCCCAGCTCCACTATGCGCTCACATGGAAAGAGCGAATATTAGCAGAAAAGTAAAATAAAAATTGCATAGATGGTGTACATATATGTATAGGGTGTTTGTTGAGGAATTTTTTTGAGAAAAGTGCATATATGACGTACTAATGTATCAAAAAATATAAAATGTTGTTTATTTTAGGGATATGTATACTAAAATTCCTAAAACTTGTTATAAAAGTATAATTAAGTTTTAAAACTTTCAAAATGTGTAATCACATTCTAGAACTTGTCAACTTGATGCAATTACATCATTTTATTAACTTTGCCCAACTAGGCTAGCATAAAAAGTTAACGTGTCTTATTTTATTACTTTCTTAAAACATTAGCGATGGTGTGGCACCCACCTAAGTGCCACGTCAAAAAAAAATTCATACTAAATTATATTAAAAAGTAAAAGAAAAAAAAAATACACAACCTCGTTCCAAGTGGCCAAGCCCTCCCTGATGGTCGTGGTGGTGGCAAACGCTTGGCCATAGCTGTTGGGGTAGGTTTGGATCTTTTTTATGGCTTTTTTATTTTTATTTTTTAATCTAATTTAGTTTATATTTTTCAGTTTTTGAATATATTTCTGACATGATATTTAGTAAGTGCCACGTCATTGTCACGTGTCTTAACAAAGTAATAAAATAAGATATTAGTACTTTTAGTTAATTTAGCTGGACGAAGTTAATAGATGGACTTGATAAATTTTAAAATTTGATTATACTTTTTAAAAATTTCAGGACTCAATTACACTTTGATGACTAGTTTTAAAACTTCCTATACACATAAGTTTTATATTTAATATCATAGAGAATTTCATCCTCTACTTAACTTTTTTTGTGGGGTTGCTGTGTTTATCACTCACTGAAAAACTTACGTAAATTTCGCTCTCATTTTAAAAAGCTAGGATACAATCATACAGAATTAACTTGATATTTAAAGGCCAAGTCGCAATAAAAATCCTCAGCTTTTCTCCATTTTTAAATTTTATACACAACTTTTTAGGTTGTCAAAATAAATCCCCACCTTTCCCAAGGTCGGTCCCCCCCCCCCCAAAAAAAAAAACAAAACTATATTTTAATTACCATTTTGCCCTTTTCTGCAAAATTTATCGACAAATTCCCATTAAGGTCATACTTTCTTAAAAAGAACCTCTTTCTAATTTTTTTTTATTTACAAACATAATTCAAGAATATTATACCAAATAAAAAAATTAGTATCATAATAGTTTTTGGACTATTGTGAGAATAACAACATGTTATGAGCCACAAATTTTTGAAAAGTAAATCCTACAATAATTTTTAATTATTTTTTGCCCAAAATAGGTTGTTATTTCACAATGGATTGGCAATAGTCCCACGAGCATAGATCTCCAATGTAAAAGATAAAAACCAAAGAAAAGGGGTGGCATGGGAAAAATTGCACATAAATATGTAAGGGATAAGTGCATTGAAAGCTTCAAGAAAGTGCAATTTAATTTTAAAACTTTCAAAAAAATATAATTAAATATTAAAACTTGTTACAAAAGTGTAATGAAGTTCTAAAACTTTTAAAAAATGCAATCAAATCATAAAACTTGTCAAATTAGTCAAATCAAGTCATTCTATTGATAATATTTTTTGAAAGTTTTGAGACTCAATTGCACTATTGTGACAAGTTTTAGAACTTAATTGTGCTTTTTGAAATTTTTAGAACTCAATTGCAGTTTTTGAAAGTTTTAGAACTCAATTGCACTTTCGTGACGATTTCTAGGATTTCTAGTGCACTTATTCCTATGAATAAATAAAAGTTGTGGCAAAATTGAAATTTGGAAAGTAATCTAATGGATTATTCTATCTCAGAAGTAGATGCTAAAGGGTTTGGGATAGATTTAAAATAGATCCGAAAGGTTGGATGTTTTTTTTAATAGGATTAGAAGGTCGGGACAAAATTAAAAACTGCTGAAAAGGTTGGGATTCATTTTGTGATTTGGCCAAAAATAAAATGAATAACTCCATGTGGTTGTTCAATAAATGAATTTTTATCAAGCAATTAGCAAGGATCGTTATAAACCAATTTTATTATCAACCTCAACATCTCTATCATTGTCCTTTCCATCTCACGTTGGGTCATAATAGTGGAAAGAATTCCATGGGCGTTACACAACTTCTGCGTTGCAATTTTATATTGTGCAGGAAATCACTTTTATATTAGACCTTGTCAAGTTCTCCTTGGCACAATTTTTATCCATGATTCTATAATAAATGAAGTCCTCTTTACATGATGGAAGGACTTACCGTTTATCTCCTTCTATATTTCAATATAACAGGAAGAGAATGAAGTCCTCTTTACATGATGGAAGGACTTACCGTTTATCTCCTTATATATTTCAATATAACAGGAAGAGGTTGCGATACTCACGTGTGCCCTAGCACATGTGGGCTCCGGCTCAGCGAACCTAGCCCAATTGCTCAGTGTGTGCACGACGAACGCGCTGGGGCGGGTGATGCTGGGGAAGAGGGTGTTGGGGGAGGGAAAGGGCCGGGGCGACTTGAAGGCGGACGAGTTCAAGTCGATGGTGGTGGAGATGATGGTGCTGGGTGGTGTGTTCAACATTAGCGACTATGTGCCGGCCCTCGAGTGGCTCGACCTCCAAGGGGTCGCGGCCAAGATGAAGAGGCTACACAAGCGCTTCGACGCCTTCTGGACGGCCATTTTGGAGGAGCACAGGGCCAACATGAGCAATAGTGGGAATACGCACAATGACTTGTTGAGTACTCTGATCTCTTTGCAGGATGTTGCTGATGAGGAAGGAGGGAACCTCATGGATACCGAAATCAAAGCATCGATTCAAGTAAAATCTCTCCCTCCCTCTCTCTCTCTCTCTCTCTCTCAAACAATACTTGCAGAGGTGAACAAATAAAAACACCCCAATTTGAAAACTGCCAAAAACAGGACCAGATCAAATTGGTCAATTGGGTCCGATTCCCGATTTCATAAAATTGGAACTAGTGATTTTCAGTCCAGTTATGGTTCCAAGTGAGAACCGGACTGTCTGAACTCAACCAAATCAATTTTAATTTTTTAAAATTTCTTAAAGAACAGCACAGTCACCCACGTGTACACACGTTCCCCTTACCTACGTTCATTGGGAAGATAGAACCGAGAGCAAGGAGAGACAGACAACCCATCGCACAGGCTTCGCTAACCCACTCACGGCCACCGCACAGCCACCCTCGTTTTGCTCCGTTTTTTGGCCGAGAAAGCCTGAAGTGCTTTGTCGGTTCCATTGAACCGCCCAGAAACTGGACTAGACCAGTCAAGAAACTCAAAATTTGAGTCGATGAATATATATATAATCACCTATAATTATGGTAAAAATTAAAGATAAAATATAACAATTTTATCAACAAGGAAATTCAATAAAAGATTAATAAAAAAAAGATCTCAAAATGATCAACTTGCTGATACCCTGTTTGATTTATTATCTTCATATTGATTTGTAAAAGATTTTACACTGCAAATTTTCTGATTTCTTTTCCTTTTGATTCGTTACTTCAATACAGTTCTCAATTTTGGGCGGGAATCAGATTGCCTAAGGAACCAATCACCCTTGAATTGTGTTATGCTGGATCATTAGATTAGGTGTACCCCACTTAATGCATATCGGTTTGAACGAGATTTACATATGTTTGGGGCTTTATGTAAATCGGATTCAATAGGTTTTGCTCATTCACAAGTATGGACGTTGGCAAATGTGGCATGAAAACCTAAGGGCACTTAAATTGAATTTAGCTTTCTTTTAACATGGTAGATTGCATTAACAAGAGTGGGAGAATGATGATATCCCGTGGGGGTGGCCTGACGCTTCTTATATCCTCAGGAATCGTCTAGTCTCCTCCATAGATGGTGGAGAATGCATCAAGATTCCACAGCTCTTTTTATCCTTTGATTGCAATTTATTATGTCAACCTCATGTTTTATGATGACTTGACGAACTCCAGGGAGTGAACTCGTTACATCATGTGTCGCTTTGCAGAGCATGTTCGCGGCGGGCAGCGACACTTCCTCTAGCACTACAGAATGGGCCATCGCTGAGCTCATCCGGCAACCCGGAATCCTGGCCCGAGTCCAGGATGAGATTGACTCCGTGGTGGGACGAGACCGCCTCGTGACCGAGCTTGACCTGCCTCGCCTGACGTACCTCCAAGCCGTGGTCAAGGAAACCTTCCGGCTCCACCCGTCCACCCCTCTATCCCTCCCACGAATTGCGGCCGAGAGCTGCGAGATCAATGGCTACCACATCCCCAAAGGTGCCGTGCTGCTGGTCAACGTATGGGCCATAGCCCGCGACCCTGAAGCTTGGGCCGAGCCCTTGGCGTTCCGACCTGAGAGGTTCCTGCCGGGCGGCGAGAAGGCCAATGTCGATGTCAAGGGTAATGATTTTGAGCTCATTCCATTCGGGGCCGGGCGCAGAATATGCGTCGGAATGAGCCTGGGCTTGAGGATGGTCCAATTCATGACCGCGACGTTGGCCCATGCTTTCAACTGGGAGGTGGCTGACGGCGTTTTGCCGGAGAAGCTTAACATGGATGAAGCTTTCGGGCTCACCTTACAGCGAGCCGAGCCTTTGTTGGTCCACCCGAAACCGAGGCTTGCCTCACATGTCTACAAGGCATCATGTTGAAGAGATAGTGAATATTATTTCAGTAGTTTTTTTCGCATTTGGATGATGAATAATGAGGGCAATTTGCTCGAACATTAATTGTATCTACTTGTGGTTTGACGATTAAAAGAGTAGAAGTGATCGATAACGAGGTCAACATGTATCAACCAAATATAGAGCTATCAATTTTGGAACCCTATTTTTGGAAGTTAAAAAGTTTTCTATCTTACATATTTCTTTTCTTACAAGTAAATCTTCCGGAATGTACTATTGGATATATAAATATTCACCTAAGCTTAATGAAAATATACAACAACTTCTATCTCAACATGGTATCAAACCCATCTAGGGCTCATGCCCCTTTCAGCCATAGCTTTCTTTTTCCTTTAATTTTTCTTTTCTACCAGGGTAGTCAGCATGGCCCTGGAGAATCCTGCCGCTGCCGCCGCCATAACTGCTATTATAAAGCCTTCTTCTACACATTGTCCACTTGGACCTATTCACTGCTTCTTTTCTCTACATGTCATTGTATCCAATTTACAACTCCCTAGCAACAACATGAAGCTTTTATCATGAGTCTTCTAATTGCATCCCTCTTAGAATCGGTTTTACTTCTCATTTTTGATAAACCAAATAGCAAAGCCGACCAAGATGCTCTCAATACCTCTTTTGACTTAGCTTCCACTACACGAATGCTCTTTCTTTATCTCAGTCTTCAACGTCTGCAACAGGAACAAAATGAATCAGTTATTCATTTCCTCCAACATGCTAAATCCATTGTAGATGAGGTGCGTACAATAAGCAAGCCTCTTGAATTGGAGGATTTCAAAGTCCACATCTTCCATATATGATCTCCAGGACATTGTTCCTACATTGTTTGGCAGTTTTGAACCAATCTCATTTACTTTCAGTTCAAAAATTGGTTACTAATAATAAAGTTTTCTCCGAATTCTATTATACCCACTTTCTTGTTAAGAATCTAATGATTAAGGTGATTCTTCTTTTTGACTCGAGTGGTGGTGGTTTTTACACCATATCACAAGGTACTACCAATATTGCGGAATGAACTTTCATGGATGGTTGGCATCAACGTCTTGGCCATCTCTGTGTGCATCTTTTACAGTTTATGATCAAAGAGAATAATTTATCATGTAAGCCCACACAGTTAAAACAGTTATATACAACCTATCAATTAGGTAAGACTAGTCGTTAGCCTTTAGAATTGTCTACAGCCAGTCAATTCAGCAAGACTAGTCGTTACTTTATTTCCACTGGATATAGTGAAATTAATGTCATCGTATTTTTTATGGTACTTTTGTCTGTTCATTAACTACGATGTCTCTTGATCTTGTACGTAACATTGCAGAGTCTTAATTGACCAACAAAGGGCAGCAAAGTTTAAAGGCTCGTTGCACCTTAAAGAGCAAAAATGTGATTTTTCGTAATATACCCACGTCTTGTCTTATCAAACCCGTAGCGCATATTATTTAATGTTGGAAATGTGTCAATGTCAAATTAAGTAATATGATTCATCTCAGCGAAGAATCACTAAAATGGGTCCAAATCTTTATCTGACCTAAGGTCTACCATTGTGCCCGTAGAGGACACAATTCTCTCCTTTCAATCGCCGAAAACCCTTTGGTCAAGATACACCCAGTCGCGACCCGAGCGACCAGACATAAAGGATAATGCTTCAGGCGGCTTTCTTCACGGGCCCGTACCGTCGATGCATGTCTCAATCCTGGAAGTTAACGGTTTTGATGTGATAATATAGGAGCAATTAAATGTCGAAATGTGAGCGAAAATAGGAAATTTTCAAAATATTTTAATATATCATAATGAAAAGTACATCGGCCTATTTATAAGCCTATAAAAAAATATCAAAGATAAAATATATCAACCAAAATATGTATAATCAAAAGAGATATTGCGCAATTTTGAAAGATATAGAAAATCAATCGAAATATTTTAATTATATATAATATAGAAAAAGATTCTAAAAAATTATCCAAATTATCTCTAAGAGGAGCTTAACACGATCTGGTCCATTCTATCTAGCCCAAGACCTTAACAAGCTAGGCCTTGCTTTTTCTTGTCCATGTGGAATAATCTCGCCTTCTGTTTTTCCTTTCATATTAGGATTGGAAATTCTAGTTCAGAGTAAAAAAGCCATTGAATTGGTCTATGTCTTACACGTACCAATTGTAGTATTTTGAAATTAACTTGAACTAAAGAAGAATTCCTTTCCCAACACGGAAAAAATTCAAGAATTCTCTATTCTTTCTTCAGTATAGCATAGCTTAATAGATTTTTTTTTTTTTTTCAGAATGTTCATCCGAGCTAAAGTATGCATATATGGAGCATCCACACAACAAAAATCTTTTTGTGTAGGCATTCCTGCATGAACTAGGTTTTGGTATAAATTTTTGCCATACTTTATCATCCTATAAATAGAAATTCGAGATATATTTCGAAAACAAAGTTCTTCTAAATGGGTCGGGCCCAATTGCCAGCTCAGCATGTCCAGGCCCCCTTAGAAGAGCGGGCCCACCTAGTTGGCCCATTTCAATCGGATAGTCTACGTGGGAGTGACACGCGTCGGCAAGGGCAACAAGCTTCCAAAAGTTTCAACGCTTTGTTGTCTTCCTCTCGCTCTTTCCTGCACCGAAGCATTGCCACCTTTTCACGCTTCCTCACGCACTTCGGAAGGAGGATGTTGGAATTTAATACGTGGAAATGACAGAATATTGCAATTTACGTCAACGTGAAATCACTAGAGAAATAAACGAGAAATAATAAGGATACCAGAAATTTACGTGGTTCGGTCCGAATATTGGTACCTACGTTCATGGGAAGATCTAGCAGCAAATAATCCACTATAATCGGAGAATCAGAGTTTACAATCGCTCACATGCTCGAGTGTTTCCCACACCTAGATTTAACTCTAAACTCAAAGTGTTTATAAATAAACAACTCACTTGGACATAAATTCACTGCACAAAAAATTACTGCCTGTTCAAGCTCAAAGTATAACGTTCTACGTACGCCTGGTTCGCGTACGTACGAATTTACGTTCTTCTTTCTTGATCGTGCAGTGCTCTTCGGACGTTCTTTATGGGTGGCTTTGTCTTCTTCGTAGGGCTTCAGCGACTCCGCCTCAAAGAAAGAAGACGCGCGTGTTCTGTTTTATATGTGTGCCCAAAGGTCAAAAATTTGACCTAGGCCCACCTCCTTTTGGCTCTACGTGCAGAGGCTTCTTCCTGTTTTTTCATCGGCTAAAAGAAACCCAAACCTGGAATATTGTGTGCCCAAAGTCAAATATTTGACTTTGGGCCCCACTATGGATAACCTGCAGAGTGATTCTACTCCTCTAGATAAAAGAGGAAACATTTATTTTATATTATTTCCTTCTTTGTGTGGCTATAAGGAGTCCAAGAAAAGAATGGCTTCTTCATCTAATTTGAAATCTACTTAGGAAATCTTTATCGACAAATTCGATTTAACAAAGTGTTATTCGAATTCAAACTCGAGACATTATTTTAATAATTCTCCACATTGGCTCGATATTTGAAGCCAAGTTGTAGTGCTCATCATCCATGCTGCTCTCCCAACGTCCCGACGAACGCTCACACTCCACAGACGCCAATAGAGCTCAAGCAGGGCTTGAGCTTCGCTAGAGGAACAAACTTAGTTATCATGTCTGCTGGGTTATCGGCTGTAGCAATCTTTTTGACAATAACATTACCCTTAGCTAAAACATCTCGGATGAAGTGGTACTTGATGTTGATATGTTTCGTTCACTCGTGATAAACTGGATTATACGCCAAATATATCGCACCTTAGTTATCATAGTATATATCCACACTTTTTTTGTTCTAGCCCAAAGTCCGAGAGCAAACTTTGTAACCATATCGCCTCATTCGCTACAAAGGTTAGTACCATGTACTATGTCTTAGTTGAAGATAAAGCGATGTGATCCTATAAGGACGCTTTCCAACTAACTGCACCACCTGCTAGCGTAAACACGTACCCTGCTAAAGATTTGCGATCATCCAAGTCACCAACGTGATCCGAATCTATAAAATCATTGGTCTCACTACCATTGTTGTCCCTCCGGTACACTTTAACCATGTCCGCTATCCCCTTCAAAAATCTGAGAATCCACTTCATAGTTTCCCAATGAGCTTTACCGGGACGCTTCATATAGTGACTAACCACGCTCACATCTTGTGAAATATCAGGTCTAGTGCACACCATAACATACATAATACTACTTGCGGCACTATAATAAGGAACACGGGACATATGCTCCTCCTCCTCTTCAGTCTGCGGTGATAATTTATCTGAAAGTTTAAGTGCTTCGCTAAAGGTGTACTTACAGATTTTGCCGACTATATATTAAAACGTGCCACAATCTTCTCAATATATTTCTTCTAAGATAGACGTAAAACTCCTGCAGTCTTGTCACGTAAAATCTCCATACCCAATATTTTCTTTATAGTACCTAAATCTTTCATCTCAAATTCAGTATTTAACCGCCTTTTCAGCACACCAATATCAGACATATTCTTAGCTGCTATCAGCATATCATCAACATATAAGAGTAGATAAATCAAAGAACCATTCTCCAATCTCCTATAGTAGACACAGCTATCCATATGATTTTTTGAATAGTCTTGACTAGTCATAAAAGTATCAAAATGTTTATACCATTGCCTAGGAGACTGTTTAAGCCCATCCAAAAATTTCTTCAACAAGCAAACATGATCTTCCTTACCCAGAATAGCAAATCTCTCTGGCTGCCTCATGTAAATATGCTCCTCCAACTCACCGTGAAGAAACCCAGTTTTCACATCTAGCTGCTCTAACTCGAGATCCTGCGAAACAACTAAGGCAAGTAAAACACTAATAGAAGTATGTCTTACCACAGGAGAGAACACCTCATTGTAGTCAATGCCCTCACGCTGTGTATATCCCTTCGCCACAAGTCTCACCTTATACCTCGCTACCTCAACACCTGGAATGCCCTCTTTCCGTTTGAAGACCCATTTACTTCCGACAATCTTTTGACTCTTGGGTATTTTGACCAGCTCGCATGTTTGATTTCGATGGAGTGATTCCATCTCTTCACTCATAACCCCTAGCCACTGTGACAACTCCAAACTAGCCACGCCTCAGAGTAAAACAAATGCTCATCTGTCTCCACCTCATCACCTACAGTCAATACATAAGCAATATTTGTATAACCATAACGTACCGGTGATTTAATTTGTCTTCTTTGTTTATCAGCGGCTATAGTATGCTGTGACTTTGCTGGTTGTTCACTATCACCAACTTCAAAAACTGTGGTCACATTTGCAGTCTCAACTTCTGTTACCTTCGAGGTCTCCGGAGTCTCCACCTGAAGCTCCACCTCACTAATGACACAATGATCTGTCTACTCTGCTGGTTGTGTCTCAGAACTCCTCTGTTGAAACATTGCAGTCTCATCGAAGATCACGTCTCTGCTGATTAGAATACCGGATGATCTGGGAACAGTGCACCATAGACAGTAGCCTTTCACCCCATGTGCAAACTAGAAACATGCACTTCTTCGCCCTCGGCTCAAGCTTACCATCACTCGCATGAGTATACGCAAGATATCCGAATATACGTAATCTAGAATAATCAACAGGTTTCCCCGACCATACTTTCTCAGGAGTCTTCCACTCGATAGCAGATGATATAGATCAATTAACCAAGTAACATGCCATGTTTACTGCTTTGGCCCAAAATTCCTTATTAAGTCCTGCATGCGAAAGCATGCATCGAGCTCTCTCAAGCAAAATTTTGTTCTTCCGTTTTGCCACGCCATTCTACTGTGGTGTCCCAGGTACTGTGCAGTATCTCACAATACATTATTTCTCGCAAAACTCGGTAAAATCCGTCACGACCCGAACTCCGAGTGCATGCACATCCCTCCGTGATCGATTCAATTTTGCAACATCCCAGGAACTGTTGCCGACCCATTCATTTTATCAAGCATGTGGAAGCGTAATCATAAACTCCAACCAACACAGAGATGGGATAGCAAACATAGGATTATATTTACATTAAACACACATATTTTTACAAGAGTGTTTACACACATAAAAGTCTAACATGACAAGGATTTGGTTCAAAAAGGAGAGCTTCTAGACTATCTATGCTTCGAACTCCTTGTCCATGGGAACAGGGTCCCAGGTGATCCCGTCCGACTTCTCGACAACAAAAGCATAAGCTGTCACCCAATGTCCAAGCTAGATGGAAGACCCATCGACTTCTGACAGAAACTAAACCAAGACCTAGCTTTCACATCCTTCGACTCCCTGTACATCTCCTGAAAATCCTCCATCTAGGGACCTGAAAAATTTTAGCCCACAATGGGGTGAGATTACATCCCAGTGAGTTAATCCCCTAAATCCCGAGTAGGAGAAGGGTACACTCTACATGCAATCTAATCACATTTCTCACAACTCTTTTCATACCGATCTTTCCCTGCATGTTAGTGCCGATCAAATCATACATACAGTATCGTGCTTTCACATCATATGAATACCGTAACATGAGTATATGCAAGGACATAAACATCAATGTAAGCATACGGGCCACAGTCAATGCAACAGATAACAGTCTTCCAGCATAACCGGGCATCGTCTCGCACCGTCGAGCACGGTAACGTCTACATCTAGACGGCATTCCATATAGGAGCATCGGCCCAGCCTCCACTGCGATCAGCATCCGTTGACTTGGGGCATTCCCGAAGGAGCATCGTCCGGCCCCAAAGGCTCGTGAAGGAATCTCATGTCATGTATGTATTCACCCATTATCACAATTCAATGATCAATTGCATATTTCATTCACAACATCGATTAAGCAAATTTCCAGCAAAAACACCTTGAGAACAGTTACAAATAAGTACTGACCAGAATTTGCAGAAACTGTCCATTTGCGCACTTCTTAGTTTAACATCAGAAATCATCCCAAAAGAGTTCGAAAAATTATCAAACTTGAACATGTGATAAAGGACATGTAAAAAATCAATTTTCATGAAGACACCAAGGCCCAGATCAATATGGATTCGGCCCAGTAATTCACTCAATCCAGCACTAAAATCGGGTCCGTTTCCAGCGGTTCTGTTTTCTGAAATCAGCTTGGTTCGGGGTCTGAAACAGGTTCGTTTGGTCTGAAATTCGAGTATGTTCAACTAGAAGGTGTAAAAAACAACTTTCATGAAGAAATAATTTTTAAAATCGAACCTGAAGGGTTAGTAACAAACCATAGAATCCTTACAGGTCGCAAATTCCAGTGCAGTTCGAGTTTCTGTTTAAAGACAACGAAGTCAAAATCATTTTCCCTTAGATCCCCAAAAATCCTGAGAAAAATATATATTATACTTGAAGATGTGTAAAAAATTTCTTCAGAAGGAATTCACTTCAAAATCGTAACACATGTTATTCTACAAAAATAATAAATCGTACATGTCCAGAAAACAGTTTTAAAGAACATCCCCTGTTTTTGGCCCAGCTGTCCTCTACGGTTCTCATCTTGCTATTTTAACTAAAACTAAGTCCCTATGGCTAATCTAACCTTACCGAACCAATATTAACTATCTTTAATCTCATCTAAACCTTTCTCAACTACTTTCAACCCCTAAACAGAGGTACACAGCCCCTATTCCAGTTTTAGGAAAACAACTCACCTATTTAAAACTAAAGGCGGCTCTCGCTGATGGCTGGACAGCAACACAGAGACAAGCCTTGGGTCTCTCGGTGATGGGGTTGAGCCAAAACAACAGAGGGGTGTGCTGCGGTGCGACTGCAACAGCAACACACGAAATTACAAAATTTTCGGTAGAGAGAAACAAATGTGGTGTTTGGTCGGCTGAGCTGTTCTCCTGCTGGTGAGGGGGTTTTATCGTCACTTGAACTCCAAGACCAAGAGATATAAAACATGGTGGTAGTTGGGTCGAAGTTTCTGTGGGTCCAGGAATTTTGTAACGTCAAGACCACGCCTTCCTCCGTTTTCTTAGTCACTGGTTTGTCGTCCAAGAGGGAGCAGAAATGGCCGAATAAACTAGATTAAAGAGGAAGAATTTTATGGTTGTGAAAAGGAAAGGAAAGAAAAAGAAAAGAAAGGAAAGAGAAATGGGATTGTCGCAAGGCTGGTTAAGGGAAAGAAGAGGGAATAAAAAAAACAGAAAGGAAAAAAGGGGTGGAAGGAGCCAACGCACGCTGCAACCAGCGGATGTTCACGTGCGGAAAAGAGGAAGAAAGAAATGAGGAAATTACTAGGAAGTTTCCTTTACGCTTTCCACAAAGCTATGGTCCTTTTTCCATGGAAAAATGGCCCTCCTATCACTCTCATGAGGCTCACTAGCCCTGGTCACCTCTATCCACACCAAATGAAACTCAAATGATGAAGAAATTTAAGGTGATAGGCATTCCTACGAATTTGCTTTGTTCCAAGAAGCTCTCCCTTTTCCATTTTACTATTTCACCATCTTAGTTAATAAGGACAATTCTTCATCTAAGTCCTTACCATTCCCTTTTCCAAATGTTCCACAATAAAGGTCCAAAACCTATTTAAAATGTGGCATTTCCCTTACTCCTTTAATTTGCCGTTCTTACATTTTTCATGAACAATTCCCATCATCAATAAATTTCGAGAAGATGCAACAATATCCCTGGGATTAATTGTGACACATGAAAGTTCTCCATTTCTGAAATTGGCATCATTTCCTCGGTTAACTTCAATCAAACGTGATTTTAACGCAACCTAAACCGTCGGGTAGTTTTTGGAAATTTTTTGTGCAATGGACTCGTGGTTGATTATTATCGAGCCCCAACGTACATCTTCGACTCATTGGCAACTCTCAGTTGTCGTGAAAATCTTTAGGTTTCAATTACGAGCACATGGTACCAAAACGACACAAAAATCGGTTTAGTGCCGATCGATAAGAGTTTGTAATTAGATGGAATCACCCATGCCTAATTATATATCTCAATCGAATCGACCTATTTCCGGTCTCTGATAGATTTTCGACTGTACCGCAATGACCCTTGCAGACTAACATGGTCGAGCAGTTGATTCATGATCGAATTCTCAAGCCTGTTGCATTAAAATCCCTTATTAGCTTCCCCAACTAGTCTAATTATCTCACGAGTGATCAGCTCAGAGAATAGCATTATAAGCACGTCGATGAAAAGCTCAATTTATTCAATTGAAAACAAAAGTAAAAAATCAGACCGTCATAAAATCTTTACCATAGAAGTCCATGCCATTATCGGTTCTTAGACACTTGATTTGTTTATTTGATTGTTTCTCAATCAATGTCTTAAATTTCTTGAATTGATCAAACACATCATATTTGTGCTTCAGAAAGTATACATATACATTCCTCGAATAATCGTTGATAAATGTCAGCATATATCGAGCACCTCCTTTTGAAGGAATCGAAGATGGACCCCAGACGTCTAAATGAATATATTCAACTAGTCATTTGGTTGAATGAACAGCTGTTGTAAACTTAACCCGGTGCTGCTTCCTAAAGATGCAGTGCTCACATAAGTCCAGCTTCCTTGTTTTCTGACCCTTCAACAACCCCCTTTCACTCAGCATCGTCATACCTACCTCATTCATGTGCCCTAAACGCATATGCCATAACTGAATCAAGTTAGAGTCTGACTCACCTGATGAAACTGTAGTGGTTCTGGTCACGGTGTCTCCCAGTAGATGATAGAGAGTATTCACTTTCTTCCCATTCATCACTGTCATAGCATCTCGAGAGATCTTCAGTACTCCACTTTCAACGGTGTACCTACACCCGATGTCATCGAGTGTTCCTAGAGAAATAAGGTTCTTCTTGAGCTCCGGTATATGCCTCACATCCGTTAATATGCGCACCATCCTAATGTTCATCTGAATCCGAATTGTCCCTATCCCCACAGCCTTATAGACCGCGTTATTCCCCAAAAGAACCCTACCACCATCTGTAGTCTGATAAGTAGTAAATCGGTTCTTATGAGGCATCATATGATAAGAACACCTCGAATCTAGCACCCATTCGTCTCCTAACGAAGTAGTAGTCACACATAAAACAGTTTCTGCATCACTATTGCTCCCCTCAGCAATATTTGCCATACTGCTTATGGCATTCTGCCTATCAGCTTTATTCCTCCGCTTTGGACAATCTCTCCTGATGTGCCCCTTCTCGTGACACTTAAAGCACTTCACGCGTCCTTTAGACTTTCTATGTCGTGATTTCAATCTGTTTTTACCTCTGCTGCTACTAGGCCCTCGATATTGTTCTCAATCCTGAATCGTGAGTGCTTGCGTTACTCCTTGGGCTAGACTGTCATCTCGCAACTTTCTCTGTCACTCTTTAGAGAATAAGGCGGACTTTACCTCTTTTGAAGTACTTGTAGTATGCCCCCGCAATAATGAATCAGTAAAATGCTCCCATGACTCTGGTAAATAGGCTAACAACACCATGTCATTATTCTTCATCATCAAGTATCTTATCGACGTTCTTCAGATCCATCATGAGTTTATTAAATTCATCTAGGTGGTTCTGATAGACGTACCCTCAGTATATCTAAATTGAAACATTATCTTAAACATGTATAAGCGATTGTTCAAACATTTCTTCATATAGAGTGCTTGAAGTTTTGCTCATAATACTGTGGCATCATTCTCCTCAGCAACCTCTATCAAAACCTCATCCGACAAATTTAACAAGATTGTGCTCTTTGCTTTTTCCATTAGCTTTTCCCTCTCTCAGAGGCTTTCATTATAATCGGCAACTCATCTTCACCATCCAGTGCCTTGGCCAAACCTTGGGTTGTCAATAATGCCCGCATCTTGATGCTCCATATTCCAAAGTTGTTCCTCCTATTAAACTTCTCAATTTCAGATTTCCTCTCAGACATAATTGCAATAACATAATTTCCAAATAATAATCAGACAAACAAAAGCTCCAAATCACAATCAAGAAATCCAAACACAAGCTCTAATACTATTGTTGGAATATAATACGCGGAAATGATTAAATCTTGCAATTTACGTCAACGCGAAATTACCAGAGATATAAACAAGAAATAATAAGGACACTAGAAATTTACATGGTTCGGTTCGAGTATCGGTACCTACATCCATAGGGAGAGCCAGCAGTAAATAGTCTATTATAATCGGAGAATCAGAGTTTACAATCGCTCACACGCTCGAGTGTTTTCCACATCTAGATTCAACTATAAACCCAAAGTGTTTATAAATAAACAACTCACTTGGATATTCTTGGTTTACTGTTCACAAATGCTCTCTGTTCAAGCGATTTCCTCACTGTTCATGCGTTCTGCTTCAAGCCTCTTTCCCGGCGGTCTGATTGGTTGTTGGAGCTGATTCTTGGTGGGTAGGGGCGCTTTCTACCACTCTTCAAAACCCACAAAGAGTTTCTCCTGGTACGTCTCCTCCTTGGGCCGAATGGCTGTTTTTGGTTAGGGTTTTTCGCACCTCTGTTCTGTCTGTTTCGCGTTTTGTGAAATGGCGTCTGAGGTAGGTTTAGCCCGAAATGTTGGGGTAGGGCCGAGTGTTCAAAGCCCTTCCCTTCCTGTTTTGGACCATTCAGCTCAGGATGGTTCTTCGGAGGTAGATGTGAGACGCGGTGATGCGTCGGATATTGTTGTGAGGGACGACCCTCAGTTGAATCGACCCCCTGCTGGTCCTTTTGGTCCGAGAGGGAGGAGACATGATAGATCGGCTTCTAAGAGGCCTCAACAAGGTAGGGATTCCGCCAACCCGAATACTCGCTCGTGGACTGCTATTGCCAAGGTTGTGGAAAAGGGATATGACTTGGAGTATTTCCCTTCGTCATTTGTTAACAACAAGCTTGTAATGGAGATGACAGATGATGAGGTCGAAGCTGCTAACCCTAAGCTACATGACTGCCTCGTGGGATACTTTATTGGTAGAAGACTACCCTTTAAAGTTATTGAAACGGCTCTTAAAAACGTATGAGGACCTAATCTCACCGATGATGTCCAATGGAAAAGGTTTTTTCTTCCTCCATATCCCGGATGGAGAGTTTCGTAGGAAGGTTCTTGAGGGGGGACATATTACGGTTGCTAGGATACCTTTTGTACTCCAACAATGGAAGCCGACCTTGGAGTTGAAGAAAGACGCTCATCTCACTATGCTGGTGTGGGTCAGGTTGACCAACCTCCCGCTTGTTTTTTGGTCTGCCCAAGCTATCAGCAAAATTGCCAATGCAGTAGGTAGGCCTCTGTATGTGGATTAGCGAACAAGTCAGATGAAGATGTTCGCATTTGCTAGAGTCTGTGTTGAGATTACTACTAAACAACCTTCTTGTGATTCCATTGAAATTATACACAAAGGTGAATCGTGTATGGTGGGAGTGGAATATGAGTGGAGACCTAAAGCATGTTCTGGTTGTGGCATTTTCGGCCATAGATGCGGCCCACATCTCACTCAACCTGCTGCTGCAGGAGCTGCTCGACAGCAGCAAGGTGCTCAATCTCATGCCCCCCAAGGCTCTGCTCCAACCCCTGCTCTTCCGACTCCAGCTCCTTTGGTATCAAATGATCAGCGAAGACAGGTGGTGGCCTTTGCTAATAACCCTTTGTTTGACAGCAGGACTACAGTCGGTAGAACTGCTTATGGTGAAAACTCTCCTCGTCTGCACTCTGGTGCAGTTCCAGCAGGTGTCCCTTACCACCTACTATCAAAGTTGGTGCTGAGTGCTCTAGTTCGGGTGGTGTTCTGGATCGGCCTTCAAGTGTAGCTCCTGTTGTTGCCTTGTCTCAACCGGGTGCTGATCCTGGTTGGAAGCAGGTGAAGGGGAAGAAGAATAAGCCCCTTACTAGTAAGGATGCGGTGTCTTTCCGGTTGGCTCCTCCTTCTGAAGGGGGGCAATCTTTGAAGCTGAAAGATCCTGCTCCTGTGAAAGCGTTACATGTATCTTTGCCTTGTAAGGCCCCTGCAAGTTCAAAGAATTCCTTTAAGGTTGGTGATGTTTCATCCTCCCTGGTTGAGGTGAGCACTGACATCCCGAGTTCCTTGGTGCCTCATGGTTGTTCGGATGATGAGATTGTTGGACCAAGTGCCTACGCTGGTTCTAATGATGACGACCTCCTTGGCCCCTGTTCTCCGAAAATCCCTCCCACGAGTGCCTCGGTCGAGACACTGCAGGATAAACTTCTGAAGCTAAGGCCTGATCCACCCCCTTCGGAGATACCTACTTTGGTTCCTAGCGTCGTAAGTCTTCCAAGAAGAGGTAACCTCTTATCCTTCTCTTGTAAATATGTATATAGGCATATGGAACGTCAGGGGCCTCATTAACCCGGTTAGACGTGCTGAAATCAGGAGATTTGTTTCTACAAATAATCTCTGCATTGTTGGACTTCTTGAGACGAAAGTTCCAATGTCCCTATTTGATTCTATCTTGTCCTTGCTGTTAAGGGGGTGGAAGTGGGTAGCTAACTATGAATTCTCCCCACGGGGTCGAATTTGGGTTGGTTGGAACCCGTAGTTTGCTACTTTTTATACTTTAGCTATTAACGATCAGGTGGTGCGTGGACGCCTCAAGTTTAACCTCTCTTGTCGTGACTGCTGTATCTCCATTGTCTACGGTGAACATACCTTTGTGAAACGTCGCCCCCTTTGGGTGGACCTCCTACACTGGAATAATCTCTTGTAGGATTCAGCTTGGATGGTTGCTGGAGATTTCAATGCTATAAAAGATCCGTCAGATCGTGTTGGAAGCTCGAACGCCTGGATTCCTTACTTCGATGAGTTCAGTCTTTGCTTAGCTCAAACCGAGTTGGAGGATCTCAGATACGTAGGTCTCCAGTTCACTTGGTCCACTTCAGCTGAATCCAGTAGGAAGATGAGGAAGATTGATCGAGTATTGGTGAACTCCAAGTGGAACCTAGATTTCTCTTTCTCTGAATCTTATTTCCTCAACCCGGGTATCTCTGATCACACACCCATGGTGGTTAGAGTTCTTCTCCTGGTTAACAGGAAAAATCCGTTTAAATTTTTTGATTTCTGGTCAAAGCACCCGAACTTCACCTCTTTAGTGCAGCAGGCCTAGGATAGTCCAGTGGAAGGGGTCCCTATGTTCAGACTTGTTTCCAAACTAAATACTTTAAAAGGCCGTCTTAAGAGGCTCAACAGAGAGGAGTTCTTCGATATCTCTAGAAGGACTGATGAAGCTAGGGACGCCCTTCGTTGCACCCAGCTTCGGCTTTAGCAAGAACCTAACAGTGCTACTCTTTCAGATCTTGAGAAATCTCAGCGCCAGATCTTTGTTGATTTGCGAAATCATGAAGAATCATTTTAAAGACAAAAGTCAAGAGTTCGTTGGTTGAAGGAAGGTGATCGTAACACTAAGTTCTTTCACCATTCAGTCAGCAGAAGACAAGAGAGGAACAGAATTATCTCGGTAAAGGATCCTTCTGGTTCCATGATTACTGACCCTGACCAGGTTCCGCAAATTTTTGTCTCGTTCTATTCAGACCTGTTTACCTTGAAGGTTGTTCTCTCCAAACCGTCGCTACAAGAGCTGAAGGATGTTATTCGTAGCCCTCTGTCGGCCGACCAGGTCAGCACCCTCGCATGCTCGGTTACTGACGCTGAAATCCGCGACACTATTTTTTCCCTTGCCTGTGGTAAGGCTCCGGGACTTGATGGTTTCTCTATTGAGTTCTTCAAGAGCAATTGGGATATTGTGGGTCCATTGGTTTTGGAAGCTGTGAAGGACTTTTTCGCCTCTGGTCGCCTTCTAAGGGAGGTAAATAACACTATCCTAGCCTTGGTGCCTAAAGTTCCCAACGCTACCGCTGTCTCCGACTTTAGACCCATTGCTTGCTGCAATACGATTTACAAAGTCATTACAAAAATTTTGGCTAATCGCTTAGCTTATGTTTTGGATGTTTTGATAAGCCCTTCTCAGAATGCTTTTGTGAAGGGCAGACGAATTAGGGACAACATTCTTCTTGCTCAGGAGCTTTTTGCTGGCTTTCATCTTGACCCGTATCTTCCTAAATGTGCTATTAAAGTGGATTTTCAAAAAGGCGTACGACACGGTGGATTGGGATTTCCTGGAGCTAAATCTCTTGTCTTTTGGTTTTCCTGATTGAATTATTCGACGTATCATGGTTTGTGTACATACGCCGAAATTCTCTGTCTCAATTAACGGTGAGCTACATGGCTTCTTTGTGGGTGGTCGAGGTATTCGACAGGGAGATCCAATGTCACCATATCTATTTACTCTGGTGATAGAGATTTTTTTCCGGTATTCTAATTGCTCACACGTCGCTTAAGGAATTTAAATACTTATGGAGGTGCAAACCGGTAAAGCTCTCTCATCATTTCTTCGCCGATGACGTCTTCTTGTTCTGTTAGGCTGATTGGGCTTCGGTGTCGTTACTTAAGAGAGCCTTGGATATTTTCTCCTCTTAGAGTGGATTGCTACCGAACAAGAACAAGAGTGAAGTCTTTCTTTTAGGTGGGCCTTCATCCCTTAGGAACTATATCCTTATGGCTTTTGGTTTCCAGGAAGGGAAACTACTAGTGCGGTACTTGGGAGTGCCTATTATTTCATCAAGGCTGGGGAAAGCGGACTGTGTTGCCCTGATTGATCGTATAACTGCTGGTATCCAATCTTGGGCACATTGGTTCCTATCGTTTACAGGGAGACTTCAGTTAATAAGGTCAGTACTCCATTACATCCTAGCCTTTTGAGCCAATGTTTTCACCTTGCCTTTTGCGGTGTTTGAACGGATAGAACAGATTTTGAGACAGTTCTTATGGAAAGGCACCTCTTTTACACGAGGAGGGGCGAAAGTTTCATGGGATAATGTCTACCTCCCGAAAGAGGAAGGTGGTCTTGATATTCGCAAGCTGAGAGATTGCAATAAAGCGGCAATATTGAAATACATTTGAATTTTGTTTACTGACAAAGAATCTCTTTGGTGCCGCTGGATTCATACCAATTTTTTAAAAAGGGATAATTTGTGGGTTGCTCCTAAACCTTCTGTGTGTTCGTGGGCTTGGAAAAAAATCCTTCAACTGAGGAGGGAGTTCCGATCATCCTTTCTTTGGAAAGTTGGTAATGGTCTTTCGGTGTCCATTTGGTTTGACCGATGGCACCCTGAAGGCCCTTTGAGCTTAATGATTCATGATTCCCTCATTGCCTCGTCTGGTCTCTCCAGATTTGGTACGTTGGCGGATCTCCTCTCCCCCACGGGCCATGTTTTTAGAACCCTATTGCAGTGTTGGGATTTTGCACTGCCGGTTCTTTCCTATGCCCCGGATCGTTTCTGTCTTGACCAAATTTTCGAGTGAATCACCTAGTGTTTGGCTAATGGATTGTTAAGTCTAGACTTAACTCAGGCTCTCCCAAGCCCATACCAATTCGCGACTTAAGTTCAAATTTCTTATCATGCAGATGAATTTTATCTAGGAGTCGCCACTAATCAGTTTACGGTAGGTCGATTAGACACCTAAGTTAAATAATGAGATAATTATTTTACTCCTACGAACTAGAGACTTTGGGTACGGAGACTTGGTTACACTAGACTTCTCTAATGCCCTTTCGGTACCATTTCTTTTATTTTCAAAAAACGCTTTTTGCAAGCAACTTGGATTGATTTTAAATCTATTTCCCTAATATGTGAGGTGATCATACGGGTGTGCAAACCACCAATTTAACATCCAAGAAAGCAATGAATAAATTGTAAAACTTACCTCAAAACAACGAAAGCATCTGCAATGTTAAATCAGAATTCACATTAACAGTTCTAGATATGATTTCTAATTAACACACAATTTTTTTTCACTTATTCAATGAGAATTAGGCTTCATGTAATGCATGCAATTTGACCTGATGACAGGCAATTTCTAGCTAAATGGACCTAACCACATCACTAAATGGCATGCATTTCATGAATCTAATTCTATATGACATGCAATGACATTTTTTGTGTTTTCTTAATAAATGTGCAATTTATCCTAGAAAATGGAGTTAACTTATCCTACGACATTTTTTGTATTTTTTTTTTATGAAATTC
Source organism: Eucalyptus guilfoylei (assembly GCA_016097605.1). Lineage (NCBI taxonomy): Eukaryota > Viridiplantae > Streptophyta > Magnoliopsida > Myrtales > Myrtaceae > Eucalyptus > Eucalyptus guilfoylei. Next base: position 3,917,229 of record CM027861.1, read on the forward strand.
GGAATTAGAAAAATGTGAAAATTATCTAGCTAAATTAAGATTCTATCCAACTTATATTAAGGATTAGATCAGGCTAAACCCTAATTTAAACCAAGATATTATCTTAACTTAGCAATCTCTAACCTAAGATGCAGTCTATCTAAATCAATCTAAACTTAAAATGAAATATGCAATTTTATTCTAATATGTAATGATGTACAAATGATGCCATAATTCTACATGACATATGCATGACGATTTTTGTTGTTGTTTTTTTTTTATTAATTTCGAAATAAAAATGTCACATAATTAAACATGCGATTTAAGCTAGTAAAACAAAAATCTAACACCCTAAATTTATGTTTTTTTTTAATTTTTTTATTTCGACAATTCATGATAAATAAGATGCTTAATCTAAATATGCAAATAACCTTAAAGCATGCAATATTCTAACTCAAACACATTTTAAGATAAATAAAGCAATCAGGACAAAACATATCATCCAAAATCATCAAAAATACCACACATCGTTCAGATCAAGGGGTAATATTTCACTGATAAAATTGATAAATTGATTTTAAGCTTTAAAGATCAAAATATCAATTTTATTCCCACTTGATTAATTATTTCATCTAAAGCCTTATAGATGAAATAAAAAAACCCAGGCGCGGTTGCGAATTAGGTGATATGTTAGAATTTTCAATTATGCTTAGGGAAATATTTCAAATAAGTAAACAAGAAATAAAATAAAATAAAAAAGATAAACTTGCCTAATAAAATAAAGCAATTATACCTAATTTGCTTTTTTTTTTTTTTCTCTTTTCCTTTAAAAAAAAGGAAAATCTTGGATGCCGGTTTGGAGCTCCGATGAGGGTCTTCGACGAGAGTATCTAGCAAGGGCATTGAGGAGAACGTCCGGCGTGGGGCGGCAAGGGATGACGCCGGCAAGGCAGGGCACCGGCGAGGGGGCGTCGCGGGGTGTGAGGTTGTTGTCAAGCATCGGGGAGAGGTAAGTAGCGGCAGTGTGGGCTCCGACGGCGTCGGATCACGGCAGGGACAGCGGCACGGCAGCAGCTCGAGGCTGCAGCTGGTTCGCGGTCGAGGGGGGTTGCGAGTAAATCTCGGTCGGCGCAGGTTCTCGGGCTGCTGCAGGCTGGGTCGCGACTGCTGCGGGGGTCTCAGATCTGCCGGGGTCGGACACCCGAGTGGTGAGATTTGGACAGCGGCGGTGAGGATCGGCACGGGCTGGAGGCAAGGTAGAGCACGGCGGGGACTGGCATCGGCCTACTAGGTCGCAAGTCGAGGAAGCAACGGTGGCATCGGAAAAGGGGAGCAACTCGGAGCTGCGGCGGGTTCGCGACGAAGGAGGTTGCTGAGATTCTGTGGCCGGCGCAAGTCCTCGAGTTGGGCTGTAAGCCGAGGCGTCATCGCTTAGGGGCTCAAAGGTGCTGGGTCAGCGACGAAACTCGGGGATCGACGTTCGGATCTGGACCGGCTACTGTCGGGGGCCGCGAGTAGCGAACAAGGAGGCAAGGGCAGCGAGCTGGCTCGGGATTCGCTGGGTCATGAGTTGCTGGCGGATCGAGGGCGAGATTGGTAGCGGGGCAGCAAATCGAGGAGCTGGGGCGCTGCAAATCGGCAACGGCGGAGGCGGCGTTGGGGCGGCGCGAGCTTCGAGCGTCGGGGCTGCAGAGGGCGAGCGGCAGCGGCGGAGCGTTGAGGCGGCGCGATCTTTGGGTGTTAGGGCTACAGAGGGCGAGCGACGGCGGCAGGACTGACGCAGGTGCTCTCGGATGGAGGCTGGCGGTGGCGGTAGGCAGCAGCGGCGCTGGCAGCTCTTCAGGGAAGATGAACAGTCACCGATTAGGGTTTCGGCCCCTTTTTTTTTTTTTTTTGGTTTGGTCTCTCTTTTACGTCACTCTCCAAAAATTCTGAAAAATCCCCCGTTAGTCACGAAAAATGCAGCTCTCTTTTATAGTGATTCCAGACAGCCGTTTTGTATGATATTTTCCGAGTTTCCATATTCTGTCGCATTGAATCAAAGCTGTAAATCGGAGCATGATTTCGCAATCAGCTCGATTTTGCTCAGATTTCTTCCATTTTGTAAAAATTCTTGCCTTTTATTGACTTGATTTTTAAATTGCTTCTGCATTTAACAAAATCCGAATATTTATCAGAATTTCAAATTTCCATGCATAATCAATCAAATCAATTTCCCCTTTTTTATTTTTCCTTTTATTTGTTCTAATGCAATTTTTAGGGGTTAAAATTAATCCCTAATTTTCTATAAACAAGTAATTAGGTCGCTAAAATTTAGGTGTCAACAGCTGCCCCTCTTTGAAGGTGAGCTTGGAGAGGTTGCCTTCAAAGACAAATTGAGACCTAAATTTTGATCATGCACATGAATTGAATGACTTTTTTTTTTTTTTGGAAAATGAATCCCATTTTGAAATGCAATTTATGTGATGCATGGAAATACTAATGCAAATGATAAAGGAACTTACCTGAAATTACTTACCTTCGAGGAGTGTAGAGTAACTCAAGATAGATTGGCGTTACATGTCCAAGACTCGTACCATTCTACGGTAACCTAGAATAGTAACATGGCTTCGCAAAAAGACTGCTTTCCCAGGACCCGTACCATTCTACGGTCGCCCAGTATGGCATTGCTTGGTTGTGTCTAGGACTCGTATCATTCTATGGTCGCCTAAACGAGGATTCGCTTTCCATGACCTGTACCATTCTACGGTCGCCTGAATGAGGAAATAGATGTTGTCTAGGACCCGTACTATTCTACAGTCACCTAAACGGGAATTCACCTTCCAAGACCTGTACCATTCTACGGTCGCCTGAATAGGGAAATAAATGTTGCCTAGGACCCGTACCATTCTACGGTCGCCTAAACGGGGACTCACCTTCCAGAACCCGTACCATTCTACAGTCGCATGAATAGGGAAATAAATGTTACCTAGGACCCGTACCATTCTACGGTCGCCTGAATAGGGAAATAAATGTTACCTAGGATCCGTACCATTCTACGGTCACCTAAACGGGAACTTACCTTCCAGGACCTGTACCATTTTACGGTCGCTTAAACTGAGGTTTTGCTTGGTTAGGACCCGAACCTTTCTTCGGTCGCCTTAATCAGAATGAATCTGGGAAAAATCTTTACGGGGGCAACTCCATCGAGTGCCGGTGCTTGAAAAGGAATACCTGTACAATGACAAATATTTAAGGTATGGATAGAGATATACTTACCTGGTAACATCTCCAATCCTTAGGGATATGTCTCTTAAATTAATGAAGTGACTATGGGCTTCGGAAGCACACCATGTCGATGAAGGGGAACTTCGGGCTACGGAAGCACGCTGATTTGATAGGGGGACTCTAGGCTACAGAAGCATGCTAGGTCAGAAATTCCGGGCTATGAAAGCACACCGGTTCAATGAAAGGGACTCTAGGCTACGAAAGCATGCCAGGTCAATATAAAGGACACTGGGCTACGGAAGCACGCTGAGTCGATGAAAGGGACTCTAGGCTACGAAAGCACACCAAGTCAATATAAAGGACACCGGGCTACGGAAGCACGTCGGGTCGATGAAAAGGACTCTGGGCTACGAAAGCACGTCGGGTTAATATAAAGAACAGCTTGACCTAGTCAAGTGTTGAGAATACCCGCACAATGACAAGTATTTAGAATATGGGTAGAGATATACTTACCTGGTGATATCTCTGATTCTTGAGAATATGTCTTTTAGAACTTAGATATCCTGTGGAGGCATCTCAACTCCTGGTAGAAATAAATTTTGGAACATTAATGATGCACATTGAATGTTCGTGATGGTTTCTCATCTCCTAATATCATGAGGAATTCTGAAAGGAACTTGAATGTCAGGAGCTCTTGGATTACTTATCAGGCACAATTTAGAGCAAAAGTGAATTATCCAAAGAAATAAACAATTAAGGCTATTCCGGAGTGCATACTTCAAAATCCACTGAAGTTTTTATCAATTCAATCGGGGTTTATGCATAATGACCTTTGCATCACCCAAATTTCCACTGGGGAGAATTATCGTTCAAGACAATTTTCACTCATGACATAGATTTCCTAAGAATACTAAATGAGAGACTTTCAGTTAGAAAGGACTTTCACTCACTCTCATTTAGAATTGCTATTTTATGAGAATCACTCCATCTCATCATATCGACAGGGGTCCGAGTATTCTCACAAGCGGTACGACCTTACCAATCTGAGGGGCCTTTAACAGGGACCGTAATGAGGGCTTGGTCGATGGCTTGAAAATGGACTCTTCGAGTCAAGGCTATTGAAATAACAGCTTCACAATCATCTCCAGGTTTACAAGTCAAGAACCTTGCAAAATGAGAAAGAAATAATCCTGCCCCCACTTCTTCGAGCGATACTTATAAACATATGAATTTCTACGTTAATTCAAGTGCCCTAATCAGAAGAGACTTTGCAAGGGACGTAACATATGCTAGGTTCATGGGTTGAGAAATGAAAGGATCATTAGGCTCAAAGATGTGTAAAGGGTGAGAGTTGATGATCATCTTGGCATTGCCACCAATTTTCTTTTTCACCAGGGATCGTCTTGGCAATGTGCTCCACTAACTGTAAAAGCTTGGTATTTGTGTTCTTTGAATGCTACTCCATGAGGGATGCAACCTTTTACAATTGATAGTCACCTCTCTTGACTTTTTTTTCATTTTCATCTATAGGCATCGGCCTTACTTTTACCAGGCACACCACTTTTTCATGCCCCTAGTTTTCATACATTTTTTTTTTCGCTTCTTTTTCATAGGCATTGGCCTTTCTTTTACCAGGCACACTACTTTTTTCATGCCTCTTAGTTCTATTTGGATTTCAATTCTTGCGCACAATGCATGCGTCAAGGAATTATACTTTAAATGACACTCAAACTTTCAAGGGTCTTCAATCTGTCTATTTTCCTTGCCCCAGTGTGGGAGATGATCATCAACTGGGTTTAAAAAAAATGAAATTGCAGGATCAAATGGGCTATGCAAAGGATATAAGTATGTAGGATAGAGAAAGAAATGCTTTTCGTCATCCTAAGGCACTTAAATTAACACATGAATTCAATGTAATAGCATGACTTGAAGATTGATGTAAGTGAGAGCAAGAAATTTTCTTTCCATTTTCCTCATCTCATGATGCCATTTTATCTCCTAGTTGCCCTGATGTGGGGTGATTCTTGATAGGTGTAATTCGGAAAGAATATCCATAAGTGTATGGGCTCAGAAGGATTAAGCAATGGATCACCTGTAGTGTTTGGGATGGAGAAATGAATTGCCTCTCATCATTTCGGTTGCCGTACCTTTTGCAAGAGAACTCTTTACCTTGTGTATATGAAACTTTCTACACTCATCTCACGAATGTATAAGTAGGGGACTGTGTATAGGATAGGGCTTGCCTTTAATCATCCCGCCTTATCTCATTTAGTATGCCCAATCAATTCCACATCATTCATTAAATTAGTCCATCTTGATGTTCTTTAGTGGAATTGGTGGATAAAACATGTAAGAGTCATCATGCAAAATCCTTTTTTAAAATAGCTCAACAGCTTTAGGCATGAAAAATTGTCAACTTCAAAACAAACGGTTTTCCACACTGCAAAATGGTTTTAAACATTCATTCAAGGATTCCTCTACAATGGGATTGCCTCAGCAGTTGATGTCTTTGGATTGTCCCTATCATTCAATACTGAAAATCCACTCTTGCCCCTGCACAAGAGAACGTGCATGAATATGATACTATCAACATCAAAGTAAAGGCAAATGGAATATCCATTTTTGGCTTGGGTCGAGATTTTATCTCAGTCGGGTCGCTACCAAAATCTGTCATGCCCCCAATCTGTCACATTAACTCTTTAGAAATGTATCCTTGACAGTTGGGCCAATTGCAACCTGGTGTGCCTTTTTTAGATGCCTTCTCATCAGACCGAAAAAGTAATGCTCTGAAACATGACGTAAATGGGTCAGAAAATTAAACAGGGCTAATCTAATGCATGCTTTTGGAAATGGCTTAAAAATGATTTTTTTTTGTGTTTTTTTTTTTTTTGGATGAGGAAGCATGAAGAAACCCAGTCTTCAGAATTCTCCTTGTATGATATAATATTTTCATTGTTGGATATCGTCACCGGGCTGGTTTGGTGTACCCCATCATGTCCTCAAAACAAAACTTGTAATTTTACTGATATTCATCAATCAAATTACATTTATTGGAATGCAAAATGTGATATTCAAGCATTAAAGCAAAACAGAAGAAATTAAAACCAATCCCTGAAAGCAATAAAAATTCCCACATAGGGGAATGTGCAACTGAACATGCCTTTAATTAAATAAGGAAAGCGAACTGCTTAGGACCATGAATCATGTGTGCTTGAGTTCTTCAAACTCCTTGATCTTGTGATGTGAACCCTTCAAGTAAGAGATTCTTCATTCTAGATATGTCACTAGTCTCTTCATAGTGGCATCAAATTCAGCTACCTCAGGAAAATGAGATGATTCAAAAGTCCTCTTGGCTCTCTTCTTCGAGTCATAGTTTCTCACTGAAGATAGAGTACCTATGTCATCACAGTACTTTTGCTTGATGAGATAAGCCATAGTAACAGACAATTTATCGACTTGACTTTGGAGGTGTGCAATTCGCTTGTTCATGTCATTGTCAATATCAATGATACGATTCAGCACCTCGTTTTGATCCGCCATTTTAGCTTTTGACCGTGTACAGATGGGTGAGTGGGATTGCTCCATAATCACCTAATTCAAATAAATGGGAACATGTAAGCATGAGGTGTAAATAGAAAGTCAATCCATGACAATGATCTAATCGATTTTTTTTTTTCATTTTTTTTTTCATTTATTCATGAAAAGTTCGTACAATAATGGAATTTCCTAAAAAAAGGCTAGAAAAATAGACACCTTAGCAAGATCAAATTTCCTAGACATGAATTGAAAACAAATTCTCCAAATTTTTTTTCAAAATGATTCATTGCATGACAATTTCCTCATTTCATCTCTAATTAACAAATGAGTTAAATCAATGCTTGACCTAAATTGTCATGGACAAACTAAGAGCAAGACAAAATAAATTGCTTGGTATAGGGATAGAAGACTTACTTCACCAAGAAAAATCGACAGCAACCACATAGACAAGCACATGAAATGTGGGGTTCGATTTCTACTCTTAGCAAAGTGAAGTTAGTAGGGTGGGATGACTAGTTGCAGCCTCGCATACTAAGTTAAGTCCTCCTAACTCCGGCTTAGTCAAGAATGATACCCCAATGCAACGCAGTCTTGCGGGCAGAGGTAAACATTCTTGACACCAAGAAAAAGCTTTCGGGATTGAGTTGGGCAACCTCTACTACGTGGTCTCGTGGTCGAAGTCGTATCCAACTCAATACCATCCTACGTATCCTAGTGAAGCCTAGGTCTGATGGCAGGTTATGTGTGCAAAAGTGTAGTACAAAATGCAAAGCACGCACAACAGTTTATATCAAGCAGCACTTCATATATGAAAGTAAACCATACATTCCTACATCTCCCTGCAAAATAAAGATTAGCAAACCCTTCCCCTTATACCTCCTATCCTACAAGAACATTTAACACCTTAAATGTTATGGACGTACTTGGGATCCTCGCTGCTAAACAAAAATATTTTTTCAAAAAGAAAATTGGTCTAAGTCCACTAAGAGTTTTAACATAATTCTCCCCAGTGGAGTCGCCAAGCTGTCGCGACCAAATTTTCGAGTGAACCACCTAGTGTTTGGCTAATGGATTATTAAGCCTAGACTTAACTCGGGCTCTCCTAAGCCCATATTCGCGACTTAAGTTCAAATTTCTTAACATGCAGATGGATTTTATCTAGGAGTCGCTACTAATCAGTTTACGGTAGGTCGATTAGACACCTAAGTTAAATAATGAGAGAATTATTTTACTCCTACAAACTAGAGACTTTGGGTACGGGGACTTGGTTACACTAGACTTCTCTAATGCCCTTTCGGTACCATTTCTTTTATTTTCAAAAAATGCTTTTTGCAGGCAGCTTGGATTGATTTTAAATCTATTTCCCTAACATGTGAGGTGATCATATGGGTGCGCAAACCACCAATTTAACATCCAAGAAAGCAATGAATAAATTGCAAAACTTACCTCAAAACAACGAAAGTATCTGCAATGTTAAATCAGAATTCACATCAACAGTTCTAGATATGATTTCTAATTAACACACAATTTTTTTTTCACTTATTCAATGAGAATTAGGCTTCATGTAATGCATGCAATCTGACCTAATGACAGGCAATTTCTAGCTAAATGGACCTAATCACATCACTAAATGGCATGCATTTCATGAATCTAATTCTATATGACATGCAATGACATTGTTTGTGTTTTCTTAATAAATGTGCAATTTATCCTAGAAAATGGAGTTAACTTATCCCCAGTGGAGTCGCCAAGCTGTCGCGATCAAATTTTCGAGTGAACCACCTAGTGTTTGGCTAATGGATTGTTAAGCCTAGACTTAATTCGGGCTCTCCCAAGCCCATACCAATTCGCGACTTAAGTTCAAATTTCTTAACATGCAGATGGATTTTATCTAGGAGTCGCCACTAATCAGTTTACGGTAGGTCGATTAGACACCTAAGTTAAATAATGGGAGAATTATTTTACTCCTACGAACCAGAGACTTTGGGTATGGGGACTTGGTTACACTAGACTTCTCTAATGCCCTTTCGGTACCATTTCTTTTATTTTCAAAAAACGCTTTTTGCAGGTAGCTTGGATTGATTTTAAATCTATTTCCCTAACATGTGAGGTGATCATACGGGTGTGCAAACCACCGATTTAACATCCAAGAAAGCAATGAATAAATTGCAAAACTTACCTCAAAACAACGAAAGCATCTGCAATGTTAAATCAGAATTCATATCAATAGTCCTAGATATAATTTCTAAACAACACACAATTTTTTTTTCACTTATTCAATGAGAATTAGGCTTCATGTAATGCATGCAATCTGACCTAATGACAGGCAATTTCTAGCTAAATTGACCTAACCAAATCACTAAATGGCATGCATTTCATGAATCTAATTCTATATGACATGCAATGACATTTTTTGTGTTTTCTTAATAAATGTGCAATTTATCCTAGAAAATGGAGTTAACTTATCCTAAGACATTTTTTGTATTTTTTTTATGAAATTCGGAATTAGAAAAATATGAAAATTATCTAGCTAAATTAAGATTCTATCCAACTTATATTAATGATTAGGTCAGGCTAAACCCTAATTTAAACCAAGATATTATCTTAACTTAGCAATCTCTAACCTAAGATGCAGTCTATCTAAATCAATCTCAACTTAAAATGAAATATGCAATTTTATTCTAATGTGTAATGACGTACAAATGATGCCATAATTCTACATGACATATGCATGATGATTTTTGTTGTTTTTTTATTAATTTCGAAATAAAAATGTCACATAATTAAACATGCAATTTAAGCTAGTAAAACAAAAATCTAACATCCTAAATTTATGTTTTTTATTTTATTTTGACAATTCATGATAAATAAGATGCTTAATCTAAATATGCAAATAACCCTAAAGCATGCATTATTCTAACTCAAACACATTTCAAGATAAATAAAGCAATCAGGACAAGACAGATCATCCAAAATTATCAAAAATATCACACATCGTTCAGATCAAGGGGTAATATTTCGCTGATAAAATCGATAAATTGATCTAAAGTCTTAAAGATCAAAATATCAATTTTATTCCCGCTTGATTAATTATTTAATCTAAAGCCTTATAGATGAAATAAAAAACCTAGGCGCGGTTGCGAATTAGGTGATATGTCGAATTTCCAATTATGCTTAGGGAAATATTTCAAATAAGTAAACAAGAAATAAAATAAAATAAAAAAGATAAAATTGCCTAATAAAATAAAGCAAATATACCTAATTTGCTTTTCTTTTTCTTTTTTTTCTCTTTTTCTTTAGAAAAAAGGAAAATCTTGGCTACCGGTTTGGAGCTCCGGCGAGGGTCTCCGGTGAGGGCACCGAGGAGCACGTCCGGCGCAGGGCGGCGAGGCCTGACGCCGGCGAGGCAAGGCACTGGCGAGGGGGCGTCGCGGGGTGTGAGGTTGCTGTCGGGCACTGGGGAGAGGCGAGCAGTAGCGGTGTGGGCTCTGGCGGTGTGGGCTCCGGTGGCGTCGGGTCGCGGTAGGGACAACGGCACAGCAGTGGCTCGAGGCTGCAGCTGGTTCGCGGCCAAGGGGGGTTGTGAGCAGATCTCGGTCGACGCAGGTTCTCGGGCTGTTGCAGGCTGGGTCACGACTGCTGCGGGGGTCTTAGATCTACCGACGTCAGACACCCGAGCGGCGAGATCTGGACAGCAGTGGTGAGGATCGACATGGGCTGGAGGCGAGGCAGAGCACGGTGGGGACTAGCGTCGGCCTACTGGGTCGCGAATCGGGGAAGCAGCGGTGGCATCGGAAAAGGGGACCGACTCGGAGCTGCGGCAGGTTCGCACCGAAGGAGGTTGCTGAGATGCGGTGGCCGGCGCAGGTCCTCGGTCTGGGCTTTAAGCCGGGGCGTCGTCACTCAGGGGCTCGAAAGTGCTGGGTCAGCGGCAAAACTCGGGGGTCGGCGTTCGGATCTGGACCAACTACCGTCGGGGGCTGCGAGCAGCGAACGAGGAGGCAGGGGCAGCGAGCTGGCTTGGGATCCGCTGGGTCACGAGTTGCAGGCAGATCGAAGGCGAGATTGGCGGCGGGGCAGCAGATCAGGGAGCTGGGGCGCTGCAAATCGGCAACGGCGGAGGCGGTGTCGGGGTGGCCTGAGCTTCGGGCGTCGGGGCTGTAGAGGGCGAGCGGCGGCAGTGACGGCGGAGCGTCGAGGCAGCGCGACCTTCGAGTGTTAGGGCTGCAGAGGGCGAGTGACGGCGATGGGACTGGCGCAGGCGCTCGCAAATGGAGGCTGGCAGCGCCGGCAGCTCTTCAGGGAAGATGAATAGTCGCCAATTAGGGTTTCGGCCCCCTTTTTTTTTTCGGTTTGGTCTCTCTTTCACGTCGCTCTCCAAAAATTCCGAAAAATCCCCCTGTTAGTCATGAAAAATGCAGCTCTCTTTTATAGTGATTCCAGACATCCGTTTTGTATGGTATTTTCCGAGTTTCCATTTTCTGTCACATTAAATCAAAGCTGTAAATCGGAGCATGATTTCGCAATCAGCTCAATTTTGCCTAGATTTCTTCCATTTTGTAAAAATTATTGCCATTTATTCACTTGATTTTTAAATTGCTTCTACATTTAACAAAATTCGAATATTCATCGAATTTCAAATTTCCATGCATAATCAATCAAATCAATTCCCCCCCTTTTTTTATTTTTCCTTTTATTTGTTCTAATGCAATTTTTAGGGGTTAAAATTAATCCATAATTTTCTATAAACAAGTAATTAGGTTGCCAAAATTTAGGTGTTAACAGTTTCGTTTGCTGTGGAAATTCTTCTGGCTTTTTTTCGATGGGCTCAGCTTGGGAGACCATAAGAAGCAAGAAGTGCCAAGTTCCTTGGGCTTCTTTTGTCTGGGATAATGCTCTTGCCCCCAAATTTCAATTTCACCTTTGGCTTACCACGAATAACCGATTGCCTACTCAAGTGTCTTCTCTCGTATGGAAGAATTGACCCTGGCTTATGTGCTTTTTGTAATGCTGCACCGGATTCCATAGACCACTTGTTTTTTGATTGTCATATCTCAGCGACGATTGCTTACTTTTGGGCCACAAGATGTAATCTCCCTTGACGTAATAGGCCTTGGGTGGACAATCTCAGTTGGGCAATGAAGGTTTTATCTGGTAAGGATTTCTTTCATAGCATCGCTCGGTTTTCTTTTGGTGCAATTTGCCACCTAATTTGGAAGAAAAGGAATAACATAATATTCCGTGGGGATACTTTGGTGGTTTTGACTATGAAAAACCATATCATCAAGGTAGTCAAGGATAAGGCGCTTACCTTCAACAATGTGCCCGACAACGCAAGGAACAGGAGACCCCAGAGATCTTGGGGTCTTGATCCCTCCATTTTCTTGGGTGCTTCGTCAACCTAGTGCCATTTGGTGGTGGCTTCTTTGCCTTCGTCTCGAGCTTCAACCTCATCTCGGCTTCTACTTCATTGTTGGGTTGTGGTTGGTTGTTGTCTTGTTGTCTCTTTGTGGTTGGCTATTGTTAACCCTTTCTTTTGTTCTTGTAGCTTTTGGTTGTTTTACGCCGGCGCCCTTCCACTCATGAGCGTTTTTGTTCTTTAAGTGCAAGTTTTTGGCACCGGTTTTTATATAGTTGGTTCAAGCTAATATATTCTTACATTTTATCAAAAAAAAAAAAATAATAACTCACTTGGACATAAATTCACTATACAAAAAATACCGCATGTTCAAGCTCAAAGTATAACGCTCTACGTACGCTTGATTCGCGTACGTATGGATTTGCGTTCTTCTTTCTTGATCGTGCAACGCTCTTCAGACGTTCTTTATGGGTGGCTTTGTTTTCTTCGTAGGGCTTCAGCGACTCCACCTCAAAGAAAGAAGATGTGCGTGTTCTGTTTTATATGTGTGCCCCCAAGGTCAAAAGTTTGACCTGAGCCCACCTCCTTTTGGCTCTACGTGCAGAAGCTTCTTCTGTTTTTTTATTGGCTAAAAGAAACCCAGACCTGGAATATTGTGTACCCAAAGTCAAAGATAACCCTGCAAAGGGATTCTAGTCCTCTAGATAAAAGAGGAAACCTTTATTTTATTTTATTTTCTCCTTTGTACGGCTATAAGGAGTCCATTATTCAATTTGAAATTTACTTAAAAAATCTTTATTAATAAATTTGATTTAACAAATTGTGATCTAAATTCAAACTTGAGATATTAATTTAATAGAAGAGGAGGCCAAGCGTCAAGCAACGGGAAAACTAGACTAAGATCGAATTCTAGCCTTCTCCGCACGGATTTCGCAGGTACTTCTGCATGGAGCTGATCAAGCTCGTGCTCTTGTCTGCCTCTGTTTTACTTCGTTGGTTATGCCCACGCGCGTGTTTCTGTGTGTGCGTGTGGGTGACTCTGCTTGTCGACGATTACGAGGAATAATATTGTCATCTTTTTCTGAGAGAATTCTGGTTCAGTTTCGTTCCAAATCTAGTGGTTTGAGGGTAAGAGTAGTTTTGGGTTGTCGCTTGTTGTCTGCTGTTGTTATTCGTTTGGTGGGGAGGGGTTTCTTGATTCGCTGGTCATTGATATTTCACTCGATCAGCGGGATGATTCTGACATTGGCATGGTGTTTATAGCCTCTGGAGGCGCAGGATGAATACTGAGAAGTTCACCCTCAAGACGAACGAGGCGCTGGATAGTGCTCGCGAGCAGGCGGCGAGCGCTGGCCATGCGCAGTTTACTCCTCTCCATCTCGTGGCAGCATTGGTCTCGGACCCGACCGGGATCTTCAATCAGGCGATCACCAGTGTTGGCGGAGAGAGTGCCGCAAAAGTGTTGGAGAGGGTATTGAACCAAGCCCTGAGGAAGCTTCAGTCGAGCCCACCGCCGGACAAAGTCCCCGCGAGTTATATTTTGATTGAGGTGATAAGGCAGGCTCAGGCCGCTCAGAAGGCGCGTGGGGACTCTCACTTGGCCATTGATCAGCTGATCTTAGGCCTCCTCGAGGACTCCCAGATCAGGGACCTGCTTAAAGAAGCGGGGGTTGATCCGGCGAGAGTGAAGTCTGAGGTCGAGAAGCTTCGCGGCAAAGAAGGAAGGAGAGTGGAAAGTGCCTCGGGGGACACCGCTTTCCAGGCATTGAAGACTTACGGAAGAGACCTGGTCGAGGAGGCTGGTAAATTGGACCCTGTCATTGGTCGCGATGAGGAGATTAGGAGGGTCGTGAGAATCCTCTCAAGGAGGACTAAAAACAACCCGGTTCTTATTGGAGAACCCGGCGTGGGTAAAACTGCTGTGGTAGAAGGCTTGGCTCAGAGGGTAGTGAAAGGCGACGTGCCAAGCAACTTAGCTGACGTGAGAATCGTGGCGTTGGACATGGGCGCTCTGGTCGCAGGCACGAATTATAGAGGCCAATTCGAGGAGCGTGTGCAGGCAGTTTTGAAGGAAGTGGAAGAGAACCAAGGGAAAGTGATTTTGTTCATTGATGAAATTCACCTTGTTCTCGGTGCGGGACGAACCCAGGGGTCCATGGACGCCGCAAATCTGTTTAAGCCCATGCTTGCTAGAGGTCAGCTCAGGTGCATCGGCGCCACGACCCTCAAAGAGTACAGGAAGTACGTCGAGAAAGACACGGCCTTTGAGAGGAGGTTCCAACAGGTTTATGTGGGAGAGCCAAGCGTCGTTGACACAATTAGCATTCTGCGGGGGCTGAAAGAGAAGTATGAAGGGCATCATGGTGTTCGGATTCAAGACCGAGCACTGGTGGTCGCTGCACAATTGTCGAGCAGATACATAACTGGTATGGTGGCAATATGACTGTTTTCCCACTTTTTCTGCAGCATGACAGAATTCTCGTGTTCTTGTTGCTTAATCCAAAGTGATAACGTGGCTGCGAGTTTTACTCTTGTTCGTGTCAGGTCGTCATCTGCCTGATAAGGCCATAGATCTGGTCGATGAGGCCTGTGCGAATGTGCTAGTCCAGCTGGATAGCCAGCCGGAAGAAATCGAAAACCTTGAAAGGAAGAGAGTGCAATTGGAAATTGAGCTCCATGCTCTTGAGAAAGAAAAGGATAAGGCGAGCAAAGCTCGATTAGTGGAGGTAAGTAATATGATATGATGTGTACAAATGCCTGGCTAAAATTTGTCTCAAGAATACGTTATACCCGGCATTAATTTGATGCTAGGTCCGTATGGAGCTTGATGACTTGAGAGACAAGTCACAGCCTCTGATCATGAAGTATAAAAAGGAAAAACAAAGAATCAACGAGATCCGGCGGCTCAAGAGAAAGAGAGAAGAGCTTCTCTTTGCTGCCCAAGAGACCGAAAGAAGATATGACATAGCTAGAGCTGCTGATTTGCGGTATGGGGCGATCCCGGAAGCGGAACACGCTATTGCAGAGCTTGAAGGAAACGCTGAAGAGAGCCTGATTTTGACGGAGACCGTTGGGCCAGAGCATATAGCAGAGGTAGTGAGTCGCTGGACTGGCATACCTGTTACGAGGCTCAGCCAGAATGAGAAAGAGAGGTTGGTTGGGCTCGCAGAAAGATTGCATCAGAGAGTTGTCGGACAAAATCAAGCGGTCGATGCTGTTGCTGATGCTGTGTTGAGGTCGAGAGCCGGGTTAGGAAGACCACTGCAACCAACTGGATCATTCCTACTCCTGGGTCCATCTGGAGTCGGCAAGACAGAACTCGCAAAGGCTCTTGCTGAGCAGCTCTTTGATGATGAAAACCGAATTGTAAGAATCGACATGTCCGAGTACATGGAACAACATTCGGTCGCTCGTCTGATTGGCGCACCTCCTGTGTAAGCACGTTACTAAGCTTCAAATGCCATACCTCCATCTATGCAATTAATCTTAAGATGACTAGATGGCATTACCAAAACATGGTATAATGCAATTGCAGATATGTTGGGCACGAGCAGGGTGGGCAACTCACTGAGGCCGTGAGGCGGAGACCTTACAGCATTGTGCTATTCGACGAGGTCGAGAAAGCGCATGTATCTGTCTACAACACCCTACTCCAAGTTTTGGATGATGGAAGACTTACTGATGGCCAGGGCCGCACGGTCGACTTTCGAAATACCGTAATCATCATGACCTCGAACCTCGGGGCAGAGCACCTCCTGTTGGCACTTACAGGCAAGTGCTCAATCGAAGTCGCTCGCGATCGAGTCATGCAAGAGGTGAGTGACGTGACTCTCTCTCGGCAACAATATGCAGTTCGACTACTCGGGCTCGAAATCAGACAGTAGCAATCATGCTGTGTTGTGCTTTGGCAGGTGAGGAAGCATTTCAGGCCAGAGTTGGTTAACCGGCTTGATGAGATTGTTGTGTTCGATCCTCTATCACACAATCAACTGAGGAAAGTTGCCAGGTTGCAGATGAAAGAAGTGGCTACTCGGCTTGCCGAGAGAGGCATCGCCGTGGCAGTGACCGACGCGGCTTTGGGCTACGTCTTAGCCGAAAGCTACGATCCAGTTAGTACATAATCAAGACACTTGGTCTTGGACATGTTCGTTTCTTCTTGCGATCAAGTGCTCAATTTGAAATGCTAATGTGCGCAAATTTTTGGTCTTTCTTTCAGGTTTATGGTGCTAGACCCATCAGGAGGTGGCTCGAGAAGAGAGTCGTGACCGAGCTGTCGAGGATGCTCATAAGGGAGGAGCTCGACGAGAACTCAACTGTTTACATAGACGCCGCGTCACGTGGCGATGGCTTGGTGTACCGAGTGGAGAAGAATGGAGGGCTAATCGATCCAAAAACCGGGCATAAGTTGGATATACTCATTCAGGTACTGAATGGGCCTAAAAACGACACGGCTTGAGGGCCGGTAAGCAAAATCAAGATCGTGGAGATCAAAGACGACGAAGAAATGGATGACCTGAATCCGTGAGTAAAGAATCATCGAAAAGTGTTGCCAAATCTTTATATCGTTTTAACGTTGTCAAGATCAGCTATGCTTTTGGTACTGTTGGGCTTCTAAATATGCTCGTCATCCTTTTTTTTTTTTTTTTTTTTAGGTTTCGTTTATTGGCTTACAATGAATATATATTTTCTTTTAGATGATCTCGTATGTCATTTATAGAAATAATTGGAAAAAAAACTAATTTTGTCATTCATAAGAATATTTAAATATAATTACTGCAAATAAAAAAATTATTAATTAAATATTTTAAATAATATAAGCAATTAATTTTTAAAAAATTATTAAATTATTTATTTTTCGCGAAAGAAAGAAGATATATATTGTTTTATTTCACATTTATGATAAAGTGATGAGTGCAATCATATGGAAGAGGATTCCGGTCATGTTAAAACCCAAAAAATTTATTAAAAAGAAAAAGTGAACGTACAAAAATGGCATTATTGCAATTGAGTGGGGGACATAAATTGACTGACTGCTAATTTAAATTAGAGGGGCCCCAAAAGTTGATGTGTACTGGTTCGAAAAATCAAAGTAGCGTCCTCAACGTGCTGCCGAGAAAGAAAGTTTTAGATTTTGGTCCTCGCACTTTTAGTTAATTCGTAAAACTACGCTATTTTCCTGGATAATGTTATATCGAATTTCAGCTGCAAAAGGTGTGTATATATATATATGCATGTATTTTTTTTTTCTTTTGGTGAAAAGGAAAAGCTTGATTTTTCATGCTTAAAGCTACAAAAAGTAAGTTAGAACATGGAGAATACGTGCCTATAAGTGTATGATCTTGTGCCATATTAAGAGATAGAGGACGTGAGCATGTGCAAGTAATGTGTCTAAATTTGCTTACACGGGTCGGGAGAATCAAACCATAGGCGAATGCACGAGAAGTTCAATTTTTTTGTTTTAACTTCTTAATTCCTTGTGCTTTAATTTCATGTGTAGATTGTACGTCTTTAAAGAGAAGATCTTTTGTCCGATGGTAGACCGCTCTAGTCACCTTAATTAATAAATAGGTCCATGACTTGCGAGCCCTTCTACCTTCAAGTGGCATTGCTTGATCAGGATTTTTTCAATCCCTGTCTCATGAAAACTCTCCGTCGCTACATCCCGTGAAGGTCCAACCAACCATCGTCCTCCCTCACGGAGCGAGACCCTCTCGATTGAGAAAACCAAACATAAATGATGTACCCAAATAGTACTACTTCCAAATTCGTATGTAAATATTTAGTGCAGTTGAATTGTCGTTTAATGATTCTTTTGAACTCTTCACCTTAATTTGAGTACGATACCTACTTCATTAAGACTGCGCATGACAACGCTTCTTGGCTGGGGAAAAGTTTTTTTTTTTCAGAAATAGTTATTTTCTATTTCTAATCCAGGGAACAATTTTTGAGTAAAAAAACGCGTTTGGTAACTACATAAAATTTTTACTCTTAGAATAAAAAAAGAATAGAAATGCGTTTAGTAACGCAACAGTTTTTTTTTTTTTTTTTGTATTTATTCATTTTTTATTTTTGCTCACGGATCGCCGATGCCGCCGCCCGCCGCCGCCGCTGCCGGCGGTCGTCGATGGGCGAACGGCTGTGTGGTGGCGGCCGACGACCAGCGGGCGATGGCAACAGGCGGCAACAAGCAACGACAAGCGGCGGTCGACGGTGGCTTCGGACGGTTGAAGGTGGCCACGGCAAGAGAGAAGAATAAAAAAAAAGTTGGCTTATTTCTAAAAATTATTCTTGGGAACAAGAAGTAACTTTTTTTTGTTTCTCGTTTCTGCTCCAAATCTATTCCCATGCTAACTTTCTATTCCGGGGAATAGAAAAACAACTTGGCATTACCAAACGGATTTCTATTCTTTTTCTCCTTTTTGCATTATGTATCCGCAATAGTCTCATTCAGGTCATATTTTCTTTTAAAGAACCTATTCCTAATTTTCTATTTACAAACACAATCAAGAATATCATACTAAATGAAGGTTTGCAGATATAAAGCTGTCTAAATAATCTCCAATTTAAAAGGTAAAAACCAAAGAAAAAGGGGTGGCATGAGAAAAATCACACAAAATACGAAAAATAAAAGTCTGGGCCAAATTGAAATTTGGAAAGTAATCTAACGAAGTATTCCCATTCAGAAATGGATGCTAAGGGTTTGGGATAGAATTAAAACAGATTTGGGTTGGATATTTTTCTGATAGGATTAGAATGCCTGGATAAAAATTAAGGACTACTTTTTTAAATGGGATTTATTTTGTGGTTTGGCCTAAAATATATTCAATAACTCTACTTAGTTGTTCGATGCAGATCATTTTTAGGCAATTAGTGAGGATCGAATTGGACCAATTTTGTTATCAACCTCTACATCTCTGTCATTGTTCTTTTCACATCACGTAAGGCGGCGTCGGCGAACGTGGCCCTATTGCTCAATGTCAGCACGGCGAAGGCGTTGGGGCAGGTGATGTTGGGGAAGAGTGTGTACAGGGACGGCAAGGTCAGGGGCGACCCGTAGGCGGATGAGTCCAAGTCGATGGTGGTGGGAGATGATGGTGCTGGGTGGCATGCTCAACATCAGCGACTTCAAGCTGGTCCTCAAGCAGCTCGATCTCCAAAGGGGTCATGACCAAGATGAAGATGTAAAAAGCAAAACGTGCAATCCCATGATCTCCATAACCAGAACAAGAACACAGATAATTGAGTATAGGCTCAATGAGACGGCCTCCTCATCCTTAAGTGCTAGATTAACGCTTCTTTTGTGAGAATACTGGTGAGAATTAGGGTTAAAGAATAGACTTGAGTACTATTTATAGAGTTTCCAATCAGGCCATCTCGTTACGGGTCAAGCTCAACCTGGCCCACACTAGCCAACTCCATATTAGACTAATTAAGAAATCTTCTATCTCACCTTAGACCAACCTCCTAAAACGGTAAATTACACTATCAATTAATGTAGTCCACATTAGGAAAACTCTTACAGAAGAGGCTGCACGAAACCTTCTTGATGGCCATCGTGGAGGAGCACAAGGCCAGCATGGGCAGCGCTAGGAATAAGCACGATTACTTGTTGAGTACTCTGATCTCTTCGCAGGAAATTACTTGTTTCATCATGTGTAGTTTCGCAGAACATGTTCATGGCGGGCACCAACATTTCCTCTAGCACTACAGAATGGGCCATCGCCGAGCCCATTCGGCAACCCAGAATCCTGGCCAAAGTCCAGGAAGAAATTGACTCCTTGGTGGGACGAGACCTGATTGCGCTCGACCTGCCCCGCCTGACGTACCTCCAAGCCTTGGTCAAGGAAACCTGCCGGCTCCACCCGCCCACTCCTCTATCCACCTCACGATCGTGGCCGAGAGCTGCAAGATCAACGGCTACCACATCCCCAAAGGCGCCAAGCTGCTAGTCAATGTGTGGGCCATAGCCTGTGATCCTGACGCTTGGGCCGAGCCCCTGATGTTCCGGCCGGAGAGGTTCTTGCCGGGCAGCGAAGGGCCCAATGTCGATGCGAAGGGTAACGATTTCGAGGTCAGCCTGTTCAATGTCGGGTAGAGGATGTGCATTGGAATGAGCATGGGCTTAAGGATGGTCCAACTCGTGACTGCGATGTTGGCCCATGCTTTCGACTGGGAGCTGACCGACAGGGTCTCGCCGGAGAAGCTGAACATGGACGAAGCTTTCGGGCTCACCTCACAATGGGCCGAGCCTTTGTCCGTCCACCCGAAACCGAGACTCGCCACCCATTTCTAGAAGGCCTTGAATTGAAGAGCTAGTGGACACTGGCCCTATCTACATGTGGCTTAACAGGTTAAAGAGTAGAAGCTATAGATGAGGAGGTGGTATAACCTTCCATGCAACTGCTATTCAGTGTGTATGGTTCTGGGAAAATAAATCTAGTGGTTCTGGGAAAATAAAGGTAGTCAATATGCTAAGCTATGCCATCCCGTGTGTCATAGACACCGACTTTATTTCACAATTATGTGTAAGTTCATTTAAAGCATCCTATCGTGAATGATAGATTTTTTCGATAAACTATAATAACCTCAAATATTATTACAATTTTATAGTTCTTGTAACTAACTGCACAAATGCGCGGATCGCCATCTAATCAAAACCAAGCTAATATAGATTTCGTTTGTTTCGCGAAAAATGCGATATCTCCAAAAAGTGTTTTTCAAGAAGCCTTTTTAACGAAAATGATAATACTTTCCAGTGTTTGTCTAATACCTAAAAAGGAAGTATAAAACAGTTTTGGTCATTTGGTTTGGAAAACATACCTTATTCGGGCACTAATGACTTGCACGTGAGTAGTCGGGAAATTAAGCATAGGCACCGGGGCCTCGGGTTTGACCTCGATGGACCTTGACTAGAGCATGTACTTGATCCCAAGTTTGGGCTCTGATCCTGGGTGCTAGGGACCGAGGTACTAGCTCCAGGGTCTCAGGCACGAGCACCGAGCCAACCTTGATGGACTCGAGTCCAGCCTTAGTAGATAGAAACACAGGTACCAAGGTCCCAAGTATAGGCACCGAGGTCTTGGACTCGACCTCGATGGACTTTGACTCAGGCATCAAGGACCTAGTCATGGGCGCCAAGGTCCTAGGCTTGGCATCAATGGATGCGAGCTTGGCCTCAATGAACCTAGGCATAGGCGACAAATTACTCCCTTTCGGAAATAGATGCTAAAGGGTCAGCGATAGATTTGAAATAGGTTTGAAAGATTGGATACCTTTTAATAGGATTAAAAGGTCGGTATAAACTAGAAAATTACTGAGAAGTTGGGGTTTACTTTGTGATTTGGCCATAAATAAGATAAGTAACTCCTATTCATTGTTCAATGAATGGATCATTTTCAATCAATTTAATGGAATCTAATAAACCAATTTTGTCACCAACCTGTACATAGTCTTTCACATCACGTAGGGTCTTGTAATAGAAAAGAATTCGGTAGACATCACGTAATTTCAAGTTCTCCTTGGCACAAATCTTAAGCATGCTTCTATATTTTAGTCGATTCTCTTATGCGATGCTATCTATTTACTTATTTATCTTAATATAACACGAAGAGCCCGGGATACCCACACGTGCACTGGCACGTGCGGCCTCGACCGCCCTGATCCTGGGCCAACTGCTCAATGTGTGCACGGTGAACATGCCCGGGCGGGTGATGATGGGGAAGAGGGCGTTCGGAGACGGGAGCGGCAGGGGCGACCGGAAGGCGGATGAGTTTTGACGGTGCTGGTGTTGTTTACCAGAACATGTTCACGACGGGCACTGACATTTCCTCTAACACTACAAAATAGGCCATTGCCGAGCTCGTCCAGCAACCCAGGATCCTAGCCTGAGTCCAAGAAGAGACCGACTTCGTGGTGGGATGAGGCTGCCTCGTGACCGAGCTTGACCTGCCCCCGTCCGACGTACCCCCAATCTGTGGCTCCCCCCGACCACCCCTCTATCCCTCAGCGGATCGCGGCCGGGAGCCGCGGGATCAACGTCTAACACATCCCCGAGGGCGCCAGGCCTCAGTGAAAACTGAAAGTTGGAATAGTAAGGAAATAATGGAGAATATACAGAATTCTTGGGTGTTTATTCTTTGAATTGGAGGTGAAAACTGAAGAGACGAGAGAAAGAGAAATGATATGAAATTCTTATAATTTTTTTAGAAGAGATTCTTGTCAGTTCACTAAAAAGGATGTGAAAATATTCTCCCTCAAATTTTTTTTTTTTTTTGATGAAATATGAAGAAATTTTACACACATATGAAAAGATAAAATATTTCAAAACTTGAACTTTTTTTGTAGAGTTAAGATCAAAAAAATGTCCACGCTATTAGAAAATTAAAATCCATGATAGAGAAAATAAAATTATAAATTTACGAGTTTGTCCACCATAAATTATTTATAAAATACTTAATAGACACATCTCCCCGGAGAAGAAGGAAAGTAAAAAAAAATGCAATCCTTCAAAAGAGGAGGTCATCTTCACATTATACAATAAGGAAAGTGGTTGACAGAAGTTTGGACTGGTAGATGCAAAATCCTTCCTTTCGACTAAATTTAGGTTTTTTCTTTTTATTTTTTATGGCTCAAGCCTATTAACCAATGTACAAGATAAGCAACCGATTGATAGGCTTGCGTAGAGTTTAGGGATCTACCCCCTTACCTCACCTTAGGTGTAGAGAGCTAATTAGTACCAAAACATTGACATAGTATCTACCTTCGTTACTGACATGCCCCATCAATTCTCATCCAAGTTTTTCTTTCCGAATGAGTGAGAATATGGAAGGTGATATTGCGGGGTCTTCCACCCCAGAATGGATCTACCACCTGCTTCTTCTCCCTTCATTACTGACATGCCCCATCAATTCTCACCCAAACTTTTCTTTCCGAATAAGTGAGAATATGGAAGGTGATATTGCGAGGTCTTCCACCCCAGGATGGATCTACCACCTGCTTCTTCTCCCTTTATTACTGACATGCCCCATCAATTTTCACCCAAGCTTTTCTTTCCGAATAAGTGAGAATATGGAAGGTGATATTGCGGGGTCTTCCACCCTAGAATGGATGTACTACCTGCTTCTTCTTCCTTGAGTCTTTTAAGGATCTACTCATATTCATGACAGATCTCTTGGATAAGAAGAAAGAGAAAAGGATTGTGATGCCTTAAAAGCATGACATCAATTTCACGTTATACAATAAGGATGCGTCGCCAATGAAATCAAATAAAAAATTTACCTAAATTGAGTCAAAAGGAAGGATCTTGCATCTACCACTCCAATTCAACGTGGGTGACTTCTTGAGCAATTTATATGTAAAGGGAAAGGAGACAAAGGGGTCTTTCAACGGGCGACAAAAGAAAGGAAGCCCGAGGTTAACGGCGACATTGGGAGCCCGTTTCACATGCAAGAAGTTGATAAAGCAATTTTGCAAATCCATGAGGAGCATTAAGACGATTAAAATATCTCAAATTGCTTGTTAACGATATTTATATGGTTTTAATATTTGTATGGTCTCTCTCCATCAATCAATTTAAGTTTTTGGGTTGGATATTCTAATATGGTGTTAGAGTTAAGTTTTGTTTTGATTTATTTTGTCATGTGCAACCTTGTGCACATGGTCTGGCTCTACCAATTTAAATTTTAGGGTTGGCTCACAAGAATTACACAATGACTACAATTTTCCCTGGATTAGAGCAGATTTTTCGCGATGTGCAACCTTGTCAAAATGAAAACTCCAGATTTTTTTTTAAATCTTTGGAGATAGTGGTGGCTTTCTTGAATCGTCAAGGACCTTAGTCTGTATAGAAAACAACAAAGGCAAATATGGCTTAAAGGCAAGTTGTGGAGCCTGTCAAATGGTGATGTGTAGAGCGAGAGAGATGCAACAGCTATTCAAAGCGCATGCTTTCTATCCAACAGCAACATTACCTAACACTTGTTCACGCGTACACACAACCACTCGTAACGCACATACAAAATATCCTCTAACCTTGTCACTCCTCATTCCTCTTGTCACTAACCCACCCATCATAAGTCTCTAATCCTCTTAACACACATCTAAATGGTAACACTAATCCAAGAACACTCTCTCTTCTAAGGCTATGATGCCTCTCTCTTTTATTCTAGCCGCAATAGCAATATCCATCTTCCTACGCTCCCTCCTCGGCTACCTCACTCGGCCTACCCGTGCGCTCCCGCCGGGCCCAAAGCCATGGCCCCTCGTCAGGAACCTACCCCATCTCGGCCCCATGCCCCACCACTCCACGGCGGCCCTAGCCCGGTCCTACGGGCCGCTCCTGCACCTACGACTCGGGCTTGTTGACGTGGTAGTGGCCGCGTCAGGCTCCGTGGCAACCCAGTTCCTGAAGACCCATGACACCAACTTCTTGAGCCAGCCACTCCGCTCTGCAGGGAAGCACCTTGGGTACAACCATCAGGGCATAGTGGCCGTACCATACGGCTCAAGGTGGCGGATGTTGAGGAAGATAAGCTCCGTCCACCTCTTCTCCAGCAAGGCTCTCGACGATTTTAGGCATGTACACCAGGTGAGCCGTTCAGTGAGCTCCAGTTCATCTCTCTATATATGCATATATATGGACATGACTATGTAAATGAACGTGGAAATATATATACAGACACGGGCGATTGTGCTTGAAATCCGGTATGAATCAAATTTATATGAATGTATGCATAAAGAATTTACGATAAATGGTATTCTATTTCTTATAACTAAGATAAATGGAAACACTTGTATAAATGTGTTAATTAATTTGATGATGTACAAATTAAAATGAGTAGGGAAAAAAAAAGGCTCGATTAGTTTGCTTAAAAGAGAGCTGTAAACTAGAGAGAGATAAAACCCTTTCTTGGAAGAAGAAAAGGTATTAGATCTTCAAGGATCACCTGCTTATATGAAAAATGGTTTGATGTTGCTATATATATATCCCAGCTCCACTATGCGCTCACATGGAAAGAGCGAATATTAGCAGAAAAATAAAATAAAAATTGCATAGATGGTGTACATATATGTATACGGTGTTTGCTGAGGAATTTTTTTTTTAAAAAAAGTGCATATATGGCGTACTAATGTATCGAAAAATGTAAAATGTTGTTTATATTTAGGGATATGTGTATTAAAAATCCTAAAATTTATTGTGAAAGTATAATTGAGTTTTAAAATTTTCAAAAAGTGTATTCACATTCTAAAACTTGTCAACTTGATGCAATTACGTCATTTTATTAACTTTGTCCAACTAGGCTAACATCAAAAGTTAACGTGTCTTATTTTATTACTTTCTTAAAACATTAGCAATGGTGTGGCGCCACCTAAGTGCCACGTCAAAAAAAATCAAAATTTTTAAAGTTTCAAACCAAATTATATTAAAAAAAGTAGAAGTAAGAAAAAAAATGCACAACCTCGTACCAAGTGGCCAAGCCCTTCCTGATGGTCGTGGTGGTGGCAAACGCTTGGCCATAGCTGTTGGGGTGAGTTTGGATCTTTTTTTTTTATGGTTTTTATTTTATTTTTATTTTTAATCTAATTTAGTTTATACTTTTCAATTTTTGAATATATTTCCGGCTTGATATTTAGTAAGTGCCATGTCGTTGTCACGTGTCTTAACAAAGTAATAAAATATGATATATCAATACTTTTAATTAATCTAGTTGGATGAAATTAATAAAAGGACTTGATAATTTTTAAAATTTGATTGTACTTTTTTAAAATTTCAGGACTCCATTACAATTTGATGACTAGTTTTAGAACTTCCTATACACATAAGTTTTATATTTAATATCATAGAGAATTTCATCCTCTACTTAACTTTTTTTTTGTGGGGTTATTGTGTTTATCACTCACTCAAAAACTTACGTAAATTCCGCTCTCATTTTAAAAAGCTAGGATACAATCAAACAGAAGAACTTGATATCTAAAGGCCAAGTCGCAATAAAAATCCTTAGTTTTTCTCCATTTTTAAATTTTATGCACAACTTTTTAGGTTGTCAAAATAAATCCCCACCTTTTGAACTTATATCAAATACATCCCAAGGTCAGTTCCCCCCACCCCGCCGAACAAAACTATATTTTAATTACCATTTTGCCCTTTTTCTGCATAATTTATCCACAATATTCCCATCAAGGTCATACTTTTTTTAAAAAGAACCTCTTTCTAATTTTTTATTTACAAACATAATTCGAGAATATTATACTAAATAAAAAAAATTGGTATCATAATAGTTTTTGGACTATTGTGAGAATAATTGCATATTATGAGTCACAAACTTTTGAAAAAATGAACCTTATAATAATTTTTAATTATTTTTTTGCCCAAAATAGGTTGCTATTTCACAGTGGATTGACAATAGTCCCACAAGCATAGATCTCCAATGTAAAAGATAAAATCCAAAGAAAAGGTGTGGCAGGGGAAAAATTGCACAAAATATATGTAAGGGATAAGTGCACTAAAAGTCTCAAGAAAGTGTAATTTAGTTCTAAAATTTTCAAAAAATATAATTAAATATTAAAACTTGTTACAAAAGTGTAATGAAGTCCTAAAACTTTCAAAAAATGTAATAAAATCCTAAAACTTGTCTAATTAGTCAAATCAAATCATTCTTTTTATAATATTTTTTGAAATTTTTGGGACTCAATTGCACTTTTATGACAAGTTTTAGAGCTTAATTGCGTTTTTTGAAATTTTTAGGACTCAATTGCATTTTTTTTTTTTTGAAAATTTTAGAACTCAATTGCACTTTTGTGACAAGTTTTAAGATTTCTAGTACACTTATTCCTATAAATAAATAAAAGTTGAGGCAAAATTGGAATTTGGAAATAATCTAATGGATTATTCTCTCTCAAAAATAGATGCTAAAGGGTTTGGATAGATTTAAAATAGATCCAAAAGGTTGGATTTTTTCTTTTAATAGGATTAGAAGGTCGGGACAAAATTAAAAACTGCTGAAAAGGTTGGGATCCAATTTGTGATTTGGCCAAAAATAAAATGAATAACTCCATGTGGTTGTTCATTAAATGAAATTATATCAAGCAATTAGCAAGGATCCTTATAAACCAATTTTGTTATCAACCTCAACATCTCTATCATTGTTCTTTCCATCTCACGTTGGGTCAATTTAGTGGGAAGAATTCCATGGGCGTTACACAACTTCTGCGTTGCAATTTTATATTGTGCAGGAAATCACTTTTATATTAGACCTTGTCAAGTTCTCCTTGGCACAAATTTTATCCACTTTCTTCTATAATATATGAGGTCCTCTTTACATGATGGAAGGACTTACCATTTATCTCCTTATTTATTTCAATATAATAGGAAGAGGTTGCGATACTCATGCGTGCCCTAGCACATGTGGGCTCCGCCTCGGCGAACCTAGCCCAATTGCTCAATGTGTGAACGGCGAATGCGCTGGGGCGGGTGATGCTGGGGAAGAGGGTGTTGGGGGAGGGAAAGGGCCAGGGCGACTTGAAGGCGGACGAGTTCAAGTCGATGGTGGTGGAGATGATGGTGCTGGGTGGCGTGTTCAACATTAGCGACTACGTGCCGGCCCTCGAGTGGCTCGACCTCCAGGGGGTCGCGGCCAAGATGAAGAGGCTACACAAGCGCTTCGACGCCTTCTGGACGGTCATTTTGGAGGAGCACAGGGCCAACATGAGCAATAGTGGGAATAAGCACAATGACTTGTTGAGTACTTTGATCTCTTTGCAGGATGTTGCTGATGAGGAAGGAGGGAACCTCATGGATACTGAAATCAAAGCATTACTTCAAGTAAAATCTCTCCCTCCCTCCCTCCCTCCCTCCCTCTCTCTAAAACAGTACTTGCAGAGGTGAACATATAAAAACACCCCAATCGAAACTACTGAGAAAACCCTCTCGTCGAGAGCTCTCCTCTACCTTCTATGGTAGCTGCCCCCCAAACCCTAGTTTTTTTCTCGTTTTTTTGTCCGAAAACCCAAAACCCAAAACCTCGTGTGTAATCTTAGGTCTACTCTGCCCTTCCATTTCCTTGGATCGCTGATGATGTTGACGCCTTCACGCTGCGCGAGTTTCAACAGGTTTCGCTTTGTTGAATAGTTTCCTCTAAGGGATTTCTTCGAGGCTGTCTTTGAGTATCCTTCGAATGGGGTTCTTTTTCTTCTATACACGTCTGGATGGATATCTTCGATGGGATTTCTGCAGCGGAGAGAAGGCGAAAAGCGGCGAGCTTTGGTTATGATCTCTGGATCTCCTAGTGTTTTCATAATAGTTGCTTATTGGGGAGTTTTAAATGGATGAACCTGGGGGAAAAGACTGTCGTCTAGCCTTATTATGCGAGAGGCTTGGGAATCTGCAAACAGAGGTGGATGCCCTGCCTCGGGAAAGAGTCATTTCAGAGGAGATGCTAGATGAATGTAAACGTACGGTGTTCGGTAAATTGTACTCGGGAGGAAATATCAATTATCAGGCGTTTCTTACCACTATGAAGAAAGCTTGGAAGGTAGACTCTGTCAACTTTGCGCAGCGCGAATCAGATATTTTATCCTTTACCTTCGAGTCTGAAATGGACAAAAGCATAATATTAGTAAACAGTCCATGGTCCTTTGCGAGTAATCTACTGATACTTAAACCATGGCAGCCAAACAAACCTGCGCAATGTTACAAGTTTACAAGCTGTGAATTTTGGGTTCAAGTTCATGGTCTACCAATCGAATGGTGTAGTGAAGAGATTGTGTCTCATATTGCCCAAATAATCGGCTGTGTAAAGGAAGCAAAAGTGGAGAAAAAAGGAGTGGCTTTTCAGAAGGTGGGGAGAGCTAGAGTAGAATTGGACCTGGACAAACCTTTGAAACCAGGTATTTTATATAATTTGGGAGAGGAGAAAGTTTGGTTGGATTTCAAGTATGAGAGGCTGCCTAGATTTTGCTACTCCTGTGGAAAAGTTGGGCACTTTACAACAGGTTGTGAAGAGATTCCGTATGATGTGAACAAAATTGAAGATAGGAAGACAAATAGTTTTGGCAATTGGCTAAAAGCAGAGGCGAAGGAGAATAGCCCTTTTTGGGAGATATTTTATGATGAAAAGGTGGCTGAAGAAGAGGAGGAACTACAAGAAGACAGCGTCATCTCCTCTCATGATACTCAAATAGTTATCTTCACAAGAGAGCAAACAGAAGGAAAATCTACAGAACAAACACAATCTCTAAACAGGGCACAAATGGATGTAACTTTACCTGAACACCAAGTGGAACAGCAACAAGAGAAAGGAAAAGGCATTATGAATATAGATGAACCAGAACAGCAGTTTTAGCCGACTGTCATATCCTCTTCTTGGACAAAAAAATCAGGATTAAAGAAGGAAAGCAGGATTGTAAAAAACTCACCAGCAAAGAAGTTAAAGAGGTATACTCCTTATCACCCTTTAGTTGTAGAGTTGGCAAGTTTGGATGAAGCGAATTTGCAGGATACTCCTATCAGTCTTTCAGAAGAAACTATGGGAAGGGCTTTGGTGGCTAGCCCAAATAAGCCACCGGGTTACAAATGAGGGCTATTTGTTGGAATTGTCAGGGTTGGGCACACCACTGACAGTCCAAAATTTGAGAGCCATGGTGGCTCAGGAAAGGCCCAATTTAATCTTGCTAATGGAAACAAAAAACAAAGAAATAGTGATAACTCGTCTTAGAAGATAGCTGAAGTTTAAAAATAGTTTTGTGGAGGAACTGAAAGGAATTGCAGGGGGGATGGCGGTGTTATGGAATGAGGAAATGGCTGTGGAGGTGGAATTAAGCTCTCAAGAAATGCTTAATTTGATCTGTGTTGATTATGAGAGTAGGATAAAAATGCGGATAAGTTGTCTGCATGCTCCAAACATATATGGGGAAAGATTACAGCTATGGGAGAAACTGAGACAGATAGCTTCTTTTAATACACTCCCATGGGTGTGCATGGGGGATTTCAATGAAGTACTTTATTATTGGGAGAAAATGGGAAGAAGGATGGCAGAGATTAATAGAATGCAGGCATTTCAAAGTTGTATCCATGATTGCTCGTTAATGGAAATAGAATGTAAAGGGTGCACGTTTACCTGGTCTAATAATAGAGAAGGGGCTGATTTGGTCAAGGAGAAACTGGACAGAGTGTTTTGCTCGATGGATTGGCGGCTCATGTTCCCGGAAGCTGAAGCCTTTGCTCTACCAGCTGTGGGGTCCGATCATAGTCCGCTCCTTTTGGTGAGTAGTGCTGAATCTATCAAAAAAAGAAAAGATTTTCACTTCGAGGCCTTTTGGGTTGAAGATAGTGAATGTAGGGAGATAGTTAAACATGCATGGCAATCTCAACCTTGTCTCCAAGGAGGATTGACAGATAAATTACATTCCACCAGCCAAGCATTAAAAGTATGGAGTAAGAGGAAATTCCCCAATAATAATTTCCGTATTACAGCACTAAAGAAGGAGCTTCAATCCCTAACAAACAGCCACAGGAGTTATCAAGAAACAAACAGGGTAAAGCTTATAAAAGAAGAGCTAGAAACCTTATGGCGTAGAGAGGAAATGTTTTGGGGTTTGAGATCACGAGTCAAATAGCTTCGTTGGGGAGACAAAAATACAAAGTATTTCCATGAAGCAACGATCCAAAGGAGACAAAAAAAAATAGAATTAATATGCAGAAAAATGCAAAAGATCAGTGGGTCAGGGGAAAACAGCAACTTCAGCACCTCACCATGTTTTTTTTTCAAGGAGCTATATACTTTGGTAGGGCCTCGCAACTACCTCCCAGTACTGGATCAATGTCCTACACTAATCGGAAATGATATAAATGAATGTTTAGTGGCGGAAGTAACTATGGAAGAAATTCATGCTACTGTGTTTCAACTAGGAGCTCAAAAAGCTCCTGGTTCAGACGGGTTAAATGGACTTTTTTATCAGCATCACTGGGATATAAGAAATCCTGATATGTTGGAGGAAGTTCGAGGTTTTTTTCGTTCGGGAGTGTTGGAACCAGACCTTAACAGAACACATATTACTTTAATACCAAAGATCCCCCACCCAGAAAGACTTGATCAATATCGCCCTATTAGCCTATGCAATTTTGCATACAAAATAATATCCAAAATCTTAGCAAACAGATTGAAAAGATGGCTGCCTATGCTGATTTCACTGGGATATAATAAATCCTGATTGTGATTTTTCATAATATATCCACATCTTGTCTTATCAACCTCATAGTGCATATTATTTAATGTTGGAAATTTGTCAATGTCAAATTAAGTAATATGATTCATCTCAGCGAAGAATCACTAAAGTGGGTCCAAATCTTTATCTCACCTGAGGTCTACGCCCGTAGAGGACACAATTTTCTCCTTTCAAGCGCCGGAAGCCCTTTGGTCAAGATACACCCAGTCGCGACCCGAGCGACCAGACATAAAGGACAATGCTTAAGGCAGCTTTCTTCACGGGCCCGTACCGTCGATGCATGTCTCAATCTTGGAAGTTAACGGTTTTGATGTGATAATATAAGAGCAATTAAATGTCAAAATGTGAGCGAAAATAGGAAATTTTCAAATTATTTTAATATATTATAATGAAAAGTATATCGGCCTATTTATAAGTCTATAAAAAACTATCTAAGGTCAAATATATCAATCAAAATATGTATAATCAAAAGAGATATTGCACAATCTTAAGAGATATAGAAAATCAACCGAAATATTTTAATTATATATAATATAAAAAAATATTCTAAAAAATTATCCAAATTATCTCTAAGAGGAGCTTAGCACCATCCGGTCGATTCTGTCTAGCCCAAGACCTTAACAAGCTTGGCCATGCTTTTTCTTGTCTATGTGGAATAATCTCGCCTTTTGTTTTCCCTTTCGTATTCTTTGGTTATGTTAGGATTGGAAATTCTAGTTCGGAGTAAAAAAGCCATTGAATTGGTCTATGTCTTGCGCGTACCAATTGTAGTATTTTGAAATGAACTTGAATTCAACATAGGGAAAAAAATTCAAGAATTCTTTATTCTTTCTTCAGCATAGCATAGTTTAATAGATTTTTTTTCGGAACGTTCATCCAAGCTAAAGTATGCATGTATGGAGAATCCATACAACAAAAATCTTTTTGTATGGGTATACCTGCATGAACTAGGTTTTGGTATAGATTTTTGGCATACTTTATCATCCCATAAATAGAAATTCGAGATATATTTCAAAAACAAAGTTCTTCTAAACGGGTCGGGCCCGACTGCCAGCTCAGCATGTCCAGGCCCACTTAGAAGAGCGAGCCCACCTAGTTGGCCCATTTGATCGGACAGTCTACGTGGACTGAGAAAATATTGGCTGGTCCCGGACCGCCAAGTCAGCGTAGTCTCCAACCACTCAGGAAGCGACACGTGGAGGTGTGGGGCCGCCTCGCAAGCAAACAAATTTATGCACAAAAATAATTTCATTTCTCTCTCACTAGCCTGCACACACTAGCCCCCTACGCTCGCTCTCTCTCTCTCTCTCGTGCTCTGCACACAATTATTTCTCTCATATTCTCTTTCCTTCGTTGCCTCTCCAAGGAAGAGGTAAAAAAAACCTCTTTCCTCTCCAGCAAACACTTCCAAAATTTGAATCTCTTTCTTCCTCTCAAATTTGGCTACTTAACGCTTGTTGCTTCTCTGACGTTCGTCAAACAGCCATTCCCTTGCCGTAGCCGACGAAGCACATTATCGCGCGCCCGAAAAGGAGTGAAGCAGAGGAGCGTTCTCGAAGTTCTTCAAGAGCAAGTACGAGCTTGGGGACAAGCTTGGGAAAGGGCATTGAAGAAGAGGCATTTCTTTTAGAAAAGAGAAGTTTGGAGTATTGGCCAGGCAACTCGTTTGGCTTCTTTCCTTGTCCATCGCCGATTGCCACCGCCAGTTCTTGTGCAATTTTACTGCTCAAGAATGGTTAGCTGATGTTTACAAATGGTGATGGTTAAGGGCCAAAATTAGAAATCCACTGTAACCGAAGGCGGTGGCTCCCAAGGAGAAGGTGTAAGAGTTTACCTAATGTGGACTACATTAATTGATATTGTAATTTACCATTTAACATTTACCGTTTTATGGGGTTTGGTTGTCAAGATGATATCTTGCTTGCTAGTAATGACATTGGTTTACTACATGAGACAAAGCGGATGTTATCGAAAAATTTTGATATGAAAGACCTTGGTGAGGCGTCTTTTGTTCTTGGCATTCTTTTTATGTTGTTTTGGTAATCAGTAATCGGGGTGCACAAGAGATGATTTCTTCTATATTATGAGAAGTTTCTTATGTTGCTATGATCGGTGATCTCATTGAAGTCTGAATTTTAGGTTCTTTATATATATATATGATTATTTTTTATAAAGCAATATAATTAGTATGATATGTGATTTTGGTGATATGATGCCCCTATTACTGAAGTTAAAATCACATGTATATGGTGTATGTGAGAAGTAAAGTTTATATCCCTGATATGAGAGAATTTCAATGATTTAATTGAGTAGTGACCGCCAAAGTGGCATGCTTGATTGGGTTTGAGAAATTTCGGTCTTTTATGATTATTGAGATGTCTCCTGGTCTAATGCATAGTCATACTCCCAAAGGAGGTGATTGTGTATTAGTTCATGGAGGGATATATGATGGTGTGGTGGGGGAGTGGCTGATTCTAGTGATTCATATGCCGAAAGGTGATGAATTCACGAAGAATCGGAATATATTCTCATAACCGCTATCATGTGGGGAGTGTATAACTGCATGTCATGTATTCTGCCCAAATGTGATTATATGATTATGCGTGTAACTCTCTGGATGTGTACTTGTACGTCAAGTTACACGGTGCTCATATGATGCTAATTATATACATTGCTTGTTTTTCAGTCACATTTTCTGTAATTTATAACTCTACTATTATTGAGGTTTTTACTGTTTCAAATTTTAAGTTGTGGACATATAATTTACTGCCTGAGAAAAGAGCAATAGAATTTGATTATTGTCAATGAAGCGTTCCATTCAGGAACACTTGAAAAGGGATTCCAAAGGAAAAATTGAAAAGTTTAAAGCCAGACTGGTAGCTAAGGGTTTCACTCAAAGAGAAGGAATAGATTATGAAGCAACTTTTTCTCCAGTTTCTTCTAAAGATTCCTTCAGAGTGATCTTGGCATTGGTAGCTCATTTCGATATGGAGTTACACCAGATGGATGTTAAGACTGCTTTTCTAAATGAAGACCTTGATGAAGAGATTTATATGGTGCAGCCTGAAGGTTTTGCAGTAGATGACTCAAGTAAACTTGTGTGTAGACTGAAAAGTCTTATTCATGGTTTTAAACAAATTTCCAGAAAATATTATTAAAGTTTCATAGTGTTATTATTTTGTTCAATTGGGAACAAAGTAATTCAATATACTACAAGATCAGTGGGAGGAAATTTATTTTTCTCATACTCTGTGGACATGATATTTTGCTTACAAGCAGTAACCTTGATGTATCTTTTGTCATTTGCACTGAGGTATGTAAAGATTGTTTTTGCCATATTGTATTAGATTTTCTCGGAGAACATTTGCTGATTGTATCTTGAAAATATTCAACATACATCATTGCAAGCTAGGAATTGCTCCTGTTGTTAAGGGTGATGGACCGAATCTATCACATTTTCCTTATTTAGATATTGAGAAAATCTAATTAAATGATGTACATTGTGTTAGTGCACTTAAAAGTATAATGTATGCTCGAATTTGCACTAGACTAAATATCATCTTTGTGACGAGACTTCTAGGCAGATATCAGTCAAATCCAGGACGTGATCACTAGGTTGCTGCTAAGAAGGTTTTGAGGTACTTAAAAGGACAAAAGATTATATGCTAATTTACAGACATGTTTAATTCTTGCAATTAGTAGGGTATTTAGATGTAAATTTTGCTGTCTATTATGATGACAAAAGATCAATAACAGAATACATATTTATGTTAGCAAGAAGTGCAGTACATAAAGTTCTATGTTAGCAAGAAGTGCAGTAAATAAAGTTCTATGTCATCTTCTACTATGTAAGCAATGCTAGTAACATTTTTTTTTTTTTGGTTGTTACTTGGGCTATTAAGCTCCGGAACCTCATTAAGGAGTTGACCGTTTTTAATATTATGGATTGGCCCATACGGTTGTATTGAGATAACAAATTTATAGTATTATTTATTTACTATAGAGGTCTCAAGGTGTCTAAATATATGGTGGTCAAAATTTTTGACCAAAAGAAAACGGTATAGAAAGGTGACGTAATAAATATAATATATTTTCACAGATGATATGGTTGCAGATCCACTAATTAAAGGCCCACGTCCATGTATATTTGAGCGACATGTCATTAGCATGAGCCTAGGAGCATCATGAGATGCTGTTGTTTAGTAGGAGCTATTTTGGCTTTACTCTGAAAAAGGTTTCATCTGTGTTCATTACACTTTGTAACAGTTTGATATGTATCAACTTTTGCATTCAATAAAATATTTTTGAATGTGTTGTTATGTTAAATACAGATTGATAAAGTCTCAAGGTACTGTATAAACATTGAGTGAAGGCTAGGGGCATCAAGTTATTAGCCTTGTGCATATGTCTTGTTATACATAAAGGAAGGTTAACCGTAAGGACAAAACATATGTGGGTTCATTGGAACCATAAAGCATTCTCTAGTGGTACAAGTTTTGTGACACCTAAGGTAAGATCTAGTGGTACAAGTTTTCTGACACCTAAGGTAAGAGAATGGTGACTAACAAATGGGATCTCTCTATGAGAGATATTATCCATTTGACACGCTACCATATTGAATCCATATCAATAAAGTTGAGAACACTTGTGACCATGGAAGGCTCTGTGTGTATACATGCAATTACCGCCATGATTCGGTGTTTAAGACTTTATGGGATATGATTGACTATTAAGAATTATCTCTAGACCAAAGTGCCCACATACAGTACGATTTCAATTAATATAGTCCAAGTGGGAGAATGTAAGAGTTTACCTAATGTGGATTACATTAATTGATATTGTAATTTACTATTTAACGTTTACCGTTTTACGGGGTTTGGTCTAAGGTGAGATAGAAGATTTCTTAATTAGTCTAATATGGGCTAGCTAGTGTGGGCTGAGTTGAGCCTGGCCCGTAATGAGGGGGACTAGCTAGAAACTCTATAAAAAGTGCTCAAATCTCTCCTCTAACCCTGATTCTCACATGTATCATTACCTAAGGAGTGTTTTCCTAACACTAAACGTGGGGTGGTTGTCTCATTGAGCTAGTGATACGGAGGGTAATAGAGGAGAAGGACTTGCGCGTGGAACATTGTGTTTCCGCTTCCGCTTCAAGTACAATGGATCCTAAAACAGGTGCGTAAATCTTTCTATTCAATTATGCATGTTCTTGTTATGGTTATGGAGATCTTGGGGTTGCACAATTTGCGTCTTACATGTGGTATCAGAGCAACCGTAACCCTAAAACTTGAACGCATAAAGTTTTTGTCATAATTTGTGATTTTCGAGATTTTTTGCTCAATAAAAATAAAATTAAATCACAAATTCGGACTGGGCTCGATGAGACAAGCAAGACGATCGGCGGCGCGTCGCCGGAGGAGGCCGCACGCACCCCCACGCGCCGCCTGGGCGTTGAACGCGCGCCGCGCGTGAGCTCCACGCGCCACGCACTCAGGAGGTGCGTGTGGGCGCGTGGAGACTCCGATAGGCGCGTGGCTGGCGGCGTTGGATTCATATGATCTTCCTCTACGTCGTGATGTATTTATTTTATTTTTTTGATTATTTTATGGATGTGAAAATACATACAAAGCCCTAAATAAGTGTATTTTTAGTGTATTTTTGCGTATTTTTCTTGTATTTTATGTGATTTTGGAAATACAAGTGTTGGGTTATAGGTATGTTATCATATAAATAGTATAATGGTGTGATTCATTAATAAAAATTAAAAGTTATCGTGAACTAAAGCTGGCTTAGTGAGATACAACCATTATGGGATAGTATTTGAACTATGTATTGAGGTCATGAGAAATAGTAAAAGTTATGGAAAAATTTTGATATGAAAGACCTTGGTGAGGCGTCTTTTGTTCTTGGCATTCAATGGATCCTAAAACAGGTGCGTAAATCTTTCTTATCTATTATGCATGCTCTTATTCTAGTTATGGAGATCGTGGGATTGCGTAATTTGCATCCAACAGAAGGTTGTTAAGCAACTGTGAAGCCGAAAGCTACGGTGGGTGTGAAGCTTAGAAGCCGAAGTTGAAGCCCGCAGCAAAAACAATGAAGACTTCTGCAAAGGCGATGCCCATGAAGAAAGCTATGAAGAAGGTTGCTGCCGTGAAGGTTAAGAAGAAACCGATGAAGAAGCCGAAGAGCGTGAAGCTGCTGGTGAAGAAGGCCAAGAAGGGGGTCTGTGCTGTGTAGGGGACGAGATTTTAGACGATTATCTGGTTGTGTATAGAAATTAGTTTGGTAACAATTGACATAGCCCTTTTCTTTTTTTCTTTTTCTCTTGATTTTTAAATCATGCTAAATCTATTCTTGTTAGCGCCACGTTTCTATGTAAGCTTCTAGGGGAGATTTTATTAGATGGTTGTGTTTGATAATGGGGAATCGAAAAGCTCTGAGTCGTGTGATGCTCCAATGGCAGTTTCTTCCTTTGGGTCTGGCCTTCTTCTCCTTTCTCGCCACACGCTAACTATACTTTTATTCTTGGCGATGTAAAATGAATAGAGTCATTAGTTAATCTCACGTAAGAGATTCCAAGTGAAATGGTGTATTGGTGTCTTGTGTACCAGACGAAACTAGATCCACAGATTGTTCGTCTGTATCTCTCTTTTGCAGCAATTTCTCCAACCATAGAAAAAAAAAAAAAAAAGAATTAAGCTTCCGCATCTATTTTGACAGCAGAAGAGAAGTGTGGAGGGGAAGAATAAGAAACTTTTCGCAGCGCATTCGTTCTAAACTTATCTGAAGGCAGAATGCTTCTTGAATGTTCCATCTTCCTTTGAAGCTCTCGGGGATTTCATTTTCAAATATTTGAAACCTCCAAAAACTCTAAATGGGTTGGAGAAACCACTAACTTATGGTGATTCTGCATTGTTTTCATTCGGGTTCTCTCTGTCAGGAATTATATCAAGTTCAAACTTGCTCCCGAAGAACTTTGAGAACCCGAAGCTCTGTTGAGAGCGGTCACCGGCTCCTCTGCCTCTGCCTCACTCCCTTTTGAGCGCGCAAGGGGCAATCTTAATGTGCTTTGTCGGCGATGGCAAGGGAACAGCCATTTGACGAACGCCGGAGCAGCAACAAGCGCGAAATAGTCAAATCTAAGAGAGAAGAAAGAGATTCAATTTTTGAGAGCATCCGGTTCTCGGTAGAGTAGAGAAAGGAGAAGAGAGGAAAGAGGTTTGCTCTTCGTTCTTCTTCTTCAGACAACGAAAGCACGAAGAAGAAAGAGAATATGAGACAAAGAAATAAATGTTTGCAGAGCATGAGTGAGAGGAGCGTAGGGGGCTAGTGTGTGCAGGCCAGTGAGAGAGAAATGAAATTATTTTTGTGCATAAATTCGTTTGCTTGCGAGCCGGCCCCCATACCTCCACGTGTCGCTTCCTGAGTGGTCGGAGACCATGCTGACTTGGTGGTCCGGGACCACCCAATATTTTCTCGTCTACGTGGGAAGGGCAACAAGCTTCCAAAAGTTTCAACGCTTTGTCGTCTTCCTCTCGCTCTTTGCCGCACCGAAGCACCGCCACCTTTTCGCGCTTCCTCACGCACTCCGGAAGGAGGAGAACGCTGGAGGAGGCCAAGCGTCAAGCAGCGGGAAAACCAGACGAAACCCAGATCGAATTCTAGCCTTCTCGGCGCGGATTTGGCAGGTACTGCTGCATGGAGCTGATCAAGCTCGTGCTCATGTCTGCCTCTGTTTTGCTTCGTTGGTTATGCCCACGTGCGTGTTTCTGTGTGTGCTTGTGGGTGACTGTGCTTGTCGACGATTACGAGGAATAATGTTGTCATCTTTTGCTGAGAGAATTCTGGTCCAGTTTCGTTCCAAATCTAGTGGTTTGAGGGTTAGAGTAGTATTGGGTTGTCGCTTGTTGTCTGCTGTTGTTATTCGTTTGGTGGGGAGGGGTTTCTTGATTCGCTGGTCATTGATATTTCACTCGATCAGCGGGATGATTCTGACATTGGCATGGTGTTTATAGCCTCTGGAGTGGCAGGATGAATCCTGGGAAGATCACCCTCAAGACGAGCGAGGCGCTGGCAGTGCTCGCGTGCAGGCGGCGAACGCTGGCCGTGCGCAGTTCACTCCTCTCCATCTTGCGGCAAAGTTGGTCTTGGACCCGACCGGGATCTTCAATCAGGCGATCACCAGCGTCGGCGGGGAGAACGCCGCGAAAGCGGTGGAGAGGGTACTGAACCAAGCCCTGAGGAAGCTTCCGTCGCAGAGCCCACCGCCGGACAAAGTCGCTGCGAGTTCTACTTTGATTAAGGTGATAAAGCAGGCTCAGGCCGCTCAGAAGGCGCGGGGGGACTCTCACTTGGCCATTGATCAGCTGATCTTAGGCCTCCTCGAGGACTCCCAGATCAGGGACCTGCTTAAAGAAGCGGGGGTTGATCCGGCGAGAGTGAAGTCCGAGGTCGAGAAGCTGCGCGGCAAAGAAGGAAGGAGAGTGGAAAGTGCCTTGGGGGACACCGCTTTCCAGGCATTGAAGACTTACGGAAGAGACCTGGTCGATGAGGCTGGTAAATTGGACCCTGTCATTGGTCGTGATGAGGAGATTAGGAGGGTTGTGAGTGTTAAGAACATGAGAACTTATTATGCTGCTATGGAGTCAACGAAGGAAGATAATGAAAGCATTGCAGAGACAAAGACTGCTGTCATTGAAAAAGGACAAAAGAAGCGAAGTGCACAAGTCAGGGCCAGGGATGTTATCAGCCGTGTGTCTACACAATGCGATGGAAATAAGTCGGTGAAAACAGCACGTGCCATGTGCTCAAAAGGAGAAGAGAAGTTTGTTATTAGTTCAGTTTTTTGATGTATAACAGAATAGATGAGTTTTCGGCTGTTCTGTTTTGAATATAGCTGTTTCTTTCTTTTAGCTTCCGAGGTATAAAAGAAGAGCTTCACCCTCTTCTTCTTCATTGAGTCAATGTAACAGAAAAGTAAGAAACAGAGGTAGAGCACACCATTGAAATGTGCTCTGTATTGTATTACAGATTCTGTGAAAATACAAACAAGAAGAAAGTTTCATAATCTTTCTTCAAGTGTTTGTTCATCTTGTTCATCTTCACAGTGAGAATCCTCTCAAGGAGGACTAAAAACAACCCGGCTCTTATTGGAGAACCCGGCGTGGGTAAAACTGCTGTGGTAGAAGGCTTGGCTCAGAGGATAGTGAAAGGCGACGTGCCAAGCAACTTAGCTGACGTGAGAGTCGTGGCGTTGGACATGGGCGCTCTGGTCGCAGGCACGAAGTATAGAGGCCAATTCGAGGAGCGTGTCAAGGCAGTTTTGAAGGAAGTGGAAGAGAACCAAGGGAAAGTGATTTTGTTCATTGATGAAATTCACCTTGTTCTCGGTGCGGGACGAACCCAGGGGTCCATGGACGCCACAAATCTGTTTAAGCCCATGCTTGCTAGAGGTCAGCTCAGGTGCATCGGTGCCACGACCCTCGAAGAGTACAGGAAGTACGTCGAGAAAGACGCGGCCTTTGAGAGGAGGTTCCAACAGGTTTATGTGGCAGAGCCAAGCGTTGCTGACACAATTAGCATTCTGCGGGGGCTGAAAGAGAAGTATGAAGGGCATCATGGTGTTCGGATTCAAGACCGAGCACTGGTGGTCGCTGCACAATTGTCGAGCAGATACATAACTGGTATGGTCGCAATATGACTGTTTTCCCACTTTTTCTGCTGCGTGACAGAATTCCTGTGTTCTCGTTGCTTAATCCAAATGATAATGTGGCTGTGAGTTTTACTCTTTTGTTCATGTCAGGTCGTCATCTGCCTGATAAGGCCATAGATCTGGTCGATGAGGGCTGTGCGAATGTGCGAGTCCAGCTGGATAGCCAGCCGGAAGAAATCAAAAACCTTGAAAGGAAGAGAGTGCAATTGGAAATTGAGCTCCATGCTCTTGAGAAAGAAAAGGATAAAGCGAGCAAAGCTCGATTAGTGGAGGTAAGTAATATGATATGATGTGTGCAAATGCCTGGCTAAAATTTGTCTCAAGAATACGTTATACCCGGCATTAATTTGATGCTAGGTCCGTATGGAGCTTGATGACTTGAGAGACAAGTCACAGCCTCTGATCATGAAGTATAAAAAGGAAAAACAAAGAATCAACGAGATCCGGCGGCTCAAGAGAAAGAGAGAAGAGCTTCTCTTTGCTGCCCAAGAGACCGAAAGAAGATATGACATAGCTAGAGCTGCTGATTTGCGGTATGGGGCGATCCCGGAAGCGGAACACGCTATTGCAGAGCTTGAAGGAAACGCTGAAGAGAGCCTGATTTTGACGGAGACCGTTGGGCCAGAGCATATAGCAGAGGTAGTGAGTCGCTGGACTGGCATACCTGTTACGAGGCTCAGCCAGAATGAGAAAGAGAGGTTGGTTGGGCTCGCAGAAAGATTGCATCAGAGAGTTGTCGGACAAAATCAAGCGGTCAATGCTGTTGCTGATGCTGTGTTGAGGTCGAGAGCCGGGTTAGGAAGACCACTGCAACCAACTGGATCATTCCTACTCCTGGGTCCATCTGGAGTCGGCAAGACAGAACTCGCAAAGGCTCTTGCTGAGCAGCTCTTTGATGATGAAAACCGAATTGTAAGAATAGACATGTCCGAGTACATGGAACAACATTCGGTCGCTCGTCTGATTGGCGCACCTCCCGGGTAAGCACGTTACTAAGCTTCAAATGCCATACCTCCATCTATGCAATTAATCTTCAGATGACTAGATGGCATTACCAAAACATGGTATAACGCAATTGCAGATAT
Source organism: Eucalyptus guilfoylei (assembly GCA_016097605.1). Lineage (NCBI taxonomy): Eukaryota > Viridiplantae > Streptophyta > Magnoliopsida > Myrtales > Myrtaceae > Eucalyptus > Eucalyptus guilfoylei. The sequence goes on from CM027861.1 coordinate 3,959,332, forward strand.
GTCGGGCACGAGCAGGGTGGGCAACTCACTGAGGCCGTGAGGCGGAGACCTTACAGCATTTTGCTATTCGACGAGGTCGAGAAAGCGCATGTATCTGTCTACAACACCCTACTCCAAGTTTTGGATGATGGAAGACTTACTGATGGCCAGGGCCACACGGTCGACTTTCGAAATACCGTAATCATCATGACCTCGAACCTCGGGGCAGAGCATCTCCTGTTGGCACTTACAGGCAAGTGCTCGAACGAAGTCGCTCACGATCGAGTCATGCAAGAGGTGAGTGACGTTACTCTCTCTCGGCAACAATATGCAGTTCGACTACTCGGGCTCGAAATCAGACAGTAGCAATCATGCTGTGTGGTGAGGAAGCATTTCAGGCCAGAGTTGGTTAACCGGCTTGATGAGATCGTTGTGTTCGATCCTCTATCACACGATCAACTGAGGAAAGTTGCCAGGTTGCAGATGAAAGAAGTGGCTACTCGGCTTGCCGAGAGAGGCATCGCCGTGGCAATGACCGATGCGGCTTTGGGCTACGTCTTAGCCGAAAGCTACGATCCAGTTAGTACATAATCAAGACACTTGGTGTCACACCCCAAAACTACGAAGAATGGGGATGACACGGCCGTCCTTCCACACGAAGAACGCAGCCTCAAACACAACCAACAACCTGATATCAACTTTTATATATCTCAAACCATATATACATATCGATAGACCAACAGATTGGTTGCAACATCGAAGTTTCTATAATTCACCAAAAAGAAATATACAAATAGAACTCAGACAATTCAACCACTAGCAAGGAATGTGTACACCACTTCCTTTGACCATACCCAAAAATAGAACTCCCCAAAAAGTTTCCCACCGACGGCGCACTCGCTCTATTCGCCGCTAACCGAGGAACAGATTAAAGGAGGAGTGGAATGAGCAACAACAGCTCGTGAGTAGTACATATCTTCTAAGCAGATCGAACAACCACTATGCATGCATACAAAGCAATACCAAACTTCATAACGCCAACTCAATATATAAAATACATATCAAATCATATAAGAGTTATTTGATATCATCAAAGCTTTATACTAATATGGAAAACTCATTTAAATCACCATAAAAAGTCAAGTATCAATGGTCAAGTCCATTGAATAATCTCCATCAAATATCACATATCAATGGTCCATCCATTGACTAATCTATTGCTCAATATTCCACCATGGTCACGACATAACGCCTTGTGACAAGGCGACCAAGATTCTCCCCTTGGCAAGGTCTCCACCTACAAAGCCGATGGCTTTGGTGCAAGGATATCCTAAACCCGGTATGCATACCCCAAAACCCCTCACCGGGTTCACGAGTCATATTGAGCATAAAAACCATCATCCAATACCGTAAATCCAATCCATAAATCAATATCTTAAACCAAACAAATAACAATTGCAGCATAGCCCATCATCCATTTCATATTAATTTCATAAATCATTATAAACATTTCCATAAATCAATCGCAAAGCAATTTCATATATATATTTCTCCACTTACTTTGTATAACACGCTTTTCAAACATTCATAATCAACCAAAGAGTAGCAATTGCTCGATCTGGATATTATGCAATAAAAATGCTCTCCTCAATTCAATGTATATACATATATACTTCAAGACGTGAATTTTTCAAAACCAAAGAAGATATAGTACCACTCACCTCGTCGTCTACAACCAAACGACGAACGATACCCGTATCGTCGAACTCACGGCCCTATCAAATAATCGAGGAATAATGTTAAAATCTAATAAAACTCTATCTCAACTATGAAACGACTAAATTACACCTTAACTCTAACAAGAGGACTTCTACGCGCTAACAAATCGCATAACTAAGGCGATTGATCGAACTATTCGCAATACGGAGATTTAGCGCAAAACTTGATCATGCCATAACTTTCTCCTCCGAACCCCGATCCGAACGTATTTATAGTCAATAGAGAGCCCTTGACAAATATTACAAGAATCCCAACTTCACCGTCCCAAAATCAAGTCGAAAGGTGACAAAATACAGGCCCAAAGCTGCTGGACGCGTATTGTTTACTACGCGTGGGAAACTTTGAAATTTTGTTTTGGACAAACCACAAGCTCAAATCACAATCCGTAAAATCCCACGACTCCACAACACCCTAAATCATCATTACTACAAAAATACGCAGCTCAACGACTCCAAAATCGGACTTCGCCACTTGATTTTCCAATAATTCCGAATTTGAGCCCTAAACCCAAAAATTACTTCAATTGGACGAACGAGGGGCCTAAGAGTAGAGTCGGCTTGGCGAGGCATCCGTGACGTGCACGTGCCAAAACCCCTTTCTCTTTTTCTTTTTCTTCTTCTTCTTCTTCTTCTTTTCTTTTCTTTCCTTTCTGGTGCCCGATCGTGGGCTTTCTTTCCTTTTTATCTCTTCCTCTTTTTCTGTTTTCTTTTTCTTTCTTTATTTAAAGTGGGTCCCACCACCTTTTCTTTATTTTCTTCCTCTCTCTCTCTCTCTTCTCTTTTCCCTCTCTCCCGAAAACTCTCGATTTCTCTCTCTCTCTCTCTCTCTCTCTCTCTGCTGTAGCTTCTACCTTTTTCTTTTTCTTTAACTGGGTCAAAACCCCTATTTTACACTCTCTCTCTTTGCTGTAGCTTCTACCTTTTTCTTTTTCTTTGACTGGGTCAAAACCCCTATTACACTCTCTCTCTCTCTCCTGTAGCTTCTACCTTTTTCTTTTTCTTTGACTGGGTCAAAACCCCTATTTTACACTCTCTCTCTCTCTCTCTGTTGTAGCTTCTACCTTTTTCTTTTTCTTTGACTGGGTCAAAACCCCTATTTTACACTTGGTCTTGGACATGTTCGTTTCTTCTTGTGATCAAGTGCTCAATTTGAAATGCTAATGTGTGCAAATTTTTGGTCTTTTTTTCAGGTTTATGGTGCTAGACCCATCAGGAGGTGGCTCGAGAAGAGAGTCGTGACCGAGCTGTCGAGGATGCTCATAAGGGAGAAGCTCGACAAGAACTCGACTATTTACATAGACGCCGCGCCGCATGGTGACAGCTTGGTGTACCGAGTGGAGAAGAATGGAGGACTAATCAATCCGGAAACCCGGCAGAAGTCGGATATACTCATTCAAGTACCGAACGGACCTAAATATGACACCGCCCGCCGGCTGGTAAGCAAAATCAAGATCGAGGAGATCGACAACGACGAAGAAATGGATGACCTGAATCCGTGAGAGAAGAATCATCAAAAGGTATTGCCAAATCTTTATATCCTTTTGACGTTGTCAAGATATGCTTTTGGTACTTTTGGGCTTCTAAAAATAGGCTCGTCATCCGAATTTTTTTTTCCTTTTAGGTTTCGTTTATTTGCTAACAATGAATATATATATATTCTTTTAAACGATCTCATTCTCATATGTCGTTTATAAAAAAAGTGAACGTACGAAAAGGGCATTATTTTAATTGAGTGGGGACATAAATTGAATGACTGCTAAATTAGAGGGGGCCCAAAAGTTTATGTCACGGCCCCACCGTACTGGTTCGAAATATCAAAGTAGCGTCCTCAACGCGCCGCCGAGAAAGAAATTTTTAGATTTTGGTCCTCGCACTTTTAGTTAATTCGGAAACCTACCCTATTTTCATAGATAATGTTATATCGAATTTCACCTGCAAAGGTGTGTGTATATATATATATATATATATATATATATATATGCACGTTTTTTTTTTTTTTTGGGTGAAAAAGAAAAGCTTGATTTTTCACGCTTAAAGCTACAAAAAGTAAGAATACAGAGGACGTGAGCATGTGCAAGTAATGTGTCTAAATTTGCTTACACGGATCGGGAGAATCAAACCATAGGCGAATGCACGAGAAGTTCAATTTTTTGTTTTAACTTCTTAATTCCTTGTGCTTTTATTTTCATGCGTAGATCGTACGTCTTTAAAGAAAGATTTTTTGTCAAATGGTAGACCGCTCCAGTCACCTTAATTAATAAAGAGGTCCATCACTTGTGAGCCCTTCTATCTTCGAGTGGCATTGCTCGATCAGGATTTTTTCGATCCTGTCTCGTGAAAACTCTCCGCCATTACATCCCGTGAAGGTCCAACCACCCATCGTCCTCCCTCACAGGTCGAGAACCTCTCGATAGAGAAAACCAAACAGAAATGATGTATCTTAATTTGAGTACGAGATTCAACTCCCCTTCCCCACGCAGGTTTTCCCGGGCCCCAACCCCCAACCACATGATCGTACGAGGGGTTAAAAGCTACTCCACTTCTCACCCTAATACATGAGAAAAACCCTAGAATAGGGTTATGAAATGTCAATTGTGTGACATAGGGGAAGATTAGGTGGGAAGTCGGTTGGACAACACGCTTCATTTTGTCCCCTCCCTCCTTTAGTCCTACATTGATGACACACAACATGACACCAGAAATACGACCTTGTGAACCCATCTTTTTTTTCTTTTTCTTTTTTGGTGTTGGAGGAACCAAGGCAAATTTGCCACGCGCGCAGAAACCCCCACGCGACACTTAATGACTTAAGTGACACACCACCCCCGAGCCACACTTAATACACCTACGCCTCCCCCGGATTTTGACCCTTCACCTTCCGCAAAATGAGATGACGATCAATGACCTATCCAAATGGCCCACCGCGCCGCTGGTTTGAACCCATCTCTTTGTTTCCCAAGAAAAAGACCACAAAAAGTCCCCAAATTTTATCCGACATATTTGTTCTAAATTATTTTTATGACATTAAGAATCTCAAATTTTACTTACTATGACACATCTATTTATTTTTTTTCCGTGATACTAAAAACTTTAAAATTTTAAATATATTACATATTTATCTCAAACTTTTTTTTTTATCAATTTTTTCTGCGACACAATTTTTTTGGGTAAATATGTCACACGGATAAAATTTAGGAATTTTTTTATGTTATTAATAAAATAAGTTTAAAGTAAATATGTCACATGGATAAATGTGTCGATGGGTATAAGTTTGGGAATTTTTGTGTCGTAAAAAAAATTTGAAATAATGTAATCTAATCTAATTTCTCACTTAGGGATCATGGGTCATGATCAAAAGGGTTTCGTTAGTATGATAGTTTTTGGAATACTATGAAAATAGTAACTCGTTACATGTCACAAATTCTTCGAAGAAATAGGCTTCACAATAATTTAAAATTATTTATTATTTGATATTTTATATTATGAAACAAAATGTTATTCTCGTACTACGTTAAAGATAGTTGCCTAATCATTTCTATTTACAAACCATCCCCCTTCCTCCCTCCTGCATATGCAACGTAAGATGGTACCTCACCAGTCACCACACACGCGACGTGGCATTAGAATTTACAAGTTGTTGACCGATCTCCTTCCCAGGCGAAGATTAGTTTTGTCTTTTCTTGATGTAATTTAGTAAGTAGCCTAATCAAATTTAATCTCTCCTCCGGGGGATCATTATGGGTCATTATCAAGCCGGATTGATTGAGTCCGAAACCCCAAATTCCTGAAATGCAACAACCATTCAAGGGCATGTGCTCTCTTAACATTCCAACGCCAATTTACCGTCAATCTACCGGCCACGCACGCGCTCACCCCTATAGCCACACACTTCACCTGCTCATTTTCTCTTGCAAACCTATGAACAAACATGCACACGCAGACCCCATTATAAATATCCAACTTCTGCTTGACATTAACATCCTAAATCATAACAATCTCTCTCTCTCTCTAAGGCCATGGCACTCCTCTCTCTCATCCTGGCCACCATAGCCATCTCCTTCTTCCTCTACTCCCTCCTCAGCTATCTCACCCGGCCTGCCCGGCCGCTCCCCCCCGGCCCGAGGCCGTGGCCTCTCGTCGGGAACCTGCCCCACCTCGGCCCCGTCCCCCACCACTCCATCGCGGCCCTAGCCCGGACCTACGGGCCACTCATGCACTTGCGGCTCGGGTTCGTCGACGTGGTGGTGGCCGCGTCGGCCTCCGTGGCCGCCCAGTTCCTGAGGACCCACGACGCCAACTTCTCGAGCCGGCCGCCCAACTCCGGGGCGAAGCACATCGCGTACAACTATCAGGACCTGGTGTTCGCGCCCTACGGCCCGAGGTGGCGGATGCTGAGGAAGATAAGCTCCGTCCACCTCTTCTCCGGCAAGGCTCTTGATGATTACAGACATGTTCGCCAGGTGAGCAGCTCAATGAGCTCCAATCAAACGTACCGTATGTGTGCCTAATTATAGACGTGAGGACGTGGCCATTTCGTGGTCTAGTGAAACTTTCTTTTCTTGGACATTGTTTTCTTGCGATCTAAACATTTTAATAAAAGCATTCTTTTTTTCTGGTGGTGGCCATGACTGAAAATAGTCATTCCCTGTGGGACAATGACTTTCAGTAGTGCCCCACTCTTGTTCGAGGGAGCTAGGATACAAATCATATGGAAAGAACCTGACTGTTAAAAAAGGACGAATTGCAAAAGAAGCCCTCAGCTTTTGTCCATTTTCTCACTTTTATCCTCAACTTGTGAACTCGTATCGAGTCTATCCAAAGATTAGGTTCCCTCCAAAGACTATAGTTTAACTATCCTTTTGCCCTGCTGGCATAATGTATGTAGAAGATTCCCGTTATTGTCGTATTTTCTCTAAAAAAAATCCTATATGTAGTTTATTTTTTTATTTACATAAAAAGTCAAACGTATTTTACTACATAAAAGTTGCTGACATAAAACCGTTGACACATTCTCAAATTAAAAAGATTAATAAGTCGGGGAAAAACCGGATTTTGCAAGGAATCTAACGAATTATTCGCTCTGAGAAAATTGATGCGCGAGGGTCTGGGATTGATTTGAAACAGATTTGAAAGGTCGGGTTTTTTTTTTTTTTTTTTTAAGATTAAAAGGCGGGACGATCGAGGACTTTTAAGAAAGTTGTACTTTATTCTGTATTTTGGCCAAAAGTTAACATTAATAAATCTGAGTGTTTGTTCATTGAATAGACCATAGGCAACATTTACGTCTCTGTACCGACCCAAAAAAAAAACATTTACCTCTCTATCACTACTCCGTTTGTGTCACGTAGCGAGTGTCTTACAATTATTGTACTTATTGGTCAAAATTGTAACAGGAAGAGGTCGCGATCCTCACGAGCGCCCTGGCACGTGCGGGTTCGGCCCCGGCGAACCTGGCCCAGCTGCTCAACGTGTGCACGGTGAACGCCCTGGGGCGGGTGATGCTGGGGAAGCGGGTGTTCGGGGACGGGAGCGGCGGGGGCGACGCGAAGGCGGACGAGTTCAAGTCGATGGTGGTGGAGGTGATGGTGCTGGCGGGCGTGTTCAACGTCGGCGACTTCGTGCCGGCCCTCGAGTGGCTCGACCTCCAGGGGGTGGCGGCCAAGATGAAGAGGCTGCACCAGCGCTTCGACGCATTCCTTGGGGCCATCGTGGATGAGCACAAGGCCAGCATGGGCCGTGGCGGGAACAAGCACAATGACCTGTTGAGTACATTGATCTCTTTGCAGGATGTTGCCGATGAGGAAGGAGAGAAGCTCACTGACACCGAAATCAAAGCATTGCTGCTAGTACAAATCTCTCTCTCAAATTATACTCATACAAATTATCTAGGTCGTTAGATTAACATTTATGACTAATCTTGTCATTCATTGCGTTGCAGAACATGTTCACGGCGGGCACGGACACTTCCTCTAGCACCACGGAATGGGCCATCGCCGAGCTCATCCGGCACCCCGACATCCTGGCCCGAGTCCAGGAAGAGATCGACTCGGTGGTCGGACGAGACCGCCTCGTGACCGAGCTTGATCTGCCCCACCTGCCGTACCTCCAAGCGGTGATCAAGGAGACCTTCCGGCTCCACCCGTCCACCCCTCTATCCCTCCCGCGGATCGCGGCCGAGAGCTGCGAGATCAACGGCTACCACATCCCCAAAGGCGCCACGCTGCTGGTGAACGTGTGGGCGATAGCTCGCGACCCCGACACTTGGGCCGAGCCGTTGGCGTTCCGGCCAGAGAGGTTCCTGCCCGGCGGCGAGAAGCCCAATGTCGACATCAAGGGTAACGATTTCGAGGTCATTCCGTTCGGGGCCGGGCGCAGGATATGCGCGGGAGTGAGCCTGGGCTTGAGGATGGTCCAATTCATGACGGCGACGTTGGCCCACGCTTTCGACTGGGAGTTGGCCAACAGGGTGTCGCCGGAGAAGCTGAACATGGATGAAGCTTACGGTCTCACCTTACAGCGAGCCGAGCCGCTGTCGGTCCACCCGAAACCGAGGCTCGCCGCGCGTGCCTACAAGGCCTCAAGTTGAAGCGTTAGCGAACGTCGTTTCGGCGGTTTCACACGTTTGGTTTTGATGAACAGAGAGGTCCATTTGCTTGAAAGCAGTTCAGGTTGCGTTCTTGTTTCACACGTTTGGTTTTGATGAACAGAGAGGTCCGTTTGCTTGAAAGCAGTTCAGGGTGCGTTCTTCATACGCGATTTGCATCTCAGTCGCAAGTTGTATCTCTATGATGTTGGTCCTGTGAGATGATGGTAGAGAGTATTGGCAAAGATGGTCCAGAGAACATGCAAAGATCCAAGCTCCGACTGTTTCCCGGACAACGAAACATTTAGAAATAATTTCCATTACATGTATCGCTTGAAATATCACTTCAGATAATTAGTCGATGAAAAATGTTCTCATTATCGACCACAATTTATATCTATACATTCTCATGGACCATGAAAATATTTTCCGATCATTTAATTTTGCATTATCCAAACTTAAGCTACACTCTTAAATAGCACCAATATCGATACGCAATACACGACGCAACACGATACGTAAACACGTCGTTTTTTAAAAAGAGAATTTCGACATATTGAGACACGTTATATATATTTGATTCAAATTCATAAATAAATAAATAAATAATAAAAACTTAAAATGAATTTACACTAAAACTATTAATTCACCATTTACTAATATCATTTATTGTTAAATTCAACTCCATTATAATAATCCTTAAAATTTAGAGAGGAAAAAAGAAGCAATTCACATTATGTACTCACGTGTCGAACATGTCATGAAAAGTGAAAATCAAAAAAAAAAAAAAAAGACTAGATTTTTCTTCTTTTATTATTTTTTATTTTTTATTTTTTATTTTTACCGTGTATACATTTTGACTTATCATTTATTGAAAATTTTTAAAATTAAGTTCTTGCGTCAAAATCATATGTCAAAAACTCACATGCCAAAAAAATTGACTATATGTCGAACTTTCCAACATATGTTGAGTGTCTGACACGACACAAAAACTTCTTAAGAGTTTCAGTACTACATAAGTTGCAATTGGTATGCCAATTTCATGCATTGGATCTCCAAAAGAGGCATGGCAGCGACGAGGGATAGTTTCAATTTTGACGAGCAAAGCCGCAACCGCACCTGTCCTAAGCAGCCATTAGTCGCCTTTCGCGCAGAAATACCTTCAAAAAAGCACCAAACCGCATCAAAATTTAAAGCTAGGTCTTCGGTCATAGACTCGCACACCGCAACCAATCTCTTATAACAAGTCTGAAATGCAGAAAGAATGCTTCATTCGATTTATTCGGTGACGCGACCTCGTGAAATTAATCGGATCCCACCAAATTTCAGACCTCATCGATTGTCATTTACAAAAGGCAAAGCGTTTTAAGCTTTGATTTTAAGCAGATCGAAATTCATCCTCTAGAGCATTTCACGTTAAGTTTTCCATACAATGAATTGCTGGTTGTATACACACAATAAAAGCACGGCGCGGGCCTGGTTATCTCACACCAACAAGCTTAGGCCTTGGTCTTCTCCAACGAAAGCACGGAGCAAAAGTATGTACTTCGAGAGCTTCAGAGGACAATACATAATCGCAAAAATTCACCTTCATCTCCCTCCAGAATAGTAATTCATTTTCAGAAAAGGAGCATAACGTCTCTCTTTCGAAGGAACCATATCCGGGTTCACAGCAGAGGAGGCAGAAAATGACTGAAAATGATTCCTTTCTGCATATTAATAAGTCCACATAATTTGAAGCAGAAGTTATTTGATAGCACCGTTTCCCTCGCATAACCAATCTCGTCGTGTGAATCATACCAAGCTATGCATTATAAACGACTCGCGATGAAGCAAGTGCACCCAATACTCACCTCTTTCCATCTTTAGCTGTGTTCTTGGAGAAGTGATGCTGTCTTCCAACTGAAAATCTACATGCACGTGTGGATGCTAGCATGCCAAGTCTAGCCATTGTCCATTTTTATGTGCTGAAAGGAAGATCTTCAATGAGGCACTCTTGTTCAAACCCAAGATAACAGTCCGAAATGAGTATCAATTTGACACCCTGTCAGAAGAATAATGACATTTGTAAGTCAACAGATTTACAGCATATGCAACATAAACTCTTCAATGTAACCAAAGATGAAAAGAGGAATATTGTTGCTTGCCCATGATAATAAGGGATAAATAAAAAAGATAGCTTTGTATAAAAAAAGCGGGTCATTCAATAACAGAGCAAACTCTCTCCTAGGTCCTCACAGCATAGGATGTACCCATTTATCCTACTAGAAAAAAAAATAAGCAAAAGCTTCAGAACATACTCGAGGTGAATTCGCAATGCTAATTGTGACAAAAAGAAAGGCTGATGGCAATTATCAACACATCAAAGTTGACTCATATGTCTACCCAACAACTAAATGACTTTATTGCATAATTTCAGATAAGAATATATCACCATTGTAACACAATTAATCCTCCAAAATACGCTCTCATTCCCAATCTCACGCAATACTATCTTCCAACTATTCAGGTAATCCTTTCATCTGATCAAAATACTATATTTTTAGGACCGTATATAAAGACTATTGACATTGAAGAACATCAACTTGTAAAGAGAGAAATTTTTCAGCATAAGAAAGAGAAACAAATTGTTTGGCTAAGGATGGGAGGATGTTCATTTGAACCTGCATATCAGTCAGTGCTGAGGGCAACTTCATGTGGGTGACTAAGTGATCTGTGAAAGAAACCCTCTTCAATGCATATAACTCAGAAGTGGAGGTATTCCCAAGTACCAACCACCATGCTTCATCTTTCACCTGTCAAAAGCATCACGTAAGAAACTAAATTAGATTGTTCGCCTAAAGTTTTAAGTAGAGAATTGGGTGTTCAATACCTTGGGAAATCGAGGGGCAAAAGCTCTTGATGTGCTTCTCCTCCGATTGGTCTTCTCTAATCTAATATCCAGAGTTGGAGAATTTTCTCCAGTGCTGCCCTTCCTCTGAATTCTCAATTTCATCCTGACTTGTGGAAAATACTCCAGTTCCTGAACACACATATTAGAAAAGGAAATTGAGGGAGTAAATTTATGTATAGTCCAATCTTAAAACAAAGGAACTGAAATGAATCAGTATCTTTATATCACCTCATTAATTAAGATTAGGGGTCTAAGCACTAGATAAATAAGAACCCTCTTTTTAAATTCAGATTGTTTACATGATGGACCTCATGTTTTGCAATCCGTGTTGGAATTACAGTTTGCCAGATTGTCAAATCTTCTACATAAACCTACCACAGCCACTTAAGATATGGTTATATGTCTGAACAGCTTAAAGGTGAAGGCTGAGTTAATTAAACTGTTAACTGTCGGGCAAAAAAGTTAATTAATGTGGGTCTCTTCTAGCAGAAGCATAGATTTTATTGTGTTTAGAAATGCTAATATGGCAAACTCCATAATATTCAAATCAGCAAAACGATAATTAAACCATTAATTGCCCTAAGAAGTGGTGCCAGAAGAATATGCAAACTCGAAAGTTCGCACAAGAAATGCATTCAACCATGCAAACAATGTTCAGAGTATTCTATACCTGCAACAATTTTGGAGAGTGAGAATCTCCAATTATACTCCGCAGGGATGACTTTGGAATATCCAGTAGTTGCGGAAGAGTTGCAATTCCTCTTCTTCTAAGGGTATCCTCGAGATTATCATTCATACTGGGCAACATCCTTAAGGAAGAGTCTTGATCAAACCATAAGCCCTAAATGAATATAAGAATTTTAGTGAGAGAGATGGAGGGGCAAAGGTAGTTGCTCCAATAATAAATCAACTGCATAGAGAGATCATTGTCTCATGTATGGTTGAATTTGATCTACGAGCAAAAATCCATACCTGCATAACCATTTGCAGAAGATGCATGCAGGAAATTGAGCTTGACAGCCAACCACTGTTTGCACATATATCTATCATGGCCTGGATGATCCGAATACTCTGATCCAGCACTGACTTCAAGTCGGTCACATAGTCACTAACTGGTAACTCTAACTGTGAAAAATGTGCCTGAATCCCAAGAAGTTTATGCTATATAAATAGTGGAACAAACAACAACAGAAAAGAATTGGTCAAGCCCGAAAAAGCAACACGAAAGAACCTGGAATAGCAAATTGGCTTTAACATGGGGATCATCTAGGCGATTCTTATCAACCTTGTACCTGCCTTCCTCAGACAATTGAGCATTGTGAAGCTCCTGGAAGAAAAGGAGAAAACAATATAAGGCTGACAAGCTCCAAAAATAATCTAAATATAACAATTTAAGGGAGTAAATGCAATGCAATGCAAAGCCTTTGCAACAAACAGCATGTATTAGGAATGCACTAGCATTTACAAGTTTCAAGTGATTTAATAAGTCATTAGAATTTGAAATAGAATAAAAGCTTGTAAAAGTTTTTCGTTTCAAAAGGATGGATAAATCATTCACCACTCTGCAGTGACAAAGCAAAAATGATGACATGTTACTCTGCAAAAGGAAAGAGGCAACAAGTGGTGATACCATGAGGTAGACCTCTTTATGAATTTCAGTGCAGAACGAATCAAAGTGCACTATTGTCTTCATGAACCATAAATCCATATCATTAGACCCCATCATTCCCTTAATTGTGAATTATATCTTCAAAGTTCTCTCCCCTTAAATGTAAACACAGGAAAAGCATGAATTCAACAAGAAGGGATGTTCCCTTTAAAGAGGCTTATTCGATAGTGTTGGAAAGTCCAACCCAAAAGCTTAAGCTAATAGGTGGAGGAAGACCACATGAATATAAAGAGAATTAAGGACCTATTGTCAACCAATGTGGGATAATATTTAACACCCTCTCTCACATGCAAGTCGGCTTATGAGCTGCACATGGAATTTTTGACTATGCACTTTTACATGGAATTTTTGACCACGAAACTTCACGTAAAGAATAACTGGCTCCGATACCATGTTAGAAAGTCCAATCCAAAAACTTAAGCTAATAGGTGAAGGGAGATCACATGAATGTAAAGAGTATTAAGGACCCGTTGTCAATTGATGTGGGATAATATTTCAACAAATAGTAATGCTAACTGACATGCAAATAATACCATGAGTAACCTAGACGAAAACATCCTGCGAGTGGTCGAGAATATCTATGAAATAAAAAAGCAGGAAAGCTAAGAAAAGAAAGTTGGAATCCCTCCTATCAACAAATAAAATAATGTCATTGCCTAGCTATATTTTAGTACATGACTACTCTATATCTTCTAAAGCTGCAAACGCCTGAACTCCCAGCATATGCTTGTCAATTTGGTTTTTAATAGAAGCTGTGGGAAGCTATCACAATTCAGTGATAGCTGTCTGACTCTAAACACATCTTGGATTTAGCGACAGAAAACAGAAGCAAATCACAACTATCGAGTTCTTGAGAAAAGCATAAAACATAGCAGCGGGCTTATGCCGGAGTAATGTCTGATAGTAATGTCTACTATGCTTAATAGATCAGACATTGTATAGGAGATTCAGTATCACTTAAAGATTATTTTTGTGAGATTCATGTTAAGATTCTGATAAACATCTAGATAGCTAAAGTGTACAAAGGTCACAATCTGAATAGGAATTTATTACTGACATTCTGGGGGTGACTAAGTCCCAAGGAATCAACGAGGTATTTCCAAATATGCAGATCTTAGTTGTTACTGAAATCATTGGAATAAGTAACAAGCGGAGAACTAAAACATGGCTCAGAAATACAGCTCATGGGAGTGTTGAATTGTCACAGGTGACATCAAATAGTCTATGTTTGCAATACCTCATTATGCCGAACAGGAAGTTCATTATATTCTGAAGCACCTGATAATATGTGCAAAAACACCTGCAATGAGCAACAGTGTAAGTGGCTACAAAAGTTAACTAATTAAGACCTCATGGTCTATGCTATTGGAATTAACTCCTCACTTCAAGTGATGTATCCGGTCCTATATTGGATCCAAACATTGATACAGTCAAGTAGCTGAGATAATATTGAGATGCAATTGATCCCAGCATCATTGGTTCAACACTGTCTTCATTCGTCTTGATGCATCCACTATCCTCAAGATCTTCAAAAGTATTTTGTACTAACCTAGAAGACAACAACCACCAGCTAACTTTGTAAAAAGATTGCTAACAGTAATTTACTAGAGAAAGAGGCTTAAATGTGTCGGGATATTAAATGAACTCCACAATCCCAAGATTACCTGGACAAGTAAGAACTGAGAGTTTCGGGATCTGTCTCATCTAGCCCATAGTAAGCAGGATTAACCGTCTGAGAGAAAGATGACCTCATTAGAGCAAATCAGGAGGTACCTTAGTTTCCAGAACTTGCAAGTGAACAGAAAGAGAAACAGGAAAGAGATTATGCCATTTGGATGTGCTACTGAGATAAATTCAAGACTCAACCCCATAAGGCATAGGAAGAAAGAAATCACCATCCCTAAATCTACAAATTATCAAAATACTGTGTGAGAAAAATTTAATAATCAGGGTAGAAAAGGAAAAGCCATTGTACAACATTTAGAGTACCTTAACTCGATCGATGGAAGATGGTTCATAATTTCAATTACATGATTTGAGACTATTAACTTGTGACCTTGTGACTATACAGAGGTCGGATGAATCAAACCACCACAGAAACTACTTTTTAAGCAGCAGTGCCCACCAAAAGGCTTGATTGAAAAAAAATGAACAGTCAATTTCTTAAAGCTATAAAAAAGCAAAAGCCCCATTTTCCAGTACATAAGCATATTAGGGTTTTAATATCACGAGGAAAAAATAAGGTTCATAATACCATCACTAGCCCAGGAAAAAGCTTATGATACCCTGTTTCATTGCTATAAATGACAAAAAGGCAAAGGATCTATATGATGCAATTGATGCCAAAAAGAAGTTCTGTGCAAGCGACAACTAAGACAAAAAGAAAGAATACCTATTTCTTTGATCAATTTGGACGATTATTCCATGGTATCTTATTGCAAATATGTACACTTGCAGTCTTATTCGATGAGCAAAATCAATACAAGCATAATAGAAGAATCTTAGTTCTGCATAAACAACTCTCATATTTTTAGAGAACTCCAGATGTCAAAGCATTAAAATGCAGGATATGAGAACTTTTCAGATTCCCTTTTTCCAACAATTTATATGTGAAGTTGCTCATATGTCAAAATTCATTACTTTATGTAAGAAAATATCCACTACCAGAAAGTCACTCAGCCATTGAGACCCAAAAGTCTATAAATCAAGCTTCTAGAGATGGCTAAGGATTTACCAGTCTTCGGAACAAGTAAGTCCAAGTAAGGTAATGAACCGCATCCTCCTTATGGCAGATTGTCCGGGAAACAATCTCTGCATTGATATGTTCATGCAATTGCTCTCGTAGACTGCTTTCAACCGGGAAGGGCTCATACAAAAACTGCAAAGGATAAGCATGGTAGGGTATTTCAGCTCTGAAAAGAACAGACAAGCAAATAACAAATCAGCTCCTTTCACCTTTTTGTAGAAGCTTTTCTTGGGCTCATGGACAAGGATAACTGCTTTTCCATGTTGATCATATTGTGGACGCCCGGCACGACCCATCATTTGCAAAATATCGGTGATTGGAAAATCAACATACCTCTTAGATTTTCCATCATAATACTCTGTTCCCTGCAAATGAAGCTAAGAAATCATTACCTAGACAACCTAGAGTAATGCGCATGATATGAGATGTGAAGGTAAAGTGAGTGATGTACCAGCAACCTTACTTCTGAATAAAAAAACTACTGAAGCAATTTCTAAACTTCTAATAAGGAGAAACAAAATTGCAGAGTTGAAAGTTTTTTTGTTGCTAAGTCCATAAGTATGGGTGCATGAGTAAGAATAATCATGAAGCATTGAAGGTTGAAAATCTACTATAGCCCTTCTGCCTATTGCTTCTTTAAACAATTACCAGAAAAGTGATAAGTTTAGCGCAAGGGTTAGTATCAGCAATCACGGTACCAACTTTGAAATTTCCAGAACAAGGAACAAAGCGGCTCTCTGTAGATTGTTATGCCTTAATGAATAATCTTCAGTACTCTTCTAGCTGATACAGTTGAATTTAACGCATCTTGTTTCGGAGGCAAGAGAAAACATGAGGACTCCCATACTGGGTAAAGGAAGCAATGAATCATCAGAAAGGCCATCCAAGAGTATATAGTTTCCCTTTTATTTATTTTCTCCTTTCACATTTTCATGACTAAACCCACAAAGAGATCCCCATGTGAATAATCATGGGGGCTTCGTTGATTGAATGGAGATAAGTATAATTTATAATCCACTTAGCCTTTTCTTATAAGCTTTCTTAGTTAATTTGAAAATTAAAAGCAACGATAACTCATTATCTTCACGAAGTTAACTCCCCCTCTCTTCCTTCTACCCTTTAATTAAATGCAGATGACCTTTCCAGCAGATACCAAACTGGTAGGAAAATCTTTCATGCCTATAAACAGCTTGAAGTTGAAAATAGGAAAGTTGTATTAACTTATTCCATGAGATGTACGAAGTAAGCCAGATGCTGCTCAAGATAATATCTTCCTAGACAAAAATCCTTTTAAGTAAATATTCATATTGAAATTGCCACATGTCTAATCATATTTGTTAAGATCAAAAACATCATGGGACTCCCGATATTTCTGCATACCTTGATTATTACAAGATGAGCTGGAAGATTCACACCCCATGCCAAGGTGCTGGTGCATATCAATACCTATTCATGAATGAAGGGAACCTTGTAAGTCTGATAAGCCAACATGTATATCTATGTGCGTGTGTGTGTGTGTGTGTGTGTGTGTGTATAGAGAGAGAGAGAGAGAGAGAGAGAGAGAGAGAGAGAGAGAAGTGAATTCATCTAGGCTTATGAAAGTTGCCTGGATCTTGTTGTTAGCAAAAAGTTCCTCAACCAAGGATCTATCCCTGTCATTGAGTCCAGCATGATGTAGCCCAATGCCAAACTGCAAGGTGTGCCTCAGGTTTTGATCAGTAATTTGGGAGAGAACCATCTGCAGCTCTTCTTCAGGCAGGTTAAGAAATTGCCTAGGATGTTCATCTGAAGCTGCAAACTGGTCATGTGAAAACTGAGTAAGCAAAGTGTCGCAGAAATGTAATGTCTCCACTAATCTCAGTTATTACCTGAATAAGGTCCAACGCGGTCAGCCGCGTCTGTCGCCGTGACGAGACGAAGATGAGAACTGGCTTTGTGGGTGAATGAGTACAGATTGCAGCATATGATGGTTTATTCATGCTATTCATCCGGGGGCAATAAAATTTTCCTGGATACCCCTGCTCAACAAAGTAAAAGCAGTCAAACCAGTGTCCTGTTGCAACCTTGATAGGGTACACATAATTTCAAGATAATCTAGCAGGAGCAAAAATAAGCATCGCCATCCCGTCACAATCAAACAAGTATGTATTGGATTTTAATTTTTACAGTTATGATTTGCTCAGGCAGTCTGATAATTTATGTTTCACAAATATGTGATTCAGGAAAAGAGTGGAAGTAAGATTTATCAGAGCGTAACTGTTGGCATAATAATTTACAAGAGAAAATGGTTCCTTATCAGAGCATAACTGTTGGTATGAACTGAAGAAATTATCACCCCCTTCAATTGCTTTTGAAGGAACTGTCACCCTATATGGGGAGACTATTTACTCTCACTACTTGAAATTTAAAAGAAATAGGACAGAACAATATATCAGCAACAGAGAATTTAATGTGTTATGCAAGTAGTGAGAGATTAAAAATTATGACAGATTTAAAAAAAAAAAAAAGAATAAAAGGAAAGAGGTTCAAAACATGGCTTCTACTTGCCTGAATATGAACTTCAAGAGGTACAGGCCTCACGCTTGGCTTGAAATTGAAGAGTCCAGTGTCCCCAACCCCCAGCCAGTCAGCCAAATCACTAATTATGGCAAGAAAATCATTACAAAGATCAGAGAATACTTCCCAGTTGTATTCACCAATCTTTTTAATAGAAGCAATCATCTCAAATCAAGAAACAAAGAATTTTGTATCTCACACAATCTTATCTCCATGAATGAAAATGTCAGGCTTAATACTATGCAACTTAACCACGTCATAAAATGTTGAAACATTGAGTATAAAGTTACGGATAATATTTGAAATTTAAAGTAAAAAGGCAAACTCAGTAAACAAGTGATATTATATGTTCAAAGGTTGCACTGGTAAGAAATGCAAATTTTAGCAGATAAAGCACAAGAATACAGTTTAAATTAGCACACAGTAAACGATATATATTTGAAAACCAACAAAATTATGACTGATGTAGCAACAACAACCATTGTCAAAGCCTTTCCCCATAAATGAGCAAATTTTGATCTAATTAAATCACTTACAGCTGAAGTATATTTAAATGGGTTATAATTACATGTCTGCCCAAGTAAAAGGACAAAAGGTTAAAATTTGTCTGAACACAAAAATTAATTAGACAAAAGCAGGTCTATATACACACTAACCCTGCACAAACAACACATACCATAATTCAACTTCATTGATAACGTATATCATTCCACTTATCCATCACATTATTGAAAATTCCTCGCCTCTCCTCATCAAACCAGTGGCAAGAAGCAGCTTTATTGCACAAGTTCATCAACATAAATAACATTTTGAACCTCTATATCGGGGCCGATATATACATTTGTTGCTATTAATCTTTCCAGATTCCCAAGCAAAATGAATAATGTCATACACGACTTATCTGTCTGGATAGAATAAATAATAGAATGCAGGTATACTCTACCCAGCAATCTAAAATATATTATAAAGAAAAGCCACATTCCAAAAATCCAGTATAGACTCCAAATTGTTTAAATAAGCCTCATCGAAGAGCTATCAGAGAAAGAAACAACTACATGTTAGATCAAACAAAACTAGAGATTTTCAAGAGCTACACATACCCTGCATTGGCTAGAGCAGTGGAAAGGCCAACAAACCGCACGGCTCGATCTGTCTGAGATGAGATATATCTCATTCTTGAAACAATTACCTGGAGTCAAATATTACCATCGGATACTCAATTATTCAGAGTCAAATCATCCTTAATTAATTTTTTTTTTCCTAAATAAGACAATAATGAACTAGCCGTCTGTATTTAAATCAGAACTATTCCAGAAAGGGTTCTCCTAGCAGGTGTCCTTACTGGCACTAGTTAACAGACCTATTTACACCTTTCATGGAAGATGCCACCCATGACTCTCAACTTCAACCGCACACTTGTACAATCTTCATAGGATCTCCAGACAGAGTAGTAGGCCTAGGCTTAACATACGCGCTAAGACAAATCTCCTTGTCTAAGAAGGTCCTTAATCACATCATAAGCCAACAGGACATATTCACAGTACACTTCTAGGCTCATAGCCAGCCTTGTGAAGATTTAGAATTGCAAGAGAAAGGGGGAGTAAAACATCCAAAGGACTACGCGTTTACTCAAATGGCTTACATTGTTACTCAAATGGCTTTATAGAAAATTAAATAGAGCTCTCTATTTAAAGCATGGAGACTATCACAAGAAACCTAACTACCTCATTAAATATCTATCTGCCAACTAATCCCTATAATAATATATACACTTCCACAAGCTGATAATAGATCTATACTACATAGATATCAGTTTATGAACTACGCATCTCGACCACAATCTTAAGCTTTATTTGTTAGGAATGCTTTGATAAGGACTGCATTTAGCGGGTCCTAATTCACTTTGATCTCTCCACCTGATGATTTGAGCTCTTTCTTTTTTTCTTTTTTTTTTTCCATTCAGGAAGTGTTGAAGAATTATCCCACATCACTTGACAATAGGTCATAAATGCTCTTTACATTCATGTGGTCTCCCTCCACCAATCAACTTAAGCTTTTGGTTTGAACTTTCTAAAATTATATCAGAGCTAGTGCTATCCCTTTCGTGAATGTGCGTGAATCCACGTAAATATGCATAGTCAAAATTCCACGTGCCGCTCATAATCCGGCTTGCATGTGAGAGGGAGCATTAAAGAATTATCCCACATCGCTTGACAATAGGTCCTAAATGCTCTTTATATTCATGTAGTTTTGCTCCACCTATCAGCTTAAACTTTCGGTTGGACTTTCTAACAGGAAGAAATAAAGATAGATAGCTAAAGAGCACAAAGTATGTATTCAAAGCTAGATACACGAAAAGGATCCAAAATCAGCAGAAAGATACTATTGAAAGAGCTGCACCACAAGACTGATCAGAGATAGGCATCAATTCCTAAAGGCTTTGCTTCATTTTTAAGACACGAATTCTTAAAGACTTTAACAGTTTTCGATTAGTACTAAAAAGCAGCGCCTCACTTTGAGTCCACTCTGTTTCATATAAAATAGGTAAATCTAAGATTTTTTTGCCGGCAATACCATGGTCAATATCTTCAAAACTGTATAATGCACCAAATGAAGCAATACTTGCTGGCAATGTCACACTCGTCAATTGTTTGGATGAAATGACTTCCTAATAGCGCAAGCACTTTTCATCCTAACGTTACCAGCACTTCTTTCATGCCATTTTAAAAATAAAATAAAAAAATTCACCACAGACATGAGTTCCAGAAGCTTGATCAGGTGGAGGTATGTACTTGAGAGAAGACGTGATAAAACACATACCTCAAGAATTGGGCCTCGATCAGCTCCTAGTAAGTGTATCTCATCCAAAATCATAAGTCCAACCTATTAATTACACAAATTATGTGTTGAACGTAAAAAGAATATATAATTAACCGACAAAACAAAATTTACCTTAGTAACATAGCCTCTACTCTGCCAATTACGGCTAATACCATCCCACTTCTCAGGAGTAGATATAATAATGTCTGCAGACAATAGGGCCAAAAGATCTGGAGTATAATCTCCTGTCATTTCCACCTAATTAAAAAGATTGTCAACACCTAAAAAACAGTCATGCTCAACATATAACATTATAATCAATAACCATATGAGCACCATCTGTTTCCCAAGCTGAGAGACCAGACGCTTTTTCCAATCATTCATTCTCTCTCGAACAATAGCCTTCAAAGGTGCTATGTAAATAACCTGGAGATCAAAAAACACATTAGACCATGATGAAGCTTCATATAGGCCATGAAAAGGAAATTAGATGATTGAAAACAATAACTGGTGGCGATCAAAAAACGTCTTTTCTTTGGGCCAAAAATCAAACTAATTCCTAAGTCCAGTATCTTTGCATCAGATTCATTTTTGCCCATAGAACACTGCTAAGGGCTAGCAAAGTGAGAACAGCTTGACAAATTGTAAGGTCCATGTGATTATGTTTGAGTACACCATAGCACCGATAACGGCTGTGTCATTTTTTTAGTTTCTTTTTAACTCTGATTATTTATTTTGAGACTAACATGGGACGTGAAGCTACAAATCCTGATGAGATCTGAGACCAGCCTGGGCGTCACATTTCTTTCCACCCATAACACCTTTCATATTTCAGTATAAGTCATCGATTTGCATTAAAAGAAGCTACACAGCGCTCAGAAAGTAGGTCATCAACTCAAGAAACAAATCAAACAACAGCTGAACTCCCACAAGTAAAAAACCAATGAATTTGCCTTTACGTATATACTACTTACCATTCTAGTCAAGTTAACTATCTTGTACAACAGGTTAAAAAGTCGTCAACTGGGATATATGGAACTCAACTTGCAATAACAGTTCAGCATAGCACCCGGTATTCTAGGTAAGATAGGTTTTACAGATTTTGCTTTCTCCTCTTAACAATCAATCCTTTTCATTTTCACAACATCAAATGAGCAACACTCATATGGAATAACTAGAACAGACCCATTGGTTTATATTCCTTGAGAGCCAAACATGCTCTTTCTTTACATCCTCCATTGCCAATACACAATAAGTTAGTCTAGACATGCACCTTCATATCTGGCTGAGTATTGAAGAGGTGAAGCATAGCAAGCTCAGCTGATATCGTTTTGCCACTTCCAGTTGGAGCTCCCAAGAGAACATTGTTGTCCGTGTGATAGAGAATATGAAAGGTCTGACAGTTTTCAAGAAGAAAGTTAACTTTATAAAGATGATGATAAGAAAGTGATTTACAGAAACCAAGTTAAATGCAGATAAAAAATGACTCAAACCTGCGTTTGAATGGGATTGAAATGCGAAAATTTATACAAGGCTTCATAGATAGGGTTTCCAAGTGAAGTAACTGGTAGAGGCTTTAGATCTAAAAGTTCAGTATGTGTAGTACGTGCCTGGAAAAATCAGTAGCTTTCAATAGAAACTCAACAATAATAGTCTTAATAAAAATGCATTACACTCCGTAAGGAAGATAAAAAGCAAGATTATATTAACTTTTTCATCCACAGAGAAAGATAAGCACAAAATCAAACACCTCAGGCAGCAGCAGATTGTGGAACGTTATGGTGTAGAAAGCCTCAGCATGCAACCATGAATCCGAAACAGCACGGATGTAGTACTGCGGAGGGTGAGGTTCAAAGATTGGAACAGTAAATGAAAGCTTCTGTGGTTCACCTCTAGGCATCCGCTTTGTTAGAGTGAACAACTCTGAATGATAAATGTGATCATTCTCAGAATCCTGTGGACAATAAATTCACCAAGCTCCAGGTGAGAGTGATAACCAACTGAATATACCATATCATACATGTTGGGTCAATAGCTATGACATACCGAAAAAAAGAAAATGTGAACTGGAATATTATACTTGAAACTATCATCGGATAAGGGCTTAGCCAAAGGATATTTGAAGCCAAAAGTTCTTTCATTGTCCTCATTTTTTCAGCCTATTTGCTAAAGAACATCAATTGAGGAGTCGAATCTCGAGTTCACTGCATTCTTACCCAGTGTGGCCCAAACCAAACTAACTGTACACATTACATAGATTGCTCTTCTTTGTTTCTCTAATATAATACGAAACCATAGCAAAAGCTTAAAAGTACCGCGAAAAAAGTTATTTTCTTTCATTTCCTCCCAAAAGGAGTTGAACAACATGTGCTTATGCCTATAACTAACACAAAAAAAGAGGTGAATCACTCTTTTATCTGAAAAGCAGATCAAACCTACAAAAGTATACCCAATACAGATGCATTTCCTACAGATTGTACTATACTCAACAAATAATAGCATTTTCACAACAAAAGAATAGACAATATCCTTTTGACAATTGGGACAGGATGTATTTTTACAAGCCAGTTTTGCATAATTTATATATTCACTAACAACAGAATGATGTACTTTCGTTTTGCACAAAACCAACCGAAAAAGTGTGTACTACTAAAAAAGAAATTTCAGTGAACTTCACAAAAACAACTGCTCAAACCGAACTTCACCAATGAAACACTGATAGGGACAATCCCAAAACAATGTTATCAAACATATAGTAAAAGAAATAGCATGCTTTTAAGTCAGAACCTCAACAAGGATCCACCAACGTTCTGCTTGACCATGAAAACGTTCTTTCCATGTGAAGTCTGGTGTAATAAGCAAATCCACCTGAGTAGTAAAATGCAACTAGGTCAGCATTGCTTTCCCAAAACCATCAAATGATGCACAAATGGTGTCCTGCAATACCTTCAAAACGGTTCTGGTTATTGGACTAACAGTTGCCGACAGTTGTATCGATGGAAAGTAACCCAAATACTGCTTGATTAACTGTCCAAAACACAATTGAAAGAGAAGAGGTTGCATTGAAGGCTTGCATGATAAAACCCAAAGATAAGTACTGAAAGGTTTGAGCTCTAAATTTTAAGGGCCAGCAACATTAAGTGCTGAAAATGGAAGGAAACTATTGTTTGATGATAGTTGAAAATAGACACCAAATATTTACTAGTTTCTTACCAAACATTGAGCATTGTCAGTAGTTTTCAACAACATAATTGGTGAAATTATATTTCCATTAATTCTTTTTCCATTAAATCAATTAAGCAACCCATTCCATAATTGACACATTAAGTGCATCTTAACTTATTTATCTACTGAGTCCAAACTAGTTAGTGTTATTAAACATGCTCAATCTTATTATGTATCGATGCTTTTAGTTTCAGTATTTAATCGAGTCATCAATGAGGACCTAAGAATGTTTGACGTGTTGAGGATTAACAATCTTTAACAAATACTATATCCACAAGTGTCATACCCTCCCTCCAGGCCCATAGCGAATCAGGGCTCCAATATCCTTTTCATCCATCTCCAGCAGGTGATCTAAGTCAGCACCCCGTTCCTCAAGCTTCCGCAGGACCTACCAAAAATGAATATTTTATCAGACTGTGTGGAGAACCACTACAGTGGATAGTCTTGTCACTGTTGTACAGACCTCTGGAGAAAGATCTTTGTCAAATTGTCTGAGTGGATGTTGATGGGGCCAAATTTTGCGATCCACAGCCTTGCAATATTCCAACATGAAAAGAGTCATCTCACTCCAGCCTCTGCGTAAACAAATCTCAAACAAAGCTCGCATGATACGGGCCAGACTTGCACTTATATATGCAGCATCAGAAACTAATGAAAATGTATCGATCCAGCCACGAGATATGTATAACTGCAAATTTCACAATCCAAAAATTAGTCATCAAAATGGGTCATCAAGGTTATAATAAAGTAAGAGCCCGAAGAGACAAAAAGGGAGAACCTGAATAAGGATGGATATCTTCCCATGTTTGTTTGAAGGACCTCCTTTCACTTCAAGTGGGCACGATGTGCGTGCCATCGTTTCAAGTTCATTCTGCTCTTCCTCTCGTACAACAATGTTCTCAAATTCAGAAGAATGGGCAACCATGTTAATGACCTGCAAAGCCAATAAAAAAGCAGCCCCACCATGAGAAACTTACAACCTATGACCAGTTAGAAACTAAAAAATATCTAAAAAGATGACAAACACTATAAGTACAACATCAGATGAAAGCTCGAGCTAGATAAGCAGATTGCCAGTCATTTCAGACAAGCAGTCATTTGAACTCCCATTGCAAGGTCATGATAGCTCCCTATCTCTTTGTGCAAATCTTAAAGTACATCAACCAAAGTAATAATTCATCATCACTGACCTCACTCTCATTCATATGGCGTCGCATCATTTCATTGTACGTTTCAACACTAGAATATTGGATGTAAAAATGGCTTGCAATACGGCCAAGCTCAGTACAGTAAAAATTGCCACTTTTCTCATCAAACCGCATCATTTTTGCTTTGTCAAGTGCACGAGCAGCATCTGTCACAAAAGCCCTTTGCTTTGACATGAGAGAAGGATCTGCAACAACCTGGTGGAAAACAGCATATTTCTAATAATCCAATCCATCTGAATAACCTTTTTGATGTTACTACTACTAACTCTTACACTATTTTCTTTTACTATATTGCTGAGAAATATGATTGCAGATATAATATAGTCCTGCGTGTATCATAATTTTTCCTACTTAAAAGGTAAGGTTCAACTAATTTCTCAACTTTTTAAGCAAACCAATCAGCATGCTACCATGATCCTTATTTTTCTAAAGAAGGGAGTGGAAGAAGTAGAATTTTGGATATGTCTCCACTATGTAGTGGGTGAAGCAAATGTTATCTTCAACTGAAAGGCAAAATACCTCATTCACAGTTCTTACCACAAAGCTCAGTCTCTTTAAAAGGAAAAACAAAGTATCACAGAACTGTCTTTAGGAGCCTGAAATATTCAAATAGATTTCCTAAAATCTTAAAAAATACCTCATCCCATCCAATCCCATAAGCTAGAGGGTTCAACCTCATTCTCACTGCAAGATAGGTATATCGAAGCCATGCACATGCTTCCTTAACATTAGTCACAGTACCAAGAGCCACCTCTGCATTCAGGTTATCCTTCAGAGAGCTAATAAACTGCAAAAAAAGACATAAGCATCAGTAAAGAAGGCATATCAACCAATGCAAAAAAGCAGGTGGTGGCTGACAACATTCATGAAATTAGCAAAACTTTGTAACTCTCCTCCTCCCCCCCCCCCCCCAAAAAAAAAAAAAAAAAAAAAAAAAAAAAAAAAAAATTATTCTCTTGCGCCTAAAGTCCTTGGTCCGCAGCAATTAATATAAACTGTAGCATCAACAATCACTGGGGTCCAACACAAATTATGAAAAAAGCCATGACAAAGAATAAGACAAACCCAAGGGAGTAATTTCAACAATATATGAAAGGAAGGAGAATCATCTAATCCAATCAGACAAAAGTCTGATAATCCATTCCAAACTCTCTAGGGCAGTTGCAGATCTGGAAATTCATTTTAGGAGCCTTCCAATGCAAACAAGAATTCAGGCCCAAAAGGAAAGGAGCAAGACAAGACTTAATCTAACTAATATCATTATAAGGCAACAAAGTCAGGTATAGATAGCAATGCACTAAAAATTGCTTACAATGAGAAGAAATCGAGCCATCTATGTTGGCATAATTTTTTTCTTCAAGATGTATTCACGTGGAGCATTTTGAAATAATTACAGGAAAGTCTATCTCGTGACATTGTTTGGTTGCGTATTCCTAAACTTACAGTGTCTCGTAGTTCTATCAATCAGTCTTGTCAAATAGGCCATGGAGATGATGACTGCTATTTCAAAAGCTGTGCAAACAATAAAGCCCCTTTGGTGTTTTACCTACCAGTTGGTTGTGCAGAATAATACGTAATAAACAGTTCAAAGCACCATTATCTCAATACAACAATAGCCTATACCAGTCAGATGAACTGCATTAAATCCAAATATTTAAGAAAAAACTTCAAAGTGTAACCCAGGCACTTGACATGATCTTGCTTCTCTCAAGTTTGAATTGAAGTGTTCGCTCGTCAAGCACAAAACATGATGTAACTTAGTAACTAACTCAACTAGAAGTAAGCTACCTAAACTTTGCATGCTTAGATATGACCATAAACTCAACAAAAAATCCTGTCTACATTTAGCATTGGAGACTTTAACAATTGTTCTTTTTCCATTCTTTTCCGTCTGGTTTATTACATGGTATCACCCCACCCCATCTCTACAAAGGGAGATAGAGATAGAGATAGAGATGAATAGCAAGGACGGCAGTTTAATGGATGGCATCCAGTAAGTAGAAACTAAACGATGACAACCTTGACAAGGACAAAACTATAAATTGTTGAAGCTAAGTCGAATATTAGTACACTGTACCTGACTTTCTATGGGAAGCTGACTTGTCAGCAGCCGCAGATAGTATGACAATTTGTCATGAGACGTAATTATTATTCCTTCGCCGCTTTTATCAAACTGAGGCCTCCCAGCACGTCCAAAGATCTGAAGTAATAATTTCGGAGAGCAAAGTTAAATTTTAGAATCAGGCATATTCCATACTTAACATGTGGCAATTTGGATCTTACTTGCATCACGTCAAGCATGCCCAAGTCTTTCCATCCACCAGCTTTTGGGTCATATAATTGGGTTCCCTGGGATAAACACCAAATGTCGGCTCAAACAATGTAAAATAATGTCATACGAAATTTTTGACCTGAAAAGAGGAGCTGTAATACAAAAGCAAAACTAGGTGACAAGCATGAACAAAATAATGTGAAAACAGTTATGCATCCAACAATCATTACGATGGCGTGCAGCCATTTTTATGTTTTACTAATTAGTAGAAATAACTTTTCTTAAGGCATCACATGGAGGGAAAAAGAAGAAAAAAGAGTTACATTTAAATAACTAAAAACAGACAGTTGAAACTACCAACCATGAAAGAAAATTTCAATATGAACCTCGAGGTCAATTCTAAAGTGATTAGCAACTTTCAGAAAGATTAATGACATGTGGTAGAATTGTGAGCCATTGCCATCTTATGAAAAAATTTGAAGCTATTAGATGAAAGGGGGGTTTACTATCAAAAATGCTCTAACACTCTTCACACGTAAGCTAGTAGTTTTGCCTAAGGCTGAAGTATGTAAACTTACTATAAATTAGGCAAAGCAGGAAATTGGATAGATTCCAATACAGGATTTCCAGCATTTTTACCATTCTAAAGTTGAGTGTGAAACCGAGACCCTATGTCTCAAAAGCTTAAAATGTTAATGTGTGCACATGTGCGTGCGCAAACGCACTTAACACTCTCCCTCACAAATGATGATAGCACGACCAAAGCTTGAAGCATCAAAGTCGATACAAGTGGATTAAGGTGTGTGTGAAAATTTATGTGGAGAAAAGAGAGAAACCCATGGGAAGTATGAGAAATCAAACTCCAGACATCCAGCTCCGATATAATCTGGAATTGTTATGCCACTGCTGACTTACTAAAAGTTAAAAGCGCTTAAGAAAGCATGGTTTTATATTAAAAGCTCTAACATGTATTACTGAAGAAGCATCCTCTGTTTCATTATACAAAATAGACGGATATCTCTTTCATTTCCATCTTGATGCACAGCACACAGGATCTACACACTGGTATGATGATCTTTGAACATGGACTTTGAATGTTTGCACCAGCAGTGAACCCAAGGAAAGAAAACCTATCATCTTTGGCCTAAGAAGTGCTTCTGCATAGTAACGAAGCTAGAAAGACTTTGTAAACATTTCAGTCAGTGGGCACTGCTTCAGATAGCAAAAAATGAAGAAAGTTATTCTGTGACCCATACTGCTCAGAACATTGAAAACCAAAGCGCTTGAGTTGCATAAATTATTATTTGCTCCAAATGAAACGATATCGTCATATAAACAGCAAACAAAATTTTAGGATTACAACAATAGGAACTAAAGAAATGGAAGTCAACCTTTATGACAACTGTATGGGCTGGAAGATTTACTCCCCATGCCAAAGTGGCAGTGCAAACGAGCACCTAAAACAGCAAATGCAGAATCTCAGAAGATAGTTACAATAACTGTGCAACTCAAGAATATCACGCTACAAGTTGGATACTCAACCTTCAATAATCCATCAGAGAAGAGGCGTTCAGTCAGCCCCCTGTCAGCACGTAGCATTCCAGCATGATGGACACCAACACCAGCTTCAAAAAGTTGAACAAGATCTTTGTTTCTGGACTTGTGGACTTCCCTCTAAAAAGGATAAAGTACTAGAATGTCATTTGCAAACAAACGTGACTAATACCTTAAAGTACCAATCAATTAAGATAATTTACACCTTACCTTAACTAATGAAAATTGAGGATGATCATCATTACTAAAGAGATCCAGCTCGTCATTCTTCCGTGCAAGTTCAACCTACTCAACATTGGAAAATGCATAAGATGACTAAGCAAACAAAGATGTTATTGTCAGCAATTAGGATTTTTTTTTTTTGGGGGGGGGGGGGGTCGAATGCAGCAATTAGATTAACGCACAAGCTACATGTTCAAATTGCTGCAAAATTGGGGATTAAATGAGAGACAACAGCAGAAAATCCATTTTCCCTTCCAGAGATTGGAACATGGCTATGCCCTAAAGGCAGATTATCTAAGTCATATATATATATATAGATATTGGTATAGATATTGGTGTCAAAATTCTAAGTCAAACTTGACTCTCAGTGCTTTATCAAATTTTCAGCTGAAGCAAACGTTTACACATAAGCCAAAAGTACTATTTACCAGAACAAATCCATTTATACTCAGATGATGAAATGGACAAATCTCATTCTTAAAATAGCCTTACCAACTTCTCTGCTGTTTTTGCAGTGTCCTTCCGCGAATGCACAAATACCATTGCCTGATGACCTTGCTTTAGTGAATCAACAACCTGAAATTAAAAGCATCAACTGAACCGAAACCACCTAAAATACCATTCAAGTATCTCTCCTAAATCACATATTTTGGGAGCATAAGTATTTAATAAGAAAAATATATTATCTAAATGGGTAAATAGAGCATACCTTCTTGTAGCATATCTCGTTCAACAACTCAGTGCGAGCAAAGTAGTTGTGCTCACTAATACCAATGTACTGTTGAGCAAGAGGCACAGGACGGTAGCTAGAATCAAAGAAGAACAATCCCTTCTGTGCATTCACCTTCAGAAATTCACCAACCTGGACAGTGAAGAAAGATACAATATCTGCTAAGAAGCCTCAGAGATAGAGAACTCAACAAGCAAAGTCTTAACAAATTTATTCATAGACGACACCTCAAGATAATTAGGTAGGGTAGCTGAAAGGCCTACAATGCGAATCATTGACTGTGTTGATTCCACCTGCCACCATAATCAGATTCAATCATATCCAGCTACATATTTGGATAAAGCAAACTGAGTAAATTAAAAATCCATCCAACAGAGTGAACCAAAAAGTGCCAGATGTATGGTGATGTACAATGCCCAAAAACTCCTTTGCGACCAAAAAGGGTCAGCACATATGTACTCAGAGGACAGGCACAACTAAAAGATACAGTTTTAAGATCTTGAACCTAAACTCTGCACTGTGACACTATTAATGATTATGTCCCAACAAAGTGAAAAATACATATGCATTTCATACAAATAAAACGCTAATCAAGTCAGAATAATTTACATATCCTCATAAAAGGTAACATACAAAGGAAAGCAGAACTGTAATAAAAGAGATATGTCTGCAT
Source organism: Eucalyptus guilfoylei (assembly GCA_016097605.1). NCBI lineage: Eukaryota > Viridiplantae > Streptophyta > Magnoliopsida > Myrtales > Myrtaceae > Eucalyptus > Eucalyptus guilfoylei. The sequence continues at coordinate 3,990,240 of CM027861.1, forward strand.
TCTTATTCTACATATTCCTCCAATTCGATCACCTTAGAGTCATTGCACTTTGTTCTAATACCGAATTTTTCCACCACACAAAGTAAAACTTCATTCTACATTCTATCTTGCCAATTTGGTTCCTATTGTCACCCAAAAAGTATTGATAACGCTTTAGATATGTACCTGGCGAAGAGTCCTAGCAACCAGTGCTTCTATTACAGGGCCTCTATCATCATTCAACAGATGCACTTCGTCAATAATCAAGAGCTTCACCAGCATAGAAAGTGACATGTCACTGCTCTTGCGTGTAATAACATCCCATTTCTCTGGTGTAGTTACTATCATCTGATGATAAGCATAACGGTCAAGCCACTGTTCATAGACATGTTACGAAAGAGATGCGCACAAGGGAGAACCCATAACCTGAGTTGCATCAAGTTCATATTTGGAAAGTTGCATGTCCCCAGTAAGTTCCCTCACAGTAACATTAAGTGGAGCCAACCGATGACTAAATGTTGATGTGACCTCAGCAGCCAATGCCTAACAGGGGAGCAGAAAACATCAGCTAGAGAGCCAAGGTCAACCAAGGGCAACTCACTACTGAAAAGAGAAAAATTTTGTGGCTAAGCAGCAGAAGTCATTGCAACTGTAAGAGTCTCAGAGGGAATGCATGTGAAAAAGCAATGGAGCAAAGGCAGCTCTTACCTTCATTGGAGCAACATAAACAATCTTGAACTCGTCCTTATGCAAGTAACCATCCCTGAAGTGCTGGCCAACCTGCCAAAGATGATCAAGAAACTAAGGTCCATTTCCAATTGCATATCTCAGAGTAGACTTTTGTCCTGCATAAGATCTACGCTGGCCAGTAAACAAATCAAATCAAGTGTTTCCTCCAAGAACCAAAAGAAAAAACAAACAGAAAAGGACAAGATAAAATCAAGGCATGCACATGCCATAATAAACTCATGATAAGGTCATGATTGGTCACCAGTGGATCTGGCTTCAAGTGCTATATAATGATATGACAACCAGGTGATCTTTTCAATATAACTGGTGAAGAAAATTTGATCTAAGGCCATAAGCAATGATTTGGGACTACAATGATACGATCAACAACTTTGCTGCCACTCCAAAGTTTAGGGTATCATAGATGCATACCTCATGCAAAATAGCAATCATAGCTATGTTTGTTTTACCAGCCCCAGTCGGAGCACAAACCTGCAAGTATAAGAAATTAAAATCAGAGGATACTTGTTGAATGGCTTTCGACATACAATTCAATTGTCCAAGATCCACTAAATAAAAAAGAAAAATCTCACCAATATGTTTTCATTTGTATGATAAACAGTGTGAAATATCCGGCTCTGAATACGATTGAGGCTTTTATAGCCATGAAAAGCGGCTTGGGCCAAGTCATCTAGTTCCTTTATTTCAATCTGATGGAGAATAAGAATGAAAAGGTGCAGTAAGATAATAAATAAGCAAACAGAAAACATATTAAGCAAAGAACACAACCCCACTTCCCAATGAGTACCATGCACAAAGCACATTTGCAATAGCTTGGCATTTCACCGGAGGAAAGATGTGTATTCATAAGAAAAAGACATTTTTTCTCTCTTTCTTCATTGGTTTTGTTAGAACATTGTTTCTCACGAAAGCTTAAGCTGTCAAGAACAGTGACCAAGATGGTTTGGAAACTTAGCACTCTCTCCTGCGGTCATTATGCATGTTATTCACATTCGTCCTCCTGTTGTTGTCTAATACAGTTGCATTTAGATCCTATGTTTCACATGTTAGATCCAGCTTACGTGCAAGAGGAAGTGTAAGAAATATGCTTGATCTACATTATGGAAATATTTCCAGACATGTTGACTGTTCCAGTGATGCCAAGAAGCTAAAAATTATTTTTTAATATTAACAGTTAACCTATGTGATTAGGCAGTAATTTGGCAGTGAAGGAGATACCAGCTTTTCACCCAATTTCATTTCTGCTGTGGGTGTCGGTGGAATAATGACTTCTTCATATCCCTTATGATGTTTCCTTATAGTTCCCTGAGGAAGTTCACGAACAGGCAGCAAGTGTTCGCCAGTTCCGACAAGATCATTAAAAGGACTTTTCTTCTCACTAGCTTGGAGTAAAGAGGAAAAACTTGCAGAAGATAAGCCGGTGTCAGCCACATAGTCAGGTCCGCGCTTATGTCGCTTTTCCTCTTTGCGCCGAAGTTTGTCAATTTGCCGTTCAGATTCCGTTTGCACTGTCACCTTAGAGAAAGGGGAAACAAAGAGGCAAACATGTGATGAAGCTTGTAGCCAATTATCCAATTAGTATAATACTGTCAAACCAGTAGGCACTGGGGAGTACCTGAGTACCATAAGTTGGCACGCGTGCTTGTGCATTTGAAGCTGTTTTATCAGACTTCAAAGCCAACAAGCCGTGACGTATAGCATCAACAAGTTCCTCTCGATGCTGCCAGGATTAAAGACTATTAGTGGTTATACTCCAAGAGAAAGAAAAAGAAATAAACAGTTGAGCATAAAATTTCATTTCTCCAAAGAAAAAGGTTCTATGCAAAATTAAAAGAGTAAATCAGAATATCATAAATCAAGAAAATAATGAAGATGACTGACTTAGGTGTTGCTGCCAGAATGAAGAAGATCAGTCCCAATGATGATTATCCCTAAAGAATCCACTTATGAGATGAAAGGAATCTAATCACCATTTTTGTTGCATAAAAGTAACTTAGGGAAGTGACTCCGTAAAATATATCAACAGCTCCAGATGGTGGTATATAACAATCACTTGGCTATTTTATTCAACTCAATCATGACCTGACTTGGAAGATAAGTTCTACAATGCACTGGGTTTTCAATATAAAAGTATACAAAGAAATGATTGCATCCTGCCCCTTTCGGAGGCTGCCGACTCAGGCTTTACTTATGTCTCATGGCAGAATTGATGCTGCGACCTGCCCCTTTTGCAACGAGGTGCCTGACTCTATCGAGCATCTCTTTTTTGGTTGTCGCATTACTTCGAGTATTGCTTTTCAGCTGGGCCAGTACCGCCCTTTTGGGAAGGGAGTTTTTTAAATGCCTGGCTTGTTATTCCTTTGGTGCACTCTGCCACATCATTTGGAAGAACAGGAACAATATTCTGTTTAGGGGAGAGCCGATTTCTGCTCCGGCCATGAAGAATCATCTCATCAGGGTCGTGAAGGATAAGGCTATTACCTACAAGAATGTTGAGGACTCCACTAGAAACAGGCGGATGCAGCGTTCGTGGGATTTGGATCCTATTATTTTCTCTTCCCCTAATCCTAGACCGCTTGGCTAGGTGTCTTGTTGGTTTCTAGGTCGTTTTGCCTGGCGTTTGCCATTTGGCTCCTGGCTCTGGCTCTCCTTTTGGTTGTTGCCCTTTGGTTTTTTCCTCGGCTTCCTTACACTCAAAATGAGCATGTTCATTCCGAGTGTTAGTTTTTGGAGTCGTTTGGTTGTACAGTTTGACCTTTCCCCCTTATATTAACTACTTACCTTACCAAAAAAAAAAAGAAATGATTGCATCCCACAGTTCTACTCAGAATAAGCCACATATGATTTTATTTATTTTATGTTTACCAGGCTATAATAGACATTGCAGAACTACTTGCAAACAATTTGCTGGCAACTGTTCTCCCTCTGTTTTTTCTTCTCCTCCTGATTGCAGAGGATCCTAGTTTAGGCTAGAGTGGACAAATTTAATAATTATTATCATAAACCTAAATGCCTCATCACACAACCATCAATCTCTTGAAGACCTAATGTTGAAACTATTTTATTACAGTGACTAATAAAGGTTTTTTAGTTCACAGAACAGTGAAACAAATTAGCTCACCCCATAGAAAAGAATCTTTCTGCAGTAACCTCAGTGGATGCCTTTGAACACCATATGGTAATGATTCGTAAGTTAATATTCTACAGCAAACTTGTTTAAAAGATCAGACCTGTGAATATGCCATAGTATTGATGGCCTCAACAGCCTAGAAAATTCATGTTTTCAAGACAGAACATACTCAAGAAACTCATCATTCATGACTCATGTCACAAAAGTAACATCAGAGGATATAGTTTAGAATGCATTAAGCCAGTAATGCATCTTCGGATGCATATAGGATAAGGCATTCAAAAAATCATGATCTAAATTTACCAAGAATCAACAACCCATACAGAGCACTAGTACACAAGTTCACACTCTAAACAAATTAGTTTTAAGACATGAAAAGCAGAGGAGACTTATTAGCTACTCTACATGACATTGCAAAAGGATGGTAAGAGACTAGATTAATTACATTGTTATCAGAACAGAAACAAAGAAAATAAAGCAAACAAAGAGTAGACATCTGACCATTATGACATCTTGAATGGTTTCAAATGCAGTATCCCCAGCAAGATCCAATAAATCACCTGCAATCTTCACCAACCCAAAAGAAAGGGAAAAAAGAAAAGATTTAGATATTCCATGTATTTTGTCGACTACAGGCCTACCGACTCCAAATTTACATTAACTTAAACGTGACAGAAAACTGACTAAAACTCTTACCTCCTCACCAGGTTTATCTGACTCAAGCACACGACAAATAGCCATGGCAAGTTCATCCCGAGAAAGTGATGAACTATTGCCCTTCACTATATTATCACATGCATCTCTCAACCAACTTAAATCGTAGTTTCTGCCACTACTGGCTGTCTGACTATATTTGTAGCCTCCCGCATCTTGCCATATATCATGAACAGATGAGACAGATGTAGAGGTCTCCTCATCGAGTAATTCACCATTTTCCACAGAAACGTCAACAAGAAATCGCGATGGAGGATGAAATGCAAGGTCAGCACCGAATTCAACATCATCCATATCTCCATTTGTTTCTTCTGCCACAGCCCTATGGTCTCTCGGCTGTAAGCCCGAGAGCCTCTGAGCCTGAGAAGCAACTTTCTGCAGGCACGTCTCTGAAACCACCCGGCCAACAAGTTTCTGCAGTTCTCCCCTGTAGAAAAAAATCCAAAATTTTATACTAAAATCACACCTTCTTAGATATTCCCCTCAAAACAGGATCGAAAATCCAATCAGTGTCAAGCTCCTTTCCAAGTGAATGAAGATTATTATATGAATTCTCACTTTGTATTCATCTTCTATAGTACCCCACATAAAGAACTCTCAACTTAACAACAAAAATGTGCTATAGCTACAGCATCGGCATTGCTAACAACCCTCGTGGCATTTCTCGAAATTACCACGGAATGCGGAAATGCAGGTAAGGCAAAAGAAAAGGGAGGCTAAAGAACAAGATTACTTCTTCTCCGCAATTCTCCGCTTAGCCTCCTCCTCATCCTCGACAGACTCGCCGACCGACTGCCCTCCGAAAAGGCGGTACGCTCCCAGAGCCACCTCGCGGAACTCCTCCGAGGTCACCTCCCCATCCACCGCCTCCACCACGGCGGCGATGAACTGCTTGTACGCTTGCCTCACTTCCGCAGAAGCTGCAGCGCAAAACGGCACAAGAAGAACACAGCAGATCAAACAAAACGCAGAACAAGAAAGGACAAAGAATCCGAAAACAGCACGCGCGACGTCCCGATCCCCGCCCGGGTCGGGTCGGGTCCGGGTCGCGCACCTTCATCCCAGCGATGGACGATCCTCCGCGCGAGCTCCGACTCCTCCACCGAATCCGCGGCGCTGCAGGGGAAACAGGATTCCGATCGCTGAGAAGGCGATCGCCGGAGCGAAAGCAAAGCAACGGAGAAAGGGAAGAGAAATTCTGTTTTTTTTTTTTGGCGGCTTTTACTTGCGAGGCTTGCGGCGGCTCCGGAGGGCGGTCCGGCGGCGGAGGAAGGCCTCGTCGGCGTCGAAGGGCTGCCGGAGGGAGCTGGTGAGGCGAGGGAGCTGAAGCAGCATCGTCGTCGTCTTCCTTCTTCTTCGTCTTCTTCTTCGTCTTCTTCTTCTTCTACTTCAACGATGACGAGAGGAAAAGAAACGGACGAGGAATGAGAGTGGTCTTGTTTATATATAGCTTTGGACGCTGCAACGAGGCAGCTTCATTGTTGAGGAGGCTGATCTTGAGTGCCAAGTAATAAGAAAGAAGACAAATCCCCAAAAAAAAGAGAAAAAAAAAAAATTTGTCTGAAAAGTTTGGTTAGGTTCGCTGATAGCCACTAGGGCTGCCGGCCGACCCTCCCCCTCCGTCGCCGGCCTGGTGGGGAGCCGGTGACGGTGGGGAGGCGGCTGCCGCCTCCCTTTTTTTTAAAAAAAAAAAAAAAAAAAAATTAGTTTTTTAAAAAAAAATTAATTTTTTTAATATTTTTATTTGTATTTTTAAATGTTTTAAATAAGATTAGTTTTAAATTAAATTCAATTAATTTTTATATTAAATTTTTTATCACGTCGCATCAAAACGACGCCGTTTTGCACTTATTTTGTCGAAAAATTGACACGCGTTTTGACCCGATTTTAGCCAGAGTGGCACTTAAGTGTCCATTTGTGCCAACTTATAGCACCCCAGAGGTCTGCGTGTCGATTGATTATGTTTATAAGACTCTTATACACAATATAAATGGCAAGCCGGCTCAATATTTGGAACCACTTTTAGGAGTTGTAGAAAATATAAATAGGAAACAAAAACTAAAAAAAAGCAAACACTAATATGAAGGAACTACAATAAAACCTAGTGGTTGGCATTATTTTTTTCTCTTCCAATTATTGAGTCACAACAATTCATCCTCACCTCTGTCACACCAAAGAGAGTGCAATACGATGCTTCATTTTTTTCTTATCACCATTTTTTAGACTAAATAAAGACACAAGCAACAAATCCAGTTACGGGATGTTATTATTTCTAAACCATGCATGAGTGTTGAATCTTGGACCCAACTCACGGTGAATTCTATCTTCTAATTACTATCACTGTTTCTAGTGTGGTTTGTTGGGTAGCAATTATGTGCAAATATGATACAAATAAGCATAGAATTTAAAAACTCTGGCTCTTATCATGAGACCTTTGTCAGCTCTTGATGATGGTAATGGTATTCAAATATATGAATGATTTCTCTATTGCCATCTCTTTTACGGTGTCTTGTTTATTTTAACAAGTAGAATTCCATCAAGTGATCCAACTCGGAATTTTGAACAGCAACTCAGTGCGTAAAATGATCACTATAGCAACTACAAGCATCAAACCAGAATCAATAGGTCCAACTCAAAACCCTAGATAGCTACTTGGTGCATAAAAGTTCCTAATTAGGTAAACCCATTTGATAAAAGCTTTTCGTCATATAATGTATACTTCTATAGAATGTCATAATACACAAGGTAAACCGTTGAAATATTCGTGAACTATCATTTGAGGAATCAAACAAATTCCCTCACAAAAATACAGGACCACAATCTTCATCAAAGCACGGGCATCTTGAGGTCAAGTAGCTAGAAATAAAATACGATAATCAATTTATTTCTATAAGGGGGACAGAGGGAAAATGGCTGCATACTAAAATCTAGCAGACCATCTGAATAATATATGGTTTTAACAATTCATATGCCTGATATGGGAAAAATCTGGCAAAGCAGCAAACCTAGAAAGTCTTGATTATGTGGCTCTTTTGAAGGGCTAGAACCGGAAATATTGGAGAACACGGATCCTAATTTTGCAAGTATTTTCGCAACTTCGAATATGGAATTCAAAGGGATGACATAAAGAAGGTGTTAGCAGTAGGTTGCTAGGAAAATAAAATTTGCCAATGATCATAAGAATTCTACTAATTAGATAGTAGCATTAGTAAAATGATCATGCTCTGCATGTGAATCAATTAGAGATCTAACTTGGATGCTATGTGTGAAGGTCGTTTTTGGAACTTGAGGAATATAAACATTCATATGACATCAGATTTCTATCTAACTAACAAGATAAGTACAAAACAAAGAGATGGAGTTATTTATTTTTATTTTTATTTTTGGTAACCCAGGGAACCCCGTAAGCCAACAGCCGGCGAGCAAACCCTGGAGGAGCGACTGCAAGACCCACCACCACAGTACTCCAAGTAAGAATCCCTAACGACACCTCTGGGATTCGAACTCCTCCCCTTCGTGAGGGGGAGAGAGCCTAAGTCAGCTGCGCCGCTGCGGGCGATGGTGAGATGGAGTTTTATTACAACCAAGAACCCATATCCATCTTCCCGATTTGCATGAAATTGAAAAGATGTTTACTTAGCAATCAATTTTCTCAATTGGCACACTGCCATCTCAGACTCACGAGGAGCAACGACTCGGTCAATTTGGCCAATCACACCATAAAACCTTCTATGAGACTCCAATTCATCAAGAATATTAATGAAACCAAACCTATGCTAATAAGGAAGCCCTGGTCAGATTTTCTAACACATGCGAAGTAAAATCTTGAGTCCTTCCCAGTTTCAATATGATTGAACTTCACAAGATGAATATCTACCAATGCAAGGGAATCCTTCTAAATTGACAAATTTCTGGACTAATGATGCAGTAACACATTAAGAGAATCCTTCTAATGAAAAATACATCACTTGACCAACATCCTAAAGACAACTCCACCATAAAACCACATTTTCTCTCTAGAAAATAAATCTTTTTCTTTACTAGTTTTGCACAATAAATCTTGGGATGGTGGTGATAGTCCATAGCTATAATTGTTGAAAACCAAGAACACATATCCATCTTCAACTAATATAATGACTGCCGAGAGCAATGATTGCCGAAAATATAAGGATTGTCAGAGCTATGATATAGGAAAATATAAGGTCTTAGTAAATTTGCAACAGAAATCCAGCGCAACAATAGCCGTTAAAAAGAAGTTGATTCCTAGGAAGTGAGAATCACAGCAAAAATGTACAATGAGAAGGAATCAATGCAAGAAACATGGGTTTAGGGCGAGATGAGCACAAGGGAAGCAACAATAAGAGAGGTGAGCATGAACAAAGGCAACGTGACGAAGGTGACATGATCAGAGAGAGGCGACTAGACAAAGGATTCAACTTCAATAAGTAAGAATCACAATTAGAACAGGTACAATGAGAAGGAATCAAAGCGAGGAACCTAATTTAGGACAAAACGAACATGAGGCGAGCCGACCAGAGGCGATGCGATCGAAAAGAGTGACCGGAGATGAAACTAGAGGTGACGGGACTAGAGAGAGGCGTCTGGACAAATGATTTGACTTCAAGATGTGAGAATCACAAGCAGAACAAGTACAATGAGAAGGAATCAAAGTGAGAAACCTGATTTAGGGCAAGACGTGCACAAGGCGACCCAACTGGAGGTGCTCGGACCGAAGAGAGGCAACCGAAAGTGACGGGACTGGAGAGAGGCGACTTGATTGGAGGCAATGCGATCGAAGATGTCACGCCCCGAACCTCGAACGCGTGCACATCCCTTGGTGATTGATAAAATTTGCGACGTCCCAAGAAATGTCCCTAATCCATTCATTTTATTGCATATGCGAAAGCGTAATAACAATTCCCAAACAACACAGAAGTGGGATAGAAATGTAGGATGCAATTTTCACAAAGCACACTTATCAAACAACAGCGTTTATATACAGAAGAGTCTAAAACAACATGGATTTATTTCAAAAAGAAGAGCTACTAGGCTATTTACGCACTAAGCTCCTTATCCATGGGATCAGAGTCCACTACGACACCTCCAGATGTCTCAATATCCATAGGGTGGGCTGCCACTCACTTCCTAGTCCCGACGGAAGGCCCGTCAAAACCCAGTAGGGGATGTAGAAAAACTTAAAATCAACTGTCTACGAAATCCCATACCTCACCTGGCGCTCCTCCATTTAAGGACCTGAAAAGATTAGCCCACGACAGGGGGAGATGATGTCTCAGCGAGTTCACTCCCTAAATCTCGATTAGGATAGAAATACACCTACGGCTAATCTAACCACATATCCTCGAAGACTTACCTCACCCCAGTCCTCTCCTACACGTCAGTACAGTTCAAATCACATATAATTGTATTGAAATCATTCATCATCGGGACGTTTCAACATATATCACCAACAATTACAAAGGTCCCGATTACCAAACCAAACCGTTATGGCACGTCTCATACCATGCCACACAATTTCGTCTCCTAATTAGGCACCTCGGTTTCAATCATTCATGCGTCCTAATTGATTACGACCCACCAACCACGGTCGACTCAACAGTCAACGGTCTTCTGGCGTAGTCGGGCATCGTCTCGCACCATTGAGCACGGCGACGTCTACATCTAGACGGCATTCCTCACAGGAGCATTGGTTTAGCCTCCACTGCGACCGGCATCCGTTGACTTGGGGCATTCCCGAATGAGTATCATCCGGCCCCAAAGGCTCGTGACGGGTTCTCGTATCATTCATGCACTCACCCAATTTCGGCCAAAGACACGATGCATTACACTCGAATGTCTCAATTAAAATAGTGAACTTGGCATATTTTCTTCATATTAAAAATACACGGTAAAATAATCGTGTGTGGGTACACGATTAGATCGAACTAGAAAATTTGATATCATCTCTTTTAAAACCCCACTATTTGATATATTATTTAAAAAATACTTTCGGTGTCAAAACCCGACACCTAATAATTTCTAATTAAATACCGAAATTCCACCATTTTGAAATAAATATTACAAATTAACAATCATCACTCAATTGAACAATTTAACAATCGATTGCATAAACTAAGCATATTATTACAATCAACATGAAATTCCGATCACCACTATCCTAGTATAATTTTCTGAAAATATTAAATAATTAATTAAATTATAATTAACCCATTTAAAATAATGATTTAATTAATTAATGTTTATCAAATTAAACTACCAATTTAAATTGATCATAATCTTAACTAATTACCTAAATACACTAACTAAATCAACTTACTAGACTAACTTCTTAAACTAACCATTCTAACTAATAAACTATAATTCCTAACTAAATTAACCAACTGGACTAACCACCTAATTCACTCAACTAACTTAACTAACTAATATTTACTCTAACTAGACTAACTACTAAACATACTTAAGCCTAATCTAACTATTAATGAGTGTAATTAACCCCTAAGCAAAATTTAGGAGGTTAACTCACTTAATTTGTGAATTAAAGAACTCCCGGCGACGACGGCACGAAAGCAAGTAAACTTTGGGTCCCAAGTGATGCCAAGGAAGGTCCAATTGGCCCAGGAAAACTCCCTAAGGGTCTCGGCTCACGGTTGAGGGGCGGCCCTTCCTGCTAGTCACAACCGACCAGACCTCACACGGGGGCAGCAGGGGCGAGACAATGGCACGGCGAGGGCTGTTAGAGTCTCATTAATAGAGCAACAGCAAGAACAAAGAGGCCGCGAGTTCCAGGGAGGCTGGTGGACCGAAACAAAGGGAGGATTGGCGGTTAGTTGCGGTGGAGGAACGGCGGAGGGGTGGCTGCAGCAACCGGGTACAAAGGAGCGGAACTTCTGGAGGAGGGATGAAGATTGTGACAGTCTGATTTTCTACTTTTGTTTTCAATTGAATAAATCGGGCTTTTCATCGACATGTCTATAGTGCTATTCTCTTAGCCGATCACTTATGAGATAACGAGACTAGTTGGGAGAGTCATTAAGGGATTTTAATACAATAGGTTTGAGAATTCGACTAGGAATCGACTGCTCGACCATGTTAGTTTACAAGGGTCGTTGCGGCATAATCGAAAATCTATCAGAGACCGGAAATAGGTCGATTCGATTAAGATATATAATTAGGCATGGGTGATTCCACCTAATTACAAAATTCTCATCAATCGGCACTAAATCGATTTTTCTGTCGTTTTGGTACCCTGTGTACGTAATTGAAATATCAAGATTTTCACGACAATCGAGAGTCGCCAATAAGTCGAAGATGTACATTGTGGCTCGAAAATAATCGACCACGGGTCAATTACACCGAGAATCCCTAAAAACTATCTGGTAGTTTAGGTCACGCTAAAAGCACATCCAACTAAATTTAACTGCAAAATTTATTCCGATTTCAGAAATTGAGAACTCTGATGTGTCACAATTAATCCTAGGGATATTGTTGCATCTTTTCAAGATTTATTGATGATGGGAATTGTTAGTGAAAATGCAAAAGCAGCAAATTAAAGGAATAAGAAAAATGCTATATTTTAAATAGATTTTTAGCATTTATTGTGGAACCTTTGGAGATGGAGTTATAAGGATATAAATGAGGATTTGTCCTTGTTAACTAAGGTTGTGAAATGGTAAATGAAAAAAGAGAAAGCTCCTAGAAATCATGTAAATTCAGAGCTAGGTAAACCAAGAGGAATTTCATTACCATTTGAGTCTCATTTGGAGAAATAAGCTTGTTTGGATGTGGTGGGTCACTTGATAATGAAAGGAACAAGTTTTCCATGGAAAAATGACCCATGCCTTGTGGAATTTGGGGAAGTAGTCCCCCATAGTATTTTTTTTCCTCTTCTTTCTCACCTCCATCCGTGCATTCCTTTTTCCTTTTGCAATGTGCAACACTTCCTTTTCCCTTTCCTCTCTTTTCCTTTTCTTTTTCCTTTTCCTTTCTCAGCCGTAAAGCCCTTGTCTTCTTCCTCATCAAGCTGCAGTCCCCTATTTCGGCTTCCTCTTGGCCAACCAACTCAAAACAACAGCCAAAAAAATAGAGGAGTTCCCTGTTTCGGTGCCGCCAAACCAAATGCAACAACCGGTCACAACTTGAACTATCCTTCATGTTCCACTTCTCTCTGTCTTGGCACTTGTTTGACGATCAAACCTCCTCACCAGCAAGCCAGCAGCTCGCCAGGATAGGCGCCACACCAGCTTACTTATGCCAAAATTCTGCAGCTCCCTTCGCTGGTGTTGTCGCAACACCTCAGCTCACCCCTCCTCCATTTCAGCTCATCCTCGTCATCGAAGAGTCCAAAACCTCCGCATGTGTTTCTGTTTAACTACCGGAACACAAGCGGATTCGAACCAACCTGCTGCCAGCAAGCAAGCCAACGCCGCCGTGTCGCAGTCTCACCCTTGCGATCGCAACTCCTTCACTGCTCAACTTCCACCGGCAGAGGGCAAGCCCTCTTACCCATGAGCCGAGGGTTTCTCAACCTTGTTCCAAGCTGACCGGAGCCACTCCGGCGTGCTTGGAGGTCGCGGTGTAGCTACTACCGCTCAGTCAACAACGGTAGCTTCGGATTTCCTTGGTTAGGTGAGTTAATTTCCCTAAATTTTGATTAGGGGCTAACTACACTTGTTTAGGAGATTGGTTTGGTTAAAGATTAGCTTAGATTAGCTTAAATGGAGGTTAGTGATAATTTATAATAGTTATATTTGTCTTAGAATGGGTTGATATTAGTCTAATGAGGGAGATTAGCATCATTGAGAATGGGTTGTTCGAAAACATGGGCTGTTCTGTGGAACTGGGTCCTGGATGCTTGCCATTTGTAAATTTTGTAGGTCGAGATTGGCTGCAAATTGGTAGCTGATGTCTTCTAGAGAAATGTTTTAGACATCCTAAACTATAACATATATTTTTCTCAAGATTTTTAAGGACTCAGAAGCAGGAGATATTATCTCCGTTATTTTCAAACAGAACTTCAATTTTCACTGGAACTGGTGACCTTTTAGGATTCTATGGGTTTTTATTGACTCTTGGAGTTCTAATTTTAAAATGGTTTCTTCACAAAAGTTGTTTTCCACCTCTTCTAGTTTAACATACTCAAATTTCAGATTAAACGGACATGTTTCGGACCTCGAACCAAACCGATTTCGGAAAACTGACTTTCTGGAAACGGACCCAGTTTTGGCGCTAGATTGAGCGATTTACTGGGCCGAATCTAGAAGGATATGGATTTAGATATCTTCATGAAAAATGTTTTTTTACGTGTCTTCTTCAACATGTTCAAATTTTAGAATTTCTGAAGTCGATTGGTTAGAATTGTGAAGTAAAAACCGAAGACATGCAAGTGTATAATGTCTGCCAGTTAGGGCCGGTAGAGTTTGTAATTATGCATAATGCTTTTCTTGCTTGAATTTTCATATTTGGTGATGTAATTGAATTATGCAACTGATTGATGAATTATTGTGGCACCTAGGATTTTATATCAAGTCACTTGACTTGCTTTAATTTCAGGAATTATAAAATAAATTGCAGTCAAGCTGAATCATGATAAACTAAACTGCACTTGGCTCTACTTATTATAAAACTTTGTTTCTTTACACGTAGGGAGATGAGGTTAAGAGGGGGATTTCTACAAAAAAAAAAAAAAACACTAGGAACCACAAACACTAAACATCCCGCCTCTTGTCGAGTATGTACATGCTGTTAAACAACCAAAAATAAAATTCTCTCACACGTCAAGCGCTCCTCGGCCACCTCCTATTCTAAAGAAAAGACATAATAAACAAGTTTGAGTTTTTAAAATAAAAACTCAGTAAGTGGGCGATTAGTCCTAACTTGGATTTGGTCAATAGCACGACAAATAAATAAACAAACTGTCAATTTGCTGAATACACAGAAACCTAGCTGCAACAATCACCCAGGGGGAGACGACACTCCGCCCTGAACCCCTCGCACTCAACCTGGCATCACGAGGTCCACGATCACCCAGGAGGAGACGACACTCCACCCTGTACCCCTTGCACCTAACCTGGCATCACGAGGTCCACAATCACCCAAGGGGAGACGACACTCCACCTTGTACCCCTCGCACCCAACCTGGCATCACGAGGTCCCCTGAAAAGTTATTCAACCCTTCTGAGACCTCTGGAGAGAATACCACTACTCTTCATCACCCCTCTCCAGGCATCCCAACACCTGGGGTCTCACATTGGCTCTTTAGCCAACTTCACACATTCACAAATCCCTTATTGCAGCACCAACAACTTCAGTATGTGAACAATCACAAATAGGTCTAAACATACATTATTAAATACCTCAAGGTATATAGGAACTCTCATTAAAGGCGACACAGTGAGAGTTTAACATTTGCCTGCAGCAAATTTAGAAACTAGCAACATGGACAGAACTAGGTAAAGGCTACTGAGACACTAGACTCCATATGTGTCATGAGAATCAGGTACAAGAGACACAACAACTATTGCATATTCTCGAATCAAAGTAGTCTATGGACTAAAATGAGCAGTTTCGATCACAGACACAGAAAGTATATCTAACCTTATCGGAATTTTACGAAATTTCAATATGTTATAGAAGAGACATAATTAACATTTTTCATGAAGAAACTTAAGTCTATATCTCACTGTATTAAGAGCAGTAATTTGTTGTTTTCTTCTCAAAATTCTGCAGTAACTTTCAAATTTAGTACCTACAGAAGAAATATCATTTCACCATCTTAAACTTGACCATTTGCTCTCAAATTTTTATATGTTATTCCTAAGGATGTGTCCTACAACTTTCATTAAGAGTTGAATGTCCAATTATTTCTAGAAAATTACAGAAAATTCATGAAATCACCTAAGGTATTACTGTTTTCTAAAGTACAGCTTACTAGTTCAAGGTAAATACTATTACCAACACATTTTCTCATTAACATTGCTATAACTAGATGCCGAACTTGATCTATGAATGTTCTCTCATGTAAACTTGTTCTTTTCATTATCTACATCATCAGAATTTAAGGCGACACAAAACAAAAGGTTTTCCATCTCTAATTCTCTAAAACAGAAAGTATTGCACCGTTTTTCTTCATCTTTAGCTCAACTAAACCGTTAGTTTCTCTACCAAACATTCTTGTAGTATCTCGGCACTCTTCTACAGCATCTAAGGTAACTATAGCATGATAAAAACCACACTTTATCATGCATATGGGAAATAAAGAAGATGGAGGGGCGAGCCGAGCTCGTGGCCCCCTTCAATGCCACGTTCTTGCCAACCCGCACAGCGAAACGACCCAAAATAGGTTGAAACTCCCTTCCCCCAATTAGCTGGATGGCCACACAGCAAACCCACGGCCTCTCGCCACCGTGGCTTCATCAACAAAGCAACCACATTCCAGTTCTGAACAGAGCTTTAGTTCCCAAATTTTCGCATTCAACCCCAAACTCTACCCTGATTTTCACATGCACAGCTAGGCACAACCATTACACGAACCCAGAACCTTAATCACCGCCCCACTTGCCTGGATCTTTCACCGGTAGAAGAGGGAAGAAACTGTCAGGTGAGTTGGGTCTTCGTGATCGGCGGTGGGAGCTCCGAATGGGACGGGGTAGTGACGACTCCGCTGCTGAACAGAGGCACCGGTCGTGAGAGGCTGAGATGGGGTCGGGCTCGGTGGAGATGAACGAAAGTGGGAGGAAAAGAAGGCGGTGTGTCTCGGTAGAGAAAACGCAGGTGAGGGTGGGTTCTTCGGGGATGTAAATGCAATTCTCCCAAAAGGAAAGAGAGAGAGTGAAAAGGAAAAGAAAAGTGAAATGAAATACGTGTAGCCTCCCCCCCTTTTCGACTGCACTTGGATGCTACGTGGGGGAGTAAGAAAAACTTCCTCTCACTATAATTCCCCCTCCCCCACGTACGAAGTGAGTCATCGCTGGAAATTTAACTTTTTTAACTAAAATGGTCGGAGCAAAGGAACGTCACAACCAGAAAACATACCTATCTCTCTATCTGTCTATATATATATATATATACATACATACATACATACATACATACATACATACATACATACATACATACATACATACATATATATATTATATATACACAAATATATATTATGATTATTATTATTTTTTTTATTTTATTTTTTTACCTAAGAAACGACCTTAGTCTCTAATATGCTCAATGTAACTAGCAAGAAACAAAACGAATAATTTGGGCGTCACAATTAAGAAATTTGATAAATGCATAAATGATATAAATATCCGTCACGAGCCTTTGGGGCCGGACGATGCTCCTTCGGCAATGCTCCAAGTCAACGGATGCCGGTCGCAGTGGATGTTGGGCCGATGCTCCTAATCGGAATACCGTCTAGGTGTAGACGTTGCCGTGCTCGATGGTGCGAGACGATGCCCAGCCAGGCTGGAAGACCACTAACTGTTAAGTTGGTCGTGGCCGATGGGTCGAAGTCCATTGAGACTTATGAATGATTGAAATTAACGGACCTAATTAGGAGACGAAATTTTATGGTGCGGCATGGGACGTATCATAATAATTTAGTCTGATAATTAGGGGCTCGTGTGCTTGTGATGTTATGTACGCCCATGAATATACCTATATTGAAATGTTCCTATGATCTGCGATCTCAGTACAGTTATGTATCATCTGATTGGTACTAATATGCAGGAAAATGCTGGTGTTAATAGAATTATTGGAAATATGGTTAGAATGCATGTGGGTGTACTTTTCTCCTAATCGAGATTTAAGGGATGGACTCGCTGAGACTTTGTCTCACCCCATTGTGGGCTAAATTTTTCAAATCCCTAGATAAAAGATTTTCAAGAGAAGTGCAGGGGTTCGCAAGTGAAAGCTAGGTCTTTGTTTAGTCTCTATCAGAAGTCGATGGGTCTTCCATCTAGTTTGGACACTGGTGATAGTTCACCCTTTTGTTATCGAGAAGTCTAACGGGATCGCCAGGGACCCTGTTCCCATGGATGAGGAGCTCGGAGCGTAGATAACCTAAAAGCTCTTCTTTTTTAAACAGATCCATGTCATGTTAGACTTTTATGTATATAAATACCCTTGTAAAAATATGTGTGTTTGGTGTAAATGTAATCCTATGTTTACTATCCCATCTCTGTGTTGTCTGGAGTTTATGATTACGCTTTTGCATGTTTGATAAAAATGAATGGGTCGGCAACAGTTCCTGGGATGTTGCAAATTTGTATCGACCACTGAAGGATATGCATGCACTCGGAATTCGGGTCATGACAAAGGTGGTGCACTAGATTTGGAGGGGCGACAGCCTGCCGGTGGAGGGGAGTGAGCAACAACTAGGGGCCATGAAAGTGAAAACCAAAACATGAGGGGTAGAGGTTGACTGGTTGGTGGCTTTGCTGGCTGAAAACAAGCAACACAAAACAGAGGTCTTGCTTTGTTTTTGTGTGTTGGTTCGGTCGGCAAAATAGAGGCAGAGTCGAGCAACAAGAAGGAGATGAAGACAAGGGGGCTGGTGCGAAGAAAAAGAAGAGAAAAGGAAAAGGAAAGAGAGGGAGGTCAGTCGATCGGGTGAGAGGGGGAAGGAGCACGCACGAGGGGAGGGGGGGGAGGGAGAAGTCAAGGCCATAAGGGAATCTTACCTCATCAAAGCCTATCTTCTTATCCTTGTGGCCATGGAATTCTTGGCCCACTTGTTGTCAAGTGTCCCACCACTCAAAAGTGACCTTATTTTCCACAACCAAGACCCAATTGAAGGTGAAATTCTCCTTAGCTTTTGGTCCTCCGAATTTGCAGCCCCTTTGCACTAACTTTTCACCTTAATAATTTGCAATTCAGTGGTCTCATGTAACAATGGTAAAGCCTAAAATAATTCCTTGTATTTTCCTTCACTAATCGTTCCACATTGAAGGCCAGACACTCACTTAGAAGCGGTCCTTCCAATTTTTTTCAGCTTGAATTGTTGAATTTGAATTTTCCGCCAAAAATTCGGGTTCACCGAAAAGTCTTGAAAGGATGAATCGACGTTCCTAAAATAAATCGTGACTTGACAGGACTTTCAATTTCTGAAATCGGATTAAATTTCGCAATTAATTTCAACCGAGCGCGATTTTAGTGTGACCTAATTTAACGATTAGCTTTTAGAAATTTTCAGTGCAATTGACCCGTGATCGATTATTTTTTAGCCACATTGTACATCTTCGACTTATTGGCGACTCTCGGTTGTCGTGAAAATTTCAAGGTTTCAAATAAGGGCACAAGGTATAGAAATGACAGAAAAATCGGTATAGTGTCATTCGACGAGAATTTTGCAATAAAATGGAATCACCCATACTTTAATCACATAATTCTATCGAATCAACCTATCTCCAGTCTCTAATCAATTTTGACGGTGTCGTAATGACCTTTGCAGATTAGTACAGTCGAGCTGATTTTTGGTCAAATTATCAAGTCGATTGTGTGAAAATTCATTAACGGCTTCACTAGATCGACTAGTTATCTCATGAGTGATCAACTCAGAGAAAAAGACTATAGGCGCGTCGACGAAAAGCCTGACTTATTCAATTGAAAACAAAATTAAAAAATCAGGCTGTCATAGAAGATAGGCGACCGGAGGCGACGGGGCTAGAGGCAATGGGACCGGAGAGAAGTAGCTAGACTAGAGGCAACTAGATCAAATGCAACATGATTAGAGGGGAAGGGATCGGAGAGAGGCGGCCGGAGGCATCGAGACCGGAGAGAGGCGACTGCACAAGGGCAGAGGTTTTTTTTTTTCTTATTTTTGTTCAAAATCTATTCTCCTGCTACTTTTGTATATCGGGGAATAGAAAAATTAGCTGTCTTTACTAAACGGATTTAAATTCTTTCTTTTTTTAGGGAACAAAAGAACAAAAAACAAAGAAAGAGAAATGTTGACATGCGCAACCTTAATTTCTATTTTAAACCTATTTTTGGAGCAACAATCTATTCCATAAATAGAAAAATAAAATAATTTTACCAAACAAATTTATATTTCAAAAACAAAAATAGAGTGAAAAAATAGTTTTGCAACAAAAAGAGAATGGTTGTCATGCGCGCCTAAAGCGAGTAAAAAGGAATCGCCTTAACTGGACTAAATCAATCAATTTTGGACAATTCCCAAGATCACCAATTTGGTTTCTGATTCCATAAAATTGAAATCATTCTTGTTCCCAATTCTAGAGGTGAATTTTGATCTCATTCCCAATTGTAGAGATGGAAACGCCTAACCAGACTAGACTGATCATTTTTTTATTATAATTCTGTAAAATACTAAAAACTAAACATAATCCTCAATTTCTTCACAACCTACGCAATGCATAATGAAGCCCTCGGCTACCTATATTCGAAACATTTCCAAACTTAATTGAGAAGTATGAAGGATTTTATGGAGGTTTTTGTTTATATAGATGGAGTAGAAGAGGTAGTTGTGATAAAGTGCATATTGGGACTTTGAGGTCAGGCAAGGAACCGGTCCAAATTCCAGAATCCCATGATCCAATTGGGGACGTTGAGGTTTTTGTTCATATAGAGCTTTGGACTAACCCCACGGCATAGATGCCAAGGGGGCCGTGGACAGTTGAAGCTTAGCAACAGTTCGGCGGCCATCGTTGAAGTGGTAGAGAGAGAAAAGAAAGGAGGAGGCTGGACGAATCTTCGATCGCGGATGGACAAAGATATTGTCATTTTTGCGATGGATAATTACACAAATAATCTATAAACTTTATCCTAATTTGCATGACGTCCCCAAACTTTTATTTCATTTAATGTGGCCTCCAAACTTTTGAGCATTTAACAAAAATTCATGGACTACATTTGAATGAATTAAAAGTTCAAAAACCACAATATTAACATTGGATATTTTTTCCTATCTTATGGATTAAATTGAACAAGTACAAAAAGTTTGAAAATCATATTGAACAAATAAAAAATGCAAGAATATCACACTATGCATTGAGTTAAAGTTCAAACAATTAAAATTTTAGGAACAATATTGCACATTCGAGTCTTCTTCCTTTTCGATGCCAACAACCATGATGGGCTTAAGAAAACCAGATGACCAATCGGACAAGGCATGAACAAGGCCCATTGAACAAGAGATTTGGGCCCTAACCAATACGAGGCCCATGGAACGAGATAGTTGGGCCCTAACCAACACTAGGCCCACTGATCAAGATCTTGGGCTGGCCCATCGAACGAGATCTTTGGGCCCTAACCAGCACTAGGCCCATCGAACTAGATCTTTGGGCCCTCACCAACACAAGGCCCATCGAACGAGATCTTTGGGCTCCCACCACACAAAGGCCCGTTCCCCTCGGCCCGAGTGAAGCCCGCTTTTCTAGGGAAGCTCTTTTCCGTTCCTCCTCTTTTGGGGGGAGAGCGGCCAAAAAGCTCCCGCCAGCTCACCCCGACGGTCGCAACTCCCGATGAAGCCAAGATTTTCCTCCCCTTGATAAAGTGCTCAAAATCGAAAAACAAATAAATTAAATTAAAATTAAATAAAAAGAAAGTGCTCAAAATTCGAATTTAGATTTTAAAAAGAAAGAAAAGGAAAGCGGTAAAAAAAAAAAAAAAAAAAAGCAGAAAACAGAGAGTACAAGAGTAACAAGACAAAAAGGAGCAGCACTCCACCGCTCCCATCTCCCCACCACCACCGCCCTCCTCCTCCTCCCTTCTCCTCCACCGCTCTCTCTCTCTCTCTCTCTCTCTCTCTCTCTCTAAAGCTTGAAGCTGCGAAAGAGCGGAACTTCCGACGCCCGTCTCTGCATTCTCTCGAAGCTGCCGGCGGCTGACATGGCGCTCCTCCTGTTCGCGGTCCTCCTACTCGCCGTCACCGGCCACTCCAGTAAGCACCCTCTTCTCTTCCTCTGCTGTCTTCTCTCTTTCCTTCTTCTTCTCCGCACCCGGAAAAGGAAGCTTCCCTCGCTTTCGAAGATCTGAACTTTCTTTATCTTGCACCGAACCACACCAACGTTTTTCTTCTTGGTCCCTCGTGCATTTTGTCCTCTCCCGTTTCTCCCTTCCAAACCTCCCCCTCGTTCTTGCTCCCGAAACTGTCTGTACCAACGAGGACCCGGAAGTTGGTCCTCTGTAGCAATGTCCGGTTCTTGGATGTTCTCGCTCTCGTTCTTGAATCTCCCTCTCTTGCCACCCAAATTTCGTGTCTTCAGCACAAAAATAAAGCAGAACCAAGAAGGACCCGGAAGTTGGTCCTCTGTAGCAATGTCCGGTTCTTGGATGTTCTCGCTCTCGTTTCTGAATCTCCCTCTCTTGCCACCCAAATTTCGTGTCTTCAGCACAAAAATAAAGCAGAACCAAGAAGGACCCGGAAGTTGGTCCTGTGTAGCTATGTCTGGTGCTTGGATGTTCTCGCTCTCGTTCTTGAACATCCCACTCTTGCCACCCCATTTTCGTGTCTTCAGCACAAGATAAAGCAGAACCAAGAAGGACCCGGAAGTTGGTCCTGTGTAGCAATGTCCGGTTCTTGGATGTTCTCGCTTTCGTTCTTGAACATCCCACTCTTGCCACCCCATTTTCGTGTCTTCAGCACAAGATAAAGCAAAATCAAGAGGGACCCGGAAGTTGGTCCTGTGTAGCAATGTCCGGTTCTTTTATATTCTCGCTCTCGTTCTTGAACCTCCCTCTCCTGCCACCCCTTTTTCGTGTCTTCAGCACAAAAGTAAAGCAGAACCAAGAAGGACCAGGAAGTTGGTCCTGTGTAGCAATGTCCGGTTCTTTGAAATTCTCGTTCTTGTTCTTGAACATCCCTCTCCACCCCATTTTCGTGTCTTCAGCACAAAATAGAGCACAACCAAGAAGGACCCGGAGGTTGGTCCTGTGTAGCAATGTCCGGTTCTTGGATATTCTCGCTCTCGTTCTTGGAACCCTCCTCTCCTGCCACCCCAGTTTCGTGTCTCCAGCACAAAGATAAAGCAGAACCAAGGACCCAGAAGAAAGGAAAAGATCCACATTGTTCTTGATGATATGGGTGGTTTTCTCATGTCTGGTTCTGTGTTTGTTCCCTGTGTCTGCGTATTTAGGTGCGACTTGGTGCGTGTGCAAGGACGGGCTGAGCGACGCGGTGCTGCAGAAGACGCTGGACTACGCCTGCGGAGCCGGGGCGGATTGCTCGCCGATAAAGCAGACCGGGTCGTGCTACTCGCCCAACACGGTGCGGGCTCACTGCTCCTACGCCGTCAACAGCTTCTTCCAGAAGAAGGGCCAGGGTCAGGGCACCTGCGACTTCGCCGGCGCCGCCGCCGTATCCACCGCGGACCCCAGTAAGCCAAGCACTCAACATTCGCTTATAATCACCCCAACTTCACTGCCACTCTCGAGCTATATTCACTTCACCGTACCTTTGTTTTTGTGCAGGTGTTAGTGGTTGTGCGTTCCCTTCTAGTGCCAGGTATTTCATCTCTACTTGCGTTGCCGTGTTAATTTTTCCGTCTTTAATTTGTGGGTTGAAGGAACGGCGTACTGCGGATCTTTGTGCTAGATTTCTACCCTTGCTTGTCGAGCATCTAGAGGGTTGTCAGCTCTGACATCTTTTACCATCTGCACTATCTTCACCACAAAGAACAAGGGAACTTGCATTATGCAGTTTACACGGATAGGGCCACTGCTTGTACAGATTGAAAAAGAAATGCGTGTGGTTGGAAGGTCGTCGACGTCACCTTATGAGTTCCATCTGCAAAAGATGATCTTTTGATTTCGGAAAAGTGAAAAATTATGGGGTGATTATAAAACGTAGTGTTAACATTTTCTTAATACTTTTCAAGTGAGAAACCACATTGGCAGCTTTCATCCTTCTAACAAAAAATCCTTCCCTGAAAAAAGTTTGGCAGATCTTTCCCTGATGGGTTTTTTCTCTTCGCGACTAGAACAACTTAAACATGTCTTCTTGTTTCAATTTGATCTAGATGGGGAAGTTATAAACCAGTTTTGAACTGGAGTGAGACATTCACTGGTGGTTAGCTATTCCAGCATGCTTCAGGCTAGATTCAATTCGTCTCTTTTCTTTATTATCAGCTGGCTCATCAAATATGGGTTCCCATTCAAGAAAGACGCACCATTTACTTAATAAAATATCGGACTTTGTAAAGTAGATCAGGAGAACCTAGGTTAGATTCCATTGCCAATAATAAGTCCCAACCAGCCGTTATGATCTGTAATTGAGCTGCAAAATTTTTGTCTGGTTTTGTATGATAAGCCTTTCTTTTTACCCGATCATTCTCCTCTCAAGTGGGAAGGGTACTTGGTTTTCTCATATAAAAATGTTGCCTGCTTATTTTAAAGAATTTTCACCATCAGCTGATGACATTCTTTTTCTTTCATAATGCCTTCGATCACGGGGATGATTCTTAAAGTTTTGAATACAGAGGAATGCTCTGTCAGATGCTTTTGCGTGGCTTTGCTTTTTCATCTTTTTATCGATCCAATCCGAACCGTCCTCTTTTTTGTCATTTGATGCATGATGATGTTTCTTGACTCGTCCGGCTAGTGATTTATTGTCCTTTTCCTCTCTTTCTACGGATCCATCAACTCTTGAGAGGTGGAGGTGGGGACTCTATTCCCAACTTTTGATAAAGTCACCCCAATTATTGGGCTTGACGGTCTTTAACCCATTTGAATACACCTGAAAAACTACACGGTGAAGCGTCCATATTCATTCCTTTAATTCAAAAACAAAGAGAAGGAGCAAATGCCCATTTACCAGATAGTCCAAAATACAGGGTAACAAGGCTTTTCTGTACATATGGAAACTACAGAAGCAGCCGGCAGTCAATTTTAAATGCTACTTTGATCTGTGGTGGGGCCATTGTATTGATGGCTGTGACCCTCCGACTGTAGGAGCCGCGATCCATCACGCTCAGTCATTTTTGTACACCATTGTTTCGAGATTCGAACCAACTTTTTGACTTGTTAGGGTGAGGTCTCTCGAAAGCTGTGCACTCGCCCAAAGAAAAAAGTTCTTTCTACGTTGCTCGAGCCAGCTTTTTCTTTCATCCACTCAACTTTTTCTCCTGTCTGCGGATTTTATGAGCAAGGCTCTAGATGATTTCCTAATCTCTTCGCAGGACCAGCGCCCTATAAAGTAACATTTTGATTCTTGGTATTACATCAGGGAATGAAGTGCCATACTGCATCTTTCTTTATCTGAAATCGTAGCGAAATAATATTTTGACTTGAGAAACTGGTAGTGTAAATTTGTCGTGTGGACGTGTTCTTTCGACGCGACAACTTAGTTTAAACTTGTACGTGAACTACGCGACACTGATCCGTTCGTCATGTACATCTTGTCGGTAGAGGTTTGATCATACTAAATGGGCCTCATCTTAGACGAAGCTGGTATTGCTTGTTCTCTGGAGATAAGCATGTGGTCATTTACTGTCTCTTCTTGGACACTTGGTTTGAGAACATTTGTTCACTCACGCATGGTTTATCGATGGTTCAGCTCGGGCAGCACATCCACGACCCCTCCGTCCGCGACCACTCCATCCACGACCACTCCGTCCACCACCACACCGTCCACCACCACACCGTCCACAGCCACACCATCCACCGCCACACCATCCACCACTACTCCCACAACAACCACTGGGACCCCGACCACCACAGCCAGTCCCTTCACAGGGACCCCGACGGGAGTTATGGGAGGAGTCGGCACGGGCATGAGCCCGACGGGGATCAACACCGACGTCAGCGATGCGGGCCTCAGGAGTCTCTCCAGCGGCTGCTGGCTCTGCTTTTTCACTGCCCTTCTGGCCTCTTCCTGGCTCATGCCACTGTGGAACTGAATTGGAAGGGTTAAAGAGGGTTGAAACTGTGGAGCTTGTGAAGTGGTGGGGATTTGGGTCAGAAATAGAGTGAGACTGCTCATAGTTTGTGCATACGTGGGTATGACTATGCAGTGCATGTGACTCTACTGTGTTTTTTTGTAGGATCCTATCTCTTTAAGTACTAAAAATTTGCCAGACTTGTCTTCTTTCTTTGGGGTTTCTTGTCCTTCCTTTTCTATCTTACATGGTGAAAAAGGTGGAAAAAAAGAAGGGAAGGGCCTTGGATTCCTCCTGGAAAGTGGTGGGCTCGTGCTTCACATGGTTCCTGTGTCAGTTTAGAATTCTAGGTTAGGAGGATTTGACAGTCCCCCTCCCTGTTCCTAAGCTATTATTATAAGTGAGACTGCAGCAGCATACTATCTGTATCAGCTTATTGTCCTGTTGTTTCTGGATGACCATTTTCACAATCCTTCCATTCACCTCTCGGGGTAATGCTTGCCCGGACCGAGCGGGATCGCAAGCATTGTTCCCGTGAGCGCTACATGATCAATGACCGTGGTTAAACCTGGTTTGTGTGAGGATTAGTTTTCGCCGATTTCAACTGGTTCAAGTTCCCGAATAACATGGTTAAGATATGTAAAGGGAGCTCGACTTGACTGCATTTCTTGGTTTACGGTGAAGTATCTTATGTATGCTAAATATGAATGGTAAGTATCATTGTGACTCGTGATATCATTAATGAATGTTCTGATAACTACTTAAATGCTAATTCTACGAAAAGTTTCAATTCTTATGAAAATGAAACGGTGCAAATTTTTTGAGAAGTTGCAATTCATGTGAAGAGATGCAGTTCTTAAGAAAATTTGCAATTCTTATTGGAAGTAACAGTTTTTATGAAAAGATACGACTATAATAAGATAGAATCTGCTTTGATGGAATATGCCTATTGATAATTTATATAAATAAAGTCCGGTCATCTCTCTATCCAAAATCTTCCATCCGTTGAGAAAAAATTGAGTTAACGAAAAGAAATCAGATATTTTTTCATTTATTTTGTTTCTTGTTCAATCATTTTTTATGTTATTGTTATAAATAGAGGTATGTTTGTATCCTTCTTATTGTCAATAAATCATGAAAATTAAAATCTTTTTATTTTTGAATTTTCGCATAAAAAATTACTTCATGGCTAACGTGAACTTGAGATCCACCAACTATAAAATAGCGTTAAGAGAATGTTCGGGTCTATTTTGCATTGCAGGGAATATAAATAATTTTCTATTGCGAGTGCTATAATTTAATCAGAGAAAGGAATCAGATTATTGTTAAAATAAAAAATAAATAAAATAAAATAATTAGAGAAAATGGATGGTCACGTGGACTGTGTGCTGAAGAACGTTCCTCGGCCCCTTTGCATTTGGGTCAATTTTTTACGGACCATTGAGATTAGTCGAACACTTCGGTGAGTATGAAAGGGAAAATGGCACAAATAATTTCTTAGCTTTGGCCCAATTTGTAGTACAATTCATGAACTTAACTCAATGTGTAATGTTGTTCATGAATTTCTAATTTATTAAATGTAGCCTCTAAACTTTCGGTATGTGTTTAGATTAGTATCTAGATTATACGAAAATGTTTGTTGTTGTCCTTCCATCAAACATTTTCATATATTATAGGAATTAATTTGAACATGCGCTAAAAGATTAGGAAGCACATCGAACATATTAAAAATTTAGGAACGATATTGCATACGGGGCTAAAATTTGGGAATCACATTAAATAAGTTAGAAGTTCAAAGACTATATTGGATATTGAGCTAAAGTTTAAGGATTATTTATATTATTATCATATTATAAAATGAATGACATGCCAATCGCATTCAACATTACCGATTATTGTTTAATGCCGTCCTTCTATCGAATATTTTCATATAGTTTAAGGATTAATTTGAACACGTATTAAAAGTTTTGGGACTATATTGATCAAATTAAAAGTTCAAGGATCATATTATATACTAAATTAAAATTTAGAGATCACATTGAATAAATAAAAAATACAAAGATTGCATTGAATACCGGGTTAAAGTTCAAGGAGTATTTATGTCATTATCTCATTATGAAACGAATTACATGCCAATCGAATTCGACATTACCGACTATTGATAAGAGCCTTAACATAAATTTTGAGAGTGATAATATTTCTAACCAACATTCTCGGGAGATTCCGGGATTTCACAGGGCCTTTTTTTAAGATAGACTCAATTGATCATCGTTCGAAAGGTGGATTCGGTTTAATTAAAGATAAAACAATGTATCTACGAGAGTTAAAGAAAATTGAATCGTTCACCTGGGGTTATGCATTCCTGTCCAAAGAATATTTTCGGCCTAAAAATAAAAGCAATGCAAGCATGGAAAATTAAATTTAGTGTTTCGAAACATTATTTATAAGTTTTGTACGAAGGCTTGTCTCAAATAAGTTCTTAACTAGTTCGAGCTCGACTCATATCGACTTGATTAATCGATGAGTTTGAGTATAAGGTCTAGCTAAGCTTGATCCCAACTCAAGCTCGAATTCGAAATTTCATACAGTAACTCGAATTTGAAATTCAAGGGAATATATATAAAAGCTCAATATTTTTTCTATTCAGCGTTCAAAACTCACACTAGAAAGGAAAATGAGACGAGTTTGAGTAACTCGCGAGCGGCCTGACTCGCTTTCCTTTTATAATTCACATGTCATTTTTATCGGTATCTTAAAATAATGTATAATCCTTTGTTTATTAAATGAAAAAAATCACCACAAGAAAAACCTCAAATTATACATTGTGGGGCACATTAAATCTCAAACTCTTATTGCGAGGTAAAAAAACCAAAATCTATAACATTTACCTCACCATTATCGAGGTCATTGTAGATGATTTTTAGTCGAAACAAGTCATTTTTTTCTCACTCGAGTTATGTTAACTTTTTCTTTAAAATATGAAAACCTCAAACTATATCCATCGTAATGCATTTATCCTAAACCGTTTATTATGACGTAAAAAATCTCAAATTTGTAACATTCACCTTCCATCATCATTTTTCAACCAAAATAAGTTATTTTATATTTCGAGTCATAGGAGCGTCATGCCAACATTATTAGATAAATGCTGTCCATTTATGTAAATTTCTAAAGTTCTAATCAATAGATACATGTCACATGAGTACAAATTTGTAAGTTTATATATATATATGTAAACAAGATTAGAGTAAATACGTCATAAAGTGACATTAGGTTTCTTCTTTTAGGTGTGCATCTCCTCAGCGTTTTTGCATGATGGTGTTGACGGGCATTTAAACCTCTGCATGGAATGGAAGAATAAAAAGGACGGGTGTGGGTCCGGCCAATCCCCTGCCCCGCGCCCACCGCAACCGGAATGAGACCCCGGGGGATCGGGCCGTCGATCGGAGGTCGCGCTCCCACGTGGCGGGATCGCGTCGGGCCATCGCGCCCTGACCGGATCCCCCGGCGACGCCCCAGCCGTGGGCGCGGCCGCAGGCGGTAATTCCCCGCGAAGCGTATCATCTTCGTCCGTCCTTCTTCCTCAGAAAATCACAGCTCATGCACCACTCTCTCTCTAGTTTCTCTCTCTAACTTCTCGCCGCCTGCGAAATCCCAGCTCGCCGAGGAAAGTGCAGAGGACGGCGGAGATGGAGTCCCTGGTAAAAACCCTATTCTCAAAACCCTAGCTTTCCGGCGACCACGTCTCGCTCTTTCCATTTCCCGTGGCCCCCGCTTTGTTGCTATTTTCGGACCGTCTCTTGCCTTCCGGAACAAGCAAGCCGCGTTCCTTTGTCTCTTCTCCGACGGCGTCCGCTCCTCGGCGCTGGCGCCGGCGGGGGGTCGGGGTCTCTCGCCGGCGTCCGCCCGACGTGTCGTGTCGTGTTGTGTAGTGCCGCTGCTCGTGTCTGGTCGCGATCGCCGCCGGCCCGGTCCTTCCGAGGCGAGATCGTCGGTGCGCCTCCTTCGCGCGCCGTGAAGTGGGAGACGCGTCGTTTCTGTTCCGGCGATTTCAGCGGCGGGGCTGTGTGCGGTTGTTTTGTTGTTTAGTCGAGAGCGGAGACGAAAGTGATCGAACAGTGACTATTCTCTGACCTCACCTGCGCCGTCTTTTTTTTTTTTTTTTTGCCCTTTTGTTTCTGGACACGGTGGCTGACGAGCAACATCGTCGTGAGCATGGATTGAATGATGATGGGTCGATCTCGCATTTGCATTTCGCTCGAGTTCTCGCCGATTCCCGTTTTCGGCTTCGGGTGTCTTTTCGTCTTCGTTTTTTTTGTCGTGTTTTTTTTGCTTTCTTGTTTTCATGGTGGGTTTGACGTATGCTTGTTCGAGCCGTGCTCTGTACACCAGTAGTGTAAAAATTCCATCGCGCAAGCTGAGTGCATCCTTTGACTGGTTTGCATTTTCCAGTTGTACTCGGATACTCATGTTTTCTAGTATTTGTCTGCTCTTGCGGTATGATTCGATGGACTCTCGTGTCCCCTAAGCAAGGTTGTTTTTTAATTGGTATCCTACATGCAAGTCTACTTGAGAATGGTGGGGCTATATGTTCTGTGAATTGTTGATTGCGCTGTTGTCTTTGTGAATTTCATGTTCTCGCAGTTTCCCTTTTTTCCCTTCTGATTGAATCTCTTCTAACGCAGGATGATCCTTGCGATACATGTGGTGACTTCGGTTTTGCTGAGTTGATGGCAACCTGCTCAACTTGTCCTGCTCGGCAACATATGTATGGTCTCTCTCCCGAATTCCATCTGTCACTGCTCCAACGTATGCGTTTTGCCTGATGACCTGGTTTATTGTCAAGAGACATTTCTGAAAATATATAATAACTGGAAATCCAGCTGCTGATATGACTCAACCATATGTACTTACTAGTGAAGATAGATTCTTTATCTTCAGTTGAGTCAGGAGAACCTGATTCAGACATTTTGTTATATAAAGACTTAAGCAGCCCTCATTATGGGCAGCAGTGGTCTTTGTCTGAATTGAACCACAACAACCTAGACCGGTTTTTGTCCTCTTGTTACTTGTTCTAATGTTTTCCCATTTTCTTTCTTAGAGGCACATAATTGTTGATAACCTTCTCTTATCAAATTGATTTGCTTCTTCTTTTCCGTGCATTCTCCTAATCACATCTAGCTCGAACATTCCTACCAATGAAAAATGTTATGGTGTTCATTCTGTTTGTTCTCATATTTCTCGAGTCCAGTTACTGTGCGGCACAAGTTATGCATGAAGTCCCTGAAGAATGGTATTGTGAAGAATGCCAATTTCCGGACGAAGCGAGTAGGTCAATGTTTCATTTGGAAGAAGAATCCATTGCAAAGGTCCCATCACCGACCAGTAGAGAAGGTCCGAAAAGTCAAAGAACATCCAAAGTGAAGTTTCTTAGTCCTGAAGAAGTCATCAAGTTATCATTGGGGGAGAGGTTGAGACCTTCTGCAAGTCATATGTGCCTGAAACCTAATGCGGCATCTAGTGCCTGGCAAAATCCATTGAAGTCCAAGGTCTTTGCTTCAAAGTCCCTTGTGATGGAAAAAGGCAATCATCATTTAGTGTCTTCAGGTTGCCAACATCCATTAAAAAGTCGAAGCTTGAATATAGTTTCGTCAATTAATCAGCAGCGCGAAATCTCAGCAGCAAAAGAACTGAAAGGTGACGGCCTTATTTTCACCAAATTCAATGGTGGTTAGAATATTCCCAGTTTGTTAGCTTAAGTACTTAGGGAGCAGTCTGAAAGGAGAGTGAGGGATCTTAAGTTGTGCTTGGCTTTCACTGAATAAGTAACTGCAATCTGTAATAGTTTTGTAAGTGCACTTGTGCTTTTATGATGACAATTTTAAAAATATTGTTGTGTAATACTTCAACCGAACCTCAAGACTGTAGCAGATTGATACAAAGTCGGATGCAGTCTTTTTTCTTAAAAGCTTGCGTTATTAGAGAAGGTAAAGGTTATATATTGTAACTTAACATTTCCATTTATAGGTAATATTGCCATCAAATTCATTATCAATATCCAGTTGGTGTTTGTCGTCTTGCATATTGTATGATTTACATGCATAGCATCAAGACAGTCGTGCAGATATTAGACAGATCTGGTTTTGGATAGTAAAATAAATCATAGATGCCAAAGTTCCATAATTCATGATAATAAAGCAGGCTGAATCAAAATTTTCTTTTGTTACTGTTGAGTTCAGATGTTTCTTTGGCACCTTCGTCTCTTGTCTGAAAAACTACTTTTGCACTTGATTGACGGGATGAACTTTATTTCAGGCAAGAAGGATCTTCTTCTGTGGCCAAAGAAGCATGTTGATGAGGAGCAGTTGATGTTTAAAAGGGAAGCAAAGGAAGAATCTATGAAGCTTGTGTCACCCATTTCACCATCCAGATGTTCTCAGCCCTTTGATAAATCAGGCAAGGAAGCCATAGGAATCTTTTTTTTTTTTTTTTTTGTTTCAATTTGAAGCAACCTTCTCCACATTTTCTTTTAACTATCAATGAAGAAGTGGGATTTTGTGATAGAAAGGGACTTATCTGCTTTGTTATGGTTGTATCCTGAAATGCTTGGAAGGATACTTCTATGTGAAAACTTTAGGGATGTATTGTGGTTGTATTCTGAAATGCTTGGAAGAATACTTCTATGTTCTCAACCCTCAGATGTTTCTTTGGCACCTTTGTCTCTTGTCTGAAAATCTACTTTTGCACTTGATAGATGGGATGAACTCTATTTCAGGCAAGAAGGATCTTGTTCCGCGGCCAGAGAAGCATGTCGATGAGGAGCAGTCGATGGATATTGATGAATTTTTATTAGAAAGGGAAGCAAAGGAAGAATCTATGAAGCTTGTGTCACCCATTTCACCATCCAGATGCTCTCAACCCTTTGATAAATCAGGCAAGGAAGCAACAGGAATCTATTTGAAGCAACCTTCTCTGCCTTTTCTCCTGACTATTGATGAAGAAGTGGGATTTTGTGACAGAAAGGGACTTATCTGCTTTATTTTGGTTGTATCCTTGCTTGGAAGGATATTTCTATGTGAAAACTTTAGGGAAGATGTGACTTCCTCTAACTTTGCCTCATGGACACTGGAAATGCTGCTAATTACTACTATAGATTTGGTATCTCTAAATCAAGTTTGAAAATGATATCTCTAATTTACTTTTATAGAGTTTGCCACATCATATTGGAGAGAGTCATGGATGAGATTGAAAGATTGGTGTCGTTTCTTGATGATGAAATATTTGACAAAGTTGAAGAAAATTTCAAACACACTCTTAAGTGAAAGTTACTCTCTTCGTGACTTGGATGTATAGAATTTATTGGATGTTTTAAAGATGTAGCATGCTTTCAAGGCGTGTGTTTATGATATTTATTTACCTTGCCAGAAAAGATCTAAATACTTCTCAAGTCTTTTTTTTCAACATTAATTACTACACGTTTCTTATAATGAACTGTTGTACTCTGTTGGCTTATCTCCTTTCTTTTATACAGAGGTAACTATGTCTGGTTTAGAAAATTTTTGCGGTTGCAACTGGATTTCATGATATAACAGGGACGAACACTTTAAGGATATGCTTTCTTGAGATGTCAAGGTGGTCATAACCTGCTAATGGTAGGAATGTTTTAGGAGGACAATTAAGTTTGTTTGTTCCCATGCCTTTTTATGATAAAAATTGAAAGTTTCTGGTGTTTCTTGTCCTTTGTTCTTTTGTTTTGTGGTTATGACTATGACAGTCGTGGTAGATTCAAAGCATAAATTTGATCTTTGATGGTACTGGACATATGATTCAATAAGCACTTTTTCATACGAAGTAGAGGGATGACTTGTTTTGCTCTTCATCTTTTATATACTCGATCAAGTTTATGTTCTAGATTTGTTTTTAATTTCTCTTAAGACAGAAATTCGTCGTTTTTTCTCCTTTTTCATGTGATGATTGTTTCTCTGCAGACATGATCAGTAATTGCTGTGTCTTTGATTTATCTCATGTGTGATTACTTGTTACCATCCAGCAAGACATTGCTTTTCTCTTTTAAATTTTGGAGGATTTATCTTCTCTCTATAGATTGACAGTTAGTAGGTGTCCAGTTGGGGTTTTCGTTCATCATCATGCAAACGCTTTTCTAATTATCGTAATCTTGCTCTTTTAACTGGGCAATGCCTAGTAGTGTGTTTTGTGGATATATTTCTTCTCTCCAATGTCCATGCATTAGAATATTTCTCAGACCAATTCCAACTTTTGATTCGTGTTGTATAGGAGATGACAATGATGCTGTTGCAGAATATGGTTATTCTTTTGAGGAGATTAGATTCTTACACCATATTCTACCTAAACTTGGAGTATATTGGCCTTATCTTCCTGCCCTATCTGCAACATGGAGGTGAGCAATTGAGTTTACATGATTTGTCTATAATCTGTTTAAGTTTGATACATACAATTTGGAGTAACTGTTGTTGATGAATTTGATCCTAGGACTTTAATTGTTGTATAGAGAGAGGCATGTTTATGAGACTTGTTACAACCTCATATTTGGACAATTAGGATAGAAGAGTCACACCTTTTGAAGAGAGGGGTTTGTAAGGTTTATAAGGATCATACACGTAATTCTCAGTAGAAAGCAGTATGAGAAAATGTGCCGAACACAAGTGGATATGAAACAATAGCTCAAGTTTATGGAATGGTTGGTTGCATCACTCAATCTTTAAGTGTTGACATTTCTTTGCTATTATCTTTGAATAACAAAATAGGATTTCTACCTCTTGTACTCTTTCACCACTATGGCAAGCAACTTGGGGGGCTCTGAGCAGGTGGTGCTCATAGTCCTTCACCAACATGGCAAACTCAGTTTGCACTTGTTTTCTACACATCGTAGCTTTTCTGATTCGCTTTTGCCATGAAAACTTTTTGTGCCTTATGGATATATTATCTACTGCTACTAGTCTACCCCTGCTTACAATGTCACATGAATACTCATATAGGTCCAAGGAAATATTTCAGGATGCACTTGAAACTTATTCTTTGAGCTTAGTGAAGATCATCCTGTGGATAGATAGAGAATTTCTTGGCTGAATGTTGCTAGTGAATTTATAGTCTTGGATCCTAGATGAAAGCAAGTGCATTTTTTCTTGGATTACGTATTGAATTAGGTGAAACCTAACATTGAGCACTTTTAAAATTTGAATTATCTCAGATAATTTAACTTGGATGTTCTCTGTTCTTCTCCAGCGGAAGCTTGAAATTTCCTGGTGATGCTATCCGCGATGATAGCAGCTATTCATTCCGTGCACATCCTCCATGTAGTGTTCATAGGAAAGCATATGAACTTTCACTGCAAATGCCTATGGAGATTCGTTTGGAGCCGATCCCTCTGACCCATATTTTGACAGATATATTTCAAAAGGAAGGTCCTGATATCGGTGACATTGGATTGTACTTTTATCCAGCTGATACTGTTAATAGGTTAGTTCAACCACTTTGTTTATTAAACAAACCACTTAATGGATTAGTGCTTGGTATTCTTTTTTTTTTTTTTTTTGGACGTGATCAGCAGTTCATGCTGTAAATATTTGTCATAACTTATAGGCACATTGCGAAATATTCTGCCCTTGTTCGACTTATGGTTAGCCAGGAGTATGCAATGAGAAGCCTTGTCAATGGCGCTGAGTTGCTGATATTTACCTCAAAAGAATTACATGCAGATTCACACTGTGAGTTCCAGTTTCCTTTCCTTCATTTTAGATCCTTCTGCAAATATGCCGCATGATATTTTAATTTTCCTCTATTTTTTCTTCTTGAGCGTAATGCAAGAAGGGTTTTACTTTGGCATACATGAGAATGAATAGTTTCTAGACAAACCTTTTGTATGATGCTGCAGTTCTGGAAAATCAATGCTTAACATTGATGGAAGGTTTATGCACGTGCTTTAGTTCCCGAGACTTCCAACTAGATTAGTGTGAAGTTGGAGTTCAGAGGATATATACCTATCTGTTAGAAGGTACAGGCAGCTCACCGGTACTTCACCTCAATAATCTTTACAGGGCTCTGAGATCAGTGAAGCTACTCTAGTTAAGTCGTAGGTAATTGTAGGTTATGGCAGCTCTTCGCTGTGATTTTTTATTGCACATGTTTCGCCTAGTGTAGTTTTACTTTTTCCCGCCCCATCCATACAAAGAAAGAAAAACTCTCACGTGTGTCTGCTGCAACATTCTAGCACATAGGAATGGGGAGAGAGAGAACATTTACCTGATGCTTCATGCTGATTGATCCTATGTATAATTCCAAGAGTTGGCCAGATGCACGTGTCTTAAATGTGAGGAATAATTTGTCAGAATGAATGGTGCTGTTGATATAGTATGCAGTAGACCTCTTCCATTCTCCTGTAGCCATTCATGGTGCTATCATAGTGGATTCCACCACATGTGTGCTTGCTCCCACACAGACCCTGCACAGTGGCAACCTCGTGTTCTTTGTCATAGATCATCCTTTGTTTTGATAGAATTGGATGCGGTTGATTACAGTATGTGATGCTTCAAATTTTCTCTGATGTGACTTCATGTTTTATGCTTTTCTAGTATTTATTGCGGGATTGCAAAGTGAATACTTCCTGTGGGGAATCTTCCACAGTGCTAAGAGTACTCTTGCTTGTAAAAGTCTGCATGAGGAGCTCGATGTTCATCCACCTCTTTCTGTTGCGGACCACTCAAATAATGGTCATCCCATTAGCGACAAGAGCAGCACAATTGACAGTATTACTGGTATTGATGAACTCTCAAGAAATGCTTCCAACGGGGGCAGTATAAGCCGTGAAGAAGGAACTATAGATGAGATTGCTTTGCCTAGGACAGACTTTGTGGAAAGCTTTCAGGTAAAAGTATCTGAAACAAACGTCATTTAGTGATTGCTCTCAGAATCATAATTCTTAACTGCATGGGATACTCTTCTGGTAGGAACATGCCCAAGATGTGGTCATGGCTCCAGTGGCAGCTAACTATACCTGTTCGTCACTCATTGAAACCACATTGAACGTCAAAATAGAAGATACATGTTCTGAATTGGTTGGTTCATCCGGTGGAGTGGAATCCCCAAAACAATCAAATCAGCAAGTGAATTTTGAAGTCCAAGAGATCACATCAGATAAGCATGACATCCTCAAAAGGAGTTTGAGACTACCGTCTAAGATAGAGAAACCAGATAAAAAGGTTGGTTCGCCAAAACAAGGCTGCTCATTTAGGAATTGGGTCAAGCTGAACACCGGTGGAATCACCAGAGGAAGCACAGGTTCTGCTGGAGCTGGTGGAGTAGAAGCCCCAAAACAATCAGATCAGCAAGTGATAGTTGAAGGCCAAGAGATCACATCAGATAAGCATGACATCGTCAAAAGGAGTCCAGAACTACCGCCTAAGATAGATAAACCCAATAAAAAGGTTTGTTTGCCAAAACAAGACTGTTCATTTAGGAATTGGGTCAAGCTGAACACCAGTGGAATCACCAGAGGAAGCACAGGTTCTGCTGGAGTTGGTGGAACAGTGCACACCTCATCTGGGAAATGGGTGTTGGGTTATAGCTTTGAGCTGGGTAAGTGGAGTAATTTGGCAGCAGACTTGTGGGCTATCTTTCAAGGTTTGAATTTGGTTTGGGACAGAGGCTACAGGACGGTTCTGGTGTTGTCGGACTCTTACACGGCATTAAACTCTTTGAAGACGGCTCCTCAGGCAAGTGATCCTAACAAAGATCTTATCCAATGTTGCCGAGAACTTATCTTACGCAATTGGGAATGCAACGTGAGTCACATAAGCCGAGAAAAGAACGCTGCCGCCGCATGGTTGGCAGACCATTCACAACTTTATCCTATGGGGTTCACTGAATTAGATGAGCCCCCTCAGGAATTAGCTCATATTTTGAAGAACCAGGACAACGGGATCTCCCCGCCAAGTTGATTGTTTGGCCCCGGGTTGCTCCGGTCGAGGAGCACAAAAAGAAACTACTAACCAACACCTCCCTGACTTCTCTAGGCCTAGGAAATTCTCAAACGTCTCTTGGTTTTTTGTATAGCTCTAGGTATCGTACAGCTGATTTCAGGTGCTAGGATATTACCATTTGTAAAGATACTGATCATCACCTGCTTTAGTGGAGGCTTGGAAGTGACAACTATGACATTGTTGTCCAAAAAATTTCCGCATCGTTCATGGGCTGCAGCAAATGCAATGTGCTGTCAGGGACCGATGTTTAGTTGTTAACGTTAACCCCATACCTCTGCAGAAACGTCACATCTATTCGCGGGCACGCTCAGTTCGAGGTGATATGTAAAGATGAAAGTGAAATGCGAATGTTGACTTGGACCTCGGCATGCAATTTCCTAAAATACCTCAAATTTAAGTTTAATCTCAAATTTACTCTAAATTATTTTATTTTATTTTATTTTTTTGTAACCCAGGGAACCCGTAGTTCGACAAAGCAAGTGAGCAAATCTTGAGAAGAACGCAGATCCACCACTACAGACGTCTTTGGGATTTGAACTTCTCCTCTTCGTGAGAAGAGAGCCCAAACCAACTACGTCGCTGCGAGCAGTAGTACTTTAAACTATTTTTTTTTTTTTTGTAACCCGGGAACCCACGTACAGCCGGTAGCCGGCAAGGTAAACCCGGGGTGACGCTAGCGGAGGACCCACCATCCCGACGTCACGCTTAAGATCCCGTGCGGCTAGCGGGATTCGAACTCCTCCCCTCCTCGCAAAGGGTCATGGGAGCCTTATGCAACTGAGCCACCGCAGGCGGTGGTACTTTAAACTTTAAACTATTTTTGTTCTCAAGAAAAACCTCAAATTTTAAGTTTAGTCCAAAATCTATCTCCAACTTGCTTCGAATTTTATTCTCTAAAAAAATACCAAGTTTTAATCCATTTTCAAATTTGATGAGTGGTCCAATCCATTTGAACGTGACATTTTCATATCGATAATAGATACACATTGAAAAGATGATAAGGAAAATTATTTCAAAATAAAACCGTTCTAGGATATAAAAATTAAGAATGACTAACCGCGACACTTGTACGGAGGGCTAACGGGCGCAAATTTAAGAATAGAGTAAAAATTAATGATTTTCTTTTGAAGAAAAAAAAATCGGGGTAGACTTGAAATTGGACCTAAAGTTTGGGGATTTTTTTTGGACAAGGGAAAAGTTCGGGGCGGGCTTTTCTAAGACAAGAAAAAGTTCAAGGTAGATTTGGTACTCAACCTACAGCATTGGAGTTCTTTTTGAAACAGTTCGGGACAGAATTGACCGGGTTGTGGGCTTTTTTTGCTCCGCGTCTGTTGTTGCCCTTGTGGTGTTTAGTTTGGCTCCCTTCCACTCTTTCTGTTATTGTAGTTAGAGTGTAAATTTTGGCGCCGTCTTTTCTGTATATTTGTCCAAAGCTCAATATATATTCTTATTTTTACCCAAAAAAAAAAAATTCGGGACAAAATTGACACCGGACCTAAAGTTTAGGGATTCTTTAAAGAGTTAGCCTACGCGCCCTTTCGGCATTGGTATTCAATGAGTCGATTGAATCAGGCTCGTCCGTGAAGCCAAGCACACCATCGACGCGCTTCATGCTCCACTCTCCCCGCCCGAAACTCATCTCCCGAGCCCGTCTCCCGCTCGAATCGTACTTCGCCAACCGCCGCCTTCTCTTTTCCCTCCCTTCCGAACAATCTCGAGCCTCCTCCCCTGCCGCCGCCGCCGCCCACGATGCACTCCTCGATCTCTTCGACCACCTCCTCCGACGGTGCCGCTCGGCCCAACACCCGGGCCGCGTCCACGCGCGCGTCCTCGTCGCCGGGGCCTCCGGCTCCGCGTTCTTGGCGGCTCGGCTGGTGTCGGTCTACGCCCGCTTCGGGCTTCTTGACGATGCCCGCAAGGTGTTTGATGGAACGCCCCTGGAGTGTAAGTCGAATTTGCTCTTGTGGAACTCGATCTTGAGAGGCTATACGTCTAATGGGTGTTATGAGGAAGCTCTGGAGCTGTATGCTGAGATGAGAAAGCTCGGAGTTTTGGGTGATGGGTTCACTTTCCCTTTGGTGCTGAGAGGTTGTGCCGAAGCGGGTTGCTCGATCTTGTGCAGGAATGTTCATTGCCACGCCTTGCAAATGGGGTTGCACCGTAATTTGCATGTTGTGAATGGGTTGATGGGTATGTACGCGAAGATTGGTCAAATGGGCATCGCGCTCCAGCTGTTTGATAGAATGGGTACTAGGAGCTGTATTTCGTGGAACACGATGATCTCGGGCTTTGCATCGAAATGCGACTGTGATGGGGCTCTTGAGATGTTTCGGCGCATGGAGTCTGAAGGGGTGGAGCCAAATGTGGTCACGGGGACATCGTTATTGTCGAGTCATGCCAGAAGCGGCCGCCATGTCGAAACTGTGGAGTTATTTGGTTCGATGAGAATGAGAGGAATTGGTCCCAGTGCTGAAGTACTAGCTGTGGTTTTGTCTGTTTGTTCTAATACGGTTGCACTCCATATGGTTAAAGCAATTCATGGACTTGTTATAAAGGATGGTTTTGAAGCTTATTTGATTGTGGAGAATTCATTAGTACGTGCATATGGGAAGCAAAGACAATTAAAAGATGCTAGTCAATTGTTCTTTGAAATGGAATCCAAGAACATAGTCAGTTGGAATGCACTAATTACATCGTATGCAGAGTCTGGATTATGCGACGAGGCCTTTAAAATATTCTCCCAGCTCCAAAAATCCAATGGTTGTTCATTGGCAAGGCCCAATGTAATAAGTTGGAGTGCCATCATCGATGCATTTGCTTCTGCAGGGAGAGGGAGAGAATCTTTGGAACTCTATAGACAGATGCAGCTTGCCAAAATTGCTGGCAATGCCATAACAGTCGCTAGTGTCTTATCAGTTTGTGCAGAGTTGTCAGCACTCAACCATGGTCGGGAAGTCCACAGCCATGTAATTCGGGCTTTGATGAGCGATAACCTCCTGGTGGCAAATAGCTTGATCACAATGTACATGAGATGTGGATGCCTTAATGAGGGGAGCCTGGTGTTCAAGAAACTTGTTGTGAAGGACTTAATCTCCTGGAACTCAATGATTGCAGGGTGTGGAATGCACGGTTTAGGAAAAGATGCAGTGAGATATTTTGATGGAATGATCGAAACTGGAATTGAGCCAGATGAGGTCACTTTTATTGCTGTTCTTTCTGCTTGTAGTCATGCAGGGCTTGTTGTTGAGGGTCGTAAGCTTTATGATCGAATGACTGAAGAGTTTGGAATTGAGCCACAGATGGAACATTATGCATGTCTAGTTGATATGTTGAGCCGATCTGGTTCCTTGCAGGAAGCTACAGAGATAGTAAAAGCCATGCCGTTGACACCTAATGTTCATGTTTGGGGAGCTCTTCTTAATGCTTGTAGGATGTATAGAGACACAGATTTTGCGGAGGCAACAGCCTCACACGTTTTCAGTCAGAATTTGGATACTACTGGAAGCTATATGCTTCTCTCTAACATTTATGCTGCAAATGGCCGGTGGGATGATTCTGCAAGACTGCGGATTTCTGCCCAGGAGAAGGGTTTGAAGAAAGTCCCAGGCCAGAGTTGGATTGAGTTGAGTAATAAGTTTTATATGTTTTCGTCGGGGAGGGCCTTGCAATTGGGTATGGAGGATGTTTATGGTGTTCTTAAAGAATTGACACTTCAAATGGAAACTGAAGACATTATACCTGCGATATCATTAAAGACAAGTAGCTGAGAATGATTAATTAGTCTCTGTTCTTGGAATTTGCTAATTTTTTCACCCACATGGCCCATAGATTATTGGAATTCTCTGGAGTCTTTACAGATTTAGCTGCAAGATGACATAGAAAGGTTTCAATAACTAAACCCAGAATTCTACTCATCGTTTAGATGCTTCTCATGACCTGCAGTGATTAGTTTGTGGATAGTTTTCTCTGTACCAGGCCAACTGTGCATACTGCTTTGGTCACGTTTAATGTCACTGTCATTGACCCTTCAAATCTAATTGAAAGTTTCAGCCATATTTCTACATGCTTTTCTTTTTTTTCCTTTTTTATCTCAGAGGCTGTTTAACATATTTATATTTATTATGATAGATTCTAAATTTCTAATCACCTGCATCACCGATGAAAAAGGGACTGTTGAGGTTTTGTCATGTGATCATCTAATGTGATCAAATCACCATCTTGCATGAAAACATAGTTATGACATTCAAGAGTGCCAAGAATTTAGAAAGTTGGAGGGTAATGTGGTTATTATCTGTCTGCAACTAGTCTAATCAGCAGGTGCACTTTTTAGTAAATAAGTTGTGGGAACTCAAGTTATGGTTAGTTATAAATTGGGTCAGGGAAGGAATTAGGATGCACCGGAAGGAATCTAATAGAAAAGGAAAAGGGAAACAATATATTTATAAAAAAAAGACTTTCTAATTCTAGGATCCATCTGCAACCTCCAATTCTAGGATCCATCCCCTCGGAGGTTGCAGGGACCTCATGTTACGTTGCACTGTGAGTCGCATTAGCTGCTGAGTAAAGAACACCATCGCCGCTTGGAAAACCGTTCAGAAGTTAATTAGCTCATAATTTGAGGAACCAGGACAATGGGATCTCCCCGCCAAGTTGATTGTTTGGCCATGGGTCGCTTCGGTCGAAGAGCACAAAAGAAGGGTATCAATTAACACCTCCCTGGCTTCTGTAGGCTTTGGAAATTCGCGTATATCTCTCAGCTGTTGTATAACTCTAGGTATTGTCTAGCTGGTTTCAGATGCTAAGAAATTATTACCATTTGTAAAGATACTGATCATCACCTCATTCAGTGGAGGCTTAGAAATTGTGGTCCAAAACCAGTTCTCCGTTGTTCACGGGCTGTAATCCCATGCCCTGTCGGCGACTGACTTACATAGTTGCTATGTTTCCTCATCAATCTTCCA
The DNA here is from genome assembly GCA_016097605.1 of Eucalyptus guilfoylei. Lineage (NCBI taxonomy): Eukaryota > Viridiplantae > Streptophyta > Magnoliopsida > Myrtales > Myrtaceae > Eucalyptus > Eucalyptus guilfoylei. The sequence goes on from CM027861.1 coordinate 4,032,640, forward strand.
GTCGAGACACTTAGCATCTGCTGCCCCAGATTGAATGCATTCCACCTCATGGAGGTGGTGAGAACATAACACCGAAGTGGCAACTATATTTATGAGAAAGTTAGATTGGTGTCAACCGTAAACGCAATGTATATAGCTCTCCTTCAACCATACAGAAAGGATCATAAGAATTGTCAACAGTTACAGTAAAAAAGGCTAAGACACTGACCAAATAAGTTTTCAGACACCCACAAGATGAAATACATTTGCTCCTTCGGAACGTTTGATAATTTAAGACGTGGACTTTTCAATTAGCAAGTCCCGCATGCATATGAGATGATGTCAACTCTTGAATCAGCATAAAAAGAGGTTCTCATGCCTTCTTCAAATGCTTTCTGCCCTCTTCAATTATGACTATGTAAAGAACAAAAGAATGGGCAACAAAATGCAGGGCCTGTAAAAACATTGTCCCCAACTTACAAACGGTTTGATGAAGCAAAACTGAATTGGGTATTTCATCTTCGGTATTTCAGAGAGGCATGGCCCGTCTCTCCCAAATGCTTATGCAACTTGGACCTGGTTATCATAAAATAACGAGAAAATCAATACAAGGAAGCACAGCAAGGACTAGGAACCGTGCAGATCAAATGACCAAATAATTTTAGTACCTGGACTCAAATTCCTGTCCACAGGTCTCACAAGAAATGTCAGCATTCTTCGCTGATGCCTGCATCAACATGCAGATCCAAAATCAGGCAAAATCAGAGCAAGCTCTAAGACAAGATTATGGACAACTAACTCCTGGAGTAATGCAAGAATATAGAGACAGGAAAGGCAAGACTGAGGGTCAAGGCGCCAGAACACCATCGGTCTATAACTCCCGAAAATTCCTACTGCTTCTGGACCAATAAAATTTGGAACAGATAGTCTTTTACATAGGAAAGAGCTAAAGTAAATATTGATGATTCTTTAAAATTGAGGAACCTCGACAGCAATGAATTATGGTAACATTCAAAAACCATGGCATGGGAAATGATATGTTGATAAGAAATGATGCGCAACTTCAGTAAAAGAGTATCGAGCAAAATGAAAACATGTTTGCTTACCTTGGCTTTCCTCCCTTTAGGAGCATTATTTGATTTAGTGATCGGATCTTTCTTTCCCGTCCTCTTTCTGTCAGAAGACTGGTTTAGAGTTTTATCTTTTGCCACTTCATTGCCTCCTATAGCTTCGCTATCATCTTTCCGAGGAAAGTCGCTAGCAGAGCCATCCACGGCCGTACCATCATCTCCGTTTGTTCTATCACTCTGATCATTATCTTTGCTATTACCGGTATCTGCATCTTCTCCGTTGTTCTTTCTGAACCTCTCCTTCTTAGCCCCACGATTCCTTCTGGTGCTTTTCCTGTTATCATACTCCATGAATTCTTCTTCACCATTTTGCGTATCAACTTTGGAAGACGCTCTAAGCTCCTGCATTGCCGCCATTTTCCTTCTGTTCTTGCGCCCGGACAACATTGCCTCAAGAACACTCATTTCATCGAGTTTGTCATCATCATCCTCCTTGTGAGAAGGTCCTTCCATCTCCTTAGTCCCTTCTTCCTTGTTGCTTTCATCAACATCGAAGAACCTCTCTCCATGACTCATCTCACCCCCGTCCTCAATCTGTTCCTTCTCTTCCCCCTTAATTTCCAAATCATCCCTCATCCTCTCTCCTACCTCCTCCACCCCATCTTCCTCAACTCCTGCCACCTCAGCATCCTCGTTCTCCTCCTCTGCCTCCTCCTCCTCCTCCTCCTCCTCCTCCTCCTCCTCCTCCTCCGCATCCTCCTCAACAAATGAGTCCTTCAATGTGGCCACCTTCTCCTTATGCTTTTTCGACTTCTCGTGATTCTCCCACTGCTTCTCGCTCTTAAATTTCTTCCCACACGCGAAACAATAAAGCTCTTTCTCCTCCTTCCTCTCTCCATCTTCCTCTTCCCCTGAAGACCCTCCTTCTTCGCCTTCTTCCTCCTCGACCCTCGCCCACTCTGGCTCCTCGTATGCCTTCGCCCTCTCCATCCTCTCCCTCTCCAACTGCTTCTTCCTCTCCCTCTCCTCCTCCCTCCTCTTCTCATTCTCCAAATTCCTCTTCACCATCATATCCACCACTCTCTTATCCCTCTTCTTCACGAACTCCGCCAGCCCCCTCACCGTCTCATTAAACTCCCTCCTCGCCTTCTTCCTGAGCTTCTTGTTCTCCTCCTCCATCACCCTCCTCGACTTCCTGTTCACGCCGGCCGCGGCATCGTACATGTCCACCCACATGAAATCCATCACCGTACAGAAACCTAGCCAGTAATTATAAAACGCCGTCACCTGCGCGTACGGGCTCTCCAGATTGCCCATCAGCGGCGCCTCCCTCACCGAATCGAGCCCCAGCCCCATCTTCCTCGCGAAACTGATCTCGTTCGCGTAAATCTTATCAAACACATCCGCATACACCTTGTAAAATCCTTTCCCCGAATCGGAGTATCCAGAAAACACGGTGTTCGAGAAATACGAGAACAGATTCGGGACCGGCGAGTTCGCCGCCGCGCCGCTGCTGCGATCGGAGAACAGGATCTGCGAGCGGTGGGAATCGTACCAGGCGCGCTCCTTGGGGTCGGAGAGGACCTCGTAGGCGTGGGCGAGCTCCTGGAACTGGGCGGTGGCGTCCTCCGGGGAGAGGCCGGACTGGACGAGCTTGTCCGGGTGGCGCTGGAGGGCGAGCTTCCTGTAGGCGCCGCGGATTTCCTCCGCGGTGCAGTCGCGCGACAGGCCGAGCACCTCGTAGTGGCACCGCTTCTCCGCCGCCATCCCCGCTGCCGCCGCCGCCGCCGCCGCCGCTCGTCGGGAACTCTCCGGGGACGGTACTTCGGCCGGAGGAAACGGATGATTGTGGGAGGAATCGGCTCGACGATCTGGTCAATTGCTTCCGGCTAGGGTTTATGCGGAGAGATTCAGCGAAGCTCTGCAGAAAGATTCAACGGGAATTGCTTGCCCCCACAGGAAGAAGAAGCTTCAAATTGCAGGAGGAAAATTCACGTTTTATTTATGGTTCTTGAATTCCCAATGTGGTCCCTCACTTTCGATATATTCAATTTATCCCCTCATTTTTTTATGACAAGGTCAAATTAGTCCTCTGTAATATTTGCGAGTTTTTATGAATTTTGCAATATAATTTTTCATTTCGATCATTTTACTGAATCAATAAAAAGAAATTTATTCCATCCTTTTATAATTTTTTCTTTATGGTATATCTAAATATTGCAATAGAGTCGTTTGTGATAAGTGTGATAATATAATAGAAACGCATTAGAATTGTATTGGGTTTATCTTTTAAGCAGATAAAATTATCAATAATCTGTCTCGTACCTAATTTTTAGATTGATGAAATTTTCAATCTTTTGCATGTCATGTTTTATAAGTGATAACAAACAAGGTATAGATTAATATAAACATGTGTAGATAAATTAATATTATCCCCAAATAGGCTTATGAAAGCACTTAGACATAAAATAGCAAAAATATCAATGCGACGCAACTCTCTAGTTTTGCTATTATGGAGATTATAAAGTGATATATACTTAAATAAAACTATGTAATACAACCAAAAAGGTGAAATGTTAGTAAGTTGAGGGACTATATTAAATAAATTGAAATTTTAGGATCAACATTAAACATTTAAGAATAATTCAAGGACTAAATTGGACGAATTAAAAGTTATAACATTTCATATTAGGCCAAAGTATAGAAACCATTAGTGTCATTTCCCCAATTACAGGATTCATTCCATCGCTTCAGCCAACCACGCCGTCGTGTAGTCCGTGATTAACCATGCATGACTTGGCGCTTCTTTTCTTTCTTCTCCTTGGCCTCTTCTCATTGAAAAAGAAATCATGCACCGCCCACCAAAACGTCGTTTGCTTTTCTTAGTCACACAATTTTCTCCCAAATCCTCTTCATTCAGAAGTAAAAGGAGAAGCTTTGAGGATTTCAACGTACAAGGTTTATTGCAAAATGTAGTGAGTTCTTGTCTAAAAGGGGACGTTCCCTCCATTTCGTTTTCCTTTGCATCTTATATCCAAATGGCAGCCTTCCGCTTGATGGCCCGCCGAAATTTTAGTTCCGGTCCAAAGCAAGCCATCCACAATGGAACTCGAACCTCTGTACATCCTACTTGTTCAAGTATATAAGTCCAATCTGCTCATCAACTCCGATAATTTTCTTATAAAGATGAAACTTTTACAAATGAATCTTTCAGTAAAGAGATTCTACTGGTTTCATGACATCCCTGTGAGAGCATTTGGCTTGGGCAACCCCATCAGTCCGGAAAAATTCCCCCCTCACTGTTCTTTGCCTCTTGGAGGTCTCGCGCGCGACAGTCAAAGCTTGATCTTCCACTAAAGGCGAGAGCGAGCGAGCTGGTCTTTCAGTTTTTCAAGGTCTAATTCCACGATAAGGTTCGACTTCACGGATCTTGAAAAATGTTAGAATATGGTAAAATACAATGCCCCATCTCCACTGTAAAATCGGCATGGAATATTGAAGATTCATGGTCACCGAGCCACTTTTGTTAAAGACCCAGTTTTGTCTATCGACAGAGTGGAAACTTCTTGCGTGTTTCTGCTGTCCCGTTCTTCATTAAAATGGTCTCTCAGAAATTCAACAGCCATAAATGTGAGTGCGGAGGCTGGAATGTACCATGTAATCCTTGGCACGCTACCTCGGAAGAGTCCCTTCGCACCTTCTACTTGCCATATGCTACGAATTGCATCGAACCAACCGTTGTACCTGAGACAACAAGCTATTAGAACTTCTATTCCATCATGTTTATCAGCTCACTTGATTTAAGGAAAACCATGGAGGATGATTTATCCCTCCATAACATATGTATGACCTAGCATAGAGGATGATATATCCCTCCAGAACCTATGTATGACCTAGCATAGAGGATGATGAAGATGAAGCTCTTAACTATGCAATGGAATTACTGGATCGGCCCTTTTTGTCACAACGAAACATTTGCAAAACCTATTTTCTGGCAATATGCCTCATTCGTACTTCCTAATACATTGCATGAAATTGCCACCCCTCTTATAACCAGATGGCAATCCCAACCAACTCATATTAACTAGTAACGCCATTGAATAACACTTTGGACTATGGAGATCGACAGAAGTCACGTATTGGATACCCCAAATATTTAACACAACTAGCTATGTACAACAGATCAGAAGACTTGTAGAACGGATGATCTGTGCACTCAAGCAAACTAATTGAGAAGCCCCAATAATAGTGCTAGCCGGTGTGTAAGCGAGACAGAACAGACAGGACAAGGCAGAGGCAGAGTCTTGAAAGCTTTGAGAGAGGGATGAAATATTGACAATATGGTCTTTGCATCAATACAAAAGCCATGCGTCTCTAAACATAATAGCAACAAGTTACCTTGTCGCTGATCCTTGCACTTGCAACCTCGTCTTGATGACATCCAAAGGAGTAGTAAGATAAGCACTACAACCTGAATAAATTAAAGAGCCTTAAATTGATCTTATGGTGCAAAAAGATTACGGTAATAATCAAAATCTAATAAAACGCTATAATGCATGAGCATAGACATACCACCAGCTAATCCACCTAATATAAGTCCTTCCACTGAACTACTTAGGCGGAAATTTGATTCTGATAACCACTTCTGCTTGCTGTACTCCGTCATGTCTTTAAGTGCTTCATAAAACATGACCTGCAAAGATGTAAACTAGTAACTGGATGACACACCCAAAAAAATTCAGTGTGCTTAATTATCTTCAAGTGTGGTAGTGGGAGTATGAAAGCAAATATGAAGGAAGATAGCATTAATAAAGGTGGATTTGGCAATTGAAAAAGGTCATCATTTATTTTATTAACTTACCATAAGACCAGCAAATGGAACATCCCTAGCAAGTGTGGACCAGTATCTACAAAAGCATCAAAAAGGGGGTGATTCTTGGTATTGCAATAGCTAGAAATTACAAGGAAGTGCAGAAAAAGACCTCATTTTTTTGAACATCTAACTTATAACCTATTCTCAGCATTGGAAGTTTTTACCAAAAGAAGAGGGGTTGAACTCTCTCTCTCTCTCTCTCTCTCTCTCTCTCTCTCTCTCTCTCTCTACACACATGCATGTCTGCATTTGACTCTCTCTCTCTCTCTATACACATGCATGTCTGCATTTGACTCTCTCTCTCTCTGTACACATGCATGTCTGCATTTGACTCTATGCGTAATATTGATGGTTTCTACAGACAAAATCTAATAAACGTAGGAAGTTTGACTGTAATAGTTACCCTGTATAAAGTCCCCTCAATCCCTGCTCCTTCCATATTGAAAAGCCAGCCTGAAACATTCCATTGTAATAGCCATACATACTGGCATTAGACTTCAAAGTAACCCTATCTTTCTGGACCACTGATCTCCATGACGATTTGGTGCCTTGGACCTGCATACGCTGCTTCATGACTTCACATGGAACATACACAAAAGAACCCAGGGTATCTCCTGAAATGCAACAAGTTCAATTGGAGTTTTTAGTGCTCAGAGGTATGACAGTCATTGATTCAACCAATTGAAATCCAGGGGTTTCACCTAATTTTCATGCATGATGCATTGGTTGCACACATATAAGACATTTACATCCAAAGGGGAAAAATCGAATGAGAGATGCACATTGCTTGGTCAAGCAGAAATGTTATAGGAGTCCAGCATAGCATACCAAGTGCTCCAGCTAAAAAATGAGACCAGTGCCCCCCAAGCTCAGGATTTGATTCTTCAATCCACTTCTTGGTGGATTCTATGAAACCAAAATACGTTGCTCCAGTCGCAAGAGATCCGGTTACTCCAGGTGCTATACCTCTATAAAACCCTACAATGAATAAAAAGAACAAGATGAATAAAAAGAACAAGCCATTAGCAATGCACCAAGAGTACATCATCAAAGGTACTAAAAGACACAACAAGAAAGTTGTACCCCTTAATCCGTCTGCACACCACACTGTACGGACCATCTGGAGTACACTCTTTTGATTCTGATAAAATTGCATCCAAATGTATCCATGGAGAACAAATTATTGATTGGCAAGCAAAGCAGGGAGAGCCAAGTGAGACACTCAAGAACAACACAGGGACACTTCTTTTTCGACCATGTCACGCTGGTTTTAGGCACCACTGCAGCATTAATTAATGCATGCTACAGATGCGACGCAATAGTTCGTCTTCGTACCTGACTCCTGCTGAGAATTGCCTGACTTTGAATCCGCGTCTTGACCGTATCAACCGGGTGCATCATTCCTTCACCAAAAGCCCCAGCAACAGCACCCCACAAGAACTCCCTCCATACTGTGCCCAAAGATAAAAATCAATTTTCAAGAAATCCCTAACTTCACAGAAGAAGCATGCAGAGAAATAATAGAGGCCTCATTAACTTTTCCCCAATAGAGATCATGGAAATTGATGATCTATATCCAGATACACGGCCTGCTGAATTGATTCATCTATGAACTAATCCGATTTCTATGCTTCCGACAGAAGATAAACTACAATCCGCATGGATGAACACGATCACGAAAACACCGACAGAGTGGGAAGGAAACCGACATGAAGAGAACCGTTCCAGTTCATATGCTACTTCACGAAGTAACCAAACCTAAACACGTCTCACTCTACCGGTGTTTCGGGAGGAAAAAGCGACAGTACACATCTTCAGCTCAGCTCGCGCCGATCAACGACTCCAAACAGGCCATCCCCATCGACTCGCTCGCCACCGCGAGAACTTCCCGACGGTTACGCCACCTTCCGGCAGAGTACGAGGCAACGAAATCGAAGCCTTACGAGGTACGAAACGTCTTGCGGCAATCATCTTTCTTTCTTCTCCAGAAAGCAAGCGCACGCGGGGAGTTGACGATCGGAAGAATGGCTCACCGAAGAAGTGGTCATGATCCGCGGCGGCCGGACGCGGAGCCGCGCGTTGATTTCCGTTCGGGCTTGACCTCCGATCCGCCATGGAAGTCGCCAGAGCAGCTCTCTGCAGCTTTTAGGGTTTAAGCTTCGTCCGCCATTTCTCCGGGGGGTTTAAGCTTTTTAACGATGCGGTTTGAGCGGATGCCGTTGTGCGGTTTCCAGCGAAAACGACGTGTCGTTGCAGTCCCGAGACTCCGAGGACGGTCAACCGCGAGGGGCGCGCGGTGTCGTTTTTGGCGGCTTTGGATCGAAAACGGCAGCTGATGTGGGCTGGGCTGGGCTGGGCTGGGCTGGAATAGCTGGACATTGCTCAAAGCCTCCTCTCCAAAGCCCATTGCTAAGCCCAATGAGATTTGCTGATGAGTGGGCCATGGAGGATGAATCGGTTATCGGGTTCCTTGGGAATTGATGAATCTATGAGCCCCTTCCGTAAGACGAGACACCTAGAGCATGAATGAGCCACGATCAGAACAAGATCTCGGTGTTCTTGTGTCTAGTGATGTGCGCTTGTTGCTCGATTGCCGACTTGCAATAGGGGACTCGTTCCTCTAAGGGCACGTTTCAACTAAGTGCACTGGATGAGGCCAAGGGTACTAGCCTAGAGCACTAGGTAGAAATCACATTGCATGAACATATATGCACAAACCATCGCAATGTTTTATTTTGATTAACCAGTCAGATTCTCCTCGTCTGTATTAGTTCTGCCTGTTCCTAAAGGAGCCATTCCCACCAATAGCCAGCATGTGCATTAGTGTCGACATGGTCGCAATCAATGAGATACTAGTTGTTGATTCGTCTCTTCGACACGGTGTAAATAAATATTTGCAATTGATAGACTTTAATTCATTCGATGCGATTCTTAAGATATTCCTAATATTCAATCTAATCCTTAAATTATCAATTTGTTCAATTAAATCCCTCGACTTATTACAAATAAGTCAAAAGTTTTTGTAATCCCTCGCCCTAGCTTGGCGAGGCTCCGTGAGCTTGCCGGTCGCTAGCCACAACGGTAGCCGGCGACCGACCAAAGAGAAAAAGAAACAAGGAAAAATAAAATAAAAATATTAAAAAATTAAAAGAAAAAAATTATATAAGTTTACCAAACGTGTTTATGTTTTTTTTTCTATTCTAGAAACAGAAATTTTGTGCGGTTAGCAAACGCATTTTTCTGTTAAAAAATTGTTCCGGGAAAAATAGAAAAAACTATTTCGTTCCGATAAACAATTTTTGAACAAAAACGTTACCAAACACACCATAAAATTTTGCACTCAATGAGATTGTACTTATTTGTTAATTTTAAATAGAATCGACTTAAATTAATAATTTAAGTGCAATATCCACTTAATTTGGCAAACAAAGAGAGGTGTTACTTCGGTCTACTAGGAAGAAAAGATAAAATTACGTACTAAAAATTAAAGTATTGAATTTTAAGTGTTGCTAATCTTATGTGCGGAATATAAAAGCAAAAAGTCATTCGAGGATAATAAAAATTGATAAATGATTATTATTGGTAACTTTCAAAACATTGAAAAATAGACTATTATCGCTAGGAGTTATCAATATATTTAGCAAGACCGTAATTACATAAATTATTCTTTTATTAAATAAACAAAGGATGCCAATGATAACTATTTAATTCCATAAATCAATTTTTGGCAAGAAACATATTATTCTATTTCTATTACGTGATGGAGTTTTTAAATAAAAATACGCGTTTGATAACGATACAAAATTTAGCTTTCGGAACAAAAATTTGTTGGATAATAATACAAAATTTCTATCTCCCGGATGATCGATAGGCGACGATGGGAGGCAGCTGGCTAATAACGAGAGTAAGTAATGAGAATAGTTTTTTTTCTCATTTTTGTTCAATAAATAGAAAAATATGAAATTTTTATTTCTTATTTATGTTCCAAACTTATTTCTCGACTAAAAATTATTTCGAAAATAGAAAAATGAAATTACGTTACCAAATGGATTTTTATTCAACATATTCCCAAGAATAAAAAAATTAGATAAATAGAATGATCATCATGTACGCCTAAATAACCCCTAATTTGTTATCGTATTTGAATTTAATATTATCAAATAGGCTCGGTCTTATTAACATGAAAATTTTGAGCACTCAATTGAATTATCAAATAGGCCTTTAATTTTCTCAACATATAAATAATTTATGGTAATTATAATCTTGCTAGATATATTAATAAAACCTATTAAAAGCGATTTATAATATTCAGCTGTCAATTTTTAATCATCTTCAACCAACTTTTTAATTCTATTTTTTTCACTTAAGATCACTATCACTTATAAATTAATGCATATTTTCAATACTTAGGATATATTTGTTTTAGGGAAGACGAATGATTTGAAATACACCACCGTCTGCGGTGGCCCAGTTGGATAAGGCTCCCATAATCCTTTGCGAGAAGGAGAGGAGTTCGAATCCCGCTGGCCGCACGAGATCTTAAGTGTAACGTCGGGGTGGTGGGTCCTAGGAGAGGAGTTCGAATCCCGCTGGCTGCATGAGATCTTAAATGTGACGTCTGGGTGGTGGGTCATAATTTCTTTTTAGCGTCGCCTCGGGTTTCACGCCATTGCCGGCACGGTTGTTGTCATTAAAAAAAAATTTGAAATACTTATTCTTAAAAATAATCGTTTGCGTTAACTACAAAAGAATGAACAAAAAAAATTATTTCCCATGGAAATGTATAACATTATTTTAATAAATATAAGATCATTATTTTATATTTTTTTAAAAATCATTTTGCACGAAAATAAACGAAATTTTAATTTTCAATTTTACCAATCCTAACACTTTTTCACGACTCGAGCTCCCGTCGATCCGCCCAAACTCGCTGGAGCCGAAACGGCGTCGCATTTCCTTCTCGACCCAGCCGAGCCGAGCCGAACGCATAAGCACGAAGCGAATCTCTTCTCCACAGACGAGAAGAAGCAGCGAAAGAAGGAGAGAAAAATTTCAGCTTTCCTTCACTCGGATCTCTCCGCAGAACACAGCAGAGCGAGCTTCTAGGGTTTCCGCCCCACCCTCCCCACCGCCCGCCCCGAATCGAAGATCGACGCCGATGGCGATGGCTGCTCTCCGCCGCGAAGGGAGGCGGTTCGCCCCCTCCTCTCCCCCGCCCCATCGCCGCCGCCGCCCCCCGCTCCTCCCCTCCTTCCTGTCGCCCGAGTAAACTCCTCCTCTTCCTCCTCCTCCTCATTTCTAATGAACTCGCTTTCTGTCCGGTTCGGTCAGGGCTCGTAGTGCTCGAGAGCGATTCGGTCCCCGTCGCGTTTCGCGGTGATTTAGGGCAGGGTAGCTGCCGGCGATTCCCGATTCCGGCTCGCGACCGGCTCGAGAAATGGCCCTTCGTCTCGATTTCTCGATTCGCGATATTAGCTCCGGATGTTCCTCTCCCGGTGCTTGCTATCGATCTGCTTTGCCGTATGTGTGGAGATCGCGTGCCGCGAGATTGGGGGATTTCGATTCTCATTTTTTGTGGTGTATGTATGCTGCGCGTCGGTTTCTTCCCGGTCAAATGCGAAATCTCCGGCTTTTGATATCGTTTCGAGAAAGATTTTGCGAATGTCGTTTGTTGTCTGGAGAATGTCGTGACCAAGCAAGCGAATTTTCGATCATCGGTTGAAGTAGGACTTTCGTAAACGAGCCATCGTCACGTGCATTGCGGTGTTGACTGACATTCCAATGAAGTTGGTTTTCTCATTTGTTTCTTCTGCTCTTTTTCTTTCTCAGAACACGTTTACTGCTTGATGCTTCCACGCTGCTCGACGAACATTGTCCCCATTTTAGCTGGCCATGCTAAAATAATGCCTTTGATCATACTGCATTATCCAACTTCGGTTATGTAGTGTCTGAGATAGTAAACTTCATTGGTTTCTTCCCACACCTGTCTTTGCAAAGGAAGGACTGTATAATGGTCTCTTGATTACAGTTGTTGCGTGGACAATAATTAGATAGAGCTTTTTCTTAAGTTGCGTAGCTTATTGAGCTGTATTGGGTTGGCAGGGAAGATGTTCCTTTTGGGGCTCGTTCTATTTCAACTCAAGTGGGTAAGAGTCATGTTATCTTAATTTCTCACGAATTCATCTTTTGATGCTTTCTTATTCAAGTTTTCTTCCAGAGAGCTGAGAATCGATCAGTTGTATATGTTGAAATACCTGATCCTGTGTTTTTTCTCTGTGCAGTAAGGAACCGGATGAAGAGTGTGAAGAATATTCAGAAGATCACTAAGGCTATGAAGATGGTTGCAGCCTCAAAGCTACGAGCAATTCAAACTAGAGCTGAAAATTCCCGTGGCCTGTGGCAGCCATTCATTGCTCTTCTTGGCGACACCCCCAGTATGTTCATTTACAAGCTATTGCTTTACATCTACCTTTGGTACGAGTATATTGGGGTGGCCACTTAAAGTGATACCCTGCTAGAGGTGCATAGTTTGAATTTGATGCTCATCAATGACATTAACCTGAACGAGTGGCTCAAGAAATGCAAAGTTAGACAGCTTTTTTAATTGAAAATTGGAAAGTTCGTAAATTTTGTTTTGGCCTAGGTAGATGCATCAGTTTTTTATGATGTTGTCGACTCTTGGCTTACATTATTACTGCGGGTAGGGATCTCTGTAAATTGACATTGAGCAATGTAACTCTACGTAAAAGAGGAGAGTGGCAGGTACTTGAAGTGCATAATAAAGTCGTAGGTTATTGAGATCATTTTGGCCCAAGATTTTTGCCACAATGAAAGTAATAGAGAGGAATGCTGGTGTATAAAGTTCAAAGTTTTTGTTATCCAAAGTATTTATGTAATTTTTTTGTGCTGGCCTGTGTCCTCTGGCTTTGACTTCCTCTTCCTGTCTGTTATATGAAAGACTGGGACTAGGAAGCTGCATAAACAAGTGATTGTAGAGTAATAAATTGTTGCACTGGCGTCAGTTGGTAAAGGCAATCTTTCTTCAGGACAAGCAATTATTTGATGCAGCTGAGAGTTCTACTATGTTTGTATGCCTAAAATTTAATAATCACACTCCTAAAGCAATCCAATCAAGAACGAAAAGATATATAGAGAGCTTGTGCAAACACAGAAAAGTCAAAAACGAAAGCAATGAGACATTTGAGCTTAAAAAAAAAGAAAATATTCACATGGAAAGATTGATAGTGACATTTGGAATGGGCTGGAGATGAAACGAAAGGATTTTATGTTTTCATGAAGTTAAAATAACAGGACATGGCTATCACCTTGAAAAGAAGAGCTGGAGTATTTTTAATAATTTATCTCTCTCTCTCTCTCTGTCTGATGAATAATTATGCGGTGTGGAATTACAGGCATTGATGTCAAGAAGAATGTTATAGTTACTGTTTCTTCGGACAAAGGGCTGTGCGGTGGGATTAATTCCACTTCTGTAAGATTAAGCAAGGGTTTACTCAAGTTGAACTCAGGTATTGTGTGTAAGGAGTAGATGGTGATCTTTTATATGGGTTGAAAAGATTAGCGAGAATGCTTCTGACCAGTTAAAAAATTTAAAATGCTGCAGGGCCTGACAAAGAACCAAAGTATGTAGTTGTGGGGGAAAAAGCAAAGGTTCAATTGATCCGTGACTCACGAAAGCACATACACTTGACCATATCAGAGTTAACAAAAATTCCTCTGAACTATACCCAGGTTGGGTTACTTTGTGTTTGGAATTTCTATAGATAGCTTGTACCAGTTGAGTTTGCTTAGTTGAATGCATTCATGGCACCAGGCTTTTAATTTTAATTTTAATTTTTTTTTTTGTATTTCTGTTCTTTTGCTTGCTCTCTGCTTATTGTCTAGTGATGCAGGCATTCTCTCACTTAAATACACAACCCCCCCCCCCCCCCCAAAAAAAAATAAAAAAAGAAGACACTGAAATAAGTATATAACAAAAGCACATGCATCGGATGGTGCTTTTCTTTTGTTGCACCATTGAGTTGCTGGATACTCTCTTTTGATTGGAAAAAATTCCATGTCCATCTAATTTTCATATGTCTTGCAAATTCTAATCTCCTGGTCGATCAGAGGATCCATTAAATGAGATGGCAGATTCTTTTTGTTTTTTTATTGTTGCAGTCTACTCAAGGAGTAAATTTCTGTTCAAAAGTCATTTATCAGACCCTTTCTGGCCTTCCTCATGCTTCGCATTGGTTTTTCCTGTCAGGTTTCTGTGCTGGCTGATGACATCATAAAGAATGTTGAGTTTGATGCTCTAAAAATTGTCTTCAACAAGTTTCACTCCGTCGTCTCATTTATACCAACAGTGTCGACTGTGCTATCACCTGAGGTGACATGAATTCTTTACCTTCGCTCAAGTCTGGTTTTTATCTTTTATTGTTCCCAGATATCATACTTGATGGGTGGTTGCATAGGTTGTTGAAAGGGAGGTGGAATCTGGTTCGGGTAAGCTTGGAGATCTGGACTCCTATGAGATCGAAGGTAGTTCAACGAGGGGAGAAACACTTCAGAATCTGGCAGAATTCCAGTTTTCTTGTGTAAGTACCACAATTTTTAGATTATAGTTAATATTTGCAGCTAGGCCTGGTTGTTTTTTGCTCCACTTGGGGATGGTCATTGTTAGTTATTGCAAATATGAACCTTTAAAGTTACGTGGATTTTCTGACCCAAAAAAGAAAAAGGAAGAAGTTATGTGGATTCTATTTGTTTGCACTTTGCACTATTTTTAACCTTTTCTCACCTGTTTATAGGAACAGATTTAACATATTACTTGTGAGTTATTTGTGATTGGTAATAAGTTTTATGTATTTAGAAAGAATTTCTGAAGTAAATTTCTCGTTTCCCGAGTTTCCTGAAAGAAAAACATTTGAATCAAAGTAGCAACGAGTCGAATAGTACAACTACAGGGAAATATATCATTGGCGAGGTTTATTTTAAGAATTATGTGGCTAAGCAGGATGTGGGAGTTGATGGAGTGACTACAGGCCTTGTACCTATTCCTGCCTTTGACATTTTCTACTTGAGTTCTGATGATTGTTGCTGGTATATTCTAGGGTTATGCATTATAAGTTTCTTCCCTTCCGTTTCCGTAATTAACAAGATGCACTCTTCTTGCAGGTCATGTTTAATGCTGTATTGGAGAACGCTTGCAGTGAGATGGGTGCTAGGATGTCTGCCATGGACAGCTCGAGCAGAAATGCTGGTGAAGTGCTTGACCGCCTCACTCTCACTTATAACAGGTCTCTCTCTCTCTCTCTCTCTCTCTCTCTGTACACGATGGTTGATATGAGGCCGTTTATCAGAAGCAATCTTCCATTGATGCTCGTATGGGGGGGACCATTAGTGTTAGAACCTTTTGTTATCTTCCTGTTGTCATTGCAGTTAGTGGGTGGGCAGACTTGTAAAATATTTAGAAAATAACTTACGTATCCTCTATTTTCTATCCAAAACAGGAAGATAGAAAAAGAAGGATGTAAAACTGAATAATCCTTAACTATTTCGTTCTGTTGACTGATCATTTGTAATGTTGCCTTGATTGTCAGAACCCGTCAAGCTGCTATTACCACAGAGTTGACTGAGATTATATCTGGAGCATCGGCACTGGAGGGCTAATTGCGGAAAAAAGTTTTTCCAGCTTGTTTGACGTCGACGAAATAAAGATTTAAGGCGGGCTTTGTTTAAACATGTGTCACTGTTCCCCTTTTGAGGATTTCTGAGAAGGACCGCAATAATTCCCATTGCAAGAAGTTAAATTCTGCGGAGCACAAAGCAATTTTTCTTCCCTGGTTTTGCTTACTTCTGGAATTTCTTCTTCATTTCTAGTTTGGATGCTGACGTTGGCTGTTGATTTAATGATGGATCTGTTGCAGCTGAAACCTCTCGGTACCGATTGCTTGTTCTTCGTTGGAGTGTATATGGTGCTTAATTTAGCATCGACCCGTGCTCGATTTAGGCGAGCTTCTCCATTGTGTGGTTCTTTTGAATAAAAATTATCTACCGAATTTCTGCTTTAGACTGCGGACCCTTGAACAGAGAGTGCTTTGACTAAATCGTATTGCTCCTTGATACGTTAGTTTTCTCATGCAAATGATCTGAGCGGAAAACCAGCACCTAGCGAATAGATGGGCTTTCACCTGGACGACCTAGCAAGTGAAGAACTGGATCATTAACCGAAGGTTTTTGTGATTACGGTCATCAAGCCAAGAAATTATCGTGCTTGTGATGTCCTATCGTAAAGCTTCGCAAATATGGTTTCAATCGTGGCAGGATCGACACAGCACCGAATTTGAGCACGTACACCGGCTGAAAATAAAACAGAGGTATTTCCACTCAAGTTGGAGTTCTGTACATGCTTTCTCAATACAACTATTTTTAAGCTAAAAACAATAGGGTACTGTCAGCAATTTCTCTCCTGTAATGCACAGGTAAACCTACTTCTCAGTTCTGGCCAACAAATCAAAACCTTATTCTCAGCTATTTCCCTCCTCATTGTGAAGTAGAATTAACCAAACCCCAACATTCCCAACCAAATAACCAAAAAAGTGAGAGAAGCGTGGTCAATAATGCTCCTTATGGAACACAAATCTTGTGATGGTTTTGGTGGAGAATTTGGTGCACATCTCCTCCAATTCTCTTGCTAATGCTGAAGGACCACAATAGAACACCCCTGCAAATCATAAGCCAGAGATTCAGATATAACCCTATCGAGGAGAAAAAAACAATCCGTCCCACAAGCGCCTTCTGAGATCGCTAGCTAATTTGATTTTAACACGGACGCATCATGAATTATTTGCAAATGGTTTGTCAATGAATGGCGCTAAAGTTCGATCAGGACCCCGTCAATTGTATGCCGTAGAACGCCTTCTAGTAGAGGAATCACAGAAGCATGCCAAAAGCAAATGATAAAGATGTACTGTAGTTACGGGGTTTGCCAAAGTCTCACCAATCTGGGAACTGCCGTGCCTTCGGGACAACTTGGAGAAAATGCTGGACCAATTTGGTCTGGCAAAATGAGTATGCACCTGAAAATGCCATTAGAAGTTAGATCAACCGATCTTGTAGCAAGAGGTATTCTCATGTATTCATGAGTGGTTGAACTGAATTCGAATGCTTTCGTCATAATCATTCGTGCTAATCGATTTGCAGGGATGGCAAGAAGATTTACGTCATAACTGCATGCCGAGTGCATTGTTAATGGGAAGACTGTACTTTTAAGACAGATGCAAACACAACTCCGGAAAGGACATATGGTTTTAGTATGATGACAAGTAAAGACGAACCGCCTACTATTATTGCTAAAAAGTTCATGACCGTGATCTTTGATCGGGCTTCTAACTGCTGGACTTCGCATCTTTTCAATCAAGAACAAGAAGATCTTAAAGTTTTATGGAAAAGCTGGAAGCTGTTGCCACGCAGAAATCAGATGTGGAGATGTGGAGTATGATCGAACGACTAACCGGGGTCTGAGAGATGAAGTCGATGCCGCTCTTGGCACGAGACAGAGCTTGAATGGTGCTTAGTAACACCGACCGCGCATCCTCCTCCTTGTACATCGAGGTCAGGAAGTTGTGCATCTCCATAATCGACTGAAAAGGAACAACAACTAATTTGGTTTTTAAGTACAAGCAAATATCAAATCAGTGCCTATAAAGACTCATGTCAACTTCATTTTCTTGAAGACATTTTCAGGTTTTGCTTGCTGCCGTAAGAATCAATCAGTAACCTCTTTCCGGTTGGTCTTCGATATCTGCTTGATGAAATCCCTGAACCAGGCAAAGGAGCTCTGATCCCTCGTAACCCAGTACAGATAGGCTTTCGCTGGACCCTTCGGAATGCTAACTTCTCCACCATCCACCTGGTAAATCGAGCATTTACCTTGTGTCAGCACAGGGTTAAATAAAGCATATTGAATATCTTATTCAACAATGCAAGGGAGGTGTAACCTAGAAACTTACATGATCGCAACTGACGACATCCTTAAGAATGCTGATAAATGGCGTTGCTCCTATTCCGAGGCCAACCAGAACCACAATGTCGTACTTGACATAGTCCTGAGAGGCTGCGCCGTAAGGCCCGTCGATGTACATTTTGGGATAGCTAGCTGTTCTTGCCACAGTTGCCTGCATAGAAAACAACAGAGATTTGGATTCCCGGTTTCTAAGGAGTATCGATTCGCGTCCTTTTTGTTCCTTACCTCTTGGAAGAGACTGTATAATTGATAACTCCAGTCTCCAAGTGTCCTAATGTGCACACTCAAGTGACCTTCATCTGGTCCAGAAGTCAATGAAAACGGGTGCCTGGACATCAACATAGAACCGAAAGCACGGTCGTTTTAAACAGGCAAAAGTACGAGGAGAGCGTCACGATAATCTCATAGTTGTCACAGTTTGGAAGGGACAAGGCGATGACCGGTTTGAAAAGAAAGAAGGCATGCAGAATACCATTCGAAGGGTGATATTCGAGAGCATTGAATGTATATATACATTCCACTTCTGTACTCAAAGCCTTCGGGCTTGCTAATTGTCAGGGACAAAACCTTTCCTGGATACACATTTGCCTACATGAGAAAATACAGCAGTTATCTGTTTACATGATCAGAACAATACCACATGAGGGTCGTTTGTTTCACGGGAAAACATATTCCATGAGAGTCGGCTGGCCACAGGATATTCCAGACCCGACCGAACATGATTTCCATATGATCTATACAAGTCTGGTAAACCATTTTCGCAGCATGGTAAATGACTTGACATACCTTCAGTATCTCCACCTCATAAAATGACGATCTGACAGCCCGGAAGATCCTCTCTCCCGTGTACAGCAGCACTGGAAAGGCGATATACATCCATGTCTGTGCAACCAGAACGGCATTATGCATGAATCAGTGACGACGTTAGAAAAGGTGTACATTCTCATTGAATCGAATCTCGGAATTGCAGATTATATTAGAAGAAAATTGCAGCTCTCCAAATTTCTTGCATTTCCTGTGGGAATTGTGATGCATGCTGAGAACTGCTTCTAATTTCTAAGCAAGAACTCCAGTGAAGTTGTGAAAAATCCATACGTTTGTCGAGACAATGACATCGGATCAGCACTATTCTGTACGAATCTAAAAGTCCGAGCGACCTACCGTCTTTTCTATTAGGTTGCTGGTCAGGAAGAGGAACATGGAGTGCACGATCAACAATGCGTACACGAAGACGAAGAGGTGGTGTGAGTACCAGAAGGTGTTGTACCCCGTGACCTGCCGGACCGACCGGGGCAGCGGCGGGGCCTGGCGCCTTGGCCACCTTGTCGCAAGGGAGAACGCGATTGCCATAAGGACCACCATGGTGATCCCTGTTGCCACCTCTGTTGTGGTCAGGATCTGGAGATACGACGGCTGATGGTAGCCAAACCTTGCCGCGATCGTCTGGCGGAAGATCGAGTGATCCGAGCTACTGATCCGAGGGAAGTCGCACGCCAGGTGGGTGCCGCCATGGAGGATCACCCCGATCACGATCCCAGCTGCGATCAACTGTCATAGAGAAATGAATTCGGGGTGTTTACAGTTGCATCAGACAGGAGATGACCGTTGCTTGACACTATGAAATCAACCAGTTTTCGAAATCTCGAGCCGAAACTTGGTTCTTATTTGATAGGAATCAGTCATGCTGCTAGTATATAATGCCAGAATGTTGAGAATATTGCATGAATCACTATGCACTCCTCTTCTACCTTGTGAAAGTTGATGTTATCGTTGAAGGGGAAGATCGAGCTGACCCGGCGGCTAGCGCGGAGCCACGTGACGGTATTCCGGCAGACGGGGAGGAGAATCACGGCCATGTTGAACTTGAGGGTCTCGGCAGCCCCTTTGGCGGTGCAAAGGCAGTAGCCCATGACCTCGAACGCCGTCCTATGCCTATACTGAATGAACTTCCACGTGAACAGCGCGACGCAAATGGCCAGCCAGAGGGCCACGATCCACGCCCGTCGCCAGTACCTCCGGAACAAGACTTCCGGCCTCGACATGGGCCGCCCGACCGCCCCGTCCGAATCCCAGCCCCCGCGGTAGCACAGCCTCGGCGACGGGGCAGTGGCGGAAGAGTCCTTCGACAACCCGAGCTTCAGCAGTGTCTCCACTTGAGATATCTGTACAGTGAACATGTCATGACATCAGTCAGGCAACGTTGAGCTTTGCCACCATTTCATTCCTCTCGTTGAAGGCATCATCACCTCTATGTAACCTCGATCTCCCGACCCGACGGCGTCCATGATCAGGGCGGCGTACTCGTCCACCTCCTCGCCGGTCAAGCTCACCTTGTTCGCGGCAGCACTCATCAAGATCACCTGCCCAAATCAAAGTTTCGAAATCCTGAGAAAGACTTAAACTAAAGTGCCCTGAAAATTCCATTTCATTTTTCGCGAAACGAACGCAGCAGCGCACCTGCTTGACGTCGCGCCGGCTAACTATCCCATCCATATTCCGGTCGCACCTGCGCGATATAATTAAAAATGAAAAAACGGGTATTTTCCGCGATCGAAATGTACAGAATAATTCATGGAAATGGCGATGAATTTGAATTGATTACAAGTCGAAGAAGATCTGGATTTTGGAGTCGGGGCACGGGTCGGTGAGGCGGCGCCAGAAGTAGTGGAGTTCGCTCTTTGTGATGTCGGATTTGATGCCATCTCTCCCTCGCAGCGCTCGCAGCAGCTCCTGGGCATACTCCGTTGACCGTTGAATTCCTATCGATTGTCAAACCAAAGTGGTCAACAATTTTCTCATCTATGCACTTCAATAAAAATCTCAACATATGAATTAGAAAATATATGTGCATATAATACAATTTCAGTACATTTCTAGGGTTCTTTTTTTCTGAAAAATATCGTAATTGACATTCTTTCTTTATGCGCCGTCACATCACTTGTTTTCAAGACTCCATTTTTGCATAGACTAGGACAATTTATTATCTACATACTCAGTAGCTGTCATGGTTATTGAAATGAATCACGTACAGAAAAAAAAAAAGGTGAATCGCATGCATACTTTTTTTTTTTACGAACAATTCTAAATAACAAACCATCACAATAATTTGGAAAAGACATACATATAAAAATTATTAAAAAAATTATCGAAATGATTTGTTATTTTTATTTGCGCTTCATCATATCACATGTCTTCAAGACTCCATTTTTGCACAAATGAGACTATTTCATATATGTATATATTTTTGAAATTTTAGGATAATTCGCAATTTACATACTCACTAGCCGTTACAATTATCGAAATGAATCATGTACGGAAAAAGAAACTTGAATCACGTGCATAATTTGGAAAGAAAAACATATGAAAAAGTTACGAAAAAATTGTCGAAATGATTTTAGAAGCTTCAAAATAAAAGTATCATAGTTCGAAACTGTAATTTATTTCTTGTATTTTTTCTAATTTTTTTTCCTTTGATGAAAACTGAAATCTAAAAAACATTTTTCGTGCTAACGTGCGCCTGCTTACGTGGCAGCCATTGAGCACCATATACGTGCCGGTGTAGCGGCGGGAGCGCATGTTAGCGAGAGCGCGCCTTGCATGGACGCGTACAACCTCGCATGTTGAACGCTCAATGGCATCTTTGCTAATGACAAGGCATCCAAATTTCTCTCAAAAAATGCAGAAAATGAAATATAAAAAATGTATTTTGATTTAATTTTTCTAATTGAATCGCCGAGAAATCGTTAATCGTTAATCGTTTTGCCTTTGTTCCGGAGCACTCACCGACGCAGAAGGCGAAATCCGACCACATCGCCGCCGGCTCGACGCCATTCCGGTAGAGGTCCCGGGCGATCCGGTCGAACCGCTCCTCCACCTGCCTCCAGTGCTTGGCGCTCGCGTCTAGGAACCTCAGCCGCTGGATCGCCAGGCTAGTTGCTGCCGCGCCGCCGTCGTGATCATCGGCACGGTGATCCCGGTCCGTCTGGACGGGAGAGTACGGGACCGGAACCACGCTGGCGCCGAAGGAAGACGAGGATGAGGATGAAGATGAGGATGAGGAGGAGGATGCATAATGAGCCTCGGGAGAATCCATGTTGCAGAGCTCAACTCTCTCTCTCTCTCTCTCTCTCTCTCTCTCTCTGCCTTCTTGCTAGCTTAATGTCTGTGAATTTGATTAAATGTTGAAGCTTTTTCTTCTAGTGAGAGAATGCTTATTGTGACCCCGATGGGGTGGTGAAAAAGTTCTCCTTTTTTCCCTCTGTGGTTTCTGGGTTTTTCAAAGTGTTCAAGGATCAAGAAAGTGAGGGAAAGTCGTGTGCTTTGCGGGTGGGTGATGTGAAAGTTGATGGTATCTGATAAAAGATTTGGTGGGGAAACAAGATATGGAGAGAGAGAGAGAGAGAGAGAGAAAGAGACAGAAAGGGGAGGGAGAGTTCATTAATAATCAATGATAGGGGTGGTAATGTAGTAGCTCAAAGGAGAGAAGGTGAAGTGTGAGAAGCAGGTAGAGAGTGGAGAGGAAATGCATGATTCTTATGGGTTAGAGAGAGAGAGAGAGAGAGATCCCTCAAGTAAAGCATTAAAATAAGGGGACTGGGTTGGGTCATCAGCTAAACCAAAAACAGCTCATCAACTCACCATTGCAAGTAAAAGGAAATCTTGGGACATAACAACACATTGGTCCTGCACAAACCACTCTCTCTCTCTCTCTCTCTCTATCTCTCTGTTTGAGGATTTGAATGGATGCTTGCGTATGAAAAGCAGGTCTACTACATCTTGAAGGAGAAGGGTCTATGCCTTTTTTTTTTTTTTTTTTTTTTTTTTTTTTTTTTTTTAGGGTCTATGCCTTTTGGCGAGTTGGAGTTCCTCCAAAACGAGTGACCAACCAAACCGGCCATGTGCATTATTACTTCCTTTCCCTATTGCCCTTCTTTTGCCCTCCCGCAAGAAAAGCGCAAGAACCCCGCGTTATCAGCTCGGGCAAAGCTCTAGCTGTCCACCATCAAAACCCAACTCTCCGTTTCTTCTGCGATTGCCTGCATGTTGGAAGCCAGACGATCTTTGGAAGCTGCAGGAAGTAAAGCATCGGGTTAAGCTGCGTTTCTTATTCTGGGCCGAGAGCGTGGCCTGGTTCTCTGGGCCTGAGCTCACTTGATGGGCCTCCATTCTGGGCCTGCTCTCTGTTAGAAATATGGCCTTTTTCGCTTGTCGGACGAATCAGAATTGTCTGAATAATATCATCTCTCTGCTTTTACTGTGATTGAGGTTTTTCTCTAGCTAGTCATGGGGTTCGGCTTATGGATGGAAGCAATGAACATTTGCGCTTTATAATTCAGGAGCACAAGTGCACGGGCCCGGTAAATAATCTGTAGACCTCACGAACTAATTAAGTCCAGATGTTTGCCATAGGGTTGGCCGGTTCCCGAATTGGGCTGATTACCCTAGAACTGGAAACTGGACCAGCTAGACCTATCGGTCCTGGCTCCGTTCAGGGTTTTGGTAATTTTTTTTCCTCTTTAAAAGAAAATGAAATTTGAAAGGAAACAAAAACATATCGGTTCAAGTGTTTTGGCTCCGCACTTAAAACCAGGAACCACATAGAATCAACTGATTCAATCCAATCAAGTCTAGTTCTCGAGTCAATTCACCCGTACTTTGTGGTGCGTAGATGGCTCTAATGAGGAGTGATTTGCACATAGTCGGTGGAAAAATGAATGAGTATATTTCAATTTACAAGTTGGAGATCACGGAGACCCCAATTAGTCATGTCAATCCTATAAATTAGCATTCAATGTTTCCAAGTATAATGATGAGAGGAGGAGTTCACTTTTGAACTCTAGACTTGTTTTTGCTTGTTCATTCACCTTGACCTTTTCAAATATAAAAATGATAAAATTTTCACAAAGCTCGAATGTTGACATGTAGATTCACATCAATTTTTTTAATTTTTTCACGATTATATGAAATTTGACTACTTCTATTTAATCTTAACGAAAAAGCAAATTCAAGTCTAAACAAACAGGCCCACCCTCGAACAAAAAAAAATTCAGTTCACCTCTCGAATTTATTTCAATGAACTTGATTTATCTTGTCAAGTTTAATTAGGCGGCAAGTATTACCTCGAAGCAAGCCAAAAAAATTTCTAAAAAAATTGTTGCACTGAATCTAAACGGAGATTGGTGAAAACATTGATATCCTCTTTTGTGCCAAAAATTGCGATGGACCATTCGCATTGCCTAATTTTGGTCAGCTGTTGAGCTTCAAAATTCAAAAGGTCAGTTTTGTCTGCTGATGACCTATTGGCCTCAATGAGCCAATCTTATGAAAGTTAGGTATGATCTGTTTGGTTTTTCTCCACCATCAACGATGATGCTAGCACTTCCTTCAAGAAAAAGCAATTACCTAAGCACTAAAACTCGAGTCGACAACAAGAGAGTTCAATTTGGCCCCCACCCAAGAAAGAAAGAAGTCACATTATTTGACACCAAACTGCACATGCAAATGATGCAATAAGGAAAAGGTGGGTGTGAAAAGGGTTAAAATAATTGTACTTTCTTTTAATAAAAAATATTCATTTTGGGTGAAGAAAAAAATAATAAATAAATAAAAATTGGCAGTTGGTAATGGATGGACAGTTGAAGCAGCACTTAGGTCCCATGGGCCATGAGGGCCACCCAACGTTGTTGTCTTGTTCTTGTAATAGGCGATTCTATCCAAGCTCAATCACAGTGTTAAAAAAAATAAAAGGTTTGATTTTTCTTTTTGGGTGCGTTTTCTATGGCATTTACCTACATGACCAAAAGAGAGCCCACAAAAATCACCACTAATATTTAAAAGTGCTCCTATTTTGGCCTCATACACTAAATATTGAGATAAATATGGATTAAATCTCCTTTTTTTTCCTATCTAAACATGCTTCATATGGTCTAAAGAGTGCCCAGAGATGACCAAGATATTTCCAGATCAGGTGCCTCATAAGTTGGTGAGATTTACTTAGATGCTTAATAATCAAGTGATCGGAATATTTTTTATCGAAACTAAATGATTGAATCCAATAGTGTTAATGAATTTATTTGAGTTTCGTAGCATATCATACGGATAAAATAAGAGTTAGATAAAAATATGCCTTACCTTAGAATAAGATGAAAAGAATTGTATTTTTGCTTTGTAATCTTATATTTAGTGCACAAATCCAACATGTCTAAATTAATTTTATACTATTTTCCGTATGCAATTTGTTGTCTTTTTTGGGTGCGTCTAATTCTTTTAAAAGACACCAACTCTAGAATGGATCCTAATTCTAACCTGAATTAAATTTGGATTAAATCCTTTTTTTCCTATTTTTTCCTCATACACTAAATATTGAAATAAATATGGATTAAATCCCAATCTTTTCCATTTACCATGGTGAGATTCATTTAGATGCTTGATAATCAAGAGGTTGAAATAATCGATATGGAAACTAAATGATAACTTTAAATGATTAAATTCAATAGTGCTATTAAATTTATTAGAGTTTCAAAGCATATCACAAAACTAAAATAATAGATAGATAAAAATTGGCTTTACCTTAGAATAGGACAGAAAAAATTCTATTTTCACTCAATAATCTTACGTTCAATGTACACTTCCAATGTGTCTAAATCAATTTCAGTTTGTTGTCTTTTTTGAGTTAGGCTAATTCTCTTAAAAAAAACACCAACTTTAATTCTCAATTAATGACCCGAATTTTTTTTTGTTTCGTTAAAAAGCACAAACTTTAAATGAAATCTCAATTTAGATCTAAATTTTTTCTTTTGTCTCGTTAACAAAAAAGTCTCAGTCATTACTTAAATTTAACCTTTCTCAGGTTTCCCTACAATGATGCCATTAGAGTGAGAGGTACATATAGAATGACACATTGGATCTTTAGCTTTAGCATCATTATTGGTCGGAAACCTTCACGGGAATCAATTTTGAATACCGGACTAATGAAACTCGGTACTTTGGTACGAGATAAAATGAAAAAAAGTTCGGGCCATATTTAGATTCAAGCTCAAGTTTGTCGGTTTCTTTTAGGAGAATTAGTACTACAGCATGAGGGAATTTTTCAGAAATCAAAAAGGACCATTGAATTTTCAACAAGAATTGAATTTTCTCCCCTTTGGGCTTTTTGAAATTCTCATTAATTGCCCTCGTCTTGTCTTGTTGTGACTTGTAAGACAGCCCTTCGACTTCTTCGTACGACCACCTCTCTCTCTCTCTCTCTCTCTCTAGATAACGAAGCATTCCACTTCTCCTTCTTCCTCCTGCAAGAAAATACCAACCCGGCATTGCGATCGCGCCGCGTCTGTTCCCGCCGGATTCGCCGCGTCGGGGCTCGGCTCTCGCGAAGTGGGGGCCTCTCCCGAGACCAACTCCGGCGGAAAGCGACGAGCTTTTCGCCTTCCCATTGCGGTTTGTCTGGTGGGTCGTGCTGGGTCGTCTTGTCGCCTTCCCTTTTTTCGATCGATTGGGACGTCCAATCGGCAAAGTTTCGATCTTTCTCTGGTGGGTTGTCTAGAAAGACGAGCCGGAGCTGCGCCCGAGTGGTGGGTGTGCTCGAGGGATCGTCTCGAGGAGCTATATGCCTATGCTGGTGGTTTCAATCGGTGCATTCGTTTGATTTTTTATACCGATTCTGTATTGTGTAATTATCGCCTCGGCTGTTTGATTATTCCCCAATTGATGTTAGGCATTGATATAAGGAGGCTTCTCAATCTCCAGGCTTTTTCGTGTTGTGGGTTATCTCGATAGTTGAGTATTGCATTGTGTTATTTCATTGAGAGGGTCGCATTTATCGGTTGTTTCCGAGCCGGGGAATGAGCAAGTTACTGTTTTTTATGGGTGATTTAGGTATCTATTCCTCCAGGGAAAGAGGGTTTTGGCCCTGAGGGCGGAAAAGCTTTCTCTTTTCCTTCAGGTTTCATGGAAATATTTGAGTGTAGCAACTTCTTGGTAAGCACTGAGGCAAAAGGGAGAATCAGTTTGGTTGAAATTGGGTAGCTTCATTCCCCGTGGTAGGGAAAGCCCAGAATGGATTTCTGGGTATTTGTAGCAGCGGCTGGTGCCGGTTGCTTGACTAAGTATTTGAAGAACAGTCCGAATTATAAAGAATTGCCGGCAGACCTTTGTTCGAGCTGCAAGGACCCCGAATCTCAGAAGTATCTTGTTCGCAGATTGGCACGGGGAAAGAAATTAGCTAGAGATGCTTCTAATTCTATGGAAAGGTTAGAATTTGTGGGCAGAGAAAGTTTAGATGCTTCTTCTGCTACAGAAGAGGCTTCCAGATCGAGGGCATATGATCCAAAAATTGACGGAAATTCAGAGGAGTGCATACTCTCTATATCAACTTTGCCTACTGAGATGTCTAGTAGTGAGACTTATACAAGGAATGAGAATGAGAGTGATGCTGGTTGTAGTGACTGTAGTGGCTCAAATGATATGTTGGCTGGACCATCTGAAGGAGATACCGTTACTTATCGTGGCTTTGCTAGGAGTAAGAGCCTTAATAGATATAGATATACGCATGGGCGACTAGTTAAGCCATTGAGTTCCTTGGAAAGTTGCCTCATGGCTCAGTTATACAACCATCACGCTGAAATGGAAGATTATTGGCATGGTTCCCCTCAGTCACCAACCTCTCCCATCGTAAGGCCATTGCTGGTCACTGATGGGAGCCGCATCATCAGCCGACTCGGTGATGGTTTTTCTGGAGTGCAGTCTGCAATGGAGGTGGATAAATTACAGAAGAAAGCCAAGTCAGAAAAGAACAGAAGCGTGGTTGGCGTACCCCCGCTACCGAAACTCACTGCTTCGCATTTCAGGAAGCAAATGCAAAGTACATCAGGGAAAGACAAGAGGTCGGGAAGCTCTATCAGAATGTTTACTGGGCAAAAGCTTTCTTCCGAACATGGTACTTCTTTAATTCAATAAACATTCTTAGAAAGTGCCTCTTCTTTTTCATAATATTGATGATTGAATTTGTTACATACTCTTGGGCATTGTCTGCACTGCATTTTGTGTAATGTTCATTGCCGTTGCTTGTTCGAGAGGGAAGGAATTAAAAGAAACCACATGTATGGAATCGGTCCCTAAAATGAGGAAAGTAGTTGATGTGTGTGACCTCTAAATCATATTTTTGGATTCATTTATGACTTTTATCAACTTGTAATGCTGAATTTGTCTAGCTAAGAATGGTGCACAAACGAATTGCTATTGAGAATCTGTTGTAATTCAACTGTTAAAACATTAACGACCCCAGTCCTTTCACTTTTTATTTGAGTTCATTTTTCGAGTTTGCAATATATCTGGCAGACACGGAAGTTCCGTGCTCCATACTTTGGAGAAAGGTGGTATTCTGCGATTTATGAGCTAAAATTGCGATATCTCCTCCGAATTTGCAATGTGGATTAAAACTGTTTTCCTATTTCTAGGGTCATTGCATGGGTCCATTCTCTTCTGCCTTGGAATTTCTATTGGCGTCATGTCTTCCGTTATAGCCAATCAAAAGGAAATTGAGAAATTGAAGGAGTTGTTGAAGCAAACAGAGAACTTGGTTCAGGACCTACAGGAGGAACTTGAGATGAAAGATTCACTTACTGTGAAGGAACTAGCCAGTGAGAATTATGAATCTCAGGATACGCATAATGACTCCTTACGAGACACTGCTCCAACACCATTCTCCCTTGAACACTCTGTGATCAATCGAAGAGTTTGTACTAAAGAATCATATAGTCCTAAGGTAGAAGAGACTCCAGATAGTATGAGCAAAATTGAAGCTGAGCTTGAAGCTGAACTTGAGAGGCTGGGGCTGAACATGAACATATCTGGATTGGAAAGGAGATTGTCCAGTGCTGAGGTAATGATATTTTACCATTGTAATCCTGTAGATGGTATTTCTTTAGATTTTTTTCTACTTGACCTGATGTTGAATGTAAGTAACAATGCTAAACACTTTCTTATCTGTTTTTCAGATAATTTTGCTGTTATCTGACAGTCTAACCGCTATGTACAAACACTTGTATTAGATCTTGACTGAGCCCTTAGTAAGTATGGAATTTTCTGTGGGGGAATAACAATTTGGTAGATGATTTGGGTGAGATGGAGAAGGTACTTTGCTAATTTTACGATAAAAAACCTATCTGTGATGATCGTTTAAACCTTTATCTAGGATGAAAATCCTTCTTGATCCTGATTGAAGTGGATTTCAACCTTGCAGACAAAAAAATACGATATGGAAATTTCATGTTCATTCACAGTAGAGATCTTTAGTTCATAACCTTTCACTGACTCAGGCAACAGATTTGCAGGACTTAAGCTTCACTGTTGTCACATAATTCTGCATGTGCAATCTTTGGGATGCAATTCATATGATCATAGGGTTCATGAAGTCCTATTACTTCCTCATAACTTTTCATATGTAACAGTCTCAACAAAGTGTTGATAAATGGCATTCGTTATTCAACTATTGTTGGTTTCCTATTTATTATGCCTCTTGCTTTCAAGAATACAAGCAACTCAAAGGATGTCCAAGGTACAACATGCTTGGAATTCATTTCATATGTTTCTCTGTCACGTAGCTTAGGGGTGAGGTCTGGTGAACATTGGTGCCCTCATCTCACTGCTAAAAGTGTTTTGCGGAGCCGATGAGGGTTTCTCGTGGTACCTGGTTGTGGCTTGGAATTGTTTAATTTGGAGACTCCTTTTGATACAGTTACGTGACAATGTCTATGTTTGTGTGTTAGATAGGCCGGTAATTGGGATTGTGTATCAGTCCTTTGAGTCTTTTGATTGTTGCAACTTCAGGGCGTCCATTGCACTGTTGAAAAATTTTAGCATACTGGCGTCCATATTATCATTGCCAAGGCACCCCTTTAGTCCTGTTTGCATATCCCTTTGTCTGGTGATGGAATGGCATGAAATTTGATCTTGTTGATACTTTTGATCATATGCTTCTTTTTTAACGGATGTTTTACTAATGCAGCTTGAGGACTTGGGGGCGCATTTTGCCCAAGGTGAGTTGAGAACCGGTATCGATTGTGCACAAGCTTTTGCCAAAGAGGATGCGAATGAATCAAGCAGCACCTCTACAACTCACTCTGCAAACTATGCAGTTTCGCCAACAGAGCTGACCCTTCGCTTGCATGAAGTCATCCAGTCAAGACTTGAAAACCGCATTCAGGAGCTTGAGTTAGCCCTAGAGAACAGCCAGAGGAAGGTACGGCTCATGGAATCGGCGCACAAAAGTTACAGAAGCCCAAAGTTCAACAACCGCCAACTAGCTTCCTCTCTCCATGGTACTCCTGTACATGGAGACAGCGATGCCGTGGCGCGGCCCCAGCCTCTTATCATGAGCTTAGCGGGTGAAGCTCTCAGTGCTTATGACGAGGCTTGTGAAGAATTAATGAAGTTTGACTCCTCTGAGGAGGATTCGCCGTCGGGCCTCTATGAGATCAATCATCAAGATCTCTCTAAGATTATAAAGCAGGACGAGGTCCGGGATCAGAACGCTGAGGAGAATGGATTCATTCAAAAGCTTATGCCAAATGGACAGGACGAATCTGTGGAAACTTTATCTCGTGAAGAGAAGCTGACGAACGGGCATCTTTCGAGGTACCAGGAAATCGACAGTTTTGGGATGGCGGGCGACGAAAGCAGCGACGCTGATGACGAGAAAGAGAAGATGTTAATAAGACAGATAGTGGAAAGGACGAAGAAAGGCCGCCCCGTCGTTTTGAAGGCGCAAACACTGTTGTTTTCAGATGACATTGATGACTAATGAAGTGAGTTGATTTCTGTAGTGCAGAGCAATTGATCATATGTAGGAATAGCAGATTCTCATGCAGTAGCTCTTAAATTTGATTCATCCCGCCGGTTGATTCTTTCTTCAACCACCGCACGGCTCGACCGGCGACTTTTCTCCGGCTGCAATGCAAGCTGCCGTGATTTGGAAACTAAAAGCAAATGGGTTGATGCGCTACGATGATGAATTCGGTAGTGCGGCACCTAGTCAACGTTGGAACTCAAGATAGATTTCCCATTCAATCCATGGATTACAGCAGATGTATTGTGAAAGGATTAGTGACCTAGAAATTTCAAATGTGATGGTGAAGGGCTGCAAGGCGCTGCGCTGTTCATTTCGTGGAAAATGTTTTGTTTCTAGAAAATATTTTTTCAAGAAGCCATTTTACTAGAAAATAAAAATATTTTTTGGTATTTGGCTGAAATCTGAAAATGAGGAGGAAAATATTCGGAATCTGGTTTGATTTTTTTCCCTACACTTCTTTTGATCATTTTTTTGCTTTTTCTTTTTATTTTTATTTTTTCAAAATTCGAATTTTTTTTTTCTTTCTTTTTATTTTTATTTTTCTTAGTCAATCACTAGCGAGCATTGACAAGCATCGTCGATGTACAAGGCTGGAGCCTCATCACCCTTTAGCAATTAAAGCAGCGCATGGTAATGTTTTTATTCCTCCGAATTTCTGTTCTTTTGTTCTCTAGAACAAAAAAATAACATAAATCCGTTTGATAACGTCAAGTTGTTTTTCTATTCCCCGAAATAGAAAGTTAGCCCAGGAATAGATTTGGAGCGGAAATGAGAAACAAAAAAAAAATTACTTCTTGTTCTCGGTAACAATTTCTAAAAATAAGCTAATTTTCTTTTTTATTTTTCTTTTATTCCTCTCTCTTTCCCGCGACCACCTCCAACCGCTCGAGCCACCGTCGACCGCGGCGCCACCGTCGCCACACACTCGCCGCCACCGGTCACCGCCGCCCGCTGCCACCTGCCGGTCGGCGGCCGGCGGTCGTGCAGCGGTGGCGGCCGGCAACGGTAGGCGACTGTTGGCGGTCAGCGATCCGTGAGCAAGAATAAAAAACGAATAAATACAAAAAAGAAACTGTTGCGTTACCAAACGCATTTATATTTTTTTTTCTATTTCAAGAGTAAAAATTTTGTGTAGTTATTAAACGCGTTCTTTTACTCATAAATTGTTCATCGGAATAGAAATAGAAAAGAATTATTTCTGAAAAAAAAAAAAAAACTCTTCTCTAGTCATGAAGCGTTGTCATGCGCGGCCTAAGTGTCGTTGATCTATGAGACTCGAGCCTTACCATCCTTTGGCTGAGGTTGCTGGCAACAACTAGTTAAAGAAGAAAAAAGGAAAAGGAAAAAATAAAAATAAAAATTGAAATTTTGAATTTTAAAAAAGAAAATAAAAATAATTAAAAGGGAAATTTTCAAAAAAGAGCCCAAAGTGGAGTCATTTTCTTAAAAAGGGACCAAAAATGGATATTATTTTTTTGGTAAATATCAAAAATTGATATTGTCTCCAGTAAAGACTCGAAATGACTAATTCGATCTCAAATAGAAACCCAAAGTTCCAATTTTATTCACAACTAGGAATATTTTTGTCCAAGAACATTTTCTCTTTAATCTTTCTTTCTTCATCTTCCTTACGCCTCCTCCTTCGCTCTACATTAGGCTCCCCGCCAGCAAGCTCGTGAGCTTCATGTTATCATGTAGATTATCGTCAATCTTAGTGATGAGAAGTCAGATTGGAGTTATTTGTTGCTAGCCGCCTTCTCAAACAATAAAATCCTCAGTTCCTCAAGTTGCATTAGATCTTGGCTCACTCATGCTCAATCTAAGGCTTGAATCGACCTCCATTTGAAAAGGAAGGTATTGGAATTTTTGTCAAGGGCAAATGTCAATGAGGTCAAGAGCATGAATAGTTAAGGAGAAGAGCAACTGAATATTGCAACCTAACAGTTAATGATGTGAGATGGATTGATGATCAATCTAAGGATGGGGTATCCATTAAGGAGGAGCTATGTCGATGATAATGACAAGAGTATGAGTGGGTGTCTCCACACTAGGGACTATTGAAAGGAGCCGTTGGTATCGCAAAGAGGAAGAGGGATCTTTGAAAAGATCGAATTCACGCAAAAGAGGCAAGACTGAATTTGAAATTGATGAGGCAAAACTGTTGCCAAGGTTGAAATAGTCACCTCGGCAACAGCATTGTTCTTTAGTGTGAAATTGTTGATCACCAAGCGTTATGAGTAGAGGTATCGGTTAGTTAAACAAGATGATTTGCCGATGCTTGGATATTGTTGCTTCTGTCGTTGGCAAGCAGGACCAAAAACAGAGCAATAAATTGCAATTGATGCACTCAAGGTGAGAGAAGATACGTTTTTTTTCTGAGAATTGGACAAGAAGTAGAGTCTTGGCAAAAGCAGATTCATATTATGGCTTTAAGATCGGAATTTACGATGAATGATGGAATAAAGAGAACCTATTATTGTAAGCTCATTTCGGCTTCGTTGAAATGTCTATAAACCATTTCAAGGAGCAAAATTTAAAATCATCAACAAGTTGCACCGAAGAAAAGCCGCTCTTGTTCATACAACAAGATGACAGAGATAGAAGGGCCAATGATGACGTTGAAGGTGGAGGTGATGTACAGCGAAGGAGGAGGCGCAAGAAAGATGAAGAAAGAAAAAATATAAAGAAAAAATGTTTTTAAAAAAAATACCCGACGCTCAATAAGAATGAAATTTTGGATCCTTATTTGAGATAAAGTTACTCACTTTAAATCCTTATTTAAAACAATGTTCATTTTTAGTCTTTTTGAGAAAAAAAGACTACTTCGTACTTGTATTCAAAATTTTCCTTAATTAAAATGAGTGATGAAAAAAAGAGTAGAGAAAACGGAAAATATTTTCTCTAATTTTGATGATGTTTTTTCCATAGGCGAACAATGTTTTCCTTGACTAATTTATAATTCATAAAGCAAACGTCGAAAAATTCGAAAAATATTTTTCTAAAAAATTCTTTTCATTAAGCCTAAATATAAAATGATGCATATGTATAGAAGGTGCAAAATTTAAGCCGACGCAAATTTCCTTGGACCTAAGAAATCGTATCCATCACGGCCAAATTTATATTAATATTTTAAGATGTATTTATTTCACTAAAAAATTCATAATATAGAGAAATCTTTTCCATAAAAATCATTTTTCAATAAAAAAGGATTATGAAAAGTGATTTCCTTGTTGTCGTGGAAAGAAAAATCCATTTTCCTTAATTTTGAAAAGACACTTTCTATAAAACAATTAATTTTCCCTGATCCAAATATGCAAAGTTGCAAAACACTTTTCCTTCAAACAAAAAACCCTTAAACCCGAATATTAATATCCTTCACACCTAATTTACGATTTTAAAAAAGTATTCCATGAGCCCAAATCTTATATATTACCTCACGATTAAAAAACAAAGTTGCTCAAAAATCATAATTTACTCAAAGTGAGTCTCGTTCACGGAAAGAACAATCGAAGGTAGTTGACGACGATGGGAGAAGCCCACCCGCCCCATTTTTCTACGATAGAGAAATCTCACCAACGCCATAGGCTTGGACTCGAAAAATATTTGAAGTCCGGGCAGAGTCATTATGTTTTTACTTAACAACAATGATGTAAAAATCCAGAGATAAAAAGAGGTCGAATGGAGGTTCTTGAAACTACACAGCAACAAAGAGCTAAAATTATAAAAGAAAGCACAATCAGGTTTACTCCAACATCAGCGTACTCAGGCTCTTTTGGCGTAGTCATTGTCGGGTTCCTCGTCTTCGTCCCGGGAATTACCTTCCAAAGGAAGATTATCACCAAAGTCTCCGCCGACTGTATTCTCCGTTCCATCACCTTGGCTACTGTCGACTTGATCGCCGCCGCCAAATCCTCCTGCACCAGTCCCATATCCAGCACCAGAAAAGCTGCTTTGACCGCCTGCGCCAAAATAGTTGTCACTGCTGCCGCCGCCACCACCTGCAACCGAAGAATCACCACCGCTACCGTACGCTCCGCCACTCCCATATGCTCCACCGCCAGCACCATCATTTGCATAGCCAGTACCACTGCCATAGCCACCGCCACCTCCACTAGGATAATTTCCTCCACTCCCATAGCTACCACCACCATAACTGCCTCCTCCATAACCACCGCCACCGCCGCCGCTGTAGCCACCGCCGCCGTAGCCGCCGCCACCATAGCCGCCGCCCTCATTTCCTCCACCATAGCCAGAGCTATACCTTGGTGGCTGCCTATCAGCAGCATAATTCACCCTTATCCTTCGACCGTGGAGATCCTGGGGAAAAGGTACAAGATAAATATCAAAGGAAGTCTGCAGCAGAAGGCTTTTGACCAATGAACTATATGGTTTTTGTTTTTGGGGAGGATAAATCAACTGTCTGATACAAAAACTTCAGGATTGAAAAAGGAAGATGCGATTCCAACTTCGGGAGGGAAAAGGTATAACAAAACTAGTTTCAGTTGTGACCTCCGAATTTCAAGAGTATTTCATCAAGATTAACCCTAACAATGTCACTTGAATATGGCACAATCATGCAGATGAGAAATTGAGGGGCAGCAGGACTTTTGACAAAGTGGAACCAAAGATGATGTTTTCTTATCACGGGGCTAGAGAGAAAACATAGATTATCCACTAAAAATGTATCTGTAGATAACATTATTGTACTCTCAGCGCTGTGCAATAATCTAACTCTTCCACAAACATTCAAATTCACCTATATATGCATGTGAAACCTATAAGATCCCATTTCCGCGACAGAAGACATGATAAAAAGCAACAAATCAGCTATCATACCTGCCCATCCAAGGCCTGGATGGCACTAGAGGCCTCTTCAGATGAGGTAAAAGTGACAAAGCCAAATCCTCTTGACCTACCAGTTTCACGATCCATGATCACTCTTGCTGCAATAATGACCATCTTAATCAGTACAAACTATATTTTCCATCCATAAGCACAGACATTCATATGTATCCAAAACTTAAACATGATACACCAACTTCCCTACAATTCCGTTACCAGGAAAATGATCTATTTTTTCCCCCAGGCCAGAGAAGATAATCTGGTTTCACTCTATATTAATGCTACTATCATTATTACAGCCCAGGCACCCGAGACATTTCCATTTCACGAAGCTTCTAATGCAGAGTCTACTTCATGAAGCATACAGAGAATTTAACCAAGCTCTGCGTACTCGCACCTCATGCTCAGAAAGCACATATAGTGAGCTCAGAAATGCAAATTTAAAGCCTGTGGCTCTATGTAACTTAACTAAAGTATAAAAATGCGCTACCTTCAATAACTTCCCCATACTTTGCAAATGCTTCCGACAAACCTTGCTGATCAGTTCCATATGACAGTCCTACACAAGAACACCCAAAAAACTCAATATTGAAGGGCAAAATCAATTCTGAAACTGTTAACTCGGAAAAGAAGACGGGATCCACCTCCTACGAAAATCTTAGAAGATGACATGCATCTTATGGTCTGGTATATAAATGATTTTGTTGCAGAAAACTCTGTGTTGACTTGCTTGCTTGCAGTCTGCCTAAGTATATTGCCGACTTTACCCAAGAAGGCCATGACGATGACCTGCAGTTAAGACAAAAAGGAGAGTTTCTGTCGTATGTAAAAGTGGTCATATGCAGATCCAACCATCAAGATAATTGAGAATCTACTGCAAGCTACCGAATAAAAACACGACTGTCCAAGGGACAACACACGAATAATCAACTCTGACATCAGCTCAGCACATGTCGCACATGCAAATTCAAACCAGCGAGCAGCAACATATAACAAACAGCTCGATTCTGCAGGCATTTGCTTCGAGGACTCTCACAACAAAGAAAGACAAAGAACAAGACGGTAAAGGAAACGAAATGAGGTAAATCGACAACAACTAATATATCTTTTAGAAAAGACTCATTTCAACAGCTCAAATCCATCAGCAAATCCCACCATCCAACGCAAAAAAACTATCAATCCGGACTCCGACCCTATATCTGACCATGTCCTGCATAACAGCTCGAGAGATGCGACACACGAAAGCAAGCACCGGCCGACGTCTATCGCTTCTCCCTCTAGGAAGATACCGGCGGTCCTTTCAACCACTCGCTCACATAAAAAAGCCATCGCACCCCCATCATTTCCACAGGAATCAATCGACAAACACTCAAATCATTCGCACGCAACCAACACAGGAAGCAACTTTCACATGCGCCGCTCCTCGGCAGCGACAAATCGAGCTCAGAAATGGACGCTCATCGAACGCTCACAAAGCAAGACGCAAACCATCACGCCAAATCGCAACGCAACCAAAAACACAAACGAACGAACGAACGAACGGAAGCCGGCACCGCCGACGCATCAGATCAAGCGCCGGCGACGACAGAACAAGCCGGAACGAGAAGACTTGCCGGCGATCGGCCGGCGAAGAGAAGCGAAGCGAATCGAAGGGAGACGAACCTTTGCGAACGGCTTCCTCTGCTAAAACCCTATTTCGATCTTGAGAGGGGAAGGGTTTAAGGTGGAAATGATCTTCTCGGGGGCGTTTATATCGGGGAAGCAGGCGGGTTCCTCGCCGTTGGATGGGCGTGCGGGCTCGCGAGAGGCGTCGGATGAGGGCGTGGCGGTGAGGGGAGCGGGGGTCGGGTGCCGGGTGGGTACGTGGTCGGTTTTGGTTGGCCTGTTGCCCTCGCTTCTGTGACCGACAGTGTAGATCGGCTAAATATCTGTCGAATCTGAAAAATGACTCCCTCTTGCCTTTTATTTATGCCTTTGGTTGACCTTTCAAGGATTTTTTGCACCTCTTGATCCAAAATGTTTAAAGAGATCATCGCCAAAAAAATTAAAATAAATAAATAAAATTAAAATTATTTAAATATTTTCGTAAAAAAATTATAGATCGTCCATCAGATGACTGCGGTGTATTTTGTTTGAGACCTTTTGGAAATAGCAAATACCACCTTAAAACCTACTCGTCGATATATGTACATCAAATTATCTTTCGACCTATTAAAACCTGGAAACTCAAATCACTTTCGTCTGAAGTGACCATCAAACATCCAATGTGTAATCCAACGCACAAATGTAATTTTATGTGTAGTCCAACAAAATTGCCAGCAAGAATTTTGCTTTTTTCTAAACGCCCTCATTGTATGAAGAGAACACAATATCATATCTTTCGCAATTCGCAATTTGGGTGAAAAAATTAGTGAATATGTTGCCCTTTTTTCTCCAAATGGGAATTATTTGGAGCATATTTAAGGCAACCTGGTTTTTTTTTTCTTTTTTTGTTGGGATATGTGATTTATAAGTCCTAAAATTTTCATAAAAGTACACTCGAGTTATAAAAACTTTTAAAAAGTACAATTAAATATTAAAATTTGTTAAATTGGTGCAATCAAATTAACACACTAAATTTATTTAACGGAAAATACTGGCATGACGTTTTAAAATTAATTTCTCTCTCTTACATGATTTTTTTATTAAATTTTCCTTCCAATCTTATTTAAATAATATTTTTTAAAAAGTAATTAAAACAACAAAACAAATCAAAAAAAAAAAAGAAGACAAGAACCTATATGGGTGTTGCTGCTGCCAACCATTGTTGGAGGGGCTGGCTAGGGTTGCCACGTATGAGTAAACTTGCCAAAATGGGTCCTAAATCCAAATATGACCCATTTAAAAGACAAATGAATTACTTGAATCTTGAAGATCATATTTAAATGAGTTTAAAAATTGAAAAGTCTAAAATAAATGGGTTTGACTTATAATCCATTTTCAACTCAAGGCTTGCACACACTCTTTCCCTCTTTAGCTTTATAAAAATTGAAATTATAATTATTTTTTATATTTCATTTTTTTTCTTTCTTCTTCCATCTTCCTTAATCAATACCCAGCATGGCAATGTCTTATGACTGGCTAGGTGAAAGATGAGCTCACTAGAGGCTGGTGAAGCTTGACCTTACCGGATTGGGCAAGGCTTGGCTGGCAGGAATTGGGCAAGTTCAAGCTCGCTTATTATTGGTCATCAATTGTCGTAGTGGTCGAAGACTCATCAAAGAAGAAGGAAAAATAAAAGGAAAAGAAAAAAAATTAAAAAAATTTTGATTTTAAAATTATATATATATATATTGAAAGGACTGCATAGAGGAAAAATTAATCATATTTCCATACCAAACAGTGAAAAATATTTTCAGATTTTAGGCAAAAAAACCGGAAAATATCGTAATTTTCCAAAAAATACTTCTTAAAAAGTATTTTCAAAGAAACAAATGGAGGCTTATTTTTTAAAAAAATTATAAAATTGTCCACTAGATTTTGTATCACATGAAAGTGTTTAAGCAATACTATTTTTTTTTTTTAAAATCATAAAAAATAAGTTTTCTTAAGTAGAGTCAAGTAGATTGAGTATGGGTCGGGAATATGTCAAATCAGATAAGAATTTCATGTCATGATAAATAGTTATGAATGGGTTAGTTTCAATTTACCCATTTGACGGGTCTATATACGAGAGAGAAATTAAATTTAAAATGCTACGTCAGCTTTTTTTGTTAGACAATTGATGGTGTTAGTGAAGTGACTTAATTATATCAATTTAACAAATTTAAGAATTTGATTGCACTTTTTAAAAGTTTTAGGACTCAATTATATTTTGCGATAAGTTTTAAAACTTGCAATGCATGTACCTTGTTTTTAAAAGAAAAATCAATTCTTTGCCGTATATTATCGTACAAGCTCATTAAATCGATGGTCGTGCGATTCATTTTCGATTACCTCGATCAAAACCTCACATTGGATCTCATCAACACTTTATCGCGTTACATAATAATGTGACTTCCTGCGTGACAGGGGGTCTTTATTTTTTTTTTCTTTTTGGGATATCTAGAAAACTTAGGCCGATTAATTTTAATAAAGAAAGGAAGCTATTTTATTGACTCTCACCAAATTCCAAAATAAAAAAAACTAGTTTTGGCTTTAAAATTTTTTAACGATATGAGCCAAAAGTAAGGGTATGCAACCAAAGCGAATCATCCAAAAAATAGGTTATGGAACCAGTTCCCATTGGAACTAGCTCGTAGGTTCCAAATTTTTAGAATTGGTTTAAAAACAAATTTCAAGTGAATATCCACCCTAAAACCGAATCAGACCGAACCACATTGTTTTAAAACTAGTTTCAGAATCGATTTTATAAGCTAAAAAGTTAAAATTTTAATTTATTTTTCCCCTAAATTCTAACCTCAACACTCCTTCTTTGATCGTTCTTAGAACTCCTCACCAGTCTTTCCTCATCCTCTGAATTTTTATGGATGAATGGGAAATAGAGTTTTACAAGTTATGTTTTATGTTGCGTATTTGAACTTTTTATCGTTTATAATTGTACATGACTACATTTTTATCCTTATAGATTTCTGTTGTTTATTTTTTATTTTGAATTGTTTTGTTACTTATAATCTCTTCTAATTTAACTGTAAAAAATAAATTTAAAAAATGAAAAATTCTAAATAAAGGCCTGTAGTGAACTTTGTTTTGAATAAAAGTCTAGCATATATTTGATTTTAAATAAGGGTCTGAAATGACTATGTCAATTTAAAAAATGACCTAAAGTTATTATGGTTGTTTTAAATAAGGGCTTAACCTCACCGACTTGTCTATCAACAAAATTTTTTGGCCAATCAGGGATATTTTTGTCCCAACACGATTTAAATCTAAGTTTAGTTATAGTAAAAATTAAGAAAGAAGGGGAACAACATGCCCTCGCTACGGAAGGGAGAGGGTTGGGAGAGGGTTGCCGCCCCTTGGCCGCGCTTGGGTGAGGGCTAGGGGCCCTCGGATGTCGCCACCCAGGGCTAGGGGTGTTGCGAGTAGGGGCGAGGGGCAACAACCTTGGCCTAGATTTGGGAGAGGGTCATTGCCCTCTTTCGTCCCTAACGAGGGCCAGCAGGCCCTTGCCTCTAGTCGGTAGGTGTCGCACGCCCTCGCTTAGGTGTCGATGACCCCACTGACCGTCGCCACCGGCCCACCGGTGATGAGGCGACGGCCTATGTTTTCTTTTTTTTTTTCTAATTTTTAGTTTTATTTAATTTATTTTTATGAAAAAATTAAGAAAAAAATTATAAAAAGAAAATTACACTTCACAACCGGTTAGTTTAAGCTCTTATTTAAGACTGATATGGTTATTTTAAGTTTTTATATGAAATAATATTAATTTCAAACTCTTATTTGAAAAAATGAAAGTATTTTAAATTCTAAAAAAAAAAAAGAAAGTTTTTTTGGGGGAGACGCACGCAACTTCGGTTTTGGCTTGGAGCTCGGCGACGACCACGACCCCGCAGCTTTTCCACAGCTGCAAGAACGACGGGCGATGGCTCCGCTGCCCTCCTCCTCAGTCCTCACCCGATAGTCAAACCCACCCGAAAAGCCCGACCCAATTTCCTCCTCCTTCCCAAAATCGCCGATCGAATCCCCGACCGACCATCGATCGGAGCGGCGCGAAAGGAGCGAAATTGATTCCAGTTTCGGGCACCCAATGGCCCAGACCTCCAGACCCACCAGCGTTCTTGATTCCCTGGGCGAGGAGATCGTCCGGATCGTCACCCCCGTCTCGATTTGCATGTTCTTGGTGGTGATCTTGGTCTCCGTGCTGGACTCTTCTTCTTCGTCGCCTACCTCGGTCTCCTCCATGGCCACCATCGCCTACTCCGAGGCCGACTCCGACTCCGACTGGGACAAGTTCGTGGGCGCGCTCTGGAACTCCCTCGCGTTCGTGGCCGTCGTGACGGCCGTGACCTTCGTGCTGGTGCTCCTGTTCTACCTGAGGTGCACCCGGTTCTTGAAGCTCTACATGGGTTTCTCGGCTTTCGTCGTGTTGGGATTCTTGGGAGGTGAAATTTCTCTGTTCCTGATTCAAGATTTCAGCATCCCGATCGATTGCGTCACGTTTTTCGTGGTCTTGTTCAATTTTGCGGTCG
Organism: Eucalyptus guilfoylei; assembly: GCA_016097605.1. Classification (NCBI taxonomy): domain Eukaryota; kingdom Viridiplantae; phylum Streptophyta; class Magnoliopsida; order Myrtales; family Myrtaceae; genus Eucalyptus; species Eucalyptus guilfoylei. The sequence continues at coordinate 4,074,449 of CM027861.1, forward strand.
TGGGTGTCTTGGCCGTGTTCATGTCCAAGATGGCGATTTTCGTGACGCAGGGGTATTTGGTGGTTATTGGAATGTTGGTTGCTTATTGGTTTACTATGCTGCCCGAATGGACGACTTGGGTTCTGTTGGTTGCTATGGCGCTGTATGATCTTGCTGCTGTTCTGTTGCCCATGGGGCCACTGAGGCTCCTGGTGGAGCTCGCGATATCGAGGGATGAGGATATCCCTGCGCTGGTTTACGAGGCGAGGCCGGTGACTCATGGCGATTCGGGTCATGAGGGTGGTGTGGTTCAGAGAAGAGTGTGGAGAGAGAGGCGTAATTCTGCTCATGATCCGACTGAGGTTCCTAATGTAAATTCGATGGTTAATCCTGCATTGCATGGAAATTCGAACCATGACCCAACCTCCGATGCCAATACCACGTCCGTTGCAAATGGAAACACTAGCCCTGGTAGTTTATCTGTTAATAGTGTCCATAATGTCACAAATTCAGTTGCAGCCCGAGAGAGGCTGTCACAAGACTCTGAAGAAAAAAGCGAGCTTTCTGCCCCACTGATTGATCATAGAATAAACGTCGGTACTCAGGGGCATGAAGACGCCATACCGAGTGAGAATTTGGTGCTAGAGGGTATGGGCCTTGGTTCTTCTGGTGCTATAAAGCTCGGTCTAGGTGACTTCATCTTCTACAGCGTTTTAGTGGGTAGAGCAGCAATGTATGATTTCATGACGGTGTATGCCTGTTATCTTGCCATTATAGCTGGACTAGGTATCACATTGATGCTGCTGGCATTTTATCAGAAGGCACTGCCGGCTCTTCCGGTGTCAGTATTGCTAGGGGTCGTGTTCTATATATTGACTAGGCTCTTACTTGAAATATTTGTTGTACAATTAGCCTCAAACCTCTTGATGTTCTAGAATTCAATTTATCCCCAATTGTCTATCATTGGTACTGAATTGGTCGACAAAAATGTGTACTTTGTGGTGATTACGTACTAATGGGTAATTATAATGCATTCTATTCTCAAACATGTCTGTGCATATTTGTCTGGTCTAGTCTGCAACGAAACAAGAGAACACAAATGTTTCGAAGTTACAAAATGATGTTTTCAAGTTGGCCTCAGCTCTTCCTCCTTTTTTAAGTGTTGCTGTGTTCGGGTGTGCTTATACTTTTAGGCTGTAGCAATTAATTTGTAAGATAAGAGGGCCTCCAAGTGAAAAGGTCCACATGTTGTGAAAGATAAGCAGTGCACTAACAGAAACTAAAGACGAGTTTCAAGCAAATGGGCAGAGTAAGAAACCATTGCGCATGAGAATGAGCTAAAGATCCAGCCAGCTGGGTTGCAGGTAAGTGCCCTTAAGTATCTTGCTTTTCTTACTTGCCTAGTGACACTCAGCAAATTCCCTCATAAGTTGGCTCAGCAGCTTTTACTTGTGGACAGTGGGGGTCTTTCTGAATCAGCTTATTAGTACATATAAGCAATAGTTTCAACACCTTCGTTGGCACATTCTCTTTTGTCTTTACCTTTTCTTTTTTTTTCCCTTTCTCAGAGGCTCTCCAATATAATTTGGTTTGTTATGATAGATTCTATACTTCTAATCACCTGCAAGCCTGACGAATGGACTGTGAGATTGTATTTTGTGATTATCTGTTGTGATCTGATCACCGTTTTGCATGAAAACATGGTTAAGATATTCAAGAATGCTTAGAATCTAGAAAAAAGTTGGACGGCACTGTGGTTATCTGTCTTCCAGTAGTTTAATTGACATGTTCACTTTTCAGCAAATAAGTTGTTGTAACTCTAGTTATGGTTAGTTCTGAATTGGGCCAGAGAAGGAATTTGGGTGGACCAGAAAAAGCCTAGTAGAAAAGAAAAAAGGATAAAATAGAAAAAAGAGAGTTCTGCTTCTGGGATTCAGAGTAATTAAGAAATTCGGAGGAGAGTCTTCACACAGAAAAAGAATTTGCAGTTTAAGTAACACAGTGGATGCATGTGGATAGGTAGACACAACAAAGTTTTTTGAACATTTCAGTGACATTGTTAATGTTTCTACCAATGTTGTTAAATACTCAGGAGGCACATAGAAGTTGGCTTATACAAATGGGGAAAACTTTCGATTGAGCACCTTAGGATTTTGACAAGTACCTGGCTTGATTCATATTATTGCACAGGGACAAGAAAGTTTCATTGGTTGTTTCGCATCACGAGATTTTTGTCAGAGTTGTTTTGTTTCTGACAGACGTTGCACATAAAAATTGAGTGGAGTGAGGCCCTCTTGTTTGTTGCTGGTGCGTGGCATCTGATATCTCGTAGCATGCCACTTTTGCATTTACATTGTGTCATCTTTGGCTTCAGCTGCATCTTGAGAAAGCAGTGTATGTTTCAAATAGAGAGCAAAGCGGGAGTTTCCATATGGCTCTTTTTTATGAAGAATTTCTAGACCCCTGCCATGTCCTATGTAATATCTTACTCCTGTCTACACAACAGTCTTGCCAGACGACTAGTTCGCTGAACGTTGGGGCATTATAGGATTTTCCAGGTATTGAGGATCTTTGGAGTGTGAAACTTAGTGTTCGGGAAGAGAATGGCTGAAGCTCACATTAAGCTTAGCCAGCAGCAAGAAACAGAAAAGGAAATGTATCAATCTGTACACTCGAGTCATTCTGTCTTGTTTTCCCTTTCCTTCTGCATCAGAAGCAGGTTCCCTTTTGTTTTCCTGCTCAGCTACTAGGATTGCTTATCATCACGTTCCATGAATGTGAGACGCATGCCGAACTTCGAATCTGTCATTGGGTGGAATGTTATGCTGCTGCTGTGTCGCCTATCGCCCGGAGCGACTTACTTGTAACATCGACAATCTTGCATTAATTGCACTGCTATGCTGGAGGGACGGTATGGGAAAAAAAACATCTTGTAGAGCTCACCGAGTTCAGGCCTGAACTGGGAAACTGTCGAAGGATTCGAAGATGGAAATTGCTTCACTGAAGGGCGATGTCCTGCCTAGGGCTCTCAGCTCAGCTTTGTTATAGGCCATCCATTTTCAAGAACAATGTTCAAAAAGCACTAAATGGTCGGCATTGGACAGGCCTAGTTGGCTTCGTGTTGGGGAAAAATGTTTCCGTGGTAGGCCAGTTTTGAGACTAGAATTTGGAACTTACTGGTTTCAAATTGAAACTGGGAACTGAATGGCTTACACTTGGAATTGGCTTGAAATCAAACCGATCAATTCTAGGTTGGTTCTTGATTCGGAAAGAGTATTAATTTAGTTGTAAACTTTTCAATTTGACCAATTCAACCCTAACCTTTTTCGCATTGGTACTAATTAGTCCATCAGCAGTCCAACGTGAACAGAGGCAGTTATATGTGGCACCGTCGTCGGTCAACGCTGATGTTAACATTTTTAATGCTCAAACCAAAATAAAAGGTAAAAAAGGAAGAAAAATAATTATAAAATAAAATAACGAAAATATTATTAAAATTGTCCCCCAAAGATCGATCGATTTACTACAGAACAACTAGTGTTCACGTCAAATATTTTAAGCCTAAATAATTGACGGGTTGACTGAATTGATATCAATGTAAAAATATTTAAGACTAAATTAGTCTAATTGAAATATTTATGACTAAATTAGTACAGATGCAATAGCTTTCGAACTTTTTCGGTACTTTTCACTCTTGATTATATTTGAGATGTGGGTTCGTTTTGTAAAAATCACGTAATTGATATTAGATACTATTTTTTTGAGCTTATTAGTAAAGTCTTGTTAGTTGAGTGGTCTTGTGTACCTATTTCAAGCTAAAAGCTGCGAATTTAGTTGGATCTCACCGCATTTTATTTGAAATAAGATGTATAAGACTGGTTTGGTTTTGGAAAAATCCTGCCTAGTCAATTTCGTAATTAAACCGGCGGTGTTGATATAAGAATTGAGAATTGGATCGGCTTTCCCCTTGACCGACTTGGAATAGATCAAATATGGCCAGTTCAATCCAATTTCCGAATTTGAATTAGCTTGGGTGCTCACCCATAGGTGAAACAATCATTCTTAAATCTATTGTAAAGAATGTAATCGGATGTTAAACCTTTTAATTAGATCGGTTTAGCCGTAAACCTCAAGTGCAATCAATCTTACAAGCGTCTTGCACAACTGATTCTATGGTTAAAGTAGCATTTTTGATATAAGAATTGAGAACTGGACTAACTCTTCTGGAATCATCCGAAAATAGATCGAGCGAGGCCGATTTAGTCCAGTTCCCTAAAAAGGACCCGCTTGAGTGCTTACTAGGGAAAATTGCACAATCAATTCTCAATATATCGTATAAAATGCAATGGAGCTCTAAATCTTATAGTTAACTTTAATCATAAACGTCAAGTGCAATCAATTGCTCTCCACCAAGTCTCACACGATTTATCTCATATGACAATCCAGACCACTGACCTTCCTAGTGTAAGGCAATGGCACGAGTTGGACTATTGTCCTTAATTTTTTACTAAACACAAGGAAAAATGGTAATAAAGTCTTCACTTTGAAAATGTATAACTTTTATTGTGATCCCTCCAAAACTTGTTTTCTTTTTATAATCTATTTGTGTTGGTTCCATCGCTTAATGTGTTGGTTGTCCCCCACTAAAAAGATTCCATATTTCCTATTGCCATAAAGTTGACATGAACAATAAATCAGCATCAGTCCGTACTTTCCAGTTTCCACGGTAGAAATTTAGTCCATCTCCTACTGCTTGACCGTGTGAGGGGGGAGATGAATTTGGAACAAGTAGCTATCAATATAATTCGCTATCGTGGCCTCATGAGAGATATTAAGAACGGGATAAAACATAAATTTTAATCCAGATTTCAACAAATCTAAAATGTCTCTAAATGAAGGTTGATATTCATATTTGATGATAGCAGTATTATCGATCTTGTTTTCATTTTTTGCACTATGTATTGATTGAGGTGTATGGAGAAAACTTTCTAGTGGATGGGGAACATGAGGGTGTTGGAGCTAGGGAAGATGTGGATGAGCAAGCTGAAGATGTTGAAACTGATGATGAGGGAATAATTGAGCACCAGGTGACTGTGGCTGAGACTAGAGGGGATAGTTGATGACGAATGACTGTTGATGATATTGGTTCAACTAATGAGGGATTAGTTCAGCGTGAGGATAGTCTAAATAATGATGATGCAGTTGATGAGCCATAAGGAGACAGCGGACGAGGTTGGTTTAGAGGGTGCTTGATTTATAATAGAAAATTTGGATTTTAGGGGCATCTAACATAAAAGTTAGAGTACATAACCGAAGACAATCACTTACTAGTTGATGCAAGATTCTTGTGTGACATTGGGGCAAAGAACACCTTAAATGTCACAACTTGACATTTGGGGACACGTAAGTGTCAAAACTTTCAAAAGGTACATTTAAGTATTTTTTTTTTTTTTTTGCTTTTTAAATTAGAATTTAAGTGTCAGCTCTAATGAGGCTTGACGAAAATCCAACATCGCGTTATTTTATTAATAAAACCGATTTACGTGGCTCATTGGAATGTCCACCGAGCAATCCTTGTCTAAAACAATGTTGTCCTCCATATTTCCCTAATTTAAAAACCTTAAACCGGCCAAAATCCCCAATTGAAGGCCTCCAAGCCCTAATTTTGGTTTGCCCTCAAATTGCACCATTGAATCTTGAAAATGGAGGGCAAGATTTTCAGTAGCAACTCAAATTTCTCTCAACGAAGCGAAGAGGACAAAGCTAAGCAAGCGTTTCTATTACTGTGAGTTACGGAGTCCAAGAAGAACATCGTGCTTCAATTGCCTTCTTTTTGCTGGCCACCAGGAGAGAAGAGGACAAGCTGCAAGTGACCGTGAGTTAATGGCGAGCGATGACGGAGCCTCAGTGGGAATGGCGATCGAGCGTGAAGGGCGAGCTTGAGAAGAAACAGTGAGCTGTGGACCATGCTTGATTGTGCGACGCCATTAGTGTCGTCTTATGTAGTCTACATGGATAGTGCAATGTCATTCGCTCGCCGTCGATGACTGCCCATTGCCTACCGCCACTGATTGCAGCAGGTGATGGGTGGCGGTAGCGACGGTCATAAGCGATGGTTGTCAATTGGAGGCGGCGGCAATGTCGATGGGTGGCAGGTGACGGTAGTCGGCAATCGTCGATCGACGACAGGCAGTGGGCGATGGCGGTCGGCTGTTGTAAATTGGCGACTGCAGCGGCGTTTGGCTAGCGGGCGGCAGTCAGCCGACCGGCTGGTGGCGATCATTGGTCAGCCGGCAACAATGGTTGGCCAGTAGTGGTGGTTGGCCAACTGACGAGCGGTAGTAGGGGGTGGCGGTTGGCAAACAAGAAGAAACGAGGAAAAGAAAAGAAAAAAAAAAGGAAAATAACTTATTTCTAGAAATTATTCCCGAGAACGAGAAACTACTTTTGTTTACTTTTTGTTTCTATTCCAAATCTATTCCCTGGCCATTTTTCTATTCCAAGGAATATAAAAATTAATTGACGTTACCAAATATGGCCTAAGTGTTCATTTCATTTCCGATTTTAGCATTTAATTGTATCTTTTGGAAGTTTTGGAATAGAAAAATTAATTGACGTTACCAAATATGACCTAAGTGTTCATTTCATTTCCGATTTTAGCATTTAAGTGTATCTTTTGGAAGTTTTGGTACTTTTGTATTCTCCTGTGTCAAGTTGTGACACTTGGGGTATTCTTCTGCCAATGACAATGATAATGAGCGGAAGAAGACCGGAGAGTTCTCCGGGAGGGCCACAAAGAATATGGTTACAAGTGAACCCTTAGTGGGAGAATAGTCAAACCCTTTTATTCCTAATCATTTCATTTGAATAATGAAGCTGTTGTTGAAAGTGGTTATTGGACAAAGTACTATTAAGAGTCAGCGGTCTACTATAACCTTAAAATAATCCTTTTTTTCTTCCTGTAATTATGCTGTTTATCATTTGACTAATGGGACAACTTAGAAGTCAAGTGACATGCACAATCGTGCAACAGGGGTCGGTCCTTTTGCAGATTCTATTGTATTCTTCTTCTTCTAATTTGATATGACTTCCCGGCCAAAGAAAACTAGGATTGAGGCCATCTATTCTTGTCTTAACAACTTCCACCATTTTCATGTCCATAACAGCATGAAATTCACTCAAAACTTTTTTTTCCCAGTAGAAAATCCTTCTTAAACTGGATGGGGAAACTTATCCTAACTAGGGTATCATAGAATTTTTCATACCGAGAAATTTCAAGGCTTAGCTTTATGTAAGGGTAAGCAACTGAGCTAGTACAATCAGGAAATTGGACCAGACCTACCTTACTTGACCAATTTCAAGCTAGTTTTGAAATGCCGATCTGATTCTCAATTCTAGCCGAACCAACTTTACTAGACCGATTTCAAGCTAATTCTGAAAAATCGGTCTAATTCTCAATTTCAAACCTTGAAACCAGCCTTTAACAGCTTGAATCCCAAAACCATCAGTTCAACCCGAGTACCAACCAAGCAGGCTTGGTCGAGCAAGGCCCGTTTGGCTGGAGCCAAGATCCGGACTAGTTATTTAATCCATTGGGTAACACCGACTCGGTTTGGTTCTCAAATTAAAGCTACTTGGTTGTTTAATCCTACTTAGAGCAGAGCCTACAAATTTCCTGATATGAACAATCCTGTGATATCCTACCTAACAAAAGTTTCCACATCAAGTGGGGCAAAAAAATGGAGAAGAAGAAGTTGGAGCAGGTTCCCTGCTGTTGTGGACACGACAATGGTGGAAATTGTTAAGACAAGAATAGACGGCTCCAATGTCAGTTTCTTTGACCAGTAGGCAGTAACTCATATCAAATTAGAAGAAGAAAGCCAGAGACTTCGCTGCACAGCTGTGCATGTCTCTAGACTTGTAGGTTGTCCCCATAGTCAAACAATGAAAACAAATGGGTACAGTTTTTGACGGTTGACTCTTGACTTTTCGATCCCAGCCCTCCTTTTCCCGCAAGCGTCACAAGAAAAAGGCGCAGGATGCGGATCTTCTTCCCCCCTAACATCCCCCCTTGTGAAAAATACAGATGCAGATGAGCAGGAACCCATCAACGGCCGGCAATGCTGATTAATTATTGTTTAGATGTTTCGAGGGTATCTGTCTAGATGTTGGAGACATGTCTCCTTTCATGTGAATTTCCTACTTGCTCACGACCTGGTCTGGTACGCTGCACCCTGCCCTCGATGCGGTGATGGTTCAGCGCATTGTGCCGTGCACTTTGAAAACTCCCCTGTCGAACGTCTCCATCTTCTCTCTGTTCTAACCGTGCTGGTATTAATTGCCCATCAGTATCGTCGCCTTTTTGCTTTTAAACCAGAAGAGTAGGAGGAACAAGAAGGGTCAGCCCATTGATGAATCAAGACTTTGCTTGAATGAAAAGCTATAGTTTAGTGATCAAGTTGGTGGTGGTTCCAAGTTCAACACACTTGACTGGGATTTCAGCCGACCTTATCATATCGTATTCTATTTGGGTATGCGCGAGTTTTTTGACTTGAGCTTCGGTTTTATGGAACATGTTGTTTTCGGGGTAATTTTCGACGACTTCGTGTGCAAGCTGCTGTCCACTTCTTGATCTTATGTTTTCCAGCTAATTCCATTGAACGAAGTTTTGTCATCTTTTTCTTCAGATTTTTATGGGTGTAAAATTCAGTAGAAAAGTGGAACGAAAGAAGGTTCAAGGCCCCACTTGGTTAGCATCAACTGATGTGAAGCAACCACCGGATCCGCAGAAAGACTCGATGCTGAAAAATGACTGATTTGGGATTTGTGGCTCGAATTCAACACTCAGTTCTTCCCTATCTAACGGATTGCGTGTTTTTCCGTATGCCGACAATTTGATCCTGTTTCAACCGTTCCTCTCGAGTTCACGTGAGTTTTTAAATCTTGATGTCGAACTTTTCTGAGAACAAAGCCCAAGACTCTCAACTCAAGGGAAGAAGAATCGAAGAGTTTTCATTTTCACAGAACACGGGAATCACGTAAACAAAGCAGAGGGCATGCTTTATGGTCTTCGACGCGAGTGAATCGAAGAGTTTTCAAATAATGCCTTCGCCCCCGATGCGGTTCACTCTTACACAGAGAGGAACATGATTTATATACACAGAAAGAGAGAGTGTTACAACAATCAAGTTGTGCATATAAATTCCCAGTTGGAATATCATCACACGAGATACGACGTAGATGAGAAGTTCTCGTGGAAAATCTATTCCAGGACGTGTGAAATAATAAAGGGCATGTACATTGATTGCAATACGGTATAACAAAGACAAAAGGACAGGAATTGGAAGAGCTAACAGTAAAATGAATTCACTTCTTCCATGGATGGGGCAATGACTTTGGGGATCCTTCGAAAAGATCCAAAATGTAGTTCTCCATGTCATCAGCAGTGTACTTGATGTACTTCTCCCCGATAGAACCTAAATTCACTCCGACAAACGTCCGATAAGCGTGGATCACTTTCTGTGTAGTTGCAATCTGTACATCCGACCGGAGCTGAGGATCCCGGATGATCCACCTTGTCTGGCACTTGTAGACTTCCTCGAAAGCAAGACAGAACGCCTTACACCGCTCTCTAAAAGTTGGCTTACAGAAGCTCAAAGCCTGGTTTCCACCATCCTTGAGCAAAGAAAGAGCAGAACTCCACGTGGCTCTTAGATAACTCGTCGCGTGCTGCTGGTATTTACCGATATGCTTCCTGATCCACTCGTCCCCAAAGTAACGCCTGAGGTCGGAGTCTTTTATCTTTTGAACCATGTAATGGATATTATTCATCAGAAATATATGCTGTATAGAAGTATCCTTGAATAGCTTGGACTTCTCGACAAGGTTCGACTCTAAAACAGACACCAGTGACCTCAAATGGACAGCCAATGCACATGAACTGTCTGCAGAGCATTCCTCCTCGTTATCGATTCCAAGACAAGGCTCCAGACGTCTAACCTCTCGATCACAAAGAAGCAAATTAAGGGGGCCTCTATATGCAGAAAGGACCTTGATGTAGTTCATGGCATACTTGGTAAGAGGATGAATCCCACCTCCACCAAAAGGCTTCTGAGACCTGTCTAGAGCAACGCGGTTCCTAAATTCAGCAAATGTGCCTCTTGCATAATCACCCACACTGGCCAGAAGATCATGAAACTCAATTCTAAAGGAAGCACCGGCATATTCTGAGTACAAAGCATCTACGTAATTACAGAGTTCAGCAAGGACCTCATACATGTCAAGCACGCGAAATAACTTCTCCGGTTGATGTGGTGACATTATTATGGCTTCACCAAAGTTCAAGAAAAGCAGCATTGAAGCCTTTGTGATTTCGACAAAGGTATCCGAGTTAACGGAACCAAACTCTCCTAGAACCTCATTGCAAAGATGTTTTTCGCTAGCGAGATAGACTCGTACGATGATCCTCATAGCCCAAGCCCATTTCTTTATCTCATTGCTCATCTTATCCCAATCCATTCTCAGAGTATCTTCAATTGTCAACTGCTTCATTTTGAGAATGATCAAGTACTCATGCAGCACTTCTTTCCGGATGCTAACATAAGCTTGGCAAAATTCCTGATCATACTTTGATGAAAACATCACCTGTGCAATTGACTTGAGAGCAGGGACCATATCAGGGCGGATCAGACTTACCCGACGTTCTGCTGATGCATTGCCGGTGCCACTGCCCCCATCCTCCGCATGAGATGTTAACTCAGCTGCTTCATCCTCTATGGAAGCAAACGACTCATCATACACCACATCCTCCACAAAAGAGCGGCATGACATGTATCCAGGCTCATGGTACTCCTTATACCAGACAAGAATGTGCCTCAGCTCTTCCGTGAACCTCGACATTGCTATCTGCAAGATGCTTTGAGCACGAAGAAGAAGTTCCTTCTGCTTCGCATTCCTTATGGGAGAAACGCTTTCTAAATTCTCTACTAATTTTTGAATCTCGACGGCAGCGTTCAGATACTCTGAGGTTTCCTCTGAGCTAGAGTCCCATATCGGTGACTGGTTAGCCTCCCATCTCATGATCACTATCTCACACTGTCTGAGCTGCTCTTCCATGTCCATCAACGGCCCGCCCCTGCTCTCAATAGGCGTGGACTTCGTGGAGAGACGAGCTTCAACATTGGAGAGGAAACTTCTCATGTCATCAATGTTCAGGTTTGTACTTGCTCTCAGTGCCATTATGAGGTGCTGAGCTGCTGCAACTATGTGATGCTCCATTTCATGGTTTACAAGGGCGGGTTCGCAATCCCCCATTTCGACAGAAACAATGGAATCACTCAAAAAGTACCAAGAAAACACAAACTAGGAAACTCTGGATATGGCTCACACAGAAATCTTGGCTTAATTCAAGAACCTTTCCCCCTCATTTGGTAAACCAAGTTTACCCTCTGAAGGATGTGTCGTGAAGTCTCCATCGACTCCACTGTGCACCAACTTCTGCACAGCGACTATGGCACGGAAATGGATTGCTTCAGAAGAAGACTTCTTTGCTAGGAATTTCTCCCAGCTTGACAAGAGACAGTGCCTCGGCTTAAACTATCAATGACTCGAAATCAAAGAGAGGGGAGTTGAAAGTTCAAGAGTCCGAAGCAAAAAGTCGAAGGCGGGCGAGCAAGAAAGTACGGAGAAGTTCCCCGGGACTCTCAGCTAAGTTTCCAAAATTGAAAAGCAGAGGCGGCTACGAAGGGACTTCTAAGCACAACAAACTGACATCCAAAATTCCCAGATGACCCAACAAAGCAGAAGCACCAAAAAACACCAACAGACAATCGGATTGAGGAAATGACAATCCCGGGAAAATCCAGAACTGAGGTAACAATCACACGGACTCACGACAGACCCCACAAGAGATATAGCTTCGGACCGTCCCTTTAACTTGCCAACGACCTGATCACCGCAAATCAGACAGAACAACGAATTCAACTGAATGAAACTCCCCAGCCCAGAAACAAGATCCCACATAAAACACGATCAGCCGCGACTAACGAAACGAAACGAAACCAGCTACAAACCCTCCCAAGAAAATCAAGAACCCAAGAAACTAACCCCACTAAAATCAGCTACAGACCTCCCAAGAAAATCAAGAACCCAGTACGAACCTCCCAAGAAAATCAAGAACCGGACAGGGGGTCAACTACTCGACCGACACAAGCACTGGACCGAAACAGGAAAAGAAAGAGAGAGAGAGGGAGAGAACAGAGCGACTGACAAGGCCCAGGACTTGACGATCCTCGAGAGAAGTTCCGATCACAGTCGATCAGCGAGCTGCTCGGTCTCCGAGGACGCCGGCCGCGTAGCCGTACGTACGGAAAGGATCACGACAGAGAGAGAGAGGCAGAGAGAGAGAGAAGAGGAGCGCGAAATTCAATGGAAAGACGAGAGGGGAGGAGGGAGGGAAGAGAAGAAAGAGGTGGGCAGAGCTCGGCTTCGATTTTAATGGAGAAAGGAGAGAGCTTTTTTCTCCCCCTCTCTGGTCACCTCTGTCCCTTTCTTGCCTTCCCTGTGGAGCTCTTCTTCTTCTTCTTCTCCTACTCGCTCATTGGTCGCGGCCTGGCGAGCGTTGACCCGGATTCGCCGCGGAGCGCCCATCCTAACGGTCCTAGTCCACGCGCTTATGCTGAGGCCGTTGCATGCGATCATTGCACCGCTCGGAATTTCCTCCCTTTTCTCCTTTTTAATTTAATTTAATTTAATTTAATTTATTTTATATTTTTTGGGGATTTGTTTGGAATACGGCAATGAGAGTGGTGGTGGTGGTGATGGTGGAGCAGTCGTCATGTCCGTACACCGACCATTAAACATGTCGGACTAATTACATTCATTTTTGACGACCATTAAACATGTCGGACTAATTACATTCATTTTTTCGGGTTACGACAAAATAAAGAAGGATTTTTCATTTTTGGGTTGAAAGAGCGAAAAAAATCTATTGGAGCAATGTGCTGTTACAATCAGCGTGGATTGCCCGGCGAAATTTTCATTCGATAAACCTTTCATTGCAAATTCTGAGTTATGAGTTTGCCATTATGAGTAACATGTGTTTTGACATCCTTCTTTACTCGTTTGAGTGTCAGACTAGGACTCTAGGATTCGGTGAGGAGAATAGGTATAAAAAATTAAGAAAATAATACTTCATTCTCCGGTCGTATGTAAGATCATTAGGAGATGATCACTAAGCTAAGTAGCCATAAACGCGTCTTTGGTCTTGGGTATTTTTTTAATTGTTCCATGATAACAACGTACTTTAGACGATTTTATCTAAGCGCGTAAAAATTCCAAATTTTTTTTCATAACGATAAATGCTCTCATGATTGACAGCACAAAAAGCTCACCAACACTTTTGGGTAAGGGGGGAAAGTGAATGTCTTTTTTTTTTTTTTTTTTTCTAGTGGAATATTCGTCGGGTTAAACCCAACTCAATGCCATAATTTTGGCATTACTCTTGACTTATATACTAAAAGTACCAAGCATATAATAAAAAAGCAAAAAGGGACAAAACGCCAAAGTTGCTTGGACCACATTTCCTAACTTATAAATCAATTGAGGCGGGCCTTACGTGAATAAAAATTTCAACAATGAAAGCTTCAATGGCCAGGCTTTCTAACGAGGTGGAACCCAGGAGGGGTCCCAGATCGATCATGAATACACAATCAAGACGGCGGAGGTTGTCTTTTGGAGACATTCAATAAAATTGGAACAATAATACATAGAAGATTAATATGGCCCCCATGCAAAGATGACACGCACAAATCGAGAAATGGTTCAATTTTTTTTATACCTTTTCAGTATTATTTCTTTTCACATGTTTAGAGCCTTTTTTCTTTTTCAAATTTGACGACATTTACCTCTTTGGTTCTCTTTAATCTATACCGCGTGGCACCAATTTCTCTTTTCTAATCCCGGCTTCCTTTCAACTTCATTGATTAAGTTTTCAAAAAAATATTTTCTTCGCTCCTTGGTTTTGTATATTTAGTATCTATCTAGTAGTATTAATATCGGCTTCACACATTTACATTTTTTCAATTCTGAATTTAGACTTGATCTCGATAAGTTAATTCATGCGGTCAAACTTCCAAAAATTTTCAGACAAAAAAGGAAAATTCCAAAAAGATTTACTAGTAGGAACAATACGATATTAAGTAGGGCGAACAGCTGAGGTAAGAAAAGAGAAAACGAAACAAATATAGTCAACAATATTATGTATATTTTACCGAAAGTTTAATTAGGTTTCTTACATCAACAAAGATGCTGATGTAATATGTGACTAGGAATGTATGCCTAGTATATTTCTTTTTGTTTTCCTAATGATGGATGGTGTCTTAATATGTACTTTTGATCTATTTTTGTATCGAATAAAATCTAAATTTTAATGTTAGGTTCATGTACATATCACGTGATGATTTTCATTATTTACAATTCCATTGCAGTCATCTAACGTTCTCCTCTTGAAAAATTTCATTGAAAATATCGTCACTTCTACAAGAACAAGGTCCCTTACGTTTTTGACGTAGTATGATGTCAAAAGAAGCACCTTGATTATTACATATGTAGTCTAAATAAAGTAAAGCATGGGGACCAAAAAGGTTGGTGGCATGGATGGAAAGGATGTGGGTGGGCCTTGCGTGGAAACAATAAATCATTCTTTAGGCCTTTCTTTGAAAAGCAAGGAGTTCCACATCGAACATCAGCATATGCCACTTGGATAAATAGTAAATACACAAGCGAGAGAAACGTCCAAAGGAAGTTGAACAATACCCAAAAAAAATAAAAAAATAACGTGGACCCTCCGCAAGGATGACAAGCACAAGTTAAAAAAAAATTGTCCAAATTTTTCAGTTGAACTTGTTTATTATATTTCTCATGCATGTTGCTCCTCATTTTGAGTACTTTTATGTCTATTGCTGTTGTGGTTGGCTCGATTATTTTTGAAGCATTTTTAAAGCTTTGCAATATTTGACATTTGTTTACATTCCCCATATACAAAACAAAGAATGCGGAACAATTAAAGTGCACCTACATTTGTGAGTTTTTATATGTTTTTATTTATAATCCAGTACATGGAGGCTAATGAAACACTTTACAAGCTTCATTAACCGATTGAGTTCAGATTTTTACCTGTGCAATTGGCCTTGACCTATAGGAATTTGCATATGATGGATGATGGAGAATTGACCTCTGGTTTCGAACTAAAAATCGTCCAATACGCCTAATCAACTATATCAGTCCTAAGGATTGATTTACGATTTTAGAGTGGTGCCTTATTTTAGGTTTAGATCTTTGCTTGTGCAATTGGCCTTGACCTATAGGAATTTGCATACGATGGACGATGGAGAATTGACCTCCAGTTTCGAACTAAAAATCCTCTAATACACTTGATTAACTAAATCAATTCCAAGGATTGGTTTACGATTTTTGGAGTGGTGCCTTATTTTAGGTTTTGTAACTTTGTCCAATGCTTTACGCTAATGTTTTATGTTTTTCTCGTGAGCGAACATTTCAATGGCTCTTGCTATGTTGCTTAGCTGCAACATAAATTATGTGGGACTTACTGAATATTAGTATCTTAGCAAGCCTAGCTACAGGCTTGACCACCTCAAATCTTTGAATCACAATATGGCTCAGTCGCACATTCCAATGGTAACTTCTAAAGAATATCTTTAACATCGGTCGCCCCTTTCGATTAATTTATTTATAAAAAGGGAATATGTAATTATTAATCTATCTTTATTTTTAAGATTAGAACACCACAAGTGTCATAATTTTTTGTTCGACCACTTAAATACCATAACTTCTAAAAAAACATTCACTCGATTGCTATAGTGCCAAATTTTTTTAGAAATATTCACCTAAGTGTTGCAAATCTAACTCGACATAGCACTTGTGGTAAAATTTTTTAAAAAACTACAACATTCAAGTGATGGATTGAAAAGTCATATGATACTCAAGTGATCGGGGGGAAAAAATTAATAGTGCTTAAGTGATTGAAAAAAACTAGTTACTAACATTCACTTGAGCATGTGCAAAAGTCATAACGTTTGTGATGTCATTTTCCTTTACTTTTAGTTTTCACTTTTCCCAAAGAATACGTCTCACATTGCTCTCTTTCCTTTATCATGGACAAGAATACTTTGTTAAGTCCTTTAAATTATTTCGCGTTTAAATGTAATTCAAGTGGATTGTTTGTTGGGCCAAGCCCAACCCAATATCGTTGTTTGACATTACTCTTAACTTGTAGTAAAGCAACTCCCACATAATTCAAGTGGATTGTTTGTTGGGCCAAGCCCAACCCAGTTCTTGGGCCACATGTCCTAACTTTGCCTATACTATTCTGGGCCTTACATGAATAAAAATTATTAGCAATGAAAGCTTCAATGGCCAGGCTTTGAAATAGTAGAAGCTAGGACGAGTCCCACATCGACCGAGAGCATAGATGCACCTCAGTTTATATTGTCCAAGTGAGACGAAAGTGGTTGTCTCTTCGGAGACATCTGATAAAATTGGAACGATACAGAGAAGATTAGCATGGCCCCTGCGCAAGGATGACACGCACAAATCGAGAAATGGTCCAAATTTTTTTGTTAATTTTACTTCTTGTATGTTTGGAGTTAGTCCAAACTACATTTATCTCTTTTTTGGAGTTAGTCCAAACTTTATAACATTTATCTCTTTGCCATGACTTTCACCTTATTTGTATGTATCTGTAAACAAGTAAAAACTTTTCTATAATCTTAGCTTATTATACAATATGACAACAATTTCATGTTTTGTTAGCTGCTTCATTTCTAACTTTACAAATTAAGTTCACCAAATATATTTAATTTTCTTCTTAATTTTATTTATTCTAAATTTTATAGCATTTAACTTTTTACAGTTCCTTTCACCTTATGCACATGTATTCATGAACACCAAAAAAAAAAAAAAACTCTATAATATATATTACCTTGTTTCCCAATATCACAAAATTTTTATTTTCCAATTCACGGCTCCATGTTAGCTTCACTAATTAAGTACGGTAAATATTTTTTTCTATATTTTTGTCTCACATGGGCGGTTTTATGATTATGCATGTATCCTTTCAATGTGGATAAGTTAATTCATGCCAATTAATTTAACTTCCAAAAATTTTCTGGCCACAAAGAAAAAAAAAATTATTAGTAGGAACAATCCGGTATTAAGTAGGGAACAGTTGAGCTGAGAAAAGGAAAAAGAAAAAAATATAGTCAACTATATCCTGTGTATCTACCAAAAGTTTAATTAGTTTTCTTATTTCAACGAAATTGGTCATGTAATATATGGCAATTGGTGTATACCTTGTATAATTCTTTTCTTTTTTCCTAATGATAAATGGTGAGTTAATATATGGATTTGATTCTATATTTTGGTGTCATTAACCTCTCAAAATTCGAATAAAATCTAAATAAAATGTCAGGTTCACAAAATTCCTTTCTCGTGTCTACATAAAAATGGTTTTTGATCCTGTTCGTCAATGATTACTAACCTTAGTTTATATTTATTTTTCAGATTTATCATAATCCTTTTTTTTTATATTTATTATGTATACATATATAAAGTTGTGGGCAAACACAAAATAGAGGGAATTTTTTGATAAAATATAACTTTTTCTAATGAATTTAGAAAAAAATTCAACTACAAACCACATGATGATTTTTACTGCTCACAATCCCATTACAATCATCTAACATTCTCCTCTTGAAAATTCATTGAAAATATAAGCACTTCACCAAGAATGAAGTCACTTACGTTTTGCAATGTCAAGAGAATGCCTTTGGTTATTAAATATGTAATCTGAATAAAGTAAAGCAAAGAGACAAAAAGCTTGGTTGCGTGGACCCATGTAACTTTGGAAGGATATGGTTGGGCCCCTTATGGAAATACGATATTTTCTTTTAAGTCTTTCTTTAAGGAGAGAAGAGTCCCACATCGAACAAAACCACACATCCACTCTGCTTTATATGCACAAGCAAGACATGAGGTGTTGTCTCTTCGGAGACATCTGATAAAATTGGAACGATACAGAGAAGATTAGCATGGCCCCTGCGCAAGGATGACACGCACAAATCGAGAAATGGTCCAAATTTTTTTGCACATTTTTAATCCAAGTTTTGAACAGGTATAAAATATTTAAGCTCATCTATTATATTTCTCACGAATGTCACTCCTCATCTCAAGTACTTTTGTATCTATTGATATTATATTTGAGATATTGGATGTATGCTTGCAATTACCATATATAAATTGAAGATTGGGAACAATTGAAGTGCATCTCAATTTGAATGACATTTCTTATGAATTTTACTCCTCGCCTCAAGTACTTTTATATCTATTCATATAACGGTTGGCTCGAAATTTCTAAAACTTTATGATATTGAACTAATGCTTGCAATCACCATATGTAAAACAAAGATCGTGGGGGCAATTAAATTGCATCTTGATTTATGATTTTTTACTTTCCTTAAAAAAAAAAAAATCAATAGCTATTTGAAACATTCTACGAGCTCCATGAATTGATTAACTTCAGACTTTAAGTTGGAGGAGTTTGCATATAATTCATGGAATTTGAATAATTGACCTCGAGTTCTGAAGTGGAAATCCTCCCCCATATAACTATACCAATCATGAGTATTAGTTTACCCTTTTGGGATAACACCTTGTTTCAAGTTTAATAACTTTTTCCCCCAATGTCTTATGCTAATATTTATTGTTCTTTCTACGAGCATATCTTTGAGCCATCTTTGAATGGCTCGTATTACATTATCTAGCTTTGATATGAATCGTGTAGGATTTCATGGTTGCTAGCATCTTGATCAATATGTGGTGACTAGTTCACAAATCTTGAATATTTGAGTCATGGGTGGTGTGAAGTAATTATAACTCAAATCAAATCTTGAGTGAGGAGTGTAAAACTCCAATTAAACTGAATCTCAATTTATAAGTTGTTGATTCTCTCTCTCTTTTTTAAAGTTCAGTAGCTACAAGTTTTTGGAACGTTGTACAATCTCAATATAAGAGTGGATTGGCTATTGGTAGAGGTAATGATACCTAACCTATATGTATAAAGTGTCTTTACCCTGAGAAGACAGATAATCATTCATGCAAAGGTAGAAGACGACATGTGTCTTACGAGTAGCTCAACAAAATTTAGTTAAAATAATTTATCTTGAAAGAAGACCTCTTTTGTTTCGGCCAAGTCAATAAATGGGCCATCATTAGCAATTCTTAAGTTAACCATCTGTGGCCAAGAGCATATGAAATCATACGTGAACAAGAAAATCGGTGTCCGTTGTAGATAAGTTCGAAAATTTTTTGAATCCACCGAAATTATGGATAAATCATACTGAATGCTAGCAAAGTGTCGATTTAGTGAACTTAAAACTTGATAAGGATATATTCCAAATTTAATTCCAAGACATCGGATTCGGGACAATTACGATCTTGGCAAATCATCTTCTGCATTTTATGTACCTTGTAAGATTGACATTCCAACTAAGATTTTCTCCATGTCAACCCGATTTATAAGTTAAATCATACTTAGCTTTATACTCTAAATATTATTATTATTATTATTATTATTATTATTAGATAAGAAAAAGAGAAAATGAAACAAATATAGTCAACAATATTATGTATATTTTACCAAAAGTTTAATTAGGTTTTCTTATATCAACAAAATTGTTGATGTAATATGTGACGAGGAATGTACGCCTAGTATATTTCTTTTTGTTTTCCTAAAGATAGATGGTGTCTTAATATGTACTTTTGATCTATTTTTGGATGGAATAAAATCTAAATTTTAATGTTAGATTGATGTACATATTACGTAATGATTTTCATTATTTATAATCCCATTGCAGTCATCTAACGTTCTTCTCTTGAAAAATTTCAATGAAAATATCGTCACTTCGCCAAGAACAAGGTCACTTACGATTTTGACGTAGTATAATGTCAAAAGAAGCACCTTGATTATTAAATATGTAGTCTAAATAAAGTAAAGCATGGGGACCAAAAAGGTTGGTGGCATGGATGAAAAGGAAGTGGGCGGGCCTTGTGTGGAAACGACAAATCATTCTTCAGGCCTTTCTTTAAAAAGTAACGAGTCCCACATCGAACATCAGCATACACCACTTGGACTTACATACACAAGCGAGAAAAACGTCCTATGGGGGGTTTGAATCCCCACCCTCTCAGGAAGGGTTAGGGTGGGGATGAATTAGTTTCAGGAATGGGTTTCAACTCCCACGCCCTGCAAAGAGGTAGGGCAAAAGTCTGAGAGTAATAGTTAGAATAGGAATAGGATAGGGTGACCGACAAAAAAAAAAAAAAAACAATACAAAATAATAATAATAATAATAATTTAACGTGGACCCTCGGAAAGATGACAGGCACGAGTTAAAAAAAAAGTTGTCCAAAATTTTCAATTAAACTCGTTTATTATATTTCTCATGCATGTTGCTCCTAATTTCGAGTACTCTTATACCTCTTGCTGTTGCGGTTGGCTCGATTATATTTAAAGCATTTTCAAAGCTTTGCAATATTTGACATTTGTTTACGTTCACCATATACAAAACAAAGAGCGGGGAACAATTAAAGTGCACCTGCATTTGTGATTTTTTATATGTTTTTATTTATAATCCAGTACATGGAAGTTAATGAAACACTCTATAAGCTCCATTAATCAATTGAGTTCAGATTTTTGCCCGTGCAATTGGCCTTGATCTATAGGAATTTGCATACAAAGGATGATGGAGAACTAACCTCCGATTTCAAACTAAAAATCCTCCAATAAACCTGATCAACTATATCAATCCTAAGGGTCGGTTTATGATTTTGGAGCGGTCCCTTATTTTAGGTTTTGTAACTTTGTCCCAGCACTTTACGCTAATGTTTTATGTTTTTATCATGAGCGAACATTTCAATGGCTCTTATTATGTTGCTACATATTACGTGGGATTTAGCATCTTAGCAACCCGTGGTTATGGGCTCGACCACCTCAAATCTTTGAATCGCAGCCGGTGCAAAGTAGCTATGGCTCAGTCGCACATTCCAATGATAACTTCCAAAGAATATTGTTAATGTTAGTTGCCTCTTTCAATTAATTTATTTATAAAAAATAGATATATAATTATTAATCTACCTTTATTTTTAAGATTAGAACAGCACAAGTGTCATAATTTTCGTAACTCATTTGAGTGCTATAACTTTTTCTTTGACTACTTAAATGCCACAACTTCTAAAGAACGTTCACTTGACTGCCGTAGTCCAAATTTTTTTTAGAAATATGCACCTAAGTGCTGGAAATCCAACTCGGCATAGCACTTGTGGTAAAATTTCTAAAAAAATTACAAAATTTAAGTGATAAATTGAAAATTTATATGACATTCAAGTGATTGGGAAAAAGTTATAGTGTTTAAGTGATTGAAAAAAAAATATGACATTTAAATGAGCATGTGTGAAAGTCATAATGTTTGTGGTAACATTTTCCTTTATTTTTAGTTTTCACTTTTTCCAAAGAATATGTCTCGCATTGCTCTCTTTCCTTTATCATTAATAGGAGTACCTTGTTAATAGAGGTGATCGGTTTTTGGTTCAATCCGATTCCACCTAGGAATCGAGAACCAATTTTTGGGACCAGAGACGGACGGGAATCGAATTGAACCGATTGGTTTGATTTATTCCGATTTGGTCGTATAGAATCGATCACTTAGCAAAAATAAATAAATAAATAATACGAGAATTGTTACTATTTTTTATTTTTAGGTTTTATGGCTATTTTTTAGAAATTAAAATATATATTTTTAATGAAAAAGAGTCGATCTAATTAGGTCCAGTTCTCATCTAGAACCGAGAACCAAACTAACAATCACTTCAAGAATCGGACCGATCCCTTCGGGAACCGAACCAAACCGGCCGATTTGGTTTAGGCGGTTTTTGATTTGGGCGGTCCAACATGCTCACCCTTGCTTGTTAAGTCCTTTAAATTATTTCTTGTTAAAATGTAATTCAAGTAGATTGTTTGTTGGGCCAAGCCCAACCCAATGTCACTATTTGACATTACTCTTAACTTGTTGTAAAGCACTCCCCACATAATTCAAGTGGATTGTTTACTGGGCCAAGCCCAACCCAGTGCTTGGGCCACATGTCCTAACTTTGCCTGTACTAATCTGGGCCTTACATGAATAAAATCTTTTAGCAATGAAACCTTCAATGGCAAGGCTTTCAAATAGTAGAAGGTAGGACGAGTCCCACATCGACCATGAACACAAATGCACCTCAGTTTATATTGTCCAAGTGAGACGAGAGAGATTGTCTCTTAGGAGACATCCGATAAAATTGGAACGATACAGAGAAGATTAGCATGGCCCCTGCGCAAGGATGACACGCACAAATCGAGAAATGGTCCAAATTTTTTGTTCTTTTCACATTTTTGGAGTTATTTCAAATTATAACATCTATCTCTTTGCCATGACTTTCACCTTATTTGTATTTATCCATAAACATGAAAAACTTTTCTATAATCTTACCTTATTAAACAATATGACGACAATTTCATGTTTGGTTAACCGCTTCATTTCTAACTTTACAATTGCTTCTTAATTTTCATTATTCTAAAATTTATAACATTTCACTTTTTATAGTTCCTTTCACCTTGTGCATATGTATTCATGAACACACAAAAAAAAAAAAAAAAAAAAAAATCTCTATAATATATATTACCTTGTTTCCCAATATCACGAAATTTTTATTTTCTTAGGAGACATCCGATAAAATTGGAACGATACAGAGAAGATTAGCATGGCCCCTGCGCAAGGATGATGACACGCACAAATCGAGAAATGGTCCAAATTTTTTGTTCTTTTCACATTTTTGGAGTTATTTCAAATTATAACATCTATCTCTTTGCCATGACTTTCACCTTATTTGTATTTATCCATAAACATGAAAAACTTTTCTATAATCTTACCTTATTAAACAATATGACGACAATTTCATGTTTGGTTAACCGCTTCATTTCTAACTTTACAATTGCTTCTTAATTTTCATTATTCTAAAATTTATAACATTTCACTTTTTATAGTTCCTTTCACCTTGTGCATATGTATTCATGAACACACAAAAAAAAAAAAAAAAATCTCTATAATATATATTACCTTGTTTCCCAATATCACGAAATTTTTATTTTCCAATTCGCGGCTCCATATTAGCTTCACTAATTAAGTACGGCAAATATATTTTTTCTATATTTTGTCACACATGTGCGGTTTTATGATTATGAATGTATCCTTTCAATCTGGATAAGTAAATTCATGCCATTTAACTTCCAAAAATTTTCTAGCCACAAAGAGCAATCGAAAAAAATTATTAGTAGGAACAATACGGTATTAAGTAGGGAACAACTGAGCTGAGAAAAGGAAAAAGAAAAAAATATGGTCAGCAATATCCTGTGTATCTACCAAAAGTTTAATTCGTTTTCTTATTTCAACGAAATTGGTCATGTAATATATGGCAATAGATGTAGCGTTGGATAGTTCTTTTCTTTTTTTCCTAATGATAAATGGTGTGTTAATATATGCATTTGATTCTATATTTAGGTGTCATTAACCTCTCAAATTCAAATAAAATCTAAATAAAATGTCAGGTTCACAAAATTCCTTTCTTGTGTCTACATAAAAATGATTTTTGATCCTGTTCGTCAATGATTACTAACCTTAGTTTATATATATTTTTTCAGATTTATCATAATCCTTTTTTTATAATTATTATTTATACATATGTAAAGTTGTGAACAAACACAGAATAGAGGGAATTTTTTGATAAAATATAACTTATTCTAATGAAGTTAGAAAAAAATTCAACTACAAAACTACATGATGATTTTTACTGCTCACAATCCCATTACAATCATCTAACATTCTCCTCTTGAAAATTCATTGAAAATATAAACACTTCACCAAGAATGAAGTCACTTACATTTTGCAATGTCAAGAGAATGCCTTTTAGTTATTAAATATGTAATCTAAATAAAGTAAAGTAAAGAGACAAAAAGCTTGGTTGCGTAGACCCACGTAACTTTGGAAGGATGTGGTTGGGCCCCTTATGGAAATACAATATCTTCTTTTAAGCCTTTCTTTAAGGAGAGAAGAGTCCCACATCGAACAAAAACATACATCGACTCTGCTTTATATGCACAAGCGAGACAAGGGAGGTCGTCTCTTCGGAGACATCTGATAAAATTGGAACGATACAGAGAAGATTAGCATGGCCCCTGCGCAAGGATGACACGCACAAATCGAGAAATGGTCCAAATTTTTTTTTTCACCTTTTTATCCCATTTTTTGAGTAAATATAAAATATTTTTAAGATGGTCTATTATATTTCTCAAGAATGTCACTCCTCATCTCAAATACTTTAATATCTACTCATATTACTGTTGCGATATTGGACGTATGCTTGCAATTACCCATAAATAAATAGAAGTTTGGAACAATCAAATTGCATCTCAATTCATATGATATTTCTCATGAATTTTACTCCTCACCAGAAGTACTTTTTTTATATCTATTAACATAATGGTTGGCTCAAATTTTTCTAAAACTTTATGATATTGAACTAAGGCTTGCAATCACCATATACAAAATTGAGATTATGGAACAATTAAATTGCATTTCAATTTATGAGTTTTTGCTCTCTCTTTAGAAAAATAAAAATCAGCAGCTGGAAGTTTTTGGAACATTCTATAAGCTTCGTGAATTCATTAACTCAAGACCTTTGGCCTCTTGTATAGGTGACTTTAACTTAGAGGAGTCTGCATATGAATATGATTCATAGAATCTGAATAATAGACCTCGAGTTCCGAAGTGGAAATTCTCCAAGCCCCCAATCAACTATAGCAATCATGAGCATTAGTTTTCCTTTTTTTTAATAACGCTTCATTTCAAGTTTAATAACTTGTTTTCCAATGTCTTATGCTAATGTTCAATATTCTTTTTGTAAGCATATCTTTGAATAGCTCATATGACGTTCCCTAGCTTTGATATGACTAGTGTAGGAATTCATGGCTGCTAGTATCTTGATCATTTCGTGGTGATTGGCTTGCAAATCTCGAATATTCGAGTCATGAGTGGTGAGAAGTAATTATAACTCAAATTAAATGTTGAATAGAGAGTGTAAAACTCTTATTATAACATTTAGAGGCATTGTCAATACTAGTCACTCTCCCTACCTTTTTATTTATTGAAAAAAGATATGAATTTGTTAATCGATCCTTATTTATAGATTTTGTTTTTTTCCAAATAATGTGGCTCGTCTGACTCTTCTTTTCTTTATCGTTGATAGAAACCTCTAGTTAAGTTTTTTAAATTGTTTTGCGATAAATCATCATTCAAGCAATCCTCAAACGCATAAATTTCGGTCTTTCGATAAAGATAATTGCTTCATGGTCCGTATACAATCCACGTCTCATAATTGTGAGCAAAAAAAAGGTCACATTTTGCGGAGGGAAAAAAGGTAAACCACCTTTGCAAGTGGATTACACGTTGGGCTAAGGCCAACCCAATGTCATTATCTGGCATTACTGTTCAATTACAGGAGGCATTTGATGTATTATAAAGGGGCTAATGCACCAAAAACTTCCACTTGATACGCTCATGTCACACTTATTTCAAACTAGTTTGCATCGCAAAAAACCCCGAGTTAGCCCATGCCATATCAAATTTATTATTGTGTTGTAAAAATCCCCAAATTGATATATTATGTCACATTTATCCTAAATTGCTACAATTATGCCACATTTACTTTAAATTGTGATAAAACTGGAATTTTCTGAGTAAATGTGGTACATATATACTAGCTTAGGGTAACCATGGCACATACGTACTAATTTGAGATTTTTGTGACACGGAAATTAATTTAGAGTAAATGTAACACGAATACACCAATTCGGAATCAATTTATCATTGATGTACCGGTTTGAGAATTTTTTTGACATAAAAATTAGTTTAGAAAAATGCGACATATGTAGTAGTTAGAAGTTTTTCGTGGTGTCAACCCTGTAATAAAAACAAAAGAACAAAATGCTAAAGTTGTTCTTCAAATGTCCGCTAACTTTGGATTTGGTAACGTGGGCCTTATATTAATAATTTATATATATAGCTTGGATGGCCAGGCTTTTAATAAGTAAAAGCGAGGACATGTAGCTCAGTTGTTATTGTCAAAGCGAGATGGAGAAAGTTATCTCTTATCTCATAAATTTGGAATAATAGAGAGAAAAATAACATGATCCCTGCGCAAGAATGACACGCACAAATCCATAAATGATTCCAAATTTTTAATATTTACCACTTTGGTTCTCTTTTATCTATTTTAACTCATTTCATCATATCACAAAAATTTCCTTTTTCTATTCCCAACTTCATTTCAGCTTCACTAATTTGTTTGCAAAAAATGCTTTTTTAACTCCTTAATTTTTATCTTTTTGTACGTAGCTACTGAGTTTATTTCTTTGGGATAAGTACTAGAAAGTCTAAAACTCATTAATAAAGTGCAATCAAATCATAAAATTTTAAGAAATTCGTAATTAATTTATAAATCAAGTTCTAAAACTTTCAAAAAATACAATCGACGGAATACTTGATTGCACATTGGACCAAAAAGTTCAAGCACCATTTATGCCATTCTCTCCACACCAATTGAACATATATGAATGAGGGAGAGAGAGAAAAAAAAAGAAAAAATGGAAAAAGAAAAAAGCAAAAAGCAAAAGTCAGCGGGACAGCTTGGATAGGGAAAGTCCACTCAGCAAAGCAAGCCCCAACACCAGGACGACGTCGTCTCCCGGCATTTTTGGAAGAGAAATTTTTGTAATAGGTTCACAAAATTCCTTTATCGTGTCTATATAAAAATGGTTTTTGATCCTGTTCGTAAATGATTACTAACCTTTTATATTTTTTTCCAGATTTATCATAATCCCTTTTTATATTTATTAGTATACATATATAAAGTTGTGAACAAACGCAAAATAGAGGGAATTTTTTGATAAAATATAACTTATTCTAATGAACTAAGAAAAAAATTCAACTACAAACGACATGATGATTTTTACTGCTTCCGATCCCATTACAATCATCTAACATTCTCCTCTTGAAAATTCATTGAAAATATAAGCACTTCACCAAGAATGAAGTCACTTACATTTTGCAATGTCAAGAGAATGCCTTTAGTTATTAAATATGTAATCTAAATAAAGTAAAGTAAAGAGACAAAAAGTTTGGTTGCGTAGACCCACGTAACTTTGGAAGGATGTGGTTGGGCCCCTTATGGAAATACAATATCTTCTTTTAAGCCTTTCTTTAAGGAGAGAAGAGTCCCACATCGAACAAAAACATACATCGACTCCACTTTATATGCACAAGCGAGACAAAAGAGGTTGTCTCTTCGGAGACATCTGATAAAATTGGAACGATACAGAGAAGATTAGCATGGCCCCTGCGCAAGGATGACACGCACAAATCGAGAAATGGTCCAAATTTTTTTGCATTTTTTTAACCCAAGTTTTGAACAAGTGTAAAATATTTTTAAGATGGTCTATTACATATCCAAACGAATGCCACTCCTCGTCTTGGATACTTTTGTATCTACTGATATTATGATGCATTGCCTTCGTACGTGGAGGCAATACCTCTTGGAATCACGGTTCATCGTGAGGACCAACAACATGGCTACGAGCTACTTCCAAACCCAGAAGAAGCTCAGCCCGAAACAAGCTCGGTGGCAAGACTTCCTGGCCGAGTTTGATTACGTGCTGGAATACAAGCCCGGAAAATCCAATCCCGTGACTGATGCCTTAAGTAGGAAGATGGAGTTGGCCAACGTTGAGCCGACCTGATTGTCTATGGATCGAGCGTATCAAGGGGGGCTGAAGCACGATCAAACAACCCAAGCCCTCCTTCGGTATGCACAAGAGGGCAAGACAAGGCGGGTCTGGTACGAGGATGATCTCCTCTACACCAAAGGACTGCGACTCTATGTGCCGCTCCACGGGAAACTCCGAAAGGAAGTTTTACATGAGTGCTACGACTCTAAATGGGCGGGTCATTCAGGAATCCACCGCATCATGGCACTCGTCAAGGATCAATATTATTGGCCGCACATGAGGGACGACGTTGAAGCCTACGTGTGGATGTGTCTTGTGTGCCAACAAGACAAAATAGAGCAACGGTCACTGGTGGGGCTCCTTGAACCGTTGCCTATCCCAGAACGTCCATGGGAGAGCATTTCCATGGACTTCATCATGAATTTGCTAAAGTCCGAAGGGTGTTGGACCCTCATGGTTGTAGTGGATTGCTTCTCCAAGTATGTGACGTTTGTGCCAGCTACAAAGGATTATCCAGCCGAGGAAGCCGCCAAGCTATTCCTCAAGCACGTCGTCAAGTATTGGGGCGTTCCACGCACGATCGTGAGTGATTGCAATCCTCGATTCACCGGGCGGTTCTGGACCGAGCTCTTCAAGTTGCTGGGGACTGACCTCAACTTCTCCACGAGCATGCATCCCCAAACCGACGGACAGACGGAGCGGGTGAATGCATTGCTGAAATTTTTTTTGCACTTTTTTAACCCAAGTTTTGAACAAGTGTAAAATATTTTTAAGATGGTCTATTACATATCCAAACGAATGCCACTCCTCATCTTGGATACTTTTGTATTTACTGATATTATGGTTGCGATATGGTACGCATGCTTGCAATTACCATAAATAAAACGAAATTTGATAACAATTAAACTGCATCTCAATTTAGATGATATTTCTCATGAATTTTACTCCTCACCTCAAGTACTTTTATATTTATCCATATAATGGCTCGAAAATTTCTATAAGTTCATGATATTGAAATAATGCTTGCAATCACCATATACAAAACAAAAATTGTGGGACAATTAAATTTCATCTCAATTTATAAGTTTTTGTTCTCTCTTTTTGTGAAAAAAAAATTCAGTAACTGGAGGTTTTTGGAACATTTTACAAGCTCCGTGGATTGATTTAATTCCAAACCTCTAGCTACATATACAGGTGATCTTGACTTAGAGGAGTTTGTCTTTAATTCATGGAATTTGAGCAATTGAACTCAGAGTCCCGAAGTGGAAATCCTCCAAGCCCCCAATCAACAATACCAACCATGAGCATAAGTTTTCCCTTTTTCGAAAAATGCCTCATTTCGAGTTTAAGAACTTTTTCCCTAATGTCTTCCGTTTATGTTTAATGTTGAGTATAACTTCAAACGACTTGTACTACATTGTCTAGCTCTGATATAATTCATGTGGGACTTCATGGTTGCTAGCATCTTGGTCAATATGTGGTGATTGGCTTGCATATCTCGAATCGAGTTGCGGGGGGTGTGAAGTAATTATAACTCAAATTAAGTGTTGAGTAGAGAGTGTAAAACTCTTATCATAATATTATAGAGGGCATCGTTAGTACTAGTCATCTCTCCCTACCTTTTTATTTATGAAACAAAAAGATATTAATTTGTTAGCCGGTCCTTATTTTTAGATTTTTCTTTTTCCAAATAATGCCGCTCGTCTGGCTCTTCTTTTCTTTATCATTGATAGAAACCCATAGTTAAGTTTTTTAAAATTATTTTGCGACAAAACATCATTCAAGCAATCTGCAAACGCGAGAATTTCGGTCTTTCGATGAAGATAAAGCTTCCTGGTCCGTATATAATTCATGTCTCGTAATTGTGAGCAAAAAAAAGGTCACATTTTTTAGAGTGAAAAAAGGCAAGCCACCTTTTCAAGTGGATTATGCATTGGGCTAAGGCCAACCCAACGTCATTATTTGGCATTACTCCTCGCTTACAAGAAAGCACTCGATTTATAATTAAGGCCAATGCACCGAAAACTCTCAATTAATACACTTGTGCCCCACAAAAACCTCCATATTTGTACACTCGGGACATATTTAGCTCAAACTTATAATTTTGTCATAAAAATCCCCAAATTGATATAGCAACACTGATGCCACATTTACTCTAAATTGTGATAAAGTTAGGATTGTTTTTATTGAGTAAATGTGGCACATTTGTATTAGTTTAGAGTAATTATGGTATGGACGTACTAATTTAAGGTTTTTGTAACATGAAAATTAGTCTGGAGTAAATGCGGCACGAATCTATTGGTTTAGAGTAAATTTGTCACAGATATATCAGTTTGAGAGTTTTTATAACACAAAAATTAGGTTAGATAAACGTGGCATTGGTGTATTAGTTTGGAGTTTTCAGTGGTATCAACCTTATAATAGAAGCAAAGGAACACAATACCAAACTTATTCTTTTTCATATGTCTAAGGTTCATGGATCACTTGTCTTAACTTTAGATTTGGTAACGTGGGCCTTATATTTATATATAGAGAGAGAGAGCAATGAAAGCTTCAATGGCCAGGCTTTTAATAAGTAAAAGCGAGGAGACTATGAGCAAATATGTAGCTCGCTTCATATCGTCCAAGTAAGATAGAGTTTTTTTTATCTCTTAGGAGACATCTGATAAAATTAGAATGATACAACAAAAAATAACATGGTCTTCACACAAGGATGAGATGCACAAATCTAGAAAATGATTTGAAATTTTATAACATTTACCTCTTCGGTTCTCTTTAATCTCTTTTAACTCATTTCACCGTGTTACAAAAATTTCCTTTTTTTATTCCCGACTTCATTTCAGCTTTACAAATTAGTTTGCCAAAAATATTTTTTGTGGTACTAATTTTTTTATTTATTTCTTTGTATGTATTTATGGACTATTTTTTTTTGGAATAAGTGCACTAGAAAGCTTAAAACTTGTTACGAAAGAATAATTAAATTCTAACATTTTAAAAAATTGCAATCAATTCATAAACTTGTCACGAAAGTGCAATTGAATCCTAAAACTTTCAAAAGACACAATCTATGGAATATCTTGATTGCACATTGGACCGAATTGTTCGAGAACTATTCGTGCCATTCTCCCCACACCAATCGAACAAATATGAACGAGGGGGAGAGGAAAAAAAAGATAAAATTGGAAAAAAAAAAAGAAAAAACAAAAACAAAAGTCAGCGGGACAGCTTGGAAGGGGAAAGTCCACTCAGCAAAAGCAAGCCACAACACCACGACGACGTCGTCTGCTGCCATTTTTGGGAAAGACAAAGTTGGGTTAATGGCGCGCACGCCCCCGTCACTCTGCCCCTTCAGAAGAGCTCCTTCGAATTTAAGCTCGAAACTCATGCCGATCCCCACGCATCGCCCCCCCCTCTGTCTCTCTCGTATTTCCTGTCCTAACATCACTTTCTCTCTCTACCTGATCTTCGCGTCCCCATCGTCTTCTGCCTCTCCGTCGTTCGATCGAGTGTTCTCCACGGGACTCGCCGGAATCCCACACCGAGGGAAGCGTCGCGGTCCCTCTCTGTTTCTGCGGAAACCCGATATCCCCGTCGCCGCCGGCTTCTGAGAGGGGTTCCACAGCAGCGCGCGGAGTCTTGATGTGAGTCCCGCGCTTGAATTTTTCGCGTTCATCGATCGAACGGCATGTGATCTGGTTGATCTTCCCGAGAATTGCGGCTCTTGTTTGGTATCTTTTCGTTACTCTGAGGTTTTCCCCTGTTTTAGAGGAATTGGTCTGAATAGTTTGTGGGATCGATTGCAATGCTCAGAGGGTATTTCCTGCGCTTTGATTTTTTCTCGTTCATGGATCAAACAGGATGTCATTTGGTTGTTTTTCAGAGAATTACGGCTCTTGTTTGGTAGTTTCCCCTGTTTTAGAGGGATCGATCCGAATAGTTTGTGGGATCGATGGATCGACTGTGCGACGTTTCGAGCGATTGCAATGCTCAGAATGCATTTCAATGTCGTACTTATGAATAATTTAGCCACGCATTCATGGTTGGAGTTGTGATTTCGATCTTTCGCCCACTATGTAAAAAGCCTGGAAGCTGTTTGTCATTTAGCATCAACAAGAAAATGCATTAACATGCCCCCAGCTTCAAGTCGATTCTTGTTCTAATTTTTCTCATTCATCACTCGAGTGGCATGTGAATTGGATGAATTTTCAGAGGATTGCGGCATTTGAGATTTTTGGGTTTGTAGAGATTCCCTGTTTTAGAGGAATTGATTAGAATAGTTTGTGGGATTGATGGATCGTGACGTTTCAAGCAATTGCGGTCTAATGTCTGCCTTGTCGGAATTCACAAGGCTCAGAGGGCATTTCGATGCCGTACTTACCAATAATTTGCACCCATGCATTCGTGATTGGGGTTGTAATTTCGATCCGCCGCCCACTCTGTAAAAAGCCTGGAAGCTGTTTGTCATTTAGAATCAACAAGAACATGCATTAACATGCTGCTGGCTTCGAGTCAATTCTCGTTCTAATTATGTATTTGGTAGGGCTATAGACAAGAGCTAAGTTTTCTGGTTAAGGCCTCGTGCCGTGCCAGTTTGGATGGATCTGCATTGCATAGCCTGATCGACTGAAACTTGTGTAATTGTTAGATATGGAAGCTGGGCCAGCGAGAGGTAATGGTGATGCCGATTTAAGGGAACATCCTCCTTCCGCTCCAGGCGGAGATGATCATGCATTTCAAATTAAGCGGTTATATTCGTCATCGTCATCCAGGTCGTCATTGTCGTCCGGAGAGTCCTTCGAATTAGAGGTGAAGGAGACTAGCACTTCCGACGCAGGTGTGCAGGGCCACCTTATCCACAACGACAAAGACCGTGAAATGGTTCCAAGACGCACAGAAGAAGACATTCCGGTCAGCTCGATGCCCAAGACCGAATCGTCCGAGGATGGTTCGTTGCGGCACTCGAGGTCGGACAACAGGTCGGCGAAGCAACTCCCTCCGGTTCAGGTGATGGAACGAACGGGCGACGTCACGGGGAGCCCTTCTCCGTACAGGATCCCTTCTTCCGTGTTCGCCAGAACCAAGTCGACTGCCCCGATGGAATGGAGCGTCACTTCCAACGAATCATTGTTCAGCATCCAGATGGGAAATTCGAGTTTTACTAGAGACCAAGTATATTGGATTGGCAAATCTCAAGAGCTCGGCATGTCCGGCGCACCACCTATTCCTCCTCCGGTGACAGTGGATCGTGCCAACCCAACTCCAGCCAATAAATCACCGGAAATTGGCTTAAGAACCACGAATACAGGCGAGCATCAATGCGCACCCGCCCCAGCTGCTCAACCACCGAAGGATTCAAAGCGAAGCGCGGGTCAGAGTAAAGAAATTTTCCCTTGGCCAGAGATAGCTTCCTTCCATTCCACCAGTCCGTCGCAACATTCCGATGCGAGCGGAAACAGCGTTAAATCCTTCGCCTTTCCAATGTAAGCTATATCACTTCAGCTCATCTTTTACTGCAGAAATATGTGTCGATTCTGCTTGTGCTTCGAAGATGATTTATGCGCTGTAGAAGCCTATCTGATAGAGGGAGGGAATGAGAGTGAGTAAGCTGATATCAATGGGTAATGATAAAGTAGGTTAATGCTCTACTTCCTTCTGTAGCAATATGAAGTTCAAATTCTTCATGTACGTGATAAAACAAGAGTAACTAGGTAAACGAATTAGTAACATTGAAAAAAGAGCTTTCCAGTATAGAGCAAAGCACGAAGGCCTGAGCCAAGAACTTTAAATCTGGTCTAAATGCCACAAAGCATGTAACTTTAAGGATTCTATCGGTGTGTTTAGCAAAACTCGAAGATAACTCGGTGTTTTGGCTGTATGAAGATTGTCCAAAGATGTGGCCACGAGCGGCTCGCTGGCGGTTGGTCCGAACGGCATGAAGCCAGTGATGTCCTTTGCGCAAGCGCAGTCGGAACCGCAGACTCCGAAGCCCCCGCAGCCCCCTAAATCAGCAGCAGTAGCAGCAGCATCCGGCACGGGTCAGGCCAGATGGTTCGCTTGCTTTCCTTGTTGCTCGACCTGTTCCTCGAGCTGATGATTCGGGGCCAGTCTTCTCAGGCACCTCCGTTCGGCGTTAGGTTGCAGGTATTCACAGTCCGTGGCCTGCGGAGTTTTGTTCTGTCCTTTCAGTTTTGGATCATTCAGATTCACCGGTGAGCGATTTTGCGCCGTCGGTCCATCGGTGGAAATGTATGATGATAGGGTCCTTGTTTCAGATGTTCATAGACGATCTTGTAGTTTGGTTGAAGGAATTTTTTCTTTCGCCGCTACTCGCAGCAGCGAAAACTGCTGCTTGATCTTACCAGCCAAAGATGCAGTTTTATATCGAAATGTACAGGTTTTCTCATGCTCCTGTTTTGCAGTTTATTAACGTGGATTTGCAGATATGGTTTCTACATGTCCTGTAATATTTTTTACCATTGTTGTGGAATGGTATGTCTGCAGCAACCAAACCAAACCGTCAGAAATCTGTCATTCCACTTACTACCTGAATCGAAAGGAAACCCAATGGGAAAAGACCCGAAAACTTTTGACTCGAATCGATACGGTTCCAATTTTGGTTCTGCAGGCTTTTATTTATTTATTTACATTCCTACTATGACATATTAGCGCCAAAATTTTACGGCAATTCTTCCCCGAATCCGTTAATCGATCCAGGGGAGGTTGCATATAATCACTCTATTAGTTCGCGCTTTGTCGAATTTACGATCTGTTCTATATCTCGAATAATTTTCTTTGAACTAAGCTTTTGTCGCCCGCACCAAACTTTTGCTCGAGTTTAAGTTTTGCATTAACATCATATATTCTCCATTATAGGTCAATGTCTGATAATCCTTTCGTTCCTTTAGAGTTATCCAGATCGATTAGTCGAATTCATCTACTTATATTTGAGTAATGCCATAAATGACCTAAAGTGGTACAAACGTAACACGTTTACCCAAAATTAATTTTTATACAAACAAATTAAAATTGAGACGCTTGTATCACATGTATCCCAAGTTATTATCCCATCAAAGAAAATATGAAATTATTACATCAACTAGTTTTTATGTTATGAAAAAATCCAAATTCTCAAATTTGGGAAGATGCTAAAATATGTTAATTGTGCCTCAAGAGCTCCCTCGAGTTTAGAAAATCTACCAAATTCCACGGGATAAATGTGCTGCGAATATATATCAATTTTGGATTTTCTACAGTACAAAAACTAGTCCGAGGTTAAATATCATATTAGCATAGCAATTTGGGGTTTTCTGTGATGTGATGAGATTTCATGATCTAAAATCTTGGTGATTCGGGATTTCTTTATAATCGGAAAATTAGTTAGTAATAAAATGTGGTACTAGTTTTGTCTCTTTCATGGCATCAACATATCTATCTATTGAATTTTGGGAAAAATGCATTTAAAATCTTAAAACTTATCATGAAAGTATAATCGGATCTTATAACTTATCACATATCATGAAAGTACAATCAAATTTTAAAACTTTTAAAATGCACTCTTAATAAAATGATTTAATCTAAACAACTCGACAAATTTTAAGAACTAATTGCATATTTTTAAAATTTCAGGACTCGACAATGATAAGTTTTAGGATTTAATTATATTTTTAAAAGTTTGAGGACTAACTTATATTTCGTCGATAAGTTTTAGGATTTTTAATGTTGAAATTTTTATTTGCGGGCTGACCAACAAGGGTCAAAGAAGTAAATTTCCGGAGCCGGCGGATCGCATTTTGGCGCCAAGGCCAGCCCGCCAGCTCACGAGCAGAAAAAAAAAAAAAGAAAGCCCGAAACCCGGTTCGTTTTCAAAAACCTTCCCGCGAAACGTCTCGCGAAAAATTGAAAAAAGGGAAAAATTGGAGGAAAAGGAGAAAATGGCGCGTGAAAAAACGCCATCGAAAAACCCCCAAAATTTTTGGCGCTCAACGGCGAGGCAGGCAGCCATTACAAGAAGAGCTCGCTTCTCTCTCCGCTTCCGCTCTCTCTCATCCTCAGCGCCCAAAGCTCGTGTAGAGAGAGAAAGTAGAGAGAGAGAGAGAGGGGGAAGGAGATGGCGAAGACGGTGACGCCGGGCGCGATCTCCATCATGCGGGCGACGCCGTCGCCGGAGGAGTCCGGCGACGTGCCCGACATCGTCGTCCAGGTGCTCGACCTCAAGTCCACCGGCAGCCGCAACCGCTTCATGTCAGTGCCCCCTACCTCTCTTTCTCTCTCTCTATCTCTATCTGATCATCTCTCGTTTGTCCGTTCGATCTCTCCTTCGGCCGCCGGTTGGCTGGGTTTGATGTGGGATTTCCCGAGCTCGCGGCGAGAGCGAGCGGTTTTCTCAAGCGAACGCGATTAAGGGAGGGGAAAGAAAAAAGGGGAAAAAATCGGATCTTGGTGGTTTGGGTTCTCGGTTTCATCGCGTTTTACCGACGATGGCGCTAGGCATTTTCCTGTCCGTAAGATGTACGTCGACGGCTGCGATTAATGGAGGGGAAAAAATGGGATCTTGGTTGCTTGGGTTCTCGGTTCCGTTGCGTTTTGCCGACGACGGCGCTCGGCATTTTCCTGGGCCGCGGGTCGTTGGTTTGAGATGGGTGCTGGACGTTTTCGGTGTTTCTGTGGGGGAGGAGGCTTGGAAGCTGAAACCCACCAGGGATCTGCGGTGCTTATTGAAATTAGTGCAAAGCGTGGGGATGGATTTGCCTGTTGTCTTGCTGCATCTGCTTGTTTTCTGGTTGTCTTTTGGATCATTGCTGGCCCGTTATGCTTCTCTTGAATTGGTTGGAGATATGAGGAACATCAGTTGGGATGGCAATTGGTCCTGTCTCTAAGGTTGTCTCTTCTGGCTTTTTGAGCGCAGGTTCACGGCTAATGATGGGAAGATGAAGTTGAAAGGGATCCTGCCTTCGAATGCGGAGTCTGAGATTCTTTCCGGGAGTATTCAGAATCTGGGCCTGATCCGGATACTTCATTACACCCTCAACGACATTCCGAACAAGTCGGACAAGTAAGCGCGGCTTATGTGATGGACATTCACCCATTGTCGTGATTACTGAGATTAGCGTCCGACTCATTGACTCTTTTCATTTTCCCTTGTGATTCTGTTGTTTCAGGTATCTGGTTGTCAACAAGTGCGAAGCGGTTTCTCCAGCACTCGAAATGGAAATTGGGAGCGATGCGGGTGATTTGGACTCTGGCATCATGTTGAAGAAGCTGAAGCAAGAAAATGAAGCTAATTCTGATGGCAAGGTTGAGGAAAGTGGAATTCTTTTGAAGCCGAAGCAAGAAGTTGAAGTAGAAAATCAAGCGAAAACAGGAGCTGGAGTACTTTTGAAGCCGAAGCAAGAGAAGGTTGCGAAGTCGGCTGCCCAAATTGTTCACGAACAAAGCAGGAAGTGAGTTTCTGTTTTGTCTTCTCTTTTGAGTTTGTTCATACGTAAATTGTACGTGGAAGACTTTTGTAGTAATTTCCTGCAAGATCGATTGATGTATTGATCCCTTTTCTTTCTGTCTTCTAGTATGGCTCCCGCTGCACGTCTAGCCATGACTAGAAGGGTTCATCCTCTCGTATCGCTGAATCCTTACCAAGGCAGTTGGACCATAAAAGTCCGAGTGACGAGCAAAGGGAACATGCGCACTTACAGGAATGCTAGAGGCGAAGGTTGTGTCTTCAATGTGGAGTTAACAGATGAAGATGTAAGTGGGATACTGCTCTTTAATTCTAAACTTCCGGTGATACATTTAAGAAGCATATTTGGCTCTCAGATATATGACCACCGCATTGCAACTGAATGATTTAGTCGGCTCGTTGTGCAGGGTACACAAATACAAGCAACAATGTTCAATGACGCTGCAAGGAAATTCTTTGACAAGCTTGAAATGGGGAAGGTGTATTACATATCAAGAGGAACACTGAAGGTTGCTAATAAACAGTTCAAGACAGTGCAAAATGACTATGAGATGACCTTGAATGAAAATTCTGAGGTGGAAGAGGCCAGTAGTGAAGCTTCTTTTGTCCCCGAAACAAAATTTAATTTTGTCCCAATCGATATGTTAGGTCCCCATGTCAACGGGAAAGAGCTCATTGGTAAGAATACAAGTATCCACTCCAATGTTCACTTTGGTGTGGTGTAATTCGATACATGCGCCCTAATTCTCTCTTTATTGATTCAGATGTTCTTGGCGTGGTTCAAAGTGTTTCTCCTACCATGAGCATCCGAAGGAAAAGCAACAATGACATCATCCCTAAGCGCGATATAACTATTGCTGATGAGACGTAAGTTTTTCCCACCATTTTGGAGCCTCTCTTGTTTGTTGTCGTCTAATGCCTAACACAAGTGTATGAAAATCAGGAAGAAGACCGTTGTGGTTTCTCTGTGGAATGATCTTGCGACCACTGTAGGTCAGGAGTTGCTCGACTCTTCTGACCAATCGCCTATTGTTGCTATAAAGTGCTTGAGAGTTGGGGATTTCCAAGGTAATTGCTATCTTGAAACAAAATTTTGTTATATGCTCGGTTCAAAAAGTTCTGTTCTTGTTTGGATTTAGTACAGTGGATTGATTTATTTGAAGATTTTATTTTTATTTATATTTGCCAAACCTGAATAAAATAAGTTCCTAGTTCATATTTGAAAAGTTGTGTACTAACATATATCTCGAGAGTGCAATTTATTCAATTAATGTAATAAGGTATTTTCCATATTATAAATTAATGTTGTGATAATATATGCTTTTAGTTGTCTTGAACTTTAAGAGTGGATGAATTACGTTACTGTGGTATCCTCTTTCAGGTGTATCTTTGTCTACAATAAGCCGAAGCGTAGTAAAAGTAAATCCAGAGACACCGGAAGCAAAGAAGCTGAGATCCTGGTGAGTTTGTGTGGGCAAGCAACTATGACCATTCTGTTCTTTCTGCGCTTTTGAATAGTTCTTTAAGTTATGAACCCTTTTTTGATAGGTTTGACTCTGAAGGTAAAGGCAGCTCAATGGACTCTGTTGGTTCAGGCATTACTGCCTTATCAAGAAATGGATCAAGGTCCATGTATTCTGACAGGGTGTTCCTTTCTCATTTTACTAGCAATCCTTCTTTGGGTGATGATAAGGTAAACATACAGCATTTAGCTGACTCCAAGCTAACCCACCATTTTTGTGGTATGGGTCTGTTTCTCTGGTTTTAACTTGATCGATTCGTTTGGCACAGCCTGCATTTTTCAGCGTTAGAGCCTACGTGAGTTTCATTAGGTCTGATCAAACGATGTGGTATCGTGCATGCAAAACATGTAACAAGAAAGTGACAGAAGCTATTGGATCTGGATATTGGTGCGAAGGGTGTCAGAAAAATGATGAAGGATGCAGTTTGAGGTGAGAACCTTCGCATTTATGAAATTCTTTACAGATATAGTGGGTGTGAAGGCAATAATTGGGCGCATACTGTATTTTCGTGCAATTAAATGATAATTTGTTCTTTTTGTTTTCTCCGTTTTGATGTAACAGATACATAATGGTAGTGAAGGTTTCAGACCCAAGTGGTGAAGCATGGCTTTCTACATTCAATGAAGAAGCAGAGCATATCATTGGGTGCCCAGCTGATGAACTCAATCAACTGAGATCACAGGTAAGCCAAGATCTAACATATAAAGGTTAATTAATCAGTGGGTGCCCAGCTGATGTGCTAATTGTTTCAGGAGAACGAGGAGAACCCATATCAGCTAATGCTGAAACAAGCAACTTGGGTTCCTCATCTTTTCCGGGTCAGCATTGCTCAGCATGAGTACATGGGCGAAAAGAGGCAAAGGATAACAGTGAGAGGAATTGCTCCTGTTGATTTCGCTGCAGAGTCTAGATTTTTGCTGGAAGAAATATCGAAACAGAAAGCTTCTCAGTAGGTTTTGGATGGGTTTTGTTGTCTCTAACTACATGTTGGTTAATCTCTCCTTGTCGAGTGGGGACTCCATTTGGGATCCTCTTCTTTTGCTTGTATATGGCTTTCAGGGTTTAGTAGAAACAGGCGGCTTGCTGCATCTCTAGACTTGCTTTAATAGTTACAACATGTTTATGTCGATAATCTCACTTTGCCATCGAAATTCAATTTGCGAAATCTGTGATCGAAGTTAGTAATTCTTCAATTTCCTGACATGAGATTTTAATGAAGCTTGGTGACTGTCAAATATAGACTGAATTTGAACCAAAACAGAACTATGGGATGTCCTGGCTCGATCAGCACTGATCCATGAATCCGCCACAAAATAATTATTCTACCTCAAACTCAAAGAGGCTAGAGCTAAGTCAACATCTGATCTTCCCAGTAGTAATTTCCTGTCGAAGGGAGCTGCAGTTAAATCCAAGGTTGCATGTATCACTAACAGCCCCAGGGTAGTGTAACACCACATGGAGAAGTATTGATGGTAGTATAATGTTTAGAAATAAGTGCATTGGAAGTCTTAAAATTTATCATAAAAATATAATTTAGTTTTAAAATTTTCAAGAAGTGCAATTAAGTTTTAAAACTCTTAAAAAGTGCAATGAAATCTTAAAATTTATTAAATTGATTAAGTCTAATTTTTCGATACCATTTTTTCAAAGTTTTAAAATACAATTTTTTGAAAGTTTTAGTATTCAATTGTTATTTTTATGAAAAGTTTTAGAATTTAACTACACTTTTTGAAAGTTTTTGGACTATTTTGTACTTTCATGACAAATATTATGACTTGTAATGAACTTATCTATAATGTTTAACAATAGATTGCCAAGTCAGGGTTTTGTGAGCTCATGTATTTCTGGACCATAATATGCTCTCCTTCACCCTTTTGATACCATCATCTTCAGTGTCGCGTTATTCTCTTTTTGAAGCCAGAAAGAAAATTTTATTTGCACTGAGATCAACATTTCTTTACAGAGAAAACAAGTCTAAAACGGTCCGAAACTTAGCAAGAGAAGGCATAGACTGCAACAAAATGACGTAGTGCTCTACTCCGGACACTCAACAGCTCATTGGAACACCCAATAAATCTACAAGAAAAATTTCCAAATGATGACCATAAGCCGGCGGAACGAGGGCTAAAGTCTTATTCTTGGCATATGATGACCATGTACAGTCGTCCTCGCCGCTGCCACCCCCGCTAATTCACTAGCTAAACTTTCATTCCACGCAGAAGCACGTTTTACTCATTTAACAAATAACAAAAAAAATGGTGCATCACGTTGATGACTACCTACCACATATATTTCATACCCTCTCATAGGAAGAGACCATCACAGCAATTTTGTGCAATAGGGAAGTCTCGTTAGAGTCTTTTGAACTGAGAGGAGAGGTCCACTCCTGGTAATTGTGTAGACTCCCTGTGAAATCCGTGAAGAGCCCATCAACTCCCATCTTGTGAATCCAGAACTCGTATTCTTCATAAGGATCTTGATTGAAGTTTAAGTGGAGAAACATGTTCTCGTTCCTATAGGTGTAAGGGTGCACCTGAATTAAGCATCACCAAGATCAGATATCGAGATTACTGGTCACAGTGATAAAGTAAGCATTGATCGGATGAACATCATCATAAGCAACATCTAAGTTGAGTGAATTTGAAAGGACAATACGAATCGACCGGAGAATACTCTTTGCATGTTTGATATCTGATGAGAGTCGGAAATAGAAAAACATTCAGTACATCCAATTAATTGTGAAAGTTGAAATACAATATGTCTTACTCAACTGGTTGGTTTCGGAAACTTCCTTAGCACACCAAAAATATGAAATCATTCAGAAAGTCAGACTGGGGAATACTTCTATTGCAATCTAGCATTCAATTATCATACACGGTAAATAATCACCTCTAAATTGTGTGCATGTGCTCGGGCAATAAGATCAGTCGGCGGTTGCAGATAATTGTTCACAACAGGAACCACAGTATCTTTCCAGGGTCCAATGCCCACTACATAGTTCTTAATAAAATCAAAGTATCCATCCGAAGTAATCTCCCAGTATGACTGCAGATTGTCAAAGGGCCATTCAGACAATTAGCAAACGCAAGTAGAAGTCAAATATGCTTCCATCTCACCAAAGAAAGGAAAAAGAAAAGAAAAAAGAAGAAGCTTCAGAACTGATTATTTGAGTAGAGGCCCCATCAGGAAACTCAATGGTGCACCAGATGAATTATGCATGCAGAGGTCCCTCAGTTAAATTAAGATGTGTTTGATTCAATTTGATCTAACCAAAATGACTTCAATAAGAAAAATGTTATTTTAATTTTGAAAAAGGACAATATATATATATATATTGAGGAATTGGTGACAGCAATGGCAAACACCTCTCCAAGATTGAAAGGGCAGCAAACTTACCTGGTTAGTGTCCTGAGTCGGAACCGTAATGTCATCAATCAAGAAGATTTTGGGCAAATCTGTCAGATTTGATGCATACACAAGGGAAGTAGGAGCAAAAGACTGGATAAATGCAGGTTGCTTCTTCCATTCATCCGACAGATATGAACCCTTATATCCATACTTCTTAAGTGTCTCCACAAACATATCCTCAAATTTCTTCCCATTTGGCCACTTCACCTGTACCATCAGAGGAAGAGAAACTGTGTCATCTACAACAGCTGATGTAAAATAATTGATTATACCCACCTCAAAAATAGAAATTTTTTTAAAGGTACTGAAATTGTTCTTAATTATTTGCATGCAATTTCGCAAGTGCATGTTAAAAACTAGTAATAAAGTGCAATATGTAGGGAATAGCTCAATGTTAAGAGGTTCTGCATCTGTGGTGCCCTGCAACATTAAATTCTCATTCTTTTTTGAACCAAGGAAATGGAAAAGATAACATCTCAGTGATAATCAGCCAAATATCTATTTTCTACCTCTCAATGTTGATGAGGCCAAATCAAAAGTGGTAAAAGTGGACTCAATTGCATCTTTACACTGTAGGAGTTAGAGACTACGATGTCCTATCATTCAAGTGACAGCTTACAAGAGAATCCACTCACACGTTCATTGATGAACACAGGGTTCTTAATCTCAGGGTATATGCCGACAACTCTGGTTGCATTCAGTGCGATTGCAATGTACTCTTCAAAAGTAATAATTTGAAATTTTCCTGAAGAATAGAGCAAGAGGAAGGTAAGAGTCATTCATTCCACCAGTTGAGAAGGATATGGAAGTAGTCTTAATACTGCTAAAAGAATATAAGAATTAGAAAGTTTGACTGATTTAGATAGCATGTTTGCTGTAAAAGGTTTTAAAAATTTCCCATGTCTAAAACTCAGACCTGATACATGCAGCAATCTAAAAGTTGAAAAGAAAGGTATATAAAATCTGCAGTTTGGACAACGTGATTATCATCTTTTTCTAAGCACACTAAAGTGATATCCATCAAAGGGGATTCAGTTACAAATAATGGTAGAGGCAAGCAAACTATGGCCATGGGCACATTCAGCAGCAATCGAAGGATAACACTGTTCATTCAGAAAGCTAAAGAAAAGAATATAGTTTGGTCATCACATATACAACATGAAATCTAATCGAAGTAACGAGTGACCGACCATTATATTGCTGATCCCGGAATGGGTACCTCTGTCTCACCCTCAATGACTTTAGTTCTTTCAATGTGAAATCAACTGCATGTCAAGACGGTAGTATAAGCAGAACATAGCAAAAGGGTGAAAATTCCTGTGAAAACACAGTCGAGGAGAAATCATTACCAGTAAAGAAGCCGGTAGTGTTAGTGCCTTGAACTACATAGGTTCTATTACGGTTAGCAAATTCCTTGTGTTGAGCAACATCGGTTGTATTATCAAGAGTCACATCATGGAAGCATATAAGAACACCATCTTTTGAGGATAAAATGTCTGTTTCAATGAAGTCTGCGCCCTCTTTAATTGCTCTCTGCAATCATCAGGTGACCCAAAGTGAGCAGGAATAGTTTTCACCTGATTGCAAAATCTATACGTATATCTGCAATGTTAAACTCAGGTAGATCAACAGACTAATGTAGAACCTCCATGGAAACTGAAAATATGTACTCATCACATGGACCAAGCCTTAGACATAGGTGTGCTTTCACTTCGACAACTTTACAATGTCTATCAGCATTTATCTAGAAGAATACTAGTCAGATCCAGAGTCAGATTCTTAATGTGTATCATTTGAGAACATAGCCTCGTCCATCTCTCTGCAAAATATTCAGCACATTTGATAAATGAAAGGTTAAACTCTGCAACATCACCATATAAGCAGCAGCAGTTTCTTCAGGAAGCTCTCCATTTGAACCTCGATGGGCTATATTATAAGGACGAGAGGTCTGTAGCGGTTGTCTTTCTCCTTCTGCCACTTTGCTGGGGAGAGGGTAGAAAGGCCTTGCAGCACTCCCCACAATGAGACATGAAAGGGCAAAGAGAACG
The DNA here is from genome assembly GCA_016097605.1 of Eucalyptus guilfoylei. Lineage (NCBI taxonomy): Eukaryota > Viridiplantae > Streptophyta > Magnoliopsida > Myrtales > Myrtaceae > Eucalyptus > Eucalyptus guilfoylei. The sequence goes on from CM027861.1 coordinate 4,118,807, forward strand.
AGACCTGCAAATATTTTCCAGCATCACCGACAGCAAAAAGAGATATCACCCAAGTCAAAATCAACATGACAGACGACAAATGCTCGTGTGCATTTCATTTATTTCTCAATCAGAGTCATGCAATACTCGAGCATATTATCATACAATTAAAATAGTTCATCTGAGTGTTATCTGACTATGGCTGAGTTCCCCATATCAGAGGTTGTAGAATAGAACAGAGAAAGCTTAATAAAAAGCAGCAACAGCAGCCCCCCAAAAAAAAAAAAAAAAAAAAAAATCCTTGAGTCAAGAGGATTGAACACATTAGAACAAGGTTGCCAATTTGCTTGAGCATGGAATGCGGACTTAAATTCATTCCATTAGCTCTTCAAGTTGTGTTCTTGCCTTCTCCTCCTCCTCTTTCGAAAACCGAAGATTCCTCGACATTAACACTAGCACATTCCTCCAATCAGTGCGCACCACCCCCCCCTCCCAAGTTCACGAATCATCTGACTAAACCGTCAACAAATGCATACGGTTATCGATACGAATTCTCAAACCATCATAATCATAATCTCCCCCATCATATGGGCTTCCACAATTCCAGCACAGTTCACCCAAGCCAATGCGATGAAACAAGAAAACAGACACGTGACCATCATCCCCCGGCAAAGAAAAATCAGCATACTAAGCGACTAAATAGCATTGATATTGACACGCGACATGCGACGCGACACGCCATGCTATGCCGACACGTTGTTTCTCAAACAATAAAGAATTTCGACACGTTGGGACACGTTATATATTAAATATATATTTATATATATATAATAAATTATCATTTTCATAATTATTTCAATCAAATTAATTTGAATCAAATTCATAAATAAATAAATAATGAAAAAAGCCTATAATAAATACACACTAAATCCATTAATTCGTCATTTATTAATATTATTCATTGTTTTAATTTGACAAATTCAACTCTATTTCAATAATTCATAAAATTTGAAGAAAAAACAAGCGATCAATATTCTGGACTCGCATGTTAGATATATTAAAAGAGAAGAAAAAAAATTAAGGGGTGAATTGTGTATCACGAGAAGTGAGAGTCAGAAGAGAAGAGAAGACTAGATTTTTCTTCTTTATCTATTTATTACTTTTTTATTGTTTTATTTTTTCACATATATATATTTTGACATCTCATTTATTGAATTTTTAAATTTGACCTCGATATCGGAATTATGTGTCAGAAATTCGTATGTTAGAATTCCGACTAGTGTTAAGAAAGTTGATCAAGTGTTGGATTTTCAAACATGTGTTGATTGAGTGTCGGAGAGTGTCCGAGAGTATCGGACACGATATGAAGACTTTTAGAGGGTGTCGGTGTTTCATAGCTAAGCGAAACGAAAGAGAACCCATTCCTCACATGAATAAGTAAAACCGGACCGATGCCAGCGCACAACTATACGCTCGAGACTAAAGAAGGACAGAGAGCCACGGCAAGAACGAAACAAGAGAAAAAAAAGAAAAAAAACAAGAATCGATCAAAGCTTCAAGATTCACACTTACAGGCAGAACCCATGATTCTTGTCTCGACCCTGCCTTCTCTCTCTCTCTCACCCAGAACCCTCTCTGCACCTCCCTCTCGCCCCCCTCCCTGTCGACTGGTTTCTCTTTCTTGCACTTCTTTTCCTGGGTGCCGTTCTTGCCTTATATACCGTCGACAGTCCCCTTTTTTTTTGGGTTTCTTCTCGGTCCGGTCGTCTTTTAATAGGATTCCAGGATTGGGTTGGAGGACTTTTCGCCGTGGATCTACACGCGAGCTCCCGAAGCATATTCTCTCATCAGTACGGGGCTCCCCAAGTCATCCATTCTTTTTCCCCACCCGGGACGGCTCCGTGTCTTTCTCAAGGATTGACCGACTAATCTTGGAAGAGTAGCTGAGCTCTCAAGGTCAACGGTTCGGGCAATGTCTCGCCACGTGTGGAGCAACGGGCGGTGCTCGGTCTTGTCCGTATATGCTCGCAGCATCGGAATTCTTGGTTCGGGTCAACGCATTGCGTCCAGTTTTGGACTACTTTACATCGATCGTGAACTATAATGGCAGTTGATTCATTGAATTGGGGAGGGAGAATTTTGGGGTGATTCGATGTTATACTCCCATGGAGAGTTCGGCCGCTTTCATTTGCAAATTAATCAAATTCAATGTTGCATCTAGTCAAAACTGAGCACGATTCTAAAATATTAAACTATTACGAATAGACCGTGAGAGTTTACTTCTGCAATTTATTTGTGGTGACCTATTTGGCTACGTACATTGATAGCAACCTCCTTATTACATGGGCCAAATGTGTACTAGAGGCAAGATGACCATAGCTCCATTGGTCAGAATTTATTATATCACGCGTTTTTTGACATTGATTCAGACGGAAAAAGAGGTGACATACCAAGAACATTAACAAAGTCACCACATTGTACTGTTTGACATTAAGACACTTTTCAAAGCATAAATCTCCATTTTTAAGGCTCTTTTCGCAGCAGAAATCACATTATGCTATTCGGTCGCTTTCGTTTGAAGTTAAAAAGCCACTCTTTTGAGTTTTCCACTTGATTAAGTGATAGAAACAATCTGACCCAAAAAAAAGTGATAGAAACAACATCGTGCAGGGTACACAAATACAAGCAACAATGTTCAATGACGCTGCCAGGAAATTCTATGACAAGCTTGAAATGGGGAAGGTGTATTACATATCAAGAGGAACACTGAAGGTTGCTAATAAACAGTTCAAGACAGTGCAAAATGACTATGAGATGACCTTAAATGAAAATTCTGAGATGGAAGAGGCCAGTAGTGAAGCTTCTTTTGTCCCCGAAACAAAATTTAATTTTGTCCCGATCGATACGTTAGGTCCCCATGTCAACGGGAAAGAGCTCGTTGGTAAGAATACAAGTATCCACTCCAATGTTTGGTTCAGTGTGGCGTAATTTGATACATGTGCCCTAATTCTCTCTTTATTGATTCAGATGTTATTGGCGTGGTTCAAAGTGTTTCTCCTACCATAAGCATCCGAAGGAAAAGCAACAACGGCATTATCCCTAAGAGCGATATAACTATTGCTGATGAGACGTAAGTTTTTCTCACCATTTTGGAGCCTCTCTTGTTTATTGTCGTCTAATGCCTAACACAAGTGTATGAAAATCAGGAAGAAGACCGTTGTGGTTTCTCTGTGGAATGATCTTGCGACCACTGTAGGTCAGGAATTGCTTGACTCTTCTGACCAATCGCCTATTGTTGCTATAAAGTCCTTGAGAGTTGGGGATTTCCAAGGTAATTGCTATCTCGAAACAAAATATTGTTGTATAGTTGGTTCAAAGAGTTCTGTTCTTGTTTGGATTTAGTACAGTGGATTGATTTATTTGATGAAATTTTTTTATATTTGCCAAACTTGGAGGTACGCACACTTGGAGTGCCAAAACTTGGCACGGAGGAACACTTAAGTGCCAAAAGTTTGGAAAGTGACACTTAAGTGCCAAAATCGGAGCAAAATGGATCAGTTAAGTGCCAACGGCGAGAAAATCAGGCTAAATTGCATATGTGGCATTTTCAGGCGACATGCTTTACCGACGTGGTAAATATTTAAAAAAAAAAGCACACGTGGACGAGGAAAACGACGTCACCCCATCCACTTTGGCTTGGCCAAGCTAAATGACGTTGTTTAGCTTATTTAGGGTTTAACTAGTCGTTGTTCGCGTTCACACCAGATCTGACGCTCTCCATCGCCGTTCATTCGCAGGTCATCACTCATCATCGTTGCTCACCGTCGTCGCTCACCATCATGCTCACCGTCGTCGCTTGCCGTCGTTGCTTGCCGTCATTGCTCGCTCAGGTTTGTTCTCTTCTTCCTTTCCTCTGTGGTGAAATTAGGGCTTCGACTCGTTTATTAGGGCTCCAGCTTGAAATTTGGGGGTCGGCTGGGAAATGTAAGGCTTGGATGGTATTGATGTGAGATTTAGGGTTCCGATGTGGTGCTAGAACCCTATTGGGGGTTCGGATTGATAGTTTAGGACTTGGCCTCGAAATGTAGGGCTCGGCGGGGGGAAAATTAGGGCTTAGATGTGGTGCTAGGTATTGTGATGTGTGATTTAGGGCTTGGATGTGGAATTGTGATGTGCAAAAGTAATTTTTAGAAGTCAGATGTGTTAGGGAAATCCCTTATGATGTTTTGAAGATGACAAAATAAATCAAAGGCTACTAACATGTTTGATGGTTGAGTAATAGACTATGCATATGATAGAACGTGTAAAATATATTATCAAAGTCTATTCTTGGAAGAACCAGAAGACAGACTCTATGCTGAAGCTGAACCAGAAGACAGACTCTTTACACGATCGGTTCATTCATATGTAATATGAAGTCTTTCCCAAACTTCTTTTGTTGTTTCACATGAAGAAATTCTGTTATATTCAATAGGAGACAAAGCGCAATATAAAGAATAAATGGCTTTAATATCTAATGCTGATTTTGATGACACAGACTCAGAATCCGATGAGGAAATCGAGGTAAGCCATTCAAAAATTCCTCTCAAACTTTCAAAGTATATAAATGAGCTGTGCTTAAATCTCAAATCTTCTCTTAAAAGGATCTTTGAACTTAAAAATGAGAATTCTCGGCTTAGGCAACATGATCTTTTTCAAAAAGAAAATTTTGAAATTTTGCAAAAAGATTTTCTACAAACAAAAGAAAATCGAGATTTACTTGTCAAAGAAAATAATTCTTTGAAGAAAGAATTTTCAAATATTTCGACAAGATTTTCAAATGGTTCAAAAACATTAGAGCATATCCTTTCTATACAAGTACCTTACTATAATAAGTCGGAACTTGGTTTCAATAAGGAAAGTGATTCTCTAATTGATCTTCCTAAAGTCAAGGAGAGACTTAAACAAAGACCTCCAAATGCATTTTACAAAAATCATTTTCAAAAAGTGTTTGTAAAACCTGTTGGTGGAAATGCCCTCAAGTGTTCAAACTGTGGAGATTTGGAACACTTTGAGAAAGAATGTCCTAAAGTCTGGAGATCTGTCAAGAAAGATTGGATAAAAACGGCATACTCTACTAACTCTCATGGACCCAAGAAAAAATGGGTACCAAAGAAAAGATGAGTTCTTTTTGTAGGAAATAAAGGAAAAGAAGAAATTGGTAAGGAATGTTTTTGGGCACATAATTCTCATTATGCTTGAAATTCGATATATCATTGGTTGATTCAGATTTTATAATGATCATATTTTTTGATTTGCTTTATTGAAGAAAGAATCGTGTGATTTATTATTCGAGAGTTGAGATTTGATACGCGTGGTTATTTTTGATATTTTGCTTAGAGACAAATGAAATTATTTGGCTTGATTTTATACTCTCAGATTTTATCATATTTTGCCAAATAGAAATCTGTTTTACGTGATATTAATTTATTATGCAAAATATTCTTTCTTAAATACTCAAGGATTTCATTCTCCCTAATTTTATTATACTATGACTAAGTGAGAATTTATTTTTCAAAATATCATTGTGCATAATATTCTTTCTTTGAATATTTTGTTATGTTGAATAAAGAAAGAATATTTGATTATGGAGATTTCATATTTTGCTCTAATGAAATGGAAGGATCCAAATTGATGGATACCAAAAAGGAAATGAGTTGATTACAGGAAATTCAATGAGGCAAGAATGATTGCAAATCTACGTAGATTTTGGTGCAATAAGAAAATAATCTCAAGCGAAGATTGGTAATGTTTTTTCAATGGTATATTTCAAACATATACCATGGGTAAGAGAATATTTTTTATCATCTCGCCTTACAAATTTCTACGTGCATTTATCATAACTTTGGATGATTGTTTATTATATTGCAAATATCTTTTGTCATAAATATAAGGTATTGCAATTTTGGCACGTGACAGAAATATCTATTTTCCTTTTGCAAAATGCATATCTGAAATTTATGCTCAAGGAAATCTCTTTGATCTCAAAAGATATTATTGCATATATATGGATACTCTTGCTATATTCTTAGAAGATATATTATATCTAGCAAGTTTGATCCGCAAATCAAAGGAAGGTATTACGTGATATTTTTGCAAAGATTGTTATCTATACAAGATTTTGCAGGTTGAAAAAGAATCTTCCATATGGGTTTTGGAAAGCTAGACTTAAAAATCATGGAGATTCTATACTATCTTCTGGAGGCTCAAAAATTTCCTTCCTTATGCAAAGTTTTTGCAAATATTGTTAAGGAAATCCCTAATGTGTCGTACAAAAGGTGGAGTAGTTCTGAATTTTAATTTTATATATGCTATTCAATTTATTTATTTGAAGAAAGGGCATTATATATTATGTGGATATTATTACAGCTTATTTGTGCAAAAAGTTTGTTAAGATTATGCAGGTTGAATTCGAGTCCTCGAATTTCAAAATGCAAATGATCGTTGTGAATATTGTTGCTACGAAGGATATAATGGAAAAATATTCTGCTCAATGTGCACAAGCAACAATTGTTTCTAGTCATGATGACAGGGGGAGAAAGCGAATTCAAAAATAAAAGGAAAAGAATCGAGATCACCTCAAAAAGGCAACAAATTGAGGGGGAGCATTGATCAATTATGGAAAGATCTTTTTGAATCGATCATGATCTTGATTATTATGGAATGAAGGAAAGGTAAATCTGTCAGAATTTGTTAAGTTCTAAAAAATCCGGTTAGTGCATCTTTTATTACCTTTTGTCATTAATAAATCTTTTATTGATATTATCATTTTATTATGACAAAAATGGTATGTGAATTTTATGATGCATCCGTGATTTTTATTGGATATTTGCTGATATATATGATCGAAGTGAGCTATATTGTATATCTTTAATATTCGATTTACTTTATAAAAGCTGATTTTTGGAAATTGTGATTCATGTAAGATATTTGTTATCATTCTCTACGTGATACTTTTTCCATTATTATCGCTTTTTGATTATGACAAAAAGGGGAGAAGATATGAATATGCATATGTATTGATTGGTTGATATTATTTATTGCATAATATTGAGCTGCGATTATTTTTCTATATATTGTTATGCTCAATCTATTTGCTATCTTTTGACATCCTTTGATTTAAATTAATATCTTTAAAAGTATGTTTACAAATCTGCATATTCAGAGATTGTTTTGTCATCATCAAAAATGGGGAGATTGTTAGGGAAATCCCTTATGATGTTTTGAAGATGACAAAATAAATCAAAGGCTACTAACATGTTTGATGGTTGAGTAATAGACTATGCACATGATAGAACGTGTAAAATATATTATCAAAGTCTATTCTTGGAAGAACCAGAAGACAGACTCTATGCTGAAGCTGAACCAGAAGACTCAGATTGTAAAGCCTATCGCACTCAGACTCAGATTGTAAAGTCTATCGCTATCGCACTCAGACTCAGATTGTAAAGTCTATCGTACTCAAACTCAGATTGTAAAGTCTATTGCTCTCAGACTTTACATACAGATTCGAAAGAACGTAACACAAGCCCAATCATACAACAGCTAGTAATCTGGTTTGGATTCCACATCAATATTGATTTGATTGACTCAATCTATTTGATTGACAATTGGATCTTGAAGACAAGAACTTTCCAAACGAAGAAGCTTTACTTATGGAAACCAAGATTCCGTTTGTATGGGCGATCGGAATCAATTTGGGATTTTACCTTTGTCACTCAACGGCTACTAAATCTTCTAGATACAGTGCTGTCCAATGGGTATATTGGAAGACGATTCTCAAGATACTATCCAACGGCTAGTTTGGAAGTGGAGGAGTATTTAAGGAGATGAAGGACCGATGAGCAAGTAAGAGACGGAGCGTAGAATTTATAATTCCAAAGTCCGAGCAATCTTTGTTCATACACTTATCTTTGGTGAGCTTAATCGTTTGTGATCGTGAGAGAAATACCAAAAGAGTGACTTAGTGAGATAGTGTGATCTACTACTAAGTGTTTGCACTCAAAGTTGTAATCTCTTGTTGATTGCATAGTGGAATCCAGCAAGAAGGCTGTTAGCGTGGGAGAGTGGACGTAGGCTTGGATTAAGCCGAACCACTATAAACCTTGTGTTCTTATTCTTTTCCTTAACTCCTTTGTTTTGTTCGAAGTTTATTTTATTCCGCATATATTTGCCAATGTTTATTTTAAACACCTATTCACCCCCCTTTAGGTGTTCTTACTAGCACTCTCAAGATGTAAAATGTAATGTGCGATGGTGATTGTTAGGGTTCGGAGTAGTTGTTGTGGGGATTTCTGGGCATTCTTTTAAAATTGCAGTGTTGAAATGGATGTCATGAGGACTTATACTTATATGGGGGACCTCTCAATATTTTAAGGGAATGCGACATAATTAAAGTAGCTGTCGTATGAGGACCTCTATTTGTTCTGAGGGCATTTTTTCAATAAATCTCGTCTGACCTATGCATCTTTTCCCTCTTTCTTCTTTTCTTTAATAAAGTCTATGAGAGTGTAGGGACCTCCACATGCAATTGTCTGTTGTCCTTTGTGAATGTGGTTCCAAAAGTTAATTGTATTTTTTTTTTTTTCTCTTTGGTTGTAGAAATGGCTCATAATAAAGACTATGTTGCTGTCATTGTTTGCTACGGTGGGGATTTTGCGATTGGGGAGGATGAGTGGGAGTATGAGGGGGGAATGAGGGTACTATCTTTATTGATATAAAGAAGGCATCTTATATTGGATTTGTTAGGAATATAGTGACATATTTGCCTTGTAAAGTACAAAAGTTGTTGTACTGTGTTCCTAGGAAAAGCTTGAAAGATGGTTTGAGAAATTTAGAAGATGATAATGGTTTTAGGGATATCATATATCATTATCTTCATGATGAAGAGGCGAAAGTATATGTTGAATACAATAATGATAGTGAAGACGAAGATGATGATAGAGATAGCACCCGAGTAGGAGAAGGAGGTGATGCTATTCAAGCTAGTATTGAGATTAGGGATGAAGGAGGGCATGATGGATAGGATGGGAAGGAGAGGGGTGCAGATGCTGTTCACTAGAGTGATAGTAGCTGAATCTAGTGATGGTGATGATGACGATGAAGGGTTGCCTGCTGAAAATTTCTTAAGTGATGATGACGACGGGGAGCTTATACAGTCAAGGAAAAAACAAATGGACTTTTTGTCAAATAGATTTGTAACTTTACAGGTAGCTGATGAAGTTCCAAACAGAGACGAAGGCCCTGCAAATGCTGGTGTTGCTGGCTAGGAGACGAATTATGAAGAAAGCATCGAGACTGCTACTTCCTAAGACGAGCTTGAAGAAGATCAAGGAGTTGTGCGTAAAAGGAAAAATAAGTTTCCTTCCTATGATCCATCCGTTGCCTCTCCTACTTTGTCAGTAGGTATGAAATTCCAAGATGCGAAACAATTTAGGGAAGCTATACTGAAGAACTCCATTGCTGCACAAAGAAATATTGACTTCATTAGAAACACTAATAACTTTGTAAGAGTTAGGTGTTCGCAGCAAAATTGTCCATGGAAGATTTACGGCGCGTTTATTAAGAGGTGTGGGTCTTTCCAGATCAGAGCCTACCAAGAGGAACACACTTGTTCCATTAATTTTCAAAACAAAATGGTAACAAGTGCATAGTTGTCCAAGCACTTCTTCGATCTGATCAAGCTGATGCTCGAGATGAAAAGTACTAACTTTAGGATGCCGGTGAAGGAGTATGTATGCATCAATGTATCTACGAATTAGTGCAAAAGATAAAAGTAAAAGGTGATGAAGATACTTATTATAAGTGCTAGTATAAACACCTAGAGGGGGATGAATAGGTGTGAAGACAAATTTTCGCAAAGAACAGTAGAAATATTTCGCTTTTAAAAACCCGAGTTTGAAAAAAAAATAGACTTTGAAAAAGTTTAGATTTTAGCAGTTAAATAAAACTACGAATAAAATAAAGAAGTTCAAAGAAGAGAATAATAACACAAAATTTATAGTGGTTTGGCTTAGATCAAGCCTACGTCCACTCTCCACGCTGACAGCCTTCTGGCTAGATTCCACTAAGAATCTAAAGAGATTTTACAGCCTTGCGATCTTGACTTCACAGTGAAGAGTCTCTACTGGTCTCTCACGAAGTCTCACGATGAGTTTCTCTCTTTTGTATACAACTTTGAGCTCAGTATTTAGATTAACAAGGAAATGGAAAGCTTCAGACGTTGAAAATTTTCTTTCACGCACTCTTTTGAACAACTAGAGAGTCCACCTTAAATACTCATTCATGCCTTCTCGACCGTTGGCACTTTTCAAAAAAATTCTTCCAATTTACCCGTTGTACATAATCAATCAAGGAGATCTCGAGTTGTTTGAAGATTGTGATGAAAGCCCGTCAATCCTGTTCGCCTATACAATCAGGATTTTGGTTTCTATAAGTAGATTCTTTCCATATTTACTTGTAATCCTAAAAAAATTGATTTATCTAAATTGATTTCAATAAAGATAATCAATCCGAAGGTGATATATCCAACCAAAAAGCCATCCATAAGCCATACGAATCGAATTCCCGAAGAAATAAACAAAATCTTGCATTTGGATAAGTCTTTATTTTTTAGTAGCGTTCAGTCTGGAATTTGTCAGTGTGAGTAGACTTTGAAACAAAGTCTGGGAGACTTCAGACTTTGACACAAAATCTGGTCATCTTTAGAATAGACTATGGATAAGTTTTATCAACTTCAAAACATCCAGTGAGTTTTCTCCAACAATCTCCCCATTTTTGATTGTGACAAAACTTCCCTACAGATTTAAGAACTTATAACCTGCAAAACAACACTTTAGCAGTACGTGATATCCAAAGAGAATAGATAAGGATCTATGGATGGCATCGATTCTGCAATCATAGAAAATATGTTAATCTTTGAAAAATAATCAAACGCTAAGATTAAAACATCCACATCCATCCACATCCATGATCATCACAAAAGTTGCTGTAGATTATAAGAGTTACTAGTCAAACAAAGTCGAATTTGCAAAGTAAGTTAAAAAATAAATGATCAAAAGTAAACCTGCACATTCTCCCCCTTTTTGTCAGTAGCAAAAAGTGGAGAAAAGCAAGATTAAAAAGAGATAGTATGAAATCAATGTTATTTGGGAATTCGAACTAGCTGGAAATCCCCCATCGACTGAACTATCTCCTCCATCTTTCGCACTGTCTCCTTTAGCTTCTCAACATCTTCGATCTTGGCAGTCTGTGAAACTTGCTATTGTAAAGCTCGAACTTGAAAGTTTAAAGACTGTACCTTCTCATTGAGAAAATCTGAAGTAGATTGCAAAGCAAAGTGAAGCTTTAGGATCTCACACTCCATACTATATTGCTGTGCTTTTATCTTCACAAGGAGCTCGAGCAGCCTTTGAAAGTCTATATTAGGTTCTGTTTGCGCACTTGCCTCAGCACGTTGAGTTTGTGGAGTGTTGAGAGGTGAGGGAATCTCAGCTTCAGGAAAATGATAAGCATAGACTTCTTCTAGGTTAGCAGGAGATCTACTTACATCACTTGTAAAGTGAGGAGAAGAAGTACCTATTTTCTCACGAGCTCCCTCTGTTTCTTTGCCTACAGGTGGAGAAAAGAAAACTTCTTCTTATTCTTTTTCGTTTCCAGCACGAAAGTGATGTTATTTTTCTGTTCTTTCTCCTACTTGGACACTCCTTGTTGCTTCAGAATCCTCAGATAAGGATACTGCAACCGTTGTCTCATAGGAGTCATCTTGACTCTCTTCTGCTTCAGCTTCTCTTCCTGCTTCTTCTCTTTCTTCTTCTTCTTCTTCTTCTTCTGGCTCTGCTTCTTCTTTGTCTTCTCTTCCTTCTTCTCTTTACTCTATGTCTGCTTTCTCTCCTTCTTCCATCTCCTTGTGTTGCTCAAAACCAACAAAGCTTTGAAGATTTTTCAAGGCCAAGGCTGAAATGGTAAGATCATTGTCATCCTCTTCGTCTTGCAGGATGAGGGATCTTCTCTTCTTGACAGGTTCTTTCACAATTTCCTTGCCTTTTCTCTTCCGTGCAACAGATTCTCCCTTGGTTTTGTTAGGAGATGCCTTCTTCAAGCGCTCTGAAGCCTTGTTCAGATCTTTTAGCCTCATCTTTAAAACCATTTTTAGTCCTATAACCATAGGAGCAACAATTCTAGAGCATAGAGAGGTTGGAAACTCGATTTGAAAATGTCTGAACAGCTTTGTAACCAGCACAGAGTAAGGCAGCTGTCCCTTATCCTTCATAGTAGTCCTATATATGTGCATTAGGACAGTATGAGGAAGTGAAAACTTCACACCATCGGAGATAGCAAAGATAAGCCGTGCTTCAAATCGGGAAACATCAGTTTTTGAAGCAGCCTTTGGTCTGATGCAGTTTATGATGATTTTGTGTAGCAAGACATTGGAGGCTGTCATTCTGGAATAAGTGATGCTTCCTTCGGGGAGTCTGTCCCTAACAAGGAATCTTGTTGCATGACCAACGGGGACATTTATTGGTTGGAAACCACTCTTTTCCACCCCAATAATGTCAGCCAAAGTGTCAACATCCACTAGATATTCTTTGTCACTTACAGTGAATTTGAAGCAATTCTGGTTAAGAATAGAAAGATTTGAATAGAAAAAGGTAGTCAACTCCGAATAAGCAACAGTTGTCTCGGAGCAAAAGTCTTCAAGTTGAAGGAAAGCCAATTTTTCCCTCAAATTCACGTTGATTGAATCTAAAAAGTCAAAGTTGAACGATTGAGGGTTCATCACCCTTCTTTTCAGCATTTGGAAATAAACCTTTCTATGATCCTTGGAATGAAAAAGCTTCATTCCTACACCAGGCATTTCAGCAACAATGCCCATCCTCGGCTAAAAATTCAAGAACATCCTCTCATCATCGTCTGTGCTTTCAGGTTGATTGAAGATGCTAAGACGAGGATTGACAGGAAGGTTACGGAAAGCCTCATCTGCTGCTCCTTTCTTTGCTATTCCTAAACGCTCCATTGTTCTTAGAAACAACGTTTCATTCTTATAACCGTGCTCTCTTAGATAATCAGTAATGAGGGACATTGGCGAACCACCCGTTTTCAAACGACCATAAAATTTAAACAGAACCTAGGGAGTCATGGTACAAAGAGGAACAACATCTTGTTCAACTTCCTCTTCCAACGGTTCACGAAGAGGATTCTGTGAAGTGACTTTCGGGTTGTGCTGTGGAGATGCTTGAGGAGAGTCTTCTTCTGTAAGATCGAAATGCGTCTGTCCTTCAAGCACATTTCGTGGCCCTTTGTTTGCGATCCGGGATGATTTCCTTTGGTAAGACATTCTTGCAGGCTAGGAGGATTTCTCAGATAGGTTCGAGAGAAAAAAGGTGGAAACTTGCGGAACAAACTTAAGAGTAGAGACAAGAGAGTAGAAAGTCTGTATTTTAGGGTTTTGAGTGAAATGCTTGAAAGAAATACAAGAGGGTATATATAAAGAAGATGAAAGGTCATGAAGAAAAGGGATAATCGAAACGTAATAAAGGAAAAAGAAAACTGCATTTTTGAAATAAATTGAAAATAAAAAACTGCTAGAAATTCAAAAATTAAAATAACTTCCAAAAATAAAATAGGCAAGCAACGATTCGATTAAACATACCTTTTCATTCCAAAAATAAAATACTTGGATTCAAGTCAGTTTCTTACTGATGTAGCGTTTGGAAATTTTCAGTCTGGCCAACTCCAGACTTTACTCCAGAGGATAAATAATATTCAATTTGGTGTGAATGGACTCAAATAGGTTTTTCTCCAGAGGCTTTGTGAAGATGTCTGCTAGTTGATTCTTCAAATCAATGAACTGAATCATATACTCCCCATTTTGGACATGATTTCTTATAAAGTGATGTTGAATTTCTATGTGCTTCGCCCTTGAATGAAGAATTTGATTCTTAGTTAGTTTATAGCACTGGTATTGTTGCATTTGATTTCGGTACACGATTCTTCTATTCCAAAGTCTCTTAGCTGTTGTCTTATCCACAGAATTTGAGAACAATAGCTCCCAAGAGCCACATATTCTACTTATGCTGTTTAGAGTTACAGTACTCTGCTTTCTTGAGAACGAAGATACCATCATATTTCCTAGCAGTTGATAGGTTCCAGAAGTGCTCTTTCTATCCACTTTACATCCAGCTAAATCAATGTCTAAATATTCAAGAAAAGTAAAGTCTCATTCTTTTGGATACCCCATACCCAACTTTGGAGAAGTTGCCACATATTTAATGATGTGTTTTGCAGCATTTAAATGAGATTCTCTAGGATCAGACTGAAATCTAGCACATATGCAAACACTAAACAAAATGTCAGGTCTAGATGCAGTAAGGTAAAGAAGTGAACCGATCATACTTCTGTAAAGCTTCTGATCTACTTTCTTCCCTTTTTCATCCTTGTCTAGCTTCGAGGAACTTGACATAGGTGTCTCTGTCTTTTTACAATTCTCTAATCCAAATTTCTTGATCAGATCTTTGGCATATTTTTCCTGATGAATGAATATACCTTTCTTCAACTGTTTAACTTGCAATCCCAGAAGGAAAGTTAACTCACCCATCATGCTCATCTCGAATTCATCTTGCATAGACTTTGAAAATTTATTGCATAGATTTTCATTAGGAGAACCAAAGATAATATCATCTACATAAATCTGTACCAGTAAAAAATCTTTTCCTTCTCTCTTAATGAACAAAGTAGTATCTACTTTCCCTTTTTCAAAAATATTTTGAATTAGAAACTTACTCAACCTTTCATACCATGCTCGAGGTGCTTGCTTTAGTCCATACAAAGCATTTTTCAGTCTATAGACTGAGTCTGGCTTTCTTGGATCTTTAAATCCTGGTGGTTATTCCACATAGACTTCTTCTTGAATGAATCCATTAAGGAAGACACTTTTGACGTCCATCTAGAATAACCTGGAATTTTTATAGCAAGTAAAAGCAAGTAATAATCTAATTGCTTCTAACCTTGCTACTGGTGCATAGGTCTTGTTATAGTCTATCCCTTCTTCTTGTGTATATCCTTTGGCTA
Source organism: Eucalyptus guilfoylei (assembly GCA_016097605.1). Lineage (NCBI taxonomy): Eukaryota > Viridiplantae > Streptophyta > Magnoliopsida > Myrtales > Myrtaceae > Eucalyptus > Eucalyptus guilfoylei. The sequence continues at coordinate 4,133,894 of CM027861.1, forward strand.
CGAGTCTTGCTTTGTTCCTAACGACTTTTCCTTTCTTGTTCATCTTGTTCCTAAAGACCCATTTTGTCCCGATTATAGATTTACCTTTAGGTTTTGGAATCAGCTCCCAAACATCGTTGATGCTGAACTGTCTAAACTCTTTTTGCACGGCTTCGATCCAGCTTTCATCAAACAAGGCTTCATCTACACTTTTTGGTTCTATCTAAAAAACAAGTGCTAGAGCACTCGACTCTTCTCACCTTTTGGATTTGGTTCGAATTCCTTCATCAATGTTGCCAATGATAAGTTCTTTTGGATGACTTGACTTGTGCTTCCAGTTGCTGCTTGATTTGAAAGTCTGAAGATCCTCTGCTTTGGTTGAAACTTCTCGATCTGTTTGTTGCTTTTCTCCAGAAGTCTGAACCTCTTCGGGGGAAGTAGACTTTGTAAAGTCTGAAATAGGTTCAGACTCTTCAAGTTGAGTCTGGTCTGGTTGAGTCTCCACAAATTTGACGTTCATGGATTCTTCCACAGACTAAGTCTTTTTGTTAAAGACCTTGTAAGCTTTGCTTGTGATCAAATAACCAAGGAAGATTTATTCGTCTGATTTCTCCTCGAACTTTCCAGATCGATCAATAGGATTCTTCAGAATAAAACATTTACAGCTAAAGACATGGAAGTAAGAGACATTTGGCTTTTTCCCTTTATAGACTTCATATGGAGTTTTCTCCAAGATAGTCCTCAAGAACACTCTGTTGATGATGTAACAAGCTGTGAAAATTGCTTCTGCCTAAATCGAGAGGATATATTGCTCTCAATTAAGAGGGTTCTGGCCATCTCCTGTAAAGATCTGTTTTTCCTTTCCACAACCCCATTTTGTTCTAGAGTATATGGAGAAGAGAAAACATGCTGAAAACCAAATTCATCGTAGAACTTCGCAAAGTCCCGATTCTCAAACTCACCTCCATGGTCAGTTCGTATGCTTGAAATAGCATAACATTTTTAATTTTGAACCTTCTTTGCAAACTTTGAGAAATAGGAAAAGGCTTCAGACTTACTTGCCAGAAAGTAAACCCAAGTGAAGTGAGAGTAATCATCCACGATTATTAGGCAATATTTCTTTCCACCAATACTCTGAGTTCTGGTTGATCCAAAAAGGTCCATATGCAGAAGCTGCAAAACTCGATTGGTAGAAACTTGATTTACAGGTTTAAAGGTACTTCTAACTGGTTTTCCCAAAACACATGGAGTACATAGTTCTGACTTTTGATAAGCTAGGTTGGGAAGACCACGAACAAGTTTCTTAGAAGAAATCTTGGCAATTTGCTTCATGTTGACATGACCAAACTTTCGATGCCAGAGACTTGCTTTATCTTGAATAGATATAAGACATTGAGAACTTTCTGGGTTTACATCCAGAAGATAAATATTCCCATGCCTTCGCCCAGTGAAAAATTAAGAGAAGTCTTGACTCGTTCTAGAATAAGAACCTTCTTGGAAGTTGATTTTGAATCTAGTGTCACAAAGTTGGCTTATGCTGAGTAGATTGTAGTTTAAACCTTCCACCAAAGAAACATTGTTGATAGTCAGGCTTCCAATCTTCACAGTTCCACAACCTACAATTCTTTCTTTGTTGTTTCCTCCAAAAGAAACTTTTCCTCCATTCAGTCTAACAAGCTTTATAAAGCAGCTTGAATCCCCTGTCATGTGCCTCGAACAACCATTATCCAAATACCATTTGATCTTTCTCTTAATAGTGACCTGCGATCATAAGAAGAACTCAAATTTTCTTTGGTACCCAGATTTTCTTGGGTCCAAGAGATATAACATTAAAAAAGGTCTTTGCCCAATCCTTCTTAACATCTCCAAACTTTGGGACATTCTTTCTCAAAATGTTCTGAGTTGTTACACTTTGAACATTTGAGTGCATTTCGGCCAACGGGTTTTATAAAAACTCTTTGAAAATGATTTTTATAAAATGCCTTTGTAGGTCTTTGTTTGAGTCTCTTTTTTACTTTGGGAAAATCAATCAATGGAATTGTTTCAAGTCATACCTAAACCAGATTTGTTAAAATATGGTCTTTGTACTGAAATAATTTTCTCCAATTTTTCAGATCCTTTTGAAAATATTTTTGAAATATTTGAAAGATCTTCTTTCAAATAGCATTTTCTTTAGCAAAAGAATCAGAATTTTCTTTCAAATTAACAAAACTTTTATCCAGACTTTCAAACTTTTCTTCCCAAGAAATTTCCTGTTGCTTGAGTTTAGAATTTTCCCTTTTTAGTCCAGAGATCCTTTTAAGAGAGGTTTTGAGACTAAAACAAAGTTCTTCTTTATACTTCGAGACTTTAACATGAATTTTTAAATTACTAACCTCAAGTTCTTTCTCTGAGTTTGAATCAGAGTCCGTTTCTGATTTTGAGTCTGAGTCGGAATGAGCCATCAAACAAATGTTGGCGTATTCTTCTTCACTTTCCTCGCACTTAGTGTCACTCCATGTTTAAGCTTTGAGAGCCTTCTTGTACTTCTTAGTTCTTCCTTTCTTTTTCTTCAACAAAGGACAGTTAGGTCTAATATGCCCATTTTTTCTTGCATTCGAAGCATATTACATCTTTGTTGGTTTCGTTGTCCTTAGTTGCTCTCTTTTGGAAATTTTGCGTGCTTTGTTTCTTCCAGTTGAATATTATTCCATTTCTATTTATTTTTTTGAACTTTTTGATCATAAGTGCTAGCTCCTCATCATCCATATCGTCATTTGAATTTGTATCATCAGAATCATCGTTAGATTTTAAAGCAATTGACTTCTTACCTTTTGGATCTTCTTCCTCATTTATCTACTCCACTTCATATGATTGAAGTGTGCCTACTAGTTCGTCTACTGAAAGAGGCATAATCCTCTGGGTTTCTGTAATTGACGTTTTCACGTGATTCCAGTCTTTGGAGAGTCCACGCAGCAATTTATTGACCTTCATTGGTCTTCAGATTGGCTGTCATTGATATGTCAATCCATTGATATGCCAATCCATTCACGATTTTAGTGAAACGACTGAATATATCAGTGATAGATTCTCTAGGCTTCATCTTGAAGGCTTCATATTGTCTGAGTAGAATATTGATTTTCGTTTCCTTTACTCAATTAGTTCATTCATAGGTAACGTGCAATCTGTCCCAAACTTCTTTCGTTGTTTCACAAGAAGAAATTCGGTTATACTCAGTAGGAGATAGAGCGCAGTATAAAGAGTAGATAACTTTAGCATCAAAAGCATGTCTTTTGGTTAATTCTGCTTGTATTATTTCGCTAGCATCTACAACTTCTTTTCCTCTTTCTGAGGTTGATGTAACTTTGGGATTGATCCCTTTTTCTACCACATCCCACTCTAGGGGATTTTTCGATCTTAGAAATGCTTTCATCTTGTTTTTCCACACATTGTACTCCTTTCCATCAAAGTGAGGAGGTCTGGTGTTGCTTCGACCTTTAACCAATCCTGAAGCCAAAATACTAGCCATAGATCTTTAGCTTAGAAGTAAAAACACTTTAATGAAATAAGCACACTAGCTCTGAGGTGAGAACCTTCGCATTTATGAAATTCTTTATAGATATAGTGGGTGTGAAGGCAATAATTGGGCGCATACTGTATTTTCGTGCAATTAAATGATAATTTGTTCTTTTTGTTTTCTCTGTTTTGATGCTACAGATACATAATGGTAGTGAAGGTTTCAGACTCAAGTGGTGAAGCATGGCTTTCTGCATTCAATGAAGAAGCAGAGCATATCATTGGGTGCCCAGCTGATGAGCTCAATCAACTCAGATCACAGGTAAGCCAAGAACAAACATATAAAGGTTAATTAATCAGTGGGTGCCCAGCTGATGTGCTAATGTCGATATCAATTCTCGACGTTGTTTCAGGAGAACGAGGAGAACCCATATCAGCTAATGCTGAAACAAGCAACTTGGGTTCCTCATCTTTTCCGGGTCAGCATTGCTCAGCATGAGTACATGGGCGAAAAGAGGCAAAGGATAACAGTGAGAGGAATTGCTCCTGTTGATTTCGCTGCAGAGTCTAGATTTTTGCTGGAAGAAATATCGAAACAGAAAGCTTCTCAGTAGGCTTTGGATGGGTTTTGTTGTCTCTAACTATATGTTGGTTAATCTCTCCTTGTCGAGTGGGGACTACATTTGGGATCCTCTTCTTTTGCTTGTATATGGCTTTCAGGGTTTAGTAGAAACAGGCGGCTTGCTGCATCTCTAGACTTGCTTTAATAGTTACAACATGTTTATGTCCATAATCTCACTTTGCCATTGAAATTCAATTTGCGAAATCTGTGATCGAAGTTAGTGATTCTTCAATTTCCTGACATGAGATTTTAATGAAGCTTGGTGACTGTCAAATATAGACTGAATTTGAACCAAAACAGAACTATGGGATGTACTGGCTCGATCAGCACTGATCCATGTATCCGCCACAAAATAATTATTCTACCTCAAACTCAAAGAGGCTAGAGCTAAGTCAAAACATCTGATCTTCCCAGTAGTAATTTCCTATCGAAGGGAGCTGCAGTTAAATCCAAGGTTGCATGTATCACTAACAGCCCCAGGCTAGTGTAACATCAAATGGAGAAGGTATCGATGGTAGTATAATGTTTATAAATAAGTGCGTTGGAAGTCTTAAAATTTATCATTAAAATATAATTTAGTTTTAAAATTTTCAAAAAGTGCAATTAAGTTTTAAAATTTATTATTAAAGTGAAATTAAGTTTTAAAACTCTTAAAAAGTGTAATGAAATCTTAAAACTTATTAAATTGATTAAGTCTAATTTTTCGATAACATTTTTTCAAAGTTTTAAAATTCAATTGCACTTTTGTGATAAGTTTTAGGATTTGATTACATTTTTTGAAAGTTTTAGTATTCAATTGTATTTTTATGATAAGTTTTAGAATTTAACTACACTTTTGAAAGTTTTTAGACTATTTTGCACTTTCATGACAAATATTATGACTTGTAATGCACTTATCTATAATGTTTAACAATAGATTGCCAAGACAGGAATTTGTGAGCTCATGTATTTCTGGACCATAATATGCTCTCCTTCACCCTTTTGATACCCTCATCTTCAGTGTCGCGTTATTCTCTTTTTGAAGCCAGAAAGAAAATTTTATTTGCACCGAGATCAACATTTCTTTACAGAGAAAACAAGTCTAAAATGGTCCGAAACTTAGCAAGAGAAGGCATAGACTGTAACAAAATGACGTAGAGCTACTCCGGACACTCAACAGCTCATTGGAACACCCAATAAATCTACAAGAGAAATTTCCAAATGATGACCATAAGCCGGCGGAACGAGGGCTAAAGTTTTATTCTTGGCATATGATGACCATGTACAGTTGTCCTCGCCGCTGCCGCCCCCGCTAATTCATTAGCTAAACTTTCATTCCACGCAGAAGCACATTTTACTCATCTAACAAATATAAAAAAAAATGGTGCATCACGTTGATGACTACCTACCACATATATTTCATACCCTCTCATAGGAAGAGACCATCACAGCAATTTTGTGCAATAGGGAAGTCTCGTTAGAGTCTTTTGAACTGAGAGGAGAGGTCCACTCCTGGTAATTGTGTAGACTGCCCGTGAAATCGGTGAAGAGCCCATCAACTCCCATCTTGTGAATCCAGAACTCATATTCCTCATAAGGATCTTGATTGAAGTTGAAGTGGAGAAACATGTTCTCGTTCCTATAGGTGTAAGGGTGCACCTGAATTAAGCATCACCAAGATCAGATATCGAGATTACTGGTCACAATGATGAAATAAGCACTGACTGGATGAACATTATCATAAGAAACATCTGAGTCAAGTGAATTTGAAAGGACAATATGTATCGACCAAAAAATACGCTTTGCATGTTTGATATCTGATGAGAATTGGAAATAGAAAAACATTCAGTATATCCAATAAATTGTGAAAGTTGAAATACAATGTCTTACTCAACTGGTTGGTTTCGGAAGCTTCTTTTGCACACCCAAAATATGAAATCACTCAGAAAGTCAGACTGGGGAATACTTCTATTGCAATCTAGCATTCAATTATCATACATGGTAAATAATCACCTCTAAATTGTGTGCATGTGCTCGGGCAACAAGATCAGTCGGCGGTTGCAGATAATTGTTCACAACAGGAACCACAGTATCTTTCCAGGGTCCAATGCCCACTACATAGTTCTTAATAAAATCAAAGTATCCATCTGAAGTAATCTCCCAGTATGACTGCAGATTGTCAAAGGGCCATTCAGACAATTAGCAAACGCAAGTAGAAGTCAAATATGCTTCCATCTCACCAAAGAAAGGAAAAAAACAAAAAAAAAGAACAAGAAGAAGCTTCAGAACTAATTATTTGAGTAGAGGCCCCATCAGTAAACTCAATGGTGCACCAGATGAATTATGCATGCAGAGGTCCCTCAGTTAAATTAAGATGTGTTTGATTCAATTTGATCTAACCAAAATGACTTCAATAAGAAAAATGTTATATATATATATATATATATATTGAGGAATTGGTGACAGCAATGGCAAACACCTCTCCAAGATTGAAAAGGCAGCAAACTTACCTGGTTAGTATCCTGAGTCGGAACGGTAATGTCATCAATCAAGAAGATTTTGGGCAAATCTGTCAGATTTGATGCATACACAAGGGAAGTAGGAGCAAAAGACTGGATAAATGCAGGTTGCTTCTTCCATTCATCCGACAGATATGAACCCTTATATCCATACTTCTTAAGTGTCTTCACAAACATATCCTCAAATTTCTTCCCATTTGGCCACTTCACCTGTACCATCAGAGGAAGAGAAACTGTCATCTACAACAGCTGAACGAACTTACTAGGTTGCTGATGTAAAATAATTGATTATACCCACCTCAAAAATAGAAATTTTTTTAAAGGTACTGAAATTGTTATTAATTATTTGCGTGCAATTTCGCAAGTGCATGTTAAAAACTAACAATAAAGTGCAATATGTAGGCAATCGCTCAATGTTAAGGGTTCCGCATCTGTGGTGCCCTGCAACATTAAATTCTCATTCTTCTTTGAACCAAGGAAATGGAAAAGATAACATCTCAGTGATAATCAGCCAAATATCTTTTTTCTACCTCTCAATGTTGATGAGGCCAAATCAAAAGTGGTAAAAGTGGACTCAATTGCATCTTTACACTGTGGGAGATAGAGACTACGATGTCCTATCATTCAAGGGACAGCTTACAAGAGAAGCCACTCACACGTTCATTGATGAACACAGGGTTCTTAATCTCAGGATATATGCCGACAACTCTGGTTGCATCCAGTGCGATTGCAATGTACTCTTCAAAAGTAATAATTTGAAATTTCCCTGAAGAATAGAGCATGAGGAAGGTAAGAGTCATTCATTCCACCAGTTGAGAAGGATATGGAAGTAGTCTTAATACTGCTAAAAGAATATAAGAATTAGAAAGTTTGACTGATTTAGATAGCATGTTTGCTGTAAAAGGTTTTGAAAATTTCCCATGTCTAAAACTCAGACCTGATACATGCAACAATCTGAAAGTTGAAAAGAAAGGTATATAAAATCTGCAGTTTGGACAATGTGATTATCATCTTTTTCTAAGCACACTAAAGTGATATCCATCAAAGGGGATTCAGTTACAAATAATGGTAGAGGCAAGCAAACTATGGCCATGAGTACATTCAGCAGCAATCGAAGGATGACCTTAAAGATAATACTGTTCATTCAGAAAGCTAAAGAAAAGAATATAGTTTGGTCATCACATTTACAACATGAAATCTAATCGACGTAACGAGTAACCAACCATTATATTGTTGATCCCGGAATGGGTACCTCTGTCTCACCCTCAATGACTTTAGTTCTTTCAACGTGAAATCAACTGCATGTCAAGACAGTAGTATAAGCAGAACATAGCAAAAGGTGAAAATTCCTGTGAAAACACAGTTGAGGAGAAATCATTACCAGTAAAGAAGCCGGTAGTGTTAGCGTCTTGGACTACATAGGTTCTTTTACGGTTAGCAAATTCCTTGTGTTGAGCAACATCGGTTGTATCATCAAGAGTCACATCATGGAAACATATAAGAACACCATCTTTTGAGGATAAAATGTCTGTTTCAATGAAGTCTGCGCCCTCTTTAATGGCTCTCTGCAATCATCAGGTGACCCAAAGTTAGCAGGAATGGTTTTCACCTGACTGCAAAATCTACACGTATATCTGCAATGTTAAACTCAGGTAGATCAACAGACTAATGTAGAACCTCCAAAGAAAATGAAAATATGTACTGATCACATGGACCAAGCCTTAGACATAGGTATGCTTTCACTTTGACAACTTTACAATGTCTATCAGCATAGATCTAGAAGAATACTAGTCAGATCCAGAGTCAAATTCTTAATGTATCATTTGAGAACATAGCCTCGTCCATCTCTCTGCCAATAATTCAGCACATTTAATAAATGAAAGGTTAAACTCCGCATCATCACCATATAAGCAGCAGCAGTTTCTTCAGGAAGCTCTCCATTTGAACCTCGATGGGCTATATTATAAGGACGAGAGGTCTGTAGCGGTTGTCTTTCTCCTTCTGCCACTTTGCTGGGGAGAGGGTAGAAAGGCCTTGCAGCACTCCCCACAATGAGACATGAAAGGGCAAAGAGAATGAGACCTGCAAATATTTTCCAGCATCACCGACAGCTAAAAGAGATATCACCCAAAGACAAAATCAACATGACAGACGACAAATGCTCGTGTGTGTTTCATTTATTTTTCAATCAGAGTCATGCAATACTCGAGCAGATTATCATACAATTAAAATAGTTCATCGGAGTGTTATCTGACTATGGCTGAGTTCCCCATATCAGAGGTTGTAGAATAGAACAGAGAAAGCTTAATAAAAAGCAGCAACAGCAGCCCCAAAAAAAAAAAATCCTTGAGTCAAGCGGATTGAACACATTAGAACAAGGTTGCCAATTTGCTTGAGCATGGAATGCGGATTTAAATTCATTTCATTAGCTCTTCAAGTTGTGTTCTTGCCTTCTCCTCCTCTTTTGAAAACTGAAGATTCCTCGACATTAACACTAGCACATTCCTCCAATCAGTGTCCCCCCAAGTTCACGAACCATTTGATTCAACCGTCAACAAATGCATACAGTTATCGATCCGAATTCTCAAATCATCATAATCATAATTTTCCACGATTCCGCACAGCTCACCCAAGCCAATGCGATAAAACAAGAAAACAGACACGTGACCATCATCCTCTGGCAGAGAGAAATCAGCATCCCAAGCGAAACGAAAGAGAACCCATTCCTCACACGACTAAATAAAACCGAACCGATGCCAGTGCGCACCGATACGCTCGAGACTAAAGAAGGACAGAGAGCAACGGCAAGAACGAAACAAGGAGACAAAAAAACAAGAAACGATCAAAGCTTCAACATTCCAACTTACAGGCAGAACCCATGATTCTTGTCTCGACCCTGCCTTCTCTCTCTCACCCAGAACTCTCTCTCCACCTCCCTCTCGCCCCCCTCCGCGTCGACTGGTTTCGCTTTCTTGCACTCCTTATCTTGGGTGCCGTTCTTGCCTTATATACCGTCGACAGTCCCCATTTTTTTTTTTTGGGTTTCTTCTCGGTCCGGTCGTCTTTTAATAGGATTCCAGGATTGGGTTGGAGGACTTTTCGCCGCGGATCTACACGCGAGCTCCCGAAGCATATTCCCTCATCAGTAGGGGGGCACCCCAAGTCATCCATTCTTTTTCCCCACCCGGGACGGCTCCTCGTCTTTCTCAAGGATTGACCGACTAATCTTGGAAGAGTCGCTAAGCTCTCAAGGTAGCTCTCAAGGTCAACGGTTCGGGCAATGTCTCGCCACGTGTGGAGCAACGGGTGGTGCTCGGTCTTATCCGCATATGCTCGCAGCATCGGAATTCTTGGTTCGGGTCAACGCATTGCGTCCAGTTTTGGACTACTTTACATCAATCGTGAACTATAATGGCAATTGATTCATTGAACTGGGGAGGGAGAATTTTGGGGGTGATTCGATATTATACTCCCAGAGATCGGCTGCTTTCATTTGCAAATCAATCACATTCAATGTTACATCTAGTCAAAACTGAGCATGATTCTAAAATATTAAACTATCGCGAATGGACCGCTTATGAAATGCGGGAATTTACTTCTACAATTTATTTGTGGTGACATATTTGGCTACGTACATTGATAGCAACCTCCTTATTACATGGGCCACATGTGTACTAGAGGCAAGATGACGATAGCTTCATTGGTTGGAATTTATTATATCACGCGTTTTTCGACATTGATTCGGAAAAAGATGTGACATATCAAGAACATTAACAAATTTACCATATTGTACTGTTTGACATTAAGACACTTTTCAAAGCATAAATCTCCATTTTTAATGCTATTTTCACAGCAGAAATCACATTATGCTATTCGGTCGCTTTCGTTTGAAGTTACAAAGCCACTCTTTTGAGTTTTCCACTTGATTAAGTGATAGAAACAATCTGACCAAAAAAAAAAAAGTGATAGAAACAACATCGTGCAGACAATATTCGAGCATGTATTACATTGGCAAGCACAATAAATGATTTAATAAAGCCAGAATAAGTCATCAGAGTAGTCAGATTCAACTCATTCTGCTCGGCTCCAACCCCACGCTCAAGTAATGGAAGAAAATCCTGTCCCTACTCTTATTCATTTGATTTGGGTGTAATTTGGAAAGAAAGGCGACAGCGAAAGCATCGAGCAAGAGCATTTATTCCACTTGCCGTCGCGGATACGCGCATTTTCTCTCGCTAATGCGTGGACGACTCTTTCGACATCGATTTAAGCAAAATAGATATGATATACCAAAAAACATCACCAAATTCAGCACATTATGCTGTTTGACATTAATGAAAAACACACAAATATGACATAGTTGAGAGTTCTACTCAAGACTCTTTCCACAGCATAAACCAAAGCAATACAAAAGCTAGGGTTGCAAGAACACCCAACAAGGGTTTTATTACATAGAGACAGTATAAGATAACGGCATGCGGGAATCGAAATTAGATGAGTCTTTCCACATATATATGGATATAAGTTATTTACCCTATTAGACGGGTGGTGGTGGCGAACTGACAGTGATGTGCTTCATGGGGTTGGACCAATCGGTGTGGTTGGCGTGCTTGACGAAGTCGGTCGGGCTGAGGAACACGCCGTGGCAGAGGCACACGATGAAGATGTCGCCGCCCTTCCCGACCTTGTAGAGGAACCCATCCACCTTCTTGCCATCTGGCCCATCTCCTGTAGTGGTCACAGTCAGCAACTGCTTCATTCCTCTCACTCCATCGTCGTTGCTGTTCTTCTGATGAGCATTGTTGCTTTGAACAGCATTTGGAAGCCTAGGTCTCTTGATCTGCTCATCCGGAGAGGTGTCCTCAATCACGACGGCCGACTTCCCATTAGTCACCTTTGCAGCACTGGCTTTGGCATCTGAGTTTGGTTGGGGAGATGTCCATGGCTGTTGAGAGCTGGAAGAGCCTGTGCCTCGGGCGTGAGTGCTTGCTCCTATGCAAAAATGTTATAAGTAACAGAAGAAACTATAAGTTTTTCTAAGCTAGCTATTGTATGTATTTGATCGAGTGCGGTTGATATAGGTGAAGGAGGGATGAAAATGCATGAGTTGTTAGTAACAAACAAGAAAAAGAGAACAGCTATTGATTACAACCTCAACTGCATTAATCCACTAGAAGAGATTAAACGCTTCAAGTTTATGAACAGTTGGCTCAACTTGGCTTTGATTATGTCGATATCCTTATAACTAAGAATTACTAGCATATCCAATCTAAATGCATCGAGTTAGTCAGTCTATCCTTTATTTCATTTGTCGACGTGTGAATTGAGTAACATTGAGTTTAATCTAAGACATAAATTGATATGAGTACTAGTTGCCATGAAATCTAAGACATAAATCGATATGAGTACTAGTTGTCATGACACGATACGCTGACACCAAACTTCATGGGACATTAATTGTTGCACTATATATGTTCTCACATGGTTGGGCTGCTACAAATTTACCATAACTTTACCTAGCAGGTAATATTACCTAGTGGCGACTCGAGATTGCGTGATTAACCTAATATTCAAATTTTGCAACCTTAAACACCGAAATATCCAATAATCATTAGGGAAAATCACAAGTACTAATAGCCTCTTCTCAATTCCAAACTTCAAAGCTAAACACATTGGAATACATTGAAGCAGATTAGGATATAAATCAGCTTTACAAATGCATGCAAGTGAAAAGTTAAATTCAATAATGAGCAGCATCTTCTTTGGAAAATATATCAGGATCTATACAGTTAATTCATGCAAGCAAAATCAATCGAACACCTTCCTTTTTTCTCTGGAATAGTAAAGGGCTAAAAAAACGATGTGTACCTTCTAGTGCTTCTTTCCCAAAGGACTCTTCAGGGGCATTCATCTTCCCCACAGCCCAACAAAGCATGCGGTTCTCAAAATCCGAAGCTGCCCCTCCTGGCAGCACGATCGGCTTCGGCAGTGGACCTTGAGGCGGCTGTGCTGCTGCTGCCAGAAAATGAGCCCGGGGGGATGCAGTAGCCGCCGCTCTTGGCAGCGCCATCGACTTCGGCAGTGGACCTTGAGGAGGCTGTGCTGCTGCTGCCAGAAAATGAGCCCCGGGGGATGCAGCAGCCGCCGCTCTTGGCAGCGCCATCGACTTCGGCAGTGGACCTTGAGGTGGCTGTGCTGCTGCTGCCAGAGGAGGAGGAGGAGGAGGAGCTGGGGGGAATGCCGCAGCCGCTGCTCTTGACAGCACGATCGACTTCAGTGGTGGATGTTGTGGCGGCTGCATTGCCGCTGCCACTGCAAGAGGAGAAGCTGGCGGGGATGCGGCAGCAGCTGCCTTCTTCTTCGCCTCGGTACGTTCACGGGCCCTCTTCCTCAGGATGAACCTCCTGGAGGCCTCTAGCCGCCTCTTCTTTTGCTCCTCCACATCTGACCTGATTTCGTCCAAGTTATTATCGTCTGTGTTATCGTACGGAGGCAATGGTCGCTGCTGCGGCTGCAGTGGTGGCGGCTGAATGCCATTGTTGTTCTGAGCACCCGTTATTGGTGGGTTCACATTACTGACAGCGGTTGCTCCTGTTGCAGTCGATGAGAGCGGGTTAGCGTTTGGGCTCTCCTTGATCTCTTCGAAGAGTTCGTCAAAAGAGAGTCCAATGTTCAGGTCGAGCTGCTCTTCGGCCGGTGGGGCCATTTCGGAAAATCGGATTTCCTTAGGTGGCTCTTGAGAGATCCTCTGCATCAGATTTTGTGGGGCCCCATTGCTCAGCACTGAGGTGGTGTCGTTGACTTGATCGTCATGAGAGCAGTTCCCATGTTGATTTTTCCCCTCCATGATGTCGCCCTGTAAAAGAAAAGGATCTTGGAGTCATTAGATTTCGAATTATGGAGAGAAAGATTCTTCACTGTCAACCAAGATTTCATAGATTCAGATCTCGAGACCCTTTCGAGCTTAGAACTGTTAAGAACAGCGATGCATGAGAAACACAAAACCACGTAAAACAAGCGCAATATCTTACGTACCAAAAGGAGAGATGAAGGTGGATTATCTCGCGCTGTGACCGCCGGAGAAGCAGGCTTGAGATGACTTATCCGGTGAGCTCTCGCCTGGAGGAACCCGAAAACCAGTGTTGAAGAGAGAATGCTAGCCGACCAGATAGGGATTCTCGTACAAAAGCAACAGCATGTGCTGAAAAATGGCAAATGAGTGTTTTTAAGGATGCTTGTGGTGGGTTGAGTGTGTTTCCTTTAGAGGCGATAACACAGACCCTCTGGATGACACGTGGCGGGCTGTGGACCCTGGAATTTCGACAGTGGATGAGTTTTTAAGCTGTGTTTCTTCTTTGAAGCGATTTGAATTACACCTCATGTACTGGTTATGGCGCTTACTTGGTTAAGCAAAGCTTGTATTCAATTACTTTCCACGAATTCCGACCAACTTCCCTTTCGAATGGTCCGAAAGCCGTCGCAGCTCGCCGCATCTCAGGTGTTGGTGTGGCATGTTGAGTAGTAGAGACGCGTGCATTGCACCGCATTGCATTTTGCTGAAAGAAGAGAAAGATGATCGAGAAATTACCGTATGGACGACGTCACGAACATGAAAATCCAATATGGAAAATGGAATTAGAAACAAGCGACTCGCATTCAACACTTGATATTGCGGACCGGGATTCGACACACACACAGCATTATCCTCATCATAATGATGTTACCCTGATTTCTGAGCCATCTTTTCCCTTGGCTTACCAAATGAAGCAAGAGAGAAAATGGTAAGATGACTAAAGAGGCTTTTTAGAGTGCTGTTGCTTAGGACGGTGGAGCTAAGTTGGGGGTTCCAGATGCAAGACAAGAGAAATATGAGGCACTGAACAGCAAAGGGACAGCAAGCACTTACCAAGCTCGGAGAGGTGCAGGTTGTCTCTTTGGTGGCTCGTTGACAATTGTCGAAGTTTGCAACGACTCCATAACGATGTCTGCGTGAGGCTTTGACCTCCGCAACGTCACATCATCTCCCAGCAGTCAGCACCGGACAAGGTGGTGACATCGGTGGAACTAAAAAGGGAAAGCCTCTAGTGGTATGCACTGAAGAAAGAGGAGGGTTGTCCCAACGGCATCAAGCATTTCCAATTAGGAACAATTTTAAATTTCAGAATTGTTTGAACAAACATTATGCGAAAAATTTACAGAATTCTTTTCTTTTTTTATTAATTAAGTCAGGAATCGTCTAATATCGCCACGTACATTTGTCAAGGACGAGGAAATCTGAACCGTTGTGAATGATGACATGATGCTTTCGGAGTACCGAAACAAACTTTTAATGCGTGCATGTGTACACATTTACGAAATTTCCCTCGATTTAAGTTCCGAGAGGCGGTTTCGCAAGAGTCATCGCTGGCTCCTCCCATGCTATGACATGAACTAAAACAATCTTTAGAAGACTTTGTTTTGTGGTCAATCTGATCACTCCTATGTTTGTGCAAAGATTTGATGCAGCAATAGGTTTGGAAAACATATTTTTAAAGATGATTACTTGTATCGCATTCATTTGCAGATTAGTCATCAGATTAGTTAGATTCAACGTTGCATCTAGTTAGGGCTGAGCATGGTCTAGAGTGGCAAACTATTTCAAATGGATTGCTTATAAAATGCGAGGGTTTACTTTTGTAATTTGTTCATGGCAACCTTTTCGGTCAAAGGGTTCGCCGTATAGAGTGATAGTAGCTTCATAATCTCACGGATCACATATGTTTTGGCGGGTGAAGCCAAATATTATTAAGGGTTTTTTTTTTGGTCTTTTCAATTAATTTTGCTTTCAGGTTAAAAGGTACACTTTATATTAGTTGTGATTAGACCTTAGCCAACAAGGGGCTGGAAAAAAAAAAGAAAAAAAAAAGAGAGAAGAAAAAGTGAGTGTTTCTTGTGAGGATTCTCAATTTTTTTTGTGTCCTTATCTTGAGAAAAACTTATCATTGTATTCCTACTTGTTTCAAAGTCTAGTGAATTCACAGAGTGCCTCTGCGTAAAGAAGTATATCAGGTTTGGGTGAACTTCGATTGTAAACTTTCTGATAAGCTCTTTTGATTATGTTATTTCATTATTATATTTTGCCTTGGTGGATTGTTTGCTTGTGTTATTTTTTGAAATTGGCGGGCAATTCCTAACAATTAGCATAATTGAGAACATTGAGGATTTTTTCGGTGACACTGATTGAAAGCAAACAATATGGTAGAAGATAAAATTATAATTGATTAGTTCCATGGGTAGGATTTCGGATGGTGTAAACTCCAAATATAGGACTATCTTTATAAAAAAGATCTCTATGCACCACTTGAGGGTTGGAAACTCGAAGTCGTGGAAGTGGATCCAACAACAAAATCGATATGGAAAATTCTTGATTGAAAGGCATTAGGTGCGATTCATCTAGGGCTGGCGGAAAAAAAAGGACATCACATTGCGAAAGCAAAAATTGCAAAAGAAACCATGGACATTATAATGAATATATGTGAGAAGCCGTTCATATCATATCATCTTTTTTTTTTTTTGGTTGAGAAAGTTGGTTTATATGAAGTTATCTGATAAATGTTCCATGATAGAGCATATTAATAGTTTCACACAAATCATAGGTCGGTTGGAATTTGTAGGCATAAATTTGGATATGAAGGTCCGAGCTTTATTATTTTTATGTTCCCTTTCAAAAAGCTATAGCTTCACAACGGAGGGACTTTCAAACACCATGAAGGATGGTTTGACTCTAGATGAGTAGCATCATGGATGAAAAGATGTGAAGGAAAGTCTTAGGTGGAGACAAATTTTTCGGCATGTATATTTTCAATAGTACTATATTTAGGAGTTTACCAATTGGTTAAAGATACCAACTCTTATAATAGATAATCAACTCTTTCAAAATTTATCAATATTTATATGAAATCGTTTTCAACTTTTGTATGAAATTATTGGCTTTACTCTAATCAATTACAAGCATTTGATTGTTTTGTAATTGTGAATTGTTCTTATAATCTACCAACATATGAAGCCGTTTCTAACTCTTACATGAAATTATCAACTTTTATCTAGTAAGTTTAACACATTGGTAATTGACTCAATGAGTGGAGTGACACAACTAACAAAACGAGCCCACCCAATATTTTGTCAGAGGGAGGAATGTGGAATTTGCAAGAAAAGAAAAGGAAAAACCAAATAAAAAGGGAGAAAAATTTGATCCAATCATGCAAGGCAAAGGGGCAAAATGGCAACAACACTATTTTGGGGAGTGTAAAGCCCAAATTGGATTGGAAATAGCATGATCCTTTTTATTTGGAATGATTTGTTATCATTGCTTCTAGTTGAAATATTCCCACTTGGTAGGCCCACTGAAGGAAATAAAGAAACTTGGGGCTTTGCTAGCAACTTTATTGTCATCCTCTCATTTTCCATTAAGAAACACTAAAAAATGGCCTTTCTTACCATGTTGAGAAATGCAGAGAGATTCGTCTCGAAAAGCTAATCTTTCAAGATCGAGTGAATTGCAGGGTCAAAGAAATTTAGAGAAAATCCTCCTTTTGCTTGCCATTTTGAAGGATATTCGATTTAGTAGAGTCCACAGCCTAACATGGATGCATCTTTATTCATTTTCCTAGATGTTGGTCGTCTCTTTCGTTATAAAATAATGAAGTGAGAGAAACAGAGATTCTCAGTTTGGCGAGGAAATATTGGTATTTGCTTTTTCAAGTTTGGAGATAGCAACAATGAAGAAAATGTCATCGAAGGTTCTCAGCTGGTTCGTGGTTATCCTAGTAATCCTTATATTTGACCATGGTATGTCTTTACTATGACGGCTTAACGAATCTAGGATGCCTGTATAATTAACTTTTCAAGAATCTTGTAATTATTGACAGGTTGACATATACATCCATAGAAACCACATGTTCTAATATATTTTTGCATGGAAATAGTTTTACGTACCATATTGTCCGTGGGATAAGTTTATGCTAACCTACGTTCGTCACATTGATGACGAGATTTGCGTGGACACAAGAATGTTCTTGCCTAAGCAAGTTTGGCCTTGATCCAAACTGATCAAATGACCATGGTCATTGCTTTTTACATTGTCAAAGGGACATAATTGATCGCTCAGTTAACTAATAATCTCAAGTTACATGATATCATTCTGCTTTTTGACAGGGTTCCTCACCTTCAAAATCCATCTCATCGCTACAATAAGTTGTTTAAGTAATTCTCAAGTTAACATCATTTAGTTATATGACTCCATTTCTGCATCTTGCTTTGTGTGCCTTTTGGTGATTGTTTTAATTCATGTTGTTAGCAATTCGATCTAATTTGATCAGATGAAAGTTAACCATGCGAGGTTTTCATAACAGATGGTCAAATTGTGTGCTGTAGATACTATAAATCATTGTGCAATTTCTTTCTGTTGTTTTGCTTCTATAAAGACTAGGACTCATCAATTATGTACTCCCATTCCCATCTAGGTTTGGTGGGGTGCAGCCTTCAACATTCTGAAAGGTGTTCGAAGACAGACATTACAATAAACCAAGTCTTATTAGGCAGGAAACCTTCGGGGATTCCCATTTTCTTGGTTGAAGTTATGAACGAATGCTCGTCGGCGTGCACCATCGCGAACGTCCACTTCCACTGCGGCGAATTCAGCTCCGATAACCTGATAAGACCAGAAATCTTCAAGCGGCTCGACTATGACGACTGCTTGGTGAATAACGGGGCAGCCCTCTCCCCCGGTCAGGTCCTCTCGTTCAAGTACTCCACCACCCGTATGAACCCCCTCTCCGTTTCAAATGTCGACATCTCTTGCTCCACCTGATGAACTTTTTAATCTAAGACTATCAGTTTTTAGTTGTGTCGGTGTATTAGACCTAATGAAGGCATCGGCGACATGAGAGATTTTCAGATTCCTTCTGTTCTTTGGAGGACCGATCATGTTGCCCGGATTCTTCAAAAATAAAACAATAATTTATTGCAATTACCATTGCTATGTCGCTGTCACAAAATTTGTTCTTTTGTCATGTGTTTGAGTGTGGCTTTTGTTAACAATAGATAGCACTCAGCTACCTCTTTTTTCACATCTTCGATTCCAAGTTAAGCATATATACGGAAGAGAAAAATATGGGATTTCTATATATTTCGTTGTATTGATAAAGTGTATATGAGTTATTGGTTGATTATAAGGTAATAAGATAAATATAATATCAATTATAATCAATCAATGATATCACATTCAGAGAAGATATATGCATAATCACAAAAGATATGGAAAATTAAATAAATATTCTAACGGCGCTAACCATGGATATATGAACTGAGTATCGAATCTCTGTCAAGCGGGGGAAGAGAGCCTGTAATCAAGAAAAGAATCTTAATAATGGAAAGTGACTCTCCATAAACTCTGGGATTGCCATATCGTATAGTACAGCTCCAGGTGCATTTGCAACGTCAAACATCCAGAAAGCAAAGAAGTCCGGTGGGAGCACTTTAACATCTTGCTTTTCGATGCATGGTGCAATTTTATTATAATCAGCAACTTTATGAGTTCTGAAGGCGGTCCAAAGAAAAGAGAACCCATGGCAAATCCTTTGGTTTGTTAAGTTCAAGTTTCCAGATCAAGATCCACTTGACGCGACTGTGAATTTTGGCAATGCTGGTAGTATGTAGCTAAGGAGAAAATAAGTAGGGTACCTTGAAATGGCATTCCCAAACTCATTTTTAGGATGATCGAGGGTTACAGTAAGCTGAGTAACCAACTCAATTAATTGTAGTCAACTGTTGGAATAGTTGGTAAATTGGAAAAATTAGATAAACGTTGATATCTATAAGTAAATCAAACTAAGTTTTTTTCGAAACTTGAAGAAATTGTGATGGGTTTATACATTACAAAGGGATGAGAACGATTAACCAATGTTAAAAACAATGATGGCATTAAGGTTTAAAAACTAGATAGAGAATAAAGGGAGGATGTTCATGTTAAAACAGCTTCATTTGGGAAAAATTTAGAGATGATATTTGAGGGCACATAGCCCCTCACCTACAGCTAGCGGCTGCCAGCCCTCCCTTGCCGATGCTCAAGTAAGGGTTGACGGCTTGTGGGCAAAGCAGGGCAGGGGCGCCACCTCATTCAAGCAATCCAGTGAGTGCCTGTGACACCCCACAATGTCAAGTGAGACAAAATCTTTCTTCAATTATTTATTTTTCTTTTAAAAAAACTCGGAAGCATAATAAAACAATCACATTATTTGGTAACAGAAATATAACAAGTTTAAATAATCTACATGTGCACTTTCTTTTTAATGTGAATCTTCAAAGTATTAATACAAACACCCAAAAAGAAATAACGATGAGTCCGCTCATCTCCAATTCGTGAACTTAGCTGAGACAATGCTATATGATAGCACCCAATTAGTCCTAAGAAGAAAGTCGGATCAACTAGCGCCATTACACCCATATTAACCCAAAAACGAGCCTGTACGTTATCTAAGCCACTGTTCAACTCAAGTATTAATGACCTTTAGCATCATCACGTGACCACCATTGTCATGACTATGTGGACCATCGAATCCTCTCAATGGTTTTACTATCTCACCATTAATGTTAGCGTACCAAGCAATAGAGCGATGAGGGATTAACTCTTGTAGCTCTTCTTTACCCCCAAACAGTGGAAGTACATTTGATAGTCAATAATTTTACAAACAAATATCTAGGAGTTTACCGGTTGGTCAAAGATACCAACTCTTATAATAGATAATCAACTCTTTCAAAATTTATTAACCTTTATATGGAATTGTTTTCAACTTTTATACAAAATTATTGACTTTATTCTAATCAAGTACAGCATTTATTTGATTGTTTCGTAATTGTGAAGTGTTTTTATAATCTACCAACATATGAGGCCATTGTTACACGGAATTATCAACTTTTATCTAGTATGTTTAACACATTAGTAAGCAACTCCATGAGTGGAGTGACATAGGGCTAACTGGCAAAACAAGTTCACTTAATATTTTCTTAGAAGGAGGAGGAACGTGGAACCCGCAAGAAAAGAAAAGGAAAAAACAAATAAAAAGGGAGGAAAATTTGATCAAAGCATGCACGACAAAGGGGCAAAATGTTAAAAAAAGAAGAAGCTATTTTTGGGAGTGTAAAGCCAAAAATGGGGTGGAAATAACACAATCTTTTTATTTTGATTGATCTATTATTATATGTTTCTAATTGGAAAATTCCCTCTTGGTAGCCCCCTCAAGTGGATTAAAAGATTACAGGAAAACTTGGGGTGGAGGTAACACCGTTTCCCCTCCTTGAAAAAATATTGGGTGGACTTGTTTTGTCTGCAACTTTATTGTCATCCTCTTATTTTCCATTAATAAACACTAAAAAATTGGCTTTCTTGCCATGTTGAGAAATACAAAGATATTCATCTCGAAAAGCCAATCTTTCAAGATCAAGTGAATTGAAGGGTCAAAGAAATTTAGACAAAATCCTCCTCCTTTTGCTTGCCATTTTGAAGGAGATTCGATACAGTAGATTACACGGCCTAGCACGGATGCGTCTTTATTCACTTTCCTAAACATTGGTCGTCTCTTTGGTTATAAAACAATCAAGTGAGAGAAACAGAGATTCTCAATTTGGTGAGAAAATACTGATACTGCTTTTTCAAGTTTGGAGACAACAACAATGAAGAAAACGTCACCGGAGATTCTCTGTTGGCTCGTGGTTGTCCTAATAATCCTTGTATCTGACCATGGTATATCTTTACTATGATGGCTTAAAAAACCTAGGATGTCTATACAATTATCTTTTCAAGAATCTCGCGATCATCAATGGGTTTGATATATACGTCCATAGAAACCATGCTTTCCAATGTATTTTCTGCATGGAATTAGTTTTATGTGCCGTATTGTCCGTGTGATAAGCTTATGCTAGCCTATGTTCATTGCATCGATGGAAAAAGATTTGCTCGGACATGATAATGTTCTGTGTGCCTTTTGGTGATTGTTTTAATTCATGTTGTTAGCAATTCGATCATTTGAAGGAGTTAATTCAATCGGATGAAAGTTAATTATGCCGGATTTTCACTACAGATGGTCGAATCGCGTGCTGTGGATACTATTAATTATTGTGCAATTTCTTTCTGTTGTTTTGCTTCTATAAAGACTACGACTTATCAGTCATGTACTCCGATTCCCGTCCAGGTTTGGTGGAGTGCAGCCTCCAACATTCTGAAAGGTGTTCGGAGAGAGACATTACGATAAACCAAGCCTCAGTAGGAACGCAACCTTCGGGGATTCCGATTTTCTAAGTTGAAATTAAGAACGAATGCTCGTCGGCGTGCACCATCGCGAACATCCACTTCCACTGCGGCGAATTCAGCTCCGACAACCTGATAAGACCAGAAATCTTCAAGCGGCTCGACTACGACGACTGCTTGGTGAATAACGGGGCAGCCCTCTCCCCCGGTCAGGTCCTCTCGTTCAAGTACTCCACCACCCGTATGAACCCCCTCTCCGTTTCAAATGTCGACATCTCTTGCTCCACCTGATGAACTTTTTAATCTAAGACCATCAGTTTTTAGTTGTCTCGGTGTATTAGACCTAATAAAGGCATCGGCGACATGAGAGATTTTCAGATTCCTTGTCTTCTTTGGAAGACCGATCATGTCGCCGGGATTCTTAAAAAATAAAGCAGCAATTTACTGCAATTACCATTGCTATGTCGCTGTCACAAATTTGTTCTTTTGTCATGTGTTTTGAGTGTGGCTTTTGTTAACAATAGATAGCTTCCAGCTACCTCTTTTTTCACATTTTCGATTCCAAGTTAAGCATATATGCGGAAGAGAAAAATGCAGGATTTCTATATATTTCGATGTATTGATCAAGTGTCTATGAGTTATTGGTTAATTATAAGGTAATAAGATAAATATAATATAATCAAGAATTTCACACTCGGAGAAGATATATGCATAATCCCGAAAGATACGGAGAATCAAGTAAATATTTTAACATCGCCAACCATGAATATATGAGCTAAGTATCGAATTGAAAGGATCTTTCATCTCTCAAGTGGGGAAGAGAGCCTGTAATCTAGAAAAGAATCTTAATAATGGAAAGTGACTCCGTAAACTCACATTCTGGGGTATTGCCATATAGTAGAGTACAGCTCCAGATGCATTTGCAAGGTCAAACATCCAGAAAGCAAAGAAATCCTTCTTACTTTTCGATGCATGGCGCAATTTCATTATAATCTGCAACTTCATGAATTCTGAATGCGGTCCAAAGAAAACAGAACCCAAGGCAAATCCTTCGGTTTTTTAAAGTTCAAGACTCCAGATCAAGATCCACTTGACCAGACTATGAATTTTGGCGACTGGTAGTATGTAGCTGAGGAGCAAATAAGTAGGGTACCTTGATGATGGCATTCCCAAACTCATTGTTAGAGTGATTGAGGATTGCATTAAGCTGAGTAACCAACTCCGAATAGTTGGTAAATTGGAATAATTAGATAAACGCTGATATCGATAAGTAGATCAAATTAAGTTTCTTTCGAAACTTGAAGTACTTGTGATGGGTTTATACGAAGGAAAGTGTAGTTGGTAGACTGCATCAGAGTTACAAAGGGATGAGAATGATTAACCAATGTTAAAAACAATGATGGCATTAAGGTTAAAAAACTAGACAGAGAATAAAGGGAGGATGTTCATGTTAAAGTGACAAACGGCTTCACTTGGGTGAAATTTAGAGAAGATATTCGGTAAGTTATCAAGATAGCTTGTAATTCAATACGTAAACAAGAAAATTGGTATCTGCTCTAAACACCATCAAGTCAGGAAAATATTTTGAAACTTACTGATAATTATCAGCGAAAGCAATCGAACGATAGGAAAATCTCAATACGGTAAACTATAGATTTTGAAAATTATCTAATACGTGTGCCTTTTGGTGATTGTTTTAATTCATGTTGTTAGCTATTTGACTGTTTGACGGAGTTAATTCAATCAGATGAAAGTTAACCATGCCGAATTTTCACTACAGATGGTCGAATTGGGTGCTACGGATACTATCAATTATTGTCCAATTTCTTTCTGTTGTTTTGTTCTACAAAGACTAGGACTCATCAATCATGTAGTCCCATTCCCGTCCAGGTTTCGAGGAGTGCAGCCTCCAACATTCTAAAAGGTGTTCGAAGAAAGACATTACGATAAATTATAAACGATGCTAAGTTCGGAGTTACTCAAGCGTCACTAGATACCTTTGCCTTCAGTCACTATCCTTGTCCTCATTTTCTCCCCTTGCTTCCAACACTTAGCCAAATTTGGAGTAGCCAAGTCTTTGCTTGTTCCGTTGATCAACTTCGTTGAACACTCTTGAGCTACTCGTCCATGTCGATTCCACGTAATTGTCGACAATTCCTCTTTGTATATGTTGATTTTCATTTTTGTACAATTGTCAATTTTTTAGTAACTCGAAGCACTATCGACAATTAGTCTGCCTTGATCAACTGCATTTTGTCGCTCATCAATAGTCATTGAAAGCTATACACTATGGTTATCATACACTGGTCAATAACTATATCGTATAGTTAACGATAATAAGGGAAAATTCCAAATAAAAGCTCGAAGTGTTCTCATTTTCTCAAATAAGGATATGAAGTGGACATTATTTCAAGCAGGAGCTCAAAGTGGGCATATCAATCCCAAAGAAGATCTTAAAGTGGTTATAACTATTTCAAATAGGAACCTAGCCTCGTCGATCGGCAAACTATTTCGGCCGAGCAAAGATATTTTTATCAAAACACTAGTTAAATTTAAATTAAATTAGATTAAAAAAATTTTAGAAAAAAGGAAAACCATGAAAGGAAGGGAGCCCCTCCTGCCTATGGCTGCCAACCCATCAGAGATGAAGGTCAAGTGAAAACCATGGGAGAAGTAAAAGTAGAGGAAAATTTAGCGAGTGTGATAGGTGACAATCAAGGGGAAAGAGACATGTTGCAAAATAAGTTGATTTTGTCACTAGATCTGACATCAAAGGTTTTAATGTGAAGCCTACAAAAAGAAGCAGTAGGATGAGAATCAAGAAACTGATGTGGTAAGTGACAAATCTTTAGAGAACTTGTATTTGTCTGTAAAGTTTGACTTGACGATAGATAAGTGCTTTATTTACTTCAATACTTCTTTCCATTGCATCGCGCAAAGAGACATTTGTTCATTATACTAGTAGAAATTACAGGCTAATGGTTGTAGGAAATGACCACATGTATTCAATTGTTGGAAAATGAACTGTAATTGTGAATATCTAAGGTGGCGGACGTCTCGTTTTGTGTGAAACCAGGCATATTCTAGAGTTGAGGAAAAAATTGATCTAAACTACTTAACCAAAAAGGTTTGGTAATAACCTTTGGATGCGGAGAGTGGAAAATAACCTCGGGGTTAGAGTAGTAACAAAAGGAAAGCATATGGTACACTATACCTTCTCCAAGGAGACAATACTAGTGATTGGAAGAAGAATAACATGAGTACCATAACTTTCGTACAAAGCTCATTTGAGTGCCAAAACTTTTTTTTTTGGCTCACTAGAGTGCTATATCGGAGTAAAATCAATTACATGAGTGTCAATTCTGGCAAATCATCATACATGGATTATTTTTAATAATTTCCCATCCAACATGGATTTTTTTTTTTTAATTTTTTAATTTTTAAATTTTAAATTTTTAAATTTTGTTTTTCTTTTTTGTTTTCTTTAAAGGGTCGGAGAGGGTCCCCAGCGATGCTCACCCAATTGGGAGAGGACTACCTTACCCCTTCGTGGCCTTTCCGACCAAGGGCGAGGTTGTTGCGACCTCATCGGTCGGGGGCGAGGCTGCGAATTGTCAGATTTGGGCGAGGTGGCAGTGCCTGCAGTTGGTGAGGGCTTTCTTGGCCTCAACCTTAGCTAGTAAGGTTGTGATGCCCTCACCCAGGCCTTCGCGACCACATTAGGCGAGGTCCACCTTGCCCTCGGTCGCGGAGGCCCTCGCCAGATCTGGGTGATTGTGGGGGAGGCTGCCTTGTTTAAATATGGCTATTCATGGCCTCCCCCTTGACTGGTGAGGCTGTGACAGCCACGCTCGAGGTTTTTGTGGCTGAAGGCGAGGTGGCCCTAGCCTAGGGTGAGGGTTTTGTGGGAAAAAAAGGAAAAATAAAAATTTTTAAAAAATATAATTTAAAAATTTAAAAAATTGTCCACATCATCGTTGGTGAAGCCATGTAGGACAATTGGCTGCCACATTGGATCTTTGGGCTAGGCAAATCGCCGATGGCACTCAAGTGATTGATTTTTCAAATTTAGATTAAGATTGCATATAATTAATTTAAAAAAAATTAGGTGTCATGTCATGTCATTAAAAATCATGTCTAGGGTATGCATTTTTAATCAGCATTTTGGGTAAGTTTTTTTAGAGAGTAAACCTTAATAAAGTTGTAGTTTATTCTGTTTAATGTTAGTTATAATTTCTTACAATTTATAACTTCGTTTTATTGGATGTAATTTTATTGATTGTGCACCCATATGACTACCCTTTGCATGCTAGTAGCTTAGGTTAAAATCAATCAAGACTACTTGCAAAATATTTTTGAAATTATAATGAAAAGGTACCGAAAGTGCATTAAATTAATCTAGCGTAACCATGTCCTCGGATCTATTGAATCTCTGGTTCACA
Organism: Eucalyptus guilfoylei; assembly: GCA_016097605.1. NCBI lineage: Eukaryota > Viridiplantae > Streptophyta > Magnoliopsida > Myrtales > Myrtaceae > Eucalyptus > Eucalyptus guilfoylei. Next base: position 4,160,213 of record CM027861.1, read on the forward strand.
AAAAGTAAAGTATTCTCCCATACTTTACTTGCGTTTCTAATCAACCTTAATTGGTTAGTGGCGGCTCCAAATTGATTATAATTATATGTTTAAATGGATTAATTTCTTAGTGTCAAGTTATGATTGGTAGGACTTGGGAGGGTCCGTGCTAAGTCTTCGGACTTAATAATCCATTAGCCTTCTTTGAGTAATTCACCTTCGGGAAGGTAGAAATATCAGCATTGAAAGATAATAAGTTAAAGTTACAAAAGATTGATAGCTTGAAGAATCCAGCCGATATGTTCACCAAGGTAGTAGACACAAAGAAGCATATTTTCTGTACCACTATCGTTGGTATAACTCCATGTTAATTGATGAGGAGTATTATAGAAGCACAAATTCCAATTACTAGCTTTTGAAGGAGAGGGATGCAAAGTTGCTTGGTGCATTGGGTGTATTTGTCTTTAAGTGGGAGATTGTTGGTGGATGAAGCCAAATATCATTAAGGGATTTTTCTCTTTTCTATTAATTTGGCTTTTAGATTAAAAGCTACACTTTATATTAGTTATAGTTAAACGCTAGTTGTTAAGGGTTTGAAAATAGAAAGAGAAAAGAAAAGAAGAAGAAAAAGTGTGTTTTTCTTGTGAGGGTTTTCTATCTCTTTGTGATATAATCTTAAGAAAAGATCATCATCGTATTTATGCTTTCTTCAAAATTTAGTGGATTCGAAGAGTGCCTTTGTGTAGAGACGTAACTAAGGTTTAAGTGAACTTTGATGACAAATTTTTTGCTATGTTCTTTTGATTCTATTCCTTTGTCATGATATTTTGCCTAGATGGATTGTTCACTTGCGTTATTTCTCTGAAATCAGTGTGCAATTCCTAACAATATGTACTTGAGGCAAAATGACCATAACCTCGTTAGTCAGATTTATCATATCACGTGTCTTTAGACATTGATCTAAGCAGAAGAGATGTAATATGCCAAGAACATTAACAAATTGACCACATTAAGCTATTTGACATTAATGAAACACAAGCATATATAACACATTTGAGAGTCCTACTTAAGACTCCTTTCATAGCAGAAACCACATTCTGCTGTTTGTTCACTTTCATTTAAAGTTAGGGAAAAATATTGAAAAAGTCCTAAATTTATTGCATTTATACCAATTTAGTCATAAATCTTTTAATAGTGTTAATTTAATTGAGTTGGCACCAATTCAGTTCTAAACTTTTTAATGGTATCAATTTAATTCTAAATATTTTAAACAAGTGCCAATTAAGTCCTAAATATTTTGACTTGATGCCAATTCAGTCATTTTGCTAATTTTGGCTAGTTATTGTCGACTTGGATGCCGGATGGCTTATGTGGCATTACGACGCGATGTGGACAATTTTTAAAATATTTTAATATTTTTTCAATTTTTTTTTCCTTTTTACCCTTATTTCTTCTTCTTCTTCCTTTTGCCTTTGAATGGCCACTAGCCACAGGTGATAGTCGGCCACTGGCCAAGGCCGAGTGGGCTGGCCTTGCTTGGCCATGGCGAGGTTGAGCCTCGGCAAGGGCTCCCCTCGCCTCAACCTCGTCGGACATTGCCTACCAGCCTTGCAGGTCAAATCTGGCTAGCTTGACCCTCGTTGGGGCTTGGCCTCGTTGTGGGTTGATGAGGCTAGCCTACCTAGAGATGGTCAATGGCCGGTTAGTGACAAAAGGAAGAACAAGAAGAAAGGAGAGGAAATTAACAAAGAAAAAATAAAAAAACCAGAAAAAATAATTAAAAAATTGAAAAATTATTAAATTATTATTAAAATTGTCGACGTTAGTGCCGGTGGTGCCAAATAAGCCAGCCAGTATTCATGTCAGTGAAATCTGACCAAAATTTGCTGGAAGGAATGAATTGGCACCAAGTCATAAAGTTTAGGATTAAAATGGCACTAGTTCAAAAGATTTAAAATTAAATTGGCACTATTGAAAGGTTTATGATTGAATTGGCACAAACTCAAATTGTTTAAAATTAAATTGATATAAATGTAATAAATTTATGACTTTTTGGACACGTTTCTCTTTAAAGTTATAAAGCCACCGTTCTCCACTTGATTAATTGATAGAGATAACATCATGCACACGTTATTCAAGCATGTATTATGTTGGCAAGTGTAAATGATTTAATAAAACTAGTCTAAGTCATCAGATTAGTCAGATTCAATACATTCTGTCTGGCTTCAATCCCACTCTCAAGTAATGGACGACAATTTTGTCCCTAAACTTATTCATTTGATTTGGGTGTAATTAGGAAAGAAAGGCAAAAGTGAAAACATCGAGCAAGAGTATTTATTCCATTAGCCGTCGCGGAAACGCGCTTTTTCTCTTGCTAATGTATGAACGTGTCTTTCGACATTGATTTAAGAAAAAGAGAAATAATATACCAAAAAACATTAACAAATTCAGCACATTATGCTGTTTGACATTAATGAAAAACACAAAAATATGACATAGTTGAGAGTTCTAATTAAAACTCTTTCCACAGCATAAACCAAAGCAACGCAAGCTAGGGTTGCAAGAACACCCAACAAGGACTTTATTACACAGACTTGAGACAGTATAAGATAACGACATGCTGGAGCCGAAATTAAATGAGTTTTTCCATATATATGGATATAGACTAGTTACCCTATTACAGAGGCGACGGCGGCGGCGAATTGAACACAATGTGCTTCATGGGGTTGGACCAATCAGTGTGGTTGGCGTGCTTGACGAATTCGGTTGGGCTGAGGAACACGCCGTGGCAGAGGCACACGATGAGGATGTCGCCGCCCTTGCCGTCCTTGTAGAGGAATCCGTCCACCTTCTTGCCCTCTGGGCCATCTCCTGTGGTGGTCACAGTCAGCAACTGCTTCATTCCTCTCACTCCATTGTCATTCCTATTCTTCTGATGAGCATTGTTGCTTTGAACAGCATTTAGAAGCCTAGGTCTTTTGATCTGCTTGTCGTGAGAGGTATCCTCGATCATGATGGCCGACTTTTCATAGATCACCTTGGCAGTGCAGGCTTTTGCTTCCGAGTTTGGTTGGGGAGATGCCCATGGCTGCTGAGAGCTGGAAGAGCCTGTGCCTCGGGCATGAGCGCTTGCTCCTATGCAAAAATGTCATAAATAACAGAAGAAGCTATAAAGTTTTTCTAAGATAGCTACTGTATGTATTTAATCTAGTGCAGTTAATATAGGTGGAGGGATGAAAATACATGAGTTTTAGTAACAAACAAGAGAAAGAGAGCAGCTATTGTTATTACAACCTCAGCTACATTAATCCGCTAGAAGAGATTAAACGCTTCAAGTTTATGAGCAGTTGAATAAACTTGCTTTGATTATGTCGCTATAATTAAAAATTACTAGCATATCCAATCCAATTGCATTGAGTTAGTCAATCTATCCTTGATTTCATTTGTTGACAAGTGAATTGCATAACATTGAGTTTAATCTCAGATGTAATGGAAATGAGTTCATTTGTTGCCACGACACGACATGTTTACATCATATGTTATGTGACATTAATTGTTGCTCTATATTTGTTCTCACATGGTTAGGTTGCTACAAATTTATCGTAACTTTACTTGGCACGTAGTGTTATCCAGCAGTGACTGGAGACTGCATGTTTAACCTAATATTCAAATTTTGCAACCTTAAACACCGAAGCAACCGATAATTATTAGGGAGCATCACAAGTGCAAATAAGCTCATCTCAATTTCCAGGCTTCAATACTAAACATGCTTTAATACTTTGAAGCAGATTAGGATATAAATGAGCTTTGTATGTGCATGCAAGTAAAAAGTTAAATTTGATAATGAGCAGCATCTTCTTTGGAAAATATATCAGGATATATTTAGTTAATTCATGCAAGCAAAATCTTTCGAACATCTTCCATTTTTCTCTGGAATAGTCAATGAAGGGGAAAGAAAAACAATGTTTACCTTTTAGTATTTTTTTCCCATAGGACTCTCCTAGGGCATTCATCTTCTCCACAGCCCAACGAAGCATGAGGTTCTTCATGTCTGAAGCCGCTGCTCCTGGCAGCACAGTCGGCTTTGGCAGTGGACTTTGAGGTGGCTGTGCTACTGCCGCTAGAAATTGAGCCGGAGGGGATGCGGCAACCACTGCTCTTGGCAGCGCCATTGACTTCGGCAGTGGACCTTGAGGTGGCTGTGCTGCTGCTGCTACCAGCAGAGAAGGAGGAGCGGAGGGCGATGCAGTAGCTGCTGCTCTTGGCAGCGTGATCGACTTCGGTGGTGGATGTTGAGGCAGCTGCATTGCCGCTGCTGCTGCAAGAGGAGGAGCTGGCAGGGATGCAGCAGCAGCAGCTGCTTTCTTCTTCACCTCGGCACGTTCACGGGCCCTCTTCCTCAGGATGAACCTCCTGTAGGCCTCTAACTGCTTCTTCTTTCGCTCCTCTACATACGAGCTGATTTCGTCCAAGTTGCTATTGTCTGTGGTATGGTACGGAGGCAATGGTTGTTGCTGCGGCTGCAGTGGTGGCGGCTGAATGCCATTGTTGTTCTTTGGTGGGTTCACATTATTGACAGTGGTTGCTCCTGTTGCAGTCGACGAAAACGGGTTAGGATTTGGGCCCTTCTTTCTCTCTTCGAAGAGATCGTCAAAAGAGAGTCCGATGTTCAGGTCGAGCGGCTCTTCGGTCGGTGGGGCCATTTCGGAAAATTGGACTTCCTTAGGGGGCTCTTGAGAAATCCTCTGCATGAGATTTTGTGGGGCCCCATTGCTCAGCACTGAGGTGGTGCTGTTGACTTGATCGTCATGAGAACAGTTCCCATGTTGATTTTTCTCCTCCATGATGTTGCACTGTAAAAGAAAAGGATCTTGTAATCTTTAGATTTCAAATTTTACAGGGAAAGATTCTTCACTGTCAATCAAGATTTCATAGATTCAGATCTGGAGACCCTCTTGAGCTTAGAACTGTCAAGAACCGCGGTGCATGAGAAACACAAAACCACGTGAAACAAGCGCAAGATCTTACCTACCAAAAGGTGAGATGAAGCTGGATTATCTAGGGCTGCGACCGCCGGAGAAGCGGGCTTGAGACGGACTTATCCGGCAAGATCTCGCCTGGAGAAAAACCTGAAACCGGCGTTGAAGAGAGAATGCAAGGCGACCAGATAGGGACCAGTGCAAAAGCGAGTACGGCAGGTGCTGAGAAATGGCAAATGAGAGTGTTTCTGAGGATGCTTGTAGCAGGGTGAGTGTTTGTTGGTGTTTCCCTTTTGAGGCGACAACGCAGACCTTCCTGAACGACACATGGCGGGCGGTGGACCTTGGAGTTGCGGCAGTGGATGAGTTTTTAGGCTGATAGCGATTTGAATTACATCTCTTGTACTTGTTATGGCGCTTACGTGGTTAAGCAAAGCTTATATTCAATAGCTTTCCCCGAATTCCGACCAACTTCCAAAAAACCCCGGCAGCTCGCCGCATCTCGGGTGTCGGTGTGGCGCGTTGAGTAGCAGAGATGCGTGCGCTGCACCGCACTGCATTGTCCCAAAAGAAGAGAAAGATGATGGAAGGATTACCGGTACGGACGATGTCATGAACACGAAGACTCAATATGGAAAACAGGGTTTGAAACAAGTGGCTCGCATTCGACACTCAGATATTATGGACCTGGATTCGACAAGATCAGCATTATCTTCGCCATAATGATGATACCTTGATTTCTTAGCCATCTTTTCCCTTGGCTTACCAAAATGAAACAAGAGAGAAGATGGTAAGATGACTAAAGAGGTTTCTTAGAGCGCTGTTGCTTAGGACGGTGGAGTTAAGTTGACGGGTCCAGATGCAAGACGAGAGAAACATGAGGGAGCGAACAGCAAAGGGACAGCAAGCAGTTACCAAGCTTGGAGAGGTGCAGGTTGTCTCTTATGGTGGCTCGTCGACAATCGTCGAAGTTTGCAGCAACTCCGTAACGAGATGTCTGCATGAGGCTTTGACCCTTCGCAACGTTACGTTATCTCAGCAGTCAGCACCAGACGAATTGATGACATCGGTGGAACTGAAAAAGGGAGAGAAGCCTTTAATGGTTTGCACTGAAGGAGGGAGGGTGTCCCAACGGCATCTCTGTCGGCTTAGACACTTGCTAAGCATTTTCGATTACATAGAATTTCAATTTCCAAATTGTTTAATCAGACATTAGATGAGAAATTTACGATTTTTTTTGTACCTAAATCTCCTAATGAGAAGAAACGTTTGTTGTCGTCACATACACGACAAGCTAGCCCGTTATAAACGATGACATGACGCTTGCGGAGCACCGGAGCAAACTTTGAATGCATGCATGCGTACACATTTACAAACTTCCCCCTCGACTTATGATATTAACTTAACCAATCTTTAGTGGGTCAATATGAGCACTCTTATGTTTGTGTAGAGATTTGATGCAGCATTAGAATTTTTTTTTTAAATGTAAAATGAATAATTTGGAAAACATATTTTTTAAAATGCTGAGTTGTATCATTTTTGAATAATTAGTTAATAAAAATATTTTTACTATCGACGACAAGTTATACGTAACCATTTTTGTGGACGATGAATATATTTATTATTCTTTCATTTTTATAAGCGATCATTTTTAATAAAATGTATTTCAAATTATTCATTTTTCATAAAAAAGATAGAGTCTTAATCTTCAAATCGCCCGGATTGATGTGGGAGTAGCTTTGGAAAGAAGGCATTCTAAGAGATTGGCCCAAAAGATGAACTTTTTCTAAACTTAATGCTGTTAGTCTTGTACCCCTCGCATTACACGACTTGAATTTCGACTTTCTGTCCACTTACGCTCAATATGTAAATCAAACTGGGCCCTCAGTTTTCTGAAACACTAGACATGTCCATTCAAACTGGGCCTGATTTTCAAATGTCAGCATTTGATCTTACATGTTCTACAGCAGCGCCTATGCCTAAGTTTAACTTTCCCCGCCCATGAACAATGTGCATGACAAGATTTAGAGAGCTTTGGCTAATGTGACCAACACTATTTGAGTTTTAATGGCTAGAAGTGTGTAAAGGAACTGGGAACCGTCCGTATCGCCCAGAATCAGACCGGACCGCCCAAGAAGTAGTGGTTCCTAAGGGAATCGGTTTAGTTCTCGATTCCAATTTATTAAAACAAGTGGATACTGATCCGGTTCCCAGTTCCAAGTGTGGAGCCACCCACTTGGACTGGACTGATAATATTTAATTTTTAATTTAAAAAGATGAAAAATCCTAAGTCCCTAAGCTACTTACTAGTATTTATGTTTGCTCACTTATAACAAATTTGGTAAGTGTGCTATCTTACTTACACGCTTTCTAACATATTAATATTGTTGGTTCATTAGCTCTATCTGGGAGTATCTTTGATGAAGTGATTCCGTTGTGTAATTCTTTAGCATGGGTGAAGCTCGGTGGGACCGGTTTCATGGACCCATCTGAGAACTGGACCACCTGAGGACTGGACCGGATTGACGGTCCGGTTCTCGGGTGGATTCATAGAATTAATGGGTGGTGGTTCTCGGTTCTAATTTTTCAAAACCGGTCTTTAGTGGACGATTCCTGGATCTAGAATAGGAACTGCTCACTTGGACCGTGCTCACCTCTATTATTAGCAAAGTTTACGTTGTTATGTATGCAAACATGGGCAACTTGTGGACAGATACAAATGCAATGGATTACTAGAGAGAAGCAATTTTTCAAATCAACAAAATTGGAAGCACCAATGAAGACATTCACACAGATAAGCCACAGGCCACCTAGCAAACATTTGACATTTCCCCCATACGAAAATTCGAAAGCCCCTTTCACCCCGCACAGCAGCAGAAGTTGCAAGATCAAAGTTCAGGCCAAACCATAACCAAGTCAGCAAAAGCAGATGTGTAGATCTATCCAAACAAGTGTAATTTGATCCACTACACAGGGCATATAGTCATTTGCCTGTTGCAACTGCGTTTGAAGACAATTCGAAATAAGAAATGAATGAGCTTTTCAGTTCACTAAGTTGATCACCAGCATTTATCCACCCTCATACTGCCATGAGATCACCACATTGCCGCATAAGGATGATTGAGCCTGCAAACAACCCCACTGCTCGCAGCAAGTTCTGCAGAAAGAAACCATACGTCACTTGACTGAAAAATTAAAAGTGGTATGAACCGAGTAAAAATAAGAATTCACTCAATGTTCATAACCAACTTGCAGCAACATCGTAACATTCTCTCCCTCAGCCCATCTAAGTTTCTCAAGAAAAGAACAAAATTCTGTTCGAAATGCAGTCAATGCATGCTTGTTTAACTGCTCAACATGAATGCCACACCTTCCAGGTGTGCTGTTAAGCAACTGTACAACAAACCAGAACAATCACTAGTTCAGGCAAATATGCGGTTCTAACACACATTCAAGACTATAAAGAACAACTTTGGCAGGAGTTAGCATAATGGATGTCGACCTAATATGACATGAAAGAAGTTTTAAGCACAAAGCACATAACCAATAGAAGTGTTCCATCGTCCCCCATCACAAGCCCCTACAGAGGGACGATATAATGTGGCAGCGGACAGAAAATTCAATGAAGTCGTCCAAAAAATCTGAAGATGATCTCATTTTGGTTGACCATTTGACTACTCAAAGCAAGCAGAAACAATTTCTCACAAGTCAACATACTACTTCACTTTCGTGTAACTAATTCATCCCATTTTGGTCCAAGAAGAGGTGGAAATAAGAGAAAAGACCCAAAAAAGCACAGAAAAATAGGAGAATACAATTAGATACTACGGCCAAAGAAATTCCTGCAGATATAGGCCGTCAAGACCTCAGATTCTGAATCCGCAACCACAATTGCAATGATCACGATCCATTATTCTCAACGAAAAACACGCTACAGGGTTAGTCGCATTAAGAAGATAATAACAGGACACCAAGCAATAGCCATAGACCACGAGGGACTTGAATCAAACGAGCCCATTCAGAACAACCTCCCAACCCAACCCGACTGCCCAGCTTCCCAGTCCCCATATCTTAATCACGACAGCGAAAAGCTCAACCAGAAAAGTTACAGCAATGCAGCAAACACGTATAGTCTCTCAGCATAGTTCGATCGCACAGAGCCTCCTAAATCGTTATATAAATGCGAAAACCAGAAGCAACCCTCTTCAAGAAACGCATTCACCAGTCTGTCTCAACTCGCATCTACAACCTAAGAATCCAAAAGGACAGACCCCCTATCATTCTTGTTCTCAGACTACAAAACTTAAGACCATTCTCGAGCCTGGTAAAACAGAAAAGAACAGGAATGCGAGGGGGAGAGAGAGAGGAGACCATGTTGGAGGCCCAGTTGGCGTCGTCGTGAACCTGGGAGCGCCAGAAGGCCTTGAGCTTGTCGAGCGACACCACGGAGTCCGCCATTGATGCGCCTTCGAGAAATGTACAGGGCGAGCCGAGAGGGACGGTGAGAATCGGATGGGTTTTCTTAGGGTTTTGAGATGCAGAGAACCTTAGGGACTTTGGGTTTTAACTATATATATTATGCATATGTGTAAATTAAAGGGAAGGTTAAATTTTTGAATATGTACATTCATATTAATTGTTTTTTAAAAATAATTTTCACAAATTACGAACATTAACTTTATTGGTAAATTAAAAGGAAGCTTAAATTTTGTTTTCAATTTTAACCCTCCTTCATATTGAAAAAAGGGATAACATCACTGTTTTCAGCATCATTGTATATTTACTATGTGATGTTCGATTTGACTCGTATCAATGACACAACCTAAATCTCATGATTCAACCATAACTTGTGCTTACGAAAGATAGGCAGCTTTTGGATTGTCGGGCTATCGTGCTTGGGTGATATTCGTTGATTGGACTTTATTGCACCGTTTTAATCATCGAAACAGATCTCGATAAATTAATAATGTGTAGACTTAACCGTCGAGGAAGCGAGAATGGGCCTGCTTGGGCCCAGCTCGCCTAATAGGCAAAATGGACGGGCACGAACAAGCAATTTTTTTCTCGGTTGCTAAGATCTTCCTAAATATCGATTGATCACATGATAACCAATGTCCCGTGTTTGGAATAAGCATTGCATGCACGTCTGTATCAATCATCAGATCATGTGGTTCCTCAAGTGAGGCCTGCACTAGGGGTGAGTATGATCCGAGTGGACAGATCCCATTCTAAAATCGAGACTGGCCTACTAAGGATTTGTTCCAAAATTGAAACTGAGAACTGCCTGTTAGTTTCATAAATCCACTCGAGAATCGGACCGTTGGTCTTGTCTGATTTTCGAGTGGATCCATAGAATTGGTCCCACTAAGCTTCACGCCCTCGATGTAACATTTCCAGTAAGCCAAAGTAAAGCGAAAAATAAGAACTTCCCTATATTTAATTGCAAGTTAGTAAAAACATTGGGCTCATATTGAAAGTTAAGAGTTAAAGTCATGAGTCGATGGGTATTGAGCTTGAGAGTTAAGGTCGTGAATGAGAGTTGGAGAGACGATTTAGACGAGGTGAGAGTGAGATAAGACAATCACTCATCAATGGGTGTTGAGCTTCATATTAAGAATTTTAGGATTTTTATTTTAATTTTTAATTTTTTTGGTTAGAAATTTTATTAAAAAATTATATATACTTTGTGCTGTGGGTGCGTGGGCGGTTCCATACCTAGAACCGGAACCAAATTTATACCCATCGGTTCTAATGGGAACAAGACTAGTTCCAGTCCGGTTCTGGGTAATTTCCAATTTCTTTGCACACCCCTAGCCCGCACCATTCAATAACGTAAATGGAGGGAGTTCACGTACTTCGGATGGTTTGCAAGCTGATCCACGATTTTTTTTCCCTCGTGAGGAGTGGTCATCATTCATCGAGTCTTGAGTTCCTCGATTGATCGTCAGGCAAAATTCAACGGGAGAAAGAACAGTCACTCAGATCCTCAACTTCACATGATTCTGAATTTACATATCGAGAAGGAAGATTTTGGTGGACGCTGGAACAATCTGTAGCACCAAAATTTCACGGAGGGTCGCTCTCTCCGGCGACGGAGTCGCGGCGAGAACCGAGCCTCCGTCTTCTTCTTCTGCATCCTTGCCGCTGCTCGTTCGATCCATGGCCACTCAGAAACCCTTGCCTTCTGCTTCCAAGACCGATGGCTCCAGAAAGGTCGGTGCAGATCGCCTTTAGAGAAATCCGAGATATTTGAGAGAAAATTGAATGGAGGAACTTGTTTTTTTTTTCCATTGAAATTGTGCTTTCAAGAGACCTTAGTCACATGCAATAAAAAAGTGGACCGTAAATTAATGGAAAATGATACTGCAGGCGTCACAACTTTCACTTCAATGAGGAACCGTCTTCCTTGAGCAATTTCCATGAAATATATATACCTTTTTCACAAAATTTTCAGTGAAACATTTCATTCTCGCCAAAAGTGGAACTCATTTTTCCTGATGTAAGCTCGTTGTTTACCGTCCATGGAAAACATTTTCCCTAATTCGATTGGTTTTTTATCATCTAAACACTAGAAAGTTGGAAAACAATTTCTTGGAAATAATTTTCCTTCAAACAAATGGATCGTCAATTAATAACATGATACCTGTTACTTGATTAATGGATCGAAAGATGATTTTGTTAATGCCCATCTGCATGCTACAAAAAGCGCGAACCTGCAAATCGATCCATGTCAGTCCACAAGCTACACCGAGAAGTTCAGCAGTCGAGTCGTTGCGACATGCCAGGGTTCTTCAGTGCCTACCGCTTCCCTCTCAATTGCACTGGCCGTACGCAGCATCCTTAACTTTCAAGATCGAAGTTCGTCTTTCCGGACTCACCAAACACGCTATGCCGACTCTATGGATAGAAACGTTTGGCCACATATAAACAGGAACAGAAGCAGTGTATGCTTCTAACTGCAGCAACTTTGGAAACGGCATCAGCAAAGTCCCATGGTGAAAGATGAACGATGACTAGGGATGTCAAAAACCGAACTAAACCGAACTGAAAAATTCGATTTTTTTGGTTTGGTTCTTATTCAGTTCAATTCTCATTAAAAACCGAAACTTTTTTTTTAATCAGTTCGATTTTTATCAGTTTGGTTAACCAAACCAAACCAATAAAATATAATTTTATTTCCTTTTTATTTTTTTATTTTATTTTTAAAAAAATCGTTTTTTGATTTTTTTTTTCAGCCGGTGATTGGCCAATGAAAAAGAACAAGAAGAAAAAAAAAAAGAAAAGGAAAAAAATTAAAAATCGATTTTTTTTTAAAATAAAAAATTTATAGAGATGGGTGTATGTAGGGAAAAAAAAACACAAAAGTAACAACCGAAAAATCGAACTGGGATTTTGGTTCGGTTTGGTTTCGGTTCGGATCGGATTTTTGGTTCGGTTCAATAAATTTTTTTATTGGTTCGGTTTTTAAAAGAAAACTGAATCGAATTGAACCATTTACACCCCTAATGATGACAATGATGGCTGGCGAAGAAGTTGCTGTAGAGGAATAGAGATGTGCAGCCAATTTATTATTGAACTGTTTGTATCAAGTGAACTCCCAACAACGGGAAAAGCACAAAAAAAGTCATAAACCTATGGCATTTATACCAATTCAGTTATAAATTTTTTAATTGGACCAATTTAATTCTAAACCTTTTCATTTTGATATCAATTTTGTTTTTTCAGCCAATTTTGGCCGACCGACGCCGACGTGGATGTTGACCAGCCGTCGAGTGTTGACATGGAAATTTTTAAATTTTTCTCTGAACTTTTTCCTTTTTTTTTCCCCCCTTTTCCCCTTCTTTCTCTTGGCCTTCTTCTCTTGCAATGGCTAGCGAGCCTTCGATGGCTTACCGACCACTGGTGAGGGCTGTAAAGCCCTCATCGGCAGTGGGCAAGGGCCATGACACTTGCCTAACACCGCAGGCGAGGTGGCTTTGCCCAAATTTGGGTGAGGTCAGCCTCACCTTGGCCTAGCTACGAGTGATAGCGCCTAGCCAGTGGTTGGTGAGGCCATGGTGGCCTTCACCCGAGCCTTGGCGAACGCCGCCATGGCCTTGCCAGTCGCGAGTGAGGCTCCCTTTGCCAGTGGCTAGGCCATGCCAAGGCTGGCCTCGCCTAGACCTGGGCGAAGCCACCTTGCCTGCAGCCTTGGGCAAGGCTAGGTGAGGGCCACGAAGCCCTCACCGTCGGTGGGGAAGGGCCGTAATTCTCACCGTAGGCCAGCCAGCCGCTAGAGGCTCGCTGGCCACTATAGGAGAAGAAAGCCAAGAGGAAGAAGAGGAAAAGGGGGAAAAATATTTACAAATTGCCACGTCAGCGTTCAATGGCTAGCCAAAATTGCTCGGAAAGACTAAATTGGTATCAATGTAAAAATGTTTATGACTAAATTGGTCAAATTAAAAGATTTAAGACTGAATTGATACTAATGTTATATGTTTAGGATTTTTTTGATACTTTTCCCCTAACAAGTGCTGAGTAGACAAGAAGAAAGCCTTTCCAAAACATAAGAAGATCATATATTTATATGGAATAAGTGCATTTGAAGATTTAAAATTTATCACAAATGTGTAATTAAGTTGCAAAACTTGTCATGAAAGTACAATGAAGTCCTAAAATTTATTAAATTGGTTTAATTAAGTTCTTCCATTGATTGCACCTCGTGAAAGTTTTAGAATCTATCAAATTGGTCTAGTCAAACTTTACATTGTGATTTCATTTCTTAATAATCGAGTCGAATCAAGTTTAATCCCAAGCAGATACACTACATCAAGTTGAGCTCAACCATGGGGACGAGAAACCGAATTTCATCATTCTCACAGTTCCATAGCAAACTGTCAATTTCAAGTCCAATTTTTGGATCAATAAAGTACTTCAAATCAATTTATCGCTCGATTGCATCTTTTTGGCTTTTTTTTTTGTTAAATGAAATACCTTATCTTAGACTCTTAGGGGAACTGACCCCACTTAAGCACTGTTGCTAGTTCTGTCCCTGCATGCTAACAAGTATGACGCGAGTAGTCCTCAAAACTTCGTAAGTCTCTAAAACATGCACAAGTCCAATGAAAGCATGATTCCTAAAAATTTAAGAAAAAGTTTCAAAAAGAAATACCATGATTAAAACTATGCAATCAAAGCAAATAGTTATACATATCGACTGATGTCTACCTTGTTTAATCCCTTCGTCAATGTATGCTATATACAAGAAAATAGATCATGGTTGTTCTAAATTCCTAGAAAAATATGGTGAAAGTCAAATATATAGTTCAGCTACATTTTTTAGATTGAAGTACAATGAATAATCTTCACTTTTAAAAGGAAACAATATCATATAAAAGAATATTGTGGGTTCACATCTTATTAAGGAATGAAGTCGTGCGTGCTGATTATGCACATCACATGAGTTCGTTTTCCCTCGTCATTAGATTCAAACAGTTTCACATTAAAGCCATCCCCCAGTTCTTTGACTCAGCCTATAGTCAATGAGATTAGTAAAATATTTTATGGATCTGATGCCTAACCTGCCTAAAATATAAGATCCTAAGAGAGAGAAACAATATGATATTAACAGGAAATGACCCTGACTAGCTATAAATCAAGTAGATAAAACCTTTTCTGACTAGTTGAAACCAAGACTCAGTTTTGCGTATCAAAAGTTAAATGAGTAGCAGAAATTGACTCTGCACTCTGGCTTGAGCCAGGAGTTCAAATCTCTCTCAGCTTTTGGGAGCCAAAGCCCGAGCTTAAAAGCAAAGACTAATTAAAGAAACAAATGCCTCTAGGCAAAACAATAGTACAGATAAGGCGGCCTTTATTCTTCTGAGTATGCTTTGCCAGACGCCATTGGCATTCATTACTTAGAGGGAGGGGCCTCTCCGGTTCTGCCGCCAAATGATCGGCCAACTCGCCATCTTTACCCTCAATCGACCTCACATTCCGTTGAAGCTCAGGCATTGGAACGACACTCTTCCCCGTCTTCTCCTCTGCTTTACTTCCTGTTTGAAGTGGCTTTTAATCTAAAGGGAAAAAACAGGGGAGGATGCAACGCAGAAAACTATAGAAGCTCAGGTATTGGAACGACACTCTCCCCAGCGTTCTCGGCTCTAATTTCTGTTTGTGTTTGAAGTGGCTTTCCTGTTCCTGTTCCTGTTCCTGTTCCTGTTCCTGCTTGAAATGGCTCTCCTGTTCCTGTTTGAAGTGGCTTTTAATCAAACTGTAAAGCCTTTATTAAATATTTTAGGTGCTTTTGGAACACACATCTTACTTGGCTGAACACAACCACATGCAAATTCATGTGACACTCAACTCCATCAAGGACATAAGTTACTTCATTAGTGGGTAGGTTTTACAAGGAGGAGCTTGTGAATTGTTTTGAGTTGTGCAATGAAACTCTGATTCTTTTAGTGCCATATCTTCCCCGGTAGTAATTGCAATATACCAAACTCATCCCCATAATGAATAGCATTGAGTAAGAAATGGACTATATAAGGTGGAGTATATCACGTGAAAAGAAATACACCAAACTAAACAATTCACTTCGTAAAAAATAAAAATAACATATTAAGAAAAAACTCTGAGCTATTCTATATGTTTCTTCTAGGCATCGAAGTTTTCCCAATCATTTGTGAAAAAAAAAATTAACCATATTTCGTAGACTTGCTGCAAATATGGAACTTTCTCGTATACAAAAAGAGGAAAGAAAAACTGAAAAAAGAAAAGAAATTGAGAAAACCCAGGCATATAAAAGTGTGGAGTGGGTATTAAAATAAGTGAGACCAAATTTAATTCATGTCTATTTGATTTTTTTTTCGATTTTCTATAATTATCACAAATCTACAAAAAAGTTGAATTCATATTTGTGGATGGTTGCGTCAAGAAAACCGAAAAGAAAGAGAGAGGGAGAGTGGCTCAAACTCACCTTCTCTGGTAAAGTTCTATTGATTTCAGCCTTGATTCAATCAGTAAGTTTTCATGTACTTCATACACGATTGAGTAAAAAGTATTTTGGGAGTTAAAAAACAAAGAATCATCCTACTTAACAAATAGTTAAATGAGTAGAAGAAAATAACTCTACTTCACCTCACAAACAATGAGCACAGTGTCTTGTGAAACGAGTACATGATTCTTTTGAATGATAAATAACAACCTTATCTCTATGATAAATAGTATAGGTAAGAATCAAAATTATTTTAAGTGAAAACAAAAACTTATCTGAGCAATTCACTCATCATATGATGAGAAACTGAATGATGGCGTTTCTTCTGGATTAATGAAGTTCTTTCACTTATTTTGATACCAATTGAACAGATCCCCCAACTTATCTAAATTTTGGAACTTTTAAATGGACGGAGGGAACAAAAAAGGGGACAAAAAGGAGTAGATAACGACAAAAGGAAAATGAGAAAACACAACTGGGAAAATAGAACTTGCAGGTGTGCCAAAATTTAGATCAGCGTTAGAATAAATGAGGTCAGTTCAAACGCATATTCATCTCTCGACGGCATCTTCATTGGTCCGATAGCAATAAGTAAACTAAAGTACCAAAATCTTTGTATTCAGGTAATCGAATGTAAAGTACGGGATAGAGAAAAGGTTTGGCGAGGCTCACCCTATGGTGCTTGTAGCACTCGAGATAGCCCCGAAAGTCTTCCCAGCAGCAACCAGAGGTATTTATGTGGCAGTAATTTGGCACTTTCGTGCTCGATACATCAATCAGCCTTTCCAACAATCCGCACCGATGAACTTGTAGGTTATCCAAAAACTCTAGCTCGTCAAGGCCCTTGACAACCTGCAGCCGTTCGTTGTCCTTGATGTTCAAATCCTTGAGTTTCTTTAAGTTTGATAAACCATCAAGACTTTGCACATAAGGACATTCGAAAAGGCTGAAGTATTCCCATGATTCCGACATACCGACAATTTGTATCTCGAGTATCTTAGAGCAACGCCCCAGAGTGAACCTTCGCAGCTTCTTTAAGGCTCTCAACGGAAGGATTAGTCTCCCTTCACAATTAGTCAATTCAGTCGCATACTCATTATCATTGTGCCCGGCTTCTCTCAGATAAGTTAGCCTTCCCAAGGACTCGCACCCTTCAATGAACAGTACCTCGAGTGATTCGAACACCAGAGGACATTGGATCTCAACTAGCTTTGGGCAACTCACTAGGACCTCTTTCAACTTCCTCATGCCTGATAGCCTCAATCTCTCGAGATTTACGTGGCATCGCACATCCAAATTCCCTACACGCAGAACTCGAACCACACTGGGTGTCAATTCTTGCAACGGAGTCCTTTTCATTTGTGGCACTAAATCTTGCCACGGAGACCGACGAAGGTTTAATGGTGACAAATTTATCGGGGTCAGAGAGAGTGACTCCATCGAATTGGCAAAATGAAGAGCTAGATATTGCAGAGACAAGGGAAGCTGCAGCACGGTTTGCACGTCCAATTCATGCAAATCAAGTTTCTTTAACAGAGGAAGGAAAACCAGCTCAGTAGAAATACGAACATTGCAAAGTCTCAGTCTCAAATTAGTCAATTTGGATAAATTCTCAATCCACCATAAATGATCTCCATAGGCTCGTCCTCTAACATCTAGATCCAGCTCAACCAAATTAGTCAAGTTCTTGAGATTTGAGACATAGTGCAACAATCTAGATGACACAATTAGGTGGGTTAAATTTGTTGGGAGTACCGGCAACTCTTGAATCTTATCACATCGCATCAACTTCAATCTTCGCAAGTGAGGAAGCATGTGAATTGTATTTGGAAGATCTTTTAAATAGCGACTACTAACTTGAAGCACTTTTAGATTTTGAAGTAGTCCAATAGCTCTAGGTAATCCATCAAAGTCACCCTCAAAGTGTACCTCGAGTAACGATCTCAACTTCCATATGGATTCTGGGAGTTTTTTCACTTTACACCACAGTATAGAAAGGAGCTTCAACTTCACTAGGTCCCCAATTTGGTTAGGCAAATCTTCAAGACAACCGCAGCTACCAATCCTTAGCTCAGTCAGGCACTTTAGCTTCCCAATAGAGCTGTCAATTTTCCTCAATTGGGAACAACATTTGAAAGTAAGCGTCTCTAAATTCAGGCATTCGGAGAAATTTGGTGTTTGGGTTATGTTATTGCAACTTTTAAGAGAGAGAACTTTCAATTTTCTTGCCATCTGTCAAAATGAATACAATATTCAATGGATGAACAATAAGATATTACTTTAGAAAAAGAATAAAAAGAAGTAAATTACGTACCTTGATTAAGCCCTGCAGTTTGGAATCATCTATGACGTCATTGTCGGAAAATTGAAGAATGACCACATTCTTTAAGTTCATGATGATCGGCTTAGACGTTTGTGGAGGATGACTCCAAATAAACCATCTTAATTTTGTAAGACAATTCTCTAAGTTACCAACTAAGGTTCCCCCATTTAATTTGAGGTACTTTAGATGTTCAAACCTTATGATATCTTCACATTGAATGAGATTAAGATAACTTCTGCATAGATTAAGATTCAATGCTTGAACTTTCTACATCTGCAAATGAGAGCAAGAAATGAGTGGTATTCAGTATTCTATTTCAAAGGAAAATGATTCAAATGGGAAAAAGAAGGAAAAAGAGCATCCTAGTGGAACATAGAGGATTTTCTTGTAGAGGAAATATAAGTTTTTTCCCATGGCATTTTACCTTCTTTGTTGTTATTGTATCGAGAATTTCCTCTTGAATCCATAACCTACTACACTTTCCAGGATTTGTTGGATTTTCTTGACGAACAATTTCTCTTCCAAGATCTCTAAGTTGATCATGCATCCAAAATTTGTGCTTCACAATCTTTACTAAAGACATGTTAATGAGGACCTCAACTCCGGTTTCTACTGAAAACTCACAATCTTTCCACATGTATGTTGGATTCCTCTTATCCTCACCAATGAAAAAGCATGCAATATCAAGAAAAATTTGTTGTTGCTCTAAAGTTAAGGCATCAAAGCTAATCTTTAACTTTCCGAAAACATCCTCATGAGGTGCTTTCCTCAACTTCTTCAATGTCTCATGCCATATTTGTCGCCTTCTGTTGTAGAGGAACGAACCAATTACTTCAAGAGCGAGTGGAAGTCTCCCAGTAGCAGATGTGATGTCCCTTGAAAGATCACTATAATTATCTGAAGGAGAGTCGCTATCAAAAGCATGCCTACTAAAAAGCTCAAGTGCACAATCAATACTTATCACCTCCATTTCATATTCTAAAATATGATACTTTGATTTGTGGATTCGCAAAACATCTTTATTTCTAGTGGTAATCAATATTCTAGATCCAGAACACAGAGTTTTCTCTCCAACTAATTTCTCCACTTGTGTGCTCTGATCAATGTCATCAAGTATAATGAGGACTTTCTTGTTGTGAAGTACTTTTTCAATCCTCTTCATTCCATCATCACTGTTGTCAATGCTCCACGTTCCTGTACGATTGCTGATTTCAGACGATAACTTTCTTTGCAACTCAACTAACCCATACTCATGAGATGAATTTGCTCGAATATCTTCAAGGAAACAACAACACTTTCCAAAATCAGAAGAGACTTCATTGAAAATGACCTTGGCGAGAGTCGTTTTACCTATACCTCCCATGCCACAAATGCTAATGAGTCGCACATCGTCAGAGTTGACATCTAATAATTTTCTCACTGCTACTACTTGATCATTGATTCCGACTAAATGGTCGGTCACCTTCCTATGCTTTGTCTTTAGCTTTTTCACGACCGTTTCCACTACCACTTTGATCAATTTGCCATGTCTGCCACAATGGAAAACCATCTTAGTCGGCGAGAAATGCAATTTACGGTTGCCTAATTGGAAGTGATGTTATTCAAGCATCGGGTAGACACAATGATCGGACAAATAATAGGAGCCTAGTGATTTAGAGGTGATCTTCCAGGAGTCCATTTTGAGCATTAATATCACTACAAAGCATACCTTTTAGGCAATAGGCAACTTGTGCACCATGTCAATAGCATTCGTGCGAAATGGATGTACAAATATCTATGCCTTTGGAATTGACATGTTATGATTTGGGTTTGAGCAACGATTACAGAAGTTGAACATGGTGTGTTCAAGAGGAGAAATTTTCTGAGCATAGAAAGATCAAATGATTAGACAGGAATATGCATGGCATTTTTGTTACCCCATTCTTTTTCCTCCCACTCCCACAATCACTCATTAATTAAGCTACCTAGCTGTTAATATCTATATTCGCCCATTAGATAAGATGAGTGTCAAGCAGTTTCGCATTTTTTTTTTTGACAAATGTAGCGTAGGTTTTTTTTTTTTTGGTCAGTCCTACTCTATGTAGCGTAGGTTCATCATTTAGTATTACTATGATAAAAGTCCCACCTCATTAATGGAAATTTTTACGTCTATGATTAAGCATTAATGAAATTGGGAAAACAAGCAATCTTGAAAGTTGGTAGCTTACCCTTTATACTTCTTCACTTCCCACCCTTTTATGGCATCGACCTCCATGAGAGCCTTTCTCCACACATCTACTTCCTCATTGCTCAACTTCTTTTTGCGTTTCAATTTTTGTATGGCATTGCAATACAACGGAGTTTTTAGCTTAACATCGTCAGGATGCACATCGAAGAAAATAGGTAGGATCTCTTTATTCTCTTTCGATATGGAGGTATTTGCAACGATTTGCAAGAGCTCGTGGAGGCACCATTGGCTCGAAGCGTAGTTCTGAGAAAAGATTGGTATGTAGATCTTGGAGTTGTGGATCGCTTGCTCAAGCGATCCATCGATCCTTTCACCAACACGAAGCTCTTCATCATCCAAAAAGACACAGATTCCAGCATCGGTCAAGCTATGAAAGAGGAAGTCGGTGAATCCCTCACGAGTGTCAGGACCTCTAAAGTTTAGGAACACTTGATACTCGCTTTCCGATGACGTCCCTGCATCTGATCTAGCCATAACATTAGTTTGCCTAGCTTAGAAACTCTTTCTCTCTCTCTCTCTCTCTCTCTATGTGACCCAATGTTCTCAAGAGAAAAGGAGGCCGAGTCAACACGTCAATGGGGAAATGATGGAGTAGGTGTATGAAACCAATCAAACGACAAAAAAAAATGTGGCTAAGTGGACGGCAGCGGAACAGAAGTCGGCAAAACACGCAAAAAATGCCCAGCTTTCCAGACGAATGTAGGGTCTAGTCCGTTGAAATCAACACCAACCTTCACCGACAAAATTAAAGGAAAAAATTTAATAATTGACTCCAACCTTGAAGACTCAGAGAAAGAAAAGTCCAAATTGGAAGTGCGCAGAAGTTGCAAGAAGAACGAAGAAGAGAAAGACAAGTTGGCAAGCAACTTGTGAACGCAATTGCGTCGAGTTTGTCCAGTTGGCTAAGGGAAATAAGGGACGCCATTTTTGACTTTGCTGGACAAATTAAGGAAAAGTATTAATAGACAATGGAGGTCTTTTGGTTGAAGGGTAGCTCCCAGTGCCAAGAGAAGAGGCCGCGCAATGCAGGTAGACATAGATTTGTATAGCAGTATGGTATAACAAGTGATCTTGAGATGTTTATTATAATTTTCTCTGTGCCCAACACAATCAAGGGAAAATGGGAAAAAAATTCCGATTGTTGGTAGATTTCTGAAGTTATTTGGTAAAATTTCAGTAAAGTCGACATAAAGAAACTATCATTGCAAATTTGATCATCAAATAATCCATTAAATTTACCGCCTTTCAATGGGACCGTGGGTTGATACCAATCTACTCACTCTCCTCATCATTTCAATTTTTCGCACCATAAGATTTCCTTATTATTTGAGTGATGGATGAAACACGATCTGCTATCAACTCGAATTAAAGAGAGAAATGGCCAATGGAACGGTAATATGTAGCAAAAGACTAGAAATGAGCGGCTTTTTACAAGTTTCGTCTGCTTAATGCGTTCATTCCGTGAAAAATGAGTGATTTGGAATACATTAAAAAAAAATGATTGTTTATATCATTTAGAAAAATTAGCCAATGGAAAATATTTTCATTACAGCAATAATCCATGCGGGAAAATTACCAAAACAATCCTAAATTAATTGCAATTTTTCCAATTCAATTATAAACCTTTTTTTTTTACTAATTCAGTCATAAATCTTTTGTAATTGTGCTAATTCAATCAATTTGGCCAATTTTTGGCCGGCTGATGCCGACGGATAATTTTTAATAATATATAATTTTTCGAATTTTATTATTATTATTTTAAAATTTTCCTTTTTTTTTCCTTCTTCTTCTTCCTCCCTCCTCCCTCTAGCCAGTCAGCTAGAGGTGAGTATTAGTGAGGTCATCCTCACGGCCAATGGCGAGGCTCGCCCCCATTGGCCACTAGCAAGGGTGAGCCTCACCGCGAGGCCCCACCTACCTTTGGCCTGGGCGAGCCTTGCCGACCATGGGTAGGTTGCAGCTTTGTCGGATCTGGCGAGGTTAGGCATTACCATGGCTAGCAAGGTTTGACCCTCACCACAGCCACTGGCAACCATCGCCAGAGGCCACGCAAGGTTGTGGCCTTCAAACTTGCTAGATTCGGTGAGGGTGAGCCTTGCCAGCCCAGCTCGCGACCTGGGCGACGTCGCCAGCCACAGCCAGGCTTCCCAAAGGCTAGGAAGGGCAAGCCTCGCCAACCTAGCTAGCAACTTGGGCGAGGTCGCCCAACCATGGCTAGGCTTCCCCGAGGCCAATGGAGGCCTCCGGCCAGTTGCCGTCAGCGACCGGCTGGAGGAAGGAGAAGGAAGTGAATAAAAAAAGAAAGAGAAAGAAAAAAGAAAAATGTGGTAAAAATTTGAAAAAATATAATATTATTTAAAAATTATCCATGTCAATGTTGGCAAGCCAGCCAACATCCCTCTTAGCACCAGCCCGCCCATTAGTTTTAGGATTGAATTGGAAAAATCGCAATAAGTTTATGACTATTTTGGTAATTTTACCCAATCTATACCTAACTATTTTCTCTATGCATTTATTCTTCAAAATAACAGGAGCAATCATTTTTCGAAAAATATCTTTCAAATCACTTATTTTCCACAAAATGAATGCATTAGTGTCTAAAACTAAAATTAGTCCTTTGAGACACATATCTCCGTTTATAGTTTGACCAACTATAATAAAAAACCTTCAGTTTGCAATGGAATATCTTATCACTTTTTTTTTAAAATCAAATCAAAACATTCCTATTAATTATGCTTGACGAGACATAGTTTAATTTCCCCCTATATAGGCTCTTTGTCGTTCATTATAGTCAAACTTCACAAGATTTCTTAAAACTCGTCGTTTATTTACCGTACAGTTTCTCTGTCATAAAAGCTATTAAACCAATACTATTAATGAAACATAATCGAAAAACTTAGATTGACAGAAATTGTTTTGGACTCCAAACTACTGTCAATATTCTCTCTCGATTGCTAATTTAGGCGACGGGAAAGGTAACACTGTGAACTAAATAAGTAATTCGTGCAAAAGTGACATCAGGAATTTAAGATAAGGTTTGGTGGCCGATAAAAGGTGGCTTGGTGGCCGACACAAGATTGGGTCTTATTCCATAAGATTCTTTACATGAAGACGGACGAATATAAGGGCTAGTGGATTCAAGCCTAACTTTCGTTTTTGGAAGGCTAATAAGGACAAATTATGAGAAGGTCATCGAGTGCTTGAAATAAGAGAAATTGAAGAATATTGAGCATTCTTCAGGTCAATATCTTCGCTACTTCATTGTAATCGATTGAGTGTCGACTCTTAAGAGTTAGCGAAAGTAGCAAACCCATCTGAAAGTCCGAAATAAGTGGCTGTTGTTGGAAAATATTGCTTCGAATTTGGGTAGAACAATAAAGTTAGACTTTCAAGTATGATATCACTTTCTTTAAAAAATTATTTGCACCATAATATTGTTGATTGTCACTGGCAAATTTCCTCCGGGATACAATAAATCTCCATTGAAAATATTATAGAGTAATTCTAGTATTTCTTCAGAGAAACAATTAGAAAATATGGCTGTATTTTTTTGGAAAGAAATTTAAAAAAGACTTGACCTGGATTGATTTCCAAAACTAACGTACTCATCTCTATATTTTGAACAGAGGTAATCCTTTAGGAAAAAAAAATTGCAAAATGAATAAGTACGTTCTCAAAGATATGTTGACAAGGCATATGAAAAATTCGAAATAAATAAATAAATAATAAAAAATAACCATAACTCTTATGTGAACGGTCGTACTGTTTCAACATGACACTATGTTTAATTTTTTATAATCATAAATCCGAACATTTCAATAAATAAAAATTAGTGATCGTTGGTTAGTGCCAAATCTTGTTTACATGCGCACCCACATCTTTTCGATATGAAACAAGGCACCTCTTAGTTTATTTTAAAAACAAGTTGAACCTTTATAAATCTCATTTGCAATTTCTCTCTCTAATCTCTTTAATTCCCGTGTTACTCATTTGTAATTCACTTGCGTATAGAAGCAAACTTTTAATAAAGGGGTCAGTGGTGCAAAAATTCATTTTTTAGTATTTGAAAAACCAAATCAGAAATCACCCCCTCTTAATCGTGTATTTGAACCTAGCAATTTCGTCACTGGATTTCCTGCGTCGACTGCTTTACGGATAAGGAATTACCGGTCTTGTGGAATAACAGCTCTTTCTGAATGCGTAACCGCTCTTTGATAGAGGAACTTCTTGCTCTAAGAACATGTCAAACTTTGTAATTCTACAATCACGCGGCTTGCAAGCTGTGTTAATAACTGAGGAAAATGAAAGAAACATGTATGTGTGTGTATATATATATCATGTAACATTTTTTATGAGTGGTTGGGATGGAGTTCAAGCTATACATTTTTTTTTGGTCGAAACAAGTTTTACATTAAGTTTGTAATAATTGAGTTGAATCGAGTTCAAATCTTTAAGTGTATATACTATAGTGAGTTGAGCTCGAGCATGGAGTTTTTTTTTTTTTTGGTCGGTTCTACTCTAATCCTACTCTAACACTTACTTTCAGACTTTTGCCTTGCCTTCTTGCAGGGCGTGGGAGTCGAAACTAAATCCTGAAATGAAATCGTCCCCACCCTAATCCAACCTGGAGTTGAGAAACCTAATTTAGTCATATTCATAGTTCAAAATCGAACCATCAATTTCAAGTCAAACTTGGCACCAATAAACTACTTCAAATCAATGCATGGCTCGATTGCATCGTCAGCAGATGAATGAGGTCTGTGCCGCAATCATCGGGCAGATCCCTTCGCAGGACAGGAGAAGTAGATCTGGTCTTAGCAAGTCGAGGAAGAACGGTGTCTGGCTTCGCATTAAACCGTTTAACAGCCCCTTCCCCACGGTTCCATACGATGTTGCTCCTCCATCTCAAAGCAGACAATATGCTCCTGAAAATAATTAAGCTTCTGTCTCGGCAACTGGTTTTGTCTCCCCCGCCGTCTCTACTCCCGCCCGGCTGCACTTTTAGTGCTGTCTCTACCTCGGTTTTTGACCCGCTTGCCCCTTTCTCATCTCAAAAGCTAACTTAAACGGTGAAACCTTCATTTATATTTATAAACCAACCACCGACCTCTTTCATTATCAATGTGAGACAACCTCAACAATCTTGATATCAGAGCACGGGATGTACTTCACACGGGGCAACTGCTCGAGATGTGTAAGGTGCTAATTATGGTAGAATCTTCAATTGGCTAGTCATAAAAGGGTGAATTAGGATAAAACTTTGCGTCTTGAATTCTATTTCTTGCTTTTACTCTACTTTCTTTGTGATAGTGCGGCGAATCCTAACACTTTCACCAACGATGGTGGAATCGCATCCTGCAGTTGTCGTTGCAATGGGCATTTGGAAACGACAAGGGGTGGAAACAACTGCCTCCACCTTGTATATGCCTTGGCTTCCTTCGCATCTTCAGGTCAACTTCGATGGGACCTAGAACAAGCTATTACTGCTCCCTATCCTATTTTTGTGCTTCAGGCTTCATTTTACAACCCCCCAAAAAAGGAGTGAATATAAAGAATTTCTGTTTATCTAATTGATATGGCTAGTTAAGTATTATAGGGGAAAATTGTCCAAAAAGTCCTAAACTTTTCAATTTTGTCAATTAAGTCTTAAACATTTTCACTTCTTGTCAATTGAGTTCATCAAGCTAATTTTGGCCGAAATCGTTGATGTGGATGTTGACGATGCCAGCTAGACCGCAAAGACTAATGTTGATAATTTTTAATAATATTTCAATATTTTTGAATTTTTTATTATTTTTTCTGATTTTTGCTTCTTCTTCCTTTTGCGGGTGGCTGGCCACCGGCCATGCTGGGCTAATTGACCTCGCTTGCTATAGGCAAGGCGTGGTTCGGTGAGACCATATGAAGGTTGGCCTCGCTTAGGCCCGAGTCGCGGTGAGGGCTCCCTTGCCAAATCTAGCGAGGCCACCCTGGCCTAGGCAAGGGCTGGCCTCAACTAGGGGAGGGCTCTTGTTGACGAGGCATTCCCGGCCATGTCTCCCGTATGACGGGCGAGGCTAATCGGCTCAGCCGCTGGCCACTAGCAAAATGAAGAAGAAAAAGCAAAAAAGAAATGAAAGATAAAAAGAGAGAGAGAAAAAATAATAAAAAATTCAAAAAGTATTAAAATATTACTAAAATTTATTCACATCGCACGGTAGTCCTACACGGCATCGCTAACTTCCATGTAAGCGATTTCCGACTAAATGGACTCAATTGGCAAGAAGTGAAAATGTTTATGATTTAATTGATAAAATTAAAAGATTTATGATTGAATTGACAAAAGTGTAATATGTTTAAGACTTTTTGGACAATTTTCCTATATTATAGTGTAGGCTGCCTAAAAAAGAATACAAGAAAGAAAATCTATGATATATGCTAAAAGATCTTTTAGTTTTAATTCATGTGAGTTCGACCTATGGAGAAGCAAGCACATAAGAAGTTTTGCTGGATTTAGTTAGATCTTTTTTTATATCGGTAACGATATAGTCGAATTTATTATTTGATCCCATGTAGTGAATTATGAATTTTCAAACTTTATAATCTAATTTTGTAATCAAATTCCAATAAAAACAAATGAACGATATCTAAAGCAACGAAAATAGGCATATTAATTTGTCATGCCCAGAGAAAAGAATAGATCTCAATATATCTAACACCTAGTCTGGATAATAATTAATGCATCATGAAATTGATCAAACGCAATGAATTTTTCTTCGTCTTTGGTGCTTAATAAAAAAATATGTTTCAAATTATCTATTTTCCGGGAAATAAATAAGATAAATAAAAGAAAAACTAACGAAAACAATCAGAAGGGACAACGAAGGGTTGCGAAACGTGGACAGTAAAGAGTAGGAACAATGTGGGAGGCCCGGTTCGTCATCGTGAACCTGGGATGCCAGGAGGCCTGGAGCCTGTCGAGCAATGAGACGGAGTCCGCCATTGATGCAATTCCAGAAATTAAGGGGCAAGCTGAGAGACGGTGAGAATCGAATGGTTTTCTTAGAAGTTTGAGATGCAGAGGACCTTGGTGAATTGGGTTTTTATTTTATGTGGGTATATATATGTTTGCTCAATTTCATAAGAAAAGTATTAGAAACATCCTAAATCTATTACATTGATGCCAATTTAATTATTAACCTTTTATTGGTGGCAATTTAGTCTTAAATCTTTTGAGTTAGTGTCAATTCAATTACTGTGGCTAATTTTGGTAGAATATTTCTCATGTGGACGCCAACCGGCCTTCATGATATGCGACGTGAATAATTTTTAATAATATTTTAATTTTTTTTGAAATTTCTATTTTTTTCTTTTTCTGTCTCTTTCCTTTTTCTTTCTTCCCTTCTTTCTGAGCCGGTGGCTGAGTAAGGCCCGGCAAGGCTCGGCCCTCGCGACCTTTGACAAGGCTTGACCCTTGCCAAATCTGACGAGGGCGAGCCTTACTCACCTAGCGTGAGGCCACCTTCATGGCCTTTGGTGAGGGGTTGAGTCTAGCCCGTGTCTGGCGACACTCTCTGGCCCTCATCTCTGGTTGGGTGTCGACTAGTGACCAGCTGGAGGAAGAAGAAAGGGAATGGGGGAAAAAAGAAAGAGAAAGAAAAAAAATAGAAAATTCGAAAAAAATATTAAAATATGATTAAAAATTGTCTTCGTCAATGTCGATCATGCCATGTAGGTTAGTTCGCATCCACGTCAACAATATCTGGTCAAAATTAGCCGAAAAGATTGAATTGGCACTAACTTCAAATGTGCAGGATTAAATTGTCACTATTAAAAGGTTTAGAATTAAATTAGTGCAAATATAATAGGTTTAGGATTTTTTTGACACTTTTCCCCTCAATTTCGCATGTGCATCTAGATTAATTATTTTATTTGAACGATTTTTACAAATATAAGAACATTAGTTTAAATGGAAAATCATAAAGGAGGACATGAACAACTGGCGCAAGCACCATTTCAAGCCTCGTCACGAGATTAATGTGTGATATTCAATTTGACGGATAGGGAACTTTAAATCAACCTTAAGTTCACGACATAGTGAAAACTCATGCGCTTATGACAGATAGGGAACTTTGGATCAATTGTGCTATCATACTCCATGATATTCGTCAATCGGAGTTTATTGCAACATTTTAATTATCGAAATGGATCGCGATAAACAAACAATGTCTAGACAAAATGTGGTGCCGATTCACCTAATAGACAAAATGCATGGGTACGGACAATCAATTTCTTTCTTGACATATTTATCTAATCATGGGTGATCAGGTTCGATTTTCCTAGACCTGATTATCAATTGGGTCATAATTAATGTCCCACATCTAGAACAAGTATCGCATGCACCCGATACAAGTGAGTCTACTCAATATCAACCATCCACGCTATTCGATGGTTGAGATGGACTGGGCTCACGTAGATTGGGGCGGACATTAGAATCTTTCCCCACGTTTGGGCTGGGCCTTTGGCTGAGTTGGCATCTTGCATGGAATGGGAGCCACCCAATCGGTGCAGGCCACGTAAGATCGCAAGCTGATCCACGGGATCCCTGGTCTGTCCCCCCTCATGGGTGGAGGAGCGTCCATCATTCATCGAGGCTGAGGTCCTCAGCTGTTCTTCAGGAAGAGTTCCACCAAAAAGAAGACACTCCCCCATCGCTCAGATCCTCAAACCCCATACAAGATTCTGAATTCTACCCATCGAGAGAGAAGGGAAGATTCCGATGGAAGCCGCGTCGACCGGAATCTCGGCAAGTGTCGCTCTCTCCGGCAATGGAGTCAGGGCGAGAACCGGGCTCGTCCGAACCATGGCCGCTCAGAAGCCCTTGCCCTCCGCCGCCAAGACCGTCGGCTCCAGGAAGGTCAGTCCCGACCCCATTGTTTCTGGAATTCTCAGCACAGTTTTCTTCTGTACGATACTCCAAAACATACATCAATGTCTGAACAGGAACAAATTGGTGTTAGCATTTGTTGTGGTGAAATTATCACAGCAAGTTTCTAGACAATATGAATTACATGTCGAACTATGCAACAAGTTTAGCTAGGAGCAATCGAAGTAGCTTCGTTTAGGTTGAAACGATTGATTAGAGGCGAAGTGAGTTGCCTGATGACGCGAATGCGAAGCGCAAGTGATGCCCAGCGGCGTTTCAGCTTAAGGTAATTGACCTGAGATGCTTTCGAATATGCAGAATGGAACGGTGGTGTTCCCTCTCGGAGAACCAGGACCGAAGACCATCTCTTCAAACAACAATGCGCCACCAATCAAGCTGCTGACAAGAGTGGAGCAACTGAAGCTGCTCACCAAAGCGGAGAAGGCGGGCCTGCTCTCGGCCGCCGAGAAGTTCGGCCTCTCCCTGTCGTCAATCGAGAAGTTGGGTCTCCTCTCAAAGGCCGAAGAGCTCGGAGTCCTCTCGGCAGCCACCGACCCGGCCACCCCGGGCGCTCTGTTCACGCTCAGCCTCGGCTTGCTGCTGCTCGGTCCTGCTTGCGTTTACCTGGTCCCTGAGGACTACCCCTGGGAAGTAGCTGCTCAGGTTCTTGTAGCTTTGCTTTCTGTGGTAGGCGGGTCTGCCGCCTTAGCCGCATCGAATTTGGTGTCCAACTTGCAAAATTCACAATGATTTCAGTCACCTGGATTTGTAAGCGAAACTAGGGACGTGATCCCGCGAGTTTAATCAAGAGCGACTGTCTTTGCACCACCATCCCGACCTTCGTCTTTCGCAAATCGATGTTCAAAAACGACATCCCCCTCATCCGGTCACCTTGTGGAGTTGCAACGTGCGACTCAAAAGCCAAAACAAAAGCGAAAGGCAAGTCGGATATGATCAGTAGAAGTTTCCATGTCTCGACAAGCATGGCGGTACAGATGAGCATGTAAATCGCGCCGCATCCAACCGTGAGTAAAAGAGTGCAAGGCCAAGGGGGCAACTGACATTGCAAACATGGGAACGAATTCCCTTTCCCCGTGACCGAGTAACAAGATATAAAGCAACAGCAGAACAAGGAGTGGGGAAAGAAAAACAAATTAGTGACGTTGCGGAAGAATATATAATCACAAAATCACCTCTCCTGTCACATAAGCTCTTATGAAATGCCCCAGCCCCAAAATTAGTTCTTATCACAAGTAGTCACAATTACCAAGGGTAAGCAGGAAAGGGGAAAATAATCGCTCCACTTCCTTTTTAACTCCTCATCTTTTGTACTGCCAAAAAAATTGGTCTCTCAAAATGTGCATCCTAGTCATGTTGAAGGAGGCCCAGAGCTGCGGCCTCCACCGCCTTGACGACCACCTCTGCCTAATCCGTTCTGATTAACCCGTTGATAAGTTTCACCACCACGTCCTCCTGAGCCTCTCGGGCGACCTGAATAGTCACCCTGAGTTCTGAACTCGTTCCTACCGTAGCCCCGACCACCACCGTAATTTCCGCGCCCCCTAAAGCTGTCACTGCGAAATCCGCCTCTATTAGAGTACCTGCCTCTACTGCCGCTGCTATTTCCAGTAACTGCAGAATGAAAGTGGCTTATCAGGGTTGTTTAACTTGTCTATCGCGCAGAGGAGCCAAATATTATAATTTCTGAACAAACACAACTTACCTCGAGTAGTAGTTCTTTTCACTTCAACAACTGCATTATGGTCCCCTATGGCAATTGGAGATGCCTGAAATTATTTTGACCGTAAGCGATCGGTATCATAGTACACAAACCAAATACAGGCTCTAACAGGCGAGAAAAAGACCCCATGACTTTTTCTCTAAGTATTGTATGAAAAACCATTTTTTTACATGCTGTTGATTCAGACGCTTTCAGTCTGCAACAAAACAAGTAAAGGAACCCCTAGTGCTCCTCAATTTGACTTCTCATCTATATTCTCGCTCGTCTTTGAGGGGAAGAAAGGAGCTTCTTATACATTGACAAAAGAAACACCCACCTTCAAAAGGGGGGAAAAGAGGCATTACACAGTCACCCAACCTAGCTAAGCAAGCTCAGGAAAGCAAATGGACCTTCAAAAAGAAGGTTTACACAAAACGAGTTTTTCGCAGTCCCTCTAGAAATCTATGATGGCAAAAGGGTAACATCACTGACCTTTAAAGTACAACTATTGCAGCCATCGTTTCTCACAAGCTCAGAAACAAAGATGGAAGGAAAAGAATCTTAACCAAGGAGTTAGACTATTGATCTACAAGTAGATGCACAGCAATTTGGATGCAGCACACTTACAATTGATAAAGCTCGTGTAGAAGACAAACCATGTATTTCTAATCCATGAAATTGTCATGACCCAACTCGGCCAGATGTAGGCATTGCTATCAGATTGGCACGATATATCTCTCCTATCTCTCAAAGTTTATATGCCAGAAGTATTCGTTAGTTTAGGTCCAACAATCTTACGATGGCTCAAATGAACAGCCCTTCCATGTCAAATCCCTTTTTATCTTAATGCATGGAGATCTCTGTAAGCCAAGAATCTCTCTGTGTCACATTATTTGTTTTTCTTGATGAAATCAGCTAAGACAGAAGCATGCAACTCCAATTTAACAAAACAGGTCTGACAGCAATGTATCACACTAAAACATAAAACGGAGAAAAACCATGCGGAGAAATCAGCAAAATATGAAACTAACAGAAAGCCATATCAAGTACCTGAAGTGCACTTTGCATGGAACTCCATGCTTCAAACTCAACAAAACCAAAGCATGAACCCTGCTGTTAAAATACGGGACACAACAGGAGCCATGTAAGAACAATAGAATACTCAAAAGCACTGCATAAAACAGTTATATGAAGCATACCTTAGCACTACGGACTTGGATGCCATTAGGTTTTATGGACCCAAATTTTCTGAACTCTTCCTCAAGTAGTTCAACTGTTGCATTGTAAGGCAAGTTCCGTATATATATCGAGTGGCCTTCAACTGTTAATGCAAAGAACGCGTATTGGTCAATAATATAACTGGAGAAGGTAAAGTATACTGGACCAGGTTCTCTTTTAACAAGAGCTTCTAAGTTAATACACTGAGCAAAAGCAATAGATACCTTCTTCATTATGGTTGCTGCTTTCAGGAGCATTATCACTAACCGGAGCTGTTGTGACGGGAGCACTGGGTTTTGCAGGTACAGAAACAGTCAACTGCTGCACATTGCTTGTAGCTCCAACAGCCGCTCTACTGGGAGGTACATGAACAGAGCGAGATGCTGCATTACTTTGTATTGCTTTAAGCTACATAGATACAGCA
Source organism: Eucalyptus guilfoylei (assembly GCA_016097605.1). Lineage (NCBI taxonomy): Eukaryota > Viridiplantae > Streptophyta > Magnoliopsida > Myrtales > Myrtaceae > Eucalyptus > Eucalyptus guilfoylei. The sequence continues at coordinate 4,192,963 of CM027861.1, forward strand.
TTCAGCGTTAAACTTCAAAAAGGACATGCTTCTGAACGGTGTAAAAAAAGAACTTCAGAACCAACTCACAATGGCGGCATATGTCTTTGGAGCATCATCCTCAGCTGCAGGAGTGGATTCTGCAGCTTTATGAACCGGGGATTCAATGGTCTCTTCTTCAAGCACAGAGCCTTCATTATCTGAGGGATCACAGACTTCAGCAACATTATCAAGATCTTCCTCCTCAATGGCAATCGCAGGCTCAGCAGCAGCGTGATCTGGAGCATTTATGGTCCCTGAACACCACAAAGGAAATATACCATTAAAGATGAAAAGAACTTCTACTAAGAAATAAATCATACACAGAGGAAAGAAACCCACCAAGTTCAGGGGTCAACGCAACTGCTGGAGCATTTTCAGTTGTACCATTGGCCAATAATTCACTTTCCCCAACATACCTAAAAACATCATTCAGGACAAAGTAACCTTTATCTTGAGGAGCTAAAAAGAATGTCTGAGTAAACTTCCTTCTGGCATTATCCCTTCCAGTCAGACACCCAGTGACAAGAACAATCACCCCTTTTGCATGAGACTCTTGCGCATCAGCAGTTTTTATCTCCACTGTATAGTCTTGGTAATTCAGGGACAAAATCTTCTCATTGATAGCCTGCTCCATAAAGAACATTGCATTCTATTAATCCTCATGTTAACTCCTTTATAAACTGCCAGTACTAACTAAAGTTAATGTTCATGTAATGACTAGAATAAACATTTTGCAAAAGCTCAGGAACTCCTGTTGCCTTTACCCAAAAGAATATTGACAAATAACATCCACCTACCCATATTCGGTGGTTCATGAGTGATGAAGAATTTAAGTAATTAAAACATCCACAATTTTGGGTCCAAACCAATGGTTAAGAAAAAAATGAACCTATTGCATTCAAGAACGCTTAAACTACTTGGGTTTACAGTCTCTTTCACTGGCACCTAGAACCTTTTCATTTTAAATTACTTGAATGCACTTGTAAATTGTTTACACCTTCTTCAATTTTGAAAAGAGCTTGGTCATGCAGCAGGAATTGTAGCATTGTATGTATGTTAACTCCATGCCTATAACTTATGCAGAAAATAGAATATATCAGCATTCAAAATAATCCACAATCCAAACGAGCTAACATGTCAAGGGACAATGTAGACTATGCATTTGGCAGAAAAAAGTGAGGTAAGTTCACACTCCAATCCTAACTAACAGCAATTAGTTTCTTACACAGTGGAAGCTGGAATTTTAAACAAAAAGAGATCAACCCCAAAAGGGCATACTTATACAAGCAATTGAAAAACATCACTTATATACAACCCTGAGTGAAATTAACATACAAATTTAGAATAACACTGGGAACTTAGAGGAAGTAGTTTCATACAGCCTGTACATCTTACTGATTTACAACCCTGGTGAAAATAACAAGCAACTAGCAGATAACACCAGAAACATAGGTGCAATGGTTTCACACAGCATTTCACAAGACTAAACTTTTCTATATCAATGACTTACAAAAATCTGATCAACAAAAACAGGATGCGCAGCAATGACTGTCAATGAACAGTTGATTTTGATAAACAAACAGCAGGAAAAAACAAAAGTTTCAGTCATTTGTGGGCATACTTGCATCGTTGTGACTTTAGTCATCACACCGTTAACATCTGGTCGGCTCAGCAAACTTGAATCCTGGTAAAATCTATGCACCATTTCAGGGGACTGATGAAGGATATGATAATATTGCTCCACAAAAGCATTGCCAACTACCTCCGCACTAGGCGGAGCACTAGGCGGAGCGCCAGGAGTTGGTTCCTGCATCGCCATCTACACCAAAAATGAAATGTTAGAAGCGGAAAACATCAGTTTGACATATACGAATTTTTTATCAGCCATCCATGTCAACTTTTCTCATATAATGCCGGCTGCCACAGCTATTCAGTATGTGTCACAATGCAAACTTATTTGAGCCGACTACAACAGCAGGACTTGCTTCCTGCATTGACACCCTCCTTTCTTACAACACTCGGTTATCAATTATCAAATTGTTCGTGATCTTTTCTGTTTTTCATACATAACCATCACATAGTGATCATGGTGTTCCTCTCAATTAAACCTTCATTCTGTTGTAGTTTCAGCTAAGTTGCAGGATATGCGGATGTAGGTGAATAGCTCGTACTTTTGGCATCATTAGACTAGGCCTAAGGTACCCCTACCCCATTTGAATTAGGATCTTGGCTTTATTTTATTTTTTTTGTTTATAGTTGAGCCAAAGTGTTCCTCTCCCTTTGCCATGTGACAATGGTCGGATCGAATTTCTCCTCGGATTTAACCACTTGCACAAAGCAGAGCTCCAAATTTCAGTTTCATCATGCGGCAATGGTTTTGAAAACAAATAGGTCTAAGATAGCGTGAAATTCAATTGTAACCTAGAATAGGGAGACTATTTCAGGATTCTCAAACAAGCGCATGATCCCCCACCTCCATTCCCACATAAAGAAATGGAACCGATGAGTTCACAACTGTGAAATTCCCAAACTACAACATGATGAGTGATAAGAAAACAAAGAGACACCAAGAGGGCATTTTTTTTCATTCATTTTAAGAAGAAAGCCGACAGGGCCTTTTGGTCCGGCTTAAAGCCAAGCCAGACACTGCCTAAACATGCTTAAACAAAATGCAATTCCATATTCGGATCACTAATATGACTTGTTAATGAATGATCAAAGAATCAACATGGAAAGGGTACACAGGAGAAACTAAGAAAAATTAGACCAGCACATGTAAAAAAAAAACTGGCCATATCAACTTATTCAAACAATTTCTAGCTTCATCCCAAAATGTGGATTTACGGATGAATAGCAACTCAAAACAGCACTTCAATTTCTAGCTTTATCCCAAAAATGTGGGTATAAGTATGAATAGCTACTGAAAACAGCACTTCCCAGCCTATACTTAAGAACTATATGTGTGGGCAGTCACAATTATGAAAAACCAGGCAATTAGATGTAATGAGCATAAACATTCGCTGCTCTATGTCATTGGTTATGTACGAGGATAACCCAGAGTTTGTGAAGATCACGCAAAATCAGAAGACCTTTCATTCTAAAAGACAATTCGTCAGGGATGAAACACAAACCTCCATCAAACACACCTTACAAAGCCAAGATAATAATCATAGAATAGCAAACAAAACAAAAACAGCAAAAGTAGACTGCTAAAGCAACATGAGCCATGCAAACTTTCAAAGGAAAATCCTTTCCCTCAGTTGCTGTTCATGATGTCGCAGTCTGCTTACATCTTACGTTGTGCGGTTTACTAGGAACAAGTGCTTGCATGACTCTTCTTTTTCTGTTAACACCGATACTATCGCAATGATGATCAAAAGGGCAGTTAGAGAAAGATCAGCACTTTGTGCAGAGAACAGGATGGAAATATATATAGAAAGACACGGGACCCTGTAGAGGTACTCCTACATCCTGCATAAGCACGTAGCAGGTTTTCCTCTCCTGCATTTCTTGTGAATACAATTCCAGCCTATCGAATAAAATTTAAAAAAAAAAGAAGAAGAATGAAACAGCCAAAGTTCAAACCTTTTCCCACCAACCCAACTCGCCAACACGATTCGTCGATCACCCAATACACGCCAGCGCAAACCGAACCCGGAATCGAAGCTAAACTCAGGCGCGCCGCATTCGCACAACCAAGAATCGGCGCGCGGCTCTAGGGATCGGGGTACGGATCCTAACTCTAGCCGCGCGAACGAACCCTAGACCGCGAATCGGCCGTGAACCCGCGAAAAACCTCGAACGATACCGGCGAAAGGGACCGGCTCCGACCCCCGCATCGACCGATCAAGATTCCGATCCGGCGGGATCACGGACCGCAATGAGATCGAGTCGGACCGGGGAAGCGAGACGGAACCTCGGCAAACCAAAGGAAGAAATGGGGATCTAGAGCTCGCGAAAGGGTACCTGGTTCGGCGATCCGGCTGAGATTTGGAGCGAGCGAGGAAGCGAACGAGCTAGAGAGAGAGAGAGAGAGAGAGAGAGAGAGAGAGAGTTGCTTTGGTTTGAAGAGAGCAAGAAGAGCAAAGGGACAGAACAGCGATCAAGCCTTGAGGAGAATGGAAATTTTGTCAAGAAAGGGGACAAGCAAGTGCCTAGAGAAATCATTTTAATGATTTTTTTAATGATTTTGATCGAATTCATTTTTTTTAATAAAATTGGATTTTTTTTTCCTTCTCTTTTTTCCAATAATAAAATTGGATGTGTTGCTTTGGGTAGTATAATAAAATTGGATGTTGAAAAGTGGGGTTAGATCGAGAGGGATTATTTATGGGAAGTTTGCTTTTTTGGGCCTCTCGTTTTTTTATTTTTGTTTCTACGAAGGATTGATTCTCACAACTTGCGCATCGTGTTGCCTTTTTTGCCCACACAAAAATGGGCAAGAAAGGAAAGGATTGCCTACCTAAATAAAGAATGAGAGAAAAAAGATGAAACTTTGTGTTTTCTAAGCAGACAAAAGCTGAACTTTTCGAGTAGATTAGCACTAAATGATTGCTCAAGATCCGCACATTTTAAGCAATTTCCTTTTCCTCACATGTTGAATTCTTGTTGGCAAGAGAATTGAACGGATTTACATTGTTTCCTTTTTTGAAAAAAATAACCATATTTGTTTTTGTCGATTTTGCTCCGAAAATTGCGCATGACCACCTCAGTTTTGAAGTTGGAAATCTTTATGGAGTTTGTGATAGATCGGATGATTGAGTAATATCATCAAGGGTGTGGTATCCAATAATTTCCTCATTCACAAAATTACAATTAAGTATTTCTCACTCGACACTTGCTTTTGTGACTCTTTCACCTACACACTAAGAGCTTGTTTGACAAAACTAATAAGCGAGTGCTGAAGATTCTAGGTATTGACTTTTAAGTGTTGATAATAAAAACAAAATGTCATTTGATGCTATTTAAGAATTGATAAGTGAGGATTATGGGTTTCGTACTATAAATGAACTTGCAATCATTAGGTAGGTGACAACATTTTAATTGGCATCAATGCTCTTTTCTCCTACTAACTGAATTATGCAGTCCCTTCCTTACTTACCTCACTAAGTGTCGTTTTAACATTAATTGAATCCTTTAAATCAATGTTAGTTATAGTGATCAAACAAGCTTAATCTTAGTGAGTGCTGATTTTGTAATTTTCGGCACTTATTGGATTATCAAATAACCCTACATCTTTCCTATTTTATTATAAGAAGGGATAATGCAAATTACTAGATGTCGAGTCATCGTTGGCATGCTACATGACATGGTCAACAATGAAACGTGGACAATTTTAGACAAACAAATTGATGCCATTTTGCCTTAAATTTTGAATTTGCTTTTTTTTCCTTTATTTTTTTACTTTTCATCTTCACCTTCTTCGAATGAACATTAACACTATCTTCATGTTCCTATTAAAATACTGATCGGGTAATTTTCCTTCTCACATTCTTCCAATTAAGTATTGCTTCATTAATTTGTAATGTCTAAACTTTCAACTCTTATTATGTTAAATTTCAAAGAGAATAAATAAAAATGAATATCATGAATTTATTAATGACAATAGTTTTAATTCAAGTAAAACTATATTCTCGAATGATGCAAATCTATCTTCAAATGGTATGGTGCATTTAAGTCAACAAGATGTATCTAACATACAATGAAGGAAGTGCGTAATAATTTATTTGATTTAGCAAAACCTCAAATTGACATATTTATGTTTTATAAATATGAAATTGACTTATTCTAACATGTTTTGCTGTCAATCTTACATGCCAGATAGTATTTAAATGAGGAATGAGGAGAGATGGTCTCGAGTGTTAACTATCGAGATTGAATTACAATGTCTCTTAGAGAATCTAATATTCTATTAAATTCACATACTGTAAAATTAAAATACAATTGGATTCATCAAGAAGCTAGCATTATTCAAACTCTACTTCTTTGAATTTTCAATGACAAGTCTATTGTAGCCAGTCTCAAGTTTAAAATTTCATGACACATTTTATATGGTTGATTCAAAAATGTCTTTCCTTAGTAATTTTTATGCTTAGTAGATAACAACCCAATAATTATACATATTCAATAATTATTTTTGTTGATAACAACAATGAGTACAAATATATTTAAAATACATTTAACATGTGTTATAGTGTGAGGGTTATTATGGTCATTAAGTATTATTTAATAATAAAAGTGTGAGACGTGGAAAACCATAATTAGTTTTCACGTTCTCCTCGTTCCTTCTCTATCAATTTCTACATCGATCTCTTTTCTTCTCCTATATTAATTTCTACAAGGTATTAGAGCCACATCAACAAGCATCACTCAACCCAAGCCGATGTTGGCCAGCCCTCTCGAGTCTAGATTTGATGCCGACGAGCGTAGTCGGCTCAAATCTGGCCTCGTTGGCTTAGATCCGATGTCATCCGGTGTCACGCGGTCTTGTCCATCAATTCAAGATCTAACGCTGGTTGAGCTCGCACCCCTCCGTGCAAGCTGATTTGATTGGTGTGGTCTTCTAAGGTTTGCTCGTGTGTTCGTTGTTCTCAGTTTTTTTTTCTTTTTAAATTGCAGCAACTTGCTTGATGAAGATGTTGATCACATTTGCCACAAAATTGATGTTGGATGAGGTGGTTTCTGGTTGGGCATAATCTATGATTTGGGCGTTTGTCTTGATGAAATAGGATGAGTTGAATAAAGTATTATGGAGATTTGGACTGTTTGAAGCAAATCACGGTAGTTTGTTGAATTGAATTAGTTGGAGGGATTTGAATTTGATTATTGAGCTAAAAGTTCTTGCGTTATATTAGCACACATCGAATTATGGCGGAGAATAGAGGTGTAGTAGCTGAGGTTGTGTCTATATCCTTTAGACGTTTGACAGAGAAGAAGTTAGAAGGTATCACCAATTTCCAACAATGGAGGAAAATCGTGTTATTAGTGTTGACTAGGAGAGAGTAACATAATCATCTAGCAGGTAAAAGATTTGCCTCCGATAAAAATTGGGATACTATGGATGCTAAAATTCTTGGTCAAATGTTGAATTCTATGGAATCTCAAATTGCGGATTTGGTTACACATATTAATATTGTGAAGGAGTTATGAGACTACTTGAATGTCCTTTATTATGGACAAAATAATCTTTCAAGGATATATGAAGTGTTCCAATGATTTTATAAGGCTGATAGAAAGGGTCGGCCACTTACTCAATATTTTGCTGATTTCAAACGGATGTATGAGGAGCTTAATTCTCTATTACCCATTACTTCTAATGTCAAGGAAATGCAGGAGCAATGGGAGCAATTGGCTGTTATGAGTTTTTTGGGAGGATTAGGACAAGAGTATGATGCCGTTCTTTCCCAAATACTTGGAGGAGATAGGGTGAGTCCACTCACTGAGACATTTGCTCGTGTTCTAAGGATCTCACGTGAACCACCTAAGGATGCATTTTCTATAGGTGAGAACTCAGCCTTGACAACTCAAGGAAATCGTGGTGGTAGTCGATGTCGTGGTGGTGGTCGAAGTGGTGGCGCTAGTTGTAGTTTTGTTAGAGGCCAACCACCCTCTGCTAGCAACACTTATAGTGACATAAGGGGTAATACCGGTTTGGTTCGAACTTGTCATTACTATGGTTTACCTGGACATATTAAGAGATTCTATTATAAGCTTCATGGAAGGCCCTCTATCATGCCCCGATCCTTAAGTGCATGCCTGTGACATCCCGATTTTCCAATTCTATTTTCAATAAATTGAGATGGGTATTTCGTTGGCACGCATATAGTTCATTTCCTTGAGTCGGCCACTCATGTGAAAACTAGTCTATCGGGTGAAGCCGTTAAAAGATTCTAATGTATCAGACTTGAGAATTTAACCAGGAAGCGACCTTTCGACCGAGCTAATCTGCAAGGGTCATTACGGCACAAATAAAAATCGATTAGAGACCGGAGATAGGTTGACTCAACAAAGGCATGTGATCAGGTGTGGGTGATTCCACAAGATCGCATAATTCTTGTCGATCGGCACTGGACCGACTTTTCTGTCGATTGGGTATCCTGTGTCCGTATTTGAAACCTTGAGATTTCTCCGACAACCGAAAGTCGCCAATGTGTCAAAGATGTACATTGTGGCTTGAATTGATCAACCACAGGTCAAATGCATGAAAATTTTTAAAAGCTGCCTGGTAGACCAGGACGCGCTAATATCGTGCCGAAGTGAAATTAAACGTGAAATTGAGATCGAATTCAGAAATTGGAAGTCCTGATGTGTCACAAATCATTTTAGGATCATTAACTCATCTTCGGAAGATTTTTTTCATGAGTCAGAATTTTTCAGCAATTAAATTAGAGAAAGACTAATTTGGCTCGAGAAATTAGTAAGCCCGCCTTTGGTCGCGCTTTTGGGACTTAAGTTAGTTCCATGGACAAGTGAAGATGTGAATTGAAGTGTGGTGACATTGGATTAATTTTATGGACTTCAATTTGATTCAATTGGAAGAGAATCGATTAGAATTGAAGAATTTAATGTACAAAAATTTATGCCTCGGCGGAAAAGGAAATTGCAACCATTGGAAGATGTTGCGGAGGGATGAGATAGTGGAAGATGACATCACTTGATGTCATGGTAGTTGGGGCCAATTTGAATGAGAGCTTGACAAATGGCAAGTGCTAATTGGTCCCCAAAAAATGAAGAGGTCCCATCATCTTCTTCTTCTTCAAGCTTGGAACCAATTGGGGGAGGAGGAGCAGCATCATTCGAACCAGGCCAGCTCGACGCCGCCCCTTCGCCCGCTCGGTCGCCTGCTCGCCGCCGCACATCGCCGTCGCCAGCGCCGCTCGTCCACTCGTCGGCTCGCACCGCTGCCTCGGCCGCCTCTTCGTTCGCCCGAGCCTCCATCCCATCGACCAAGTCGTCCAGTCACTGCCCGTCATCGCCGAGCCACCACGAGCCGCCATCTAGCTCGCTGGGAGCCCGTGCCAGCCGTGCTGCCTTCTGCCGATCCTCCTCCACCCAAGCCGACGCCGGAACCGCCCCATCTCAGCCCAAACCGTAGCTGGTTTTGATGGGTCTCACAGCTCAGTTTTGGCCCGTTTTGGCCAGCTTCCCGACCCTGAGAGCCCGGCCCGCCTTGAGGAAAGTCGATCCTCGTTGCGTCCCCGTCGTGTGGAACCGCTCGGCTCGTCATTTGAGTGAGTTTACCTCACTAAATCTTGATTAGAGGGTTAATGATGGCTTAAGTGTGTTTAGCTTAGGTTGATTGAGATTATGTGGTTAGATTAGTTTATTTAGTTGTAGATTAGATTAAGGTATTTAATTAAGTTAAAGTATGTTTAGTTTAAAGTTAAGTAGGTTTATTTTAATATAAGCCTTGATGTGACTTAAAGGAAATTATTTCTGATTTAAATAAATGTTTCGAAATTATTGGATTATTTAATAATATGTTATATTCCGAAAATTATTAAAATATTATAATAAAAAAATTCGAAAAATAAATTTATTTCTTACCTCAATTGCTCAGAATTTCGTGCTTTGATCGCCGCTGTGTATTTAGAATTTAAATTTGATGAGTGGCTAATGCAAATTGAGGGTTGATTGTGAAAAATATGGATTTTATTTTTAAAAAATCCCAAGTGTCGGGTTTGACACCGAAATTGAATTTTTAAGGATTAATATTGTAACTGGAGTATTTGAGTGATATGCAAAATGCCTTGGGTTGAGTATGAATTGCTGCGTGATAATTAAAAAGAATTGTCTTGAGCTATTGAGCTGGAATTGCCCTTATATGGGATGCCCCATACAACGGATGCGGGTCGCAGTTGATTCTGGGCCCATGCTCCTTCGGGAACGCCGTCGACGTACTGACGAAGCTGAGCTCTAAGGTGGGGAGGCGATGCCTGGCTATATGTCAGTAGATAGCCGAACTGCGAGTAGGCTATGCCCTTGTGTGGCAGTGAATGATAATTGGAACGCTTGCTGTGATTGTGAATTATGTGAAATTGATTGTGTTCCAATGGTTTAAGTCCTTATTACCACCTGTGATTAAGTGATATGAACTGTACTAACCCGTAGGAAAGAAGTAAGACGAGGTAAGTCTTCTGTACTGTATGGCTAGACCACTCTTAGGTGTATTTTCTTTCTAATAGGGGTTTAGGAGGGGTGAACTTGCTGAGACAATATCTCACCTCGTTGTGAGAAAATATTACAGGGCCGTAGATGGCAGGACCTTCGAAGAAAAATGGCATCCCAGTGCACATTGTCAAGCAAGTGCACAATTTTCCTAACCCTGGGAGTCATTGGGTCTACGAGCTGATCAGGACCACCGTATGGATTCAGGAGACTGAGGATGTCAGGGTACCACATAGGTTTAAGGCATGGTTTCGTTTTGGGGCTAATGGCTTTAGGATTGGTCCACTCGATAGTTTTGACATTCCACTTGCTGTGGTGGATGCTATTTTGGGTGAAGGTGTAGCTGACCCTCCTGATGATAGGGTGGACAACCCATCGTCTCCGGACCCAGTGTAGTCAGATGTGGAAGATGTGGGATTGACAAATGAGTCCGACTAGTAGTCATAGGACTGTTTCTCTTTTTGGTGGATCGATCCCTGTTGTGCAGACCGACCTTTTTTTTTATGCACATGAACTCTGACCCATTTTTGGTGCATATAGTCCCTGATCCTGTTGGTGTATGTAAACTCTGGAATGATTATATATGAAAGTATGTTGGTTTGTTTTTGGAATTGATTTTTTTCCTAATGTCCTATCCCGTAAGTTTTGTTAGGGGTTTCTTAGTACGTTCTACATGCGCATAATAAATTAATGTGGTCGGCGACACTACCTGGGAATGTCGCATTTACATGACCATGGCGGGTTGTTCACGTGTCTCGGGGTTCGGGGTGTGACAGTGCCCATCCCTCTCTGGTTGATAAAATTTTGCGACTTCCCAAGACGAGTCGTCAACCCTTTCGTTTTATTACACATGCGGAAACAAATAAAAATCCGCTAACAGTAACCATCTCGGGATAGAAAAGCAGGACAACAACTTCACCAATAAACATGCCTTTATATTCACATAGAGCCGTGTACAAGGTCTATGACCAAAAGACTACAAAAACTGGCTTTCCAAAAAGAAGTGATCCTAACTGACCTACACTTCAGACCACCTCCTCTCAGCTCCAGGTCCTCCACTCGACGATCCTGAAAATTTAAGCCCACGACGAGGTGAGATATAAATCTCAACGAGTTCGTGCTCTAAACCCCAATTAGAAGGGAAATCCGCCTAGAAGCGTCCTAATCACATAATCATACAATCACAGAGACTTACCTCGTCTCAAGTCCACCCTGCAAGTCAGTAAAATCAAATACTCGACCAAACAATTCAATTCAATTTAACCATCAATCAGTCGACTCATTCGACTCCATGTCATCGACGCCATCTATAAATTATGTTGATTCGAACACTGCTCGCCTAAGTTGAAATAGATATATTCATATATCATTACTCCCTAAAGTTGATGTCAAGGTTTGCTCACCGAAGCAGCTAGATCAATAATTGCTCACCGAAGTTGCTAATAACATTTGCTCACCGAAGCTACTAATAACATTTGCTCACCGAAGTTAATATCTAAAGCGCTCACTGAAGCTGCTATAGGCCTATATTGGTATTAATGCTCCCTGAAGCTGTTATAGATCTATATTGCTCACCTAAGCTAAAATGATACTTAAAGACCACTTTCAGTGTCAACACTTGACATCCGATATTTTCTAATTAAAATACCAATATATCACAAACATCACTCAATTCAACAATACATCATTCAATTATAGAAACTAAACACATCACTGCGATCAGCTCGAAATTCTATCGAGCGGCTCTCCCGATCTAATTTCCGAAAAATATTAATTAATTAATAATTAAATAAATTCCGAAAATTAATTTAATTTAAATATAAAATAATATAATTAAATAATATTTAATTTAAATAAATAATTAAATCAATGCAATAATTAATTAAAATTCAAATTAAGATTACACTAATCTAATTACATAATTAGACTAATTAATCCATCTACTAATCTAATCATGCACATAATCTAATCAACATTTAATTAAACTAATCTAACCACCTAATCCCTAATTAAATTAAACTAAACACCCCTTAAATGTCATTAATCTACTAAGAAGAGTTTAGTGTATAAACTCACTGGTTTATTGCGGAAACCGGTGAACTGCGAAGACGACGCGACGACGGCTGAAATTCAAATTTTCGGCGTCGTCGACGGACACTTGGGCGGAGCCTGAAAGCCTTACAAGCCCACATAAATTTCTTAGCTTAGACTTGGGCTTGGGCCTGCTTCTTAGGCTTCAAGTGAGCTGAAATTGGGCCGAAATCCAATGGGCTAAGCTGGAATGGAAGCTAGGCTAAGTTGAAATCACTTGGGCTGCTGGGCTTTGAAACATTCACGTGGGCTGAACTTTGAAGATGGGTTGGCTTCAAGACTGAGAATGGGCTGAAAATGGCCCAACTGCTGGGCCAAATTGATGCTAAAGGTTGGGCCGCTTCGGATGGGCTGAAATCAAGGTGGCGAGCTGATGGAGTTGGGCGGTGATGCTGCGAAGATGTTAGAGTAGTGAAGATGAAGCTGCTTCTTGGAAGATGATGGTGCTTCGCTGGGATCTTCTACCGTGGGAGCTAAAGGCGCGAGGAGGGGAAGGCTTGGACGTGTGGACTGCTGACAAGGGTGGCTGGATTTGTGGCTTTGCTAGCGCGCGCTGGCCGCATGGAGCTGAGGGCGGTCAACACAACTGGGGGAGAATTCCTTCGATTGACCCAAAGGTGGTGGCTTGCAGACGTGTGGTATGGGGGACAGTGGCTGGTGGCGCTACAGCTTGAAAGAGGGAATTCGGTGGGCTGAGTGTTGGTGCGAGAAAAATGAAAAAAATTGAGGGGTGGCTTGGTAGAGGAAATTTTAGTGAAACAGCGAAGGAAAAATGGGAGAGAAGCCATGAAGAAGATAGAGACGGAGGAGGGCGTGCGATGGAAGCTAAGAAGAAGAGAAGAAGAAAGTCAAGTAATCTTATCCCCCTAATTGAGTGTTTGGTGCCCTTAAAGCCCATACAAGATTATCCTCTTATCTCAAATACTTTCTAACTTATAATTTCTCTAAATTAATCAATTTTGAAGCCCAAAATCGTTGCCACTTGTAAAGCTCCGAATTTCCATTTTTGGTCTTCAACTTCTTCACTCAATTCTCCAAATTGAGGTCCAATTTCGATGAAGAAAAATCCCGTACAATTTTTTGCAAGTCCCCGACACTCGAAGGCTCGGCTTAGAAGTCCAAATTTCCTTTAATTTGACCCATCGGAATTTTCACTAATTTTTTTGCAACGTCCGAATCAATTTTTCGTAAAAAGCTTGAAATCTCTTAAAATTCTTCAGAGAATGAGTCGATATTCCTAAAATAGATCGTGACACCACAGAACCTTCAATTTCTAAAATCGGGTTCAAATTTGCGGTTAATTTCAATCCGGCGCATCTTTAGCATGACCTAATCTATCGGGTAGCTTTTAGGAATATTTAGTGCAATTGACCCGTGATCGATTTATCTCGAGTCACAATGTACATCTTCGACACATTGGCGACTCTCAGTTGTCGTGAAAATCTCGAGGTTTCAATTACAGACGCCGGGTACCAAAACGACAGAAAAATCGGTCTAGTGTCAATCGACAAGTATTTTGCAATCAGGTGGAATCACCTATACTCTGATCACATATCTCAGTCGAATCGACCTATCTCCGGTCTCTGGTCGATTTCTGACAGTGCTGTAATAATCCTTGCAAATTAGCACGGTCGAACAGTCGATTTTTGGTCGAATTCTCAAGTCCATTGCGTTTAGATTCCTTAATTGCTTCCCCAGATAGATCAGTTCTCTCGTAAGTGATTAGCTCAGAGAATAGCACTATCAATGCGTCGTTGAAAGGCCCAATTTATTTAATCGAAAACGAAATCTGAAAATTCAGGCCGTCACACCCTCTTAACAGGCTATAGCTAATGTAGCTAATGCAATAGAATCTAGTGCCTCTTCACAATCCGTTGCGAGAGGAAAGTTGATTAGAATGTCGGAGGAGGAATTTGCTAGGTATAATTAACTCAAGATTTCCCAGTCGGTTTCACAGTCCTCCTCTATAACTACTCTTGTTCAGACAAGTAATGCAAAAGAGTGTTTTTCTTCTACCTCTCGCCCTCGGGTCATTGATTTAGGTGCCACCGATCATTTGACTAGAGTCTTAGGTATCTTTTCTGACTTTCATGAGTCTATGTCTAATGTTACATTAGCTGATGGTTCTCTATCCACAGTGAAGGGGATAGGCACAGTTCCCCTAACATCCTCCATATCTTTATCTTCAGTCATGTATCTCCCTAGTTTTCCGTTCAACCTTATGTATGTCAGTCAGCTTACCAAAGCATATGATTGTTCCATAACTTTCTATCCCGATTTATGTGTTTTTCAGGACTTGAAGACGAGGAAGACGATTGGTAAAGGACATGTGTCAGGGGGGTTATACTTACTTGATAATACTACAAGTGTTGTTTGTTCCGCAGCTTCCCCACATCAGATGCATTGTCGTTTGGGCTACCCATCTTTGGCAAGTTAGATCCCCAGTTTCAGTTTTTATCTAGTCTTGAGTGTGAGTCATGTCAGTTTGGGAAATTGCATCGTATTAGTTATCGTCCAAGAGTCAATAAACATGCCTCTCAATCGTTTGTGTTAGTTCATTATGATATATGGGATCCTTGTCCTACTCTTTCTAAGTTAGGTTTCAAGTATTTCGTTACTTTTGTAGATGACTATTTAAGAGCCACTTGGCTATATCTAATGAAAAGTCATTCTGAGTTATTTTCTATATTTTGTGCATTTGTTAACGAAGTACATACTCAATTGTCGGCTCTTGTTCGTATTCTTTGAAGTGATAATGCTAAAGAAAATTTTTCTAATATTTTTTCTAAATCCATGACCCAACGGGGCATCCTTCATCAATCTTCTTGTTCGGATATACCACAACAAAATGGTGTCGCCGAACGGAAGAACCGTCACTTACTAGAAGTTGCTCGATCATTGATGTTTGAAATGAAGGTAGACAAATCTTTTTGGGTTGATGCTATCATGACCGCATGCTATCTTATCAATCGCATGCCGTCCTTTGTTCTTATTGGTGCGACACCACACTCTCTTCTTTTTTTTTCAGAATCCTTGTTTCATTTACCATCTCGTATATTTGGTTGTGTTTGCTATATTCATGACCATCGTCCAAGGCTTTCCAAACTAGACCATCGGTCTCTTAAATGCATTTTTGTGGGGTATTCTCGTACACAAAAGGGATATCATTGTTACTAACCTTCTTTGCATAAGTATTTCACCGTTGCAGATGTTTCCTTTTTTGAGTCAACTATTTATTCTGATGAACCAATGGAGCCTTCTACAATGGATGATGATTCCTTTACATATGTCATTATGAAACCCACTTCGGATTCTCCCCAGTCCCTCCACCAGTTCAGCATGTATACAGTAGATGTCATCATCAGCATGTGGAGCCCCTTACAGATGTACCTCCGCCTATTTCGTCTTCTCCGTCTTCTAAGTTTGAGGTAAGCCTATCACATACTGATCTTGATATCCCTATTGCTCATTGCAAAGGGGTTCACAGTTGTACCCAACACCCTATTGCACAGTTGTCACATATTCTAGTCTGTCTGCTTCTTTTCGAGCTAGTCTAGACATTATTAATAAACATCCTACTCCTAAAACTATTGCTGAAGCATTATCTAGTCAAGGTTGGAGGACAGCTATGGAGGAGGAACTAATGGCACTTGACCAAAACAAGACTTGGGATCTTGTTCCTCTACCTGAAGGAAAAACTACTATTGGATGTAAATGGGTGTTCACTGTTAAGGTTAATCCTTATGGTTCTCTTGCTCGCCTCGAGGCCAGATTGGTTGCTAAAGGTTATGCACAGGTTTATAGGGGTTAATTATGGTGATACTTTCTCTCCAGTGGCTAAGATGACCTACGTTTGTCTTTTACTTTCATTGTCTGCTTCTGCTTGTTGGCCTCTTTTTCAGCTTAATGTTAAAAATGCATTTCTTCATGGTGATTTAAATGAAGAAGTGTATATGGAGCAACCACTTGGGTTTGTTACTTAGGGGGAGTCTGGTCATGTTTGTCGTTTGAAGAAATCTTTATATGATTTGAAGCAATCTCCTAGAGCCCGATTTGGGAGGTTTACATAAGTAGTGCTCTAGTTTGGATTGTTTAGATGTAGTGGAGATCATTCTATGTTTTATCGTATTTCAAGAGCTAGTCGGATATTTTTTGTAGTTTATGTGGATAATATTGTCATAACTGGAGATGATTCTACGGGGATTGATGAATTGAAATTGCATTTGCAACAACAGTTTCAAACAAAGGTTTGAGACAACTTAGATATTTTTTGGGTATCAAAGTGGCACAGGCAAAGAAAGGTATCCATATCTCACAACACAAGTATGTTTTGGATTTGCTTAGAGAGACAAGTATGCTAGGAGCAAAACCCCTAGATACACCCATGGAAGCTGGCTCAAAGTTAATGGCAGAGGAAGGCAAACTATTGAATGATCCAGAACGATATCAAAGGCTTGTTGGAAAATTGAATTATCTGACTGTCACTCGACCCGATATTTCTTTTTTTGTGAGTGTTGCGAGTCAATTTATGTCTTCTCCTCATACCTCTCATTAGGATGCTATAGTCAGAATTTTGAGATACTTGAAGAAAACTCCAAGTCGTGGTCTTTTCTTCGGTGATCATGGTCACAAAGGAGTGGAAGTGGGTCTCCTACAGATAGAAGGTCTACATTGGGTTACTGCACTTTTGTGGGAGGAAACCTAGTATCTTGGAAGAGTAAGAAGCAAAGTGTTGTGGCTAGATCTAGTGCATAATTTGAATACAGAGCTATAGCTCAAGCTACTTGTGAATTAATTTGGATACGTTAGTTATTAGTTGAATTTGAATTTGAAGATCCTGCGCCAATGAAGCTGTGGTGTGATAATCAGGCAGCAATCTTTATTGCTTCAAATCCAGTATTCCATGAGTGTACCAAGTTGATTGTCACTTTATCCATGAGAAGCTTCAGGCTGGAGTTATTTTTATTAGTCATGTTAGGACCAGTGAGCAATTAGCTGATGTTTTCACCAAGTCTTTAGGGAGTAATAGGGTTGAGTATATTTGTAACAAGCTAGGCATGCTTGATATCTATGCTCTAGCTTAAGGGGGAGTGTTATAGTGTGAGGGTTATTATGGTCATTAACACTGATAGGGTTATTTAATAATAAAAGTGTGAGACGTGGAAAACCCTAATTAGTTTTCACGTTTTTCTCATTCCTTATCTATCAATTTCTACATCGCTTTCTTTTCTTCTCCTATATTAATTTTTACAACATGCATAGGTCACGTAATTAGTTTATAAAAATAATGCTATATCCTTTATTTTGATTTTGGTGAATTTTCTCCTTTTCGATTTTATTAACTCCATAGTTGATGGATCCAACACCAAAATCTGATCTTCAAAGCCCAAAAGTGGCCCAAAGGCCCACTCATTGAAGCCCATAACCTTACAAAAATAACAAATAAAAAATAAATTCAAGAAACAAATAAAATGAGAAAATGACAGAAATGGTTTATAAATTTTGGTTCAATATATAACATCGTGTTTGAACTTTTAACTTGTTCAATATGATTCCTTAACTTTGATTAAATATGTAATATTATTTCTGGATTTTTAATTTATTTAATATGGTCAAATGGTCAATGAAGCCCTTAAACTACATGAAATTGCTTAAAAGTTTATGAACTATCTTGAATATATACTAATAATTTATGAAACATATTAAATAAATTAAACATTGAAGAGCGATATTACACATTGAATTATAGTTTATGGATCATATTGCAAAAAATGAAAATTTAAGGACGGCATTGTATATTGGGCAGTGGAGCGACTCAGCTAGAGTAGCATATTGGGCCATAGTTTAACGACCATATCACAAAAATTAAAAATTTATGGACAGCATTTTATATTGGATTTACATTGAAAAACTCCAAACTAGTACACCTATAACAAATTTCTCAAAAACTAATTTTTTGACCACAAAAATCGTAAAGTAGTATACCTTTGACAAATTTACCCCAAATCAATATACTTATGACAAATTTACCCTCTATTAATTTTCATTAAATTTTACTGTTAAATTATTAATTTGAATGATATGTGACAATTGACTAGTGTACCAATTTAGGATTTTACTCTTCGTTTGTCGCGGTTATGTAATTTTTGTGGTTTTGTGTGATATTAATCAAATTTCGGACGGTATGTTTATCACAAATATATCGGTTTATGGTTTTTAGCGAAAATAAATTAATTCGTGATAAATTTATCATAAAGATACTAATTTGAAGTTTTTATGGTTAGTTGAGGTAAATTTTATATATATGTATCAATTTGGTATTTTTCATGATTAAAAAATAATTTAAAATAAAATTATCATACGTATATAATTTGGGATTTTTAAGGATATTAATCCTTTTATATTATACTAATGTACAGGGACTTCTGTGCTATTATCCCAAAAATAGACAATGCGCATCGTCACTGTCATTCAGTGGAGCCAGTCCAGCTCGTAGCTCTCGGCCATGGCGGATTCCAGTCTCCGCGCTTCCGATGAACCCGCCGCGACGTCGTTGACCGGCGACGCCTCCAGTGCTTCCTCGAGCGCGCCCTCGTCTACGGAAGGTACAGAAAACTGCGAAACCTCTCCAACTTTTTTCCCATTTCGGGTCTCTTTGTAGCTCGCTCGTTGCGTGGTCGGAATGCCCGCCTGTCGCTCCGTATCGAGGAGCCACGTTCGATCAATGCCGCATCTTTTTCGGACCCAGATGGCGATCATAAGCAATGTGGAGTTTCGCCTGCGTCTTGGTCTGAGTCGTTGTCTGCCGAATCGTGGGTCGTTTGGTTCTTGCGGTTTCGTGGGCTTCCGATGGTTTGGGATGCTTTGAATTCCGTACGTTAAAGGATCGAGCGGGACCAGCCCGCATCGATCCGTGGTCTCGACATTGCCTGGATGTTCATACAGAGGTCATGAGCATGAGGAGAAAACCTTAACCCGAGCCACGGAATTCAATGTATAGTAATTTCCGTGGCTTGTGTTGGAAGACGGATTGCCAGATCGGTAACAATTAATGGTGCCGGAAAGTATGGAATGCGATACCAAAATGATGCTGGGAACGTCTCAAATGAATGGATAAATAAAGGGTTTTCGGATACGGGGAATAGGAAGGAGGAGACTAGGTGATCTGGGTCTCCCTTTGCCGAATCACCACCTTAGTAGGATAACAAGGAGACGATTCCTATTCCCATGAAGGAACTTTATTCATTTACTCATGTGGGTTACAATGAAAGATTCAGGGGTCTTACAGTTTTGTAAAGATAAAAGCATTGATAAAAATGAAAATACACTTGCAGATCAAGAAAATATATTCTATTCCTTGAGATCAATCTCGAAATCTTCAATTAAGGAATTGTAATGTTCTTGCTCTGCATCAATATTAATATCATCTTGTTATGATTTGGACTTTTTTTTTCTTTTTTTTTTGTGTCTGCTCAACGGTTGTCATGGAGTTCACTTGATACGATTGTTCAATAATATGTTGACTACACAACTCTGTTCCTCCGCAGCATCCTTTTTTCCCAGCCACCATTGTACGCATCTTGACCATGTAATTTTGCTGGTACCGTTTCGAAATATCTGTAGTGGGGAGCATACACTGTTTCTGTTCCTTTTTTCATTTGGCCATATGTTTGTATGACCTGACCGTATTGATTTACATAGACGATTGGCACACAATCTTGTGTGAATTTCGTTGTCTTATGTGAAGGTATCGCAAGTACTGTCGATATTGCAAATAGAATTTGTCCATGCAACAGTGGGTTTGGCAAGTCTGGAAAGATGGACTTTGATTTTGAAGGTTAAGGATGCTATGTCTTGCAGTGCAATCAAGAGGAAAGTGGCAGGCACTGCTGAACCCTTATAAGTCTGAACGACTCATTGGTGAAATTTCTCGGTGTAGCTTGTGGACTACATAGATCAATTTGTTGATTCGTCCTTTTAGTGGCATTCTCAGCCCAGTCTGTGTGGCTGGAACTGGCTGGTTCCAGCTGAGTTATTTCTGGACAACTCTTCTTGAAATTTTGATTAGGAGGATGATGACATCAGAAAATACAAAGACAAGACCATACCATACCCCATGCATATTAATGATACTAAGGCATGTGCTTGATAGGACTGAAGTTTACTCGGTTCCTTGTCTAAAACCTCTGAACTTACTGGAAAAAGTTCATTTGAAATTTCACGAGATTGCAGTGATATGTCTTTCGTTATGCCATATTAAAGTCCTTTATTATGGCCTCCTAAAGCGTGGACAGCCTGGCAATGCGGTTGCCAACTTGTCAACTCTTTTATGATGGACCATCTTCAATTCTTCCCTGTTTTGCATTTGAGTGACTTGGGTTCAGATAGTAAAGCCTTGCATTATGTCGGCAGGAAATTGGGGATGCAGGCATTGTCTGTGCTGGTTTTCATCTTCCGTAATGGATACAGTTATCAGCTTACATAATATGGAATTATGATAATGGTCTATATCATGGGAATGGGACAATATCAAAACTAATCCCTAAGTTGCAGAGAAGTTCTCTTCACAGTCATGCTTATTATAAGAGGGTGTATTTGATGTAAGTTACTTGTCTTAACCATGGCACGTTACTTTTTTTCATTTTGATTTTTGAAGTTGTGCACTAGCCACTTTTTTATGCTAAGAAATGTAGCTGTTCAGCTTAAGTGCAGAAGTTATGGCAAAAATTTTGTGCTGCCTATGTTTTCTGATGCAAACAATTTCAACCTCAGCCTCATGGCCAGTCCTTCAAGTTCTGTTGTACTACCTTATCTGCCTAAGAGTTATTGTCCTTCTCACATCGTGTTGCTAAAAAAGCTCACCACTTTTCTTTCGGATGGCCTATTGATGGGATACTTCCGTAACAAGCTTAAATTTACTCTTGCCTTCTTGTTCTTGGGGTTACATGTTCATGTTTAAAGGAAAGCTCATGGACAGTCATTGCGGACTTTTGAACTATGCTTGAGTGCCAACTCCTGACTGCATGGCACATCAAACCCCACAGTAGGAACCATACTTCTTGTTTTTTCCAAAACTTAGAACTAATGATGCTTGCAGTTGTGTCGCGCACAAAATATCTCCGTGCTAGTTCTACAAATGTGCTGAAAGTGCTCATTGGCATTTCAGTACTCTAATGTCTGCTTAAGAGAGGCATATTATTGTAATCTGCTGTCACCCATCCCTGGAATATATCTACTTCATTAGTAGTATCTGGAGGTTAACAACAAGAGTTTATCTTATTCAATTTCTTCAGTTCTTCTTACACAATGCATCGCTAAAGTTTAGTAAGAGCAGTTTAAGTTCCCTCTCTGAGGATGATGCATTAATGATTTTGTGCAGGAGACTAAGACAGGTCCGAGGCCAGTTTTTTTCATCTACTAGAAGATAAAAAGAGGAAAGGCAGGGAGGAGACATGGGGAGCAGAACCCATCAGAATGGATGAGCGGGACAGTGCAGCAAGCGACAGCATTTGTTACTTCTGGACCTCATTCTGATTGATCATTGACTTATGCTATATATGCAGCATATTGGGGCCTTAGCAACTGTCAGTGACTTAAAAGTCTTCTCTGAGCACATTGATTATATATGTACATCCTTGTGTACATTTATACATTTGTACATAGACATATATTTTTACTTTTCCTTCTCTGTTGATGAAAGAGTGCCAAATGAAAGCAACACTACGTGTTTTGAAGAAAAGTTTGCCTGAGCATTTCAGTCAGCTGTTTCACTGTGATTGACAATTTGTAAACTGGAAGTTAGCAGCTGGTGAAAGAGGGGTCCTTCTCCTGTTCATATAGAATCGACTGATGAACATGTAAAAGAGTTGACGTATTCCATAAGGGTTAAATCCTGATCATGTGGAATATGCTTAATTTTTTTTTTTCACTTTGCTCTGTATGGTGGGATATGCCCTTATCTTGCTGGGCATGCTTGTGTCGCTTAGAGTGAAGGTAAATGGTTGCAGCAAATCACACCAATTGCCAATACTGGAAGATTATGTTGATTGATGATTCGATGATTGGCATCGTCATTATGTACTACGAGGAGAGAAGAGCATGGCGAGATGCGAAAAGTAATATGATCTAGTTTCTCAATTTCTGTTCAGGAGAAAACAAAAGTTAAATAAGAATACTAAACTTTGAGTGTGACACTATGTCACTTTAGATATCCTAAGCGGGCCGTCTAGGGTTTCTCGAGAAACTGATCCTGGTCGTTTGTAACTAAAATGCGAGCAGTAGTGCGCAGACAGCAGAAAAGTTCTCAAAATGAACGATTCTGATCCATTCTTTTATGATCCAACGGCTATCCTCTTACGGTTTATGGGAGATATTAGAAGCGCCTATTCTCTAAGCGTTTATACAATGGGTATCTGCGCATTTCCATGGGTAGCGACTTGTGATTGTCAGTCCTTTTAGTAGAAGGAAATTTAGTAGATTTGGAGGTAAACTGCAGAGAGGAAAAAGGTAATTTTGCTGTTTACCTCCTCTGCTCCATCTGTGTAAGTATTTATGATCTGAACGCATTTGTCTTGCGCTAGATCACTGCTGGTTTACTCCTTGTTCTTTTCTGAGCTTTAGCTGTCATTTTCTTGGGCATATCATAGTAATGGCCATCAGAGAAGATGGGGACAGAAAGAGAGTAGGAAAAGCCAGAATCCACGGATGCTCCTTGAATTAGCAAACACCATGTACACATAAATACTTTAATGTATAAATACTTTTTTTTTCCCTTTTTTTATGCCATACCCTATGATTCTTTCATCATTTTGTTATTCCATATCCCAGTATCTATCCACCCCATTATTCCCTTCCAAGAGACAACTAGACTGGCTCTCTCTCTCCCTCTCGCTCTCCTCCCCTCTGAGGCAACGATGAGTCATGATGATGATAGTGATGATGGTGACAGTAAGTTACGGGTAGAAGCATCTTGAGGTCCACACTTGCTGAACTTAATTTAACAAACATCTTTCTGTTTGAAAGGCTCGATATCAGCACCTATAAATGCGAGTTTCTAGGTGGTGTTCTACAAGGAGATCTTGCTTTCACTTAGATGAGAAGGGTCAAATTTCATACTAAGAATCGCCTGAGGGGTTCATCTGCATTTAGTTTGAACTGGTCAATTATAACCAAGGGAAAGAATTTTCGCTAAGCTTTAAGCTAGTCAAAGATATATATACTAAAGTTCCGTTTCCAAAATAATTCCTTGCCAATTGGTCGCTTTGAAAGGCTGAACTCCCTTCCATCAGTTATAGTTGAGAATGATTTCGTTTGATTGGAACTACACTATTCCTTGAATCCCTCTTTCTAGGGTTGTGAATTATTGGTTCAAGAATTCAAGAAGAAGCGAGAAGTCTCTGCATTAGAAATAACATTTCTTGAAAATTATATAAATGGACATCATCCTTTGCCCCATTAACTTCTGCAGATTAAATAAATAATTGATCAGTCAGCATCGTTTTTCAAATTATTTTCTGGCTTGAAAAGGCAAGAAAAATTGGGAGAGCTCATGATTGAGGGGAAGATTAATGTCATTTCTTTGTCATTTGCAAAGCAGCATGCCTGCTTCGGGATCTGCCAATGTAGGGACCATGTCTCTGTGGTGCCTTTGTAGACAACAGCACGGAAAAATGATTTTAGGTGCAATGACAGATAATTCACTCATAGTTCTTTGAGAGAATTATATGTTAGAATAGACAATCTGTGAACATTAGCTAGCTAAACTCATTTAGATCAAACTGATGATGATGTACATAGTGGCATGTAACGATTGAGTCCTTTTGATAGAATATGCAAATATTAACCATCTGAACTAAAATCAAATCTCATAGAATGAAGCTTAGGGAATGTGGTTTGCTGTATTTGAGAGAGAGAGAGAGAGAGAGAGTAGCCAAAAACAGGAAAATGGAAGTGTCGCCCAAATCTTGCCAGTGTGCATGTCTTGGATCACTATTGAAGACAAAGAGGTCCAGTTTTTTTTTTGTTCCTCTTTTTGGTCGCCTGTTATAAGACTGAGAATAGAAACGAGAACCATTTCTGATTGCTTCCTAAAAGCTGCAAATGGCACAGATCCTAGGGTTTTTCTAGGGCTTTCAAACTTTACAAGATCACTACGGCTCCTTATTTCAAAGAAAAAAAAAGTACTGGGCAAATAAAAGTCGACCGCAGCTTTTGACTGGAACGACTGCAACTATGCGTGCAAATCTGTCAGCTTTTCAATTATTTCGGCGAATTGACCAAAAAAAAAAAAATTTATTTCGGCGAAGATTCCATTTTTTTCCCTTTCTTTTACTTCCAGATTATTAAGGTTTGCTCTGAAACATCTCTCTCTATACATAACAAAAGCAATTCTTTAAGTTTTCTCTTAGGGCTTAGCTGAGATCTTTCCATTACTCCCTGAACTTTATAATTTGGGTTCTCACCTCTCTATAAAGGAGCACTGCACATGTATTGAACCTGAAAAAGCCATGTTCCCATACTCAAGAAGCTATAAGAGAATTTGCTGCTCCATCTGTAATTTAATTAGAGTGACTTACTTACTGTAAAAGAAAGAAAAAGGAACTTTTGGATCAAGAACCATATTTGCAGCCAGATCTACAACATTAAAAAATTGTTTAACTTAGCAGTAGATGCTAGGAAAGCATGGAGAGAAACAAAAACAAGGCACAAGAAGATATACAGCCGCAGTTTTCTTGGGTGTAGTTAGTATTAATCAGGTTTGAGATCTCTGCGTATACGGACAATATGCGTATCTCACTGCCAATACGTGTGGTCCATCCCTCTCTCTCTCTCTCTCTCTCTCTCTCTCTGCACACTGAGTGGATGCTTTAAAGAACCCTTTTTTTTTTTTTTGGTCCCTCCCCTACAATGTAGACAGAGCTAGAAATCCATCATCTAAATCCAAGCAGTTTTGATGAAAAACTTCCAGTTCTCCTCACACCACAACTTCGGAAGCCACAAGACGATTATGTCCCATCTCTTCTCTGACTTTTAATTCACTTCACGTACACTTTCTTTAAAAGAAAACCACTCTCTTTCAATTGATAGCAGTCACGTTCTCTCATTCATTCTGAAAGCTCACAAACTATCTTGCTTCAGCTAAAAACAAGATTCCATGTGTGTGTTTTTGCTCTCTTATCTATAAATATTTTCCAAGATCACACAAGATAACAGAATTATAATTCTGTGGCATGATGATTTTCACTATCTTGCTATCTTTTTCACTTAGCTACGCATGCATTTATCATATCATGCTATATGGAGTACACCCCATAAAGCTATTCTCTTCTCTTGTTGCGTCAAATAAAGTGTTGGTCTCCCTCCCTCCCTCCCTCCCTCCCTCTCTCTCTCTCTCTCTCTATCTCTCTCTCTCTCTCTCTCTCTCTCTCTCTCTCTCTCTCTCTCTCTCCCCCCCCCCTCTCCCCTCTTTCCTTTTCAATTATGTCTTTGCAATGGTCCCCTTTGAGTTTAAAACCTACCCTTTTGATGGGTTTGTTTCAATTTTTAACTGATCTCTTACTGACAGGAAAAAGAAGAGAAACAACTCGAAGTTGTATTAATACCAACTAATCTTGACCTACATAGATTTTTTTTTTTTATTTGCAATTCGGTATACATGATAAATAATAATTGTTATCATTTACAGAATCATCCGGCTGACGTGGCGACTTCAGCAGATGACACATGGAAGCAAGATATGCCATACCTCTTTTCACATCTTTCCCATGCAACATATACGCAACATGCCATGGTTAATTTTTCGGCATCTTTCTGTTAACCATTCTCCAGCAAGGAGTGAATATTTCTTCAATTATACTTATATTGTGAAAGGACAGTTTACTGTCTGTAGATTGATACTCTCTCTCTCTCTTGCTCGCTCACTTGCTTCCACTATCTCCTCGGACTCATCATCCTCTCAGGCAACACATATTGTTCTCGTTGGCAGTTCTGGGGAAGTGAAGGGACTGATCTTGATCTGCTATCAAGATGGTTAATGCTCTCTAGCTGAAGTAAGTTCATGATCGAGTGATTTACATATTTTCTTGAGAATTTTTGTTGAGTTTATATATGCTAAAACATTCTTTTCAAAAGAGGATGTGCAGACACTAGCTCATTATGTTGCCTCAAAGTAGGTTTCCTTCTTCAGAATCAGATAATTGAACTCAAGATCTGTTGACAGATGCAAGATTCTTTCCTCTTTGGCCAAAATTAGGTTCTACTTTCACTTCAAGATGCTCAAGGATCGTTCATTAGGTTTTCAAATTGAGACACCGTGCATTTAGCAATCAGGAGATTGTCTTTTAACCAAATTAAATGGTTGTTTGTTGAGTACTCAATTAAAGAATTCTTGAGTCATCGGAAAACAAAAGTCGCTTTCTACACCAATTCCTGATTTGGGAAAGCATACTTGTCATAGGGTTCTTCTTTCAGTTGCTTCAGGTCATAAGAAGAAAGAACATGCTTGTTTGGTGATATGTTTCATGCTGTAATTAATTACTCTATCTTTTCTTTTTCACTCTTGTTAATTAATCTGAAGTTATCGCGTACTGCTGCAAATCAATGCATGGCAACCTAAATCAGCTATTTTGTGCTTGAGATTATATAGAGGAAAGGAGGTGACTTTACAGGTTAACAATTTGACAATTCTTATCGCAGCCAATCTCTAGCATCCTAATGATCATGAGAGGAGTAAGATGAACCCAATTCCAAGAGGAGGAGGAGGAGGAGGAGGAGGAGGAGGAGGCTTTCAATCAGCGAAGCAAGAGGAAGAAAAGAATGAGACCAGCAGGAGTCTGTCCCGCTTGGCACCGCCATCAACTTCCAGGCACTGGTCAGGTTTCCGAAACCCGAGGATTGTGCGCGTCTCGCGCTCCTTTGGAGGTAAAGATAGGCACAGCAAGGTCTGCACCATTAGGGGTCTGAGGGATAGGAGGATTAGGCTCTCCGTGCCCACAGCAATTCAACTGTATGATCTTCAAGACAAGCTAGGGCTCAGCCAACCCAGCAAGGTCATCGATTGGTTGCTAGATGCCTCTAAACAAGACATCGACAGGTTGCCGCCACTCCAGTTGCCTCCGAATTTCGGCCAATTCCACCAGCAAATCCTATTCCCACATGAATCATCAAGTGCCAACTCTCAACCTTCCTTGATCTCTCCGTTTCTCCCCACAAGCTCAACAACATTCTTGAAGCATGGGATCAAGATCACTGAGAACAGTGTCGATCACAGGGTTAATGATAGCGAATCTTCGGCAATGGCAAGGTCAAAGTTTTGGAACATTGATACTTATAACACACTGAGAGCAAAGGACAAGGAAGTTGAAACAGATGATCACAATGGTCAGCCTCTTTCTGAGAAGGGCAAGTGGATTGAGAATGATGCAGTGCATGGCCATTTGGGATCATCAGTCAACTCTCACCATGGACAAGTATCTGCTCAGAACTTCTTCCCAATCGTTAGTTATTCCTTGAGTGGCAGCACCTTGCCGTACTCCTATAATAATCAATGGGAGCCTTCGAATTTGTCATTGTCTCAACTTGGGACTCACGGCTTTCAATTGCTACCGGATCAAAATCCCCTAAATTCCGTGTCAGTTGCTTCCTCTTCGGCTCTTCCATCCGCCACTCCCCAGTTATACTTCTGCCCATCTGCGGCAATGACGCCAATTTTTCCTTCCTACCCTTCGTATCTTACCCCTACTGTTGAGACAGATGCGAGACAACTGAACCATCTTCATCTATTGAGCTCGAGTTCGCAGCAACACATCTTGCCTACTTCCCTCCTGCCATCGCTTCAATTGATCAGCTCGCCGATGGGATTGCCATTCCAAACGAGCACTAGTGCCAAATTTCTTCATCGGCAAGATGATGATGAGAGCGAAGAAGACGAGGATGGAAACGGTTCTTGAATCTCCAAATATGAGGAACAACCTCTCGCATGAAGATCACTTTGGACGATGATCCCCCCAGGATCTTTTAATGAGGGTTTATAATTCAATAATCTCTGTGAGAGATTGCTGCTTTTAGGAAATGGTATGAACAAGAAGTTGCATTTTTCTTGAAAAAAGTATATGGACTAAAAAAGCAGCAACATCGTCAGGGTGGCAACATTTTTTCTCTTGCAGATTTGTCTCCCACACGCACATAAGTGCCTCATCATCATCAAATTCTGCAACAGAGTAAGGTGCTTCTATTTAATGCTTCTTTTGTACCTGGAGCTTTTTAGAGCAGCATCTCAGTCATATATCATGGCCAAATTATTTGAAGAAAATGCAACAATGACTCATACAGAAACATAGTATTTCCTTTTGTTCTCTTTTTTTCCTTTTTTGGCCTTGTATTCGAGTGATTATCATGCATAAGATACCTTATACACGGGATGTTATAGCCGAAAACTCCATATGTTAAGTTATGCACATTTATTCGACCTGTGCCATGTGCATCATAGTGTAACTTAATTATGTCTTAAATTATCTGAAGATTGATATCGTTTTTTCTTCCTCTCTTGGATCCCGCTTAATTATACTTTAATTTAAGTGTCAATTTTTGGACATGCTTATCATGTTGTCAATTCTGGGGCATGCTTATTAAGTAGCTGTCTTAATGCTACTATGCGATTAGCAAATTTTTATAACATTTTCCTTGTGAATTAAAAACATTTACAGCTTAATGTTGTGATAGATTAAGCAGTATGTTAGGAAAAAGCAGCACTCATAAACAGTGAGAAAAAAATTAACGCATCTATTTTATTTTTGTGGTACACCCATTAATGTCTAACGATCATACACCTCATATAATAATCATACAATAGGAGGTCCATATACAAGTGAAATGTGCATCAGCATGAAGCAAAACCAGAATAATAATGAACGAGAAAGCTACTGTTATACATCATTTAAATTTGACGAGAACGAGTTAAAAATCAGTATTTCAGCTATAACTCGTAGCGTGTCGCCTCCTGTTTCTTTGGTTACAATTTAGTTTATTAATAGCGACAAAACTTCCCCTACTAAACCCGGCATGCTTGTTATCATGTCTTGAAATCTACAGCAATTCGATCACAGTTACTTAATTTAGAAAAATTTCTTCCGTGAGTCAACCCCATTTTGCATCACATTATGTCGAGTTGTTTTTCGATGGTGATCTCTAGTTCATAGAGAGTTTCTCTTCGTGTGTTGCTTTCCAAACTCAGGTTAGGATAGCGTGATGAGTCTGATATGCTTGCATGGTGCATGTTAGCCAACATGGTATTTTCTGTCCTTTAGCAATTCGCAACCAGGAAAGTTAAACACTATGCAAAGCTATTTACGTTCTCTTTGACTTCGGTCCATCTACCTCCAATTAATCACAGCTACGGCATATAATGAACCAACCCTAGCTAACTGTCTCGAAAAGAAGAAAAAAATCAGAAGAAAGGAACCAACCCTAGCTCGTTTTTACTGTCGACTCTGACAATTCATCAACCCCTTCTTGCTTGCACTTTCTTCCTTCCTTTTTTTTTTGGGGGGGGGGGGGGGGGGTTGACTTTTGCTTTGTTATTAATTCTTGATTATATTGAGATTATTCAACCTCACCTTTCGACTAACCTTGAATTCCTTCAATTTCTTTTTTGGGACATACGTGATAATGAAGTCATTTTCAGTATCTTGATACTTCTTTTGATATCTAATTATGTTGTAATGTTTCTTGCTCACTTCATTATCTATTCTTTAATTTCGTGTGACTTTTTATTTGATCAGCACATGAAAACAGATGTTAAAGCGATCCCTCATCACTTGATCATAGAAAATTATAATAAACATCAATCTTTGAACTCAAATGCTTCGGCTTGATCATAAGCGTTTCATGAAACATTTATATGAGTGGAGGCTATATATAAAACTTACCCTATGTTGCTGTATTCCCAAGGATGAACCTCGAGGGGTTGCAATGGATTGCTAGGCCTGAGTGTAAACCTCTCTTTTGAGGTAGCGTTTACATTTCGCACGGACTCTCTTAAATCTTATTGATCCCAACTTGATTTCTTGTTTTTTTTTTTTAATTAATCAAATGAGGTTATAGTCAATACTAACCTTTTCTAGACCATGAATAAGAGTGCAAGCAATCAAACTAACTCCCTAAACATATAGTTAAAGGAAATGTAAACAACCCGAGCCGTATTGGGGGGAAAAATACATGCCCTTGTTCTTATGCTCTAGGACAGGCCCTGTGAGCTTATGAATGGAAAATCTTAAACATACTGATTTCTCATGAAAACTAAGACTAAACATATGCCTAGGATCTATGTGATAATAAGCTAAGACTTCTAGGATGGAATGCAACTATTCTTAAACATGTGCAAATGCCTCCAAGCTAAAAAGGGTATAGTAGTTTTTTAATCTTTTTTAGATGTTCGAATGGTGCATTAAGAAACTGGGAAAATTACCCAATCAGTCCTAACATATTGTATGGATGCTAATTTAGTTCTAAACCCTTAAATTTTAGCAATTTGGTCTAAACCTTTGTGTGAAATTCCAATAAGTCATTCCATTCAATTTTCGTTAGAAATCACTAACATAACGGTTCAGTTAATGCCGGCTATCCTACTTGGCATATCACCACATCAACGATTTCAAGCGAAAATTGACTGAAGGTACCACATAGGAAACTGACGCAAATGTTCAGGATTAAATCGGCAAAATTAAGAAGTTTAGGATTAAGTTGGCATTCGTACAATAAGTTTATAATTGATTGGACAATTTTCCCAAAGAAACTTGTGCAACTAGGACTTCGAATTCATGGATACCTAAAATATCACGAGAGGAACTCCATACGCTTCCAGGTGATGCTCGCGTAGACCTAGCTGCCGATGAGACTAGCTCCCGATCAGGTGCATTAGGCCGAGCATGAGGCTGTTTAGTCAGTGTTCATATCGAAACTAAGTCAGAATAGTGAGCGAAAATCCCTTAACTTTGGTCCATGAATCGCTTCCCAAGCCACTCGGTCCATGGTCATCGAAATGACTTAAAACTGGGGTTGCATAGTCACTGTTCAGATCAAGAATCGAGAATGTCTCTTCGCCCCTTCTTAGGTTCTCCTTTCAAATTGCCAAAAAGCACCCCTCCAATCATGGAGATGGCATCATGCGAATGCCTTTTTATCCAAGAATTCTTTCCAAAACTAACGAAGAAGCTGTCCCATTTCTACGGTGGTGCTCGATGATTCCAAGAATGGAATCCTCTCTCTCTCTCTCTCTCTCACGGCATCTAAGGGTGATCAATTTCAAAGTGAGTAGGTTGCAAACCTGAAACTTGGAACCTACCCTATTAGAAGGATTCTGGTTTTTGTAACATGAAACCTACTCTATTTGCCTAGGAACCAAGGTGAAACTGACCTTACTCGAAAACTTGTTTCTCTCATGTTCCTTTTTTAGGTTTCATTTTTCACAGCCAAATAATATAAGTAACAAGACGGTTCAAAGTAAAAGATGAATAAGTGCAAGCCACAAGCAAGCGAGTAGGAGGGTGAGTTGAGAGAGACGGTTCAAAATAAAAGATGAATAAGTGCAAGCCGCAAGCAAGCGAGTAGGAGGGTGAGTTGAGAGAGACGGTTCAAAATAAAAGATGAATAAGTGCAAGGCGCAAGCAAGCGAGTAGGAGGGTGAGTTGAGAGAGAGAGAGAGAGATTGGAAAGAACAAACAAAAAGAGAGAGAGAGAGAGAGAAAATAGGGTTTTTAGATTTTACGAAATTCGCTCCAAATTCGATTTGCTCAGTTCGATTTTCAAGTGGTTCTTCAGTCAAAGTTGAGAACCGGACCAGTTCCCACCACTTCCAAAATGATCGGTTCCAACAAGAACCTGAAACCGAACCGATTTTGGGGATGGTTCACTTCAGTTTGCGCATAGAACCTATTCGATTGCACCGCCCTAATGGCATCTAGCACTATTTTTGGCTATTGAGGGGGGGGGGGGGTGTGGGTGTGGGGTGTTGTTCCAAGTGAAAATGGATATGGGTTGTATGCATGAGAGAGATCGAGGTTCCACTGAGTTTTGCATGTCCACGGCAAGCTTCGAGCTAGTTTATATTCAGTGCAAAAAAAGATTCATGACGGGTTGTATATTAAGCCAGCCCATCAAATCTCACTGTCTTATTATAAAAAAGTTCCTAATTTCTAAATGTGGAAAAATGCGTTAAAGAGTGAGGACATGGGACTATAGATGGTTTTGTTCAAGGATCAAATTACTAGCAGTTTTGATACCTAATTTTCATGAAATTTGAAAGAGACCTTTGGGACGGAAAACTTAGATGTCAACATCCTAGTTAGCTCTTTATTATTGGTGTGTCTCTTGATAATTTTTCTTTTTTTTTTTGTGATATATGTACGACAACGTAATTAATCAAGTGAATGCTCTGCCATGAAAGAAAGTCAACTGCCGAGGGCCAGCCCTTTTTTTTCCATGTCATTTTGCGGCCGGTATATCAAAATACCTAACTGATTACAGACGTCTAATTAATTTTTTAAAACACGAAACAAGAGGAAAAAAAAATAAAAGAAACAAGCACGTTGAATTAGTGCAACCAAACCCTAACTAAATCTGGTAGAAATCGTTGATTTTGGCCCTTCAAAATGTTATAGAACCACGTTTTAAAACCCTAGCTATTTGGCTAATATTTCTACAAGTCTTGCAATAGCTAGGCTCTTAGACGAAGGTTGAAACTTATTAAATCTCTACCCCCACACAACACTATAAGGCCAAATTACTCTCTACGCTTGGTCTAACCTCTTTAGTCGTCACTTATTTCCGCCCGCAATAAAGAACACACTATATAATGCACATGCGACTCGAGCAAAACTTTATGGCACGCCATATGATCGATTGGCCTATTGATACGGCAGATTGAGAATATGTTCCTCGATTACCAAATGGTCTAATCTTTTTTACTTTTTTTTTATGTACCCGTGATTTATAATTGAAGGCTTGATGTTGACAAAGCTGTGAAAATGGAAAAGAAGAAGAAAAGAAGAAGACGAACAGAGTGCAATTTTAACCTATCTGTATAGCTACCGACATCAGTCCCCTCTTCACACATGCATAGCACAAGAGCAAAAAAACCATGCGCATGCAACGAAGCACGCCGAGCTAGTGCATGTGATCACGTCATTGTATAAAGTAGGGCCGCATTATTCACAATGCCAAGGACAGTCGGTTTATGGAGCCCCCCATGTAGATCCCACAAAAGCCCTACATTTACTTGTGTGAGAGCGAGAGAGAGAGAGAGAGAGAGAGAGAGAGAGAGAGAGAGACTGACCCCCTGCAACATTTAGAAACCCTAGAACATGACAAGAGGCCTCCCTCTATATATTGTATAGACTACAGAGAAACAAATTTAACTTCATGATGGTTGATCATAGTCTAAGGAGAACAAGCTCGTGTTAAAACCGAACAAGAGGTTAATATATTATACACACGATGCCAGAATAATTAAAAAAAAAATCACATGTGGATCCGCATAGTGATTATCCATATAATAAGAGCGATTCGCAATATCACTAAATGCAAACAACATCATATTTTGGCTATTTCACCTGAGCGTTTAGCTCAAGCCTTACCTAACTTACGAGGTTAATGAGGTGTTTCATGGGCTAGTGGCAATCTTCCTCACCATCATAATAGAAAAATCATCATCCTACAAAATGTTAGGACGTGTACTTTTTAAGAGGTCTAGTTTCAATGGATCCATAATCTTCTCGAGATATGATTTGATTTAATCTAGTAAAATCAATAAACAAGATAAAAGATCACAATGTACATTCCAATTGTCCTATGACGACTGAAGTTTTTTTTTTTTCGAATACATGGTTGTACATAGAACTCTAAGTGGTACCAAAGTTAGGAGGTCTCAAATTCAATTCCTCATCGTCCGGAGCTACTTTTCATAATGCATGGTGGGTTCAACAAATCTTTCGCCGGCCCGACCATTGGATTCTCGCGCGCTCAAGCGGTTTGATTAAATGAAACACAGTTGCACCCTCAACCTCAAAATCAAGGGATGACTTATATGCTCACTCTTTTTGTCTGTGAGGACGCATAAAAAAGGCCTTATGTGTCATTTTCTTTTGGGACGCTTTACTCCAATCCAACGGAAGATAAGCATATGGCATGAAAGAATCCACAGCCAAGGAAAAAGGGGCTTGTGGGGCTGTAGAACATGCCATTCTCTCCTCAGACTCGGACAGACGAAAAGGATAGGAGGGAGAGAACGAGTGAGAGCTGCAGATAGGGACTGAATTCTGAAGCAGTATACATCCTCATCTCTCTCTCTCTCTCTCTCGTGTGACAGGGTCACAAGATCCAAGAAGAACATTAAAGGATTCCCCAGAGGCAAGTTGGGTTTAAAGTTGGCTTCAAAGAAAAGGTTTCTTGTGGTGGTCCTAAAGTTAAAAGGATAGGGTAATACTTACTCATATCCACCTCCAAAACAAAATAGGGCAAAATACGCACGTATATATGCATCTGCATATACGTATGCCTGTCGAGTGAATGAAACGGAGCGTCACAATGCCACGATGCCGGGGTACAATCCTGAGCCGTTCGTCCTTCATTGTGTCGGTCGGGGGGATCTACAGTAGTGTCCTACCGTCGGGAACCTGTACGTTGCGGTCTTTTAACTTGGGACCAAATTCAGCCTGACATAATTATTTGCAGGGATGCAGAGTGCATTAGATATTTTAATGGCCGACTAAGTAGGACTCGCTTTCATATCGGATTATATCTTCGTATCACCGATAATCTGAACCAGATGTGTCCTTCATTGACATTATTTTTGAGCGGGGCCAAGCCCAGTAGTCCTATCATACAATGTAGACATGCAGATGTACTATATCAGTGAGATTTTCTGCTGCATAGTATCTATACGTGTGGTCCTATATACGAATAAGTTGCTACGTATACCGAAGGAACACATGTGAAGTATTTGTCTCTGTCATTAGGCATATTTGAAAAGGAATTCCATAAGGGGCAAATGGAACTCCCAAGCAACTCAATGTTGGTTGGGTGCGAGAAGCGTGAGATTTAGACCTATGCTATCTAACAACAGAAGAACAAAAGATTTTCTATCTGTTTTTTTTTTTTTTTTTTTTTTTTTTTTTTTTAGTGTGTAGAACGAAAGTGTATGTCAAAGATATAGCAAAATCCCTCCTCAAACTCGAAGCGAGAGCCTGAACATAACCCCCGACCGAACACCCACTTGAGTTCGCAATGCTTGGTTTCGATCCAATGACCCATTTACGGCGGTTTCGAGCGGCAAAGATGCCCTGCTGCTCATCACAGACTTCGCAACTGATCTACATTATGGTCATCCGCACGCAAACAGTTCCGAGTCAAGCCATTGCCATTGCCAATCCAAGGACATTGGGACTGATTCGACGAGAACAGAAGGACAACCATCCGACAGCTGAGAGCAAGGAACGAGGAGGCTGCAAAAATCATGTGGAGAGGCCCATGTTGGTTGGTGGGTCGACCCAAGAACCTTTGTCAAAGGGCTCTATGTTCTCACCGAGACCAGACCCAATGCAAGACGTCGCAAAATAGGGCACGAGAAGCGCTGGTTTCTGCTCGAGGGGATGGGAAAAACCAGAGGAGCTTGATCTGGGGGGCCAATGCAATTTCCATTTTCTCAGCAGAGATTAAGAAGACGAGAAGGAGGAGGAGGAGGAGGAGGGGATGATGGTAAAGAATATTATATTTATAAAAATAAAAAAAATAAAAAAATAAAAAAATGAAAATGAAAACGTTTAGTGAAGATAGCCCCCGGCGAGGATCGAACTCGCGACCTTTCGCTTACGAAGCGAACGCACTACCACTATGCTACGGAGGCCCTGTTGATGTTTCCTACCTAATAAAATTACTAAAAACTTTCTTCTCATGTTGCAGTTACCAACTAGTGTTCGTTTGCTCTCTTAGCGCTCGCGCTCTCTCTCTCTCAATATAAATATGTACCCTTTTTTTTGTTATTTATTTATTTATCTAAGGCCTGAAGGGATTTTTTTTTTTTTTTTGGTCTTCATCGGATTGGGGCTCTTTGTGGCCACACCTGCAATGGGTGTTTTTGAGCCACTGATGAGAAGTCAAATTCGGTATCAACGCTAACCCCTGCATCATCCCTTTCACCATCAAAGATGCCCTGTCAATTGGGTCATTCTAACATCCTCTTCTTTCCCCTCCTATAGTGTCGGTCCCAAAATGTAACCTCCTAGGCTTCCCTGGTCCCGTCCTATTCACGCCCCGCCGGAGCTGCAATGGCCATGCTCATTTGACTCCGCGTCTCGGAACGAGGGAGTTCTACCGATCTATGCTATCCGGCCATGTTGAACATTTCAGGTTCACATCATCTTTCACGCAACAGACAAAACACGCGTGTTTGGCAGATTGGTAGACGTCAAACTTCACAGGCAAAATATGCGTGTTCGGCAGATTGGTAGACGTCAAACTTCCTCCAGTTACGGGCCAAGAAACGGCTTTTACAACCTGTGGAGTTTTTCAGGAATCTCATGGATGATTTGCCATTGAGAAGACATGGTTCAGAGCCTCCAGTGAATGATGCAATCCTGAAGTTCAGAGTTAAACAGTGGATTGTATATTGCTCATTTTACAAAGACGTATGACATAATGTTCCAAGACAATCACTGCTTTCTTGATCATCCATGGATAAGAACTTTCTCACACCAATTATTATGCTCTCAAAACAAACATCCAAAATGAAAATCAGAAAAGAAAAGGAGGGAAGAAAAAGGATTTGCCAAAAAGAATGAGAACCCAAGATATCAGCAGCCAAACAATTCCCGGCGCCTACTTGGCCTGGCTCTGGATCCCCCTGTTTCGCCTATCACGACCTCATTGATCAGGTCTTTGAAGATGGAGCGCTCGATGTCTAATACCATCCCAGATGTCTCGCTGTTGAACTCCGTCCAGCTCTCGGAACGGTGCAGCACATCCTCCCACAAGATGCTCTTTAGACCATCGTCCTCTTCCTGAAAATCGTACGATGGTTTCTTGGCCTCGAGCTGCTCGATCTCCTTGCACAACTCTTTCAAAAGCTTCTGTGCAGGGAAGGTCTTACGCGCTAGCTTCTCCGATTTCAACCATGGGTCATGAGAAACGCCCAAAAATGATAGCTTTCCAACAAGAATCTCATTTACGGCATCGAAGATGAGTTTCCTGTGATTTTTCTCCTGCTTCAGCTTCAAAGTTGCAGCCTTGCCACAGGTGGGGTCTTCTCTTGTTATAGCCCTTGATTTCGTTTGTTCTAAAACAAAGAACAACTCGGGGTTTATGGGGTGGCCTGATGGGTGCAGCTGAAATGCAGTCATACTCGACCCAAGGTCTCTGAGCAAGAGGCCTGAAGCTAGCAATATCTCAGAAACATATCGGTGGTCAGGGTTCGTGTTCTCACAAAGAGAGGCAATGTAATCTGTTCTTTCTTCGTCATGGCTCGAGTTGAGTCTTCTAAGCTTCTGAACCAACTGCTCGACGTTCTGCAACTTCCTGCGATTAACCTCGGAGGTAGCAATGGTGCCCGAGCCATTTGGCTGGAGGCTCTCTGTCATGTTCCACTGATCTTGGACATGATTGTAGTCAGACTCATAAGCAACATTATCTGCACCATGGACAGTATTCCAAATGAGATACACAATACAATGTTGGTGCAACAATCACAGTTGCAAACCTATAAACAGCTAATGGTAGCTATTAGAATCATTCAAATTGAATTAACAGTTCAAAAATCTAGATAATTAGCACACTTGTACTTGAATGTTTTGAGTGTAGAAGCTTTACCTTCGAAAGAATTTACCATCTGCTTTATAGGAATTGGGGCATCTTCTGTGTGTACCAATGAGTCAAGGACTGATACTGGACTGTGATATTCTGCAGCTGCTGTATTAAGTTCTGCCAATGTTTCATCTTCATCCACTATGAGAATTGACTTCTTCAATCCATATGGCAGAGTAAGATGCTATTAGTCAATCAGCGATTACTACAATGTGATAATCGTTTCAGGGATGGAAGTAACAACTGGATGCACAGGCACCTACCTTTTGCTTCGGCTCAGTGTCTGAGTAGCTAGAGGTCTCCATGCATGGACTCTGGCTGCTCTTCTCCAGAGTCAGCAGTTCACTGTTTATGACTTCTGGATCGATTGTCAACTCAAAGACGAAACTACTGTCTGAATGAACGGACACGTCATCTCCTTGATAACTTGGCGTTCTTGAATCGTTACTAATTTCACTCAGTTGGTCATCAGTAGAATGCAGATTGGAAGATCTGTGCCTGTGTCTTCCACCTGGCGAACTAAATTCAGTACTCTGCCGGTTGGACAGCTTTCTGGGTTTATTTGGATCAGATGGAGGAGTGGGTGGACGAGATCGTCTCTCCAAGTCCAGCTTCTTCTGCTGCAATCTGGGGCTCACTGAACCTGAGCTTTTTGCAGAACTCACAGGGTTCTCTTTAGAAACTTGCTGAGGCCTTGATGATGTTCGTGTGGATTTTGTATTCCTGCCACTGGCTTTCTTATCAGCAGAGCTGCTAGTGGACTCTAAGCGACCAGTCTTTCGAGACGGATCTTTAGCTGGCCGGCTAGAAGTTGGATAGTTTCTAGAATCTGCGTTGCTCTGCATTTTATGCAGATTGGAGAGTGTGTCCAATGGGATCATTGAGGAAGCATTGAACCCATGTTTCTCGACAAGTTTTGCAGGTTTCATAATCACGATTGGGGATTCAAAAGACCTCGAACTTTCGGATCCCTCAATGTCTGGAGCAGTTCCACAGTTGCTTGGTGGATTCTGTTGCCTTTGCAATCTTGAGTTCTGGTTGAGATTTCTAGATTTTCCCATGGGGTCCTTTTGGGTTCCAAAGTGTGAAGCTTGCTCTTCTTTCCTGGTCTCCAAAAGTCCCTTAGCCTGGATAGCTTCCAGAATTTGCTTCAGAGCTCTGAGATCCTTCCCAGACTGTTTAAATTCAAGATCTTTCAACCTTTTCTCGATTTCACCATAAACCGAGGGATAGGGGTCAATTGGCTTTTGAGGAGCTTTGGTAGGTTTAAATGGAAGTTTTTGAGAAGTTCGATTGCCATCCATCTGCCTCCAAGGCGCTGGTTCATTCGGAGACCTTGAAATGGGTTTCATGACAGCATCGTGATTTCTCCACCGTGGCGACTCAGGCTCTTTACTTGAATTTCTCGACGACTCAAAATTTCTGATAGGTCTGCCTAGTCCGTTTTCTTTCAATGTTCTTGACAATGAATCCGCAGGTTCAGATGAGCTGGATCTGACAGAGCCAACCAGAGCATCAGCAGCCGAGGCAGAATCTGGCAATGCCTCCAAGCCCATCAACTTTGCTACAACACTAGGAGGGCGCTTCTGAGACTCACATGATTGTGGTGGATTCTGGGCTCTCTCATGTGAGTTTCTGCTACCCTTCGACACACTTCTTACAAGATTGGCTTTTGAATTAGAGTTGGAGCTCAGGACTGAACTCTCCCTACTGTCAAGTGAAAGTCTGGGTCGCTCTTTCAGCTTCTGGGTGGATTTAATTGTCTCCCGTGATTCGAAGGACAAACGATTTAGCTCTCTTCCATCATAAGAAAATCGAGCTGCATCCTTTGATATCAGATGCAC
This sequence comes from Eucalyptus guilfoylei, assembly GCA_016097605.1. Classification (NCBI taxonomy): domain Eukaryota; kingdom Viridiplantae; phylum Streptophyta; class Magnoliopsida; order Myrtales; family Myrtaceae; genus Eucalyptus; species Eucalyptus guilfoylei. Next base: position 4,232,934 of record CM027861.1, read on the forward strand.
AGCCCCATCTCTTGCTTCATACGTCGGTCTCGAAGGCTCCCGAACATCGTTGAAGTACCAAGGTGCTTCTCGGAGTTTTGTAAGAACCTTCAGAGACTCATTAAGATCTGCAGGCACATTCTGCTTCACCTTGAAACCATCTCCTGAAGAACCTTCAGCAGGTTTCGGTGGCTGTAATGGCTTCAGCGAGTCTCTATATCTTGCTTTGCGTCCAGTTACTTCCTCTCTAGCCATAGAATTAACTGGTAGACTTCGAGCTTCCCTATACATTGAATCTTTGACCACATCCCGTAGATCCAACGACTTGCGGCGTAAATTAGGAGAGGAGCTTGATTGGCTCACCATAGCATCCCTTGAGGGAGCTTCAGGAAACGTGATTCGATCAAAGGAAGAGGTTTCGGGTTGAACTGCTCTGCCACATTCCAGAGAGGACATGGAAGATGAACAAGTGGATGAAAAAGAAGCTCTGGATGATTCAGTGGAAAATCTCTGTTTCTCGGTCACAGTTTTGTAAAAATTTACTTCCTGCCATAAAGAACGTCAATCAATTCTTAATACCACTGTCCAAACCACAAAATGAGCTGAACACCAAACTGTGCGGAAGGCCAAATTGGAGCCAGACTACTATGTCAAAGAAAAAAGAGAAAAAGAAGATAGAATCAAGAAATCTAAAGAACAATGCCATTTCTTGGGTTTATTTACAACATTGAGATATAAATCCGCAAGAAACCCAAAATAAAGAACTTATACTTGCAAAGATAATTGAGGTAGCAAATTTGTCATGAGCCATTAGATATATAGTTAGTGCATGAAAGTGTGACCAGGGAAACAAATATTTGATGGACATAATTTGAATATCCAAACTCAAATTTCCCTTGTCTTAATCAATTTGAACAATGAAGTAGCAGTTGCAAGTCCTTTACGGAAATGGGATGAAACAGATATAGAGAGCTTACATCAGGTGCTTGCCGAAGGTACATATTCGCAGATTCTCTATCCATGCCAAGATCATTGGATTGAGAATTTCCTGGTAGGAAGAGATACATTAGATTGCAAGTGTGTGAGTTCCAACGGATCTCGGGTAATTAGTGCTTGCAAGTTTTAAGCATTCAGAAAAAGGCAAACATTTATCAACAGTTGATACATAAACATAGCAAGATACAAGGAAAGAGTATATATATACACCACTGGCATGAATAGATGTTGACTTGCACGATAAAATTGCATTACAAGTCAGTAAATTCGAATGGCAAAATCTTTTGGCTAGCTCCATGCCGGGCACAATCAACAAAAAAACTATATTTTACGACTCTGTAAAGAACAAGAGGACTATTATCATTCAATGAGAAGCTCTCTTTTGTGCCAAATTAAATTGTACATCAGCCTCTCGAGCATAGAGTCCAGTCAAGTACTATTAAAGTTAATCAGAATATAATAAACAGCCAAATTTGAAACAGTAAGTCAGGATGCTAACTTTTCAAAAAAGGCATCACAAAAGATTGATCAAAGTACTAATCAGGATTAGCTCAGAGAGTTTCCCAGCAAAGGGTCGGAAATTACCAGGAAGAAGCCTTTTGTGGCTAAAGCGCCTACCAGCAACCATTTGGTGACGATCGAAAATCTGGAAAATCCCGGTCATGCATCCGATTTGTTTCTGCAAATCTGGGTTGTCGTCCGCCAATGTTTGCAGAAGCTTCGCAGCCATTTCCACCACCTCTCTTTTACTTCACACAAAAAGATGATAAAATTGATCTCTCTCGATCTCAGGAACAACCTATCCCCTGTTCAAAGTTGCAACATTCACACTCCGATTCCAAAAGAATCTGACCATATGCTCTCTGACAATTTTGGCATTGTTATGAACAAAACAATACTTGGAGAATATATCGGATATTCAAGAGTCTGAAAGCCAAAAGAGCAATGCTGTGCCTCTCACACTTCAGCAAAAGTAGCTAGAAGCAAGAAAGGACCATGAAAGAGGCATTCATGCATTTGCTTGAACCTCAAAAGAGGAGAGCACTTTCCACACTCATGTAGCTCCCGAGATGGAGACCGCCAAATATAGAAATTTCCAGAAAATCAAGTCATTTGCTTCAGAACACATACAAAAGAAAGCCACCCGAATTTCTCTCTTGAAGCCCCACTCTATTCCAGCTAATTACGGCTTGAAGGCAGATTTAGTCTCCTCTTGCAATGAGAAGTCCATTTTCTCCTGCAATTGGACAACCACCCTCAATGGCATTCCCACAAATTCCTCCCAAAGAATCAGTCTTTATCAGATACAAGGGAAATTCAAGCTCGAGAGTTCTATACAAATCAAAAGGAACGAGACTACTTGAATCTGATATCACAGGACCAATGAGAAAACTCCTTTTTTTCCTGAGAGCGTTGAGGATAAGGAGATTCACCCAGGAACCGATACAATGTGCAGATAAAAATCACCAATTGTTTTTTTGCAGTATTACCTCCAACAAACACCACCAACATAAATGCAGACCCAGAGGCGAGAACATGTAGGAATCTTTGCAGATCCAAGAAAGGAGATGTTTTTAGTATATATCCTTAGCAGAGGAACAAAAGGGAGAGACCAAGCAGAAGAGATGGACAGGGAGAGTTTGTTTGTTATACCAAGGAAAATGTGATAAAGTAAACCAATCTGGTGAGAGAGAGAGAGAGAGAGAGAGTTGGCAAAAGGAAATATTTTAATGTGGGGGTGTGGATTTTCGTGGGTCAAAATGCAGATGTACTCACACATTACGCTCTTTGGCTCAAACATCCATGTGGGTTGAGTTTGTGAGTGGGTCTAAAGCTGTCCGCGTCTACATGTGAGCTTGTCACACAGAGAGAGAGAGAGAGAGTTCATAGGGTGGACATGGAGCAAGCAGTTTCTTTATCTGGTGTTTATCCACCAGAGAACCCATCAAGGAGGGCATTTGATGGGCGAAAGTTCTGGTTTTTTCTTTCCTTTTGGTAGAAAAGATCAAAGTCGATCATAAGTGGAATTAAAATTATTTGTGGCTCCATAAGAAAATCTCCTACTTTCTTGATAATTTGATGTTTCTTTCTTGAATTCTATCGTAATTTTGATTTTTTATTGACATTTTATAATATAACACAAATCATTATATGACCCAAATTGCGATGTTATGACTAAGTTCAATGATGTTATATAGGAAGAATCTTTATTATAATGTATCAATTCGCGTTTTCCCTTTTGCTATAAATGAGACTTAATTTTTGTTAATCTATCATATTATTATTGTTGTTCTTTTATACACAAGCCAATTTGGTACATTTCATGCATGTTGATGTGGGATGTGACAGCCCATTATGATAATCACCATAAATCTTTTGAAGCCACACATTTTAGGTAAATGCGAGACTTGATTCTTCTTGAACAACATGACAATATCGAAATAAAAGATAGACCCGTTTTGCCCCCTCTCTTTCCTTCTTTTCTTTTTTCCCAAATTGAATATGAATGAAGAGTTAGGCTTAAAATCTTGAGTTTGGTTTGATGGATTCGGTTCTGCTTTTGTCTCACGTAGCCACCTATTCCTATGTCTTTCATGTGATGTTACAAGTTCACATGCAGATAGTATCACTTTAGAGCCCTAATTGTTAAGCAGAGTACAATGTCTCTATCAATATGTCCTGGACCATAAGATATGGCTGAATGAAGAAAAGACTATTCATATTCGTGGTTGCTACATATTTACCCCTGTATTCAATGTGAATGCCAACTTGCACAAGTTGGGAAAATGAAACCACTTGACCCAAAAAAAAAGGGGGCTTTGAAACTTTTCACTTAATAATCTGAGAAAAAAATGAATTTAGGATATTAGACAAACGCGATGGTAAGTAATTGATTTCAGTAATATCGATTGTGTATATCACAAGGACAACCCACAAATTTGAGAATTAAAACATGACCCCACATTTCATTTGACAAGATTTTACCAGTTTGGCAGATAGGTTGATGAATGATAGCTTTAATGATGAAGGGCAATACTCAATCGTCCGTGTGAGAAGTTGGAGAATTAGAAAGCTTTTATTTTTGTTGAATTGAGCCTATTTTTCAACTCATAGGACATAGTGGCCGACACGTAATTGTGAAGCAGTTGGACTCTATTGTTAATTCCAATAATTATCTAATTATTGGAACCACTCAGCCAAATTATTATTATATTTTTTTTGCAAAGAAGCATTTAGTGCGATACATAAACCAATCTTTAAAGGGAGGTCACTGCTGACAAGAGAAGTGCAAAAGTATTTACAGAGAAATATATGATAATTCAGCTCTTTGTTTTCCCGTTAGAGGCATTATAATAACTTTATGAGACAGAAATTAATGATCTAAATCGCCTTTTACACAAGGACACTTTGATCTACCTGAAAATTTCAGGAGAATAATTCTCTGCATGTTCACCTCCAGATGACTGCTCGGTTCTTCCAATTTCATCCGTACTATTGCTTATACCTATATCTATATAAAAAAAATGTTTTTTTATAGATCGAGGAAAAAAATTAAAAAGTGACAAAGAGTGGTATTTTTTTTGTCATAAAAGAGTGGTATTTCAAATGCCTGTCTTTCATTTTTTTTTATTTCTGGCCCAAAAAAAGGGCTTGTGGAGATTCCCAAGGCATGTGGCCGCTCTTGTCTTCTACCCTTCACCTTTTACTGTCAAATATCAAGATTCTCTCTCTCTCTCTATACATGGAGTTCAATTACTCATTGATAATATATGGATCCATTATAAGCTATATATTAATTTGATATGATCTGGAAGACTTAGACTAGCATATGCATGTCAAATTTTATATACGGTCAACCTTTGCATCTTGAGAAAGGAGGAAATTCTTTAACTGATTCGATTTCGTTCAAACTCGACAATTCATAACCTAACAAAATTAATTGGAAAAAATCTAATTGACTACTTGGAGTCTTAAGTGTGATCCATCTAGATGGGGCTTCACAAAATGACCTGCCCCCATCAACCCCCCTTCCCCAAGAAAGAAAAAAAAATGCAAGTTCAATTATGATCGAAAAGGAAGAAAAGAGAGAACAGAGAAAGGATTTGCTTGAAGATGATGAGGCAATAATAACTAAAGCCTGTCCCAGAATTGCTTAAAAATGCCAAGGTTTTGGGAGGCATAAAAAAGAATTTGCCTTCCTTTAATTGGAACAATGATGCCCTACTTTCCAAGGATCTAAAACCCCACCAAAATCATTCTATCCATTGGTCATATCATCGTGAGGAGAACCTATATCTGTACATTTTGCATGGAATCACGCCCTACATCATCTATCCAATCAATTATTTGCGAATTTCCTTTTTTGCGTGCGCGTCTACACGTGCGTTTTGGCAAAAGAAGATGAAGTAAATATGCAAAATTAAATGAATCGACATACATTAAAACATCATGTAAACAAATCAATAACCTTTGAGTGAAAACGATACACCAAGATATATAGGCTGATTTAAAAGAACATGGATAAAAACATGAGCATGGACCATAAGGAAAGTGACAGCTGAATAGAAAGAGTTCCAAGCCTTCTTGAATATCATCCAAAGGATTTGTAATTAAATGCAATGCAAATAACAGTTGACATATATATGTATTGACACATATGTGTCAGTATATGTGTTATTTAAATAGTTAAAGGACTTGATTGTTAAAAAAAAAAAATGAAAAGCAATTCGAGGATCAGATTATTCACTTAGTAAGACTTACGAGATCAAAATTAACTTACTCCGATTGACTTCAATAAAAGTCATTCTTCAATTAATCTGCAATTGAATGTACCGAGAGATGCTTTAAAGGGGGAAAAATCATATAAGTATTTCTGCACATTAGCTATGTATTTTTCTACTATAAATTTCCTAAGTATTATTCGATTTAAATTCCAGGTACTGATTTTTTTATTTTTTTAAAGATTTCCCTTTCGTGTTTCTGCCTTCTTCTTTCTTCTTCTTTCTTCTTCTTCTTTTTTTGCCCTGATTTTCAGGTTGGCTTGTGGATTAATTAAAGAAGTTAGATGAGCTCAATTAGTGGTGACAACTGATCATGTGCCTGCAAGCGTGTACATGCATCAACGACCAAGTGTTTGGTCGAACTTTAGGGACCAACATGATGGCCTCTCCCTTATGACCATCGCTGTCTCTTTCATTAGTGTCCGTTTCAACTGCTTCATTACGGAAATGATTGGTCTACTCCGGAGAAGGAGACTATGCAATTGATCGTTAAGACTAGCCTCGACGACAGTGAATTTACTGACTTTCTAATCATATCGCCCGATATGCTGATTTGATATCAATAAGCCAATCGAGTACCCTCGATCCGAAGCATCCTCATTTGTTATCATCCCGAGAAAACAACATTCGATTGTTTTAAGATACCGACTTTTGATAGAAGAGTTGCTTTATGTGATATGCTTTTGATACAAGCATTACTTTATGTGATGTACTTTCTCCTGGCCCAAGGGTCCACCTCCTCGTGTCATGTGAAGTTATTGCCTTTTCAAGGAGGGGGCTGTGCCCTAATAAAGGTCATGACCTAGCTTTAGGGCAACTCCAAGTCATGAAGTTGAGTTGCCAGATCACTGGAATCAGAAACCCCCCATCTGATTGCACATGACCAAGTTGATGGAGGTCACCGACCATTTTATTAATAAGTTGGTTGGGCATGAAAATACAAATGCATGAAACAAAACACTTACTATCATACTAAACAAACCAGATGTCAATTGGCCTTCTGGGAGTTTCTCCACCTGCCTTCATGGGCCCAACACTTAACAAAGGGTCCATTTTGTTAGCCAATGATGGAGGGCCTCACCTGTGGACCCAACAAATGTTCACAAATAGCTTACTCCTCCTTTTAACTCCCACCCAAATAACTTATGGCGGAATATATTTTAAATCTGTTCATTTGTTTGGTATTTCCTTCCCTTATACCATAGGTATGATGTGAAATGACAGATATCATGATACATGTGGATGAGGTTGGAGAATACTCTGGCAAATTCAGATGACACTTCACACATGAATGCTCTGAGCATGTGAAATCTTACATGTTATGGTGGTTGGGCACAGGATTGCAGAAAGATGCACACCAACTACCTTCTCCAAGAAGATGTTGACACAGACAGGTCACATGATCCTCCCAACTCAACAGTTCCAGGTCATTAACATACCATGTAGGACTGAGCAATCCAAAGTCAGACCTAAAATTAGAAGATGATGCAGGAAGAAAAGGCAACAATGACTATGCAAGAGAAGCTTTCCTTCCACTCCCACTGAATCATGGAACGGACGATGCAATTGCATCAATTTAGTGTAGGGAACAGTCTTTTCTTATGTCAGTACAGAAATAGGCTGAATTACGAAGACTAAAGTTTATTGTACACAAGCAACTGGCTTGAAGTATCCAAAAAATTTTCATCACCTATAAGATAGACACCATCTATAACTTGACTGTCAAAACAAAAAGTTTTTCTCACCCTAAAAGCCAAAAGATTGTCGATATGACAACAGCTACAACTATTCTAGATGAACTTAACACTTCCAGGGGCTGCTACGCAACATGTACATGCTTGTTTAATTCTTAAACAAGCTTGAACAAAAAAGATGTTCAAGTTGTCAGAAAATAAGCTGTCATCCAAGTGAAGGACGAGAAATGTGCTCACTTCAATATAGAATTAGCATCTTCAGGTGGGTCTGAAGCTAAAACCCTCTTATAATAGTTCCAGGATGGATTTGAATTTGTGATTGCTCTTTGACCAAATGGATTCTGCTCCACATACTTCCTAACATCGTCGGCCAAAGCTAAGCTTTCTAGGTAGACCCGCAGGTCACCTCCAGGTCCTGCATAAAGGATTAATTTGCGAATGAAATAGTTAGAGCACTGATGAAAAACTGCAACAACTGAGAGAATGAGAGCATTATCAGCTACTAGATGATCTTTTTCTGAGAAAGATATAATAAGCCTAACCATACAGTAGCAGATAAGAGGTAGCAAAATAATGCACAAGGTGACCTGTTGACTAGCAAAATTTGCAAGTATTACGACAGGCCAGAAAAAGTTTGATCTATAGCTTACTCAGCCGTGACATAAGATTCCATGAGCTTGGGGAAATCTGGAGACTTAGGGACAACAGTAATAACAAATTTACAGGCAGACAAGCAAGTAGATTTGCGTGTCTGCTGACAAACAAAACTCTCAACAGATCAAAAGGTGATATCTGATATTTCTGGCACAGTAAAATAAACAAAGTGCCAACTATATGAATGTCCAGGATGATGAACTCAACAAGGTAAAAAATTGATCAAGTTTATGTCTCTATGCTATCCCCGGTCAGATTATACATCAAAAAACTAAATGAAAGCATCCGCCATCGATTCAGCTATCTATTGCACCCTTTTAGAATGCACAACAGAACAGAAATTAGAGCATTTTCAAAAAAACGATCATCTATTCAGCCACTGCTATGGCTTCTTCATGAGATCATTCCATGCATCCTAAATAAAACATAAAAAAAAAAGAGATCCATGCGAAGGTGCCTTAAAAAATAATGTTGTTGATATTTGTAATTTCTAAAACAGAGAAAATACACGCATATTTTAACATCTCTCACCTAAAGAATTGTCTTTGGCATCTCTATAGCGGTATGAGTAGGGGAATATTCCAGTGTTTGCCTGGATGAGGATAGGTCCAACAGGGATAAAGCGATGTCAGTCATACTGTTCGAATATGAAAGAAACCAGCTGTATAGACGAGAACGCTTATCTCACTAACCGGATTGCGAAGGGCTTTGTACGGAGAATCATCCAACAACAAAGTGTTTGACTCATTATACACTCCCTTCTCCCATGGAAGATTAGGCTCGAGCTTATCCCACAATTTCCTAAGTTCCTTCAAAACCAGGGGCTTATCCCTGTTCTCGATGGTAGTGAACTTTGTTATGGTACAGTGAGACTGATCCTGTACTAAATCAATCTCCATTATGATATGACTGAAATAAACTAGAACCTAATAACAAAAAATGACCGCAATAAACTAAAAATAAAACTGATATGATGTTATAAGATGCATAGAGGTTGAGACATTTACTTTTTAACTGGAAACCAATAGCTACTATAGGAACAGTTACTTGCAGTAGTTTAAATATATACATTTACTAATTAGGCATTGTAAGCAAAACTAATGTAATTATGCAACTTAAACCAAGGATCTAAGGAAAACTACAATAAGGGAAAGGGGACATATCATGGGTACAAAGTCAATTTCCAACTTAACCAGGGATGTTATGGATTCTTACTAATGTGAAGGACTAAAATATCATAAAGTTGAAACAAACGGGTGAAATGTGGCTCGCTTCCAAGGATATACCTATATATTCTCAGGACGGAGCGAGGCAATCACAAAATTGAAAGAGAAAACTTATTCATCTAATTTACTACTTGACAAAGTATATAATCACAGGATAAAATGGACAACTTGAAACATCAAGAGAATATAATCAGTTGGAAAACAAATACTTTCCATTTGAAAAAACAGGAGGCCACAGGATAATAGAAGCAAACATAGAAAAAATTTCCCGCACTCTTTGGCTGAAATTAGAGAGGCAGATCCTACACTCAGGTTCTTAGTCCCATTAAGCTTCAGAGATCAATCTTACACCAAACTGACGAGGAACTGAAAAGTAGCCCTTATACTTTCTTAATGGTCCACAGTCAGTCCCCATCCATGCAAGATGAGCAATGGGACAAAATGGACACCAACATAGAAAAGAAAAGCTCCATGTGAGAGCTGCTTACCCAACAGAAAAGCAATTTCCCTTTGGAGTCGCCCATAAGAAAGTCTACAACTGGATCCACATTTCTCCTGTAAAATGAATAACAAAGACCCTATAATGCACAGTGAATATTAAAGCTGGGCAACCTTTATCGTGAAGTGACACACACCCACCCACAGAACACTAGGTTGTCAGGATTGGGATCCCAGGTAGGATCCTTTTGCGATCTTCAATGATCAAATCAAAAATCGTAAGATCCTACAACTTTATTGAAATGACCCCTAAAATATGAAATTCTTAGTTAACTCACTGTAATTAGATGCATATTAACTTTAGAAGGAGATACTGAAGCTCAAAGGTTGGGTTCCCCTGTGAGAGAACACTTGGGTATAAATTCTTGGTTGCCAGTTTTTCAACTAACAGTTAGAGTCAGACCAAAAAAAAAAAAAAAGTTAAAGCACTATGTCAAGAAAATTAAGAAAATGTAAAAGAATGAAATCTCCTTCCCCTAGTTTTTCTTTTATGTTTTTTCCCAAATGCCATTTGTCTATCAGCTTCACTTGAGGTGGATTAAATAGGATCACAGCAATCTCCCTGACAATCAATAAAAAGGCTGCATAAAAATAACTTTCCTGCATTTTCCTAATATCTAATCCTTCATTTTGTCTTCCTCTCTGGCGAAACACATACCTTCTTGCAGGATAAAATTTATCTCGGACCCACACTCTCTGATTTACCTCTATCTTTTATCCTCTGTAGCATACCTCACTTTCGCTTGCTATTCTAGGGTTTTCAGTTCTTTAGCCTTTAGCTTAAGAGGTCTAATCAGTAAACATCCAAAGAAATTACACTACTTCGCCAAGTAAAATCATGTGCCCATTTCTTATGGATGTTCCAGAGTTTATATCTCTCATCTGGTTGCATAAGGATGGAAGCCTTGTCTCTCTTGTCTCCAAAGGACGGTACAATTCAGAGAGCCAGAGGTGGTTGAAACCCATCTCATTATTGACTCAAGAATGAAGAAGAAGAAGAAGAAGTAGAAGAAGGAGATGGGTGTATCTGCTCTGCTTTGTTTTCTACTGTGCCTTTATCTCCATCCTTTTTTCTTAGTTCTCCGAGCCGTATATTTTCCAAATGGGGATTGAAAACATTATTTAAGAAGAAAGTGGCCCACATGGGCTAGGAGGAAGGAGGTCCAATTTCATGTTTGCTCCACCTGAAAAGACAGAATTGCCTTCTAAAGCTGGATAAGTGGAATTGTAGTTGGGATGGCAATCCTAACCAATCCTACAATCAGGATCACGATCCCAACAGACTACAATTTTTCCTAAGATCTGGATTGTACGACCATGATCCTACGATCTAAATCACAATCCTGACAACCATACGCGCACACACACACAGAGAAGAGTCTTGTGATAGTGCTAAAGGAATTACAAGTACAAGGAGACTGCAGGTCATAGACTGAACAACATACTTTGTCCTTGAAGACCAAACCCCAACAGCAAATTTCTCAAAGCAGAACTGTACAAAATCATCAACAAAGGGCCTTTTGAATACTGCAAGAATAGAAAACAATGAGTTAGAATTGTGTTCTTATATTATATAAGAAAAATCAACAACCCTTCACCAGTTCTCAACTCTTTTTACCTGCTTTTCTTGACACAATTAAGTCCGGTTTACATCCTAAGCCAACATATGGAATTATATCTGCCAAGAGTCCATTCAGATCAAGTATAAGAAGCTTCTTTCTAGAAGGTTCAACACTAGTCCTCTCTGATGATATATCTGGAATTTGCCAAGGCATGCTTCCTTTGTTGATATTAATATCTAATTTCATATCATCTCCAGACACCAACAATTCTGACAAAGGATTTCCTTCATCGATCTGCCTATTTACCTTGGCACCATTCCCATTTGAGTGCTCACACAAAGAAACAAGCCCAGAATTAACTGAAGCTTCTCCATTGCAATTGGATGCAGCTTCAATTTCTTTATCAACATGAGACACATGCTTTTCTGCTGTTTGAACCTGGAAAAGCTTTTCAACATTCTTGTTTTCTGTAGCATTGGTCACAGCCATACTTTCAACCAGAATGACTTCAGCAAAACCATCTTCTGCATTATGCAGCTTGATAGTCTCAGGTTTTTCCAGAAGATCAAGCCTCTGCTCTGGATCATGAACAGAGGCTTCTGCTTTCAAAGTTCCAATGGAAGCCTGTGCTAATGTAACCTGTATCCTTTCTTCCACTTGTTCTGGTTTACTATCTGAAAGATGAGAAATATGAGCTTCATCAGAATGAAAGGAAGCCTCTCTATGAACGAGGTCCTCAGAAAAATCCACAGCTCCTGTTGTTAACCTTGATGATGGCTTTTTCCTCCGATCAGTTTTGAGTTTTTTGACACTTTTCTTCTTTGAAGAGGTGCTGAAATCACTCAAAAGTTTATGAGCTTCTCCATGTACATCTTCTATTTGTAATGAACACAAATTCTTCTCAAGCTCATTTTGCTCACCGCAGGTTGAGGAAAATTCCTTCAGAGAACTTTCATCCAATTCAGCAACTTGTGAAACATTATTTGGGATTTCAGCCAGTGTATCACTCTTTCCAGAGACGTTCTCCTCAGCTATTGCCTTATTCTTCTTCCTCGACCTCAACTTTAGCCTCTCCTGATTTCTCTTTTGCTTCTTGGTAAGGCAGTTTGTTTCAACAGTTTGTCGGATCTTCTCATGCTCCAGACTTTGACGGGAGTTGCCAGAGGAACATGTTCTATTAACGTCCGGCTCATTAGCTTGTAGTACAGAACATGGGACTTCTGCAACAGTATCACCTTCAGTAGTGCTTGTTTCCTGGATCTTTCTTTTCTTCTTCTTTTTCTTCTTCTTTTTGTTTGCAGGTAAAGGATTTAATTCATTGCATGGCTGAGCCTTAGAATTATCCGGGGCTGAGCTCGAAGCAGCTGGGGAAGGTAAAGAAATAATCACATTCACCAGCGAATTTTTCTCTGGAAGATAATTCTCTTTATCCATCCCAAGATTCAAAACATTTTTATTACTCTTCTCCCTCTTCTTTTTTCTCTTCTTGTCCACTACTGAGCTACTACCGCTGCACCGCTCTGCCTCCATAACTTATTTAAGAAAAACAATTGATCCAAATCACTGAACTATTACTCCAACCCGAAAGCCCAGCATCCTAACTTTGCAGTCTGGTCCCTCATGACATGATAACGGAGATTTGTCCACATGCAATGATCTCTTCTTTCAAAGCAGGGCAAGAAAATTTTCCCAGAGATGGATATTTAAATTATTTCAATCCTTAATGCCCCTTTGACTGTTCCCAAGCTGCAACATGAACGTGAATGAAACCAACACATAAGTGTGATATATATATATATATATGCCTTTAAATACGTTCCCCATGGTGAGACGCAATCAGTCAGTTCTACTAAAACACCCAATTCTCTGATTGGGAAAAAATACAACAATGGAGAAGACTTAAAGCAGTAAACTAGACCAAGAAATGATGTTAAATCTATAACAAGGCCATTCAAATATCTTTTCAATTAAGCAACTATTTCCCGCATGCACATTATCCCTTCTTGCATCCATACCCATACGCATCAGACTTAATCTATCAAATGTAGCTTATCCTAACATGATGAACTGGGAATTCAGAACTCAGGTCACCTTATAACGATAACTTGAATCTGATTGACATTTTGATGCACAGAAAATATTCTCATTAGTAACTGAAAATGATTAACCGAATCCTACTCAGATAATTTCTAAAAAAATAAAACTTTCATACCCATACTAATACCGGTTCTTTGTCGTCTTTACTGCCTCAAAGTATTTTCATATTTGATTGACATTCTGTCACCTACTCAAACAATTGAAGATATTGCTTCAGCAATGGACAAGTACAAAAAGCCACCCATGACCCATATGTGAAGCCACAAGCACTCACACATCAGTCTGAGGAACCTTCACATGAAGATCAAAGAAAGAAGCATGCAAAACACCCACCTTTAGCTAAACTAAAACTTCTTTTCAATTACCTCAAGTGGCAACAAAGCGCGCTAAACTAGCAACCACAAATCCTACACATGCTAAACTAGCAACCACAAATCCTACACACGTAAATTGCAAATTCTAGCTGCAAAACGGCGAGATTACAATCATGAAGATTATTGCAATCTCCTACTTCCCCAGCTCCTCAGGCCCACCATTCAAGTTCTCAAACACAAAAAATCAAGACAGACTCGGAATTGAACAGGAAGTAGTCCATTTCTTCACTTCCCCCAAGATTTGGTTTACTCACATGATGAAAGAATCATTCACACTACGAAGCGACTGAATCTACTCGACAATATCAGCTACCCCAAAACAAAAAACCAGTCAAATCCAAGATGCAAAGCAAACCCAACTGAGAGAATCATTCGCATTTATGAAGCGACCGAATCTACCCAACCATATCAGCTACCCCAAAAAAAATGACAAGAAGTCAAATCCAATATGCGAAGCAAACCCAATTGAGAGAATCATTCACATTTATGAAGCGACTGAATCTACTCAACAATACCAGCTACCCCCTCCCCCCCCCCCCCCCCCAAAAAAAAAAACAGTCAAATTCAAGAAGCGAAGCAAACCCAATTGAGAGAATCGTTCACATTTATGAAGCGACCGAATCTACTCAACAATACCAGCTACCCAGAAAAAAATAATTCAAATCCAAGAAGCGAAGCAAACCCAATTGAGAGAGGGGCAATGCCATCACGAAAGAACGCTCGGGACGCAACACCCAGAAGACGCACAGCCACCAAAACCGGAAAAACATAATGCAGAAGAGAAGCCGAGCAGAACCCACCATTCTTCGCACAGCAGCAGAGGTAGAGAGAGAGAGAGGAACCTCATGGACGTGAAGGATCTTGCTTGCCTCGAAAGGAAGTAGAAGTGCGCCGACTGTAGCCGAAGAGGATGAAGAAGAGCAGGAGAGAGAAAGAGAGGAGAGGGAGAAGTTATGGACGGGCTTCGGGGTTGAAAACGTGGGACTTTCGTCTTGTCTTTTGAGAATGCGTGTCGTGTAGGGTTTTTTGTCCGTTGGACTTTTCTTCCTTCAGGCCCACCACAACTTTTTGAGATCTTCTTTTTCATTCTCATTTGGATTTCTTCTGGGGGCCATATTAGAAATTTTTAAGGGGAGCAATTTAAAAGAATTGGGCCAAATTAAAAGATTTATAAATTTTGTTAAAGGACTAATTTAAAAAGAACTCTTTTTTTTTGTGTATTGATAACACAAAAAATGTGCCATCCTGATTTTTCAAATCTGATTTCAATTAAATAAATCGGGTCTTTCATCGATACGTCTATAGTGCTATTCTATTCTCTGAGTCGATCACTCATGAGATAACTAGACTATATGGGAAAGTTATTAAGGGATTTTAATGCAAAAGACTCGAGAATGCGACTAGGAATCGACTGCTCGACTGCGCTAATTTGCAAGGGTCATTACGGCACAATTAAAAATCGATCAGAGATTATAAATAGGTCGATTCGACTGAGATAGGTGATCAAAATGTGGGTGATTCCACCTGATTGCAAAATTCTCATCGATCGGCACTAAATTAATTTTCTATCGTTTTGGGTACCCTGTGTCCGTATTTGAAATCTTGAGATTTTTATGACAAACCGGAAAGCTAATATGTCGAAAATGTACATTGTGACTCGAAATAATTCAATCACAGGTCAATTGTACTAAAAAATTCCTAAAAACTACCCGGTGGGTTAGGTCACGCTAAAAGCGCGCCGGATTGAAATTAACCACGAATTTGAACCCGATTTCAGAAATTGAAAGTTCTGTGGTGTCACGAGCTATTTTAAGGACGTCGACTCATCCTCCGAAAATTTTTCAGAGATTCCGAGGTTTTTTACGGAAAATTAGTGGAAATTCAAATGGGCTAAGTCGATGGAAATTTGGACTTCCAAGCCGAGTCTTTGAGTGTCGGGGAATCATAAAAAATTGTTCGGGATTTTTCTACATCGAAATCGGACCTCAATTTGGGAAATTGAGTAAAGAAATTGAAATTAAATTGGTGAAATTCGAATTTAAGAATGGGGTGGAAAATTTGGACTTCAATTTGGATATTATTGTGAGATTTAAATTGTGGAAAGAATTAGGGGGACAATGCATTTAATTGAGCGGATGAAGCTTGGACTATTGGGGCATTTTAATCATTCCTTTGACCAAACCAATTGGCCTTATCTCTTCATTTCTTCAGCCATCTTCATTCGGTCCTGCCAACGCCAGCAAACATCCCCGAAGCTGCTTCTCTCCCTCAGCTCAATTCGGCAGCCCATCTCACGGGCCAGCATCACCGAAACAAGCAGTCCACGCGAGCAATAGAAACCCACGCCATTTGAAGCCGAAGCCCATCTCCACCTTTATCCAGTTTCGAGCCCACGCTGCAGCCCAAGAAACAGCTCCTTTGAGCCCATTTTGTTCAGCCCATCAGCAGTCCAGTCCAACTTTGAAGCCCAGCAAGTTGTCTTTTTCCAACAGTCCAAGCCCACGAGGTCAGCCCGCTTCAAGCCCAGCCTGTCTCAATAACAAATCTCAATTTGGGCTGAGATTTGTTGGGCCCGTTTAAGGCCCGGCCCAAGTTCGCCAACGCCGCCGAAAATTTGGATTTCGGCCACCGTCGCGCCATCGTCACGGTGAACCGGTGAGTTTATACTCTAAACTCTTCTTGGTAGACTAATGACGTTTAAGGGGTGTTTAGATTTATTTAATTAGGAATTAGGTGGTTAGTTAGATTAAATTAGAAATTTAATTATTTAATTGAGCATGTTAGGTGGTTAGCATGGTTTAGCTAAGGCCTAAATAAATTGTACTATTTATCTAAAAGGGTTCGGGAATTTTTCGAGTCCGTATTAGTATTTAATTTAATAATTTTGGCCTAGGTTAGTATTTTTAGAAATTAAATTGAGTTATTTAATTAATTTTCGAAATTAATTATTTATTAATTATTTTTCCGGAAATTAGACCGAGTAACCGGTGACTGGAATTTCGTCTTGATTGCAATGGTGTGGTTAAATTTTGCAATTGAGTGTTAAATTATGCAAATTGAGTGCTGATTTGATTTTTGGTATTTAATTCCAAAAATTGTGAATTTTCAATATTTATTCAGAAAATCCCGGGTGTCGGATTTTGACACCGAAAATGGTTTTAAGTACTATATAAAATAATGGGATTTTAAAAAGGAAAAATGTCAATTTTTCTGAGTCAAGTTGATCGTGTACCCACACACAAGTAATTCATGTGAATTTCTAATACGAAGAAAAAGGCTAGGCTCACCATTTTAATTGAAGCATTTGAGTGCAATGCACGGTGCCCTGGGCCATATTTGAGTGATTGTGTGATGGTTAAGAGAAATCGTCCCGAGCTGTTAAGTTGGACGTTATCCCTATTCGGGATACCCCCTAGACAACGGGAAGCCGATCGCAATAGATTTTGGACCCTATGCTCCTTCAGGAAAGCCGTCTGATAAAGAGACGTGCCGTGCTCAATGGGGTGAGACGATGCCTAGCAATGCCAGAAGACTGCCGAACAGAGAATAGGCCGTGCTATATGCCAAGATCAAAACTAGGAACGCATGATTAATTGAGTGTGACATTTCAGTTATTGGAGCTTTTTTGTTGCTCATGTTCTCATGTTGTCTGTGATGTAAATTGTACTGATTTGCAAGGTGAATCTGAGACGAGGTAAGTCTCATTGATTGTGTGATTGTGTGATTGTGTGATTAGAACACTTCTGAGCGTATTTCCTTCCTAATCAGGGTTTAGAGCTTAGACTCACTGAGATTTTATCTCATCCCGTTGTGGGACAACATTTTCAGGGCCGTCGAGTGGAGGACCAGGAGTCGAGAGGAGGTGATGCGAAGTGTAGGTTAGCTGGAACTATCTCTTTTTGGAAAGTTAGTTTTTGTGGCCTTTTGGTCATAAACCTTGTACTTGACATTATGTGAATATAAAAGCATGTTTGTTTTGTGAATTCGTATCCTACTTTTCTATCCCGAGATGATTACTGTCAGAGAATTTCTTTTCGCTTCCGCATGTGCAATAAAATGGAAAAAGTCGGCGACTCGTCCTGGGAAGTCACAAATTATTATCAACCAAATAGGGATGGGCACGCACTCAGGGTTCGGGGCGTGACAAAAAACCTCAAGCCAGTACATCCATGATAAATATGTGAATTTCTATTATATTTATCATAAATTGCCGAGTTGAATGACACTTAACAGTTGACGGATATATCAATTTGGGATGTTGCCTCTATTTGTTACAGGTGCAATAGTTTATGATTTCTTGTAGTATTAATTCAATTTAATGAAATCTAATGGAAAGTAAATTTGTCATAAATATATTAGTTTGAAGGGTTTTGTAATAAAAAAATTAGTTTGGATAAATTTATTAAAAATGTATCAATTTAAGATTTTTGGTGGTCAAAAAATTAATTTGAAATAATTTTATTACAAGTATATCAATTTGGGGTTTTTCATGATATTAACATTTTTCTTCTTTTTTTTCATGAATGATGTTCACTGTGGTACTATAATGGGAAGGAGGAATCATAAAAATCCCAAAGCTCAATAAGATCAAAGGTGTAAATAATAACCATTCAGACTAGAAATTGATTTCTAAAACGAAATAGATTTTTATATTTCTATTCTCGAATGAGAATTTGAGTAAAAATGTGTGTTGATAACAACACAAAATTTCTCCCTCTTGAGCGGCAATGGACAGTGAGGGTCGGCAGGGGGTGGTGATCGACAGTAGATGGCAAGCAGTAGCAGCGGGCGATGGTGAGTGGGTGACTAGCTAGCAGCGAGGACAAACGATGAAAAAAGTTTTTATTTCTCATTTTTATTCTAGAAATAGATAAGTAAAAAAATTTTACATCTCATTTCTATTTCATTACCAAATGAATTTCTGTTTCAAAATTATTTCTGAAATAAAAAAATAATAATAACTTTTGAACAAAGATAGAATGATTATCATGTATGTCCTAAATAATGCTGGGCACAAAGTTGGAGTTAATGTCGGACCGAGGTTATAAGTAGGGACAAAACAAGGGCTGTATGTGGGGACAAAGAACTTCCATCCATATGGTTTCTTGGTTGATGCCTCTGTGAATATCAACCACAGACGCGTTCATTGACTGAAAGACTTGTCTTTTAAGTTTGAGATGAAGAAGCCCTATGTAAGGATTTGAAAAATAAGATGTTCATGGGATACTTTGGCGATCACGCTAAGGCTCTATTCATTTTGTAAAAAATGTGGTGTTTTTGAAAAACATTTTTCAGAAATACAACAATATTTTCTTATGTTTAGCTGAAACTTGAAAATGAACTAAAAAACATTTGTCGCCATTTGGTTCGATTTTCCCTTGTCCACTCATTTTAATAATTTTTTATTATATCTAAAAGTCAATTTTTTATTTTTTATTTTCTTTCTACTTTTTTATTTTTTTCCTTCTATTTTTTCTCTTCCCCTCCTTTTTCTTCATCTTCGGTCATGTTGATGGCCGACAGTAGGCCAGTGTCGATGCTCATCGATTGGGTGAGCCTCAAGTCGACGCTTGCCTATGGAAGGTCGTTGGCCGTTGCTGTGGCTGGCGATCAGTCGAGAAAGAAAAAAAGCAAAAAGAAAGAAAGAAAAAAAAAAAAACAAATTCGACTTTTAAAAAGATAAGAGAGAGTGAAGCGGAAAATGTTTCTCTTATTTGAAAAGTGGAAAATATTTTTTTCTATTTTAAAAGACTTTTTTTTTCATGAAAAATATTTTTCCAATCAATTCATTTTCCGTAAAAACAAACGTCAAAAAATCTTAGAAACGTTTATCTGAAAAAGGTTTTATGCGAAATCAACGAAGCCTCTATCTATTCAAATCAAGATTCTGTCCATCTTGCTATATGATACTGATAGAACACATGTTGACAAAAGAAACATGCATTATCAGGTGATATTATAAGAACATATATGCTCAAAATCAGGAATAAGACCGTCAGTCTCTCATATTTACGTGAATCCACAAAAAACATAAAGCCAAATTGGATGAAGCAAACATAGGCTCTGTAAGTCTCCCTGGACAACATCTCCAAGACTTCTAACTGAGGCATCCCTCCCTTCCTGGTTCGGTAAGTGCAAGAAATGGAAGTTTCCGACAACTTCCTCGGCTTCCTCGTCTTCCTCGTCCTCCATGTCCATAGTACTCTCGGTCAAATTCTTGAAAGGCTGAGAAAAAAATCGAAGATTCCCATGGAAGCCTGGGCTGATGTAGCTTGTATTCTTTCTTCTACTTGTTCTGTTTTGCTGTCTGAAAGATGAGACATATGAGCTTCTTCAGAACGAAAGGAAGTCTCTTCAGTATGAGCTTCTCCATGTACATCTTTTTCTAATAAGCACATATTCTTCTCCGTGTCACTTTGCTTACCACAGGTTGAGGCAAATCCATTCCGAATGTTTTCATCCGATTCAGCGACTTGTGAAACATTATTAGGGATTTCAGTGAGCGTATCGCTCCTCCCAGAGACATTCTCCTTGGCTTTTGCCTTTTTCTTCTTCATCCACCGCAACTTTAGCCTCTCCTGATTTCTCTTTTGCTTCTTGGTAAGGCAGTTTGTTTCAACAGTTTGTCGGATCTTCTCATGCTCCAGACTTTGACGGGAGTTGCCAGAGGAACATGTTATATTAACGTCCGGCTCATTAGCTTGCAGTACAGAACATGGGACTTCTGCACCAGTATCACCTTGAGTAGTGCTTGTTACCTGGATCTTTCTTTTCTTCTTCTTTTTCTTCTTCTTTCTGTTTGCAGGTAAAGGATTTAATTCATTGCATGGCTGAGCCTTAGAATTCTCCAGAGCTGAGCTTGAATCAGCTGGGGAAGGTAAAGAAATAATCATGTTCACTGACGAATTTTTTTCTGGAAGGTAATTCGCTTTATCCATCCCAAGATTCGAAACATTTCTATTACTCTTCTCCCTCTTCCTTTTTCTCTTCTCGTCCACTACGAGCTACTACCGCTGCACGGCTCTGCCTCCATAACTTAATTAAGAAAAACAATTGATCCAAATCACTGAACTATTACTCCAACCGGAAAGCCCAGCATCCTAACTTGCAGCCTGGTCCCTCATGACATTCTAACAGAGATTTATCCACATGCAATGATCTCTTCTTTCAAAGCAGGGCAAGAAAATCTTCCCAGAGATGGATATTTAAATTATTTCAATACTTAAAGCCCCTTTGACCGTTCCCAATCTGCATGCATCATGAATGTGAATGAAACCAGCACATAAGCTTGATATATATGCCCTTAAATACGTTCCCTGCAGTAAGATGCAATCATTCAGTTCTACTAAAACGCCTAATTCTCTGATTGGGGGAAAAAATACGACACTAAATAAGACTTAAAGCAGCAAACTAGACCAAGTAAAGATGTTAAATCTATAACAAGGCCATTCAAATATCTTTTCAATTAAGCAACTATTTCCTGCGTGCACGCTATTCCTTCTTGCGTCCATTCTCATGTGCATGAGACTTAATCTATCAGATGATGCTTACATTAACATAATGAAATGGGCATTCAGAACTCATATCACCATAAAACGATAATGTTGAAGCTGATTGACATTTTGACGCACAAAAGTTATCCTCATTAGTAACTGAAAAGGAGTAACCAGATCCTATTCAGACAATTTCTAAAAAAAGAAAGTGCTCTTACAAATACCAATTCTTCATCTGGTTTATTGCCCCAATATTTTTTCATATTTAAATGCCGCTCTGTTTCCTACTCAAACAATTGAAGATATTTCTTCAGCAGCAAACAAGTACCAAAAGCCACCTATGACCCATATACAAAGCCACAAGCACTAATACATCAGTTTGAGGAACCTTCACATGAAAATCAAAGAGAGAAGCACGCAAAACAACCAGCTTTTCCTTTTAATTACCTCAAGGGGCAACAACACATGCAAAATTAGCAACCATGTCTCCTACAACCATGAATGGTAAATCCCAGCTGAGAAATGGAGAGATCACAATCATGAAGATTACAGCAATCAACACAATTACAAGGAAAAATGGAGAATCTCCCACTTTCGTAGTCTTCTGTACAAGTTCTCGACATATTTAGTCAACAGGAACTTGGAATTGAACAAGACATAATTTCTTCACTTTCTTGGAGATTTGGTTAACTCACATGATGAAAGAAATCATTCACCTTATGAAACTACTGAATCTATTCAACAATATCACAGCTAACAAAAACTAGTCAAATCCAAGGTGCGAAACAACAATCGCTGCGAAGAATTCACTTGATTCTGATTAATCAGAGGAACAGTTGGCCAGTTATTAGCCCAAGGAGCCGGTTACTTGACTACTGTGACAGCAAATGCCCTTAAAAATGAAGCAAATTAGCTTCGCATCTTCCCCCTACACATAAAATGACCCACTCCGAAGCATTCATCTCCGAAAGTATCGTTACATGCAGAACAACAGAAGCAGGTGCTTGTCAGACCCAGAATGCAGCATCGCAACGAAAGACCAAGAACCCACCTCGCAAATCTCAACCTTAACGAGGAAACCACCAAAGTACGAGCATCTTCAGACACCCTTTCCTTCCCACCAGGGAGACTCGAAATGGGATAATGCCAGATTAGGGCAATTTCTCTAAAGGGACCCATGTCGACCAAAACAAGAAACAGGCAGAAAAAACAACGACCCGGCACCCAAGAAACCAACAGAAGTCCAAATCCCACGGCCCCTGCTGGGCTCAAACAACACGCAAGAACATGCCGAGACACGAAACACATGACGCATTGGCGAAAACGTGAGAGAAGATCAAGCAGGGAGAGGGAGATGGCGAGGGGAAGAAGACCCCCGCCTCACCTTCTTCGCTTCTTCGCGCCCTCCAACAGCTGAAGCGAACAAACCAAGAAACGAATCCGGGTTAGTGCAGAGGTCACGTCTTTAGAACCTACCCATTGGAACAATTCCTCATTTTTTGAAATCTAAAATCTATTTTGCATACCCTAAAACTTAAAATCTAAAATCTTTCATAAGTTTCAGAGTTAGTTCTAGGGTCTAATTAGATTCCACTATGTTATTATTTAAGCGATCATAATTCACTAATCATAATTTATATTTACAAACACGAAAAATATTAACTTTAATAAAGTAAAAATTTTAATCATAAAATGAAAATTCAGACTAAGATCTTTACAAATTATACACTCATCATTGAATGACATAAAATATCGGAGGATTGCATGAAAAGACATGGACCAAGAAAAACATTAAAACATATTACAAATTCCACATTCCTCTAACTAACCTACTCGTCGAAACAGGTTCCACATTTTTTAGAATCTGAAACCTACCTTTTGTACCTTGGAACTTAGAACCTATAAATTCTCATAAGTCCAATTCTCAAGTTCTAAGTTTTACTTTGGAATTATGCTCATCTCTAGGAAAAAAAAAACGCGATAGTGCTCCCCGCCTAGCGTGAGGCCCAAGGCCCCCAAGGTTTGAGGTTTTTCTTTCTTCTGACTTGAAAATTCTCGATCACTTTTTTTTTGGTGCAAAAAAATTATCATTGCTTTCTTTAGTTTCATCTATGTATACTTAAATGAAGTAATTAACTCTATCAGATGGTTTAACATACAATATTCGGGTCACAAACTGCATCACTTAATGTCCTTATCCAAGCCCGTCCAAATATGCCTCTGGGACTCTACAACTCGAGTTCAACCTAGGCGAGCTTGCGAGTCTCCAAACCCACCATCACGTTTGTTCTCGAGTACCCATTTTATGCATCGTCTCATTAGTAGAGTTCATGCTCATGAGATGATTTAGGGTCCGTTCATTTCGCGGAAAATGAAATGAATATTTTCCTGCAAATCATTTTCTAGGAAAATGACAATATTTTCTGATGTTCGGCTAAAACCTGAAAATATTTCGGAAAATATTTTTTGGTGTTCGGTAAGGAAAATATTTTCCGCTCACCAGATTGGCGAGCGCGAGCGTCAAGCTCGAGGCTTGCTAGATTGACGAGCGCGAATTTGAGATCGATGAGCTTGAAGTTCACCTAGTTTGACGACTAGCTAAGAAAGAAGAATATGAGAAACAAAGAAAAGAAAAATGAAATTAAAAATAATTCGAATAAAAAAAGAAAAGAAGAAGAAGAAAGGGGAGGAGGAAGTGAGGATTTGTAGAGGTGTGAGATGAGTGAGATTAAGTGAGGAAAATGTTTTCCACTACTTTAAAAGACTTTTTTCCTTTGATGGAAAATATTTTCCCCAAGGAATTCATTTTTCGGGAAATGAACGCCGGAAAATCTGAAAAATGTTTTCTTGGAAATTATTTTCCACGAAACGAACGGAGCCTTAATTCCAATGGTGAGGTCCTTCAAATATTGGAAACACAAGCATGTCCAGAAAATTACTGATGTCAAATAGAAATCTCGTGTCATTCTAAGAAAACTACGTAATGTTTTCCTCTTTAGCTTATACATGTGCGAAACTGCCATGTCGTAGTATATTATACGTTCAAGTATCGAATGTAATCGCACAGCTGGTTTAAAATTGAATCTCACATGAATACCATTTCCATAAGTAAATGTTTAAATGCAAATTGACGTCAAAAAAGTCTTTCAGATGAATAAGATCTACATACGGCTTTGGAAAACAAGATGTTTATAAGAGATACTTTGACGATTACATTAGCTATTCAAATTAAATTTTCTGTCCATCCTGCTATATGGTACTAATGGAGCACATCTTGACAAAAGAAACATGCATTATCGGGTGATATTATATGAAACATATGCTCACAACAAGGAACAAGACCGTCAGTCTCTCATCACATAACCTTGATAACACACCTTCACAAAGATGAATCCGACTTTGGGAGCTAAAACTTCCGGAGGAGGTTGTACTACTTTCGGGATCAAGTGAAGCTTTTTACATGAATACACAAAAAAGTCTGAGCCGAGTCGGGTAATATGTACACGGGCTCTGCAGTAACGGGGTGCTTTCTTTCCCTAACCTCAAAATCAATTTTCACTCCCATCCATAGACTAGAGCAAACGGTTGGTGGGTTGAAATATCTGCTCAATATCATTTCAACATCCAAATTGTCCACAGCTCAGCCAAACCTCTGGTATGATAGATATATATGGCCTTGAAATCCTTCAGTTTCATATCTAGACGTTGACATACTTATCAACATATCCCTGCAAAAGCACCAACAAGGTGGCATTAGGTAACCCTGCCAAAACATAATCATGGGGTGAATTCGCACAATATCTGCAAATTGCTTCCATCAGGCTGTTAGTGTGCGGAAAGGTAAAAAATGCTTAATGTAACTTCTCCTCACTGGAATTTCGGTAAATCTAGTTAGAAGTGAATGATTGTACCAGGACTTACCATCACAAGTTTTGTCAGCTTGCGTTGTGAAGAATCAATGTAGTGATTTATTTCTGCTTGAGATTTCGGCATGTGGTGGCTCTTCATAGCTCCAGTTACTTTGTCAACACTTTTCTTCAAGATTGTCTTATATGCCTCTTTGCTCATATTCCCTCGCCGCCATGATGGCCGTAGGACTTCCTTCACAAAATCGGCAAGGGCAATTTTGAAAAGCTTCATTGACCTAGAATCCTTGCGCTTCTTGCTCTTCCCAGTGGATTTAATCTGATCCATCTCCATCTCAACCTCGGTCGCATCTGCTGCATCAATAAAATTACTGATGCTCCAATACTCAACTGCACCAACTTCCACTCCTGCAGTCTCACCAAACCCATCATCATCTACAGATAAGGATGAAGCGAAGGCTCTAATCTCTTTCCTTTTATTGTTCTCTTCCACATCTACTGGCGTATTTGAATCACTGTTCCTCAAAATGACATCGCTATCATCAACTGATTCCCCCTTGTGTGCGCGATCAACTTTCTTGACTGAATTTGAAAAGGGTCCAATACTGTCAAAAAGTGGATCATATCGATCACCACCCATATGTGGTAAAGCCCAGTCCATCCACGTGGCAGATTTTGGTGAGGAAGTTGTTTGTCTTGATCCAACACTGCCGACGCCAATTCCATCAACCGACGCATGACTGAAAGGGAAAGCTGTGTTATATCTACTGTGGTATTCAAAAAATTTTCATCGTGTATAAAGATAGACACCATCTATAACTTGACTGTCAAAACAGAAAGTTTTTCTCACCCCAAAAAACAAAACATCATCTGATATGACAACAGTTACAACTATTCTAGATGAACTTAACATTCCTAGGGGCTGCCACGCAACATGTACATGCTTGTTTAATTCTTAATTAAACAAGCTTGAACAAAAAAGATGTTCAATTTGTCACAAAATAAGCTGTCATCCAAGTGAAGGACAAGAAATGTGCTCACTTCGATATAGAAGTAGCATCTTCAGGTGGGTCTGAAGCCAACACCCTCTTATAATATTTCCAGGATGGATTTGAATTTGTAACTGCTCTTTGACCAAATGGATTCTGCTCCACATATTTCCTAACATTGTCAGCCAAAGCTAAGCTTTCTAGGTAGACCCGCAGGTCACCTCCAGGTCCTGCATAAAGGATTAATTTGCGAACGAAATATTAGGGAACCAATGAAAAACTGCAACTGAGAGAATGAGAGCATCATCAGCTACCGGATGATCTTTTTCTGAGAAAGATATAATAAGCCTAACCATAGAGTAGCAGATAAGAGGTAGCAAAATAATGCACAAGGCGACCTGCTGACCCGCAAAAATTTGCAAGTATTATGATAGGAAGAAAAAGTTTGATCTATAGCTTATTCAGCCATGATCATAAGATTCCATGACCTTGGGGAAATCTGGAGACTTAGGGACAACTGTAATAACAAAATTACGGGCAAACAACCAAGTAGATTTGTGTGTCTGCTGACAAATAACGCTTTCAACAGATCAAAAGGCGATATCTAATACTTCTGGCACAGTAAAATAAACAAAGTGCCAACTATATGAATGTCCAGGATGAGGAACTCAACAGAGCAAATAATCGACCAAGTTTATGTCACTATGCTGTCCCCGGTCAAATTATACATGAAAAAACTAAAAGAAAGCACCCGCTATCGATTCAGCTATCTATTGCACCCAGTTAGAATGCACAACAGAATGGTAATTAGAGCATTTTCAAAAGAACTATCATTTATTCAGCTACCTGCTATGGCTTCTTCATTAGATCATTCCATGCATCCTAAATAAAACATAAAAAAAGAGATCTACGCGAAGGTGCCTTAAGAAATAATGTTGTCGATATTTTTAATTTCTAAAACAGAGAAAATACATGCATATTTTATTGTCTCTCACCTAAAGAATTGTCTTTGGCATCTCTATAGTGGTATGAGTAGGGAAATATTCCAGTGTTTGCCTGGATGAGGATAGGTCCAACAGGGATAAAGCAACGTTAGTCATACTGTTCAATTATGAATGAAATCAGCTGTCAAGACGAGAACACTTATCTGACTAACCGGATTGCGAAGGGCTTTGTACGGAGAATCATCCAACAACAAAGTGTTTGACTCATCATACGCTCCTTTCTCCCATGGAAGATTAGGCTCAAGCTTATCCCACAATTTCCTAAGTTCCTTCAAAACCAGGGGCTTATTCCTCTTCTTGACGGTAGAGAACTTTGTTATAGTACAGTGAGACTGATCCTGTACTAAATCAATTTCCATTAAGACATGACTGCAATGAAATAGAATCTAATAAAAGAAAGACTGCAATAAATTAAAAATATAACTGATATGATGTTATTATCATTGAGATGCATAAAGGTTGAGACATTTACTTTTTAACAGGAAACCAATAGCTACTACAGGAATGGTTACTTGCAGTAGTTTAAGTATATGCTTTTACTTGTGAGATTTTGTGGATCACTCTCAACTGTTCTAAAAGCTTAAATTATTAGATGAAGGTGTGGTTTACTATTCAAATATTCCAACACTCCCCCACATGCTAAGTCTGGTATTTTTTTTTTTTTTTGCCTAGTATTGGGGAGGCAAATGTGGTCTAGAAAGATTTGAACTCAAGACCTCCAGCTCCAATACCATGTTGATTTTGTAGAACCACTGCCAACTATTCTAAAAGCTTAAATTGTTAGATGAAGGTGCGGTTTAATATTTAAATATTCCAACATTACTAATTACGCATTGTAAGCAAAACTTTAATGTACTTACGCAACTTAAACCAACGATCTAAGGAAAACTACAATAAGGGAAAGGGGACATATCATGTGTACAAAGTCAATTTCCAACTTAACCAGGGATGTTAAGCATTTTTATTAATGTGAAAGACTAAAATATCATAAAGTTCATACAAACAGGGTGAAATGTGGCTCGCTTCCAAGGATATACCTATATATTCACAGGAAGGAGCGATGCAATCACAAACTTGAAAGAGAACTTATTCATCTAATCTACTACCTGACAAAGTATATAATCACAAAATGGAATGGACAACTTGAAACATCAAGAGAATATAATCAGTTGGAAAATAAATACTAGGTATTCATTCCATCCGAAAAACAGGAGGCCACAAGATAATAGAAGCAAACATAGAAAAACTTTCCCACTCTTCAGCTGAAATTAAAGAGGCAGATCCTACACTCAGGGTCTTAGTCCCATTAAGCTATAGAGATCAATCTTACACCAAACTGATGAGGAACCGAAAAGTAGCCCTTGCTCTTTCTTAATGGTCTGCAGTCAGTCTCCATCCATGCAAGATGAACAATGGGACAAAATGGACACCGACATAGAAAAGAAAATCTCCACGTGAGAGCTGCTTACCCAACAGAAAAGCAATTTTCCTTTGGAGTCGCCCATAAGAAAGTCTACAACTGGATCCACATTTCTCCTGTAAAATGAATAACTAAGACCATATAATGCACAGTGAATATTAAAGATGGGAAAACTTTATTGTGAAGTGACACACACCCACCCACAGAACACTAGGTTGTCAGGATCGGGATCCCAAGTACGATCCCTTCGCGATCTTCAACGGTCAGATAAAAAATCATAAGATCCTACAACTTCATTGAAATGACCCCTAAAATATGAAATGCTTACTTAACTCACAGTATTGTGAAGTGACACACACCCACCCGCAGAACACTAGGTTGTCAGGATCGGGATCTCAAGTAGGATCCCTTTGCGATCTTCAACGGTCAGATAAAAAATCGTAAGATCCTACAACTTTATTGAAGTGACCCAATGTTTAGTTAACTCACTGTAATTACATGCATATTAACCTTAAAAGGAGGTATTGAAGCTCCAAGGTATGGTTCCCTTGTGAGAGAACACTTGGGTATAAGTTCTCCGTTGCCAGTTTTGCAACTAACGGTTGAAGCACTGTGTCAAGAAAATTAAGAAAATGTAAAAGAATGAAATCTCCTTCCCCTATTATTCTTTTATGTTTTCCCCACTTGCCATTTGTCTATCAGCTTCACTTGAGGTAGATTCAATAGGATCACAACAATCTCCATGACAATCAACAAAAAGGCTGCATAAAAATCCCTTTCCTGCCTTTTCCTCATATCTAATCCTTCATTTGTCCTCCTCTCCAGTCATACACATACCTTCTCTTTCTTTATTTCACAGGATAAATCCAATCTCAGATCCACACTCTCTGATTTACCTCTCTTTTATCCTCTGTAACGTACCTCACTTTCACTTGCTATCCGAGGGTTTTCAGTTCTTTAGCCTTTAGCTTGAGAGGTCTAATCAGTACAAATCCAAACAAATTACGCTACTGGGCCAAGTAAAATCGGGTGCCAATTTCTTAAGGATGTTCCAGAGGTAATCTCTCTCCTCTGGTTGCATAAGGATGGAAGCTTTGCCTCTCGTTTTTTTTTTTTTTTTTTTTTGGTCAGAAGTAATAATATATTGAGCTTTGAGCCAAACATTTACACAAGATCCGGCGCCACAAAACTTGCACTCATGAAGACTATAAGTCTAAACGAGTGGAAGGGAGCCGGATGCAAAAGAAGCTTTGCCTCTCTTTGTCTCCAAAGGACGGTACAATTCAGAGAGCCAGAGGTAGTTGATACCCCTCTCATCATTGACTCGAGACTGAAGAAGAAGTAGAAGGAGATGGGTGACACTGCTCTGCTTTGTTTTCTACTGTGCATTTATGCCCATCTTTTTTCTTAGTTCTCCAAGCCGTATATTTTCCAAATACGGATTGAAAACATTACTTAAGAAGAAAGTGGCCCACACGGGCTAGAAGGAAGGAGGTCTAATTTCATGTTTGCTCTGCCTGAAAAAACAGACTTGCCTCCTAAAGCTGGAACAGTGGAATCGTAGTTAGGATGGCAATCCCACCCAATCCTATGATCTGGATCACGATCCCAACAGACTACAATTTTTATTACAATCCAGATTGTTCAATGGTTTTTGAGTACCAGGATTGTACGACCATGATCCTACGATCTATATTGTGATCCTAACAACCACGTGTGTGTGCAGAGAGAAGTCTTGTAATAATGCTAAAGGAATTACAAGGACGAGAAAGACTGCAGGTCATAGACTGAACAACATACTTTGTCCTTGAAGACCAAACCCCAACAGCAAATTTCTCAAAGCAAAATTGTACAAAATCATCAACAAAGGGCCTTTTGAAAACTGCAAGAGCGAACAATGAGTTAGAACAATGATATTAGATTATATAAAAAAATCAACCTTTCACCAATTCTCAACTCTTTACCTGCTTTTCTTGACACAATTAAGTCTGGTTTACATCCCAAGCCAACATATGGAATTATATCTGCCAACAGTCCATTCAGATCAAGTATAAGAAGCTTTTTTCTAGAAGGTCCAATGCTAGTCCTCTCTGACGATATATCCGGAATTTGCCAAGGCATGCTTCCTTTGTTGATATTAATATCTGATTTAATATCACCTTCGGAAACCAACAATTCTGACGAAGGATTTCCTTCATCGATCTGCCTATTTACCTTGCCACCATTCCCATTTGAGTTCTCACACAAAGAAACACGCCCAGAATCAACTGAAGCTTCTGCTTTCGAAGTTTTTATGGAAGCCTGTGCTAACGTAACTTGTATCCTTTCTTCTACTTGTTCTGGTTTACTATCTGAAAGACGAGAGATGTGAGCTTCATCAGAATGAAAGGAAGTCTCTTTATGTAGAAGGTCCTCAGAAATGTCCACAATTCCTGTTGTTAACCTTGATGATGGTTTTTTCCTCTGATCGGTTTTGAGCTTTTTGACACTTTTCTTCTTTGAAGAGGTACTCATACTGCTGAAATCACTCAAAAGGGTATGAGCTTCTCCATGTACATCTTTTTTTTCTAATGAACACAAATTCTTCTCAATGTCACTTTGCTTAACACAGGTCGAGGAAAATTCCTTCAGAATATTTTCATCCAATTCAGCGATTTGTGAAACATCATTTGGGATTTTAGTGAGTGTATCGCTCTTCCCAGAGACCTTCTCCTTGGCTTTTGCCTCTTTTTTCCTCCTCTTCTGCAACTTTCTCTTCTCCTTCTTTTTCATTTGCCTTTTGGTAAGGCAGTTTGCTTCACCAGTTGGTCGGATCTTCTCATGTTCCAATCTTTGATGGGAATTGCCAGAGGAACATGTTATATTATATTTAACATTCAGCTCATTAGCTTGCAGTACAGAACATGGGACTTCTGCACCAGTATCACCTTGAGTAGTGCTTGTTTCCTGGATCTTTCTTTTCTTCTTCTTTTTCTTCTTCTTTCTGTTTGCAGGTAAAGGATTTAATTCATTGCATGGCTGAGCCTTAGAATCAGCTGGGGAAGGCAAAGAAATAATCACATTCACCAGGGCTGAGCTTGAATCAGCTAGGGAAGGTAAAGAAATAATCACGTTCACCGACGAATTTTTCTCTGGAAAATAATTCTCTCTATCCATCCCAAGATTTGAAACATTTCTATTACTCTCCTCCCTCTTCCTTTTTCTCTTCTTGTCCACTACTGAGCTACTACCACTGCACGGCTCTGCCTCCATAACTTATTTAAGAATAACAATTGATCCAAGTCACTGAACTATTACTCCAACCTGAAAGCCCAGCGTCCTAACTTTGCAGTCTGGTCCCTCATCGCATGCTATTGGAGATTTATTCACGTACAATGATCTCTTCTTTCAAAGCAGGGCAAGCAAATTTTCCCAGAGATGGATATCTAAATTATTTCAATCCTTAATGCCCCTTTGACTGTTCCCAAGCTGCAACATGAATGTGAATGAAACCAGCACATAAGTTCGATATATATGCCTTCAAATACGTTCCCCACAGTAAAATGCAATCAATCAGTTCTACTAAAACACCTAATTCTCTGATTGGGGAAAAAAAATAAAACAATGGAGAAGACTTAAAGCAGTAAACTAGACCAAGAAACGATGCTAAATCTATAACAAGGCCATTCAAATTTCTTTTCAATTAAGCAACTATTTCCTGCATGCACGTTATCCCTTCTTGCGTCCATTCTCTCAAGTGCATGAGACTTAAATCTATCAGATGTTGCTTATCCTAACATAATGAAATGGGAATTCAGAACTCATATCACCATAAAACAATAATGTTGAAGCTGATTGACATTTTGACGCACTGAATTATCCTCATTAGTAACTGAAAATAAGTAACCAGATCCTACTCAGACAATTTCTAAAAAAAGAAAGTTCTCTTACAAATACCAATTCTTCATCTGGTTTACTGCCCCAACATATTTTCATATTTGAATGCCGCTCTGTTTCCTACTCAAGCAATTCAAGATATTGCTTCAGCAGCAGACAAGTACCAAAACCACCTATCACCCATCTACAAAGCCACAAGCAATAAATACATCAGTTTGAGGAACATTCATGAAAATCAAAGAGAGAAACATGCAAAACACCCAGCTTTTCCTTTTGATTACCTCAAGGGGCAACCACACATGCCAAATTAGTAATCATGTCTTCTACACACATGAATTGTAAATCCCAGCTGAGAAATGGAGAGATTACAATCATGAAGTTATGGCAATCAACACTACTCCAAGGAAAAATGGAGAATCTCCCACTTTCCCAGTCTTCCATACAAGTTCTCAACATATTTAGTCAACAGGATTTCGGATTCGGACAAGACATAGTCAGTTTCTTCACTTCCTCGGATATTTGATTAACTCACATGATGAAAGAAATCATTCACAGCTACCAAAAACTAGTCAAATCGAAGACGCAAAACAACCACTGCCACGAAGAGTTCGCTCTACTCTGATTAACCGGAGGAACAGTTGGCTGGTTATTAGCCTAAGGAGTTGGTTACTTCACTACTGTGACGGCAAATGCCCAAAGCACATTATCTTCACATCTTCCACCTACAGATAAAATGACCTTAATAATAAAGAAGCAAAGTAGCTTCACATCTTCCCCCACTACACATAAAGTGACCCACTCCAAAGCATTTATCTCCAAAAGCATCGTCACGTGCAGAACAACAGAAGCGGGTGCTTGTCAGACCAAGAACCCACCTCGCAAATTTCAACCTTGACGAGGAAAACCACCAATCTAAGAGCATCTTCAGACACCCTTTCCTTCCGAGCAAGACTCGAAATTGGACATCATGCCAGATTAGGGCAATCTTCTCTAAAGGGACCCATGTCAACTAAAACAAGAAACAGGCAGAAACAACACCGACCCAGAACCCCAAAAACCCAAAAAGCTCCCAAACCCCACAGCCCCCCCTCCCTTGATCTCAAACAAGACCGCAGAAACACGCCAAGACACGAAACACGTAACAGATTGACGTAAATAGTAGAGAAGAGCACGCAGGGAGAGGGAAACGGCGAGTGGGAAGAAGAGCCCCGCCCTCACCTTCTTCTCCTCTTCCTCGCGTCCTTCAGCTCGGATCAGAAGCCAACATGGCAGGAAACGAGAGAATGCCTTCTCTTTTACGTGAATCCGTGCTAGTGCAGAGGTCACATCTTTCGAATCGAGCCGCAACTCAGTGAGTGAGTGAGCGAGTTCGAGACTGAGTGGCGCTCCGACTCGCGGGCGACTCGCCGGTTTCTTTCTCGGCAAGGAAAGAACACGACATTGATCCCCGCCTGGCGTGGGGCCCAACTCGAAAATTCTCAATCGCTCTTTTTTCCCAAAAAAAAAAAAAAAAAAATTGTTTTTGCTTTCTCTAGCTTCATCTATCCATTTTTAAATGTAATAATTAAGCTCTCTTGGTTGGTTAAACATTCAATATTCGGGTCGCAAACTGTATCACTAAATGCCCTTATCCAAGCCGGTCCAAATTTGCCTTCGGTACTTTCTAACTCGAGCTCGATTATGAAAATTAGCGAGCCGCCAAGCCCACCATCGGCTCCATTCTCAAGTACTAAATTACATGCTCATGAGATAATTTGATTCAAACAATGAGGAACTTTAAAAATTGGAAACATAATAAGCATGTCCAGAAAACTATCTATCCATGTCAAATAGAAAATCTGGTGTTATTCCTTTTTTGCTTATAAAATGAGTGAACCTGCCAGATTGTAGTAAATTGTACGTTCAAATATCGTACGTAATGGAATAGCTAGTTTTAAATTGAATCTCACATAAATATATTACTTCCATATGTACATGTATAATGCAAATTGGCGTAAAAAAGGGTCTTGAATTTGTTAGATGAATAAGATCTGAATATGGTTTTCGAAAATAAGATGTTCATGGAAGATAACTTTGACAATTATATTAACTAACTATTCAAATTAAGATTTCCATCCATCTTGCTATATTGATACTAATAGAACCCATCTTAAAAAAAGAAACATGCATTATCGGGTGATATTATATAACATACATGCTCCCAATGAGGAATAAGACCGTCAAGTCTCTCGTCATGGAACCTTGGCAACACACCTTCACAAAGACGCATCAACTTTCGGAGCAAAAACTTCCAGAGGAGGTTGTAGTACTTTTAGGATCAAGTGAAGCTTTTGTTGGATATATTATTAATATAGTTCAAAATAATATATTCACATACAAGCCCAATAGGTGAAAGCATGGTTATTTGGGTCCGTATGAGCCAAAGCCCAATAACTTACATATAAAAACTCTAGCGTTTTCCTACGCTGGAGGTAACACTGTTGAGCATTCCAAACTTGACGTCTGTAATACTTCAAGCAACCGCTTCTTCTCTCTCAAACCTATAACCTCCAATAATCTTGAAGTATTATGTTCGTGTGTTGGATTTGAGCGAGTAAGGTGTCTTCTTGAAGATTTCGTCAAGACGAACTCACGGGTGTAATTTACTTTCGATTTCGACGGTGGTATTGGCCAGGATCTGAGTTTGAAGATTCGGGTAACCGAAATCTTTGATTCAAAAATTCAAAAATTATAGCCAATTTTAGAGGTTGAAACTACTTGGGCTTTGTTCTACTCGTCGATATGAACGTTTTGAGTGGTCACTCGCGTCGATTGGAGGTCAGACGGAGAAGTTACAACACTCGGAAGTTTCCATCTGAATTTCTAGCGAATTTCGGGGAGGAAATTTCTAGCGAATTTCGGCGGCGGAAATTTCCAGTGAGTTTCGACGGTAAGGGCAGTTCATCCTAAGGTTTTTAGGCATTCCAGATCTGTTTTTGGGGTTTGTTTTGGCAAATTCCATCTCTACAGAGCGGTTTGATCAAGGTTAGGGGAATTATTCGACTTTGTGGCTCCGAGGACTCCAAGGTGCATTCTTTCTGACACTTTGCTCTGATTAAAATGGCAAAGCGTAGTTCCTATGATATTATAAAGTTGCAATCATTTAATGTTACTGAATTTCATGGCTAGAAATTACATCTTCAATTTGGCATGAAAGAACGTGACATATTCTATATTATATTAAGTGATTTTGCATCTACCACTAAAGATGTGGATGAATATCAATGGAACAAAGATGAGGATTTTTGTAGAGATTACTTGTTGAACTCTCTAAATCCTAATCTGGCTATGACTTATAGTGAGTATAAGACGACGAAAGAGATATAAGATCACTTGAATGCTCAGTTCCAAAAACAAGAGTGGCTCTCTAAAACTCTCATAGCGAAGAAATTCTTTAACTTTAAATTCACTATGAATTCAAGCATTACCTTTCAGCTAGTTGAATTTGAGAACATGACGAACAAGCTGAAAGATGATAACTCTGATATGTCCGATAATCTCTTTGTCGGTCTTGTGTTAAGTAAACTACCAACTGAAAGGAGTTCTTTCAAGACTGAAATGCACAGACTAAAGGTACATATAGGACTGGATGAATTAAAGAGGTATATTCACATTGAGGATCAAAATATTACTAGAAAAAGTTTGGAACAAGTGAGATAACAAAAGTCAGTTGCCAACTTAGTTTCACACTCTAATAAACCTCAGAAAAAGTCCAAGTCACCAAAAAGTGAATCATCTTTACAGTCAGAGGCCAAAAAAACTATCTTCAAAAAGAAGAAGAAGGGCAAGTACCATAACTATGGAAAGTGGGGTCACTGGGCAGGAGAGTGTAAGTTGCCGAATAAGCCAAAGAATGACACACCACAAAATGAGGCCAATATGCTAATTAGAGGATTTAAGTCTCGAGCCTTCATTGGAATGATGAAAAATGGAAAGGCCAGCGTCTCTTCTGAGTGGTGGTTAGACAGTGACGCTACTTGCCATGCTACAAATGACAAGAACTTACTCACTGAGGTCACGAAAGTGAAAGAAATTGTGGAAAATTGCAATGGTGGTGAGGCAAAAGTGACTCATGCTGGAACTGCAAATTTGGTGCTTTCTTCGGGTAAATTACTAACTTTGAAACATGTTAGAGTAATACATTTACTTAAAAAGAATTTGATATCTATGAGTTTACTTGATAAAACTGATATGTCTTTTTCAACTATGAATGGTAGAATAACTTTATCTGTTAACTCATATTATTTCGGTTGTGTATTCATGGTTAATGGTATGTATAGGTTGAGTTTAAATACTGATAGCATAAATCATGTGAATTCTACTTTGATTGATCCAAAGTTGTTACACAATAGACTTGGACATATGAATTACAGGAAAATGCAACATTTAGCTAAAACTCACAACATTCCACTAGATACTTCTATTCGATTTGACAAGTGTGAAGTGTGTGCACATGCTAAAATCAGTAGAAAATCATTTAAGTTGGTTTCTAAAAGCACACAATTTCTTAAGTTAATACATTCTGACATTTGTGACTTTAGAAATTACATTACTAGAGATGGTCGAAAGTATTTAATAACATTCATAGACGATTTTTCTAGATATTGTCATGTCTATTTGTTGAAATCGAAAGATGAGGCTTTTGAAAAATTTATGATTTTCAAGTCTAGAGTAGAAAATCAACTCAACTTGAAAATTAAGAGGTTTAGGAGTGATAGAGGAGGAGAATATACTATGTCAAGGTTCAAGGAATTTCGTGCTTCAGAAGGTATAATACTTGAAACCACTGCTCCTTATTCACTCCAATCAAATGGTGTTGCCAAGCGTAAGAATAGAACGTTAACTGAAATGTTAAACTCTATGTTACTTACAGCTAGTATGCATTCCTCCTACTGGGGAGAAATAGTTCTAACTGCTAATCATAACTTGAATAAATTACCACACTCTAAGTTGTCCATGACACCTTATGAGATATGGCATAAACGCCTTTGTAGATATGATATTTTTAAGACTTGGAGCTGTATTGCTTATGTAAACATACCAGATCCTAAGAGACCTAAGGTGGGACCTAGAACCATTACTTGTGTATATCTAGGTAGTGTAGAAGATAGTGCTGCAAATAGGTTTTTAAATCTATCTACTAACACAGTAATAGAATCTAGAGATGTAGTGTTCTTCGAAAACAAGTTTCTCAGAGATCAAGGCTTGAATGCTTCTAGATCTACACATATAATTTTAGAATCTCTTGTAGAATCTGAAGCATGCCATTCTGACATTAATTCCACACAGTTGGCTATTGAACTAATTCCAATTAGAGTATCTACAAGAGAGAGAATTCCCAAAAGTTTTTGTGAGGATTTTGTTGTTTACCATCTTGAGGATGATCCATTCTCCTATCAGAAAGCAATGAGATCTAGGGAATCTCTACTGTGGGCAGAAGCCATAAATGATGAAATGAGCTCTCTACTACAGAATCACACTTGGCAGCTAGTAAATTTGCCAAAAGGGGCTAAAACTATAGGTTGTAAATTGGTGTTGAAGAAGAAACTGAATAGTGATAGATCAATAGCCAGATATAAAGCACGTTTAGCAGCTAAAAGCTATAAACAACAGAGTGCAATAGACTATTTTGATGTCTATTCACCTGTGTGTCATCTATCAACTATAAAAATTCTTCTTGCTTTGGCATCTATTGAATACTTTGTAGTGCATCAAATGGATGTAAAAACAGCTTTCTTAAATAGGGATTTAAATGAGGAAATTTACATGGAACAACCGGAAGGATATGTTACGAAAGGTCTTGAGGACAAAGTTTGTAAATTGAATAAATCCTTGTATGGTCTTAAACAAGCACCTAAGATGTGTCATCTTAAATTTGACAAAGTGGTAAAGAGTTATGGTTTTCAGTCTAGTTATTCAGATAAATGCCTTTACCATCATTCTATGTCAAATAAGATAGTCATCATTTGTTTGTATGTTGATGACATGTTAATTCATGGTTCTGATCATTCTGTAGTAAGTGACGTGAAAGCTACTTTAGCTAAAAAATTTGACATGAAAGATCTTGGTATTGCTAATAATATTCTTGGTATGAAAGTAAGTTTTAACTAGCAAGTCATCTCCCTTAGCCAGACTCATTAGCAGCTACTTTCTACTTGGGGTTATGATAAGTGTAAACCGAGTGAGACACCATGTGATTATAATAACAAACTGAGTCATAATGAAGGGACCAGTGTGGATCAATTAAAGTACTCGAAACTGTTTGGTAGTCTCATGTATGCTATGAGTTGCACTAGACCCGACATAGCCTTTACAGTTGGCATGCTGAGTCGTTTTACTAGTAATCCTAGTAAAGAGCATTGGGATGCCCTCAATAGGCTAATGAGATACCTTAAAGATAATAAAGATTCTGAGTCGTTTTACTAGTAATCCTAGTAAAGAGCATTGGGATGTTCTCAATAGGCTAATAAGATACCTTAAAGGTAATAAAGATTATGCTCTCTATTATTCTGGTTATCCTCCAACTGTGGATGGATATTCTGATGCCTCATGGTGCTCAAATATTGGAAATAATAAGTCCACTAATGAATATGTATTCACTTTGGGTGGAGCTGCTATTACTTAGAAATCCAAACGACAGACATGTATTGTATTGTCGTCTATGGAATTGGAACTTTTTGCTTTAGCCTCAGCCGGTGAAGAAGCAGAGTGGATAAAGAATCTGATTATGGATATTCCTTTGACTTGGCTAAAGATTAATTCTTTAAGCATATTCTGTGATAATCGAACAGCTGTCCAAGTAGTCAAGAATGCTCTCTTTAATTCAAAGCGAAGACATGTGAGACTGAGATATGCGTTATTGAATTATCTGAGAGAACAAGGGGTTATCACATTGGTCGATGTGAGATCGAATGATAACATAGCCGATACTCTCACCAAATGTATGCCTAAAGATCGATTATTCAAAACAGTGGGGGAACTGGGGTTAAAGACTATATAAGCAAGTCTTAACTACCATTTACTTACATTCTAATTGTGTGTTTTGAATTATCGAATCTTTCTTTATTGGCTACAATGATAAGCACAGTTTATATGTTTCATCGATGCTCACAGTTATTGACTAATTTGAAAAGGGTGAGTTGTCTCATTCCAAACTTGATGAAGATGACTTTAACCTAATTCAAATGTTCTATCGGGGAAACTTGTGTCATTCCAAACTTGATGATACAATTCAACTAGATTGGACTATCATTTTGGTTAAATGATCTCATTCCAAACTTGATGTTAAATTATTTGACTTTAAGGAATCAGTAACTGTGACATTCCAAATTGAAACATAGAAACAATTGTTTACTTAAGAAGCATGCTGGTCTTATTCTTAATTGAAACTTGATATTACATGACTAGGTTATTGTAAGTGACTTGACTATTGGTCATGTTCTTTGAAATTAGACAATAGTTATTCTCCTACAAATAAACTTAAGTTGATGGCTCTTTATAAATCACATTGTTTAAGTCTTTTTCATAATATATGAAACTGGATTGATGCTTATGACATGATATTATGATGCTTTATGACATCAATATATGTTATTCTCTGCCTGATGGAATGGTGCTAAGTTTTTATTCAAATGATTGAATTCATGATAATATAAAATTCATATTTGACATTCTACAGGGGATGGCAGAGATGGAGGAGAGCTTAATGAGTGGGATCCTAACCATGATGACTTACTTGATGAATGAATATATATCATTTAGAGCATGTAGGGACTTGGCAGTTTCTTTGCTATTGCCTATCTTGATGAAATCCATTTACTTGAGACTTGCATTTTGCCATTTCTATTTTGAGAACATTATTATGCTTATTTCTTATATTTGTAAGGTCTTGAACTATTTTGACTAGCCTACTTATACTTGATTATTATGCATATATTAGTTGTGAACTAAGTCTGAGATTTATTTTGGGATTTGGATTTTGTTAATCTCAGAACAAATTTATGATAAGAATGATGAGTAAATGATGATTTAGATACTTTACTGTTGAAATACTATTTGACCAATCCGAGTTGATTGTCTTGGACTAAATGTGGATGATTTATGTTTGTATGAACATTACACTGACCACCTTATTGGATTGTGCTGTATGGTGAACATAGGAGGAGATTGTTGGATATGTTATTAATATAGTCCAAAATAATATGTTCACATACAAGCCCAATAGGTGAAAGCATGGTTATTTTGGTCTATATGGGTCGGAGCCCAATAACTTGCATATAAAAACTCTAGGGTTCCCTACGCTGGAGGTAACACTGTTGAGCGTTCCAAACTTGACGTCTCTTGGTGTAATACTTACAACTTTTTACATGAATCCAAAAAAAAAACCGTGACCCGAATCGGGCAATATGTAAACGGGCTCTATAGCCTCTACGGACAAAATTCTCCAAGACTGCTAATCAAGACACCCTCTTCTCGGTTCGGTAAGTGAAAACTTTTTTCTACGGCGAGAGTACGTGAATCACACAACTTTCCTCGTCCTCTGTAGTTACTCGGTCAAATACCTGAAAGGCTGAGAAAAGGATTGAGTTCAATTTTGTCGACGAAGTCATAACCCATAATGCTTGCATTTATGAAATGAGAGAAAAATCCCATCCATATGTATATAAGAATGGCAGAAGATGAGATACCAATTAATATGAACAAAGGGAAAACGAAAGCATGTGGGTGGTGACGCCGGAACCACAACGCGAAAAAATGGTAAAGCAAATTTCGTGTCGAAATGCACATTAGAAAGCGCATTTTGCAGCTCGGAAGAACGTACTGATGTCAAAGACACTACTAATTTGCATTTCCTCGACCTACATTTAACTTCAATGCTGTCCTTGCAGTAACTAGGTGCTTTCTTTCCCTAAACTCAAAATCAATTTTCACTCCCATCCGTAGACTAGAGCAAACGGTTGGTGGGTTGAAATATTTGTTCAACATCATTTCAACGTCCAAATTGTCCACAGCTCAGCCAAACCTCTGGTATGATACATATGGCCTTGAAATCCATTAGTTTCATATCTACACGTTGACATACTTATCAACGTATCCCTGCAAAAGCACCAACAAGGTGGCATTAGGTAACCATGCCAAAATATAATCATTTGGTGCATTTGCAGGATATCTGCAAATTATTTGCAGGATATCTGCAAATTGCTTCCATCTGGCTGTTAGTGTGCAGAAAGGTAAAGAATCAATGTAGGGATATAACGTCTCCTCACTGGAATTTTGGTAAATCTGGTTAGAAGTGAGTAATTGTACCAGGACTTATTTTGTAATGTCCGTTGCGGTGAGCTCAGCCATCGCAAAGCCTGGACCCCGTTCCCTCCTCTTCTTCCCCCATCTCCCTCCATCCATCTTCTTTCCATCACCACTTCAAATCGGAAGAGGAGAAGATGGTCCAAGTTGATATCAGTGGAGAATTGCTCTTTATTGTCTCGTCAGATTCTAATCTCCATCGGATAAAGACTCTCCAAAAAGCGACCTTGATCAAACGCTTGCATTTTCTGCTAAAAGATTCCCCACAAAATGCAGAAGACAAGCCGAGCAGAACCCACCATTCTTCGCACAGCAGCAGAGGTAGAGAGAGAGGGAGGAACCTCATGGACGTGAAGGATCTTGCTTGCCTCGAAAGGAAGTAGAAGCGCGCCGACCGTAGCCGAAGAGGATGAAGAAGAGCAGGAGAGAGAAAGAGAGAAGAGAGAGAAGTTTTGGACGGGCTTCGGGGGTGAAAACGTGGGACTTTCTTCTTGTCTTTTGAGAATGCGTGTCGAGTAGGGTTTTGTCTGTTGAAATTTCTTGGGCTCTTTAACTTCCCCCAGGCCCACCACAACTTTTTTATAAGATCTTCTTTTTCATTCTCATTTGGATTTCTTCTGGCCCATATTAAAATTTTTGAAGGGGAACAATTTAAAAGAATTGGGCCAAATTAAAAGATTTATAAATTTTGTTAAAGGACTAATTTAAAAAGAACTCTTTTTTTTGTGTTGATAACACGAAAAATCTCGAACCGATACATCCATGATAAATTTACACTATGTTAATTTCTATTAAATTTACCATTAAATTGCTTAGTTGGATAACACTTGACAATTAACTATTTATATCAATTTGAGATTTTGCCTTCGTTTGTTCCAAGTGCACCAATTTATAATTTCTCGTAGTATTAATTCAATTTAATGAAAAGTAACGAAAAGTAAATTTGTCATAAATATATTAGTTTGGGGGGTTTGGTAATTAAAAAAATTAGTTTGAGGTAAATTTATTAAAAATGTACCAATTTAAGATTTTTGGTGATCAAAAAATTAATTTAAAATAAATTTATTACAAGTATATCAATTTAAGGTTTTTCATGATATT
This sequence comes from Eucalyptus guilfoylei, assembly GCA_016097605.1. NCBI lineage: Eukaryota > Viridiplantae > Streptophyta > Magnoliopsida > Myrtales > Myrtaceae > Eucalyptus > Eucalyptus guilfoylei. The sequence goes on from CM027861.1 coordinate 4,275,886, forward strand.
AACATTTTTCTTATTTTTTTCATGAATCATGTTCATTGTGGTACTATAATGGGAAGGAGGAATCATAAAAATCCCGAAGCTCAATAAGACTAAGGGTGCAAATAGCAACCATTCGGACTAAAAATTGATTACTTGAAACAAAAATAGATTTTTATATTTATATTATCGGATGAGTTTATGAGTAAAAATGCGTGTTGACAATGATACAAAATTTCTGCCTTCCGAGCAGCAATGGACCCGAGTGGTGATCGCCGACGAACGGTAGGCGGTAGCAGTTAGGGGTGAGCATGGTTCTAGGGTAGAACCTAGAGCCTAAGAACTGGACTGGTAAGAACCTGTAGGTTCCAAATTTCAAGGTATACGTGGTAAGTCTAAATTCCAAAAAATGAGGAACCTGTTTCAACGAGTAGATTCCAAGTTCTTAATTGGAGGAACCTGGAACCTAGAACCTTGAACCTAGAATAAGTTTTAATATTTTTCTTAATTCATGTCTCCGTGCGATCTTCCGATATTCTATGATGTTCGATGATGAATATATAATTTGGAAGCACTAGTTCGAGTTTCCATTTTATGGCTAAGATTTATATTTTATTAATGTTCATATTTTTCATGAATTTAAATTTAAGTTATGATTAGTGAATTGTAATCGTTCAAATAATAATACAAGTGGGATCTGGGTAGATCTTGGAACCTATGATAGGATAGGTTCCAAATTTTAGGGTATGCAAAATAGGTTTCACGTTTCAAAAAATGATAAACTTGTTCCAACAGGTAAGTTCCAAGTTTCAGATGGAACCTATACGGAACTTAGAATCATTCATCCTTACTTTTATTTAGTTGAATTCCTTGCCAACAATTCCTTTTCTTTTGTTGATGATTTTGTTTATTTTGTATTCTCTCTGATGAATGACAAGTTTGTTTATTATTATTATGTTTATTTTCGTTTTGTTTAACTAAAAATGGAAAAAAAAAAAAAAAGGAACCTGTTGGACCCTAGAACTTATTTTCAAGTTTTAGGTTTCAAAAAATGAGAAACCTGTACCTGATGGTAGGTTTCAAGTTTCAAAAAATGAGGAAGCTGACCTGACGGTAAGTTTCAAGTTCTAGGTGGAACATGTAAGGAACCTGAAAGCGCTCACCTATGATGCACGGATGCACGGACACGTTATACGTGCCTCCTCGGACACGCGTTGACCGCGTATCGGATTTGTCGACACGTGGTCAACTTTTGTCGACACGCTTCGACACGTGTGTCCGAAAGAGAATGGAGGGTGGAGGTGAGGGCGAGGGAGTAGAGATGAGTCCACGAGCGAAGGCGAGAGACGGCCAAAGAAAGAGGGCAAGGGCCGTGAGGAGAAACTTTAGGAGGGAGGTGCGCGTGGGGGAGGGCGGCGTCGTCGAGTGGGGCAGCGGCAAGGGGGAGGAGGAGGAGGAGGAGGAGTTCGCGGCGGTGTGTAGCCTCTCGGCGCACAGGACCGCACGTTCCGCCTTCTTTTCTGATTCCTTTTCACTGAAACTTTTTCTGGGTTACTCCTTTTTCCACTCCTTCGGCGAATGCTGGTGCTTTTCTTGATCGAGTCTTCGATGCTTTCGGAGATAGGCGTCGTGCGGCGAGGAGGAGGAGAAGAAGGCGCTGCGCTGCTAGGGTTTTGAACTTTTGAGAAGGAAGATAATTAAAAAAGGACGCGAGGGGTGAAGAAGGCGCCGTGCCGCGCTGCTAGGGTTTCGAAAGGAATAAAAAAGGACTTGGCGTGTGGAAGGAGAGGACAGTGACAGGAGGGAGGGGGAAGTGATGGGCTGTCAGGCGGTGGGGAGGGAAAAGAAAGGTGAAAAAAATTTGGGGGAGAAAGAGACGAGGGAAGTTTGTGGGCAGGGGGTTGGTTTCGAAAAATAAATGTAAATTTGGGGTAATGAAATAAATAAATAAAAGGTGTAAGATTTATTAATATTGTTAATATAAATTCATTGTAAATTTTTTATTTATTTATTTGTGAATTTGAATTAAATTAATTAAAAATAAAAATATTTATTTAATATTTAACGTTTCGAAATTTTTATTTTTTTAGAAATGACGTGTCACGTGTCGTGTCGTAATAGGTGTTGCGTGTCCGTGTCGCCGTGTCCGTGCTACGTAGGCGCTCACCCCTAGTAGTAGTGGGTGATGGTGGGTGGATGATTAGCTAATAGTGAGAATGAACAATGAGAAACCTTTTTATTTTTCATTACTATTCTAGAAATAGGTAAGTAAACAATTTTTACATCTCGTTTCTATTTTAAACATAATTTTGGACTAAAAATTTGTTCCAGAAAAAAAAAATTACATTACCAAATGCAATTTTTTTTTCTGGAACAAATTTTTAGTCCAAAATAAAATTGCATTTTTGTCATGCATGTCCTAAATAATGGTTGACACGAAGTTGGAGTTAGTGTCAGATTGAGGGTTATATGTAGGGACAAAACAAGGGTTACATGTGGGGACAAAGAACTTCCATGCATTTGCTGTCTCGGATGATGCCTATGTGAATATCAACCACAAATGGGTTCATTGAATGAAAGACTTGTCTTTTAAGTTTGAGATGAAGATCTACATACTTTGGGGATCACACTAAGGCTCTGTTTGTTTTGTAGAAAATGTGGCATTTCTGAAAAATATTTTTCAAGAAAATGAAAATATTTTTCAATGTTTGACCGACACTTGAAAATGAACTAGAAAAAATTTTCCGTCATTTGGTGCGAAAAATTTGATTCATTTTCCCTCATGCACTCACTTTAATAATTTTTTTATTATTTCTATAAAATCAATTTTTTATTTTTTTATTTTCTTTCTACTTTTTTCTTTTTTTCTTTTCCCCCTTCTTTTTCTTCAATCGATCATTAGTCATCGTGATGGCCGACAGTTGGCCAGTGCAAGCGTTGGTGCTCATCGATTGGGTGAGCCAAAGCCTCGACGCCCACCCTATCAACGAGCTTCAAGTCGACGTTCGCCTATGGAAGGTCGTCGACCGTTGCTATGGCTGACAATCGGCCAAGAATGAAAAAAAGCAAAAAGAAAGAAAGAAAAATTATAAAAAATAAAAAAATTCGACTTTAAAAAAAAATAAGAGAGAGTGAGGAGGAAAATGTAAAGTGAAAAATATTTTTTCCTATTTTAAAAGGCTTTTTTATTTTCAAGGAAAATATTTTCTCTAATCAATTCATTTTCCGTAAAACAAACGCCGAAAAATCTTCAAAACTTTTTCTGAAAAAGGTTTTATGCGAAACGAACGAAGTCAAGATTCTGTCCATCTTGCCATATGATACTAATAGAACACATGCTGACAAAAGAAACATGCATTATCAGGTGATATTATATGAACACATATGCTCAAAATCAGGAATAAGACCGTCAGTCTCTCATCTTTACGTGAATCCACAAAAAACATAAAACCAAATTGGATGAAGCGAGCATAGGCTCTGTAAGTCTCCCTGGACAACATCTCCAAGACTTCTAACTGAGGCATCCCTCCCTTCCTGGTAAGTGCAAGAAATGGAAGTTTTCGACAACTCCCTCGGCTTCCTCGTCCTCCATGTCCATAGTACTCTCGGTCAAATTCTTGAAAGGCTGAGAAAAAAATCGAAGATTCCCATGGAAGCCTGGGCTGATGTAGCTTGTATTCTTTCTTCTACTTGTTCTGTTTTGCTGTCTGAAAGATGAGACATATGAGCTTCTTCAGAACGAAAGGAAGTATCTTCAGTATGAGCTTCTCCATGTACATCTTTTTCTAATAAGCACATATTCTTCTCCATGTCACTTTGCTTACCACAGGTTGAGGCAAATCCCTTCCAAATGTTTTCATCCGATTCAGCGACTTGTGAAACATTATTAGGGATTTCAGTGAGTGTATCGCTCATCCCAGAGACATTCTCCTTGGCTTTTGCCTTCTTGTTCCTCCACCTCAACTTTAGCCTCTCCTTATTTCTCTTTGGCCTCTTGGTAAGGCAGTCTGTTTCAACAATTGGTCGGATCTTCTCATGCTCCATACTTTGACGGGAGTTCCCAGAGGGACATGTTATATTAACGTCCAGCTCATTAGCTTGCAGTACAGAACATGGGACTTCTGCACCAGTATCACCTTGAGTAGTGCTTGTTACCTGGATCTTTCTTTTCTTCTTCTTTCTGTTTGCAGGTAAAGGATTTAATTCATTGCATGGCTGAGCCTTAGAATTCTCCAGAGCTGAGCTCGAATCAGCTGGGGAAGGTAAAGAAATAATCATGTTCACCGACGAATTTTTTTCTGGAAGGTAATTCTCTTTATCCATCCCAAGATTCGAAACATTTCTATTACTCTTCTCCCTCTTCCTTTTTCTCTTCTCGTCCACTACGAGCTACTACCGCTGCACGGCTCTGCCTCCATAACTTATTTAAGAATAACAATTGATCCAAATCACTGAACTATTACTCCAACCGGAAAGCCCAGCATCCTAACTTGCACCCTGGTCCCTCATGACATTCTAACGGAGATTTATCCACATGCAATGATCTCTTCTTTCAAAGCAGGGCAAGAAAATCTTCCCAGAGATGGATATTTAAATTATTTCAATACTTAAAGCCCCCTTGACCGCTCCCAATCTGCATGCATCATGAATGTGAATGAAACCAGCACATAAGCTTGATATATATGCCCTTAAATACGTTCCTTGCAGTAAGATGCAATCATTCAGTTCTACTAAAACGCCTAATTCTCTGATTGGGGGAAAAAATACGACACTAAATAAGACTTAAAGCAGCAAACTAGACCAAGTAAAGATGTTAAATCTATAACAAGGCCATTCAAATATCTTTTAAGCAACTATTTCCTGCGTGCACGCTATTCCTTCTTGCGTCCATTCTCATGTGCATGAGACTTAATCTATCAGATGTTGCTTACATTAACATAATGAAATGGGCATTCAGAACTCATATCACCATAAAATGATAATGTTGAAGCTGATTGACATTTTGACGCACAAAAGTTATCCTCATTAGTAACTGAAAAGGACTAACCAGATACTACTCAGACAATTTCTAAAAAAGGAAAGTGCTCTTATAAATACCAATTCTTCATCTGGTTTATTGCCCCAATATATTTTCATATTTAAATGCCGCTCTGTTTCCTACTTACCCAATTGAAGATATTTCTTCAGCAGCAAACAAGTACCAAAAGCCACCTATGACCCGTATACAAAGCCACAAGCACCAATACATCAGCTTGAGGAACCTTCACATGAAAATCAAAGAGAGAAGCATGCAAAACAACCAGCTTTTCCTTTTAATTACCTCAAGGGGCAACAACACATGCCAAATTAGCAACCATGTCTCCTACAACCGTGAATGGTAAATCCCAGCTGAGAAATGGAGAGATCACAATCATGAAGATTACAGCAATCAACACAATTAAAAGGAAAAATGGAGAATCTCCCACTTTCCCAGTCTTCCGTACAAGTTCTTGATATATTTAGTCAACGGGAACTCGGAATTGAACAAGACATAACTTCTTCACTTTCTTGGAGATTTGGTTAACTCACATGATGAAAGAAATCATTCACATTATGAAACTACTGAATCTACTCAACCATATCACAGCTAACAAAAACTAGTCAAATCCAAGGTGCGAAACAACAATTGCTGCGAAGAATTCACTCGATTCTGATTAATCAGAGGAACAGTTGGCCAGTTATTAGCCCAAGGAGCCGGTTACTTGACTACTGTGACAGCAAATGCCCTTAAAAATGAAGCAAATTAGCTTCCCATCTTCCCCCTACACATAAAATGACCCACTCCAAAGCATTCATCTCCGAAAGCATCATTACGTGCAGAACATCAGAGGCAGGTGCTTGTCAGACCCAGAATGCAGCATCATTATGAAAGACCAAGAACCCACTTCGCAAATCTCAACCTTGATGAGGAAACCACCAACGTATGAGCATCTTCAGCCACACCCTTCCTTCAGACCAGCTAGACTCGAATGGGATATGCTAGATTAAGGCAATTTTCTCTGAAGGGTCATCCGAGCTGTTGATCCAAACACTACATACTCAATTTCTTCACTTTCTCGTAGATTTAATTAATTCACATGATGAAAGAATCATTCACATTATGAAACTACCAAGTCTAATCAACAATATCACAGCAAACAAAAACGAGTCAAATCCAAGGTGCGAAGAAGAATTCACTCGATCCTGATTTATCAGAGGAACAGTTGGCCAGTTATTAGCCCAGGGAGCCGGTTACTTCACTACTGTGACAGCAAATGCCCTTAAAAATGAAGCAAATTAGCTTCACATCTTCCCCCTACACATAAAATGACCCATTCCAAAGCATTCATCTCCGAAAGCATCGTTACATGCAGAACAACGGAAGCAGGTGCTTTTCAGACCCAGAATGCAGCATCGCTACGAAAGACCGAGAACCCACCTCGCAAACCTCAACCTTGACGAGGAAACCGCCAAAGTACGAGCATCTTCAGACACCCTTTCCTTCCCACCAGCGAGACTCGAAATGGGATAATGCCAGATCAGGGCAATCTCTCTAAAGGGACCCATGTCGACCAAAACAAGAAACAGGCAGAAAAACAACGACCCGGAACCCAAGAAACCAAAAGAACTCCAAATCCCACGGACACATTGGCGAAAATGCCAAGATACGAAACACATGACACATTGGCGAAAATGGGAGAGAAGATCACGCAGGGAGAGGGAAATGGCGAGGGGAAGAAGAGCCCCGCCTCAGCCTCACCTTCTTCGCTTCTTCGCGTCCTCCAACAGCTGAAGCGAACAAACCAAGAAACGAATCCGGGCAAGTGCAGAGGCCACGTCTTTTGAATCGAGCTGCGACTCAGTGAGTGAGTTCAGACTGAGTTGCACTCCGAATCGCGGGCCACTAGCCAGTTTCGCACTCGGCAAGGAAGGAGTGAGCAATTCCAGATTTCATATAAATTCTATTTAAAATTTGAAACTTATCTATTGAAATAATTTCTCATATTTTGGAACTTAGAATCTATCCATCAGAACAGTTCCTCAATTTTTGAAATCTAGAACTTATCTTGCATTAGAACCTAAAATCTAAAACTTTTCATAAATTCCAGAGTCAATTCTAGAGTCTAATTAGATTCCACTTATGTTATTATTTGAACGATTATAATTCACTAACCATGATTTACATTTACAAACACGAAAAATATTAACATTAATCAAGTAAAAATTTTAGTTATAAAATGGAAACTCGGACTAGTGCTTACAAATTATACATTCATTATCGAATGACATAGAATATCGAAGGATTGCACGAAGACATGGACAAAAAAAAACATTAAAAGGCATTCCAAAATCTAAGTTACAAGTTCCACTTTCCTCTAACTAACATACTCATCGAAACAGATTTCATATTTTTTGAAATCTGAAACCTACATTTCATACTTTAGAATCTGGAACCTATAGATTCTCATTAGTTGGGTTTTCAAGTTTTAAGTTTTATTTTGGAACTATGTTTTTTTTTTTTTTGCTTAAGTCATAGAATTGTTCTAAGAGTTGTAACGGACTCTGGGAGTCGGACTCTGAGAGTCGAACTCCTGACCTGCCGGTCAGGAGGCCAAGCCTCAACCAGCACAGCCATGCGTTGGTGGGTAACTTCGAGCAATGTTTTTTTTTTTTTTTGATGACCTTTTTTTTTGATGATCTGGGAACCGCCGTACAGCTAGCAGCCGCTTAAGTCACGGAATTGTTCTAAGAGTTATAACAGACTCTAGGAGTCGAACTCCTGACCTGGTGATCAGGAGGCCAAGCCTCAACCAGCACAACCATGCGTGGGTGGGTAACTTTGGAACTATGTTTTTTTTTTTTTTATGACCCGGGAACCGCCGTACAGCCGGCAGCCAGCAGCCGGCGGCGTAAACCCGGGGCGAATCGAGCCCACCCACCTGACCCGACCGCGGTTGAGTCACACAAGCGACCGCGGGGATATGAACTCGCTCCCTTTGCGGGGGGGAGCAAAGGGCAAACTGCGCGACCACCAATGGGGTGGGTAACGTTGGAACTATGTTTTTTTTTTTTTTGGTAACCCGGGGAACCCGTAAGCCGACGGTCGGCAAGCAAATCCTAAGGGAGCAACTGCAAGACCCACCACTACAGTACTCCAGATAAGAATCCCTAACGACGCCTCTAGGATTCGAACTCCTCCCCTTCATGAGGGGGAGAGAGCTCAAACCAGCTGCGTCGCTGCGGGCGGTGGTAACGTTAGAACTATGTTTTTTTTTTGGTGACCCAGGGAACCCGCACACGGTACCCGAGCACAGCCCCCTACAGCCGGGGGTAATCGGGGGTAAACCCTGTGGACAGGTAGAGTCACCACCACCCTTGCCTGCCAGGTCAGTCGCTTGACGACGCAGCGATTCGAACTCTGGACCTCGCGTGAAAGGAACCAGCACTCAACCACTACGCCACCACCACAGGTGGTTACATTAGAACTATGTTCATCTCTAAAAAAACAAGAAAAAAAAAACACGACATTGCTCCCTCAAGGCCCCCAAGGTTTGAGGTTTTTCTTTTTTCTGACTTGAAAATTCTCGATCACTTTTTTTTTTTTTTTGGTGTAAAAAAATTATTATTGCTTTCTTTAGTTTCATCTATGTATATTTAAATGAAATAATTAACTCCATCAGATGGTTTAAGATACAATATTCGGGTCACAAACTGCATCACTTAATGTCCTTATCCAAGCCCGTCCAAATATGCCTCTGGGACTTTACAACTCGAGTTCAACCTAGGCGAGCTTGCGAGTCTCCAAACCCACCATCACGTCTGTTCTCGACTACCCATTATATGCATCGTCTCATTAGTAGAGTACATGATTTTACATGCTCACGAGATGATTTAATTCGAATGGTGAGGTCCTTCAAATATTGGAAACACAAGCATGTCCAGAAAATTACTGATGTCAAATGGAAATCTCGTGTCATTCTAAGAAAACTATGTAATGTTTTCCTCTTTAGCTTATAGATGTGCGAAACCGCCATGTCGTAGTATATTATACGTTCAAATACCGAATGTAATCGCACAGCTGGTTTAAAATTGAATTTCACATGAATACTATTTCCATAAGTAAATGTTTAAATGCAAATTGACGTCAAAAAAGTCTTTCAGATGAATAAGATCTACATACGGCTTTGGAAAACAAGATGTTTATGAGAGATACTTTGACGATTACATTAGCTATTCAAATTAAATTTTCTGTCCATCTTGCTATATGGTACTAATGGAGCACATCTTGACAAAAGAAACATGCATTGTCGGGTGATATTATATGAAACATATGCTCACAACAAGGAACAAGACCGTCAGTCTCTCATCACATAACCTTGATAACACACCTTCACAAAGATGAATCCGACTTTGGGAGCTAAAACTTCCAGAGGAGGTTGTACTACTTTCGGGATCAAGTAAAGCTTTTTACATGAATCCACCAAAAAGTCTGAGCCGAATCGGGTAATATGTAAGCGGGCTCTGCAGTAATGGGGTGCTTTCTTTCCCTCAAAATCAATTTTCACTCCCATCCATAGACTAGAGTAAACGGTTGGCGGGTTGAAATATCTGCTCAATATCACTCCAACATCCAAACCACAGCTCAGCCAAACCTCTGGTATGATAGATACATATGGCCTTGAAATCCATCAGTTTCATATCTACACGTTGACATACTTATCAACATATCCCTGCAAAAGCACCAACAAGGTGGCATTAGGTAACCCTGCCAAAACATAACCATGGGGTGAATTCACACGATATCTGCAAATTGCTTCCATCAGGCTTTTGGTGTGCGGAAAGGTAAAAAATGCTTAATGTAACTTCTCCTCACTGGAATTTTGGTAATCTAGTTAGAAGTGAATAATTGTACCAGGACTTACCATCACAAGTTTTGTCAGCTTGCGTTGTGAAGAATCAATGTAGTGATTTATCTCTGCTTGAGATTTCGGAATGTGGTGGCTCTTCATAGCTCCAGTTACTTTGTCAACAGTTTTCTTCAAGATAGTCTTATATGCCTCTTTGCTCATATTCCCTCGCCGCCATGATGGCTGTAGGACTTCCTTCACAAAATCGGCAAGGGCAATTTTGAAAAGCTCCATTGACCTAGAATCCTTGCGCTTCTTGCTCTTCCCAGTGGATTTAATCTGATCGATCTCCATCTCAACCTCAGTCGCATCTGCTGCATCAATAAAATTACTGGCGCTCACATACTCAACTGCACCAACTTCCACTCCTGCAGTCTCACCAAACCCATCATCATCTACGGATATGGATGGAGCAAAGACTCCAATATCTTTCCTTTTATTGTTCTCTTCCGCATCTACAGGCGTTTTTGAATCACTGGTCCTCAAAATGACATAGCTATCGTGAACTGATTCCCCCTTATGTGCGCAATCAACTTTCTTGACTGAACTTGAAGAGGGTTCAATACTGTCAAAAAGTGGATCATATCGATCACCACCAATATGTGGTAAAGCCCGGTCCATCCACGTGGCAGATTTTGGTGAGGAAGTTGTTTGTCTTGATCCAACACTGCCGATGCCAATTCCGTCAACCGATGCATGGTTGAAAGGGAAAGCTGTGTTATATCTACTGTGGTATTCAAAAAATTTTCATCGTGTGTAAAGACAGACACCATCTATAACTTGACTGTCAGAACAATAAGTTTTTCTCACCCCAAAAAACAAAACATTGTCTGATATGACAACACTAACAACTATTCTAGATGAACTCAACATTCCTAGGGGCTGCCACGCAACATGCACATGATTGTTTAATTCTTAAACAAGCTTGAACAAAAAAGATGTTCAAGTTGTCACAAATAAGCTGTCATCCAAGTGAAGGACGAGAAATGTGCTCACTTCGATATAGAAGTAGCATCTTCAGGTGGGTCCGAAGCTAACACCCTCTTATAATAGTTCCAGGATGGATTTGAATTTGTAATTGCTCTTTGACCAAATGGATTCTGCTCCACATACTTCCTAACATCGTCGGCCAAAGCTAAGCTTTCTAGGTAGACCCGCAGGTCACCTCCAGGTCCTGCATAAAGGATTAATTTGTGAACGAAATAGCTAGAGCACTGATGAAAAACTGCAACAACTGAGAGAATGAGAGCATTATCAGCTACTGGATGATCTTTTTCCAAGAAAGATATAAAAAACCTAACGATACAGTAACAGATAAGAGGTAGCAAAATAATGCACAAGGTGACCTGTTGACTTGCAAAATTTGCAATTATTACGATAGGCCAGAAAAAGTTTGATCTATAGCTTACTCAGCCGTGATCATAAGATTCCATAAGCTAGGGGAAATCTGGAAATTTTAAGGACAACAGTAATAACAAATTTATGGGCAGACAACCAAGTAGATTTGTGCGTCTGCTGACAAAGAAAACTTTCAACAGATCAAAAGGCGATATCTCATACTTCTGGCACAGTAAAATAAACAAAGTGCCAACTATATAAAGTCCAGGATGATGAACTCAACAGAGCAAATAATTGACCAAGTTTATGTCACTATGCTGTCCCCGGTCAAATTATACATGAAAAGACTAAAAGAAAGCACTCGCTATCGATTCAGCTATCTATTGCACCCTTTTAGAATGCACAACAGAATGGTAATTAGAGCATTTTCAAAAGAACTATCATTTATTCAGCTACCTGCTATGGCTTCTTCGTGAGATCATTCCATGCATCCTAAATAAAACATAAAAAAAGAGATCTATGCGAAGGTGCCTTAAGAAATAATGTTGTCGATATTTTAAATTTCTAAAACAGAGAAAATACATGCATATTTTAATGTCTCTCACCTATAGAATTGTCTTTGGCATCTCTATAGTGGTATGAGTAGGGAAATATTCCAGTGTTTGCCTGGATGAGGATAGGTCCAACAGGGATAAAGTGACGTTAGTCATACTGTTCAATTATGAATGAACTCAGCTGTCAAGACGAGAACGCTTATCTGACTAACCGGATTGCGAAGGGCTTTGTACGGAGAATCATCCAACAACAAAGTGTTTGACTCATTATACGCTCCTTTCTCCCATGGAAGATTGGGCTCGAGCTTATCCCACAATTTCCTAAGTTCCTTCAAAACCAGGGGCTTATCCCTCTTCTCGATGGTAGAGAACTTTGTTATAGTACAGTGAGACTGATCCTGTACTAAATCAATTTCCATTAAGATATGACTGCAATGAAATAGAATCTAATAAAAGAAAGACTGCAATAAACTAAAAATATAACTGATATGATGTTATTATCATTGAGATGCATAAAGGTTGAGACATTTACTTTTTAACAGGAAACCAATAGCTACTACAGGAACAGTTACTTGCAGTAGTTTAAGTATATGCTTTCACTTGTGAGATTTTGCGGACTACTGTCAACTGTTGTAAAAGCTTAAGTTGTTAGATAAGGGTGTGGTTTAATATTTAAATATTCTAACACTCCCCCTCACGCTAAGTCTGGTATTTTTTTTTTTTGCCCAGTATTGGGGAGGCAAATATAGTCTAGAAAGATTTGAACTCAGGACCTCTAGTTCTGATACCATGTAAGATTTTGTAGAACCACTGTCAACTACTCTAAAGGCTTAAGCTGTTAGATGAAGGTGTGGTTTAATATTTAAATATTCCAACATTACTAATTACGCATTGTAAGCAAAACTTTAATGTACTTACGCAACTTAAACCAGGGATCTAAGGAAAACTACAATAAGGGAAAGGGGACATATCAAGGGGTACAAAGTCAATTTCCAACTTAACCAGGGATGTTAAGGATTTTTATTAATGTGAAAGACTAAAATATCATAAAGTTCATACAAATAGGGTGAAATGTGGCTCGCTTCCAAGGATATACCTATATATTCACAGGAAGGAGTGATGCAATCACAAAGTTGAAAGAGAACTTATTCATCTAATCGACTACCTAACAAAGTATATAATCAAGGGATAAAATGGACAACTTGAAACATCAAGAGAATATAATCAGTTGGAAAATAAATACTAGGTATTCATTCCATCTGAAAAACAGGAGGCCACGAGATAATAGAAGCAAATATAGAAAAACTTTCCCACTCTTCAGCTAAAATTAAAGAGGCAGATCCTACACTCAGGCTCTTAGTCCCATTAAGCTGTAGAGATCAATCTTACACCAAACTGATGAGGAACTGAAAAGTAGCCCTCGCTCTTTCTTAATGGTCTGCAGTCAATCTCCATCCATGCGAGATGAGCAATGGGACAAAATGGACACCAACATAGAAAAGAAAATCTCCACGTGAGAGCTGCTTACCCAACAGAAAAGCAATTTTCTTTTGGAGTCGCCCATAATAAAGTCTACAACTGGATCCATATTTCTCCTGTAAAATGAATAAGTAAGACCATATAATGCACAGTGAATATTAAAGCTGGGCAAACTTTATTGTGAAGTGACACACACCCACCCACAGAACACTAGGTTGTCGGGTTCGGGATCCCAAGTAGGATCCCTTCGCAATCTTCAACGGTCAGATAAAAAATCATAAGATCCTACAACTTCATTGAAATGACCCTAAAATATGAAATGCTTAGTTAACTCACAGTATTGTGAAGTGACACACACCCACCCACAGAACACTAGGTCATCAAGATCGGGATCCCAAGTTGGATCCCTTCGCGATCTTCAACGGTCAGATAAAAAATCGTAAGATCCTACAACTTTATTGAAGTAACCCAATGCTTAGTTAACTCACTGTAATTAGATGCATATTAACCTTAAAAGGAGGTATTGAAGCTCCAAGGTATGGTTCCCTTGTGAGAGAACACTTGGGTATAAATTCTCCGTTGCCAGTTTTTCAACTAACAGTTGAAGCACTGTGTCAAGAAAATTAAGAAAATGTAAAAGAATGAAATCTCCTTCCCCTACTTTTCTTTTATGTTTTCCCCACTGGCCATTTGTCTATCAGCTTCACTTGAGGTGGATTCAATAGGATCACAACAATCTCCATGACAATCAACGAAAAGGCTGCATAAAAATCCCTTTCCTGCCTTTTCCTCATATCTAATCCTTCATTTTGTCCTCCTCTCTGGTCATACACATACCTTCTCTTTCTTTATTTCACAGGATAAAACCAATCTCAGATCCACACTCTCTGATTTACCTCTCTTTTATCCTCTGTAACGTACCTCACTTTCACTTGCTATTCGAGGGTTTTCAGTTCTTTAGCCTTTAGCTTAAGAGGTCTAATCAGTACAAATCCAAACAAATTACGCTACTGGGCCAAGTAAAATAGGTTGCCAATTTCTTAAGGATGTTCCAGAGGTAATCTCTCTCCTCTGGTTGCATAAGGATGGAAGCTTTGCCTCTCTTGTCTCCAAAGGATGGTACAATTCAGAGAGCCAGAGGTAGTTGATACCCGTCTCATCATTGACTCGAGACTGAAGAAGAAGTAGAAGGAGATGAGTGTCACTGCTCTGCTTTGTTTTCTACTGTGCATTTATGTCGATCTTTTTTCTTAGTTCTCCAAGCCGTATATTTTCCAAATACGGATTGAAAACATTATTTAAGAAGAAAGTGGCCCACACGGGCTAGAAGGAAGGAGGTCTAATTTCATGTTTGCTCTGCCTGAAAAGACAGACTTGCCTCCTAAAGCTGGATCAGTGGAATCGTAGTTGGGATGGCAATCCCACCCAATCCTATGATCTGGATCACGATCCCAACAGACTACAATTTTTCTTACAATCCAGATTGTTCAAAGGTTTTTGAGTACCAGGATTGTACGACCATGATCCTACAATCTATATTGTGATCCTAACAACCATGTGTGTGTGTGCAGAGAGAAGAGTCTTGTAATAATGCTAAAGGAATTACAAGGGTGAGAAGACTGCAGGTCATAGACTGAACAACATACTTTGTCCTTGAAGACCAAACCCCAACAGCAAATTTCTCAAAGCAAAATTGTACAAAATCATCAACAAAGGACCTTTTGAATACTGCAAGAGCGAACAATGGGTTAGAACAATGATATTAGATTATATAAAAAAATCAACCTTTCACGAATTCTCAACTCTTTACCTGCTTTTCTTGACAGAATTAAGTCTGGTTTACATCCCAAGCCAACATATGGAATTATATCTGCCAACAGTCCATTCAGATCAAGTATAAGAAGCTTTTTTCTAGAAGGTCCAATGCTAGTCCTCTCTAACGATATATCCGGAATTTGCCGAGGCATGCTTCCTTTGTTGATATTAATATCTGATTTAATATCACCTTCAGATACCAACAATTCTGACGAAGGATTTCCTTCATTGATCTGCCTATTTACCTTGCCACCATTTCCATTTGAGTTCTCACATGAAGAAACACGCCCAGAACCAACTGAAGCCTCTGCTTTCGAAGTTTTTATGGAAGCCTGCGCTAACATAACTTGTGTCCTTTCTTCTACTTGTTCTGGTTTACTATCTGAAAGACGAGAGATGTGAACTTCATCAGAATGAAAGGAAGTCTCTTTATGTACAAGGTCCTCAGAAATGTCCACAATTCCTGTTGTTAACCTTGATGGTGGTTTTTTCCTATGATCGGTTTTGAGCTTTTTGACACTTTTCTTCTTTGAAGAGGTACTCATACTGCCGAAATCACTCAATAAGGTATGAGCTTCTCCATGTACATCTTCTTTTTCTAATGAACACAAATTCTTCTCAATGTCACTTTGCTTAACACAGGTCAAGGAAAATTCCTTCAGAATATTTTCATCCAATTCAGCGATTTGTGAAACATCATTTGGGATTTTAGTGAGTGTATCACTCTTCCCAGAGACCTTCTCCTTGGCTTTTGCCTCTTTTTTCCTCCTCTTCCACAACTTTCTCTTCTCCTTCTTTTTCATTTGCCTTTTGGTAAGGCAGTTTGCTTCACCAGCTGGTCGGATCTTCTCATGTTCCAATCTTTGATGGGAATCGCCAGAGGAACATGTTATATTATATTTAACGTCCAGCTCATTAGCTTGCAGTACAGAACATGGGACTTCTGCACCAGTATCACCTTGAGTAGTGCTTGTTTCCTGGATCTTTCTTTTCTTCTTCTTTTTCTTCTTCGTTCTGTTTGCAGGTAAAGGATTTAATTCATTGCATGGCTGAGCCTTAGAATCAGCTGGGGAAGGTAAAGAAATAATCACATTCACCAGGGCTGAGCTTGAATCAGCTGGGGAAGGTAAAGAAATAATCACGTTCACCGATGAATTTTTCTCTGGAAAATAATTCTCTTTATCCATCCCAAGATTTGAAACATTTCTATTACTCTCCTCCCTCTTCCTTTTTCTCTTCTTGTCCACTACTGAGCTACTACCACTGCACGGCTCTGCCTCCATAACTTATTTAAGAATAATAATTGACCCAAGTCACTGAACTATTACTCCAACCCGAAAGCCCAGCGTCCTAACTTTGCAGTCTGGTCCCTCATCACATTCTATTGGAGATTTATTCATGGACAATGATCTCTTCTTTCAAAGCAGGGCAAGAAAATTTTCCCAGAGATGGATATTTAAGTTATTTCAATCCTTAATGCCCCTTTGACTGTTCCCAAGCTGCAACATGAATGTGAATGAAACCAGCACATAAGTTCGATATATATGCCTTCAAATACCTTCCCCACAGTAAGATGCAATCAGTCAGTTCTGCTAAAACACCTAATTCTCTGATTGGGGAGAAAATAAAACAATGGAGAAGACTTAAAGCAGTAAACTAGACCAAGAAACGATGCTAAATCCATAACAAGGCCATTCAAAATTCTTTTGAATTAAGCAACTATTTTCTGCATGCACGTTATCCCTTCTTGCGTCCATTCTCATGTGCATGAGACTTAAATCTATCAGATGTTGCTTATCCTAACATAATGAAATGGGAATTCAGAACTCATATCACCATAAAACAATAATGTTGAAGCTAATTGACATTTTGACGCATAGAAATTATCCTCAATAGTAACTGAAACTAAGTAACCAGATCCCACTCAGACAATTTCTATAAAAAAGAAAGTTCTCTTACAAATACCAATTCTTCATCTAGTTTACTGCCCCAATATATTTTCATATTTGAATGCCGCTCTGTTTCCTACTCAAGCAATTCAAGATATTGCTTCAGCAGCAGACAAGTACCAAAACCACCTATCACCCATCTACAAAGCCACAAGCACTAATACATCAGTTTGAGGTACATTCACATGAAAATTAAAGAGAGAAACACGCAAAACACCCAGCTTTTCCTTTTGATTACCTCAAGGGGCAGCCACACATGCCAAATTAGTAATCATGTCTTCTACACACATGAATTGTAAATCCCATCTGAGAAATGGAGAGATTACAATCATGAAGATTATGGCAATCAACACTACTACAAGGAAAAATGGAGAATCTCCCACTCCCACTTTCCCAGTCTTCCATACAAGTTCTCAACATATTTAGTCAACAGGAACTCGGATTCGAATAAGACATACTCAGTTTCTTCACTTTCTCGGATATTTGGTTAACTCACATGATGAAAGAAATCATTCACAGCTACAAAAAACTAGTAAAATTCTAAGATGCAAAACAACCGCTGCCACGAGGAGTTCGCTCTTACTCTGATTAACCAGAGGAGCAGTTGGCTGGTTATTAGCCTAAGGAGTTCATTACTTCACTACTGTGACGTCAAATGCCCGAAGCACATTAGCTTCACATCCCCCACCTACAGATAAAATGACCTTAATAATAATTAAGCAAGTCAGCTTCACACCTTCCCCACCTACACATAAAATGACCCACTCCATAGCACGTATCTCCAAAAGCATCGTCACGTGCAGAACAACAGAAGCGGGTGCTTGTCAGACCCAGAACCCACTTCGCAAATTTCAACCTTGACGAGGAAAACCACCAATCTAAGAGCATCTTCAGACACCCTTTCCTTCCGAGCAAGACTCTAAAGGGACCCACGTCGACTAAAACAAGAAACAGGCAGAAACAACACCGACCCAGAATCCCAAAAACCCAAAAAGCTCCAAAACCCCATAGCCCCCCTTCCCTTGATCTCAAACGAGACCGCAAAAAAATGCCAAGACACGAAACACATAACAGATTGACGTAAATAGGAGAAAAGAGCAGGCAGGGAGAGGGAAACGCGAGTGGGAAGAAGAGCCCCGCCCTCACCTTCTTGTCCTCTTCCTCGCGTCCTTCAGCTCGGATCAGAAGCCAACATGGCAGGAAACGAGAGAATGCCTTCTCTTTTACTTGAAATCCGTGCTAGTGCAGAGGTCACATCTTTCGAATGGAGCTGCGACTTAGTGAGTGAGTGAGCGAGTTCCAGACCGAGTGGCGCTCCAACTCGCGGGCGACTCGCCGGTTTCTCGCCCGGTAGTCGGCAGAACAGATGTCCTAACGTGATGTCTACCTTCATCACTGTGAGACCTCTAATTCCTTGTCTATCTTTGTCTTCCCGACAAAGCGGGAATAGAAAGACGGCACGGGGTGCGATTCTCCCGCATGTTTTCTTCGTGAGCTTTTTAAGGGCCTGCTCATGTCCATATCCAGACTTGCCGGTTTCACACCCGGCAAGAAAAGAACACGACATCGATCCCCGCCTGCCATGGGACCCAACTCGAAAATTCTCAATCTGTTTCTTTTCCCCAAAAAAAAAAATATATATATATATATATATATTGCTTTCCCTAATTTCATCTATCCATTTTTAAATTAAATAATCAAATTCTCTTGGCCAAGCCGGTCCAAATGTGCCTTCGGTACTTTCTCACTCGAGCTCGATTAGGAAAATTAGCGAGCCGCCAAGCCCACCATCGGCTCCATTCTCAAGTACTCGTCTAACATTTAGCGAGTTCAATGGCCCCTCTCTATATTTTTAGTACTAAATTACATGCTTATGAGATGATTTGATTCAAACAATGAGGAACTTTAAAACATAATAAGCATGTCCAGAAAACTATCGATCCATGTCAAATAGAAAATCTGGTGTCATTCTAAGTATTCCATATAATATTTTTCCTTTTTTACTTATAAAATGAGCGAACCTGCCATATTATAGTAAATTGAACGTTCAAATATCATTCGTAATTGAATAGCTAGTTTTTGATTGAATCTCACATAAATATTACTTCCGTATGTAAATGTTTAAATGCAAATTGGCGTAAAAAAGGTTCTTAAATTTTAGATGAACAGATCGAAATACGGTTTTGGAAAATAATGTTTTTATGGAAGATACGTTGACAATTACATTAACTAACTATTCAAATTAAGATTTCCGTCCATCTTGCTATATTGATACTAAATAGAACACATCTTAACAAAAGAAACATGCATTATCGGGTGATATTATATGAACATACATGCTCACAACGAGGAATAAGACCGTCAAGTCTCTCGTCACGGAACCTTGGCAACACACCATCACAAAGACGAATCAACTTTCGGAGCAAAACTTTCCAGAGGAGGTTGTAGTACTTTCAGGATCAAGTGAAGCTTTTTACATGAATCCACAAAAAAGCGTGACCCAAATCGGGCAATATGTAAACGGGCTCTGTAGCCTCTATGGACAAAATTCTCCGAGACTGCTAATCGAGACACCCTCTTCTCGGTTCGGTAAGTGAAAACTTTTTTCTACGGCAAGAGTACGTGAATCACATAGCTTTCCTCGTCCTCTGTAGTTACTCGGTCAAATACCTGAAAGGCTGAGAAAAGGATTGAGTTCAGTTTTGTCGACGAAGTCATAACCCATAATGCCTGCATTTACGAAATGAGAGAAAAGTCCCATCCTCATGTATACAAGAATGGCAGAAGATGAGATACCAATTAATATGAACAAAGGGAAAACGAAAGCATGTGAGTGGTGACGCTGGAACCGCGACGCGAAAAAATGGTAAAGCAAATTTCGTGTCGAAATGCACATTAGAAAGCGCATTTTGCAGCTCGGAAGAACGTACTGATGTCAAAGACACTACTAATTTGCATTTCCTCGATCTACATTTAACTTCAATGCTGTCCTTGCAGTAACTAGGTGCTTTCTTTCCCTAACCTCAAAATCAATTTTCACTCCATCCACAGACTAGAGCAAACGGTTGGTGGGTTGAAATATCTGTTCAACATCATTTCAACATCCAAATTGTCCACAGCTCAGCCAAACCTCTGGTATGATACATATGGCCTTGAAATCCATCAGTTTCATATCTACACGTTGACATACTTATCAACGTATCCCTGCAAAAGCACCAACAAGGTGGCATCAGGTAACCATGCCAAAATATAATCATGTGGTGCATTTGCAGGATATCTGCAAATTGCTTCCATCAGGCTGTTAGTGTGCAGAAAGGTAAATAATCAATGTAGGGATATAACGTCTCCTCACTTGAATTGTGGTAAATCTGGTTAGAATTGAGTAATTGTACCAGGACTTACCATCACAAGTTTTGTAAGCTTGCGTTGTGAAGAATCAATGTAGTGATTTATCTTTACTTGAGATTTCGGTATGTGGTGGCTCTTCATAGCTCCAGTAACTTTGTCAACAGTTTTCTTCACAATAGTCTTAAATGCCTCTTTGCTCATATTCCCTTGCCGCCATGATGGCCGTAGGACTTCCTTCACAAAATCCGCAAGGGCAATTTTGAAAAGCTTCATTGACCTAGAATCCTTGCGCTTCTTGCTCTTCCCAGGGGATTTAATCTGATCAATCTCCATCTCAACCTCGGTCGCATCTGCTGCATCAATAGCATTACTGACGCTTGCATTCTCAACTGCATCAACTTCCACTTCTGCAGTCTCACCAAACCCATCATCATCATCATCTACAGACATGGATGGAGCAAAGGCTCCAATCTCTTTCCTTTTATTGTTCTCTTCCACATCTACTGGCGTATTCGAATCACTGGTCCTCAAGATGACATCGCTATCATCAACTGATTCCCCCTTATGCGCGCGATCAACTTTCTTGACTGAACTTGAAGAGGGTTCGATACTGTCAAAAAGTGGATCATATTGATCACCACCGACACGTGGTAAAGCCCGGTCCCTCAATGTGGCAGATTTTGGTGAGGAAGTTGTTTGTCTTGATCCAACACTGCCGATGCCAATTCCATCAACCGATGCATGACTGAAAGGGAAAGCTGTGTTATATCTACTGTGGTAGTCTAGCCCAAAAGCACCAGACCCAAATTTGGATATCAGTGGCTGCTCAAAAGTAGATGCATAGGGGTTGTGACGAGAACTTCTCAGTCCTCCAAAATCTATAACAGAAGTCTGCTTCCCGCCCAAACCATCAGGCAAAAATGTAGATGAGCTTGGCCCTCCTGAAGATGCAAAGGCAGATCCGCTGTCTTGCAAAGCAGGGGGTGGGTTTTGCTGCTGCATATAAGGATGAACTTGCGAAGAGAACTTCAGGACTTCAGGTGGTGGCACACTGCCACTTGGATAACATTGTGGTTCATTAGGATGAGCTGGCCCTGCAGAAGCAAGACCTGCAACCTGTGGACTGGGTATATTGCCAGCAGCGTAGGTACTTGATCTGTAATCTTCTCTTGGCTTAAGAGATTGACCAGGAACCGGCTCTGTAGAGTAGGCTCCAGGTGGCAACTCACCCACATGTGAATGAGCAGGCACTCCAGTTGGGTAAGGTTTCAATATCTGAGAACTGAAGTTAGTATGCGACACGTGGCTCTGCTGAAATTCTGTATAGAGAGCAGGGGCGACCGCTCCTCCCTTCACTGCCGAATCATATTGTACATGTGGAAATGGCTGAGACGGCAGCATGGAGCTCCAGCTGGAATTTTGTGGTGCAGAAACAAGATTCTGTTGATCGCCTGACAACATGGACGAAGGAAGACCTTGAGATGCATAAGGAGACTGTTGCAATACATGATCCCCAGACACCTGCTGCAAATTTCCAGTGACTGCACCTTGCATGAATGGGGAAAGATGTTGAGGTAGTTGAAGAGGATGATGTGGAATATCTGCAATAGAGTTCAAGAAAAGAATGTTTTAAAAGCCAGATATAGAGGCAATAACTAAAACACTTACTGCAACAACTGATAATATGCACATATCTGCCGGACATTAATTATATCCTTATACCTGGAAGAGATTCGCTAGCAGAGATTATCATGGTTTTTTTGTCAGGCAATGGCTGAGAAGAATTATCAAGCTGAGGCAGGTAATTAGCATTTTGAGGCCCGCCCCTGGAAGGGCTCGACTGAGAAGACACTGCTGATAGATTCCTTCTAGCAGATTTGAAAGCATCATCCGTGCAAGACTTCAGCGAATCAGCACCGCCCAATGGTTGCTCTATAAACCTATCAACTGAGACTGGCTGGTGAGTCCCAACTCCTTCCTCAAATTCCTTCGTACAAGGAATTCTAGCGGAAGTATCATCTTCAGAAACTAATTGTCTATATGGCAGGTGCATGTCAACCTTCTTCTCGTTCTTGGGTTCATCTTCACCAGCTAGACCATCCCTACCAAAAACATAAGCTCGCGAGGCATGTCCCAGAGAATCGTCTCTTTTCTCATGTTTAACAGCATCAGAGATCCCATCAGGCACATTCTTGTGAATTCGCCAAGGTTTGTTCTTGACTTCACTATCCCCACTATATGGAACTTTGGCAGACAGATTCTCCATTTCTTCAACTGAATCAGTTTTATTTGAGCGTAAAGGCATTTCAGGAGTCTGTCCTCTCCTCCTTTGGCGTTTTGATCGATCCATCTCTGCTTCATGGTGCCAATAGCGGCAAGAAGCACCACGGTAGCACCTGCCTCGAAGGAAGTCAAAACACTCAGGCATCCGACTTTTATTCCGTCTCATAACATCATTCCCATATTCTTTCGCATGTCTCATAACAGGAGACCTGCTCCTGCTTCTTCGCCCCCTGGGAGACCAGCTGGAACAAAAAAATTGGGGCACTTAGAAATCTCCTTTTCATTTTTTTTAAAATTTTGCTGATCTTCGTTTATAAAACTGAGAGAGCTTCAGAGAGTTGACCAAAGCATTCAGATTGAGATGCCTCCACATAGAAATATATTAACCAACAGTTTGAAGCAACAGATATACCAAGCAACTGGAAAAAGATGAACACATGTATATAATAGTACGCTCCTACTCCTACATTCTCTGCACATATATATGAATATTGGCAGATACCTGCGAGAACGGTTTCGTCTGTCTCTGGTCCTCTGCAAACTCCTCCTCCTTCTACTCCTTCTACCAACAGGAGACTGGCTCCTGCTCCGACTTCTCTCTCTTTTCTTATGACGCCTCCCAGCATAGGATGAATCATCGGAATCACTGTCACTAGCTCCTTTTCTCACCAGCCTCCCAAATTCATCCACCTGTACTGCAGTTGAATTGGACCTTACTTTCTCTCCTCCGGTTTCCTTCTCAGACTTACCATTCTCATGTGACCCAGTGCTTAGACTTCTCAAGTTGTTATTTCTAGCGAAAGCTTCTGAAGATGCAGCATTGTGAATTGTTCCTAGGTCATCAGAGTTCGTATCAGAAAGTTTATCACTCAGCCCAATTTCAGATGAGGTTGCAACAGTTTCCATGATCCTAGTCTCCTCATTGGAAGCAAAAGTTGGAGCCACAAATGATTTCCCAGCATCTAATAGTGGTCCAACGACCTGTTCCATCTTGCCAGCGTTTGCAGCTCGTAAATCCGACTCAGATCTACATTCAGTATAATCAGACTTATTCAGATAACCAGGTGCAACTGGCAGTTTAACTGTCATATGCTCTTCTTTGGAATGTGGCACATCAGAGTTCTCCGAACTGTCATCAGAAGCATAGTCTTGCACTAATCTTGGCCTACCACTTTTGACAGCTGGTGAAGAAATTGGAGGGCTTGAAACATCAGCTGGGACAGTGGTTGATTTTTTGGCAATGCCAGCTCCAGTAGGTTGAGGCATAATAGGGTCTGAGCAGATCCTATATGATGGACTGCCAGGTAGCAACCACTCGTGCTTAGGAGGAATACCAGATCCTGCACTTATTGCATGAACAACATCAGTTTGCTTTAGAATTATAAAAGAAAAACAAGTCACAACATGATGAGATGTGATCAAGTGAAGGACACTCACATTAGAATGATAGACCATATGGAGCACATAAAGCTTATAGAAGACTTGATACAAAACCCAATGTCATGTCACACAGAGATTGATATAGCCAACCCCGCTACACAATATTACGGCTTAGCTTGTTTTCCAAAGTTTAAATGGCAATCAAGACTTGCTGACACCAAGTCCAATGAGACATTAAATTATGATCCACATCACTATCATGAATACTAGAAGCTGGTCACCAGTACAGTTACAAAAGAGAGGCACCAACAAACACAAAACTATTGAAATTCTCCCAAATTGAATTAAACAAAACTAAGAAAAAAGGTAAATACATACACAAACACGTGTGAACAAGACTGGTGAGGAAAACTTAGTTTAAAACTGAAAGCTTCACATATTACCAAGCCTCGTGGACTTTGCTTGCATTGTCTTGCATGCCAAAAAGGATTCTTCTTTAGGAATGTGACCCAAGAAAGAAGCATGGCATATTAGAGAAGAATACCAAAATCCCTGTATGAAAATAACTATTGGGTTGGATCCCCTATCCACCAAGCCTCGACTTAGAACCAAAATGGACACTGAAATCACCTAAAAACCTTACAACCACACAGCCCCAGAGCATTATGCAAATAATCAGATTTGACTAAAGAATACCAGGGTTTAAATGGGACTTTTTGGGTTTCATTTGGACCTATAAACAGAGAACATAATCAAATGCTATATTCTAACCAATGAATCAGGTATAGTATAATTTCCAGTACCACCGCATGAATTCTAGTTCAGGCGATGTCATTCATCAACGACCGAAATATGCTGCTAATACAGCTAGAAAATAATAAATAGTCAAGGCTACCTTGATGTCCATAATCGCCCTGACCTGAAGCCTCACAAGAAGGAACTTTATTGCATGAAATATCCTGAGCTGATGCACACTGAACAATTTGTGGCATTGCCGGCTCTTTTCCATCATGATCGTCATGAACCAAATCAGAGTCCTGACGATAATATTCAACCGGTCTTTTCATCTCCTGATCCATGTCAACCTGGGTAATATCATCTTGAAACAAGAAAAGAACCGGTTACTTTCATCATTGACCAACCTTAGCAATCCAATATATTGCAAAGCAGGGAAACGAAAAAGAGAAACACAAAAACAGCAAACATATATATTTAGTAGAGAAAATTCGAGATCAGATGAATGGCTTGACAACTACTGGACAAACACATAAAGGAAAAGATTGCGTGGGCTAACGACAGAACATATCCACACATTTCAAGCAGTCTCTCACAAGAAAAGATGTCATTTTAAAAGAAATGTAACTATGAAACTTGCACCAACCTTCCATCTCCATGTCAGAATCAGAATCCGGATGCGCTACAGAAGTCATAATGAATGGTTTGGATTGCACAGAATTATCAGCCTCTGAAGGCCTTATGTTTAAGGCGCCTTCGTGAAACTTATTTCCAAAAGTGTATTTTTTCTTTGCCCATTGATAATATTCATGTGCAACCGCAGCATCACTTCCAGGCTCTCCACCAAAAAGAAATTTGAACTCAGGATTTGCAGACTCCCTGGTTCGAGCCATATCTTCAAAACCAGAGCCATTCTTGGCGATAAATTGGCATAAAGTTTCGATCCTTTTCACGATTTTCTCGTCAGCTGGTTTTGGTGGAGCTGGACGGATGTCTATCTCCAAAGCCATGCTTCTATCCAATTCAGAAATGGATCCGTACCCTTTACCTAATGACTCCGCAGACCTTACTTCAGAGGTTCCAACTTTATCATTTCTCTGTGGCGGAGAAGGCGGAACAGGTGATGAAGAAGCAGGTGGAAGTGGAGGTTGAGGTTGGGGACGGGGAGGCGGTGGGGGTGGGGGTGCCAATGGTGGTGTGTGAATTTCTGCAGGAGCCAAAGCAACAAGGCCTGAATTTGCATTCGGGATTGGAGGACCAGGCTGCCGAGGCTGTGAATTGACTGGGTACCAGTATGTATTGTGCCCTTGAACAAGAGGAGGCAACGATTCTTGCTTAGATGGACCAGCAGGGGGAGGAGGATGATGAGGTGAGGGACTTGGAAAGTGGTGGGAATTCTGGGTCCCTACATTCAAAGGATGATGTGGATTCTGCTGAGAATTGAGATAATTGCCACTTATCGGCATTCTTCCAGGTACTGGCGGAGGGTGGGGAAGGGATGCGTGAGACGGGTTCGTAGCATTTGTCATCCCACTAGAAGGACCCTGAAAAGGTGGTGGATTATAAGGTGGTCCTCGAGGAACACGAAGCTGATTGATCTGAGATGAGACAGCAGCAGGAGGCCGATGCATTGCAGAATTCGAAGCTGCCAGAGGTTGGGAAGACGTAGGAGGAGGCAAGGCAGCTGGCGGATGATGTTGCTGCCCGTTAGGACCTTGACCATACATACTGATAACACTCGAGCTTCCAATTCGTATAATCAGCTACCGACTTTTCTCGCCGAGAGCATAAGCCGCGCCCACCGATATCTCATGTCCAGAGAATCCGCAACATCCTGCGAAGTAGAAAGATCAAACCCTCAAGTTAAAATCAAGGGCCGAGACGAAAGACGGGAATTTTAGAAAGAAAAAGGCCAACTCGCGTCGTAAAACACTGCAAGAAGCACGAGTCTAGCGCGCATTTCGCCCGCACAACATTCCAGCGCAAAGAAATGGCACCCAAAATCTAATCCCACCTCCCGAATCAAACTCAGCTTCATTCCTGCACTCCAATCCGCAAACGACTCGCGAAAACACACATTTCTCGTCCCAAACTGCGAACGCGAACCAACCGCGAACTAATCAATCCGCACTCGAACTCATCCAGATTTCGCAACGACTCAAAACTCATCGCAGTCGCCAGCATCATCTAACTCCACATCCAACCAACACCTCCGCCGCATCACTCACCAAAAAAAAAAAAAAGAAGAAGAAGAAGAAGCAAGCCCTCCCTCCCTCCTCGCTGCGCTCATCGAACTCGGGGACGGAATCGAAAGGAACCAAAGAAACCGAACGCTCTATCGAAATTCATCAACTTGCCGTTCGCTTCCCTCCGGCGCCGCCGCCCGCCGCCCGCCGCCCGCCACCACCTCGGGAATCGACCTGAACCGCCGCGAATCCGCCGCCGCCGCCGCTGCCCGTCGCCGGCGAAGAGCGAGAGAGAGAAAGGGAGAGATGATCTCGGATTTGGGGGCGACGCCGAGGAAGGAACCTCGATTTTCCGACGAGAATCGAGCCCTAGAAATCGGAGAATCGGAAAATCTCTGTCGAGCTTGTAATTTCTGGAGTTCTTCAAGTGAGGAGTTTCCGCTCTGGAATTAGGAATTACCCTTTTCTTTTTTTCTTTTTTTTCTTTTTTTTGGATAAAAATATATATTTAATGAATAGATAAATAAGGCCTTATCTTGCTTTTTTTGCTCCCTGTTAATGGGAAAAAGAAAATGGGAAAAGGGGAGGGATTTCTTTGCGTGAGAATTAAGGGAAGTTATAATAATAATAATAGTAATTCGTGGCTTGGTTCCCAATCCACGTTGAGCTATTGCTTAATTGCAAATTCTGACCATTTTTAATTTGTGTAAGACACGCCAAAATCCAATTTTGAGGAGGACAATGCATTTTTAAGAAATATTACTATTAAAGCTTGGGAAAAATACCACCATAAATCTCAAATCAGTTACTATACTACCACATATTTCAAACTGGTATAGTTACGAAGCATTTAATGTTGATTGATTTTCGTATCACAAAATATCGTGAATTTTTTAAAGTTCATGACAACTACCCTTCGTAATTGCTAACGTGGAAACATCTGTATCAAGTGACTCGTTTAATATAAACCAAATATGAAATGTCAACATGATTGGCATTTTAAGGGATGTTTATATGGGGAAGCTTGGTTTGAACAAAATGAACTAAGATTATGAATTAGTGCAAAATTGAGTCTACTTCTTCTCTCTAGCGGATAATCAAAATCTCGAGATTTTCAGTAGATTTCTTAAGCACCAAATAGCCCTGACTTGGAACTGAAGCTATGAAAATGGCAAGAATGGAGAAGGGTTACTAATTGTGGCCATCAAGAAAGTGCTCGATGGAGATAATGTGAGGAAGAGTTTGGGATGCTTCACAGATTCTTCGCTCAAGATTGACCATCTCACGAAATTGGCATTTTTTCTTTTTGTAGAGGTTGCAAAAAGTTATGCTGCCACAAATATAAACGCTCGCCTTGAGATAGCCAAAGGTTCGTAACCCTTGCTAGGATGTTTTCTTTCTCACAAGACTGGATCCATTGAATGAGCTTGAATTTTCAAGAGAACATACATTTTTAAGAGCCATTTATGCTGAACTTCCATGTCGCACAAATGTACTTGCCATGTGTTAACGAGGAGATTGGACGGTTAATGGAGGGTATACAGGTGTACCGGTTTTCGATTTTTTTTTTGACAGAGGGGCATGAGAAAAAAATTTGGGTAAGTGTGTCACATATGTACTAATTTGTAATTTTAAGTAATATTACCTCTAAAGTTTATTCGAGATTCAATTCAAAATTGGCAATTCAACTATTTAAACATACAAGTTACCATAACAATGGCAGTTTCACGCCTCTACAAGCAAGGTAATATTTACGAACTTCGACCGTTTTGCATTTTTTAGATTATCGTAATATTAAATTAACTTTTTGATATCCTTTTTTTTCTTTAAAAATAACTACCTTCCTTGTATGGTCACAATATTACTTGGAAATGGATATTTGGTTTATCCAACTGCTTCATTGATAGTAAAAGAAGAAACTATTACATGGTACTCTTAGAATAACATAAGATTTTCTATTTGACATAGGTAATATTATGGACATGCTTACATTTCACTTTTTGAAAGTACCTCATCATTTGAATCAAATCATCTCATGAGAACATGATAAAATACTCTACGAATTAGCCGATGCATGTATGGGATCTCGTCAAACTTGCTAAATGCTAGAATGGTGATTAAGAGTAGGCTCGATAGTGGACTTGATGAAAGATAAATTTGTTACAAATGTACTAATTTGTGGTTTTTAGTACTCAACAAATTAATTTATGATAAATTTATTATATGTATACCAATTTTGAATTTTTCAAGGTATCAACCCTTTACATTTTCACATTTTTCCCCTCCAAAATGCAACCTAACCTCATGGAAGTCCATCAAACACTTCATAAACATGTAAAACTCGTCAATACAAGTCAAGTAATCACAATAACTCAACAAAGCCATTATTAGAACTTACTCACACTTAACATCAAAATTCAATCCAACTTAATAAATATCAATCAACAAAGTCAAAAGTACTGGGTAGATAATCTAACTTAATCCCTAGAGTTTTCACTTACCTTGAATAAACACTTTGACAACTCAAAAACCCTAACCACTTTCAAAGCAAGATGAACGAGAACAAAAATCGACAATATCTCAATCTCTACAAATAACAAAACTGTTTTGATAAAAAGAAAAGCAAATCCATAAATCCACCTTCTAAATCCTTGAAATAAGAAGTTAGAGGTTTCAATAACACAAGTGCAAGACCTTCACATTTTTACTCGGCAAGTTGGAGAGTGAAAATTGAAGAGAATGGTGACATAAGATTTATTTATCTTTTGAATCTTGAAGGATCTATGGTAGGTTGTGGTCAAGAAGGAAAGTGTCCTTTTGGAAGACTAAATAAGAGTTACAAGGGAATAGGAACAATCAAGTAGGGGTGAGTTGTTCTAAGATTTGTACAAGTTTGACGTGGAACATGGAATCTACTTGTCAAAATAAATTCCTTATTTTTTGAAATCTGAAACTTACTTTACATATTTTAGAACCTAGAACTTACCATGTTACAGGTTTTAAGATCAGTTATAGGTTTCATATATATTTTATTTTTATTCTTAATTAAATGATTGTAGTAAATTATCACATTTGATAATCATCACCTATTGCTATAATTTACTGACCATAACTTATATTTAGTCACACGAAAAATATGAAACATTAATAAAGTAAGTTCTTAGTCATATAATAGAAGTTCATATTAGTGGTTCTAGATTATATATCGTGTGAAGATATAGACAAAGGAAAATACAAAAACTTATTACGGGTTTTAGATGATAGATTTCAAGTACCAACATAGGAGTTTGGAACTTACCGATGAAAAAAGTTACCCAATTTTTAAAATTTAAAACCTACTTTGCATACTTTGAAACCTAAAACCGGATAGATTCCTACCAATCGAGTTTTCAGGTTCTAGGTTTTACCTTGGGACCATGCTCTCCGCTACAATCAAGCAATGTTAAAAATACTGAGGTGGAAAATAAAGAGAAGGTATACAAATTAAAAAGTGACAGAGGACTTACTAAGATATCTGTATTTTAATATATAAGCAAGAAAATCTATGTCCGTAATTAAGAAATTATTGTGAAGTTAGAAAATGTTAAACACTTAAAATGATAGTATTTTAAAGAGTTAATACCACGAAGAATCTCAAACTGATACATGCATAGAAAATTTATCTAAAACTACTTTTTTTAATCACGAAAAGCCCAAATCGATACACTTGTGATCAAATGACCATAAAAGACCCCAAACTGGTATACTTTGTGATAAATGCACCACAAATTAATTTTTTGACTACAAAAAATCCAAGACCGATACATACGTGACAAATGCACCATCCGTGAAATTGAAATAATATCACAAAAAAAAAAAAATCTAGTACAATTATAATAAATGGAGAGTAAAATCTTAAATTGATACATAGGTCAATAAAAGTGAGCGATTTGAGGTTCTATATAAGTTTCACCTGGAACCTATAACTTACTCGCCTAAACAGGTTTATCATTTTTTGGAATTTGAAATCTACCCTGCATACCTTAAAACCTGAAACCTATTTTGTCACAGGTTCTAAAGTCTATTAAGGATCCACTTATATTATCATTTAAATGATTACAATTAACTAATCATAACTTGTATTTAGATACATAAAAAATGTGAACATTAATAAAATAAAATTTTTAGTCATAAAATGAAAACTTGGATTAATGCTTCCAGATTATATACTCACTATTGAATGACATGGAATATCGGATGATTGTATGGAAACATGGATTGGGAAAAAACCTTACCAAAAAAAAAACATGGATCGGGAAAAATATTACAACATATTATAGGTTTCAGGTTCCTAGTTCCAAGTTCTAAGTTCCTCCAAGACATATCTGTTGAAATATGTTCCTTATTTTTTAGAATTTGGAATTTACCTTACATATTTTGAAATTTAGAATTTACAGGTTCTCACAGTATGATTCTTGGGTTATAGGTTCTACTTTTTAAATCAGGCTCACTCTTCTATGTGTTATTCACCTCAACAATTTGATAGTAAAATTTAAAGGAAATTAATATATAATAAATTTATCATAAATGTACTAATTTAAGCGAAATTTATTTAAGTTGCATCAGTTATAATTTAGGGTAAATTTGTTATAAATGCGACGTTAGTCTCATTTGAAATTTTGTCTTGGGGCCTTGGGCCCCACGACAGGGCGGGGGCGGAGTAACGTTCGCGTTTTCTCCTCCTTTTTCACCCCCCGGACGTGAAAACTCGTAAAGCCGCTCGTTATCTCCTAGCCATGGTGGAGGGAGTGCCACTCCGTCTCGCGCTCGCTCGTACGCCGAGTCGCCGCTCGATTCCAAACATGTGACAGCTCCAGCACCAGCACCAGCTCCAGCACCAGCACCGGCACCGGCACCGGATTTCAAAATAAAGGAGGAGGAGGAGGAGGAGGAGGAGGGACCGCATTGTCTCGGTTTCTCGGGGCTCGTTCCGCTTCAGATCCGAGCTGAAGGGCGGGCGCGAGGAGGAAGAGGAAGAGGAGGAGGAGAAGAAGGTGAGGGCGGGGCTGTTCTTCCCACTCGCCGTTTCTCCCCCTCTCTCTCTCTCCCTGCGTGCTTCTTATTCTTCTTCTCTACCGTTCTCGTCAATGTGTCATGCGTTTCGCGGTTGGTCTTTGTTTGAGACCGATGGGTCTGTGGGATTTTGGAGTTTTCTGGGTTTTTTGGGTGCCGGGTCGGTGTTGTTTCGGCCTGGTTCTTGTTTTAGTCGACGTGGGTCGTTTGGATCTGCGGCTCGGGCGACCCTTTGGGGAAAACGCCCTAATCTAGCGTCCCTTTTCGAGTCTTGCTGGTGGGAGGGAAAAGGGTGGCTGGAGATGGTCGTACATTGGTGGTTTTCCTCGTCAAGGTCCAGTTTTGGGAAGTGGGTTCTTGGTCTTTCGTGATGATGTGCTGCATTCTGGGTCTGGGAAGCGCCTGCTCTTGATGCTTTTGCATGTGACGGGGCTTTTGGAGATGAAATGCTTTGGAGGGCGTGATTTTGTGCTTGGGGGGGAAGATCTGAAGCTAATGTGCTTCGTTAGTAAGGGCATTGGCCATCACAGTAGTGAAATGACCAACTCCTTAGGCTAATAATAACTGGCCAACTGTTCCTCCGATAAGTCGGAGTCTAGCGACTTCTTTGCAGCGATTGTTGTTTCCTTGTTTATGGCGCCTCTGTCAAAAGTGTCGCTTGTGATGGCTCCTTTTTCTTCTTTTGTGAATGCTACAATAACATGTTTCAGATGATCAGTCTATTCTGAACTTGCTCATTCATTTTTTCTCTGGAATCCTATTCTGCTTCTTTATTCTCTACAGAAGTTGAGGTTCAAGATTTCATCACAAATTGTTTTGACACACAATGAACCTGCGGTAGGTGAATGAAGGCATGTTCATCATGATAGCATGATGATTTACAATCTATCCTCAAGCACAGTTGCTTGTGTTTGTGCAACTAGTGGGAGCTTATTCCTTGGTAAACCCAAGCCCACTGTATTAAGCTGATAATTGTGACTTATGTCATGAGGACACCGAGTCATTATACATGATCAATATTTAATCCCCTTAACAAGATTAAGTAGAAGAGACCTTTTATTAGCAACTATTTTACCTACTAAGCAATCATGTGCCATTCCTTAGTTTTTTCAGCTTCATATATACATGCATAAGCCGTGATGCTTTTTCCACTTGAGTTTTGTATTGTAGACCTAATGGCTATGAAAGGTGAGTCCAGTTGATATATCGAGTGCTACTCTAGTTTAGCTGACACAGTTCCTATGACTGAATCACCTGCTGTTTTAATTCTGAATAATCCTTTGCCAGTGTATCCTCTGGAACTTATACTATTTTTGTTATTGCTAAATCAGGCTATTGGTTTCGTGTAGGTAAAATTCAAGTCACAAAATATGGGTCGTGGAGTTAGTGCTGGTGGGGGACAAAGTTCTCTGGGCTACCTTTTTGGCAGTGGAGAGGCTCCGAAACCCACTGAACATAATGGAGGAGCTCCAATGAAGGTACCTGACACTAGTAATGGAACTTCTCACAAGTCTACTGCTTTTGTGCCACCAGTAGATGTCACAAAGCAGATTCCTGCGGGCATTCAGGGGAGCCAGGCAAACAACCATTTCCGCGCTGATGGTCAAAACAGCGGCAACTTCATCACGGTATGATGTGGTTGAAAAATGTTTTTTTAATCTCTTCTCAACCTATTTCTACCCCATGCGAGTGTTGAAAATACCAGTATCATTTAAAGGGGGGGGGGTGTTAGTAGCATCTATCTTGCGTGAGTTGCACTTCAAGATTTAAACCAGGAAAAAATTACATGAAGTTTAATTCAGGCTGGATCAGTTCTATCTCAGAGGATCAGAGAGCAATCATGACTTGTGAGCATGTCTCAGAACTATTTGTGAATGTTTTTGTGAAAACTGAAAATATGGAGATCGCGTGTCAACCTTCATGGGTCAACTTTACATTTTAGCCTGATGAAGTCTTTACAGGTTTCTACCTGGAAGAAGTTGTGGATTATAGAGTGCATGCCTAGCGAGCTTTGCTTAGAAACTCACCAGGGATTTTCCCCTTTTCCATGTTTAGAACTAACTGAACTTTTCTTTGTTGAATTTTTTTTGAATTGAGGCAACGTTAATGCTTAAATTGATGGTCTCATCAATAGCTGCAAATCGTTGGAGCCTAGGTGCTGCATATAGGTGATTGCTTCATTCATTGAAATAGCAGTCAATCAAGATTGGTGGCAACTTTTCAGTATATGAATAACTAGAAAATTCATATGTTGAAATGCCTTGACTAGAGGGTGATTGCTTGTAACTTAAGTATTTAGTCTACTTTGGTTGTCCTGATTGTCTTTGTGATTTTAGCCCGGTTTGTCGTGGTGCTCTGCCCTTATTAGCACAAATAGTGGCGAAAGCTATCTTCACCCTCAAGGCATTGTTTCCCAATTGTTTACAGCTTCTAATCTTCTCTCAGTGCACTGTTTGCAGATCTTCCATAGCTTCTGAATCTTTTATCAAGTTTTCTTACTTGCACAATACTGCTGACACCGTAGAACTTCTTTGTGCAGGACCGGCCTTCTACTAAGGTCCATGCCGCCCCTGGTGGTGGATCTTCCTTGGGCTACCGGTTTGGAGGTGGTGGCAGTGGCAATTGATGTGCGAGGACCCCAACGATTTATAAATTTCTTAGCAGGAATTTCTCTTGAAGTTGGATGAATTTTGAGTATCATCATGTCTAGCCTACAAGTAGATGCTGCCTTCGTTATTGCACCATGTATTATATAGCCATACTCATTTTCTGGATTTTACCCAGCTAATCATGACTTCTAGAACTCTATCGCATGAGCTGCCTCATGCCCAACAAACCAACTAAATTCTCAGTTTGTTGGTCGCTGTCGTGGCCTTAATGACTTAAGCTTGGCAAAGCTAATACAGAGAATGAATATATAGCTTCTAGTCATTGTAGACCTTTGTTTGCTGAATTGCTAAATAGAGCATTCTTTTCGATGTTTTGACTACGGCTTGGCAAAGCTTATACAGAGAACATATAAGTTCTAGTCATTATGGACTTTTTGTCTGCTGAATTGCTAAATAGAGCATTCTTTTCGATGTCTTCTGAGCACGCGTCAACACATCATCCTTTGTTATACTTGTTACCGATGAGTACTTTATATGCTCTATTAAGCTTCTTATGACCACCTTACACAACTTTGATAAACAAGACAATCGTCAATTCTTCAATTGGTCACACTCACAACCAATGAGAAGGTATTTTGTGCATTTTATGCATTGCCATGCTGTGTAGCAAGCCAATCAGAAGTAAATAACATACACATGGAGTCAAGAAAGACAAGATTAACAGCAAGCGGAGGATGGTCATTAAAATTAGTTATGCCACGCCATTGCTACCACATGATCCATCTGGCCGATGAAATGCTTTCTCATAAACAAGAAGTATTTTGATGTCTCGTCTCAGGATGGGTCATACATGTCAAATTCAAGAAGTTGCTGCATAACGAGATTCAGGATGAACCACACTTAAACTAGCACAGCAGGCTTTGATTCCTCAGCTATGGTGCGGTTTCTTCCCAGAACTGCGACAAAAAAAAACCTACATGCTTGCTAAGACTAAGAACAAAATAATGAAGAGAAATTTGACAATAACTAATCGAGCGAGGATCAAGAGGTAGATTAGATCTCTACAGTTAGCTTGAAGACTCTGTCAGCTGTCAAATGCATCTGGGACAACTTGATGAATGTACAGTCACAATTGGCTTGCGTGGGGGATATGTGAAGCGGGCCAACCGATCCAAAGGAATTATGCAAGAACCTCTTTCAAACTGATTTTGCCAAATCACCCTTTTCATCTTGGCTTGATGTCCTCTCATCTGCCATTGGAAATATGACAACTTGTAAGCATATATTAGATAATATCCAAATGTGCAAATCGAACAAATCCACCTAAAGATGGAGCTCAATGCCAAAGCAAAACCACTATTTCATCAAGGGCTCTTTTTCTTTTTCTTTTAAAGTATCAGGGTTCCAGTTAATATTGATCAGTAAAAGTGTTTGCATATGCATCCTTGTAAATGCATGATTTTGGTCCTCTTGACTCCATGATACATCAAAAGACATGTGAAACCATGCTGCAGTGACAGGATATTAGGCAACTGAAACACACTAGCTGTCTCTCTGGATAACAATGAAGGTACTCCATAGTTTGTACCCCAAAATTTTCACAAAATTCAAAGATTAGCCAAAGACAAGGAAATCCTCACCATGAGACCGTGGAAAATGGAACAATCGAGATATATTTGTGAATGAATACATGTGTGCCCGAATGATAATGCATAAGTGAAATGGACAATCCATGAATCTGATATGATTTTTCATACACAATTACACAACCACCATTCATATATCATGTAGACATGAATACACAGAAGTTTTTGCTGAATAAAATATCTATGACCTGTGAGTCATTCACTGCAAGAAACAATTTTTTCCCAAGCATAGGTGTGCAATCAAAACATGCTCTGATTAGCTGTAGAAACTTGAAGCTGGATAACAGGAACATAGATGATTCTTGTCTTCAGTTTCATACCTTTAATTTGTGAGATTATGCCAGAGTCCTTGGTCGATGGAGATGCACTCTCTTTCGGAACTTCCACATTCAAATTTGGAGTTTCATCCTTTTGATCGTCTTTGATAGAAGCCTGCAGTGATGATTCTTGGTTTGCAGGTACCTGAGGAAACCAAAAATCAACTTAAACAGGCCGATAATCCCATAAGGCGCACAACCCATATTTAGATTCAGAGCACAGAAAATAATGCAACGTCTAATATCACGGTATAATTGAATGATTGTGAACACCCAAAAAGAGCTCAAAACCAGGTATACATTTTCTCCATAAATTAGCAAGATCATGTTCGGTAGATCAAATTCTTTGTTTGGCACTATTCTGAGTTCATCTCTTCCAACAACAGAATCACATCAAGGCATCGTAATTTGCTAACATGCCAACTTGATTGTAGATACAGGAAGTCTACAATATTTAATTCGGAGGTCAGCCCCATGCTATTTGTCTAAATTTGGTCAAACTTGCTACCAGCATCTAAATCTACTCAATAACCAACCTTTAAGTAGAGAAGAATAGGATAAAATCAAGCTGCTTCCACAAGATTTTTTCCTTGTCCTTTTCGAGAATATGAACATCATCCTTCAAATGTGAGATAAGTATTTTCACATGTTCCTTTCTTATTATGAAAACCACAAACAACAATAAGAGCTCCTCAAAAACTGAGAAAGATTAGAGCAAATGTGGCGTCAACATTTAAAAGCTCCTAAAACAAAGAAAGTAAAATAAATCAGACGCTCCAAAAATCTTTTGTGCGAATTTCCAGCCGATTATAAGTTAGATTTGTAACAAAGGTTCAGAGAACGTTTCAACTGCAAAGTAGACTGACCTTGTCCAGGTCAGAGCCATCAGAAGGCTGTGTTACATTCGAAACAGGAATTGGATCAGCAGGTTCTGAATGAGGCTCCTGAGAAGAAGCTTCTTTTCCATGCACATCATCACCTTGCGCATCATCGACTTTCTCCGGCTGGATACTTTTAGAAGCCTTTGACTCACTATTATAATCACCATTTGGCATACCCATACTTGAATCCCCATAAGTTCTTTTCCTGCTACAAGAATAGAAAATTAGAACTAAACCAACATCCGTTAACTAAATCGATCAGACAGATGGGAAAACAAAAGACTCACTTGCTGGAGCTTGAAAAAGGTGTAGGGAGAGTGCTAGGCTTATTGGAAAATAAAATTCCACGCAGAGGTTTTCCATCTATGACAGTTTCAATGGTGTATCGATCACCCAAATTCTCGGTCACCCTTGCTTGAAATATTTTTTTACCTTGGACATTCCCTGATTGGTAGGAGTGATAACTATGAGCACCTGCATTAGAGGCCATACTAATGATTTGGCACATGCAAGCAATTAAAAAAAAAGAAAAAAAAAAGGAAAAAGGTATTGCAACCATATTCGTATGATTTCTAGATAAGCGAAAACTCCAGTGAGATGTCTATATCTCTATCTATATAGTGCGGAGGAGTCTTGTGCACAGGGACGCCCTTACATTATGTTATATTTGAGCTTCAAGAAAAATTATTTCTCAATGAAAAAAAATTCACAGAATAAATCTTAATATTATATCATAAGTAAAATCCTTGTTTTGAAAGAATTTTTGGTTAAAAAAAACTTGAACATATAAGTTTGTCGTTCATATTGTCACCAGGATGGTCATGCCCCTTCTCAACCATGATACTGGTGTGATCCTCCTCATTTACGCACTTTCATATTCGAGGTCGCCAGAATTGGCAACCTGATCAACCCCACTTCATACTCATTCAATTAAAAGACATTACATGAACATGTTTGTATATATTCTTTGATTTAATTCAGGCTTTTAGGTTCATAGAAACTAGTAGGGCCAGAAGTAGTTTACTTTATATGATCAGTTTAGACAATTTAATATCTTATAAATTTAACGAAACGTTACTAAAGAAGATTATTACTTTCTGCAACTACTTCAAAATGTACTACAACCTGAATCGCAAATCAACTAATCCTACCCCTAGGTAACACCTTCATATCTAAAGAATCCTAATGTATCCATAATATCTATATACACAGTGGAATAATTTGTGTAAGTTGGTGACTAAGCTTGTAAAAATCCTTATTCAATTTCCATGTTCATAACCTTTTCATATTTACAACCACAAACTTATGCCCACACCTTAGCAATATATGTTGATGCTTTTAACTAGGATAGCAAACTAGTCTGAGTATTCAATGAATCTGTACTTTAGTTCAAAAAATAACCAACTATTGAGATTCCCACAATAGAAGTTCTTACTACATTATCTCAATAATAGTAACATGCTTAAATACGTAAATAAGGTACTAACCAAAAAAAAAAACTGTAAATAAGGTTAAAAACACTTAAATTTGACCAATTTTAGTTTAATGTAACGCATGAAACCCTAAATTCCTTAAGAAAAGGTGCTTAGAGCACAAGAGAAGGCATTTTTGTTTCATCCCCTCACAAACACACATACTCTCTTCCTTCTCCCTCTCCCTCTCCCTCTCCCTCTCCCTCTCCCTCCCCCTCTCCCCCCCCCCCCTCTTCCCCTTCTCTCTCTCTCTCTCTCTCTCTCTCTCTCTCATATATTGAATCAGAGGTTACAGAGGTTACCAATTAGATCCTTAGCAAGCAGAGCATAGTTGCAAAAAGGCATTCTGTAAATTATCCTAGCAAAGCATTTCTTTCTAACACTGAGCAATGACCTATTTTTAGATATTCTTTTGGTCATATAATATTTTTGGTAGTCTAAAACCTAATTCTGCAACTGAATTTATACCTGTATGCCCATGGTCTGGATATTTTAGGGCTTGATAGATGAATTCATGGTTAAAGTAAAGTCTTATGGAGTTTATGGCATGGACCTTTTGTTTAATAGAGTCGAAACAATTAGATTGAAGTATGCTCATAAAGCAATGAAATCAGGTATGACTCTCCCCTTTCAACATAGTTTTGGGAAAATTGTGCCCAGTGGTCCAGCAAATTCGCAAAGATCACTAGACTACGCATATCATTGATAATTCTACTAGTTCTAACTCTAATTCTGAAACTTCCACTGGGAAGAAAGTACCAAGACAAATTAATGTGGAATCCCATCATTAGAGAAGCTTGAGAGAGGCTTGTGCGGTGAAAAAGCCTTATCTTTCCAAGGAAGGAAATATCACACTTATTAAGAGCACTTAAACTTGCTAATTTACTTTATTTATCCCTTCCAATCCTAGCATCTGTTGTGAAGATATTAGATGATATTAGGAGGAAGTTCTTGAGGGGAAGTACAGATGACAGACGCAAATATCACCTGGTGAGATGGGGGTCCAGTCAATTTGTTGATATTTAGAGATGATTTAAGAGTGTGATCTCGGTCCCCTAGTAACAATGCTCTCTCTGCAAATGGCTTTGGAGACTTTTAAATTACAAGAATCACTTTTGGGAGACAAGTCATAATAGCAACATACACACAAAGGAAAGAAGATGGATCTCGAAGTGAGGGAGGGATTGACATGGGGTGGGAGTCTGGAAATGAATAAACAACGGTAGGATTCTTCAATGAAAAGTATTCTTTTCTCTCTTAGTGGGGTTCTATTCTATATCACCATTATGATTGGTGCTCCACAACCCCTTTGAAAACTCAGTTTCATAGCTTATTCAGAATTACAAGCAACAAAGAAGTGACTACTTAATCTTGGATGAGCTGTGTGAATGGCAAGATCATTTGCGGTGCTGCATTGATCAGAAACAATAATAATAGGGAGTCGTAGGAAGTGTGACATATTTCCCCATTGTAGCGAATGCAAAGGTGAACCTTAAGGGTATTGATTCTGCAAAATGGCAATTGACCAAAAATGAGGTATTTACCATATATCTTATCACTGACATTTTTGAATGAAAATAGAGGAGAAAGGGTAGGATGATTTCTTTGGGGATCAATTTGGAAAACAAGAAGACCAATTAAAACTTCTGTTTTTATTATTTTTTTAATTTTTGGGCTCGTGAAGTGTTTGAGGAAGAATATGACTTCCAATAACATGCAAAAAAGAGGTCAGATCTTGGCAAATAGGTGTTCCCTCTGCAAAGAGGCAGTGAAATCTGTTGGCCATCTATTGTTACACTATGGTTGGTCAAGTATGCTTTGGGATTTGGTTTGGTCAGTTGAGGCATTCAGTAAGTGCAGAGACTGTGCAAGAAGAGCTAAGAGCTTGGTTTGGTATATGCATTAACAAAAAGGAAGAAAAAAGAATCCACTTTATCCCTGTGGCTAAATTTTGGTTGATCAGGAGGGAAAAAACTGAGAATCTTCCCACCCCCCCCCCCCCCCCCCAAAAAAAAAAAAAAAAAAAAAGAGCCATTTTGCGAAAATTAGGAAGTTGTGTACACTTTGAAACTTTATTATCCATGGAGATTGAATCTTCATATAAATGCTATTCCGAAATAAGCATAAGACAAAAGGGGTGCAAAAGAATAAATGCTATTCCAAAATAAGCATCTCCATCTCCTTGTCACCTATTATAGCTACAGCTTTAAATATCAATCCTTGAATCATGATACATAGTAGTACTTTTTGAGATTACACTTCACTCACTGTATATTCCTAAGAATGAAACAATAGCAACCAGATCAATTTCTACATAAACGCAACTAATATCTCAGCATCTAAAGCCAATACTAAGAAAAATGTGAAAATGAAGCAAATATAGTACGCCACAAAGCACGCAAATATTGCTATTAAATGAAACTTGAAACTTCTAAAAATTAACATCCATGGAAAGACCATGCAAGCTTAAGGTATGAGAGTATGTTATCTAACCGTCACTAAATATGAGATTATATCATTATGCATGTTGCTACTCCTTAAAAACAGCACAGGGTAAAATGCATAGGTTCAACAGATTTACTACCACCTGCCCCCAAACCAAAACATTAACACAATCTCATAAATCATCTACAGGAATGATTTATGGGAGGATAAGAAATCGAAGACCCAAGCGTAATAAGGAAAAAGTTTACGGAATAAGAGACAATAGGTATCATGAAAGATGGTTTCAAGTCAGCCAAACAAATATATAATTGGAATAAATAATCTATCTCCACAGACATTTCTTTATCCCACCAACAAACCCTCATTCAAGAACACGGAAGCAAACATATATCAGGTCCTGACCTGGCTGACCATAGACTGATAGTGGCACAGGTTGAAATGCGCTTGTCACCCCAACTTGCACCAAAGCTTTATCATGTCCTAGAGACAAATTTTGTTCTTGGCACTTCAGCTTCAATTTCTTTCTCAAGGATAGCTTCTCAAGCCTTGGCTCCTGTTCCCTAGTGAGTCCTGGAAATGAAATAGGAAATCAACTCAGATACATATCTTTGGCTTCTGAAAATCTGCAAACCAACATTAACTACCAAAAGAAGATCCATAAAATATAATTTGAACCTGTATGCAAGTAATACATATCATCAAGAGCCTCAAGACTTCTATTGCAACCCCCCACAAAGACAAGAACGCCACTCCTTACTGGATCAAGACAGTCCCCAGCCATAGAAAATCTGGCAGAAGGTCC
Organism: Eucalyptus guilfoylei; assembly: GCA_016097605.1. NCBI lineage: Eukaryota > Viridiplantae > Streptophyta > Magnoliopsida > Myrtales > Myrtaceae > Eucalyptus > Eucalyptus guilfoylei. The sequence goes on from CM027861.1 coordinate 4,318,079, forward strand.
AGCACCAGCAGTAGTCACCTTGGACCATATCGCAGATTCTGCAAAATCAAGGTAACAGTCAAGCAAAATAGTTCGCCAACATGAGGACAAGCGTTTTGGTTGATGGAATGAAAAGCATGCTTCTGTTACTTTCCTTTGCTTTTCCAAGGCAAAAGAGGAACAGGACTAAACTAGAAGAAGAAATAAGATGATCAGCCCAAACTTTAGTTTCCAAATACAAATGATTAAGCGAAGTTAACTGATCATTAGATAAGGAAGTTGACCTGGACAACAAAAAAGGCACTATTCTTGAAACAGTAGTTCATCTAGCACACCAACATACCGCCCACATCCCAAAAGAAAAGAAATTATACTTTAGATTGATAACTGCAACAACCAAGCATCGCCTAGAAATATATTAACTAACAAAGACTTCATATAAAACATGCCAGCAAGAAAGTGAAAATTAGCAATCTGAGGACATTTCACCCAATATATACATACCTGCATGATCTCTGTCGCAGACATTCAGAAAGCATATAAAAAGCAAAAAGTAATTACCGATGTCGAGCATATACAAATCATCATATAGCTTTTGGGCCTCAGTGAATCCCCCATAAACAAACAGAATCTTCCCAAAAGCAACAGTGGAATGTCCAGCACGGGGGGGTAGCATGTGGCCGGTGGTATTCAGTTCCTTCCACATCAGGGTATCTAACAAACAGGAAGCCTAAAAAAATTAGTAAAATGAAATTACCTGTGGAGAGAAAAAAACAAGAAAACACTATCCACTTGAACTAATAAAGGCTAAATTAGACACTAAACCTGCATCAAGAATATGGGCATCAGACAAATAGTAATCACGTCCATCTTCACCACCAATCACGATCATTTTGTTCTTCCAAGTTGAGCAGCTATGGCTGTCACGTGCTGAAGGTGAGATACCGGTCGTCATAGCCCTTTTCCATACAAATGTCTCTGCAGATATGAGAAGGAAATGCATGAACAAGCATATTTGTCTATACAAGGAAGAAAAAATACCGAACACAGCAGTCTATACAATAAAAACTTAACAAGCAGTGGTAACTGACAGCGCATGCTACAGATAAGTATTTTATGAAGTTAGAGGATACAACATTGATGGAAAATCAGGTCTTCAAAACCTCTCATATGCACACACAGGCAAATTTCATGTATAGATGTCAATGGGAACTACAGGCAAAGAAGAAATGTTGACTTTTAAAAGATGTACCTGTGTTCAATATGAAGAGATCATTATAATATACTTCTTCATCATCATCAGGAGATTTTCCACACCCACCAAATATAAACAGCCTTTTACCCACAAGTGCTGCGCTATGACCCTCCCTTGCCTCCGGTCCCTCTCCTCTTATACTTGGTGATATCCAAGTATGAGAAGCTACAAAACAGATTTGCAAATTACACTAAAAAGAACCCGACTTCACTAATCGAAGTATAATGGAAAGATACACACATTATTAGGCAACAAGACTGCATGGGTACAGCTGGGAGAAATCAAGGTGGTAAATGTAACTTACAAGTGTCTAGTATATGCAAATCCCTGAGAGGGTTCATCCCATCCGTCCCACCAAACACAAACAAATTGTCACCAACATTTGTACAGCTATGGCTGTCCCTTGGAGCAGGTGGTGTGCCTTTTATCGTGGGTTGGCTCCATGTTTGCTTCACTGTGAGTCAGATAAAACTAATCATCAACCGACAAAGAAAATTACAACATACAAAGACAAGCGGGAGCACATTCATCTCTCCCCCTCCACCACCACCACGCCCCCCCCCCCGGGGGGGCTTCTCCCCCGAGGGTCATTAATCAAGACTATGGTAAAAGAGATCGCACTTCCTCATGCCACACTAACTAAGCTCCAATGGAACACGAGATCACGACTCAAACACTAGAAGGCAACAGAAATTAAAAGTACACCAAGAGCCATCCCTCACGAAATTCCAGCAGTAAATATGAACCTCAGCAAAATGCAAAAAAGGATGAAGTCAAAAACAGCTCCAGTAATTGTTCACAATGAAAAAAGTACAGGAAAAAATAAATTGGTCATAGCTGTGCCATATACAACAGTTACTGGACACAGAACGTCAAGAAAAATTCTCTTCCATCTCACCCATAAAATGCATAAAAATAGCCACATATACAAGAGCCAAGCCATTGATTAAAGGTAAAACCAACAACAAACTAAAGGCAACCGCGAGTTATAACCCAAAAAAAAGAAAAACCAACAAGCAGAGCTGCACAAACAAAAACCCCAGAATCTCCAAATCAGAAATAAAAAGAAAAGAACCAATCTTTCTCTCAGCACCAAGTAGACCACACCAATCTGAATCGACACCATTCTCAGAGAAAAATGCAAACTTTGAACGAAAACCAGAACCCCCATTACATAAACTCGACGACCCACCAGCGTCGAAGACGTGAACTTGGTTGGTCTGGCAGTTGTCCTTGCCGTAGCCCCCGAACACGTACAGAAACCTCCCGCCCTTGATGGCGTTGCAAGTGTGGCCCCACCTCTTCCCGGGTCCACCCGCCTCCTCCCTGCCCAGCTCCGGCTGCTGGTGGGCTTGCGCCAACGGGACCCTCTCCCACCTCATTCTTCTCTTTTCCCGTGGAAAAAAAAGAAACCAATCGACAACACAAGGCGCCAAGAAAGCGCAAGAGGGCAAAAGCCCTTCAAGGAAAGAGCAAAATTTCAAACTTTGAGAAGAGGACACGGGCTCAAAGGATCGAAGGGGTTTCTCTTTGGTGTCATGCAGAGGGGGAGAGAGAGAGAGAGCAACGAGACCGGAACAAGAACGTCGAAGAAGCAGCAAAAAGCTGTATCCTTTCTGGGGGAAGCCGAGCAGAAAAGGGTAGATTTTTGCGAGTGAATGCAAAGAGCTTCTGCTCTTTTCTCTTTCCCTTTTTTCCCTGCCAAGAAGTTGTCCTGTAGAAGTGATAAGATATGTGATTATTATTATTATTTTTTAAATTTTCATGGTAGCTTATTTTAATCCGCCATCAGATTTATGGATTTTCCCAATATTATGAAGAATTTCATAATACAAATAAGATCAAGAAGGATTATACAAGGAAAGACTGCTGGGATATAAACTCATTTAAAGTTCGGCATGTCAAGCCAAATCTGACCAAAAAAACTATGTCATTTAATTTAACAATCATATTTTTCTACTACAATAACAATACTAATATTTGAAGCTTGAAAATTTTGAAAATTTTGAATGGATTTTGCGAGTAATTAATTGTTATTTAATTTTTTATGAATTATGACGGGAGGATTCGAGTCTTGATTCATGCATAACTCATGTATAGATATAATTGGTTCGATCGACGAGAGAATTTTTGGACATATTTCGAAATGGTTTTCATAGAGGTAAAATTAAGGAGATTAAAGTCCGGCAAGAATATCTCTTTTTCTCTTTTTTGTGCTGAGTGCCCCGAGGGGAGGGGAGGGGAGGGGGGGGGGGGCGCTTTACTCATTTTCCTGGAATATCATGGTATAAAAATTTAAATAATATTAAACTCGAGTGTTTAGTTGTTGTATCTTGAAAGCTATATAACACGCATCTCGCTAGAACTCATAGGGATCGGCGGAGAAGGTTTCAATGGTCATGTGCCATAGGATGTCGGATCGCGTAAAGCAAAAGGTTAATAAAGCAAAGAAAAGAGAAACTCATTGGATGCAGCAGATGCAAGATTCAGTAAATGGTCTTTTGACCCTTTCCATGGAGGCATAGAAGATTATTCTTCTTCTTTGCCTCCAAACAAAGAGAGAAGAAACCATGTTTGACTATTGATACCGAAAGACAGGTTCACAAGTTTCCACAGACTAAGGAAATGGTCGTGCTGGTTTACAAGCGACGCCGCTCATTTTCACGTTGTCTTTCCGGAAGAGAGTAAGCATGCTGCGACATGAAAGTTGACGTGTATGTCATCTTCATGAAATGACCTTAGCTTTATAACTACTTGATTTTTCAATACCGAGGTGTGTCCACTCCATGATTAGTCCGTGAGAGACCAATACGGTTCACAATTTCCGGCATAATGCATATGCTAGACGACTCTTGTCCAATGTCTTCGCTACGGAAAGTGAGTTAAGCCCCTTGTCGGAGCATTTTATTTATATTCATTGCAGATCAAGGAGTTAACTCATGACCAAGATTTTATCCTCAGCATATGGAAGGCCTGAAGTATGCACTTCAGCAAAAACATGTAGTTGATCACATAAAAATGTATAGAGTAGAAGAGCACATGAATTATCATGCATATATCAGTTGCAACCAGAAAAATTCCTCATGGGCGACGTATCATTATTATTGAGCAAGAGATGGGATAAACATCAAGTTAAATGAGCTTGAGCTTGAGCTTGAGCCTGAGCTTGAGCTTGGTTATAGGATATCAATGAATTATCATTTATATTGTCGATAATTTTTCCTTATCCATAGATTTAATGTACCACTCCTAGGTTTCTTGAAGGCTCCATGTCAGACATTCCTCGAGCCTGGATATTTTGAAGTGGTAAACAAGACATGTAAATGGCGGGTCATAGTAAAGTGTTTAGACTATTTTTGTGCAATCAGTTTACCTTTTATCAAGAATCCATGAAAGCTGGCATGCCATATTGAAAACCAAACCATGAACTTCCTCAACTAGATATCGCTTCAGTAGGAATTCCAATCCAAAGTCTCCCCTAATCTACCAATAAGTGGAATAGAAAAGCACATGGTTAACTGAAATGAAAATATGGAAGATGGTATCAGTTCATCAACCATGCACATCAAGCAACATCAGTAAGCATATTTTGTGCACTACACACTGATACACAAGACGAAAAAGTTGCATAGCATTTAGAGTAGGTGATACTACCAAGCATATAAATTATCATCGCATGTAGACACCAGCTCCTAATGTTGTCCAGTGCTATCTGCTTCAAAGAATCAATAGTTCGATTTGATTGAAGATTGATTGATGTTGGATTGAAAGATGAAAAACTGAATTATCTAAATTATCATGCTTGGGTATCGTCCTATGCTCCTTCACCTTTAGCTCGGCCTCAGTACATTAATGAATTGGTATTGATGGCCTCGCTGGCAACATAGATTTCTAGGATATCTTACATTGAAGTTGTTAATCATAAGATTGCAATTGGCAAATTGATGTAGTGTAAAGACGCGAAATTCAAAATGATGAGGCCCATAACCACATTTTCAAGAGGTAGCCTTCTGAACCATGATTTCCTACAAGTAGGAAGATAATTAGAACTGCCCTTCAAAAAGTAGGGCCTCAGTCACATGAGATCACCGCAAGACATGCCTTGATTCTATAAAATATACTTCACCTAGCTGATTTGGTTGGGCCAGGTTCGGCCGAGTCAGGTAAGGCCTCCATAGAATGGCACTTGCGCAAGCTGGCTCTTCAGGTATTTTATTGGTTAAAGGAATTACTACTTCTTTTCCTTACATTTACAGTATCTTTATAATTTTGATGCTGAGAGGAGGAGCCACTAACCAAAAAGTGCAAAAGAAGCTGATGGCCAAACTTAAATGGCACACAAGTAAAAAAAAAAAAATTTCAAAGTAAAGTGTCACATTTTTCTGACATTTCCGCAAGTAGTTGCTACGTTGACTTATCTGCAGATCTGGTTCTTATCACCTTACTGTTCAATTAAAGATTGATCTTCTCGTGTATATAGTTCTATCTCCTGCCCCACTTCATAGCTGCATCTTCCCAAGTCAATTTACCGTACCAAGGTGGTAGGTCCTGATTTCGTGCTTCAACTGTACCTGACATTTTACCTTCATATGCCCTCTCCCATGACAGTTTTTTAACACGTGTTAGCAACGTATTTTGTCTCCGTGATGCTCAGGCAAAACCATTTTCCTAAAAAAGAGAAATTCAATGCCTTTGAGTAGAGAAGAATAGGGATAAAAAGAAGCTGACTTGTCCTTCTCGGCAAGAATGTGTATGTTATCCTTCAAATGTGAGATTGTAACGTACTTTCACAATTTCCTTTCTTATGGCGAAAGCCACAAACTACAATTTTCAAAATTAGAACACCACAGCCAGATAGCATGCTTCTCCAGCTAGGCAAGTTGCGGTCCATCAGATGATTTGGTATAACCTTGAGCACAACTCTAATCATGTCAATCTCCACATGAATACATGACAAGTATATATCATACAAACATTCATTAAATGGAGAAGTGATATAAATTGATTCCAAATATGAAAATTTTCTTATAAGGCTGCATTTGTTTCTCGGAAAACAAATAATCTAAGAAATATTTGCTAAAAAAATGATTATTTATATTGCTTATAAAAATGAATGAATGAAAAATATCTCTATCCTTTACGGAAATGTTTTGATATAAAATGTCGAAGATAACAAAAACATTATTATTAACTGATTTTTTACAAATGATATAAGCATTATTTTCAGAAAAATGTTTTCCAAATCATTTGTTTTGTGTGAAATAAAAGGAGCCTAAACTTAGATATCTCTATTCCTTTCTTTTTCTTTTTCCTTAAATTATAAAGAAATTTTTCTAGAAATTGACTGCGCAAGTACATCAGGAATGTAAAAAGAACAGATCAAAACTGAAAAGGGAACAATAAGAACTCCTCAAAAAACTGGAAAGATTAGAGCAATCACTGCATGAACGTTTAAAAGCTCCTAAAACAAAGAATAAAAGTTATATTTTGTGCGGATTTCCAGCCTATTAAAAGTTAGAATTGTGATGGTAGTCCAAGATAGCGTTGGAATTGCAAGGATGACTGACCTTGTTCAGGTCAGAGCCATCAGAAGGTTGGTTTACATTCGACACAGGAACTGGATCAGCAGGTTCTGCATAGGGCTCCAGCGAAGAGGCTTCTTTTCCATGCACATCATCAGCTTGTCCATCATCAACTGAGTCCGGCTGCATAACTCTAAAAGCATTTGGCTCACTGTTATAATCACCGTCGGCATACTAGTACTTGAATCCCCATAAGTTCTTTTTCTGCTACAAGAATAGAGAATCGGAATCAGATCAACGTTTGTTAAGTAAAACCGATCAGGTAAATGGGGAAAAAAAGAAGACTCACCTCTTTAGCTCAAAAAAGGCCTGGAGAGCGCTAGGACAGTTTCATTGGTGTATAGATCACCAAAATTCTCCATCACTCTCGCCTGAAATATTGATTTACCTCGGATGGCTTTTGATGGTGTGAATGACAACTATGAGAAGCAACATTAGATTCCATAGCTACTTTTGATTTGGCACATACAAGCAATTCAAAAACACAATATCAGGACCATAATTCTATGATTCGGAAGAAGTTGTTTGGGCAAAAGCTCTTCGAGATGGACAAATATTTCAAGCAAGAGTGACAGAGAATTTTTGGTTGTCATACAAGGTATTCAAAATAATCATATCACAATAATAACCCCGCAATTAAAATGAGTGAAAACTTTTGGGGAGACCTATAGCTATATATAATATGAAGGGAAAACATGTAAAATAGGTACTTGACTTCTTAATTAATTGACAATATCTTCCGCCACCGGAAATCTCTTTAGACGATTCTGAAGAAAATTTTCTGATTTTGTATTGATTATGGCGATTCAGTATTGAATATGGTGATTTTGTCAGTTTATAAAATAAATATTCACATGGAAAGAAACGTAAAATAAGATCGAATCCATTTACTTAGAGTAAATACACAGATCTGACCTCAAAGTAGGACATCACCTACATAATGATATCTAAAGGTTGAGCCTTAGTGTAATGGTAAAAGGTTACTCTATTGTGAGATAAGGTCATGGGTCCAAGTCATGAAAATAGCCTCTCTAGAAACTAGGGACATGATTATATACATGAACCCCTCCTAGGCCCACACAGTACAGATGAGTATTGTGCACTAGGATGCCGTTTTATCACGTAAGGTCTGAGCTTTAACTTCAAGAAAACATTATTTTTCAATGAAAACAGAACACGACGTAATTTTTTCATATTATATCATAAACAAAGGCCTTTTTTTGGTGAGATTTTATGGTAAAAAATTGGAACGACAAATAAATTTATGGTTCATATTGTCAAAATCGAAAACATCAGGATAAAGTGCAAAAGAAGCTGATAGCAAGACACATGTGGGACACAAGTCAAATACATTAGAAGTCGGATGTCACATTTTTCTGACATTTCCACTCGTCGTTGCTACATTGACAGTGGAAAGAAAAATAGTGATCTGCAGATCTGGTTCTTATCCACTTAACTGTTTAAACAAAGATTGATCTTCTTGTCTACATCGTTCTTTCTCCAGCTCCACTTCATTTCTGCATCTTCCCAAGTCACTTTCCATGTACCAAGCTGGCAGGTCCTGATTTTGTTATTTAGCTGTACTCGAAATTTTACCTTCATATATCCTCTCTCTACAAAGCACCGCCACTTTCCAGGAGTCTTCGTGTCGTGTCGGACACTTCGACATGTGTCTGACACTCTTCGACACTCTCAGATACTTTCCGACATTTGGTCAACACATGTCGAAAAATCCGACACCTGGTCAACTTTCTCGACACTCTCCGACACTTGAGTCGGAATTCTGACATACGAGTTTTCGACACGTGATTCCGATATCGAGGTCAATTTTAAAAATTCAATAAATGAAATGTCAAAAAAATATATATATATATATGTATATATATATGAAAAAATAAAACACAATAATAAAAATAATAAATGGAGAAAAAAGAAATACCTAGTTTTCTCCTCTTTTCTGACTCACACTTCTCGTGATATATAATCCACCCCTTAAGTTTTTTTTTTCTCCTCTTCCAACATATCTAACACGTGAGTTCAAAATATGGATCGCTTGTTTTTTCTCCAACTTTTATAAATTATTGAAATAGAGTTGAATTTATCAAATTGAAACAATGAATGATATTAATAAATGGCCGATTAATTTTTTTAATATGTATTTATTCTAGGCTTTTAAAATTATTTATTTATTTATGAATTTGATTCAAATTAATTTAAAATGATAATTTATTATATAAAAATATATATTTAATATATAACGTGTCCCAACGTGTCGGAATTCTTTATTTTTTGAAAAATGATGTGTCGGCATGTTATATCGTATCGTGTCGTATCGTATATTGCATGTGAGTGTTTGTACTATTTAGCCCTCTCCCATGATAATGTTTTTTAACATATATGTTAGCGACATTCCTTACCTCCACGCTGCTTAAACAAAACCATTTTTCTCTAAAAAAAAAAAAGTAGACTAAAATTTAAAAAACTTAAATTTTAAAAAACTTAAAATTTAAAAAACTTAAAATTTAAAAAAAATTAAAATTAAAATATGGAAGTTTTTTAGATTTTTTTTACTTTTTAAATTTTAAGTTTTTTAAAATTTAATTTTTTTAAATTTTAAGTTTTTTAAATTTTAAGTTTTTTAATTTTTAGAATATTTTTAATAAAATTAAGTTTAAATTTAATTTAATTAATATTTATATTAATTATTTACACATCGAGACATAAAACAACGTCGTTTTTGCATTTTCTTGCCACGTTAGCGTGCAAAACGATGCCGTTTTGCACCCAACTCGCCGGAAAATTGCCACGTCAGCCATTTGGCCAGATTTTTGCCGGAGTGGCACTCAAGTGTTCCACTTTACTCCGAAACTGGCACTTAAGTGTACATTTCCGAAGTTATGGCACTTAAGTGTCCCTTCGTGCCAAGTTATGGCACTTGGGCTGTTCTTCTGCCTCTTGTAAAATATGAGCTTTAATTTCAAGAAAACATTATTTCTCAATGAAAACAAAATACATAGATAAACTTTTCATATTATATCATAAGTGAAGTCTTCTTTTTGGGAGATTTTATGGTCACGAACTGGAGCATCAAATATATTCATGGTTCATATTGTTACCGGGATGGCCATGCCCTTTCCGAATAGCGATATTGATATGATTTTTCTAATTCAAGTACTCTCACTATCTAGGTCACTAGAATTGACTATCCAATCAACCCACCTCATACTTATTAAATTAAGAGATATTACATGAACATGGTGCCGTATATTCTTTGAGTTAATATAGGCATTTAGGTTCATAGAGACTAGTAGGGCAAGTAGAGGTTTAATTTTTTTGATCAGTTATGGACAATGTTGCACCTCATAGATATAAAGCATATATAACTACAGAAGACTGTTACCTTCACCCAACTATTTCTTTAAACGTACCATCACTGAAATCGCTGATCAACTAACCCATTGCTTCTAACAACTGCTTAAGAAAACAAGACTTTGGGAATGACTAGAACACAGTTTGTCATATTTACCCAAGTCTGTGCAATGAACCATGATGAATTCCATTGATCAAGAAAGTGAAAAAAGAAAATGGAGAAGCCCATGCAATTAAACGAGCGAACCAAAAATCGAGAAATTGATTCATGTACGATGCAGTTCTGCTAGAAGAATACACATTAATTCATATTTATATCACTGAGGTGCATCAAACTCTTGGAAGTATAAGAAAGTTGTCCGGATTATGTCCATAGCCTTCAAGATTGGAGTGTGTGAACACCTCATTTGAACTTCCACCAAAGGCGGCGGAGTTGTTTGGCGAAGTTAAGAAACCGTTATGGTCACCATCGCTGATACAATACTCGAAGAGAGTAATAAGTTTGCAGGGATTTGTGTTGGGATTAAAAAAATTAATGACAACTTCGAAAATTTGGAACGAGGCACAAATGATGACCAGAGGAAGAACTAATTGAAAATGCAAATGCTTTTTTGCTTTTATGTGACTACAAATCTGAAGTCCACGGTCTTTCAAAGTGGTTGGACATGTTTATGGCTTGACAAACATTAAGTGAAATAATAGAAGTCCACAGAGCAGAAGAAAAAACACACAAACAATAAATGAGACAAAGACATGTGGTCTCTGGTCCTTCTGACAAAGAGCAAACCTTATGTTCTTTGACTAAGAAAAACAAACAAGGCCTCCTCTTTCCGTATGAAAGCAATTACTTCTCGTTAAATCATAGCCCATTAAATCATAGCCCACCATAAATGATGCTGATTTCCTTCTGTTTTCAATTTTCTGACGCTCACGATAAATCAAGGTATTTTAAAGAATACTACCAACCAAATCTAGAGTTCAGAAACCAACATGCTCAAATCTTCAACAATCAATTTCATATTATTTTAACAATTCGATCCACAACCCTACAGATTGGAGCCCGTGGGTGGATTCCACGAAATTCCACACCGGCGGCTGACTTCTCTGGCGAAGTCAAGAAACCATCCTGATCGCTGTCTCAAACGCAATCCTCAAAGAGAGCCAAAAGTGCAGGGCAACAAGCTTCGAAACTCTCAAATTCGTTGCTCAGAACTTTAGAATCACAACCCAGAACAACTACCAGCGCCAACCTTAACCGACGAATTGTTCTCCAAATCCTCCAATTTTTTGTGCATTCAATCACGAGTAGCCCCGCATTTCAATTGTTGAAATGCCTTGACTAGAGGGTGATTGCTTACCTCTGAAGTATTTAGTCTACTTGGTTGTCCTAATTATTTTTGTTATGTTAAGCCAGGTTTACCGTGGTGCTCTGCCCTTATTAGCGCTAACAGCGGTGCAAGCTAGCTTCGCCCTTATGCCATCTGATGTTCTATCAGTGCAACGTTCGCATATTTTTCACGGCTTCGAAATTCTTTTTCCAGTTTCCTTACTTGTACATGACTGCTGAAACCAGAAACCTTTATTGTACAGGACCGGCCTTCAACCAAGGGCCACGCAGCCCCTGGTGGGGATAGTCCTTGGGTTACCTGTTTCAAGTGGTGCACGAGATCCTGATTGCGAAAGATTTGCCAATTACTTAGCAGGAGTTTCTCTTAGAGTTGGATGAATTTTAAATGTCATCATGTCCAGCCTTCAAGTAGATGCTGCCTTCTGTACGAAAACATGTATCATAAAGTGAGTCATTTCTTGGACTTTACCCAGCAAACCATGACTTCTAGAACTTGAAAGCGTGAGCCGCCTCATGCCCAATAAACCAACTTAATTCTCGGTTTGTGGATCGCTGACATGGCCTTAATGACTTTGGCTTGGCAGGCTAACATGGAAAAAATTAACTTCTAGCCCCAGTAGACCTATGTTTGCTAAATTTCCTGACAGATCATTCTTTTTATATTATCTGCTGTTAATAATCTTATTCCAGTTGAGGCTTACACTATTCTGTTCCCGTACTAAAACTGAGCATATGCTTGCCTTTACTATACCAACATCAAATTATCATCCTTTATTAAACTCATTACTGCCGAGGAGTTTATTCTCTGAAACTTGTTATAACAACCTCAAACAACCTAAATAAACAAGACAATGGTCAATTCTTCAATCAGCCATACCCACAAACAACGAGAAGGTTTTTTGTGTGTTAGATGCATAACATGACAGTGACATGTGGTGTAGCAAGCCAATAAAAAGTGAGCAAAATACATGCAGCATCAAGTAATAAGATTAATAGACTACGGGCAATGATTATTGGTCGGTTACATATACAATACTTTTTCATGGACGAGGAACATTTTGATGTCTCATCTTATGACAAAATAACAAGGATCGTACATGAAGTCAGGAAGTTGCTACATCATGAGTTTCACAATGAACCAGACTTACAAATAGCACATTAGACTTCAATCTTAATCAAGCAAAGATCAGGAGGCATATCGATCTCCCTAGTTAGCTTGAAGACTTTGTGAGCTGTCAAATGCATATGGGACAACTTGATGAATTTATGGTTGGAATGGCCTCTACATGGGATACGTCAGGACGTTCTCACCCAATCAAAAGTAACTGGGCAAGAACATGTTTCAAACTGATTTTGCCAAATCAACTCTCTCATCTTGCCTGATATCCTCTCATCTGCCATCAGAAATATAACAACTAGCTTGTAAGTATATATTAGATCATATACAGATGCCCAAATGGGACACATCCACCTGAAGATAGAGCTTAACTCCGAAGAAAGATCGCTATTTCCATTGAGGGGCCCTTTCTTTTCTTAGTTTCATGATTCCCAGTTAATCTTAATCGCAGTCAAACTGTTTGCATATGTATCCAGGTAAGCGTAGGCATTTACAAAGGGTACATCATCGAACATAATACTCCTGGGTATACACACACACGATTTTGGTCCTCCCACTCCATGATACATGAAAAGATAGATCAAGCCATGCAACAAAGGATATCAAGCGACTGCTGCTATTATCAGGATGACATGGAGGTAGTTCTACCAAAATTTTCACAAATTTCAGTTATTAGCCAAATATAGGGAAAAGTACCAAGAAGGCCTAAATCTATTACATTGATACCAATTCAGTAATAAACCTTTTAATTGCACCAATTTAGTCATAAACCTTTCTTATTAGTACCAATTCAGTTTATCTGGCCAATTTAGATTGGAAATCGCTGAGGTGGATACCGACGGTCCTACGTGGCATGGCCAGCGTTAACATAGACATTTTTAAATAATTTTTAATTTTTTTGGAAAATTTTCTTATTATTATTATTATTATTATTATTATTATTATTATTATTATTATTATTATTATTATTATTATTATTATTATTTTTATGTTCTTTTTCCTTTGCCTTGTGGCTAGTACTAGCCATGGCTAGCCACCGGCCACAGTCGAGGGCCGGCGAGGGCACGACCCTCGCGGCCTAGGTGAGGGCCTGTGTGGCACCCCAATCCAATAGGATCGCCACAGTGTGCTTTCCACTCTGATACCTTGACTTGAAGGTCTATAAATCTTGTGAGTTTGTTATTTACTTTTAACGGTCCCGGCGCAACGTAAGGGGTATAGCGGAAGCAATTTCACATCTCCCCAACTCAAATATTAGAAATGATGCACACTTACTAGACATTTTCATAAGATAAACCGAGCACTTTTATTTACATACTTGATGGACAACAAGAGTTGGTATAACAAAAGGCCAAGGCTTTTCTAAAACTTGGCTATAACCAAAAGTGTCCAACTCTACATCAGCCATAAACATCAGTCCATCATTTAGTGCCGGCAGTCCAAAAAAAAAAGGTCCATCAGCTACCCATCGCCCGAGGTCAATCACACCCAGCTCGGTCCATTGGTTGGCGGCGGCGGCAGCATCCCCAACATAATCCCATCGCGGCGAACGTGCACAGATAGGAACTCCTGCACCACAGGGCCTCCAGGTAGGCCCGCATCATACATGACTAGTACACGAACGCGAACGAACACCAGCCCCCACACACCAACACAAATGTGCTCTGAACACGAGCACTCGACATCGACTGGTACGCCATAAAAGGTGCCACGAGAGACAGGTAGCAAAGGCATCTTTATCTGAAATGTTAGTCCCCAAAAGGGGCGAGAACAACCACTCAGCAGCAAAAGATTCAACAAGCTATATCAAGCATAACAGTCCGCAACTAACTTTATACCAGATAGACAATGCAGGAATTCAAGGGATAATAGACATCAATGTTATGGAAATTATTCAATATTAAGACAATTGCAACTCCATAAGAATCATGCGCCACATAATCAAATCACATATAATTTATTTAGCCTTCGAAAGATTTCATTTCCTAGAGGACCAATGTTTGCGTCCCTCCAGGCATTCGCATCCACCCTGGCATTGCGAAAGCCTACGGCATTTAGCCACTAAGGCCACCGAGCATCCAGAGCATATCACGCCTCCAGGCATCTCGTACCCCACCTGGCATCACGAGGAAAACCTCCGAAGCTCACCATGAGGTTGGTTGCTCGGCCATCCGGGTTTACGTACCGACAAGCATACAACCGGGCATCCCGAAGCTCCCGGGGCATACCTCCAGCATTTAGCCTCTTAGGGCCACTGGGCATCCACAAGGCATCGACTCTTTCGATCCTTTGGACCTCCCGACTCCCGGGGCATCATTAACCCGAGGGTTCCATGGTAACTATTTGCATTTTAATTCACACAAGCACCTCATATATCAAACAAGATATCTCATGGACCTTTTATCAATCACAAGATTCCACCATCAGCATCATCAAGTCACACAGCAATTCGAAACTACACTTCTTATAGGACAATTTTGTAGAAACTTCAAAGCAACAGTTTAATTTCTACAATCACGCAGCTCTGGTAACAATTCCAAATTAATTACTAAACGGGCTCAGAAAATTATGAAATTTTGACACATTATCAATGAGACCTAGAAGAACATATCTTAAGAAGGCCGCTAGGTCAGATTCCTTATTTACCAAGGGTAAAATCTCGATTTTCTTCCTAACTATCATTCTGTAAAATTCCAGATTTGGTGTTTTCATAGGGAAAATAATTTCGAGGGACATTCCTTGTTATTTTATTCTGAATTTTTGATATGTTGTTCATGAGAATGTGCCCTAAAACTTTCATCAAGAAGTCGAAGTCGAATTGTGGCCAGATAATTACAGAAAAATCAAAAAGTCGCCAAGGGTCACACTGTTCTTCACAAAACAGTCCACTAATCCAGCAAGAACTCTTCCTATACCTTAAATTTCGACCTCCAGCATTTATATTCAATGCATATACATACATTGCACCACATCACAGCATGATCATCTCCGAAATTCTCCATATTCAGATTCCTAAATTGTTTTGTTCCATTTGCAAATTCGAAATCCGCCACACACACTTCATCCTCACCTAGTTTTCTTGATCTAACACCCTCCTGTACATCCAAAACTCCACATGCAGCTCTAGTACTTCATCTTCCTCAAATATTCCACTTCTTTTCTAGGCAAGACAGCATGCAACAACATAGATGGAAGAACATTTGCTTGCCTTAAGCTCTTTCGCTCGGTGGCTGTCCAAAAATGGAGGTTCGGGGGTCGCGGCTTGGCCGATCGGCGACAGGGACCGGCGGCGTCGACGGCGGCAGCTCAGACGTGGCGGGGGTGATCCTTCCTTCTCCTCCCTCGCTGCCCGCACTCACACTCGATCTCTCTCCCTCTCACTTGCTCGGTTTCACTAAGCTCTCTCGGTTTCTCTCTCTTCCCCTCACTTCCGAAAATCCCCCCTCCTCTTTTCTTGCCCTTTGATTAACATTAAACTTCCATTTTTGCATGAAATGGACAAGTGGCTAATGGGAAGGGACAAATGTTTGATTGGCATGCTCCCCCTCCTCCCCTTCTTGGTTCGGTCGACACCCATGGGGGTGTCTTTGGGCTTGCTTGGGCCCGAATTCTTGGGCCCAAGAGTCCTTAAAATAAGGCCCAAATTCCTTTTTTATTTTATTTTATAATTATTAAGCATTTTATTTCTATCGAATTAAATTTAAAATCCAAGATTAAATTGCTTTATATACAAGGATATGCATATACCCTCCAAATTCTTGTGAGCCGTCCAATATCCTCAAGTTCCAATTTCTTTAATTTCAGCACAAATAATTCTTATGCAAAACCGAATCCCATCCTCTAGATTCAAAAGATAAAATTGAAATATTAATCCAAACGAACAAATATAAATTGATGCCTGTAAAATAAAAACAAAGCCACAGTTCGGTGACTGTCACCTATCTGAGGGTCATCTAAAATTTTGGATGCCACAGCTTGACCCCCGCGGCTTGGGCGAGGGCAGCCCTTATGGCCTCCAGCGAGGGCTCGACCCCTGTTGCCCTCATTGAGTTTGGTGAGGGCTCAACCCTTGTGGCCTAGGTGAGGGCGGCCCTCGTGGTGTTCAGCGAGGGCTTGACCCTCGCGATGCCCTTGCTGGGCCTTGGTCGTGGCCGCTCACTAGCCATGGCTGGGACTGGCCACAGTGCAAAGGAGAAAGAATAGGGGAAAAAGGAAGAAGGAAAAATAAGAAAAGAAGGAAAAACATTAAAAAATTATTTAAAAATATCCACATCAATGCTGGTTGTATAACGTAGGACGATTGGCGTCCACGTTAGTGATTTTCGATCTAAATTAAACGGATTGACTGAATTGATATCAATGGAAAAATATTTAGGACTAAATTGGTCAAATTGAAAAGTTTAGGACTGAATTGATATCGATATAATAGGTTTAAAACTTTTTTTTGCTACTTTTCCTGTAAAAACAAGAGAAACTCCTCACCACGAGATCATGACAAATGGAAAAGTAATTTTTAACAAGTGGGACATATTGTACCAGAATGATTCGTGTAAGTGATGTAAACGATGCAATAATTATAAGATGTTTTACACACAATGTCACAGCCGTCGTTAAGTTATGGGGACTTTTACATGGACGTCTTTGTTGAACAAAATTTCTATTAACTGTGATTAAGTTATTGCTAGAACTATTGTTTCACAAGCACAGATGTGAGATCAGAACATGATTTGATCGGTCATAGAAACTTGAGGCCGGATAACAGCAAGATATTATAATCAGCAACGCATATGATTCTAGCTTTGTGAGGTCACGGCAGAGTCCTTGGTTGATGGGGATACACTCTCTTTTGGAACTTGCACATTCAGATTTGGAGCTTCAGCCATCTGACCATCTGATGTAGCCCAAAGGTCGGCTACTCAAACAATAGGATTGGGAGAACTTAGTCACGAAATCGAATAGAAATTCCTGTTCTGCTCAAGCTTAGGAAAATGTGCATAACTTTGTCAATTAAGATCAGATTGACTTGATTCCAAAACCAAACGAACGGAGAATCTGGAATCTACAATTTTGGTGTTTTAAGTTTTATCATATAAGCATATAGACTTGTTGAATTTCGATGGAAGTGGGCGAAACGGGAATGGATAGAATGAAGAAAGGATAGAAATTTCAATGGTTGCTCTTCTAGGCCTCCAAGGAAGTTGAAATGACATCAATTCATCCAGATTGATGGTTGCAACTCTTCAAGGATGCAGGCTTTAAAAGCCCCAACTCTTCAAGGACGGAGTGAAAACTTTTCTAGGTTTTCAAGGGGGTTTGAACTCTTCAAGGTTCAAGATAATTGCATTAAGCAAGTTTTCATTAATCAAATTGGGTCTCCCATTTACAAAGGTTTGACGACCTTTTATAAAAGAAGAGCAAGAGATTAAAGTCAAGCTTAGAAACTATAAATTACATTAGAAACTAGAAGTTATTAAATGTAAAATATTTCCAATACTTGTGGTTCTCCCAAAGAGTCTTGATGCAGTTTCGATGAATGGGAAATGACAATTCTTTATGATAAAGTCAAAGATGAGGCTTTATTGATGAGGGAGTTTTTGATGAGAGTGTTGTCGATCTCGAATGCGCGCCGATCTTCTTGGTTGATAGAGTTGATTTTGAGTATGGGCTGCATCATCATCTTTGGTATTCATAGAAGCCGGCAGTGATGATTTATGGCTTGCAAGAACCTGAGGAGAATGACAAATATCAAAATATGCAGGCAGATAATCCCATAATGCACACGATACATATTTGCATTCAAACCACAGAAAATGATCACATGATCAATATCACATTGTAATGACTACGAACACCCAAAAAGAGCACAAAACACAAAAATACATTTTGCATAGAATAGCCAAATCCTGTTTGGGAGGCCAATTTTTTGTTCCGTTGCTCTTCTTCTGTCTCTTCCAGCAACAATATCACATACCGGAGGTCTGGAATGTTTGAATTAGGGGTCTGCTCCCTACTACCACGTCTGAATTTTGGTCCAACTTTCTTGTTAGAGCAATTAAATATTAAACTACTCTTGCATCTAAAACTCAAGTTTTTAGAATAGTTAGCAAGGGTTCTACAAATTTCACATGGTACTAGAGCTGGAACTTCTAGATTCAAATTTTTTAATGTCCCTATTTGTCTCCCCAATTACATATCCTTTTCGGTAACAATGTGAACATTATCTTTCAAACGTGAAATTGTAAGGTACTTTCACATGTTCCTTTTCTATAAAGTCAGAACTTCCAATACTAAATTCAACAAATTTAGATTAGCTACCGCCAAGTCAAAACACTATAGCAAACGTTGGAACTGCAGGGTTGGTTGACCTTGTCTAGGCCAGAGCCGTCGGAAGGTTGTGCTACATTGGAAATAGGAACTGGACCAGGTTCTGCACGGGCCTCTTGGGAGGAGGCTTTTTTACCGTCCACATCATTAGCTTGCCTATCATTAACTCCAGGCACCTTTGACTCACTATCATAATCACCATGTGGCGGACCGCTACTTGAATTCCCTTGTGTTCTTTTCCTGCTAAAATAATAGAGAATTGGAATCGAACCAACATTTGTTAGGTAAAAATCAATTAGCTAAATGGTAAAATCAAAAGACTCAACCTGCTGGAGCTCAAACAGGGCATAGGGAGAGGGTTAGGCTCATTGGAAAATAGAATTCCACGGAGAGGTTTTCCGTCTATGACAGTTTCAATGGTGTATCTATTTCCAAAACATTCCGTCACCGTAGCCTGAAATGTTGGTATGCCTTGGACGGCTTTTGATTGTTTGAACGGATGACTGTGAGAACCTTCATTATTGTCCATAGCTACTTATGATTTGGCACACGAGCAATTCAAAAAAACAGTATCACGACCATAATCCCACAATTTCTAGAATAGTGAAAACTCTAGTGGGAGATCTATACCTATATATCATAGCAATGGAAAACATATAAAACAGGCACTTGGCTTATGCTTCATGGAATTTTAATTACTTGACAAAATCTACGGCCACGCGGAAATCTTTTAGACAATTTTGAAGAAAATTTCCTGAATATGGTGATTCGGTAATGAATATGGTGATTTTGTAGGTTCATAAAATAAAGACTTACATGGAAAGAAACCTACAATGAGATCGAATCCATTTACTTAAAGAAAATACATAAATTTGACCAAAATAGTAAATATGTAGCAAATAAGTAATTGTCAACTAAATCGTGGTACCCTAATGTTGAGCCTTAGTGCGACAGTAAAAAGGTTATTTCATTGTGACCCAACATCACGGGATGAGTCACCAAAATAGCCTCTCAAAAAACTAGAGGTATGGCTGCATACATGAACCCCTTCCTAGCCCCACGCATTGCGAGCGAGTCTTGTGCGCTAGAATGTCGACTTATATGTGAAGTCTTGGCTCTAACTTCAGGAAAAAAAAATATTTTTCAATGAAAACAAAACACGGGATAAATTTTTCATATTATATCATAAGTGAAGTCCTTGTCTTGGAAGATTTTTTGGTCAACCACAAATAAGTTCATGGTTCATATTATAACTAGAATGACCATTAAGGGTGTATAACCGGATCAAGTATCCTTGGGAACCGGACCGGCTCATCCAGAAAATAGGGTCAGGAACTGGTTTCCATTGAAACCGGTTCGGGAACCAGCTCCCAAAATTCGGAACCGATTTAAATCGGTCCGGGAACCGGGTTCGATTGATTACCCACCCAGGAACCAGTTCCCGGACCGGTTTGGGAACTGATTTGAGAACCGATTTTGTAAGTATAGATCAAAAACCCTATTTTCCCCCCTTATTTCTATTCTTACTCCCGCAATCACACGTCAGTTTTCCTTTTGGCTCTCTCAAACACGCATGGCACTCCTTCTTTGTCGTTCCTCTTCCTCACTTGCTTCCTTTCCTCATCAACTCCCTCTCACACCATCCGACGGATGGATGGTGTTCGTCACCACCAAATTCTTGTGTACCACATGGATTGGCTCGCCTAATTTCTATTTTGTAGATGGATTTATGTTTGCATAAATGAGTAACTTCATATAGTAGTTGTGAGAATAAGACTAATATTAGACCTATGTTTTTTGGTAAATTTTTGCCTTATGATTTTATTTATTATAATTAGCCATGTGGATCATTAATTTTTTGTTTAGTCGAAAAGTTTTTTTTTTGGTAAAAAACGAAAAGTTTATGTATTTATTTATTACAAGTGCTTAATGTTTTGATACAAATTATGAGGATTATGTTATTTTCTAGCGTATTAATATAAAATTGGAAGTCGTATATAATATCTTGAGATTGCAAAACAAGTTCCAATGGAAACATGGTTGACCCTGGAACCGGACTAGAAAAACATGGTGGGTCGGGTACAGGGTCCAATACAAATATGGTCGGGTACAGGGTCTAAAAAAGGGGAACCGGTTATAACAAGGTTGAGTATAGGGTCCAGGTCTAGACCCTACCCACCTTGGACCTGATCACCCCTAATGACCATGTCCTTTCTGAACTGCGATAGTGGCATGATCTTTCTAATTGAGGTAATCTATCCAGGTCCCATAATTGGCAACCTAGAATTGCCAATCCAATCAACCCTACCTCATAGTCATTCAATCAAGAGATATTACATGAACAAGATATTAAGCATATGTAACTACAAAAGATTGTTACCCCAGCTATCGCTTTGAAATGTACTATAAATCACAAATTAACTATTGTGGAAATAAGCGATCCGATAATAAAATAAACAGAACAAAAAATAAATAAATAGAACACTAAATTTATGTGGTTCGGTCAATATAACTTAAGTTCTCAACCATATTCAAGTTACTCAAACAAACTCAAGTTGCTCAAACAATCTCACTGTTTCTCTAAATCGAAAACATTCTCAGAGAAAAATGTAGACTTTGAAGGAAAACTAGAATCCCCATTACATAAACTCGACGACCCACCAGTGTCAAAGTCGTGAACTTGGTTGGTCTGGCAGTTGTCCTTGATGTAGCCCCCGAACACGTACAGAAACCTCCCGCCCTTGATGGCGTTGCAAGTATGGCCCCACCTCTTTCCGGGGCCACCCGCCTCCTCCCTTCCCGGCTCCGGCTGCTGGTGGGCTTGCGGCAACGGGACCCTCTCCCACCTCATTCTTCTCTTTTCCCGTGGACAAAAAAGAAATCAATCCACAACACAAGGCGCCAAGAAAGCGCAAGAGGGCAAAAGCCCTTCAAGAAAAGAGCAAAATTTCAAACTTTGAGAAGAGGACACGGGTTCAAAGGATCGAAGGGGTTTCTCTTTGGTGTCATGCACAGAGAGAGAGAGAGAGAGAGAGAGAGAAGAGAGAGAGAGCAACGAGACCGGAACAAGAACGTCGAGGAAGCAGCAAAAAGCTGTCCTTTCTGGGGGAAGCCGAGCGGAAAGGGTAGATTTTTTCGAGTGAATGCGAAGAGCTTATACCCTTTTCTCTTTCCCTATTTTCTCTGCCAAGAAGTTGTCCTGTAGAAGTGATAAGATATGTGATTATTTTTTTTTTTAATTTTCATGGGAGCTTATTTTAATCTGCCATCAGATTTTTGGGTTTTCCCAATATTATGAAGAATTTTCATAATACAAATAAGTTCAAGAAGGATCATACAAGGAAAGATTGCTGGGATATAAACTCATTTCAAGTTCGGCATGTCGAGCCAAATCTGACCAAAAAAATTATGTCATTTAATTTAACAATCATATTTTTCTAATACGATAACAGCAATAATATTTGAAGCTTGAAAATTTTGAATGAATTTTGCGAGTAATTAATTATTATTTAATTTTTTATGAATTGTGGGAGGATTCAAGTCTTGATTCATGCATAACTCATGTATAGATATAATTGGTTCGATGGACGCAAGAATTTCCGGACATATTTCGAAATGGTTTTCATAGAGGTAAAATTAAGGAGATCAAAGTCTGGCAAGAATATATATATATATTTTTTTCCTTTTTGACGCTTTACTCATTTTCCTGGAATATCGTGGTTAGCTGTTATATCTTAAAAGCTATATAACACACATCTCGCTAGCAGTCATAGGGATCCGCGGAGAAGGTTTCCATGGTCATGTGCCACCATAGGATGTCGGATCGCGTAAAGCAAAAAGTTAAAAAGGAAAAGAACAGAGTTCATTGGATGTAGCAGATGCAAGATTCAGTACATGGTCTTTTGACCCTTTGTATGGAGGCATAGAAGGTTATTCTTCTTCTTTGCCTTCAAACAAAGAGAGAAGCTCTTGACTGACAAGTTACAAAACCATGTTTGACTATTGATACCGAAAGACAGATTCACAAGTTTCCACAGACTAAGGATATGGTCGTGCTGGTTTACAAGCAACGCCGCTCATTTTCACGTGGTCTTTGAGGAAGAGAGTAAGCATGCTGCGACATAAAAGTTGACGTCCGAACCATGTATGTCATCTTCATGAAATGACCTCAGCTTTATAACTACTTGATTTTTCAATACCGTGGTGTGTCCACTCCATGATCAGTCCGTGAGAGACCAATGCGGTTCACAATTTCCGGCATAATGCATATGCTAGACGACTCTTGTCCAATGTCTTCGCTACGGAAAGTGAGTTAAGCCCCTTGTCGGAGCATTTTATTTATATTCATTGCAGATCAAGGAGTTAACTCATGACCAAGATTTTATCCTCAGCATATGGAAGGCCTGAAGTATGCACTTCAGCAAAAACATGTAGTTGATCACATAAAAATGTATAGAGTAGAAGAGCACATGAATTATCATGCATATATCAGTTGCAACAAGAAAAATTCCTCATGGGCGACGTATCATTATTATTGAGCAAGAGATGGGATAAACATCAAGTTAAATGAGCTTGAGCTTGAGCTTGAGCATGAGCTTGAGCTTGGTTATAGGATATCAATGAATTATCATTTATATTGTCGATAATTTTTCCTTATCCATAGATTTAATATATCACTCCTAGGTTTCTTGAAGGCTCCATGTCAGACATTCCTTGAGCCTGAATATTTTGAAGTGGTAAACAAGACATGTAAATGGCGGGTCATAGTAAAGTGTTCAGACTATTTTTGTGGAATCGGTTTACCTTTTATCAAGAATCCATGAAAGCTGGCATGCCATATTGAAAACCAAACCATGAACTTCCTCAACTAGATATCGCTTCAGTAGGAATTCCAATCCAAAGTCTCCCCTAATCTACCAATAAGTGGAATAGAAAAGCACATGGTTAACTGGAATGAAAATATGGAAGATGGTATCAGTTCATCAACCATGCACATCAAGCAACATCAGTAAGCATATTTTGTGCACTACACACCGATACACAAGACGAAAAGTTGCATAGCATTTAGAGTAGGTGATACTACCAAGCATATAAATTATCATCGCATGTAGACACCAGCTCCTAATGTTGTCCAGTGCTATCTGCTACAAAGAATCAATAGTTCGATTTGATTGAAGATTGATTGATGTTGGATTGAAAGATGAAAAACTGAATTATCTAAATTATCATGCTTGGGTATCGTCCTATGCTCCTTCACCTTTAGCTCGGCCTCAGTACATTAATGAATTGGTATTGATGGCCTCGCTGGCAACATAGATTTCTAGGATATCTTACATTGAAGTTGTTAATCATAAGATTGCAATTGGCAAATTGCTGTAGCGTAAAGACGCGAAATTCAAAATGATGAGGCCCATAACCACATTTTCAAGAGGTAGCCTTCTGAACCATGATTTCCTACAAGTAGGAAGATAATTAGAACTTCCCTTCAAAAATTAGGGCCTCAGTCACATGAGATCACCGCAAGACATGCCTTGATTCTATAAAATATACTTCACCTAGCTGATTTGGTTAGGTCAGGTTCGGCCGAGTCAGGTAAGGCCTCCATAGAATGGCACTTGCGCAAGCTGGCTCTTCAGGTATTTTATTGGTTAAAGGAATTACTACTTCTTTTCCTTACATTTACAGTATCTTTATAATTTTGATGCTGAGAGGAGGAGCCACTAACCAAAAAGTGCAAAAGAAGCTGATGGCCAAACTTAAATGGCACACAAGTAAAAAAAAAAAAATTTCAAAGTAAAGTGTCACATTTTTCTGACATTTCCGCAAGTAGTTGCTACGTTGACGGCAGAGAGAAATATTGTTATCTGCAGATCTGGTTCTTATCACCTTACTGTTCAATTAAAGATTGATCTTCTCGTGTATAAAGTTCTATCTCCTGCCCCACTTCATAGCTGCATCTTCCCAAGTCAATTTACCGTACCAAGGTGGTAGGTCCTGATTTCGTGCTTCAACTGTACCTGACATTTTACCTTCATATGCCCTCTCCCATGACAGTTTTTTAACACGTGTTAGCAACGTATTTTGTCTCCGTGATGCTCAGGCAAAACCATTTTCCTAAAAAAGAGAAATTCAATGCCTTTGAGTAGAGAAGAATAGGGATAAAAAGAAGCTGACTTGTCCTTCTCGGCAAGAATGTGAATGTTATCCTTCAAATGTGAGATTGTAACGTACTTTCACAATTTCCTTTCTTATGGCGAAAGCCACAAACTACAATTTTCAAAATTAGAACACCACAGCCAGATAGCATGCTTCTCCAGCTAGGCAAGTTGCGGTCCATCAGATGATTTGGTATAACCTTGAGCACAACTCTAATCATGTCGATCTCCACATGAATACATGACAATCATACAAACATTCATTAAATGGAGAAGTGATATAAATTGATTCCAAATATGAAAATTTTCTTATAAGGCTGCATTTGTTTCTCGGAAAACAAATAATCTAAGAAATATTTGCTAAAAAAATGATTATTTATATTGCTTATAAAAATGAATGAATGAAAAATATCTCTATCCTTTACGGAAATGTTTTGATATAAAATGTCGAAGATAACAAAAACATTATTATTAACTGATTTTTTACAAATGATATAAGCATTATTTTCAGAAAAATGTTTTCCAAATCATTTGTTTTGTGTGAAATAAAAGGAGCCTAAACTTAGATATCTCTATTCCTTTCTTTTTCTTTTTCCTTAAATTATAAAGAAATTTTTCTAGAAATTGACTGCGCAAGTACATCAGGAATGTAAAAAGAACAGATCAAAACTGAAAAGGGAACAATAAGAACTCCTCAAAAAACTGGAAAGATTAGAGCAATCACTGCATGAACGTTTAAAAGCTCCTAAAACAAAGAATAAAAGTTATATTTTGTGCGGATTTCCAGCCTATTAAAAGTTAGAATTGTGATGGTAGTCCAAGATAGCGTTGGAATTGCAAGGATGACTGACCTTGTTCAGGTCAGAGCCATCAGAAGGTTGGTTTACATTCGACACAGGAACTGGATCAGCAGGTTCTGCATAGGGCTCCAGCGAAGAGGCTTCTTTTCCATGCACATCATCAGCTTGTCCATCATCAACTGAGTCCGGCTGCATAACTCTAAAAGCATTTGGCTCACTGTTATAATCACCGTCGGCATACTAGTACTTGAATCCCCATAAGTTCTTTTTCTGCTACAAGAATAGAGAATCGGAATCAGATCAACGTTTGTTAAGTAAAACCGATCAGGTAAATGGGGGAAAAAAAAGAAGACTCACCTCTTTAGCTCAAAAAAGGCCTGGAGAGCGCTAGGACAGTTTCATTGGTGTATAGATCACCAAAATTCTCCATCACTCTCGCCTGAAATATTGATTTACCTCGGATGGCTTTTGATGGTGTGAATGACAACTATGAGAAGCAACATTAGATTCCATAGCTACTTTTGATTTGGCACATACAAGCAATTCAAAAACACAATATCAGGACCATAATTCTATGATTCGGAAGAAGTTGTTTGGGCAAAAGCTCTTCGAGATGGACAAATATTTCAAGCAAGAGTGACAGAGAATTTTTGGTTGTCATACAAGGTATTCAAAATAATCATATCACAATAATAACCCCGCAATTAAAATGAGTGAAAACTTTTTGGGGAGACCTATAGCTATATATAATATGAAGGGAAAACATGAAAAATAGGTACTTGACTTCTTAATTAATTGACAATATCTTCCGCCACCGGAAATCTCTTTAGACGATTCTGAAGAAAATTTTCTGATTTTGTATTGATTATGGCGATTCAGTATTGAATATGGTGATTTTGTCAATTTATAAAATAAATATTCACATGGAAAGAAACGTAAAATAAGATCGAATCCATTTACTTAGAGTAAATACACAGATCTGACCTCAAAGTAGGACATCACCTACATTATGATATCTAAAGGTTGAGCCTTAGTGTAATGGTAAAAGGTTACTCTATTGTGAGATAAGGTCATGGGTCCAAGTCATGAAAATAGCCTCTCTAGAAACTAGGGACATGATTATATACATGAACCCCCTCCTAGGCCCACACAGTACAGATGAGTATTGTGCACTAGGATGCCGTTTTATCACGTAAGGTCTGAGCTTTAACTTCAAGAAAACATTATTTTTCAATGAAAACAGAACACGACGTAATTTTTTCATATTATATCATAAACAAAGGCCTTTTTTTGGTGAGATTTTATGGTAAAAAATTGGAACGACAAATAAATTTATGGTTCATATTGTCAAAATCGAAAACATCAGGATAAAGTGCAAAAGAAGCTGATGGCAAGACACATGTGGCACACAAGTCAAATACATTAGAAGTCGGATGTCACATTTTTCTGACATTTCCACTCGTCGTTGCTACATTGACAGTGGAAAGAAAAATAGTGATATGCAGATCTGGTTCTTATCCACTTAACTGTTTAAACAAAGATTGATCTTCTTGTCTACATCGTTCTTTCTCCAGCTCCACTTCATTTCTGCATCTTCCCAAGTCACTTTCCATGTACCAAGCTGGCAGGTCCTGATTTTGTTATTTAGCTGTACTCGAAATTTTACCTTCATATATCCTCTCTCTACAAAGAACGGCCACTTTCCAGGAGTCTTTGTATTGTGTCGGACACTTCGACACGTGTCTGACACTCTTCGACACTCTCAGATACTTTCCGACACTCGGTCAACACATGTCGAAAAATCCGACACCTGGTCAACTTTCTCGACACTCTCCGACACTTGAGTTGGAATTCTGACATACGAGTTTCCGATATCGAGGTCAATTTTAAAAATTCAATAAATGAAAGGTCAAAATATATATATATATATATATATATATATATATATGTGAAAAAATAAAACACAATAATAAAAATAATAAATGGTGAAAAAAGAAATACCTAGTTTTCTCCTCTTTTCTCGACTCACACTTCCCGTGATATATAATCCACCCCTTAAGTTTTTTTTTTCTCCTCTTCCAACATATCTAACACGTGAGTTCAAAATATGGATCGCTTGTTTTTTCTCCAACTTTTATAAATTATTGAAATAGAGTTGAATTTATCAAATTGAAACAATGAATGATATTAATAAATGGCGGATTAATGTTTTTAATATGTATTTATTCTAGGCTTTTAAAATTATTTATTTATTTATGAATTTGATTCAAATTAATTTAAAATGATAATTTATTATATAAAAATATATATTTAATATACAACGTGTCCCAACGTGTCGGAATTCTTTGTTTTTTGAAAAATGATGTGTCGGCATGTTGTATCGTATCGTGTCGTATCGTATATTGCATGTGAGTGTTTGTACTATTTAGCCCTCTCCCATGATAATGTTTTTTAACATATATGTTAGCGACATTCCTTACCTCCACGCTGCTTAAACAAAACCATTTTTCTTTAAAAAAAAAATGAAATTCATGGCCTTTGAGTAGAGAAGAATAGGGAAAAAGAAGAAGCTGACCTGTCCTTTCTCGTAAGAATGTGAATATTATCCTTCAAATATGAGATTGTAACGTACTTTCACAATTTCCTTTCTTATTGCTTCTCCACACCATTTTTCTTAAAAAAGAGACTCACCTTTCAACAACAGAAGGGGCCAGAAGGGTTCATTTTTCTTTTCCATGCACATTATCAGCTTCTCCATCATCAACTCAGTCCAGCTGGATAACTCTAGAAGACTCACTGCTATAATCACCATTTGGCATACCACTACTTAAATCCCCATGAGTTCTTTTCCTCCTCCAAGAATAGAAAATCAGAACAAGAGTAACCTCTGTTAAGTAAAACCGATCAGCTGAATGGAAAAAACAGAAGACTCACCTCCTGGAGCTCGAAAAGGGTATAGGTTGAGTGCTAGGACAGTTTCTACAGTGTATTAATCACCAAAATTCTCCGTCACTCTTGCCTGAAATATTGATTTGCAATGGATGGCTTCTAATAAGGCGAATGATAACTATGAGAACCACCATTAGATTCGATAGCTACTTTTGATTTGGCACATACAAGCAATTGAAAAAAAACAGTATTAGGACCATAATTCTATAATTTGAAAAAAAGTTGTTTGGGGCAATTTATAATCTGTGGACTTTGATGTAGGTGGTTATAGTTATCAATTCACACAACCAGAAGCTCTCCGAGATAGACATATATTTCAAGCAAGAGCGACAGAGAATTTTTGGTGATCATAAAAGGATTCCAAATAGCAGTATCATGACCATAACGGCATGACTTTTAGATAGGTCAAAACTCCACGGGGAGACCTATAGCTATGTATAATAGCAAGGGAAAACATGTAACACATGCACTTGGCTTCTGCTTTGAACTTTAATTACTCAGACAAAATCTTTGGCCACACGGAAATCTCTCTAGATGATTTTGAAGAAAATTTTCTGATTTTGTATTGAATATGGTGATTTAGTATTGAATATGGTGATTTTGTCGGTTTATAATATAAAGCTTTACATTGAAAAAAACCTCAAATAAGATCGAATCCATTTGCTTAGAGTAAATAGTAGATCCGACAAAAGTAAATAACTAGCAAATATGTAGACGTCACCTAGATTATGATACCCTAAGGGTAAGCCTTTGTGCAATAGTAAAATGTTACTCTATTGTGATTAAGCTTACGGGTCTAAATCACAAAAATAGCTCTCTAGAAACTAGGGGCATGACTGTATACATGAACCCTTCCGATGGAGGAGTGTTGTGCGGTAGGATGCCATTTTGTCTTGTAAAAGAGTTTGGGACACCTGGAGTGCCATAACTTGGCACGGAGAGACACTTAAGTGCTATAACTTCGGAAATGTACACTTAAGTGCCAGTTTCGGAGTAAAGTGAAACACTTAAGTGTCACTTCGGCCAAATGGCTGACGTGGTAATTTTCCGGTGAGTTGGGTGCAAAACGGTGTTGTTTTGCATGCCGACGTGGCGAGAAAATGCAAAAATGACGTCGTTTTGTGTCGATGTGTAAATAATTAATATAAAAATTACTTAAATTAAATTAAATTTATTTTATTTAAAATATTCTAAAAAAAACTTAAAAATAAAAAACTTAAAAAATAAAAAAACTTAAAATTAAACAAAACTTAAAATAAAAAAAACTTAAAATTTAAAAAACTTAAAATTAAAAAAAATTAAAATTTAAAAAACTTAAAATTTAAAAAACTTAAAATTTAAAAAAAATTAAAATTTAAGAAACTTAAAATTTAAAAAACATAAAATTTTAAAAAATTAAAATTTTAAAAAATTAAAATTTAAAAATAAAAAAATCTAAAAAACTTCCATATTTAAATTTTAAGTTTTTTTTTTAATTTTTAAGTTTTTTTAATTTTAAGTTTTTAAATTTTAAGTTTTGTAAATTTTAAGTTTTGTAAATTTTAAGTTTTGTAAATTTTAAGTTTTTTAAATTTTAAGTTTTTTAATTTTAAGTTTTTTAATTTTTAGAATATTTTAAATAAAATTAAGTTTAAATTTAATTTAATTAATTTTAATATTAATTATTTATACATCGACACAAAACGACGTCGTTTTTGCATTTTCTTGCCACGTCAGCATGCAAAACGATACCGTTTTGCACCCAACTCGCCGGAATATTGCCACGTTAGCCATTTGGCCGGATTTTTGCCGGAGTGGCACTTAAGTGTTCTACTTTACTCCGAAACTGGCACTTAAGTGTACATTTCCGAAGTTATGACACTTAAGTGTCTCTCCGTGCCAAGTTATGGCACTTGGGCTGTTCTTCTGCCTTTTGTAAAATATGAGCTTTAATTTCAAGAAAACATTATTTCTCAATGAAAACAAAAGACATAGATAAACTTTTCATATTATATCATAAGTGAAGTCTTCTTTTTGGGAGATTTTATGGTCACAAACTGGAGCATCAAATATATTCATGGTTCATATTGTTACCGGGATGGCCATGCCCTTTCCGAACAGCGATATTGATATGATTTTTCTAATTCAAGTACTCTCACTATCTAGGTCACTAGAATTGACTATCCAATCAACCCACCTCATACTTATTAAATTCAGAGATATTACATGAACATGGTGCCGTATATTCTTTGAGTTAATATAGGCATTCGGGTTCATAGAGACTAGTAGGGCAAGTAGAGGTTTAATTTTTTTTGATCAGTTATGGACAATGTTGCACCTCATAGATATAAAGCATATATAACTACAGAAGACTGTTACCTTCACCCAACTATTTCTTTAAACGTAACATCACCGAAATCGCTGATCAACTAACCCATTGCTTCTAACAGTTGCTTAAGAAAACAAGACTTTGGGAATGACTAGAACACAGTTTGTCATATTTAAACAAGTCTGTTCAATGAACCATGATGAATTCCATTGATCAAGAAAGTGAAAAAAGAAAATGGAGAAGCCCATGCAATTAAACGAGTGAACCAAAAATTGAGAAATTGATTCCTGTACGATGCAGTTCTACTAGAAGAATACACATTTATTCATATTTATATCACTGAGGTGCATCAAACTCTTGGAAGTATAAGAAAGTCGTCCGGATTATGTCCATAGCCTTCAAGATCGGTGTGTGTGAACACCTCATTTGAACTTCCACCAAAGGCGGCGGAGTTGTTTGGCGAAGTTAAGAAACCGTTATGGTCACCATCGCTGATACAATACTCAAAGAGAGTAATAAGTTTGCAGGGATTTGTGTTGGGATTAAAAAAATTAATGACAACTTCGAAAATTTGGAACGAGGCACAAATGATGACCAGAGGAAGAACTAATTGAAAATGCAAATGCTTTTTTGCTTTTATGTGACTACAAATCTGAAGTCCACGGTCTTTCAAAGTGGTTGGACATGTTTATGGCTTGACAAACATTAAGTGAAATAATAGAAGTCCACAGAGCAGAAGAAAAAACACACAAACAATAAATGAGACAAAGACATGTGGTCTCTGGTCCTTCTGACAAAGAGGAAACCTTATGTTCTTTGACTAAGAAAAACAAACAAGGCCTCCTCTTTCCGTATGAAAGCAATTACTTCTCGTTAAATCATAGCCCATTAAATCATAGCCCACCATAAATGATGCTGATTTCCTTCTGTTTTCAATTTTCTGACGCTCACGATAAATCAAGGTATTTTAAAGAATACTACCAACCAAATCTAGAGTTCAGAAACCAACATGCTCAAATCTTCAACAATCAATTTCATATTATTTTAACAATTCGATCCACAACCCTACAGATTGGAGCCCGTGGGTGGATTCCACGAATTCCACACCGGCGGCTGACTTCTCTGGCGAAGTCAAGAAACCATCCTGATCGCTGTCTCAAACGCAATCCTCAAAGAGAGCCAAAAGTGCAGGGCAACAAGCTTCGAAACTCTCAAATTCGTTGCTCAGAACTTTAGAATCACAACCCAGAACAACTACCAGCGCCAACCTTAATCGACGAATTGTTCTCCAAATCCTCCAATTTTTTGTGCATTCAATCACGAGTAGCCCCGCATTTCAATTGTTGAAATGCCTTGACTAGAGGGTGATTGCTTACCTCTGAAGTATTTAGTCTACTTGGTTGTCCTAATTATTTTTGTTATGTTAAGCCAGGTTTACCGTGGTGCTCTGCCCTTATTAGCGCTAACAGCGGTGCAAGCTAGCTTCGCCCTTATGCCATCTGATGTTCTATCAGTGCAACGTTCGCATATTTTTCACGGCTTCGAAATTCTTTTTCCAGTTTCCTTACTTGTACATGACTGCTGAAACCAGAAACCTTTATTGTACAGGACCGGCCTTCAACCAAGGGCCACGCAGCCCCTGGTGGGGGATAGTCCTTGGGTTACCTGTTTCAAGTGGTGCACGAGATCCTGATTGCGAAAGATTTGCCAATTACTTAGCAGGAGTTTCTCTTAGAGTTGGATGAATTTTTAATGTCATCATGTCCAGCCTTCAAGTAGATGCTGCCTTCTGTACGAAACATGTATCATAAAGTGAGTCATTTCTTGGACTTTACCCAGCAAACCATGACTTCTAGAACTTGAAAGCGTGAGCCGCTCATGCCCAATAAACCAACTTAATTCTCGGTTTGTGGATCGCTGACATGGCCTTAATGACTTTGGCTTGGTAGGCTAACATGGAAAAAATTAACTTCTAGTCCCAGTAGACCTATGTTTGCTAAATTTCCTGATAGAGCATTCTTTTTTATATTATCTGCTGTTAATAATCTTATTCCAGTTGAGGCTTACACTATTCTGTTCCCGTACTAAAACTGAGCATACGCTTGCCTTTACTATACCAACATCAAAATATCATCCTTTATTAAACTCATTACTGCCGAGGAGTTTATTCTCTGCGTGAAACTTGTTATAACAACCTCAAACAACCTAAATAAACAAGACAATGGTCAATTCTTCAATCAGCCATACCCACAAACAACGAGAAGGTATTTTGTGTGTTAGATGCATAACATGGCGGTGACATGTGGTGTAGCAAGCCAATCAAAAGTGAGCAAAATACATGCAGCATCAAGTAATGAGATTAATAGACTACGGGCAATGATTATTTGTTGGTTACATATACAATACTTTTTCATGGAGGAGGAAAATTTTGATGTCTCATCTTATGACAAAATAACAAGGATCGTACATGAAGTCAGGAAGTTGCTGCATCACGAGTTTCACAATGAGCCAGACTTACAAATAGCACATTAGACTTCAATCTTAATCAAGCAAAGATCAGGAGGCATATCGATCTCCCAAGTTAGCTTGAAGACTTTGTCAGCTGTCAAATGCGTATGGGACAACTTGATGAATTTATGGTTGGAATGGCCTCTACATGGGATACGTCAGGACGTTCTCACCCAATCAAAAGTAACTGGGCAAGAACATGTTTCAAACTGATTTTGCCAAATCAACTCTCTCATCTTGCCTGATATCCTCTCGTCTGCCATCAGAAATATAACAACTAGCTTAACTCCGAAGCAAGATCGTTATTTCCATTGAGGGGTCCTTTCTTTTCTTAGTTTCATGATTCCCAGTTAATCTTAATCGCAGTCAAACTGTTTGCATATGTATGCAGGTAAGCGTAGGCATTTACAAAGGGTACATCATCGAACATAATACTCCTGGGTATACACACACACGATTTTGGTCCTCCCACTCCATGATACATGAAAATATAGATCAAGCCATGCAACAAAGGATATCAAGCGACTGCTGCTATTATCAGGATGACATGGAGGTAGTTCATAGTTGGTCTACGAAAATTTTCACAAATTTCAGTTATTAGCCAAATATAGGGAAAAGTACCAAGAAGTCCTAAACCTATTACATTGATACTAATTCAGTAATAAATCTTTCAATTGCACCAATTTAGTCATAAACCTTTCTTATTAGTACCAATTAAGTATATCAGGCCAATTTAGATTGTAAATCGCTGACGTGGATATCGGCTGTCTTACGTGGCACGGCCAGCGTTAACATAGAC
The DNA here is from genome assembly GCA_016097605.1 of Eucalyptus guilfoylei. Taxonomy (NCBI): domain Eukaryota; kingdom Viridiplantae; phylum Streptophyta; class Magnoliopsida; order Myrtales; family Myrtaceae; genus Eucalyptus; species Eucalyptus guilfoylei. Next base: position 4,352,572 of record CM027861.1, read on the forward strand.
ATTTTTAAATAAAATTTCATTTTTTTTTTATTTTTGAATTATTTTTGAATTATTTTTTTCCTTTTTTATGTTCTTCTTCCTTTGCCTTGTGGCGAGTACTAGCCATGGCTAGCGACCGGCCACAGCCGAGGGCCGATGAGGGCATGACCCTTGCGGCCTGGGTGAGGGTGCGCTTGCTAAGTCTGGTGAGGGCTTGACCCTCGCGGCTTGGGCGAGGGTAGCCCTTATGGTCTCCAGCGAGGGCTCGACCCCTATTGCCCTCATTGAGTCTAGTGAGGGCTCGACCCTTGTGGCCTAGGTGAGGGCAGGCCTCATGGCGTTCGGCGAGGGCTTGACCCTCGTGATGCCCTTGCTGGGCCTCGGCTGTGGCCACTTGCTAGCCATGGTTGGGACTAGCCACAGTGCAAAGGAGAAAGAATAGGGGAAAAAAGAAGAAGGAAAAAAAAGAAAAAGAAGAAAAACATTAAAAAATTATTTAAAAATATCCATGTTAATATTGGTCATGTAACGTAGGACGATTGACGTCCACGTCAGTGATTTTCGATCTAAATTAAATGGATTGACTGCATTTATATCAATGGAAAAATATTTAGGACTAAATTGATCAAATTGGAAAGTTAAGGACTGAATTGGTACAATATAATAGGTTTAAGACTTTTTTTTTTGCTACTTTTCCTGTAAAAAACAAGAGAGACTCCTCACCACGAGATCATGACAAATGGAAAAGTAATTTTTAACAAGTGGGACATATTGTACCAGAATGATTCGTGTGAGTGATGTAAACGATGCAATAATTATAAGATGTTTTACCCACAATGTCACGGCCGTCGTTAAGTTATGGGGACTCTTACATGGACGTTTTTGTTGAACAAAATTTCTATGAACTGTGATTAAGTTATTGCTAGAAACTACCGTTTCACAAGCACAGATGTGAGATCAGAACATGATTTGATCGGTCATAGAAACTTGAGGCTGGATAACAGCAACATATTATAATCAGCAACGCATATGATTCTAGCTTTGTGAGGTCACGGCAGAGTCCTTGGTTGATGGGGATACACTCTCTTTTGGAACTTGCACATTCGGATTTGGAGCTTCAGCCATCTGATCATCTGATGTAGCCTAAAGGTCGGCTACTCAAACAATAGGATTGGGAGAACTTAGTCACGAAATTGAATAGAAATTCCTGTTCTGCTCAAGCTTAGGAAAATGTGCATAACTTTGTCGATTCAGATCAGATTGATCTGATTCCAAAACCAAACGACCGGAGAATCTAGAATCTACAATTTTGGTGTTTTAAGTTTTATCATATAAGCATTATAGACTTGTTGAATTTTGGTGGAAGTGGGCGAAACGGGAATGGATAGAATGAAGAAAGGATAGAAATTTCAATGATTGCTCTTCTAGGCCTCCAAGGAAGTTGAAATGACATCAATTCATTCAGATTGATGGTTGCAACTCTTCAAGAATGCAGGCTTTAAAAGCCCTGACTCTTCAAGGATGGAGTGAAAACTTTTCTAGGTGTTCAAGGGGGTTTGAACTCTTCAAGGTTCAAGATAATTGCATTAAGCAAAGTTTTCATTAATCAAATTGGGTCTCCCATTTACAAAGGTTTGAAGACCTTTTATAAAAGAAGAGCAAGAGATTAAAGTCAAGCTTAGAAACTATAAATTACATAGAAACTGCAAGCTATTAAATGTATAACATTTTCAATACTTGTGGTTCTCCCAAAGAGTCTTGATGCAGTTTCGATGCATGGGAATGACTAGTCTTTATGATAAAGTCAAAGATGAGGCTTTATTGATGAGGGAGTTTTTGATGAGAGTGTTGTCGATCTCGAATGCGTGCCGATCTTCTTGGTTGATAGAGTTGGTTTTGAGTGTGGGCTGCATCATCATCTTTGGTATTCATAGAAGCCGACAGTGATGATTTATGGCTTGCAAGAACCTGAGGAGAATGACAAATATCAAAATATGCAGGCAGATAATCCCATAATGCACACGATACATAGTTGCATTCAAACCACAGAAAATGATCACATGATCAATATCACATTGTAATGACTACGAACACCCAAAAAGAGCACAAAATACAAAAATACATTCTGCATAGAATAGCCAAATCCTGTTTGGGAGGCCAATTTTTTGTTCCGTTGCTGTTCTTCTGTCTCTTCCAGCAACAATATTACATACCGGAGGTCTAGAATGTTTCAATTAGGGGTCTGCCCCCTACTACCGCGTCTGAATTTTGGTCCAACTTTCTTGTTAGAGCAATTAAATATTAAACTACTCTTGCATCTAAAAACTCAAGTTTTTAGAATAGTTAGTAATGGCTCTACAAATTTCACATGGTACTAGAGCTGGAACTTCTAGATTCAAATTTTTTAATGTCCCTATTTGTCTCCCCAATTACATATCCTTTTCGGTAACAATGTAAACATTATCATTCAAACGTGAAATTGTAAGGTACTTTCACATGTTCCTTTTCTATAAAGTTAGAACTTCCAATACTAAATTCAACAAATTTAGATTAGCTATCGCCAAGTCAAAACACTGTAGCAAACGTTGGAACTGCAGGGTTGGTTGACCTTGTCTAGGCCAGAGCCGTTGGAAGGTTGTGCTACATTGGAAATAGGAACTGGACCAGGTTCTGCATGGGCCTCTTGGGAGGAGGCTTTTTTACCGTCCACATCACTAGCTTGCCCATCATTAACTCGAGACACCTTTGATTCATTATCATAATCACCATGTGGCGGACCGCTACTTGAATTCCCATGTGTTATTTTCCTGCTAAAATAATAGAGAATTGGAATTGAACCAACATTTGTCAGGTAAAAATCAATTAGCTAAATGGTAAAATCAAAAGACTCAACCTGCTGGAGCTCAAACAGGGCATAGGGAGAGGGTTAGGCTCATTGGAAAATAGAATTCCACGGAGAGGTTTTCCGTCTATGACAGTTTCAATGGTGTATCTATTTCCAAAACATTCCGTCACCGTAGCCTGAAATGTTGGTTTGCCTTGGACGGCTTTTGATTGTTTGAACGGATGACTGTGAGAACCTTCATTATTGTCCATAGCTACTTACGATTTGGCACACACGAGCAATTCAAAAAAACAGTATCACGACCATAATCGCACAATCTCTAGAATAGTGAAAACTCTAGTGGGAGATCTATACCTATATATCATAGCAATGGAAAACATATAAAACAGGCACTTGGCTTATGCTTCATGGAATTTTAATTACTTGACAAAATCTACGGCCACGCGGAAATCTCTTTAGACAATTTTGAAGAAAATTTCCTGAATATGGTGATTCAGTATTGAATACGGTGATTTTGTTGGTTCATAAAATAAAGACTTACATGGAAAGAAACCTACAATGAGATCGTATCCATTTATTTAAAGAATATACATAAATTTGACCAAAATAGTAAATATGTAGCAAATATGTAAACGTCAACTAGATCGTGGTACCCTAATGTTGAGCCTTAGTGTGATAGTAAAAAGGTTACTTCATTGTGACCCAACATCACGGGTTGAGTCATGAAAATAGCCTCTCTAAAAACTAGAGGTATGGCTGCATACGTGAACCCCTTCCTAGACCCACGCATTGCAAGCGAATCTTGTGCACCGGAATGTTGATTTATTATTTGAAGCCTTGGCTTTAACTTCAGGAAAAAAGAAGAAGTTATTTTTCAATGAAAACAAAACACGGGATAAATTTTTCATTTATATCATAAGTGAAGTCCTTGTTTTGAAAGATTTTTTGGTCAACCACAAATAAGTTCATGGTTCATATTGTTACTAGAACGGCCATGCCCTTTCAATTGAGGTAATCTTACTACCCAGGTCCCATAATTGGCTACCTAGAATTGGCAATCCAATCAACCCTACCTCCTAGTCATTCAGTCAAGAGATATTACATGAACAAGGTATTAAGCATATGTAACTACAAAAGATTGTTACCTTCCCCCAACTATTGCTTTGAAATGTACTACAACCCCAATTGTAGATTAACTGTTGTGGAAATAAGCAATTGGATAATAAAATAGACAGAACAAAAATATAAATAAAAATAGGACACCGGATTTACGTAAGAGCTGTAAATAATTCCACTATAGATTAAGTGATACAATGGAGATTACAACCACACTCAAGTTATTCAAACGATCTCAGTGTTTCTCAGCCTCTAGTTACATCCACTAACTTAGCCGGTGTCTAGCTCCACAATTTCTCACGAAATAATCTCTCAATCTCATGAAGGAGATTGTGGATCGCTGTCAATGATAGGGGTGAGTGTGGTTCAAGTTGGGCCAGTCCGCCTTGTAACTCTCAATCTCATGAAGGAGATTGTGGATCGCTGTCAATGTTAGGGGTGAGTATGGTTCAAGTTGGGCTGGTCTACCCTCTAATCCTAAGACCAATACGCACAGTGTTGGTCATCAATTTTTGGATTGAGAATCGATCCTATTAAGCTTAGGACAGGATCAGATGCCCAATTGGTTCTGTCCTGTTCCAAGGTCAACTCGAGAATGACAAATAATTTTTTTGATTTAATTTTTTGTACTCCTTGAAAATGTAAACCTACCATTTTAAATTACATATTCATCGACAATGCGGCGTTGTACAACCAAAGTATAAATACTGATACATATTCAACAAACTTAAAATAAGACAACAATAGAAATTTCACATTTGCTAGAAGTAAGAAACCATAAAAACGATTAAGACCACTTATAGAGATATGGGACAAGATGGGGCTAAGAAGCACCAATACTCTTCGGGAACCTTTGTGTTATGTCGGACATTTCGACACAAGTTCAACACGCTCTAACACGTTTCAACATGTTCCGACACATGGTCAACTCTCCCCAACATACTTTGACACGCAAGTTTGGAATTCCGACATGCGATTCTGATATGCACTGGGTCAATTTTAAAAATTTTCAATACTTTAGGGATGAAAATGTAAATATATGACAAAAGAAAAGAAAACAAGAGGTAAAGGTCATGGTTGGGTGCCGATTCTACTACCATTACTACTCCACCATTGGAGGGGGACAGCCCTCATTGGCTCGGGTGAGACCATCACCGGCCAGTTGAGGGCTAGTGAGGCTTGCCTAGATGTGGGCGATGCTGTGCCCTCAGTTGGGCCTAGCGAGGGTCGCCGGCCCTTGCTTGAGGCTAATGAGGCCTCGCCTAAGGTTAGGGAGGCTCACCGGCCAAAGGATTCGGACAAGCCTCACCTGTGCCTTGCTTGGGCCGGCAAGGGCCACCCCCCACTATCGCCTAGTCGTTGACCCCCTCTAATGGCGACAACGGCCTATCCAGCCAGGCAACCATGACCCTGCATTTTTTTTCCTTTTTTTTTTCTCTAGTTTTTTTAGAATTGTTTAGCTTTCTTAAAAGTTTTTTTCTACTATTCTCTAAACAATAAAGAAAAAAGCAATAAAAAAATGCCATTTAGGATAAATAAATTAACTTAAAAATACTACTTCATAATTTCCAGTTAAACAAATTGATGGTGTCACGCCCCGATCCTCCGAGCGTGTGCCCATTCCTCAGTGGTTGATTAAATAGCAGCGTTTGAGGACGCATCGCCGATCTATTCATTTTAATGCGTATGTGGAAGTGAATAATTAATCCTTAGATAACACACATATGGGATAGAAAAGCAGGGCCACAAATTTTTGAAAACTACAACACATTTATATACATATCAAACTAAGTCATATACAACACCAGCCGACATATACAAGGTCTGCAAACAAGGGGGGAAATAGAGGGCTACAAATTCTCTAAGCATTAAAGTCTTCAATTGAATACTCCGGGGACTTTGGATCCAAAAGATTTGGGTCTACCACTGAACCACCAGAAGGATTGGTTGTGCCCTTGCCAAAAGTGATCTCCAGTACTGACCTAGAAATCTCAGACTCTGAAAGGGGGCTTTCTCTGGGTCCATCTCGCCCGTAACGATACCACGATCTAAATTGATGGGGTACATTATGGGGGTAGACTTGCATCAACCCAAATAGTGGATCGCACAAGTTCATAGACCCAGGCTCCTTGGCTCCTAGGGAGGGGGATGAGAGTGCTGCTTGGTAACCTTTTTCGGTTGGACAAAACGCTTGGGAGGTACAGTCATTTAAGGATCTGTAAATGTTAGCCCACGACGGGGTGAAAAACCGTCTCAGCAAGTCCACCCCCTAAACTCCGACTAGGAAGGAAATACGCTCCAAGGGCTACCTAAGCACAAGCACAAGTTAGATGACTTACCTTTGCCTCAGAGCATTCCTGCAAGTTAGTACAATTCATATAATCATCTAGTCATTTCAATTTCGATCAAACATCAATCAGTCGACTCACTCGACTCCATAGCATTAATACCATCCAAACAATCCGATCAAATCAAACATTGCTCACCCTACGCTGACAATAGATGGTATAGCTCATCAAGACTGATCAAGTATATTGCTCACTCTAAGATGATAAAGTATACTGCTCGCGCTAAGCTGATATATCAAAGCCCGTAGGCTGATATAGTATACTAATAATGCTCACTGAAGCTGTGCGATACTTAATGCTCACCAACGCTGTGCGATACTTAATGCTCACCAAAGTTGTGCGATACTTAGGCTATACTGTTCACTCTAAGCTGACATATCAAGGCCCGCATGCTGATATAATATACCATTCTAATCAACCAACAATTTCACCATTTTTATCATACCTGATAAAAATAATCGTGTGTGGGTACACGGTCGGTTTTAGCCAAAATACAATATTTTCCTTTTCAAAAATCCCAACATTTAATGTAGTCCACCAAAATATTTTTGGCGTTATAAACCGACGCTCGGTGTTTCCTGATTAAATACTTAAATTATTCAATTTTGGGATAATTTACCAAAATTACAAATCTCACTTAATTAGCACAAAATAGCATTCAATTAAATAAACCAATTACACCATTGAATTTAGCACGAAATTCCGGTCACCGGCTGTCCCGGTCTAATTCCCGAAAAATAATAATTAATTAAATAAATATCAAAATTAATTAAATAAATACATTTAATTACCGAAAATGCAACTTAGGCTGGAAAAACCTAATTAAATACCGAAATGGGTCCGGAAAAATTCAGAATCTATCTAGATAAATACTACCACTTATCTAGTCGCTAATTAAGCTACTCTAACCACCTAACATGCATAAACGAGTAATTAGATTGTTAATCCGTTCTAACTAACCATATAATCTCTAATTAACTTAAACTAATCAGTCCTTAAGCATAATTAACTTCATAAGCAGATTTTAGTGAGTAAAATCACCTGTTTTGAATTCCGATGAGTTCACAGTAACGGCAAGGTGGAGGCAGGCAACAAACTCGGGAGCGGTGACACCTTTCAAGGCCGGGAAAGGGTCCAAGTGAGCCTCGAAGCCCACGGTGGGTTACTGGGTTTTGGTTTTACTTCAAGGACCGAAGGAGTTGCTTGAGCAGCCAAGGGTGGCAGGGATGGACGACGACGGTGCAGTGGGGCCAGGCGGGCAACGGCGAAGCTTCACGGTGGCGAAGGCGAGCTGGACAGGCTCCGGCCGAGCTTGATGTGGCCTGAGGAGCCTCGAACAGTGCGGCACGGCGATGGAACGGGCTGGACGACGCAGCAGGGACGTGGGCTTGCGTGGAGGCGTGACAGTGAGCGAGCGACTTCGGTGGCTTGGCGAGCGGTCGACGGTGAGGGGGAGGGGTGTGTTGCTCGGTTTTCTGGAATTTCAGAGCTTCAAAGTGCTGGAAATGGAGAAAGCAAGTGCAGAGGAAGAAGAAGGGAGACAACAAAGCCTTGAGGGTCCCTCTAAGCTTCAATCCTACCCCTTTATCCCCTTGAAGAGGTCCCACCATGGTTGACTGGCTTCCTCAGCAATTTTCCAGCCCCAAAACTTCCCTTAGAAGCTATTGAAGTGGTCCAAAAGGTCTGGACCAAGGGGCTACGAATTTGCAACCATTTCCCCCCAAATCCTCTTCAATTCTCACTTGAATTGATTTAATTCGGCCCTCATAAATTCCACCATCATATCCACGATCTAATTGACATTTTTTCTTGCCAATAGAACCAACTTGCATCCCAAAAACATGATAAAAAACGGTTCCCTGAATTTCCCGGACAAAAATGGCCTCACTTTGAAATTTCACTGAAAATCTCGGTTTGCAAAAAAATTTTCGGAGGATGAGTCGACGTTTCTAAAATGACTCGTGACATGACAGAACTTTCAATTTCTGAAATCGGATTCAAATTCGTGGTTAATTTCAATCTAGCGTGATTTTAGCGTGACCTAACCTACTGGGTAGCTTTTAGAAATTTTTGGTGTAATTGACCTGTGGTCGATTTTTTTCGAGCCACAATGTATCTCTTCGACACATTGGTGACTCTCGGTGGTCGTGAAAATCTCGAGGTTTCGAATACGGACACAAGATACCAAAATGACAGAAAAATCAGTCTAGTACCGATCGACGAGAATTTTGCAATTTGGTGGAATTACCCATGTTTAGCCACACATCTTAGTTGAACTGACCTATCTCTGATCTCTAATTGATTTTTAACTGTGCCGTAATGATCTCTATAGATGAGCATGGTCGAGTAGTCGATTCTTGATCGAATTCTCAAGTCTATTGCATTAAAATCCCTTAATGACTTTCCTAGATAGTCTAGTTATCTCATGTGTGATCAGTTCAGAGAATAGCATTATAGGCACGTCGACTAGAGGCCTGATTCATTCAATTGAAAACATGATTGAAATCTTAGGATGTCACAGATGGTCTTAACGGAATGTCTCGATTGCACTAATTTGATAAATTTTAGGACTCAACTGCACTTTTGTGACAAGTTTTAGGACTTGTAGTGTGCAATTCCTTAAATTTAATAGTGGAATATGGATTGGTTGTTTTTTTCTTCCAAGTTTTATGGATTATTGTAATGGAATATAGTTAAATTTGTTAAATTAAAACAATGAATGATATTAACAAATGTTGGATTAATGTTTTTAGTGTAAATTAATTCTAGGCTCTTTTTATTATTATTTATTTATATAAAAATATATTTAATATATAATGTGTCGGAATTTTTATTTTTTGAGAAATGACGTGTCAGCGTGTTGTGTTGTGTCGTGTGTTCATGTCGGTGCTACATAGAATATAGGAAGTTGAGTAGCAAGCGGGGAAGTTGAGCAGGGCGAGTGTTGAGCAGCGAGTGAGGAAGTTGTTTCTTTTGATTTTAGCAAATTGAAGACTAAGAGGACAAAGAAGACAGAAGAGAACAAGTACTAGGGGAGGATACCGTGAGGAGCTATTTAATGCTGTTTAGCTATTTTGGACGTCATGAGGAGCCATTTGATATTGTTAATGCCGTTTGGCTTAGGGTTTTCTCTTTAGAATATATAAAGAAAAAAAATTATAAATAATATATTAGATATATAATATATATAATATATTTTGGATGTATTATATATAATATGTACAATTAGGATTGATCTGGGTTGAACCGACCATAAATTTCCAGGATCGAGGTCTAACCCGCACAATGCTGGTCCAAGGATTCCAAGATCAAGGATCGACCCAGTTCCCATGGAAACTGGATCAGGACTGGCGAGATTGGGTTGGTCCAGGATTAACCCTAGACCAATGCTTACCCCTAGTCAATGGCCTTAATTACTTTGGCATGGCAGGCTAATACGGAATAAAAAAAATGTAACTTCTAGTCATAGTAGACCTTTGTTTGCTGAATTTTTTGAATAGAGCATTCTTTCTTTTTTTAATAAATATTATCTGCCGTTAATAATCTTATTCCGGTTGAGGCTTACACTATTATGTTCCTGTGCTAAAACTAAGCATACGTTTACCTTTACTATACCAACATCAACACATCATCCTAAGTTAAACTCATTACTGCGGACTAATTTATATTCTCTACGAAACATATTATTAACAACTTCAACAACCTACCCACCCATGCATGGCTGCGCTGGTTGAGGCGTATCCCATGATTTAGCTACCAGGTTAGGGGTTCGACTCCCTAAGTCGTTCACGACTCTTAGAGTAGTTTCGTGATTTAAGCGGGGAGCCCCGGCGGTGGGTTGCTGGGCTAGTCTCCCCCGAGGTATGGTCGGTGCTGTGCTCCCGTAAGGTAAGCTAGGTCGGATCCTCGACATAAAAAAAAAAAAACTTCAACAACCTAAATAAACAAGACAATCATCAATTCTTCAATTGGCCATCCCCACAAAAAATGAGAACATACTTTGTGTGTTAGATGCACCACGTGGCGATGACAAGTGGTGTAGCAAGCCAATCACATGTAAGGAAAATACATACAACGTTAAGTAGGATGAGATTAATAGAACTTGGGCAATGGTCATTGGTTAGTTACACATACAATATTTTTGCATAAGCAAGGAGTATTTTGATCAATCATCTCATAACAGAATAATAAGGATCATACATGTTGAAGTCAAGAAATTTCTACCTCACGAGATTCACAATGAACCAGACTTACAAATAGCACATCAGACTTCAATTACTAATCAAGTGAAGATCAGGAGGCAAATCAGATCTCTATAGTTAGCTGGAAGACTCTGTTAGATGTCAAATGCATATGAGAAAACTTGATGAATCTATGGTCGAAATTGGCTTATCCTGGGATATGTCGAGAGGTTCACCCAGTCAAAAGTAATTGGGCATAAATTGATTTTGCTAAATCTCCTCTTTCAATTTGTGTGATGTCCTCTCAATTGCCATAAAAAATATAACAACTAGCTTGTATGCATATATTAGATCATATACGGATGCCCAAATGGAACACATCCACCTGAAGATAGAGCTCAGCTTCGAAGCAAGATCACTATTTCATGGAGGGGTCCTTTCTTTTCTTAATTTCAGGATTCCCAGTTAATCTTAATCACAGTCAAACTGTTTGCGCATGCATCCTGTTACGTTTAGGCATTTACTAAAGGTACATCACTGAACATGCTCCTCATGAATATTCACGTGCATGATTTTGGTCCTTCGACTCCATGATACATGAAAAGATAGATGAAGCCATGCAACAAAGGACATTAAAGGCGCATTTGGTAAGTTTCCTGTTCCGAGGAACAATTTTTGAACAGAAATAGTTTTTTTTTTTTTTTTTCCCGGGAATAATTTCTGAGTATAAGAACGCATTTGGTAACTGCAAAAAATTTCTATTCTAGGAATAGAATTGCCTTTAGTAAACCTGTATAATTTTGTTGTTTCTTTTAATATTTTTAATATTTTTATTATATTTTTCCTTTTTTTTTTTCTTGTTTCTTGTTTCTTTTTTCTTTTTTTTTCCCCTTCTTTCTCTTTGCGGCCGGTCGCCGGCCACGGCGGCGGCCGATGATGGGTTGGGTGAGCTCCGGCGAGCTTGTTGTGACATCCCAAATTTTTGATTATGTTTTCAATTAACTAAGTCGGACTTTTTATCGCCGCGCCTACGGTTTTATTCTCCGAGCTGATCATTCACGAGATAACTAGTCTATCAGGTGAAGCCGTTAAGGAATCTAAACACAATAGATTTGAGAATTCGACCATGAATCAACTGCTTGATTGTGCTAGTCTGCAAGGATCATTACGACATTGTCATAATCGATCAGAGATCAGTGATAGGTCAATTTGACTAAGATATGTGATTAAAGTATGGGTGATTCTACTTGATTTCAATATTCTCGTTGATCGGCACTAAATCGATTTTTCTGTCGTTTTGGATACCCTGTGTCCGTATTTGAAACATCGAGATTTTCACGACAATCGAGAATCGCTAATGTGTCGAAGATTTATGTCGTGGCTTGAAAATAATCAACGACGGGTCAATTGCATTGAAAAATCCTAAAAGCTACTCAGTAGATTAGGACGCGTTAAAATCGTGCAAGATTGAAATTAATCGTAAATTTAAACCCAATTTCAGAAATTGAAAGTTCTGTCATGTTGTAATTCATTTTAGGAACATCAACTCATCTTCAGAAGATTTTTCTGCAAATCGAGATTTTTGGCGAAAAATCAAAGTAAGGCCATTTTTGATTGGGAAAATCAGAGGGCTGTTTTTTATCGCATTTTTGGCCTTCGAGTTGGATCAATTGATGGGGAAAAATCATAAGAGGGACAAGGACACCTTGGCTGAATTATTTGAGCTTCAATTGAATAGATTTGAAGAGGAATTGAATGTAATTGAAGGGGAATTGAATGTATTTGATGAACAAATGCCACAAATTCGTATGCCATGGGGGGAGGAACATTTGGACCTCTTCAATGGCTTGCTAAGTAAGCTGTGGGCTGTCAAATGGCTGAGGATAGAGTTGATGGCTGGTGGGGAAGCCACTTGAGTGAAACAGCCAAGTGTTGAAGGCTAGAGAAGCCAATCAGGGTCTCCCCTCTTCAATAGCCATCTTCTTCCTCTATCCCCCTCCTTTCTCCATTGTTGTTGTCCATTTTGAGCTCCAAAGAACTAGAGAAACCGAGCGGCTTCTCCCCTGAACCGTCGTATGCCCACTGGACCTTTTTCCTCATTTGTTTTCTCTTTTCCCAGTTTTTGCTTTAGTTGACCTTTCTCCAAAAACCCGAGTTAAAAGTTGTCTTCTTGTGTGAATCAGCCTTCGTGCCACCCACCATCGTCTTCAGCACATCGAAACCGTACGAGAGCACCTCGCCGCTCGCCGGAACGAACTGCCGGACGTCCCGTCTGTTGATGAGAAGAAACTGGTCACCGGTCCATCGGTTCGCCTGGCAGCTTGCCCGATTTCGCCCGTTTCAACCATTTTCTCCCCATTTCGACCCTACCTTCACCCATACCAACCACTAGCAAGTCCCCCTTGACCCTTAGGAGCTGTCGGTTGCCGACCACTCGTTTGCCAAAGCTCCGATAAGCCCTTTCTCGTCGAACCAGCCGCTGGTTCTCTCTCTCGGTCCAACAAGAATGGAGCCAGAAACCAGCAAGGTCTTCAGTCTTTGTGGCCCGTTTCCGAGCCTTTCTCGGCCTCTGTTGGTGTCGCCAATAGGAGGATTGTCGGCCGTCTCAGTGGACTCCTCGGAACACAAAACCGGTGAGTTTACTCACTAATTTCTGCTTAGGGAGTTAATTATGCTTAATGGGTGATTAGATTAGCCTAAGTATGTTTAGGTGGTTAGATTAGATTATTTAAATATTAATTAGATTAGATGAATGATTAGTTTAGTGGATGCGTTAATTAGTCTAATTATGCAATTAGATTAAGGTAAGCATGATTAAACTTTTAATTAATTAGTTTATTTATTTAATGATTTATTTAAATTAAATAATATTAAATATTATTTAAATTAAATTAATTTTAGGAATTTATTTAATTATTGATTAATTAATATTTTTTGGAAATTATACTTTGGGAGAGCCATTTGTTAAAATTTCGCACTAATCGCAGCAGTGTGGTTGGTTTGTTCAAATTGATCGTTAAATTGTGAAATTGAGTGTTGATGGTGAAGTTTTGGTATTTAACTCGAAAATATCGGGTGTCGAGTTTTGACACCGTATGTGGTTTTTAAGTACTATAGCAGCTTGTGTGAGTATTATTGAATTGTTAGCTTGTGTAAGCTAAGGATCAGTCAACTTGTGTGAGCATTAATAAATGTCAGCTGTGAGCATTAATAGACATCAGTTGGGTGAGCAACAAATTGTCAGCTTGTGTGAGCTTAGATAGAAGTCAGCTTGTGTGAGCATTGTTAGAAGTCAGCTTGTGCGAGCATTAGTATATCTCAACTTGTGTGATTAATTGGGTTGATTGAATGGATGGACCGATGTGTGTCGGTAGTGCATGCTTGTGTGAGCAATGATTGAATATGAATAGTACTGACGTGCAGGAAGGACTGAGACAAGGTAAGCCCTCTGCCTTGTGTGCATAGATTACTTCTAGGCGTATTTCCTTCATAGTCGAAGTTTAGGGGGTGAACTTGCTGAGACATTGTCTCACCCCATCGTGGGCTCAACATTTTCAGGTCCTTAAAAGGCGGTCGTGGAGGACCCGAAACCTTGGAGCCTGGAGAGGTGGAGACTGAAGGATCTGTGGACGTGTCCGACTAGTTAGTCCTAGGACAGTTCCCTTTTTGTTGAGCCGATCTTTTTGTAGATAGCCTAGTGTTGTGTATAAACCTGGAGTGTTTATAAAATGCTTGTTTTGGTTGTGATTTGTTACTTGCTTTTCTATCCCAAGCTTTTGTTGTTAGGGGTATTTGTTTGCTTCCGCATGCGTAATAAAATGAATGGGTCGGCAACGCGTCCTGGGACATTGCATATTTATCGACCACAGAGGGATGTTCGTGCGCTTGAGGTTCGGGGCGTGACATCCCCGTTTAAGTGGTATCAAAGCGGGTATGTAATTAGAGTGATAAGGTGCGATAGGATTCTTGGGATAATAAGTAGGAATGACCTTTATTTTATGTTGGTGCATGTGTTTGATAGTTGAGTGGTAAATTATTTGGAGTGGATCACTCAAATTCTAATATGATATTGGAATTGGAAAACATGTGTCTATAAAGATCCTGTAGATGAGTGATCAGGAATAGAGGACTCCTAGGAAGAGGACCATCGGTCCAATAACTCGGGGTAGAACGCCGACTAGGGTTGGTACTCGAGGTGGATGTGGTAAAGCGCAGGCTGAGGCTAGTGTAAGTGGAGTAGCACCGCCTCCTATTGGTGCTGGGGTAGTAGCCCCTGAAGATCCAAAGTTTGCTGGGATCATGCAAGTGCTCGAGATGCTGGGAAATAAGATAGATCAACAAGCTCATATTCAAGCTGCTAGTGTCGCCGCTTCAGCCGCTGCTACCATAGCTGCCGCTAATGTTGTGCGGATGCTGCTGCTGTTGCTGCCACTGCTGCCGTGCTTGTCGTCGCACTTGCTGAGGTTCCACCAGGGAACATGGTTGCTGGGAGATTGATGCATAAGTTGGTGGAATAGTTTCTGAAACTAAATTCGCTAAAGTTCACTGGGGCAGGAGACCCCGAAGCTGCAGCTCTATGGATCCAAGGCTTAGAGAAGGCCTTTGCACTGCTAATGTGCACAGAGACGGAAAAGGTAGTCCTTGCAACCTACAGGCTGGAGGGTAATGCTAATACTTGGTGGAAAGCCACTAGAGGCACGGTATTCCCTGAAGGTGTAGTCTCGGAGTGGAACGCCTTTGCCGAAGTCTTCAACAACAAGTACTTCTTTGATAGTGCCAAAGAACTGAAGATGGCGAAATTCCAACGCCTTCGCCAAGGTTTAATGACTATAGATTAGTATAAGGCGAAGTTCATAGAATTATCGCAGTACGCTCTTGAACTGGTCGAGAATCCGGTAAACTGAGCTAGAAGATTTAGAGATGGGCTCAGACTGGAAGTGAGAAGCCCACTTGTGACAGCTTGAATTTTCAAATTTCGTTTTCGATTAAATAAATTGGGCATTTCGTCAATGCACCTATGGTGCTATTCTCTGAGCTGATCACTCATGAGATAATTAGACTATCTGGGGAAGCCGTTAAGGGATTTTTATGCAATAGGCTTGAGAATTCGATCAAGAATTGACTGCTCGATCGTGTTGGTTTGCAAGGATCATTACGGCACCGTAAAAAATCGATTAGAGACCGGAGATAAGTCGATTCAATGGAGATATGTGATTAGTGCGTGGGTGATTTCACCTAATTGCGAAATTCTCGTCGAACTTCGATTATTCCAAATTTGTGAATTTTGATATTTATCAAGAAAATCCTGAGTGTCGGGTTTTAAAAATCGAAAATGATTTTATATACTATATAAACCAGTGGGATTTTAAAAAGAAGGTCATGAATTTTTTAGGTCTAATCTGATCGTGTACCCACACAAGACTATTTTCACCGGGTGTTTTTAATACGAAGAAAATAGGCCAGGAATAGGCTCAGGGTTCGGGGCGTGACATCCCCATTTTAATACAAAGGTCATAAAATGAAAATGGTTTGTGACTCGTCCTGGAAAGTCGCAAAATATTATCGACCAGAGAGGGATGGGCACGCGCTCGGGGTTCGGGATGTGACATCCCTGTTTAGTGGTATCAAAGCGAAATTTGTGTTTAGAGTGATAAGGTGCGAGGGGTTTTGGGGATAGTTAGTAGGAATGATTTTTATTTTATGCTGATGGATGTGAGTGATAGTTGTTTGGTAGATTGGTTGTGGGATCACTTAGTTTCTAATTCTGTATGGAATTGGGAATAGGTTTTGTAGAGAGACTACAACATGAGTGATTAGGAGCCGAGAACTCCTATGCAGAGGACCTTATCTTTAGTGACTCGGGCTAGGACGCTGACAAGGGTCGATGCCCGAGGTGGCCGAGGTAGAGCGCAGGCTGAGGCCAGCGTGAGTGGAGTAGCACCACCTCTAGTTGGTGTTGGAATAGCAGCCCATGGTGAATCGAGAGTGGACGGGATCATGCATGTGCTAGAGGCAATGGGTAACCGTATGGAGCAGTAAGCTCAGAATCAAGCTACCGCCACCATTGCTTCAGCCACCGCTACAGCTGCTGCTACCGCAGTCGCTAATACTGCCGCTAATGCCGCTGCTGATGCTGTTGTTGCTGTCGTAACTGCCGCCGCACCTACTGCTGTACCCGCTGAGGTTCCACCTTGGAACGAGGCCGCTATGAGGCCAATGCACAAGCTTGTAGAGTAGTTTCTGAAACTGAACCCGCCTAAGTTCACCGGGGCAGGAGACCTAGAAGCTACATCACTTTGGATTCAGGATTTAGAGAAGGCATTTGCACTACTGAGGTGCATTGAAGAGGAGAAGGTCGTCCTTGTAGTCTATCAACTTTAGGGGATTGCAAGCACTTGGTGGAGAGCCACCAGAGGTATAATGTTCCCATAAGGTGTGGTTTCGAAGTGGAATGCCTTCGTTGAAGTCTTCAACAACAAGTACTTCTCTGAGAGTGCTAGAGAACTGAAGATGGCAAAATTTCAGCACCTCCGCCATGGTGCAATGACGGTAGACAAGTATGAAGCGAAGTTCGTTGAACTGTCATAGTATGCCCCTAGATTGGTTGAAGATCCAGTAGATTGAGCTTGAAGGTTCAGAGACGAGCTTAGATAGGAGTTGAAAAGTCCATTGGTGCTGTTCAACTTGAAGATTACAACGACTTGTATGAATGGGCCCAACTGATAGAGCGAGACCTGAACGAACGAATCGCCGCATCTGGGTCGCGGTTTAGTTTTAACCGGGATGGAAATCGGTTTGGGAAAAGATCGATGACGGGAGAAGGTATCCCGTTCCACTCAATAAGAAGGGTGGGATAGGAAAGTCGTTGAGCAAGAATGGAGTATGTCATGCCTGCGAGAGACGACATGGATCAGCCCCGTGTCCTGCTAGGATGGGTGTTTGTTTTGTGTGTGCCCAATAGGGTCACATGGTCAGGAAAGTCCCAAGAGACAGATGGGACCGCCGCAGTTGCCACCACTGCCACAGATGGGTCAGAATCGAGGACTTCTGCCATTGAATGCACATCAAGGTGGACTACTCAGACCTCCAGCTCAAGGACGGACATATGCCATCACAAGAGGACAGGCGGAGGATACACCTAATGTGATTACAGGTACTGTTTCACTAAACAACCATGCTGCTTATGCTTTATTTGACCCTGGTGCAACTCATTCATTTATAGCTGAGCAGTATGTTAAGTTGGTAGGATTGATTCTTGAGTTGTTGGAGTTAGTGATTAGTATATCAACGCCATTAAAGGATAAGGTGTTAGCTACAGCGGGTTGTCCTGGTTGCACGTTAGTGATTGGTGAGCGAGAGGGGAAGATAGACTTGATAGTTCTAGCCATGTATGACTTTGACCTGATAATTGGCATGGACTGGCTCACCAAGCAATGAGCTAAGATGGATTACTATTGCAAGGCGATTCAGTTTAACCCGATAGAGGGTGAGAGCTTCGAGTTTATCGGGAGTTGATGAGAACCCTCGATTACCCTGATATCGTCACTTGAGGCAACCCGTTTGTTAGACAAGGGTTGCCAAGGTTACTTGGCAATTGTCGTGGATACGATAGTTGAGGAGCTGAAGATATAAGATATCATAGTGGTTTAGGAATTCCTAGATGTATTCCCGAAAGAATTGCCAGGTCTGCCATCGGAGAGGGAAATTGAGTTTGTGATTGAGTTAGCCCCCGGGACAGAGCCAATCTCTAAGACTCATTACTGGATGGCGTTGTCTGAGTTGAAAGAACTGAAGGTGCAGATGCAGGAATTGTTGGATAAGTGATTTATTCATCCCAGTGCATCACCTTGTGGAGCACCAGTTCTATTTGTGAAGAAGAAAGATGGTTCGTTGCGCCTGTGCATCGATTATCGTCAACTCAATTAGGTGACGATCAAGAGCAAGTATCCATTGCCGAGGATTGACGACTTGTTTGATCAGTTGCAAGAAGTGTCGATATTTTCTAAGATCGTCTTGAGGACAGGATATCATTAGCTGAGGATCAGAAAAGAGGACATACCTAAGTCAGTATTTCATACTCGATACGGCTATTATTAATTCACTGTAATGCCGTTCGGACTGACGAACGCCCCATCTGCTTTTATGGATATGATGAATCGAGTATTCAAGGAATATTTGGATCGGTTTGTGATCGTGTTCATCGATGATATCCTGGTGTACTCAAGAAGTCCAGAGGAGCATGAAGGGCATTTGAGATTGGTATTGTAGACTCTAAGGACTCATGAGCTATACACCAAATTCAGCAAGTGCGAGTTTTAGTTGACTCGCATTGCTTTCCTAGGTCACGTGATTTTAGGAGAAGGAATCTTTGTGGACCCAAGCAAGATAGAAGCAGTGATCAATTGGCCAAGACCGACAACTGTGATAGAAATCAGAAGCTTTTTGGGTTTAGCAAGGTATTATAGACGGTTTGTGGAAGGGTTTTCAGCGTTAGCGTCACCGTTGACTCGGCTCTTGAAGAAGGAAGAGAAATTTGTGTGGACAGACAAGTGCGAGCGTAGTTTCCAAGAGCTTAAGGAAAAACTGACTACCGCACCTGTGCTGACCATACCATCTGGTCCTAAAGGATACGAGATCTATAGTGATGCGTCGTTTAGAAAACTAGGTTGTGTATTGATGCAACATGGCAGAGTTGTTGCATACGCGTCCCGTCAGTTGAGACCTCATGAGCAGAATTACCCGTCACATGACTTAGAACTCGCATAAATTATTTTTGCTTTGAAGATTTGGAGACATTACTTGTGTGGAGAAAGATTCCAGATCTTCACTGACCATCAAAGTCTCAAATACCTATTCTCTCAGAAGGAGTTGAATATGAGACAGCATTGCTAGATGGAACTCTTAAAGGACTATGATTGTGATATCCTGTATCGCCTAGGAAAAGTAAACAAGGTCGCAGATGCACTGAGTCAAAAGTCCTCAATTGCAGAGATGGTACTTAAGGAATGGACTTTGATCGGGAAGGCTCGAGATTTGATTTTCAAATTTGAGGTAGGCCACCTTTCGAATCTTATGGCCACCCTCAAAATTAAGCCGAATGTTCAAATCAGAATCAAAGCACTTCAGCTGACAGATCCAGATGTTCAAAAGATCCTGCAAGAAGATACAATAAGAGAAAAGCTGGCTTTCAGATTTCTAAGGACGGAACACTAAGGTTCCGAGGAAGATTGTGTGTACTTGACGATATAGAGCTTAAGGAAGAGATCTTATCAGAAGCTCATCATAGCAGTTATAGCATTCATCCTGGTAGTACAAAGATGTATCAGAATCTGCATTAGCAATTTTGGTGGTCCGGTATGAAGGCAGATATCATCAAGCATGTTGCCAAGTGTCTGACGTGTCAGTAAGTGAAGGCACAGCATTGTAAGCCAGGGGGATTTCTACAACCTCTCGAGATTCCCGAGTGGAAATGGGAACATATCACGATGGATTTCGTGACGGGCTTACCGAGGGGTCAGAGAGGTAATGACTCTATTTAGGTAGTGGACGACAGATTGACGAAGTCGGCACACTTCATTGTAGTTCAGAAGGACCTTGATTTGGATAGGCATGTAGAGCTGTATGTGCGTCAAATAGTTTGTCTGCATGGAGTGCCAGTGACAATTACATAAAACCGAGACCCGAGGTTTACAGCTGCATTTTGGAAAAGCTTGCAGAGTGCTTTGGGAACGGCATATCATCCTCAGACGGATGGCCAGTCTGAGAGGACAATTCAAACCATCGAGGATATGCTGTGAGCTTGCGTGTTGGATTTCAAGGGAAGCTGGGAGGAACAGCTTCACCTTGTCGAGTTTGCCTACAACAATAGCTACTAGCAGAGCATTCAGATGGCTCTTTTCAAAGCGTTGTATGGCAGAACGTGCAGAATGCTGGTATGTTGGGATGAAGTCAGGGAATGAAATATCACAGGCCCAGAATTGGTTCAGCAGTCAGTGGATGCAGTTACTGTTATCAGAGACAAATTAAAGATCGCTTAGAGCCACCAGAATAGCTACACAAATAAGCGTCGGAGACCGTGGAATTTCAAGTTGGTGATCACGTTTTTCTAAAAGTGTCACCAATGAGAGGTACTTCGTGCTTTGGCAAGAAAGGAAAACTGAGTTCGAGGTATGTAGGTCCATTTGAGATTCTTGAAAGAATCGGGATTCTAGCAAATCGTCTTGCGTTATCGCCGAGGCTGACGCAAGTGCATGACGTCTTTCACATGTTGATGTTGAGGAAGTATGAGCCCGACCCGACCCACGTGCTTAATTTTGAGGAATTGGACGTGGACGATAAAGTGTCGTATGTTGAAAGCCTAGTTCAGATTGTGGATCGCAAGGAACATGTTCTGCGCACAAAGACCATCTCATTGGTTAAAGTGGTCTAGCAACACCACAGCACTGAAGGAGCAACTTGGGAAACTGAGGAATCGATGAGACGATTGTACCCCCACATTTTTGTTTAAAGATTGTAATAGGTTTAAATTTCGAGGATGAAATTTTTATAAGAGGTGAAGAGTTATGATAGTCTGAATTTTCAGATTTCGTTTTCAATTAAATAAATCGGGTTTTGTTGACGCGGCTATGGTGCTATTCTCTAAGCTAATCACTCATGAGATAACTAGACTATTTGGGGAAGCAGTTAAGGGATTTTTACGCAATAGGCTTGAGAATTCGACTAGGAATCGGCTACTTGACCGTGTTGGTCTGTAAGGGTCATTACGGCACTGTCAAAAATCAATCAGAGATTGGAGATAGGTCGATTCGATGGAGATATGTAATTAGTGCGTGGGTGATTCCACCTAATTGCAAAATTCTCGTTGAACGGCACTAGACCGATTTTTCTGTCATTTCTGTACCCGGTGCCTGTATTTGAAATCTTAAGATTTTCACGACAATCGAGAGTCGCCAATGTGTCGAAAATGTACATTGTGACTCGAGATAAATCGATCATGGGTCAATTGCACTAAAAATTCCTAAAAGTTTCCTGGTAGATTAAGTCACGTTAAAATCGCATTGGATTGAAATTAACCGTGAATTTGAACCCAATTTTAGAAATTAAAAGTTCTGTCGTGTCACGATTTATTTTAGGAATGTTGACTCATCATTCGAAGAATTTTCAGAGATTCCGAAATTTTTACGGAAAATTGTTTCGGACGATTTGGAAATTAATGGAAATTCGAATGGTCCGAATTAAAGTGAAATTTGGACTTTCGAGTTGAGCTATTTGGTGTTAGGGACTTGCAGAAATGGTATGGGCTTTTTCTTCGATGAAATTAGATATCAAATTTGGGGAATTTGTAAAGAAATTGAAGCTTAAAACGTAGGAAATTCGTATGCTATTTTGGGGGCTGCATTTTTGGCTTGAATTTGGATAATTGGTCAATTTACTTCAAGAAAGTATTAGGGGGACAAGGCCTTAATGGTTGGATAACTATGTTTGACTTTAAGCTTCTCTCCAAGTTTATTGAGCACGGTGAATTGCCCCTCCTGTCGCTGTCCCTCTCCTCTAGCTTATCTCCTCTTCTCTTTGATGTTGGCTTCGTTGGTTTTAGCTTTGCTTTTCATTTTCCCTCGCATCCTAGCCGCCCCCCCGCCTGTTTGCCCATTTCCTCCATCAAAGTCCAGCAGCGTCAATAGAAGCAGCTCCGTTGTTGACCACCACACACGTCCGCATGCCCTTGCATCTCAACCTTGCCACCGAAGCATCATCCTTTCTCCTCTTCACACTCCACAACCGTCCCCTGCATCTTCCTCTTTCACATGTCTCCACGCTCGCGTTTCATTTCCCTGCAGTTGCTTCATGCGGCCTCAAAGTTCCGCTGCCGTGTCCAGTCAGCCCAGTAGCAACCAGAAGCCCCCATCGTTGACCCTCTCCACTGATTTTTGCTTCCAACATTAGCATCGAAGTCGCTTCTTGCTGACAGGCATCTTCCACCATCAATCGAGCAGCCACGAAGTTGATTCCCCTGATTCATCAGCCCACGCATTTTCAGCAATCTAGCCCGCAAGCCCATTTGAGCCCAGTATCTTCGCACGTTCGGTCCAACCTCCAGCCGTGGACTAGTCCATTCCGAGTCCAGCTGCAGCCCAGTCCAATCCTCAGTCTTCTTTTCCAGCCCGTTGATTGGAGTTCAGCCCATCTCCAGCAGCAAGTCAGCCCAAGCTTAGGCCCAAGTTCAGCCCAAGCTCAGGCACAAGTTCAGCCCAAGCCCAAACCAAGCCCAGCAATTTGGCGTGGGCTTGCAAGGCCTTTTGACTCGGTCCAAGTGTCTGTTGACGCTGTCGTCGCGGTGAACTAGTTTCCGCAATAAATCGGTGAATTTATGCACTAAACTCTTCTTAGTAGGCTAATAATGTTTAAGGGGTGTTTAGATTTATTTAAGTATAATCAGTTTAATTATTAGTTTAGTTAGTTAAATTATGATAGTCAGATGAATTAATTAGGTGGTTAGAAATTATAGTTAATTACATTAGTGTATTGTTATATAGCTACGATGCTTAGAATAATTTATTTAGCTCAATAGGTGGTTAGATTAGAATTATTTAGCCTAAGTTAGTAATTTTAGTATTAATGTATTTATTTAATTAATTTTAGAAATTATTTAATTATTAAATATTTTTCGGAAATTAGGCCGGGATAGCCGTTGACCGGAATTTCGTGCTGGTTGCAATGGTGTGGTTAATTTTTGCAATTGAGTGTTAAATTGTGAAATTTGAGTGCTGATTGGAAATTGGGTTGATTATTCCAAAATTTGTGAATTTTGACATTTATCCAGAAAATCCCAAGTGTCGGGTTTTAAACACCAAAAATGGTTTTATATACTATATAAAACCAGTGGGATTTTAAAAAGAAGGTCATGAATTTTTCAGGTCCAATCTGACCACGTATCCACACACAATTATTTTCACCGAGTGTTTTAATACGAAGAAAATAGGCCAGGAACACTATTTTAATCGAGGCATTTGAGTGCAATGCACGGTGTCTTGGGTTGAGATTGATTGGTCGTGTGTCGGATAAAAGAACCTGTCCTCGAACTGTGTCGGATGGACGTTACCCTTTATGGGATACCCATTTATTGGGATTTGGGTCGCAGTAGAGGCTGGACCTATACTCCTTCGCCAGTAGACTGCCGAACTTCAAGTAGGTCATACCCTAGAGTGGGCGTAATTATCAATTGGAACGCATGTTGAGTGAAATATCTGCGCCGGATTATGGGACAAAATTGTGTGGCATGGAATGGAACGTGTCATAACGATTTGGCCTTATAATCAGAATCCCTATGCTGATTTGAGAATTGGGTGTGGCGTTCCAGTGGTTAGAGCTTAATTGTTGCTCATATCGGTATGGTTGTCTGTGATATAAACTGTACTGACCTGCAGGGTGGATCTGAGGTGAGGTAGGTCCTTATGATTGTGTGCTTGAGTGGTTAGGACACCTATGGGCGTATTTCCCTCCTAATAGGGGTTTAGAGCGTGAACTCACTGAGATTTATATCTCACCTCGTCGTGGGCCAATTTTACAAGGTCGTCGAGTGGAGGACCTGGAGCCGAGAGGAGGTGATCGTAAGTGTAGGTTAGTTAGGACCGTTTCTTTTTGGAAAGCCAGTCCTTGTAGACTTTTGATCATAGACCTTGTACATGATTCTATGTGAATATAAAAGCATGTTTGTTTGTGAGTCTGTTGTCCTGCTTTTCTATCCCGAGATGATTACTATCGGGGGATTTATTTTCGCTTCCGCATGTGCAATAAAACGAAAAGGGTTGGCGACTCGTCCTGGGAAGTCGCAAAATATTATTGACCAGAGAGGGATGGGCACGCGCTCGGGGTTCGGGGCGTGACACCATTGGTGCCATTTAATTTGAAAGACTACAATGACCTATATGAATGGGCCCAGCTGATAGAAAGAGACGAGAATGAACGAGCCGCTGCATCTGGATCGCGGTTTAGATCAAACCGAGATGGGAATCGATATGGGAAGAAGCCCATGATTGGAGGAAGATATCCTATTCCGCCCTATAGGAAGGGTGGAGTTGGTAAGTCAGCACTGAGTCAAAATGGCGTGGGTTGCCTGTGTGGAAGACGACATGGAGCAGTCCCATGCCATTTCAGTATGAGTTCTTGTTTTGAGTGTGGCCAATAAGGTCACCGGGCTAGAGATTGTCCCAGAAAGCAGATGGGACAACAGCAGTTACCGCCGCCACCACCGTTGGGTCAGAATCGAGGATTTGTGCCGCAGAATGCATAGCATGGTGGATTGAATAGACCTCCAGCTCAGGAAAGGACGTATGCTATCACGAGAGGACAGGCTGAGGACCCACCTAATGTGATTACATGTACGGTCTCGTTGAACGACCATGCTGCTTATGCTTTATTTGACCCTGGCACCACTCATTCCTTTATTGCTGAGCAATATGTTAAGCTGATAGGATTGAATCCTGAGTTGTTGGAGTCAGTGGTTAGCATATCTACACCGTTAAAGGATAAGGTGTTAGCTGCATTGGGTTGTTCTAGTTGCAAGTTAGTGATTGGTGAGTGAGAGGGGACGATAAACTTAATAGTCCTAGCCATGTATCATTTTGATGTAATAATTGGCATGGACTGGCTCGCTAAGCAAAGAGCTAAGATGGACTGCTATCGTAAAACGATTTAGTTTAACCCGTTAGGAGGTGAGAGTTTTGAAATTATTGGGAGTCGAGGAGGACCCTCGATTACCCTGATCTCGTCGCTTGAGGCAACCCGTTTGTTAGATGGGGGTTGCCAAGGTTACTTAATGACTGTCGTGGATACGACAGTTGAGGAGCTGAAGATTGAGGACATCGTAGTGGTCCAAGAGTTTCTGGATGTGTTTTCGAAGGAATTGCCGGGTTTGCAGCCATAGAGAGAAATCGAGTTAGCAACCGGGACAGAGCTAATTTCTAAGGCTTCTTTTACGTGCGCATCGTCAGCTTGTCCATCATCAACTGAGTCTGGCTGGATAATTTTAGAAGCCTTGCACTTACTATAATGATCACCATTTGGCATACCAGCACTTGAATCCTCATAAGTTCTCTCCCTACTACAAGAATACAAAATCATAAATGAACCAACATTTGTTGAGTAAAATTGATAAGCTAAATGGGAAAAACAAAAGGCTCATCTCCTGGTGCTCGAAAAAGCTATAGGGAGAGTGCTAGGACAATTTTAATATTGATCACCAAAATTCTCCATCACTCTTGCCTAAAATATTGATTTGTCTCAAACGGCTTCTGATGGTGTGAACCGATATCTATGAGAACCTACATTTAATTCCATTACTAGTTATGATTTGGCACATGCAAGCAATTCATAAAAAACAATATCTGACCATAATTCTATGATTTGAAGAAGTTGTTCGTGGATTTTAATGCAGGTGCTTATCAATTTACACGATCAAATGCTCTTTGAAATAGAAAGATACTTCAAGCAAGAGTGACTAAAAATTTTTGGTGATCATACAAGGCAATAACCATATCACAACCATGACTCCGTGATTTCTAGACAAGTGAAAACTCCAATGAGTGATCTATAGCTACATATAATAGCAAGAGAAAACATGTAAAAGAGGCACTTGGCTTTTGCTTCATGGAATTTTAGTTACTTGACAAAATCTATGGCCGCACAAAAAGACAGTTTTGAAAATTTTCTTTTTGATTTGTACTGAATATGGTGATCTTTACAATTTATAAAATAAATATTTAAATGGAAAGAAGCCTACAACTAGATCAAATCCATTTACTTAGAGTAAATACAAAGATTTGATAAAGAAAACAAATAAGTAGCAAATACCTACATCGTGGCACCCTAAGGGTGAGCCTTAGGCAGTGCGGGGAACTCTTGTGCACTAGGACACTGATTTGTAACGTTATTCTCAATGAAAACAAAACTATTGACACCTAAATTTTGGCGACCCAGTCATTGATTTTTTACATAAAAATTAGGGATTAATTTTAACCCCTAAAAAAAATGCATCATAACAAATAAAATGAAAAAATGGAAAAAATGGAAAAAAAATGGGAAATTGATTTGATTGATTATGCATGGAAGTTTGAAATTCTGATGAATATTTGGATTTTGTTAAATGCAGAAGCAATTTAAAAATCAAGTGAATAAATGGCAATAATTTTTACAAAATGGAAGAAATCTGAGCAAAATTGAGGTAATTGCGAAATCACGTTCTGATTTACAGCTTTGATTTAATGTGATAGAAGATGGAAACTCGGAAAATACCATACGAAGCGGCTGTTTGGAATCACTATAAAAGAGAGTTGCATTCTTCGTGACTATAGAGGCAAATTTGAAAAATTTAGAGCAAAGAATTTTCGGAGAAGTTCGTGCAAAAAATTTTCGGAGAAGTTCAGGCAAAAAATTCGCACAGAGGAGAAAATTTGAAGAAAAATTTTTGCAAGAAGAAGGCCTTACTGTCTTAGTTAAAGAGAAAGCCTCTTCTCTTTTCTTTCTCTGACAAGAAAAGAGAAAAGTCAGTTGCAGAACAGAAAAAAGAGAGAGGGAAAGAAAAAAAAGAAAAGAAAAATAGAACAGTGCATTGTTCTTCTCCTTCGTGCAGCACCCTCTTCGCTGTCCACTGTCGCTTCACCAGCGATCCGCGTGTCACTCCTGCGCAGAACACCGTGCGGCACCGCCGCTCGCCCCTCCCGCCGACGCTCGCCTCAGCCCAGCGCTTGCCGGTCTCCGTCCATTGCTCCAGCAACACACTCCCCTCGTTGCTTGACCCGACGCCTGTGCTTGCACCTCCGCCGCACAGCACCGCCGCCGACGCTCGCAATTGCTCCCTCGTCGACACCCGCGCTCTTCGCTGCTCTGCTCGCCGTTCGCCGCTGATTGCCTTGCACGATTGCCTAGACACCGACGCCACCGCACCAGCATCTCTACCTCCGTCGCCTCGCTGCAGCCGCCAACACCCCCGTCGCCGCTCGCCACCGCGCCGGAGCCCCTCCCTCAGCCGACGCCGTGTCTGCACCACTGCGCGACCAGCAGCCCAGACCATATCCGATCCACGCGTCACGCGTCGTTGTCCTTCCTGCATTCCTCGTTTAGGTAGTTTTTTTTTTTTCATTTTACTTTATTTTATTTATTCCTTTATTTTTTAAGTTTTGTTATTATTTAAGTTGGAACATTGTATGTCAACGTTAATCATTTAGTTTAGGCATTAATTTGATCCGTAAGACGTCGGATCATTTTTTTTAATTATATTAATTTTCGGGGCATTTTAATAGCATTTTAATTCTTGAATCAATATAATTATTAATTTGATCCGTAAGACTTTGGATCAGATTTTTAATTATTTTGAACTTATTTGTTGTGATATTTAGGGTTAGAGTAATCGTTAATCTGACCTGTGAGACAACATATTATTTTTTCGATTATTTTAATCCTTTAGTTGTTGTTTGATTAGTTATTTGAAACTTGTTTATGTTGGAAAAACACTAAAAAAAAATCAAAAAATCAAAAAATAAAAATCTTGCATGAGCATATAGATTGAGCATATAGATTTAGTAAATTAGAAATTTTCTAAAAAATAGTTTTCTAAGATAGGATAGGGTTTAAGTCAAATTAATCCCTAAAACATATTAGAAAATTATTCATTTTTAGATAGTTTAATTAGGGTTTTTATTAATTCTGAATTTAAAAAAAACACAAAAATTTTAGGTGCATATTAACTAGTTTGCATAATAGGATCATTTAATTAGAATTTGTTTATTAGTAAAGTTAGATCATGAGGTGCATATTAATTAGTTTGCATAATAGGATCATTTAATTAGAAATTTTTTAGCAAAATTAGGTCATGTAGTTAAAAATGCATTTTTTTAAAGAATTCTAATTTCAAAGAAAACCCCAAAAAAATCATTTGTTTTGTATGATTTGTTTTGTATGATGCAATTTATTTTATTTATTGAATGTTTAATAATTGTTGAGCACCCGTGTGATCACCTTTTGACATAATAGTAATTTAGGTTAAAATAAATCCAAGCTGCCTGCAAAAACATTTTTGAAAATTAAAAAGAAATGGTACCGAAATGGCATTAGAGAAATTTAGTGTAACCAAGTCCCTTTACCCTTAGTCTCTGGTTCATAGGAGTAAAATAATTCTCTCATTATTTTACTTAGGTGTCTAATCGACCTACCGTAAACCGATTAGTGGCGACTCTTAGATAAATCATTTGCATGTTAAATATTTGAACCTTAAGTCGCGAATTGGTATAGGCTTGGGAGATCCCGGGCTAAGTTTAAAGACTTGGTAGTCTATTAGCCTAAACTTAGGTGGTGCACTCGAAATTTAGGTCGCGACAAAAACACTGGATAAATTTTTCATATTATATCATTAGTAAAGTCCTTGTTTTGGAAGAATTTTTTGTTATTAGAAACTTGAACAACAAATAAGTTCATGGTTCATATTGTTACTAGGATGGTCATGGCCCTTTAGAACCGCGATTGTATGATCATTTTAATTTGGGTACTCTTACAATCTAGGTTGCTAGAATTGGCAGTCTAGTCAACCTCACCTCATACTCATTCCCTTAGTAGATATTACACGAATATAGTACTATATATTCTTTAATTTAATATAGGCTTTTAGAATTGTAGAGACTAGTAGGGCAAATGGTGGTTCACTTTAGTCGAGGGAGAATACTAGAAGTGCAAAAAGTTGTGTCTGGTACTTATTTTAGTGCCAAAAGCTTTCACCGGCTCACTTAAGTGCCATTTAGCAGAAAAATAGTCACTTAAATGCCTTTGATGAGGAATTTCGTTAAAAGAAATTACGAGGCTTTTATAATCAAAAATTTGAATTAGTATAGTAGAAGTCCTAAAACTTGTCATGAAGATACAACTAAGTCTTAAAATTTTTAAAAAGTACAATTAAGTCCTAAAACTTGTTATGAAAGTGCAATTAAGTCTTAAAACTTTCAAAAAATGCATTTAAGTCATAAAATTTGTTACGAAAGTGCAATTGAATCTTAAAACTTTCAAAAAGTATTATCAATGGAAGGACTTAATTTAATCAATTTAATAAGCTTTAGAACTTGATTACACTTTTTGAAAGTTTTAGGATTTTATTGCACTTTTGTAACAAGATTTAAGAGTTAATTGCACTTTTTGAAAGTTTTAGTATTCAATTATATTTTTTTGACAAGTTTTAGAATTTCTAACGCGCTTATCTCAAAAATTTTTTAGGTGACATTTTTTGACATTGAAGTGATAATTTTTTTTTTTTTTTTTGTGTTGAGATTGATATTAAAGTAATCACTTTTTAATAATAATTGGTATTGAAGTGATCTTTTTTAACAATGACTAGCACTAAAGTGATCGCTCTTTAACCTATAATACGACGTCATTTAGGAGTTAGCTGACTGGGTACGCCAAGAGCCACGTAGGATTGATAAATTTATTAAATATGATGACGTTGGATTTCCGACCATCCAAATTAGAGTTGGCAAATAAGTTATCCTTTTTTTTTTTTAAATGGCACTTAAGTGATTTGAAAAAAAAAAAAAACTTTTGGGACTAAAATGGACACTGTACATAACTTTTGGCACTTTTAGCATTTTTCTATCTTTTATTTGATTAGTTATAGGCAGTGTTGCACCTTATAGTAATAAAGCATATGTAAATACAGAACGGCGTTACCTAAATTTTACCTTCATATACTCTCTCTCGTGATGAAAATTTTCCCTTCCAGTTCTGTTTCTCTTTTAATTGCTGATTAACTCTACAATGACTAAATTGCAACAATAATGACGATCATCACAGATCACATAAACAGAGGCTGTGCGCACCGTGCAGTGCAAGGATCTTACCACCTGTGCCATTGCGATGCAATGGAGAGGGCAAAGAAACATAAAGACCTTCGATTACTCCTAGCCGGGAAAAATCTGTGATTTATTGTGGCCAGCAAACAGATTATAGAAATCTAGCTTGCCGATTGAAAAGGCGATTGATCATCATAAGAAAACTACAGTATAGAGACGACATGTCTCAAGTAATTGAAAATCTTTCCTAATTATTTCTCTTATGAGCATAAAAACATCCATGTCAAAGCTTAGAAGTGACTCAGGCTTCATACAACGCAGTAGACTCTAATTCCACAGCTACGGTGCAGTCTCTTTCTGGAACTGCCACTTCAACAAAACCCCCCACATTCTAAGACTAAGCTAAAATTATGAGATAAGATAAATTTGAGAATCACTATTCGAGTAAAGATCAGAAGGCAGATCAGATCTCCGTACTTAGGCTGAAGGCTCTGTGCGTAGCCTAATGCATCTGGGACTACTTGATGAATGTGCAATGGGTATTGGCTTATCACCTCTTTTATCTGAGCCTAATGTCCTCTCATCTGCCATCAGAAATAAAACAATTGGCTCTTTTAAGCATATATTAGATCAATACAGATGCCCAAATCGAACAAGTCCACCTAAAGATGGAGGTCGATTTGGAAGCAAGATCACCATTTCATCGAAGGCTCCTTTCTTCTCTTAGCATCGGGATTCCCATTAATTCTTAACCACATTCAAAAGGGTTTGTATATGCATCCTGGTAACCATAGGCATATAAACAGAGTATATCATGGAAGGTGCTCCTCATGGGTATCCACATGCACAATTTTGGTCCTCTGACTCTATGATACATGGAAAAGAAAGATCCACATGATAGTAAACAATGACTTGTACCCCAAAGTTTCCACAGATTCAAAGATTAGCCAAACACAAGAGGAACTCCTCACAACGGGATCATAGAAAATGGAAAAGTTCTTTTAACAATCGAAACATATATAAGAGTACATACATATTCTTTAAAAGTCTTTTCCGCGAATTTCCAGCCAATTAAAAGTTAAAATTTTAATAGAAGTTCAAGATAACAATAAAACTCCAATATTGACTGACCTTCTCCAATTCCGTGCCATAAAAAGGTTGTGCTATATTCGAAACAGCAACTAGACCAGCAGGTTCTGCTTGGGACTCTTGGGAAGAGGCTTCTTTTCCATGCACAATCATCAGCTTGCCAATCATGGACTGACTTTGGCTGGATACTTCTAGAAGCCTTGGACTCTCTCTTTGAATCCCCACAAGTTATTTTCCTGCTACAAGAATAGAGAATCAGAAGCGAACCAACATTTATCGAGTAAAATTGATAAGCTAAATGGGAAAAACAAAAGACTCACCTGCTGGAGCTGGAAAAAGATACGGGGAGAGTGCTAAACTCATTAAAAAATAATATTACATGGAGGGGCTTTCTGTTTATGACAATTTTAATGGTACATTGATTTCCAAAATTCTCTGTCACTCTCCCCTGAAATATTGATTTGCTTCAGACGGCTTTTGATTGTGTGAATGCATATCTTTGAGAAGCTGCATTAGAGTCCATAGCTACTTATGATTTGGCACATACAAGTAATTAAAAAAAAAAAATAGTACCACGACCATAATCCCACGATTTGAAGACAAGTGAAAACTCCCGTGGGAGATCTATGGCTATATATAATTGCAAGGGGAGGATGTAAAACGAGCAATTGGCTTTTGCATTGTGGAATTTTAATTACTTGATAAAATCTATAGCGGCACGGAAATCTCTCTAGATAATTTTGAAGAAAATATCCTGATTTTGTATTGAATATGGTGATTTTGTCGATTTATGAAATTAAGATTTACATGGAAAGAAACATACAATGAGATCGAATCCATTCACTTAAAGTAAATACATATATTTGACAGAAAAAGTAAATACGTAGCAAATACATAGAGGACACCTAGATCGTGGTAGCGTAAGGGTGAGCCTTAGTGGAACGGTACGGGTTTGAGTCACAAAAATCGCCTCTCTAGAAACTAGGGGTGTGGCAGCATACATTAACCCCTTCCCATACCCACGTAGTCAAGCCAAGCCATTGATTAAAATATTTAACCTTTCATGTATGACAACGAGGTATTTCTATAGCCCTTCCTAGTTGTTATTAAGCAACTGAAACAGATTTGGGTTGTCAATCTGGATGACAACGAGGTATTTCTATAGTTCATATCCCAAAGTTTTCAAAAATATTAAAGATTTGCGAAAAATAAGAGGAACTCCTTGTCTCAAGATCATGGAAAATGGAAGAGTTATTTTAACAATCGAGACTTATTGGAGAATGAATAAATGTCTGTTGGAATGGTATTGCATAAGTGATGGACACAATGCAATATATATGATATTTTATACGCAATGTCACAAGCATCATTCAAATATTATGTATACACATGTACACGGGATTTTGCTGAATAAAATATCTATGACCTGTGAGTCAGTTATTGCAAAAAGCTATTTTTTTCACAAGCATAGGTCTACAATCAAACCATGCTTTGATCAGCTGTAGAAACTTGAAGTTAGATGAGAGTAATATATGATATTCAGCAACATAGATGATTATTTTGCGGATCAAATCAGAGTCCTTGGTTGATGGAGATACTCTCTTTTGGAACTTCCACATTAAAATTTAGAGCTTCATCAATCCGATCATCTTGAGTATTGATAGGTGCCTGTAGTGATGATTCTTGGTCTGCAGGTATCTGAGGAGGTAGACAAAAGTCAAATAGACTTTTCAAGTAAATTGGTTATTTATATATGAAAATGGGAGAATTTTGAGTCTTGATTAAGTGGCAACATTGTTTAATTCCATGAATCAAGATCCTAATACATGTAGATACAGATGGTCTAATGAGAGCGAGAGTTAAGAAGAGCAAAGATCAGCCAAAGTTTTTATTATATTTATTTTTATAGTGAAGCATATTCACAAACAACCCTCGAAGGATTCACACCCAATGCCAACTATGGCAACCGAGACTCAAAATAAAATCTCGAGAGAAGAAAAATTTGTCCATTACTAATCGAGCGAAGAACAGGAGGCAGATCAGGTATTTTATAGTTGGCTTGAAGACTCTGTTAGCTGTCAAATGTATCTGGTACAACTTGATGAATGTACATTCTTTATTTGGAATACGCATGAGGTATGTCAAGAGGTTCAACTGACCAAAAGCAACTATGCAAGAATTTGTTTCATTCTGACTTTGCCAAATCATCTCTTTCATCTTAGCGTAGTGTCCTCTCATCTGCCATAAAAAAATATAACAACTAGCTTGTCCGCATATATCGAACAAATCCACCTAAAGATGGAGCTCCATTCGGAAATAAGATCACTATTTCATCGAGGGCTCCTTTCTTTTCTTAGCATCAGCATTCCCGGTTAATCTTAATCACACTAAAAGTGTATGCGTATGCGTCTTGGCAAGCATTGGCATGTACAAAATGTATATCATGGAACTGGCTACGCATGGGTATACATATGCACAATTTTTGGTCTGAGGATTTGATGATACATGAGAAGAGAGATGAAGCCATGCAACAACGACAATATATTAAGCAACTGAATAGACTGTAGCTATCTATCTGGATGACAACAAGGTACTTCTGTTGGTCATATACCAAAGCTTTCATAAACTTCAAAGATCAACTAAAAACAAGAGGAACGCCTCATCTTGAGATCATGGGAAATGGAAAAGTTATTTAACAACCAAGACTTATTTGAGAATGAACACAGGTCTGTCAGCATGGTATCACATAAGTGGTGGACACAATGCAATATATATGTGAAATTTTACACACAATGTCACAATCATGGTTCAAATATTATGCATACACACATACACAGGATTTTGCGGATAAAATATCTATTACTTGCAAGTCAGTTCTTGCAAAAAGCTATTACTTCACAAGCATAGGTCTACAATCAAAACATGCTCTGATCAGCTGTAGAAACTTGAAGCTGGATGAGAGCAACATATGATAATCAGCAACACGCATGATTATTTTGTGAGATCACATTGGAGTCCTTGGTTGATGAAGAAACACTCTGTTTTAGAACTTCCACACTCAAATTTGGAGCTTCATCCATCTGATCATCTTACTAATGATAGATGATAGGAGCTTGCAGTGATGATTCTTGGTTTGCAGGTATCTGAGGAGGTAGACAAAAGTCAAAATATGCAGGCAGATAATCCCATAGTGCACACGATGAATAGTTGCATTCAGAGTACAGATGACTATGAACACCAAAATAGAGCTCAAAAACACAAAAACATTCCACATAAAATAGTAATGTTTCATCTCTCCCAGAAACAGAATCACATGAAGGCATTATAAGTTATGAACGTGCCCAGTCACATAGAGGAGGTCTAGAATATTTCAATTGAAGTCCCGTGCTACTGCATCTGAACTTTGGTCCAACTTGCTTTGGCATCAAAAGCTACTCAATGACCAACAATTAAGTAGAGAAGAACAGGGAAAAACAGAAGCTGCTTCCGCAAGCTTCTTTGCTGTCCTTCTCAGCAAGATTGTGAACATGGACTGCAAATGTGAGATTGTTGTGAAAACCACAAACAACAATCTTCAAAGTTGAAACTCTTAATACTAAATTGAATAGATGTCAAATAGCTACAGCCAAGACTCAAAACCCAAAATTAAAGTTAAAACCCACAGCAAGAAACCTAGGCTTCTCCACCTTGGCATGTTGGGATCCATCAGATGATGATCTAAAATAATCTCAATGATATGGCTCCAATCATGTCAACCTCTGCATAGATATCTCGCACGAAAACATCATACAAGCATTCATTACATGGTGAAGATGATTTCAATTGATTCCACACAAGGAGTTTTGCTTTATATTGAACTTGGAGTTCTCTTTTCCATATCTTTGTTTCTCAATAAGTGATGAAGGGAGTTATTAGAAGTTAACTGCTCGAGTACCTCAAGAATGTAAAAAGAATATAGATCAAAACTGAAAAAAGAACAATAAGAACTATGCAAATTAGAGCAATCATTGAATAAAAGTAAGAAGACTAAGTTTCTTCAAAAAAAAAAAAAAATTGTGATAAAAGTTCATGGGAACGTTGGAACTTCGAGGTTGACTCCAGGTCAGAGCCATCAAAAGGTTGTAGTAATACATCCGAAACAGGAAATGGACCCACATACTCTGCATGGGCCTTCTGGGAAGAGGCTTCTTCTCCATGCATAGCATCAGCTTGCCCATCGCCAATTGAATCCAGCTTAATACTTCTACAAGCCTTTTGACTCACAGTTATGATCACCATTTGATGCACCAGCACTTGAATCTCCATAACTTCTTTTCCCGCTACAAGAATAGAGAATCAGAACCAAACCAACATTTGTGTAGTAAAATCAATAAGCTAAATGCGAAAAACAAAAGACTCACCTGCTGGAGCTTGAAAGAGGTATAGGAAGAGTGCTAGGCTTACTGGAAAATAGAACTCCACGGAGAGGTTTTCCATCTATGACAGTTTCAATGGTGTATGGATCACCAAAATTCTCTGTCAGTCTCGCTTCAAATATATGTTTACCTTGCACAGGTACCAGTTGTTTATGTGGATTACTTTGAGCACCTGCAATAAAGGTCCATAGCTACTTAAGGTTTGGCACAGACAAGCAATGCAAAAACCCAGTATCACATCCATAACCCTATAATTTCTAGATAACTAAAAAGTCCAGTGAGAGATCTACATCTAAGCTTTATTATAATAGCAAGAGAAAACATGTAAAAGAGGCACTTGGCGTCTACTTCATGGACATTTGACTTACTTGAGGAAATACTTGGACAAAGTTCCGTTGATATGCAATTGATTCTGACTCAGGTGCTCATAGTTATTCACCCAAGCAATAAGAACTCTCCAAGGTAAACATATATTTGAACCAAGAGTAACAAAGAGTTTTGGCAATCGCACACCATTTGCAAATAACTATATCACGGCCACAATCCCACGATCTCTTGATAAGTGAAAAATTCAATGGGGATCTATATCTTTATATAAAAGCAAGGGAAAAATATAAAACAGGCACTTAGCTTCTGCTTCATGGACATTTTAATTACTTGACAAATTCTACGGCCCCGGAGATCTCTCTAGACAATTTTGAAGAAAATTTCCTGATTTTGTATTGAATATGGTGATTTGGTATTGAATATGGCAATTTTGTCAGTTTATGAAAATAAGATTTACATGGAAAGAAACCTACGATGAAATCTCATCGAATCCATTCACTTAAAGTAAATACATAGATTTGACCATATACGTGGCAAACACGTACACGTCACCTAGATCGTGGTACCCAAAGGGTAAGCCTTGGTGCAGCGGTAAAAGGTTACTCCATTGTGAACTATGGTCATGGGTTCGAGTCATGAAAATAGCTCTCTAGAAACTAGGGGTATGGCAATATACATGAGCCTCGATACTGGCATATCTTTTTAATTTAAGTACTCTTACAATCCAGGTCGCCAAAATTGGAAATCCAATCAACCCCACCTCATACTCATTCAATTAAGAGATATTACATGAACATGGTATAAAGCATATGTAACCACGGAAGACTGTTACCTTCCCCCAACAACATCTTTAAAACATACTACTACCCAAATCGCAGAACGACTATAGAAGCCTAACATATTCGTAAAATCCTAACATATGGTAGAATTATCAGCGCAAGCTAGTGACTATGCTTTCAAAAATCCTAACTCTATCTCCATATTCAAAATTTCATATTTACAACC
Organism: Eucalyptus guilfoylei; assembly: GCA_016097605.1. Classification (NCBI taxonomy): domain Eukaryota; kingdom Viridiplantae; phylum Streptophyta; class Magnoliopsida; order Myrtales; family Myrtaceae; genus Eucalyptus; species Eucalyptus guilfoylei. The sequence goes on from CM027861.1 coordinate 4,389,706, forward strand.
ACAATTTATGCCCACACATTAGCAACATATGTCACACTTATAACTAGGATAGCTAAAGAGTTTGAGAACTCAATGACACTGTACTTTGTTTCAAAATGGCCAAATACTGAGGTTCCTATAATATAAGTTCTTATTACATTACCACAATGACAAATAGGACATTTAAATACTTAAAAAAAGGATAACTAAACTAAAATTGAAAAATTCTCCTTTAATGTTTCTTCCAGACAAGTAATGCCTACAACCTTCTTGAAATTACTTAAGAAAAGGTGCCTAGTGCTCCCAAGAAGGGCATTTTGTCTATCCCCTCGCAAACTCTCTCTCTCTCTCTCTCTCTCTCTGATTGGTGCTCATCAACCCCTTTAAAGACTCAGTTTCATAGCTTATTCAGAATGACAAGCAACAAAGAAGCGATTGTTAAATCTTTGGATGAGTTGGGTAAATGGCAAGATCGCTTGGGATGTTGAATTGATTGGAAACATTCATAATAGAGAGTTGTAGGAAGTGTCTGACTTCTTTCCGTGTTTTAGTGGATGCAAAGGTGAACCTTAAGGGTATTGATTATGTGAAGTGGTCATTGATAATAAAAAAAAGAAGAAGGTGTTCACCATTTATCTTATAACCGACACATGAAAAAAGAGGAGAAAGGAAAGGATGATGTCCTTGGAGATTGACACAGATGAAATTTATTATTATTATTTTTTCTTGGGAAACACCTTGGGAAAGAATCTGACTTTGGATAACATGCGAACAAGGTCAGATTCTGTGTTGTCTCTGCAAAAGGGCAGTGAACTCTGCTGACGATTCATTGATATATTTTGGTTGGTCAAGGATGCTTTGGAGTTTGGTTAGGTCGGTTGAAGGCATTCAGCAGGCAAGTGCAGAGACTGAGCAAGAAGAGCTAAGAGCTTGGTTTGGTAGACGTAAAAACAAAGAGAATAAAAGAATATTCACTTGATCCCAGTGGCCATATCATTATGCAAGTCGCCACTTCTTCCCAAGGCACAGGGTAAAACGCATCGGTTCAACAGATTTACAAGCGCCCCCCCCCCCCACTTTTCCTCTGCCCCCAACCCATGACAACAGCCAAAACATTAATACAATCTCATAATCATCTGCATGAAGGAATAGTGGGATAATTGAAATCAATGACCCGGGCATAACAATGGAAAGGATTATGGAACTGGAGACAATTGGTAACACCAAATATAGTTTCAAGTCTACAAAAGCAAATGTAGAATCGAATTAAATAGATTTATCTCCACAGTCATTCTTTCTTCCACCAACGGGCCCTCATTCAAGAACATGGAAGTAAACATATAGCAAGGCCTGACCGGCTGACCATAGATTGATAGCGGCACAGGTTGATTTGAGCTTGAGGATACACCAAGTTGCACCAAAGCTTTATCCTGTCCTAGAGTCAAATTTTGCTCTTGGCACTTCAGCTTCAGTTTCTTCCTTGAGGGTAACTTCTCTAGCCTTTGCTCATGTTCCCTAGTGAGTCCTAAATGATATAGGAAATTAACTCCAGTACACATCTTGGGTTCTGAAACCTAAAAATCAACATAAACTACCAAAAGAATGTCCACAAGATATAATTCGAACCTGTGTGCAAGTAATAAATATCGTCAAGAGCCTCAAACACTTCTATTGCAACCACCCACAAAAGCAAGAACCCCACTTCTTACTGGATCCAGACAGACCCCAGCCATGGAAAATCTGGCAGATGGTCCAGCACCTGTGGTAGCCAACTTGGACCATATTGCAGATTCTGCAAAATCATGGTAACAGTCAAGCAAAAGAGATAAAGAACATGAGGATGCGCATTTTAAGTTGAAGGAACGAAAAAGCATGCTTATGTTGCTCTCTCTTGCTTTTCCAACGCAACAAAGGTATATGAAAAAATTAAAAGAAGCAATAGATATCAGCTCAAATTTACTTTCCAAATACTTGAATTATTAAGCAAACTAAATAATCAATGGATATGAAATTGAATGAGCAAGGAAAAATGCCCTGCTCTTGATACAAAAGTTCATCTACCACTTTGATGTACCGCTCGCATCTCAAAAGAAAAGAAATTGTACTTGAGATTTATAACCGCAATCAACAAAGCATTGCCTAAAAATATATTAACTAACACAGGTTTCATATAAAAACAGGCCAGAAATGTGAGAACTAGCAATTTGAAACTGACAATATTACATTCCAGCAAATGCATATATCTGCATGATTTCTGTGGCAGACATTCAGAAAGTATATACAGAGCAAAAAGTACTTACCAACATCAAGCATATACAGGTCATCATATAGCTTTTGGGCCTCTGTGTATCCCCCGTAAACAAACAGAATCTTCCTAAACGTAATAGTCAAATATCCAGCACGGGGGGGTAGCATGTCGCCGGTGGTATTCAGCTCCTTCCACGTCAGAGTATCTAACAAAATGCAGTAAGGCCAAAAGAGTAGTAAATAGAGGATACTCATGGAGAGAGAAGCAAGAAATCACTATTCAGGTAAACTAATAAAAGCTACGGTTGACAGTAAACCTGCATTGAGAATGTGGACGTCGGACAAATGGTAATCACGTCCATCTTTGCCACCAATCACAATCATTTTGTTCTTCCACGTTGAGCAGCTATGGGTATGACGTGGTGAAGGTGGCATACCAGTTGTCATAGGCTTATTCCAAGCAAATGTCTCTATAGATTATGAGAAGGAAATGCATCAACTAGCATGTTTGTCTACCCAAGGAAGATGAATACTGAACTAACCAATCTAAATCATTAAATATTTAACGAGCAATGGTAACTGATGACGCATGCTACAAGTATAGTACTTTGAAAAATTGGAGGACACGACATTCAAGGAAAGTAAAGTCTTTAACCCAGCTCTCATATGCACAGACAGGGAAATTTCACAAATAGATGTCAATGGGGACTACAGGCAAATAAGAAATGTCGACTTTTAAAAAAAGCATACCTGTGTTCAATATGAAGAGATCATTGTAATATACTTCATCATCATTATCACGAGATTTTCCATACCCACCAAATATGAACAGCCTTTTATCCACAAGTGCTGCACTATGACCCTGCCTTGCCTCTGGTACCTCTCCCCTTGTATTGGGTGATATCCATGTATGAGAAGCTACAAAATATATTCGTGAACTACATTAAAAGAAACCCAACTTCTGCTGTTGCAGGTATAATGAAAAGATGCACAGATTATTAGTAGACAAGACTGTATGGCTACGCAAGGGGCAAAAGGAGATGGTAACCGTAACTTACAAGTATATAGTATATGCAAATCCCCAAGAGGGTTCATTCCATCCGTCCCACCAAACACAAACAAATTGTCACCGACATTAGTGCAGCTATGGCCATCCCTTGGAGCAGGTGGCATGCCTTTTATCGTGGGTTGGCTCCATGTTTGCTCCACTGCAAGTCAGAAAAAACCAAATTATCAATTGAAAAAAAGGAAAATCACGACATACAGAGACAAACAATGGCAGATTTATCTCTCTCTCTCTCTCTCTCACACACACACACTCACCTAACCCCCAGGTCGCCAATTAAGACTACAGTAAACAAGATCACCTCTCATAGTTCAACAACATCCACATGCCACACAGGCAAAGTTCCAACGGAACACAAGATCAGGACACAAAAAGTAGAAGGCAACAAAGTTAGAAGTACACCAAAAGCCGCTCATGAAATTCCAGCAGTAAATATAAACAGCAGAAAAATGCAAATGGGGAGAAAGTCAAAAACATCTTCTGTAATTGTTCAAGATGAAAGAAGTACAGGAAAATATTGGTCATAGCAGTGCCATATATACCAATCATCGGCCATATAATACCATGAAATATTCTCTTCCCACCCACACATTCAACCCATAAAACTAGCCACAAATCACCGATTCAAGACCCAAGCCATTGATTAAAGTAAAGCCGACAACAAACAAAGGGCATCAGCAAGTTATAACACAACCAAAAAAAAAAAAAAAAAAAAAAAAAAAACCCAACAAGCAGAATTGCAACAAAAAACACCGGGAGATCCCAGTCAGACAGAAAAAAGAAAAGAACCGATCTTTCTCTCAGCACCAAGCAGAGTATACCAATCTATATCGAAGACATTCTCAGAAAAAAAATGCAAACTTCGACGGAAAACCAGAATCTCCAGAATAAACTCGAAGACCCACCAGTGTCAAAGACGTGAACCTCGTTGGTCTGGCAGTTGTCTATGCCAAAGCCACCGAACACGTAGAGGAACCTCCCTCCTTTGATCGCGTTGCAAGTGTGGGCCCACCTCTTTCCGGGGCCACCCGCCACTTCGCTGCCCTGCTCTGGTTCCTGGGCTTGCGGCGACACAACTCTTTCCCACCTCATTTTGCTTTCTCGAGAATATCAAACGACAATAGAGGGGGCCGAAGAAAGTGCGAGAGAGTGAAAGCCTTCGAAAGAAAAGAGTAGGATTTCGAAGTTCGAGGATGAGACTGGGGCTTTAAGGATCCAGAGGGTCTCTCTTTGGTGTCATGCAGAGGACAAGAGCATAACACCTGAACAAATGTCGACGTAGGAGCAAGAACTGTGTCTTTTGCGGAGAGCCGTTTTGAAAGATTGATTTTTGCGAGGGAATGCAAGAGCTTTTCCTCTCTCTCTCTACCCTTTTCCTTTTCTCCTTGCCAAAACGTTAAGTACAAAGAATTCTCATAAGGCCCTTTTTGGCCCTTTAGGATTAGATCAAAATGGATCATATTAGGAGACATTGCCCCATATATAAACTCGTTCCAAGGCTAGCATTGTCAAAGCCAAATCCGGCAAGAAAATATGCCAATCAATTCAATGCCAAAAATATAAACTCATTCTGGGTACTGAAAGCACAAATATGGCATAAATTGAATTAAGGATAAGGAAAAAAGGAACATGCATTATGTTATTGGGAATTTAGATTGCCCTTTTAACTTGCATGCTTTAGTAAGGCTAAATGTTTAAAGTACATAACTAGATTTAGAATAGAGAAGAAGAAAATATTTTGGTAACTAAACATTTGAAACTTTAAATTTTAGATGAACTTTTCAGATAATTAATTGTTAGTAAAATTTAAAAGATGAAAATAGAGGAATTGATTGCATTATGTTGAAATATTTTTATTCTCTCGTTAAAGGATATTCCATATCAATTGCTTCTGTTATTATTAATTATTGTGGATAGTTCATAGAAGTTTTTGTAGCTTCAAAGAACTTATTTTGCATAAAAGATTATATTAATGATAATTTCAAGTTAGGATTTTTGGATGATAATTGGAAACATAATGACTTTTTGATTTTGAAACCTTATTTGAAAGTATTCATTAATATGATGAGTTTATGCAAAATGGATGCATAAATGATAGACATTAATAATTTGTGCATATGTGTTTAATATGTTCAGATCCAATGGCTTTAGTAACTAAGAGCATAGTCGCTGAATTGAACAAATGTGAGAAGCTAAATGGCGATAATTATGAAATATGACATATGAAAATCCATTAGGTGCTAGCAGAGCAAGAGGCACTAGAAACTCTTATGGAAGAACCTGGAGATGGGAACATTGCACAACAAAAAACTAATAAAGATGCATTTGCTGCATGGAAGAGAAAGAACTCCCTTGCTCGCTTTACGTCGCTAAGTATCATGGAGAATGATGTTATGCGAGAATTCAGGCATTTTGAGAATGCCAAAGAAATGTGCGAAGCATTGTCAACAAGATTTGGTCATACATTGGTGACCAAACTAAGGCAGCTCACTATAAAGTTTGACTCTTGCAAAAAGCCTCATGGTCATACCATGAAACAACACTTGAGAAATATATCAAACATGATTAATGAGTTGAAGGATGCTGGCTATGTCCTGACTAACGAGTAGCAAGTGCAAGAAGTGATTCATTCTAGACCTCAAAATTGGGAGCATATGAAAGTCCACCTAACACACAATAAGAACATTAAAACCTTTGAGGATGTAGTGCGTCATCTAAGGCTAGAAGAGGACCGTCTCTTGGCGGCTACGTCGGAAAATGACATTTATTATGCTGATTCTAGCTTACAAGGGGTTTCAAGCTCCAAGCGCAAACGTCCTGATTTGTTCAAAAGATGAAAAGGCAAGGGAACAAGTTCTTAGGGAAAGAATCAAAAGTTGACCAACATGAAAAAGGAAAACATTTTTTAATAAAGAAATTATCAAGGGTGAAGTGTTATAACTGTGATAAGAAGGGTCACTATGCTCGTGACTATCGCGAGCCAAATAAGGTAGACAACTATTGTATTCTTAAGAACTTTGTTTATGTATAAGTTTTGTATTCTTAACTAAATTTAATCATTTGTGGACTGTAAATTCGGGAGTGATAGATCATATAGTGAATGATAGAGAATCTTTTATGAAATTCCGAAGAGAACTGACTAGAACTAAATATATCTATGTAAAAAACAACTCTAGAACTAAAGTAAAAGGGATTGTCACTTGCCAATTAAACATGCGTGATGGACGCACTTTGTTTCTACATAATGTATTATATGCTTCGGAGATTCGTTGGAATTTAATGTCTGTATTAGTGTTGGTAGAACTTGGTTTTAGTTCGAACTTCCATAATGATAGTGTAGATTTATATTTGGATACAAACCTACTATGATTGTGGTTATTTTCCGGATGGTTTTATTGTATTAGATGTTGACTATAGTAATGTCAATCTTTGTTATTCCCTCTTTACATCTTCTAATTCATATGATAATGATGTGAATGTGTGGTATGCTAGACTTGATCATATTGACTAACAATGTATGAATAGACTAGCTAAAAAGGGCTTGTTGGGCAACATTAAAAAAGTCGATTTGTCCATATGTGAGCATTGCTTAGTAGGGAAAATACAAGGAAATTATTTGGAAAATGTAAAAGAGCTGAATTTTCTTTACAATTAATCCATTCTGACATCTATGGTTCAATGAATGTGAGATAAAGACATGGGGCTATTTATTTCACCACATTTATAGATGATTATACTCGATTCGAACATATTTATTTGATTTATCTTAAATTTGAAGTATTGAGTTGTTTCAAGAAGTTTATGAGTTTTGGAGAAAATCAACTAGATAAGAAAATAAAAGCATTAAGATCCAATCAAGGTCAATAATATCCATTTGACGAGTTCAAAAATTTATGTGATGAAAAATGAATAGAAAGACAGTTGTCTATTCTCTATACTTCTCAATAAAATGGTGTTAATGAGAAATAAAACTCTACTGGAAATTATTAGGTCCATGATGGCGCATACTAACTTACTATCACCTTTTGGGGTGATGTTTTGTTAACTATTGTCTGTATACTTAATCGTGTACTTTCTGAATCAGTTACTTCCACTCCATATGAGTTATGGACAGGTAGAAAACTTGACTTAAGTTTTCTTAAGCCGTGGGGTTGTGTTGCCTATACTCATGAGCCTTCTCACAAGTATGAGAAATTGGGTTCTAAACGTACGAAGAGTATTTTCATAAAATACTCAATACACTTGAAATTGTATGTGTTTATAGGTGAGCAGGAAAGTGAGAGTATAACTGAATTTGAATAACGAGATATCACATTTTTAGAGAATGAATTTCTTAAGAAGGGCGAAATAGGTGAGGACTGCTCCCTATTTAAAACTTTGGTTCGAGATAATGAACATAGTAGGGTTTGTCCAAGTGGGAATAACGTTCGACTTATTCTCAATTACAACCACCTAATGAGACAATATCATCATTATCTAATTTGAGTGGAAGCATAATGGAGAATAATGTGCAAAGTGTACAATCTCCCGTATGGTGAAAAAGTCGCAAAAGTATTTATCGTTGATGTTTTGACATTGAAGAGGAAATTTTTATGATTGCTGCACAAGATGAAGATGAGTCAAGAAATGTAAATGATGCTCTAAATTGCCATAATAAGGAAAAATGGATGGATGCAATGGAAAATGAAATGGAGTCAATGAAGTCAAATCATGTTTGGAATGATTGATCTTCCAAAAAGACACAAAGCCATTGGTAACAAGTGGGTTTTCAAAATAAAGTGTAAAACTGATGACTCAATAGAAAGACATAAGGCTCGTCTTGTAGCAAAATGGGTATAATCAATAGGAATGAATTGATTATGATGAAACATTTTCACTTGTAGTCAAATTTATCTCAATTCGCATTATTCTAGCAATAGTAGCTAGTACAGATCTTAAATTACATCAAATGGATATAAAGACTGTTTTTCTTAATGGAGAATTAGAAAAAAGAAATGTCATAATGGCATATGATTTTACAATGATTGATGAGGATCATTGTATATATATCAAAAGATCTAAAAATCAATTTGTGATCATATTATTATATGTTGATGATATACTAATTGCCGGAAGCGATATAGAGTTTGTTAATACTGTCAAAAGTTGGTTATCTTTCAACTTTGAGATGAAAGACATGGGTGAGGTTGCATACATTCTTGGAGTTAAGATTTCAAGAAATCGTTCGAAGAGATCATTGTCTCTTTCGCAAGAAACGTACATAAGTAAGGTTCTTGAACGATATCATATGCAAGACTGTAAACTCATAGATGCTCCTATTGCAAAAGATGAATGATTGAGCTATAGAATGTATCCTAAGACTATAAGAGAAGGAACAAATGCAACGTGTTCCTTATGTTAGTGTTGTTGGAAACTTAATGTACGCTGTGATATGTACAAGACCTGACATATGTTTTGTAGTTGGAATGGTAAGTGGATACTAATCCGATCCAGGTTAGGCACATTGGAAAGTTGTCAAAAGAATACTGAGGTATTTGAAGGGAACTATTAATTATATGCCGAGTTATCAAGGAAATAATCTGTAACTTGAAGGCTATTTAGATGTTGATTGGAGAGGGGATTTAGATAAAATGAAATCTACCTCTGGATTTGTTTTCTTACTGAATAATGGTGCCATATCTTGGAGTAGTAAGAAACAAATGTGTATAGCCTATCTTGGAGTAGGAAATCTTCATTCATTCGAGTATCAGTTCGTTTTCAGGAATCTATTTCCTACAAAAAGTTATAAAGAGATTTCTTAGGTAACTTGTCAAGTACTTTAGGAATGTAAAATGAGCAGATCAAAACTAAAAAAGGAACAACAAGTTCAAAAACTAATGGTGCGTTTGTTTCATAGAAAACTCAAAATATTTTCCAAATAATAATCGCTTGTATCGCTTACAACATTGAACGAATAAAAAATTTTCATCACTTGTGGAAATAATTAGGAATAAAGTGTTGTTGATAATAAAAATATTTTTGGTTGACTAATTTTTCTAAGAGATATAACCGATCATTTTTTGAAAAATATTTTCTAAATCTCGAGTTTTTAATGAAATAAATGCAACAAACACTCCCGAAAAAGATCAAAGCGATCATTGCATAAACGTTTAAAAGCCTCTAAACGAACAAAATAAGGAGACTCAGATTCTTGAGCAAATTTCGGGCTTTCGAAAGCTACATTTGTGATAAAAGTTCAAGAGAACATTGAAACTGCACGGTTGATTGACCTCGTCCAAGCCAGAGCTGTCGGAAGTTTGTGTTACATTCGAAATGGGAATTGGACCAGCTTGTTTCGCATGGGCCTCTTGGGAAGGGGCTTCTTTTACGTGCACATCGTCAGCTTGTCCATCATCAACCGAGTCTGGCTGGATAATTTTAGAAGCCTTGCACTTACTATAATGATCACCATTTGGCATACCAGCACTTGAATCCTCATAAGTTCTCTCCCTACTACAAGAATACAAAATCAGAAATGAACCAACATTTGTTGAGTAAAATCGATAAGCTAAATGGGAAAAACAAAAGGCTCGTCTCCTGGTGCTCGAAAAAGCTATAGGGAGAGTGCTAGGACAATTTTAATATTGATCACTAAAATTCTCCATCACTCTTGCCTAAAATATTGATTTGTCTCGAACGGCTTATGATCGTGTGAACTGATATCTATTTGAACCTGCATTTAATTCCATTACTAGTTATGATTTGGCACATGCAAGCAATTCATAAAAACAGTATCATGACCATAATTCTATGATTTGAAGAAGTTGTTCGTGGATTTTAATGCAGGTGCTTATCAATTTACACGATCAAATGCTCTTTGAAATAGAAAGATACTTCAAGCAAGAGTGACTCAAAACTTTTGGTGATCATACAAAGTAATAACCATATCACAACCATAACTCCGTGATTTCTAGACAAGTGAAAACTCCAATGAGCGATCTATAGCTATATATAGCAAGAGAAAACATGTAAAAGAGGCACTTGGCTTTTGCTTCATGGAATTTTAGTTACTTGACAAAATCTATGGCCCCACAAAAAGACAGTTTTGAAAAATTTTATTTTTGATTTTGTATTGAATATGGTGATCTTTCCAATTTATAAAATAAATATTTAAATGGAAAGAAGCCTACAACTAGATCAAATCCATTTACTTAGAGTAAATACAAAGATTTGATAAAGAAAACAAATAAGTAGCAAATACCTACATCATGGCACCCTAAGGGTGAGCCTTTGGCAGTGCAGGGAACTCTTGTGCACTAGGACACTGATTTGTAACATTATTTCTCAATGAAAACAAAACACTGGATATATTTTTCATATTATATCATTAATAAAGTCCTTGTTTTGGAAGAATTTTTTGTTATTGGAAACTTGAACAACAAACAAGTTCATGGTTCATATTGTTACCAGGATGGTCATGCCCCTTTAGAACCGCGATTGTATGATCATTTTAATTTGGGTACTCTTACGATCCAGGTTGCTAGAATTGGCAGTCTAGTCAACCTCACCTCATACTCATTCCCTTAGTAGATATTACACGAATATAGTACTATATATTCTTTAATTTAATATAGGCTTTTAGAATTGTAGAGACTAGTAGGGCAAATAGTGGTTCACTTTACTCGAGAAAGAATACTAGAAGTGCAAAAAGTTGTGTTTGGTACTTATTTTAGTGCTAAAAGCTTTCGCCAGCTCACTTAAGTGCCATATAGCAGAAAAATAGTCACTTAAATGCCTTTGATGAGGAATTTCGTTAAAAGAAATTACAAGGCTTTTATAATAAAAAATTGAATAAGTATAGTAGAAGTTCTAAAACTTGTCATGAAGATGCAACTGAGTTTTAAAATTTTTAAAAAGTATAATTAAGTCCTAAAACTTATTATGAAAGTGCAATTAAGTTCTAAAATTTTCAAAAAATGCATTTAAGTCATAAAATTTGTTACCAAAGTGCAATTAAATCTTAAAACTTTCAAAAAGTATTATCAATGGAAGGACTTAATTTAATCAATTTAATAAGTTTTAGAACTTGATTGCACTTTTCGAAAGTTTTAGGATTTTATTGCACTTTTGTAACAAGTTTTAAGAGTTTATTGCACTTTTTGAAAGTTTTAGGATTTAATTATACTTTTTTGACAAGTTTTAAAACTTCTAATGTACTTATCCCAAAATTTTCTGAGATGACATTTTTTGACACTGAAGTGATAATTTTTTGTATATTGAGATTGATATTAAAGTAATCACTTTTTAATAATAATTGGCACTAAAATAATTGCTCTTTAACCTGTTATACGATCTCATTTAGAAGTTAGTTGATTGGGTACGCCAGGAGCCACGTAAGAATGATAAATTTATAAAATATGATGACATCAGATTTCCGACAATCCAGATTAAAGTTGGCAATTAAGTTATCGTTTTTTGAAAAAATGGCACTTAAGTGATTTGAAAAAAAAAAAAAAAACTTTTGGGACTAAAATGGGTACTGTACACAACTTTTGGCACTTTTAGCATTCCTCCATCTTTTATTTGATTAGTTATAGGCAGTGTTGCACATTATAGTAATAAAGCATATGTAGATACAGAACGACGTTACCTAAATTTTACCTTCATATACCCTCTCTGGTGATAAAATTTTTCCCTTCCAGTTCTGTTTCTCTTTTAATTGCTGATTAACTTTACAATGACTAAATTGCAACAATAATGACGATCATCACAGATCACATAAACAGAGGCTGTGCGCACCGTGCAGTGCAAGGATCTTACCACCTGTGCCATTGCGATGCAATGGAGAGGGCAAAGAAACATAAAGACCTTCGATTACTCCTAGCCGGGAAAAATCTGTGATTTATTGTAGCCAGCAAATAGATTATAGAAATCTAGCTTTCCGATCGAAAAGGCGATTGATCATCATAAGAAAACTACAGTATAGAGACAACATGTCTCAAGTAATGGAAATCTTTCCTAATTATTTCTCTTAAGAGCATAAAAACATACATGTCAAAGCTTAGAATTGAATCAGGCTTCATACAACGCAGCAGACTCTAATTCCACAGCTACGGTGCAGTCTCTTTCTGGAACTGCCACTTCAACAAAACCCCCCACATTCTAAGACTATGCTAAAATTATGAGATAAGATAAATTCGACAATCACTATTCGAGTAAAGATCAGAAGGCAGATCGGATCTCCATACTTAGGCTGAAGGCTCTGTGCGTAGTCTAATGCATTTGGGACTACTTGATGAATGTGCAATGGGAATTGGCTTATCACCTCTTTTATCTGAGCCTAATGTCCTCTCATCTGCCATCAGAAATAAAACAATTGGCTCTTTTAAGCATATAATAGATCAATACAGATGCCCATATCGAACAAATCCACCTAAGATGGAGGTCGATTTGGAAGCAAGATCACCATTTCATCGAAGGCTCCTTTCTTCTCTTAGCATCGGGATTCCCATTAAATCTTAATCACATTCAAAAGGGTTTGTATATGCATCCTGGTAACCACAGGCATATACACAGAGTATATCATGGAAGGTGCTCCTCATGGGTATCCACATGCACAATTTTGGTCCTCCGACTCTATGATACATGGAAAAGAAAGATCTACATGATATTAAACAATGACTGGTTCCCCAAAGTTTTCACAGATTCAGAGATTAGCCAAACACAAGAGGAACTCCTCACAACAAGATCATAGAAAATGGAAAAGTTCTTTAACGATCGAGACATATTTAAGAATACATATATTTTCTTCAAAAATCTTTTCCACGAATTTCCAGCCAATGAAAAGTTAAATTTGTAATAGAAGCTCAAGATAACATTGGAACTCCAATATTGATTGACCTTCTCCAATTCTGTGCCATAAGAAAGTTGTGCTATATTCGAAACAGCAACCAGACCAACAGGTTCTGCTTGGGACTCATGGGAAGAGGCTTCTTTTCCATGCACAATCATCAGCTTGCCAATCATGGACTGACTTTGGCTGGATACTTCTAGAAGCCTTGGACTCTCTCTTTGAATCCCCATAAGTTCTTTTCCTGCTACAAGAATAGAGAATCAGAAGCGAACTAACATTTATCGAGTAAAATTGATCAGCTAAATGGGAAAGACAAAAGTCTCACCTGCTGGAGCTGGAAAAAGATATGGGGAGAGTGCTAAACTCATTAAAAAATAAAATTACAAGGAGGGGCTTTCTGTTTATGACAATTTCAATGGTACATTGATTTCCAAAATTCTCTATCACTCTCCCCTGAAATATTGATTTGCTTCTGAGGGCTTTTGATTGTGTGAATGCATACCTTTGAGAACTTGAATTAGAGTCCATAGCTACTTACGATTTGACACATACAAGTAACTTAAAAAAAAAAAAAAAATCACTATCACGACCATAATCCCACAATTTCTAGTGTTGGGACCTACCTCTCGAGGGAGGGAACAGGTTTAGGGGTATTGTCTAAAGGAAGTCTCATGGGCTCTCCCAAGTCTATACCATGCAGGACGTTTTTAAGAATTTCGTAATAAGGAGTCGCCACTAACTTATTGAGGTCGGCTAAAAACCAAGTGAGGCATGTGAGTGTACTTTACTTTCTACGCAACCAGAAAATGTCACGTCTTGATTACACTTAATTAGTACTTTTTCGGTATCTAATCTTGTTTATTTTTTAAATAAATATATATATATATATATATATATATATATATATATATATATATATATTTGTTGGATTGATTTTATACTTATCCACTAACATGTGAGATGATCATGCGGATGCACAATTATTAAAATAATAATTAGCAACCAAAAAAACGTTTAAACAAATTGTATGGGAGAACAAAAATTTAACATCAAAGAAAAGATAAATACTAATCCTAACTAGACTAAATGGAAGCCAAAATCAACATACCGAAATTGCACAATCGGAGACGGTATTCGTCTTTAAGGACAGGTAGAACCTCTTAAGCAGGATTCTAGATTGAAAGATTTCCATTTTTTAGGAAAAAATAAACCAAGAGATTAATTTTAATCTTTTTGAAGATATTTTTTTTTAATTTGGATTACTTTTGAAATTTTTAATATATTTTTTAACATTTAATATTATTTTACTCGGAAAAAGGAGTTGGACCGGGTAGGACTGATCCGCTGATCCAATCCGAGCCTTGGTCCGACCCACGTCAGATAAAGAAAGATTTTTTTTAAATGTATATGTTTTTTTATTTTTCTCTTTTTGTCTTATCGCCCTTTTCCGATTCCTCCTTCCCGGAGCCACTTTTATCTTGTTTTCTCTCTTTTTTTTTTTTCTGGTTTTTCTTTTTCCTTGTTTTCTTTTTTATTTCCCCTTTGGCGTTCTTCTTCACGTGCCTTCTTCGTGCGTCGTCTTCTTCCCCGATGCTTCTTCCTCAATTTGCGCCATCCTCACCGAACTAAAATCCTCACCGGTGTTTGGGGGGTCGCCAAGCTACCATTTGGCGCCGGTCATTCGTTCCGACCGACGGTGACCACTGTTGGCCATCCATTCCGGTGACCACAAACCCATTTTTCGGCGCGAAGAAAAACGTCATTGACTCGAATACGCATGAATATTTCCCACGAACACTACGAAAACACCACAGATACGAGCAAAGCAAGCAGGACTCAGCAGGCATGGGAGCAAAAACGAGTTGATCTTGCGTTAAAACATACATTGCTCTTCGGTTTTTTATTAAAGTATTTCATCGAACACATAATATGCACTAACTAGAGAGGTAAGCATAAACTCAATCGGGGCTCGGGTTCAGGCCAAGATCATCACGCGATACACAAGCACTCGGGAATGACCTACCTGGTTCGAAGGGGAGCGCTGCGGCGGACGACGGCTCTCGGGCGGACGACTGGCGACGGCGAAGCTGTCCTTCGAGCCCCCCCTCTCCCTTCAGCTCGTCCTCTCCTTTTCTCTCTTGCTCTCTGTGTTCTCCCCTCTCGGTCCCCTTTTTTCTCGCTCTCCGGTTCCCTTTCCCTTTCCCCCCGTCCTGTCCCCTGCTCTGCTCTCTACTCTCTGCTCCCCTGCTCTGTTGTGCTCCTGTCTTTTCTCTTCTTCTGCAGGTCTGCGCGCGAAGACAGGAGGCGGAAGGAGAAAGATGGGGCGCGGGCCGGGCTGAAGGGAAGAGGAGGCTGGCCCCGGGGGGGGGGAGAGAGGCGGGCTGAGCCAAGGCCGGATCCGGCCCGACCCGACCCCTGAGCGTTATTCTCTCTCTTTTGTTTTTGTTTTTGTTGTTTTATTTTTGTTTAAAAATAGGTGTCAACATCTAGACAAGTGAAAACTCCCGTGGAAGATCTATGGCTATATATAATTGCAAGGGAAGCATGTAAAACGAGCAGTTGGCTTTTACTTCATGGACTTTTAATTACTTGACAAAATCTATAGTGGCATGGAAATCTCTCTAGATAATTTTGAAGAAAATATCCTGATTTTGTATTGAATGTGGTGATTTGTTATCGAGTCTGGTGATTTTGTCAATTTATGAAATTAAGATTTACATGGAAAGAAACCTACAATGAGATCGAATCCATTTACTTAGGGTAAATACATATATTTGACCAAAAAAGTAAATACGTAGCAAATACATAGAGGACACCTAGAACATGGTACCGTAAGGGTGAGCCTTAGTGGAACGGTAAAAGGATACTCAATTGCGACCTAAAGTCATGGGTTTGAGTCACAAAAATGACCTCTCTAGAAACTAGGGGTGTGGCAGCATACATTAACCCCTTCCTATACCCACGTAGTCAAGCCAAGCCATTGATTGAAATATTTAAGCTCTCATGTATCATCATACATGAACGCCTTCCTAGTTGTTATTAGGCAACTGAAACAGACTTAGGTTGTCAATTTGGATGAGAACGAGGTATTTCTATGGTTCATATCCTAAAGTTTTCAAAAATTTTAAAGACTTACCAAAAATACGAGGAACTCCCTGTCTCAAGATCATGGAAAATGGAAGAGTTATTTTAACAATCGATACTTATTCGAGAATTAATAAATGTCTATCAGAATGGTATCACAATGGACACAATGCAATATATATGATATTTTATACATAATGTCACAACTATCGTTTAAATATCATGTATATAAATATAAACGGGATTTTGCTAAATAAAATATCTATGACATGTGAGTCATTATTGCAAAAAGCTATTTTTTTTCACAAGCATATGTCTACAATCAAACAATGCTTTGATCAGCTGTAGAAACTTGAAGTTGGATGAGAGCAATATATGATATTCAGCAACATAGATGATTATTTTGTGGATCAAATCAGAGTCCTTGGTTGATGGAGATACTCTTTTTTGGAACTTCCACATTTAAATTTAGAGCTTCATCCATCCGATCACCTTTTGTATTGATAGGAGCCTGTAGTGATGATTCTTGGTCTGCAGGTATTTGAGGAGGTAGACAAAAATCAAAACTTAAATAGACTTTTCAAGTAAATTGACTATTTATGTATGAAAATGGGAGAATTTTGAGTCTCGATTAAGTGGTAACATCATTTGATTCCATGAATCAAGATCCTAATACATGTAGATACAGATGGTCTAATGAGAGCAAGAGTTAAGAAGAGCAAAGATCAGCCAAACTTTTAATTATATTTATTTTTATAGTGAAGCATATCCACAAACAACTCTCGAGAGAAGAAAAATTTGTCCATTACTAATCGAGCGAAGATCAGGACGCAAATCAGATATTTATAATTGGCTTGAATACTCTGTCAGCTGTCAAATGCACCTGCTACAACTTAATGAATGTACATTCTTTATTTGGAATACGCATGAGGTATGTCAAGAGGTTCAACTGACCAAAAGCAACTATGCAAGAATTTGTTTCATTCTGACTTTGCCAAATCATCTGTTTCATCTTAGCCTATTGTCCTCTCATCTGCCATAAAAAAATATAACAACTAGCTTGTCCGCATATATTAGATCATATACAGATGCCTATATCGAGCAAATCCACCTAAAGATGGAGCTCCATTCGGAAATAAGATCACTATTTCATCGAGGGCTCCTTTCTTTTATTAGCATCAGCATTCCCGGTTAATCTTAATCACACTAAAAGTGTATGCGTATGCGTCTTGGTAAGCATTGGCATGTACAAAATGTATATCATGGAACTGGCTACGCATGGGTATACATATGCACACTTTTTGGTCTGAGGATTTGATGATACATGAGAAGAGAGATGAAGCCATGCAACAACGACAATATATTAAGCAACCGAATAGACTGTAGCTATCTATCTGGATGACAACAAGGTACTTCTGTTGGTCATATACCAAAGCTTTCAAAAATTTCAAAGATCAGCCAAAAACAAGAGGAACGCCTCATCTTGAGATCATGGGAAATGGAAAAGTTATTTTAACAACCAAGACTTGTTTGAGAATGAATACAGGGCTGTCGGCATGGTATCACATAAGTGGTGGACACAATGCAATATATATGTGGAATTTTACGCACAATGTCACAACCATCGTTCAAATATTATGCATACATACATACACAGGATTTTTCCCGGATAAAATATCTATTGCTTGCAAGTCAGTTCTTGCAGAAAGCTATTACTTCACAAGCATAGGTCTACAATCAAAACATGCTCTGATCAGCTGTAGAAACTTGAAACTGGATGAGAGCAACATATGATAATCAGCAACACGCATGATTATTTTATGAGATCACATCGGAGTCCTTGGTTGATGGAGATACACTCTGTTTTGGAACTTCCACATTCAAATTTGGAGCTTCATCCATCTGATCATCTTAGTAATGATAGGAGCCTGCAGTGATGATTCTTGGTTTGCAGGTATCTGAGGAGGTAGACAAAAGTCAAAATATGCAGGCAGATAATCCCATAGTGCACACAATGAATAGTTGCATTCAGATTACAGATGACAATGAACACCAAAATAGAGCTCAAAAACACAAAAAACATTCCACGTAAAATAGTAATGTTCCATTTATTTCATCTCTTCCAGAAACAGAATCGCATGAAGGCATTATAAGTTATGAAGGTGCCCAGTCACATAGAGGTCTAGAATATTTCAATTGGAGTCCCATGCTACTGCATCTGAACTTTGGTCCAACTTGCTTTGGCATCAAAATCTACTCAATGACCAACAATTAAGTAGAGAAGAACAGGGAAAAACAGAAGCTGCTTCCGCAAGCTTCTTTGCTGTCCTTCTCAGCAAGATTGTGAACATGGACCTTCAAATGTGAGATTGTTGTGAAAACCACAAACAACAATCTTCAAAGTTGAAACTCTTAATACTAAATTGAATAGATGTCAATTAGCTACAGCCAAGACTCAAAACCCAAAATTAAAGTCAAAACCCACAACAAGAAACCTAGGCTTCTCCACCTAGGCATGTTGGGATCCATCAGATGATGATCTTAAATAATCTCAATGATATGACTCCAATCATGTCAACCTCTGCGTGGCTTGTCGCACCAAAACATCATACAAGCATTCATTTCATGGTGAAGATGATTTCAATTGATTCCACACAAGGAGTTTTGCTTTATATTGAACTTAGAATTCTCTTTCCATTTCTTTTTTTCTCAATAGGTGATGAAGGGAATTCTTAGAAGTTAACTGCTCACGTACATCAAGAATGTAAAAAGAATAGATCAAAACTGAAAAAAGAACAATAAGAACTATGCAAAATAGAGCAATCATTGAATAAAAGTAAGAAGACTAAGTTTCTTCAAAAAAAAAAAAATTGTGATAAAAGTTCATGGGAACGTTGGAACTGCGAGGTTGACTCCAGGTCAGAGCCATCAAAAGGTTGTAATACATCCGAAACAGGAACTGGACCCGCATATTCTGCATGGGCCTTCTGGGAAGAGGCTTCTTCTCCACGCATAGCATCAGCTTGCCCATCACCAATTGAGTCCGGCTGGATACTTCTCTACAAGCCTTTTGACTCACAGTTA
The DNA here is from genome assembly GCA_016097605.1 of Eucalyptus guilfoylei. NCBI lineage: Eukaryota > Viridiplantae > Streptophyta > Magnoliopsida > Myrtales > Myrtaceae > Eucalyptus > Eucalyptus guilfoylei. The sequence continues at coordinate 4,408,998 of CM027861.1, forward strand.
TACTCACCATTTGACGCACCGGCACTCGAATCTCCATAACTTCTTTTCCTGCTACAAGAATAGAGAATCAGAACCAAACCACCATTTGTTTAGTAAAATCAATAAGCTAAATGCGAAAAACAAAAGACTCACCTGCTGGAGCTTGAAGGAGGTATAGGAAGAGTGCTAGGCTTACTGGAAAATAGAACTCCACGGAGAGGCTTTCCATCTATGACAGTTTCAATGGTGAATCGATCACCAAAATTCTCCGTCAGTCTCGCTTCAAATATGCGCTTACCATGCACAGGTACCAGTTGCTTATGTGGATTACTTTGAGCACCTGCAATAAAGGTCCATAGCTACTTAAGGTTTGGCACATACAAGCAATGCAAAAAACCAGCATCACATCCATAACCCAATAATTTCTAGATAACTAAAAAGTCCAGTGAGAGATCTACATCTAAGCTTTATTATAATAGCAAGAGAAACATGTAAAACAGGCACCTGGCGTCTACTTCGTGGACATTTGACTTACTTGAGGAAATACTTGGACAAAGGTCCGTTGATATGCAATTCAGTTGGTATTAAGTTTTAAAGAAGTTGATCCTGACGCAGGTGCTCATATTTGTTCACCCAAGCAATAAGAACTCTCCATGGTAAGCGCATATTTGAACCAAGAGTAACAAAGAGTTTTGGCAATCGCACACCATTTGCAAATAACTATATCACGGCCACAATCCCACGATCTCTAGATAAGTGAAAAATTCAATGGGGATCTATATCTTATATATAATAGCAGGGGGAAAATGTAAAACAGGCACTTAGCTTCTGCGTCATGGACATTTTAATTACTTGACAAATTCTACGGCCTCGGAGATCTCTCTAGACAATTTTGAAGAAAATTTCCTGATTTTGTATTGAATATGGTGATTTGGTATTGAATATGGCAATTTTGTCAGTTTATGAAAATAAGATTTACATGGAAAGAAACCTACGATGAAATCTCATCCAATCCATTCACTTAAAGTAAATACATAGATTTGACCAAATACGTGGCAAACACGTACACATCACCTAGATCGTGGTACCCAAAGGGTAAGCCTTGGTGCAGCGGTAAAAGGTTACTCCATTGTGAACTATGATCATGGGTTCGAGTCATGAAAATAGCTCTCTAGAAACTAGGGGTATGGCAATATTCATGAGCCTCGATACTGGCATGATCTTTTTAATTTAAGTACTCTTACAATCCAGGTCGCCAAAATTGGAAATCCAATCAACCCCACCTCATACTCATTCAATTAAGAGATATTACCTCAACATGGTATAAAGCATATGTAACCACAGAAGACTGTTACCTTCCCCCAACAACATCTTTAAAACATACTATTACCCAAATCGCAGAACGACTAACCCTAGTCCTTAAATATGGTTTTCTTGACAAGCAACATACCTCATCCTCTATACCATACCATGACTTCATCGTGAACCAAGATCAAGGTAATATCTTCATATCTATAGAAACCTAACATATTCGTAAAATCCTAACATATGGTAGAATTATCTGCGCAAGCTAGTGACTATGCTTTCAAAAATCCTAACTCTATCTCCATATTCAAAATTTCATATTTACAACCACAATTTATGCCCACACATTAGCAACGTATGTCACGCTTATAACTAGGATAGCTAACAAGTTTGAGAACTCAATGACACTGTACTTTGTTTCAAAATGACCGAATACTGAGGTTCCTACAATATAAGTTATTACATTACCACGATGACAAATAGGACATTTAAATACTTAAAAAAAGGATAACTAAACTAAAAGTGAAAAATTCTCCTTTAATGTTTCTTCCAGACAAGTAATGCCTACAATTTTCTCGAAATTACTTAAGAAGAGGTGCCTAGTGCTCCCAAGAAGAGCATTTTGTCCATCCCCTCACAAACTCTCTCTCTCTCTCTCTCTCTATCTCTCTCTCTCTGATTGGTGCTCATCAACCCCTTCAAAGACTCGGTTTCATAGCTTATTCAGAATGACAAGCAACAAAGAAGCGATTGTTAAATCTTTGGATGAGTTGGGTAAATGGCAAGATCGCTTGGGATGTTGAATTGATTGGAAACATTCATAATAGAGAGTTGTAGGAAGTGTCTGATTTCTTTCCATGTTTTAGTGGATGCAAAGGTGAACCTTAAGGGTATTGATTATGTGAAATGGTCATTGACAAAAAAAAAGAAGGTGTTCACCATTTATCTTATAACCGACACATGAAAAAAGAGGAGAAAGGAAAGGATGATGTCCTTGGAGATTGACACAGATGAAATTTATTATTATTATTTTTTCTTGGGAAACACCTTGGGAAAGAATCTGACTTTGGATAACATGCGAACAAGGTCAGATTCTGTGTTGTCTCTGCAAAAAGGCAGCGAACTCTGCTGACGATTCATTGATATATTTTGGTTGGTCAAGGACGCTTTGGAGTTTGGTTAGGTTGGTTGAAGGCATTCAGCAGGCAAGTGCAGAGACTGTGCAAGAAGAGCTAAGAGCTTGGTTCGGTAGACGTAAAAACAAAGAGAATAAAAGAATATTCACTTGATCCCTGTGGCCATATCATTATGCAAGTCGCCACTTCTTCCCAAGGCACAGGGAAAAACGCATCGGTTCAACAGATTTACAAGCCCCCTCCCCCCCCCCCCCCCCCCCCCCCCTTTTCCTCTGCCCCCAACCGATGACAACAGCCAAAACATTAATACAATCTCATAATCATCTGCATGAAGGAACAGTGGGATAATTGAAATCAATGACCCGGGCGTAACAATGGAAAAGATTATGGAACTGGAGACAATTGGTAACACGAAATATAGTTTCAAGTCTACATAAGCAAATGTAGAATCGAATTAAATAGATTTATCTCCAGTCATTCTTTCTCCCACCAACAGACCCTCATTCAAGAACATGGAAGTAAACATATATCAGGGCCTGACCTGGCTGACCATAGATTGACAGCGGCACAGGTTGATTTGAGCTTGAGGATACACCAAGTTGCACCAAAGCTTTATCCTGTCCTAGAGTCAAATTTTGCTCTTGGCACTTCAGCTTCAGTTTCTTCCTTGAGGGTAACTTCTCTAGCCTTTGCTCGTGTTCCCTAGTGAGTCCTAAATGATATAGGAAATTAACTCCGGAACACATCTTGGGTTCTGAAACCTAAAAATCAACATAAACTACCAAAAGAATGCCCACAAGATATAATTCGAACCTGTGTGCAAGTAATAAATATCGTCAAGAGCCTCGAGACTTCTATTGCAACCACCCACAAAGGCAAGAACCCCACTTCTTACTGGATCCAGACAGACCCCAGCCATGGAAAATCTGGCAGAAGGTCCAGCACCTGTGGTAGTCAACTTGGACCATATTGCAGATTCTGCAAAATCATGGTAACAGTCAAGCAAAAGAGATAAAGAACATGAGGATGCGCATTTTAAGTTGAAGGAACAAAAAAGCATGCTTATGTTGCTCTCTCTTGCTTTTCCAACGCAACAAAGGTATATGAAAAAATTAAAAGAAGCAATAGATGATCAGCTCAAATTTACTTTCCAAATACTTGAATGATTAAGCAAACTAAATAATCAATGGATATGAAATTGAATGAGCAAGGAAAAAAGCCCTAAACTTGATACAAAAGTTCATCTACCACTTTAATGTACCGCTCGCATCTCAAAAGAAAAGAAATTGTACTTGAGATTTATAACTGCAATCAACAAAGCATTGCCTAGAAATATATTAAATAACACAGGTTTCATATAAAACAGGCCAGTAATGTGAGAACTAGCAATTTGAAACTGACATTATTACATTTCAGCAAATGCATATATCTGCATGATTTCTGTGGCAGACATTCAGAAAGCATATACAGAGCAAAAAGTACTTACCAACATCAAGCATATACAGGTCATCATATAGCTTTTGGGCCTCTGTGTATCCCCCGTAAACAAACAGAATCTTCCCAAAAGTAATAGTCAAATATCCAGCACGGGGGGGGTAGCATGTCGCCGGTGGTATTCAGCTCCTTCCACATCAGAGTATCTAACAAAATGCAGTAAGGCCAAAAGAATAGTAAATAGAGGATACTCGTGGAGAGAGAAGCAAGAAACCACTATTCAGGTAAACTAATAAAGGCTACGGTTGACAGTAAACCTGCATCGAGAATGTGGACGTCGGACAAATGGTAATCACGCCCATCTTCACCACCAATCACAATCATTTTGTTCTTCCAAGTTGAGCAGCTATGGGTATGACGTGGTGAAGGAGGGATACTAGTCATCATGGCCTTATTCCATACAAATGTCTCTGAAGATTATGAGAAGGAAATGCATCAAATAGTATGTTCGTCTACCCGAGGAAGATAGAATACTGAACTAACCAATCTAAATCAATAAATATTTAATGAGCAATGGTAACTGATGACACATGCTACAACTATAGTACTTTGATAAATTGGAGGACATGAGATTCAAGGAAAGTAAAGTCTTTAACCCAGCTCTCATATGCACAGACAGGGAAATTTCACAAATAGATGTCAATGGGGACTACAGGCAAATAAGAAATGTCGACTTTTAAAAAAAGCGTACCTGTGTTCAATATGAAGAGATCATTGTAATATACTTCATCATCATTATCAGGAGATTTTCCATACCCACCAAATATGAACAGCCTTTTATCCACAAGTGCTGCACTATGACCCTGCCTTGCCTCTGGTACCTCTCCCCTTGTAATGGGTGATATCCATGTATGAGAAGCTACAAAATATATTCGTGAACTACATTAAAAGAAACCCAACTTCTGCTGTTGCAGGTATAATGAAAAGATGCACAGATTATTAGTAGACAAGACTGTATGGCTACGCCAGGGGCAAAAGGAGATGGTAACCGTAACTTACAAGTGTATAGTATATGCAAATCCCCAAGAGGGTTCATTCCATCCGTCCCAACAAACACAAACAAATTGTCACCAATACTAGTGCAGCTATGGCCATCCCTTGGAGCAGGTGGCATGCCTTTTATCGTGGGTTGGCTCCATGTTTGCTCCACTGCAAGTCAGAAAAAACCAAATTATCAATTGAAAAAAAGGAAAATCACGACATACAGAGACAAACAATGGCAGATTTATCTCTCTCTCTCTCTCTCTCTCTCACACACACACACACACCTAACCCCCAGGTCACCAATTAAGACTATGGTAAATGAGATCACCTCTCATAGTTCAACAACTTCCACATGCCACACAGAACACAAGATCAGGACACAAAAAGTAGAAGGCAACAAAGTTGGAAGTAAACCAAAAGCCGACCCTCATGAAATTCCAGCAGTAAATATAAACAGCAGAAAAATGCAAATGGGGAGAAAGCCAAAAACATCTTCAGTAATTGTTCAAGATGAAAGAAGTACAGGAAAATATTGGTCATAGCATTGCCATATATACCAATCATCGGACATATAATACCATGAAATATTCTTTTCCCACCGACACATTCAACGCATAAAACTAGCCACAAATCACCGATTCAAGACCCAAGCCATTGATTAAAGTAAAGCCGACAACAAACAAAAGGCATCAGCAAGTTATAACACAACCAAAAAAAAAAAACCCAACAAGCAGGATTGCACCAAAAAACACCGGGAGATCCCAGTCAGACAGAAAAAAAGAAAAAAGAAAAGAAAAGAACCAGTCTTTCTCTCAGCACCAAGCAGAGTATACCAATCTATATCGAAGACATTCTCCAAAAAAATGCAAACTTCGAAGGAAAACCAGAATCTCCAGAAGATAAACTCGAAGACCCACCAGTGTCAAAGACGTGAACCTCGTTGGTCTGGCAGTTGTCTATGCCAAAGCCACCGAACACGTAGAGGAACCTCCCTCCTTTGATCGCGTTGCAAGTGTGGGCCCACCTCTTTCCGGGGCCACCCGCCTCTTCGCTGCCCTGCTCTGCTTCCTGGGCTTGCGGCGACACAACTCTCTCCCACCTCATTTTGCTTTCTCGAGAATATCAAACGACAACGGTAGGGGCCGAAGAAAGTGCGAGAAAGTGAAAGCCTTTGAAAGAAAGGAGTAGGATTTCGAAGTTCGAGGATAAAACCGGGGCTTCAAGGATCCAGAGGGTCTCTCTTTGGTGTCATGCAAAGAACAAGAGCATATAACACCTGAACAAATGTCGACGTAGGAGCAAGAACTGTGTCTTTTGTGGAGAGGCGTTTTGAAAGACTGATTTTTGCGAGGGAACGCCAAAAGCTTTTCTTCTCCCTCTCCTTTTCCTTTTCTCCTCGCCAAACGTTGTCAAGTACAAAGAATTCTCATAATACCCTTTTTGGCCCTTTAAGATTAGATCAAGAAATATCATATTAGGAAAAATTGCCCCATATTTAAACTCGTTCCGAGGCTAGCATTGTCAAAGCCAAATCTGGCAAGAAAAATATGCCAATTAATTCAATGCCAAAAAAATACCAATTGACAAAAATATAAACTCGTTCTAAGTACTAAAAGCATAGATATGGACATAAATTAAATTAAGGATAAGGAAACAAAGAATATGCATTATGTTATTGGAATTTAGATATTGCTCTTTTAACTTGCATGCTTTAGTAAGGCTAAATGTTTAAAGTATATTATTAGATTTAGAATAGAGAAGAAAAATATTTTGGTAACTAGATATTTGAAGCTTTAGATTTTATTTGAACTTTTCAGATAATCAATTGTTAGTAAATTTTAAAAGATGAAAATAGAGGAATTGATGAGTCTCGAATCATGCGATCACGTCGCTCAATTCCATGAATTGAGATTATATATATAATTAAATCTTGCTAATGCTTGATAGTACCATAAATTCTTGGGTTGTTGATCGTGAATATGCTTTGGTATGAAAGTAGATAGATAAAAAAAAAAAAAAAAAATTGGCCAAACTTTGCTCTCCTTAATTCATGCTCCATCATACATTTTAGTATATACTATTGCCCAAATTTTAGAAAATCTTTTCATTTTAATCCATTCCTAAATTAAGATGTTGTCTTTTTGTCACTTTTTACCTTTTGGTTTTCATGAATTTTACGAAATTTTAGTTAAGTATATTTTAGGTTATGATCTATATAATATTAGAAGTAAAACCTATTGTATCTGGCTGATGTCGATACTAAATATTTAACTAATAAAACTAAGAAAACATGATACGTAAAAGCTCAAAAATTTAATCTATTTAGTGGACAAATTCTCCTTCAAGGTCTCTAGTATAAGGCAAACCAAGTAATCATCTCATTGAGCTATTAGGGAAGAAACAGAGAAGTGAAGATATGGATGTTAAGCTCATCCTATAATCAGTGAGGCATTTCGCTGCCAGGAACTATAATGCCTTCGGCTTGTTCGTCATGCTCGGATAAGAAATCTTCTGAAGAATAGCTGCCACTTTGGTGTATAAAGAGAGATGTTTAAGCTCTTGGGCAGCATTTTGTATTGCACAAGAAACTCGCAAGATGTTTTAAATGCAGTTGAAGAGTTCACGCAAGTGTCACGGGTCAATCGATCAACTCTCGATCACTCCTCGAACACTCGTAGGTTGACCCGTGCGGCCTTAAGGTTTTACCCCTAAGCAGCCTTTCAACACTCACTCACAAGGATCTTAGAGAGAGAGACTTCGAGAGAGAGAGAAACTCTAGATTTGTATTCACTTGAAAATGAGATGATTTACAATGAGGGAGGAGACCCCTTTATATACAAGTATAAGGCAAACCGTATCCGTAGATATCCCTTAGATCTAACGGTGAGGATTGCACCTCCCCAACTACCCGTATTTATTATCAACTACCAGCTACTCGCATTTATAACGTATGCGTACAAATACCGTATCGCCCGCCCCCAGGAATATTCTAGAAGACTCGAGAATACTCTAAGTCTCGGGGATACAAGCCGAGGGTCGGATGTGTCACGCCCGTCTCGTAGGAACCTCTTGGATGTGCTTTATTTTGGACCGTGACATTCTCCCCCACCTAATCAGGCGACGCCCTCATCGCGTCTTCGGCATGAAAGGCTTCAATCTCCTTCTTGAATTGCCAAAGACTTTCCGCTGGCTCCTAACTTGCTTCACTCTCCGGAAGACCCTTCCATCAGACTAGGTACTCTCGCTTGGGCGCGCAATACCGCTTCCGTATGACTCGATCCGCCATGATGCTCTCGACTTCTTGATCATACGAGGTTTTTGCCCTGAGTGGCGCCCGTTGAGACTCTCTTCGATTTGGATCTTCCTCATCAACTTGGAAAGGTTTAAGCATACTTACAAGGAAAATCGGATGTACCTTAAGTTTTGGCGGTAACTCCAATTTGTATGCGACCTTCCCGACCCATTGTAGCACCCGAAATGGCCCCTCGTAGCGACGGATCAACTTCTTGTGCACGTCCTTGTATTGAAGAACCACGTGCAGCTTGGCCAACACTTGATCTCCAACTTGGAACTCCACGTGCCGTCACTTCTTGTCGGCCCACTTCTTCATGCGCTTGGATGTTTTGTGTAGACACGCCCTTGCCAAGTCAGCTTGCTCTTGCCAATCTTTGGCAAATTTGTACGCGGGCGGACTTCTCCCCCGATAACCCGAAGCAATGGCGTTAGGGGTATTCGATTGCTATCCAGTCGTGATCTCGAACGGGCTCTGGCCGGTCGAATCACTTCGCTGCAAATTGTAAGAGAACTGGGCTACGTTGATCAACTTCGCCCAATTCACTTGTGTCGTGCTCACATAGTGCCGGAGATAAATCTCCAAGAGTGCATTGACCCGCTCCATCTGACCGTCAGTTTGGGGGTGCAAACTTGTGGACATATTTAGCTCCGATCCTAGCAGCTTGAATAATTCAGACCAGAAGCGCCCCGTGAAATGAGGATCACGATCGCTCACGATCGTTTGTGGCACACCCCAGTATCTGACTACGTGCTTCATGAATAGCCTAGCCGCCTCCTCAGTCGGACAATCCTTCGTCGCAGGCACAAAAGTCGTGTACTTGGAAAACCCGTCCACCACGACTATGAGAGTCTGACACCCTTCGAACTTTGGTAGGTTGACGATGAAGTCCATGGAAACACTTTCCCATGGACGAGTTGGAATGGGAAGTAGCTCCAACAAACCCGACGACGACTGTTGCTCCAGCTTGTCTTATTGACACACTAGACAAGTCTTCACATACGCCTCCATGTTGTCCCGCATTTGTGGCCAGTAGTACCGATCTTCGACGAGGGCCAGCGTGCAGTGGATCCCTGGATGATCCGCCCACTTCGAGTCGTGACACTCACACAAGATCTCATTCCTTAGCTTCCCATGGAAGGGCACATACAGTCGCCTTCCTTTGGTGTAGAGGAGCTTGTCCTCACACCAAAACTGTCGGGTCTTACCTTCCTTCGCATACCCAAGGGCTTGAGCTCTTGGATCATGTGTCAACCCCTCCTTGATGCGGTTGACCCAAGGACAACTCGGTTGACTCACCGTGTGGCTCATCAGCTCCATCTTTCGACTCAATGTGTCTGCCACGAAGTTGGCTTTCCCCAGCTTGTACTCCAACGCGTAGTCGAACTCCGCTAGGAAATCCTGCCATCGAGCTTGCTTTGAACTCAACTTCTTTTGGGTCTGGAAGTAACTCATGGCCATATTATCCGTCTTCATGACGAACTTTGACCCCAGGAGATAATGCCTCCACGTTCGAAGGCAGTGGACCACCGCGGTCATCTCATTTTCTTAAACGGTATACCGGCGCTCGGTATCGTTCAACTTTCGAGACTCGAACGCCACTGGATGGCCATCCTGCATAAGAACTCCTCTTATGGCATAATCTGATGTGTCAGTCTCTACCTCATATGGTTTGGTGTGGTCGAGCAGTGCCAACACCAGCTCCTCCGTCATGGCTTTCTTCAGTCGATCGAATGCTCGTTGGCATCGATCTGTCCACTCCCACGACTTCTCCTTCTTCAGCAGGTCCGTGAGTGGCACGGTGATGCTCAAGTAGCTTCGGACGAATCGCCGGTAATAATTGGTGAGGCCCAAGAACGACCTCAACCCCGTCACCTTTGTCGGCGGCTCCCATTCGACGATCAACTGAATCTTCGCCTTGTCCATTCGCACTCATCCACCCCCGATGATGTGCCCCAGGAATGGAACTTCCTCTTGGGCAAATGCGCACTTCTCGCGCTTAACATATAGCTCGTTTTCGCACAAGACTTGGAAGACTTGCCTCAAATGTTTGACATGCTCTTCCAACATCTGACTATATATCACAATATTATCTAGGTACACCACTACAAATTGATCTAGAAAAGGGTGGAGTACCTTGTTCATCATTGTGCAGAAAGTAGCCGGAGCGTTGGTTAAGCTGAACGGCATCACGAGGAACTCGTAGGATCCGTACCACGTTACGCATGCAATCTTCCGCTCGTCCCCCTCAGCGATCCGAACTTGATAGTAGCCCATCGGAGATCCAACTTGGTGAACCATCGAGCTCCACCGAGTTGATCGAAGAGATCCGCGATGAGCGAGATCAGGTCTTGTTCAGCGCTCGGTAGTCGATGCACATTCGGAGTGACCCATCATGCTTCTTTTGGAATAGGACCGGCGCACCAAACGGAGCTTTGGACGGCCGTATATAACCCGCATCGAGCAGCTCCATGAGTTGCCTCCTCAACTCTTCCAACTCGGGGGGTGCCATGCGGTAAGGCGCCATGGCAGGCGGTCGAGCTTCAGGCACTAGCTCGATCCGATGATCCACCTCTCTCTTGGGTGGCAACTTTTTCGGCAACTCCGAAGGCATCATGTCCTTGAACGAGCCGAGGACTTGGGCCACCTCCGTCGAGACTTCCTTCCCTTCACCCTTGTCGTCCTCGATCTTCAAGGCCGCTAGGAATGTCACTTCCCCCTTCCTTGCTCCTTTGGTGAGTCGCATGGCCGAGATCATCCCCCGATCACGGTCCAACTCACGATGGACCGGAATCACGCATTGACAATGCTTGTCCAATACGCATATGCATTCGGCAAATGGAACTACAATCGCATGGATTCTATCTAGGAATTTAATTCCAACGACAATATCGTAGTCGTCAAGGGGAATTACCTCTAGAGTCTCCTTGCTCTTCCATGACCTGAGTTGTAGCTCCACGTCCCTTGCGACACCGATCGCAGGGACTTCCTTTGAATTCACCGTCTTGAGCCACCCGGCTCCCTTCTCAACCCGTAGGTTAAGTTTCTTTGTGGCTTCTTCTGATATGAAGATGTCGGATGCTCCCGTGTCCACGAGCGCACTCATTGTGGACTCTCCGATCTTCAAGTCCGCGAACATCAAGCCTTTAGGCTCCTTTGCCTTCTTGGACTTGATGGTGCTAAAGAGGCGCAGCGGACCCAACCGCGTTTCCTCCCTAGGTTCATCCTCTTTACACAGGGCAGCCAGTTAGGCCTTATTCGGGTAATCCCATGCCATGTGCAGACCATCACAGAAAAAGCACTTGTACGAGCGCACCTTCATTTGTCCTCCTCCGCTCGACTCTGCATGAGCTTTGTGAGAATTAGCCGGTGGTCTACCTCCAGTTGGGCGGTTGTATCTCCCCCGATCTCCCCCACCAGTGGCTTTGTCCCTCGGACGTGAATTCGATCGGGATGTGGAAGGCGCCTTGTATTCCACAAACGATTCGGCTACCGTCATGGCCGTCATGTGATCTCCCACGTTGAACCGCTTCAGCTCTTGTTTGGTCCATGGCTTGAGACTACTCATGAACTGGTGATACGCTTCTACTTCGTTCATCGAAGGGTTTTGGAGTAGCAACTCCGAGAACCGCTTGATGTAGTCGCACACACCCCATTTCTGCTCGAGATGCTTCAGCTCGTCACGAGCTTCTTCCTCTGCATAAGTAGGAAAGTAGTTCCGTTGGAACTCCTCGACGAATCCACCCCAGGTCGTGATAGGATTCCCACACCTATCATCTGACTGACAACGCCACCACAACAATGCACTATCAGCTAAATACATCGACGTAGTGTTTACCTGTGTTTGGTCGTCGTTGATTCCCATGGCTTGGAAGTATCGCTCCATGTACCATAGGAAGTTGTCCACATCTTTGGCCACCTGCGAGCCCCGGAATTCCTTCGGCTTCGGCGTGTCCACCCGTGGACCTTGTACGGTGATTACTCCGTTCACGCGTGCAGCTTGTGCTTCAGCGAGCTTACCCATAAGCTCCGCTATCTCCGCGCGCATGGCCGCCATCATGGCCTCCAAGGGTTCGTACCATTGTGTTAGTTCCTCCTGTAAGGTCCCCAGCAACTTGTGGCGGAGCTCTTCCATGCCGGTCTTGAACTCTTGCACTTCAGCAACCAGCTCCTCTCTTCCGACGTCGACTCCGTCCACGGTCTGGGTCAAGTCATCGACTGATCCATAAACATCGGTGACGAACAACTCTAGCTTCGTCATGCGATGCGCAAGGTCCCCCGTTGGTTCCCTTGAAATCGAAACACCACGGGTCTTCTTCCCCTTGGCAGTAGCCTTCTCGGCGTTCCGCCCACGATCAACGCAGTCACCACCTATGGCGAGCGCCTCATCAGATTGTGGATCAGCCATTATGTTTGCGCTTGGAACAAATTCAGCTCTGATACCACTTGTCACAGGCGATCGATCAACTCTCGATCACTCCTCGAACACTCGTAGGCTGACCCATGCAGCCTTAAGGTTTTACCCCTAAGCAGCCTTTCAACACTCACTCACAAGGATCTAAGAGAGAGAGACTTCTAGAGAGAGAAGCTCTGGATTTTTATCCACTTGAAAATGAGATGATTTATAATAAGGGAAGAGACTCCTTTATATACAAGTACAAGGCAAACCGTATTCGTAGATCTTCCTTAGATCTAACGATGGGGATTGCATCTCCCCAACTACTCGTATTTATTATCAACTACTAGCTACTCGCATTTATAACGTATGCGTACAGATATCGTATCGCCCACTCCCAGGAATATTCTAGAAGACTCAAGAATACTCTAAGTCTCAGGGATACAAACCGAGGGTCGGATGTGTCACGCCCGTCCCGTAGGAACCTCTTGGATGTGCTTTCTTTCGGGCTGTGACACAAGCATATGTCGACCACCGTGCTTTTATGGACTATTTTAGAAAGGCGTTGGTTACCCCTATATAGGTATTGTTTAGTTGATCTAAATTCTATAATCATGCTTCTTGAATTTGAAATTGTTGATGGCTTTAGAAGGTGTTGTCTTGCCCAAAAATTTTGTGCCTCTTTTATCATGCAGATGATCTAATTAATGATAGGAGGTATTTGCCGACAGTTAGTCCCAAACCCCGAGTTGCAATTGAGTCTTACCACCTGAGATTGAAGTTATGGCCAAGAATTGACGGGTTGATCTGCATGTTGGCAATTGAATGTCACTCTTTATTTTAGTTGGATCAGTATCCTCTAGAGACTGGTTATTTCGAGAATGTTAGGGACCACAGTTTCACAAGTAATGCTTGGCATCATGCCCTCAACATTCTAGATGTGGATGTGATATTGGAGGAGCGAAATCTCCTGCTAGCAAAAAGTTCTCTCTAAAGACAGAAACTGAGTATACACAGTGTAGAACCCAAGATTAGAGTGTTCCATATGTGATTGCTCTTGGTCAAGGCCCGGAAATCTATGTGAACATGTCATCAAGGTGGCGATCTCATGTAGAACTCGTCAAGTTGTGGGAACATCATTAGCATACCCAGGTCATAGGCAGCCTCCAACCTACCGTTCTTGATCATGCCTTATAAGCAACCCGTTGCATCAAGTTGGGAGAGTTGTCTAAAGGTGGGCCACTGCAACCTCTTCCTGCTGAATCAAACTTGCGGCTGGCAGACTTTGTTTAGTTTTAACTTTGCAATAAGGGAATATCAGACATGCGCCGTTGACAATCTTCTTTCATTTCCTTCATGGCTTGACCTGATATCGCTGAATCTTATGTTTGGGTTTTATCTTTTTCTGCCAAGCATTCTTGCCTCGATTCCTGTGTTGGAAATCCCTCCATAAATCACCTTTTTCTTCCCTTCCTGCTGGTAGATTGTTTCACCTCTTTTTTTGCTGATGTCGTTATATCATCATAAGTCCTGTAATCATGGCCAATGAAAATGAAATCAGTCTTATAATGCGAATGATAACTATTCTAGTCAGAAATTGATTTCTTGAAAAAGAGATAAATTTTTCTATTTTAATTGTTGGATGAGTTTTTAAACAAAAATACGTGTTTGATAACGACACAAAATTTCTATTTTTGGAATAGATATTCATTTGATCATGACATAATATTTATTCATTCCAGGCGGCAACGGTAGCTTGCAACTTGTGACATCCTGAAATTCGATCCCATCTTGAATATATGAAATGGGCATTTCATCGACGCGTCTATGGTCCTTACTCTTTGAGTTGGCCACTCATGAGTTGACTAATCTATTAGGTGAAGCCGTTAAGGGATATAAATGCGGTAGACTTGAGAATTCGATCGAAAATCGATCATTCGACCGTAATAATCGGTAAGACATTATAATCGATTAGGGATCGAATATAGGTAGATTCGACGGAAACACGTAATTGAATTGCGGGTTATTACGCAAGATTGCGACATTCACGTCGAACGGCATTAATCCGATTTTTAATCGATTTTATACTTGGTACACGTAATTAAAATCTTGCGATTTTTACAATAATCGAGAGTCGTCTACAAGTCGGAGATGCACGAACGTGGATCGAAAATTATCGACCACAGGTCAAACGCGCTAAAATCCCTAAAAGCTACCCGATAGGTTAGGTTATACTAAAATTACGTTCAGTCGATTTTAACAGCGAAATTAATTTCAGTTTCGGGAATCGGATGTTCGAGCGTGTCACAATTTATTTTTATGACACCGTCTCATCTTTCGGAGAATTTTTGTCGAGTCTGGAAATTTGCGGAAAAATCAAATTCGGCAAAAAGAAATAGAAGGAAATTCGAATGGGCTCCTCTAAGGGGATATTTGGCCACCAAAATGATTTAATTTGTGAGGAATTGGAGGGAAAAATGCCCATTGGAGGGCCAATTGACTACTGTGGCTGAAGACTTTGGGGGCAAAGCACTTGAGTGTGTGGGATATTTCCCTTGGCTTGCCATTGGCCAAAGCCTTGACTTCCCATGCCTCTCTCTCTGATCCCTGTCTCCCCTCCTTCTTCATGCGTGCACCTCCCCTGGCCGAACCCCCAGCTTCCTCATTTTTTCTTCTTCATTTCCTTCATTGTTGTTGCTGAACCATCACCAGAACACCAAGCCACCTACCCCTCACGCCTTCACCAGCCGATCACCGCCCAGCCCCACACCGCCTGGCCAGTTCGCCATCTCCACGCCGGACCGCCTCAGCTCATCCCGAGCCTAGCAGCCACCACCGTCCATCCCTGTTCGCGCTACTAGCCAACCTTTGTTCGTCCACCAACCACCCGCCAGCCAACCCGCCTTAGCCGAGCCCGACCAGCCTCCAAGCATAACCGGATAGCCACCAAGCTATGAGGCCCCCTGGCTGTTTTCCCTCGCCATTAGGCCTCCGTTGGAGATGCGGTAGTTCTAAGTCACCGCCTTCGTGTCGCTGTCGCCGTGAACCCGCAATCGTTGAATACGGTAAGTTAACTCCCTAATCCCGAATTATGCAGTTAATTACTAAGTAGTTTAGTGTTAATTAGGATTAGTGTTAATCCTAGTTAGTGTAACTAGTAGTTAGAATGGTTAGTTAGTTAGGTTAGTTTGGTTAGGGGTTAGTTAGTTAACTTGAATTAGTTTAGTTAACCGTGGTTAGTTAACGAGGGTTAGTTTTAATTAACCATGGTTAGTTTAATTAAATTAGATTAATTTAATTTAATTGCAATTTATTTAATTAATTATAATTAGCGTAAATTGTGACGGATTAGCCATTTAGTGAAATTTTACGCTGATTCTTGTGGGTGAATTTATACGTGGTTTTTTTATGCTATGAGGTGCAATTGAGTGCTTGGTGATGATGATTGATTATTATTGCAAAAATCCGATTTTTGGTATTTAAATAGAAAAATACCAAGTGTCGGTTTTTGACGCCAAAAATATTTTATGTACTATATAAAATCATGGAATTTTAAAATGGGAGCGTACCATGTTTATGGTTCAATTTAAATATGTGACCACACACAATTATTTTACCAGGAATTTTTAATACGAAGAAAATTGGCCAAGTCCATTATTTGAAATTGGAATATTTGAGTGCAAAGTACAGTATTCTTGGCCAAGTATTAATGTGCGCGATCACTATCGGAACCCGTCACTCGATGAGATTCGGGGAGGCAATGCTTGATTAAGTTCGGATGCCCCACGTCAACGGATGCTGGACGCAGTAGAGGCTGGGTCGATGCTCCTTTATGGAATGTCATCTAGATGTAGAAGTTGCCATGCCTGATGAAGCGGGACGATGCCCGGTTATGTCGGATGACTATCGACTGTTGAGTTGGCTATGGTCAATGGGTCGTAATAATTAGAACATGCCTGAGTGGTTGAGATAGTTGCGTCTTATTATGGGTTAAAATTGTGTGACACGGAATATGACGTGTCATAACGATTTTACCTTATAATCGGGATCCATGTGATTGTTTGAGAATGAAATGATGTGTTCCAGTTATTAAATTACGCTTGCTGTGTTTATAAGTGCATATGTGATGAGCTAATGTACAAGGACGCGCCGAGGCAAGGTAAGTTTGTTGTGACGCCTATTTAGGCTACCTCTTGGTGAATTTTCGTTCTAATCAAGGTTTAGGGTTTTGACTCACTGAGATTTATCACATCCCATCGTGGTTAAATATTTTTCAGGTTCTTAAAATGGAGATACGTCACGTCCGTTTTGGGTATCCGTGGCACATGGATTCTGAGTCTGCTTTCTTCCCTATTCTTGAGACCACCTGAAACCGTGAGCTAGTGGTGATCACTATTTGGGTCGATGAGGGCCTACCTCACTTGGTGCCTTATCGCTTCAAAGCGTGGTTCCTTAACGAGCCTAACGGGGTTCAGGAGGGTCCTTTGCAGGGTTTTGGCAGACCAACCGTCGAAACCGAGAATAAGGAGGTAGCTCACCCCATGGACATCGACATCCCAGATGGTGTCATGGAGAACTCGGAGCCCAAGGCGGAAGGGTCCGGAGTGTAGGTGGCCCAGTAGTTTCTTTTTGAGTCAAACTACTGTATATAGACTGGTAGGACCAACTTGATATGTATATAAAGTGTGGTTTGTGAAAATAGCTGGCTTGTCTTTCTACTATTCCTATGTTTGAAGATTGTCCAGGTGTTTGTTTAATTTGCTTCCGCATGTGCATAAAAAGAAAGGGTCGGCGACGCGTCCTAGGACGTCGCATTTTTAGTCAGTCGCCGAGAGATGTGCACGTGCCCGGGGTTTAAGGCGTGACACGACTGACGCAGGCAGTGGATGGCGGCCGCCAACCGTCAATTGCTGGCTACCGCCGGATGGTGGATGGCGGATTGCAGATTGACATGGAACATTACTCTCTTACTTTTGCTCCCTCTCGAAATTCTCGGTTAGAACCTCCTTTTCTTTCCTTTTGTTTTGTCTCTGCACGAAATATTCTTAGTTTCATCCACTTTTCATTACTCTCTTTACTTCAACTTAGAACATCATAAGAACCATTATCTGCGAGATTGACATAAACATATTAAGAGAATCAAGTCGAGAGTGGCAAGTCTCCTCGTCAATAGCCATTATGGAGCGTGGACACAACCTCCCCAGATTCCACCTTTATTATTAATTGAAATATTACAATGAATAATTATCTTTAATAATCGTTACTTATTGCTACAATCCACTAATCATAACTTATATTTAGACACATGAAAAATATGAAATATTAACAAAGTAAAAGTTTTAATCATAAAATGGGAAGTTCAAACTAGTGGTTCCAAATCACATACTAATTATCGACCACCATGGAATATTGTGAGATAGCGGGAAGACACGAACGAATAAAAACACAAAAACTTGTTCCAAGTTCAACCTACCTAAAACTTGGAAATTATCCATGAAAACACGTTTCCTAATTTTTGGAACCTAAAACCTTTCCTACATACTCTAAAACTTGAACTAGCTAGGTTTCCACCTAGATTGCATCGACACGCGACACGACACGACGATATGTCATTTTTCAAAAATAGAAAATTCCGACACGCCGGGACACGTTGTATATTAAATGAATATTTTCATTTTTAATTAATTTGATTCAAATTTATAAATAAATAAATAAAAAGCTAACTTTAACAAAAATTATTGATGAAGCTAATAATTAACAAGAGATTAGAATGAACTTATTTAAATAAATTTATGATATTCTATGATAATCAAAATTTATTATTATTATTTAATATTCAATATTTTTATTTTTCGAAATCACTTTTTAATCTCATTTATTTTATTTTTTTGACCAACCCCCTATCCTCCCAAAAAAAAAAAAAAAAAAAAAATTCAATGCTTTTATTTTCTGACCTTATTTTCTGACCCAAAAAAGTCCCCCCACCCATTTATTTCACCCTCTCCGTTCTGCATTCCTTTCCCTCCACAATTTGTCAGCTCCTTCATTGAAAATTGAAATCACACTCCTCCACTCACCCCCTTCACGCCAAGTCCCATCAAAACCCCTACTTTTAATTTCTTTTTTCTACTTTTCTTGTTAAAAGCCTAAAACTAAAACAGAAGCAAACTTGAAAACCCTAGCAGCCACGCCTCCTCCTCCTCCCACGACCTCTTTTTCGTGATCTTTGCTCTCTCTTGGAATCGCTCGCCTCTGGCCCTCCCTCCTTCGCAACTGCAGCCGCAGCCATAGCCTCCAGCCCTCCATGGCGACATCATAGTCGCAGCTCTCTGGCGCTCTTCCTCTGGCCCTCCCTTCCAGTCGCAACCTTGCCGTCGCTTGCGGCCCTTGCCTCCACTCCATCGCCTTCTTCAATGACCTTCGCACTTGCAGACCTGCCCTGGAAACCGACGCCTCTCGCAATTCTGGACATGCATGTCCAAACATGTCCAGAAGAGTTGACCACGTGTCGGAAAATCCGATACGCGTTAACCGCGTGTCCGAGCGTGTCGGACATGTGTCGGGGTGTTCGACACGACACGGAAGCTTCTAGAATGTGTCCATGCATCATAGGTTTCCACTAGTCCAATTCTCTAGTTCCAAGTTCTATTCTAAAATATGCTCACTCCTAATTTTATGGCTAATAATATAATGTAGAGGAGGTGAATACTTGATAAAGTTTACGGAATTAAACAGAATCAAGTTGATCTATGTAAGTAATAGTTTGATATATGCATATATGTTACTAATATCAAATGAGGTGCTTCTGTCAAACGGTTAAGATTTGAAGAAGAGGAGACAGATGCACACAAATCTACAGTGGTTTGGGCTTAAGCTAAGCTTATGTCCGCTCTTCCTAACTCACACAATAGGCTGGATTTCATTAGTAATTCTTGGGTAGATACAAGTTATTCTGCCTGAAGTTGGTTGATGACACCAACAATCTAAATCACTACTTTAACAGTCGTACTTTCTTCATTAGAGATTACAAACCATTATGTCACTCTCAACAAGTAAATTTGTCGAATACAAAATGGATATTGCTCTTGGAATTTTTGTAGCTTGTGTGTATTCACTTCGGCTCGTGTTGATCCTTTTTTAGTTGTCAATCTCCAAGTTAAATGTTGAGTATGCTTCGAGATAATTAATTTAGAACCAGAGATCGGGTTTTCCTATGATCAAATCTCAAGCAAACTTGTTGCTTCCGAATAGAATCGCCATATTAGGCAATAAACCTTGTCCTCCAGTATATTGGATAGTTGATCGGGTCATCCTCAGAGCGAATAAATCAGCTTTTCCAGATCTGTGATTAGCTGTCGATTTTCTTTAGATACATAATATTGGTCAGAGGAATTTTTGGGTTTTCGAATGTTATGTCACGTGACCAAGCTTGATCTTCTCAATTTGATATACACAGTAGCTTCGATTAGCCTTCTGCGATTCCGCCTTTTGAGTCCTTTCACTTAGTACCTAGGGTAGTTTCAAAGGTATCGAGTTATCAATTAATGCCACCTGAACAGAAACAAGATTCGCATCTTTTAAACCATAAATTATAAGGGATGGTTTTGTCAATATCAAAATATCCACGCAGGTTTTCTCAACAAACAGAATTCTTCAACAGCTCATACAACATTTTCGGGAAGTCAGTGTCTTTAGTTTCATCAATGCGCTTCAAGAATGCATCCATAATAACCGCGTCAGGATGCCCCTCTTCATCGTCTGCTTTAGCAATAGCTGCAGCCAAGTGCTCCAAAGCCAAATCAAACTCGCCTAGGTAAAGCATGAATGCCTCCCTGCCCTTGAAGAATGGTCTATTGCTCCTCCAAAAAGTGTTGAAAAGAATATACTCGTGGCGAGAAAAGAATAATAAATAAATTATTCACTTGAAATCTTAAAGACTACAGTAGACAGTGAACCTGAATCAAGAATATGGACACTAGGACAAAAAGTAATCACGTCCATCTTCACCTCCAGTCACAATCATTTTGTTCGTCCAGCTTGAGCAGCTATATCTATCATGTGGTGAAGGTGGGATTCCGGTTGTCTCTGCAGATTTCGAGAAGAAAATGCATGAACAACTATGTTTGTCTACCATGGAAAAATGTAATACTGAACTCTGTAATGTTAACGATAAAAACTTAACGGGTAGCTGATGACGCATGCTACAGCTGGAGTATTTAAAAAAGTTAGAGGACACAACACTAACAGAAAATCAAGTCTTGAAACCACCTCTCATATACACAAACAGGAGTTTTTCGCATATAGACGTCAATGGGACTACAGGCAAAGAAGAAATGGACTTTTAAAAAGAACTACCTGTTTTCAATTTAAAGTAATCATTGTAATGTATGTTGTCATTATCATCAGGAGATTTTCCAAACCCACCAAATATGAACAGCTTTAAACCCACATGCGCTGCACCATGACCCTCCCTTGCCTCCGGTCCCTCCCCTCTTATACTTGGTGATATGCATGTATGAGAAGCTTCAAAACAAATTTGTGAATTACATTAAAAAGAACCCAACTCCTGCTATTGCAAGTATAATGAAAAGATACACGGATTATTAGCCGACATCGCTGTATGGCCACAGCGGGCAGAAAACCAGACGGTAAAAGTGACTTGCAAGTATCTAGTATATGCAAATGCCTGAGAGGGTTCATCTTATCTGGCCCACCAATTGCAAACAAATTGGCACCAACATAAGTACAGCTACGGCTGTCCCTTGGAGCAGGTGGCGTGCCTTTTATAGTGGGTTGGCTCCATTTTTGCTTCACCGCAAATCAGATGAAACTAATTATGCAACAAGAGAACATGACACAAAAACTAGAAGGCAACAGAAGTTGCAAGTACACCAAAAGCCATCCCTCACGAAATTTTAGCAGGAAATATAAACTTCAGCAAAATGCAAATACAGAGAAAGTCGAAAACGGCTCCTGTAATTGTTCATGATAAAAGTACAGGGAAAAATTGGTCATGGCAGTGCCATATATAAAAATCACTGGAAATGGAACGTAATGAAAAATCTTCCATCCAACACATTCAACGCATAAAAATAGACTCAAATTACCAATATAGAGCCAAGCCATTGATTAAATGAAAACACAAATCATCAATATCTGCAAATCTTCGAAGTCCAGCTGCTGCGTAGAGGTGATTGATTTATTTATTAGAATAGCAGTCAATCGAGATTGATGGTAACTTTTCATTGTTTGGATGACTAGAAAATCCAATTATTGAAATGCCTTGACTAGAGGGGATTGCTTGCATCTGAAGTATTTAGTCCACTCGGTTGTCCTAATTATCTTTATGATGTTAGCCAGGTTACTCGTGTTGCTCTGCCCTTATTAGCAGTAATAGCAGTAAAAGCTATCTTCACCCTGAAGGCGTTGTTACCCAATTGTTTAAGGCTTTTGACGTTCTATCAGTGCAATTTTTCCGGATATTTCAAACCTTCTGAATCCTTTTCCAGTTTCTTTACTCGAACAGGACTGCTGAAACCAGAAACCTTCTTTGTACAGACCGGCCTTCAACCGGGGGCACTGCAGCCCCTCATGGTGGATCGTCCTTGGGCTACCTGCTTCGAAGTGGTGGCAGTGGCAATCGATGAGCCAGCTCCCCAAAGATTTACCATTTACTTCGCAGGCTTCTCTCTTGAAGTTGGATGAATTTTGAATATCATCGTGTGATTAGCCTACAAGTAGATGCTGCCTTTTTCATGCAAAGAAGTACTATGTTGTCATACTCATTTCCAGGATTTTACCCAGCTAATCATGACTTCTAGAACTTGAATGCGTGAGCTGCCTCATGCCCAGCAAACCAACTAAATTCGCAGTTTGTGGATCGCCGTGATGGCCTTAATGAGTTAGGCTTGGCAGGCTAATACGAAAGAAATATAACTTTTGGTGCTGATAGACCTTTGTTCGCTGAATCTCAAGATAAAGCATTCTTTTCGATATCATCTGCTGTTAATAATCTTATTCCGGTTGAGGCTTACGGTATTCTGTCCCTGCACAAAAGCTAAGCATACATTTACCTTTAATATACAGCATCAACACATAACCCTTTGTTAAAATCTTCACTGCCGAGTAGTTTATATTCTCTACAAAGCTTATTATAACCACATCAGACAACCTTAATAAACAAGACAATCATGAATTTTTCGATAGGCCATAACCACAAACAATGAGAATGTATTTTGTTTGTTAGCTACACCACATGGCAGTGTCATGTGGTGTAGCAAGCGAATCAAAAGAGAGCAAAATAAATATAGAGAGAAGTAAGACAGGAATTATAGAACGCAGGAAATGTTAATGCGTTTGTTACATATAAAATACCTTCGCATAAACAAGGAATTTTTTATGTCTCATCTCATGACAGAATAAAAAGAATCATACATGCCAAAGTCAAGAAGTTGCTTCATCACGAGATTCCCAGTGAACCGGACCTCAAATGGCATAGCAGACTTCAATTATTAATCAAGCGAAGATCAGGCGGTAGATCAGATCTCTAGTTAGCTTGAAGACAATTTCAGCTGTGAAATGCATGTGGGACTACTTGATGAATGTACAGTCAGAATTGGCTTACTCATGGGATATCGTTCAACAGGTCAAAACTAAATGTGCAAGAACTTTCAAACTGATTTTGCCGAATCACCTCTTTCATCTTGGCTTGATGTCCTCTCATTTGCCATCAGAGATATAACAACTAGCCTCTAAGCATATATTAGATCATATACAGGTGCACAAATCGAACAGATCCACCTAAAGATACAGCTTAATTCGGAAGCAAGGTCGCTATTTTATTCAAAGCTCCTTCCTTTCCTTGGCATCAGGATTCCCTGTTAATCTTAATCACAGTTAAAACTGTCTGCATACGCATCCTTGTACGCATAGGCATAAACAAAAAGTACAACATTGAATGTGCTACTCATGGGTATAAAACGATTTTGGTCCTCCTACTACATGATGCATGAAAAGACAGATGACACCATGCAACAACAACAGGATATCAAGCAATTGAAATAGACTGTTGCTGTTATCTGGATGACAAGGTGGTACTTCATAGTTCGTACCCCAAAGTTTTCACAAATTTCAGAGATCAGCCAAAAACAAGAGGAATCCCTCACCACGAGCTAATGGCAAATGCAAAAGTTATTTCAACAAGTGCCACATATTCAAGAATGAATACATGTGTGCTAGTGTGATTCGCATAAGTGATGTAGACAATGAAAAATTTATAAGTTATGTTATACAAAATGTCACGGCTATTGTTCGGATAGTACATATCCCCTTGTACACAGAGGTTTCTGCTAAAAAACATTTCTATGACCTGTGAGTCATTTATTGCAAGAAACTATTATTTCACAAGCATAGGTCTGCAATCAAACATGCTTTGACCAGCTGTCGAAACTTGAAGTTGAATAAGAACAACATATCATTATTAGCAACACAGATGATTCTTATGCTCAAGTTCATTTTGTGAGATCATGTAGAGTCCTTGGTTGATGGAGATACACTCTTTTTAGGAAATTCCACCTTCAGATTTGGAGTTTCATCCATCCGGTTATCTTTCCGAATTCATAGAAGCCTGCAGTGATGATTCTTGGTTTGCAGATACCTGAGGAGAAAGACGAAAAATCAAAAAATGCAGGCAGAAAATTCCATAATGCACAAGGTGCATATTTGCCTTCAGAGCACAGAAAATAATCACATGATCGGAATCACACTATGATTTTGACGAAAAAAAGACAAATCACTTATGATGACTATGAACACCCAAAAAGAGCACAAAAACACAACATGCATTCTGCATAATATAGCAAAATCATGTTTGGTAGATCAATTCTTTTTCCACTGGATTTCTGACTTCATCTCTTCCAACAACAGAATCACATAAAGGCATTGTATTCATCAACATGCCAACTTGATTGTCACATACAGGAGGTCTAAAATATATCAATTGGGGGTCACTCCCCTGCTACTGCATCTGAATTTTGGTCCAACTTGCGATTGGCATCAATGTCTATTAAATAACCAAACTTTAAGTAGAGAAAATAGGGAATGCTTCTTTGCTTGTCCTTTTCAGTAAGAATGTGGACAATATCCTTCAAGTGTGGAACTTTAATGTGCTTTGAGGCAATCCACATCGATGTAATGGAAGTGAGGTAGAAATACATATTCTATTTTAATTTCAATCTGTTGAACTAATCGAATTACATACATATAACATATCCTAGATTTAATAGATGTAAATTAGCTACTGCCAAGACTCAAAACACAAAATTAAAGTCAAAACACCACAGCAAGATACCTATGCTCTCCAGCTAGGTACATTGGGGTCCATCAGATGATGATCTAAAGTATCCGCATGGATATATGATGTGTAAACATCATACAAGCATTCATTACACGGCGAAGATGATGATATAAATCGATTCCACATCTGAAATTTTGTTTTCTATTTAACACAGAGTTCTCTCTCCTCCCCCCCCCCCCCCCTTTTTTTCCCTTGTAAGTGATGAAGAGAATTCTTAGTTAAGTGGTCAATTACATCAGGAATGTAAAAAGAACATATCAAAACTCAAAAAGGAACAATAAGAACTCCTCCAAAACTAAGAAAGATCAAAGCAATTATTGCATAAACGCTTAAAAGATCCTAAAACAAAGTAAAAAGACTCAGATCCTTCAAATCTTTTGCTCGAATTTCCAGCCTATTAAAAGTTATACTTGTGATAAAAGTTTAACAGAACGTTGGAACTGCAAGGTTTATTGACCTTGTCCAGATCACAGCCATCAGAAGGTTGTGTTACATTTGAAACAGGAAGTGGACCAGCAGGTTCTGCATGAGGCTCTGAGGCTTCTTTTCCATCCACATCATCCGCTTGCCTGTTATCAACTGAGTGCGGCTGGATGCTTCTAGAAGCCTCTGACTCCCCATTGTAATATCCATTTGGCATAACAGCACTTGAATCTCTGCAAGTTCTTATCCTGCTACAAGAAATGGAGAATCAGAACTAAACAACATTTGCTAAGTAAACTCGATTGGCTAAACGGGAAAAACAAAAGACTCACCTGCTAGAGCTTGAAAAAGGTATAGGAAGAGTGCTAGGCTTACTGGAAAATATAACTCCACGGAGAGGTTTTCCGTCGATGACAGTTTCAATGGTGTATTGATCACCAAAAGTTTCCTTCACTCTTGCTTGGAATGTAGTTTTACCTTCGATAGGTTGTGATTGCTTGGATAAACAGCCATGAGCACCTGCATTAAAGGTCCACAGCTACTTATGATTTGGCACATACAAGCAATTTAAAAAGACAGTATCAGGTAAGTAAAAACTCCAGTGAGAGATCTATATCTATATCTATAGATAACAGGAAGCAAACACAGTTAAACAGGCACTTGGCTTAATTACTTGACAAAGTTCTTGGACAAAGGTCAGTTGATCTGCAATTCAGTTCATGGTACATTCTGAAGATATTGTTGAGGGAAACTAGCAGTCTGTGGACTCTGATGCAAGTGCTCTGGTTATTCATCCAAGCAATCAGAAAGTTCCAAGGTAAAACTACATTCCAAACAAAAGTGACAAGAGTTTTGGCAATCGTACACCACTTGCAAATAATTGTATCATGACCATAATCCCATGATTTCTAGATATGTGAAAATTTCTGTGAGAGATCTATAGCTCTATATAATCGCAAGGGAAAACATGTAAAACAGGCACTTGGCTTCTGCTTCATGGACATTTTGATTACTTGACAAATTCTACAGCCACACGGAAATCTCTCTAGACAATTTTGAAGAAAATTTCCTGATTTTGCATTGAATATTGTGATTTTGTCGGTTATAAAATGAAGATTTACATGGAAAGAAACCAAAAATATGATCGAATCCATTAACTTAAAATAAATATGTAGATTTCACCAAAAAAGTAAATACGTGGCAGATACGTAGATGTTACCTAGATCATGATACCCTAAGGGTGAGCCTTACTTAAACATGTAAACCTATCAAGGGTTCGAGTCACGAAAGTAGCCTCTCTGCAAACTAGGGATATGGTGGTGTACATGAACCCTGCCCTAGACCCAAGCAGTGTGGGGAAGTGTTGTGCACTGGAAAACACTTTTTTTATGCAAAGTTTCAGCTTTAACTCTAAGCGAAAAATTGTCAATATAAAAAATTCACACTGTAAATTCTTCACATTATATCATGAGCAAAGTCCTCGTTTTGGGAAAATTTTCAGTCAAAAACTTGAACAACAAATATGAACATGGTTCTTATTGTTACTGGGATGGCCATGCCCCTTCCAAACGACAATGTTGGTATGATTTTTTTAATTTGGGTACTCCTACATTCCAGGTGGCCAGAAATGGCAATCCGATCAACCCCACCTCACATGAACATGTTATTGTACATTCTTTGATTTCATTTAAGCTCTTACGTCCATAGAAATGATTAGGGCCAGTGTTGGTTACTTTATTGAACAGTTATAGACAACGTTGCACCTTATCAATATAAAGCAAATGTGACTAAAGAAGACTTGTTACTTTCTCCAACTACTTCTTCTGAACATTCTACAACCCAGATGGGAAATCAACTAACCCTATTCCTTTGGTATGTTGCTTGGCAAGCGACATAACTCATTCTCATTACCATACCATGACTCAAAGCGAACTCCAATCTAAGTAACATCTTCATATATAAAGAAATTTGACATATCTATAAACCTCAATATACGATGAAATTATCTGTGCAAGTTGGTGACTATGCTTTTAAAATCATTATTCTATTTCATATTCATAGCCTTGAATTCATATTTACAACTGCAATTTATGGCCACAATAGCAATATATGTTGACGCTTTTAACTAGAATAGGAAACAAGTATGTGTACTCAATGAATCAGTTCTTTGGTTTAGAAAATGACTGAACACTAAGTTTCCTGCAATACAAGTTCTTATTACATTATCTCAGTAACAAATAGCACATTTAAATACTTGAATAAGTTTTAAAAAAATTCAAATTTAAAAAGCTTTTATTAACGTTTTCTTTCAAACAAGTAACACATGCAACTTCTCGAAATTCCTTAAGAAAAGGAGCTTAGTGCTCCTGAGAAGGAGAAAGGAAAGGATGATTTCCTTGGAGATTAACACGGATGAATTTTTTTTTTTTCTTTTTTTGCTTGGGAAGTGCCTTAGGGAAAAATCTGACTTTGGATAACATGTGAAAATGAGGTCAGATTTTGTGTTGTCTCTGCAACAAGGCAGCGAAATCTGTTGATGATTTTTGGATATACTTTGGTTCATCAAGGTGGCTTTGGATTTTGTTAAGTCGGTTGAAGGCATTCAGTCCGTAAGTGCAGAGACGGTGCAGAGACATGCGAAAACGAGGTCAGAATATATCATAAATCATGTTGCCACTTCTTATCAAGGCTCAGGTTAAAAATACATAAGTTAAACAGATTTACAAACTGCCCCCTCCCCGGGACACAACCGCAGCCACAATACTTATACAATCTCATAATCATCTGCTGGAAGGAATAGGGGGATAATACACAATCGATGACCCAGAAGTAACAAAGGAAAAGATTACAGAACTGGAGACAATTGGTATCATGAAAGATACTTTCAAGTCTACATAAACAAATGTAGAATCAAATTAAATAGGTCTATCTCCACAGCATATTTCTCCCACCAACAAACGTCATTTAAGAACATGGAGTAAACATATATCAGGGCCTGACCTGGCTGACCATAGATCGATTGCGGCACAGGTTGATATGAGCTTGTGGATACACCAACTTGCACTAAAGCTTTACCATGTCCTGAAGTCAGATTTTGTTCTTGGCACTTCAGCTTCAGTTTCTTCCTCAAGGGTAGCTTGTCTAGCCTTCGCTTGTGTTCTCTAGTGAGTCCTAGATATGATATAGGAAATAGACTCAGGTAAACATATTGGATTATGAAAACCTGATGATCAACATAAACTACCAAAAGAGTGTCGACAAGATATAATTTGAACCTGTGTGTAAGTAATACATATCGTCAAGAGCCTCGAGATTTCCATTGCAACCACCCACAAAGACGAGAACCCCACTCCTTACGGGATCCAGACAGTCCCCAGCCATGGAAAATCTGGCAGAAGGTCCAGCACCTGCAGTAGTCACCGTGGACCATATCGCAGATTCTGCAAAATCATGGTGACAGTCAAGCAAAAGAGATAAAGAATACGAGGACTCGCATTTTAAGTCAAAGGAACGAAAGCAACATTCCATTGCTTTTCCAAGGCATACGAAGGAATAGGAAAATATTAAAAGAAGCAATAGATGATCAGCTCAAACTTTTTTTTTTCCAAAATACATGAATGATTGAGCAAAGTTAACTAATCATTGGATATGAAACTGGACGGACAAGGAAAAAGGCCCTATTCTTGAAGCAGAAGTTCATCTAGCACTCCAATGTACTGCTCACATCTCAAAAGAAAAGAAATATACTTGAGATTTATAACTGCAATCAACAAAGCATTTGCCTAGAAATATATTAACCAACACAGGCTTCATAGAAAACAGGCCGGTAAGAATGTGAGAAGTAGCAATTTGGGTCTGTCAATATTACAAATCAGCAAATGCATATATCTGCATGATCTCTGTGGCAGACGTTCAGAAAGCATACATGGAGCAAAAAGTACTTACCAACATCAAGCAGATACAGGTCATCATATGGCTTTTGGGCCTCTGTATATCCCCCATAAACCAACAGAAACTTCCCAAAAGTAATAGTCAAATATCCAGCACGAGGAGGTAGCGTGTGGCCGGTGGTATTCAGTTCCTTCCATATGAGGGTATCTAACAAAATACAGAAAGACCGGAAGACTAGTAAAAAGAGGATATTCGTTGAGAGAAAAAAGCAAGAAACTGCTATTCAGGTAAACTAATAAAGGCTACAGTAGACAGTAAACCTGCATTGAGAATATGGACATCGGACAAATAGTTATCACATCCATCTTCACCACCAAGCACAATCATTTTGTTCTTCCAAGTTGAGCAGCCATGGGTATGACGTGGTGAAGGAGGGATACTGGTCATCATGGCCTTATTCCATACAAATGTCTCTGAAGATTATGAGAAGGAAATTCATCAACTAGTATGTTCGTCTACCTGAGGAAGATAGAATACTGAACTAACCAATCTAAATCAATAGATATTTAACGAGCAATGGTAACTGATGACGCATGCTACAAGTATAGTACCTTGATAAATTGGAGGACATGGCATTCAAGGAAAGTAAAGTCTTTAACCCAGCTCTCATATGCACAGACGGGGAAATTTCACACATAGATGTCAATGGGGACTACAGGCAAATAAGAAATGTCGACTTTTTAAAACAGCGTACCTGTGTTTAATATGAAGAGATCATTGAAATATACTTCATCATCATTATCAGGAGATTTTCCATACCCACCAAATATGAACAGCCTTTTATCCACAAGTGCTGCACTATGACCCTGCCTTGCCTCTGGTCCCTCTCCCCTTGTCATAGGTGATATCCATGTATGGGAAGCTACAAAACATATTCGTGAACTGCATTAAAAGAAACCCAACTTCTGCTGTTGCAGGTATAATGAAAAGATGCACAGATTATTAGTCAACAAGACTGTATGGCTACACCAGGGGCAAAAGGAGATGGTAACTGTAACTTACAAGTGTATAGTATATGCAAATCCCCGAGAGGGTTCATTCCATCCGTCCCACCAAACACAAACAAATTGTCGCCAACATTAGTGCAGCTATGGCCATCCCTTGGAGCAGGTGGCATGCCTTTTATCGTGGGTTGGCTCCATGTTTGCTCCACTGCAAGTCAGAAAAACCAAATTATCAATTGAAAAAAAGGAAAATCACGACATACAGAGACAAACAATGGCAGATTTATCTCTCTCTCTCTCTCACGCACACACACCTAACCCCCAGGTCACCAATTAAGACTGGTAAACGAGATCATCTCTCATAGTTCAACAACTTCCACATGCCACACAGGCTAAGCTCCAACGGAACACAAGGTCAAGACACAAAAAGTAGAAGGCAACAAAGTTGGAAGTACACCAAAAGCCGACCCTCATGAAATTCCAGCAGTAAATATAAACAGCAGAAAAATGCAAATGGGGAGAAAGTCAAAAACATCTTCAGTAATTGTTCAAGATGAAAGAAGTACAGGAAACTATTGGTCATAGCAGTGCCATATATACCAATCATTGGACATAAAATACCATGAAATATTCTCTTCCCACACACACATTCAACGCATAAAACTAGCCACAAATCACCGATTCAAGACCCAAGCCATTGATTAAAGTAAAGCCAACGACAAACAAAAGGCATCAGCAAGTTATAACACGACCAAAAAAAAAAAAAAAACTCCCAGCAAGCAGAATTGCACCAAAAAAACACCGGGAGATCCCAGTCAGACAGAAAAAAGAAAAAATAAAATAAAAGAACCAATCTTTCCCTCAGCACCAAGCAGAGTATACCAATCTATATCGAAGACATTCTCCAAAAAAACGCAAACTTCGAAGGAAACCAGAATCTCCAGAAGATAAACTCGAAGACCCACCAGTGTCAAAGACGTGAACCTCGTTGGTCTGGCAGTTGTCTATGCCAAAGCCACCGAACACGTAGAGGAACCTCCCTCCTTTGATCGCGTTGCAAGTGTGGGCCCACCTCTTTCCGGGGCCACCCGCCTCTTCGCTGCCCTGCTCCGGTTCCTGAGCTTGCGGCAACACGACTCTCTCCCACCTCATTTTGCTTTCTCGAGAATATCAAACGACAACGGTGGGGGCCGAAGAAAGTGCGAGAAAGTGACAGCCTTTGAAAGAAAGAAGTAGGATTTCGAAGTTCGAGGATAAGACTGGGTCTTCAAGGATGCAGAGGTGTCATGCAGAGGCCAAGAGCATATAACACCTGAACAAATGTCGACGTAGGAGCAGGAGCTGTCTCTTTTGCGGAGAGATATTTTGAAAGATTGATTTTTGCGAGGGAACGCAAAGAGCTTTTCTTCTCTCTCTCTCTATCCTTTTCCTTTTCTCTTTGCCAAAACGTTGTTAAGTACAAAGAATTCTCATGATACCCTTTTTGGCCCTTAGGATTAGATCTAGAAGGATCATATTAGGAAAATTTGCCCCATATATAAACTCGTGCCGGGGTTAGCATTGTCAAAACCAAATCCGGCAAGAAAAATATGCCATTTAATTTAATACCAAAAATATCATTTGACAGAAACATGGGTACTAAAAGCTTATATATGGACATAAATTGAATTAAGGATAAAGTAACAATGAATTTGTATTATATCATTGGAATTTAGATATTGCCCTTTTAACTTGCTTGCTTTAGTAAGCCTAAATGTTTAAAGCAAATTCTTTTTAAAATAGAGAAGAAGAAAATATTTTGCTAACTATTTGAAGCTTTAAATTTTAGACAAACTTTTCAGATAATTAATTGTTAGTAAAATTTAAAATATGAAAATGGAGGAATTGTTGAGTTCTCGAATCATGCTATTACATCACTCGATTCCATGAATTGAGATCATTATATATATACACACACACATAATTAATGAAATCTTCCTTAATGATTGATAGTACTATGAATTCTTGGGTTGTTGATTGTAATATGCTTTGGTATGAAAGTAAATAGATAACAAATTTGGCCAAACCTTGCTTTCTTTATTTCTTGCTCCCATCATACATTTGTATCTATGTAGTGTGTAGTATTATGCAAATTTTGGAAAATCTTTTCATTTCAAGCTGTTCTTAAATTAAGAAATAATAATGTTGTCTTTTTGTCACTTTTTGCCTTTTGGTTTTCATGAATTTTGCAATATTTTAGTTAAGTATATTTTAGGTCATGATCTCTATAATATTAGAAGTAAAACCTATTGTATCTGGCTGATGTTGATACTAAATATTTAACTAATAAAATTAAGAAAACACGAAACATAAAAGCTTAAAATTTTTATCTATTTAGTGGATGATTTCTCCTTCAAGGTCTCTGGTATAAGGCAAACCGAGTTATCATCTCATTGAGGCGTTAGGGAAGAAACAGAGAAGTGAAGACTTGAATGTTAAGCTCATCCTATAATCAGAAAGGCATTTCGATGCCAAGAACTATGATGCCTCTGGTGTGTTCGTCTACATGGATAAGAAGTCTTCTAATGAAAAGCTGCCACTCTGGTGTATAAAGAGAGATGTTTAAGCTCTTAAGCAGCATTTTGTATTGCACAACAAACTCGCAGGATGCTATAAATGCAGCTGAAGAGTTCGTGCAAGCATATCTCAACCAACGTGCCTTTATGGACTATTTCAGAAAGCATTGGTTACCCCATATATAGGCATTGTTTAATTGATCTAAAATCTAAAATCGTGCCTCTTGAATTTGAAAATGTTGATCGCTTTAGAAGGTGTTGTTTTGCCCCAAACTTTTGTGCCTCCTTTATCTTGCAGATGTTTTGATTAATGATAGGAGGTCTTTGCCAACAAATGGTCCTAAACCCCAAGCTGCAATTGAGTCTTACCACTTGAGATCGAAGTGATGGCCAAGAATCGATGGGTTGATCCACATGTCAGCAACTGAATGTCACTCTTTATTTTAGTTGGATCAGTATTCTTTAGAAACTGGTTATTTCGAGAATGTTAGGGACCACAGTTTCACAAGTAATGCTTGGCATCAGGCTCTCAACATTCTAAATGTGGATGTGATATTGGACGAGAGAAACCTCCCGCTTGCAAAAGTTCTCTCTAGCGATAGAAGCTTAATATACACAATGTAGAACTCAGGGTAAATATAATAAGAGTATCATAACTTTCATACAATGCTCATTTAAATATCATAATTATTTTTTCACTCACTTGAGTACCACAAATTTAAGAAATCAATCACTTAAATGACATTAACAAACTGTCTTGTCAGAAAACTCGACATGGACATAGGTCATCCTACATGGCATCGCTAGCACCAACGTAAATAATTATTAAAAAAATTAAAAAATAACAAAAAAAATCCACATCAAAATGAAAATTTATTAAAAAAATCCATGTAGTATGATATGCCAGGAATGATACTGAAATAATCAATTTTACTTCGATGTGGCACTTAAAAAATTATGGTACTTACGTGAGTTCCATACAAAAATTATGACACCCATGCTGTCTTTATCCCGACATTTTTATTTACAAGTAAAAAGGTTGGGAAGGGAAATGCAAGGTGCCTTGCATTAATTAATTCTTTATAAAACATATTAATAAAATGCGGTACCATATATATAAAACTAGGTAATTTTCATAAATGAGGCCCATTGCATATAAAACAAAATATTTTAAATTTAATTTTCAACAAAGATCAAAATTAATATATCATCAAAACAATTGTTATATATTAATACATAAATAGTATTAATTATAAATTACCTTATTTGTCTCTCCTTTTTTCTCAACCATCGAACTGCCCTTGACTCTCACAATCCATCATACTCTCTCCTTATTTATTTGCATCAACTCAAATATAAATATATAGATTAGGTTTAATATTTAAATGAGCAATTACATGAAAAGGATAAACGCATAAAAGTTCGCACTTTTTTCCATCCATTTTTTAACTTACACGCCTCCTTTTACCTTAAATTGACCATGATATATTACAAGTCTCAAATTTAAAACTATCTCTTAGATTCCTTTTATTCTCTTTTTTTTGGGAAATTCCAATGCGTTTAGGATTGACAAAAATAATATATTTGCCAAAGGTTTGATCGGATTGTCTTATAATGCAATTATAATTGTCATAATATTGTTGTTAACAACTAATTAATCCACTTAATTAGCTCTACTTTTTAGTTTTGTCAATATAGCTATAAACTTATGGGCCATATTTCAATAAAGTCTTTCTCGTCAATCGCCACAGAAAATTGCTGATGTAGTGTTTAGTCATTGCTAGTTGTCCTAAGTGGCATGCTGAAGCGAGTAATTTGTTGATTTCCATTTGCAATTTGTGACGACAATTGGCAAGAGAGATTACATTTAAATATTGCGTAGATGTGTAGGACTATATTGACAAAATTGGAAAGTTAAAACTAAATTGACATATGCACAATAGGTATAAGACCAAATTGATAATTTTTTCAAATATTTAAATAATCACTCCTTCAATGAACACATGTATAAGCATTTTTTATATATGCATACTAGGGCTATGCATGGTAACAATTCCATTTCTTTGTCTTTTCTTTTGTTCTTTTTCTCCTTAGAATAGAAAATAAACAGAAATTTATTTAATAATGTCAGTTAATTTTTCTATTCCCCAAAATAGAAAGTAGTCAGGGAATAGATTTGGAATAGAAACAAGAAATGGAAAAAAGTAGTTTCTTATTATCGGGAACAATTTCTAGAAATATGTCATCTTCTTTCTTTTCTTTCTTTTCTTTTCTTTTTCTTCCTCATTGTTGGCTACGGCCCGCAAAGGAAGAAGAAAATAAGAAAAAAATAAAAAATTTATTAAAAATTTTAAAAATTATGCGTCATAAAAAAACTTATGAATCGTACCAAACGCATTCATGTTCTTTTTCTATTTCAAAAATAAAAATTTTGTACAATTACCAAACACGTTATTTAACTTAAAAATTGTTTTAAGGAATAGAGATAGAAAAGAATTGTTTCTGAAATATATTATTTCTAGGAATAGAAATGTTTCTGAATACATCCTAGGAGTGCAATAACGTTTGTATAGCGCTCACTTGAAGGCCACAAATTTGAAAAATCGATCACTTAAGTGTCATCGGTGTTTTGCCCCACCGGAATATCTTATGTGGACATTAGTCGTTTTATGAGGCATCACCGGTGCTGATGTAGACAATTAATAATAAATTCAAAAAAATTAAAAAAAATATAGGACAATTTATTAAAAGTAAAAAAAAAATTATGACATTCAAGTGAGTATCGTACGAAACTTATGACACTCTTACTATTATTATCCTATGGTTGCTCTTGGTCAAGGCCCGGAAATCTATGTGAACATGTCATCAAGGTGGTGATCTAATGTAGAAACTCGTCAAGTTGGAGGAACATCATCAGCATCCCCAAGTCATAGGCAAGCTCCGATCTATCGTTCTTGATCATGCCTTATGTGCAACCTGTTTGCATCAGAATAAAGGTTTGGGAGAATTGTCTAAGAGTGGGCCACTGCAACCTCTTCTTATTGAAGCAAAACTCGTAGCTGGTTGAGTCTATTCAGTTTTAACTTTGCAATAAGGGAATATCAGACGTGTGCTGTTGACAATCTTCTTTCATTTCCTTCGTGCCTTGACCTGATGTTGTCGGATCTTATGTTTGGGTTTTATCTTTTTCTCCTAGTTACTATTGCCTCGATTCCTGTATCGGAAATCCGTCCATAAATCAGCTTTTTCTTTCCTTTCTACGAGAAGATTGTCTCACCTCTTTTTTCTGAAGTCATCGTATCCTCGTAAGTCCTCTAATCATGGCCAATGAAAATGAAACCTCTCTAAGTCTCCTTTGCTCCCTACTCGACTTCCTCGGCTATAACTTCCTTTTCTTTCCTTTTGTTTTTCCCCTACACGAAATACTCTCAATTTCTTTCACCTTTCATTGCTCTCTTACTAGAACTTAGAACATGGTACGAACCTTGTGTCACACCCCGAATTCCCAAGCGCATGAACATCCCTCAACAGTCAATTAATTGCAATGTCCCATGACGCATCATCGACCCTTTCTTTCCATTTTTCGATTTTATTACAAGCAGAAACATTTTATAAACACCCAATCAATCATCATAATAGGGATAGTATAAACACGGCAAACATTCCCAACAGCAGTACTTTCATTTATAAATTGTTAATTTCAAGAAATTTAATAATTACAAGCCTTTCTATGGCCACTTTCTATCAATCATCTAAACAACCTTCAAGAGTTAGGGTTAACTTAAATTTCACTAATGGCAAAACTAGCCGAAAAGTGATGCATCTCACATCCACCACAAGTGCACAAGACGGTTCTCCACATTACAGCCCTGAAAAACAATAAACAATGGAGAATGAGATAAAAATCTCAACAAGTTAACAATCTAAGCCTCAATTAGAATGTTAATTTGTCTTAGAGGCATTCTAAACATGCAACATTACATAACCTTATCTTGCCTTGGTACACCCCTGCATGTTAGTAATTCATATGTGCCACTAATAAAGCAACAAGGTCAACCAATAATCAGAATACATCTCATACATATTCATGCACATTGCATTCACACATGTTTCAATTATTACGACTCTCAAGCCATGGCCAATGCAAGAGTTGGCGGTCTTCCAACATGGTCAATATCGTCTCACTCCATTGAGCACGACATCATCACATATACTCATACACATCAGGATAGCATTTCATTAGGAATATTGATTTGGCCCAACCGCGGCTCAACATCTGGACCCCCGCTAGGCATCCAATAAAATCGGGCATTGTCCCACATATTCATACTCATCAAGACAAAACCATTACCCTGCGTAATCATACGCATTAAGGCTATTATGTGACCACACAAGCACTTAGTCATTCAAGCAAATTTTTATCTTCTCAACAAAGTTCATGTTCAAATAACAAACTTCGAAACTTAAAATTACCTACCGAATTTTTTATGCTTACATTTTAAATTGCCCCATTTAGCACGTAAAACACAGCATCCAAACATGACACCTCAAATTTGCCATTTTCTTGTCAATAAAACCTTCTTTAAAAATAGTAATTGACGCGTATAATTTAAGCA
Organism: Eucalyptus guilfoylei; assembly: GCA_016097605.1. NCBI lineage: Eukaryota > Viridiplantae > Streptophyta > Magnoliopsida > Myrtales > Myrtaceae > Eucalyptus > Eucalyptus guilfoylei. Next base: position 4,446,428 of record CM027861.1, read on the forward strand.
ATCAATATTATAGCATAACAAGCTCAAAAAATAGAATTGTGCATAATTTCATCCAATAAATCAAACATATAGAAATTTCTACTTAATGACTACCCGTGATCAATTTGCACCAATTACGATTAATTAAGCTAACTGCAAATAATTGAACTAACTACAATTAATTAAGCTAATGGACCAAATTAAACTTATTGCGATTAATTAAGCTAAACCATAATTAAATAACACTAACCACAATAAGCTCTAAACTAAACCTACCCCTAAAAGTAATTAATTTTCTAATCAATGATTATGAGTTAACTCACGGTTTTTCTGGTGATGGTGAGCGCACAGCAGCGGAAGTGTGATGGTGATGAGAACACGGGTCTCACCGCTTGAATGGAGGCACCATTGCGCGGCGATGGTGGCTCAAGCTCACAGCCGCCTTCAGGGGCTCAGCTTGCTAGTTCGGCGGTGGTCCAGTGATGGTGGTGGCGGCTCACAGACAGTGAGAATGGTGACACCGACGGATGGTGACAATGGTGTGAACAACTACGATAAATGGAGTGGCGAGGGAAGGGATAAAGAAGAGGAGGAGGAGGAAGGAGATGAAGAAAAATGAGAGGAGAATGGAGGAAGAGGGTGGTTCGGCCACTTGAGGGAAACGGAGGGGGAGGAGAGAGAGAGATATTCTAAAAATTCTTGTTATTTCCCCCAAAATCCTCTCTCATCATTTACCCCGAAATTCTCCATCAAATCCTCTTCTTCACTCAATTTCTCTTTTTTGTTTTTTAGTCCATAAATGCAAGCTTCTAGAATGGGCATTTTAGTCTTTTCATATCTTAATTCTTTTCGTTAAGCATTTCATTCTGGATATGAATGTTTTTCGATCTTTTTCGTTATACCTTAGCTCAAATCTAGGTATTACGATAAATATTTGACTCTTCAAGGAACCTGAGTGAAGACTGGATACTTATGGAGTAAATGAAGATTTATCATGTACCTCAAGATGCTCTACCGCATTGATTGGTAAGTAACTATAGGTACGTTTGATGCTCTACCGCATTGATTGGTAAGTAACCATAGGTACGTTTTTTCCTTTCGTATCATGCATTTGCATTAGCATTTCCATGCATCATATAAACTGCATTCCAAAATGGAATTCATTTTCCAACAAAAAAATCATTCAGTACGTGCATGATCAAAATTTAGGTCTCAATTTATCTTTGAAGGCAACCTCTACGAGCTTACCTTCAAAGAGAGACAGTTGTTGACACCTAAATTTTGGTGATCTAGTTATTTATTTATTGCATTCAAAAAGTTAGGGAATAACTTTTAACCCCTAAAAAAATAGAATTAAGTTGCATAGCATATAGTTTTATGAGCATTTTTTCATTTATTTGCATTGGGCTGGTGACGAATGGGTTTGATTTGGTGATTCTAAATTTTAATTTAACAAGTTGGACTAAGCCCACCAATGGAGCAAATTGACCCAAGCCCGTATTCTCGAGGAAATATTATGAGCTCATCTTTGCAAGATTTGAAATTTGAAAAATCCTATTACAATTTTGAATTTTTGACAATAATATGTGATAAAATCAGTGGAGAATAAACAAATTAGGTAGGTTTTTTTTTTTTTTTTTTGAAATATTCATTGATGTAAGATTGAAATTCCCTACATGAAGTAGCCTTTTAAATTAGGGATTGACAATCCGATTTTCGCGTCCGAAATCCGACTCGCAATCACACGGAGACTCGCCAATCCAATCTCACGCTTGAGATTGGATTCGCGGTTTTATTTAAAATTGATCAATCCGATCTCATACGCGAGATATGATTCGTCAATTTATGGATATCAACCTTATCTTGCTTAATTTGTTGTTGGGTTATTTGAATCGATTTTGTTCTTGTAAATGAAAACCCCAAAAAATTTGAGTTAGATTAGGTTCATTGCTTGTTATAGGGTTATTTTGCATGTTTAGTATAAGAAATTTAGTTATTTCGAATTTTTTAAAATAAAAATCTAAAAAACGCATTCATCTAGGATGTTAGTTTTTTTTTTATAAATAAATTGCATGTTTAATTATGTGTCAATTTTAATTTCGAATTTCGTAAAAAAGAAAAAGAAAAAGAAAAAGAAAACTAAAATTAGGGCATTCTTTGCACATCATTGCATGTTAGAATAAGATTGCATGTTTATTTTTATTAATTAATTATAGGTTTAGATAATTTCTCCTATATATATTGCATCTTAGGGTAGGGATTAACAAGTTAAGATAACATTCAAGTTTAAATTAGGGTTTAGCCTAACCTAATTTCTAATACAAATTGGATGATATCTTAACCTGCAAAGATAATTTTCGTACTTTTGTAATTTCGAATTTCATGGAAAATACAAAAAAAAAAAATTGTTTTAAAATAAATCAATTTCATTCTTTAGGATAGACTGCATGCTTATATTTTATTTACGTCATATAGCTTAGCTCATATTGCCATGTCATATCATTTCATGTTAAATTAGTAGCATGCATAAATGAGTGAAAACAAAAAAGAAATTGTGTGTTAATTAAAAATTATATCTAGGACCGTCGATATGAATTCCGATCTAACATTGCAGATGCTTTCGTTACTATGAAGTAAGTCCTGCTATTTATTATTTTCTTGGGTGTTAAATTGGTGGTTTGCGTACTCGCATGAACACCTCACATGTTAGGGAGGTAAATTAAAATCAATTCAAGCTACTTGCCAAACATTTTGTTCAAAATAAAAGAAAAATGTACCGAAAGGGCGTTAGAGAAATCTAAAGTAACCAAGTCTCCAAACTCATAATAGTAAAGTAAATCTCCCGTTACTAATCAACCTACCAAAAATATATTAGTGGTGACTCTTAATTGAAAAATCAATTGCATGTTAAGAACTTAGACTAAGTCGTGAATTAGTATGAGTTTTAGAAAACCCGAGCTAAGTTTAGGCTTAGTAATCCATTAGCCAAACCCTAGGTAGTTTACCCGAAAATTTGGTCGTGATAGTCTGTCGCGACCTAAATTTCGAGTACACCATCTAAAATTACGCTAATGGACTACTAAGTCTAAATTTAGCTCGGGCTCTCCCAAACTCATACCAATTCGAGACTTAAGTTCAAATATTTAGCATACAAAAAATTATTAACTAAGAGTCACCACTAATCAATTTAGTGTAAGTCGATTGGACACCTAAGTAAAATAATGATAAAATCATTTTACTCCTGCGAACCAAAGTTTTTGGGTACAAGACTTGATAATCTAACGTCATTTCGGTACTTTTTTCTTTCAGTTCGGAAAAAATGTTTGGCAAGCTCAAACCACCAATTTAATACTCAAAAAGTAATAAATAAATTACATGACTTACCTCATGCCATCGAAAGCAATCTGCAATGTTAGATCAGAATTTATATCGATAGTCCTAAATATGATTTCTAATTAACACACAATTACTTAATTTTCACTTGTTTAATGAGAATCATGCTTTATGCAATGCGTACTACTAATCTAACATGAAATGATATGACATAGTAATATGACTTAAAGTAAGTGAAATATTTCGTGTTTTCTTAATGAGCATGCAATCTATCCTAAAGAATGAAATTGATTTATTCTAAGACAATTTTTTAGTATTTTCCATGATATTCGAAATTAGAAAATTGCGAAAATTATCTATCCAAATTAAGATATCATCCAACTTACATTAAGAATTAGGTTATGCCAAATGTTAATTTAAATTAGGATGTTATCTCAACTTGGTAATCCCTATCCTAAAATGCAATCTATCTAAAAACATTATCTAAACCTAATTAACTAGAAAATAAAGATTAAACATGCAATATTATCCTAATATGCAATGACGTGCAAAGAATACCATAATTCTAATTTTCTTTTTTTTCTTTTCTATAAAGTTCGAAATTAAAATTGCCACATAATTAAATGTGCAACCTAAAAAAAACTAACATCCTAAATAAATGCATTTTTTGGATTTTTATTTTTAAAAATTTGAAATCAATTTCCTATGCAAAATAACCCTAAAACAAGAAATATCATAAGATGAACCTAATCCTAACTCAAATTTTTTTGGATATTTTTACGAAGACAAAATCGATTCAAATGACACGACAGCAAATCAGGCTAAATAAGATTGATATCTATAAATTGACAAATCATATTCCGCGCATGGGATCGAATTGGTCGATTTTAAATATAATCGCGAATCGAATCAAGTGAGATCGGATTGACAATTTTCTATGCGATTACGAGTCAGATTTCAAGCGCGAAAATTATACTGTCAATCTCTAATTTAAAAGGCTACTTCATGTCGGGGATTTCAATCTTACATCAAGAATACTTCAGAGATAAAGAAACAAATAAAATAAAATAAAATAAAATAAATACCTAATTTGAACTTTAACTTCCAAAGGAGGCTTAGCAACGGCGGCTCGGACCCACGATAGAGGCTCGGCGTGGCTCAACGCGGGCGGCTGTGGTGGTGAGCCGCTGAGGGTGGTGGGTCGCCGTGGTGGAGGGCAGCCGTGGGCAAAGGAGCTGCCGGCGTTCGGAGCTCCGGCGAAGGGACCGGCGGACGCGCGGCAGGGCGTCACGGGCGGAGGGCTCAGGCAGCAGGGGACGCCGGGGCGGCGCTCAGACGCGGTGACGAGCTGCTGCAGGTCTCGCGACGAGGGGGCTCAGGCGACCGGCTCGGGTTGCTGGCGTCGCGGGTTGTTGCAGCGGGCAGATCAGGAGCAGCGGTTGAGAGCGGAGCGGCTTGGCGGAAGACTCGGGCAGCAGGGGACGCCGGGGCGGAGGTGCAGACGCGGGCAGAGACGGTGGCTTCGCGGGTTGCTGGTGTCGCGAGGGATGGAGCGGCAGTGACCGGCCCAGGCGCGGTGGGCAACAGCGGCGTCGTGGGTCAGAGCTCGCCGGAGGAAGGGAGACGGACCTCGTCGGATCGTCGTTGAGCAGCGCGTCAAGAGAGAGATGGCGACGAGTTCGGATTCAGTGGTGCGGCTAAGTCGGGCGGCCTGGGTCGTCGCGGATCAGCAGGCCGGCCCGGAGCGGCGGTAGCAGAGGCGCCAGTGATCAAAGCTCCGGCGGCAACGGCGATCGGGGCAACAGGGGTGGCGACGAACCCTGCTCCTTCTTTCTCTTCCTTTTCTTTTTTCCTTCTTTTTCTCTCTCTTCTCTGCTGCACACGTCCCTCTCACGTCTTCTCTCCCTGCTGTACCTTCTGTGTTTCTGCTGGCTTTTTCAGCAAAGCTTCTGCTGAGTTTTGCTTTTTCTTCTCAAAAGCTTCTCTTTTTTTCCGTGTTGATTTTCAAAGGAACGAATGGAGAGGTCCCCAAAACGAAAATAGAAAAAGACTCCTCCTTTTGTGTTGAATTTTGACCTCCCAAAAAAACGAAGGAAAAGCCTCGAAAAATAGAAACACCCTCTTGTCGTATATTCAATGTGTGGCCTCCCTTTTTTCGTAGTGTAGCATCCTATTTATAGGTGAGCGAACTAGGGTTTAAAATCAATATCACAAAAAATTTTCGAACGAAATATTTTTTCACCGATTTTATCACATATTGATAAAGATTCAAAATTGTGATAGAATTTTTCTCAAATTATAAATTTTGCACAAATGAGCTCGCAATATTTTTTTGTCACACTTGTCCTATCCGATGATATTGAAAAATCTCCATCATATCCCAGAAAATTTCAAATTATTATTTCTTACAAGATAATTTTTGTCATAAAAGAAAACGGGCTTGGGCTAATTTACCCTCTTTGTGGGCTTAGTCTAACTTGTCAATTTAAAGCTCAGAAATACCAATTCAAACCCATCTGTCATCAGTCCGATGCAAATGCAAATTAATAAATAAATGCACCCAAGATTATATGCTATGCAATTTAATTCTAATTTTTTTAGGGATTAACCCTAATTTTTATGCAATAAATAAATAATTGAATCGCCAAAATTTAGATGTCAGTAATTTCCAATTTTTCCCTTGGGTTCGTTTGCTTGAATAGGCTTGAATTGGGCTTGGGAAGCCCACGTAGGCTCTCATGGCCAAACAACATGGGCATGAGGCCCATTGGCCCTTGCGAGGCTTTGGCTTCCAATTGTCGATCGATTAGTCCTTATCCGAAAATTTTAAGCTTGCCGATGAGTCAACAAACAAATGAGCCAACGTCCAATAGGTCAGTCTTAGAAATCCTTAAAAGTTTAATACATGAAATCGAATTAAATTTTATGAGTAAAATCAATCAAATGCGACTTTAATACAACCTAAATTATCATGTGGCTTTTAGGGATTTCTGTGCAGTTAACCTGTGATCGATAATTTTCAATCCACATTTGTGTCTCTTTGAATCTTGGACCCTAGATTATCATATAATCGCAAGGGTTTAATTACATCCTTTGAGCATATGATCAATAGAAAATCGATTTATCATAATTTGTAGTGAGTATTGTAATCGTGGAACCAGTTATGTACTTTTGTCAAATCGATTTATATACGTTTACTTATTGACTTATAATAGTGTAACACTGACCCTTGCTGATTCTTATGATCGAGTGGTTAATCCCTGATTGAATTTTTTGGACTTTCGCGTTTTAATCCTTTACGGCCTCTCTCAATAATTTAGTTAAATCATGAGTGATCAGTTCAGAGTAAACTAACTATTAGTGCACTTGATAAAATGACAATTTCATATATTTCGAAATGGGTGAAATTTTAGGATATCACACCTTGATTATCCACAAGATTGACATAAACATAGTAAGAGAATCAAGTCCTCAGTCCTCTCTCAGCCTCCAACTTAGATGGGCGTAACTCATTATAAGCCTAGGACTTACCTTTTTTCCGATTTTGGATAATGATAATCATAATTAAAATTGATACGACAAGTTTATATTGAATGCTTAAATGAGCCAACTAACTTTAATCGATTTGCGTTTGTCTTATCATTTAGTACGGAAGTCTCGTTACTTTAGCTTTTTAACTTGCTTTCAAAAACTAGCTATTGTGCAGGCTTGTTAACAATCAAAATTATTAATATGATATCCAAAACCTTAGATTATTAAATAAAAAAGTCTGCCTGATAACTTGTCATCACAGTCCCACTATAATGCTAGAGCCAAAAAATTATACAAGTAAAATTTGCCCTAACTAGACAATGCAGCACGAAATTTTTAGAAATTTGCTTGTTACATAAATCAAACTTTTAATCTCATTGAAAACAAATGACCTATTTACCATTATACTAATCTATGAAGCATCGACACTCTCCAAGAGCTTTCGTGTCGTGTCAGACACTTCGACACATGTCTAATACTCTCAGACACTCTCCAACACTCGGTCAACACGTGTCAGAAATAGGTCATTTGTCTCCCCCTCCCCATTTTTCTATTTTTTTTAATTTTTTTTAATTTTTTGATTTTAAAATTATTATTTTTAAATATTTTAACTAAATTTAATTTAATTAATTTTTATATTATTTTTTTACCACGTTAGCCCAAAATGACGCCGTTTTTGCATTATTTTGCCACGTCAGTGTGCAAAACGGCATCGTTTTGCACTCGCTTCGCTGGAAAATTGACACGTCAACGTTTTGGCCGAAATGGCAATTAAGTAGTCTGTTTTTCTTCGAATGTGGCACTTAAATTAAGTGTACCTTTCGTAAGTTATGGCATTTAAGTTTCCCTTTGTGTCAAGTTATGGCACTTGAGATATACTTCTGCCTCATTAGATGTGAACACTTAGGGAAATAAAAAATTCAATATATCAGCCTCTGCATAATCCTGGAGATTTACATAATCACAAAAAACATCTTTGGCTATTGGATTCGTCATAAGATCTGCTATCATTTTATATGTAAATATGTACGACAAATTCATATCTTTTCGCGCAACCATATTCTTGACAAAATTATATTTGATATCTATATATTTCGTCTTACCATGATATTTCGGATCCTTAGTGTATGCTGTCGCTACTTGGCTATCATAATTAACCAACAATAAATTTGCAACATTCCTAGTAACACCTAAATGAAAATCTCTTAAGCTAAACACTTTCTTATACCACTATTGATAATGCCACGAACTCGACTTCCATCATAAACAATACTATACACGTTTGCTTTTTATTGCTCTAGGATATGACACATTGTTCAGTAAAAAAACAAATCTATAGGTAGATTTATTTCCACCTAAATATCTACCCCAATTAGTATCTGAGTAAACTTCAAGCCATGGATCCTTTCCTTGATAACTTAGTGAATAATCAGCAGTTCCTTTCAAATATCTCAGTATTCTTCTAATGATTATCTAATATGCTTGACTTGAATTGGATTGATACTTACTTACGATTGTAACTGTAAAACATATGCCAAGTCTTGTACATATTATAGCGTACATTAAGCTTCCAACAACACTAGCATAAGGAACACGTTGCATTGGTTCTTTGTCTCATGGAGTCTTTGGACATAATCTATTATTTAATCCTTCACCTTTTACAATTAGAGTATCTATGGGTTTACAGTTTTGTATACAAAATCGTTCAAAAATCTTGTTAAGAGATAATGATTTCTTCGAATGATCACTTGAAATCTTAACTCCAAAAATATATACAACCTTACTCATGTCTTTCATCTCAAAGTTGGAAGATGACTAAATCTTAACCGTGTTAACAAACTCCATATTGCTTACGGCAATTAGTATATCATCAACATATAATGATATGATCAATTTTTTTTTTATTGAGACTAGCTCTAAAGTAATTACTTTTTAACAACAATTAATATTGAAGTGATCATTTTTCAACAATGAATAATATTGAAGTGATCACTTTTTAACCTGCTACATGACGTCATTTAGAAGTTATATGCTAACTCGGCACGCTCAAGCCATGTAGGATTGAGAAATTAAAAAAATATGATCACGTCGGATTTTCGACAACCCATATCAGAATTGATAATTAAGTGATCATTTTTTTTTAAAAATGGCACTTAAGTAATTCAAAAAGAAAATAGCACTAAAGTGAGCGCCGTACACAACTTTTGGCATCTCTAGCATCCTTCTATCCTTTTATTTGATTAGTTATGGATGGTGTTGCACCTTATAGTAATAAAGCATATGTAAATACGTAACAATGTTACCTAAATTTTACCTTCATATACCCTCTCTCGTGACAAAATTTTTCCCTTCCAACTCTGTTTCTCTTTTAATTGCTGATAAACTTTACAATATCTAAATTGCAACAATAATGACGGTCATCACAGATGACATAAACACAGGCTGCGCGCACCGTGCAGTGCAAGGATCTTGCCACCTGTGACATTTTGATGCAATGGAGAGGGCAAAGAAACATAAAGACCTTCGATTACTCCTAGCTGGGAAAAATCTATGAGTTATTGTAGCCAACAAACAGATTATAGAAATCTAGCTTGCCGATTGAAAAGCCAATTGACCATCATAAGAAAACTACGGTATAGAGACAGCATGTGTCAAATAATTGAAAATCTGTTCCTAATTATTGCTCTTGTGAGCATAAAAACATACATGTCAAAGCTTAGAAGTGACTCAGGCTTCATATAACGCAGCAGACTTTAATTCCACAGCCATAATGCAGTTTCTTTCTAGAACTGCCACTACAACAAAGCCCCCCACATTCTAAGACTAAGCTAAAATCATAAGAGAAGATAAATTTGATAATCACTACTCGAGTAAAGATCAGGAGGCAGATCAGATCTCCCCAGTTAGGTTGAAGTCTCCGTGCATAGTCAAATGCATCTGGGACTACTTGATGAATGTGCAATGGGAATTGGCTTTCGCCCCTTTCATCTGAGCCTAATGTCCTCTCATCTGCCATAAGAAATAAAACAATTAGCTCTTGAAAGCATATATTAAAATAATACGGATGCCCAAATCGAACAATCCACCTAAAGATGGAGGTCAATTTGGAAGCAAGATCACTATTTCACTGAGGGCTCCTTTCTTCTGTTAGCATCGGGATTCCCATTAAATCTTAATCACATTCAAAAGGTTTTGCATATGCATCCTGGTAACCATAGGCATATACAGAGTATATCATGGAAGGTGCTTCTCATGGGTATCCACATGCACAACTTTGGTCCTCCGACTCTATGATACATGAAAAGACGGATCAAGCCTTGCCACAACCACAGGATATTAAACAACGACTGGTGCCCCAAAATTTTCACAGATTCAAAAATTAGCCAAACACGAGAGGAACTCCTCGCGACGAGATCATAGATAATGGAAAGTTCTTTTAACAATCAAGACATATTTAAGAATACATACATATTCTTCAAAAATCTTTTCCACAAATTTCCAGCCAATTAAAAGTTATATTTGTAATAGAAGTTCAAGATAATATCGGAACTCTAATGTCGACTGACCTTGTCCAATTCCGTGCCAAGAGAAGGTTGTGTTATATGCGAAACAGCAACTAGACCAGCAGGTTCTGCATGGAACTCTTGGGAAGAGGCTTCTTTTCCATACACGGTCATCAGCTTGCTCATCATCGACCGACTCCAGCTGGATACTTCTAGATGCCTTGGGCTCTCTCTTGAATCCCCATAAGTTCTTTTCCTGTTACAAGAATAGTGAATCAGAAAAGTGAACCAACATTTATTAAGTCAAATCGATCAGCTGAATGGGAAAAACAAAAGACTCACCTGCTGGAGCTGGAAAAAGATATGGGGAGAGTGCTAAACTCATCAACAGATAAAATTTCATGAAGAGCTTTTCTGTCTATGACAGTTTCGATGCTACGTTGATTTCCAAAATTCTCAATCTCTCCCCCGAAATATTTATTTGCCTCGGACGGCTTTTGATTGGGTGAATGCATATCTTCGAGAACCTGCATTACAGTCCATAGCTACTTACGATTTGGCACATACAAGCTTACGATTTGGCACATACAAGCAATTAGAAAATAACCAGCATCACGACCATAATCCCACGTTTTCTAGACAAGTGAAAACTCCCGTGGGAGATCTATCGCTCTATACATTTGCCAGGGAAACATGTCAAATGAGCAATTGGCTTTTGGTTCGTGCAATTTTAATTACTCGACAAAATCTATAGCCGCACGGAAATCTCTCTAGATAATTTTGAAGAAAATTTCCTGATTTTGTATTGAATATGGTGATTCCTTATCGAATATGGTGATTTTGTCAATTTATGAAATTAAGATTTACATGGAAAGAAACCGACAATGAGATCAAATCCATTTACTTAGTATAAATACATATATTTGACCAAAAAAGTGAATACGTAGGAAATACGTAGACGACTTCTAGGTCATGGTACCGTAAGGGTAAGCATTAGTGGAATGGTACAAGGTTACTTAGTTGTGACCTAAGGTCACGGGTTCGAGTCACAAAAATGGGTTCTCTAGAAATTAGGGGTACATTAGCCCCTTCCTATACCCACGTAGTCAAGCCAAGCCATTGATACATGAACCCCTTCCTAGTTGTTATTAAGCAACCGAAATAGACTTGGGTTGTCAATTGGGATGACAACGAGGTATTTCTATAGTTCACATCCTAAAGTTTTCAAAAATCTTAAAGATTTGCCAAAAATAAGAGGAACTCCTCATCTCGCAATCATGGAAAATGGAAGAATTATTTTAACAATTGAGACTTATTCAAGAATGAATAAATGTCAATCAGAATGGTATCACATAAGTGGTGGACACAATGCAATATATATTGATATTTTATACACAATGTCAGTTATTGCAAAAAGCTATTTTTACACAAACATAGGTCTACAATCAAACCATGCTCTGATAAGCTATAGAAACTTGAAACTGGATGAGAGGAATATATGATATTTAGCAGCACAGATGATTGTTTTGTGGATCAAATCAGAGTCCTTGGTTGATGGAGATACTCTCTTTTGGAACTTCCACATTTAAAAGTCAAAATTTAAACAGAATTTTCAAGTAATTGACTGTTTATGTACGAAAATGGGAGAATTTTGAGTCTCGAATAAGCGGTAACATCATTCAATTCCATGAATCAAGATCCTACTACACGTAGATACAGATGGTTTGATGGGAGCAAGAATTAAGAAGAGCAAATGTCGGACGAAGTTTTTTTTTTATATTTATTTTTATAGTGAAGCGTATTTACAATCAACTCTGGAAGGATTCACACCCAATGCCGACTATGGCAACTGAGACTCAAAATAAAATCACGAGAGAAAAAAAATTTGTCCCAGTCGAGCGAAGATCAGGAGGTAGATCAGATCTTTCTAGTTGGCTTGAAGACTCTGTCAGCTGTCAAATGCATTTGGTGCAACTTGATGATTGTACATTCTTTATTTGGAATACGCACGAGGTATGTCAAGAGGTTCAACTGACCGAAAGTAACTATGCAAGATCTTGTTTCATTCTGAATTTGCCAAATCATCTCTTTCATCTTGGCCCCTTGTCCCCTCATCTGCCACAAAAAATATAACTAGTAGCTTGTAAGCATATATTAGATCATATACAGAAGCCCGCATCGAACTAATCCACCCAAAGATGGAGCTCCATTCGGAAACAAAATCACTATTTCATTGAGGGTTCCTTTCTTTTCTTTGCATCAGGATTCCCAGTAAATCTCGCAGTAAAAGTGTTTGTATTTGCATCCTGGTAAGCATAGGCATATACAGAAAGTATATAATGGAACGTGCTACTCATGGGTATACACGCACAATTTTGGTCCTCCGACTCAACGATACATGAGAAGACAGATGAAGCCATGCAATAACGACAATATATTAAGCAACTGAAATAGACTGCGGCTGTCTATCTGGATGAAACGGAGGTACTTCCATTTTTCATATACCAAAGTTTTCAAAAACTTCAAAGATTAGCCAAAAACAGGAGGAATTCCTCATCTCAAGGTCACGAAAAATGGAAAAGTTGTTTTAACAATTGAGACTTTCGAGAATGAATACAGCTTTGTCAGAATGGTATTACATAAATGGTGGACACAATGCGAGATATATGATATTCTATACACAATGTCACAACCATCGTTCACATATTTTGTATACACATATACACAGGATTTTGCTGAATAAAATATATATCTTTTTTTTTTTTTTGGTAAAGGTAAGAGATATATCAACTACTGCCAAAATATATATTACTTGCGAGTCAATTATTGCCAAAAGCTATTATTACACAAGCATGGGTCTACAATCAAAACATGCTCTGATCAGCTGTTAAAACTTGAAGCTGGATGAGAGCAAAGCTGGACGCGAGCAACATATGATAATCAGCAACACAGATGATTCTTTTCTGAGATCAAATCAGAGTCCTTTGTTGATGAAGATACACTCTCTTTCATCAGTTCCACATTCAAATTTGGAGTTCCATCCATCTGATCATCTTTGGAATTAATAGGAGCCTGCAGTGATAATTTTAGGTTTGCTGGTATCTGAGGAGGTAGACAAAAGTCAAAATATTAAGGCAGATAATCCCATAGTGCACACCGAGCATAGTTGCATTCAGAACACAGAAAATATTCCAATTATCAAATCACATTATGATGACTATGAACACCCAAATAGAGCTTAAAAAACACAAACGTTCTGTACAAAACAGCAAAATCATATTTGGGGGATCAATTTTTTGTTCCCTTGCTTTTCTTTCACCTCTTCCAGCAACAGAATCACATAAAGACACTTTAAGTTACTAAAGTGCCAACTTGATTGTCACATACAGAAGGTCTAGAATATTTCAATTTAAGTCAGTCCCCTGCTTCTGCATCTGAACTTGGGTCCAACTTGCTTTTGGCATCCCATTCTGCTCAATAACCAACCATTAAGTTGAGAAGGACAGGGAAAAACAGAAGCTGCTTCCCCGAGCTTCTTTGCTTGTCCTTCTCAGTAAGATTGTCAACATTATCTTTCAAACGTGAGATTGTTGTGAAAACCACAAACAACGATTTTCAAAGGTAAAACTTCCAATTCTAAATTTAATAGATGTCAATTAGCTACAAGCCAAGACTCGAAACCCAAAATTAAAGTCAAAACCCCACAGCAAGATGCCCATGCTTCTCCAGCTAGGCAAGTTGGGGTCCATCAGATGATGATATAAAATAATCTCAATAACATGACTCCAATCATGTCAAACTCCACGTAGATATGTCACATGAAGACATTACACAACTATTCAATACATGGTGAAGATGATAAAAACTAATTCCACATCTGAAATTTAGAGTTCTCTTTTCCCCTTTTTTTAATCGTAAGTGATAAAGAGAATTCTTGGAAGTTAACTGCTCAAGTAGATCAGGAATGTAAAAAGAACAGATCAAAGCTGGAAAAGGAACGATAAGAACTCCTCAAATTAGAGCACTCATTGCATAAGCGTTTATAAGTTCCTAAAACAAACAAAGTAAGTAGACTCCAAATCTTCAAAAATCTATTTCTTGACCAGCCTCTTAAATTTGTGATCAAAGTTCAAGAGACCATTGGAACTGCAATGTTGACTGACCTTCTCCAGGTTAGAGCCATCAAAAGGTTGTGAGACATTCGAGACAAGATCTGGACCATCGGATTCTGCATTGGGCTCCTGGGAAGAGGCTTCTTTGTCATGCATATCATCAGCTTGCCCATTAGCAACTGAGTCTGGCTGGATACTTTTAGAAGCCTTTGACTCACAGTTATAATCACCATTTTTCATAACAGTACTTGGATCTCCATAGGCTCTTTTCCTGCTACAAGAATAGAGAATCAGAATTAAACCAACATTTGTTAAGTAAAATCAATAAACTAAGTTGGGAAAACAAAAGACTCACCTGCTGGAGCTAGAAAAAGTTACAGGAAGAGTGCTAGGCTTGCAGGAAAATATAATTCCACGGAGAGGTTTTCCATTTATGACGGTTTCAATTGTGTATCCATCACCAAAATTCTCCGTCACTCTCGCCTGAAATATTGATTTGCCTCGGACAGCTTCTGATTGTGTGAATGGATAACGATGAGAACCTGCACTAGAGTCCATAGCTACTTATGATCTGCCACATATAAGCAATTCATAATAACAGTATCACGACGATCCCACGATTTCCAGATAAGTGAAAACTCTAGTGGGAGATCTACAGCTATATATAACAGCAAGGGGAAACATGAAAAACTGGCACTTGGCTTCTGCTTCACGCAATTTTAATTACTTGACAAAATCTACAGCCTCACAGAAATCTCTCTAGACAATTTTGAAGAAACTTTCCTGATTTTGTATAGAATATGGTGATTCGGTATTGAATATGATGATTTTGTCGGTTTATGAAAAAAAGATTTACATGGAAAGAAACATACAATGAGATCGAATCCATTTACTTAAAGTACATACATATATTTGACCAAAAAGGTAAATACCTAGCAAATACGTGGACGTCACCAAAATCGAGGTACCCTAAGGCTGAGCCTTAGTGGAGCAGTGAAAGGTTACTCCATTGTGACCTAAGGTCACGGGTTCAAGTCAGGAAAATAGCCTCTCTAGAAAGTAGGATTATGGCAGCATATGAGAACCCCTTCCTAGACCCATGTAGTGCAGGGGAGTCTTGCGCACTGGGATGCTGATTTGTTGCCTAAAGTCTGAGCTTTAACTTCAAGATAAAATTATTTCTCAATTAAAACAAAACAAAAAATAAAATTTTCATATTATATCATAAGTGAAGTCCTTGTTTTGGAAGATTTTACGGTCCAAAACTTTAACACAAATGAGTTCATGGTTCATTGTTATCTTTTGGAACTAGATAGATGAAGTCGTGGTTAAAGTTAACTAAGATGGTGTTTATGGACATAACACTTATCGTTGGGGTCTACATATTGTTTGATAGAGTTGAAACAATCAGATTGAAGAAGTGTTGATAAAGCAACAAAATCAGTTATGACTCTCCCTTTCAATATAGTTTCAGCTAAGTTGTGCCAAATATGTCCAGCAAATTCACAATATCACTATCCTTTGCCTAAGCACATGGTAACTCTACTAGTTCTAACTCTATTTTAGAAACTAACACGAGGTGAAAGTTCAAATTCAAATTGATATGGAATCCCATCGTTGAGAAGTTTGCAAAGAGGCTGGTGGGGTGGCAAAGCCTTATCTTTCCAAGGGATGAAAAACCAAAGAGTACTTGAGCTTGCTAGTTTACTTTCTTTCTCTCTTTCCCATCCCAGCATCTGTGGTGGAAAGATCGGGGGATATTCAGAGGAAGTTCTTGTGGGGCAGTACAGAGGAAAGACACAAATATCACCTGGTGATACTGGTCTGGTCGATTTACTTATATCTAGAGCCAGTTTAAGAGTATGATCTTGGTCCTGTTGTAACAATGCTTCGTCTGAAAATGGCTTTGAAGACATTTAAATGACCAGAACCACATATGGAGACAACTCAGACAAGTCATAACAGAAAAATGCGCACAAAGCAGAGAGGATGGATCTTAAAGTATGGGAAGGGTCAACATGCAGTGGGAGTCTGGAAATGGAAAAGCAACTCTAGGATTCTTCCATGCAAAATATTCTATTAATTCCTTAGTGGGAGTTTTATTCTATTTTTGCATTTTGATTGGTGCCCATCATCGCGTTTAAAGACAGTTTCATAGCTTATTCAGAATGACAAGCAACAAAGAAACGATTGTTCAATCTTGGATGAGTCGGGTAAATGGCAAGATCATTTAAGATGTTGAATTGATTGGAAACATTAACAATAGAGTTGTTGGAAGTGTCCGTTTTCTTTCCATGTTGTAGTGGATGCAAAGGAACCTTAAGGGTATTGATTCTGTAAAATGGTCATTGACAAAATATAAGGTGTTCACCATGTATCTTATCGCCGGGGCATGAAAAAAGAGGAGAAAGGAAAGGATGATTTCGTTGAAGATTGATATGTATGAAATTTTTATTTCATTTTTGCTTGTGAAGCGCCTTGGGGAAGAAACTGACTTTATATAACATGCGAAAACGAGGTCAGATTTTGTGTTGTCGCTGCAACAAGGCAGCGAAATCTGCTGATGATTTATGGATATACTTTGGTTGGTCAAGGAGGCTTTGGATTTGATTAGGTCGGTTGAAGGCATTCAATCATGTTGCCACTTCTTATCAAGGCACAGGTTAAAAATGGGAGAAGTACATTAGAAGTGTCAAAAGTTGTGTGCGGCGCTCACTTTAAGTGCCAAAAAGTTTGAAAAACAATCATCTTAATACCAACACTAATCTGATTGACCAAAAATCCGACATAGCACTTTTTTATTAATTTTTGAAACTGATGTGGCTCGTCGGAGAGTACGGCAGCATCTAAACAACAAAACGACGTCGTTTGGCGTCTTTCCCCAAGTCAGAACCCTAAATCCCCAAATTGAGAGAGAGAGAGAGAAGGCATGGCAAGTGCTTCCTCGAAGAACAACACCAACAACAGCAGTGGCACCAGCACCAGCACAACTCCGCCTCTAGTTCATCTGACATTGTCAACAAGCCCAAGCTCTTGTCCTCCTCTTCCTCTTTCTATTTCCCCCTTCAGAAGGACCCACTTCAGCCACTCTTTGAGTAGAGACCAATCCACCATCTCCATCTGCACCCTCCTTGTTCCCCTCGCCCTCCTCGTCTTCGCTCTGTCCACCTTCGACCCCCCTTCATTGTCCTCCTCCTCCGTCATCGCCTCCTATTCTTCCCGTCGCTTCTTGCCCGAGAAACAACCTTAGCCTCTCCTCGCTCACCTAGTCGATCAACTACGATGGAGGCCGAGCAACAGTGGCCGAGCAAGCTAGGTCGGCGTTGGGCGGAGATTGGATAAAAAAACCGGCCATCCACATATGACGGCAAAACGACGTCGTTTTCTTAAGAAAGACGAAAAATGACGTCATTTAAAAGCCATGTCGATTTTTTTTTTAAATAAAAAAACCACGTAATCATTTTGATCAGAATCTCTCGACGGTGGCACCATCGTTTTTCCTTCGATTTGGCACTTAAGTGATCCGACGAAAACTTTCGGCACCAAAGTGAGCGCCGTACACAACTTTCGACACCAAAGTGTACTTATCCCGGTTAAAAATACATAAACAGATTTACAAACCCCAACCCCCCGAAATAAAAAATAACCGTGGGGCCACACAACCACAGCCACATTACTTATACGATCTCATAATCATCTGCTGGAAGGAATAGGGGGATAATACACAATCGATGAACCAGGAGTAACAAAGGAAAATATTACAGAACTGGAGACAATTGGTATCATGAAAGATAGTTTCAGGTCTACATAAACAAATGTATAATCGAATTAAATAGTTCTATGTCCACAGCATTTTTCTCCCACCAACAACCGTCATTTAAGAACATGAAAGTAAACATATATCGGGGCCTGACCTGGCTGACCATGGATCGATTGCGGCACAGGTTGATATGAGCTTGTGGATACACCAACTTGCACCAAAGCTTTGTCATGTCCTAGAGTCACATTTTGTTCTTGGCACTTCAGCTTCGGTTTCTTCCTCAAGGATAGCTTCTCTAGCCTTCGCTCGTATTCCCTTGTGAGTCCTAGATATGATATAGGAAATAAACTCAGGTAAACATATTGGGTTATGAAAACCTGGTAATCAATATAAACTACCAAAAAAATGTCAACGAGATATAATTTGAACCTGTGTGTAAGTAATACATATCATCAAGAGCCTCAAGATTTCTATTGCAACCGCCCACAAAAACAAGAACCCCACTCCTTACAGGATCCAGACAGTCCCCAGCCATGGAAAATCTGGCAGAAGGTCCAGCACCTGCAGTAGTCACCGTGGACCATATCGCAGATTCTGCAAAATCATGGTAACAGTCAAGCAAAAGAGATAAAGAACATGAGGACTCGCATTTTAAGTCAAAGGAACGAAAGCAACATTCCCTTGCTTTTCCAAGGCATACGAGTGAATAGGAAAGAATTAAAAGAAGCAATGGATGATCAGCTCAAACTTTTTCTTCCAAATACATAAATGATTGAGCAAAGTTAACTAATCATTGGATATGAAATTGGACGGACAAGGAAAAAGGCCCTATTCTTGAAGCAGAAGTTCATATAGCACCCCAATGTCCCGCTTGCATCTCAAAACAAAAGAAATATACTTGAGATTTATAACTGCAATCAACAAAGCATTGTCTAGAAATATATTAACTAACACAGGCTTCGTATAAAACAGGCTGGGAAGAATGTGAGACATAGCAATTTGAGTCCATCAATATTACAAATCAGCAAATGCATATATCTGCATGATCTCTGTGGCAGACGTTCAGAAAGCATACATGGAGCAAAAAGTACTTACCAACATCAAGCAGATACAGGTCATCATATGGCTTTTGGGCCTCTGTATATCCCCCATAAACCAACAGAAACTTCCCAAAAGTAATACTCAGATATCCAGCACGAGGGGGTAGCATGTGGCCGGTGGTATTCAGTTCCTTCCACATGAGGGTATCTAACAAAACACAGAAAGGCCAAGACTAGTAAAAAGAGGATTCTCGTTGAGAGAAAAGAGCAAGAAACCGCTATTCAGGTAAACTAATAAAGGCTACAGTAGACAGTAAACCTGCGTCGAGAATATGGACATCAGACAAATAGTTATCATGTCCATCTTCACCACCAATCACAATCATTTTGTTCTTCCAAGTTGAGCAGCCATGGGTATGACGTGGTGAAGGAGGGATACCAGTCATCATAGCCTTATTCCATACAAATGTCTCTGAAGATTATGAGAAGGAAATGCATCAACTAGTATGTTCATCTACCCGAGGAAGATAGAATACTGAACTAACCAATCTAAATCAAAAAGTATTTAATGAGCATTAGTAACTGATGATGCATGCTAAGTAACTGATGATATTCATGGAAAGTAAAGTCTTTAATCCAGCTCTCATACGCACAGATGGGAAATTTCACAAATAGATGTCGATGGGGACTACAGGCAAATAAGAATTGTTGACTTTTAAAAAGAGTGTACCTGTGTTCAATATGAAGAGATCATTGTAATATACTTCATCATCATTATCAGGAGATTTTCCATACCCACCAAATATGAACAGCCTTTTATCCACAAGTGCTGCACTATGACCCTGCCTTGCCTCTGGTCGCTCTCCCCTTGTCATGGGTGATATCCATGTATGAGAAGCTACAAAACATATCCGTGAACTACATTAAAAGAAACCCAACTTCTGCTGTTGGAGGTATAATGAAAAGATGCACAGATTATTAGTCAACAAGACTGTATGGCTACGCCAGGGGCAAAAGGAGATGGTAACCGTAACTTACAAGTGTATAGTATATGCAAATCCCCAAGAGGGTCCATCCCATCCGTCCCACCAAACACAAACAAATTGTCACCAACATTAGTGCAGCTATGGCCATCCCTTGGAGCAGGTGGCATGCCTTTTATTGTGGGTTGGCTCCATGTTTGCTCCACTGCGAGTCAGAAAAAACTAAATTATCAATTGAAAAAAAAGGAAAATCACGACATACAGAGACAAACAATGGCAGATCTCCCTCCCTCCTCTCTCTCCCCCCCCCCCGGGCTCCCTCCCTCCTAATCACGACACACAGAGACAAACAATGGCAGATAGATCTCTCTCCCTCCTTCCCTCCCTCTCCCCTCCCTCCCTCCCTCCCTCCCTCCGCTCCCTCTCTCCCTCTCTCTCCCTCCCTCCCTCTCTCTCTCTCTCTCCCCCAAGTCACCAATTAAGACTCTGGTAAATGAGATCACCTCTCATAGTTCAACATCTTCCACATGCCACACAGGCTATGCTCCAATGGAACACAAGATCAGGACACAAAAAGTAGAAGGCAACAAAGTTGGAAGTACACCAAAAGCCGTCCCTCATGAAATTCCAGCAGTAAATATAAATAGCAGAAAAATACAAATGGGGAGAAAGTCAAAAACATATTCAGTAATTGTTCAAGATGAAAGAAGTGCAGGAAAATATTGGTCATAGCAGTGCCATATATAAGAATCACTGGACATAGAACATCATGAATTTTCTCTTTCAACCCCCACATTCAATGCAAAAAATTAGCCACATATCATCGATTCAAGAGCCAATCCATTGATTAAAGTAAAGCCAACAACAAACAAAAGGCATCAGCAAGTTATAACACAACCAAAAAAAGAAAAATCCCAACAAGCAGAATTGCACCCAAAAACGCCAGGAGCTCCAAATCAGACAGAACAAAAGAAAAGAAAAGAATCAATCTTTCTCTCGGCACCAAGCAGAGAATACCAATCTGTATCGAAGACATTCTCAGAAAAATTGCAAACTTTGAAGGAAAATCAGAATCTCCAGAAGATAAACTTTATGACCCACCAGTGTCAAAGACATGAACCTCATTGGTCTGGCAGTTGTCCATGCCAAAGCCGCCGAACACGTAGAGGAACCTCCCTCCTTTGATCGCATTGCAAGTGTGGGCCCACCTCTTTCCGGGGCCACCCGCCTCTTGGCTGCCCTGCTCTGGTTCCTGGGCTTGCGGCAACACAACTCTCTCCCACCTCATTTTGCTTTCTCGGGAGTATCAAACGACAACAGAAGGGGCCAAAGAAAGTGCAAGAAAGTGAAAGCTTGAAAGAAAAGAGTAGGATTCGAGGATAAGATCGGGGATTCAAGGATCCAGAGGGTCTCTCTTTGGTGTCATGCAGAGGGCAAGAGCATAACACCTGAACAAATGTCGATGTAGAAGCAAGAACTATGCCTTTTGCAGAGAGCCGTTTTGAAAGATTGATTTTTGCGAGGGAAGGTGAGAGATTTTCTTCTGTCTCTGTCTCTCTCTCTTTTTCCTTTTCTCCTTACCAAACGTTGTCAAGCACAAAGAATTTTCTTAATACCTCTTTTGGCCCTTTAGAAAAAGATCAAGAAGGATCATATTAGGAAAAATTGCCCCATATATAAACTCTTTCCGGGGCCAGCATTATCAAAGCCAAATCCGGCAAGAAAAATATGCCATTCAATTCAATACCAAAAATATCAGTTGACAGAAATATGGGTACTAAAAGTACAATTATGGACATAAATTGAATTAAGGATAAAGTAATAAACAATATGCATTATGTCATTGGAATTTAGATATTGCCCTTTTAACTTGCATGCTTTAGTAAGCCTAAATGTTTAAAGTACATTATTAGATTTTTTTTCTTAGGTCGTATAAGTACATTATTAGATTTAGAACAGAGAAAAAAGAAATTATTTCGGTAACTAAATATTTTTTAAGCTTTAAATTTTAAACAGTCTTTTCAAGTGATTTATTGTTAGTAAAATTTAAAAGATGAAATTGGGGGCATTACTGAGTCTTGATTCATGCAATAACATCACTCAATTCCAAGAATCGGAATTCTAAATACATATCACTACAAATGTGTGATGGGAGCAAAAGTTAAGGAGAGCGAAGTTTGGCTGAAATTTTTTATTTAATTATTTACATAGCAAATCATTTTCACAATTAACAACCCCAAAATTCACAACACTTAATGAGATTTTATATTACACTGTTGACCAAGTTTTAGATAATCTTTTCATTCCAATCTATTTCCTAAATAAATAAATAACATATGCTGCCTTGTTATCACTCTTTACCTTTTGTTTTTATGAATACTATGATGTTTTCATTTAGTATATTTTAGGTTGTGATCTCTATAATAGTAAAAGTAAAATCTATTGTATCATATTGATGTTCATACTTAAAATTTAACTAATAAAATTAAGAAAACATGAAAAATAAAAGTTTTAAAATTTTATTTATAATATCACCATTCTCTTGGTTCGATGTGCTACTCTAGGCATCATCTTGTAATTTTATATGTAGACAAAATCCACCTAATTTTCTAAATACTGTGTAAAATGTAGTTGACACTAAATAATCACATATCTAGTTTATGAGCTATATTTTTGTTCAACCACAACTAATGGCAATTGGATGACACTTCCTCCAGATACTCTTGTGACTAGTGGATTATAAATTGCAAACATCGTCCACATGCAAAATTAAACAATTATAAATATAGGTGATGTCCATGGCTATACCCCACCAATCAAATTAATAGTTGAAGAAAACTTCGAAGAATATGGTCCAATAATTATTGTCATCAGCATCCACTTTAGCTAAAAATAATCAAAGATTATCACAAATACATGATTCACTAGCATTTAACATTTTTATCATAATACGATTCGGTGTAGACATTAATATGGTTTTTGGTAAAAAGAAAGTACCACAGTAAAGCTTAAGAACTATATGAAGACCAATTACAGAACCTAAATCTTGTGTTTCATACCAATAGGAATTTAACACATAGATGAATAATAATCATCTGTAAACCAAGGAAAACATAATTTTTTTTCTTAAGAAAATGTGTGAATATAGCTTTTCTGAGAATGGCTGTATGTTTCTAGTAAACAGACCCATGTAAATAACTTGCTATGCTTTGGGAAGAACTTCCAAGAAATATGACAGTCGCAGGAGAAGCTCACTACTAGATAAATAAATATTCTTTGCATATCCTTATACAACCTGCACTATTGGCCATCTTGACAGATACCTTCCCATCAAAGTGCTCTGCTAACGGAGGGAGCAACAATGACTATTAGGCTCATACTTCCCAGTGCAGAATCAACAAAAGATCTCCGCAAATATTTCGGGCCTTGCATGCAGCAAACATGTACCAGCGACATCTAAGAGCTATTGTGAACTTTGAACTGTGCAAAGATTGTCTAATTGTGTACATCAGTAATGCTCCAACCATAGCAGTCACAGTGCACATACCTTTCGCACAAATTAAAGGGCTCGTCATCCATTGTTATGTCATCTCTTTCAGCATTTGATAAATCTCTGGAGCCGTTTCTGCCAGCTGCTATATAAGTTTTCAGCAACACCTTGGAGGCAATCACCTTGACGCCCACTTCATAAAAATGAAGAAGAACAGTGGGAAAAACAAAATCGCTTATCCATGCCGAAATCAACATGAGCAGCAGAAGATTTAACCGCCCTTTCCTGAGTCAGCTCATGTGATGGATGCAACTGCAGCTCTTCCCAAGTAGGCCAATCCCAATATCTCACTGTCTCCGTGAACCAACCAAAAATATATGATAACAACTTTAACAAGAATTCTGGTCCAAAATTTCCCCCAATCTAACCGTACAACCAAATCAAAGGTACATAATTAATTAGAAAAAAGTAGAACACGGGATATTATCCATCAAATAGAAAAATCAAAGCACCAAAGTAAGGTATCTACTTATGCTGAGGCACAAAACCACAAATGGTACAATTGTACCTAACATATTTCAGAAAAAGGTCCCCATCATAAACATAAACATAAACAAAAGAGAAGCCATCCTTCCATGAGAAATGCATAAGAGTTACAGTCCTTC
Organism: Eucalyptus guilfoylei; assembly: GCA_016097605.1. Classification (NCBI taxonomy): domain Eukaryota; kingdom Viridiplantae; phylum Streptophyta; class Magnoliopsida; order Myrtales; family Myrtaceae; genus Eucalyptus; species Eucalyptus guilfoylei. The sequence continues at coordinate 4,470,824 of CM027861.1, forward strand.
TACTGTTAAAGCTTCAAAATGAATGTAAGCAGTTCTTTAAAATCAAAAACACAAAAGCATTAAAAGGTCAGGAAAACTAAAACATTTAACAGAAGGGAAAATACCACAAAAATTCCCAAACTATGTCCATTGTGACAAATTTATCCTGAACATTTTTTGTGACATCAAAAATTTTAAATTATGCTCACTGTGACACATTAATCTTAAACTTTATCTTGTGACACAAAAAACCCCAAAGTTGTACCAAAGGAACACATTTACTCTCTGTCAAGGTTCTATAAGATGATTTTTCGGCCAAAATAATGTCATATTAATTTCAATTAAGCCATTGAGTCGCCAAGTCAACACTGTTTGCTTTTCTTTTTTTTTTTCGGTAAAGAGGTCAACACCGTTTGCTTTATGACATCCAAGAATGCAAATTTTTAACGGTTTTCATTGATAGAACTTTGACGGAAGATAAATGTGTCACACAACTACAAGTTTGATATTTTTTGTGTCTCGGAAAAAAGTTGAGGGCATATGTGTTATGGTGGACATAGTTTGGGGTTTTTTTTATGGCTTTTGCCCTTAACAGAAAAAGCGCATCTTATCTCAAAGGAAATAAGAAGATGAAAAGGTGCTAGGTCATAACATTGTACTCCAAAAAGTAAAGTCCAATCATGTTATAGATCGTACACTCCATGGTCATATGGCTGAAAGAGGTTATCAACGTGTAGAGACAATCGCTCTTAAAGTTGTCTAAGGAAATCTGCACTGAAGAATCATAGGCTCACTTGGATTGAGAAATGAAAATTTAGAATTTAGACCAGCACCATCTGATCTAGTTTTATTGGAGACCTTTAGTTCTAGGACAGATATCTTTCTGTAAATTTATTCGTCATAAGCAATCTGCCATAGCATATAAACAGCAACATTTGCAATTATCAGCCCCAGAACCACGGTGTCAACTGTTAACCTTTCAAACCATAATTTCCTGCAGATGGAAAGACAAAATACCCTTGAAAATTGTGCTTTAGCTACATGAACCTACAATCAAGTGAACTTCAATCATAACCAAGTGTTTGCAGCAGATGGTCGAAACGACAAAAAAATTGCACCAGATAGTCGAAACCATAAAACCAAGGAAAGTCAAGGAATGCTAATTTGTACAACTCTAGAAAGCAGCTTATGCAGTAACCCTCACCTTCAGTTAAGTTTATCATGAGGGCTAATAGAAACAGTAATGAAGCATTCTGCTAAAGTGGCCAAGAACTTAAGTTCTCATTGATAAATGGTGGCAGATCAGGTGGTTATGATACCCCTGCATGAATCAAACCCTGCAACCACTGGGAGTACTCTTCACTCGCAGCCTCTTCTTGAACTATCATCTTTAGAGAATCAAGAATGCTGACCAAGTGGTGACTGACCTCACCAACTTCCATGACCCCGACCACATAATGCTTGCAACTTCGTGCAAACTAGCTAGAGCTTGCCTCTTCATTTCTGGTCTTCCCCAATCTTCGTCCTTGTTGACAAATATTTAACATAAAACCTCATGTCCTCCTTACAAGCCCAAAACCTGGGCTTTGAGACAACAATGGCATAACCAAGAGGAAAAAAAATAGTTTTGCACATACCCTAGGGATTCTTGACATGGCGATGGATCTTTGTCAAGACCATGTCCAAATTGCTCCGCATAAATAGCTCCCCCCCACAATAGGAATGTACCATGTGATTCTCAGCAAGGCCATGACAATTCCTGACTGTAAACATCAATTCTTGAACCATGCCTGCAAGCTCAGTGCTCTCATCAGAGATGACCAACGCAGAAGATATCTCCATCAACTTGTTCTGAATGAGTTATCATCTCAAGGTGACAACTATGATTGAGTGAGGGAGGGGGGCATACAAAAAAATCAACTCGATGGCGTGTTTGCAGGTGGGGTTTTGGTTGGCTGATTCTTGGAAACTCTGTTCTTAAAGTGAATGTATTTGAATTTCTTCTGCTTCTTCTTCTTCCCCCATTTCTGCATCTATTAGTTGTTGTGGGAGAAGAACAATTTGTGGAGTTAGTGTCTGCAATTTGAGAGGGGATCAAAGAGGATGAGAATCTTTTAATTTTTGGAAGAGGCTGAATCAGCTTGGGTATTCGTTCATGTTAGCACAAGAATTTGAGTATTTGGACTGTGGTGTCATGTAAAAATGTCGTTTCATAAAACTGTAACACAGTGACAAACAGAGTCAAATTGAATGGCACATGGTAAATTCATGTTCCAGACCTATTCAAGGTTGCAAATTTCCTTTTTTTTTTCTTTTGGTAAGTACAAATTTCCTTTTTCGTACTTAGCAAATTGAACATTTCCTTGGACCGATACAACTCTCTTCTCCGCATTGGCTTACCCTCAAACATAAACACGGCATTCCAATGTCAAAAGGCAGAAATAACACAGATACGAAAACGGACGCTTAGCTCATAGCAATTTTTGGTAACAAGACAGCGACAAAGAGAGTTGTCTCTCTTCATTGGTTCGGTGATGAAAGCCCCAAAAAATCACAAACAAAAACAAAGTGCAGAGGATACATTACCAACGTCGCCATTAAACAGAACCGAACATGTATCGGATATGATCTAAACTGAAAAATTGAACAGCCAGCGTTGAAACCCATTATCTAATCCCTCCTTTACAATACAGTTTAACAAGAAAAACAGATAATCCGTATATATATATCCATCACAGAGAGACACACAATTCTTCAAGTGTAAGAAAGTCATCAGGATTATACCCATCGACCTCGAGATTGAAGCGCATGAACTCCACTCCCGAGCTTCCACCGCTGGCAGCTCAGTTCTCCAGCGAAGACAAGATCCCGTCGTGGTGGTGATCGCGGTCGCCGACGCCGACGCAGCACTCGAAGAGACAAAGAAAGTCGCCGGTAATACGCCCACAGCCGCCAAGACCGGAGCTCGTGGGGGGCGGACTCCACTCCCGAACCTCCACCCCGGCGGCCGGATCAGACTGTCGGAACTGGCAAGTTCCAACGAATTAGGTATTTTTTAACTTTTTATTTGTGTTAATCAAATACACCACCTTTCACGATTCGTAGAATCAATGATCTGTTACAGTTAGGAAAGTGAAGAAATCATTTTAAAACTTATAAAATTCAACTTAACATAAGGGATAATAACTAATAAGTAGTGACATCAATGCGAAGAGGACTAAAAAGTCTCCTATTCTATACTATTCTGCATGACAAGAAATAATATATATATATATATATATATTTGTAAATATATATATACTTATATCTATATCACAAGGGAGACGTTCAAATCTTCAAGTGTAACAAAGGCATCGGGATTATATCCATAACCCTCAAGCGGAGCACATGGGCTCCTCTACTGAGCTTCCACCGTCCACGGCCAAGTTCTCCGGCGAAGTCAAGAAACCGTCACGGACGAAGTCCTCAGAGGGATTAAGAAAGTCGTCAGGATTGAACCCACAATCGTCAAGATCAAAGCACGTGGGGGTGGACTTTAATTCCGAACTTTCGCTGCTGGCGGCCAAGTTGACCAGTGAAGTCAAGAAACTGTCACAATCACCATTGCGGGCGCAATTCTCAAAATGAGTCAAAAGTGAAGGACAAGGAGCTTCGAAACTCTCTAAAAGCGAATTGATCTCGTCGTCATACAAAACTTCGTAATCACGACCAACTCGAACTCCAGAATCATCACCAGCATCAGTCTTAACCGATGGGTTGTTTTCCAAATCCTTCAACTTCTTGCGCACACAATTGAGAACGGCCTCGTATTTCATGATCAGGGACAAGAAGTCCGCCTCCGTCGCGCAAGAATCGCACTTTTTCTCGACCAAGTCCACCCACTCTCTTACACTCGTTGGTGGCATCACATCACCATTGCAACGGAGATAGTCGGAGATTATCTCTTCGACTGAGGGGTCGCCAAAAGAGTAGAGCTTGTCTGTGGTGGAGAAGACAACGACAGCGGCACGAGCGCCGGTGAGTTCGCAGAGAGCGGAGGCCTTCTTGTAGAGGCCCTCCCGCCTCTTCGAGAACGTTATGCGCCGCTTGATCGGGTCATCAATCTTGGCAATTTCTGTTCGCCGGCGCCGAACCATTGGTGGAGTTTGCAAAGGTCTTCTACGAGGAGAGAGAGAGTGTGTGTGGGGGCGCCCGCCTAAACGAGTTTGCGGGTTTCTTGGTTTTCTTGGACGGAGAGAAGGTGAGGAACAAGTTTGCATGCTTCATGAGTTTCTTAGAGAGAGATTGAGGGAGAGAGTGAAGAGGTCCGAAGTATGAAGTGAGAATAGCATGGAGTGATTTAGAAAGATTGTGCTTTGAATTTGATGTTTCGTGATGTAGAAAAGAACAAGGTAAGTATATGTATTTATAGGCCAAACATAAACATTAGTTGAATATTGCAATTGATGCACTCCACACAAACTAGGCCGAACATCAACTTCAGTCGAATATTACTGTAATATCAACACAATTTAATATCGAAAGTGCCGCTACAATATGAACTGAAGTTGATGTTGATGTTTGGCCTGGTTCTTTTATGTCCTGCTGCAATATCAACACAATATAATATCGCATGCTGCGATATTATATTGTGTTGATATTGCAGCAATATTCAACTGAAGTTGATGTTGATGTTTGGCTTGGTTTTTTTTTCTGTCCTGCTGCAATATCAACACAATATAATATCGAAAGTGTCACTACAATATGAACTGAAGTTGATGTTGATGTTTGGCCTGGTTCTTTTCTGTCCTGCTGCAATATCAACACAATATAATATCGCATGTGCTGCTGCAATATTATATTGTGTTGATATTGCAGCAATATTCAACTGAAGTTGATGTTGATGTTTGGCTTGGTTATTTTCTGTCCTGCTGCAATATCAACACAATATAATATCGAAAGTGCCGCTACAATATGAACTGAAGTTGATATTGATGTTTGGCCTAGTTCTTTTCTGTCCTGCTGCAATATCAACACAATATAATATCGCATGTGCTGCTGCAATATTATATTGTGTTGATATTGCAGCAATATTCAACTGAAGTTGATGTTGATGTTTGGCTTGGTTATTTTCTGTCCTGCTGCAATATCAACACAATATAATATCGAAAGTGCCGCTACAATATGAACTGAAGTTGATGTTGATGTTTGGCCTGGTTCTTTTATGTCCTGCTGCAATATCAACGCAATATAATATCGCATGCTGCGATATTATATTGTGTTGATATTGCAGCAGTATTCAACTGAAGTTGATGTTGATGTTTGGCTTGGTTTTTTTCTGTCCTGCTGCAATATCAACACAATATAATATCGAAAGTGTCACTACAATATGAACTGAAGTTGATGTTGATGTTTGGCCTGGTTCTTTTCTGTCCTGCTGCAATATCAACACAATATAATATCGCATGTGCTGCTGCAATATTATATTGTGTTGATATTGCAGCAATATTCAACTGAAGTTGATGTTGATGTTTGGCTTGGTTATTTTTTGTCCTGCTGCAATATCAACACAATATAATATCGAAAGTGCCGCTACAATATGAACTGAAGTTGATGTTGATGTTTGGCCTGGTTCTTTTCTGTCCTGCTGCAATATCAACACAATATAATATCGCATGTGCTGCTGCAATATTATATTGTGTTGATATTGCAGCAATATTCAACTGAAGTTGATGTTGATGTTTGGCTTGGTTCTTTTCTGTCCTGCTGCAATATCAACACAATATAATATCGAAAGTGCCGCTACAATATGAACTGAAGTTGATGTTGATGTTTGGCCTGGTTCTTTTCTATCCTGCTGCAATATCAACACAATATAATATCGCATGTGCTGCTGCAATATTATATTGTGTTGATATTGCAGCAATATTCAACTGAAGTTGATGTTGATGTTTGGCTTGGTTCTTTTCTGTCCTGCTGCAATATCAACACAATATAATATCGAAAGTGCCGCTACAATATGAACTGAAGTTGATGTTGATGTTTGGCCTGGTTATTTTCTGTCTTGCTGCAATATCAACACAATATAATATCGCATGTGCTGCTGCAATATTATATTGTGTTGATATTGCAGCAATATTCAACTGAAGTTGATCTTGATGTTTGGCTTGGTTATTTTCTGTCCTGCTGCAATATCAACACAATATAATATCGAAAGTGCCGCTACAATATGAACTGAAGTTGATGTTAATGTTTGGCCTGATTCTTTTCTATCCTGCTGCAATATCAACACAATATAATATCGCATGTGCTACTGCAATATTATATTGTGTTGATATTGCAGCAATATTCAACTGAAGTTGATGTTTGGCCCGGTTCTTTTTTGTAACAAAAATAGTAATCTTGATGTTGACTTCTTTGGGTCATAGCATTGACCATGCTCGTTACCGGTGGGAAACCTGATGTTGAATTAATCCACACACAGAGGGAGATGGAAATTTCGAACGCAACCAATCCAACTTCAAAGCTGCTCTTACGTGGCATTAGACCAAATTCATAAGACCTGTCCAAGATCAATGCTGGCTAAACAAAGAAATTTTAACGCATTTCGTTTTTTAAAATATTTTTTAGCATCCAGGTGTTACCGTCCTTTTCTTTTCTTTTCTTTTCATCAATACCTCTCTAGTTATAAATTTCTTGTTCTTTTAAATTCACTAGACATTGGACATAAAGCTGAAGGAGATATTGGGACAAACCAACACATCACAATATGTCGCATTTCGAGGTGCAGCATAATCCAATTTGGAGGAAAATTTATGGCGTTAGTGTGGACTTTTATATCATGTCATGGGTTACGTTAAATTTAAACCGGACAAGACAACTTCTCCCATGTTTAGGTACAAAGAATTTTTTATTATAAACTTATCCTTGGGGGTTTTGCATGATAAATATTTCTGTACTATGATTAGAGAAGGACGACGATGATCTTAATTAGGAAAATTTTTTATTATTATTTTATTCTATTGGGCTTTGCCCAGTAAATTATTATTTCGGGGATGGGGTTGAGAAGGATCACGGTAATTTTAAGTAGCATTGAACAAATTTTCTATTATTATTTTATTCTTTTGGCTTTGGCTTAATGAATTTTATTTCGGTGTTAGCGTTAGAGAAGTACCAAGGTGATCTTAACTCGCATTGAGCAAATTTTTATTATTATTTTAGTCTTTTAATTCTTGTGATTATCATTGAGCATTCCATTAGCAAAGGCCTGCCCCTGTCCAAACCAAACGGTCAGAGTCCCCCACCCAATCCTTCGAAGATCCCTTTGCATTACTCTGTGTTCCCTTTTGACAATCTTAGTTTGTTCCCTATTCCCTTATCTCGTGTTTCCTTCCGATGATTTCAATTGGGAATGCAGGCTAAGGGAATGGATTGATCCGAGCATGGTCAGCTCAAGTCACATGTCAAAAATCACCAAGATCGTCAAGTTTTAAAATTTACGATGTACTTAAAACTATTTATATTTGGAGTGTAATTTATTTTTAAAACTTGTATTACTTTAACCAAACGTTGCAACTATCACATCAATTTAACATCAATTTAACGAGAAACGGTAACCCCTTAGGAAATTGCAATCTAGCTTAGTGTTGTCAACATCTAAATTTTCATCTAAAGGGCTTCACGTGCAATGAGAAATCTAGGGATTAAGGAGACTTGCTGCTGTGGACTTGATGCTCTCACTATGTTTATGTCAATCTTGTGTGACATCAAGGGCACCTATGATGCTCTAAGTTAAATTAAGAAAATAAAGAAAATGGAATGAAACTGAGTATTTCGAGGAAAATTACCAAAATAAAATCTTAAATCTATTGTACGGATGTTAATTCAATCATAAAATTTTCAATTTAGTCAATATAATCATATACTTTTTTGTCAATTTGCCAATATAGTTAGTCGAAAATTGCTGATATGATCGCTAGTCATTTTACATGGGATAATTGACGTTGATGTTAATAATATTTAATATTTATTTATTTTTTCATTGTGGCCGGTGAGGGAAAAATTATCCCTAGGTTGATTATCCAGCATTTTACGCAAGGTAAGGGAATCGATCGATCATCCCTCCTTTGTGCCAAGATCGTTAGGCAACGGGACCAGAGGCGGGTGGCGGGTCATCATCAAAGGCGAGAAAGAAAGAGAGATCGGGAGAAGAAAATTAAAAGGAGGGATTTCCTTCCCAGGAAACGAAACGAGAGCGTCACGGAGAAGAACCTAAACCTTGTGCGTCCGATAAAGTAGCTTGTCAAGGTTCATAATTTAATTGGATTGCATGCTTAGCTTCAATTAATAATTGCGTTTTTTTAAATACAATTGTACTTCATCTTAGCATTCCACATTCCTTTTCACTTCAGCACGTTAGTCTTGCAGCACATAGTAGTCTGTTTATTCTTTAGAGATCGCCTTATGATACCTTTAAGGTAATAAGGTAAAAAAAAAATTAGTCATGTTTAATTATTCTAATGCATTTGAATTTTACGTTTATGTTTAGGACATCTGTGGGTTGGATTTCTTATTGATTATACTTTTCGTATACTGCTTACGAGGTTCCTATCTCAGGGCATAAATCGAGGCCTTGTTTAATTTTGCATGATGTGGCTCGCGTTATCTGATTTGATATCTTATTTAAGTGAATATCTATGTATGAATGCTAGATGCATCTTTTAAGAATAAAAAAGAATAGAAAAAGGTTATATGAATTGTTTTCACAAAAGAGAAAGGCACCAAAAGTAGACATTAGACATACCTAGTGTAAGTAAGTCATCATATCCATGAATCTCTAGTTTGCCGAAATAAGACAGGCTAATTGATCCATAATTGATTAGTGGTGACTGTTAGAGCAAAAACAAAATCGAATAATTAATTGACAAATAAAGGTTCAATTGATAGGGGCTTAGCAGGGATCATGCTAGGCGGAGGAGCCACAAGTTGGAACCATTTCACTTGATAATCTATCAAACTTCCTGAGGATTTTGCCTAGGGATGATTGCTACAATCATAATCATACAATTTATTCAAAGTGATCTTTTTTCCTTTTAGTTGCCCATCAGGTGTCAATGGTAAAACTAATCATGAAAGACAGTATTTAATTAACACAAACAAAAAAAGCCGCTTTTACGCATTTCGGGATTTTTTTTTTCTTTTTTTGTATTTTTCTAGTTTTCAGGTGTTACTAATTATGATCATCCAGTCTGGAGGAAATTTTATTGAGCTAGAAAATCAGTTTGAAACAAATAGTGAACTTCTTAAAATATCATGCGTTGTCAGTGGAAAGCCAACAAACAAGGTTTAGTTATCTCATTAGCCAAACAAAAATGAGGGTTATTTCATTAATAAATCTTGAAACAAAGGCCCAAGGGTCTATCTTCCATCGCGACAGTGACAGAGGAGGCCCTGAGGCATGAGGTGATTCGCGATTGCGTACACAAGAAATTAGGGAATATTCCTACTGTCATGATCGATATTCCTACTGTCATGATCGGTGTTGGTCATAGTTCTGGCGTTCGACGCCGGAGACTTTGGGGCAAGTCCAATTTTCGTCCTTTCAACTAGAACCATGTAGATCGCCAAGTCGAATTTGGACCGTTTGAAAATTTCGTTACCCAAAAATAATTAAAATTCCCAAATGCAATGCATAAAAGCATTTGAGGTTGTAATCACTTCGAGGAAAACGGCGAGTGGCCCCCAGTCCACTGCTGGGAGGAAAAAATACAGTTGCCATCTTCCTATACAGGAAACGTGAGGAGAGCCCGTCTCTTCCCATTGGCCTTTGCTTGTGTTCTATTTTTCCACCATTAAAGTCATTAATCGACGCGTTACCAGGTTTCACCATTCTTTGGATTCCCACTGTAGAATTACCATCAGCATCGGTCTTGACCGATGTGGATTAATTCTCTAGCTTGATAGATTTTCCTCCGAATAGGATGATATTTTTACATTTGGAACGCATCATATTTTGATTTAATAGTTTGTCTTAATATCTCATTCCGCATTTAACAACCGGTGAATTTACGACTGTAGTGTAGAGGTGTTAAATGGGTGGGTCGGGTCGGGTTTGGGTCGGGTCATTAATGGTCCGACCCAAATTGATCCATTAACCCATTTATGACCCATTTATGCCTAATGCAAATTTTCCGACTCATACCCAACCCAACCCATACCCTATCCATATCCGACCCATTTAACTAAACTTAAAAAAACTTATTTCTTATATAAATGTTTAAAAAAATGGTATTACTAAAATAGTTTTATACAACACAAATTTAATGGACAATTTTTTATAATTTTTAAAATAATTATTTTAAAAAATCGAATTTTAATTATTTTTATTTTTAAAAATTAACTTTTTAATTATTATTTTTATTTTTAAATATATTTTAAAATTTTTAATTTTTAATTTTCTTTTTCTTCTTCTTCTTCTTCTTTGGCCGGCCGCCGGCCACAATGATAGCCGGCGGCCGGCCACGGCGAGCCTCGAGCTCGCCAGATCGGCGAGGCTCGAGCCTCGCCAACCGTCGGCGGGGCCTTTGCCTTGCCAAATCCGGTGAGCTCGACGCTCGCTAACGTTAGCGAGGCCTTCGCCTCGGCAGATCCGGCGAGCTCGAGCCTCGCCGGCGTCAGGCGAGGCCTCTGCCTCGACAGATCTGGCGAGCTCACCCCTCGCCGGACGTCGGTGAGACCTCCGCCTTGCCAGATCTGGCGAGCTCGAGGCTCGCCGGCATCGGGCGAGCTCGAGCTCGCCCCTCGTCGAATCTGGCGAGGCTCGAGCCTCGCCCAACGCCAGTGAGCCTTGAGCTCGCCAGATCTGGCAAGCTCGAGGCTCGCTTGGTCGGTTGCCGGCCATCGCCGTGCTGGCGATCGAAGGAAGAAGAAAGGAAAAAAAAAATAAAAAATAAACTAAAATAAAAATGAAATTATAATAAAATAAAAATAAAATAATTATAATTTCATTTTTTATAAAAAAATATTTTTGTAAAGTTAAATAGAGAAGAGAGTCTCTCTCTGTAAATGAGTTGATAAATAGGTCTTAAATTGGTCTGAGCAGATCAATTTAAGACCCATATATCTCGACCTCTTTATTTTCAAAATCCATTATGGGTGTTTTGGAAAATGAGGCTTGACCCATTAACGATCCATTTAACTATAAATGGGTCATTGACCCATTTAACACATCTACTGTAGTGGCATAGATAAAAAGAAAAAGGATAGTAGCACCAATAAGATGATTTCTCCAATTTTCTAAATTTAACAGTGCCACATCGGGTATTAATATAGCCAAAACAAAAATCGACCGGACGAATCACGAAATTCACAAATCGTGAAAGGTAGAGTATTTAATTATCAACACAAATAAAAAGTTGAAAATACCTAATACAAGGATCTTAAAGGAAAAATCCGAAGAGCCCATGGAAAGGGGTTTGGATGAGTTATGATCAAATTGAATGATTTAATACTAAAGTGATATTCATAAAATAAATTTAGAAATTTTTTCATAACTTTTATCATGATTAGAAGACTTATGAGGCCATATAACAAAGAAGAGCCGAAACAATCTACCAATAGAAAGGAAGGGAAAAGGGTGATATATGCCGTGTGGAGGCTTTCCCCCAAACAGGAAACGAAATAATGGGTGATCGGGAGAAAAGAAGACTTTTCACCACGCATTCACGTCCACAATGGTACGAATAATTTTTTTTGAAAGATCATAAAAAATTAGATGTCAATTTAAGGTAGATATTTATATTGATCAAATTATTTTACTCTCTATAGGATCAGCTTGTTTTTTTGCTGAATTGCCTGTCATTCTATGATGATCAACATTTGGTCAGTTAATCCGCCGATTGGATCTAGATGAACGATTGATATGTTGCAGTGTCGATGCATAGTGATAGGATAACTAGTGTAAAGCATGATTTTGTCAAATATTATAAAGAAGTATCTCCTGCAATGATGATGTCAATCGTGCTGATGTTTTCTTGTTATTTAACAATTGTGAACATTAAGAAATGTGAGTCAATGTGACACCACACCGTCAATGACGCGGTATATCACCTATATACGTTCTCCTAATTTTGAACTCAGAGTAGTTTGTAAAGAGATGCCCTTGGTGATGGTCGGGAATGAGCAGTCTTGCTAGTAGAGCAGATTGAGCATACTAATTCTAAATCTAGAATAGCTTGCAACTTGTGAATAATAGAGATTGCAAATTATGGCTATGTAACATATCAAGTTACCAACGAAGTATCGGCTTTTTTGTCAAAGAAAAAGAGAGACTGTCAGTGCACGAGCGTCAGATACTGTCCTCTGCCATCTGAGGAAATTTTCTGAATCAGTCGTGTACAAAGTGCCTGTAAACTTGTATAATTTTTTTGGACCAAAAAGTCTAGAGTTGTAATCCTATATTTTCGATTGGTTCAGGGAGACAGTGAGATATCGGGATCGGCTCACTTGGGAGGAGCTGCAGTTGCAGCTCTCACATGGGCCCGACTCAGGAAAGGGCGGTTTTAAATCTTTGGCTTCTCATGTTGATATCGGCATGGATAACTATTTTTTTTGTTCCCGTTCCACTTCTTCATTTTTATGAAGGGGGTGGCAAGGTGATTGCCTCCAAGGTGTTGCTGAAAACTTTTATGGTAAAAACGGCTCCAGAGAATTTGTCAAATGCTGAAAGAGATGACATAACAATGGATGATCAGCTCTTTAATTTGTGCGAAAAGGCATGTGCACCATGACTTCTATGGCGGGAACATTACTGACGTACACAATTAGAGAATCTTTGCACAATCAAGGTTCACAATAGCTCTTAGATGTTGCTGCATGCAAGGCCTGAAAGTGAAATATATGCGGAGATCTTTTGTTGATGCTGCACTGGGAAGTATGAGCTTATTGGTCATTGCTGTTCACTCTGTGAGCAGAGCACTTGATGTGGAAGTATCTGTCAAAATGGTCAATACTGCAGGTTGTATAAGGAAATGCAAAGAATATTTATTTATCTAGTAGTGAGCTTCTCCTGCAACTATCGTTTTTCTTGGAAGTTCTTCCAAGGCATAGCAAGTTATTTACATTGGTATGTTTACTATAAACATATAACCATTCTCGGAAAAGTTATATCCACACATTTTTTTTTTATAGAAAAAAATGACGTTTGCCTTTGCTTACATAAGATTTTTATTCATCTATGTGTCAAATTCCTATTGGGTTTGAAACACGGGTTTCAGATTTTGCAATTGGTCTTACACAGCCAAATCTTATTGTGCTAAAAATGTTAAAATGCTAGTGAATCACGTATATGTGATAATCTTTGTTAATGTTTTGATAAATGGGAGCTCGAGATTGCCCAACGCTGACAAGCTCGAGTCTCACCAAATGTCTTGAGGCCAATCTCACTCGACGCCGGTGAGCTTGGGTCTCACTCGTTGCCGTTGAAGCGAGCTCGAGCCTCGCCTAACTGGTCGTTGGTCGTCGCCATGCCGACCACCGGCTAAGGAAGATGGAAGAAGAAAGAAAAAAATGGAAACAAAAAAGAAAAGAAAAAAAAATATAAAAAATATTATAATTTCGATTTTTATGAAAAAATATTTTTATAAAGCTAAAGAGGTTGAAAATGAGTTCTAAGTTCAACCCATTCAAGACCCATTTAATTTAGGTTTTAAATTTTTAAACCCATTTAAGTAGTCTTTTCAAGAGGTAAGTGACCCATATATGACCTATTTATGTTTTAAATGGATTATCTATGCGTTTAAGACCCATTTTGACGGGTCTAGCTACGGGAGAGAGACAGCATTTTGTGGGCTCGAGTTGGAAACTCGTGTGGGTTTAAAAACTCATTGTGCAAGTTGGCCTGTTCATCGGCCCAATTTTGGAAAGGAATTTACAATCGGGGCCCATTCTTTGTCCAACGTATACGTATTGTGCCGAAGTCTAAATTACCAGAATTACCATCAAACAAATCTTAACATGTATTGGATATGGTCTGAACTTAAAAATTGAACAACCAGCATTGAAACCCATTATCCAATCTCTCCTTTACAATACAATTTAGCAAGATAAAACCCAGATTTTCATACTACATCACAGAGAGACGCCCAAATCTTCATGTGTAAAAAAGTGTCAGGATTATACCCATCGCCTTCGAGATCGGAGCGCGTGAAGTACACTCCCGAAGAGACTAAGAAAGTCATCTTGAATACACCCATAGCCGCCAAGATTGGAGTGCCTGGGGGTGGACTCCATTCTTGAACCTCCACCGCCGGCGACCGAGTCAGACTGTCGGAACTGAAAAGTTTATCAGGTGTCGTGGGACGTCCGTATGCTTATCACTGGTGTTCATGTGCAGCAGAAAGCCAAATCGGTTCCAGAGTGGTCAACAAAGGCCCAAAGAAAAAGTAGTCTCCCTCGAAACTGGCTCTGGCTCTAGATTCCATCTCAAGCCCTCTGGCTCTTATCTCATCAAAGCCCTTTTTTATGGGCTTTTTCGGCTTTCCCTAGATCACAGAATTAGGTTTTTTCTTCAACTCTTTATTCATGCGATCGATTCTTTTTCCTATTAACACTCTATGTGGCATGGTTAACGTTAGGAAAGTGGAGATATCGTGCTAAATTATAAAAATCAGCTTAACATGCCAATGGTTGAGTTCTCCGCAAAGTCAAGCCATCGCCAATGCAAGCCTTGAAGAGATTAAAAAAGTCATCGAGATTGAACTCACAACCCTTAAGATCGGAGCATGTCGGAATGGACTCCATTCCCGAACTTTCACCGCAGGTGGGAGGTGGCATTCTATGTGCAACCCTCAAGAATGGAGCGCACAGGAGTAGACCCCGCTGCTGAACTTCCACCGCCAGCGGTCGAGTTGATCGGTGAAGTCAAGAAACTGTTGCAATCGCCCGGGCGGACGTAGTCCTTGAAGAGAGCAAAAAGTATGGGACAAAAAGCGTTGAAACCCTATAAAAGTGAATCCACCTCATCATCTTTCGAAACTTCAGAATCACAACAAACTCCAACTCCATAATAACCGCCGGCACCGGCTTTAACCGATGGATGGTTATCCAAATCCTTCAATTTCTTGCGCACACAACCGAGAACGGTCTCGCAGTTCACAATTATGGAGTCGAAGTCCTCCTCCGTCACGCAAGAATCACGCTCTTTCTCGACCCAGTCCACCCAGCCTCTCAGACCCTTTAGCGACTCACCTGAAGGTAAGGTCGAGGTGCTTTACCTCAATTTCCCACCAAGACCGCGAGAGAGAGAGAGAGGGGTGACAACTTGGAGTCTTACGTGCAAACACAGGAGATAAGTCAAACAAATAATGACCTTGTTTAATTATAAAATGATACTTTCAATTCATGATTTTTTAACTTTATCAAGAAGAGGAGAGCCCAGTGGTTTAAATCGTACGTATTACTTCACTTCTTTTCAGCACCGATCAGGAAACTAGAGAAAGAGAAGGAGGGTCAATGACAGGGTCTCTCTTGTTGCGTTTCCTGGTTTGGAATATCATCCATCGATCACCTTTTCTCGTTTCCTCTCGACAGACAGATCGTTACTATATCCTCGTTAGTGCTCTAATCATGGCCACTGAATAGGGAACAAACCGAGATCCGTCGGAAATGGAATCTCGCAATGGAAATCTCCTCCTTTTCGTATTTTCTAGTATTTAAAGTGCTACTATCCTTTTGCTTTTCCTTTATGCCATACCGTAGTCATAAATTTCTCTTGTTTTAAATTCACCAGGGGTTAAAAGACAAAGCTGAAGCAGACGTTGAGACAAACTCATATATCAAAAATATGTTGCGTTTCAAGGGTAAACTAATATGAACTTCCTAATCTAGTTTTAGACCTTGGAGTTCTTATCTCCGATTTAAATCTAGGAGTTTAATAATGCCTTCGGGGATTCGATACCCCCGTGCTCTATCCGTGTACAAGTCCTCCACCTCCAATTTCAATGATGATCGCAGAAGTTCTAGGCTCTCGCTGAATTATGAAGATTTGCTCTTTTAAAGATTATATCTATGTTTATTCAACCTATTTTAGTTGTCTCCGTACAACGATGGCGAGGAGGAAGCCAAACCTAGGCGGGCACCACTAACTGGCGATGCCATAGTTATTGGAGAAGGAATTTCTGATGTGTGCTCAATATTGACAATGATATGAGATTTAATGATTGGCCGTGATAGAAACATTCTTATGGAATGAGTGTGTGTTTAATCCTATCGGTGCTTTGTTGATTCTTCTTATTTTTTGGATTTGGTTTTATTTTGTAGTATTTTGGCCTTTGCTCTGCTTTGGTTTGCTTTGCCATGAAATTCTATGTATTTCTCATGTATCATTTTAAGCACTTAATACAATTTTCTTTTGAAAAAAAAAAAAAGTAAACTAATCATCCGATTTGAAGGAAGAAGTTGTTGTGCTAGAAGATTAATCTAAAACGAATGGTAAGCTTCTTTAAATATTACGTGTCGTCGGTAGAAAGACAGAGGGCAAATTCCGATGTTTTGAGCGATGTTTAATTATTTTATTAGCAAAAAAAAAAAAAGTGGCGTATTGCGCTCTTTAGTCACGACAGACGGAGAAGGACGTCGAGTCCTTGGTCACGAAGTACGAGAAATTAGAGAATATTCCATTGGCCCATGTCAGTGTTGGTCGTAATTATGTAGTTCGATGTCGAAAATTTGGGGGCAATTCTGATTTTTCGTCATTTCAACTTAACGATCTCAAACATCCTACGACTGGTATGGAAGGAGCAAAACAATTATATATTTCGGGGAACCAAGCCGGATGCCTGCAAAGTGGTAGATCTGGCATGATTTCAGCAAGATAGCTACAAAAAAAAAAAATGGGGATTTGTGCACCTTCAAGTAGGAAAAGAAGAGGAAACCGAGATATCTCAAACCTGGACAGCTCCGGCAGCTGGTACCTTGAAGATTAATGTTGACGGGTCGATTTGCAAGGGGTTGACGGAAGGAGCCGTGGCCTGCATCATTCGAGACTTCTTCGGCAGCCTTGTGGACTACTTCGCTAAACCAGTTCGAGCGGCGTCGTGTCTTCAGCTAGAAACCCTAGCCGTGCTCGAAGCCTTGAAGTACATAAAGCAGAAGAAGATGGGAGTGGTTTCAATGGAGACTGACTGCAGAAGCCTCGTGGAGTCCCCCAAGTACACGGAAGACTTCTCTTCGGAAACACATGCGACTTGGACAAAATGTTCACAACTTCTTCAGCAATTACCGCAAGTGGGCCTGCTCTATTGTCCACGATCCGCCAACGCCGTTGCGGACTGGGCCGCGTGACAACAGAGGAACAGAATGCTCCCTCCCAACTGGCTAGCTTATCCTCCTCAAGGCCTTTGGGCCTTATTATGCACTGATACCCCATCTGTTGGGTATGCTGGTTCAGTTATAATATAAATAAAATATCGCATTTCGACCAAATAAAAAAACACTTGACCTTTGTAGACTGTCAAATTAGGTGCTCAAACTTTTTACTTTTGTTAATACTCTTTCATGATTTGTTTTACCATTAACACCCGACGTGGCAACTAAAAGTAAAGAATTTGTTTGAAATTATAAAATCCAATTTAACATAAGATAAGAAAAATAAATATGAGAAGGAAAAATATAGTTACATGTTCAGAGGAGAGAGAGAGGGTAACTATCGACTGTCTAATTCCATCAATGTCCCAACATCAACTTTTTACCGTGACATCCACCATCACCATCCAGCTTAGTATATCCGATCAAGAGGTTAAACGAAGGAAGCTTGTCGCATGATTTTCAATCGAAATTATGTCGGACTATTTGTCTACATTAATTATGTAATTTTTTTTATCTCTTCAAAAAATTGAATACCGAACTTTGAATAAAATATATGACCGGCTATATTATAATTTCTTAAAGGGTCAATATTTCAAGTAAAAAAGTTACGATAGTTCCAACATTTAACTAAAGGGTAAGAGTTTTGAAATTAAAGACGCTCTAAAAGTCATGATGCCCGGTTAATTTTTTTCCTTAAATAATTAGGATATAACAATGCATAATTCTATACTTTTACCATTCTCGTGGTTCAATGTGCTACACTAGGCATCACCTCGTAAATTTACATGCATACAAAACCCGCCTAGATTTCTACAAATCATGTCAAAATACATCAATACAACCTAGTCATATATCTGATTTACAAGCTATATTTTTCTCCAATTCCTCCAACCACAACTAATGGCAGTCGGAGGACACTTCCTCCAATCACTCTTGTAACTAGCATATTATAAGTTATAGACATCATCCACATACGAAATTAACCAAATATAAATATAGGTGATGTTCATAGTTAACCCCACCAATTAAACTGATGGTTGGAGGGAACTTCGAAAAATATGGTCCGATAATTACTGTTATTAGCCAATTCCCTTTCAGCAGAACATTATCAAAGATTAGCACATGCACATGATTCACTAGCATTTAACGTTTGATTTGGTGTAGACCACCATATGGTTATGTGTAAATAGAAAGCACTATAGGAAGACCAATTCCAAAATCCAAATTTTGTGTTTCCAACCAAATAGGAATAGGATGCATAGATGAATAGTATTAATCTCAGAAGCCTCAGAGATTAAATCATCTGTAAGCAAAGGAAAAGATGTTTTTCTTCTTGAAAAAACTCAAAAAAAGTGGGGCTAATTCCGTAAAAAAACATCAACTTTAGGTCAATGGACAAATTTGGTCAAAACTTTTTTTTGGCTCATGAAAAAGCACAAACTTTAGGTTGAGGGACAAATCTGATCCAAACTTTTTTTTTTGTCTCGTAAAAAAGTACTAACTTTAGGTTGAGTGATAATTCTGGCCCTAATTTTTTTTCTCATAAAAAATCACCAATTTTCACTCCTATCCAAACTGTAATCCCTACCATTAACTTTCTATTTGAAGTTAACCTAGTTAACCTTATTTCAAGAGAAAATGTTCTAGCCGTGAGGTTGGTGGATCTCATCCATGGTTTCTCTTGACGGACGGTGATCTACAGCTTCATATTACGACAAAATAATAAAGTCTAGCCAAAGAAATTCAATTCGGAGATTTTTTTACTTACTAGTGAAGTATAGGAGAAGACACAATTTCACGTTATTCTTCAAGCTGTGGCTCAAACAAGAAGACAATGGATGGTGTTAGCCAGCTAGTCCACATGGATTTATTGGTAATGACGATCAATGAATCTAAGTTAAGGGGGGTTAGCTTATTTAAGTGAAAGTTTATGATTTTTTTTTTGAAACAAAATAAAAATTGGGCCAGAATTGTCACTCCATTTAAAGTTGGTGCTTTTTTACGTGATAAAAAAAGTTTGGGCCAGATTTGTCACTCGACCTAAAGTTGGTGCTTTTTTACGAGACAAAAAAAAAGTTTGGGCCAGATTTGTCCATCGACCTAAAATTGATTTTTTTTTTTTTTTTGGAATTAACCCCAAAAAAGTGTGCTTGGTTCTTTATGAGCTATACGTATCGACTAAGCACAAGAACAAACCGAACAATTGGCCCAAACCACAACGTGTGCGTTTAATTACCTATAAAATGAGAGTATTTGTGTTTCCCTTCCATCAAAGGTCAGGTAAGAGAGATCTGCCTATAAACTGGAATAATTGATTACATGCTCTAGATATTTACGAACCCAGTAAATTTCACCCGTCGAATCATTGAACTCCACGCAGAACCCGTACGGTCGAATGATGAGATCCATTGGCCTGTGTGCATCTGGAGGCAAATATAGCTTTCCTGAGAATGGTCATATGTTTTAAGTAACAGGTGTAAATTACTTGCTATGCTTCGGGAAGAACTTCCGAGAAAGACGACAGTTGCAGTAGAGGTCACTATTAAATAATTCAAATAAATATTCTTTGCACATCCTCATACAACCTGTATCGTTGGCCATCTTGACAGATACGATCACATCAAAGTGATCTGCTTACAGGGTGGGCAACAATGACGATTAGGCCGGTACTTCCCAATGTGGAATCAAGAGAAGATCTCAACAAGTATTTAGGGCCATGCCATGCATGCAGCAGACATATAACAGCTACGATTAAGAGCTCTAGTGAGCTTCAAATTGTGCAAAAATTGTCTAATTGTGTGCGTGCCCACGGTAATGCTCCACGCACAGTAGTCATAGTGCACATGCCTTTTCGCACAAATTATGAAGCTTCTCATCCATCGTTATGTCATCTCTTTCCAGCATTTTACAATCTCTGGAGCCGTTCTGCCACCCGCTATGTCAGTTTTCAGCAACACCTTGGAGGCAATCACCTTGCCACCCAATTCATAAAAATGAAGAAGCAGAACGGGAAAAACAAAATCACTTATCCGTGCCGAAATCAACATGAGCAGCAAAAGATTTAAAATCGCCCTTTCCTGAGTTGGGCCCATATGATAGCTGCAACTGCAGCTCCTCCAAAGTGAGCCGATCCCGATATTTCATGGTCTCCCTGAACCAACCAAAAATATATGACTACAACACCAGACTTGTTGGTCCAAAACAATTATCTTTACAGGCAGTTTTTACGCGACAGATTCAGAAAGTTTCCTCGGATTGCAGAGGACAGAGTGTCACTTCCATTTCCGATGCCCGTCCACTAACACAGCCTCTCTTTTTCTTTGACAAAGGGACCGTCACTTTGTTGGTAACTTGATAAGTTACACAGCCATAATTTATGATTTCTATTATTTAAAAGGACGATTCACAAGTCGCGAGCTATTCTGAATTCAGAATTAGTAAACTCATGCTGCTACACTAGCAAGACTGCTCACTCCTGACCTTCGCCAAGCGCATCTCTTCACATACTATTCTAAGTTCTATTTTAGGAGATAATACACTGGTGATACCGCGTCATTGATGATGTGGTGTCACATCCAATCACATTTGATGCAATCATGCCTTACGCAAGTTATCCTATCACTATACATCAGTCCTGACAATACTACAATACATCAATCGTTTGTGTAGATCCAATTGAGGGATTAATTGACCAAAATGTTGATCATAATAGAAAAAGTGAGTACTTCAGCAAAAAGAGTAGGTGATCATATAGAAAATAATTAGAAAAAAGCACAAAAAAAGAATTTACGCATACGTCGATTATCCTCGTCACATCTTTGCCGACCAGAAAAATTACCTTAAAAGTAATACAAATTTGATTCAGAGAGATATCGGAACCAAACCTCAAAACAAACGACATAATATCAAAGCCATGGAAGTATCGCCGGTAAGATGGCAGCGACTGGAAAGATAAATTCCAAGTAGAGTGTGGGTTCTGGAAAGATAAATATATCAAGTAGCATGATAGCATTCACAGCTCGATTAGCCCCCCCAAAAGGATATCACGACTCAGATAAACTTGATCATTCAACATGCCAGTTGCATTACACGAAAGTTGCATTACATAAAGAATCATAGACTCACTTGGATTGAGAAATGAAAATTTATAATTTAGACCCCAACTGTCAGGTCTGGTTTTATTGGAGACCTTCAGTTCTAGGAAAGAGATCTTACTCTCAAGTTTTTTATCATAAAACTATGATCAGCTATCTGCCATAGCATAAAAACGGCAACATTTGCAATCATCAGCCCCAGAACCACTTTGTCAACTGTTAGCCTTCTAAACCATGATTTTTTTTGCAGATGGGAAGACAAAATACCCTTGAACATGAATCTACAATCAAATAAACTTCAATCATAATCAAGTGTTTCCACCAGATGATCGAAACCACAAATCCTAACAAAGGAAAGTCAATGAACGCTAAGTTGTATGATCCTAGAAAGCAGCTTATGCGGTAATCCTCACCTTCAGTTAAGTTTATTATGAGGGCTAATAGAAACACTTATGAAGCATTCCGCTAAAGTGGCCAAGAACCCAAATTTCTCATCCACGAGTGGCAGCAGACCAGGCGATCACCACACCTCTGCATGAATCAAACCCCACAACCACTGAGAGCACTCTTGCAGCCTCTTCTTGAAATTCTATCTTCAGAGAATCAAGAAAGCTGACCAAGAGGTGAATAACCTCACCAACTTCCATGACCACCTTCACAAATTTCTCATCTTCCTTCTCAACTTCGTGCAAACTAGCCAGGGCTTGCCTCTTCATTTCTGAGTCTTGCTCAATCTTAGTCCTTGTCAACAAATCCTTAACATAAAACCTCATGTCCTCCTTACAACCCATAACCTGGACTTTGAGACAACAATGGCATACCCGTGAGGAAAAATTCTAGTTTTGCACATCCCAAAGAGATTCTTGACATGGCAATGAAGCTTTGTCAAGACCATGTCCAAATTGCTCTGCATAAACAGCTTCCCACCATAGGAGTGCACCATGCAATTCTCAGCAAGGCCATGACAATCCCTGACTGTGACCATAATTTCTTGAACCATGCCTGGAAGCTCAGTGCTCTCATCAGAGATGGCCAAGTAGAGTGTGGCTTTTGGAAAGAGAAATATATCAAGCAGTATGACAGCATTGACAGCTCCATTAGCCCCTAAGTCACATTAAATCTCAAAGTGCATCAATGTCCTCTGCTAACAGAGAGAAATAACTGAGCAATAATAAGGATACTAGAAATTTATGTGATTCAGTTCGAGTATTAATACCTACATCCATGAAGAGAGTCATAATCAATAATCAATTATAATAGGAGAACGAGAGTTTATAATCATTCATATATTCAAGTGTTTCTCACATTTAAATTAAAGTCAAGACTAAAGTATTTACAAATAAATAACTCAATTTAGATGTAAACTAGTGTTGAAGCCCAAAGCAAAGACTCTGTGTACGCCAAGAACAAGAACCCGGATGATCATTCTTTCCTTTCGTACGGTGGCTTTGTGTTCATTGTGCAGCTCCATGGACGTCATCGTGCATGCGGCCACCTGGAAAGATACCCTTGTTCGGCAATTTATACGGGAGTCCAAAATGCGGTCAAAGTTAGAGAGTCCTTTGACAATCCTTACAAAAAAGCAAACTCTCAACGACAAAACTGCATGTTGCGATCCATATTTTTGAAAATGCAAATATCCACATATAATTTATTTGCGTGTCCATTCCTTTATGCAATTTAGGAAACTTCTTCAATAGAAACATTCTAATCCATTTTTAAAAAAATTTCTCAACGAATTTATTTGAACATACTGATATCTGAGCTCAAACTTAAGATATATTTTAAGAATTCAACTATTTGTCATTATATGTCAACAACCAATTGGTAATCCTCTGCAATATGCTTCATCGATGTGGGTCAATAGTGATTATTAATATCAATACTAATCCCTATGGCCGATGGCATTATGTCTTGTGCACAATAATTCTCACACATTAGTCACGTCATCACTTATGTTTACATGCTTGCGGGTGTCGATGGTCTGGTCATTTTAAGTGTAAACAAAGCGAAAGTTAAAAAAAAAAAAGTGAACATAGAGTGAAACGGAACATGGAGTGATTGGGCGAAGGAGAAGACTGTCAACGGCGGCACATGGGGACCCACACTCTACATTCCCTACCCATATTCACCACGCATTCACTCTACGCACTGACGAAATTCTCTTCGATTGACATTTGACTCCTCCCAGCTGAGAATCCAAATATTTCCTCTTTGATCTTCTCTCTATTGGAACCTCGTCTGCTCGATGGAATGGCGTCGTCCTTCAACGGGCGCACCTCGGATGGCGTGAGGCCTCCACGGTCGCTTGTGCGCCATTTAGAACTTTCGCATTATATTTTATTCAGTTTTTATCTGATTTTCCAAGTTAGGTGGTGACCCATTCTCTGTAGGGAGCAGAGGACTAACTCAACATCTTCCAAATTAAGAGATGCAAAAGAGCTAACTCTCTCGGTAAGCGTATTGCCATTGGTCTTTGCTTGTATCTTATTTTCCATCGTGTACTTCATTTTATAGTTTTTTTAAAATATCTTTCGAGTTTTGCTAATATAATGGTTCTTAGGGTACTATGAGAATGACAGTCTATTGTGAGTCACAAAATTCTTGAATAAGTGAATTCCGCAACAATTTATAATTATTTGTGATTTAGTTTTTTTGTGACCTAGAATAAATTATTATTCTCACAGTACATTAAAGATTATCGTGCAATCATTTATCCTATCTTTTTGGGTATTAAATAGAATATGATTGTCACTTTGAGAAAAGAAGGAGGTGACCGACCTATTTGTGGGGAGGAAGGGCGAAAAATTGTGATGGACTATGTTCCAAGATTGGAAACACAACATGAGCACACTCTTGGTCTAAGTGTTTTCCCATTGGCCTTTGCTTGTACTTTATTTTTGGATATGTATCACAAAGTGTAATCGAGTATTAAAACTTGCAAAAAGTGCAATCAATTCTTAAAACTTATCAAAGTGGTGCAGTGAGTCATTTCATTAACTTTGTCCATTTACACCTTATTTGGTACTACTCTAAATAGTGTCTGATTTATTCTTTTGTTCCCCGAAACAAAGAAAGAACAGAAATCCGTTTGATAATTTTTTTATTTTCAGGAACAAAAATCATTTTTTTTTTTGCCCTGATACCGGAAAATTTCCCTATGATATGAGTCAGAGAAAATGAAAACAAAATTTGTGGCAAGTATGTTATCTCACACGCATGGCCCTTCATCGGTCTCATAATATGGACTGCCTGTTAGCCACCAAATTCTTCTTCTTTTTTTGACTTATATCATAGAAAACTTTAGGATAGTAGGATTCTGTTGCACAGGTTCCATATTATGGCAAGTGCATAGCATACTACCAGGATTGATCAAAACATTTATAGCTTTAAAGAATCATACCAAGCATAAAGGAAAAAAGAGAAGAGGTTTTAGGGATTCATAGCAAACCACACAATTTTATTTCCACAGAGGGTGTGTTCTCCTGCCCTTTAATGCTTACAAACCTTGACTTATATAGGCATAAAACTATACACTAGAAGATTAAAGACTCCGCTTGGCCAACAAAGGCCAATTATTTACACTTGACAAGTTTTCTATCAATAGACTAACTTATGCACACATTATCCCGCTTTTTTCGCTTTTGCCATAGTGCTCTAGTGCTAAATAGTACATGAACAATGCTAAACAGTATATGAACAATGCGCTACAGTGCTCTGGGTCAAACTTTTTCGCCTTCTTCACATGGGTCTTTTGCCTTTCTTGTTTTGTCTTGAATAATCTTCTGGCAAAGTCTTGCTTTACATATTATGCCTATGAATAGGCTCTTCAGCATTGTCATCCGAGTCTTCTCTATACTTCTGCCTTCAATATTCTTGAGCATTTTTTCAATTTCCAAGGCTTTGAGATTTTTGGAGTCTAAATCATTTGGAGACTAGTATGAGCTAGATGGCATGTTATGAGGATTGGGAGTACTTCTTTCTAGATATTGTTGCCCGAGTGTCTCGAGGAGCTGTTCTACTTCTTTAATTGCTTCAGTCAGCCTTTGTCTTTTGGATGACTAGTGAGAACCTATAGGAGCATCGATAGAAGATGCTGAAATACCGAGTGGGGGTAGATACCCAAGCTGGAGTGATGGATCTTTTTTGTCAAGACCTAGACTGAGTGCAAGTTGTAGCTCACTATAATCAGAAGGATCTTGTGACAGTGTACCTTCCCATGGATCTTGTGATAATGAAGTTGAATGAATTTGCTAATGACTTAGAAGTGTCCGATACATCCATTCTGTAGTATCTCTTTAAGCAAGCATTAATTGCTGGATGGGTTATGCGATAGTCATCAGAATGATCCCAACAAATAGGGACATCTTCTATTGGCCATGTCTTTGGTGGAAAGATCTTATTATGTTGGCACAGTATCCTCGATACTGTCAAGGATAAGCTGAGTTTCTACAAGGGAGTATTGCAAAAATCTCATTTAAAGCAAGTTGGGGCTTGTATGTGGATATTTCAACATCTGCCGAAGTTTTATATATATCTCCACTAGGTCGAACAAATATCCATTGCTTGAAAAATAAAACAATCGTGTAGAGTTCTGGGTCAGACCTGCATGCTTTGAGTTGGGTTTCAAAAATATTTTTTCATGTACTTAATGGTTTAAACAAACTAACATTTCCCTAAGATATTTATACTTGGTTTGTCCTTCAATGATTCTGCCGATTATAAGAGGTATCTTGGCTATTGGAAACTCAATGGCAATAGTATAAAGATTAAATAAATACCAATAAAATCAATTAAGTTTTTTTGAAAATTCTTCTTCTTGGAAGAAAGTGAGAGCATGAATATATAGATATTTCGAGCGTAATCCATTTGGGCTGAGGAGAAGACCATCATTTTAAGAAGTAGAAAAAAGTTGCTTCTTATTAAGGGGAACAATTTTAGAATCAAACCCAACTTTTTTTCTTTTTTCTCTTTTCTTTTTTTCTTTTCTCCTTCTCTCGTCTTCTTCCTCCTAATCGGTCATCGACCACTCCTTGCCATTGCTGGTAGTGGCCGACGACCAGTTAGGCAAGGTTCGGCGAACTTAGCAAAGCCTTGCCAGGCGAAAACGAGGTTTGGCGAACTCATCAAAGGCTCGCCTAACCACAGCGAGCCTCAGCCTCACAGATTTGGACAAGGCTCAACCTCGCCTAGGCAGCGCAAGGTCAGCCTCGCCTTGACCCGACGAGGTCAAAGCTCGTGATGGCCATGCAAGCCTTCAATGATCTTGTTAGACCTCGCCCTGGCCTGGTGAGGCTCTGGCAAGCTCACTGGATCTCGCCCAACTAGTCGCTGGCCATAGCCACAAAGAAGGAGGAAGAAGAAGAGAAAAGAAAAAAAGAAAAAAAAAAGGAAAAATATAATAAAACTATTAAAAATTAAACAAAACAAACAAAAAATTAAGAGTTCTACCAAATGCATTTTTATCCAATAAATAAAAATTTTGGACAGTTATCGAACACTTTCAAGTAGTCAGAAACTCTTTTAGGGAACAAAATCAAGAAAACCATTTGTGATAAAAAAAAAAATTATTCCTGGAAACATGATGATTACTGAACGCACCCGTAAATTAATACAAAATATTGACGTGTTTTTTTTTTTTTTGCAATATTTTCTCTCTCTTACATTGCAATGACATAGCTAAAATATAAGACTCTCTCTCTTACATTGCAATGACATAGCTAAAATATAAGACATAAGACTAAAATGATGTTGTTTTGGATTAAATTTTAGGATTTTTAACGAAAATCCTAAGTAATCAAAATAAAAAAAAATATTTAAAAACACACAAAAAAAAGAAGTGCCAAAGCCAAGGGAGTGGAAAGTTCTAGCAGGTGCTCGGCAAGGGTCGGTAAGGGTCGCTGGGGCCTCGATTAGGGTCGGCGACCCTCTTCCAGATTTGGTGATTAAAGTATAAAGGAAAGAGTTAAAAGAATGCAAAATTTGTCATAAGATTACATTATTCTTAAATAAGAAAGAATTAAATTAATGAAAGAGCACATGAGTCCAAGACTAGGAAGAGTTACAAGAATGCATTCTTTCTTTTAAGTCCAACTTTAGAATCACCCTGATTAGAGTATAAAGGAAAGGACACGCGGACGTCTTCCAAATTAGGAGGATTGCTAACGGTACTATAGAGATAGGATCATGCTTGAATAAAAAAAGGAGGTGAGACCCACCTTCCACATTAGGATAGTGACACTTGAACACGGAAAAGTTCAAAAGAAAATCCTGACGCGTCAGTCAAAACCCATGGCCACTGCCTATAAAATAACGGGCTTGAGCTTGTTCGAACATCACAACGCAGCTGCATACTCTTCTTACCTCCAAGCCATTTACTCTCTCTCTCTCTCTCTCAGAAACTCGAGGACCATGCAGAGAGGATCATCTTCCTTTGCCCCTCCAAACCCTTCAAGAAAACAAAGAAACGCCCCCAGCCCCACACTCACTCTCTCTCTCTCTCCACCGAGAATGGCTTACTCCCGGCGAAAAGGCACTGAGAAGATCGACGACCCGAGGAAGTGCGAGGTGACGTTCTTGAAGAGGAGCCACGGCCTCATCAAGAAAGCCTCTGCTCTCAACTCACTCACCGGCGCTCCCGTCGCCGTCATTACGTTCTCCCCCAAGGGTGAGATCTGCTATTTCGGAGAACCCTCGGTCGAAGAGGTATTCTCCAAGTACCTCCGTCGCAAGGGCGACGTGATGCTGTCAATGAGTCCAAAAGAGGGGGGGGACTGGGCTGAGAAAGAGCGTGATTCTTGCGCGACAAAGGAGGACTCCGCCTCCTTGACAATGAAGTCCCAGGCCCTTCTCTACCGTCCGCGCAAGGAATTTAAGGATTTTGAGAACAACCCATCAGTTAATGCCAATGCTCGTGTTTATTGTTAAATCTCTTCAAGGACAACGGTTAATGGACTTCTCCGTAAAAGTCATCCGTCGCTTGTGTATGCGTATGCTGTTTCCCGTCAACTTTTAGTCCTCCCCTCCCAACCTGATGTAACCACCTTTCTTCCTACTCTTGTCTCCCAGTCCGTCAAGTTGAATGTTATAATTTAAGACGATTTCTCCACTTTTCTAATTTTAACGGTGCCACTGTGGCTGTTAACAGCTAAAAGAGGAAATGATCCGATGAATCACCGATTTTACAAATCTTTCACAAATGGTAAAAGGCAGAGTGATTAATTAACACGGAGAAAATGTTGGAAATGCCTAATTGGGTGATCTAAGGAAAACCCGAAGAGCCCATAAAAATGGCTTCGATGAAATAAGGGCCCAGAGGGCTTGAGGTGGGAACTGGAGCCATGGCCGAGAAAGACAACTTCTTCTTTGGGCCTTCGTTGACAAGTTTGCGACCGTGTCATCTTTTCTACTGCAATGAACATTTTGGATATCGCAGACATGGGCCAACGGATCTATGCACTCTGATAAGCATTAAGCACACGGACGTCCACGGGACCAGATAAACTTGACAGTTCTGACCGTTTGACTCGGCCGCCGCTGGTGGAAGCTGGGGAGTGAAGTCCGTCCAATGCGCTCCGATCTTGGTGCCTATAGGTGTACTCCGGATGACTTTCTTAGTCTCTTCGAGTACTGCATTGGTGACGATATGGTTTCTTGACTTTGCTGGAGAGCTCGGCCGATGGTTGTGGAAGCTCGGGAGTGGAGTTCATGCGCTCTGATCTTGAGGGCAATGGGTATAATCCCGACAGCTTTCTTACACATGAAGATTTGTGATGTATGTATGGATATCTGGGTTTTGTCTTGCTGAACTGTATTGTAAATGAGAGATTGGATAATGGTTTCAACGCTGGTTGTTCAATTTTTCAGTTTAGACCATATCCGATACATGTTCGGATTTGTTTGATGGTAATTTGTTAACGGATCATCTGCATTTAGACTTCGGCACAAGCATATACGTCGGATGAAGCATGGGCCCCGATTGTGAATTCCTTTCAAAATTGGCCCAATGAACGGCCCAACATGCGAAATGAGCCTTAAACCCATTATTGGTCCTCTGAAAACTTGATCAAGAAGAGGAGAGCCCGGTGGCTTAAATAAGACGTATTACTTGGCTTCTTTTCAGCATTGATGTAGAAACTAGAGAAAAGGGAAGGAATATCAATGAAAGAAACGCTTTTGTCTCGTTTCTTGGTTTTTGGAGGATCATCCATCGATTCTCCTTTTTCCTATTTTTTTTTTTTTTGGTCAGTCCTACTCGAATCCTACGTTAACACTCACTCTCAGACTTTTGTCCCACCTCTTTACAGGGCGTGGGAGTCGAAACCCACTCCTGAAATGAAATCGTCCCCACCCCAAGCCCCCTTGAGAAGGTGGGGATTTGACAGATTTTTATACCTCCTTTTTCCTCAACATCATCATCAAATCCGTGTTTTCCCGGTTTTTTAGGAACAAACCGGGATTCCGCCCGAGTAGGATTCTCGGAGGGAAACGCAGGGTAATGGAAATTTCAACGCGACAAAGTACGACTTCGAAGCGGCTTTTACACATTTCGTGATTTTTTTTTTTTTGTGTGTGTATTTTCTAGTATTCGGGCGTTCATAATTAGTCATTACTATGCTATCATCCGATTGGGAGGAAAACTTTTTGGGCTAAAAAATTAATCCAAAACGACCAATAATTTCTTAATATCTCGCACGTGGTTAGGGGAAAGCCAAAGGGCAAATTCCCTTGGCGATCTCAGTGATTTTTCGGCATGTGACTTGAAATGATTGATCATCCCTCAATTGTGTTCATTTGTAAATTTTGAACATCACAAAATATGACTTCGAAGTTGGTTTTACGCATTTCAATTCAGGTGTTACCATCTCTTTCTTTTCATCTTTGACATTATAATTGGGAAAATTACCATAAAAAGTTCTCAAAATTAATGCACTTTTGTCAATTTAGTTTTACCCATTTTAATTGTGCCAATTGAATCCTAAATATTTTACATATTTATAACTCAACTGGCGCAACTAAATATATCACATACATGCCACATCTCAAGGATAAAAAAACATCCAATTAGGAGGAAAGTTTGTTGAGCTAGTTAATTAACCTAAGACGGATACTAAACTTATTGAAATATCACGTACCGTTAGTCAAAGACAAAGGGCAAATTCCCACATTTTGAGTGGGGTTTAGTTATTTTATTGGCCAAAGAAAAATGAGGTTTATTAAGTTTTCCGTTAATAAATCTTAACATGAATTTCCAAGGTCCATATTCCATCGCCATCAGTCCCAGTCAATCAAAATTTGATTTTCAATCCCCTCAAATAAAAGGGAAAGATGATCCTCGACAGAAGTTCTTTCTGTCACCAAATCGCCATCAGTCCCAGTCCCTCCCTGCAAGAACTTACCGTCTTCTTTACCATCACAACACAAGCTTCAACTTTAATTTCTTATTGGGAAAAGGAGATGGAAAATATTTCCTGCCCAATATTTCTTACCACTGGTTTCAGCCACTTGCCCTGTTGTGAGCCAAACTTGGCATGGCGTAGCTGATTCTAAACGATTTTGATTGGGCATGTTGGGAATAACGGATTCCCTAAAAGCGATCGACACTAAATCGAACCCCTAAAACGAATGTGGAAGATGAGCCCATGAATCACATGTATCACCGATCAAAGATACATCACGGAATCGAGTATACCTTATTGTCCACAGATTAAACACCAATGTTGAAGTTCGAGGAAGAATCCTGATCCCGTTCTACCGAGGAGCGTACTGTTGCTATTAGGGGGAGAAAACTCTGTCTCGGGAGGTACTGTTGTCTTACGTTTCTTTTTGGAGGGGGAGAGAACTGTTTCCTAGAGAATGTACGTACATCCAAAAGGTATGTTCCCATTTTGTTTCTTTCCCTCAAAGCGTCTCCTCCAAAGGACGCAACCCCTCGTATCTAAATAACGCAACCTTTCACATTGTAACTGTTCTTCTATGGGTTCTTATCTTGCGGGCCGGGTTTTTAGGCCCAACATGGACAGACAAGCCCACTTAGGCCCATCAACATATAAATAAAACCATCAAGGATACAAAAGACAGGGTGACATTAGCGCTCCTTCTCTTTCCTCCATAGGAACCCCAAAACGCCACTGGGAAAAGCCTTCTTGGTAACTACAGAAAGGACAGCGCCCCTAGAATCGAATTGGGGCATTATAATAGCGTGAAAATTACTAAAATCTTTCTTTTTCAAACTGACAAGCACCGACCGATGCAAATTCACTCTCTTTGTGGTCCTCGTTTGCGATCAAACAGCTCACTCAGCCTCAGATAGAGAGCTGTAAAAATTTTACATTTTGTGCACTCATCTCCCTATCATAATTGACCTTGGCTTTTCTTTTATGCCAACTCTCAAAACTTATTCCACGCCCCCCTCCTCCCTCTTCCCCACACAGGAAAAAAGTTCACTTCACAGATTCCATTGCAACGGAGGAGGACGTCAAGTCCTTGATCAGGAAACTAAAGAATTTACAGAACGTCCCATCGGTCAAAGTTGGTGCTGGTCGTAATTTTGGAGTGGAACGCTCGAAAGTTTTGAGGCAATTTTCATTTCATCCTCTTAACTTGATCTATGTAGATTGTCATATTAGGCGCTCAAAATTTGTATTTGTGTTAATTAAATACACTACCTTCCACAATTTGTTTTACCGTGAACACCTGACGTGGCAATTAAAAATAAAGAAATTGCTTTAAGTTATAAAACTCAATTTAGCATAAGATAAGAGAAACAAAAATGAGAAGGAAGAAAACATAGTGCCGTGTTTGTTTGTTTGTTTTTTCTTTTTCTTTTTTTTGGGGGGGGGGGGTGAGAGGCTATCAACTACCGTATTTCATCGATATCCCGACATCACCTTGACACTAGGATATCCACGGTCATCGTCGAGATTAGTAGATCCCATCAAGAGATTAAATGAGGGAAACTCATCATGAGATTTCAATCAAAATTTTTTTAAAGAATGGTGGTCTGCTTGTCTACATGAATTATATGCTTTTTTTCCTATTTACACTCTCTTTAAAAAATGAATATGGAACTTTGACTCAAATTGATAGCATATAACAATGTGCAAATTTGTACTTTTTATTAAATTAATGTTTCATATTTGAATTCAGATAATAATTTATTAATCGAATTTATTGAGAAAGATTACGGATTACAGGTTGGATGAAGAAGTTTTTCCCTTCATTGGATTTTGGTTTGGATGTACAAAAGAAAGCAAAAGATAAAAAAGGTAACCTGCAGCTACAAGACAAAAGAGGAAATAATATAAACGATAAAACAGGGTTTCATTTTTTACTTGCAGCAGCCGATTCTTTCTTTAGCTGCACACGGTGTGCCCCTGGTCAAAATTGTTGACCATGGGCACATGTATAAAAGCAAAACTAGGGTTTCTATCTTTGATGTGGAGCCGCTGAAGCCAAGCAGAGCCGCAAAGAAAAAGTCCAGAAGCCGACGAGAAGCAAATCGCCGTATGAAGAAGAAAAAATTCAAGAATGTTGCACGGTCTTGATTTTCGGTCGCACAAGAAGGGTATTGCTTGAGCTTGAACACACAATTATTTTCATGTTGTGAGTTTATATTGTTTATTTATAAACGCTTTGAATTTTGACATAAATTTAGGTGCGGAAAATACTCGAACGTGTGAGCGATTGTAAATTCTTTTGTCCGATTATAGTGGATTATTTATTACTAGCTTTCCCCCATAGACTTAGGTATCGATACTTGGATCGAACCACGTAAATTTCTAGTATCTTTAGGCTGCGCATGACAACACTTCTGTTCCGAGGAAGAGTTTTTTTTCAGAAATAGTTCTTTTATATTTCTGTTCCGGGAAACAATTTCTAAGTAAAAGAACCTGTTTGGTAACTACATAAAATTTTAACTCTTTGAATATAAAAAGAATAGAAATACGTTTAAGAACGCAACAATTTCTTTTTTGTATTTATTCATTTTTTATTCTTACTTAAAGATCGCCGCCGCCACCCATCACCCGCTGCCGACGGCCGATGGGCTTCATGGGCGGATGGCGGCGGCGATCGTCTGGCCCAAGGGCGGCGGCAGGGGCGGGCGGCGGGATGCGGCAAACGGCGGGTGCCGGTGGCGGCGACGGCGACGCGGGCGGCGAACAGTAAGCGTGCAATGGCGAGCGACGGCAGCGCGGCGATGAAGCGGCGGCGTCGGCGGCGGCGCGGCGACCACCGACCGATCGCGACCAGCCGGTGGCGGGCGACCGGCGGCGGGTATGGCCGGCGGCCGCGACCGCGGTGGCGGTGGCTTTGGGCGGTTGACGGTGGCCACGGCAAGAAAAAGAAATAAAAGAAAAATAAAAAAGAAAATCAGTTTATTTCTAAAAATTGTTCCTGAGAACAAGAAGCAACTTTTTTTTACTTTTCAAAACTGTTCCTAACAAAAATTTAGAGAAATTATTTCCAGGAACAAATGTTTTACCAAACAGATTTCTTTGCTTTTTTGTTCCTAACAAAAGAACAGAAATTGGGAGAAACAGGAGCGTTACCATGCGCTACCTTATTATTTCTCGTTCATTTCTCTGGTGATTTCGTGTCGACGTAAATGGTAAGATTTTGTCATTTCCGCATATTATATTATAACACTTTTAATGCTCTCTAGGCATTATCTCGTAATTTTATATGTAGACAAAACCCACCTAAATTTCTAAATATAGCACAATTAACACTAAATAGTAATTTACCTAGCTCATGAGCTATATTTTTTGTCCACCCACAATTAATGGCAATTGGATGGCCCTTCCTCTAATTACTCTTGTTTGTGATTAGTGGATTATATATCGCGAACATCGTCCACATGCAAAATTAAACAAATATAAATATAGGTGATGCCCATGGCTATACCCCAACAATCAAACTAATACTTGAAGAAAACTTCAAAAATATGGTCCAAAAATTACTGTTATCAGCCATTCCATTTCAGCTAAAAATAATCAAAGATCATCTCACATACATGATTCACTAGATTTAACAATTTTTATCATAATATGAGCGGTGTAGACATTAATATGGTTTTGCGTAAATAGAAAGCACCAAGGTAAAGCACAAGAACTATAGGAAGACCAATTACAGAACCCGAGTCCTGCGCTTCAGACCCAATATGAATTTGACGCATAGATGAATAATAATCATCTGTAAGCAAAGGAAAACATTATTTTTTTCTTCAAAAAATTGTGTGAACACAGCTTCTCTGAGAATGGTTATATGTTTCTAGTACATAACTAAATAAATATCCTTTGCACATACAAACTTCCCCATTGGCCTTCTTGACAGATACTTTCACATCCAAGTGCTCTGCCAACAGAGTGAGCAACTATGACTATTAGGCTCCTACGTCCCAGTGCAGAATCATCAAAAGATCTCCACAAATATTTCACGCCTTGTATGTAGCAAACATATTCCAGCCACGTCTAGGAGCTACTGTGATTGATCAACTGAACCAGTTTAAAATTGATCAATTGATCAACTAGGAGCTTCTGTGAACTTTAATTCTGCAAAGATTGTCCAATTGTCAGTAATGCTCCTGCCATAGCAGTCATGGTGCACATGCCTTTCCGCAACAATTAAAGAGCTTGTTATCCATTGTTATGTCATCTCTGTCAGCATTTGACAATTCTCTGGAGTTGTCTCTGCTACAAGTTTTCAGCAACACCTTGACACCCCCTTCATGAAAATGAAGAAGCCGAACGGGAAAAAAAAATCAGTTATCTGTATCGAAATCAACTTGAGAAGCCAAAGATTTAAAACCACCCTTTCCTGAGTCAGGCCCATGTGCTAGCTGCAACTGTAGCTCCTCCCGTGTGAGCCGATCCTGATATCTCATTGTCTCCCTGAACCAACCAAAATTATAGGATTACAACTCCAGATTTGTTGTTTGTTGGTCCAAAACAATTATACAAGTTTATAGGCTCTTCATACACAACAGATTCAGAAAATTTCCTCAGATGGCAGAGGATAGTTTCTGATGCTCAAGCGCTTACACAGTCTCTCTTTTTCTTTCACAAAAAAGCCAACACTTTGTTGGTAACCTGATAAGTTACAGAGCCATATTTTGTGATCTCTATTATTCACAAGTTGCAAGCTATTCTAAATTCAGAATTAGTATGCTTATGCTGCTATACTAGCAAGACCGCTCATTCCCGACAATTGCCAAGGGCATCGCTTTACAAACTATTCTGAGTTCTAAATTAGGACAATGTATATCGGTGATATACCAAGTCATGACGATGTGGTGTCACATTGTCTCACATATCTTAACGTTCACAATTGTTAAGTAATATGAAGAAATCAGCACAGTCGATATCATCGCTGCTGGAGCTACTTTATAATATTTGATGGAATCATGCTTTACACTAGTTATCCTATCACTATACATCTATCATGATGACTCTATAACATATCAATCGTTCATCTAGATCCAATTGAGGGATTAACTGACCAAAATGTTGATCATCATAGAAAGAGGGGGAATTCAGTGAAAAAACTAGCTGATCTTATAGAAAGTAAATAAAAAAAAGAGTCGACGCATACCTTGATTATCCTCAACGCATCTTTGCTGACCAGCAAAATTCCCTAACAAGTAATTAATATGTGAGTCAGAGGATATTGAAACTAGCCCCCCGAATAAACAACATTCTTATCAAAACCACATAAGAATTACCAATAAGATGGCAGGAACTGGAATGATATAGTCGAAGAAGAGTGTGGCTTTTGGAAAGAGAAATATATCAAGCAGCACAATAGCATTGACAGCTCCACTAGCCCCCTAAAAGAATATCACAAGTCAGACAGAACTCAAGTATTCGGCATGCCAGTTGAATTACAGAAAAGTTGCAGGTTTAGAGGCTATTCCCTAAACTGAGCCCAGGATCTTCCGGAAAATAATATCACATACTTGCAGCACCAAGAAGTATGCTTTACTTCTGATCATGTCTACGAGCATTACTTCAGATTATAGATAATGCACCTCGACATGATGCGTGGAATATAAGAAGCGTTGTTTCATGTTTTGGGACTGTTAACTGCAATCACCTATCTCAGAGTAAAGCACGACTTTTCTAGACTGATTCACATTGTCGACATACTCACATTCAAAGACTTCGAAAAAACTTAAAGTGGACGGGATGTGACTGGTGGATTTACATAAATTACTGTCCATCCCTATATTAGTTGCTCTATATACACATACCAATCCCGGCATTTTTGAAGGGTCAGTGCTGAACATTCCTTGACCATGCAAAGTTTGAGGTAATATTACAAGTCCACAAAATAATTCTGCACATATTTCCATAAATTCAGTTTACCTTCGACTGTAAATGCATAAAAGCACAATGCACCAAATAGAATATTGAACCACCAAGAGGCCCTGCCAGATACAAGTTTAAAATGAATTCCAGTATAAAATTTCACCCAATCTAATCATACAACCGATTGAAAGGTACATAAGTAATTAGAGAAAGAAAAGTCAAACTACCAAAGTAAGGTATCTACTTCTCCTGAGGCACAAGACCACAAACAGTACATGAAAAATGCATAAAAGTTACAGTCTTTCTATTGTTAAAGCTTCATAATGAATACAAGCAGTTGTCCAAATCCGAACAGACATGAGCATTAAAAAGCTAGAGAAAATAAGACTTTTAAGGGAAGAAGGCATCTTTTCTGAAAGGAATTGAGTCATACATTGTATTGGAAAAAGTAAAGGCCAATCATGTTGTAGATTATATGCTCCATGCTCATATGGCTGACAGCAGAAGTTGTCAGTGTATGCAGATAACCGCTCTTATTGTTGTCAAAGGAGATCTGCACCTGAGAATCACAGATTCCCGGGGATTGAGAAATGAAAATTTATATTAGATAAGCACGGTCAGGTCTGGTATCACTGGAGACGTTTAGTTTCAGGGTGGAGATCTTACAGTGAAGTTTTTTCATCATAAAACTACGATCTGCAATCTACCATAGCATAAAATCAACAACATTCACAGTTACCAGCGCAGAACCACATTGTCAACTGTTAGCCTTCTGAACCATGATTTCCAGCAGATTAGAAGACAAAATACCCTTGCAAATTGAGCTTTAGTTACGTGAACCTAGAATCAAGTAAACTTGAATTATAACCAAGTGTTTCCAACAGATGGTCGTAGCCACAAATCCTATCTAAGGGAAGTCAATAAACGCTAATTTGTACGACCATAGACAGCAGCTTATACACTATATCTCACCTTCAGTTAAGTTTGTTGTGAGGGCAAATAGAAACACATGAAGCGTTCTGCCGTAGTGCTAGTAACTTAAATTTCTCATCAATAAGTTGCAGCAGACCAGGCGATCTCCACACCCGTGCATAAATAAAACCCTGCAACCACTGAAAGCACTCTCGCACCCACTTCATGAACTTCTATGTCCAGAGAATCAACACAGCTGACCAAGAGGTGAATGACCTCACCAACTTTCATTACCACCTTCACAAACTTCTCATCTTCGTTCGCAACTTCATGCCAACTGGCCGGAGCTTGCTCTTCATTTCTGGGTCTCCCTCAATCTTCGTTCTTGTCCAGAAATCCTTGACATAAAACCTCGTGTCCTCCTTACAAGCCCCAAACCTGGACTTGGAGACAAAAATGGCATACCATGAGGGAAAAAACCAGCTCTGGACATCCCAGAGAGACTCTGGACATGGCAACGGAGCTTTGTCAAGACCATGTCCAAATTGCTCTGCATAAATAGCTTCACACCATAGGAATGCACCCGTGCATCTCTCAGCAAGGCCGTGACACCCCCTGACCGTGACCATCATTTCTTGAACTGCGCGTGGAAGCTCAGCGCTCTCGTCAGGGACGGCCAATGGAGAAGATGTCTCAACGAGCTCCATCCAAATGAGTTGCCATTTCCCTGTGACGACTTTGATCGAGCGAGAGGGGGAGGCGTACGAAGAAATCAACTCAATGGCTTGTTTGCAGGTGGGGGTTTGGGTTGGCTGATTACTGGAAACTCTCTTCCTTGAGTGAATGTATTCGAATTTGTTCTGCCTCTTCTTCTTCTTCTTCTTCTTCCCCCGTTTCTGGATCTACTAGTCGTTGTGGAAGAAGAACAATGGGTGAAGTCAGCGTCTGCAATTTGAGAGGGATCAAGAGGACGAGACTTGATCCCTGGTTTTCGGAAGAAGCTGAATTGGAGCTTGCGTGTTCGTTCATGCCGGCACAAGAATTTGAGGATTTGGACAGGGGTGTCATGTAGAAGTGACGGTTCATAAATCTGTAAAACAGTGACAAACAGATTGAAATTGAATGCCAAAACTAATTTCCGAACCTATTCAAGGTCGCAAATTTCCTTTTCAGACTTCGCAATTTGAACATTCCCTTGGACGGATACAACGCTCTTTCTCCGCATTGGCTTGTTCTCGACGTAAATATGGGATTCCAATGTCAGAAAGCAGAACACACACAGATAAGAAAACGGACTTTCAGCTCACAGCAATTTTCGGTAGCAAGATAGCGACAAACACAGTCATCTCTCTTCATTGGTTCAGTAAAGAAAGCCCCCAGAAATCACGTGCAAAAAGAAAATGCAGAGGATACAGCACCACTTTCACCATTAAACAAATCCGAACATGCATCGAATGCGATCTGAACTGGAAAATTAAACAACCAGCGTTGAAACCCATCATCTAATCTCTCATTTATAATACAGTTTCACAAAGGAGATGAAGAAAAACAGGTAATCCATATACATACATCACAGAGAGACACCTAAATAATGGAATGGAAGAAAAGTCGTCGGGCAACACACCCATAGCCGCCAATATGGGAGCGCGTGTCGGGGGTTGGACTCCACTCCCGAACATCCATCGCCGGCGGCCGAATCAGAAAAGCCCATTCCTCGGTTGGTTGCAGACTGGTCCAACCAAGGCCCAAAGAAAAAAGAAGTTTTTCCCTCTGGGCTCTTATCTCATTCGAGCCCCTTTCTATTGGCTCTTCGGATGTTTCCTTAAAACATCCCCGAATTTAGGTATTATTCAACCTTTTATTTGTGCCGATGATTAAGTACTCTGCGTTTCACTATTTGTGAAATCGGCTATTCGTGGGATCGAATCTATATATATTCTAGCACACACACACACACACACATATACTCGAATCTATAACACTAGCATACACATACATACACTCGTATCTATATCACAGAGAGACACCCAAACTTTGAAGTTCAGCAAAGATGCTGTCGTCGGCATTATTTTCATTGCCCTCAGGATCGGACTCCCACAGAATAGTCTGGATATAGTTGTCTTCGGCGAGTTCAGTAAGTTTGGTGAGATACGACTCAACAGTCTCGTGATCGAAAAATGTGAGGTTGGAATCGATTCCCGAACTTTCACTGCTGGTGGCGGCCGAGTCGGCCGGCGAGGTCAAGAAAATGTCGGGGTCAACACCGTCCTCAGTGAAAGCCACAAAGGAAGGATCACGACCAGCTCCAACTCCAGACTCATGACCAGCACCGGCATTAACCGATGGGTTGTTCTCGAAATCTTCCGACTTCTTGTGCAGGCGGACCAAAACGTCCAGGTACTTCATGATCAGGGAGGTACAGTCTTCCTTTGTCGCGCAAGAATCACGCTCTTTCTCGGCCCAGTCTACCCCCTCTTTTGGACTCTTTGGCGGGAGTAACTTGGAGATTACCCCTTCGGTGGAGGGACTGCCGAAAAAGTGGAACTCGCCCTTGGGGGAGACCACAATGACGGCGACGTGAGCGCCGGTGAGTGAGTGGAGAGCATCGGCTTTCTTCATGAGGCCGTTGCTCCTCTTCGAGAATGTCGTGTCACACTTCTTCGGGTCATCGATCTTGTCAGTTCCTTTTCGGCGGGTGCAACCCGTTTCTGGTGTCGAGCGAGAGGGAGAGGAAGGGCTGGGGCGTTTCTTGGTTTTCTCAGAGAGAGGGAGAGAGGATGATGACCCTGTGTGCATGGTGCTCGAGTTTCTGAGAGAGAGAGTGAAAGCCGAAAGCGACGGCTCACGACCAGCTCCAACTCCAGACTTATGACCAGCACCGGCATTAACCGATGGGTTGTTCTCAAAATCCTTCAACTTCTTGAGCAGGCGGACCACAGCGTTCCTGTACTTCATGACCAAGGAGGTGCAGTCCTCCTTTGTCGCACAAGAATCACACTCTTTCTCGGCCCAGTCCACCCGCTCTTTTGGACTCGTTGGCAGGAGTAACTCAGAGATTACCCCTTCTGAGGAGGGACTGCTGAAAAAGCGGGACTCGCCGTTAGGGGAGACCGCAATGACCCCGACGAGAGCACCAGTGAGAGAGTGGAGAGCATTGGCTTTCTTCGTGAGGCCGTCGCTCCTCTTCGAGAACGTCGTGTCACACTTCTTCGGGTCGATGATCCTGTCAGTTCCTTTTCGCCTGGTGCGAACCATTTTCGATGTTGAGGTAGAGGGAGTGGGAGGGCTGGGGCCTTTGTTGGTTTCCCCAGAGAGAGAGAGAGAGGATGATGACATGGTGCTCGAGTTTCTGAGAAAGAGAAAGTGAAGGGCTTGGAGGGAAGAAGATGGTGCAGCTTTGTGATGCTCAAATATGCTGGAGCGCGCCACTCCATTTATAGCCTTGGCACTGTGATCGCACACGTCATCCAATGAGCAAGACAACTTCTTGCATGGTTGGTTAGAGAATTTTGAAAACGCATGGGGATTTTCTTTTGAACTTTTTTCTTATTAAGGTGCCACTATTCTTCCCTGTAGTTATAAATTCACTAGGTGTTAAACACG
The DNA here is from genome assembly GCA_016097605.1 of Eucalyptus guilfoylei. Lineage (NCBI taxonomy): Eukaryota > Viridiplantae > Streptophyta > Magnoliopsida > Myrtales > Myrtaceae > Eucalyptus > Eucalyptus guilfoylei. The sequence goes on from CM027861.1 coordinate 4,512,063, forward strand.
TAGCTGAAAGAGATAAATCAAAATATGATGCATTACAAATGTAAAAATATCATCCCGGTTGGAGGAAAAATTGTCAAGTTAGAGAATTAATCTACACCGGTCAAGGTTGGTTCTGGTGGTGGTAATTCTGGAGTTAGGACTTAAAAAAATTCGGGAAAATATGGTAACATGCTAGGACAAGAGAGAGCGTGCAGCTATCGATTTCTTATTCCAACTTATCCTAACACCACCATGCCACCATCATAGAAATGGAGCATGCAATTCAAGCTGATACGATGAAGCATCAATTAATCCAAACATGCTACGACATCGATAACTAACATGTATGATGGGAAATAGAATATAAGGCAAGGAATTTTGTGTCTCCTAATTTGGAAGATGGCAACTTATCCTTTTCTTTCCTACATAAAGGTCATCTCACCTCCCCTTTTTCTCAAGCATAATCATATCTCTATAGTGCTGTTAGCGATCCTCTTAATTTGGAAGATGTCTGCTCATCCTTTTCTTAGTCTTTGACTCACTTACCCTTGCTTTAGTTTAATTCTTTCTTATTTAGGATGCCATATCATGACAAATTTTGCATTCTTTTGACTCTTTTCTTGATTATTATACTGGAGCAAGAGAGCAGCCAATTGTCTCTCGCTTTTGGGTCAGCACAAATCCTCAAATTCAAAGTCAGATTCATCAAAACTTAATATTTCCACACACCAAGGGATTTTGGTGTGTCATAAAAACTAAAGAGAACAATTCTGTTAACAGCGCTGGGGGAGGGGAGATGGCATTGACCAAATTGATAAGAGTTGCCTGGGGTAAAATATTAAATGCCATCTAAACAAAGAATTTCGCAGCGCATTACGGGGTTTCTTCTTCTTCTTTTGTACTCTCTGGTAATCAGCCGCCACTATGCTTTTCTTTTCTTCTCATTTATGCCACTTCATATTCCAACTCATCCCAACACTACCTTGCCACCATCACAGAAATGGAGCACGCAATGAAGGATCAATGTGAATTAATTGAAACATGCTACGACATCGATTACTAACATGTATGATGGAAAATAGAATACAAGGCAAGGCCAACAGGGGACTACAACGCTTAACCAATCAGTCGGTTCTTGTGGTGTCTCTTAATTAGGACAAGACCACTGAAATGTCGTTATCATATCCTGTAGTGCTGTTGCCAGTCTTAATTTAAATTAGGCAAAGATTGCATTATTTAACTCTTTCTTAGTCTTGGAGATTCGTGCCCTTGCAAAAGCTTAAGTTTTTCCTATTTAAGAGTCTTTTTCTTGATTATTATATTGGTGTACACGAGCGGCCACTTACCTCTCGCTTCTGGATCAGCACAAATCATCAAATTCATAGCCACATTCATTAAAACACAATCTTTCCACACACCGAGAGTTTTTGTTGTGTTATAGAAACTAAACAGCACGAATTTGTTAACGGTGCTAGGACCTCACTTTTTTTAATCCTCTCAACGTGGGAGATGGTATTGACCCAATTGATAAGAGTTGTCCAGGGTAAAATACTAAATGCTGGTTGAACAAAGAATTTTGCAACGCATTTCGGGGCTTTTTCTTCTTCCCCTTCTTCTTTTGTTTTCTCTAGTACTCAGTCACTATCCTTTTTCTTTTCTTTTCTTCTCGTCTATGCCACTTTAGTCATTAATTTCCATTGTTTATTATTCACTAGGTGTTAAACATGAAGCCAAAGGAAATATTGAGACGACCTAGTTTATCACATCTACAATGCATCTCAAGAGTAAGATATCATCCATTTTGGAGGAAAACTTGTCAAGCTAGAGAATTGATCTATATCGGTCAAGGTCTGTGCTAGTGGTAATTCTGGAGTTGAAGTTGAAAATTTTCAAACGATCCTTGTCTTCCATCCTTTCAACTCGACCTCTATGAAGATTGTCAAGTTAGGTGCTCGAACTTCTCACTCATGTTAATTAAATACTATTGCCTTTCATGATGTGTGGAATCGGTAATCCGCTCGATCGATTCTTTTTGTCATTAACACCCGATGTGGTTGTTAAAAAGTAAAGATCATTTTAAATTATATTATTAAATCGAACAAAAGATGAGAAGAAGGAAAAAAATAAAACAGTAACATGTTAGGACAAGAGAGAGAGCGGCTATCGGCCATCATTCCAACTCATCCTAACACCAGCTTGTCACCATTATAGAAACTGAGCATGGAACCTATATGATGAAGAATTAATGTGGCTTAATCGAAAGATGCAACAACATCGGTTACTAACAGTGTGATGGAAAATAAAACTAACATGTGCACGAGAAATTTTAAAACATGTTTTGAAAGTGTAATTGAATCTTAAAACTTATAAATGTGTAATCAAGTCCTAAAAATTGTCAAATTGTTGTAATCGAGTCATTCTATTAACTCCATTCATTTAGACTAATGAAAAATATTAATGTGATTTTTTGAATATTTTCTCCCTACGTGACTCGTGTTGTGTTTCTATGTTGGAAGATATTCCATCACCATTTTTCTCCTTTCCTCTCCACAGATAGGTCGATCACCTCCTTCTTTTCTCAAAGTGACAATCCTACTCTCTTTAGTGCTCAAAACGATATCGAGACAAACTATAAAATCAAGTACTAACACGTGCGATTGAAAAATAGGATACAAGCAATGACCAGTGGCAAAAAGCTCGCCAAAAAAGTTGGCTCCTTTTGCATCTCCTAATTTGGAAGATGTCAAGTTAATCCTTTCCACCCTACAGAGATTGGGTCAACACTTACTCGGGAAATCCGATAAAAACTGAATAAAATATCATGCGAACGTTCTGAATGGGCTCCGTCATCCAATAAGCAAGACAACTTCTCTCATCTTTAGTTAAAGAATTTTGCAACGCATCGGGATTTTCTTTTAAACTTTTCGTGTTCAGGGGCAGCTATCCTAATTTGGAAGATGGCAACATATTCTTTCCTTTCTTACAGAAAATGCTGTTACCAATCCTCCTAATTCGGAAGAAGTCTGCTTTTTTCTTTCCTCTATACTCCAATCATGGTGATTTCAAAGTTGGACTTAAAGAAAGATTGCATTCTTTCGACTCTTTCTTGGTCTCGGACTCATGTACCCTTGCATTAGTTTTAAATCTTTCTTTTTTAAGACTCATGCAATCTCATGACAAATTATTTAGCATTATTTTGACTCTTTTCTTGATTATTATTTTGGTGCGCAAGAGCAACCACTTGCCTCTCACTTTTTGATCAGCATAGATCATCAAATTCATAGCCACATTTATCAAAACAACAATTTCCACACACCGAGGGAGATGGCATTGACCAAATTGATAAAACCTGTCTTGGGTAAAATACTAAATGCTAGCTGAACAACGAATTTTACAACACATTTCGGAGTGTTTTCTTCTTTTTCTTTTGTATTTTCTAGTACTAGGCGTTACTATCCTTTTCTTTTCTTTTCATTTATGCCATTTTAGTCATGAACTTCACTAGGTATTAAACATAAAGCTAAAGGAGATATCAAGACAACCTAATGTATCACAAATACGGTGTATTTCAAGAGTGAAATATCGTCCAATTTGGAGGAAAATTCATTGAGTTAGAGAATTAATCTACATCAATCAAATTCAGTCCTAATGGTAATTCTGGATTACGCAATTCTAATTTTTTGTCCTTTCAACTTGACTCATAGATAGTTGAATTAGGCACTTGAACTTTTACTCATGTTAATTACATACTCCGCCTTTCCTAATTTGTAGAATCAATAATTCACCCATTCAATTCCTTTTTTCATTAACACTTAATGCTTGTAGCTAAAACTAAAGAAGTCGCTTTAAATTATAAAGTTCAATCTAAGGTAAGAAGAAGAAAAAAATAACGTAACATATGGGGAAGGGGGGCGGGGGGAGAGAGAGAGATATATATATATATAACAATAGAGAGAGAGAGAGAGAGAGAGAGAGAGAGATATATATATAGTTGGGGGGGGGGGGGTGGGGGGGGGGGGGGGGGGTGGGGTGATGTGGAAGTATCGACCATAATTATAAACTCATCCCGAGGCCCACCTTGGAACAACATCGATTGCTAACGTGTTGGGTTGCAAAGAGGAAAAAAGCAAAGGTTTCCTGCTTGGGAAGATCTTCCATCAATCATTTTTTCTCCGAAAGTGATTATAACATCAAATGCTTTTCATGCATTTCGGGATTTTAATATTTGTTTATTTTCTACTTCTTCTTTTTTTGGGTCAAAGTATTTTCTACTATTCAGGTGTTACTAATTGCTATGGGTAATGGAATTTTCAAACGCCACAAATTCGACTTCCAAGCCGCTTTTGCACATTTCAGGATTTTTTTTTCCTTTTTTGTATTTTCTAGTTTTCAGGTGTTGCTAATTACGATCATCCCATTTGGAGGAATTTTTATTGAGCTAGAAAATCAATCTGAAATGAATAGTGAATTTCTTAAATCGTTAGAGGAAAGCGAAAGGGAAAATTCCCGAGCAAGGTTTAACTATTTGATTGGCCCAAAAAAAATGAGGGTTACTAAGTTCTCAATCAAAATATCTTGAAACAAAGGCCCACTGGTCCATCTATTGTGGTGACGGAGGAGGACGTCGAGTCCTTGGTCGTGAAGTACGAGGCAATTCGCAATTTTTTTTTTTTTGGTCCTACTTTAAGCCTATTATAACACTCACTCTCAAACTTTTGCTCTACCTCCTTACAGGGCGTGGGAGTCGAAACCCACTCCTAAAATGATATCGTCCCCACCCTAATCCCCTCTGAATGTGGGGATTTGAACCCCCCACCTCTCCCTTCCAAGTTGGAAGGAGGCAATTCGCAATTGTGCACACTAGAAATTAGAGAATATTTCATCGATCACAATCAGTATTGGTAGTAATTATGGCGCTAGACACCAAAAATTTTGGGGGAATTTCTATTTTTTTTTGTTCTTATTGTTGAAATATAATATGCTAAAATGATGGAATTTTGCAAATAAGTCAATGCGAAAAATACCAGATAAATAAATGGGGAATAATAGAATATCAGAGGTTTATATGATTCGGTCTGAATATCAATACCTATATCTACAATAAGAGTCGGCAATAAATAATCACTATAATCGGAGAATTAGAGTTTACAATCGCTCATACGTCCGACCTTTTTTTGTATCTAAATTTAAGTTCAAAGCTAAAGTATTTATAAATAAACAACTCATTTAAACGTCAACTCACGGCACAAAATATTTTAACCGCTCAAGCCCTCTACATACGCCCAAGATAAAACTCAGCGTGTTCTTATTTTTTTCTTGTGTAGAGCTGCTTCTTCTCGATGATGTTCAAGGCTTGTGCGGACGTGTAGCTTCTTGACTCGTGCGGCTGTTCTCCTTTTGGTCTTCTTCTTTGGCTTTAGAAAAGAGAAGTATATATACTTTTGTGGGTCCCTCTCAGTCAAACCCTTAGTGCCGAGTACAATTCAAAAAAGAAGTGACGTCCACTTCTCTCTTTCCCCTTACATAGACTATCCCATTCAATATGTGAGCCCCCATCTTTTGTCTTTTAGTGATAAACTATCCCAATCAAACTTGGATCCATATATACAATATTTCACCTTGGATAGTTACGGAGATCCAATGCCCAAGAACAAGACTAAATCTGATTCAGATAGGAAATAAAACAAATCAAAACCTTTTTACCAATCGAGTTCCGTAAAAATCTAAACTCAAAATATAAATTAACAATTCTCTACCTTGACTCGATGTTTGAAGCCAAGTCATAATGTTTATCATCCATATTGTTTTCCTAATGCCTCAACGAGCACTCACTCTTTACAAATACCAGCAAATGTTGAGTTTTGTCAAAGGAACAGACTTAGGGCCCGTTTGGTTTGATTTTTGGGGAATGCATTTGCCAAAATGCAAATATCTTTGGATGAATAGAGTTTTCTGAAATGCAAATATCGTTTGGTAAAATTTGCATTGAGATACAACTTTCGCCAAAATACCATTTGGTAAAATTTGCATTTGTAAATGCCTTTTATTAAATTAAAAAAACAAAAAAAAAATTATATTTTCTTTTTTGAAGTTCAGCCATCGGACCACCGGATTCGGTGGTCGGATGGCCAGATCTGGCCACTTGGGTCGCGTGACCTCAGGCGACCGTCGCTTGAGGTCGCGCGATTCAGGCGACAACCGCCTGGGTCACGCAACCCAAGCGTCGCCTGAGGTCCGGCGACGGTCGCCAGGGTCGGGCGACGGTCGCCAGGGTCGGGCGACGGTCGCCAGGGTCGGGCGACGGTCGCCAGGGTCGGGCGACCCTTGGCCGGCGGTTGCTGGCGCGTCGCCGACGCACGCGACCCCTTGGCCGACGGTCGTCGGCCTCTGATCGGCTTCTTCACCGGAGAGATGAATAGTGATGAACAGTATCGGAAGTTGCATTCCGAAAATGCAACTTCTCAATGAACCTCTACCCCTCCATTCCCCCAAAGGCCTTTGAAGCCCCTTGAAGATGCAATTGTATCTTCCCAAAATCCTCAAAAAATTGAACCAAACACCATAGCATTTGGCCAAACCCCTTTAGAGCCCCAAAGAGCATTCCAAATGATGAACCAAATAGTGCTTTAGTTATTATGTATGTTGGGTTATCAGTTGTAGTAATCTTTTTCGCAATAACATTACCCTTAGTTAAGATACATTGAATGAAGTGGTACCTGATATTGATATGTTTTGTTCGCTTGTGATAGACTGGATTATATGTCAAATATATTGCACCTTGGTTGTCAGAGTTTATATCAACACTTTTCTAATCTAACCTAAAGTTTGAGAGCAAACTTCATAATCATATTGCCTCATTTGCTATAAAAGTTAATGTCATGTACTTTGCCTTAGTCGAAGACAATGCAATGCGATCCTATAAGAATGCTTTCCAATTAATTGCATCACTTGCTAGCGTAGACACGTACTCTACTAAAGACCTAAAATCATCCAAGTCACCGGCATGATCCAAATCCATAAAATCAATGGTCTTACTATTATCCCTTTGGTACACTATATCCACGTTTGTTATCTCCTTCAAATATTGGATGATCACTTCACAACTTCTCAATGAACTTTATTAGGACGCTTTATATAACGATTAACCAAGCTCATAGCTTATGAAATATCAGGCTTAGTGCACACCATAACATACATAATACTATCCACGACACTAAAATTAAGAACACGAGACATATGCTCCTCCTCTAGGTCAATTTACAATGATTATTTATCTGAAAATTTAAAGTGCTTCACTAAAAGTATACTTACAGATTTCATCGACTGCATGTTAATACGTACCACAATTTTATCAATATATTTCTTTTGAGATAGACATAAAACTCCAATGGCCCTGTCACACAAAATCTCCATAACCAATATTTTTTTTTTTTGTAGCACCTAAATCTTTCATATCAAATTCAACATTTAACTACCTCTTCAGCATATCAATATTAGGCCTATTTTCAACTACTATTAGCATATCATCAACATATAGTAATAGATAAATCAAAGAGCCATTCTTCAATCTCCTAAAGTAAACACAACTATCCATATGACTTTTCGAATAGTCTTAATTAGCCATAAAGCATCAAAACACTTATATTACTACCTAGGAAACTGTTTCGGCCCATAAAAAGATTTTTTAAATAAGCAAACATGATCTTCCTTACCAAGAATGACAAATCCATCTAGTTGTCTCATGTAAATTCGCTCCTTCAGCTTATTGTGAAGAAATGCAGTTTTCACATCTAACTGCTCTAACTCAAGATTCTATAAAGTAACTAAGGCAAGTACACAAATAAAAGTATGTCTTACCACAAGAGAAAACATCTCATTGTAGTCAATGCCTTCTCACTATGTATACCCTTTCCCAACAAGTCTCGTCTTATACATCGATGCCACTACATCAGGAATGCCCTCTTTCCATTTAGAAACTTATATACTTCCAATAATCTTTTGGCTCTTAGATACTTTAACTAGCTCCCATGTCTGATTTTGATGGAGCAATTTCATCTTGCACTACTCCTTATGCTAAACTGTCATCTCGCAATTTTCTCTGCCACTCCTTCAAAAATAAAGCGAACTTTACCTCTTCTGAGGTAATTGTAGTATGGTCTTGCAATAGTAAATTAGTAAAATGCTCTCATAACTTTAGTAAAGAAGCTAACAACATCATGCTATGTTCTTTATCATCAAGTATCTTATCGAAGTTCTAAATCCATTGTAAGCTTATTGAATTCATCCAGGTGAGATTTGATAATCATACCTTCAGTATATCTAAACCGAAACATCATTTTTAACATGTGCAAGCAATTGTTCAAATCTTACTTTACATAAAGTGCCTGAAGTTTTGCTCAAAATGCTACATTAACCATTTCCTCAGCCACCTCTATTAACACCTCATCCGACAAGTTCAACAAGATCGTACTCTTTGCTATTTCCATTAGCTCTATCATATTAGAAGCTTTCATTATAATCGGTAACTCATCTTCACCATCTAGTGCCTTGGCCAAACTTTGAGTTGTCAATAGCGCATGCATCTTGATGCTCCATGACCCAAAGTTGATTTTTTCGTTAAACTTATCAATTTCAGCTTTCACCTCAGACATAATTGCAACAATATAATTTCCAAATAATAATTAAACAAGCAGAAAACTTCAAATCACAATCAAGAAATCTAATTCGAAGCTCTGATACCAATTGTTAAAATATAACATGTAGAGACGATATGATCTTGCAAATAAATCAATGCAAAAAAATACCAAAGAAATAAACGATGAATAATAGGATATTAGAGATTTACATGATTCCATCCGAGTATCAAGACTTATATCCATAGCGAGTACCAACAACAAATGATTCACTATAATCGAAGAATCAGAGTTTATAATCGCTCGTATGCTTGGGTGTTTTCTGCACTTAAATTTAAGCCAAAACCTAAAATGTTTACAAATAAATATCTCACTTGACTTAAATTTATGGTACAAAATCTTTCAACCGCTCAAGTCCTCTATGTATGCCCAATATAGAACTCAGCGCATTCTTCTTTTTCTTGCATACATTGGCTCCTTCTTGATCATGTTCAAGGCTTGTGCGGACGTGCGGCTTCTTGGCTCCTGTGGCTCCTCTTTTTAGTCTTCTCCTTTGGCTTCGGATAAGAGAAGTACATATACTTTTGTGGGTCCCTCTCATGGTCAAACCCTTACTGATCGAGTACAACTCAAGAAAGAAGTGACGTCCACTTCTCTCTTTCCTTTGCGAGATCCTTTTCTACTATAAATAAATATAAATTGGAGAATAGTGAGCTCATCTTTTGTCTTCTAGCGATAAACTTATCCCGTTCAAACTTGGATTCGTATATGCAATACTTCACTCTGGATAATTACGGAGATCTAACGCCCAAGAACAGAAAACCAAATCTGATTCAGATAGGAAATAGAACAAATCAAAATCTTTTTACAGATTGAGTTCCATAAAAATTTAAACTCAAGACATAATTTATTACTTTTTAACTTGATACATATAGATTGCAAAATTAGGTGGTCGAGAGAGAGTGAAGAGGGCATGAAGTACAAACAGATTTAGCATCATGATTGCAGCTTAGACAACTAGAATAATAATTAAAAATGATTGAAAAATTGTGGTGTGTCTTTGAACTTTATATTGTAGATCCAGTTGTCCCACGTGCGAGACGCCTTCTCTTCTGGTCTTTAGTTGTCTCGCATTCAGGTTACAAGTGAGCATGGTTCCAAGGTAGAATTTAGAACTTGAGAACCGAACCAGTGGAAACCTATAGGTTCCAAGCTCCAATGTATGTAAGGTAGGTTTCGAATTCCAAAAAATAAAGAATCTATTTCAATATATGAGTTCTAGATTCTTAGTTGGAAGAATTTGGAACTTAGAACCTGGAACAAACTTTACTATTTTTCTTGGTTCATATCTATGTGTGATCCTCTAATATTCCATGGCGTTCAATAACGAGTGTATAATCTGGAAGCACTAGTCTGAGTTCCATTTTATGACTAAGATTTTTATTTTATTAATGTTCATATTTTTCGTATGTCTAAATATAAGTTATGATTAGTAAATTGTAATGGTTTAAATAATAATATAGGTAAAATTTGAGTAAACTTTGGAACTAACCCTAGAACCTATGGCAGGATAGGTTCCAAGTTCTAGGTTCCAAAAAATGAGGAACTCATTCCAACAAGTAAGCTTTAGATTCCAAGTGGAATTTGTACAAACTGCTTACCTCTAATCCAGGTTATCGTATCCTTTTTCTTTTCATTCATTCATTTTGGAGGATAATCTGTCAAGCCAGAGGATTAGTCTACATTGGTCAAGTTTAGTGCTAATGATGATCTATCGACCTAAAGGATTCTGATTTTCCATCCTTTCAATGGCCTGTGGAGATCATCGAATTAGTCGCTCAAACTTTTCACCCATGCTAATTAAATACTCTTTCCTTTCACGATGTGTGGGGTTGGTAATTCGCCCAATTGATTCTTTTTACCATTAACACCCGATTCAATAGTTAAAAGTAAAGAAATCACTTTACATTACAAAATTCAATCGAATATAAGATAAAAAGACATGAAAAATATAGTAACATGTTAGGAGATGGGAGAGGGCATAGCTATAGGCCATCATATTCCAACTCATCACAACACCGCTTTGCCACTATCACAAAAATCGAGCCGATATGATGAAGGATCAATGTGGGTTGATCGAAACATGCTACAAGATCGATGACTGACTTTGTACCTTGGAATAATAGGATAAAAGCAAAGGCGAATGGGACATAATGAAAGAGATGGACTCTCGTTACGTTTCCTGTGTTGGAAGCAGTCTCCTTTATCCTTTCCTCCCGGACAGGTCCCCTCACGTCGTTTTCTCGAGTGCCGCCAGTGCTCTAATCATGGGGATCTGGGAGTGGTGCTAAAAGAATACATGCTACAAGATCGATTTCTGACTTGTACCATGTAAAAATAGAATACAAGCAAAGGCCAATGGGACACAATGAAAGAGACGGACTCTCGTTACGTTTCCTATAACGGAAGCAGTCTCCTTTATCCCTTCCTCCCAACGGACAGGTCGCCTCACGTCGTTTTCTCGCCGAAGCTCTAATCATGGGGATCAGGGAGTGGTGCTAAAAGAAAGAAAGAATTCTTCTAACTCTTTTCTTAAGTCTTGGACTCATGCCAAATTTGACTACTTAATATTGGACACATGGGATCTCATGACAAATTTTGCATTCTGATGCACAAGAACAGTCACTTGCCTCGTGTTCTTTGATCATCATAAATCATCAAATTTATAGCCAGATTAATCAAAACACAATCTTTCCACACACCAAGTGAGAAGATATTGACCAAATTGATAAGACCTATTTAGGGTAAAATACTAAATGTTGGCTGAACGGCTTTTGCAACGCATTTCGAGGTTTTTTTCTTCTTCTTCTTTTGTATCTTCTACTACTTAGGTGTTAATATCTCTGTTTTTTCTTTTACTTTTCGTTTTTCGTTTATGCCACTCTAGTCATGAATTTTCGTTATTTTAAATTCACTAGGTTTTAAGCATAAAGCTAAAGGAGATATTGAGACAACCTAATAAATCACGAATACGATGCATTTTAAGAGTAAAGCATCATCCAATTTGGAGGAAAATTTGTCGAGCTAGAAAATTAATCTACATTAACCAAGGTTGGTTTAGTGGTAGTTCTGGAGTTGGATGTTGAAACTTACGCAATTCTAGTTTTTCATATTTTTCAACTTGACTTATGTATTACAAGGTTGAATTGGGTGCTCGAACTTTTTACCCATGTTAATTAAATACTCTCCCTTTCATGATACTTGGAATCTATAATTTGCCTAATTGATTTCTTTTTCTAGTAACACCCGATGCGGGTAGCTAAAAGTAAAGAAATCACTTTAAGGTATAAAATTTAATCTAAAATAAGATAAGAAAAAGACAATATAGTAGCAAGTTTGGAGGAGGAGGAAGGGGGGGAGTACCCACTGTCATAATCCCATTGATATTGTCGACTCATTCCAAGGCCACCCTTGCAACAACCTCACGGACGATTGCAACTCCTGATTAGGAAGAGCTTCCATCAGTCACTTTTTCTCCGGAAGTGATTACGACATCAAATGCTTTTATGCATTTGGGAATTTTACTTTATTTTTTATATTTTATAATATTCAGTTATTACTAGTTATTATCATTTTTGGAGGAAAATTTGTTGAGCTAGAAAATCAGTCTGACACGAGTTGTGAACTTCTTAAAATATCATGCGTCGTCAGTGGAAAGTCAAAGGGCAAATTCCAAAGCGAGGTTTAATTATTTCATTGGCCAAACAAAGATAAGGGTTGTTAAGTTCTCATTAATAAATCTTGACACAAAGGCTCGAGGGTCCATCTTCTGTCGCGACGGAGGAGGACGTCGAGCCGTTGATTGTGATGTACAAGGCGATTCACGATTGCGTGCCTAAGAAATTAGAGAATATTCTATTAGTCATGGTCGGTGTTGGTCGCGGTTATGGCGTTAGATGCCAAAAATTTTGGGGCAATCCCGACATTTCGTCCTTCCAACTTGACCCATCATGGACCATTACAAAAAGAAAAAGAGCAAAGGAATCCTCTTTATTCATTAATATCCCGACATCACCTTTCCAGAATGACGTCTACCGTCGAGCTTAGCGGGTCACAAATATTTGCATTCGAGATTTTTTTAAAAGAGTGTAGATTCGTTTGTCTACATTTATTTTATGATTTCTTTTTTCTTTTTACTTTCTTCAAAAATTTGAAAATGGAAAATCCTTTGAATAAACTATATGATTGTTGCAATCATCCGAGGTGAAATCTTGAGAAAATTTGATAGATTGCCAAGTTCAGGTGAATAGTTCGTCTTGCAAGGTGGCTTCTCCGTTTGGCATAGGTCCTCCTAAACCCTATTGATTGCAATTTTATTTCTCAATTAATTATTCGATTTTGTTTTTACTCCAGGAGTCACCATTAATCAATTATGAACTGATTAGCCTGTCTTATTACAACGAACCACATATTTACAGGTTTGAGGATTTGATTACGCTAAGTGTGTCTAACACCTACTTTTGGTACCTTTCTCTTTTACCAAAACAATTTATGTAATCTTTTTAATTTTTTATTTATTCTTAAAACATGTATTTAGCATTTGTATACCCAAGCCGTATCATGCAAAATAAAACAAGGCCTTGTTTTATGCCCTGAGATAGGAATCCCGTAAGCAGTAACGGAAAGTATAATCAATAAGGAATCCAATCCGTGAATGTCTCAAAACATTAAGGCAAAATTCAAATGCATCAGAAAAATTAAACATGTCTTTTTTTTTTTTTTTACCTTATTATATGAAATGTATCATAACATGATCTCTGAAAAATAAACAGACTACTATGTGCTGCAAGAGTAACGAGCTGAAGTGAAAACGAATGTGGAATGCTAAGTGCAAAACATCCATATTTTAGTCAAGATGCCGTGCGATCGTATTAAAAAAATGCAATTGCTAGTTGAAGGTAGGCATGCTATCCAATTAAATTATGAACCTTGAAAAGCTACCTAACACGGGCACGGTTCCTATTTAAAATGCAATTCTGATTGTTTTTTTCTTTTGATCTTTTCCTTTTATTTACTTTTTATTCTTGTCGTCTATCTTATAAAGTTTTCTTCTTTTTTTTGTGTGACCGAGGATCCGCCAGAGCATATAAAGTTAAACTAATCAAACTCTAAAAAAGTGGAACAAACGGCGGACAATCTAGTGGCATAACACCAAATCCTATGCAAAATAGCATTGAAGAACGCACGGCCATTTGATCGAACTCCTTTTAATTCCAAGACGATATTTGTTCCGCGAAAAATATATGACTTGAAAATAATTTTTCAAAAAATAATTACTTATATTGTGTGAAATAATTAATTAATAGAAAATATTTTAATTATCGACAACATTTTATGTCTAGATATATTCATAGATGATGAAAATATTTTTATTTATTCATTTTTACAAGCGATATAAGCGAATGTTTTCAGGAAAAAAAATTTGCAAATCATTTATTTTCCACAAGACAAATATAGCCTAAATTTCGTGCAGGAATGAAGTCGGCATGTATTGAAAGACAAACAAAGCGAACAACCATTTTTTCTTTGGGAAAATCCCACAAAAAATCCCAAATTATATCTATTGTAACACATTTATCATGAATTTTTTTGTGACGTAAAAAACCCCTAATTACGTGTAGAGGTGTCAAAATGGGTCTTAGATCCATATATGACCCATTTAAATCATAAATGGGTCATATATGGGTCACTTGTTTTTAACAAAAAGTAGTTAAATGGGTTTACTTTGATAGGTGGATTTTAAGTAGGTCTTAAGTGGGTCTTAAATGGGTTTGGTTTTAACTTTTAAGTGGGTCTTAAGAGAGAGACTCTCTCCTTTACCAAAAAAAAAAAAAAAAAAAAAGAGAGAGAGAGACTCTCCCTTCTCCTTTTAACTTTACAAAAATAATTTTTATAAATACCGAAATTATAATTAATTTTTTTATTTTAATTTTCTTTTCTTTTTTTTCCTGTTCTTTTCTTTTCTTTCTTCCTTTTTTTTTTTTTCTTTCTTCTTCCTCCCGTCACCGGCATGGTAATGGCTAGCGACCGGCCAGGCGAGCCTCGAGCTCGTTGGCGTCGGGCGAGCTCGAGCTCGCCGGATCTGGTGAGGCGGAGGCCTCGCCAATGCCCGGCGAGGCTCGAACCTCGCCGATCTGGCAAGACTCGAACTTGTCGGCGTCGGGCGAGGCTCGAGCCTCGCCAGATCCGGCGAGGTGCGAGCTCGAGCTCGCCCGACGCCGACGAGCCTCACTAGATCCGGCGAGGGGCGAGCTTGAGGCTCGCCAGCATCGGGCGAGCTTGAGCCCGCCCCTCGCCGGATCTGGCGAGGCTCGAGCCTTGCCAACGTCGGCCCTCGCCGTCTCGGCAAGATCGAGGCTCGCCGGCGTCGAGGAGGCTCGAGCCTCGCCGGGGGTTGGCCGCCGGCCGGCCAAAGAAGAAGAAGAAGCAAAAAGAAAAAAAAGAAAATTATATTTTAAAAATAAAAATAAAAATAATTATTTTTTAAATAAAAATAATTTTTTTAAAAATAAAATAATTAAAATTCGATTTTTTAAAATAATTATTTTAAAAATTATAAAAATTTTCCATTAAATTTATGTTGTATAAAACTATTTTAGCAATACCATTTAAAAAATAATATATATAAGAAATAAGCAAAAAAAACATAAGAATAAGTTTTCCTAAATTTCGTTAAATATGAAAATATTTTATTAATATGGGTCGGGTCGGGCATGGGTCGGGTATGGGTCGAAAAATTTACATTAAGCTTAAAATGGGTCATAAATGGGTTAATGGGTCAATTTGGGTTGACCCATTAATGACCCGACCCACCCGTTTGACACCTCTAATTACGTGATACATCACGACACATTCACTCAAAACTTTTTTTTTGGGTGAAACTCAAAACTTTTTCTTGTGATACGAAAAATCCCAATTTGTATCTACGCGACACATTTACTGTATTCAAGTTTCCTTTAGATGATTTTATTCAGCCAAAATAATGTCTTCTTTTTCTCATTCAACACTATTTGCTTTCTGACGTATATTTAAGCAAATTTATGATGATACTGTTGTAAATTTTCTATAATATGAGCTTACATTAATTAATTAATTTTCTATTTTAAATAATCAAGTTAATGGATATTCCAATATTTATTAAACCCTACAGTGATCTAATTGAATTGGGTATTGGCATCTATTGATAATGGGCATAGTTGAGCAGCAAAGTGTAGGCAATTGTGTTTAACCGAAGCTCGTAATGAGAATGGCCCAGTTGACACGCTGTTGATTGGGGTTTGCTAAGTACCCTCTTTAACCTATAAAATGGTAGGTTATACCTATCAGTTGGGATTAATAGGCTATAGAGAGGAAGATTTGACATTCTAATAGATCACTGGTTATGAAGCAATGGCTCAAACAGAGGTACGCTTTAATTCCATTATATTTATTGATCTCGGTATTTTATAGTCATGTATGGATCCATTTTTTTTATTGATTAATTATTCATGTGAATAATTTTCTACATATACTCCTTGGCAAAATTTTGATAGAGTAAATGTGTTAAAAAAAAGTTTATAGTAAATGTATTGCATTAAGGTTTTTGGTGGTTATTGCTCTTTTTCTTTTAATCTTTTTCACCCGAGGTGCGCTATCAAAGTTAGACACTCGCCGACCAAAAAAAAAAAAAGTTAGACACTCGCCTCGCTGGCGTTCTCTGTGCAAGTGTGAGCAAGCTGGACAGCCGTCGTCGGTGGCGGTGCCTTTCATAGACCTACAAAAGGTGCTGAAACATAAGGACCGACTCGCGATGCATCAGGCGGCCCAAACGTGGGTGAATTCCTCCCACGCATGGATCGGAAAGAAGGCGTTCGGTACATGATCACCTAACGTGACAGCAAAGAGGAAATATTGAATTCTCGACGGGGCAGAGGGGTGACCGTCACATCCAAGAGAACGCACAGAATCGTATTGCCCCGAATGCCTTCCGGGGGCCTTTTTCTTCCCCCATGTGACGCTGTTCGACAGTCTCTCCTCTCTTTCCTTCGAACTTCCACCGCACCTTTTGTTTTTGTTTTTTCATCTTCTTCTCTGAATCGCTCTTGTTTCGTTTCCTGTTGGGGAAATCCCCCCTTTTAATTTCCTTTCTCCCTATCTCTCTTTTCTTGCCTTTGGCCACCACCCTCCCCCTTGGTCCCATCGTCTAATGATCTTGGCATAATGGAGGGATGATCGATCGATTCCCTTGCCCTGAGAATTTACCAAAATATTCTGCACGAAGTAATTTTCTTTATGGTTTTCTGAAATTTATGTGATATTTTAAATTTTGATGGCAGTAATGGCAACTATGTAATCGCCAAATTTGCTTACTTTATGTAGAATGTGTCGATCTCCATGGGCCGCCTCTAACAGTCTTTTTTTCTCCTTAACACTCTTTGTTTCGTTCCCTTGTTTGGGAAAGTCCTCCATAAATCACCTTTTTCTTTTACCCTTCCTTTCCACCTATGGATTGTTTTGCCCCGTTGCGTGACGAACTTCTTTAGATGAAAATTTAGATGTCAACAATGATAAGTTATAATGTTAATTTCTTAATGGATAAGTGTTTCGTCTAAAATAATTATGATAGTCGCCATATTTGATTAAAGTAATAAAAAAATTTGAAAATAAAATACACTCCATATATAAATAGAGACGAATGCACCGCAAGTTCTAAAACTTGACGATTTTGGTCATTTTTTGGCATGTGACTTGAATTGACCATGTTCATCACCTAAATATCTTAACACAACTGAGGGATGATCAATTGATTCCCTCACCTTGTGTTCTTGTCTGAGATCGTTGGAAGGGCACACTAGATAAGAGAATAGGGAACAAATTGAGATTGTCGGAAGGGAACACAAAGGTGGGGGATTTGATCATCCCTCGATTGTGTTCATTTTGTAATTCCGAACACCACAAAATACAACTTCGAAGCTACTTTTACGCACTTCGAGACCTTTTTGTTTTTGTATTTTCTTATTATTCAGGTCTTACAATCCTTTTCTTTTCGTCTTTGACACAATAATTAGGAAAATTACCAAAAAAATTCCTAAACTTGATACATTTTTGTCAATTTAGTCCTATATCTTTTAATTGTGTAAATCAAATTCTAAAATTTTTTATATTTACAAATCCATTGGCACAACTAAATATATTATATATATGTCGCATTTCAGGGGTAAAAAATCATCCAATTTGAAGGGAAATTTGTTGAGCCAGTTAATTAACCTCGGACACTAAACTTCTTAAAATATCAAGTGTTGTTGTTAGTGGCAAGAAAAGGGCAAGTTCCCTCGTTTTGAGCGAGGTTTAATTATTTTATTCGCCAAAAGAAAACTGAGGTTTATTATGTTTTCCATTAATAAATTTCGAAACGAATTTCCAAGATACATATTCTATCGCCATCAGTCCCAGTCAATCAAAATTTGATTTTCGATCCCCTCAAATAAAAAGGACAAAAAATCCTCGACAGAAGTTCTGTCTCCAAATCGCCATCAGTCCCGGTCCCACCCTGCAAGCACTCACCGTTTTCTTTACCGTCACAACAAAAGCTGCAACTTTCATTTCTTATTTGGAGATGGAAAATATTTCCTGCCCATTATTTCTTCCCCCTGCTTTTCAGCCTTTTTGCTCTGTTGTGAGCCAAACTTGGCATGGCATGGCTGATTATAAATGATTTTGACTGAGCAGGTACGAAAGACGGGGCGACATTAGCGCCTTCTCTTTCCCCCATAGAAACGCCAAACCGCCATTGGGAAAAAAGCTCTTTTGCCAACTGCAGAAAGGACAGCACTCCTAGAATCAAACTGGGGGCATTATAATATCACCAGCCGATGCAAATTCACTCTCTTTATGGTCCTCGTTTGGCACTATCTCCCCCACCATAATTGGACTTGGCTTTTCTTTATCCCAACTCTCAAACTTATTCTACGCTCCCCTCCTCCCTCATATCCCCACACAGGAAAAAGGTTCACTCGCATATTCCATCGCAAGGGAGGAGGACCCAAGAAACTAGAGAATTTACAGAACATTCCATTGGTCAACATATTTCACTTAAGCTACATAGTCGTTATGTCAACACCGTTTCCTTTACGAGGTCCTTACAGTTTTCATTGACAAAACTTTGATGGAGGGTAAATGTGTCACGCAAGTATAAATTTGAGATTTTTTGTATCTCGAAAAAAAAATTGAGGACAACAAACGTGTCACAGTGAAAATAATTTAGGATTTTTGGTGGTTTTACCCTGACAAAAAAGACATCTTATCTCAAAGGAAATAAGAAGATGAAAAGATGTTAGGTCATGCATTGTACCCGAAAAAGTAAAATCCAATCATGTTGTAGATTGTATGCTCCATGGTCATATGGCTGAAAGAGGTTATCAGCGTGTGCATATGACCGCTCCTAAAGTTGTCTAAGGAAGTCTGCACTGAAGAATCATAGGCTCACTTGGATTGAGAAATGAAAATTTATAATTTAGACCAACACCTTCAGTTAAATTTATCATGAGGGCTAACAGAAATACTTATGAAGTATTCTGCTAAAGTGGCCAAGAACTTAAATATTTCATTAGTTAGTGGAAGCAGATCAGGTGATTACCATACCCCCGCATGAATCAAACCCTGCATCTCTCAAACTCTGCTGCTGCATCACATAGTGATTATGATGGAGGTAGTTAGAGATTATCTATTCAACCGAGGGGACACCGAAAGAGTAGAGCTTGCCCGTGGTGGAGTAGACAATAACGGCAGCATGAGCGTCAATGCATTTGCAAAGAGCGGAAGCCTTCTTGAAGAGGCCGTTGCGTCTCTTCGAGAAAGTCACGCAGCTTGGCCAGGTTAGTAATCTTGGCGATTACTATTTGACGGGGCTTTACTATTGACGATGGAGTTTGCAACTGTTTTTCACTAGGAGAGAGAGATTGTGTGTGGGTGAGCACGCCTAAACGAGTTTGCAGGTTTCTTGGTTTTCTTGGATGGAGAGAAGGTGATGAACCGATTTGCATGTTTCTTGAGTTTCTTGGAGTGGGAGAGAGTGCAAAGGTTTGTAGCATGAAGTGAGAATAGTATGGAGTGATTTGGAAAGATTGTGCTTTGAATTTGATGTTTTATGATGTAGAAAAGAACGAGGCAACTGCCCATATTTATACATGGATCAACTTTTGATGTGCATGTTCGGTAACCGAACTTCATACAAACATCCTGTTCAGGAGAAAATATTGGCTGGAGCTGAGATTCCAACGTGTCAACTTACGAGTCCACTCATAGGGCGACACGTGTCTCCTGGGCCCCACCACCACCTCTGTCGCCTCTCTCTTCCCTCTCTTCTTTTTTCTTTTGTTTATTCTTCTTCTTCCCTCTGGCCTTCCCTTTCAATCTGCTGCGGAACATGCAGGCCTTGGACTCAGCCCTGGCGAGGTCTAGGGGCACCGAGACCTCCCCGAGCAGCCTCTCGGAGCTCACCCTGGAGGTCACCCCATGCCGGCCCATGTAGATGGAGACCTTCAGGCAGACCTTGCCGGAGAAGATGGACTTCCCGATGAGCCTATCGAGGTCAGACTTGCTGAGGTGGAAGGTGGCGCCTCCGCCGGCGACGCCGTCAAGGGAATAGGCGGCATCGGCGGGAGGTAGGGGATGAGGGCGGTCTAGAGGGGGAAGTTCTTGAGCTTGATCTTGCAGAAGAAGCAGAGGGAGGAGGAAGGGCAGATGGCGGAGCAAGCGGGCTTGGTAGCGACAGGGATCCCCACCGTGAGCAGAGGGAGGAAGAAGAAGAAGAAATAAATGAAGAAAAGAAAGAGGAAGAGAGAGACGACAGAGGGGAGAGGAGTGTTGTGTCAGAGGTTCTCATGAGATTTAATTTAATACAAGATAAGAAGAGAAAAAAGAGAATTAAAAAAAAAAAAACAGCCACATGTTAGGAGTTGAAGAAGAGAGAGAGAGAACGGAAGCTTCCTTCACTCCATATGGCATAATTCACGCTTTTCCCCTTCCTTTCTACTGGTAGATTATTTCGGCTCGTCTTTTTCTAAAGTCATCTTCATATCCTCATAAGTAAAAATTACCAAAAAATTCCTAAATTTATTATATGAATAATAAACCATTCAATTTGGTCTAAACCCATCCAGGTCCCTTTCTATGGGCTCTTTGGATTTTTCCTTTAAGATTCCCGTATTAGGTATTTTCAACATTTTATTTGTGTTGATAATTATATGTTCTGCCTTTCCCGATTTGTGAATTTCGCAATTCGTCCTATCGATTTCTGTTTTAGCTATATTAACATCCCGGTGTGGCACCGTTAAAATTAGAAAACTGGAGAAATCATCTTATATTATAACATACCACTTGACGTAAGGAGAAATACAGTAGGAAGAAAAGGTGGTCTTTGGGGGTGGGGGGTTGGGGGGTTGTGCAAGCTCCGAGGATTCCTCATTTTTTGTCCTTTGGGTGGTTGTGCACGCCCAAGGATTGACTAGCATGAAGCAGATGTGCCTATCACTTGGGTACCTAATATATTCTTGAAGAGTGAGAGTGTCCATTAATTGAACAGAGAGAAGGGATGCAAGGGTCTCTAACCGATGGGCCCTAAAAATGACACGTGTTGGTCGTTAAATAGATTAGCACGGAGTTGATGAGGGTCATGGGGAACAGCACACGCATACATATACTCGTATCTGTAAAAAAGAGAGAGTCAAGAAAATATTTTATATTTAGACTAAATTCTCAACAAAGTGAAGGAAACGCTACTGCTGTCCAGCCGACAGTAACTCTTTAATTTTTTTGGTTGGAAGCCACCGGTAACTTGGCGCGGTGCGATCCGGCCCCATACGCTCTAAAAAAGTGCTGGGACGGTGCGCATACATATACTCATATTTGGATTACAGGAGATACATCCAAACTTATTAAGAGCTGCAAGGTCGTCGATCGAAGCGTAAGGATTCCTCTCCTGAGCTTACAACGTCGACCGCCGAGTTCTACGACGAAGTCTTGCAACCATCGACCTCGGGGAGAATAGCGATGAGGTAAGGGTGGGGGAGGACTTGACGGGAAACGGCACACGCAGACATATACTCGTATTTGCATCGCAAGAGATACATCCAAACTAACTAAGAGCTGCAAGGATGTCGTCGATCGGTCCGCGAGGATTCCTCTCCCAAGCTTACACAGCCGACCGCCGAGTTCTACGACGAAGTCCTCGAACCAGCGACCCCGGGGAGAATAGCGATGTCTTTGAGGTGATTATTACAAAACTCGTCAAAATCCATTCCCGAACTTTCACCGCCGGCGGCTGAGTCGACCGGAGGAGTCGAGAGATTGTGGCAATCAAAACCATTGCCCAAGTTCTTCGAGAAAGCAAAACGTCGAGCTTTAATCTCGTTATTGTCCCAACCTTCAGAATCACTACCAGCTCCAACTCCAGAATCATCACCAGCACCAGCATTAACCGGTGGGTTGTTCTCCAAATCCATTGCCTTGTTACGCAGAAAGTCCTCACGATCGGAGTGCCAGGATTCCTCCAACAGCACAGCCTGGATAACGCGGTCCTTGGTGAGTTCAGTAGGGCGGTTCAGAACAGGCCCAATATCCTCGATATCGGAGCACATGGGGTTGGAATCCATTCCCGAACTTTCACCGCCGGTGGCGGCCAAGTCGGCCGGCGAGGTCAAGGAAATGTTGCGATCAACACCGTCCTCATTGAAACCCCCCAAATGTAGGATGAGTAGTTTCGCAATTCTTTTCAGTTGAATTGATCTCATCACCCTTCAAAATTTTAAAATCATTACCAGCTCCAACTCCAACTCCAGAATCATCACCAGCACCAGGGTTAACCGCTGGGTCGTCCTCCAAATCCTTCGACTTCTTGCGCAGGCAGTAGAAAATGGCCAGGCACTTCATGATCCAGGAGTCGCAGTCCTCCTTTGTCTTGCAAGAATCACATTCTTTCTCGGCCCAGTCCAGCCACTCTCCCTGACCCTCCGTCAGCATGACGTCGCCCTCGAGATGAAGGTAGGCGGAGATTACCTCTGTGATCGAGGGTTTGCAGACATACTGGAATTTGCCCTCGGGGTTGATAATGGCGAGGGCAACGAGGGCGCCGGTGAGTACGTGGAGCTCGGCGGCTTTTTTAAGGAGGCCCTGGCTCCTCTTACCGAGCGTTTGGGAGGGATACTTTCGGTTTTCGATCTTTGCAATTTTTGTCCGCCGTTGACGATGAAGGATTTGGCGAATGTTTTTTACTTGGAGAGAGAGAGAGAGAGACTGCCGTGGCCGGGGCGGGGGCGGGAACGGGGGCAGGGGCAGGGGTGGGGCGTTTCTTGGTTTTCTTGGAGGGAGGGAGGGCCATGAATCTCCCGTTGGTATTTGCGGAAGCGTGTGTTTGATGTGTGTGCAAGTGAGTGTTTTGTGTGTGAACTATCAAGAGAACAAAAGAACTAAGAACAATGTGGGTAAGAAATGATTGGGCAAAGTAACAATAGAGAGTGGCAGCAAGCGAGAACAAGTGAACAAAAAACCTTTTATCATTTAGTTGTAGTACATAGGGAAGGGGAAGGAACTTACCTTATTAGTCTGCCCCTCAAAATGGAAGACCACAAGCCTATTTATAGGCCTACATCACTGAATTCTTCATGCAAAAATCTCTGCCCAAGTTGGAGATTTTCTTGCCCTTAGTTAGCTCTATTGATGAGCTTGTAAACCAACTTTCATGGGAAAATATCTCTGCAAATTGTAGAGATAACATTGTGGTCTATTCTACATAAATCTAATGTACTCTAGAGATTTCCTTTGCTGCTAAAGTCAGGATTTTTCTTGTAGTATCCTCTAGTTGATTCTAGAAATTAGATTAGGAATTTAACACTCATTCTTGCTCCAATTTCGTGTTACTCCAAGCACATCCCACAATGTCTCGAACTTGGCTAGCGATAGTGCCTTAGTGAAGATGTCTGCTACTTGATCCTTGGTCTTGTAATATTTCAGTTCGATCTCTCCGTTATTTTGCACCTCTCGTATGAAGTGATATTTGATGTCAATATGTTTGGTTCTTCCATGGAATACTGGATTCTTTGATATAGCGATCATAGATTTATTATCGCAAAGTATTGGAGTTGATTCTATATGTGCTTCTCCAATGTCTTTAGAATTCTTCGAAGCCATATTGCTTGACTGGTGGTCGTAGTAGCTGTGATGTATTCAACTTTTGCAGTAGACTATGCCATTGAGTCTTGTTTTTTGGATCCCCATGAGAATATTGCGCAACCTAGTGTGAATGCATGGCCAGTAGTACTTCTCCTATTATTAGTTAAGCCTGCCTAGTCGCTGTCTGTGTAGCCAATGAGCTTGGCGTTTGCGCTTCGCCAATACCAAATGCCGTAATCTATAGTTCCTCATAAATATTTGAGAATTCTCTTGGCAGCTCCAAAGTGAATTTGACTCAAACTTTGTATGAATCGTGATAGTAGACTTGTCGCATACTTAATATCTGGTTGTGTAGCAATGAAATATAGCAGACTGCCAATCAGACTTCTGTAGAGGGAGGTGTCAGCTTTTTCTACTCCATCTTCCTTTAGTAGTTTCTCATTTGTCATGAGCGCAGCTGAAACTGCTTTGCAATAGTTAATCTTGAATTTCTTCAAGAGGTTCTCGGTATATTTCTTCTGTGAGATAAAAACTCCTTCATTTTGGTCGATCTCGATGCCAAGGAAGTAATGCATCAAGCCCAAGTCCGTAATCTTAAATGTCTTCATCATTTCTTCTTTGAATTCTTGAATCATCTTTTCATTGTTCCCTGTATATATGAGATCATCTACATACAAAGAGACAATGAGAGTGTCGGACTTACCTTGGAACTTGATGTAGAGCGTTGGCTCATTCATACTCCTCCTGAATCCTTGCTTGATAAAGTGTTTATCGATTCTACTATACTATGCTCGTGATGGTTGCTTTAACCCATAGAGGGCCTTCTTTAGTTTGAGTACTTTTCTTCTTGGCCTTTTACAATAAAGCCTTGTGGTTGTTCAACGTATATTTCTTCTTGAAGATATCCATTTAAGAATACCAACTTCACATCTAGTTGATGGATCTTCCATTCTTTTTGTGCTGCTAAGGTTATGAGTGCTCGAATAGTGTCAAGTCAAGCAATAGGAGCAAAAGTTTTAGTATAGTCGATACCTAGTTGTTGCAAGTAGCCTTTCGCCACAAGTCTTGCTTTATACTTCTGGATTGATCCATCTGCGTTGAGCTTTGTCTTATAGACCCACTTGATGCCAATGATCTCTTTGTCTTCGGGTTGGTCGACGAGCTCCCAAGTTTCATTTTACTTGATCATTTTGATCTCTTCCTTCATGGCTTTTATCCGGACTTCTTTGGATGCTTGGCTGTAGTTTTCTAGTTCTAAAGCAGCAAAGTTGCACGTGTCGAAAATTCTTCTAAGGGTTTTTACTCTTAGTATTAGAGACTTTGTGATAAAGCTAGTACGAACACCTAAAGGGAGGTGAATAGGTGTTTGAAAGAATTTTTGAAAAGTAAAATAAATTTCAATGAAAGTCTGAGAACCAAACATAGTCTGATAAACAAGTCTCCAAACTTCTTATGAGTATTCAGAATTAGGTAAGAGATTAAATAAATTTTTGCGATACTTAAAAAATATGCAATGGATTTAAATTAAAAGAGTTAAGGGAAGAGATAATTGTTCACGAAATTTATAGTGTTTTGGTTTAGATTAAGTTTATATCCACTCTCCTATGCTGATGGCCTTCTCGCTGGAATTCACTATAGCATCAACAAAGAAGTACAATATTTCGAATGCAAATACTCAGTGGAAGATTCCTTTTTCCTCACTAAGTCACTCTTCTTGTGATTTTCTCTCTTAAATACAATTTATAAGAACTGTCAATGAAGAACAAGTGGTTGGAAATATTTTAGACTTTGGAATTTCAATTTTCACGCCTTATCTCAAATAGACTGAATGACCTCCTTAAATACTCCTCCATACCTCACTAGCCGTTGGCATTTTCCAAATGAATTTCTTCCAATCAATCCGTTGGATAAAATCGATTAAGGAAATCTTATAGCCGTTTGAAGATTGAGATGAAAATCCGTTGATTCCGGTCGTCCATACAATTAGAATCTAAGTTTCCATAAGTAGATGCTTCCTAAAAAGGAACTTGTCTTTAAGATTGATTTCATCAATTTGTGATTGATTCGATCAATGTATTTATAAAAGGTAAGTGAGATTCTTCGCCAGAGAGCCAGATATTGAAGAATAAATTCCAATTGCGTTCATTCTGAATCCTCGTCGTAAGATCAATAAATCTGAGTCTGATTTTATCTTCGTTTTGGACACGGCTTTAGTTTGGATTGCGTCAAAGTGAGAAGACTTCTGAAATGAATAGACTTTGGCAAGAGTCTGCGATATAACTTCAGAAGTATACTATTATTCAAAATAAGAATAAGAACTAGAAAGTTTAGTCAACTTTCAAAACTTGGTAGGAGTTTTTTCAACACTCTAGAGTAGATTCTTCTTGCGTCACTCTTGGAAAGGTTGGTGGAGTTACGTTGTGAGTGGTGGAATCCGATACTCCTTCTTCTTATGATGTTGACTTCTCTTGAGTAGGTGGTGTGTTTGGCAAGGTGACATACTTTTTCTCGATCTTCTTATCCTCCTAGTTCCAGGCAGCATTCTCGTCGGACTCAACATCTCGACTTATCATGAACCTGTTAGTTCTTAGGTTGTAAACCCGATAGCCTTTTAATTGGTCAATGTAGCTGAGGAATATTCATTTTTCTGTCTTTTCATCTAGCTCACTCCTTTTTTGAGTGAGGATATGGACGTAGCATATGCATTCGAACACCTTAAGGTGCTTTGCTGAAGGCTTCCGTTTGCTCCATGCTTCGACTGGAGTTTTATTTTCGATTGCTTTAGTTGGACACCTGTTTAAGATGTATATGGTCGTGTAGACTGTTTCTACCCAAAATGAGTTAGGAGGCCTTTTTGCTTTAGCATAGACCTTGCCATCTCCATAAAAGATTTATTCTTTCTTTCCAACACTCCATTTTGCTCTGGGGTATAGCCAACGATTAGTTGATGATGGACTCCTTCATCTTCATAAAATTTATTAAACTCCTTTGAATTGTATTCCGTGCCTCTGTCACTCCTAAGAACTTTGATTTTTCGGCCACTTTGATTCTTGATGTGGTTCTTGAATTTTCTAAAGATAGAGAAAACTTCTGATATTTTGTCAAAGAAAGTATACCCACGCCATTCTTGTGTAATCGTCAATGAATAAGATGAAATATTTATTCTGATTGAGTGTGGGGGTTCTCATTGGACCACACACATCCGTATGAATTAGCTCCAATGGCTTCTTAGCTCTCCGTGCACCTCCAGATGGGAAGGACTGCCTTTGTTGTTTTCCAAGTGGACAACCTTCACAAACATCTGAGATATCTGAAATAGCTGGAATGTCTCTCATCATATTTTTCTGATGCAGAGTTTTTAGCCCAACAAAGTTGAAGTGGCCAAATCTTCGATGCCATAGTCATGAATCATCAAGTTGAACTTTCATGGCTATATTTTTAACGTATTTCCATCAAATAGGAAAATTCTTATTCTTCATCTTAACAGAGGCAATGATATTTTTATATTTATCATAGATAATGCATGCATCTCCTCTAAAGTATAGAGAATACCCACTTTGTATCATTTGGCCCACGCTCAAGAGATTTGGTGCAAGACTAGGGACTAGATATACATTATGTATATATTTTGGGCCTTTATTCGTTTCCATGGTGATGGTGCCTTTTCCTTTGACATCTACTAATGCACCATTGCCCAATTTTCCTTGGGATTTCACTGACTCATCAATATCAGTGAATATAGATTCGTCCCCTGTCATATAATTGCTACACCCTCTATCAATATACCATGTTTCATTTTTATTATCATTTGATGCTTGACCTGCGTGGAATGTATTCTCTTCACTTTTTTTTTCTACATAGTTTGCTCGATTATTTGTTTTCGAGCGACAATCTTTTTCTATGTGGCCATATTTTTCACAAAAGCGGCATTGTTTTTTTATTTTTAAACCAACAATCTTTCTCCAAATGATTTGTTTTCTTGCAAATACCACAAGGAGGATAATTTTCCTTTTGTGTAGTTTCTCCTCCTCTTTTATTTTTCCATGAGCTCCTTCCACCATTTTAGATTGATGAGACCCATATATTTACTTTAGACTGAAAGGCACTTTCAATATAGACTGAAAGGCACTTTCAACTAAACCTTCATCTTGTGCCACTAGTCTTTTCTCATGTGCTTCTAGAAAGCCAATTAATTCGCTCATTGATAGGGTCGTCAAGTCCTTAGTTCCTTCTATAGTTGTGACTATAGGGTTGTATTTATTAGTAAGTGACACCAATATTTTCTCAACAACCCTTTGATCGGTGATCCCATCTCCATAGGCTCTCATTTGATTAACGAGCTCCTTTAATTTTCCACAATATCTTGGACGGTCTCATAATTTTTCATTTTAGAATTCTCAAAATTTTTTCTCAAAGTTTGAAGGCATATAGTGTGTACCTTTTCTGATCCTTGGAATTCTTCTTATAGTATTTCCCAAGCCCCTTTTGTAGTCTTCGCTCCAATTATTTTTGGAAATACCATTTCCGAGAGTGCTTGCTGAATAAAGTATAGTGCCCTTGCATCCTTTTGTAGTTGATCCTTCAAAACACTTGCACCTTCTTGTGAAGCCTCGCAACCTTTTTCCACAATGTCCCATAAGTCTTGGGCTATCAAGAATGTAGTCATTTTTATGCTCCAAAAGTCATACTTGTTCCCATAAAAAATGGGAGTGGGAAATGAGGATGAGGTAGAATTGGCCATGGTTTAGTTATTGGATTTTTGTAAAGGGTAGTTTTAGGAATGGGTAGGTAGGACAAACGTCCAATACCAACCAAAGACGTGGCTCTGATACCACTGTTGGTATTTGCGGAAGCGTGTGTTTGATGTGTGTGCAAGTAAGTGTTTTGTGTGTGAACTACCCAGAGAGCAAAAGAACTAAGAACAATGTGGGTAAGAAATGATTGGGCAAAGTAACAATAGAGAGTGACAGTAAGGGAGCAAGTGAACAAAAGAAAACTTTTATTATCTAGTTGTAGTACAAAGGAAAGGGGAATGAGCTTTCCTTATTGGTCTGCCCCTCAAAATGGAAGACCACAAGCCTATTTATAGGCCTACATCACCAGCTTCTTCATGCAAAAATCTCTGCCCAAGTCAGAGATTTTCTTGCACTTAGTCAGCTCTATTAATGAGCTTGTAAACCAACTTTCAAGGGGAAATATCTCTGCAAATTGCAGAGATAACATTGTGGTCTATTCTACATAAATCTAGTGTACTTTAGAGATTTCCTTCGCTGCCAAAGTCAGGATTTTTCTTATAGTATCCTCTAGTTGGTTCTAGAAATTGGATCGGGAATTTAACAATTTCCATGCATGGTCCTCGAGAGTTTCTCTGAGAGAGAGAGAGAGAGAGAGAGAGAGAGAGTTACAATAAAAAAAACCACAAAAAGTACATGAAAAATGCATAAAAGTTACAGTCTTTCTATTGTTAAAGCTTCATGATGAATACAAGCAGTTGTCCAAATGCAAATAAACACGAGCATTGAAAAGCTAGAGAAAATAAAACATTTAAGGGATGAAGGCATCTTTTCTGAAAGGAATTGAATCATACATTGTACCCGAAAAAGTAAAGTCCAATCATGTTGTAGATCATATGCTCCATGGTCATACGGCTGACAGCAGAAGTCATCAGCATATGCAGACGACTGCTCTTATTGTTGTCTAAGGAGATCTGCACCTGAGAATCACAGATTCCCTTGGATTGAGAAATGAAAATTTATAATTTAGATAAGCACAGTCAGGTCTGGTATCACTGGAGACGTTTGGTTTTAGGATAGAGATCTTGTAGTGAAGTTTTTTCATCATAAAACTACGATCTGCAATCTGCCGTAGCATAAAATCAGCAACGTTGGCAGTTATCAGCCCCAGAACCATATTGTCAACTGTCAGCCTTCTGAACCATGATTTCCAGCAGATGGGAAGACTAAATACCCTTGCAAATTGTGCTTCAGCTACGAGAATCTACAATCAAGTAAACTTGAATTTTAACCAAGTGTTTCCAACAGATGGTCGTAGCCACAAATCCTAACTAAGGGAAGTCAATGAACGCTAATTTGTATGAACATAGACAGCAGCTTATACACTATATCTCACCTTCAGTTAAGTTTGTTGTGAGGGCAAATAGAAACACATGAAGCATTCTGCCAAAGTGGCCAATAACTTAAATTTCTCAATGATAAGTTGCAGCAGCCCATGTGATCTCCACACCCGTGCATAAATAAAGATGTTCGCCGGGGAAAGGCCCAGTAGGCCAATTTTGGCGCCAACAAAACCCCTGCAGCCACTGAGAACACTCTTGCAGCCGCTTCATGAACTTCTATGTCCAGAGAATCAACACAGCTGACCAAGAGGTGAATGACCTCACCAACTTTCATGACCACCTTCACAAATTTCTCATCTTCGTTCGCAACTTCGCGTGAACTAGCCGGAGCTTGCCTCCTCATTTCTGGGTCTTCCTATCTTCGTCCTTGTCCAAAAATCCTTGACATAAAACCTCGTGTCCTCCTTACACGCCCCAAACCTAGACTTGGAGACGGCAATGGCATACCCATGAGGGAAAAAACCAGTTTTGGACATCCCAGAGAGACTCTGGACATGGCAATGGAGCTTTGTCAAGACCATGTCCAAATTGCTCTGCATAGATAGCTTCACACCATAGGAGTGCACCCGTGCATTTCTCAGCAAGGCCGTGACACCCCCTGACCATGACCATCATTTCTCGAACCACGCGTGGAAGCTCATTGCTCTTGTCAGGGACGGTCAATGCAGAAGATGTCTCTACAAGCTCGTTCCGCATGAGTTGCCATTTCCCTGTGACGACTTTGATCGAGCGAGAGGGGCAGGCGTAAGATGAAGTCAACTCGATGGCTTGTTTGCAGGTGAGGGGTTTGGGTTGGCTGATTCCTGGAAACTCCGTTCTTGGAGCGATTGTATTTGAATTTCTTCTGCTTCTTCTTCCGTTTCTGAGTCTACTACTTGTTGTGGAAGAAGAAAAATGGGTTAAGACAGTGTCTGCAATTTGAGAGGGATCAAAGAGGGCGAGTCTTTATCCTTGATTTTTGGAAGAAGCTGAATCGGGCTTGCGTGTTCATTCATGCTGGCACAAGAATTTGAAGATTTGAATTTCTTCGGCTTCTTCTTCTTCTTCTTCTCCTTGATTTTTGGAAGAAGCTGGAAGAAGCTGAATCGGGCTTGCGTGTTCATTCATGCCAGCACAAGAATTTGAGGATTTGAATTTATTCATGCCGGCTTGTGTGTTCATTCAAGGTGGATTGGGTAGCCAAGGCCCACCGAGCTGGAACCTTTCCACCCAATTAGGTTGCTTGTCCCCCTTATTCCCTTTGGTTAATTTTATGTCTTGAATTTGGAACTGGTTGTAATTCATCTTTGAGTTTGTAATCAAAGAAGTTATCTTTGACCCCCCCCAAAAAAAAAAGTCCAGAAGCAGAACTAAGACGGTCATCTCGTTCATTGGTCCGCTCGCTGAAGAAACCCAGAAATCACGAGCAAAAAGAAATAGCAGAAGATCCATTGCCAATTCACCATCAAACAAATCCAAACATTTATTGGATGCAATCTAAACTGAAAGATTGAACAACCAGCGTGGAAACCCATTATCCAATCTCTACTTTACAGCGCAGTTTAACAAGAAAGAACACACACACATAATACTCATATCTATATCACCAGAGAGACATCCAAACTTTCGAGTGCAGCAAGGATGTCATAGTCATTATTAGCCCTCGAGATCGGAGCGTGCATGGTTCCACTCTTAGAAGCCGGGAATCAGAGGCCGGTTTGGGCGGTCTGTTTTGCAGCCCTCTATTCTCGGCCCAATCCACCCCCTCTTTTGGACTCATTGGCAGCATCACGTCGTCCTTCTGATGGAGGTACTTGGAGAATACTTCTTCGACCGAGGGTATGCCGAACGAGCGGGGCTCGCCCTTGGGGGACGATGAAATGACGGCAACGCGAGTGCGGTGAGCTAGCTGAGAGCAGAGGCTTTCTTGACGAGGCCCACCACGTCGCACTTCTTTGGGTAATCGATCTAGTCGGTTCCTATTCGCCGGGAGCGAGACATTTTCAGTGGAGAGAGAGAGGGGGGGGGGGGTGTTTTCTTTGTTTTCTTGAAGGG
The DNA here is from genome assembly GCA_016097605.1 of Eucalyptus guilfoylei. Classification (NCBI taxonomy): domain Eukaryota; kingdom Viridiplantae; phylum Streptophyta; class Magnoliopsida; order Myrtales; family Myrtaceae; genus Eucalyptus; species Eucalyptus guilfoylei. The sequence continues at coordinate 4,544,052 of CM027861.1, forward strand.
TTTGGAGGAAAGAAGGGGGGGCAGTTTTACGGGGGGAAAAAGGAACAGCAGAGTCATTCAGATGCTTGCGGCGGAAGCAAAGCACGCAGAGCGTATAAGATCGATCAATCTTAGCAGCAAAGCAAAGGAAGCGATAATGCAGGGACAATCCCATGACGATCGTAAAGCGGGTCAGCAATCGAGTTCGGGTAACCCACCATTTTGGCCCGCGCAACCTCCCTCCCCTCCTCCTCCCGCTTCCTCCACTCCTCGCCCTTCGCCCTCCTCCTCATCCAAGATCTCCTCCCCCTCTCGTGCCTCCGCTCCCTCGATCATCTCCTGATTGCAACCCGTGCCGCCACTGCCCTCCACCTCCACTCCCTCGATCGTACACCGCTCTGCATGCTTTGCTTCCACCGCAAACATCTGAATGACTGTGCTGTTCTTCTCCCCCCCCAAAAAAACTTCCCCCTCGTCTTTCCTCCAAACCCTTCAAGAAAACAAAGAAACACCCCCGACCCCCCCACCCTCTCTTTCTCCACTGAAATTGTCTCGCTCCCGGTGAATGGGAACCGACTAGATCGACGACCTGAGAAGTAAGACGTGGTCGAGGGTGCTATTTATAGAAAAGCAATAGCAGCATGGGTTTCGACTGATGTCAGGGGCTCCGTCATCCAATAAGCAAGACAATTTCTCTCATCTTTAGTTAAAGAATTTTGCAAAGCATGGGGATTTTCTTTTGAACTTTTTTCTTATTAGGGTGTCACTATCCTTCACTGTATGCCATAAATTCACAGGGTGTTAAACATGTAGCCGAAGGAGATATTGAGACAAACTGTAAAATGATAATACGACCCATTTCAAATGTGAAAAATATCATCCCAGTTGGAGGAAACCCTATCGAGCTAGAGAATTCATCTACAGCGGTCAAGGTCGGTTTTGGCGGCGGTACTTCTGGAGTTAGGACGTAAAAAAATTGAGGACCATTCTGGTTTTGCATCCTTTCAACTTGGCCTATGTAGATCGTTGAGTGAGGCAATTGAACTTTTTGCTTTTGTTAGTTAGATGCTCTTGCCTTTCACGATGTGTGACATCAGTAATTCACCCAGTCGATTCTTTTGCCATCTACACCTGACGTGATGGTTAAAAGTATAGAAATCGCTTTAATTTATATCTTAATTCATCCCAACACCACCTTACCACCATCACAGAAACAGAGCATGCAATTTGAGCTGATACAATGAAGGATCAATGTGGTTAATCGAAACATGCTACGACATGGATTACTAACATGTACAATGGGAAATAGAATACAAGGCACGGGACAACGCTCAGTCAAAGGAGTTGGCTCATGTTGTGTGTCCTAATTTGGAAAAATATGACTTATCTTTCCCTTTCTGTCTCGCTTCCTATTTTTCTCAAGCATAATTATATCTCAATAGGGCTGTTAGCAGTCCTCTTAATTTGGAAAATGTCTACTTCTCTTTTCCTTTATACTCCAATCATGTACGATGGAAAATAGAATACAAGGCAAGGTACAACGCTTAGTCAAAGGAGTTGGCTCATGTTGTGTGTCCTAATTGGGAAAATATTACTTATCTTTCCCTTTTTGTCTCGCTTCCTATATTTCTCAAGCATAATTATAACTCAATAGGGATGTTAGCAGTCCTCTTAATTTGGAAAATGTCTACTTCTCTTTTGCTTTATACTCCAATCATGTACGATGGAAAATAGAATACAAGGCAAGGTACAACTCTCAGTGAAAAGAGTTGGTATGAAAAAAAAGGCGGATTAATTGAAACATGCTACAACATCGATTACTAAAATGTATGATGGGAAATATAATACAAGGCAAAGCCAATAGGGGACTACATCGCTCAATAAAAGAGTTGGCTATTGTTGTGTCTCCTAATTTGGAAGACGGCAACTTATCCTGTCCTCTCCTAAAGAAAGGTCGTCTCACCTCCTTTTTGTCTCAATCTTAATCATGTCTCTATAGTGCTGTTAGCAATCCTCTTAATTTGGAAGATGTCTGCTTATTCTTCTTTTTCTTTTCTTTTTTTTCACTCCAATCATGGTGATTCCAAAGTAGGACTTGAAAGAAAGATTGCATCATTTCAACTCTTTCTTAGTCTTGGACTCATGCCACTTTTAGTCTTGGACTCATGTGCCCTTGCATTAGGTTAACTATAAAATTAAAATATGAAGCATTTTAAATGTAAAAATATCAACCCATCTGGAGAAAAACTTGTCGAGCTAGAGAATTAATCTACATCGGTCAAGGTCAGATCTGGCGGTGGTAATTTTGGAGTTAGGACGTAAAATAATTCAAGACGATTCTGGTTTTTTTGTCCTTTCAACTTGATCTATGTAGATTGTCAATTGAGGTGATTGAACTTTTCGCCCGTGTTAGATGCTCTTGACTTTCACAATATGTGGAATTGGTAATTCACCCCGTTGATCATTTTACCACCTACAACTGGCGTGGCAGTAAAGAAATTGCTTTAAATTATAAAATGTGATTGAATATAAGATAAGAAGAAGGGAAAAATATGGTAACTTATTAGGATATGAGAGAGAGATTGAATATAAGATAAGAAGAAGGGAAAAATATGGTAACTTATTAGGATATGAGAGAGAGAGAGAGAGAGAGAGAGAGAGAGAGAGAGAGAGAGAGAGAGAGAGAGAGAGAGAGAGAGAGACAGAGAGAGAGAGCAACTATCGACTTCATATTCCAACTCATCCCAATTACATAAACGGAGCATGCAATTCAAGCCGATACGATGAAGGATCAATGTGGGTTGATTGAAACATGCTTCAACATCGATTGCTAACATTTACGATGGAAAAAATAATACAAGGCAAGACCAATAGGGCGCTATAACGCCCAATGAAAGGAATTGGCTCTTGTGTCTCCTAATTTGGAAGAGGGTAACTTATCCTTTACTTTCCTACAGAAAGGTCACTTTTTTCTCAAGCATAATCATATATCTATAGTGCTGTTACCAGTCCTCCTAATTTGGAGGATGTCTGCATATCCTTTGTACCATAAGCATGGTGATTCTAAAGTTGGGCTTAAAAAGAAACACTGCATTCTTTTGACTCTTTCTTAGTCTTGGACTCATGTGCCCTTGCATTAGTTTAACTCTTTCTTATTTAAGACTAATACAATCTCGTGACAAATTTTGCATTCTTTTGGCTCTTTTCTTGATTATTATATTGGCGCACAAAAGCAGCCACTTGCCTCTCGCTTTTTGATGAGCACGAGTCATCAAATTCATAGCCAAACAATCTTTCAAGACACCGATGGATTTTGGTGTGTCATAGAAACTAAAGAGCACACATCTGTTAACGGTGCTGGGTGCTCACTTTCATTGATCCACACAATGTGGGAGATGGCATTGACCCAATTGATAAGAGCTGTCCAGGGTAAAATACTAAATGCTGGCTGAACAAAGAATTTTGCAACACATTTCGGGGTTTTTTCTTCTTCTTTTGTATTCTCTAGTACTCAGGTGTCATTATCCTCTTCTTTTCTTTTCTTCTCGTTTATGCCACTTTAATCATTAATTTCCATTGTTTTTTATTCACTAGGTATTACAAAATAAGTAGAAGGAGATATTGAGACAACCTAATATATCACATATACAATGCATCTCAGAGTAAAATATTGTCCAATTTAGAGGAAAACTTGTAGAGATAGAGAATTTATCTACATCAGTTAAGGTCTATGCTGGTGGTAGTTCTGGAGTTTTTTTTTTGGTCAAAATAGTACATGCTATTAACGGTTAAGGAAAAGTCTTACATAACATAGATGGATAAACATCTGCACATAAAATATTCCATAGAGGAAGCGGTAGTGAATTCAACCAATTTAGAGGGAGATTATGTACTCGATGATTCCGTGCAAGCCAATCTGCTGCTGCATTTGCTTCGCGTGGGCAATGGATCACCATGATGTTGTTGCTTTGAATTAGCGCACTCCTGCAACGCTGCACAATTACATTTAGGTTCCACGAAGGGTCGGCCCGGCCCACTACCATTTCTACCACCGCTGAACAGTCGCTTTCAATTGTCCACTTAACTCTTCGACTTCCGAAGTCTCCTACGTGTCGCAACTAAAGTTCCTGGGTATATAAGATCCCGTGTAAAATCGCCTCAGCTTCCACTTCGTGCGACGAAGAAACCCTAGCCGTGGAAGCGAAGCCTTCGATAGCTCTTCCAACCGAATCACGCACTACTCCAGCCACAAAACACAAAAACTCGCCTGAACACCATGCCGCATCAACGTTCAACTTCAGATCCTGTCCTTTCGGAGGTCTCCACTGATCAGGTTTGTCTCATGTGAGTTGTCGTAATTTTTGTTTCGACTTTCCTCGACTGAAAGAGATTTGTTGTTCCTGTGCCGAAATCAGTAGATCTGTTGGTCTGGGGTATTTTGCTCGAAAAATCCTGCTATTTCTCGCCTTCCAGATGTTCCACAGAAGCATACCAGTGAGCTCTCGTGCAGGTAAGAACTGATCTCCTCTAAAAGCTTCGAAGATCCACTGATCTGTTCGCTTTATCTTTGTTTAAGGTCCGATCCCATCAAATCTCGAGTCATCCCATATTTTCCTTGTCCATTTACACAAGAAAAAAGGCGCTCTGTAGTTTCGATACTAGAGTGGCAGAACGGGCATAATGGATCTTGAATAATTTTCCTTTTATGTAGGTTCTCTCTCGTAGGGAGGGCGTTTTGACAGAGACTCCAGAGAAAAGTTCGAACCTTTGGTGGCGCGTCAAGATTCCAGATTTGAGTCCATAAGGTGCGTGTTGGCTGAAATGAACAGGAGGGTCGGTTATGATCTGTGCTGCTTGTTGTTAAAATGGCTCTGTTGTATCCACTTTTGACAGAGTACTGCCCTGTTCTGTTGCCTGTCCATATGAGCGAATTTGGCTTGGATTGTTGGCTGAGAGGGATTGCTAATATTTCATTAGCAATTGCATCGTAGAACTGTTGGATTGTCTGTTGTTTCCATTCTCTAGTTTCTGCATTGATCAGTTCAGACACTAGAAAAGGCTCTATTTGGTTTGCTTGACCGCCTATAATTCCTTGTGAGAGCCATCTGTCTTCTCGAATACGAATAGAATTCCCGTCCCCTACTGACCATTTAATGTTGCTCTTTATTGTGTCTCTGCCAAGCATTAAACTTTGCCAGCCCCATGATGGCCGGTGTCCCTTAGCAGCTGTCCAGACATCACCATTGGGAAAGTAGATCCCTTTCAGCACTCTGCTCCATAGAGCCGAAGGGGAATTAGCTAATCTCCAGGTTTGCTTGCTGAGCATAGCTCGATTAAAGGTAATCGGATCTTTAAAACCAAGTCCACCTGTATCCTTTCGGGTTTTCAATACTTCCCAACTTTTCCAGTGCATCCCGCGTTTAGCATCACCTTTCTGCCACCAAAATGACGCAATTCGTTTTTCTATGGATTTGTAGATAGACACTGGCAGCTTGAATATGGACATTGCATAGGTAGGTAGGGATTGCACTACACTTTATTAATACTTCCTTTCCTGCCTTTATGAGTAATTTTTCTTTCCAGCCTTCTAACTTTGAATTTACTCTGGCCAGAATCCATGCAAACAGATCTTTCTTGGATTGACCCCACTCTGTAGGTATGCCCAAATATTTTCCTGTTTTCTCTAGTACAGGGACTCTCAATTCTATGGCCATGTTGCTTTTTAATAATGCAAGGCAGTTAACACTAAAGTAGATCCCTGATTTGTTTAAATTAATTGCTTGACGCGAAGCATAGCAGTATTGGTTAAGTATTAGTGCTAGATTCTGGCATTCTATAAGAGTTCCATCCATAAAAAATATGACATCATCGGCAAACAGAAGATGTGACAGCTTAGGACAAGACCTATTTATTTGTATGCCTTTGATACTACCATTTGCTAATGCTTTTTTCATCAGCTAGGTCAATACATTGGAAATCAGGATGAATATATAGGGTGAGAGTGGATCACCTTGTCTGAGTCCTCGCGAAGGATGGAAGAAAGAGGTAGGTTCTCCATTGAATTTCACGCTGAAAGTAACAGTAGATATACACTGCATAATTAATGAAACCCATTTAGCACAAAAACCCATGTGCAGCATACTATCCCTCACAAAGTCCCATTCAATCTTGTCATATGCTTTCTGCATATCAAGCTTCAAGATAGCCTGATGTTTTTTCTTCTTTTTTGTAATGCACAGCTGGTGCAGAACTTCCTGTACTATGAAGATGTTGTCCTGAATTTGCCTCCCCTGAACAAAAGCACTCTGCTCTGGTTCAATGATAAGTGGCAACCACTTCTTTAGTCTGTTTGCAAGGATTTTTTAGATTACTTTATAACTGAAGTTGCAAAGACTAATTGGTCTGTATTGGCTGATGTTTTCAGGACTTTTAACTTTAGGAATCAAAGCTATGTGTGTTTGGTTGAGTCGGGGATCAAGAATGCTCTTCTGAAAGAAATCCTGGACAAGCTGCATCAGGTCAGTTTTTATAGTTTCCCATGATTGTTGGTAGAAGATACCATTGAAGCCGTCAGGGCCAGGGGCTTTGAAAGCTCCCAACTGAAAAACAGCTGCATGAATTTCCTCCAATAAAGGTACTGCCACCAGTTCTTCGTTTATATTCTCTGTTATTGGGGATGGGCATTGATTTAGGACAGGTTGGTAATTTCTTGGACCCTCAGTCCTATATAAATTCTCGTAGAAAGACTGGATATGTTTCTGTAGAATCATTGGATCTCGGCACCAGCTATGATCTTCTAGTTGCTGCATAGTAATACGATTTTTCTGCCTTCTTTGGATTGTTGTTGGACGTCGAAAATTATGCAGTAGTTCTACGTCATTTCAACTTGACTTATGTAGATGGTTGAATTGAGTGCTTGAACTTTTTATTCGCGTTAATTAAGTACCTTGCCTTTTACGTTGTGTGGGATTGGTGACATGATATCTAAAAGTAAAGAAATTGCTTTAAATTATAAAATATAAGATAAGAAGAAGGGAAAAATATAGTAACATGTTAGGAAGAGAGAGAACACAGCTATCAGCCGTCATATCCCAACCCATCCCAACACCACCACCATCACAGAAACTAAGCATGCAATTCGAGCCGATACGATGAAGAATCAATCTGGATGAACTTTCGACAAAAAAAAAAAATCTGGATGAATTGAAACATCCTCCAACATCTATTACTGAACATTGATGATGGAAAATAGAATACAAGCAAAGGTCAGTGGGAAAACGCTCAATCAAAGAGTCGGCTGTTGTTGCGTTTCCTATCTTGGAAGATATTCCATCACAATTTTTCTCGACAGGTCCTTCCACCTCCTTTTCTCAAAGTTACAATCATATTCTCTTAGTGCTCAAGAAAAAAATATTGAGACAAACTGTAAACCCAATTACTAACCTGTGCGGTGGAAGATAAAATACAAGCAAAGGCCTCTAGCAAAATGCTCAATGAAAGAGTCGGCTCTTCTTGCGTCTCCTAATTTGCAGGATGTCAAGTTAATTCTTTCCTCCCTACTGAGATTGTGGAAAAAAGTACCAAAAAAGTTATAAACCTATTGTACTAGTACCAATTCAATCCTAAACCTTTCAATTGGACCAATATAGTTATAAACATTTTCGCATTAATAGCAATTTAATCCATCCAGCCAATTTATACCAGAAATTACTGATGTAAACACTGGTGGTCCTACGTGGCACAATCAACATTAACGTTGACAAATTTTATAAACTTTTAACTATTTTCAGTATTTTTTTTCTCTTTTCTTATGTTTCGTTTTTCCTTTTTTTGTACACTGTTGGCTGGCAAGATTGCCTACCGACCATCGCCAACCACAAACGAGGGCGGGCGATCCTCGCCTAGTCCAAGCAAGGGCCTCTATGCTCTCGTTGGCTACAGGCAAGGGCCAAAACCCTCGCCTATTGGCTGGTGAGGGCGTAAAGGCCCTCGCCCAGATCCAAGCGAGCGTTTCGGCCCTTGCCTAGATCTAGGCGGGGGGCCAAGCAAGGGTGCAAAGGGCCTCACCCTGACTAGCCTATGGCCAGCGATGGTCGGTTGATGACCTTACTGGCCAAAGGTTGAAGAAAAAGAAAAAAGAAAAAAAAATAAAAAAATCTTAGAAAATTCTTTAAAAAGTTTTTAAAAAAAAATTCCATATCAATGCCGGTTGTGCCACATAGGACCGCTAGACTCCATGTCAATAATTTTTGCCTAAATTGGTTAAATGGGCTGAATTGATATCAATGCGAAAAAGTTTAGAATTAAATTGATCAAATTGAAATGTGTAAGACCGAATTAGTACCAATACAATAGATTAAGGACTTTTTGGCACTTTTCCCGAGACTGTGTCACCTTCTTTTTTCTCAAGCCATAATCATGTCCTCTTCGGTGGGTCATGTCCCACCACCACCACCACCTTGCCACCATCACAAGAACAGGCAACCACATCAATTACTAACATGAATAAGGAAAGAATCGCTCTTGCGATGCCTTCACACGAGACTACGACATCTCAAAGAATTCAACTCCAAGTAATCCAATCGGCAAGCCTCAAGCTCATTTGTGGTCAATCGCCGACCATCATCACTGTAGCCAGCGACCAAATGAAGGACGAGGGACAGAAAAAAAGAAAAAGAAAAGGGAAAGGGAAAGGAAATATCAAAAATTTGATTTTTAGTAAAATAAAGTAAAATAAAATAATATTATTAAAAAGAGTGCAAGGAGAAAAATCAAATCAGATTTTCTGTACCAAGCAGCAGAGAATATTTTCTTGTTCATTTTGAGGATCCAGGTGAATACCGAAAAATATTGTCATTTTCCTATAAAAGTGTCTACAATTTGAGAGGGATCAAAGAGGACAAGTCTTCGTCCTTGATTTACGGAAGAAGCTGAGTCGGGCTTGAGTGTTCATTCATGCCAGCACAAGAATTTGAGTATTTGGATTGGGGCGTCATGTAAAAGTGACAGTTCATAAAACCGTAAGACAGTGACAAAGACAGTGACCTATTCAAGTTTGCAAATTTCCTTTTCAGACTTTACAAATTGAACATTTCCTCGGACAGATACAACTCTCTTCTCCACATTGGCTTGTTATAGAATTTCAATGTCAAGAAGCATAACTAAGACGGTCAGCTTGCTTCATTGGTCCGCTCTGGGAAGAAACCCAGAAATCACGAGCAGAAAGCAATAGCAGAGGGCCCATTACCAATTTCACCATCAAACAAATCCGAACATGTGTTGGATGCGATGTGAACTGGAAAATTGAACCAACTAGCGTCGAGACCCATTATCTAATCTCTAGTTTACAATGCAGTTTAACAAGAAAGAACGCGGATATCCATACATACATACATCACAGAGAGACCCAAATACTCTGCCTTAAGATCCCCGAATTACGTATTTTCAACCTTTTACTTGTGTTAATAATTAAATTCTCTGCCTTTCAAGATTCGTGAAATCGGTGATTCGTCGGATCGTTTCGTTTTTTAGCTATTAACACCCACTGTGGCACCGTTAAAATTAGAAAAGTGGAGAAATCGACTTAAATCATAAAATTCAACTTGACGGACGGGGAGATAGAGTAGGAATAAAGGTGGTTACATCAGGTTGGGAGGGGAGGACTAGAAGTTGACGGGAAACAGCACACGCATACATATACTTATATCACGAGAGACATCCAAACTTTAGAGTGCAGCAAGGATGTCGTCGTCATTATTTTCATAGCCCTCAAGATCGGACCGTGCTGGATTCCTCTCATGAGCTTAGACAACCGACGGGTGAGTTTTACGGTGAACTCCACTAACCGTTGTCCCCGAAGAGATTTAAGAATAAACACGAGCATCGGCATTAACTGATGGGTTGTTCTCAAAATCCTTATACTCTTTGCGCGGACAGTAGAGAAGGGCCTGGGACTTCATTGTCAAGGAGGCGGAGTCGTCCTTTGTCGCGCAAGAATCACGCTCTTTCTCAGCCCAGTCCACCCCCTCTTTTGGACTCATTGACAGCGTCACGTCGCCCTTGCGACGGAGGTACTTGGAGATTACGTCTTCGACCGAGGGCTCACCAAAAGAGCAGAGCTCACCCTTGGGGGAGAAAGTAATGACGGTGACGGGAGCGCCGGTGAGCGAGTTGAGAGCAGAGGCTTTCTTGATGAGGCCGTGGCTCCTCTTCAAGAACGTCACCTCGCACTTCTTCGGATCGTCAATCTTGTCGGTTCCTTTTCGCCGGGAGTGAGCCATTTTCGGTGGAGAGAGTGAGAGAGTGAGTGTCGGGCCCGGGGCGTCTCTTTGTTTTCCTGAAGGGTTTGGAGGGCGAGAGGAAGATGAACCTGTCTGCATGGTCCTCGAGTTTCTGAGAGAGAGAACCTGTCTGCATGGTCCTCGAGTTTCTGAGAGAGAGAGAGAGAGAGAGAGAGAGAGAGAGAGAGAGAGTGAAGGGTTTGGAGGAAAGAAGAGGGGGCAGTTTTATGATGCTCAAACAAGCTCGAGGGTGCCCGATTTATAGATAGCACCATGGGTTTTGGCTGACATTAGGGGCTCCATCATCCAATAAGAAGACAACAACTAATTTCTTTTATTCCCGGAAAAAAAAGTGATGGGAAATAAATTTGGAATAGAAACATAAGGTAAAAAAAGTAATTTCTTGTTTTCGAGAACAATTTTTAGAAATAATTTATTTTATTTTTTCTTTTTTTCTTTTCTTCTTCCTTGCCGGCCGCCATCCCTCGCTCCCACTTTCCGCCAACCAACCGTCGCCGCTCGTCACCACTACTGCCAACCAACCGTTGCCACCTGCTGCCACCGGCCAACCATTGCCACCTGTCGCCACTGATCAACCACCATTGCCCAACCACAGCAGTCGCCCGCCACCGATCGCCGCCTGCCGGCTACCCACCACCGGCCGACCACCGCGGCCCGTCGACCACTACTCATTGCCCACCGCCAACACCAATAAGGAAGAATAAGAAAAGAAAAAAATCTTAACAAATTAAAAGAAATTCTATATTACAAAAAAATTTGTGAATCGTACCAAACACATTTCTATTCTTTTTCCATTCTGAAAATAGAAATTTTGTGTAGCTACCAAACACGTTCTTTTACCGAGAAATTGTTTCGGGGAATAGAAATAGGAAAAAGACTGTTTCTAAAAAGAAATTGCTCCTTGGATCAGAAGAGTTACTAAACGGATTCTAAATGGATGGAAGTAATGGAAGGACTCGATTGCACCAATTTGACAAGTTTTAAGACTTGATTGCTTTTTTTGTAAGTTTAAAGACTCGATTGCACTTTCATGACAAATTTTAGGACTTCAAATGCACGTATGCCAAAATAAAATACAAGCATAGGCCAATGGGAAAATGCTTAATCAAAGAGTGGGCTCGTGTCGTGCTTCTAATGTTGGAAGATATTCCATCGTAATTTTTCGTCTTTCCTCAAAGTGACAATCCTACTCTATTTAATACTCAAAAAGATATTAAGATAAACTATAAAATTAAGTACACGATGGAAAATGTGATACAAGCGAAGGCCAGTGGCAAAACGCTTACCGAAAGAGTTAGCTCTTTTTGCGTCTCCTAATTTGGAAGATGTTGAGTTATCCTGTCCTCCCTGCAGAGATTGGGTTACCACCTAAATTGGAAAATCAGATAAAAACTGAATGAAATATAATGCGAACGTCCTAGATATGGGGAGGGAATATTGGAATTCTTAATTAGGAAGATCAAATGTCAATCGAAGAGAATTTTGTCAGTGGGTGAGTGAATGCGTGGCGAATATGGGGAGGGAATGTAGGGCGCGGGGGTCCCCATGTGCCGCCGTTGACGGTCTTCTCCTTCACCCAATCACTCTTTGTTTCGTTTCCCGTCCGGAGCAAATCCTCCATAATTCACCTTTTTTTTTTTGCCCTTTTCTTTCGTTTACATTAAAAATGACTGGACCATCGACACAGGCAAGCACACGAACATAAATGATCACGTGACTAATGTGTGAGGGTTAATGTGCACATGATAGTCAATATTAACAGACATCGATGATGCATGTTAATGGGGATTGCCAATCAATTGTTGACATACGATGACAAACGAAAGGACAACAAACCATCAATACTCTTTGGAGGCATGAAGAACATAGGAACATAGTTGTGAATTCAGGATCATAAGGAGACAAAACAATTGAGGATCGAAGAGCAATCGGCATGCATATTTTGCATATTATTTAGGACAATTGCTTGGAACCAGAGTTATAAAGCCATTATCATATGAAGTGACAAGATCATGAGACAATTACTGATGAACGATCACTAGGCAGTTACCAGTCACCACTTGGAACAAGGTCATGAGACAATTATAGTTTGGGAGCAAGATCTTGTGACGACCAAGGACAATTGGCACACCTTTATAAAGGAACAACTGTTTGGGAACAAAATCAAGAGATATAGGCACAAGACTTTCGGAAGTGTAAAAGCATGGAGGCAACCATCGGAAACCGTTCGAGAAGATTGCAACCGTTGGAAATCACTAAGGAGTTGTTACCATGCGCTATTATAAATGCTACTAGTCATCCACTAGGAAGCTCCCTGCACAAATCAAATAAATTTGCCATCTTTTTTGTATGCTATACTTTAATTCCTAGTTGTAGTTTCCAATTTCGCACCATCGATTAAATTCCAATTTTCAAGCCGGGTCATCAATTAAATTCCAGCATAGTTTGTTTGCATCCGGTTATCTTACCGAGTCTATATTTTCCAAGTCTTGTTGTCAATTTTATTTTATGGCACAGTTTGCGTCTGTACAATCCTGTTCTAATTGAAGTTGTTGGTTCTTTATTGCCTGTGATATTTCCTGTCCGAAGTTGATGCAGGACCCTGATTTTATTTAATTAAAAGCCGAAGAACGACATTCGGTGAAAGATACCTTATCATGAAAGAAATTCCAGCGAAACACTTTCCTACCCATAGATTGTTTCACTTTAGATGAAAATTTAGATATAAAAAATAATAAATTATATTGTAATTTTTTAAAGGGTCATTGTTTCATATAAGATGGTTATAATAGTTGCAACAATTGATTAAGGGACGAAAAGTTTTGAAAATAAAAGATGCTTCAGATATAAATTGGGATAAGTACACTATAAGTCATAAAACTTGGTATCTTTGCCAATTCTGACACGTGACTTGGATTGACCATGCTCATCACCTAATAATCTTAACATGACCATGCCTCCTAAGGTTGTGTTTGGTCACTTGAATATGGATTGAGATAGGACATGATAGGATAAGTTGGGATACATCTTTCGGATTGTAAAAAGTCATTTCCCATGTTTGGTGCAATCAAAGATAGGATTCAAAATCTTTCAAAATTTTACTTGCTCAAAGAGGTGATACTTGTTATGACTAAAACTATCCCCTAAAAGAGAATGAATAGGTGATGGTACGGAATTAAAAGAATTTAGAGAAATATTGCAGCAAAACATTACTGGTGATGTAAGATGATGGTCAGATCTTATTAGCGTGCAATTATATCACAATAATTAAGGAGAGTAAATGATAGAAAATTGCACACAAAAGATTATAGTGGTTCGGTTTTTGTAAACCTACGTCTACCGGCTTATTGGCTAGATTTCAGTAAGAAGAACCAATAAAAGGTTACAAGATCTAAGCTAAATAAACTCAAGCTCGTGTGTATCACTTCTCACATACTCTTGACCTCTAAATGAATACACAATTATACTCACAAAGACGAATAAATTTGATCACAGAACACTCTTCAAACTTTGGAATTGAAAGTTTCGATTCTCTCGAAAATGATAGTTATATCTCCTCTTATACTCTTCCTAGTCCAAGATAACCATTGGACATATCTTAGGAGGATTATCCAGCCAATCTACCCATTTGGCCTGGATCTAGTCAAGAAGATCTTATTGCTTCAAGATCGTCAAGGATGAGGCTTCTCTTATATTCCACGGCCCATATAGCAGTTTGGGTTTCCAGAAGTTGAGTGCCTTCACTTAGAAAGAATGAAATGTCTCAAGAATATCATTCTACTAAGGTTGAATCTCTGATAGATAATTTGAAGACTTTCCTTTTTAGAACATCTTATAAATAAAGCAGGAATCCAACCGATCGCAATTAGCCATTGCACAAGAATATTATCTGATTCCTAGCCATTTGACAGAACATATATGGAATAAAATAATTAAGCCATGACTCTAGTTCTGATTAATATCATCTAATCATATTCCATTAGACTTTACATCTGAAAAATACTTATCATCAAAATCAAAGTCTTTACTAGTTTTGTCAATCTTCAAAATCTCTTAGGGAATGTCTTCTCAACAATACTTTCCAAATCTAGGGTAGAATCTTACTGAAGTAATCTCGGACGGTTGAGACTACATCATTTTGAGCGATCATTATTTTGGCTAGAGCCCCTCCTCCTCCTCCTCCTCCTCCTCCTTTAAATCTTTCAATTGTCAGTACAAAGTCTCAAATTTGAGTAGAGAACAGGATTGAACTTCAAAACATCAGGACAAAATCAAATGAGCACTGTTCACTGTTCAGGACCAACATACGAACGCCCAAAACTTCATGCGTTTTATTTTTTTCTTCTTTTTCAAAAATGATTTTTCGGGTCAATCCATTGATTTCGGCCATTCATCAGCGAAAGTCGTTTCAGTTCAACAATCGTTGGAGGACAATTGGCTGGACGGCTATGATGATCGGCATTGGTCGAAGACGATGACGATTGCATGGTGGTTGGGAGAGATAGGTTGTTGTGGCGGTGGTCCTTATGCGGTGGTTGGCAAAGCCGAACTCCATCACTCCATTGTTGAAAGGAAATTTTTATGTTTTTTCTATAACTTTTTTTTTTATCAAATCTGGGTCTTTCCCACCCCTAGCCTGGATTTCTTATCCGACATTTTATTTGGATTTATCCAGTCCAGAAAATGTCACCAAACACTCAATAGGATATTTTGTTATTCTATCCAACTTCAAATCCACACTACTAAATGCAGCCTAAAAGGACATCACAAGTCAAATATATCTGGAAGTGCATCAATGTGCTCTGCTAACAGAGTGAGCAACAATGACTATTAGGCTGATACTTACCACTGCATAATCAACAAAAGATCGCAAACATTTCGGTCCATATATGCAGCATATACCGACGACAACAAAGAGCTATTATGAACTTCGAATCGTGCAAAGATTTTCTATTAGTGTACGTCAGTAATGCTCCCGCAATAGTAGTCATGGTGCACACATCTTTCACACAGATTAGAGAGCTCTTCATCCATTGTTATGTCAGCTCTTTCAGCATTTGACGAATCTGCGGGGCCATTTCTGCCGGCTGCTGGACTTGGAGACAACAATGGCATACCCATGAGGGAAAAACCAGTTTTGGACATCCCAGAGAGACTCTTAACATGGCAACGGAGCTTTGTCAAGATTATGTCCAAATTGCTCCGCATAAATAGCTTCCCACCTACTGACCAAAAAAAATATATATATATATATATCTGGCCACCATAGGATTGCACCCATGCATTTGTCAGCATGGCCGTGACAACCCTCTGACCATAACCATCATTTCTTGAACCGTGCTTTGGAAGCTCAGCGCTCTCATCAGAGATGGCCAAGGCAGAAGATGTCTCTATGAGCTCGTTCCTGTTAAGATATGAAATCTTTTCTGATATTATTATTATTATTTTTTTTGTGAATGATTTTTCATATCACTAAATTTACAGATTGTACGCGTTTATACAGAGAAGAAAAAATACAATCTTTGACAGAGCAACAATCATGGAATGCAACGGTATGCTAATATGAAAATAAAAAAGATATAAAAAAGATTTCATATTCAAAAAATAATATCATAAGAGATTTCATATCTTAACAGTTCCGACTTTGATCGAGTGAGAGGGGAGGCATCCAAAGAAATCAACTCGATGGCTTGTTTGCAGAGGTGGGGGTTTGGGTTGGCTAATTCTTGGAAACTCTGTTCTTGGAGTGAATGCAGTTAAATTTTGTTGAAAAATGTGAATGTGCGAAGAAACATGATTTTGATATCGTGGTATTTTTCGGTTTGAACGTATGCAAGTGTATGTGTGTAGGTAGTAATAAAATAATAAACTCAGGGTGTATAATCATGAAAAAACAGAGCCAAGAAAGTGGACAAGGAATGTCACGAGAACGTGGAAGTAGAACAATGGGCGAAGTCAGCGTCTGCAATTGAGAGGGATCAAAGAGGACGTGTCTTTATCCTTGATTTTGGGGAGAAGCTGAATTGGGCTTGCGCGTTCATTCATGCCAGCACAATAATTTGAGTATTTGGACTGGGGCGTCATGTAAAAGTGACGATTCATAAAACTGAAAGATAGCGACAAACAAAGTCAAATTGAATGGCATACGGTAAATTCACATTCCGAACCTATTCAAGTTTGCAAATGTCTTTTTTATACTTTGCAAATTGAACATTTCCTCGGACAGATACAACTCTCTTCTCCGCATTGGCTTGTTCTGGAATATAACTATGGCATTTCAATGTCAAGAAGTAGAACTAAGACGGTCAGCTCGCTTCATAGGTCCGCTCTCGGAAGAAACCCAGAAATCACCAGCAAAAAGAAATAGCAGAGGACCCATTACCAATTTCACCATCAAACAAATCCGAACATGTATTGGATGCGATTTGAACTGAAAAATTGAACAACCAGCGTTGAAACCCATTATCAAATCTCTACTTTATAATGCAGTTTAACAAGAAAGAACGCAGATATCCATACATACATACATCACAGAGAGACACCCGAATACTCTGCCTTAAGATCCCCGAATTATGTATTTTCTGTTGAGAATATCACCGCCTCTCTCTCTCTCCTGGAGCTCTCGAGATCTCTCTCTTCACTCGTCCAGATTTCTCTCTCTCTCCAGATAATTCCTCAGCCGCACTCTACGGTCAATTTTCAAAGAGAAGCCGCAATTGTTGACAAATGGGTCAACAAAATGCAATAAAATAATAGGAAGAAGAGATATTTGGTATGGGAAGTTGGTGAATGTGCCGACTTTGCCTCCTATAAATAGGAGCTCTTGCCCCTTGAGTGTGCGTGAGGTGGTGTGGAGTGCATGCGTGAGGTGTTTGTAGTGTAAGTGTAGAGAAATAAAGAGTGAGTGGGTGCGTGTGCAGGGGTCTTTGAGAGTGTGTTGTAGAGTGTGCTATGTACGCATATGAGTGTGAGAGGAATTGTGTAGAGTTGTCTGGATATTATACGTGCTATGAGAAAATATTATAATAGTGAAAGTTATATTTCGTGAGTTATATTTATATCACGTTTTCGTTAGATTCATCATTTTCAACCTTTTATTTGCGTTAATAATTAAACTCTCTGCCTTTTATGATTTGTGAAATCGGTGATTCGTCGGATCATTTCCTTTTTTAGCTATTACACCCAGTGTGGCACCGTTAAATTAGAGAAGTGGAGAAATTCTCTTAAATTATAACATTCAACTTGACGGACGGGGAGATAAGAGTAGGAAGAAACGTGGTTACATCAGGTCGGGAGGGGAGGACTAAAAGTTGACGGGAAACAGCACACGCATACATATATTTATATCACGAGAGACATCCAAACTTGTGCAGCAAGGATGTCGTCTTCATTATTTTCGTAGCCCTCAAGATCGGACCGCGCACGGATTCCTCTCCTGAGTTTACACAACCGACAGGTGAGTTTTACGGCGAAGTCGGTTAACTGTTGTCCTCGAAGAGATTTAAGAATAAACACGAGCACCGGCATTAACTGATGGATTGTTCTCAAAATCCTTAAATTCCTTGCGCGGACGGTAGAGAAGGACCTGGGACTTCATTGTCAAGGAGGCGGAGTCCTACTTTGTCGCGCAAGAACCACGCTCTTTCTCAGCCCAGTCCACCCCTTCTTTTGGACTCATTGACAGCGTCACGTCGCCCTTGCGACGGTGGTACTTGGAGAGTACCTCTTCGACCGAGGGTTCTCCGAAAGAGTAGAGCTCACCCTGGGGGGAGAACGTAATGACGGCGACGGGAGCGCCGGTGAGTGAGTTGAGAGCAGAGGCTTTCTTGAGGAGGCCATGGCTCCTCTTCAAAAACGTCACCTCGCACTTCCTTGGGTCGTCGATCCTGTCAGTTCCTTTTCGCCGGGAGTAAGCCATTTTCGGTGGGGAGAGAGAGAGAGTGAGTGTGGGGCCGGGGGCGTTTCTTTGTTTTCTTGGAGGATTTGGAGGGGGAGAGGAAGATGAACCTGCCTGCATGGTCCTCGAGTTTCTGAGAAAGAGAGAAGAGTGAATGGTTTGGAGGTAAGAAGAGGGTGCAGCTGCTGTGTGATGTTCGAACAAGCTCGAGGAGAGTGCCCGTTATTTATAGGTAGCCATGGGTTTCAAGCATGGTCATATCCCTGTAGTGCTGTTAGCAATCCTCCTAATTTGGAAGATGTCTGCTTGTCCTTTCCTTTATACTCTAATAAGAGTGATTCTAAAGTTAGACTTAAAAGAAAGAATGCGTTCTTGTGACTCTTCCTTAGTCTTGGACTCATGTGCCCTTGCATTAATTTAAATCTAGCAAAGAAATCGCTTCAAATTACTAAATTCAATTTAACACAAGATTAGAGAAAAAAAATGACAATGAAGATATATAATGACACGATAGGAGGAGAGAGAGCATAGCTATTGACTATCATATTCCATTGATATCCCCCACGTCACCTTTCCACAATGACGTCTACCGGGGAGCTTAGTGGATTGACAAAATTTTTCGTTCAATATTTTAAAAAAGAATGTCAATCCATTTGTCTAAATTTAATTTATGAATATTTTCTTTTACTCTCTTCAAAAATTTGAAAATGGAAAAGCCTTTGAATAAACTATTCGAGCTGGACAAAAGTTTTGAAAATGAAAGACATGAAAAACACTTTAGATATAAATTCAGACAAGTATACCAAAAGTCATAAAATTTGGCAATCTTGACCATTTCTAACATGGGACTTGGATTGACCATACGCATCACATAATAATCTTAACATGGCTGAGGGCCTGTGTTCCCATCGGAAGGGAACACGGGATAGGGGAATAGGAAACAAACTGAGATCATTGGAAGGGAACGCAAGGTGAGGGATTTAATTAATAATCCCACGATTGTGTTCATTTTGAAAATTTTGAATGTGACAAATACAATTTCGAAGTCACGTTTACGCATTTCAGGTTTTTTTATTTTTTATTTTTTAGTATTTATGTGTGTTGTTTATGTCATACATCCGTAAGAATTTTCCTAATGTAGGCAACATTAATTGATATTATAATTTACCGTTTTACGGGATTAGTCTAATTAGGTGAGATATAATGTTTCTTAATTAGTTTAATATATGGTTAGCTAATGTGGGTCGAATTGAGCTCAGCCCATAATGAGAGAACCTAGTTGGAAACTTTATAAATAATACTCAAGTTTATCCTCTAACCCTAATATACACAATTATCCTCACATAAAGAGCATTTACAAAAACATTAAAGGTGATGGGCAGTCTCATTGCGCTAATGATACAGAGGGCAATAGAGGAAAAGCACTTGAGCTTCAGATCGTCGCGGTTTCGTATTAAGAACGATGGATTCTAAAACAAGTGCATTAATCTCTCTACTCGATTATATGTGCTCTTGCTTCCAGCTATGGAGATCTTGGGCTGTGCTTTCACGTCTAACATGTGGTATTAGAGCAACCATCACCTAGAACTCGAATGTATAGATTTTTCTCTCCTTTTTTTTTTGTGATTTTTTATGCAGCAAAAATGAATTTTGATCACATAAACGGAATAGGCTTGTCAAGACAAGCAAAATCATGGTAGGTGTGCCACCAAGGATGCCTCACGCACCCCTTCACGCGGCTATGCGCCCTCATATGCGACTACACGCAGGAGTTGCTAGCGCCTGCTTTGCACGCGCGATGCTGACGTCATCATGTCGTTAGCGACTGGAGACGTGAGTTTGACCCAACCCGACGTTGACCTTCAACTCGACCTGTTGACTTGACCTGGTTGACCATTAACTAACCCAATTGACTAGACCCGAGATCCCCATTGACCTGCCCGACTCGGTTATCCGTTGACTAGTCAAACCAATCGGATCGGACGTTGACTGGTCGAACCAGGCATTGACCAGTTGAACCAACAGTTAGACTAGTTTAGGCATGTGACGCGTGCGCTACACCTGCCGCACACTCCGGCTACATGTAAAGGGTCATCCGAGCTTCGATTTGGGCGTTCTTGGTACCTGTGTGCTCGTATGGAGATGTTCTACTTTGTGGTATATTTATTTCTTTTTATGAATGTGAAAATACATACGAAATCCTAAATACTTGTATTTTAAAGGTATTTTTGCATATTTTTATGTATTTTTCTATGATTTTATAAATACAGGTGCAAGCTCACATGTATATCATCACATAAATAATGTGTAGAGCATTGATTCATTGATAACACATATAAGGTTCAACATATATTAATAAACGCAACAATGTAATTAAATTGCATAATAGGGGCAAGTAAAGAGGATCACTCAATTTTGGAGGAAAAGGTATATCTCGTTTGAATTTAATCAATTTTGGAATAACACTCTCATTTTTCCTTGTAGATGACAAGTTGAGGAGCACGTCAAATTCTGATGGTGATAGTGGACCGACTAAGCTAGTTCTTTAGTTTATAATCAAAATTTATCGAGTCTCATTTTTCATTGCATAGAACCCTATTCATGCACGTTCTTTTATGGAGGGGCAAAAGCAAAAACGGAGCATATATCAAATCAAGGATGAACTTCCACCTTCGATTGATCATTTCCTGCATCCCTTCCCTTCAAATAGGGGCAATCCAAGAACTTTCGTTTCTATATACTTCTATCACGTCCCGAACCTCGAGCGCAAGCACATCCCTTGGTGGTCGACTAAATTGCAACGTTCCCAGGACGCGACACCGATCCAATCGATTTGTGCGCATGCGAAAGCAAATTAAACAATCCTCAAACAACAAACAACACATGTGATAGAAATGAAGCACAATCAATTCACAAAAAACATTTTTCAAAAGTAAACCAGGTTAGCTATACAAAGTTATATACACAAGGTCTAGATCCCAAAAGAGCTACCCAGCTAACCCTACCTGGACCTAACCTACTTGAGATTCGGGTCTACTACGATATCGTCAGGGATGTCGATGTCTAATGGGTCAGCTACTGCGGTTGTGGGCTCTTCACCCTCGGGCAACTAATTCGCCGCGATATCTGCCAAAATATCGGCGTCGAACACGAGGTCAAGTATCTCCTCCAACTCGGCACCTTTGACAGGTCCATCAAAACCGTCCAATGGGCCCTCCCGAACCCCGTTAGGCTCATGGCGAAACCATGCCTTAAAGAGATGAGGTACCAATTGAGGTAGGCCCTTATCGACCCAGATAGTGGTCACTACAAGCTCATGGGTCCGAGTGGTCTTAAGGAGGGGAAAGACGGTACGCTCAGTCTCGGCTTCTCGCGGCCACCCAAAACGGACAGAGCGCACCTCCATCTAAGGACCTGTAAAATTTTAAACCACGATAGGGTGAGACGATGTCTCAGCAAATCCACATCCTAAACCCCGATTAGGAAGATAATTCACCTAGAGGCAGTTTACACACACATCATAGAAGACTTACCCGCTTAAGCACCTCCCTGCACGTTAGTACAGCTCATATATATATGCATACCACAAACATATTGAACAACTAGAACACTGAACATCAATAATCAAATATTCACAAGAGTCCCAATTATAAGGCCAAACCATTAGAACACGTCCCATTTCGTGCCATACAATTTTGTCCCATAATCAGGCACGGCTATTTCACTCATTCACACGTGTTCCAATTCTTATGACCCATCAATCCTATCCAACTCAACAGTCGGCAATCCTCCGACATAATCGGGCGTCGTCTCGCCCCATCAAGTACAGCAACATCTACCTCTAGACGGCATTCTTGAAGGAGCATCAGTCCGGCCTCTACCGCGATCCGGCATCCGTTGATGTGGGGCATTCCATATAGGAGCATCGCCCACCCGACTTTCATCGGGTGATGGGTTCTCATAGCGACCACACGCACATCCAATCTCGGCCAAGGACATCGTGCTTTGCACTCAAATGTCTCAATTCAAATAATGTGCTTGGCCTATTTTCGTTATATTAAAAATATCCGGTAAAATAATTGTGAATGGGTACACAATCAAATTGAACCAAAAAAAATGTAGTATCCTCTCTTTTAAAAATCCCACGATTTTATATAGTACTTAAATTATTTTTGGTGTCAAAGACCCGACACCCGGTATTTTTTAATTAAATACCAAAATTTCATGTTTTTTAAATAATAATTTTAAAATCATCGATCAAGCATCCAATTGCATAAATTAACAGTGCACAAACCAACTACACCATGACAATCAACACGAAATTCTAACGACCGGCTATCCTGGTATTATTTTCACTAATTAATAAATAATTAAATAAATTACAAAATATTTAAATTAAACCACTAAATTAAATTATCATAAGCTAATCTAACCACCTAGGTGCACAAATTAAATTATTCTACTAACTAACTAATTAAACTATCTAACTACATAACCACCTAGTTGAACTAACCAAATAGTCCTAACCAATCTAACTAAGCTAACTAAATCTCACTAATCCTAATTAGCCTAACTAATTCACCTTTAAATGTAATTAGCACCCTAATTAGAGATTAGGAGGTAAACTCACTAGTTTAATGAACCGACGAGTTCATGGTGACGGCGACGTGAAGGCAAGCAAGACTCGGGCTTACGGTGACGCCAAAAGAGGTTTGGAAGGGCCCAAAAATGGCCCACGAAGCTCACAGCCCAAGCTAAAGGTAATTTAGGGGGGAAGGGCATAAAGGTAATTTACGGGGGAATTTCCAAAACAAGAATCAAAATAAGAGTGATTGGGAGAAAAAGATAAAAACAAAAAACAAGACCCCGGTGGGACTAGATCATGGCTCGCAGGAAAGAAATTAAGACTGTAAACAACGCACATGAATACTAATGCAAAAATAAAATAAAATAAAATAAATACTCGAAATGCATAAAAGCATCTTTGAAGTTGTATTTGTTGGTTCAAAATGAACGCGATCGAGGAATTATCAATTAATTCCCTTACCACGCATTCCCTTCTGACGATGTCAGTTTGTTCGCTATTCCCTTATCCTGATGGGAATGCAAGCCCTTGGTCGTTTAAAGATTACTAGGTGCTGAGCATGGCCGATCCAAGTCACATGTTAGAAATGGCAAAGATTGCTAAGTTTTATGACTTATAGTGTACTTATCCCGTTTTTTTTTATCTAAAGTGTCTTTATTTTCAAAACTTATGGTCCTTTAATCAATTGTTGCAACAATCATAACTATCATATACCAAACACTGACCCTTCAAGAAATTACAATATAGCTTGTCTAAATTTTAATTTGTAGTAAAACAATTTGCAGGTAGAAATGTGTTTCGCTGGAATTTCTCCCACGAAGAGGTATTTTTCACCGAAAGTCGTTCTTCAGCATTTAATTAAATGAAACTAGGGTTTTGCATCAACTCCGGACATGAAATATTATGGGTAATAAGGAACCAACAACTTAGATTAGAACAAACAACTTAGATTAGAACAGGATTATACTGACGCAAACCGTGCTAAGATTTTATCGACGATAAGGCTTGGAAAATACAGACTTGATAATGTAACCGAATGCAAACAAACTATATCGAAATTTAATCAACGACACAACCTGAAAGCATAAAGATACTATGCCAAAATTTAATCGACAACGTAAAGCTAGAAACTAAAACTAGGAAAATAAAGGGGAGAAGTACACTATCAGTGCCATAAGTTGTGTACGACGCTCATTTTGGTGCCAAAAGTTTCCATTGGATCACTTAAGTGCCAAATATTTTAAAAAACGATCACTTTGGTGCCACCGCCGATTTGGTTGGCCGGAAATCCGACGTGGCAGTTTTTTATTAATTTTTGACATCGACGTGAATCGTCGGAGAATACAATCAGCATACAAAGAACAAAATGATGCCGTTTACCGTTTTCCCCCCAATAAGAAACCCTAAAATCCCCAATTTTGACTAGAATCGGAAGTTGAAAACCCTAAATCCCCAATTCGACCATTTTGAGTGCATACTTCGATTTTCTCCCAAAGTTATCAGCTTGCTCTTGCAAATGGAGGACAGAAGCTTCAGCAGTGGCTCACATTCCCATAAGAAAAGTGAATTAGATAGTGCGTGTTACTATTATTGTGGGTTACCGAGTCCAAGAAGAACATCTTGGACTCGGTTGAATCTCGGGAGAAGATTCCATGGGTGCGGCAAATATAGAGAAGGCTCGAAGTGCCAATATTTCAAATGGGTTGATAGGAAATTCTCTAATCGAGCGACAGAGGTGATATTGGAGTTACTTGAAGGTCGAAATCAACCTCCACCTACGTTAATGGACGAGTTGGAGGATGTCGATTCAATGCAAGCTCAAATGAAAGGGTTTAACATCTCTGGTGGACCATTTGAAGATGGAGGTTTCAAGGCTGAAAATTGAAAGAAACTTTTATCGAGCGTTGATGGTGTTCTTATTCTCTTGGGTAGTTTATTCAAATGTGAAGTGAGTAATGAGAAGAAATTTATATGTCTACCATAGTCGAAGACGTGGAATATGCACTTGTATTGGATTATTTATAGGTAAAATGTGTTTTTGGTTTGCTACAATTTTTGGACAGAGCAGAAGGTTTTGTTGTTGTAATCGATGATAGAAATGCAAGGTTGGACTTAGAATGCATTAGTTGTGAGCATTTAAAAGTTTTGTTATTTAGTTGTATATTGTCAATATTTGTTTTGGTTAGTTTTTGCTTCAAATATAATGATTTGCTGCATTTTTTATTTGGTAATGGTTTGCTGCATTTTTTTATTTGGTAGTGGTTTGCTGCATTTTTTTATTTGGTAATGGTTTGCTACATTTTTTATTTGGTAATGGTTTGCTGCATTTTTTATTTGGTAATGGTTTGCTAGTTTGCTCCAATTGCAAACCATGGTGAAATGGAATGTGCTTTTGGAATGCATTAGTTGTGAGCACTTAAAAGTTTATTGTTTAGTTGTGTATTGTCAATGTTTGTTTTGGTTAGTTTTTGTTTCACATATAATGGTTTGCTGCATAAATTTGGTATCTCTTTGCTGGTTTGCTGGTTTGCTAGTTTGCTGGTTTGCTGGTTTGCTGGTTTGCTGGTTTGCTGCAACTGCAAACCATGGCGAAATTAAGAGATGGTGGCAAATTCATGATTGATCATTTCACAGCCATAAGTTGTAAATAGGGATCTTTTGAGTGCCAAGTTTTTATAAAAGTGATCATTTAAGTGCCAGTCGCGATTACAAAGTGATCACTTGTGTTGCACAAGTTTTTAAAAAAAGAACATGTTAGTGCCAAACGTCATTTGACTTGCACCTTGTTCTTGCACCTTGTTCTTGTACCAGTTGGGTTGCTAGTGCATCTTCTTGCACCAGACCATACAAGTGTTGATGCAACAAGATGTACCAGCACCCAAAATGTTCTTACAGTAGCACACATAACCAGAACCTCACAAATTCAGTATAATCCACAACTTTAACTAGCAACAGCAACATTGCAGCAACAACAAAAATAAAATATACAGTATAACTAACTTGCTAGCATTCTAGCCGAAACCAACACAAGAGAAAATAGTCATTCCAGTACTTGCCATTAACATTGATTGATTGTTTACAAAATAAAAGAAAAACAGGTCTAACTTCACTCCCCAATCACTGAAAGTTTAACACCCTCTTAAAAAAAACCAATGGCAATATGCATGCAACAACTACCATCAATGATATAATATCTAGCACCCTCATAAAAAAAAAATGAAAAAAGACCATGTCCAGCACCATGTCCAGGCCTTACAACAATGTACTGTATTAGGATTATGACAAACTACAATGAATAATTAGACATTGACTCATTTTCATGATTTGTTGGCTCCCAAAATTTGCTGCTTCTGATAGGCTACATCATAAATTGGTATGGAGCAAGGTATGAGCTTTTTTTGTACCAATCATGTAGGTAATCATTTGGGTTTTATTGCTTCATTTGAATAGCAGAAATGGCATGGGCACAGGGAATTCCATTCAGTTGCCAGGCTCGGCATGAACACTTTCTTCTATCTAGGTTGACAACATACTTATCCTGATTTTGAATAATCTCATAGCCATTATCTCCATTTCAAACTGGATGGCAGAACCTACTAGCAGCAATGTTTGCATCCAATCTTTTCACAATCCTAGGGCCACAGTCTCTACTCCATTTTGTAGCCTCATCTCTTTGCCTATGTAGTCTAGTCAGAACCATAACTCGAATATCATCAAGCATGCTGATGATTGGTTTGCACTTGGCCTCTAAAATTCTGCCATTGAAAGCTTCACTGAGGTTGTTATCAATGATATCGCATTTGAACTCTTTGCTGAAAAAGGCTCGACACTAGTGCTTAGCTTCTGCTTGGAAGGGTACATCAAAACCTTCATTTGTCAGCTGCAATAATCCTTGTTTGGCTAATCTGAAATCAGCCATGTTCGTACTCTTTGCTATTTGCCAGAACTGCTTCTGCAGCCTATCTCCTTTGAAGTTCCTTGACCAGTTTGCATATATGTGCCTCACGCACATTCTATGCTCAGCATGTGGCATCAACTCAGCCAATGCAGGAATAAGTCCCTTCAAAAATTCAAACCAATAAATATAAGTCAGGAAAAATATGCAAGTGATTAATATTAAAAGGAAGTGAATTAATTGACAATGAAATTACCTTCTGTTGATCGCTCATGAATGCCCATCCTCCCCCATCGGTTATCTCAAGGTCAGCCATTAAATTTTTTAGGAACCAGGACCAAATATCCTTGTTCTCTATCTTCACCACCGCCCAAGCTATCGGGAACATTTGATTATTGGCAATTGGGTATCCATCCTGAAGATAGACCCAAAAAATGATTATGTATCTCAAACCAATATTTCCAATGGAAAGTTCTTTCTTTTGGACTAAAGGTGGCACCGTCCCTTTTCCAGAAGGCCATGGGTCGAATTTTCTAACCAATATTGTCAAGCGCAGCGATATACATTGATGACATCCTACTCTATGGCCCTTATGAGGAATCACACTGCCAACTTCTTGGGCAGTTTGCAGAAATTATGAAAAAAATATGGATTATGCTCTCTCAAAGGAAGATGAATATTGCCTAGACAGAAATTGAATTTCTTGGTATGCACCTTAACAAATGGACATACTATCTAGGGCTACACATTGCTCAGGAATTGTTGATTTTTCTTGAAGAGAACTTTACGACAAAGCAAGTTCAACAATTTCTTGGGATAATTAATTATCTCATAATTTTGTTCCAAACATTGCAAAACTGTTGATTCCACTACAATCAATGCTGAAGAAGAATCCCCCACCTTGGGGAAAATCTCAAACTAAAGCAGTTGCTAAACTTAAGGAGATCATGTAGACTCTTCCTCCATTATAAATCCCATCAACAGGAAAGAGAATTCTCCAAATTGACGCTAGTGATGAATATTAGGCAGCCATCTTGTTCGAAGAAATTGAGGGTAAGAGACATTTTTGTGCTTATAAAAGTGGAAAATTTTTCTAGGCTGAAATGCATTATCACTCCACTTTTAAAGAAATCTTGGTGGTGAAAAATGGAATAAAAAAGTTCGAATTCCATTTCATCGGCCATCACTTCCTGATAGAATTAGACATGGCATCTTTTCCTCATATGACCAAGTTCAAACAAAAACATATTCCAAATTCCCAACTTTTTCGATGGGCTGAATGGTTTTCAAAATACTCTTTTGAAACCAAACATATTGCCGAGAAGAAGAATGTGCTTGCTGATTTCTTGTCAAGACCAAAAGCACCAGCAGAAATCAACATGTACATCATGAGGCATGCTTTTCATACTCTTCATCACAAGGAAAAGTATAAGATTGAAAGAATACAAAATTGGCCAAGCTAGCGATACCCCCAGGAGATTGCTGAACAAGTCCAGAATGACAGCCTTACTGAAAATCTGGAAAACCTCATATGGCAATGCCACACAAAACTATTCAGATACAATGGAGGTTCAATTATTTATCCTTTTGGATTAAATTCGGACTATCTGTTCATACACCCTTTAATCTGGAAGGAAGAAGACTTCCCTGATTAATTATGATGGTTATTATGGTTCTTAACCAATAAGTACTTAATAGCTATTGAAATTCTTACTAGAAGATTCATTGCCAACGTCGAAACATCGAAAATGAGAGTGACAGAAATCTCATAGACTTCCTTAATTGGTTTTATCCTCCCACTCACTAGAAACAACTCTTACAGCAAGAATTGAGAACTATCTAGCCAAACCCTGAAGTCCACACCATTCTATTTTTCAAACGTCTATGGGCTTTTGTAAAAAAAAACAATGGTAGCATTACCGACGCTCCACAATTTATAGGTACCACATCCTATAAATCTCAACCACATCTTACAGAAGCTTGGATTTACAAATCCTTTCCAGGATCTCTTGGTTACTATGAACACCAGTACCGAGAACTTCAAAGAGTTTTGTGCCAAGAAAATAAAACTATTCCTAAAGATGTATGGAACTATAATGTACCCACTAGTTAAGTAGCACCGACACTGACATGCGACACGCGACACGACACGACACAACATGCCGACATGTCGTTTCTAAAAAAACAGAGAATTTCGACACGTTAAGACACGTTGTATATTAAATATATATTTTTATATATACATAATAAATTATCATTTTTATGATTATTTCAATCAAATTAATATGAATTAAATTCATAAATAAATAAATAAATAAATAAATAACCCTAGAATGAATATATACTAAAAACATTAATCTGCCATTTATTAATATCATTCATCATTTCAATTTGACAAATTCAACTATATTTCAATGATTAATAAAACTTGGAGAAAAAACAAGCGATCTATATTCTGGACTCGCATGTTCAATATGTTGGAAGAGGAGAAAAAAAACTTAAGGGGTGAATTGTGTATCACGGGAAATGGGAGTCGAAGAGAAGATAATATTAGGTTTTTCTTATTTTTCCATTTATTATTTTTATTATTATGTTTTATTTTTTTCACATAAATATTTTCCCCTCTCATTTATTGAATTTTTAAAATTGATCTCGATATTGGAATCACGTGTCGAAAATTCGTATGTCAGAATTCCGACTCGAGTGTCAGAAAGTGTCGAGAAATTTGACTAGGTGTCGGATTTTCCGACAAGTGTTGACCGAGTGTTCAAGAGTGTCCAAGAGTGTCGGAGAGTGTCGGACATGTGTCGAAGTGTCCGACACGACACGAAGGCTCTTGGAGAGTGTCGGTGCTTCATAGTCCACTACATGGGATCATTATAGTCTTGCACCAAAAGCCAAGGAAGCACTCGAAGAATTCAGACAAGCTGCATCATCACAGGAGCAAGAAATGACAGATACAGATGACCTTGCACAATCCTCTCAAGACCCTTATGCACAATGGGGAGGTCCTCTTTCTCAAGACCCCTATGATCAATGAGTTTTGTCCTTATCTCTAAGCATGGACACATCCTACTATGCTCAGCCATCCAATTGGCCTCAGCCAAACATTCTTGCCGACACTACAAGCTCCTCCAAGAATAAAAAGAAAGCATCCTCGTCAAACCAGATTCTCTCAGCAGATTCACTTGCAGGACTTGAGCAAAAATATGAAGAACATCTTCTGGCAATACACAGTTTTGATGACTCAGACTATGACTACAATGCTCGCGACGGACGAGATCAGTGATTGTAATAGATCACTATAGGAGGTCACTATAGCGTTATTGTAGTAGTAGGCTAGGAAAATCACTGTTTACTGTCACTGCTCATATCACCAAAATAATTCCCTACTGGAAGTTTCCGGAGCCTTTGTTTGTTTCAGGACCCGTGAGCATGGTCCTTGTTTGTGTGTGACATCTTATTGTCTATAAAAGGTAAGGAGAATGTAATGTGTTGGGCAGAGTTCCTTGAAGTAAAGTGAATGTTTTGTGAAAACTCTCTCCATGGCTTTCTAAACTTCTCTTTTTTTCCAGCCTAGTAGGATTCTTTGAGAAACGCAGCTCAGATAGTTAAAAAAATGTTACCATCTCGGCATCTCTAGGTGTCTCTAGACTCTGAACTATAGGTCAAATTGGTTTTCTGCTAAAGTCTATCCTTCAAGGGCTTGAACAGGAGAGGTTCGCCCACTGTGGAAATGCATAGCTGCAGAAAACTGACTCCGGCTTCCCTGATTCTAATACAGTTGTCACACAATCTTGCTCCCAAACAATTACTATCTCATGATCTTGTTCCAAGTGATGATTGGTAATTGCCTAGTGATCGCTCATCGGTAACTATCTCGTGATCTTGTCACTCCATATGATAATTGCTTTATAACCTTGCTTCAAAGCAATTGTCTTAAATAATATGCAAAATAATATGCAAGCTAATTTCTCTTTGTTCCTGAATTGCTTTGTCTCCTTATGATCCTCAATTCAAAACTATGTTCCTGTGTTCTTCATGCCTCCAAAGAGTATTGATGGTTTGTTGTCCGTCACTCATTGATATCGATAGGTATCAATCATTCGCCATCATATGTCAACAATTGATTGGCAATCCCTGTCAATATACATCACCATTGTGTGTCAATACTGATTATTAATATCAGTACTAAACCCCATGGCCAACGGCAAGATGTCATGTGCACAATAATCCTCACACATTACTCACGTGATCATTTATGTTCATGTACTTGCCCGTGTCGAAAGTCCAGTTATTTTTAGTGTAAACAAAAGGTGTCACGACCCGAACTCCAGGCACATGCACATCCCTCAATGGTCGATGAAAGTTTGCAACATCCCAGGAACTGTTGCCGACCCATTTATTATTTTATGCATGCGGAAACGTAAGACAATCTCCATACAACAAAGCAGTTGGATAGAAACATAGGATAATATTTTTCTTACAAGCCACACCTACAATACCAAAGTACTTATGTGTATATATACCAGTTTAACACCCCAAGATCCGATACAAAAAGGTGAAGCTATTTGGTTACCCACGAGCTAAGCTTCTATTTACAAGACTGGGGTTCACTACTACAATACCATAATTCTCGATCTCTCTAGGGTGAACTGTCACCCATCATCTAGCCTTGACGGAAGACCCGTCACCACTTGGGAGAAGATAGCGAGAAACCTACACTTCCCTTCCTGCAGACCCCTGTACACGACCTGGCCTTCCTCCGTCTAGGGACCTGAAAATTTTAGCCCACTAAAGGGTGAGATCACATCTCAGCGAGTTAATCCCCTAAATCCCGAGTAGGAGAAGGGTACGCTTCACATGCAATCTAGTCGCGTTTCTAATAATTCTTTTAATACCAGCATGTTCCTGTATATTAGTGTCAATCAAAACATACTTAACAATATCAAGACCACATATCATGTAAATACTTTAACATGTATATATGTAAGGACATAAATACCAACATAAGTACACGGGCTCCCAATCACCAGACTAAACCGTTATGGCGCGTCCCATTCCACACCACACAGTTCCGTCTTTTAATTAGGTCCCTCGCTTTCACCCATTCATATGTCATAAATAATGCCAATGCACAGATAACAGTCTTCCGGCATAACCGGGCATCGTCTCGCACCATCGAGCACGACAACGTCTATATCTAAACAGCATTCCATATAGGAGCATCGGCCCAGCCTCCACTGCGACCGGCATCCGTTGACGTGGGGCATTCCCGAAGGAGCATCGTCCGGCCCAAAGGCTTGTGACGGAATCTCATGTCATGTATGCATTCACTCATCATCATCATAATTCAATGATCAATTGCATATTTCATTCAAAATCTCATGTCATGAATGCATTCACTCATCATCATAATTCAATGATCAATTGCATATTTCATTCGCAACCTCAATTAAGCAAATCTCCAGCAAGAAACATCTCAAAACAGTTATAAACTTCCACTGACCGGAATTGGCAGAAACTGCCCAATTGCGCACTTTCAAGTTCAAGACCAGAAACCAATTCATATGAGTTCAAAAAATTCTCAAACTTGAACACGTGCTAAAGGACATGTAAAATTTTTTTTTCATGAAGACACCGAGGCCCAGATCCCTCTGGATTCGGCCCAGTAATTCACTCAATCCAGCACTAAAATCGGGTCAGTTTCCAGCGGTTCTGTTTTCCGAAATCAACTTGGTTCGGGTTCCAAAACAGGTCCATTTGGTCTGAAATTCGAGTATGTTCAACTAGAAGATGTAACAAACAACTTTCGTGAAGAACTCATTTTTAAAATCGAACCCGAAGGGTTAGTAACAAACCACAGAATCCTTACAGGTCGCAAATTCCAGTGCAGTTCGAGTTTCTGTTTAAAGACAACGAAGCCAAAATCATTTTCCTTTAAATCCCCAAAAATCCTGAGAAAAATATATGTTATACTTGAAGATGTGTAAAAAGTTTCTTCAGAAGGAAATTTCTTCAAAACCGCAACACATATCAGTCTACAAAAATCTCAAATCGCACACGTCCAGAAAACAGTTTCAAGAAACAGCCCGTCTTTGGCCGAATCATCCTCTACGGTTCTTATCTTGTCCTTTAAACCACAACTAAGCCGTTCTATGGCTAATCTAACATTTCTATCTAACACCCAACCATATGTAATATCATCTACACCTTTCTTACTTGGATGAATTCCTAAATAGAGGCACACAACCCCTATTCCAGATTTAGGAAAACAACTCACCTATTTGGAACTAACGGCGGCTCTTGCTTGTGGCTGGACGGCAGCACCTAGACAAGCCTTGAGTCTCTTGATGTTGAGTTGAAGCCCGGAACAGCAGCTGGGGTTGCCGTTGGGCGACCACAACAGCAGCACAGAGAGTCACGAATTTTTTTTTGTAGAGGGAGGAAAACATGAAGCTTGGCTGGCTGGACGTTCCTCTTAGTCGCTGGTTTGTCGTCCAAGAGGGGGCAGGAACGGGGATTGCACATTTAAAGAAGAAGAAAACAACAGCTTGCACGGTTGAAAAAGAAAAGCGAAAAAGAATAAAATAAAAGAAAGAAAGGAAAAAAAGGTGGAAGTAGCCGACGTGCTGTGAAATCCATCGGACGTCCACGCGCAGGTAAAGAATAGGGAAAGAGGGAGGAAAATGCTTGGAAGTTCCCACTGAAGTTTTCACCAGCTTTTGGGCCTATTTTTCCATGGAATTTTGCTCACCCATCACCATAATATGTCCCACAACTTTTCCCAAAGTTATCTCCACCAAATGACATGGAAATTGAGGTGAAACTTGGCCAAAGGCCTTCCTACGAATTTCCTTACTTGAAGAGACTTATCCTCATTTCCTTTTTACCAATTTACCACTTGAGTTAATAGGATCAAGTCCCCTATTAGTCACTTATAAATCTTCTCTAATTGTTCCATACTAAAGGTCCTAAAATCCTTTTTAATAAGTGGCATTTCCCTTGTTCTTTTAAATTTGCCGCTCTTGTATTTTTCTCAAATAATTCCCGTCATCAACAATTCTTGGAAAGATGTAACAACATTCCTAAAATTAATTGTGATACCTTAAAGTTCTCATTTTCTGAAATCGGCATCATTTCCTCGGTTAACTTCAGTCAAACGTGACTTTAACGCAACCTAAACCGTCGGGTAGTTTTTGGGAATTTTCGGTGCAATGGACTCGTGGTCGATTATCATCGAACCACAACATGCATCTTCGGCTCATTGGCGACTCTCGATTGTCGTGGAAATCTCTAAGTTTCAATTACGAACACAGGGTATGAAAACGACATAAAAATCGGTTTAGTATCGATCGATGAGGATTTTGTAATTAGATGGAATCACCCATGCCTAATTATATATCTCATTGGAATTGATCTATTTCCAGTCTCTGATAGATTTTCGACTGTGCCGAAATGATCCTTGTAGACTAACACGGTCGAGTAATCGATTCTTGGTCGAATTCTCAAGCATGTTGCACTAAAATCACTTAATGACTTCCCCAACTAGTCTAGTTATCTCATGAGTGATCAGCTCAGATAATAGCACTAAAGACACGTTGATGAAAAGCCCGATTTATTCAATTGAAAACAGAAGTAAAAAATCAGACTGTCACAAAAGGAAAGGGGAAAAAAAGAATTATAGAGGACTTTCCCCGGACAGGAAACGAAACAAAGAGTGATTGGGTGAAGGAGAAGACTGTCAACGGCGGTACATGGGAACCTACACACTCCATATTTTCCTCCCCGTATTCACCACGCATTCACTCCCAAACTGGCAAAATTCTCTCCGATTGACATTTGACTCTTCCTAATTAAGAATTCAAATATTTCCTCTTTGCTATGCTTTCTACTGGAATCTCGTCTGTTCGATGGAATGGCGTCGTCTTTCGGCGTCGTTGTGGCGTCTTTCACTGGGCGCAACTCGGATGGCGCCGGGCCTCCACGGTCGCTTGTGCGCCATTTAGAACGTTCGCATTATATTTTATTCATTTTTTATCTGATTTTCCAAGTTAAGTGATGGCCCAATATATGTAGGTCGGAAAAGATTAACTTGACATCTTCCAAATTAGGAGACGCAAAAAGAGCCAACTCTTTTGGCGAGCGTTTTGCCACTGGCCTTTGCTTGTGTCCTTTTTAATCTCATGTGTCAGTATTTGATTTTATAGTTTGTCTCAACATATTTTTTAGCACTAAAGAGAGTAGGATTGTCACTTTGAGAAAAGAAGGTGACCGACCTGTCCATGGAGAGGAAAGGACAAAAATTGTGATGGAATATGTTCTAAAATAGGAAACACAACATGGGCCCACTCCTTGATTAAGCGTTTTCCATTGGCCTATGCTTGTCTTTTGCGGGTCGAAGTTCCAAAACTTGTCACAAAAATGTAATCGAATCTTAAAATTTACAAAAAATTTAAATAAGTCTTAAAACTTATCAAATTAATCATTTAGAATAATGCAAAATGCTGACATTATTTTTTTAATATTTACTCTCTCGCATGTCAATGATGTGGCTAAAACATGAAACATAAAACTAAAATGACGTTGTTTTGGGTTAAATTTTAATTTTATCAACCAAAATCTTAATTAAGCAAAATGAAAGAAATATTAAAAAACACAACCCCCCCAAAAAAAAAAAAAAAAAAGCCGAAGCAAAGGCACCAGAAAGTGCCAGCGGAGGTTTGGCAAGGGCCAGCAAAGGTTGCAAGATCTAGGTGATTAGAGTATAAATGAAAGAGTTAAAAGAATGCAAAATTTGTCATGAGATTACATAAGTCTTAAATAAGAAAGATTTAAACTAATGCAAGGGCACATGAGTCCAAGACTAAGAAAGAGTTAAAAAGATTGCAATCTTTATATGGCAATTGCAAGAGAACTTACTACTAAATAACTCAAATGTTTCGGTCCACGTATGCAGCAAACATGTACCGACTAGACGGATACTTTCACATCAAAGTGCTTTGCTAACAGAGCGAGCAACAATGACTATTAAGCTAATACTTCCCAGCGCAAAATCAACAAAAATATCTCTGCAAATATTTCGGTCCATGTATGCAGCATATACCAACGATGACAAAGAGCTATTGTGAATTTCGAATCGTGCAAAGGTTGTCTATTAGTGTACGTCAATAATGCTCCCGCCATGGTAGTCATGGTGCACACATCCTTTCGCACAGATTAGAGAGCTCTTCATCTATTGTCATGTTAGCTCTTTCAGCATTTGACAAATCTGCGGAGCCATTTCTGCTGGCTGCTGTGTAAGTTTTCAGCAGCACCTTGGAGGCAGTCACTTTGACCACCCACTTCATAAAAATGAAGAAGCACAAGGGGAAAAAAAATCAGTTATGCAAGCCGAAATCAACATGAGCAGCAGAAGATTTAAAGCCGCCCATTCCCAAGTCAGGCCCATGCGATCGCTGCAACTGCAGCTCCTCCTAAGTTAACCGATCCCCATATCTCACTGTCTCCCTGCACCAACCAAAAATATAAGATTACAGGTCCAGACTTTTTGGTCCTAAACAATTATACCAGCTTACAGGTAGTTTGTACAAGACAGATTCAAAAAATTTCCACGGATTGCAGAAGACAGTTTCCAAAACTCATGCACTAACACAGCCTCTCTTTTTCTTTGACAAAAAGACCAGCACTTTGTTGGCAACTTGATAAGCTACATAGCCATAATTTGTGATTTCTATCATTCAAAAGGACGATTCACAAGTTGCAAGCTATTTTAAAGTCAGAATTAGTATGCTGCTATACTGGCATGTCTGTTCATTCCCGACCATCGCCAAGGGCATCTCTTCACAAACTATTCTAGGTTCTATGTTAGGAGAAAACATATTGGCAATAGCGCATCATTGATGATGTGGTGTCACATTGAATCACATATTCCCAATTGTCAAGTAATACTAAGAAATCGGCACACTTGATATCATCATTGCAGGAGATACTTTTTGACAATATTTGATGCAATCATACCTTACGCAAGTCATCCTAAAAGTTGCAGGTTTCGAGGCTATTCCCTAAATCTAGCCCAGGATCTTCCAGAAAATAGTATCACCCACTTAGAGTACCAAGAAGCATGCTTTACTTCTGATCATGTCACTGAGCGTTGTTTCGGATTATAGACAATGCACCTCGAAATAATGTATGGAAGATAGAAAGCTGTTTCATGTTTTGGGTCTGGAAACTGCAATCACTTATCTCAGAGTAAAGCATGGCATTTCTAGACCGCTTCACATTGTCAACAATCTGGCTTGGTATAAACCTAACGTAGACAAGACGTGACTGGTGGATTAACAAAATTATCGTTCATCTCAATAGTAGTTGCTCTATTTATACATACCAATCCTGGAATTCTCGAAGGGTCTATACTGAACATTCCATGACCCTGCAAAGTTTGAGATAATAATAATTTGCATTAACTACAAGCCCACAAAATGATGCTGCGTATAATTCCATAAATTCAGCTTACCTTCAACTGTGAACCCAAGAAAGCATGGTTCACCAAGTAGAAGATTGAAACGCCAAGAGCTCCAGCCATATACAACTTTAGTAAGAATTCCAGTTTAAAATTTCACCCAATCTAACCATATAACTGATTGAAAGCTACATAAGTAATTAGAGGAAAGTACAAAAAAAATTAAAAAAATAAAACAACCAAAGTAATGTATCTACTTATACTAAGCCACAAGACCACAAACAGTACAGTTCTACCAAACATATTTCAGAAAAAAAAAAGTCCGCATCGCAAAGATAAACAGAAGAGGAAGAAATCTCTCTCTCTCTCTCTCCCCAAAAAACTTGCCATCCTCCCATGAAAAATGCATAAAAGTTAGTCTTTCTATCATTAAAGTTTCATAATGAATATAAGCAGTTGTCCAGATCCAAATAAACACGAGCATTAAAAAGTCAGAGAAAATAAAACATTTTAAGGGAAGAAGGTATCTTTTCTGAAAGGAATAGAGTCATACATTGCACCCGAAAAAGTAAAGTCCAATCATGTTATAGATTATATGCTCCATGGTCATATGGCTGAAAGCAAAACCTATCAGTGTATGCAGACGACCACTCTTATTGTTGTCTAAGGAGATCTCCACCTGCGAATCACAGATTCGCTTGGATTGAGAAATGAAAATTTATAAGCACAGTCAGGTCT
The DNA here is from genome assembly GCA_016097605.1 of Eucalyptus guilfoylei. Taxonomy (NCBI): domain Eukaryota; kingdom Viridiplantae; phylum Streptophyta; class Magnoliopsida; order Myrtales; family Myrtaceae; genus Eucalyptus; species Eucalyptus guilfoylei. Next base: position 4,581,909 of record CM027861.1, read on the forward strand.
GGTATCAGTGGCGACTGTTAGTCCCAGGACAGAGATCTTGCAGTGAAGTTTTTTCATCATAAAACTACGATTTTCAATTTGCCATAGCATAAAATCAGCAACGTTCGCAGTTATCAGCCACAGAACCACATGGTCAACTGTTGGCCTTCTGAAACATGATTTCCAGCAGATGGGAAGACAAATTACCCTTGCAAATTGTGCTGTAGCTACGTGAATCTACAATCAAGTAAACTTGAATTATAACCAAGTGTTTCCACCAGATGGTCGTAGCCACAAACCCTAACTAAGGGAAGTCAATGAACGCTAATTCGTAAGACCACAGAAAGCAGCTTATATAGCACATCTCACCTTCAGTTAAGATTGTTGTGAGGGCTAATAGAAGAAACATATGAAGCATTCTGCCAAAGTGGCCAATAACTTAACTTTGTCATCGATAAGTTGCAGCAGACCAGGCGACGGCCACACCTGTGCATAAATAAAACCCTGCAACCACTGACAGCACTCTTGCAGCCGCTTCTTGAATTTCTATCTCCAGAAAATCAACAAAGCAGACCAAGAGGTGAATGACCTCACCGACTTTCATGACCACCTTCACAAATTTCTCATCTTCATTCGCAACTTCTCGCAAATTAGTCGGAGCTTGCGCCTCTTCATTTCTGGGTCTTCCTCAATCTTCGTCCTTGTCCACAAATCCCTGACGTAAAACCTCACGTCCTCATTACAACCCCCAAACCTGGACTTGGAGACAAAAAGGGCATACCCATGAGGGAAAAAGCCAGTTTTGGACATCCCAGAGGGACTCTGGACGTGGCAACGGAACTTTGTCAAGACCATGTCCAAATTGCTCTGCATAAAATAGCTTCACACCATAGGAATGCACCCATAGATTTCTCAGCAAGGCCGTGACACCCCCTGACCGTGACCATCATTTCTTGAACCTCGCGTGGAAGCCCAGCGCTCTCGTCAGGGACGGCCAATGCAGAAGATGTCTCAACGAGCTCCATCCAAATTAGTTGCTATTTCCCTGTGACGACTTTGATCGATCGAGAGGGGGAGGCGTGCAAAGAAATCAACTCAATGGCTTGTTTGCGGGTGGGGGTTTGGGTTGGCTGATTCCTGGAAACTCTGTTCTTGGAGTGAATGTATTTGAATATCCTCTGCTTCTTCTGCTTCTTCCCCCGTTTCTGGATCTACTAGTTGTTGCGGAAGAACAATGGGTGAAGTCAGTGTCTGCAATTTGAGAGGGATCGAAGAGGACAGACTTGATCCTCGGTTTTCGGAAGAAGCTGAATTGGAGCTTGTGTGTTCGTTCATGCCGGCACAAGAATTTGAGGATTTGGACAGGGGTGTCATGTAAAAGTGACGGTTCATAGATCTGTAAGACAGTGACAAACAGAGTCAAATTGAATGGCAAATCTATTTTCCGAACCTATTCAAGGTCGCAAATTTCCTTTTCATACTTCGCAAATTGAACATTCGCTTGGACAGATACTACTCTCTTTCTCCGCATTGGCTTGTTCTCGAACATATACAACACTCTTTCTCCACATTGGCTTGTTCTCGAACATATACAACACTCTTTCTCCGCATTGGCTTGTTCTCGAACATAAATATGGCATTCCAATGTCAGAAAGCAGAACTAACACAGATAAGAAAACGGACTTTCAGCTCATAGCAATTTTCTGCAGCAAGATAGCGACAAACAGTCATCTCTCCTCATTGGTTCAGTAACGAAAGCCCCCAGAAATCACGGGCAAAAAGAAAATGCAGAGGATACAGCACCACTTTCACCATTAAACAAATCCGAACATGCATCGGATACGATCTGAACTGGAAAATCGAACAACGAGCGTTGAAACCCATTGTCTCATCTCTCATTTAAAATACGGTTTCACAAAAAAGGAAAAAGAAAAACGGGTGATACATATACATACATCGCAGAGAGACACCCAAATATTGGAATGGAAGAAAAGTCGTCGGGCAACACACCCATAGCCGCCCGGATGGGAGCGCGTGTGGGGGGTTTGGACTCCACTCCCGAACATCTTTCGCCGGCGGCCGAGTCAGAAAAGCCCATTTCTCAGGTGGTTGCAGACTGGTCCAACGAAGGCCCAAAGAAAAAAGAAGTTTTTCCCTCTGGGCTCTTATCTCATTCGAGCCCTTTTCTATTGGCTCTTCGGAAGTTTCCTTAAAAGATGCCCGAATTTAGGTATTATTCAACCTTTTATTCGTGTTGATGATTAAATACTCGGCCTTTCACTATTTGTGAAATCGGTCGGATCAAATCTATATATATATATATATCACCAGCACACACACACATATATACTCGAATCTATATCACAGAGACACAGCCAAACTTTGAAGTCCAGCAAAGATGCCGTCGTAGGCATTATTTTCATTGCCCTAAGGATCGGACTCCCGCAGCAAAGTCCGGATATCGTTGTCCTTGACGAGTTCAGTAAGGTCGGCGAGAAGCTGCTCAAAAGCCTCGAGATTAAAGCACGAGTCGGCCACACCGTCCTTAGTGAAAGCCACAAATGAAGGATCACGACCAGCTCCTACTCCAGACTCACGACCAGCACCGGCATTAACCGATGGGTTGCTCTCAAAACCCTCGGACTTCTTGTGCAGGCGGACCAAAACGTCCAGGTACTTCATGATCAGGGAGGTACAGTCTTCCTTTGTCGCGCAAGAATCACACTCTTTCTTGGCCCAGTCTACCCCCTCTTTTGGACTCTTTGGCGGGAGTAACTTGGAGATTACCCCTTCGGTGGAGGGACTGCTGAAAAAGTGGAACTCACCCTTGGGGGAGACCACAATGACGGCGACGAGAGCGCCGGTGAGTGAGTGGAGAGCATCGGCTTTCTTCATGAGGCCGTCCCTTCTCTTCGAGAAGGTCACGTTGCACTTCTTCGGGTCGTCAATCTTGTCAGTTCCTTTTCGCCGGGTGCCAACCATTTTCGGTGTTGAGGGAGAGGGAGTGGAAGGGCTGGGGCGTTTCTTGGTTTTCTGAGAGAGAGAGAGAGGATGATGACCCTGTGTGCATGGTGCTCGAGTTTCTGAGAGAGAGAATGAAAGCCGAAAGTGACGGCTCACGACCAGCTCCAACTCCAGACATATGACCAGCACCGGCATTAACCGATGGGTTGTTCTCAAAATCCTTCAACTTCTTGAGCAGGTGGACCAAAACGTCCAGGTACTTCATGATCAGGGAGGTACAGTCTTCCTTTGTCGCGCAAGAATCACACACTTTCTTGGCCCGGTCCGCCCCTTCTGAGGAGGCACTGCCAAAAAAGTGGAACTTGCCCCTGGGGGAGACCGCAATGACGGCGACGAGAGCGCCAGTGAGTAAATGGAGAGCATCGGCTTTCTTCGTGAGGCCGTAGCTCCTCTTCGAGAACGTCAAGTCACACTTCTTCGGGTCGACGACCTTGTCAGTTCCTTTTCGCCGGGTGGGAACCATTTTCGGTGTTGAGGGAGAGGGAGTGGGAGGGCTGGGGCCTTTGTTGGTTTTCTCGAAGAGAGAGAGAGAGGATGATGACCCTGTCCACATGGTTCTCGAGTTTCTTCTTCTTCTTCTTCTTCTTCTTCTTCTTCTTCTTCTTCTTCTTCTTCTTCTTCTTCTTCTTCTTCTTCGAGAGTGAAGGGCTTGGAGGAAAGAAGAGGGTGAAGCTGCTTTGCGATGTTCGAACAAGCACAAGCGCGCTAATTTATAGGACAAAAAAAAACTATGGATTTAGACGTCATCGTCCACGTCAATGAGCAAGATGACGACTCCCATCTTTCGGACTTTTTCTTATTTAGGTGCCACTATCCTTCACGGTTAGTCAATAAATTCAGTAGGTGTTAAACATGAGCCAAAGGAAAGATTGAGACAAACTATAAAATCAAAATATGACGCATTACAAATGTTAAAATATCATCCCAGTTGGAGGAAAACCTGTCGAGCTAGAGAATTATCTACATCGGTCAAAATCGGTTTTGGTGGTGATAATTCTGGAGTTAGGACGTAAAAAAATTCGAGAAAATATGATAACATGCTAGGACAAGAGAGAGTGTGCAACTATCGACTTCTTATTCCAACTCATCCTAGCACCACCATGCCACCATCACAGAAACAGAGCATGCAATTCAAGCCCATACGATGAAGGATCAATTAATTGAAATATGCTACGACATCAATAACTAACATGTATGATGGGAAATAGAATACAAGGCAAGGAATGTTATGTCTCCTAATTTGGAAGATGGCAACTTATCCTTTTCTTTTCTACAAAAATGTCATCTCACCTCCCTTTTTTCTCAAGCATAATCATATCTCTATAGTGATGTTAGCGATCCTCTTAATTTGGAAGATGTCTGCTCATCCTTTTCTTTCTTAGTCTTTGACTCACGTACCCTTGCATTAGTTTAAATTTTTCTTATTTAGGACTAATGCTATATCATGACTAATTTTGTAATCTTTTGACTCTTTTCTTGAATATTATACCGGTGCAAAAGAGCAGCCACTTGTCTCTCGCTTTTTGATCAGCACAAATCATCAAATTCATAGGCAGATTCATCAAAACATAATCTTTCAACACACCAAGGGATTTTGGTGTGTCGTAAAAACTAAAGAGAACAAATCTGTTAACAGTACTGGAGGAGGGGAGATGGCATTGACCAAATTGATAAGAGCTGCTTAGGGTAATACACTAAATGACGTCTAAACAAAGAATTTTCGCAACGCATTTCAGGGTTTCTTCTTCTTCTTCTTTTATTCTTTTGTATTCTCTGGTACTCAGGCGTCACTATCCTTTTCTTTTATTTTCTTTTCTTCTCATTTATGCCACTTCATATTCCAACTCATCCCAACACCACCTTGCCACCATCACAGAAACAGAGCATGAAATTCGAGCCAATACGATGAAGGATCAATGCGGATTAATCGAAACATGCTACGACATCGATTACTAACATATATGATGGAAAAAAGAATACAAGGCAAGGCCAACAGGGGACTACAACGCTTTACGAAACAGTCGGCTCTTGTGGTGTCTCTTAATTAGGGAAAGATGACTCATCCTTTCCTACTGAAAGGTCGTTATCGTGTCCTGTAGTGCTGTTACCAGTTTTAATTTTGACTTAGGCAAAGATTTTCTTAGTCTTGGACTCATGTGCCCTTGCATTAGCTTAACTTTTTTCTTATTTAAGACTCTTTTCTTGATTATCATTTTGTTGCACAAGAGCAGCCGCTTGCCTCTTGCTTTTGGATCAGCACAAATCATCAAATTCATAGCCACATTAATCAAAACAATCTTTCCACACACTGAGGCTTTTTGGTGTGTTCTGGAAACTAAACAGCACGAATCTGTTAATGGTGCTAGGACCTCACTTTTTTTAATCTACACAACGTGGGAGATGGCATTGACCCACTTGATAAGAGCTGTCCAGGGTAAAATACTGAATGCTGGCTGAACAAAGAATTTTGCAACGCATTTCGAGGTTTTTTCTTCTTCCTCTTCTTTCGTTTTCTCTAGTACTAAGGGCCCGTTTGGTTGGACATTCCCAAGGGGCTTTGGGCCCCCAAAGCCCCTTGGGGGAAATTTTTGGTGTTTGGCAAAATTTTTGAAAGCTCCTTTGCCCAAATATGAGCATTCCGAAGGCTGAATGCTGAAAGCTGGGGAGGGCCGGCATTGAGCATTCGGCATTTGGGAAATGCAAAAATTACTGTTCATTCCTCTTCCACCTTCGTCTTCTTCTTCACGGCGTCTTCTTCTTCCCGGCGTCGTCCTCTTCTTCTTCCCCACCCATCGGGCTTCTTCGGCAACCGCCATCGCCGCCTGAGGGTCGCGCTTCCCCAGTGACCACCGCCTGGGGGTGGCGCGATCCGCGACCCAGGCGGCGTCGCCTGGGTCGCGCGGACCTTAGGCGGTGTCGCCTGGTTTGCGCACGCCAGGCTACGCCGCCTGAGGTCGCGAGGACCCAGGCGGCGTCGCCTGGTTCGCGTGGAACCAGGCGACGCCGCCCGGGTCCCCGCGACCTTAGGCCGCCAGATCTGGCCTCAGCGCCTCCAGGCACCTGAGGTCGCGCCCCCAGGAGGCCAAACGGCCAGATCTGGCCGCCGGAGTTGGCCGGCGGTTAGCCGACCGTCGGATTTGATTTTCAAATTTTTTTTAAAAATAAAATAAAAGCAAAAGCCCATTTGTAATGTAAAATTTGCCAAATGGTATTTATGCTAAAGTTACATTTCAATGTCATTTGAGATTACAAATTACCAAACGGTGTAGCATTTCGGAAAACCTCTTTATCTCAAGGATATTTGCATTCTCTTAAGGGCATTTTCCCAAAGCCGAACCAAACGGGCCCTAAGTCACTATCCTTTCTTTTTTCTTTTCTTCTTGTCTATGCTACTTTAGTCATTAATTTCCGTTGTTTATTATTCACTAGGTATTAAACATAAAGCCAAAGGAGATATTGAGATGACCTAATATATCACATCTACGATGCATCTCAAGAGTAAACTATCATCCAATTTGGAGGAAAACTTGTCAAGTTAGAGAATTGATCTATATCGGGAAAAGTGCCAAAAAAGTCCTAAACCTTTTGTATTTGTGCCAATTTAGTCATAAACCTTTTTTTTTGGTGCCAATTAAGTTCTAAATCTTTTTATGTTGTGCCAATTCAATCCTTTCCGAGCAATTTTGGCCGAATTTTGCTGATTGGACGCCGGTCGGTTGATGTGGCCTCATCGGCGCTGATGTGGACAACTTTTAACAATATTTTAATATATTTTAATATATTTTATTTTTTTCTTTTATTTTTTATTTTTTTCTTTTCCTCTTCTTCCTCCAATCGGTCGCCAATCGGCGACCGGCCAGAGGTGACGGCCGGCGGCGAGGGCGGCCTCACACTCGGCGGCGAGGCTCACCCATGGCTAGTGAGGGTAAGCCTCGCCCATGGCTTAGGGTTTGGCGAGGACAGTAAGGCGACGGCGTCGAGGGGTGGAGGGGACTGCAGGGAGCGACGGTCGTGACGGGGTAGTGACGGCGGGTCCTTCGTCCTCCAAATCTGACCCTTTCCCTTATCTCCCTAGGTTTGCTCGCCCTCGCCGGCCATGGGCGAGGCTCGACCCTCGCTAGATCCGGCGAGGGCGAGCCTCGTCATCGAGCGCGAGGCCGCCCTCGCAGCCATTGGCGAGGTGGCCGGCGAGGTTGACCTCGACCTCACCGGCCGTCGCCTCTGGCCGGTCGCCGAGGTCCGGCAATCGGCTGGAGGAAGAAGAGGAAATAAATAATAATAATAATAAATTTTAAAAATATTAAAATATTATTAAAATTTGTCCATGTCGGTGCCGATGAGGCCACGTCGGCTGACCGGCGTCCAGTCAGCAAAATCCGGCCAAAATTGGCCGGAAATGACTGAATTGGCACAACGTAAAAAGGTTTAGGACTTAATTGACACCGAAAAAAGGTTTAGGACTAAATTGGCACAAATGCAAAAGGTTTAGGACTTTTTTGGCACTTTTCCCCATCTATATCAGTCAAGGTTTGTGCTGGTGGTAATTCTCGAGTTGGAAGTTGAAAATTTTCGAACGATCCTGGTCTTCTGTCCTTTCAACTCGACCTATGGAGATCGTCAAGTTAGGTGCCTGAACTTGTCGCTCATGTTAATTAAATATTATTGCCTTTCATGATGTGCGGAATTGGTAATCTACTCAATCGATTCTTTTTGTACGCTCAATGGATTCTTTTTGTCATTAACACCCGACGTGGTTGTTAAAAAGTAAAGATCGTTTTCAATTATAATATTCAATTGAACAAAAGATAAGAAGAAGGAAAAAAAACAGTAACATGTTAGGACGAGAGAAAGAGAGAGGCTATTGGCCGTCATTCCAACTCATCCTAACATCACCTTGCCACCATCATAGAAACTGAGCATGAAGCCTATATGATGAAGAATCAATGTAACTTAATCGAAAGATGCAACATCGGTTACTAACAGTGTAATGGAAAATAAAACCGATATGTGCACAAAAAGTCTTAAAATTTATCATAAAAGTGCAATTGAATCCCAAAAATTTACAAAATGTGCAATCAAGTCCTAAAATTGTTGAATTGGTACAATTGCGTCCTTCCGCTAACTCCATTCATTTAGACTAACAAAAATTATTGATGTGGCTTTTTAAAATATTTTCTATATCGTACGTAACTTGTGTTGCGTTTTTATCTTGGAAGTGTTGAGGAAACTTCTATCGAGTTTTGAAGTTGACAAAACTTTCCTTCTCTTATTCTTACTCTTACTCTGAGAAATATTAGACTTCTGTGTTATATCGTGGAATGCTGTCAAAGTCTATTTTACGTCAGAAGTCTTTCCCACTCTAACGAAGATCCAGATTGAACCCAAGTTAAAAATAGAGATATAATCAGACTCAGGATTATTGATCTTTCAACAAGGATTCAGTACGAATAAGATATATCTGGCTTTCTAGCGAAAAATCTCACTTACATTTTCTAAATATATTGATGAAATCAATCACGAATCTGTGAAATCAATCTCGAAGACAAATTCCTTTTTGGGAAGCATCTACTTACTTGTCAGTTGAGACCTCATGGGTTAAATTACCCGACGCATGACTTGGAACTCGCAGCGATTATCTTCGCTCCAAAGATTTGGACACTACTTGTGTGGAGAAAGGTCCTAAATCTTTACAGACCATCAATCCTCAGGAGAATACCGGAAAATATTGTCATTTTCCTATAAAATGGGTGAAGCCAGTGTCTGCAATTTGAGAGGGATCAAAGAGGACGAGTCTTCATCCTTGATTTATGGAAGAAGCTGAATCGGGCTTGAGTGTTCATCAATGCCTGGACAAGAATTTGAGAATTTGGATTGGGGCGTCATGTAAAAGTGACAGTTCATAAAACCGTAAGACTGTGACAAAGACAGTGACCTATTCAAGTTTGCAAATTTCCTTTTCAGACTTTGCAAATTGAGCATTTCCTTGGACAGATACAACTCTCTTCTCCGCATTGGCTTGTTCTGGAACATAAATATGGCATTTCAATGTCAAGAAGCATAACTAAGACGGTCAGCTCGCTTCATTTGTCCGCTCTCGGAAGAAACCCAGAAATCACGAGCAGAAAGCAATAGCAGAGGGCCCATTACCAATTTCACCATCAAACAAATCCGAATATGTATTGGATGCGATCTGAACTGGAAAATTGAACCAACTAGCGTCGAAACCCATTATCTAATCACTACTTTACAATGCAGTTTAACAAGAAAGAACGCGGATATCCTTACATACATACATGACAGGGAGACCCAAATACTCTGCCTTAAGATCCCCGAATAACGTATTTTCAACCTTTTATCTGTGTTAATAATTGAATTCTCTGCCTTTCAAGATTCGTGAAATCGGTGATTCGTCGGATCGTTTCCTTTTTTAGCTATTAACACCCAGTGTGGCACCGTTAAAATTAGAAAAGTGGAGAAATCCACTTAAATTATAACATTCAACTTGACGGACGGGGAGAAAGAGTAGGAATAAAGGTGGTTACATCAGGTTGGGAGGGGAGGACTACCAGTTGACGGGAAACAGCACACGCATACATATACTCATACTTATAGCACGAGAGACATCCAAACTTTAGAGTGCAGCAAGGATGTCGTCGTCATTATTTTCGTAGCCCTCAAGATCAGACCGTGCCGGATTCTTCTCGTGAGCTTAGATAACCGACGGGTGAGTTTTATGGTGAAGTCCATTAACCGTTGTCCTGGAAGAGATTTAAGAATAAACACGAGCATCGGCATTAACTGATGGGTTGTTCTCAAAATCCTTAAACTCCTTGCGCGGACAGTAGAGAAGGGCCTGGGACTTCATTGTCAAGGAGGCGGAGTCGTCCTTTGTCGCGCAAGAATCACGCTCTTTCTCAGCCCAGTCCACCCCCTCTTTTGGACTCATTGACAGCGTCACGCCGCCCTTGCGATGGAGGTACTCGGAGAATACCTGTTCAACCGAGGGTTCTCCGAAAGAGCAGAGCTCACCCTGGGGGGAGAACGCAATGACGGCAACGGGAGCACCGGCGAGTGAGTTGAGAGCAGAGGCTTTCTTGATGAGGCCGTGGCTCCTCTTCAAGAACGTCACCTCGCACTTCTTCGGATCGTCGATCTTGTCAGTTCCTTTTCGCCGGGAGTGAGCCATTTTCGGTGGAGAGAGTGAGAGAGTGAGTGTGGGGCCGGGGGCGTCTCTTTGTTTTCCTGAAGGGTTTGGAGGGCGAGAGGAAGATGAACCTGTCTGCATGGTCCTCGAGTTTCTCTCTGAGAGAGAGAGAGAGAGAGAGAGAGAGAGAGTGAGTGAAGTGTTTGGAGGAAAGAAAGAAGGGGGGCAATTTTATGAAGCTCAAACAAGCTCGAGGGTGCCCAATTTATAGATAGCACTTCTGTCATCCGATAAGAAGATGACAACTAATTTTTCTATTCTGCGGAATAGAAAAGTAAGCGAGGAATAGATTTGGAACAGAAATAATAAATAGAAAAAAAATAATTTTTTGTTCTCAAGAATAATTTCTAAAAATAGGTTATTTTCTCTTTTCTTTTTCTTTTTTTCCTTCTTCCTCGCCAACTACCACCTCCCACTCTCGCTTGCCGCCGGCTAATCGTCGCTGCTCGCCGCCACCGATCAACCACTGCCACTCGACCACCACTGTTGCCCATTGTCGATTGCCCGCCGCCTGCCCATCACCGACCGCCAGTGCCAACCAACCATTGCCACTCATCGCCTGCCACCGCCGACGACACTGGTAAGGAAGAATAAGAAAAGAAAAAAATCTTAAAAAATTAAAAGAAAATTTATTTTTTGAATCGTACTAAATGCATTCCTTTCCATTTTCTATTCCGAGAATATAAATTTTGTATAATTATCAAACACATTCTTTTATTGGAATAGAAATAGAAAAAAAAAACTATTTCGAAAAGAAATTATTTTCCGGAACATAAGCGTACCAAATGGACTCTAAATGGACAGAAGTAATAGAAGGACTCGATTGCATTAATTTGATAAATTTTAAGACTTGATTGCTTTTTTTGTAAGTTTAAAGACTCGATTATACTTTCATGATAAATTTTAGGGTTTCAAACATACGTATCTTGAAATAAAATACAAGCATGGGCCAATGGGAAAATGCTTAATCAAAGAGTGGGCTCGTGCCGTGCTTCCAATGTTGAACGCTATTCCGTCGCAATTTCGTCTTTCCTCAAAGTGATGATCCTACTCTATTTAATACTCAAAAAGATATTGAGACAAACTATAAAATTAAGTACGCGATGGAAAATGTGATACAAGTGAAGCCCACTGGCAAAACGCTTACCGAAAGAGTTAGCTCTTTTTGCGTCTCCTAATTTGGAAGATGCTGAGTTAATCCTGTCCTCCCCACAGAGACTGGGCCACCACCTAACTTGGAAAATCAGATAAAAACTGAATAAAATATAATGCGAACGTCCTAGATGTGGGGAGGGAATATTGGAATTCTTAATTAAGAAGAATTTTGTCAGTGGGTGAGTGACTGCGTGGTGAATATGGGGAGGGAACGTAGGGCGTGTGGGTCCCCATGTGCCGCCGTTGACAGTCTTGTCTTTCACCCAATCACGCTTTGTTTCGTTTCCCGTCCGGGGAAAATCCTCCAAAATTCCCCTTTTTTTCCCTTTTCTTTTGTTTACACTAAAAATGACTGGACCATCGACACGGGCAAGCACTTGAACAAAAATGATCACGTGACTTATGTGTGAGGATTATTGTGCACATGATAATCAGTATTAACAGAAATCAATGATGCATGTTAATGGGGATTACCAATCAGTTGTTGACTACGATGACAAACGATTGATAACTATGGGTATCAATAAGTGAAGGACAACAAACCATCAATACTCTTTGGAGGCACGAAGAACATAGGAACATAGTTGCGAATTCAGGATCATAAGGAGAGACAAAGCAATTGAGGATTGAAGAGCAATCGGCATGCATATTTTGCATATTATTTAGGACAATTGCTTGGAAGTAGAGTTATAAAGCAATTATCATATGGAGGGACAAGATCATGAGACAGTTGCCGATGAACGATCGCTAGGCAGTTACGAATCACCACTTGGAACAAGATCATGAAACAATTATTGTTTGGGAGCAAGATCTTGTGACGACCAAGGACAATTGGTGCACTTTTACAAAGGATCGACTGTTTGGGAACAACTTCAAGAGATATAGGCACAAGACTTTCGGAAGTGGAAGAGCATGGAGGCAACCATTGGAAATTGTTCGAGAAGATTGCAACCATTGGAAACCACTAAGGAGTTGTTACCATGCGACTATTATAAATGCTGCTAGTCATCCACTAGGAAGCCCCCGGCACAAATCAAATAAATTTACCATCTTTTTCGTATCTTTACTTTCCTACTCTATACTTTATTTCCTAGTTGTAGTTTCCAATTTCGCATTGCCGATTAAATTCCGACTCTTAAGTTGGGTCTCGATTAAATTTCGGCATAGTTTGTTTGCATCTGGTTACCTTACCAAGTCTGTATTTTCCAAGTCTTGTCATCGATTAAATTATGGCACAGTTTGCATCTATACAATCCCGTTCTAATTGAAGTTGTTGGTTCTTTATTGCCCATGATATTTCCTGTCTAGAGTTGACGCAAGACCTTGATTTCATTTAATTAAAAGCGGAAGAATGACATTTGGTGAAAGATACCTTATCATGAAAGAAATTCCAGCGAAACACTTTTCCATTCATAGATTGTTTCACTTTAGATAAAAATTTAGATATAAAAAATGACAAATTATGTTGTAATTTTTTAAAGGGTCATTGTTTCATATAAGATAGTTATAATAGTTGCAACAATTGATTAAAGGACCAAAAGTTTTGAAAATAAAAGATACTTCAGATATAAATTGGGATAAGTACACTATAAGTCATAGAACTTGGTATTGTTTGCCAATTCTGACACGTGACTTGGATTGACCATGCTCATCACCTAATAATCTTAAAATGACCATGCCTCCTAAGGCTATGTTTGGTCACTTGAATATAGATTGAGATAGAATATGATAGGATAAGTTGGGATACATCTTTCAGATTGTAAAAAAATCATTTCCCATGTTTGGTGCAATTGAAGATAGGATTCAAAATCTTTCAAAATTTCACTTGCTCAAAAAGATGATACTTGTTATGGCTAAATTTATCACCTAAAAGGGGATGAATAGGCGATTGTGCAGAATTAAAAGAATTTAAAGAAATATTGCAACGAAACACTACTGGTGATGTAAGATGATGGTCAGATCTTATCGGTGTGCAATTATATCACAACAATTAAAGAGAGTAAAGGATAGAAAATTATACACAAAAGATTATAATGGTTCAGTTTTTGTAAGCCTACGTCTACTGTCTCACACTACAACCTATTGGCTGAATTTCACTAAGAAAAACCAATAAGAGGTTACAATATTTGAGTTGAATAAACTCAAGCTCGTGTGTATCACTCCTCACATACTCTTGACCTTTAAATGATTACACAATTATGCTCACATAGGTGAATAGATTTGATCACAGAACATTCTTCAAACTTTGGAATTGAAAACTTCGATTCTCTTGAAGACGATTGTTCTCTCAATTTCGAGACCTCCTTATACTCTTCCTAGTCCAAGCTAATCGTTGGACATATCTCTAGGAGGATCATTCAGCCAATTTACCCAGGTCAAGAAGGTCTAAGTGCTTCAAGAGCGTCAAGGATGAGGATTCCCATATATTTTGCCACCCATATAGTAGTTTGGGTTTCCGAAAGTTGAGTGCCTTCACTTAGAAATAATGAAACGTCTCAAGAAGATCGTTCTACAAAGGTTGAATCTCCGATAGATAATTTGAAGACTTTCCTTTTTGGAACATCTTATAAATAAAGCAGGAAATCCGACCGATCTCAATTAGCCATTGCATGAGGATCTTCTTCCTAGCCATTTGACAAAATATATATGAAAGGAGATAATTAAGCCACAACTTTGATTCTAATTGATATCGTCTGATCATATCCCATCAGACTTTATATTTGAAAAATACTTATCGTCAGAATCAAGTCTTTACTCCAAATAAGTTTTGTCAACCTTCAAAATCTCTTAAGGAATGTCTTCTCAACAATACTTTCCAAATCTAGGGCATAATCTTATTGAAGTAATCTCGGACGGTTGAGACTATACCATTTTGAGCGATCACTATTTTGGCTGGAGCCCCTCCTCCTCCTTTAAATCTTCCAATTGTCAGTACAAAGTCTCAAATTTGAGTAGAGAACAAGATTGAACGTCAAAACATCATGACAAAATCAAATGAGCACTGTTTAGGACCAACATACAAACGCCCAAAACTTCATGCGTTTTGATTTTTTTCTTCTTCTTTTTCAAAAATGACTTTTTGGGCAATCCTTCGATTTTGGACATTCATCAACGATAGTCGTTTCGGTTCGACAATCGTTGGAGGACAATTGGTTGGATGGTTATGATGATCAGCACTGGTCGAAGATGATGACGATTGCATGGTGGTTGGGAGAGATAGGTTATTGTGGCGGTGGTCCTTACACGGTGGCTGGCAAAGCCAAACTCGATCACTCCATCGTTGAAAGGAAATTTTTATGTTTTTTTTTTTAGCTTTTTTTTTTTTTATCAAATCCGGGTCTATCCCACCCCTAGCCTGAATTTCTTATCCAACATTTTATTTGGGATTATGCGGTGCAGAAGATGTCACCAAACACTCAATAGGATATTTTGTTATTCTATTTAGTTTCAAATCCGCACTACTAAACGCAGCCTAAAAGGACATCACAAGTCAGATATATCTGGAAGTGCATCAATGTGCTCTGCTAACAGAGTGAGCAACAATCACTATTAGGCTGATAATTACCACTGCATAATCAACAAAATATCGCAAATATTTCGGTCCATGTATGCGGCATATACCGATGACAACAAAGAGCCATTGTGAACTTCGAATCGTGCAAAGATTGTCTTTTAGTGTACGTCAGTAATGCTCCTGCAATAGTAATCATGGTGCACACATCTTTCACGCAGATTAGAGAGCTCTTCATCCAATGTTACGTCAGCTCTTTCAGCATTTGGCGAATCTGCGGGACCATTTCTGCCGGCTGCTGTACAAGTTTTCAGCGGCACCGTGGAGGCAGTCACTTTGACCACCCACTTCATAAAAATGAAGAAGCGCAATGGGACAAAAAATCAGTTATGAAAACCGAAATCAACATGAGCAGCAACCACCCATTCCCGAGTCAGGCGCATTGCTGAAACTGCAGCTCCTCCGAAGTGAGCCGATCCCGATATCTCACTGTCTCCCTGCACCAACCAAAAATATAAGATTACAGGTCCAGGCTTTTTGGTCCAAAACAATTATACCAGCTTACAGGTAGTTTGTACAAGACAGATTCAGAAAATTTCCATGGATTGCAGAAGGCAGTTTCCGACACTCATACACTAACACGGCCTCTCTTTTTCTCTGAACAAAAGGCCAGCACTTTATTGGCAACTTGATAAGCTACATAGCCATAATTTGTGATTTCTACTGTTCAAAAGGACAATTCACAAGTTGCAAGAAATTTTGAAGTCAGAATTAGTATGCTGCTATACTAGCATGGCTGTTCATTCCCGACCATTGCCAAGGGCATCTCTTCACAAACTATTCTAAGTTCTAAGTGAGGAGAAAACATATTGGTAATACTGCATCATTGACGAGGTGGTGTCACACTGAATCACATATTCCCAATTGTCAATGCACACTTAATATCATCATTGCAGGAGATACTTTTTAACAATATTTGATGCAATCATACCTTATGCAAGTTATCCTAAAAGTTGCAGGTTTCAAGGCTATTCCCTAAATCTAGCCCAGGATATTCTCGAAAACAGTATCGCACACTTACAGCACCAAGAAGCATGCTTTACTTCTGATTATGTCAACAAGCTTTGTTGTGGATTATAGATAAGACACTTCGAAATAATGTATGAAAGATTGGAAGCGCTATTTCATGTTTTGGGTCTGGAAACTGCAATCGCCTATCTCAGAGTAAAGCACGTCGTTACTAGACCACTTCACATTATCGACAAACTAACATCCAAAGACTTCGCATAGTCTTACGTCGACAGGACTTGACTGGTGGAATTACATAATTATTGTTCATCTCGATAGTAGTTGCTCTATTTATACATACCAATCCTGGCATTCTCGAATGGTCTATCCTGAACATTCCTTGACCCTGCAAAGTTTGAGAAAATAATAATTCACATTAACTACAAGCCCACAAAATAATTCTGCACATATTTTCATAAATTCAGTTTACCTTCAACTGTGAACGCAAGAAAGCATGGTGCACCAAGTAGAATATTGAATCACCAAGAGCCCCAGCCATAGACAACTTAATAAGAATTCCAGTTTAAAATTTCAACCAATCGAACCGTACAAAGGTACATAAGTAATTAAGAAAAGTAAGAAAAATCAAACGACCATTAAAAATCTCTCTCTCTCTCTCTCTCTCTCTCTCTCTCTTCCTCCCTCCCTCCCTCCCCAAAAGACTTGCCATCGTTAAAGCTTCATAATGAATATAAGCAGCTGTTCAAATCCAAATAAACACGTGCATTAAAAAGTCAGAGAAAATAAAACATTTAAGGAAAGAAGGCATCTTGTCTAAAAGGGATTGAGTCATACGTTGTACCCGAAAAAGTAAAGTCCAATCATGGTATAGATTATATGCTCCATGGTCATATGGCTGAAAGAACAAGTTATCAGCGTATGCAGATGACCATTCTTATTGTTGTCAAAGAAGAGCTGCACCAGAGAATCACAGATTCCCTTGGTATCACTGAAGACTGTTAGTCCCAGGACAGAGATCTTATGGTGAAGTTTTTTCATCATAAAACTACAATCTGCAATCTTCCATAGCATAAAATCAGCAACATCTGCAGTTATCAGCCCCAGAACCACGTTGTAAACTGTTAGCCTTCCAAACCAAGGTACGAAGAAATCAACTCTGGCTTGTTCGCAGGTGGGAGTTTGGGTTGGCCGATTCTTGGAAACTCTGTTCTTGGAGTGAATGTATTTGAAATTTCTTCTGCTTCTTCTTCTTCTTCTCCCATTCCTGGATCTACTAGTCGTTGTGGCAGAAGAACAATGGGTGAAGTCAGTGTCTGCAATTTAAGATGGATCGAAGAGGACGAGACTATCTTTTAACTTTTGGAAGCAGCTGAATTGGGGCTTGTGTGTTTGTATATGGCAGCACAAGAATTTAAGGATTTGGACTGGGGTTTCATGCAAAAGTGACGGTACATAAAACTGTAGGACAAGGACAAACACGGTCAAATTGAATGGCAAATGGAAAATTCAAATTCCGAACCTATTCAAGGTTGCAAATTTTCCTTCTCAGACTTTGCGAACTAAACATTTCCTCGGGCATATATTGTTGGATGCAAATTGCGCAATCCCAAGTCTCCATGACAAGAACAAGAACATGCATAATTGAGTAGAAAAATTAACGCACCTGTTTTGGGATTCATCGTTCTTGAAGCGGAAGCGGAAAATCGATGTTCCATGTGCAAGTCCTTATCTTCTATTATCTTCCGTATCACTGGCTCAATGAGACGGCCCCCTCATTGTTTAGCGCTAGGTTAACGCTCCTTATGTGAGGATACATGTGAGAATTAGGGTTAGATGAGAGACTTGAGCACTATTTATAGAGTTTCCAACCAAGCCCTTTCATTACGAGCTAGGCTCAACTTGGCCCACACTAGCCAACCCCATATTAGACTAATTAAGAAACTTTCTATCTCACCTTAGACCAAACCCCGTAAAACGGTAAATTACAATGTCAATTAATGTAGCTCACATTATGAAAACTCTTACATTCTCTCACTTATCCTATATTAATTGAAATTGTACTGTATGTGCGCACTTTGGTCTAAAGATAATTCTTAATAGTCAATCATATCCCCTAAAGTTTCAAATACCGAATCATTGCGATAACTGCATGTATACACACATAGCCTTCCATGGTCACAAGTGCTTTCAACTTTATTGATATGGATTCAATATGATAGTGTGGTAAATGAATAACATCTCTCATAAAGAGATCTCATTTGTTAGTCACCATTATCTTACCTTAAGTGCCACAAAAAAACTTGTACCACTAAAAAATGTCTTTATGGTTCCAATGAACCCACATATGCCTTGTTGTTACGGTTAACTTTTCTTTAAGTATAACAAGACATATGCACAAAGCTAATAACTGGATGCCCCTTGCCTCCACTCAAGATTTATACAATATCTTGAGACTTTATCAATATGCAACATAATAACAACACATTCAAAAATATTTTATTGAATACAAAAGTTGATACATATCAAATCATTACTAAATGTAACGAATACAGATGTAAACTTTATCAGAGTAAAGCCAAAATAACTCCCATTTAATAATAGCATTTGATGATGCTCTTAAGCTCATATAAATGACATGCCATTCAAGAACAGAAGAGCGAAGTCATTTAGTTAGTGGATCTACAACTATATCATTTGTAAAAATATGTTATATTATAACGTCACCTTTCTGTACCATTCCTTTATGGTCAAAAATTTGATTGCCATATACTTAGACCCCTTGAGACTTCTGTAATTAATAAATAATACTACAAATTTGTTATCTTAATATAACCGTATGGATCTATCCATAAAATTAAAAACGGTCAACTCTTTCATGAAGTTCTGGAGCCTAATAGCCCAAGTAACAGCCTAAAAGAATGTTACTAACACTGCTTACATAGTAGAAGATGACATAGAACTTTATTCACTGCACTTCCTATTAACATAAATATGTATTATTTTATTGATCTCATGTCATCTTAACAGCTAGTAAAGTTTACATCGGAATACCCTACTAGCTGTAAGAATTGAACATGTTTGTAAATTAGCATACAATCCCTTGTCCTATTTGAGTACCTTAAAACTTTCTTGGCAGTAACCCAGTGATCGCGTCTTGGATTTGACTGATATCTGCCTAGAAATTCTGTCGCAAAGACGATATTTAGTTTAGTGCAAATTTGAGCATACATTATACTTTTAAGTGCATTGACACGAGGTACACCCTTTAACTAGATTTTCTCAATATCTAAATAAGGATAATGTGATAGATTCGGTCCATCACCTTTAATGACAGGAGCAATCATGGTCTATCACCCTTAATAACATAAGCAATTCCTAACTTGCAGTAACTTATGTTGAATATTTTCAATAAATGTCCTCTGAGATAAATCCTATATATATATATGGCGAGAACAATCCTTACAGACCTCAATGTAAAGGATAAAAGATGTCTCAAGGTCACTACTTTTAAACAAAATATCACATACATAAAGTATGAGAAAAATAAATTCCATCCCACTGACATTGCAGTATATTAAATTATTTTTCCCAATTGAACAAAATAGTAACACTATGAAACTTCAATAATATTGTTTGGAAACTTACTTAAGACCGTGAATAAAACTTTTAAGTCTACACACAAGTTTACTTGAATCATCTGCTGCAAAATCCTCTAATTGCACTATCTAGAATTTGTATCTATTTGGCGTAACTCCATATCAAAAATAAACTATTAATGCAACGTTCACTTTGAAAGAATCTTTAAAATACTATAAAGAAATAATTATTTCTTAACTATTTCTTAACTATTAACTATCCACCTCTCTTTCAGAGTGAAAACTTTAACTATCAGTTTAGCTTTAAATTCCACAATCTTTCTTTGAAATCCTTTTAGTTTTGTACGCCAATTTGCAACTAATAAACTTGTGATCTTTAGGCAAGTCAGTAAGTTTCCAAATACTATGATGTTTCATAAATTGCATATCGCTTTTTATGTCATCTAATCACATACTTGATTGAGGATAAGGAACAACATTTATATAAGTCGCTAAATCAACCATGTTGTAGATATTGTAGTCATGATCTCACAGATAGACTATATAGCTTAATGATACAACTGATCGTCTTGCCCTAACATCTCCTAATACAACCACTTCATTCTACACTTTAGAGGTTTGAGGAATTTCATCATAAATTATATTAAGAATAGTATATTGAACCTCAACAAGTTTAGTCTATAGTATAGGAGATTCCACAATTGTCTATATAGACAAAGACAAAAACACAGTAACCTTCCACAGTAACATATATCGTACTATTATCCTTGATAGTCTGAGAGTAACTATCATCTATAACTATGTGGAACTCTAGAAACTTTACTGTTTGTAATTCCATAATTCATGTACCTTCATTAGGGTCATAAAATCGATACTTCTTTGAACAATCTGAGTAAGATACAAAATAATTATGAGTGGATCTAAATTCCAACGTACTTAATATTGGTTTAGATAACCTCACTTCTGCATGACACCTCTAAATTTTAATTTGATTCAAGTAATTTATGTCCAATTCATAACTCAAAAGAAGTTTTTGAAACAACTTTGATAAGAAATATGTTTTGTATGTGAAAAGAGTTGCTTTCAAAATATTAACCCACAGAAGACCGGATAAATTAGTCTTACTCACCATACTCATCACACAACTTTGGTAAGAAATATGTTTTGTATGTGAAAAGAGTTGCTTTCAAAATATTAACTCACAGAAGACCGGATAAATTAGTCTTACTCACCATACTCATCACCATGTTTATTATAGTGCACTTATGCCTTTTGGCCAAATTTTTTTGTCAGGATTTTCAGGCATAGTAATTAAGTTACTACCCTAGAATTTACCAAGTATTTGACAAATGACCCTTTTAGCTATTTCGCATTGTCATACTTGCCAAAATACTCACTACCACTATTAAGCCTGACAACCTTTAAGACTAATTCTAACTTTTCTATTCTTTATCTCGGTCATTTTACTTCTACAATATTCTATATAAATCTTTAGATAATCGTTAAGAGTAGACAGAAAATTAACATTATCACATTTTCTACTCTTTCTTTAGACATATTTGAGATTATTCCTTAGACATAATACTTTTGGAAACAACATTTTTAACCTTATATGAGACGTATATATCATTAGGACTTAAACACAATCTTTGCAGATATGTCTCAATTTTGGTATTAGACAAGACATAATTTCAAGCCACTAAGACTTCCAACATCTTTTAGTAGTGTAGTCAGTTGATAAACCACTTTTCAAGTGTTTGTAAATGGAACGTTTCATGGACAGTAAGCAAATTCTATTACTATTTTCCCAAGCAGCAAATCATATGTCCATTATTTAAAATTTGAACTAGTAAAAATCTCAATAATAGTGGAGTTATTAATTACAGAAAATGTGACTAAAATAACAAGTAATGTATGTAATTAGTATCATGTAAGAAATGTGTAACTTGACGTACAAGTACACATCCAGAGAGTTACACGCAAAATCATATAATCACATTTGGACAGAATACATGACATGTAGTTGTACACTCCTCACATGATAACGGTTATGAGAATATATTCTAATCTTTATGAATTCATCACCTTTTGGCATATAAACCACTAGGATCAGTTACTCCTCCACCACACCATCATATATCTCTCTATGAACTAATACACAATCACCTCCTTTTAGAGTATGACTATGCTTTAGACTAGGAGACATCCCAATCAATATACGAGACCAATATTTCTCAAACCCAATCAAGTGTACCACTTTGGCAGTCACAATTCAATTGAAACCTTGGAACTCTCTCATATCGGGATATAAACTTTACTTCTCACATACACCATATACATGTGATTTTAACTTTAGTGATAGGGACAGTAAATCACTAAAATCACATACCATGCTAATTACATTGCTTTATTCATTAATAATATTGTTATTCATTAATAAAAATCAATCACACACACACACACACACACACACACACAAAGAACTTGAAAGACATATTTCAACGAGATCACCGATCACAGCAACACAAGAAATTTCTCATAATATAGAAGAAAGTATCTCGTGTGCATCCTGATTACAGATTACCAGAACAACATAAAAAGAATACTGATCTAGAGGATCTTTCACAAGTTAACATCAATAGCAATACAGGGTACTCCAGATTGACAAGCCTAACAGCTGATCAACTATTGCTTATGAGTTTCATAAGATGAATAATGTCTCTAAGGTTAACAGCTGATTTATTAGCCAATTTTAAGTAACAAATTATCATTGTAACCATTAACAAAAATGTTCAACTTGATAGACATTAACCTGTGACCAAATGAGTTTAGGAATATCATATAATAATTTAACTGACATGCATTACTCACATTCAGCAGATGTGTTAAGTAGTATAATCAGTTTGGTCACGAGTTCTTAAGACGTCCATCATTCAAAAGTTATTAGAAAGAAACAAAAATGCATCAAGATGCGTGTAAAGGAGTATGCTTGAGCAATAAAAGTTTCATAACATTTTACTATTTCTCATCACCTCAATACATAATTCAATTCTTATCCCATAATGGTTGTATCTCATTAAGCCTGTTTCGGTTCACAATAAAGTTTAACTTTTATTAATGAATCACACATTTATAATGTTTATGCGATAACATACCAGTAACCCAACGCCCGTATTTCCAAAATCACAGAAAATACAAGAAAAATATGTTAAAGTAGGCTAAAAATACATGTATTTAGGGTTTTGTATGTATTTTCACATCTATAAAACCATCAAACATGTAAAATGAATATACCACAACATAGAAGATGATCATACAAATCCAACACCACCAGCCACGCGCCGATCAGACGCTCCACGCGCTCGCACGTGCTGCCTGAGTGCACGGCGCGTGGGGCACACGCACGTACGTGAAGACCCCTCAAAAACCGATTCGACTGGTAGTAGTTCGACCGATCCCAACTCGATCGTCCGGTCAAGCCGTCCGATTTGACCGGTTGACCGGGTCGGGTCTAATCCTCAATCTGGTCGGGTTGGTCAACGGGTCACGAGTTGGGTCAACGAGTCAGCCGTTGACGTCAACATCTGTGTGTGGGAGCACGTGAGGCCGTGTGACCGCGCGTAGGGCGAGTCTCCGACGTCTTGGCGACGCATGGCCGTGCGTGGGGGCGCGTGGGGCCTCCCCAGGCGACGTGCTGCCCACGGTTTTGCTCGTCTCGACGAGTCCAATCCGAATTTGTAATTTAATTTGATTTTTATTGAACAAAAAATCACGAAAATCTCAAAATTAGGGCAGAAATTCCATGCATTCGAGTTCTAGGGTTATGGATGCTCTGATACCACATGTTGAATGCAAATCGCGCAATCCCAAGATCTCTATAACCAGAACAAAAACATGCATATTGAGTAAAAAGATTAATACACTTATTTTGGGATCTATCGTTCTTGAAGCGAAAGCGGAAAACTGATGTTCCATGCGCAAGTCCTTCTCTTTTATTGCCCTCTGTATTATTGGCTCAATGAGATGGCCCCTCACCCTTTAGCGCTAAGTTAATGCTCCTTATGTGAGGATATATGTGAGAATTAGGGTTAAAGGAGAGACTTGAGCACTATTTATAAAGTTTCCAACCAGGCCCTCTCATTAAAGGCCAAGCTCAACTCGGCCCACACTAGTCAGCCCCATATTAGACTAATTAAGCAATATTCTATCTCACTTTAGACCAAATCCCGTAAAACGGTAAATTACAATACCCACATCAGGAAAACTCTTTTTCTCCGCATTTCAAGTCTAGAGCATAATGAAGATGATGAGCCCGCTTCATTGGTCCGCTCACGGAAGAAACCCAAAAATCACGAGCAAAAAGGAAATAGCAGAGGAGCCATAACCAAATTCATCATCAAACAAATCTGAACATGTATTGGATACGATCTGACCGGAAAAACTGAACAACCAGCGTTGAAACCCATTATCCAATCTCTACTTTACGGTGCAGTTTAACAAGAACACAGATATCCATACATACATACATCATAGAGAGACACCCAAATCGTGGAGTGTGAAGAAATGCATCGGGATTATACTAACTGCCCTCAAGATCGGAGCGCATGGACTCCACTCCCGAGCTTCGGCCGCCGACCAACGACGGCCGAGTTCTCAGGCGAAGTTGAGAAATCGTCGCTGCCGCCATCGCCGCACCCGAAGAGACCAAAGAGGAATTCGTCGGGCATAGACCCATAGCCGTCAAGATGGGGGAGCGCGTGGGGGGTGGACTCCACTCCCAAACATCCATGGCCGGCGGCCGAGTCAGACTGTCAGAACTGGCGAGTTCATCAGGTCCCGCGGAACATCAGGTTGCTTTATCACCGAGTGCGTATGGATCTGTTCCTTCGAAATATTCAAGTTGTTCATGTCCCGGTTGGTTGCAGAGTGGTCCAACGAAGGCCCAATGAAAAAAGATGCTTTTCCCTCTGGGCTCTCATCTCATCAAAAAAGCCATTTCTCATGGGCTCTTCGGGTTTTTCCTTAAAACATCCCCGACTTAGGTAGTTTTCTGCTTCTTACTCGTGTGGATAATTAAGTACTCTGCCTTTCCCGATTTGTGAAATCGGCGATTCGTTGGATCAAATTCCCTCTTTTAGCCATTAACACCACGATGTGGCGCCGCACCGTCAAAATTAGAAAAAGTGGAGAGAAATCGGCTTAGTGCATTATAACATTCCACTTAACATGAAATGAGACAGAGTAGGAAAAAAAGGTGCTTTACAATCACTTTGGGAAGGGAGGACTAAAAGGTGACCAGAAACAGAACAGGCATACATAATACTCATATTTAGACATCCGATATTTCAAGTGTAGCAAGAATGTCGTCGTGATTATTTTCATAGCCCTCAAGATCGGAGCGCAAGGATTCCTCTCACAGCGACGTTCAGATATCGTTGTCCTAGGAGAATCTAATAAATCCGTTGGAATCCTCTCGCAACGTCAATTTCAGGTTGGCCGGCGAGGTCGAGCACATGTCACAATCATCACCGTCCATGGCAGAAGCCAAAAGTGAAGGATGAGAAGTTTCGCAATTCTTTTCCAAATCCTTACCGGCTCCAGCTCCGACTCTAGACGCAAGACCAGCAACGGCATTAGCCACTGGGTAGTTCCCCAAATCCTTCGACTTCTTGACTAGACGGCTGAGAAGGAGCTGGCACTTCATGGTTAAGGAGTCGCAGTGCTCCTTTGTCATGCCAGAATTACACCGTTGATGGACGTACTCGAAGTATACCTCGTCGACTGAGGGTGATCCGAAATAGTGGAGCTCGCTGTTGATGGCCTTGGTGGGCAACGCAATGACAGCGGTGGGAGCCCCGGTAAGTTTGTTGAGAGCAAAGGATTTCTTGATGAGGCCTTCGCTCCTCTTCTTGAACGTATCGCGGCAACTCCTCGGGTTCTGGATCTTGGCAATTCCTTTTCGCCGGGAGTTATCCATTTTCGGTGTAGGGGGAGAGAGAGCGACAGGGTTGGGGCGTTTATTGGTTACCTTCATTCTCTCTGTCTGCATGGCGCTCGAGTTCCTTTAAGGGAGAGAGTGAAGGGGTTGGAGGAAAGAAGAGGGTGGAGTGCGTAAACAAGCTCCAGGGTGTCCGATTTATAGGACTGATGCCATGGGCTCCGTCATCCAATAAACAGACAACTTCTCTCATCTTTAGTCAAAAATATATTGAAAACGCATGGCGATGTTCTTTTGAACATTTTTCTTATTTAGGTGCTACTATCCTTCACTGAATGAGCGTGTGTGCAGCTATCGACATCATATTCCAAATTATCCCAACACCCCTTCCCATCATTGCAGAAACTGAGCATGCAGTTCGAGCTGATACGATGAAGGATCAATGCAGATTAATCCAAAAAGGCTATGACATCGATTGCTAACATGTACAATGGAAAAAATTATACAAGGCAAGGCCATTAGGGGACTACAACGCTCAATGAAAGGAGTCAGCTCTTGTTGTGTCTCTTAATTTGGAAAAGGGCACCTTATCCTTTCCGTTCCTACAGAAAGCTCATCTCACCTCCTTTTTTTTTTCCTCAATCATAATCGTATCTCTATAAGGCTGTTAGAAGTCCTCTTAATTTGGAGGATGTCTGAATATACTTTCCTTTATACTCTAAGCATGCTGATTCTAAAGTTGGACTTAAGAATGATTGCATATGTTTTAACTCTTTCTTAGTCTTGGACTCACGTGCCCTTGCATTTGGCTCTTTCTTATTTAAGACTGATGCAGTCTCATGACAAATTTTGCATTCTTTTGACTCTCTTGTATTCTCTAGTACTCAGGTGTCACTATCCTTTTTCTATAGTGCTGATGGTTGGCACCTGGCAGCCTAATTAGGACTTAAAACGAAGATTCCATCCTTTTTGCTCTTAAATAGGAAAAAGGAGAGTCGATGGATGATACTCCTAAAACCAGGAAAGCAGACGAGAGCGACTCTTTCATTGATCTTCCTTCTTTACTCTCTCTCTCTCTCCATTTTAAGTCCTAATTAAGACTGCCAAAGCCAACCATCGGCACTATAGAAAATGACTATGTTGACGACTTTCAGCACGAAAGGACAAGTCAACTCTTCCAAATTAGGAGGCTTCGTTCCTTGCTAACGGCACTATACAGATACGATTCCATTCTTTTTACTCTTTGCAGATTCCGGAGATAACTTTGAAGCCACCAAACGCGGGAGAGAGAATTGGGTGGGCGGCGGGGGGTGGGCGGGAGAGAGAGAGAAAGAGAGAATGAGGGTGAGAACTTGGAGTTTTACGGGGAAACACGGGAGACAAGTCAACAAGTCATTATCTCTTTCAATCCATGATTTTTCCTTTCGAAACCTTTATCAAAAAGAGGAGAGTCCAGTGGCTTAAATTAGAGAAAAAAGAAGGAAGATCAATGAAAGGGTCGCTCTGTCTCGTTTCCTGGTTTTTGGAGTATCATCCATCGATTCTCCTTTATCCTATTTTAAGAGACAGATTTTTATACCTCCTTTTTTTCAAATCCTCGTTGGTGAGATCATAATGGCCACTGAATTGGAAACAAACCGAGATCCGCTCGAAAAGGAATCTCTGAGGGGAATGGAGGGTAATGGAAATTTCGAACGGGACAAAATACGACTTCGAAGCCGCTTTTACACATTTCGTGATTTTTTTTCTTTTTTGTATTTTCTAGTAGTCGGGCGTTCCTAATTAGTAATTACTATGCTATCATCCGATTTGGAGGGAAATTCGTTGAGCTAGAAAATTAATCTGAAACGAAAAAACTTCGTAATGTCTCACCCGTGGTTTGGGGAAAGCCATAGGTCAAATTCCCAAGCGAGGTTTGATTATGTCTTTGGCCAAAGAAAAAATGAGGTTTATCAAGCTATCCATTGATAAGTCTGGAAACAAATGCCCCAAGGTCCATCTTCCGTCACGCCTGAAGAGGGCGTCGAGCCCTTGATCGTGAAGTACGAGGCCATTTGCGACTGCGTGCGCAAGAAATTAAAGAATTTTCCATCGGTCATGGTCGATGTTGGTCGTAATTCTGGAGTTGGACGCAGAAAATTTTGGGGCCATTTCCCTGTGACGACTTATGATTGAGTGAGTGAGAGGGGGAGGCCTACGAAGAAATCAACTCCATGGCTTGTTAGCAGGTGGGGCTTTGGGTTGGCTGATTTCTGAAAACTCTCTTCTTCCCCTGTTTCTGAGATCTACTAGTTGTTGTGGAAGAACAATGGGTGAAGACAGTGTCTGCAATTTGAGAGGGATCAAAGAGGACGAGTCTTTATCCTTGATTTTTGGAAGAAGCTGAATCGAGCTTGCGTGTTCATTCATGTCGGCACAAGAATTTGAGTATTTGGACGTGGATGTCATGTAAAAGTGACGGTTCATAAAACTGTAAGACAACAACAGACACAGTCAAATTGAATGGCAGATGGTAAATTCACATTCCGAACCTATCCAAGGTCGCAAATTTCTTTTTCATACTTTGCAAATTGAGCATTCCCCTGGACAGATACAACTCTCTTTCTCTGCATTGGCCTCGTTCTAGAACATTAATATGGCATTTCAATGTCAAGAAGCAGAACTAGGACGGTACGGGGTAAGTACACTAGAAGTGCCAAAAGTTGTGTACGGCATTCAAAAGTTGTGTATGGCGCTCACTTTGGTATCAAAAGTTTATTTTGGATCACTTAAATACCAACAAATTTGAAAAACGATCATTTCAGTGCCAACACCGATCTAATTGGCCGGAAATCCAACGTGTCACTTTTTTATTAATTTTTGAAATTGATGTGGCTCGTTAGAAAGTACAGTCAGCATCCAAACAACAAAACGACACCGTTTAGCATCTTTCACCCAAGTAAGAACCCTAAATCCCCAAATGGGAAGAGAGAGAGAGAGAGAGAGAGAGAGAGAGAGAGAGAGAGAGGGAGAGAGAGAGAGAAGGCATGGGCTTCATCCTCGTCTTCTTCCCCGAAGAACAACACCAGCAGTGACACCAGCAGTGGTACCTTCGACCCCCCTTCTTCCTCCTTCTCCTCCTTTGCCCTCGCCTCCTACTCTTCCCACCACTTATTGCTTGAGCAACAACCTCAGCCTTTCCTCGCTCACCTGGTTGAACAACTACGATGGTGGCCGAGAGACGATGGCCGAGCGACGGCGGGTGAACGACAATGGCCAAGCGATGGCAGTCGGCGTTGGGCAAAGATTGAACAAAAACCCTAATTTTAGTCCCCATATGAGCTATACGGCATCATTTTTGTGAGGTTATCCACGTATGATAGCAAAATGACATCGTTTCTTAAAGAGGATGGAAAACGACGTCGTTTAAAAGCCACCACAACTTCTTATTTTTTTATATATAAAAGACATGTACTTAATTTGGCCGGAATCTCTCGCCGGTGACACCAAAGTAATCATTTTTTCTCCGATTTGGCACTTAAGTGATCCGATGGAAACTTTTAGCACAAAAGTGAGCACCGTACACAACTTTTAAGACTTCTAGTGTACTTCCCCACGGTCAACTTGCTCAACTTGCTTAATTGGTCGCTCTTAGGATCGGACCAATATTAACACCCCAGTGCATTACAAAAAAGTGGAGAAATCGTCTTATTACATTACCAACAGGATCGCATGTATATGTATAACCAGAGCGCGCACACACATATACTCGTATCTATATCACAGAGAGACACCCAAACTTTGACGTTCGGCAAAGATGCCGTCGTCGGCATTATTTTCATTGCCCTCAGCACCGGACTTCCGCAGCAAAGTCTGGATATCGTTGTCGTAGGCGAGTTCAGTAGGGCCAGTGAGAAGCCACTCAACAGCCTTGAGATCAGAGCACGTGGGGTTGGAATCCACTCCCAAACTTGCACCGCCGCCGCTGGCCGAGTCACTGCAATCAATAACGTTGGCATTATTTTCATAGCCCTCACGATCGGAGCACGAGGATTCCTCCAACAGCAAAGTCCGGATATCGGGGTCGTTGGCAAGTTCAGTAAGGTGGTCGAGACGCCACCCAATATCCTCTATATCGAAGCACATAGGATTGGAATCCATTCCCGAACTTTCACCGCTGGTGGCGGCCGAGTCAACAGGTGAGGTCAAGAAAATGTCGTGCTCAACACCAGCCACAAATGAAGGATGAGGAGTTTCGAATTTTTTTTCAAGTGAATCATTACCAGCACAGTCCTTAATCTGCAAATCCTTCAACTTCTTGCACAGACAGTTGAGAAGAACCTGGTACTTCATGATCGAGGAGGCGCAGTCCTCCTTTGTCATGCAAGAATCACACACTTTCTTGGCCCAGTCCAGCCACTCTTTTGAAATGATTTGCAGCTTCATGTCGCCCTCTTCGACTGAGGGTTTGCCAAAAGAGCGGACCTCGCCCTTGGAGGAGACCACAGTGACGGCGACGAGAGTGCCGGTGAGTGAGTGGAGAGCATCGGCTTTTTTAATGAGGCCGTCGCTTCTCTTCGAGAACGTCACGTCGCACTTCTTCGGGTCGTCAATCTTGTCAGTTCCTTTTCGCCGGGAGCAAACCAATTTCGGTGTTGAGGGAGAGGGAGTGGAAGGGCTGGGGCGTTTCTTGGTTTTCAGAGAGAGAGAAAGAGAGGACGATGACCCTGTGTGCATGGTGCTCGAGTTTCTGACGGAGAGACAGAAAGTGAAGGGCTTGGAGGAAAGAAGAGGGTGAAGCTGCTTTGCGATGTTCGAACAAGCTTGAGCGCGCCAATTTATAGGAATGCAACACGTCATCGTCCACGTCATTGAGCAAGACAACTTCTCTCATCTTAGTTAAAGAATATCGAAAACGCATCGGGATTTTCTTTTGAACTTTTTTCTTATCTAGGTGCCATTGCCCTTCACTGTATGTCATAAATTCACCGGGTGTTAAACATGAAGGTGGAGGAGATATCAACACAAACTATAAAATGAAAATACGACCCATTTCAAATGTAAAAAAAATATCATCCCAATTTGGTGGAAAACCTGTCGAACTAGAGAATTAATCTACAACGGTCTAGGTCGATGTTGGCGGTAGTAATTCTGGGGTTAGGATGTAAAAAAATTGAGGACGATTCTGGTTTTTTGTCCTTTCAGTTTGGTCTACGTGGATTGTCAAGTGAAGCAATTGCACTTTTCGCTCATGTTAGTTAGATGCTCTTGCCATTCACGATATGTGGAATCGGTAATTCACCTAGTCGATTCTTTTTATCATCTATACCTGATGCGGCAGTCAAAAGTAAAGAAATGGATTTAATATATATCTTAACTCATCCCAAAACCACCTTGCCGCCATCACAGAAATTGAGCATACAATTTGAGCCGATACGATGAAGAATCAATGCGGATTGATCGAAACATGCTACGACATTGATTACTAACATGCACGATGGAAAATATACAAGGCAAGGCCAATAGGGGACCACAACGCTCAATGAAAGGAGTCAGCTCCCGTTGGGTCTCCTAACTAGGAAAATCAAAATATGACTTGTCCTTTTCTTTCCTACATAAAGGTCGTCTCACCTCCTTTTTTTTCTCAAGCAAAATCATATCTCTATAGTGCTGTTAGCAAGCCTCACAATTTGGAAGATGTCCGCTTGTCCTTTCCATCATAATCCAATCATGGTGATTCTAAAGTCGGACTTAAAATAAAGATTGAATTCCATTTAACCATTTCTTAGTCTTGGACTAATGTGCCCTTGCATTAGTTTCAATCTTTCTTATTTAAGACTAATGCAATCTCGTGACAAATTATTTTGCATCCTTTTGTATCTTTTCTTGATTATTGTTTTGGTGCACAAGAGTAGCCACTTGCCTCTGGCTTTTGGATCAGCAGAAATCATCAAATTCATTGCCACATTCATCAAAACACAATCTTTCCACACACGAGGGCTTTTGGTCTGTCATAGAAACTAAAGAGCACCAAAGAGTAAAATATTGAGACAGCCTAATATATCACATCTACGATATATTTCAAGAGTGAAATATCATCCAATTTGAAGGAAAATTTGTCAAGCTAGAGAATTTATCTATATCGGTCAAGGTCTGCGTTGGTGGTAATTGTGGAGAAGGAAGTTGAAAATTTTCGGATGATCCTAGTCTTCCATCATTTCAACTTGACCTATGAAGATTGTCGAGTTGATTGAGTCATAAAACTTACAAAATGTGCAATCAAGTCCTAAAAATTGTTAATTATTGTGATCGAGTCCTTCTATTAGCTCCATTTATTTAGATTAATAAAAAATGCTGACGTAACTTCTTCTTTTGTAATATTTTCTCTCTCCTATGTGGCTCATGCTGTGTTTTTATCTTGGAAGATATTCCATCGCCATTTTTCTCCTTTCCTCTCCACAGACAGGTGGATCAACTTCTTCTCTTCTCAAAGTGACAATCCTACTCTATTTAGTGCTCAAAAAGATATTGAGACAAACTATAAAATCAAGTACTAACACGTGCGATGGAAAATAGGGTACAAGCAAAGGCCAGTGGCAAAAAGCTGACCGAAAGAGTTGGCTCTTTTTGCGTCTCCTAATTAGGAAGATGTGAAGTTAATCCCGTCCTCCTACATAGGTTGGGTCACCACCTAACTTGGAAAATCAGATAAAAACTGAATAAAATATAATGCGAACGTCCTAGATGTGGGGAGGGAATATTGGAATTCTTAATTAGGAAGAGTCAAATGTCAATCGAAGAGATTTTGTCAGTCTTTGAGTGAATGCGTGGTGAATATGGGGAGGGAATGTAGAGTGTGCAGGTCCTCATGTGCCAGTCTTCTCCTTCACCCAATCACTCTTTGCTTCGTTTACTGTCCGGTGAAAGTCCCCTATAATTCACTTTTTTTTTCCTTTTCCTTTTGTTTACACTAAAAATGACCGGACTATCAACACGGGCAAGCACGTGACCAGCACTTGAACATAAATGATTACGTGACTGATGTGTGAGAATTATTGTGCACATGACATCCTGCCAGTCGGCCATAGAGATTAGCATTGATATTAATAATCACTATTGACACATATCGGTGAAGCATATTTACAAGGATTGCCAATCGGTTGTTGACATATGATGACGAATGATTGATAACTATGGATACCATGAATCAAGATCCTAAATATAGATCCTTCCCTGTAGTCATAAATTCACTAGGTGTAGCTGAAGGAGATATTGAGACAAACTATAAAATCAAAATATGGTGCATTACAAATGTAAAGATATCATCCCCGTTGGAGGAAAACCTGTCGAGCTAGAGAATTAATCTATATTGATCTAGGAAGTTACGACGCGAAAAAATTCAGGATGATTATGGTTTTTTGTCCTTTCAACTTGCTTTATGTAGATTGTTGAGTGAGGCGATTGAATTTTTCACCCATGTTAGTTAGATGCTCTTGCCTTTCACGATGTGTGGAATCGGTAATTCGCCCAATCAATTCTTTTTGCCACCTACACCTAACGCAGTGGTTAAAAGTAAAGAAATCTCTTTAATTTATATCTTAACTCATCCCAACACCACCTTGCTATCATCGTAGAAACTGAGCATGCAATTTCAAGCCAACACGATGAAGGAACAATACGGATTAATCGAAACATGCTATCATTACCAACATGTACGATGGAAAATAGAATACAAGGCAACGGGGGATTACAATGCTCAATGAAACAGTCGGCTCTTGTGGTGTCTCCTAATTTGGAAAAGCTGACTTATCCTTTCCTGCTGAAAGGTCGTTAACATAATCATATATCTAAAGTGCTGTTACCAGTCTTAATTTGAACTTAAAGCAAAGATTCCATTCTGTTAACTCTTTCCTAGTCTTGGACTCATGTCACCTTGCATTAGCTTAACTTTTTCTTATTTAAGATTAATGCAATCTCATGACAAATTTTGCATTCTTTTGGCTCTTTTCTTGATTATGATATCGGTGCACAAAAGCAGTCACTTGCCTCTCGCTTTTTGATTAGCACAAATCATCAAATTCATAGCCAGATTTATCAAAACACAAATTTCCACACGCCAAGTTAGGTGGCATTGACCAAATTGATAAGTCCTGTCTAGGGTAAAATACTTAATGCTAGCTGAACAATGAACTTTACAACACATTTTGGAGTGTTTTCTTCTTTTTCTTTTGTAATTTATGGTACTCGAGTGTCACTATCCTTTTCTTTTCTTTTCTTTTCATTTATACCACGAATTTCCATTGTTTAAAAAATTCACTAGGTATTAAACAAAAAGCTAAAAGAGACATCGAGACAACCTAATGTATCACAAATGTGATGCATTTCAAGAGTAAAATATTGTCCAATTTGCAGAAAAATCCGTCAAGTTAAAGAATTAATCTAGCTCGGTCAAATTCGGTGCTGGTGGTAGTTCTAGATTACGCAATTTTAATTTTTTGTCCTTTCAACTTGACTTACGTAGATAGTCAAATTAGGCGTTCGAACTTTTTGAATACTTCTCTTTTCCTGAATCGTAGAATCTGTAATTCGCCCAATCAAATCCTTTTCCATTAACACCCAACATGGGAAGCTAAAAGTAAAGAAATCACCTTAATTTATAAGGTTGAAATCTAATTTGTCTCGAAAGTCCTTTGGCTATTCATCTCAACATGAGAGTTTTGCCCTTTTCTTTAATGGCTTTCCCATTTCTTTCAATGCAAGCATTTTGTCTTTGATGAGTTTTTTTTTTTTTTTTTGTGAGTTTCCACTCTCTTTATATATATATGGGTATTAGTCTTGCTTTTATTAGGCACATTACTTTTTCATGCCCTTAATTCTCCTTGGACTTTTGCTCTTTTAAGTTTTTTGAGCTCTTAAGACTTTCAAGATGCTCTCTTCTTTTTATGCAAACACCAATTATATTGGTAAATCATGTGTCTTGCCCTACTGTGGGGAGAAAATCATTACTCAAGCTTCAAAAATGAATATTTAGGCTCAACTTGGTTTAAGTAAAGGGTATTGGTATTTAGGTAGAGAAAGAAATGCTCTTCTTCACTTTGGGATGCTTTGAGCTTCCATAAGAATTCATATGAAGTTACCACAAAAAGATTAATGGAGTAAGAGCAAATAAGTCTTTTTCATCCTTTTTCTCCAAATAATGCCAACCAAAATCCTCCATAATTGTCCCATTGCAAGGTGGTTCTTAACAAGGGTATTTTGTGATTTCTCCACATTTAAAGGCTCCAATGGGCTAATTACGGTCGCCTGTGGTGCATAGGATAGTGGAAAGAAATGCCTCATTTTTCATTTTGATCCGTTTAGCATTTGCAAATGAATCCCTTATCTTTAAACGACACAACTTTTCTTTTTTCGCTCAACTCTTAAAGTGTTTATAGGATGTGCTCAGGAATAGCTTGCCTTGCTTCATTCGAAGCATTCTTTGCTTGGTATAATTAACATCTCAATTTCATTTTGTCCAAATCATCTGAGTAGATTTATTTCCTTAGGGAATTTTGATTCAAAATGAATGATCTGACAAGTTGAGAAGCAATTCTTTAAAAAAAAAAAAATTTCACACTCGGCGATTTTTTTTTTTTTTGGCGAAAAATAACACCTACCTTTGATGTGGCAAATAAGGGCCTGCATGGTAAAAAGTATTTCTGTTCCTAGGAACACAAATTTTTGTTTTTTTGTTCCTGGAAACAAAAAAGGAACAGAAACGCGTTTGTTTGCGTTTTTGTTCCAAAATTATTTTTTTGTTCCCAGAAACACATCTGGAACGGAAACAAGAAACAAAAAAAAAATTGTTTCTTATTTCTGGAACAAAATTTAGGAACACTTTTTTCTCTCTCTTCCATTTTCTTCTCTTTTTTCTTCTTCTTTTCTTCTTATTTTTTCTTTGGCCGGTCGCCGGCCTCGGCCATGGCCGGCGACGCCGTTGAGGGCCGGTGACCTCGCCGGCCCCTGGCGAGGCTCGGCCTCGCCTTGGCTGGGCGAGCTCGGCCTGGCGGTGGCCCGGCGAGGCCGAGCCTCGCCGGCCACTAGGTGAGCTTGGCCTCGCCAGATCTGGGCGAGCTCGAGCTCGCCCAGCCAAGGCGAAGCCGACCTCTCGCCCAACCAAGGCGAGGCCGAGCCTTGCCCAGCTTCGGCGAGGCTCGGCCTCGCTAGGGGCCGGCGAGCCTCGCCATGGCCGGGCGAGGCCGCCGCCGGCCCTCGTCGGCCGGTCGCCGGCCATGGCCGAGGCCGCGATCGGCCAAAAGAAGAAAAAAAGAAAAAAAGGAAAAATAAATAAGAAAAAAAGGAAAAATAAATAAGAAAAAAAGAAAAAATAAGAAAGAAAATAGAAAAATTAAAAGAAATAAAAAAAATTATACAAATTTACCAAACGTGTTTCTATTCTTTTTAGATTTAAAAACAGTTTACCAAACGCGTTTTTTTGTTCAAAAATTGTTCCCTGAAGCAGAAATATTTTTTTCTATTTCTGTTCCCAGAAACAATTTTTAAACAGAAATGTTACCAAACGCACCCTAAGTAACCTTGACAACATATTAAATAAACACACCTTGGGGGATAACAATCGAAAACGATGCAATGTTGGCCCTCCGTTCACCTTTGTTTCTTTCACATGGATATCTCTCTTTTCTTGATGTTGCTCAACTAGATGTTCAGTGATTCCTTTGAAAATTCGTTTATGGCCTGTTTGTTTATTTTTGTTTCTATTCCCGGAACAAACATTTCTGTTCTTTTGTTCCGAGGAACAAAAAAAGAACAGAAACACGTTTGGTAAAACTTTTGTTCCTAGGAACAAAAAAATAGAAACAGATTTGGAATAGAAACAAGAAGTAGAAAAAAGTTATTTCTTGTTTTCGAGAACAATTCCAAGAAACAATTTTTTTCTCTCCTCTTTTTTTCTTCTCTTTCTTTTCTTCTTCTTTTCTTCATTTTCTTCTTCCTTTTGCCGGTATCAACCTTGGCCATGGTCGGTGCCGGCGACCTCGCTGGAGCATCTCCGGCCCCCAGAGTTGCCGAGCCACGGCGAGGCTCGGCCTCGCCAGGCCAGGGCGAGGCCGACCTCGTGCCGCCTGGGCAAGGTTGAGCCTCGCCGGTGGCCTCGGTGGCCAGGCAAACCTTGCGAGGCCACCGGCGAGGCTCAACCTCGCCTTGGCAATGCGAGGTCGGCCTTGCCCTAGCCTGGCGAGGCTGAGCCTCACCGGTCAGCGCAAGGCTCACCTGGCCACTAAGGCCACCAGTGAGGCTTGGCCTCGCCCAAATCTAGCAAGGCCGAGCCTTGCGATGGCCTGGCGAGGCTCCAGCGACCGGCGAGCTCGCCCAGCCGATTGCCGATCGCTGCCGTGGCCGGCAACCGGCCATAAAGATAAATAAGGAAAAAAAAAAGAAATAACAAAATTATATAAGTTTACCAAACGCATTTTTATTCTTAGAATAGAAATTTTTTGTAGTTACCAAGTGCGTTCTTATACTCAGAAATTATTCCTAGGAACAAAAAAAAAAAAAAAAACTATTTCTATTCAAAAATTGTTCCACGGAACATA
Source organism: Eucalyptus guilfoylei (assembly GCA_016097605.1). Classification (NCBI taxonomy): domain Eukaryota; kingdom Viridiplantae; phylum Streptophyta; class Magnoliopsida; order Myrtales; family Myrtaceae; genus Eucalyptus; species Eucalyptus guilfoylei. The sequence goes on from CM027861.1 coordinate 4,618,915, forward strand.
AATGTTACCAAACGCGCCCTTAGCATCTGCAAGTTAATAACACGTATATACGTGTGCATGATTTGCATGATATGAACTATACGAATGATCTAAATGGTTTTATATCTCTAGTAAATAGACCCATGTCAATATCTTGCTATGCTTATACAACCTGCACTATTGGCCATCTTGACAGATACTGTCACGTCAAAGTGCTCTGCTAACAGAGTGAGCAACAATGACTATTAGACTCATACTTCCCGGTGCAGAATCAACAAAAGATCTCTGCAAATATTTCGGGCCTTGCATGTAGCAAACATACACCAGCGACGTCTAAGAGCTATTGTGAACTTTGAATTGTGCAAACATTGTCTAATTGTTTACGTCACTATTGCTCCCGCCATAGCAGTCATGGTGCATGCCTTTACACGCAAATTAAAGAGCTCCTCCATTATTATGTCATCTCTTTCAGCATTTGACAAATCTCTGGAGTCATTTCGGCCAGCTGCTATATAAGCTTTCGGCAACACCTTGGAGGTAATCACCTTGACACCCCCTTCATAAAAATGAAGAAGTGGAAAAAAAAAAAAAAATCAGTTATCCGTGCCGAAATCAACATGAGAAGCTGAAGATTTAAAATCGCCGTCCTGAGTCTGGCCCATGTGAAAGCTGCAACGGCCCAAGTGAGCCGATCCCGATATCTCATCGCCTCCCTGAACCAACCAAAAACATAGGATTACAACTCCAGACTTACCGGTCCAAAACACTTATACAAGTTCACAGATACTTTGTCCACGACAGATTCAGAAAATTTCCTCGCATGGAAGAGGATCGTTTCTGACGTGCACTAACACGGCCTCTCTCTTTCTTTGACAAAAAGGCCAACACTTTGTTGGTAACTTGATAAGTTACGGCCGACACTTTGTTGGTAACGTGATAAGTTATAGAGCCATAAATTTTGAATTCTCTATTATTCACAAGTTGCAAGCTATTCTAAATGCAGAATTAGTATGCTCATGCTGCTATACTAGCAAGACTGCTCATTCCCGACCATCGCCAAGGGCATCTCTTTACAAACTATTCTGAGTTCCAGGTTAGGAGAATGTATATCGGTGATATATTGCGTCAATGATGATCTGTTGTGACATTGACTCACATATCTTGATGTTCACAATTGTTAAATAATACGAAGAAATCAGCACACTTGATATCATCATTGCAGGAGATACTTCTTTATAATATTTCATGGAATCATGCTTACGTCAATCTTGACGACACTACAACATATTAATCAATTGTGTAACATCTCAGACCCCACTATGTAATATTGTCCGCTTTGGGTCACCCGCCCTGGCGCGGACGAACTGCCATCCCAACCACGGTCTTTTCCCTCACGGCTTTAAAAGCCGTTACACATATTAGAGAGACTCAAGCCTTACAGCATTCTTGTTGTGGCCCCACACGTGGACGCATTCTTGCTGTGGCCCCACACGCGGACGCATTCTTGCTGTGGCCCCACACGCGGTCGGGAGTCGGCTCTGATACCACTTGTAACATCTCGGGCCCCACCGTGTAATATTGTCCGCTTTGGATCACCCGTCCTGGCGCGGATGAACCGTCATCCCAACCACGGTCTTTTCCCTTACGGCTTTAAAACGCGTTACACAGATTAGAGAGACTCAAGCCTTATAAGCTGACCAAGACCTCCCTCCCTAGGCGATGTGGGACAAGAGAGGAGGTGTCATAAATTGTCTAGATCTAATCGAGGGATTAACTGACCAAAATGTTGATCATCATAGAAAGAGAGATAATTCAGCGAAAAAACTAGCTGATCGTATAGAAAGTCAAAAAAGAAAAAGAAAAAGAAAGAGTCGGTGCATACCTTGATTATCCTCAACACATCTTTGCCAACCAGAAAAATTCCCTAACAAGTAATTAATATTTGATTCAGAGAGATATTGACACTAACCCCCGAATAAACAACATTTTTATTAAAACCACAGAAGAATTATCTGTAAAGATGGCAGGAACTGGAATGATGAAGTAGAGTGTGGCTTTCGGAAAGAGAAATATATCAAGCGGCATGATCGCATTGACAGCTCCACTAGCCCCCTAAAAGGATATCACAAGTGAGACAAAACTCAAGTGTTCAACATGCCAGTTGAATTACAGAAAAGTTGCAGGTTTACAGGCTATTCCCTAAACTGAGCCCAGGATCTTATGGAAATAATATCTCACACTTGCAGCACCAAGAAGTATGCTTTACTTCTGATCATGTATGCGAGCATTATTTCAGATTATAGATAATGCACCTCGACATGTGTGGAATATAAGAAGCGCTATTTCATGTTTGGGACTGTTAACCGCAATCACCTATCTCAGAGTAAAGCACAACTTTTCTAGACTGATTCACATCGTCAACATACTCACATTCAAAGACTTTGAAAAACTTAAAAGTGGACGGGATGTGACTGGTGGATTTACGTAAATTACTGTCGATCTCTATATTAGTTTCTCTATTTACACATACGAATCCTGGCATTCTTGAAGGGTCTGTGCTGAACATTCCTTGACCCTGCAGAGTTTGAGGAAATCAAAATTTGCATTAACTACAAGTCCACAAAATAATTCTGCACATATTTCCATAAATTCAGTTTACATTCGACAGTGAATGCATGAAAAAATGGTGCACCAGACATAATATTGAACCATCAAAAGCCCCAGCCATAGACAACTTCAACAGGAATTCCGGTCTGACATTTCTCCCAATCTAACCATACAACCATTAGAAAGGTACATACTTAATTAGAAAAAAGTAAAAACACGAGATATTATCCATCAAATAGAAAAATCAAACAGCAAAAGTAAGGCATCTACTAATGCTGAGGCACAGCCCAGAAACGGTACAATTCTACCTACCACATTTCAGAAAAAGGTACCCATCGTAACCACAAACACAAGAAAAAGAAATCTCTATCGGCCTCTCTCTCTATCTCTCTCCCTCCCTCCCTCCCTCCCTCCCTCCAGAAAATTTGCCATCCTTCCATGAAAATTGCATATAAGTTACAGTCTTTCTATCGTGAAAGCTTCAGAATGAATATAAGCAGTTCTCCAAATCTAAATTAACGCGAGCATCAAATAGTCAGAAAAAAATAAAAACTTCTGAGGGAAAATGGCATCTTACTTGAAATGAAATAAAAAGATGAAAAGGTGTTAAGTCATAAATTGTACCCAAAAAAGTATAGTCCTATCATGTTGTAGATTAAATGCTCCATAGTCATATGGCTGAAAGCAGAACTTATCATAGTGTGCGGACGACTGCTCTTAACATTGTCTAAGGAAATCTGCACCAAAGAATCACAGATTAAGTTGGATTGAGAAATATAAATTTATAATTTAGATCAGCACCTTCAGCTCTGGTCTCATTGGAGACCTTTAATTCTAGGACAGAGATCTTATAGTGAAGTTTTTAATCATAAAATTGTAATCGGCAATCTGCCATAGCATAAAAACAGCAACATTTGTAATTATCAGCCCCAGAACCACATTGTCGACTGTTAGCCTTCTAAACCATGATTTCCTGCAGAGGGGAAGACAAAAACACCTTGGAAAATTATGCTTTTGTTACATGAACCTACAATCAAGTGAACTTGAATTATAACAATATGTTTCCACTAGATGGTTGAAACTGCAAATCCTAACCCAGGAAAGTCAATGAACTCTCAGTTGTACATATTAGAGAGCTCGTCATCCATTGTTATGTCAGCTCTTTCAGCATTTGATGAATCTGCCATGCCATTTTCGCAGGCTGCCGTATAAGTTTTCAGCAGCACCTTGGAGGCAATCACCTTGGCCAACCATTTCATAAAATTGAAGAAGCACAATGGGAAAAAAATTCAGTTACGCGAGCCAAAATCAACATGAGTAGTAGAAGATTTAAAACCGCCCTTTCCCGAGTCGGGCCCATTTGATTGCTGCAACTGCAGCTCCTCCTAATTGAGCCGATCCTGATATCTTACTGTCTCCCTGCACCAACCCAAAATATATGATTACAACTCCAGACTCCTTGGTCCAAAACAATTATGCCAGTTTATTGGTGGTTTGTACACAACAGATTCAGAAAATTTCCATGGATTACAGAAGACAGTTTCCAACGCTCATGCACCAACACGGCCTCTCTTTTTCTTTGACAGAAAGGCCAGCACTTTGTTGGCAACTTAACAAGCTACATAGCCATAATTTGTGATTTCTATTATTCAAAAGCATGATTCACAAGTTGCAACAATTTTAAAACGGTACAATTCTACCACTCTCTCTCTCTCTCTATCTCCTCCCTCCCTCCCTCCCTCCCTTCCTTCCATGAAAAATGCATAAAAGTTACAATCTTTCTATTGTTAAAGCTTCATAATGAATACAAGCAGTTGTCCAAATCCAAATAAACACGAGCATTAAAAAGCAAGAGAACATGAAGCATATAAGGGAAGAAGGCATCTTTTCTTAAAGGAATTGAGTCATACATTGTACCCGAAAAAGAAAAGTCCAATCATGTTGTAGATTATATATGCTTCGTGGTCATATGGCTAACAGCAGAAGTTATCAGCGTATGCAGATGACTGCTCTTATTGTTGTCCGAGGAGATCTGCACTTGAGAATCACAGATTCCCTTGGATTGAGAAATGAAAAATTATAATTTAGATAAGCATGGTCAGGTCTGGTATCATTGGAGACCTTTAGTCCCAGGACAGATATCTTACAGTGAAGTTTTTTCATAATAAAATTACGATTTGCAATCTGCCATAGCATAAAATCAGCAACATTCGCAGTTATCAGCCCCAGAACCACATTGTCAACTGTTAGCCTTCTGAATCATGATTTCCAGCAGATGGGAAGACAAATACCCTTGCAAATTGTGCTTTAGCTACATGAATTTACAATCAAATAAACTTGAATTATAACCTAGTGTTTCCACCACATGGTCGTAGCCACAAATCCTAACTAAGGGAAGTCAATGAACGCTAATTGGTATGACCATAGAAAGCAGCTTATACAGTATATCTCACCTTCAGATAAGTTTGTTGTGAGGGCAAATAGAAACACATGAAGCATTCTGCCAAAGTGGCCAATAATTTAAATTTCTCATTGATAAGTTGCAGCAGAGCAGGCGATCACCACACCCGTGCATAAATAAAACACTGCAACCACTGAGAGCACTCTTGCAGCCGCTTCTTGAACTTCTTTCTCTAGAGAATCAACAAAGCTGACCAAGAGGTGAATGACCTCACCAGCTTGCATGACCACCTTCTCAAATTTCCCATCTTCATTTGCATCTTCATGCAAACTAGCTGGAGCTCGCCTCTTCATTTCTGGGTCTTCCTCGATCTTCATCCTTGTCCACAAATCCTTGACATAAAACCTTGTGTCCTCCTTACAAGCCCCAAACCTGGACTTAGAGACAACAACGGCATACCCATGAGGGGAAAAAACCAGTTTTGGACATCCCAAAGAGACTCTTGACATGGCAACGGAGGTTGGTCAAGACCATGTCCAAATTGCTCTGCATAAATAGCTTCACACCACAAGAATGCACCCCTGCATTTCTCAGCAAGGCTGTGACACCCCCTGAACGTAACCATCATTTCTTGAACCATGCTTGGAAGCTCAATGCTTTCGTCAGAGACAGCCAATGCAGAAGAAGTCTCCACGAATGAGTCTCCATTTCCCTGTGATGACTTATGATTGAGTGTGAGGGGGAGACGTATGAACAATCAACTCGATGGCTTGTTTGCAGGTGGTGTTTGGGTTGGCTGATTCTTGGAAACTCTGTTCTTGGAGTGAATTTATTTGAATTTCTGCTGCCTCTTCATCTTCCCCCTTTTCTGGATCTACTAATTGTTGTGGAAGAACAATTCAGCGTCTGCAATTTGGGAGCAATTAAAGAGGATGAGACTTTATCTTTTAATTTTTGGAAGAAGCTGAATTGGGCTTCCGCGTTCATTCGTGCCAGCACAAGAATATGAGTACTTGGACTGGGTGTCACGTAAAAGTGACGGTTCATAAAACTGTAAGGAACAAACAAACAAAGTCAAATTGAATGGCATATGGTAAATTCACATTCCGAACTCATTCAAGGTTGCAAACTTCTTTCTCATACTTCGCAAATTGAACATCCCCCTGGACAGATACAACTCTCTTTCAACGCATTGGCTTGTTCTGGAACATAAACAAGACATTTCAATGTCAAGAAGCAGAACTAAGATGGTCGGCTTGCTTCAATGGTCCGCTCTCGGAAGAATCCCAGAAATCACGAGCAAAAAAGAAATAGCAGAGGATCCATTACCAAATCACCATCAAACAGATCCGAATATGTGTTGGATATGATCTGGACTGAAAAATTGAACAACCAGCATTGAAACCCATTATCCAATCTCTACTTTACAATGCAGTTTAACAAGAAAGAACACAGATATTCATATACATACATCACAGAGAGACACCCAAATGCCCAAATCTTGGAGTATGAAATGCATTGGGATTATACCCATTGCCCTCAAGATAGGAGGGCATGGACTCCATTCCCGAGCTTGCACTGCTGACGATGGCTGAGTTCTCAGGTGAAGTCGAGAAACCATCACAGTCACCGTAGCCGACGCAGTACTCAAAGAGACCAAGGTATTCATCGGGCATGCACCCATAGCCTTTAAGATGGGAGCACGTGGGGGGTGGACCACACTCCCGAACATCCATCCGGAGTGGAGCACAAATCGAACCTTTTACGAAACCATGGGTGCACCAAACACATTGTCATTTGACAGAGTACTAATCCACCTTGCTTTGGAGGTAGATATGTTACAGCATACTGATACAATGTGCGAATCTGTCAGGTGTTATCACTGTTCAGTCTTCTGTAGTAGATTCCCGGTGCTTCAGTTCAACATCTTGCAGAGTTTCTAGAGTCAATGATTCAGGCGTTCCAATGCCCCTAATCACCTGTAGCCGGAAAGGAGCTGGTGTTTTTAAGACACTGGGTGAGATGGGAAGCTGTAGAAGAATATTATAGTTCATGAATTTCATGAAATGCATCAGATCCAAAAGGCTTCCAACTTCAAAGAAGTTACCTGCTCATCCCAAGTTGTTTTCCATGTCATGTAGACAATTGGCGAGCAATTATGAAGTAACCCCACAAGTTATTTCTATCCCTATTCTCTGTAAGGATGAACAGAAATGATTCTGCGATACACCTCCCATATGAATTCTGAACTCGGATCTTGACCTCCAAACGGGCAACAAATCCAAGTACAGGCTCCAATGGGGATAATACCAACCAGATAATAACATTTATCATTAACAAATGCAACCACACTTTGGCATCCCGCTCCTATGGCCACCCCTCCTTGCTTCAAACCGAAAAGTTTCAAACCCATAATTGAGTCGAACAACTTATGTCTAAAAAACATGCGTGATAACTCGGTATGGCCTTCCTGTGATTATGTTGCTCTCAAAACTTTGACAAGATAGATATATTCGCAAATGTCCATGATTACTTGCGAGGACTACCTGAACACCGTTCAAGAAGAGGGTCGATCGTCATCCGAAAATCGCCAAAATCACCAAATAATAATAATAATAATAATAATAATAATAATAAAAAGGAAAAAATGAAATTTAACAAAGCCTATACATAATAAATATATTAATTAATTAAAGGACGACGACGAGAGGGAGGGAGAGGTCCATCAATTCTATTTCTTCATTGAATCGCCTTTGCTGTGGGCTTTACTCGGATCAATTTCAAGTTTTCAGCTGCAATTCAACGAGGCGTTTCAGAGAATTGCATCCATCCGTCTTCTGATTCCCATAGATTCTAGCCTGCGCGAGCAGATCAGGAAATCGACCGGGAAAAGAGAGAGTGAATGAGAATCACCATAGGAGACGGAGGATTTTTGTTCTCTTTTTTCTTTTTCTTTTTTTTTCTTGGGCGTAGCAGAAGATGGACAGCATATTCAACAAGCCCCGGAATCTGGACGCGTACCCAAAGATCAACGAAGATTTCTACAGCCGCAACCTCCCCGGCGGCGTGATCGCCCTTGTCTCCTCCGTCGTCATGGTCAACCTCTCCGTACGTAATCCTCTGCTCTCCGTGCGCCTGGATTCACGACTCTCTGTGTGGGTTTTCTGTTTAGGGATTTGCGATCCTGCAATCGCGCGGGTTTCGGGGTTGGTTTTGTATGTCTTCATGCTTCTTGATGGTCTCCGTCGCCGGAGATTGGAATTGTCGGTTAGCGCTAACTCCGCATTAGCCGTCGCCGACGCAGTACTCGAAGAGACCAAGAAATTCGTCGGGTATTTCCAACTTCTCATTTGTGTTGATGATTAAATACCCTGCCTTTTTTTTTTTTTTTTTCGATTTTACTTTATTCCTATTCTAACACTCACACTTAAACTTTTACCCTACCTCCTTATAGAGAATGTGAGTAAAAATCCATTCCTGAAACTAAATCGTTTCCACTTCAACATCCTGAGAAGGTGAAAATTCGAACCCCCACCTCTTCTTTCCAAATTGAAAGGGTGACCACCGAAGCAAAACTCCAGTTGGGAGATGGAGTAGGAAAAAAAAAGGCAGTTTCCATCAGTTTGGGAATGGGGGATTAAAAGGTAACCCGAAACAGCACACGCATACATAATACTCATATTTAGACATCCAATATTTCAAGTGCAGCAAAGATGTCGTCGTCCTTATTTTCATAGTTCTCAAGATTGGAGCGTCCGTGGGTTCCTCTCCTGAGCTTACACAGTCGACGGGTGAGTTCTATGGCCAAGTTCATAAACCATTGTCCTCGGAGAAATTAAGAAGGCCGTTGAGATCCAACCTACAGCCACAAAGATTGGAGCACATGGGGTCGGCATCCATTTCTGAACTACTACCGCCAGCAGCCGAGTCGATCGACGAGGTAAATCGATCAACACCAGCCCCAGCGTTAACTGATGAGTTGTTCTCAAAATCCTTTAACTCCTTTGTCGTGTTCTCAGCCCAGTCCACCCCTTCTTTTGGACTCATTGGCAGCGTCACGTCGCCCTTGCGACGGAGGTACTCGAAGAATACCTCTTCGACAGAGGGTGCGCCGAAAGAGCAGAGCTTGTCGTTGGGGGAGAACACAATGACGGCGACGCGAGCGCCGGTGAGTGAGTTGAGAGCAGAGGCTTTCTTGATGAGGCCGCGGCTCCTCTTCAAGAACATCGCGGCGCACTGCTTGGGGTCGTCGATCTTGTCGGCTCCTTTTAGCCGGGAGGGAGCCATTTTCGGTTGGGGGGAGAGAGAGAGAGAGTGTGTGTGTGTGTCGGGCCGGGGTCGTTTCTTTGTCTTCTTGAAGGGTTTCGAGGGAGAGGGGAAGATGATCCTGCCTGCATGGTCCTCGAGTCTCAGAGAGAGAGAGTGACGGGATTGGAGGAAAGGCAAGGGTAAAGCTGCTTTGCGGTGTTCGAACAAGCACGAGCTCGATCTGAGAGAGAGAGAGACACGGGTTTGGAGGAAAGAAGAGGGTTTGCCCAATTTATAGACAGCAGCACCTCCCTCTTTTTTCTTTATCTTTTTTAAGCGGAGTCACGTCTCTATGATGCTGTTAGCAATCCTCCAATCTTGGAAGATGCCTGCTTGTCCTTTCCTTTATATTGGAATCATGGTGATTCTAAAGCTGGACTTCAAAAGAGAAATTGCATTCTTTTAACTCTTTCTTAGCCTTGGACTCGTGCCCTTGCAGTAGTTTAAATCTTTCTTTTTTAAGACTAATGTAATCTGATGACAAATTTTGCATTCTTTTGACGACGACGATGACGACTACTATTACTACTATTATTATTTTGATGCACAATAACAATCACCTGCCTCTCGCTTTTTTATCAGCACAAATCAAATGATTAGCCACATTCATCAAAACACAATCTTTCCAGACACGGAGGGATTATGGTGTATCATAGAAACTAAAGAGCACAAATTTGTTGACTGTGTTGGGACCTCACTTTCTTTAATCCACACGACGTGGGAGATGGCATTGACGAAATTTACAAGAGCTGTCTAGGGTATATACTAAATGTTGGCGAAACAAAGACTTTTGCAATGCATCTCAGTTTTTTTTTTTTTCTCCTTCTTCTTCTTGTGTATTCTATAGTACTCAAGTGTTACTATCCTTTTCTTTTCTTTTCTTCTCATTCACGCCACTTTAGTCACTAATTTTCATTGTTTATTATTCGCTAGGTGTTGAACATAAAGCTAAAGTAGATATTGAGACAACCTAATATGTCACATATACGATGCGTCTCAAGAGTAAATATCGTGCAATTTGGAGGAAAACTTGTCAAGCTAGAGAATTGATCAACATCGGTTAACGTCCATGCTAGTGGTAGTTCTAGAGTTGGAAGTTGAAAATTTCAGGATGATCTTGGTTTTCCAAACTTTCAATTTGACCTATGAATCGTCCAGTTAGGCGCTCAAACTTCTCACTCATATTAATTAAATATTCTTGCCATTCACGATGTGTGGAATTGGTAATCTACCCCCGTCGATTCTTTTTGCCATTAGCACCCGACATGGTAGTTAAAAGTAAAGAAATCTTTTTAAATTATGATATTCAATCGAACAAAAGATAAGAAGACGGAAAAAAAATACAGTAACTAAGTCCGTCCATTTAAACTAACGGAAAATACTAATGTTCTTTCTTTTAATATTTTTCCTCTCTTACATGGCGATGACATGATTAAAACATGAAATGTAGGGTTAAAACAACATCATTTTTTAATTAAATGTTAGTTTTTTTAACCAAAATCTTAATTAAACAAAATAAAAATATACTAAAAAACACCAAAAATAAAAATAAAAATCCAAAGCAAACGCGGTAGGCCCTTGCCATCACCAGAAAGTGCTAGCAAGGGCTCGGCAAGGGCCAACAAAGGTCGTCGGGGGCCTCGAGTAGGGCCGGTGGCCCTCTCCCAAATCTAGTGAGGGTCATGGCCCTCTACCTAGATCTAAGCAAGGGTTGCCAGCCCTCGCTTAGTTATGGTGGCCTTCGGCAAGGGTCACCAACCCCCGATGTAGTCTAGCCAAGGGCCATCACAATTCGTCGAACCTAGTTGAGGGCTTGGTAACCCTCGCTAGTCCTCACCAAGCCCCTGCCTTCGGCAATGGGGGTGGCAGCAACAGGGGCCTATCGCCCTTGCCTTTGGCTTTTTTTCTTTTTAAAATTATTTTTATTTTTATTTTTATTTTTTAATTGAGATTTTCGTTAATAAAATTAAAATTTAATCCAAAACAATATCATTTTAGTCTTATGTTTGTTTTAGAGAGAAAATATTAAAAAAAGCAATGTGTGGCACCCCTGAAACGGCCCCCGATCCGTTAGGGTCGCCACAATTCGCTTACCTTTCATTTGTCCTAGTAATATATCACTCTGATACCATTGAATTATAATGGGTCCAAAAGTCCTGGGGGTTATATCATTAATCGGTCCCAGTGCAGTTCATATAGCGGAAGCATATGCAAAGTCTCCCTATCTCATACTCCAACAAAATAATGCAATGCACACCGACTACACATCTTATATAAGTTAGAGCCGAACACTTTTATTTACATAACTTTGATGGATATCATGAGTCAGTACATCAAAAGGCCAAGGCTTTTCTAAGCTCGGCTATATACCAAAAGTACCCGACTTCACTTGCAGTCATATACATCGGTCCATCATCTAGTGTCGGCCGTCCAAAAAGAAGCTTCACCCTCCCTCCATCATGCTCAGTCACACCCAACCCGGTCCATCAGCTGGTGGTGGTGGCAGCATCCCCAGCATAATCCCATCGCAGTGGATATGCACAAACAAAAACTCCTGAGTGACAGGGCCGGCGGGTATACCAACGTTGTACAAGACCAGAACCCGCACACGAACAAAAACTAACCCCTGTATATCGGGGTGATGATGCTCCGTACACTCAACCTCGACGTCAGTCGGTCTGCCATAGAAAGTACCGGGGGCGACTGGCGACAGAGACATAACTCCTAGTCTGAAATGTTAGTCCCCAAAAAGGGTGAGTACAACCACTCAGTAGTAAAAGATCTATCAAACTACAAAATGCAACAAGCAAGGCAACCAAGATTTCATGCACATAACATCTATGCAACCATGCATATAAATCCATAAGGTTCATCCCATACCTTAATAACCACATTTTCAATGCCAAATAATACCAATTCAAAATTCATAGACAACTCATGTACCATGCCATATGCACACACACGTACATGATTCATTTCCCATTTTGATATTCAAAAAGGATCTCATTTTTCTCCTAGGGACCAGTGTTTGCATCCCTCATATCTCTCGCACCCAACCTGGCATCGCGAGGCCTCCGGCACACACCTCCGGCTCTCGAAACTCCCGAGGCATCGTCGACTTAACCGTTCGACGGTATCATCAACATCACAATGTATACATATATGTCTCACTTCTCAAAACAGCATTTGATACAATAATGTCGAAGGTTTCAATCAATCTTTGATGTCATAGGATATGCTAAATGTCACCACATATGCTGTATAAATAACAACCTAAGATACCACATCTCATGGAGTAACTCATTTGTTCTTTAAAATAAAACAATTTTCGGATAAAACAGATTACACTCCTTTAATTGAAATTCTGGAAAAATTAGTAAACAATCTTGATAAATTCTAAGAATTTAACATGTTATAAATGAGATCTAGAGAAAAAGGTTTTATGAAGAACACCAAGTCAAGAAAATTTCATATAAATCACAAAGGTCCGTGCATCACAGCCATAAAATTCAAGCACCACTTTTGCACAGTTTTAACAACAATTTCGATAAAATCCCTAAATGAACTCAGAAAATTCTGATATTTTAATATGTTATATTTAAGACCTAGAGGTAAAATTCTCGTGAAGAAATTGAAGTCGAATTCATTCTGGATTAAGAGCTATAATCATTATGACTCTCCCTAACCCTCGGTAACAGTCTCCAGATTTATCACTTTCAAAGAAAATCGTTTCACCGACCAATACTTGTCCGTTTCTTCTCAAATTTTAGTATGTTACTCCTAAAGATGTCATCTACAACTTTTATCAAGAACACGAAGTCAAATTTCAACTGGATAATTTTGTAAAATTCATGGAGTCGCAAAGGGTCAGGCTGTTATTACACGAAACAGCTTGCTTGCTCTAAGGAAACTACCACCATTCATTCGAATTTCAGCATCCAGCATCAAGATTCATACATCTCCAAGATCTACTACATTTCACTAGACTACCACAGCATAGCATAATGCAGATCAATGGACTTCACTTGCCTTAAGTTCACGCAATCACAGCAAGCAAAAACAGCGACTTGAGGGCTTCGGGTGTGGCTCGATCAACGGCGGTAGCAGGCGCACGCACGGCGGGGCCGGTCTTCTTCTTCCCCTCGCCGAAGCACCCTCACCACTCTCTCTTGGTTTCACTCTCTCTCGATCTCACTCCCTCGTTCGCTCCGCCCCCTTCCCCTTTTCTTTTATTCATTTACTCTCATGATTAGCCTGTAATCATTAGATTTGCATGGGAGATCACCGGTGAAGCAAGGGGTGGCGACACTTGCATAATCCTTCTTGCCACTTGTCAATCTTCATGCAAGAATGATGGGCCTCATTCGGCCGGGCCTTGGTCGACCGAATGGGGGAAATGGTGGGTTGCTTTGGGCTGTTTTGGGCCATTAAACATTCAGCCCACACTTGCTCCTAATGATCCATCTTAATCCCCACTTATGTATACATAATTACAAATACTCACATGGCCATATAATATTGCAACATTAATCGATGGTAATTCGACTTATAGAGTACACGGCCAAGAATAGAAAATTCCTTATCAATTTATCTTTTAGCACAACCTTGATCACACATGAGCATATGATATGTTTCCAACAAAACAATAGTCCATTCAATGCTCGGCCTTGTTTAATTGAAATCCATTGGTCTAATGACTATAATATAGTCCGATGGCGCTTCCGATACCTTTTCATGGGTCGTAGTGCATCTAGGGATCGTTATGAAATTTTAGGATGCCACACAATGTCAGCATTTTCCATAGTTTAAATTGACGGAATTAATGAAATGACTCAATTGCACAAATTTGATAAGTTTTACCAATTGATTCCACTTTTTATATGTTTTAAAACTCGACTATATTTTCTTAATAATTTTTAGGATTTCGAACGCACATATCCCAAAATCGAATATAAGCAAGAAAAACGCTTAAATCAAAGAGTGGGTCGTGTTGTGTTTCCAATCTTGGAAGCTATTCCATCACAATGCTTCACCTTTCCTTTTCACAGATAGGTCGGTCACCTCCTTCTTTTCTCAAAGTGACAATCCTACTCTTTAATGTTCAAAAAGATATGGAGACAAACTATAAAATCAAATACATTATGGAAAATAGGATACGAGCAAAGGCTAGTGGCAAAATGCTCACTGAAAAAGTTAGGGTATGTTTGGCAACCATTATATTTCCAAGAACAATTTCTGCTTAGAAATATTTTTTTATGATTTTATTCCATGGACGAGTTTCTAAACATTTGAAAGCATTTTGTACGTCTCAAAAATTTCTATTCTTGAAATAAATGTGTTTAGTTCGACTCTCAAATTCTTTTGTAATTTAGAATTTCTTTGAATTTTTAAAATAATTTTATTACATTTTTCTTTTTTATCCTTCTATTTATTTTTTTCTTTGGGTGATGGTCGGCCTCAGCCATGGCCAGTGACTAGCTAGATGAGGGCCGACATCCTCACCAAAGCATTGCTAACCCTTAACCAAGCTAAGCCTCATCAGCTTGAGTCTCACCTACCTCGGCGAGGTTCGGCCTTGGCTTAACTAGGTGAGATTGACCTCGTCCAAATCTGGTGAAGCTTGACCTTGCTCAAGTCTAGCGAAGCCAAGCTCGTTCAATCACTAGTAAGGCTCTACCTCGCCGGGCCATCACGAGGTTGGCAGTGCTCGGCCATGACAAGGCCGACCTCATGGTGGCCGAGCGAGCCCTGTCGACAGGGCTCAACCTCGCCAAATCTGGGTGAGGCTTGGGCTGACAACGTAGGCCTCGCCAAGGGTCGACGGCGCTCTAGTGAGGTCGTCGGCCTTTGTCTAGCTAGTCACTAGCCATGGTTGAGGTTGGCGATCGACTGAAGGAGAGAAGAAGAAGAAGAACTTTTCTAGCTTGGGCTTTATTCTAGAGTTGTTCTCAAGAACAAAGTATCGACATTTTTTCATACTTTGGGCTTGATTCTAGAGTTATTTTCGAGAACAAAGTATCAACTCTTTTTTACTTTTTGATTCTGTTCTAAATTTATTCCTAGGAATAAAAAAATTACCAAATAGATTTCTGTTCTTTTTTTGTTTTGTAGAACAAAATAATAGAATCAAGCACTACTTGTCATGTTACCAATCAAACAAATTTACTATCTTTTTAGTATCTTTACTTTCCTATGTGGTACTTTATTTCCTAGTTGTAGTTTTCAATTTCATGTCGCTGATTAAATTCCGGCATAGTATATGTATGCTCTCAGGTCATGTCGTCCATTAAATTTTGGTGTAGTTTGTTAGTCTGTATATTTCAAGCCTTGTCGTTGATTAAATTTTGGCACGGTTTACGTATATACAATCTAAAAGTGCTAGTACGAACACTTAGAGGGGGTGTATAGGTGTTCAAAAGAAGTCTTGACAAATAATTACGGAATAAAACAAGTTGCAAGTAAAGTCTGAATAAGGATCAGAGTCTGATAAGCAAGCCACTAGAGTTTTGGTAGAAGATCAGATATGCGATGGAACGGACTTTTGAAATAACTTGTAAGTATGCAACAAACTTAAATAAGAAGAGTTAAGGGAAGAGAATATTGCACACAAAATTTATAATGGTTCGGCTTAAATTAAGCCTACGTCCACTCTCCTACACTAACATCCTTCTAGCTAGATTCCATTATGTGATCAATAAGATATTACAACTTTGAGTGCAAACACTTAGTAATAGATCACAGTATCTCACTAAGTCATTCTTTTGATATTTCTCTCAAGATCACAAACGTTTAAGCTCACGAGAAACAAGTGTATGATTGAAGTTCGCTCAAACTTTGAAATTATAAATTCTACGCTCCGTCACTTACTTGCTCTTTGGTCCTTAGTCTTCTTAAATACTCCTCCACTTCAAAACTAGCCATTGGACAGTATCTAGAGAATCATCTTCCAATCTACCAATTGGACATATATGTATCTAGAAAATTAAGTAGTCGTTGAGTGACAAAAGTAGAATTTCAAATTGATTCTGATCGCCCATACAAACAGAATATTGGTTTACATAAGTAGAGCTTCTTCTTCTAGAAAATTCTTGTCTTCAAAATTCAATTGTCAATCAATTAAATTGAATTAATCAAATATATCTTGATGTAGAATTCAAACCAAATCACTAGCCGTTATATGTTTGGGGCTTGTGTTACGTTCTGTCAAGTTATCTCGTTCTGAAAATGCTTCATTCTAAATTTGATACGTTATGAACTTGTTTCTCGTTCTGGACCTTGTCACGGTCTGGACTTGTATCTCGTTTTGGATGTAAAGTCTGAGAATATTCTGTCTGAAGTAGAGTCTGAGTGTCTTCCGTTTGAAGTAGACTTTACAATCTGGATTGTTTCTGAATATATTTAGCCTTAAGGTCTGAACACAGTCTGAATAAGTTCAGCCTCAGCAAAGAGTCTATCTTCTAGTTCTTCAAAGTATAGAATTCCACAATATCCTTTACACGTTCTATAATCAGCATAGTCTATTACTCAACTATTAAACATGTTAGTAACCTTTGATTTATTTTGTCATCTTCAAAACATCATAATGGATTTCCCTAACACAATCCTATTCTAATCAAAGTCATGAGTTCCTTATTGCTTGTGAAATTTCATGTCCAGAGTTGACGCAGAACCCTAGTTTCATTTAATTAAAAGTCGAAGAATAACTTTTAGTGAAAGATATCTTATCATAGGAGAATTTCCAACGAAACACCTTTCTACTGCAGATTGTTTCACTTTAGATGAAAATTTACACATCAATAATGACAACTTATATTGTAATTTCTTAAAGGGTCAGTGTTTCGTATAAGATAGTTATGATAGTTGCAACAATTGATCAAGGGACCAAAAGTTTTGAAAATAAAAGACATTTTAGATATAAATTGGTATAAGTATATTATAAGTCATAAAACTTGGCAATCTTTGCCATTTTTGACACGTAACTTGGATTGACCATGCTTATCAACTAATAATCTTAACACAATCAAGGGCCTATATTCCCATAGGGATGATGGAATAGCGAACAAACCGAGATCGTCGGGAGGGAACGCGGGTAAGGGAATTAATTGATGATCCCTCGCTTGCATTCATTTTGAAAATTTTGAACCTGACAAAAACAATTTCAAAGTCGCTTTTACGCATTTCAAGTTTTTTTTTTTCTTTTTTGTATTTTCTAGTTTTCATGTGCACTGTTTACGGTCTTCTTTTCTTTCCTTCAAGCCATGACCTAGTCCCACCAGATTTTTTTAAAAAAAAATCTATCTCCCAATCACTCTTATTTCGTTTTTTGTTTTGGAAATTGCTCCAATAAATTAACTTTCCGCCCTTTCCTTTCTGCTGCAATATTGTTTCTCCTCTCTTTTCTCAAGTCATCATATCCTCAAAAGTACTCTAATCTGGTCGATATAATCTCTCTCTATCCCTGACCAAAAAACAAAAAACCTCTCTCTATCTTGCCTTGATTACCTTCAGTTTCATTCAATTTGCATTATTCTCTTACTTTGATTTAGAATATCATAGGAACCCTTGATTCTGTACAAGATTGACATAAACATAGGAGGAAAATCAAGTCGGGAGCAGCAAGTCTCCTCACCATTATCGTGGATTCAAAGGACGAAGTTCACAGCATTCTGCAGGCTCGAGTTAGAAACTCGAATGGGTTAAGGCTCATTTCACTCATTTGGCTGTTCATTGGGCCACTGTTCATTGGGCCAATTTTGAGAGGAAGTCGCAACCGGGTCCATGCCTTATCCAATGTAAATGCATTGTGCCTAAGTATAAATGTCTCTACCGTCTAAATCCAAAGAAAATAACGAGTGACACCAATGCGACGCTACGTAGGATTGGTGTTTTTTATTAGGTTTATTGACGAATTAAATCTCAACAAATGCATGTGCAATTTATTAAATGAAAATTTAGATGTCAACAATGACAAGTTATGCTGTAATTTCTTAAGAGATTAGTAATTTGTGTGAAATAGTTATGATAGTGGCAACATTTGATTAAAGGCAATAAATTTTGAGAATAAAACGCACTCTAAATAAAAATATAATGCCCGACTAAAAATTTTCCTCAAAGGTATAGATATAACTATGTAGGAAAACTATCCATTTTCTCTTGATGGTTCAATGTGCTCCGCTAAGCATCATCTTGTAAAATTTTAGGTAGACAAAGCCCACCTAAATTTCCAAATATCATTGAAAACTCAATTGAGGATAAGTAGTCATATATCTAATTTATGATCTGTATTTACCTCTAATCATTCTTTTAATTGGTGGGTCATAAGTTGAGAACATCACGAATATGCGAAATTAATGAAATATAAATGTGGATGATGTCCATGATCATAATGCGCTAACTAATGCATTGGGAGGGCACACCTCTGATAACTAATACTTTGGGAGCCTTAAGCCCTGTTTGATAACTGTGACATCCTGAATTTCAGGCTCTATTTTCGATTAGATGAGTTGGGCTTTTCATCGACGCGCCTATAATTCTTTTCCCTGAGCTAATCATTCACGGGATAACTAGCCTATCAGGTGAAGCCGTTAAGGAATCTAAATGCAATAAACTTGAGAATTCGATCAGAAATTAACTACTCGACCGCGCTAATCTGCAAGAGTCATTACGGTACCGTCAAAATCGATCAGAAACTAGAGATAGGTTGATTTGACAAAGGTATGTGATTAGTGTGTATAATTGCAAAATTTCTGTCAAACGGCACTAGACCGATTTTTCTATCATTTTCGTACCCTATGCCTGTATTTGAAATTTCGAAATTTTCACGACAACCGACAATCGCCAATGTGTCGAAGATGCACATTGTGGCTCGAAAATAATCAACCCTAGATCAATTGTACTAAAAATTTCTAAAAGCTACCCGGTAGATTAGGTTACGCTAAAATCGCGTCAAATTGAAATTAATCGCAAATTTGAACCCAATTTCAAAAATTGAAAAATCCGTCATGTCACAAGTCATTTTAGGAACGTCAACTCATCATTCGAAGAATTTTCGGCGAGCTCGGGATTTTTACGGAAAATCAATTCGGACGATTCAGAAAAGAACAAAAATTCGGATGGGCCAAATCGAAGGGATTTTTGGCTTCAAAACCAAGCTATTTGGTGAAGGGAATTTGCAGAAATTGTATGGGCTTCTTCCTTAGCAAAATTGGACATCAAATTAGGGAAATTTAGTGAAGAAAAGGAAGTCCAATTGAGAAAATTCGGAGCCTTGGATGAGGGCTGCAACATTGGCATCAAAATTGAGTTATTTGTGGGATTATGTGCAAGAAAGTAATTGAGGGACTAAGGGATAGGCATGGGGACTTTTTGGGGGACCAAGCATTGATTAATTTGAATAATTCTTGTTGACTTGCCCCCCTCCCTCCCCTACGGCTTCTTGAGCACGCCAGCCTGCTACCCTTCTCCTTCACACAAATTCTACTTCATCGAAGACAGCTGCCTCTGCATTCCTTTCATTTTTCTTTTGCCCCCTTTCATTTTCCTTGAAGCTCAATTCTCCCACGACCAAACCTGCTACTCCACCATCGTCTGCCCCCACCGTCAACCCCTTCCAGCAGCTGGTTCCCCTCTCTCCTTCGTGCAGCCCATCTTCTCTCCACTGGATCTCAGCCCAGCTTATGGCCACATGTCCACGTTCGGTCTCTGCTTTTCTTTCATCCCTTCAAAGCTCAGCTCCCACCGACTGTCTTGATTTCCCCTCCTCGTGTCTTCTTTTCCTCGATCAACCACCAACATCGACGCCCCATTAAATTCCTTGGTGTTGACTCCCCTTCGACACCAGCAACGATAACCCCTGCAGCTGCTCCACCTTCGCCTGTCTCCTCTCCACCAAAGACAATCCCAGCTCCGCCGCGCGTCCTCTCCGATCAAAACCAGCGAAGCCTCCCCCAAAGTTTGACTCCAGCAGCTTCTTCGAGACAGCTCCCTTCAGCTTCACCGCTTCAGCCAGCTCTGGTCGTGGACTGTAGGGTCGTTTTCGGCCCGATCTGAACCTTCGTTGGCGTCGCCGTAGACTCGAGTTTCGGCCATCGTCGCACCACCGTCGCCGTAAACCAATTTTCGTGCTAAACCGGTGAATTTACGTTCTGATCCCTAATTAGTTGGCTAATGACACTTAGAAGTGGATTAATAGGCTAATTAGTGAGTTTGTCAAGTTAATTAGGCTTAGGATGATTTAGTTAGAGTAAGTATTTAATTAGTTGGTTAGTTAGTTCAACTAGAATAATTAGGTGGATTTAGTTAGGAATTAGTTGGATTATATAATTAGTGTAATTAAATTAAATTAGGTAGAATGGTTAGATTTATTTGTTAGTTCGATTAATTAGCCTGATTAGTTTAGGTTGATTTAATTGAGTGCTTTAGTTTATTAATTTTGTAATTTATTTAATTGCCGCTAATTTATTTAATTATTAATTATTTTTCGGAAATTAGACTTGGATAGTCGGTGACGAGAATTTCATGCCGATTGCAATGGTGTGTTCATTTTATGCAATTGGATATTAATTTGTGCAAATTGAGTGCTGATTGGAAATTTGGTCAATTATTCCAAAATTTGTGAATTTCGATATTTATTTAGAAAATCCTGGGTGTCGGGTTTTAATACCAAAAATGGTTTTATATATTATATAAAATAGTGGGACTTTAAAAAAAAATGAATTTTTCGGGTTCAATCTGACCATGTACCCACACACGACTATTTTCATTAGGTATTTTTAATACGAAAAAATAGGCCATGATCACTATTTTAATTGGGGCATTTGAGTGCAAAGCATGGTATCCTAGACCAAGATTGAATGGTCGTGTGTTTGTTAAGAAAATATGTCCCAAGCATTTATGTTGGACGTTACCCTGTATGGGATTTGGGTCGCAGTGCCGTCTTTGAGAGACGTAGCCGTGCTCAATGTGGTGAGACAATGCCTGGCTAGTAGACCGCAGAGGCCGTACCCTAGAGGGGCGTAATTAACAATTGGAACACATGATTAATTGAGTTAAATGCACCTGATTATAAGACAAAACTGTGTGGCACGGTATGAAACGTGTCACAATGATTTTGTCTTATAATCGAGACCCATGTGATTAATTGAGTTGATGAGGCATTTCAATTGTTGTGCGTTGTAATGATATGCATTGTATATATGAATTGTGCTAACCTGCAGGGAGGATCTGAGACGATCTAAATCTCTATGGTTGTGTAGTTGTATGGTTAGGACGCCTCTAGGCGTATTACCCTCCTAATCAGGGTTTTGAGCGTGAACTCGCTGAGATTTATATCTCAACCCATCGTAGACTTTAACTTTTTAGGACCGTAGGGTGGAGGACCAAGAGCCAAGCTGAGAGGGATCTGAGGTGTAGGTCAGTTAGGACAATTTCTTTTTTAAAGCCGGTCTTTTGTAGGCTTGTGATTGTTGACTTTTGTATATGATTTAGTGTGTATATAAAAGCATGTTTTGTTTGTGAATTTGTTTCTTGCTTTTCTATTACAAGCTGTTGATGTCAGGGAATTAGTAATTCGCTTCTGCATATGTATTAAAATAAATGGGTCGGTGATGCATCCTAGGACGTCGCAAAATTTTATCAACCACCGGATAGGCACAGACTCGAGGTTCGTAGTGTGACAATAACACTCTAGTATCAACTGATTCTATTATTTTATTCCCCAAAACAAAAACAAAAATCCGTTTGATAAATTTTTTTGTTTCCAAGAACAAAAATCCATTTTTTTCCCATGAATAGATTTGGAACAAAATAAAAAAGTAAAAAAAAGTTGATTCTTGTTCCTAGGAATAATTCTTAGAATCAAGTTTAATTTTTCTTTTTCCTTTTTTTTTCTCCTCTTTCATTTTCTCGAATCAAGTTTAATTTTTCTTCTTCCTTTCTTCTTCTTCTTCTTCTTCTTCTTCTTCCTTTTGGCTGGTTGCCAACCTCAGCCATGGCCAGCGATGTCGAGCCATAGCGAGGCTTGTCGGCCCAAGCCTTGCCTTGGCTAGGCGAGGTCAACCTCGCTGACCTTGCCCAAATCTAGCGAGGTCGAGTCTCATCAGTGGCTAGGCCTTGCACCTTGCCTAGGTCTGGCAAGGTCGAGGCTTGTCATTGCTAGGCGAGCTTCCAACGAGCTCGCCGAACCTCGCCCAGCCAGTTGCCGGCCACGGTGGTGGCCGACGACCGGCCACAAAGGAGGTGGAAGAAAAAGAGAAAAGGAAAAGGAAAAAAGAGAAAAATAAGAACAATATAATAAATGTATTAAAAAATTAAGAATTCTACAAAACACATTTCTCTTCTAGGAATACAAATTTTAGACAATTATTAAGCGCATTCAAAAATTTAGAAATTATTTCCGAGAACAAAATAAATAAATAAAATCATTTCTGAGCAAAAATTATTTCAGGAAATAGAATGGTTACCAAACGCGTCCTTAGTGGCTCGAGAAAGGCCTAATGTGGTACGTTTAATGGAAACAAAAAACAAAGAACCGGCAGTACTCATGGCGAAGCAAAGGCTAAAATTTCTACATAGCTTTATTGTGGATCCGTTGGGGGCTGCGAAGGGTTTGGCTGTGACGTGGAAGGGAGGGGTATCAATTGTAGTGGTATCTTACTAAGCTGAATTCGTCAATTTGGTGTGCGAAGAGGAGATGAGAATTAAATTCATACATGCTCCATATACATTCCAAAACAGAGCCTTATCATGGGAGGAGTTGAAGAGGATTAAAACGCATGACAACCTTCCTTGGATTTGTGTGAGGGACTTTAAAGAAATAATGTGTCGTTGGGAGGGGGGAGGGGGAAGAATGTTGGAACACTATAGAAGGGTAGCTTTCAAGGAATTATTGGAAGATTGCTCCTTGGTGGACTTAGAAAGCAAGGGATGCAAATTTACTTGGGCAAATAATAGAGAATGGGAGAATTTTTTTGAAGAAAAGATTGGATCGTGTTCTTTGCAACATGGATTGGAGAGTTTTGCTCCCTTGTACTACAGCATTTACCTTACCCACGGTTGGTTCAAACCATAGTCCCATATTATTATCACTAGCGGCAGGAGTGAAGCGGAAAAAGGAATTCAAATTTGAGGCTTTTTGGACGGAAAAAGAAGAGTAATGGTATAGCACTCTCAGCATGGAATTCATCTAATGGGGTGTCCAAAAATCTTATAACAAAGCCGAAAGATGTGAGAGCAGGCCTTTCCAGTGGAGTAAAAAGAAATCTTCGAATGCCCGATGACAAATCACCTCCCTAAAGAATGAAATCCAGAACATAACCAACAGGTTAGATCCCCATCTCAGCAGGGAGAGGGTTCAACAGCTGAAAAATCAAATTGAACTTATGACGGAAATGAGAGATATATTGAGGTATGAGGTCAAGGATTAGTTGGCTAAAATGGGATGACAAAAATACAAAGTGTTTTCATGTTACCACTATCCAAAAAGGCAGCGTGGCAAAATCTCTATGCTGGAAGTGTCAGAAAGAGTGGAGTCGAGATACCAATAGACTCAAAGAGGCAACAGGAGAGTCTTTTGAAAATCTATATTGCTTAGTGGGTCCGCCTAATTTTCAGCCAATCTTAAATCAATGCTCTAAACTCATCACGGAGGAGGCAAATGAGTCTTTAATAGCGAAAATTACCTTATAGGAAGTGAAAGAAGCTATGCTTTAATTAGGAGCTTTGAAGTCACTGGGCCAAATGGAATTTATAGGCAATTTTACCACCATTAACGGGAGGAGATTCAGGATGATGTTGTCAAACTGATGGATGACTTTATGGAGTCAAGATTGCTGAACCCAACTTTAAACAGCACCTATATTTCCCTTATCCTCAAAGTATCTAACCCCGAGATGATAGAGCAATACCTGCCAATGAGCCTTCGTAATTTTGCTTACAAGATTATCTCTAAGGTACTGGCAAATAGGCTAAAACTATGGCTTCGTGAATTGACGCAGGTGGATCAGAGCACTTTTGTGATTTCGAGAAAAATCCAACACAACATTTTAATTGTCCAGGTGGTATTCACTAGTTATGAGTCAAAAAAAGGAAAAGGAAATTCCATGTGGTGTTGAAATTAGGATCGGGTGAGACTTCTTGGAAGCGAGTATGCTAAAAATGGGTTTTTGCGAGAAATGGGTCTCATGGATTATGTAATGTCACCATGGTCTCTTTTGGCATCAAGTTCAATGGAGAATCGTTGCTTTACTTTCAGCCGTTGCATGGCATTAGACAAGGTGATCCTCTCTCCCCCTATCTTTTTTCATCATAATTGCTAATATCCTCTCATTGTTAACAAAAAAGGCAGCAAGAGGTTGTAGAATCAAAAGGGATAATATTGAACAAACATTGCTCAACTCTATCTGATTGTTTGCAAATGACTCTATCTTCTTCTTGGATGGAAAAGCAATAGAATGCCAGAACCTTGCCAATGTTTTAAACTAGTATTATTTTGCGACGAGTCAAGCTATTAATCTAAACAAATCAAGAATCTTCTTGAGTGTGGGCTGCCACAGAACTTAAAAAGGAATATGGCACATGAACTATGTGTGCTAGAAATAAACAAAACGGGAAAGTACCTGGGTATTCCAACTCTCTTTCTCTGCATTTCAAGTCAAGAAGCAGAACGAAGACGGTGAGCCCGCTTGATTGGTCCGCTCTTGGAAGAAACCCATAAATCACGAGAAAAAAAGAAATAGCAGAGGATCCATAACCAAATTCATCATCAAACAAATTCGAACGTGTATCGGATACGATCTGAACTGAAAAATTGAACAACCAGCGTTGAAACCCATTATCCAATCTCTACTTTACGGTGCAGTTTAACAAGGAAGAACACAGATATCCATACATACATTCATCACAGAGAGACACTCAAATCTTGGAGTGTGAAGAATCCCCTCGCCCTCAAGATCGGAATGCATGGACTCCACTCCCGAGCCTCGGCCACCGACCGACAATGGCCGAGTTCTCAGGCGAAGTCGAGAAACCGTCGCTGCCGCCGTCGCCGCACCTGAAGAGACCAAGGAGAAATTCGTCGGGCATAGACCCATAGCCATCAAGATGGGGAAGGGCGTGGGGGGTTGGACTCCACTCCCGAACATCCATGACCGGCGGCCGAGTCAGACTGTCAGAACTGGCGAGTTCATCAGGCCGCTTTCTCACGAGTGCGTATGGATCTGTTTCTTCGAAATATTCAAGTTGTTCATTTCCCGGTTGGTTGCAGACTGGTCCAACGAAGGCCCAAAGAAAAAAGAAGTCTTTCCCTCTGGGCTATTATCTCATCAAAAAAGCCATTTTTCATGGGCTCTTCGGATTTTTCCTTAAAACATCCCCGAATTTAGGTAGTTTTCAACTTCTTTTTTGTATTGATAATTAAGTACTCTGCCTTTCCCGATTCGTGAAATCGACGATTCGTTGGATCAAATTCCCTCTGTTAGCTATACTCATATTTATATCCCCAGAGGGGCATTAAAACTTTCGAGTGCAGCAAGGATGTCGTCGTTGGCATTATTTTCATTGCCCTCAGGATCGGAGAGCGAGGATTCCTCTCCTGAGCTTACACAGTCGACTGGCTGAGTTCCACGGCGAAGTCCGGAAAACATCGTATACGGGAGTGAAGTTATCGCGGTTATTACAAAAGTCGTCAAAATCCAACTCACAACCCTCAGGATCAGAACACGTGGGGTTGGAATCCACTCCTGAACTTTCATCCCTGGCGGCCAAGTCGCCGCAATCGATAAAGAAGGGCTTGAAGATAGCATTATAAAGTGAAGGATCAGTAGCTTCCAAATCCTTTAACATTGAATGGATCTCGGCGACCTCAGGATCACGACCAGCCCTGGCATTAACCGGTGGGTTGTTCTCAAAATCCTTCGACTTCTTGAGCAGGCGGACCACAGCGTCCAGGTACTTCATGATCAGGAAGGCGCAGTCCTCCATTGTCGGGCAAGGATCACACTCTTCCACCAGCTCTCTTCGACTCGTTGGCAGCATCATGCAGCTTTTGCAACTGAGGTACTCAGAGAATACCTCTTCGACCGAAGGCTCGCCGAAATAGTGGAGCTTGCCACCAGGGGAGAACATAATGACAGCGACGGGAGTGCCGGCGAGTTTGCTGAGCTTAGAGGCTTTACTGAGGATGCACCTGTGCCTCTTCGAGAACATCGTGCTGCACCTTTTCCGGTCGTTGATCTTTCTGGTTTCTTTTGGTGGGGGCGGAACACTTATCTGTGGAGTGTGCGAATGTTTTGTACTTGGTTTTCTTGGAGGGCGAGAGGGAGATGATCCTGTCTGCATGTTTCTTCTAGAGAAAGAGTGAATGGATTGGAGGAAAGATGGGTTGTTCTCAAAACCCCCTAACTTCTTGAGCAGGCGGACCACAGCGTCCTGGTAGTTCACGATGAGGGAGGCGCAGTCCTCCTTTGTCACGCAAGAATCACACACTTTCTTGGCCCAGTCCACCCCCCCTTTTGGACTCATTGGCAGCTTCACGTCGTACTTGTGACAGAGATACATCAAGAATACCTTTTCTACCGAGGGCTTGCCGAAATAGCGGAGCTTGCCACCAGGGGAGAACATAATGACGGCGACGGGAGCACCGGTGAGTTCGCTGAGCTCAGAGGCTTTACTGAGGATGCAAATGCGCCTCTTCGAGAACGTGTTGCTGCACCACTTCCGGTCGTCGATCTTTTTGGTTTCTTTTGGCGGGGGCTGAACACTTTGCCGTGGTTTTCTTGGAGGGCGAGAGGAAGATGAACCTGTATGCATGGTCCTCCAGTTTTTTTTTATTTTTTTTTTTTCGAGAGAGAAGGGGTTGGAGGAAAGAAGAGGAGGGTGCAGCTTTGGGATGCTCAAACAAGCTCGAGAGGGCCCGCTGTTTATAGAGACGACTTTCTTGCATGTTTAATTAAAGAATTCTGAAAACGCGCTCGGATTTTCTTTTGAACTTTCTTCTTACTTAGGAGCCACTATCCTTCACTGTATGAGCGTGTGCGCAGCTCTCTCCCTCCGTTCTAAGTCCTAATTAGGACTGCCACGTGCCAACCAGCAGCACTATAGAAAGATGAAGCGACTTTCAGCACGAAACGACAAGTCAGAGGTACGATTCCATTCTTTTTTACTCTAAGCAGATTCTCCTTTTCTTATTTTTTTTTTTTGGTCGAAATTCCTTTTCTTATTTAAGAGACAGATTTTTGTACGTCCTTTTATCAAAGTCATTATCACATCCTCGTTGGTGCGATCTAATGATGGCCAGTGAATGGGAACAAACCGAGATCTGCCCCCAAAAAGAACCTCGGGGGGGGGGGGGGGGGGGGGGGGCAGGGTAATGGAAATTTCAAACGGGACAAAATACGACTTCAAAGCCGCATTTACACATTTCGTGAATTTTTTTTTTTTTTTTTTGTATTTTCTAGTATTCGGGCGTTCCTAACTAGTAATTACTATGCTGTCAGCCGATTGGGAGGAAAATTCATTGAGCTAGAAAATTAATCTGAAACGAACAGTAAACTTCTTAATATCTCACGCATGGTAAGGGGCAAGCCATAGGACAAATTCCCAAGCGAGGTTTATTATTTCATTGGGCAAAGAAAAAAATGAGGATTATCAAGTTCTCCATCAATAAGTCTTGAAACAAAAAACGGAGATCGTGAAGCACGAGGCCATTCGCAATTGCGTGCGCAAGAAATTAGAGTATTTTCTTTCGATCATGGTCGACATCAGTCATAATTGTGGAGTTGGCTGCCGAAAATTTTGGGGCAATTCCAATTTTGTTTTCTTTCAACTTGATCCATGCACATCGTCAAATTAGGTGCTCAAATGTTTTGTTTGTGTTAATTAAATACTCCATCTTTCCTGATTTGTTTTAAATAAGCACCTAACGTGCTATTAAAAGTAAAGAAATTACTTTAAATTATTAAATTCAATTTAACACAAGATTAGACAAAAAAAAAAATTGACATGGAGAAAATATAGTGATACGTTAGGAGAAGAGAGAGCATGGCTATTGTTTGTCATATTTCGTTAAATCCCAGCATTACCTTTCGAGAATGACATCTGCCGTCGAGCTTGGTGGATTCTAGAAAATTTCATTCAAGACTTTTAAAAGAATGTGGATCCTTTTGTCTACATTTTTTTTTTTTGATTTTTTTTTCTTTTCTCTTTACTTACTCTCTTCATGTCACGCCCCAATCTTCGAGCACGTGCCCATCCCTCTCTAGTCAATAAAAATTTTGCGACTTCTCAGGTTGAGTCGCCGACCCTTTCATTTTATTGCACATGCGGAAGCGAAATTAAATCCCCTGACAGTAATCATCTCGGGATAGAAAAGCAGGACATCACATTCACAACCAAATCACACTTTTATAAACATACTGAGTCATTTACACAAGCCTATAACCAAATGATTAGTTCTCAAAAAGAGGCTGTTCTATCTGACCTACTTTTCAAGTCACCTCAACTCAACTTCAGGTCCTCCTTCTACGACCCTGAAAATTTTAAGCTCACAACGGGGTGAGATATGAATCTCAGCGAGTTCACGCTCTAAGTCCCGATTAGGAGGGAAATACACCTAGAAGTGTCCTAACCACACACACAATTAGCACAGAGGACTTATCTCGCCTCAGTTTCCTTTTTACACGTCAGTACAGTTCATATCGCAATACATATAATCAATGCACATAACAATTGGAACACCTCATCAATTCAATTAATCACAAGAGTTCTGATTATAAGGCCAAACCGTTATGACATGTCCAATTCCATGCCATACAGTTTTGTCTCATAATCAGGCGCACCAACTCAAACAATCATACGTTCCAATTGTTAATTACACCCCTTAAGGGTACGGCCAACTCTAAATTTGGCGGTCTTCTGGCATTGCTAGGCGTCATCTCACCTCCTTTGAGCACGGTGACGTCTCTCAATTAGACGGCTTCCCTGAAGGGGTGTAGGTCCAGAATCTACTACGACCCAAGTCCCAATGAATGGCTAACATTCGGCTTAACAGCCCGGGACGGTTTCTCTTAACCAACACACGACCAATCAATTTCGGCCCAGAACACTGTGCATTACACTCAAATGCCTCAATTAAAATGGTGAACCTGGCCTATTTTTTTCGTATTATAAATACACGGTAAAATAGTCGTGTGTGGGTACACGGTCAATTCACACTAGAAAAATTGATATCCTCCAATTTAAAATCCTACTGGTTTATATAGTATATAAAATCATTTTTGGTGTTAAAACCCGACACCCGAGATTTTCTGAATAAATAATAAATTTCACAAATTTTGGAATTAAATACTCAAAATTCCAATCAGCACTCAATTTGCACAAATTACCATTTAGTTGCATAAATTGAACACAATATTGTAATCAGCACAAAATTCTGGTCACCAGTTATCCCGGTCTAATTTTCAGAAAATAATTAATAATTAAATAAATTACCAGAAATTAAATAAATTGCAAAATAAATAAATTTAAAGCATTTAATTGAATTAACCTAAACTAACTAAACTAAATAATCTAACTAACAATTAAATCTAACCATCCTATATAATTTAATCTAAGTACACTAACTAAATAAACTAACTAATTCCTAACTAATCCATCTAACTAAACTAAATAAACTAACTAACTACTAACTATAAACTGAATCTAACTAAGCCATCCTAAGCCTAATTAACATAATTAATCCACCAATTAGCTAACTAACACACCTCTAAGTGTCATTAGCCCGCTAATTAAGGATTAGAACGCAACTCATCGGTTAGCACGAAAATCGGCTCACGGTGATGGCGGTGCAACGGCGGCCAAGACTTGAGCTCACGGCAAGGCCGACGAGAGCTAGAACCAGCTGAAATCGATCAAGGCAGTCCACGGTTCAAGACTGAAGGAGCTGGACTTTCCTCGGTTGAACTTGCGGTGGACGTAGCAACGAAGCTCGGCTTCGTGGAAACGGCGAGCGGCAGAGATGCGGTCAACAAGTGAAATTGGTGAAAGCTGAGTTCGTGGGTGGAGGTGACTTCGGTGAGCTTTGGGGATGGCAACTATCCGTGAGGCTTCGGTGGCTTTGGAGTCAACGGTGGTGGTCCTTCGCTGGGGTTCTGACCGAAAAGGCTGAAGACGCGTGGGCTCAAAGTGCCGAGGGTTTCACGGTCAACAAGTTGGGGAGAGTTTCTTTAGTTGACCAAGCTTGGAGACGTGGCCTGCAGAGGGGAATTGTGAGTGGAGGTGGGCGTATGTGAGTGGAGCAGGGGAGATGGAAGGAGAGAAAACGTGGGGGATGCCTCGGTGATGGGTGGCCTTCGATGGAAGAGATAAAAGGGAAAGAAAACAGACGTAGCTGAGTTCGTCGAATGAAAAAGGAAGTGAGAAGCAGATGCGTTGAGAGAGAGGAGACAGCGAAGAAGGGAGAGGCGGCTGATAAATGTGCAGGAGAAGTCACGGTTTGGGGGTCAAAGTCAAGAGTCTATCCATCACATTAAAAGCTTGTCCCCCCCTAATTCTTTCCAACAATTAAATTCAATAATAACCATTTTGATGTAAAAAATCAGCCCTCAAACCATAGCTCCGAATTTCACTTAATTTAACTTCAATTCATCCTCAATTTCTCAATTTCTCAATTTCGAAATCCAATTTCATCGAAGAAAAATCCCACGCATGTCCATAAATTCCCATCACCCAGTAGTTCGGCTTAGAAGTCGAAATTCCCTTCAAATGAGTTAAACCGAATTTCCGTTCGACTCAAGAATAAGGTGATCTTTAGATCTTCCTCTTTACAGCAGATAACAGAGTGAAAAAGTGAGGGCTTGAATTTCTGTTTGTAGGGCAGATGCAAATTTGATTGTGTGGGAGAAGCCATTGATCAGCTTTCCTGATGAGCCCGACAAACACAGGCTATTGATCCTTCGTGAGAAGCCATAGGGAATGAACCATCAATGTTTACCTTCAACACACCTGGATCGGGGGGACGCCATCTCTGAAGCATGGGTTGAGGTCGTGGATGACGGATCAGCGACGATCTGGGTCTCAATCGATTAGATCCAGTAACAGTGAGGGTCTCTGGCACAAGTTGACTAAGATATGGTATTTGGCTGTTGACTGGAGGCTGTTTCTACGAGTTTTGTTGCAAGGTCATCAGAAGGCAACTTTGATAAGATCGAGCTTGGGCAATGGCAGTAAAAACAACCTAGTCAGGGTTGGGGGTTCTTCAGCAGAATATAAAATCATTTCGAGCTTTCCAGATATGCCACATCACAAATGTTATTGACGCCAGATTCGGTGAGTGATTTGTTGTGTCTAAAATTTTCAATAACCAGGCATCAAATCTGTGAGTCTGATGTTGTTGCATATTGAGCTGAATTTGTGGATGGCGCCAGACTGCTTTGGTCCACGGGCAATGTAAGAAAAGATGTTATGTGGATTCAGGGGTAGGGTTGGTGTTGCTATGCTCACATAATCTGCACATCGGATGTAAAATAACATGTCAGCGATAAAGATTTTCACCTATTACTAGAGTGTTTTGGCACAAAGACCATAGGAATATATGTAATTTAGGACTGGTCGGCACTTTCCAGATTGTATTCCAAAGTCGCCTGGGAGTAGTAAATGAAGAGGACGCCTGACTCTGAACTCTCCTGTTCTCGCCTGATCTTATGAGGTTATATCCGCTTTTTACTGTATAAATACCATTGGATCTGCCCGTCCATATTATTTGATCTTGAGTGTACTGAGGCCGAAGTTGAATGCTGAGTATTTCTTATGTGATGCTATCATCAAAACTACCTCTAAGTAAGGATGTATTCCAAAATTGTTGTTCTGGGATAATAAAATCAGCAACCATAGTAGGTTCGTCGCGAGGAGCAGGTCCGCCTATGATGCATGTAGGAAGCCACTTATCCTCTCTAACTCGAATATGCTGACCATTACCCACTGACTACTGGAGGTTGTTTAAAATAGAATCCCGACCTTACAAAACACTTTGCCATCCCCAAGAGGGTCTGGCGCCTCTTTCTGCATGCCAGAAGTCCTTTGAAGGGAAATAAAGCCCTTGAAAGATCCGACTCCAAAGGGAGTCATGTTGTTGAAGCATACGCCAAGCCTGTTTGGCCAACAGGGCTTTATTAAAGGCCACTAGGTCTCAGAAACCTAAACCACTAGCATCTTTACGATGCTTGAGTGTTTCCCAGTCTTTCCAATGCATTCCTACTTTGTCATCCTGTGTTTTCCACCAAAATCTAGATATCTTCTGTTCTATAAATTTGCAAAGGGAAATAGGGATTCTAAATATAGACATAGCGTATTAAGGAACTGTTTAAACAACTGCTTTAATTAAAACTTCCTTACCTCCTTTGGAAAATAAGTTCTCTTTCCAACTATCCAGTTTTGAGTTCACTTTGGCCAACAACCAAGAAAACATTTCTTTTTTAGACTTTCCCCAATCCAAAAGTATACCGAGGTATTTTCCGGTCTTTTGCATCACTGGGACGCGGAATTCACAGGCCAGACGCTCTTGAAAATTTTGAGGACAAGCTTAACTAAAAAATATGCCAGATTTATTGCAATTAATAGCTTGTCATGTTGCCAGACAGTACTGATTTAATATATTCGACAAGTTTTGGCATTCAATTACTTTTCCTTCAATAAACAAGATAGCATCATCAGCAAAAAATAGGTGTGAGAGGGTAGGACAACTCTGATTGAATTTGATACCTTTGATGTTGCCCATATCCACTGCTTGATTTATGAGAGTCGAAAGAGCATTGGCTACAAGGATAAATAAGTATGGGGAGAGAGGATCGCCCTGCCAAAGACCTCTTGTCATTGTAAATGGCTGGAGAGGTTCGCCGTTAAATTTGATACTTAAAGAAGCAGTAGTGACACACTGCATCACCCTTTCAACCCAAACTACATGAAACCCAAGCTTATATAGGTAATCCCTAAGAAAGTCACATTCAACGCGGTCATAGTCCTTCTGCATGTCTAGTTTAAGGACGCCCTGAAAATGTCGCTTCCTTTTTCGAATTCTAAGTTGATGTAGAACTTCCTGCACTACTAGAATGTTATCTTGAATTTGCCGACCAGTGACGAAAGCACTCTATTCCATAGAGATAAGTGTAGGAAGCCAGGGCTTCAAACGATTAGCTAGGACCTTTGAAATGATTTTATACATAAAATTGCATAGACTAATCGATCGATATTGGTCCAGTCTTTCAAGGTGAGGAATCTTCGGTATCAAAGTTATAAATGTTTTGTTAAGATCAGGATCTAGCATGCCAGAATCAAAGAAATCTTTAACCAAGCTAACAATATCCTCTTTTAAAGTTAACCATTGGGATTGATAGAACTGACCATTTAGTCCGTCTAGGCCCGGTGCCTTTGACGCTCCAAGTTGAAAAACTGCCCTTTGGACTTCATCTGGAGTTACTTCACATATGAGGGTGTTGTTCATATCTTCTGTCACAATGACTTGGCATTAGGCTATAATGGGGCCATAATCTCGTTGTCCCATCGAGCAAAAGAGTCTTTTAAAGAAATTATGAGTCATATCCTTTAATGCCTTTTCATCTCTGACCCATTGGTTTTCTTCGTTTTGCAACATGCTGATCTTGTTTCGTCGGCGTCGTTGGATGGTGGTCGCATGAAAGAATTTAGTATTCTTGTCTCTCCACTTTAGCCAATTCACTCTAGAGCGCATTGCCCAGTATTGCTCTTCCTGTTGCCATAAGCATTGAATTTGCCTTTTCAGATCATCCATTCGTTGCTTGTCAAACTGACAATTTGGTTGTTTGATCAGGTGCTGGAGCTGGAGTTGTAGCTCATGTATTTTCCGTTGACCATTGGAGAATTTGCTCTTACTCCAATTGGAAAGGGCGGCTGAAATCCTACTCAACTTCTGAGATAAGGTTAAATTTTGATGCTGAATACTTTTCAAAGCGTCTGATATTATTTTACCATATTCCTGATCTTGTAGCCAATAGGATTCAAATTTAAAGAGCCTTCGACGCCTAGGTTGTAACTCTGTGGTCTGCAACAATAGCGGGCTATGATCTGATCCGATGGCTGGGAGAGCGTAAATCTCAGCAGCTAGGAAGGTTAGACTCCACTCTAAATTGCAAAGGGCTCAATCAAGTTGTTCTTTTACCACTTCGTCGCCGTCTCTATTATTACACCACGTGAAAGAGCATCCATTGCTCTCTAAATTCAGTAGTAAACAGTCGTTCAACAGTTCTCAAAAAGATTGCATACGCTGAAAATTTGCTATTCTTTTACCCTGTTTTTCCCAAGGGTAAATAACTTCATTGAAATCACAAATGCAGAGCCAAAGTAAGGTATTGAGGTTGCCGATTTGTTTCAACTTTTCCCAAAAGAGTTGTCGAAGTGAAACCAAATCCGGTGCACGAAGACAAGTTAGCCGCATAGAAGATCCACCGTCCCTATCATCGCAAAGAAAGTTAAAGAAATCTGAAGATTGTTGTTCCAAAGTCAAGTAAATGTGGTCTTGCCAAAAAATTGCAAGGCCTCCTGCTAGGCCTGTAGGATCTTCCAAAAGGCTATTAGGAAACGTAAGACGCTTCTGCAGTCTGCAAAGCATCGATTCTTTATTCTTAGTTTCCATCAAAAAAAGAACGTCGGGTTTTTCTCGGGCCACCAATGCCCTTAGGGCTTGAACTGTCAGGGGATTACCCAACCCCTGACAGTTCCAACTTTGTAATTTCATTTGTCTGTCGGTGGCTTTTTAGGGCTAGCCACCAAAGCCCAATTATCCGGACTAACAGCCTCGAGGATTGGAGTATCCATGAGTTGGGATTCATCAATCCCCTCACACAACATGTTGTGACGTTTAATCTTCTTGATCGAACCAGTCTTCGCGCTTAATCTATTGCTTCGAACTTTCTTTGTTTTGGAAGAACAGGTTTGGCCTTCTGTAAGTACCGAGTCCATGTTGTGAGCTGGAACCGGAAAAAGTCCAGCCTGTGGAACTAGCTGTTCCTTCGAAAGTGGTCTCCAACTAATAGGTTCAGCTAAAGGAATTGGTTGGTGGTCATCAGAAAGCTAGAGAACTTCTTTGCCTTTGTTGCTACGAGAAGGGTCTGCTGGGAGTTCAGCTGATGGCCTAACTTGGGACTTAGGGACAGTTTCCTCTTCTATAGGAAGGGCCTAGGGTGAGGTGTAAAAGGTGAGCCAGAAAGGGCTGAATTCCCAGACCTCAGCCCTAAGCTACTATACGTAATATAAGTTATCCCTATTATCAAAATTCTCCTCCTCATAGGCATAATCTTTGCAGGACATGGCGTAATGGCCAATCTTTCCACAGGAATAACAGAAGTACAGTAAACGTTCATAACGAAAATCAAGCCATATGTTTTTGCCTTCTACTCTGATCAGCTAACCCGTCTTGAGGGGTTCCTGAAGATTGACATCAACTCGTACCTTGCGAGCACGGAGTGAGGTCCTCTCTTTACTGTCTATTTTAATTTCCAGCACTGTGCCCACATGGCGAACTGCTTTGCTGATCAGTTCCTCCGTGCAGCGCTCCAAAGGGAGACCAAAGACTTGGACCCAGAAGGCGCAAGTCGAGAAATCGTAGCAATGTAAAGGTGTGTTGTGCATCCAGGGTTTCAAAATGACCAGACTATTAGCAAACAGCCAGGGTCCTATATCTAGAACTCTATGTCTCTCTGTTTCAATTCTAAATTGTATAATATGTAAGCCACCTTCACGTTGTGAGATATCCACCAGATCAGTTCGCCATGCTCTCCTCATAGTACTCTGAAAAGCTTGTAAATTAATCGAGGAAGTTGAGAGAATCTTACCAATAAGGATGAGTTTACATTCTTCCATTATTTCAGGTGAAGGCGCATCCTCCCACACTTCAATGTGCTGCTCAGACCATAGACGGCTCAGTCGATTGCACAGTGCTGCTAGATGTGCTTCCTCTTGAGGGTCTGTTCGCAGGAAGGCAAGTCCCGAGGGGATACTCTGATGTGAATTGTTGCAGAAAGATCGTTCTACGAAGGCCCAGATGGTGCGAATTGCGAACCTCGACCTCCAATCAAACCTATGATTGGCAACCTCGGTATGAACGTGACCTGTTGATGAACGTCTGTCAACCAACCAACATTATAGATGCCACGAGCGAAAGAATTCGCTATCTCGCTCGATAAGTCAAATTGACCGCCACAAGAGAATCTTGATAAGGTCAAGTCCTCAAAAGAGCAGTAGAAGAGAACTTCTCAATTCTTTTCCTTAAAAATAAAAATATATCTGTCCCCCAAAGAAATTCAGTCAGTCTTATATATAGGCATTCTAGTTGCCACACAAACCCTAAAACCAACCCTAAAAATTTAATGCGTCATATTCTAGAATATTTATATTCTAGAATATTCTTAAACAAGAAGATATATATATATATATATATATATATATATATATATATATATTTGACTTGGTCAAATATTTGGTGACCAGATAATCAAATTACGCCAAGATTTCCAAGAGACTTCAAGATTTGATCCAAGGTCATCTCCATGTCGAAGATCATGAACCATGACGCCAACAGCTTGCCTGAATTGCTTGGCCCGCGCTCGAGTAATCGAACCAGTAGGAATAGACAATGGGTTCCTAGCACCTCCTCCTCGATATGGCTCGATGTCCACATCATTCCCTCCCCCGTGCAAAGGATTTGCCCTCAAATCATCACTGGCATCGAAAAGAGTCAAGTCAGAAACATTAAATGTGACACTAACGTCATACTTACCTGGAAGATCAAGCTTGTAGGCATTATTGTTAACTCTTTCCAAAATCATGAATGGTCCATCCCCTCGCGGTAATAACTTAGAATGTCGCTGCTCAGGAAATCTCTCTTTGCGCATATGAACCCAAACCCAATTGACGGGTTCAAACACCACTTCCTTGCGCCCTTTGTTGGCTTGCCTTGCATATTGCTCAGTCTTGCGCTCAATATTTGTGCGCGTCTTCTCATGCAACGCCTTGACAAATTCAGCTTTCTTTGCTCCATCTAAATCCACACGCTCATCAACAGGTAAAGGGGTTAAATCTAACGAAGTTAACGAATTAAAATCATAGACAACCTCAAATGGTGTAAATTTAGTAGCAGAATGCATGCTCCTATTATATGTAAATTCAACATGTGGCAGACAATCTTCCCAAGATTTTATGTTCTTTTTAATAATAGC
This sequence comes from Eucalyptus guilfoylei, assembly GCA_016097605.1. Lineage (NCBI taxonomy): Eukaryota > Viridiplantae > Streptophyta > Magnoliopsida > Myrtales > Myrtaceae > Eucalyptus > Eucalyptus guilfoylei. The sequence goes on from CM027861.1 coordinate 4,656,448, forward strand.
ACGCAACAATACCTCTAAAGTTCTATTAACTATCTCGGTTTGACTATCGGTCTGTGGATGACTAGTAGTAGAAAATAACAACCGCGTTCCTAGTTTTTTCCACAATGTTTTTAAAAAGTAGCTAAGAAATTTAAAATCTCGATCCGAAACAATCGATCTAGGCATGCCATGCAAACGTACAACCTCCCTAAAGAACAAATCAGCAACATGAGATGCATCATCAGTTTTATGACAAGGTATAAAATTGCCATCTTTGAAAATCGATCAACAACCACATAAATAGAATTTCTACCATACTTAGACCTAGGCAATCCTAACACAAAATCCATAGAAATATCAGTCCAAGGATGCGTTGGACTAGGTAATGGCGTATACAAGCCATGTGGTTTAGTTGTAGATTTTGATTGCTTACAAGCAATGCATCTCTCACAGACACGTGTGACATCTCTCTTCATATGTGGCCAATAAAAATGTTCATGCAGCACTTCATAAGTCTTATTAATGCCAAAATGCCCCATTAAACCACCACTATGCGCTTCTCGCACAAACAATTCACGCAAAGAACACTTAGGCAAACATAGTTTGTTTTCATGGAAAAGATAACCTTCACGCCTATAGAATTTATCAAATGCAGTATGTTCACATGGTTCAAATACTCTCCCAAAGTCATCATCATCAGTATATAAGTCCTTGATATGCTCAAAACCTAAACAATTTGCTTCTAAAGTAATTAGAATCGCATACCTTCGAGAAAGTGCATCGGCTACCACATTCTCCTTACCTTTCTTGTACTTGATCACATATGGAAAAGTCTCGATGAACTCCATCCATTTGGCATGTCTTTTATTCAACTTTTGCTACCCTTTCAAGTACTTCAAGGTCTCATGGTCGGTGTGGATCACAAACTCCTTTGGCCATAAATAATGTTGGCAAGTCTCCAAAGCTCGTACTAAAGCATACATCTCCTTATCATATGTAAGATAATTCAATGTAGCTCCACTCAATTTTTCGCTAAAATAAGCTATGGGACGCCCTCCTTGCATCAACATAGCTCCAATTCCTGTACCAGAAGCATCGCACTCTATCTCAAAAGTAGCATTGAAATTCGGCAAAGATAACAAAGGAGCATTAGTTAACTTATCTTTTAGCAGATTAAATGCTTTCTCTTGCTCTTCTCCCCACGTGAAACCCACATGCTTCTTGATAACCTCAGTTAAAGGTGCGGCAATGGTGCTGAAATTTCTCACAAATCGCCGATAAAAACTCGCCAATCCATGAAAGCTACGCACCTCTCCTACGGTCTTAGGCGTTGGCCATTCACGGATTGCTTTGACCTTTTCTTCATCAACCTGTATACCATTAGCACTAACAACAAATCCTAGAAATACTAATTTGTTAGTAGCAAAAGAGCACTTCTTTAGATTAGCGTACAATTGCTCGGCCCTTAAAACCTGCAAGATAGCTCACACATGCTCAATATGGTCATCAGGGCTTCGACTATATATTAAGATATCATCGAAATAGACAACCACAAATCGTCCAATAAAAGCACGCAAAACATGATTCATAAGTCGCATAAATGTGCTCGGTGCATTAGTTAATCCAAATGGCATGACTAACCACTCATATAATCCATACTTGGTCTTAAATGCAGTTTTCCATTCATCACCTTCTTTCATCCTAATTTGATGATAGCCACTTTTCCATCACTACAATCCTCTAATAGTGGCATTTCATCATCCTCTTCTTCCCTTTCACTTTCGGACTCAATAACACCATGTCCAATCATGATCATCACCCTCCTATTAGGGTATTGATTCGCTATATGACCCCTGCCCAAACACTTAAAACATTTAGTCTCATGAGTTCTAGTGTTAGGGTTTTCGGTTTTACCTGAAGCCGAATTCGTTCCAACTTTACCATCCCTCTCTTTCTCCTTTGACGTTTCGGTTTTGGTGTTGTTTCCTCTCCAATTTGGCTTCTCATCTCTCTTCCAATTGGATCTCCAATTCTGATTTGAACCTCCTCCACTCTTGTGATTTCAGTCCAACTTCAATTGCCGCTCAACTTTGATGGCTTTGTCCACCAATTCCTCCAATTCAACATAGTGTTGCAACTCCACCACCCTTACTATGTCTCGGCTCAAACCACTCAAAAATCTTGACATTGTGGCCTCACGATCCTCCACCACATTAGCACGGATCATGGCAATCTCCATCTCCTTGTGATACTCTTCCACGCTCTTATTGCCTTGCGTAAGATTTTGTAACTTTTGAAACAAATCTCAATGGTAATGACTTGGTACAAAACACCTCCTCATCACCGCTTTCATCTCATCCCACGTCTCTATCGGTCTTTCACCATTGCGCCTCCTACTAGTCACAAGTTGATCCCACCAAATTATAGCATAATCAGTAAATTCAACGGCTGCAATTTTTACCTTTTTGAGCTCGGAGTATCATTGGCAATCAAATACTATCTCCATGCGTTTCTCCCATTCTAGATACGCATCGGGATCATTCTTCGCTTGGAAAGAAGGAATCTTCATCTTTATATTGCCAAGTTCATTATCTCCGCGGTGTCTAAACCCTCAGGCTCCATTCCACCTTCCAAATCTAGCATCTCGATCATCCTCCATGTCGGCCTCTTCATCATCATAATGCCGTTGCCTTCTAGGTCGTGTTCTAGAAGTGTCTCGCTGATGTTGCGGCCTTCCTCGGGGTAGCTCTCGGTCACCATCAACCCTCATGTCATTCCCTATCATTCGGCCACTAAGCTCCTCCACTACGGCCCTCAATTGCTAGATACTTTCCACGAGTGCTTCATCCCTTCGTATGGAGTCAACCTCCTTTTGATTCACGCTTTCTTCGCGCGACATATTTTAGATCTGCAAGTAAACGTTAGTCACAAAAATCCTCACCAATCGCTCCCTCACGTGTTTCTCTCAAGGTGTTTGTCACTCTCCTCGTGTTTAACTCAAGTCTAGGCTTTTTCCACCCTCAATTAAGCTTACACACTCTTACCTTTTTCCTCTCGTATTCTCTTTTCACAAGCTCTTTATCGAACTCAAAACCTATCTCTCAACCCCCTCATGACAATCAATCAAACTAATCAAATAAGATTAGATCACTACTGATTTTGTTTCAGCAAGTAACAATTTCAAACCAACAAGTACAACTTTCGAAATTCCAATTGAAACGCAAATCACTATTGATTTTGTTTCAATTCGATCCACTAACAAACGAGTCGCCTTCTTGATTCTTTTTTTTTGACAAACTTTCTCTTCTTCTTTTTTTGACGAACTCAGATACAATTTAAGATGCTAGGAAGAAAAAAAAAAAAAACTAACAGCAAACAACTACGTATGGAAGCACAAGAGCAATTGGATCCCTAAATTGGCTAGAATCGAAACCCTAACTCAATAAATCTCAAATTGATGAATATCAACAGAAAATTTAAAGATAAATAGACCTTGTAGAAGCAAGCTATGATACCAAACTGATGTGAATCGTTGCAGATAGATCGTTCTACGAAAGTCTGAATGATGCGAATTGCGAACCTCGACCTCCAATCAAACCTGTGATTGGCAACCTCAGTATGAACGTGACCTGTTGACGAACGCGTGTCAACTAACCAATGTTATAGACGCCACGAGCGAAAGAATTCGCTATCTCGCTCGATAAGTCGAAGCGACCCCCAAAGAGAATCTTGATAAGGTCAAGTCTTCAAAAGAGCAGTAGAAGAAAACCTCTCAATTCTTTTCCTTAAAAATAAAATATATCTGTCCCCCAAAGAAATTCAGTCAATCTTATATATAGGCATTCTAGCTGCCACACAAACCCTAAAACCAAACCCTAAAAATTTAATGCGTCATATTCTAGAATATTTATATTCTAGAATATTCCTAAACAAGAAGATATATATATATATATATATATATATATATATATATATTTGACTTGGTCAAATATTTAGTGACCAGATAATCAAATTGTGCCAAGATTTCCAAGAGACTTCAAGATTTGATCCAAGGTCATCTCCACGTCAAAGATCACGAACCATGACGCCAACAGCTTGCCTGAATTGCTTGGCCCACGCTCGAGTAATCAAACCAGTAGGAATAAACAATGGGTCCCTAGCATCTCCTCCTCAATATGACTCGATGTCCACATCATACTCTCCGAACTAGGATTGGCCATTAAACTGTCCAAGGAATTATCACTACTGAAACAGGTAGGAAGGAATGGCTACTCGATACCCAGGTAACTCTAGAGAACAGTAAGCAATCAATTGGAGTCGGAATAGAAGGTCAATAGCTTCAAATGCTTGGAAAATGACCAGATCCATTGCATGCAGGAGTCGTTAGCGCTGGGTAACAGGTTAACGAAGCTGCGGAGACATCAAGGGGTGAAAGTTTGTGGGTGAAGATTCGATAAGGGAAGAAGGCGAATTGAAATAGCTCGTCAGGCGCAGAAGAGAAAGAGGATGAGGAAGAGATGTCAACGCTGTAATTAAGTGAGAGTGAGGAAGAGATGTCGAAGCTATAATTTAGAGAAAGGGGGAAGTAATAGGGTTAGGGTTTAGAAATTGGAAACTATCATGGACGGTAGACAGAAGCTTGAAAAAACGAGAGGGTTTTTTTCATAAGCGGGCGGCTAACTCCAGACCAAATTGAGGCATTATAATATCACCAACCGATGCAAATTCGCTCTCTTTGTTGCAACATTTGATTAAGGAATAAAATTTTTGAAAATAAAATTATAGTGCCCAGTTAATATTTATTTCTCAAATTGATAGGATATAGCAATGCACGATTCTGTACTTTTACCATTCTCATGGTTCAATGCGCTACTCTAGGCATCATCTCATAAATTAATATGTAGACAAAACTAAATTTATATGTAGACAAAACCCACCTAAATTTCTAAATGTAGCACAATTAACACCAAATAGTCATGTACCTAGTTCATGAGCTATATCTTTGCCCAACCACAACTAATGGCAATTGGATGACTTCCTTCAATTCCTCTTATGATTAGTGGATTATATATTGCAAACATCGTCCATGTGCAAAATTAAACAAATATAAATATAGGTGATGTCCATAGCTATACCCCACCAATCAAACTAATAGTTGAAGAAAACTTCGAAAAATCTGATCCAACAATTACTGTTATCAGCCATTCCCTTTCAGCTTAAAATAATTCAAAATCATCGCACATACACGATTCACTAGCATTTAACATTTTTATCAAAATAGAATTTGATTTAGACATTGTTATGGTTTTGCCTAAACAGAAAGCACCAGCGTAAAGGACTACAAGATGACCAATTACAAAACCTGTAACCTGTGTTTCAAACCCAATAGGAATTTGATGCATAGATGAACAATAATCATCTGTAAGCAAAGGTAGACATTATTTTTTCTATAAAAAAATGTTTGCATATATCTTTTCCTGATAATGGTTTTATGTTTCTACTAAACAGACCCCAGTAAATAACTTGCTATGCTTAGGGAAGAACTCCAAGAAATAGGACAGTTGCAGGAGATGCTCACTACTGGATAACTCAAATAAATATTCTTTGCATCCTAATACAACCTGCAGTATTGGCCACCTTGACAGATACTTTCGCATCAAAGTGCTCTGGTAACAGAGTGAGCAACAATGACTATTAGGCTCAAACTTCCCATTGCAGAATCAACAAAAGGTCTCTGCAAATATTTCGGGCCTTTCATGCAGCAAACATATCCCAGCGACCTCTAAGAGCTATCATGAACTTTGAATTGTGCAAAGATTGTCTAATTGTGTACGTTAGTGATGCTCCCGCCACAGCAGTCATGGTGCACATGCCTTTTCGCACAAAATAAAGACCTCGTCATCCATTGTTATGTCACCTCTTTCTGCTTTGACAAATCTCTAGAGCTGTTTCCGCTATATGAGTTTTCAGCAACACCTTGACACCCCCTTCATAAAAATGGAGAAGCGGAACGGAAAAAAAAAAAAGAGAGTTATCCGTGCCAAAATCAGCGTGAGAAGGCGAAGATTTAAAACCGCCCTTTCCTGAGTCGGGCCCATTTAATAGCTTCAACTGCGGCTCCTCCCAAGTGAGCCGATCCGCTAATATCTCAGTCTCCCTGAACCAACCAAAAATACAGGAGTACAACTCCAGATTTGCTGTTTGTTGGTCCAAAACAATTATACAATTTTAGAGGCACTTCGTACACGACAGATTCAGAAAATTTCCTCGGATGGCAGAGGACAGTTTCTGACGCTCTTGCACTAACACAGTCTCTCTTTTTCTTTCACAAAAAAGCCAATACTGCGATGGTAACTTGATAAGTTACAGAGCCATAATTCCTGATCACTATTATTCACAAGTTGCAGGCTATTGTAAATTCAGAATTAGTACGCTCACGCTGCTATACTAGCGAGACTGCTCATTCCCGACAATCGCTGAGGGCATCTCTTTACAAACTATTCTGAGTTTTAAGTTAGGAGAATGTATATCGGTGATATACCGCATCATTGATGATGTGTTGTCACATTGACTCACATATCTTAATGTTCACAATTGTTAAGTAATACGAACAAATCAGCACACTTGACATAATCGTTGCAGGAGATACTTCTTTGTAATTTTTTATGGAATCATGCTTTACACTAGTTATCTTATCACTATACATCAATCATGACGACTATATAACATATCAATCGTTCATCTAGATCCAATTGAGGATTAACTGACCAAAATGTTGATCGTCATGGAAAGAGAGGTAATTCAGCGAAAAAACTAGCTGATCTTATAGAAAGTAAATTAAAAAATAAAAAATAAAAAAGTCGATGCATACGTCGATTATCCTCAACACATCTTTGCCAAACCAGAAAATTTCACAACATGTAATTAATATTTGATTCAGAGAGAATTGAAACTAATACCCCGAATAAACAACTACTCTTATCAAAACCACATATGAATTACCAGTACGATGGCAGGAACTGAAATAATGAAGTCTAAGTAGTGCGTGGCTTTTGGAAACAGAAATTTATCATGGAGCATGATAGCATTGACAGCTCCACCTAGCCCCCTCAAAGGATATCACAAGTCAGACAAAACTCAAGTGTTCAACATGCCAGTTGAATTACAGAAAAGTTGCAGGTTTAGAGGCTATTCCCTAAAATGAGGACAGGATCTTCCGGAAGATAATATCACACACTTGCAGCACCAAGAAGCATGCTTTACTTCTGATCATTTCTACGAGCATTATTTCGGATTATAGATAATGCCCCTTCACATGATGTGTGGAATATAAGTGTTTTGGGACTGTTAACTGCAATCACCTGTCTCAGAGTTTTGCACAACTTTTCTAGACCGATTCACATTGTCGACATACTCACATTCAAAGACTTCGGAAAAACTTAATGTAGACGACAAGATGTGACTGGTGGATTTACATAAATTACTGTCCATCTCTATATTAGTTGCTCTATATTACATACCAATCCTGGCATTCTTGAAGGGTCTATGCTGAACGTTCCTTGACCCTGCAAAGTTCAATGTAATCAAAATTTGCATTAACCAGAAGTCTACAAAATAATTCTACACATATTTCCATAAATTCAGTTTACCTTCAACTGTGAATGCATGAAAGCATGGTGCACCAAATAGACTATTGAACCGCCAAAAGCCCCAGCCAGATACAACTTTAACAAGAATTCTGGTCCAAAATTTCTCCCAATCTAACCATACAACCATTTGAAAGATACATAATTAATCAGAGATAAGTAAAAACACGAGATATTATCCATCAAATAGAAAATCAAACAACAAAACTAAGGTATCTACTAATGCTGAGGCACAAACCACAAACGGTACAATTCTAACTCACATGTTTCAGAAAAAGGTCCCCATCGTAACCATAAACAAAAGAGAACGAAATCCCTCCCTCCATCAAATTGCATAAAAGTTACAGTCTTTCTATCGTGAAAGCTTCAGAAGGAATATAAGCAGTTCTCCCTCCCTCCCTCCCTCCCTCCATCAAATAGAAAATCAAACAACAAAAGTAAGGTATCTACTATTGCTGAGGCACAACACACAAACGGTACAATTCTATCCATCGTAACCATAAACAGAAGAGAAAGAAATCCCTCCCTCCCTCCCTCCATCAAATTGCATAAAAGTTACAGTCTTTCTATCGTGAAAGCTTCGGAAGGAATATAAGCAGTTCTCCCTCCCTCCCTCCTGAAAACTTGATCCTTCCATGAAAATTGCATAAAAGTCACAGTCTTTCTATCATAAAAGTTTCAGAAGGAATACATGCAGTTCTCCAAATCTAAATTAACACGAGCATCAAATAGTCAGGAAAAATATAACTTTTAAGGGAAAAAGGCATCTTACCTGAGAGGAGATGACAAGGTGTTAAGTCATACATTGTACCTGAAAAAGTAAAGTCCAATCATGTTGTAGGTTAAATGCTCCATAGTCATATGGCTGAAAGCAGAAGTTATCGGCATGTGCAGAAGACCACTCCTAACGTTGTCTAAGGAAATCTGCACCAAAGAATCACAGATCAAGTTGGATTGAGAAATGAAAATTTATAATTTAGATCAGCACCATCAGCTCTGGTCTCATTGGAGACCTTTAATTCTAGGACAGAGATCTTACAGTGAAGTTTTTCATCATAAAACTACAACCGGCAATCTGCCATAGCATAAAAACAGCAACATTTGTAACTATCAGCCCCAGAACCACATTGTCAACTGTTAGCCTTCTAAACCAGGATTTCCTGCAGATGGGAAGACAAAAATACCCTGGAAAATTATGCTTTAGCTACACAAAGCTACAATCAAGTGAACTTGAATTATAACAATATGTTTCCACCGGATGGTCGAAACCACAAATCCTGACCAAGGAAAGTCCATGAACACTCAGTTGTACAGATTAGAGAGCTCGTCTTCCATTGTTATGTCAGCTCTTTCAGCATTTGATGAATCTGCCGAGCCATTTCTGCTGGCTGCTGTATAAGTTTTCAGCAGCACCTTGGAGGCAATTACCTTGACCACCCATTTCATAAAAATGAAGAAGCACGATGGGAAAAAAAATCAGTTATGCGAGCCAAAATCAACATGAGCAGCATAAGATTTAAAAGCGCCCTTTTCCGAGTCAGGCCCATGCGATCGCTGCAACTGCGGCTTCTCCTAAGTGAGCCGATCCTGATATCTCACTGTCTCCCTGCACCAACCAAAAATATATGATTACAACTCTAGACCTCTTGGTCCAAAACAATTATACCAGCTTGTCGGTAGTTTGTACACGACAGATTCAGAAAATTTCCACGGATTGCGGAAGACAGTTTCCGACACTCATGCACTAACACAGCCTCTCTTTTTCATTGACAAAAAGGCCAGCACTTTGTCAGCAACTTGATAAGCTACATATCCATAATTTGTGATTTCCAATATTTAAAAGGACGATTCACGAGTCGCAAGCTATTTCAAAGTCAGAATAAGTATGCCGCTATACCAGCACAACTGTTCATTCCGGACCATCGCTAAGGGCATCTCTTTTCAAACTATTCTAGGTTCTAGGGTACAAGAAAACATATTGATAATACCGCATCATTGACGATGTGGCGTCACACTGAATCACATATTCCTAATTGTCAATGCACACTTGATATCATCATTGCAGGAGATACTTTTTAACGATATTTGATGCAATCATACCTTATGCAAGTTATCCTAAAAGTTGCAGATTTCGAGGCTATTCCCTAAAACTAGCCCAGGATATTCTGGAAAATAGTATCACACACTTACAGCACCAAGAAGCGTGCTTTACTTCTGATCATGTCAACGAGCGTTGTTTCGTGATTGTATTTGAATTTGTTCTCCTTCTTCCTCCGTTTCTGGATCTACTAGTTGTTGTGGAAGAAGAACAATGGGTGAAGTCAGCGTGTGTAATTTGAGGGGGATCGAAGAGGACGCGTCTTGATCCTTGGTGTTTGGAAGGAGCTAAATTGAAGCTTGTGTGTTCGTTCATGCTAGTGTCACGGGTCGGTCGATTACGATCGATCAAACACTGTGCGGCCTTAGGATTTGTAATTCCAAGTCAGCCTTTCCACGTACATGCAGGAACACAAGGGTCGGCTGCACAAAGGAGCAAGTATTTTCACTTACGAACAAGCTGAATACAATGAGGGGGATGGACCCCTATTTATACAAGTTCGGATTGTATCTCGGCTGTTGATCGTCCCTCCAATCCAACGGTTGTGTTTGAACGATAGCCATCATTACAAGTCTACACAGCAGGCCACTTAATGGCTCTAGGCCTTGGAAAAGCCCGTGGGCGCATGTCAAAAGCAAGATCAGGGTCAGCATGGCCGCTTGACATGGAGTAGGTGAACCACTGCAGGTTGCACATGGGCTGGCCGAACATTAATCACGGGTCGGTCGCTGGTCGTGCATGGGCTTTTGCTCATATCGCGCAGGGGCGGATCGTTACGCCCTAAACCCCGATTAGAAAAGTAATATGCCTAAAGGCAGTCTAATCACACATCATAGAAGACTCACATTGCCTTAGCATCTCCCTGCACGTCAGTACAGTTCATATAACAGATGCATATAGTAAATACACTCATCAATTGGAACGTCTCACTTTCAAACCAACAATCACAGGGGTCCCAATTATAAGGCAAAATCATTATGACACGTTCTATTCTATGCCACACAATTTTGTTCCATATTCAGGCACGGTTAAAACACTCATTCATGCATTCCAATTGATTACAGCCCCACGGGCACAACCTACTCGACGTTTGACGGTCTTCCGACGTAACCAGGCATCGTCTCACCCCATCGAGCACGGCAACGTCTACCTCTAGATGGCATTCCCGAAGGAGCATCGGTCTGGCCTCTATCGCGATCCGGCATCTGTTATCAGGGGCATTTCATATAGGAGCAACGTCCACCTGACGCACATCAGGTGACGGGTTCTTATAATCATCACACGACCATCCTTGTGCTTTGTACTCAAATGTCTCAATTAAAATAATGTACTTGGCCTATTTTCTTCATATTAAAAATACTCGGTAAAATAATCGTGTGTGGGTACACGGTCAGCTCGAACTAGAAAAAGTGATACTCTCCCTTTTAAAAATCTCACTATTTGATATAGTACTTAAAAACATTTTTGGCGTCAAAAACCGACACCCGGTATTTTCAAATTAAATACCAAAATTTCATAATTTTGAAATAATAACTAAAAATCAATAATCATCACTCAATTGCACAATCTAGCAATCAATTGCACAAACTAATTACACCACGAAAATCAGCACGAAATTATGACGACCGGCTATCCCGATATAATTTCCAGAAAATAATAAATAATTAAATAAATTACAAAATTAATTAAATAAATGCAAAATAATTAGATAAATGACTAATTAAGCTAAATACACTAATCTAACCACTTAATTAAACTTAGATAAATAATGCACTAATCTAAATAAATCATACAATCTAATTAACCCCTAACTAAACTAATCTAACAACATAATTAGCCTAATTAACCAACTAAACCACTAATTAAACTAACTAATCCACATAAACCAACCTTAGTTTAAACTAATCCTCCCCTAAGCATAATTAACCCCCTAAGCAAGGTTTAGTAAGTAAACTCACCGGATTTGTGAGCCAATGAGTTCACGGTGACGGTGACGTGGAGGCGAGTGAGACTCGAACCTACGGCTAGGGGTGAGCGGTTCCCGGTTCCTTACAGGTTCCGCCTGGAACCTGGAACCTACCCTCAGGTACAGGTTCCTCATTTTTTGGAACCTCGAACCTACCCGTCAGAACCAAGAACCTGGAACCAACCTTATCATAGGTTCCGAGGTCGGTTCCAGGTTCCAACAGGTTCTTTTTTTATTTTTTTTTTTATGTCTTCCTCCTTTCTTTTATCAGTTGAGTACCACAAAATTATAAAGAGTGGTACAAACTTGGTAACAGAGAAGAAAAAAAGCCAATAGATGTGCTGTCAACATTTACGTAAGACTAATGTTTGAGAAAGCTATGTAGCAAAAAACCCATGGGAATTTCCTATTAGCATAGTATAAGCCAACACACTAGATGTGATGTATATGCATTGGAGTGATTGCAGAACACCAACTTTGTAGGACAGATAGCAAATGGATAGAAATCATAGTTCACAAATGAGCAATCTTAGACTTGGCTAACACGAATATGCAAAAGAAATAGCCAAAGATTTAGAGTAAAGGAGCGAGTGGCAAAAGAAAAAGGAAAGTGATCATTCGAATTTTTCGAAAAGAAATAAAAAGGGTTGCAAAATTGCTACTTAAACATGGAAAATGAAGATATCAACTGAATGAAGGGGCTTCAGACATCAAACTATCTCTAGAAGTGTAAGTGACCAGCAGATAAGAAGTAGAGGTCCTTTTACACTCTGTTTCAATTGACATAGATATTTTCCACGCATATCGCCATTACAAGATTTGGACATTGCAGTACCTTTGTGTTCTGCATGACACAGAGCTGGGGTAGCATTGAAACAGCTTCAAGATAAACACAAAAGGCCCAGCAAATCCTGTTAATGATATGATGGTGTGTTGAGGGGTGAATCACTAGAGACAGCACAACACATGGAATCCGACAATCATCTGCGGCAAACGTGATATGAAACTTCTTAAAAGACAGAAAGAAATGAATTTCAGTGATAATGACATAGTAAAATATACAAAGTCAAACAGTTAGAAGTAACAAAACAAGTAATAGGCATTATTGCATAAAAGAGAACAATGTATAGAAGGACAAAGTAGAATGTTCAGTAACCATAGAGGTAGATGTTGAATTTGAAGTTATATCATCTCCCAAAAAGAAATGCTACATCATGTATGCTTCTTAAATGAATATAAAGAACTTCATGGCAAAGATGGCATGGGCAGATAAATATATTTATCTTGCATGACTACTGCTCCTAAAGCAATGATAATAGAATCCAAGAACTTCATCAATATCTGCTACAGCAGAAATGTGAAAACAAGATGGGCCTGCAAGTCTCAATTTTTCTCAATAATGTGGAGCTGTAGATGTCAGTGATGAAAAAGCAGTTCACAGCATGGAAGATAACCTTAATTGCAACATCCTCTCCATGTCACGTAACGTAGCTCTATAAACTTGACCCAAGCTGGCAGCTGCTATTGTCCGAGATAAAATTTTGCTGAACATAGCTTTAAGAGGCCGCCCCAACTCCTCCTCTATGATGTTGAAAGCAACCTAATTGTCATATTGATAAGATTCATATCCTATAACATCCAAGATAGTGTGAAAAAGCTTATTAAACTCTTAAATTAGAATGCTTCTTTCTCTGTTAAATTATTCCATTCACCTAATTTGGAAAGGAAGGAACATCGTCGTGTAGAATGCGGAGTTCATTCATGTAGTCTTCTCTAATAATATCTGGTCTGTTTGCAAGAACCTGTCAACAATGGAACAGAAATTCAGGGAAAAAGGGGATCAGACCACCAAACACGTACACATCATCAAGAACATATTTTGCAGCAAAAATACAACGAACCAACCTTGGCAAATCTTCACCTTTTACTTCTTTTTGGAATTGAACCATCATTGTTCTTGGATTTTCCTTTTAAATACCATCTCTGACCACGAATTGAAGACTAGGACTGATTGTCATCATCCACCTGCGACCACAGCACTTATCATAAAGCAAAACCAAAGTGTTGAACTTCAAAATGGAATAAAGAAATTTAATGAGAATCCTACAAATCCAAAACAGCCATACAATCAGAACCATCAGTTCTCCATCAGCTGGCGAGTAGCGTCAAGGGTTGACTGGGCCAGCGGTGTTGGGGGCGGTTTGCCGAGCAGCGTCCCGCCGGGGGGCGAGGGGGGAGCAGCGTCGAGGGCGACCGATCAAGCATCGTTGGGGGCGGCTGCACGAGCGGCGAGCGGCCTCCACCAAAGGAACGAGCAGTGTCCACTGGCGGTGTCGACGGCGAGCGGCGTCAAGGGCCCGAGCGGGCCAAGCAGCGTCGAGCGGCCGAGAGGCGTCGAGCGGGCTTAGCAGCATCAAGCGGGCGTCGAGGAGCCGAGCGGACAGAGCAGCATCGAGCGGCCGAGAGGCGTCGAGCGGGCGTCGAGGGGCCGAGCGAGCCGAGCGGTGTCGAGCGATCATCGAAGGGCTGAGCGACGTCGAGCGCAGTCGAGGGGGGGGAGGGGAGCAGCGTTGAGAGTGGCGACGCTGGAGTGGATAGGGAGAAGACTCAGAAGAGAGCGAAGGAACCCTAAAACTAAAACAGAGGGGAGTCACGAGAAGAGGGAGAAGGAAGAACAAAAGAGGGAAGAAAAAAATTGAAAACTAGGGTTTTCCGGTTCCGATTCCGGTTCCAGGAACCGGAACCGAACCAGGAACCGCCGGTTCCAAAAAAAATAGAATCGGGAACCGGAGCCTCCGGTTCGGTTCTCCGGTTCCCGGTTCTACCCGGGAATCACGCTCACCCCTACCTACGGCGACACCCAAGGAGGTCTGGAAATGCCCGGAAAACGACCCATGAGTCTCAGCCCACAATTGAGACTAGCTTTTGCTTTGGGCTAGTTCAAGAGCCGAGGAGGCTGGTCGGGCTCGGTGTTGGCGAGCTAGACTGAGCGGAGCTGCTGGGACGGCACCTGGACAAGCGACGGTGGCTTGGTGATGCGACGGGAAGCCAGGCGGACGGCGAGCAAGCGCGGTTCAACGGCCTGGACCAGCGGGCTCGGCACTCGCGGGCGTGCGAACGACGAGAGGCAGGCGGCTCGGGCGAGCGTTGGACCGGCGATGGCTTGCTGGTTCAGACGGGTTGGCTCGGCTTGCAGGGGGATGTTGGCTGGTTTCTCTAGTTCTTTGGCTTGAGTTGCAGCAACAATGGAGGGAATTGAGGCAAAGAAGAAGAAGGAGGAGCCGCAGCTGGAGGGGGGGCGAGACAAAGGCCACCAAAATCTTCACAAATATCTCAAACCATCATCACTTGGCCCCCACTAGCCCTTAGCCTCATCCACAGTAGCCATTTCCCCTCTAAGACTTCCCAAACAAGCCACAAATGGTGCCCAAATGTTGCACCCCACCAAGGCCTACGAATTTCACCATTTTCCCCTTCAATTTCAATTTAATTCCTCTTCAATTAGCCTCAAATTAATGGTCAACTTGCCAAGGTAGGTGCCCACATTAAATTTCATAATTTTCTTCACCAATTGATCCATCTTGGATGCCAAAAGCGCACTCAAAAATGGTCATCCGAATTTCTCGGTCCAAAATTATCCAATTTTGAATTTTTGCCGAAAATTTGGGTTTGCTGAAAATTCTTCGAAAGATGAGTCGACGTTCCTAAAATAAAGCGTGATATGATAGAACTTTTAATTTCTGAAATTAGGTTCAATTTCGTGGTTAATTTCAACCAGACGCGATTTTAGCATGACCTAACTTATTATGTAGCTTTTAGGAATTTTTAGCATAATTGACCCGTGGTCGATTATTTTCGATTCACATTGTGCATTTTCGACTCATAGGCGACTCTCGGTTGTCGTAAAAATCTTGAGGTTTCAAATATGAGCATAAGGTATAGAAACGACAGAAAAATTGGTTTAGTGCCGTTCGACACAAATTTTGCAATTAGGTGGAATCACCCACACTTTAATTACATGCCTCTTTTAAATCGACCTATCTCCAGTCTCTAGTCGATTTCAACGGTGCCGTATTGACCCTTGCAGATTAACACGGATGAGTAGTCGATTTCTGATCGAATTCTCAAGTCAGTCGCGTTTATTTTCCTTAACGGCTTCACTTGATAGATTAGTTATCTCGTGAGTGATCAGTTCAGAGAAAAAGACTGTAAGCACGTCAATGAAAAGTCCATTTCATTTAATCGAAAGCAATGTTGAAAATCAGGATGTCACACGGTTCGTGGATCGTTCATGGATTGATCAAGGCTGTTCGCGGGCAAAACCCTTGTGCGTGACATGGCCGAATCACGGACGGTCTTGGATCATGCTTCGTTCGTCGGTTGTGTCATTCTCCCTCACTTAATCGAGCGACACCCTCATCACGTCTATGGCATGGAAAGCTTCAATGTGTTTCTTAAACTGCCACAGAGCCTCAGAGGATTCCCAACTCGCCTCACTCTTGGGAAGGCCCTTCCATCGGACAAGGTATTCCTTCTTTAGCACACAATATCTCTTCTGTATGATCCGGTCCGCCATGATACATTCAATGTCCCGACCATAGGAGGTTTTCGCTCCTAGGGGCGCTCGCTGTGATTCGCCTCAATTTGGATCCTCCTCGTTCGCATGGAAAGGTTTCAGCACACTCACATGGAACACGGGGTGTACCTTGAGCTTAGCCGGCAAGTCCAACTTGTATGCCACCTTCCTGATCCGCTGCAACACTCGGAAGGGGCCCTCATAGCAATGAATCAGCCCTTTGTGCACGTCACGATACCGAAAGACCAAGTGCAGCTTAGCTAACACCAGGTCTCCGACCTAAAACTCCACGTGTCGTCGCTTCTTGTCAGCCCACTTCTTTGTGCATTTCACGGCTCTATTTAGGCACGCCCGCACCAAGTCCGCATGTTCATCCCATTCCTTAGCGAACCTGTACGCAGAGGGGCTGCTTCCTCGATATCTCGAGGCAATCGCACTTGGTGTAAGCGGCTGTTGCCTGGTCACGATCTCGAACAAGCTCTGGTTCGTGGACTCACTCCACTGCAAATTGTAGGAAAATTGGGCTACGTCGATCAAATGCGCCTAATTCACTTGCGTGTTGCTCGGGTGGTGTTGAAGGTAGATTTCTAAGAGTGCATTCACCCGCTCCATTTGTCCGTCGGTTTGGGGATGCATGCTCGTGGAGAAGTTGAGGTTCATCCCCAACAACTTAAAGAGCTTGGTCTAGAACTGCCCAGTGAATTGAGGATCGTGATCGCTCACGATCGTGCGTGGGACGCCCCAGTATTTGACAACATGCTTGAGGAATAGCTTAGCTGCTTCCTCGGCTGGACAATCCTTTGTGGCTGGCACGAATGTCGTGTACTTGGAAAAGCGATCCACCACGACCATGAGGGTCCGACACCCTTCAAACTTCAACAAATTCACGATGAAGTCCATGGAGATGCTCTCCCATGGACGTTCCGGGATAAGCAACAGTTCAAAGAGCCTCACCGGTGACTGTTGCTCTATCTTGTCTTGTTGGCACACAAGATATGTCTACACATAGGCTTCAATGTCGTCCCTCATGTGCGGCCAATAGTATTGATTCTTGACGAGTGCCATGGTGCGATGGATTCCCGGATGACCTGCCCATTTGGAATCGTGGCACTCGTGCATCACCCCCTTCCTGAGTTTCCTGTAGAACAGCACATAGAGTCGTCGTCCCTTAGTGTAGAGGAGATCGTCCTCACACCAGAACCGCCTCGTCTTGCCCTCTTAGGCGTATCGAAGGAGGGCTTGGGCTGTTTGATTGTGCTTCAGCCCCTCGTTGATACAGTCAACCTACGGACAGTCGAGTCGACTCAACACGTTGGCTAATTCAAGCTTCCTGCTTAAGGCATCAGCCACGGAATTGGACTTTCCGAGCTTGTACTCCAACACATAATCAAACTCGGCCAGGAAGTCTTGCCACCAAACTTGCTTCATGCTAAGCTTCTTTTAGGTTTGGAAATAGCTCATGGTCATGTTGTCGGTCCTCACGACGAATTGCGATCCCAAGTGATAGTGCCTCCACGTACAAAGGCAATGCACCACCGCAGTCATTTCCTTCTCTTAGACTGTGTATCATCGCTCGGTGTCGTTCAATTTTCGAGACTTGAAGGCAACCGGATGCCCTTCTAGCATTAAGACACCACCGATAGCAAAATCAAAAGCATCGATTTCTACCTCGTAAGGCTTGGCATGGTCAGGCAACACAAGCACTTGTTCATCGGTCATAGCTTGCTTCAACCGATCGAACGCCTCTTGACATTGGTCTGTCCACTCCCACGGCATTTCCTTCTATAGCATGTCCGTGAGTGGCACGGCGAGATTCGAATATCCTCGGATGAAGCGCCGATAGTAGTTTGTGAGACCAAGGATCTCAACTCTGTCACCTTGGTCGGTGGCTCCCATTCAACGATGGCACAGATCTTGGCCACGTCCATCCGCATTCGTCCACCCCCGACGATGTGCCCAAGGAAAGGGGCTTCTTTTTGTGCGAAGACACACTTCTCACGTTTCACATATAAATCATTTTCCTGAAGAAGCTGGAAGATTCGTCTCAAATGCTCGACATGTTCCTCGAGCGTCCGGCTATACACAACGACGTCATCAAGGTAAACCACAATGAACCAATCAAGAAACGGATGGAGTACCTTGTTCATAAGAGTGCAGAACGTGGCCGATGCATTAGTCAAGCCAAAAGGCATGACAAGGAACTCGTATGATCCATAGCGGGTCATGCAAGCGGTTATCGGCTCATCCCCTGCGGCAATCCAAACTTGGTAGTATCTCGATCGAAGATCAAGCTTCGAGAACCATCGGGCTTCCCCAAGCTGATCGAACGAGTCTGCAATGAGGGGGATTGGGTATTTGTTCTTGACGGTGAGCGTGTTCAATGCTCGATAGTCTATGCACATACGAAGGGATCCGTCATGTTTCTTTTGGAACAAAACCGAAGCACCAAACGGTGTCACACCCCGATCCTCGGTCGCGTACCCATCCCGGCTTGGTCGATTAAATAGCGACATCCCAGGACGCATCACCGACCCATTCATTTTAATACGCATGCGGAAGCAATTAATAATCCCCAGACAATAAAACAATGGGATAGGAAAGTGGGACCAATTTTTCACAAAAGACCTTTTTATAAACACAGGTTTATAACCACCGCCCGCAGCGGCGCAGTTGGCTCAAGCTCTCTCCCCCTCACGAATGGGAGAAGTTCGAATCCCAGAGACATCGTTAGGGATTCTTACCTGGAGTACTGTGGTGGTGGGTCCTGCAGTCACTCCCCCAGGGTTTGCTCGCCCAGGGTTTGCTCGCCGGCTGTCGGCTTACGGGGTTCCCTAGGTTATCAAAAAAAAAAACACACATGTTTATACACAAAAGCCTACAAAAAGGAATCGGCTTTCAACAAAAGATAAATGTCCTAGGACTAACTAGTCGGACATGCTCGTCGATTCTCCGGGCTTCACCTTCTAAACTTCGGGCCTCGGGTCCTCCACCGATGTCAACCAGGGACCTGAAAATGGTTATACAATAACCAGTGAGACAATGTCTCAGCAAGTTCAACCCCCTAAGACCCGATTAGGAAGCAAATATGTCCTCAGGACTGCCTAAGCACAACCACGAGTCAAAGGACTTACCTTGGCCTCAGTCTCCTTCCTGCAAGTCAATACAATTCATAATCCCATCGATTCATATCAACACATCGAATCATTCAATCAGATCGAATCATCGATCAATCGACTTAGTCGATTCCATGTCATCATGACCATTCCCCGGTCATCTCAATCAATACTATCTATAAGTCCGTTCATACCCAAGACTGCTTACTATAAGCCGATAATAGATAGTATAGCTCACCAGAAACTGCCTCAATATTCAATATAGTATACTATAGCTCACCAAAAGCTGCCACAATTATTCAATATAGTATACTATAACTCACTAGAAGCTACCGCAATTATACTCATATAGTATACTATAGCACACTAGAAACTGCCGCAATTATACTCATATAGTATACTATTTACGCTCACCAGAAGCTACCGCAATTATTGGTCTAACCATCTGACCATTTCTCATTTTTTATCATATCCGATAAAAATACTCGTGTGTGGGCACACGGTTGGCCTTAGCCAAAATACAATAATTTCATTTCCATAAATCCCACCATTTTATATAGTCCACCAAAATATTTTTGGCATTGTAAACCGACGCTCAGTTATTTTCCACTCAATTATTGAAATTAAATGAATTTAAGAATAAATTCCAAAAATACAAATCATGCACAATCAGCACAAATTAGAGCTCAATTAAATAAACAGACTGCACCACAATAACCAGCATAAAATTCCGGTCAACGGCTATCCCGGTCTAATTTTCGAAAAATAATTAATTAATTAATTAATTTCAAAAATTAATTATTAAATACTAAAAATGCGACTTAGGCCTGAAAAAGCCTAATTAGAAGCCGAGACGAGCCCGGAAAATTTCTGAACTACTCTAGATAAATTCTAGAGCTTGTCTAGGCTCTAACTATACTACTCTAACCACCTAACATGCATCGATAATCAACTAATTTACTAAACCGTTCTAATTATCCACTAAATCAAGCTTAGTCTAAACTAAACAACCCTTAAAAGTTATTAACCTACTAAGCGATGATTAGTGAGATAAACTCACTTGTTAATCGAACCGCTCGGTTCCATTAGACGGAGATGTGACGGCGGCCGATCTTCTCCAAAGCGGCAACGCCAACGAGGCATGACTCGGGCCCGAAAATTGGCCCGCAAAGCTTTTGATTTTCTGCTCGGGTTTCTCAACTATTGGGTTGGTTGAGCAGCTGATTTCGCTGGCACTGTTGGACCTGCTTTGCTTACCTCGTGGGGATGGTAGAAGACTCGACTTCACGTGGCTTTGAGGTGGCTGGAATTGTACGAATGAAGATGAAGAACAGCCGAAGCCACATCCAACGAGTGAGCGAAAAATGAAAACGAACAGAATCAGAGAGAGAGAGAGAGAGAGGATAAGATAAAAAGAAAAATCAAAGAGGGGAGACAAATGAGTGGAAAAGTGAAGGGGTTGTCGGCAACATGGGGGAGATAAGGAAAAATCTTTGACAAAGAGTCAAAGATGAGGAGGAAAGTGGGATACGGCAGAGAGGGCAGTCGGTGGGGGGTTCGCATGAGTGAGAGAGAGAGAGAGAGAGAGAGAGAAGGGAAAAGGAAAGAGAACGTGCAGCCAAAAAAAAAGGGAAGATGTGCGCGGCCATGGGGGAAAAGATAGAAAAATAAAAGAATTTCCTAAAACCAAAAATTCTTGTCCCACTTGCTTTTGTTTAGTCCAAATTGGTCTCCGAAAATTCCCATGCTAAAGCACTTGATCCTCACTTGCTTTCTTGCATCAAATTTCCCTGAAACAATAAATCTCGGGTAACAAAAACAGCCATTTCCTTCAATTCCGAATTTTAATTCATTTTTTCTCGGAATTCGATTTTCTGAACAAACTTCTCCGATTGAGGTCTGATTTGATGCGGAAAAAGCCCACGAAATTTCCTGTCACCAATTCAATTACACCAGATGCCAAAAGTCCATTCAAATTGGCCAATCCGAATTTCCGTTCATTTTCCGAATCATCCGAATCGATTTTTCGTAAAAATCCCGAACTTTCTGAAAATTTCTCGAAAGATGAGTCGACATTCCTAAAATGACTTGTGACATGACAGGACTTTCAATTTTTGAAATCTAATTCAAATTCGCGGTTAATTTCAATCCGGCGTGATTTTAGCGTGACCTAGGCTACCGGGTAGCTTTTAGAAATTTTTAGTGCAAATGACTCGTGATCGATTTTTTTTAGCCACAATGAACCCATTCAACACATTGACGACTCTTGGTTGTCATGAAAATCTCGAGAATTCAAATACGGACACAGGGTACCAAAACGATAAAAAAATCAGTCTAGTGCCGGCCGACGAGAATTTTCCAATTTAGAGATGTCACCCACGATTAGCCATTCATCTCAGTCGAACCGACCTATTTCTGATCTCTAATCGATTTATATCTGTGCCGTAATGATCTCGGCAGATGAGCACGGTTAAGTAGTCAATTTTTAGTCGAATTCTCAAGTCTAATGCATTAAAATCTCCTAATGACTTCCCTAGATAGTCTAGTTATCTCGAGAGTGATCAGCTCTGAGAACAGCCCTATAGGCGCATCGATGAAATGCCCAATTTATTGAATTGAAAGTAGAGTCGAAAATCTAGAATGTCACAAATGAGGCCTTGGACGGTTGAATGTATCCTGCATCGAGCAACTCTTTGAGTTGTTTTCGCAGCTCTTCTAATTCAAGCGGGGCCATGCGATAGGGCACCATGGCCAGTGGTCGAGCATCGGGCACAAGCTCGATCCCATGGTCAACTTCTCTCCGAGGAGGTAGCTTATTGGGCAGCTCGAGCAGCATCACATCCTGGAAGGCGTCAAGAACTTGGGACACCTCCTTCGGTACCTCACTTTCTTCCATGCCCTTCTCCTTCAACGCTGCCAAGAAGGTCACCTCACCCTCCTTTAGCCCTTTTGTCAGCTGCATGGCCGATACCATCTTCCTATTGCGTCCCGCTTCACAGTGGATCGGGACCATGCATGGGCATCGCTTATCTAGGATGCAAATACAATCCGCAGAGGGCATAACGCCCGCATTAATCCGATTGAGGAATCCTAAACCAAGCACGAAATTATAATCATCAAGGGGGATTACCTCGATGTCTTCCCGACTGGTCCATGGACCGAGGTGAAGCTCTACATCCCTAGCCACGCCGCTAGTCAGGACTTCTCTTGAGTTCACTGTTTTAAGCCAACCGGCTTTTCCCGTCTCGACTGGAAGATTTAGCTTCTTCACAGCTTCTTTAGATATGAAGAGGTTGAATGCCCCGATATCCACGAGCACACTCATCGCGGTACCACCGATCTTTACATCCACGAACATCATTCCTTTAGGTTCCTTGGCTTTCTTGGTCTTGATCGAGCCAAGGATCCGCAACGATCCCAACCGCACCTCCTCTCGCGGCTCATCCTCCTTGCACAAGGCTACCAGCTTTCCTCTTTTCGGGCAATCACGGGCCATATGGGGACCATAACAAAAGAAGCACTTGTAGGTGCATACCTTACGATGGTATCCTCCGTTGCTCGATTCGAGTTGAGT
This sequence comes from Eucalyptus guilfoylei, assembly GCA_016097605.1. Lineage (NCBI taxonomy): Eukaryota > Viridiplantae > Streptophyta > Magnoliopsida > Myrtales > Myrtaceae > Eucalyptus > Eucalyptus guilfoylei. Next base: position 4,679,400 of record CM027861.1, read on the forward strand.
TCTAGGAGGAACCGATGGTGGTTTGCCTCCGCTCGAACGGTTGTACCGGCTCTGATCTCCCCCACCATTGGCTTTTTCTCTCGGACGAGAGTCCGGCTTAGCCGAGGATGACGGCTTGTATTCCACGAGGGACTCGGCCACGGAAGTAGCCGTTGTGAGATCCATTGCATGGCACCGTTTGAGCTCTTGCTTAACCCATGGCTTGAGTCCGCTCATGAACTAATGAAAAGCTTCCATCTCGGTCATGGACAGAATTTAGAGCAGCAGCTCCGAGAACCGTTTCACATAGTCGCATACTCCTCCCTTTTGCTTTGGAGGTTTGAGTTCCCTGCGAGCTTCCTCCTCCGCATAAGCAGGGTAGTAGGTTCGCCGAAATTCTTCCACGAACTTCGTCTATGTCGTGATAGGGTCGCCACTCCTATCATCCGACCTGCGACGCCACCACAGCAGCGCATCATATGCTAAATACATGGCTGCGGTATTTACCCGAATCACTTCATCGGTCATTCCCATGGTCTAGAAGTATCGTTCCATGTATCACAGGAAGTTGTCAACATCCTTTGCCACCCGTGAGCCCTTGAACTCTTCCGGCTTGGGTGCATCAGCACGTGGTTGCACGATGATCACCCCATTAACGCGTGTAGTTTCAAGCTCGGCGAGCTTGCTTTTCAATTCGGCCATCTCCACGTGCATGGCCACCATTGCGGCCTCCCAGGTCTCGTCCCGTTGTTGTAGCTTGTGCATGAAGGATCCCAGCACCTCGACACGGAGCTCTCCCATGCCAAACTTGAGTTCTTGCACTTCGGCCAAGAACTCCTCCCTACCAGCTTCCGCTCCGTCGACGGTCTAGTTCAGGTCATCCATCAACGCCTAAACGTCCGTGACGGTCTCCTCTGGAACCATCATTCGATTCTCCAAATCACCCTTTGGATCCCTCGAGCTCGAGATAGCACGGCTCTTCTTTGACCGGGTGCCTTTCTCGGCTGGACGCCCACGATCTTCTCGGTCATCGCCTTGCACGACCGAGACATCAACACGAGGATCAACCATTGCGCTTGGAACAATCACTCTGATACCACTTGTCACGGGTCGATCGATTACGATCAATCAAACACCATGTGGCTTTAGGATTTGTGATCCCAAGTCAGTCTTTCCACACACACGCACACACACAGGGGTTGACTGCACAAATGAGCAAGTATTTTCACTTATGAACAAGCTGAATACAATGAGGGGGAGGGACCCCTATTTATACAAGTTCGGGTCGTATCTCGGCCGTTGATCGTCCATCCGATCCAACGGTTGTGTTTGAACGATGGCCATCATTACAAGTCTACACAGCAGGCCACTCAATGGCTCTAGGCCTTGGAAAAGCCCATGGGCGCATGTCAGAAGCAAGATCAGGGCCTGCATGGCCGCCTAACACGGAGTAGGTGAACCACTGCAAGTTACACATGGACTAGCCGAACATTGATCATGGGTCGATCGCTGGTCGTGCACGAGCTTTTGCTCATATCGCATAGGGGCAGATCGTGCACGGTTCGTGGATCGATCAGGGCTGTCCGCGGGCAAAGCCCTTGTGCGTGACACGGCCGAATCACGAACAGTCTTGGATTATGCTTTATTTGTCGACCGCGTCACTAGCACAAGAATTTGAGGATTTGGACAGGGGTGTCGTGTAAAAGTGACGGTTCATAAAACTGTAAGACAGCGACACAGATAAGAAAATGGACGTTTAGCTCATAGAAAATGGATGTACGTTCATGCTAGCCCAAGAATTCAAGGTTGCAAATTTCCTATTCGTACTTTGCAAATTGGACATTCCCTTGGACAGATACAACCAAATTCACGGGCGAAGAAGAAATAGCAGAGGATCCATAACCAAATTCACCATCAAACGAATCCGAACATGCATCGGATAAGATCAGAACTGGAAAATTGGACAACCAGCATTAAAACCCATGATCTAATCTCGCTTTTACAATATAGTTTAACAAGAAAAAGAAAAACAGGTAATCCATATACATACATCACAGAGAGACACCCAGATCTCGGAGTGGAAGAAATGCATCGGGATTACACCCATCGCCCTCAAAGATCGGAGCGCATGGACTTCACCAACGACGACGGCCGAGTTCTCGAAGAGACCGTAAGTCGTCGGGTACACACGTACAGCCGCCAAGTCCCGAACATTTCTCGGTTGGTTGAAGACTGGTCCAGCCAAGGCCCAAAGAAGTCTCCCGCTGGGCTCTTCGGATTTTAACTTGAACATTCCCGAATTTAGGTATTCTCAACCTTTTATTTGTGCTGATAATTAGATACTCTGCCTTTCCCAATTTCTGAATTTCGTGATTCGTCCGTTCGATCCCCTTTCTTAAGCTATTAACTTATTTCTCTATCACTAGAAAAAGTGGAGAAATGATGAACTTATTACTCTATCACTAGCGCGCGCATACACCCGTATTTATATCACAGAGAGACCAAATCCATCAAAGGCCGTAATGGTCGGCATTATTTTCATGGCCCTTAGGATCGGAGCACGACAACAACTCCTGCAGAGCATCCAGGAAAGCGGGATCGGTGATGAATTCATTAATGCCGTTGAGACCCGACTCCACATCATAGAAACCGAGATCGGACCACGTGGGGTTGGAGTTTCCTGCTGAACTTTCACCGCCGGTGGTGGCCGAGTCGGGCGAGGTCAAGGAAATGTCGTGATCATCACCGTCCTCAGTCGAAGCCAAAGGTGAAGGATCACGACCAGCTCCAACTCCAGACTCATGACCAGCACCGACGTTAACCGATGGGTTGTTCTCCAAATCCTTCAACTTGTCGCACAGACTATTGAGAACAACCTGGTACTTCATGATCAGGGAGGTGCAGTCTTCCTTCGTGTTGCAAGAGTCACACTCTTTCTTGGCCCAGTCCAGCCACTCTTTTGGACTCACTTGCAGCTTCGGGTCGTACTTTTTACGGAGGTACATCAGGAATACCTCTTCGACCGAGGGACTGCCGAAAGAGCAGAGCTCGTCCTTGGGGTTGAACGTAATGACGGCGACGGGAACGTGGGTGAGCGAGTGATTGTCTTTGGCTCTTTTGACGAGGCCTTCGCTCCTCGTCGACTGCGTCTTCTTGCGCTTCCGCTCGTCATCAATCAAGTCAGTTCCTTTTCGCCGGGGGAGAACCATTTTCGGTGGAGAGGGAGAGGGAGTGGGAGTGGGAGTGGGAGGGCTGGGGGGTTTCTTGGTTTTCTTAGAGAGAGAGATAGAGGATGATGAAGCTGCGTGCATGGTGGGCGAGTTTCTGAGCGACTGCGAAAGAGATAGAGAGAGAAAGAGAGAGAGAGAGAGAGAATGGATTGGAGGAAAGATGAGGGTGCAGCTGTATGAAGTTTGAACGAGCTCGCGCCCGCCATTTTTATAGGTGTGGACTGACGCCATCGTCCCGTCATCCGACGAGCAGGACAAGTCTTATTTAGGACATCGAAAACGCATCGGGATTTTCTTTTGAACTTACTTCTCACTCAGGACTAGTGGCCTCTATCCTTCACTCTACGACAGCTCTCTCTCTCCGTTTTCGAGTCCTAATTAGGAGTCTGCCACGAGCTGATCACACTTTGAACTTTCTATAAAGTGATCAGCTCTATAATAAAATGATTACGGTAGCGACTTTCAGCACGAAAGGAACTTTTCTTAATTAAGGAGGCTTGCTAACAACCCCATGCAGATACGACTCCATTCGTTTGGCTCTTAGCGGATTCTCCTTCTCTTATTTAAGAGACAGATTTTTGTACCTTCTTTTTTTCTCAAAGTCGTCATCAAATCCTCGTTGGTGCGATCTTATATTGGCCAATGAATGGGAACAAATTGAGATCTTTCCCAAAAAGAATCTCGGAGGGGGACGAGGGGTAATGGAAATTCCAAACGGGAGAAAATACGACTTCAAAGCCGCTTTTACACATTTCGTGAATTTTTTTTTCTAGTATTTGGGCGTTCCTAATTAAATTAATCTAATTTAATTTTAACTTATATTTATATTGTGTTTTGACGAAAATAACGTTAATTGGTTGGAATTTTTTGCCGACTAATCAATCGGCAAGGTTAAGTCCTTATATGAAATAATCATAATCATTCTATGCCATTCTTTGAGACTAATATGGCTCTATTTGAAATAAAATTTACTTCGAATCTTTATTTGAAAAAATAATAACACTTCAGAATCTTATGAGGAATTTGCATTTTGCTCTGTCGTGAGCCGAACTTGGTATGGCGTAGCTGATTCTAAACGATTTTGATTGGGTAGATACAGAAGACTGGGTGACATTAGCGCTCCTTCCATAAAAACGCCGAAACGCCGTTGAGGAAAAGCTCTTCTGGGTTCTGGCAACTAAAGAAAGGACAACACTCCTAGAATCGAATTGGGGCATCATAATAGTGCGAAAATTACTAAAATCTTTCTTTTTCGAACTGACAAGCACCAGAATACGAGGCAAGGCCAACGGCGGCCTCACTTAATTAAACAGTCGGCTCGTGTGGGGTCCCTTAGTGTCTCTTAATTTGGTAAAGATGACTTATCCTTTTTATCGAAGGTCGTTATCACCTTTATTTGGACTTAAGCAAAGATTGCATTCTGTCAACTCTTTCCTAGTCTTGGACTCACCTGCCCTTGAATTGGCTTAACTTTTCTTATTTAAGACTCTTTTCTTGATCACAATAGTGGTGCACTAGAGCAGCCACTTGCCTCTCGCTTTTGGATCAGCACAAATCAACATATTCATACCCAGATTCATCAAAACACAATCTTTCAAGACACCAAGGGATTTTGGTGAGTCATAGAAACTAAACAGCACGAATCTATAAACGGTGCTAGGACCTCACTCGTTCATCCACATGACTTGGGAGATGGCATGGACCAAATTGATAAGAGCTGTCTATTGAATATATCACCGCCTATCTCTCGTGACTCTTCGTGTTTTGGTCAAAAGGCTGTTCAGTTTCCAACGGAAGCCGTTTCGGCACACATATTAAAGTGTCCTTATTACTATTTATTTAGACATGTTGTCTTTATTACTATTTATTTAGACATGTCTTTTCATATATCTAAGGAATGTCAAGAGTCGTGTTTTAAGCCTATATATAAACGAGTCTTGTAATCGTTTCATAGAGAGAGTGAAAAGTTTTTTTTTAGCAAGTAGTATATTCATCTTCTTCCTTAAAGAGCTTCACTTGTGAGAGTGTTATCAGAGCTGTGCGACTCTAATATTCAACAATTGGTATCAGAGCAGGTTATCTGGAACCGAAAGCACGGTTGTCAGGGACCGTGAGTCAAGTCTTCTGAAGCGTAGTTCGTGAAGACGGTGGTCAAGGACCATTGTTCGTGCGCAAGCGATCGAGAACCGGAATATGTCGAAGTTCTGCCAGTGTACAGTCAAGGACTGTGATCGATTGGTCGAGGAACAAGGTTTCTTGGAGTAGTGCTGGGCATTATTTCAAGTCAGATGGCGGATATTTCAAATTCGACGAATGGCATTGAGAAGCTCAACAACTCCAATTACAATAATTGGAGTGTCCGAATGCAGTTTTATTTGATGGGTCAAGATTTGTGGGATATTGTTGGCGGCAGCAACACCACAGCACCTAGAGACGATGATGGACAGAGGAGATGGAAGATAAAAGCGGGTAAGGCTCTTTACGCTCTTGCTGTAACTGTCGAAGATGATTTATTGCCACACATTAGGAGCGTGCAAACTCCCAGGGAGGCATGGGATAACTTGGCAGCATTATTCGCAAGGTCGAATGATGCCAAGCTACAAAGGCTGGAGAACAAGCTATTGTCAATGTCACAACAAAATATGACGGTGAGTCAGTAATTCTCTAAAGTTAAATCTATTTGTGACGAAATTTCAAAGTTGGATCCCGCTAATGCCATCTCAGAAACAAGAATGAGAAGAATTATTATTCACGGGTTAAAGCCGGAATATAACGGTATTATTACGGCTACTCGTGGATGGGCAACTCAACCGACATTAACCGATCTGGAGAATATTCTGGCTAACCAAGAGACTTTAGATAGTCAAATGTCTAAGGTTTCGGTTAAGGAAGAAGAAAGTGCCCTCTTCAGTGATAAAAGAGGGTTCAAGGGCCAGAGGCGAACCGATGTTGACAATAAAGATGGCAAGTCCAAGAAAAGCCATGTCAAATAGCAAAAGCAACCAGCTTGTGAAGGATGGCAAAAGCGTCTAGGAGAGTCGAGCCTTCAACCAGGGGGAGCCAGGCGACGCGATGACAAAAGACGTAGTGGACGATGTTACGTCTGCGGCAAGGAGGGCCACTTTGCCAGAGATTGTCGAGCGAAGAAAGTTGAAGGAAATGTCGCAGCATCATCAAATAGGAATGATTTCGATGAAGATAAGGAATGGGATTTCCAAACGTCTGTTGCAATAGTGGCGTCAAACGAGTTCGCTGCCTCTTCAGCAGTCAAGTTAAACGATGTGATGGCATTAATCTCTGTAAGTGAAAAGTCAATTAATTATGATTATGACTCGATTGTTGATTCAGGGTGTTCGAGTCATATGACTGGAGATCAAGGCAAACTGTCGAACATGCGTAATTATACCGGAGGACGTGTTGTTATTACTACAAACGGCTCAAGGTTGCCGATTACCCATATCGGCGAGACGATGATAACTCCTCGGTTCAATTCACATCAAGTTGAATTGAAAAGTGTGTACCACGTGCCAGGAATGAAGAAGAATTTATTGTCTGTGTCCCAGCTCACAGACTCGGGTAATTATGTGGTGTTCGGTCCACGAGATGTTGAGGTGTACCGAAGTTTGAAGCCCACTACTCGACCAATCATGGAGGGACGTCGGCTGGAGTCCGTTTACGTGATGTCTACTCAAACGGCATACGTAAACAAAACCTGAAGGAATGATGCACCCGATTTATGGCATACGCGGCTTGGGCATGTAAGTTATCACAAGTTGAAGGTGATGATGCAAAAGAACATGCTGAGGGGTCTTCCCTAGTTGGAAGTGCAAGAAAATGTGGTTTGTGCCGGGTGCCAGTACGGGAAGGCACATCAACTTCCGTATGAGGAATCGTCGTTCAAAGCTCGAATGCCTCTCGAGCTCATTCACTCGGATGTGTTTGGTCCAGTGAAGCAGCAATCAGTTAGTGGATTCAAGTATATGATCACTTTCATTGACGACTTCTCCAGGTATGTATGGGTTGATTTCATGAAGGAAAAATCTGAGGCGTTTATCAAATTTAAGGTGTTTAAGGAGAAGGTTGAAAGTGAAGTAGGTAGAAAAATTCGTTGCCTACGCACCGATAACGGGGGAGAGTACACTTCCTACAAGTTTACGAAGTATTTGCAAGTGTACAAGATACGTCGACAGTATACTTGTCCGTATACGCCGCAACAGAACGGTGTTGCCGAAAGAAAGAATCGGCATCTAGCTGAGACATGCAGGAGCATGTTGCACGAAAAAAATGTTCCACCGAGGTTTTGGGCTGAATGTATGAAGACGGCGGCTCACGTGACTAATAGGCTGCCACAAGCAATGCTTGGTTTTATGTCACCATACGAGAAGCTATGGAATCGTAAGCCTGTGGTAAGTCACTTTAGAGTTTTCGGATGTGTATGTTATGCATTTGTGCCTGATCATCTTCGTAGCAAATTCGACAAGAAGGCGGTCCGCTGCATATTCATGGGATATGATGATCAACGAAAGGGGTGGAAGTGCTGTGACCCTACAATACGGAGGTGCTATACTTCAAGGAACGTGGTGTTCGATGAAGTGTCGTCTTGGTGGTCACCTCCAGCAGTCGAATTGCCAAATTCACAGCATTTCGACGAAGAGGTCGAAGAAAGGCTAAATGAATTTGATGAGAATCAGCCTGTGGAAAAAGATGTTGAAGCACAATCACCAGGATCAACGAGTTCATCTAGTGAGCATCCAAGGTCAATAGAAGAACTTTGACCAAGTCAGGTCGAAGAACTTGAAGATGAGGAGCCTCAACTTCGGAGATTGACGAGGCAAAGGAAGCCGAACCCCAAGTATGCCAATGCAGCATTGACTGAAGATGTTGGCATGGTCGAGCCTTTGACATATGAAGAAGCCTCGAAGAGTACAGAATGGAGGAAGGCCATAGAAGAAGAAATTCTCGCACTAAAGAAGAATGAGACATGGGAATTGGTATCGAAACCTGACGAGGTACGTCCTATTTCTTGCAAATGGGTTTATAAACTTAAAACTCGACCAGACGAGTCAATTGATAGGTATAAAGCACGTCTAGTGGCTCGAGGATTTTCGCAAAAATATGGGGTTGATTATGAAGAGACCTTTAGCCCGGTGGCAAAGGTTACCACTGTTCGAGTTCTATTAGCACTTGCAGCAAGCAAGTCGTGGAATGTGTGGTAGATGGATGTGAAGAATGCTTTCCTGCATGGAGAACTCAAGCGAGAGATATACATGGAGCAACCGTGTGACGGCCCGAGCGGCGGTGTGCGGGAAGGAGGGATGGCGGTGCGTCCGCGCCTCGGTCCCCGGACGTGCGCAAGGAAGGGGTCCCTGTCCCACATCGCCTAGGGAGGGAGTCTTGGGCCAATTTATAATGGCTTGGGCCCCTCTAACCTGTATAACGCGTTTTAAAGCCGTGAGGACTTAGTGTCCAAAGTGGACAATATCACACAGTGGGGCCCGAGTTGTTACAAATGGTATCAGAGCCGACTCCCGACCGCGTGTGGGGCCACAGCGAGGGCGCTGTGCTCCCAAGGGGGGGAGAGTGTGACGGCCCGAGCGGCAGTGCGCGGGGAGGAAGGATGGCGGTGCGTCCACGCCTCAATCCCCAGACGTGCGCAAGGAAGGGGTCCCTGTCCCACATCGCCTAGGGAGAGAGTCTTGGGCCAGTTTATAATGGCTTGGGCCCCTCTAACCTGTATAACGCGTTTTAAAGCCGTGAGGACTCATTGTCCAAAGCAGACAATATTATACAGTGGGGCCTGGGTCGTTACAAACCGGATGGCTTCAAGAGCAAAATTCATCCAGAATATGTCTGCAAGCTAAAGAAAGCATTATATGGCTTGAAGCAAGCCCCGAGAGCGTGGCATGGAAAAATTGCAGAATTCTTGTTGAAGAACGATTATAATGTAGCTCCAGCAGACTCGAGCCTATTCGTGAAGGTAGAAGATGGAAAGGTTGCAGCTGTGCTGGTTTATGTGGATGATCTCATCATTACTGGAGATGATGAAGATGAGATATGTCGAATTAAAGCCAACCTCTCTATGCGATTCCAGACGAAGGAGCTTGGAGAACTAAAACACTTTCTGGGGCTCGAGATTGATAGGACAAAGGAAGGATTATTCCTCTGTCAACAAAAGTATGCACGAGATCTCTTGAAAAAATTAGGAATGCTTGATTGCAAACCTATATCTACTCCATTGGCTGGGAACGCAAAGCTATGTGTTGAAGAAGTTCGAGAGCTAGAAGATTCGACTATGTATAGGCAACTGGTAGGCAGTCTAATTTATCTTACCATAACTCGGCTTGACATCTCTTTTGCAGTGGGAGTAGTGAATCGATTCATGGAGAAGCCAAGGAAGCCTCACTTGGATGCAGCCAAGCGTATCCTGAGGTATGTAAAGAAGACTTTTGATTTTGGGCTTTTGTATAAAAAGGGATCATCAAGTGAGTTGGTCGGTCATTGTGATGCTGACTACGTTGGAGATCAACACACACGACGATCAACTACTGGATACTCGTTTAATCTTGGATCAGCAGTAGTGTCCTGGTGCAGTAAAAGACAGCCAATTGTGTCTTTGTCTACAACAGAAGCTGAATACAGAGCAGCAGCAATGGCAGCTCAGGAGAGCACGTGGCTAGTGCGGTTATTGGATGATCTTCATCAGTCAATAGGTTATTCGACAATATTGTATTGTGATAATCTATCCACTATAAGCTTGGCAGAGAATCCAGTTTTCCATTCTAGGACTAAGCATGTGGAAGTCCATTATCACTTTCTGCGAGAGAAAGTGTTGGAAGGCGAGATCAAGATGAAGTACATCAAGACAGGTGATCAAGTTGCTGATATCTTCACCAAAGGTCTTGGAGCTGCAAAGTTTGAAGAGTTTCAAGCTCAGCTTGGTATGGTCGCGAGGACTATCCTTAGAGAGAGTAGTCGGTGAGGGGGAGTATTGAATATATCACCGCCTATCTCTTGTGACTCTTCATGTTTTGATCAAAAGGCTGTTCAGTTTCCAACGGAAGCCGTTTCGGCACACATATTAAAGTGTCCTTATTACTATTTATTTAGACATGTTGTCTTTATTACTATTTATTTAGACATGTCTTTTCATATATCTAAGGAACGTCAAGAGTCGTGTTTTAAGCCAATATATAAACGAGTCTTGTAATCGTTTCATAGAGAGAGTGAAAAGTTTTTTTTCAGCAAGTAGTATATTCATCTCCTTCCTTAAAGAGCTTCACTTGTGAGAGTCTTATCAGAGCTGTGCGACTCTGATATTCAACACTGTCAGGGTAAAATACTAAATTTCGGCTGAATAAAGAATTTTGCGACGCATTTCGGGGTTTTGTCTTTTTCCTCTTCTTCTGTTGTATTCTCTAGTACTCAGGTGTCGGAATCCTTTTTTCCCCCTTCTTGTCTATGCCGCTTTAGTCATTAATTTCCGTTGTTCATTATTCACTAGCTATTAAACATAAAGCCGAATGAGATATTAAGACAACTTAATATATCACAAGTACGATGCATCTCAAGGGCAAAATATCGTCCAATTTGGAGGAGAACCTATCGAGTTAGAGAATTAATTTACATCGGTCAAAGGCCGGTGCCCATGGTAGTTTTGGAGTTGAACGTCAAAAATTACGCAGTTCTAGTTCTTCATCTTTTCAACTTGACTTATGTAGATGGTCGAATCGGGTGCTCGAACTTTTCACTCATGTTAGTTAAATACTCCGCCTTTCATGATACGTGGATTTGGTACTTCGTCCAACCAATTCCTTTTTCCATTAACACCCAATGCAGGTAGCTAAAAGTAAAGAATTTGCATTAAATTATAAAGTTCAATCTAGTATAAGATAAGAAGGAAGAAAGAAAAAAAAAAAATGGGGGGGGGGGGGGGGGGGGGGGGGGGGGGGGGGGGGTGGAGAGAGAGAGAGAGAGAGGAGAAAACTATGATCCGAAAAGGAAGTTGGTTTTCATCTTAACCTCTGCAATGTTTGTACTTGTAGCATTGATTTTGAATTGCGTGGGACGCGAAGAAAAGCTAAAAAACCGACATTGAGGTCGCCAGGCAGACCCTTTGACATTGGCTAAAGCCAAGTCAATTTTTGCCATTGTACGTCTAAGATCATTGTTCTTCATTGGCATCTAATGACAATGCTCCTGTTTTGGAACACGAGATTGTGGGGATGACTCTTGTGTAAACACAAAATTTGAATTAATCTTGCATGAAGGAAGGAAGCTGAGATTGAAAATAAATATGAATAGCGTCAATGCTTGTAACCTACCAATCAGAAATTGAGGAAGACATAACCCGTTCTTATCATGCTATTAGAGAAGTTTTTGTACCTAACTTTTACGCATCATAATAAGTCTAGTTCTCCCAAACCCCTTGCAATCTTGATAAGAAATCATTCGTGAATTGTGACGGCACAAGAGCTTACATGCATTATTTCTCTTGCAACATGTCGATGAGAAGTTGGGTGAGTTTGAGATTAGATTTGTAGTTGTGGACTGACGCCATCGTCCCTGTGATCCTATGAGCAAGACAAGTCTCGCATGTCTAGTAAAAGAACATCGAAAACGCATTGGGATTTTCTTTTGAACTTTCTTCTCATTTAGGAGCCACTATCCTTCACTGTATGAGAGTGCGTGCAGCTATCGACATCATATTCCAACTCATCCCAACACCACCTTGCCAACATCGCAGAGAGTGAGCATGTAATTTAAGCAGATATGATGAAGGTTCCATGCAGATTAATCGAAACATGCTACGACATCAATTACTAACATGTACTATGGTAAAAATAATCCAAGGCAAGGCTATTAGGGGACTAAAACGCTCAATGAAGGGAGTCAGCTCTTGTTGTGTCTCTTAATTTGGAAAAGGGCAACTTATCCTTTCATTTCCTACAGAAAGGCCGTCTCACCTCCTTTTTTTTCTCAATCATAATCGTATCTCGATAAGGCTGTTAGCAGTCCTCTTAATTTGGAGGATGTCTGATTATCCTTTCCTTTCCCTTATACTCTAAGCATGCTGATTCCAAAGTTGGACTTAAGAATGACTGCATATTTTTTCACTCTTTCCTAGTCTCCTTATTTAAGACTGATGCAATCTCATGGCAGATTTTGCATTCTTTTGACTATGTTGTATTCTCTAGTACTCAGGTGTCACTATTCTTTTTCTATAGTGCTGATGGTTGGCACTTGGCAGTCCTAATTAGGACTTAAAAAGAAGATTCCATTCTTTTACTCTTAAATAGGAAAAAGAAGAATCGATGGATGATACTCCAAAACCAGGAAACGAGACGAGCGACTCTTTCATTGATCCTCCTTCTTTTTCTCTAATATAAGCCACTGGGCTCTCTCTCTCTCCGTTTTAAGTCCTAATTAGGACTGCCACGTGCCAACCATCAGCACTATAGAAAAATGATTATTAGCGACTTTCAGAACGAAAAGGACAAGTCAACTTTTCTAAATTAAGGAGGCTTGCCAACAGCACTATAGAGATACGATTCCATTCATTTTACTCTTGGCAGATTCCAGTGATAACTTTAAACCCACCAAACGCCAGAGAGGGGGAGAATGAGGGTGAGAACTCGGAGTTTTACGGGCAAACACGGGAGACAAGTCAACAAGTCATATTATCTCTTTCAATCCATGATTTTTCCTTTCGAAACCTTTATCAAAAAGAGGAGGGCCCAGTGGCCTAAATTAGAGAAAAAGAGAAGGAATATCAATGAAAGAGTCGCTCTTGTCTCGTTTCCCGGTTCTTGGAGGATCATCCATCGATTCTTTTTTTCTTATTATTATCATTTTTTTTTTGGTCGGTCTCCTTTTCTTATTTAAGAGACGGATTTTTGTACCTCCTTTTTTTCTCAAAGTCATCATCAAATCCTCGTTGGTGCGATCTAATAGTGGCCAATGAATGGGAACAAACCGAGATCAGCCCCAAAAAGAATCTCGGGGGGGAACAAAGTAATTGAAATTTCGAACGCGACAAATATGAATTAGAACCCGTTTTTACGCATTTCGTGAATTTTTTTTCTTTTTTTGTATTTTCTAGTATTTGGGCCTTCCTAATTAGTAATTACTATGCTATCATCCGATTTGGAGGAAAATTCGCTGAGCTAGAAAATTAATCTGAAACAAACGATAAACTTCTTAATATCTCATATGTGGTTAGGGGAAAGCCAAAGGGCAAAGTGAGGTTTAATTATTTCATTGGCCAAAGAAAAAATGAGGGTTATCAAGTTCTCCGAACGTGAAGTACGAGGCCATTTGCAATTGCGTGCGCAAGAAATTAGAGTATTTTCCTTCGATCATGGTCAATGTTAGGTCGTAATTCTGGAGTTGGATGCCAAAAATTTTGGGGCAATTCCGATTTGTTGTCCTTTCAACTTGATCCATGCACATCGTCAAATTATGTGCTCGAACATTTTGTTTGTGTTAATTAAATACTCCATCTTTCCTGATTTTTTTTTACAACAAGCACCCATTGTGCAATTAAAACAAATTGCTTTAAATTATTAAATTCAATTTAACACAGGACTAGACAAAAATATTGACATGAAAAAAATATAGTGACGAGGAGAGAGAGCACGACTATCGATTGTCGTATTCCATTAATCCCCACATTATCTTTCGAGAATCACGTCTACTGTCGAGCTTGGTGGATTCTCCAAAAATTTCATTCGAGACTTCTAAAAGAATGTCAATCCTTTTGTCTACATTTATTGTTATGATTTTTTTTTCTTTTTACTTATTCTCTTCAAAAATGTAAAAAAGGAATAACTTTTGAGTAAAATATATGATTGTTGCGATCATCCCGTGGTGAAATCCTGTTATATTTTGACAGATTGTCAAGTGCGCGCGAATGATCCGTCTTGCAAGGCGTGGCTCCCACGCTTGGCACGAGCTCTCCCATAGTATTTAGGTGTTACTGTCCTTTTCGTTTCTTTTCAATTTGTCTAGACCACTGTAGTCATAAATTTCCGTTCTACATCCACTAGGTATTAAAGACGAGGCTGAAAGAGACATTTAGACAGACTTAACATATCAGAAATATGTGTCTGGTCTGGATGAGGGGGTTTGCAGCCCTAGCCAGCACTAGGCAAGGTCGGCCCTCGCGAAATCTAAGCAAGGATCGCATCCCGCAAGTGCGTGGACAGGGGCTGCGAACCTCACTCAATGTGGATTAAATTCTCTACCTTTCAGCATGACATATGTAGATCAACAAATTAGGCATTCAAACTTGTTATTTGTGTTAATCATATATTCTACCTTTCATGATTTGTTTTACCACTAACACCTAATGTGGCAATTAAAAGTAAAGAAATTTCTTTAATACAATTCAAATTACCATAAGATAAACGAAAATGAGAATGACAAAATATAGTGACATGTCAGGAGGAGAGAGAACGTAGCTATCGACTGTCTTATTCCATTAATAACCCTAGCCATGAGGCATATCGTCATCGTTGAGCTTGGTGGATTCTATCAAGAGGTTAAACAACGGAAGCTTGTCGCAAGATTTTGAATTGAGATTTTTTAAAAGAACGCTGGCCTGTTTTGCTATGCTACTTTTATGAGATTTTTTACTCTTCCAAAAAATTGAATATGGAACTTTGAATAAAATTTATGACTAACTATATTGTAATTTCTTATGGGTCAATATATCGACTAATATAGTGGTGAGAGTTGCAACATTGAATTAAAGGGATAAAAGTTCTTGAATATAAAATACACTCTAAATAATATTATAATACCCGTTTATTATTTTTTTCCTCAAATTATAGGGAATAACAATGCATAATTCTAACTTTTACCATTCTGATGGTTCAATCTGCTACACTAGGCATCATCTCATAAAATTATATGTAGACAAACCCACCTAAATTTCTGAATAGACATGTAAAACATGATTGGCACTAAACAATCATATATCTAGTTTATAAGCTATATTTGCCTCCAGCCACAACTAATGGTTGTTGAAGGACGCTTTTGGTGAGATTTGGTCAAACCATCGCCGACTCTTTTAAAAACTTAAGTTGGTAGATAAATGTGTTATTTAATATTTAAATATTCTAACACTCTTATCATGCTTAATCTTGGTCTTTTTGCCTAGTACAAATTGTTAGAGAATATCATTAGAGATATTATTAGATATTAGGAATATTATTTAACATTTCGTGATTCTCTAAAATAGCTAATTTCATTTCCTATACATATTGTTCGGGTATAGATACCCTTCTTTAATAACTTGTAAAGTCAAGCTAATTGAGTAAAGATGTAGTTTTTACTGATTATCTAGGGGTGAGCATATCAGACAGGCCAAATTAAGAACCGCTTGGACCCAATCAGACCGGCCGATTTGGTCCGATTCCCAAAGGCATCGGTCCAGTTCCTGGTTCCATAAAAATGGAACCAGTGATTTTCGCTCCGGTTCTTGGTTTCGCAGGGAACCAGACTAGACCGAACCGGCTCTTTTTTAAAAATATATATTTTTTAATTTCTCAAAAATAGCGATAAACCCTAAAATAGTAATAGCTCTAGTATTTTTTAAATTTTTTTAATTTTCTTTTGCTAAATGATCGGTTCCATGGGACTAGACTAGACCGGGAACTGATCATCCCTATGATTCTCTCTCCCTCTCTCTTGAAAATCCTAAAATATTTACACTTCCTCTCATCACTCTTGTGATCAATGGATAGTAATTTGTAAACATTGTCTACATGCAAAATTACCAAATTATAAATATAAGCAACGTCCATGATTATGCACCATTAATCATACTGATGGTTGGAGGGAACCTCGAAAAACATGGTCCGATAATTACTGTTGTCAGTCATTCCCATTTAGCAAAACATTATCGAAGATTATGGCGTATACGAAATTCACTAGCATTTTAACATTTTTAGCATAATACGATTTGGCATAGACCGCATTATGGTTCTATGTAAGACCACTTACAAAATCTGAATCCTGTGTTTCAAACCCAATAGGAATTTGAGGCGTAGATGAATAATAATCATCTGTAAGCAGAGGAAAACATTATTTTTTTTCTTTAAAAATAATGTGTGAATATAGCTTTTCTGAGAATGGTTACATGTTTCTTGTTTCTAGTAAACAGACCCATGTAAATAACTTGCTTTGCCTTGGGAAGAACTTCCAAGAAATATGATAGTTGCAGGAGAAGCTCACCACTAGATAACTCACTAAATATTCTTTGCATATCCTTATACAACCTGCACTATTGGCCATCTTGACAGATACTTTGACATCAAAGTGCTCTGCTCACGGAGTGAGCAACAATGACCATTAGGCTCATACTTCCCGGTGGAGAATCAACAAAAGATCTCCGCAAATATTTCTGGCCTTGCATGCAGCAAACATATACCAGCAATGTCTAAGAACTATTGTGAACTTTAAATTGTGCAAAGATTGTCTAATTGTGTACATCAGTAATGCTCCTGCCATAGCAGTCATGGTGCACATGCCTTTTCGCACAAATTCAAGAGCTCGTCATCCATTGTTATGTCATCTCTTTCAGCATTTGACAAATCTCTGGAGCCGTTTCTGCTATATAAGTTTTCAGCAACATTGTGGAGGCAATCACCTTGACTCCCTTCATAAAAATGAAAAAGCGCAATGGAAAAAAAATCAATTATCCGTGCCGAAATCAACATGAGAAGCCGGCGATTTAAAACCGCCCTTTCCTGAGTCGGGCCCATGTGAGAGCTGCAACTGCAGCTCCTCCCAAGTGAGCCGTTCCCGATATCTCATTGTCTCCCTGAACCAACCAAAAATACCCTGGAAAATTTTGCTTTAGCTACACGAACCTATAATCAAGTGAACTTGAATTATAAAATCGTAACCCAGGCAAGTCAATGAATGCTCAGTTGTACAGATTAGAGAGCTCGTCATCCATTGTTATGTCAGGTCTTTCAGCATTTGATGAATCCGCCGAGCCATTTCTACAGGCTGCTGTATAAGTTTTCAGCAGCACCTTGGAGGCAATCTCCTTGACCACCCATTTCATATAAAGGAAGAAGCACGATGGGCAAGAAAATCCGTTATGCGAGCCGAAATCAACATGAGCAGTGGAAGATTTAAAACCACCTTTCAGCTTGGTGATTATGGGGTTAGGATGTAAAAAAATTGAGGACGATTTTGGTATTTTGTCCTTTCAGCTTGATCTATGTAGATCGTCAAGTGAGGCGATTGAACTTTTTGCTCGTGTTAAATAGGTGCTCTCGCCTTTCACTATGTGTAGATTCGGTAATTCGCCCAGTCAATTCTTTTTGTCACCTACACTTGATGCCGCAGTCAAAGTAAAGAAATCGCTTTATTTTATATCTTAACTCATCCCAAAACCACCTTGCCACTAAAAAACTGAGCATGCAATTTGAGCCGATAGGATAAAGGACTACTTATCTCTATAGCGCTGTTAGCAAGTCTCTTAATTTGGAAAACGACTGCTTGTCCTTTCCTTTATACTCCAATCATGGTAATTCTAAAGTCGGACTTAAAATGAAGATTGAAAGTCTTTCTTAGTCTTGGACCCTTGCGCCCTTGCATTTGGTTCAATCTTTCTTATTTAAGACTAATGCAATCTCATGACGAATTATTTTGCAATCTCACGGCAATGGAATATCTTCTAATATAGAAACAACACAAGCTACGTCAGAGAGAAAAACTATTAAAAAAAGGCTACTTCAACATTTCCGTTAGTCTAAATAAATGAAGTTAACGGAAGAACTCGATTGCATTAATTTGATGATTTTTAAAATTTAATTACATCATTTGTAAGTTTTAGGACTTATACACTTTCGTGACAAGTTTTAAAATTTTTATCAATTTTATTTATCATCACGCTGTCAGTAATCGAAACAATCCTACTCTCTTTTGTGGTCAAAAAGATATTGAGACAAACTATAAAATCAAGTACTGACACGTGCGGTGGAAAATGGGATACAAGCAAAGGCCAGTCGCAGAAAGCTCACCGAAAGAGTTGGCTCTTTTTGCGTCTCCTAATTAGGAAGATGTGAAGTTAATCCTGTCCTGCCTACATAGGTTGGGTCACCACCTAACTTGGAAAATCAGATAAAAGACTGAATAAAATATAATGCGAACAGCCTAGACGTGGGGAGGGAATATTGGAATTCTCAAATAGGAAGAGTCAAATGTCAATAGAAGAGAATTTTGTCAGTGGGTGAGCGGGGGAGGGAACGAAGAGTGTGTGGGCCCTCATGTGTCGCTGTTGACAGTCTTCTCCTTCTCCGAATCACTCTTTGTTTCGTTTCCTGTCCGGCAAAAATCTTCCACAATTCACCTTTTTTCCCCTTTGCTTTTGCTTAAACTAAAAATGACCGCACCGTCTACACGGGCAAGCACATGACTAATGTGTGAGAATTATTGTGCTTTGCCAATCGGCCATAGGGATTAGTATCGATATTAATAATTACTATCGACACATTTTGGTGAAGCATATTTATGAGGATTGCTAATCAGTTATTGACATACAATGACGAATAGTTAATAACTATAGATACCAAAAATTAAGATCCTAAATATATATCATTACAAATGTAAAGGAGAGTAAAGTTTGGCCAAAGTTTTTTTATTTATTTATTTTCATACCAAGGCATATTCACAATCAATAACCCCAAATTTCACAATGCTAATGAGATTTCATAATTACACTATTAACCACATTTTAGATAATCTTTTCATTCAAATTTATTTCCTAAATAAATAAATAAATAATGTCTTTTTATCACTTTTTACCTTTTGTTTTATGAATATTATGATATCATCATTAAGTATATTATAGGTCATAATCTCTATAATAGTAAAAGTAAAATCCATTGTATCGGATACTTGATATTAACTAATAAAATTAAGAATACAGGAAACAAATAAGTTTAAAATTTTTATCTATCTAGTGGACGATTTCTCCTTCAAGGACTCTCGGCTAAGGTATACCATGTTATCTTCTCCTTGAGCTATTAGGAAAGAAACAGAGAAATACCGTTAAGAATGTTGAGCTCATCCCGTTTTGAAAGAGGCATTTCGATGTCAACTACTATGATGCCTCTGGTGTGTACATTGTGCTTGGATAAGAAATCTTCTAAAGCAAAGCTGCCACTCTGGTGCACAAAGAGAGATGTTTAAACTCTAAGGCTACGTCTTTTACTACACAAGAAACTTGTAGGATGCTATAAATATAGTTGAAGAGTGCATGCAAGTATTTCTCGACCAATGTGCCTTTACGAACTACTTCATATGCGGTAGGGAAGCTCAGCACAAGATTTTCAATCGAAATTCTAAAAGAATGTTGATATGTTTTTCTACAATAAAAATTTATGAATTTTTTTTTCTTTATACTCTCTTCAAGAATTGAATATCGAACTTTGAATAAAATATATGACTAGATACTTTGTAATTTCATAAGAGGTCCATATTTCATGTAAAATTATTATGATAGTTGCAACATTTGATTATAGGAATAAAAAATTTTGAAAATAAAAGACACTCTAAATAAAATTATAAAACCTGGTAATTATTTATTTCTTATAATTTTACCATTCTCGCGGTTCAATGTGCTACTCTAGGCATCTTCTCGTAAATTTATATGTAGACAAAACCCACATATATTTCTAAAAATCATGTAAGGCACAATTGACACTAAATAGTCGTATATCTAGTTTATGAGCTATATTTTTGTCCAACCACAACTAATGGCAATTGGATGACACTTCCTCCAATTACTCTTGTGATTAATGGATTATAAATTGCCAACATTGTCCACATGCAAAATTAAACAAATATAGATATAGGTGATGTCCATCTCTATACGCCACCCATCAAATTAGTAGCTGAAGAAAATTTTGACAAATATGATCCAATAATTTGTCATCAGCCATTCCCTTTCAGCTAAAAATAATCAAAGATTATTGCACATGCATGATGCGCTAGCATTTAACATTTATATCATAACACAATTCGGTGTAGAAATTAATATGGTTTTGTGTAAACAGAAAGCACCGGGGTAAAGCACAAGAACTATAGGAAGACCAATTATGGAACCTGATTCGTGTGTTTCAAACCCAATAGGAATTTGACACATAGATGAATAATAATCATCTATAAGCAAAGGAAAACATTATTATTTTTCTATAAAAAATGTGCGAATATAGCTTTTCTTACAATGGTTTATATGTTTCTAGTAAACAGACCCGTGTAATTAACTTGCTATGCTTTGGGGAGAACTTTCAAGAAATACGAAACTTTCAGGAGAAGCTCACTACTAGATAACTCAAGTAAATATTCTTTGCATATCCTTATACAACCTGCACCATTGGCCATCTTGACAGATATTTTGACATCAAACTGCTCTGCTAACAGAGTAAGCAACAATGACTATTAGGCTCATACTTCCCAATGCAGAATCAACAAAAGATCTTCACAAATATTCAGGCCTTGCTTGCAGCAAACATATTCCAGTGACGTCTAAGAGCTATTGTGAACATTGAATTGTGCAAAGATTGTCTAATTGTGTACGTCAGTAATGCTCCCGCCATAGCAGTCATGGTGCACATGCCTTTTCGCACAAATTAAAGAGCTCGTCGTCGATTGTTATGCATATCTTTCAGCATTTGACAAATTCTCTGGAGTCGTTTCTGCTATAAAAGTTTTCAGCAGCACCTTGGAGGCAATCACCTTGACACCCCCTTCATAAAAATGAAGAAGCAGAGCCGGAAAAAAAAAGGAAAAAAATTAGTTATCCGTGTCAAAATCTACATGAGAAGCCGAAGAATTAAAACCGCCCTTTCCTGAGCCGGGCCCATGTGAGAGCTGCAGTCAAGTGAGCCGATCCCGATATCTCAATGTCTCCCTGAACCAACCAAAAATATAGGATTACAACTCCAGACTTGTTGGTCCAAAAAAATTATACAAGTTCACAGGCACTTCGCACACGACAGATTCAGAAAATTTCCTTAGATGGCAGAGGACAGTTTCTGACGCTCGTGCACTAACAGTCTCTTTTTGACAAAAAAGCCGACACTTCATTGGTAACTTGATAAGTTATAGAGCCATAATTTGCAATCTCTATTATTCACAATTTGCAAGCTATTCTAAATTCCGAATTAGCATGCTCATGCTGCTATACTAGCAAGACTGCTCATTCCCGACCATTGCCAAAGGCATCTCTTTACAAACTACTCTGATTTCTAAATTAGGAGAATGCATATTGGTGATATACCGCGTCATTGACGATGTGGTGTCACATTGACTCACATATCTTAATGTTCACAATTGTTAAGTAATACAAAGAAATCAGCACATTTGATATTGGTAGTACCGCATCATTGACGATGTGGTGTCAAACTGAATCACATATTCCCAATTGTCAACTACTACTAAGAAATCAGCACACTTGTATCATCATTGCAGGAGATACTTTTCAACAATATTGGATGCAATCATACCTTACACAATTCTTTCCTATTATCATACATCAATCCTAACAACACTACAATATATCAAGCGTTTTTCTAGATTCAATCAAGGGATTAACAGACCAAAATGTCGATCATAATAGAAAGAGAGAAGTAATTCAGTGAAAAGGCCAGGTGATCATATAGTGATTAAAAAAGAATTGATGCATACCTCGATTACCCTCAACACATCTTTGCTGACCAGAAAATTCCCTAACAAGTAATTAAAATTTGACTAGGAGATATATCGAAACTAACCCCAAAATAAGCAACACTATAATCAAAACCATGGAAGTATTGCCAGTAAGATGGCAGAAACTGGAACAATAAAGTCGAAGTAGAGTGTGGCTTTTGTAAAAGAAATATACCGAGCAGCATGACAGCATTGACAGCATTGACAGCTCCATTAGCCTGCTGAAAGGACATCACAAGTCAGATACGTCTGGAAGTGCATCAATGTGCTCTGCTAACAGAGTGAGCAACAATGACTATTAGGCTAATACTTCCCAGTGCAAAATCAACAAAAGATCTCTGCAAATATTTCGGTCCATGTATGCAGCAAGCATATACTGACGACGACAAAAAGCTATTGTGAACCTTGACTCGTGCAAAGATTGTCTATTAGTGTACATCGGTAATGCTACCACCATAGTAGTCATGGTGCACACACCTTTTCGCACAGATTAGAGAGCTCATCATCCATTGTTATGTCAGCTCTTTCGGCATTTGACGAATCTGCGGAGCCATTTCTATCGGCTGCTGTATAAGTTTTCAGCAGCATTTTGGAGGCAATCACCTTGACCACCCATTTCATAAAAATGAAGAAGTACGATAGGAAAAAAAATCAGTTATGCGGGCCAAAATCAACATGAGCAGCAGAAGATTTAAAAGCGCCCTTTCCTGAGTCGGGCCCATGTGATCGCTGCACCTGCAGCTCCTCTTTAGTGAGCCGATCCTGATATTTCACTGTCTTTCTGCACCAATCAAAAGTATATGATTACAACTCCGGACTTCTTGGTCCAAAAAAATTATACCAGCTTATCGGTAGTTTGTACACGACAGATTCAGAAAATTTCCACGGATTGCAGAAGACAGTTTCCGATGCTCATGCACTAACACGGCCTCTCTTTTTCTTTGATAAAAAGGCCGGCACTTTGTCGGCAACTTGATAAGCCACATATCCATAATTTGTGATTTCCACTATTTGAAAGGACGATTCACGAGTTGCAAGCTATCTCAAAGTCAGAATAAGTATGCTGTTATACTAGCACAACTGTTCATTCCGGACCATCGCCAAGGGCATCTCTTCACAAAATATTCTAGGTTCTAGGGTACAAGAAAACATATTGATAATACCGCGTCATTGACGATGTGGTCTCACACTGAATCACATACTCCCAATTGTCAATGCACACTCGACATCATCATTGCAGGAAATACTTTCTAACGATATTGGATGCAATCATACCTTATGCAAGTTATCCTAAAACTTGCAGGTTTCAAGGCTATTCCTAAAATTAGCCCAGGATATTCCGAAAAATAGTATCACACACTCACAGCACCAAGAAGCATGCTTTACTTCTGATCATGTCAACGAGCGTTGTTTTGTGATTGTAGGTGAATTTGGTCTGCTTCTTCCCCCGTTTCTGGATCTCCTAGTTGTTGTGGAAGAAGAACAATGGGTGAAGTCAGCGTGTGCAATTTGAGGGGGATCGAAGAGGACGAGACTCTTATCTTTTAATTTTTGGAAGAAGCTGAATTGGAGCTTGTGTGTGCGTTCATGCTAGCACAAGAATTTGAGGATTTGGATGGGGGTGTCGTGTAAAAGTGACGGTTCATAAAACTGTAAGATAGATTAACCAGCCCACAAACAACAAAAGCAACCTCATCTCACCAAACGAAACCAGAACTTTGGAAATATATCTGGCACTCTGGAACTCCACCCAAAGTTAAACTTTTTCTCTAGAACGCATGCCAAAATGCACTACCTACACTGGACAACTTGCACAGGAGAAGAATAGTACCTGATCCATTATGCCCTATCTGTAAACAGGAAGCCGAAACCATTGAACATACTTTGCTGCTCTGCCCGTGGACAGCTCGGATTTGGAGCGCTTTCCCTCTGCAAATCAAAATTACAAGAATCGGGTTAACACAACTCAATGAATGGCTATACATGAGGAAAGAAGAAACACGAAGTACTTTAAAATTCGACCAAATCGCTACAAACTTGTGGTGTATTTGGAAAGAAAGGAACCAGTTCATCTTCGGACGACATGCCCTGCACCCGCAACAAACTCTGTCCAAGGCCATAGCTTTACAAGAAGATTTTGTAACTTGGAACAGAAAATTAAAAGGAGAAGAATAGCGAGATCCACACTCTCAGATGGCAAACCCCGACCTCGGAAACACTGAAAATCAACATCGACGCCTCCTTTGTCCGGAACGAAGGCGCCACAGCAGATTCCGAGGAGAACAGGGGAGCGGACGAACACAGGGGAGCCATAGCCTGCATCTGCCGAGACTCTCGGGGACGACTGGTCGACGGCTTCTCCAAGCTGGTGGCGGTTTCCTTGGCGGAACAGGCGGAGGCACTCACTCTCCTTGAAACCTAGACTTCCTTTCCTCCAGATGTACTCGAGCTCTGCAAGTACATTCTGACTGTCTTTTGCTCGTGGAAGCAGTTCTGTCTTCGGCAGAGATGAGTTGGGAAGTGAAACCATTCGTGGACCGGATCAGCTTAAGGAGTTTTCGGGCCTCTCTTTGGCCCATTGCAGCCGAGAATCTAATAGAACAGCAGATGGGCTTGCTAAAGCCCAAAGAGCTAATTGTCTTCTTAGTAATTGGGTAGCTAATCCCCCATTGCCCTTTTTTATTTGTGATGCGCCGATGCTTTTGATGTGTTAGCTCCAAACTTGCCTAAGTAAATCAATAGTAATCGTATTTTCGACCAAAAAAAAAAAAAAAATGTAAGACAGCGACAAACACAAATAAGAAAATGGATGTTTAGCTTCGTTCATGCTAGCATGAGAATTCAAGGTTGCAAATTTCGTATTCGTACTTTGCAAATTGAAAATTCCCTTGGTCAGATACAACCAAATTCACCATCAAACGAATCCGAACATGCATCGGATATAATTAGAACTGAAAAATTGAATAACCAGCGTTGAAACCATTATCTCATCTCTTAATTACAATACAATTTAACGAAAAAGAAGAAGAAAAACTGGTAATCCATACATACATACATCACAGAGAGACGCCCAAATCTCGGAGTGGAAGAAATGCATCGGGATTATACCCATCGCCCTCAAAGTCGTCGGGACTCGGGCACACACCTACAGCCGCCAAGATGGGAGCGCGCGTGGGTGGGGGTGGGACCCCACCCCCGAACATTTCTCGGTTGGTTGCAGACTGGTCCAGCCAAGGCCCAAAGAAGTCTCCCGCTGGGCTCTTATCTCATCCAAGCCCCTTTCTATGGGCTCTTCGGATTTTAACTTGAACATTCCCGAATTTAGGTATTCTCAACCTTTTATTTGTGCTGATAATTAGATACTCTGCCTTTCCCAATTTGTGAATTTCGTGATTGGTCCGATCGATCCCCTTTCTTAAGCTATTAACTTATTACTCTATCACTAGAAAAAGTGGAGAAATGATGAACTTATTACTCTATCACTAGCACGCGCGCACATACACTCGTATCCATATCACAGAGAGACCGAATCCATCAAAGGCCGTCATGGTCAGCATTATTTTCATGGCCCTTAGGATCGGAGCACGACCACAACTCCGGCAGAGCATCCAGGAAAACGGGATCGGTCATCAATTCATTAATGCCGTTGAGAGCCAACTCCACAGCATCGAAATCGAGATCGGACCACGTGGGGTTGGAATTTCCTGCTGAACTTTCACCGCCGGTGGTGGCCGAGTCGGGCGAGGTCAATGAAATGTCGTGATCATCACCGTCCTCAGTCGAAGCCAAAGGTGAAGGATCACGACCAGCTCCAACACCAGACTCATGACCAGCACCGGCATTAACCGATGGGTTGTTCTCCAAATCCTTCAACTTCTTGCACAGACAGTTGAGAACAACCTGGTACTTCATGATCAGGGAGGTGCAGTCCTCCTTTGTCTTGCAAGAATCACACTCTTTCTTGGCCCAGTTCAGCCACTCTTTTGGAATCACTAGCTGCTTCAGGTCGTTCTTTTCACGGAGGTACATCAAGAATACCTCTTCGACCGAGGGATTGCCGAAAGAGCAGCGCTCGCCCTTGGGGTTGAACGTAATGACGGAGACGGGAGCTTGGGTGAGCGAGTGATTGTCTTTGGCTCTTTTGACAAGGCCTTCGCTCCTCGTCGACTGCATCTTCTCGCGCTTCCGCTCGTCTTCAATCAAGTCAGTTCCTTTTCGCCGGGGGACAACCTTTCTCGGCGAAGAGGGAGAGGGAGAGGGAGAGGGAGTGGGAGGGCAGGGTGGTTTCTTGGTTTTCTCAAAGAGAGAGAGAGAGGATGATGAACCTGCGTGCATGGCGGGCGAGTTTCTCAGAGACCGAGAGAGAGAGAGAGGGAGACTGAAGGGCTTGCAGGAAAGAAAAGGGTGAAAGCTGCTTTGCAATGCTCGAACGAACTCAAGGGCGCCATTTATAGGTCTTGACTGACGCCATCGTCCCGTCGTCCTTTGAGCCAGACAAGTCTTATTTAGGACGTCGAAAACGAATCCGGATTTTCTTTTGAACTTACTTCTTATTTAGGACTAGGAGCCACTGCCCATCACTCTACGACAGCTCTCTCTCCGTTTTTGAGTCCTAATTAGGAGTCTGCCACGTGCTGATCACCCAATGAACTTTCTATAGTGTGATCAGCGCTATAATAAAATGATTATGTTAGCGACTTTCAGCACGAAAGGACAAGTGAACTTTTCTAAATTAAGGAGGCTTGCTAACAGCACTGTACAGCCACTGTCTTTCACAATAAGGGTGTCAAAAAAACTCAACCCGATCCGACCCAACCTAACCTAAACACGACCCGAACACGAAATAAGTATAATACATATTTCGGATCTTAATACTATTTGAGTAACAAATATAAAACAAGCAAACAAATATGTTTTGGATCGAATTAGGGTTGGAATATTGTTCGACCCGGAACAAATTAACACCCCTGTTCCAAACAAGCCAACAAACACAAACAGTCAAACACGTCACTGAAAACCCCTCACCTTCGGCTTCTTCTCGGACGACTGCGCTTCTCGTGGATTCCGTTGTCGCCCTCCGATCGATGCACCTCCGCCTCACTGTCACCATTGCCGTCACCACCCCTCGTCTCAACGTCGAAACCCTAGCCGCTGCCAAATCAGTCGATCGTCGCCGTCCATTGCCGAAAACCCCTCCCCTTCCCCTTCCCAAATCCCTTCCACTCCGGTCCCTCAAGCCCTACCTCCTCTCCCAGTCCGGGCCCGTCCTCCTCGGGATCGTCTCGACGCTATCCTTTTTTAGTGGAGGAAGGAACTCACCAACTCCGTCCAGCTCATCGGGATCGTCTCAACGCCCGTCGAGGCTAGGGACTTGCCCTCCGGGAAGGTCGTCGCCTGGACCTACCTCGCCGTCCGAAAGTCCCCCACCAACACGACGAGGTAATGCGTTCCCCCCCCCCCCCCCTCGTTTTTTCTCTTGTGGCAGAGGGTGGGTGTTTTCAGCGCTTTTTTTTTTCCGTTTAAATTGGAATGTGACTTTCGTTTTTTTGCGCAGAATGTGGTGGGTTTTAAGTGGAAATTGGCTTCTTGCCTTGTATTCCTGTGGGAGACTTCTGTTGGACCAACAGTGTTGGTGATGCTGCTTGGGTCTCTGTTTATCTTGAGTGGTTGAATTTTCTTCGGGTTCATTGGTTTTGGTATTAGAATCGGTCCATTCTCAGTAAGTTTCGCCGTGATGGTTCGCTCGCTGGCGGTTCTCTGGATAATTCATTGGCATTGCTACTTCATCGACTTGGAAAAGTGATTTTAGTCATGTACGAAGTTGTCTTTTTTCTTGATCGGTGCAGACAATAAAAGGAAAGGGAACAATGATAAACCTGTGTTGTCTGTGAATATATTTTTGGTTGCGGGAACTTGATTTGCTGCGTGTTATTACAACCTACGGTGGGCGCTTAGATTGCTTGTCACTGATGACTACTCCTCCAGGATAAATTTGCTTGGCTAGAGGATGCCTTTTGTCTTCCAAATAGCACGATTTCACTGGAAAACGATTACTTAAGTGTTCCTGCAGGTTGTTGTTCAGCAGTTAAACTTCATTGAAAGGAACCTCTCTCCATTTACGCTTAATGATCATGCGTCAGGTAATTTAAATTCCAATATACTATAATCGTCAATTGATATGGTATCTACATGAGTTCAGTATTATTGTTGCTTACTGGTTGCAGGTAGGAATTTTGGCAGTGATCCAGTCCACAATAATAGTTCCACTGTAGAACTCTGGCAAGCTTTTTTCGCCAATCCCCTGGAATGGTGGGATAACAGGGAAAACAAGGTACACCTTTTCTAGTTTATTACATATTCTGGTCTCTTTTTTTAGTTGATGTTTAGAAGGCCATTTTTGGCGTTTATGTGAGTTGCATTCTTTGATTGAATACTCTACAAAGTTTGACAGAAATTTACAGATGTAAGTGTGGGTTTATAGATAAGTCTACAAATTTTAAGTTTTGGATTGAGACAGGATGATTGTTTGCAGTCTCCAGGAAAACTGAGTTGTGGCAATATTATTTTCCTTTTTGAATGTTCTTTCTGCTTGGATCTTTGCAAGTTACTAGAGATGAACTGCCTCCTATGGAATTGGCTAATTCTTTTCTTAATTGATGCGATTTATCTCGTCTGTAACTGTGTGTATGTTCATATTAGAGAAATTAGAAACATTACAGTTCCACAAGGGAGTCTGGGGTCTGATATGCAAAAGGGTAGCTTCTGATCTCCAAGAAAATTAAATTTTATTATAGTTGAGCAGTAAATGATCAGATGAACCAAAAGGACTAGCCAAAGCAGAAGCAGGGGAAAAACGGGACAGATAAATCAGAACAAATTGATCACAAACCGTCCGGTGAAGTTCCTGCTTCAAGTATTATCGCAGTCTAATGAGGGCGGTTCATAGTTCAAAAGGCGTAATACAGACATCGAAGCATTGTGTCTCGACATCCATTCGCGGCGTTGGAAAGGTAATGGATACAAAATCACTCTTGAAAAAAATGAAGGATGCGAAAGACGCACGGATTAGAAGGGAAATATCTAGAGAGTAGACTTTAAGCAGTGTCGGGTTCTTCACTCCATGCCTGTACGGAACAAATAGAAAAAAGGGAGGTGAAAAAAGAAAAAAAAAAACCCAGAAACCCGACCCTACCCGAATTTTCGATGCGAGTCTAATGTGTTTCGAGTCGGGTCGGGTCACAGTATGTGACCCTTATGTTTCGGGTCGGGTCAAGTAATATCAAACCCGACCCGACCCGATTCATTTACACTCCTATTTTTTACCGTACGAGGGTGTGTTCAGCGATCTCTCTCCGTTAGTTAATTAGGACTGCCACGTGCCAAATGATTATGTCAGCGATTTTCAGAACGAAAGGACAAGTCAACTTTCTAAATTAAGGAGGCTTGCCAACAGCACTGTACAGAAACGATTCCATTCGTTTTACTCTTGGCGGATTCTCCTTTTTCTTATTTAAGAGACAGATTTTTGTACCTCCGTTTTTTCCCAAAGTCATCATCAAATCCTCGTTGGTGCGATCTAATAATGGCCAATGAATGGGAACAAACCGAGATCTGCCCCAAAAAGAATCTCGGAGGGGGACGCGGGGTAATGGAAATTCCAAACGGGAGAAGATACGATTTCAAAGCCGCTTTTACACATTTCGTGAATTTTTTTTTTCTAGTATTTGGGCATTCCTCATTAAATTAATCTAATTTAATTTTAATTTATATTTATATTATGTTTTGACGAAAATATCCTTGATTGGCCGAAATTTTTTGCTGACCAATTAGCCAACAAGGCTAAACCCTTATTCGAAACAACCATAATCACTCCATGTCCTTCTATAAGATTAATATAATTTTAATTGAAACAAAATTTATTTCAAGCCCTTATTTGAAAAAATGAATGCACTTCAGAATTTTATAGGGAATTTACATTTTGCTATGTGGTGAGCCAAACTTGGCATGGCGTAGCTGATTCTAAACCACTTTTGATTGGGTAGATACAGAAGACAGGGTGACATTAGCGCTCCTTCTCCTCCGTAGAAACGCCAAAACGCCACTGGGGAAAAGCTCTTCTGGCAACTAAAGAAAGGACAACACTCCTAGAATCGAATTGGGGCATCATAATAGTGTGAAAATTACTAAAATCTTTCTTTTTCAAACTGACGAGCACCGACCGAGCAAATTCACTCTCTTTGGGGTCCTCGTTTGCAAACAAGCGGCTTACACAGCCCCAGATAGAGAGCTGTAAAGATTTTACATTTTGTGCACTCGTCTCCTTCCCATAATTGGCCTTAGCTTTTCTTTTGTCCCACCTCTCAAACTTATTCCACTCCCCCCTCCTCCCTCGTTTCCCCACACAGGAAAAGAGTTCACTCGCATATTCCACCGCAACAGAGGAGGACGTCGAGCCTTGATCAGGAAACTAGGGAATTTACAGAACGTTCCATCAGTCAAGGTTGGTGTTGGTCATAATTTTGGAGTTGGACGCTCCAAAGTCTCGAGACAAGTTTCATTTTCGTCCTCTTAACTTGATTTATGTAGATTGTCATATTAGACGCTCAAATTTTGTATTTGTGTTAATTAAATACACTACCTTTCATGATTTGTTTTACCATTAACACCTGACATGGCAATTAAGAGTCAAGAAATCATTTTAAATTATAAAACTCAATCTAGCATAAGATAAGAGAAGCAAAAATAAGAAGGAAAAAAAAACATGGTGCCGTGTTAGGAAGAGATAAAGGAAGAGCGCAGCTATAGACTTCCGTATTCCATCGATATCCCGACATCACCTTGACACCAAGGCATCCGTTGCCATTGTCGAGATTAGTGGATCCCATCAAGAGGTTAAACAAGGAAAGCTCGTCACGAGATTTTAAATTAATTTTTTTTTTAAAGAATGGTATATATATATTTGGTAAGGTAAGAATATATTGAGTTTTAACTAAAAACTATACAAAGAACCGGACCGGCACCAAAAACATACACTAATAGTGACAAACAAGTCAGAATGAGTGGAAATGCGCCGCCCAAGCAAACAAACAGCCGCCAAAGCGAGGCAGCAAAACAGCCACACAAGACAAAAAACGGCCTAAACAGCGGCAAAAATGGAAACAACAGCGCAGACCAGCCAACCAGAGGCGAGGAACAGCAGGACCGAACCAGCTGCTACACGGAGGGAGAGCAGGACCCGGACAGCAGCCAGCGGGAGTCACCAACCATCAACCGCATCCTACGAACTGACGGGGCTCCTCATTCTCGAGAATAGAAGACCAACACGCCTGCAGCAGCAACAACGACCAAGCAACAAGGACTAAGGAGGGGACACAGGGATCCCAGATGAGAAAATGGACGGGTCCATTCCCCAGCCACGCTGCAACCTTCTATTTCTTGAGTTATCCTCTACACTTTTGAACGTCAAGGCCTTGTCCCTAACAACTTTAATGAGGTGGTTTTTCAGGGCCGGAACTGCCAAAGCTTTGTCTCTAAATAGAATATTATTCCTCTTCTTCCGGATAACATGGCAGAGGGCACCAAAAGAGAACCGGGCAATACAATGATAAAAATCTTTGCTTGAAAGGAACTTCATAGCCCACTAGAGATTGTCTGATCAGGACCTATTCTGCCGGGGGAGATTACATCTAGCAGCCCAAAAGAAAGCAAGGCCGGCTGTGATGCAACAATCAAAGAATAAATGATTGATGGAATCTAGCCTCGACTTGCAGAAGGCGCAACACACATTCTCAATCCTACCGTGCGATAAAAGAAGCACCTAGGTCTGGAGATGATTTTTAGTAATAAACCAAAGATTGAATTGATATTTTGAAAATATCGAATTGCTCCATATAAGCGTAGACCAAGGGATCCGGTTCTTCTTTCTCCTAATGGCATCCCACGCCGAGCCAACCATAAAGATGCCGGAGGAGTTCTCCATCCAACCCAAACGGTCCGGAACCTGAGAGAGGACAGGGAGGGGCTGATCCCACGACTCCAATAAGGTCCTGATGGCTTGACTAGAAGTGGAGAAAAGGTCAGCCACCTTCACCTGCCTGGATAAGGCGGAGCTATAAATGAGAATGTCCGAAAATAGAAGGTTTAAAGGGCCTTTAGAATGCCAATGGTCGAACTAGAAAGACACTGTTAAACCATCCCCAATCCTCCACGGGAATAAAAGGTGGAAATCCCTCCTGAGTTGCAAGATCTTCTTCCAAGCCCACAAGCATTAAGTTGGAGTGCTAGCCAACTATATTGTATGACCAACTATATTGTAATTTCTTAAAGAGTTAGTATTTCGAGTAACTAGTATGGTAGTTGCAACATTTGATTAAAGGAATAAACGTTTTGAAAATAAAATTATAATATCCAGTTAATATTTTTTTCTCAAATTGATAGGATATAACAATGCACGATTCTATATTTTTACCATTCTCACGGTTCAATATGCTACTCTAGGCATCATCTCATAAATTTATATGTAGACAAAACCCACCTAAATTTCTAAATATTGTGCAATTGACACTAAATAGTCATATAACTAGTTAATGAGCTACATTTTTGTCCAACCACAGCTAATGGCAATTGGACGACACTTCTCCATTTACTCTTGTGATTAGTGGAAATTGCGACATCATCCACGTGCAAAGTTAAACAAATATAAATATAGGCGACGTCCGTGGCCATACCTCACCAAACAAACCAATAGTTGAAGACTTCGAAAAATATGGTCCAATAATTACTGTTATCAGCCATTCCCTTTTGGCTAAAAATAATCAAAGATTATTGCACATACATGATTCACTAAAATTTAACATTTTTATCATAATACGATTGGTGTATACATTAATATAGTTTTGCGAAAACAGAAAGCACTAGGGTAAGGCACAAGAACTACAGGAAGACCAATTACAGAACCTGAATCATGTGTTTGAAACCCAACAGGAATTTGACGCATAGATGAATAAAATCATCTGTAAGCAAAGAAAAACATTATCTTTTTCTAAAAAGAAAGTGCGAATATAGCTTTTCTAGAATGGTTATATGTTTCTAGTAAACAGACCCATGTGAATAACTTGCTATGCTTTGGGAAGAACTTCCAAGAAATACGATAGTCGCAGGAGAAGCTCACTACTAGATAAATAAATATTCTTTGCATATCCTTATACAACCTGCACATCTTGACAAATGCTTTCACATCAAAGTGCTCTGTTCACAGAGTGAGCAACAATGACTATTAGGCCCATACTTCCCGGTGCAGAATCAACAAAAGATCTCCGATAATATTTTGGGCTTTGCATGCAGCAAACATATACCAGCGTCGTCTAAGAGCTATTGCGAACTTTGAATTGTGCAAAGATTGTCTAATTTTGTATCAGTAATGCTCCCACCATAGCAGTCATAGTGCACGCGCCTCTTCAAACACCTTGGCACCACTTTCATAAAAATGAAGAAGCAGAACAGGAAAAAAAAAAAAAATTAGTTATCAATGCCAGAATCGACATGAGAAGCCGAAGATTTAAAACCGCCCTTTCCTGAGTCGGGCCCATGTGAGAGCTGCAACTGCAGCTCCTCCCAAGTGAGCCGATCCCGATATCTCACTGTCTCCCTGAACCAACCAAAGATATAGGATTACAACTCCAGACTTGTTGGTCCAAAAAAATTATACAAGTTCACAGGCACTTCGCACACAGCTGATACAGAAAATTTCCTCAGATGGCAGAGGACAGTTTCTGACACTCGTGCACTAACAGTCTCTCTTTTTCTTTGACAAGAAAAGCCAACACTTCGTTGGTAACCTGATAAGTTACAGAGCCATAATTTGCAATCTCTATTATTCACAAGTTGCAAGCTATTCTAAATTCAGAATTAGTATGCTCATGCTGCTATACTAGCAAGACTGCTCATTCCCAACCATCACCAAAGCATCTCTTTACAAACGACTCTAAGTTCTAAATTAAAAGAATTTATATTGGTGATATAGCGGGTCATTGACAATGTGGTGTCACATTGACTCACATAATGTTCACAATTGTTAAGTAATACAAAGAAATCAGCACACTTGATATCATCGTTGCCGGAGATACTTCTATGTAATATTTGATAAAATCATGCTTTACACTAGTTATGCTATCACTATACATCAATCATGACAACACTGCAACATATCAATCGGTTCATCTAGATCCAATCAAGGGATTAACTGACCTAAATGTTGATCATTATAAAAAGACAGAGGTAATTCAGCGAAAAAACTAGCTAATCCTATAGAAAGTAAAAAACAAAAAACAAAAATAAAAAAAGAGTCAATGCATACCTGAATTATCCTCAACACATCTTTGCCAACGAGAAAAATTCCCTAACAAGTAATTAATGTTTTGATTTAGAGAAATATTGAAACTAACCTCCCGAATAAACAGCATTTTATCAAAACCACAGAAGAATTACCAGTAAGATGGCAGGAACTGGAATGATAAAGTTGAAGTAGAGTGTCGCTTTTGGAAAGAGAAATATATCAAGCAGCGTGATAGCATTGACAGCTCCGCTAGCCCCCTAAAAGGATATCACAAGTCAGATAAAACTCAAGTATTCAACATGCCAGTTGAATTAGAGAACAGTTGCAGGTTTAGAGACCATTCCCTAAACTGAGCCAAGGATCTTCCGGAAAATGATATAACACACTTGCACCACCAACAAGTATGCTTTACTTCTGATCATGTCTACAAGCATTATTTCGGATTATAGATAATGCACCTCAACATGATGTGGCCCCTGAACTTTGGCTAAATGCGCAATGTGGTCTGAACTGTCAATTTGTGCAATGTGGTCCATAAATTTTGAATTTGTTCAATGTAGTTCCTGAACTTTTGGTAGATGTTCAAACTAGTCCCTAGACGGTATAAAAATGTTCAATGTTGTCCATCATTGAATTAAGTTCAAGCATCATTGAATTAAGTTCAAGGACCACATTGAACATTTTCATATAATTCAAGGACTAGTTTGAACATGTAGTAAAAATTCAGAGATCATATTAAACAAATTAAAAGTTTCAAGAATCATATTGAACAAATTGAAAGTCTAGGGACCACTTTTCACATTGGGCCAAAGTTTATGGACCATTTATGCTATTATCCCATTAAGAAGCACTATTTTATGTTTTGGGACTGGAAACTACAATCACCTATCTCAAAGTAAAGCAAGACTTTTCTAGACCTATTCACATTGTCGACATACTCACATTCAAAGACCTTGAATAAACTTAAAGTGGACAGGATGTCACCGGTGGATTTACATAAATTACTGTCAATCTCTCTATTAGTTGCTCTATTTACACATACCAATCCTGGCATTCTTGAAGGGTCTATGCTGAACATTCCTTGACCCTGCAAAGTTTGAGGTAATCAAAATTTGGATTAACTACAAGTCCACAAAATAATTATGCACATATTTCCATAAATTTAGTTTACCTTTGACTGTGAATGCATGAAAGCATGGTGCACCAAATAGAATATTGAACCACCAAAAGCCCCAGCCAGATACAACTTTAACATGAATTCTGGTCCGAAATTTCGCCCAATCTAACCATACAACCATTTGAAAGGTACATAATTAATCAGAGAAAGAAAAAACACAAGATATTATCCATCAAATAGAAAAATCAAACAACAAAAGTAAGGTATCTACTTATGCTGAGGCACCAGACCACAAACAGTACAATTCTACCTAACATATTTAAAAGAAAAAAAGGTCCCCATCGTAACCACAACAGAAGAGAAGGAAATCTCTATCTGCCTCTCTCTCTCCCCCTCCCTCCAGAAAACTTGCCATCCTTCCATGAAAATTGCATAAAAGTTAGTCTTTCTATTGTGAAAGCTTCAGAATCTAAATTAACACAAGCATTGTATAGTCAGAAAAAATAAAAGTTTTAAGGGAAAAAGGCATCTTATCTGAAAGGAAATAAGAAGATGAAAAGGTGTTACGTCATACATTGTAACCGAAAAAGTAAAGTCCAATCATGTTGTAGATTAAATGCTCCATAGTCATATGGCTGAAAGCAGAAGTTATCAGCGTGTGCAGACGAGCGCTTAAGGTTGTCTAAGGAAATCTGCACCGAAGAATCACAGATTAAGTTAGATTGAGAAATGAAAATTCATAATTTAGATCAGCACCTTCAGCTCTGGTCTCATTGGAGACCTTTAATTCTAGGACCGAGATCTTACAGTGAAGCTTTTCATCATAAAACTACGATCAGCAATCTGCCATAGCATAAAAACAGCAACATTCGTAATTATCAGCCCCAGAACCACATTGTCAACCGTTAGCCTTCTAAACCATGATTTCCTGCAGATGGGAAGAAAAAAATACCCTGGAAAATTATGCTTTAGCTACATGAACCTACAATCAAGTGAACTTGAATTATAATAAGATGTTTCCACCAGATGGTCAAAACCACAAATCCTAACCCAGGAAAGTCAATGAATGTTCAGTTGCACAGCCCTAGAAAGCAGCTTAAGCAGTAGCGCTCACCTTTATTTAGGTTTGTTATGAGGGCTAAGAGAAACACTTACAAAGCATTCTTTTAAAGTGGCCATTTAATTTCTCATCAATAAGTGGCACCAGACAAAGCGACCACCTAAACTACTATATCCGACTAGCCTTCCCTTTCTCTGTCTGTCACCTAGGCTAAGAAACAACAGAATTTACGAGTTTGCTACGATCTTCCTTTTCTTTTTCTTGCACCATACCATTCACTCTCTGATTGTTAAGATGCCCCAGAGCTACCATATGCTGCACGCAAGATCACAAAGAGGACAGCTAAAAGCAATTGATTCATTGATATTTTCATTGCGAGCAGTGAGAAATCCACTTGGCCTATCCTTATGCCAAATGTCGAAAATGACCCCCCTCTGACAACTATGTTCGGTTTGAGTCCTAATAGTGCAACAGGCAAATCATGATCCAATTAGAATATGAGACTGAACTTAAATGGCAAATGGTAAATGGTAAATTTATATTCCGAAACAATTCAAGGTTGCAAATTTCCTTTCATACTCCGCAAGTTGAATATTTCCTCGGACAGATATAACTCTCTTCTCTGCTTTGGCTTATTCTGGAACATAAAGATGACATTCTAACGCAAGAAGCGGAACTAAACAACAATAAGGTAAAGGATATTCACCCCTTTCGTTTATTTCCCCTCACATAAGAATTAGAATCCAATGAATATAGTTAGTTTGAAAGTGGGTTTAGCTCATAGCAGTTTTCAATAGCAAGACAGGGAGAAACACGGTCATCTCTCTTCATTGGTCCACTCTCGGGAGTAAAGGAAAAAGGTCAGTTCAGTAATGGAAGCCCCTGAAATCCCGAGCAAAAAGAAATTGGAGAGGATCCATTACCAAATTCCCATCAAACAAATCCGAACTTGTGCCAGATATGATCTGAACTGAAAAATAGAACAACCAGCGCAGAAACCCCTCACCAAAACTCTATGCAATCATCATTATCTCGCCCCTCGAGATACCAAACCTAACAAAGATCAAGAATTCCCCAAAACCAAGAATGACGAAACAGAGAACACTCGGGAACACTGACCAGCCTCGTCTATAGGAGTCGAAACCGCCGCCGAATCCCGAACGCGAGTTGAAAGGCGAGGGCGCCCGGTAAAACCCAGCTCTGCAATTCGCGAGGCTCTTTAGCGGCGACCCGAGAAGGGCATTCGAATAAGCCGACGCCGGGGCGTTTCTCGCCAGGAGCCGCCATGATGCGTTGTCGGGGAAGAAGGAACGGGGCGAAGAGACGCCGAGCTCGGCGCGGCTCGGGCCGGCGACGGCCGAGGAGGCGCAGAGGCGAGAATGGCGAAGAGACGGAGACGTCGCGGCGGCGGCGGCGGCGGCGAGCTTTCTTGAGAGGCTGGAGGCAAACACACGAACATAAATGATCACGTGACTAATGTGTGAGGATTATTCTGCACATGACATCTTGCGAGCCACAGGGATTAGTATTAATAATCACTATTGACACACATTAATGAAGCATATTGACGAGGATTGCTAATCGATTGTTGACATACGATGATGAATGGCTGATTATTATGAGTACCAAGAATCGGGATCCTGAATATATATCGATGCAAATGTAAAGGAGAGCCAAGTTTCGCCAAAGTTTTTTATTTATTTATTTTCATACCAAGGCAAATTCACAATCAACAACCCCAAAATTCAGAATGCTATAAACGAGATTTCATAATTACACTATTAACCAAATTTTAGACAATCTTTTTATTCCATTTTTTTCTAAATAAATAGATAAATTATGTCTTTTTATCACTTTTTACCTTTTGTTTTTATGAATATTATGATATATTATCATTAAGTATATTTTAGGTTATGATCTCTATAATAGTAAAAGTAAAATCCCTTGTATCATATACTTGATGTTTAGCTAATAAAATTAAGAATACACGAAACATATAAGTTTAAAAATATTATCTATTTAGTGGTCGTTTTCTCCTTGAAGTTCTCTTTGAAGGTCTCTCATATAAGGTAAACCATGTTATCTTCGCCTTGAGCTATTAGGAAAGAAATAGAGAAATACCGATAAGATTGTTGAGCTCATCCTGTTTTCAGAGAGGCATTTCGGTGCCAAGTACTACAATTCCTGTGGCAACTACATGGTGCTTGGATAAGAAATATTCTGAAGAAAAGTTGCCACTCTGGTGTACAAAGAGATGTTTAAACTCTTAGGCTATATCTTGTACTAAACGAGAAATTTGCAGGATGCTGTAAATATAGTTGAAGAGTGCATGCAAGTATTTCTCGACCAATGTTCCTTTATGAACTATTTCAGGTGTGGTAGGGAAGCTCATCACAAGATTTTGAATCGAAATTCTAAAAGAATATCGGTACATTTATCTAAATTAAATTTATGAATTTTTTTTCTTTATACTCTCTTTGAGAATTGAATATGGAACTTTGAATAAAATATATGAGCAGATACTTTGTAATTTCATAAGAGGTCGATATTTCATGTAAAATAGTTGTGATAGTTACAACATTTGATTATAGGAATAAAAAGTTTTGAAAATAAAAGACACTCTAAATAAAATTATAAAACCCAATTATTATTATAATTTTTTTAGAATTTCACCATTCTCGTGGTTCAATTTACTACTCCAGGCATCTTCTCGTAAATTTATATGTAGACAAAACCCACCTAAATTTCTAAAAATCATGTCAAGCACAATTGACACTAAATAGTCATATATCTAGTTTATGAGCTATATTTTTGTCCAACCACAACTAATGGCAATTGGATGACACTTCCTCCAATTACTCTTGTGATTAATGGATTATAAATTGCCAACATTGTCCACATGCAAAATTAAACAAATATAGATATAGGTGATGTCCATCTCTATACCCCGCCCATCAAATTAGTAGTTGAAGAAAACTTTGAAAAATATGATCCAATAATTTGTCATCAGCCATTCCCTTTCAGCTAAAAATAATCAAAGATTATTGCACATACATGATGCGCTAGCATTTAATATTTATATCATAACACGATTTGGTGTAGAAATTAATATGGTTTTATGTAAACAGAAAGCACCGGGGTAAAGCACAAGAACTATAGGAAGACCAATTATGGAACCTGATTCGTGTGTTTCAAATCCAATAGGAATTTGACACATAGATGAATAATAATCATCTATAAGCAAAGGAAAACATTATTAATTTTCTATAAAAAATGTGCGAATATAGCTTTTCTTACAATAAAACAGACCCGTGTAATTAACTTGCTATGCTTTGGGGAGAACTTTCAAGAAATACGACAGTTGCAGGAGAAGCTCACTACTAGATAACTCAAGTAAATATTCTTTGCATATCCTTATACAACCTGCACCATTGGCCATCTTGACAGATATTTTGACATCAAACTGCTCAGCTAACAGAGTAAGCAACAATGACTATTAGGCTCATACTTCCCGATGCAGAATCGACAAAAGATCTTCACAAATATTCAGGCCTTGCTTGCAGCAAACATATTCCGGTGACATCTAAGAGCTATTGTGAACTTTGAATTGTGCAAAGATTGTCTAATTGTGTACGTCGGTAATGCTCCCGCCATAGCAGTCATGGTGCACATGCCTTTTCACACAAATTAAAGAGCTCGTCGTCGATTGTTATGTCATATCTTTCAGCATTTGACAAATTCTCTGGAGCCGTTTCTGCTATAAAAGTTTTCAGCAACACCTTGGAGGCAATCACCTTGACAACCCCTTCATAAAATTGAAGAAGCAGAACCGGAAAAAAAGGAAAAAAATTAGTTATCCATGCCAAAATCAACATGAGAAGCCGAAGAATTAACACTGCCCTTTCCTGAGTCGGGCCCATGTGAGAGCTGCAACTGCAGCTCCTCCCAAGTGAGCCGATCCCGACATCTCACTGTCTCCCTGAACCAACCAAAAATATAGGATTACAACTCCAGACTTGTTGGTCCAAAAAAATTATACAAGTTCACAGGCACTTCGCACATGACAGATTCAGAAAATTTCCTTAGATGGCAGAGGACAGCTTCTGACGCTCGTGCACTAACAGTCTTTTTTTGACAAAAAAGCCGACACTTCATTGGTAACTTGATAAGTTAGCCATAATATGCAATCTCCATTATTCACGAGTTGCAAGCTATTCTAAATTCCGAATTAGCATGCTCATGCTGCTATACTAGCAAGACTGCTCATTCCCGACCATCACCAAAGGCATCTCTTTACAAACTACTCTGATTTCTAAATTAGGAGAATGTATATCGGTGATATACCGCGTCATTGACGATGTGGTGTCACATTGACTCACATATCTTAATGTTCACAATTGTTAAGTAATACAAAGAAATCAGCACATTTGATATCATCGTTGCAGGAGATACTTCTTTATAATGTTTGATGGAATCATGCTTTACACTAGTTATCCTATCACTATACATCAATCTTGACGACACTACAACATATCAATCATTCATCTAGATCCAATCGAGGGATTAATTGACCAAAATGTTGATCATCATAGAAAGACACAGGTAATTCAGTGAAAAAACTAGCTGATCCTATAGAAAGTAAAAAAATAAAAATAAATAAATAAATAAAAAGAGTCAGTGCATACCTGGATTATCCTCAACACATCTTT
The DNA here is from genome assembly GCA_016097605.1 of Eucalyptus guilfoylei. Lineage (NCBI taxonomy): Eukaryota > Viridiplantae > Streptophyta > Magnoliopsida > Myrtales > Myrtaceae > Eucalyptus > Eucalyptus guilfoylei. The sequence continues at coordinate 4,720,558 of CM027861.1, forward strand.
GACGGTTAGAAAAATTCCCTAACAAGTAATTAATATTTGATTCAGAGAGATATTGAAATTAACCCCCTGAATAAACAACATTCTTATCAAAACCACATAAGAATTTCCAGTAAGATGGCAGGAACTGAAATGATAAAGTTGAAGTGGAGTGTGGCTTTTAGAAAGAGAAATATATCAAGCAGCATGATAGCATTGACAGCTCCACTAGCCCCCTAAGAGGATATCACAAGTCAGACAAAACTCAAGTATTCAACATGCCAGTTGAATTACAGAAAAGTTGCAGGTTCAGAGGCTATTCCGTAAAACAGAGCCCAGGATCTTCCGGAAAATAATATCACACACTTGCAGCACCAAGAAGTATGCTTTACTTCTGATCATGTCTATGAGCATTATTTCGGATTATAGATAATGCACCTCGACATGATGTGTGGACTATAAGAAGCATTATTTCATGTTTTGGGACTGTCAACTGCAATTACCTATTTCAGGGTGAAGCACGACTTTTCTAGACCAATTCACATTGTCGATATACTCACATTCAAAGACTTTGAAAAAACTTAAAGTCGACAGGATGTGACTGGTGGATTTACATAAATTACTGTCCATCTCTATATTAGTTGCTCTATATACACATACCAATCCTGGCATTCTTGAAGGGTCTATGCTGAACATTCCTTGACCCTGCAAATTTTGAGGTAATCAAAATTTGCATTAACTACAAGTCCACAAGATAATTCTGCACATAATTCCATAAATTCAGTTTACCTTCGATCGTGAATGCATGAAAACATGGTGCACCAAATAGAATATTGAACCACTAAAAGCCCCAGCCAGATACAACCTTAACAAGAGTTTTGGTCCAAAATTTCTCCCAATCTAACCATACATTTATTTGAAAGGTACATAATTAATCAAAGAAAAGTAAAAAATACAAGATATTATCCATCAAATAGAAAAATCAAACAACAAAAGTAAGGTATCTACTAATGCTGAGGCACAACCCACAAATGGTACAACTCTACCTAACATATTTTGAGAAAAGGTCCCCATCGTAACCATAAATAGAAGAGAAAGAAATCTCTTCCTCCCTCCCTCTCTCTCCTCCTCTCTGCCCCTCCCTCCCTTCCTCCCTCCATCCAGAAAACTTGCCATCCTTCCATGAAAATTGCATAAAAGTTAGTCTTTCTATCGTGGAAGCTTCAGAATGAATATAATCAGTTCTCCAAATCTAAATTAACACAAGCATCAAATAGTCAGAAAAAATAAAACTTCTAAGGGAAAAAGGCATCTTATCTGACAGGAAATAAGAAGATGAAAAGGCGATAAGTCATACATTGTAACCGGAAAAAATAAAGTCCTGACATGTTGTAGATTAAATGCTCCAAAGTCATATGGCTGAAAGCAGAAGTTATCATTGTGTGCAGACGACTGCTCTTAACATTGTCTAAGGAAATCTGCACCAAAGAATCACAGATTAAATTGGATTGAGAAATATAAAATTTATAATTTAGATCAGCACCTTCAGCTCTAGTCTCATTGGAGACCTTTAATTCTTGGACGGACATCTTACAGTGAAGTTTTTCATCATAAAACAGCAACATTTGCAATTATCAGCCCCAGAACCACATTGTGAACTGTTAGTTCTAAACCATGATTTCCTGCAGAGAGAGAGACAAAAATACCATAGAAAATTATGCTTTAGCTACACAAACCTACTATCAAGTGAACTTGAATTGTAACAATATGTTTCCGTCAGATGGTCGAAACTGCAAATCGTAACCCAGGAAAGTCAATGAATGCTCAGTTGTACAGACTAGAGAGCTCATCATCCATTGTTATGTCAGCTCTTTCAGCATTTGATTAATCTGCCAAGCCATTTCTACAGGCTGCTGTATAATTTTTCAGCAATGCCTTGGAGGCAATCACCTTGACCACCCATTTCATAAAAATAAGGAAGCATGATGGGAAAAAAAAAAATCAGTTATGCAAGCCGAAATCAACATAAGCAGTGGAAGATTTAAAACTGTCCTTTCCCGAGTTGGGCCCATGTGATTGCTGCAATTACAGCTCCTCCTAAGTGAGCCAATCCTGATATCTCACTGTCTCCCTGCACAAACCAAAAATACATGATTACAACTCCAGACTTCTTAGTCCAAAACAATTATGCCAGCTTATTGGTAGTTTGTATACGACAGAATCAGAAAATTTCCACGGATTGCAGAAGACAGTTTCAAATGCTCATGCACTAACACAGCCTCTCTTTTTCTTTGACAAAAAGGCCAGCACTTTGTTGGCAACTTGATAAGCTACATAACCATAATTTGTGATTTCTATTATTTGAAAGGACAATTCACAAGTCACAAGCTATTTCAAAGTCAGAATGAGTATGCAGCTATACTAGCACAACTGTTCATTTCGGGCCATCGCCAAGGGCATCTTCTCAAACTCTTATAGGTTCTAAGTTACAAGAAAACATATTAGTAAGAGCGCATCATTGACAATGTGGTGTCACACTGAATCACATATTCCCAATTGCAAGTAATACAAAGAAATCAGCACACTTGATATCATCATTGCAGGAGATACTTTTCAACAATATTCGATGCAATCACACCTTGCACAAGTTATCCTATTATTATACATCAATCCTGACAACACTACAATATATCAAGCGTTTGTCTAGATTCAATCAAGGGATTAACTGACCAAAATGTTGATAATAATAGAAAGAGAGAAGTAATTCAGCGAAAAGGCTAGGTGATCACGTAGTAATTAAAAAAGAATTGGTGCATGCCTCAATTATCCTCAACACATCTTTGCCGACCAGAAAGATTCCGAGATATATTGAAACTAACCCCAAAATAAGCAACACTATTATCAAAACCTTGGAAGTGTTCCCAGTAAGATGGCAGAAACTGGAACGATAAAGTCGAAGTAGACTGTGGCTATTGGAAAGAGAAATATATTACGCAGCATGACAGCATTGACAACTCCATTAGCCCCATGAAAGGACATCAAAAGTCAGATAAATCTCAAAGTGCATCAATGTACTCTGCTAACAGAGTAAGCAGCAATGACTATTAGGCTGATACTTCCCAGTGCAAAATCAACAAAAGATCGCAAATATTTTGGTCCATGTATGCAGCAAACATATACCAACGACGACAAAAAGCTCTTTGTGAACTTCGAATTATGCAAGGATTGTCTATTAGTGTGTGTCAGTAATGCTCCTGCCATAGTAGTCATGCTGCACACACCTTTTCGCACAGATTAGAGCTCGTCATCCGTTGTTATGTCAGCTCTTTTAGCATTTGATGAATCTGAGGAGCCATTTCTGCCGGCTGCTGTACAAGTTTTCAGCAGCAACTTTGAGGCAATCACCTTGAACACCCACTTCATAAAAATGAAGAAGCACGATGGGGGAAAAAAAATCAGTTATGCGAGCCAAAATCAACATGAGCAGCGGAAGATTTAAAAGTGCCCTTTCCCTAGTTGGGCCCATGCGATCGCTGCAACAACAGCTCCTCCTAAGTGAGCCAATCCTGATATCTCACTGTCTCCTTGCACCAACCAAAAATATATGATTATAACTCCAGACTTTTTGGTCCAAAACAATTTACACTAGCTTACAGGTTGTTCGTACATGGCAAATTCAAAAAATTTCCACAGATTGCAGAAAACGGTTTCCCATGCTCATGCACTAACATGGCCTCTCTTTTCCTTTGACAAAAAGGCCAGCACTTTGTTGGCAACTTAATAAGCTACATAGCCATAATTTGTGATTTCTATTATTCAAAAGCACAATTCACAAGTTGCAAGCAATTTTAAAGTCAGAACTAGTATGCTGCCATACTAGCACGGCTGTTCATTCCCAACCATCGCCAAGGGCATTTCTTCACAAACTATTCTAGGTTCTAAGTTACAAAAAAACATATTGGTAATACCGTATCATCGACGATGTGGTGTCACACTGAATCATATATTCCTAATTGTCAATGCACACTTGATATCATCATTGCACGAGATACCTTTTAACAATATTTGATGCAATCATACCTTATGCAAGTTATCCTAAAAATGCAGGTTTCGAGGCTATTCCCTAAATCTAGCCCAGGATATTCAGGAAAATAGTATCACACACTTACAGCACCAAGAAGCATGCTTTACTTCTGATCATGTCAACGAGCATTGTTTCAGATCATAGATAATGCACCTCGAAATAATGTATGAAAGATAGGAGACGCTATTTCATGTTTGGGGTCTGGAAACTGCAATCGCCTATCTCAGAGTAAAGCATGTCATTTCTAGACCACTTGGCATCGTTGACAAACATTCAAAGACTTGGCATAAACTTAATGTGGGGGACGTGACCGATGGATTTACATAATTATTGTTCATCTCAATGTTGCTCTATTTGTACATAGCAATCCTGGCATTCTGGAATGGTCTATCCTGGACATTCCTTGACCCTGCAAAGTTTGAGATAATAATAATTTGCGTTAACTACAAGCACACAAAATAATTCTGCACATATTTCCATAAATTCAGTTTACCTTCGACTGTGAATGCATGAAAGCATGGTGCACCAAATATACTATTGAACCACCAAGAGCCCCAGCCAGATACAACTTTAATAAGGATTCCAGTCAAAAATTTCACCCAATCTAACCGTACAACATATTGAAAGGTATATAAGTAAATAAAGAAAAGTAAGAAAAATCAAGCAACCATAGTAAGGTATCTACTTATCCTGAGGCACAGGACCACAAACCTCTCTCTCTCTCTCTCTCTCTCTCTCTCTCTCTCTCTCTCTCTCTCTCATATCTCACCTTCAGATAAATTTGTTGTGACGGCAAGTAGAAACACATGAAGCATTCTGCCAAAGTGGCCAACAACTTAAATTTCTCATGGACAAGTTGCAGCAGAGCAGGCAATTACCACACCTGTGCATAAATAAAACCCTGCAACCGCTGAGAGCACTCTTGCAGCCACTTCTTGAACTTCTTTCTCCAGAGAATCAACAAAGCTGACCAAGAGGTGAATGATCTCACCAACTTTCATGACCACCTTCACAAATTTCCTATCTTCATTCGCATCTTCATGCAAACTAGCCGGAGCTCACCTCTTCATTTCTGGGTCTTCCTCAATCTTCGTCCTTGTCCACAAATCCTTGACATAAAACCCGGTGTCCTCCTTACAAGCCCCAAACCTGGTCTTGGAGACAACAATGGCATACCCATGACGGTAAAAACCAGTTTTGGATATCTTAGAGAGATTCTCAGCAACGGACCTTTGTCAAGACTATGTCCAAATTGCTCTGCACAAATAGCTTCACACCATAGGAGTGCACCCGTGCATTTCTCAGCAAGGCCGTGACACCCCCCTGACCGTGACCATCATTTCTTGAACCACGTGTGGAAGCTCAGTGCTCTCGTCAAGGACGGCCAATGCAGAAGATGTGTCTACGAGCTCGTTCCGAATGCATTGCCATTTCCCTGTGATGACTTTGATCGAGTAACGGGGAGGCGTACAAAGAAATCAGCTCAAAGGCTTGTTTGCAGGTGGAGGTTGGGTTGGCTAATTCTTCAAAACTCTGTTTTTGGAGTGGTTGCTTTTGAATTTCTTCTGCTTCTTCTTCTTCTTCTTCCCCCGTTTCTGTATCTACAAGTGGTTGTGGAAAAAGAACGATGGGTGAAGACTGTGTCCACAATCTGAGAGGGATCAAAGAGGACGAGTCTTTATCCTTGATTTTTGGAAGAAGCTGAATCGGCTGGCGTGTTCATTCAAGCCAGCACAAGAATTTCAGTATTTGGACTAGGGTTTCAAGTAAAAGTGACGGTTCATAAAGCTGTAAGACAGTGACAAAGAAAGTCGAAGTGAACGGCAAATGGTAAATTCACATTCCAAACCCATTCAAGGTTGCAAATTTCTTTTTCATACTTTGCAAATTGAACATTCCCTTGGACAGATACAACTCTCTTTCTCCGCATTGGCCTCGTTCTGGAACATAAATACGGCATGTCAATGTCAAGAAGCAGAACTAAGACGGTCAGCTCGCTTCATTGGTCCGCTCTAGGAAACCCAGAAATCACGAGCAAAAAGAGACAGCAGAGGATCCATTACCAAATCACCATCAAACAAATCCAAACGTCTAATGGATGGGATCTGAACTGAAAGATTGAACAACCAGCGTTGAAACCCATTATCCAATCTCTATTTTACAATGCAGTTGAACAAGGAAGAACGCAGATATCCATATACATACATCACATCGAGACACCCATCAATAGTCGAAAATGCTGCTAAAATAAAGGACGAGAAACAGCACACACATACATAACACTCATATTTAGACATCCAAACTTTCAAGCGCAGCAAGGATGCGAAATCCTTTATAAGTAAATCGATCTCGTCATCCTTCAGAACTTTAGGAGCACGACCAGCCCCAACTCCAGAATCATCACCAGCACCGGCGTTAACCGATGGGTTGTTCTCGGCCTAGCCCACCCCCTCTTCTGGACTCACTATGGAGGTACTCGGCGAATACCTCTTCGACCGAGGGAGCGCCGAACGAGCAGAGCTTGTCCTTAGGGGACATCATAATAGAGATTGGATAATGGTTTCAACGCTGGTTGTTCAATCTTTCAGTTCAGGCGGGCTTCTCCGAGTCGTCGATCCTGACAGTTCCTTTTCGCAGGGAGGGGAACCATTTTAAAGGAGGCGGAGTCCTCCTTTGCCGCGCAAGAATCACGCCCTTTCTCGGCCCAGTCCACCCCCTGTTTTGGACTCATTGGCAGCGTCACGTCGTCCTTCTGACGGAGGTACTCGGAGACTACCTCTTCGACCGAGGGAGCGCCGAAAGAGTGTAATTTGCCACTGGTGGAGATAATGACGAGGGCGACGTGAGCACCGGTGAGTATGTGGAGGTCCGTGGCTTTTTTAAAGAGGCCATTGCGCCTCTTACAGAGCGATCGGGAGCGATACTTTGGGTTTTCGATCTTTGCGATTTGTGTCCGCCGGGGCCGGACCATTGACGATGAAGGACTTGGAGAGAGAGAGACTGCTGGTGCTGGGGCGGGGGCAGGCGCTGGGGCGGGGGCGTTTCTTGGTTCTCCTGGAGGGAGGGAGGACGATGAATCTCCATGCATGGTGCTCGAGAGTTTCTGAGAGCGAAAGAGAGAGGGAGACAGTGTGTGTGAAGGGTTTGGAAACAATGGAAAGAAAGATGGTGCAGCTTTGCGATGCTCATAGCTCTCGAGGTAATCTGGGGCTTATTTATAGGCAGATTGGCAGTGCGGGCGCTGCTCGTACCAATTTGCTACGTTTCCTATACAGGAGAAAATGGGGGCCTCTCGTCGTTTTCTCGTGTCGCCGCCATTGTATCCACCGGTCATGTGAGAGAGACAGAGACAGAGAGACTATCCAGCATCCACCTTCATAATCCCATTATGTTGTCGAGACACCCAAGACCAACCTCGCAACAACCTCATGGACAATTGCAATAAGGCAAAAGGCAAAGGTTTCCTGCTTAGGAAGATCTTCCATCCATCATTTTTTCCCTAGATGAAATCCTGAGGAAGTTTCGTAAATTATCAAGTGAGCACGAATGATTTCAACTTGCCACTCCTCCACCTAGCACGAGCCCTCCTCTGTCCTATCAATTGAACCTTTGTTTCTCAATTAAATATTCGATTTTGTTTTTGCTCTAAGAGTCGCCATTAACTAATTATGGATTGATTAGCCCGTCTTATTTCGACAAACTAGAGATTCATGGATGAGAGGACTTTGTTACACTAGATGTGTCTAATGCCTATTTTTGGTACCTTTCACTTTTGTGAAAACAATTCATATAACCTTTTTTTTTTATATTTCCTTTTTTATTCTTAAAAGACGCATCTAGTATTCCTACATAGATATTCACTTAAATAAGAAATCGATTCAGACAACTCGAGCCGTATCATGCAAAATTAAACAAGGCCTTGATTTATGCCCTTAGATAGGAAGCCCGTAAGTAGTAAATGGAAAGTGTAATCAATAAGGAGTCCAACCCACAAGTGTCTTAAACATAAACGTGAAATTCAAATGCATTAGAGGAATTAAACATGACTATTTTTACCTTATTACCAGAAAGGTATCATAAGGCGATCTCTAAAAAATAAACAGACTACCATGTGCTGCAAGACTAACGTGCTGAGGTTAACACAAATGTGGAATGCTAAGATGAAGTATAATTGTATTAAAAATAAATGCAATTACTAATTGAAGCTGAGCATGCAATCCAATTAAATTATGCACCTTGAAAAACTACCTTATCGGACCTGCGAGGGGAGGCTCCATTAGACCGCGCGTATGTGTGAACGGGTTGACGATGAGAGGGTCCACCGCATCTTTTTATTTTTATCTTCTTCTCCGAATTGCTCTCGTTTCGTTTCCTGGGGAGGAGATCCCTCCTTTTAATTTTCTTCTACCAATCTCTCTTTTTTTCTTGCCTTTGATGATGACCCGCCGGGCCGCCACCCACCTTTGGTCCCGTTGCCTAATAATCTTGGCACAAAGGAGGGATGACCGATTGATTCCCTTACCTTCCATAAAATGCTGGATAATCGACCGGGGGATAATTTTTCCCTCTCTGGCCACAATGAAAAAACATAAATAAATTAAAAATTTCTGAAAATTTTTAAAAAATGAAAAATTATACATATCGATCTTGATTGTGTCATATAGAATGATCGGCAATTACATCAATAATTTCCTACCAACTACATTGGCAAATTGACAAAAGGTTTATGACTATATTGGCTAAATTAAAAATTTTAAGACTGAAATTGACAACTTTTTGGGTAATTTTTCCCGAAATACTCAATTCCATTCAATTTTCTTTATTCTCTTATTCACTTTTACATGACTGGGTTGTCATGTAAAAGTGACAGTTCCTAAAACTGTAAGACGGACATAGTCAAATTGAATTGCAAATGGTAAATTCGTATTCCAAAACCTATCCAACGCCGCATATTTCCTTTTCATAATTTGCAAATTGAACATTTCCTCGGACAGATACATCTCTCTTCTCTGCATTGGCTTATTCTCTAACATAAGTATGGCAATCGAATATCAAAAGGCAGAAATAACACAGACACGAAAACGGATGTTTAGCTCATAGCAATTTTTTGTGACAAGACAGCGACAAGCAGTCATCTCTCTTCATTGGTTCGGTAATGAAAGCCCCCAGAAATCACAAACAGAAAGAAAATGCAGAGAATGCGTTACCAATTTCACCATTAAACAGATCCGAACATGCATCGGATATGATTTGAACTGGAAAATTGAACTAACCAGCGTTGAAACCCGTTATCCAATCTCTCCTTTACAAGTCAGGACAGCAAGAAAAAACACAGATTTCCATACATATATCACAGAGACACCCAAATCTTCAAGTGTAACAAAGTCATCGGGATTGTACCCATCGCCCTCAACACTGGAGCGCTTGAACTCCACTCCCGAGCTTGCACCGCCGACCGACGACGGCGGAGTCAGGCTGTCAGAACTGGCTAGTTGATCAGGTCCCGTGAAGCCTCAAGGTGCTTATCAGCGAGTGCGTACGGATCTGTTCCTCCGATCTATTAACGTTGATTCGTTTGCCGCAGAAAAGCCCATTTCTCGGTTGGTTGCAGACTGGTCCAACGAAGGCCCAAAAAAAAGAGAAGTTTTTTCCCTCTGGGCTCTTATCTCATCAAGAAGCCCTTTTTTCCTGGGCTCTTCGGATTTTTCCTTTAGGATCCCCGATATAGGTATTTTCAACTTTTTGTTTGGGTTGATAATTAAATACTCTTACCCTCTCACCTTTCACGATTTGCGAATTTCGTGATTCGTCCGATAGATTTCTGTTTTAGATATATTAACACCCCGGTGTGGCACCGTTAAAATTAGAAAACTGGAGAAATCATCTTATATTATAACATTCCACTTGACATAAGGAGAAATATGGTAAAGGAAAAAAAAAAGTGGTCACATCAATTTTTTTTTTTTTTTGGGCGGGACTTGTACCAGGGGAGAGGGTGGGGCTGGGGGAGGGGGAGCGAGAGGGAGAGGGCTAGACGGAAAACAGCACACGTATACATATACTCGTATTTTTATCACAAGAGATACATCCATACTTATTAACAGCTGCGAGGATGTGGTCGATCGGAGCGCGAGGATTCCTCTACTGAGCTTCCACAGCCGACCGACGAGTTCTACAACAAAGTCCTGCGACCATCGACCTCGGGGAGAATAGTGATGTCCTCGAGGTGATTATTACAAAACTCGTCAAAATCCATTCCCGAACTTTCACCGCCAGCGGCTGAGTCGACCGGAGGAGTCGAGAGCTTGTGGCAATCAACACCACTGCCCAAGTTCTTCAAGAAAGCAAAAAGTAGAGCATCAATCTCGTTATCGTTCAAACCTTCAGGATCACGACCAACTCCAACTCCAGAATCAGCACCAGCACCACCATTAACCGATGGGTTGTTCTCCAAATCGATCCACTCGTTACGCAGAAAGTCCTCACGATCGGAGCGCGCGGATTCCTCCAACGGCAGAGTCCAGATATCACGGTCTTCGATGAGTTCAGTAAGGCGGTTGAGAAGCGACCCAATATCCTCGATATTGGAGCACATGGGGTTGGAATCCATTCCCGAACTTTCACCGCCGCCGGCGGCCAAGTCGGCCGGCGAAGTCAAGGAAATGTCGCGATCAACGCTGTCCTCATTGAAAGCCACGAGTGAAGGATGAGTAGTTTCGCAATTCTTTTCTGTTGAATTGATCTCGTCACCGTTCAAAATATTAAAATCATTACCAGCTCCAACTCCAACTCCGGAATCATCACCAGCACCGGCGTTAACCGCTGGGTCGTCCTCCAAATCCTTCAACTTCTTGCGCAGGCAGTAGAGAATGGGCAGGCACTTCATGCTCCAGGAGTCGCACTCCTCCTTTGTCTTGCAAGAATCACACTCTTTCTCGGCCCAGTCCAGCCACTCTTTTGGACACATTGGCAGCTTCACGTTGTCCTTCCGACAGAGTTACTTGGAGAATACCTCTTCAACCGAGGGTGCGCCGAACTATTGGAGATCGCCACTGGTGGAGATAACGACGAGGGCGACGTCAGCTTCAGTGAGTACGTTGAGCTCCTGGGCTTTTTTAAAGAGGCCCTTGCGCCTCTTACAGAGCGATTGGGAGAGACACTTTCGGTTTTCGATCTTTGCGATTTTTGTCTGCCTGCGCCGGACCGTTGACAATGGAGCAGTTGGCGAATGTTTTTTACTTGGAAAGAGGGAGACTGCTGGGGCGGGGGCGGGGGCGGGGGCGTTTCTTGGTTTTCTTGGAGGGAGGGAGGGCGATGAAGGTCCATGCATGGTGCTCGAGAGTTTCTGTGTGTGTGTGCGTGCGCGTGTGAGAGAGAGAGAGAGAGAGAGATACTGACGGGGGGGGAAAACAAGCCGGGCTCTCGCTCCGTTTCCTATATAGAAAGTCGTCGACTTTATCCTTTCCTCACACAAAAGTTTCGGTCATTCACTTTCCACTTCAAATATGACTCTGGAGTTGGAGGTATAAGAAAGAGGGCACAGAAGTTTCGGTCCATGCATGGTGCTCGAGAGTTTCTCTGAGAGAGAGAGAGAGAGAGAGAGAGAGAGTGAAGGGGTTGGAAACAATGGAAAGAAAGATAGTGCTGCTTTGCGATGCACATTGATTAATAACTTTTACTATGGAAAAATAGAATACAAGCAAAAGGCCAATGGGAAGAGCCGGGCTAGCGTCGCGTTTCTCATACAGGAAGATGTAAACTCTATTTTTTTCCTCACACCAGAGGGGTCGTCTCACCTCCTTTCTATTCACAAAGTCATAATAATGTCCTCTTCAGTGCTTTCAGTACTCTAATCATGGTGATTCTGGAGTTGAAGCTAAAGGAAAGAGTGCACTCTTTTTTTGACTTTTGGAGCAAGAAGGGAGACGGCATTGACCATGTTGATAAGACCCGTCTAGGGTAAAACACTAAACGTTGGCTCAACAACGAATTTTGCAACTCATTTCAGGGTTTTTTTCCTTCTTTTTCTTTTGTATTTTAGGAAAATCTGTCATAGCTAAAGAATTAATTACATCAGTCAAATTAGGTGCGGATGGTAGTTCTAGATTACACAATTTTAATTTTTCGTCCTCTCAACTTGACTTACATAGATGGTCGAATTAGGAATTCGAACTTTTTACTAGTGTTAATTAAATACTCCACCTATCCTGAATTTTAGAATCAGTAATTGGTCCAATCAATTCGTTTTTCCATTAACAGCCAATATGGGTAGCTAAAAGTAAAGAAATCGCTTTAAATTATAAAGTTCAATCGAATATAACATAAGAAGAAGAAAAAATAACATAACATGTGGGATGGGGAAGGGAGAGAGAGAGAGTATCGACCATCATTGGTTTTTTATCGCAAGGAGGAGAGAGAGAGTATCAACCAATAGAGAGAGAGGTTATCGACCATCGTTGAAAACTCATCCCAACCTTGCAACGACATCGATTGCTAACATGTCGGTTGTAAAAAGGAAAAAAGCAAAGGTTTCCTGCTTAGGAAGATCTTCCATCAATCACTTTTTCTCCGGAAGTGATTACAACATCAAATGCTTTTATGCATATGGGAATTTTAATTTATTTTTTTCATATTTTCTAGTATTAGGGTTATACTAATTACTATCGTTTTTGGAGGAAAATGTGTAAGTGAATGAAATCATTCTTTCTAAGTGCTGGTTGAGAGGTGCTGGAGTTGGAGTTAAAAGGACGGCTAGTTAAAAGGTGCTGATAGTGGAATCTCGGAAGGCTAGTTAAAAGGGTAATGAAATTTTCGAACGCTACAAATTCAACTTGAAGCCGCTTTTACGCATTTTGGGATTTTTTTTTTTTTTTTTGTATTTTCTAGTTTTTAGGTGTTACTAATTATAATCATCAAATTTGGAGGAAATTTTATTGAACTAGAAAATCAGTTTGAACTAATAATGAACTTCCTAAAATATCACACGTTGTTAAGGGAAAGCCAAAGGGCAAATTCCCAAGCGAGGTTTAATTATTTCATTAGCCAAAGAAAAAAATGAGGGTTACTAAGTTCTTCATCAAAAAATCTGGAAACAAAGGTCCAAGGGTCCATCTCCCATCACGGCGAAGGAGGAAGTCAAGTCCTTGATCGTGAAATACAAGGCTATTCACGATTGTGTGCGCAAGACATTAGAGAATATTCCATCATTCACGATCAGTGTTCGTTGTAGTTATGGCATTGGATGCCAAAAATTTTGGAGCAATTTCTATTTTTTGGTTCTTTTAACTTGACTCATGTAGATCGCCAAAGTAGATGCTCGAGAGAGAGTGGAGGGTCATGGAGTACGAACAGATTTGGTGTGGGTTTATAGCACCATGATTGCAGCTTAGACAACTAGAATAATAATTAAAAATGATTGAAAATTTGTGGTAACACTTTAGACTTTTATGTCATAGATTCGATTGTCCCTCATGCAAGACGCCTTCCCTCCTGGTCTTTAGTTGTCCCCCATTCAGGTATCGCATTCTTTTGTTTTCGTTTATGCGACTGTAGTCATAAATTTGCGGGTTGTTAAATATGAAGCTGAAGGAGATATTCAGACAACTCATCAAATCAAAATATGATGTATTCCAAATGCCAAAATATCATCCATTTTTTAGGATAATCTATCAAGTTAGAGAATTAATCTACATTGGTCAAGTTCAGTGTTGATGGTGATTCTGGAGTTGGACGTCAAAAATTTCAAGATGATTTTGGTTTTCCATCCTTTGAACTTGACTTTTGTAGATTATCGAATTAGATGCTCGAACTTTTCACCCATGTTAATTAAATACTCTTGCCTTTCATGATGTGTGGAATCGGTAATTCGCTCAACGATCTTTTTGCCATTAACACGCGACCTAGCAGTTAAAAATAAATAAGTCGTTTTGAATTACAAAATTCAATCAAATATAAGAAAAGAAGACGCAAAAAATATACTAACATGTGAGGAGATGAGAGAGGACGCAACTATAGGTCATCATATTCCAACTCATCACAACACCACCTTGCCACCTTCCGTGCTTCCGCGTCGTGTCCGACACGTGTCGGACACGTCGACACGCTCGGACACGATCAGACACGCGGTCAACGCGTGTCGGATTTTTCGACACGTGGTCAACTTTTATCGACACGCGTGTCGACGCGTGTCCGGAAGACTAATGGAGGGTGGAGGCGAGGGAGGGCGAGGGAGCAGAGGCCGCGAGCGCCGGCGAGACGAAGCCACGAACGGACCACTGCGACGGCGAGAGACGGCTAGAGAAAGAGCCGAACAGAGAGAAAGAAGAGAGAAGGCAAACTCCTGCCGGCAAGACGAAGCCACGAACGGACCACCGCGACGGCGAGAGACGGCCAGAGAGAGCGGTGAGGGCTGCCACTGTTGCGATGGATCGGCGATGAGAGGAAGAGGAGAGGAGGGAAGGGGGTCGTGCGGCGAGCGGCAAGGAGGATAGGAAAAGGAGGGCTGGCGGCTCGCTAGGGTTTTTTTATAAAGAAATCCAAAAAAAATAAGAAAGGAGGTCTGATGGCGTGAGAGAAGGGGGAGGAAGTGACAGCTCACCTGTCACTGTCAAGTGGGGGAGAGAAAAAAAGTAAAATAAACTGGGTGGAGGGAAAAGGACGAACGAAAGAAGGGGGTGGATTTTGGGAATTTTTTTTAATCGGAAAATTAAATAAATGAAATTAAAAAATGATTTTGAAAAATAAAAATATTAAATTTTGAATAATGATAAATTTTGATTATTGTAGAAAATCATGGATTTATTTAAATAAATTGATTCTAATTTTTTTATTAATTATTAGTTTCATCGATACCTTTTGCTAAAATTAAAAAAATGTTTCGCATTAATTATGAATATATCTTTCGAATTTCAAATGAATTGATTTGTTAATATTATTAGTGTAAATTTATTATAGGCTCTTTTTTTAATTAATTAATTATTTATGAATTTGAATCAAATTAATTAAAAATAAAATTATTCATTTAATATACAACGTGTCGCAACGTGTCGGAATTCTCTATTTTTAGAAATGACGTGTCGACGTGTCGTGTCGTGTCGGACACTCGTGTCGGTGCTACATAGCTTGCCACTATCGTAAAAATTGAGCCGATACGATGAAATATTGATGTGGGTTAGTCGAAACATGCTACAACATTGATTACTAACTTGTACAATGGAAAAATATTTGGTTACAATTGTAACCATCTGCCATCATTTCTGTGATACTGGGCTGGCAGTCGTCGAGAGGCGAGTGTAGCAGAGCGCAGATCAGGCCCGGGGGTGTTTCCAATTTGGTTACAATTCCCCCGGCGGTTTGACATTACCCCATTTTAGGTTTGGGGTTGTCTCCGATAAACCTAGCAGTTTAAGGTCTTGCTAACGCCAATGGGAAAACGCTCAATGAAAGAGTCGGGCTCTTGTTACATTTCCTACATAGGAAGATGTCAACTTTGTCCTTTCCTCCCACCAGACTGGTCGTCTCACTGCCTTTCTTTTCACAAATTCATAATAATATACTTTTTAGGGTTTTCAGTGCTCTAATCATGGGGATCCTGGAGTTGGACCTGAAAGAAACGGTGCACTCTAGTTAACTTTTTCTTAGTCTCAGACTCATGACACTTTTAACTAGGAGTGATCGGGATAGGTTCCAAATGTAGTTCATGTACCTAACCCTGTTATAATTTATTCTCCTTTTTTGGACCATGTACCCTATCTTATTTGCACTGGATCTTATTTTGGAATCTACCCTATTTTTTCGGTCTGGGTCTACCCTGTTTACACTATCTGATATACTATACAGCTTTGAATTTTACATAATACGCAAGAAATAAAAATGTAATCTTCCTAATTTGTATTGAAATATTAAGCGCATATAATCAATAAGTACATGAACATTTTGACTAAATGAAAATCTAATGATCCACAAGGCTAATTATCATAAACCCATGCACCAAAATGCCTACATCTGGAAGCCCAAGCACCAGAATGCCTACTCCCATTCGATTACTTTGAATTGAGAAGATGAAGGAGGAGTCGAAGACACAGAAGATATGAGCAATCGGCGCGGCCCGCCCAAGCAGCAGAACACCTACACCTGGAAGCCCAACGCGGGCGTCAAAATCAATGAGACCATAAAAACCCCATCCCCAAAAAATCTAAAACCCTACAAAAAAAAATCAATTTAGAACTCATCTCGCTCAAGTTTGCGTTGCGTCAGTGATGATGCTAAGTCTTGCGACAATGAGACGAGAGGCGACAACGAGTTGGGTTGTGTTCCTACAGGCTGCGGCGCTGATGGTGGCAACAACAATGGTGGCTGGGCATATAGAGAGAGGTTAAGAGAGAGGGGCGATTGAGAAAGAGGCAGATCATCCGAAGAGAGAGACCGGGAGAGAAAGGGAGGCAACTAGGGTTTCTTCTTTTAACACTAGTAAAATCCGATTCCAAAATCAGCCCAATCAGTTCGAGTCCCTTACTTGGAACCAATTCCCAAATCAGTTCAGATAGGAATCTGTTTCCGGAATTAAAATATGTCTCGAGTTTAAGCCCAAAGCGAATTGCTAAATTTGGAAAATAAATTAAATTGAAATAAAGGAAGATGAGTACACGAATTAGTCTTCCTAAAGCTGGTCAACAAACCTTGAAGGTAGTTGCCGAGGCAGTCGGTTTCTTAATGGAGTTGGACGAAAAAAAAAGGAAAGTCCAATCTTTTAGATGAGTTGACCGAATCTTGGATGATTCGTTTTCCTTTATGCATGCAAATCTCTGGCGGTGGATTATAGTATTATTTTGAAGACTTGCTCGAGGGACTCTCTTTACCAAAGCATCATTGTTGATCGAAGTGCCGTTCTTATTTTTGAGTGCCATGGTTTTCTCTATTTGTGAGAGACATCCGTAGGCACTGGGTGCTTGATAGCGGGTCTTCGTGTTTCTCGTGCGGCAAAGCTTATCCGTGATTTACATCCAAGAAAGATTGGTGTATTGGGTGTAATTAGGGTTTGGGAAATACCGAGTGAGTGTTTGAGTGATTCGAGTGTGTAATCTCTTTGTATCGCTTGATCTATAGTGAAATTCGTTGCTGTTCTCCCCGTGGACGTAGGTCTTTACGACTGAACCACGTAAATCTGGTGTTCGATTTATTTTCTTCTTCTATCTATATTATTGTTCGATCGCTCGCTTTATCGCAACATCCGGACCTCTTTTCCGGGTGGTCTGGTTCGATTCTCGAGGAAATCCAATACAATTGTACAACCCTACTTTTAACTCTTTTCTTAGTGTTGGACACATGCGATCAGACAATTTTTTCATTCTTTTAACTCTTCTCTTAATTATTGTTTTGGTGCATAAGGTCAGTCACTTGCCTTGTGCCCTTTGATCAGCACAAATCATCAAATTCATAGCCAAGATTCATCAAAACACAATCTTTCCACCCACCCAGGGAGATGACATTGACCAAATTGATAAGACCTGTTTAGGGTAAATTGCTAGACGCTGGCCTAACAACGAATTTTGTAGTGCTTTTTGGAGTTTTTTCTTCTTTTCCTTTTGTATTTTCTAGTACTCAGTTGTTACTATCCTATGTTTTTTCTTTTCTTTTCGTTATGCCACTTTAGTTATGAATTTCGTCTGTTTTAAATTCACTAGGTATTAAACATAAAGCTAATGGAGAGATCGAGACAACCTAATATATCACAAATATGATTCCCTTCAAGAGTAAAATATCGTTCAATTTGAAGGAAAATCCGTCGAGCTAGAAAATTAGTCTACATTGGTCAAATTCGGTGCTCTTGGTTGTTCTGGATTACGCGATTTTAATTTTTCATCCTTTCAACTTGACTTACATAGATGGTTGAATTACGTGCCTGAACTTTTTACACATGTTAATTAAATAATCTGCCTTTCCTAATTTGTAGAATCAATAATTCGCCCAATCGATTCCTTTTTTCATTAACACTCGATGCGTGCAGCAAAAACTGAAGAAATCGCTTTAAATTATAAAGTTCAATCTAAGATAAAAAGAAGAAAAAAATAACCTAACATGTGGGGAAGAGAGAGAGAGAGAGAGAGAGAGAGAGAGAGAGAGAGAGAGAGACCATAGTTATAAATCATCCCAAGGCACACCTTGGAACAACATCGATTGCTAACATGTTGGGTTGCAAAGAGATAAAAAGCAAAGGTTTCCTGCTTAGGAAGATCTCATCAATCATTTTTTTATCCGGAAGTGATTACAACCTCAAATGCTTTTATGCATTTCAGGATTTTTTTTTTTTGAGATATTAGGAATGTTAGCAATATTAAAATATCTTTTAGAGATATTTAGGATATTTCAACTAATTTTTTATATCTATTTTGATTATGCACATCTGATTTGATCTCTTTTGGTTTCCTTTGTCTAAGCCTATAAATAGGTTGTCCTTGTACTCTTTTATACATATCAATATATACTAAAGTCTCTCATTTCTCTCCATCACATTCTTATTTCCAACTTTGTATTTTGTACTATTAATGTGTTACTAATTGCTAACATTTTTGGAGGAAAATTTGTAAGTGAATGAAATCATCTTTCCATGTGCTGGTTAAGAGATGCTGGAGTTGAAGTTAAAAGAATGACTAGTTAAAAGGTGCTGGTAATGGAATGGAACTTTCAAATGCTACAAATTCAACTTCGAAGCCGCTTTTACGCAATTGGGATTTTTTTTTCCTTTTTTTATATTTTCTAGTTTTCAAGTGTTACTAATTACAATCATCTAATTTGGAGGAATTTTTATTGAGCTAGAAAATTAGTTTGAAATGAATAGTGAACTTCTTAAATTCTTAGATGAAAGCCAAAGGAAAAATTCCAGAGCAACGTTTAATTATTTGATTGCCCAACAAAAAAAATGAGGGTTACTAAGTTCTCCATCGAAATATATTGAAAGAAAGGCCCAATGGTCCATCTTCCATGGTGACGGAGGAGAACGTCGAGTCCTTGATCATGAAGTACAAGGCCATTCGCGATTGCATGCGCTAGAAATTAGAGAATATTTCATTGAACAAAGTCGGTGTTGTTCGTAGTTATGGCGTTGGAGTAATTTCTATTTTTTCGTTTTTTTTTAACTTGACCCATATAGATTGCCAAATTAGGCGGTCGAGAGAGAGCGAAGGGGGGCATGGAGGACGAACAGATTTAGCATCATGATTGCAGCCTGGACAACTAGAATGAGAATTAAAAATGATTGTAAAATTGTGGTGTATCTTTTGACTTTGTGTCGTAGATTCAGTTTGTCCCAAGTGCGAGACGCCTTCCCTCCCGGTCTTTGGTGGTCCCGCATGCAGGTATCGCATCCTTTTCCTTTCGTTTATGCCACTGTAGTCTGTAAACAGGCTGTTAAATATGAAGCGGAAGGAGACAATGAGACAAACTATTAAATCAAAATATGATGCCTTCCAAATTTGTAAAAATATCATCCATTTTGGAGGATAATCTATCAAGCTAGAGAATTAATCTACATCGGTCAAGTTCAGTGTTAATGATAATTTGTCGAGCTAGAGTATTCTAATTTTCCGTCCTTTCAATGACGTATGTAGATTATTGAATTTAGTGCTCAAACTTTTCATCCATGTTAATTAGATACTCTTTCTTTTCACTATGTGGAATCGGTAATTCGCCCAATTGATTCTTTTTTACCATTAATACCTAACTTAGCAGTTAAAAGTAAAGAAATCGCTTTGCATTACTAAATTAAATCGAATATAAGATAAGAAGATGCGAAAAATATAGTTAATATATCAGAAGATGAGAGAGGGCACAGCTATCAGCCGTCATATTCCAACTCATCAAAACACTACCTTGACACTATTGCAAAATTCGGGGAAAAGTGTTAAAAAAATCCTAAACCTTTTGTATGTGTGCTAATTTAGTCCTAAACTTTTTTTTTGTGCCAATTTAGTCATAAACATTTTTACTTAGTATCGATTCAATTCTTTCTGGCCAATTTTGGCCCGATTTTGCTGATTGGACGTCGGCCGACTGACGTGGTTCGATTGGTCGATGTTGACAACTTTTAATAATATTTTAATATTTTTGAATTTTTTTATTTTTATTTTTAATTTTCTTTTTCTTTTTTTTTTCCCTTCCCCTCCTCCAGCCTCGTCGCCGGACCTTGGCGACCGGCTAGAGGCAACGGCCGACGAGGTTGACCTCGCCAGACCTCGCCGACCACCTCACCAGTGGCCATGAGGGTGGCCTCGTGCTGGGTAGCGAGGCTCGCCCTTGGCGCCACCCAGGCTGCGATTTGGCGAGGTTGAGCCTCGTCGGCCATGGGCAAGCCTCGCCAGCCCGGCGCTAGGTCGCCCTCGCGGCTTGGGCGGCGCTGGCGAGATCGAGCCTCGTCGGGCATGGGCGAGGCTTGACCCTCGCCAGCGCCATGCGAGGCAGCCCTTGTGGCCACTGGCGAGGTGGCCGGCGAGGTCTGACCAGTGCCTCTGGCCGGTCGCCGAGGTTTGGCGACCGAGTGGAGGAGGGGAAGGAAAAATAAAAATAAAAATAAATAAAATTAAAAATTAAAAAATATTAAAATATTAAAATATTATTAAAAGTTGTCCACGCGCACCGATCAGGCCACGTCAGCCGGTCAGCGTCCAATCAGCAAAATCCGGCCAAAATTGGCCGGAAAGGATTGAATCGGCACTAAGTAAAAATGTTTAGGACTAAATTGACACAAATACAAAAGATTTAGGACTTTTTTAACACTTTTCCCGCAAAATTCGAGCCAATACGATGAAGGATCAATGTGGGTTAATCGAAACATGCTACAAGATTGATTAGTGACTTGTACGATGGAAGAATAGAATACAAGCAAAGGCCTATGGGACATAGTGAGAGAGATGGGCTCTCATTACGTTTCCTATATTGGAAGCAGTCTCCTTTATCCTTCCATCCCAACGGACAGGTCGCAACGTCGTTTTCTCGAGTGCCGCCGGTGCTTTATCATAGGGATCTGGGAGTGGTGCTAAAAGAAAGAATGAATTCTAATAACTCTTTTCATAAGTCTTGGAGTCATGCCACTTTTGACTCCTCCTTAGTATTGGACTCGTGCGATCTCATGATAAATTTTGCATTCTTTTAACTCTTCTCTTAATTATAATTTTGATGCACAAGAACAGTCACTTGCCTCGTGCTCTTTGATAATCACAAATCATCAAATTCATGGCTAGATTCATCAAAACACAATCTTTCCACACACCTGGGGAGATGACATTGACCAAATTGATAAGACCTATTTAGGGTAAAATACTAAGGGTAAATACCCTAAAAAATCCCAAACTAGTACACATGTGATAAATTTACCTCAAACTAATTTTTTAACCATCAAAAATCCCAAACTGCTACACATTTGATAAATTTACTAGTACATTTGTGATAAATTTACCTTTTATTAGTTTTCGTTAAATTTTACTGTGAAATCGCTAAATTAGATTACATATAACAGTTTATTGGTGCACCAATTTGGGATTTTAGTCTCCATTTGTCATAGTTGTACAATTTTTTTTTATTTTTGTTTTTTATGGTATTAATCCAACTTAACGGAGAGTATATTTGTTACAAATATACTAGTTTAGAGTTTTTGGCAATCGAACAAATTGGTTTGGGGTAAATTTGTCGTAAGTGTACCGATTTTGAGTTTTTTGTGATCATTTGAGGTAAATTTATCACATGTGTACCGGTTTTAGGTTTTTTGTGGTCAAAAAATTAATTTGGGATAAATTTGTCATTTCAAGATATTAACCCATGGCTAAACAACTTTTGCAATGCATTTCAACGTCTTTTCTTCTTCTTTTGTATTTTCTACAACTCAGGTTTTACTATCCTTTTTCTTTCTTTAACTTTCGTTTATGCCACTCTAGTCATGAATTTCCGTTGTTTTAAATTCACTAGGTTTCATGCATAAAGCTAAAGGAGATATTAGGACAACCTAATATATCACAAATACGATCCATTTTAAGAGTAAAGTATCATCCGATTTAGAGGAAAATCCGTTGAGCTAGAAAATTAATCTACATCAGTCAAGGTTGGTGCTAGTGGTAGTTCTGGAGTTGGACGTCGAAAATTATGCAATTCTAGTTTTTCGTCTTTTTCAACTTGACTTATGCACTACGAGGTTGAATTGGGAACTTTTTACCCATATGTTAATTAAATACTCTCCCTTTCCATGATACTTGGAATCTATAATATGCCCAATCAATTCCTTCTTCTAGTAACACCCGATGCGGGTAGCTTAAAGTAAAGAGATCACTTTAAGATATAAAATTTAATCTAATGTAAGATAAGAAGAAAAAGAAAATATAGTAGCAAGCTAGGGGAGGGGGAGGGGGAGAGAGAGAGAGACTATCCACCGTCATAATCCCATTGATATTGTCGACTCATTCCAAGACCAACCTTGCAACAAACTAATGGACGATTGCAAAAAGAAAAAGAGCGAAGGTTTCCTGATTAGGAAGAGCTTCCATCAGTCACTTTTTCTCCGGAAGTGATTACAACATCAAATGCTTTTATGCATTTGGGAATTTTATTTTATTTTTTTATATTTTCTGGTATTTGGGTATTACGAATTACTATCATTTTTGGAGGAAAATATGTTGAGCTAGACAATCAGTCTGAAACGAATAGTGAACTTTTTAATATCATGCGTTGTCAATGGAAAGCCATAGAGAAAATTCCCAAGTGAGGTCTAATTATCTCATTAGCCAAACAAAAATGAGGAGTAGTAAGTTCTCCATCAATAAATCTTGAAACAGAGGCCCAAGGGTCCATCTTCCATCTTGCTTCGCGACAGAGGAGGACGTCGAGTCCTTGATCGTGAAGTATGACGCCATTCGCGATTGTGTGCCCAAGAAATTAGAGAATATTCCATCGGTCATGGTCAGTGTTGGTCGCCTTTCTATCGTTTGACGTCAAAAACTTTGCAGCAATTCCAATTTTATCTAATTTTTTTGGTATTTTCTAGTATTAAGGTATTACTAATTACTATCATTTTTGGAGGAAAATTCATTGAGCTAGAAAATTAGTCCAAAACGAATAGTGAACTTCTTAAAATATCATGCATTGTCAGTGGAAAGCGAAAGAGAAAATTCCCCAGCGAGGTTGAACTATCTCATTAGCCAAACAAAAATGAGGGTTTTTAAGTTCTCCATCAATAAGTCTTGAAACAGAGGCTCAAGAGTCCACCTTCCACCGCGACGGAGGAGGACATCGAGTCCTTGATCGTGAAGTACGAGGCTATTCACGATTGCACGCGCAAGAAATTAGAGAATATTCCATTGGTCATGGTCGGTGTTGGTCGCAGTTCTAGCGTTTGACGCCGAAAACTTTGGGGCAATTCCAATTTTCATTTTACTTTTTTGTATTTTCTAGTATTCAGGTATTGCTAATTACTATCAATTTTTAAGGAAAATTTGTTGAGCTAGAAAATCAATCTGAAATGAATAGTGAACTTCTTACAATATCATGCGTTGTCGGTGGAAAGCCAAAGAGAAAATTCCCAAGCGAGGTTTAATTATCTCATTACCCAAACAAAAATGAAGGTTATTAAGTTCTCCATCAATAAATCTTGAAACAAAGGTCCAAGGGTCCATCTTCCGTCGCGACGAAGGAGGACGTCGAGTCCTTGATCGTGAAGTACAAGGCCATTCATGATAACGTGTGCAAGAAATTAGAGAATATTCCATCAGTCAAGGTCGGTGTTGGTCATAGTTTTGGCGTTTGACGTCAAAAACTTTGGGGCAATTCCAATTTTTATTTTATTCTTTTTGTATTTTCTAGTATTTAGGTATTACTGATTACTATAAATTTTGGAAGAAAATTTGTTGAGCTAGAAAATCAATATGAAACGAATAGTGAACTTCTTAAAATATCTTACACTGTCAATAGAAAGCCTAAGAGAAAATCCCCAAACGAGGTTTAATTATCTCATTAGCCAAACAACAATGAGGGTTATTAAGTTCTCCATCAATAAATCTTGAAACAAAGGCCGAAGGGACCATCTTCCGTCACGACGGAGGAGGACGTCGAGTCCTTGGTCGTGAATTATGAGGCCATTTGTGATTGCGTGCGCAAGAAATTAGATAATATTCCATTTGTCATGGTCGGTGTTGGTCGCAATTTTGGCATCGACGCCGAAAACTTTGGGGCAATTCCAATTTTTTTTTTTTTTTTTTTTTTTTTTGTATTTTCTAGTATTCAACTATTACTAATTACTATCATTTTTGGAGGAAAAATTGTTGAGCTAGAAAATCAATCTGAAATGAATAGTGAACTTCTTAAAATATCATGCATTGTCGATGGAAAGCCAAAGAGAAAATTCCCGAGCGAGTTTAATTATCTCATTAGCCAAACAAAAATGAGGGTTGTTAAGTTCTCCATCAATAAAGCTTGAAACAGAGGCCCAAGGGTCCATCTTCTGTCATGACGGAGGAGGACGTCAAGTCCTTGATCGTGATGTATGAGGCCACTCGTGATTGCGTGCGCAAAAAATTAGAGAATATTCCATCGGACATGGTCGATGTTGGTCACAATTCCGGCATTTGAAGCCGAAAACTTTGGGGCAATTCCAACTTTTATTTTATTTTTTTCGTATTTTCTAGTATTCAGCTATTACTAATTACTATCATTTTTTTGAGTAAAATTTGTTGAGCTAGAAAATCAATCTAAAACGAATAGTGAACTTCTTAAAATATCATGCGTTGTCGGTGGAAAGCCAAAGAGAAAATTCCGAAGCGAGGTTTAATTATCTCATTAGCCAAATAAAAATGAGGGTTATTAAGTTCTCCATCAATAAATCTTGAAACCGAGGCCCAAGGGTCCATCTTTTGTTGCAACAAAGGACTTTGTTGGTGGAAAGCCAAAGAGAAAATTCCCAAGCGAGGTTTAGTTATCTCATTAGCCAAACAAAAATGAGGGTTATTAAGTTCTCCTTCAATAAATCTTGAAACAGAGGCCCAAGGGTCCATCTTCCGTCGCGACGGAGGAGGATATCGAGTCCTTGATAGTGAAGTACGAGGCCATTCGCAATTGTGTGCACAAGAAATTAGAGAATATTCCATCTATCATGGTCGGTGTTGGTCGCAGATTCGGCATTTGACGCCGAAAACTTTGGGGCAATTCCAATTTTTATTTTACTTTTTTTTGTATTTTCTAGTTTTCGGGCATTACTAATTACTGTCATTTTTGGAGGAAAATTTGTTGAGCTAGAAAATTAGTCTGAAACAAATAGTGAACTTCTTAAAATATCATGTGTTGTCAGTGGAAAGCCAAAGAGAAAATTCCCAAGCCAAGGTTTAGTTATCTCATTAGCAAAACAAGAATGAGTGTTATTAAGTTCTCCATCAATAAATCTTGAAACAGAGGCCCAAGGGTCCATCTTCCGTCATGATGGAGCAGGTTGAGTCCCTGATCATGAAGTACAAGGCAATTCGCAATTGCATGCGCAAGAAATAAGAGAATATTCCATTGATCATGGTTGGTGTTGGTCACAATTATAGCGTTTGACGCCGAAAACATTGGGGCAATTCCAATTTTTATTTTATTTTTTCAAATTTTCTAGTATTCATGTATTACTAATTACTATCATTTTTGGAGGAAAATTTGTTGAGCTAAAAAATCAATCTAAAATGAATAGTGAACTTCTTAAAATATCATGCATTGTCAATAGAAAGACAGAGAAAATTCCAAGGAAGGTGTAATTATCTCATTAGCCAAACAAAAATGAGGATTATTAAGTTCTCCATCAATTAATCTTAAAACAGAGGTCCAAGGGTCCATCTTCTGTCGCGACGGAGGAGGATGTCGAGTCCTTGATTGTGAAGTACGAGGTCATTCGTGATTGCGTGCGCAAGAAATTAGAGAACATTTCATCGGTCATGGTCGATGTTGATCACAGTTTTGGCGTTTGACACCGAAAACTATGGGGCAATTCCAATTTTTATGTTATTTTTTTGTATTTTCTAGTATTAAGCTATTATTACTAATTACTATCATTTTTGGAGGAAAATTTGTTGAGCTAGATAATCAGTCTGAAACGATTAGTGAACTTCCTAAAATATTGTGCCTTGTTCGTGGAAAGCCAAAGAGAAAATTCCCAAGCGAGATTTAATTATCTCATTAGCCAAACCAAAAAGAGGGTTATTAAGTTCTCCATCAATAAATCTTGAAACCGAGGCCCAAGGGTGCATCTTATGTCGCGATGAAGGAGGTCATCGAGTCCTTGATCGTGAAGTACGAGGCCATTCGCAATTGCGTGCGCCAAAAATTACAGAATGTTCCATCGGTCATGGTTGGTGTTGGTCGCAGTTCTGGCATTTGACAGCAAAAACTTTGGGGCAATTCCAATTTTTATGTTATTATTTTTGTATTTTCTAGTATTCAGGTATTACTAATTGCTCTCATTTTAGGAGGAAAATTTGTTAAGCTAGAAAGTCAATCTAAAACGAATAGTGAACTTCTCAAAATATCATGCATTGTCAGTGGAAAGCCAAAAAGAAAATTCCCAAGCGGAGTTCAATTATCTCATTAGCCAAACAAAAATGAGGGTAATTATTCTCTATCAATAAATCTTGAATAGAGGCCAAAGGGTCCATCTTCCGTTGCGACGGAGGAGGACGTCGAGTCCTTGATTGTGAAGTACGAGGCCATTCACAATTGTGTGTGCAAGAAATTAGAGAATATTCCATCGGTCACGGTTGGTGTTGGTCGCAATTTTGGCGTTTGACGCCAAAAACTTTGCAGCAATTCCATTTTTTTTTATTGGTATTTTCTAGTATTAAGCTATTACTAACTACTATCATTTTTGGAGGAAAATTTGTTGAGCTAGAAAATCAGTCTTAAAAGAATAGTGAACTTCTTAAAATATCATGCATTGTCGGTGGAAAGCCAAAGAGAAAATTCCCAAGGGAGGTTTAGTTATCTCATTAGCAAAACAAGAATGAGGGTTATTAAGTTCTCCATCATTAAATCTTGGAACAGAGGCCCAAGGGTCCATCTTCTGTCACGATGGAGGAGGACGTCGAGTCCTTGATCATGAAGTACAAGGCCATTCGCGATTGCGTGCGCCAAAAATTGGAGTATATTCCATCGATCGTGGTTGGTGTTGGTCGCGGTTTTGGCATTTGACACCGAAAGCTTTGGGGTAATTCCAATTTTTATTTTATTTTTTGGTATTTTCTAGTATTTAGCTATTATTAATTGCTATCATTTTTGGAGGAAAATTTGTTGAGCTAGAAAATCAATCTAAAACGAATGATGATTTTCTTAAAATATCATGCGTTGTCAGTAGAAAGCCAAAGAGAAAATTCCCAGCCAAGGTTTAATTATCTCATTAGCTAAACAAAAATGAGGGTTATTAAGTTCTCCGTCAATAAATCTTGAAATAGAAGCCCAAGGGTCCATCTTTCGTCGTGATAGAGGACGACGTCAAGTCCTTGGTCATGAAGTACGAGGCCATTCGCAATTGCATGTGCAAGAAATTAGAGAATATTCCATCAATCGTGGTCGGTGTTGGTCGCAATTCTAGCATTTGATGCCGAAAACTTTAGGGCAGTTCCAATTTTTGGTCCTTTCAACTTGATCCATATAGATCACCAAATTAGGTTCTTTGAACATTTTGTTTGTGTTAATTAAATACTCTATCTTTCATGATTCGTTTTACCATTAACACCTAATGTGGCCATCAAAAGGGAAGAAGATCGCTTTAAATTATTTAATTCAATTTAACAAAAGACTAGAGGAAAAAAAATGACACGGAAAAAATATAGTGGCGTGTTAGGAGGAGAGAGAGCATGGCTATGGACTGTTGTATTCCATTGATATCCCAACATCATCTCTCCTCCTTGACGTCTATCGTCGAGTTAGTGGATTCACAAAATTTTCATTCGTGTTTTTTTAAAAGAATATCCATCCATTTGTCTATATTTAACTTACGATTTTTTTCTTTTTACTCTCTTCAAAAATTTGAAAATGGAAAATCCTTTGAATAAACTATATGATCGTTGCAATCACCCTAAGGTGAAATCCTAAGGAAATTTGATAGATTGCCAAGTAGGTGCAAATAGTCCGTCTTGCGAGATGGCTTCCACGTTTGGTATGGGTTCTCCTAGACCCTGTCGATTGCAACTTTGTTTCTCAATTAATTATTCCATTTTGCTTTTGCCCCAAGAGTCACCATTAATCAATTATGGACCAATTAGCCCGCCTTATTCCAACAAACCAGAGATTCATGGATTTAAAGACTTGATTACACTAAGTGTATCTAACGCCTACTTTTGGCACCTTTCTCTTTTATGAAAACAATTCATGCAATCTTTTTTTATTTTTTTTCTTAAAAAATGTATCTAGCGTTCGTATATAGATATTCAATCAAATAAAAGATCAAATCAAATAACTCGAGCCATATCATGCAAAATTAAATAAGGCCTTGTTTTATGCCTTGAGATAAGAATCCCGTAAGCAGTAAATGGAAAGTATAATCAATAAGGAATCCAACCCACGGATGTCTTAAACATAAGCGTAAAACTCAAATGCATTAGAAGAATTAAACATGACTGATTTTGTTTACCTTATTAACTGAAATGTATCATAACGTGATCTCTCAAAAATAAACAGACTGCTATGTGCTGCAAGAGTAACGTGCCAAAATGAAAACGAATGTGGACTGCTAAGTGCAAAATATCTATATTTTATGTCAAGATGACGAGCAATTGTATTAAAAAATGCAATTACAAATTGAAACTAAGCATGCAATCCAGTTGAATTATGAAACTTGAAAAGCTACTTAATAAGTGTTCTGAATTTTTTTCTTTTGATCTTTTCCTTTTATTTACTTTTTATTCTGGTCGTCCATCTTATAAAGTCAAACTAATCGAACCCTAAAAAAGTGGGATAAACGCTGAACAGTCTAGTGGCATAACACTGAATACTGTGCAAAAAAGCACCGGAGAACGCTAGGCAATTTGATCAAACTCTTTTTAATTCTAATATTATATTTGTTCCGCGAAAAATAAATAATTTAAAAAATATTTTCTAAAAAATGATTGCTTGTATTATTTGTGTCAATAAATAATATTTTCATTAACGATAACATTTTATGCCTAAATATTTTCATGAACGATGAAAACATATTTTATTCATTTATTTTTGCAAGTGATACAAGAGAATGTTTTTAGAAAAATATTTTTCAAATTATTTATTTTTCACGAAACAAATAAAGTCTATATTTCCTACAAGAGCAGAGTTGGCACGTATCAAAAGAAAAAAAGAAAACAAATGACCATTTGTTTTCTTTTTTTCTTTGGGAAAAGTCCACAAAACATCCTGAAATATGCCCACTGTGATACATTTACCTTAAATTTTTTTCGTGACGTCAAAAATCCCTAACTATGCTCATTGTGACACATTTACGCCACCTTTTCTCGTAGCAACAAAAATCCCAAACTTGTATCTATACGACACATTTACCCCTCATTAAGAATCTATTAGATGATCATTTTCAGCCAAAATAACGTCAACACAAGCATCTTGTCCACACTATTTGCTTCATGGCATCCATGTAAGCAGAATTTTAACGATATTCTTTGACAACATTTTGATAAATAGTAAATGCGTCACACATAAACAAATTTGGGATTTTTTGTGTCATAAAAAGAAAATTCTAAGATAAATATGTCGCAACAAGCATAATTTAGAATTTTTGGTGATTTTTGCTCTTTTATCTTTGAATCTTTTTCACCCGAGCTGCGCTACCAAAGCTAGACACTTGCCTCGCCGGCGTTCACTGTGCAGCCCGTGAGCAAGCTGGACAGCCGACGTTGGTGCCTTTCATAGACCTACAGAAGATGCTAAAAAAGGCTTCATCCATCTTGAGACTTGGGGTCCCATGAGGACCGACTCGGGATGCATCAGGCGGGCCAAACGTGGGTGAATTCCTACCGATGATTACCAACACGTGACAGCGAAGAGGAACTCGGGGCGTCTTACGTACCCTTTTCCCTTCCCCACGTGACGCTGTTTGACAGTCTCTCTTCTCTTTCCTTCGTGACTTGGCCAAGCTTCCACCGGACCACTTCCTTTTGTTTTTACCTTCTCCGAATCGCTCTCATTTCGTTTCCTGTTAAGGAAATCCCTCCTCGTCATTTTCTTTCTCCCAATCTCCCATTTCTCGCCTTTGATGATGGCCTGCCACCCTCCCCTTTGGTCTCGCCGCGTAATGATCTTGGCACAATGGAGGGAAAATTGATCAATTCCCTTACCCTGCGTAAAATGCTGGATAATCCAACGAGTAATAATTTTTCCCTCACTGGCCACTATGAAAAAATAAATAAATAATACGAATTTCGGAAAACTTATAAAAAATTATCCACATCGGAGCCGACCGTACCAAGTAAAATGGCCAACAACCACATCAGTAATTGCCGACCAACTATATCAGCAAATTGACAAAAGATTTAGGACTATATTTGCTAAATTAAAAAATTTATAACTGAATTGACATCCGTATAATAGATATTAGACCTTTTTTTTTAGTAATTTTCCCCGAAATACTCAGTTTTATTTGACTTTCTTCACTCTCTTACTTTAACTTAGAGCATCATAGGAACCCTTGATTCAGCACTAGATTGACATAAACATAGTGAGATAATCAAGTCAAGAGCAGCACGTCTCCTCAATCCCTAGATTTCTCATGAAATGCACATGAAGCGCTTTAGATGAAGATTTAGATGTCGACAATGTTAAGCTATATTGCAATTTCATAAGGGGTCAATTTTTCGCTTTAAATAGTTGTGATAGTCGCAGCATTTGGTTAATAGAATAAAGTTAATGAAAATAAAATACACTCCAAATATAAATAGGATTAAGTGCATCATAAGTTCTAAAACTTAGCGATTTTGGTGATTTTTGATATGTGACTTGAACTAACCATGCTCGTCACCTAATAATCTTAATACAACCAAAGGATGATCAATGGATTCCCTTAGCCTGTGCTCCCATCTGAGATCGGCAGAGGGAAACACGGGATAAGGAAATAGGGAACAAACAGAGATTGTCGGACGGGAAAACAAAGTAAGGGAATTAATTGATCATCCTCAGTTGTGTTCATTTTGGAAATTCAAACGCCACAATTCAACTTGGAAGTCGCTTTTACGTATTTCAAGACCTTTTTGTTTTCGTATATTCTTAGTATTCAGGTCTTAAAGTCCTTTTCTTTTCTTTTCATTTGGTCTAGACCACAGTGGTCATAAATTTTTGGTGTTTTAAATTCACCAGGAATTAAAGACAAAGCTAAAGTAGACATTTAGACAAACTCAATATATCACAAATATGTTGCAATTCAAAGGTAAAAAAACATCCGATTTGGAGGAAAATGTTGAGCTAGTTAATTAATCTAAAATAGATGGTAAACTTCTTCAAATATCACATGTTGTTAGTGGAAAAACAAGGAAATTACCAAAAAGGTTCTAAACTTATTGCACTTGTGTCACTTTAGTCCTAAACATTTCAATTTGACCAATTGAGTCTTAAACATTTTAACAATTTGCCCATTCAATTCTAAACCTTTCAATTGTGTCAATTTAATCTTAAACCCTTTTAATGATTTGTCAATTTAATCCTTCTGGCTGACAATCACTGACATAACGGTCTAATCAGCATTGACTGTCCTACATGGCACATCCGACGCTAACATTGAGAATTACTTTTTTTGATTTTTCAGGATTTTAATTATTTTTTCTTTTCTTTCTTTTTTTTCTTCTTTTCTTTTCTTTTCCAACCTTGGGTCGGCACGATGAATGGGCAGCCCCTGCTTAATCTAGATGAGGGGGTCGCGGCTCAAGCTAGCACTAGGCAAGGCCGACCCTTACAAAATCTTAGCGAGGATTGCATCCAGCAAGACCATGTGGATTAACTTCTCTACCTATCAGCTTGACCTATGTAGATGGTTAAATTAGGCGATCAAACATTTCATTTGTGTTAAAATAAAAAATTTAATGGAATTTGAATGTAAAATATCATCTTGTTTGGAGGAAAATCTATTGAGCTAGAGAATTAATCCATAGCCGTCAAGGTCGATGCTGGTGGTGGTAATTTTACAGTTGGACGTCGAAAATTATGCAACTCTACTTTTTCATCTTTTCAACTTGATGTAGATGGTCGAATTGGGTGCTCCAACTTTTTACTCTTGTTAATTAAATACTCCACCTTTCATGATATGTGGAATCGGCACTTCGCCCAATCAATTCTTTTTTCCATTAACACCTGATGCGGGTAGCTGAAAGTAAAGAAATCGCATTAAATTATAAAATTTAATCTAATAAAAGATGAGAAGAAAGAAAGGGGGTAGATGGAAGGGGAAAGAGAGAGAGAGAGAGAGAGAGAGAGAGAGAGAGAGAGAGAGAGAGAGAGAGAGAGAGAGAGAGAGAGAGAGAGAGAGCATATTGCATGACATTGACTCCTCATATACCAACACCACCTTGCAACAACATCGATTATTAAGACATTGTAAACAGAAAACAAAGCCAAGCCTTACAGTTTGGAAGACGTTTCATCAAATCCTTCTTTCTCCGCAAGGTGATACTGGGGTAATGGAAATTTCGATTGCGCCAAACGCTTTTACGCATGCGGGGAGTTTTGTTTTTTGTATTTTCTAGTTTTCAGGTGTTAGAAGATTAATCTAAGAGAATAGCAAACTTAAAATATCGAGTGTTGTGTTAGTCAGAAACCAATAGGTAAATTCCCAAGCGAGGTTTAATTATCTCATTGGCCCAAAAAAAGAAGAGGGTTTTTAAGTTCTCCACTAATAATTCTTGAAACAAATGCCCAAGGTCCATCTCCCATCACGACGGAGGAGGACGTTGAGTCCTTAATTGCAAAGTACAAGGCCATTCACGGTCGCATCCGCAAGAAATTAGAGAATTTTCCTTCAATCATGGTCGGTGTTGGTCGTAATTTTGGAGTTGGATGCCGAAAATTATGGGACGATTCTGATTTTTCGTCCTTTCAACTTCACCCATGTACATCATCAAATTAGGCGCTGGAACTTTTTATTTGTGTTAACTAAATAATCCCGTCTTTCATGATTTGTTTTATCATAAGTACCCAACGTGGCAACTAGAAGTAAAGAAATGGCTTTAAATTATTAAATTCAATTTAACACAAGATTAGAGAAAAAATTTGACAAGGCAAAAATATAGTGATATGTTAAAAGGAAAGGGAGCATGGCTATCGATCAAGTTATATTCCATTGATATCCCGAGATTACCTTTCCAAAATGACATCTGCCATCAAGCTTGGTGAATTCTCAGATAATTTCATTCGAGATTTTTTAGAAGAATGTCGTTTGGTTTATCTACATTTATTTTTATGAATTTTTTTCTTTTTACTTACTCTCTTCAAAATTAAAAAATGTGATAACCTTTGAATAATGTATATATGGTTGTGGCAATCATCCCAAGGTAAAATCTTATTGAACTTAGAAAGATTGCCAAGTGAGCGCGCATGATCCATCTTGCGAGATGTGGCTCCTATGCTTGGCACAAGCCTTCCTAAGCTTTTATCGATGGCAACTTACTAGAGATTCATGGCTATGTGTATCAGCTACTTTTAACACCTTTTTCTTTTCTATGAAAACAATTCGTGCAATCTCTTTTTTAAATTTTTTTTCTTTATTCCTCAAACATGTATCTGGTGTTCGTTCGTGCATAGATATTCACTTAAATAAGAGATCAAATCAAATCACCCGACCCGTACGAGGCAAAATTAAACGAGGCCTTGTTTTATGCTCGTCCCCGGTTAGAGACGCCATTTGTCTGGATGGATCCGTCCAATCCCACATGAAACACAAACTCCAAGGATCCCAAAGTAAGAAAGTGAAAAAAGCTCGTTGATGACGCCAACGGTCTACACAAGTTCTTGTCTGCCGGAGGTGGGTATGTGCCTCTTCCTTCTTTCTTTTTGGTTATTGTAATTTAAAAAAAAATAAAAATCCAACTTGTTTATTTATGTCATTTTGCACTACTTACTTCTAAAATTACCATTTGAATTTTGAGTTATGCCGCTCGGCCACAAGGGATGGGAACGAGGTGTAGAAAGTTAAATGGAAGTCTTTGATTGCATTATTTTAAAAAAAAAAAATGAACTGATTGCACTATATGTAACTTTTCGAATTTAACTTACCTTTACATAAAAAATGCACTTATCTCAAATTTTAACCAATGAAACCGGCGACAAAAAATGCTCTTTTCCCTTCAATTAAAATATATGACCATACTTGTAAAGAGTGTTGCTCGCTCTTTGGACTAATGGGTGTTACGCGTATCGATTTTGAATACTCATTGTGCCTCGATCCCATGTGTTATGTAAGCAACTCCATTAATGGATATCTATATTAATTATTAAAAAAAAAACAAAAAAGAGTAATGAGAGCACAAAGCAAGTGACGTTGCGGCTGGACCAAGGGCATGGATGATTGCGGGTGAGTGGTGAGATGAGGTGCTTGTCGCCGCCAGCTACTTCCCTCGCTCTCTCTTTAACTATATATTCAAGAAACCTAAATCTTACAGCACAATTATTTTAAGTTTTCGTTAAAGCAAAACACTTGAAAATTTCTTTATGTACAAAAAGTTATAAAACTTGGCGATTTTTGTGATTTTTTGGCATGTGACTTGAACTGATCATGTTCTTCACCTAATAATCTTAACACAACCGATGGATGATCAATTGATTCGCTTACCTTGTGTTCCCGTCTGTCAGAAGGGCAAACGGGATAAGGGAATAGGGAACAATGACTATTAGGCTCATACTTCCCAGTGCAGAATCAACAAAAGATCTCCACAAATAATTCACGCCTTGCATGTAGCAAACATATTCCAGCCACGTCTAAGAGCTATTGTGAACTTTGAATTGTGCAAAGATTGTCTAATTGTCAGTAATGCTCCCGCCATAGCAGTCGTGGTGCGCATACCTTTTCGGACAAATTAAAGAGCTTGTTATCCATTGTTATGTCATCTCTTTCAGCATTTGACAAATCTCTGGAGCTGTTTCTGCTATAAGTTTTCAGCAACACCTTGCCAAAGTTTTAAAACCGCCCTTTCCTGAGTCAGGGCCATGTGATAGCTGCAACAGCAGCTCCTCCCAAGTGAGCCGATCCTCATATCTCACCGTCTCCCTGAACCACCCAAAAATATAGGATTACAACACCATATTTGTTGTTTGTTAGTCCAAAACAATTATACAAGTTTACAGGCACTTCATACACAACAGATTCAGAAAATTTCCGCGGATGGCCGAGGATAGTTTCTGACACTCATGCACTAACACAGTCTCTTTTTTTCTTTGACAAAAAAAGCCAACACTTTGTTGGTAACTTGATAAGTTACAGAGCCATAATTTGTGATCTCTATTATTCACAAGTTGCAAGCTATTCTAAATTCAGAATTAGTCTGCTCATGCTGCTATACTAGCAAGTCTGCTCATCCCTGACAATTGCCAAGGGCATTGCTTGACAGACTATTCTGAGTTCTAAATTAGAAGAATGTATATCAGTGATATACTGCGTCATTGACGATGTGATGTCACATTGATTCACATATCTTAATGTTCACAATTGTTAAGTAATACGAAGAAATCAGCACACTTGATATCATCGTTGCAGGAGACACTTCTTTACAATATTTGACAGAATCAAGCTTCACACTAGTTATCCAATCACAATACATCAACCATGACGACTATAACATATCAATCGTTCTTCTAGATCCAATTGAGGAAACATTGATCATCATAGGAAGAGAGGTAATTCAGCGAAAAAACTAGCTGATCTTGTAGAAAGTAAATAAAAAAAAGAGTCGACGCATAGCTTGATTATCCTCAACACATCTTTGCATACAAGAAGAATTCCCTAACAAGTAATTAATATTTGATTCAAAGAGATATTGAAACTAATCCCCCCAATAAACAACATTCTTATCAAAACCACATAAGAATTACCAGTAAATGGCAGGAACTGGAATGATAAAGTCAAAGTAGAAGGTGGCTTTTGGAAAGAGAAATATATCACGCAGCATGATAGCATTGACAGCTCCACTAGCCCCCTAAAAGTATATCACAAGTCAGACAAAACTCAAGTATTCAACATGCCAGTTGAATTACAGAAAAGTTGCAGGTTTAGAGGCTATTCCCTAAACTGAGCCCAGGATCTTCCGGAAAATAATATCACACACTTGCAGCACCAAGAAGTATCCTTTACTTTTGATCATGTCTACGAGCATCATTTTGGATTATAGATAATGCACTTCGACATGATGTGTGGAATATAAGAAGCACTATTTCATGTTTTGGGACTGGAAACTGCAATCACCTATCTCAGAGTAAAGCACGACTTTTCTAGGCCTATTCACATTGTCGACATACTCACATTCAAAGACTTCGAAAAAACTTAAAGTAGACGGGATGTGACTGGTGGATTTACATAAATTACTGTCCATCTCTACATTAGTTGCTCTATATACACATACCAATCCTGCCATTCTTGAAGGGCCTATGGTGAACATTCCTTGACCCTGCAAAGTTTGAGGTAATCAAAATTTGCATTAGCTACAAGTCCACAAAATAATTCTGCACATATTTCCATAAATTCAGTTTACTTTTGACTGTAAATGCATGAAAGCATGGTGCACCAAGTAGAATATTGAACCACCAAAAGCCCAAGCCGGATACAACTTTAACAAGAATTCTGGTCCGAAATTTCTCCCAATCTAACCATACAACCATTTGAAAGGTACATAATTAATCAGAGAAAAGTGAAAACACAAGATATTATCCATCAAATAGAAAAATCAAACAACAAAAGTAAGCTATCTACTAATGCTGAGGCACAACCCACAAACGGTACAATTCTACCTAACATATTTCAGAAAAAGGTCCCCATCATAACCATAAAAAGAAGACAAAGAAATCTCTATCTGCCTCTCTCTCTCTCTCCCTCCCTCCCTCCCTCCCTCCAGAAAACTGCCATCCTTCCATGAAAATTGCATAAAAGTTAGTCTTTCCATCATGAAAGCTTCAGAAAGAATATACGCAGTTCTCCAAATCTAAATTAAAACGAGCTAGCATCAAATAGTCAGAAAAAATAAAACTTTTATGGGAAAAAGGCATCTTATCTGACAGGAAATAAGAAGATGAAAAGGTGTAAAGTCATACATTGTACCCCAAAAAGTGAAGTCCAATCATGTTGTAGATTAAATGCTCCATAGTCATATGGCTGAAAGCAGAAGTTATCGGCATGTGCAGACGACCGCTCTTAATGTTATCTAAGGAAATCTGCACCGAAAATCACAGATTAAGTTGGATTGAGAAATGAAAATTTATAATTTACATCAGCACCTTCAGCTCTGGTCTCATCGGAGACCTTTACTTCTAGGACAGAGATCTTACAGTGAAGTTTTTCATCATAAAACTACAATCAGCAATCTGCCATAGCATAAAAACAGCAACATTTGTAATTATCAGCCCCAGAACCACATTGTCAATTGTTAGCCTTCCAAACCATGATTTCCTGCAGATGGGAAGACAAAAATACCCTGGAAAATTATGCTTTAGCTAAACAAACCTACACTCAAGTGAACTTGAATTATAACAATATGTTTCCACCAGATGGTCGAAACCACAAATCCTAACCCAGGAAAGTCAAGGAGCGCTCGGTTGTACAGATTAGAGAGCTCGTCATCCATTGTTATGTCAGCTCTTTCAGCATTTGATGAATCTGCTGAGCCATTTCTGCCAGCTGCTGTATAAGTTTTCAGCAGCACCTTGGAGGGGATTACCCTGACCACCCATTTCATAAAAATGAAGAAGCACGATAGGAAAAAAATCAGTTATGCGAGACGAAATCAACATGGGCAGCAGAAGATTTAAAACAGCCCATGTCATTGCTGCAACTGCACCTCCTACTAAGTGAGCCAATCCTGATATCTCACTGTCTCCCTGCACCAACCAAAAATATATGATTACAACTCTATACTTCTTGGTCCAAAACAATTATACCAGCTTACTGGAAGTTTGTACACAACAGATTCAGAAAATTTCCTCAGATTGCACAAAACAGTTTCCGACGCTCATGCATTAACACGGCCTCTCTTTTTCTTTGACAAAAAGGCCAGCACTTTGTTGGCAACTTGATAAACTACGTAGCCATAATTTGTGATTTCTATTATTCAAAAAGACAATTCACAAGTTGCAAGCTATTTCAAAGTCAGAATAAGTATGCTGCTATACTAGCACAACTGTTCATTCCAGACCATTGCCAAGGGCATCTCTTCACAAGCTATTCTAGGTTCTAAGTTATGAGAAAACATATTGGTAATACCGCCTAATTGACAATGTGGTCTCACACTGAATCACATATTCCCAATTGTCAACTAATACTAAGAAATCAGCACACTTGACATCATCATTGCAGGAGATACTTTTCAACAATATTCGATGCAATCATACCTTGCACAAGTTATCCTATCATTATACATCAATCCTGACGACACTTCATTATATCAAGTGTTTGTCTAGATTCAATAGTGGGATTAACTGACCAAAATGATCATAATAGAAAGAGAGAAGTAAACTAGGAAGCACCGACACTCTTTAGGAGCTTTCGTGTCATGTTGGACACTTTGACACGTGTCCGACACACTCCGACACATCCCGACACACGAGTCCGGAATTCCGACACGCGATTCCGACACGCACGGGATCAATTTAAAAAAAATTCAATAAATAATGGTCAAAATGTAAATATGTATAAAAATAAAAAAATAATAATAATGATAAAGGGGAAAAGACTTCTTGTTATATTTGATGGTGAAATGAGAATTGTTTTTCTTTCGACTTATTGTTAAATGTTAAATTTAATAATGAAATGTGGATTACTTGATTTTTTTTTCTCCAAATTTTATGGATTATTGGAAAAGAATGTAGTTGAATTTGTCAAATTGAAATAATGAATGATATTAACAAATTGTAGATTAATGTTTTTAGTACAAATTTATTCTAGGCTTTTTTTTATTATTTATTTATTTGTAAATTTGAGTCAAATTAATTTGATTGAAATAATTATAAAAATGATAATTTATCATGTATATATAAAAATATCCATTTAATACACAATGTGTCCCAACATTTTGCAATTTTCTATTTTTTGAGAAATGACGTGTCCGAATGTCGTGTCGTCGCATGTCATGTGTCCGTGCTACTTAGGAAGTAATTCAGCGAAAAGGCTAGGTGATCATATAGTAATTAAAAAAGAATTGATGCATACCTCGATTATCCTCAGCACATCTTTGCCGACCAGAAAATTCCCTAACCAGTAATTAAAATTTGATTCCGAGATATATCGAAACTAACCCCAAAATAAGCAACGCTATTATCAAAACCTTGGAAGTATTCCCAGTAAGATGGCAGAAACTGGAACGATAAAGTCGAAGTAGAGTGTGGCTTTCGGAAAGAGAAATATATCAAGCAGCATGACAGCATTGACAGCTCCATTAGCCCCCTAAAACGACATCACAAGTCAGATAAATCTCAAAGTGCATCCACGTGCTCTGCTAATAGAGTGAGCAACGATGACTATTAGGCTGATGCTTCCCAGTGCAAAATCAACAAAAGATTGCAATTATTTCGGTCCATGTATGCAGCAAACATACACCAACAACGACAAAAAGCTATTGTGAATCGCGAATCGTGCAAACATTGTCTATTGGTCTACGTCAGTAATGCTCCCGCCATAGAAGTCATGGTGCACACACCTTTTCGCACAGATTAGAGAGCACATCATCCATGGTTATGTCAGCTTTTTGAGCATTTGATGAATCTGCAGAGCCATTTTTGTTGGCTGCTGTATAAATTTTCGGCAGCACCTTAGAGGCAATCACCTTGACCACCCACTTCATAA
Source organism: Eucalyptus guilfoylei (assembly GCA_016097605.1). Taxonomy (NCBI): domain Eukaryota; kingdom Viridiplantae; phylum Streptophyta; class Magnoliopsida; order Myrtales; family Myrtaceae; genus Eucalyptus; species Eucalyptus guilfoylei. The sequence goes on from CM027861.1 coordinate 4,760,619, forward strand.
AAATGAAGAAGCATGATGGGAAAAAAAAATCAGTTATGCGAGCCGAAATCAACATGAGCAGCGGAAGATTTAAAACCGCCCTTTCCCGAGTCGGGCCCATGTGATCGCTGCAACTGCGGCTCCTCCTAAGTGAGCCAATCCCGATATCTCACTGTCTCCCTGCACCAACCAAAAAAATATGATTACAACTCCAGACTTTTTGGTCCAAAACAATTACACCAGACAGGTAGTTTGTACACGACAGATTCAAAAATTTCCACGGATCGCAGAAAACAGTTTCTGATGCTCATGCACTGACACGGCCTCTCTTTTTCTTTTTACAAAAAGGCCAGCACTTCATTGGCAACTTAATAAGCTATACAGCCATAATTGTGATTTCTATTATTCGAAAGCACAATTGACAAGTTGCAAGCAAATGCTGCTATACTAGCACGGCTGTTCGTTCCAGACCATCGCCGAGGGCATTTCTTCACAAACTATTCTAGGTTCTAAGTTATGAGAAAACGTATTGGTAATACCGCATCATTGACGATGTGGTGTCACACTGAATCACACATTCCCAATTGTCAATGCACACTTGATATCATCATTGCAGGAGATACTTTTTGACGGTATTTGATGCAATCATCCCTTATGCAAGTTATCCTAAAAGTTGTAGGTTTAGAGGCTATTCCCTATAACTCGCCCAGGATAGTCCGGAAAATAGTATCACACTTACACCACCAAGAAGCATGCTTTACTTCTGATCATGCCAACGAGCATTGTTTCGGAGTATAGATAATGCACCTCGAAATAATGTATGAAAGATAGGAAGTGATATTTCATGTTTTGGGTCTGGAAACTGCAATCGCCCATCTCCAATTAAAGCACGTCATTTCTAGACCACTTCACATTGTCGACAAACTAACGTTCCAAGACCTGGCACAAACTTAACATGGACGGGACTTGACTGGTGGATTTACATAATTATTGTCCATCTCAATAGTAGTTGCTCTATTTATACATACCAATCCCGGCATTCTCAAATGGTCTATCCTGAACATTCCTTGACCCTGCAAAGAGTGAGATTATAATAATTTGCATTAACTACAGGCCCACAAAATAATTCTGCACATATTTCCATAAATTCAGTTCACCTTCGACTGTGAACACATGAAAGCATGGTGCACCAAATAGTATATTGAACCACCAAGAGCCCCAGCCAGATACAAGTTTAATAAGAATTTCAGTCCAAAATTTCACCCAATCTAACCGTACAACCGATTGGAAGGTACGTAAGTGATTAGAGAAAAGTAAGAAAAATCAAACGACCAAAGTAAGGTATCTACTTATCCTGAGGCACAGGACCGCAAACGGTACAATTCTACCAAACATATTTCAGAAAAAGGTCCGCATCGTAAACATAAGCAGGAGAAATAAATCTCTCTCTCTCTCTCTCTCTCTCTCTCTCTCTCTCTCTCTCTCTCTCTCCCCCCCCCTCCCTCCCTCCCTCCTAAAGATTTGCCATCCTTCCATGAAAAATGCATAAAAGTTGAGTCTTTCTATTGTTAAAGCTTCATAATGAATACAAGCAGTTGTCCAAATCCAAATAAACACGAGCATTTAAAAGCTAGAGAAATAAAACATTTAGGGAAGATGGCATCTTTTCTGAAAAGAATTGAGTCATAGTACCATTAAGCAGATCCGAACATGCATCGGATATGATCAGAACCGGAAAATTGAACAGCCAGCGTTGAAATCCATTATCCAATCTCTCCTTTACAATTCAGTATAGCAAGGAAAGAAAAAGAGGTAATCCATACATACATACATCACAGAGGGACACCCAAATCTTGGAGTGAAGAAATGCATCGGGATTATACCCATCGCCCTCAAAGATCGGAGCGCATGGACTCCACTCCCGAGCTTGCACCGCCGACCAACGACGGCGAAGTTCTCAGGCGGAGTCGAGAAACCGTCGCGGTCCCCGTCGCCGACGCAGTACTCGAAGAGACCAAGAAAATCGTCGGGTCAAGGTCGGAGCGCGCGTGCGGGGGGTTTGGACTCCCCTCCCGAACATCCATCGCCGGCGGCGGGGTCAGACTGTCAGAACTGGCGATGTTGGAAGATCTTAGTGTAGATGCTGATTATAATTGATTCTAGTATATCTTTGATTTATTTACAAATAGGAAATTCTGATTATTGTATATTGTCTTTCCTAGTTTATTTTTCCTCTTTACATTATAAACGTACATTGTACTGACATACAGAAATATACAGAGAAAACATTTTTCCATATTTCTTTCTCTCTTCCTCTTTTCTGTCATGGTATCAGAGCAGCTCGTTTCCTGACCTAGCTTCCGCAATTTCCCGAATTGCCTTCGTCTTCTTTTCTGATCTCGTTTACTGCAGTTCCTCCTCTGCAAAACAAATCAGCAATACGATTAGGAATTCAATCTTGATATCATGGCAAATGATAAGGATGTTATGAATCCTATAGTAGAGGATCACACTGGATCGATTGAAGAAGGGCAGGTGACCAATGTTTCCGCTCCCGTTCTGCGCTTCGGTCTGCGGATGCCTGGTCCGATTCGGTGGCCCTCGGTCAAAGTGGTACCCTACACATTGGGCTGCCGGGCCCGGACAGACCTCCGTCCCATACCCATATGGGACGAACCCCGACCGGGTGAGTCGGGTCCGACGAGTCGGGTCACGAGACCCGGCCCCATGCCCGGATTCACGGCGGAACCCTACCCGTTTCCACACGGTTCGCACGGATCACCCTACCTGTTTCCATTCAACGGCGGACGGCCGGAACTTGGAGACCCGCTTTATACTTCGCCGGTGGACGGGCCGGAGTTGCGGCTGATCAGTCAACAGCTCACCGGACCGGCAAATTATCAATCTTGGGCTCGCGATCTCCGGCAAGCACTTGTCACCAAGGCCAAAGAAGGCTTCATCGACGGCACGGTCTCTTACCCGACGGATGAAAGATTACAGAGACATTGGAGGCGGTGCAATCAACTGGTGCGCACTTGGATCGGGAACCGCATGCGTCGATGTCGCGCCGGCCTCCTCCGACGAAGATTCGAAGCACCGGGAGAATATACAAGAGATGTATGGCAAATCGGACAGAGTGAGACTTTTCTCGTTAACACAAGTCTTGATCGAGCTGAAACAAGGCAATCTCTCGGTCACGGCTGTTTCAACCGGGCCGTCGGCTTTGTGGAACGAGATCGAAGCGGCGGAAGACAAATTGGAGGGGCCGGAGGTCACTCTTCGGCAGTATTACACAATCAAAGAAAAGGAAAAGGCAACAAGATTCCTCCTTACCTTGAACGAGTCGTACTCGGCTTTTCGGTCGCAAATACTTGCGATGGATCCTCAACCGCCGCTCGGACGAATCTTCCAATTGGCCGTTCAGGAGGAAAATCAGCGGGTAGCCGCGGCTGAGCAGAACCGGGTTGGTGAAGGAACGGGCTTCGCGGCGTTTCCATCTGGTGTTTTGTCGACAGAGACAACCGCTGGAGCAGGGGGGAGTCTCGGAGCTGCGAAAGGGAAAGGAGCGCTTGCGGCGCTGGCAACCAAACGAGAGGAGAACCCTAGCCTCTCACGATCGGACGGCTGGGATCGTTTCTTTGGATTAGACGGCCTGGATAAAGGCGCTGGATCTGACGGTCGAGGGAGGCGCGCTGGATCGGACGGACTGGATCAGATCTCTGGGATGAATGGCTGGGATCGACGCGCACGATCGGACGGCTTCGGTTTGATGAACTATTCAAGCGGATCAGACGGTCCATATTTTGCCACGTCAGCACCAGTTTATAAAGGATCGTATGGCGCACAAAATGCCACGTCAGCAGGGAAGATCAGTGGGCAAAATTCAAAATTTAAAAATAAATTTTGTGAATATTGCAAGCGTCCACACCATACTGTTGATACATGTTGGAAGTTACATGGGAGACCTAACAACAAAAAGGAGAGGGAGTCTTCAGTCTATCAGGTCTCTGCACAAAAAAGTGGTGGAGCATCTCAGCAGACCATAACCCAGGAACAATATGAACATATCGTGCAAGCTTTGAGCCAACTCAAGACTGGTGACACTAGTGCGGGATTCTCAGGTACTTTTCTCCATGAAAGGAATTCATTATCTATTGATGCATGGATTATCGATTCAGGCGCTAGTGACCACATAGTTTGCAATGAGTCTTTATTTTCCCATGTCCATCAAAACCCACAATCTCCTGTTACGGTACGTCTTCCAAATGGAAACATTACACATGTTACTAAAATCGGTACCGTACATCTTGGTCAAAATTTTGTTCTTAAAAATGTCCTGTACATTCCAGCTTTTGAGTTTAATCTCCTCTCTGTTGCAAAGGTATGTATGGACAATTCTTGTAAAGCCATATTCAATTCCAGAAATTGTGTCTTTCAGGACCTTTCGACTGGCAAAGTGATGGGCTTGGGTAATGAGGCACAAGGACTTTACTTTTGGGTCAATTCTCCAGGAGATTTAGAATTATTGAATAAAGGCATTTATTGTAATGCAATTAGTTATAATAAAAATCTCCTTTTGCATCAACGATTGGGTCACAGTGCTAAATTCCCTCACCCAAAATGTTCCATTTGTCCTCTCGCTAAACAAACTCGAGCATCTTTTCCAGTTAGTACATCTCGAGCCAAAGATTCTTTTTCATTACTTCATATGGACATCTGGGGTCCTTACCATACTTCCCATCGTGATGGATCTCGCTACTTCCTTACGATTGTTGATGATTACAGTCGTGCCACTTGGCTATATCTTATGCAATCAAAGAGTCAAACCTTTACTCATTTATCAAAATTCCTTTCCTTAATTAAGAATCAATTCGATAAATCTGTACATCGAATTCGTACAGATAATGGGCGAGAATTTTTTACTTCTGATTGCATAAACTTGTTGTCTACTCACGGGATACTCCATGAAAGTTCCTGTACTTATACTCCACAACAAAATGGAGTTGTTGAGAGAAAACACAGACATCTTTTAGAGGTAGCCCGTGCACTCAAATACCAAGCCTCAATCCCTGAAAATTTTTGGGGAGATTGTGTGGTCACAGCTGCCTATCTGATTAATCGCATGCCGAGTCGGATTCTTCATGGTAAAACTCCATTTGAGATGCTTTACAAGAAACAACCAGATAATGGCCATCTTAGAGTCTTTGGTTGTTTATGTTATGCAACAAATGTGGGTCATCGAGATAAAATGAGCCCCCGCGCAACACAATGCGTCTTTATGGGATACCCTTCTCTTCAAAAGGGATATCGTGTCATGGAGTTTTCTACAGCCACTTCTTTACCAGCGAGATGTTGTTTTCCATGAAGAAACATTTCCCTTCCAAGAAAAGTTGTTTTCATCCCAAGATACTTTGCCAGAAAACAATCATTTTCTTCTGTTTGATGAAGATTTATCATCAGCACCCGATTTTCTTATGGCGCATCCACCCTCTATGATACCTAGCTACACGCCAGCACCAGTGGAATTCCCACACCCAGAAACAGAATTACCAACTTCATCTGAGGAAGTTCCTTCATCTGTGGACTCTACGAAATGGCTGCCGACTTATCCGTGGCTCCCGCACATATAGCCGAGGCACCTCGTCGTTCGGAAGACAAAGTCGTCCACCTACGTGGACAAAGGACTATATATGTTCTCGCTGCAAACTCTTCGGTACACAATATCCTGTTTCATCCTATGTTTCCTTCAATCGGTTATCAGCAGAGCATATGTGTTGTATCAGTCGCATTTCAAAAGAGCATGAGCCATCTTCATTCACTGAGGCATCCAAAGATCTCAAGTGGCGGCATGCAATGGAGTCCGAGCTTGCTGCACTCATGGAGAATCATACTTGGGATGTAGTTCCCTTACCAATGCATCGAAAACCGATCGGCTGTAAATGGGTTTACAAAATCAAATTCAAATCAGACGGTTCCGTAGAACGATACAAGGCTCGGTTGGTAGCCAAAGGTTTTACTCAAAGAGAAGGTTTTGATTATCACGAGACATTCTCCCCAGTCGCCAAGGAAGTTACTTGTTCGGTCTTTCTTATCTCAAGCAGCAATACACAATTGGTCCTTACATCGATGGACGTCAACAATGCTTTTCTCCATGGTGATTTAGATGAAGAAATCTACATGGATCTTCCCCAAGGATTACGCGACGGGGGAGAATCGGGTATGTCGTCTTCGCAAATCCTTGTATGGATTAAAACAGCATCTAGGCAATGGTATGCCAAGTTTACTGCTGCACTAACCAATGCAGGTTTTCAGCATTCCAAACATGATTATGCTTTATTTACACGAAATGTGGGAAAATCATCGATCTATTTGCTGATATATGTGGATGACATATTGGTTATGGGAAACAATGATTCTCATGTGGCAAAATTCAAGGAATATTTACACTCCACTTTTCACATTAAAGATTTGGGACCTCCCAAATACTTTCTTGGCATTGAAATTGCCGGAGATCGACAAAGGAATTTCTCTTAGTCAAAGGAAATTTGTCTTGGAAATCGTTTCTCGAAGCGAGGTTATCAGGCTGCAAGCCAGCAGTAATACCTATTGAACAGAATGTCAAATTGACGACACATGAGTATGATCTTGATTCTCCTTCATCAAACAAGGACCCATTGCTTAAGGATCCGTCAGGGTATCAGCGACTTGTTGGAAAGTTGATATATCTTACCATGACAAGACCTGATATATGTTATGCGGTACAGATACTCAGTCAATTCATGCATATGCCAAAAGAATCACACATGAATGCAGCTTTGAAAGTTGTAAGATACTTGAAGGGATGCCCGGACTCGGTATATTTCTATCTCGTGAATGTGATATGGGGATGACAGCATTTTGTGACACCGATTACGCCACTTGTCCGATGACTAGGCGATCTCGTCACCGGCTTTTGTATCAAATTGGGAAAGTCGCTAATTTCGTGGAAGACCAAGAAGCGGTCTACCGTATCATTGTCATCAGGCGAGTCGAATATCGAGCCATGGCAAAAACCACACGTGAGATAATCTGGATACGAGGACTTCTTTCGCATTAGTACAAGTCGTGGACCAAGCAAATTGTTCTCGTGATAATGATGCTGCACTTAAGTTAGCAGCGAATCCAGTTTTTCATGAGAGAACGAAGCACATAGAAGTCGACTATTTCACTCGCGACAAAATCAAAGAAGGAGTTCTCGTGACAAAAGGTATCGGAACAAAGAGATCAACTGCGAGACATTTTCACTAAGCCACTATGCCAAAGACAACACAAGTTTCTATTGAGCAAGCTAGGTGTCCTCGACATATATAGGCCACCAGCTTGAGGGGGAGTGTTGGAAGATCTTAGTGTAGATGCTGATTATAATTGATTCTAGTATATCTTTGATTTATTTACAAATAGGAAATTCTGATTATTGTATATTGTCTTTCCTAGTTTATTTTTCCTCTTTACATTATAAACGTACATTGTACTGACATACAGAAATATACAGAGAAAACATTTTTCCATATTTCTTTCTCTCTTCCTCTTTTCTGTCAGGCGAGTTCACCAGGTCCCATGAGATCTGTTCGCTTTTTATCACCGAGTGCGTATGGACCTGTTTCTTCGATATATTCAAGTTGTACATTTCTCGGTTGGTTGCAGACTGGTCCAACGAAGGCCCAAAGAAAAAAGTTGTTTTTTTCTATCTGGGCTCTTATCTCATCAAAAAGCCCTTTTTCATGGAATATTCAGATTTTTTTTCTTTAGGATCCTCGTGTTAGGTATTTTCAACTCTTTTTTTAACCATTGGAGGTTCGCCCCAGTGGCCACTCTTCCAACTTGGAAGGGGGAGGTGGGGGGTTCAAATCCCGACCTTCTCAGGGGGAATTAGGATGGGGACGATTTCATTTCAGGAGTGGGTTTCAACTCCCACACCCTGCAAGGAGACAGGGCAAAAGTCTGATAATGAATGTTAGAGTAGGACCGACCAAAAAAAAAAAAAACTCTTTATTTGTGTTGATAATTAAATACTCTACCTTTCCCGATTTGTGAATTTCGCGTGATTCGTCCGATCGATTTCTGTTTTAGCTATATTAAAACCCCGGCATGGCACCGTAAAAATTGGAAAACTGGAGAAATCATCTTATATTATAACCCACCACTTGACATAAGGAGAAATACAGTAGGAAAAAAGGTAGTCACATAGCCGACCGCCGAGTACTACGACAAAGTCCTGCAACCATCGACCTCGGGGAGAGTAGTGATGTCCTAGAGGTGATTATTACAAAACTCGTCGGTATCCACTCCCGAACTTTCACCGCCAGTGGCTGAGTCGACCGAAGGAGTCGAGAGATCGTGGCAATCAACACCATTGCCCAAGTTCTTCAAGAAAGCAAAACGTCGAGCACCAATCTCGTTATTGTTCCAACCTTCAGAATCACGACCAGCTCGAACTCCAGAATCATCACCAGCACCAGCATTAACCCATGGGTTGTTCTCCTATTCCATCCACTTGTTACCCAGAAAGTACCGACAATCGGAGCACGTGCAGTTGGAATTCACTCCCGAACTTTCACCACCGGCAGCCAAGTCGCTGCAGTCATCTGCACATTGCCCGAAGACATTCTTATAAAATTCAGGATCAGAAGCTTTCAAATCGTCTAACTTTGCATGCAACCTGTTGTCCCTCGAACCTTCAGGATCACGACCAGCTCCAAATCTGGACTCATCAGCAGCACCGGTGTTAACTGATGAGTTGTTCTCCATACCCATCCACTTCTTGCGCAGACAGTTGATGACAAGCTTGCACATCATGATCAAGAAGGCGCAGTCCTCCTTTGTCGTGCAAGAATGACACTCTTTCACCGCCCAGTCCAGCCACTCGTTTGAACACTCTGGCAGCTTCAAGCTGTCGTTGCGATGGAGGTACTTGGAGAATACCTCTTCGTCTGCGCCGAACCACTGGAGATTGCCACTGGTGGAGATAACAATGTGGGCGACGTGAGCGCCGGTGAGTTTGTGGAGGTCCGTGGCTTTTTTAACGAGGCCTTTGCGCCTCTTACAGAGCGACTGGGAGCGATACTTTCGGTTTTCGATCTTTGCGATTTCTGTCCGCCGGCGCGGGGCCATTGACAATGGAGCAGTGGGCGAATGATTTTTACTTGGAGAGAGAGAGACTGCTGGGGCAGGGGAGGGGGCGGGGGAGGGGGCGGGGGCGTTTCTTGGTTTTCTTGGAGTGAGGGAGGGTGATGCATGTCCATGCATGGTTCTCGAGTTTCTGAGAGAGAGAGAGGGAGAGAGAGTGGGACAGAGTGGGACAGAGAGTGTGTAATCGTTCAAAACTTTAGGATAACGACCAGCAACGGCATTAACCGATCGGTTGCTCTCCAAACCCATCCACTTCTTGCTTAGAAAGTTGAGAACAACCTGGTACTTCATGATCGAGGAGGCGCCGTCCTCCTTTGTCTTGCAAGAATCACACCCTTTCTCCGCCCACTCCAGCCACTCTTTTGGACACATTGGCAGCTTCACGTTGTCCTTCCGACGGAGGTACTCGGAGAATACCTCTTCGATGGAGGGTGCGCCGTACCAGAGGAGAACCCCACTGGTGGAGATAATGACGAGGGCAACGTGAGCGCCGGTGAGTATGTGGAGTTCCGTGGCTTTTTTAAAAAGGCCACCGCGCCTCTTACAGAGCGACTGGGCGCGATCCCTCCGGTTTTCGATCCATTCAATTTCTGTCCGCCGGGACCGGACCGTTGACAATGGAGCAGTTGGCGAATGTTTTTTACTTGGAGAGAGAGAGACTGCTGGGGCGGGGGCGGGGGCGGGGGCGTTTCTTGGTTTTCTTGGAGTGAGGGAAGGTGATGCATGTCCATGCATGGTCCTTGAGTTTCTGAGAGAGAGAGAGAGTGAAGGGGTTGGAAACAATAAAAAGAAAGATGGTGCAGCTTTGCGATGCTCATTCCTCTCGAGGATGGGGTGGCTATTTATAGCGAAGAGGAGGGCAACACGAGCGCTGCTTATGCCGATTATGAAAGAATTGAAAGAATGCAGTGTCACAGTTGTCTGTGCCGCGGTTTTCCACAACCAGACTTTTTTCTCATAAGTTTAGTTAAAGATTTCTGGCGCTACTGCCCTTTTTCTTTGCGTTTATGCCACTGCAGTCGGAAATTCACTGGCTGTTAAACGTGAAGCGGAAGGAGATATTAAGACAATCTATTAAATCAAAATATGATGCATTCCAAATGTAAAAATATCATCCTATTTTGAGGAAAAGTCTGTCAAGTTAGAGAATTAATCCACATTGGTCAAGATCGGTGCCGGTGGTAATTCAGGAGTGAGACATCAAAGGACCAATGTGGGTCAATCGAAACATTTATTAATGACTTTTATGACCGGCGGGCTGTCGTCCCTTTTCCTATATAAGAAGATGTCAACTGGATCCTTTCCTCCTCAGGCTGGGGGCCTCTCGTCTTTTTCTCGTGTACTGCCGGTGCTCTTAGTCATGGGGATCTGGGAGTGGGTCTAAAAAAGAGACAGAGAGAGAGAGAGAGAGAGAGAGAGAGAGAGAGGAATATAGTCATGGGGATCTGGGAGTGGGTCTAAGAGAGAGAGGAGAGAGGGGAATATAGTCATGGGAATCTGGGAGTGGATCTAAGAGAGAGACAGAGAGAGAGGATTATTCCCCGTCATAATCCCATTGGTATTGTTGACTCATTCCAAGACCAACCTTGCAACAACCTCATGGACGGTTGCAAAAAGGAAAAAGGCAAAGGTTTCCTGCTTAGGAAGATCCACCATCAATCATTTTTTTTCTCCGGAAGTGATTACAACCTCAAATGCTTTTATGCATTTGGGAATTTAAAATTATTTTTTTTGTATTTTGTAGTATTCGGATATTACTAATTACCATCATTTTTGGAGGTAAATTTGTAAGTGAATGAAATCATTCTTTCTAAGTGCTGGTTAAGAGGTGCTGGAGTTGGAGTTAAAAGAACGACTACTTAAAAGGTGTTGGTAATGGAATCTCGGAAAGGCTAGTTAAAGGGTAACGAAATTTTCAAACGCTACGAATTCGACTTCAATATCACTTTTATGCATTTGTGGAACTATTTTCCTTTTTTGTAATTTCTAGTTTTCAAGTGTTACTAATTACGATCATCCAATCTTGAGGAAATTTTATTGAGCTAGAAAATCAGTTTGAAACGAATGGTGAAGTTCTTAAAATACCATTCGTTGTTAGTGGAAAGCCAATGCAAAAAGGAAAAAGGCAAAGGTTTCCTGCTTAGGAAGATCCACCATCAATCATTTTTCCTCCGGAAGTGATTACAACCTCAAATGCTTTAATGCATTTGGGATTTTTTTTTTTTGGGGTATTTTGTTGTATTCGGGTATTACTAATTGTTGGGAGCAATTTACAACACTAATTACTATCATTTTTGGAGGAAAATTTGTAAGTGAATGAAATCCTTCTTTCTAAGTGCTGGTTAAGAGGTGCCGGAGTTGGAGTTAAAAGAACGACTAGTTAAAAGGTACTGATAATGGATTATTAAGTTCTCCATCAATAAATCTTGAAACAAAGGCCCAAGGGTCCATCTTCTGTCACGACGGAGGAAGATGTCAAGTCCTTGATCATGAAGTAGGAGGCCATTTGTGATTGCGTGTGCAAGAAATTAGAGAATATTCCACCGGTAATGGTCGGTGTTGGTCACATTTCTAGCATTTGACACCGAAAGCTTTGGGAAAATTCGAACTTTTCATCCTTTCAACTCGACCCATGTAGAACACCAAATTAGGTGCCCGAACTTTTTGTTCGTGTTAATTAAATACTCTATCTTTCATGATTTGTTTTACCATTAACACCTAATATGGCAACTAAAAGGAAAAAGGATAGCTTTAAATTATTAAATTCAATTTAACACAAGATTAGAGGGAAATAATGACGAGGAAAAATTATAGTGACATGTTAGGAGGAGAGAGAGCATGGTTATGGAGAGAGAGCAAAAGAGAGATTTTATGGACCATCATTGTAAAGTCATCCCAACCTCGCAAAAGAGAGAGTTTATGGACCATTTATCATTGTAAAATCATCCCAACCTTGCAAAAGCAAGGGTTTCCTGCTTAGGATGGTCTTCCATCAATCACTTTTTCTCCGGAAGTGATAACATCAAACGCCTTTATGCATTTGGGAATTTTAATTTATTTTTTTGTATTTTCTAGTATTCGGGTATTACTAGTTACTATCATTTTTGGAGGAAAATTTGTAAGTGAACGAAATCATTCTTTCTAAGTGCTGGTTAGGAGGTGCTGGAGTTGGAGTTAAAAGAACGACTAGTTTTAAGGTGCTGGGAATGGAATCTCGGAAGGGCAAGCTAAAGGGTAATGAAAATTTTCGAACGCTACAAATTTGACTTCAAAGCGGCTTTTACGCATTTTGGGATTTTTTTTTTTCTAGTTTTCAGGTTTTACTAATTACAATCATCCAATTTAGAGGAAATTTTATTGAGCTAGAAACTCAGTTTGAAACGAATAGTGAACTTCTTAGAACATCACACGTCGTTAGTGGAAAGCAAAAGGGAAAATTCCCAAGCGATATTTAATTATTTCATTGGCCGGTGTTTAGTCGCAGGATAACGAAAATTTCGGGGTAATTTCTATTTTTTTCGTTTGTTCGAACGGATTTGGTGGGGGTTTAAAGCATCATGATTGCGCTTAGTAATATTAAAAATGACGGAAAAGTTTGTCCCCCCATGCGCGATGCCTTCCCTCCTCGTCATTGGTTGTCCCACACTGTCGCATCCTTTTCATTTCGTTTATTCCACTGTAGTCATAAATTCACAAGTTGTTAAGTATGAAGCTGATGGAGATATTGAGACAAACTTTTAAATCAAAATATGATGTATTCCAAATGTAAAATATCATCCAATTTGGAGGAAAAATTGTCGAGCTAGAGAATTAATCTACATTGATCAAGTTCAGTGTTGATGGTAATTCTGGAGTTAGATGTTGAAAATTTCAGGACAATTCTGGTTTTCCGTCCTTTCAACTTGACCTATGTAGATCATCAAATTAGGCACTTAAACTTTTCACCCATATTAATAAAATACTCTCGTCTTTCTCAATGAGTGGAACCGGTGATTTCCCCAATCAATTAGTTTTGCCATTAGCACCCAACATGACAGCTAAAAGTAAAGAAATCGTTTTAAATTACAAAATTCAATCAAATATGAGATAAGAAGACGCAAAAAAAAAAAAAAATGGTAGCGTGTTAGGAAGAGAGGAAGAGAGAGAGAGTAGCTATCGGCCACCATATTCCGACTCATCACAATACCATCTTACCATCATCATAGAAACTGAGCATGGCATTCGAGCCAATACGATGAAGAATCAATGTGAGTTAATTAATCGAAACATGCTACAACAACGGTTACTAACTCGTACCATGGAAAAATAGAATACAAGCAAAGGCCAATGGGAAATGCTCAATGAAAGACTCGGGCTCTCGTTACATTTCCTATATAGTAAGATAATTTAGGATCTTTGGTGGTTTTTGCTCTTTTATATTTTAATCTTTTTCACCCGAGGTGCGATACCAAAGCTAGACACTCGCCGAGCGTTATGCGTGCAGCACGTGAGCAAGCTGGACAGCTGACGGTGCCCTTCATAGACCTACAAAAGCTTATCCATCCTTGAGACATGAAGACCCATGAGGATCAACTCAGGATGCATAGATCGGACAGAAGGCGTTCAGCACATGATCACAAAAAAAAAAAAAAAAAAAAAAGACGGCATGCATTCCGAGCCAGCGACATCGATTACCAAAACGTGCGATGGAAAATGAAGACAAACGAAGAACAAAAGGAGACTACATCAAAAGATAGACGGGGTAGCCACACGATAAAGGGTCCATAATTATTCCTCCTGCTTTGGGCACGCACACTCCATCGAACGCACGAGGTTCCATGGGACAGCAAAGAGGAAATATTGAATTCTCAACGGAGAAGGAGTGACTGTCAAATCCAACGGAGTTCTGTGTTTGTGTGCGTGAACGCGGGGTGAAGATGAGAGGGAATTAAGAGCGTCTTACGTCCCTTTTTCCTCCCCCATGTGACGCCGTTCGATAGTCTCTTTTTACTTTCCTTCGTGCCTTGACCGAGCCTCCACCGGACCTTTTCCTTTTGTTTCTATCTTCTTCTCCGATTGGCGCTCGTTTCGTTTCCTGTTGGGGAAATCCCTCGTCTTCATTTCCTTTCTCTCAATCTCTCTTTTCTCGCCTTCGATGGCCCGCCACCTTCCTTTGGTCCCATCGCCTAATAATCTTGACACAACGGAGGGATGATCAATCGATTCCCTTGCCCTGAAAATTTCGCTATGTACAAAAATTTCCAAGCGAAGTAATTTTCTCTATGGTTTTCTGAAATTTATGTGATATTTTAAATTTTGACGGTAGTAAGGGCACCTATATAATAGCCCAATTTGCTAAATTTATGTAGAATGTGTCGGTCTCCATGGGCCGCCTCTAACAGTCCTCCTTTTTCTTTTTTTTGATCAACAGAAAATTGTATTCATTACTCAAAAGAATGCAGAAGTACATAATTTTCATGACAAAGCAAATCGAAATAGAGCATGAATACTGAAAAGTAAAGCCAAATCCAAAAACAGAGGATTGATGGAGCAATTGCAAAGTTAAGCACAAACTCATTCCACATGAACAAATCTGTCAAACAAACTCGGCGGCTTATCACTGGATCTCTCAAACACTCTCTGACAGTCTTCTTTTCTCCAAAACATTCTCTGTTTCGTTTCCTTGTTTGGGAAAATTCTCCAAAAATCATCTTTTGTTTTTTCCCCTTCCTTTCCACCGGTAGATTGTTTCACCCCTAACAAGTTATAATTTAATTTCTTAATGGATAAGTGTCTCATGTAAAATAATTATTATAGTCGCCATATTTGATTAAAGGAATAAAATTTTTAAAAATAAAATACGCTCTATATATAAATAGAGATAAATGCACCATAAGTTCCGAAACTTGGCGATCTTGGTGATTTGTTGGCATGTGGCTTGAACTGACCATATTCATCACCTAATAATCTTAACAGAACCAAGGGATGATCAATTGATTCCTTTACCTAGTGTTCTCGTCCGAGATCATTGGAAGGGCACATTTGGTAAGGAAATAGGGAACAAATTGAGATCGTTGGAACGGAACACACGGTAAGGATTTGATCTTCCTTCGGTTGTGTTTATTTTGTAATTTCGAACGCCACAAAGTGCAACTCCAAAGTTGCTTTTATGCATTTCAATACCTTTTTGTTTTTGTATTTCTTAATATTCAAGCGTTACTATCCTTTTCCTTTCATCTTTGACACTATAATTGAGAAAATTACCAAAAAAATCATAAATTTAATGTACTTTTGTCATTTCAGTCATACACCTTTTAATTGTGTCAATCAAATTCTAAATTTTTTATATTGATAACTCAAGTGGCACAACTAAATATATCACATATATGCCGCATCTCAAGGGTAATCATCCAATTTGGAGGAAAATTTGTTGAGCCAGTTAATTAACCTAAAACGGAGACAAAACTTCTTAAAATATCACGAGTTGTTAGTGGAAAGATAAAGGGCCAAATTCCCACGTTTTGAGCAAGGTTTAATTATTTTATTAGCCAAAGAAAATTGACCATTTTCTTTACCATCACAACAAAAGCTTCAACTTTCATTTCTTATCGTGAAAAGGAGATGGAAAATATTTTTTGCCCATTATTTCTTCCCCTGTTATTCAGCCCCTTTGCTCTGTTGTGAGCCAAACTTGGCATGACGTTATTTCGCTTAAGTCACATGAACACTATGTTAACACAATTTGTTTTCTGGCGTCCATGTAAGCATAATTTTAACGATATTTCTAGACAAAATTTTGATAGAGAGAAAATATGTCATATAAAGAAAAGTTTAATGTAAATGTTTTTGGAGGTCTTTGCGCTTCTATCTTTCAATCTTTTTCGCCCGAGGTGCGCTACCAAATCTAGACACTCGCCTCGCCAGCGTTCTCTGCGCAGCCCGTGAGCAACCTGGGCGGCCGACGTTGGTGCCTTTCATAGACCTACAAAAGATGCTAAAAAAGGCTTCATCCACTTAGGGACCCATGAGGACCGACTCGGGATGCATCAGGCGGACCAAACGTGGGTGAATTCCTACCGATGATTACCAAAACGTGACAGCAAAGGGTAACTCAAAGCGTCTTACGTCCCTCTTTCCCCTCCCCCATGTGAAGCCGTTTGACAATCTCTCCTCTTTCCTTCGTGCCTTGGCCAAGCCTCCACCGGACCTTTTGCTTTTGTTTTCCTGATCTCCGAATGGCTCTCGTTTCGTTTCCTGCTCGGGAAATCCCTCCTTTTTAATTTTCTTTCTCCCAATCTCTTCTTTCTCGCCTTTGATGATGGCCTGCCACCCTCCCCTGGCCAACCGAGGGATACTTTTTCCCTGGCCGGCCACAATGAAAAAAGTAAATAAATATTAAAAAGAAAAATTTTAAACAAAATTGTAAAAAATTGTAAAGGGAAGTAATTGATCATCTCCAGGTTGTGTTCATTTTGGCAATTTCGAACGCCGCATGTACAATTTGGAAGTCGATTTTACACATTTCGGGACCTTTTTGTTTTTGTATGTTCTTAATATTTAGGTGTTACTATCCTTTTCTTTTCTTTTCAATTTGTCTAGACCACTGTAGGCATAAATTTCCATTCTACATCCACTAGGCATTAAAGACAAAGCTGAAGGAGACATTTAGACGGACTTAATATACTACAAATATGTGTCTGGTCTGGATGAAGGGGTTGCAGCCTTAGCCAGCACTAGGCAAGGCCAGCCCTCACGAAATCTAAGTGAGGATCGCATCCAGCAAGGGCATGGGCAAGAGCTGCGAGCCTCGCTCAATGTGGATTAAATTCTCTACCTTTCAGCATGACCTATGTAGATCAACAAATTAGGCATTCAAACTTTTTATTTTTGCTTATCTTATATTCTACCATTCATGATTTGTTTTACCATTAACACCTGATATGGCGATTATAAGTAAAGAAATTTCTTTAATACAATTCAAATTACCATAAGATAAGCGAAAATGAGAAGGAAAAAATATAGTGGCATGTCAGGAGGCCAGGAGGAGAGAAAACGTAGTTATCAATTGTCTTATTCCATTAATAACCCAAGCCATGATGCCTGTCATCATCGCCGAGCTTGGTGGATTCCATCAAGAGGTTAAACAACGGAAGCTTGTCGCAAGACTTTGAATCGAGATTTTTTAAAAGAATGTCAGCCTGTTTTCCTATGCTACTTATATGAGATTTTTTTTACTCTATTAAAAAAAATTGAATATGGAACTTTATATAAAATATAAGGAAAAAGCCACCAAAAACCCCAAACTTTGCCCAAAGTGATAAATTTACCCCAAACTTCTTTTTGCGACATAAAAAAGCCTAAACTTTGCTAACCGCAACACATTTACCCTAAACTTTTTTTTTCGTGACACAAAAAACCCTAACCTTCTATCCGTGTGACACATTTACCTAAATTATAGGGCATTTTCGTCTTTTACTTTTTAAATCTTTTTCTTTTTTTTTTCCTTCTTCTCTCTTCCATTCACTGGCCATGGCGAAGGGAAGCCGAACTCAGGCGAGGGCAGCCCTCGCCGGCGTCAGGCGAGGGCGACCCTCGGCTAGGTCGGGCAAGGGCCTCCCTTGCCAGATCTAGCGAGGGTCGCCCTTGCTCGACACCGGCAAGGGCAACCCTAGCCAGCCCAGGCGAGGGCCGCCCGTTGACGTAGCCGGCGTCGGGCGAGGGCTACCCTTGCCGGATCTGGCCTAGATGAGGGCCGCCCTCGCCTGAGTATGGCTTCCCTCCGCCATGGTCGACAGAGGGAAGAGAGAAGAAGAAAAAAGGGAAAAAAAAAAAGAAAAAAAAAAGGAAAAAATAAGACGAAAATGCCATTGGTCATAGAGTTTGGGGTTATCAAAGTTTGGGGTTTTTCATCTCACAAAAAAAAAATGGATAAATTTGTCACTTTGGGCAAAGTTTAGGGTTTTTGATGGCTTTTTTCCTAAAATATATGACCAACGATATTGTAATTTCTTAAGGGTCAATTTTTCGAGTAATATGGTGATGAGAGTTGCAACATTGACTTAAAAGGGGTCAAAGTTCTTGAGTATAAAAGACACTCTAAATAATATTATAATACCCGTTTAATTTTTTTTTCTCAAGTTATAGGATATAACAATGCATAATTCTATACTTTTACCATTATTATGGTTCAATGTACTACACTAGGTATCCTCTCGTAAAATTATATGTAGACAAAATCACCTAAATTTCTAAATAGTCATTTTACACTAAACAGTCATATATCTAGGTTATAAGTTACATTTTCCTCCAATCACAACTAATGATCGTTGGAGGACGCTTTTTGTGAGATTTTGTAGGACCATCGACGACTGTTCTAAAAGCTTGAGTTGTTAGATGAATGTATAATTTAATATTTAAATATTCTAGCACTCCCCTCATATTTAGTGTGATCTTTTTGCTTAGTATTAATTGTTAGAGAATATCATTATAGATATTATTAGATACTAGAGATATTGTTTAATATTTTGTGATTTTCTAATATAGCTAATTTCCTTTCCTTGTATATTGTTCAGATATAAATACCCTTCTCTAAAAGCCAATTGAGTAAAAATGTAATCTTTACTGATTCTCTCTCCCTCTCTCTTGAAAATCCTAGAATATTTACACTTCCTCTCATCACTTTTGTGATCAATGGATAGTAAGTTATAAACATTGTCTACGTGCAAAATTTCCAAATTAAAAATAAGTAACGTCCATGATTATACACCACTAATCATACTGATGGTTTATGACCCAACAAAAAAAAAAAAAAATACTGCTGGTTGGAGGGATCTTCGAAAAACATGGTCTGATAATTACTGTTATCAATCAGTCTCATTTAGCAAAACATTATCAAAGATTATCACATATGCGTAATTCGCTAGCATTTTAACATTTTCAGCATAATACGATTTGGTAAAGACCACATTATGGTTCTTTGTAGGACCCATTACAAAATCTGAATCCTGTGTTTCAAACCCAATAGAAATTTGACATATAGATGAATAATAATCATCTGTAAGCGAAGGTAAACATTATTTTTTTCTATAAAAAAATGTGTGAATATAGCTTTTCTGAGAATGGTTATATGTTTATAGTAAACATACCAATGTAAATAACTTGCTATGCCTTGGGAAGAACTTCCAAGAAATATGATAGTTGCAGGAGAAGCTCATTATTAGATAAATATTCTTTGCATATCCTTATACAACCTGCACCATTGGCCATTTTGATAGATACTTTCACATCAAAGTGCCCTGCTCGCAGAGTGAGCAACAATGACTACTAGGCTCATACTTCCCAGTGCAGAATCAACGAAGGATCTCCAAATGTATTTCAGGCCTTGCATGCAGCAAACATATACCAGCAACATCTAAGAGCTATTGTGAACCTTGAATTGTGCAAAGATTCTCTAATTGTGTACGCCAGTAAAGCTCCCGCCATAGAAGTCATGGTGCACATGCCTTTTCGCATGAATTAAAGAGCTCATCATCCATTGTTATGTCATCTCTTTCAGCATTCGACAAATTCTCTGGAGCCGTTTCTGCTATAAAAGTTTTCAGCAACGCCTTGGAGGCAATCACCTTGACACCCCCTTCATAAAAATGAAGAAGCGGAACGGGAAAAAAAAAATTAGTCATCCATGCCGAAATCAACACATGAAGCCGAAGATTTAAAACCGCCCTTTCCTGAGTCGGGCCCATGTGAGAGCTGCAACTGCAGCTCCTCCGAAATGAGCCGATCCCAATATCTCACTGTCTCCCTGAACCAACCAAAAATACAGGATTACAACTCCAGACTTGTTGGTCCAAAAAAGTTATACAAGTTTACAGGCACTTCGTACTCGACAAATTCAGAAAATTTCCTCAGATGGCAGAGGACAGTTTCTGACGCTCATGCATAATACAGTCTCTCTTTTTCTTTGACAAAAAAACCAAAACTTTGTTGGTAACTTGATAAGTTACAGAACCATAATTTGTGATCTATATTATTCACGAGTTGCAAGCTATTCTAAATTCAGAATCAGTATGCTCATGCTGCCATACTAGCAAGACTGCTCATTCCTGACCATTGCCAAGGGCATCTCTTTACAAACTATTCTGAGTTCTAAATTAGGAGAATGTATATTGGTGATATACCGCGTTATTGATGATGCGGTGTCACACGGACTCACATATCTTAATGTTCACAATTGTTAAGTGATACGAAGAGATCAGCACACTTGATATCATCGTTGCAGGAGATACTTCTTTATAATATTTGATGGAACCATGCTTTACACTAGTTATCCTATATACATCAATCTTGATGACACTACAACATATCAATCGTTCATCAACTGATGGAAGCGTTGATCATCATAGAAAGAGAGAGGTAATTCAGTGAAAAAACTAGCTGATCCTATAGAAAGTAAAAAATAAAAAATAAAGATAAGAAAAGAGTCGATGCATACCTGGATTATCCTCAACACATCTTTGCCGACCAGAAAAATTCCCTAACAAGTAATTAATATTTGATTCAGAGAGATATTGAAACTAACCCTCCGTATAAACAACATTTATCAAAACCACGGAAGAATTACCAGTAAGGTGGCAGGAACTGGAATGATAAAGTCGAAGTAGAGTGTGGCTTTTGGAAAGAGAAATATATCAAGCAGCATGATAGCATTGACAGCTCCACTAGCCCCCTAAAAGGATTTGACAAGTCAGATAAAACTCAAGTATTCAACAACATGCCAGTTGAATTACAGAAAAGTTGCAGGTTTAGAGGCTCCCTAAACTGAGCCCAGGATCTTCCGGAAAATAATATCACACACTTGCGGCACCAAGAAGTATGCACTTCGATGATGTCTACAAGCATTATTTTGGATTATAGATAATGCATCTCAACATGATGTGTGAAATATAAGAAGGGAAACCGACACAAATGGTCTCTAAACTTTGACTCAATGTGCAATGTGGTATGAACTTTCAATTTGTTCAATATGATCCTTGAAATTTAGTGCAATGTTCAATGTGGTCCCTGAACTTTTAATTTGTTCAATGTAGTCTCTAAACTTTTGTTAGATATTCAAACTAGTCCCTAGACTCTATAAAAATGTTCCATGTTGTCGTTCCATTAATTTAAGTTTAGAGACCACATTGAATATTTTCATATAGTCCAGGGACTAATTTGAACATGTACCAAAAATTCAGGGATCACATTGAACAAATTAAAGTTCAGAGATACACATTAAATAAATTGAAAGTTCAGGGACCACTTTGGACATTGGGCTACAATTCAAAGACCATTTGTGTCATTATCCCATGTAAGAAGCGTTATTTCATGTTTTGGGACTGGAAACTGCAATCACCTATCTCAGAGTAAAGCACAACTTTTCTAGACCTATTCACATTGTCAACATACTCACATTCAAAGACTTCGAATAAACTTAAAGTGGACGGAAGATGACTGGTGGATTTACATAAATTACTGTCAAACTCTATATTTAGTTGCTCTATTTACACATACCAATCCTGGCATTCTTGAAGGGTCTATGCTGAACATTCCTTGACCCTGCAAAGTTTGAGGTAATCAAAATTTGCATTAACTACAAGTCCACAAAATAATTCTGCACATATTTCCATAAATTCAGTTTACCTTTGACTGTGAATGCATGAAAGCATGGTGCGCCAAATAGAATATTGAACCACCAAAAGCCCCAACCAGATACAATTTTAACAAGAACTCTGGTCCAAAATTTCTCCCAATGTAACCATACAACCATTTGAAAGGCACATAATTAATCAGAGAAAAATAAAAGCACGAGATATTATCCGTCAAATAGAAAAATCAAACAACAAAAGTAAGGTATCTACTTATGCTGAGACACAAGAACACATACGGTACAATTCTACCTAACATATTTCAAATAAAAAAGGTCCCCATCGATCGTAACCATAAACAGAAGAGAAAGAAATCTCTATGTGCCTCTCTCCCTCCCTCCCTCCCTCCCTCCCTCCCTCCAGAAAACTTGCCATCCTTCCATGAAAATTGCATAAAAGTTACAGTCTTTCTATCTTGAAAGCTTCAGTATCTAGATTAACATGAGCATTGTATAGTCAGAAAAAATGAAAACTTTTAGGGGAAAAAGACATCTTATCTGAAAGGAAATAAGAAGATGAAATGGTGTTAAGTCATACATTGTACCCGAAAAAGTAAAGTCCAATCATGTTGTAGATTAAATGCTCCATAGTCATATGGCTGAAAGCAGAAGTTATCAGTGTGTGCAGACGACTGCTGAATTCTAATAACTCTTTTCATAAGTCTTGGAGTCATGCCACTTTTGACTCCTCCTTAGTATTGGACTCGTGCGATCTCATGACAAATTTTGCATTCTTTTAACTCTTCTCTTAATTATAATTTTGATGCACAAGAACAGTCACTTGCCTCGTGCTCTTTGATAATCACAAATCATCAAATTCATGGCCAGATTCATCAAAACACAATCTTTCCACACACCTGGGGAGATGACATTGACCAAATTGATAAGACCTATTTAGGGTAAAATACTAAGGGTAAATACCCTAAAAAATCCCAAACTAGTACACATACGATAAATTTACCTCAAACTAATTTTTTAACCACCAAAAATCCCAAACTGCTACACATTTGATAAATTTACTCCAAACTAGTACATTTTTTATAAATTTACTAGTACATTTGTGATAAATTTACCTTTTATTAGTTTTCGTTAAATTTTACTGTGAAATTGCTAAATTAGATTACATATAACAGTTTATTGGTGCACCAATTTGGGATTTTAGTCTCCATTTGTCATAGTTGTACAATTTTTTTTTTGTTTTTGTTTTTTATGGTATTAATCCAACTTAACGGAGAGTATATTTGTTACAAATATACCAGTTTAGAGTTTTTGGCAATCGAACAAATTGGTTTGGGGTAAATTTGTCATAAGTGTACCGATTTTGAGTTTTTGGTGATCATTTGAGGTAAATTTATCACATGTGTACCGGTTTTGGGTTTTTTGTGGTCAAAAAATTAATTTGGGATAAATTTGTCATTTCAAGATATTAACCCATGGCTAAACAACTTTTGCAATGCATTTCAACGTCTTTTCTTCTTCTTTTGTATTTTCTACAACTCAGGTTTTACTATCCTTTTTCTTTCTTTAACTTTCGTTTATGCCACTCTAGTCATGAATTTCCGTTGTTTTAAATTCACTAGGTTTCATGCATAAAGCTAAAGGAGATATTAGGACAACCTAATATATCACAAATACGATCCATTTTAAGAGTAAAGTATCATCCGATTTGGAGGAAAATCCGTTGAGCTAGAAAATTAATCTACATCAGTCAAGGTTGGTGCTAGTGGTAGTTCTGGAGTTGGACGTCGAAAATTATGCAATTCTAGTTTTTCGTCTTTTTCAACTTGACTTATGCACTACGAGGTTGAATTGGGAACTTTTTACCCATATGTTAATTAAATACTCTCCCTTTCCATGATACTTGGAATCTATAATATGCCCAATCAATTCCTTCTTCTAGTAACACCCGATGCGGGTAGCTTAAAGTAAAGAGATCACTTTAAGATATAAAATTTAATCTAATGTAAGATAAGAAGAAAAAGAAAATATAGTAGCAAGCTAGGGGAGGGGGAGGGGGAGAGAGAGAGAGACTATCCACCGTCATAATCCCATTGATATTGTCGACTCATTCCAAGACCAACCTTGCAACAAACTAATGGACGATTGCAAAAAGAAAAAGAGCGAAGGTTTCCTGATTAGGAAGAGCTTCCATCAGTCACTTTTTCTCCGGAAGTGATTACAACATCAAATGCTTTTATGCATTTGGGAATTTTATTTTATTTTTTTATATTTTCTGGTATTTGGGTATTACGAATTACTATCATTTTTGGAGGAAAATTTGTTGAGCTAGACAATCAGTCTGAAACGAATAGTGAACTTTTTAATACCATGCGTTGTCAATGGAAAGCCATAGAGAAAATTCCCAAGTGAGGTTTAATTATCTCATTAGCCAAACAAAAATGAGGAGTAGTAAGTTCACCAATAAATCTTGAAACAGAGGCCCAAGGGTCCATCTTCCATCTTGCTTCGCGACAGAGGAGGACGTCAAGTCCTTGATCGTGAAGTATGACGCCATTCGCGATTGTGTGCCCAAGAACTTAGAGAATATTCCATTGGTCATGGTCAGTGTTGGTCGCCTTTCTATCGTTTGACGTCAAAAACTTTGCAGCAATTCCAATTTTATCTAATTTTTTTGGTATTTTCTAGTATTAAGGTATTACTAATTACTATCATTTTTGGAGGAAAATTCATTGAGCTAGAAAATTAGTCCAAAACGAATAGTGAACTTCTTAAAATATCATGCATTGTCAGTGGAAAGCGAAAGAGAAAATTCCCCAGCGAGGTTTAACTATCTCATTAGCCAAACAAAAATGAGGGTTTTTAAGTTCTCCATCAATAAATCTTGAAACAGAGGCTCAAGAGTCCACCTTCCACCGCGATGGAGGAGGACATCGAGTCCTTGATCGTGAAGTACGAGGCTATTCACGATTGCACGCTCAAGAAATTAGAGAATATTCCATTGGTCATGGTCGGTGTTGGTCGCAGTTCTAGCGTTTGACGCCGAAAACTTTGGGGCAATTCCAATTTTCATTTTACTTTTTTGTATTTTCTAGTATTCAGGTATTGCTAATTACTATCAATTTTTAAGGAAAATTTGTTGAGCTAGAAAATCAATCTGAAACGAATAGTGAACTTCTTACAATATCATGCGTTGTCGGTGGAAAGCCAAAGAGAAAATTCCCAAGCAAGGTTTAATGATCTCATTACCCAAACAAAAATGAAGGTTATTAAGTTCTCCATCAATAAATCTTGAAACAAAGGTCCAAGGGTCCATCTTCCATCGCGACGAAGGAGGACGTCGAGTCCTTGATCGTGAAGTACAAGGCCATTCATGATAACGTGTGCAAGAAATTAGAGAATATTCCATCAGTCAAGGTCGGTGTTGGTCATAGTTTTGGCGTTTGACGTCAAAAACTTTGGGGCAATTCCAATTTTTATTTTATTCTTTTTGTATTTTCTAGTATTTAGGTATTACTGATTACTATAAATTTTGGAAGAAAATTTGTTGAGCTAGAAAATCAATATGAAACGAATAGTGAACTTCTTAAAATATCTTACACTCAATAGAAAGCCTAAGAGAAAATCCCCAAACGAGGTTTAATTATCTCATTAGCCAAACAACAATGAGGGTTATTAAGTTCTCCATCAATAAATCTTGAAACAAAGGCCGAAGGGACCATCTTCCGTCACGACGGAGGAGGACGTCGAGTCCTTGGTCGTGAATTATGAGGCCATTTGTGATTGCGTGCGCAAGAAATTAGATAATATTCCATTTGTCATGGTCGGTGTTGGTCGCAATTTTGGCATCTGACGCCGAAAACTTTGGGGCAATTCCAATTTTTTTTTTTTTTTGGTATTTTCTAGTATTCAACTGTTACTAATTACTATCATTTTTGGAGGAAAAATTGTTGAGCTAGAAAATCAATCTGAAATGAATAGTGAACTTCTTAAAATATCATGCATTGTCGATGGAAAGCCAAAGAGAAAATTCCCGAGCGAGTTTAATTATCTCATTAGCCAAACAAAAATGAGGGTTGTTAAGTTCTCCATCAATAAAGCTTGAAACAGAGGCCCAAGGGTCCATCTTCTGTCATGACGGAGGAGGACGTCAAGTCCTTGATCGTGATGTATGAGGCCACTCGTGATTGCGTGCGCAAAAAATTAGAGAATATTCCATCGGACATGGTCGATGTTGGTCACAATTCCGGCATTTGAAGCCGAAAACTTTGGGGCAATTCCAACTTTTATTTTATTTTTTTCGTATTTTCTAGTATTCAGCTATTACTAATTACTATCATTTTTTTGAGTAAAATTTGTTGAGCTAGAAAATCAATCTAAAACGAATAGTGAACTTCTTAAAATATCATGCGTTGTCGGTGGAAAGCCAAAGAGAAAATTCCGAAGCGAGGTTTAATTATCTCATTAGCCAAATAAAAATGAGGGTTATTAAGTTCTCCATCAATAAATCTTGAAACCGAGGCCCAAGGGTCCATCTTTTGTTGCAACAAAGGAGGATGTCGAGTCCTTGATCATGAAGTACATGGCCATTCGTGATTGTGCGCACAAGAAATCAGAGAATATTCCATTAGTCATGGTCGGTGTTGGTCACCGTTCAAGCATTTGATGCCAAAAACTTTGGGGCAAATCCTTTTTTTTCTTTTTGTATTTTCTAGTACTCAGGCATTACTAATTACTGTCATTTTTGGAGGAAAATTTGTTGAGCTAGAAAATCAGTCTGAAACGAATAGTGAACTTCTTAAAATATCATGCTTTGTTGGTGGAAAGCCAAAGAGAAAATTCCCAAGCGAGGTTTAGTTATCTCATTAGCCAAACAAAAATGAGGGTTATTAAGTTCTCCTTCAATAAATCTTGAAACAGAGGCCCAAGGGTCCATCTTCCGTCGCGACGGAGGAGGATATCGAGTCCTTGATAGTGAAGTACGAGGCCATTCGCAATTGTGTGCACAAGAAATTAGAGAATATTCCATCTATCATGGTCAGTGTTGGTCGCAGTTCTGGCATTTGACGCTGAAAACTTTGGGGCAATTCCAATTTTTATTTTACTTTTTTTTGTATTTTCTAGTACTCGGGCATTACTAATTACTGTCATTTTTGGAGGAAAATTTGTTGAGCTAGAAAATTAGTCTGAAACAAATAGTGAACTTCTTAAAATATCATGTGTTGTCAGTGGAAAGCCAAAGAGAAAATTCCCAAGCCAAGGTTTAGTTATCTCATTAGCAAAACAAGAATGAGTGTTATTAAGTTCTCCATCAATAAATCTTGAAACAGAGGCCCAAGGGTCCATCTTCCGTCATGATGGAGGAGGTTGAGTCCCTGATCATGAAGTACAAGGCAATTCGCAATTGCATGCGCAAGAAATAAGAGAATATTCCATTGATCATGGTTGGTGTTGGTCACAATTATAGCGTTTGACGCCGAAAACATTGGGGCAATTCCAATTTTTATTTTATTTTTTCAAATTTTCTAGTATTCATGTATTACTAATTACTATCATTTTTGGAGGAAAATTTGTTGAGCTAAAAAATCAATCTAAAATGAATAGTGAACTTCTTAAAATATCATGCATTGTCAATAGAAAGACAGAGAAAATTCCAAGGAAGGTGTAATTATCTCATTAGCCAAACAAAAATGAGGATTATTAAGTTCTCCATCAATTAATCTTAAAACAGAGGTCCAAGGGTCCATCTTCCGTCGCGACGGAGGAGGATGTCGAGTCCTTGATCGTGAAGTACGAGGTCATTCGTGATTGCGTGCGCAAGAAATTAAAGAACATTTCATCGGTCATGGTCGATGTTGATCGCAGTTTTGGCGTTTGACACCGAAAACTATGGGGCAATTCCAATTTTTATGTTATTTTTTTGTATTTTCTAGTATTAAGCTATTATTACTAATTACTATCATTTTTGGAGGAAAATTTGTTGAGCTAGATAATCAGTCTGAAACGAATAGTGAACTTCCTAAAATATTGTGCCTTGTCCGTGGAAAGCCAAAGAGAAAATTCCCAAGCGAGATTTAATTATCTCATTAGCCAAACCAAAAAGAGGGTTATTAAGTTCTCCATCAATAAATCTTGAAACCGAGGCCTAAGGGTGCATCTTATGTCGCGATGAAGGAGGTCATCGAGTCCTTGATCGTGAAGTACGAGGCCATTCGCAATTGCGTGCGCCAAAAATTACAGAATGTTCCATCGGTCATGGTTGGTGTTGGTCGCAGTTCTGGCATTTGACAGCAAAAACTTTGGGGCAATTCCAATTTTTATGTTATTATTTTTGTATTTTCTAGTATTCAGGTATTACTAATTGCTCTCATTTTAGGAGGAAAATTTGTTAAGCTAGAAAGTCAATCTAAAACGAATAGTGAACTTCTCAAAATATCATGCATTGTCAGTGGAAAGCCAAAAAGAAAATTCCCAAGCGGAGTTCAATTATCTCATTAGCCAAACAAAAATGAGGGTAATTATTCTCTATCAATAAATCTTGAATAGAGGCCAAAGGGTCCATCTTCCGTTGCGACGGAGGAGGACGTCGAGTCCTTGATTGTGAAGTACGAGGCCATTCACAATTGTGTGTGCAAGAAATTAGAGAATATTCCATCGGTCACGGTTGGTGTTGGTCGCAATTTTGGCGTTTGACGCCAAAAACTTTGCAGCAATTCCATTTTTTTTTTATTGGTATTTTCTAGTATTAAGCTATTACTAACTACTATCATTTTTGGAGGAAAATTTGTTGAGCTAGAAAATCAGTCTTAAAAGAATAGTGAACTTCTTAAAATATCATGCATTGTCGGTGGAAAGCCAAAGAGAAAATTCCCAAGGGAGGTTTAGTTATCTCATTAGCAAAACAAGAATGAGGGTTATTAAGTTCTCCATCATTAAATCTTGGAACAGAGGCCCAAGGGTCCATCTTCTGTCACGATGGAGGAGGACGTCGAGTCCTTGATCATGAAGTACAAGGCCATTCGCGATTGCGTGCGCCAAAAATTGGAGTATATTCCATCGATCGTGGTTGGTGTTGGTCGCGGTTTTGGCATTTGACACCGAAAGCTTTGGGGTAATTCCAATTTTTATTTTATTTTTTGGTATTTTCTAGTATTTAGCTATTATTAATTGCTATCATTTTTGGAGGAAAATTTGTTGAGCTAGAAAATCAATCTAAAACGAATGATGATTTTCTTAAAATATCATGCGTTGTCAGTAGAAAGCCAAAGAGAAAATTCCCAGCCAAGGTTTAATTATCTCATTAGCTAAACAAAAATGAGGGTTATTAAGTTCTCCGTCAATAAATCTTGAAATAGAAGCCCAAGGGTCCATCTTTCGTCGTGATAGAGGACGACGTCAAGTCCTTGGTCATGAAGTATGAGGCCATTCGCAATTGCATGTGCAAGAAATTAGAGAATATTCCATCAATCGTGGTCGGTGTTGGTCGCAATTCTAGCATTTGATGCCGAAAACTTTAGGGCAGTTCCAATTTTTGGTCTTTTCAACTTGATCCATATAGATCACCAAATTAGGTTCTTTGAACATTTTGTTTGTGTTAATTAAATACTCTGTCTTTCATGATTCGTTTTACCATTAACACCTAATGTGGCCATCAAAAGGGAAGAAGATCGCTTTAAATTATTTAATTCAATTTAACAAAAGACTAGAGGAAAAAAAATGACACGGAAAAAATATAGTGGCGTGTTAGGAGGAGAGAGATCATGGCTATGGACTGTTGTATTCCATTGATATCCCAACATCATCTCTCCTCCTTGACGTCTATCGTCGAGTTAGTGGATTCACAAAATTTTCATTCGTGTTTTTTTAAAAGAATATCCATCCATTTGTCTATATTTAACTTACGATTGTTTTCTTTTTACTCTCTTCAAAAATTTGAAAATGGAAAATCCTTTGAATAAACTATATGATCGTTGCAATCACCCTAAGGTGAAATCCTAAGGAAATTTGATAGATTGCCAAGTAGGTGCAAATAGTCCGTCTTGCGAGATGGCTTCCACGTTTGGTATGGGTTCTCCTAGACCCTGTCGATTGCAACTTTGTTTCTCAATTAATTATTCCATTTTGTTTTTGCCCCAAGAGTCACCATTAATCAATTATGGACCAATTAGCCCGCCTTATTCCAACAAACCAGAGATTCATGGATTTAAAGACTTGATTACACTAAGTGTATCTAACGCCTACTTTTGGCACCTTTCTCTTTTATGAAAACAATTCATGCAATCTTTTTATATTTTTTTCTTAAAAAATGTATCTAGCGTTCGTATATAGATATTCAATCAAATAAAAGATCAAATCAAATAACTCGAGCCATATCATGCAAAATTAAATAAGGCCTTGTTTTATGCCTTGAGATAAGAATCCCGTAAGCAGTAAATGGAAAGTATAATCAATAAGGAATCCAACCCACGGATGTCTTAAACATAAGCGTAAAACTCAAATGCATTAGAAGAATTAAACATGACTGATTTTGTTTACCTTATTAACTGAAATGTATCATAACGTGATCTCTCAAAAATAAACAGACTGCTATGTGCTGCAAGAGTAACGTGCCAAAATGAAAACGAATGTGGACTGCTAAGTGCAAAATATCTATATTTTATGTCAAGATGACGAGCAATTGTATTAAAAAATGCAATTACAAATTGAAACTAAGCATGCAATCCAGTTGAATTATGAAACTTGAAAAGCTACTTAATAAGTGTTCTGAATTTTTTTTCTTTTGATCTTTTCCTTTTATTTACTTTTTATTCTGGTCGTCCATCTTATAAAGTCAAACTAATCGAACCCTAAAAAAGTGGGATAAACGCTGAACAGTCTAGTGGCATAACACTGAATACTGTGCAAAAAAGCACCGGAGAACGCTAGGCAATTTGATCAAACTCTTTTTAATTCTAATATTATATTTGTTCCGCGAAAAATAAATAATTTAAAAAATATTTTCTAAAAAATGATTGCTTGTATTATTTGTGTCAACAAATAATATTTTCATTAACGATAACATTTTATGCCTAAATATTTTCATGAACGATGAAAACATATTTTATTCATTTATTTTTGCAAGTGATACAAGTGAATGTTTTTAGAAAAATATTTTTCAAATTATTTATTTTTCACGAAACAAATAAAGTCTATATTTCCTACAACATTTGTTTTCTTTTTTTCTTTGGGAAAAGTCCACAAAACATCCTGAAATATGCCCACTGTGATACATTTACCTTAAATTTTTTTCGTGACGTCAAAAATCCCTAACTATGCTCATTGTGACACATTTACGCCACCTTTTCTCGTAGCAACAAAAATCCCAAACTTGTATCTATACGACACATTTACCCCTCATTAAGAATCTATTAGATGATCATTTTCAGCCAAAATAACGTCAACACAAGCATCTTGTCCACACTATTTGCTTCATGGCATCCATGTAAGCAGAATTTTAACGATATTCTTCGACAACATTTTGATAAATAGTAAATGCGTCACACATAAACAAATTTGGGATTTTTTGTGTCATAAAAAGAAAATTCTAAGATAAATATGTCGCAACAAGCATAATTTAGAATTTTTGGTGATTTTTGCTCTTTTATCTTTGAATCTTTTTCACCCGAGCTGCGCTACCAAAGCTAGACACTTGCCTCGCCGGCGTTCACTGTGCAGCCCGTGAGCAAGCTGGACAGCCGACGTTGGTGCCTTTCATAGACCTACAGAAGATGCTAAAAAAGGCTTCATCCATCTTGAGACTTGGGGTCCCATGAGGACCGACTCGGGATGCATCAGGCGGGCCAAACGTGGGTGAATTCCTACCGATGATTACCAACACGTGACAGCGAAGAGGAACTCGGGGCGTCTTACGTACCCTTTTCCCTTCCCCACGTGACGCTGTTTGACAGTCTCTCTTCTCTTTCCTTCGTGACTTGGCCAAGCTTCCACCGGACCACTTCCTTTTGTTTTTACCTTCTCCGAATCGCTCTCATTTCGTTTCCTGTTAAGGAAATCCCTCCTCGTCATTTTCTTTCTCCCAATCTCCCATTTCTCGCCTTTGATGATGGCCTGCCACCCTCCCCTTTGGTCTCGCCGCGTAATGATCTTGGCACAATGGAGGGAAAATTGATCAATTCCCTTACCCTGCGTAAAATGCTGGATAATCCAACGAGTAATAATTTTTCCCTCACTGGCCACTATGAAAAAATAAATAAATAATACGAATTTCGGAAAACTTATAAAAAATTATCCACATCGGAATCGACCGTACCAAGTAAAATGGCCAACAACCACATCAGTAATTGCCGACCAACTATATCAGCAAATTGACAAAAGATTTAGGACTATATTTGCTAAATTAAAAAATTTATAACTGAATTGACATCCGTATAATAGATATTAGACCTTTTTTTTTAGTAATTTTCCCCGAAATACTCAGTTTCATTTGACTTTCTTCACTCTCTTACTTTAACTTAGAGCATCATAGGAACCCTTGATTCAGCACTAGATTGACATAAACATAGTGAGATAATCAAGTCAAGAGCAGCACGTCTCCTCAATCCCTAGATTTCTCATGAAATGCACAAGAAGCGCTTTAGATGAAGATTTAGATGTCGACAATGTTAAGCTATATTGCAATTTCATAAGGGGTCAATTTTTCGCTTTAAATAGTTGTGATAGTCGCAGCATTTGGTTAATAGAATAAAGTTAATGAAAATAAAATACACTCCAAATATAAATAGGATTAAGTGCATCATAAGTTCTAAAACTTAGCGATTTTGGTGATTTTTGATATGTGACTTGAACTAACCATGCTCGTCACCTAATAATCTTAATACAACCAAAGGATGATCAATGGATTCCCTTAGCCTGTGCTCCCATCTGAGATCGGCAGAGGGAAACACGGGATAAGGAAATAGGGAACAAACAGAGATTGTCGGACGGGAAAACAAAGTAAGGGAATTAATTGATCATCCTCAGTTGTGTTCATTTTGGAAATTCAAACGCCACAATTCAACTTGGAAGTCGCTTTTACGTATTTCAAGACCTTTTTGTTTTCGTATATTCTTAGTATTCAGGTCTTAAAGTCCTTTTCTTTTCTTTTCATTTGGTCTAGACCACAGTGGTCATAAATTTTTGGTGTTTTAAATTCACCAGGAATTAAAGACAAAGCTAAAGTAGACATTTAGACAAACTCAATATATCACAAATATGTTGCAATTCAAAGGTAAAAAAACATCCGATTTGGAGGAAAATGTTGAGCTAGTTAATTAATCTAAAATAGATGGTAAACTTCTTCAAATATCACATGTTGTTAGTGGAAAAACAAGGAAATTACCAAAAAGGTTCTAAACTTATTGCACTTGTGTCACTTTAGTCCTAAACATTTCAATTTGACCAATTGAGTCTTAAACATTTTAACAATTTGCCCATTCAATTCTAAACCTTTCAATTGTGTCAATTTAATCTTAAACCCTTTTAATGATTTGTCAATTTAATCCTTCTCCGGGCTGACAATCACCGACATAACGGTCTAATCGGCATTGACCGTCCCTACATGGCACATCCGACGCTAACATTGAGAATTACTTTTTTTGATTTTTCAGGATTTTAATTATTTTTTCTTTTCTTTCTTTTTTTCTTCTTTTCTTTTCTTTTCCAGCCTTGGGTCGGCACGATGAATGGGCAGCCCCTGCTTAATCTAGATGAGGGGGTCGCGGCTCAAGCTAGCACTAGGCAAGGCCGACCCTTACAAAATCTTAGCGAGGATTGCATCCAGCAAGACCATGTGGATTAACTTCTCTACCTATCAGCTTGACCTATGTAGATGGTCAAATTAGGCGATCAAACATTTCATTTGTGTTAAAATAAAAGATTTAATGGAATTTGAATGTAAAATATCATCTTGTTTGGAGGAAAATCTATTGAGCTAGAGAATTAATCCATAGCCGTCAAGGTCGATGCTGGTGGTGGTAATTTTACAGTTGGACGTCGAAAATTATGCAACTCTACTTTTTCATCTTTTCAACTTGATGTAGATGGTCGAATTGGGTGCTCCAACTTTTTACTCTTGTTAATTAAATACTCCACCTTTCATGATATGTGGAATCGGTACTTCGCCCAATCAATTCTTTTTTCCATTAACACCTGATGCGGGTAGCTGAAAGTAAAGAAATCGCATTAAATTATAAAATTTAATCTAATAAAAGATGAGAAGAAAGAAAGGGGGTAGATGGAAGGGGAAAGAGAGAGAGAGAGAGAGAGAGAGCATATTGCATGACATTGACTCCTCATATACCAACACCACCTTGCAACAACATCGATTATTAAGACATTGTAAACAGAAAACAAAGCCAAGTCTTACAGTTTGGAAGACGTTTCATCAAATCCTTCTTTCTCCGCAAGGTGATACTGGGGTAATGGAAATTTCGATTGCGCCAAACGCTTTTACGCATGCGGGGAGTTTTCTTTTTTGTATTTTCTAGTTTTCAGGTGTTAGAAGATTAATCTAAGAGAATAGCAAACTTAAAATATCGAGTGTTGTGTTAGTCAGAAACCAATAGGTAAATTCCCAAGCGAGGTTTAATTATCTCATTGGCCCAAAAAAAAAAAGAGGGTTTTTAAGTTCTCCACTAATAATTCTTGAAACAAATGCCCAAGGTCCATCTCCCATCACGACGGAGGAGGACGTTGAGTCCTTAATTGCAAAGTACAAGGCCATTCACGGTCGCATCCGCAAGAAATTAGAGAATTTTCCTTCAATCATGGTCGGTGTTGGTCGTAATTTTGGAGTTGGACGCCGAAAATTATGGGACGATTCTGATTTTTCGTCCTTTCAACTTCACCCATGTACATCATCAAATTAGGCGCTGGAACTTTTTGTTTGTGTTAACTAAATAATCCCGTCTTTCATGATTTGTTTTATCATAAGTACCCAACGTGGCAACTAGAAGTAAAGAAATGGCTTTAAATTATTAAATTCAATTTAACACAAGATTAGAGAAAAAAATTTGACAAGGCAAAAATATAGTGATATGTTAAAAGGAAAGGGAGCATGGCTATCGACTGTCATATTCCATTGATATCTTGAGATTACCTTTCCAAAATGACATCTGCCATCAAGCTTGGTGAATTCTCAGATAATTTCATTCGAGATTTTTTAGAAGAATGTCGTTTGGTTTATCTACATTTATTTTTATGAATTTTTTTTCTTTTTACTTACTCTCTTCAAAATTAAAAAATGTGATAACCTTTGAATAATGTATATATGGTTGTGGCAATCATCCCAAGGTAAAATCTCATTGAACTTAGAAAGATTGCCAAGTGAGCGCGCATGATCCATCTTGCGAGATGTGGCTCCTATGCTTGGCACAAGCCTTCCTAAGCTTTTATCGATGGCAACTTACTAGAGATTCATGGCTATGTGTATCAGCTACTTTTAACACCTTTTTCTTTTCTATGAAAACAATTCGTGCAATCTCTTTTTTAAATTTTTTTTCTTTATTCCTCAAACATGTATCCGGTGTTCGTTCGTGCATAGATATTCACTTAAATAAGAGATCAAATCAAATCACCCGACCCGTACGAGGCAAAATTAAACGAGGCCTTGTTTTATGCTCGTCCCCGGTTAGAGACGCCATTTGTCTGGATGGATCCGTCCAATCTCACATGAAACACAAACTCCAAGGATCCCAAAGTAAGAAAGTGAAAAAAGCTCGTTGATGACGCCAACGGTCTACACAAGTTCTTGTCTGCCGGAGGTGGGTATGTGCCTCTTCCTTCTTTCTTTTTGGTTATTGTAAGTTTAAAAAAAAAAAATTCCAATTTGTTTATCTATGTCATTTTGCACTACTTACTTCTAAAATTACCATTTGAATTTTGAGTTATGCCGCTCGGCCACAAGGGATGGGAACGAGGTGTAGAAAGTTAAATGGAAGTCTTTGATTGCATTATTTAAAAAAAAAAAAAAATGAACTGATTGCACTATATGTAACTTTTCGAATTTAACTTACCTTTACATCAAAAATGCACTTATCTCAAATTTTAACCAATGAAACCGGCGACAAAAAATGCTCTTTTCCCTTATCTCAATTAAAATATATGACCATACTTGTAAAGAGTGTTGCTCGCTCTTTGGACTAATGGGTTTTACGCGTATCGATTTTGAATACTCATTGTGCCTCGATCCCATGTGTTATGTAAGCAACTCCATTAATGGATATCTATATTAATGATTAAAAAAAAAACAAAAAAGAGTAATGAGAGCACAAAGCAAGTGACGTTGCGGCTGGACCAAGGGCATGGATGATTGCGGGCGAGTGGTGAGATGAGGTGCTTGTCGCCGCCAGCTACTTCCCTCGCTCTCTCTTTAACTATATATTCAAGAAACCTAAATCTTACAGCACAATTATTTTAAGTTTTCGTTAAAGCAAAACACTTGAAAATTTCTTTATGTACAAAAAGTTATAAAACTTGGCGATTTTTGTGATTTTTTGGCATGTGACTTGAACTGATCATGTTCGTCACCTAATAATCTTAACACAACTGATGGATGATCAATTGATTCGCTTACCTTGTGTTCCCGTCTGTCAGAAGGGCAAACGGGATAAGGGAATAGGGAACAATGACTATTAGGCTCATACTTCCCAGTGCAGAATCAACAAAAGATCTCCACAAATAATTCACGCCTTGCATGTAGCAAACATATTCCAGCCACGTCTAAGAGCTATTGTGAACTTTGAATTGTGCAAAGATTGTCTAATTGTCAGTAATGCTCCCGCCATAGCAGTCGTGGTGCACATACCTTTTCGGACAAATTAAAGAGCTTGTTATCCATTGTTATGTCATCTCTTTCAGCATTTGACAAATCTCTGGAGCTGTTTCTGCTATAAGTTTTCAGCAACACCTTGCCAAAGTTTTAAAACCGCCCTTTCCTGAGTCAGGGCCATGTGATAGCTGCAACAGCAGCTCCTCCCAAGTGAGCCAATCCTCATATCTCACCGTCTCCCTGAACCACCCAAAAATATAGGATTACAACACCATATTTGTTGTTTGTTAGTCCAAAACAATTATACAAGTTTACAGGCACTTCATACACAACAGATTCAGAAAATTTCCGCGGATGGCCGAGGATAGTTTCTGACACTCATGCACTAACACAGTCTCTTTTTTTCTTTGACAAAAAAGCCAACACTTTGTTGGTAACTTGATAAGTTACAGAGCCATAATTTGTGATCTCTATTATTCACAAGTTGCAAGCTATTCTAAATTCAGAATTAGTCTGCTCATGCTGCTATACTAGCAAGTCTGCTCATCCCTGACAATTGCCAAGGGCATTGCTTGACAGACTATTCTGAGTTCTAAATTAGAAGAATGTATATCAGTGATATACTGCGTCATTGACGATGTGATGTCACATTGATTCACATATCTTAATGTTCACAATTGTTAAGTAATACGAAGAAATCAGCACACTTGATATCATCGTTGCAGGAGACACTTTTTTACAATATTTGACAGAATCAAGCTTCACACTAGTTATCCAATCACAATACATCAACCATGATGACTATAACATATCAATCGTTCTTCTAGATCCAATTGAGGAAACATTGATCATCATAGGAAGAGAGGTAATTCAGCGAAAAAACTAGCTGATCTTGTAGAAAGTAAATAAAAAAAGAGTCGACGCATAGCTTGATTATCCTCAACACATCTTTGCATACAAGAAGAATTCCCTAACAAGTAATTAATATTTGATTCAAAGAGATATTGAAACTAATCCCCCCAATAAACAACATTCTTATCAAAACCACATAAGAATTACCAGTAAATGGCAGGAACTGGAATGATAAAGTCAAAGTAGAAGGTGGCTTTTGGA
Source organism: Eucalyptus guilfoylei (assembly GCA_016097605.1). Taxonomy (NCBI): domain Eukaryota; kingdom Viridiplantae; phylum Streptophyta; class Magnoliopsida; order Myrtales; family Myrtaceae; genus Eucalyptus; species Eucalyptus guilfoylei. The sequence continues at coordinate 4,798,304 of CM027861.1, forward strand.
AAGAGAAATATATCACGCAGCATGATAGCATTGACAGCCCCACTAGCCCCCTAAAAGTATATCACAAGTCAGACAAAACTCAAGTATTCAACATGCCAGTTGAATTACAGAAAAGTTGCAGGTTTAGAGGCTATTCCCTAAACTGAGCCCAGGATCTTCCGGAAAATAATATCACACACTTGCAGCACCAAGAAGTATCCTTTACTTTTGATCATGTCTACGAGCATCATTTTGGATTATAGATAATGCACTTCGACATGATGTGTGGAATATAAGAAGCACTATTTCATGTTTTGGGACTGGAAACTGCAATCACCTATCTCAGAGTAAAGCACGACTTTTCTAGGCCTATTCACATTGTCGACATACTCACATTCAAAGACTTCGAAAAAACTTAAAGTAGACGGGATGTGACTGGTGGATTTACATAAATTACTGTCCATCTCTACATTAGTTGCTCTATATACACATACCAATCCTGCCATTCTTGAAGGGCCTATGGTGAACATTCCTTGACCCTGCAAAGTTTGAGATAATCAAAATTTGCATTAGCTACAAGTCCACAAAATAATTCTGCACATATTTCCATAAATTCAGTTTACTTTTGACTGTAAATGCATGAAAGCATGGTGCACCAAGTAGAATATTGAACCACCAAAAGCCCAAGCCGGATACAACTTTAACAAGAATTCTGGTCCGAAATTTCTCCCAATGTAACCATACAACCATTTGAAAGGTACATAATTAATCAGAGAAAAGTGAAAACACAAGATATTATCCATCAAATAGAAAAATCAAACAACAAAAGTAAGCTATCTACTAATGCTGAGGCACAACCCACAAACGGTACAATTCTACCTAACACATTTCAGAAAAAGGTCCCCATCATAACCATAAAAAGAAGACAAAGAAATCTCTATCTGCCTCTCTCTCTCTCTCTCCCTCCCTCCCTCCCTCCAGAAAACTGCCATCCTTCCATGAAAATTGCATAAAAGTTAGTCTTTCCATCATGAAAGCTTCAGAAAGAATATACGCAGTTCTCCAAATCTAAATTAAAACGAGCTAGCATCAAATAGTCAGAAAAAATAAAACTTTTATGGGAAAAAGGCATCTTAGGCTGCGCATGACAACGCTTCTGTTCCGGGGAAGAGTTTTTTTTTCAGAAATAGTTATTTTCTATTTCTGTTCCGGGGAACAATTTCTAAGTAAAAGAACCTGTTTGGTAACTACATAAAATTTCTACTCTTGGAATAGAAAAAGAATAGAAATGCGTTTGGTAACGCAACAATTTCTTTTTTGTATTTATTCATTTTTTATTCTTGCTTACGAATCGCCGCCACCGCCCGCCGCCGCCGCCGCTGCACGACCGCCGGCCGCCGACCGTCACCGCCGACCGCCGCGGGAAGCCCATCGGCCGTCGACGACCGCCGGCTGCCGGCCAATGGGCTTCCCGCGGCGGTCGGCAAAGGACGGTCGGCGGCCGGCGGTCGTCGCGGCGGCGTCTGGGCGGGCGGCGGCGGCGGCGGGCGGGCGGCGACGACGACAGGCAGCGGCCGGGCGGCCGGCGCGGCGGCGGCGGCCGGCGGTGGGCGGTGGCTCTGGGCGGTTGACGGTGGCCGCGGCAAGAAAAAGAAATAAAAGAAAAATAAAAAAGAAAATCAGCTTATTTCTAGAAATTGTTCCCGGGAACAAGAAGCAACTTTTTTTTGCTTCTCAAAACTGTTCCCGGGAACAAAAATTTAGAGAAATTGTTCCCGGGAACAAATGTTTTACCAAACAGGTTTCTGTTCTTTTTTTGTTCCGGGGAACAAAAGAACAGAAATTGGGAGAAACAAGAGCTTTACCATGCGCTACCTTATCTGACAGGAAATAAGAAGATGAAAAGGTGTAAAGTCATACATTGTACCCCAAAAAGTGAAGTCCAATCATGTTGTAGATTAAATGCTCCATAGTCATATGGCTGAAAGCAGAAGTTATCGGCATGTGCAGACGACCGCTCTTAATGTTATCTAAGGAAATCTGCACCGAAAATCACAGATTAAGTTGGATTGAGAAATGAAAATTTATAATTTACATCAGCACCTTCAGCTCTGGTCTCATCGGAGACCTTTACTTCTAGGACAGAGATCTTACAGTGAAGTTTTTCATCATAAAACTACAATCAGCAATCTGCCATAGCATAAAAACAGCAACATTTGTAATTATCAGCCCCAGAACCACATTGTCAATTGTTAGCCTTCCAAACCATGATTTCCTGCAGATGGGAAGACAAAAATACCCTGGAAAATTATGCTTTAGCTAAACAAACCTACACTCAAGTGAACTTGAATTATAACAATATGTTTCCACCAGATGGTCGAAACCACAAATCCTAACCCAGGAAAGTCAAGGAGCGCTCGGTTGTACAGATTAGAGAGCTCGTCATCCATTGTTATGTCAGCTCTTTCAGCATTTGATGAATCTGCTGAGCCATTTCTGCCAGCTGCTGTATAAGTTTTCAGCAGCACCTTGGAGGGGATTACCCTGACCACCCATTTCATAAAAATGAAGAAGCACGATAGGAAAAAAATCAGTTATGCGAGACGAAATCAACATGGGCAGCAGAAGATTTAAAACAGCCCATGTCATTGCTGCAACTGCAACTCCTACTAAGTGAGCCAATCCTGATATCTCACTGTCTCCCTGCACCAACCAAAAATATATGATTACAACTCTAGACTTCTTGGTCCAAAACAATTATACCAGCTTACTGGAAGTTTGTACACAACAGATTCAGAAAATTTCCTCAGATTGCACAAAACAGTTTCCGACGCTCATGCATTAACACGGCCTCTCTTTTTCTTTGACAAAAAGGCCAGCACTTTGTTGGCAACTTGATAAACTACGTAGCCATAATTTGTGATTTCTATTATTCAAAAAGACAATTCACAAGTTGCAAGCTATTTCAAAGTCAGAATAAGTATGCTGCTATACTAGCACAACTGTTCATTCCAGACCATTGCCAAGGGCATCTCTTCACAAGCTATTCTAGGTTCTAAGTTATGAGAAAACATATTGGTAATACCGCCTAATTGACAATGTGGTCTCACACTGAATCACATATTCCCAATTGTCAACTAATACTAAGAAATCAGCACACTTGACATCATCATTGCAGGAGATACTTTTCAACAATATTCGATGCAATCATACCTTGCACAAGTTATCCTATCATTATACATCAATCCTGACGACACTACATTATATCAAGTGTTTGTCTAGATTCAATAGTGGGATTAACTGACCAAAATGATCATAATAGAAAGAGAGAAGTAAACTAGGAAGCACCGACACTCTCTAGGAGCTTTCGTGTCATGTTGGACACTTTGACTCGTGTCCGACACACTCCGACACATCCCGACACACGAGTCCGGAATTCCGACACGCGATTCCGACACGCACGGGATCAATTTAAAAAAATTTCAATAAATAATGGTCAAAATGTAAATATGTATAAAAATAAAAAAATAATAATAATGATAAAGGGGAAAAGACTTCTTCTTATATTTGATGGTGAAATGAGAATTGTTTTTCTTTCGACTTATTGTTAAATGTTAAATTTAATAATGAAATGTGGATTACTTGATTTTTTTTCCTCCAAATTTGATGGATTATTGGAATGGAATGTAGTCGAATTTGTCAAATTGAAATAATGAATGATATTAACAAATTGTAGATTAATGTTTTTAGTACAAATTTATTCTAGGCTTTTTTTATTATTTATTTATTTGTAAATTTGAGTCAAATTAATTTGATTGAAATAATTATAAAAATGATAATGTATCATGTATATATAAAAATATCCATTTAATACACAATGTGTCCCAACATTTTGCAATTTTCTATTTTTTGAGAAATGACGTGTCCGAATGTCGTGTCGTCGCATGTCATGTGTCCATGCTACTTAGGAAGTAATTCAGCGAAAAGGCTAGGTGATCATATAGTAATTAAAAAAGAATTGATGCATACCTCGATTATCCTCAGCACATCTTTGCCGACCAGAAAATTCCCTAACCAGTAATTAAAATTTGATTCCGAGATATATCGAAACTAACCCCAAAATAAGCAACGCTATTATCAAAACCTTGGAAGTATTCCCAGTAAGATGGCAGAAACTGGAACGATAAAGTCGAAGTAGAGTGTGGCTTTCGGAAAGAGAAATATATCAAGTAGCATGACAGCATTGACAGCTCCATTAGCCCCCTAAAACGACATCACAAGTCAGATAAATCTCAAAGTGCATCCACGTGCTCTGCTAATAGAGTGAGCAACGATGACTATTAGGCTGATGCTTCCCAGTGCAAAATCAACAAAAGATTGCAATTATTTCGGTCCATGTATGCAGCAAACATACACCAACAACGACAAAAAGCTATTGTGAATCGCGAATCGTGCAAACATTGTCTATTGGTCTACGTCAGTAATGCTCCCGCCATAGAAGTCATGGTGCACACACCTTTTCGCACAGATTAGAGAGCACATCATCCATTGTTATGTCAGCTTTTTGAGCATTTGATGAATCTGCAGAGCCATTTTTGTTGGCTGCTGTATAAATTTTCGGCAGCACCTTAGAGGCAATCACCTTGACCACCCACTTCATAAAAATGAAGAAGCATGATGGGAAAAAAAAATCAGTTATGCGAGCCGAAATCAACATGAGCAGCGGAAGATTTAAAACCGCCCTTTCCCGAGTCGGGCCCATGTGATCGCTGCAACTGCGGCTCCTCCTAAGTGAGCCAATCCCGATATCTCACTGTCTCCCTGCACCAACCAAAAAAATATGATTACAACTCCAGACTTTTTGGTCCAAAACAATTACACCAGACAGGTAGTTTGTACACGACAGATTCAAAAAATTTCCACGGATCGCAGAAAACAGTTTCTGATGCTCATGCACTGACACGGCCTCTCTTTTTCTTTTTACAAAAAGGCCAGCACTTCATTGGCAACTTAATAAGCTATACAGCCATAATTGTGATTTCTATTATTCGAAAGCACAATTGACAAGTTGCAAGCAAATGCTGCTATACTAGCACGGCTGTTCGTTCCAGACCATCGCCGAGGGCATTTCTTCACAAACTATTCTAGGTTCTAAGTTATGAGAAAACGTATTGGTAATACCGCATCATTGACGATGTGGTGTCACACTGAATCACACATTCCCAATTGTCAATGCACACTTGATATCATCATTGCAGGAGATACTTTTTGACGGTATTTGATGCAATCATCCCTTATGCAAGTTATCCTAAAAGTTGTAGGTTTAGAGGCTATTCCCTATAACTCGCCCAGGATAGTCCGGAAAATAGTATCACACACTTACACCACCAAGAAGCATGCTTTACTTCTGATCATGCCAACGAGCATTGTTTCGGAGTATAGATAATGCACCTCGAAATAATGTATGAAAGATAGGAAGTGATATTTCATGTTTTGGGTCTGGAAACTGCAATCGCCCATCTCCAATTAAAGCACGTCATTTCTAGACCACTTCACATTGTCGACAAACTAACGTTCCAAGACCTGGCACAAACTTAACATGGACGGGACTTGACTGGTGGATTTACATAATTATTGTCCATCTCAATAGTAGTTGCTCTATTTATACATACCAATCCCGGCATTCTCAAATGGTCTATCCTGAACATTCCTTGACCCTGCAAAGTTTGAGATTATAATAATTTGCATTAACTACAGGCCCACAAAATAATTCTGCACATATTTCCATAAATTCAGTTCACCTTCGACTGTGAACACATGAAAGCATGGTGCACCAAATAGTATATTGAACCACCAAGAGCCCCAGCCAGATACAAGTTTAATAAGAATTTCAGTCCAAAATTTCACCCAATCTAACCGTACAACCGATTGGAAGGTACGTAAGTGATTAGAGAAAAGTAAGAAAAATCAAACGACCAAAGTAAGGTATCTACTTATCCTGAGGCACAGGACCGCAAACGGTACAATTCTACCAAACATATTTCAGAAAAAGGTCCGCATCGTAAACATAAGCAGGAGAAATAAATCTCTCTCTCTCTCTCTCTCTCTCTCTCTCTCTCTCTCTCTCTCCCCCTCCCCCTCCCTCCTAAAGATTTGCCATCCTTCCATGAAAAATGCATAAAAGTTGAGTCTTTCTATTGTTAAAGCTTCATAATGAATACAAGCAGTTGTCCAAATCCAAATAAACACGAGCATTTAAAAGCTAGAGAAATAAAACATTTAGGGAAGATGGCATCTTTTCTGAAAAGAATTGAGTCATACAACCATTAAGCAGATCCGAACATGCATCGGATATGATCAGAACCGGAAAATTGAACAGCCAGCGTTGAAATCCATTATCCAATCTCTCCTTTACAATTCAGTATAGCAAGGAAAGAAAAAGAGGTAATCCATACATACATACATCACAGAGGGACACCCAAATCTTGGAGTGTGAAGAAATGCATCGGGATTATACCCATCGCCCTCAAAGATCGGAGCGCATGGACTCCACTCCCGAGCTTGCACCGCCGACCAACGACGGCGGAGTTCTCAGGCGGAGTCGAGAAACCGTCGCGGTCCCCGTCGCCGACGCAGTACTCGAAGAGACCAAGAAAATCGTCGGGTCAAGGTCGGAGCGCGCGTGCGGGGGGTTTGGACTCCCCTCCCGAACATCCATCGCCGGCGGCGGGGTCAGACTGTCAGAACTGGCGAGTTCACCAGGTCCCATGAGATCTGTTCGCTTTTTTATCACCGAGTGCGTATGGACCTGTTTCTTCGATATATTCAAGTTGTACATTTCTCGGTTGGTTGCAGACTGGTCCAACGAAGGCCCAAAGAAAAAAGTTGTTTTTTTCTATCTGGGCTCTTATCTCATCAAAAAGCCCTTTTTCATGGAATATTCAGATTTTTTTCTTTAGGATCCCCGTGTTAGGTATTTTCAACTCTTTTTTTAACCATTGGAGGTTCGCCCCGGCCACTCTTCCAACTTGGAAGGGGAGGTGGGGTTAAATCCCGACCTTCTCAGAGGGAATTAGGATGGGGGCGATTTCATTTCAGGAGTGGGTTTCAACTCCCACATCCTGCAAGGAGACAGGAAAAAGTCGATAATAAGTGTTAGAGTAGACCACCAAAAAAAAAAAAAAAAAAAAAAAAAAAACTCTTTATTTGTGTTGATAATTAAATACTCTACCTTTCCCGATTTGTGAATTTCGCGTGATTCGTCCGATCGATTTCTGTTTTAGCTATATTAAAACCCCGGCATGGCACCGTAAAAATTGGAAAACTGGAGAAATCATCTTATATTATAACCCACCACTTGACATAAGGAGAAATACAGTAGGAAAAAAAAGGTAGTCACATAGCCGACCGCCGAGTACTACGACAAAGTCCTGCAACCATCGACCTCGGGGAGAGTAGTGATGTCCTAGAGGTGATTATTACAAAACTCGTCGGTATCCACTCCCGAACTTTCACCGCCAGTGGCTGAGTCGACCGAAGGAGTCGAGAGATCGTGGCAATCAACACCATTGCCCAAGTTCTTCAAGAAAGCAAAACGTCGAGCACCAATCTCGTTATTGTTCCAACCTTCAGAATCACGACCAGCTCGAACTCCAGAATCATCACCAGCACCAGCATTAACCCATGGGTTGTTCTCCTATTCCATCCACTTGTTACCCAGAAAGTACCGACAATCGGAGCACGTGCAGTTGGAATTCACTCCCGAACTTTCACCACCGGCAGCCAAGTCGCTGCAGTCATCTGCACATTGCCCGAAGACATTCTTATAAAATTCAGGATCAGAAGCTTTCAAATCGTCTAACTTTGCATGCAACCTGTTGTCCCTCGAACCTTCAGGATCACGACCAGCTCCAAATCTGGACTCATCACCAGCACCGGCATTAACTGATGAGTTGTTCTCCATACCCATCCACTTCTTGCGCAGACAGTTGATGACAAGCTTGCACATCATGATCAAGAAGGCGCAGTCCTCCTTTGTCGTGCAAGAATGACACTCTTTCACCGCCCAGTCCAGCCACTCGTTTGAACACTCTGGCAGCTTCAAGCTGTCGTTGCGATGGAGGTACTTGGAGAATACCTCTTCGTCTGCGCCGAACCACTGGAGATTGCCACTGGTGGAGATAACAATGTGGGCGACGTGAGCGCCGGTGAGTTTGTGGAGGTCCGTGGCTTTTTTAACGAGGCCTTTGCGCCTCTTACAGAGCGACTGGGAGCGATACTTTCGGTTTTCGATCTTTGCGATTTCTGTCCGCCGGCGCGGGGCCATTGACAATGGAGCAGTGGGCGAATGCTTTTTACTTGGAGAGAGAGAGACTGCTGGGGCAGGGGAGGGGGCGGGGGAGGGGGCGGGGGCGTTTCTTGGTTTTCTTGGAGTGAGGGAGGGTGATGCATGTCCATGCATGGTTCTCGAGTTTCTGAGAGAGAGAGGGAGAGAGAGTGGGACAGAGTGGGACAGAGAGTGTGTAATCGTTCAAAACTTTAGGATAACGACCAGCAACGGCATTAACCGATCGGTTGCTCTCCAAACCCATCCACTTCTTGCTTAGAAAGTTGAGAACAACCTGGTACTTCATGATCGAGGAGGCGCCGTCCTCCTTTGTCTTGCAAGAATCACACCCTTTCTCCGCCCACTCCAGCCACTCTTTTGGACACATTGGCAGCTTCACGTTGTCCTTCCGACGGAGGTACTCGGAGAATACCTCTTCGATGGAGGGTGCGCCGTACCAGAGGAGAACCCCACTGGTGGAGATAATGACGAGGGCAACGTGAGCGCCGGTGAGTATGTGGAGTTCCGTGGCTTTTTTAAAAAGGCCACCGCGCCTCTTACAGAGCGACTGGGCGCGATCCCTCCGGTTTTCGATCCATTCAATTTCTGTCCGCCGGGACCGGACCGTTGACAATGGAGCAGTTGGCGAATGTTTTTTACTTGGAGAGAGAGAGACTGCTGGGGCGGGGGCGGGGGCGGGGGCGTTTCTTGGTTTTCTTGGAGTGAGGGAAGGTGATGCATGTCCATGCATGGTCCTTGAGTTTCTGAGAGAGAGAGAGAGAGAGAGAGAGAGAGAGAGAGAGAGAGAGAGAGATGGGGTTGGAAACAATAAAAAGAAAGATGGTGCAGCTTTGCGATGCTCATTCCTCTCGAGGATGGGCGGCTATTTATAGCGAAGAGGAGGGCAACACGAGCGCTGCTTATGCCGATTATGAAAGAATTGAAAGAATGCAGTGTCACAGTTGTCTGTGCCGCGGTTTTCCACAACCAGACTTTTTTCTCATAAGTTTAGTTAAAGATTTCTGGCGCTACTGCCCTTTTTCTTTGCGTTTATGCCACTGCAGTCGGAAATTCACTGGCTGTTAAACGTGAAGCGGAAGGAGATATTAAGACAATCTATTAAATCAAAATATGATGCATTCCAAATGTAAAAATATCATCCTATTTTGAGGAAAAGTCTGTCAAGTTAGAGAATTAATCCACATTGGTCAAGATCGGTGCCGGTGGTAATTCAGGAGTGAGACATCAAAGGACCAATGTGGGTCAATCGAAACATTTATTAATGACTTTTATGACCGGCGGGCTGTCGTCCCTTTTCCTATATAAGAAGATGTCAACTGGATCCTTTCCTCCTCAGGCTGGGGGCCTCTCGTCTTTTTCTCGTGTACTGCCGGTGCTCTTAGTCATGGGGATCTGGGAGTGGGTCTAAAAAAGAGACAGAGAGAGAGAGAAAGAGAGAGAGAGAGAGAGAGAGGAATATAGTCATGGGGATCTGGGAGTGGGTCTAAGAGAGAGAGGAGAGAGGGGAATATAGTCATGGGAATCTGGGAGTGGATCTAAGAGAGAGAGAGAGAGAGGATTATTCCCCGTCATAATCCCATTGGTACTGTTGACTCATTCCAAGACCAACCTTGCAACAACCTCATGGACGGTTGCAAAAAGGAAAAAGGCAAAGGTTTCCTGCTTAGGAAGATCCACCATCAATCATTTTTTTTCTCCGGAAGTGATTACAACCTCAAATGCTTTTATGCATTTGGGAATTTAAAAATTTTTTTTTTGTATTTTGTAGTATTCGGATATTACTAATTACCATCATTTTTGGAGGTAAATTTGTAAGTGAATGAAATCATTCTTTCTAAGTGCTGGTTAAGAGGTGCTGGAGTTGGAGTTAAAAGAACGACTACTTAAAAGGTGTTGGTAATGGAATCTCGGAAGGGCTAGTTAAAGGGTAACGAAATTTTCAAACGCTACGAATTCGACTTCAATATCACTTTTATGCATTTGTGGAACTATTTTCCTTTTTTGTAATTTCTAGTTTTCAAGTGTTACTAATTACGATCATCCAATCTTGAGGAAATTTTATTGAGCTAGAAAATCAGTTTGAAACGAATGGTGAAGTTCTTAAAATACCATGCGTTGTTAGTGGAAAGCCAATGCAAAAAGGAAAAAGGCAAAGGTTTCCTGCTTAGGAAGATCCACCATCAATCATTTTTCCTCCGGAAGTGATTACAACCTCAAATGCTTTAATGCATTTGGGATTTTTTTTTTTTTGGGTATTTTGTTGTATTCGGGTATTACTAATTGTTGGGAGCAATTTACAACACTAATTACTATCATTTTTGGAGGAAAATTTGTAAGTGAATGAAATCCTTCTTTCTAAGTGCTGGTTAAGAGGTGCCGGAGTTGGAGTTAAAAGAACGACTAGTTAAAAGGTACTGATAATGGATTCTCACAAGGGCTAGTTAAAGGGTAACGAAATTTTCAAGCATTACAAAGTCGACTTCAAAGAAAAAAAAATCCCGAAATGCATAAAAGCGGCTTTTACGCATTTCGGGATTTTTTTTTTCTTTTTTTGTATTTTCTAGTTTTCAGGTATTACTAATTACGATCACCCAATTTGGAGGAAATTTTATTGAGCTAGAAAATCAGTTTGAAATGAATAGTGAACTTCTTAAAATATCATGCGTTGTCGGTGGAAAGTCAAAGAGAAAATTCCCAAGCGACGTTTAATTATCTCATTAGCCAAATAAATAATGAGGGTTATTAAGTTCTCCATCAATAAATCTTGAAACAAAGGCCCAAGGGTCCATCTTCTGTCACGACGGAGGAAGATGTCAAGTCCTTGATCATGAAGTAGGAGGCCATTTGTGATTGCGTGTGCAAGAAATTAGAGAATATTCCACCGGTAATGGTCGGTGTTGTTCACATTTCTAGCATTTGACACCGAAAGCTTTGGGAAAATTCGAACTTTTCATCCTTTCAACTCGACCCATGTAGAACACCAAATTAGGTGCCCGAACTTTTTGTTCGTGTTAATTAAATACTCTATCTTTCATGATTTGTTTTACCATTAACACCTAATATGGCAACTAAAAGGAAAAAGGACAGCTTTAAATTATTAAATTCAATTTAACACAAGATTAGAGGGAAATAATGACGAGGAAAAATTATAGTGACATGTTAGGAGGAGAGAGAGCATGGTTATGGAGAGAGAGCAAAAGAGAGATTTTATGGACCATCATTGTAAAGTCATCCCAACCTTGCAAAAGAGAGAGTTTATGGACCATTTATCATTGTAAAATCATCCCAACCTTGCAAAAGCAAGGGTTTCCTGCTTAGGATGGTCTTCCATCAATCACTTTTTCTCCGGAAGTGATAACATCAAACGCCTTTATGCATTTGGGAATTTTAATTTATTTTTTTGTATTTTCTAGTATTCGGGTATTACTAGTTACTATCATTTTTGGAGGAAAATTTGTAAGTGAACGAAATCATTCTTTCTAAGTGCTGGTTAGGAGGTGCTGGAGTTGGAGTTAAAAGAACGACTAGTTTTAAGGTGCTGGGAATGGAATCTCGGAAGGGCAAGATAAAGGGTAATGAAAATTTTCGAACGCTACAAATTTGACTTCAAAGCGGCTTTTACGCATTTTGGGATTTTTTTTTTTTCTAGTTTTCAGGTTTTGCTAATTACAATCATCCAATTTAGAGGAAATTTTATTGAGCTAGAAACTCAGTTTGAAACGAATAGTGAACTTCTTAGAACATCACACGTCGTTAGTGGAAAGCAAAAGGGAAAATTCCCAAGCGATATTTAATTATTTCATTGGCCGGTGTTTAGTCGCAGGATAACGAAAATTTCGGGGTAATTTCTATTTTTTTCGTTTGTTCGAACGGATTTGGTGGGGGTTTAAAGCATCATGATTGCGCTTAGTAATATTAAAAATGACGGAAAAGTTTGTCCCCCCATGCGCGATGCCTTCCCTCCTCGTCATTGGTTGTCCCACACTGTCGCATCCTTTTCATTTCGTTTATTCCACTGTAGTCATAAATTCACAAGTTGTTAAGTATGAAGCTGATGGAGATATTGAGACAAACTTTTAAATCAAAATATGATGCATTCCAAATGTAAAATATCATCCAATTTGGAGGAAAATTTGTCGAGCTAGAGAATTAATCTACATTGATCAAGTTCAGTGTTGATGGTAATTCTGGAGTTAGATGTTGAAAATTTCAGGACAATTCTGGTTTTCCGTCCTTTCAACTTGACCTATGTAGATCATCAAATTAGGCACTTAAACTTTTCACCCATATTAATAAAATACTCTCGCCTTTCTCAATGAGTGGAACCGGTGATTTCCCCAATCAATTAGTTTTGCCATTAGCACCCAACATGACAGCTAAAAGTAAAGAAATCGTTTTAAATTACAAAATTCAATCAAATATGAGATAAGAAGACGCAAAAAAAAAAAAAAAAAAATGGTAGCGTGTTAGGAAGAGAGGAAGAGAGAGAGAGTAGCTATCGGCCACCATATTCCGACTCATCACAATACCATCTTACCATCATCATAGAAACTGAGCATGGCATTCGAGCCAATACGATGAAGAATCAATGTGAGTTAATTAATCGAAACATGCTACAACAACGGTTACTAACTCGTACCATGGAAAAATAGAATACAAGCAAAGGCCAATGGGAAATGCTCAATGAAAGACTCGGGCTCTCGTTACATTTCCTATATAGTAAGATAATTTAGGATCTTTGGTGGTTTTTGCTCTTTTATATTTTAATCTTTTTCACCCGAGGTGCGATACCAAAGCTAGACACTCGCCGAGCGTTATGCGTGCAGCACGTGAGCAAGCTGGACAGCTGACGGTGCCCTTCATAGACCTACAAAAGCTTATCCATCCTTGAGACATGAAGACCCATGAGGATCAACTCAGGATGCATAGATCGGACAGAAGGCGTTCAGCACATGATCACAAAAAAAAAAAAAAAAAAGACGGCATGCATTCCGAGCCAGCGACATCGATTACCAAAACGTGCGATGGAAAATGAAGACAAACGAAGAACAAAAGGAGACTACATCAAAAGATAGACGGGGTAGCCACACGATAAAGGGTCCATAATTATTCCTCCTGCTTTGGGCACGCACACTCCATCGAACGCACGAGGTTCCATGGGACAGCAAAGAGGAAATATTGAATTCTCAACGGAGAAGGAGTGACTGTCAAATCCAACGGAGTTCTGTGTTTGTGTGCGTGAACGCGGGGTGAAGATGAGAGGGAATTAAGAGCGTCTTACGTCCCTTTTTCCTCCCCCATGTGACGCCGTTCGATAGTCTCTTTTTACTTTCCTTCGTGCCTTGACCGAGCCTCCACCGGACCTTTTCCTTTTGTTTCTATCTTCTTCTCCGATTGGCGCTCGTTTCGTTTCCTGCTGGGGAAATCCCTCGTCTTCATTTCCTTTCTCTCAATCTCTCTTTTCTCGCCTTCGATGGCCCGCCACCTTCCTTTGGTCCCATCGCCTAATAATCTTGACACAACGGAGGGATGATCAATCGATTCCCTTGCCCTGAAAATTTCGCTATGTACAAAAATTTCCAAGCGAAGTAATTTTCTCTATGGTTTTCTGAAATTTATGTGATATTTTAAATTTTGACGGTAGTAAGGGCACCTATATAATAGCCCAATTTGCTAAATTTATGTAGAATGTGTCGGTCTCCATGGGCCGCCTCTAACAGTCCTCCTTTTTCTTTTTTTTGATCAACAGAAAATTGTATTCATTACTCAAAAGAATGCAGAAGTACATAATTTTCATGACAAAGCAAATCGAAATAGAGCATGAATACTGAAAAGTAAAGCCAAATCCAAAAACAGAGGATTGATGGAGCAATTGCAAAGTTAAGCACAAACTCATTCCACATGAACAAATCTGTCAAACAAACTCGGCGGCTTATCACTGGATCTCTCAAACACTCTCTGACAGTCTTCTTTTCTCCAAAACATTCTCTGTTTCGTTTCCTTGTTTGGGAAAATTCTCCAAAAATCATCTTTTGTTTTTTCCCTTCCTTTCCACCGGTAGATTGTTTCACCCCTAACAAGTTATAATTTAATTTCTTAATGGATAAGTGTCTCATGTAAAATAATTATTATAGTCGCCATATTTGATTAAAGGAATAAAATTTTTAAAAATAAAATACGCTCTATATATAAATAGAGATAAATGCACCATAAGTTCCGAAACTTGGCGATCTTGGTGATTTGTTGGCATGTGGCTTGAACTGACCATATTCATCACCTAATAACCTTAACAGAACCAAGGGATGATCAATTGATTCCTTTACCTAGTGTTCTCCTCCGAGATCGTTGGAAGGGCACATTTGGTAAGGAAATAGGGAACAAATTGAGATCGTTGGAACGGAACACACGGTAAGGATTTGATCTTCCTTCGGTTGTGTTTATTTTGTAATTTCGAACGCCACAAAGTGCAACTCCAAAGTTGCTTTTATGCATTTCAATACCTTTTTGTTTTTGTATTTCTTAATATTCAAGTGTTACTATCCTTTTCCTTTCATCTTTGACACTATAATTGAGAAAATTACCAAAAAAATCATAAATTTAATGTACTTTTGTCATTTCAGTCATACACCTTTTAATTGTGTCAATCAAATTCTAAATTTTTTATATTGATAACTCAAGTGGCACAACTAAATATATCACATATATGCCGCATCTCAAGGGTAATCATCCAATTTGGAGGAAAATTTGTTGAGCCAGTTAATTAACCTAAAACGGAGACAAAACTTCTTAAAATATCACGAGTTGTTAGTGGAAAGATAAAGGGCCAAATTCCCACGTTTTGAGCAAGGTTTAATTATTTTATTAGCCAAAGAAAATTGACCATTTTCTTTACCATCACAACAAAAGCTTCAACTTTCATTTCTTATGGTGAAAAGGAGATGGAAAATATTTTTTGCCCATTATTTCTTCCCCTGTTATTCAGCCCCTTTGCTCTGTTGTGAGCCAAACTTGGCATGACGTTATTTCGCTTAAGTCACATGAACACTATGTTAACACAATTTGTTTTCTGGCGTCCATGTAAGCATAATTTTAACGATATTTCTAGACAAAATTTTGATAGAGAGAAAATATGTCATATAAAGAAAAGTTTAATGTAAATGTTTTTGGAGGTCTTTGCGCTTCTATCTTTCAATCTTTTTCGCCCGAGGTGCGCTACCAAATCTAGACACTCGCCTCGCCAGCGTTCTCTGCGCAGCCCGTGAGCAACCTGGGCGGCCGACGTTGGTGCCTTTCATAGACCTACAAAAGATGCTAAAAAAGGCTTCATCCACTTAGGGACCCATGAGGACCGACTCGGGATGCATCAGGCGGACCAAACGTGGGTGAATTCCTACCGATGATTACCAAAACGTGACAGCAAAGGGTAACTCAAAGCGTCTTACGTCCCTCTTTCCCCTCCCCCATGTGAAGCCGTTTGACAATCTCTCCTCTTTCCTTCGTGCCTTGGCCAAGCCTCCACCGGACCTTTTGCTTTTGTTTTCCTGATCTCCGAATGGCTCTCGTTTCGTTTCCTGCTCGGGAAATCCCTCCTTTTTAATTTTCTTTCTCCCAATCTCTTCTTTCTCGCCTTTGATGATGGCCTGCCACCCTCCCTGGCCAACCGAGGGATACTTTTTCCCTGGCCGGCCACAATGAAAAAAGTAAATAAATATTAAAAAGAAAAATTTTAAACAAAATTGTAAAAAATTGTAAAGGGAAGTAATTGATCATCTCCAGGTTGTGTTCATTTTGGCAATTTCGAACGCCGCATGTACAATTTGGAAGTCGATTTTACACATTTCGGGACCTTTTTGTTTTTGTATGTTCTTAATATTTAGGTGTTACTATCCTTTTCTTTTCTTTTCAATTTGTCTAGACCACTGTAGGCATAAATTTCCATTCTACATCCACTAGGCATTAAAGACAAAGCTGAAGGAGACATTTAGACGGACTTAATATACTACAAATATGTGTCTGGTCTGGATGAAGGGGTTGCAGCCTTAGCCAGCACTAGGCAAGGCCAGCCCTCACGAAATCTAAGTGAGGATCGCATCCAGCAAGGGCATGGGCAAGAGCTGCGAGCCTCGCTCAATGTGGATTAAATTCTCTACCTTTCAACATGACCTATGTAGATCAACAAATTAGGCATTCAAACTTTTTATTTTTGCTTATCTTATATTCTACCATTCATGATTTGTTTTACCATTAACACCTGATATGGCGATTATAAGTAAAGAAATTTCTTTAATACAATTCAAATTACCATAAGATAAGCGAAAATGAGAAGGAAAAAATATAGTGGCATGTCAGGAGGCCAGGAGGAGAGAAAACGTAGTTATCAATTGTCTTATTCCATTAATAACCCAAGCCATGATGCCTGTCATCATCGCCGAGCTTGGTGGATTCCATCAAGAGGTTAAACAACGGAAGCTTGTCGCAAGACTTTGAATCGAGATTTTTTAAAAGAATGTCAGCTTGTTTTCCTATGCTACTTATATGAGATTTTTTTTACTCTATTAAAAAAAAATTGAATATGGAACTTTATATAAAATATAGGGAAAAAGCCACCAAAAACCTCAAACTTTGCTCAAAGTGATAAATTTACCCCAAACTTTTTTTTGCGACATAAAAAAGCCTAAACTTTGCTAACCGCAACACATTTACCCTAAACTTTTTTTTTCGTGACACAAAAAACCCTAACCTTCTATCCGTGTGACACATTTACCTAAATTATAGGGCATTTTCGTCTTTTACTTTTTAAATCTTTTTCTTTTTCTTTTTTCTTTTTTTTTTCCTTCTTCTCTCTTCCATTCACTGGCCATGGCGAAGGGAAGCCGAACTCAGGCGAGGGCAGCCCTCGCCGGCATCAGGCGAGGGCGACCCTCGGCTAGGTCGGGCAAGGGCCTCCCTTGCCAGATCTAGCGAGGGTCGCCCTTGCTCGACACCGGCGAGGGCAACCCTAGCCAGCCCAGGCGAGGGCCGCCCGTTGACGTAGCCGGCGTCGGGCGAGGGCTACCCTTGCCAGATCTGGCCTAGGTGAGGGCCGCCCTCGCCTGAGTATGGCTTCCCTCCGCCATGGCCGACAGAGGGAAGAGAGAAGAAGAAAAAAGGGAAAAAAGAAGAAGAAAAAAATAAGGAAAAAATAAGACGAAAATGCCATTGGTCATAGAGTTTGGGGTTATCAAAGTTTGGGGTTTTTCATCTCACAAAAAAAAAAAATGGATAAATTTGTCACTTTGGGCAAAGTTTAGGGTTTTTGATGGCTTTTTTCCTAAAATATATGACCAACGATATTGTAATTTCCTAAGGGTCAATTTTTCGAGTAATATGGTGATGAGAGTTGCAACATTGACTTAAAAGGGGTCAAAGTTCTTGAGTATAAAAGACACTCTAAATAATATTATAATACCCGTTTAATTTTTTTTCTCAAGTTATAGGATATAACAATGCATAATTCTATACTTTTACCATTATTATGGTTCAATGTACTACACTAGGTATCATCTCGTAAAATTGTATGTAGACAAAATCACCTAAATTTCTAAATAGTCATTTTACACTAAATAGTCATATATCTAGGTTATAAGTTACATTTTCCTCCAATCACAACTAATGATCGTTGGAGGACGCTTTTTATGAGATTTTGTGGGACCATCGACGACTGTTCTAAAAGCTTGAGTTGTTAGATGAATGTATAATTTAATATTTAAATATTCTAGCACTCCCCTCATATTTAGTGTGATCTTTTTGCTTAGTATTAATTGTTAGAGAATATCATTATAGATATTATTAGATACTAGAGATATTGTTTAATATTTTGTGATTTTCTAATATAGCTAATTTCCTTTCCTATGTATATTGTTCAGATATAAATACCCTTCTCTAAAAGCCAATTGAGTAAAGATGTAATCTTTACTGATTCTCTCTCCCTCTCTCTTGAAAATCCTAGAATATTTACACTTCCTCTCATCACTTTTGTGATCAATGGATAGTAAGTTATAAACATTGTCTACGTGCAAAATTTCCAAATTAAAAATAAGTAACGTCCATGATTATACACCACTAATCATACTGATGGTTTACGACCCAACAAAAAAAAAAAAAAATACTGCTGTTTGGAGGGATCTTCGAAAAACATGGTCTGATAATTACTGTTATCAATCAGTCTCATTTAGCAAAACATTATCAAAGATTATCACATATGCGTAATTCGCTAGCATTTTAACATTTTCAGCATAATACGATTTGGTAAAGACCACATTATGGTTCTTTGTAGGACCCATTACAAAATCTGAATCCTGTGTTTCAAACCCAATAGAAATTTGACATATAGATGAATAATAATCATCTGTAAGCGAAGGTAAACATTATTTTTTTCTATAAAAAAATGTGTGAATATAGCTTTTCTGAGAATGGTTATATGTTTATAGTAAACATACCAATGTAAATAACTTGCTATGCCTTGGGAAGAACTTCCAAGAAATATGATAGTTGCAGGAGAAGCTCATTATTAGATAAATATTCTTTGCATATCCTTATACAACCTGCACCATTGGCCATTTTGATAGATACTTTCACATCAAAGTGCCCTGCTCGCAGAGTGAGCAACAATGACTACTAGGCTCATACTTCCCAGTGCAGAATCAACGGAGGATCTCCAAATGTATTTCAGGCCTTGCATGCAGCAAACATATACCAGCAACATCTAAGAGCTATTGTGAACCTTGAATTGTGCAAAGATTCTCTAATTGTGTACGCCAGTAAAGCTCCCGCCATAGAAGTCATGGTGCACATGCCTTTTCGCATGAATTAAAGAGCTCATCATCCATTGTTATGTCATCTCTTTCAGCATTCGACAAATTCTCTGGAGCCGTTTCTGCTATAAAAGTTTTCAGCAACGCCTTGGAGGCAATCACCTTGACACCCCCTTCATAAAAATGAAGAAGCGGAACGGGAAAAAAAAAAATTAGTCATCCATGCCGAAATCAACACATGAAGCCGAAGATTTAAAACCGCCCTTTCCTGAGTCGGGCCCATGTGAGAGCTGCAACTGCAGCTCCTCCGAAATGAGCCGATCCCAATATCTCACTGTCTCCCTGAACCAACCAAAAATATAGGATTACAACTCCAGACTTGTTGGTCCAAAAAAGTTATACAAGTTTACAGGCACTTCGTACTCGACAAATTCAGAAAATTTCCTCAGATGGCAGAGGACAGTTTCTGACGCTCATGCATAATACAGTCTCTCTTTTTCTTTGACAAAAAAACCAAAACTTTGTTGGTAACTTGATAAGTTACAGAACCATAATTTGTGATCTATATTATTCACAAGTTGCAAGCTATTCTAAATTCAGAATCAGTATGCTCATGCTGCCATACTAGCAAGACTGCTCATTCCTGACCATTGCCAAGGGCATCTCTTTACAAACTATTCTGAGTTCTAAATTAGGAGAATGTATATTGGTGATATACCGCGTTATTGATGATGCGGTGTCACACGGACTCACATATCTTAATGTTCACAATTGTTAAGTGATACGAAGAGATCAGCACACTTGATATCATCGTTGCAGGAGATACTTCTTTATAATATTTGATGGAACCATGCTTTACACTAGTTATCCTATATACATCAATCTTGATGACACTACAACATATCAATCGTTCATCAACTGATGGAAGCGTTGATCATCATAGAAAGAGAGAGGTAATTCAGTGAAAAAACTAGCTGATCCTATAGAAAGTAAAAAATAAAAAATAAAGATAAGAAAAGAGTCGATGCATACCTGGATTATCCTCAACACATCTTTGCCGACCAGAAAAATTCCCTAACAAGTAATTAATATTTGATTCAGAGAGATATTGAAACTAACCCTCCGTATAAACAACATTTATCAAAACCACGGAAGAATTACCAGTAAGGTGGCAGGAACTGGAATGATAAAGTCAAAGTAGAGTGTGGCTTTTGGAAAGAGAAATATATCAAGCAGCATGATAGCATTGACAGCTCCACTAGCCCCTAAAAGGATTTGACAAGTCAGATAAAACTCAAGTATTCAACAACATGCCAGTTGAATTACAGAAAAGTTGCAGGTTTAGAGGCTCCCTAAACTGAGCCCAGGATCTTCCGGAAAATAATATCACACACTTGCGGCACCAAGAAGTATGCACTTCGATGATGTCTACAAGCATTATTTTGGATTATAGATAATGCATCTCAACATGATGTGTGAAATATAAGAAGGGAAACCGACACAAATGGTCTCTAAACTTTGACTCAATATGCAATGTGGTATGAACTTTCAATTTGTTCAATATGATCCTTGAAATTTAGTGCAATGTTCAATGTGGTCCCTGAACTTTTAATTTGTTCAATGTAGTCTCTAAACTTTTGTTAGATATTCAAACTAGTCCCTAGACTCTATAAAAATGTTCCATGTTGTCGTTCCATTAATTTAAGTTTAGAGACCACATTGAATATTTTCATATAGTCCAGGGA
This sequence comes from Eucalyptus guilfoylei, assembly GCA_016097605.1. Classification (NCBI taxonomy): domain Eukaryota; kingdom Viridiplantae; phylum Streptophyta; class Magnoliopsida; order Myrtales; family Myrtaceae; genus Eucalyptus; species Eucalyptus guilfoylei. Next base: position 4,819,168 of record CM027861.1, read on the forward strand.
CTAATTTGAACATGTACCAAAAATTCAGGGATCACATTGAACAAATTAAAGTTCAGAGATACACATTAAATAAATTGAAAGTTCAGGGACCACTTTGGACATTGGGCTACAATTCAAAGACCATTTGTGTCATTATCCCATGTAAGAAGCGTTATTTCATGTTTTGGGACTGGAAACTGCAATCACCTATCTCAGAGTAAAGCACAACTTTTCTAGACCTATTCACATTGTCAACATACTCACATTCAAAGACTTCGAATAAACTTAAAGTGGACGGAAGATGACTGGTGGATTTACATAAATTACTGTCAAACTCTATATTTAGTTGCTCTATTTACACATACCAATCCTGGCATTCTTGAAGGGTCTATGCTGAACATTCCTTGACCCTGCAAAGTTTGAGGTAATCAAAATTTGCATTAACTACAAGTCCACAAAATAATTCTGCACATATTTCCATAAATTCAGTTTACCTTTGACTGTGAATGCATGAAAGCATGGTGCGCCAAATAGAATATTGAACCACCAAAAGCCCCAACCAGATACAATTTTAACAAGAACTCTGGTCCAAAATTTCTCCCAATGTAACCATACAACCATTTGAAAGGCACATAATTAATCAGAGAAAAATAAAAGCACGAGATATTATCCGTCAAATAGAAAAATCAAACAACAAAAGTAAGGTATCTACTTATGCTGAGGCACAAGAACACATACGGTACAATTCTACCTAACATATTTCAAATAAAAAAGGTCCCCATCGATCGTAACCATAAACAGAAGAGAAAGAAATCGCTATGTGCCTCTCTCCCTCCCTCCCTCCCTCCCTCCCTCCCTCCAGAAAACTTGCCATCCTTCCATGAAAATTGCATAAAAGTTACAGTCTTTCTATCTTGAAAGCTTCAGAATCTAGATTAACATGAGCATTGTATAGTCAGAAAAAATGAAAACTTTTAGGGGAAAAAGACATCTTATCTGAAAGGAAATAAGAAGATGAAATGGTGTTAAGTCATACATTGTACCCGAAAAAGTAAAGTCCAATCATGTTGTAGATTAAATGCTCCATAGTCATATGGCTGAAAGCAGAAGTTATCAGTGTGTGCAGACGACTGCTCTTAACGTTGTCTAAGGAAATCTGCACCAAAGAATCAAAGATTAAGTTAGATTGAGAAAGGAAAATTTATAATTTAGATCAGCATCTTCAGCTCTGGTCTCATTGGAGACCTTTCATATTAGGACAGAGATCTTACAGTGAAGTCTTATCCAACTAGCCTTCCCTTTCTCTGTCTGTCACCTAGGCTAAGAAACAACAGAATTTACGAGTTTGCTACGATCTTCCTTTTCTTTTTCTTGCACCATACCATTCACTCTCTGATTGTTAAGATGCCCCAGAGCTACCATATGCTGCACGCAAGATCACAAAGAGGACAGCTAAAAGCAATTGATTCATTGATATTTTCATTGCGAGCAGTGAGAAATCCACTTGGCCTATCCTTATGCCAAATGTCGAAAATGACCCCCTCTGACAACTATGTTCGGTTTGAGTCCTAATAGTGCAACAGGCAAATCATGATCCAATTAGAATATGAGACTGAACTTAAATGGCAAATGGTAAATGGTAAATTTATATTCCGAAACAATTCAAGGTTGCAAATTTCCTTTCATACTCCGCAAGTTGAATATTTCCTCGGACAGATATAACTCTCTTCTCTGCTTTGGCTTATTCTGGAACATAAAGATGACATTCTAACGCAAGAAGCGGAACTAAACAACAATAAGGTAAAGGATATTCACCCCTTTCGTTTATTTCCCCCTCACATAAGAATTAGAATCCAATGAATATAGTTAGTTTGAAAGTGGGTTTAGCTCATAGCAGTTTTCAATAGCAAGACAGGGAGAAACACGGTCATCTCTCTTCATTGGTCCACTCTCGGGAGTAAAGGAAAAAGGTCAGTTCAGTAATGGAAGCCCCTGAAATCCCGAGCAAAAAGAAATTGGAGAGGTCTTTACCAAAAAATAAAAATAAAAATTGGAGAGGATCCATTACCAAATTCCCATCAAACAAATCCGAACTTGTGCCAGATATGATCTGAACTGAAAAAATAGAACAACCAGCGCAGAAACCCCTCACCAAAACTCTATGCAATCATCATTATCTCGCCCCTCGAGATACCAAACCTAACAAAGATCAAGAATTCCCCAAAACCAAGAATGACGAAACAGAGAACACTCGGGAACACTGACCAGCCGCGTCTATAGGAGTCGAAACCGCCACCGAATCCCGAACGCGAGTTGAAAGGCGAGGGCGCCCGGTAAAACCCAGCTCTGGAATTCGCGAAGCTCTTTAGCGGCGACCCGAGAAGGGCATTCGAATAAGCCGACGCCGGGGCGTTTCTCGCCAGGAGCCGCCATGATGCGTTGTCGGGGAAGAAGGAACGGGGCGAAGAGACGCCGAGCTCGGCGCGGCGCGGGCCGGCGACGGCCGAGGAGGCGCAGAGGCGAGAATGGCGAAGAGACGAAGTCGTCGCCGCGGCAGCGGCGGCGGCGGCGGCGGCGGCGGCGAGCTTTCTTGAGAGGCTGGAGGCAAACACACGAGCATAAATGATCACGTGACTAATGTGTGAGGATTATTCTGCACATGACATCTTGCGAGCCATAGGGATTAGTATTAATAATCACTATTGACACACATTAATGAAGCATATTGACGAGGATTGCTAATCGATTGTTGACATACGATGACGAATGGCTGATAATTATGAGTACCAAGAATCGGGAACCTAAATATATATCGACACAAATGTAAGGGAGAGCCAAGTTTCGCCAAAGTTTTTTATTTATTTATTTTCATACCAAGGCAAATTCACAATCAACAGCCCCAAAATTCAGAATGCTATAAACGAGATTTCATAATTACACTATTAACCAAATTTTAGACAATATTTTTATTCCATTTTTTTTCTAAATAAATAGATAAATTATGTCTTTTTATCACTTTTTACCTTTTGTTTTTATGAATATTATGATATATTATCATTAAGTATATTTTAGGTTATGATCTCTATAATAGTAAAAGTAAAATCCCTTGTATCATATACTTGATGTTTAGCTAATAAAATTAAGAATACACGAAACATATAAGTTTAAAAATGTTATCTATTTAGTGGTCGATTTCTCCTTGAAGTTCTCTTTGAATGTCTCTCATATAAGGTAAACCATGTTATCTTCGCCTTGAGCTATTAGGAAAGAAATAGAGAAATACCGATAAGATTGTTGAGCTCATCCTGTTTTCAGAGAGGCATTTCGGTGCCAAGTACTACAATTCCTGTGGCAACTACATGGTGCTTGGATAAGAAATATTCTGAAGAAAAGTTGCCACTCTGGTGTACAAAGAGATGTTTAAACTCTTAGGCTATATTTTGTACTAAACGAGAAACTTGCATGATGCTGTAAATATAGTTGAAGAGTGCATGCAAGTATTTCTAGACCAATGTTCCTTTATGAACTATTTCAGGTGTGGTAGGGAAGCTTCCCTACATCATAAGATTTTGAATCGAAATTCTAAAAGAATGTCGGTATGTTTATCTAAATTAAATTTATGAATTTTTTTTTCTTTATACTCTCTTTGAGAATTGAATATGGAACTTTGAATAAAATATATGAGCAGATACTTTGTAATTTCATAAGAGGTCGATATTTCATGTAAAATAGTTGTGGTAGTTACAACATTTGATTATAGGAATAAAAAGTTTTGAAAATAAAAGACACTCTAAATAAAATTATAAAACCCAATTATTATTATAATTTTTTTAGAATTTCACCATTCTCGTGGTTCAATTTGCTACTCCAGGCATCTTCTCGTAAATTTATATGTAGACAAAACCCACCTAAATTTCTAAAACTCATGTAAAGCACAATTGACACTAAATAGTCATATATCTAGTTTATGAGCTATATTTTTGTCCAACCACAACTAATGGCAATTGGATGACGCTTCCTCCAATTACTCTTGTGATTAATGGATTATAAATTGCCAACATTGTCCACATGCAAAATTAAACAAATATAGATATAGGTGATGTCCATCTCTATACCCCGCCCATCAAATTAGTAGTTGAAGAAAACTTTGAAAAATATGATCCAATAATTTGTCATCAGCCATTCCCTTTCAGCTAAAAATAATCAAAGATTATTGCACATACATGATGCGCTAGCATTTAACATTTATATCATAACACGATTCGGTGTAGAAATTAATATGGTTTTATGTAAACAGAAAGCACCGGGGTAAAGCACAAGAACTATAGGAAGACCAATTATGGAACCTAATTCGTGTGTTTCAAATCCAATAGGAATTTGACACATAGATGAATAATAATCAACTATAAGCAAAGGAAAACATTATTAATTTTCTATAAAAAATGTGCGAATATAGCTTTTCTTACAATAAAACAGACCCGTGTAATTAACTTGCTATGCTTTGGGGAGAACTTTCAAGAAATACGACAGTTGCAGGAGAAGCTCACTACTAGATAACTCAAGTAAATATTCTTTGCATATCCTTATACAACCTGCACCATTGGCCATCTTGACAGATATTTTGACATCAAACTGCTCAGCTAACAGAGTAAGCAACAATGACTATTAGGCTCATACTTCCCGATGCACAATCGACAAAAGATCTTCACAAATATTCAGGCCTTGCTTGCAGCAAACATGTTCCGGTGACGTCTAAGAGCTATTGTGAACTTTAATTCGTGCAAAGATTGTCTAATTGTGAACGTCGGTAATGCTCCCGCCATAGCAGTCATGGTGCACATGCCTTTTCGCACAAATTAAAGAGCTCGTTGTCAATTGTTATGTCATATCTTTCAGCATTTGACAAATTCTCTGGAGTCGTTTCAGCTATAAAAGTTTTCAGCAACACCTTGGAGGCAATCACCTTGACACCCCCTTCATAAAAATGAAGAAGCAGAACCGGAAAAAAAGGAAAAAAATTAGTTATCCATGCCAAAATCAACATGAGAAGCCGAAGAATTAACACTGCCCTTTCCTGAGTCGGGCCCATGTGAGAGCTGCAACTGCAGCTCCTCCCAAGTGAGCCGATCCCGACATCTCACTGTCTCCCTGAACCAACCAAAAATATAGGATTACAACTCCAGACTTGTTGGTCCAAAAAAATTATACAAGTTCACAGGCACTTCGCACATGACAGATTCAGAAAATTTCCTTAGATGGCAGAGGACAGCTTCTGACGCTCGTGCACTAAGAGTCTTTTTTTTGACAAAAAAGCCGACACTTCATTGGTAACTTGATAAGTTAGCCATAATATGCAATCTCTATTATTCACAAGTTGCAAGCTATTCTAAATTCCGAATTAGCATGCTCATGCTGCTATACTAGCAAGACTGCTCATTCCCGACCATCACCAAAGGCATCCCTTTACAAACTACTCTGATTTCTAAATTAGGAGAATGTATATCGGTGATATACCGCGTCATTGACGATGTGGTGTCACATTGACTCACATATCTTAATGTTCACAATTGTTAAGTAATACAAAGAAATCAGCACATTTGATATCATCGTTGCAGGAGATACTTCTTTATAATGTTTGATGGAATCATGCTTTACACTAGTTATCCTATCACTATACATCAATCTTGACGACACTACAACATATCAATCATTCATCTAGATCCAATCGAGGGATTAATTGACCAAAATGTTGATCATCATAGAAAGACACAGGTAATTCAGTGAAAAAACTAGCTGATCCTATAGAAAGTAAAAAAATAAAAATAATTAAATAAATAAAAAGAGTCAGTGCATACCTGGATTATCCTCAACACATCTTTGCCGGTTAGAAAAATTCCCTAACAAGTAATTAATATTTGATTCAGAGAGATATTGAAATTAACCCCCTGAATAAACAACATTCTTATCAAAACCACATAAGAATTTCCAGTAAGATGGCAGGAACTGAAATGATAAAGTTGAAGTGGAGTGTGGCTTTTAGAAAGAGAAATATATCAAGCAGCGTGATAGCATTGACAGCTCCACTAGCCCGCTAAGAGGATATCACAAGTCAGACAAAACTCAAGTATTCAACATGCCAGTTGAATTACAGAAAAGTTGCAGGTTCAGAGGCTATTCTGTAAAACAGAGCCCAGGATCTTCCGGAAAATAATATCACACACTTGCAGCACCAAGAAGTATGCTTTACTTCTGATCATGTCTATGAGCATTATTTCGGATTATAGATAATGCACCTCGACATGATGTGTGGAATATAAGAAGCATTATTTCATGTTTTGGGACTGTCAACTGCAATTACCTATTTCAGGGTAAAGCACGACTTTTCTAGACCAATTCACATTGTCGATATACTCACATTCAAAGACTCTGAAAAAACTTTTAAAGTGGACAGGATGTGACTGGTGGATTTACATAAATTACTGTCCATCTCTATATTAATTGCTCTATATACACATACCAATCCTGGCATTCTTGAAGGGTCTATGCTGAACATTCCTTGACCCTGCAAATTTTGAGGTAATCAAAATTTGCATTAACTACAAGTCCACAAGATAATTCTGCACATAATTCCATAAATTCAGTTTACCTTCGATTCTGAATGCATGAAAACACGGTGCACCAAATAGAATATTGAACCACTAAAAGCCCCAGCCAGATAAAACTTTAACAAGAGTTTTGGTCCAAAGTTTCTCCCAATCTAACCATACATTTATTTGAAAGGTACATAATTAATCAAAGAAAAGTAAAAACACAAGATATTATCTACAAATAGAAAAATCAAACAATAAAAGTAAGGTATCTACTAATGCTGAGGCACAACCCACAAATGGTACAACTCTACCTAACATATTTCGAGAAAAGGTCCCCATCGTAACCATAAATAGAAGAGAAAGAAATCTCTTAATCTCTTCCTCCCTCCCTCTCTCTCCTCCTCTCTCCCCCTCCCTCCCTCCCTCCCTCCATCCAGAAAACTTGCCATCCTTCCATGAAAATTGCATAAAAGTTAGTCGTTCTATTGTGGAAGCTTCAGAATGAATATAAGCAGTTCTCCAAATCTAAATTAACACAAGCATCAAATAGTCAGAAAAAATAAAACTTCTAAGGGAAAAAGGCATCTTATCTGACAGGAAATAAGAAGATGAAAAGACGTTAAGTCATACATTGTAACCGGAAAAAATAAAGTCCTGACATGTTGTAGATTAAATGGTCCAAAGTCATATGGCTGAAAGCAGAAGTTATCATTGTGTGCAGACGACTGCTCTTAACATTGTCTAAGGAAATCTGCACCAAAGAATCACAGATTAAATTGGATTGAGAAATATAAATTTATAATTTAGATCAGCACCTTCAGCTCTAGTCTCATTGGAGACCTTTAATTCTTGGACAGACATCTTACAGTGAAGTTTTTCATCATAAAACAGCAACATTTGCAATTATCAGCCCCAGAACCACATTGTGAACTGTTAGTTCTAAACCATGATTTCCTGCAGAGAGAAAGACAAAAATACCATAGAAAATTATGCTTTAGCTACACAAACCTACTATCAAGTGAACTTGAATTGTAACAATATGTTTCCGTCAGATGGTCGAAACTGCAAATCGTAACCCAGGAAAGTCAATGAATGCTCAGTTGTACAGACTAGAGAGCTCATCATCCATTGTTATGTCAGCTCTTTCAGCATTTGATTAATCTGCCAAGCCATTTCTACAGGCTGCTGTATAATTTTTCAGCAATGCCTTGGAGGCAATCACCTTGACCACCCATTTCATAAAAATAAGGAAGCATGATGGGAAAAAAAAAAAAATCAGTTATGCAAGCCGAAATCAACATAAGCAGTGGAAGATTTAAAACTGTCCTTTCCCGAGTTGGGCCCATGTGATTGCTGCAATTACAGCTCCTCCTAAGTGAGCCAATCCTGATATCTCACTGTCTCCCTGCACAAACCAAAAATACATGATTACAACTCCAGACTTCTTGGTCCAAAACAATTATGCCAGCTTATTGGTAGTTTGTATACGACAGAATCAGAAAATTTCCACGGATTGCAGAAGACAGTTTCAAACGCTCATGCACTAACACAGCCTCTCTTTTTCTTTGACAAAAAGGCCAGCACTTTGTTGGCAACTTGATAAGCTACATAACCATAATTTGTGATTTCTATTATTTGAAAGGACAATTCACAAGTCACAAGCTATTTCAAAGTCAGAATAAGTATGCAGCTATACTAGCACAACTGTTCATTTCGGGCCATCGCCAAGGGCATCTTCTCAAACTCTTATAGGTTCTAAGTTACAAGAAAACATATTAGTAAGAGCGCATCATTGACAATGTGGTGTCACACTGAATCACATATTCCCAATTGTCAAGTAATACAAAGAAATCAGCACACTTGATATCATCATTGCAGGAGATACTTTTCAACAATATTCGATGCAATCATACCTCGCACAAGTTATCCTATTATTATACATCAATCCTGACGACACTACAATATATCAAGCGTTTGTCTAGATTCAATCAAGGGATTCAAAAAATTTCCACGGATTGCAGAAAACGGTTTCCCATGCTCATGCACTAACATGGCCTCTCTTTTTCTTTGACAAAAAGGCCAGCACTTTGTTGGCAACTTAATAAGCTACATAGCCATAATTTGTGATTTCTATTATTCAAAAGCACAATTCACAAGTTGCAAGCAATTTTAAAGTCAGAACTAGTATGCTGCCATACTAGCACGGCTGTTCATTCCCAACCATCGCCAAGGGCATTTCTTCACAAACTATTCTAGGTTCTAAGTTACAAGAAAACATATTGGTAATACCGTATCATCGACGATGTGGTGTCACACTGAATCATATAGTCCTAATTGTCAATGCACACTTGATATCATCATTGCACGAGATACCTTTTAACAATATTTGATACAATCATACCTTATGCAAGTTATCCTAAAAATGCAGGTTTCAAGGCTATTCCCTAAATCTAGCCCAGGATATTCAGGAAAGTAGTATCACACACTTACAGCACCAAGAAGCATGCTTTACTTCTGATCATGTCGACGAGCATTGTTTCAGATCATAGATAATGCACCTTGAAATAATGTATGAAAGATAGGAGACGCTATTTCATGTTTGGGGTCTGGAAACTGCAATCGCCTATCTCAGAGTAAAGCATGTCATTTCTAGACCACTTGGCATCGTTGACAAACATTCAAAGACTTGGCATAAACTTAATGTGGATGGGACGTGACCGATGGATTTACATAATTATTGTTCATCTCAATGTTGCTCTATTTGTACACAGCAATCCTGGCATTCTGGAATGGTCTATCCTGGACATTACTTGACCCCGCAAAGTTTGAGATAATAATAATTTGCGTTAACTACAAGCACACAAAATAATTCTGCACATATTTCCATAAATTCAGTTTACCTTCGACTGTGAATGCATGAAAGCATGGTGCACCAAATATACCATTGAACCACCAAGAGCCCCAGCCAGATACAACTTTAATAAGGATTCCAGTCCAAAATTTCACCCAATCTAACCGTACAACATATTGAAAGGTACATAAGTAATTAAAGAAAAGTACGAAAAATCAAGCAACCATAGTAAGGTATCTACTTATCCTGAGGCACAGGACCACAAACCTCTCTCTCTCTCTCTCTCTCTCTCACATCTCACCTTCAGATAAATTTGTTGTGACGGCAAGTAGAAACACATGAAGCATTCTGCCAAAGTGGCCAACAACTTAAATTTCTCATGTACAAGTTGCAGCAGAGCAGGCAATTACCACACCTGTGCATAAATAAAACCCTGCAACCGCTGAGAGCACTCTTGCAGCCACTTCTTGAACTTCTTTCTCCAGAGAATCAACAAAGCTGACCAAGAGGTGAATGATCTCACCAACTTTCATGACCACCTTCACAAATTTCCTATCTTCATTCGCATCTTCATGCAAACTAGCCGGAGCTCGCCTCTTCATTTCTGGGTCTTCCTCAATCTTCGTCCTTGTCCACAAATCCTTGACATTAAACCCGGTGTCCTCCTTACAAGCCCCAAACCTGGTCTTGGAGACAACAATGGCATACCCATGACGGTAAAAACCAGTTTTGGATATCTTAGAGAGATTCTCAAGAACGGACCTTTGTCAAGACTATGTCCAAATTGCTCTGCACAAATAGCTTCACACCATAGGAGTGCACCCGTGCATTTCTCAGCAAGGCCGTGACACCCCCCTGACCGTGACCATCATTTCTTGAACCACGTGTGGAAGCTCAGTGCTCTCGTCAAGGACGGCCAATGCAGAAGATGTGTCTACGAGCTCGTTCCGAATGCGTTGCCATTTCCCTGTGATGACTTTGATCGAGTGACGGGGAGGCGTACAAAGAAATCAGCTCAAAGGCTTGTTTGCAGGTAGGGGTTGGGTTGGCTAATTCTTCAAAACTCTGTTTTTGGAGTGGTTGCTTTTGAATTTCTTCTGCTTCTTCTTCTTCTTCTTCCCCCGTTTCTGTATCTACAAGTGGTTGTGGAAAAAGAACGATGGGTGAAGACTGTGTCCGCAATCTGAGAGGGATCAAAGAGGACGAGTCTTTATCCTTGATTTTTGGAAGAAGCTGAATCGGGCTGGCGTGTTCATTCAAGCCAGCACAAGAATTTCAGTATTTGGACTAGGGTTTCAAGTAAAAGTGACGGTTCATAAAGCTGTAAGACAGCGACAAAGAAAGTCGAAGTGAACGGCAAATGGTAAATTCACATTCCGAACCCATTCAAGGTTGCAAATTTCTTTTTCATACTTTGCAAATTGAACATTCCCTTGGACAGATACAACTCTCTTTCTCCGCATTGGCCTCGTTCTGGAACATAAATACGGCATGTCAATGTCAAGAAGCAGAACTAAGACGGTCAGCTCGCTTCATTGGTCCGCTCTAGGAAACCCAGAAATCACGAGCAAAAAGAGACAGCAGAGGATCCATTACCAAATCACCATCAAACAAATCCAAACGTCTATTGGATGGGATCTGAACTAAAAGATTGAATAACCAGCGTTGAAACCCATTATCCAATCTGTGTTTTACGATGCAGCTTAACAAGGAAGAACGCAGATATCCATATACATACATCACAGAGAGACAGCCAAATCTTCAAGTGTAAGAAATGCATCGGGATCATACCCATCGCCCTCAAGATCGGAGCGGGGGTTACATCAATAGTCGAAAATTCTGCTAAAATGAAGGGCGAGAAACAGCACACATATACATGACACTCATATTTAGATATCCAAACTTCCAAGTGCAGCGAAGATGTCGTCGTCATTATTCTCATAGCCCTCAAGATCGGAGCGCGCAGATTACTCTCCTGAGCTTACACAGTTGATGTGAAATCCTTTACAAGTAAATCGATCTCGTCTTACTTCAGAACTTTAGGATCACGACCAGCTCCAACTCCAGAATCATCACCAGCACCGACGTTAACCGATGGGTTGTTCTCGGCCCAGCCCACCCCCTCTTCCGGACTCACTATGGAGGTACTCGGCGAATAAGCGAGCGCGTCGCCGTCATTATGATGTCCCCAAGGGCAAGCTCTGTTGACGAGGCCGCGGGTCCTCTTCGAGAACGTCCTGGCGCGCTTCTCCGGGTCGTCGATCCTGACAGTTCCTTTTCGCAGGGAGGGGAACCATTTTAAAGGAGGCGGAGTCCTCCTTTGCCGCGCAAGAATCACGCCCTTTCTCGGCCCAGTCCACCCCCTCTTTTGGACTCATTGGCAGCGTCACGTCGTCCTTCTGACGGAGGTACTTGGAGAATACCTCTTCGACCGAGGGTGTGCCGAAAGAGTATAATTTGCCACTGGTGGAGCTAATGACGAGGGCGACGTGAGCGCCGGTGAGTATGTGGAGGTCCATGGCTTTTTTAATGAGGCCACTGCGCCTCTTACAGAGCGCTTGGGAGCGATACTTTGCGTTTTCGATCTTTGCGATTTGTGTCCGCCGGCGCCGGACCGTTGACGATGAAGGACTTGGAGAGAGAGAGACTGCTGGTGCTGGGGCAGGGGTAGGGGCGGGGGCGTTTCTTGGTTCTCCTGGAGGGAGGGAGGGCGATGAATCTCCATACATGGTGCTCGAGAGTTTATGAGAGCTAAAGAGAGAGGGAGAGAGTGTGTGAAGGGGTTGGAAACAAGAGCAAGAAAGAGGGTGCAGCTTTGCGATGCTCATAGCTCTCGAGGTAATTTGGGGCTTATTTATAGGCAGATTGGCAGCGGGGGCGCTACCTGTACCAATTCGCTACATTTCCTATACAGGAAAGACGTCAACCGCGTCCTTTTAAGGCAAAAAGGCAAACAGCAAGGGTTTCCTGCTTAGGAAGATCTTCCATCAATCTTTTTCTCTTTTCTTTTCTTCCCTAAGCGAAATCCCGAGGAAGTTTGACAGATTATCAAGTGAGCGCCAATGGTTCCAACTTGCTGCTCCTCCACCTAGCATGTGCCCTCCTAAGTCCTATCTCTAGGATTCGCCATTAATCAATTATTGATCGATTTGCCCTTCTTATTTTGGTAAGCTAGAGACTTATGAATATGAGGACTTATTAATTACACTAGATGTGTCTAACCTCTACTTTTGATACCCTTCTCTTTTGTGAAAACAATTCATGTAGCCCTTTTCTATTTCTTTTTTTTTTATTCTTAAAAGATGCATCTGGCATTTGTACATAGATATTCACTTAGATAAGAGATCCAATCAAATAACCCGAGCCGTATTATGCAAAATTAAACAAGTTTTTGATTATGTTCTAAGATAGGAACCTTGTAAGCAATAAACACAAAGTACAATCAATAAGGAATCCAACCCACGGATGTCTTAAACATAAACATAAAATTCAAGTGCATTAGAAGAATTAAACATTATTATTTTTTTTTAACCTTATTACTCGAAAGGTATCATTAGGCGATCTCTAAAAAATAAACAGACTACTATGTGCTGAAGTGGCAATGAATGTGGAATGCTACGACGAAGTACAATTGTATTAAAAAAATGCAATTACTAATTGAAGCTAAGCATGCAATCCAATTAAATTATGAACCTTGTAAAACTACCTCACCGGACCCACGAGGGGAGGTGAACGGGTTGACGATGAGAGGGTCCACCGCATCTTTTTATCTTTTCTCCGAGTCGCTCTCGTTTCGTTTCCCGGGAAGGAAATCCCTCCTTTTAATTTTCTTTCTCCCAATGTCTCTTTTTTTCCTCGCCTTTGATGATGGCCTGCCACCCACCTTCGGTCCTGTTGCCCAATAATCTTGGCCCCATGGAGGGACGATCGATCGATTCCCTTACCCCGCGTAAAATGCTGATAATCAACAGAGGGATAATTTTTCCCTTACCGGCCGCAATAAAAATTAAATAAACATTAAAAATTTTGGATAATTTTTAAAAATCCTCGTCGGAACCAACCATGCCATATAAAATGATTAGTAACCACATCAGCAATTTCCAACCAACTATATTGGCGAATCGACAAAATGTTTATGACTATATTGGCTAAACTGAAAATTTTATAACTGAATTGGCCTCTGTACAATTAATTTAAGACTTTTTTTGGGTAATTTTCCTTGAAATACTCACTTTCATTCAATTTCATAAGAGGTCACTGTTTCTCATTAAATTGGTGTGATAGTTGCAACATTTGGTTAAAAAAAATAAAATTTATGAAAATAAAATACACTCCATATATATAAATAGGATTAAGTGCATCATAAATTCTAAAACTTGGTGATCATGGTGATTTTTGACATGTGACTTGAACGTACCATGCTTGTTGTCTAACGATCTTAACACAACCAAAGGATGATCAATCAATTCCCTCATCCTGTGTTCTCAACCAAAACCGTCGGAAGGAAACACGGGATAAGGGAATAGGGAACAAACTAAGATCGTTGGAAATGAACACAGGTAAGGGAATTAATTGCTCATCCCTTGTGTTCATTTTGGAAATTTCGAATGCCACGATTCAGCTCAAAAGTCGCTTCTCGGGACCTTTTTGTTTTTGTATATTTTTAGTATTCAAGTCTTAATATCCCTTTCTTTTCTTTTCATTTCGTCTAGACCACAGTAGTCATAAATTTATGTTCTTTTAAATTCACTGGGAATTAAAGACAAAGCTAAAGTAGACATTTAGACAAACTTGATATATCACAAATATGTTGCATTTCAAGGGTAAAAAGACATTCGATTTGGAGGAAAATGTTGAGCTAGTTAATTAATCTAAAACAGATAGTAAACTTCTTCAAATATCACGTGTTGTTATTGGAAAGAATGAGGAAACTATTAAAAAAGTTATAAACTTATTGTACTTGTGCCACTTTGGTCCTGAACATTTCAATTTGACCAATTGAATCTTAAACATTTTGACAATTTGTCAATTTAATCGTAAACCTTTCAATTGTACCAATTTAATCATAGGTCCATATTTCATCACAACAGAGGAGGACGTCGAGTCCTTGATCAGGAAATACGAGGCCATTCATAATTGTGTGCATGGGAAATTAAAGAATTTAAAGAATGTTCCGTCGGTCAAGGTTGCTCTTGGTCGTAATTGTGGAGATAGACGTTGACAATTTTGAGACAGTTTTCATTTTCTTCCTCTTAACTTGATCTATGTAGATCGCCATATTAGGTGCTCAAATTTTGTATTTGCGTTAATTAAATACACTACCTTTCACGATTTGTTTTACCATTAACACCTAATGTGGCAATTAAAAGTAAATAAATCGCTTTAAATTATAAATGTTGGAAGAAAGTTGGCGGAAGACAATTTACCTTTTTCTGATGCGCAATGAACAATTTACCCCAGAACGATCGTTGAATTGCGGATGAATGACGAACAAAATTACTTCACGTTGGTCTAAATACAGTCACAAGGAAAACATCCAATTTCCACGGCGTAAATACCAATTGTTCTCATAAAGAAGAAAGGGAACGCCTTCTTTTCTTTGATGGAAATGGGACAAGAAAATGAAAACACTTTCTTTCTGAGCGTACGTGCTGCCAACCGTCCCAACGGTTATCTTCAGAAGATTTTATACGACTCACTCATATCCTTTCAAAGGATGTCTTTCCATCATAACTTATCAAGACGAAACGGTGCATTCTAATCGCACCCATCATGGACGTATTAATAAAATACTACATTTCCCACTCGAACATAATGGGCTTGATAGTACTCTATCAAGAATATAAGGCATTCAATATTCATCAACTTTAAAAATAATTCATACTAGCAAGAAAGCCGTGCGACCAATGGGTAGACCTATACTTGGGAGCTTAAATTATACACTTGTTAGGGATGACATAATTGCTACAACCCAAAAAAAAAAAAAAACAATCGATGTCTCACAGTGCCCTAAACATATTTTATTACGTCAATTCAAGTATACAAATCCCTTAAAAGCTATACTTGACTATTCTCATAATATCATGTATTTACAATTATATCCAAAACCACATAAGGTAATATAATTGATCGACCAGTAAATACATGTGATAGATGTAAAACAACAATAGTCTTCATTTGCACTCATGTCTCTCTCCATTTCGTTTTCCTAAACACGTCTCATAAAACCATATCTATTCATGACCGCCGGTAATATGCTAAAGTAGTAACATTAATCTTTCCCTTCAAGAACATAGTCATAAATAACATATGGCACAAAATGAGGTAAATTATAAATTATCTCAATGGCTCACACGATGAGTAAATAGGGATAATTTCACTCACTTTCCCTTATCGGTCGTACAATGCACATGTAGTATAAATTACATGCTATAGTAGACTTCTCTTTCTATAAGAGTGTATGTCATTTATTAAATATATCCACTATACGGATCTTTACCTAAACATAGTCACGTATTTTTCACTTACTCGAGTTTAGCTCGAGTGCTATATCAGCTCACTTTCTATAGTACCCAATTAAATACTCGCATCTGGCATTTTTCAAGCATACATGATTGTAGGACTATCATGTTCGGCCTTATTATAAATAAATCACAGACCTCATCTTGACTCCAATCAAAGCGACATATTATTTTATGTACTAAGCTTGCTCTTCAGCATTTATTTGTACATAATGTGTGACATCCTAGATTTTCAATCATGTTTTCTATTGAATAAATTAGGCATTTCATCGACGCGCCTATAGGCTTTTCTCAGAGTTGATCACTCTCGAGATAACTAGACTATCCAGGGAAGCCATTAAGAAATTTTAAGGTAATAGATTTGAGAATTCGATCAGGAATCGACTTCTCAACCGTGCTCATCTTTAGAGGCCATTACGGCACAGTATAAAATTTATTTGAGATCAGAGATAGATCGATTTGACTGAGATGTGTAGCTAATCGTGGGTGACACCACTAAATTGGAAAATTCTTGTCGACCGGCACTAGACTAATTAATCTATCTTTTTGGTACCCTATGTCCGTATTTGAATCCTCAAGATTTTCACGACAACCGAAAGTCGTCAATGTGTCAAGTGGGTTCATTGTGGCTCAAAGAAAATTGACCACAGGTCAATTGCACTAAAAATTTCTGAAAACTACCCGGTAGCCTAGGTCACGCTAAAAATGCGTTTGAGTGAAATTAACCACGAATTTAAGTCTGATTTCAGAAATTGAAGATTTTGTCATGTCACAATAAATTCTAGGAACGTTGACTCAATCTCAGAAGATTTTTTTGCAACCCAAGACTTTTTGGGAAAAATTCGTCCTATAGCCGTTTTTGTTCAGAAAAAAGGGTGGGACCATTTTTTATCGTGAAATTAGGATGCAAGATGGATCTATTGGTGAGGAAAAATATCGATTGGATCAAGGGCTGGACAACGGGATTTGTTGAGGCTAAATAGGATTGAATTGAGCAAGAACTAAGTCCAATTGAAGCCATCCCCTTCCAAATTCGTATGGTGGCTGAATGGTAGCCAAGGGATCCTAGCTTGGTGGGCAAGTCCAAGGGGACAAACTTGTGGAAAATCTTGGCTTGTGGTCCCCCAACCTCATCTCTTCCCTCTCTCTCTCCTTCAACCGGCGACCAGATCCATTCCCTCTCCCCCTTGCCGTTTTCAAAGCCCCAGCAATAGCCAAAGAAGCCGCCGAACCGCCTAGAGCCGCCCGTTGCCACCTCACGCTGTCATTTGACCCGCATGAGCCACCGTGCCAGGCCGTCGCTGCCCCACCCCCACCGTGCGACCCCGACTCCCCTGCAGCCCTATTCCACCGTCCAACTTGCTGTCCAACAGCCATAAGGGATTGTGGGAGCCCGCCGGAGGACAGAGTTCCCGTTTGGACCGAAACCACCCCCGCTGCCCTTCCCCGAGCCTTGCCGCCCATTTCAGCTTTGCTTCTTCTATTTTGCAGCTTAAAATAGAGAGGGAATTTGTGGGTTTCCAGCCACCATCTAGGCCCATTTTTGAGACGTTCCGGGCCTCGAAACCTAGGCCCGCTTTAGAGAAAGTTGGCCCCTGTTGCGTTCCCGTCGGTTTGATTCGACCCGTTCGTTAATCAAGTGATTTTTGCTCACTAAACATTGCTTAGTATGCTAATGATGCTTAGGGGTTGATTAGATTTAATTAAGTACAATTAGGTTGATAGATTAGGTTAGAGTAATTAAATTAGAGACTTATCAATGCATGTTAGGCAAATGGTTAGTGTAGTTAGTAAGGAAATAGGTCCTAGTATTTATTGAATGAATCTCAAAAATTTTCTGGATCCGTTCCGGTGTCCAATTAAGTTTACGGGCCTAAATTGGATTTATTGTATTTATTTAATATTTTTCGTAATTATTTAATTAATTATTTATTTTCTGGAAATTAGGCTGGGATAGTCGACGACCGGAATTTTATGTTAATTATCGTGGTGCAGTCTAATTCTGATTTTAGGGTTGTATTCCTAAATTAATTAATTTTGGTAATTTATTAGAAAACTACCGGCATCAGTTTACAGCACCAAAAATATGTAATAGGCTGTTGAAATTTGTGGGATATTCGTACAGATGAAATTATTATATTTTGGCTAAGACCGACCGTGTACCAACACACGACTATTTTTATCGGGTATGATAAAAATGAGAAGTTGACTATATGTCTAAATTGGTATACTATATTGGCTTGGGGGCCCTAAATTATCAGCTTTAGACGAGCATATAAAAAGTATACCATATGATTAGCTTTGGGTGAGCACGTATTACCAGCTTTAGGTGAGCATATATAGTATACTATGATGGCCTGGGGGGCCTAATCAATCAGCTTTGGGCGAGCTATACTATCTATTTTTAGTTTTGGGTGAGCAGTCTTAGACTAAGGTCGGACTTTATAGATAGTATTAAATGTACCAGCCAGGGGAAGGTCGTGATGACATGAATCGACTAAGTCGATTGATCAATGATTTGATTTGATGCTGTGAATTCATGTGTTTCATGTACATCTGATATATACTGGCCTACAGGAAGGAACTAAGGCCAAGGTAAGTCCTCTGACTCGTGTTGTGTTTAGGCAGCCCTAAGGTGTATTGGCTTCCTAATCAAGTCTTAGAGGGTAGAACTTGTTGAGATGTAATCTCATTTTGGTTGTGGGACAACATTTCAAGTCCTTAAATGGCAGCACCTCTACCTCCTCGTCCTCTCATGCATTTTGGTATACCCGAGGAGATCACCGAGATAGAGTACCACTTCCTAATACACCCTCACCCGGAAGGACTAGAGTATGTTTTGATAAAGTCCAGTGTCTAGGTTGACGTGGGCAAAGACGCCTTGGTGCCCCACGAGTATAAATCGTGGTATCGTCACTACCATGATGGGCAAAGAGAGGGTCCTGTACCAGAGGGTGATGTGCCTCTATTTGTCCTAGAGGCAACATTCGGAGAAGGGATTGCAAATCCCAAGGACGAAGCGGTGACTGATACCAAAGACCCTAAGCTCAAGAGTGACCTTGACACTCCAATACAATCGGGTGTAGATTCCACTGGGAGCGATGTGGAAGGAGAGATAGTTGAGGATGAGGAGTACCTAGAGGAACCGGAGAAGGAGCCTGAAGAGGACCCTAAAGAAGAAGCTGAAGAGGAGTCGAAGGAGGACCCCGAGGATGACCCGGAGTATGATCCTAACGAGGACTGAGGCCCCACTCTTGCCTGATGACTTGTTTCTGTTAAACCTGTTTGAGTAGAAACCGACTTCTAGTGTGGCTTGTATATGTATATATATGACTAGGTTGTTATATATGTATATAAGTGTGTTGGTTTTCAAGTTCGACTTTTTAGTCCTACTTTCCTATCACATTATTTTATTATCTGGGGATTATTTTATCTGCTTCTGCATGCGTATATTAAAATGAATGAGTCAGCAATGCGTCCTGGGACATCGCTATTAATCGACTAGTTGAGGGATGGGTGCGTGCCTGAGGATCAGGGCATGACATAATGTCTCATCTCAACATGCTAGCTATAACACTTGAGATGATTGCTCGTATGAGCGAGCCAATCATTGCCTGCTGACATACTTTCCAATAATATATGTGTGTTTGTGCTAATCTCATAATAGATTTATACTTATTGATAAAACATCAAGTCACTAATAAATAAATAAGTACAATACATATGTCCACATATACATAAATCAATGATCATTTACAATAACACATATCACATTCTACGTAATCCTAGTGACATCATGTGGGCTAAGAATACGTCTCTAGGAACAGCCTTCGTAAATGGATCAGCAACTATTCTATTAGTTGAAATGTATTGTAGAATCACTTCTTTCTATGCTATTATATCTCTGATGAAGTTATTCTTTATGTCAATGTGCTTCGTCCTTCCATGATACTTGAGATCTTTCACATAAGCAATGGCTACGACTATCGCAATAAACTATCATTGGTCTTGGAATATCAATGACAGTGGCTAAATTTTCCAAAAAACGTTTTAGCAATACTGCTTCTTGCACCTTTACCAAAAAAAAAATACTGTTTCTTGCACTGCGACAAAGCATGCAATAAATTATGCCTCCATTGTAGACAAGGCCGTACATGTCTGTTTCTTGCTATTCCAAGAAATTGCACCTCCATTGAGCAAGAATGTATATCCAAAATTCGATTTACGTTCATCTAGGTCTCCACCTTAATCAGCATCTGAATAACCCAATAGGCGTAAATCATTTCTTTGGTAACAAAGTCGATAGTCCATGGTGTCTTTTAAGTATCTTAGGATCTTTTTCACTACTTTCCAGTGTGCTTGAGCGAGAGCGAGATTTGATTAATATCGGCTCACCAATCCCATGGCATAACATATGTCAAGTCGAGTACATATCATAGCATACATCAAACTTCCGACTATACTTGTGTAAGGAACAGTTTCCATCACTTTATTTTCTTCTAAAGTCTTAGGACACATCTTAGTACTTAGGCCTTCACCTTGCATGACAGGGGTATCAAGGAGATTACAGTGCTGCATATTGAAACATTCAAGAATTTTCATTTTATAAGACTCTTGTGACAAAGTAAGGAGTTTCCTTAATCGATCTCTTTTTATCTTAACTCCTAATATATAAACAGCTTCTTTCATGTCATTCATTTCAAAATTAGAGGACAATCATTCTTTTATAATGATAACCAAAATCTTATCATTTTCAACCAATAGAATATTGTCCATATAAAGTGATAAAAGCACAAATTTATTTTCGGACCACTTGACATATATACAGTGATCTTCTTCGATTATCGTGAAACCAAAAGTTGTTATGGCTCGATAAAAATGAAGATACCACTGTCTAGATGATTGCTTAAGGCCATATATTGAACGATGAAGCTTGCAAACTTTATGTTCTTGACCTTTAGCTATTAAACCTATTGACTGTTTCATATATATTTTTTCATCTAGTTTTCTATTGAGAAATGCTGTATTTACATCCATTTTATATAATTCAAAGTCCAAATGTGCAACGATAGTTAGGATAAGGCATATTGAGACAAATTTTACAACTGGTGAAAATATTTCATCATAATCTATACTCTCTTGTTAAGTATAACATTTCACCACAAGACGAGTCTTATACTTTTCAATGAATCCATCCACCCTTCACTTAATCTTAAAAACACATTTCTTTCCAATAGCCTTGTGATTAGGTGGTAGATCAACCAAGTCCTAAACATGATTTGCCCTCATTGACTCCATCTCATCTTCCAAAACTTTTCTCCATTTTTCCTTATCAGAGGATGAGAGAGCCTCTTGAACAGTCTTAGGTTCGGCATCGTCTTTCTAAGCAATCATAAATTGTGACATTATGAAATTTGGCCCATGTTTCAAATATATGAAATTGTTATCTCATCGACGCGCTTATAGTTATTTTACTTGGAACTGATCACTCACGGGTTAACTAATTTATTTGGTGGGGCCGTTAAGGAATATAAACGCGACAAACTAAAAAATTTGATCAGAAACCAACGGCTTGACCATAATAATCGGCAAGGGTCAATACAACACTGTTATAAAGTGATTAGCGAACGGATATAATTCGATTCAATGGAAGTACGTAGTCAAATTGCGGGTAGTTCCGCATGATTATGATATTTGCATTGAACGGCAATAAACCGATTTTCTATCGATATTATATTCAGGACACGTAATTAAAATCGTCGCAATTACATGACAACCGAGAGTTGTCTACGATTCGGAGATGCACAAACATGGATCGAAATCGACCACGAGTCAAACACGCTAAAACCCCTAAAAGCTACCCAATAAATTGGGTCGTACTAAAGTCGCATTCAATCGATTTTAACCACGAAATTTAATTAGGTTTCAAGAATCGAACGTTCAAGCATGTCACGATTTATTTATCAGACGTCATCTCATCTTTCGATGAATTTTCGACGAATCTGAAATTTTGCGGAAAAAAACGATTTTCGGACAAAAAGAAAAAGGAAGTGAAATTCGAATGCGGAGAAGAAATTGGATTTTTTCTACCCAAAAAGACTTTAATTTGGGAAATTAGAGTTAAATGATGATTGGGTAACCAAGGATGAGGCATAGAGGACTTTTGAGGCTTATGTGATGATTGAAATTGAGATATTTTGCTAAGGATTTTGATTGGTTGTTTCATTTTCTCTCTCTCTCTCACTCACGCACGCAAGACCCCCCTGCAGACTACCCTTCCTTTCTTCTTACTTCCCCCCCCCCCCAACGTTCACTCCTTCTCCCTCACGTTTTTCCCTCTAGCTTCTTCTCTTGACTGCCGCACCATCCATCATCCTCTTCATTTCAGCACCATCATCCACCAGCAAACACCACCGACGTCCCAGCTTCACGCACCTACATCCTAGCACCCTCACGCCTCCACCAACATCACCGCAACTCCAGCACCGCCAACCACCAGCGACACCATGCTAACACCACACCAGTGCCCTCGTCACCTTCATCTCACATGCCCATCTCCGCCCCGCCTCACGCCATCACCACCACACCACAGCTGCTAGCTCCACTCCAACACGCCCAAGACTCCACCATACCAACCACCGTCAGTCCAAGCCGAGTCTCCCCCTTTGGCCGTGAGCTCAACCTTGCCGAACCGCCACCATTGAGCCCCGTCTAATCCATGAGTGGCACGTCCTTGACGCCGTCGCGTTATCGTTGCCACGAGCCCGCCGCCGTTGAAAACCCGTGAGTTAACCCCCTGATCTTTTATTATGCCGTTAATTGCGCTTAAGGGTAATTAGATTAGCACTAATAATGATTAGTCCTAATTAAATTTGGTTTAGTTTAATTGAGATTAAGAATGGTTTAGTTTAATTTTAATTGCGATTAGTTTACATAATTACAATTAGATTAATTAATCATGGTTAGATTAATTAATTGAGTTTAGTTTAATTAATCATAATTTATTTATTTAATCGTCATTCATTTAATTAATTGCAATTAGCGTAATTAGTGACGAAATAGTCGTTACATAAAATTTTGCGCTCCTTTTCTTGGATGAAATTATGCGTGATTTTGAGTGTTCGCACGTACGATATTATATGATTGGTTGTTGTATAATAATTATCTAGTACTATTGCAAAAGATGGTTTTGTGGACAATTACATAGAAAAAAAATGAGGTATCAGGTTTGGATGCCAAATTTTACATGCTAGATAAAACAATGAGGTTTTAAAATAGAAGCGTGTAAAGTTTGACGGGTTGATTTTGAATACGTGACCACATACGAATTTTTTTCCAAAAGTTTTATAGAAAAAAAAGGGGAATTGCCCAAGATTATTTCCAAAATTGGTGGTTGGACAAGAAAATGGAAAACAAATGAGGTGTCGGGTTTGGACACCAAATTTTATGTGCTCAATAAAACAATGAGGTTTTAAAGTAGAAGTGTGTAAAGTTTGACGGGTTGATTTTGAATACATTACCACGTATGAATTTCTTTCCAAACATTTTAAAGAAAAAAAGAGGGGGGATTGCCCAAGATTATTTCCAAAATGGGTGGTTGGGCAAGAAAATGGAAAACAAATGAGGTATAGGGTTTGGACACCAAATTTTATGTGCTCAATAAAATAAGGAGGTTTTAAAGTAGAAGTGTGCAAAATTTGACAGGTTGATTTTGATTACGTGACCACGTACAAATTTTTTTCCAAGAATTTCAAAGAAAAAAAAAAGTTGCCGAAGTTTGTTATTTGAAGGTGAAATATGGTGTTCTTGGTTTAATGTGTGTTCGAGTGGTCACTTAATTGAATCTGTCACCCAACGGGAGTTTGGGGACGATGCCCGAGTTTATCGGATGCCCGACGGGGGTCTGGAAACCAAGTCACAGTTGAGGCCAGACCGATGCTCATTTATGGAATGCCATCTAAGCGAGGGTTCAAGACGTTGCCGTGCCCGATGGGGCTGGATGATGCCTGATTACGCCAGAAGACCGCTAACACTTGTGTTGGCCTTGACCCGAGGGGTCGTAATAATTGGAACACGTGTGTCGACAATGCGTGTGAAATTCTCATGTGTGTTGAGGCGAGGTGAGTTTATGTGTAGCGCGTGCTTAGGCCGCATTCAAGGCGAATTCGCGTCCTAATTGAGACTTAGGGATTTTAACTCACTGAGATTTTTATCTCACCTCGTCGTTGTCAAAATATCTTTTAGGTCCGTAGAATGGAGATCCACCTAATCCGTTTTAGGGTCCCCTGGGATATGGAGGTAGAGACTACCCTCTACCCTATCCTCGGGACCAACCGATTCCGTGAGTTAGTACTGACAATGGTGTGGGTAGATGAGGGCTTTGTGAATGTGGTGCCCCACCGCTTCAAGGCTTGGTTTATTACGAAACCGAATGGTGGTTGGGAGGGTCCCCTACACGGTTTTGACGAACCGCCTGTAAGAAATGGGGTTGAGCAAGACACCGACCCCATGGATATCAACATCCCTGATGGTGTCGTAATAAATCCAGATTCCGAGCCAGAAGGGTCCGGGGAGCCGTGCTCACCTGGCGATGTGCCCGACTTCTTGGTGGGGCTTGGGTATGGGTATTAGAGCGGATATTGTAGGAGCTTGTGTAGTTTGTGAAACTGGAAATTAACCCCGACCTTGACCCTTTTTGTGAGTAGGTCGCGTAGGAGTCGCTTTTGTAGTAGGCATGTATATATCGAACTCCTCGAGTTAACTTGGTATATATATAAATCATAGTTTGTGAAAAATTGTTATGGTTCTTTTAATATCCCTACTATTATTGATTGATTGAGTGTTTAATTTAATTCATTTTTGTATGTGTATAATCGAAAGATAAAAAAAATGGGTTGGCGATGTGTCCTAAGACGTCGCATTTTTAATCGACCGCCGAGGAATGTTCGTGTACTCGGGGTTCAAGGTGTGACATAAATGCTTCCCCTTGAATTTCTCTTGAATTCAGTTCGTCAGGCGATGCAACACTCCCACTAAGTCTTGCATGTTGAGGTAAATCTTCATTTCTTTATACAACATTAGTGGGTGTGTTATTAGGATCTTCCATTTCATATAATTGGAAATCCTTATCAATCTTACATTTTTTAGGAAAATCGTTCTCCAAAAACGTAACATCTTGTGACTCTATTTCGGTCTTCCATTAGCTTGTTCACCTATGAACACGTACCCTTTGGAGTGTTCAGAATATCTTATAAAGATACATTTCTTCCCTCTATGACCTAATTTGCCATATTTATGGGACGAATCATGAACATAAGCTGCACACTCCCATAGACGTAGATTACTTAAGTCCGGTTTCCTACTAGTCCATAATTCATAAAAGGTGAAAGTGACTGATTTTGAGGGCACTCGATTAAGTACATAGGCAGCAGTCAATAACGCATTTCCCTAATAGGAGATAGGTAAATTTGCTGGCGCCATCAAAAGTCTAACAATTTCCAATAGGATTCTATTCTTTATTTCATCTACCCCATTTTGTTGTGGAGTACCAGGAATAGTCATGTCGTACAATTCCACTTTCATCACAAAGGGCCTTAAATTACTCAGATATATACTCGTGATCGGTTCTCAATGCATTTATTGTTTTGTTCAACTGATTCTCTACCATCGTTATATATCGTCTAAAGCAGTCTAATATTTCTAACTTATGGGAGATCAGAAAGACATAACCAAAACACGTGAAGTCATCTATGAAAGTGATGAAATATGAAACTCCACACCTCGCCATCACCTTCAAAGGACCACAAATGTCAGAATGTATGAGTTGTAATGGAAATTTGGCTCTAGTTCCTTTACCGAATGGTTTTCTAGTTACTTTTTCAGCTAGACAATGTTCACATACAAGTAGATTAATATTAGTGAGTGACCTTAAAAGGCTTTTTTTTTTATCTAATCTTTGCATTCTATGTAACCTAGTGTGACTTAATTTAGCATACCAAATACTTGCATCAATCTCAACATTACTAAAAGATGCAAATAAAAAAAACAACCATCAATATTAATATTATACTGATCATAATCAATGTCTAACACCTTAAAACCATTCCATAATAAACTGTTCCAAACAAAATGTCAACACAATTACTATGGAAATTCAAAACATAACTTAGGCTAAAAAGAACAACTACGGAGACCAAGTTTCATCGAATATATGGAGTATAAAGGATATCATGTAGGAATAGGCTTCGATCACCACGTAAAATTAATTTACATGTGTCAACACCCTTCACTTCAACTCTTGAGTTATTCCCAACATATATCCATTTTCTTCTAGACTGTATCAGACGATACCCCACAAATGCTTCCTAGTCTCTAACTACATGGTCCGTTACTCTTGAGTCTACAGTCCACATTGGATGAGATTCAACAAGCATTACAGTGTTAGAAACAAAAGTATTACTTAAAGTAATGGAGTAATAGGGTACCTCGACTCAGTGCATTCACAAGCAAAGTGACCTATCTTGCACAATTATAGCACTTCATCTTGGCCTTATCATTCTTCCCATCACACTTCTTGCGTTATAAGGTCTTAGTCCTCTTAGGTGCCTAATTAGTCCCTTTGTTGTTGAATTGATGCTTTTTTTTGCGCTTGAAACTCGAAACTTTGCGGGAACTCAATCAGTAACATAAGCATGGGTAGAGAATTTCGCAGCCTCTAGACGCTCATTCTCTAATTCTAAATGATACGCTATACCATCAAAAGTGACAATATTTTCATTATGCGTCATGTTAATCTTCATATGCTCCCAATTGTCAAGAAGAGACATTATAACAGCATGAACTTGTTGTTCATCAGTAAAGGAGTAACCTGCCGATTTCAACTCACAAATCATGTTTGACATCTCTCGAAGATGCTGCCCATTGTTACATTTGGGCACTTTCGGTATGTGTCAAACTTGATAGTGAGTCTCCTCAACTTAGTGGCAGATATACCTCCAAACTTATCTTTTAAGGCAATTCACATTGCTTGAGTTTTATCATAACTTTCAAACTCACACATGAGATTATCTTGCATACAACTCAACAACGTAATGCGAGCAATGCTATTTTTCTTCTTCCAAGCTTGATAAGCTTCTAGATCTCTCCTGTGTTAAGTTGTCCTGTGTTAAACTGAAATTCCATGCTCAGGTTCATCTATGGTGTGGTTGAGGGTTTCCAAAATCTCTTACTCCTCAAGGATGTACTGAACCTTTCGGTACAAAATATCATAATTATCACCGTTCAGCTTTTCACCCTTATTGAGGTCAGCCATAAGGGTCTTGAATGCCAAAACCATAATCAATTACTATAATACATTGACATAATAAACACGAAATCAATACTAGCACACTTTCAGAATACCACACATATTTAATTTGCTGCAAAAACAAACTAAATTAATGATAATTCAACAAATAACACAGAAACGAAAGTTCACTATATTCCCAATCAGCTCCTATGTTTGATTATTGGCAAAAGTACACCCCAAAAGCTAAAACTTGGCACGAAGGGACACTTAAGTACCAAAAGTTTGGAAAGTGACACTTAAGTGCCAAAATCGGAGCAAAATTGATCACTTAAGTGCCAATCTGGCCAAAATGCTGACATGGCGATTTTTCGGCGAAGTAAGTGCAAAACGGCGTCGGTTTGCACGTTGACATGGTAAAAAATTAATTAAATTAAATTTAAAACTAAATTTATTCAAAACATTTCAACATAAAAAAAAACGGTTGAGGGCTGAGACCTTGCCGCCGCCGCCAAGAAGGGTCGGCGACGGAGGGGGGAGGGTCGGCCGGGGTCACCGAGCCCTGGTTAGGGGCCGGCAACCTCAGCCGACCGGCAGCGAGGGCCCGAGAACCCTCACCCTAGATCAGGGCGAAGGTCGTGGCCCTCACCAGGCCGAGCCAAGGACCGCTGCCCACTTAGATCTGGACGAGGGCTCGCGGGCCCTTGCCGTCAGTCGGCCGAGGTCGCCAACCCCTAGCCAGGGCTAGGCGACCCCAACCGACCCTCCCCCCTTCATTGCCGACCCTTCCCGGCGGCTGCGATGGCTCACCCTCTTGCAGCCTACCTCCTTTTTTTCTTTTAAATTAAAATTTTTAATTTTTTAATATTTTATTTTTAATTTTTAAATATTTTAAATAATTTTATATATTAATTTTTTACCACGTCACCACAAAAACGACATCATTTTTGCATTATCTAGCCACATCAGCGTCCAAAACGATGCCGTTTTACACTTACTTCTCTGGAAAATCACCACGTTGGCATTTTGGCCAAATTGTCACTTAAATGATCCATTTTGCTTCGATTTTGGCACTTAAGTGTCACTTTCCTAAATTTTGGCACTTAAGTGTCCCTCCGTGCCAAGTTTTGGCACTCCAATTATCCGGCACTCTTCGATTATTCTATTATCATTAATTAGTTTAATTTGCGCAAATTCTAAGTTCTAAGTGAGAACTCCTTCGAATTTTACCGACCTACGAACTCTCACTAGGAAAAGTAATTACATGACCTCATGTAATTTCTACATTTTTCCATTAACACAAAAGGCATAGTATGATGTGAACCAATGTACAAAAAACAATCATGCAGTAACTATAATCAAAGTCGTAACTCAACATGTAATGAAAAATCAAGGATTTCCTACCATTGTTCGAACTTTCTTGGAATTAGAAAATTGCAAATATATTAAATTATATACATCCTATCATTAAACCAAGCACTACACAACATATATAATGCCGTTTTCATGTAAGCTAGCTATTGTATTTTCAAAATCATAAGAAAATACAAGCTAAAAAGAATATACAATGCATTTGTACCACAAATATACGCGTACTTAGGGTTCCCTACACATTTTTACCTGTAAAAAATCTCTAAAATATAAAATAATTATATCACAGTGTAGAGAACATCCATATGAATCAAACGCCATCGATCACGCTCCAATCGGAGCCCTCACGCTCCTACACGCGCCGCCTGAGTGTGCGGCGCGTGTGGTGCACGCGCTAGCGAGCCTTAAAAAGCTCATGACCGGTTCGACCAACTGTCGCCGGCAGTGACATCATCGATGACATCATTCAGCGGTTACCGATTGTTGGATGACGTCATCCATGACGTACGCACACGTCAGTTCGCCAATCCGCGCGTGACACTCACGTGCTGGGCATGCCAAGCGCATTTGGCACATGGCTTGTACGCGCTGTGGCTTCTGGCCGCGTCCGACATCCTCCGGCGGCACTCAACCCACCGCTGGACTTGTCTCAACGAGTACTTTCACCTTATATATTTGAAAATTTATTTTGGCAGAAAAAAAATTTTGAAAAATGGCCAAAACCGTACGAGTGTATGTGGCCCCAAACCCGAACTTCGCTTCGGTTTGTTTTCGACGATTCAAATTGCCATTTCAAGCAATAAACATCCATACAATGTAGATTTCATTATCTTGATCTCAATATCAAATGGTAAACGAGAAAATTCGATAAAAAAACAAGGTAGAAATCACAACCGAGCTCTGATACCAATATTGGAAGAAAGTCGGCAGAAGATGACTTACTTTTTTCTAATGCGCAATGAACAATTTACCCTAGAACGATCGTTGAATTGTGGATTAATGACGAACAAAATTAATTCACATTGATATGAATGCAGTCACAAGGAAAACATCCAATTTCCACGGAGTAAATGCCAATTGTTCTCGTAAAGAAGAAATGTAACGTCTTCTTTTCTTTGATGGAAAGGGGACAAGAAAAGAAACACACTTTCTTTCTGAGTGTAAGTTCTGCCAACCGTCCCAACAGTTATCTTCAGAAGATTTTTATACGACTCCCTCATACCCTTTCAAATTGTGTCTTTCCATCATAACTTATCAAGACAAAATGGTACGTTCTAATCACACCCTCATCATGGACGTATTAATAAAATACTACAATAAAACTCAATTTAATGTAAGGTAAGAGAAACAAAATGAGAAAGAAAAACTATAGCGACATGGAAATGTGCATTTGTTTCTATCCAATGCACGTTGTACTGTAGCTCTATGTCCATATCCCTGCCTTCAGCCAACTCCACTACCTCATTAGGGTGCATCAACAGATGAGCCTCTATTATTTGATCCTTATTGAAAAAGATTTCAAGTTCGAAATGCTCGTAAAGGAGATATTTGTGCTCTGAATTATTTGTTGATGGTTCTTCAACCTTTCCTATAAATCCCCAGATTGGCAAGTCATCACAGTACATCTGAAATATATAATACTGCTTGTTTGCAGCTTGGATTTGAGAGACTTCTTCACTTGTCAACTTCTTTGCACATGCAACCTCATGATCCTTCCGCTGTAGAAATTTTACTTCGTATGGAGCAGTTACAAGGCGATCTCCACTCAATATCTCACCAAGAGTCTCCTGTTTCTCCTCCAAATGATCTATCATCATGAAACTGCGAAGATTGGGGAAAGATATGACATGCATACATAATTGGGGAAAAGGACGAAATTGAGGCACTTGAACCCCAAACAAAACTTAGGTACATGTTGCAAGGCTAACCTGGTCGACAAAATGGAAGACTGTAAAACCATATGTTTCACTGTAACCATCACATGAACAGGAAGTAAGAAAGTATATACAGTAACAGCAGATCTAAGAAATGCAAGCAGCAGAACTTTTAGCTCCTTAAATTCAGACATGACATAAGACCAATATCTGACAGAAGTATCTGCATTAATGGACCGAGCCCGTAATGGCAGCCATACATGCATAATTCACAAAACACATCCTCATTCCAGATCAGTACCCTTTTGAATGCAATAAGATTAAAAAACAAAATACTTTATCTAAAAAGCCATACCCAAATATTTGGATATTTAGCTCATAGGGAGATAATATTCAGTGGGAGCATGTTTGAGAGAGAGAGACCATAGTGTGCGTCTTTCCCGAGTTACTTTGTCCATAACCAAATATTGACACGTTAAATCCATCCAAAACTGATTGAACCAACGGTTAAACATCATTAAATATATCAGCTGCACATGCACCAGTCCTACTGTAAGATAACAAACCTCCACGCAAACCAGCCATGTAGCTAGTAAAAAAAATTTCAAATGCTGCCTATTATGTAACAAAATTAATCATTTTCTAGCTCACCCTATCCAACATGAGGTCCATACACCCTATCGAATTCATAATCTTTCTTAGGATTGGTACTGGTCTCATCACCAGTGTCGACACGGATAGGAAGATCATCAGGGAATTCTACAGCAGAGGGACCTTCATCTTCAAATAATGGTCTCGAACGACAGAATACCTTTATGTTCCCTGAAATTAAAAGCATCTTCAAATCATTATAGGAAAGGAAAATACCCATAAATTTCTGACCAAAAAACTTCATACAGCCTCAAAAAGGGAGGACTGGAAATTGAAGAGAAGAGCTATTGAAACAAATTATTATAGTAAGAGAAGAGAGCACACAAAGAACAGAGGAATTCACTATCTTGATCGATTTATGTGCTTCCATTAGAGAGTAACCAATTGAACTATAGTCCCTCAGCAACTAACTAACAATTAGCCCAACTTCTAAACCAAACAGTCAATTAATGTGTGTGCACCTCCTGCACTCATAGCCAACCAAATGGCTTGAAGATGATCTGTCCTTCTCACTTAAACACTATTAGTATAACTTAGGTCGACCAATCTAGTGATTGGGCAATCAATGGTGAATTGATGATGTGAAAGGAGTCCAAATGGAAATTATATCACAGGTGACTGGACTCTTGTCTGAAAATCATATTTCTTGGGAGTTCTTCCATTAGTTTAATCCAAGAGATTCAATTTCTATGTAACCATCAATCAAAGTATCAGACTGATCCTAACGGAGGAGGAAGAAGATACACAGAGTAAAAAATCATTTCCGTTCTTGATATCTAGTCTCCATTTACAGATTAATGAATCTCTGAGGCATAATTAGTCTTGAACTAACAAATAGCTCAATTTTTCAGACTAACAATGATCAGTAAAATGCATCACAAACTGGCAGCTAACAGTGCGATCTCAAGTTAATCTGCACTTCAACGCTAAAACTCTATTAGTCATATTCCAACTCAATCTTACTCGTTAAACTCAAGTTTTGTCCTCCTATTACACACTGCAAAATTGCCATACAAGCAAGGTATCTCTACCCATCCATCCGATAGGAACATCATCTTGAAAATGAATTGCAATTCAAACTAGAAATTTTCTGAATTATCAGCTCATGTATCCAAGTACTTCCGCTCCACGTGCTTCGTGTGGAAAGTGGGAAACTCAATTAAGAAACCAAAGACTGACCTTAACAACTCATCGAACAACTTCCTCTTCTCACTAACAAGCGGTGCTATCCTAGCCTCACCTTCAAGGGCGACTCGATCTGACACAAAGCACAAAACCTGTCAAAAACCGAAATGAGAAAGCAAACGCGCGTTGAGGCACAACAGATGCTGCATCACCTCACCTAGTTTCCGCGTCTTGTTGGCGAGAACGCCAAGGTAGCGCGTGACTCGATCGAGCTTCACGTTGGAATACTCTTGCACTTCGCTCTCCTCTTGTCTCAGCTCCAAGTAATCCTGCCTCACAAGCTGCATCCGGAAATCGCTCTTCTCAGAGCTCGGCAACAGAGAAGGAATCGACCGAAGCAAGAAGCAAAAATTCAAAACAGGCAAATCCCCCAACTCAATCGGGAGCCAAAACAGAGCGCGAGACGATCGGAGCGTTTCGGAAAAAACCTGGACATTGTTGGCGAGCCACTGGACCTTGGAGGCCAACGGGAGCTGCAAGGGTGGCGAGGAGGCGACGTCGGCGCCGGAGATCGAGTACCGGCGGATGAGGGGGGCGCTCGGCCGGTGTTGGTAGTCAGCATCGACGGAGGCGGAGGTCGACGACGACTTCCGCGGCTCGAAGCCGCTCACCTCCCACTTCCACTGGTTGCCCCTCGGGTCCGACTGAAATTTTTTCAAAAGAGCCCCTCTTTTTCTCTCCAGATTGTGGGTCCCACGAGGACACGTGTCGCCTTCTTGTCACTTTCTTGTTTGCAGGATCTCTTTCTTCAATATATTCAAGTTGTTCAATTTTCGGTTGGTTAAATATTGGGTACGTCTCACGTTCCAACATGGCAAATAAGAAGGCGATAGGAGGACGACACGTGTCCTCGTGTCAGGTGCCATTTTGAAAAATTTTCGAACGGGACACTGAGAGTTTTTCTTCCGAGTCTCTTTCTTCGCGCCTCTCACTCTACCCTCCGAGAAAATATTAGGTACATCTTATACTCCAGCGTGGCAAACAAAAAGGTGGTGGGTGCGCGACGGAGGGCAGAAAGAAAGAAAGAGAGGGAGGTCGCACGCCGATCGGTTGCTCGCGGTGGTTTGCCGATCGAAAAGAGGGAGGGCAGAGAGAGAGAGGGAGTTCGTCAGGGAGAGAGCGACAGTAGAGAGAGAGGCGTAAACAAAGAAGTCGCCACAGAAAATCTCTCTCCAGAAGCTACAGTACCGAAAAATTTTCAAAATGGCGCCTGAAATTGTGGGTCCACGAGGACACGTGTCGCGCTCCCACCGCCTTCTTGTTTGCCACGCTAGAGCATAAGACGTACCTAATATTTTCTCCGGCCGTCCCTCTCGACGCGACCTCCCAGTCTCTCTGTGCCCTCCCTCTTTCCGACTGGCGAACCACCGCTAGCAACCGACGAACCACCGCACCAAACCGGCGAGAGGACCGCGAGACCTAGCTCCCTCCCCCTCTCTCTGCCCTCCCTCTTTCCGATCGGCGAACCACCGCACGAACCGGCGAGAGGACGCGACCAATCGACGAACCACTGCACGGGACTGGCGAGAGGACCGCGACCTCCCTCTCTCTCTGCCCTCCCTCTTTCCGACCAGTGAACCACCACGGGAATTTTTTTTTTTTTTTAAGGCTGAGGGGTTGGGCTTCTTTGTTTGTGCTAGCCAGACGACGGAGAAGGCGATCATCAGAAAGGAGAAGCACCTAGAAGAGGAGACTGATGAGGATGAGGAAGTCATCTACAAAATCGAAGTTCCGGCGAACAGGTGACTGCGAAGCTGATTTGGCATTCAGTTAGATGTTGTGTGTTTCGGATGGGTTTGGAGCTGTTTCGCGGGTCGTGGGTGAATTTTGGTTCGGGGGTGAATTTTGGTTCAGGGGTTTAAGATGCTAGTGTCCGACTTCGGATGGGTTAAAGTCTTTCGCGGACCATGTTGCTTGTAATGGCTATCGAGATGCTATGTGGTTCGATCTTTTCTTTGATGTTATGATGTTGCCAAAGGTTTTTTTTTGGTTATCTTTTCAGTCGATCAATGTGAAGGACCAATTGCATGTAATTAGAGACTTCATAAACACATTACCACCTGAAAAAGGCTCAGCTTTTGAGTAGTCCATGTGATGTAGCATTTATAGTGTGCATCGAGGCTTTTCTTACTTATGTGCAAATAGTTTCTTTTAATAGTCTCAAAAAATCGGTACAAGTTAGGACATTTTTTCACCACTTTGTGAAGAATTCTAGTTGTATGGGGAAGCGGCTTGATATTCTGACCCTTGGGATTCCCGATTCATGATAATGGTCCTGAAAGGGGTCGATCTTGAATTTAGTTTATGTTCAACATTTTGTCATGGTAATTGGGTCAATCCCCAAATTTTATAGGTATTATCGTCAGCAAGAAACGTAACAAACCTTTTTAGATTTGGTCAGCAAGTTGCGATATTGACTCCTTAATGCTGTTGGCTTTTTTTTTTTAATCATGTCATCTAGAAATTTCATTATTTAGTTATAAGTCAAGTTTTTCAAAGAGATGACAGGTTTATCATCATTTTAGTCTGTATTGATAATTAATGATTATTCTTCTTGATAAATTCGTGCATGTACTGTAGGAATGACTATACTATTATAATAATAAGGTATCCTCTGGGAAATGCACAGATACGACTTGCTTTGCCTCGAAGGGCTTGCTCAGGCCCTACGTGTATTCAATAAGGAGGAGGAGACACCTCAATACGGTGTCTTCGTAACATCAGCAGGGGATCAATGCTTAAGATGCATGTAAAACCAGAGGTACTGATATGTGAGGATTGATCTGTCTAGATTGATCTAAGCTGGAATCATTTATTACTTGAGTGACCATTTATGTGTTGCAGACCTCACAAATCCGTCCATAGGTTGTTTCTGCTGTCTCAAGAGGGATAACATTTTATGAAGCCAGTTATAACAGCTTCATTGATCTTCAAGACAAGCTCCATCAGAACATTTGCCGGTATTAATTTTTGGATCTTTAACATGCAGCATAATACCTGTTTTCCTTCTCTATTTCAAGATTTTAGGTTTGAGAGGGAGTGGCGGGAGGACAACACATTTTTGGGAAGCTTTTACTGTGTTCATTTGAACCTTAAATGTAAAGAAGATAGACCGTGATCTTACATTGAGATGCAACGTCCTATATGGCTTGTCCAGAGCAATGGTTTTAAAAAAATTCCAGCATGCAGCCAATTGTCTTTGCAAGCGTGCATTTTAGTGTGATACAATAATGTTACTTTATAAATTAAACATGTGACGGAAGCATTATTTATTTTTATTTTTTTTTAAATAAGTCATGGCTTCACCGTTGCTTATGCTCTATGTGCTCGGTAGGGGCCATACATATTATTACCCTTAGGAGGGCTTTAAATTGTGAGAAATGCCTGGATGTGAAGAGAGGACTCCGCTGAGTTGTTTTGAATAATTTGGTGAAGTGGTGATGATAGATATGTTGCTTGAACTAGTTTTCATTCTCGAGATCTATATTCAATTTGATATTTTATTTGCATGTAATAGATGCCCAGCCCCCCAATCCCTCCACTTAGTACATCAGATGCTTGTGCTTATGCTAGATCCTCAAAATGTTCTGCTTGGATTGACATGCTCGGATTCTCTCGATATTTTAGGCGAAGAACACTGGTTGCAATTGGGCCTCATGACTTGGATACGCTAGAAGGCCCCTTCAGCTATGAGGTGTGTGCTTGAACTAATCGCCTAAACTAGAATCTAAAATGAAGAATTCTGCATGTGTCCTACTATCCTCGCTTGAAGCTAAGGCCCAGCTAGAACTTAAATGGAAGATTTTCAGATTGCTGGCATAATGGATCTTGTCATGATAGAGTGTTATCTGGGCTGGAAGCTTGTGCTCACCTATTCTTTCCTTTTTTTTCTCTCTATATATTTAAATGCCTGAAGGATTCCCTCTTGAAGCTTCTTTCTACCCCACACTTTGCCTCAGCATCTATTACATGTTTTCGAGGAGTTGCAGCTAGCTAGACAAGCTTTGACCAGTTCAAGTTTTGTCATCCTCTGAGCTTGTCCCAGAGGATGGTATTACTATATATATCCGAGATACTCTATTTTGATCCCAAAAATTCATAGTATTATGTTTCGCTATCAGGAGTGCTCATCTACTAGATAAAGCATAGACGAAAACAGACATGACAAGGAATTGCACATTTGGTTTAGCTTAATATGTAGGAGTTATATATTTGCTACAGTTAAATGTTTCTTCTTAATATGTACGAGTTATTTATCTGCTACGGCTAAATGTTTCTTAGAGCAAAGTATGATAAAATGTTATGAGAAGTGCAGTGTATCACCGACTCATGTTCCTTTTCCTTTGGTCTCAGGCTTTGCCGCCTTCCAGTATAGGTTTCGTCCACTTGAAGCAGGTAGTTTCATGATAAAGATTGTATTTTTCTGTTCATGCATGTGCCATGAGTCTGAACTGTAGTGAAGATCTATGTATTTGTAAGGATTTTGCTAACTATTCTCTAGGGGCAATTCTTAAGTAGTTGATTAAGAAATTTGTATGGTTTTCAATTGGATGCACAGATTGTTCTTGTGGTATTTGAAATTTTTTCTTTGGAAAGTGAATCATATTAAATAAGTATGCTTAACAAGTGCCCTTTTGTTAACAGTGCTCTAAGGAGACTTACTAAGTAACTAAAAAGGAAATTTTGTAGTTTCCAATAGCGTGTTATTTCTAATTACTATTTTGCAAAGTGAATTATTCCAAACTAAGTATGCTTAACATGTCAATGCCACTTTTGAGTTCATGAGATTGCTTTCATTTATATATTTGTTTTGTTTTCTCTACCAACTATGATTGATGTGTTGGCTGATCGCGCATTAGTTTCTGTTCTGATATTAGGTGAAGAACTTCAGAGCTGATGAACTAATGGAATTTTATAAGGTGGGTCCTCAATAGCTGCTCCTTTTAATGGTCTTTTTATAACTGTCATATTTGTTTTGTTACATATATCTTCTGCTTGGAACTTGTTTATTCAGTGTGCTAGTTGTTATCTTCCTGTAAATGAAGAATTATGTAATAGTTCCTCATTTGCCATGTTGTTTTACCTGTTTTTCGCTACTTTGTTGCAGTCAGATTTGAAATTGAAGAAGTTCTTGCACATAATAGAGAACTCGCCTATGTTCCCTGTTATCTATGATTCAAAGAGGTATCTTGGTTTCTTTATACACTCTTCTTTGTAATGTGAGTTCCATGTATAAATATGAAGCGTGTATATTGATGTTAAGGGAAAATAATAAATAACCACTTAAATGTAATGACATGTTGACTTAGTTTTGATTCAACCATTGCCACTTAAGTCATTAATATTGCAACCTTGAGTTATTTGGGGATTGATTGATGCATTGGGTTCAATTTGCAAAGAGAAAATAATCTAGGCCTTCAAGCATCTTCTGCCACGTTAAGCCACTAAGTGCTTGGTCTCGTTTATGAGTTGAAGTGAGATCAACTGTTCTGTTTAGGTGTCACTAGTGTTCTCAAAAGCACTGGAGTTGCCTGGGCAGGCACCCAATGTGGCGACTTCAAAAGCACCTCAAGTAAGGCTGGTCATTCTCTGAGGCATTCCCTCAAGGAAAAAGATGAAATTAGGTCATGTTCTTTTACCCTTTTTGTTCCTTTCTCTAAACAAAACTGAGAAAGGAGGTATATTATTTTAGTAAAAGGGCGAAGTTTTTAGAAAAGCAGCTGTCGACTCTACATTAGCACAGTCAGAGACTTCCAAAGCCTAGTCTTATGCCTATAACATTACTTTTAAGAGAGCCAGGGAAAAAGGTAAAAATGTGTAGTCTTCTATACATCTTTACTTTTCTTTGAACATTGTCTTTCCTATGTACACCTTTACACTGAACTTAGCAGTCCATTCTTATTTCATCTCTCTCTCCACCAATTGCTAGGTACCATATCAGGAAAAAGAACTTTTGCATGCGGTGTCACAAAATTTGATATGGGAAAGCAAGTGCCTAATGTCAATAAGAAAGATGCTATAATGTAGTACAAAAAATTAATTTTTTCCGGAATATCATTTCATGACTTAAGATCTACCTTGCTAATACATTCTTTGGGTTCATTTAAAGAAAAGGTTAAAAAAATTTCTTGCTAAAGGATTCATCCCAAACTTTTAATGTAACATGTCCCTTATTTTAGGCTAGGGCCTTGCTTGACAACAGTGGATGATATTTTCTTTTCTAACATCCTGAATAATTAGAAATGATACAGTTGATTGCTTCATAAATTCTTGATTAGCTGTGGACTTATGTTTATTGGTAATGTATTAATTAGGCAACAACCAATTATGGTTGACCATTAAGCTGTTTATCTTGTTTGAACAGGGGTCAGCTTTTTAAAAAGATTGGTTTCGAATTTTTTTGCACATGGGGTTCTAATCTAGCTCATTCAGGTTCAATGATTATCGGTTACTCCAGTTGCGGATAGATTACACTGTTGCCAGTGGCTTCACAATTTTGGTTCATATTGAATATGCTCAATGTGAACAAATTGTAGTGACTATTTAGCTGTCATAGCCAAACAGTGTGGGCAAAGTGATGCTTCATCCACTTTTTGGGTGTCTTGCAATCAACAATTTGACAGATATTTGTGATGTATAGTCTGATTGATTAGCAAGCATCTACAATGACTGAAATGATACAGTTGACTAAGCTTCTTATCACTGAAAAGGCTAATTTTTTACTCCATGCAGAACTGTGCTGTCTCTGCCGCCAATTATCAATGGTGCACATTCGGCAACAACTTTCAAGACGAAAAATGTTCTCATTGAATGTACTGCAACGGACTTAACAAAGGCTAAGATAGTTCTAAATACAATGGTGGGCATACTCAATTGTTTGTCCTTTTCTCTACACCCATCCTTCTGTATAGAGGACTAATGCGGGCAAGTGTTTTCCTTTAGGTGACAATCTTCTCAGCATACTGTGGGAAGAAGTATGAAGTTGAACCAGTTGAAGTGATATACTCTAATGGGGAGTCATTCGTTTATCCTGATTTGTCCCTATACAATATGGAAGTGTCCTTATCTTATGTCAACGTTGTAATTGGAGTCGCCTTGAAAGCTGAAGAGGTATTGTGAATATTCATTTCAAGCTAGAGTTTAAATGTTCGCAGTAGGTGGATGTGAGCTTATATTAGAGTTGATTGGTTATATTATTCTCTCATCAATTGAGTTAATTTTTTGTTCGCCATGTGCTATTGTGCTATTTTGTTGCTACAATGATATCTAACAATAACCTTGTTTTATTTATTGGGTGGTCACCTTTGTATCTCTCACGGGTGCACATGAGATGGAGAATCAATTACGGCGGTCTTAAGTGACCATTGCAACGGAGACAACCGCCACCATGGGGGTCATTGTGGTGTTGGTGTCGCCCGCCATCGAGGAGGATGTCGCTGTTGTCCTAGAGTTTCAGGGGCAGTCATTAGGTTTAGGTTTTCTTTTTGTTTGTTTGATTTCTTTTCTAATCCTAGTATTTTATATTGTAATTTTTCAGTAATTTATATTAGAAAGCATCCGTAGTACGTACGATTTTATATGAAATGAATCGTCGGATAAGTGATTTGATATAAAGAAGTTCGAGGATTGTAATTTTCAATCCCTCGTTTTGTTCCATCTAACTCCATGCTGCCCTCTAGTCAAACACAGCTTGATCCTATTTTAGAACAGAGATCTCAATCTGAGATTCCGACTCTGTTTCGTTCAGATAGAGATAAGGGTAAAAAAGGGACTCTCGATGATAACAACATAAGAAGAGAAAACGAAAGAGAAGACCTATTTGATTTTCTTTAAATATTCACTGAAGAAAAAGAAAGAAAAATTGAAGGGAATCGGTCACTTTGTATTCGATTTGAGCAGAGAAAAGGAAAAACAGTTCTGGTCTAGGACAAAGAAAGAGGAAAAACTCAAATGATTTTATGTCCCCTCGGCAGTCCTTCCTATCCAACAGGAGACCAAACCATTGCTGAACTTAGAGGCGTGCCACCATCGCCACCCGTGGCGGTGGTAGGTGGCAACCGCTGGTAGAGAAGGCCGAAATGCGGCAACATATCACGCTTAAGAGGTTTCGAATTTCCCTTTCGCGCGTTTTTCCGCTTAAAGGACACACAAGAAGGCGCTGAACCAAATCATGAACACACTTAGGCAAAGTAACTGCTATAATCATACGGGCTAATCATGGGTGTGGTTCTGGAGGAATTTACATAAAAAGCTCGGATCTACTCAAAATCGACAATTTTCTCTTGTTTATGATCTGTATGCACTACTTCAAAACAGGGAGGGAGGTGTATTTCCGCTACACTGCATTGACTCGAGTCTAATGCGCGGTGCAGTACCGAACAAGATCCATAGAAGAGCTGTATATCAGGTCGTGACCACGCAACCCGTTTTTCTGGGTTCATCATGAACAATTACATAAAATTTCCTCCATCATCTAGGGACATGCCCAAGCAATCTTCAAAGTAATCTAAAAGACGGGTGGTTTTTGCTTGTCTTCCCCGATACCCTGAGTAAACACCAAATATGAAATGGATAGCTATATGTACATTCCAAAGATTGATCCCAGCAATTATAACTATTTACATATTCCTCTCCCGAAATCCCCTGGCGAAGAGAGGGAAGCAATGAGTTTGAACATGCTGTACACTTGATAAGAATAGACAACTTTACAGTGGCAAGAATTGCAACTAAGAACTTCCATAGGCAGTATCGGGGACAATTGGCCAAGCTGTACGGCACTAATATGATGATGACCACTCCAGCTTCTGATACATGTCTGCGAGTGCGTTATAAAGGATGGCAGCAGCTGGCGGCCTCGGCAACGAACCAAGTAGTATGTCCAATGCATTTATAGACTGGCTGCCATAAAATCGACAATTTTCTCTTGTCCGCGTTGTCACGACACTGCCTTGAAGGGAGCATCCAACAAAAGCACCTGCCAATTATTTTATGAAAAAGTTGAGAACAATTAAAGAACTTCAGAAAGCGGAACGAGCCCCACAGACTGCTGGCAATGAAATGATAGGAAATGAGAAATACAAATTCTAGACCTCTCCAACTTTTTACTATGAGCATCTCAATTTAAGTAGGATCTATGACGAATCAAGCTCAGTGTTCTCTCAAATGATTGCTTATTCAAAAATATCCCTGCAGAAGCTTTCTCGACTAATGTCTCTCCCTTTTCCCCTTTCTTTGGCACTAAGAAATGGGCAACAAGCAAGCTTCTCAAGAAATGCTCTTTGTAGAAACTTTTTCAACCAATGATCTAATGAAAACAGCTTCACATAGCTTGAAAAGGTAAAGAGTATCATCATTTTATTGAATATATAAATAGCATTTGTGCAAGAGCATTTTAAGTAATCGGAGAATAGTCTTTTACATGACTGCCTAAGGACAGATACCCATGCCATACAAGCTAGACTACATAGCTCACCTCAGCAACAGAGACAAATGAGGAAGAAAGAAAGTGAGAGAACAAGATCCTTTGCAAAATGAGCAGTTTTTCTATGTCCCGAGACTGTTATTGCATCCACTTAGGACTTAATAAAAATAGAGAAATTACTATCACATTAAAACGGTTAATATCATAGGATACTATCCATGTTTTTTTGCATAGCAATGTGTACATACCCCAAAAATCAGTCCAGAAGACAACTCCACGGCTTAATAGGAAAAATAGCTATATAGATGAGTACCTTTACTGCAGCTGTACGTATAATAAGCAGCACAGCCACCATCCCCCGCTCGTACATCAGCTTCAGCAGCCCTTCCAATGGGACCAACTGCTGCACTCAAACCAGCCCCAACTGAAAAATGAGCAGTACCACCAAATGTCTTCACAGCCTTAGTTGTTCTCAACACTATAACGAAGTCTGTCAATTCTCCTCCAGCCTGCAATCACCCTTGACTGGTTACTATTGACTGGAATAAGGATATCTCTACATAAAAATATAACACAAAATCAAACATTTCTTGCAGGGATAATCTTTTCATTTATGTATTTGATTTTTACTATTATTGTTGTTATCATTTCAGGAGGAAGGGGAATCGACTAAAGATTTCTTTAGTTGATTTTTATGTTTTATGCAAGACTTCTTTGCTCGAGCTTAAGCCACACAAGCAGAAGCTATTAATGCGATAGACATGTTAACAGAAAGGGAACGATTATAAGTGAACAGAGATGCGGAAAGGAACTTGAAAACTCAATGGCAACATGGTAATCAAACAAAAAGTCCAAATCTCATCCTAAGAAATACTGTTCTTAGATAGAGTTCCAGAAAGGAGAAACAAATGGCACATTCCATGAAATAGAAGGATGACAGACCGGACATTTACAAAGGAAAATTCTCACAGAGACCATGGAAATGAAGCAGACAATACATCAAGCATTCCGGATGGAGTAAAAAATCAAATTGGTGTTTATTATCTAAACAATCATTTTGAGCACGTTGATTCACGTGGTTAATCTGCAGACTGCATGAAAGCCAAAAACACTTGTTGGTTCCGACCCTTGGCCCTTAAGGTTGATGAAATCAAAATCCAGGGATACGATAAAACGAGCCTACCTGTGCTCCCCACCCTATTCCACATGAAGAAATTGCAGAAGGTGGAGACCATGAGCCGTCTTCCCTACGAGCAACCACAAGGCCGGTTCCAATATTGTAGGTTACCATCATACCAACTTTCACAACAGTAATTATTGCAAGGCCTTTTGCTTGTCGTAAAATGGCATCAGGAATTGCCTTCTCAGGTTTTAGTGAACCCACCTGAGCAATCAGAATGCATCATATATTAAGCTTAATAACCACACGAGAAGTGCAAGAGAACCTAATTTTAATGCCAAAGTATACAAAAAAAAAAAGGGAAGAAAAATTCTAATCTACTTTATCTTGCACCAGTAATACAAAAAACTCTTAAGGAATAGTTTTACAAAGATGAAACACACAGATGGAATCATAAGGTAGACAGTATCATCTGAACCTTGCCCCTACCTTAGGATCTCAACGTACTAAGGTCCGTCAGATCTTGGGTCGGAAACTGAGAAGCGTGGCTTACTTGATCCATTAGGTAAGGCTGGACAGACTCAAGCCGCACGCAGCAGACATCACACACCTTCTGGGGATCACTAACCCGGAACTTTACAGGCAACAGAGAAGGCGCTGAACCAAATCAACGTACCTCCTGAGCTTCTTAGAAGCAGGATCATAGGCTTCACCGCCACCGTTAGCCCCATCAACCTTCGCAGCCTCGACCCAGCCGTCATCCGACGATCCAGGCTTCTCCTTGTCGCCGGACCCGTTGGCTATCTCCGCGGACTCATCTCCGGGGGAGTCAACGAGCACGCCTATCGCAGAACTCCTGGCTCGAATCAGCCCTAATCCCGCCACCGACAACTCCGCCGTCCTCGTCGTGCTTCATCAGGATGTTCTCGATAACCACGAGAGCCCCGAGTCTGGAGACGACGACGACGCGTTCGTCGAGGAGCAAACGCCGATGACGTCGCCGGCCTCAGGGAGGTTGCCCAAGAAGCCGTTGATGTGAGACATCACGTCGTCCTCCAAATGCAACTCCAGACCGTGTCAACTCGTCCTCTCTCTCCCCGTTCTTCGTTTCGTTGCGGGGAGAACAAAAATCGCAGGTGTGCTTCCATATGCTCTTCCCCCTCCCTCTGCTCTCTCTCCTCCCCCACCCGACGCCGACGCTGCCGACGCTCCTCCGCACGACGCCGACGCCCCTCCACCCCCGCCTCCGCCTCCACAGGTTGCCTCTGTCGCCCCCGACTCCGATGCCGACGCCGACGCCGCCGACGCCTCCACCTCCGCCTCCG
Organism: Eucalyptus guilfoylei; assembly: GCA_016097605.1. Taxonomy (NCBI): domain Eukaryota; kingdom Viridiplantae; phylum Streptophyta; class Magnoliopsida; order Myrtales; family Myrtaceae; genus Eucalyptus; species Eucalyptus guilfoylei. The sequence goes on from CM027861.1 coordinate 4,863,340, forward strand.
CCTCCGCCTACGCCCCCGAACCCGACGTTGACGCTGACGCCCTTGCCTCTCTCTCGCGACCTCCAGTCCGCTCTCTCTCTTTCCTCCTCGAAGTCGCGCCTCTCTTACAGTGAACCGCGACGCCGACGCCCCTCAAACCGGTTGCCTCCGTCGCCCCCGACTCCGACGCCGACGCCCCTCCGCCTCCGCCCCCGACGCTTCTGTCTCCACCTTCGCCCCTGACGCCAACACCGACGCCGACACCCCTTCGCCTCCCTCTTGCGACTTCCGCCTTCGTCCGTGTCTGTTCTGACAGTATTATTGCTTACTGATGTGGAGGGAGGAGCTCCTGTTTTACTATGGTATACTAGTAAGATCCCATGTATAATGTGAAGGTGCCCTACGTTATTTGTAATGGGTTAGTAAAGATCAGCTGTTTGATCTTGAGAATCTTGTCTTTTCATGTAAAAACACCACTCTTTCTGGTTTTTTTGAAAAGTCATATGCTTTTTTTGCTTGGGTAATATAGCAAGTGCTAAATGGATCAAGATCATTATTGTAAGTACTGGCACTTCCATGGATAGAACGGGATATGAGTGCAAACTTTGGGGTATTTTATTTGGACAGCCACATCTATTTATCTGAGTTCTTCCTCTTCTTAGTTCTCATTTCATGTCTACTCCATCACTTATCTGTCTTTAACATGTTATCTGTGTAGTTGCAGATGAGGAGCAGAAAGGACCCATGAATCCTTATGATGGCAAAGTGTATGTTTGACGGGATGCCATGTCAAATAAAGTCAGTGGCTTCTTTTCCCTGTTGAGATGTCTTTGTTGTTGTTGTTGTTGTTGTTTGAACAATAAAGAAAATTCCATTAAGAAGGTACCAAGGGGGTACTGCCCCTATACAAAACGGCTGCAAAAGAAAAGCCACACATATGCAATTTTGTACAAAAAGAGGAACCCCTTCTAGTATGTTGGTCATTACTTGTCATATGGAGATTGTGTGACGTTTAATTTGTTATTTGCTGCTATTTCCTTGATGTAGTCATCTTCCAAAGGTTTCAATCTTTTTGAAGAGTTGTGCTGACTGTTATAGGGCTATAATCCATTAAGACTCTAAGGTACTCATTACGATAAATGTTAGTTCCATGAAATGAATCTAGGCTAGCTGAGACAAGTGAATACTTTACTTAGAGGAAAGGTACTTATGCATCAATATCTCTATAAAATGAGTCCTAGTGCTCTTGGCTGGCTTTTACTGTGTATTTTGTATTATCTGCTGCTCTGCCTGTGTGATGTTTTTTTTTCCCCTTGTTTTGTGGTTAACTATTGCAAATATTCTGTTGTGATTACACTTGCATGGGTTAATGGAAGTTTACAAGGATCATACTTCTTCGCGCTTGTGAATTAAGAATATGTTTGTGAAATGTCGTCACAAATATTTTTATGATAACATGAGTGTTCTGCTTGGAAAAAATATTGAATAGTTTCAGTCCCTTTTAGTGCAGTTATCAAGAACTGTTTGGTACTAATACTTTGTTGAAAATTGGAGGGGATATAATTCTCAATTCAAACTTACCTTTTCATGCCAATTTTCTTTTGAGAGGTTGATGTAGGTAGTTGCCTATATACTTACACCCTACATGTCCTTTCTCGATACTTTTACAAGTTTGTTCTTCTTGTCTTTCTGTATGAAAACTGGAATTGTCTTTTTTAATTTTAAGAACTTTCACTGCTCTTAGAAGAATCTAATAAAATTCTGATGATAGTTTCGCTTGTTAACATTCAATTTTCGAAGTCATATGTGGATTGCCAATATTTGTGTTATGTGTGATTATCCAGACTGCTTCAAGACTTCTCCACCATGAGTATCAGTTGCTACATGACCAGCCTGCAAGATACCATACCCCTGGACGGATTGCCCAAACTCACTATCTTCATGTCCCGGTGGATGGGCCAACTACCAGAGTGTCATCTATTCATGGAAGTGAGAAGCTGCCTAGTGTTGATGGTGTTCGAGGTCACCGACTGCGAGTATGCCGTGTCTCACAAGAAGATAGAGAGTGAAACAGTGTTTTATCCCCTCTGAGAAATGATCATTCCCTTCAGCCGAGAGAGTCTTTTGTTAACATTCAAATGGATGCTCACCAAGGAAGCCACCCATTTATCGGTCAAGAAGATTCTTCTACCCTGCCTGACAGGACAATTTTGCATGATACTTCTGACCTGCATGTCAAGAGAAAATGCAAGGTAATTCTGATGCTTCTGAGAGCAGAGTATTATCATCAGTTTTTGATATAGCTTTAGGGTGACCAAAAATGTCATTTTGTTGCAGATTGAAGAAGCCCAGATCGCTAGGGAAGTTGAAGCTAATGAAAACCGAATTCGCAAAGCACTAGAGAAAGAAAATATTTTGAGGAGAAAGGTTTTCATTTATCACTTAAGGATATGTGAGCTTTGTGGAGAAAACTTTGGCATGTACTGATATCCTGTATTTTTCTATTGCAGGCTGAGGAACGAATGAGGAAAGAGATGGGAAGATTTGATCGTGAAAGAAGGAAGGAAGAAGAAAGGTTGATGTGTGAACAGCAGAGAGAGGAGGAGAGATTGCTACGTGAGCAAAGGAGAGATTGCTACGTGAGCAAAGGCGAGAATCAGAGCGACGGGAGAAGTATTTACAGAAAGAATCTATTAAGCTAAGTATTTGAGCTTGATATTGCATTTTCACTAGTTAGTTTCTTTTACTTTATTTGATTGGTTAAGCAGCATCTCTTCTTTTCTCTTTTCTTTACCAACTTCTCTGGTTTTTTGTTTGGAAGGCAGAGAAAAAGAGACAAAAAGAAGAGCTTCGTCGAGAAAAAGAAGCAGATCGCAGAATTGCCAAGGAATCCATGGAGCTTATGGAGGATGAACAGCTGGAGCTGATGGAATTGGCCGCTGCAAGCAAGGGGTTGCCTTCAATTGTTAATCTCGATCATGCCACTATGCAGAACCTTGAGTTGTTCAGAGGTAGCTTTTTTATAGCAATTACTGTTAAGACCAGTTTCACTCTATTGACACATTGATTGTGTGATATTGTTGTTTTAACTAGGATTCTATGGTAGCTAAGACAAGCTTTTAAATTCCTATGCTCTGTTTTTATCGTGTACCTTAAATTCAGTAGAAAGGAAATAGGGCCCGATCCTTTCTAGAAAATGTACTGGTGTTCCATTGTTGTCAAGAATAATTCTAGATATACTAAAGTTATACAATTACCATCATACTAAATGATGTTAACATTGGATATATCAATAAGTCACCATCTTGTGATTTGAATCTACTCCTGTCATCACCAATTTAATTCATGTCACATAATTTAGTGTACCCATTTTGACACATTCTTGGTATACCTACATTAGTCATCTACCAATTTATGTCAAAGTAAGCTTTGCTTTAACTTAGTTCTCACTTCGTTCTGTGGGTCAGATAAATTACTTTTGGGGGCATTCTGTGTTATGTAAATCTTAGGTGTGTTTGGGGTGACATTCTCTCCCCTTTTCGCTTTACTCATTTCTTAAAACCTTAAAAAACGTGTAAATATTGTCATATGGTGTTTTTAAAAATGTTCTTATAATTCTAAGTTCACAATAATTATTTTCTTTTAGCGGGAAAGCAAAAATTTGGAGGGAAAGAAATATAAATACTTATCATAAGCTCTCTTAAAATAACCCTAGATATTTGCTCTGAAGAAAATGTATCGGGTACTCCCGCAAATAAAGTTGAACAATTTTTATTTCGCTTAGCCAACTCAATTGATTGTAAAGTGAACATTGCTCTGTTAAGTTGAAAACTTCCTACCTGCTCCCAGTAATTTTTCAAGTCAGGCCTGTATCTGGTAGAGCTTTCTCCAATTAATCTAAATCGTATTTCTAGAATGTTTCTACAATGGTATCCTTTACATAATCTAACATCATAAGTGATGTATTTTGCTGTGAATTTTTGTGACTTATTTATAGGATCAGAGGAGTAAACTGAATTGGCCTACAGAATGAGGGATTTGTTTCTACTGAAACGTTTAGAAGTGAGGATCTGGTTTATATTTCCTTGCACTTGAATTTGCTTCATGCTGTCATTTTGTAGTAAAGGAGCTGATTTTGACATCTTGAAATTATAGCCAATAGATGCAGAGATATGTATCTCTTGTTACTGTTTCTTGTTTCTGTAGTTACACGGGGAAAAAAAAAGTTTCTGGTTTGTTGTATGGTGCTATTCTGGTAATTGAGTATACATGCGTATGTACATAAGCAGGCACATGCCTCCATGTGTATGCGTGCACGCTTTCATTTCATTTCCAATGTCGCTTCGGCCTAGGATAGTATGTCATTCTAGTTTAAATAAATTCAAAGAAAGGGTTCGCACCCTAGACATGTGTCTTCCTGTCTGCCTGCCTTTCTTTGGGCATTCCAACTCTAGATGCTACTGTTTGTTTTCTATTGTCCATGCAACTTTAATGTAAGTTTTATGCTTTAGATTCGTTGAGTGCCTTTCCTCCTCAGTCTGAGCGATTAAAGAGACCATTTGCAGTTCAACCATGGACCAATTCAGAGGAGAACATTGGGAATCTTCTCATGGTATGTTTGACTGTTGAAAGAGATATACATAATTTCATAATAGCTTATTTTTTCATAATAGCTTGCACTTCCGTGATAAGATTACTATCTGAAAATGTTGCATCTTTATTGTGGAGACGTACCATTGTCCTTGAGGCTGCGAATGTATTATTTTACCAGTAATATTTAGTGCCGAAGTGTCATTGACTCCCCATTATCTGTTCTTGAGTTCACTTACCCCATCATTCTTTCCCTCGGACTTATAGATTTTTAACAGGAAGGATAGTTCATTGTCCAGCGGAAGATGGAAGTTTGGATGGTTGCCTCTTTGACTTTTATCTCTTGATATTGTAATTGCTACAAGGGTGAGAATTCATGATTATCGGATGTGATTTTTTGGCTTGTATGGCCTTGTGGACAAATATATTTTCTAATCTGAATGTTTTTCCAAATGTAAGAGTAAACTCATCCCATTGAGTTATTGAGGGTGTTCTCTTTTGCTTTATGACTGATCTTTACTTATATGAAGAGTTTAGTGGCTTACTTCTGGGTGATCCCATGCAGGCCTGGCGATTTTTTCTTACTTTTGCGGATGTACTTGGTCTATGGCCTTTTACTCTTGATGAGTTTGTTCAAGCTTTTCACAACTATGTAAGCAATGTTCCCTCTTTGGATATCTTTGTTTCTCATCAGATTTCCTTTTATTAAGGTAGTCGGCCTTCTGCATTTTACTGAAGAGTTTTGCTTTGAAAAAAAAAGGAATTCTCTCCTAAAACTGTAATTTTTTGCAGGACCGGCTGGAAGCAGCAAGTGCTCTGAAAAAGCAAATGTGGGTAGAGGCACAGTTGGATAAGTCTCGCCTGAAGGATGCGTTTACTGCTAAAGTGGATTTCTTGTCCTTATTAGGGAGCAAAATTGAATTTCAGCTTCCCAATTCTGTGGTGGATGGCGGCCACGGCTCCTGGCTTCTAGCTGATAATAAAAACAATGATGTTTCCGCAGAGAACCAAAATTCATTGCATGGTCCCCAAGGTCTCCAGAATGACTTGAGCAGTGTTCCAACTGAAAGATTCTCAGCTGTTCAGTTGAGTATGTATGCGAGTGTATTTAATAAGGTGTTTGTTAGGTTTTTCAAGTTGTGTATTTAATATCATTGTTCTATCCTTTTTTTGCAGGCTTTCGATGCTCTTTTGATGTCCTTAGATACAGGTGGGATAAGGGAATCCCATTTGCGTCTAATGCTGCTGGAAGTGGATCCCTAGAAGGAACTTACAGTCTGCGAAAGTCTTCTCGAGGGGTGGACTCCCCATTAAAAACGAAGCAGCAGAAATGGATTCTAGTCCTAATTGTCCTTATGATTTTGACAGTCCTAACAGTAGTGTCTGTGATATATGTCAATCTGTAATAAGTTTGGTACTGATGTGTATTACTTTTATGTGTGAATATATATAAGGAACTACTTTTTATCTCACTGTCGTAGTTATGGAGGCAAACGATCCAATGTTGGTGCTAGTCTATTTAATGAAAACAGCATGCGTGTCGCAATATTTTTTCAAGTGAACGTTCTTTGTCCCCCTTTTGGATTTCTTTATCAGAATTCTTGAGATATTCATTGTTCATTTCTTTAGTTTCTCTCTAGGATTGCATAATGGGGTTTGAATCTTTAGTGAAGCATTACCTAAGGCACTCATCGACTCAACAAACGATTGATATTGAAATGGAATTGCTGACACTAAAATCACCACGAAATGACACTTAATTTAGATATAACAAAGTAATTTAGGTACTGGCGATTTTATTCTAGTTAATCGAATTTTAGGGCGGTAGAGTCATCTTCAAAAGATGCATCGATGGCATTTGACAACAATGAACGTTAAGAGTCCCTTCCTTGTAGCTCGATTCCAGTAGGTGGCTGAAATCCTGAGTCTTTTCCACAAGATGTCGAAAGAGTTCGTCGATGATCTTGCTTCCGAAGAGTTCGTCGTGTTTGCTTCACGATATCCTGTGCATGGACTCCACCATCATACCTCGTTTGGGTGTTGAGCAGCTCCATCTTCTCTATGTGAAAACTACTGTCCATTTTGAGCCATGTGAGGTCACTACTAGTGTCAGGATCAAGAAAGTAAGGCTTTGGTGGCTGCCCAATGAAGACAGTTGTGTTTTATGACCTGAAATAGGCAGTTCACTTGATCATCAGTCTTGGCAAATACACAAGCTTTTATAATATTCAGATCTGATTATCGCATGAAGAGAGGAGCATTATGCTTCAAAAGATTGAACAGTCAATTAGAGAAGTGTGACAGAAAAGGGACACAAAATGAATGACAAGCAAAGTGAGGATGAAGTTAACAATTGAGAAATACCCAGCGATCAAGAAAGAGAAGAAAAGCACTGCATCGTTATGACATATAGAATAAAAATATATGGAAACTGAAAAAACACAACTTCCCCTCGAGAAAGAGACGCTTTAATGTGATGAAAACCATATAGAATCTTCCAAGCAATTTTCCCTTGGCATGAAAGATTTAATCTGATGATCAACATACTGAAACTTCAGGAATTCCTAAGTGGGGTGATAATAGTATCTATGGTTACCACTTAGGGAGACATAAGTCACTATGACATTGGATTGGATGAATCTTCAGGTCATCAAACAGCAATCCAACGTAGTAACTAGCCAAACTGTAGGAACTTTTTGAACTTTTGGAGGAAAAAAGACCTTTCATATCACCAAAGACAGTTAAATGTGAGAGATGACCCATACTTTCTAAACGTGAACGGCACAGCAGAGAGTCACCCAGGCATTCAAGAATTCATTGAAGGAGCAAAAATGCAGGTGCATCACCTCTCTCTCTCTCTCTCTCTCTCTCTCTCTCTCTCTCTCTCTCTCTCTCTCTCTCTCTCTCTCTGTGACTAGTAAATGAAACGCCGGACTGAACAGAAGACAGGGCAAGAAGGGTATCCAGTTGGGAAAACATTGCCGTGGAGTGGAAAGACAACAGATGACCCGACCTGATTGAGAACCAGCGACGACGACGCCGACCCGAAAGTCAAAGGCGCCTTTTGCCTCTGCTCAGATCACCTCTGAAAGAAGAAGAAGACGAGTAGGAGGACGACGATAGACACCAGCTCAACACAATTATCAGCAACGCGACCAAACCCACTTTCTCTTTCCCCATTCTTCCTGCCTCTCTCTCCCTCTCTCTGTATTACAACTGACGAATAAGCAAGAAGGATATGTTCTTGCGAAACTCAACCCCGTCCCTGTTCTTGTCTGATTATTCAGACAAAGCAGCAGAAAGACCAGGTCGAGGGCAATTATAGGGCCGGTTTCTTGCATGATGGAGTGAATGATTGGCGAGGATTTATGCTGATGTCTGTAGTAATTGAGGAACCATTTTCTCCAGGAAATCCATGCTCCTACCTTAACTCGATAATCAATGGTAAACAGCTTTCGTTGGTTGTCAAACTTGGACTCGCAAATAAACAATCAGCCACCAAGCGACATGCCTCTACAACTTTGTAAACTCCCAGTACTGAGTTGCATTTTCTGTTTACGGACCAATATCATAACAATGCATGTAAAGCCTCCAAATTGCACTTTCACAATGCATAATTGACCAAAAATTCTATACTATTCTGATCAAAATTATTGGTCAATGTAGCTTTACTGGTCCTGTTGAGCCAATGATTTCATTTTGTGATAAGCACTTAGCAAATAGGCAAAAAAAAAATAGTCGATTGTATTTATCACTTTGTTTCACTGGATTGACAAAATTGAATGCAAAATGAGAGCATGAGTTCACAGCAAGCGCTCGTTCAGAAACAGAAAAGACAAAACAGCCGCACCATTTGAACATATAGCGATTAACTAATCCAACATTGTCAGAAAAACCAAAAAAACTCTCCCATTCAAACATTTAGAAGTGCCTATAACGGCAGTCTTCTGACTCGAATGTCTCGACAATATGGAAAGGAACTCATCAGCGCGAAGAAACGTTACTGTAGTGCACCAAACGAACAATGATTAGATAATAAGTAAAATACAACTATCAAAAGCAGCATGAGACCAATAATGCACTCCAAGTGTAAACAGATCAGTCTATAGACACAAACTATCATATCTCATAGTAAGAACACATGTCGAAGAGATAAAATGCACATCTCGGATTCGCAATCCACTCTATGAGACTAACCTTCGTGCCGAAAGGACCGACAGGATAGTTGGCCGCGTTCTTCGGCAGGTCGTCGATGTCCCTCGCGGAGGCGGAGGTGGAGGCGTCGGCGTCGACGTCAGGGGCGAAGGCGGAGGCGGAGGAGTCGGGGGCGACGGAGGCAACCGGCGGAGGGGCGTCGGCGTCGCGGTTCACTGGAAGAGAGGCGCGACTTCGAGGAGGAAAGAGAGAGTGCGCAGACTGGAGGTCGCGAGAGGGAGGCAGGGGCGTCGGCGTCAGCGTCGGGTTCGGGTTCGGGGGCGCAGGCGGAGGCGGAGGCGGAGGCGGAGGTGGAGGCGGAGGCGGCGTCGCCGTCGCCGTCGGAGTCGGGGGCGACGGAGGCAACCTGTGGAAGCGGAGGCGGAGGTGGAGGGGCGTCGGCGTCGTGCGGAGGAGCGTCGGCAGCGTCGGCAGCGTCGGCGTCAGGGTGGGGGGAGATGGAAGCGACCAGCGGAGGAGAGAGAGCAGAGGAGGGGGAAGAGCGTATGGAAGCAGATCTGCTATTTTTGTTCTCACCGCAACGGAACGGAGAACGGGGAGAGATTTCGGAGGAATATTGGGTGGGTTTTACACTTCCACGTAGGCGAATAGTAAAACCATTACAAAAATCGACACGTGTCGTCACCTTAAACGATTTAAAAATTTGTTTCTTCCGCCTCTGCTCTCTCTCCTGTAAACCTGGCCCACCTCTGCTCTCCTCCTCCTCTCTCGAGAAAATATACGTCAGCCGTGACGTGGCGTGCCCTTATTTACTGTTAACTAATTATAATTTGGCACATAATTGATGATATGGAAATAGAGAAATTAATTAAAAAATCTCCAAATCCAACTGGACTTCTCTCTTCCTCCTCTTCCATCTGCAGCCACCACGAGCTCAACCACCACGCCTCCTTCCGCCATTGCCACCGCCGGAGTCGCCGGCGTCGCATCTCTCCAACTTGGTCGTCTCCTCCGCTCGGTTCCTCACTTCCAATTCTGCGGCAGGGGGCTGGATTTGGTCGGAAGAGAATCCATGGCTAAAGTTGGTCTCTCCTTCCATCACTCAACACAAAATCCATGGACTGAAAACGTGCAGGTTTTTTCGTCACGAGACGACCAAAATAGAAAACGGTTGTGTAGAAACAGCTCCATTTGCGCGAGATCTAGAGCCTTGGCCACGAGCGACAATAGCTCGCTCACACACGACGACGACGACGAGGAGACGCGAAGGTCGATGAAGTCCAGATCTGGAACCGTCGTCGCTCCTGGCCAAGGCTCCAGATCTGGAAGTTCGGCTAGATTTGGAGTCTTCGCCTCGAGACTGAGAGGCCATGGCTCCAGATCTGGAAGTTCGACTAGATTTGGAGTCTTGGCTGCGAGACTGAGAGGTGGACGCGGAGGTCGGCGCTCAGATCTGTGGACGAGAGGCCGTCCATGGCCGACCGCTGCTCTGCATCTCCATCTCTGTGGACGAGCGCTCGCGGCCAAGGCTTAGCCGTTGGGACGACGGAGAGGGGGTGGACGGGGAGGTCGGCTTGGACGCGATGATCGACCGTCACTCAACAACCAGATCTGGTCTGCTGCTCAACGGCTTTGAGCTCGAAACTTGGCTCGTCCATGGCTGCCGGCGATGAGTTCAACGGCTTTGCCGCTTTCCATGGTGGCCACGGTGGGGCGGTGGCTCAAGGATGGCGGCGGCGGCGGCGGCCGCTTGGGCAGTGGCGGCTTGGGCGGTGGAGATAGCCAAGCCCAGGTGCAGCGGAGGTTGAAGATGAAGAGCCCAGGCCACGGTGGGGCGGTGGCTCAAGGATGGTGGCGGCGGCGGCGGCGGCGGCGGCGGCCGCCGCTTGGGCAGTGGCGGCTTGGGCGGTGGAGATAGCCAAGCCCAGGTGCAGCGGAGGTTGAAGATGAAGAGAAAAATTAATTTTTCAATTTCAACGTCAGTGTCTCAAGGGATATCAGCAAATAAGCGCATGCCACGTCATCCGACGACGTGGTGCTCGCAATAGTTTTCTCGTAGGAAACAACACACACATATGTATATTTATATGACAAGAGATACATCCAAACTTATTAAGAGCTGCAAGCATATCGTCGAGCGGAGCGTGACGATTCCTCTACTCAGCTTACATAGTCGAGGGCCGAGTTCCACGAAAAGGTAATAGGAAACAACAATGGCATACATATATTTATATGACAAGAGATACATCCAAACTTATTAAGAGCTGCAAGCATATCGTCGAGCGGAGCGCGACGATTCCTCTACTCAGCTTACATAGTTGAGGGCCGAGTTCCACGAAAAGGTGACAGGAAACAACACACGCATACATATATTTATATTATAGGAGATACATCCAAACTTATTAAGAGCTGCAACGAGGACCCCTCTCCTGAACTTACACAGCCGACCGCCGAGTTCTACGGCTAAGTCATGAAGTAATCGAGGTTGGGGAGAATAGTGATATCCTCCAACTGATCACAAACCTCATCGAAACCCAACCCACGAACCCCGGGATCCAGGTGCATGGGGCTGGAATCCATTCCCGAACTTTCACCGCCAGAGGCTGAGTCGACCAGAGGAGTCGAGAGATTGTGATCGTTCAAAACTTCAGGATAACGACCAGCTCCAACTCTGGAATCATCACCAGCATCGTCCTCAACCGATGGGTTGTTCTCCAAACCCATCCGCTTGCTACGCAGCAACTTGATGGCAACCTGGTGCTTCATGATCAATAAGGCGCAGTCCTCCTTTGTAGTGCAAGTATCACACTCTTTCTCGGCCCAGTCCAGCCACTCTTCTGGACACATTGGCAGCTCCTCGTCGTCCTGGCGACGGAGGCACTCGGAGATTACCTCTTTGAAGGAGGGTTTGCCGAAAGAGCGGAAGTTGCCAGTGGGGGAGATAATAGCAAGGGCGACAGGATCGCCGACGAGTACGTGGTACTCCTCGACTTTTTTAAAGAGGCCCTTGCTCCTCTTACAGCGCGTTGCGGAGCGATACGTCGGGTCTTCGATATATTTGATGTCTGTCCGCCGGCTCAGGGCCATTGACAGTGGAGCAGATGGCGAATGTTTTTTACTTGGAGAGAGAGAGAGAGACTGCTGGGGCGGGGGCGTTTCTTGGTTTTCTTGGTTTACTTGGAGTGAGGGACAGTTATGCACGTCCATGCATGGTCCTCGAGTTTCACAGAGAGAGAGAGAGAAGGGGTTGGAAATAATGGACAGAAAGTGCGGCTTTGCGATACACATATAGCACGGGAAGATGCTATTTATAGGAAGGGAGCAACACTAGTGCCGCTTCTGCCACTAGAATGATAATTAAAAAAGAATTGAAAGAATGCAGCCTAAGTAGTGTCTTTGGTCACACATGATAATCATTTTATTTATATTCCAAAACCAGTTTTTATTCCAGATTTATTTTTGGAATAGAGATTCATTTGGTAAAATTATTTCATTTTTTTTATTTCTAAAATAGACTTCTACTCCATAAATAAATAGGTTTGGAATAGAAATTAAAAATAAAAAATTTTACTTTTCTATTTCTAAAACAGAAATGAGAAATAATTTTTTTTCTCATTCTTTACCCCCACTATTAGTCAGTTGCTCATCCGTCGTCACCGGCTGCCGTTCGCCATTTGTTGTTGCCAGTGCCCACTACCACGCCGCCGCCGCCACTATTAGAAATGAGAAATTTTGTGTCGTTATCAAATAATTTTATAGTTCGAAAATAGAAATTTTATGTCATTATCAAATACCTATTTTTACTTAGAAACTCATCCAAGAATAGAAATAGAAAAATCTATTTCTCTTCATAAAATTAATTTATAGCCAGAATAGTTATCATTCGCGCTCTTTGTGTCACGGTTTCCATATATAAGATAAAAAGAGGCCTAAAATATAGTAACACGTTAAAAGATGAGAGAGAGAGTGTGGTGATCGCCGGTCACCGTCATATTCCAAGTCATCACGACACTACCATGCTACAATATCAATTAATAACTTTTACGATGGAAAAATAGAATAAAAGCCAAGGCCAGTCGGGCTATAGTAACGTTTCCTATATTGGAAGTAGTCTACTTTATCCTTTCCTCCCCACCAGCCAGGTGGCCTCAGGTCGTCTTCTTCCCGAGTCCTGGTAACGACGAGTCATGTCTTCCGACCTATAAAAAAAAAAAGATTCCGCCCGTTTTCGTTGAAATAAGGAACGAATTCTGATGAGATACATGCAATCTCACGACAAATTATGCCTTCTTTTGACTCCTCTTAATTATTATCTTGATGCACAAGAACAGTCACAAGGCTCGAACTCTGTGATCAGCACAAATCATCAAATTCACAGCCAGATTCATCAAAACACGATCTTTCCGCACGCCAGGGGAGATGACATTGACCCTTTCCAGGGTAAAATACTAAATGCTGGCTGAACAACGAATTTGGCAACGCATTTCGGCGTTTTTTCTTCCCCTTTTTTTTTTGTGTCAATTTAGTCCTAAACATTTTTACTTAGTGCCGATTCAGTCCTTTCCGGCCAATTTTGACCAAATTTTGCTGACTGGACGCCGGCCGGCTGACGTGGCTTGATCACGGTCGACGCGACAACTTTTAATAATATTTTAATATTTTAGAATTTTTTCTTTTTCTTTTTCTTTTTCTTTTTCCTTCCTCTCCTCCAGCCGGTCGCCAAACCTCGACAACTAGCCGGAGGCAACGGCCGGCGAGGTCGACCTCGCCGCACCTCGCCGGCCACCTCGCTAGTGGCCGCGAGGGCGGCCTCGCGCGGACGGCAAGGCTCGCCCTCGCCGGCCGTCGCCTCTAGCCGGTCACCAAGGTCCGGCGACCAGCTGGAGGAGGGGATGGAAAAAATGAAAAATAAAAATAAAAATAAAAATTCTAAAATATTAAAATATTATTAAAAGTTGTCCACGTTAGTACTAATCGCGTCGTCACGTCAGCCGGCGACGACGTCCAACAACAAAATCCGGCCAAAATTGACCGAAAAGAACTGAATCGACACTAAGTAAAAAGGTTTATGACTAAATTGACATCAAAAAAAGATTTATGATTAAATTGGCACAAATACAAAAAGTTTATGACTTTTATAACACTTTTCCCAGCAGTTACTATTCTTTTTTTTTCTTTTTAATTTTCATTTATGCCACTCTAGTCATGAATTTCCTTTTTTATAATTCACTATGTTTTAAGCATAAAGCTAAAGGAGATATTGGGACAACCTAATATATCACAAATACGATGCATTTCAGGATTAAAATATTGTTCAATTTGAGGGAATATCTATCAAGCTAGAAAATTAATCTACATTGGTCAAATTCGGTGCTGGTAGTAATTCTGGATTACACAATTCTAATTTTTCATCCTTTCAACTTGACTTACATGGATGGTTGAATTTGGCACTCGAACTTTTTACTCATGTTAATTAGATAATCCAGCTTTCCTAATTTATAGAATCAATAATTTGCCCAATCGATTCCTTTTTCTATTAACGCTTGATGCGTGTAACTAAAAATTAAAGAAATTGCTCTAAACTATAAATTTCGTTTTAAAATAAGAAAAAGAAAAAAATAACGTGACATGTGGGGAGGGGAGAGAGAGCGAGAGAGAGAGAGAGAGAGAGAGAGAGTCCCCCGTAATATAATCTTATTGATATTGTCGACTTGTATCAAGGCCAGCCCCGCAACACCTTCATGGACCATGGCAAAATGGAAAACAGTGAAGATTTCCTGCTTAGGAACAGCTTCCATCAGTCACTTTTTCTCCGGAAGTGATTGCAACATCAAATGCTTATACCGTAATCTAATTTTATTGATATTGTCAACTTATATCAAGGCCAACGCCGCAACAACTTCATGGACGATGGCAAAAAGGAAAACAGTGAAGATTTCCTGCTTAGGAAGAGCTTCCATCAGTCACTTTTTGTCCGGAAGTGAATGCAATGTCAAATGCTTTTACCGTAATATAATTTTATTGATATTGTCGACTTATATTAAGGCCAACCCCGCAACAACTTCATGGACTATGGCAAAAAGGAAAAAAGTGAAGATTTCCTGCTTAGGAAGAGCTTCCATCAGTCACTTTTTCTCCGGAAGTGATTGCAACATCAAATGCTTTTATGCATTTGGGAATTTTTTTTTTTTTTTTGTATTTTATAGTATTCAGGTATTACTAATTAATATCATTTTTGAAGGAAAATTAGTTGAGCTAGAAAATCAGTTTGAAGCAAATAGTGAACTTCTTAAAATATCGTGCATTGTCAGTGGAAAGCCAAAGAAAAATTTCCCAAGCGAGGTTTAATCATCTCATTAGCCAAACAAAAATGAGAGTATTTAAGTTATCCATCAATAAATCTCGAAACAAAGGCCCAAGGGTCCATCTTCTGTCGCGACGGAGGAGGACATCAAGTCCTTGATGGTGAAGTATGAGGCCATTTGCGATTGTGTACACAAGAAATTAGAGAATATTCCATCAATCATGATCGGTGTTGGTCGCAATTCTGGCATTCGACGCCGAAAACGTTGGGGTAATTTCAATTTTTCGTCCTTTCAACTTGTCCCATGTAGATCACCATATTAGGTGCTCAAAACTTTTTGTTCGTGTTAATAAAATACTCTGTTTTTCATGATTAGTTTTACCATTGACGCCTAATGTGGTAACTAAAAGGAAAAAGGATCGCCTTAAATTATTAAATTCAATTTAACACAAGATTAGAGGAAAATAATGACGAGGAAAATATACAATGACATGTTAGGAGGAGACAGAGCATGGCCATGGACTATTGGGTTCCATTGATATCCCAACATCACCTTTCCACTTTGACGTTTATCGACAAGCTTAGTGGATTCACAAAATTTTTCATTTGTGATTTTTCAAGAGAATGTCGATCCATTTGTCTATATTTAACTTACGGTTTTTTTTTTTACTCTCTTCAAAATTTTGAAAATGAAAAAACCTTTGAATAAACCATATGATTATGATTGTTGCAATCATCCCTAGGCAAAATCCTGAGGAAGTTTCATAGATTATTGAGTGAGCGCGAATGGCTCCAACTTGCAGCTCCTCCACCTAGCACAAAACCTCCTAAGCCCTATTGATTGAACCTTTGTTTCTCAATTAATTATTCAATTTTTTTTTTGCTATAGGAGTTGCCATTAATCAATTATGGATCAATTAGCTCATCTTATTTTGGCAAATTAGAAATTCATGGATACGAGAACTTAGTTACACTAGGTGTGTCTAATTCCTACTTTTGGTACCTTTCTCTTTTGTGAAAACAATTCATATAACCTTTTTTCTATTTCCTTTTTATTCTTAAAATATGCATCTAGCATTCGTACATAGATATTCACTTAAATAAGATATTAAATCAGACAACCCAAGCCGTATCATGCAAAATTAAACAAGGCCTTGATTGATGCCCTGAGATAGGAACCCCGTAAGCAGTAAACGGAAAATGTAATCAATAAGGAATCCAACCCACGGGTGTCTTAAACATAAACATAAAATTCAAATGCATTACAAGGATTAAACATGATTATTTTTACCTTATTACCTGAAAGGTATCATAAGGCGATCTCTAAAAAATAAACAGACTACTATGTGCTGCAAGACTAACGTGCTGAAGTGAACACAAATGTGGAATGCTAAGATGAAGTAAAATTGTATTAAAAAAAAAGAAGAAGCAATTACTAATTGAAGCTAAGCATGCAATCCAATTAAATTATGAACCTTGAGAAGCTACTTTATGGGACGCACAAGGTTCCAACTGCGCGTACGTGTGAACGGGTTGACGATGAGAGCGTCTTACGTCCCTTTATCCTCCCGATGTGACGCTGTCGGACAGTGTATCTTCTCTTTCGTTTCCTGGGAAGGAAATTCCTCCTTTTAATTTTCTTTCTCCCAATCTCTCTTTTTTTTTCTCGCCTTTGATGATGACCCGCCACCCACCTTTGGTGCCGTTGCCTAATAATCTTGGCACAAAGGAGGGATGACCGATTGATTCCCTTACCCTGCGCAAAATGCTGGATAATCAACCTAGAGATAATTTTTCCCTCACCGGCCACAATGAAAAAATAAATAAATAAGTTAAAGATTTTGGAAAAATTAAAAAAAAAATGAGAAATTATCCACATCGATGATGATCGTGCCATGTAGAATGATCAGCGATCACATCAATAATTTCCTACCAACTATATTGGCTAAATTGAAAATTTTAAAACTGAACTGATATCCGTGTAATGGATTTAAAATTTTTTTGGGTAAATTTTTCCCAAAATACTCAATTTCATTCAATTTTCTTTATTCTCTTTTTCAATTTCATAAGGGGTCACTATTTCTTGTTAAATTGCTGTGATAGTCGCAACATTTGGTTAAAAAAATAAAATTTATGAAAATAAAATACACTCCAAATATAAATAGGATTAAGTGCACCATAAGTTCTAAAATTTGGCGATCCTAGTGATTTCTAACATGTGACTTGAACTAACCATGCTCATCATCTAATAATCTTAATACAATTGAAGGATGATCAATCGATTCCCTTACCCTGTGTTCCCAACCGAAATCGTCGGGAGGAAACATGGGATAAGGGAATAGGGAACAAATTGAGATTGTCAGAAAGGAACACAGGGTAAGGGAATTAATTGATCATCCCTCAATTGTGTTCATTTTGGAAATTTCAAATGCCACAATTCAACTCAGAAGTCGCTTCTACACATTTTGGGACCTTTTTGTTTTCATATATTCTTAGTATTCAGATCTTAATATCCTTTTCTTTTCTTTTCGTCTAGACCACGGTAGTCATAAATTTTTGTTGGTTTGAATTCACGGGGATTAAAGACAAAGCTAAAGTAGACATTTAGACAAACTTAATATATCACAAATGTCGCATTTCAAGGGTAAGAAAACATCCGATTGGAAGGAAAACGTTGAGCTAGTTAATTAATCTAAAACGGATAGTAAACTTATTCAACTATCACATGTTGTTAGTGGAAAAAGGGGAAATTATGGAAAAAAGTCTTAAACCTATTGCACTTGTGCCACTTTAGTCCTAAATAGTTCAATTTGATGAAGTCTTAAACCTTTTAACAATTTGCCATTTTAATCATAAACTTTAATTTAACATTAATTTTTTTGATAAATTATCGATTTAGTCCTTTTAGCAAATGTTAGTCGAAAATTGCTAACATAGCAGTATACTCAGCATTGACTATCCTTCATGGCACGACCAATGCTGACATGAAGAAATCTTTTTAACTTTTCATAATTTTTATTACTTTTTCTTTTCTTTCTTTTTTTCTTTTTTTTTCCCAACATGCCGACGAGGTCATTAGTCGACCCTCACCTGGTTTAGATGAGGGGGTTGCGGCCCTTGCTAGCACTAGGCAAGGCCGGCCCTTTCGAAATCTAAGCGAGGATTGCATCCAGCAAGGGCGTGGGTGAGGGCGATAACCATCGCCTAATGTTAAATTTTCTACCTTTCAGCTTGACCTATGTAGATCGACAAATTAGGTGCTCAACCTTCTATTTGTGTTAATCAAATACTCTACCTTTCACGATTTGTTTTATCATTAACACCTTATGTGACAATTAAAAGTAAAGAGATTGCTTTAATTAAATTCAATTTAACATAAGGTAAGAGAAACGAAAATGAGAAGGAGAAAATATAGTGACGTGTCAGGAGGAGAGAGAACGTAGTTATCAATTGTCTTATTCCATCAATAACTCAAGCCATGACGCCTGTCATCATCGGCAAGCTTGGTTGATTCCATTAGAGGTTAAACAACGGAAGCTTGTCAAGATTTTGAATCGAGATTTTTTAAAAGAACGTCGGCTTGTTTTTCTATGCTACTTATATGAGATTTTTTACTCTGTTCAAAAAATTGAATATGGAAATTTTTTTTTTAATCAAAGATGGTACTTTCGTTCATTTATAAAAACAAGAACTACAAGAAGACGATACATAAGTTTTTGAACATAAAATTTCCAAAAGAGATAAGGGAGAAAAAGACACCCAATTTAGAAGGAGAGTTTTGGTCCGGTGGGATTTGGCGATCCAATTCGCGGCTTGGTCGGCCTCCCTTGGACAGTGGGCCAGCTTCGTTGAATCCAGATGGGCTAAAAGCCCTTTACATTGGTCGATTATATCCCTCACACTCTACGGATCTTCTGTCCGGCCCATAATGCTTTCTACCAGATTGAAACTATCACATTCCTACCTCTCACTTTGTACCTGTTCAGTTCCCACATGCATGTCCTTTTTCTGCCTCAAGTATTCTAGCCTGTGCAGCAAAGCTAGGGCTTCTGCTTGTAGGGAGGACGACGCACGAACCTCTCGCACAAAGCCATCAACGACTCTTCCGGTTGGATCTCGCAGGATTCTGGCAATTGAGCTCAAAAATTCTCCTTACACCCGTTTAATTTTTTTTTTCTCAAGTTATGGGATATAACAATGCATAATTCTATACTTTTACCATTATCAGGGTTCAATGTGCTATACTAAGGATCATCTCGTAAAATTATATATAGACAAAACCCACATAAATTTCTAAATAGTCATGTAAAACATGATTTGCACTAAAGTCATATATCTAGTTTATGAGCTATATTTTACTCCAACCACAACTAATGGTCGTTGGAGGACGCTTTTTATGAGATTTGGTGGGGCTATGGGTGCATTGGGGAGTAGCATTTGGAAAGGACTTTAGACACCCAAAGCCCTTCGAGCCAAATACTGGGTGTTTAGCAAAAAATTTGCAAACTCCCTTGAAGAAAAGTAGGTATTTACTATTTAGAAGGCTGAAAGTCCAAGGTAGGCTGCCTTGGGCTTTCAACTTTCTCAACATGCCCATATAATATTGTACAACCTATTTTTTTTTCTCCAAAACTGTCCTCATCAACTTTTTGTTTTTTCGTTTTTACCCTCATTTTGTGACACTATTCATCTTCCCCAAGCTGCGAGGGGCCGGCGATGGCTCAAGAGATGCTGGTGCAAGCGCAACGACCCAAGCAACCTCCGCGGGTTGCCGGCGCGACGAGGGGGCCTCGGATCTGGGTTGGGCGGCCCACAGCAAGTCACGACAGCCCATATTGACTGCCCCCTCGCCGTGGTCGCGTGGCACAGCGACTTGCAGAGGTTGCCTTCTAGGGCGACGACCTAGATTTGGGCCGCCGCGACTCACAGTGGGTTACCCAACCTAGATCAGTGGGCCCTTTGCTGTGGTCACGCAACATGGCGACCCACAAAGGTAGCCGCGACCCAAATCTAAGTCGCAACAACCCAAATCTGGGTCGCCTGAGCCGCCACGACCTAGCAACCTTGCGGCACTTGGAGAGGTCGAGGGAGCTGAGGGAGTCCCCGCGGGCGGCGGCGACGACAGCAAGAGAGGCATCGATGACATAGGGACAAAGGGAGAGGTTGAGGGCGACGGCCTTGGGGTAGTAGCCGAGGGTGGTGGGGAGGTGCCGAATCGCCGAGCTTCTACTTCTCCGTGGTCCTCAAGAAGAGAGATGGTGGAGAAGATGAAGAGGAGGAGAAGATGTTGTGATGATGAGTTTGACAATGTGATCTTGGCCGCCATTTGTAAATTTCTTCAAATATTATTTTACTCAAAGCTACTTCACGAAGGATTTTAAATTACAATTTACCAAACGCAATTTACATTTTACAAAACTCGACTTAAAATCATTTACATTTTCCTAAGGATTTTTCCCAAAAATCCAACCAAACGCACTGAAGTTTTTAGATGGATGTGTGATTTAATATTTAAATATTTTAACACTTCCATCATACTTAGCCTAGTTTTTTTGCCTAATACAAATTGTTAGAAAATATTGTTATAGATATTATTAAATATTAGGGATAATTTAATATTTTATGATTCTCTAAGATAGCTAATTTCCTTTCTTGTATATTGTTCGGGTATAAATACCCTTCTCTAAAAGTCAATTGAGTAAAGATGTAATCTATACTCATTCTCTCTCCCTCTCTCTTGAAAATCGTAGAATATTTACACTTCCTCTCGTCACTCTTGTGATCAATGGATAGTAAGTTATAAACATTGTCTACGTGCAAAATTACCAAATTATAAATATAAGTAACGTCCATGATTATACACCACTAATCATATTGATGGTCGGAGGGAACTTCGAAAAACATGATCCGATAATTAGTGTTATCAGTCATCCCCATTTAGCAAAACACTATCAAAGGTTATCACATATGCGTGATTCGCTAGCATTTTAACATTTTTAGCATAATACGATTTGGTGAAGAACACGTTATGGTTCTGTGTAAGACCAATTACAAAATCTGAATCCTGTGTTTCAAACCCAATAGAAATTTGATGCACAGATGAATCATAATCATCTGTGAGCAAAGGTAAACAATATTTTTTTCTATAAAAAAAATGTGTGAATATAGCTTTTCTGGAATGGTTATATGTTTAAAGTAAACATACCAATGTAAATAACTTGCTACGCCTTGGGAAGAACTTCCAAGAAATATGATAGTTGCAGGAGAAGCTCATTACTAGATAAATAAATATTCTTCGCATATCCTTATACAACCTGCACTATTGGCCATTTTGACAGATACTTTCACATCAAAGTGCTCAACAATGACTATTAGGCTCATAATTCCCAGTGCAGAATCAACAAAAGATCTCCGCATATATTTCGGGCCTTGCATGCAGCAAACATATACCAGCAACATCTAAGAGCTATTGTGAACCTTGATTGTGCAAAGATTCTCTACTTGTGTACGTCAGTAATGTTCCCGCCATAGAAGTCATGGTGCACATGCCTTTTCGCACAAATTAAAGAGCTCATTATCCATTGTTATGTCATCTCTTTCAGCATTTGACAAATTCTCTGGAGCCGTTTCTGCTATAAAAGTTTTCAGCAACACCTGGGAGGCCATCACCTTGACACCCCCTTCATAAAAATGAAGAAGCAGAATGGGAAACAAAAATTAGTCATCCATGCCAAAATCAACATGAGAAGCCGAAGATTTGAAACTGTCCTTTCCTGAGTCAGGCCCATGTGAGAACTGCAACTGCAGCTCCTCCCAAGTAAGCCGATCCCAATATCTCACTCTCTCCCTGAACCAACAAAAAATATAGGATTGCAACTCCAGATTTGTTGGTCCAAAAAAATTATACAAGTTTACAGGCACTCTGTGCACAACAGATTTAGATAATTTCCTCATATGGCAGAGGACTGTTTCCAACGCTCGTGCACTAAGGGCGCGTTTGGTAACGTTTCTGTTCAAAAAGCTCATTCTGGGAAGAAATAGAAAAAAGTGTTTACGTTCCGGGAACAATTTTTGACCAAAAAGATGCGTTTGGTAAACTTGTTCCGGGAATAAAAAATGAATAGAAACACATTTGGCAAATTTATGTTCTTTTTTTATTTTCTTTAATTTTTTAATATTTTTATTTTATTTTTCATTTTTTCCTTTCTTTTTTATTTTTTTCTTCTTTCGGCCGGTCGCCGGCCTCCGGCGACCGGCCGATGGGGCCGGCAGCCTCGCCTTGGCTGGGCGAGCTCGGGCTCGCCCAGCCATGGCGAGGCTCGGCCTCGCCGGATCTGGGCGAGCCCGAGCTCGCGCAGCCAAGGCGAGGCGAGGCGAGGCGTCGCCGGCGCAGGCGAGGCCGAGCCTCGCCGACCCTCGACGGCGTCGCCGGCCAAAGAAAAAAGAAGAAGAAAAGAATAAGAAAAGAAGAAGAAAAGAGAAGAGAGAGAAGAAGGAAGTGTTTCTTCAAAATTGTTTCTGGAACAAGAAACAATTTTTTTTTGTTTCTCATTTCTGTTCTTTTTGAGTTCCGGGAACAAAAAAAGAACAGAAACGCAACCAAACGCGTTTCTGTTCTTTTTTTGTTCTCGGGAACAAAAAAACAAAAAATCTGTTCATAAACAGATCCTAGAAATAAAAACATGCAGGCCCTAACAGTCTCTCTTTTTCTTTGACAAAAAAGCCATCACTTCAATGGTAACTTGATAAGTTACAGAGCCATAATTTGCAGTCTCTTTAATCCACAATTTGCAAGCTATTCTGAATTCGGAATTCGTACGCTCATGCTACTATACTGGCAAGACTGCTCATTCCCGATCATCGCCAAGGGCATCTTTACAAACTACTTTGAGTTTTAAATTAGAAGAATGCATATCGGCGATATACCGCATCATTGACAATGTCGTGTCACATTGACTTAAATATCTTAGGGCATGTTTGTTTATTTTTGTTTCTGTTCCCCAGAACAAAAACACGTTTGGTAAAACTTTTGTTCTCGAGAACAAAAAATCTATTTTTTTGTTCTCGGAAACAAATTTGGAACAAAAACAAAAATAGAAAAAACTTGTTTCTTGTTCCCGGAATAATTCCGAGAAGCAATTTTTCTCTCTCCTCTTTTTTTCTTCTTCTTCCTTCTGTCGGTCACTGACCTTGGCCATGGCCGGCGACCTCGCCGGAGCATCACCGGCCCCTGGAGACGCCAAGCTCGCTTGGGTTGGGTGAGGTCGACCTCACCCAAATTTGGTGAGGCCGAGTCTCACCGGTGGCTCGACGAGACTCGGCCTTGCCTAGGTGGCGCGAGGCTCACCTGGCCACCGAGGCTCCGGCGAGCTCGCCGGAGCTCACCTAGCCGGTCGCCGCCGCCGCCATGGCCGGCGACCGGCCACAAAGAGAAAGAAGAAAAAAAAAGAAAAAAAGAAAAAAGAAAGAAGCAAAAAAAGAAAAAATATAATAAAAAAATATTAAAAAACTAAAAGAAATAACAAAATTATACAAGTTTACCAAACGCATTTCTATTCCTGTAGTAGAAATTTTTTACAGTTACCAAGCGCATTCTTATACTCAGAAATTGTTCCCGGGAACAAAAACAAAAAAAAAACTATTTCTGTTAAAAAATTATTCCCTAGAACAGAAACTTACCAAACAAGCCCTTAATGTTCACAATTGTTAAGTAATACAAAGAAATCAGCACACTTGATATCATCATTGCAGGAGATAATTCTTTGTAATATTTGATGGAATCATGTTTTACAACATTGCAACGTATCAATCGTTTTTCTAGATCCAATCAAGGGATAAACTCACGGTTATAATTACCATTTTTCATAACAGTACTTGGATCTCCATAGCTTGTTATCCTGCTACAAGAATAGAGAATCAAAACTAAACCAACATTCGTCAAGTAAAATCAATCAGCTAAATGGGGACAACAAAGACTCAACTGCTGGAGCTTGAAACTGGTATAGGAAGAGTGCTAGGCTTACTGGAAAATAAAATTCCATGGAGAGGCTTTCCATCTATGATAGTTTCAATGGTGTATCGATCACCAAAATTCTCCATACTCTCCCTTGAAATATTTGTTCACCTTGGACAGGTACCGATTGCTTATATGGATTACTTCGAGCACCTGCATTAAAGGTCCATGGCAACTTATGATTCGGCAAATAAAAGCAGTTAAAAAACAACAGTATCACGACCACAATCCTATAAATTCTAGATAAGTGAAAACTCCAGTGAGACATCTACATTTGTATCTATTAATAATAGCAAGTGAAAACATGTAAAACAGGCACTTGGTTTCTACTTCATGGACATTTTACTTACATGACAAAATCCTCAAACAAAGGTTCTTTGATTTGCAATTCAGCTCGTGGAATGTTTTGAAGAAGTTGTTGAGGGACATTAATGGTCTGTGGATTCTAACGCAAGTGCTCATAGTTATTCACCCAAGCAATAAGAACTCTTCAAGGTAAACAAATATTTCAAGCAAGAGTGACGCAGAGTTTTGGCGATCGTACACCATTTGCTTATAGCTATATCATGGCCATAATCCCACGACCTCCAGATAAGTGAAAACTCCAACGAGTGACCTATATCAATATAGAGTAGCAAGGGAAGAAATGTAAAACAGGCACTTGGCTTTTGATTCATGGACAATTCAATTACTTGACAAAAATCTACAGCAGCACGGAAATCTCTTTAGACAATTCTTAAGAAAATTTCCTCATTTTGTAGAGTATATGGTGATTTGGTATTGAGTACGGTGATTTTGTCAGTTTATGAAATAACAATTCACATGGAAAGAAACCTACAATGAGATCGGATCCAATTACTCAAAGTAAATACATAGATTCGACAAAACAATAAATACGTAGCAACTACGTAGACGTCACCCAGATTGTGGTAGCCTAAGGGTGAGCCTTAGAGCAACAGTAAAAGGCTACTCCATTGTGACCTATGGTCACAGATTCAAGTCGTGAAAATAGCCTCTCTAGAAACTAGGGGTATGGCGGCATGCATAAACCGCGATATTGGTATGATCTTTCTGATTTAAGTACTCTTACAATCCAATCAACCCCACCTCATACTCATTCAATTAAGAGATATGACATGAAAATGGTACAAAGCATAGATAACAACAAAAGACTGTTATCTTCCCCCAGCTACTTCTTTAAAACGCACTACTACCCAAATCGCAGATCAACTAATCCTAGTCCTTATATACGGTTTTCTTGGTAGGCAACATTCCTCATCCATTTTTCAATACAATGACTCATAGTGACCCAAGATCCAGGTAAAATCATATTAGTAAAATCCTAATATATGGAAGAATTATCTGCGCAAGCTAGTGACTATGCTTTCTAAAATCCTACCTCTATTTCCATATTCAATATATTTCAGATTTACAACCACAAGTTATGCCCACACATTAGCAACATATGTCACGCACTCTTCCAGACAAGTAACACATGCAACCTCGAAATACCTTAAGAAAAGGTGCTTAGTCCTCACAAGAAGGGCATTTTGTCCATCCCTTCACAACTCTCTCTCACACACACACACATTTTGAAGCAGATGTTACCAGTTAGATCCTAGCAAGCGGAGCATAGTTGCAAAAGGGCATGTTGTAGATTATCCTGGCAAAGCATCTGTTTCTGTTATGCAGCAATGACCTATTCTTAGATATTCCTTTGGTCAAATAATCTTTTCAGTAGTCCATAACCTGATTCAACAAATAAATTTATATCTACATGCCCATGGTTTGGATATTTAGGAACTAGATAGATAAATTCGTGGTTAAAATTAAATAAGATGGTGTTTATGGACATACACTTATCCTTGGGGTCTACGTATTGTTTGATAGAGTTGAAACAGTCATATTGAGGTAGTGCTGATAAAGCAATTAGATCAATTATGGCTCTCACTTTCAATATAGTTTCAGCGAAGTTGTGCCGAATATGTCCAGCTAAGTCACAATATCACTATACTATGCCTAAGCACAAGGTAACTCTACTAGCTCTGACTCTAATTTAGAAACAAACACTAGGGGGGAAATTCTAAAACAAACTGATGAGGAATCCCATCGTTGAGAAGTTGAAAAGAGGCTCGTGCGGTGGAAAAACCTTATCTTTCCAGCGAAGGAAAAACACACTTATCAAGAGCACTCGAGCTTGCCAGTTTACTTTCTTTCTCTCTTTCCTATCCTAGCGTCTGTGGTGAAAACATCGGAGGATATTCAGAGGAAGTTCTTGTGGGGCAGTACAGATGGAAGATGCAAATATCACCTGGTGATATCGGGTCTGGTCAATTTATTTATATTTAGAGATGGTTTATGAGTATGACCTTGGTCCTGTTGTAACAAGGCTTTGTCTGCAAATGGCTTTGTAGACATCTAAATGGCAAGAACCACATCTGGAGACAACTCAGACAAGTCATAACAGCAAAATACGCACAAAGCAGAGAGTATGGATCTCGAAGTATGGGAGGAGTCTACATGGTGAAAAAGCAATTCTGGGACTCTTCCATGAAAAGTATTCTATCCATTCCTTAGTGGGGCTTCTATTCTATTTCGCCATTATGATTGGTGCTCATCAACCACCTTAAAGACTCAGTTTCATACCTTATTCAGAATGACAAGCAACAAAGAAGCAATTGTTAAACCTTTGGATGAGTTGGGTAAATGGCAAGATCGTTTGGCATGTTGAATTGTTGGAAACATTCATAATATGGAGTTGTAGGAAGTGTCTGATTTCTTTTCATTTTGCAGTGGATGAAAAGGTGAACCTTAAGGGTATTGATTCTGTAAAATGGTCATTGACAAAAAATAAGGTGTTCACCGTGTATCTTATCGCTGGTGCATAAAGAAAGAGGAGAAAGGAAAGAAAGATTTCCTTGCAAGTTGATATGGATGAACTCTTTATTATTTATTTATTTTTATTTTTATATTTTTGCTTGGGAAGCGCCTGGGAAAAGAATCTAACTATATATAACATGCAAAAACGAGGTCATGCAAAGAGGCAGCGAAATCTGTTGACAATTTATTGATATACGTTGGTTGGCGAAGGATGCCTTGGATTTGGTTAGGTCAGTTGAAGGCATTCAGTGGGTAAGTGCAGAGACTGTGCAAGAAGAGCTTAGAGATTGGTTTGGTGTACGCAATAACAAAGAGAAGAAAAGAATATTCACTTGATCCCTGAGGCTATTTTTTGGCTGATATATATATATATATATATATATATATATATATATATATATATATATTTTTTTTGGGGGGAGGGGACGGAGGGAAGGGGGAAGGGAACAGGAGAATCTTCAATAAAACAGAGCCATTTTGTAAAAATTAGGAAGCCGGGACTTTTCACTTTCAACCTTATTATACGCAGAGATTGAACCTTGATGTAAATTGCTATTCTGAACTAAGCATAAGACAAAGGGGAATAAAGAACAAGTGGTAATTAGCATCAATTAATATGATCCCCATCTCCATGTCACCTATTATGACTAAAACTTTAAACATCAATCCTTAAATCAAAAACTACATAATATATAATAGTACCATTAAATTATTTGCAGTCACTATATAGCAGCAGCAACCAGATCATTTTGTTCATAAGCGCAACTAATGCCGTAGTATCTAAAGCCACTACCAAATAAAATGTGAATATAAAGCAAATAGCGACCTCGCAGATACTACGCAAAAAATACACAACTGTTGCTATAATATGAAGCTCAAATCATAGATGAGATTCTAAAAATTCACATTTTACGGAAAAAGATTGCAGAAGCTTAACTAATGAGAGTTTGTTCTCAAGTCTGCCACTCAATAAGGGATTATATCATTATGCATGCCGCCAATTCTTATCAAGGAGAAGGTAAAATGCATAGGTTCAACAGACTTACAACGCCTCCCCCACACCACCACGACCACAGCCAAACAGGGATATGATCTCATAATCATCTGCATGATAAAATAATTGGATGATACGAAATCGAAGACCCAGGAGTAACCAACGAAAAGCTTACAGAACTGAAGACAATAGGTATCATGAAAGATAGTTTCAAGTTTACATAAACATATGTATAATCGAATTAAATAGTTCTATCTTTGCAGCCATTCTTTCTCCCACCACCAAAACCTCATTTGAGAACATGGAAGTAAGCACATATCAGGTCCTGACCTGGCTGACCACAGATTGATAGCGGCACGGGTTGATATGAGCTTGTGGATACACCAACTTGCGCCAAAGCTTAATCATGTCCTACAGTCAAATTTTGTTCTTGGCACTTCAACTTCAGTTTCTTCCTCAGAGGTACCTCCTGTAGCCTTTGGTCATGTTCCCTAGTGAGTCCTAGAAATGATATAGGAAATAGACTCAGGTACACATATCGGGTAATGAAAACCTGAAAAATCAACATAAACGAGCAAAAGAACCTTGACAAGATATAATTTGAACCTGTGTGCAAGTGAACTATATTTTTCTCCAATTCCTCCAACCACAACCAATGGCAGTCAGAGGACACTTCCTCCTATCACTCTTGTGACTGGCGGATTATAAGTTATGGACATCATCCACATACGAAATTAATCAAATATAAATATAGGTGATGTTCATAGTTAACCCCACCAATCAGACTGATGGTTGGAGGGAACTTCGAAAAATATGATCCGATAGTTACCGCCATCAGCCAATTCCCTTTCAGCAAAACATCATCAAAGATTATCGCTTATACATGATTCACTAGCATTTAACATTCGATTTGGTGTAGACCACCATATGGTTCTGTGTAAACAGAAAGCACTATGGTAAGACTTATAGTAAGACCAATTCCAAAATCCAAATCCTGTGTTTCAAACCCAAAGGAAAAGCCATTTTTCTCCTTGAAAAATCTCAAAAAAGTGTGCTCGATACTTTACGAGCTGTACTTATCGACTAAGCGCAAGAACAAACCGAACAATTGGTCCAAACCGCAATGCGTGCGTTTAATTACCTATAAAATGAGAATATTTGTGTTTCCCTTCCATCAGAGGTCAGGTAAGAGAGATTTGCCTATAAACTGGAAGAATTGATTAGATGCTCTAGATATTTACGAACCCAGTAAATCTCACCCTCGAATCATTGAACTCCACGCAGAACCCGTATGGTCACAATGGTGAGATCCATCGGCTCGTGTGCATCTGGAGGCAATTATAGCTTTCCTGAGAATGTTTATATTTTTTTTAAGTAAACAAACGTGTAAATTACTTGCTATGCTTTGGGAAGAACTTCCAAGAAAGACTACGGTTGCAGTAGAGCTCACCACTAAATAACTCAAATAAATATACTTTGCACATCCTCATACAACCTGTATTGTTGGCCATCTTGACAGATACTATCACATCAAAGTGCTCTACTAACAGAGTGGGCAACAATGACGATTAGGCCGATACTTCCCAATGCGGAATCAAGAGAAGATCTCAACAAGTATTTCGGGCCACGCCATGCATGCAGCAAACATATACCAGCTACAATTAAGAGCTCATGTGATTCGGGCGATCCATTCCGATGGCCATTGACACACGATGTGACACGATTAAAATTATTAAGTGGACAAATCGTATTGAATTGTAAAATTCGACTAACATTAGGGCAAAACTTCCTTCCCAAAAAAGGGGAAGGGGGGAAAGGGAAAAGTGCCTTCCATAAAAAAGGGGCAAAAAAGAGAGTAGCGATCATAGTGAGGACAAAAAATATATTTGCCCTATGCTGTTGCTGTGTCTAAGTGAATTATGTGCAATTCTGCTTCACAGGCGCGGACACATGCACTCAAAAGTCACCTATTTCAAGAGAAATGCCCAGATCTTCAAGTCCACCAAAGTCGTCGGGATTATAACCACCGCGGACGGCCGAGTTTTCCGGGCGGTTAGATAAATATAAAAGGTAACCCATACTGAACTCACAATCATAAAGACCGGAGCTTGTGGGATCGGACGCACCGCCGGCGGCCGGTTGACCGGCTAATCACCATGGCCGACAGAATCCTTGCGGAGAGCCCAAAGTAAAGGATGAGAATCTTTGAAATTCTGTAAAATCGAATCGATCTCCTCGTCGGAAAGAATCTCAGGAACCGATGGATGGTTCTCCCAATTCCCCGATCGCTTCCGCGCATAAGCAAGACGGGCCTCGTACTTCGCGACTACGGACAGTAAATCCTCCTTCGTCGCGCATGCATCACACTCTTGCTTTGACCAAGTCCTCTTCCCACTCTCTCGGACCCGTTAACGAATTAACCTTACCCTTGCGACGAGCAATGTTGGAGTCTATCAGCTTTCCCTTTTGGTGGCTGCAGTAGAAGGTCCTGCCTGTGGAGGACCGGACTCCGAGGAAGAGGTCAGAGTCGGTGAGTATGGCGAGTTCCCCGGCCTTCTTGAAGAGGGTCGGGCACCTCTTCGAAAACGCCACGCGCCGCTTCTGCGGGTCGGCGACCCTGATGATTTCGGTTTGCCGAGGCTTGCCCATTGTCTTCAGAGAGAGAGTAGTTGCAGGTGATCTGAAGAGTGTTCTTGATGAAAGCTTGCTTCGAAAAGTTCGTGAATTTCCGGTTTCGGACGAAGACCGGGGTACGGGAAACTTGGACCTCGTAGATGAACGGTAGGTGGTTCGACTGCGAAACAGCTTGCACCTACGGTAAAAAGGGACTGAAAGAAATAAAAGGACGCGCGACATGCCCATTTTATCTATTTCTTTTCTTTTCTTTTCTTTTCTTTTCTCGATGGTCATTAATTTGCCTTTTTTTTTATTATTTTAAATCCGCTAGATACTAACAACATAGCTAAAAGTAGATATTGGGTCAACCTAATAAATCACGAATATATCGCATTTCAGGGATAAAAAAAAATCCAAATTAAAGGAAAACTTGTCAACCTAGAGAATTTATTCTAAAATAAATAGTAAAATTCTCGAAACATCACGTGTTTCTGACTGAGGTTCGATCGTTTCATCAACCGCGGCCATTCATGATTTTGTGAGCATGGTGAGGATACAGAGAATTACAGACATTCACGATGGGAATAGCAAAACAAGCAAAGGCCAATGCGAGTCTTGTTCTTGGTTTGATCTTCCCCTCCCACTCTCTCTTGTATCATTTCCTGCTTTGGAAATCACCTTTTTTTTAACCTTACCTCTCGTCCCTCCTTCCTTTTGGTCATTTCACCTAATTATCTTAACACAATCGGGGGATTGATCATTTGACTCCCTTAACCCGTGCCCCCTTCCGGTTCGATCATTTTATGACCCTTTTTTGGTTTTCAAACCGGTTCCAAAGGTATTTGGGTTCCTAAGTCCATTTTTGAC
Organism: Eucalyptus guilfoylei; assembly: GCA_016097605.1. Classification (NCBI taxonomy): domain Eukaryota; kingdom Viridiplantae; phylum Streptophyta; class Magnoliopsida; order Myrtales; family Myrtaceae; genus Eucalyptus; species Eucalyptus guilfoylei. Next base: position 4,894,738 of record CM027861.1, read on the forward strand.
CTTATTTTCTCCACATCTGCTCTTCTAGTACCAATTTCTTCCGATTTATTGTCCAACCTACTATGTTTAACACAATAAAGTGCATATAATGGATAAATTCCCAGAGCATTGTTTAATCGATTGAAGATTCCATATGCTAAAAAGTATAGGTTAATTGATTAAATATTTTATATGCTAAAGTCACACTTGATCTGGATGTTTGGATCAAGTGTTCCAATAACAATCTTAGAACACTTTCCATTTTTTGATTAAGATTGGAACACTTTCCAAACATCCACATTAAGGATAATATCGGAAAGTGTTCCAACATAATGGTTACAAACATCGGATGCTTGATCCAAGCATCCACATCAAGGTAACATCGGAAAGTGATCCAATATAATACATCCAAACATCCATCCATCCACATCAAGAGTAAATATTGGAAACGCCTGATGTGGATGTGGATGTTGATGTGGATGTTTGGATCACTTGTTGTGGGGTTGGGAGTCTCTGCCGACTACGCAACAGGAATAGTAACTCCGTGAGCAATAAATGAAAAGTACAATCAATAAGCAATCGAACCATGGATGTCATAAACATAAACGTAAAAGCCAAATGCATTAGCAGAATTAAACATGACTATTTAAAAAAAATTAACATGAAATGTATCATAACGTGATCTATAAAAAAATAAACGGGCTTTTAGGTGATGCAAAAAGTAACGTGCTGAAGCGAAAACAAATGCAAAATGCTAACATCTATATTTATTTGTCATTATAATGTATGATCGTGTAAAAAAAATGCAACTGCTAATTACAGCCAAGCAAGCCATCCAAAGAAGCCATGAACCTTCCTAATGGTTTCCTCTTTAGGTGCAATTCTGAATTCTCTTTTTTTCCCCCTTTAATTATCTCTTTTATTCTTGTCGTCTGTCAATCATTTAAAAGTCAAACTAATCAAACCCCAAAAATATACGCTGATCCCTGTGCAGATACCACCAAAGAAGGAACGACCATTTGATCGAACACTTCCGACTCTGAGTTTTCTGCAAGGACGGGTCCAAAGACGAAGAAAACGAACCAAACCTCAAAGCTGCAAAACCAGATAGAATCTGAATTAAACATGATGGGAACGCCATAAAATGGCCGCATTCACATGCCAACAAGGGACCATGGATGGAGACCTGAGACGGTCCGAGAAGTGCTGCGAAAGCTTAGATGCTAGCCGCGCGCACTCGGTCCAGCGCGCAAGCAAGCTGGCCAGCAGGATGTCGATGCCTTTTCATGGATTGAGCTCTTCTCAACACGTCCACCGGACATTAGGATCGACTCGAGATGCATCAAGCGGGCAAGACGTGGCTGAAAAGAAAGAACAAAAAGAAGAGCACGTCACTGAAATTTCATCTATTTCATGAAAAATAAATGATTTCGAAATTATTTTTTAAAAATAATCGCTTATATTATTTACAAAAATAAATAAATAAGTATTTTCTATCTTCCATAAAATTGTTTTGATATAAATTACTATCGATAATAAAAATATTTTCAATTGATTAATTTTTTTGATTGATATAAATAATTATTTTTAAAAAAATTCAAATCGTCCATTTCTCGAAAAATTAACGGTCGGACGGGCTCTCCTTACGTTTCCTGTATAGGAAGATGTCTAACTTTATCCTTCCCTCCTTGGGGACAGGTCGTCCCACCTCCTTTCTATTCTTTTTTTCTTTTTGGGTCGAACACCTCCTTTCTATTCACAAGGTCATAATAATGTCCTCTTTCGTGCTTTCAGTGCTCCAACTAGGGGTGTGCAAAATACTTGGGAACCACCCAGACCGCCCGGAACCAGCGGTTCTTGAGGGAATCGGTCCGGTTCCCGGTTCCAATTTATGAGAACCGGTGGGTACCGGTTCGGTTCCCGGTTCCATTGATGGATCCGCCCACCCATCCACCCGGACCGGACCGGAACCTTTTTAATATTAAAAAAAATTACTAAAAGAAACCCTAGATCTCATCTCACTCCCTTCATCTTCGGCTCCTAATCCTATGTAGCACCCCGAACCCTTCGTAGGTCGCCACAAGCACCAATGTTACATCTAATTTCCCTTTTGTTCTTACACTTAGAAGAAGCGTCGTTATTCACAAGTATATATATATATATTTTTTTTAAAAGCGGTCCCAGCGCGACTCATTAGCGGAAGCAAAATAAAGCATCACCATCTCTCCCCCTACCAACCATGATACAAATACACACCACTAATCATCATGATTTTATAGACAAGCCACAACACTTTATTTACATATATTTTCAAGATGGGACTTCTTTTGGGTCGATACATCAGAAGGAAAAGCTAGGATCAGCCATGTCCAGCCTAAAACCTAAAAAAGAACCCTCGACCCTCTACATCACACGTGCACAACCCCCATCATAAGTGTCGGCTAACTATCCCCAAAAACACAGCCCCTACTCGTCACGCACGGGCCTCACACCCAGTCTGGTGTGTCAAGCGGTGGCGGTGGCAGCATCCCTCTCATCACCCCGTCGCGGCGAACATGGACGAAGACAAACTCCTGGACGACTAGGCCCCCAGCCAGGCCTATGTCGTACGTGACAAAACAGCGCACACGTATGTATGTCAGTCCAGGCACAGAAGGACAGCTGACTCCTCACACTCTACCTCGACGTCGGACGGTAACCCGTAAAATGCACCCCGCGTGACGGCAGGAAGCGGCATGCTGCTAATCTGAAATGTTGGTCCCCAAAGGGATGAGTACAACCACTCAGCAGGTAAAGGGATCCAATAACCACTCAATGCATCATACAAGTCATACATGCATTGCAGGCGTTACTTACCTTGAAGCCATGCGCATACTATCATGCACCATCATCACAATCATAACACATACATGTGTATCATCATCATGACATCATCACATCACACATGTCATCATCATCATGGCATCATCATATCATACATGTCATCATGCCATATCATGTATCATCGTCATCATCATGCATATCATATATCATCATCATCATCATGACCTCATCACATCACGCATGTCATCATTATCATGGCATCATCATGTCTTACATGTCATCATCATGCATATCATCATGCCATGGGTGATCATCATCATATCACATCACATATCATCATCATCATCATGCATATCATCATGCCATGGTTTAATTTCCACTTTTAACTTTCAATTTGATCACCACATCACCCATTCCTCAAATCATCAATTTCATCATCCCCTCGGGCAAAGACCTCCGAGGCTTTCGGCATTCAGCCATTCCAGGCCACCGGGCATCCGGCCCCCCCACATTCCGGGCATCTCGCATCCCAACTGGCATCACGAGGCATTCCCCTCGGGCAGAAACCTCCGACAGGGCTTCCGGCATTTACACTCCCTGGCCGGGCATCCCGCACCCCAAATCCTGGCATCGCGAGGTATTCCCCTCGGCGAAACCTCCGACGGGCTTCCGGCATCCCGACGTTCCGGGCAACCTGAATCTCCCAGGGCCATCCGGCAATGCATCTCTATACATTCCGGGCATCATCCTCCACCACAACCACCTCCTCATTTATCATTATCCATGTTTACCAATTTCAAATCTTAATTTAGCATGGCATATGACGTGACATCAAACAAGTCATACTTGGCATGGAATTCACACATGCATCTCAATTCAATGTCATGCGTACACCAAGACCTCATCATACATGTAACATGGTATAATTATTTCTTAATAAATTTAATGGAATTTATGGCCAATAAAATAATCCATTTCTTATTTATTTAAATTTCAACTTTTGTCATTTTCAAAAATATTAAATTTAATATCTATAAATTCCCAAAATTATAAAAATTAAGGCAAGTAATAAACTAGCCAATAGGATAATAATTTCATGCAAAATATATGGCCAAATAGAATTTCACACAATTTCACAATTCTCACAAAACAGCATACAATTTTCGGATGAAATCAGTATGCATAGTTTCCGAAGAAATTCGATTAAAATGTCTATACGGCCTCTAAAAATTACGAAATTTTACCGAGTTATAGCCAAGACATTGTCGTACATCTTTCATGAAGACTTCCAAGCCAGATTCTTTTTAGATTATTTTCTACAGTCTCACGAAGCTTCTGAATCCATTACCGCATCGTCCAGTGCATGCTTCTCCGAAATACTGAGTTTTCACCTACCTATTCTCTTTAGTTTCCTCTGAAATTTGGATATGTTATACATCAAGATGTCCTCTACAGGTTTCATGAAGAGATCCAAGTCAAATAACCATATTATGGTCGTCATTTGAGTCCATGAAGTCTCGGGTGTCCTGTAATACATCTCCAGAATTACTGTCTTCAAGATCTAGTCGATTTACTAGGCTATACTTGTTTATTTCACTTCAAATTTTAGTATGTTGTATTTTAAGATGTCCCCTACAACTTTCATGAAGAAATCGAAGAGAGATTCTTAGCACAAACCAACATGCAACCACAATTCCAACAAGATGTCAGTGAAATCGTTCCAGATCTGAGGTCTCCGTAGAATGAGAGTTTAACCCCTCAAATCTCCATTATTTTCCACGAAATTTTATTATGTTGTATTTCAAGATGTTAGCTACAACTTTCATGAAGAGACCAAAGCCAAAATCGGACTCTAAACATGCATACAAGCTCACCCAACATTCTGACTCAAACTGTTCGAGCGAAAACAGTCATACCATTCAAGAACAAGCCATCAATACTTCGGTTTTCCTCACCTAAACACCCAAAAATTCAACATACAAGTAACATACACACATGCAAGAGCAGCTAGAGGACTCCCACTTGCCTCTAGACCGGACGGACGACGGCACAAGGCGGCGAGCACGGCGGTCGGACGGCGGCTCCTCCTCGGCTTCTCCTTCTCTCGGCCACTCTCCCTCTCTCTCGAAGCCTCTCTCTCTCTCTCTCTCACCCTCTCTCTCGGCCGAATGAACCGGCCACCCTTCTCTCTCTCTTCCCTTTTATCCCCCGCTAATCCTCATCATTGATAATCATTGCTTGCCTTCAAATTAGCCAATGCATGGCATTCTCCTTTGTGCCACTTGTCCTATTGCATGCATAATGGGCTTTGAATTTGGGCTTGGGCTTGGGCCTCCTTTGTGGCCGGTCGACCACCCCTTCTTGGGCCTCCATGGGCCGGTTAGCTTGGCCCACTAAAGCTTAGGCCAATGGGCCTAAGGCCCAACCCAAAAAAAAAAAATTGACTTTCCCCCCCCCTTTTTTTTTTTTTGAATTTCTTCTATAAATATTTTAAATTTTAATTTTCAACATGGCCAAAGTCTTGTGACATTTTATTTATTGAAATTTAATTTATAAAGTGCATGGCCAAGCATAGATTATTATCATTAATCTATCAAATTTAAATTCTCGCAAACATATGCACAATTCATCAAATCTTAAAAGACTAATGGCTAAAGCATAAGCCTTAGGAAATTTTATTTCCTAATTAGAGACTTTAACACACCTTATGGCTTGACTTTGAATTTTGGGATGCCACAATTCTCCCCTCCTTAGAGAATTTCGTCCTCGAAATTAGACACCACTCGTGCCTTCTTGAAACAAATAGGGGTACTTTTCCTTCATCTGATCCTCACTTTCCCATGTGGCTTCCTCCATATCATGATGTTGCCATAATACCTTAACCAATGGGATCTTCTTGGTCCTGAGAATTTGCTCCTTTCGATCCAATATCTGCACAGGCTCTTCAATGTACCTTACTTTTTCATCCACTTTGATGGCTTCATGATCGAGTATGTGACCAGGATCCGGCTGGTACTTCCTCAACATCGATACATGAAACACATCGTGCAGATTTCCTAACTTAGGAGGTAACGCTAAACGATAAGCTACATCCCCTATCCTCTCGAGTATTTCAAAAGGTCCAACAAATCTAGGGCTTAACTTACCCTTCATCCCGAATCGAGATATTCCTTTCATTGGAGATACCTTAAGGAATACATGGTCTCCTACACTAAATTCCAAAGGCCTTCTACGCCTATCTGCGTAGTCTTTCTGTCTACTATGAGCTGTTCTAAGTCTTTCTCTGATAATTTCAGCAGCTTCAGTGGTAACTTGTACCATTTCAGGTCCTGTCAACTTCCTTTCACCTACTTCACTCCAACAGACAGGAGTCCTACATCTCCTTCCAGATAATGCTTCATAGGGAGCCATGCCTATACTCTTCTGAAAACTATTATTATAGGCAAACTCTACTAAATGCAATCTTTCATCCCAATTTCCTTTGAAATCAATTACACAAGCCCTTAACATATCCTCTAATATCTGGATTACTCTTTCTGTTTGTCCATCGGTCTGGGGATGAAAAGCAGTACTAAATTGAAGCTTAGTCCCTAACGCAATTTGAAGACTTCTCCAAAAATTCGAAGTAAACCTCGAATCCCGATCTGAAGTAATGGTCACTGGAACACCATGTAAGCGTACCACTTGACTTACATACATGTCCGCATACTTATCCATTGGGTAGTCCATGCGAATCGCTAAGAAATGAGCGGATTTAGTCAAACGATCCACTACAACCCAAATCGAGTCATGACTGCTTGACGTCCTTGGCAATCCTTGCACAAAGTCCATCGTTATATGTTCCCATTTCCACTCTGGAATGTCTAATGGTCTCAAAAGTCCTGCGGGTTTGCGATGTTCCGCTTTTACTTGCTGACACGTCAAACATTGAGAAACGTGCTTAGGCAGTATCGCCTTCATACCGTTCCACCAAAATTGCTGACGCAAATTTCTGTACATCTTTGTACTACCTGGGTGGATACTATAATTACTCTTATGTGCCTCCGACAGAATTTCCTTCCTCAATTCTTCATTGTCGGGAACACAAAGTCGTCCTTGACATTTCACTATTCCATCATCGAGATTTGAAATTCTGATCTTTTTCCTAAAGATACAGCATCTTTTACTTTCAAAATCTCTCGGGTCGATTCTTGCAGGATTTTAATTTTCTGGATAATCTCCGGCTCAATCCTTAATGCACTAAGCATGCCAGTAAGATAATCCATTTCCAATTTAAATTCTGAGTTTGCTACAGATTCTAACAATTCCCATTCTGCCATCCTCAAACTAGCCATTTCCATAGCCGACTTACGACTAAGAGCATCCGCTACTCTATTCGCTTTCCCTGGATGATATCTTATCTCACAGTCATAATCCTTCAATAACTCCATCCATCTCCTTTGTCTGATGTTCAACTCCTTTTGTGAGAACAGATACTTCAAACTTTTATGATCCGTATAAATCTCAAACTTTTCCCCATACAAATAGTGTCTCCATATCTTCAAGGCAAACACTATAGCTGCTAGTTCTAAATCATGCCTCGGATAATTCAGCTCATGGGGTTTCAATTGTCTGGATGCATAGGCTACAACTTTGCCATGCTGCATCAACACACATCCTAGTCCTTTGTGAGATGCATCACTATACACTGTGAAACCATCAGGTCCAGTAGGTATAGTTAGAATTGGAGCTGAAGTCAATTTCCTTTTGAGCTCCTGGAAACTCCTTTCACATTCCCCATTCCACTCAAATTTCACATTCTTTCGGGTCAACTTAGTTAAAGGTCCTACCAGTCGTGAAAATCCTTCAATAAACCTCCTATAATAACCAGCCAGTCCTAAGAAACTTCGTATTTCAGTAGGTGTCGTTGGTCTCGGCCAATTTACTACCATTTCAACTTTTGCCGGGTCTACTGCAATTCCTTTTCCTGATTTTATAGACAAGCCACTACACTTTATTTACATATATTTTCAAGATGGGACTTCTTTTGGGTCGATACATCAGAAGGAAAAGCTAGGACTCAACCATGTCCAGCCTAAAACCTCAAAAAGAACCCTCGACCCTCTACATCACACGTGCACAACCCCCATCATAAGTGTCAGCTAACTATCCCCAAAAACACAGCCCCTACTCGTCACGCACGGGCCTCACACCCAGTCCGGTGCGTTAGGCGGTGGCGGTGGCAGCATCCCTCTCATCACCCCGTTGCGGCGAACGTGGACGGAGACAAACTCCTGGACGACTAGGCCCCCAGCCAGGCCTATGTCGTACGTGACAAAACAACGCACACGTATGTATGTCAATCCAGGCACAGAAGGACAGCTGACTCCTCACACTCTACCTCGACGTCGGACGGTAACCCGTAAAATGCACCCCGCGCGACGGTAGGAAGCGGCATACTGCTAATCTGAAATGTTGGTCCCCAAAGGGGTGAGTACAACCACTCAGTAGGTAAAGGGATCCAATAACCACTCAATGCATCATACAAGTCATACATGCATTGCAGGCGTTACTTACCTTGAAGCCATGCGCATACTATCATGCACCATCATCACAATCATAACACATACATGTGTATCATCATCATATTATATACATGTCATCATCATCATGACATCATCACATCACACATGTCATCATCATCATGGCATCATCATATCATACATGTCATCATGCCATATCATGTATCATCGTCATCATCATGCATATCATATATCATCATCATCATCATGACCTCATCACATCACGCATGTCATCATTATCATGGCATCATCATGTCTTACATGTCATCATCATGCATATCATCATGCCATGGGTGATCATCATCATATCACATCACATATCATCGTCATCATTATGCATATCATCATGCCATGGTTTAATTTCCACTTTTAACTTTCAATTTGATCACCACATCACCCATTCCTCAAATCATCAATTTCATCATCCCCTCGGGCAAAGACCTCCGAGGCTTCCAGCATTCAGCCATTCCAGGCCACCGGGCATCCGGCCCCCCACATTCCGGGCATCTCGCATCCCAACTGGCATCACGAGGCATTCCCCTCGGGAAGAAACCTCCGACAGGGCTTCCGGCATTTACACTCCCTGGCCGGGCATCCCGCACCCCAAATCCTGGCATCGCGAGGTATTCCCCTCAGATCTGGAACGATTTCACTGACATCTTGTTGGAATTGTGGTTGCATGTTGGTTTGTGCTAAGAATCTCTCTTCGATTTCTTCATGAAAGTTGTAGGGGACATCTTAAACTACAACATACTCAAATTTGAAGTGAAATAAACAAGTATAGCCTAGTAAATCGACTAGATCTTGAAGACAGTAATTCTGGAGATGTATTACAGGACACCCGAGACTTCATGGACTCAAATGACGACCATACTCTGGTTATTTGACTTGGATATCTTCATGAAACCTGTGGAGGACATCTTGATGTATAACATATCCAAATTTTAGAGGAAACGAAAGAGAATAGGTAGGCGAAAACTCAGTATTTCGGAGAAGCATGCACTGGACGATGCGGTAATGGATTCAGAAGTTTCGTGAGACTGTAGAAAATAATCTAAAAAGAATCTGGCTTGGAAGTCTTCATGAAAGATGTACGAAAATGTCTTGGCTATAACTCGGTAAAATTTCGTAATTTTTGGAGGCCGTATAGACATTTTAATCAATTCTTCGGAAACTGTGCATACTGATTTCATCCGAAAATTGTATGCTGTTTTGTGAGAATTGTGAAATTGTGTGAAATTCTATTTGGCCATATATTTTGCATGAAATTATTATCCTATTGGCTAGTTTATTACTTGCCTTAATTTTTATAATTTTGGGAATTTATAGATATTAAATTTAATATTTTTGAAAATGACAAAAGTTGAAATTTAAATAAATAAGAAATGGATTATTTTATTGGCCATAAATTCCATTAAATTTATTAAGAAATAATTATACCATGTTACATGTATGATGAGGTCTTGGTGTACGCATGACATTGAATTGAGATGCATGTGTGAATTCCATGCCAAGTATGACTTGTTTAATGTCACGTCATATGCCATGCTAAATTAAGATTTGAAATTGGTAAACATGGATAATGATAAATGAGGAGGTGGTTGTGGTGGAGGATGATTCCCGGAATGTATAGAGATGCATTGCCGGATGGCCACAGGGAGATTCAGGATGCCCGGAACGTGGGGATGCCGGAAGCCCCGTCGGAGGTTTCGCCCGAGGGGAATACCTCGCGATGCCGGGATTTGGGGTGCGGGATGCCCGGCCGGGAGTGTAAATGCCGGAAGCCCTGTCGGAGGTTTCTGCCCGAGGGGAATGCCTCGTGATGCCAGTTGGGATGCGAGATGCCCGGAATGTGGGGGGGCCGGATGCCCGGTGGCCTGGAATGGCTGAATGCCGGAAGCCTCGAAGGTCTTTGCCCGAGGGATGATGAAATTGATGATTTGAGGAATGGGTGATGTGGTGATCAAATTGAAAGTTAAAAGTGGAAATTAAACCATGGCATGATGATATGCATGATGATGATGATGATATGTGATGTGATATGATGATGATCACCCATGGCATGATGATATGCATGATGATGACATGTAAGACATGATGATGCCATGATAATGATGACATGCGTGATGTGATGAGGTTATGATGATGATGATGATATATGATATGCATGATGATGACGATGATACATGATATGGCATGATGACATGTATGATATGATGATGCCATGATGATGATGACATGTGTGATGTGATGATGTCATGATGATGATGACATGTATATAATATGATGATGATACACATGTATGTGTTATGATTGTGATGATGGTGCATGATAGTATGCGCATGGCTTCAAGGTAAGTAACGCCTGCAATGCATGTATGACTTGTATGATGCATTGAGTGGTTATTGGATCCCTTTACCTACTGAGTGGTTGTACTCACCCCTTTGGGGACCAACATTTCAGATTAGCAGCATGCCGCTTCCTGCCGTCGCGCGGGGTGCATTTTACGGGTTACCGTCCGACGTCGAGGTAGGATGATGCCTGGACTGACATACATACGTGTGCGCTGTTTTGTCACGTACGACATAGGCCTGGCTAGGGGCCTAGTCGTCCAGGAGTTTGTCTCCGTCCACGTTCGTCGTAGCCCCTACTCGTCACGCACGGGCCTCACACCCAGTCCGGTGCGTCAGGCGGTGGCGGTGTCAGCATCCCTCTCATCACCCCGTCGCGGCGAACGTGGACGGAGACAAACTCCTGGAGTACGGCGTTCTGCTCCGGGCTGTTGCTGCGCCTGCCTTTCCATCAGATTTCCAATATTGGCTAATGCCTGCAAGATGTCTTCCATTCGGGGTTCAGCCCTTGCAGCAGAGGGTTCAGCCCTCGATGGATGAGCACTTCCAGCTCGCACCATGACTTTCCTCTATGATGATGATGATGATATGGAATGGGAAGTTCTGAGGAGGCGGAGCAGTGGATTGATGGGATGGAACGAATTTTCCGGCTGTTGGACTGCACTGATGCTGAGAAAATAGTTTTAGCAGAGTACCAGTTGGAGGGAAATGCGAAGTTTTGGTGGAGAGCTTCGAAGGACATAATCTTTCCACCAGGTACTGATGTGAACTGGGAGGAGTTTGTTAGAGCTTTCAATAGGAAGCATTTTTCTGATTGTGCTAAGGATAGGAAGATTACTGAATTTGTTCAGCTAGAACAAAAGGGGTTGACAGTAGATCAGTATGAGGCTAGATTTTCTGAATTGTCTAGATATGCTCCTAGATTGATTGAGGATCAGGAGGAGAAGGCTAAGAGATTCCTGAAAGGATTGAGGACTGACATTAGGAAGCAACTGGTGCCTTTGAATATAAGAGATTATAATGAAATTTATGAAAGGGCGCAGTTAGTGGAGCAGGAGCTGTTGAGAGAACGGTCGGAGTTTAAGAAACCGTTGAATTTTAATGATGTGAAAAAGGGTAAGAGACCTTATTCTGGTCAAGGTCAGACCTGGAATGTGAAGAAGAAGAGTAACTTTGGGAATTTTGGAGGGGCAAGGAGTGGTCCGAATATAGGGAAAGTACCCTATCAGCCTGGTATTTGTCAGAAGTGTAATGGACGCCATGGCCCAGGACCTTGCACGGGACAACTAAAATGTTTTGGTTGTGGACAAGTGGGTCATCTTAGGAGAAATTGCCCACAAGAGAGGTCGCAAGTGAGTGTTGGCTCGGTGCGACAGGGATATCAGAGTGCTGTTAGGTCAAACCCACAAGGAAATCCTCAGAGGCCACCTGCACAAGGAAGGGTGTATGCGATCACCCAGGAGGAAGCGGAAGCTTCCAAAAATGTTATCTCAGGTACGATCCTTATTAATGGTGAAAAGGCATATGCATTGTTTGATACGGGTGCAACGCATTCGTTTGTGTCTGAAAGATATAGACGTTTGAATAAGATAGAAGTTATGCCTCTTGAGACGCCTCTTTGTGTTTCCACGCCTTTAAAGGATATGGTATTGTCTACACTGGTGTGTAGAAATTGTAAGATATCAATGGGAGGAAAGGATATGGAAATAGACCTGGTTGTAATGGCTATGTATGATTTTGACGTTATTAGAGGAATGGACTGGCTTCGTAAGTATCGGGCTAGAATGGATTGTTATAGAAGAGTGGTTCAATTCGTTTTACCTGATCAGTCTAGTTGTGAATTTTTAGGAGATCAGACCCATTTTCCTGTAGCACTTATTTCGGCAGTAGAAGCCTGTAAGTTACTTGACAAAGGATGTCAAGGGTACCTAGCCATAGTTAGAGATTATGCAAGGGAGGAGCCTAGACTTGAGGAAGTTCGTGTAGTTAACGAATTTCAAGATGTATTCCCTGAGGAATTGCCTGGATTGCCGCCAGAGCGGGAGATTGAATTTGAAATTGAATTAATGCCTGGAACAGGACCAATATCAAAAGCCCCATATAGGATGGCCTTAGTTGAATTGAAGGAGTTGAAAGTGCAACTACAGGAGTTGCTTGACAAAGGATTCATTAGACCAAGTGCTTCACCTTGGGGTGCGCCGGTCTTGTTTGTGAAAAAGAAGGATGGATCGATGCGCTTGTGTATTGACTATAGGCAGTTGAATCAGGTGACCATTAAGAACAAGTATACTTTGCCTAGAATTGATGACTTGTTTGACCAACTCCAGGAAAGTTCAGTCTTCTCTAAGATTGACTTGAGGTCGGGATACCATCAGTTAAGAATTAAGAAGGAGGAAATTCCTAAGACTGCGTTCAGGACTCGTTATGGACACTACGAGTTCCTTGTTATGCCATTTGGATTGACTAACGCGCCGGCTGCATTTATGGATTTGATGAATAGAATATTTCAGCCTTATTTAGACCAGTTTGTGATTGTTTTTATTGATGATATTCTGGTATATTCAAAAGGGCCTAAAGAGCATGAGCAACATTTGAGAATAGTTTTACGACCACGAGAGAGCATAAGTTGTATGCTAAGTTTAGTAAGTGTGAGTTACGGTTGGACCGGATAATATTTCTAGGACATGTGGTGTCGGGAAAAGGAATTGCAAAGTAGACCCGGCAAAAGTTGAAATGGTAGTAAATTGGCCAAGACCAACGACACCTACTTTGAAATACGAAGTTTCTTAGGACCGCGGGTTATTATAGGAGGTTTATTGAAGGATTTTCACGACGCGGGACCTTTAACTAAGTTGACCCGAAAGAATGTGAAATTTGAGTGGAATGGGGAATGTGAAAGGAGTTTCCGGGAGCTCAAAAGGAAATTGACTTCAGCTCCAATTCTAACTATACCTCTTTGGACCTGATGGTTTCACAGTGTATAGTGATGCATCTCACAAAGGACTAGGATGTGTGTTGATGCAGCATGGCAAAGTTGTAGCCTATGCATCCAGACAATTGAAACCCCATGAGCTGAATTATCCGAGGCATGATTTAGAACTAGCAGCTATAGTGTTTGCCTTGAAGATATGGAGACACTATTTGTATGGGGAAAAGTTTGAGATTTATACGGATCATAAAAGTTTGAAGCATCTGTTCTCACAAAAGGAGTTGAACATGAGACAAAGGAGATGGATGGAGTTATTGAAGGATTATGACTGTGAGATAAGATATCATCCAGGGAAAGCGAATAGAGTAGCGGATGTTCTTAGTCATAAGTCGGCTATGGAAATGGCTAGTTTGAGGATGGCGGAGAATGGGAATTGTTAGAATCAGTAGCAAACTCAGAATTTAAATTGGAAATGGATTATCTTACGGCATGCTTAGTGCATTAAGGATTGAGCCGGAGATTATCCAGAAAATTAAAATCCTGCAAGAATCGACCCGAGAGATTTTGAAAGCAAAAGATGCTGTATCTTTAGGAAAAATATCGAATTTCAAATCTCGATGATGGAATAGTGAAATGTCAAGGACGACTTTGTGTTCCCGACAATGAAGAATTGAGGAAGGAAATTCTGTCGGAGGCACATAAGAGTAATTATAGTATCCACCCGGGTAGTACAAAGATGTACAGAAATTTGCGTCGCAATTTTGGTGGAACGGTATGAAGGCGGATACAGCTAAGCACGTTTCTCAATGTTTGACGTGTCGCAAGTAAAAGCGGAACATCGCAAACCCGCAAGACTTTTGAGACCATTAGACATTCCGAGTGGAAATGGGAACATATAACGATGGACTTTGTGCAAGGATTGCCAAGGACGTCAAGCAGTCATGACTCGATTTGGGTTGTAGTGGATCGTTTGACTAAATCCGCTCATTTCTTAGCGATTCGCATGGACTACCCAATGGATAAGTATGCGGACATGTATGTAAGTCAAGTGGTACGCTTACATGGTGTTCCGTGACCATTACTTCAGATCGGGATTCGAGGTTTACTTCGAATTTTTGGAGAAGTCTTCAAATTGCGTTAGGGACTAAGCTTCAATTTAGTACCTTGCTTTTCATCCCCGCACCGATGGACAAACGAAAGAGTAATCCAGATATTAGAGGATATGTTAAGGGCTTGTGTAATTGATTTCAAAGGAAATTGGGATGAAAGATTGCATTTAGTAGAGTTTGCCTATAATAATAGTTTTCGAAGAGTATAGGCATGGCTCCCTATGAAGCATTATCTCGGAAGGAGATGTAGGACTCTGTCTTTGGAGTGAAGTAGGTGAAAGGAAGTTGACAGGACCTGAAATGGTACAAGTTACCATTGAAGCTGCTGAAATTATCGAGAAAAGACTTAGAACAGCTCGAGTAGACGAAAGACTACGCAGATAGGCGTAGAAGGCCTTTGGAATTTAGTGTAGGAGACCATGTATTCCTTAAGGTATCTCCAATGAAAGGAATATCTCGATTCGGGATGAAGGGTAAGTTAAGCCCTAGATTTGTTGGACCTTTTGAAATACTCGAGAGGATAGGGGATGTAGCTTATCGTTTAGCGTTACCTCCTAAGTTAGGAAATCTGCACGATGTGTTTCATGTATCGATGTTGAGGAAGTACCAGCCGGATCCTGGTCACATACTCGATCATGAAGCCATCAAAGTGGATGAAAAAGTAAGGTACATTGAAGAGCCTGTGCAGATATTGGATCGAAAGGAGCAAATTCTCAGGACCAAGAAGATCCCATTGGTTAAGGTATTATGGCGACATCATGATATGGAGGAAGCCACATGGGAAAGTGAGGATCGAGATGAAGGAAAAGTACCCCTATTTGTTTCAAGAAGGCACGAGTGGTGTCTAATTTCGAGGACGAAATTCTCTAAGGAGGGAGAATTGTGGCATCCCAAAATTCAAAGTCAAGCCATAAGGTGTGTTAAAGTCTCTAATTAGGAAATAAAATTTCCTAAGGCTTATGCTTTAGCCATTAGTCTTTTAAGATTTGATGAATTGTGCATATGTTTGCGAGAATTTAAATTTGATAGATTAATGATAATAATCTATGCTTGGCCATGCACTTTATAAATTAAATTTCAATAAACAAAATGTCACAAGACTTTGGCCATGTTGAAAATTAAAATTTAAAAATATTTATAGAAGAAATTCAAAAAAAAAAAAAAAGGGGGGGGGAAAGTCAATTTTTTTTTTTTTGGGTTGGGCCTTAGGCCCATTGGCCTAAGCTTTAGTGGGCCAAGCTAACCGGCCCATGGAGGCCCAAGAAGGGGTGGTCGACCGGCCACAAAGGAGGCCCAAGCCCAAGCCCAAATTCAAAGCCCATTATGCATGCAATAGGACAAGTGGCACAAAGGAGAATGCCATGCATTGGCTAATTTGAAGGCAAGCAATGATTATCAATGATGAGGATTAGGGGGGGATAAAAGGGAAGAGAGAGAGAAGGGTGGCCGGTTCATTCGGCCGAGAGAGAGGGTGAGAGAGAGAGAGAGAGAGGCTTCGAGAGAGAGGGAGAGTGGCCGAGAGAAGGAGAAGCCGAGGAGGAGCCGCCGTCCGACCGCCGTGCTCGCCGCCTTGTGCCGTCGTCCGTCCGGTCTAGAGGCAAGTGGGAGTCCTCTAGCTGCTCTTGCATGTGTGTATGTTACTTGTATGTTGAATTTTTGGGTGTTTAGGTGAGGAAAACCGAAGTATTGATGGCTTGTTCTTGAATGGTATGACTGTTTTCGCTCGAACAGTTTGAGTCAGAATGTTGGGTGAGCTTGTATGCATGTTTAGAGTCCGATTTTGGCTTTGGTCTCTTCAGGAAAGTTGTAGCTAACATCTTGAACTACAACATAATAAAATTTCGTGGAAAATAATGGAGATTTGAGGGGTTAAACTCTCATTCTACGGAGACCTCAGATCTGGAACGATTTCACTGACATCTTGTTGGAATTGTGGTTGCATGTTGGTTTGTGCTAAGAATCTCTCTTCGATTTCTTCATGAACGTTGTAGGGGACATCTTAAAATACAACATACTCAAATTTGAAGTGAAATAAACAAGTATAGCCTAGTAAATCGACTAGATCTTGAAGACAGTAATTCTGGAGATGTATTACAGGACACCCGAGACTTCATGGACTCAAATGACGACCATACTCTGGTTATTTGACTTGGATCTCTTCATGAAACCTGTGGAGAACATCTTGATGTATAACATATCCAAATTTTAGAGGAAAAGAAAGAGAATAGGTAGGCGAAAACTCAGTATTTCGGAGAAGCATGCACTGGACGATGCGGTAATGGATTCAGAAGTTTCGTGAGACTGTAGAAAATAATCTAAAAAGAATCTGGCTTGGAAGTCTTCATGAAAGATGTACGAAAATGTCTTGGCTATAACTCGGTAAAATTTCGTAATTTTTGGAGGCCGTATAGACATTTTAATCGAATTTCTTCGGAAACTGTGCATACTGATTTCATCCGAAAATTGTATGCTGTTTTGTGAGAATTGTGAAATTGTGTGAAATTCTATTTGGCCATATATTTTGCATGAAATTATTATCCTATTGGCTAGTTTATTACTTGCCTTAATTTTTATAATTTTGGGAATTTATAGATATTAAATTTAATATTTTTGAAAATGAAAAAAGTTGAAATTTAAATAAATAAGAAATGGATTATTTTATTGGCCATAAATTCCATTAAATTTATTAAGAAATAATTATACCATGTTACATGTATGATGAGGTCTTGGTGTACGCATGACATTGAATTGAGATGCATGTGTGAATTCCATGCCAAGTATGACTTGTTTAATGTCACGTCATATGCCATGCTAAATTAAGATTTGAAATTGGTAAACATGGATAATGATAAATGAGGAGGTGGTTGTGGTGGAGGATGATTCCCGGAATGTATAGAGATGCATTGCCGGATGGCCACAGGGAGATTCAGGATGCCGGAACGTGGGGATGCCGGAAGCCACATCGGAGGTTTCTGCCCGGGGAATACCTCGCGATGCCGGGATTTGGGGTGCGGGATGCCCGGCCGGGGAGTGTAAATGCCGGAAGCCCTGTCGGAGGTTTCTGCCGAGGGAATGCCTCGTGATGCCAGTTGGGATGCGAGATGCCCGGAATGTGGGGGGGCCGGATGCCCGGTGGCCTGGAATGGCTGAATGCCGGAAGCCTCGGAGGTCTTTGCCCGAGGGATGATGAAATTGATGATTTGAGGAATGGGTGATGTGGTGATCAAATTGAAAGTTAAAAGTGGAAATTAAACCATGGCATGATGATATGCATGATGATGATGATGATATGTGATGTGATATGATGATGATCACCCATGGCATGATGATATGCATGATGATGACATGTAAGACATGATGATGCCATGATAATGATGACATGCGTGATGTGATGAGGTCATGATGATGATGATGATGATATATGATATGCATGATGATGACGATGATACATGATATGGCATGATGACATGTATGATATGATGATGCCATGATGATGATGACATGTGTGATGTGATGATGTCATGATGATGATGACATGTATATAATATGATGATGATACACATGTATGTGTTATGATTGTGATGATGGTGCATGATAGTATGCGCATGGCTTCAAGGTAAGTAACGCCTGCAATGCATGTATGACTTGTATGATGCATTGAGTGGTTATTGGATCCTTTACCTCTTGAGTGGTTGTACTCACCCCTTTAGGGACCAACATTTCAGATTAGCGGCATGCCGCTTCCTGCCGTCGCGCGGGTGCATTTACGGGTTACCGTCCGACGTCGAGTAGAGTGTGAGGAGTCAAGCTGTCCTTACGTGCCTAGGCCGACATACATACGTGTGCGCTGTTTTGTCACGTACGACATAGGCCTGGCCGGGGCCCGGTCGTCCGGGAGTTTGTCTCCGTCCACGTTCGCCGCGACGGGGTGATGAGAGGGATGCTTGCCACCGCCACCGCTGACGCACGGGATCGGGTGTGAGGCCGTGCGTGACGAGTAGGGGCTGTGTTTTTGGGGATAGTTAGCCGACACTTATGATGGGGGTTGTGCACGTGTGATGTAGAGGGTCGAGGGTTCTTTTTTGAGGTTTTAGGCTGGACATGGCTAAGTCCTAGCTTTTCCTTCTGATGTATCGACCCAAAAGAAGTCCCATCTTGAAAATATATGTAAATAAAGTGTCGTGGCTTGTCTATAAAATCATGATGATTAGTGGTGTGTATTTGTATCATGGTTGGTAGGGGGAGAGATGGTGATGCTTTATTTTGCTTCCGCTAATGAGTCGCGCTGGGACCGCTTTATACCAAAAAGGGGCGTTGTAGCACCCCGAACCCTTCGTAGGTCGCCACAAGCACCAATGTTACATCTAATTTCCCTTTTGTTCTTACACTTAGAAGAAGCGTCGTTATTCACAAGTATATATATATATATATATTTTTTTAAAAAAGCGGTCCCAGCGCGACTCATTAGCGGAAGCAAAATAAAGCATCACCATCTCTCTCCCTACCAACCATGATACAAATACACACCACTAATCATCATGATTTTATAGACAAGCCACGACACTTTATTTACATATATTTTCAAGATAGGACTTCTTTTGGGTCGATACATCAGAAGGAAAAGCTAGGACTCAGCCATGTCCAGCCTAAAACCTCAAAAAAGAACCCTCGACCCTCTACATCACACGTGCACAACCCCCATCATAAGTGTCGGCTAACTATCCCCAAAAACACAGCCCCTACTCGTCACGCACGGGCCTCACACCCAGTCCGGTGCGTCAGGCGGTGGCGGTGGCAGCATCCCTCTCATCACCCCGTCGCGGCGAACGTGGACGGAGACAAACTCCTGGACGACTGGGCCCCCGGCCAGGCCTATGTCGTACGTGACAAAACAGCGCACACGTATGTATGTCAGTCTAGGCACAGAAGGACAGTTGACTCCTCACACTCTACCTCGACGTCGGACGGTAACCCGTAAAATGCACCCCGCGCGACGGCAGGAAGCGGCATGCTGCTAATCTGAAATGTTGGTCCCTAAAGGGGTGAGTACAACCACTCAGCAGGTAAAGGGATCCAATAACCACTCAATGCATCATACAAGTCATACATGCATTGCAGGCGTTACTTACCTTGAAGCCATGCGCATACTATCATGCACCATCATCACAATCATAACACATACATGTGTATCATCATCATATTATATACATGTCATCATCATCATGACATCATCACATCACACATGTCATCATCATCATGGCATCATCATATCATACATGTCATCATGCCATATCATGTATCATCGTCATCATCATGCATATCATATATCATCATCATCATCATCATGACCTCATCACATCACGCATGTCATCATTATCATGGCATCATCATGTCTTACATGTCATCATCATGCATATCATCATGCCATGGGTGATCATCATCATATCACATCACATATCATCATCATCATCATGCATATCATCATGCCATGGTTTAATTTCCACTTTTAACTTTCAATTTGATCACCACATCACCCATTCCTCAAATCATCAATTTCATCATCCCTCGGGCAAAGACCTCCGAGGCTTCCGGCATTCAGCCATTCCAGGCCACCGGGCATCCGGCCCCCCCACATTCCGGGCATCTCGCATCCCAACTGGCATCACGAGGCATTCCCCTCGGGCAGAAACCTCCGACAGGGCTTCCGGCATTTACACTCCCTGGCCGGGCATCCCGCACCCCAAATCCTGGCATCGCGAGGTATTCCCCTCGGGCAGAAACCTCCGACAGGGCTTCCGGCATCCCCACGTTCCGGGCATCCTGAATCTCCCAGGGCCATCCGGCAATGCATCTCTATACATTCCGGGAATCATCCTCCACCACAACCACCTCCTCATTTATCATTATCCATGTTTACCAATTTCAAATCTTAATTTAGCATGGCATATGACGTGACATTAAACAAGTCATACTTGGCATGGAATTCACACATGCATCTCAATTCAATGTCATGCGTACACCAAGACCTCATCATACATGTAACATGGTATAATTATTTCTTAATAAATTTAATGGAATTTATGGCCAATAAAATAATCCATTTCTTATTTATTTAAATTTCAACTTTTTTCATTTTCAAAAATATTAAATTTAATATCTATAAATTCCCAAAATTATAAAAATTAAGGCAAGTAATAAACTAGCCAATAGGATAATAATTTCATGCAAAATATATGGCCAAATAGAATTTCACACAATTTCACAATTCTCACAAAACAGCATACAATTTTCGGATGAAATCAGTATGCACAGTTTCCGAAGAAATTCGATTAAAATGTCTATACGGCCTCCAAAAATTACGAAATTTTACCGAGTTATAGCCAAGACATTTTCGTACATCTTTCATGAATACTTCCAAGCCAGATTCTTTTTAGATTATTTTCTACAGTCTCACGAAACTTCTGAATCCATTACCGCATCGTCCAGTGCATGCTTCTCCGAAATACTGAGTTTTCGCCTACCTATTCTCTTTCGTTTCCTCTAAAATTTGGATATGTTATACATCAAGATGTCCTCCACAGGTTTCATGAAGAGATCCAAGTCAAATAACCAGAGTATGGTCGTCATTTGAGTCCATGAAGTCTCGGGTGTCCTGTAATACATCTCCAGAATTACTGTCTTCAAGATCTAGTCGATTTACTAGGCTATACTTGTTTATTTCACTTCAAATTTGAGTATGTTGTATTTTAAGATGTCCCCTACAACTTTCATGAAGAAATCGAAGAGATATTCTTAGCACAAACCAACATGCAACCACAATTCCAACAAGATGTCAGTGAAATCGTTCCAGATCTGAGGTCTCCGTAGAATGAGAGTTTAACCCCTCAAATCTCCATTATTTTTCACGAAATTTTATTATGTTGTATTTCAAGATGTTAGCTACAACTTTCCTGAAGAGACCAAAGCCAAAATCGGACTCTAAACATGCATACAAGCTCACCCAACATTCTGACTCAAACTGTTCGAGCGAAAACAGTCATACCATTCAAGAACAAGCCATCAATACTTCGGTTTTCCTCACCTAAACACCCAAAAATTCAACATACAAGTAACATACACACATGCAAGAGCAGCTAGAGGACTCCCACTTGCCTCTAGACCGGACGGACGACGGCACAAGGCGGCGAGCACGGCGGTCGGACGGCGGCTCCTCCTCGGCTTCTCCTTCTCTCGGCCACTCTCCCTCTCTCTCGAAGCCTCTCTCTCTCTCTCTCTCACCCTCTCTCGGCCGAATGAACCGGCCACCCTTCTCTCTCTCTCTTCCCTTTTATCCCCCCCTAATCCTCATCATTGATAATCATTGCTTGCCTTCAAATTAGCCAATGCATGGCATTCTCCTTTGTGCCACTTGTCCTATTGCATGCATAATGGGCTTTGAATTTGGGCTTGGGCTTGGGCCTCCGTTGTGGCCGGTCGACCACCCCTTCTTGGGCCTCCATGGGCCGGTTAGCTTGGCCCACTAAAGCTTAGGCCAATGGGCCTAAGGCCCAACCCAAAAAAATTGACTTTCCCCCCCCCCTTTTTTTTTTTTTTGAATTTCTTCTATAAATATTTTTAAATTTTAATTTTCAACATGGCCAAAGTCTTGTGACATTTTGTTTATTGAAATTTAATTTATAAAGTGCATGGCCAAGCATAGATTATTATCATTAATCTATCAAATTTAAATTCTCGCAAACATATGCACAATTCATCAAATCTTAAAAGACTAATGGCTAAAGCATAAGCCTTAGGAAATTTTATTTCCTAATTAGAGACTTTAACACACCTTATGGCTTGACTTTGAATTTCGGGATGCCACATCCTATCACCATTTCGCTGCGTTTACTTCTCCCGCCATCCGCATCTCCACGTACTTAAATTTGGTTTTTCTTTCTTTGGCTTGCTTTGATGTCACGTAATCGTTCTATGTTGAAAACCAAAATTGTTTCGCGTTAAGATCAATTCCATGGATCCACCCGGGAACCGGTCCTTAGCGAGCGATTCCCGGTTCTAGGTTAGGAACCGCCTGCCCAGACCATGCACACCCCTAGCTCCAATCGTGGTGATTCCAGAGCTGGGGCTAAAAAAAAGAGTGCTCTCTTTTTTACTTTTGGAGGTAAAAGGGAGATGGCATTGACCTAATTGATAAGGACCATCTAGGGTAAAGTACTAAAAGCTGGATTGCGAAATGGCTTGAACCAATGGTTAAAATGGATTAAAAGAAATAAAAGAATGTGCGACATCCCCATTATCTATTTCTTTTATTTTCTTTCTTTCCTCGGTGGTCATTAGTTCCCTTTGTTTTCTTATTGTTTTAAATCCGTCGTGTACTGACAACATAACTAAAAGTAGATATTGGGATAACCTAATAAATCATAAATGTCGCATTTCCACGCGGAAAAAAAAAATCCGAATTAAAGGAAAACTTGTCAATCTAAAGAATTTGTTCTAAAATAGATAGTAAAATTCTCGAAACATCACGTGTTTCTGAGCGGGGTTCAATCGTTTCATTGGCCAAGGAAAATTAAGGTTTATGAAATTCTCCACCGCAAAATCTCGAAACAAATTCCCAATGTCCATCTCCTGTTGCGACGGAGGAGGACATCGTCGAGTCCTTGATCGTGGAGTACGCGGCCGTTCGTGATTGCGTGCGCAAGGTGGATACGGAGAATTACATTCATTTTGGGAATAGTAAACAATCAAAGTCCAATACGTGTCTTGCTCTTGTTTTGATCTTTCCCTCCCAATCGCTCTTGTATCATCGAAATTGCATTTTTTTTAAAGGGTTAATACTTTGAAAAATCTCAAATTAGTATATTTGTGACAAATTTACTCCAAGTTTTTTTTTAATCATAAAAAACCCCATGTTGGTACACTTATAACAAATTTACCCCGACTGACCATAAAAAATCATAAACTGGTACATTTATGACAAATTTACCCCAAACTAATTTATTCGACCTCAAAAAATCCCAAACTGGTAAATTTGTGATAAATATATCATATGCTAAATTGGATTAATACCACAAAAAAATCACAAAAATTATAAATTGTGACAAATGGAGCATAAAATCACAAATTGGTATACCAGTCAACTGGTACGTATCATTTAACTTAATAATTTGATAGCAAAATTTAACGAAAATTAGCATATGATAAATTTGTCACAAGTGTACCAGTTTGGGGTAAATTTGTTAAATGTATACTAATTTGAGATTTTTGGTGGTCAAAAAAATGATTTGGGATAAATTTGTTACATATGTACCAATTTGGAGTTTTTCAAGATATTAATCATTTTTTAAAGCTTACCTCCCTGCCCTCCTTCCTTTTGGTCACTTCACCTAATTATCTTAACCCAACCGGGGGATTGATCATTTGACTCCCTTAACCCGTGTGCCCATCAGGGATCGTCGGAAGGGAACGTGGGGTAAGACGATTATTTGATCATCTTTCGATTGTGTCCCTTTTTCGGAAATTTCGAAAGCCACAAACACAACTGTGAAGCTGCTTTTACGCTTTTATAAATCTTTTGCAACAAATTTGCAAGGTCCATCTCTAGTCCCGACGGACTGAGTCCTTGATTGTGAAGTACAAGCCCATTCATAATTGCGTGCGCAAAAAATTATTGAATATTCCTTTGGTTACATGTCAAAAATGACAATTAATTGTGGTTTACATTAATTGTCATTAAACGAGGACTTGTACTCTTCATTTTGGAAGTTATATATACTACACTTTCCTCTCTTTAACCACAAACCTTAACTTGATATCAGAGCAACTGTTGCCTAAGGGGGCGCCCATCGAGTCTGCTTCACCATCCAGTCACGCCGCTCCATGTTCTCCGCTAAGACCAAAGCCTTTAGTTACTGTTTAGCATACTTCCACTGCTCATTTCAGAAAATCAACACCATCGTCAGACTCGTTGCCCTTAGACAAACCAAATCTAGAAATTCCATCACCAACGGATGCTAGATGTTGCCGCTCGCCATTGCGTCTCGGAGCTGGGGAACCCGTCCTTTTATAGTGATGATATGGACACCTTCCAAATTTTTATTTTTTTTTTGACAGGAGGAACCAGCTTGCAGCCAACAGTCGCGCCGTAAACCCCTAGTGACGCTAGCGCAGGATCTATTACCACGGCGTCACTCTTCATACACCTAGCTACTCTTGCCAGTCTCCTTGCGTAATAAGAGATTCGAACATTTCCCCTCTCTTGCAAAGGATCACTGAGGCCTACCCAGCGGAGCCACCACGGCCGGTGGTACACCTTCCAAAGTTCCACCACTTATTTTGAAAAATAAATACCAACCCATGACTTGCCCCCTCTGCCGAGGCAGCTCGTGAAATTTGCAGCCAAACTCCGCCACATGCATCTTTGTGTTCCGCCGTAAGGATGGGCAAGGTAGATCCACGCGCCTTCAGGACCCACGCGCCAGCGGCAATCTCGTGCTACTGACTTCTTCCGCCACGTCATCCTTCGATAGTTGATCCTCGAAAAATAACGCACGGCCTTTTGATCGAACTCTTTAATTCGAAGACAATATTTATTCCTAGAAAAATAAATGAAATAAATAATAGCTTATATTGTTTAAAATAATTAGTCGATAGAATTTAATTTCACTATTGACAATATTTTATGTCTAAATATTTTTATAAATAGTGAAAATATTTTTCATTCATTCATTTTTTCAAGCGGTGCAAGCGAATATTTTTAAAAAAATATTCTAAATTATTATTTTCCACAAAACAAATAAAACCTAAATTTCCTGCAAGAATGGAGTCGGCACGTATCGAAAGACAAAGAAAACAAACAACCATTTTTTCTTTGGGAAAAGCCCCCCAAAAATCTCGAACCGTATCCAATGTAACATACTTAATCTGAAATATTTTTTTTTTGATATTAAAAATCCCTAAATATGCCTATCCTGACACGTTTACCCTTAACTTTTTATTGTGATACAAAAAATCTCAAATTTGTATATATGTGATATATTTATTCTTCGTCAAGTTTCTGTTAGATAATTCTTCTTGGCTAAAATAACGTTATTTTTATTTTATTTAAGCCACACTGTGTCAACATCTATGTAAGCAGATTTTTGACAAAATTCTGACAAAAAATAACGAGTTTGAGATTTTTTTTGTATCATAAAGATAAATTTCAGGGTAAACGTGTGGTACTAGTTACAATATAGGGTTTTGGGTGGTTTTTGCTCTTTTTATCTTTTAATCTTTTTTCGACCGAGGTGAACTACCAAAGTAAAACACTAGCCGAGCATTCTCTGTGTAGCACGTGAGCAGCCGTCGTTGATGCCTTTCATAGACCTACAAAAAGATGATGAAAATGGCTTTTTTATCCTTCATTGATTTTGGAGACATGGGACTCATGAGGACCGACTCGGGATGTTTCAGGCGGCCCGAACGCGGGCGAATTCCTAGGATGCATAGATCGGACGGAAGGAATGATAACCAAAATGTGACCAGCAAAGAGGAAATACTGAATTCTTTCCTTCGTGCCTTGGCCAAGCCTCCGCCGGACCTTTTGCTCTTGTTTTTTCAATCTCCGATTGTCTCTCGTTTCGTTTCCTGTTCGGGAAATCCCTCGCTTCAATTTTCTTTCTCCCAATCTCTTCTTTATCGCCTTTGACGATGGCCTGCAACCCTCCCCCCTTTGGTCCCGTCGCCTAATGAATGATCTTGGCACGATGGAGGGATGATCAAATCATTCCCTTGCCCTGCGTAAAATGCTGGATAATCAACCGAGGGATAATTTTTCCCTCG
Organism: Eucalyptus guilfoylei; assembly: GCA_016097605.1. Taxonomy (NCBI): domain Eukaryota; kingdom Viridiplantae; phylum Streptophyta; class Magnoliopsida; order Myrtales; family Myrtaceae; genus Eucalyptus; species Eucalyptus guilfoylei. The sequence continues at coordinate 4,921,310 of CM027861.1, forward strand.
CCAATGAAAAAATATGAAAAATTATACACGTCAACGCTGACCGTACCTTGTAGAATGACCGGCGACCACATCAACAATTTCCAACCAACTACATTGGCAAATCGACAAAAGATCTAGGATTATATTGGCTAAATTGAAAAGGTTTTGACTGAATTGACATTCGTATAATAAGTTTAAGACTTTTTATTTAGTAAATTTTCGCAAAATACTCAGTTTCAATCGATTTTCTTTATTCTCTTACTTTAACTAAAAGCATCATAGGAGCCCTTCATTCTGCACAAGATTGACATAAACATAGTGAGAGAATCAAGTCGAGAACGGCACATCTCCTCCATCCCTAGATTTCTTGTGAAATGCACGTGAATTCCTTTAAATGAAAATTTGGATGTTGGCAATGTTAAGCTATATTGCAATTTCATAAGGGGTCAGTGTTTTGCATTAAATAGCCGTGATAGTCGCAGCATATGGTCAAAAGAATAAAATTTATGAAAATAAAATGCACTCCAAATATAAATAGGATTAAGTGTACCATAAGTTTTAAAACTTACCAATTTTGGCTATTTTTGACATGTGACTTGAACTGACCATACTTGGATCAATCGATTCCCTTAGCCTGCATTCCCAACCGAAATCGTAGAAGGAAACACGGGATAAGAGAATAGGAAACAAGCTGAAATTGTCGAAAGGGAGCACACGGTAAGGGAATTAATTGATCATCCCTCGATAGTGGTCATTTTGGAAATCTCGAATGCCACAATTCAACTCAGAAGTCGCTTTTACACATTTTGGGACCTTTTTGTTTTTGTATATTCTTAGCATTCAGGTCTTAATATCCCTTTCCTTTTCTTTTCATTTTGTCTAGACCACAGTAGTCATAAATTTTTGTTGTTTTAAATTCACTGGGATTAAAAACAAAGCTAGACAATTAGACAAATTTAGTATATCACAAATATGTCGCATTTCAAGGGCTAAAAAACATCCAAATTGGAGGAAAATGTTGAGTTAGTTAATTAATCTAAAACGGATAGTAAACTTCTTCAAATGTCATGTGTTGTCAGTGGAAAAAGGGCAAATTATCAAAAAAGTCCTAAACTTGTTACACTTGTGCCACTTTAATCTTAAACATTTCAAATTGATGAAGTTTTAAACCTTTTCAACAATTTGCAAATTCGCCAATTCAATCATAAATAATTTAATAGTAAACATTTTGACAATTTATCAATTTTACTCATTTTGACAAATGTTTGCAGAAAATTGTTGACATAGCAATTTAGTCAGCACCAATTGTCCTATATGACATGATCAACACTGACGTGAATAAATTTTTAAAAAGATTTCATAATTTTTATTATTTTTTCTTTTCTTTCTTATTTTCTTCTTTTCATTTTTTTCCCCAACCTATTGACAAGGTCACTGGTCAGCCCTCACTTGTTCTAGATGATGAGGTCGCAACCCTAGCTAGCACTAGGCAAGGCTGGCCCTTGTGAAATCTAAGCAAGGATTGCATCCAACAAAGGCATGGGTGAGGGTGACAACCTTCGCCCGATGTGGATTAAATTCTCTACCTTTCAACTTGACTTATGTAGATCGACAAATTAGGCGCTCAAACTTTTATTTGTGTTAATCAAATACTCTGCCTTTTACGATTTGTTTTACCATTAACACCTTATGTGACAATTAAAAATAAAGAGATTGCTTTAATAAAATTCAATTTAACATAAGATAAGAGAAACGAAAATAAGAAGGAAAAAATATAGTGACATGTCAGGAGGAGAGAGAATGTAGCTATCAACTGTCTTATTCCATTAGTAACTCGAGCCATGACGCCGATCATCATCGGCGAGCTTGGTGGATTCCATCGAGAGGTTAAACAATAGAAGCTTGTCACAAGATTTTGAATCGAGATTTTCAAAAGAACGTCGGCCTGTTTTTCTATGCAACTTATATTAGAGTTTTTATTTTGTTCAAAAAATTTAATATGGAACCTTTTTTTTATTGAAGATGGTACTTTCATTCGTTCATAAAAATGAGAACTACAAAAAAATTATAAATAAGTTTCCGAACATAAAATTTCTCAAAAGGGTAAAGACGCCCAATTTAGAGGGAAAGTTTTGGTCCAGTGGGCTTTGGCGATCCAATCCGTAGCTTTGTTGGCCTCCCTGGGACAGTGGGCCAGCTTCGTTAAATCCAGATGGGCTAAAAGCTCTTTACATTGGTCTATTGTATCCCTCACATTCCTTGGATCTTCTGCCCGGCCCATAATGCTTTCTACAAGGGTCAAACTATCACTTTCACATTCCCCCCTCTCGCTTTGTACCTGTTATGTTCCCACGTGCATGTCCTTTTTCTGCCTCAAGTACTCTAGCCCGTGCAGCAAAGCTAGGGATTCTGCTTGCAAGGAGGACGATGCACGAACCTCCTGCACAAAGCCATCGACGACTCTTCCGGTCGGATCTCGCAGGATCCCAGCGATTGAGCTCAAAAATTCTCCTTGCACCCATTTGATATTTTTTTTAACTTCAAGTTATAGGATATAACAATGCATAATTCTATACTTTTACCATTATCATGGTTCAATGTGCTATGCTAGGGATCATCTCGTAAAATTACATGTAAATAAAACCAACCTAAATTTCTAAGTAGTCATGTAAAATGTATTAAACAGTAATATATCTAGCTTATGAGCTATATTTTCCTCCAATCACAACTAATGGTCGTGGGAGGACATTTTTTGTGAGATTTGTTGGGACTATAATTGACTGTTCTAAAAGCTTAAATTGTTAGCTGAATACGCACTTAAATTTTAAATATTCTAACACTCCCCTCATACTTAGGTTAATCTTTTTACCTAGTACTAATTATAATCGAATATCGGGATAAATATTATTAAATATTAGGGAAATTATTTAATATTTTGTGATTCTTTTTTTCTATGTTTTTTTTTTTTTTTTGGTATAAATACCCTTCTCTAAAAGTGGATTGAGCAAATATGTAATCTTTACTGAATCTCTCTCCTTCTCTTGAAAATCCTAGAATATTTACACTTCCTCTCATCAATCTTGTGATCAATGGATAGTAACTAGTAAGTTATAAACATTGTCTACGTGCAAAATTTTCAAATCATAAATATAAGTAACATCCATGATTACACACCACTAATCATACTGATGGTCGGAGGGAACTTCGAAAAACATTGTCCGATAATTAGTGTTATCAGTCATTCACATTATCAAAGATTATCGCGTATGCGGGGTTCACTAGCATTTTAACATTTTTTGAAGAAGACCACATTATGGTTCTGTGTAAGACCAATCTCAAAATATGAATCCTCTGTTTCAAACCCCATAGGAATTTGACGCATAGACGAATAATAATCATCTGTAAGCAAAGGCAAACATTATTTTTTTTCTATATAAAAATGTGCGAATGTAACTTTTCTGAGAATGGTTATATGTTTATAGTAAACATACCAATGTAAATAACTTGCCATGCCTTTGGAGGAACTTCCAAGAAATATGATGGTTGCAGGAGAAGCTCATTACTAGATAAATAAATATTCTTTGCATATCCTTATACAACCCGCACCATTGGCCATTTTGACAGATACTTTCACATCAAAGTGCCCTGCTCACAGAATGAGCAACAATGACTATTAGGCTCATACTTCCCAGTGCAGAATCAACAAAAGATCTCCGCATATATTTCCGGCCTTGCATGCAGCAAACATATTCCAGTGACGTCTAAGAGCTATTTTGAACTTTGAATTGTGCAAAGATTGTCTAATTGTGTACATCAGTAATGCTCCCGCCATAGCAGTCACGGTCCACATGCCTTTTCGCACAAATGAAAGAGCTCGTCATCCATTGTTATGTCATCTCTTTCAGCATTTGACAAATCTCTGGAGCCGTTTCTGCTATATGAGTTTTCAGCAACACCTTGGAGGCAATCACCTTGACACTCCCTTCATAAAAATGAATAAGCGGAATGGGGCAAAAAAAAAAAAAAAAATCAGTTATCCGTGCCTAAATCAACATGAGAAGCTGGAGATTTAAAACCGCCCTTTCCTAAGTCGGGCCCATGTGAGAGCTGCAACTGCAGCTCCTCCCAAGTGAGCCGATCCCGATATCTCACTGTCTCCCTGAACCAACCAAAAATATAGGATTAAAACTCCAGACTTGTTGGTCCAAAACAATTATACAAGTTTACAGGCACTTCGTACACAACAGATCCAGAAAATTTCCTCGGATGGTGAAGGACAGTTTCAGACGCTCATGCACTAACACAGTCCCTTTTTCTTTGACAAAAAAGCCGACACTATGTTGGTAACTTGATAAGTTACAGGGCCATAATTTGTGATCTCTATTATTCACAAGTTGCAAGCTATTCTAAATTCAGAATTAGTATGCTCATGCTGCTATACTAGCAAGACTGCTCATTCCCGACCATCGCCAACGGCATCCCTTTACAAACTATTCTGAGTTCTAAACTAGGAGAATGTATATCGGTGATATACCATGTCATTGATGATGTGGTGTCACATTGACCCACATATCTTAATGTTCACAATTGTTACGTAATACAAAGAAATCAGCACACTTGATATCATCGTTGCAGGAGATACTCCTTTATAATATTTGATGGAACCATGCTTTACACTAGTTATCCTATCACTATACATCAATCTTGACAACACTACAACATATCAATTGTTCATCTAGATCCAATTGAGGGATTAACTAACTATAATGTTGATCATCATAGAAAGAGAGAGGTAATTCAGCGAAAAAACTAGCCGATCCTATGGAAAGTAAAAAATAAAACATAAAAATAAAAAAAGAGTTGATGCATACCTGGATTATCCTCAACACATCTTTGCCAACCAGAAAAATTCCCTAACAAGTAATTAATATTTTATTCAGAGTTATTGAAACTACACTCCCGAATAAACGACATTCTTATCAAAACCCCAGAAGAATTACCAGTAAGATGGCAGGAACTGGAATAATAAAGTCGAAGTAGAGTGTGGCTTTTGGAAAGAGAAATATATCAAGCAGCATGATAGCATTGACAGCTCCGCTAGCTCCCTAAAAGGATATCACAAGTCAGATAAAACTCAAGTATTCAACATGCCAGTTGAATTACAGAAAAGTTGCAATTTTTTTAGAGAACCCCTACACTGAGCCCAAGATCTTCCGGAAAACAATATCACACACTTGCAGCACCAAGAAGCATGCTTTACTTCTGATCATGTCTACGAGCATTATTTTGGATTATAGATAATGCACCTCGACACGATGTGTGGAATATAAGAAGGGAAAATGATACAAATGGTCCCTGAACTTTAGCTCAATGTTCAATGTGGTCTGAACTTTCAATATGTTTAATGTGGCCCTTGAACTTGAGTCCAATGTTGAATGTGGTCTTTGAACTTTTAATTTGTTCAATGTAGTCCCTGAACTTTTGGTATATGTTCAAACTAGTCCCTGGACTCTATAAAAATGTTCAATGTTGTCCTTCCATTACTTTAAGTTCAAGGACCACATTGAACATTTTCATATAGTCCAGAGACTAGTTTAAACGTGTACCAAAAATTCAGGGATTACATTAAACAAATTAAGAGTTCAGGGACCGCATTGAACAAATTGAAATTTATTTCAAGGATCACTTTGCACATTCGGCCAAAGTTCACAGACCGTTTGTGTCATTATCCCATATAAGAAGCGCTATTTCATGTTTTGGGACTGGAAACTACAATCACCTATCTCAGAGTAAAGGACGACTTTTCTAGACCTATTCAAAGACCTTGAATAAACTTAAAGTGGACGGGATGTGACTGGTGGATTTACATAAATTACTGTCAATCTCTATATCAGTTGCTCTATTTACACATACCAATCCTGGCATTCTTGAAGGGTCTATGCTGAACATTCCTTGACCCTGCAAAGTTTGAGGTAACCAAAATTTGCATTAACTACAAGTCCACAAAATAATTCTGCACATATTTCCATAAATTCAGTTTACCTTTGAATGTGAATGCATGAAAGCATGGTGCACCAAATAGAATATTGAACCACCAAAAGCCCCAGCCAGATACAACTTTAACAAGAATTCTGGTCCGAAATTCCTCCCAATCTAACCATACAACCATTTGAAAGGTGCATAATTAATCAGGAAAAAAAAAACACAAGATATTATACGTCAAATAGAAAAATCAAACAACAAATGTAAGGTATCTATTTATGCTGAGGCACAAGACCACAAATGGTACAATTCTACCTAACATATTTCCATTAAAAAAAAAAAAAAAAAGGTCCCCATCATAACCATAAACAGAAGAGAAATAAATCTCTATCTGCCTCTCTCTCTCTCCCTTCCTCCCTCTAGAAAACTTGCCATCCTTCCATGAAAATTGCTTAAAAGTTAGTCTTTCTATCATGAAAGCTTCGGAAAAAAATGAAAAATTTTCGGGGAAAAAGGCATCTTATCTGAAAGGAAATAAGAAGATGAAATGGTGTTAAGTCATACATTGTACCCAAAAAAGTAAAGTCCGATCATGTTGTAGATTAAATGCTCCATAGTCATATGGCTGAAAGCAGAAGTTATCAGCGTGTGCAGACGACCGCTCTTAACATTGTCTAAGGAAATCTGCACCAAAGAATCAAAGATCAAGTTAGATTGAGAAATGAAATTTTATAATTTAGATCAGCACCTTCAGCTCTGGCCTCATTGGAGACCTTTCATATTAGGACAGAGATCTTACAGTGAAGTTTTTCATCATAAAACTACGATCGGCAATCTGCCATAGCATAAAAACAGCAACGTTTGTAATTATCAGCCCCAGAACCACATTGTCAACTGTTAGCCTTCTAAACCACGATTTCCTGCAGATAAGAAGACAAAAACACCCTGGAAAATTATGCTTTAGTTACACGAACCTACAATCAAGTGAACTCGAACTATAATAATATGTTTCCACAGGATTGTCAAAACCACAAATCCTAACCCAGGAAAGTCGATGAACGCTCAGTTGTACAGCCCTAGAAAGCAGCTGAAGCAGTAGCCCTCACCTTTAGTTAGGTTTGTTATGAGGGCTAATAGAAGCACTTACAAAGCATTCTTTTAAAGTCGCCATTTAATTTCTCATCAATAAGTGGCACCAGATGAAGCGACCACCTAAAATACTGTATCCGACTAGTCTTCCCTTTCTCTGCCTGTCACCTAGGCTAAGATACAATAGAATTTACGAGTTTGCCACGATCTTCCTTTTCTTTTTCTTGCACTATATTATTCACTCTCTAATTGTTAAGCATGCCCCAAAGCTACCATATGCTGCACACAAGATCACAAAGAGGACAGCTAAAAGCAATTGATTCCTTGATATTTTCATTGCGAGCTTTGAGAAATCCAATTGGCCTATCCTTATGCCAATTGTTGAAACTGACCCCCCACTGACAACTATATCTGGTTTGAGTCCTAATAGTGCAACAGGCAAATCATGATCCAATTAGAATATGAGACTGAACTTGAATGGCAAATGGTAAATTTATATTCTGAAACAATTCAAGGTTGCAAATTTCCTTTCATACTCTGCAAGTTGAATATTTCCTTGGACAGATATAACTCTCTTCTCTGCTTTGGCTTATTCTGGAACATAAAGATGACATTCTAACGCAAGAAGCAGCACTAAACAAAGATAAGGGAACGGAAATTCACACTTTTCGTTTATTTCCCCCTCACATAAGAATTAGAATGCAATGAATATAGTTAGTTTGGAAGAGGGTATAGCTCATAGCAGTTTTCAGTAGCAAGACAAGGACAAACGGTCATCTCTCTTCATTGGTCCACTCTCGGGAGTAAAGGAAAAAGGTCAGTTCAGTATTGGAAGCCCCTGAAATCCCAAGCAAAAAGCAAATGCAGAGGATCCATCACCAAATTCCCATCAAACAAATCCGAGCTTGTGTTAGATATGATCTGAATTGACAAATTGAACAACCAGCGTAGAAACCCGTTACCAAATCTCTATGTAATCATCATTATCTCGCCTCTAGAGATACAAAACCCAACAAAGATCAAGAATTCCCCAAAACCAAGAATGACAAAAACAGAGAACACTCGGGAACACTGACCAGCCGCGTCTATAGGAGTCGAAACCGCCGCCGAATCCCGAACGCGAGTTGAAAGGCGAGGGCGCCCGGAAAAACCCAGCTCTGGAATTCGCGAGGCTCTTGAGCGGCGACCCGAGAAGGGCATTCGAGTAAGCCGACGTCGGGGCGTTTCTCGCCAGGAGCCGCCATGATGGGTTGTCGGGGAAGAAGGAACGGGGCGAAGAGACGCCGAGCTCGGCGCGGCACGGCCCGGCGACGGCGGAGGAGGCGCAGAGGCGAGAATGGCGAAGAGACGAAGACGGCGAGGCGGCGGCGGCGGCCGAGAGCTTTCTCGAGAGGCTGGAAGCGAGCTTGAGAGAAGCGAGCCTCTGCATCGTTGCTCTGGATCGAAAGTGCGTTTCTTTTGAATCAAGAATTTCAATTCGGAGAGTACAGAGTCATTTCACTGTGCAAGTTTTGGTTCTTTTTCAGGGTGTTGATTTTGGGCACGTCCGAAATTAAGGTTTGAGGAACTTTCTTGTTCTTGAATGCAAGCGTTGGGCAATGCCGGCTTGATAAATCAATCGAGAATGCAATAGAATAAAGATATTATTAATACCATGAAAAGTCTTAAATGATATATCTCTAATAGATATTACTCCAAATTAATATTTTATCATAAAAAACTCTGAACAAATTTACTTTTCGTTTATTTTCATTAAATTAAATTAATATCATTAAAAATCATAAATTAGTACACTTATAACCAATTAATAATGAAATCTCAAATTGATCTGTGCGTCAACCGTGTATTATCTAACTAACATAAAGTAAATTTAACAAATTGAAATTGAACATCTTATGAAAATTGAAAACACAAGGTCTTGGGATTCAAGCACAAACATTTGGCTTAATGAAGAATACCAAACCTTAGATGAACAGTGTCGGATTTCTAGTTGAAAAAATCAAAAAAAAATATAGTTTTTGTCACCTTATCTTTGTTATTTCCTTGACCGGGTTCTCGTACTTTCTACTTTTCTACTCGTAGTTAAACACAATGTATAATTGAATTTCTCTTACTCAAAATTAATTTGGTCAAATTCAATTGGGTCACCCTCGAAGTAAGACAAAAATTAAATAGTGCTTACCTAGGTAGCACCGACACTAACATCTGACGAAACATGAGGCACACGATATCGCCGACACATTTCTCAAAAAAAAAATCAAATCCGACACTTTGGAACACGTTGTATTTTATATATACATAATTTTTATGATTATTTCAATTAAATTAATTTGAATCAAATTCATAAATAATTAAATAATTAAAAAAAGTCTAGAATGAATTTACATTAAAAATATTAATTCGTCATTTATTAATATCATTCATTGTTTCAATTTGACAAATTCAACTTTATTTCAATAATTCATATAATTTGGAGAAAAAACAAGCGATTCATATTCTGGACTCGTATGTTAGATATGTTGGGAGAGGAGGAAAAAAAAAATAAGGGATGAATTGTGTATCATGGGAAATGGGAGTCGAAAAGAAGAGAAGATTATATTTTTCTTCTTTTCTCTATTTATTATTTTTATTATTGTGTTTTATTTTTTCACACACACCACACACGCGCACGCGCGCGCGCACACACACACATATATATATTTTGACCTCTCATTTATTGAATTTTTAAAATTGACTTCAACATCGAAATCATGTATCGGAAACTCATATGTCAAAATTTCGACTCGAGTGTCAGAGAGCGTCGAGAAAATTGACAAAGTGTCATAATTTCCAACACGTGTTGACCAAGTGTCGGAGAGTGTCGAACACATGTCGAAGTGTCCGACACGACACGAAGGCTCTTGGAGAATGTCGATGCTTCATAGGTGCTTACACAAACACGAACACAAGTTTTAGACGATGATTGGATTAACTTTGTTTTAGTTGTCTTTGATGCTTCCACTTTCCTTTAAGGTTGTGCACCCCAACTAGATCACCTTGAAAATTGATCCGGTTTCAAGTTCCCATTGGAAATCGGTTCAATTTTTAGTTCCAAATTTTTGGAAATAGTGAGAATTAATCCGATTCTTGATTTCAAGTGAAAAAACACCGTGAACCGATTATCAATTTAATAAAGCTTAAAAACCATAACTTTTCTTTTGACATCCTTCTCTCTTTCTCTCTATTTCTTTACTCCTTTTAACTTCACTTAGACAATTCATAACTCTATCTCTCTCTCCCCCCTCTTTGCTTACTTGCGGCTTGCCCTTGCTTGTTCCTAACTTGCCTTCACTTGCTTGCCCTCTTTCATATTTTAATTCGAACCATTTTATTGCTCATTTATTTTACCATAAAAAACGAAACTAAATAAAGAAACAAAATAAATAATGGGTCTTTGGATAAACCATGAAACTAGACCGAGAAAAAATGATAAGTTCCAAAGCAAATATGATTGGTCCTAAATTCAAAAAACCGATAACCGATTTTAATATGATACATTCCAACTTTCAAGTCTAGAATCTACTCAGTCCAGAAACAATTGCCCAAGTTGACGTCCTGGGTCTCTTCTGTTGGAGTTGGATTTGGACGAATTCCATGTAAAATGGATTTGATTGGACATTTTGTGTAAATAATAGGCTTTAATTAAAAAAAGTTAAAAATATAGGGACTCCATTACAATAGTAATAAAAAATAGAATTTTTGGTTAAAAGGATTTTAAAAACACTGTAGCTTCTCAATTGAGCTCGCTGCGCATCTTGAACGGCGACGACGGAATCGAGGCGGCGGTTCGCGGCGCAGAGCGCCGCCGGGAGCTCGGTACCCACGTACAGCTGAACCTGCAGCAGGCCATCATCGCGCAAAGCGAGAGCTCACGCAAGAAGAAAACGGAGCCCCATCATCCTCTTTTGACCAGATGAGGCCGCGGCTGCAATTGCTGGCGTTTCGCCAAACGGGGCGCCGCTGTTTCTCCGGAAGAGTCGGCGGCGACTCGTCCAGCCCGAACCCACGATTCCTTTCGCCGTCGCAGCGCGGGAAGCAGGCCTCCCTGGCGAATCTCTTCCAAAGGTACGGCCTTTCTCCGTCCCAGTCGCCTGATTTCCTCGCGAAGAACCGGTTCTTGTTCGATGCCAGCTTGCACGACACCGAAAGATCACTGAGCATTTTGTCCTCCCTCAAGATACCCAATGAATTGGTGGTCTCCGTGATGGGTCGGTGTCCCGGGGTTTTGGAGCATGAGTTCCTGAGGAAATGGGAGGTGGTGTTTCGGGAGTTTGGCTTTCTTGGTGTTTCCCCTGCTGGCATTCTAAGTATCCTCCAGTTTTCTAGGAAATTCAACGTCGGTCCGGAGAGGTTCGGTAGTACTTTCAAGGTTTTGAAGGGTTTAGGAGTTCAGGATTGCACTTATTGCAGGATATTGGAGGAGTTTCCTGGAGTTATTGCAGTGGGGGAGAGTGAAATTTCGGGGAAAGTCGAGTTCTTGGAGGGGATCGGCATACCGAAAGCTGCGGTGGACGGTGTGTTTTGCGCTTTTCCTGGCATTTTGGGATTGAGTGTGGAGGGTCGATTGAAGCCACTGATTCTTGAGTTTAGGCATTTAGGTTTTGATAAAAGTGTGGCTCGGGACGAGATTCTTAGAGAGCCCAGAGTTCTCGGCATGGAACTTGGGGAACTCTCTCGTTGCTTGGAACTGCTACGGACTTTAAAATGCCGAGAGACAATTAAAGAAAAGATTTTAAGGGGAGGTGAATTCAAAGCTGGGTTCAAAGTGAAATTGAGACTCAACTGCTTGTGCAGGCATGGTTTGATTCGCAGAGATGCTTTCAAGGTGTTGTGGAAAGAGCCGAGGTTGATTGTATATCAGATAGGGGAGATTGAGAGGAAGATTGATTTCTTGTTGAACGATATGAACTACAAAGTGGAGTGTCTAGTCGAGGTGCCTGAGTATTTAGGTGTAAATTTTGAAAAACAAATCCTTCCTCGATACAATGTGATCAAGTACTTAAGATCCGTTGGGGGACTAGGCGATCCAGTAGGCTTGCAAAAGTTGATAAAGCCTAGCACGCTAAAATTTTACAACTTATATGTCAAGCCATATCCAGAGTGCGAAAAGATTTTCAGATGTGAAGCAGATGAAGCTGAGAAGCAGCATCCAGTGGGACTGTGGAAGCTCTTTGAACCACAAAAGTATCCCCAGTCCAAGGATGATGCAAAAAACATAAGGTCCTTTATGGAGTGGGGTGGTTAGGATGGGACAGTTGTAGCGTCTCATCCATTATTGTACTTCAAACTGAGGATCGTGAATGGTTCACATCTATTTGAAACATCTACAGGTATGAAAATCAACTTTACACAGGACACAGTGTGTTTGACATCTTCTGAAGTCGGGAACAGTTCTTTAGAACCTTGATCTAACCAGAGTAGGAATTGGCATGTGGATGTTACATCTCTAGGTACTGCATGAGCATGGTCATTTCTAATCAGGGTTCAGCACTCAATTGTTGCATCTCTAGGAAATACATCATTACCATGTATCATTTTGTTCTTGCTGATGTGGAGGAGACGCTGAACAAGACATATTCTGCCCTTCCTTATTCTGGTCAAGTTGTTTATATACTGCTTTCTGCAAAACTATGTGAAATTTATAAGATGAGTCAAAAGTCATTATGTAACACGATATTGATGACATTTATGCAGGTGGATTGTTAAAAAAATTTTGATTTTCTAGTTTAAATCCGTGGCACTAATTTCATAGTTATGTTTAGTCCTAAACTCTTGCCCTTTGTTTTGCAATTTATTACCTTGTCAAATTTTGTCTCATGGAGCTGCTCCTTGTTTACTTTACCTTACCAATTTTCATAAGCTGGCATTGCTCCTGTAGCGAAGTTTATTCTTGTAAAATCTGTTGGTGAGGATGTCAATTCTGTTGCAGGTATGAAGCCTTTCTGAAAAAAACTTAACATGCCCGGTCCTGAAACTGTTGCTTTAGTCTGAACTATTAGACTAGATACGTTAGTTTTAATACATTTCTGATGAAGTTGTTTGTGATATTTTTGTCTATCACAGCTTACATATCTGTATCTTTACTTCTATAAAACAGTATTCAGCAGACAAACTCTCTTGTTATTATTGTTTCTAGGTTCATTATATTCTTGATGTTTTTCTTGCAATTGTATTGAGTATCGAGGTATCAAAAATATAACCAAAGAAGTATATACAAATCACGAAATGCGATGAATTTATTACTATCCAGCAAGTGTATTATAGATGATAGGTATCAATAGGCGCTGCTCCTAAGACTCATGTAGGAGTAGCTTTGCCTGTGGTCTTATCATTTTAAGGCTTCTTAGAGTGTCATGTCCTTTCTACAAGCGGGATAGACTGATTGAATAATTCTTGCAAGTGACAATGTGAGCTTAATAACAGGGCAGGATTTTTCTTTATATTGCTTTTCGTCATTTGCAGCTTTATTTACTAACTTTTGATGGCCCGTATACACCTATGACTGTGCTGTCAGCCTGATTAAATGTCCATAAGTGCAATGTACCCTGGAGACAGGAATCTTTAATCTACTACATAATTAGATTGGACTATGTAGGCTTTTTCCTCAAATTAAGATAATTTGTTGAATATTCTCCCTGCTTAGACCTGATAGACCCGATCCGGTTGTTTAGTCTGCTTGATCCCATTATGGTATATGTTGATGAGTTTTCAATTGTTTTCATAACAGACTTCTCACGACAGATGCAAGGGAAGTTTCAAATGGTGGTTGTCAAGCATCCTGGCCATGCCATTCAGGTTTTCATGGCTCCTTAATGTTATATTGCTTTTTAGTCTGGATTTGTCTTTACGATATTAAAAGTTTTATTTTGGACGATATACGGGAAGATGTACCTGATATGCTAGTCTGATGGTTAACTTTATTTCTCACAACAGAATAGCCCTCGTTGGAATCGAGGTAAAACCATGCTGAGCTTTTAGCTTTTTGCGTTGAGGCATTGTTATTGCTATCTCATTACTCCAATTATATGGAGGTGCTGCCTGAATTATGTAGAAAATGATGATTTAATGCATGAAAAGGCAAATTGGGAACTAATAGGAAGCAGATGAATTTGTTTAATATGCTGAATACTCTGTGACGAAAAGAAAAAAACAAACGAATACTCAAGGGGAGTCACCTGTGAATGCTGTTGTAACTCGTGGTGTCAAATTTACTAGCATGGCTAGGAATCTGACCTTACCTAACTGTTACTCGAACTGGTAGTTTTGGTTAGCCACTTGACGAAAGACTTTCTGGTCAGGTCAGAAGATTCAATTTCAGGGTCAGGAAACCGGTAGAAGTACTGTGTTCAGTTTGGGTGGCTGGAGAAACCCGTACCAGTTTGTTGACTGGGTATAATGTTAAAAATTCCAATTTTAGGCTAACAAAAGGGAAAAATATTTGGATTTTTCAGACTAGTTCTATCTGAAATGCAGTTGAATCTGACTTGGTTATCGAACAAATGAGCCGCATAGTGAAGCGAAATGGCCAATCGCTTTGACATCACTTGGGTTCAAGCGACCATTGACTGGCACTTTTTGCCGACCTGGGATGACCATATTCTAATTTCTGGTGCATTCAGTTATTGCAGCAGTTATTTGCTTAACATTATGCTGTTATACACTGCAGATCCCGGGGATTCGGCCATGGAGATCTTGAAGCTAGAGCGCCCTTGATGGCTGAAGGCTGCAATAACTGGACTTGCATAGAGTTAGGAGTCAGTAGTATTACTGGACTCATCAAATTCAACATCTCCGTCGATGAATGGTCTCACATCTGGGATTTTGTTTGTAAAGATGCCTCAAAACAATTCAAACATGGAGATTTGCCGGTCTCCCATTGCCTGGTTCTTGTGATTGAGCAAATGAAGGCTACAGTTTCTAGCTCATGGGTACATAATCTCTCTTTCTTGGTAGTTAGTCGGGAAGTTGTATAATTGTGTGTTGCTTGCTTTGACAGTGTGCTTTGCTATGACGAGGTCTCTCTCTTTTGTAAGCTCAAGCTACGAATTTATTTTACACTAAATTGATATATTGAGAACTATATTATTAGATTATCGGATCTCGAAAATAGATAATATAAAAAGACGAAACGTTGGTAACATGCAACTATTTAAGAAGATTGGGAATAATGGCCTTTTTAATTTTTATTCTATATTTTATTTTTTCGCCTATTAGCAAGAGAGAAAGGAACTTCCATTGTCCATTTTCAAATTTTATTTTGTTTAGGGCTAGTGAATAGGATAATTTCTTAAAAGGGTATTATGATCTCAACACTCACACAATATTACATAATTAATTAACCATAGTCGGGTGTTAATACGGTTTTTTTTGTGAGATTTGGAAAAAGTAATATGGACGAGTTCAAGAACAACGACCAAATAATGAAATTAGTAGGTAGTGGCATGAGATGTTTCGAACAATATGGCCATGGATTGCCAAATATGATCAAACATGGCCTCCATGAAAGTGGCAAATACAATATCCACGCATCCTGTTGGTCTGGTTGGGCTCGTCAACTATTTAACTTTTGTTTGACCAAAAAAAAAATTTTCAACTTAGGTCTAATATGTAATATCATTTCTGAACTTTTAATTTGTTCAATGTGGCTTGAATTTTGGTCCAATGCGCAATATTGTTTTTGAACTTTTAATTTTTTTTAATGGGCCCTATGAACTTAATATTCAATGTGATTCTTAAACTTTTAAATATATTTATATAGTTTAGAGGTTATATTGAACATTTACTTATAGTTTAGGGATCACACCAAATAAATTGAAATGTCTAGGATGACATCGCACATTGAATTAAGGTTCAGAGGCCACACTAAACAGATTAAAAGTTTGGGAATGATATTACACATCCGACCAAAATTCAGAAACTGTTTGTGCCTTTCTACTAACAAGCACAACCCGAGTAGCATAATTAATCAATTGAATCATATCATGGTGTATTTCTATATTTGGCGACTTGCCTTAATATCAAAATCAAGCAACCCCCAGCCTATTCTCCCAATGGAGACCTAAGCAGATTCCTCAAGTACGGCAAATATAGTTGACAACCAAATTCCCATAGGAACACATATCCCGTATACAAGGCAACACCTTAGGCTCGTTTAATTGTCCAAATTTGCATTGGGATGCGATACGATAAAGTAAGATTATAAAGGATTGTAGAATATCCCATTTTATGTTTGGTGCACCTAAGATAGGATTGAAAATCTTTAAAAACAAGCTGCTCCATCTCCACCTGCCACTTCCAACACTTCCCTAAGTGCGGCAAATCTGCCATCCCGTTCCCCTTGATCGTCTTCCTCATGGCCGCCATTGTCTATTGCACTCCTTTATGAAGGCAGGTGGGTGACTGCGTTTCGCACCAACCCCCTCCAGTTCCAATCCCCAGCTCCAACAATTTTCCTGTTTGTTTTTTGGTAATTGATTCTTGTATATGGCTAACTTTGCCGATCTTGTGATTCTTGATTTGGACGGTTTAATCCCCTTCAACTTCAATGGAGAGTCGGAACAGATTTGGAAGGACATTGCGTTTTCCATCTGGTTAAGGAGTAGATCCTGGTTAATTATGGTGGCGTTTGCCAAGTAGAACTGAGTGCAATACTTTGATCATTCTGGTAAAAGTTTTGGTAAGCAAATGAATCGGTTGCCTTCTGGAATTTTGGTTAAATGGGTTCACGTCAAACTCAGTCAAATTGCAATTAATTAGTTCTTGGGTAAGAATATGGAAGAAAATGCTTTGTTTTTATCGGTTCTGGTGAGGCCCGGATTGGCCCAAGCAGCAATGGATGCTTAAATTTGGCTTCAGAGAAGAGAGGTTGCAGAATGTAGTTATGAGTTATGCCCCTCAGAAAGATAGATCGGAAGATGTGTTGAATCTATGGTCGATGGAAAACTCAATTTGGGTTGAATCTTTACAGTTTGTGCTGTTGAGCCTCTTTTGTTTCTTTGGTTTCATTGTGGATGGATGCTCCGAGGGTATATTAATGCTGCATATTGTATTTCTTCCGTTCTTTTGGGGCATCCCAAGATGTCGAGAATCTGAGTATTTTTCCCATCACCTCCTATTTATCATATTCTCATTCCTTATCCATCTTGTTTATCGGTTGCGTCATGTTCCTTTTGCTTGTTTGTTATTTCCTGTCGGCGATCTCATATGGTGCAGTGTAAGGTGTGTTCTCCGTTTTGATGAAAGCGAAAAGGTGAAATCTTATTTGCTGGTCTTGTCTCGATCAGGAAATGATCTTCAGAGGCACCGACATGGTGGCCGTCCTCCTGGAGTGGATTCTCGCCAGGATGATCCTCCACCCAGACATCCAAGCCGAAGCCAAGTCCGAGATCGACAGTTCGACACCCACCTCGGCTCAGCCCAGCCTGTCGAGGACTCTGACCTCTCGAAACTCTGGTACCTTCGGGCCATCGTCAAGGAAACCCTAGGATGCACCTGCCGGGTCCGCGCCTGTCCTGGCCCGGGCTCGCCATCCATGACACCCACGTCGGGCTGCCACTTAGTCCCGGCCAGGACCGCGGCCATGGCAAACCAAAACCCATGACGAGGCGGTTTGGGCCGACCCGGAAGAGTTCAAGCCGGAGAGGTTTTTGGAGGAGGGCGGCGGCAGTGATTTTCCGATCATGGGCTCAGACCTGAGGCTCGCTCCATTCGGTTGCGGGAGGAGGGTCTGCCCCGGCAAAGCCATGGGGCTGGCCATGGTGGAGCTCTGGCCTGCCCAGCTGCTGCAGAACTACAAATGGGTCGGTTCGGATCGCAGGGAGGAGTTGTCCGAGTACCTGAATCTGTCAATGGAGACGAAAGAGCCTTGCTCTGTAAGGCCATTCCTAGGTTTCGGGTTTAATTGATCTGAGTTCGTTGTGACTGATGGATTGGTAGGGGCGTCTCCTCCTTGGTTTTGTTAGCTCTTTATGGAGAGGCCTAAAAAAGATTAGCCAGTTTGTTTGCGAAGGCACAATAAAACTCCAAATTTTCTTGTGCTCTCTTTTATCTTTTTGGGCTCCAATAGTTTCACCAAAAAAAATTACAAGAAAATATTTTTATCATTTTTTGACATTTGATTTGTTTAGAAAAATGAGTTAACAAAAAATGGTGCGATTGTTTGAGTAAAAGTATTTTTCAGAAATTAGTTTTCCGAACTTTTACCTATTTAGTTGATCGAAAATGACTAATCAAGCAAAAATACTTTTCGGTCAATGAAAAAATAATGTATTAAATTAGAGAAGTGAAAACACTTTTCTGAACTGAGTAACTACCTTCTTTTTTATTTAAAAAAAAAAACTGATCCGAAAAATGTTAGTATAAAAAATTAAAAATTACAAAAGAGAAACAAGTAGATTTTCACTGTGCTCATTACTGCTGCCTTCGCCATGTTCGCTACCTTTGCTCTTTCCTCTTCGCAGGTCCGAGCACCGCTGCAAAATGTTAGGTGGATTTTACACTCCACATAAGCGAAGAGTAAAATCATGGAAAAATCAACACATGTCGCCACGTGTAACCGAGAA
The DNA here is from genome assembly GCA_016097605.1 of Eucalyptus guilfoylei. Lineage (NCBI taxonomy): Eukaryota > Viridiplantae > Streptophyta > Magnoliopsida > Myrtales > Myrtaceae > Eucalyptus > Eucalyptus guilfoylei. The sequence goes on from CM027861.1 coordinate 4,939,960, forward strand.
AATAAATTGTTAGTCGTTGTACTTTTCAAAATAACTATTTTATTTCGGCCTTTAAATGAAATAGATCATCCCACTAAATTTATATTCGAATCACATACTCCTTAATATGGGAAGCGGTAATATTTGTTGGGTAAAAATTACTAGTGGGGATTGGAGTCCCACTAGCCCAAAGCCCACCTCACCTAGCAGTTATTGGTGTTCAATGAACTTAGTGAGTGAACCAACTTGTTCAACACATCATATGCGAATTCCAATCATAACTTTGGCATCTAGACCATGAAAGTCTCACCTAACAGTTATTGGCATCATGATCATAATTAAGTCTAGCCCATCGTCTCATGTAAGTATTGAAAGCACAAACGATTTCTTCACCTAATAGTTATTAGAAATCATTTAGCTCCAACCCCACAGCATCACATGCATAATGGGGTGGTCCAATATTATGAATGGTAATTAACTCCTATGTATCCATAGCCGGTCAGTTAACCACTATAATATTGGATCAAACCACGACAATGGAAGGTCACGAGTCCGAAACCCGTTTCGACTTAATATTATTAATAAGGAGATTTGGGTCATTATTAATGGTCTCACTTTGCACATTAACCAGTTTAACATGCATGATAACATAAACACAATAAATAAATAGATATCACATAAACATCCATCCTATGTAGTGATCATGGAATTATGGTTCAATGGGTCTCAAGCCAAAGAGACCCATTTAGCCATTTTAATGTTATAATAAAATGGACCTGCTCCACTTTTTCTTCAATCTTTGAACTCTTCAAAGACCGGGCCCATAGAGCTAACCGGCTTAATGGCTCCTTAATGGCTCCTCCTCTCTTATAGCATTTACATCAACAATTGAAATACTAACAAAAATGATATACTAAAATTACATTTCATAAAAATAAATATAAAAGGAAGGACCTTGACGCAGCCTCCATTTAATAATTACAACCCCAAAAATGAATACCTGTAATCATCATACATTCATCCATACAACAATCATAATGATTAGGGATTTTTCTATGATCACCACCCTTCCTTACGAGTCACAAATTCAAAATTTAAAACTCCGGAAGGCAGAGATAAAATTATGCATTTAATCAAATTTAAAGTTGAACAACGCAAATTACGTCAAGAAATCAAATTGCTGAAACAAATTTTTCGAGTGTGATTCCGAACGGAAGTTGCGTTGTCAACTTTAAATTCACAATCACGAATCATTCGTAGAATATAAACACAAAGTATAACAAGTTACAGATTTTTGATTCAAAATTGATTTAGTTCTAATTTTTTGCTTAGTTGATTAAATTCATCACATAAATTAATCAACTTCTATAGGCCACATAAGAGCAAGAGATTCTCTTAACAAAAAATAAATTGGTCATTAGAACGCAAAAATATCTTTGAACTATAAATAGATTAAACGCACGAAAAACGCTTAAGCTTAAGGTTGACTCTGATACCACTGTTGGGATTTCATGAATCATGTATAGGTAAAATTAACAAAAAGAACGCAACGGAAACAAAAATGATATATCTTATACATGATTCTCCGTAGGCGTTGTTCGTGCATTTTAATAAAAAAAAATCTAAATATAAAAAGGGAGTTAAACGAATTACCTCTCGAAACACGCTTTATACGAATTGGTTTAGATGTTCTACAGTTCGAGCCCCACAAACGTCGGACATCTAGTTCAGACACACCAACAATGGACGTCGAACGGAAGAGAGAACTTTTGGATATTCACCATTATGATCATGCTAGCAATCTCATGAAGACAATCCGCCCGTATCGTTGATATTTTAGTCACGGTCCGAACGAGAGAGAATCCATCTTTTTCTCGTGTCTAAAAACCACAAGAACACACACACTTTTCTCTATTTCCAGCAACACCTTGTTATGTTTCTAAACCGGCATTTTTAAATATAATATAAACCAATCAGCAACGGTTGCTTCATACTTTTTTTAATTAGTTATTATTATTAAAAAGAAACGAACATAGATTAATTAATTAATCAAATGAATAAATAGATAATTAATCAATCCCCTTAAAAATAAAATGAACATAATCTTATATGTACATTTGGAATACATTAACATATATTCACTTTGGAAATGCGTGTACATCATATGCAAGTAGGCTCGTGACTATAATACAAATTAAATTAAATCTCATTTAATTTAATTTCAAATCGACTCAATTTGATTGCAGTAATTGCAAACACATTTACAACAATATTTCTCTCTTGTTCCATGTTATCTTAATTGTTTATAGTGTGTGACATCCCTAGTTCATCACTAAGCTGGTAGTAAGACTTGTACTAACACATTAGTACTCCCAAATGAATTAATTGTCCCGATTAATCTTTGGGTCCTACAAGCCATGATTGACATCTAATAATATGTCATGGCTACCTAGATAGTGTGAATGTTTTAAAAATATAATGAACCTGTCAACTTTGGCTATCGTGTAATTCAATCTCTCTATCTTATTATATCTTGATCAAACAAAGACCATGGAATATTTGTCAAGTCACCGATTCGATCATATGCACAAATCTAATTAACATGCATTTTATTTGAGATATAAACAATTTATTCTCGGTTACAACCCCGGCCGAGGATTTCAATGCAGTGTCATAATTAAATCGTATAGGACATCATTATTATACCTTGCATGTAACAAGGACATAGATTCCATATTGCGCACATGTGCAACTTCGTATATGAACAAACTATGACCATCAGGTATAAAGACAGATCAACGACCCGGCATTATGTGCACCTGTGAATCATAGTTGTTCGATACACAAGTTAACACTGTACCTCAGGTCTAATGATTATTTACACAAGACCAAAGCATGAACAATTAGACATTGTCCACGCTAAAAGCTTCCATGTCACTAATCGTTCCATATGCGTCAAGCAAAGTAAATATCCCTTATGGACTAAATAAAAATAATAATTAATCAAGCCATGAAATTTCTAGAAATATACATTTAATGATGATCGAATTTAAGGCTAAAGTAGAATGCTCATAAAGAAAATGAGGGAGCCAAGTACCTCCTAATTTTTGCGGCAAGAGGCCTTGATATAAAGAATATGGAACCCTGCAATGACTGAGAAAAGGAAAAGCATCAACTTTGATTATAAGTTGTAGCACCACAAAGTATACCAAGAACACATCATTATGAAGACAAGTGTATTAAATCATATGAGCAAACGAAAAAGAATGAGATGAAAAAAAGTACCTAATGCAAATAGTCTTGAAAGTCAATGATGAGAGACTCTTCATCCAAATCTTCCTAAGGCGGAACTCCAAATAACCAATTTCTAGTGCACAGCTCAGCCTCTACGCTTTCAGGGGAAAGGGAACTACGATATTTATTTAAAATACGTCCTCCAATGCTGAAGGCTGATTCTGAGGCAACGGTAGTGATAGGAATGCTCAATATATCACGTGCCATGAGGGATAACTCGGGATACCGATGAGAATGAGTCTTCCAATAATCAAGGACATTGAGATCCGGGAACTTCTTTCTATCAAGCCTATTCTCTCCAAATACAAATCCAATTGTGATTTAGTAGATTGTGATCTAAAGTGTTCACTCTCAAATGCATCATACTCATCAATGTCATCCCCAATGTTCTCATCGATGCCCTCAACTGAAAAGTTACCTCGACTAGTTGAAGAAGTAAAGCGATCATCTCTAGATACATATTCATCAAAAAGTGTATAGAGTTTTTCTCGAATGCCCCGTACAAATTCCACATGATCATCCATATTCAACTTTGAGTAGCAAAACTCCAAGAAGTGTAACTTATAGCGAGGATCCAATATAACAGCAAATGATAAGACAACAATATAACACTTCCAATATTTTTCAAACTTTTTGAGCATTGCCTTAGCCATAGAACTAATAGCCTCATCCTCAGTATCCCTTGCCTGTATTAAACGAAGCTGAATCTGCCATACTCCATAAAAATATAAATTTGTCGTGGGATATCTAACTCTAGAGAACATAGTAGAAATATCATAAAAGGGTTTTAACAAGAAAGCAATTTTCTTTCCTCTAACCCAATCTTCAGAAGATGGACATGTGACAAAGTTACGGTCAATTAACTTCAAATGTGAAAATGCACATTCAAAGAAAAGGGCACCCTCAAGCATTAGATACGTAGAATTCCATCTGGTAGCCACATCTTGACGTACCTTTTTACTGGTCTTTAAGCACAATTGCGATATACATTCGGCGAATTTTACTCTCCTCCCTTGTGTAGCTCTCACATACTTGACAGCTTCTCTAATATTATGTAAGGATCCATCAATAACCTATAAACCTTCCTATACAATGAGATTTAAAACATGTGCACCACAACGCACATGAAAAAATTGTCCATCACATAACAAAGAGGATCTCACAGAGGGTGTATTTCTCCATAAATCAATCATACTGTCATTGCATGATGCATTATCTAAAGTGATGCTGAAGATCTTTCTCTCAATGCCCCAATCTCTCAACAAAGTCAGCAATTTTTCTAAAAGTATGACGCCACTATATGGAGGTGGCACATAGGAGAAACACAAGACTTTTGATTGCAATTCCCAATCCTCATCAATATAATGGGCATTGACAGTCATATAATGATCCATAGTAATAGAAGTCCATAGGTCAGAAGTCAAACATATTCAGCTCGAAAGAGACAATAATTTGGATTTCAAAATTCCCTTCTCTTTCTCGTAAACTTTTACCACATCACTTCTTGCTGTATACCTTGATATGTGCTTCACATTAGGGTTGATGTAACTAAACAATTCTCTTGTTGCCTCATGCTCTACAAAAGAGTATGTATAATTGTGTTTGATTATCGCTCTTGCAAGCATATCTCTAAACACAACTTGGTCGAATTGTACTACAGAACCATCAACATTAACCTCTCGATTGGAACAAGTATTTAAATGACGCAACAAGTTTTTTGTCCCATGGCTAGCCATGTAAGTTACTTCACACCACTTACATTTAGCCTTACTCATGCCATCACTATCTGTGAATTTTTCGAATTCAGACCATACAATCGAAGTGTGTTTTCTTGAACGCTTAGAGCAAGTAGAGTTATCTTCCTCGTCCTCATGAACTAAGGATGTAACTCTACGTCTCTTGGATCGTTCGGTAGTTGAATATTCTCCTTGATCCTCGTTGTGTCTTGACATGTCAACTAAGAAATCTTAAATCATAAGATGAGTGTACCCCACCTCAATATTATGGGAGGTTTGACCAGGGCTGCCGAAAAAAGCATGTCAGAGAATGAGCATCGTTTTTCAAAAGTTGCGGAACATGTGAAAATGGCGCAACATGCTCAACAACTGAAGGGAGCCCGAACGCTGAATATATTAAGCATTATACAAGAAGGTTTGTGTACGTGAGGGCTTCAAGGGCTAAAAAGACAAGCAACAAGCACTAGAAAAGCACATTTTCCTTACACACTCCAGTACCTGCAGAAAACAAGCAGATAGAAAGAAAGAAGAAGAAAAGAAGGCAAAAGGTTTAGTGTGGCAAAACATAGAGAAGAAGCTAAAAAGCTAAGTCTCTTATCGACATCCCCATTAGAAGAGTTGACAAAATCATAAAGGAGACCGCCAAATTTATTTATAATTTATAATTTCACATCACTCGCGACAAACTCTCAGGGATCCCAAGTCAAACTTGCACCCTCCTATGGATGGCCCTGCAGACCGAGGACTCTGTCATCTTTTTTCGTCTTGTGGCTTGCGAGAGTTGCTAAAAAATCTGCTACTACTCCACCAGGTTGGACTAGAGTAGGGGGAGAGAGAGGGTGGGCACGAACCCATATTGCCTTAATGGTTGTTTAAGTTGTCGCTGGATGGATTTGTGTCAATCTAAGAATTTGTATATTGCCTCCAAGTAGGTGGCAAATACAAACCCAATTAGGGATTTGTTTAACTTGTGGATATTGTATTTGCCACCTACTTGGAGGCTAAGTTTAGCAAGAAATATATTGAAGAGCTAGTGTTGGGCTAGCCAAAAATCAAAGTTTATCGAAAGCTAGATATAGTGTTTGAAACATCTCATGCTATCGTCTCGTTATTTGGTTGTTATTCTTGATTTCATCCACATTAGTTTTTCAAATCTGGTCACAAAATCTCACAACTAAGCTTAATTGATTATTTATTGTGTGAATTAAGAAATTATTCTACTCACTTTTCCTAAACATAATAAAACTTGAAAATGGACAATGGAAGTCACACTCTCTCTCTCTCTCTCTCTCTCTCTCTCTCGCTAATAGGGGAAAAAGACAAAAAAAAGGCCATCATTACCATTCTACTAAAGTAGTTGCATTTTTTTCACCGTTTTGTCTTCTTCTTTTTTTCTATTTTCGAGATTCGGTAATTTTAATAATTTAATTTTCAATATATTAATTTAGTGTGATACAATTCGTAGTTTGAACTTTGAAGAAAGTTTTAAGCCATTCGCTCACCATAACTCCATCTTTTGAACAAAGTTTTGTTAAATCCTACTAAAAATGCATCTTGTAATGGGATCAAGGACATATAGACACCCAGCTTGGAAAAAAGGCTGCTGCAGATATTCTCTCTTCTCTCTCTTGCTTCATTCTGGAAAATCTCTCTGACATGCTTTTTTCGGCAGCCCTGGTAATCATCCAGTTCAAAGCTGGGTCTGTACCCGATAAACCCGTATAGAGGTTTAACGAGCCATGGTAAAACAGAAAAATCAGATGTCACAGCTGTATAGTTGACCACCTAGTGTGATGGATCTAATGGCAAAAGGGTCACACTTCATGAGTTTAAAGGGTTCAAAATTTTCATATATGAACGTGCGTGTATAAGGCGATGGCTTAAAAAATCGAATTCATGCATGGACACACATCCTCCATAAGATGCGACGGCTTCAAGTCCGTTGCCGAAGCACATACAAGAGCATTTCCAAGCACATGCTCATTCTCCACTCGTGCCAAGACCCCTCATTTTACTAAGCGGCAACCCGAGTAGCCCAAACAGTCAATGGAATCCAATCCGGGGGTTCACATTCCCCCCATGAAGCACACATCCTCTATAGAAAAGCAGCAGCCTCAACGACCAAATTCTCCTATGGACACATCCTCCATGCAAGGCAAAAATAGCTTTAGGCATGTTGCCAAAGTACACATCCGGAGGGCATTCCCCCCACCCGTGGTCAGACCACCACCAACGTTCCCATGCAGGTCCATTAATTTAAAAAGCGAACGGGTGTCACATTTGCTAAAAAAATTTCGATGGAGGGTCAAATAATAAGGGGGGGGGGGGGGGGGGGGGGGGGGGGGGACAAATTGGTCAAATCGGACCCTGAAAGAAAACGAAGTGAAGTAAGAAGCGAATAAGTTTTAGGGAGAAATTTTTTGTATTTCTTCAATTGTATTCAATGTACATATTTTAGTATTTATAATACAAAATGTACATAAAAGACAATGAAATACCTACAAATCAAACTAATATCTCAATTTAACCCCTAATTAATTTAGTACAAGATTATAGTTTTTTGTATTTCTTACGATGTACAGATTTCCGGCATATATTCCGAATTCTTGAGCATATCTTCCGACAGACCCATGGTTAAAGATGGTAAGCACCAGGGTCAAAAAGTGGCCTATATAAACCACCCTCCCTCGCCCTTTCTCTTCTCATCACACCCTCCTCCTCCTCCTCCTCCGTCCTCCGCCCTCCGCCCTTCTCCGCCGCTACCGCAACAGCCACCGTCTCTGCAGTCTCCTCGCTGCCATGGCCGTGTCGACCGACGACCTCTTCAGCGTCTTGGGGCCCGACGCCGGCCCTTCCCACGCCGTCCTCAGCCTCCAGCTCGCCACCTGCCTCGTCCTCTTCGCCGCCATTTTCGCCTTCTGGCTATCGCCCGGCGGCCTCGCGTAGGCCCTCTCGAAGGCCCGCTCCGCCGGCAGCGGCGGCGCGGCGGCGGTTTCCCTCCCTGGCCCGTCCGGCGTCCCCGTCCTCGGCCACGTCTTCGCCTTCACCGGGTCGCTCACGCACCGGGTCCTCGACGAGCTCTCGAGGAGCTCGGGGTCCAGGAAGCTGATGGCGTTCTCGGTGGGGCTCACCCGCTTCGTCATCTCGAGCGAGCCCGAGACCGCCAAAGAGATGCTGAGCAGCTCGGCCTTCGCGGACCGCCCCGTGAAGGAGTCGGCGTACGAGCTCCTGTTCCACCGGGCGATGGGGTTCGCCCCCTACGGCGAGTACTGGCGCAACCTCAGGAGGATCTCCGCGACCCACCTGTTCAGCCCCAGGAGGATCGCCGCGTCCTGGAAGTCCCGGGCCCGGATAGGGCTCCAAATGGTGGGGGAGATCAGGGCCCTCATGGAGGAGCGCGGCGAGGTCTGGGTGAGGAAGGTGCTGCACTTCGGCTCCCTCAACAACGTGATGTCCACCGTGTTCGGGCGGTCCTACGACTTCGGCGAACGCAATGGCGGCGACGGGGTCGAGCTGGAGCGCCTGGTGAGCGAAGTGTACGAGCTGCTGGGCGCGTTCAACTGGGGCGACCACTTCCCGCTGCTGCGCTCCCTGGACTTGCAGGGCGTGAGGAGGAGGTGCCGCCGGCTGTGCGAGAAGGTGAACGCCTTCGTGGGGGCGATCGTCGAGGACATGTGGCTCACCCCGTTCGGCGCCGGGCGGTCCTACGACTTCGGTGTCCGCAATGGCGGCGGGGGGCTCGAGCTAGAGCGCCTGGTGAGCGAAGGGTACGAGCTGCTGGGCGCATTCAACTGGGGCGACCACTTCCCGCTGCTGCGCTCCCTGGACTTGCAGGGCGTGAGGAGGAGGTTCCGCCGGCTCTGCGAGAAGCTGTCGACGGAGATGAGAGTGTCACCGGTCTGCAGGGCCATCCATAGGAGGGTGCAAGTTTGATTTGGGATCCCTGAGAGTTTTTCACGAGTGATGTGATATTATATATATGATGTGAAATTATAAATTATAAATAAATTTGGGATTCTGCAAGGTGGTCTCCTCCATGATTTTGTCAACTCTTCTAATGGGGATGTCGATAAAAGACTTAGCTTTTTAGCTTCTTCTCTATGTTTTGCCACACTTCCTTTTGCCTTTTTTTCTTCTTTTTTCTTTCTATCTCCCTGTTTTCTGCAGGTGCTCGAGTGTGTAAGGAAAATGTGCTTTTCTAGTGCTTGTTGCTTGTCTTTTTAGCCCTTGAAGGCTTCATGTACACAAACCTTCTTGTATAATGCTTAATATATTCGCCGTTCGGGCTCCCTTCAGTTGTTGAGCATGTCGCGCCATTTTCACATATTTTCTCTCTCTCCAGAATGTTTGATCGAATAACTCTTTGCCATCCCGTCAGGTTTTGTCCAGTTCTAATCTTTTAGCGCATGAGCAGAAGATCCGTACTCAAGGTTCTTGTAAAAGACGATGCGTGTAAGGTGGCCCGATGACTTGTGTTATAGAAGCCTGGAATGTGTATATCTTCCGGGGGTATCCAAGTATGCCATCGGAACTAATCTGCCCCCGTCACTCTCTAGGTCCCTTCGGACATGATCATTTTTAAGAGATCTTTATCGAACATAGATGTGCACGTACTCAAGCCCGTGTTATTCTCAGAGAGAGAGAGAGGGATCTCGGTTTATTGGGCTCGGCTAAGAGTTACGTCGCCAAAGCCTAAATTTGGAGGTCGGGTCGTGCACTGTTAAACGCTACTTCAATGGCGTAAGTCGTGGGAGTTCGGATATTTCCATAAAGATGGCTAGGATTCGCATGGCAAAAGATAAGAATGAAAGCATGATCACTTAAACTAATTGATTCTGCATGTGTCTGTAAGCAATTAGAGAGAGAGAGAGAGAGTTTATTGGGTTCAGATAAGAGCCAGTCGCCGAAGCCTAAATTTAGAGTCTGGTCTTGCGCCGTTAAACGCTACTCCAATGGCAAAAGCCTAATGTATTAGGATATTGTCATAAAGATGGCTAGGATTCACATGACAAAAGATAAGAATAAAAGCGTGCTCCCTTAAGCTAATTAATTATGCATGCGTAAGTGTGTGTGTGTAAGCATGTAGCAAGCACTAGGGTTTAATTAGGTTTTTTTTAAACTTTAGGGTTATGGATTGTTTGGTCGTTCTCCTCATTCATTCGATCCCTTCACATATTATAATAATTTGAGCTCTCCTTTCTCTTTCAATGCCACTCCCTTGTGCATCTTTATCCCTTGCAAAAGCCCTTTTTTGTAGCTCCAATTAAAAAAATGATAGGAACAAAAGAGCATCTTCGTAGACAATGATTCCTTAATTAAGGTGCTATCGTAACATTTAAGAATGCCCACTTTTTTCTTTTTCTTTTTTGTGTTTTTTGTTACTTTTGTTGTTGGGCGAATTTTCGTAGCTTTCCACTTTATTATATCATCACTTGAATAGGGACTTTTGAATGATTGAGGAATAAGAACCTAAACACAATTCATATCATATCTCACACACACCCACCCACTTTTTCTCTTTTTTATTCTGGGCTCTGGCAGATGCAAATCCTCCTCAGAGAATAATTATCTGAGGGAAGGTGTGCTGGGGAAAAAAGCTTTGCCCCTTTTTGGCCACCCTAGAAAGATAAAAGATTGATGCATGCGGGATTTGAATATTCATGCAAACCCGCCTATTTTATCGTTATTTGTACCCGTACCAAACTCCCAAGGGAAAAAAAGACGGTATTAATGTTATGATTTTCATGTGACACTCATTTTGATACCAAAACTTCTAAAATGACCATTTATGTACCGCAACTTTTGAAAAATGTTGGTTTGAGTGGATCTCATAACTTAATTTGTCAGAAAATTTGAAGTCGTCAAAGTCACTTAAATGAAACTTTTTGGAAAAATCGTGATATGAATGTGATGGTTCATAAAGTTTTTTGACACTTAGTTTATCATTTGTAAGAATTTTGCTCTGAAATTTTTAAGTTAGAAATTTGACAAAATAACGACATGAGTCAAAAGCAAATATTCGAACTCTGCCACTATTTTTCTTTGTTTTTGTTCAACTCAAAAGAAAAATCATGGAGCAAATATTCTCGTCCAAATAATTTCATCTAAAAGCACAAAGATCTACTTGTTTTCATAGAAAGCAGGAAGTAAGTAAAATCTTTTATTTCTCTCGTAATTGTGCATTTGGTTTTTCTATTAACAGCTTTGTGTTTAGATTGAATGGTGGAATTTGGAGCCTTATGGAAATGGAGGACTTCTCTAAGATTGACTGCGAGGATCAATGCTAGAGAACGCTTGGGAACCAATTTAATTCCAGTTACTCAATTTGTGAAAAATTGATATATTTAACAATGTCAGTATATAAAATTTTAAAATGTTTTGTGCCAAAATTTTATCAACAATCAGTTGGATGCTAAAATGTTATGATTGATCAATTTAAAGCAAAAACATTTTAAAAGCATTTATTTAAGTGACTCCGATGAGGCATATCAAATTGGGATTCTTTTCTAACACAACTCATGCGTGCATCTTAATAACTTAATAATTTCCTTCTCACATGTGGGCTCTAGTGTTAAGTTTGCTTTCCCTAATTCAGGCATCCTTCTGCATCAGTCTATCTTAAATTGAATATCCAATGCCCAACTTTATCCATTGTCTCTTTTTCCGGACCGAAGCATGAAGTTTGTCATCAGGCCCACACAGCTGTACCACAATGCCTATTGCCCAGAAATTGAGTTGGTCATCAGATTTGTTTCTTGAGATATTCACCAAACATTGAATTAAAATGGGGCCCTTAAGTAATTGCTCTTTAAAAGTTATGATACTAATACTGTCTTTATTCCTAAGTTAATTTTTTGTTTGGTTCTTGGGTACTTTCATTTTGTTTTTTAATATTCCTATCCACACTCATATCTTCCTCTTTATTCCAGTCACACCATGCCTGGAAGCTTAGTGCTCCCATTAGAGGCTACCAAGACAATGGCAAACACAATCATCTATCTTCATTGGTCCACCCTCGAGAGAAAAAAAAATGTCATCGGTAGATCTAAACATGTATTGGATATGATATGAACCAAATAATTGAACAACTAGCATTGAAACTCAGTTCCTTGTGTCTCCTTTACAATGTGGTGTAACAAGCATAGAAATACTTCCAAATTTTCAAATATAATAAAGTCATCGGGATTATATTCATCACCCATAAGATTGGGCCACATGAACTCCACTCCAAAGCTTCCACCGCCGACAGTCGAGTTCTCCAGTGAAGCCAAGAAACCATCGCAATCCTTGAAGAAACAAAGTCAGTCGTTAGGAATATACCCATAGCTGTTAAGGTTGAAGTGCGTTGGTTGGACTCCACTCCTGAACTTCCACTGCTAGCAGTCGAGTCAGACTGTCAATTGAGTGTATGGATCTATTGGCCCATTTCTCCAATATATGGGAACTATTCTTTATAGTTGAAAAACCTATTCGGTTGAGCAAAGGCCCACTTGTCTCTTTAAAGCCTTTTTTATGGGCTTTTCGGGTTTTCTTTAGATCATCATAGATACATGAACTTTTATTTGTGTTAATTAAATACTCTCACTTTCATGATTTGTGAAATTAATGACTCATCAACCAATTCCTTTTGCTATTAACATTCGGAATGACACTATTACAATTTGGAAAGTGGATAAATAATTTATAAAATTATAGAAGTCAACTTAACATGGGGGAAAAATAGTAGTGACATCATTGTTAGGAGGACAAACTAGTGTTTTATCTTATAGTGTTTTGAATTGAATCCCGTGCAAATTTTGCTCAAGAGAAACGACAAATATACTCCTTTTTTATATCACAAAAGAGATATCCAAATCTTCAAGTGCAACAAAACCAATGGGAATATATCCATAGCTCTTAAGATCGAAGCACGTGGACTCCTCTCCTGAGCTTCCACCTCCGATGGCTGAGTCCTCCAGCAAAGTTAAGAAATCATCGCAGATGAAGTCCTAGAAGAGATTAAGAAAATCATTTGGATTGAACCCACAACCCTCCAGATTGGAGCACATTAGGGTGGACTCCAATCCCGAACTTCCACCACCAACAGTTGAGTGGATCGGCCATGTCTACAAACTGAAAGTGCTAGTATGAACACCTAGAGGGGGGTGAATAGGTGTTTAAACTAAACCTTGCCAAATATATGCAGAATAAAATAAACTTCGAACAAAATAAAGGAGTTAAGGAAGAGAATAAGAACACAAGGTTTATAGTGGTTCGGCTTAATCCAAGCCTACGTCCACTCTCCCACACTAACAGCCTTCTTGCTGGATTCCACTATGCAATCAACAAGAGATTACAACTTTGAGTGCAAACACTTAGTAGTAGATCACACTATCTCACTAAGTCATTCTTTTGGTATTTCTCTCAAGATCACAAACATTTAATCTCACAAGAGACAAGTGTATGATCGAAGATCGCTCAGACTTTGGAATTATAAATTCTACGCTTCGTCTCTTACTTGCTCATCGGTCCTTCATCTCCTTAAATACTCCTCCACTTCCAAACTAGCCGTTGGACAGTATCTTGAGAATCGTCTTCCAATCTATTCATTGGACAGCTCTGTATCTAGAAGATTTGGTAGCCGTTGAGTGACAAAGGTAGAATCCCAAATTGATTCCGATCGCCCATACAAACGGAATCTTGGTTTCCATAAGTAAAGCTTCTTCGTTTGGAAAGTTCTTGTCTTCAAGATCCAATTGTCAATCAATTAGATTGAGTCAATCAAATCAATCTTGATGTGGAATCTAAATCAGATCACTAGCCGTTATATGATTGGGGCTTGTGTTATGTTCTTTCGAATCTATATGTAAAGTCTGAGAGCAATAGACTTTACAATCTGAGTCTGAGTGCGATAGACTTTACAATCTGAGTCTGAACATATTCCGCTTCTGAACAGATTTAGCTTTAAGGTTTGAACACGGTCTGAATAAGTTCAGTTTCAGCATAGAGTATGTCTTCTGCTTTAGCTTCAGCATAGAGTCTATCTTCTGGTTCTTCATTCACGTTCAGTCTGGAATTTGTCAGAGTGAGTAGACTTCTGATGTAGAACAGACTTTGACACTAAAGTCTGGTAGTCTTCAGACTTTGACACAGAAGTCTGGAAATCTTCATAATATACTTTGGACATATGTTATGTTCAGTCTTCTGGTCTTGACAATATCATTTATATGTTCTATCATCTGCATAGTCTATTACTCAACCATCAAACATGTTAGTAACCTTTGATTTATTTTGTCATCTTCAAAACATTATAAGGGATTTCCCTAACACAAACCACCTTGGTCACTGTCACAAGTGCAGTCCTTGAAGAGAGCCAAACGTGAAGGACAAGGAGTTTGGAAACTCTCTAAAAGCCAAGAGATCTCGTCGTACAAAACTTTTTAATCCAAACCAACTCCAACTCCAAAATCACCACCAGCACCAACATCCTTCAATTTCTCATGTACACAATGGAGAATGGCCTTGCACTTCACGATCAAGGATTTGAAGTCCTCATCCGTCGAGCAAGAATCACTCTCTTTCTTGACCCACTTCATTCAGTCTCTTAGACCCTTCATTAGCATCACATTGTCATTGTAACAAAGGCAGTCAGAAATTATCTTTTTGACTAAGGGGGAGCCAAGAGAGTAGAGTTTGCTTGCGATGGAGTAAAAAGGACAGCAGCGCTAGCGCTAGTGTATTCACAGCGAGCAGAAGCCTTCCTGAAGAGTCCCTTGTGCCTCTTCGAGAACGTCACACGTAGTTTGGCCGGGTTGGTGATCGTGGTGATTACTTTATTGACGATGGAGTTTGCGAACGTTTTTTAACTTAGAGAAAGCAAGTGTATGTTTGGGCGCCAACACCTAAACAATTTTGCATGTTTAGAGAGTGATGAGATATGTAGTATGGAGTGAGAATATTTTGGAGTAATTTGGAAAGAAAAAAAGTGCTTTGAATATGATGTTTTGTGATGCTCAACAAGCGTGAAGTCGGGGCTAACAATATAACCAAGGGGTGAATAAGTTAAATGAGAAACTATAAAATAACTTTTGTGGAACATAACACATTAAATTTCATCAGCATCAGAAATAATTCATTATAATTAGAAGTGTTGATAATAAAGCGATAGAAAGTAGAACACTGAGATTGGTTCGGCTTCATCCTCAAGCTCACATCCACTCTAAATACTAACACCCACAACAAGACTGGAATTCACTAGTTTTCAACATTGCAAGTTTCAACTATGATTATGCTTGTGCACTTAACTCTACTATGATTATAACTCCATAACACCTCATAGATCATCAGCATCATAGCTGCTAAAACGTCAAAAAGAACACTCGAGAGCTATAGATTTGGCTTTTCATTTCCACCAAACCTCACTACTTCTCTTAAATTGTAAATATATAACCATCCAATCCTTAGATGAATATTTGCAACTCAACTCCATGAAATAGTCATTGGTTCTACTGTTCTGCTAGAACAACTCTCTGACACTTGCCAGCGTCAGAACAGCTCTTTCTAATTGTGTCAGTTTCCCAAACCAATCAAAAAAGCTCTGATTCATCATTAGTGCTTCTGATGCAAACTTCAAGCTTTTGTAGTGGTTACTATCATCTTGATCAACGTTTCAATCAAATGAATTAATGAACAACGCCTTTCATGACTTGATATCAACATGGTCCCTTACCCATAATTCGGACCGCTAATTATCATCGGTTTGTTGCTCTTGGCTTCATTAGCTTCCTAAGACATCAATTCTTGTAACTTTTTGTGGCTTTTTCCCTAATTTAAACATGGAGTTTTGCCAATTTCTCGATGCCCAGTTCTTGTAATTGAGTAAATGAAGACAATAGTTTGTAGCTCATGGTCAGTACGTAATCTATCTGTCTCGGTAGTTAGTCATGAAGTTGTATAACTGTATTTGTGTTCAGGGATTTCATTGATCTTGTCGCTTGCTTCAACAATATGCTCCACCATGACGAGGTCTCTATGTCTTTTCGTTGCTTTGCATTATATGACATTCTATCTATCTTAACCTACCTTTGTCCTAGAGAATATTTGCCAAGACTATATACGACATTCACGTTGACCACTCTACACAATTGATCTTTCATGAGACATGCAGGGTAGGTATCAACCATTTGAGCCTCTGTCCGCATGTAATGCATCTAAAAAATGCTGGTTTTCAGGAGCGCACGGTTCAACTGGGAGTCTAGTCAGCACAGCAAACAACAAAATCTGAAGCCGCTGATCAAGACAGATCTCAACTTCAGACAAGCTCATGGGCTTACCAGGGTGGATCCGACCCTCCATTTGCCGATCGATTCGCGAGCTTCTCCAGGATCAAACTTGTTTGCATCCGGCCGAGCCGTCTCATTGTAGGTTACGGCCCACATGGCCGGCGTAGCTGTGTACTGGCGGGAACAAGGTGCCGGCCTGTGTTGGTTTTGTGCTGCAAGCCAAGCCCAAGTAGGAATCTGCTCTAGGCCGAGCATCTTTCGGAAGATCCATGCCGAATGACTGTCGGGCCAGGCCCATTGAAGATCCAGTCCAACCATCCACTTCAGGCGTGTGTATTCCCAATGACCACGACTGATCAGTTGACCGCCATGTCCGGCCCATCCTCCCACCAAAGATTATTTCCTTTCTGTGGCTGCAAAAACTTTCCTCTTCTAATAATTGATAAGTTGGGAATAAATTCTAGACAATGAGTGAGCTCGCAGGCTTGAGGGAACACCATTTCTCGACTTATCAACGAGATGGCAAAATATTTACCAAAAAAAAAAAAAAAAGGACGACCATTTCTTGTTTGCAATTGCTAACTCTATTCCTGAATAAAGGCGAAATATAGAAGAAACAAAAGGAATTTTAGGATGTGTTTAGTCAGCTGAATATAACTCTATGTTATATCCTATGTGACATTTCGGGGCAATGCAAAATTTTGATGTTTGGATATTAACCTAACATGGTCCAAATAAAAGGGTCTCACCTAGGTTCAGGTGTTGTCATAACGCTTATTTCTCCTGTGTCCCCTCCATCCACTCATGAATGCGACCCCAGCTTCCGTCACCACTTTTTCATGCATGAAGTTACCATTGTCTCCATGATTTTGACCTCCCCATTGCCACCGTTGCCGCCGACAGTCGAGACGATGAATGACAACGTTTGTCCCTCATCTCCTCAGCGGGCTCTAGCTCCGTCTCCGTGAGAGCACGGTGGCAATGGGAGGTCGCCACGGTGCCGAGCTTGCTGATGAGCCCGAGCTCCGTCTCATTGCCATCGATGAGGCTTGTCGTGGCGTCAAGCTCTAGGGGATGATGTCAAGATCTCGGCCCAAATCTAGTAGGTGCAATTAGGATCATGTCGAGATCTGAAGTTCACCGATAAATTACAATGTGGTGGGTGATAAACGGACAGATATAAGGTTCTTTCATGGCGAAGCTCGACTCGACCTTGGCCACGGAGGAGCTCTGGAGCTCCTCCTTGGTTGAAATCAACTTGATGGCCATGGAGCTCAATGGCCATAAGATAGGAGGCCAACGTACACACAAACTCGGAGAGAGAGAGAGAGAGAGAGAGACGGATGATACCGATAGCGCTTGGTGTCGATGTTGACCTAATAAGAAGCAGCGGAAGTCATTGACGACATCAACCGAGGGTCGATGAAAATCGCGCAGAGGTGGGGGGAGAAGAGAGAAGAATTTGTGTTCAGACAAAACGGCACCATGTCTATATCTATATTATAGACGAACATTTACTAAATATATTGCAAATCTCATTATATCCTTATTCCATCCAATCTCATCTTGACATGTAAAAATATCCGAATAATCAAACGCGGCCTATAGTGTTAACAAATGAAAAAATGCAGGATAGGACACGGACAGTGTAGAATATTGGTCGACATGCCAAAGAAGACTATAGCAGATATATACATACATACATATATTCAGATTCGAAGAGTTCACATTGCGTGCGCCCCAAGAACAGAATAAGATTACACTTCCTGTGCCTACAATCATTTCAATGGGCCTAAATGGCGACACAAGAGAGACAAAGCCAAAGGAAAAGGGAAAAGAAACCAAGAGAATTGGATCGAGAATTTTCTTCCTATGGCAAACGGGGTTCGAAATATATCAAGATGCCGCATATGGGGGAAGAATAGGAAACCGAGAAAAGAAGAAAGAACCCGAGAAGAAAGGCAGCGAATTCTCCAGAAAAAGCCATTCCGTAGCGATGATTTCGTGGAAAGGTCAGAGTGGAAAAGAACTATTTTGAGGTTCTATATGGTGGTGAATCCTTAGCCTCTGGTACGACGAGAATACGATGTTTGAGGTTTCAGATTCGCTCGCGCACCACTAACCATTTGTGAGCACATCACCTGAGTTCGAGCCTGTCTTTTGCAAATTAAACGAGAGTTCTTGAAATCGAGGATAGATGGAGGAATCCTACCCTTGTCCTTCTGCTAGCAAATCAAGATCCGGACCCCCTTTGACCAACTATCGTTTGCAATGCCTGAAAAGTATTTGTTAAGTGGCTAATTGAGAATATCTTGCAATGTTCACCATGCTTTCTTTTTTCATCTTTTAAGTCCTCCAAGCGTATTAACATGAATTGAACTATGTGGATTGTGACCGTTTTCTCTTTAATTTGCAAAAAATCAAAACGATCCATAAGAGAGAAATAGTGACCACCTCTTGTGATGGATCTAATGGCAAAAGGGTCACACTTCATGAGTTTAAAGGGTTCAAAATTTTATAAGTTCGAATCATGTGCGAGTAAGCTTTTGACCAGGTCGTGCCCATCCCACCCTTTAGCCCACTGGAAAAAAAAAACAAAAGAGAAGAAGAGAGAAAGATCACTCTATGCTTTGAAAATGACAAGTATCTCATCATTTCGTGCCAATCCTTCACCAACCTCTTCAGCCAATGACTAACCGAGAGGGGATCACCCATCTTATATAAAACTGCATTACCCTAATCTCTAGTCAAAGTGTGATTACATCTTTCATCTTACACCATCATTGAAATTCCATTTAACTTTCATACAAATCAAACCCATCATTTTGCTCAATCGTGCAAGTATACCTGATGATATCGTGTTTTAGAATGCATTGAATTTATGGGATCCTCGTACAACTAGAATTTTTCTTTAATTCGGATTATCTAAAATCATTTGATCAGCATAAATATACACCTTAAATTGACATCTAATTTTTTATGATATGTCAAAAAAATTAACTTTTCATTTTAAAATTTGTAAAAAATAAAAAGTGAAATCTTGCTAAAACGGAGCAAATCCAAACACAATTTAACTTGGGTTGAGCTGATTGAAAAGAGGTAACTTTGGTGATGGTGGAAAGTTGATTTCCCCCACCCGGACGAGAAATGACAAACTTGCCCCGGGGCTCTTTTCTATTTCGACGTCGTTTTACATTAAAAAAAAAAACAAAACAAAAAAACAATCTTTTAACAGAATTGCGATGCTGCCACGGGAATGCGACAGGTGGAGGTGGGAGAGCTGACTAGATGGTTGTGTTGGAACTAGAGGATCTGTGTCGTTCGGTTCGCTTGCTGCGAAACCAAATCATTGTCGGCCGCAAAAAAGAAAAAGAAAAATTATGACGTGTCCCTACTCCCCATGGGACTTGGGAAAAATAATAAATTCCAATTTGTCCTTTCTGAATTTAATATACGAAAAAGAAATACATTTTCTTTTCAAACATATTTAAATATAAACATCTTCGTATGCTGGTCACTCACTGATGAAGCGTTTTTTAATGAGTGAAAAATGCTCGAAAGGAGTCATGATAAATCCTTGCTATAATGTTTTTGTTTTAAATGATAAACATTATATATGACGTCAAAAAAAATCCGATTTTTGGAAATATTAATTATAATTAATATTACGAAGAATCTCAAATCAGTATGCTTATGACAAATTTAACATAAATTAATTTTTGGATCACTAAAAATTTCAAATTAATACACTCTTGATAAATTTATTTTAAACTAATTTTTAGGTTACTAAAAATTATCAAATTGGTATACGAATGACACATTTACCCCATATGAATTTTCATAGTTTTATCTAGAAATTACTTTGTTTGACATTACATGGCATTTGATTCTGTTGACTGGAAATCATAACTCTCTCTACTTGTTTGTACAAATTAATGATATTGGGCAAGCTGTTTTTGTTTCTTTTTTTATCGCATTCTAAATATAGTTATGATTGTATAGACTTTGCTTAAACTCTGTATTCAAGTGATAAGATAAAACCCCAACATCCATGCATAGAGGAAAGAGTCACAAACATGAAATAAACTCGAGATATGAAGTGTGTTAACGTAGCTCTAATTACGTTCAATCCAAAAATTTAAATTATTCATTTAAAGGAACGTACATGTATAAGACCTGTTGAAATCCCATATGTAATTCATGTGGAATAACACTTCACCTTCTTTAAAGTTACATGCACTCTTCCTCGTGAATTTTAGGTCGGCTTGCACACGAGGATACGCTAGAATATCATACTACGTTATTTTCACGTAAGATTACAAAAGCCTAGCAAACTATCACTTCTAGCCGTGAGCAAACTTTCAAGGGACACATGGTGCGTTGCATGGTCGTACCATAACTTTCCTAGCTGCTAGTATATTGTGATGATGAATTTGCAAAACTTGAACTTTTGGGTCATAAGCCACTAGGAGTAGTCATGGCTCATTTAAGATATATTTGGTAGCGTGTCAAAAAATACTTAATTTTATTGTTTTGTGTTCTTCTTTTCCTTTTCTCTTCTTATTTCTTTAACTCGTCACCAATCACAGTGATGGCCGGCGGCCGACTAGACGACATTCAGCAACCTCACTGAAGCCTCGTCAAGCCAAGTCGAGCCTTGCCGGTGGCTAAACGAGGCGAGGCCGAGCCTCGTAGCAGCTGGGCAAGGCTGCCCCCGCGGCTCTCGTGTGGCCGGTCGTCGGCTACCGCCGAGGTTGGGAACCGGTCAGAGGAAGAAGAAAGAAAAGGAGAAAAGGAGACCAGCTATGGTG
Source organism: Eucalyptus guilfoylei (assembly GCA_016097605.1). Taxonomy (NCBI): domain Eukaryota; kingdom Viridiplantae; phylum Streptophyta; class Magnoliopsida; order Myrtales; family Myrtaceae; genus Eucalyptus; species Eucalyptus guilfoylei. The sequence continues at coordinate 4,961,041 of CM027861.1, forward strand.
AATGATATTTTTTGTAATCATTAGCACTATGCAAGAGTAAGAACAGGTACGTCCTAGGCCTGAGACCAGCTACGCCCCTCTAGGTTGGAGAGGACTGCGGAGGCTGGCCTTTGCGTCTCCCACTCCACTCCACAGCAGTGATTTGCAGTACAGAGCAGGCCGGAAAAGATAGGAAGAAGAGAGAGAAGAGAGAGGAGAGAGGTGTCGGTGCGGAGTTCAGCGGGGCCCGAGACAAGGGAAAGTGAATCTCCGCTGCTGATTCTCTCCCCATGGTTGGGGCGCTGGGGGTCGTGCTGCAGCAGGAGAACTGGACCTGACCCAAAAAAAGCAAGACTTGATTCTCTCTCTATCTCTCGCGCGGCTAATCATGACAATGTCTGACGCGCCGCTCTCGGCCACGGCGGCCAGGCCGACGAGCAGCGGCGGTGTTGGTGGTGGTGATGATGACGACGGCGGCGATGTACATGGGTTCGTGCCCACCCTCTCTCTCTCTCTCTCTCTCTCTCCCCCTACTCTAGGCCAACCTGGTGGAGCAGCAGCAGATCTTTTAGCAACTCTCGCAAGCCACAAGACGAAAAAAGGCTGCTGCAGATATTCTCTCTTCTCTCTCTTTGCTTGATTCTGGAAAATCTCTCTGACATGCTTTTTTCGGCAGCCTGGGTCAAACCTTCCATAATAAATAACACGACAGGGATGCGAGGAAAAGACGACAGGAGGTGGGGAGCGATCCTAGATTTTGCTTCTTCATAATATTTCACTGTTTCTTCTTCATTCATATACTTCTCCGACGAACGGTTTGTAACTGAACAATTCATTTGCCTAATGTTGAAGTTGCCTGAAAATAAAATATGGATCTGCTTGGTAACAGAATTAAGAATTGAAAAAACATTTCTTTATTAACTTTAGAGTCAAGCCCGAATCATTTTTTTCTTTTTTAAAATTCTTTTTTCTCTTTCTCTTCTTCTTCTTTAATCAATCGTCAGCCACAGCGATGATGGGTAACTAGCCATATAAGATCCCGTGACCTCATTATGGCTGCACTCGCCCAAATCCGGCGAGAGTTGACCTCACCCGGCCATGGTGGGGCCCACGAGGCTCCCTTGAGGTCAATGAGGTTGTTGATCCTCGTTGGGCTAGTCGCTAGTCATTTTTGTGGTTGACGACTGACTATAGAAAGAACAAGAGAAGGAAAAAAAAAAAAAAAGTAGAAAAATTATTTAAAGATTAAAAGATTTTAAATCAATAAAATTTTTGAATATCATATCAAACATATTTATGTTCTCAAAATAAAAAAATTTATACGATTATCAAATACCTTTAAATCCTTATAAACTTATTCAGGGAACATGATTATAAAAAATCACATATGAATATAAATTATTCCCAAAACAAAATGATTATCAAACCTATTATAATCCTCTCTTCTTTTTCCATTAAGGTCACCAGCTTAATGTATATTGCCACCAACTTTCAAAGACATTTGATGTTTATTGCCACTAACAATCAAAGACATTTGATCCTAGCATTGCCACCTCGATAGCAATTAGAAGACACGATCTCCCTGCTCTCTCTAAATCTAGATTCTAGATTTAACATTGCCTCGGTAGTGCTCGCCTCTATCTAGAATTCCTTGCAACAAGTTGTGATGAGGCTGTGGGAGCAGGGCATTACTAATGAGAATTACCGTGGTGGCGGTTATGTCTACAGTTATAGTTGTAAAATTTAGAATGTTGAAATGATACTTAAGTGATAACCATTATATTTATTGAGGATGAAGGTGGAGAGAGGCAATAGTGACTTGACCGTGGAATGGAGAGATCACAACGGATGGCAAGTGGTTGGCGATGGTGGTGCAACTATGGCTTTGATGGCGGCGGGGCGGCACAACCGTGATACGTTTCCAAATGCAATTACAAAAAGATGGGTGTCTATATGTCCTTGATCCCATTACAAGATGCATTTTTAGTAGGATTTAACAAAATTTTGTTCAAAAGATGGAGTTATGGTGAGCGAATGGCTTAAAACTTTCTTCAAAGTTTAAACTACGAATTGTATCACACTAAATTAATATATTGAAAAATAAATTATTAAATTACAGAATCTCGAAAATAGGGAAAAAAAAAGACAAAACGGTGAAAAAAATGCAACTACTTTTTTTTTTTTTGTCTTTTTCCCCTATTAGCGAGAGAGAGAGAGAGAGAAACTCCCATTGTCCATTTTCAAGTTTTATTATGTTTAGGAATAGTGAGTGGAATAATTTCTTAATTCACACGATAAATAATCAATTAAGCTTAGTTATGAGATTTTGATTTTGTGACCAGATTTGAAAAACTAACGTGGATGAATTCAAGAACAACGACCAAATAACGAGATGATAGCACGAGATGTTTCAAACACTATATCAAGCTTCCGATAAACTTTTGATATTTGGCTAGCCTAGCACTAGCTCTTCAATACATTTCTTGCTAAACTTAGCCTCCAAGTAGGTGGCAAATACAATATCCACGAGTCTTATTGGTCTCTTGATATTTCAAAAATCGGGCTCATCAACTGTTCAAATTTTGACCCTAATATATAGTTCTTCTAAGGAAAAACGACACAAATGGCCTTTCAACTTTTGTCTAATACGCTATGTCATTTCTATACTTTTAATTTTTACAATGTTGTTCCTAAATTTTGATATAATGCTTTAGTCCAACATGCAATGTTATTCGTGAACTTTTAATTTGTTTCATATGATTTATAAACTTTGATTTAATGTTCAGTATAGTTCTTGAACTTTTTAAGATTTTCATATATTCAATGGGTTACGTTGAATGTTTATTCATAGTTTATGGATAACATGAACGAATCAAAAGTCTAAGGATGGCATTGCACACCAAACTAAAATTCATGGATTGCATTGACTCGATTAAAAAAGTTCAGAAATAATATTACACATCGAATCAAACTTTAGAATCCATACGTGCCGTTATCTCTTCTTCTAATAATCGGCAATCCGAATGGCCCGATTAAACGGTTGTATTGTATTGGGGGTGTACTTCTATATTTGATAACATCCTTAAAGATCAAAATCAAGAAGCCCCCAACCAATTTTCCCAATGGAGATCAAAGCAAACTCCTCGAGTGTGGTATACATAGTTGACAACCTAAATCCCTTGAGAACACACATCCTCCAAACAATGCAACAACTTCGGATATGCTTCCCAAAGTACATATGTGAGCATTACCAAGCACATATACATTCTCCATTTATGTCATTACCCCTTCTTCTAATAAGCGGCAACCCAAGTGGCCCAATTAGTCGTTCCAATCAGAATGGGGCTGTACTTCCATTTTGCAATCAACCAAATTCCTATATGGGCACACATCTCACATGGACAAACGTCTTCTACAGGAAGCAACGGCTTAAACAATCAAATTCTTAGATTGACACAAATCCAACGACAGCTTAAACAACCATATCCATATGGATACAAATGCTCCGTAAAATGCAACGGTTTTTAAGTATGTAGCCAAAGTACAAATGAGAGCATTTCCAAGCACATACACATTTTTCCATTTGTGCCATGTCCCTTTTTTTTATAAGCGGCGACCTGAGTGGCCCAATTGGTCAATCCTATTGGAACGAGGGTGTACTTCCAAATTTGATGTGTCAATTTCCCATATACGAACACGCATTCTATATATAAGGCGACAACTTAGACAACTAATTCCCCTATTATGGGCACACATCCCATTTGGACGCCATCTATATGAAGTGCTGTTTAAGTGCTGTTTATAAGTGACCTATAGTAAGCAAAAAGCATCACATACCTCTCGATCAAATTATTGCCGGGGTACATATGAGAGTATTTCCAAGCGCATACTCATCCTCCACTTTTGCCATGACCCCTCATTCTACTAAGCGGCAACGCACGTGGCCCGAATAGTTAATCGAATCCTGTATTCGATCGCCCAAATTTTCATATATGAACGCGCGTGTATAAGGCGATGGCTTAAAAAATCGAATTCATGCATGGACACACATCCTCCATAAGATGCGACGGCTTCAAGTCCGTTGCCGAAGCACATACGAGAGCATTTCCAAGCACATGCTCATTCTCCACTCGTGCCAAGACTAGGGGTGTGCATGGTCCGGGCGGGTAGTTCCCGACCTAAAACCGGGAACTGCCTGCTAAGGACCGGTTCCAAAAAATTGGAACCGGAATCCACCCGTTTGTTGCATGGAACCGGTCTCACTTGTTTGAAGATGAAAAGTCAATGAGAATTTTTTTTTTATTCCCTAAATCAGCAGAATAGGAACAACAGAAACAACAACAATATATATTTGAAAATTGATAAACTCATTAAAAGAGGGATGGGCAAGCTGCAAATTTCACAAAATAGTCGATGTTTCTAACAATGTGAACATGGAGTACATAGAGAACTTTCAGTGTGTCCCTCCACTACATATTTTGTTACTGTTGATGATTTCAAGTGGAAGTGGCCTTCGAGAGAGAGAGAGAGAGAGAGAGAGAGAGAGAGTGCTATCGAGGGTTTGTTAATTAGTTTTTTTTAATATTAAAAATTAATCGGTTCGGTCCGGGTGGGTGGGTGGACGGATCTGCCCATGGAACTGGGAACTGGATTGGTACCCACCGGTTACCATAAATTGGAACCGGGAATCGGACCGGTTCCCTCAAGAACCACTAGTTCCAGGTGGTCCGGGTGGATCCCAGTTCTTTTGTACACCCCTAACCAAGACACCTCATTTCACTAAGCAGCAACCCGAGTAGCCCAAACAGTCAATGGAATCCAATCCGGGGGTTTACATTTCCCCCACGAAGCACACATCCTCTATAGAAAAGTAGCAGCCTCAACGACCAAATTCTCCTATGGACACATCCTCCATGCAAGGCAAAAATAGCTTTAGGTATGTTGCCAAAGTACACATCCGGAGGGCATTCCCCCCACCCGTGGTCGGACCACCACCATAACGTTCCCATGTAGGTCCATTAATTTAAAAAGCGAACGGGTGTCACATTTGCTAAAAAAAATTCGATGGAGGGTCAAATAATAAAAAGGGGGGGGGGGACAAATTGGTCAAATCGGACCCTGAAAGAAAACGAAGTGAAGTAAGAAGCGAATAAGTTTTAGGGAGAAATTTTTTGTATTTCTTCAATTGTATTCAATGTACATATTTTAGTATTTATAATACAAAATGTACATAAAAGACAATGAAATACCTACAAATCAAACTAATATCTCAATTTAACCCCTAATTAATTTAGTACAAGATTATAGTTTTTTGTATTTCTTACGATGTACAGATTTCCGGCGCATCTTCCGAATTCTCGAGCATATCTTCCGACAGACCCATGGTTAAAGATGGTAAGCACCAGTGTCAAAAAGTGGCCTATATAAACCATCCTCCCTCGCCCTCTCCCTTCTCATCACACCCTCCTCCTCCTCCTCCTCCGTCTTCCGCCCATCTCCGCCGCTACCGCAACAGCCACCGTCTCTGCAGTCTCCTCGCTGCCATGGCCGTGTCGACCGACGACCTCTTCAGCGTCTTGGGGCCCGACGCCTGCCCTTCCCACGCCGTCCTCAGCCTCCAGCTCGCCACCTGCTTCGTCCTCTTCGCCGCCATTTTCGCCTTCTGGCTATCGCCCGGCGGCCTCGCGTGGGCCCTCTCGAAGGCCCGCTCCGCCGGCAGCGGCGGCGCGGCGGCGGTTTCCCTCCCGGGCCCGTCCGGCGTCCCCGTCCTCGGCCACGTCTTCGCCTTCACCGGGTCGCTCACGCACCGGGTCCTCGACGAGCTCTCGAGGAGCTCGGGGGCCAGGAAGCTGATGGCGTTCTCGGTGGGGCTCACCCGCTTCGTCATCTCGAGCGAGCCCGAGACCGCCAAAGAGATGCTGAGCAGCTCGGCCTTCGCGGACCGCCCCGTGAAGGAGTCGGCGTACGAGCTCCTGTTCCACCGGGCGATGGGGTTCGCCCCCTACGGCGAGTACTGGCGCAACCTCAGGAGGATCTCCGCAACCCACCTGTTCAGCCCCAGGAGGATCGCCGCGTCCGGGAAGTCCAGAGCCCGGACAGGGCTCCAGATGGTGGGGGACATCGGGGCCGTCATGGAGGAGCGCGGCGAGGTCGAGGTGAGGAAGGTGCTGCACTTCGGCTCCCTCAACAACGTGATGTCCACCGTGTTCGGGCGGTCCTACGACTTCGGCGACCGCAATGGCGGCGACGGGGTCGAGCTGGAGCACCTGGTGAGCGAAGGGTACGAGCTGCTGGGCGTGTTCAACTGGGGTGACCACTTCCCGCTGCTGCGCTCCCTGGACTTGCAGGGCGTGAGGAGGAGGTGCCGCCGACTGAGCGAGAAGGTGAACGCCTTCGTGGGGGCGATCGTGGAGGACCACAAGATGAGGAGGAGGCTTGAGGTTGAGAGGAGCGACGAGGAGGACGAGAGCGCCGGAGATTTCGTCGACGTACTGCTCGACTTACAGAAGGAGAACCGTCTCAGCGACTCCGACATGATTGCTGTTCTGTGGGTAAGTCCTCCTTTTTGACCGCTTTCCAGGTTTGAGTCATCATACTTGGCTTGCTTTTGCTCCATTTTTCTTCCAGAAAAAACCATGTGTTTCCATATTGGTGTTAAGCTTTTTCATTGTCTTGAAGTAAACATGCGATTGAAAAAGTTTGTGGTCGGGATATTTTCGGCGTCAGATGCGTTTCCTAGGTTGTTTTTTTCTCTTTTCTTTTTTCATGAGGAATGCTTTGTAGTTTGTCCCGGCGAGAGCCTCCTTTTGTTTGTTCAGGGTTCATTGTGGGTGGATGCTTTCAGTATATATCATTGATGCTGCATACTGCATTTCGCTCTACTTTTTTTTATCGTTTTATTTTGTTTTTGGGTTGTTGTCGGGGACGTCCCAAGGTGTCGAGAATCTGAATATTTTTCCCCCCATCACCTCCTTTTTATCTTATTCTCATTCCTTATCCATCTCGTTTTATCTGCTGGCGGCATGTTCCTTTTGCTTTCTTCAATGTTGGCGATCTCGTATGGTGGCGGCATTGCGAGGACGAAATGGGGAGCCATATTTTGCTCGATGAAAGCGAATAGTTGAAATATTTTTCCTTTTGTTGTGGTGTTATTTTCGATCAGGAAATGATCTTCAGAGGCACTGATACGGTGGCCATCCTCCTGGAGTGGATTCTGGCCAGGATGGTCCTCCACCCCGACATTCAAGCGAAAGCCCAGTCCGAGATCGACGCCGCCACCGGGTCGGCCCGGCCCGTGGAGGACTCCGACCTGCCTCGTCTCCCGTACCTCCGGGCCATCGTCAAGGAGACACTGAGGGTGCACCCGCCGGGCCCGCTCCTGTCGTGGGCCAGGCTCGCCGTCCATGACACCCACGTCGGCGGCCACTTCGTCCCGGCGGGGACCACCGCCATGGTGAACATGTGGGCCATAACCCACGACGAGTCGGTCTGGCCCGACCCGGAAGAGTTCAGGCCGGAGAGGTTCGTGGCGGGGGACGGCGGCGAGTTCCCGATCATGGGCTCGGACCTGAGGCTCGCCCCGTTCGGCGCCGGGCGGAGGGTGTGCCCCGGCAAAGCCATGGGGTTGGCCACGGTGGAGCTCTGGCTCGCCCAGCTGCTGCAGAGCTACAAGTGGGTCGGGTCGGATCGGGGGGTGGACTTGTCGGAGCGGCTGAAGCTGTCGATGGAGATGAAACAGTCCCTGGTCTGCAGGGCCATCCATAGGAGGGTGCAAGTTTGATTTGGGATCCCTGAAATTATAAATATGACATGTAATTATGAAATATAAATAAATTTGGGATTATGCAAGGTGGTCTCTTCCATGATTTTGTCAACTCTTCTAATGGGATGTCGATATGAGACTTGGCTCTTTAGCTTATTCTCTATGTTTTGCCACACTAAACCTTTGCCTTTTTTTATTCTTCTTTCTTCCTATCTACTTGTTTTGTGCTGGTACTGGAGTGTGTACGGAAAATGTGCTTTTCTAGTACTTGTTGCTTGTCTTTTTAGCCCTTGAAGCCCTCGTCTACACAAACCTTCTCGTATAATTGCTTAATATATTCAGCGTTCGGGCTCCCTTCTGTTGTTGAGCATGTCGCGCCATTTTCACATGTTTTCTCTCCCTTTGATGGAATAACTCTTTGCCATCCCATCAGGTTTTGTCCGGTTCTAATCTTTTAGCGCATGAGCAGAAGATCGGTACTCAAGGTTCATAAGGTGGCACGATCACCTGTGATATAGAAGCCTGGAATGTGTATATATTCCGGGGGTATCCAAGTATGCCATCGGAACTAATCCGTCCCCGTCACTCTCTCGGCCCCTTCGGACATGATCATGTCGAAGGGAACTTTATCGAACACGTACTCAAGCCCGTGTTATTCTGAGAGAGAGAGAGAGAGAGAGAGAGAGGGAGAGGGATCTCGGTTTATTGGGCTCGGCTAAGAGTTAGGTCACCAAAGCCTAAATTTGGAGGTCGGGTCGTGCGCTGTTAAGCGCTACTCCAATGACTAGAGTTTGGATATTTCCATAAAGATGGCTAGGATTCGCATGGCAAAAGATAAGAATGAAAGCATGATTACTTAAACTAATTAATTCTGCATGTGTCTGTAAGCAATTAGAGAGAGAGAGAGAGATCGGTTTATTGGGTTCAGATAAGAGCCATGTCGCCGAAGCTAAATTTAGAGTCTGGTCTTGCGCCGTTAAACGCTACTCCAATGGCAAAAGCCTAACGTATTAGGATATTTCCATAAAGATGGCTAGGATTCACATGACAAAAGATAAGAATAAAAGCGTGATCCCTTAAGCTAATTTATTATGCATGCGTCAGTCTGTGTGTAAGCATGTAGCAAGCACTAGGGTTTAATTAGGTTTTTTTTAAACTTTAGGGTTATGGATTGTTTGGTCGTTCTCCTCATTCATTCGATCCCTTCACATATTATAATAATTTGAGCTCTCCTTTCTCTTTCAATGCCACTCCCTTGTGCATCTTTATCCCTTGCAAAAGCCCTTTTTTGTAGCTCCAATTAAAAAAATGATTGGAACAAAAGAGCTTCTTCCTAGACAATGATTCCTTAATTAAGGTGCTATCGTAACATTTAAGAATGCCCACTTTTTTCTTTTTCTTTTTTGTGTTTTTTGTTACTTTTGTTGTTGGGCGAATTTTCGTAGCTTTCCACTTTATTATATCATCACTTGAATAGGGACTTTTGAATGATTGAGGAATAAGAACCTAAACACAATTCATATCATATCTCACACACACCCACCCACTTTTTTTCTTTTTTATTCTGGGCTCTGGCAGATGCAAATCCTCCTCAGAGAATAATTATCTGAGGGAAGGTGTGCTGGGGAAAAAAGCTTTGCCCCTTTTTGGCCACCCTAGAAAGATAAAAGATTGATGCATGCGGGATTTGAATATTCATGCAAACCCGCCTATTTTATCGTTATTTATACCTGTACCAAACTCCCGAGGGAAAAAAAGACGGTATTAATGTTATGATTTTCATGTGACACTCATTTTGATACCGAAACTTCTAAATTGACCATTTATGTACCGCAACTTTTGAAAAATGTTGGTTTGAGTGGATCTGATAACTTAATTTGTTAGAAAATTTGAAGTCGTCAAAGTCATTTAAATGAAACTTTTTGGAAAAATCGTGATATGAATGTGATGGTTCATAAAGTTTTTTGACACTTAGTTTATCATTTGTAAGAATTTTGCTCTGAAATTTTTAAGTTAGACATTTGACAAAATAACGACATGAGTCAAAAGCAAATATTCGAACTCTGCCACTATTTTTCTTTGTTTTTGTTCAACTCAAAAGAAAAATCATGGAGCAAATATTCTCATCCAAATAATTTCATCTAAAAGCACAAAGATCTACTTGTTTTCATAGAAAAAAGGAAGTAAGTAAAATCTTTTATTTCTCTCGTAATTTTGCATTTGGTTTTTCTATTAACAGCTTTGTGTTTAGATTGAATGGTGGAATTTGGAGCCTTATGGAAATGGAGGACTTCTCTTAGATTGATTGCGAGGATCAATGCTAGAGAACGCTTGGGAACCAATTTAATTCCAGTTACTCAATTTGTGAAAAATTGATATATTTAACAATGTCAGTATATAAAATTTTAAAATGTTTTGTGCCAAAATTTTATCAACAATCAGTTGGATGCTAAAACGTTATGATTGATCAATTTAAAGCAAAAACGTTTTAAAAGCATTTATTTAAGTGACTCCGATGAGGCATATCAAATTGGGATTCTTTTCTAACACAACTCATGCGTGCATCTTAATAACTTAATAATTTCCTTCTCACATGTGGGCTCTAGTGTTAAGTTTGCTTTCCCTAATTCAGGCATCCTTCTGCATCAGTCTATCTTAAATTGAATATCCAATGCCCAACTTTATCCATTGTCTCTTTCTCCGGACCGAAGCATGAAGTCTGTCATCAGGCCCACACAGCTGTACCACAATGCCCATTGCCCGAAAATCGAGTTGGTCATCAGATTTGTTCCTTGAGATATTCACTAAACATTGAATTAGAATGGGGCTCTTAAGTAATTGCTCTTTAAAAGTTATGATACTAATACTGTCTTTATTCCTAAGTTAATTTTTTTTTGGTTCTTGGGCACTTTCATTTTGTTTTTTAATATTCCTATCCACACTCATATCTTCCTCTTATTCCCTTTCCTTTGGCCCTCTCTCTCTCTCTCTCTCTCTCTCGCAAAACCTCTAATTTTTTACACACATGCAAGAATCTATAGCGGTGGCCTCAAGTGTTCTCTTGAAGCCAAGTGCACCTAGCCGTACGAAAGCTGTACCTAGTTAAAATCCTAGTCCAATGATTAATTTTGGCTATTATAATATCTAAGATTCCATCCCTTCATTTGGGTATTAGACACAAATCTCTGAAATTTCGAAGAACAATTTTAGGTGCTCCCCAGTAATTATTCTCATCCACCAAATTTAATCATCATGAGCCGATCTATTCGGCGGTTTTGATGGAACGAGAGATGTCGTGCTTCATAAGCAGACACCATAAGAAAACGAAGGAGAAACCGTGACTAGCAAGGAGATTATCGCGTGTATGTAGGGGCATCAAGCTCCGCATCATATGTACATCATGGAGCCTGGAAACTCTGTTTTCTTCAATGGTCTGCGAACTAGGGCATGTATCGGGTGCACGCAATAAGTTTTCATCTCACATTATAATACCTTGCTTATGTGATGCCCCACTTTTAAGCTTTAGCTATAAAGTGATCGTAGGTGGCCTAAAGAAAGGGAACTTGATTTTTCAGATGCCTAAGGCATATTTTGTGCTTAATTAATTTCATCACATCCTAACTTGCTCAGTACAAAACAAGCACAGCCCCACATTTAACAAGGCTATACACTGCCTGCAGCCCCAATTTAAATATTGAATCTGTCCAACTTGCGAGGTCATTCTCTTAATATTAGTCTTCGGCGCATACAGATGTCCAAAGAAAATAAAAGCATATATACTCCATCAATTCATCATAACGCCATGATAGTTTCATTTGGCACAAGCATTTGAGAAATTATCTTAATCGAATTTCCATTTGTATCATGAAATCGACAGTAGTTATAGATGAAAAGTTCTTGACCAATCACATGACCTAACAAAAACGCATTTGATGTCACGCGTTTGATTTTTGTTAATTATGGAATGAATCTGACTCACTATAATCAAGCAAACTCGATGCATGAGCAACCTTAGAGATGGGAACAAAGCAATTCCTTGTCATCCCGTTTGTCATCATCATCAAAAATTATTACAAAACCTCATTTGGTACCACAAATCGATTTCGTTAAAGAATTCATGCGTTCAAATTCTATTAATTATACGGAACGAACCCAACTAGCTAGCGATGATTGCGCAAACTCGATGCATGAACGAACAGCTTGAGGCCCAAGAGCCCTAGAGATGGGAACAAATCAATCCCTCGTCATCCCGTTCGTCATCATCATCACCAATCATTACAAAGACCCCATTTGGTACCACAAATCGGTTTCATTAAAGAAGTCGAGAGGGAGAGATGAAGCGATTCTTGGCCAGAGGAAAGGGAGGTTCCTGCACACACAAGAAGAGAACATCCTCCACACTTGCATGCGTGGCAAAGCTTCATATGAATAATAATGATGATGAGGATGATGATTCGTGGATCGTAATCATATATATATATTCTCCTGTTGGATGCTTCTCCAACACCAGCTTAAAGCACGTTAAAGAGATATTATACGAAAACCCTTCGTTTATATATCTATTCTTTTTCTCATTTTTTGCCCTAGTTCTAATGTTCTCGTATGGACCAGAAAAAGGAGAGAACTTATGAGCACTTGCTTCCTTTTGGGTCTAATTATGAGATGCTTGACGTTGATTTATAAGCCCTAACCACTTGCTGGTCTTTTGCCATCTGAGATTGGAGCAGAAGACCAGGCCACTATGGTCTTGGATAGGTCTCATTATTTAACAATCATATGATATGGCAAAATAATAATTTATAAATATTGTGGCGTGCCCAAAAGAAATTAAAAAAAAATCAATTTTCTAATATTCATTCATGTCCATTAGAGAGGACCCATTCTTACTTCGAAAATGGGATCCACCCTCATGCCCTAATTATATGCTCTCTACACCAACATTTGTTTTTTTTTTTTTTACCATGATGATGGCTGTAGCGATCACATGAATCAGGACTAAGTGCCCGCAAAGCACGATTCATTACAACCTTAAAAGCATCTTAGGTTCTAATTGGTACATTTATAAAATTCTCAGTTCTCATGTGGGCTCGCGCAAAAACTCGCATGCTCCACTACTATCTCATAATTTTTTCTCACTATTTGATTCAAAAAAGGGGCTTCCGTTGCCAAATATCATTTTCGCTACCTACTAAAGTACATTTCAATCAATAAGTTCGTCTAGAATTATGTCTCTCGAATCAACTTTGACGAATGAAAAAGACGTTGCTTTTCTAGATTTTCTTAGGGTTCATAGGACAACCTTTTCCCTTCAAAGAAATTCTCAATAGTATATAAGCTACGTTGGTATGACAAGTCATTCACATTTAATCATTAAGTAGAATTGGTGGATTCATATGGATAGAAGGGAAAATCTTTTAGCTTGTAAAAACAAAAGAAAGTAAGGTTTCATTTGTTTTGCGAAAAATGAATGATTTGGAAAATATTTTCCTAAAAATAATCATTTGTATCGCTAACAAAAATAAATGAATAGAAAATATTTGTTATTGTTCATGACAATGTTTAGAAATAAATTGTTGTTAATAATTGAAATATTTTCAATTAACTAATTATTTCAAATACTCTAACAATTTTTCAAATTATTTTTTTCTAAAATAAAGGGAGTCTCAATTGACAACTTTAAGCTAGTCCTAGTTATGGCCAATAGGCCTGGCCAACCCACATGCTTGACCCCGAATCATAATGCCCGGGCTTGGTTTTCTTTTCTTTTTTAAAAATTTTTGTTCTTGATATGGAAATTCTCAATAACTTAAAGAATTTAGAAAACAATTATAAAAATTTCTATCATAAATTTCAAAATGAGAATCGCACCAATTTAACATGATAATATTTTCCAATATTATAGACAAAGAATGAATATATGGTATATAAGACACATGTTGGATGTGGTTCATACTCTCTATCAATAAGAAGGCGCAAGAGTCTTGCTCCCCGGTGAGTGGATGGAGGTAGTGTCCTCCAACCGTAAGAGAGCTTTTATAGTTTGAGCCCATATTTTATTGGTAGTTTAGGCTTGGGCTATTGGGTATATATAATCTCTTTCTTTTATAATTGATGAATGTAATAGAAAGGTGTGGGGTATTAATTATAGTAGAATCCTATATGATGTTGCCCTAGATTAAGGGTGAGTTATGATAAAAAATTTATGTATTGATTTCTTTTTCTCGCTTTTATTCTCTATATTCTTGTGATTGTGTGCAGAATCTTAACAACACATATGTTTTCTAATACAATTAAACAATGACATACGATATTCCATGGCTATACATGGTTTGACGGCCTGGGTCTACAAACATCCCTCTCTTGTTGGACATGGTCACTTCCCTATCGATGGACAATGCTATTCGTGCAGCAACAACTGTCCAATTCCGGCCTATGGATCACAATGACAACTCTTTCGACACTTTTGCGAACTGTATGATGGCTTATAATCTCGAAAAATTCTCATACATCACTTCTTTTTGGTTGGTTTACCCAAATTGGGTCCATTGTCGATCAAATTTAAAAATGGCCACGTGTCATAAATAGCGAGGGAACCGTATATATAACGTGGGAATTTGTTAGAAAGTAGGAATTTTTGAGAATTTATGAGAAAGTGACGAAGGTGAAAAAGAGGGTGACAGACCTCTAGAGTCATAGAAAATTTTCTGATTTTCTTTTTTAGTTGGCCGGCCGACCGTTGAGGCCTTTGAGGCCCATCAAATTTTTGGGCCCAATCTTGCGGAGAACGGGCCGGCAGGGCCCGTTGGCCTTTGCCAGCCAGTCTAAGTATTAACTGCAACAAGCTCAGGCCCATTTGTCAAGAGCAACAGATTGAGCTCTTTTCTTGTGTCCTTGTACTGATAACCCAACAACTGAGGCCTTCAAAAAGCCCAGAACAAGCCTTATAACACAAGTGACATCCCATGACTTCTTGTGTGTGAAATTGTCATTTTTGAGATTGGTTGTGGATAATACGATTTGTTATTGGCATTAAACGTGGACATCTTCACTTAGTGATGATGGCGATGATCGAATCCACCATAGTCATGACAGTTGGAAGGTTTTTTTGTAATAAACTTGGGTAACAAGCATAATCATGTCTGTGATTAAGTGTATTATCGAAGTAATTCTTAAACGGAGAGCTCTGATATCAAATGGAGAGGTCACACATGGAGACCAATTGTAGAAGGGGTGATTGTGTTGAAAAAATAGACAAAATAATGAATCCATTTATCTATTTATCGATTTTCTTTTAATTGTTACATTTGAGAATTTCTTATTAATACCATATGAAAACATGGTTCAAAAAAGAAAAAATCTGGTTAAGTTAATCTCGTTGAGGCACATTCTCCAATACCCCTGTAACTAAGAGATTATCAAGATAGGAGGCCTCTAAAGAGGCCAATTCTAGTTTGTATATGGGTTTTCATCGATAAGGGTTCCTTAGCGTCATTGATTACATGAATCTCGTATAATTGATGGCTATGATTTGTTCAGTTCCAAGGAATTCATTGGCTGTCTACCGAGCTTCTGCACTTTTTATTTAAGCAAAGGAAGCTCATTTGGGAACGTAAAATGGCATTACATGGACCACAAACCCAATCAAGATTTCCCCAAATTATGTGCGCAGCAGTAAAGTAGGGAGATGATAGTTCACAGTCCAACGGAAAGAATAATTGAACTGTTCCCCAACAAAAGCAAGCCTCTCTCTCTAACCACTTCCAATGGGGGGAAAAAGGAAGAAGATCATGCAGAATAAAGAGTGAATCCCTTGTTTAGCAAGCAAAATTATTCCTGCCTCAAAAGGGAAATTCAGCATTAAACCCTCATCACCAATCAAATTAAAAAATCACATCAAAGGGTTGTGCAAGGAGTCCGCTAATGACCAAGGGTAGGCCTGCTCACGGACTGCACTGACTTATTATCTTGGTTTAACACTAGCATTGATTGATGCATTGCAATAGGCATCCTTTCGCTCTTCTTATAATCAAATTATTGAACAAAGTATAATCATAAAAAAAAGTCTCAAATCTATTGTATGCATACCAACGGTCGTGCGAATGCACCGAGTAAAGATTTGGCCTGGAACGGAAAAATCAATTCGTGTAAAAAGCATCCGCGGGATATCTTAGCTATGGTGAAAATTGGTGATGCTACTCCTATGTCGTGACCAGCGACCACCTTACGTAAAGAATCAAGAAGTGATAATGGCTTCTGATCATGCCCTCTCTCTCTCTCTCACTGTGAAGGCTTTTGCCGGTAAATGGCTATGTTAACATCATGACCTTGCTGAAGACAGACTATTGCTCGAGGACGGGGTCTCTCCTTTCCGCGGCTTCAGCCATTTCCTCTCTGTTCCTGCTTTCTCGTCTAGCCATTTCTTCTACGGGTCGGGGCGGTTCTTCATGCAGTTCTTTCGTTAATCCCGACCTGTTTCTTGATGTGTTGGTTCTTTTAGGGGAAAATTGTCCAAAAAGTCCTAAATTTATTGCAGTTTTGCCAATTCAGTTCTAAACTTTTTAACTTTGCCAATTGAGTCTTAAACCTTTTTACTTCTTGCTGATTCAGTCCATCCGGCCAATTTTGACTGGAAAATGCTGACGTGGACGCCGGCGGTGCCACATAGGACTGACGACGCCGACATGGATAATTTTTAATAATTTTTAATAATTTTTAATAATTTTTAATAATTTTTTGAATTTTTATTTTATTTTATGTTTTTTCCTTTTTTTTTATTTTTATTTTTATTTTTGGCTTTTTCCAGTGGGCCGGTGGCCGGCTGGCCTCGCCGGCCACGTGGCGAGGCCCGTCGGGCGACGGCGACGCCGGGCGAGGCCGCCACGCCTCGGCGAGGGCCGGGCTCGCCACCGTCGCCCGACCGGACCTCGCTTGTGGCGGGCGAGGCTAGCCGGCCGACCGTGGGCCGGTGGCCGGCCGTCGCTGTGGCCGGTGGCCGGCCACCGGAAAAAGCCAAAAAAAAAAAAAAAAAAAAAGAGGAAAAAACAGAAAAAAATTCAAAAAATTCAAAAAAATTTAAAAAATTTAAAAATATTATTAAAAATTGTCCACGCGCCGCCAACATCTACGTGGCACCGCCGGTGTCCATGTCAGCATTTTCCGGCCAAAATTGGCCGGATGGACTGAATCGGCAAAAAGAGAAAATGTTTAAGACTCAATTGGTAAAGTTAAAAGGTTTATGACTTAATTGGCAAAATAGCAATAGATTTAGGACTTTCTGGATAATTTTCCCGTTCTTTTAGCGATGCGACGCTATTTTCATGAGGTCTCGGTTCGTTTCCGTCGTGTATGACTCTTGGAGAGAGCTGAGTGACTGTAGGACTAGGGAACTGAATGATTTATCGAGACGCGTTTCTTTCTTTCATCAGAGAAGCTGACTTTTGGAGGAACTGCGTTTGAGAAAGAGTTTCTCATGTTCTTGTGCAATTGGCCAAAGAAAAAGCAGATGTGCATTCCACTCATGGGAACATTTTCTCATGATTTAAACTGAAAATTCGATCCATTCGCCACGATCACTTGTAAACATACTCTTGATGATTAAGAGATATTGAACATAAAAAATACATGCGATATTAAAGACGTCCACAATACCACTATATTCGGATGATCGGTGCAGGAGGCAATGCAAACACTTCATTTGCATTCTACATGACTTAGTCCGAGAGTGCATTCGGCATGATATCGACAAGAAAAAGTGTAGTTCCTTAACGGGCAGTTCCTTAATGCCTGCAGCCCCAATTTAAATGTTGAATCCGTCCAACTTGTGAGGTCATTCGCTTAATATTAGTCTTTGGCACATATAGATATCCAAATAAAAGCATATATACTCCATCAATTCATCACAACGCTGGGATAGTTTCATTTTTCACAATCATTTGAGAAATTATCTTTATTGAATCTTCACATGATTGATAATGTCTTCTTGAAATCAAAGCACATTAAAAAGGCTTTTTTCCCCTTTTTTTCAAAGGTCACTTTTTTGTTTTGCTTTTTCTTTTTATTCATTTATCATTTAATTTAGTTTAGTTTTATTTTAGGTTTATGAAATTTCAAAAATAAAGGAGTCTTTATGTCGCATTACCGAGGGCATTGTTTCAAAAAAATACGCCGTCTTGGGGCTTTATTAGGACTGAACTACTAAAAGGCCTTTCATCCCTTGCTAAGCCAAGGTCCCAGGTCTCCGAGTCAGCCCGCGCTTTTTCGAAGAATCCTGCACCCATGGGCATACGGCCTGGCAGGCCTTCCCTTTCCGCCGGAGCTTCATGGGCGTTGCCCCGTTCCCCAATCAGATGTTTGGATGTGAGCTATACTCCGCGAGGAGCCAAACAGGGGCATTATACCAGAGGTTTATATTGGATCAATCTACCCTTGTGTGATTCCCGTGGAAGCATATACTGGGAGGGTGGGTGCAGGGCGGATGTTTTCAAAGTAGACTTTCCATTCATTAGATAGAGCAGATCGCCAAGATTTCGTGATCCGCTGCCGAACTTATTCCAATTCAATGAGTATCCTCAATATTATGCCTTGAAGAGGACTCGAACCTCCACGCTCTTTAGCATGAGATTTTGAGTATCGCGTGCCAAAAGTGAATCACGGAAGAAAGGACTCACTAAGCTGGGATCACTAACTAATACTAATATAATACTATAAGAGATGTCGTTTCTAGTTTATATCTTTCTGTTTTTATATATGAAAAGTTAAAAAAATCATCATATAATAATCCAGGAAAGAAATCGAAATAGAAAAGAAAGCGGAATTCTGTCTTGACATGATGAATAGTGGTGCCTACCAGCATAGTGTAGTCCTTGTTTATAAAAAGGTAGTATATGCGATCAATTTGAAATAAGACCTAGGAAAAAATCTAGACCAAAGAGCCCCAACTCATATCATACCAAGAATTTGCCATTGGCCTAATCAAGCGCTTTAGGGTTAATCGAGGATATGTAGATTTGAGTCCTATATCAATTCGATGGCACCCCAAAAGACCATCAAATGCATAGCGACGGTCTTGAGGTATTGGCCGACAAAGAGAGGATTTTTTTTTTTTGGTCGATTCTACTTTATTCCTATTCTAACTCTCACTCTTAGACTTTTGCCCTGCCTCTTTACAGGGCGTGGGAATCGAAACCAACTCCTGAAATTAATTCGTCCCCACCCCAATACCCCCTAAGAAGGTGGGGATTCAAACCCCCCATCTCCCCCTTCCAAGTTGGAAGGGTAGCCACTGGGTAAACCCCAGTGGTTGACAAAGAGAGGATCAAACAAGTGATAAAGTTGCCGTATCACCTTACAAAACAAGAATTCATTAGTATAATAAAATCAATGGTATTTATGGAAGAAAAGTTCTTGACTAATCAAATAACCTAACAAAAATGCATTTGATGTCATGCATTCGAATTCCTCTGTCATCCCGTTCGTCATCATTATCACCAATTATTACAAAACCCCATCCGGTACCACAAATCGATTTCGTTAAAAAATTCATGCGTTCGAATTTTATTAATTATACGGATCGAACCCGACTCGCGATAATTGCGCAAACTCGATGCTTGAATAGACGGCTTGAGGCTCAAGAGCCCTAAACATGGGAACAAAGCAATTCCCCGTCGTCCCCGTCGTCGTCATCATCACCAATTATTACAAAAACCCTATTTGGTACCACAAATCAGTTTCATTAAAGAACTCGAAAGGGAGCGATAAATCGATTCTTGGCCAGAGGAAAGGGAGATTCCTGCACACACAAAAAGAAAACATCCTCCACACTTGCGTGCCTAGCAAAGCTTCATATGAATGATAATGAGGATGATGATTCATGGATTATAATTATACATTATATTCTCCTGTTGGATGGTTCTCCAACACAAGCTTTAAGCACGTTAAAGAGACCTTGTACGAAAACCCTTCGTTTATATTTCTATTCTTTTTCTCGTTTTTTGCCCTTGTTCTAATGTTCTCGTTTGGACCAGAAAGAGGACTTATGAGCACTTGCCCCCTTTTGGGTCTAATTATGAGATGCCTGACGTTGATTTAGGCGCCTTAACCACTAGCTGGTCTTTTGCCATCTGAGATTGAAGCAGAAGACCAGGCCACCATGGCCTTATACAGGTCTCATTATTTAACAATCATATGATATGGCAAAATAATAATTTATAAATCTTGTGGTGTCCCCAAAAGAAATAAAAAAAAAAAAATCAATTTTCTCATGTTCGTTCATGTCCATTAGAGAGGACCCCTACTTTGAAAATGGGATCCACCCGTATGCCCTAATTATATGCTCTCTCCACCAACATTTGTTTTTTTTGACCATGATGATGGCTTTACAAGACTAGGTGCTCGCAAAGCACAATTCATTACGACAATTAAGCATCTTAGGTTCTAATGGGTAGATTTATAAAATTCTCAGTTCTCATGTGGGCACGCACAAGAACTCGCATGCTCCGAGATTGTCTACTAATTTTTTTCATTATCTAATTCTAAAAGTGAAGCTTCTGTCACCAAATATCGTTTTCGTTACTTGCTAAAGTAAATTTCAATCAATAAGTTTGTTTAGCATCATGTCTCTTGAATCAAATCCGACGAATGAAAAATATGTTGCTTTTCTAAAGTTTTTAGGGTTCATAGGACACCCTTATCCCTTCAAAGATATAAGCTCCATCGTGATGGCCTCAAGGCTCCACTAGCGTAATTTATAGACATACCTTTCATCATTAAGTAGAATTGAGTGTATTTATTTGCATAGACGGGAAAATCAATTAGCTGGTAAAAAAAAAAAAGGAAAAGAAAGAATTAATTAAGGATGGTACTATTTTCCTCCCTTATATGACTAGATATACCCTATCTTCACCAAAAAGACAAAATTACCCACTATATTTAATTGCAATTCAAATCGGTGGTACCAAATTTATTTACTTTTTTTTTTTTTTAACTATGTAGGATCTACCTATCATTAGTTAAGAATTTCATATGTTTAGTTTTGTTTATTGTAGATTTTCCAAGTATATTAAAGGCACGTTGTCTTTTTTATTTTTATTTTTTTATTGTAAGATATTACTTCCACAAAAATTTGTGTTGTCGAAAACTAAAATTTTGAAAAAATATGTACTTCTTCTCTACATTCTCAATTAAATTTATGAAAGGAGATGAACTTTAGTTAAATCAAAACGTTGCATAAAGTAAGAAATGTTTTTGTCTTTTTGAAAATGCCAGTGAAATTTTATTATTTTGGATTGTTGAAAATTGATATCATCCATGAACTATTTACCAAAAAATATCAAGATATCTCATTGTATATAATAGTTTTAGTGTATTCCTAGATATTCCTGTAACGTATTACATGCTATTTATAAGAATATCTCACCAATATAGTAAGGAAAAAATATTAAATTTTTTGTATGGTAAATAAAGAGACTTAACATATATTTTAAACGAATGAAATTAATAAATAGTTCACCAAGAATGTGAGCTTTTGATATAAGAATGACAAAAAACAAATATGTTGTTATAAGATCAATGATGAAGAAGAGACTTTTTAGTTTTGTACTATATAAAAGAATATATTTTTTCTCTTACTATTAGGAAAATAATTCTACATGGAGCATGTAAAACATTATAGGAATATTTGAGATATCACTTTTCTTACTTTTCTTTAATACGCTAAAAAAAACTTGTGAAATGCTTAATTATGGTAATTATTTAAAAAAAATAGAAAAGAGGAGGAGTGGGACCATTTCCCAAAATTGAAATTGAAAGATTGATGGTGGTTTTGTCTTTTCAATATAAATGGGGATGGATTTAGTCATATAGAGGGTGAAAATGGTGCTGTCCAGATTAAGATTTCGTTTATTTCGCAAAAAATAGATGATTTAATTTTTTTTCCTTAAAAGTGATCTCATGTATTATTTACAAAAATGAATGAACAAAAAACTTATTCATTATTTATGAAAATGTTCAGACATAAATTGTTGTCTAAAGCGAAAATATTTTCAATTGACAAATTGTTTCAAGTAATATCAACAACCATTTTTAAGAAAATAATTTTCAAATCATTTTTTGGAAAACAAATGGAGTCTAAGTGGATAAAATTAGGCTAGTCCTAGTTATGGCGAACGAGCCTGGTCGACCCACATGCTCAAACCTGACACGTTATGCCCGGGCTTGGTTTTCTTTTTATTTTATTTTATTTTATTTAAAAAAAAACTCTTTTCTTCCATCTATAAATTCTCAGTAACTAGAATTCAGGGAAAAAAAAATTATAAAACTTTCTAATTTGAATTATACTTAACCCGTGATAAATTGCTTAATGAGAATCGCACCAATTCAACGAGACATTACAATATCAAAGATAAAGTACAAATATACAGTACATAAGGCGCATATGTTTACTAATAAAAGAAGAAGAAGAAGGTGAAATATGATATTCCATGGCTATACCTCGTCTAATGGCCTGGGTCTGTGCACATCCTCTCTTGTTAGACACGGTCACCTCCCTATCGATTGGAACAATGCTATTTGTATGACAACAAGTGTGTAGTTCTGACATACAGTTCATAGTGAAAACTCTTTTGACATATTTACACAATCTACGACGGCTTATAATCTCAAAGCATTCTCATACATTATTTCTTTATAATTGGTTTGCTCAAATTGGGTCCATTGTCTCTCAAATTTAAAAGGGGCCACGTGTCGTAAATAGCGAGGGGACTACATGTATAAGGTGGGAATATGTTAGAAAGTCGGTGTTTTTGAGAATTTAAGAGAAAGTGACGAAGGTGAAAAAAATAAAAAATTCTGATTTTCCTTTTTAGTTGGCCGGCCAACCGTTGAGGCCTTTGAGGCCCATTAATTTTCTTGGGCCCAATCTTGCCGTGGCTGGAAGGGAAAGGCCCGTTGGCCTTTGCTTGCCAGGCCCAGCATCAACTGCATTGAGCTCAGGCCCATTTGTCAAGAGCAACAGATTGAGCTCTTTTCTTATGTCCTTGTACCGATAAGCCCAACAACCGAGGCCTTCAAAAAGCCCATCCGGTTCTGTTCACCGAGGAATGTGGCCCAGAACAAGCTTTACAACACAAGTTATGATTTGAGATTGACATTAGAGGCGGACATCTTCACTTTGTGATGATGCTCGTGATCGAATCCCACCACAGTTACGACAGTTGGAAGGCTATTTTGTAGTAAGCTTGGGCATCAAGTGTAATCATGTTTGTGATCAAGTGTATTATTGAAGTAATTCTTGTACGGAGAGTTTCGATATCAAATGGAGAAGTCACGCATGGAGACCAATGGCGAAAAGGGTGATCGATGTGGAAAAAATAGGCAAATAGTGATCATCTATCGATATTCAATTTTGGTTGTGACATTTGAGAATTTCTGATTAATACCACCTAAAACACAATACATTTATAATAGCATGATTCAAAAAAGAAAAATCCAGTTAAGTTAATCTTGTCGAGACATATTCTTCGATTCTACTGTAATCGAGAAATTATCAATGTAGAAGGGCTCTAAAGAGGCAAATTCTTGTCTGAATCCATGTTTCTATGGACTGGGGTTCATCATAGCCATTGATCACATGGACCTTACATGATTGACAACTACGATTTCTTTTGGTTCAAGGAAGTCGCCGGCTATCTACTAAACTCATAAACTTTCTATTTAAGCAAAGGAAGCTCATTTGGGAACCTAAATGGCATTACATGGACCACAAACCCAATCAAGATTTCCCCAAATGTGCGTAGCATTAAAGTAGGGACATGATAATTCACGGTCCAAGGGAAAGAATAATTAAACTATTCCCCAACAAAAGCAAGCCCCTCTCTCTGACCACTTCCAATGGGGGAAAAAGGTTGTAGATGATGCAGAAGAAAGAGTGAATCCCTTGTTTAGCAAGCATAATTATTCCTGCCTCAAAAGGGAAATTGAGAATCAAGTCCTTATCACCAATCAAATCAAAAAATCACATCAAAGGGTTATGCAAGGACTCTGCTAATGACCAAGGCCTGCCCATGGACTGCACTGATTATCTTGGTCAACACTAACATTGATTGATACATTGCATCAGGCATTCTTTTGCTTTCTACCCTTGTGGATCAAATTTTTAAACAAAGTATAATCACCAAAAAAGAAAAAAACTTAAACTTATCATATGGATATCAATTTAGTCACAAACTTTTCAATTTGATTAGTTTAATACTAAATCTTTTGATAATTTGTTAATATAGTTATTCTGGTAAATTTTGGTTGAAAATTGTAGACGCTAATCGTCCTACATGTCATGGATTTTTTTTTTTTTTAAGAATTGTAAAAATTGTCAACGTCATTGATTTTTCTTTAAAATTAGCCAAAATGATTACATTGATAAATCGTTGTTTAGGTCTAAATTAATGAATTTGAAAACTTTATAAATATATTGACATTCTAATAATATATTTATGATTTTTAAAATAATTTTCTTGATTAGTGAGTGTCATCCAATATGCATCATGCTTTCACAGGGCTAATCAGAAAGCTTCGGCCTTTTCTTCTTCTGTCTTTTTTTCCCTTTCCCCCCCATTTTCCAGAATCGAAACGCCAGGTTTAAATTCACGATCGGCCGAAGGCAGCGAGTAAAGGCTTGGCCCGGAAAGGAAAAAGCAATTCGTGTGAAAAGCATCCGTGGGATATCTTAGCTATGGCGAAAATAGGTGATGCTACTCCTACATCGTGACCAGTGACCACCTTACGTAAAGAATCAAGAAGTGATAATGAATTCTCATTATGCTCTCTCTCTCTTTTCTCTCTGTGTCTTACTAGCATTTGCATAGGATGGTCTCAAAGAGAAACTAATGATTCAAGAGGGAAGTATATTAGCATGCCCCTCCACGATCAGTGACTAAGCATAAGCCATGAAGTCTGTACCATAAACTTTGCTCTTTGCTCTCTCTCTCTCTCTCTCTCTCTCTCTCTCACTCTCTCTCTCACTCTATTTTATGTGAAGGACATCATGAACTTGCAGAGAACTGAACGTTGCTCGAGGATGGGGTCGCCCCTCTCCGTGGCTTCAGCCATCATTTCTCTGTTGCTGCTATCTTGTCTCGGCATTTCTCCTACAGGTCGGGGCGGTTCTTGATGATATTTTCCTGTTTTTCGTGCGATTCTTTTGTTAATGGTCCGACCTGTTTCTTGATGCGTTTGTTCTTTTGGCGACGCGGCCCTATTTTCATGAGGTTTCGGTTCGTTTCCGTCTTGTATGATTCCTGGAGAGAGCTGAGAAACTCTAGTACTAGAGAACTGAATGATTTTTCCAGACGCGTTTCTTTCTTTTATCAGAGAAGCTGACTTTCGGAGGAACTGTGTTTGAGGAAAAGTTTCTCGCGTTCTTGTGCAATTAGCCAAGGAAAAAGCAGATATGCATTCCACTTATGGGAACATTTTCTCAGGATTTAAACCAAAAATATCCATTCGCCACATACTTTTGATGATTAAGAGAAATGCATGCGAAATTCAAGACGTCCACAGTGCCACTATATTCGGATGATCGGTGCAGGAGGCGATGTACCCTATATACATTTTGCATGACTTAGTCCTAGAGTGCATTCGGCATGATATCAGCAAGAAAAAGTGCAGTTCCTTAACGGGCAATAATTATGGCTTATATCGAAAGAGTACTGGACTATAGAGACGTGACCGAGTTTTTCGCTCTTCAGGATTGAAATTCATGTTCTCTTGGATCGATTGTTGTTGCAGAAGCGTATGATCCGCTCGATCCTATAGGAAATATCACGATCAAATGGGACATACTGAGCTGGACTTCGGATGGTTATGTGGTGAGTGCAAGGATGATTTCACATACCTCTCGTTCCTACGTTTTCTGATGTGCCTGCCCTGGTTTAAACAGGCCATGGTTTCGATGTATAACTTCCAGCAATATCGCCATATTCAAGCTCCGGGATGGCAATTGGGGTGGACATGGGCCAAGAAAGAAGTGACCTGGAGCATGTCGGGAGGCCAAACCACGGAGCAAGGCGACTGTTCAAAGTTCCACGGTTCGATCCCGCATTGCTGCAAAAGAGATCCGACGGTTGTCGACTTGCTGCCCGGGACTCCGTTCAACCTGCAGACGGCAAATTGCTGCAGAGGAGGAGTGCTAAGTTCATGGATTCAGGACCCACTAAATGCTGTGAGCACATTTCAGATCACTGTGGGCCTCGCCGGGACTACTAACAAGACTGTGCGATTGCCCAAAAAATTCACCCTCAAAGCCCCGGGGCCTGGGTACACTTGCGGGAATCCGAAGCTAGTGCGACCGACAAGATTCGTGATGCCTGATAAAAGAAGAGCGACCCAGGCAATGAGTAAGCCAATTCTCATATAAAATTAAGCAGCAGTGCTTCATCCTGAATTTATCTGACGTTTGAATCGCTTGTTTTTGGCAGTGACTTGGAATGTCACCTGCACATACTCTCAGTTTCTCGCGCAAAAGATGCCTACCTGTTGTGTCTCCCTTTCATCGTTTTATAATGATACAGTTGTGAATTGTCCACGGTGTACGTGTGGCTGCCGAAACAATGCAACGGATTCCGGGAGCTGCATACAGTGAGCTTTCGTACTTTCGTACTTTGAATTGTGTCTTTTTGAGACTTCCATGCAGGATCTTGTACCAACCTGCTTTTAACTCATCGATCTGCTTTCCGGTATACGTTCTTACAGGGCTGATTCGCCGCACTTGGCTTCTGTTGTTTCTCATCCGGGCAAATCCGCTAACGCTCCTCTACTACAATGCACCAGCCATATGTGTCCGGTCCGTGTCCACTGGCACGTCAAGCTCAATTACAAGGAGTTCTGGCGAGTGAAGATCACCATCACAAATTTCAACTACAGAATGAATTTCACCCAGTGGAACCTGGTCTTGCAGCATCCCAACTTCGATAACCTCACCCAGATCTTTAGCTTCAACTACAAGCCGCTGACTCCTTATGCCGGGTTAAGTATGTCAAGCCTCTAAAGACCTTGTTAATGTCGCTAATTTGAGGAACAGTTTTGGAGTTGATCTTCTGTTTTCTGCAGATGATACTGCCATGTTATGGGGAGTGAGGTACTACAATGATCTGCTCATGGAAGCAGGTCCTTCTGGGAATGTGCAATCGGAGCTCTTATTCTGGAAGGACAAGTCCAGCTTCACATTTGATAAAGGATGGGCTTTCCCTCGTAGAATATACTTCAATGGCGATGACTGCGTCATGCCACCTCCAGATGCTTACCCATGGTTGCCAAATTCCAGTCAACGATCAGTTATCTCGACTCTATATTCAGTGGCGATGATCTTGGCGTCAGGTTCACTATTATGGGCTCATCGATGAGTTTCAGATTAGGAACTATATGCTATTGCAGTGAAATTTTTTAGAATTGCTATGGAGTTCTGTTCTATACTGAGAGGACTATTGCTATTACTTTTGCCAGTAGATCAGGGGGCCAAAACCGAAATTCGGGTGCAAAATACATGTTTTATTTAACATTTAGTTTGGCGTGCTATATGGATAAGATTAGGATCAGTTGCCAATTTCTCAGTAACCGCTAAATGCGCCTTACAAAATTATGTCAACTCAATGTTCTTGAGTACATGCCATCATAGTATTAGTGTATCTGGCTTTGTGATACCGATTCGATGAAGAAATAGCATCTATATGTTTTGCTCCACCAGTTGCGCTATGCGAATCTTTCAATAAGGTTACCGAAATCGGCTAGCAATAGCATGAGTGCCGTTAGAAACCAATGAACTCGTTACCCAAGCTTCGTGGAAAGACTTAGTTGCGCACTGAAGGCGACATAACATGTCTGGAACTTATTCCATCAAGGAAAAGGAATGATAGAAAGATAAGCCCATTCTTATATATTCGGAGCAAGCTCATCGGCTGATGACCTAATGCTCTGTCGAAACAGTCGCATTAGTACCCGTACAAGTGCACAACGGCCTCCCAATCTTTCATTTGTACTTCAAACAATAGCTAGATCAAATTCATACATGTCCCTAATAAATAATAGCTATCCATCATGTTTGTGTGGATCTTCATCCGTTTGAATTCTCTGAATCAGACGCTCTTGAAACCCAGTACTAGACTCTTGTCATCCTTCCACTGTAATCGTTAAAATTATCAAGATGTCACCAGAAGACTAGAAAGCAAATGGCCAAGAGGGCAGCTCGTGATGACACTGGAAATAGATTCCCAGGGGCAGAATTCGGTAAATGCGGGTACTGATCCGGAGACGGCATCATGCATTCCTCCCCATTGAAATAAATTTTCCGTGGAAAAGCCCAGCCCTCGTTAAGTGTGAACGTGAAAGCATCTTTCTGCAGAATGATCTCGGACTGCACGTTCCCTTCCGGCCCAGCTTCCTTGATGAGGTCATTGAAGAACTTAGTCCCATAGAACATGCCAGTGTCATCTGTAGAAGATATTACAGTTAAATAACATTGCCGAAGACTGTTTTCCCAAAGAAAATGCATAGGACAGAAGCAAAACTTTCTTCTCTGAGACTTACTCATGGATTTGTACGGGACGAGCGGCTTGTAGACGAAGCTGAAAACTTGGGTGACATTGTTCAGATTTGGATGCTGAGCAACGAGTGTCCACTGAGTGTAGTTAACGAAGTAGCTGAAATTGATGATGGACATCTTTACGCGCCAGTACTCTTTGTAGTTGGTCTTGACGTGCCAATGGATCCTGATGGGGCACATGTGCTGTGTGCACTGTAGTATCGGATTGTCGATTGTCGGTGTAACGAAGCTTTGTATGTTCGGAGCGCTCCTGCATCAAGAGATGAGTGAGAATTTGTATCTCCCGGACTAGAATGTAACTCGAACTTATATATGCAAGATCGCATGCTACGCTAGATTATAGGACAAAATAAATGGAATGTTGATGCATCTCTGTACTCGATGCTTTTGAGATAGGGAATGAATGAGCTCACTCGACGCATGTGTTTTTGTTCTGGCAGCCACAAGCACAACTTGGGCAAGGAGTAATCGTGGAGTTGTAGAAAGATGACATGGAGACGCAACATCTTGGGTGCTGAGATGCCACCAGCTGCGAGTATGTACATGTGATATTCCAAGTCACTGCAAATCCCGGCAAAATATTAGACGGTCCGCCATCCGAGGGAAATTTCAGAGGGGCGATGCTGCAATTTCAGATGAAGTGACTGTCCTAATTCATGTATGCTCTTTCAGACACCAGCTAGTGCATCACATTTCATTTTTAAGCAATCAAGCCATAACTTTCGACACGTTCTTTTGATTTCATTGCTTTCTTCTCTCCTTAGTTAATTGAACGATTCAATTCAGCTGTAAGAACATTGATACTAGACTTACTTAGCGCTTGAGTTTTTCTGCGACCATCTGGCGACCAAAAAATCGATGATGGAACAATCTTTGCTTGGCTGCAAGAATAGCCCCCTCCAGGAGCCGCCAGTGTGATGTTCTTGGGCAGTTTCACTGTCTTATTCGAAGTACCAGAAAGCCCGACACTGATCTGAAACGACGAGACTGCGGCTGAAGGGTCTTGTCCCCACGATGCCACGACTCCGCCCTTACAGCAATTAGCAATCTGCTGGTTATAAGGTACCCCAGGAAGCAAGTCGACCACAGTGGGATTCCTCTTGCAGCAATGTGGTATGTTCCCCTTGAACTTGGAACAGTCTCCTTGTTCAGTGGCTTGAGCTCCCACCATGGACCAGATCACTTCTTTCTTAGCCCAGACCCACCCCAGTTTCCATCCGGGGCTCATTATGTGTCGGTACATTTGGAAATTGGTCATTGTCACCACCGCCTGATAACATCGACAAAAAACCAGAATGCTTGCACGTATTAGTCCAAAGTCTCTTACTTGACCAGTGCGTCACAATCTTACTATCTTTCAAGTTTCCCTATATTTGGGCAATACTATTTTGTTGTGTCCTGCAACTTTATCAGTATATCTTATGCATGATCTGGTGGAGATGATTACTTACGACATAACCATCGGCGGTCCAGGACATGATGTCCCATTTCATTGTTATGTTCCCGTCAGGATCCAGAGGATCATAAGCCCCTACAATCAGGCCATGCCAAAACAAAAGTCAGCAAAATCCCTGTAATCGAGCATGAAGAAGATTAACATGTTGTAACATAAGAAGCACGTTAAGATTAGCCGCTCACCTGCATGGGAAAAGAGGATCACACATATGACAGAAAGGAGAATGCAGTGAAGCTTGCTTCTGCGAACCATTCTTCAGGATCCCCAATGTTCCTGGCTTCCACAGATTGCCGAATAGTGAAGATTTGTCGGGTCCAATATTCAGTATTTGACTATTTATGCAAATTATGCTGTTTGAACTGGAGATTTTATAAAAGATGGCTCACCTACTGAGTTGTTGCACACCGTGGGAAATAATAATGCCGTTTTCTTGACTAATGCTTTGTATTCTGCGTACGATATGTCTGTTGCAATCGATTAAGACTTTCCAAAGCCAACTCAGCTGATCAACGACTCGGAGCACACGGGAGATATTAAAATCAGAATGTCTGGAATCATAATCGCCCCTTTGGTCAACTCCCTTTGATGTCGGCTTCTCACAGACTCTTGACAGATGCAAAGTGCGAAGTGCCAAATCTAATTCTTTATTTGCAGCTGTGTCACATTGGCCTACTCAAAAACCGTAACGGTATAGTACCTAAGGTGATTGTACATCGCCAAAGGGCGAGGGAGAAAAAAGAAAGTACATGATGAGTATTGACTTGAGTCTGCATAATTTTACCTAAACACATACCATCTGACGCTATAATGCGAAGTGAATTTCTCGTGACGTGGGAGCGTAACATGTGAATATCATTAGCACAAAGTACACGAAACGGGTGTGATCACTTGACTTCTTAATTAAAATATTCGGCAACAGAATGAAAACAACTCCTCACTTTCCTCAGGCATATTCTAGCAATGATTAATCAGGGATCTTCTGGCTTCTGGTATCAAGTTAGACTTTTGAGCTGGCTGCTGGGTGAGGTGAGAGCTGGAATAGTTCCTCAACTCCCCTTGTGATGAAGACTCATCAACTGTCTAGAAGTCCACAAAGATGGCTCAGCATGGAAACTGCACCAACTTTAGGCTGATGGGGGTCTAATTGGAAATTTATCACTGAACAGATGTCGTTGGTTTAGTCATCAAAACAAGATTTTGTCTTCAATTTAGCCCACTTGGGTGCTGCAGTCAGATGCAATGACTAACAAGTTCTAGATGGGTTGTGCAGATCTAATGCTAATTGCAAGAAACACATGTATTATCATCATCTTTATTACAACTTTCTGTTCGGGGAGAATCTTTGATTTGACCTGTTGCAAAAGTGACCTGTAAACCTCCAAGATCTGGTCCATTTGACCCATGCTAACTGCTAAAGCTTTCATGGGCCATTTTTTAAGCCCATTCTGGTTTAACTGGGCTCATCTTGCACAACAAGAAGGAAAGAAGATGAGGCCCAAAGTCCAAAGCCCGAAGCCCAAAAGCCCATTGTCCCACCTGTCCGTCTCGGAACAGCAGTGAAGAAATTGGTAGAGAGCAAGGGTAGTCGAACAAAATCGCTATTTTTTTTTTAAAACTCAGATCGGTGTATTGTAAGATCGAATCGTAAAATCGTAAGTCTTAGAGATATTGAGAAATGTCTCTGGAAATGCTGTAGGAAAGACAGAATTTTTTATGAACATCTATCTTATATGATGAGATGATTTTGAGAGAGAGAGAGAGTTCATAAAATTGTATTGTAAGATCGAATCGTAAAATCTTAAGATCTTAATTACGTTTGGCAGTCAAAATAAAATTTGGGATAAGATATGATGACTATCCTATGTTTAGTGCCTATTTAAGACAAGAAAAAGTTGGATATAAGAGGGATATAAATCGGATAAAATTATCTCATGGAAGAGGTTTGATAAAGGTGGATAATATTTCTATAATAAAAGAGTTATTTTTTTTGAATAACAAACTTATTAAATTAACAAAATTGATATTATATTTTAATATAAATAATATTTGAATTCTAATACAAGAAATTCAAAATAACAAAAAAATATTTTTTATTTAATCTTATTTTTATTTATATATTCGACTTTAATTCCATCTTATAATAGACATTCAATCTATAAATATAAATATTTATTAATATTTATTACATATTTTAGGTATTTTTGTATTTTAGGTATAAGTTTACTATTTAATAGAATTTTATTAAACAATGATGGAAGGGGAAAAAAGGAACAATAAAGAAAATAATTAAAAAAAGAGAAAAAATAAAATACAAAAATTAGGGAATAGCGTCGCTAGAGATTTTTACCATTTCCGTTTGTAAACTTTTAAGTTCATTTAGACTGATATGCCGTTTGTACCAAAAAATATATACAATATGATGTGAATATATTTGACTTTATTATTACGATTTACTAAATAATAGATAGATTATATAGGATATAACAAAATCTCGTATCCTATCCTATTTAGTCCTATTCTAATAGCAAATTCGGATGATCAAATGTAGCATATTGAGAAATATCTCATAATGTTGTAGGATAGGAAAGATAGAATATTTTTGTAAACATTTGACTTATGTGATGAAATGATTTTGAGAGAGAGAGAGAGAGAGAGATGCTCTTAGGAAACTAAGGAAAAAGGAGGGGATGAAATATGGAATGTTCTCAATTGAAGTTTCTTTGTTTCAGCCTAAGAAGATGAATAATGTTCTTCTCGTCCAAAAAATTAAAGGGCAATTATATAAAGATATACCTATATATATTAATGTTTATATGCATTTAATACGTTTTGTGTGCTTTACACTAGATAAGATCAAATTTAATAATTTATGAAAGATAGAGGTCAAGCCAAACATTATCTTTTGTTTTATCATTCCATATGAAACATTGTTCATATGCTTCATATACATTTAATACGTTTCATGTGCTTTACATCATATATAGATCAAATTTAATAATTCATGAAAAATAAAGGTCACGCCAAATATTATGTTTTGTTTTGTCATTCCATATCAAACCTTGTTTTGCTTTTCAAATTGAATCCAATAAGGATCATTTTGCATGACAACATTTGATTTTCACTGCGAAGTGTTTAAATTTGTTAATGACAATGGATAATAAACAAACCCGTAAAGGATCCTACCCTCGGTTCTAAGGAAATGGATGGACATTTTGGGTTTGGACCCGATCCTATAGCAAAGAAAGGCCAATCTCGGCGGGATTGGATTCTTTGCCTCGCGTCATTGCTTAGTAATATCGTGAAAATCTAGTGATAATTTAAAATCCGACATTGGAATCCATGACTTAGATTCATTGTCGTCCAAAAGGATCTCCTTGTTAGCAAGAACCAAGACCCAAAAGTCATTGCACAAGAAAACTAAGAGATTTCAGGATCTTGATCCAAACGAGCACAAGCCACCAAAAGCATCGGAGGTTCCCACCACCACTCTGAATCTTCCGCCAAGCTTGCAACACCTTCTTATTATCCCTAGCAAGAATCCCAAATTTTAGAGTATATTTTAATTCTTTCCAGAAATTTTATTTTATTTTATTTAGAAAATACCCTCAAATTTTTACTCTAATCTCAATTCTACCCACCATCCAAAAATCGCTACCCTTTTTTTTTTTTTATATAAATTATTAATGTTAGGAGGCTATTATTATTTTTAAAATTTATATGAAGGTAAAGGTATTGATAAAGACACAGGTTTAGATAATGAATTTCGACTAGTCTTGATGTTAATGATTTTGAAGAAGCTAGCGGTGATTTTTGGACACGTGAACAAATTTGAGACTGAAGTGAAAGTCAATGATTTTTTTTAGTTAAAAAAAGCTTCAGACAAAATTGGAATTTGAACTAAAGTTTTGATTTTTTATTTTTTAGGAATTAGGCCAATTATGATTTATCCAAAAGTTCCCCAAATTACTCATCTTTTTCCAGCTTATTAGTTTTAGATATTCCATGACCTTCTTGTAATTATGGTTTACTGGAACTTTAATTAGAGAGTTGTTCTCCATCTCTATGTTTTTCTTTTTTCTTTTTTTTTTGCGCACAAATCAACAAAAATTACATCAAACATCTTTTTTCACTCACGTGCCTGGTCACGTGCCGCCACTCCAAGCGTTTCAAATGCCTCTCCCTCCAGCTCTCCATCTCGTAACGCGTACTTCCCGCCATCTCTCTCTCCGGGATTTTTTTCCGGTAAGTGTTCACCGGACAGCCTGAATTCTCGCGAACCCGGTCGGGGTTCGGGCCAAATTTGAGCTTTTGCATGTGGGTTCTGCGTCTTGGGATGGAAAGTTTTGATCTTGATGTGGTTTTGGTGTCGTGTAATTTGATCTTTGATAGAATTAAGTTGCTGGATTTGTCTTTGTCTGAAGTTATGATTAGATTTGCTATTTCTGTCGGTTTTGCTTAATTTTAGCAGAGGTTGAGATTGTTGCGTCTTTACCAATTTCGAGAAACTAGTATGACTTGGCTAGTTATGAGAAGAAAGACACTTTGGACCTCCCTTCTCGTCTTACTTTCCAGGCTGAATTGAACTTGATTGTTGGCCGACCGTTTTCGAGCCTTGAGATGGTTTCGCGGCTTGATCTCACCATCCTCAAGAGATGTGGCTGTGTGATACTAACTCATGAACATGCCTTAGGACCCTTTTGATAATTGGGCGCGCAAGTAATTGCACGCTTTGAGTCCTGTCGGTCTGTGAAGTACATGTTTTTGGATTCTCCTCTCTGAACATCTGCTTAATTAGACTTCTGGATCTTGCCCAATTTAGGAACTGTGATCATCTGGTGTGGATTTGATTCTGTTGGTCTATTTCAGGTTGCCAAAGATCCGAGTGCAAAAGACATTGATGCACTCCAGCAGCACATGAAGAACCTCCTGACTCCTTCGAGGCCGTTTTTCTTCAACATGCTGTATGATCCCTACAGAGACGGTGCTGACTTTGTCCGTGGATACCCGTTTAATCCTCGGGCGGGTGTTCTGACTGCAGTGTCTCATGGCCTCTGGTTGAACATTCCAGACTATGATGCCCCAACCCAGCTAGTTAAGCCTCTTGAAAGAAACTCAAGGTACATCTGCACCCTTCTTCACATAGTGAAGCGGAGCAGTTCAATTCATTGCATATCTGCTGGATACCTGGTGCATGCGATTCGAATCCCAGGTATGTAGATGCAGTTATGACAATCCCTAAAGGAACTCTTTTCCCCATGTGTGGCATGAATCTAGCATTCAACGGAGAATTGATCGGTCCGGCGATGTACTTTGGACTCATGTGCGACGGTCAGCCAATTGGGCAGTACATGTTGGCTGGCTGGTGCACAAAGGTACTGGAGCGCCTGTTTTGAATGTGTCCTGAACATCATTTTCCTGCAGCATAAGACAAGGAGATTTATTTCAATCTTTTCTCGAACAGTCTTTTAAAACTGATTTCTGAATATAAGCTTGCAGGTTATTATTAACACAGTCAATTCGGAAAACCCATAGAGAGTGTTCTAGGATCATTTCTGACATCGAACTAGAAAAAACATGATCGAATTACTATACTCAACGGAAACATCAATCCAATCTCTATCTGCCTGACATGCTCCAGTGGCGAGCACAATATGCGTTTTCTTCCCCTATCTAGCTTGAGAACACAATTCAAAGACTACTTCCCAAAGTTCACGTGGGTATCCCATTCTGGTGCATCTTTGCATCACTCCTTAACAGACCTAATTCACTTGCAATATCATCCAAAGCCTGTACCAGTCCTTATTTCCATCGGCGTCGCAGGTATCTGTGACCATCTAGGCTTGGGCGTGAAGACAGGATTGCCTTACATCTGGCACAGCAAAGCGAGTAATCCCTTCGTCAACCTCGGGAAAGAGTATAAAGGAATCTACTGGCAAGAAGAGCTGATCCCTTTCTTCCAATTCGTCGTCCTTCCTAAGGATTGCACCACCGTCCAGAAATGCTGCCTCGAACTCTCCAAGCAGGTCAAGGCAAAACTCGGCAAGATCGATGAATACTTCGTCAAATTGGCCGATGCCATGGCGACATGGATTGAAGTTTGGGATGAGGCTGACCCATCTGGAACGGCATCTGCTGCATTACCAAATGGAGCAGCGAAATAGGAGTGTCAATCGTTATTCAGCCTGAGATCACTCTCTTAGTTAATTCTTTTGATAGGTAAAAAGGGTGGGCATGGGGGAGATTAGCGCATGCAACCCCCTCGCCGTCATCATGTGAGCTCTATCCACATGACTAGAATATCTGGTTTGAGTCATAGATTGTCTAATATCGATTCAAAGGTTTTCCTTTAGAGCTTGGTGAGTAGCTTTCTGTAAGTGTTATCCTCAAGAATTTTTCTGAAGTTGGAATTTTCAGGTCTGCTTTTTGTCATGGCATCAATTCAGAAAAATCCAAGGGATTTATGCACATTGTATGCGGTGAAACGTTGTCGAGATTGCTATGTTGTATGCACATAAACAGTTCCTCAGCTTTCACGACATAATCAACATTCGTGATTAATTCGGTACACGCAATCATTTACCTTACTATACGTGCAAATTGGCGATCACTGAGAAATTGTACTCGCATTGATTTCAAATGCAGTTTCCTTATTCTGCTGGTAGTCTTGTAGAAATGACTTTTTCTGTGCTAGGCTCAGTTGAACAAGCATAGCCTAATCTTGCTCTCTATCTCTCTATTTTGCCGATGTTGACGGTATGACCAAGGCATTAGTCGACCGATGTTGAGGATATAAGCATGGTATTGGTCGATGGATGATTCGAATTTGAAATATATTTATCACTAAACTCACAAGTTAGTGGGTGCAATTTCAAATTGTCACAAAGGAAAATTACAAAAAAAAAAAAAAGAGAGAGAAAAAAATAACAATTCGCCGTTGCCGGGGATCGAACCCGGGTCACCCGCGTGACAGGCGGGAATACTTACCACTATACTACAACGACCTTGTTGCTCTGTAAGGGCAAAATCATCGTAGTTGTTTCTTTTCCTTGCTTAGCCTTATTCCCCTTTCACTCGATTGCAACCACACTAGAGAAAGTACACACGAGAAGGTCACCTCACTGACCCTCTCCTTTCTGCCAGCATCTTGATCCTAACTGAACAGACATGGCCTAAAGTCGAAGCCGCAATCAATCACGGTACAAAGGTCATTGTCAGGAATTGCCTTTCTTTCAGCAGCATAGCTCCTACAGTGTCTCGAAAGCAAAAGGGAAAAAGCGTTGACAGCATGGGATGTTATATATAAGAGAAGGACCGGGAGAAAAGTGATAACGTAGCATCATGAGGCAGGAAAGACGTGCTCCTATCCGAAGCTTGTCTTGCACTGGTATGACTTGGACATTTCTCAGGAGCGTTTGCACGTTAAGAAAGAATGAAGTCGCGTAATATCCAAAAATCAAGCTAGTGAAGGTGCAGCACGACAAATTTCGGTCTGCAAACTCCGAGAGATCGAAAGGGGTGTACTCAGATAGGCAGTAGTGCTTCTTGTTTCAGAACTTTGATGGCTTTTAGTCATGGAGGTCTTGCTAAACGTTGGTGTGTAGGACTATGCAATGAGGAAACAAGAAAATGAAAACGGTCCAACACAGTATAAACTGGAAAACTTGCATAGACAATTTCTAGTTAACAGAGAAAACAACAGATGCCTGGTATGCTGACTTCCATTAGATAATATAAGCAACACTGGTGAGTGAAACAGAAAAACAGGGGGGATGAAATTGTCTGCATCCACGGAAGTGGAACACGTTCCATCCAAAAATCTTCGACCCAGAAACTGAAATCTGAAAATTCATACAAGCGGAGTCAAACTGGTTGAGTTATCCGCCAGACAATGGCACTCAAAGAACAGTTGTCTGGCACCGTCAGTTTGAAGAAACTTGAATTGCATAGACAGAGCTAGTATCTACATCTCGCCTCATCCTTTCGCATTCTAAACGGACTTCGAGGAACCCGATGGAGGGAGGAAAAACACCAGGACGTTGTAGTACTGCCTTGCCACTTCGTTAAGGTTCATTTTGGAAGATTTAAGTAGTCTGAAGGCAAGAGAAAGCGTTGTTTTCCTGCTTCACGTGCATGGATTGTCTTTGATGCTCTACACGCTGAAGTTGTGAAGACAGCTGAAGCAAATTGATTGTAGGTTCATCATCTCCGCAATGAAAATGGTCTTTTGCATCTAAAAGACCCGATCCAAACCCACCCGAGATCGCGTAGTTGGAATTTTCGTTGTCACAGATTAGGATCGGGCCTTGATTTGCTTCTGCAGAATGGATTCCTGATGAAGGGAACTTGCTTGATCCTCCATTTTCCAGAGCGAGCGAGCTCAAGCCCATTAGGTTTTCAGGCACCGGGCCCACGCCATATCGCGCCTGGCCGCCGTGCATGATCAGGGACTGATCCATGGGAATTCCAGACGTTTGGCTAGAAGAATTCTGAGAGTGAGATGACAGAAGAGAGAGAGCACGGCGAGATTCTGAAACTCCCGGCAATCCTTGAACCGTTGATTCAGTGTCAAAAATGCCATAGTCTTCACTCCCCAAGGGGTCTGGAAACAAGGAACGTGAACCAGAATTTTGTCCTTCATGCTGAAATCGGTTAGCTTCGCCGAAAATGCCCACTGAGGCGGAATTACCTCTATTATCAAGGAATGGAGACAGCTGTTTTCCAAAGCCATAAGTGGGGAAAGGCGATCTGGGATGCACCACTGATAGTGTACCATAATCAGTTCCATGTTCTGCTTTAACACGGTTGCCCCAATCATTGGCTTTAAACTTCTCAGGATGCATATGGCCGCCACTAGGAAGTATGTCCTGGCAAATAAAGGACGCAGTCGTGAACACATTCCCTTGAAACCTGTTTCCTGGAAACCATGCATAAAGATTGATTGTCATTGTGAAGAATCAAGAGGCAGCCAAACTACCAAAATATTAGCAGAAATGAACCAGTGTTACTAAGCATGTCAACGACAATCATTACTGCATTGCCTGAAAGACTTCTGTATTTCACTACTATATGAGGGTGCCCCGCAAGTTGATCTTGACAAGGGAATCAGACGAGTGCGTGATCAAAAGGATGGATTGCTCTTGTGAAATTTTGCTGGCTTCATAGGAGGCGTGTTTAGAGGAATCTCTGGTGCCCACGGATAATGAGTCGTTGGTAGATATTTTACTCCTAAAAGTAAGTCCTAAATCTATTCTCCAATAGGAATAAATTAATCAATTTTTTGGATCAATTCCTCACAATAGCAGAGTGGATAAGTTGTTCAATTGCAGCTATCAGCTATCAGTTTCACCACCTTCCGTTTACTGGACCTTCAGGCCACAGCTAAGCTTTGCAACGTAATCCAAAAAAAAGCTATCAATGGCACTTTACACTCGGTGGAATTCAATGTTTCCTGATGAATTCCAAAGCAAACAAGTGTAGGAGAAACCAATATGTATTGATGAATTCCGAAGCAAACAACATCAGCTCAGGTCAACATTAGTGGAATTTAGAATTGCATGAGTGTTCTCAGGATGACTCCAGTGCAGAAAATCTCCATGAGTAAGGAAAGGATAATACAAACAGATAAAGGATGATGTGATGAGGATTTGTGCAGGCGAAAGATATGAACATGCAATACTTGTCACAGAGAGAGAGAGAGAGAGAGAGTTGAGACTCTCAAGTGTAGAAGTTATGCTCATACCGCAATATGGGGGCAAGAGTTTTCCAGCCTTTGCAGGGTGAATGCCGTTTTGGGGCTTCCTCCGACGTTCATTGTGGCCCGCAAGACGTTTACGACAGCTGCGCTTACCATCATCAAATTCAGCCAGTAAATGGAACCTGGATAGTCAAAAGCTTGAACACATTATAGTAGCAACAAAGTACAGAAGCAATTGGACAAGGGAAAGTCATAGAGATTTAGATCAAAGTGGAGATGCCCTATGGAATATTTCTTATAATTGCATTTTTGAATGATTGGCTTAGTTTTACAGTAGAAATTATCTTTTGCAGAATCTCAGTGAAGAGAAAGCTAAAAAATAGTTTTTGTGAGAAACAAGGCCTCCAACTACACAAATGAGTGGCATCTAACCAAATTATGAATTTGAATGTCAGATTTGTCTTTCATTCTTTTAGCTCAAATGCAAGCAATTGACGCTAAATAGTTTGATCAAGCAAGAGAAATCAATTTCAAAGGCGAGAGAAGTCCATTTCATGCTCATGCTGCAAAAAGCAAACTGTTAAAAGAGTTAAAAGGAGACAAGTACAGAGTTATGAATGCACTATTTGATCACTGACAAGAACTAGATCAGGCAAAGGTAAACACAAAAGACCAAAATACTAGCCAGATGTTTGAATGTACAGATGTGGTGCCATGAATGAAAAAGAATGCTAGTGATATAGAAAATCTAGCAAGAAAATGAGGATTGATGAATAAGACCAACCTACTACACTGCTGGCAAAACCTCTGTTCTTTGCCGTTCACTATGACTTTTGAAGTCTTTGAGTGAGCCTCACAGACTTTATGCCTCTTGTGGTAGTCTTTGGAGGAGCTAAGGTCCTTGTTACAGCCATAAACTTGGCAATATGCGTTCTGGAAATTTGCCCCGGCGGGTCGAGCTCTCTTCAGCGGCGTGGACGAGTCGGAGGATGACAACACCGGGAGTCTGGATTTAGGGGTGTCCCTGTTATCGGAAAACCTCCCAAGTTTCAAATCAAAGAGTGACGAGTCCCTACTAGTGGAGTCCATCACAAAGCTGGTGAATTTTGAGGACTCCTCATCGGACAGGAAACTGATTGGAGAGGTCATGATTGAGTTGATGTCTCTTCCTCCTCCAGCTTTGTGGCACCAGACATCCCGGATTGGATCCCTTGGGACTTGCTTGGTCATGTCTTGAAATCCCAATTCACCAAAACCTGGACCGATGCTATGGTTTGCCTGTTGGGCAGAGACAAGCATGCCGTTATTACTGAACCCAGATGGAGTTCTCAACTCCCAACCCAAGAAAGCATTTTTGCTCCTTGCAAGAGCATCAGAGGATGACATTGTCCCATCTGACTGAACCCCCTTACCCCCAGAATTGAAACTCCAGGAATCCATAAGAGAACCGGAGACAGTCAGAGAGAGAGAGAGAGAGAGAGAGAGAGAGAGAGGGGATTGAGAGAGCGATAGAGATGGAGAGAGAACAGACTCGAGATTAGTTGAAATCAATGCAAACTGACCCACAACAGACTCCGCCAAGGAAGACTGTCCATGGCATGCACTAAATAGCCCCTCGAACTCCCTTTTGCCAAGTAACGAAACAGTCAAGTGACTACCCGTGCACAGAAAGTGGCTCCAACAAAAGCGGACAAATTAACCAAAGAATACTTGAGCCTCAAGCAGAACTGGACTGGAAAAGACAAACACTACTCATCGAACTGAAATAAAAAGAGCATCCCATGTCAGAAAGATCGAGCACAGAAGCTCCCAAAAAGCTCAAAGCTGTATCTAATCAAGAAACAGACCCAAGAAAGTGTATCTGCCCAGTCCAAGAACGGTAGATTAATCCAGGAAAAAAAAAAAAAAAGGGAAGAGAGGGAGTTGCTGCTGTTCAAGAAAACAGAACAAGAAAGGTAATTACAGGGATGGCGAGAGAGGAAGGCTATCAAAAGCGGCAAGAAAGGGAGGTCCGTAGGGAGAGAGAAATCAGAGAAAAAGATGAGAACTTTAGCACTGTGGAAGTGAACAGTAGGACTGAGAACGACGGGGAGAGAGGAACATAGGGTTGGGAGACTGAGGAGAGCATATCAGGGAAAAGATATTTGATGTCCCCCAAGCTTCATGGGAAAATCAGTATGGTGGTTGCTATTTCTAGAGAGAGAGAGAGGAGAGAGAGAGAGTAAACAAATCAAGATGATGGAAGTTAAACTTCCTTTTTGCCTTGTTTAGACAAAGTACGGAACTTGATCTCCTCTCCCACACTCGGTCAGATAATATGCAGAAACCCTTTTTTTTTTCCCCTGCCCAAACCTTAACAGTGGTCCCTTTGCAATTTCCTCACTAAAAGACAATCCTAAATGACAGTTACCCCAAATCCTGAACAGCAATTACTTGTTAAGACCATTGATTTGTTCGTTCTCCAATTTAAAAATTGATATCCGACGTCGCACAACAAATCACAGGAGAGACAAAAAACCCAGGCATCTTGTAACGAGTCTAAGAGTCTCAAATTAAAATTTACGGTCTTACTTCTTTTAACAGTTCAATGAAATAATTCACTCACCAAATCGAAAAAAACACATTGAGTTCTCGTTTTGGAGGCGAAGCTGGTGAACAACTTAAGTGAATGCGGTGTGGGGACAAAAATTGCCGTACATTCGCGTAAATAGGAGAATTGAATAGGTATTGCCTTTTTTAAGGAATAGGTGGAAGCAAGCAGTGTGGTTTCGTGTTGGAATGAAGCAAAAAAGAAGGGCAACAGCATAAGCTATCCACTGCCGGGTTTTAGATCCCTTGGGGCTGCAAAAAGAGGGCACTAGGGTGTGGTGTTAAATGATGATTTATGGGAAAAGGTCCATACTATTAGTAGAAAAATCCTTCTTGAAAACCATAAAGAAAGAATATTCCCCTCTTGGGAGCAAGAAAAACATACACAAGGCTCCATGCAAATTAAGGGGAGAGAGAGAGGAATTATAGGGTGAGAGTGATGCACAGGGGATCTCTATGCAGTGTCAATCTCCACTCCAACCTCTCAATTATGTTGGGATCAAGAAGACAGGCCCCACAGTTATCATTAACCTCACTTCTAACTCCACCTAACGGTCCCCATCCTCTGTTGAAATTGAAATCTAACTCCAATTATTTGTGTGTGTCTACATCACAATTCACAACACATGTCAAGTGTTTCTTCCTAGTGGACACTATTGGTTCTACAAGTAAAAGGGCTTTTTCATGATATTTCAACCAAATTGATGGAAGTGGTTAAAAATTATGATTTGGGTCCTCTAATATTTTATAAAGGATTATCGCTACAGTCCTATTAATGGGGCACGACCCACTTAATCACACGCGGTCTCCATGATTATAATATTAACGAATTTGAATGGTTTATATTCATAATGTCGAGTTTAGATAACGTACACCGAAGTATTAGCTGAACATTATTACTGATTGTTCCGTGACTTGACAAGCTACTATATGAAGCTACATATTATGAAACACCGACACTCTCTGGACACTTTGACACGTGTCCAACACTCTCCGTCACACTCGTCGGAAAATCCGATATTTGATCAACTCTCTTGATACTTTCCGACACTCAAGTTTGGAATTGTGACATTCGAGTTTGAAATTCCGACAAATATGGATTAATTTTAAAAGTTTTCAATAAATAAGAGGTTAAAATATAAATATGTAAAAAATAAAAAATAATAAAAATAATAAAAGGGAAAATAAGAAAAATCAAGTTTTCTCATCTATTCCGACTTTCATTTCCCGCAATACACAAGTCATCCCCAAGTTTGTCTTTTTCTCTTATTTTCCACACGTTTTGATATGTGGGTCCACAATGTGGATTGTTTATTTTTCTTCCTCGAATGGAATGATGAATGATATTAACACATGGTGGATTAATGTTTTTAGTGTAAATTCATTTTAGGCTTTATTTATTTATTTATTTATTTGTGAATGTAAATTAATTAATGATAATGTATCATGTATATATAAGAATATATATTTAATATAAAATATGTCTCAACGATGT
Source organism: Eucalyptus guilfoylei (assembly GCA_016097605.1). Lineage (NCBI taxonomy): Eukaryota > Viridiplantae > Streptophyta > Magnoliopsida > Myrtales > Myrtaceae > Eucalyptus > Eucalyptus guilfoylei. The sequence goes on from CM027861.1 coordinate 5,004,603, forward strand.
GTTGAAATTCTTTATTTTTGAAGAAATGATGTGTCGATCTGTCCTGTTGTGTCGCGTGTCGTGCCGAGGGTTTAGACATTTATGCAAGGAGGCCAACTCCATCTATTGAGGGATCAGACATAGACTAAGCCAAATCATGCAATGATTCTTCGTGCCTGCCTGTTCTGCAGATCTAATAAGCTCTTGCCAAATTAGCAGGAGAATGAGACACATCAACCATGGATCACCTAAGGCAGACAAGTCAAAAGGAAAAAATTGCCGAACACAAGATCTTTGACAAAATATTTAATCAGTGCATGCGTGGGGATCACATTTTTTTATTTGGCTGAGAGAGAGAGAAGGAGAGGGAAAGAGACTGCAGAAATGATTATCTCCACTCAATTTATAATGAGAGTGTGAACATGTATCCACTTTTTTTGAGAAAACGTGGGATGGGTGGACAGGGTTCAATTGGAGAAAAAAGAGCACATATCCTTAAAGCAAGTCAAGGATTGGAATCTTCTTTTTATATGATTTTATGCTGCTTTTTTAAGTTTCGATCCCTCTCATCCCATTTTCCTCACCGAGTGAGTATATATGGGTATATATATATTTTTTAAAATTTACTATTTGAAATGGCGAGGAAAATGCAACTTGAAAGTCACAAAAGAACCCAAAAAGGGAGTAATAGAAAAAAGGAATGTCTTACAAAAGTAATACTTAAATAAAAACGATCCTATTTTCTTTTATAGGAAATTTTCCTTTTCTCGATGATTGAGTGGAAGTTTTATTTGAAAATTTTAGAATATATGACTAAGATCATGTTTTTGTCTAGTCATATTTTAAAACGGTGAAATATACTAGACATTGCTCATATGCAAACTTAATCAATACAAATGTAGGTGATATCATGATTAATCAGTCAATTTGAGACATGGCGAGATGAAGCTTCTCTAATTAGGAATTGCAAAAAAGTATATTGCTTGTAATTTTGACTCACAAATAAGACCTTAGCTCAATTTCTCTTAGTCAAATCTATTAGGTGTTTGCAACCTCATGTTAACACAGAGATGAGAGTGATGGCTGGAGAGGACGATGAGGTTTGACCTTGCTATAGGTGGTGACCGAGCGGAGCTTCGAGGATGGCGATGGACGTGATGGCATGGTCCAAACGAGGCGATGGGAGTGTGGTGTGAATGGCTTAAGGATTGGTTGGAGAGAGAAAAGAAGAGGAAGAAAATAGTTGTCTTTTTTTTCTTCTTTCCCCTTTGTATATGGTGTCTCCCGCATTGCAAACTTTCGTGTGGGCCACATTTAAGTATAATTTAATTCTTGATTTCTTATTAAATCCGTTGTCAGTGCAAGAAATGATATATAGAGTTTGATAATAAGCCTATTTTCCAAATTATAACCATCCATATCGATAGTAATGGAAGTGGGATGTTTAACAAAGGGAATACATGGACCACACAATATACACAAACCTAACCAATAAAAATTTGAGAAAAGTCATGAAATATTCAAAATTATACTCACCATGAATTTTGTTGTGACATTAAAAGCCTCAAACTATGCTCACTGCGACTAATTACCCTACACTTTTTCTTGTGATATCAAAATTCCAAAACGTGTACTTATGTGACATTTTTATCTTTCGTTAAGTTCTTTTAGATGATTTTTCAGCTAAAATAACATTGTTTTATTTCACTTAAGCAACGTGAGTGTCATGTCAAGATCATTTGGTGTTTGGTGTCTATGTATGTAGATTTTTAAAGGTTTTCTAAACATAACTTTGACGCAAGATAAATGTATCATGCAGATATACGTTTAAGATTTTTGATGTCATAGAAAAAGGTTTATATAAATGTGTCACAGAATGTATAATATAGGACTTTTTGTGGGTTTTGCCCATTAAAAAATTGATTGGGTAGAGGAAGAAAATATGGCCAAATTAGAAATTACGATGGGCAATAAAAAAGAAGAAAATGTCAAGACAAAATCTTAAAATTCATGGGAATAGAGACTTTGAATGGTCAAATTAAGTCAAGGGAACAAATTAAGTTGGAATTTGATGCTGCACTTTTGCTTTTTCCATGCAATTGCAATCATTACAACCCAAGAGATTCGACATATAAAATAAAAAGTTGACCTTGTGAACAAATGCAATCCATGGACATAATATCTGCTTTGGCTAAAGGGAAGTACATAAATCTTGATTAAAGACAACCATCTGTTCCCACTTTGAAGATTACGTGCTGCACGCCTGCCTGAGATCCAGCTCTCAACTAAGTTTGGTGAAGTAATCAAGATGATTAACATGCGATCTTGTCATCTTTTCCCAGTAAAGTCTTAATTTAGATGTTCTGTACGGTCAAAGGTTCCTATAACTAGAAAAAAGGAACCAAAAAAATAAAATAAAATTGGGGAATCTGAATATGTTGATTTAAAAGCTGTTATGCTTCTTATTGGATTATAGTGCATGTATTACATTCATTCCAGTGAGGACTAGCCAAGAATACAATCACAAACAATAATTCAGAAAATAAGTTCTAATCGTAATGAGATATTAAAATTCAAATTAAATAGAATGGAAAAATCATTAACATGTCCATGCCAAAGAAAACAAACGTTCGACTCTCTTCACTAACTTAGTACTCAATTGAAATATTGAAACAAGGAAATGGAAAAAAGAAAAAAAACATGGATGAGTGGAGCTTTGTTAAAGTAAATGACACTTTATTAAAATAAAGTGAGAAAATTCAGGTGTGGCATCTATTTTTTTGGAATTGGACTTTACAACCGCATGCTCTATTTGTACCCGCATGATCTATTGATGTCGTGACTTTTAGAATAAACAAAGAGATACCAAACAAAATATAGTACATATAAATTTAATTATATGCATTGCATGGGGATCACGGCTGAGGAAGAGTAAAATAGAGAACGAGCCATGTTTTCCTACGAACTTGGTAGGGGCAAACTCCATTTAATCATATTTTTGGTTAGTGACTTACAAGTTACACAACCCGTATTTAATTTCGATTGAGTTTACATGTGAAGGATGTCCATAACTTGTAACCAATCAATTAGAAGTATAGTTGAAAAGAGTTTCCTTTTGGTTAGGATTGGAGGAGAACATTGTCCAATAGAGATATTTATATATTGAAGTGAGAACCGACTTTCATTTGACTTTCTATTATCTCTAAAATTATCCGTTCATCAAAAATTAAAACTACCTATTACTTTCATTTTTATGAAGTAGTGTTGTGAGATTTAGTGGGATCTATTTTAAAAATTTAAATTGTGAAATGAAGACATATATTATTCTATTACTCCATGAAGGCATCGTTTAATATTAAATTATTTTTATACTCCTCCTCACACTTACTTTGATCTTTTTACCTAGTACTAAGCGTCAAAATTTAATTGGGGAGACAAATGGGGTCTGCAAGTATTTGAACTTAAGACCTTTAGCTCTAATACAATGTGAGATTTGGTAAAATCGCTGCCAACAGTTCTAAAAGTTTAAGCTATTAAATGAAGGTATGTTTTAATATTTAATTATTCTATATTCATTTTAGCACGTGTGATATTGGAGGGATGCAAGATTGAGAAGGAAATCCAAATGCGAAAAGAGATATGCTTACCACATGAAAAATTCACCCTAGGATACATGTCATATGACTCGACACTCAATGAAATTCACCAAAAAGATACAAAGTTACAAACAAACCAAGAGTTCAATGATTGAATTCATTAATCAAAACAGTCTTGCCCTCGAGGAAGCCTTAAAAGGGTTTGAATAGATTCGACCTGGAACAACACTTCAAGCATAGCCAAATTTCAAGACTTCTAACCTTCAATTTTCCAAGATAAAGACTAGAAATTAGCCAAGATGTAAATTAGAACATTGACTCTCGACTCAAATGACTTCAGAAACAGAAAACAATGCATCGGCTCAACAAACACATAGAAATACCAAAAGACTCATTGTGGAATAAAATTAAGCAGCATATATTAATTTGACCATAACTTTTTCTAGAAGGCTTTAAGTTGCACGACGCCTGTCACGATTAAAGCTAGACACGTAGGGCTTTCCAACCATACAGATGGGACCTGATTGGAGTACAAAAATCTTCGTAAAAAAGGAGAAGAATTAGATCCTCGCAAAATGCCAGTAGAACTGGACTCAGCCTCAAAGCGATTTTGCATTGATTGTTCGATAAGGTTCAATCTTCCTTAGATGAACCTTTATAAGGGTGTGCACGATCGTTGGTCGATTACTTTAAGAATAGTGGAATTAAAGGTTAAAGCGGAGGGTATAAACTTTGCATGATGAAACCGGTTAAAGAGAAACTACGACGAAAGGCCAATGTTCCTTTTCTTTGGTGATAAAGAATGAGCTATAGATTGGCCACTATTTACCACTCAATAAAGAACATAATACAGGCAAAACACATTTAGAAAGTAAGTAGGGAACTATTATGAGTCCACATGGCAAAAAAAGTATGAAAAATAAAGGGAAAAAGTCACAAAAGAAAAAAAACTCTCAAATTATGCTCATTGTGACACATTTACACTAAATTTTTCTTTTTGTGATACAAAAAATCCCAAACCTATTTACCTTCTGTCAATGAGCACTATTGAAAAATTTGCCTACGTGAACGGCAAAAGGCAAATGGTGTTAAAATGATGCCTACGTGGCTTAAGTAAAATAAGATCGATGTCGTTTTACCTAGAAAATCATCTAATGGAATAGTGGTGGAAAATAAATATGTCACAAGAGTACACGTTTTGGGATTTTGATGCGATAGGAAAAAAATTAGAATAGATATGTCAAAACAAGTATATTTTTGGATTTTGGCGTCACAAAAAAAAATGTTCCAAATTAGATGTGCCATAATAGACATAATTTGGGTTTTTCTTTTTTTAATGGCTTTTTACCGAAAAATGAAAAGGAAATAGAAAAGAAAAGGTATGGATGGTATCATAGGGTATTGACTCGACGGCGTTGTGTTCGCTCTGATAATCATTAGGTGTCAGGTTAAAACGAGCTCATGCCCAAGCCCAAAATAGGCCACAACTCGGGCATGGCCTTGTTTGAAACAGGCTTGTGCTCGGGTCGACATGCACCATTACCGACCTTTAAGTTCAACTCCTTTCACAATATCTTTTTAATATCATTCAGTAGTTAGAGTGGTGCGAGAGTGATATACTACGCATAATTTCTTACGACTCATGCACCAATAGAGTGAATCGTGATTTCTCCTAAATAATGGAATCATAATACTTCTCAATGGATGGGAGGGAGCAATTGAAAGCTCCACCACAACAATCTTTTCTTGGTCGATAGATCGACACCAAATCATGCTCAGCCACCCTCCCAAGTAGAAAGCTGTCTTCTAGCCAACCACCCATGGGGTCGTAGCTTGGTCCCCCTACAACATCGCACCTTCCATTCATTCAAGTGAACCGCCCTTCTTTCTCCACGGTTCTATCTCTTCTCAAAAATAGAAGGAAAAAGGTGAAATTATACCTTCATATAGGGAGTTAATTCAGTTCACACCCCATAATTTAGGTATCTCCCAGATTACTATGTTAATTAATGCCAATGATCTTAAATATGATTAACAACTATTCATTATATGAGAAACAGGAAAAAATTATCGTGCATTATAATTTAGTCTAGGATATGTAGACGGTCTAAATACTGTTGTCAATTCAAATTGGTTACATTTTCTCAAGTTATAATGAATTTCTAATTAGATATTTAGATAGCAAACTTCCAATTAACTACAGTAGTTCATCCGTAGTGACCTAATGAATTGGTTCTACGAGCATCATAAGAGGGCAGCTTATTACATTACATCAAAAACAAAGTCACTTAATCATGTCTTGCCACCTGTGTAGCATATAAATTGTGGATGAACTTTGGTAGCTTCCCTCCTACATCATAGCTCTGAATCACACGCATGCTCAACATTACCCCATATTTCAATGGGGTTTAGGGTTGGGGTTGGTCCACCCAATCTGATGAACACTCAAATGACTCAATTTAGGTTATTTTCTAACCTAAGTTGAAAATCAATTTTCTCAATCTCAGCGTCAAGAGTATAAAAAATGGGTCAACGCTATCCGTCTTCACCGTTGCAACCTATTTCCCGATTTCAATTATTTTGGCTCAGAGGGAAGTGGTTGACTGCTGAGAAATTGTACTGCTGGATTGTGTGGTAGAAAAGAGATCCAAGACTTTTGGATCACTTCAAAAGACTGGTCAACAGGTCACGCTAGGGTATATTTATACTTAAATCATTTCAACGATCATATTACAGGCACTTGATAAAAGGAAAAAAATTAGAATTTTTTTTGTTAACGGTGTTTTCGGATATTTATGAGTAATATATTAAGGAAATCTCTTTTTTCAATGCATCAACTATTCTTGCAAGGCGTGTAGTTGGTGTTTTCAATATTGAGATTTCCCTTATGGAGCATGTTTAACAAGTATTTGGTACGTGTGCACTCATTCTTTGATTATAATGCATTGATTATAAATAATAAAAAAGATATTAGTGTATTAGAAGATATAAAATCTTTTAAATTTGTTGCTATTTACCAAGTGTTTCCAGGAGACTCGTTGACGACTGTAATTATTGCTTCAGATTCAGTAAAGCAGATGGGGGTTGCAATTAAGGAAACTTGTCTCTCGTTTGCGTGTTGGGTCCCTTTGTCACAACGAAATGCCAGAGCAATAAGTAATCTGTAGCATGACAAGATCGAAGCCCCAATGCTCTTAAATATGGTTGGACAACTCAACCCCCACCTGGTTTTAGCAGAAAATTATGAGAAAAGGCACGGATGACGGTGCCATTTAAGTTCTCTCTAATGCGAGAATTATGAGAAGTTGTACTCGCTGTCACACGGAATTAATGTTCTATGCGCCGTTGTTAGAGATGTACATTAATTTCCACGGGTAGCATTTAGGATATGACACGTGTATTCTTAAAATATCGTTTGTATCCGACAAGATTTCTTAGAATTCGTTACACGTCAATGTGCCAGTAGGGTATGCTAAAATTATATACTTAAAAAGCAATTACTCCTTGGGTTGGCAGTTATAAAGGTCAACTGCTCTATAAGGAATAATTGATCTTAGAGGTGTTGTGCGTCCCAGAAGCAATAGACAATACACTCCAATGGAAATTGATATTAGAAAGGGAATGATCACTAAGTTCGAGGCATGTATTGGGCAATGGAGTGGGAAAAGGTGAAGTGACACTTGTTTGTTTAAGAGCACAGGAAGATAAGAGATGAAGTGGCACTGAAAAACTAGCCAATGCGTATGAGGAAGATATGAAGGTGAGGTGATGGTGGGTGCGTTGAGTTTTGAACCATTTGCAAAATAAAGAAACCCCAAGTTGCAGTAACTCTTGCTTTGTAACTGGAAATCCCCCATGTGGGGTTTGATGGGTGAAGAGGGAGCAAAAGATGTGGATGCCACCTGCAATTGAAGCTGTGAGAGAGAGAGAGAGAGAGAGAGAGATTGACACAAACAACCACCCACTACTCCAAGAAAGGGCCCAATGGCAGATCCACTGTCACTACCCTTCTTCTCAATCAATCAAAGCTAAAATTTTAAAAAGCAATAATAAAAAAAAAAAGAGAGAGAAAGGAGAAAAGTGATTCCTCAAGAAAACCCCAGCTCATTTGTCCCTCTCAAGAAAGAGATGTGATGGGGGCACATGAGGGCGTTGATGGGGAGGAGGCAATGAGCCCACGTTGAAGAAGACCCCACTCAATTTAAGTCCCTAGGCCAAATGGGTGATGGTTGCAATTTTGGCCCTTCGTTGTCTAGCAAGGATTTGAGCATGCTTGAGTATTATTATCTTTAACTTGGTGAGTAAGGTGAATGATATGCATGAATTAGATGGAGTCCATGTGCTTTTGAGATGCAACTTAGGCCAAAGAGTACTCAAAAAGAGGATCTAAGTTGACCTTCTTTTATAGTCCTTTCGGTGATATTTTTAGAGTGAAATTATTTCGTCCACCGTTGCTACAAAAAAGAAATTGTCACATGTGATAGATTTGTCCATGAGCATACTCAAACACCAGCCATTTCACATGTTAGTTTCACCACAAACATGGTTAGATCACCACACCACACAGGGGAATTGATTGTTCTCTCTTAGTAATGCTTCATATAGAAAGTTGATTTGAAAGTCATTCAAAGTGCACTGGGCTAATGTGGAGAATTGTGTTTTTAAAATTGCATAGGGAGTTGGATTAGTTGAGGCATGCGAAAATTGACTCACACATCATTAAACCATTGAAAAGAAACACATTCAATTCAATATATGTATGAGTGCACTCAAGATAGGTAATTTAGATATCATCCAACTATGTTATAATGTTCTACTATACAACAACTTGATTCTACACTTGTTCTTATAGCATTGTTAAACAAAAAAAAAAAGAGAGAAGAAAATTCACATTTTAAAATGTTTCTATACTTATATATGATGAAGTATTCCAATGGGGTACAATACACTGGCTAATGTCATGGGAAATCTCAAATGATTGCCTCGAAATATGACTTGACAAAAATGTAGCATATCATGTCCGAAGCAGGCTAGTTGTCCAAATGATCCCACAGCTGTCACATGCAGTGAAGCATTGAATTCGTGGAGAGATGGGGAGGGGGCTTGAAGCTGTGTGGGGAGGGACCCCCATTGGGAAAACAATGTCTTTTTTGTTTGCTTTCGCTGCAAGAACTTTCCATCGAAGCAGTAAAAATTGACTCGGGAACGTCTCCCTCCGATCGCACACACCTAGGAAGAATACAAGTGACACCCGGGTTTGGGTACTTTCTGACTCAGACACATGTAAAGCGTCAAAAGGCAACATCACATCAAAGGGTTTTTGCTCATTTCCATGCACGCCTCTCGCATTTATCAGGCCTCAACTCTAACTAATGTCCAAAAACCTTAACCAATTCATTTCTTCTTTCGGTTTCGGTTTGAATTTTTGGAGATAACGATCGCGTTGTTCGACTCTAGGACGGTAATCGTCTTCGGAAATTCCGGTTCGATTTCGAGCTTTTGAGTCTCTGAGCTGAGCTGATTGAAGCTTCACCAACACATGCCGGATTCACGAGACTTTCTTTCCCGGCTTTCCGGCAGGCGTCGAGCATTGAGTCGCGAAGCGGATCCTGCATCGTGTTTCGAACAACTCGAGCGTCTCGGTGAAGATATTCATTGTGAGCCAAACCTATGGAATCCGATCAAGGCTTGGTCTGCTCCGAAAGTTCCTAGGCAATGTTTTTTTTTTTTTTTTTTGGTTTGGAATGAAGTTGGGTCAGCTCATGGGCCATGTCCAGCCCTCCCATTTGAGCAGCTTGGGCCTGAATCAAAAGCCCAACACTGAGGCGCAAGAGGTAAAAATGGAAATCGCTTTGAATTGAACTAGATCTCAACCGGACGCCACGCGAACGTGCCATTAATTTTGAATGTTCCTAATTTATAATCATTATAAATATCAAAACTTAACCTATATTTATGCCCTCGTTTTTTTTTGGCTTTCTATTATTTAATTTAGGGGTATTAAGAGAAGGCCGAATAAGCGAGGAAAATTACACTTTCAAAGTATGACCTTTTTAAATCGTGGGCAGTGTTAAATATGTGCTTAATTGTATTTATGCCTTTATTTCTCCACTTTCGATTGTTTTATGCAGTCATATTAAGGGAAGGTTTTTTTTTTTTTTTTGACGAGATATTAAGGGAAGGTTAAACAAGTTAGAAAAATGACGTGCTTGACTTATATATATAAACATACATATAATTTTTTTAATAAGTTTGAAAGGTTTTATTCTATTCTTTTTTTTTTATCTTTATTGCCAAAGCTTAATTTATGTAACTACCATCAACACATTAATGAAAAGAGAAATGACATAAATGGTCCTTGAACTTTGGCCTAATGTGTAATGTGGTCCCTAAATTTTTAATTTATTCAATATGATCTTTAGACTTTTGGCACATGTTCAATTTAGTCCCAAAATTATATGAAAATTATAGTTGAGGATATAAATTGAACATGTAATTAAAATTTTAGAGACTAATTGTACATTGAATTACAGTTCAGGGATTATATTGAACAAATTAAAAGTTCATAGAACACATCACAAATTGGATCAAAGATTAGAGATCATTTGTATGATAATCCCTTAACTGAAATAAAAAGCTAAAAAAAAAAAAGACGTGGTAGAATAGCCAAAAAAGACAATAAGTAGTTCTAAATAAGAAAGAGAAGAACTTGAGATCGATGCATTTGAACGACCCATTTCGATGATTCAACTCACGAACGCAAGCAAAGTTGGTTTCTTAACAGCAGACCTGTCGACCCCTCTCCGTCTTTTTCGGTTTAAATTCCCATTTAGGTTAACACGGTCGTGTTCTCTGTTTTCCGACTTTCTTTCCCTTTTCTTTTTTGTTGCTCTTTCATTGATGTTAGCATTGTTTGAGAATCTGTCTGATCGTGCGGATGCGCCTCGCACTTGCAGTGAAGTACGATCTGAATTTGCTCGACCATTTTCCTCTTGTTCTTGTGTGGTCCGAATATGTTCTGGGCTGCTAAATCTGTATCTTTTTCTGTCTCGCTTGTGTGATTGATGATTGAATGCGTATTTTGCCGTTTCTTTTTTCCTTGCTTCGTTGCAGTTATCTCGGGGAATTCATCTTTGCTTCTTGGGAGTTCCGATTTCTTTCCTCTCCTAAAGAATCGCATCTTGTTCTTGTTATTGATCGGGCACAGTCTAGAAAATGAGAGAAAAATTTCCTCATTCCGTTGCATTGGAGTGAAGAATGTGATAGTATCAATGTCTTTTGTGATGCCAAATCCCACGCTTCAAACTCACAATTAGTTCATGATCTCTGGTTAATAGTTCAAATCAAGTAGAAATGGAGGCTAAGGGAAGTGCGAGCTGTTGTAGATGGAGAAGGGGAACCTTATGAATATCCAAGTTCCGTTTAGAAAGTGAGATTAGCACTGAAGGATGATTTTAAACTTTATCGCAATAAGAAATGCAAGTTTTTTTTGGTCTGAAATAGGTCACTCATTCATTCATAAAGCAAGGATTACAAGTAGACGATAGATTGGATTCAGAACATAAAATACTCCAAAGAGGCTGGGGTGGTGCGGATAACCAATTTGGGAAAAGGTTTTTGAGGCGATGAGATCTCGCTACCCAATCAGCGGCTTGGTTGGCTTCTCTTGGGCAATAGGATAACTTCCCGAAGGTTAGACTTTGTAGAATACCTCCGCTTTCATCTAGCAAACTGCTCACAGCCCATGGGACTTCAGCCTGGCCCAATATTGCTTCCACTAGAGTAAGATTGTTGCTCTGCACTTCCCACTTACTTCCCTTGAACTGAACTGCTCCCACGTGACTTTTTATTCGCTGTTTCAGAAAGTGCAAGCCGTGCAGAAGCGCTAGGGCTTCAGCGTGCAGAGGAGACATAGCCTGGATCTCGTCTGCAAATTTGTCGATCGCCATGCCTCACGAGTCACGCACTATCCCAGCCACGGAACTTGTCTTCTCTCCCTTTGCCCAAGAGCAGTCAACGTTGAGCTTGAGGTTGTTGCTGTCCGGTGCTATCTAGCAATTGGGCGAGTTTCGCCTTCTGGTTCTCTGCTGGTCTGTGCTCGGGTTCCATTTGGAGAAAGCTTGAACCTATGCTTGGGCTTGATCTACTATGGAGTTAGCTTTGGGGGGTCGGGATCTGAAGATGTAGTCATTTCGGAGCTTCCAAATTTGCTGAGGGTAAGTTAGTTTTTGCTGCAAAGAAATCTGCAAACCACTTATCCATCTGAGTAACTAAATTAATCTTGTTGTAGAGATTGAGGCGCGGGTCTAGCCATATATGCTGAGTCCTTTTGCAGAGGAAGAAAAGATGTTCTACTGTTTTAGGTTGCTGAAGTATAAGGGGCACAAGGGATCAGGTAATATTCACCTCTTATAGAGATTATCCTTTGTTGGAATTGCATTTTGGCATATACTCCATAGGAAAAACCTTACTTTGGGGGGGACTGGAATATCCCATAATCTGGTCCATAGAGATCTGGCGGCTGATAGGAAGTTGTTGCTTTGTTTGAGTCATGATTGTTGGTCAATGAACAGACCCTATTGTAGCCATTTTTGATTGTATAGGAGCTTGACTTATTCCTCATCTAGATCTTCCTATCTTCCTGTGGGTGAGCGCAAATGGGAGTTGATAATATTTCATTGACTACTTGGTCATCAAAAAGATCACGAAGTTTAGGCTCATTCCATAACTTCTTTCATCGCTCAATAATTCAGTAACATTCACAGGATCATCCTTGTTCGCCGGTCCTCCTATCACTCCCCTTGGAAGACATTTGTCTTGCCGAATGTTGATGCTTTTCCCATCTCCCACAATCCACCTTACCTCCGGTTCTATAGTTTCCCTTTCTATTAGGATATTTCGCTAACCCTAAGATGGCCGTTGCCCTGTTTTTGCCTTCCATAAGTCCCCGTTTGGATAGTAAACTCCTTTTAGAATTTGGCTCCATAGAGTTGATGGTGATTGTGAAAATTTCCAAGCTTGTTTGCCTAACATAGCCTTGTTGAAATTAATTAGGTCTTTAAAGCTGAGACCCCCTTCGTCTTTTCTAGATTTCAAGACCTCCCATTTCTTCCAGTACATACCTCTTTTGGAATCATTTTGTTTCCACCAGAAAGCTGCAATTCTTTGTTCGATGGCTTTACCAACTGAGATAGGGATTTTGAAGATGGACATAACATACTGAGGAAGAGCCTATACAACAGCTTTAATCAATATTTCTTTGCTAGCTTTAGACAATAACTTTTCTTTATAGCCTTCAAGCTTCATGTTCACTATAGCAAGAATCCATGAAAACATCTCCTTTTTTATTTGTCCCCAATCAGATGGAATTCCCAGGTATTTCCTTGTTTTGTCAATAATAGGCACTTGTAACTCTTGTGCCATATTCCTCTTTAAGTTCAAAGGGCATGCCTTGCTAAAAAACACTCTCGATTTGTTTAGATTGATAGCTTGACCAATTGTAAAGCAATACTGGTGCATAACATTTGCCAAATTTTGACATTCTCTGACTATCCCATCCATAAAAATTATAGCGTCATTAGCAAATAACAGATGGGACAATGTGGGACAATACCTGTTCAGTTTTATTCCTTTGATGCTCTCATCTTCTATTGCTTTGTGCATCATCCAGGAAAAAACATTAGCCATCAATATGAAGAGGTACGGGGATAATGGATCTCCTTGTCGTATCCCACGTGTGGGTGTAAAATATCGTGTATGATCTCCATTGACTTTGATACTAAAAGGACACCGTGGAAACACATTGCATCATTAGCTCAGTCCATCTTTTGCTAAACCCCATCTTTAACATACTCATTTTTAAGAAGTCCCACTCAACCCTATTATAAGCCTTTTGCATATCCAATTTAAGGATTGCCTGGAATTTCTTTTTTCTTTCTTTGATCCTCAGTTGATGCAATACCTCCTGAACAATAAAAATGTTATCTTGTATTTGACCTCCTTTAACAAATGCACTTTGTTTAGAAGCTATAACCTTAGCAAGCAATGGTTTCAATCTGTTTGCTAATACTTTGAAGATAATTTTATAGCTGAAGTTACATAGACTGATTGGTCTAAATTGACTAATGCTTTCTGGATTTTTCACTTTTGGAATGAGAGATATGTGAGTCTTGTTGAGTGGAGGGTCAAATTTACCTGTTCAAAGAAGTTCTAAACCAGATTTAGCACATCCAGCTTGATATCTTCCCAGTAACATTGATAAAATTGTCCATTGAGTCCATTCGGGCTAGGAGCTTTTAGGGAGCCTAGCTGGAAAACCACTTCTTTTACTTCTTCCATTGAGATAGGGGCCAAGAGGCTTTCATTCATTTCCGTGGTGACTAGGGTTGGGCATATATCCATAATGGGTTGAAATTCTCTTGGATTCGCCGATTCATATAGAGAACAATAGTAATCCTTTATGTGTTGCTTCAAGATCTTATGGTCCCTATACCAATTGTCTTCATTTAGTTTTAACACTGTAATTCTGTTTCGTAGTCTTCATTGAACCGTAGTAGCATGGAAATATTTTGAGTTTCTGTCACCCCATTGAAGCCAATTAACCCGAGACCTAATACCCCAATACATCTCTTCCTGTCTCCAAAGCCATTCAATATTCTCTTTAATTTCTTAACTTTCCACTTTGCTGGAAGATTCAGAATCACCATTCGTGATCTCAGTTAGTTTCTGCTTGAGACTTCTAATTTGGAGAGAGGCATTAGAAAACTTTCTTTTGCTTTATGAAGCCAATTCTTTCGTGACATTATGTATTTTCTGAGAAAATGTTGTGTAACAGTGTTGGTCGCCTCCCTAACAGCTTTTGATGATGTCCCCACACTCTTTTTCCTCCATCTAAAAGGCTTCGAACTTGAACTCCTTCCTTCTTCTCTCACAAATAGAATGTAAAGACAACAAAAGTGGGCTATGGTCTGAACCTACCGCAAGGAGAGCCAAAACTTTAGCATTTGGGAACGTAATTCTCCAATCCATTGTACATAAGGCTCTGTCCAGCCTCTTCTTCACTAGGGCTTCACATTCTCTGTTGTTGGCAGCTATCCTATGTTAATCAGCTTTCCTCTTCCCAACCTTTTCCCAGCTATATAGAATTTTATTAAAGTCCCCCATACAAAGTCATGGAAGTTGATTATTTGAGTGAATATCATGAACCTTTTGCCATAACAGAATCCTCTCCTGGAAATTTGTCGAAGCGTGCATGAATGTAATTCTCATTAGATATCCACTAGTACGATCCTTACATTCTACATCCTTATACTCTTTTGAACTCGAGTTTATTTTAATTTTCACATTCTCATTCCACATAAGCGCCAAGCCCCCAGCAATTCCTATTGGTTACTCTACAAACATGTTTTGGAACTTAAGTTGTCTTCTCACATTATCCACCATCGTCTCCTTGTTTTTGGTCTCCATCAAAAAGACCAAGTTGGGCTGTTCTAGAGCCATTAAGGCTCTAATCTCTTGGATTGTCAAGGGATTGCCCAGCCCTTGACAGTTCCAACTCAGGATCTTCATAGTGTCTTTGGTGGTTTATTAGGGCTAGCCACCAAAGCCCAATCCTTCCCCTCTTTTACCAACTGCACAAGGGTCTCTAATAACTCCATCTCATCAACGAAAGAAGAGCTAGAAACTTCTACTCTTTTATGTTTTTTTTGTTTTTGGGTACTTCATCACTTTCTTACTAGCATCTCCTATATCCTTCGATCCTTCACCATTAGGGCCTTCTAGATACATTATATGTTTTCCACTCCCTTCTTTAGCTGCTGAAATTTTCTCCCTTCCATCTCTTCCCTCCTTTGAAGAAGGGTTGTCTACTCGTTTTTTGTTCCGAGTTGGGTTGGCATTTGTCTCAGCTTCTACCCATGTAACGATTTCCATGTTGACTAGCGCTAAGGGAGTTTTAGGTATATACTCTTCCTCTTCATGATTTGGATCAACCTTACCATAAAATTCTTCCCAATGCGTGCTATGATCTCTCACTTCCGCTTTAAGCTAAAGGCCATATTTCCCTACCTTATTTGCTGCCCAATTTGTTTGTTCATATGGTATTTCCTCGCAATACGAGGCATAGTGACCAATTCTGTCACATGAATAATAGAAATGAGGGAGGCGTTCATATTTAAATTCCACCCATAGATTCTTGTTCCCAATCTTGACTAATGCCCCAGTTTTTAGAGGAGCTGAAAGCTCCAGCTCCACTTTGACTTTACCTGTTTTATAGGGGCCGTTACCTCTGGATTCTAGTTGTATTTCCTTAACTACACCCACTTTGCTAGCAACATCAGAGTAGACCTCTTCTATAATCCATCCCGGAGGTAAACTAACAATATGAACCCATAAATCATATCTAGAAAAATTATAGCAGTGTTCCGGAACATCTGGCTCACATTGCTTTAGCACTAACAAGTTGCTAGCAAAGGACCATGGCCCTGATTTCAGCACTCTCTCATTTTCCTCTTCGGATTCGAATACAAATGAGAAAAACCTCAGTTCTTTCTGGGAACACTCCATAGCTTATGATTTCCATGCCTTCTTCATAGTGTTGCAAAATGCTTGAAAATTCACGTTGGGTTTTGAATATAACTTACCGAAAAGAGTGTGACTGCATTCTAATCATTTGTTAGGGGGGATTTCCTATTGCACTTCGATCACATCATTTGCTGACCATAGGTGGCCTAAACTCTTACACAGGGTAGCAAGACAGTGTTGGTTCTCCTCCTCGTGCTCCATTCAAGCAACAAATACAGAGGCTCTTATTGAGAATGATGATGGCTGCCGTAAGCTTCAACTGGGGTTGAGGGTTTTCTTCGGAACTGCTTTGTATTGGCTTTGTAGCTTTGGGAAGGCGGCGATTGAAGGGAGCTCTAGTATTTTGTGGGCTAGGGAAGGTTGGGTTGGGATTCTTTTTATAGATTATCTAATGCTACTTCACGAACGAGCTTCGTTTGGAAAAGAGGATACATGCTCTGAGGGAATTTAGGGTTTGGGTGCTTAGCACCCATTGACAAGAGGCGAGAAAACGCTACATTCGTGGGAAGCGATGGGTAGGAGGCTTCGATTGTGAGTGGGTATTTAAGGTTTGGAATTGAAAACTCCCATGGATGCGGGAGAAGGAATCTCTACCAGCGAGAGAGGGAAGCTTTACCTGCGAGAGAGTAAAAATCGGTTGACATAGGACTAAGAAATGCAAGTTCAATTGTATAATTTTTTTGTTTCATTATTGCTTACTCACAAGACTTTGCTTTATTGTTTCAGTCACCGATGCATAGTGCACGCACTTGCACACGCCTCTCGCATGCATTGATCACTCAGTTCACTCCCTCTTACCTTTAGTCAGTTGTTTTAGACTTGCTCAAAATGGCAGCTTAGATCCTAATGTTGGTGCCTACGGTAGTCTCAACCTGCCCGAGAGTTCTCGGCATTTGCAGCCACGAGCTGGTGAGCTTGATATGGTGGTTAACTAGGTAGAAATCTGAGAGAAGCTAATTAGGTATTTGAGAGAATACTAGATAGATGTATGTTATGATAGTCCTAGAGATATTCGTAGAGAGAGAAGAAGTGTCAATTGTAAAATAACAAGTCGACGTCACTATCCAAGGTTCTGGGGAGTGTTACTATCACTTAAGGTTATTTATATAATTTGCTCTTCTCAATCAATTGGTTTATCTTTTTTGGAAACATTGATATGATTGAGGTCATCCTTCTAATTTGTTTTACTATGTGGATGTCTTGAAATAATCCGTTATTGATAAGTTAAAAGCTTTAACATATCTGGTAACGATGTAGAGTGGTCAATTATAAATTATATCTCTTGCGAACTTTCATTATCTGGTGCACTATAGAAAGTTGGTGCGAAAGAGTTCTAATATATGGAGCTTGAGTAAGTGTGATGCATTTTACCCCCTGCTTTATACATAGAAATCCAATGATGACACCACGACAAAGAAACAAAAGAAAATCCCACCTGTAAAACTGGTCCTTTTGCAATCAATGAAAATTAAAACATGGATCCTTTTAAGATTACTTGTAGGGTCATTTATAACCCCTTTGTTCTGCTTCGGTTTTAAGCTTGGGGTAGTTATATGTGGGTAACTTGCGGGAACATAGCTAACAAGAAATTGAAATATTTGGGCCTAAAATGGGTTATTTTGACACATCTATTGCTAAATTTTTTATTGATACATGATGTCATTTTGAGACGTTTATTCCTCTAAATATAGGTGTTAGTTTTGGTATGAGAATCTGAAACAATATATTTAAATGGGGAAATGACACTAATAATCCTTTAACTTTGGTTCAAAGTGTAATGCCATTTAATTTATTAAATAGGGTTATTGAACTTTAATTTAATGTATAATGTCGTCCATAAGCTTTTAAATATTTTCATTTAGGGTCTGTTTGTTTCGCGGAAAATAGGCCATTTCCGAAAAATATTTTCCTAGAAGTCATTTTCCAGGAAAAGGATAATATTTTCTAATGTTCGGCTAAAACCTAAAATTGTTTCGGAAATATTTTCCGGTGTTCGGTAAGGAACATATTTTCTAAGACTTCATCACTTAGGCATGCATCACTTATTGACTTATAAATCCATCAAATATGAACTTGCCTTTAAAGCTAGGTAAACTTGCTTCACATTTTTGTTCTCTCATTATTGCCAAACGCTCATATACTCTAAAAAATGTTCGTATGGATTTTAAACTTCTCTTGAAAATCTACAATCTTGAACTAAAGAGAAAGGAAGCAAAGCATGTACATCCCTCATGAGAATCTTCCAGTTGAGTGGCATGTTCTCCTCCTGTGTCTTTTGTGTTATAATAAACAAAAGAAAAAAGAAGCAAAGCATGTAGAGCTATTTGCTTGAGCAATGTACAACTGTAGGATAGAGTAAATACAGAAAAGGATAAGCAAGAGTGCATGGGCTTTAAGTTGAATGCAAAGTCCACAGTAAGATCACTGGTCATAGAAATGCCAATACAAAACAACCTTACATCAAATTTCATCTCATGAAGCATTGACAATAACAACATAGAAAGACTGCCGGCTGTACGGGGTTCCTGGGTCACCAAAAAAAAATAATAATAATAATAACATAGAAAGAAAGAACACATGAGTCTTTTGGCGGTAAAGCTCAATACAATATATCATTGATGATGATCTCCTTTGCTTAGAAATTTATCAATCCATATTTTGCGAAGAGTAGCATTCTTCACCATGAATGCTTTTCCAATTTTTTTCATTTACAATTAGATGGTCAAAAACTGATCCAAGGGTAATTTCATCGTATCCATCCACTTTCATCACCTCATTGTAGAGTTGAGAGTAATAGACTTGAGAGTGATCGACATCGCTTTGACCCAATGACTTAATCACCCAGGCCATCTCTCCAAGTTGTGTTGAAAGTGCAACATACTTGTCATCATTGTCGATTTTTTTTTTTTGCCTTTTATGAGACCTCTTTTCTGAATGCATAGTAGAGGAAGATGTTTTTGAGCCCTTCATCGACTCATCGAAGTCATCGCCTAAGTCAACAGGTGAGGAATCAACTTCCGTTGTATCGATATCCCCAAACTGCTTAGCAAAGCTTCCGGTGGCCATATCTCTCCCAACCACCACAGCCATCTCATCATACATGTCAATCATATTATTCATATACTTTTTATGAGAAGGATGGACCTGTAAATGCACAATATTCATTCAATTATTAGTTCCACAGCTAGATATGAAAAGAAGCTATTAAGCAGACAACACTTAGGCTTCAAGCTATGATAGAAACACATTTAAAGCCCTTCGTTTGTTTGTTCTTTTAGTCCTTTTCCCTTCATAATTACGCCTGAATAGAAATTGCATTGTCGATCCATCTTTGCAAGAGATGCGAGATCAATAAGATTTGAAGCATGAGGTTCCGAAAACGCCTATCAATGTTAGAATTAACAACTCATTTGCGACAATGTTCTGAAGTGGAGTCATCAACGTGCTTTCTATACTAGCATAGATTGAGATCAAAACAAACCGGAAAGCATAAGAGTCTTTGGCAACACATTATTCCAATTCATTTCTTGATCATTGAGGCAAAATGCTATTACTACTCGACCTTCTCTAGTTTCTTTACTACTCATTTCTTCAAATGAGGCTCGAGAAGTAATGTCTTAAAGCATATTCAATATCACAATTTCAGGCAATCCCAGAAACAATCTTAGGCAATTAGCACATTGTAACGTGCCTAGAGTCCAACCAGGCTCAGTACTAAATCAATAAGCTTTGGACATTCTTACATGGTGCCTTCTTAGGCTCTCCCCACCTAAATTGCAGAAGATAAAGAAAAAAGAAGCAAACTTTACCAACCCTAGTCGCATTCCAGAGATACCCAACAATCGAAATCGAAATCGCAGCAGCAAAAGACATTGAGAAAATTTCCAGACATATAAGTTGCTAGTCTGAAAGTCAATATTAAATTATGCATTGCACTTGTAACAAAAACATAAACAACACCAACACGATAACCTATGGCTTCAATGAAACAAGGGTGACTAACAAGTTAATAATCTGCTTTTTTTTCTTCAGTCCAGCATGTTAGCAAACACATTAAAGTTTAAAAATCTTGGCTGAGAGGTTAGGAAGTTATCCTTATATGTTGAGTAAGTATATGAAGACACATAAAACTGCTTACGTGAAACATTGGCTAAAAGAATGTATTGAGCAAGTGATGAGAAAAATTACCAATATATATTGATCAAATTCATTTTTCCCAGCTATGACCATCTTCAACTTGTCATCCCAACTGAATCCACTCTTGCCACGCATAGTTCGAATGGTCTTCCAATTGCTTTTAACTATCTTCAAATGGTTCTCAACATGGTCGAGCTCACAACAAACACCAAACTTCTCATTTATTGTATTGACAACTCGAGTAATTGAAGAGGGTTTGAATGTACTCGAAGGCTTGTTTCCTCTACTAGCTTCATCGGCAAGAATTTCAAGTAAAACACGTTCCATAGGCTTTGACCATCTAAATTGCTTGACCTTCTCATCATTTGCCTTACTTTTACCCATCATGATAACTATGTAACAACTTTAAATAGTAGATTAAGAAAAAATATGATGAAAACGGACACATAGTAAATATTTAAAGATGATTATCATCAAAGAAATGAAAACCACATGTTCAAAATAAAGCACTCAAAAGAAATAAAAGCAAAACTATTGGCTTCTTCTAATATTATGATAACTAATCCACATTACATGTGCAATCCTATCTCTCTTTGATTGTCAAATCCTATTTTCCTCCTTTTCCTCCCTTTGAGAAAGTTGGATTCTTGGATTTTCTCTTTGAGATTCCATTTGTCTATTAATCTCTTCCATGATAGTGTCATTGGGATTAACTCCCATAATAAAATTGTGAATGATACAACAAGCTAAGACAACATCGACTTGTGTTCTAAATGACCAAAAAGGTTCTAAATCCAATACTTGAAAACGCTTCTTTAGAACTCCATATGTTCTTTCAATAGTTGTTCTTTGAGATGAATGCCGCAAATTGAATAGTTCCTTCTTGTTTCAGGAGGGCGATCATTGAACTGCTTCAAATGGTATCTAACACCATGATAGGGAGAGATGATGCCATTTTGGATTATATAACCAGCATCGGCAAAATAATATTTTCCTACAAGTTATAAATAAGTTTATTACCAAGTTACTAATCTCAATTCAAATAATGCGTGTAAATTCCATTTTCTTATCTCTAGGAATGTTCAATCCATTCGGCTTTGAAAGTGCATCAGACAAAATACGTGAATCATGAGCTGTGCCCTCCCAACCAGCTAATAATACATAAGAAAATCTCAAGTCAAATGTAACAATAGCTAATATATTTTGTATTGTTCCATCCTTCCGACCACGAAATCTTCCTTGAATTTCAAGAGGAACCGATGCACGTACATGAGTTCCATCTATTGCTCCAACACACTCCTAAAACAATCAATATAGTTACCAACCAAATACTAATGAAACTTCTCAAGCAATTTATAGACTTGTTTTTTCAAATTCCATACCTTAAAATATGGATAAAACCTTCAACTGTTACTTATCTCAGGAGGAGTGGAATTGTTTGGTTCTTTCACCACATGTTTGCATAATTTCAAAATTGCTTGCAAGACGATTTTGAAATATCTATGGACGGTGTCTATTAATCTATGAAATATTCCCCCAATGACTCTAAACCTCACATTATGTCCAATGATAAGACAAAATACCATAACTTGCTCCCTAATAGAAACATTTACAGTAGAACGCAACAAGTTACTTGCACCAAGTACCTTACAAAGGTCTAAAAAAGCATTCGGCATCATCTGTATTTGATCTATACAATGGGTATCACCACTATATAACACACAATTCATATATAACTCTCTCTCATAATCTCAACTCACATGAGGGTCTCTTCGTATGTGATTCTCCGAATGATCATAATCATCCATAACTAATATGATAAGTGTCATAATCGCTGCAGCTGCACCCATTACCACCACTCAAATTTTGTTATCCACCTATATTGGAACACATTAATCATGAAACACAAAATGCATGTGAAATACAAGAAGGGTAATACTAGAAGAGCCAGAAAAATAGGGGACATTAGATGATAACATGCTCAACTATTTTCATCTAAATGATATTTAACGGGATTAAGAGGTCAACCCATATACATGACAACTTGTTTAACCAACCGTCTATAAACATGGTAGAAGGGGTTAAGAGGGTAAACCAGTATATAATACACATATTTCTCATGAAAGAACAAGACAAAATGAATAATTACGATCAAATGAATGAGACCAAATGAATCATTCGCTAGGCTTGTCTACTATGAAGGAGTTAGCTCTTAATCTAGAAAACTTAGGGTTATATTGTAAGGATGTATTACCTCACTTTGTCTGTGTCGATGTGGATGTCTAGCTTAATCCATTTTCCTTTGTAGGTCACATAATAGGACTTGCAAGACACATTTCAGCCTCCATTTTAGAGTTGCATTCAACAAGTGAAAGCAAGCTGCTTAATGTGCGCCTACAACAAAGTCAATGGGGTGCCTACATATGCTATGCAAGATCTCTTGCAAAAAGTTATAGTTGATTGTGGCTTTAAAGGGTAAGATCATTCAGCTCTTTCAGGTCAATTACTGATGCTCTGAGCTTATTATGTAAACCCTTTGCTGGTATTAAGTTCAGATACATCACCTCAGACTGTGATGCGGTCACCACTATTTTTAGTACCAACATTTTGTGAAGATGCGCGAAGACGCTGTTGCTAATGCTCTCAAAACAGGTCATTTATCTATTTATTTTATTTTATCTTCTGTTCGGTTCTGCTTCCCTTCATTACATATCCATATAGTTTTGTATGCTTGCATTACCTCCCTCGATTATTAATAAATTATTTCTAAGCACCATCATGTCATCACAATACTCAAACCTCAATTAACCCTGGATTTAGCTCTAAATGTCTTTGAATACAATATGGATGTCCTATTACGCATGATTCTAATAATGAATTCCCACTCTATATGAACTACAGCTAATGACAAGAGAACTTAGGCATTCTGATTGCAGAACTTGATATGGACAAAGATTGATGAGAATTTAGATATGTACATATACGAATGATATAGACAAAGTGCTTCTTACAACAAAGTAGCAGCAGGTTGTTACAATATATTCTCTAATTACCAAATGACCAATTCTAGAGTATTCAACGCGGACTTGACATTCAAACTACAAACAACAAAATACTAGAACTAGTTACCCACCGACTGAGCACCGGCATTTGTCAGTTTTGTATAAGGTTTTCATCAAAGCACCACTTAATTGTATTACCTAACTCTAACAATGTCAATGACATCATATGCAATTCATCTTCCGTAGAGAAAGCCCAAAGGAACTCTCTTTTTTACAATGCCACAGTATGCATTGCGTTGATGCAAGCAATATGCATGGACAAACATGCTCGAAATTAAGTTAAAACCACATTTCAACCATTGAACCATCATTCAAACCGAGACATTTAAGCTGGAGAAGCATCACAAAAAACCAATGGCACCATATTCAAAACCAAAAAAAAAAATATCACCATCCGATACTTGTTCAAAGCAAAAACCTTATGCTCGAAAATCGCTTCCAAAACTCAAGTACATAACGAGATCAACTAATTACAGTGATTACTTCAAAAAATTGTGTCTCCGTGGGACAAAATAGAGGCCACAACCTCTCAGAAATTGCATCTTTGCCAGCAGGTGCTGCGAGGGGGGCGAGGAGGCGGTGGCGATGGCGATGGAGATTGAGTAACCTGGACGAGGGGGCGCTCACTCGTTACTGGTCGTCGACGTTGAAGGAGGAGGAAGACGAGATGAGAAACCCTAGTCCTTCATTCGAGGGCGATTGGCCGGATGCTCGATCGCTATTGGTTGTCAGTGTCGAAGGAGGAGGAGGAGGATGAGATCAAAAACCCTTGTCCTTTGTCCGAGGGCGATCGACCACTACTGATCGTCGACGTCAAGAAGGAGGACGAGATCAGAAATGCTAGGCTTCATGAGGGCAAAGATTGAGCACAGCTAGACAAGGGGGACGCTCCACTGTTGTTGATCGTCGGTGTCGAAGGAGGAGGAAGATGAGATCATAAACCCTCATCCTTCATCCGAGGGCAATCAGCCAGACACTCAGCCACTGCTAATCATCAGTGTCGAAGGAGGAGGAGGACGAGATTAGAAACCCTCATCCTTCATTTGAGGGCGCTCGACTGCTACTAATCGTCAGCGTTGAAGAAGAAGGAGGATGAGATCGGAAACCTTGGGCTTCGTGAGGGCGGAGATCCAGCACCGCCGGATGAGGGGATACTCTGCTGCTGCTGATCATCAGTGTCGAAGGAGGAGAGGAGGATGAGATCAGAAACCCTAGGTTTCATGAGAAAGAGGGCAGAAATGGTAGCTTTTGGAGTAAATGAGTAAGGTAAGGAGGGCAATAGAAGATTGCGCAAGAGCGTATAAAGATGGGGAAAATCATTTCCCTTTTTCAAAAGAGGAAATCATTTTCCACAATCTTATAAGGAGATTTTCCATTGACCTGAAAATGTTTTCTTTGACCATTTATTTTCTGCCATCCGAACATCGGAAATTCCGGAAAACATTTTCTCAGAAGTTTTTTTTCGCAAAAGGACTACATTGACTATTAACTAATGGTTCGGGGAGCACATTGAAAATTAAAATTTTAGGAACGATAGTGTACATTGGGCCAAATCTCAAGGACCACATTACATAAATTGAAAGTTCATGGGCCACATTACATAATGGATCAAAGTTCATGAACCTTTACGCTATTATTCCTATCTAAATTTAAATTTACACTTTGACCGTTCCACATTTGGCTTCCGACACCCCTTCATAATAATCTGCTAAAGTGGTGGGTAATGTTAAAGATGTGCTTAACTATATTAAAGCCCTTATTCATTGACTTTCTATCGTTTAATGCAAGAATATTAAGGAAGGTACGTAGGACCTTTTGAAATTCTAGAAAGAATAAGGAGTTTGGCTTATCAGTTGGCACTTTTGCCTAGACTTGTTCAAGTACATGACGTATTTCATATCTTAATGTTAAGAAAATACGAACCTGTCCAGCACACATGCTAAACTTGAAGAGATCGAAGTGGATGATAGAGTGTCATATTCCAAGGAGCCGATGTGGATTGTGGATAAGAAAGAGTAAGTGCTGCGGAAAAAGGTTATTCCCTTTGTTAAGGTTATTTGGCAACATCATGGAACGGAATGAGTAACTTGAGAAAGTGAGGCTTTAGTACCCGCATTTATTCGAGGAATTAGGTACGTATTTACATTTTGAGGACGAAATTTATTTTAGATTGGAAGAGTTGTGACATCCTTAATTCGAACTTCTATCTCAGGCGCGAAGAATGGACTAAGGATCGGTGCGCTGATAGTGGGACTAGACCATGATCGATCCAAGAATCGCTCATGAGTCAACTAGTTGATTGGGAAAGATGATTAAGGATCGAGAATAAGCTCAACCAAGGCACTTGACCATGGAAAGATAGCTCGACCATAAAGATCAAAGTGGGATGATCACGCGATGTCACAAATTGATTAATAGACAGGTATAGATCAATTCAACTCGAGTATGTACTAGTCGCTGAGTGATTTCATACAGTTACTATACTGAACGTGAACAACCCTAAATCAATTCCGTGGGACTGTGTACCATGGTAAGTCGATTGATCCCACACGATTACAGGACAACAAAGGGTCATCCATAGATCGACTAGGCTCAAACATGAATTGGTTTTGAACCAATCATGGGTCACGCATGGGACCTTGGACAGGCGTTGAACCCTACTTGAGTTTGGCCACACGAGCTATGCCCCAAAGCTGTCCAATTTGTGTAGGCCACATTAAGGCCACTTTTGATCGAAATTTAGCCACAAACCTCGATCCGATTACGGGTGTTGATTGTGGATAAAAATGAGATATTCCTGTCAAGTTAAGGTGACACTTAGTTAGTCCTCATAATTGCCTTTAGTTCCATTGACTTTGGTCAATTCAAGAGAAGGTGACTCATCATTCAAGTGTCAAATTAGGAGATTAGTTCTTGAAGCTATCATTTCTTTTGGACAATAGCACATTAAGGCTTAGATGACTCACATGGCAAACTTGAAGAACAAGCTTGGCTTCTTAATGGATAAGAGGTAAGAATCATCATTTGAAGTGTGAGTCACATACTTATGTGTCCAATTTAGAGATTTAGGCCATCATTACCCAAGAAATAAGACTTGCCCATAAAGTTTCCTATAGAAAGGCTTCTTGATATCAAGACAAGAGAGCTCAATTATTCGTGGCTTTGAAGCACAAGGAGGAGGCGCTGCTTTAAGGTGAAAGAACTTAGGAAATAAGTTGTCTTGCCTAGAACAAGTTTCATCATTAGTCTTTGGAAGCTAGTCCATTAAGGCCATAGATGAGTCAAGAGTTTATGTGTCCACTTATGGGGCATAGGTAATGATTTGCTCTAAAGTGAGACTTGCCAATCAAGTTTATTCCTCTAGAAAGCTTTTGTAAGGTAAAACAAGGAAGAGACCAATAATTGGTGGTCTTTCATGAAGGGGCGCCACATCTAAGAAGAGAAAGGGAAGAGCTACTTGAGGACCAAGTTTAGCATTTGGAAGTTAGCCAATTAATGCCAATGAGCTTATGTGTCCCTTAGACTTAGGCCATGATTAACTTATCTTGAGACTTGGAGGATAAATAATGCCTAAAGATAAGTTCTTGTAGTGACACTTGGATAAGGAAGGATCTTGCCAGACCATTAGGCAAGCCACCTCATTTCCTTAGACTAGTCACATTTTCAATTAGGGTTATCTTTAGAAATTATTACTTAAAAGACAATAATTGAGGTCTTGCAAGAACATAAGAGGCGTCACTTCAAAAGAGGAGAAGGGGAAAGCTTTGGCTATAAATAGGGAGAACAACCCCTCATTTCTAAGGTTTGCCACAACCCCCACTTCTCTCCCTCTCTTTTTCACTTGCCCTCACTCTCTCAAACCCTCTCCACCCACTGTTCTCGCCATCGTGAGCCACTGCCCGCCTGCCTTCGCCACCGCTGTGGACCCTCGTTCCAGTCGACTAGTAAGTAGATCTCTTAATCGTTGGATATGGCGTTCCGTTGTGTAGTCCCGACATGGGTTCTATTCTTGTCGTGCTTGTAGGAATTTGCTATTACTTGCTTCTTATTGTGTGAACTCACGTAGGTTACTCATGTACTAATTTTGTATGGTTTGTTCATGTTGTTGACTGGATATGAGGTTCGGAAATGCGTCGGGTTCGTGTCACGTGCTTGTTGTGCTTGCGAGGAGATGTTATTGTTTATTTATACGATTTGCTCATATATTAATTTCTACGCTTGAAAGCATGCCCTGAGTTTTGGAAAGAGGCCTCGTTGGTCTTGAACATGCACGGAATGCACGACGAACCCAGTCTCTCTTGGTTCGACGTTATTTAGGCCTAACGTTTTGGAATCAAATTTGGCCTAGGTTGGTGCGCAAATTTATCGAACCAAGCCATGGTTCTTGCCCCGTGCTTGGCATATTTTAATAATACGGTTCTGATAAGTCATGATGCTCACTTTGCATCGTACACCTTTGAGGCTTCTTACATCAGCTTAAGCTAAAGATAAGAATCGATTTGTGTGCTTGCTTGTACGTATGATAACACGAGGAACTAAGCCGTCACGGATGAATTTTGAGATGAGGCTTGATGGATTTAGGATGCCGTTCACGAATGGAATTCGAAACGAAGCCTGATGTATTTCAGATGTTGTTCGTGATAGGTTTCAGGACGATGCCATGCCTGATGGAGCGGGACGATACTTGGTCAATTACAAAAGAACCAATGGATTTCGGTTATGTGACATAATAATTGGAAGTTGTGCGATGTATTATTAATGCTCCCGTGCATAAATTATGGAATATCATGTGGCTCTTAATCACGTTTGCATTTTAGGCACTTAAGAGTCACGTGCATGTTTTTTTTTTGGTCGGTCACGTGCATATTTTGAATGCTATTATTTGGCACGTGTATATTTTATATGCTATTGTTTGGGCCTTGAGATCCACATGCATATTTTATATACTATTATTTAGGCATTGAGACTCACATGTATATTTTATATGCTATTATTTGAGTCTTGAGAGTCACGTGCATATTTTAGATGCTATTGTTTGGCACATGTATATTTTATATGCTATTGTTTGGGCCTTGAGATTCATGTGCATATTTTATACATTATTATTTAGGCATTGAGATTTACGTGCATATTTTATATGCTATTATTTGATCTTGGTCATGCTTGTTTTATAAGTAGTCAAAGATTCTCGTCTGTTTTAACCAAGGTGAAGTAGGTGTTTTAACTATTGATCTGCCATCAACATTTTTAGTGTCAAGAATTGCATGTTTCCGATACGAAGCATACTCCTAAACGAGGATTAAGGGATTTATTTAATGAGCTTCGATTCACTGCTGTTGTTTTTCCTTTTTTTTCAGGCTAGTAGGTATGGATACCCCACCTGTTCGCTTTGGTGTGCCCGTCGACTTGAAAGTGAATGTGTTGGAGTGAAAAGGTTCATGGTTCTCACGGTTGTCTTCTCCTTTTTCTCGATGTTCTTTGCCTTATCTTTTTGTAGCTCATTCATTGATGTTCGCATTAGTTGAGAATTTGTCTGATCGTGCTAATGCATCTCGCACTTGCAATGAAGTACAAGCCGAATTTGCTCAACCATTTTCCTCTTGTTCTTAGGTGGTCCTTTTTCCTTCCCCGAATCCATACTTGCTGGCTTATATATGTAATTTTGCTTCTCTCGCTTGTGTGATTGACGATCTAAATGCGCATTTTGCTGTTTACTTTCCTTGCTTCGTTGCGGTTATCTCCATCAAAGGTGAGTTATCTTTAGTTTTTGGGAGTTTTGATATCTTTTTGTTGAAAAATCGTATCTTGTTTTTAAATTGATCAGACCGAGCTTGGAAAATGAGAGTAAAATTTTCTCATGTCGTTGCATCAGAGCGAAGAATGTGATAGTATTAAAGTTTTTAGTAATTTCAAATCCCACGCTTTAAACTCACAATTAGTTCATGATCTCTGGCTAATAGTTCAAATCAAGTAGAAATGGAGGTTAAGGGAAGCGTAAGTTATCGTTGGTGGAGATGAGCACCGAAGGAGGATTTCAAACTTCATCGCAACAAGAAATGCAAATATGATTGTACAATTTTTTATTGTTGCTGACTCGCAAGACCTTACTTCATCGTTTTAGTCACCATTTCACAATGCACTCACTTGCACAAACGCCTCTCGCATGCATTGATCACTCTCACTCCCTCTTACCCTCTGTTTGTCATTTCACTTGCTCAAAATGGCAGCTCGATCCTAATGTCGGTGCCTATGGTAGTCTCAACTTGCTTGAGAGTTCTAGACAATTGCAGCTACAAGCTGGTAAGACCGGTACGGTGGTAAACTAGGTAGAGATATGGGGGAAGCTAATTATGTGTATGAGAGGATACTAGAGAGATGTATGTCATGATACTCCTAGAGATATCTGTGGAGAGATAAGAAGAGAAGTTAATTGCATAGTAACAACTCCATGTGACTATCCACGATTATGGGAAGTGTCGATATCACTTAAAGGTATTTGTATATTTAACTTTTCTCATTCAAGTGATTTATCGTTTTTGGAAATGTTGGTATAATCAAGGTTGTCCTTATCTTTTTTTGACTATGTGGATATCCTAAGATAATATGTCATTGACAAAATAGAAGCATTACCTTATCTAGTAGTGATGCCAAGTAGTCATTTATAAATTACATCTCATGTGAACTTTTATTATCTAGTGCACTATAGAAAGTTGCTACAAAAGAGTTTAATAGAGCTTGAGTAAGTGTGACGCATTTTACCCACTGCTTTGTGTATCGACATACTTAAAATTAGAATAACATTTTGTTGTGTGGATCTGAGGCTTCTTGAAATCCAACTGCGACACTATGACAAAGAAACAAAAGAAAAACCCATTTGTAGTTCTTTTTGCAATTGATGAAAATTAAAGCAAGGATCCTTTGAAGATTCCCTGTAGGGTCATTTAGGGTCTATTTATTATCGTTTTCATTTCTCAAAATTCCTGTTCTTTTATTCTCCGGTACTGAAAAAGAATAGAAATCCGTTTGATAATGTCAAATAATTTTTCTATTCCTCGAAATAGAAAAATGGTTAGAAAATAGATTTGGAACATAAATAAAAGTAAAATAAAAGTTGCTTTTTGTTCCCGAGAACAATTTTTAGAATATGTCATTTTCTATTTTTTCTTTCTTCTTCTTTCTCTTCTAACCGGTCGCTAGAGCCTCTCGTGGCCAGTGACCTTGTCGGCTCTCGTCTGTGGCTAGTCACCAGCCATCGCCGAGACTCGGCAACCAACTAAAGGAGGAAGAAGAAGAGAGAAAAAAAAAAGAATAAGAAGAAAAATCTCAGAAAATCATTAAAAAATTAAAAGAAATTTTACATCACCAAAAAAATTTAAGTTTAGGGCACTGATTCTTGGGTAACTTGCAGGAACATAACAAAGAAGAAATTGGTATATTTTGGCCTAAAATGGAGAAATTAGAGAAAAGAAGCGGCAGTGGCAACGAGAACATTCCTTGCTAGTCTCCAGATATTGTATAGAAATATTATGCAAGCTTCCTATTGACTCAGTCCTACTTTGTTGATGTGTCTGCAAGATCTGGCATTACCTTACCAAATCTCCCACAAATATTGCATTCACTAAGCAAACAAGGTAGGCCCGTTAAAGGTCGCCTCCCTCCGATGTTCACTATGGTACACGGAGCCCGAGCTTGGCCAAGGTTGGCAAGCTCATGGTTTAGCCAATCCAGGCGAGCTCGAGCTTGCCGAGCTCTGTCGAGGTTGGCGAGTTCACGGCTCGACAGATCTAGGCAAACTCGAGCTTGATCAAGGCTGGCGAGCTCATGGCTCACCCGGTCTATGGCTGTTGCCGATCGATAGTGGCGGAGGAAGGGAGAAAAATAAGAAGAAAGAAAAGGAAAAAAAAAGAAATTTAAAAAATAATTAAAAGACAATTTTTTAAAATTTTATAAATTTGAACTTTTTTTTATGCAAAATAAAGTCAAGAAATTGAAATCATTTTCTAAAAATATTCAAACAACACAAAACATTTCGATCATATCTCACCAAACAAAGAAAAATTAACGCATTTCTCAAAAATTTACTAGAAAGCATTTTCTTATATCATTGAGTTTACGCGAAACAAATACATCCTTAGTATAAACAAAGTTTGCAAGTGAACTTGATATGTTCTTTGTAGAGTCGACAAGTAAAGGCTCTAGCTTCATATTTGAATCGATGCTCCTAGTAAAGGCTCAGCCCTCAACCGTTGCCTCCTCTCCCCCACCTTTTTTTTTAATAATAAAATTATTATTAAATAATTATTATTATTTAATTATATACCACGTCAGAAAACAAAACTACGTCATTTTTGCTTGTGTTTAGCCAAGTCAACTTGCAAAATGACGTCATTTTGCGTTTACCTCGTCGGAAAATCGCCACGTCACCATTTTGATAGGATTGGCACTTAAGTGATCCATTTTGCTCCGATTTTGGCACTTAAGTGTCATTTTCCTAACTTTTAGCACTTAAGTGTTCATCCGTGCCAAGTTTTGGCACTCCAAGTGTCCGGCACTCGGTTACTATGAGAATAACAATTTGTTCTGAGCCACAAATTCTTGAGGGAATGAGCCTCATAACAATTTATAATTATTTATTATTTAATTTTTGTGGTCTAAAATTGACGGTTCTTCTCCCATAGATTAAAAACTATCAACCAATCATTTCTCTTTGCTTAAATATATAAGTTTGAGGTAAATATTTGTTAGTCTTCTATTATTTGTAGTTTTTAATCTTTATCACAAAAACTTAATATGAAAAAATGACAAATATAACTAAATCCACTCCCATTTTCATTATAAAGACTATACTATTTCCACTCCCTATATAACTAAATCCACCCCCATTTTCATTATAAAGACTATATTATCCTTAGTTTCATTTGCAATCTAAAGTGGTGGCTCCAAATTTATTTACTTTCCTTCCTTTTTTAGTTTTAACTATTCTACGTAGGATCTAATTTTCATAATTAAGAGTATCACATGCTTGTTGTTGTTTATGGTTTTTTTGTCAAATTTGAAATTGTTGATATTTAGAAAATAAAAACTAGTCTCTTCCGCATCATTGCTCTTGTCACAACTCATCTCTCAAAAGCTTACTTTCTTGGTGACCTTTTTCTTTATTTATTTTTAATTTCATTGATCAATATATATGAAATCTCTATATTTACTATATCAAATAATTTGTCATTTTTCATTACTATTGATGAGATGCTTTGACAGGGAGTGTGTAAAACATTATAGCAGTGTTTAGAAAAACACTAAAAATATTGGCATAAAAAAGTTATGTGCAGTGAGGCATCTTGGTATTGTTTGTTAAACAACCCGCAAATGACATTCAATTTTATCAATCCAAAATAATGAAGTTTCAATGGTATTTTACAAAAAAAATTCTTATTTTATGCAAAGTTATGATATAATTAAATTCATTCTTTTGAAATTTCATGATTCCATGATTTTGTCTTGCAAAAGATTTAAGGAGGTTTTTTTTTTTTTTTGGTGCTTGCAAATGTACATGTATATAAAGAAAAATATATAAAAAAAAGATTTGATGGTGATAAACACAACAAAAAAGTAAAAGCTTATAAACATGTGACTATGTTAAAAAGTTATCTATGTTAAATCTTTTCTAGATTTTACTGGGCAATTAATCCATAAATTTGCTTGACAATGTAAAAAATAACCAAGTTTCTTCAAAATTTCTCTTTTGGACAAAACTAATTTTTATGGAAGTAAAATCTAAAAAAATAAAGAGAAAACATAATGCATTTGATATATAAGGAATATCCGCAATAAAAACAAGACCAAAATGTGTGGTATTCTTAATTATGGCAATTAAATCCTACAGAAATAAATACACTAACAAAAGAAGGAAAATGAATAAATTGGGCGCTACCACATTAAATTACAATTGAATAATCAAGGGTAACTTTGTCTTTTTCACGAAAATGGGTTGCCTTTAGTCATATAAGGCATAGAAATAGCACCACTTAGTGTAAATTCAGGGTTTTTTTATGATAAATTTTTTTTTTTGGGGTATTTATGTAACAATGGACAACTTTAGGGTTTCTATTGATATTAAAAAAAAAGTATAGGTATTTATGTTCTAGCAGGGATAGTTTAGGGTTTATTTGCCAAAGAGAAGAAGCTGAGCTCCAAGCACTTGAAGGATCCATTTCAACAATCAAGCCGGCAAAGTTGATTTCTTGACGGTAGAACTATCCACTCCTCTCCATCTCTTTTCGTTTAAATTTGGTGTTGGAATAAAAAAGATGTATGGTTCTTACGGTTGTCTTCTCTGTTTCTCGATGTTTTTTGTCTTATCTTTCTGTCGCTCATTCATTGATGTTGGTATTATTTGAGATATGTCTAATCGTGCTGATGCATCTCGCACTCGCAGTGAACTACAATCCGGAGTTGATCGACCATTTTCCTCTAGTTCTTGGTGGGTCCTTGTTCCTTCCCCGAATCCGTACTTGCTGGGTATATTCGTAATTTTGTCTCTCTCGCTTGTGTTATTGATGATCCGAATGCATATTGTGTTGTTCTCTTTCGTTGCTTCGTTGTAGTTGTCTTCGTCGAAAGGGAGTTTTTCTTTTGTTCTTGGGAGTTCCGATTTCTTTTCGCTCATGAAAAATCGCATCTTGTTTTTTTATTGTTCAGGCGGAGTTTAGAAAATGAGAGCAAATTTTTCTCATGTCGTTGCATCTAAGTGAAGATGCGATAGTAACAAGGATTTTTGTGATGTCAAATCCTACGCTTTGACCTCACAATTAGTTCATGATCTCCGGCTAATAGTTCAAATCAAGTAGAAATGGAGGTTGAGGGAAGCGTAAGCTGTTGTAGGAGGAGATGAGCACTGGAGGAGGATTTCAAATTTTATCGCAACAAGAAACGCAAGTTCGATTGTACAATTTTTTATTGTTGCTTACTCGCAAGACCTTACTTTATTGTTTCAGTCACCATTTAACAGCGTACTCACTAGCGGACACGTCTCTCGCATGCATTGATCTCTCAGTTCACTCCCTCTTCCCCCCTGTCAGTCAATTTACACTTGCTCCAAACGGTAGCCTAGATCCTAGTGTTGGTGTCTATGGTAGTCTCAACCTGCCCAAGGGTTCTAGACATTTGCATCTACAAGCTGGTAAGTCTGATATGGCAGTGAACTAGGAAAATCCGAGGGAAGCTAATTAGGTGTATGAGAGAATACTAGAGTGATGTATGTTATGATCGCCCTAGAGATTTCTACAGAGAGAGAAGGAGAGGTGTTAATTGCATGGTAATAAGTCGACGTGACTATTCACGATTTTGGGAAGTGTTAATATCGCTGAAAGGTATTCATATAATTAGCTATTGTCATTTGAGTGGTTTATTATATGGAAACATTGATATAATCAAGGTCGTCCTTATAATTTTTTTGTTACTATGTGGATGTCCCGAGATGATCCGTTATTGACAAGTTAAAAGCATTACCATATTCAGCAGCGATACCAAGTGGTCATCTATAAATTACATCTCATGTGAATTTCCATTATCTAGCGCAATATAGAAAGTTGTTGCTAAAGAGTTCTAATAAATAGAGCTTGAGTAAAAGTGATGGGTTGTGCATCGACTTAAAATTCTATCCCCTTAGTTCTGCTTCTTTTTTAAGCTTGGGGTACTGATTTGTGGGTAACTTGCAGGAACATAGCTAAGAAGAAATTGATATATTCTGGCCTAAAATGGAGAAATCAGAGAAAAGAAGCGGCAGTGGCAACGACAGCATTCCCTACTTGTCTCCAGAGATTATATCAGAAATATTATGCAAGCTTCCTATCGACTCAGTCCTACGCTGCAGATGTGTTTGCAAGGCCTGGCGTTACCTGACAAAATCTCCCGCTTTCATCGAGCAGCTTTTGAGTAGCAATGTTGACAAGCCACCGGCTCTTATCCTTGAAACGTCTCGTGTAGAGAATGAATCCACACCGCCATTTCTTTTGGTGGATATCCAGCAACGCAGGGTTAGACACATTCGCATTGATCCGCTAGAAGGACTTTCAGCCATGGGCACTTGCCGAGGATTGATATGTGTAGGTTCTCTGTCAGCTCTTGATCCTGTATATGTTTTCAATCCCATAACGAGGGAGTACAGAAGATTGCCAGCATCAGGAGAAAAAGATATCGAGGATCATCAAGTTGGACTCGGTTTCGATCCTTCAACAGGAAAGTACAAAGTTCTGCGGACATATGTTGATGAAGGAAAAAGGTGCTTCGAAGTGACTACACTGGGAGCGAGTTCATGGAGGAAATTGGATGTACCTGATCATTGGCAGGATTATTTTGTATATGAACCTGTATTCTGGAACAGGGCCATTCACTGGAAAGCCTCTACAACAGCGTGTGACTTCCTCTTATCATTTGACGTATGTCATGAGAAGTTTCGGAAGATGTCATTTCCCAAAGGAATTTCCAGCATTGGCATCAGCCCACGTGCCGAAGATGTTGGCCAATTCGGCCTTGAAGTACGCCACGATAATGATGGTGAATTGTTCCTACCCCCCCAAGGTTTTGTCCCTGACCTCACGTCAATCGTCGAACCCACGGAACTTGAGCTGCTAGGATTCGGAGGATGCTTGACTATAGTAGAACATGATGACGAGCAGATGAGACTATGGGAAGTGACGGGGGACAAGCTCGAAGACCTTTCCATCTGGTTTTGGGATGAACACGATACTCACGTGCTGTGGAATCCCCACATGACTTATAAAGTCATCGGTAGGTGGAGCCCGGAATTATATCTGTTAGAGGTGAGTACTTGTCATGGTGACGTTGAGAACCGAAGAAAGCTCTTCACATGGTTCCTCCCGAAAAGGGCTAATTACCTGCCACTGGACATCCCTGGCCTCCCTCCGACGTTCATTACAGTACGCGGTTATGAGCCTAGCCTTGTATCACCTGAAACTCTGTGATTGAGGGTTGCTCTTTTTATCTCCTGGAGCTAAACTTTTTGTTGTCTTCAGTCTGACCCTTTGTGAGTACTGGGTTTTCTCCCCCATTTAGCCATATCTGTAATTATTCGAGCAGCTCCTTTGCAGAAATGTTGCTAGGGATAAGTACCAGTAGTCTAGGAATAACTGTTTTCGTTTAACATTGCCAATTGCAAGTACTGAAGGATTCTTTGTGCTATTTTGTGGATTCATTTATGTTCTTCCCATAGTTACTGGAAATTTCATGCAGAGATTATTACAGCGGGTTCTTTGGTTCAGAAGGAGAGTAAACGAAAGTTAGTAGGATGAGGGAGATCGAATCTATACTATAAATGAATCTACTTGTGCAGGCAGAAATCTTTAGCCCATGCACTTAAAAAGAAATATAATAAATCGTTGGGAACCATGACCAAGTTAATCATGCTTGATTGGGTATTATTGATATACCTGGTATGCTCAATACCTGTCAGAGAACGACATTGAGGCACAATAATATGATCTGATTCCTTCGCGTCATCACCAAATGCAAACACTTCATTATTTCAACACTGGCTCGATATTTTCTACACAACATGTTTATATGGTCTAATATCTTAAGGTGAACTTCCTGTCGTAAGAAGAAACAATAGTTTGCGCTGTGCATCGGTAGGAATGCATGTACCGGGGATTACTATGCCATTAGTACCAAGTACTAGATTGACGGGGATTGAGGGCTGACATTGCAGTCTATCGTTAAGTAAATTGTATGGAAGGACTGTTTTGGCCATTGTCCTAGAGCACGAGCGACTAAAAGAACTTCTTACAGCCTACAATTTCGGGAAAAAGGTGAATCAAATTGATTGATCGCCAGATCAAAGTAGGGCTACTATCACTATTAATTACATGTTTGATAATATCTACATGTAAAAGGATGCGCGAAGAGTTCCGCATTGAAGTGAACACCCCGAAACTTTTACCAAGATAGGAATTTACTGCACATATTATCGATTGGAGTTAATTAGGAGTTCAAGAGATATACAATGAAGGATTAAGATTCAAACAAAGTTCCTAGATGGCACAAAACGTTGGTCCGAAACGTATCTAAATCGCTTTGACCATATTCATGCATACCACACTTGGGACAGAGCTCGGTTAAGCAAAGTCGGTCTCTTGAGTGGTAGTACTGTCGATCCCTTCCTTTCCCTCTGAGAATCTCTGTTTGAATTGGAAATGATTGAAACTTTACATGACTGTTCACTTTGTCTCGTGTTCTTGTTTTTCTTTTTCCTTTTTAATTGGATCTGAACTCATTTGGGCATTTTCCTTTTGTTCTTGTCTGATATACAAGCTCCCAAGGGCTGATGATAAGGAGTTGCTGGCTGAAGTTCATGCTCGGCATTTGAAAAATGTGTATCTGTGGTTTTCTCTCCCTTGTACGGGAACACGAATCGTTGTTTCTTGAAATCTAGAAATTGTTTCTCGTTTGTAGCCATTGAGTAGAGTGCGTAAATGAGGACCAAATTTTTTTCTCTTTTTTCATTGCATCTGTCTGAAGAACGAGAAGTGTGGATGGTGACAATATCATTGTGAAGGCACTATATAAGAGTAGGATTCATTTTAGAATCTACTTCGAATAATGTGTGCGCCTTCTCTCGACACTGAATGCAACACTAATTGAAGGACTGATCTGATCATTGACGGTTTCCAGGGGTGTTGATATTGTTGAAGGGTGTTCATGTAGGTTGATATATTCAGTCTAGTGATCGCTTTGGAAACATTGGTATAATTGAAGTTGCATCCCCACAATCTGTCCTGTTAGGTCGGTGTCCTATAATGATCAGATTATCTTTACGATCCAAAAGCCTATATGGAATAAGATACCGAAAATGGTTACCATACTACATCGGGTTGCTGTGGTGCATCGGTCCCATGCTTCATAGGTGATATCCTGAACATACTTTCATTAACTGTACCATATTAAAATCCACAAAAGAGTTCTAGGAAAGAGAGATCTAATGCAAACTATTTGTGCATCGAATCGTACTTCCAATTTTGGAACAACATGTTGTGAAATTATTGGGCTTCTTGAAATCTAACTGTCGAACAACGACCGCAATAAAGGAAATTGAACCACGGAACACCAAACAAAGATGGAAAGGATGGATTGCACTTTACATTCCTAGTAGGTTTTCCTTCATGATATCCTCTGTTCGCGATTTATTGTGCTTGTGGTACCTAATTCATTTGTTTCAGTTACAGGGTAGATCGTGCTAATTCGATGTATTCTTCCCTCCAATGGCGAATCCAAAGAAAGTGAGCTACGGCAACAACATAAGTATCCCCTACTTCATTGTTGATATCAAATGCGAAATACTAGTCAGGCTCACAGCCAATGTGTGGGCAAGTCATGGCGTACTAGACGAATGATCCTGTCTTCATCAAGTGGCTGACGCCCAGGGCTCATCGTCCAGTCGCTCAGTGTGCCAGGCGACCAACTCAGGGGTTTGCTCCATTGGGTGGATCCCAAGGGATGCGATCGCGGGGTTCAGAACAAGCTGCTTCAGGGACCATTGGTCGTGGGGTCTTGCCGGGGATTGCTTTGTCTAGTTTTTCCTGGTCGCTGGATCCTGTCTTCATTTGTAACCCCGTAATGAGTGAGTATTGGCAATTGCCCACGTCGAGAAGAAGGTTCATTTATTGCCATCACGGGGTCAGTGCAAAATCCTGTGAACTGATGTCAAGGTCGAAGACAAGACATTGAGGTTCAAGGTGATTACGCTCAGGAAAAATAAGTGGAGCACATCGCCAATTACCGACAGTGTGTGGAACCACCATGAATGCGATCTGATGTCCTGGAACATGGCCACCCAGTGGAAGATGAACTTCAGGTTCCAATCTGACTTCATCCCATCCTTCGACGTATGCAAAGAGGAATTTCGCATCCTCTGACTTTCCTGAAGAATTTGGGGATGTCAATTTACACGTCGATGATGGTAGTAAAGGCATCATATCACCGCCTCCAGGGGATCCTTTCCCGCATATCCACTGGCCTGTAGAGCACCTGACCAAGCATTTCGAATAGGTTGGCTTCGGGGAGATCCCTGATTGTGGTCGAACATAAGGAGGAGTGAATGCTGATGTAAGAAGTGATCGGAGAGAATCTCAAAGTTGTCAAGATCAACTGGCGGAAAGAGCACGACACTCACGTCTGGCGACCATGGGTACTTATCTTCTCCAGCTCTGCACTTGCTGTGAACCTCCTAGGACGTTCAACGCAATTCCTGGCTTTGAGCCTAGCCTGGTCTCTCTTGAAACTACTTGACCGAGAACCGAAACTTTCCTGACATGGTGGTCCATGCCAATCGCCTTTGTAAACATGCACGTCTTCCTGTTTAACCAAACTGTGATCATTTTGGATGTTTGTTGAAGAGATTAAAATCAAAGAGGGGAACTGTTTTGAAATCTCACTTAGCCTTACCGAAGTTTGCAGGAGCTCTTTCTTTTTCGTGTCAGCAAGTAGAAAAGGCTCTAGTTTCACGTTGGGACCAATGTTCTGAGTTGATGCAGCGAGGCGTATCGGGAAGTTCTTCAACTGGGGAAGGAGAGTAAATGCAGATCATCACGTTGTTCATGTCCTTCTAGGTTATTTATAATGACAATAAGATGGTTCAAATCTGCATAGTAGACCTCTCAATCCAATTCCGTACAGATATCCACATTGTAATACACCAGAAAACATGTCCTAAGGTCCTGACATATTGTTCATGGAAAAAAAAGACACAATTTTCAGGAATATTAACAGATACCCAGAATTCTAAATATTAAAAGGGTACGAAAAGAAGAAAAATTCGTACCTTTTTTTTTTGTATAATTTTTTCATGTCCATACAAATGGGATAGCTGAACATGGCCATGACAATGACCTTGATCCACCCGCACATACACAAAGACCAGTAGCTATTGCTCATGTCCTTTTAGAGATGTCTATTCCTACAATTGATATGTGCTAGCTCCATTAGGAGAATCTGAAACCATATCTTTAAATTTGATGTAGCTGAATCGCGGGCCCTATTCCCCTAACCAGATAATGATTTTAGCTAATAGGAGCTAATTCAACGGAGCAACTAACTAGGCTTGCATTTGAAATTCATGGGATTTGGAATATACAATCGAATTCTAGCTAAAGTTCCTCTTTATATGGCAAACAAAAAATTGCATGTGATTTGTAAGATATAACGGGAATTTGGAATTTCATTCGGCTTTTGACGATTGGATGAGTTCATTGCGATGGTGATAGCAGATTGGTTTAGTTAAGATTATCCCAAGAGAAATGATTTTTCATCATAAAATTACATTTGGGGAATCATCATAGGTATAAATATATAATTGGCAAATCTATAGTCAAGTTGTGTTACCAACAAAAAATAATAATAATTTGTTCCTCGAAAAGTGCAACTTAGAAAAAGACACTCACATCCTATTCTAGAATAGACAACACCTATGAGACATAAATTCATACACTTAAGGCTTTAACTTTTGTAAAACATTCACATAACTACCACATCGACTAACATCGAAAAAGTAATTTGAAAACTAACTAATCCTAGCTAGTTCATGATAAGGTGAAGAATCGTGATGCTACAAATAGCCAATGTAGGCATCTTACTTCTAAATATTTTTACGCCTTTTGTCTTTCAATATTTTAATTTTTTTTTTGGTGAAGGTAATCATATTAAGCTAAAACCAATAATTACAACAAAAAGGGCACGAAAACATACACTCATAATGAAATAGATGCATAATGAGTAGAAGGGTGCCGAAAGAAAAAAAAAGGGGAAGCCAACAAGGCAGGAAACGCGGTTAAGCCGCACAACTACAGCCACATCCAAAAGACGGACCAAACAAAAGAGGGCAACCAGCCGGCCAAACAGTGGCAACCCAAGCCAATACCAAACAAAACGTCATCGCCCAAACGGAAAGGACGAGACAACCAGCAGGAATTAAGACCAGCACCGAAACATCAAGAATGCGAAGCACAGCAGTGGACCCTCCTGCACCACCACTCCAAATTGGAAACACTACGGATGCGCCGGAGTCGAAAAGAAGATGCAAGGGTCTATCCCCCAACTACGTTGAAGTCTCCTATTTCTTGGGATATCTTCAACATTCGAGAAGGTTAAAGTCTTATCCTTAACCACTTTAATAAGGTGATTCTTTACGCTCGAAAGTGTGAAGGTATAGTTTCTAAAGAGAATCACATTCCTATATTTTCAAATAAGGTGACAAAGAGCCCAGGTATAGTTTCTAAAGAGAATCCCATTCCTATATTTTCAAATAAAGTGACAAAGAGCCCCAAAAGAGAACCAATCGATAAAGTGATAAAAGTCCTTACTGGATAGGAACTTTATAACCCAGCAATGATTGTCAACCCAAGTCCCATTCCTCCAAGGGAGATTGCATCTGACGGCCCAAGAGAAGGCACAACTAGTCGTAATGCTACAACGAAAAAACAGATGATCAATAGAATCCGGAGTACTATTGAGTACCTCAAATGTTTACAAATATACTAATTCTGATGTTTAAAATCATCCACTACTTTTCATAGTGTGTTTAAAGGGAGTACGTGTACATTTCTTTTGATGGAAAAGTTGTATATTAACTTTTGCCAAACAACACTACCTATATGAAAGCCAAAAAAAGCTACTTTCCACTTATACTTATTATGGTTTCCTCAAGATTAGAACTTAATAAAAGATAATTATAAACTTGAGAAACTTATAAGAAAATTATATAAGATTTAATCTTTCAATGCTTAAATATTAAGAGTTTCAATGGATTAAACCAGAATCAAATTTTGAGAGCCATAAAGTCTATAACAAATAAGAAGTAAGTGAAAAATTTTTAAAAAAAATTACTGAAAAGAAATCTTAAGACACTTTTCACGCAAGAATCTTTTTTTTTTTTTTTTTTTTTTTTTTTTTTTGGCAGAGCACTGACCATCATTTGTAATTAAAAAATAAAATAAAATTATTACTTTAGCTCCTCTTTTACCGCTGGATTAGAGCCGGGACCCCATCTTGACACATGTCCCTGGCAGATCAAGAAGACGTAATTTCGCTACTTTTTCCAAACACCTGAGAGCAGAAGTGCGCGACCCACCAGTCACGGGGCGACACGTGTGCAACCACTGCGTGACTGGTGGCGACACGTGTGCGACCACTGCGGCTCCTTAACTGTGTCCCAGGCAATTCTCGATTAATCAAGAGTCTAATTGAGAGACAGATTTCGATGACCGTGCAAGCCAATTTCACAGACAAAGCAGGTAAAAACAGTCGCCCTTTGTCCTTTAGTGTCTTCTGTGAATCTTAGTAGAAGCACTTACCAAGAAATCTTTTAACAAAATAAAAAAAAAATGATTTGATTTGATTTTTAAAGGGTGTTTTTGGGCAAGTGCTGAAAAAGGAAAAAA
This sequence comes from Eucalyptus guilfoylei, assembly GCA_016097605.1. Lineage (NCBI taxonomy): Eukaryota > Viridiplantae > Streptophyta > Magnoliopsida > Myrtales > Myrtaceae > Eucalyptus > Eucalyptus guilfoylei. The sequence goes on from CM027861.1 coordinate 5,047,407, forward strand.
AAAACAGCGTCGAGCAGAGGTCAGCAAGCGGTGGCGTCGAGGGCAAGCGACGGTGGCGTTGAGGGCAAGCGGCGAGCTAGAGGTTAGTGGCGGTGGCGTCGAGGGCAAGCGATGGTGGCGTTGAGGGCAAGCGGCGAGCCAGAGGTTAGTGGCTGTGGCGTTAAGGGCGAGCGGAGGTGGCGTCGAGGGTGAGCCGTTATGGCGTCGAGCAAAGGTCAGTGAGCCAAAGGTCCGGCAGTGGCGTCGAGCAGGTCAACGAGCTAGAGGTTAGTGGTGGTGGCGTTGAGGGCGAGCGAATGTCGCATCGAGCAGAGATTCTGGCTCTAGAGGTTAGCGGCGATGGTGTCAAAGGTGAGCGGCGGTGGCGTCGAGGGCAAGCGGCTATCACGTCAAGTAGAGGTCAGCGAGCCAGAGGTCAGTGGCAATGGCGTTGAGGGCGAGCGGCGGTGGCATCGAGTAGGTCAGCGAGCCAAAGGTCAGCGACGGTGGCATTGAGGGCGAGCGGCTGTCACGTCGAGCAGAGGTCAGCAAGCCAGAGGTCAGTGGCGGTGGCGTCTAGGGCGAGCGGCGGTGGTGTCGAGCAGAGGTTAGCGAGCCAGAGGTCAATGGCGGTGGCATCGAGGGTGAGCGGTTGTCGTGTCGAGCAAAGGTCAACAAGCCAGAGGTCAACGTTGAGGGCGGCCGGCGGTGGCGTCAAGCAGAAAAGGAGAACGGGCAAAGAGAGAACTGTGAAACTGAAAGTGTCGTGTGAAATGTGAAAGCCAATTTCTGATTTGGGGCTTTTTTTTAGCCCTAACCGGACCAATTCTGGAACCGAGAACCGGAACCGGTCCCTTAAGAACCGGGAACCGCGCTCACCCCTACATGTGTATATTTTATATGCTATTATTTGGCACATGTATATTTTTTATGCTATTGTTTGGGCCTTGAGATTCACGTGCATATTTTATATACTATTATTTAGGCATTGAGACTCACGTGTATATTTTAGATGCTATTATTTGGGTCTTGAGAGTCACGTACATATTTTAGATGCTATTATTTGGCACATGTATATTTTATATGCTATTGTTTGGGCCTTGAGATTCATGTGCATATTTTATATACTATTATTTAGGCATTGAGACTCATGTGCATATTTTATATGCTATTATTTGATCTTGGTCATGCTTGTTTTATAAGTAGTCAAAGATTCTCACTTGTTTTAACCAAGGTGAAGTAAATGTTTTGACTATTGATTTGCCATCAACATTTTTACTGTCAAGAATTGCATGTTTTTGATACGAAGCGTACTCCTCAACGAGGATTAAGGGATTTATTTAATGAGCTTCGATTCACTGTTGTTGTTTTTCCCTTTTTTTAGGCTCGTAGGTATGGATACCCCTCCTGTTCGCTTTGGTGTGCCCGTCGACTTGAAAGTGAATGTGTTGGAGTGGAAAGGTTTATGGTTCTCACGGTCGTCTTCTCCTTTTTCTCGATGTTCTTTGCCTTATCTTTTTGTTGCTCGTTCATTGATGTTCGCATTAGTTGAGAATTTGTCTGATCGTGCTAATGCATCTCGCACTTGCAATGAAGAACGAGCCGAATTTGCTCAACCATTTTCCTCTTGTTCTTAGATGGTCCTTTTTCCTTCCCCGAATCCATACTTGCTGGCTATATATGTAATTTTGCTTCTCTCGCTTGTGTGATTGACGATCTAATTGCGTATTTTGCTGTTTACTTTCCTTGCTTCGTTGCGGTTATCTCCATCAAAGGGGAGTTATCTTTAGTTTTTGGGAGTTTTGATATCTTTTCGCTGAAAAATCGTATCTTGTTTTTTCATTGATCAGACCGAGTTTGGAAAATGAGAGTAAAATTTTCTCATGTCGTTGCATTAGAGTGAAGAATGTGATAGTATTAAAGTTTTTAGTAATTTCAAATCCCACGCTTTAAACTCACAATTAGTTCATGATCTCCGGCTAATAGTTCAAATCAAGTAGAAATGGAGTTTAAGGGAAGCGTAAGTTATCGTTGGTGGAGATGAGCACCGAAGGAGGATTTCAAACTTCATCGCAACAAGAAATGCAAATATGATTGTACAATTTTTTATTGTTGCTGACTCGCAAGACCTTACTTCATCGTTTTAGTCACCATTTCACAATGCACTCACTTGCACAAACGCCTCTCGCATGCATTGATCACTCTCACTCTCTCTTCCCCTCTATTAGTCATTTTACACTTGCTCAAAATGGCAGCTCGATCCTAATGTCGGTGCCTATGGTAGTCTCAACTTGCTTGAGAGTTCTAGACATCTGCAGCTACAAGCTGGTAAGACCGGTACGATGGTAAACTAGGTAGAGATATGGGGGAGCTAATTATGTGTATGAGAGGATACTAGAGAGATGTATGTCATGATAATCCTAGAGATATCTGTGGAGAGATAAGAAGAGGTGTTAATTGCATAGTAACAAGTCCATGTGACTATCCACAATTATGGGAAGTGTCGATATCACTTAAAGGTATTTGTACATTTAACTTTTCTCATTCAAGTGATTTATCGTTTTTGGAAATGTTGGTATAATCAAGATTGTCCTTATCTTTTTTTGACTATGTGGTTATCCTAAGATAATCTGTCATTGACAAAATAGAAGCATTACCTTATCTAGCAGTGATGCCAAGTAGTCATTTATAAATTACATCTCATGTGAACTTTTATTATCTAGTGCACTATAGAAATTTGCTACGAAAGAGTTCAATAGAGCTTGAGTAAGTGTGACGCATTTTACCCACTGCTTTGTGCATCAACATACTTAAAATTAGAATAACATTTTGTTGTGTGGATCTAAGGCTTCTTGAAATCCAACTGCGACACCATGACAAAGAAACAAAAGAAAAACCCATTTATAGTTCTTTTTGCAATTGATGAAAATTAAAGCAAGGATCCTTTGAAGATTCCCTGTAGGGTCATTTAGGGTCTATTTATTATCGTTTTTATTTCTCAAAATTCCTGTTCTTTTATTTTCCAGTACTGAAAAAGAATAGAAATCCGTTTGATAATGTCAAATAATTTTTCTATTCCTCGAAATAGAAAAATGGTTAGAAAATAGATTTGGAACATAAATAAAAGTAAAATAAAAGTTGCTTCTTGTTCCCGAGAACAATTTTTAGAATATGTCCTTTTCTCTTTTTTCTTTTCTTCTTCTTTCTCTTCTAACTAGTCGCTAGAGCCTCCCGTGGCCGGTGACCTTGTCGGCTCTCGTCTTTGGCTAGTCGCCGGCCATCGCCGAGACTCGGCAACCAACTAAAGGAGGAAGAAGAAGAGAGAGAAAAAAAAAGAATAAAGAGAAAAATCTCAGAAAATCATTAAAAAATTAAAAGAAAGTTTACGTCACCAAAAAAATTTAAGTTTAGGGCACTGATTCTTGGGTAACTTGCAGGAACATAACAAAGAAGAAATTGGTATATTTTGGCCTAAAATGGAGAAATTAGAGAAAAGAAGCGGCAGTGGCAACGAGAACATTCCTTGCTAGTCTCCAGATATTGTATAGAAATATTATGCAAGCTTCTTATTGACTCAGTCCTACTTTGTTGATGTGTCGCAAGATCTGGCATTACCCGACCAAATCTCCCACAAATATTGCATTCACTAAGCAAACAAGGTAGGCCCGTTGAAGGTCGCCTCCCTCCGATGTTCACTATGGTACATGGAGCCCGAGCTTGGCCAAGGTTGGCAAGCTCATGGTTTAGCCAATCCAGGCGAGCTCGAGCTTGCCAACCCGAGCTCTGTCAAGGTTGGCGAGTTCACGGCTCGACAGATCTAGGCAAACTTGAGCTTGATCAAGGCTCGCCCAGCCTATGGTTGTTGCCGGCGATAGTGGCGGAGGAAGGGAGAAAAAGAAGAAGAAAGAAAAAAAAAATTTAAAAAATATATATATAAGACAATTTTTTAAAATTTTATAAATTTGAACTCTTTTTTTTATGCGAAATAAAGTCAAGAAATCGAAATCATTTTCTAATAATATTCAAACAACATAAAACATTTCGATCATATCTCACCAAACAAAGAAAAATTAACGTATTTCTAAAAATATTTTACTAGAAAGCATTTTCTTATATCATTGAGTTTACGCGAAACAAATACATCCTTAGTATAAACAAAGTTTGCAAGTGAACTTGATATGTTCTTTGTAGAGTCGACAAGTAAAGGCTCTAGCTTCATGTTTGAATCGATGCTCCAAGTAAAGGCTCAGTTCTCAACCGCTGTCTCCTCTCCCCCACCTTTAAAAAAAAAATTTAATAATAATAATTATTTATATTTATAATTTAATTTAATTATTTTTTTATAATTATTATTTAATTATATACCATGTCAGAAAACAAAACTACATCATTTTTGCTTGTGTTTAGCCAAGTCAACTTGCAAAACGACGTCATTTTGCGTTTATCTCGCCGGAAAATCGCCACGTCATCATTTTGGTCGGATTGGCATTTAAATGATCCATTTTGCTCCGATTTTGGCACTTAAGTGTCATTTTCCTAACTTTTAGCACTTAAGTGTTCTTTTGTGCCAAGTTTTGGCACTCTAAGTGTCCGGCACTCGGTTAGTATGAGAATAACAACTTGTTCTGAGCCACAAATTCTTGAGGGAATGAGCCTCATAACAATTTATAATTATTTATTATTTAATTTTTGTGGTCTAAAATAGACGGTTCTTCTCTTTTTGCTTAAATATATAAGTTTGAGGTAAATATTTGTTAGTCTTCTATTATTTGTAGTTTTTAATCTTTATCAGAAAAACTTAATATGAAAAAATGACAAATATAACTAAATCCACTCCCATTTTCATTATAAAGACTATACTATTTCCACTCCCTATATAACTAAATCCACCCCCATTTTCATTATAAAGACTATATTATCCTCAGTTTCATTTGCAATCTAAAGTGGTGGCTCCAAATTTATTTACTTTCCTTCCTTTTTTAGTTTTAACTATTCTACGTAGGATCTAATTTTCATAATTAAGAGTATCACATGCTTGTTGTTGTTTATGGTTTTTTGTCAAATTTGAAATTGTTGCTATTTAGAAAATAAAAACTAGTCTCTTCCGCATCATTGCTCTTGTAACAACTCATCTCTCAAAAGCTTACTCTCTTGATGACCTTTTTCTTTATTTATTTTTAATTTCATTGATCTAAAATACATATAAAATCTCTATATTTACTATATCAAATAATTTGTCATTTTTCATTACTATTGACGAGATGCTTTGACAGGGAGTGTGTAAAACATTATAGCAGTGTTTAAAAAAACACTAAAAATATTGGCATAAGAAAGTTATGTGCAGTGAGGCATCTTGGTATTGTTTGTTAAACAACCCGCACATGACATTCATTTTTACCAATCCAAAATAATGAAATTTCAATGGTATTTTACCAAAAAATTCTTATTTTATGCAAAGTTATGATATAATTAAATTCATTCTTTTGAAATTTCATGAACGGGAATGTAACCATGATTTTGTCTTGCAAAAGATTTAAGGAGGTTTTTTTTTTTTTTTGGGTGCTTGCAAATGTACATGTATATAAAGAAAACTAAAAAAAAAAGATTTGATGGTGATAAACACAACAAAAAAGTAAAAGCTTATAAACACGTGACTGTGTTAAAAAGTTATCTATGTTAAATCTTTTCTAAATTTTACTGGGCAATTAATCCATAAATTTGCTTGACAATGTAAAAAATAACCAAGTTTCTTCAAAATTTCTCTTTTGGACAAAACTAATTTTTATGGAAGTAAAATCTAAAAAATAAAGAGAAAACATAATGCATTTGATATACAAGGAATATCCGCAATAAAAACAAGACCAAAATGTGTGGTATTCTTAATTTTGGCAATTAAATCCTACAGAAATAAATACACAAACAAAAGAAGGAAAATGAATAAATTGGGCGCTACCACATTAAATTACAATTGAATAATCAAGGGCAACTTTGTCTTTTTAACGAAAATGGGTTGCCTTTAGTCATATAAGGCATAGAAATAGCACCACTTAGTGTAAATTCAGGGTTTTTTTATGATAATTTTTTTTTTTTTGGGGTATTTATGTGACAATGGACAACTTTAGGGTTTCTACTGATATTAAAAAAAAGTATAGGCATTTATGTTCTAGCGAGGGATAGTTTAGGGTTTATTTGCCAAAGAGAAGAAGCTGAGCTCCAAGCACTTGAAGGATCCATTTCAACAATCAAGCCGGCAAAGTTGATTTCTTGAGGGTAGAACTATCCACTCCTCTCCATCTCTTTTCGTTTAAATTTGGTGTTGGAATAAAAAGATGTATGGTTCTCACGGTTGTCTTCTCTGTTTCTCGATGTCTTTTGTCTTATCTTTCTGTCGCTCATTCATTGATGTTCGTATTATTTGAGATATGTCTAATCGTGCCGATGCATCTCGCACTCGCAGTGAACTACAATCCGGAGTTGATCGACCATTTTCCTCTTGTTCTTGGTGGGTCCTTGTTCCTTCCCCGAATCCGTACTTGCTGGGTATATTCGTAATTTTGTCTCTCTCGCTTGTGTGATTGATGATCCGAATGCATATTGTGTTGTTCTCTTTCGTTGCTTCGTTGTAGTTGTCTCCGTCGAAAGGGACTTCTTTTTGTTCTTGGGAGTTCCGATTTCTTTTCGCTCATGAAAAATCGCATCTTATTTTTTTATTGTTCAGGCGGAGTTAAGAAAATGAGAGCAAAATTTTCTCATGTCGTTGCATCTAAGTGAAGATGCGATAGTAACAAGGATTTTTGTGATGTCAAATCCTACGCTTTGACCTCACAATTAGTTCATGATCTCCGGCTAATAGTTCAAATCAAGTAGAAATGGAGGTTGAGGGAAGCGTAAGCTGTTGTAGGAGGAGATGAGCACTGGAGGAGGATTTCAAATTTTATCGCAACAAGAAACGCAAGTTCGATTGTACAATTTTTTATTGTTGCTTACTCGCAAGACCTTACTTTATTGTTTCAGTCACCATTTCACAGCGTACTCACTAGCGGACACGTCTCTCGCATGCATTGATCTCTCAGTTCACTACCTCTTCCCCCTGTTAGTCAATTTACACTTGCTCCAAACGGTAGCCTAGATCCTAGTGTTGGTGTCTATGGTAGTCTCAACCTGCCCAAGAGTTCTAGACATTTGCATCTACAAGCTGGTAAGTCCGATATGGCAGTGACCTAGGAAAATCCGAGGGAAGCAAATTAGGTGTATGAGAGAATACTAGAGTGATGTATGTTATGATCGCCCTAGAGATTTCTACAGAGAGAGAGAAGGAGAGGTGTTAATTGCATGGTAATAAGTCGACGTGACTATTCACGATTTTGTGAAGTGTTTATATCGCTGAAAGGTATTCATATAATTAGCTATTGTCATTTGAGTGGTTTATTATATGGAAACATTGATCTAATCAAGGTCATCCTTATAATTTTTTTGTTACTACGTGGATGTCCCGAGATGATCCGTTATTGACAAGTTAAAAGCATTACCATATTCAGCAGCGATACCAAGTGGTCATCTATAAATTACATCTCATGTGAATTTCCATTATCTAGCGCAATATAGAAAGTTGTTGCTAAAGAGTTCTAATAAATAGAGCTTGAGTAAAAGTGATGGGTTGTGCATCGACTTAAAATTCTATCCCCTTAGTTCTGCTTCTTTTTTAAGCTTGGGGTACTGATTTGTGGGTAACTTGCAGGAACATAGCTAAGAAGAAATTGATATATTCTGGCCTAAAATGGAGAAATCAGAGAAAAGAAGCGGCAGTGGCAACGACAGCATTCCCTACTTGTCTCCAGAGATTATATCAGAAATATTATGCAAGCTTCCTATCGACTCAGTCCTACGCTGCAGATGTGTTTGCAAGGCCTGGCGTTACCTGACAAAATCTCCCGCTTTCATCGAGCAGCTTTTGAGTAGCAATGTTGACAAGCCACCGGCTCTTATCCTTGAAACGTCTCGTGTAGAGAATGAATCCACACCGCCATTTCTTTTGGTGGATATCCAGCAACGCAGGGTTAGACACATTCGCATTGATCCGCTAGAAGGACTTTCAGCCATGGGCACTTGCCGAGGATTGATATGTGTAGGTTCTCTGTCAGCTCTTGATCCTGTATATGTTTTCAATCCCATAACAAGGGAGTACAGAAGATTGCCAGCATCAGGAGAAAAAGATATTGAGGATCATCAAGTTGGACTCGGTTTCGATCCTTCAACAGGAAAGTACAAAGTTCTGCGGACATATGTTGATGAAGGAAAAAGGTGCTTCGAAGTGACTACACTGGGAGCGAGTTCGTGGAGGAAATTGGATGTACCTGATCATTGGCAGGATTATTTTGTATATGAACCAGTATTCTGGAATGGGGCCATTCACTGGAAAGCCTCTACAACAGCATGTGACTTCCTCTTATCATTTGACGTATGTCATGAGAAGTTTCGGAAGATTTCATTTCCCAAAGAAATTTCCAGCGTTGGCATCAGCCCACGTGCCGAAGATGTTGGCCAATTTGGCCTTGAAGTACGCCACGATAATGATGGTGAATTGTTCCTACCCCCCCAAGGTTTTGTCCCTGACCTCACGTCAATTGTCGAACCCACGGAACTTGAGCTGCTAGGATTCGGAGGATGCTTGACTATAGTAGAACATGATGACGATCAGATGAGACTATGGGAAGTGACGGGGGACAAGCTCGAAGACCTTTCCATCTGGTTTTGGGATGAACACGATACTCACGTGCTGTGGAATCCCCACATGACTTATAAAGTCATCGGTAGGTGGAGCCCGGAATTATATCTGTTAGAGGTGAGTACTTGTCATGGTGACGTTGAGAACCGAAGAAAGCTCTTCACATGGTTCCTCCCGAAAAGGGCTAATTACCTGCCACTGGACATCCCTGGCCTCCCTCCGACGTTCATTACAGTACGCGGTTATGAGCCTAGCCTCGTATCACCTGAAACTCTGTGATTGAGGGTTGCTCTTTTTATCTCCTGGAGCTAAACTTTTTGTTGTCTTCAGTCTGACCCTTTGTGAGTACTGGGTTTTCTCCCCCATTTAGCCATATCTGTAATTATTCGAGCAGCTCCTTTGCAGAAATGTTGCTAGGGATAAGTACCAGTAGTCTAGGAATAACTGTTTTCGTTTAACATTGCCAATTGCAAGTACTGAAGGATTCTTTGTGCTATTTTGTGGATTCATTTATGTTCTTCCCATAGTTACTGGAAATTTCATGCAGAGATTATTACAGCGGGTTCTTTGGTTCAGAAGGAGAGTAAACGAAAGTTAGTAGGATGAGGGAGATCGAATCTATACTATAAATGAATCTACTTGTGCAGGCAGAAATCTTTAGCCCATGCACTTAAAAAGAAATATAATAAATCGTTGGGAACCATGACCAAGTTGATCATGCTTGATTGGGTATTATTGATATACCTGGTATGCTCAATACCTGTCAGAGAACGACATTGAGGCACAAGAATATGATCTGATTCCTTTGCGTCATCACCAAATGCAAACACTTCATTATTTCAACACTCGCTGCATATTTGCTACACAACATGTTTCCATGGTCTAATATCTTAAGGTGAACTTCCTGTCGTAAGAAGAAACAATAGTTTGCACTGTGCATCGGTAGGAATGCATGTACCGGGGATTACTATGCCATTAGCGCCAAGTACTAGATTGACGGGGATTGGGGGCTGACATTGCAGTCTATCGTTAAGTAAATTGTATGGAAGGACTGTTTTGGCCATTGTCCTAGGGCATGAGCGACTAAAAGAACTTCTTACAGCCTACAATTTCGGGAAAAAGGTGAATCAAATTGATTGATGGCCGGATCAAAGTAGGGCTACTATCAGTATTAGTTACATGTTTGATAATATCTACATGCAAAAGGGTGCGCAAAGAGTTCCGCATTGAAGTGAACGCCCCGAAACTTTTATTGAGATGGGAATTCACCGCATTCTGACACATATTATCGATTGGAGTTAATTAGGAGTTCAAGAAATATACAATGAAGGATTAAGATTCAAACAAAGTTCCTAGATGGCACAAAACCTTGGTCGGAAACGCATCTAAATCGCTTTGACCATATGGCAGGTCTAGTCATGTCCACTATACAACGACAACCGTTCATGCATACCACACTTGAGACAGAGCTCGGTTAAGCAAAGTCGGTCTCTTCAGTGGTAGTACGGTCGATCCCTTCCTTTCCCTCTGAGAATCTCTCTGTTTGAATTGGAAATGATTGAAACTTTACATGACTGTTCACTTTGTCTCTTGCTCTTGTCCTTTTTAATTTGATCTGAACTCATTTGGGCATTTTCCTTTTGTTCTTGTCTGATATACAAGCTCCCAAGGGCTGATGATAAGGAGTTGCTGGCTGAAGTTCATGCTCGGCATTTGAAAAATGTGTTTGAAAAATGTGTATCTGTGGTTTTCTCTCCCTTGTACGGGAACACGAATCGTTGTTTCTTGAAATCTAGAAATTGCTTCTCGTTTGTAGCCATTGAGTAGAGTGCGTAAATGAGAACAAATTTTTCTCTTTTTTCATTGCATCCGTCTGAAGAACGAGAAGTGTGGATGGTGACAATATCATTGTGAAGGCACTATATAAGAGTAGGATTCATTTTAGAATCTACTTCGAATAATGTGTGCGCCTTTTCTCGACGCTAAATGCAACACTAATTGAAGGACTGATCTGATCATTGACAGTTTCTGGGGGTGTTGATATTGTTGAAGGGTGTTCATGTAGGTTGATATATTCGTTCTAGTGATCGCTTTGGAAACATTGGTATAATTGAAGTTGCATCCCCACAATCTGTCATGTTAGGTCGGTGTCCTATAATGATCAGATTATCTTTACGATCAAAAGCTTAAATGGAATAAGATACCGAAAATGGTTACCATGCTATATCGGGTTTCCGTGGTGCATCGGTCCCATGCTTCATAGGTGATATCCTGAACATACTTTCATTAACTGTACCATATTAAAATCCACAAAAGAGTTCTAGGAAAGAGATCTCTAATGCAAACTATTTGTGCATCGAATCGTACTTCCAATTTTGGAACAACATGTTGTGAAATTATTGGGCTTCTTGAAATCTAACCGTCGAACAAGGACCGCAATAAAGGAAATTGAACCACGGAACACCAAACAAAGATGGAAAGGATGGATTGCACTTTACATTCCTAGTAGGTTTTCCTTCATGATATCCTCTGTTCGCGATTTATTGTGCTTGTGGTACCTAATTCATTTGTTTCAGTTATAGGGTAGATCGTGCTAATTCGATGTATTCTTCCCTCCAATGGCGAATCCAAAGAAAGCGAGCTACGGCAACAACATAAGTATCCCCTACTTCATTGTTGATATCAAATGCGAAAATACTAGTCAGGCTCACAGCCAATGTGTGGGCAAGTCATGGCGTACTAGACGAATGATCCTGTCTTCATCAAGTGGCTGACGCCCAAGGGCTCATCGTCCAGTCGCTCAGTGTGCCAGGCGACCAACTCAGGGGTTTGCTCCATTGGGTGGATCCCAAGGGATGCGATCGCGGGGTTCAGAACAAGCTGCTTCAGGGACCATTGGTCATGGGGTCTTGCCGGGGATTGCTTTGTCTAGTTTTTCCTGGTCGCTGGATCCTGTCTTCATTTGTAACCCCGTAATGAGTGAGTATTGGCAATTGCCCACGTCGAGAAGAAGGTTCATTTATTGCCATCACGGGGTCAGTGCAAAATCCTGTGAACTGATGTCAAGGTCGAAGACAAGACATTGCGGTTCAAGGTGATTACGCTCAGGAAAAATAAGTGGAGTACATCGCCAATTACCGACAATGTGTGGAACCACCATGAATGCGATCTGATGTCCTGGAACATGGCCATCCAGTGGAAGATGAACTTCAGGTTCCAATCTGACTTCATCCTATCCTTCGACGTATGCAAAGAGGAATTTCACATCCTCTGACTTTCCTGAAGAATTTGGGGAAGTCACTTTACACGTCGATGATGGTAGTAAAGGCATCATATCACCGCCTCCAGGGGATCCTTTCCCGCATATCCGCTGGCCTGTAGAGCACCTGACCAAGCATTTCGAATAGGTTGGCTTCGGGGAGATCCCTGATTGTGGTCGAACATAAGGAGGAGTGAATGCTGATGTTAGAAGTGACCGGAGAGAATCTCAAAGTCGTCAAGATCAACTGGCGGAAAGAGCACGACACTCACGTCTGGCGACCCCGGGTTCTTATCTTCTCCAGCTCTGCACTTGCTGTGAACCTCCCTAGGACGTTCAACGCAATTCCTGGCTTTGAGCCTAGCCTGGTCTCTCCTGAAACTACTTGACCGAGAACTGAAACTTTCCTAACATGGTGGTCCATGCCAATCGCCTTTGTAAACATGCACGTCTTCCTGTTTAACCAAACTGTGATCATTTTGGATGTTTGTTGAAGAGATTAAAATCAAAGAGGGGGACTTGTTTGAAATCTCACTTAGCCTTACCGAAGTTTGCAGGAGCTCTTTCTTTTTCGTGTCATCAAGTGAACTCGATATGTTCTAGTTAAAGTCGACTAGAAAAGGCTCTAGTTTCGCGTTGGGACCGATGTTCTGAGTCGATGCAGAAGGGCGTATCGGGAAGTTCTTCAACTGGGGAAGGAGAGTAAATGCAGATCATCACGTTGTTTATGTCCTTCTAGGTTATTTATAATGACAATAAGATGGTTCAAATCTGCATAGTAGACCTCTCAATCCAATTCCGTACAGAGATCCACATTGTAATACACCGGAAAACATGTCCTAAGGTCCTGACATATTGTTCATGGAAAAAAAGACACAATTTTCAGGAATATTAACAGATACTCAGAATTCTAAATATTAAAAGGGTACGAAAAGAAGAAAAATTCGTACCTTTTTTTTTTTGGTATAATTTTTTCGTGTCCATACAAATGGAATAGCTGAACATGGCCATGACCTTGATCCACCCGCACATACACAAAGACCAGTAGCTATTGCTCATGTCCTTTTAGAGATGTCTATTCCTACAATTGATATGTGCCAGCTCCATTAGGAGAATCTGAAACCATATCTTTAAATTTGATGTAGCTGAATCGCGGGCCCTATTCCCCTAACCAGATAATGATTTTAGCTAATAGGAGCTAATTCAACGGAGCAACTAACTAGGCTTGCATTTGAAATTCATGGGATTTGGAATATACAATCGAATTCTAGCTAAAGTTCCTCTTTATATGGCAAACAAAAAATTGCATGTGATTTGTAAGATATAACGGGAATTTGGAATTTCATTCGGCTTTTGACGATTGGATGAGTTCATTGCGATGGTGATAGCAGATTGGTTTAGTTAAGATTATCCCAAGAGAAATGATTTTTCATCATAAAATTACATTTGGGGAATCATCATAGGTATAAATATATAATTGGCAAATCTATAGTCAAGTTGTGTTACCAACAAAAAATAATAATAATTTGTTCCTCGAAAAGTGCAACTTAGAAAAAGACACTCACATCCTATTCTAGAATAGACAACACCTATGAGACATAAATTCATACACTTAAGGCTTTTAACTTTTGTAAAACATTCACATAACTACCACGTCAATATCAAATCACCGTGGTAACATCGAAAAAGTAATTTGAAAACTAACTAATCCTAGCTAGTTCATGATAAGGTGAAGAATCGTGATGCTACAAATAGCCAATGTAGGCATCTTACTTCTAAATATTTTTACGCCTTTTGTCTTTCGATATTATTATTATTATTATTTTTTGGTGAAGGTAATCATATTAAGCTAAAACCAATAATTACAACAAAAACGGCACCAAAACATACACTCATAATGAAACAGACGCATAATGAGTAGAAGGGTGCCGAAAGAAGAAAAAAGGGAAGCCAACAAGGCAGAAAACGCGGTTAAGCCGCACAACTACGGCCACATCCAAAAGACGGACCAAACAAAAGAGGGCAACTAGCCGGCCAAACAATGGCAACCCAAGCCAAACAAAGGCAACCCAAGCCAAAACCAAACAAAATGTCATCGCCCAAACGGAAAGGATGAGACAACCGGCAGGAATTAAGACCAGCACCGAAACATCAAGAATGCGAAGCACAGTAGTGGGCCCTCCTGCACCACCACTCCAAATTGGAAACACTACGGATGCGTCGGAGTAGAAAAGAAGATGCAGGGGTCTATCCTCCAGCTACGTTGAAGTCTCCTGTTTCTTGGGATATCTTTAACATTCGAGAAGGTTAAAGTCTTATCCTTAACCACTTTAATAAGGCGATTCTTCACGCTCGGAAGTGTGAAGGTATAGTTTCTAAAGAGAATCTCATTCTTATATTTCCAAATAAGGTGACAAAGAGCCCCAAAAGAGAACCGAGCGATAGAGTGATAAAAGTCCTTACCGGATATGAACTTTATAGCCCAGCAAAGTTTGTCAGCCCAAGTCCCATTCTTCCAAGGGAGATTGCATCTGGCGACCCAAGAGAAGGCACAACTAGTCGTAATGCTACAACGAAAAAACAGATGATTAATAGAATCCGGAGTACTATTGAATACCTCAAATGTTTACAAATATACTAATTCTGATGTTTAAAATCATCCACTACTTTTCATAGTGTGTTTAAAGGGAGTACGTGTACATTTCTTTTGATGGAAAAGTTGTATATTAACTTTTGCCAAACAACACTACCTATATGAAAGCCAAAAAAAGCTACTTTCCACTTATACTTATTATGGTTTCCTCAAGATTAGAACTTAATAAAAGATAATTATAAACTTGAGAAACTTATAAGAAAATTATATAAGATTTAATCTTTCAATGCTTAAATATTAAGAGTTTCAATGGATTAAACCAGAATCAAATTTTGAGAGCCATAAAGTCTATAACAAATAAGAAGTAAGTGAAAAATTTTTAAAAAAAATTACTGAAAAGAAATCTTAAGACACTTTTCACGCAAGAATCTTTTTTTTTTTTTTTTTTGGCAGAGCACTGACCATCATTTGTAATTAAAAAATAAAATGAAATTATTACTTTAGCTCCTCTTTTACCGCTGGATTAGAGCCGGGACCCCATCTTGACACGTGTCCCTGGCAGATCGAGAAGACGTAATTTCGCTACTTTTTCCAAACACATGAGAGCAGAAGTGCGCGACCCACCAGTCACGGGGCGACACGTGTGCGACCACTGCGGCTCCTTAACTGTGTCTCAGGCAATTCTCGATTAATCAAGAGTCTAATTGAGAGACAGATTTCGATGACCGTGCAAGCCAATTTCACAGACAAAGCAGGTAAAAAGAGTCGCCCTTTGTCCTTTAGTGTCTTCTGTGAATCTTAGTAGAAGCACTTACCAAGAAATCTTTTAACAAAATTAAAAAAAAAAATATTTGATTTGATTTTTAAAGGGTGTTTTTGGGCAAGTGCTAAAAAAGAAAAAAAAAAAAAGCAGCGTCGGGGGCGGCTAGGCGAGCGGCGATGGCGTCGAGCAAAGGTCAGCAAGCGGTGGTGTCGAGGGCGAGCGATGGTGGCGTTGAGGGCAAGCGGCGAGCCAGAGGTTAGTGGCGGTGGCGTCAAGGGCGAGCGGAGATGGCGTCGAGCAGAGATCAACGGCGGTGGCGTCGAGGGTGAGCGGCTGTCGCGTCGAGCAGAGGTTAGTGAGCCAGAGGTCAGTGGCGGTGGTGTCGAGCAGGTCAACAAGCCAGAGGTTAGCGGTGGTGGCGTCGAGGGCGAGTGACTGTCGCGTCGAGCAGAGATTCTGGCTCCAGAGGTCAGCGGTAATGGTGTTGAGGGCAAGTGGCGGTGGCGTTGAGGGCGAGCGGCTATCGCATCGAGCAGAGGTCAGCGAGCCAGAGGTCAGTGGGGATGGCGTTGAGGGCGAGCGACGGTGGCGTCGAGTAGATCAGCGAGCCAAAGGTCAGCGACGGTGGCATTGAGGGCGAGCGGCTGTCACATCCAGCAGAGGTCAGCAAGCCAGAGGTCCGTGGCGGTGGCGTCTAGGGCAAGCGGCGGTGGCGTCGAGCAAAGGTCAGCGAGTCAGAGGTCAATGGTGGTGGCATCGAGGGCAAGCGGCTATCGTGTCGAGCAAAGGTCAACGAGCCAGAGGTCAGCGTTGAGGGCGACCGGCAGTGGCGTCGAGCAGAGAAGGAAAACGGGCAAAGAGAGAACTGTGAAACTAAAAGTGTTGTGTGAAATGTGAAAGCCAATTTCTAATTTGGGGCTTTTTTTTAGCCCTAACCGGACTGGTTCCGGAACCGAGAATCGGAACCGGTCCCTTAAGAACCGGGAACCGAACCGGAACCTCCGGTTCAATTCTCTGGTTCTCGGTTCTACCCGAGAACCGCGCTCACCCCTACATGTATATATTTTATATGCTATTATTTGGCACATGTATATTTGATATGCTATTGTTTGGGCCTTGAGATTCACGTGCATATTTTAAATACTATTATTTAGGCATTGAGTCTCACGTGTATATTTTATATGCTATTATTTGGGTCTTGAGAGTCACGTACATATTTTAGATGCTATTATTTGGCACATGTATATTTTATATGCTATTGTTTGGGCCTTGAGATTCACGTGCATATTTTATATACTATTATTTAGGCATTGAGACTCATGTGCATATTTTATATGCTATTATTTGATCTTGGTCATGCTTGTTTTATAAGTAGTCAAAGATTCTCACTTGTTTTAACCAAGGTGAAGTAAATGTTTTGACTATTGATTTGCCATCAACATTTTTACTGTCAAGAATTGCATGTTTTTGATACGAAGCGTACTCCTCAACGAGGATTAAGGGATTTATTTAATGAGCTTCGATTCACTGTTGTTGTTTTTCCCTTTTTTTAGGCTCGTAGGTATGGATACCCCTCCTGTTCGCTTTGGTGTGCCCGTCGACTTGAAAGTGAATGTGTTGGAGTGGAAAGGTTTATGGTTCTCACGGTCGTCTTCTCCTTTTTCTCGATGTTCTTTGCCTTATCTTTTTGTTGCTCGTTCATTGATGTTCGCATTAGTTGAGAATTTGTCTGATCGTGCTAATGCATCTCGCACTTGCAATGAAGAACGAGCCGAATTTGCTCAACCATTTTCCTCTTGTTCTTAGATGGTCCTTTTTCCTTCCCCGAATCCATACTTGCTGGCTATATATGTAATTTTGCTTCTCTCGCTTGTGTGATTGACGATCTAATTGCGTATTTTGCTGTTTACTTTCCTTGCTTCGTTGCGGTTATCTCCATCAAAGGGGAGTTATCTTTAGTTTTTGGGAGTTTTGATATCTTTTCGCTGAAAAATCGTATCTTGTTTTTTCATTGATCAGACCGAGTTTGGAAAATGAGAGTAAAATTTTCTCATGTCGTTGCATTAGAGTGAAGAATGTGATAGTATTAAAGTTTTTAGTAATTTCAAATCCCACGCTTTAAACTCACAATTAGTTCATGATCTCCGGCTAATAGTTCAAATCAAGTAGAAATGGAGTTTAAGGGAAGCGTAAGTTATCGTTGGTGGAGATGAGCACCGAAGGAGGATTTCAAACTTCATCGCAACAAGAAATGCAAATATGATTGTACAATTTTTTATTGTTGCTGACTCGCAAGACCTTACTTCATCGTTTTAGTCACCATTTCACAGTGCACTCACTTGCACAAACGCCTCTCGCATGCATTGATCACTCTCACTCCCTCTTCCCCTCTGTTTGTCATTTTACACTTGCTCAAAATGGCAGCTCGATCCTAATATCGGTGCCTATGGTAGTCTCAACTTGCTTGAGGGTTCTAGACAATTGCAGCTACAAGCTGGTAAGACCGGTACGGTGGTAAACTAGGTAGAGATATGGGGGGGAGCTAATTATGTGTATGAGAGGATACTAGAGAGATGTATGTCATGATAATCCTAGAGATATCTGTGGAGAGATAAGAAGAGGTGTTAATTGCATAGTAACAAGTCCATGTGACTATCCACAATTATGGGAAGTGTCGATATCACTTAAAGGTATTTGTACATTTAACTTTTCTCATTCAAGTGATTTATCGTTTTTGGAAATGTTGGTATAATCAAGATTGTCCTTATCTTTTTTTGACTATGTGGTTATCCTAAGATAATCTGTCATTGACAAAATAGAAGCATTACCTTATCTAGCAGTGATGCCAAGTAGTCATTTATAAATTACATCTCATGTGAACTTTTATTATCTAGTGCACTATAGAAAGTTGCTACGAAAGAGTTCAATAGAGCTTGAGTAAGTGTGACGCATTTTACCCACTGCTTTGTGCATCGACATACTTAAAATTAGAATAACATTTTGTTGTGTGGATCTGAGGCTTCTTGAAATCCAACTGCGACACCATGACAAAGAAACAAAAGAAAAACCCATTTGTAGTTCTTTTTGCAAATTGATGAAAATTAAAGCAAGGATCCTTTGAAGATTCCCTGTAGGGTCATTTAGGGTCTATTTATTATCGTTTTTATTTCTCAAAATTCCTATTCTTTTATTCTTCAGTACTGAAAAAGAATAGAAATCCGTTTGATAATGTCAAATAATTTTTCTATTCCTCGAAATAGAAAAATGGTTAGAGAATAGATTTGGAATAGAAATAAAAGTAAAATAAAAGTTGCTTCTTGTTCCCAAGAACAATTTTTAGAATATGTCATTTTCTCTTTTTTCTTTTCTTCTTCTTTCTCTTCTAACCAGTCGCTAGAGCCTCCCGTGGCCAGTGACCTTGTCGGCTCTCATCTTTGGCTAGTCGCCGACCATCGCCGAGACTCGGCAACCAACTAAAGGAGGAAGAAGAAGAGAAAAAAAAAAGAATAAAGAGAAAAATCTCGGAAAATCATTAAAAAATTAAAAGAAATTTTATGCCGCCAAAAAATTTTTAGTTTAGGGCACTGATTCTTGGGTAACTTGCAGGAACATAACAAAGAAGAAATTGGTATATTTTGGCCTAAAATGGAGAAATTAGAGAAAAGAAGCGGCAGTGGCAACGAGAACATTCCTTGCTAGTCTCCAGATATTGTATAGAAATATTATGCAAGCTTCTTATTGACTCAGTCCTACTTTGTTGATGTGTCTGCAAGATCTGGCATTACCCGACCAAATCTCCCACAAATATTGCATTCACTAAGCAAACAAGGTAGGCCCGTTGAAGGTCGCCTCCCTCCGATGTTCACTATGGTACATGGAGCCCGAGCTTGGCCAAGGTTGGCAAGCTCATGGTTTAGCCAATCCAGGCGAGCTCGAGCTTGCCAACCCGAGCTCTGTCAAGGTTGGCGAGTTCACGGCTCGACAGATCTAGGCAAACTTGAGCTTGATCAAGGCTCGCCCAGTCTATGGTTGTTGCCGGCTGATAGTGGCGGAGGAAGGGAGAAAAAGAAGAAGAAAGAAAAGAAATTTAAAAAATATATATATAAGACAATTTTTTAAAATTTTATAAATTTGAACTCTTTTTTTTATGCGAAATAAAGTCAAGAAATCGAAATCATTTTCTAATAATATTCAAACAACATAAAACATTTCGATCATATCTCACCAAACAAAGAAAAATTAACGTATTTCTAAAAAATATTTTACTAGAAAGCATTTTCTTATATCATTGAGTTTACGCGAAACGAATACATCCTTAGTATAAACAAAGTCTGCAAGTGAACTTGATATGTTCTTTGTAGAGTCGACAAGTAAAGGCTCTAGCTTCATGTTTGAATCGATGCTCCAAGTAAAGGCTCAGCTCTCAACCGCTGTCTCCTCTCCCCCACCTTTAAAAAAAAAATTTTAATAATAATAATTATTTATATTTATAATTTAATTTAATTATTTTTTTATAATTATTATTTAATTATATACCATGTCAGAAAACAAAACTACATCATTTTTGCTTGTGTTTAGCCAAGTCAACTTGCAAAACGACGTCATTTTGCGTTTATCTCGCCGGAAAATCGCCACGTCATCATTTTGGTCGGATTGGCATTTAAATGATCCATTTTGCTCCGATTTTGGCACTTAAGTGTCATTTTCCTAACTTTTAGCACTTAAGTGTTCTTTTGTGCCAAGTTTTGGCACTCTAAGTGTCCGGCACTCGGTTAGTATGAGAATAACAACTTGTTCTGAGCCACAAATTCTTGAGGGAACGAGCCTCATAACAATTTATAATTATTTATTATTTAATTTTTGTGGTCTAAAATAGACGGTTCTTCTCTTTGCTTAAATATATAAGTTTGAGGTAAATATTTGTTAGTCTTCTATTATTTGTAGTTTTTAATCTTTATCAGAAAAACTTAATATGAAAAAATGACAAATATAACTAAATCCACTCCCATTTTCATTATAAAGACTATACTATTTCCACTCCCTATATAACTAAATCCACCCCCATTTTCATTATAAAGACTATATTATCCTCAGTTTCATTTGCAATCTAAAGTGGTGGCTCCAAATTTATTTACTTTCCTTCCTTTTTTAGTTTTAACTATTCTACGTAGGATCTAATTTTCATAATTAAGAGTATCACATGCTTGTTGTTGTTTATGGTTTTTTGTCAAATTTGAAATTGTTGCTATTTAGAAAATAAAAACTAGTCTCTTCCGCATCATTGCTCTTGTAACAACTCATCTCTCAAAAGCTTACTCTCTTGATGACCTTTTTCTTTATTTATTTTTAATTTCATTGATCTAAAATACATATAAAATCTCTATATTTACTATATCAAATAATTTGTCATTTTTCATTACTATTGACGAGATGCTTTGACAGGGAGTGTGTAAAACATTATAGCAGTGTTTAAAAAAACACTAAAAATATTGGCATAAGAAAGTTATGTGCAGTGAGGCATCTTGGTATTGTTTGTTAAACAACCCGCACATGACATTCATTTTTACCAATCCAAAATAATGAAATTTCAATGGTATTTTACCAAAAAATTCTTATTTTATGCAAAGTTATGATATAATTAAATTCATTCTTTTGAAATTTCATGAACGGGAATGTAACCATGATTTTGTCTTGCAAAAGATTTAAGGAGGTTTTTTTTTTTTTTTGGGTGCTTGCAAATGTACATGTATATAAAGAAAACTAAAAAAAAAAGATTTGACGGTGATAAACACAACAAAAAAGTAAAAGCTTATAAACACGTGACTGTGTTAAAAAGTTATCTATGTTAAATCTTTTCTAAATTTTACTGGGCAATTAATCCATAAATTTGCTTGACAATGTAAAAAATAACCAAGTTTCTTCAAAATTTCTCTTTTGGACAAAACTAATTTTTATGGAAGTAAAATCTAAAAAATAAAGAGAAAACATAATGCATTTGATATACAAGGAATATCCGCAATAAAAACAAGACCAAAATGTGTGGTATTCTTAATTTTGGCAATTAAATCCTACAGAAATAAATACACAAACAAAAGAAGGAAAATGAATAAATTGGGCGCTACCACATTAAATTACAATTGAATAATCAAGGGCAACTTTGTCTTTTTAACGAAAATGGGTTGCCTTTAGTCATATAAGGCATAGAAATAGCACCACTTAGTGTAAATTCAGGGTTTTTTTATGATAATTTTTTTTTTTTGGGGGTATTTATGTGACAATGGACAACTTTAGGGTTTCTACTGATATTAAAAAAAAGTATAGGCATTTATGTTCTAGCAGGGATAGTTTAGGGTTTATTTGCCAAAGAGAAGAAGCTGAGCTCCAAGCACTTGAAGGATCCATTTCAACAATCAAGCCGGCAAAGTTGATTTCTTGAGGGTAGAACTATCCACTCCTCTCCATCTCTTTTCGTTTAAATTTGGTGTTGGAATAAAAAGATGTATGGTTCTCACGGTTGTCTTCTCTGTTTCTCGATGTCTTTTGTCTTATCTTTCTGTCGCTCATTCATTGATGTTCGTATTATTTGAGATATGTCTAATCGTGCCGATGCATCTCGCACTCGCAGTGAACTACAATCCGGAGTTGATCGACCATTTTCCTCTTGTTCTTGGTGGGTCCTTGTTCCTTCCCCGAATCCGTACTTGCTGGGTATATTCGTAATTTTGTCTCTCTCGCTTGTGTGATTGATGATCCGAATGCATATTGTGTTGTTCTCTTTCGTTGCTTCGTTGTAGTTGTCTCCGTCGAAAGGGACTTCTTTTTGTTCTTGGGAGTTCCGATTTCTTTTCGCTCATGAAAAATCGCATCTTATTTTTTTATTGTTCAGGCGGAGTTAAGAAAATGAGAGCAAAATTTTCTCATGTCGTTGCATCTAAGTGAAGATGCGATAGTAACAAGGATTTTTGTGATGTCAAATCCTACGCTTTGACCTCACAATTAGTTCATGATCTCCGGCTAATAGTTCAAATCAAGTAGAAATGGAGGTTGAGGGAAGCGTAAGCTGTTGTAGGAGGAGATGAGCACTGGAGGAGGATTTCAAATTTTATCGCAACAAGAAACGCAAGTTCGATTGTACAATTTTTTATTGTTGCTTACTCGCAAGACCTTACTTTATTGTTTCAGTCACCATTTCACAGCGTACTCACTAGCGGACACGTCTCTCGCATGCATTGATCTCTCAGTTCACTACCTCTTCCCCCTGTTAGTCAATTTACACTTGCTCCAAACGGTAGCCTAGATCCTAGTGTTGGTGTCTATGGTAGTCTCAACCTGCCCAAGAGTTCTAGACATTTGCATCTACAAGCTGGTAAGTCCGATATGGCAGTGACCTAGGAAAATCCGAGGGAAGCAAATTAGGTGTATGAGAGAATACTAGAGTGATGTATGTTATGATCGCCCTAGAGATTTCTACAGAGAGAGAGAAGGAGAGGTGTTAATTGCATGGTAATAAGTCGACGTGACTATTCACGATTTTGTGAAGTGTTTATATCGCTGAAAGGTATTCATATAATTAGCTATTGTCATTTGAGTGGTTTATTATATGGAAACATTGATCTAATCAAGGTCATCCTTATAATTTTTTTGTTACTACGTGGATGTCCCGAGATGATCCGTTATTGACAAGTTAAAAGCATTACCATATTCAGCAGCGATACCAAGTGGTCATCTATAAATTACATCTCATGTGAATTTCCATTATCTAGCGCAATATAGAAAGTTGTTGCTAAAGAGTTCTAATAAATAGAGCTTGAGTAAAAGTGATGGGTTGTGCATCGACTTAAAATTCTATCCCCTTAGTTCTGCTTCTTTTTTAAGCTTGGGGTACTGATTTGTGGGTAACTTGCAGGAACATAGCTAAGAAGAAATTGATATATTCTGGCCTAAAATGGAGAAATCAGAGAAAAGAAGCGGCAGTGGCAACGACAGCATTCCCTACTTGTCTCCAGAGATTATATCAGAAATATTATGCAAGCTTCCTATCGACTCAGTCCTACGCTGCAGATGTGTTTGCAAGGCCTGGCGTTACCTGACAAAATCTCCCGCTTTCATCGAGCAGCTTTTGAGTAGCAATGTTGACAAGCCACCGGCTCTTATCCTTGAAACGTCTCGTGTAGAGAATGAATCCACACCGCCATTTCTTTTGGTGGATATCCAGCAACGCAGGGTTAGACACATTCGCATTGATCCGCTAGAAGGACTTTCAGCCATGGGCACTTGCCGAGGATTGATATGTGTAGGTTCTCTGTCAGCTCTTGATCCTGTATATGTTTTCAATCCCATAACAAGGGAGTACAGAAGATTGCCAGCATCAGGAGAAAAAGATATTGAGGATCATCAAGTTGGACTCGGTTTCGATCCTTCAACAGGAAAGTACAAAGTTCTGCGGACATATGTTGATGAAGGAAAAAGGTGCTTCGAAGTGACTACACTGGGAGCGAGTTCGTGGAGGAAATTGGATGTACCTGATCATTGGCAGGATTATTTTGTATATGAACCAGTATTCTGGAATGGGGCCATTCACTGGAAAGCCTCTACAACAGCATGTGACTTCCTCTTATCATTTGACGTATGTCATGAGAAGTTTCGGAAGATTTCATTTCCCAAAGAAATTTCCAGCGTTGGCATCAGCCCACGTGCCGAAGATGTTGGCCAATTTGGCCTTGAAGTACGCCACGATAATGATGGTGAATTGTTCCTACCCCCCCAAGGTTTTGTCCCTGACCTCACGTCAATTGTCGAACCCACGGAACTTGAGCTGCTAGGATTCGGAGGATGCTTGACTATAGTAGAACATGATGACGATCAGATGAGACTATGGGAAGTGACGGGGGACAAGCTCGAAGACCTTTCCATCTGGTTTTGGGATGAACACGATACTCACGTGCTGTGGAATCCCCACATGACTTATAAAGTCATCGGTAGGTGGAGCCCGGAATTATATCTGTTAGAGGTGAGTACTTGTCATGGTGACGTTGAGAACCGAAGAAAGCTCTCTTCACATGGTTCCTCCCGAAAAGGGCTAATTACCTGCCACTGGACATCCCTGGCCTCCCTCCGACGTTCATTACAGTACGCGGTTATGAGCCTAGCCTCGTATCACCTGAAACTCTGTGATTGAGGGTTGCTCTTTTTATCTCCTGGAGCTAAACTTTTTGTTGTCTTCAGTCTGACCCTTTGTGAGTACTGGGTTTTCTCCCCCATTTAGCCATATCTGTAATTATTCGAGCAGCTCCTTTGCAGAAATGTTGCTAGGGATAAGTACCAGTAGTCTAGGAATAACTGTTTTCGTTTAACATTGCCAATTGCAAGTACTGAAGGATTCTTTGTGCTATTTTGTGGATTCATTTATGTTCTTCCCATAGTTACTGGAAATTTCATGCAGAGATTATTACAGCGGGTTCTTTGGTTCAGAAGGAGAGTAAACGAAAGTTAGTAGGATGAGGGAGATCGAATCTATACTATAAATGAATCTACTTGTGCAGGCAGAAATCTTTAGCCCATGCACTTAAAAAGAAATATAATAAATCGTTGGGAACCATGACCAAGTTGATCATGCTTGATTGGGTATTATTGATATACCTGGTATGCTCAATACCTGTCAGAGAACGACATTGAGGCACAAGAATATGATCTGATTCCTTTGCGTCATCACCAAATGCAAACACTTCATTATTTCAACACTCGCTGCATATTTGCTACACAACATGTTTCCATGGTCTAATATCTTAAGGTGAACTTCCTGTCGTAAGAAGAAACAATAGTTTGCACTGTGCATCGGTAGGAATGCATGTACCGGGGATTACTATGCCATTAGCGCCAAGTACTAGATTGACGGGGATTGGGGGCTGACATTGCAGTCTATCGTTAAGTAAATTGTATGGAAGGACTGTTTTGGCCATTGTCCTAGGGCATGAGCGACTAAAAGAACTTCTTACAGCCTACAATTTCGGGAAAAAGGTGAATCAAATTGATTGATGGCCGGATCAAAGTAGGGCTACTATCAGTATTAGTTACATGTTTGATAATATCTACATGCAAAAGGGTGCGCAAAGAGTTCCGCATTGAAGTGAACGCCCCGAAACTTTTATTGAGATGGGAATTCACCGCATTCTGACACATATTATCGATTGGAGTTAATTAGGAGTTCAAGAAATATACAATGAAGGATTAAGATTCAAACAAAGTTCCTAGATGGCACAAAACCTTGGTCGGAAACGCATCTAAATCGCTTTGACCATATGGCAGGTCTAGTCATGTCCACTATACAACGACAACCGTTCATGCATACCACACTTGAGACAGAGCTCGGTTAAGCAAAGTCGGTCTCTTCAGTGGTAGTACGGTCGATCCCTTCCTTTCCCTCTGAGAATCTCTCTGTTTGAATTGGAAATGATTGAAACTTTACATGACTGTTCACTTTGTCTCTTGCTCTTGTCCTTTTTAATTTGATCTGAACTCATTTGGGCATTTTCCTTTTGTTCTTGTCTGATATACAAGCTCCCAAGGGCTGATGATAAGGAGTTGCTGGCTGAAGTTCATGCTCGGCATTTGAAAAATGTGTTTGAAAAATGTGTATCTGTGGTTTTCTCTCCCTTGTACGGGAACACGAATCGTTGTTTCTTGAAATCTAGAAATTGCTTCTCGTTTGTAGCCATTGAGTAGAGTGCGTAAATGAGAACAAATTTTTCTCTTTTTTCATTGCATCCGTCTGAAGAACGAGAAGTGTGGATGGTGACAATATCATTGTGAAGGCACTATATAAGAGTAGGATTCATTTTAGAATCTACTTCGAATAATGTGTGCGCCTTTTCTCGACGCTAAATGCAACACTAATTGAAGGACTGATCTGATCATTGACAGTTTCTGGGGGTGTTGATATTGTTGAAGGGTGTTCATGTAGGTTGATATATTCGTTCTAGTGATCGCTTTGGAAACATTGGTATAATTGAAGTTGCATCCCCACAATCTGTCATGTTAGGTCGGTGTCCTATAATGATCAGATTATCTTTACGATCAAAAGCTTAAATGGAATAAGATACCGAAAATGGTTACCATGCTATATCGGGTTTCCGTGGTGCATCGGTCCCATGCTTCATAGGTGATATCCTGAACATACTTTCATTAACTGTACCATATTAAAATCCACAAAAGAGTTCTAGGAAAGAGATCTCTAATGCAAACTATTTGTGCATCGAATCGTACTTCCAATTTTGGAACAACATGTTGTGAAATTATTGGGCTTCTTGAAATCTAACCGTCGAACAAGGACCGCAATAAAGGAAATTGAACCACGGAACACCAAACAAAGATGGAAAGGATGGATTGCACTTTACATTCCTAGTAGGTTTTCCTTCATGATATCCTCTGTTCGCGATTTATTGTGCTTGTGGTACCTAATTCATTTGTTTCAGTTATAGGGTAGATCGTGCTAATTCGATGTATTCTTCCCTCCAATGGCGAATCCAAAGAAAGCGAGCTACGGCAACAACATAAGTATCCCCTACTTCATTGTTGATATCAAATGCGAAAATACTAGTCAGGCTCACAGCCAATGTGTGGGCAAGTCATGGCGTACTAGACGAATGATCCTGTCTTCATCAAGTGGCTGACGCCCAAGGGCTCATCGTCCAGTCGCTCAGTGTGCCAGGCGACCAACTCAGGGGTTTGCTCCATTGGGTGGATCCCAAGGGATGCGATCGCGGGGTTCAGAACAAGCTGCTTCAGGGACCATTGGTCATGGGGTCTTGCCGGGGATTGCTTTGTCTAGTTTTTCCTGGTCGCTGGATCCTGTCTTCATTTGTAACCCCGTAATGAGTGAGTATTGGCAATTGCCCACGTCGAGAAGAAGGTTCATTTATTGCCATCACGGGGTCAGTGCAAAATCCTGTGAACTGATGTCAAGGTCGAAGACAAGACATTGCGGTTCAAGGTGATTACGCTCAGGAAAAATAAGTGGAGTACATCGCCAATTACCGACAATGTGTGGAACCACCATGAATGCGATCTGATGTCCTGGAACATGGCCATCCAGTGGAAGATGAACTTCAGGTTCCAATCTGACTTCATCCTATCCTTCGACGTATGCAAAGAGGAATTTCACATCCTCTGACTTTCCTGAAGAATTTGGGGAAGTCACTTTACACGTCGATGATGGTAGTAAAGGCATCATATCACCGCCTCCAGGGGATCCTTTCCCGCATATCCGCTGGCCTGTAGAGCACCTGACCAAGCATTTCGAATAGGTTGGCTTCGGGGAGATCCCTGATTGTGGTCGAACATAAGGAGGAGTGAATGCTGATGTTAGAAGTGACCGGAGAGAATCTCAAAGTCGTCAAGATCAACTGGCGGAAAGAGCACGACACTCACGTCTGGCGACCCCGGGTTCTTATCTTCTCCAGCTCTGCACTTGCTGTGAACCTCCCTAGGACGTTCAACGCAATTCCTGGCTTTGAGCCTAGCCTGGTCTCTCCTGAAACTACTTGACCGAGAACTGAAACTTTCCTAACATGGTGGTCCATGCCAATCGCCTTTGTAAACATGCACGTCTTCCTGTTTAACCAAACTGTGATCATTTTGGATGTTTGTTGAAGAGATTAAAATCAAAGAGGGGGACTTGTTTGAAATCTCACTTAGCCTTACCGAAGTTTGCAGGAGCTCTTTCTTTTTCGTGTCATCAAGTGAACTCGATATGTTCTAGTTAAAGTCGACTAGAAAAGGCTCTAGTTTCGCGTTGGGACCGATGTTCTGAGTCGATGCAGAAGGGCGTATCGGGAAGTTCTTCAACTGGGGAAGGAGAGTAAATGCAGATCATCACGTTGTTTATGTCCTTCTAGGTTATTTATAATGACAATAAGATGGTTCAAATCTGCATAGTAGACCTCTCAATCCAATTCCGTACAGAGATCCACATTGTAATACACCAGAAAACATGTCCTAAGGTCCTGACATATTGTTCATGGAAAAAAAGACACAATTTTCAGGAATATTAACAGATACTCAGAATTCTAAATATTAAAAGGGTACGAAAAGAAGAAAAATTGGTACCTTTTTTTTTTTGGTATAATTTTTTCGTGTCCATACAAATGGAATAGCTGAACATGGCCATGACCTTGATCCACCCGCACATACACAAAGACCAGTAGCTATTGCTCATGTCCTTTTAGAGATGTCTATTCCTACAATTGATATGTGCCAGCTCCATTAGGAGAATCTGAAACCATATCTTTAAATTTGATGTAGCTGAATCGCGGGCCCTATTCCCCTAACCAGATAATGATTTTAGCTAATAGGAGCTAATTCAAATGGAGCAACTAACTAGGCTTGCATTTGAAATTCATGGGATTTGGAATATACAATCGAATTCTAGCTAAAGTTCCTCTTTATATGGCAAACAAAAAATTGCATGTGATTTGTAAGATGTAATGGGAATTTGGAATTTCATTCGGCTTTTGACGATTGGATGAGTTCATTGCGATTGCGATAGCTGATTGCTTTAGTGAAGAGTATCCCAAGAGAAATGGTTTTTCATCATAAAATTACATTTGGGGAATCATCATAGGTATAAATATATAATTGGCAATTCTATAGTCAAGTTGTGTTACCAACAAAAAATAATAATAATTTGTTCCTTGAAAGGTGCAACTTAGAAAAAGACACTCACATCATATTCTAGAATAGACAACACCTATGAGACATAAATTTATACACTTGAGGCTTTTAACTTTTGTAAAACATTCACATAACTACCACGTCGACATCAAATCACCACGGTAACATCGAAAAAGTAATTTGAAAACTAACTAATCCTAGCTAGTTCATGATAAGGTGAAGAATCGTGATGCTACAAATAGCCAATGTAGGCATCTTACTTCTAAATATTTTTACGCCTTTTGTCTTTTGATATTTAAATTTTATTAATATTGAGTACCTCAAATGTTTACAAATGTACTAATTCTGATGTTTAAAATCATCCACTACTTTTCATAGTGTGTTTAAAGGGAGTACGTGTACATTTCTTTTGATGGAAAAGTTGTATATTAACTTATGCCAAACAACATTACCTAGATGAAAGCCAAAAAAACTACTTTCCACTTATCCTTATTATGGTTTCCTCAAAATTAGAACTTAATAAAAGATAATTACAAACTTGAGAAACTTATAAGAAAATCATATAAGATTTAAGCTTTCAATACTTAAATACTAAGAGTTTTGACGGATTAAACCAGAATCAAATTGCGAGAGCCATAAAATCTATAACAAATAAGAAGTTAGTGAAAAATTAAAAAATTACTGAAAAGAAATCCTAAGACACTTTTTCACGCAAGAATCTTCTTTTTATTTTTTTGGCAGAGCACTGACCATCATCTGTAATTAAAAAATAAAATAAAATTATTACTTTCGCTCCTCTTTTACCGCTGGATTAGAGCCGGGACCCCATCTTGACACGTGTACCTGGCAGATCGAGAAGTGCGCGACCTTCCAGTCACGGGGCGACACGTGTGCGACCACTGCGGCTCCTTAACTGTGTCCCAGGCAATTCTCGATTAATGAGAGTTTAATTGAGAGACAGATTTCGATGACCGTGCAAGCCAATTTCTCAGACAAAGCAGGTAAAAAGAGTCGCCCTTTGTCCTTTAGTGTCTTCTGTGAATCTTAGTAGAAACACTTACCAAGAAATCTTTTAACAAAATAAAAAAAAAATTATTTGATTTGATTTTCAAAGGGTTGACAAAACTCAAATGGTTTGTTTTTGGGCAAGTGCCCAAAAAAGAAAAGAAGCTACAACGTATAGGCTAAATAGAGAATAGATGGTTGAATAAAGAAGCTCCAAGTTAGGTAAGTAGGAAATGAGATTCTTGTCTTGACTTGGCAAGTCTTCGAACTTCCTTGTTTCTTCCGACACTAACTTGGGTTAATGGAGCGGCGTGCTTTTAATTTCCTATCTCGAGATAAACGTCTCTCTAACTTTAACTATAGACCTATTAGAGATCCGGTCTAAAAGGAAGGCATGTTGGCAAGAAAGCATTCACCGAAGGTAACGTATCGTGTGAATGCATATGTTATTTTAAGGTCACATATTAAGTGATGATATATCTTTTACACTTACTATATCATTAATTATATCATGCATTCGAAATAAATGCACGCTCTATCATATTGTGTCGGATGTGAAATGTGGAGTTCATCAAATATGCTTATATTTACTAATGAGAATGATCCGCACGCCACTAGTATATGATTAAAATTACGTCGTTCTTAGGAAAAATGATTAAGGTTGTTGTAGATTACATCATTTGAGGTTTGTCAATAGATAAGTTAGTGTATTATATTTTGCGAACTGAAAAAGATGTGATATAAGTTAAAGTTGAATGTGCAATAATTTATCCCGAAAACTTGAATATAAGAAAAACAAAAAAGGAGCATAGGGATTCAAAATTTCTTAGTGAAGAAACCGAATGGGTTTTTGGCACGTGTCCAGTCACTATTTAGTTGGTTTCTCAAGGATGATGCTTTCATCCAAAAGACACAAGGTGCAAACCTTGGACAAATCCCATGAACCACTTTGTGTGCTATCGTACAGGAGAAAAAGATAACGCTGACGTGACACGATGAATGACAGCATGGGCATCTCGGACGACATGACTGGATAATCTGCATGGAGTCTCCTCTCCCATCTCTTTCATCTTCATATAGCCCCAAAAGAGATTTAAAATCACTGACCAAAACTGCTGTGGGGGCTGCTAATCTTAATCACTCCAGTCCAGGTGAGCAGAAAACTTGTTTGTTATGAAGGTTTGAACATTGATAAGACGAAATTCGATGGCATGTCTTGCTTGTTCTCACACTTATGGATCCATTTTGAGTCTTTTCAATCTTTTTAATAGAGTTGCACTGTCAAATTATTATGACTCTGATTCGGGATATCATTTCGCTATAATTTTTTATTAATTCTTATGATGATCAGAATTTTTGGAAAACATAAGTTTTTATGTACATTTAAGTAAATCTAGTGACTATATAACCTTTATGCACGCCCATCTCTATAGTACCTTGTCACATACGATGCCACAGTAGAAGTACATATAGATTATGGTGCATGGTCAAAGGGATCTAATGTGATTAACACAATGAGAAAGCTCATCTTAGATAGATGAATTTTTGGGCCAGTGCGCATGAATATAATTGAACAGGTCTGGGAGGAGAGAGAAGGAACCAATGCACGAATTCGGATCATACAGGATTTATGTTTGCACCGTGGAAAACCCTAGGCTTCCAGAGAGTTCTGAGTGTTTGTGGTGGACTGAGCAAGAACAAAACTACATCACAATTTCAATGTAAGACATATATCTATCCACACCACCAGCAGAGACAAATATATATACTGGTAATACAAGCTAGTGGTTGTGTGTTGTGCAGTACGTGGCACATGTGAGTGTTTATATATATGACCTTTCATACCCAAACACACAGACATCCAGAGACATATGCAAGTCTTCCCAGGGTTTCCATTTCCATTTCCTTCATAGAATGCACCGTTCCTTTCTTATCTCTTTTTGGGTACTCTCTGTTCTCATGGTCCTTTCATAAAGTTTTCTCATCTCTTAACCAAGACTGGTAAGAGAGAGAGAGAGAGAGAGAGTTTATTAGTGGGTGAGGGTGTTAAAAATGGGAAGAGGGAGGGTTGAGCTGAAGAGGATAGAGAAAAAAATCAACAGGCAAGTGACCTTTTCCAAGAGAAGGAATGGGCTCCTCAAGAAGGCGTATGAGCTCTCGGTCCTCTGTGATGCTGAGGTCGCTCTCATCATCTTCTCCAGCCGGGGCAAGATTTACGAGTACTGTAGCAGCTCTAGGTATTCTTTGTCTCCCTGCTCTAGCTCTGGATCTCTTTCTTGAACTCTTCAAATCTGATCATTGCTTTATTTTGGTTACTTTTGATGCTCTCCAACTCGAGCACCTCATAATCAAGAAACTATTGTTTCTCTAGATTTCTTCTTGTAAGGGTTTCCAGTTTTATCAAGGGTTTTGATCCCTTGGTGTTGGATCTTGTCTTTTAAAACTCTGAGTGCCTCTCAAACTTTTGCTATGCTTTTTGGGTTTTCGGTGTATTTGATCTTCTTAGAAAAGAAATTTAAACAACGGAAAGCTCGGTCCACTAAAGATCAGATTCAGATCTCATCTCTTCTTGCTTTTCCTTTTCTTGCTATTTTTTTTCCTATAATTTAATTTATCTCATTTGTGCTCAAAGAAAGGGTTTTCAGGATTAATAATGATCAGCCTCTCAAAGGATTTATTTCAGTAGCTCGTGTATGATATTTTCTCCCTGTAAATTCCACTAACGATCGCCATCAAAGTTCATTTCAAGATGGATGCTTCTCCAGCAAATATATCCACAATACTTAATATACTTTTTCCTCTTAGTCTCACTAAAGAATTTCACATGTGCTGTTAAATTCAACACAATTGCAGTGGCAGAGAAAAGGCTGCTCTTTCTTTGGTCTGATGCCCAATGAAAACCCTAGAAGCACGTATAGAGACAACGTGGGGCTTCATTACATATACAAGCTAAAACAACCGGAAAAAGTCAACTCAATCCGTCTACAAATTCATTTCAAATTGATATTTTCTTCGAGTAGTTACTACATATCAAATGAGAAAATATTGGGTAGTCTGGCCACTCCATGCCGGCGTTCCTAAACCAATCAGGAAGCGATACTTGGAACCCCGTCAATGAATAGGGATTGCTGCTCTTTTTACACAAAATTACTTTTGTATTGTACTAAAACATTACAGATGTGGAGTGGCCGATATTTTTTGTAGTAGTACATATGGGTATCCTTGTTTTCTGGTTTACTCTGAAAATATTAACGCCGTTTGACCCTAATGAAACAGTGTTTACTAGAGTCCTGGATATCTCTTTGTTTCCTTATATTTTGTAATGTACTAAAACATCACTGCCGAATTAATAGAACATGTTCAGATTTTTACCCATGACCCATCCTGATTTAAGGCCTTTTTCTATCATATATTGTTTAGGATGCACCTGGGTTGCAATCAAGATTCACACTCTTTTCTCGATATTTGATCAACCATCTTGAAGTAAACATTTTCCCTTTCTTTGGTTGTTACCAAATGCGACTCAAACCTTGGAATTCACTAACGAGGTCGATAGGGAGTAAGAGGAAATCGAATAACAAGATGGATTGGAGACATGTAATACGTGCTTCTTTATTCATAATCTACTTGCTTATCTGTTATTTAAGTGTTGAAATTGAATGCGCAACCATCTATTCTAAAAACTAAAACTATAAGAGAACTAATCTCATTCTATTTGTTAATAATGTGAAGGCTGGTATGATGAAGACTCTTTAATTAAGAATGCGAACTTAATATTCAAGGGGAAAGAATCAAGGAATTGGAAACTTATTCTTTAATGGCATGCTAGAGAATCGGATATGCAATCTTCTGTTCTAAAAATTTAAGCCATCATAGAACAACACACATTTTATGTCTTATCTATCCACCAAAATGAAAAAGAAAATGAGCGAATCCTAAAGCCACACATGAGAATTACCGTATATAGAACAAGGATCTATTACTATTTACAAAGGGCACGCGAGATTCATCAGATAGATCATTCTCCACCTCACCATTGGCTCACATTATCTATCCCTCCCATCCCCAATAATAGCTCTTTTGGATTGTCATTCAGCTCGAGTTATTTCGCCATCATTTGACAACATACTAAATGGAGTTAACCACATCGATTGATCAAGAGGCCTAAAAGTGATTGATTGTCTTATAATTATCATACTTCCTTTCTATTGGCATTGGCATATGGTAACAAAGGGAGATCTAACATAATCATCAATAAGGACTGCTAAAAGTATGTGTAATCTTTTTTCTCGTTGAAGGCAACTAGAAGTGAAAGAGTGACATCTATTAGGTATCCGTTTACATAGCCTTATGTGCCTTTCTATGTGCTTTTGGATTTGAACTAGGCATCGTTTGAAGCATAATATGGTTTTGTATCATCTCCATATTCTCTATCTCTTGTAATAACCTAGTGTTCTTTTGCTCAATCTTATGTTAATTTCATCTTTCCATTCACCTTCTTGCCCTAGCATGATGCAAACACTTGAAAGGTACCAAAAGTGCAGCTATGGTGCTCAGCTCAACCCAAGCCGCTCAATCGAGGAGACACAGGTACCTTTGGTCTTTTCTTTCTTTGTTCCTTGTGCATGTGCCAGCCCACACGTGTATGTGTGTATGTGCGTGAGGGAGAGAGAGAGAAATCTTGTTTCAAGAACTCCATTTCTATATGCTTCGTTTATGAAAATGTTAAAAATATTTTTGGATGTGTGCGCTGCGGAAGTATGGTTTTGGTATTAGTTATAATTTTTAGTTGGTAATGTGTGCAAGTGTATGGTATATTTTATAGAAGATGGACAAGGGACAAGATAGGATAGTTCAAGAATAAAGAACATGGATATGGGGAAAAATTTCAGCTTGCGTTCTTTAGCTTCTGCTTGTTGCGGCTTCTTCCATTTTCTCGTTCCTTCTCCATTTTTCTCCAATTTTCTATTGTTGCGGCTGCCCATTACTTTTGCTGTCCACGTAGTCTTGATCCTTCTTTCTTCATGGTTAAGAGTCAACAATTGTAGGCTTTCCTTCATGTTCAAGTTATAATATTTTATAATGTGTGCCCCTCTTTTCTTGATTAGCTTGAGGCTTCTTCACGTGTTTCCCATGCACGTAGATTTCTCTAGCTCATTCTAGGATTTCTTTGATGCTTCTTCACAGAGTCTTCAAGTTTAACTTGGACTCTTCATCTTTTCTTGCATGCACGTGCAATGTTGCCGACTCATTCCTTCTCCATTAAGCTAGTAGTTTCTAGATTTTATTGAAAATGGATCACTAATTTCCAACAGAAAATGATGGTAACAACGAAGTGAACTTCGTTTGGTGTGCAAAAACTGGCCTAGAGTATACCACCTGACCACTAAAAAGATCAGACCAGGATTTATCCATAGTATGGTGCTTATTCACTTAATAGGGCAAGTGTTTATCAGGTTGTTGTGCTTACTTGTTCAGTATGTGAAGCTTTAATCCTAATTATATTGTCAAGCAGAGCAGCTACCAGGAATACTTGAGGCTGAAAGCAAGAGCTGATGTCCTCCAGCAATCTCAAAGGTTTGAATCTCTCTCTATCTGCTGCTGTGAATCTGCTAATTAATTTTCACAAGTTTCAATTTGCTATCGCATAGTAGCAATAGGTCGAGTCACTTTGTGTTTGGTTTCAATAATTTTGGGCCATCAGAAATCCATAATAAGATTCACAGAATTTTTTTGTCTTCCCCTTTTAATTTCAGTTTCTACATCCACCAACTCCTACTACATTCGCAAAATAACAATGCACTTTTTAATGTGCTCGAAATTCTCTGGCGTACTTACTGGAGTTTAAATGTGAGTGAGCCACAGGAACCTGCTTGGGGAAAATTTGGGTTCACTAGACAGTAAAGAGCTTGAGCATCTGGAGCGTCAACTGGAGAGTTCATTGAAGCACATTCGGTCGACAAAGGTAACTTGTGAAAAGAGAGATGGTTATCAGAAAGGAAGCTCTCATGAGTCATGAGCATATTTTTGTAATGTAACCCTCTATCACTTGGACGATTAAATTGCTCTTAATTAATCTTGCAGACCCAGTTCTTGCTCGATCGACTCGCCAATCTTCAAAACAGGGTATGGATTAATTAATTATCGACCATTTTAGAATGGAAGTCGGTTTCGCTTCCTTCCTTTCTTCTTCTACTTGCTCAATGTTGGATGGTGTATGTCTACTTAGGAGCAAGTGCTACTGGAGACCAACAAAGTCCTTAGCAGGAAGGTATGGCACCTAATTACACACCTTGCCTTCTGTTCATGTTGCAGTAATTTTCTCTCGAATCTTTCCTGCTGTCCATTTTGGCCAAGTATTAACGAGAAACTCATGCTTTTTACTGAGTACTGTTGAATGTTTCAATTAATTTAACCAGGCATGGAGTTTCATAGAGCTCAGATAATTATGAGTTCTTGGAATTGGGGGTAACACACTGTTCTTAGGGGCTGCAAATGCAAAGTTACTGATTATTGCAATAAAAAATGGTTTCCTGCAATCAATTGATGGATTAAGAAACTAGGATGGACTCAATTGAACATGCAAACGATAGCTTCTGTTATAATTTATTGCTATTTTATCACCCTAAATCTTGTTTCTTGTGCATCATTTTCCTCACACGCGCATGCGGACACACACTCTCTCTCTCTCTCTAGAGTTGCCGAACCGCTCTTTGAATAAAATTACCATACCAAAGATTGTCGCAGTATTTTTATGTTGCATTTTGGGGCCAGTCACACAAACTTACTTCATGAAGTCACAAGATAGCATGTTGTCGGTGTAATAATCAAATTATATTTGAATAATGAAATCTTGAATAGAGATATTTCATAGCCATTCATTTGGTTGCCAAGCTTATAGCACTGGTAGACAGCATTCGAAGTTGCTTTTCCTGGAAACTTATAGTTGTGATTGTATAATAGCCGTGGTACCTCCTTCCTAACCCTGAGCTTACCGGCATAATCCTCACATTAGTTTAGAGACCTTGATGTCAAGCAGCCTAATCGATGCAGTAAGTATCGCGGATTAGTGGCAAAATACAGGAAGTGACTACCTTATATTTGATTCTTCATCATGATGCCACTGCTTCAAATACACTTATTGATTGGACTTCGAAATTTCTTTACTTCACAATTAGCTGGAAGAAGTAAGTCCGCAAATTCCCTTTCAACTTGCCTGGGAAGTCGGAGGTCAAGGGGGCGGCGGCGGCGGCGGCGGTAACGGAGGCGGGGGCGGGGGCTTTCCATATAACCTCTTTCCTCCTCAATCGGAAGGGTTCTTCAACCCAATGGACGGCAACCTCTCATTGCAAATCGGGTAACTACTTGCATCCTCATTCCCACTTACTAAAACACTACGTGTACAAACATCTTAGTACGTCGTGACACAATGAACAACAGAGTGGATTTTCTTTTGTTTCTCTTTTATGTTCTTAATTTCCAGATACAATCCGACATGTCTGGACGAGATGAATGCTTCAGTTTCGAGCCAAAATGTTGCCGGATTCATTCCGGGATGGATGCTTTGAACTTACTACATCAACTTGGAGTGTGAATCGAGCTGGTGAAATTTGTGCATGTGTCCCTCGTAAAATTGTGATCCGCAAGACAATAAGTACATAATATTTTGGAGCTGTGATGACATAAAAAGAGGAAGGCCACACTTTCCTCTCTCATGATCAGAACTTTGATAATGTCTGTATGGCCCTGCAGTGCAATTGAAATGAGCTCGGCTTTGTAGTTCTTTTCGAAGCCTGCAATATTGAGCTGCATAGCTTACTGTCACAATGTTCCTTTTCAGTACGTGAAGTTTGGCCGATCAATTAGCTCCTTTCACCCAGAAAGCACGGTTTGCCTCGGTTATCAGATTGTCGACCCTGATGTCTTTGTCGAAGTGCACAATTTTTTTGCCACCAGTGATTTTGCGGGAGATCGCTCGGCCTCTCATCGCTGCGTGATTCAATAGGGAAGCATTTATGTGGCCACGATTATATGACTAGTCACGTATCACATTCCGGTTTACTTAATATTCATTACAGCTCATCTTTATAAGACCTTCCAACATTGAATGACAAAGGATTCTTAATGATAGCAAAAGAGCTCGTCTTTATACGAACTTCCGACATTGAGTGACAAAGGGTTTGGTATGATAGAAAAATCAGGAGACTTTTCCACAACAAAGAGGCACCAACTTTTGTCTGGGGGCCATCTGGGCCTCAATCCTCAACTTTCAAGTGACGTATCCAAAGACGCAAATTATCACTTGGGATATGACTTTGGCTTAGACTTTCAGGTGTCACGTTAAAAGGCACTAATCTGTATCTTGGGGACGATTTTGGCCACTTCAAAGATTTTCTTGAAATGTCTACACGTGGCATCTAAAATGGCAAGCAGACGCTTGACATGACTAGACAATGGCAAACAGACACTTGACATGATTAGGCAAATGCCATGTTTGTGAAAGCGAATCCCTTAAATCGAAACGACGTTGTCTCCCACATAAAACAAAAACAACCTCGTTTTCAAGCCAGATATTAGGGTTTCAGTTCAGATTGAAGGGAGCACTTGAATAGGGGCTTAGGGTTTTTTTTTTTCTTTCTTTTTTTTCACAAAATCAGAGCACGTTTGCCTTTCTCTCTCTCACCTTAGATTTGAGGTCGTGGAAGTCGTCAACGACATAAACGACCTCATATCTAAGGTCTTCGGTGATCGTCGACAGACCTTTGTCTGTGTTAATCAAGGCAATGACCTTGACCCCAACCTCGACCGCTAGGCAAGCAAGCAATGCGCAAACATTGTAATAAACTCGAAAGGCGGACCGCCACTCCAATGATCAGTACAATCATCAATTTCCTACGTTAGTTTAATTTGCCAGCACATTGAAGGTCGCTTCACCATAACATGTCGTATGATTGAATACGATTTTAAGAATTCTAACAACTATTGAGATGTCTGACCAAAACAATGATAATAATACTTAGTGAGATAAAAATACAGGCAATTACCAGTTTGTGAATCCAGGTCTTCCCTTATTTCTTTATCAAAGCTTCCCCAAACTAGGACTGTACAAAACCAATTGCTCAAACCAGAAACCGCCCGAACCAGCCGGTTTGATCCGATTCCCGATTCCTAAAAGTAAAAATGGTGTTCGAACGGTCCGGTTCCCAGTTCCAAGGGCGGACCACATCGAACTAGACCGAACTAACTAAATATACTTTTTATTATTATTATTTCATTAAAAAATTAGTAAAATATGAATTAAACACTATCTTGGTCTAATTCCAAATAGCGGGAAAAAAAGGTGATTGATTTGATTCTATTGGATCGGACCGAAATCAGGCCATACCGATGGTGCAGTCCAGTTCCTGGTCCTAGGTCCCCAGTTATGATTTGTGGGAATCAGTCCTCCCAGTTCGGTTTCTAGTTCCATCTTAGAACCAGGCCAAACTGGGTGGGACCAAGAACCAACCACCCTTACCCCAAACGTGATCGAGAACAAAAAAATGCTCGCATGATACCTTAAAAGCGCGTGATTCAGCTCGTCGTGTCGTCATTCTTTCCGTTATTCCGATCGATATGATGCTTGAACAATCCGTTGCGCGCTAGAGCGGTTGTCGTATGCGATCTCTAGCGATGGCCACTGAATCTTCAGAACCCACTAAGAGAACGAAACGTTCAGATAAGTCGAGCTCGCGCGCATCGAATTCTCGAGGCACTCTATATGCAATCGGCTTTAGGCGGCGAACACGACGCGACGTCGATATATTCCTTTTTCTCGACAAAGGAAAGGTGACAAGCAGCTCGAGTGCGCGAGAGAAAGAAGAAGAATAACATAGTGATGGTAATGTGGAGCTTGGTTTTGGACCATCCCCCCTTAAGTTGTTCCAAAGGCATTTCCTTTCTCCTTTCTCCTCTCACCTCTATCCAAATTTGGGCAATCAAACTGTCAATGTCGACAACAAAAGCAAAGAATCAATTTGCTTGCAAATATCATGCTGTTGCCGGACCGGGCCGGGGCTGCGGGGCCCACGCCTCGCGTGAAGAAGACGGTCCCCACCCTCCTCAAACTGGCCTCTCTCTTTCAATGGCCTCGTGGCACTCTCGAAAGCAAGCACCGGCCAGCGTTCCCATTGCCGGTGCGACGATTCGGCGTTCAAATCCACATAATGGGTTCGTGGAGTGGGGGATTTGCGATATTCTTGACTTTTATTCGATATTGAGCGTATCGAATTTATTCTAGGTGTGTTACGATTGAAATTCTAGACCGCAACGAGAAATCGGAATGAAATAATTATGATAAATCTCTTGCTTACTCCCATGCACGTTGTGAGGCTGGATTTTGGATCCCTCAAAATCCAGAGGGCACCCATATGGTACGGAGATAAAAATCCAGCTAATGGCGACAAGAAAATATTTTGGCTTGGTTGGTACCTACCTCCGTGGCACTCAAAAAGTTTTTCCTCTTTCCTAGAAAAAATTGCGTGGGACTAATTAGAGTTATTTTTTCTTTAATTTAGTTAAGTAGTCAGACTATACATAGAGAATCTTCAATGGAGAGAATTTCAACACTTAGGTGGCCCTAGCGACAACCTTCGCATCTATACTCATAATCTCATTGTACCGTCTTATAGACATAGAATTAGCCATATTCTTTACTTCATAGCTTAAGTTATGTCGAAAAATAATCCAAAAGTTATAAATCTATTATGCGACGGCCAATTCAGTTATAAACATTTTAACTGTGTCAATTCAGTCCTAAACCTTTTGACGATTTGCTAATTTAGTCCTAAATCTTTTAATGATTTGCTAGCAGAGTCCTTTGCAATTTTTGGCCAAAATTATTCGAAATGACTATATCAGCAAATTATCAATAAGTTCAAGCCGAAGAATTGGATTGGTGGGAAGCTGTCCGATTCTAGATTCCAAGGTATATAGGATAAGTTCCAAATTCTAATAATTAGGGAACCTATTTCGACGAATAGGTTATAGTTTCCATCCATCTATAATCTATAATAAGTTTTTGTGTTTTTCTTGATTTATATCTTGCGATCCTGCGACGTTCCATGACATCTGATAATTAGTATATAATCTGAAACTACCAATCTGAGCTTCTATTTTTATGACAAAACTTTTTCTTTGTTAATATTTCATATTATTGGTGTATCTAAATATAATTTGTGGTCGATGGATTATAGAAACAAGTGATGGTCATTAAAAGCGATAATTTACCGTAATGATTCAATTAATAATATATGTAGATTTGAGTAGAATTTGAAACCAACCTTAGAATCTGTGATGTGGTAAATTCCATGTTCTTAGATATGTAGAATAGGTTCCAAGTATATAAAAAAAAAAAAAAAAAATCTATTCCAATGAGTAGATTCCAGGTTCTAGGTAGAACCTGTAGAGAATTAGGAACCGTTCATCCTCAATATAGATACATTTTAAATATTCTAGCACCGTTTTAGTATGTATATATTCACCTAAGATATAAGAGTTAATTTCGCATGATACTCTTTTGAAAATCAAATATCTCAATAAGGCAGTCCTTAGAAAGTTGTCTCGACGTAAATATAAAAGACTTAGACAAATTTGATTTGAGATTTGCAGACGATGCTGTAGAAAAGTCAAAGAAGGTTGCTTGAGGTACAACCTCTTTTTCAATTCATAAACTTGCAACGTAAAGGAAATGATATTTGCTTGGAATTGTTAGAATTATGATGACGATTATGATGATCAGTAGATTATCAGATAAAGAATAAATTATCTCAGAAATCGAGACAAAAATCTGCAATAACTTAATCCGGGAGAGGTGAGGTTTAAAAACATTATTAGAAATTTCATAGACATTAGAATATCCGTGAATAATTCAAGCCTGGCTTTGTGACGGACCTACAATTTGTTTTCTCGGCTAGGGCTAATATGATCCCTAATTATAAAGAAATTCAGTATATTTGTTTTAGATATAGAAGCAGTGTTCTTACACCTGAAAAAGGCTGAAAACAATATGTTTTTGTTTATTTATGACATTTTTATCTTAAATTTTTTTTAAAACTTTTATTGATCTGTCAACGCAAGTATACATGTACTTCTTCTTTTTTTCTTTTTAAATTCAGTGGAGGGAAGACTCGAAGAAGCAAGCGGGGACGATAAACAGAAATACATTTCTGCTGTTGACCTAATCACAGAATCATTCGTACTTGACGACGTGAGATACCGAAGCTGCTGTTAGAAATATAAGAGGGAAAAATGGAATCAGATTTTAAGACATAAATACATCATTTTAAGGAATTGTTTGTCCTACAAAATTGCTCATGATTACTGGTAAAGATCATTAAAGACTGTATTTTTCTTTAAGAGAGAAACGATAAATTGAAGGTAGGTATCAAACTAGGAACATTGAATATACAATAGTGAAATTTTTCATATAACAGACATAATATTTCAGAATGACAACTTTTCTTTTTTTATATAAATTCAAAATTAAAAAGATAATTGTAATATAACCGTCATCCATATCTTTTCTAAGTGGGTAAAAACAACTCTTAGATCGTTTTACAAATAAAATATTAATTAGGGGTAATCAGTTAGCGCTTTAATCCGGTGCCATCTAGGAACTTGGACCGGTTCCTCGTTTTTAGGACTAGGAACTGGATTGACTATTGATGGATCTGAGAATTGGACCAATCCATTGGTCTTGTCCGGTTCCCAGGTGATCCAATGAGATTGACGAATTATATGACCTAGCTTCCCCTCCTCTTTAAACTCAAGCGTTTGCTCTTTATTCGCAAGAAGGCCAAAATGATTCAAAAATTGTAGGAGCATTACACACAAAACATATATTAAATCTTAGCCAAAAGACCAAGAAAGACATGTTTTGGTTGCATGGCTTGATTTTTATTTACAATCTCACTTGTGATCTTTGTTGCCCATTCGATATAAGACTCGTAGCATTCGCATGAATTGCTGGAACAAAAGAACAAAGTCAAACCAAGAGTCCCACATCGAAGCTGTTGAGTCCCACATCGAACGGGTAGACAACGGGCAGAGATCGTAAAAGGAGAT
The DNA here is from genome assembly GCA_016097605.1 of Eucalyptus guilfoylei. Lineage (NCBI taxonomy): Eukaryota > Viridiplantae > Streptophyta > Magnoliopsida > Myrtales > Myrtaceae > Eucalyptus > Eucalyptus guilfoylei. The sequence continues at coordinate 5,090,503 of CM027861.1, forward strand.
GTCAATAAAATCCAAGTCTTGAACCTATCCAAAGCATGCATTTTTTGACTTTATGTCGAAATGTTTGCATCTCAACAACATTAAGAAAAACTTTAATAATTAACACTCCGTTCATTCTCCAAGAAAATGAATATTTTTCAGTGTTAGGTTGAAATTTGCAAATGATTAGAAAATAATTTCCGCTGTTTGGTATGAAAAATTCGATTCGATTTTTCTTCATGTACTCATTTTTTAAAAATAAAAAGTGGGGGTTAGTAGGGGTCCCAGATAAGAGAGACTAACTTAGAAAAGTGTTTTCCCTTATTTTAAACATGGAAAATATTTTCCCTCATTTTAGAATACTTTTTTTCTTTCTTGCAAAATGTTTTCCCTAATCCATTCATTTTTCGTGAAATGAACACCGGAAAATCTAGAAAATGTTTTCCTAAATGAATGGAGCCTAAGGGTGCAAATCATTTCTTTAATAATTTTTAAATTTTTTAAAATAAAAAATTGGTCTAGTCCGGGCAATGTGGTTTCATCATGGGAACTAGAAATTGGACCGAAATCACCATTTCGATCGGTTCCTTTTGCTCACCCTACTATCAACAACTATGTTTTATACTAAATTTAACTCAAATTTGTCAACTAATCACTAATAAACTACATGGACTAGTACAAATACGTAGATTCGAAACGTATATTTCTTCTCTTTAGTTGGTCATGATCTTAGCTAGCGTGTGTATAGAATATCCACAATCATCACGTATTACAATGGTATAAGCTAACAATAGCTAATACAAATACGCAGTTTCGAAATGTATATTTCTTCTCTGTAGTTGGTCATGATCTTCGCTGGTGTGTGTATGTATGTATCTATATATATTCTTGTTAGCTTATACAATTATGGGTGCGTTTGGTTCAACTTTTTCAATGGGCTTTCAGTCTCCAAAACCCCTTAAGAAAATACCGAGGTGTTTGACAAGCCTTTCTAAGGAGCTTTCAGTCAAATGCTGGTCTTGAAAAAGCTGAAAGCCCAATGTTGATAAGGGTCAGTTTTGAGCTTTCAGTATTTAACCAAATGCTAAAACTACTTCTTTTTTTTCAAAACTACTATCATAAATTTTTTAAGGTCGTCAAAGATAAAGCCATCACTTTCAGAAGTGTTGACGATACTTCTAGAAACAGGCAACGTAACTGGGGTATTGACCCAATTATCTTCTCTTCTAGAGACCTTACTGCTTCCCTAGGGCCATAGCTTTTGCTGGATCACAGGATGCCTTGGCTAATGTTTGATGCTGAAAGTTTTTTGTCCGTGATGTTGCTGACTTCGGAGGGCTGTCTGTGCTGCTGTTTGGCTCTATCTGATCGGCATGTGGCTACCTTCATTTGGTGTGAGGAGTTGCAGTGGTTCTCCCTTCTGTGAAGACTGCTGTTCCTTGCTTCTACCTTCTTGCCTTCGAGGTGGGTCCTTGTTGTTGTTTGTGTCTGTGATCTAGGTTGTTTCTTTGCTTTGTCGGTCGCCTTGTTTGCAGCTGGCTTTCTTTTACTCCAGCTCAATTCCACTCATTCTGACTTGTTGTCACTCTGAGTGAAAGTTTGCGGTACCGGATCTTTTGTATAGTTGGTTTATAGCTCAATATATTCCTTACTTTTACCCAAAAAAAAAGTTTTTTGGTTTTATCATTCATTGTTCCAAAATTATCCTTACCTTCACTAAAGTCGGCAAAAAGTTCAATATTTTTAATGAAAAAAATAAAATCAAAAAGCCCTTTATAAAAAAAGATTTGTCAAACATTTTTTATGTCAATATAGTTTTGCGAAGAATTTTTTATCAAATGCAATTTGTATTGTTCAAAAACTTTTTAGATCAAAAATATTTGCAGCTTTTCAAGACCCAATTTTAAAGCTGAACCAAACACAGCATATAAAGCATATAATACGTAATGATTGTAGGTGTCGGTATTAGATTTCGCAAGGACAAGAAAAGAGGGGAGAACAGGAAAGACGCGAGATGTACAGGTGAAAACCTGAGGCGAAAAGAGCACGAATGCATGCAGAGAGCAGAAGAGTGTGAAGTTAATACCACTGACACTGTTCACGAGCGGTGCGGAGCCAATCAGCGGTCGACAGCGTCTTTTGACGAAACCACCCTGGTTTTTCTTAGGCTTTGCCGTTTCCACATATAGCACCAAAGCACCAAGGAACCAAGGAACCCACCACCAGACCAGACCAGACCAGACTTCACCAGAGAGACGTCTCTCTCTCTCTCTCTCTCTCTCTCTCTCTCTCTCTGTGTCTGTGTCTTTCTTGTTGATCCACCAGGCTCGTCTTTAAGAATATACAGCAGCGACCAGGCAAGACAGCACCTCTCTCTCTCTGGCTCTGTCTTTCTTTTGTTTCTTGCCGTTTTGGGGTGTGTGTTGGGGTTGTGTGAATTGGAGCGAGGATGGGGAGGGGGAGGCTGCAGCTGAAGAGGATAGAGAACAAGATCAACCGGCAAGTCACCTTCTCCAAAAGGAGGGCGGGTCTGCTCAAGAAGGCCCACGAGATCTCCGTCCTCTGCGACGCCGAGGTCGCCCTCATCATCTTCTCCGCCAAGGGCAAGCTCTTCGAGTACTCCACCGATTCCTGGTAACGTTCGCTTCATCACTATTCGTTCGTACGTTCGTTCGTCGCCATCTCCGGCGTTTCCATTCTCAAGGCTTCTTGATTTCTTTGAATATCGTCTCGCTTTGTGGAGCGGTGGGTTCTACTTCGATTCTTGATGAGGTTTAATGGGTCGCGGTTTCTTGTTTTGTGCGTATTCGGGTTTGCGCATTTGAAGGTGCAGTGATTCTTGTTTCTTGCCAATTCCAGAAAAGTTTTTCCGTTTGTGCTTACGAAGCAGAAAGCATGTCACGACTGTTTTAGGGAGACCGCGTTTTTCCTGTGAAAATCCTTTACGATCGATCCTGCATCGAAGGTACCGTACTTCGAATGTGAGATTGATAGGGCATTAAGCTTTCTCGTCTCCGTGGCTCGATCCACACGTCATGAAGTGCGAAGGTGCAACTCGAATGTAAACTCAAATTGTAATGCAGTGAAAGAGCTCTAAATGTGGATAAAAGGGCTCATTTTAAAACGAATTAATTCATCCCGACGTTCTAGTTCTTGGACAACGAAGATGTTAGATAGAGTCAGAACTGCGTACGAAGAAAGCATGCTTACTGTTGACTAATGTTAGGCGACTCTCTGATCTAAGCTGCATTCGTGTCTGTAATTTAAACTTTCGAGCGGACTGATGGTTACTGTATACGCAGTGATACGTGTGCACAAAAGAAGAGGTTAGGTTGCGGATTATGGCGGATCTGTTCACTAGCATTCCTACACGTGGTTTTTTGAAGTTCCATATCGTCTACTGATTTTTTTTTTGGTCGGGTATATCGTCTACTGTTTAACTCGTTGGACTCTACAATCCTTTTTTGTCCTTTTTGACTTTAGAGATCAGCTTTCCTCGTCGAAAGTTGGAGAAAGAAGAGATTGTGGAAAATGCGTACTCCTTTTGCCCAATCACCAGCTGGATCTCTTCATAGGGAGGGCTAATCACGCAGTAAAGTTCCTTTCTGGATAACCCAGAAGCTAAATCACGATACGATGTGTTTTCCCGGTTAAAGAGACAGGTCATGGTACAATTAATCTTCTTTCACCACTTTAGTCTGTAGCTATGGGGCCACACCGCTCTCCTAGAGAACATTGAGAATCCTAGTAAAAATTGTTGTGATTGGTTTGGTTCTTGCAATGAAAAGACAAAAGAATCTCACTTTCAAGTGAAAATGATCATATGCTTCTGCTTCCACGCGTCACAATTTGCTGTGTTTCTTTTTTGGATGCCAAGTAAGTATATGCTTTTTCCCACTGTGGTTTTATCTTTGATTTGAATCAATCATTCTAGTGATAATGTATTCGTGATCAATGGCGGGTAAGGGATTTAGAACTGTTGGCAAAACCTCTATACAACAACTGCAGTTAGAACTCTAATTACAGTTTGTACAAAGAAGAGGCTGAATATGCAATATAAATCGTGGGGTTGGCTGGATTCGAGTCTAACCTTGAGCGTCAAGGTGTATAGTATGAATTGGATCGGACTCAATTGAGTCCTAGTAGGAAGTACAGGTTTTGTAGCTTAGAACAAATGAAACTAACTTGCTTTCGGGCAGTATGTTAGGAATTGTGCTAAGAACTTCATCTGACAGGTTTTATCAATACTGAAAACAAAGATTCAGCCGTGAAAAGATAGGGCCGGGAAGGATTAAAAACATGAAGAGCAGCTCGAATCCTTAATTTTTTTGGTCAGAGAATCCTTAATTTGTGAGTCTCAAATTTAGGGAAGGATCGGACCCGAGCAAGTCCTTAAAAGGCTCACTGAGGAAACAGGCAGGAGAATTGCCTTGGGGTGAAAGACCCCGCACTGTCCTCCTATTCCCTCTCTGTTGGGAAGACAAAGATAGACAGGGAATTAGGGGGCCTCACGGTGATGAAGATAAACACCACGTCAGAGCTTCGGTTCTAGCTAGTACCGGATAGGCAGATATAGTAGCCTCCCGCGCCTAAAGTGAGTGAGGGTGGGTTAAATGCCCACAACTAAGTTAGCACGCCTTACGGCACTGTAAGGATGATGTAAGGATGCTCCTATTTCTTTGGAACATACGTTCACTCGAAACGGTGGCAATGTCACCTGCCGAACATGATGACACAAAAGGGTGATGATGGTGCGAGCGCGAAATGACCACTTGACCTAGTTGACAGACAGCTGGCATTTCTATGTTGACACGAGAGAAGGAAACAGGAAAAGTTTCCTTTTCTGTTCGTTTCCCATCATTGGTGATGGCCACTGATGCTGATCACTATTGTCCGGATTGCATACGGGGTTCTGTTCAATGTCCTCATGTTGTCCCTTTCGATGATCTTCCATTTGTGGTAGAGAAAAACTCTACGTATGAGCATGGCTTATAACTAAACTTGCTCGCTATGCTCGTTCTTAATCTCGTCGATTAACAGCTTTTAATCCATTCTCGAGCCTTGCTTCCAAGTGCTCGTCAACAATGATTAATTAGTTTGGGAGGCTAAGTACATGTCCGATCTGATAATGATCTTGTTATCGTGATGCAAATCGTATAGCTATAGCCAAACTACGTATTCTTCTTCTTCTTACTTCTTTCAGATTTATTTGATGACATGGTTTGTGCCTCTTTCTATGCCTAGTAAACTTCTACCATGTTTTCCAACCATAAAACAAAACTTCTACCATGTTCTGGCAAACTATAGACTTCTTTTCCTTTTGCCAGAGCAAGAAATGTAGATTAATCCAAAATGGTTTTCATTAAATTCTACTTATACATTGACTAGTGAGGGAGCTGTAATACCATACATGCATCTGCCTATGTGGTTATGATCTTCTTTGGAAGAGTAATTTCAATTTTCTATCTTATAGGAGCATCATCTTATCACATCGACTAACTTCGTACAACATGTTTCGATTCTGCTTCTTTTCTTTGGCAGCATGGAGAGAATTCTAGAACGCTATGAAAGATACTCATATGCGGAGCACCAAGTTCTTGCAAGTGAGACGGAATCGACTGTAAGACACCCAACCAAAAACTTTCGATAGACTAATGGAATTCCAGTTTGTGTGGCATACACGACGTTCTCCACAAATCATAGTGGCTCAACGTTCAGTGCTTACCCATGGAGCTGCAATATGCAGACCCTGAACCTGTGCAAATCACTGGACGTGCAAGTCTTTCGATCTGCTCATAAATTAGATCTACAAGAACCATAGTAGCAAGAATGGCTTTTTATTGCAATTTCATATATAATAAAAAGAGCTTCTTTTGCTATGACAAAGCAGTTAGCACTAAATCCTAGATCATGGGTTTCAGGGTAGCTGGACTTTGGAGCATGCTAAGCTCAAGGCCAGACTTGAAGTTTTACACAGAAATTATAGGTATATATATGTATATATATACTGAGACGAATTTACTGCAAGAACTGAAAATTCATCGAAGCTAACAAATCTTGATATTTGTTTGATTGTTACAGGCATTTCATGGGAGAAGATCTTGATTCTTTGAGTCTCAAGGACCTCCAAAATTTGGAGCAGCAACTGGAGTCTGCTCTTAAACACATAAGATCGAGAAAGGTACATAAGCAAGATCCATTTAAAAGCCAAAGTTACCCTTATCAGGTCCTGCAAATGGCTGATTGCACTCTAAACTTTACTGAACAGAATCAGCTCATGCATGAATCGATCTCAGTGCTTCAGAAAAAGGTATGCTTATTAAATTAGTTGGCACGATATTAGAATTTTCACATTAAACTCGGAACATGAATGGCTGTCTTTTTAATGTAGATAGACACATCTAGTGACTATATTTAGGGGTGGTCCAAGCACAAACAGAAGAACTATGATATCGTACCATATAAATGGGTTAGATGGAACTTTAGATGGGTGAGAGATATTGACCATTACCTGATTGTTGTGCCGTGATTGACTATGTTCTTCACGTCAACAACAGATTAAAACCCTGCAACCGTTTTTCCAGATATTATTATAGTGGTCGAAGATTTGCTGACTGTTTCGTCTTCACACAGGATAGGGCATTGCAGGAGCAAAACACCCTGCTTACAAAGAGAGTGAGTAATTAATCTTCTTCAAGGGACTCACCTTTTCAGTCAAATACATCTGTACATATAACAAATTAAAAGAAGTCAGTAGTCTTTCGAGCTTGCTTTTATAACCTGTCCAAGAACTAGGTTCCAGAGTAAGATGACGAAATTTCACCACTTCTTGACAATAGACATATTTGGCTAGCCATGACTTGGCAAATGGTTGTGTGTGGGTCATGACTATTCTTTTTTGGTAATTGTATTGATATAGCAAAATTTCTCAAAATTTTGCGAAGCATTGGCATTGCTTCAAAGAGTGGCCTATTCCGAGAGCTGTTTTGAGAGCTCCCGATATTAAATGAATTTGCCAAAAGAAATTTTATTATTATGTTTTTTAAGAAAAATCATCCTTTTGGAGTTATATGATTAGAAAAGTAGCACAAGCTTATGTATTTTTGAATTTATTTTTTTTTTGGCTGAAAACAGGTAAAGGAGAAGGAGAGGGCACTAGCCCAGCAAGCTCAGTGGGAGCAGCAAGACCATGCCCTTGACTCACCTGTTGTTCTACCCCACAACTTGCCATCTCTCGACATCAAGTCTCTCTCTCTCTCTCTCTCTCTCTCTCTCTCTCTCTCTCTCTCTCTCTCGTATGTGCTCACTCACGCAAACACATGCGGACACATATGCTAGCATTCACTCATGTCTACACACTGACACTAGTCACGCCATGTTGAAACCAATAAGATAATCTCAAAACGTGCTATTTTTCCCTATACAACAGTATAGCACTTTTCTAAGTACTTATGACAGTAAAGAGTTCGGTATGAGAATTCTTTTTGGTCCTGAGTCTAGCATTTTAGATTGCAGTTCCTGTAATAAGTCAAGTGAATGCATCTAGTGCAGTTGACAATTGGAATATATCTCCAGTTTCAATTATCTAAGTTTTGAAAACTATGTGGAGTAGTTTGACAGATTAGCTGGTTTCTGGTGCCTGTTCTAAGCTATAAGATATATGTGAAATTATGCAGTGGCTCTTATCAAGCGAGACACGACGGACACGATGACGGAGAGAACCTGACTCAGCCTCGGGCTGGTACACTTCTTCCTCCGTGGATGCTCCGCCATCTCAATTAAGGCTTTGACATAAAGGGAAACTTCTGCTGCTATATCTTTGAGATGCAATTTTGAAGTCAAGTTGATGAATTGCATGGCATAATCTGGGGCTCTCCCCCACCCTTGTTCTAGCGAAATAAACATATCTCTGCTTTTTGCTGCATTCAGTACTCTTAAGTGTGGTCCTCCGTGTATGTATAGCACCATTGCAAAAATGCATACCAATGTACATGTATGCAAAATTATATATGGAAGTTAACACAGCCATAAAGCAGATGGAGAAGTATATTGTTTAATAGCAAAAGAGATTGTCAAACTGTATCAAGATATTCTGATATATTTTCCTGGTTGAATAGGACGGAATTCTATCGTTCTGTGCTAAAAAGATGCAGAATATTTTTCGTGCGGGTAAATTTCCCTAAGTGTTGATATGTATTTAAAAAAAAAAAAAAATCATTGGTCCAAAGAATGACCGGTGACATTATTTTCCCAAGTAACTTACCGGTAAGTTACTAACACTTTTATGGAATTATTAATTTTTTTTTATGATTGGCAAATTACTAAGGTTTCAAATATTCTAAATCTTACATGAAATTATCAACCTAACGTAAAGTGGTTTTACAATTTTAAAAAAAAAAAAAAAATTAAATTACCTACTAGTTTTTTGTTATGGACTTTTTTCTAAGCTACTTGACAGTGATTAGTTTTTTTAAGTTTACCGATTTTCTATTGTATTACTAACTCTTTTCTAGCTTAATTAATAACCTTTACATTTACTAACTATTTTTCAGAGATTACCAACTTTTCTTCCGTTAAATTACCAACCACTTTTGTGTCATCAACTCTTATTTCAGTTACTTATCAACATTTATTCCTTAGCCAATAGAGATTCTTCGGCGTAACAAGCAGATCGGTTCTATATATGTCGACATGTGATTGTCCTTAATCCAACGGAAGATTGGTGGGGATCAGGTGCACGAGCGTTGGATAATCCTTGTACTACCAAATGGGCAAGGATCCATTCGACAGTTCCATGATCAATTAATAAAGATACATTTGTTTTAGAACTATGGGGTGATACTTTTGGGTCTTAAATGGAAATTATTTTGGGTATCCCCAAACTTAACATGGAGGTGGACTCACAAGCCACTATTTCACTGTATCAGAAATCAACTCCTACTCTCAACTTTGGTGACATGCTCATTTCTTAGATTCAGAAATTGTTAACATATTTCCAGCATGTTAGAATTCTGTATAATGAAAGGAAACTCATGTACTGACTGGCTAGCAAATTGGGCCATTTACTCTTATGATGTGAATGACACCTTAATCTTGGATAGGCCACAAAGAGGTCTCATTCCTTTATTGATAGGAGCTTAGGTTGGATCCACTTTCGTTAGGCAAGGTTTGTTATAAATTTTGGGCTTCGCCATTTTCGATACTGAAAAAAAAAAAAAAAAAAAAAAAAAAAGAAGATATTCTTATTTTTAATTTTCCAACTTTTCGTGTGGTTTATAAACTTTTAGTTGCATTTGTTAGCAACTTCTCAAAATTGCCACTTTTATTTTAAAAAGGTAGACCTTAATTAGTGGGACTTCCCGACTTTTTAATGATTAAGTTAAAATTATAGGTTAACAACTCTCATGTGAGTAATTTAACAAATTTTATCAACTTTTATTTAGCACCTTTCACTTATCGATCCTCATATGAAATAAATCATTTCAATCTAAGTGATTAGTCAACTTTTTTCCAATTAAGTTATGAACTATTGCTGGATTACCAACTCTCATTTAAATTACTAATCAACATTCATTTGGTTTATTTAGATGGATTACCTAGCTGTGAAAATCATTGGGCAGTCACCAAATAAAGATAAGTGAGTCACGACAAAAGCTGTAAAATGATAAGAGAAGGGTTTTTTTTTTTTTTTGTCAATGATAAGAGAAGTATCGAAAAATTGGTTGATCATAGAGAGGTAAGAAACTTGTATGAGAGTTGTAACTTAATAGTGATCAATTTAGTTTTAAGCATTTTAATTGTGCCAATTTAAGATTAAATTTATTGATGATTTGCCTATTTAGTCCTTTTTTTTTTACGATTTGCCAATATTGTCCTTTTGGTCAATTATTCAAATAATAAGTTTAAAACTAAATTGGCAAATCATCAAAAGATTTAGGATTAAATTTGCATAATTGAAATTTTTACGACCAAATGAGTTATCATACAATAGATTTAGGACTTTTGGACAATTATCCCAACGTTGTTACTAGTACCATTTGCTTAATAACCGATCAAAATTTGAGCCTTTTCATAACAAGTTCCTTACCGATGTATGAAACTACTCAGTAACCGGTTCAATCGTCTTCTTTTCCCTCTAAATACGGTCAATCAATTGTTTGAGCAGTTTGACCAGTTCAATCAATTGTCTTCAATGAATTGTCTTCTTTTCCCTCTAAATACGGTCTGACCGTTCCCGTCAAGATCTGATTGTCGTCACATGCGGCATAAATTTTCGTCCCAACAACGGCTCCATGAACGACCTAATTACTCGCACTTCATTCGGATTAGTGGTAAACTAACAAGATTCCATACCAAACCTTATTCAAAATCAAATGGATCCCACTGGTCGAGCAATTCCAACAGAGAATGATGAATGCGAAGGAGGATTCCCACCGACATTACCCTCCTGTCAAACCCGATCGGAAATCTTCTCCCCCAAAAAATCGATTCCGACATTCACGGAATTGAATTCCCACCGGACTTCTCGAACCTTTTTTTTTTCTATGCTGTCGCTTCCTTCGTCCTCCGCCAATGGGAAAACGAAGAATGTCCTCGAATGTTTGCTTTGATTTTTCCCAGTCTCGTTCCATGATTGCGCATGGTCGAGGGAGGGTGGTGGTTCGCAAACGACGACGTGGTCGGACGACAATGGCTCGCGTCGAAGTCAAAAAAAGAAGACAATGAAGCGACGGTGGAAGAAATGCGTGTAACTCGCCTTCGAATCCTGTAGAGAATAATACTACTACTTGCATTTCCATTAAAACATTATACCGGTTCTCGAGCTCGCGCTTCCGCATGAACGGTTGGTTTCGTTGCTCTTTGCAATTTGCGATCGATGTTGACGTTTGGAATATGTGCATGGGATTGTGAACAGTCAAATTGAGCGATGCGCGACGCATGAAACATTTTCGCACGGTGAAATCGAAATTTTAGAATTTACAAAAAGACGTCATGGAGCAAGAAATCGGGGTAACGTGTCCTTACCCGAAAGTATGGATGGATAGTGGATACCATATTATGGATCAGTGGATAAGTGGAGCCAATGAATTGCGGATGATTATCATGTTTACATTTTTGTAAATATAAAGGTGGAGGCCGAATTCAAAGGTTCATCTTGTAATTAGCATTAATTAATTTGCAAAGTCGATTATTGTACGGAAAACGGATTGGAATATTACAATTTGAAAAAGGTATACCAAAATAAAAGTAACGGTAGTATACTCCTTCGAGCCCTCGGAGTTTTGAAAGTAAATAAGAAAATCACTATTGGTAAATGGGCACATTCAAACACAAAAAATTACCTTTACAAGATTCAATTCCTAGCAAAGATATATCAAAATAGACATAACAATTACATATTCATGAAATCCTAAGGCTACGTTATGTAGTTAGGATTAAAGTCCTATGTTCAATTGTTGTTTAAGATAGGATAATATCGGATGTAAAAAAGCTATTGCGAAGATAAAACAATCTCATGTAAAGGTGGAGTAAAGGTGGGTTACATATGTCTCTTACTCATTTCTCTATCCCCTCTACCGACCCATGGCTACCACCCACAGCCTCCCACTTCGTTTCATCTCGTTGCCACTAACAAGGCTCGTCATGTTGACAAGCTTGACTCAATCTCAATTAGATCTGTCAAAATAGGCTATAAATTCATTTGTTAACTCATATTTGATGTGTTGAATTCTTATATGAGTTAGTTATATGTAATAAATAAGTTATAAATAGGTTTAGACCCAACTATATAGAAAAATGGGTGTTAAATGGATTCACAATTTATTTAAACTCAATCTATCTCTATGACTCTCTTGCCCTCACTTAAATCTTGAGTTTACACTCTCTATGGTCTCACTTCAATTTGGGCATGAGTTTTCATAGATTGGATTATGTATGAAAGTATTTTAGCAGTATGGGTTTAATTGAATATGAATCACTAAATTTATATTGCATAGATATGGATCAATTTGGGTCAGACCATTTTCAACTTGACCCATCTATTTGATAGATCTAATCTCAACCACAATCTTGACCATGGAGCTTGAGCTCCTTCATGGCCGAGTTCTTCTCAACCAAACCTTGGCCACAGAGTCCCATGGCCTCACTCTCGACATCGACCACTGAGTGTCGGGGTGGCAACTGAACTGGTGGTTGATTTTGCACAATGGTGAAGTCTCAGGCAACTTTGACATCCGTGAGGGCTCAAAGGTTCTAGACGATGAGAAAAAAAAAGAAATTAGATGATTCACTGCAACCTAGAATTTCCGAATTAGCCCGGAATAGAGAATGGAGATCTGAACACCACTAATTAACAAGATGTGACGTGGTGTAGAGAAATTCATTTCCAATGGGGATGCTCTGACTTCGGGTCCTAATCCAAACAAAAAACCACTAATGAGTGGGACACGTCGGGGCACGACAGATGAACAGGAGCTCCCCACCATGAAGTTGACTTGGAGCTACTTCTGATCCAATGGCCTCGAATTCACCCTTTTAATTATTAAGGATTGAGGAAATTTCTGCGTGATTGTACGGCCCGTGATGTGGCTGCTATTAAGTGTACAGGGGCCGATGTTTGACATTAAATGTGAGTGCTGTCCTTTTAATTTGTCTTGTTCTCTTGTGTAATTACCAAAGGATGAGGCACTAGAGTCTGGATGTGAATCGTCTTGATTGGGGCCGAGTTTGTACAAGTACGGATGTATGAAATGCATCAGAAAAATCTCACATTAAGATATTGATATGATCCAAAATTTCAGTAGTGTCGAGCTTGTACAAGTGCCAATATAATATTGAAATAAGCGTGTCATTTGTATTAGAAAAATCTCACATCAAAAATTGATGTAATCTAATTATTCATTAGTGTCAAGCTTGTACAAATGTATATATAACATAGGAAGACACTTGTGAGTTGAATTTGAAAAGTCCTATATCAGAAAAATTGTATGATGTGGAACAAGAAATAATTCCAATTGACACATAATTCATTAATTTAAACTTTTGAAATATTGACGGATTCGGATTTGAGGCTTCTCTCAATGATCTTAGACTTCTGCAACCCATTGATATGATACGGTCAATACATAAGAAGGCACAAAAATAACATAATTTGAACGACAGTTCGATTTGAATTCAAAAGAGTATCCAATCATTATGCAAATCAAATTGATCAATATCTTCATTCGAATTTAGTATCAGCATTTTGATAGGCAACGCATCATCTTTCTTATTTAATAAAGCATTGCTGTCCCAAAAATTAGGTCCCCAAACGTGTGAGTACCAATTCGTGCACTCTTACATATGATTAAACCCAAACGCGTGAACTATTTCATATTGTATGTATGTATGTATGTATGTATGTATGTATGTATGTATACGTGTGTGTGTGTGTGTATTCATAGGAACTGGCATCATTTCGTTCTTGATTATTGTTTTGCAAGACTGAGATTAGTCAACATCCGTTGGAGAACATGGTAAGCACGATCAACGGATGGAACCCGCACAATGTTGCAAAACCCAAGAGACAAGCTCAGCACCAAGACAAGAATTTTTTCTATTTCATAATGACCTTCCTAGAAAAACTACGCTCCGTAAAGTCTAAGCCGGCAATGGCCTCCCACAAGACATGTGGGCAAGAAGCCTATATAAATCAAAGTCACATTCTAGTTTACAAATGAAGAAAGACATCAACCAAAGAGAGAAGACATGAAGAAGGTGCGCGTCAGATGGCCAAGGTTTTGCACGGCCTGTGCGGTCGGCAACGGTGGTGCCGGGCTCAAGATCAACCATAGCTATATTAGAAGCGGCAGCCATGAAGACGAGGCCCCAAAACCCGGGTTCTCCGGCAGTGGCAAAGATGATGTCTCCTCGGGTGGTGCCGGCAGCACCGGCGGCGGCGGCGGCGGGAACAGGGTGATGGTGGTGGTGGACTCGAGCCTCGAGGCAAAGGGCGCTCTGGAATGGGCGCTCTCTCACACCGTCCAAAGCCAAGACAACGCTATTGTTCTCCTTCACGTGGCCAAGCCCTACGAAGGAGGTGAATTGAAATAATTGAGTTTGCTTTCTTCTTGTTTTATGACGTCATGGTTGAGAAGATGGAAATCAATATGAGATTCTGGGCGTTTGTGAATTGGCTTGCGTTTGCAGAAAGCAGGAGGGAGATTGATGGGAGGGCTAGGGAGCTCTTGCATTCGATGAAGAGCATGTGCCAAACGAAAAGACCAGGGGTGAGTCTCAGTTTGACTAGTCATTCCCAACATATGTGTTAAGAACAATGTAGCCAGATGCTAATTTGTAGGATATATTGTGGATAAAATCTGTAAACAATGAGAAGAATGCGTCGATTAGTGTTTTAGAATTCGGATGGGTCTATCTGCTCAATCGGGTTTTGTTGGTCTAGTTGTGGCTAGTTCGATTACGTATTGCTTATGAACCGACGTTCTCAAACTGTACCGAAGACCGAACCGGACTGCCGAGCAACGTCCGATTATTAGATTGAAACTGGCAAAAGAGCCGGACCTATACTCGATTGAATTGGCCGAACCGGTCGGTTCGATACCGGTTTTGCAATAGTGGTACAAATTAGGATGATGAGAATCCGCCTGGTCACTATGGGCTTTTCATGCTTGCTTGTTGTCACTCCTCGTTCTTTGATCCGTCTGCTTTTGGGCCTTGAATGTCTTTAATCTCAAGCTCATGATTCATCCTCTTTCTATTCCTTTTATTTCAAGGTACAAGTGGAGGTGGTCCTAAGAGAAGGGCAAAATAACAAGGGTCCGATCATAGTGGAAGAGGCCAAGCGGCGGCGGGTGTCGTTGCTGGCGATCGGCCAGAGGAAGCGGTCGATGATGTGGTGGCTTACGAGGCGGTGGTCCTGGAGGCGGCTCCACCGCGGAGGAGTGGTGGAGTACTGCATAGAGAATGCTGATTGCATGACCGTCGGCGTGAGGAGGAAGAGCAGGAGTCTTGGTGGGTACTTGATCACCACCAAGCGTCACAAGAATTTTTGGCTTTTAGCTTGAGTTATCTAATTATATTAGCTATTCACCCCTAATTGTTTATAATTTATTCGAATTAGAGTAAGCCATGGGGTTCGTTGCAATTGTTAACGAATTTATGTGATATATATCTATGTATATTTTTTTCCAAATATTATATATTTTCCTTTAAAATGTATGTGAATGTCTTTCTGATTTTCCCGATTAAGAAAGTACAGTTTAATCTTTGAAATTTCATCTTGTTTTACAATGTCTATGTATTATCATTTGCCAAGCAAAAACAAAAACATGATTACGCATATTTTAGCAAGTAGGAAAGTAAGTTAATGAATTTTACTTTTTAGAATTGTTTGTGTAGAGAAATGCAACCACATTAACATGACCTTTGCTCAAACAATATATTAGACAGGACACACGTTACACATGAATCTATACTTTTAATTTATCGGGCATAGCCTCAATTTGAGTTCTCAACCAAAATATCTATTAAGATTTGACTTTTATCTAATGTCGAACACCTTAGTTCTTTTCGAATTATGAACCCACGAGCCATTTAAATATATAAAGTATTTTCCCAACTTTTTAAAATAAAGAAATATTTTATTCCGAGGAAAAAAAGTCAGAATATTTTGACATTTTATAAGTAAAAGTAAACACATTATTTAATTACGTTAAAAAGCGAGTAAATTGGATTTGACTAATTTGATCCTCCAAACTTTATCCTTTGGTAGGACAACAATAGTTAAATTCTCATTTTTATAGAAAAGCCCGATCCATTGAACAATCGAGTTGGCCCCAACATCACTCAACCGTACTAGGCCATTAGGTTATATGACTCTATACTATCATCCATGCATATTCATCTCAGCACCTTCCTTTTGTAGTAAATGTTAGATTCTCCAATCAACCAATAAAAACATTATTAAGTATATAATAATTAAGTACCATTTTTTATGGAAAGCTTTTTTTCTGTTGGGGGGGGGGGGTTCAGAAGGAAAATTTTTATTTCACATAAAAGAGAGACACAAAATTTAAAGACAAAACCAATCCCAATAAGTTATAGTCCAGTGCAAATCCGAAAAATAAAACAACTCAGTACGGTTTACAGACCCACTCATTTAACTTTAAAGCACAACTATGGCTGATCACCAAAACTCGCATCATCATAAGTGATAAGCACACGCCAAAATTTCCTTCTCTAGTACTTATAACTTTGTCAAAAGGAGATGCGCATCTACATTTGAAATCCCCAACACTATCACCATATAGAGATGACAACAACAACAACAATAACAATAGGTTGAAAGAGCACTAAGAACCTTATAAATCCTAGACCTATACCTAAATTGTGATAGAAGAGCACCCATATCTAGATTTACCTCTAATTCAGGAGAGGAGAGTTTCAAAATAGATACTGGTTGATTACAAACTCACTTTTAAATAAGCAAATCATTGAACGCAACAGATGAGCTTCGGAGATTTGTGGAACGCTTGGTTGTATGGAAAGCTATTGAGATGTTCGAAATTCCTTTTACTAAGCTACCAAGATGTTCGAAATTACCACTTATTATGGAAAGCTACTAAATTAGGTAAAAGTCTACCTAGTTTTATACTGATATATGATACTTATTATTCTATATAATGATGTACTTATCATGCGTGGGAGTTACTAATATTGGATGAATGTATCAAACGAGATATATGATAAAAACGTCGAATATTTGGCATTGGCAGAAGACATAAATTGAATTGAAAAAAAGAAAAAAGAAAAGAAAAGAAGAAGTAAGTCATAGAAAACAAATGTAGTATTAGTGTCATTTGTCTTATATGTGCAAATAAAAATCGGGCAGATTTTTTTTACTTGGAGTAGAGCATAAACTTAAAAGAATTGAAAAAAGGCCCATTCAGGAACAAGAAAATGACATCGTGATTTGGATTAGATCTCAATAAAACAATACATCAATGAGAAGTTTATTTCGTAAGTTTAATGGATTTTTTGTGGAGGGAAAGGGGACAAAAGCAAAACTCATCTTTCTTGAAAAATGGAAGAAAAAAAAAAGCCACTTCATTAAGAAATTCAAAAATTAGATAAGAAAAGGGCCCTAATATGAAAAAAAAAAAAAGAGGTCGTATGCATACTTTTTTGGTATAAAAAAGTTACTTCAACATTGTGAAAAAGTTATGTAATATGATCACTTGATACATCAATACTTAAGTTTGAGTTATTATTGGCAAAGTCACTAACCATGGGGAGACGCTACTAATTACCTATTGATTTCAAAACCATACAAAAAAAAATTCTAGTTGCGTTGATGGGCATATGCTTACCTTTTCATATTCTTAACCATTTAGGTGAGTAAATAATAAATGGTAGGCTGGAATTTATTTCTTTACAAAAATTACTAACTTAAAAAAAAAAAATTCTAATACCATCATAGAAGTTCTAGTTCACAAAAAAAAAAAAAAAAATCCTCAACTTTAGATTTAATCCCAATTCTATTCCAATTTTTTTTGTCAAGAAAATAATTTCCAACTTTCACTCTAATCCCAAATTTGCAAACACGTCTAAAAATCACCATTGATTTCTTCAAATTATCGATATTGAGGTTAGTTAGAGGTTCATTATCAGAACACGTGTCTTCATTAACACATTCACAATTATATGGAACAAAAATAGCCTCCCGATATTAATAATCTTAAAGAAATCTATAAAAATTGTCAAATGCATAGGCAAATTTCGGACTAGAGTGAAATTTATCCAAAAAAAAAAATTACGGCAAAATCGGGATTAAACTTAAGATTGAGTATCTTTTAAGGAATTAGCCCATTATGAAAAAGACTAACAAAAATTGCCCGTTGATACTTGTTTTTTTCTTCATATTAAAAAGCTCCATCACATCGAATGGTTACTAAACATAGTAACTTTTTCCTGGAGAAAGGTGCTTTTAAACTTACTGCTTTTTATATGTAATAGGTAACTAATGATTAATGCATCCACTAATTAACCGGAAAAGCAGTGAGGGAAGACCTAATCTCGAGCCTTATCCATTAGGTCAACCTTCCCATGGGCTTCATGAGAAATTCACTAGTTGAATGTGACCTTTCGACTCGAGTCATCACTACTTTTCATGTTAACGGTTCGGCATGATGATATTAATAAAAAATGACCTGGTGAACCTTGTTCGTTGTTACTTAGAAAAAACGAGCCATCGGTTCAAAAAGTGAAGAAGAAATTTTAAAAAAATAATAATCAAAGTCTTGTATTCTCTTTCCAATGGTATGTATGTGAAATTATAAGCTATAGCAAACGAAATTATGAAAAAATAAAAATTACTTATCTTATCTAATCCACAAAAAAATTGTGACAAAGCACAACTAGTCATCTAGTCAAGAATCTTAGCCTCTTGCATCCTCATTTACATATCAAGGATTGAGGAGGTAATTTCAGTAATAACTTGTCGAATTCAACTTTCGGGACTATTCATGGATTATGGTTTACCTGAAAAGCCATCGGCCTTCTATCTTGTTTAGGGTTGCTCTTTGAATGGGGAAGTGGGACATCGGTCATAATTTAGTGACTCGATGCTTGTTCCATGATAAAAAGATGATTTTGACCATTTCAACAACCTTTCTCAATAAATAGACTTTCAATCAAGTTTAGTAGTAGCTTTCAGTGGTAGGGGCGATGACAATTTCCCTTTTATGATTGAAAAAATCATAAAAATTTAAGCATCTCCTCGTTCTTGAAAAGATATATAAATTCCTCTAATTCTAGCATGCATCATGTAAAATCTTTTGAGGTAAAAATAATAGGAGTGTCATGATTTTCATACAGTGCTCACTTGATGCCATAACTTTATTTTCCGTTCACTTAAGTGACACAAATATAAAAAATTGATCATTTGAGTGCCATCAATGATTTTCCCCATCAAAAAATCTAATGTTGATGTCGATCGTCCTACGTGACTTCATTAGTACTAACATGCGCAATTTTTTTAATTATTTAAATTATTTTTGTTTTCTTATTTTTCTCACTTTTTTTTAAAGCTGGCAAAGGTCAGAGCGAGAAACCCTCACCTAGGATTGGGCAAAGGTTGCCTTGCCCTTGGCCGCTAAGACCTTGGGCAAGGCCATAGCGGCGTCACCGGTTGTATGTGAGAAACAAAGCTCTTATTTGAAATGGACATTAAAAAAAATTCAAAAAATTCATATAAAATAATTTATCAAAATTATCACTCAAGTGATCTTTTTTATCTCTACGTGACGCTCAAATGAGCGAAAAAAAATTATAAAATTTTAATAAATGCTGTATAAAAGTCATGAAATTCTTGCAATTCTTTTTTGCCAACCTTTCGTTACAAGCTAGACAACGTGTGACCGGGTGGCACGTGGTTTCACATGACATGTTCTTTGCTCTGCCGTCGCCCTTTCTGCTGTTTTCCCTCCCACTGGAACTGATTTTTTTCTGACATCGACGCCCCCCCTCGACCTCGACCACCCCCACATCGCATGCGATTCAACTAGAACAGCCTCCGTTCCCTTCAAAGATCCTGCCTTTCCGATCCTCTCTACATACCCACCAATCGCCCGTGCTCGATTTCGCGCCGCGTCGAGCTCCCCAGTCCGTGGCCGTCCTTTTCTTGATTCAAGAACCTCTGCTGGGTCGCCGCCTCGATCGAGTTGGATTGCGCCGCGCCGCAAGAAATGGCTTCTTGACGTGCGCGAGGAACCCCGCCCTTTCTTGATGGCTTCTTGATCGAATCTGGGAAATGGGTGCTCGCGAATTCTTGATTCGGTGGTGAAATTGTTGTGTGGGGGGGCGAGTGGCCGTGCGATGAGGCGGCGGGCCGCCGACTACCGGCGCCCGGTGCGGAGGAAGTATTGGTGTTGGATCTGGGCTCTTCTTGGCCTGTTCTTGGTCGCTGGGTTGCTGTTGTTTGTGGTTCAGCATAATCAGAATGAGGATCGGGACGGGAAGCCTGTGCAGGTATGATTGCAGCGGTTCTTTGTTGATGGTTCTGTTTCATCTGTAGACCACGCTATTTGAAGGGAAATCCCATTTAGTAAAAATTTGATCTTAGTTGATTGGTGGTGTCATGGCCTCCTGCGGGTTCGATTTGATTTTCAGCTGGCGATCTCTGGACCCTCGTTATTTGAATTGGTTGTGTCCTGGTTGAAATGCTTGTCATTCAGCTTGTAGACGTTCTGTCTCTCGGTATTAGTTCCTCTTTCTGTTTAGATTAACCTCTTATTGTAACTCCGGTAGCTATTTACTCGCATAAGCGGCCACAGTGAAGGTTTTAGTCATAATTTTTTTCCGACCCATGCTTTCTACCTAGAAAATTATTAAGAGGGATTAGATGGAGTGGAAAGGGTCAGGGGAATACAAAGAAGTTAATCTGTCTGGCATGTGGCTGAGAAACTAGCTAGATCATGCTTCTTGACATTGTTGCACTTAGAGGTAGAGGATTTCTGAGTGAGCGCACAGAGTTTGATATGTTGTCTCTTCTGCTAGGTTTTGCGTAGCTTCCAATGCCGGAATGTGTAGATTGGCGTTTCTAGTGTAGCTGATAATCATTTTGATGTACTTAGGATCAAAATGGTCACTTTTTCTCCTCCCCGTTTATGCACTGTCAGGACTGAATTGAATGTTTCCCATTGCTTTCGTGCTCCTGGACTGTAAGTGTTGTAATTGGTATTGGTATAAATTTTGACAATGTATCTCAGGAAATGAGAGAAAGTCCTCAACGGGAAGCTCATCGGGTTTTAAATTTTACTGAAGAGCTCGTGAGCACGACATCACTTTCTCGGCAGTTGGCAGAGCAAATGACACTTGCCAAGGCGTATGTTGTCATAGCAAAGGAACACAATAACCTTCACCTTGCATGGGAGCTGAGCTCAAGGATACGAAGTTGCCAGCTCTTACTCTCAAAAGCTGCAAAGAGAGGAGAGCCCCTCACGTTAGATGAGGCAGAGCCAATCATTAAAAGCCTATCTTCTTTAATTTTTAAGGCACAAGATGCGCACTACGACATAGCAACCACAATAACAACAATGAAATCCCATACCCAAGCCCTTGAAGAGCGTGCAAATGCAGCTATAGTTCAGAGCACAGTATTTGGACAACTGGCAGCGGAAGCTTTAC
Source organism: Eucalyptus guilfoylei (assembly GCA_016097605.1). NCBI lineage: Eukaryota > Viridiplantae > Streptophyta > Magnoliopsida > Myrtales > Myrtaceae > Eucalyptus > Eucalyptus guilfoylei. The sequence continues at coordinate 5,111,665 of CM027861.1, forward strand.
CAAAAAGCCTCCATTGCCTAAATGTCAAACTCACCGTTGATTGGATCAAGAACCCATCACTGCAACAACTCGTGGAAGAGACTAGATATTCTCCTCGGCTTGTCGACAACAATCTGTATCACTTCTGCATATTCTCTGATAATTTGCTGGCGACATCTGTAGTTGTTAATTCTACTGTCTGTAATGCTGATCATCCTCAACAGCTTGTCTTTCATGTTGTAACGAACGGAATAAGTTATGGAGTGATGCAGGCATGGTTTCATCATAATGACTTAAAAGGAGCAACCATAGAAGTGCAGAATATCGAGGAGTTTACTTGGCTGAATGCTTCTTTTGCTCCTATCATGAAACAGCCGTCGGATGCAGATGCTGAGCCGAAGATGTGGAACCAAAAGTATTTATCTTTACTAGATCACCTCCGGTTTTACATCCCTGATATCTACCCGCAGTTGGAGAAGGTGGTTTTTCTGGAAGATGATGTTGTCGTCCAGAAGGAATTGACACCGCTGTTTTCATTGGAAATGCATGGAAATGTTAATGGAGCAGTGGAGACGTGCCTGGAGGCATTTCATCGCTACTACAGGTATCTTAATTTTTCGAGTCCACTCATAAGCTCCAAGTTTGACCCTCAAGCATGTGGTTGGGCATTCGGAATGAATGTTTTTGATCTGATTGCGTGGAGGAAAGCAAATGTTACGTCTAGGTATCATTATTGGCAGCAGCAGAACACAGATGGGACACTGTGGAAGCTTGGTACGCTTCCACCTGGCCTTTTAGCCTTTTATGGACTCACAGAGCCACTTGATCGACGATGGCATGTGCTGGGTTTGGGCTATGACATGAACATCGACAGTCGTCTAATAGAGAGCGCAGCTGTCATTCACTTCAATGGCCATATGAAGCCGTGGCTCAAGTTGGGAATTGGCAGGTATAAGCCTCTGTGGGAAAGGTATGTGAATATAAGTCATCCATATCTTCAAGATTGTGTTGCAGCATGAAATGTCCTACCTCTTGATTTTTGGTAGCTCACACAATGACCGACACTTTCATAGCCGCCACAGCTCTAGCATAGAGTTACAAGCAGAAAATTTTGAATGTTGTTAGGAGATTCTCTTTTTCTTCTTTTTCCCTAATTATATATCAAATTATTAGGATTATTCTTATAGAGGAGAAAGTGAAATTCATTATTATATGAGGCTTCAAATTTTTCTGGTGGAATCTTCTGTTAGCCTTCTAGAAGTATAGAGTTATTCTTTTTCCCCCTTTCAATAGTGGATTTTGTAATAATGTCATCTCATTTCAAGAGGGAATGGAAAAGTTACTGGTTGTGTTGCGATGCTTTTCTGGTCTGTGGAGGCCTCTTTTGCGACGATTCATATTGGAGAAACCATTGACCAACAATGGTTTTCCGATAGTTATGCTGGCATTATACTCGCTTTTCCTGCGTATTGAAGCTGAACTTTTATAACTGCTGTCAAAGTTTTCTGTGATGGGAGATGCATGATATATGCGGATGATTTCGTAACTACAGATTATTGGTGGAAACTACATGAAGCTGTTGGATGATCACGTTTATGCACTACGACCGCTTTCATAAGTTGTTTACGGATCATCTTTTTCGAATCATGACAGTCTTTCATATCCTCTGGACAACATAGGGTAAACCAATTACGGATAACCGTAGGCTGCTGCTTGCTCAGTGTCGCGATCTCAGAAGACTTTAAGCATAAAGGGCAGGAGGCTTATTTTGCAGAAAATTTAACCGGAATACATTGGTTCTGAGACATTTCAAACTTCAGGATCAAAGCTTTTTTTTTTCTTTTTTTCCACCAAACAAGGATCAAACTTAATGCAAGTAAAAGTAATACAGTGATAGAAACCTTAGCAAGGCGACGCAAAAGATCAAGTTGCTGATAGATCTGCAAAGGTACATAAACTAAGTTACTACAAAAGGAAACGAGGAATTTAAGGACAAGGAATAGGCCATCCCGACAGCCACCGCAATGGCAGTAAATGTCCTAGTCCTAGATACGACACTTGAACATCGACAACTTACGGGAATTGGACAATCTTTAGAGCACGGTTCTTTACAACTAACGTAAATAGAAGGAGCATTTGATCGATGGTGAAGACAAGATATTGCCCCAAACATCTGAACCATTTCAATCTTTTGTCAAAGGCCATATTGCAATTTCCAAGTTCCCATCCTCGGTAGCACATGCTCGGAACATCCCGGTCGTATTAAAGGGCATAGTGACTTCTCCTGTCGCAGAAACTGCGACGAGGCCAACATTGCCCTTCGGAACCCTCTCTTTCACGACGCAGGCAGCTGCTTCTTCCAGGGAGAGTCCTTTGAACTCCATAAGAGCGGCCACATCCCTTGCGACAGTTCCACGTATTATAGCCTCACCTTTGCCCGTAGCAGATACTGCACATAAACTGTTGGCATACGTCCCTGCCCCTATGAGGGGCGTGTCTCCTATCCTTCCAACCATCTTGTTGACGAACCCTCCAGTAGAAGTTGCCGTAGCTAAATTCCCATCACTATCTACAGCGACGCATCCCACAGTACCAATTTGGCTGTCACCATCAGCAGTGGCAGTGTCCTTCTCTTCCTTTTGCATGGGTTGCGTATAATCAATCTGCAGTTAAATGACAGAAATGTGAGCACAGAATCAAATTCCAACTAGGGTTATCTAGTGATTCTTGAACCAAAACAAGCAAGAAAAAAACAAGTTCTTCATGGCCCAGCCGAGAATATTCATGGTGTCACATGCCTCACGCCATTCGGCATATGTTTGGCTTTGTAATCTTCTGGCGTTAGAGGATCTGATACTTTAGTCACCACAAAATGTAAGTGGAGGAAGTCATTTACCATTATATTTGACCTCTGCAAACAGGAAATAAACTCTTTTGCCCATTCTCTGAACTTAGTGGTTTTTGAAAATTAGCACTAACCTAAAATTTGGCTTATCATTGGGAAAGAATAGAAAACAGGGCATTTTCAAAGGATTGAGATGTGAAATCCAATTTGCAGTCCAGAATTTCAAATGAGGGAAATACCTGCACTCTGTTTGCTTCTTTGGCCTGTTTTAGCCTTTGAATGTTCTCTGGAGTGATAAAATGAGATGCATCAAGAGTTTCTACACCCTGGCATATTTGAAAAGTCAGCATAGATTAAAACCTCCACCAAACACAAGATTAGAAGCTAAAGCAACTGTAAACCAAGAAAACTGGAAGGGCAATTCTATCAGAGGTTCAAATGCAGATGCATCATGCATATGTGTTTACAAAAGTTCAGAATTGGAAAGGAAGCCAAAGAGATGCCGCATACCCCTGATATCTTTGTAGAAGTGATTTAGCAAGCTAAAACGGCCTGATTGAACTAGAGAGGTTGAATCAATGAGCAATATCTAGAAAAATACAAAAATACAGCCAAGAAAGAAAAGATCTGGCTTTGTCTTCTGACCACCTATTAAGTTCCAAAGACTCCAGAAATGCTAGAGTGTTCACTTAAGAAGAGTGACCTGGTAAGACTTTTAACTCACATGTTCCCTCGCAAATGCTTCTGCCCCATCAAATGCCAGGTATATATGAGGAGTTCGTTCCATGACCAGTCGTGCCAAAGATATGGCGTTGACAACTGTGGTTAGCCCAGAAACAGCTCCACATTTCATCGTGTTTCCATCCATGATGCAAGCCTCCATTTCAACAGTGCCACTGCTGGTTAAGACCGACCCTTTGCCTGCATTGAAGTGAGGGTTGTTTTCCAACTCCCGGACCTGGTTATCCCCGAACACGGCAAGTGTACGACCAAATTCTTAGACATGGAATAGGCTCTCATAGACAAACTGTAGCCATGCATCATAGGTAAAATTGAACGAGCACAGTTCGCGTTTCAAGCAAGTCAAGATTGATGTAACCTGCAGGAAGATGCCTTAAGACTTTCAAAACATCAGCAGGCGTAAACCCAGCAACTTTTGGCTCACCCTCTTTGTTTCTCATTCCAAAATCTGTTTAAACTCCTTCTTTGTGTATTGATGTTTTTGAGCATTAATTTCTAGCAAGACCTGAAATTCTTCTATAGAAAATTTCCAATCAAGAAAGTGCAAAATACTTTGCACTAGGATGCTCTCGCTATAGTTCCAAGTTTACTGAATGTTCTTGAAGAGACGCTAGAGCTCAAGATGAAGCGAGCCATACTTGTGTTCAGAACACCAGATTTAAGATATGTTTGCATAACATAAAACAGAGTGTATTTCATAACACAAAACAGAGTGTAAAAGTAAAATACAAGCATCTTGATCTCATACTAAAACTAGAAAACTCAAAACTGTCCAATTTCATGTACTAAATCTTCTTGCCACTGGAAGATCTAGTCTCACCTGGAGAGGGAGGGAGAGAGAGAGAGGGAGGGAGAGGGAGAGACTGAGTGCACACAAGGACACATGCACAACTTCAAAGTTCAGTATGATGATGAGCTGCGGATCCTTCATTTGCCCGGGATTCCTTTGCTAAGAACACCATCATAAACCAAAAAAACGAAAAGAGATACAGAGCAAGAACCAAGAAACCAGATGGGTCATTCGAAATCTACGAGCACAACTCTCCAATCAGCTCAAAAAGATTGACTTTTTTTCCCTGTTCTTTTCTTTTACCCTGAACTAAAAGAACTCGCTATCCCATCACGAAACACGTAATAAGATCGATGCTTATAGCGCAAATCAATTACCACGAGCTCGACGACGTCCAGGGGAGACTTCTTGGACTTGAGAGCGTCGACGCCGAGCTGGAGGCAGTGGCGGAGGCAGGCCTCCCTCGGGAGGCGGCGCTCCGGCGGCAGGGTCAGCGGGATGTCCCCTGCTCCGCCGTGCAGCGCTATCGCCCACCCCATTCGCCACCACCAACCACCAACACCACCACCACACCTCTCTCTCTCGATCTCTGCAACGACCGTGCGTGCGCGTCTGTCCACGACCGAGGCCCAACGAGTCACGATCAGCAACTACCTTAAACACTACTCGCTGACACTAGCAAAGGACTCAGACCAAAAAAAAACACTAGCAAAAGACAAAAAGAACGAGAACATTATTGACATATAAAAGAAAAGTTAGAAACGGATTTTGCCCTCGACATGATTGGTTGGTGGCTCCTGTTCGAATGACCATTTTGTCGCAAAGCATCGGAAACAGTTTGTGACATTACGACCCTTAATCACTAGGGTTTGCCTAATGGCAAACCTTCCAACATGAAAGGAGAATATGGGGGGTTCGAATCTCCACTTTTTCAGAAGATTGAGGTGAGGATAATATAGTTTCAGAAGTGGGTTTCGACTCCTGCGCCCTGTAATAAGGCAAGACAAAAGTCTAAGAGTAAGAGTTAAAATGGAAATAGAGTAGAACCGACAAAAAAAAAAAAACATTACAATCCTTAATTGCAATTGAGAATAAAGGTAGGATTGCATTACATCCTGTGAAAATTTCATTAAAGAGCAATGGTCCGTTTATTTCATGTGAAATTTATTTATTTTTTCATTTTCTAACATTTAGATTGCTTAGAAAAATGAATAAGTCAACTGAAAATATTTACTTAAATTCAGGAAAATAATTTCCTTTTTAAAAAAGATCAGAAAATCATTTTCCAAAATATTATTAAATATTGATGTTTGAACCAGAAACTCTATTCTTTGGTATAGTAACCCCAACACTTGTTCCCGGGCCCTTGGCGACAAGGTCGAATTCTTGACATATGGATACAAGTGTAATAAGTTTAAGACTAAATTGACCAAATTAAACGGTTTAAGACTCAAGTGACATAAATGTAATAGATTTAAAAAAAATTTAATTATTCTAATTGAAAACAATAAGCCTAGATTGGGAAAAAGACAATCTCTTTTTTTGGCAAGAATGAAAACACTTTCCTTAAAATCACCAAACAAATAAAAACAGATAGTTTTTTCCTTAAAAATAATTTTCATGGAAAATATTCTGCTTTTATCATGAAACTTTTAGTGAAACAAATGCAGCAACGTTTTTTGCACGTCAATTAATTTTTCGTATAATAAATACCGAAAAGTTAGAAAATAATTATCTGAAAACAGTTAACGGACCCTAAGCATCAAATAACAACAAAAATCCCATACGCAAAGCACAGTATTTGGACAACTGGCAGCGGAAGCTTTACCAAAAAGCCTCCATTGCATAAATGTCAAACTCACCGTTGATTGGATCAAGAACCCATCACTGCAACAACTCGTGGAAGAGACTAGATATTCTCCTCGGCTTGTCGACAACAATCTGTATCACTTCTGCATATTCTCTGATAATTTGCTGGCGACATCTGTAGTTGTTAATTCTACTGTCTCTAATGCTGATCATCCTCAACAGCTTGTCTTTTATGTTGTAACGAACGGAATAAGTTATGGAGCAATGCAGGCATGGTTTCATCATAATGACTTAAAAGGAGCAACCATAGAAGTGCAGAATATCGAGGAGTTTACTTGGCTGAATGCTTCTTTTGCTCCTATCATGAAACAGCCGTCAGATGCAGATGCTGAGCCGAAGACGTGGAACCAAAAGTATTTATCTTTACTAGATCACCTCCGGTTTTACATCCCTGATATCTACCCGCAGTTGGAGAAGGTGGTTTTTCTGGAAGATGATGTTGTCGTCCAGAAGGAATTGACACCGCTGTTTTCATTGGAAATGCATGGAAATGTTAATGGAGCAGTGGAGACGTGCCTGGAGGCATTTCATCGCTACTACAGGTATCTTAATTTTTCGAGTCCACTCATAAGCTCCAAGTTTGACCCTCAAGCATGTGGTTGGGCATTCGGAATGAATGTTTTTGATCTGATTGCGTGGAGGAAAGCAGATGTTACGTCTAGGTATCATTACTGGCAGCAGCAGAACACAGATGGGACACTGTGGAAGCTTGGTACGTTTCCACCTGGCCTTTTAGCCTTTTATGGACTCACAGAGACACTTGATCGACGATGGCATGTGCTGGGTTTGGGCTATAACATGAACATCGACAGTCGTCCAATAGAGAGCGCAGCTGTCATTCACTTCAATGGCCATATGAAGCCGTGGCTCAAGTTGGGAATTGGCAGGTATAAGCCTCTGTGGGAAAGGTATGTGAATACAAGTCATTCGTATCTTCAAGATTGTGTTGGAGCATGAAATGTTCTACCTCTTGATTTTTGGTAGCGCACCCAATGACCGACACTTTCATAGCCGCCACAGCTCTAGCATAGAGTTACAAGCAGAAAATTTTGAATGTCATTAGGAGATTCTCTTTTTCTTCTTTTTCCCTAATTATATATCAAATTATTAGGATTATCCTTATAGAAAAGAAAGTGAAATTCATTATTATATGAGGCTTCAAATTTTTCTGGTGGAATCTTCTGTTAGCCTTCTAGAAGTATAGAGTTATTCTTTTTCCCCCTTTCAATAGTGGATTTTGTAATAATGTCATCTCATTTCAAGAGGGAATGGAAAAGTTACTGGTTGTGTTGCGATGCTTTTCTGGTCTGTGGAGGCCTCTTTTGCAATGATTCACATTGGAGAAATGATTGACCAACAACGGTTTTCCAATAGTTATGCTGGCGTTATACTCGCTTTTCCTGCGTATTGAAGCTGAACTTTCACAACTGCTGTCAAAGTTTTCTGTGATGGGAGATGCATGATACATGCGGAAGATTTTGTAACTACAGATTATTGGTGGAAACTACATGAAGCTGTTGTATGATCACATTTATGCAATACGACCGCTTTCATAGGTTGTTTACGAATCATCTTTTTCGAATCATGACAGTCTTTCATCTCCTCTAGACAACATAGGGTAAACCAATTACGGCTGACCGTTGGCTGCTGCTTGCTCGGTGTCGTGATCTCGGTGGTTCTCTTGACAGACTGACTTTAAGCAAAAAGGGCAGGAGGCTTATTTTACAGTAAATTTAACCGGAATACATTGGTTCTGAGACATTTCAAACTTCAGGATCAAAGCTTTTTTTTCTTTTTTTCCACCAAACAAGGATCAAACTTAATGTAAGTAAAAGTAATACAGTGATAGAAACCTTAGCAAGGCGACGCAAAAGATCAAGTTGCTGATAGATCTGCAAAGGTACATAAACTAAGTTACTACAAAAGGAAACGAGGAATTTAAGGACAAGGAATAGGCCATCCCGACAGCAACCGCAATGGCAGTAAATGCCCTAGTCCTAGATACAACACTTGAACATCGACAACTTACGGGAATTTGACAATCTTTAGAGCACGGTTCTTTACAACTAACGTAAATAGAAGGAGCATTTGATCGATGGTGAAGACCAGATATTGCCCCAAACATCTGAACCATTTCAATCTTTTGTCAAAGGCCATATTGCAATTTCCGAGTACCCATCCTCGGTAGCACATGCTCGGAACATCCCAGTCGTATTAAAGGGCATAGTGACTTCTCCCGTCGCAGAAACTGCAACGAGGCCAACATTGCCCTTCGGAACCCTCTCTTTCACAACGCAGGCCGCTGCTTCTTCCAGGGAGAGTCCTTTGAACTCCATAAGAGCGGCCACATCCCTTGCGACAGTTCCACGTATTATAGCCTCACCTTGGCCCGTAGCAGATACTGCACATAAACTGTTGGCATACGTCCCTGCCCCTATGAGGGGCGTGTCTCCTATCCTTCCAACCATCTTGTTGACTAAACCTCCAGTAGAAGTTGCCGCAGCTAAATTCCCATCACTATCTACAGCGACGCATCCCACAGTACCAATTTGGCTGTCACCGTCAGCAGTGGCAGTGTCCTTCTCTTCCTTTTGCATGGGTTGCGTATAATCAATCTGCAGTTATATGACAGAAATGTGAGCACAGAATCAAATTCCAACTAGGGTTATCTAGTGATTCTTGAACCAAAACAAGCAAGAAAAAACAAGTTCTTCATGGCCCAGCCGAGAATATTCATGGTGTCACATGCCTCACGCCATTCGGCATATGTTTGGCTTTGTAATATTCTGGCGTTAAAGGATATGATACTTTAGCCACCACAAAATGTAAGTGGAGGAAGTCACATACGGGAAGTAAACTCTTTTGCGCATGTCTCTGAACTTAGTGGTTCTTGAGAATTTGCACTAACCTAAAATTTGGCTGATCATCGGGAAGCAATAGAAAATAAGGCATTTATAAAGGATTGAAGATGTGAAATCCAATTTGCAGTCACAGAAATTCAAATGAGGGAAATACCTGCACTCTGTTTGCTTCTTTGGCCTGTTTTAGCCTTTGAATGTTCTCTGGAGTGATAAATTGAGATGCATCAAGAGTTTCTACACCCTGGCATATTTGAAAAGTCAGCATAGATTAAAACCTCCATCAAACACAAGATTAGAAGCTAAAGCAACTGTAAACCAAGAAAACTGGAAGGTCAATTCTATCAGAAGTTCGAATGCAGATGCATCATGCATATGTATTTACAAAAGTTCAGAATTGGAAAGGATGCCAAAGAGATGCCGCATACCCCTGATACCTTTGTAGAAGTGATTTAGCAAGCTAAAACTTCCTGATTGAACTAGAGAGGTTGAATCAATGAGCAATATCTAGAAAAATACAAAAATACAGCCAAGAAAGAAAAGATCTGGCTCTGTCTTCTGATCACCAATTAAGTTCCAAAGACTACAGAGATGCTAGAGTATATCGAACCTCCTTCACTTAAGAAGAGTGACCTGGTAAGACTTTTAACTCACATGTTCCCTCGCAAATGCTTCTGCCCCATCAAATGCCAGGTATATATGAGGAGTTCGTTCCATGACCAGTCGTGCCAAAGATATGGCGTTGATAACAGTGGTGAGCCCAGAAACAGCTCCACATTTCATCGTGTTTCCATCCATGATGCTAGCCTCCATTTCAACAGTGCCACTGCTGGTTAAGACCGACCCTCTGCCTGCATTGAAGTGAGGGTTGTTTTCCAACTCCCGGACCTGGTTATCCCCGAACACGGCAAGTATACGACCAAATTCTTAGACATGGAATAGGCTCTTATAGACAAACTGTAGCCATGCATCATAGGTAAAATTGAAAGAGCATAGTTCGCGTTTCAAGCAAGTCAAGATTGATGTAACCTGCAGCAAGATGTCTTAAGACTTTCAAAACATCAGCAGGCGTAAACCCAGCAACTTTTGGCTCACCCTCTTTGTTTCTCATTCCAAAATCTGTTTAAACTCCTTCTTTGTGCATTGATATTTTTGAGCATTAATATCTAGCAAGACCTGAAATTCTTCTATAGAAAATTTCCAATCAAGAAAGTGCAAAATCCTTTGCACTAGGATGCTCTCGCTATAGTTCCAAGTTTACTGAATGTTCTTGAAGAGATGCTAGAGCTCAAGATGAAGCGAGCCATACTTGTGTTCAGAATACTAGATTTAAGATATGTTCGCATAACATAAAACAGAGTGTATTTTATAACATAAAACAGAGTGTAAAAGTAAAATACAAGCATCTTGATCTCGTACTAAAAGTTGAAAACTCAAACTGTCCAATTTCATGTACTAAATCTTCTTGCCCCTGGAAGATCTAGTCTCACCTGGAGAGGGAGGGAGGGGGAGAGAGAGGGAGAGAGAGAGAGACTGAGTGCACACAAGGACACATGCACAACTTCAAAGTTCAATATGATGATGAGCTGCGGATTGTTCATTTGTTCGGGATTCCTTTGCTAAGAACACCATCATAAACCAAAAAAACGAAAAGAGATACAGAGCAAGAACCAAGAAACCAGATGGGTCATTTGAAATCTACGCGCACAACTCTGCAATCAGCTCAAAAAGATGACTTTTCTCTCTGCTCTGTTCTTTTACCCTGAACTAAAAGAACTCGCTATTCCATCACGAAACACGTAATAAGATCGATGCTGATAGCGCAAATCAATTACCACGAGCTCGACGACGTCCAGGGGAGACTTCTTGGACTTGAGAGCGTCGACGCCGAGCTGGAGGCAGTGGCGGAGGCAGGCCTCCCTCGGGAGGCGGCCCTCCGGCGGCAGGGTCAGCGGGACCCCTGCTCCGCCATGCAACGCTATCGCCCACCCCATTCGCCACCACCAACCACCAACACCACCACCACCACCACCACCACCACCACCACACCTCTCGCTCGATCTCTCTGCAACGACCGTGCGTGCGCGTCTGTCCACGACCGAGGCCCAACGAGTCACGATCAGCAACTACCTTAAATACTACTCGCTACACTACCGAACAAAAGGAAAAAAAAGAACGAGAACATTATTGACATGTAAAAGAAATGTTAGAACCGGATTTTGCCCTCAACATGATTGGTTGGCTTGGTGCCTTGGTGGCTCATGTTCGAATGACCATTTTGTCGCAAAGCATCGGGAAACAGTCTGTGACATCACGATCCTTTATTGCAATTGAGGATAAAGGTAGGATTGCATTACATCCTGTGAAGATTTCATTAAAGAGCAATGGTCCGTTTATTTCGTATGGTAGTATTTTTTTTTTTTCATTTTCCTACATTTAGATTGCTTAAAAAAATGAATAAGTCAACCGAAAATATTTACTTAAATTCGGGAAAATAATTTCCTTTATGAAAAAGATCGGAAAATCATTTTCCAAAATATTATTAGATATTGATGTTTGAACCAAAAACTCTGTTCTTTGGTATAGTAACCCCAACACTTGTTCCCGGACCCTTGGCAATGAGGTCGAATTCTTGACGTATTGGTACAAGTGTAATAGGTTTAAGGCGAAATTGACCAAATTGAAATGTTTAAGACTAAAGTGGCATAAGTGTAATAGATTTATAAATTTTTTTGTAATTATTCTAATTGAAAACAATAAGCCTAGATTGGGAAAAAGACAACCTTTTTTCTGGCAAGAATGAAAACACTTTCCTTAAAATCACCAAACAAATGAAAACGGATATTTTTTTTCAATGGCCATATGCAGTAACGTTTTTTGCACGTCAATTAATTTTTCGTATGATAAATACCGAAAAGTCGGAAAATAATTATGTGAAAACAGTTAACGAACCCTAAGTATCAAAGATTTATTTGTTTAAGATTGCATTTGCATTATACTGTCCTTATATGAACTCACGTATCATTTGAATTTTCAAGGGATGATTTTACTTTTTAATTTTAGGTCTTGTTTACTCACGAGGACTGAAAACGATGAGGACTGCGCCATCGTTTATTCATGATATTTGGTAACTTGAATTAAAAGGCAAAGCGAATCAAAATCCCGTATGGGTTAAAGCAGACTAGTCTTTGCCAGTTGCTCCTTTTGGATCTGTTCCATGCTTGAATTTTTGTGAAAAAGAAATACAGAGATTGCCAGGTGAGACGAACATATTATTTTAAGTTATCATGATCGCGAGCCAAAATTCATTTTCCAAGAAATCTAGACCGCCCAAACAATAAAAAATAGACAACAAGAACGTTTTTCAATATTTGCGCAATTGGTCCAACGTTCTGAATTTTCCGTTTGAAAGCCAAAATTAATCTGTTCAAATCTCACCAATACTGTGTAAGTGCTCCAAGAGGAGATATGCATAGATAAAAAGTCTAGACTTAATCAACTGATGGGATTTGTGGAGGTGTTTGATAAGATTCTAGTGCGATTATTACAACTATTCTAAAATTTTAAGTTGTTGAATGAAGATATTGTTTATTAGGTTCCATTCGTTTCGCGGAAAATAATTTCCAGAAAAATGTTTTTCGAATTTTTCGGCGTTCGTTTCTAGAAAAATGAATTCCTTGAGGAAAATATTTTCCATCAAATGAAAAAAAAAGCCTTCTAAAGTGAGGAAAAATGTTTTCTACTTTTCAAAAGTAGAAAATATTTTCCTCACTTGATCTCTCTTATCTCACATATTTACAAATCCTCACTTCCTCCTCCCCTTTCTTCTTCTTCTTTTCTTTTTTTATTCGAATTATTTTTTTCTTTTTATTTTTTCTTTTTTAATTCGAATTATTTTTAATTTCATTTTTCTTCTCTTATTCTTTTCTTTTTCTTTTTTAATTCGAATTATTTTTAATTTCATTTTTCTTCTCTTATTCTTTTCTTTTTCTTTTTTTTTTTTTTTTTTTTTTTTCTTTGTTTCCCATATTCTTCTTTATTGGCTAGTCATCGACTGTGAACCTCAAGTTCATCGATCTCAAACTCGCGCTCATCAATCTAGCGAACCTCGAGCTTGACGCTTGCGCTCGCCAATTTGGTGAGTGGAATATATTTTCCTTACTGAATACCGGAAAATATTTTCTGAAATATTTTCAGATTTTAGCCGAACACCAGAAAATATTGTCATTTTCTTGGAAAATGATTTATGGGAGAATATTTTCCGGAAATGGTCCATTTTCTGCAAAACGAACGGACCCTTATTGAAATATTCTAATACTCCCCCTCATACTTAATAAGGCCCGGAAAGAATTGAACTCGGTAGTTAGTACCTCCAATTCGATACCATATGAGATTTTAGTGAAACCACTGCCAATTATTTTAAAAACTTAAATAATTAGATGAAAATGTATTTCATTATTTAAATATTCTAACAATTTGATGAGATTTTAGGAAGTGCAATGTCTATGTCCGTACCCTAATATATTAAGAAGCGACTCATGATTAAACTTTTTCTAATGTGCTTCTAGAATGGCATAAACAAAGGCTTTGCCACGCACGCATGTGCAACTTGAGGACTCTTTGTTTAAGTCGTTATAGGTGAAAGAGCTCATTTACTAACCCTTCTTTTCATGTCCTTTTTCTCTTGTTCCGATTCGATTGGGAACAGATTCCAATCAGAGAGTTAGGTGCGAGAGGGTTGTTTTTTCTTCTTTTTTTTGGCCTTAATGAATTGTTAACCACCATGTTCATCGGCCCGCTAAAGCCGAAGTACCCAAGAACAAGCTCATGATACGATGCAAGAGATAATGTTTTGAAATCATATGGACAGGCAGGCTATTCTCGGTTCAACTTGTTTCGACCAATTGAACCGGCCTACTCAAATCACTAAGAACACAAAATTGTTAATATGTGGTCCGATGCAACCAGTTGGTATGTCCTTTAATCAAACCGAGAGAAAATTCCAAATAAGAATTGAAGTATTATCATTTATATAATAAAAAAAAGCCCAAAGTGAACCTTATTTCAAATAAAAATCTAAAAAATTCTCATTTTTTTAAAATAAAGGTCTAAAGTGGATCTTGTTTTATATAAGAATATAGTCATGTCAGTTTCAAAAAAAGCCTAAGTTTCCAACTGATGAAGTGCATTTTCATCATTTATTTTCTTTGAATTTTTTCCTTCCTTGTTTTCCTTTTTTCCTTCTTTTTTCTTTCCCTGAGTTTTTCCTTTTTTCTTCGCTAATGGCTTATCTCAAGCAATGGCTGAAGAGGACTAAGCGAGGGTTGCCCTCACCAGACCCTTGCTCGATTTGGTGAGGGCCAACCTCGTCGACCACAAGCGAGGGACTACCTCACCCAGGGCAAGGGTTGCTGGCCCTAGCCATCACCACGCCAAATCTAAGGAGGCAACACTTGAAATCCACAAGCAAGGGCCACCCTCACTAGCCACAAGCAAGGCCGACCCTCGCCAGATCTAAGCAAGGGGGCCTCAACCAGATTTGGCAAGGGGCCACATCCAATGAGGGTTGTCCCCTTGCTAGATAATAAAAAAAATTAAAATTGTTTGTGGACGAAAATGTCCTTAACCAGTCGGAATGTTTAGCCGACTAGTGACCACCGAGGCCAATCTCTTTTTCGAAATTGTAATGACCGTTACAAGCCCTTATTTGAGATTGGCATGGCCGCTTTATACTCTTATTTAATAAAAGGTCCATTTCAAGCATTTATTTGAGAAAATAAAAGTACTCCAATTCTTTATTTGGAATTTTCTCTCAAACCGAGATTTCTTAATACACTCTAAGATCACGTGTTCAATTCCGCCCTTCCAGCAGTACAGTCCAACCTAGGGATTGAACCGTCACCTCATACACCATTTGTTAAATTTAACACCATGATGCGGTCCAACATGCCAACTCTTCGACCGGTTGACCCCGGTTCAACACCCGCTTTTGACCGGCTCAACCTCCTGATGGTTCACATAGGAGCAACAGGACCCAGTCGAACTGGTAATAGAACAAGGTTTTATGGGCCGATCCAACCGATCCAAGTTCACTATTCCGGACCCGTTTTGAGCCGTCCGATCTCTTCCCTATCAGACTCTCGTGGACTTCTCTCCACTCTCAGGCCCAAATGATCAACTGAATTTTGAATTTGTGCATATCTCTCTCCAGAGAACTTTATTTCTCCATTTAATGGTGACTCGAAAGCTCTTAAGAAAGAACAAAATGTTCCCAATTCCTTTTTATGCATGTATGCGCAGTGCAAAAAATCAAGAATTCAATATACAATATCTAATTAAAGAAAACCCCCTCTAGAATTACACAAATGATAAGACAGTTGAAATTTTGACATGTCAAGACACAGAAATCACCACTTCGATTTTCACTTTGGTGTAACATCTCGAGATCAGTCATCCAAAACGGTGCGTAGGTTCACCGGATAGCAATGCACGCCATGCACAATGCATAGAAACCTCGCTACATGAGACATTGATTATATACAACGGTCACTGGGGACAGTTCATCTTTGCACTGGCACTGCTGTCTTTCCTTTCTCTTGCCTTTTCTCCTACGTAAAACACATAATAAATACGGCCCGAATTCGTGCGGATTTCCTCTCTATCCATTTCCATTATTTCGAAATTCAAAATCTGCGCATTTCTGTCTCCGCCGTCATTAATTCCGTCCCCATCATTCTCTCTCTCTCTCTCTCTCTCTCTCTCTCTCACATCGCCATCGTCATTCAAAGACATTCTGCCCAGAGATTCTACCGTTCTGCCCGATCCATGGGATGATGAGAGTCACGAGAGTTGCGAGATCGCATGCAAGCCGGGCTTTCAAATCCCACGTCGTCGCCGTATATGTATATATAATCAGAAGGTTCGTGGTATGGAGTCGCAGACATTTTCTCTCGTTTCCGAAGGAGGAGAAAAGGGATATGGGTGTTGATCAGAGAGACGAGAGCAGGAGCAGCACGACCGCAAAGAAGAGATCGTGCGATGCCATGGCCAAGATCAGGAGCGACGGCGCAGCAGCGGCGATGATGGCCAACAAGACCAGTAGGAAGATTCTTCCCGAGGATGAGGACTACATAGAGTTCTGTTTCAGAGAGGACGGCGCGTTCCACGTCATCAAGGATAACCAGCACAAGTCATCGGCGCTGGCGTCGGCGTCGGCGTCGGCGTCGGCTCAGCTCGATGGCGAGAGTTCGACTGCTCCAACTCCAAGACCTGTCGACCGGAAAGTCAGTTCAGTGCACCTCCCATGTTTGTTCCAAAAGTTTAAGTTTCGATAGATGATGCAAGTCATGTTATATATTCACATATGCCGGTGTTATAAATATCATGATCTGCATCGAATGAACGTTCATTTTTCAATTTCTCTCATTGGGGAAGTTGGCTAATTTTAGTATCATTTTCTCTTGATCTTCTTGAGCGCAGCTCAATCATAGCAAGATCGAAACGGTAAGGAATGAAGTCGTCGAGCATTCTCGGCCTAAAGATGAAGGGAATGGATCGAGAGGCAACGGGCAATGCACAAGCTGCAACGGGCAATGCACAAGCTCGAATAAGAAGGTCGAGTTCATAAACCCTAGAAGTCGGTCAACCCTTGATCTTATAAGCGACGTATTCTCATAGATCATCATAGGATAGGAACCGTACGTGTTATCATGCCACAAGAGCTCACGCATTTTCCCTTCCTCCTTCTAAATGATCTTTACAGGAGAAGAAAGGAGGAGGAAGCCGCGTCGGGAAGGAGACGACGGAGCGGACAGACTCCATCAAATCAGACGGCGGCAGCGGTCGCGGCTCTTTCTCCTTCCCCGCGTAAGCCTCGATCAGACCTAGTTTACGGATCGAATGGCTCGCGAACGTTTGCGTGACGGAGTGTTGTTGATCGTGAAATGATGCAGGTTGAGGGTGGAGTGGACGGGAAGTCCGGTGCAAATGCCAAGACCGGAGGCAAAGGAGGGATTGCCGTACTTGAAGAAGCAGAGAGTTCCGCGAGTCCGAGTCCGCTTTCAGTGCTGTAGATTTTGAGAAGTCGGCCGTTCGTGCAATTTATCTTCTTTTCTCTTTGATTTTCCTTTTCCTTTCTTAGCTTTTTCTTTTGTTTTGTTTTCGTTTTCCAATTCGGAATTTAGGAGATTCATGTGAGCATTAGAAATATTATCCCGGCAAGGGTCACATTGGAATTTCAAGCAAGCTCTATCTCAATGTCTCTCTCACTATCTATAGTATTTCAAAATCAAATGATGTATTCTCATTAATGGTTCTTTTTCTGTGAACCTGTGATCTTTACTCCAAGAGTCACTATCTCGAAAATAAGTTACTAACATATGTAAAGGCGATCAGCTCTCGGAGGAATTGATTCCCTACCTAGAACAGGAAACCAACCCTATAGCTTGGAGTTGGGACCAGTCTGTTTTTTGTTTTGTAAGAAATTATTTATTTATAATATACAAAGGTTGCACAGTTTCAACTCAAAAACATATGTTGGTCGAGTAAATACATAGTGGTTTCTTCATTTGAAGACAGGTTCGATTATCGATGGGTACAAACGTTTTTTCCCCCCTAAAAGAGGCTTTAAAATTTGTCAAGAACCAATTTAACACTAGAGTGGGACTAGTTCGACCAATCGAACCGGATTAAGACTCGAAAATGGGCAATTTCGGCCTTTAAAATGGGGAATCAAACCAATGCTCTCTAAAATTGACCTCAAATCAATCGGTCTGAACCAGTTTAGTTCGATTTGTGCCCTGAACCAGACCCGGTGCGCCCCCCACATGAATGGGGCTTTATGGGCTTCATTTCACCCCCATCAAGCCGGTCGAATGCCATTAAGACAAGCTTGAAGCCCAAATGTGAAATGTGGATTGACTGTGAATTCCTGAATTTGCAAGACAAAAGTACTAACGGGAAGGAAGCCGAAAGAGAGAGTGATGGAATGAAAAGAGAGAGAGAAAGAGAGTAAAAAAGAAGGGAAAGAAGACTACTTCAGTCTACACAGTCACAAAACTTCACCGGTGTTGATCCCAGAAAATTAATCCTGGCTTGCAATTCTAGTTGACAATATGCACACCACCATTTGAAAGGAGGAGGGCCTCTGCTTTTAGCATCAATGAAACTGGTGCTCCTTTTTCATTTAAGAGCCTTCCTCAACAAAAGGGGGTCGGGGGTTCTCGAAGGGCCCCGTACAATCAAATCTGTAACAACTGTGCTCAAGAACGACGGACCGATAAGAGCAGGTTGAGTTTCATGAGCTTTTATTAGAACCCAACTGCAGTAAATGGGGGGAAAGAAAGAACATGTCCACAAGCATATTTGAAGATGTTTCAGCGAATTTGCTGATGATTAGAATAGAAAAGAGCTGGTTATGCAATCCGAATCTCTGCCCAGAAATTTTCCAGTCGCATTTCGAATTACCTTGTTGCGACCTAAATTTCGGGTGCACTACCTAGGGTTTAGATTAATGGACTATTAAATTTTAAACTTAGCTTGGGCTCTCCCAAGCCCATACCAATTCGCGACGTAGGTTCAAGTTTTTAGCATGCAAATGAATTTTATTTAGAAGTCGTCACTAATCAGTTTATAGTAGGTCGATTAGACACCTAAATAAAATAATGAAAGAATTGTTTTACTCTTACGAACCCAAGAATTTTGGGTACGGGGACTTGATTATACTAAATTTCTCTAATAATCATTCTTTTGTTTTCAAAAATGTTTTTGCAAGCAGCATGGATTTAGTTTAACCTAAACCACTATCATACAATGGGATGATCACACAGATGCTCAACCATTATTAAACATTGAACAAAATAAATTGCACCAAAAGAATTCAACACACTAAAGCAAGTAATTCTTTTTTGGGTTTTCTTGAAATTAGAACTTTATCATAAAACATGCACCTTAACTACATGGCCTAATTTTACTAACAAGCTATTTCTAATTAAATTAACACGCAAACTAATTGACATGCACCTAATGTTTTTGTATTTTTTGTATTAAAATTCGTAATAAAAAACTTATTAAATTGTCTAAAACGAATAATTTTCTAATATGTTTAGGGGTTAATTTTACTTAAATCCTATCCTATCTTAGAAAACTATTTTTTTTTTTAAATGAGATTATTAAAATATGCAAGCATTATCTAAGACCCTATCTAAAAAAAAAATTAGGTCCAATACTAATTTATTCCAAAAATTACCTAAACATGCAATCTAAAAATGCAATCCTAATTTACGAAACCAACGTATTCCAATGCAAGATTTGATTTTTTTGAATTTTTTATTTTTTAGTGTTTTTTCAAGAAAAGTAATTATTAGATAAATATTATATCTAAACCAATCAAGACATTCATCAAATGAATGATTAAATAATTGAAAAAATAATCTATTGGTTCATGGATTAAATTAACGATTATTTTAACCCAACCAAAGGGCCACTACGGTACCAATCAAAAAGACAGTTGTCGCTACTAGACGACGAAATGGATTTTGAAATTTATTAACATTCTCCAAAAAATGTACTGTTAATAATCCTGCAGGTACTGAAACCATTAAAAGAACACCCAATAACTTATTAGGTACTGTACGAAGTATTTGAAATACGGGAAAGAAATACCATTCGAGTAATATTTCCGAAGGAGTTGCAAATGGATCGGTGGGTTCACCAATCATTGATGGTTCTAGAACCGCTAAGCCTACGTTACATGCAATAATACCTAAAATTACTACTGGAAAAATAAATAAAAGATCGTTGGGCCATGCGGGTTCTCCGTAATAATTATGACCCATCCCTTTAGCCAATTTAGCTCTTAATACAGGATCATTTAAGTCAGGTTTTTTTGTTATTGGGATAGGTGAATTCTTATAGATCCATCCTCCGAAGCAACCGGACATGATAATTTTTCATCACATGCTGCTCTTAGGAAGTAGTGCTAGACAACTCGGTTCGAGTCTGAGTGGCGGCATGGCATCTTCTAAAACAAATGGAATAAGTGATCCAATGGTTAAATGAGTCATTTTCCTTTGTCGAGATCAATACATGAATGAAAGAAGCAATGTTTTACTAACCAATTCTTTTTGTTCTTCTCAAAATTATTATAGGGCTCAACTGATTCAACAACTAGACCAGTGGAGTTATCGTATTATTATTCTAGGGATTATCTTTTTAATCATAGGTGTTCTTTTACTAACCACTTCTTTTTGTTCTTCTCAAAATTATTACAGGGCTCAATTGATTCAACAACTAGATCAGTGGAGTTATCGTATTATTAGTCTAGGGTTTATCTTTTTAATCATAGGTATTCTTTCGGGAGCAGTATGGGCTAATGAGGCATGGGGGTCATATGGGAATTGGGACCCAAAGGAAACTTGGGCATTTATTACTTGAACCCTATTTGCAATTTATTTACATACTCGAAGAAAAAAAAATTGGGAAAGTTTAAATTGCGCAATTGTGGCTTTTATAGGCTTTCTTATAATTTGAATATGCTATTTTGGGGTTAATTTATTAGGAATAGGATCAACATGTAAAAAAATTCAAAATAATTAAAAATTTGATCCAAAATCTTACGGATCAAATTAATAATTATAATAATTTAATAATCAAAACACTATAAAAGTGCCCAAAAAATTAATATAATTAAAAAAATCATCCGAAGTCTCACGAATCAAATTAGTAATTATAGTAATTTTGGGCAAAACCCTACAGATAATGCCTAAAATATTCATAAAATGAACATCAACATCCAATATTCCAATTTGAGCAATAATAACTAAATTTGATAAAAATAAAAAATAAAAAAAATAAAAAAAAATAAACTACCTTGACTTTTTTTTTTAAAAAGGGGGCCGGTGCGCGGGATTTGCGACCGACGATTTGCGCCAGGGTCAGGCTGTGGCGCGGGAGTTGGGCAGCGGGAGCAGCGATGGCAGCGACTCTCGGAGCTCCGGCGAAGGCTGGGCGGCGGAGGTGCGGCAACCAGCAAGGGACGGACAGGAAGACGCGCGGGCAGGGGCGCAGGCCATCGGGAGTGGCTGCTGGTTGCAGGGGCTGAGTATAAAGCGGAGGTGCAGGCGCAGCGGCAGCAGCAGGGGCGCTGCAGATTCGAGCGGAGGTGCGGTGACGGGTAGCTGCGGGGACCGGCGGGGGTGCGGCAACGGACAGTTGCGGGGACGGGCGGAGCCTCCAAACACAGAGCGGGCTTGGCACAATCGAAGCTCGCCAGGATGTTGTAGAAGTCACGAAACGCATTGGACCTGGATCGGCAATCGCCTGGAATTTCGCCAAGATACCTTTGATGGTGGAGATCTCAAACAATAACCAGTCGTTGAAGCAATAGCAGCAAAATCTGTGCAACCAAGGACTTGGGCGTATATTCGCCAAGAGAGAAAGGAGATGAGAGTGAGATTTTAATGGAGAATGGGCATGAGTCTCCAAGGAGTAGGGAGAATTTGACTTTGAAGACTTAGGCTCCGTTCGTTTCGCGAAAAATAATTTCCAGAAAAATATTTTCCGAATTTTCCGGCATTCGTTTCACGGAAAATAAATTCCTTGAAGAAAATTAGTAGGGGAAAATGTTTTCCATTTTTGAAAAGTGGAAAACATTTTCCTCACTTGATCTCTCTTATCTCACACCTCTACAAATCCCCACTTCCTCCTCTCCTTTCTTCTTCTTCTTTTCTTTATTTATTCGAATTATTTTTAATTTCATTTTTCTTTTCTTCTTTTCTTTTTTTCTTTTTTTTGTCTTTGTTTCCCATCTTCTTATTTTTTGGCTAGTTGTGGATTAGTGAACCTCAAGCTCGTCGACCCAAACTCGCGCTCGTTGATCTGGCGAGCCTTGATTAAGGCTCGCGCTCACCAATCTAGTGAACAAAAAATATTCTTCTTACCGGACACCGAAAAATATTTTCCGAAATATTTTCAGGTTTTAACCGAACACCAGAAAATATTGTCATTTTCCTGGAAAATAACTTCTAGGAAAATATTTTCCGGAAATTGTCAATTTTTCGCGAAACGAAATGTTCATTTCTCCGAGTGCGGGTCTCCTTCACGATTTCTCCTACATGCGTAGAACGTCCGCTCTCTATTCACTGCTCTTCTCAGAAATGTGGCCTTGTATTTTCAATTGCATGGCCCTCTCTTTGTGGTGTCCCAAGTGTGGACTTGTGCATGAATTCTCGCAAAGAACAAAAAAAATGTTAGTGGGATGTTGATGTAGAATAGGCGTGAAAGCCCACGACGACCGGAAAATTGAACCTGGACAGCAAGCGAAAACACGAAAATAAATAAATGAATAATTTAAATAGCAAAATGGAATTTCACACAATCAAACTAAAAAATGCTTGACTTAGCTTTATGCTTGTCATCAATATCTACAAAGTGAGATGAACACGGGACGTAGAGAGGACTGCCAACACGATAGACCAATCGGAGAATTCTCGAGATAGTGGACCTCCGATGTCTGAGGGTGTGTACCTCCTTTTTTAGCAAAAAGCCTCCCACGTATCGTTGGAAAGTCTGGATCGGTGGAGCCGATTGATGATTCTTGGGGAATTGCTGAGTTATGGCTTTGATTTATCACCAAAAATTGATTGTGAATCTCTCTAATTTATTTCTAAATTAGCGCTCAGAATCTTTTGGTTTCATTTTTTGCTTCTACTCATGTTGCCTTGAACGTGTCCACATTCACTCATCTCCATTCACAATTCCTGGGCCGACTTGATTATTTCCTCTCTTTTTCTTGCGAATATGGCTGGGTGGGCGTTTATAGCGCTGGAACAATCCCATCATTTTCTCTCACCATTCTATAACCAGCTCATTAGTCTCCTTTCATAAATTCCAGCAACCCACACTTTCCACAAATGCCTTGATTTCTTTCCTCCATTTTGTCTCTCAATTGCCGCGCTTTCTTTTTCCTTCAGCCGATAGCTCATCATTTCTCCCACAAATTCCTCCATTAGCTGACCGAAATTGCGACCCCTAAGCATCCAACCGATTTTTTTGAATTTCCTATCCTTCTTCGCGTGTGCAATTTATCAGTCCCCTTCCCCATATCATGGGTGAGATTCATGGTCCTTTATTAGGCTGAATAAGGATTTTTGCTAATCCATATAACATCAACCCAAGGTATTACCTTGACAGCATGATGATATTAACTCAAATGAAAATGATTCAACGTGGACACCATCAAGTCAAACATATCCATCACTAGACCAATGCAAATGTAATAAAAAAAATGCTCTTAAAATTATATATTATGCAATTTAATTCTAATATATTTGTTTAGGGGTTAGAATTAATCCCTAATTTTTCTATAAATAAATGACTGGGTCGCAAAAATTTAGGTGTCAACACACCTAATTTGTTTCACTGCGTTCTCCGCAACTTGTTGCTCGTCATCTTTCCTTCTGTCTATCGACATCTTGCCCTTCCCCAAACTTTCAGCTTCTGGACAGAATTGGAGGAATCTTTTTCATGAACTACCCCGTGTACTATGTATTCACATGCTCTTCTGGATTTTTCTATGGTAAGATAGATGACAAACTAGTGCAGCATTTTTTTCTTTTTTTCTTTTTTATTGTTATTATTTTATTTTATTTTTGCTTGTTAAGTTACATTTCAGGTTCTTCATTATAGCTATTTTCTGTTTCCGCTTTCATCTAAGACAGAATCAACATCTTCGGATTGACTGAGTGGTTTTAATCAGCGGGCCTTTTTACATCTCTGTTTGCTCTTTCTTAGGTCATCATGCGAATCAATTTCCGTTCTGGAAATGATCATGTATCTAGCAAGAGCCTAACTGCTTGAAAGGTCATGCGATTTTATTGCTATGAGTTCTCATTTCCAATGGGTGACATCTATTCCGAGTGCAAGAGAGATTCTTCTGGTTCATGACAATGGTCTTATCTTTGTTAGTTCACACCAAACCGCGAGAAAATAATGAAACTTGGTTATAGAAACGGAAAGGAATGGCATTGGAAGGATCTTGTGCTCTCATGATGATTTAACTAGTGTCAACCAGGTCGAGAACAGCTGCCAAAGAAATTTTCAAGCTGATTTTATGCCCCGGTGTAGTTTCTCTCTATCGTCTTTTCTTCGACATCGACACTTAGGATACGTCGCTTTTTATTCTTATTCATTCGATATACGATCTTTGAAATGTTGCAGCGGGTAGGCTCGGCTTGAGTTCAATTTTGCATCCTCAGTATGAAGCAGGTTGGTACTTTGGTCTATGAATGCTGTTGCAGGATAAGGTTCTGCCTCTGCATTACCCTTCTGTGCGTTAGCGTGTACTGCACAGCTATATTCGTTTCATCGAAGAAACTCATGAAGCTCAGCTCAACCGATCCACCTGTTTATCAATGCAATGCCAATAGAAATCTGCATTATACTGCACTGCAGAACTAGCCTGTTTGCAAGAGTATAGCCTGTATGCCTGCCAGCAAGGATGAACATAGTTACGAGGAAAAGCCTTTTCGGGCCTTTCGACCTTGACTCTGTCCGGTATGTGTTTCCTACAGGTTTAGACATAAATCCCAGAACAGACGACTTTGATTCCACCGACCGAGCTCTGGATCAAAAACCCAATCACTAGCTTGTCGACCACAAAGTTCTTACAGGATGAGGAAGTTAAAGGAACAGGGCTACGAGGACATGCATCCCTTCATTCTCGACTTACAAAGTCGAGATTCCGGGGCGCTCTTGCATTGTTCTGTTGGCAACAGACTTGGCGTAAGTAGAAAATTCGATGAGGCGGACAATTTAGTGAAGCATGCTGAAGTTCAAGCTGAAACAAAATGGTGCAAGGAAGTACATTACCAGTCCACCATAGATCTGGATCTCCCAGAGCTAGTCGCATTCTTGCAAGATACAAGCGCTGCTGGTGAACGACATCCTCCTCACGCAAAGTGCAGGGTGCAAGGTTGTGAACTCGACCGTAATGCCATTTCGTGCCTACTTGACTCGGATACGGACAGCGGAAGCCAGGCGACTAGACACGCTTTACGGACGGAAACTTCTGCATCATATGCCGTAAAATTCGAGGAACAGCAAGTGCTCCACAAGGATCGAGAAGAGATACGCAGTCCTGGACAGGCTGCGATGGAGAAGAAAGCAGATGTTCATGTGACAGAAGAGATTCCAGTCAAGCATATTTCACCTGAAATGCCGCCAGTACACGGACATGTAAGAACATGCCGGCTAGTGCATTTTGTTATATACGTCTTCCACTCGACATGTCGATACTTAATAAACATAAACTAGGAAGGATTCCGTGAATAGCGAACAATGTCGCATGCCATCTTATTCGTGGTAATTTAAATGGTATAGTCTGATGTTTACAGATTCCAGGTGAGACATCTGCGGCACCAATTTCTGCAGCTTCATATGTAGCGGCAGCAATGGAGCACGATGTTCCTCCCAACATTAACCAACGACGAGAGTGTCCTGGGAGTTCAGAATTTGCAGATACTTTCGAAGTGGAAAGTAAGCTGATGCTCGGAAGCGTGATGCCGGGAGCCGGAACAAGATCAGGTCAGATACTCGTAAAGAAACAGGTTTGCGGCAATGCCTATTTCTCTGCAGCTAGTTCAGTCACAACAACTCCCACGGAGTCGGATATGGTACCGTATTTCCGTACTCTCTCTCTTCGCTCGAAATCGAATAGCACTACAAGCAGCTCTAAGTCATTTTCATTTCCACTGTAAGCCTGAATCCCTCTCCAACTACACATCCTATACAATACCATGAGAATTATCGAAGAGGTTTCACCGTCGAGTCTTATCGTGCGTGAACAGATTGCCTTTCGAATGGAATGGGAGCCCGATAAAGATGGCAAAAGCCAACCAGACAAAATTGCAGGAGCAGCAGAACAGGCCGTGGTGGACACGTTTTGTCTGCTGCAAACAGAAGTACAAAAGCCAGTGCGATTCGGATGATGAGATTGCTCATAAGATCATGAAATAGTTGTTGTGTAATAAATAGTTGTTGGCCATTCGAAAGACTGCGACACAAAAGTTTCTATGCATCTGATTACTTTGGTAAGCCGGCATGGGGTTGCCTATGATCTCTCGAGCCTAGGCCAGGCAGAATCATCTCTACAAGCGAAGTTTAGGCACTCATTGATCACGACTACACACGAAATCACTGCAGTCCCGTTCCAGAAGTAAACCAAATCACGATTCCCAAGAACAAGAAAACGAGATTTCACAACACCAACCCAAAAGAATCAGGCTTTTACATTAGCTGACTTCTTCCTGCAATTCAGCAATCAAATTCTTTTCTATAAGAAGATCAAGAACCGCTGGAACCGTGAGAGATCTCCCCACCCACCTGGACATTTCAAGAAAGCAAGGTGGGGGCACTGGCCACATTACAGCACTTCTTCTTCAGGCGTGCCCCCATTCAATTCCATCATCAAGGACCCCCCCTGACCCTCCATTGTCAAACACGTTAGGTGACGAAAAAGAAGCAAATTTGCCCCCCCTCCAGACTTAGGCCGGCCCCTAGTAATGGCGGGTCACGATCAACCATGCCCTGGACCACTCCCCCTTGTGGAGGTTGGGGGAGAGAGAGAGGCACTGAGGTTAATGCGCTTCACTCCCCCGATTAATCGCCCCTTCTTTAGGCCCTCTCGTCAATGGACGGTGCACGCAAAAACCGAACCGAACACGGGTTAGGTTTTTTCCAAGTTCGTTCGAGGCGTGCTTCGCTATAGCATGGGGCCTACGGTCGACCCGTTTATAGTAACCCCACCATTAATGGCTACGGGCCTCCCCGTGTTCGCATGCGTAGGGTGGCCGACGGCCCCCCCCAAAAATTAAATGGTGCAGTAAACCGTTCCGGATCGAGCAATTGGTTCGTCGCGAAAGAAAAGTATAGAGTCGGAATTCGTTAAGGCCATGCGTCACGTAGATGTTGCTGTCGTCGAGACGAGATCGAATTGACGTACCCGAGAACGTATCTTAGCTTTAATCGAAATTGGGAAAGACGTGGAAGTCCGATTCGAAAGTTTTTTTTTTTTTTTTTAATGAGCAGGCAACGAGGGACGATGTCCAATCCCACACATTCTCCTCCCCTCCCCTTTCCCCCAAAGCGCATGCCCCTCCGCACGTGCCGCCACTCTCGCCGCACGTGGCCGGCCCCACCCAATCGAGCAACCACCCACCTAACATGGTCCCCCTCCCCCCACCACCTGGCCCCTCCACGTCATCCGACCCGTCCACATCCCCGCCACGCCTCCCCCACCCCCCGGGACCGGTGCGGCCGAATAGATATTTCACGTGCCCAACTTAAACCACAACCCGCTCAGCCATAGACACCTCGACTAGGTGGCGAATCACGGCATTCGCTCGCTGGCCCGCCAGCCCCGCCATTTCGCGCCCGGAATGAAACATATTTCGCGAGGCGTGAGGAATTTAACCGAGCGGCAAAATCCCAGGATCTTTCATCATCCGAAATTTACATGTCAAGAAAAAAAAAACAAAAAAAAAAAAAAAAAATTTTGCCATACCTGTCTTGCAATACACGACGCATGCAAAGATCGCTGTTTGGGCACTGAAAACGTTGGGAGTGGGGTTCGGTTCGGGGGGCCGAGTCGGGACAAACCGACCACTCCGCCACCCGGCCAATGACGGGCCACCGCGTGTCCCCCACTGCTTAAAGCCCCGTCGCCATCGCCACGTGGAGTCATAATCGCGCGTGCGACTCGTCACTGCCCCACCCCCCGGCTCTCCCCGAGCCGGGCCCCACCCACCCAACCGACTCGTATGCCAACTGCCCCTCTTCCCCCGCCCAAAATCTGGTCCGTACGATCTCCCCCACCCCACAAAAAAAAAAAACAAACCGATCCACGTCGTTATCATCATCGGCTCCGATCGAAACAGCAGCTACGTGGCGCGCTCTCGAGTGAGCATGCAAGCTTTAAGCAGCAAAACCACTCTATAATCCCGTCTATTATCGCCACCAATAATTTGGTTTTCTTACATGAAGAAAAAACCGCCCCAAAAAATCAAAAATAAAAGAAAAGGAAAAGCACGAGAGAAATTAAAAGGGAAAATGCAAACCGGAGGAATGGGCAGGGAAAAGGTTAGCTCGTAGCTGGCACCGCACATGAACATCAAGAACAAACCCATGCGAGACTTAAGAATTAAAACCCTTAAAACAAAAATTCGCATCCCAAAAAAACAAAAAAAAAGGCCCGAGAAACTTGCAAGCAAAAAATTTACAAAAAGTCAATACTGCAAAAATATAAGTCGATATAACGTTCTCCTTCTCTTTTCCCATCTTCTTTTTTTTTCGGTTTATTTTGTTATATCTTTTTTTTTTCCCCGGGCCTTTTCCTTCTTTTTTTTCCGTCCGCCTTTTCGGGAGTTTAAGGCAATGAGTAAGAGAGAGAGAGAGAGATTTTACGGGAGGTACAGGCCCGTCGGGTCTTGGTCTCCGTCCGTACTCCATTGACTTTGACTCCAGTAAGCATGATCGACGGCGTTGGGGAGATCGAACAGCCCCTGATCGGCGCCCGGCTGCCAGTCCAACGCCCCGAAACCTCCGCCGCCGCCGCCGCCGCCGCCGCTCGGTCTGTTCCCCTGCGACGTCGAGGTGGGCAGGTCCAAGAGCACGTTCTGGTCGAGGAACCCGCCGCCGCCGCCGCCGCCGCAGCCCATCTCCGGCATCTTCATCTCGTCGCCGGGGCCGGCGCCGGCGCCGGCCGCGATTTGGTGCCACTGGTTCTGCTGAGCCTGGTGGTCCTGATTCTGCTGCGCCATCGCGGCGCTGAACCCGTAGGATAGAGGGCCGTCGCTCGAGGAAGTGATGAGGCTCGTGAAGCTCCCGATGTCGGAGAACAGCCCGAGCCCGCCCTCCACGGAGCCCGGATGCTCGTAGCCGGAGTCGCTGGGGATCGCGTTCATGCCCTGAGACATCATCGACTTGTAATCGCTGATGTTCAGCAAGCTCGACTGGTGCGACGCCGAAGACGGCGCGGAGACCGCTTCGGTCGCGACGGCGGTGGTCGTCGCGGTGAGGCTGGAGCTCTCGCTGCTGGAGTGGGAGCTCGTCTTCGGCTCCCTCGGCGGATCCTCCGCCGCCGCGGCCGCAGCGGCCGGCGGCGGCGGCGGGCGAGGACTTGGGCTTGGAGGAGCGCTTGGACTTCCGGCAGCCGCCGCCGACGGGGACGTTGCGGAGGACGCCGCCCTTGGTCCAGTACCTCCGGCAACTCTTGCAGAAGTGGCGGGGCTGGGAGAGGTTGTAGTTGTTGTAGTAGCAGAACTTGGTGTTGAGCGAGTCGCAGCGCGGGCACTTCAGCGCCTGGTGGTTCGGGTGGTGGCCGTGCTGGTGGTGGTGGTGGTGGTGGTGGCCGTGCGGCCGCAGCCTCCGGTCCCCGACGGCGGACGAGGCGGCGGCAGCGGCTCCAAATATCCGCCCCCCTGGGATCGAGTGGATATCTTGCATGTTCTCCTCCTCCCTCGCTTCCTTCCTTCCTTCCTTCTTCCTCCTCCTAACTCCTCTTCCTCGAAGACGAGCGACCCGGGATTCGTCGGGGGATCGTCGCGGCGATGCTCGAGGGAGATTTGCAACGGGATCACATTTGGTGGGCGCGTGCGGACGCCATCTTCTCTCGCAGTGCGAGGATGATGATGACGACGGCGACGGCGACGGCGACGATGATGATGATGATTTAGAAAAAGGCCAGCGAGAGCGAGAGCGAGCGGCTTCAGCCTGCGGAAGAGAGAGAGAGAGAGAGAGAAAGAGAGGAGCGAGAAATATCAGCGCGCATCAGTTCCTATTATTTTCCTTTATTCATTTACTTTCCTCTAGGGGGATGTGAAATGACCAATCTGGCCCTGCACAAATTAAGGTATATGGAGTACTACTTACTAGTGACCAGGACATCTCCTGATTTAGCATGGGTAGAGACTGGTCCTTAGGACAAAATTTAGGCGATGACATAAGTAGTGATTACTTCTCGAATTTATATGTAGAGACCACCCGGGTTCGATGAACAAAGTCTAGAAGGATTGTTAGGAGAAGGAGGACGTATTACCTGATTATCAAATTCTACGTAACGGAAGATGTAATCGGTTCGATTGAAAAAGGAAATCAAATTGAATAGATTAAAAAAAGTCAACTAAAAAAACTTAAATTATTTAGTGGAGTGCAATGGTATGCTTATAAGGGCATATTACAATCACGTAATTAGTGATGCAATGCTACCCCCGACACTTGTTTAGCTTATGAGTGATTGACTTGACCGTATATTGTGGAATAGGCACGGCTCCTTGGTATAATCGAGCTCTGAACCCATCACAAACAATAAGTATGAATTGGAGTACTAGGACTCGAGATCCTGACATATGCTCAAATGCTGAGTTTAAAAATGTTCTAACTCGAGAGCTAGAGGTATCAAGTGAAAGGGCACAACCTGCATATAAGGCACATTATAATCACATCCTTAAGCAACATAACATTGCACCTAACACGATCATGCATGTACTTTTGGTGGTGATACAACATGCTTTTCATCGATAGAGACGAGATATTTTGTGAAGTGAATGGAATCTTGTGGTTCTAAGCTAAAGACACACAAGACTTACTGAAAGCTCCCTCCTCGATAGTTTATATGTACACACCACGTCATGTCGCCTGATATTTTTCCAGTCGGAAATCTTATTATTTTGTTTTTTATCAAGCATTTCCTAGTGAGCTAGTGATAATTATATAATGCAATCCTATTGTATTGCATACCGATCTAATTCTGGACTCTTATAAATAAAATTAAAAAAAAAAACCAATTCACCATCTTAGTATCAAATGTTGGGTTTGCTCCATTTTTTTTTTCTTTTTTCTTAATTTACCCCTTTTTTTTTCCAAATTAATTAGAACCGTTGCAATTTCAGCAAATTCCCAAAATTACGAAAATCTGTCCAATCAAAGATATTTCTTTCGCAGACCTGCGATGGCGACTTGTGTCCTGACTATAAATGGCGGGTTCCCGTGCGCTAGTGCATGGCCTATTGCCGAGGCAA
Organism: Eucalyptus guilfoylei; assembly: GCA_016097605.1. Classification (NCBI taxonomy): domain Eukaryota; kingdom Viridiplantae; phylum Streptophyta; class Magnoliopsida; order Myrtales; family Myrtaceae; genus Eucalyptus; species Eucalyptus guilfoylei. The sequence continues at coordinate 5,142,820 of CM027861.1, forward strand.
CATTAGGGAGGTGAAAATAGCCAAATTTTTTTTTTTTGGGGGTTAAAAAGAAATAGGGATTTCGACATCGCCGACGACGAGGGGGCGCGATAGGTCCGCGCACGGGGGCGCCATCCGCCCGTCCGTTCCCGGACACGTGGACGGCCGCGAGGCCCCGTGGCTGCTGTCCACAAACGTCCTGTTGTCGGCTTGTCGGCCACAGTAGTTTTTTTTCAATCTGATATCTCCGGGGAAGTTGTCTGTTGCGACTGGCGGAGGGGCCGCCACGTACCGACCGCCCATTGGCCGACCGTCGAAACTGATTTTGTGTTTTTTTTTGGAGGTACACTGTGCCTTTGTCAGTTTACATCCAACCGAATACTGCACGAACCAGTGTTCGCCGAGAAATCTTTTGGCTTATACAGAACAAGAATGTTCAATGATTCAATCCCATAATATATGTACATACATATATGGGAAAAATGTTAACATAATGACGTAAACAGTTTCTGAACTTTTTGTCCAATTTATTACGCGGTCTATGACGTTTTAATGTATTCAATGTAATTCCTAAACTTTAATATAATATATAATGTGATTCGTAAATTTTTAATTTACTAGGTATAATTATTAAATTTTTTGTATATATTCAGTTTAGTCCAGAGACGATGTTTAATGTTGTCCTTGGTTTTGAATTAATAGAAAGATAATCAAATAGTTTGGGGACCACGTCGAATGTAACTGAAAAATTCAGGGATCATACTAAATAAATTAAAAATTCAAATGGCACATTACATGTTGAGCTAAATTGAAGGACCGCATTACATATTAAGTTAAAGTTCATAGGTTATGTTGAACAAATTAAAAATTTAGAGTCACATTATACACTAGATCAAAACTCATGGACTATTTATATCATTTTTTTTCTAAAGTATATTTTATTTTTGGTCAAACTCTCGCATGTATTTAAAAAAGTGAGTTTCATTTAAGAAATAGTCAAAAAAATTTGTCTTGTTATTGAACCTATCAATTTGTGGTAAATCCATCCCCATATATCTAGTGGTTTACTTCTGAAATATCAATGCACAAGTCATACAATGGGATGGATTAGCTTGAGAACATTTGATTTATCGTGATAATACTTACTGTGGTATGTGTTTCGAATTTTTTTTTTTTACGAGGGTGCCCCGGGGGAAATTAGAAAATTGGCCTATATGGTATTATTATTGTTCGATTTTGGTTGTCATATTTGATCTCGTGATAAATTCAACCGTGAACTAATCTTCCGTCATGGTTCGAGTACCGGACATATATTTTTTTTTTTACGAGGGTGCCCGGGGGGAAATTAGAAAATTGGCCTATATGCTATTATTATTGTTCGATTTTGGTTGTCATATTTGATCTCGTGATAAATTCAACCGTGAACTAATCTTCCGTCATGGTTCGAGTACCGGACATATTTTTTTTTTTTTTTTTAGGGTGCCCGGGGAAATTAGAAAATTGGCCTATATGCTATTATTATTGTTCGATTTTGGTTGTCATATTTGATCTCGTGATAAATTCAACCGTGAACTAATCTTCCGTCATGGTTCGAGTACCGGACATAAAATTAATTTCAAATGTCAACAGGGCAGGCTGACCAAACACCAATGCTAGTACAAAAGGATTGGTCCCTATACTATCGTCCTGCTGGGTTTTGGTTCTCATGCTTCACTTTCTAAGAGATCAGATCATTGAACTAATCTCTATTCTTGATTCGCAGGCGATTTGCGTACTTTCCGGTTTAAATGCAAATAAAAATGTTGGCCAAACGCTTTAGCTTAACACTTGGCAAGTTGGCATCCACGTGTTATGATGAGTGCAAAACTGATGGCCTCCTAATATCGAAACGAATCATTACTCTTGAAATATTTAAATAATAAATCACGTATTAATCTAACAATTTAAATTTTTAAAGTAATTTACAGCAATCTTACCAAATCTTATATGATATTAGAATAAGGGGTCATAAGTTCAAATATTCCCAAACTCCTATTTGATTGCTTAATTGCATTATGCGAAATTAAGGAATCTGAGTTTTAAAATATTGAAATAATATATAATGCCTTAGTCCAGCAACGATGTCGTTTGTTTGTCTCTAGCACTTAGTCATCAAATTCTATCTCCATTTTGGAAATGATACAAAATTTACCTTGAAATCAAGATTGGAAATTAGGGACATTCACAAAATAAAGTACGAGGACCAAAATCAAATATAAGCTATAGGTACGATGACCGTTCTGGCAAATTCTCCCCAATTTTTTTTCATTGTCATGCCTATGCGTTCATCTCTAAAGCTCCGTTAGCATATTCCATCTACTTTGGGATGGAAGTACGCGAAATCATGACCGGAGGTTAGCTTAGGAACCAAGTCCTTCACAGGATAAAATGTGATGACCAAAACCCAATAAGGGCAATAATACGAGGTCTATTTGTATAATTTTTCCCCTTTCTTTCTTTAACTATCTCCTTACAGAGTTTTTAGAAAAAGCATCCTTCTAGGAGATATCATCACACATTTCCTTCGCTCTATTTCGCCTCTGCATTAAAGAACCTTAATACAGACAATATCCATTTTCTAAGGTTCCATTCGTTTCGCAAAAGATGAACAATCTGAAAAACATACTCCTATAATGATCGCTCGCACCTCTAAAAATAATTACTCAAAGAAAAACATCTCCATTGTTCACAAAACATTTTTCACCAATAAACTATTTCAAGCGATACAAATGATCATTTACAAGAATATGTTCATCAAATCAGTCGTTTTCCACAAAAGAAAAAATGGAGCCATCCGAGAGAGAGAAATTTATCGAATCAATAAGGTTCATAAACCGATAAGAACTAATTGCTGTGGTATGCCCCATTGGACAAAGCTTGCTAGATCCGGATGGAACAACAATCGATATGTCAATAGTAGCATCCAACAACATTAATACAACGACATGACTCGGGAGCACTAACACGAGCAAGACAAGAGAAACGACTTACACCAATCTTCTCGGCGCCTTATGGAATCCGATCGGTTTGGATACGTTCAAAAGGCGACGGTACACCCACCACTAAGGACGGACTTAAATCGGTCACTAATGGTTAGAATTTATGTTTCATATTTTGCCTTCCAGCTTCTATATATCGACACCCCAAAAAAATTAAATAAAAATGAGAAGAAAGAGGAATTTTCCGAACTTGAGTAATTTACCCTATTACGTAAGGATCTTAGGGTTGCTACCTATATCATGTAGCAAGTTTTCCTCTATGTTAAGTTGTTCCATCCTTGACCGAAAAACAAAAAGTTGTTGTTCAATCGATGTTTCAACCTCATACGTTATGCATACCTAACAATTAATCTGGTCAATCGCTTGAACCGGACATTCTCATTCATCAAATATAAGACCGATGGCATGGATACAAAAGGAATGCAAAATGCCATTCTCCAATATTGAATACTTGATACCCTTGGACTGCTAGTACGAACATGGATGAGACACCATGAGTTTAGGTTCGGCGTTCTCAAAACCATCGCCGTTCAAAAAAACAAAGTTGAATGAGCAAAGATTTAACACTTGTGAGAGTGAAATCTCTTTGAAGGTCATACAATCTCCTTTGAAATTGGATTTGTACACTAATGAAACCCAAGGGAAGTGAAAACCCAAAATCATACATTCAAAATCCTCAAATCTAGACTAGATTGGAATAGGATAGAAATCTCCTTAAAACAGGAGAGATAAGTTTCTAAATCTAGACTAGATCAAAAGAGAAAAAACTCCACAAAATGGGAGGAAAGCAAGAAAAAGAGAATAGAGAACCAAATCAGCTAAAGAAAAAGGAAAAATGAAGGGGAGGGAGAGAACTAACTCAACTCCTCCCCTCCATAGAGATTGAATAAGAAAGCTGCATGAAAATGAGAGAGAGAGGAGAAAATCCTAAGGGAGAAAGAGAGACGATCATACTAAAATTAGTGTCAATCTCGTTAGTCATATGTTTTCTTTTTCCTTATTAAGACATAAATAAAGAGAGAATGCCAAGTTCGGATGCTTGTAATCCGTGCGATACCATGTTCAATGGACTGTTCTTCCTAAAAGTTCGAGTAATTATGAAATATGTCAACGGTGTATTTCTACCATATTTCTAGACGAATCTGAAGACTCGATATCAAGAATCTGACATAGGATGCACTCGACCCGACGACTTGGGCGCACACGTATCCGAGATCAACACGTGCTCGACACATCGGTACACTAAAGTAGGTGCAAATGGGTGTGTGTCCGATAAATGTTGGTTCCAAAGTCCAAACCCCACTCAAGAGGCCAATCCACATCCCAATATCTCATCCAAGCACGCTTGGACAAGAGAGCTCACAAGGACCCCTCCATTCTCTTCGGGCATTATCGAATGTGACGAAACAGTGCGTACGCTTGTGGCCATTTCAATGTCGATCTCACCTGTTCGATCCGACCCGACGTCAATCACTCTAAACAGATCCCTCCACCATCATCCCCCACCCCAAAAAGATCCGAACGATCCGGGCATTTTGTCAGCAGCCGCACCTACTGTTCTCTGTGATGATTCATTCGCGTCGGTTTCGAAAGTTTGGATCGCAATATCACATACACCCCACCTGGTTCCCTTCGTCGAGTTGTATCAATTTCAATCCAGTATGTTTTGTGACATCCCGAAATTTAACCCTATTTCGAAACATATGAAATGGTTATTTCATCGATGCGCTTATAATTATTTTACTCAGAACTAATCACTCACGAGTTAATTAATTTATTAAGTGAAGCCATAAAGAGTTAAAACAAGAAAGACTAAAAAATTCGATTAGAAATCGATTGCTCGACCGTAAGGATCGACAATAGTCAATACTACATTGTTATAAGTCGATTAGCGAACGAATATAAATTGATTTGACGGAATTACGTAATTGGTTCGTAAGTGATTTCACACGATTACGATATTCACGTCGAACGACGATAAACCGATTTTATATTGATCTTATATTCAGGGTACGTAATTGAATTATCACGATTACATGACAATCGAGAGTTGTTCACGATTCGAAAAGGCACAAACGTGGATCGAAATTATCGACCACGGGTTAACTGCGTGAGAACCTCTAAAAGCCACTAGATAGATTAGGTCGTATTAAAATCGCGTTTAATCGATTTTTAACCACGAAATCTAATTTGATTTCAATATCGAACTTTCAAGGGTTTTGAGATTTAATTATTGGACGTCAACTCATTGTCCGTCGAATTATCGGCGAGTCCGAAATTTTTGGAGAATGAATTATCGGACAAAAAAAAATTCGGATCAAGAGACAAAATTGAAATTATTGACCAAAAAGATTGTTTTTATGAGATTAAAAATAAAAAGAAATTGAGGGGATAAATTTCTTGGTTGAGAGGAAATTATGGAAAGTGGATGGAAGGCAAAATCATGAAGATTTTAGGGATTTTAGGACTCCCTCTATTTTCTCTCTCTTTTTCCCCCTTCTCTCACACGTCCATCCCCTCCCCCCTTTTCTTTTTATTGTTTTTTTCTTTTTCCCTCTATCATCTCCCCCACGTTCTTTTCCCCTCCCCCTTCTTCAGCCGACCAGCCCCTTTCTCCTTCCCCTCCTCCATTTTTCCTTTCTTCACCATCTTCTTCTTCTTCTTCGTTTCATCATCTTCATTTTCCTTGCATCATCATCTCAAATTTCCACCGTCATTTTCACTCGCCCATCTCCGCCACCCACACCAAACCACCATCACCACCACCGACACCCTTGACAAAACCACCATCACCACCGCCGACACCCTCGACAAAATTGACGTAGCCGCAAGCCGCCATTTGCTCGAGCCACCAAGCTCGAGTGGTGAACTTGAGCTACCGCCGCCAATGTTGAGCCTCCGTTTGAGTCACGAGTGTCACGTTCTTCACGTCGTCGTGCCGCTGTCGCCGCGAGCTCGCCATCGCCGAAAACCATGAGTTAACCTTCTAATTGTAAATTAATCTGTTAATTATGTTTAGGAATAGATTAGTTTAATATTAATGACGGTTATTATTAATTAATTTTAATTTAGCCTTAATCGCGATTAAAGTTGTTTAGATTAAATTTAAGTACAATTAGTTTAAGTTATTATGATTAGATTAATTAATCTTGATTTATTTAATTAATTGTAATTATTTTAGTTAACGTCAACTAATTTTTAATTAACTATAGTTAGGCTAATTCATCGAAATTAGTTTAATTAATTGCAATTAGCCTAATTAATCGTAGTTAGCCTATTTAATCACGATTAGCTTAATTAATCGTGATTTGTGTACTTAATGACGGATTAATCGTTAAGTATAATTTTATGCTCGTTTTTCTAGATGAGATTGTGCATAATTTTGGTTGTTTGCATGTGTGCTGCTAGGCTATTGATTGCTCGATTATATATTTTTATTTACTATTTTCAAAGAGGTTTTATGGGCAAAGAAAATAGAAAAATATGAGGTGTCGACTTTGGAGGCCGAATTTTAAGTACTAAATAAAACCATGGGGTTTTAAAATGAAAGTGTGTAAAGTTTGACAGGTTGATTTCAAATACGTGACCACATACGAATATTTAACTGGAATTTTTAAATATGAAAAAAATGTTGCCAAAGTTAATTATTTGAAAACGAACTCTTTTGTTTTGGGCTAATTAATGGCAATAAAAATTGGTTTGATTGTTGGTGTGCTTGAGTGGTCATTTAATCGAACCCGTCACCCAATGGGAGTTTGGGAGCGATGCCCGATTTTTATTGGATGCTTGGCAGGAATTCGGATACCAAGTCGCGGTTAAGGCCGTATCGAAGGAACGCCATCTAGGTGGGGTTTCTAGACAATACCGTGCCTGATAGGGCAGGACGATGCCCGGTCATGTTAGAGGACCGCCAACTCTTGTGTTGGCCGTGGCCCGAGGGGTCATAATAATTGAAACACATGTGTTGGCAATGCGCATGGAATTTTAGAATGTGTTTTGATTATTATTTATACATGTTGCACTATTATTGCCATGTAATATGTGCTAAGTGTGTCAGCGCGAGGTAAGTTTGTATGTGGTGCGTTTTTAGGTTGCCTCCGAGACAAATTTGCGTTCTGATCGAAGTTTAGGTTGTTAACTCGCTGAGAGTTATATTTCACCCTATTGTTATTAATTATTTTCAGGTTTGTAGTATGGAGAATTGTCACATGTGGTTTGGGGTCTCAATGGACCAAGATGCGGGCGTGCCTAGTATTACTTTTGGTTGGTCTAATCGTTAGTGAAGTTTAAGCTAACCTTTACCTTATCTGACCCTTTTTGCCTATTGGTCATCAGGAAATTGTCTTTAAAGGTAGACTTGTAAAATATCAAACTTCTTGGGGTCAACAAGTAGATAAATAAATGTACCGCTTTTTGGAAATCGTCTGTTGTGTTTTACTATTCTTATTTTGTTGAATGACTGGGTGTTTATATTTAAGTCGCTTTTGCATGGGTTTAATCGAAATATAAAAAAAATAGATTGACGATATGTCCTAGAATGTCGCATTTTTAATCTACCGTCGAGAGATGCTCGCACACTCAGGTTCGGGGCATGACACGTTCTAACATCCAAACCATGCCCTAGACACCTGGAATGCTCTTAGGGAATGCACCTCGCGCTCCATAACCGGGTTCTGAAGTAACGAAAGGAACGATGGATGAGCAAAATGAAGGCGGGGACGCATTGCATGAAAAACCGAGGCAAGTCCTCATCGCTTCGACCGTGCGAGGTGGTTGCTGTTCGAGAACGGCGTAGGTAAAAGTACGACGACCCGAGAATCTGCCTGTACCCTTTTGTTCTCTCGAAGTCGAAGTGGGTCAAACTCCCCATCCCCAGCACGCGCGAGAGGAATGCACTGCACATGGGACGGTGCAGATCGTGGGGGAAGGGGACCGGACCCCATGCGATACAACGAGAAGGTCTCTTCTTCTGCTATTCCATCAACATCTCTCTCTCTCTCTCTCTCTCTATATATATATATATATCTGTGCGTGCCTGCCTTGATAGGATTGATATCTCTCGCTAGATTTCCAAATGTAGATGGGAAGTCTTGCATGGTATCCCTTGCATCGGGTATCCTTTTTCTCTCTAGATCTTTTCCCGCCTCCTAAACGGGGCACCTTTCACCATCTCTAGAGATTGCAAAAGATATCAATCAACTCGTCCTCTCTCTCTTTTTCTCTCTCTCTCTCTCTCTCAGGGTCATTGTCCTAGGACACTGACTAATGGACTCAGGCCAGATGGGCCCAGTCGGTTGGCTAGGAGACACCCTTCTGGGTGTGGCCCCCACCCCTCTCCCCCTAAATTGAATCTACTAGCCCTTTTAAGAGGGGGAATAATTGAAGTACCTGCGCGCAGGGGCAGGGCACGACCCACCCTACACGGCCCGGCGCTGGCTCCGCAGATGGATGGTGAGATTCTAGGGTTGGTCTTTAAAGCTATTATTCGAAACCTTAGCTTACCTCCCGAGTGCTAGCCTACCCACCATCCCTAAATTGTGCTACAATTTGTCTTATGGGTAATTTTCTTAATTTGATCCCTACCATTTCGATGAAATGGATTCTTGGAAATTTGCATATTTCTCAACGCAATTTCCCTTTCTTATCTTGAACCAAATGCGGTGCTCATGGGCCCTTGGGGCATTATGTACATCTCAATCGGGTCAGTGCTCATAGGGATGACTTTAGAGATCAAAATGTGTAGATTAAGTTAAAAATACATACCAACTTTGATTGGAAAGGTTTCTTTGTCCTAAATAGCTCAAATACGCCTAAATGACATGACATGACACCTAAGTAGTGTATATGGAAATAATTCCGGTTCAATCGAAAACAAGGGTGTGAGAAAGTTGAATGAACCCACCTTTTCTCCAACGATTATATAAGTGCTGAGCCTAATTGTGCCGTAAATATGATCCCATTGTTGATAATCTAGGCCTAGCTTTTTGTTGCGTTATTGAGGAAAATGATTCCAACTTTCGTAACATTTCACTCATCAAAATATGTTGAGTGGATTCTGCGAGGTTCTCATTGACAACACATCGATGATTCGCGATCTTAACTCGCAAGAAGAAAAGGGAAGTGACCCGCATGCATATTTCATTTTGTGATGTCAATATCATGCAAGCATGATGATAAGCACCACGCGGTATAACGTTTCGCATGCCAACTCGAAATTTCCATACCTTACGTATTATACTTTATAATATTTAACAAGAAAAGTATTGCAAAGTTCAACCCCACATAATCTTCGAAGCACACGGAACCTTGAGGCTGCCGATCTCTTTTACAACATTAGGTTCGGATTATCGAGAGAATGTCTAGTGGCCGTGGTCCCCTCGAATTAGGTAGAATATATAAAAACATGTACTTTTGCAGTATTATAATGTGATATGACGGTGGATCGAATAAACAAGTCATTAAAAAAATAATACTTTAGTGTAGAATTTTCAATTAATGCGACGGTCCATTAGTCCAGCCAAATGCCGTTCAATTTTCACCGGAGGAGGCAGGTTCGATAGGTCGAGTCGTGGCTTGTGAGCTTTTGGAATTGAATGCTGTTTGGGTCCCCCATTCCAGTTCATCTCTTGTCCTCTTCACAAAGGAACTGCATAACCAAGTCCAAACGACTTGTTTCTTTTGTTTAATTTAATCAACATTTTCCGGATTTAATTTTTGGTATCCCGGTGACGCATCTATCCGAAACCAATACCCCATTGACGTGTGTACCTTAGACTAATTTTCATCTCGGAAATGAAATCTGTATTGATCCTCCGACCCTAATTTATCCTCCTTTAGCATTCTGTCTAGTCTCCCGTTAAAACGCGTGTATGTCAACATACGTAGTAGACGATCACTAGGCAAATCCAACATAGAATATGACGTTATCCAATGCGAAAAATCCATGTGTTGATACATACATTTTAATGGAGGGTGGATTTGTATTAGGGACATCGAGTAACGATTTTTTGTGAGTTGTGAATTAGTTTAGTGTGACTGCATCAATGGAATATTGTTAGAATTTGTGGAACTACTACCAACCATTCTAAAAATTTAAGCTAAGTTTCTCCTTCGACATGGAAAATAACATTATCCCTCATGCATAGGTTGGATTTTAGCCTAAGCCTAAAGCGTGGAAATTTTATAATTGGAGAGGTAAATTGAGGTTTGAAAAGATTTAAATTTAAAATTTCTTACTTTGAAATCATATGAAAATTTATAGGATTGTTGTCAACGGTTTTAAAATTTAAACTATTAGATGAATATATTATTTAATATTTAATCATTCTAATAAATACCAATTTGAAATTTTTTTGTGAGCAAAAATATTGATTTGAAATTTCTAATGACATTAATCCTTTTTACCCGTCCGAAAAGGATTTATGGTAAAGGGAAATGTCAAAATAAAAGGTTGAAATTGTGAGATATAATATATATATATATATATATATATATATATATATATGTGTGTGTGTGTGTGTGTGTGTGTGTGTGTGTGTGTGTGTGTGTGTGTGTGTGTGTGTGCATATGTATATGTTGTAGGGAGAGAGAGATTGAGAGGGAGTGAGATTGAGGACAAGGGACACTGACAACGAAATGACATGAGGCTAGGCGAGTCGAGTCAATCGGCCCTCGTCCTTGTTGCGACGATGGTCCCTCCTCCAAAGCCACGCGACAACAACACATGCAAATCGACACATCTTCCTTTGTTGTTTCCTTCTCCCCATTCTCCCTTCCATCTCAGCTAGCATTCTTATTCCTCTAAACAAAGATTTAACTTTATTTGACGTTAGTGGTGGGATGAAACCCTAGGCCAAGATCTCGTAGTCACATCTCCTTGATCTCTCTCTCTCTCTCTCTCTCTCTCATAATAATTTTTCTTACTTATTTCCCTTTTCGAGCATGTCAATTCGCTTGAATATAAAAACCAATTCATCATCAACTATCAATGACTGTATTATCACATTAAAAAGTCCAATTTAAAAAATCATGTTAATAAATAGAGAGATTATTTGAATATAAATAACATAAATGACCCATTATCATGTAATGTGAAACAAATTATTTCGATATGTTTACTGCTTAGTGAGCGAGTTGTAATTTGGACGGCAATGTGGCGGTTGTCTTGACTTTTTGTGAGGCTCTCCCCTGGAACATTTTTAAGGTTCATTTCATGAACTCTTTCGTATCAAGCTATGCCTTTATAAGCAGCAAAACAGCAACTATTGATCAATAGTTAACCCAGAAGAATCGATGTATTCATTAGTGAATAGATCTGTCTCTAGGATGGTGTGCTTGCATATGTTATTGTACTATCTTATATATTTGGGTAAACACGGTGATGAAAGGCCAATTCGAAGTATAGGATGGTGTCTTGTCGATGTTTTCTCTTATGGGGCTACTAGCGTCACGGTTCGCTAAAAGAGAGGCCTAGGATGCGACCTGACCTCAAGGCCTTCAAGCCATTGGCAATGCTCCCTAAGATTTCGTGATTGACAATGATCTCTAGGAATATAAAGAACATATGATGTGAAACAAATTAATTCAACATGTTTATTGCTTACCGATTGAGTTGTAATTTGGGCAACAAAATGGGGGTAGTCTTGACTTTTCATGAGGCTCCCCAACTTGGAACATTTTGGGGATTCTTCCCACGAACTCTTTCGTACCAAACAATGCCTTTATAGGTAGCAAACAACAGTGACTGTTCATCGAATTCGCATGTGTCTTAATAGTTAAACCTAGAAGAATCAACGTAGTCAAATAATGAATAGATCTCTCTCTAGGATGATGTGCTTTATTGTTGTATATGTTATCATACGATCTTAGATATTTGGGTAAACATGGTGACGGAGGGCTGATTAGAAGTATAGGATGGCATTTCATCAATGTTTCTCTCATGGGGCTGCTAGCTTTGCGATCGGCTGAAAGAGGAGCCTAGGATGCAACCTAACCTTGACGCCTTTAGGTCATTAGCAATGCTCCTCAAGATTTCATGACCGACAGTACAACCATATGGGATTAGTTGGGTGAGCGAGGATCGGACAATAGCATGATCTGGACACGGTCCCAATTTGATCCTCTGCATCCCACTAACTTCAAAGTAGCTTCGTATTTGTGGCTGTCCCTTCAGACTTCAACTCGGGATATCAGAGAATTATGCCTTCTACTTATGATAAGCCATGGACTAGATCAAAATCATTCTCAAAGAGTTTATAAGAAGTGATCTTATTTTTTTTCATTTCTTCATCCAAAAGAAGTGGTCTTGGATGGATACTTCATTTTTTGCACCGATCGTGGATTCTAGCTAACTTCCATTCGAACATCCTTTCCACGCAGACATGACCATGCGCCACAACAGTTCCCCCATCCATAATTATTTACGCACTGTCAAGTGGCTTCCTACGTTGGATTCTCGAACAGTACAAAGAAAAAGACAGCCGAATCCTGGAACTGTGCAAGAGAACCGATGCAAAAGGAACAGACGACGAATTGAATGAATTATTTTATCGAGATCTGATCAGATTCCAATGGGCCTTTCTGAAGATCGTGCGAGGAGTGGACGACCGCACAGTGGCCAACCAGAGAAGGGAATCATCGACGACGGGTCAGGATCAAGGTCGGTCAGACGAGCACGAGGCGTTTTGCTAGCAGAGGTCGAATTGAAGCCGTGAATGATTACAACAACAGGAGGGGTTTCTTCTGGTTCTTGTGCGTGCGGTGGTTTGGCCATTTTACTTCGTGGAAGTGGATTTGGGACGATCGCGCATGCGATTGCTGGTGGGATGGAAGTTGAACTGATCCCATGATTTGAGCGCCCCTTGTGCTCGGACCGACTCGTGTTGTGTTGGTACCCAAGTCAATGCTCGTGCTCGAATTTGTCGGGCTATGGTCCTCACTCACCATTGATAGGATGACAAGGGAGTTCACAGGCGGCCCTGGCGAGAGTCGCGCGGCACACCCCAAAAGACGCCAAAGGATTTTGTATAGTTTGAGCCTATATTGTTAGTGGATTTAGACTCATGAATAACTACTTAGTATAAAATGTGTTAATGGGTTAGGTCAGGTTTCTCTAGTCCCCAACCAAACCTAGATCATAAGAGCCGTGTTTTCTTTGAACCAACCCGACCCAAAATGCATAGGACCTGTAAAGAAAACCTAGGTTGAGTAGGGTTGGGTTTTCTTAATACCCCTATTGGGTATTTATATTCTTTTCCTCTTAACTACACGTAATTTTAACTTAAAAGTGAATTAAGACAAGATCTCATCTCAAATTCTCTTTCTTGCTATTAATTGTGTGCTAAATCCTAACAGAAGCATCCATCAATATTACCCCTCGGATTGCATTCGAGGCTTTGTGAGCACCGGCTTAATCCATCCAACCATCGTCTCTTTTTCTTTTTTTTTTCCTTTTCCTTTTCCCTCTCGATTCGGGATTAAAACCAAAAGAATAATAGTTTAATGGGTTGGGGAAAGAAGATCGTGGATCGTCCAGGTTCTTCGTTCAGGTAAACATCGTTTTCGTGGTCGAATAATTTATTTGTACAATCGAAGGACGGGTTTTAATGATGATGATCTTCGATGTCATCGCAAGTGTGGGGTACGAAATGGATGATGGCTCTCGTATTCAAAGATCATCAGTGGGCACACATGCAGGGGATCGATCGGGTCTCGTGCGGATGGAGGGCCTGCCACATGGGTCGAGTCACGTTCCCGGCCCGACCCATTAATAAGCAGCTAATTGATAAGTTTGGTCGGCTGGTTAGTGGCTAGCTAGTTAGTTAGCAATTAGTACCAGATAGAGACAGTAATCAAGAGTGCCAACCGGTTGCAATTGAACAGAGTAGGTGTCGGACAAAGAAGATGAATTGGTGATCGAGTTTCCCGGGTAGATGAGGCTATGTCTTGGGCACGAATGAGCCACTCAACGATAGACCTATGCAATAGGTGGGTCGGGTTGATTTTGAGTCGAGTCATAAATATTCTGACTCAAATTGATTTATCTAACCTGTTCATAATCCATTTATTGTAATACAAATTTCTCAACCTATACCTAACCTATGCCCACTCGACCAATTAAACCAAATCTAGAAAAGCCTGTTTCCTGTGATTTTTTTTTTTTATAAAAAAAATTGTATTGCTAAAACATTTTAATGCAATACAAATCGAGTGGACAATTTTCACAACTTTTTTTTAAGGGTTCGTTTGTTTCTTGAAAAATGTTTTCTAGGAAAATATTTTCTAGTATTTATCTAAAATCTGAAAATAAATTAGAAAATATTTTCCGCCGTTTGGCATCGGAAATCTAATTTGATTTTCCTCCGTGTACTCCTTTTTATTTTTAAATTTTAAATTTTATTTTTTCTTTTTCCTTCTTCTTGGGCCGTCATCAGCCAGCAACTAGCCAAGCAAGTTTGAGCCCCGCTAGCGCTAGACGTTGGTGAGCTCGAGCTTCACTAGCCTCTATTGAGCTTGTCTCTTGCTTGGTCAGCCGTAGGCCGTCATTGTGGCTAAGGAACATGGAAGAAGGAAGAAGAAAGAAAAATTTAAAGAAAAATAAAACATAATTATAATTTCAATTTTTTAAAAATAATTTTATAAGGCTGAAGAGGGAGAGAGTCTGTGAGAGCCTAGTGAGTTGGAAATGGATTCTAAACTTAACCCATTTAAACCCATTTATTTTAGCCTTAAATTTAAAACATCTTTAAAGTAGGCTCTTCAAAATTGAAGTGACCCATAAATAGGTTTAAGACCTATTTTAACAAGTTTGCTCAATGGTAACCCTGCTTGACTTGAGGTTGCTTTGGTAAAGAATAGATTTATGGAGTATGTGCATGAACGGCATGCATGACATTCATCATTAGGGTCTTGGTGTACTAGTTAGTAGCAAGCAGGTACTCAAACCTTGTGTGCTTGACTTGAGCTCAACCCGGTTCGTTCATCTCTAAGAGCTCGCACTCCCGAATATTCTACTAATGCTTCTCATATTTGTGTTGGCATTGTAAAAGAAATTGACTTTGATGTACGATACTTAAAAGTTAATAAGAATCGATATTATTGACCGTACATCGACTATGATTTTGAATATAATATCAAAGTCAGTTTGTCTAATGAAAAACCATTTTCAAAAAATTGTTTTCGGACCTTTCGATGCTCGAACGATGGAAAACTACTCAATCAATGGAAAACACTTTTCATGGATTGAAAACAAAAAGTTTAGATTGCGGAAAATGGCCTTTGCATTTGACAAGAAAGAATTCATTGTTTTATATTTTATCTTCTCAGCTCTTTCTTTTGAAAAGATGAGATCCAAATACCCGAAAACATTTTCAATCATGTTTTCTAGTATACTGCCAATAAAATAAAAATAAATCAGTTTCCTTCAAAATGATTTTTGCAGAGCACGTTTTCCTTTATCATGAAATTTTTCGCAAAACAATGCGGTCAAAGGTTGGTACAGAACACAAATGTCACGGCTAGGAGGTTTGGGTCCTTACGCCGGCGATCATGGGACTCGAATTGTTCAGGCCCAAAACCAGAAAACTTGGTCCATGAAAACTCTATACCAATTCGGTCGGACCCTTAATTCCACGGAAAATGTTTCGTTTTATCACTACCAATTCTTTAGGTGCAGAAAAAAGAATGATATTTCTTATGCATTAAAAAATTATTTTTCTGGATTTGTCTTTGTGTTTTGTATTGTATCATAGGATGATATAAGCATTGAACTATTGACTCCTAGCACAAGCGTGAGAATGGAATGGCAACAACGTTACTCAAAATCACAGTAAGATTAAGAGATAGAAGCTAACTTACCTAGTGACGGAACATAAATAAAAAATTATGCAAGAGAATTGGCTCCATGATATTATTATTCGGTCTTGTCTTCCTACTATGAATTGATTGGTTTTGACCGATTAACCTTGAGGGCTTCGTTTGTTTCATAAAAATTTTGACACCTATGGCAAATAATTTGCAAAGAGTCATTTTTTCGGAAAAATTACTTTTATTTTTTTAAAGAGAAGTGCACCATTCGTGCCATGTATGCTATATCATCAAATTATGCGAACTAATTTTCATCACATAAATACTTAAATAGATTGTAAGCAAGTTATATTTTTCTCTCTTAGGGAATTCGGCATCTGATGCTTAGGTCTCGGGCCAACCTCAGGGAAAACAACTTTCACTTTTAATAAGAAAAAAAAAATCTTTTTTTTTTTTTTTTAAATTTCCAATCTTCTCAACTCTCTCTTATGAAGTGAGATCCAAACACTCTCTCTTTTCAATCATGCTTTAAAACTAACGATTTTCCTTCAACGCGATTTACGCCTGCGATCATGGGACTCGAAGTGTTCAGGCCCAAAAGTAGAAAACTTGGTTCGTGAAAGCCCTGCGCAATTCAAACGAACTCTCAATTCCACGAAAATCTTTCCTTTCCCCTTCAAATTCTTTTAAGTGCAGAGAAGAGCATGATTTTTCTTATGCATGAAAACATTGTTTTTCTGGATTCATGTTTGTATTTGAATTGCATCATAGAATGACAAACAAATGGGCTGAACTAGTAACCTAGCACAAGCGTGACAATAGAATGGCAAAAACATAATCGATTCTAAATTGGAGCAAGATCAAAAGATGGAAGCTAACTTACTCAGTGATGGAACATTAATAAAGAAAAATATGGAACAGGATTGACATTGTAATCTTCGGTCTTGTCTCCACTATGGACAACGATCGGGATAAATAAAAAACTTCAAAGACTCTATTTATTTCACGAAAAATTTAACACTGTTGGAAACTATTTTCCAAGAAGTCATTTTATACAAAAATAAAAACATTTTCCCGTATTTGGAATTTGAAAATAAACTCGAAATATTTTTCATTGTTTGAAAAGGAAAACTAGCTTTTATCTTCCTAAAAAGACGTACACTATTCTTGCGATATAATGACTATATATGTTATATCATCAAATTTTAAATGAAGTTTTGTTGAATTAAATTTTCAAAAGATATATACTTTAATAGACAATCCTTTTTCTCTCATAAAACTCGACCTCTGGTGCTTAGCTCCCGGATCCGGCCTTGTGGTACTTGGAATTTAAAGCAAAACCAAATAAAGTAAACGAAGTGCGAGAAAATAAAATAAAGACGTGAGCCTTATTAATATTTTCCCGTATTTGGAATTCCCGCGAGGTATGAGTCAAAATGAGATATGTGCTAAATAATTGTTTACGATCTATTAAGGTATATATGTTGTCAAATATTTAATTTGATAAACCTTTGTTTAAAATTTGATGACATAACACACATAGCTCTTATACGCATGAATAAGGCATATCTCTTTAGGAAAATAAAAGGAAGTTTTCCTTTTCAACCAATAGAAAATAATTTCTAATTCATTTTCGGATTTCAACCAAACACTAAAACAAATTTGTCTTCTTTTTTCTTAAAAAATGACTACTTGGAAAGTATTTTTCAAAATATCAAATTTTCTACGAAACAAACAAAACATATTTTTCAAAATATCAAATTTTCTACGAAACAAACAAAACCTCAACTCAATATCCATTTAAGCTAAAACTCCTTCATATTTATGTCATCGATGAGCAATTCACCCGCTTGCGAATCATAGAACCTTTTTATAAGACTGATCATGATTGATTTTCCGCTTCCACTTTGTCCCACCAGGGTTGTGGTTGTGCAGCTCGGTATGTAAATAGAGAATCCGTTATGATAAAGTAGAGTCATCGGACTTTAGTGAAGGCCGATTATGAGTGTTGACCGACAAATGGAACATGTCGGGTGTCAACAGACGAGGAGTAAACCATCCAGATTGACTAGGAATATCGACGGTCAAATATTAGCATTGATTGTGAGAAGCAAGTGGAATTAAGTCGATATGGCTTGAGTAGTTTTGGCCATTGACTGAGAGCCGAAGTCGAGAAGCATTGACATTGGTTCACCAAATTTGGCTAAAATCATATTGGGAAAAAGTGTTAGAAAAATCTAAATTTTTTTGTATCGGTGCCAATTTAGTTCTAAACATTTTATTAATGCCAATTCAGTCTTAAACCTTTTAATTTGGTGCCAATTTAGTCATAATTTTTTTTTGGTGTCGATTGAGTCCTAAAACTTTTGATTTGATATTAATTTAGTCCTAAATTGTTTGATTTAGTATTTATTCAGTTTATTCGATTAATTTTGGCCCGATATTACTAATGTGGGTGCCGATTGGTTGACGTGCCATGGCTAGCGTTGATGTGGATAATTTTTAATAATATAATTGATTTTTTAAAATTATTTATTAATTTATTTCTTTTCTTTTCTTGTTCTTTTTCTTTTTCTTTTTTTTCCTTCCCCTCCTCGTTCCTCCAGCCAATTGCCCACGGTGATCGACCAAAGGCGAGGGCTACTGAGGCTCAAGCCCTTGCAGGAGTGACCTCATGGCTTCTGGCAAGGGCTCAAGCCTCGCTAAGAGCTGGCTGAGGCTCGACCTCTCTTGCCAAGCGCGAGGCTCCCCTCACTGTCGCTTGTGAGGCTCGCTGGCCCTCGCTTTTGGCCAATTGCCCGGCTGATGACCGCTTGGAGAAAGGAGGAGGGGAAGGGAAAAAGAAAATAAAATAAATAAATTTATAAATATATCGATAAATTAAAATATTATTAAAAATTGTTCTCGTTGGCCTCGACTATGTCGCGTTAGTCAATCGGTGTCCACATTAACAATATTTGGGCAAAATTAATTGGAAGAACTAAATAGGTATTAAATCAAAAGATTTAGGATTAAATTAACACTAAATCAAAAATTTTAAAACTAAATTGATATTAATAAAAAGTTCAGGACTAGATTATCACCAAGTAAAAAAGTTGTTGAATAAGGTTTATAACTCTTGTAACAATTTTTCCAATCTGACTTCAAAGATAAATGGAGGGAACCTAATTGCAGTCAAACTCTTTGGCGAGAGTACCAAAGGAGTTGACCGACAAATCGAGTCAATCCATTATTGTAACCGGTTCCTTAGGGCGTGAACAGTGTTGACTGACGACAGATTCAATTAATCGAATTATTGTACTCACGCTTCCAAGGCGCAAACAACTGTGCCATCAAACATGGAACAAAAATTTAATTTCAATGTCCGGGAACAGATGGATGAGCGCATCCACAATAATTTTCATTGTCAAGTCCACGATTCGAGGGCAGCGATTTTCGAGCAAAGACGCTTTGTTATTGCGCGATGGTAATGGTAGCAAGCAGCAAAAGTTGAATGAATCCGAAGTTATAGATTTTAAAAAAACGCATGTTAATCATTTTATTTTTATTTCAAAACTAATTTTTCTGTTATTAACTTATTTATAGAACATAAACCCATTTGGTAAATTATTTCATTTTTTTCTATTTTTGTAATAGATTTTTACTTTAGAAATAGATTTAAAATAAAAATTAGAAGTAATTTTCTTTTATGTTTCAATTTCTCAAATAAAAATGAGAAATAAAAGCTTTTTTCATCGTTCACTCATTCTTAACCAACCGTCCATCCGCCGTCACGGCCATCGTCCATCATTCTCCTGGTCACCATCTGCCGCTACTAACCATCTACTGCTTCGGAAGAAGAAATTTTGTGTTCTTTATTAAAAAAATTTATATTTTAAAAATATAAATTTTATGTCGTTATCAAATCTGTATTTTTGTTTAAAAAATCATTTAAGAATAAAAAAAAATCTATTTCTCTTTCAAAAATCAATTTTCAATAGGATAATTATCATTCATGCCCTAACTCAATCAAAAGTCAGGCTCGTTTCATAAGCATGGGTCGGGTCCGACCCGAATGATCAATCGGGCCGGAGGCCCAATCAATCACCAATCGATTTCCATTCTCGCCAAAAAAACTAATTTCGATCGGTTTAGCCACAAATCAGGAACAACGACGAAGACGAGCACGAAGAAGAAGAAGACGCAGAGCAGAGCCGAGCCGAGCCGGCGAACGGCGATCATCGAGCTCGAGCCGCCATGGATTTCTGGAGCCGCGCTCGGACCTTCGCGGAGGAGGCCGCCAGGCGGTCCCAGGAGCTGACCGCGGAGGCCGCGAAGCGCTCCCAGGAGCTCGCCGCCGGCGGCCCCTCGCGGCTCGCCGACGTCGTCTCCGAGACGGCGAAGCGGTCCCGGGAGATCGCCGCCGAGGCGTCGAGGCGGGCGGACCAGATCAAGCTCGAGGCCATCAGGCGCGCCGATCGGCTCCGGTCGCTGGCCGCCGAGGGCTCCGGCGAGGGCGCCGCCGCGGGGCCTGGGAAGGAGGCGGAGGAGGCGGCGGCGGCGGCAGCGGATCTGGAGAGGTTCGGAGTCACCGACGAGCTGAGGGAATTCGTCCAGGAAATCAACGTCATCACCTTCCGGGATTTTCCCCTGCCAGGTGCTTGCTCCATCAATGGTTTTTTTTCTCCTTTTTTAATGTCTGGCAGTTGATGACCGTTAATACGTTAGAAATGGCGTGCTTCTGTCTGTCCAGGCGGAACTCGAATGAGTTTAGGCTGAAAATCTTGGCGTGATCACGTTCTGTCACGGAATTCGATTGGCGATTTGATGTGCAGAAACCAAAATGGTGCAATTGCTTGCTCCAATCATCTGGGGAAATCGCTTCGTTTTGTGTCGCTCGCATTTTGCCGATTTTTCGAGTTGTTGTGCATGGGCGATGAGTATGGTTTTGATGACTATAGTTTAGCTTGTCTAGCTTGTTCTTGGAGGAGTATCGATTGAGGTTACGCAGTGGGAGCTTCTGAGCTTCCGAGGGAAGTTTTTCGTTGGTTGCACGGTTCGCTGAGGTTTTGCTGCGAGAGGTTCTGTGGTTCCTAGGGAATTCTTTTGTTGGTTGCTCAGTTTCAGGGGAATGATTTTTTTAATGATATCGGGCATGTGAGCTGGGAATTTTGTGTCGGCTTGGCATAACGATGGAATTAATGCAATCCTTTGCTTATTGTTGAATGTTTGCATTTTCTGGTCGCTGATGTTTCCTAACTTTTTGCAGATGATTCTGAAATGTCAGATGTTCCTATGGTCTCAAATGTAAGGCAGGACCTTACAGAGTTTCAAGAAAAGCATGCCAAGCTTGTTCTTTCGTCTGTAAAGGTACTTAACGTTGGCTCCATTAGCAAATCCTCGATATGCATAAGGGGGGAGAGAGAGAGATGGAGAGAAAAGAAGTGTAAATCGATGCATTTACGTTGGGGTAAACAGCACCTTTGCCTTCGAGGCTATAGAATCACAGTTGTATAGGGGGTCTTCTTTGAGGAAGGTTGGCTGTACTTTCGCTTATAATTGATTAATCATGTTAAACATAAAGTGTTACATATCTAAGTCTTCTCTGTGCCTACATAAGAGTTTTGAAGGCAAAGTCAGTTACCTAAGACTTATGGCACAATGGTGCTCGGAAAATTTTCCTACACACTTCAAGGTCTTTTTAAGTTTATTGCTGAGTTGAGCTTGGCCCCATCCTCAACATTTCTGAGGTTCATGGTGAAATTTATCTAAGGGATGAAATTTCCAGTCAAGTAGTATAAGTCTAATCATCTAATTCTATTGTCAGGAAGAGATCTTTGTAGATCTTATTTTCAGCCAAAGTCTTTAATTTTGCTTTGCACATCAATCACAATCTTTCTAAAATAAATAAATTGTGGGAATGCTATCTACTTCTAATATTTGGTTGCCATTGACCTATTGCAGGAAATCTCGAAGTTGAGATATGAGTTGTGCCCACGGATTATGAAAGAACGGAAGTTTTGGAGAATATATTTCATCCTAGTTAATAGCCATGTTGCACCGTATGCATCCTAACTATGATGGAATCTCTATCTAAGATTTCCTTCTTCTTCTTCTTTTGAGATGAGTTCTGATGCCTAGTTTATTCATTAGTCTTTGACTTGAGTAGGTTGGAAGCCTAAGATTAAGATTTTCTGATCTTTAGTGTCAGTCATGGTAGTGGAAATGAGTCATGGTCCTTAATTATTTATATTTAGCTACTATGGGATGTCATAGTAGAATGAGTGGGGGTCTTTTCAATCTTCTTATTGTCACCTTGATTTGATTTGAGCCCAAGGGTTTTCACTTCAATATTTTAGACTCAGCTTGTTATCACTTTAAAAAAACATATTGTAGAAAAATCTTTCTGCATGGCAGTGTTGATCAATTTTTCATTAATGCTAACTGAAAGACTGTGGAGCCAAGTTTAGTTCAACTCTCTTGAGACTTTCTTCATCCTGCCTGGAGCCTTTTTTGGTGAAGATTGAGACACTGCCTGACTTCCTAAATGAACTGCATCTAGTGCAATGGTACTTGTGAAGGATTGTAGTGTTTGCAGTGTACTGAGCAACTAGAATATGTTAGCATAACGAATACTTTTTCCAAAGATGGAGACATCCTGTCAGCATGGCGAACAGAATAAACGGAAATGTATATATCATATGTTTGATTGCTAAATTTCCTGCGATTTTGGTTGTCCCCAATCATGCCTGTTGACGGTTCTGCCTTTTATGCACTCTGTGAACTTCCTTACTGTTGGCTGTTGGCAGCTATGAGAGGCGATACATGGAGGATGTTAGACAAAATGCTTCAGAAGAAGTTAAAGATGTTGGACAAACAGCTTCAGAAGAAGTTAAAGATGTTGGACAAACAGCTTCAGAAGAAGTTAAAGATGTTGGACAAACAGCTTCAGAAGAAGTTAAAGAACATTCAAACGCTGGAGTAGCATCTAAAGCAGAGACAAAGGAACCAAATAATCCGAGTAAGCTAAGCAAGACTTCCACCACAACAGAGCAAGACTTGGATGTCTTCCTTTTGGGAGATCTTGGAGATGATGATGAGGGACCAGGTATTATGACTAGATAAATTTTCTGCTGTTATTGGTGTACATTCCGCGAAAGTTGATCAGTCTCTATTGGTGCTTTTTTGATCTGTCTGTTGATTCATGCGCAAAATTTGATGATGGCAGACTTTATTGTAGAAAAATTTGGTGGAATGCTATGAGAGCTTATGTGGTCATATGCTATTGTTCTCAACTGTAATAATTGCCAGTCATTAGTTGATAGCCAACAACTTGTCACGTCATGTCATTTGCCCTTAGTGGTGGTTTGAGAGCTTTTGACTATGTCTACTTGATTGGTGTTTATGATTCTACAAGCCCCATCTGACTTACTGCAGTGTTTTATGGTTGTGCAACTGGACATTCGGAACTGTTAATCATACTAATATTCTGGTCTTTCAGATGCTGGAGATGCAGACTTTGATGATGATTTTGACAAAATGGTGGATAGTTCGGTGAGGATAGCTCCTTTAGCTCTTTCTCTTAGACCAAATTCAGTTCACTTACACCCACGTTTTTACATGACCAGAAGCATTCAGATGAAGTGGCGTAGCATATTTTTCTTATATTTAGTTTAGTGTGGTTTTTCTTGCATCAATAAGGCATTCCATGAGCTGTCTACCTGGTTCAGATATCTATTCAACCATAGCTGGTGAGCTAGGTGCAGGCCCTGCCCAGTCTGTCGCAGATGCAGGGCTTGGTTTCACTTGCTAAGTAATTCAAGAGGAACAGATGCATTAATCTCAGTTGGCTCATTGTCACAAGTTGACCCAACACTTGATGATAATGCTGACTCAATTTGATTATTTAATGTGTAGGATGATGAGAAAGAGAAAGAGAAATAGTAGAAGATTCTGGGAGTGGCTGCAACACAGCTTGTCCTTTGCGGTCTGCATCAAGGAGATCTTAGTGTGGCAACTGAAATCCAAAACCTTTGTGTAATATCCACAGATATGTCCTCCAACCTTTTCTCTTCTCTATCTAGTCGCTCTGGTCTCTCGATTACTTTCTCAAATTTGTTGGGAGATAAGATGAGGGAGGGTGGTCAGTTGCAGTAAAGTGAAATGCATTTGTGACTCCATTCTTTGTAGGATCAACTGTTAGAAAAATAATGCCAGTTGACAATGGCTCACTACCCTGTCTCGTAGTTTTTGTAATCCGTGCTTCCATAACAGAACATGAACCTTGCTACTTGACTTTCTTCGTTCTCAGTATGATTTTAAACTTTGTAAACTTTCTCGAGCATTGGTGAAACTTGATCATCCGCGAAGAAAAAAGTGTCGTGTTTTGTGGAAACATTTTGTTTTATTTGAGTAATACGGTTTAGAGTACTTTGAAGTGACTTTACTTTTGACTTCTTTTTTTGGCAACGTTCAAAATAATTCTTTTTTGTCAAATTGACCACCTATGATCTATTAAAAATCATACAAACATTTGCATGTAATTGAGAAATCTTTTATAGGTATCTCCTCGTCATCTGAAAAGTAAATATAGTCTTTTAAATAAAGACAAATAGGCGTTAATTGCCTGCGTTTGACACAGCTATGCGAATGGATTTTGGGCAAGACCTTTTTGCTAAAGCTGAGTTGTTTGGCAAGTAATTTCGAAGGTTTTGAGCTGGCTCAAAACCTGACATCAGTTAGGACTTGTATTGGGTTAAAAGCCTCTAACATTTGCTCAAGAGGCTTTAGGCTACTTGGTTCAGTTTTTGGGAAAAACCTCAAAGGAAATGCAAATAACTGAAGGATAAAGATTTTTTCGAAATGCAAATAGTATTTGATAAAATATAATTCAAAATTGTATTGCGAAGAAATTTTAATTAAACGTTGTTTGGAAAAAATTACACTTGGAAAGGATGACGAGGGCTCTAAGTCATTGAAGAGCCAAATTTGGCACCAGTGGCCCTCGCCTCGCATCGGCAAGGGCCGCCTCGTGCAACCCAGGTAATTGTAGTATGAAGTTATGCAAGCTCAGGCAAGGTTCACTGACGACATTGCGCAAGGTAAAAGAGCATGGGTAAAAGTGAAATTTCGAAAATTTAGCGAGAGGAAAGTTAAAAGGAAAAAATTGAATTAGCATCTTGAAAATGCTTGATGCTCAGGAGGACTTGCATTGGGTTAAATGTTTTTGAGAACCTTAGTAATGCATCTCCGAAGGACTCTCCCACACCATTTTACAATGTTTCTTGTTTTTTTTTTTTTTTTTTTTTTTGGTAAAGATGTTTCTTGTTTTTTAAATAACATATTATCGCAAAAGTAAATATACTCTGTTTTGATAAACACAAACATGCCTTAATTGCCTTAAGTGAACTTCTTAAAGTGATAAGAGTGATGCTTTTAAACTAATTCGATGTTGAATACTTAAAAAGTGTCTCATTATGTACTGATATTAACATCGAGAATCATACATGGTTTATACATTAAAATTTCAAAATGATGAAATTGTGTGTATGCAATTCTTTTTATCAAATTTCAATATAATATAGCATGGAATAGGCATTTCTCAAATTTTTTGATATGGACTGTGATAGAGATGAAATCTCAGCTCGAACTATATTGTTACATTGTGTAATCGTTGGATCTCTATTCTTTTCTCCAACCACGGATAAAGCCTGTAATCGCTTGATAGTCAGTGTTTTTAAACTAAACTGTTAGTTTATGTTGACCCTAGTACACTCAATTTAACTTGACGAGTTATTACAAGCATTAAAACAAAACTTGGATCATCTACACACAGATATATATATAGAGGTATAATTCAAGTCAACCCACAAACAAAACTGATCACGAAAGTTCATGCTAAAAAGTCGCCGAATAGAGTTGCCGAATAGAAATAATACAACTCCCTCAGCTAGTGTGAGCTTTCTCTCCACCCCTTTAGTGAAAGCTTGCCCTTTTCCTAAAACCCTAATTTCCCAAACCCTATATCTTCACCTCCATGGCAGAATCGGTGCCTCCTCCATCGGATTAGCAGCTTCACACCCCTTTTCTTCTTTGCAATCCATCTTGAATGGAAGAATCACCGCAACTTCTCCAGTATCATCTCTCGCGGCATGGCTGGCTGCAATGGAGTCTCCTCACGATCGATTGAACCTGAAGCCTGATCTAGTCATCAAAGGGAGTTTTCTGTACCACCGATCCTAGCACAACCCTTCTACAGATAGCTATCTCCTATCCAGAACCCATCACCTAGCAAAACCCATTTATAGATAGCTATCATATTCCCAAATCCATCAACCACTGAACCCAGATTTCGTAGAATATAGGCGCTCACCCATCCAAGAGCTCCCTTCACTCCATTACCCAAAACCTTCTTACCTTCAACCAACCCGGTGTGGATGATAACCAACTCAGATTGGCAGCTCTGTGTAGGAGCATGGGAGATCTATGGTCTGAAGAGGACAGTGCCTGCCGAACTAGGCACTGAGATTTCTAAGGAAGAAAAAAGTGAAAGTGATCTAAGTTACTTTGGAAAGTCATATTCAAAGCCAAGCGTCAATTTCCAATCATTTTTTAGTACAATGAGGAAAGCATGGAAGACAAATTCAATCAAATCTGAGTTAATAGAATCTGGTTTCTTTTCCTTTTTTATTTAGTTCGACGAGGAGAAAAGAAGAGTATTAGATTCTCGGCCATAGTCTTTTGCGAGTAACCTATTGATCTTATAAGAAGGAGATCCAAACATATCTGAACATTATTATGAATTCATACATTATGCGTTTTGGGTGCACATTTTGGGCCTTCCCTAGGCTAGAGTAACTGAAGATTCGGCATGCTACATCGCCTCTAAATTGGGGAAAGTTGATGAGGTAAAACTTGAGGCGAGGAACAATAGTTTGCACAAAGGCAAAGGTGCGGCTGAACTTGTCTTGTCCCCTTAAATAGGAACGGTTATCAATAGTGGTTATATTTCAAATATGAAAGACTCCCACTATGCAAACTTCTATTCAGAAATACCTTATGAAGAGACTAGTCTAGCTCATGACAATCCAAGTTGATACGGCTCGTGGCTAAAGGCGTAAGTTAGAGAATTTAGTCCATTTTGGAAGGCTTTCTATGGGAAAATCAAACTTTTTGCTGCAAATAAAGATATTGCCCTGGAAACACCCATAATTGCTATGAAGAGCCCCTGAGAATAGAAAATGTAGGACAAAATGAAACGGCTATAGCTACTGCAAATCCCACAGAAAATGAGTTTATGGAAGACATGAGAAGGATAGAATATGTATCTATGAGTAGTGGTAAAAGAGCATAACATATTCCAATATTACTACCTTCTTCAGCTGGCGATGATATGCATACAGGGAAATCCAAGAGCGAAAAAGCAGTTTACAAAAACTCCGATGGCAAAGTGGGAAAAAAAAACATGCCAATCCGTACGAGGAAAAGACCTCACTGATCCTCTTAGCGGTTGAGGAACAATTTCTTGATGCCCCAATTCAGTCATGGGAAAGGGTCCAAACACGAGCTTTGATGGCTAGCCCTAATAAGGTACCCAAGAATAAATAAAGAGTTTGAGTTGGAGCTGTCAGAAGTTGGGCATACCCTTGAAAGTCTAATACCATAGAACCTTAGTGGCTCATGAATGGCTCAATTTGGTTTTTCTCATGGAAACCAAGAATAAAGCAAATGTGATTGAGAGAGTGAGGAAATGCCTCCAGCTTGATCATTATGAATTTTTCGATGATCATGATTGAGGCAGATTGATGCCTTACGAATAATTTACGCATTTATTATATAAGGATTCACAAGTGTCGGTTACTTAAAGGTTTTGCGAATGCACTTTTATATCTATTGTTAATTTTGGATGCCCTAAAGGTCGGGGTTCAAAGATAACAATAATAATCTTAATTTGCATATTAGGGCTTTTAATTTAATAACATTAGGTCCACATAAATTGCATTTTAACTGGATTAGGACTAATGGGCTGGTGCTGAACGGGAAGCCCTAATCTTAATCGGATTTACAGGATCAAGCCCGTTTAACCAAATCTTCGGCCAATCCATCGATTTGCTTGACCGAAAATCATGCATGCAATATAGTATGTGATATTCTGAATTTGAAAGGTAAGTGATCTAGAGTGCAAATAATCTCTCAGCAAAACAGGAAATTGGAGAGAGACTCGGTTAAGGAAAAGAAACAACGATCCCTCTATATATAATTCACTCCTTCATCGTGGCAAAAATCTCAAGATATAACTTCTCAGTCGTCTTCAAAAAGAGAAACGCAAAGTCCCTTTTCAGAGGTGAATTCAATCGATCTGTCATCATGTCGCTTGCTGCGCAGCTCCAAGAGGCTTTTCAAGCTTTTCAAGCGGCGGATCTGAAGTATGATTTTGCCCAGAAGAAACAGAACCCTGGGTGAGTATTTACGATTCTTTTTAGTGGAAGGAGTATTTTTTATCTTTACGTTCTTTTCCTCTCCTCAGCCCACGTGAAGTCGCGGACGCCATGGAGGCGCGCGCTGCTGCTAGGGCCGCCATGGATGAGGTCGTCGCAGTCCTCCGACAGGAGGAGGTGCTGATTCTCGATACCCTAAAGCAGGCGAGGACGTTCACGCAATTCTTGGCGCAATTCCCTGACTACGGCAATCTCAGACGTGTGGAGATTCCCGGTGGCGTCGACGAGAGAACCGCCGCACGGATGTGCAGCATCATGGAGATGGCTGGATTCAGGCCGCCCACCCAGAACTTCTCCTTACCGGACTAGTCTCTCGTTTTACGTTTGGTCGTCCCAATTTCTAATTGGAATAGGACTGGATAGGATAGGATAAGATATGAAATCCCGGGGTTTTTTTATATCCTGTCAATTATTTAGTGAATCGCATTAAAGTTAAATGTGTTTCTATCATATCATGTACATTTATTTTTTTTTATATAAACGACATATCATTATAAATGAACATAAATGTTCATAAACGGAGATGGTGAAAATCTCTCAAGACACTATTCCTTAATTTATTTTTATTTTATTTTTCCTCTTTTTTGTATTATTTTCTTTATTATTTCTTTTTTCCCCTTTCATCATTCTTTAATAAAATTTTATCAAATAGTAAACTCTACTAACATACCTAAAATACAAAAATACCTAAAATATATAATAAATATAAATATTTAATTTATAGATTGAATGCTTATTATAAGATAGAATTAAAGTTGAATATATAAATTAAAATATGATTAATTAAAAATGAAAAATTATTTTTAATTTTTAATTTCTTAAATTATAATTCAAATATTATTTATATTGAAATATAATTTCAATTTTATTAATTTAATAAGTTTTTTATTCGAGAAAAATAACTTTCCTAGTATGAATATTAAAAATCATATCCACCTTTATTACACCTCCTCCATGGGATAATTTTATCTTATTTATATCCCCTTATATCCGATTTTATCTTATTTTGAACGAGCACCAAACGTAAGATAGGATAACTCATATTATATCCCGAATTTTATCTCGACTGTCAAACGCAGCTTAGGTATATTATATAGGAGTGTCAACGGTTTTATTCGATTTTTTCATGAAATTCGAATAGTTTGTCATTTGTAGTTTGCTTGCTTCAATGTTATTTAGGAGTGTTAATGGTTCCATTCGATTTTTTTTTTCACAAAATCCAAATGGGGTGTAGTTTGTAATTTGCTTGCTTTAACACCAAATTCATTATTTTGACCAAAAAGTAAACTCGTATTTCTCTCTTTAGTTTTTATTACTTGGATATGGCATCGCAACACATTAACTTTGAACCCTAATTACTTTCTCCAAAATAGAGACGCCAAAACATGAGGTAAGTTCCTCGGATGATTTTAATAAATGTGTCATGTTTCAATCAAACAAAAATCACTTATAAGGTATTTATGGAACATAAAAAGGAAAGAAAACTGCTCTCCCGGAATTTAATTGATTTATTTATTCCTTTTCGACATGCAGAAGAAGAAAACTTACATTTCGAGAACAATCAGTACAAGGTTACTTTACCCTTTTTTACTTTTCATGATAGGTTGGCTAAGCTAAGGAAAACGAAAAAAGAAATAGCCCCCCCCCCCCCAAAAAAAAAAGGGGGAAAAAGTGAAGAAGCAGGGCAAAAAGATAATAATCAGCATTAAGCTAACTTAAAATTCAACGTCCAACTATTGAACGCCATATTGTGACGGCAAATAGTTTGGGATCTTATAAAGTGAAGAGCCATCACAATAGAATCCACAACCTAGGAGAATCCCCAACAACAAATAATCCATCAACATCCTACTAGACCCCTAAATCATTGTGGAACGAGATATGGAAGGTTCATACGTACCCCAAAATCCAGTTTCTACTATGAAGCATATGTAGCAACGCATTTCCTACTAAGGAAAATCTCACAAGAGGAGAATGTTACCTATTCCAATACGCCTGCTATGTGCTAAAGCACTAGAAACCATGGAGCATCTATTCATCCTATGCAACTGGACAAAGGACATTTGGTCAAATCCTTTTTTACAAGCGGACACTTCTCCATCAAATATAACTTGCATCAACAAGTGGGTCTATGAAAATCTCACCTCCAGATCTACTCCATACTTGAAATCCCTGTTTGCCGGAGTCTTGTGACAGATCTGGAAAGCTCGAAACGCCATGGTATTCCAAGCTCGAAAGCCTGACCCGAGAGCAACTCGCGAAGATGCCTCCACCACGACCTTGCTATTTGCGAGATGGGACCTGCAAATGAAGAACAGAGAGAGTGGATCAGCAACAGCAGCGAGGAAATAGAGTCCACCTCCAAAAAACGAGATGAAAATTAACGTAGATAGTTCGTGGTGCAGCTCAACAATGACTGGATCGGTTGCTGGGTTATGTAGAAACAATGACGGAGTCCTCGTGGACGGCTTCACCAAACAGATCCACGCTTCTTTTGTTTGGCGGCTGAAAACCTGGTCGTGTGCTATGAAGCACCGATACTCTTCAAGAGCTTTCATGTAGTGTCGGACACTTCGACACGTGTCCGACACTCTCCGACACCCTCGGATACCCTCCGATACTCAGTCAACACGTGTCAGAAAATCCGACACCTAGTCAACTTTCTCGACACTTTTCGACACTCGAGTCGAAATTCTGACATATGAGTTTCCAACATGTGATTCCGATATCAAGGTTAATTTTAAACATTCAATAAATGAGATGTCAATATGTGTGTGTGTGTGAAAAAATAAAACACAATAATAAAAATAATAAATGGAGAAAGAAGAAAAACCTAGTCTTCTATTTTCTTCTCACTTCCACTTCCCGTGATACACAATTCACCCCTTAAGTTTTTTTTTTTCTCCTCTTTCAATATATCTAACATGCAAGTCCAGAATATGGATCGCTTGTTTTTTCTCCAACTTTTATAAATTATTAAAATAGAGTTGAATTTGTTAAATTGAAACAATGAATAATATTAATAAATAGCGGATTAATATTTTTAGTGTATATTCATTCTCGGCCTTTTCAATTATTTATTAATTTATGAATTTGATTCAAATTAATTTGATTAGAATAATCATAAAAATGATAATTTATTATGTATATATAAAAATATATGTTTAATATACAACGTATCCCAACGTGTCGGAATTCTCTATTTTTTGAGAAATAACGTGTTGGCATGTCGTGTCGCGTCGCGTGTCGCATGTCCATGTCAGTGCCACTTAGGCCGCCCATGGAGGATCTGCTTGGCCTAATAAGCACTCGATCACCAATAAGTTGTTCGATGATAAGTGCACTTGCATATTAGTTTCGCACTATAGTTTCAGATCAATTCGCGTATCCCTCTTCTTCTTCAACCACTATGAACCGAGAGAATAAAATCTGGTCGCAGATTAGGTAGTCAAAGCCCGCCAAGCTAATTCCCTCGCATTGAATTGGGTTACTAATCCCCTTTATTCTTTATGTTTGATTTTATGTCTGGACTTTGTAGCTACTGGCGCCCCTTCCGTGGGTTAGTAATGAAAATCACTATCTTCTGACCCAAATAAATAAATAAATAACTAATAAAATTTGAAAAATTTGGGTAATCCTTGGAAAACCCATTATAATAAAACCGCGCAAAGAGAGAACAGCTAAGCTCTCTCTTAAACCGCGCCAGCCTTTACATTCTCGCATGGCATCTCCACCAAAAAAAACGAAATAAAAAGAAATAAAGACAAAATATATACAGCAAAAACCTAACTTATCTATAAGCTGGATTTACACTGATACATTGTATTCATGGGCATGAATTGTCATTTTTTATGGCAAGAAGAGACAAGGAGCCTTAAGTGGGATGGTTTCCAGTGAAATTCCCACACAGAGTGGAAAACGGAATCTAGGAATTTTCTATTTCCCTCTCTCTTTTCTAATAGGAAGCTCTTGGCGTTCGTTATTTAATTTCAATATCATCTTTTGATTTGGACTTGATTCTCTGGACCTTTAGCCACCTTTCTCGCTTGTCTTACGTGCTTTGTCTTCCAATAAATGAGTCACTAATCACCTTGGTTTAACTCCCCCAATCACTTGAGTCTTCTTCATGCTTCCTCCTGCTCTCTGCTTGCGCGTCTATCATAGGAGAAGGGCAAAAGTGAGTTGCGTTACTTGTGGAGTTGTTAACAGGTTTGTGTTTTCCCCACATCCTCGATTTTCTGCTCATTCGAAGTTGTCTTCGATTCAGATGTGCACTTCATTGCCTATCAAACAGCTTGTAAAAAGCAGTTGATTTAGAACTGGGATTATCTGATTTCTTGACCTTGTAATTCAGAACGACAATTTTTTTTGGTCTTCAATTGATTTCCAAGGTCACTTTGAGACGGTTCATGGGGATAGTTTGCATTCTTTTTTCTTGGGTTTTCCATGAGCACAAAATGCTTGCACTTGCATGCATTTCTCTTTCTCTGTGTTAGCCAACTTCGAACCTGGAAGTGATTCGGCTCCTGAAGATCTGCCGGGGACCCTTTTTGGTTGTGAATTGAACAGTGTGTTAACAACTTATTGATAAGAGTCATGTTGGTTTTGATTTAAACTAGAGATATTTTCAGAGCCCATCCCACATTTTTTTCCCTTCGTATATCAATGTATTTTTCTTTTCTCTATTTTTGTTACTTTCCTGCAAATGAATGTAGCCTCCATGGATAGAATCTAAATATAATTTGTCAGGCCCATTTCAAGATATTAATATATCTACCAACGAATGCTTGTGAATAGTTTTTCTAGTGAAAATTTTAAAAAAAATTTCACCAGGTCGGTGTAACTAACATTATTTGGAAGGATTGATTCACCATAATTACTGACGTATAGCTTCAGAGTCTTTCATTTAAAGTCCTCAAGATATTCCCGGATCAGCTGGTTTTTCTGCTTCTTTTTTCTGTGCTTTCGATTTCATGTTAAAAGAATTCATTCTGAACCGACAGAACATGGAGGAGTTGAAGCAGAAGATCCTGTGCACTAGCCTGGAGCTCGAGGCAGTGAAAATGGAAAAGAGCGAAGAAATTAAAAGGTACAAGGAGAACGTGAAGCACCTGCTCAGCCTCCTGAAGACTGCTTACCAAGAAAGAGATGAAGCCAGAGACCAGCTTCAGAAGCTGATCAACAAGCTCACCTCACCAAGCATCAATGAGATATCATCCTTGTTCTCTCAACGGAAACATCCTGATGACTTCCTTGTACCGGTGAAAGCGAACTCAGGCATAACTGAATCAAGCAGCCTCTCCGATTCCTACAACAATCACCACTCGCATTGCTCATCCCCTGTGAATTCGTTCCTGGATGCAGTTTCTTCACCCAACTTCTTGTGTTTTAACGTGGTCGATTCTGGTAATGTGGGCTTCACCAACCAGCCTTATGTTCAGGAATATAATGGTGCTATGACTAGTGGTTCAATCTCCTTGGTGAATGCTAAATTAGACCCAGCATCTGTCATTATCAATGACCTTGTCAAGGGAAAAGCCCTGCCTCAAAAGGGCAGGCTCTTGCAGGCAGTAATGGAGGCCGGTCCTCTACTTCAGACTCTCCTCATGGCGGGGCCGCTACCTCGGTGGCAGAACCCTTTTCCTCTCCAACCATTCAAAATCCCACCAGTTACAGTGAAAAGTTGTGACCTGGCAAATGCTTGTCTCAAACCTGGTGCAAGTCCTAGCAACTACCTGGTGAAAACTATGAATCAATCCCCACATCCTGACGTCTCTCGTGTGTCATCATATATATGTGCTCAGCCTCGGTGCTGAACTTCGTTTGTGGGGCTGGCCTGTATCAGGGTCATGGGTGTCTATTGCCTTCGGTCAGCTGTGTCGGTAATCGATTGCCTTCGGTCAGCAGTGTCGGGAATCAGATTCCAGCAGGAAAGGGGCAGAGGGCATTTCCTTCTTTTGTTTAGGCATTATCCTGGTATGAGGTGTAATTGCATACCTTCGTTGATTTGTCCCGGTGTGAATGGCATATAGTTTCCTACTAGTTAGTTTGTGCAAATGGACGTCTCCTTTGTAGATAAAACTCTCATGCATCTGATTATGGCCAACATTTTTCTGAATTTAGACCAGGAAGCTGCGCTGATTTCTTGGTTCTTTGCTTTGCAATGCTTGAACACATTCTTGGTCGAGATATAAAAGACGATGATGATTGAACGTTGAAACTTGTCATTTCTTCTTCAGAACTTTCTAGTTTTGATGAGTTTGTTAAGTCCAAGTCACTCTCCAAAGGTCTTGCATAGTGAAAATCGATGCTGGAAAGAATTTGAACTTCTTGCAATCGGAGGGAAGCGGCGAGGGTGCCATTCATGTCTAAACAATGACAGGTAATATGGCCAATATATATGTCTGATGAATGTCGAGGTTCACCGCAGAATTGATGGAAGGGTATAATTTACGTTATTTCGGATTATTATAAAAAGAACCTTGATATCATCTACACCAAAGACAAACAAATGCAGACATAGATAGAATACATCAACTTGCAGAGTCAAAGACTCGAACTGCATTGTCGTAACCTCATTGTAACCAACTCATCTTGAATTCACTCTTTTGGCCGAAAATGAAAACCTTAATTGCTTCGACAGAATGTTCCACCACATAGAGGACGTGGACGGATAATTCTGACGCAATGAAGGCGAGCTAGGACGATGACCATCCAGAAGCCATCTGAGCATAAAATATTGCAGCAATTGATCCAATTGATACAGACTCACCACAAGATCCCTTCAAGTCCTGGTCCAATCTCACCCGCCGCCCTTGATGGCAGCAACCCTTCTTGCTGGAACCACAGACGATCTCCTTGGTTGTGTTCTCATACACCATCTTCCTCCTCTTCAGCTACTAATCGATCTTGAAATGGTTTCTCCATGCCTTTCACCTCACCACCTTCTCAAGAAACCAGGTCCCGAGGTAGGCAGCACCTGAATGATGCCAACCTGGACGACCCATTCCTCCAGTTACACAGCCACGGCTTGGACTCCTTCACCGTGCACAACCTGCCAGCCACTCGGTTCTGCCAGAACGAAGTGGAGATGACGAAGCTGAGCATCAGCATCGAGTGCGCGGTCTGCTCGGGGGAGTTTGAGAAAGGGGACTGGTTGAAGCATTTGCCGAACTGCGCTCACTTGTTCCATGTTGCTTGCATCGACACTTGGTTTTCAGCTCCACTCTGATTGTCCGCTGTGCAGGGCGCAAGCGGTGTGCCATTTGAACGTCTGAATTGAGAGCGTCGCGTCTGTGCAGAGTCCGACAGGGACGCTTGATAGAGAAGACTTCATCCATGAGAGGGCAAGCCCGAGCCATTACCAGAGTTTGAGGTCTCAGATCCTAGAGAATTCAACGATGGCGAGAGACGCACTGGTGAAACCAACTCATGAAAATGCGTAGAATGTGATCAGAGAAGCACTTACAATTTTGAGAAGTTTGATCGTGGACGTGAAGAATGGGACAGCTTTTGAGATTGAGCTGGCACGGAAAGGAATAGCATCCCCAGGGATTTTCAGCCTCCAAAACTCCTAGAGAAATGTTGGACTGTTTGGCAATAATTTTGAATGAGCTTTTGAAAATCCAATGCTAAAACTAATTTTTTCCTTCCAAAACTATCTTCATAAATTCTTCAAATTACCAATTTTGTCCCTAATTAATTTTTTTATTAAAGAAAGGAGACAACTTTTTGCCAAACCAGTGAATGGCTACGGCCGCCGCCGGCCATCGGTTGAGGTCGCCCAAGTTCAGGCGACCTCCGGCGAGGGTTGCACAACCCAACTGAGGGCCACCAGAGGTTGCACAACCTTGAGCGACCCTCGGTGAGACCCATTCAACCTAGGTGGCGGTCGCTTGGGTCGCGTGCCACCAATGCTACATCTGGCTCACCAATGACCATAACCCTTCGCGAGTCCGGCAAAATATATAATCTACCCAAAGCTCATTGCAAAAGTGTTTTTACCAAATACACGTTCAACTCAAAATTCATTTTCAAAGAGATTTTACCAAACACAATTTGTATTCCTCCTAATAGGTTTGATTCTCAGCATTTGCATTACACTCAAAGCTCATTTGCAAAGTTGAACTAAACGCACCTTAAGCAACTTCGTGTGCTGTCTCTTCTACAATTGACATAACCTCGGAGAATCTTTCAGATTTTCTCTTTTCTCTTCATCAATCATATTATCATGCTCGTTACCACGGTCGCATCAAGAACACGCTAGGAAAACAGGTCGAGAACGGGGGACAGAGATCAGCAATCAAAATTAAAATTTGCCCGATAACGCAGAAACGGGACACACCGTTACTCGACAATTGATCTTTAAATTTTGATCGACGAAACGAACCGGAGCCACCATCCCCCACCAACACGACAGCCCATGGACCCTTTGGCTTCCTTTTTCCCGATGGCTAATAAGACGGCGAAGAGGATATAATCCCTCTGTCCGTTTTAGACTTACACATGCTGGTCGTAATTTCACATGCTGGCCATTGTGAATTTCATAAATTTGAATTAATTTAATATTCAAATAATTTTAAAATCTAGAAAATCAAAGTGAGAAGTTATCCAAACGGAATAACGGGATTCAGTTCTTTCCCATTTTATTTTATTTTTATTGTTATTTACAAATTTTATTACATGCTCGTATGCAAAATTTTAATTCTAAAAAGGGAGGCAATAACAAGAACAATATATGCAGCAATAAACGTGTATAACCAAAAATATATGAACTTTTCACGTTTATTGTTTCCACACTTTCTAATTAGTCTATAAAACACTGATGTTGTGACTAGGCACCTTATAAAGAAATCTTAAAATCCCTTTTCATCATCAAAATTATAAAAATTGAAGAATAAATCAGTCTTCAAAAATAAATGATTATGACGTATGGAAAAAATAAACATAGAGAATTGTAAAAAAAAAAGATAACAAACATTTTATTTTTAAAATCCAAAAGAAAATTGCCAAAAATTTCTCAACATTG
The DNA here is from genome assembly GCA_016097605.1 of Eucalyptus guilfoylei. Lineage (NCBI taxonomy): Eukaryota > Viridiplantae > Streptophyta > Magnoliopsida > Myrtales > Myrtaceae > Eucalyptus > Eucalyptus guilfoylei. Next base: position 5,180,145 of record CM027861.1, read on the forward strand.
CGAAAGTCATAAATTTGAATTAATGGTTATGTCCAAGTAATATTAAACTCTAGAAAATCAAAGTTAGAAGTTATCCAAATGGAATAATAGGACTTCAATTTTGTCCGATTTTATTTGATTTTCATTGTTATCTACAAATTTCATTACATGCCCATGTCCAAAATCTTGATTCCAAAAATGAAGCAATAATAAGAGCAACATAGGCAGCAACAAAGGTGTAGTACTAGAAAGATACCATCTTTTCACATGTATAATCTCTGCACTTTTTGATTAGTCTATAAAGCATTGATGTTGTGACTAGGCACCTTATAAGGAAACCTTAACTCCTTTTTCATCATTAAAGTTGTAAAAATTGAAGAATAAATTGGTCTTCCAAAGTAAATGATTACGATGCACCAAAAAGAGAACTTAGAGAATTGGGAAAATAAAGAGAACAAATATTTTATTTTTAAAATTCAAAAGAAAATTGCAAAAAAATTTATCGCCATTGCGAATGTCATAAATTTGAATTAATGTTGATGTTCAAATAATTTTAAACTCTAGAAAATCAAAGCTGGAGGTTATCCAAACGGAATAACAGGATAGTTTTATCCGATTTTATTTGATTTTTATTGTTATCAACAAATTTCATTACATACCCATATGCAAAATTTTGACTCGAAAGAAGGAGGCGATAACAAGAGCAATATACGCAGTAACAAACGAGTATTACCATAAAGATACGAATTATTTATGTTTATTGTCTTCGCACTTTATGAATAATCTATAAAGCACAAATGTTGTGGCTAGTCACTTTATAAAGAAATCATAATATCCTTTTTGGTTAAAATTGAAAAAATTGAACAATAAATTGGTCTTCAAGGTTAAAATGATCACGATGTATGGGGAAAAAAATTAGAGAATCGTGAAAATAAAGAGAAAATTTTAATTTTTAAATCCAAAAGAAAATTGCAAAAAATTCCCCAGATTTGCAAATGTTATATATTTGAATTAACGTTGATGTTCAAACAATTCCAAACTCTAGAAAATCAAAAAGCTAGAAATTATCTAAACGGAACAAACTTCAACTTTATCTGATTTTATTCGATTTTTATCCTTATCTACAAATTTCGTTACAAGCTCATATGCAAAATTTTGATTCAAAAAAAGGGAATAACATGAGCAATAAGCAAACGTGTATTACCAAAAAGATACAAACTTTTAACATTTATTGTCTCCGCACTTCCTGATTAGTCTATAAAGCATTGATACCTTAACATGCTTTTCATCATCAAAATTGTAAAAATTGAAGTGTCACGCTCGGATCCTCGAGTGCGTGCTCATCCTTCTCTGGTCGATAAAAATTATGCGACTTCCCAGGATGAGTCACCGACCCTTTCATTTTATTACATATGAGGAAGCAAAAATAAATCCCCTGACAATAATCATCTCAGAAAAGCAGGACATCACATTCACAAACAAACCACACTTTTATAAACATACCGAGTCATTTACACAAGTCTATAACCAAAAGACTAGTTCTCAAAAAAAGGCTGTTCTATCTGACATACTCTTCAGGTCAGCTTAGCTCAGCTCTAGGTCCTCCCTCTACGGTCTTGAAAATTTTAAGCCCACGACGGGGTGAGATATAAATCTCAGCGAGTTCACGATCTAAGTCCCGATTAGGAGGGAAATACACCTAGAAGTGTCCTAACCATACAACCACTCAATTAGTACAGAGGACTTACCTCGCCTCAGTTTCCTTCCTGCACGTTAGTACAGTTCATATCGTAATGCATATAATCAATGCACATAACATTTGGAACACCTCATCAACTCAATTAATCACAAGGGTCCTGATTATAAGGCCAAACCATTATGACATGTCCCATACCATGCCACACAGTTTTATCTCATAATCAGGCGCATCAAACTCAAATAATCATGCATTCCAATTATTAATTAAACCACTCAAGGCACTGCTGACTTCCATGTTCGGCAATCTATTGGTGAAGCTAGGCATCGTCTCTTCCCCATTGAGCACGGCTGCGTCTCATTGACGGCTTTCCCGAAGGAGCATAGGTCCAGAATCTACTGTGACCCGCTACCCTAATGCAAAAGTAACCCGAAAGTGGAATTTAGTAACGTCCGGCTTAAACGCTAGGACGGTTTTTCTTTAACCAACACACGATCGATCATATCACATAAGTAGTGTGATTCGAATGCATAGAACGTGATCAGAGAAGCACCTACAATTTTTAGAAGTTTGATCGGGGACGTGAAGAATGGGACAGCTTTTGAGATTGAGTTGGCACGGAAAGGACTAGCATCCCCAAGAGACTTTCGGCATCCAAAGCCCCTGGAGAAATGTTGGATCCTTTGGTAATTATCTTAAATGGGCTTTTGACCAAACGCTGATCTTGAGAAAGCTGAAAGTCCAATGCTAAAACTAATTTTTCTTTTCCAAATTATCTTCACAAATTCTTCAAATTTTTGAATTAACGTTGATGTTCAAACAATTTCAAACTCTAGAAAATCAAAGCTAGAAATTATCTAAACGGAACAAACTTCAACTTTATCTGATTTTATTTGATTTTTATCCTTATACAAATTTCGTTACAAGCTCATATGCAAAATTTTGATTAAAAAAAAAGGGGCAATAACATGAGCAATATACACAGAAGCAAACGTGTATTACCAAAAAGATACGAACTTTTAACATTTATTGTCTCCGCACTTCTTGATTAGTCTATAAAGCGTTGATACCTTAACATGCTTTTCATCATCAAAATTGCAAAAATTGAAGTGTCACGCTCGGATCCTCGAGTGCGTGCCCATCCCTCTTTGGTCGATACAAATTATGCGACTTCCCAGGACGAGTTGCCGACTCTTTCATTTTATTACATATGAGAAAGTAAAAATAAATCCCCTGACAGTAATCATCTTAGGATAGAAAAGCAGGACATCACATTCACAAACAAACCACATTTTTATAAACATACCGAGTCATTTACACAAGTCTATAACCAAAAGACTAGTTCTCAAAAAAAGGCTGTTCTATCTGACCTACTCTTCAGGTCACCTTAGCTCAGCTCTAGGTCCTCCCTCTAGGGTCCTGAAAATTTTAAGCCCACGACGGGATGAGATATAAATCTCGGCGAGTTCATGGTCTAAGTCCCAATTAGGAGGGAAATACACCTAGAAGTGTCCTAACCACACAACCACTCAATTAGCATAGAGGACTTACCTCGCCTCAGTTTCCTTCCTACACGTTAGTACAGTTCATATCGTAATGCTTATAATCAATGCACATAATATTTGGAACACCTCATCAACTCAATTAATCACAAGGGTCCCGATTATAAGGCCAAACCGTTATGACATGTCCCATACCATGCCACACAGGTTTATCTTATAATCAGGCGCATCAAACTCAAACAATCATGCATTCCAATTATTAATTAAACCACTCAAGGCATTGCTGACTTCCATGTTCGGCAATCTATTGGCGAAGCTAGGCATCCTCTCTTCCCCATTGAGCACGGCTGCGTCTCATTGACGGCTTTCCCGAAGGAGCATAGGTTCAGAATTTATTGTGACCCGCTACCCTAATGCATGAGTAACCCGAAAGTGGGATTTAGTAACGTCCGGCTTAAACGCTAGGACGGTTTTTCTTTAAGCAACACACGATCGATCAAGTTCAGCCTTGGACACCGTGCATTGCATTCAAATGCCTCTATTAAAATGGTGATCTTGGCCTGTTTTCTTCGTATTAGAAATACACGGTAAAATAGTCGTATGTGGGTACACGGTCGAGATTGGATCTAGAAAATTCATAATCTTCAATTTAAAATCCCACTATTTTATATAGTATATAAAACCATTTTCGATGTTAAAATCCGACACCCAGGATTTTTTGAATAAATATCGAAATTCATAATTTTTGGAATTATATACTCAAATTTCCAATCAGCACTCAATTTGCACAAATTAGCATCCAATTGCAAAAATTGAACACACCATTGCAATCAGCCACGCAATTCCGGTCACCGGCTACCCGTCTAATTTCCGAAAAATAATTAATAATTAAATAAATTACCAGAAATTAAATAAATTACAAAATAAATAAATTTAAAGCATTTAATTAAATTAACCTAAACTCACTAGGCTAAATAATCTACTAACAATTAAATCTAACCATTCTACCTAATTCTATCTAATTACACTAATTAAATAAACTAACTAATTCCTCACTAAATCCACCTAACTAATTTAATTGAACTAACTAAATACTAACTATATACTTAATCTAACTAAATTACCCTAGGCTTAATTAACTTAACAAATCCACTAATTAGCTAACTAATCCACCTCTAAGTGTCATTAGCCCACTAATTAGGGATTAGAACGCAACTCCTCGGTAAGCACGAAAATCGGCTCACGGCGATGGCGGCCGAGATCCGGGCTCATGGCGAGGCCGAGGGAAGCTCGGACCCGAACTTGCTGTTCGGGCTGAGAAAACCGGCACAAAAGCTGTTGGTTTCGGTCTTGAAGTGTGAAGGGTTGAAGCGGGCTTCGAATGGGCTGGTCGAGCGAGTGAAGGGCTGCTCGATTGAAGCTGGACGCTCGGGCTTTGAAAGGAGCAACGTCGCTGGATTGGTGGAGATGGCAAATGGTGGGATGGTTGGGTGAGTGGAGAAGGTGGGGTTTTGATGGAAGTGGAGATGGCCGCGTGTGCAGGCGTTGAAAAAAATCCGGTCAACAAAAGCTTGAAGATGGAGAATTCGGTGGTGGTGGAATCGTGTGAGTGGGTGAGGGAGTCTCGGTTGAGAGAAATGAAAGAGATGAAAGTTGCAGAGGAAAATGAAATGAAAAGCAGAGCAGAGAGAGATCGAGAATTGGTCCCCGTCGTGACCTTAAACTGACACTGTTCTCAGAGTCAACCCCAACAGTAAAATGGGGTAATGACAAACTGCGGGGTCCTAACGGATTTTCCTAATCCTCCCCCTGGCCGGAACTGAGCCCGTGCACGCGGGGCCAATCCCGAAAGAATTCGCGGGGACGTGCTTGAGAAGTTTGGTGGAGAGAGAGAAGCCAAAGTCCAAAGAAATATCTTGAGTAATTAAAGCTCGGTTCCCCCTTGGTCTTCAAGCATATCACCGTGTCCCCTATTTCTTTCTAGCCTAAAATTTCACAAATTAAACCAAATTGATGCCAAAATTTGCTGTCCAAGCTTAAATTCCGAAATTCACACTTTGGGGCTTCAATTCCTTAACGAAATTCTTCAATAAAGGTCCGATTTTGTTGAAGAAAAAGCCCACATAAATTTCTATAAGTTCCCAACATCCAATAGCTCGGCTTAGAAGTCAAAATTCCCTTCAAATGAGTTCAACCGAATTTCCGTTTATTTTCCGAATCGATTTTCTGTAAAAATCTCGGAATTTCCGAAAATTTTTCGGAAAGTGAGTCGACGTTCCTAAAATGAATCATGACATAACAGAACTTTTCATTGCTAAAATCGAGTTCAATTTCGCGATTAATTTCAATCTGACGTGATTTTAGCGTATCATAATCTACTGAGTAGCTTTTAGGAATTTTTACTGCAATTGACCCGTGGTCGATTATTTTCGAGCCACAACGTACATCTTCGACACATTGGCGACTCTCGGTTGTCGTGAAAATCTCGAGGTTTCAAATATGGACATGGGTACGAAAATGATAGAAAAATCGATCTAGTGCTGTTCGACAGAAATTTTGCAATTAGGTGGAATCACCCACGCACTAATCACATGTCTCGATCGAATCGACCTATCTCCGGTCTCTGATCGATTTTGATCCTTGCAGATTAGCACAGTTGAGCAATCATTTCTTGTTCGAATTGTCAAGGTTATTGCATTTGGATTCCTTAACAGCTTCACCTGATAGGCTAGTTAACTCGTGAGTAGCCAACTCAGAGAAAAAGGCTATAGGCACATTGATGAAAAGCCCATTTCATCTCATCGAAATCAGACTCGAAAATCATGATGTCACATGAAGAATGAATAAATTTTTCAAAAATAAAATGATTACTATGTATGAAGAAAAAAAAAACATAGAGAATTGTGAAAATGAAGAGAATAGACATTTTATTTTTAAAATCCCAAAGAAAATCACGAAAATTCCCCGCCACTACAAATGTCATAAATTTGAATTAATGTTGATGTTTAAATAATTTGAAACTCTAGAAAATCAAAGCAAGAAGGCTTCAATTTTATTCGATCTTATTTTATTTTTATTGTTATCTAACATTTTTCATTACATGCCCATATGCAAAATTTTGATTCAAAAAAAAGGAAGCGATAACAAGAACAATATACGCAGCAACAAACGTATATCACCATAAAGATATGAACTTTTCACGTTTATTATCTCTGCACTTTCAGATTAGTCCATAAAGCACTGATGTTGGGGCTAGGCACTTTATAAAGAAACCATAATGTCCTTTTCGTCATTAAAATTGAAAAAATTGAAGAATAAATCAGTCTTCAAAGGTAAAATGATTACGATGTACTAAAAAAAATGAGAGAACCTTGAAAATAAAGAGAAAACAATTAATTTATAAATCCAAAAGAAATTTGCAAAAAATTCCCCAGATTTGCGAATGTTATAAATTTGAATTAACGTTGATGTTCAAACAATTTCAAACTCTAGAAAATCAAAGCTCGAAATTATCTAAATGGTATAAACTTCAATTTTGTCCAATTTTATTTGATTTTTATTCTTATCTACAAATTCCATTGCATGCCCACATGCAAAATTTTGATTCGAGAAGAGGGGCAATAACAAGAGCAATAATATACACAGAAGCAAACGCGTATTACTAGAAAGATACGAACTTTTAATGTTTATTGTCTCCACACTTCCTGATTAGTCTGTAAAGCATCGATACCTTAACATCCTTTTCATCATTAAAATTGTAAAAATTGAAGAATGAATCGGTTTTTGAAAATAAAATGATTACGATGTAAAAAAAGAAATAGAGAATTGCGAAAATGAAGAGAACAAACATTTTATTTTTAGAATCCCAAAGAAAATCACGAAAATTCTCCGCCACTATGAATGTCATAAATTTGAATTAATGTTGATGTTTAAATAATTTTAAACTCTAGAAAATCAAAGCTAGAAGGACTTCAATTTGATTTGATTTTATTTTATTTTTACTGTTATCTAACATATTTCATTACATGACCATATGCAAAATTTTGATTAAAAAAAAAGGAGACGATAACAAGAATAATATATGCATCAACAAGCGTATATTACCACGTATATTACCATAAAGATATGAACTTTTCACGTTTATAATCTCTGCACTTTCAGATTAGTCCATAAAGTTGGGGCTAGGCACTTTATAAAGAAACCTTAATGTCCTTTTTCGTCATTAAAATTGAAAAATGCAAGAATGAATCGGTCTTCAAAAGGTAAAATGATTACGAATTGTGAAAATAAAGAGGAAAAAGTGTATTTTTTAAATCCAAAAAAATCACCAAAAAATTGCCTAGCTTTGTGAATGTTATTAATTTGAATTAATATTTATTTTCAAACAATTATAAATTCAAGAAAATCAAATTGAGAAGTTATTTAAACAGAATAAACTTCAATTTTATCCTATTTTATTTTATTTTTATCATTATCTACAAATTTCATTACATGCCCATATGCAAAATTTTGATTCGAAAAAATGGACAATAGCAAGAGCAATATACCCAGAAACAAACGCATATTATCAAAAAAATACAAACTTTTAACGTTTATTATTTCCGCACTTCCTAATTTGTCTATAAAACATCGATGTTGTTACTAGACACTTTATAAAGAAATCTTAATGTCCTTTTCATCATCAAAATTATAAAAATTAAAGAATAAATTGGTTTTCGAAAATAAAATGATTAAGATGTACGGACAAAAAGAAAAAAACCAACGTCAAGAATTGCGAAAATAAAGCGAACGAACGTTTTATTTTTAAAACCCAAAATAAAATCCAGAAAAACTCCCCACCATTACAAATATCATAAATACAAGCTAATGTCGATGTTCAAATAATTTTAAATTTGAGAAAACCAAACCTCGAAATTATCCAAACACAAGAACAGATTTTCAAAATGATTTTATCGTTATCCACAAATTCCGTTTGATTCCCATCTGCAAAAAAATTTGAATCCCAAAAAGGGAGGCAACAGCGACGGCAGTATACGCAGCGACGAACGTGTATTGCCATAAAAAGATACGAACTTTTCATATTTATTGTCACTCATGTCTCTATCCAAAACATCATTAATTTCCTCGTTCTCGTTTTCTTCTCCCGTCCCCCCAAAAATTTCTCCCCACTCCGGCGAATCCAAATTCCGGTGATCGGAGCCTCCTAGGGTTTGTCAGTGCGGCGGCGGACGGCGGCGGTGATCGTAGTCGGTGGTGCGACGAAGGAGAAGATTGTGGAGGGCTTGGCTCGTTCTGGGTCCAGTTCGATTCTGTGTTGTTTTTTCGGCGTTTGAGAGAGGGAGGGAGATGTGAGGATGATGGGCATTGAGGCCGCTCGGAGAGGCGGGGCGGCGGCGAAACCGATGCCGGCGGCGGCGGTGTCCCGGGCGAGGGTGCGGATGTGGATGCTGCGCGCCGCCACGTCGGTGTTGCTGTGGACGTGCGTGGTGCAGCTGACGGCGCTGGGGGAGACGTGGGGCCCGAGGTTGCTGAAGGGGTGGCCTCCCTGCGATCATCGGGATCGGTCGCCCCCCGCTACCGAAGCCAAGGAGGCGGTCGAGGTCTCTTCTGGGCATCGTCCTCGGCGCGTTTTGCCTCCCAAGAGTGAGTCCCGATGCTTGCTTCTTGGACAGCTCGTGTAAATTTTGTTCCTTTTTGGTCCCCGATCTTAGGTTAGCTCGTGTTCGCCGTGTTGGATTCGTGTAATGTCTTTGAATTCCTACGGTGATGTTGGGTATTCATGGATTTTCTCTGGGTGTGAGGAAAATGCCTTGATCGTCGATCTTTCTTGTCTTGATGTCGTCGTTGTAAATGTTGCCTCTTTGATTCTCACTGTAGTTATGAAGTTTTTCCAGAGGGCAAGCCTGTGGTGAGTGATTAGATTGGTGTGATTATTGGGTCTGTTTCGCATTTGGAAGTAGGACTGTTTTCGGAAATCATGTTTAGCACACATCTGATGAGAGACTTTCCGAGCAGTTACCATGCAACAACATTTTTTGTTCTTTGTGTTTGATTGGCTTTTTGTCCTTTTAAGTGTCAATATTCTTTCTTCGCAAGTTTCATATGTTGTCTTTCTGGTATTTGCTAAGAGAAAGCGACCCACGGCCTGCACTTTGCCAACACAGAGAATACCACGAAGTTGCATTAAATTGTACTTCTTCTCATTGCATAGGGGTTTACAAGAACAATGGATACTTGATGGTCTCTTGTAATGGAGGACTTAATCAGATGAGAGCAGCGGTGAGTGAATAGCTATGTTTTTCCCATGTTCGAACAAGAACACTCAATAGCATTATCCGGTTTCACCCATGTCAATATCTGAGCACTCCATGACTTTCTGACACACTGCAGATTTGTGATATGGTTGCCATTGCTAGATATATGAACGTCACACTCATAGTCCCTGAGCTGGATAAAACTTCCTTCTGGGCTGACCCCAGGTTGGGATGACTTTGTTTCTTTTGTTTAATTACTAGATACTGCATTCTGAGCAAGAACATGGCTTAAAGCCATTAATTTTATTTGGCAGTGAGTTTCATGACATATTTGATGTTGATCATTTCATCACCTCTTTGAGAGATGAGGTTCGAATCTTAAAGGAGTTGCCACCCAGGCTCAAGAGGAGAGTGGAACAGGGAAGAATTTATTCCATGGCGCCAACCAGTTGGTCAGACATTTCTTACTATCATCGCCGGGTCTGTTGTCCCTGAACTATATGAACTTGTGTCCATGTTGGATAGTGTTCCAAACCTGATTTCAATATCAATAGTTGTTTTGTCTCATCACGTATTATTGAAGTGAAATTGTGTCATCAAGTTTCATTGGTTCTGTTGTTCCCTATCGAGGGTGCTGGTTCCTAATCCTAGCTTACTTTCAGTTATTTTTCTTTTGGTGCATATAGATTCTTCCCCTGATACGGAAGCACAAAGTCGTACATTTCAATAGAACTGATGCCCGGCTTGCCAACAATGGCCAACCACTGCAGCTACAGAGGCTGCGTTGCCGGGTGAATTTTAGTGCTTTGAAGTTCACTCCTCAGATAGAGGAGCTGGGAGGAAAAGTTGTAAAGCTTTTAAGGGAAAATGGCCCTTTTCTTGTGCTTCACCTTAGATATGAGATGGACATGTTGGCCTTTTCAGGCTGTACTCACAGTTGCAATGATGACGAGGTGGAAGAGTTGACTAGGATGAGGTGAGTTGTGAGCTACCTTTTCATTCAAGTGGGTAACTTGTTTAAGGATCCCCTGAGCAAATTTCCCCTATTTTTTCACTTCTTGGCAGATACAATTATGATCAGTGGAAAGTAAAGAAAATCGATTCTGAGATGCAGAGGATAGAGGGTCTTTGTCCTTTGACTCCTGAGGAGACTGCTCTCACATTGAAGGCTTTGGACATTGATCGAAAAATGCAAATTTATATCGCTGCTGGTGAAATATACGGTGGAGAAGAAAGAATGGCAACTCTTGCTAGGACCTATCCAAAATTGGTCAGTACCACAGAGTCCAAGGGCTAATATCTGGTTTTTATTGCTTCCTTCTTGTTTGTGTCTCTAGTCATTTGGTTGACTTGTTCTGCTTGTAACAGGTTAAAAAGGAGACAATACTAGAGTCCTCAGACCTAAAAGCTTTTCATAATCACTCATCACAGATGGCAGCATTAGATTATCTTGTATCCTTGGAAAGTGATGTTTTTGTTCCCACCTATAATGGGAATATGGCTAAGGTTGTTGAAGGACATCGCAGGTAATAATCGTTATGCATGAAATTAAGTCTTCTAGTTTTCATCTTAACAGTTGCTCTCTTTGGCTTCAGTCAAACTTATATTTTAAGTTCCAAAAATTCGACCCTTGAGATCTTGTATCTGGCGAGTGCTATTAATGTTGTTTGGATCCAGTTGTCAAGTTTGGACAATTAAATTTCAACTGGGTGATGATATCTGTTGAATCTCATATGTAATATGACGGGCCTTTATATCATTTTTTCCATGCCATGATTTTTCAAAGTTAATACTTTCTAACTAATTTCCGATGGTACAATTAGGTTTCTTGGTTTCAAGAAGACCCTTCTATTGGATAGAAGGCTTCTTGTGGAGTTAATAGACCAGTTCAGTAATGGAAATTTAAGTTGGGAAGATTTCTCTTCTGCTGTTAAGGAAGCCCATGCATTCCGTGTTGGTAATCCAACGAGGAGGTTGGTCATTCCAGATAGACCTAAAGAAGAGGAATACTTTTATGCAAACCCACAAGAATGCTTATGATCATCTAACGATGCATAATTGGTTGTTGTTTGGGTGATCCTGATATTCTCAATTTGCATCCGCAACTCTAGCTATTCAGAGAGATCTTTAACCTCTTCATCATATCACTATGGTCAAAAGAGTTTTGTCCTGAAAGGGCCATCAAGTGAAATGCGTAGAAGAATTTACCCTTCAAGAAAGGGTCAAATCCTGCAGAAGCTGCAGGCTGCAGGAGTACAGTCCAACCTCCTCTGTTCTTGCCGATTGTTCAATTGATGTACAGAAGCTATCATGCCATTGTGGTGTCATGTTCATTCAAGTTGGTTGGGCACCTTCACAGCAGATGCAAATATAGATGTGGTTTGCCGCAACTGTGAATTTATGGAAGGCAATCCACATCTTCTCATCAGCCGCATCTTTCCTTTTTCCTTTTCATTAGCTGCTCCAGTTTCTTCTCATACACATTCTCTTCAATTTCTTCACACATAATCGCTGTTTCTTTTGTTCGATTCCACAGAAACACTGAAGCAACTAGTAACATGATTAGGAACACTCATTGGACAGGAATGTCATATAATTTCTCCTTCGGTTCTTTCTTTTCTTTTTTAGGTGCATAAGTAACCACAGCCTTTCTGGTCATATTTGCAATATGTCCACAGATATTCATGTGAAGCAAGTGTTTTTTTTTTTTTTTGTCATGTTGACAACCATGGTATGTTGGATAGAGCTTCATGCGATTGGTAATTGAGACATTTGTTACTTTCTTGAAAAATATGTTCCCAATTGATTTTTAGCCTGTTGGTTATGACAACCTAACCGAAGCAACCAAAAGCCAATTGAACAAGCTCATCTCTATGAAAATTTGTAATTTCTGGATTAGTATTTGTTCTTATTTGTTGCCCACAGGCTTGTATTATTTGAGATGACTAGTGAATGGTTCTTGTTGTCCTTTACTTTCTTTGGAATAAGAACTGTATTAGACCGTTGGCCTGTTGATTTCAGTATCTTTACCGGGAAAGAAAATGCACGAGTCTTGTGAATCTCGATAATTGGTCATTGTGCACAGAATGTAAGGTGAGAGACCAAATGGGGTCTATTTTCAAACCAAGTCATGAATGCTGCTAGAGAACATACATGATGACAAGAAGATACTCTGTTTCTTCAAGAAGATGTGGTTGTCGACTTTATTATGCGAAGGCCATGAGTAATGAGGTAAGAAGTAGAATGCCCTTTAACAACCACTCTGTTTCTTCATGGAAGGATTATCATGATTATCGCGGGCTAATGAAGAAAAATCATTCTCGACTGCTCACTTCTTTGTGTAAAACTTACCCATTGATCTCACTTTTTTTAGGTTAAGCATGCTTTAACTGCAAGTAACGTTTGTTGATTATCAATTAGATAAACCACAGGTGATCACGTACTGCTGTGATTATGATGGTTGATCATCACATCTCTGCTAATTCAAAAGCGATGAGTAGAATGTGGGTTTCCTGGCGTTAATTACTGCTGGATATCAACTGAACATGACTTTTGACACAAGTAACATCAGCCTATTTCTATGCTTCGGATTCTCTCACTTGGCAAAAGTACCATCAGTTTCGGGAGAACTGATAGGTGGAAACAAACTAATGAGAAAGAGCCCTTCTAAGTATTGAACTGCGCAACTAAATCAAACCCCATTGTATGTATGTTCGCAGAACGAGCTGAAATTTGTAGTGCCCACATATTTGCAGCCAGCAAAACAGATTATGAGTTCCGCTTAAGTGAAAATGTGTAGAGGAATATGCTAATCGTGAAAAGCACGACGATCTTCATGAATAATTAAGTTGAATCAAGTGAATTACGCAAGCAAATACCAGAAATCATTCTCAAGCGAACGGGATTTGTGGAGGGGTTAGAGAAAATCCTCGGATGGTAATCATCACAGGCACCAACCAAATACGATGCTTAAACACCAGTACAACAAGGCTCGAGGTCACCTGCCAACTTTTGTGCGCAAGAAGATTTGTGGTTTAGCCCCAAAATCATTTGAGTGGGGCATCTTATACTATAAGAAAAGCAAAGCAAGAGAAGCTATTGCAGGCAAGATAAGTCCACATTACTGATGCCTGATGACGACGAATGAGGAAGCCGGTAGGGTCTCCAAATCAGTGAGAATTGATTTATGATCAAATATTACAAGTAAGTTCGACCCCCCGAAACAAAAAATAAGAAAGAGAAATATCACAAGTAATACATGCCTGAAAGTTATGTGCATTCAAACAAACTAAAGACAATGTACAATGGTCTCGACTGGATAAGCTTATTAGCCAGGAGAAGATTGGATGAACCCTATATGTAAGAAGGTTTAACCCAAAAAAAATTTGAATAAATCGTATTACAAAAAGAATATCAGGATGATTGTTATGCTACCTAGCTTTTCCCCGTCTTTAGCTTCTTCACGGCTGGATCTGCAGTCTCGCCTGCAGCTCGAGGCCGTGTGACTCCTTGATTTCTAGCTTCAGTATCCTGCATTGTGCACAGAATTAAGGTCATTCCTCAATGCTGCAAGTTATGTAGACATATCTACTTAGATTGACCCAAAATGAAGAAGAGAAATGACGACTGAGGAAACTAGGGAAGTACCTTAGGAAGAGATGAAGAGGTGGCATTTCTACCATTTGCTTGCTTCCCTAGCTCAATTTGTACCGAGATGCTGGCCTGGGACAAATCTACCCCAGAACTTTGCAATGCTTGAGTTAATCTATTCAACAACCTGTTACAGATAAATCTCCTATTATCCAACAATTCACCATTTGACCAAATAAAAAAACAAAACAATTCACTATAACATTCTACAGGATAGCAGAGAAAGGCCTGATAACTCGATCATAAGTAGTGGACAGTGTGCAAGACTTGTCACCTCACACTGTAAATAAAGCAACCATTAACCAGAAATCAATCAAGTGCATTGCATGAAGAGATTAATGTATAGTTTGGTTCCCCTAAACATTTGTTAGGGAGTGCCTCGCTGGCACCAGTTATGCAATCGGAGAAGGAAAGTTTGCAATTGTCAATTCATTGCTTTTTTAGTGCTAAGCCAGATCAATGCTTTGGAATATTAAGTACGCTTTAATAAATTTCATGGGGACAGTCATTAACAAGACACCTAAGAAAAATGCAGATAAAGAAAATGGAACAGAGTAAAACATGATATTTCTTTCATATAGAAAAATAGTTTTGACACCCAGTTTCAGATTCATCTGCCAGTTGGGATAAGACAGATCAGACCAACACCAAGAAAAACAAGACTTGGACTCAATATTGGTCAAAAATACTCAGCCCCTGTAGAAGTCCCTGGTGTGGCAAATGGGGTCTTGCCTTTGCTCTCAGAGCAGAAACTCTAAAAACAGTTCCTGTTTGGAGCAAGTGCAAGACAGTTTTCTGCCAACAAATGCAATGTACCGCAATGATTGGCTACAAATTACAATTGCAACAAGGAGCATGAAATATGCTGCGCATCTGGTCCTTAATTATTGAGAATGGTTTCGAAAAGATATGAAAAAAATGCTCAAAAACAGTATGTTGCCAGAAAGAAATAATTGCAACAGAAAAACCAGTAATATAATTTTTTTAAGTATAAATCTGAACAAAAGAACTTTAAAAACTGATGCTTACCCTTGAGAGTAAACATTGGAGATACTTATTGTACCGCCTTCAATGGTCAGCTCCTCTTCTTTCGGTTTGTCGGTTGAAGCAGAGCACTCGTTAGTCAATGATTTGATTCTACTAATCTGTGTTAGTGGTTGGGACGCGTTGTTTTCCAAATTAGGATCCCCTCTTGCCACTGCACCACTACCCCTGACACAGTTTGAGATGTTGGGCTGCAGAGACATTGGAAATGGAACTGCTCTATTTGTCATTCCAGGGTGATGCTCTACAGATTTGAAAGCAGTAACAGATCCCATCTCAGGTTCAAGTGGGTTCTTGGCGCTCCTGAATACGGCTGGGGCCATGGCAATATTGTTCTCATCAACTTTTGCTGCAAAGACCAAAGCAGGACTGGACCCGCTAGTGATGTTTCGAGATTGATCAACATAATTATCCGTCGGCCTCTGACCATTTCTCTGTTTAAGGAAATTTTGTGAGATGGAAAGTAATCACAAATGCTTAATGAATATATCGATGTCATGATCTCAGAAAAGCAATCATCGGTGGGGTCAACACAGTGATTACAATTGTGAGATGACTGCCTGACTGGTATCACCCGCGTTGCGGGATGCCTTTGATATCCCAATAGAAGCTCCCATTGCTTAACTAACAAGAAATTTCCACTCTATTGCCACTATAAGGAAATGGCTGATAGAATTAATGGAACAATTTTTCATCCAAAACACGCAATTCCACACGCAGAGAGATGACTGACGAATGAGAGGAGGGAATTACCAGTGGCATCATATTTGCTGGTTCTTGGCTCCATCCTTGAAATGAACCTTCATAATTAGTAACCTTTTCCTGTAGATACTGTATGTACTCAATAACCTGTATAAAAGCAGTTCCTTCATCAATCAAGATTACAAGGTTTATTCTATCTGGCAAGAAAGAAGGAAAAAATAAGCAAAATGAATGCCCTAGTACCTCCAGTAAAAATGATGCCTTATCTCTCTTTTGGTCGCTGTTTGGGATTAGAGACCTCAACATCTGAAACCTGCAGCAGGAGGTCTACATGTCAAATACACGACAGCATAACCTGAAGGATTTCCAGAAAAATATTTCTGATATTCAATGCACTTGGAACATCAATGTTTCATCTTTTATATACTGTAGTGGCATGTCAAAAGCGGTGAGATCCATGGTATTCCACAGCATGAAATGTAAATAGAATAGTTTCGACTAGCCAGTAAATTGCTTATCTATGGGTAATGTTGCGTGAAAATGCCATTGCACAAACAATCAGACGTGTTAGGATGAAATTGTTTGATCTTTAGAGAGAAGACAGTGAGTGAGTGACACTCAACTCACCTGTCATTTATTTTGCTCCGCCTCCGCTGCTCAGTTGCAGAATGCTTGGACCGAGGTGTGTTGGCCTTCTGATCACTACTCTTTCCGTCAACTTTCACCCTCAACTCCCCTGCGCCAACTCAAAACTTTCCTCATCAGAAAACATGGGATTTAGATGAGATCATCCTTTTCTGCGATATGTATAAGCAGCTAAAGATGCACGTATCAAAGGAAAAATTTATGAGAGAATATAACATAAGATCAACTAGTTATAGATGACACTGCCATAAAAATAAATATGACCTCAAAATTACCTTTAGGAATAGGGGAAGTCTCTTTCTTGAGCAAAAACTCTCCATCATCGTCGTCCAATTCTTCTTCCTGATTGCTCCCACTCTTTGCTGATCTTATCATATCCATAAAGCTCTTATTTTTGGCCCCTGATGGCCTATAAAATGAGAAAGCTCATCCTCAGTATGGACCTAATATGCTGTAACCTAATGAAGAACCACAGACAAAACAACAGTGAAGCAGCAAGATAGAAAGAGAGAGAATAGCCACTGACTGCGAGGAAGAGAGTGAACTGAACGAATTCCGGTGATTGTTATTGGAAGATGAGTGCGACGGCCGTTCCGATGCCGGCCATGGCCCCAATTTCACCTCCGCCTCTGTCAAATTCAGAGCCAACCAAATGAGTTTTTAAAAAGAAAAAAAAAAAAAAAAATCCGTTCAGTTTTTCACGTTTTCTCATAGACACAGGTATTTCACACGCACCGAACAACTGATTTACCTACCTCGTACAGAGGCAGAAGGCACGTTCTCCTTCCCTGTCTTTCCCTTGTTCGCTGCAGATTCATCCCAAAGCGTGAACCCGCTGTTAGTATAAGAACTGCAGTTGGAGTTCTCATCCGTCCGGTCAGTGCTACTTGCCTGAGCCACCGTATAAATGGTCGCCTCAGGTTTTGGCGGGTTTTGATTATTGAAATACGAAATGTGACTGATGCTGTACGTCCCGATCCCTCCAGGAAGCACGTGTTCCACCGAATGCTGCGGTGGGGCGGAGGGCGGCGGCCCCGGAGGAGCCGGAGGCGGCGGCCTCTCGAGGGATGACGATATCTCGCTCGTGGCCTCTTCCTTGGCGCCCGTCTTCCCCAGGAAGTCGTGGGTTTTCAGGAAGTTGTCTGCAGGACAAGAAAGAAACAACCAAGATCAGGCTCTAGATCACACGACCCAAGATTCGGTTCAGCTGTGTCATCAAGATTGATGATTCCAGCAATCTGCTCAGGACAAGATCGAAGAAGGGTCATCGTAATTCGAAGTGAACCGTGCCGGGTCACCATCGCGACGGCCTGCCGGTCGGAGTCCAGATCCAAAGATGTCCTTCTCACTTGAACACAACAGAGAGACGAGGAATTCTTCGCTGTTCAGCAACCCGCTAACAACGGGGCCTCCATTTCAGCCGACACGCGACGCACTCCCGGACAATTCATCGCGCAATATTCCCCCCTCCATCACCGCTCTCATGCGGATGATGATGCTGTCGTTCAGGACAAAAGACGCGAAAAGGGTCGTCGTCGATGATGTGCCACCCACGAACGAACGCGCGCTCATGTGAAACATGTGCAACTGCTTGAAAAAGTCGGTCACGAGATCGACCCGAGATCGTGTCTTCATCACGTAACTCAAGGCACTTCCCACGCACACGCACGCACGCACACGCGCGCGCATTACCTAACCGCAACGGATCTAAAGCCGCTCGAAAAATTCCAACTTGGCCGCCGCTGCTGCTGCTGAAGAGGACGCGGGTTCGAGGATCCTGAAGGTCTCTCTCTTCTGTCTGATCCGACCACCGAGCACCATGCACCGGCCCCGCCCCGCCGGTGCCGCCGTGCGCACCCGTGCCCGCTCACGTGATGTCAAATCAGGCCCGTCGGATTCAAGCATGGACCCGCCACCACCCATCTGATGTCCGGATTCGCCTCTCCTCGGTTCGCTCTTTTTCTTGAGCTTGCTTTTCGGATTCGGCAAAGCCATGGGCCCACCCGAATTCACGGCCCGGATCCACGACCCTCCCTCTCTCTCTCTCTCTCTCTCTCTCACGTGCACCCACTAACCTCGATCGCTTCCCTACCCATTAAAATTTTACAGATATTTCCCTCCCTCTCTCTCTCTCTCTCTCTCTCTCCTCCCCATTAAAGCACGATCGTTACCAAATCCCCGCAGGGGAGGATGACCCATCAGCGTTTTCCTCCTCTTCTTTTCTCTATTGCCCCCTTTGCTTTTTCTCGGGATCTAAAAACTAGATTTTCGCAATTAATGAACAGGGAAGAGAAAAACCCTTTTTCGTGAACTGGCCGAATCGACGTAATTTATGGTAAAAAAGATAAATTTCAAACGAGAGGGAGATGGAGGAGGAGGAGGAGGAGGAGGAAGGATGGGACGGGGGGTTGTTTTACCTTGAGAAGGAGGCTGTCTTGGATCTTGGTGGTGGAGGGTCGAATGGCTGCACAGCGACAGGAAGTCGTGCGTTGCTTTCCTCGCTGCAAAAGAAAAACCGGCTTCGATTTCATCGTTCGTCGTCGTCGTTCGTTGCGTTTTCTCAAAACTCGGACAAGAACCCGATAGAAAAGAACGAAAGAAAAACCAGAAACAGACACGACAGCATCAATCTTGCAACCGAGATTGTAATACCTTCCGTTCCGAATGGACGAGGTTGAGGAAGCTCCATCATGCACGACCTACACGACGACGAATGGACGCGGTGGCGCGGGACTCGACTGAATTATGGAAACGTAGAGCTGAAATACTTCGGCGAACCGGCGGAGCTCTCGAACAGAAAAGCTTCCCACCGAGAGTTTCCCGAGCTCGAAGCGAAGCTGGACTGGAAATTACTGGGAGCCCGTCGCAGATCTGCGACACGAAAGCAATGCAGATTCGCTCGGGAGATGGTTTCCCGCCTCCGATCTCAGCCCGAATCGGGCGCGCGCATTCGCTCGGCCGGGTCGCTTGGGTTCCAAGCGACCTCTCCCCCCTGATCGAGCCCGCCTCTCGAGAAAACCGCCTCCCGGAAAAAAGAAAAAGAAAGAGAATTCTTCGCCGCCGGATGAATTCAGCCTGGAGAATTCCCACGAATCTGAAGGCGACGTTCAGCAAAATTCGGAACTGGGCACAAAGAAAACTAAGCAGGGTCAGATTTGCCGAGCCGGGTCAGCTGAAAACCACGATCCCTTCCGCTAGACGTCTCGAAACCCGAAGCATAATTTTGACCAAACGACAAAACACGAGGGAAGGACAAGAGACCTGAGACGATCTGGAGACCGCCGCAAGCAGCTCTCGCTGCTCCGCCGCCGCCGTCGCCGGAGGAGGACCACCGGAACCGGATTCGAACCCAATTCAGCTCAGCAGCAGCAGAGCTCGCGAAATTCAACGCGACCGAAGGGCTCAGCAGCTTTCGCTCCTCCTCCTCCACCTCTCTCTCCCTCTTCTCCTTCTCTCTCTACTCTCTCTCTCTACACTCTCTCTCTCTCTTCTTTCTCTCTCTTTCTTCTGCAGGGGAGGCCATGGCTGGAGATCTTTTATACAGTTTCATGTAAGCGTCGCGTTGCTTTCTGGTGCGTCCCTCCTTTGTTCCGTTTTATCCATTTTTTTATTTATTTTCCTTTTTCTGATTTCCCGACCCCCATAATGATAATAATTATTGGGCAGGGACGGGGGGGAACGGGACGGCGTTCCCCCTCGGACGCCGTCGCGGCTGCGGCGGGGCTGACGGCGTTAGTGGGTGGGGGGGGGGGGCGAATTTTGACCGACGGGATTCCGAAATATTTCTTTGATTTTGATAAAAACAAATTCGGATTTTGGGAGTCCACGAAAATTAAAATGACTTCGTTGAGGATTGCCATTGCCCCCGTTAGTAGCACTTGTGAAAAACCAATTAAGGAAAATTTCACCGTTTTTTTATTATGATTAATATTATAAAAAAACTTCAAACTAGTATTATGTAATAAATTTGTTCCAAACTAATTTATTTACTATCGAAACTCTACTTGATAAATTTGTGAGGAATTTACATTTCATTAATTTTCATTAAATTTTACCATCAAATTGCCGATTACGTAACACTTAGCAATTGATGAGTATACCAATTTAAGGTGTTACTCTCCTTTTTTGTCGCGTGTATTTTAATAAAAATTAATAGAAAGTAATTTTATCACAAATATATCAAATTTTAGTTTTTTATAGTTAAAAAATTAATTTAAGGTAAATTTATCATAAATGTACTAATTTAATTTTTTTATTGACGCTTTTAATTATTACTTTTTTTCTGGAATTATGCACTTACAGCGTGTTCAAATTTGAATTATTTCGAATAAATATTACTTAATAAGTGTTCGGCGACAATGGGGGATTCGAAATAAAAAAATCGGCGCCGCTCGGAGGCAACTCGGTACGGCATCCGAGTCGCGGAACTCAATGATTTGGAAGAGTCATTGTTAATTTTATTTTTTAAAATTTATCCTATTTCCTTTTTGTTTGTTTGTTTTGGGGGTGTGACTAAATTAGTGCTTTGTGGCGATCCCGATGCTAATTCTAGTTTACTTCCCCAAGGACTGATACTATTCTCTTTATCTCAGAAAATACTTTCACCATCAATTTTTATTTTTTTTATTTTTTAATGCACTAGGAGTCTAGTAGTGATTTTTTTGCCCGTGTCCACTTTGGTTTAGAAAAGTAAAAAGGTTGGTCGATGTGGAAATTGCAATAATTGGTATCTTCTTTTGTCCTAAAAATAATTGTTATCTTGAAACTTCAATTTTTCGTGAGCTCCGAATGTTATCTGGGATTACTCGAGGCACCGACTCAAGAAAAGAGTCCATCTCCTTTTTCTAATCGAAGCTTTCATGATTGAAGATAATCAAAATTACGTATCGCATTTTACTAATTTGGCAGAGCAAATTGAACAATTAAAGTCCTTCGAAGTTGAATTTTTTTCACAAGTAATAATTCTTTACATTTTAAACAACCTTTTCAGGTTCTATACCTCAAACGGGTTGGCTCGGAAAGTCACAACTATAAATTACTACTCAAGCTCCGTTTATTTCACGAATAATGAATAATTTAGATAACATTTTCTTAAACACGATCGTTAATATTACTCACAACTATGAATAAATGAAAAAAATATTTTCATCGTTTATAAAAACATCTAAACATAAATTATTATTGGTAATGAAAATTATTTTAAAAATAATTTTCAAATTATTTATTTCCCACAAAACAAATCAAACCTTGATCATTCATCATCGTTAGGCAGTGGCATTGCTTGAAGCATAATTAACAAATTGGGTCAAAATTGGAATTGGGGAAATGTGGAATTCCCAAATGGTCCAAGCAAGCTGAAACTATTTTCCACAATCTCGTAAAAAACAAAAAAAAAAAAATGGAGTACCCCTGTTGCCCTGGTTGAAATTATTGCACATAGGACAGTCCCTAGTCCTTCCCTCCCTTGGTCACCAAGTAAATTGCATTGTGACAAAAGCACCGAGCAGTTGCGATCATAGCCTTTCAAGTACCAACGGCAAAATTAAAGTTTTTCGGGTGGCCCGCTGGTGTCAATCGACTCCTCATCACGTGCCGACCCATCAGAGCTGATCTCATCTCAATTTTTCTTTCATTTCTTTTTAGCTTTTGATGATACAAAGTACGTCGAGGTCCATTTCACGTGCATCGAATGAGGTCGCTCTCCACGGGAATGGCCGGCTTGACGAGTTGTTGTGAGAGCGAGAGACGTGACCGAGATCTATGATATGCAATATCGGAATTAGAGATTCAAATGCTCAATACGTGTCTCGCTTCTTTGTTTTGTGCGATGCATGATGGTGTCGGCTTTTTTTTTCTAATCGATGACACTCCGTGACTGATCTCTGGGCCATAACTTGACTTGTGTACTAACTGCTCCGCCCGCTAAAAATTCAAAGGTTTCAAATCAATAAACCCATCGTTATAGTTTGACTAAATTACGAGACAAGTGAAGTTTCGCTCACAATAGGACTCCAATTAAAATTCGAGTGAAAGATTTCCTTTCAACAACTAAAGGGACATCAGCTCCGGCTGCCTAGAATCCCAAGGAATAATACTTCACGAGCTTCACAAGTCAGTCGATAAGACACTTTCAGATCGTGACCGTGGCTCTTATTAGAATAGACCACATGCAATCAGTAGGATTTGAACTTGTGGCATCCGAGTTTCCAACCCGAAAGCCCTCCGGCAACAACCTTAATCAATCATACACGACGACCCACATGTGCATGGGTGGCTGAGGCGGCAGGGGGAGGTGAACCGGGCTGGCCGCCGGCCGGCTGCCGTCACTGCGGAAACTTTTTCCGAAGGAAGGTGATGGTGGGGCGATGATGTCACGCGAGAGGGTTCCAAGAACCGTGTTTGACTTTACAACAGTTTACCCGGTTGACCTCCATCGTTTTTTCTCATGATGGGCATCCCAGAATAAAGAAAGAAGGGCAGAGAGAGAGAGAGATTAAGATAAAGGGTTATGGACAGACAGGGATTGAATGGACTTACACACCTGATGATTAGCGCACAGATCCCGATTTCGCTCCCCGTTTTTTAACCCCTCTTTTAATGCGTTTTATCACTAACTGCGCACTGCGCAGAGCCATCTAGAGAGAGAGAGAGAGAGAGAGAGGGGTGATGGCATCATGGCAGAGGATGTTGGTGGCGGAGGAGGAAACCTCACGTGACGATCCACGTCTCTCTTTCTCTCTCTTTCTGCTCTGTCTTCTCTGTTGTTTTTGAGTGGGGAGAAGCTTTTGACATTTGTGGTTCTTGGGTTTGGAGTCGTGTTGTTGTATTGTTTCGAGCTGGAACCGGAAAGTGCGGAGCTCCTTCTCCAATCCAATCCACCCCCCATAACCTTTTTCCCATGTGCCTCCTCCTCCAGCAGATTCTCTCTCTCTCTCTCTTAGAGAATGGCCATAAGATCTATTAAATCTTATGTTGCGGCATTGGGAAAAGTATCTTCATGCATCGAATGCACCGCCCGCACCACGCGTCGCCACGGCTCTTGAGCTCCTCGGGGAGCTAAAGGTCGTGTTGGTCGACACGAGGGAAGAGTCGGCCTATCGCGAACTGTCGAAAGGGTTCTCGTTAAATTGCTCGAGAGATGATCTCGACATACTTAATGACGAAATTCATCAACTCGTCTTATGTAATTACTGAGTTTTCTAGAGTCGCAAAAGGAAAATATTGGATCCGCCTTTGTCTGTTAATCGGACAATTTGTATTTCCGAGGCTTCAATTAATGCCAAGTTATGTTGGTGCCTCGGTGTCCATTTTAAAAGTTGATCCTTGTGAGCATCCATATGGAGGTAGACTATTTGGCTGGCGTGCTCTATTATTGATCAAAGCGAAAAGAACACATATTTAACATATATATTTAAGAGGGAAAGAACAAGGAAAAAAAAAATACTGTGAAATTGAATAATTGTGTCATGCTAGAGAGGAACAAAAAAAATAAAATACCCGTTTTTCGTTTTTGCGATCATCTGTCGTTTTCCAAAATTTTTTTCTCTCTCTTCTATCAATTAATTAATTTATACTTAAATATATGTTGGGTAAGAGAGAATGCATCGCACATGCGAGCCATGGGATTGCAAACTCTCACGCCCCCAAATCTAATAGTAATCAAATCCCCAATCCACGTTCCCATCCACCTTGTGCTTCCACCTTTTTTGCTCCTTTCCCTTTATTAATTTTTATAAACCCCCTTTAAATTATTGCCAGATTATTAAAAAAAATATCTTGATTAATAAATTTCCCTTTGCACTATGCTTTAACGTGTCGATATTATTTCTTTTTTGTGGGGGGTGGCTTCGGCAATCATGGTGAGCATTCACACTTTGTGGTGTGTGGACAGAACGGAACAGCTCGGTTTGATCCGATACTTTGATGCTTCGTGGATTTTATTTTGTCTTTGTTTTTAGGGACAATAACACAAATAGTCCATGAACTTTGATTCAATTTGCAATATCAACTATAGACTTTAGATTTGTGCAATATGGTCCATAAATGCGGATCTAATATATAATATAGTCCATAAACTTTCAATATTTTCAATGTGGTCTATGAACTATTGGTAAATATTCGATATAGTCCTTTTGTTTACGTTATTTTTACATAGTTTCAAAACTAAATTAAATATTTATTGATAATTTATGGATCATATTAAAAAATTAAAAATTCAGAGATGCCATTGCGCATTAAACCAAAGTTCATGAATTATATGGATTATTTCCCTTTGTTTTTACTTTGGCAGTCCTATGCATGCATGATCTACCCTAAGCAGTGAATATTCTCTTATTTTTCACTTGTATTTATGGATTCAATCTCTCGTAAAATTCATTTTCCTTTTATGTGGTTAATTATATTGAATCTCGCAACGCAAGGTGAATAATATTATTAGAATACTTGATAATCAAACAGGATATTTATCCAATAATTTATATTTTTGGAACGGTTAACATTGGTCCCACGAAATCTTTCGATCAACAGCACTTTCGTAAAATCTTTTATAGTACCAAAGTAGGAAACCCTGAGTTTGGAGGTTTTCATATCCTTCATTTGCCTCCATAATTGTATTTCTCCACACTCATTAATAGGTTGAAGCCTAGTTGGTGCACCGGGAAGAATTTTTAAAATAGTCGATAGCAATATTTTTTCAAAATATTTTCTTTGAGTACAATGGAGATTAAATTCCAAACCCACAAAGTAGACTCCTGACCCAATAAGTTAGGTAAAATATAAGTCCAAGTCTCATCGAAATTCGAGTTACAATTCAATGTCGTTTGAGTTGGAAGTTAAACCAACCTACACAACAATAATAGTACAAGAATGAAATGCATGTGATTACTAAATGAGTTTCAAACTGTAATTACTCTTTTCATAAGAAAAGCCTGCTTACGATCGAGTTAGAGTGTACCATCGAATCGAGGTAGAAAAATGAATGATTTAAAACACATTTTTTTCAAAGTAATCATTTAGAATGATTAGTTGGTCAAAAATGATTTAATTTATGACTAACGGGAAATATTTTTCACATGATTAAATGTAGAAAAACGCGTCGGGTTGATTGGAACACACGGGACGCAATGAAAGAAAACCGGTAGGTAATTGCCCTAGAGTCAATCATTATCCTATTATATATCCGCTGAGGGAAAAGGGAATAAAAACAATGGGCGAAGCTCAGCTCGAGAGAGCACGTGACCAGCGATCGGGGCAGGGGGGAGAAAGAGTGGGCGAGATCCGACGGTTGGTGACGAAACGTCAGAGGGGGGATGAACGGTCGCTGTCGTGCCGTGTCACAACAGGGGCCGGGCCGGGGCGGGATGTGGGACCCGCGGCGGGGGAGGTGGGGCCCGGGAGGTCACGTGCGAAAGGAACCAAAAGCGGACAACGTGTAATCGAGACGAGACTGGCTCGGCTTGATGATGGGCCAACCCACCTAACCTACCTCTCTAGTAAGGTACGAGGGGTGGGGCCCGCGCTCCCCTTCCGTCCGGCGTCACGTTCCTCGGTTACATCAAAACCCCGTTTTCGTTTTCAACGTCAATCTCTCTCTCTCTCTCTCTATCATTGTCGCTTGTCAGCATGACTGATTAATAAGGTTAATTCGTGGGAAAATTCAGAACCTGCACAGATGTGATATATTTATTTTAATTAATTTTTAGGTTATTAAAAATCTTAAATTAGTATATTTATGATAAATTTACATTTTCAGTTCAATTAGATTAATATCGGGAAAAACTACAAAACAATATACTTGTGAAATGGATATACTTTCAACTCATTTGTTGTGTGTCTAACTCAATAATTTAACGGTAAAATTTAATGAAAATTAACGGATGGCAAATTTGTCATAAATATACCAAAATTAATTTAGGATAAATTTATCATAAGTATACTAATTTAATATTTTTCTTCGTATGAACTCCATTTAATATAATCCATGAACTTTTAAATATTTTCATTTATTTATAGTTGAGAGATTTTATTTAATAAATTAAAAGTCTAGGACGACATTGCACATAACCTTGTTGTGGAAATTAAAAGTTTCTGGACAACATTATATATAGAATTAATATTCAATAATCATCAGTGTTATTATCCCTCTTTTTCTCTAGTCCATGTGAAACCCTAATAATTAGAGGCATAACCGTGATCAATTTACAATATTGATTCTCGATAATAGGATAGATTGTGTACAGTTGGCATTCAATGTCCAATAAACATTCAAAATTAGTGCGCCATTCGATTCGCTCCTCGAACTTAGGAGACCACTGAATTATTCATACTACTTACACATAAAAGATTTTATCGACTAAGAATAGATCCAAATTGTGCATTCTTGATTTCAAAAGTTGAGATCCGACAATACCTAATGTGTTTAAAGACAAGCCCTTTTGAGTTTCGACTCGGGGAGGGCGACCGCAAGATCGAGATGCGATTAAATCGAGATCTTCACGACATGTCAAGGGATATCTGTGTTGTGTGCTGAGTGAACAAGCTTCCTAGTTACACAAAACAAAAACTCACGAAATGATCTGTCGATGCCACTTATTAAATTGAATCATGCATGCACTTATCCATTATAATCCCCCCTTCACTAAAAGCTTTGAGGACACAATGATTAAGAGCTTGCTCCTTACACAAAAATAATTGAAACACTTCTTTGCTGAAAGGAGGACAATAGTAGATTAATCTAGATTCCAATGCATTAAATTAAAAAAAGAAAGGAGGACAGAGAGACTATGTTCATGAACATTGGTACCATTGCCTTTTTAAAAAAAAAAAATTCTCTCTCTGTGATTATTATAATTATTTTGCAATCTGTTGACATTAAGGAAGCTATGAATTCCTTGATTTGGATGGAGATAGATGGTTTTGTTTCCAAACGGGAAAAGACATCATGAGTGTCACGACTTTCGTTCGATGGCTTATTTCGGTGCCATAATTCTTTAATCAATCACCCCAGTGCCGGGAAAGCTCGATGAGGCAATAAAATTTATAAAGCTCGGGGTGAATGATATTTTAAAGTCGTGTTACTCAAGCGATCGAAAGAAAAAGTCATTACGTTGAAGCAATGACCGTGTGAAAATTATAGAATTTATGATTTCCCTTTCCCTGGTTATTTTAGACGGTCCTAAAAAGCAAAGTGGAAGCCTAAATTTAATTCAAGTCTAAAAATATATAACACAAACAAACAAAAAGAGGTTCTTCTCAATAATTATTCGGGGGAGATTGTAAATTGGAACCATGACTCCGTTTTTTTTATAAAGATGAATGAGTTTGAAAACATTTTTCAAAAATGATCTCGTTCACAAGAATGAATAAATAGATAATATTCTTATCGTTCGTGAAAATATTAATAAAATAAATTATTGTTGATACTGAAAAATATTATTCATCAGCTAATTATTTCTAACGACACAGACAGTTGCTTTTGAAAAAATATTTTTCCAAATTATTCGTTTTCGTGTGATACAAATGGAGCAAGTATGGGAGGGGACAAGGCAAGACATGATGTGGTGTCAGTTCGGATCGTGATTTAAAGACTTCAATTAATCCCGTGATTTGTTAATATCTTTTTTATTTAATCAAGGGAGAGTTTCCCGCAACCTGGACATTCCCTCCTTAAGGAATCCGTTTAGGGATCAGTTAACAATTGCTTTCTCTTTTTCTTCCCATTTTTCTAATCCCGGCGGTTTGCGCGTCTTTCGGTCGCCATATAAAACTCCGACCTTCAAAATTAATATTTTATTATCCTCACCTCTTTATTAATTAATAATAATAATTTATTATTATCATTTTTAAAAAATCTCCTATGACGGGGGGACGCGTGTCGCGGCGTGCGCGCGACCCGCACCGCCTCACGTGATTAAAAAAAGCGGGGCGCGGGCTCGCCTACCGCAGATCACGTGGCCAACTCACGCAATTGGTGCGCGACGCCGTGGGGCCCGCCCTCCATTATACGGGAAACGGGAAACGGGATCTCTCTCCCCACCGTTTTTATCCCCGTTCGTGGGCCCCGGTTTTGTCGTCACTTGCACTTTTTGGGTCCGAGTTTTATTTTTTAAGTTAATGTTCGATTGGTCTAATTTGATAAAAATTGGCGGGCGCTAGTTCGTATTAAAAAGCACCGACTTTAACTCGAGCGTCAATTCTAAACTCGATTTTTTTTTTTTTTATCTAACGTTAGGTCAAGTTTCAATTCTAATTCAAGCTTATTGGCACCTGAAGATTCAACATGTTGTTCTATCTATACTTGGCAAAAATTTGATAGGAACCTGATTTGGATACCGAACAAAAGTTTATGTTTTCTTATAAAGAAAACAAAAGATTTTGGGTCAGAAATGGGATTGGGCCTTAAGTCGTCGATTTCTTGCGAGACAAAAAAAAGTTTGGAGAGGGTTAAGGTTTGTACATTTTTACGAGACAAAAGAAATTGTGGGTTGGAATCAAAATTCGACTTTGGCTTAGTTAGATTCACGGAAAATGAATAATCCAAAAAATAGTCTTCATAAAATCGACTACTTGTATTGCTTATAAATATGACCAAACGAAAGTTTCTTTACATGGTTCACAAAGATATTTAAATATAAGTTGTTGTTCATAATGAAAATATTTCTTAAATAATATTTATTTTCTACGAAGCAAATGAGTTCTAAAATTTGTGCATTTTAAAGTTAATTAGGCAAAAATTTTCATCATCGACGTTTTGTCATGCTCAACTCCTGAAATTTCTCCTTTTTTTCATCTTTATCCACATATTCCCGGAAATCTGCTGATATGTTTCGCCCAAAAAACCCAAAGGAAAAGAAGGGGGGAAATCTCACGACATTCGCAGACGGTTAAAATGGAAAGAACGATCGAGAGCAAAAGACGAATTATCCGCACCCCGCACGATGCTTGTCGGGACGACATGAGCACTCGAAAAATCAACCCACGTGTAAAAACCAAAAAGAAAAAAAACGAAATTGGGATAAATAAACTAAAAACAAAAACAAAAAATTGAAAAGGCAGCTTCGGTTAAAAACCAGTAACGAGGGACAAAAATGGCAAAAATCACCAAAAATCCTCAACTATATCTACTATGATATATGTATTTTAAATTATTTTCGTGACACAAAAAAACGCAAACTTATATCTTCCCAAAACAATTGTGAGGCGAAAATCCCAAGTTTTTCTCATAAAAATAATTTGGGGTAAATATACGATGCAAACGTAATTTTTTTTTAAAATCGGCCTTACTTTACTCTTATTCTAATTCTCACTCTCAGATTTTTTTTTCCTACCTCCTTGTAGGACGTGGGAGTCGAAATCTACAATCGAAACTAAATCGTCGTCACTCTAATTCCAAAACCCACACTTAAAACTAAATCGTTGCCACCCTAATTTCCCCAAAAATGTGGAGACCTCCTTCTTTTGCATTAAGTTCACAATGAGTAAAATTTTGGATTTTTTTGTGGCATTTTTAGGGGGGGGAAGGGGCCAAAATGGGGAATCTAGGGTTTCGTCGGATGGGGAAGGGCAGAAAGGGGAATTCAGGGGTGCCGAATTGGTGGAGTTAGTTGAGCGAGGGGCGGTCGTTCGTTCGGGGGGGGGGGGGGGGCGCGTGGCACTTTTGCTTGCGTCGCTTGACGCATTGACTCGGCGGGTCCCCAGCACCACGGAAAAGGGCCGTCGCACGTGAGGATTAAAGTTGGATGCGAGGCGTGCCGTCGCCCCCACTACATAAATTCCGTGTTTTCCCCTTTTTGGTCCCTATAATTAATTCCACGAGACGTCGATATCCCGGATTTTTTAAATTACCCGTGTCATCAAAAGATCCTAAATTTTTTGGCCCGATATGAATTTGGGATACTGATTACACGAACGAAATTACTATGAAATTGGACTAGTGATTCTTTTTTGTGGTTGATAGAGACACTTTTATCACGCCATTACAAGTTGTGGGGGTTATCAAGGCATTGGTTTCAATTAATTCCACGAGACATTGATATCCTGAATTTTTTTATTCATATATTTTTGTATGTCGTCGAGACATCGAATTTATGTTCGCGTGATCAAAATATCTTAAATTTCTATCGCCCTAATACAAATTGGAGATACTGAGGACGTGAGAAAAATTATTATGAAATTGGAGTTGTGGGTTTTCTTTTTTGTGGTTGATAGAGACACTCTTATCATGATACTACAAGTTATATGGGGTTATTGAAGGCATTGATGTTGCTATAGTTAAAGTTTAAAGTTTTTCTTTGGTATATTCTGTTCCCACTTTCATTGGGATGTAGGTTCAGTGTTTCTACCTTTCTCGGAAATTTTTATTATTTGATTCAGCCAATTGAGCGGTACAAAATTTCGTACTTTTTCATCGTAAAATTTCCAAGTGACTTGTCGAGTCATGTAGCGAGTCCCTTGGAGGGTAGATCGGGATCTAGGGCATCGACTCGAGATTTTTCTTATGTCATCGGGTATCGTTATGTGATTTTTTTTTTTTTTTTTGGGGGATTACATTCCGTGGGAAAAGAACAGGATAGGAGAGAGAAGGGGTGGGGTTAAACAAGAGACGGAAAATTGAATGTAGGTCGATGAAAAGGATAGAGAGAGAAAGAGAGAGATTTAGAGAGAGAAAGAGAGGGAGGCTCACGTGCACCCATCCCCTGCCACTCTGATTGCCGGCTCGCGTGCGGTGGGGACCACTCCCTCCCTCCCCGGCTTTTTTCTATTTTACTTTTTGCTCCCTGGAAATTCCGGTCCCCGCCCTTCCGTTCCCCCTCTGACGGCGTCAGCTCCGGACTTAACGTCCCGTCCAAGCAAACCTCCCGTTTCCGTACGGACGTCGTGTCCCGTTGGACAGCGAGAGGGCCGAGAGATTCGACGGCGTCCGAGCCACACGCACGCACGCACGCACGCTCTCGTGTCTGGGATTTTTAGTTACTGTCGGTCGTAGGTTGTTAAATTGGTTAATCGGGGGCGTTAAAATAGTGGTTAAAAGTGGACTGACTCTTTCTCATTATCGTTGCGCTTCTTGGATTATACCCATCGGTAATCTTTTTCTGTCAAATAGTGATTACTATAAAAGCCTTTCGCATCACAATCTTCGCGCATATCACGTCATCAATTTATTAACCTTTGTTTTTTTTATTCTTTAGGGTCACTTACTTACTCATGTGAAGATTAATATTACGAAAAATTCAAAATTAATACATCCGTTATGAATTTACTTTGTTAGTTTCCATTAAATTTTATCATTGACGATACGTAATAAATTTACAAATATATCAATTTATGATTTTATCTTTCGCTTTATCATGGATATATAGATTATGATTTTACATGATATCAAACAAATTTAATAAAAACTTAAAAATTGTAAATTTATCACAAATATACATTTTTTTACTAGTTTTGTGTTTTTATAATTAAAAAATTAATTTTTTATAAATTTATCTGAAGTTTATCAATTTGAGGTACTTTGTGGTATTAATTCTATAATTAATGGTTAACATCTTTTAGTATGATGAGAAAGGCACTTTTAGATAAGTAAAATCTCGATCCATGGATTACCTTGCTCAAGTCTCGTCAATCAAGTAGAACATGAGCTAAAACCACCCTTATCGAGTGCTTAATTACTTATAGCAAGGTAGGCTTGGGTAGTTTTATATTTAGTGCTTTTTACAAACTTTGAGCACCACAGAATTTGCTCCTTTGCTTTTTGTACTTGTCCTATATCTCTACGTCAACATTAAATAGCATGTCATTCTCATTTATTTCTCAACCGTTCGAGATTGAGCTTGGACTTATAGTTTTGATGCCGATGGTCTTGTTCTTATTCCAATCCTTCTGGGTCCAAACACAAATTTGATCATATAAGAATTTAAGGGTTTCATTTGGTTGCACTAAAAAGAAAAATACTCACAGCTTTGCCGCCACGTAGAAAAAAAAAATTAAAAGATTGATATCACTAAAAATTTCAAATCAATACATTTATGTCATATTTATACTAAGTTAGGTACACCAATGTTGCGTCTATCTCAAACTAATTTTTATACCATAAAAAACTTCAAATTGTTATACATGTGTCGTATTTATGACAAATCAGTGCGCTCATGTCACGTTTACCCTAAATAATTCAAGGTGAATGTGACATGGGATATCGGTTTTGAATATATATGACATGGGTGTTATAATTTGGAGGTTCTTACGACATAAAAATTAAATTTTAGGTAAATATGACACATTCGTATCAATATGAATTTTTTTTTTGTGATAAACTATGTTTAGAATTGAATTAATACAATAAAAATGTAGAACAATTAAAAACCAAAAAAATCACATCAAACCCTGCAAAGCATTCGAGCCCTTGTTGGAGAAATAATAAACCCAAATTTGGATAAATATAAATATATATATATATATAAAAATATATATATAATTGCAGCCAATCACTGGATCCTCCGTCACGAGGACATAATAATCCCCATCGGTCTCGAAGTTAGAGCTGGAAAACGAAAGGAAACATCTCTCCTTTTTCTCTTTATTTAGTCGTTCATGGCCAAAAAGCGATTGTCTAGAGACCACCAACCAATTAGGAACCTCAAGTTTGTTTATTATATTAATTAAATAAAAAATATCCTATAGCCTAGCCAGATATAAACCTAGCATTGATCCGTCCATCTATCTATCTGTCACGCCATTTGATTGATGCGAATTGCGTACCATCGCCTCTTTGCTTGGAGCCCAAGGCACCATCCTGAGATTGCTCCGCCCGTCGAAACAAGGCGGGGTCGGGCTTAAGCATCGGTCGGGGTCGGAAGGAGCGCGACCCTTTCGGGCTGCCGTGTCGGTAAGCGCCCCCCGAATCCCGCCGCCGTCGTTCTCTCGCGACGGAGCCGGCGGCAATCGGTCTTCACGGCGGCTGTGTCCGGAGAGGGGCAGAACCGTAAATAACGCGGGGAAAGGGGGAGTGGGGCCCTCGTCTTTGGGGGCAAAAGAGGGGCAGTGACGAGACGTGAGAGCACGTGCTTGCTTAGACACGCCTACGGCGGTTCCTTCCTCCCATCTCGTGACGGCGTCACGTGGGAGGGCAAAGAGGTGGGACCCACACGGGGAAAAGAAGCCAAAAGCAGATCACCCTTTGCGGGACCCACGTGCCTCACCCTCTTTTTAGGTCGGGTCGGGTCGGGTCGGGTCTTTGGGTCGGTCTATCGATCGCATTGAAATGGTAATAAGATCGGAAGCACCTCTCGAAATTTGGAGATGAAATCGGCCGAGTGCATGACACGAGCGAATCTTAATCGTCCCTAAATTAATCTTCGGTTGGATTTGGATCTTGGGTCGTTTTATAATATCAGAAGAAGCTCTCGAAATTTGGCGATGGAATCGATCGAGATGCATGCTTGACCATTCACCCCACTGCAATCGTCTAATCTTTGCCTTAAAATATCAACCTCTCTAGTCCCTTTAGCCCGCCTCGCTTGCCCAGCTGATTTGCCCCCATCTCGACATTCCGAACGCGGCGGCCCCCCCCCCCCTCGACACCTCTTCGACACGTGGTCAGTCGCCGCGCGGTCCCGACCCCAACAGCAGGCAGCAACTAGGAATCGGGATGGACTTTCTCAACGAAGTACAGTACGCGTCATTATTCCGCCAGCCTTTGATATCGCTTTCGTTCTGGGGACATAGGGGAAGAAAACGCAAATCTCGTTTTTCATTCCTGCCCTGCATCTTTCCTTTTCTCCTTTCGTCAACAAGGACCGCACAAATGGACCCGTCTTGAGTTGATGATGAGATTCAGACGCATTTCCCCACGTTTTATGCAACTCTGTTGGCTGCTGTAGCATCTTTTTCCAGCTTTCTTTCAAAATCTGCCATTCCTCAAGAGAGAGAGAAAGAGAGAGAGAGAGAGAGAGAGAGAGATCCAACAGCAGAAATTCACTATGCATTTCCAAGTTCTATACATCTACTCTACCCTTTTCTGGAGAAAGTAAAAAGAGCCCACCAATTTTCACTTCGAAAACCCTGGAGATTCCTACAAATGCCAATGCGGCAGGGGTGATAGAATAAAAAAAATGGTACTTTAATTAGCTTTACTTAGCTTCTCGAGCAGCAGGGTGTTGACGACGGTCTTCACGTAGGCGTCGAAGCACTCTCTGCAGGAATTGGGCATGAGAGCAGACCTGTGGAGCCTCTGGATGTCATCGGCGTGACGACACACTGAGCTGGGGACAGCGGACTTGGGCCGCTCCAGGCCACACGCGGCCAGGATGGTGTGGGTCGCCGCTCTGGCAATTGCTTTAAATGTGTCGACTCCTGCAGGAGCGACAATGAATGAGGAACTTTGCTATTAAATGATTAAAATGAAGTGAGTGTGATAACGAGTATTCAGAAATAGAAAAAAATGAGATAGTCGGAGTAAAGATGGCGAGATCTGAGGATTGAATATAACAGCAGAAATGATATCCATATGACGGTTGGTTCAACCAAAACAGGTTCCACCCCTATTGCATCACAGATGGTGCTTTGTTGGCGATATTTCCTAACGCGTTCAGGCAATGCAAGATATACCAACCGAAACAGGACATGTGATCAGTCGCGCAAAAGCCCGTGAAAGAACATTACAGATGCAAAACATAAATCTGTCACCAGGAAGCATGATACATCTATACGATCCCCAAAGACAGTCGATCAAGATTATGCCCTAGAGATGTTGGTTTTATGAGATCTATCACTAACTGAAATCCATAAATAAGGAGAAAGTTGCTTATCAAACATACCCAGCTGTTTATTGCGGCTAAGCAACTTCAAATTGAACTTGACAAGAGATTGGATTTCACTTTTTGCATTGTCATCTCTTCTAGAGTGGCCAGTTACCCGAGCCTCATCCAGCATTGCTTTCCCATGCGAATTCTGTGATGAAGCAATGCTTGCCCCAAGTGTGGCAGGAAAAGAACTAGAGGATCCCAACACAGAACCGGCAGAAGATGTCATAGATTCTTCTTGGTAAGTGATGCCGCGTGATGTTCCAACAGATTTATTTGCATGATACTCATGCCTTTGCAAACTGGCTCGGTCAATTGTGGAAGGAGGCAATCCTGGATATGTTTTCTGTCTCTGCCTATCAATTACTAGAGATCTAGGCTTAGAGGATCCCGACACAGAACTAGCAGAAGGTGTCAAAGAAGGACAATTGTCTTCTTTGCAAGCAATGCCGAATGATGTTCTGACTGACATATTTGTATGACGCTCATGCCTTTGCCTACTAGCTTGGCCCATTGAGGAAGGTGGCAATCCCGGACCTCTTTTCTGTTTCTGCCTATCAATTGCTGCAGATCTAGGCTTAGACAATTTATCACCAATATGACTGACTTTATGCTCCAAAGCTGCTGCAGATTCAGTGTTGCGACTTTTATTTACTTGATTCCTCAATTCTACGCGACTATTATTAAGACTGGCTACTTTTGGAGGATTTCCTTTCCTGACCAATTTGTTTGCTGCATGGTGGACACTAGCCGTTAAATCACAACCTTGCCGTCTGGACTTGGCTCTATCCATCATTTTCCATGCTTTGGTGATATCGTACTTATCTTCGTTGTGGGAAGCAAAACCTAACATAGAATCTTCATCTTCCAATGGTTGATGACTTGAGGATGGCTGACCTAATCTGTCATGCTCTTGAATATGACGGTCTCGCTCTTCACTCTTAGGGCGCATGGACTCCACAGTACCTGAATGAAAGCTCAATGACCCACATCGCAGTGCATCCCAATTCTCACGAAGTGCCTTTATACGAATATGCACATCACGACATCGTCGTAGAGTTCTTGCGCCCGAATATTCCGCTGCTCTCTCTGCAACATTGGGATTCCTTCTTTCACCTTCTTGGGACATTTCCCCATCAACACCATCTTCCCTATCAGATACAGCTGCACTCAGGTCTAAAGGTGACGACACAGCAGTTGTGGGGTGCTCAATGTCAGAGGTGCCGCTATCTCTCATGATATCCAATATTGAAACTCGCGGCTCAGTTGATGGCATCGAAACATGTCCGATGCAGCTCTCTCCTTCGTCCGTCCTAGCATGCTCATCCCTCATAAAAGCACAGTCATGGCAAAACCAATCCCCTTCAGGCACAGTGACACCCAAGCCAACACAATAAGTATGCGACGCCGAATTGCAGAGCTCGCAGAGCAGCAGGCACCATTCATCCTGCGTGCCTCGACAGACACTGCACCGAGTGTCCATATAAGGATCAAAAGGTCCAATTCCATGGGGATCATAAACCTGCAAAAGAACACAGATAGCAAATTTGCTTCTTTCACTAAATTATTCAGTGGAAATAACGTTCACAGTCATATGCTCAAGCAGAATGGGAGGCAAACATCACCAAATTAAATTAAACAAATTCATCTTAAACCCTTCAACCGTAGATCAGATTTTAGCTCGAATCCTAATTAATATTAACCAATTTCGATAAAAAGAACCGAGGAAAACCCATGACTCGCCAAAAGGAGCCCGATCGAAATTAATGAATTTTGCTGATTAATTCCGGGAAAGAAAGAGGACCCAGTTGCCAAAACGCAAAACGCAATCTACCCAGGATTCGAAACATCGGAACCGACCTGATCACGAGGCGGGACGTTCACGACCCTCTCGCCGGCAAAGACGCCGTCTTTCGGCGGCCTGAGGATGGTGGAGAACCGGCGCTTGCACATGGGGCACTTGGACTCCACCTTGGCCCACTCCATGATGCACACGAAGCAGAAGTAGTGGTCGCAGCTGTCGATCCGGCCCCGGACGGCCCTGCCCTCCTCCGTGAGGCAGATCCCGCAGCACCGGCCGTCGTCGCCCTCCCCCGTCGGGGGGCGCCGCCCCTCGTCGCCGCCGTCCGGGGCTTTCTTCGGCCGCTTGCTCGTCGGCGGCGAGGCGGGCGGGGCGCGGCCGGCCATGGTTGAGCGCGCGCCGCCGAGGGAAGAGAAGACCGAGTCAATGGGGGAAAGACACGTTCGAACCAAAAAAAAAAAGAAAAAAGAAAAGGGGAAAGACACGATTTGGGAAACCAACGAGAGTAAATTGAAGTTGTAGTAGAAAGCCCAAAGCTGGAGGCCCAAAGGGTCACGAGATCAAAAATCGTGTCTTGTTACCTAATTTCAAATTGAACCGACATAATCTTTTTTCTTAGGGTCTTGCCTTTTGCATTCTTTATTTGATTTTGACACCCCCTTTTACAGTATACTGACTAAATTACCCTTCGTTTTTTTCCACGTCATACCCACAAAGACTGACAAAAGGGGCATATTTGACACTTCCCTTTTTCATCTTGGTGGTTTTGTTGATTAGGGATTCATGGATCAGACGATGTCGTCGTTTCCTGACCAGCTGTAGATGCACAAGAGTTATTCTCTTCATATTCAGGTCTCTGCTCACGCTTTTCATGGGCTTAAGCACTTTGATCACTTTGCTCCAATTCTCAGAAATTATCATAAGAATCAAATGACCACCATAGAGAATTAAATTTCTAGAAGGATTGTGTTGATATAGAGATGGTTATGCCGGACATGCCAATGGCTTGTGAGATGGTGATGGTAAGGTATAAAGGAGGCTCATGAGGTATTGTGAGACTGCTGGTTGGTGGTGTGCATGGAGGTGTTAGAGGAAGAAGATGAAAAAGTGCCCACGATATGCTTTAACACAGGCGAGAACAAAAAGGAAAGCGGAAGAAAAAGAAGAAACAAATTTAATTAAGGACTCCACACTCAACTATGTGGGTACAACATTTAAAAGAGGAAAAAACGAAGAGTAATATAGTTAATACATTGTAAGAGGAAGTGTTTAAACCAAATAAGGAATGAAAAAGTACCGTTCTTGATTTTTTCCTTTTTAAGGTTTTCTTGCTAATTTAATAAGATCACAAGTTTGTAAATATCTAAGATAGACGCAAGGTTGCAAGAACTCGATTAGTCTTGAACAATTCACACATAACATCTCATTTTGTGGGAGTCTGAGTCACTGGCGATTTCTAAGTATTCACACATTATATAAATAATTAATTTGTTTCTCTCGAAGCCATGTGTGATGAACTGCTAAATAGTATGAATTTTTAGGTTCATATTATTTAAATGCACAAGAGTTATCCTCTTCATGTTTAGGTCTTTACTCATGTTGCTCATGGG
Organism: Eucalyptus guilfoylei; assembly: GCA_016097605.1. Classification (NCBI taxonomy): domain Eukaryota; kingdom Viridiplantae; phylum Streptophyta; class Magnoliopsida; order Myrtales; family Myrtaceae; genus Eucalyptus; species Eucalyptus guilfoylei. The sequence continues at coordinate 5,218,822 of CM027861.1, forward strand.
CTCAAACACTCCGAGGTTGACGCCGCCTCCGTCTCTGAGGAGACCCTTGACGCCCTCGAGGCCATCGAGGAGGTGGACAGGATGACGGCGATCCCCCGCCCGCCGTCTTCGACGCCATGTGGGAGGCGTACCGCGCCGTCGCCGTGGAGTGCGTCGCTAGGTTCCTGCACGGGCGGGTGGACGAGGAGGGCAAGTATTCCCACGCTGTGGAGAGGATATGGCGGGGGAGGGTCTGGCGGATTATTCCTTAGGCAAAATTCTTTTGAAAATAACCTTTCAACCGTATACGCGATGTATATATCATTGAAAGCTAAACACAATTTGTACAATCTATTAAACACAATATAGTACTCAATCTTATTTGAATCAAAGAACACATATGTAATCCTGTAAACAGATTTACGCACCTGATTTGAACCACCATTCTTGATGTGGAATAGCGACGATCCAAACTCAAAAACTTCTCCTCTATTGCCCTCTGTATCATTGGCTCAATGAGATGGGCCCTCACCCTTAAGGCTTAATAAACACTCATTTGTGAGGATAATTGTGAGCGTTAGTGTGATAGCTTGAATTTTCAGAATTTATTTTTAATTAATTAAATCGGACCTTTCATCGACGCGTCGATAGTGCTATTCTCTGAGCTGATTACTCACGAGATAACTAGACTATCTGGGGAAGCCGTTAAGGGATTTTAACACAATGGACTTGAGAATTCGATTAGGAATCGACTGCTCCAAGTCAATTTCAATGACTTGTAATTTAACTCGAATATAAGACCGAACAAATTTGGTAAGGATTTGGGATCGGTTTTATGGATCCACCCAAGAACTAAACCGGATCAACAGTTCGATTTCTGAGTGAATTTATGGAACCAACGAACGGATCTCGGTTCTAATTTTTCGAAATTGGTCCTTAGGGGTAGTTCCCAGATCCAAACTAGGAACCGTCCACTCGGATCATTCTCACTCCTAATACTCACAATTCATAGGATCGTTTACATGGAAATCGGTTTGTGTATGAGCCAGGAATGACCCCTCTTCCATGGAGCCGAACCCATTCTTTTTCCTTAATTTTCCAAGAAAATGACCAAGATTTTGTTTTTCTCTCACCTTCTTCCTCCTCCTCCTCTCTCTCCTTCCCTGCTCCCACTTGGACTTCAATTGCCGGTTCTTCTTGCTCAGTCCTCTCACATCTCTCAGTGGATGCTCAAGTTCCTCCTTCGCTAGCTCCTCCTCCACGACCGCTTCGTCAAGCTCGGCCTCTCCCTTCTCCCTCTCCTACAAGATATGATTTTTATAAAGCCTTAACTTTAACTCACTCGACTCACTGAGTAATGGGCAATTTGTGACACGCACTGATTCTCATATGCAATCTATATGAAAATCCCTATTGTCACAACCTAAAATTTCGAGTGCACCACCTAAAACTAGGTTAATGGACTACTAAGCTTTTAAACTTAGCTCGGGCTCTCCTAAACCCATACCAAATCGCAACTTAAGTCTAAATTTTTAAACATGCAAAATATTTTTAACTAGGAGTCGCCACTAATCGATTTATTGTAGGTCGATTAGACACCTAAGTAAAATAATGGGAGAATTATTTTACTTTTACAAACCAGAGACTAAGGATACGAGGACTTGGTTATACTAGACTTCTCTAATGCACTTTCGGTACAATTTATTTTTCAAAAATGTTTTTGCAGGCAGCTTGGATTTATTTTAACGCAAATTGCTATCATGTCAAAATGTGATCACACGGGTGCTCGACCATTATTAAACATTCAATAAATAAAAATAAATTGCATCATACAAAGCAAACAATTTTTTTTTTTGGGTTTTCTTGAAAATTAGAATTCTTTTATAAAAATGCATTTTTAACTACATGACTTAATTTTACTAACAAACAAATCCTAATTAAATGAACCTATTATGCAAACTAATTAACATGCACCTAATATTTTTGTATTTTTGTTGAAATTCGAAATTAATAAAAATCCTAATTAAACTATCTAAATGAATAATTTTCTAATTTATTTTAGGAATTAATTTGACTTAAACTCTATCCTATTTTAGAAAGCTATTTTTTTTATAGAAAAAATGAGATAATTAAAATGTGCAAACATTATCTAAAACCCTATTTATATAAAGAAGTTATATAGGTCCAACCCTAACCTATTTCAAAAAATTATCTAAAAATGCAATCCTAAAAATGTAATCATAAAAAATTTCTAATTTACTAAACCTACATGTCTAATTTACTAAACCTACGTGCTCTAATGCAAGATTTTGATTTTTTAGTGTTTTTCCAAGAGTAATTATCATATAAATGTTATATCTAAACTAATGAAAATATTCAACAAATAAATGATTGAAATAATTGAAAAAATAACCTGTTGGCTCACAGTCAAATTAAAGATTACTTTAACTCTAAACATCACGACAAAAAGTTCAAATAATTAAAAATATGATCCGAAGTTTTACGGATCAAATCAATAATTATGATGAATCAACAATTAAAATACTATAAAAAAGCTCCAAAAATTAATGTAATTAAAAAAATGATCCAACATCTTACGGATCAAATTAAATGATTACAATAATTTTGGGCAAAACCCTGTGGATAATGCCTACAAAATTTAAGAATATTGACATCTAATGTTCCAATTTAAACAACTGAACTTAAAATAAAGTAAAATAAAAATAAAAATAAAAATAAAAATAAAAATAAAAATAAAAACAAAAACTACCTAAGATGGGCAGTGCAGGAAGGAAAATGCGACGACCGGGATGGGCGCGGTGACGTGGGGATCGGATGGCCAGACCAACAGTGGACAGACTGGTGGGCACCGGGCGAAGGTGGACCGGTAGGCGTCGGACGGACCAGCAGGTGGCGACGGTGACGGCGCGGGCTGCGGCAGAACGGAGATGCGGCGTCGGCTGGTGGTCGAGGACAAAGAGGACGGTGGCGCGGGGCTAAGCAGTTGCTGCAGCGGTGGTCATCGCAGCAGGCGGCCTGGGTCGTTGTGGGTCGGCAGGTGGAAGCGCGACGGAGGGCGGCCGGAGGTGGCGCAGAGGTCACTAGATTGCGGGTTGCAGAGGCATGATGTTGGGTTGAGCAGTTGCTGCGGCAGCTTTCAAGCGGCGTTGCAACGACGTCGGGTGGTCAAGGCGGAGGTGGCAGAGGTGATGGCATCAGGGCTTCTGGCGTCCGGCACTGCAGAGGCAGGCTGCTGGTGAAGGAGTCGCAGACGTCGTTGGTGGCGGATGGGCGGAGTGTAGCAGTGGGTGAGGTGTGGAGGCAGCGTCGGTGCTGCTGGGTCGCGGGCAGCGGCGCAACGACTTTGGCTATGTGGGGATGAGCAGGCTGAGGCACCGTCATCGAGGCGTCTGGCGGAGGTGCAGTGGGTTGCTGGTGCTCAGGCGGTTAGAGGCGCGCAAGTTGCTGCTCGCGGCGTTGAGCGGAGCGGGGGTGGCACAGGCGTCGGTGTCGGCAGTGAGCTTGTGGGTTAGAGGAGTCTCCGGTGGCGGCTGGCGGGACGACATGACCGGCGCGGGGATAGCTCCGGCACGGTGGTGGCTGGCGCGGTGGGGACGAGCAGCAGCGGTGGAAGGGCCCTGAAGAAGGAGAAAATATTAGGTACCCTCAAAGGACCACGTCATCTGTGCTTTGATCCATTCTCTCGGCACACTTCTTCCTAAATCTGCGACCGCAAGTCAGGTTCGTTTTTATGTTCGCATCTTTGTTTTGGGGGAGAAAGCTTGGCCTAAATCTGCGATCAGAAGTTCACTGGTTTATTGCTTTTGATTCTAAGCGCAGCAACGCGAGAAGTGAAATTGCGACTATCTCTCTCTCTACCCTTGTCCGATTTTTCCGTTCTTGGCAAATTCGAAGATGAGCCCACTTTTGGATACATGATCTTAGGCCGACCCGTCAAGTCGAAGCCCGACGTAATCTCGCTGCTTCGCTCCACCGAGCTGTTGAATCGCTTGTGTCCGGGGGGTTTCAAGATTTTCCGGGGGGGCAATCGCTTGTTCCGTCATTGCAGACTTCCAGGCGAGAAGAAATGTGCCCACAATATCACCTCAACACCGAACCGCCTCCTTTGTCCTCTCTCGGTATGTCGTCATCCCTTTTCTGCTTTCGTTTTTCCCCTCGTCGTTTGGTTTCAGGAAGTGGTGAGGATGTTATAAGTAAAAGAAAGGAATCGGGCCGTGAGGTTTCGCTTGAATTGTGAGAGATTAAAGCGGGAGTGGTCGACCCCACGTCCCGTATATGGCGAACGGTATGATTTTTGAATTAAAGCGGGTTCGCATGAGCTATGAGTGTTGTTGGGGAACGAGCAAGAAAGTGGGTTTTGCTGAAAATTTTGATCTTGTTGAAGTTGAGAAAATATTAGGTGGGTCTTACCCTTCACGTAGGTGTAGGGTAAGACCACTCAGCGATCGACATGTGGCTCCACGTAGGCGACGGCGTCAGAGGTTTAAAATTTGCGCGGCACGCTCTTGGGGCCCACCACTCTGACACTCTCTCTCCTCGAGAAAATATTGGGTGGGTCTTACCCTCCACGTAGGCATAGGGTAAGACCACTCAGCGATCAACACGTGGCTCCACATAGGCGACGGCGTCAGAGGTTTAAAATTTGCGCGGCACGCTCTTAGGGCCCACCACTCTGACGCTCTCTCTCCTCTGCTCTCCTCTGCGACCGACATGTCGAATCGTCCTCTCTCCTCTCTCTCTCTCTCTCTTTCCCCGTTCTCCCCGTTCTCCATTCTGTTTTGCTGGAGAAAAAAGTCGCAGGTCTTCTCTCCGAATGCTCTTCCCCCTCTTTTGCTCTCTCTCCTCCGCTGGTTGCCCATGACGCCTCCTCTGCTGGTTGCCTGCGACGCTGATGCTGACGCCCTTTCCACCTCCGCCAACGCCTCTGCTCTCCTCTGCTGGTTGCCCGCGACGCCGACGCCGACGTCGACGCCTCTACTCTCTCTCCTCCGCTGGTTGCTTGCGACACCGACACCGACGCCCTTTCCACCTCCGCTGACACCTCTGCTCTCCTCCGCTGGTTCCCCGCGACGCCGACGCCGACGCCCTTTCCACCTCCGCCGACTCCTCTGCTCTCTCTCCTTTGCTGGTTGCCTGTGACGCCGACACCGACGCTCTCTCTCCTCCGCTGGTTGCCCGCGACGCCGACGCCAACGCCCTTTCCCCCTCCGCCGATGCCTTTGCTCTCTCTCCTCCGCTAGTTGCCCGCGACGCCGACGCCGACGCTCTCTCTCCTCCGTTGGTTGCCCGCGACGCCGACGCTCTCTCTCCTCCGCTGGTTGCCCCCGACTCTTCTGCCTTTGCCGTCGCCCCCGACTCCGACGCCGTCGCCGACGCCCCTTCGCCTCCCTCTCGCAACCTCTGCTCTGCTCTCTCCCTCTTTCCTTTGCGGAGCGCCCTTGCTGGCAACCCCGACGCCGACGAAGCCCTGCTCGCCTCCCTTTCTGCGAACGAAGGTCGCTTTGCTCGCTCTCTCCCTCTCTTTCCCTACCGTGAAGCGCCCTCGCTCCCCGAACGCGGACGCCGCCGACGCCGTCACCTTCCCAAGCCCCACCGATAGGCACCCCATTGGCGACTCCCGTACGTCGAAGGTTCTTAATAAAACAGGTTGTCGATTTGAAAGTTGTTCATCCGAATGAGACATAGGTTTGGTCTTGTTAAAATTGTTTTGTCTCGTGAGTAAAATATGTTACAATTTCCTTGTTGGTAGAATCATGTTATTTTAATAATTTGATGTCCGTGCTTTCAAACTTTTATGGCTCTTATAGACGCTTTTTGTTTTTATGGGTGAGATGCTGCATTATATAACACATTTTCAGTTGTTCAACGCAATCATGGATCCATTTTTCCTTGTGACAATCTACCACCAGGTTTAATCTCTCGCTTGAAGAGCAGATTGATAATCCTGATAATTCAGAGAAGATTCAAAAGGAAGCAATAGACCTTGTTTTTATTCAATAAGCAAATCTGTTGGTTTTCTAGACAAAGAACTTGCTGCTAGTGGGTTTACTAGAAAAGAGCAAGATGATATGGACAGGGTATAGTGATTCACCTTTTATGACGATGATTTGCAAATCGTTAACATTGTGTTATCCAACTGCTTAATTTGGTGTTAAACCTAGTGGCTGACCATAATTGATTATTCTGGTTCATGCTTGGACCACTTAGGAGTGTGCCTATTTAGTCTTCCAATTCTTGGGACTTGTAACTGGATAACACAGGTCTAGTTCCCGGTTTTTGGAAATTCTACCTGCACCATGTTTCTAATCTGATGCTGAAACTTTCTAAGATTGTTGATTGATTTTGTTTAGATTTGCAAATGCTTAGCCTATCAATCTAACGCAACACCAGTAAGCCTGACACTAATTAGAGATATGCTAATCTGGTTGTCTTTTTCTATTTTCAAGTCCCGATGTAGGACAGTGTCTAGTTGGTAAAAGTCTTTTGAAAAATATTCTATCCTCTATAGTTATTTCGTCTTATTCCTTCCATTGCAGGTGGATGGCAGCGACCTTGCTTGACTACTACATCAACGTTGTTCCGCTTGCGGTATGAACAAATTATTTGTCTTGGCTATTACAGATCACACCTCTTTATGCAACTTCATCAATTGATAAGTTTGAAAACCATCTTAACTATAACACCATATAAGAAAGCTGCGAGTGTTTTATTACATGACGACATATACTTAAGCCCAGTAATGTTCAGGTAATGCAGTTTCATGTCGCATTGACAAGCTTCTAGGAATAAGAAAAACCAAAACATGGTACCTGATGTGTTTGCTAGTAGTACTTTCCAGTTTTCATGGGAGGAAACGGACCCTGATTTTATACATGTTGGAAAATTGACTCAAAATTGCATGAAGCTGAAAGCTGACACTCCAATAATGCTGTATAAGGAACTGGTGATTGCACAAATTCAATCTACTTCTATGTCAATGCAAGATGATATATTTCATTTGTTGTTGAAGCTTTTTTTATATGGAGTTCTATGAAGAATTTGCGGTGCATGCTTACAATTAATATATCTTCAGGGCTTGGGTTTGGTAAAAGGAATTGAACTTTTTTAGCGCTTTACTTTGGACAAGTGCTTCTTATCTACCTAGGCAGGTATGACTTAAATTCTCTCAACAGGATTTCGGCTTCTTATTTTGTAGTTGCAAGTGGCACAAAAGCCACTTTAAGTTGTTTTATCAGGAAAAATGCTTTCGATTGATTTCTCAACTGACATTTATGTGCATTATGATGCGATTCTTATCTCAGTGTCACAACGTGCTTCTACATTCTTTTGCAATTTCTCAAGCTCTCACCTCAAGAGTTTTCAATGAGATATGTTCTGCTGCAGCATTCTAGCAAGTATGTTTGCACTCCATTTTATTATATCATTGTTGTTTCTACGGGATTCTGGATATAGTACTTTACGGAGACATTATGAGCTCATGGTTTCATTGGACTACGGTAAACGAACAATTTTCTGTTCTAGGGCTATAAATCTTAAGAGTCTTTCAGACATTGTTTAGGTTGCTCTACATATTCAGTTTTAAAACGGGTTACTAATGTGGCCAACCACTCCAAAATTATGCTTTCAATTTTGAGCTGCAGTCTCTTTCTTGAGGAGAACAACAAATGGAAAGTTTTGATGTGCTAATTCTATCATTTCCAACTATGATTTTGGGTGTGCTGGAATACCTTTTTATTTGAGCAATTTCTTTCTTCAAGGATGGCATAGAACAGAAGAAGCAGCATTTTCCTATTATAATTGCTAGAATCACTTTCATTGTTTGGGTTGTTTGATGCTGGTGACTCTTCTCTACACTATCTTCACTGATGGTAGCCCTTTTCGGAAAGAACTTTTAACTCCGTAAGTTAATTGTTCTGTCTTCAATGGGTCTTTGTCATTTGGTTCCCTAACATTTGCAGTTATGTTGGAGAAGGTATTAAAATAGGTTGTTTTTTACTTGGTCATGGTGTACTATGAGGAATACACATAGGATTATTATAAGTGCCCATGCATATTTTTCTATTCATGTATCTTGAAAACTGTTAGGGACTCGGTAGTTTTTGGTTTAAATACCTTTTATTGCATTAGTTTTCTTACTTATTCAGCTGTTAGGAGCCGCCATTTTTTCCCCTCGTATATACGGTGCGTAAATCATCTCAAACTGTACTAGAGTAAAGTGACGTGTCTTGGATGCTGGTTTGAAGAATATCACTATTCATGGGAACTAATTGTTGGGTTTTGGATTAGATATGCGAGTTGTGAGTAGGAAGAGTTTACTGATTTAAAAATGTACCTTTGACCCTAGCAATATGTTGCCTGCTTCTCTTTTTGTTTTGTGGTGTGTTGTGCCCTGTGTAGCCATATATTATAATTGTCATAGGAGTATTTTCGCTCGCTAGAACCAAACTCTCCCTTGGGATATTAGATTGACGTTTTAAGTATGAAGGTTTCTATGCTTTTCTTTCTATACTTTTATTCTTCAATCATGAGATCATGCAATTTAAGTAGGTCCCCATGCCTGGACTCTTTTTTTTTTTTTTGAATATAAATATGAGGGGGGCCTACTTCTTTCATTTGCATCTGAGACAGTTTTTTAACATGTAAGCATATTAGTCTATGTCCTATGAATGTACTGAATGGTGCTATCAATTTGCAGGTGGATGACAGCGATGCTAATTGACTTCTACATGAACGCTGTTGCTCTTTCTGTTTGTTTTGTATTTTATTAGAAGGGAACTCTTGAAGAATTATTTCTATTTTGAAGACATCACCTTAGTTAATTTGCACGTGTAAAGTTATCGAATGGCTAAATCAGAGGTAATTCTTTACTCATACAATGTGAAATATATTTTGTCATACAATGTGAAATATATTTTGTTTTCTTTTGATGTTATTTATTTTATTGATTATTTATTGTTCATTTCGTTGCAGCATGAAACTTCCCATCTTGCACATGTAATGCGTGATATGGAAAATGATTTTGAGTTTGCCATCGGGATGGTTTTTTCTAATGAAGTTGAAGCATATCATAAGTATGTGGCTTATGCAATTGGCAAAGGATTTGAAGTGAGAAAGGGTCATACGGTTAAAAATAGAAAAGGAGAAATAACCCGACGAACATTTTTGTGCAATTGTGAGGGCCATTCTGTCACCTCATCTGATCAAGAAAAGAAATTTGAGAGGGCTGAAGTTAGATGTGGGTGTCCTGCTCATATCAAATTTAAGGTTGATAATGGTGTCTATGAGGTTATAGAGTATGTTTCTGAGCATAATCATGCATTTGTACCGGAAAATCAAAAGCATTTGATTAGATGTGGAAGGATGATATCCGATACTTGCAAAGGTGTTTTAAGTGACATGATGAAAGCAGGCATTGGTGGGACTACGGCATATAAGTTCTAAGCAAATGAAGCAGGTGGAAGTAAAAATTTGGGTTTCATTCTACGTGATTGACAAAATTTTTTACAGACAGAAAGCAATAAGATTATAGAAGGGGGAGATTGTCAACAACTTTTGAATCATTTCCATCGCATGCAAATGCAAAACCTAATGTTTTTCTACGCTGTACAAGTAGATCAAGAAGGTAGATTGACAAATTTATTTTGGAGAGATAGTTTGTCCAAATTCGATTACGATTGTTTTAGTGATGTGCTAGTGTTTGATTCCACGTATTGAACTAATAGATATAGTTTGATTTGTGCACCTTTTGTTGGGGTTAATCACCATTGGAAAAATACTCTGTTTGGTTGTGCATTTTTGTTGGACGAGACGGCGGAATCATTCATTTGGTTATTTAATGTGTTTTTGGAGTCTATGGGAGATAAGGCTCCTAAAACCATATTCACTGATCAAGATCAAGCCATGGCAAAAGCCATTAGAATGGTGTTTCCGAATACACAGCATCGTTTATGCACTTGGCACATCATACAAAATGCCATTAAAAAACATTCCACAGCTTTACCATAAGCCGGATTTTAGAGATAAGTATTTTTTTAGGCTTATGTATAGATGCAAATCGGAGGACGAATTTGAATCTACTTGGATGGAAATGGAAGAGAAGTGGGATACTCAGAACAACAATTGGCTTCAGAGATTATACGGCCTTAGACATAAATGGAGTTCAGTTTTTGGTCGTGATATTTTTTCATGTGGTATAAAGTCAAGTCAAAGAAGTGAGAGCACTAATAATGTTTTTCAGCATATTTCGAAGAAGACGTCATCCCTTATACAATTTGTCTACTATTATGAAGAGCAACTGAAGCACATGAGAGAAATTGAAATTTAAGATGATTACAGTTCTCGTGGGAAGCCCAGATTGCAGGTTTCGTCTAATGAGCTCCTGAAACATGTTGCTTTAGTCTATACCCGTACTATTTTTTAGAAGTTTTATGAAGAATTAATGGAACGTCTCTCTGAAGATGTTTTAGGTACTACATTTGATGGATCGGTTTATTCATATACCATAAGGTGTGGACATGAATACCTTGTCAGATTTAACCTTGTAGAGTTATCAATTTCTTGTGAATGCAAATTATTTGAGTCAAAAGGGTGGTTGTGTCGCCATGCATTGTACGTGTTGAATCAGAATAAATCGATAGTTAAGAGCATTCCATCTCCCTATTTTGAAAAGATGGACTAAGGATGCCAAAGAAGGGATTGTGAATGATGAATCTTTGCCACCTGGTCCGTCTACATTTAATCGATTTTGCACATTAATGCAAGAATCTTTTGAGCTGATGAGTTTGGGAGCCAAAGTGTAAACACTATGCAGATAGTGAGGGAGAATATGCAAATAGCGAAGGGTCAAATTTCATCATACAATTCAAGTATGGCCGTGGCTGATGATGCTGGTGATGATGGTGATAATGAGGCTTCTTTGTGCGATATCTCGATATTAGAACCCCATCGAAGGAAAGGAAAGGGAATAAGTTATGGAAGATTAAAAAGTTCAACTGAGAAAAAGAAGAAAAAATCTAGCAAAGGAATGCCCCCAATGCAAATAGACAATCGAGGTAACATATTATTTTGGTTAATATGATCAGTTAAATTTTCTGTTTATGTTGCATGATGCTAATTAACATTTTGTTGCTTTCTAATGTAGAGTTGGTTGTTCAAGCAACACATAGTGAAACTCATTTTCCAAATTATTTGAGTAATCAAAATCAGTTTCAAAGTATCCTTTATCCCATCAACATTGGTAGTCCTACCATGAATTTTCATAATCAAGTATGTTGCTCTTAGCCTTCCATTTTCATTTACATTTTACTAATTTGGTAAAATTTTTTGTATAGATGCAACAACCACCATACATCATGCCATCGGGGATTATGAATGGATTTTGCCAATTTCCTAATCAAGTATTGAATAGCTATGTATAAAGAGTTTAATTGGTGATCAATCAGTTTGTATATTTTTCAAGTTACTATGCCTCTTTATAATGGTAGAAAACACTTTCTCAAAAGTTACAATCATTATAATAATTTAATTGCATTATGGTAATGGGGTCATTTTTTTTTAATGTAGATGCAATCATCATATATCATGCCACCAAGCAATTTCAATGGATTTTCTCCATTCACTACTTAGGTATTTATTATGAATCATTTTATTTGTTAGTATTATTTCAACTTTTTGTTACAATTGTAATATTTACTATTAGTAGTTTATTTTTGGATAGATGTTGGAGTACAATAATAGATCTCATGGAACCATTAGTCGGGTACAAATTACTTGTTATTGATATCGGATTATTTGAGACATTTATCTAAGCATATTATTTCGATAAATATTAATATATTTGTCATTTTCTTGTACAGGGGTCATCAAACTCTTTTCAACATCGTGGAATGAATGAATCCGGAGGCCCCTGTGAAAGCACAGATAATGCACGGTCGCAACATAAATAGCCTAGAGGAACCCTCATATAGTATAGTGCTTGTGCTGTTTACAAGTTTTCAATTGGGTGGGATTCTCTGCATGGAGATGCCTATATTTGTATTGCATCTTACTACTGTCCCTTTTGGTTCCTTTTGTGACAATATTTCATCTAGAGTGATGAATTTTTCGTGCTGTTAATCAAATAGTTCAAATCAAAATTTTCAATTGTGATCTAGATGTACTTTGGAGGTTAGTGCTGGTCTCTTCTTTGCTTATGGATAAGTAAGTAAATGAAGGTTGAATCTTGATGAGCCTAGAACTTTCATGAGTTTGCTGATTGCTTGCGTGCATTTAAGTGCCGTATTTGACATATGGAATGGATATAAAATCATGACTTCAAAGATGTAATCACTTGAATAAATCTCGGTTGGCGTTGGAGACTTGAGAGTCTTTATTTTAATCATGAATCATTGATGCACTGAGATAATGAGCCTCTAATACACTTGCCTTGTCAGGGTAGGACTGGAGGCTTTGTTATATGGAGATCTGGAAGTTCAGTGGTGTTGTACCGAGGGATGGCCTATACGCTTCCTTGTGTCCAATCATACAACGAAAAAATACAAACCAGTGTAAATTCTCTGAAAAATGAGGACACAGCCAGTGATGTTTTTCATAGTGAAGGAGGCCGGATTTTATGTGGTTCTGCAAAATATATGAAGGATCCATCTAAGGAAAAATTCATGGATATGAATGATCCTAACAGTTTATTAGATGAGTTGGGTCCACGATTCAAGGATTGGTCAAGCTGTGAGCCAGTTCCAGTTGATGCTGACTTGCTCCCTTCAGAGGTTCCTGGATATAAACCTCCATTTAGGCTTCTTCCTCATAAGGTTAGACATTGTTTGAGAAACAAAGAGATGACCAGGTTTCGTAGACTTGCAAGAACGATGCATCCACATTTTTCCCTGGGTATGTGTGCATCAATGGCAATAAAGTTTGTGCTTTTCTGCCATTGCTGGTAAATGGCTGACAAACTGGTTTGATCTATTTTCTGCAGAATATTATCTTCATTCCAAAGTATTACTCGAGGATTACCTCGAAAGGACTTGCGAGAGTGTCATGCCTCGGCATTCGGCCCGATTGTGTTGAACATTTTTTTTTTTTTATATTCTAAATCAATGTCAATCTTTATGAATTGTTGCCTAGACCCCTCATTTAACCCGAGCAGCCTCCCCGCCTTCAATTCCGATTGGGGTATGGTTGCTTTGGACTAGGATACAAGTTCCAAATTAGTGGAAAAGGCTTGTCATGAATTGGTGGAGATCCATGCTTACTCTATACTCAAAACATAGAGAAATTTAATGAATTTGTTAGTTGTTTTTTACTACATAAGCACTAAGTTATCCTTGCTGACATGTTTACAGGGGCTCCATTTTCGAGCAATTTCAAAGATGTTGTCAAAACCATTTTCAAGCGCTTGTTCCGTGTCTATGCCCATAGCTACCATTCACATTTTCAGAAAATCGTGAACTTGAAGGAAGAAGCTCATCTAAATACTTGCTTCAAGCATTTCGTTCTCTTCACATGGGTAAGTAAGCATAGCTGCTAAGCTTTTATGTAAATGACGTGGTATTTATCAGTGAAATTCACTTGTATGTGTATGTAACCATAGAAGAAATCAATTTACCTATTGGAAGTACTAAAGACTCTTAAGAACACATGGGTTTGTCGTTGTCGAATTATGTATTTTACTTCCATCCTCATCATTTGTTTATTTAAGCAATGAAAAACCCTTCTCAAATAAGCACGCAAAAGGGAGAAATTCTTACATAGACAGATAAATTTTCTTGTGAGGTCACATGAGCTATTCTTGCATATTTTTCTTCGGACCTATGCTCGTTTAAGAACAATCTTGCCAACCGATGTACCTTACTTGTGATGATCTCGGAACCACGAAGTTTTCGAGAAGATGGATAAGAGCAACATATGCAAGTTAATCATCTTGCTCCGGCTTTGCTATCGCATTGCTCTTGCCATCGCTCCTTCGAGGCTCTCCAAGCAGAATTGTCAATGTAAATTCTGTGGTAAGTTTGTGACCACAATATAGTCCACATTCTTCATCTTGCTTTTAAAGTATGGACTGTAGCTTATAGGCAAATTACCATAATCGAGTGGTGAATTAGATATTTGGTTGAAACATAGAGCTAAAGTCATTGTGTGGTTGGATTGAGAATTGTGAGATCCTTCATAACAGTAAACATAGAGCTAAAGTCATCTCGAGGAGTCATACTTATCAGATATTCGATGATGGCCTGAAACTATTTTGCAGTAGGGCAGTTAAATAATAGGATTCCTTTGATCCTAAGTAGTTGGTGTTGCATTATGTTAATCGGGCTGTTCTTGCCTCCATTTGGTAATGGCAGATCGCTGAAAGAATGATATTCTTGTCCTTGGTTCTTGAATGATGGAAATTTTGCTGAAGACTTGTGATGTTCGATGCTCCATTTAAATGTCGTTGGATGGTTGACCTGAATCCATATGGTTTGTATGTTAGGATGAATGGCCACATGCTAATTGTTTACTCTAGTTAGGCTGCAAACCTATCAATGCAACATTTTTACTGCTGTATTGTCCTCAAACTCTCACTTTCTGGCTTTAAACCATTGCTCTTATTCCTTTTCATTTTTCCCCTTAATACATTCCTGTTTGATTTTTTTGCTTAGCAATTAGTATATTTTCAATACTTCATACTAAAATATTATAGGTTATGAAGTGATACTTATTAGAATGTTGATTACGACCTGTAATTATTACTAACGAGGCGAGGTGGCATCATTCAAGTTATGTTCAGTAGTGTCCTCCATAAACGGCTGCCTGCTGAATCTAGAATCAGTGTATTATGTGTATCACCTGGAGTAGTCCAAACCAACGTTGTAAGTATGCTGAAATAGTTTTCATTTTGAATACGTAAAAGTCAGTATGCTAGTAGACTTTGGCTGCATATATGTGGTGTCGTGTCCGTGTGCAAGTAGTCCAAACCAACGTTCTAAGAGTTCACTTTTTGCTGCGACAAATCCTCAAGTGCCAGAGTACTGGTTCCAGAGTACTGTGAGTTACTGAAAGCGGATGACTGCCCTGTTTGTGCTTTCATTTCCCAAGACAGCCGTCCAACAAAGCCTTCTGAAGAAGCACACAATGTTGAAACCTCTTACCGGGTATTGGAAAAGACATTAGAGATGATTGGCCTTCCTTCATATTCTGTGGAGAGGCTTATAGAAGGGGAAGATATTAAATGCAGATACGGTGGAGGGTAAAACCCAGCCAATATTTTCTCGTTGAAGTTGGATTTAAGGGTAGGGATTTTCTTGGATTTTGGGCTCTCTCTCTTTCTTGGTCGCGCGAGCACGATCTTATGCGTGGAAATACTTGTGTTGATCCGTTCTTTTCTTTCAGTGGGACTTTGATTGTGTATTTTCCCTTTGGAAATTGTGATTGGACTTTCAATTATATGTCCCTTCGCAAGCTGAACTGTGGACCCAATTTTGCCGCACGAAGTGGATTTTTCGATCAGGCTGCCGTAACAAAATCATGCATGGGTATCTATCTGTCTCGATTATTGACAAGTTGGGAGTCACGGCATTTCTGTTTGTTGAAAGCTAGTTAATCTTAGATGCTGTTTGTCAAGAAAAATTATAGGAAGAGTAGACACTGAACTAATGTGACTCTTTCGATGAACTGAACACATGAGGAAGTTGATATTACTTGAGATCTCTTGGAATAGTTGGTGGGTGTATCTAGATTCATGAACACCCTGGAATTGAATTAAATGGTTGCATTTCTTCTATTGATAAGCATTTTCTGTTCAACTGCTCATGCTTTGTATCTGACTTTAGTGTCCATTTTTCTTGTTTTCTCATTCTCTTTTTTGGTTTTGCCGTAAAGGGAATTAGTCGAATTACTTGTCATCAATGATTGCGGTTAACCTTTTGACCTTGTTTTTGCTCACACTCTGTCTTGAGTTAGTTTATCTTTTTAATTCTGTCGGTCTTACTGAGTTCATGAGACTTGGTGGTTCAAAGATTTTAATCTTATAATTTTGTCAATTTTTATTGTTCATATGGGTTCGTGCGTTGTGCAATATTATCTGAGAAGGCCATGCCAGAATGGTTAAATGGTTTATTTGTACGGATTTGTCGCCTGACTGCACCTTTATGATTTAGCACCTTTCGTTACTCCTTTCCATGTGCTGCACTAAAAGCTTTTTGACTTTGGTTCCGTTTAGCTATTATAACTTTCTTAGTATAAGCAAAGTATCAAAACTGACGTGTTTACTTCTTAATATTGCTTGCATTCAATTGTTACTTGGGTCACTTACGTGAGAATTTAGTGAGCATGGCAATAATTGGCTTTCATTTGATTCCACTGTGGAAGTACTCCATTTAGGATGTCATGGCATATTTGCTTCTTTTGACAAAGAGGATCACTACTCTAGAGTGTCCTTGCCAAATGAATCTTTCATATGGTGCATGATCAGAAAAATTTCGTTCATGCTCTAGTTATATTGGATTCATAGCTTTTGGGCTGATACTAAGAGTTCTTTGCCCATCATATGCCAGGTGCATAATTTTGCAAAATGCATGATCAGTTTTAAATCATCGTTATTTTTTCTCTCTGTAGAAAGCAATCTTTGTTATGGATTGATGAAGGCATGAGTTGAAGAAATCCTTGTTGTCCCAACTGCTCAACAGTGCTTCCATGGATGGCAAAAGCTCATATGAGTTGAGCCTTCCCTGGTTCTGGATTATTGAGTATTTGGCAAAATTCGAGCAAGTTAAGCCATCCCTCTTGCATGGTATTCACCTTCGACAGTAGCATTTTGCAAGTTTTGGTCCACTTTCTCATCATTTTTGTTGGGCATTCATATGGTTTATGCTTTTCAGGTATCATTAAAGCGGCTCCAGAGTTACTTGCTCACTTGGGAAAAAATATGGAGGAAGTTGTTTCTTTGAGATGCTTGGAGGAGTTATGTGGCCCTAGAAATGGAAGCATGAACAGTACTTGGTCCTCATTGGGATCAAAGGCGAAAATTCATACATCAAATAGCTGCAAAAATGTCCGACAGTAAATGTTCCATAATGTGAGTTCTAATAAATGATGCAGTGAAAATGTGTTTTATTTTCTTCATGACATTTTTCCACTGGTTCTGTTCTAATGATTGCTGAAGTTCGATGTCTATTCCCCTGTTTATGAATTTGTTATATGTTAGGGCTCTGCATCTAATCTTGAAGTGACTGCAAATGAGTTGTTGAAATGGGACCTTCACTCATTTTTAACGCACAAGAGAACCTCTGTGCCAAAAACTGTTCTAGAGGAGGTAAGCAGATCTTTCATCCAGTGTTGTCTATCTTCATGATATCCTCTTTCATTCAGGTTTAAATTGGTTTTGTTCTTGTTTTTTGGCAGCTGAAAGATACAATACTTGCAGGTATCCATCCACATGCTGATTTTTAAAAAAGAGAGGGTAGATTGGCAGATGTTTGTCATTTGAATAGGACCGTCATTCATAATGGTGGACGTACTGGACTTACATGTGCGCCTGATGTGGGAGACACATATGCTCCTAACACAGTTGATGAACCAAACTTGGTTTCTCGATCCACCAATCATGTGGAGCCCTTGGTAGGAGATGACGGTATTAGGAAGTGTCTTCCCACAAAGAGGAACCATATTGATGTTCACGCTGAAAATATTGAAAGGAATTGCAATAAGGATCAACATCATGATGCTCATTCAGATGCTAAAAGGGCCAAACAGCAAGATTCTGATGAAATAAAGGACAGAGAAGAATCACCAGTTGTTCTAACTGGAAGATTAGGTTTCGAGAGAAATGATGGATGTTCTGATAGAGAGGTGGCTAACTTTGTCAAGGATCATATGGGGGCTGTGGATGACGACCAGTCGTTAGAGGGAGATGGGAGGCATTATGTTCAGCCAAGGACTTGTGATGTACTTTCCGATGGAATGGAGTGGGGGTTTTCCATTGATGATCCCAAACGCGTCCATGACTCCATAGAGAAAACAAAGAACAGTGAATCAGCTCGAGCATCGGAATGGGGGCAGACTTTTACCAGTCACGCAGAAGATTACGTGATCCACGTTGTCAGGGAGGATATGTTCAGTGATGGTGATGAATATAGAAAAGAGCAGACAGCATCCTATAACATTAATGTTTTCAAAAACACATTTTTGTGATTTACATGATCCGATGTTTGGGATTTGAGGATTCATGATGTTTTCTTTATGAAAAAGCAATAACTTGTTCCCTGCGGAACACAATTCTGTTGACATTTGGCTTTCAAGAAGGGAAACTCCCGGTCTGCTATCTGGGTGTGCCTATAATTTCTTCTAGACTGCGCAAAGCAGACTGCATCGTCTTGATAGATTGCATAACCGCCAGGGTCCAATCTTGGGCTCAACGTTTTCTATCCTTTGCAGGTAGGCTTCAGCTCATAAGGTCAGTTCTACACTCCATACAAGCCTTTTGGGCTAGTGTTTTCTCCTTGCCTTCCTCGGTTCTAATGACCATTGAGCGTATCTTGAGACAATTCCTATGGAAGGGCACTACCCTGGGCCGGGGGGGGGGGTGCTAAGGTATCTTGGGATGACGTTTGTCTTCCCAAAGAAGAAGGTGGTTTAGCCATTCGAAAACTGAAGGATTGCAACAAAGCTTCAATGCTAAGTATATTTGGATACTCTTTACCGATAAAGAATCCTTGTGGTGCTGCTGGGTGCATTCAAATTTCTTAAAGAAAGTGAATTTCTGGATTTCTTCCTGCCCCTCTCTTTGTTCCTGGGCGTGGAAGAAAATACTACAACTCAGAAGGTTTTTTCGGCTCTCCTTCTTTTGGAAAATTGGTAATGGGCTTTCGGTTTCTCTTTGGCATGACCATTGGCTTCCTTGTGGCCCCTTGGACACTTTTATTCCGGCCTCTATTATGGACAGTATAAATCTCCCTAACAATGCGGATGTGGCGGACCTGTTTTCTCCTGCAAGATACACGCTAAAATCTCTTCTCCATAGTTGGGGCATTGTCCTCCCGAATTTATCCTTGGCTCCTGATCAATTCTCTTGGCAGTGTGATCCAACTGGTTCGTTCTCGGTTACTTCTGCTTGGAGCACTATTAGAGCGAAAAGAGACTGTTCCGTGGGCTTCTCTAGTCTGGGATAGTGCCATAGCTCCTCGGTACCAGTTCCTTCTTTGGCTTATTACTAAAAATTGCCTACCCACTCAAATGCTCCTCCTCTCTTATGGTAGAATTGGTTACACAGTTTGTGCTTTTTGCAATGCCCAACCAGATTCAATTGACCACCTTTTCTTTGATTGTCACAACTTCGCTACGCTTGCATACTTCTGGGCTTCCAGGTGTAACCTTCCTTGGAGGAGTAGAACTTGGATGGATACCATCTCTTGGGCGCTTAAGTTCTTAGCCGGAAAGGACTTTTATCACAGTATTGCACGGTTCTCTTTTGCAGCTATGTGCTATGTGATCTGGAAAAAGAGGAATTGCATCATTTTCCGTGGAGAATTCTTTGCGATCTCGGATTTGAAGAATCACCTTATTAAGGCGGTCAAGGACTGAGCTCTTACCTTCAGAAATGTTCCCGCGTCTCCAAAGAACAAGAGACTCCAGAAAGATTGGGGTTTTGACCATTCGGTTTTTGCTCAGTCGCCTGGTTCATCCTAAGCGTCGAGTCTGTGCCTTGTTTCGCTTTCTAGCCTTCTCTTAGGCTCTCTTCTTCGACCCTTTCCCTTTTGTATTTCTGAGGGTTGCTGGGTTTGTTGTTTGATGCTTGGCCGTTGGATTGGGCTGTTTAGCTTTGGTTCTCTTGCTCTTTGCTTGTTTGGCTTGTTCTTGGCTCCCTTTCACTCTTTTTGTTGTTGCAGTTAGAGTGTAAATTTTTGGTACCAGTTTTTGTATACTGTTCCAAAGCTCTATATAGTTTCTTACCTTTTACCAAAAAAAAAGAAAAAAACAATAACTTGTGAGTACCATCTCGTCAATAATCATTCATGTTGTCTATTAGGGGTGTCAGGAACCGAATCGAAAATCGAACCGAACCGAAAAATCCAAATATTTCGGTTCGATTCGATTCAACTTTCGGTTTAGATCTCATTAAAACCGATATTTTTTTATTGGTTCGGTTTTTATCGGTTAACCGAACCGAACCGAACCACAAACCGATAAAATCAAATTGGTTTTATTCTCTCCCAAAGTCCTCTCCTCTCGTGTCTCGTCTTGGTCGGCTTGGAGGTGCAACGGCGACGGCGCGTCGGCGACTGCGACGGCGACGGCGGTAGGGACGGCGACGGCGACCGATTGAGGAACAGAGCCCCTTTCTTCTGCAAGTCTCTCCTCCGTCCCTCTTCCTTCTGCGACGGCGACGGCGACTGAGAAGAGCACCTGCAGTCGCTCCTTCCGGACCACCACCGGCTTCAAAGGACCCCATCGATAGTTTTCTTGAGGGACTGGGTTTTCGGCGGGCACCGATTAACAGGTAAAATCAACTCGAATCGTGTCGAGTTTCCAACTTTTTAGTGTTCCGCTTGCTATAATTTCTGATCGTGGACTCCGCCGAGGCGATTTTGGAACTCGGACACAACTCGATCTGCTTCAAAGGCGGCTTCTCCTCAAACACTGACGCCTATCACATTGAATTACCAAACAAAGTTAAACGTTGGTCTGCTTCATTCGCTTTTCCACTTCCAATGACACCGAGCGCATTTCTCGTCTTTTTTTAGGGCCCTCCTGAGGATAGCTATGGTGTTTGTGGAGTGAATATCAGTAGCAAAATTTTTAAGTAAGAGTGAATGGCTCACCTGCAAAATCAGTCATTACTACTTTGCTTTTTCCACTTACAGATATGAGGTTAAGAAATATGATGTTGGACTCTGGTACACCCTTCCTTATGAGTAAAGAAATTGCTTGAACAGCTGAATTGCCTGGGAGAAGAACATGCAGATGACAATAATGGGGTAATCCTGGCCAATTTACAGAAGAACTGATGGAGAAAATAGAGACTGTCTAAAGCTATAGATAAATTATGTATTGCTATAACCAGAGAAAAGAGAAGAGGAGACTAATGAGCCGTTCAATAAAGTGTATTCAGAAGCGAAATAGAATGTTAAAGCTTAAGGAGTACCCTCCAAAAAACCTTCAACTATTTATCCCCTGATACCTCATCAGATAAAGAATCTTCAAAATAGAGACCACTTGTCGCAAGTCAATATTTCAAGACAGACCATTATGCATCAATTATACTAATGAGAATTTAATTGCACAGGTGACAACCAAAAATCACATCAGCTTCACCAGACTGATTCCCCTTTTTTGGTCAGACACCAATACTATGATTCAGCTATACATGACAAACCTGTTCCAAGAATAGGATCCAGCGGCAAAACATGCCTCTCAGCTCTGTCGGCAATTTCTAATAAATTAGCTGCCAAGATCAACAGAATTACAAGGTCAGGAAAAAATAACAGAGGTATGCACAGAACTTCATGGCAATTTCTCATAAGTTGCATTGGGGCATCCCTGTTAGTGGTATGCTGTATGTTGGGTCTCGCCTGTACGTTGTGAAAAACATCTTCCTAAAGGACCCTCCTGGAAAAGCTCTTTTAAAATCTAATGCTTGGTCTTCCCAGCACTCATCTCCATTCATATCGTGAACTAAACATGTATGGTTCTTGGTCAAGCAATTCTCCAATTTGAGCTCTTCAGTTGCAAATAGACTGATCAACCATAACCTTTTCATTCTTCTGAGATAATAAGCATGCTTTGGAAACTCATTACATAATGAAAAGATGGCCTTGAAATAATTTGTCTACACAATGATTAAATGAATTTTGTTTTCTTCTCTGTTTCATTGAAGTGCAGTAACATATTGAATTTAGATTATTTTGAGTTGAAAAGAAAAGAAAAGAAAAGAAAAGAGAAAAAAAAAAAAAACCGGAAACTAAAAGCTGAAAACCAAAAACCGAAAAACCGAACTGAACCTCGGTTCGTATTCGGTTCGGTTCGGTTCGGGAGTTTTTTTTTCTAACAGTTCGGTTCGGTTCGGTTTTAAAAAAAAACCAAACCGAACCGAACCGTTGACAATGTCTATTAAAGAATGTAACCTAGTCTTCTCGAAAGATTGCCAACTATTGAATCAGGGAAATTTCAGGACGACTTTTTGATGGCAAGTATTCTGTTTAGTTTAACATGCCCTGAAGTTGAGGTTTCATTTTTTCATTTCTTTTTATACATTAGTTGCTGAATAATTTTGATGTTCACTTTCTCGCCTAAATTCTTCTCCAATTTGCTGTTCTTCGAGGAGTGCAATGATACGTTGTTGATTACTTACTTGGCCATGCTCGCCAATTGCTCAAGGTATGAACAAACTCTTGAATTATTTACTTTTGACATATTTTGAGTATGTCCAGGAGTCATGATTTAGGATGAAAATATTGCTCTGGACCATCTTCTGGGTGATAATGCTTGAGGATTGTGTATATAAATCAAACCACACCAGTCATGTGCCTGAAAGGTTATCCAATGATGCGAGTTATTAGCTGAATCTGGAAGAATATATACTAGAAGTTGAAATTTTCATCTGGAACAATTCGACTGAGATGACATCTCCCTAGTATTTGACTTTTTGTGCAATCTACTTGTTAGGAATTGCTCCTACCAGATATGGTGTTGGGAAAACCTTCTCCAATATTTGGCTTGAGCAACACAATGCATTTGCTCTTTCACAAGGTTTCGAGTTAGTCTGTCCATAAGAAGCCTTGGAACATGATAAACCTTTGGTACGGGTCAGCTAAGCTTTGGGGAAAGTAGCAAAGTCGAGAGCTTTCTTTTGTGAAATATGCTTAATTTTGGTTTGTTCCCTTTATAACTTAGAAGTTTCTATGGTGCACAAATAAATTGATAATGACTGGATTGATATTAACTTGTCAATGCGTGGGTTTGCTCTCGACATTGCGAGGCTTCATTTCAGAAACTCAGATAATTCTTCTCCTTTCTGCAGCAAAATGAACGAGCTAATTGACAAATTGAACACTGCTTATGACAGACACAGTAGGAGGGGAGGAAGGACCCCCTTTGTTTGAAAGATTCCTTATTTCTATCAGACCACCTTCAATTGATTATGGTTCTGCATCTCTCCCGGCATTGCGCTTGTGCATGACACATATCGATATATCTAAATAGTAGGACGCATCGAAATATATGTCCCACTCGAGATTCTTTAACATTATTCACAATATATTATTTCAACACTACCAAATTCATTTAATCAATCGTGTATAACAAACTATATCAGGTATGAGATGAGACCGTATTAAAGTTCCAATCACCTCGAGGCTCAAAAGGTCCGATGCCCTAATATGCCTTGATTAATACAAGACATAACTAAAATAAGAGATGTGAAACATATGGTCTAAGGTTTAATCATCTAAAAATGCAATTAGAGCATGTAATCAAATTACCCATTTAAATTACCAACTTGCCCTCACATTGAATTAGGTCTTATTTTACTTCCAATTCGGTCCTGATTATTTACCTTGTATATTTTCCCAGGAAAACAACCACTGCTCCTCTTCCATGGAGGAAATCGACCCCGACATTTCCCGGTGGATCCTCGAGTTCCTCCTCCTCCGGCAGCCCCGCCTCGACGACGGCGCCGTCAAGCTCGCCCTCGCCGTCCTCCCCCTCCCCGACTCCGACCTCCGCCTCAAGAAATCCGTCCTCCTCCGCTCCATCCAGTCCGAGGTCGACGCCGCCTCCGTCTCCGAGGAGACCCTCGACGCCCTCGAGGCCATCGAGGAGCTGGACCGGACGACGGTGGCCGGCGGCGGCGGCGGCGGCGGCGGCATGCGGGAGGCGTACCGCGCCGTCGCCGTGGAGTGCGCCGCCAGGTTCCTGCACGGGCGGGTGGACGAGGGGGGCGAGTATTCCCGCGCCGTGGAGAGGATATGGCGGGGGAGGGTCCGGCGGATGGAGGAGTCGGCGGTCAAGAGCGGGCTCCTCTCGCCGGAGCTGCTCCGGTGGGGGCGCCGCGTCGAGGCGGCGATGCGCGATGAGGGGGAGCGCGAGAGGGTGCTGGCGATGAACACGAGGGGCGATGCTTTCGGGTCGGTTAGGGCGTATTTGGGCGAGGCGTGGGAGAGGATGGGTCCTTCTTTCCTCGAGGTGGCGGCAAGCCGGATGGCGGAGGATAATCCGTGTAGAGAACTGGTTGTCGCGAACGGTCGAGCAGAATCCCGTGCGTGCGAGCGCGATGATTTGCCCGACGTTAGAGCGAGTGCCAGTCCGAATAGCGAAAGGCCGGCTGTAAGGATAGAAGGTGATGGGGAAATGCCTGGTTTGTTCTATTGGATTTAGTTGCTCTGCTACATTTCAATTGTTCTTTTTTGGCATGTCCTTTTGTGATGATCTTATTCTGTTCTGGCTGATTGTTATTGGCGCATTGGAAACAAGTTGGTGAATTGGGTTTTTGGTAATGTGTCAAGTTGTTTTCCTTAGAAACATCGAAGCCGGATGAGGGATTGATCAAAAGAAAGCAGCTTGCCCGCCATAGGCGATCCAAAGTGGGAGTTAAGATCATTGATGATAATGGGGAAACTGAAAGAGATGTTGCATCGCGATGTGGATTTGATACCGTCCCTTCGCCTGATGTTAATAGAGTTCAAGAGGCGCTCAAATCTAGTTCTGTGGAGCTGCGAGCGGCAGTCGCGGACCCACTTCCTGATGCGATACGGTTGGCTGATTCCCTTGTGCGAAATGCTGCTGGATCGTCTACGAATTTTGAATGTGCAGAAGCACAGATTAGGGAAGATGTTAATGCATCCAATGCCTCCGCTGACCAGAATGTTGGGCCTGTTCCAGGCGGTGAAGCAAATCATGTTAACCAGTCAACTAGCCATCAGAATAAGCAGTGTAAACCTAGTTTGTTTGAGAGGAACAGCTCTGCTCACACCTATGAGGTATCTAATTAATGGTTGCATTTTGCTTTGCCTCTCCATACTTCTTTCATTATTATGTGTATGTGCAAACGTGTGCTTTTCTCTCAGCATCTCTGTCTACTTCACACATGAGAGTTATGGCTTGAAGCATATAACAATTATGCAACTTAATTTGTTATCGAAACTTGGTGTTGGTGTCAGCATTTGTCTTGTCTAAATAAATAGCTTGTCTTTGGTGGAAGATACTTTGCCAGCGTATATGCAACGATGGGATGCCCTGCATACATACCTTAATGCTTCATTTTGTTATTAGTTAAAAGAATTGGCGGATGCTTCTAGTTGTGGGAAGAAAAAAATGTTCACTTTCAGGTCTTGAAGATAATTAGTAAAGCATGAAGAACAAAGGTCCTTTAATCTTTTGTAACTTTTTTTTTTTTTTTTTTTTTGTGGTTATAGACTCAAAAGTTTCCACAGATTCAGGAAAAATACATCTACGTGTCATAAGAATGTTTTTAGACCATGTGAACATACTTGCTGCACTAGACTCAGGATTGTCCTCTCTTGTCATCTCCATGATAGGTAAAAATGAAGTTCTATCGAGCGCAGAGGATGCTGAACTGCCCCTTTCCTCTTCCTACTCACTTTTGGGACTTTTGTTAAGTTAAGCACTTTTTGTTTAAAATCCCTCCCTTCAAAACATAAATTGAACCTCTGTAAGAAATTTAACTTGGAATATTCTCATCTTGAGACACAAGGAAGTATGATGTGTGGTGCAGACATGATGTGTACAGGTTGTTTTCGTATTTAAGTGGGGTGCCTTTGTTTGGTAAGTAGTAATTAGTTTAGTGGAAAATAATAAAATCCCAGTACATGGAAACGATGCAAAAGAAAGAGGAGCAATAGAAAAAGTTAATACATTTATAAATTGATATGCACCAAATGGAAGTCAAATTTCTCTAAACTAAGAATTAGGAATCGAAGATTGACAACTTCATTCTTGGAGGCGAACTTGTGAACTGTTTCTCAAGCTTCATTCCTTTTTTGCCATCTTAAGCATATTTAATAAAATATTATTCTCTCTTGTAGCCCAAACAGACTGGTATTTGAAGGATAATAAGTCTGAATCAGTTGGTGCAGGGCTATCTTTACTGCAAAGTAATGTAATTATGGTTAACAGGGGACGCATTAACTAGTAATGTTAAATTTGGGTGGCATGCAAATTACGGTACGTATGTAGTCACTGGACCTTCTGATCCATTTATCATCTCATTCTCTCAGTTGAGCGTTTGAGAGGAGCTATGCATCTCTCAATGCTTGTTGGTTCTTCAATTGATTCAATCTTTGAAGAAAGCCATCTCTTTACTGAAGCAGTCTCAATACTGATCACGACCTGTTCTGTTCCTCTTCATATTATTTCTTGATCTTTATGGAGATTTTGCTTAGGTGTTGTAGGATTTCTTCATCTTACATTGATGAAAACAAAGGTGGTGATAGCTTTGATCTGCTGAAAGTTTAATCCTTTGTGGATTAATTTAGAACTATATTTGGAAGTTGGCTGGCATAAAAATGAGGGCATCATGGAGCCATGTCAATCTAAAAGTATATCTAATCATTTAACTGATTCATGAAGCATTGAAGTTTAGCTATAAAAAGGTAAAGTAGGCACTCTTAATGCTGATCAACTCTTGCAGATGCAGAAGTATACTATGCCTAATGCCTCTTCTTTATTATGGTTTTTTGGAGAAACTTTAGCCTTTCTTCGTTCATGGTTCGATATTCTGGTTTGTTTCTTTTGATGATTTGATAGTTGTAGCTCATATTATGTTTGAAAATGATCATTTTTTCAGTGGGACGATACAATAGATGGCTCACCTGAAGAACCTTCGGGCTCCGATAGGGTTGTGTTACCTAGCCCAAGAAGAAGCACCGTTTCTCCATTGAGGAAGCCATTGACTCGGAGTTTGAAAGTTTCTGGACGGAGAAAAGTAAAGAGATGGAGTTTGGAGGAAGAAGAAACTTTGAGGAATGGTGTCCAGAGGTACAATATTAATTTTCGCGGTATCCATTGACAGCGTGAGGGTCTCATTGTTGATATTTGTTGTCCATAGACTTTTGGGTGCCTTTGTGTTGAAGTGTTGTCATGTGCTTTGAGTCCCAAGTTGATCAAAATATCGCAGTATCTCATTGTTATATTGGTTTTGCAATCTAGGTTTGGCAAAGGAAATTGGAAGCTCATCCTACACTGCTACCGCCACATTTTCGAGGAGAGAACTGAGGTAATGCTGGAAACTCATCATACCATAGATTTGACTGCGTTACGAAGTGGAGCTTTTCTGTTCAGGTGGACCTGAAGGACAAATGGAGGAACATGAACCGCTACTGAAGTGCAAATAGCTGGTGTTTCAACCAGTGCTGGAGAGGCTTGCCAGCCTGTCGATCGCTTGCCAGTGCAGAAGTTTGTGTCTAACTTAGTCATTTTAACGATTCATAGTGGTGTCTATGTCCACTTAGATTGTCGAAAACCTTCCTCAAAGCTAGTTTGTGCGCATGAAGTACGTCAAGTGTACATTGGTAGAATAGGATGTGCACAGGTGTAGTTAATCTTGAGGGCCTTGAAGAACTTGGAATAATGAGAAAAAGGTTGTTTTCTTATTTAGTGTAAATGGATATCCAGCCAACCATTTAGACATGCACCTATGGATGATTTAGGTGCATTTGCATGGTCGGGACAGTTTTCCGGAGGTTCATTGTTGAATGGCCTATGCAAGGCTTCAAAATATGAATATGTGATGGAAATATTTGACACAATGATAGTGAAACAGTGCATCCCCAACATCATTACTTACAATATACTCATTGAGAGCTTGTGCAAGGCTCGTAAAGTAAAGGAAGCTTTGGATTTGCTCGATAAGATGGAAATAAAGGGGATTGCACCAGATGTTGTAAGTTTTGGCACACTGATTAATGGTCTTTGTGATCAAGGGGAGCTTGATGAAGACTACAACTTTTTCAGGAAAGTGGAGGAGCACTATAAGGTTTCTCATACGACAGCAACATATAATATAATGATCAATGCTTTTCTGGGAAAACTAAAAATTGATCTGGCAGCAAAGCTTTTTAATGAGATGAGTGTCAAAGGTTGCATGCCCAACAGTTACACATATCGTGTGATGATTGATGGATTCTGTAGAGCAGGGGATGTTGACTCTGGGTATAAGCTTCTACTAAAACAAATTGAGAAGGGTTTTATTCCAACGCTTGCTTCATTTGGACGAGTAATAAATTGCCTTTGTGTGAAGCATAGGGTTCGTGAGGCTGTTGGGATCATTCACCTTATGGTTCACAAAGGTATTGTTCCTGAGGTAGTGAACACTATTTTTGAGGCTGACAAAAAGGAGGTGGCCGCGCCTAAGATTCTTGTGGAAGACTTGTTGAAGAAAAGCCATATAACTTATTATACTTATGAACTTCTCCATGAGGGTGTTCGGGATAAAAAGATGCTAAAGAAGATGCTTCCAAGTAGATTCTTACGTGATCCGAAGAAGATGTCCTCTTCTGTTAATACATCGATATCTTGAATGCATGGAACAGTCATACATTTTGCATGATTTTAGTTCCAAACCTTGCGAAGCTTCAATTTCTATTGCCATGTAAGAAAAGGTCTACTGGCATATCAACAAAGAAGACATTCAGCAGGATTTTACAAGGATGTGGAGACATCCTAATAATATGTCAAACTACATGAGCACTCATGTATAGAATCATAGCTCTGTCATAGGCTGCTCTTTCCTTCGTTGACAGAATTCCAACATGTCAGCAAGCTCCTCCACTGATAGTCCTGGGTACGTAGCTTCACTTGGGCCGAGATCATCTTCATTCAACTATTGAGGCTCCAATCTCTGTTGCCATGGAAGCTAGGTAAGGCATTTAGCTACCTCTTGGTTATTAAAATCCTCATTTCTGGTGAAATAAGGACTTTTTTTTTTTCCTGATATGGTAGTGCTCGATATAATGCTTACTCTTCCCTCCTCTCCACGTCAGAATTCCCCATGTCTCAGAAATCTGCGCTACCAGGAATCCTGCCCATCTGGCCTCTTCAGGCTGAGTTCACCAGATATTGAGATTGAACACATTTGTGCGCTCAAACTCTGGTAACTTGCAAGGCACTATGCTAAGTCTCGGTAATGTACATCCTCATTTCTCTTGGTAAAAAGAAATAGTGGGACATTTTCATTTTTACTTATCTTAGTGCTGTGTATTTCGTTCACTCCGTTTAACCTGTAGATTCTTTTTATTCTCTAAGAATCAACTCTATATATGTCAGATAATCTTGTCAAACATTGTAAACTTGTACCAAATTGCTTAGAGAAATATGGCAATGTCCCTTGCCTTTGACAGTTTCAAATTTTTTCTGAATGAGAACCTATGAAGTTGATAGCTCTGATTGTTGATTGGGCTTGAGTGATTTGAACTAGTGTTGCCATTAATTTTTACATACAGAGCTAGACAAACTCAAACTCACATCTTCAGATTCATCCACTTCATTCCAGATTGATGAGGTTGCAGCATATTTCAAGATTGGTTTACATGGAAAATGAATTGCAATGGATGCCTGTTCAAATTTACTAATTTGCAGGCCAGTCAATGGAGAAGGATGAACCAGTGAGGACAAGGCTTATTAAAATGAGAACGTGACCTCTACTCTGCTGACTAGTCATTCAAGGCTAGGTGCAGCATAAGAACGAGAGCTTTGTGCTGGTGGGCATCTGGAAGTGAAATCTGTTTCATAAGTACTGTGATATGATGGGCGGAATCATTTACAAGCCTGCGAAGAGGATGGGAGATAGTCATCGTATGTCATATTTGGTTCAGCACTATACATATTTATTTCCTGGAGGTACTTGTAATCGTGTATGCTTTGCATTTACCAATCACCTTTTCCTTTTCAAACAACTGTTCGTCCTATCTTATTTTAGCAATGACAAGGAACGTAATATTAGCTTCCATTCTAAGTTTTGGAGTCCTCCCTGTGTCGCACAAAACTTTACAAGACATCAATTTGTCTTTTATCACATACAAGTGGAAAGAAAACCTTTTCATTGTGGATACCATGAATGCCAAATGTCTCTTTTAACAGATCTGTAACGTTCTATCCTTACAAAGCAAATCAACATGATATGCCACATGTAAGAATAATATTCCCATTTCTGATCTTAGTTGTCGCTTTATGACCTGGTCAGCCACTACCATCTTCTCCTTCATGAAGCAATCCATTTCGGAACAAAGAGAAGCTTTTCTGGAATTTAGAACGTTCCGTGTAATGGTAGTTGATTCACACCCAAAACTTAAAAGGCCAATGACTACTATGTAGGCTGATAGATAAAGGGCTGAATGCTTTGGATCATCTACAAAAACGTGGTTAACAAATCTACTTTCCTACTTTGGCATATGTGATTTCTCCGTTGGATACTCTGAAACCTGTATCCAGTTGATTTAGTCCAATTCACAATCATTTGGTCTATCATCACTGTATTTGCCCATGGCCCAAACCTGCCAAAGATGGAGCTAGGTCAGTCTTTAGACTTATTTCATTGTTTCTCCAGTTCTGACCATTTATGCGAGAGATAGAGAGAGAAAATGAGAGAGCTCACTTGATTTTGCGTGGAAGAACATCCAGTGTGATCATGTTGGTAAGTTTGACGTCCTCTGCAATCAAAGACACAGGCAGGATCTTCTGTGAAAATATACTAAGATCATAACATGAACAGCTATGGAAATGATGGAAAAATTATCACCGGGAAGACCAAATTTATTCTTTACCTTTTCACTTTCAATGCTTCTTTCAGGAAAGCAACACGCCGCACTGTTCTAAGGTTTGCATGCGACATCATGATTTGATAATGCCTGAATCGAGCATCTAAAATCCAGCATCATTGCATGGTTCCATTACACCACTGTGATAATACGAACAAAAATGCATGGTCAAGAGGAGCATCACGCAGAAGAGCAAACAATTAATAAGCTATCGAGTATTGAAGGAAACCCGGCCTTCGCATCTTAAACAGTCCTACAAAGCAAAAGCCAGCAAAGAGGGAGCTGGCAAAAATGAAGTGATGGTTCATATAAAGATGCTTGGGAACTCCAAGCACTACTACCTACTATAAGAAGTCAATATTAGAGACTATGGTTGAATACAAGAGAGCGATTGAGGAACATGGTTCCTTTGGTCATGTTAATCGCACCACCTAATTCCCCTTGCATAAACTACTCTGTTAATCTGAAAGGAATGGTTAAACATGCTCAAAATGCAGTGCTGGTAAGCTCAACTTAAGTACTTAAGACAATGGGATGCTGACTCACAAGCTTATAACATTAAATAGGGAACAACGAAGTTATCATAGAAGATACTGTTTAACTGACATCTGTCTGTTGTCAGGATTGCCAGCCTGAGAAGGTTCAAGGAATGGGCTATGACATGTAGCATCCAGAATCCGGATCCTCTTCTTGACGCATGTATACACAATGGAAGCAAACATATATTTGACTAGTTTGCTTCCTATATTTTATCAGGTAAAATCCTAGATCACTGCATGAAAGTGGCACAAAAAGTTGCACAAGATCTGGACATCCACCCAATTGAAGTCTCAAAGTATTTTTATTCAAACAACACTCCAACCAGGTTCCTTCTTTACTTTAGCTCCTTTCATTGAGCTTCTAATGTTCATGGCTTCTCCCCACTGGCCCATGTCAGCATAGATGTTTGACAAAGAAATAAAAGCTCCAGCATCAGATGGCTCGCACTCAGTGATCTTTTTTGCCGCTAGTTTTCCGAGCTCAATGTCACCATGTAATTTACAAGCAGCAAGCAGTGTCTCCCAAACCAGAGCATTAGGTTTGATTGGCATGTTGCTGATGAACCTTTCAGCCTCTTTAAGTCTCCCTGAGCGACCAAGAAGATCGACCATACAGGCATAGTGGCGGTAGTTAGGCTCAATACCGTAATCCTTAACCATTGAATCAAAATGGAAATAACCTTCTTCAACGAAACCACTGTGGCTACAAACCGAGAGAACCCCAACAAAAGTCACTGGATCAGGTCTCATCTTCTTTCTCTTCATAAGCTCGAAGAACTTCAAGGCCTCCTCACCTATTCCATGTCTGGCATAACTCATGATCATTGTTGTCCAACCTATTAAATTAGGTGCATCAATCTGATCATATGCTTTAACACGTTCGTTGATGCCCCCAAATTTGGAGTACATTGCCACTAGTGAACTACCAACAGCCACATTGGAGTCCAATCCTACTTTCATTGCATAAGACTGCAGCTGTGTTCCTATGTCTAATCTGTTTGTGAGAGTAACAGCCTGAACAACAGATGATATACTGAAGGAGTCAACGGCAAAATTAGCCTTGAGCATCTTGTGAAACATCAACAATGCCTCCTCAATGTACCCATTCTGGGCATACCCTGAAATCATTGACAAACATGCAACATCATCCCACAAGGGTAGTAAGTCAAGTAGCCTTCTTGCCAATTTCAAATATCCGCATCTGGAGCACATCATAACAAGAGCACCGCCAACTGTGATCTCTTCACCAAACCCTAATTGAATAACTTTGGCATGAACTTCCTTGCCTTTGTGTACTAACTTTAGTGAACAGATTGCGGTTAAAATTGCAATAAAGGTCGATTGATCAGGACTATTCCCCTCAAGCAGCATATTTCTGAATAGTCGAACCGCTTCATCTGGAAGATTATTTTTAGCAAAACCAGCAATCATAGATGTCCAGGAGACATTGTCTTTTTCACAAATTTGCCCAAAAATTTCATATGATTCTTCCAAACTATCACATTTAGAATACATTGTAAAAAGTGAACTAGCAACCGAGACATCGAAGACCAATTTTTAATAACACGAGAGTGGACCTGTCTCCCCAAGCTTAATGCATTTACAACACTTAAGAGACTGGAAGTACAGTACTTATCTGGTCTCAACCTTCCCGTAACATGCTCACGAACAATTCTACAGCCCTTTCAGCATCATTAGCCTGTGTGTGCAGAGATATCATAACTGCATGATTATTGGGATTTCTCATCCTTTCCATTTCTTCAAGTATTAATTCGGATGAATCAACAGCTCCAACTTTGCAATACATATTGAATAATGAAGCCCCCACCGCAGGGTCCAGGTCAAATCCACATTTAATGATCAACGCATGGAATTGTGTGGCAGTTTTAGTCAATCCTCGTCTGCCACTAGCACTAAGTAAACTAGTAATAGTAAAGGTGTTTATTTCCTCCCCCAAACTTCTCATTTCTTCGAACAGTAGGACTGCAGAAATATAATCATCCAGCTGCACAAAACCCGAAATCATGGCAGTCCAAGAAACAACACTGCGGAGACACATCCGAGTAATATATCTTCATAGCTCCTTCCATATCTTTGCATTTGGCATATAAATCAGAAAGCGAAGTATTTATGTACACGTCATAATTTCCACACTTGATTATCCACCCTTGGACCATCTTTCCAGTCTCAAGGTCTTCAAGCATCGCACAGGCCGTCAGGACACAAGGGAAAGTGAAACTATTGGGCAGAAAAGTGCCATGACGACACAATTGCCGGAAAAGATCCAAAGCAATCTGATTCTCTCCATTCCTAACTGCCCCTGCAATTATAGCATTCCAACAGACCACATTCTCACACGACACATCACGAAACACCCTTAGAGCATCATCAAACCTATGGTTCTTCGCGAGCAAATCAATCATCCCAGCTCGAACATAACCATTCGCACGGAAACCTTTCCTCAATGCCAGAGAGTAAGACTTGCATACCATTCGGCGGAGCTCGCAACGCAGCACGAGCCGAGATAACACTTCCATAAGTTATCTCGTCGGCATCGAAACCCAACTCATGCATCCTGCAATAGCGTTTCCACGACTCCAAGAATAAAGAATTCCTATTGAAACCCGAAATGAGAATGTTCCAAGAAATGACACTCCGTTGAGAAGCCGTATCAAACAGATTGAGTTCATATCCTGCGGCACCACAAATAATAGTAGCAACCCATCGAAGAATCCGCAATGCCCACTTGGGTTTGTAAAAGACGCGTTTTGAGCAACTGGGCATGCAAGATTTTCGTGTTTGGCGCAGTGCACTGCCTACACTTGATATAATCATCGAAGATGACAAGAAGAGGATCGACCGGAGCGATAGCTGGTTCTGGTTCTCCATCGATAAGCGATGGAGAGTCGATGACGGCCAAGGAATGCTTGAGCTTTACAGCGGATGACGACGAAACTTTCTCGCGGATGTTGCGGAGGAGGAGAGATTTCATTTGGGTTCGGAGAGCAGAGTTCGACGAAAATTGAGGTTTTGAAGATGAGCGGAGAGATAATGTATACGTGGATTTTGTCGAAACAAGGTGACACGGAACGTCAAGATGGCCGAGTTGGTCTAAGGCGCCAGTTTCAGGTACTGGTCCGAAAGGGCATGGGTTCAAATCCCATTCTTGACAATCTCTATTTTCCTTTCTTTTTTTTTCTAAATTGAAACAAACTTTTAATTTTTCTGTGAATTGAGAATTTAATGTTCTGATGACACAAGAAATTGATATATCCATCAGCACGGTTATTCACGTTTGATTCAAGCAATATATGACTAGTATGTTTGGTATTGTGGTTATTTTAGAATCCCATTCTTGATAATACATTTTTTTCCTTAAATAGAACTTTTAATTTTTCTGTGAATTAAGAATTTAATATTCTGATGACACAAGAAATTGATATATTCATCGCACAGTTATTCACGTTTGATTCGAACAATACATTGACTAATTTTTCTACTAAATTTATTTAGTGTAGAAGAAGAAAATATAATACATAAAATTCGTACTATTTCTATTCATTCTACTATAGTTTCTTTAGATTTTTCATTGTAAATTAATCGATAGCTAATTAGCCTAGACATATGATATGATGAGGAAGGAATTCAATTCTTAACGATCTCTCTTTTGCATTTTTTTTCTAAATTGAAACTAACTTTTAATTTTCCTACGAATTGAGAATCTAATGTTCCAATAACACAAGAAATTGGTAAATTCATTGCACAGTTATTTACGTTTGTATCAAAAAATATATGACTAGTTTGTTTGGCATGGTGGTTATTTCAGATTTATTTCCAAGTAAATAAAAGAAGAAAATGAAGTACATAAAATTCGTACTAGTTCTTTTCATTGTAACTTAATTGATAGTTGTTTAGCCTAGACATATGATATGACGAGGAAGGAATCATATTTAAAAATCTCCACAACGAGACCAGAGAAGGTGTGGAGTAGTACCAAAAAAAAAAAAAAGTTATGCTGAAAAGTCACATTTGCACATACTTCCACAAATTTCACATTCGTGCTGAAAATTGAATGACACTTAGAAGTCAAGATAAAAACAACACGAGCTATATACGAAGTAGCAAATTGATAAAATTGAGGACGAAAATGTAATTTCTTTTTTTTATTTTGGGCAAATGACTCCTAAATTTCGATCACATATATAATGTGGCTCCTGAATTTTTAATATATTTAATATGATTCCTAAAATTTGCTCAAAGTTTAATGTGATCCTTAAATAAGGATTATATTGAATAAATTAAAAGTTTATAAACATTTTCATATAATTCAGAGATTATATTAAATATTAATTAACAATTAGGGACCATATTAAATAAATTAAAATTTTAATGACGATATTATTTATTTTAGATGAAGATTGTATGTTGGATCAAAAGTTTATGAATAACTTATAGTGTTAGCCTTTTCATTTTCAAACCATGCTTGCAGTGGAGACGAGGTTTGGTGGTTTCGAGAAACAAGAACGATCCTGGTCAACGAGGAAGCCCGATCTCATCCTCTGAAAATTTCTTTCCTTTTTCTATTCCGTTTTTAAATGGAAAGGTGATCCTCGTACAGCGAAGACAATGTCGGAAATCCGGAGCAGATAATGTTCTTTAATATGTAATCGGTGCCATTTCTTGCAAAGAATGCCTCCTACTTGCTCATCAAGCCGCATTAATGGCCCTGATTCTCGTTTGACAATTGCTTCTGGACCGGCTTTCTCCAACAGCAGGTCAGTGCCAATTTTCCTGCAAAATGTTTGATGAGATTTCTCGACGGCTACACGATCATCACCTGCATTACTGCATCGTCACAAGACGAACGGTTTCTTATATCTATATACTATATTGGGTGTTTCACGGGATCACGAATTTGCAACACCCCTTCACTTCAAACAAAAGCAAAAAGCATAAGCAACGTCTAGGCTGGTTCACATCGTCAAGTAAGGGGACAAAAAACACCTGACCGCATTTGATAATATAAACGCGAGTTCCAAAGAGCTCGATTAGTTTTGAACAAGTTGTACCAAACATCATATTTCGCGGACGCGCAAGTCACTTGCGACGCCTAAGAATTCATGCATAATACAGTTACCATTTCGTTCTCTCGACACCGTTTGCGGCGACCTGCTAAGAAGTTTGGATTTTACTCCTCTGCTCGTCCACGCATCTCACGAAGTCGCTCAAATCTTTATCCGAGCTCCCTCCATTGATTGCATCCCGAGCGGCGCTGCTCATCTCCTTGGCTCGGACCCTTTGGGGTAGATCACTCCTCAGTGACTCGGCCAAAACCCGGGCCAACTCTGCCGCCTCCGGTATCTTCTCCGACTTCTCGCCGACACGGATCCCCACGCCCAGCTCGTCCACCAGCAGCTTGGCGTTCACGAATTGCTCCGCGCCCATCGGCCACGTCAGCATCACCGCCCCGGCGCTGAGCCCCTCCAGCGTCGAGTTCCACCCGCAGTGAGTGAGGAATGTGCCCACGGCCCGGTGCCTCAGTATCGCCACTTGCGGGGCCCAGCCCCTGATGACGAGGCCCCTCCCGGCCACCCGTGCTTCGAAGTCCTCGGGGACCGCCCCGACATCCCCTGCCGCCACGTGCCCTCCCCTGCTCGACTGCCTCGCGCACAGGATGAATCTGACCCTGCTCTGCTCCAGCCCGGCCGCCAGCTCATCCATTTGCCGTTGATTCAGCACGGCGCGGCTCCCGAAGCACACGTAGACGACGGACCCACCCGGGCAGGCGTCCAGCCACGTCAGCACCTCGCTGGCCGACACCGAGCTGGGCCCGCCCCTGTTGACAGGCCCGGCCGAGCCATCGCCCTCGGCCGGCAGGAGCGGGCCCACGGCCCAAACCCGGTCGTGCCCGAGGTCTTTCCTGAGGTGATCCAGGTAGGCACGCTCCAAGCCGTCGAACGAGTTGACCACGATTCCCCAGCTCTCGATGTTGCCGAGCGCGTCCTCCCGGTGGCGCTCCATCTCCGGATCTCCAGCCTCGTAGCTCCTGTATACGTCGGGCAGGTGGGACCAGGGGAAGCGGGGGCTGTCCGGCAGCTTCGCGAACGAGACCGCCGACTCCTCGTCGGGCCGGAGGAGGTCCCGCCACAGGGCGAAGGCGACGGAGAGCCCGAACGCGCCGGACGGCGAGAAGACGACGCGCGGGACGCCGCGGTCGCGGGCGAAGCGGTGGGTCCACCCGAGGAAGAAGTCGGAGACGACGGCGCAAGGCGGGGAGGGGTGGGACTCGAACCACCGGGAGAGGAGGGGGAGGTGGAGGTCGCGGAGGGCGCGGACGGTGGCGACGAGGCGCCTCTGCGGCGGGTGGGGCGTCGCGGGGGACTCCGGGGAAGGCAAGACGAGAGGCTGGAGCGAGGAGGAGGAGGCGAGGAAGGGGTCAAGCAGGTGGAGGTTGTCGGGGGTGACGAGGACGGTGACGGTGACGGCGGCGGCGGGGGCGGGGGAGGTGGAGGAGCTTGTGGGCGAGGTCGAGGAGGGGGATGATGTGGCCGGCGGTGGGGTAAGGGTACATGAGGATGTGGACGGACATGGCTGGAGCTTCGATCAGGTTACGGTCCAAGCTAGCGACGAGGGGAACGTGTCTATCGTCTCGCTCTCTCCGCCGCGCTTCGAGGCGGTGGGCTTTCGATGGCGGCGAGGGCGAGGGCGGAGGGATTTAAAAGGACGAATCCGTCGAAAAGGACGAAGCTTTCTCGAGCGACGTGGTGGCGCAGAGAGAGAGAGAGAGAGAGAGAGAGAGAGGTGGTTTTCGATGACTGGGATTGATTGCTTTCGTCACCGCTGACGAACGTCCGGCGACAGCGACAAACACGCAACATCACAACGGAGGTGGGCCCCTACCTCGGTGGGGTCCGTGGAAATGAGGACTAAGCCCATGGATTACTAATCGAATTATAATTAAATTATGATCTTGTCCTTAGATCAAAATTTATTGCTACTTTGCACTGGGCGATGGGATCGGTTCCAAGAATTAATCTATGAAAGCAGATTTTTTTTTTTTTTTAATTTCAACACGTTGAAAACTGCAATCAAATTAAAACGCTATGTCAAATCTCACATTATATTATCTAGAAGAACACAATTGGCCTATTGCTAAATACGGGATCCTCGTAGTAGGTTGGGCCAATATCCAACTGAGATAGGGCAGCCTTTAGAGAGAAAAGTATGAAAAAAAATCATAAACTTACTACATTGATATCAATTCAGTTCTAAACTTTTCCATTGAACTAATTTAATATTAAACCTTTTTCGATTGGTATCAATTCAGTTACTTAGCCAATTTTGGGTAGCCAATGCTAATGTGAACGTTGGCCAGTGATCGAATGTTGATGTGGTAATTTTTTAATAATTTTTTATTTTTTATTTTCTATTTTTTTTTAGTCAGCCACTTCGACGAAAGTCCAAGGAGGAAGAAGAAAGAAAAGGAAAGGAAAAAAAAAAAGAAAAGGAAAAGAAAAAATAATAAAAAAATTGAAAAAATAAAAAAAAAACTAATTAAAAATTATCACATTAACATTTGCCATGCCAACAGAGGCAGGGCCAAAATTGGCCAAATGGATTGAATTAGTATTAATATAAAAATGTTTAGGACCGAATTAGTCTAATTGAAAGATTCGTAACTAAATTAATACCAGCACAATAGGTTTAAGATTTTTTTGGTACTTTCCCTGCCTTTAGAAGCAACAGGTTGGGAAACCAAGAGAATGAGTATGGGTTTAAATAGGTTGCATTCAATCTGAGACAATAATAAATCAATGATATGTAAGAGTCAAACGGGTCAACCTGCGTGACACTTAATCCAATTCACTCCTTTGCCACCTCTAGTACTTGTTTAAGTTAGGAAAATGGATGAACCGAGAAAGATGATCAATCCAATTGAGCCACTAGCGAGTAAAGTTCGCATTCAACAAATTTTGATGGTGTGGAATCACTTCATAATAGCATGAGCTTATACAAATGATTGGGAAAAGAACACCACCGATGCTATAATTTTCAAAAGACGCTCACTTGATATCATAACTTTTCAATCGATCACTTAAGTACTATAACTTTTAATTGATCACCTGTATACCAGAAAATTTCAATGTGGCGTTAAAATTTAAAAACTTGTAGTAAACATTTCTAAAAAAATTATAGTGCTCAAGTAATGGATTGAAAAGTAATAGCAATAAAGCGAGTGTTGTATAAAGGAATAGAATCGTTGGCAATGATTGGACCATCAAGTTAGCGATTTTTGACAAAAAATGACTGGAAGGATTGGATTGGAATTTCATGCAAAGGTTTAGGACTAAAGTGACAAAAGTTTAGGATTAAACTAGTATCACACATTAGGTTTAGGATTGATTGAGTAATTTTCCCTCTCCAGATATGGAGAATCTCCTAATTATATTTCTAACAGCTTAGAATGATAGAAATTCAGCCAATGAGACAATGAAGTAGGCCTTCAATTGTATAATTTAGTTTCAAATTAATTGTAAGTCATCCCATTGACTCACCCAAATGTAACTCCAATTTCAGCTACCGTTTTAAAACTCGAAAAGAGATGTGTAGAATCAGGGCCATCACTCACTAGCTCATATACATATTATAGACCGAATCACATTCTCAATGATGACGGATATCTCAACCCTACCTTCTCATCACTATTGCACTTTCTGTATAAATCACCGCTGTGCCATCATGGTGAAAATCACGCCTAATTTAGCTCTTTTAATGATTGTATTGCTCGTAGCGTTATATCAGTCTCTATCGGTGTTCTTGTGAATCAAGTACTTATGCACATGTTCGCTACGTGTAATGACACAACTGTATTTTTTTTTTTTTTGGGTTCTATAGGGAGATCTTGCACAGATGGAATTCAAAGCATGGCTCCTAAGGAAACTCTCTCGAGCCATATTCTTTTGCTCCGAGTTTAGAGACTGCGTGGTGCATTGCCTGCGATTTGGGTGCGTTACCAAAGGTTGTGTTCATGGGATGTGCAAGTGCCAATGCACTTGATAGATTATCAGGTGACATCATGCAACGACCAATTATTGTTGACCCAGAACAAAGAGGCCAATTTATTCGTCTTTTTTACATTTGGCCGACACCATCACATGGTTCCCTGGTCCTTCAAGTAATTGTGGTGAAGATGTATGCAACAATCGATTTATTTGCTATGATTAATATCATTAAAAATCTTAAATTATGTTTATTGAGACATAAATACTCTTAAATGTTTTTTTTTTGTATCATAAAAAACTCTAAACTTTATCATTATGACACGCCTAACTTTTTTTGTGTCATAAAAAGCCATGAACTTATAAAAGTATGATAAATGCATCATAAACTGTAATAGATAATATAAATTGCGTTTTTTTTGTGACAAAAAAAATTGAGGGTATTTGTGTGATAGTTTTGAGGAGTTTTGGTGACACAAAAAATGTTGGATATGTTGGATATTTGTGTCACGGTGCGTATAGTTAAAGATTTTTGGTAATATATGCCCTATTTAGTAAGTTGGTTGAGATTGGGTGATACTTATTAGTAAAAGAGAAAACTAGTGTGTCAACTGGACTATATGTTTGACCGAAAAAAAAAAAAAAACTGGACTATATGAATAATCTTTTCTTTACATATGCTAGAGACCCTACTAGTGGCAAACAATTAGACGTGAATATATCGTTATAGGGATGTGGTAAAATTCTAATTGGACTTTTTTGAAAGGCAACTCGTCCGATATATCCAATGAGTGAATCTTATAGAGAGTACTTTGTAGAACATCTTTCAGTAAATGCTTTCCACCTTACCTGAAGAAAGATTTGGACTCTTTGTTGTTCTTTTATTTGAGCTTCCTGCAGTTGTTTTCAACGCATAGGTCCCCTTAGCAAGCATTTACTTTGTTTGATGACACGGCGAAGGGAAAATCAAATCAAGAAAAAGCAAATTGACGTTGAATCGATGCCGTTGAAAGCGAAACTACCCATCCACCCTCGCCTTGGTCGGTACCAGTTGAAATCTTTTTACAAAATAAAAAGAATAAAATTATATAAATAGTCCATGAATTTTTATCTTAACGTATAATGTAGTCTATATATTTTTAATTTGTTCAACGTGATTTATGAACTTTAACTCAATATATAATGAAATTCTTGAATTTTTAATTTGTTCAATATGATTTCTGAACTTTTAATAACCCTTCATTTTAGTCTATAAATTATTATAGAGAGGAAGCTCGTGAGGCTTTGCGAGATCACCCGGTTATTGGTGTGAACGGAGGTGTCGGAAGAGGGAGATGAAGAAGTGCCGGCAATGCGCTTCAACAAAAGCGAGAACAAGAAAAAGGAAAGCGGAAGAAAAAGAAGAAACGAATTCGAAAAGTGACCCCACACGAGCCCTGCACCTGACCATGCAGGGTCCGGCATTTAAAGGAGAAAATGAAGAGTAATATGGTTAATACTATATACAAGAAAGCGTTTAAACCAAATGAGGAGTGAAAAAAATGCCATCCTTAATATTTTCTTTATAGTGTTTTCTTGCTAATTTTACAAGATCACGAGTTTGCAAAGATCTAAGTGAGAAAGGTGAGTTCGCAAGAAC
The DNA here is from genome assembly GCA_016097605.1 of Eucalyptus guilfoylei. Lineage (NCBI taxonomy): Eukaryota > Viridiplantae > Streptophyta > Magnoliopsida > Myrtales > Myrtaceae > Eucalyptus > Eucalyptus guilfoylei. The sequence continues at coordinate 5,260,742 of CM027861.1, forward strand.
TTGATTTGTCTTGAACAATTCGTACAAAACATCTTAATTCGTGGGAGTCCGAGTCACTCGCGGTTCCTAAAAATTCACACATTATATAAATCATCTCATTTTGTGGGAGTCTGAGTCATTGGCGGTTTCTAAGTATTCACGCATTATATAGACCATTATTTTGTTTCTCTCAAAGCCATACGTGATGAGCTGCTAAATAGTATAGATTTTCAGGTTCATATTATTTAGATGCACGAGAGTTATCCTCTTCCTATTTAGGTCTTTACTCATGTTGCTCATGGGCTCGAACACCTCGATCATTATGTTTCGATTTTCAGGATTCATCACAAGAATCAAAGAATTGCCATAGAGCATTAAATTTCAAAAAAGATTGTGCTATCATACGGGTGATTTTGCCAGACATGTCAAGGATTTGTGAGTGACGATGGTAAGGTAGAGAGGAAGTTCATGAGACTCTGCAAGATTGCCCAATTGTCGATGTGCATGAAGGTGTCTGGGGAGGAAGATGAAGGACTGACAGTACGATTCAACACAGGCGAGAACAAGAAGAAGGAAAGCGAAAAAAAAAAAAAAAAGAAACAAATTTGAAAAAGGACCCCAGACGAGCCCCACACTAAATCATGCAGGGTTCAACATTTAAAAGGAAAAAATGAAGACTTATATGGTTAGTAAGCCGCAAAAAGGAAGTGTTTAAACCAAACGAGGTGGGAAAATAACGCATATATATTGGGTGTTTCACGAGATCACGAATTTGCAATTAGTCTTGAACAAGTTGTACCAAACATCATATTTCACGGACGCCCAAGTCACTTGCGTCTCCTAAGAATTCATGCAATATAGTTACCGTTTTGTTCTCTCAACACCGTTCGCGGCTTCCTGCTAAAAAGGGCCTGTTAAAAAGTTTGGATTTTGTTCCTCCTTCGCTCGTCCACGCATCTCACGAAGTCGCTCAAATCTTTATCCGAGCTCCCTCCATTGATTGCATCCCGAGCGGCGCCGCTTATCTCCTTGGCTCGGACCCTTTGGGGCAGATCGCCCCTCAATGACTCGGCCAAAACCCGGGCCAACTCTGCCGCCTCCGGTATCTTCTCCAACCCCTCACCGACTCGGATCCCCACGCCCAGCTCGTCCACCAGCAGCTTGGCATTCACGAATTGCTCTGCGCCCATCGGCCACGTCAGCATCACCGCCCCGGCACTGAGCCCCTCCAACGTGGAGTTCCACCCGCAGTGAGTCAGGAACGCACCCACGGCCCGGTGCCTCAGTATCGCCACCTGCGGGGCCCAGCCCCTAATCACGAGCCCCCTCCCGGCCACCCGTGCTTCGAAGTCCTCGGGGACTGCCCCTGCACACAGGATGAATTTGACCTCGCTCCGCTCCAGCCCGGCCGCCAGCTCATCCATTTGCGGTTGCGCCAGTGCGGCGTCGCTCCCGAAGCACACGTAGACGACGGACCCGCCCGGGCAGGCGTCCAGCCACGTCAGCACCTCGCTGGCCGACACCGAGCTGGGCCCGCCCCTGTTGATGGGCCCGGCCGAGGCATCGCCCTCGGCCGGCAGGAGCGGGCCCACGGCCCAAACCCGGTCGTGCCCGAGGTCTTTCCTGAGGTGATCCAGGTAGGCACGCTCCAACCCGTCGAACGAGTTGACCACGATTCCCCAGCTCTCGATGTTGCCGCTCGCATCCTCCCGGTAGCGCTCCATTTCCGGATCTCCAGCCTCGTAGCTCCTGTATACCTGGGGCAGGTGCGACCAGGGGAAGCGAGGGCAGTCCGGCAGCTTCGCGAACGAGACCGTCGACTCCTCGTCGGGCCGGAGGAGGTCCCGCCACAAGGCGAAGGCGACGGAGAGCCCGAAGGCGCCGGACGGCGAGAAGACGACGCGCGGGACGCCGCGGTCGCGGGCGAAGCGGTGGGTCCACCCGAGGAAGAAGTCGGAGACGACGGCGCAGGGCGGGGAGGGGTGGGACTCGAACCACCGGGAGAGGAGCGGGAGGTGGAGGTCGCGGAGGGCGCGGACTTTGGCGACGAAGCGCACACGCGGCGGGTGTGGCGTGGCGGGGGGCTCTGGGGAAGGCAAGACGAGAGGCTGGAGCGAGGAGGAAGAGGCGAGGAAGGGGTCCAGCAGGTGGAGGTTGTCGGGGGTGACGACGACGGTGACGGTGACGGAGGCGGCGGCGGGGGCGGCGGGGCGGGGGAGGTGGAGGAGCTTGTGGGAGAGGTCGAGGAGGGGGATGATGTGGCCGGCGGTGGGGTAAGGGTACATGAGGATGTGGACGGACATGGCTGGAGCTTCGTTCTATCGTCTCGCTCTCCTCTGCGCTTCGAGGGCTGGTTTTCGTTGTCTGGGAGTGATTGCTTTAGTCAACGCCACAAGGGAGATGGGCCGTAAGTGGGGTCCTGGGAATTGAGCAAAGCCAATAAATTTATAAATTAATTATAATTAATCAAATTATGATCTTGTCCTTAGATGAAAAATTATTGCTACTTTACAATGGGCGATGGGATCGGTTCCAAGAAATTAATCTATAAAAGCACACTTTTTATTTATTTTATTTCTCCACTTCAAACATGACATTGAAAACTGCAACTAAATTAAAACACTAATTCAAATCTCGTTTCATATTATCTAGAGAAACATGACTTATCTATTGCTCTCGACTTTTATGCTTACTTGCGGTAGAGGCATATTTTATTTCTATGCTCACATGTGCAAGAAGACGAGAAAAATCTTAGAAAGGGGGAGAGAGAGAAGTGATACTTTTATATATTACCTTTCATAGTGCAAGAAGAGACCGCGCTCACTAGACAAAAGGGGCTCGCTGGGGGATCAATAGCGAGCCCAATGCTAGTGCCGACAAAAGTGTGGAGCATGGCGTAGTTGGCATGATAGTGACTTGAGGAGTAGGGAGGCATAAAGAGAATAGTTAAGTTATTATAAGATTAACGATGAAGAATAGACTTTTCGACTTTATACTATATCAAAAAGTGTCTTTACAATCTTCACCCAAAAAAAAAAAAAAAATGTCTTTACAATTAGTGAGATAATTTTACATGGAGTATAAAAAACGTTATAGGAATATCTAATAATGCACTTTTCTTTGATACAAAAAAAAAACATGTGAAATGTTTAATAATGTTAATTATACTAAATAAAAAAGGAAATGGGCCATCATTATAAACTGCAATTGAAAGATTGAAAGCAATGTTGTCTTTTTAGTATAAATAGGGGTGGAAATAGCACCGCCCAAAAAAAAAAAACTGAATATAAAAATTTCTGCCATGGGTTGAACATTATGTATAATAAAATAACTGCCTATTTAACCTATTTATTGACTATTTTTTTCCTTAAAAATGGATTACTATATTAACATCTAAAAAAGTCCGTATGATAAAAAAAATGCAAATGTCTTTTAAAAAAGAACGGACTCAATCATCATGATAATAATATTATTATTGATATAAAATCTGACTTTTATGTTAAAGTAATTGCATGATGGGTAAATTTATAGAATGATTAGTTGGTACGATCATATCATATATATGTATAATGTTAAGAAATTTTTTACATTTTATTGTTCATAACTTTGCTCATACTATATCTGGCCTAATTGATGATTACTCTGTAATATTACGTATGATAAAAAGGTTTATTATTGAATATAACGTTATTAAGAAATATTATTGCACATCCGATTTAAGTATTTTTTGTCTAGACCAGGTGTAATTTCTCCAGTTAAAATTCTAATTTTCGGTACTTGTGGAAGAAGGGAGACTTGAACATTAAATTATGATATATTAGCGTAGTGGTTCCAGTTAGGTCAATGGATGAGTATATGTTTTGATGAAATTGTCTTGGATGCTAGTTAATTAAAATTTTAATGATATATACGAGTTAAACGGATCAATCTATTTAATCACCCGACACGATTCTCTCATTTGCCACTTTCTAGTACTGGTGAATCAGGAAGGACAAAAAACCAATTAAGCCACCAGAGGGTGAACTTTGGCATTCAAAAGCTTTTGATGGCTTGAAATCACTTCATAAATAGCATATAAGCAGATATAAAAATTATTCACGAATTAAACATTAGCATTGTCCTCTGGTTTCTACACTTGCTGAAATCACTTTGACCTCCATTCAATGTCAAAATCAACTTAAGAATACATACACATAAAAGCTTTATATTTGTAAGCGATAGAGAAAATTTTGTAATTTCTTTATATATTCACGAAGAGTACTTATTTATCGACTTCATAAGATGACCTTCTAGTGCAACTATATATTATGATGTTGATTATAATTGATCGGGTGAAAACAGGTACTTGAGAGGTACTTTTCTAATAGATTATAATTATAAATATCAAGAAATTCATGTATTCAATGGTAGAATTTAATTTCAAAGTAATCATAGGTCATTGTATGGACTTACGCAAAATTCAAATTCAATTTAAGCTACCAATTTAATACTCAAATAAATGCGTCAATATAGGACCATTACTCTCTTGCCCATGTGCATATTATACATCAAATTACATTCTACAATATCTCAACCTTCCTTCTATATGAATCAATGACGTTGCATTGACTTATTCAAAATCTAAATTCACTTTAAGCTACGTAATATTTGGATACATATGTGTAGAAATAGGACCATTACTCTCTTGCCATATACATATTATACGTCAGATCAGAGATCACATTCCCTTTTGTTTTTTGTTTTTTTTTTCTTGTATAAATAGGTAAACTAGATCACATTCCTTATTGCTACAAAATATCTCGAACCTCCTCCGTCACCAAACTTCTACATAAGTCCCCTCATCGTTGAGACTCTTCCTCCTCACTTAGTACTGCCATAACGGGGAGAACCGTGCGTGCTCTGGCTCTCTTGACGATCCTATTGCTTGTGACTTCATATCAGTGTCAGTCTCTCTCTCTCTCTCTCTCTCGGCGCCCTCGCGAACTACATGTTTATGTACATGTTAGGATCGAGTTTGTCCTAAAACTGCTTCATTTGAACTTTGGAGGTATTCCCAGGGGTAAGAGAAGAAAAACTTCCTCTTTAATTGGGGGAGGGGAGGATAGGGCGTGCGGGCATCAGCACCTTAAAATAAGGAATGCACCGAGGCTGGGCGATGGGTTACCGGACTACCGTTGAAAGTCATTGTCGGAAGGTTGCTTCCTGTTGGTTATATACGTGCTTCATACAGTGTCTAGAACCAGTATGTCTAACTAGTATCCTTGGTTCTAGACACTATGCGAATCACATATTTGTGTACATGTTTGCGATGTGTGATGATACAATTCTTTCAACTTTTTTTGGGATTTTGCAGGGACATCAAGCGTGGATGAAACTGGAAGCAGCCTGCCTTCTGAGGAAACTCCCGCGAATGATGCCCGTTGCGCCGAGTCCGAAGACTGCGCGGTGCACTGCCTGCGATTTGGGTGCATCAATGAAGGTTGTGTTGATGGGCTGTGCAAGTGTCGATGCACTTGATTTATTATTATTTGATGAAACAAAAATAAAATACCCATTTTTCGTTTTTGCGATCATATGTCGTTTTCTGATTTTTTTTTTCTCTCTCTTCTATTAATTAATTAATTTATATATAAATATATGTTGTGTAAGAGAGAATGCATCGCACATGCGAGCCATGGGGTTGCAAACTCTCAAGCCCCCAAATCTAATAGTAATCAAATCCCCAATCCACGTTCCCATCCACCTTGTGCTTCCACCTTTTTTGCTCCTTTCCCTTTATTAATTTTTATAAACCTCCTTTTTAAATTATTGCCAAATTATTAAAAAATATCTTGATTAATAAATTTCCCTTTGCACTGCTTTAACATGTCGATATTATTTCTTTTTTGTGGGGGATGGCTTCGGCAATCATGGTGAGCATTCACACTTTGTGGTGTTTAGACAGAACGGAACAGCTCGATTTGATTCGATACTTTGATGCTTCGTGGGTTTATTTTGTTTTTGTTTTTAGGGACAATAACACGAATAATTCATGAACTTTGATCCAATTTGCAATATCAACTATAGATTTTTAATTTGTGCAATGTGATCCATGAACGCAAGTTTAATGTAAACTTTCAATATTTTTAATTTAGTCTCTGAACTATTGGTAAATATTCGATATAGTCCTTTTGTTTGCATTATTTTTACATAGTTTCAAGATTAAATTAAATATTTGTTAATAATTTATGGATCACATTAAAAAAATTAAAAGTTCAAAGACGACATTGCGCATTAAACCAAAGTTCATGAATTATATGGATAACTTTTCTTTGTTTTTACTTTGGCAGTCCTATGCATGCATGATCTATCCTAAGCGGTGAATATTCTCTTTATTTTTCACTTGTATTAATGGATTCAATCTCTTGTTAAATTCATTTTGCTTTTATGTGGTTAATTATATTGAATCTCGCGACACAAGGTGAATAATATTATTAGAATACTTGATAATTAAATAGCATATTTATCTAATAATTTAAATTTTTTGAACAGTTAACATTGGTCCCACGAAATCTTTCGATCAAAGCAACACTTTCGTAAAATCTTTTATAGTACTGAAGTAGGAAACCCTGAGTTTGGAGGTTTTCATATCCCTTATTTGCCTCTGTAATTGTATTTCTCCACATTCATTAATAGGTTGAAGCCTAGTTGGTGCTCCAAGGAGAATGTTAGGATATATAGATATTAAACAACGTCTCCATTTAACCGATTTGATTTTTAAAATAGTCGGTAGCAATATGTTTTTAAATATTTTCTTGGAGTACAATGGAGATGAAATTCCAAACCCACAAAGTAGATTGGTGACTGAAATTAAAATTTTAAAATAGTCGGTAGCAATATGTTTTTAAATATTTTCTTTGAGTACAATGGAGATGAAATTCCAAACCCACAAAGTAGATTGCTGACCGAATGAGTTAGGTAAAATATAAGTTGGAGTCTCGTTGAAATTTTCTTCATGTTCAAGTCTCTACTCACGTTTTCCATGGGCTTAAGCACCTTGATCACTCTGCTTCAATTCTAAAAAATTATCATAGGAATCAAAGGATTGCCATAAAGAATTAATTTCGAGAAAGATCGTGTCGACATAAGGGTGGTTATGCCAGACATGCCAATGATTTTTAAGGGGTGATGGTAAGGTGGAAAGGAAGCTCATGAGCACTGTGAGATTGTCGGTTGTTGGTGTGCATGGAGGTGTTAGAGGAACAAGATGAAAAAGTGCCCACAATACGCTTTAACACAAGCGACAACAAAAAGGAAAGATGAAGAAAAAGAAGAAACAAGTTCAAAAAAGGATCCCACACTCAACTATGCGGGTACAACATTTAGAGGAGGAAAAAACGAAGAGTAATATAGTTAAGACATTGTAAAAGGAAGTGTTTAAACCAGAAAAGGAATGAAAAAGCGTTGTTCTTGATTTTTTCTTTTTAAAGATTTTCTTGCTATTTTAACAGGGTCACAAGTTTGCAAAAATCTAAAATAAATGCGAGGTTGCAAGAACTCAATTAGTCTTTAACAATTTGCACATAACATCTCATTTTGTGGGAGTCCAAGTCACTCGCGGTTTCTAAATATTCACGCATTGTATATATCATTGTTTCGTTTCTCTCAAAGCCATTCATGGTGAGCTGCTAAATAGTATGGATTTCCAAGTTCATATTATTTAGATGCACTAGAGTTATCCTCTTTATGTTCAGGTCTTTACTTATGTTGCTTGTGGGCTCGAGCATCTCAATCATTATGTTTTGATTTTTAGGATTCATCGTAAGAATCAAAGGATCGCCATAGAGCATTAAATTTCAAGGAAGATCGTGCTAGCATAGGAGTGGTTATGCTAGACATGCCAGTAATTTGTGACTGGCGATGGTAAGGTAAAGAGGAAGCTCATGAGGCTTTGTGAGATTGTCCGACTATCGGTGTGCATGGAGGTGTGTCTGGGGAGGAAGATGAAGAAGGACTAATAGTACGCTTCAACACAAGCGAGAACAAGAAGAAGGAAAGCGAAAGGAAAAAAGAAAAGAAACAAATTTGAAAAAGGACCCCACACGAGCACCCTGCTTAATCATGCAGGGTTCAACATTTAAAAGGAGAAAATGAAGAGCTATATGGTTAATAAGCCGTAAAAGGAAGTGTTTAAACCAGATGAGGAAGGAAAAAAGTGCTACCCTATATATATATATATATATATAAACGTGAGTTTGCAAGAGCTCGATTTGTCTTGAATAATTTGTACCAAACATGATATCTCACGGACGCCCAAGTCACTTGCGGCTCCGAAGAATTTATGCATAATACAGTCTTCGTTTCGTTTCTCTTGATACAGTTCGAGACTAGCTGCTAAAAGGTTTGGATTTTGCTCCTCCTCTGCTCGTCCACGCACCTCACGAAGTCGCTCAAATCTTTATCCGAGCTCCCTCCATCGATTGCATCCCGAGCGGCGCCGCTTATCTCCTTGGCTCGGACCCTTTGGGGCAGATCGCCCCTCAGTGACTCGGCCAAAACCCGGGCCAACTCCTCCGCCTCTGGTATCTTCTCCGACCCCTCGCCGACCCGGATCCCCACGCCCAGCTCGTCCACCAGCAGCTTGGCATTCACGAATTGCTCCGCGCCCATCGGCCACGTCAGCATCACCGCCCCGGCACTGAGCCCCTCCAACGTGGAGTTCCACCCGCAGTGAGTGAGGAATGTGCCCACGGCCCGGTGCCTCAATATCGGCACCTGTGGGGCCCAGCCCCTGATCACGAGGCCCCTCCCGGCGACTCGTGCTTCGAAGTCCTCGGGGACCGCCCCGATATCGCCCACTGCCACGTGCCCTCCCCTGCTCGACTGCCTAGCGCACAGGATGAATTTGACCCCGCTCCGCTCCAGCCCGGCCGCCAGCTCATCCATTTGCCGTTGATTCAGCACGGCGCGGCTCCCGAAGCACACGTAGACGACGGACCCGCCCGGACAGGCGTCCAGCCACGTCAGCACCTCGCTGGCTGACACCGAGCTGGGCCCACCCCTGTTGACGGGCCCGGCGGAGCCTTCGCCCTCCGCCGGCAGGAGCGGGCCCACGGCCCAAACCCGGTCGTGCCCGAGATCTTTCCTGAGGTGATCCAGGTAGGCACGCTCCAACCCGTCGAACGAGTTGACCACGATCCCCCAGCTCTCGATGTTGCCGATCGCGTCCTCCCGGTAGCGCTCCATCTCCGGATCGCCTGCCTCGTAGATCCTGTATACCTGGGGCAGGTGCGACCAGGGGAAGCCGGGGCGGTTCGGCAACCTCGCGAACGAGACCGTCGACCCCTCTTCGGGCCGGGGGAGTTCCCGCCACGTGGCGAAGGTGACGGAGAGCGCGAAGGCGCCGGAAGGCGAGAAGACGACGCGCGGGACGCCGCGGTCGCGGGCGAAGCGGTGGGTCCACCCGAGGAAGAAGTCGGAGACGACGGCGCAGGGCGGGGAGGGGTGGGACTCGAACCACCGGGAGAGGAGGGGGAGGTGGAGGTCGCGGAGGGCGCGGACGGTGGCGACGAGGCGCCTCTGCGGCGAGTGGGGCGTCGCGGGGGGCTCCGGGGAAGGCAAGACGAGAGGCTGGAGCGAGGAGGAGGAGGCGAGGAAGGGGTCGAGCAGGTGGAGGTTCTCGGGGGTGACGACGACGGTGACGGTGACGGCGGCGGAGGGGCGGGGGAGGTGGAGGAGCTTGTGGGCGAGGTCGAGGAGGGGGATGATGTGGCCGGCGGTGGGGTAAGGGTACATGAGGATGTGGACGGACATGGCTGGAGCTTCGATCGTTCGCGGTGGTCCAAGCTAGCAACGAGGGGAAAGTGTCTATCGTCTCGCTCTCTCCGCCGCGCTTCGAGGCGGCGGGCTTTCGATGGCGGCGACGGCGAGGGCGGAGGGATTTAAAAGGACGAATCCGTCGAAAAGGACGAAGCTTTCTCGAGCGGTGGTTTTCCTTGACTGGGAGTGATTGCTTTCGTCACCGCTGACGAACGTCCGGCGACAGCGACAAACACGCAACAGCAACAACGGAGGTGGGCCCCTACCTCGGTGGGGTCCCGGGAATTGAGGACTAAGCCCATGAATTAATAATCGAATTATAATTAAATTATGATCTTGTCCTTAGATCAAAATCCGTTGCTCCTTTGCAACGGGCAATGGGATCGGTTCCAAGAAATTAATTTATGAAAGCACATATTTTTTTATTTCAATGCTCGGACATGATATTGAAAGCTGAAATTAAATTAAAATGCTAAGTCAATTCTCGCTTCATATTATTTAGAAGAACATGACTTGTCTATTGCTTTCGACTTTTATATCTACATGTGGTGGAGACACATTATATTTCTACGCTCACATGTGCAAGTAGATGCGAGAAAAATCTTAGAAAGGGAAGAGAGAGAAGTGATACTTTTTTATATTATCTTCCGTAGTGCAAGAAGAGACCACGTTCATCGAACGATAGGAGCTCGTTGGGAAGGTCAATAAGGAGCCTGATGCTAGTGCCAACAAAAGTGTGGAGCATGGTTCAGTTGGCATCATAGATATTCAACTTATCAACGCTTTGCGACTTCAGGAGCAGGGAGGCGTAGAGAGAAGAGAATAGCTTGGAAGAGAGAAAATAAAGAGGCGATTTGCAAGAGGTGAGGATTTTAACATCAAAGGCCTGAAAAGAAAGAAGACAAAGGAAAGTGGGATCCACATGAGAAAAAAACAAAATAAAAAGAATTGACAAAAAAATGGCGACAACTTTTATAGAGTTGTAATAGAAATGGTAAGCCATATAAAAAGTATTATGGCCAAAACACTACAAACGGAGTGTTTAAACCAAAGAAGGAGTGGAAATAATGCAGTCATTTCTCTAATTAGGTTGCAATTGCTACATGAATTTTCTCCCTTGTTTCCCCAACATCAGTTGCTAGTTGTTCATCCTTCGACTATTATGCTTTGCATGGGCAACCTCGCCCAACATCGGCACGATGTTGCAAGCTTAAGTCACAGCTATCCTCCACCCACACGACTTTCGAATTGAGTTTCGAATCGAGTTAATTCATAAATTTATTTCTTTAAAGAAGCCATTTGCCATCTTATTTGCTCGTTATGGGTACTTCATGTCATGTAAGAAAGCATTTAGGTGGCTGTAAATAATTCTATAAAAATTTTACACTTCAATAGTTAAAAGGAAAAGCTAGAAACTTGCCTCTTTTATAGAATTTTTTATTTGATAAACAAAAGGGTGGCGCTCTTTCTACTCCTCATATGACTAAATTCACCCATTTTTACAAAAAAATAAAATTACCCTCTATCATTCAATTACAATTTAAAATTGGTTGTCCTAAATTTATTTACTTTGCCTTTTATAGCATTTCTATATCCATGTAAATTTAATTAAACCTAAATATTGCGTAAAGTAAGAACTTTGTTTTGAAAATGCTAGTGAAATATCATTATTTTGGATTGACAAAAATCAATATCATATATGAACTATTTATGAAGAGATATTAAGATACCTAACTGTGCATAGATATTTCTCTAAGTCTTACATGCTCTCTATAAAAGTAGTTTGCCAATATAATAAGGAAAAAAGGTAAATTCTTTGATATAGTAAATAAAGAGACTTGATAAATAATTTAGACTAATAAGATTAATAAAAAGTTCACTAAAAAAGTGAGTTTTTGAGATAAGAGGGTCCAATAATAGATAAGTTATTATAAGATCAATGATGAAGAAAAGACTTTTCGGTTTTATACTATATCAAAAAGTGTCTTTACAATTAGTGAGATAATTTTACATGGAGTATATAAAATGTTATAAGAATATCTGATAATGCACTTTTCTTTAATACACTAAAAAAAAAACATGTGAAATGTTTAATTATGGTAATTATCCTAAATAAAAAGGAAATCGGCCATCATTATAAATTGCAATTGAAAGATTGAGAACAATGTTGTCTTTTTAGTGTAAATGGGGGTGGAAATAGTTATTTAGGGGTGGTAGCACTGCCCAAACAAAATTGAATATAAAAATTTCTGCCATGGGTTGAACATTATGTATAATAATACTTTGCCTAATTAACCTAATTATTGACTTTTTTTCCTTAAAAATGGATTACTATATAAACATCTAAAAAAATCTGTATGATAAAAAAAATGCATATGTCTTTTAAAAAGAACGGACTTAATCATCATGATAATAGTATTGTTACTGATATAAAATCTAACTTTTATGTTAAAGTAATGGCATGATGGGTAAATTTATAGAATGATTACTTGGCATGATCATATCACATATATGTATCATGTTAAGAAAAAAATCATATTTTATTGTTCATAACTTTGCTCATATTATATTCGACCTGATTGATTATTACTCTGTAATATCACGTATGATAAAAAGGTTTATTATTGAATATAACGTTATTGAGAATTATTATTGCACATCCGATTTAAGTATTTTCTGTCTAGATCGGGTGCAATTTCTCCGGTTAAAATTCTAATTTTCGGAACTTGTGGAAGAGGGGAGACTTGAACATTAAATTATAATATTTTAGCGTAGTGGTTCTAGTCAGGTCAATGGATGAGTACAGATTTTGATGAAATTATGTTCAATGCTACTTAATTAAAATTTTAATGGTATATACAAGTTAAACGGATCAATCTATTTTATCACCCGATATGATTATGTCATTTGCCACTTTTTAGTACCGGTGAATCGGGAAGGACAAATAACCCAATTAAGCCACCAGAGGGTGAACTTTGGCATTCAAAAGCTTTCGATGGCCCGAAATCACTTCATATATAACATATAAGTAGATATAAAAATTATTCATGAATTAAACATTAGCATTGTCCTCTGGTTTCTACACTTGCTGAAATCACTTTGACCTCCATTCAATGTCAAAATCAACTTAAGAGCACATACACATAAAAGCTTTATATTTGTAAGCGATAGAGAAAATTGTGTGATTTCTTTATTTATCCAAGAAGAGTATTTATTTATCAACTTCATAAGATGACGTTCTAGTGCAACTATATATTATGATATTGATTATAATTGATCAGGGATATGCACAGTGAAAATAGGCACCTAAGAGATACAATTCTAATAGATTATAATTATAGATATCAAGAAATTCATGTATTCAATGGTAGAATTTAATTTCAAAGTAATCATAAGTCATCGTATTGACTTACACAAAATCTAAATTCAATTTAAGCTAACATTTTAATACTCAAATAAATGCGTTGATATAAGACCATTACTCTCTTGTACATATCATACATCGGATTACATTCATTAATGCTACAATATCTCAACCTTCCTTCTATATGAATTAATGATGTTGCATTGACTTATTCAAAATCTTATTCCAATTTAAGCTACCGTTAAAGTATGTGTAGAAATAGGACCATTACTCTCTTGCCATATACATATTATACATCAGATCACATTCCCTTTTGTTTTTTTTTTCTTATATAAATAGGTAAACCAGATCACATCCCTCATTGCTACAAAATATCTCAAACCCCCTTCGTCACCGTCGCCAAACTTCTACGTAAGTCCCCTCATCATTGATACTCTTCCTCCTCACTTAGTACTGCCATCATGGGGAGAATTGTGCGCGCTTGGGCTCTCCTGACGATCCTATTGCTCGTGGCTTCATATCAGTGTTAGTCTCTCTCTCTCTCTCTCTCTCTCTCTCTCTCTCTCTCTCTCTCTCTCTCTCTCTCTCTCTCTCTTTGTGCACCCTAGCAAATCACACATTTATGTACATATTAGGACTTGAGTATGTCCTAAAACTGCTTCATTTGAACTATGGGATGTAAAATTCGAGGGTATTCCCAAGGGCAAGGGAAGAAAAACTTTCTCTTCAATTGGGGAGCACAAGGTGTGCGAGCATCGGCATCTTAAAATAAGGAATGCATCTAGGCTAGACGATGGGCTGGGCGATGGATTACCAGACTACCGCTGAAAGCCTTTGTCGGAAGCTTGCTTCTTGTTGGTTATACACATGCTTCGCATAGTGTCTAGAACTGGCATGTCTAACCAGTATCCCTAGTTCTAGGCACTATGCAAATCACATATTTATGTACATGTTTGCGACGTATGATGATACAATTTTTTTTTTGTGGGATTTTGTAGGGACATCAAGCGCGGATGAAACTGGAAGCAGCCTGCCTTCTAAGGAAACTCTTGCAGATGATGCCCGTTGCGTTGAAAAACAAGACTGCGGGGTGCACTGCCTGCGATTTGGGTGCATCAATGAAGGTTGTGTTAATGGGTTGTGCAAGTGTCGATGCACTTGATTTATTATTATTTGATGAAACAAAAATAAAATAAGGAAGATAAGTCTCCGTTCCTTTGCCTCCTTGATTGGTTATTTGGCGTTAAATATTCGTTTTGCAAGGACAGAAAAAAAAAAAAAGGATGAAGAAGAAAAAAAGAAACTAGATATCTGAGATTTCCCAGTTCCCTCCTTAAAGAAAGCATTTCCCATCTTTTTAACTCGGTATGCTCAATTAAAAGAAAGGCTAGAGCGGTCGTTTCGTTGACTGGGAGTGATTCCTTTCGTCACCGCTGACGAACGTCCAGCGACAGCGACAAACACGCAACAGCAACGGAGGTGGGCCCCTACCTCGGTGGGGTCCTGGGAATTGAGGACTAAGCCCATGAATTAATAATCGAATTATAATTAAATTATGATCTTATCCTTAGATCAAAATCCATTGCTCCTTTGCAACGGGCGATGGGATCGGTTCCAATAAATTAATCTATGAAAGCACTTTCTTTTTTCAACAGATTGAAAATTGCAATCAAATTAAGACGCTAAGTCAAATCCCACTTCACATTATCTAGAACACAATTGGCCTCTTGCTGGATACGGGATCCTCGTAGTAGGCTGGACCAACATCCAATTGAGATAGGGCAGCCTTTAGAGAGAAAAATACAAAAAAAGTTATAAACCTACTGCATTTGTATCGATTCAATCATAAATATTTCAATTGAATTAATTTAGTCATAAATCTTTTTATATTGGTACAAATTCAGTTAATTCGGCCAACTTTCACCGACCAACATCGGTGACCGGACACGATGTGGTAATTTTTTAATAATTTTTTATTTTTTTCTTTACTATTTTTTTCGAGCTGGCCACTCCGAGGAAAGTCCAAGGAGGAAGGACAGAGAAAAGGAAAGGAAAGGGAAAAGAAAAGAAAAAGGAAAAAGAAAAAGGAAAAAGAAAAAGAAAAAGGAAAAGGAAAAAAATTAATAAAAATTTTGAAAACATAAAAAATTAATTAAAAATTACCACATTGGGCACCTGTCCATATCAGCGTCGGCTGGCCAAAATTAGCCAAATGAACTGAATTAGTATCAATATGAAAATGTTTAGGATTGAATTAGTCCAATTGAAAGGTTTGTAACTTAGTACCGACACAATATGTTTATGACTTTTTTGGTACTTTCCCTGCCTTTAGAAGAAACAGGTTGGGAAACCAAGAGAATGAGTATGGATCTGAGACAATAATAAATCAACGATATGTAAGAGTCAAATGGGTCAACCTGTGTGACACTTAATCCAATTCACTCCTTTGCCACCTCTAGTACTTGTTTAAGTTAGGAAAATGGATGAACAGAGAAAGACGATCAATCCAATTGAGCCACTAGCGAGTAAACTTTGCATTCAACAAATTTTGATGGCGTGGAATCACTTCATAATAGCATAAGCTTATACAAATGATTGGGAAAAGAACACCACAAATACTATAATTTTCATAAGACGCTCACTTTGATACCATAACTTTTCAATCGATCATTTAAATGCTGTAACTTTTAATATTGTTCGCGTTTGTGTTGTAACTTTTTTTAATCGATCACCTGAATACCAGAAAATTTCAATGTGGGGTTGAAATTCATAAAACTTGTAGTAAACATTTCTAAAGAATTATAGTGCTAAGGTAATGGATTGAAAAGTAATAGCAATAAAGCGAGTGTTGTACAAAGGAATAGAATAGTTGGCAATGATTGGACCATCGAGTTAGTGATATTCGATGAAAAATGACTGGAAGGACTGGATTGGAATTTCACACATAGGTTTAGGACTAAAGTGGCAAAAGTTTAGGATTAAACTAGTATCATACATTAGGTTTAGGACTGATTGGATAATTTTCCCTCGATACGAAGAATTCCTAATTATATTTCTAATAGCTTAGAATGATAGAAATTCAGCCAATGTGACAATGAAGTAGGCTTTCAATTGTATAATTTAGTTTCAAAGTAATCATAAGTCGTCCCATTGACTCACCCAAATGTAACTCCAATTTCAGCTACCGTTTTAAAACTCAGATTGAGATGTGTAGAAACAGGGCCATCACTCACTAGCTCATATACATATTGGCTGCATTTGGGAACTGTTTTCCCAAGTAGCTTTGAGGGGCTAAAGGCCTTTGGGCCATATATTTAGTGTTTGGCTAAATTTTTTTGACTTGCCTTTGCCAAAGGCAAGCCTTCCCAAGGCTAAAAGCCCAAGGCAGGTGGGGGGCTGCCTTGGGCATTCGGCCTTCTCGAAAGGCTGAGGAAAGAGTAAGACAATTTTTTTTTCCACAAATGTCCTCACTAACATTTCGTTTTTCCGGTTTTGTTCTTGTGACTATTCACCTTCTTCTTCGTTGAGGTTGGCTGGCGAAGTTGCACGGACATGCAAGGGGTCGGCGACGAGCTAGATAGAGGTCGGCATGAGGCCGGTGTGTCACGGTGACCGTCGGCGGCCAATCGCGTGACCTCGGAGACCCCCTGCGAGTTGCGTCGCCGCGACCGCTGCAACCCCCGACGACCACCTAGATCTGGGTCGTAGCAAGGTCACGCGACTACTGCAACCCCGGCGACGCTGCGACCCTCGGCATATCTGGGTCACCGGAAGTCGCCGCGACCCAGATCTAGGTTGCGCAACGTCCGGTGATCCAAATCGCACGCAGATCTGGGTCACCGGAGGTCGCTGCAACCTAGCTTTGGGCCGCGCGACCTCCGGCGACCCAAATCGAGCGATCGGGATTGCACGATCCGATTGCAATCGGGGTCGGGGTCGGGGTCGCCGCAACCAGATCAAGCGGCCCTTTTAGGTTTGCCAATTAGTAATTTCGAAATTTATTTTAATATTAAAAATTAATATATTATTATAATATAATCGATTCGATCCGGGTGGGCGGATCCGCCCATGGAACTAGGAACTAGACTGGTACCCACCGGTTCCCAAAAATTGGAACCGAGAATTGGACCTGTTCTCTCAAGAACCATCGGTTTCGGGCGGTTCCAATCCGGTTCCGAGCGGTCCGCGCAGGTCCCGGTTCTTTTGCATACCCCTACCCGGTAGCGCTCCATTTCCGGATCTCCAGCCTCGTAGCTCTTGTATACTTGGGGCAGGTGTGACCAGGGGAAGCGAGGGCAATCCAGCAGCTTCGCGAACGAGACCGTTGACTCCTCGTTGGGTCGGAGGAGGTCCCACCACAAGGCGAAGGTGACGGAGAGCTCGAACGTGCCGGACGGCAAGAAGACGACGTGCGGGATGCCGCGGTTGCGGGCAAAGCGATGGGTCCACCCGAGGAAGAAGTCGGAGACGACGACGTAGGGCGGGGAGGGGTGGGACTCGAACCACCGGGAGAGGAGCGGGAGGTGGAGGTTGGTGAAGAAGCGCACCCGCGGCGGGTGTGGCGTGGCGGGGGGCTTTGGGGAAGGCAAGACGAGAGGCTGGAGTGTGGAGGAAGAGGCGAGGAAGGGGTCGAGCAGGTGGAGGTTGTCGGGGGTGACGACGATTGTGATGGTGACGGAGGTGGCGGCAGCGGCGGGGCGGGGGAGGTGGAGGAGCTTCTGGGCGAGGTCGAGGAGGGGGATGATGTGGCCGGCGGTGGGGTAAGGGTACATGAGGATGTCCTAAGTTTATTTACTTTGCTTTTTTTAGTATTTCTATATCCATGTAAATTTTATTAAAACTAAATATTGCATAAAGTAAGAACTTTCTTTTGAAAATACTAGTGAAATATCATTATTTTGGTTGACAAAAATCAATATCATATATGAACTGTTTATGAAAAAAATATTAAGAAATCTCATTGTGCATAGATATTTCTCTAAGTCTTACATGCTCTCTATAAAAAAAAATATTGCCAATATAATTAGGGAAAAAGATAAATTCTTTGATATAGTAAATAAAGAGACTTGATAAATATTTTAGACTAATAAGATTAATAAAAAGTTCACTAAGAAAGTGAGCTTTTGAGATAAGAGGGTCGAAAAATAGTTAAGTTATTATAAGATTAATGATGAAGAATAGACTTTTCGACTTTATACTATATCAAAAAGTGTCTTTACAATTAGTGAGATAATTTTACATGGAGTATAAAAAACGTTATAGGAATATCTAATAATGCACTTTTCTTTGATACACAAAAAAAAGGGAAATGTTTAATTATGTTAATTATACTAAATAAAAAAGGAAAATGGGCCATCATTATAAACTGCAATTGAAAGATTGAAAGCAATGTTTTCTTTTTAGTATAAATAGGAGTGGAAATAGCACCGCTTGAAAAAAATTGAATATAAAAGTTTCTGCCATGGGTTGAACATTATGTATAATAAAATAACTTTGCCTAATTAACCTATTTATTGACTTTTTTTCCTTAAAAATGGATTACTATATTAACATCTAAAAGAGTCCGTATGATAAAAAAAATGCAGATGTCTTTTAAAAAAGAATGGACTCAATCATCATAATAGTAATATTATTACTGATATAAAATCTAACTTTTATGTTAAAGTAATTGCATGGGTAAATTTATAGAATGATTAGTTGGTACGATCATATCATATATGTGTATGATGTTAAGAAAAATTTTACATTTTGTTGTTCAAAACTTTGCTCATACTATATCTGGCCTAATTGATGATTACTCTGTAATAATACGTATGATAAAAAGGTTTAGGATCCGTTCGTTTTGCGAAAAATAATTTCCGGGAAAACGTTTTTAGAATTTTCTGGCATTCATTTCATGGAAAATGAATTCCTTGGAGAAAATGTTTTCCATGAAAGGAAAAATGTATTCTAAATTAGGGGAAAATGTTTTCCACTTTTGAGAAGTGGAAAATATTTTTCTTCTTTACCAAAAAAAAAAAAAAATATATATATATATATATATATTTTTTTTTCTCACTTGATCTCTCTTTATCTTACACCTCTATGAATCGTCACTTCCTCCTTCCATTTCTTCTTCTACTTTTCTATCTTTATTCGAATTATTTTTTAGTTCTCTTTTTCTTTTATAATTCGAATTATTTTTAATTTCTTTTTCTTTTCTTTTCTTTTTTTCCCTTTCTTTTCTTTCTTTCCCATCTTCATCTTTCTTGGCTAGTCGTCGGCCGTTGCTAGGCGAACCTCGAGCTCGTCAATCTTAAGCTCACGCTCTGCACTATTGTTTATCATTTTCTTTATTTACTCTACCCTGCAATTGTACATTGCTCAAGCAAAATGCTCTATATGCTTTGCTTCTTTTTTCTTTTATTTATTAGAATACAAAAGACGCAGGGGAAGAACATGCCAGTTAACTAGAAGATTTTCATTATGGCTGTACATGCTTTGCTTCTTTTCTCTTTTGCTTCTTTTTAAAATCCATATGAATATTTCGTTTGGTGACAATGAGAGAACAAATATATGAAGCAAATTTGCTCGAATTTAAAGACAAGTTTATATTTGATGGATTTATAGGTCGGTAAGTGATGCATGCCTAAGTGGTGAAGTCTTAGAAAATATTTTCTTTATCGAACATCGGAAAATATTTTTCTAAACATTTTCAGGTTTTAGCCGAACATTAGAAAATATTGTCATTTTCCTGGAAAATGACTTTTGGGAAAATATTTTCCGAAAATAGCCTATTTTCCGCAAAATGAACGAACCCTTAATATTGAATATAACTTTATTAAGAAATATTATTACACATTCGATTTGAGTATTTTCTATCTAGACCGGGTGCAATTTCTCCAGTTAAAATTCTAATTTTCGGTACTTGTGGAAGAAAGGAGACTTGAACATTAAATTATGATATTTTAGTGTAGTGGTTCCAGTTAGGTCAATGGATGAGTATATGTTTTGATGAAATTGTGTTTGATGCTAGTTAATTAAAATTTTAATGATATATACAAGTTAAACGGATCAATCTATTTTATTACCCAACACGATTATCTCATTTGCCACTTTTTAGTACCGGTGAATCGGGAAGGACAAATAAACCAATTAAGCCACCAGAGGGTGAACTTTGGCATTCGAAAGCTTTTGATGGCCTAAAATCACTTCATAAATAGCATATAAACAGATATAAAAATTATTCATGAATTAAACATTAGCATCGTCCTCTGGTTTCTACACTTGCTTAAATCACTTTGACCTCCATTCAATGTCAAAATCAACTTAAGAACACATACACATAAAAGCTTTATATTTGTAAGCGATAGAGAAAATTGTGAAATTTCTTTATATATCCACGAAGAGTACTTATTTATCGACTTCATAAAATGACCTTCTAGTGCAACTATATATTATGATATTTATTATAATTGATCCGGGATATGCACAATGAAAACAGGCACCTGAGAGATACGTTTCTAATAGATTATAATTATAAATATCAAGAAATTCATGTATTCAATGGTAGAATTTAATTTCAAATTAATCATAGGTCATCGTATTGACTTATGCAAAATCTAAATTCAATTTAAGCTATCATTTTAATACTCAAATAAATGCGTCATTATAGGGCCGTTACTCTCTTGCCCCTGTACTTATTATACATCATATTACATTCATTAATGCTACAATATCTCAACCTTCCTTCTAAATGAATCAATGACGTTGCATTGACTTATTCAAAATCTAAATCCAATTTAAGCTACTGTTAATATTTGGATAAGTATGTGTAGAAATAGGACCATTACTCTCTTGACATCATACATATTATACATCGGATCACATTCTCTTTTGTTTTTTTTTCTTATATAAATAGGTAAACTAGATCGCATTCCTTATTGCTACAAAATATCTCAAACCCCCTTCGTCACCATCGCCAAACTTCTACATAAGTCCCCTCATCGTTGAGACTCTTCCTCCTCACTTAGTACTACCATCATGGGGAGAACTGTGCGTGCTTTGGCTCTCTTGATGATCGTATTGCTCGTGGCTTCATATCAGTGTCAGTCTCTCTCTCTCTCAGTCTCTCTCTCTCTCTCTCTCTCTCTCTCTCTCTCTCTCTCCCGCCTAGCAAATCACACATTTATGTACATATTAGAACTTGAGTATGTCCTAAAGTTGCTTCATCTGAACACTGGGATGTAAAATTCGAGGAGATTCCAAGGGGCAAGGGAAGAAAAACATTCTCTCCAATTGGGGGGCATAGGGCATGCGGACATTGGCATCTTAAAATAGGGAATGCATCTAGGCTGGGCGATGGATTACCGGACTACTGCTGAAAGCCCTTGTCAGAAGCTTGCTTCCTGTTGATTATACACATGCTTCACATAGTGTCTAGAACCGGCATGTCTAGCCAGTATCCCTGGTTCTAGACACTGTGCAAATCACATATTTATGTACATGTTTGCGACGTGTGATGATACAAATTTTTTTTTTTTTGTGGGATTTTGCAGGGACATCAAGCGCGGATGAAACTGGAAGCAGCCTACCTTCTGAGGAAACTCCTAAGAACGATGCCAGTTGCTCCGAGTCCAAAGACTGCGCGGTTTTCTGCCTGCGAACTGGGTGCATCAATGAAGGTTGTGTTGATGGGATGTGCAAGTGTCGATGCACTTGATTGATTATTATTTGATGAAACAAAAATAAAATAAGGAAGACAAGTCTTCTTTCCTTTGCCTCCTTGATTGATTATTTGGCGTTAAATATTCCTTTTGCAAGGACAAAGGAAAAAAAAAGGATGAAGAAGAAAAAAAGAAACTAGATATTGAGATTTCCCGGCTTCCTCCGTAAAGAAAGCATTTCCCATCTTTTTTACTCGGTATGCCCAATTAAAAGAAAGTCTAGAAACTTGTCGTTTATGGCAAAACGTAAGTTTTTTTTTTGGGGGGGGGCACGAATAAAGTCAAATATTACATCTTCCGACTAAGGTTAAATATTATATAAGAAAAATTGCTTAATGGACATTGATTATTCAAATATTTGCGGGCCCTATATATCTCCCCAAGTAATATTTCCAAACTTTTGGTTTAGGTCAAACTTCAGCCTATTCATGGGGAGTGTTAGAGTGCCTTCATCCAAACTGACTCCCTATTGTCATGTGGCCGTTCGAGATCGGTTAGATTCGTGCTTGACACACAATAGTACCGAGTCGAATCATGGTCGTCTATGATTGGTGTATGATTGAGCGGAATGACCCGCAATCAGAACATGACCGTTTGGATCGATTCATGATCGTTGAATGATCCTTGGTGGGTGTGACCATCCATCGATCAATCTTGACAGTCGGGTAGTCATCCATTGACCGAACTGCTTGGGTCCATGATCGTGGTCATGAGATTGGTCCACGACCGTTCCCTTGATTGATCCATGATCATTACATGGCCGAATCTTGGAATGATCCATGACCTATCCTTGCTGTTGGCACACCTGATTCATAGCCATTTCTCGTA
The DNA here is from genome assembly GCA_016097605.1 of Eucalyptus guilfoylei. Taxonomy (NCBI): domain Eukaryota; kingdom Viridiplantae; phylum Streptophyta; class Magnoliopsida; order Myrtales; family Myrtaceae; genus Eucalyptus; species Eucalyptus guilfoylei. The sequence goes on from CM027861.1 coordinate 5,283,416, forward strand.
GGTTGAAAATCGGGATGTTACAATCGTCCTCTGATTTCTACACTTGCCGAATCACTTTGACCTCCGTTTAGTGTCAAAATCAACTTAAGGACACATACACATTAAAGCTTCAGATAAGATCGCACAAAAGAGTGAATTGTGTAATTTGTTTATACATCGACAAAAGAGTATGCTTATCGACCTGATAAAATGACTATCTGGAGCAATTAGATATTATGATATTGATTATAATTGATCGGGACTTGTACAATGAAAAGTATTATATGTATAATTTTGAGAAATACGTCTCTAACATATTAGAATGATAAATATCAAGAAATTCAGGAGACTATGGAGCGTGTATTTTTGGTAGAACTTACTTTCGAAGTAATTGTAGATCGTCACATTTACTTACTCAAAATCTAACTCCAATCTAAGTTGCCGTTTTAATACTTGTATAAATATTTGTAGAGACAGGACCATCACTCTCTTGCCCATATAAATATTATACACCAGATCACATTCCTTATTGTGCAAAATATCTCAACATTCCTTTCTCGCCATCTCCAAACTTCTATATAGTATCTCCCCATCGAGACTCCTCCTCACTTAGCACTACCATCATGACGAGAATTGCGCACGATCTAGCTCTCTTGACGATCCTATTGCTCACGGTGTCCGGTCTTTGTCGGTCTCTCTCTCTCGGCATCCTCGTGAATTACATATTTATGCACAGCGACGAGTAACGATACAAACTTTTCTTTCCTTTTTTTTTTTGGTGGGGGGTTTTGCAGGGACAACAAGCGCAGATGGAAGTGGAAGAAGCATGCCTTCCGATGAAACCCTCCTGAGCCCCGCCACTTGTGCCGAGTTCGAAGACTGCGTGGGGCACTGCTTGCAACTTGGTTGCGATACCAAAGGTTGTGTTGATGAGATGTGCGAGTGTCAATGCAATCGATAGATTACCATATCAATAGAGCAGTTCATCTCACTAATAAAATAAAATAAAATAAATCTCTTTCCTTTGCCTCTATAATAAGGGTTAATTTTTCATTTTCCAAGGAGAAAGAAACAAAGAAAACAAAGCATGAAAAAGTAAAAAAAGAAAAATGAAACTATAGTGTTTAGCCATCAAATTTGGAAAAGTAACAGATGCCATTTTTCATGTTGAAAATTCAAAATTAATTCTTACAATACCTAGTTGAAAACAAAGGTGCATTCTTGAGGGGTGTCGTGGACGGAGAAAGACTGGTTTCGTTGTTGATCGGGAGTTGATTTATAAATGGAAGTTCGTCACCGCTGACGAACTTCCGATGACAACGACAAACACCTGATGCGACAACTTATTGGATTTTTTTGAAGTCAAGTGTGAAACTTTATAAGTGGAAAATTAAAAATATCCGACATTAGATTAATTTTGAAAATTAATCTTACAATACCTAGCACTGATGGAAAATTGCATAAGATTTGTTACGCGAATACTGCAGCGAATGGACTGAGTAACGAAATCGAATTCCGACCTCTTTCGTTTGATGAAGAATCGGAAAGTAAGGAGTCCTCTTGGCATCTTCTCGTGACCTGATTTCTTTCGTATGGAGAGAGCCTGCTCGAAAATGAAATATTCAAACGGTGATATGCAACTCAGTTTATTTGTCGAACTAGAAGCTCTGTTTCACCCGCCGGTCCAGCAGAAACGAGAAGGGGGGGAAAATGACAGAGAAAGGAAAGAAAACAGAAAAAAAGAGGAAGGGAAAAGCAGATATTTAATATAAAAATCATAAAAATGGTATACGTCAGCACCAAATATGCCACGTAGAATCATTGATTGCACATTTACATAAGCGATTTTCAACTAAAATGAGTCGAAAATACTACGTTGACAAATTGTTTAAGGTTTAGGACTATATTAGCATATTGTTAGACTTCTTATGATTAAATTAGGACAATTAAAATGTTGAAAACTGAATTAACCATTATAAAATAAATTTTGGACTTTTTCTTTTTCATAATTATACTGGTGAGTTTGGCGCTCAAGTAATGGATTGAGAAGTAACGGCAATTGAAGTAAGTGTTGTATGGAAGTTATTAATGGCATGTTAACGATTGGATTGCCATGTTAACGATTTTACAAAAAAAAAAAAAAAAAAGGCCAAAAGGATTAGATTGGAATTTCACACAAAGGTTTAGGACTAAAATGACAAAATTTTAAAAAATTAGTATTGAATTAGTATCATATAATAGATTTAGGATCAATTGGGTAATTTTCTCTTGAGAGAGATATGAAGAATCTCCTAATTGTATTTCTAACAGCTTAGAATGATAAATATCAAGAAATTCGGCCAATGAGACTATGAAGCAGGCTTTCAATGGTAGAATTTAGTTTCAAAGTAATTGTAAGTTGTCCAATTGACTCGCCCAAATGCAACTCCAAATTAAGCTACCGTTTTTAGACGGATTTGTCCTAACCAGCTGCCATTATTCTAGGATATCAGGCTGACAGTCGTCGAGAGATCAGCGCGAAAGAGCCATGTCCAGCCTGGGGGTGGATTAGACAAATCCGTCAGGACCCCCAGCGGTTTACCATTACTCTTTTGTGACGAGAAGGGTTGGCTTCGATAACCCCGGCCTTTATTGAAGGTCCTTAGGCTGAACCAAGCTACCGTTTTTAGACTGGGAAAAATATGTGCAGAAACAGGGTCATCACTCACTAGCTCATATACATATTACAGACGAAATTACATTCTCAATGATGATAAATATCTCAACCTTACTTTCTCATCACCGCTGTAAATTGCCGCTCTGTCATCATGGTGAAAATCACATCTAATTTAGCTCTTTTGACCATTGTGTTGCTCGTAATGTTATGTTAGTCTCCCTATCGGTGTTCTTGCGACTCAAGTACTTATGCACATGTTTGCTACGCATAACGATACAATTCTTCCTTTTTTTCTGGGGTTCTGTGGGGACATCTTGCGCAGATGGAATTGGAAGCATGGCTCTTGAGGAAACTCTCTCGGGCCATATCCTTTTGCTTGAAGTTCAAGAGATTGCGTGGTGCACTACCTGCGATTTGGGCGCCTTACCAAAGTTTGTGTTCATGGGATGAGCAAGTGCCGATGCACTTGATAAATTACTAGGTGACGTCATGGAACGAGCAATTATAGTTGTATTAGCACACATAACAAAAAGGATGGACTTGAATATGTCCTAAAATTCCTTCGTGTAAACTCTATGAGGTAAAACATCAGGGGTATTTCCTCCGGGATGGGGAAAAAAATTACACTCGGGAATTAAGGGGCTCTTCAAGTGGGGAAGGTAAACTCCACTGCACCTGGTAAGGGCTATTTGAGGAACTGGTAGGTCGGTATAGTAGTTGCCCATGTCAGTGAAGGTGGAGGGGTGGCTGAAACACCCATTGCAAGATCGACCTGTGCTTGGCACAATATCTCTCAACCAACTTGTTGGCCTTGTATCCTCAATTGGGAGTTACATTTGGCCGACTCCATCACATGGTTCCCCAAGCCTACAAAAAATCGTGGTGAAGATGCATGCAATAATCGATTTATTTACTATGGTTAATATCACTAAAAATCTCAAATTATGTCTATTGAGACACAAATACTCTATTTTTTTTTTGTATCATTAAAAATTCCAATTTTTTTGTCATAAAAAATCACGAACTTATAAAAATATGATAAATACATCCTAGATTTAACTGTAATATATATTATATATTGGGTTTTTTCGTGAAAAAAGAAAAAGCCAAGGGTATTTATGTGGTAGTTTAGGAGGTTTTTGTAAAACGAAAAAAAAAAGTTAGATATTTGTGTCATAGTGTGTATAATTTAAGAATTGGATAATATATGCCCTATTTAGTAAATTGGTTGAGATTGGGTGATACTTATCAGTAAAAGAGAAAATTAACGTGTCAACTGGAATAATCTTTTCTTTGCATTTGCTAGAGACCCTATTGGTGGTAAACAATTTGACGTGAACATATCATCGTAGGGATGCGATAAAATTCTAAGTGGACTTTTTTGAAAAGGCAACTCGTCTGATATATCTAATGAGTGAATATTATAGAGAGTACTTGTTACAACATCTTTCTAGTAAATGCTTTCCACGTTACCTGAAGAAAGATTTTGACTCTTTTTTCTACTTTCATTTCAGCTACAGGCAGTTGTCTTCAACGCAAAGTTCCCCTCGGCAAGCAATTACTTTGTTTGATGACATGGACGTTGAATTGATGCTGTTAAAACCGAACCAACCCGTCCACCCTTGCCTCGATCAGTACCAGTTGAAATCTTTTTAGAAAATCAAAAAGATAAAATTACATAAATGATTCATGAATTTTGTCTTAATGTACAATGCAGTCCCCATACTTTCAATTTATTTTATGTAGTTCATGAACTTTAACCTAGTGTAAAATGAAGTCCTTGAACTTTTAATTGATTCAATGTGATATTTGATCTTTTAATAACCATTCAATTGAGTCCATAAATTATTATATCTCTAAATTCAATCTAGTCCCGAATATTTGACATATTGTAGGTGAGAAAGACGTTCTTCATTACATAGGTGTCCCTTCTTTTCCGGAGATGGCTCTTGGCTAATTTTTTTTATAGGGTTTCCTGTCCATGATAATCGTTGAATTGATGACCACTCATTGGTCCATCTTCTTTCCACAGCCAGCTTTGCTCCACTCATTCTACTTTCTCCTATAAAGTATGTGAATGGACAAGCATTTTTCTCATGTTAGATTGGGTAGGAATTTCGCTAATAGAAATCTAATCCCATCTTATGCAAGAAAAATTTAATCTATTCTTTGCATTACCAACTGAAGATGTCAAAATTCGACGGCTCGTTTGCTTCTTTTTTCATCGTATCTTATTTACGAATGAGGTACTGCTCAAACTTAAAGTTTATCTAAAATAATAGTTATCATCATAAAAGAAATCTACATCTTGTGGTGCGATTGAATAGAGAACACCCGATACTCAAAAAAGTTATTGTGAATTTTACTATTATGGAGCCAAAAAGTAAACTTATTCATAGGGCAATTTTGTATTCGATACAGTTTAGTGTTCCTAAGAGCAGCATATAGAGAATCCACATCGATGAGATTAGATTTGTGACCTACAATCGTTCGAATCAATTTTGAAGTTTGAAAATAGGAAAGGACATTCCGCTGTTTTTGTGGGCAGTGGAAGGAAAATTTGAGACGAGTTGTCGATATATGCCATGTCAAATCAGTTGTACTTTATAGTTACAACATCTGGTCCCGCATCATATTCTTTTCTTTTCATTTGGGCCCCTAAATGCTGCCAATTGCTATAGGAGATTAGTTTCGTGACTTTCGACTTCATTATGAAGAATTTCGTCGTTTATTCTTATTTGAGCGTCAACTTTTTCTTTTTTCTTTTTTATGAGTTGATGGTAACCTGATCTTCAATTATTAATTTACCTAATTCTTTTAATAATAAAGAAAGTAAGACCGACAATCTTCGCATGGAAAATTGAGATGCAACTTCCAATCACTCTATTATATAAGCAGTTTTCCTCACAAATAAGAGAGGGAAAAAAAAAGAGAAAAAGAAAAAGGTCTCGTTCCTTTGCGTCCTTGGCCTCAAGGACAAGTATTAAATATTCACTTCTACAGAAAATTAAAAAAAAAAGAGAAAAAATAAGTATGAAAAGAGAAAAGAAAAAGAAAAAGAAAGAATAGAAAATATAGTTTCAGCGGTCAAATTGGACAAGCCGTCAACGGTCTCCGTCAACCGCCGCCCCGTCGCTTCTTCCACATTGAAGCTCCGTCAGGCTCCGCACGAATCCGTCCAAGTCCTTGGCCGAGCTTCCGCCGTTGACCGCGTCCGCCGCCGCCTCGCTCAGCCTCTGCATCCGGCCCCTCTCCGGCCGCGCCTCGTCCAGCGACTCGGCCAGCGCCCGGGCCAGCCGGGCCGGGTCGGGCACCGCGTCGTCCGGCGCCTCGCACGCCCGGATCGCCACCCCCAGCTGGTCCACCAGCAGCTTCGCGTCGGTGTACTGGTCGGCGCCCATCGGCCACGTCAGCATCACCACGCCGGCGCCGATCGCCTCGAGCACCGAGTTCCAGCCGCAGTGCGTCAGGAACCCGCCGACGGCGCGGTGCCGCAGGATCGCCACCTGCGGGGCCCACCCCCGGATGACCAGCCCCCGCCCCGCCGTGCGGCCCTCGAACCCGTCCGGCACGAGGCCTTGGCCGTCCAGCGCCTTCCCGTCCACCGTCTCCCGGCAGCACCACACGAAGTGGACCCGGCTCATCTCCAGCGCCGCCGCCAGCGCCGCCATCTGGTCGTTCGCCAGCGCCGTGCGGCTCCCGAAGCACACGTACACCACGGAGCGCTCCTCCCTCCCGTCGAGCCACCTCAGCACATCCTCGGCCGGGACCGAGCTGGACCCGCCCCGGCTGGTGGCCCTCGCCGCGTCGTCCGCCGGCGGCAGGAGCGGGCCTACCGCCCAGACCCGGCCCGGCCCGAACCTCTTCTTCATGTGGTCGACGTAGACTGTCTCCAGCTCCGTGAACGAGTTGAAGACGACGCCCCAGCTCGCGGCGTTCGCCAGCCAGCCCTGCCTGTAAAACTCCATCTCGGCGTCTCCTTCCTTGTATATCCTGAATAGATGTGAAATCTGCCACCAGTGGTACGTCGGCGAGTTCGGCACGTCGGCGAAGGTCACCGTGGAGTTCTCGTCGTCGCCGCTTTTCTTGGGTATGTTCTGATGCTGCGAGAACTCGATGGACACGGAGAAGGCGGCGGAGGGCGAGAACACGACGCGGGGAATTCCGAGCTCCGAGGCCAGGTCTCGGGTCCACCCGAGAAAGAAGTCGGACAAAATGGCGACCGGCGGCGAGGGGTGGGACCTGAACCACTCGACGACCGCCGGGTAGTGGTGGCGGCGCATGGAGTGGACCTTGACGATGAGGATGTTTTTGGTGATGCAGGGGACGTCGGGGGCCGGGACGACCAGGGGGTGGAAGAGGGAAGGGTGGTCGGAGAGGAGTGGGCGGAGGAGGTGCTGGTTGGAGGGGGTGACGAGGGCGGTCAAGCGGACGCCCCGGCGGAGGAGGCGGTCGGCGAGGTCGAGGAGGGGGATGATGTGGCCGGAGGAGAGGAAGGGATAGATGAGCAGGTGGGGGGAGGCGGGGGCATCGGTGGCGGCGGCGGCGACGGCGGCGGCGGCGGCGGGGGCATGTTGACCAGTGGGAACGGAATTCCAGACTCAAGATGCCGAAATGCTATGATGGGAATACCTGAGAGGAGGAAATAGAAGGACTTTGAATTACATGGAGGGTCCTAACGCTGCGGAATAAATACCATTTTGGCTTTTGGGCAGCGCGGACGGTGGGAATTTAGCCACGATTTAATTGAGAGATTGTGATTCCTGATTGGTGTGGAGGGCGTTGACTTCCATTAGAATTGTAGCAAGGTAAAGTTCTCTTTTTCGTTGCATTTATTTACGCGTCGAAGAGACTTTTTATACCTTCAGACTTTCCATGCGTCATAGGATGTCGCGCATATCTCCTTCAATTTTGCGTATTCTTAACGGATTACGATTAACAGTATAATATTTTGTTATTCTAAATAGTCATTTTCGAGCATGAGAGCGCGTCACGTAAACACGCAGAAACTACACGATTACGTCTTTCCTTGTGGGTAGGTTTGATTGGCTGCTGGGGACTCTCTTTGGAACCTTCCTTTTTTTCTTTATATAATTTTGGTGGTGCGTCACCCGTGACGACGGGGGTGCTTCTTTGACATTTATTGAGAAATCGACAAAACCCTCTCATGACTTTCGGGTCCGCCGACGAAAGTGGCGTCGAAAAAGCAGTCGTGCTGTGCAAGCATGTGGGGCATATCCCAGGAAAAGAAAAGACGACGCGCTTTGCTCTGTCCTGGGTTGAAAATGCGCAGGTTTTGATAAGGTTCAGGAACGGTTTTTTCTACCCTTTGAGGAACAGGACGAAACTTTGTTTTCTAGGGTTAAGACTTTTTCTAGAACGAGTTTCCCGTTTGAGTCGGTTGGAGTCAATGCGGCCAAAACCGGCCTATCACGGCAAAGTGCCAAAGCCTCGTGCCGTGCTTTTTAGGGTTTTGCGTACCCCCGCGAGACGGCCAACGTCGGCCACCTCTCGCCATTTATGATGTTCACAGGCATCATGGCAAAAGGAGTGATGAGATGTTCGGGAGCTTTCCAATGCAGACCCGGTCCTCCGATCACCGGGTCTCTTCGGATCCCACCACATGTGCATATGAAATGAAGTGTTGGGATGATGGGGAGGCACGTGAACAGGTGAGGAGTCCGGGCCGTCCAGTAGCCAGCCGCCAAAGGGATTTTATAGTTTGAGCCAATATATTTTTGGTCCATGAATAACTATGCTAAAGAAAATAACTATGCTAATAGAATAATATTTTCTGCTATTCGATAAAGAAAATCTTCCTTGATCTTTTTTTTTTTCTTTTTTTTTTTTTCTATTCTTCTTCTTTCCTCGAGTCTCGCTTGAGGTCGCTAGAGTCGATGCTTGACATCATCTTCTTCTTCTTCTTCTTCGGTCTTTTTTTTTTCTTTTTTTTCTTTTTCTATTCTTCTTCTTCCCTTGAGTCTTGCTTGAGGTCACCAGAGTCGATACTCGACATCGCTAGATTCTGACACAATCGAAACTTGCACAAGTCGACGAGGCTGGAGCTTGCCAATGGTCGGTCATCAGCCATCATTGTGGTTGGCGACCGGCCAAGGAAGAAGAAGAAGGAAAAAAAGAAAGAAAAAAGATAAAAACTTGATTTTTTAAAAAAAAAAAAGGAAACATAAAAATAAAATGAAAATGTGTTTGGTGAAAAAAAGTGATATAGAAGAAGTTATAGAGTGGAAAACATTTTCTCCACTTTTGAAGGTGTATTTTCCAATAGCAAAAATTTTTTTTCTTTAATTAGTTCATTTTTCATAAAATGAATATCGAAAAATCTGGAAAATATTTTTTTGAAAGTTATTTTCCCCGTGAAACGAACGAAGCGTATGTTTCAACTTTTTTCATCTCTTCAACTTCTGAAGAGGAGGGATTTGATCTAGATCTCTCCTTCCCCTCTTTATCTCCTTTTGTTTTCTTTCGTTACTCTCCTGATTTAGTTTTAGATCCGGGAGTTTTGCTCTCTTGATTTTATATTTGGGAGTTTTTTTTTCTCTTTGATCTACTTTTAGATTTAGGAGTTTTGATGAATAAAAGCCCCGCCTCTAATTTCAATGGTGTTCATAGTAGTTTTGGTGTGCTCGTTCAACGTATTTTTTTGTTAAAATCTTTAGCAGCTCACACTTGCTAAAGGACTCATTCTCACTGGTGATAGATTTGAGTTTGTTCAATATATTTATGTTTTAACTTTATATAGTGATGATGTTAGGGATGCCGAACCTAGGTGCATACCGTCGAAAAGGCAAAGCTGTTAATGACGTATGATTCGGTGATCGGGGATCAATTTTTTCACTTGGATGTAATCACAAATCTGTTCATAAAGGATGAACACATGATGATCCATGCCAACCAATGCTTTGATGATGTACCTTGATTTCAAGTTTTTGGTTTGTTTTAGAGCTCTACAAGTTTGCCTTGTTATGGTGACTTTTGAGATTTCCTATGGATCCTGTCATGTATTATTTTCGTAATAAATGAAAATTTCTTTTGAAAAAAATACCAAAATTTAGGGGAAAAATCAGTAAAAAAGTCTTAAACATATTAATTCAATCATAAACTTTTTTTTGTTTGATTCAATCCATTCGGCGCTAATGTAGATGTTGACTAGTGCCAACCGTCTAGCTGACGCTAATGTGGCATTTTTAAAATACTATATATTTTTTGGAAATTTTTTTTGTTAATTTTTTCTTTTCTTGGCTAGCGACTAAGGAGGCCATGATTGCCTTCACCCGTGGCCCCTTCGCCTTCATGAGGCACCTCATGGTCCTCCCTCTTTGTCTCAAGCATGCGCTCTCTCTCTCTACCAATGGTCATCGAGCCTTGCCGTTGTACTTCGACCTCGATTGGAAGTGATCGTGAGCAAAGGCAGCCATGACCTCGTTGTCATAGGTGAGGCCACCTTCATTAGTGATCAATGAGGCCATGGTGAGGCTAGCCTCACCTGGATTTGGGCGAGGGTTGCAAAGCCCTTGCCGGCCACTACAAGGGAAGAGAACAAGGAAAGTAGGATGAAAAGAAAAAAAAAAGAAAAAAATTTTAAAAAAATTAAAAAAAAAGCGAAGCCCTCACTTCAATTTCGGTCGGACGGTTGCACTAATTGGCCAAATTTGATTAGATGGATTGAATTGGTACAAATGCAAAATGTTTAAGATTGAATTGGTAAATAAAAAAGTTTATGACTAAATCGACATAATTATAATAGGTTTAGGATCTTTTTCGTAATTTTCTGAATTCTCAAGCGTAGACACATGGGCGTTGGACAGCGTTGAATAAGATAAGCCGACCTAGACGCGACATGAATGTGACCGTGGAAAATAAAGAATTAGAAAGAAGGAAAAAACGAAAAGAAAGTTCTTCGACTACTAATCACGATTGCTCTCTCGACCAGAAATTCTCCACGGCTGGACGAGCTCAGAGCTCACTTTTACTCAAGCTCAGAAAGTCATTCGATCCTTGACTCAGCTTGCACTGGCGGGTGTCTATGTTGGCAAAACTCTATCCATGTCACACTCCGTCGTCGTCCCACAATCACATTACTTTGATTTGATCGGATTTGATGCTGGAGGAACTTGATCATATAATTTATAAACTTTTGAATAAAAAGATTATACAAAGTACATGGACGAAATGTAAAGTTTTTCCCAACCAAATGTAATTTAATAGAAAGATAATGCAGCGTGTTCTGCAAGCCAATTAGAGCAAAAAGTCCCCTTCTAACAAAACTTTGTGATGAATGGGTTCAGCATTGCAAATCCCACGCACGATGGACCAAACCACACCTGCCCAATTTCGTCCATCAATGGGTCCTTCGCTCGCGTTTCGGCCCGAATCGAAATGAACCAGCCGCACGGGCCCCCAGCTAGGTTTTGTGAACACTGCATTTCGACATATCATCGATCAGCTTCGATGCATCATCTTTCAAGCGCTTTTTGGACCGAAGCCCACCGAGACAAATACCCTAAGATCGATAGTAGCTGCGCTGTCGACCGTGCTGCGGCGGGAGTTTCTTTTCAAGTTTTCCTCGTCAGTGCCGAGTTCTTTGTCGCCAAACAAGATTTAATAACTTAGTTCCGCTTGAATAACGAATGTCTGCAACTTGCTTGGCCCATGGATCCGTCTCTTTTTCGCGTCACTTTGACCGTGTTTAGCACGAAATGGAAAAGTTGCCAGTGTTCACAAGTACATTGATCACTCAACTAGAAAGAAATTACAGCAGGAGCTATCATGTCAGTAGTTATACTGTAGCCTATAGTAAGTGAAGACAAAAAGGCCCGCTTCTCGCGTAAAACAACCCCAAAATTCGAGAAACGAGTTCGTGAAACTCCAAGAGACAGCTAGGGCTCGTGTTGCTGAGACAAGGGGTGTCCGTTGTTGATCGGAGGCGGGTGCCGAACAGTGCCGTGGTAGTCTCTGTTGGTGAGGGCCATGATCTCACGAGCAGACTCTGTGATTTCCTTTTTGGCATCAGGATTCTGGAGACTGCCGTCAAAATAAGGTTCTCGCGATGATGGGCAGTTCGAGCTTCTCGTTGAATCGCAATGCACAGGCCTTGAATCTTGTGAATACACCATCATCTTCCTTGTGATGGAGACTCTGATGGGTCTTGCTGTTCCTCTCTTACCTCCTTCGTTCTATGGACAAATTGAGTTGAAAATATCATTGGCGGAAATAAAAACGCGCCGCAAGAAATGAAAGACGTTGTGTTGGTGCTCTAGACGGTATTAGCATCAGCTTTCTTTCATGGGATCTATTATAGCAGCGGGGTTAGTTAATCTGAGCCGTCAGATCTGGTGAGTTGCAGGAACTACCCACAAACGAGACTGTCCAATATACCATGGAGTGTACGGACTATAGGCACATAGACACACATACATTCATGTGAGAGTGAAAGAGAGAGAGAGAGAGAGAGAGAGAGAGAGAGAGAGAGAGAGAGAGAGAGAGAGAGGAACCTGATCTTCCATGTACTCAAGTGAGCTAGCTTGGGGCAACTTTGAAGCATTTTGGTCCTTTCCTGCATTAATCCAAACACTTGGATGATCAAACGGAAATAAAAATTCCTCTTCCAACTACTTTGATACACGTTTTGATGCTGTGAAAACAACATCGTAATGAACTCAAACAATCTTCGATATTCCCAGGCTATTTATCATCGTGCGCTTATGCAGAGTAAAGATACATCGATCAAAGACACATCGATCAACTTGGGGAAAGTCCAAAGTAAACGGGAAAAAAAAGAAGAACAAGAAAGATAAGCCAAAGCAGGAAAGAGCTCTGCACAGACAGAAACGCCGAACAAAATTTTTGCTTTCATATCATTAAAATTTCTGTAGTTTCGATACATACAGGTATGATATTCCGCACTTGCATATAGCTTGACAAAATTTCGAAGGAAAAGAAAGGGATAAACAGCAAAGAAAAGAAAACAAAGGGGAAAAAAGAGAGCTTTTCTTGTGTAGCTCTCGATGGATGCAGTTATTCATTAGTTGTTCCTAGGAGGGTGTGGTTTGGGCACATGATAATCGGCACTGAAAGCTACAAAACCGCCCATTTTCACTTTGACAGAACGACGGGGGCTTCTAATTCTCGTCGACTCGTAGTCTACGTCCAACATCCTTTTCCCTCTACGTAGGCTACTTTTTCCAAAATAATTCTCGGCACCTGTTGATGATGGTGATGATGATGCTGCACTCTCAGGATTCATTTGCATACTAGAAACCACTTCTTTTGCTGCTCTTTGTCCCAAAAACTTTCTCAACTTCAACTTTCGTTCCTCGATTCCTCGATCAGTGTCTCTCACTATATCAGAAGTAGAAGGAATGTGGTCATGTAGTACCTGCAAGATATGAGCGCTAGCAAAGTAAATAATGGGTTGAACACTCCAAGAAAGTTGCGGAAGTTTTGCTACTTAAAACATTGGCGAAAAAATAAGACTCTCACAATCCTGATTTAGTACTGTCTTTATTGACAACAGTGATGTGTGCACTCGACAATTGTAATGATAGAATGTAATTTCTTCTACCTCTTGAACTTTCGATGAGGAGCCTCCAGCTATTAACACCTCCACTCCAGCTCTGTCGAGAACCAATTTTTCTTCCATGGCTGGGAAAAAGTTTCCACATTCAGTGAGGCACATGCATGCGTTGATCAACACATGCCGCAATATGACACACCAATTCGCAAAGCATATGAAGCATATTCCACTTACCATGGCCAATTTGTGCACAGGAGCTCCATTGTTGCAGTGAAAAGAGCAGAAGCATGAGCAGAAAGCTAGTGATCCTTGTGGACGCCATTTTTGGTCCCTTCTCCTCCCCTGTTTTTTTTTTTTTTTTTTGCCTTGTCTTCTGCAGAGTATGTCTTGTTGTTTGAACACAACGAAAGAGAGGAGAACATGTGGAAGCAAGCAAGGGTCTTTATAGAGTCTAAGATCTCGGTCAAAGGCTAGCGTCCCAAAGCTTTATTTTTCAACATTTCCCCATCATATATTATATTTAATATTGAACTTAGTAATGCCCGCATTACTTCGATGAGCTCAAAAGAACAAGCAGGAGTTCAGATAGTCTTGAGTTGAAAAGTTGGAAAACGGTTTTTGTTTGGTAGGCTTCAGAGTGTCAAGAGGGTTCTTTTCTTCTTTTTTTTCAGCATGTGATCGCGTGGAACTGAAGATACGGTGTTCAGCGCCTGTCTGCCGCCATGCATGCAACGTGGAAAGCTCTCTGCTTTTTTTTTATATGTCCAAGCCCTAACATTTTCGCTTTTGTTTTTTGATCGATACTAGTTTCTAACAAGTATTATAAATTGATTTTTAGAGTTTTTTTTTTTTTGTTGACTGAAGAACTGCTAGAGATCACTATTCAGGGATCACACGACTCTCCAGTGCCCGGTGGCACCGTCGGGCCTCTCCGCAAGCCGTTATTTAAATGTAAACCTCGAGGGAGGCTAACCCAATACCTCAACACCACAACCCCCCACTTCAGACACTTTAGCAACAAGAGGATTCGAATCATCGACCTCTGCGATGAAGGAGAGAACTCACATCAATTGCGTTGCCCGTGGTTGGGTGAATTTTAGAATATATATTTATGCATAACATAGAAAAAAAGGGGCAAGTCGGAAACTGTATAATTTTTGTTTTTAGGAAGTTGCTCAGCATGCGGGCTCATTAAACAAAAGATTAATGTTTTCATGCATTATGCTTTTTGGTCTAAAATTTCAAGTCTTCCCCCCACGTTTATCGATGCCATGACAGTGTAAAAAAAGAGGTTTTCAGGTTGGACAGGATGTTAAAAAAAAAAAAAAAGGTTGGACAGGAGAGATTCACAGTGGCCAATGCTGCTGCCTTTGGCACACATCCAAATAGTAGTGGAGGTTACGCTGGCTGTTACTTCGTTCATTTGTTTATTCGCAATTATATAATGTTTTTGCATTTGGCGAGTGAATTGTTTGAAAGAGGCTTGAAAGAGAGGGTTTAGTTTAGTTTCATGTTAAATAAACTTTGCTGTTTGAATGCGTTTTGGTCGAGAAGTTGTCCTAGTTTTGACTGCGATTAGGGTATTTACCTTTGGAGAGGCCTCAAAAGATTTCACTAGCAGGGTCCATGCACCAGTTAGGCCACAGTGCTTTCCCTCGGGGCAAAATTGAAAAGAAGTACTCAGGGGGCGCGGTTAGGGATGAGCTGAAAGTATCTCGCGACGGACTTTGAACAATTTGCATTCTTAAAAAAACATGAATGATCGGTAATAAGTATATTATCATTAGGTAAAGTTTGTGAAGACAATGTGCATACCAATAGAGACTCAAGGGATCACAAACATGAACAGTCAAGATATTTGGTGTTAAAGTATTGGACATTATTTATTTATGCAGTTTCAATGTGTCTTATAAATATAAAATCTCCATTTATCGAATATCAAATTTTTTAGCTGGATATTCTAACAATAGAAAAGGGAAGCGGGCTATTTTCTTTTAGACTCTTAACTGAAGGTTAATTTCTCATATGATGCTCGAGTTAATGCATGCTCATCAACATGTGTAATTTCAGGGAAAAAGTGCTGACTTTATTTAAGAAACAGGCTTCCTTAGAGTCAAATCTTCCTTGTTGAATCCCCATATTTATATCTTTACTGGCCTGACACGATTTTTATAATTTAAGACTGTATCCATAAGTAGCAAATTGAGGAATGATCATTCGAGTTAGAGAAGGCAAAGACTTTGCGCTTTTCGATTGAGAAGATGAATGTGATTTTTTTTTCCCCACCAAATCATCATATTATGGATAGCAAAAAGACAGAATATTCTCGTGTGCTTTTCATTATTTTCATTATTATTATTTAGCGCAATTAAATTCGAGAGGGACACTTGCACTTGGTGACCGGGGCGAGGGGGTTTCCTAAGGGGCAGCATTGGAATTGGGGGATTGAAGAACATGGAAAAGCGATTACCACCTCGAATCGCCAACCCTTTAATGATTAACAACAATAAACAGTTATCCACGAATAAAATTAAGGGGCTAGGGTTTCGCGAAGTATAGAACACGAGGGCGTGCTCTCCAACTTCACCTCTCACTTTATTTTAATTTTATGTGGGAGAAGTGCGTCTTAGTTTATAATTTAAATGGCTTTCAACGTCGGAAAACGAGCCGCTCAAAGCGTAGTCGTCGGCCATTGCACATGCAAGGCGTAGTCGGTCTCTCTTTTTTTGTTTCTTAAGAGGAATACAATATGATACAATGTGATATAATATAATGAAGCCTGACCCTTTTCTCTGCAGACACAATTGCGAACAAATATTCTCGTCTGCGACTTGCTAGTTAGCTCCTCATCGACTGATATTATGTGGGAAAAGAAGGATAATTATACATGTACAATCATATGCTGCGTGAAATATGTGAGAGCTCACGATTTTATGAGGTTTTAAGATCCTCATTGGATCTATAATAAGACCAAAATATACCATTTAGATAACCACAAACTACTTTCAAAATTAGAAAATCGATTGTCTAGATGCTTGGATATACTAATGATCTTGAGAAAATCCTAATCCTCCGCCAAGCGAGATCCAGGTAGGGTCCTGATTTTCCCTTTCTTGTTAGATGACTGATTCAGTCTTATATTGCAAATTTATTTTCATGTTCAATATATGTAAAGCTTTCTCGGTTTTCACCGCATTGAGAAGGGGAAAAAGAAAAGGTTGCTGGGTCGGTCCGTGAAGCTCGTGTTTTGACTTGGACCGAAAGTTTTGACTGAACGCGTGAAAATCCTCTTGGTTGTCCTTGCGTAGAATTTGAATGTTCGAAGCATGCGAAGATGGACGGCGAGCAGGGTATGTTCCCACAAGAACATTCACAGAAACTCAGGAAAAATTAGTAGGTTATGATGGGGGGGAATGTCAGAAGGTTCACACTCCATTCTCCACGTCTTGTCCATACCTAGTGTAGTGCAGTCCATTTCTGTTCTACCAATTGCAAAGCATGCTGCATGCATAACAAAAGAATAGGCAGTAGCAACAATGAGCGCATGCGATATTACGAGATCAAAATTTTCATTGATAAGTCCATCGCATCGGTTTCGAGAGCCGGGTTTACATCCGGGTCAACTAGTCATGTGTTTCGACGTTGGTCCGAGCATAAAACGTACTGTTATCAAAATAATAACATGTCTTGGTCCCCTAGACAATGAATCACCATGTTTTCAAGCTCCAAGGCCACCCACCTTAGGGTTCTTTGAATTTTTGGTGTTTGAGAAAGAGCTCTTGTACCGCCCCACATGTACGGAAGGAGATGGGTTTGGGTTCCAGTTATGGAGATCCTAAAGGTGTGTGGATCATGAGATTGTGGTCACTTCCTTTTGTCTCCGAATAAATATTATCTTAGTCGGAAAAGTGGCCTTGGTTGGGGAGCTTTCGATCGGGCATTCAAACTTGGGGGACTTCAAAAGGGAGAGAAGGTTTGGGTTGCCTTTACAAGACATGGCCACATGATTTTGGTGAGACATGGTCACATGATCAATTTCCCATGAAAGCTTGTGTTTTTTGGAGGTTTTAAATTTTCTTTTCTTGTTCCTTTCTTCTTTTGATGTGATCAAGGAGTTGAGACAGATCCTGGCATGCATGTGTCTCTTGTTCATGCACAAGGGAGCTTGCTTTTGGGAAAAGTTGGGCCACTTTTTGATTGTTGAGATTGGGGGTGATCTGGTCAAGATGGGTACGTGATCTTTGTTCAATTGAATTTGATGTCCCAACCTTTTAGCCACTATAAATATAAAATGTCAAAATATAAACTCATTTTGTTTCACAAAAAATAAATAATTTAAAAATATTTTATTAGAAACGATTATATGTATTAGTTGAAATAATTAGTTAGTGAAAAATATTTTCGTTATTTAGATGATGAAAATATTTTTTATTCATTCATTCTTAAAAACAATTCAAGATATGATTTTTTGGAAAATATTTTCCAATTTTTCATTTTTAGCGAAACAAATGCACCATAAAATGCAAGTGTTCATTATTATTTCAATAGGACTCTTAGGCCCTACAAAACAATTTTTGCTTCATTTAGAATGTTATTGACATGACGAGTTCGTTTATAAGTGCATTAGTGTTTAATTCTAAGTACATTAGTCTCCTCAGGATGTCATAACATTCCGACAAGGAAAATGTTCATGAGTGTTCTCTTGACACTCATTTAAATAGTACTTCGAAAATTAAAAACTAAAATTCACATGTTTAATGTTGTTTTGGTCGTGTATATGAAATTGTTACTACTATGTGTCCCATCCCTTTGTATAGAAAAAATGAAGTTCCAAATTGTAGTTGTGCTTAACAAGTGCTCCAAAGAATAATAAACGAAACATTTTCCTTTGTCTATTGAAGTAATATATCGTAGAATGCCCAGTTGTTAAAAAACTCATTATATCCGCCTTTCAAATGCATTTTTTTTTATTTACAGTGTTAATTTTCAATATGTTTTAATAAATGGTCATACTGTATTTAGTGTGATAAAACCAAGCCCATCTCAAAAGTTGTTGCCCGTCTGATGGTCAAGTTTGGTTGGGCCTTCAAATTAGGCCCAAGCTTAGTTATGCCAGACAGGCCCATTTCGGGGTTTTCATGTTAATTGAGATTAGCACTTTGAATTAGGTTATTAGGCCTGATCTATTTTCATTAACAAAGGCTTGACTAGAGCCCAAATTCATCCGGTATGTTTTGATCCTTAATCAAATTTTCACAAATGCCACTCATCAAATCGGATGAGAGCCTTTATCTGGTATATTGTGGGCATCTGAAATTTATGAATTTTCTAATACGATGATTGTTAATTTCTATGTCACAATCACCTTATTTTGAGGGGGAAAATAAGGTCGTGAGACCGTTCTTTCAATATTTGACATCATTTAGGGAATTACTTGGCTATCAAAAGATGTTAATTTGAAATCACCAATTCCTTTCATCAAGATATTATCGAATTTTTGGATGGAGAATCTTCGTTATGATTAAATGATTGTGAACAATTGGCTTTCTTTCCATATTACTAAGGATCGAGATGCACTCAACGCAATGCTTCTATTTCACGGGAAATTCATAATTTTAGAAAATATTTTGCAAAAAATATTGCTTAAAACTTTTTAGATTTAGATTGTTGTGGATGGTAAAAGAATTTTTTATCAACCATTTTTTAAAAAGAAATATAACCAATTATTTTTTGGAAAATATTTTTCGAATCTACTTTTTTTTTCCTCGAAATAAACGAATCTTGAGAGCCAATATCATACTTTATAATTTGTATTGATTAGGATCAGTCGAGTGTAAAAAACATTTAGATCCTGCTTAATAAGTTTGAATCCATGCAAGTCCCAATTAAACTCCTATCGACATTGTCTTTGGAATTTTTTTTACAAGCTTCGTTTGTGACCTAGATAGTGCATATGCAGATTTTCCACTCTGATGATGTAAGAATTTTCTTAAGGTTTACCGTCAGCATAAAAAGACTTCTTCTTTAGACTTCTTTCTTTTTTTTAACGCATTCATCGTCGAATAAAATTCTCTACGTTGATTAGGTAATTTCATAACATTATAATTATTATTATCACATTTATCACGAGTTTGCTTGGTGTGATGTCTATTTGCTTCCTAACCATCATCCTTGCTAAAGATAATTTTTTATATTTTTTATTTTATAATAAAGTCAAAGAAAATGAGAGAAGAGGAATCACCTAACAAACCCAACCCCAACGTTCCTTGTCTAAATCTCTCCACGTCATCTCTCCCAGCCCTCCCCTCTCCCCACTCCTCCTTTCCCCGCCGGAAAAAAAACACCATGTCGGCGGCGGAGTCCCCGACCTCCTCCGGCCGCCGCCGCCACAGCCGCCAGAGCCGCCTCCGCCGCTCGCTTTCCCTCGAGCCCGGCCCCTCCCCCAGCCATCGGCGCCGCCGCGCCCGTCGCGCGTTCGATCTCTACGATTCCGACGACGACCTGACGCTGCCCGTCCGCGATCCGGCCGCCGCCGACGATCGGATCGAGGATCTCCTGGACGTCGACTTCGCTTCCGATCCCGACTCCGGCCATCGGCCCCGGAAGCTCGGCGGCGAGGGCGGTTGCAGCGTGGATCTGTTCGGCGGGCACCCGCAGCTCGCGGGCGACGCGGATTCGGCGTCGGAGGAGGTAAACGGGTTGGATTTTGGGGTGATTGATGCGGATGACGACGTTTGTATGGATAGTGTGGATGTTGATTTGCGGATCGGGTTAGGGCTTGGCGTGGGTGGGAACGAGGATGTTGGATTTGTGGACGAGGATTGTTGTGAAGATGATTTTTTTATGGAGACCGGGGCTTCCGGGTTCGATTCCTGCGAAGCTGGGTTGACGGCTTGCGAAATGGAGCAGTGCTGGAGCGGTATTCGTGATGTCGAGTTCGATTCCGATTTGGAGTTGGCGGATGCATTGGGGGTTTGTGGAGGTTCGGAGGATGAATTGAGTTTGGATCACGTGATTGATGAGGATGACTATTTCTGTGGCGATCCTTTGTGTTGGGGTGATTCCCTTCAGGTGGAAGCGGATGGCAGGGAGGTTGAGGATCTCGATTTGGAGTGGGAGGAAGTCGAGAGTTGCATCGATGATAGAGAGGTGTTGAGCTTATTTGTTGATCCTCTCAATGATGATGGATCCATTTCTGTATCTTCTACGCCTATCATTGCAGATGAAGGTGAAGAAGACACGACTGTTGAAGTGGTTGGAGATTTTGGGAACTTGGAATGGGAGGTTTTGTTGAATTCAGATAATTTAGTGGCAACAGAAGGATTGAATCATGAGCTGGAAACTTACTTTGATGATGATGATGATTACTTATATTCTGCAGAATACGAGACCATGTTTGGTCAGTTTACTGAAAATGAGAGTTCTTTAGTGGGAGGGTCCCCGGCTTCTGAAGCAGTGATCCAGAATCTACCGAAGTTGGCTTTGACTCAAGAGGATGTGGATGGAAAGGATGGGCTTTGTCCGGTCTGCAAGGATGAATTTACGGCGGGGAACATTGCAACGCAGCTGCCTTGCAGCCATGAATACCACAGTGATTGTATTTTGACGTGGCTGCGCGTGAAGAATACATGTCCTGTGTGTCGTCATGAATTACCTGCTGATGGTGCGGTATCATGAACAGGGAAGGACTGGGAGAGCACGGATTGGCCTCTACTCATGAGTCGGGGCCGACATTGTTTTGTAGAAGTCTGGACTGAGTATTAAGTTGTGTAAAAATGTAGATAGTGGCATCTCAGAGACCCTCTTATCTTGTACTTGTAGTGAGGATGATTGAGTTCTTTAGAAGTTCAACATTTTTTGGTAAGGGCAAAAGGGTGTTTTATACCTCAAGAACCCGAATTGTTAACTGTTGGGAGAATAAAACTTGATGTAATGGTAGGTTTTCTTCAGACAACTCTGCATAGTCGCCTATGTTGTCTCCGAGTCTTCACGACTGCTTTTTTCGGCTGGTGGTCTTGAAGGGCAACGGCTTATGAAGTTGTAAGTTTGTATTATTCATGTTAGCATGTCTTTATAGGAACTACTTTGACCTGTTTGCCTCGTTATGGTTTGCACATCAGATGATCTGTGGCGAGTCACTGCAGGTTTTGCTAGTTTTGTTTGAATGTAGTCCCCCTAAGGCTTCAGGGGCGTATAATTTTCTGCTGCTATTCCTGTGATGCTATATGCCCCTTGCTCTTCGCTAAATAGAGGTGGTATGCATCCTTGGACAAGATAGATTGCTTGTACAAGTTATTAACAGTTTGGGTTACTCGCCATTTGAATCTCAAATCCATCCAAAAATTCTATAGCTGTGTTTGGTGGGCTAGATATAACTTTCTACGCACACGGTCTTCCTCTACCTACAAGTTTCAGCATTTGGTTTGGACCTTCTAATATGATATTAGAGTCGGGTTCTTCTCCAATTTATTTCGCCCCCCCCCCCCTCTTCAACGGCGGGTCTGGTCGAATTCTATGCCTCTGTTCCTCTGTTCCTAATCTGATTTTCGCATGAGAGGAGGTGTTAACGCATTTTATATTCTTTTGTCTATTAGATTTATATGTTTTTATAATGCAAACGATCTCTTTTCACCTATACGTCTAACTTCTAGAATTTGACTTTCTAACTAAAATGAATTTCCGTGTTGTCCTATATAATCGGTCCCACCCCTCCTGCCAGCTGCATTCCCCCTCGTGTGTGGATATGGTATGGCGAAGGAATGCGCAATCAGTGAGCCAACCCCAAAGATTAAAAAGGTTCCACGGAACTATGAAGCACTTCTGTTTGGGCAGGCGCAAGAGTCTAGAGATAAGGTCTCCGTTGCCTTCTTAGTCAATCCGACTCGGATGCTAAGGTGATAAGGTGTTTGATGATAGTCTTCAAGTCAATTCCCGACGGTGGATGTGGAAAATTTCTCCCTCCACGTGATATAAATATGCGTCCGGGCAGTAGGTCTGTGGCTTAGGAGCTACTCTAACGACAGAGCATCACCATAAACATGAGATGGGGAAGTTGGACATCCAATTTCCTCACCTTGCTCAACACAACATGCAACCTCACCCATCGCAATTTTATCAATCTCTCAGCAATAACAACCTCCCGACCCCAGCCGGCGCAGTCGCAACTGCCGACGCCATCCTCTCTAGACCTCGAGATGGGTGGGAGGGCACACGACGCTCCGCATACTGCACTGGAGGCAAAGCATGGCCTGGCTTGGGAGAAGACCGTCGTCTCATTTTGCTTGGCATCAGCCACGGAACTAGCTGTGGCATCGATCCAGGAGGGACATCACTTTCCTCCGGTGTATTGTTTATACTCGGCGGCGGTCATATTAGCCTTTACTTTTCTCTTTGTGGGCAAATACATCAAAAGCGATACCAAGTACTTGACGATATCCCATGCCCTTCAGCACATTAGCATATTCTTTGTGGCGACCGCCTTCTTTGTCGCCATGACAATTCCATTCCATTTTTGGCTCAGGTGTGGTGCTTGGGCCATATATGCCACTGCGATTTTGGCCATAATGGCTTGTAGATTCTCTTGAACTTCTCTAATATTATGAAAACTCAAAGAGATAGGTGGGAACATATATATATATGCAAGGGATTTCGTGTATCAATAATATATTTTAATATAGTCTTTCGAGTAATAAGATAAGAACTTGTCACTTTTCATTATAATGCATTTCTCGAGATCTGGTTAGTGTGATAAAATCACCTCACAGACAGAAACGGGACAATCAAGAAAGCAGTTGAACACAATGCATTGCATTTCTTCCTCCGTAGGGCTAATTCTAAATCGAGCAGGCCGCGCTAGGACAAGTCAAACCTTTCGAGATTTAGTTAGCCCCGATGGCTCACGATTGACCTATAGCAGCTTGTAAAGTATCACATCTAAGCTCGATTGTGCATTGAGATCCCAATCCGATCGACGGATATGCATCGAAATTCCTCCTTATGAACACTTTTCATTCGTATTTCTCTCTTAAGGAAAATTTAAGCACGACTTTTCCACCTCTCCCCAACGCTGCTAAATTGAATTTCCGGGTGATGTTTGGGCCTGGTGGGCCAATCACTTGCCTAAATCAACCCGAAAGGTATTAGAGATCTGTGCTCTTCATGGGCCGGCCAAGCCCATCAATGTCGGTTGCCTCCCTCCCTCTTGAGATGTTTTGAATACAGGACAGCTTTCACAGCTTCCACTGTCTTTTGGTGCAAAGTAGGTCTGCCGCAATTGGAAAAATACCATATTGCATTCACTAGACATGGTCAACGGGCAAGCCGAATGACATGTCCGCGTAAAACCTAGACCTGCACGATTCAAAAGACAGCTCTATTTTCCTCTTTGTTTGGTCAAGGGAATTTTCTTCCAACAACGCCTTTCATCGGAGGGTTTCAGGTTATGAACATTGTTCTAGTGCAAGCTTAACCAAATCAAATGCGGCCGATACATCTTGATATGTGTAAACCCACAAAGAGGAAAATAGAGCTAAATTGGGACGGCTAAGGGAAATACTGACAGACGCTCATTTATTTATGTTTCGAACCTAGGCGGACCTACTAAAGTGCCGCTGTTAGGACATGAATCATGATTCGGTCTGAGTGCTCACCTCCATGTTATGGTACCACCCCTCTCAATTTCAAACAGATTGGTCTACGCTGCATTTATGGAAGAGCTTTGTACCAATTGAATCTGATTGAAGGAAAATGAACTGGGGGACTACGAAAGTGAGGTTTGTACATCCACATTCCACACATATTTGATTGGCTAGGACAACGCAGGATAACGTGTGATGCTTTCAATTCAGCTGAGATAAATCATCTCAATTTATTATTGGAATAATAGCACAAATAATTGATGAACTTTAATTCAGTGCGCAATGTCGTTCTTAAAATTTTAATTTGTATAATGTGGTTTCTAAACTTTGATCCAATATATAATGTTATCCATAATGTTTTTATTATTATTTGTTTAATATAATCCTTGAACTATTAATAAATGTTCAATATAGTCCATAAACTACATGAAAATGTTTAAAAGATCATAAAATAAGTTGAATATTGGATCAAAGTTTAGGAGTTTTATTGAATAAATTAAAAGTTTATGGACGACATTACTAAGTCTAAATTTAGTTCGAGCTCTCCCAAATCCATACCAATTTGCGACTTAGATTCAAATATTTAGCATGATAAAAATTATTAGCTAGGAGTCGCCACTAATCAATTTATGGTAGGTCGATTAGACACATAAGCAAAATAATGGGAGAATTATTTTACTCCTATGAACCAAAGACTTTGGGTACGAGGACTTGATTACACTAGACTTTTTTAATATCCTTTCGGTACCTTTCTCTTTTTATTTTGAAAAAATGTTTTGCAAGTAGCTTGAATTAATTTTAACTCACTTCCCTAACATGAACCACCAATTTAACACCCAAATAAAGCAATAAATATATTGCAAGACTTACCTATGTTAGCTCAAAATTCACCTCAAAAGCCCTAGATATGATTCGCAATCACTCAATCTTTTTTTGGATTTTTTTTTCTTATTTAAGGAAATCTAATCTACGTGCAATGCAATTTAACTAAATGACCTAATTCTAATGACGGATAATTTCTAATTAAATGGACCTAACAACAATTACTAAATGACATTTCATGAACCTAGTTCTATATGACATGCGCATGATATTTTTGTATTTTTTTTTAAATTCGTAATTAAAACTGACTAACAATAAAAATCTAACTAAAGTAAGATATTATCTATTTTAAGTTAGGAAATCGACTAATCTGAATCATATCTTAACTTAGAAATTTATCTCGACATGCAATTTTAATTTTAAAGATATTATCTTAACCTAGATACCATTTGAACATGCATTTTAAAAAAATCTAATTATTCTATCATGTAATTTTATCTAGGAAAATCAATTCTAATCTACATGAAATGCAAATGCAATTTTTGTTTGTTTGTATTTTTTGGGATAAATGAAGCAATTAAAATAGAAGCATCAAATCATTCACGGTCATCAAAGATATTATCCATTGTTCGAATTTGGAAACGATATCTAATCAACTTGATTATTTCGAAAAAAAATAAATTGCATTTGCATTTCATGTAGATTAGAATTGATTTTCCTATATAAAATTGCATGATAGAATAGTTAGATTTTTTTTTAAATGCATGTTTAAATGGTATCTAGGTTAGATAATATATTTTGAATTAAAATTGCATGTCGAGATAAATTTCTAAGTTAAGATAGGATTCGGATTAGTCTATTTCCTAACTTAAAGTAGATAATATCTGACTTTAGTTAGATTTTTATTGTTAGTCATTTTTAATTACGAATTTTTATAAAAAAAAAAATACAAAAATACCATGCGCATGTCATATAGAACTAGGTTCATGAAATGCATGTCATTTAGTGATTGTTGCTAGGTCCATTTAATTAGAAATTGCCCGTCATTAGAATTATGTCATTTGGTTAAATTGCATTGCATGTAGATTAGATTTCCTTAAACAAAAAAAAAATCCAAAAAAACGATTGAGTGATTGCAAATCACATCTAGGGCTTTTGAGGTGAATTTTGAGCTAACATTCCAAATGCTTTCGTTGCTATGAGGTAAGTCTTATAATTTATTTGTTGCTTTATTTGGGTGTTAAATTAGTAGTTTGCACACCCGCATGATTACCTCACATGTTAGGGAAGTGAGTTAAAATTAATTCAAGCTGCTTGCAAAATATTTTTTCGAAATAAAAAGAGAAAGGT
Source organism: Eucalyptus guilfoylei (assembly GCA_016097605.1). Taxonomy (NCBI): domain Eukaryota; kingdom Viridiplantae; phylum Streptophyta; class Magnoliopsida; order Myrtales; family Myrtaceae; genus Eucalyptus; species Eucalyptus guilfoylei. Next base: position 5,309,394 of record CM027861.1, read on the forward strand.
ACCGAAAGTGCATTAGAAAAGTCTAGTGTAATCAAATCCCCGTACCTAAAGTCTCTAGTTCATAGGAGTAAAATAATTCTCTCATTATTTTGCTTAGGTGTCTAATTGACCTACCGTAAACTGATTAGTAGCGACTTCTAGCTAATAATCTTTTACATGCTAAATATTTGAACCTAAGTCGTGAATTGGTATAGGCTTGGGAGACCCCAAGCTAAGTTTAGACTTAGTAGTCCATTAACCTAATCATAGATGGTGCACCCGAAATTTAGGTCGCGACAGGGTTACTTGCCATTCGAATCTCAAATCCATCCAAAAATTCTATAGCTGTGCTTGGTGGGCTAGATATAACTTTCTACACACACGGTCTTCCTCTATCTACAAGTTTCAGCATTTGGTTTCGACCTTCTAATATGATATTATAGTCGGGTTCTTCTCCAATTTATTTCGCATGTAGATTAGAATTGATTTTCCTATATAAAATTGCATGATAGAATAGTTAGATTTTTTTTTAAATGCATGTTTAAATGGTATCTAGGTTAGATAATATCTTTTGAATTAAAATTGCATGTCGAGATAAATTTCTAAGTTAAGATAGGATTTGGATTAGTCTATTTCCTAACTTAATATAGATAATATCTGACTTTAGTTAGATTTTTATTGTTAGTCATTTTTAATTACGAATTTTTATAAAAAAAAAAAAATACAAAAATACCATGCGCATGTCATATAGAGCTAGGTTCATGAAATGCATGTCATTTAGTGATTGTTGCTATGTCCATTTAATTAGAAATTGCCCGTCATTAGAATTATGTCATTTGGTTAAATTGCATTGCACGTAGATTAGATTTCCTTAAACAAAAAAAAAAAAATCCAAAAAACGATTGAGTGATTGCGAATCACATCTAGGGCTTTTGAGGTGAATTTTGAGCTAACATTGCAAATGCTTTCGTTGCTATGAGGTAAGTCTTGTAATTTATTTATTGCTTTATTTGGGTGTTAAATTAGTAGTTTGCGCACCCACATGATTACCTCACATGTTAGGGAAGTGAGTTAAAATTAATTCAAGCTGCTTGCAAAACATTTTTTCGAAATAAAAAGAGAAAGATACCGAAAGTGCATTAGAAAAGTCTAGTGTAATCAAATCCCCATACCTAAAGTCTCTAGTTGATAGGAGTAAAATAATTCTCTCATTATTTTGCTTAGGTGTCTAATCGACCTACCGTAAACTGATTAATGGCGACTCCTAGCTAATAATCTTTTGCATGCTAAATATTTGAACCTAAGTCGCGTATTGGTATGAACTTGGGAGATCTCGAGCTAAGTTTAGACTTAGTAGTCCATTAGCCTAATCCTAGATGGTGCACCCGGAATTTAGGTCGCGACAGGGTTACTCGCCATTCGAATCTCAAATCCATCCAAAAATTTCTATAGCTATGTTTGGTGGGCTAGATATAACTTTCTACACACACGGTCTTCCTCTACCTACAAGTTTCAGCATTTGGTTTCGACCTTCTAATATGATATTACAGTTGGGTTCTTCTCCAATTTATTTCGCATGTGGCCCCCCCCCCCCCCCCTGAATTCTATGCTTCTGTTCCTAATCTGATTTTCACATGAGAGGAGGTGTTAAAGTATTTCATATTCTTTTGTCTATTAGATTTATATGTTTTTATATGCAAGCAATCTCTTTTCACCTATGCGTCTAACTTCTAGAATTTGACTTTCTAACTATAATGAATTTCTGTGTTGGGCTAGATATAACTTTCTACACACACGGTCTTCCTCTATCTACAAGTTTCAGCATTTGGTTTCAACCTTCTAATATGATATTACAATCGGGTTCTTCTCCAATTTATTTCGCATGTAGATTAGAATTGATTTTCCTATATAAAATTGCATGATAGAATAGTTAGATTTTTTTTTTAAATGCATGTTTAAATGGTATCTAGGTTAGATAATATCTTTTGAATTAAAATTGCATGTCGAGATAAATTTCTAAGTTAAGATAGGATTCGGATTAGTCTATTTCCTAACTTAAAATAGATAATATCTGACTTTAGTTAGATTTTTATTGTTAGTCATTTTTAATTACGAATTTTTATAAAAAAAAAATACAAAAATACCATGCGCATGTCATATAGAACTAGGTTCATGAAATGCATGTCATTTAGTGATTGTTGCTAGGTCCATTTAATTAGAAATTGCCCGTCATTAGAATTATGTCATTTGGTTAAATTGCATTGCACGTAGATTAGATTTCCTTAAACAAAAAAAAAAAATCCAAAAAACGATTGAGTGATTGCGAATCACATCTAGGGCTTTTGAGGTGAATTTTGAGCTAATATTGCAAATGCTTTCGTTGCTATGAGGTAAGTCTTGTAATTTATTTATTGCTTTATTTGGGTGTTAAATTAGTAGTTTGCGCACCCACATGATTACCTCACATGTTAGGGAAGTGAGTTAAAATTAATTCAAGCTGCTTGCAAAACATTTTTTTGAAATAAAAAGAGAAAGATACCGAAAGTGCATTAGAAAAGTCTAGTGTAATCAAATCCCCGTACCTAAAGTCTCTGGTTCATAGGAGTAAAATAATTCTCTCATTATTTTGCTTAGGTGTCTAATCGACCTACCGTAAACTGATTAATGGCAACTCCTAGCTAATAATCTTTTGCATGCTAAATATTTGAACCTAAGTCGCATATTGGTATGAACTTGGGAGATCTCGAGCTAAGTTTAGACTTAGTAGTCCATTAGCCTAATCCTAGATGGTGCACCCGGAATTTAGGTCGCGACAGGGTTACTCGCCATTCGAATCTCAAATCCATCCAAAAATTTCTATAGCTATGTTTGGTGGGCTAGATATAACTTTCTACACACACGGTCTTCCTCTCCCTACAAGTTTCAGCATTTGGTTTCAATCTTCTAATATGATATTACAGTTGGGTTCTTCTCCAATTTATTTCGCATGTGCCCTCCCCCCCCCCCCTTGAATTCTATGCTTCTGTTCCTAATCTGATTTTCACATGAGAGGAGGTGTTAAAGTATTTCATATTCTTTTGTCTATTAGATTTATATGTTTTTATATGCAAGCAATCTCTTTTCACCTATGCGTCTAACTTCTAGAATTTGACTTTCTAACTATAATGAATTTCTGTGTTGTCCTACACGACCGGTCCCCCTTTTCCTACTAGCTGCATTCCCCCTCGTGTGTGTGAATATGGTATGATGAAGGAATGCGCAATCAGTGAGCCAACCCCAAGATTTAAAAGGCAACTTTCCACGAAACTATGAAGCACTTCCGTTTGGGCATGCGCAAGAGATAAGGTCTCCGTAGTCTTCTTAATCAACCGACTCAGCTGCTAAAGCTGATAAGGTGTTTGATGATAGTCTTCAAGTCAATTCCTGCCGGTCGATGTGGAAATTTCTCCCTACATGTGATATAAATATGTGTCCGAGCAGTGGCTTAGGAGCTACCCTAACGACAGAGCATCATCAGAACATGAGATGGGGAAGTTGGACATCCAATTTCCTCACCTTGCTCAACACAACATGCAACCTCACCCATCCCACTTTTCCCAATCTCTCAGTAATAACACCCTCCCGACCAAAACCGCCGCAGTCGCAACTGCCGGTGCCATCCTCTCTAGACCTCGAGATGGGTACGAGGGCAGACGACACTCCGCGTATTGTGCTGGACGCGAAGCATGGCCTGGCCTGGGAGAAGATCGTCGTCTCATTTTGCTTGGCATCGGCCTCGGAACTAGCCGTGGCATCGATCCAGGAGGGACATCACTTTCCTCCAATCTATTGTTTATACTCGGCAACGGTCATATTAGCCTTTACTTTGCTCTTTGTAAGCAAATACATCAGTAGCAATGCCAAGTACCTGACGATATCCCATGTTCTTCAGCACATTAGCATATTCTTTGTGGCGACGGCCTTCTTCGTCGCCATGACAATTCCTTTCCATTTTTGGCTCAGGTGCGGCGCTTGGGCCATATATGCCATTGCGATTTTGGCCATTTTGGCTTGTAGATTCTCGTGAACTTCTCTAATTCTATGAAAATTCAAAGAGATAGACAGGAACATATATATGCAAGGGATTTCGTGTATCAATAAATATATGTTAGTGTAATCTTTTGAGCCATTTCGAGTCATCAGATAAGAACCTGTCATTTTTCATTATAATACATTTCTCGAGATCTGGTTTTTGTGGTAAAATCAACTCACAGACAAAAACAAGACAATCAAGAAAGCAGTTGAACACAATGCATTGCATTTCTTCCTTTGTAGGGCTAATTCTAAATCCAGCAGGTCACGCTAGGCCGCATTAGGACAAGTCAAACCTTTCAAGATTTAGTTAGCCCCGATGGTTCAAGATTGGCCTATAGCATCTTGTAAAGAATCATGTCTAAGCTCGATCGTGCATTGAGATCCCAGTCCGATCGATAGATATGCATCGAAATTTCCCCTTGTGAACGCTTTTCATTCGTATTTCTCTCTTAAGGAAAATTTAAGCACGACTTTTCCACCTCTCCCCAACGCTGCTAAATTGAATTTCCAGGTGATGTTTGGACCTGGTGGGCCAAGCACTTGCCTAAATCAACCCGAAAGGTATTAGAGGTCTGGGCTCTTCATGGGCTGGCCAAGCCCATCAACGTTGGTTCCCTCCCTCCCTCTTGAGATGTTGTGAATACAGGACAGCTTCCACAGCTTCCACCGTCTTTTGGTCCAAAGTAGGTCTGCCGCAATTGGAAAAGTACCATGTTCATATTGCATTCACTAGACATAGGGTGTATTTGTTTGTGTTTCTGTTCAAAAATTGTTTCAGGGAACAGAAATAAAAAAAAAACTAGAAATTCGGAGAACAATTTTTGACCAGGAAAAATGCGTTTGGTAAACTTGATCCGGGAATAAAAAAGAAAAGAAACACATTTAGTAAATTTGTGTTCTTTTTTTGTTTCTTTTAATTTTTTAATTTTTTAATTTTTAATTTTTTCTTTCTTTTTTCTTTTTTTTTTCTTCTTTTGGCCGGTCGCGGTCTCGGCCATGGCCGGCGACCGGCCGACGAGGGCTGACGGCCTCGCCCAGCCACGGCGAGGCTCGCCATGGTTGGGCGAGCTCGGGCTTGCCCAGATCCGGCGAGGCCGAGCCTCGCTCGCCCAAATCCGGTGAGGCTGAGCCTCGCTCGCCCAAATCCGGCGAGGCCGAGCTCGCCCAGCCACTGGCGAGGCTCGGCCTCGCCGGGCCATCGCCAGGCGACGTCGACTTGGCGGTGGCCTGGCGAGCCCAAGCCTCTCCGGTGGTTGGGCGAGCCCGAGCCTCTCCGGTGGTTGGGCGAGCCCGAGCCTCTCCGGTGGTTGGGTGAGCCCGAGCTTGCCTAGCCAAGGCAAGGCCGAGTCTCAACAGGGGCCGGCAACGCTCCGGCAAGGTCGTCGGCCCTCGACAGCATCACCGGCCCTTGACGGCCGGTCGCCGATCATGGCCAAGGCCGGCGACCAGCCAAAGAAAAAGAAAAAGAAAAGAAAAAGAAAAGAAAAAAGAGAGAGAAAATTTGTTTCTTCAAATTGTTCCAAAAATAATAAATAAGTTTTTTTTGTTTCTTGTTTCTGTTCCAAATTTGTTCCCAGGAATAAAAAAATAGATTTGGAATAAAAACGCAAACAAACGGGCCCATAGTCAACGGGCAAGCCGAATGATCTGTCCGCGTAAAACCTAGACCTGCACGATTCGAAAGACAGCTCTATTTTCCTCTCTGTTTGGTCAAAGGAATTTTCTTCCAACAACGCCTTTCATTGGAGGGTTTCGGGTTATGAACGTTGTTCTAGTGCAAACTTAATCAAATCGAATGCCACAGATACATCTTGATATGTGTAACCCACCAATCAAAAGATTGGACGCAAAGCACGATCCTTTTAGTAAAAGTTAGATTGGGACTGATAAGAGAAATACTGACAGACGCCCATTTATTTATGTTTCGAATTTAGTCAGACCTACTAAGGTGCCGCTGCCAGGACATGAATCATGATTCGGTCTCAGTGCTCACCTCCATGTTATGGTACCTTCCCTCTCAATTTCAAACGGATTGGTCTACGCTGCATTTATGGAAGACCTTTGTCCCAATTGAATCTGATCGAAGGAAAATGAGCTGGGGGCTACGAAAGTGAGGTTTGCACATCCACATTCCACACATATTTGATTGGTCAGGACAACGTAGGACAACGTGTGATGTTTTTAATTCAGCTGAGATAAATCATCTCAATTTATTATTGGAATAATAGCACAAATAATTGATGAACTTTAATTCAATGCACAATGTCATTCTTAAATTTTTAATTTGTATAATGTGGTTTCTAAACTTTGGTCCAATGTACAATTTTATCCATAAGTTTTTTTTATTTGTTTAATATAATCCTTGAACTATTAATAAATGTTCAATATAGTCCATAAACTAAATGAAAATGTTTAAAAGTTCATAAAATAAGTTGAATATTGAATCAAAGTTTAGGAGTTATATTAAATAAATTAAAAGTTCATGGACGACATCACACATTGGACTAAAGTTTATGAATTACATTGAATAAAGTAAGAGTTCAGAGAAAACATTATACATTAGACCAAAATAGAATGACCATTTGTGTCATTTTCCCTTTGCTATTCTTAGATCTCCACTAGTTACGCTTTTTTAATTCTAATTAGTCGTAGATTATTAGTGCATGCCAGTGGGCCAATCAAGCCCTCACAACATAAAAAACAACCAGCAACAAATAATTATGTTCAAACCACGAGATCCATGAGCACCACGTTAGGATCTTCAAGAGAGAGAGGAAGAGAGAAAATAGTTAGAGGCATTGATGGCCCTATTCATAGAGTAAGAGAAACACTAACAAAACCCTATTAACTAACATCTATAAGCATATTCTTACTTGTTTTCTGTGCTTTACTATTCTTAAATCTCCACTAGTTATGCTTTTTTAATTCTAATTAGTCGCGGATTATTAGTGCATGCAGGTGGGCCAATCAAGCCCTCACAAGATAAAAAAGCAGCTAGCAAGGAATGACCGTATTCCAAACCACGAGATCCATGAACACCATCCCAAGTTACCTACGGACATGGAAAACACTTTAGGATCTTCAAAAGAGAGGAAGAGAGAAAATAGCCAAAGCATTCATGGCTCCAATCATAGAGTAAGAGTAACACTAAAAAAACCCTCATTTTTCTTATGCATGACCACCCATTAACTATTAACTAACACTATAAATATACACGCGGTACAAAATTGCGAAACCCAAATAGGGTCGCGTAATTATGCAAATTCTAATCCGTCTCAGATTGTGAACTGACGCTATTGATAGTTATGCTCCCGATATAAAAGAAGGGCTTCAAACTGTGTGAGATCATTTTGGAGTTTTTCCTTTGCCATCGATGACATTATTTATTACTCAATGAATCTAGTGGCTCGTTCAACGCCAGCATCAAGCAATGAAGCGTAGTCCGTGAACTTCTCATCAAGCTAAAAGGGCGAACTGTTAAATGGCCGAAAGCTACGAAACCTACGCATTGCTTAATTGGTACATTATAAAGAGAGACAACAATATTGCAAGTTGGCACATTGGTAGTGACCTTTTTCGGAAGAAATGTCTTCATCTTTCGTATTTTTTTTTTTTTTTTGTTTGTTCTCTGGTGTCTATTTTACTGATATTCCCCTCACCCCACCTCACGTGCACCAGATCATGTCCCACAGACAAAAAGCAACAAAAGGATGTTGGTTTGTCGACCCCGTCCGTCCTATTCATGTGAGAACTACTCTCGCACTAGCCCTGTTCTTTATCGCACATGATTTCTTGGTTCGATGCTCATCGCGCATTGATTAACTATTTGGTCCCTTGAGCTTTCTTCTGCTGATGAACTTACCAATTCAGAGATCTCATGCAAAGTCGAACTGATTCATTCATTGGTTGATGCGGTTACATTGCTCAGTTATTGCTAAGAAAGAAGAATGATGTTTGAGAAGCGTGAATCGATTCTCAAAGTTTCATATATGGCTTTTGCTTCGGCGGATTGTCTGATGTGTTTCCGCTCCGTGACAGCCTCTGGCCCCTCCAGTCCTGGAACTTTGGCTCCACACTGGACATGCACTCATGATTGAGGACAAAGTATAAATTGTGAGCTACTCTATGACAGTACAGTAAGCTCATCATGCATCTGTTTCGACCAAATTGGGGTCCGACATGAACCCTTATCAAGCAGTTTCACATGCAATCGTAAGAGCCAATCGTTCACTATATCCTCAGAACCCATGACAGGTCATCTCTTAGCGTAGATCTCGTGTTTCTAATTGAACCACTGATTGACTTAATCTATCAGCTGAACTAACAATGATAGCTTCTCTTGCCCGACATATATATAATTATTCGATACCATGTGAATGCAGCTGCAAACAATTACATTGATAATCCAGACGTTGTCTCTTTCGTCAAATATATATAAATGCAAGTGAGTGCACGCAATGCGTGTGCATAAATTGACATTACAGAAGCTCTTTCCTTAGATATTTGCAATCTTCCATACCTTCAACAACATCATCATATAACTTTGGATTGAGCTCTTACAGTACTTATGATTCAAAAAAGCAAAAAGGCATATATATAAATGCAAGTGAGTGCACGCAATGCGTGTGCATAAATTGACATTACAGAAGCTCTTTCCTTAGATATTTGCAATCTTCCATACCTTTAACAACATCATCATATAACTTTGGATTGAGCTCTTACAGTACTTATGATTCAAAAAAGCAAAAAGGCATATCACATTGACAATTAGCTAAACATCCCTATCTCATATCAGTGAGAAAGAAACATTTTTTTTTCCAGCCCCAAAAAACTACGATAATTTCTAGTGGAGGAGCCAAAAAAACATATATTTACTTCTTTTTCTTCATCCTCAAGCTCTTGTTCACCTTGCCTTTACTCGGAGAAGGATTAGTGCCATATGCTCTTTGCTTGGGATCATCATCATCTTCTTCTTCTTCTTCCTCCTTGTAAGCATTCCTGGACTGACCCTTTTTAGCAGCACATGACTTACCATTTTTTGAGGCAACGCGTCCTCTATAACTAGGACGTGAAGATGCATCAGAGGCCATTGAATCATCACTCTCAGCTTCACCTTCACCACCAACTTTATCACCTCCATCTTCTGCATCATCAGCATCGTTATGAGTACTCTGTTCATCACCTGCACCTTCATCTTCTTCTTGCATTGGAGACCCAATATACATTGTCCAACCAGATTCACTGCTCAGACATTCCTCTGAACCTTCAAAAGCTTGGGACGAAGACTCCATTGCCTGAAGAGAAGAAATAAGAAAGAGAGACCTAAATCAGAATCAAGTGGAATATAACAGAACTAGCTAGGGTTCTTAAATAGAAAGCCTTGGCCTTTTCGCTGTGTAAGCATTTAGCCACCTGGGAGAAACGAGCTGCTCTCAACAGGCTACTGCATCTCTGACTCAAAAAGGTCCTCCTTCATTAACTAAAGGCAAGTGAAAACAAGTTGAAGCTATTGATAGAAGCAAGTAGATAAGGGAGAGAGCTAGGGTTCTTAAATAGGAGACTTCTTGGCTTTGTGTTTGTATTTAGGAACCTGAGAAACATAACACTGGGCTTATACTATTTTTCTCTGACTCAAGAAAGATTTTTCCTATACAAAAGGAGCAAACATACCCATCTCATGTAATCTTGAAAGCTACACGGAACCACATTTGGTCTAATGGCCCTGCAGGGACAAATCAACGCCCACCTTGCAATCTAAATACCCCTTAAATTTTCTCTCACTTGAATCAGAAGATGACAGCTAGAGAAGCAGCCAAAGACAGAATTTTCATCTCTCTCTCTCTCTCTCTTTCAAGAAGCATCAAAAAGCAAAACAAAAGAGGGCTTCTTGAATATGAAAGGACATGGGTTGTTCACCGGGTTCATGGGCTTCACAAGTGAAGATACAACCATTATTTACTTCTCTGCAATCTGTCATTAATAAAAAAGGGCGGTCTTAAATGCAAGAGTCCAGGTGTGGAACTGAGCCCTACAAACTACAGGGAGAATATATGAAAAGACTAGCTTTTAAATAATGCAAAGAAGAAGACCTCTTTCCCTGCCTCATTTAGCTCTCTCACATTTAAATTTTTCTGTCCTGGCATCGACAAATAAATACGGACCAAGCTTTTTGTTTTTTCCCCTAGCCAGTAGTGTAAAAGTTGGAAAAAGATAACTTCAACTGCGAGTTTTAGGTTCTGCAGATTGGGCATTGTGGAGGGACTTGTCAAAATTGTGAGTCTACTTCTGATTTTCTGTCTCCCTCTAATTTGTAGGGTGTCTGTCTCCTCAGAAAGCAGGTTCATGTCTAAATTATAACTACATTCTTTGATATACGCAGAACTTTCCTCCATGGTAAGTCAAGGATTTTCATCGATAGAAATCCCCCCTTGACCTAATTCCGACAAGTTACAGATATGTAAAGACAAGACGGGCAAGCCAAAGAATTGCTCCGGTACTATGATAGGCAACCACAAAAATACAAAACGCTTCCAAAGAATAATGCTAGATATACAAAAGCTTATAACTCGGTTCAACAAAGTAACGCAACGAATCCACTTGCGTAAACATCCACTTGCAATTATCACACTAGGTTGTGTAAACCAATCCTGATATCCCTACCACCGCTCGAGACCAAAAATTGTCATCAATTGTGCTATAAAGGATGACAACGACTCTGTTACTACCTCAGGAAACAAAAGGCACCCCCTTTTCTTAAACTAGCAGAAAATCAGTAGGGAACTGCAGAAAATCCTCCTTCTCCATCTAGAGGATCTTCCGTGTCCAAATTAAAAGAAAGTCACATCTCTCAATTCTTCATAGTCACTGAGCATTGAACTTATAAGACCCTTGTCGATTGCTTGAAACTTGAGTGCACTAGAGCGTTATAGGGGAATGGAGAGGTATTAAATCTTTGGCAGCACCCGTCTCTCTCATCTGTTCCAATGCCAAAACCACGTAACCATCTGACCAAGATTTAATGATCCCCTCCATAACTTTGTCATGCGGATGGATGATGTACTCACTGGTGATGATAAGTTATAGTGATCGGACAGATAACCTCTTGAATTTACTTCCCTTCATCATTGTCCGAATCACTTCTTTAAAACGCCACACTAAATGAGTTTATCCCCTAGAGAGATCTGCTCCTATATAGTCTCACAAGTCCTCTACATTCTTTTCTAGCAATTAGTCAGCAACCTTTCCAGATTTCGAAAAGATTAGGGTAAATTCCGCTCTAAATGTCAATTTTAATGTGCACTACTTGAGTGTTAATCACACGTCTACATAATCGACACCAGGAGAGACAATTATCAAGACATCGTTTGGTTTACGTTGTGTTTCCTTATCAAAGGTTTCATCTTTGCATTCCCGCCACATGCCAGAGATAGAGGGAATAGTTGTCCAGCCCTTTACTTTTTTATGTCTGCAAAACCAATGGACCCTAACATCGGACCGTTTGTTTGTTTCGCAACGTCTGAGTCATCACATGAAACATGGCATTCTGTATCCCAAACATGCTTAACAAGATGAGCTAATAATGAAGCAGAAAGGAGAATCGCCTTAACGCTCAATCAAACCAAAGAGAAAGAGAAGCAAAAGACAAAATAGGCATGGCCACACGTTGTTCCCGTTTCAGTGGGCACGATTCTGGTTGTTCCCCACTTCTGGTCTCTTGTCATGATTTGTTGTGAGGTGTCATCAGACAAGTTAGGCCCCATGGGGTGAATTCTTGCCGCCATGTCCTTGTTGTTGGGTCAACTTTGCATTCTCCTTTTTCTCTCGGTAGCAATCGCCAAGTTTTCACAAGTTCAGACATATACAACAGTCGTTGAACGTGATTTACCCCTCACGAGATCTCGAACGGGTATGATTGATTTTCCCACCATGGATTGGGTCCGGTCTCGTTGAACATAATGATTAATTAACGAAAGTGGCGTGCAGATTTGGGCTAGTAAAGAGAAAAAATCCCTTACTCAAAAGTCCTTTCTCACGAGCACGTGAGAATGGATAATGGAAATCTGGGAATGGGACGAAGATTTCAAAGTAGCAAGATCCCGTTCCTCACTTTCAACCTTTGGTTTATCTGCTTTAAGAATGTTTCCATGCGTGCATGCATGTGTCAACTTTGTTTATTCGGAGATGTTTCAAGAATTGAGTAACGCGTGCTCGTTTGCGAGAGTCTATGATGAATCTTTTTGACTTTTTGGGGGGTGGAGATTCGCTTTTGCACTGTTTTCCTATCATGAGCTGGCTTGCAGCAATTCAGCACGATGACCAATGCAACTTTTGCATTTCATTTTGACTAAGGTCCAAGATCATACCGATCCCAAGATTTTCTTATTCTAAGCTTTTAGTGCACGTGTGCAAGAGGATGTAACAAAAACATTCGATGCAAGTACTCAGAGATAGAACAGCGATCGACTTCCTCTTGTATAAGACCGAGGACTGTACAGACCCGTTACTTTATAAAAGTTTCTTTGACATAGGAACTTTCAAACGGTTCAGAAATAGCACCATTACTAAATTCTCTTATAGTGGACAGTGTAGAAAGAGGCCCACACGAAGCCTTTCTTTAGCCTCGGTGTACAGTATTGTAATGACATTGCAATGTTGCCTCATGGAAAAGCAGAACTGAATGAAAGAGTTCTCCATCAGATGCACCGCAAACATCGAATAGATTTTACCCACATTTCTTCTATTCCTAATGCAGGGTTTGAAAGAGAGTTGAATCCCGAGATGAAGGAGTTGCTTGAAAAGCAATACCATAATGAAGCACAACATTTAAGACTGTCGAATGCCGAAATCTTATGTATCATTGTCAACTAGTTCATTAGAAATTACTTAAAGGATCGTACAATGGGGTCAACAACCATGACTAATATTGTTTGTACATATTATGAGTAATCCAAACTCGTAATGTTTACCGAATGAATTAAGAAGAGCACGGAAAAAACAATTCAACAAATGCATTAGCCAATAAATACTACAGATACAGCAACTGGAATACTTTTACTTTAGTGAAATCTTTTATCACGAACTGTTAAAACTGCTTTCATGGACAATCACCTTGAAAGGCAAAATAGAAGACAGATATACCAACTCTGTTTGAATGACCATTCTCTAGGACTAATGCTACTCCCACATTGTTCTCGTCCCTACATGACCTCAGTGAGAGAACTTTGAGATCAACTTGTCAACGTGAATTATTACATCATCGATGCGTGGACGGATTGCAGCTTGCGGCTGAAGCATCCATGTCACGAACTGGTGGAGTGCTTCTGGATATGGAGGATTTGGTCCGGCCGGCCACTTCACCTGTGCATTGACTATTGCTAATTGTAGGCTTCCTCCAGATTCTCCAAGGGCATACTCGAATGGAGACACACCATACCTTTTGGGCGAAAGAATGGTGAGAACAAGCATGAGAAAAGTAGTCCTAAATAATGGCCACAATATTGCAGACTCAAGTCTCTTGTTTGATTAAAAATATTCTTTGTGGGAAGAAACTATATGCATAGCCCACATGGGGAACAAATGTTCCAGTCAAATTTCTGGCATAGCATTGAATGTGCAAGAGTGGTTGCCGTTTAACCAAATATCCTTTATATGCCTGATTAACTCAGATCAAATAAACATGCTTAGGTCCTGCTAGCATACCGGTTGCACCCCCATGTGATTTCAGTCTAGACATGTCATTACAGAAAACCAACAAGACTGGTAAGTTGAACTAGTGGCCTAGATAACAAGAATCAGGATTGAACAGACAGGCAAGAAAGAAGTTGGAGTACTTATAAACAACAAAATCGGTAGATTGTACAAGTTTTTTTTACTGTATTTATCTTTTGAGATAAAAACACGCATACGCACATGTATGTATACATACATATGACATGCATATAGGTAAATGCCCAGTCAAACAATTGCATTATCAGATCCAATCAGTTTATGAACAAATACGCAAACAAGACCATTTAAGTTTTCCCAAGGCCAGAATGAGATGAACAGAAATGGTGAAAGAGGACAAATACTTACATTATTGCGTACAGTGTACATCCTAAAGACCAAATATCAGTTCTCTCATCAATGTCTGCCTGGCTCGGGCAATCCCATAACTCAGGTGCCCGGAAAGGTGCTGAACAATGCTCAGAAGCCCACTCCTGTACGATGGCAAGCCATGGACCACCATGAGAAAGCAATACAAATTGCAATCACTCAATAAGAGATGAACTATGCTACTTTAGTTCTCCACATGGATAAAATTTATGTGGCAGAGGATAGGGTAGCCTCATACTAAAATTTCTGCTTTCCACAAGCTTATCTGTACACTTGAAAAACCAACTGAAAAGAACATACATCTTCTAAATTGATGAAGCCCATAACACCCAATAAAGATATCCACATAATGGTTCTATGACATAGATGGAAGACAGACCAAGAGTTATTGATGTACATAAAAATGCAAGAGATTTTTTCCTCAACCAAAGTACAGAGAAAAAAGTTATAGTTGCAGCCCCACATGCATGCACACACATCCACACAGGTATAAAATTAACAAGCACCTGTAACTGCAGTGCCTCTGAACGAGAGCGAATTTGCCTCCTTGCAGGTCGAGCGCTTCCAAAATCCATCAATATGGCAAGAGGAGGTTGTCCCTTCCTATGTGTTATGAGGACATTACCAGCTTTAACATCATTATGTGCATAAGGTGGCTCCAAACTGTGCATATGTTTAAGTCCTGCACAAAGCTGCATCACCTACTTGCTTAGTCAAACAGCTCCTAACACGTTGAGATCAAATTGTAACATCAACATACCAAGACATTAACAAGCAAATTGACATGGAATTGGAGCATACACTACTGCTCTTAATCCAACCGAGTGACATCAGGAAGGAGGTTGCATTCGTTGGAATCCTGTGTCATCAGGAACTTCAAGGATTGGGAGCTTTCCTCGATAAACTCACATTCAGATATTCTTTATTCGTTCAACCACCCTCAAACATTTTTCTTTATCCCCTCGCATTCCCCATTTAAGCAATCTGTCTGCCCCATATGAATTACAGTATCTCTTTCTTTTATTGGATGATAACTTGGAACAAGATTCTAACTATCGGAAATCTCAGCAAAACCGGATTTCATTCTCACAGATTTGTGTTGCATGTGTAAGCATTCCGGGAAATCCACTGATCATCTCTTTCTTCATTGTGATTTTGCTCTCAAGCTTTGGAATCATATCCTTAGCTCACATTTGGAATCATATCCAGCTTTTTTGCTGCTCAAATGCTTATGGAGGAGGCACAAATTCTAAGAAGTCTCGAAGTGCTGCACAAGTTTGCTTAATGTGGTGCATTTGGAAGGAATGCAACAAAAAAATGTTTGAGGGTTTATAGTTTGACGGTTTAGAATCTTCAGTTGCTTCTGTGTAGTACTCTTTTATTCAGCTTTGGATATCTAGCTCTGACCTCTCATAGTCTTGTAATGTTTTCCTTACTTTATTCACTTTTCCTTGTTTCTTTCTTTGTTCTAATATCTTACTTTATCAACTTTCAGAAAACAAATCCAACCAAGTGACATGATATCACCTCAATCAGCATTTCTACTATAAACACAGCTCACTCTTTTAATAGATGCAAATAGCTGCTGTGATTTTCAAGCTTGCAAAAGTCAACATAGTATTGGAAAGAACAGATTGTATTTTGTTACATATTGTAACATGAACAAGCAAGAAGTGGCTCAAGTGTGAATAAGCAATGGCCTGTCACATGAAACTTCTGCATACCAAGCACCTATGATGCGTGAAGAAGAAAGTAAAATAAAATGGAAACTTGTTGTTTACCTGTCGGAATATTTGAAGAACATCGGCGGTTGAAAAGAACTCCTTTTTGGCTTTCATAACTTTGGCATTATCGAATAAAGTTCCATCCAGATGAACTGGAAATAATAAATATGCTTCATGGTTCCAAGATCCTTCTTGTGCAGTCTACAAAGTAGATCCTTATCAATATCATAAGTACTTCCTCAAATCATAAGTAATGTAACAAGAACAGGAAGATGCCAGCCTCCAAGTATGTTAATTAAAAACCATTTATCATCTTATGAAGATGATGCAGGAAAAGGACTCAAAAAATGTTGGAGACATTTTTCAGAAAAGAGAAGAAGATGGCGACACTATTTGGGTCAGAAAAAGATTAGTTGTGGAAAATGCAAGAGAAGCACCAACGACAACATTATCAAAGCCACTTAGTGAACGATTATTCTGCTTGTATCAACCAAGTAATGCTCATCTATGTGGTAACATGCTGACAGGTGATCTATGCAGAATGATACCAAAGGTCAATCACAGAAAATCACATCCAGTCCCAGGAAGGCAGGAACTCCCCATCCCCCCCAAAGCCCTTTTTTTTCATCTCCTCGCATTCGTTTCAGCATGTTCGAATCTAATGTTTCTTCAAAAGTTGGTACATAATATATTGACAAAGACCAAAAACTGTTAATTTGTTTTCCATATTATCCACAGGAATGCTCAGAAGAAAACTCATTTACTTTGATCAAAGTTCTTTATATAATCTCAACATTCTACAAGCTCTATACTGAAATCCCAAATCATCAGTAAGACACCTAATATATATTGGGGATGCAGATCTTAATGCTTTTGTCATAAAACAATGCATGTCATGGATAAAATTTAAGATTTCAGGGTAAATTTTAGGCTGTTGACGTAATAGTTGCTTTGAGAACCTTCTGCTGATGCCTAAATTTACCGAGCAAAATCTAGTGTTCCCAAATATTACCAAGAGGACCCCACATTGTGCAGTCCATTATTATTTTATACTCTTCGAGTCATATGTTCTTTTACAGCATTATCAATTTGTCATTCCATCAGTCATCACTAGGAACAGAGAAGATGTTCTTTACTATGAAAAATGTTCCATTTGCCATAAGACCTAAAAATAAACTAGGTAATTACCTTAACAGCAATGATGGCGTGATCCAGAAGGGGAAGCAGATTGGGGTGACTAAACAGAGATGAAACACGAATCTCTTCCCTCACCAATTCCAACTGTTCACTATTCTGAATAAGAACTTTCTTCATTGCGTAAGTGCCATCATCTGCATAGAAACCAAATTAACATCAGAACTACCATGTAGAAATATTAAGATCCAGAAAGAGTTTTGACACAGTGAAAAATGCATAAATAGCAACTCCCGAATCTCTTGTTAAAATCTTACAAATAACAATGCAGAAACCGAAGTATCCGATTCAAAGAGACTTCTGCGAAAGCCCAGATTGCAGGACACCTCAAACATAAACAAGCAAAAACTACCAAAACCGTGCAGGATCCAGATTAGACACAAGATGGAGGCTCCTAATGCTTGTCATAAGACACCAGAAAGTGCCCAAAACAAATGCAAACATCTTCCAAGCGGGATTCACGTCGAGTCCACACCGCAAATCGAGTCTTTCGATCGGATCAACAGCTAGCTCGTGAGAATCACAACCCAAGCAATCGAATCACAACCCAAGCAATCAAATCACTATACAAGACTACCCAGATCGGAAAATCCAAATGCAAAACGAAAAGGGCGCATCAACAAGATCTGACAGACAATCACAAAGCCGCAAAAATTCATCGAAAGAAAGAATTCGGGTACCTGAAAGATGAGAAGGGTCCTTGACTTTCTTGGCCAGGCCTCCGCCGGAGACGGAGGAGTTATCGTTGACCACCTCTTTGACCAGATACACGAACGCGAACCCACCTTCCCCGAGCTGCCTCAAGATCTTGAACCTGTTCTCGTTGATCCAGACGTCCCCTCCCCCGTTCACGGCGTCGTACAGCGCGTTCAACCCAGAAAATGAACACCCCATCTGCACAAATTCCTCTCCTCTCCTTCTCCAAGCACCCGAGAAGAAGAAAGATCCCTCCTTTCCTTTCCTCACCCTCACCCTCTCGCTGAAACTATCCCAAGATTCCTAATTTCTCATTCCTACCGTTCCGCCTTCGATAGGAATGAATTGGGCGATCTCGAAACGCCGTGGCCCCTCTCTCCCTGCGTCTCTTTCAAGGCGCTTCTTCAAGTTAATGACTTGCCACACAGAGAGAGAGAGAGAGCGAAAGCGGGGGTTGATCTGTTGCAATTCTGTGTGTGTTTCGTGACTATGTATTTTTGGGTTTTTGCTAATTTGCTGTGAATCTCTCGTTTCCTTCGCGGGCATCGCGTCCCGGGATCCCTCGAAAATTTACCGTCCGACCACATGGGCTCGTGCAGCTTGCGGTCGGTCGCAGGTTTCGTGGGAGATCACTCGGTCAGTCAAACGGCGAGATGGGGCGTTGACCTGTCGGTTATGTATGCCGAGTAGTAAAATAGGGAGCTTGTCCAAATGAGAAAGTTAAGATGCCTTTGCTAATCGGGAACAATTTCTACTTAGAAATAATTTTTTTATTTTATTTTCGAGAATAATTTCTGAACATTTGAAGATATTTGATAATTGTCCAAAATTTTCATTCCCGAAATTATTTAATAGGATTCTTAATTTTTTTTATTTCTTTAAATTTTTTAATATTTTTAATATATTTTTCTTATTTTCTTTACCCAATGGATTTATGTTCATTTTTTCTTTCTTAGAACAAAAGACTAGAATTAGTCATTATTGGAAAAGTTAACAAATAGACCCTTGACCCTTGGCATACGTCGCTTGCTTCGTGGGCAATCAAGCTTGGCCCTTTTTGCCATTACAAGTTGGCTTGATTCGTCTTACCTTTTGCCATCTTGTAATAAGAATGCATACATGAAAACTCTTCATCTCAGATCAGATCTCTATGCTTGCAGCTACCATTTTAGAAACTTTTAGATTTTCCATTATTATAAGATAGTTGAAAATTATGGATGTTTTTTACAAATGCTGATGTCCTAAATTGTAAGATTTTAAAATTAAAGGATGGCTAATGTCTATGGATGGTATTTTTTTTCCTAACATCATCTCTTTTCTATCATCTGTGCCAAAGATGTCATGGGACTCATGCTACACATAAAATCCAGCTGAAACTAATTAGTAATATCAACTAATCGAAGCCGACGGGGTGATATCGTCCAATAGCTGATCACCTCACTTCATATAGAGCATTCTTGGAATAAACATTCAAGTGTAAGGTTAGATTAGATGATTGGCATCCGCTGTTGAATGTTCTTCACAAAGAGGCGGTTAAAGGGTCAGATGATGTCTCTTTGATGAAACTAATGATGGTACATACATATTCCAAGTATCTCCCAGCCATGATTAAAATACAATCCAGAATACAGGGGCCATCATATAACACACAAGAACAAAGCACACATGGAATCAGCAGTCACATATCGAATAGTAAACAGCATCTCATAAATAATTGGCAGTGATGATTTAGGTGATGAACTTCTCCAGAGGTTTGGGAGCTTCACCAAGGTCCGCGAGGTATTATGATGAGTTTTTGCCATATATTTGGTGGTCGGCATGTGTTGTGTCACTCGGGAACAGTCGCTGGTTGCTGTTGCGTGATGCAGTGAATATTTCCACCACCTAGTACAATTTCCCTAGCACCCTCAATTCTCACCACCTGATGCAAGCATCAACTTGTCAGTATCTTCGGTAGAGAAAAAAAGGTGACAATCAGATACTTAAAACAGTCATGTTTTGTGCCCTTGCGCACGTGTTTCCATTTGTAAGTGAGCTTTACAGTGTAAGACACCAAGTAAGACACTAAATAAGTTGATTTCCTCCTTGAGAAACGATACCGAAGCTAGTTGAGATTCTAGGCAGATCAACCAATGGACATAACCAGATATTCCATAGCTAAATTTGTTATTTTTCCCCTGGGGGGTTGGGGGCTAGCACAGGAAAATAATCTTGAGAAGGGAAGGTTAAGAACAGCTCATGTCCTTGACTTGGTTCTACAGAAGACTGTAAAACGAATTGAGAGAAGACTAGATAGTGTTACATACCCGACGATCTGGGAAAGCATCACCCAGGACACGAGCAGCTTCATCATCCCACTTCGGATCCCCAAATTGTGGTACAATGACTGCTTGATTAGCAATATAAAAGTTAACATATGAAGCAGCAAGTCTTGTACCCGGCAGTCTTGGTACTGCATCACCATCCTGTTGTAAATTATAGGATAGTCACTGGATGGACAATGTGTTTTGTTTTTCATCAACACCGCAGAAGATTATTTTGGGCCAAAATTGAAGACATTGTGGAGACTCAAGTGTAAGTCGAAAGCTGCATCCTAATTAAATCAAAAGATCTATACAGAAAACTGAGACAATGGAAAGCTCACACACTTCCAAAACGTCATTTCTCTCCTCAAGCTAATGCAGACCCACAGAAAAGGGCGTGAGAATATATGCTATGCTTTTCATCTCTCTGGTGACAATTCCAATACCATGTTAAAAAGAAGTAGCCACACAAGCACCTATTCTAAGACTCTAAAATGCTTGCCTGCACCAATCCAGCAGCCTCTTCTTCTGTCAAATAGAGAGGACCAGGAACATGGAGTTTAATTATCTGCAATTTCCTACCAGCGGCATCAGTTGCATTAGAGAGAACCTGATATGCTTCCACAGATCGTTCATATTGAGGATCCGTTTCGTCATCAGTCCATGAGAGTAAAACCGTACCGGGCTTCACAAAACAACACATATTATCAATATGGCCATTTGTATCATCATCACCTGCCGAAAGCCCATTAATCATTTAACACATAAGGAAAAGCACGCTATCTACTAGGACAGAGGCATATTCTTGGTTGATGTATACACTCTTGTGGAAAAGCAACGACAATGTTGACAGGGAAACTGGAATATTCCCTAAATTGTGAGAATAGTTTCCTGTGTCACCATGTGAGTGACGAAGCCGAAACTCCCCCATCATCAAACCTTAAGAGGAAGTCCATTATGTTTTGCAGACTACCACAAGTATGACTAAGGATAGATTGAGATGCTGTGAGCTATACTGTAGTAAGAATATACAAGACTTTGAAGAAATTTAGAAGACAATATGCCCAGATTTTGATTTCAGCTTCATGGTATAATTGCCAACTAATAAGAGTAGTGTACCATATAATCCACGAGGCAGCCATATGATCTTCTTGACACCAAGATATGCCTTGAGTACATCCTCAATTTGTTCTCTGGTTAATTGCGGGTTCCTGTTTTTGTTCAGGAGGCATTCCTCAGTGGTAAGACAAGTCCCTGAAGAAAAAAGACTATGAAACAAGACAGGCCAATCGGCGAAGCATTCAGATACCAAGAAATCAATCTGTTTGAGACTGCAGCAAGACAAAATGAAAACAGTGCTTTTCAGAATCATTGATAAATGAATCAAGAAGAGGGGATTTACTCTACAGCGTCTCATACAAAATTCTAGAGCTAGTCAAAGTGGAACTGCAACAACTGCAAAAAGCTTTCCACCTTAATAAATTCTAGGTACTACAGGAGGAGAATAGCAGTCTGAGAACTAATTTCCCAGGCTCAATAAATTGTTCGTGATGTTTCAAATGGAGTTGATTTGCAACTGGAATTTTCTAAGCATCGAGAGGGACATGTTGATCACATTGATGAAGAGAGACTTCCTGAGGAAATCACAAGATAACCAGGAGAACTGACATGGAAATACCTGTATGACAATGAAGCAGCAGAAATTTCCAATAACATTTGGAGAGAAATTAACGTGTGGTGTGATCGCGGACTTTCTTGCCTTGCACTCTCAAATGCTACTTAAGACAAGCCTCTCAAGCTCCTTAATTCACCAAAAAGATATGGATTCAAACAGAAACAAATTGCCAAGGATATAATAATGACAGCAGGCCTTCTTTCTTCCTGATGTCATCTAGTTATTATCAAAGTGAAAAGTTTGAATGATAAATGATGACTGATGATAATGCACGTGGAAGAAATTATTCAAATTTGTCTAAAGATCTCCATCCATGTGTGCACTGAGAAGATTGGAAAATATAGTGTAAGCTCAAATTACGCATTAAAGTACAATATTCGTGCCCACCTGCACACGTGAGAATTGTGAATAATACCAACAAGTCAATTATCTCCACTTCTAGAGTGTTACTAAATTGCTGACTAAACAGCATGTGGATAATACCTTCTCCATCTACGTGGATGCTTCCACCTTCAAGAATTATTTCCTGTGAAAACCTAGGAATCTCCTCAACTTGAAGAATCTGACAGTACATTGTAAGGTAATTAATCCACAATTGACAAAGAGGGAACACTGAATTCAGGAAATAAAAGGTAGATGAGAATGACGTAGCAAAATAAAAAGAACAAAGAAACCGGTATTTGATTCTGACTTCAAAAAACAATAACAAAGTGTAATAAGGAGATTGAATGATGTTTCCATACTATAAGTAGAAAACTGCCTTTAACTGTTGGTAACTGCTAGCTGCACCTTGTCCACCTTTATTCTCTTTATGAGGCAATGCACACAATCGAGCAGGACAATGTTGCAAGTCTGTCAGCTAACAGGTTTGGGGTTCCCAACCCAAAAGAGTAATGGAGAAAAAAAGAAGAAAAGAAAACAACAACTACTAACTAGCAGAAATCACAAAAAGAAAAGAAAGATGTTACACACAGTATTTGAGGTAGCCCTTCATACCTTCTTGGCTATAAGAAGGTCGAGACTCCAATCTTTATAGCAACCTTCTTCAATACCTAATTTCAAGGGGGATGGTGACTTTTAGAGAGAACAAGCATACTTAAACTGACTGACTGTTCATATTCTAAGGTAATAAAATCTTTACATAGCATGTTAGCTATCAGAGCACAGAGTGTTGACTCTGTCTAGTAAGGGAAACTCTCTATTCGTGGTGACAAAGAAAAAACAACTGTTCATTTTTCAATGCAGCTTCAACTATGACTTCTTATCCTTTTCTAACTGGCTGCATCACCGTTATCTAGCGAGGCAGAAAGTGAAAGGAATCATCTGAAATTGATTGAATATTAAACTCCTGCACTTTCTCTTTTTTTCAGTCTGATAAAAATTACTGAAATGGCACAAGTGATTACACTCTGTGTCAGTTTGAACACGTTCCTCACACTATCTCCTTCATCTCGAGATCGAGATATCAAGACACAGCAAACCCGACATCAATTGTCACAATAACTACTCATCTTTACAAAGATAGGTACTTTAAACAGTGCCAAGTTACCTCCATAGCCGTTGAAATTCCAATCGATCGCGGCTATCTTCCGCTCATGACCCGGAGATCCGTCCCTCACCACAAACTACAATGGACAACACCACACAAAGCATCACGGCACGGACACATCTAAAAAGAGACTCGAGGGGTTATTCATGATCACTCACAGTCGGTCCAGTGTCCCTTAACCAGGAATCATTCATGCCCAGCTCAATGACCCTGACATTCGCCGGCAACATTTTCCGCGCATTCTCCCACTAAGCACACAGACACACACACACAAACCATACCCAGATTCAAAAAGCGAATTCCAGGAACACCCACATGCTAAAAATCTCAACTTCACGAAGTTCCAGTGGTCGCGAAATGCGAAACACCAAAACCTGAGCGGTGCTCGCGCAGACGGTGACGGGCTCGAACTCGGATATGGCGGCGGCGACCTTGGCGAACATGTGCTGAGCAGGGGCGGCGTTGTCCCTCCAGTTGTCCGGACGTTCCTGCGGGAGCAGAATTCCACACACCGTCATTCATCGGCCGACCGGTCGCCGTGCAAAAAAAAAAAAAAACCGACGGGGGGCTTACCGGCCAGCCGATCCAGCACCGCGAGTGGCGCTCCCACTCCGCCGGCATGTGGAATCCATGCGAGACCGGCGTGCCTTCCATGGCCTCTCTCTCTCTCTCTCTCTCACTGGGGGAGTGACTGCGCCTGCGGTTCTGCTTCGCAAGCGACAAAGGTATTTATCGGTCTTCGGGCCGACAGGCTTTGGTCTGCGATGAATCACAGGCACCACTGCCGTTTTGTGTGATGAGGTTTTTCGATTGGACGTTCGTTGATTTTGGTATAATGACGTGGGTAGTCCTTGAAATTTATTCAACATGTAACATGCTTTTTGAATTTTTTATTTATTTTATATAGTCCTTGAACTTTACCTAAGTATTTAATATGATTTCTGAATTTTTAAATTTGTTCAAAGTGATCTTTAGAGGTTTCTTTATCTTAATGGAGATAGTAAAATTTCAAAGACTCACCTTTCGTTTATTAATTCATATTTTGCTTTTGGTAAACCTTCCTCTTTCTCATATGTTGTTCTATTAAGCAGCTTATTAAGCATACTTCTCGAGAGGTTAAGAGGTATGTCTAGTCTTCCAAATTTGATTAGCACCATTTCCTGGCTGCTCAGCAATAACATTTTGTTACCCTTCAAGTTCCTTTTGACTTCCCACGAGAATGGATGCAGTAATGTTATATGCACATTCATTATGCCATTAGACTCGCTTTATCCTTTCATGGAAGGAATGAGTTACCCGTGATCACTCAAATGGCTCTTTTGGACACTCGATTTTTGGATTATCGGTATGCTTGCATTGGTACAATCCAAATTGCCCTTAATGCAGGAATAGTGTTCGTTACAATATTTCCAAATTTTAATATGGCTTTTTTGGATCCATGGCTTCTCTCAACCTTTAAGGTTCAGCTATAGATTACTAGAGCTCCACAGACTCTAGATTTTATTGTTGCTAACTTACATTATCAAATAGTCTATCGTGTTCAATCATGCTATTGACCTCAACTATCCTAATTACAAAAATGCCCTATTCATTTCGGTGCATAATGATTAGACTTCCTACATCCATGTGCCTAGATAAATTCCTCAAGACCAGCTAGTTAAGTTACTCCTAGACATTGGGGTAACTAACTATGAAAAAATCCACCAAAAATCCAAGCCGATCCAAACCACAGAATCCCGGTTCATCAAGAAAAAAGATGACACAATTGTCATTAAATTTAGTAAAGAAAAGGAAGAAGCCATTTCTTCTATCTTTCCTACTATTTTTTTTTTCTTTTCCAATTGACGATGGTCATCCAAATCCAAAAACCATGATTGAGTCCTTTGAATAGTGTGGAAGGCCAATTCATTATTACAAAGATCCCTAGATAGGGCATTGCTTTTGGAATCTTAAGTGCCAGTGTTCCCTTTGTACAAATCCTCTAGATGAAGAATAAGATGATAGATCGTCCAAAAGAAAGACACAATCAAAAGACAAACTTTATTAGAGGTATTTTGATGGAAACCCTGCTATCAGACTTCTTGGTGAAGACGAATGAAAATATCAATTCATGGTCTTGTCGTACGAACCACCTCGATCATAACATCCCCCATAAATCTAGAACCATGTGAGCCTCCCCTGCCACCTTAGTCACCACCCAAAAAGAAATCTTCACAGCAAAAATCTCTCGCCTTTCTACAAATCCATTCACAAATGAGTTAAGAAAAACTCTTTTCCTTTAGAAGTACATGAAGCACCTTAGCCAGCATGTTTCCCAAAACCAGAACAACCACCTATCCTTTTATCTGTCTGTATGTTCAAACCATCAGACTTTCCACCTTTGGAAAGATCTAACTCTAGTGCCCTATTCACAGCATTAAAAGAATTTACAAATGCTCAACATCGATTCTAACATATGCCTAAATTTTCGAACCCTACAAATGTTGATGATCATGAAAGGTAAAGAAAGTCACGACTGTTGAGACTGTTCTAAATTGGCAATTTGAAAATGCTTTGACTCAGAATAATGCTCTCAAAATAAATGACACTAAACTTTTAACTATCCAATCTCGCCTTGATCATGTTGATCAGAAGGTTGATCAAACGGCTTTGACCACAAATAAATTGCTTAAGATGTTCTCAAAGAAATTACAACAGAAGGAATATGGTAAATTTGTTCTTCATCATTATCCGAAGGATTAAATGGCTGAAATGTAAAAATTGAGGAGACAAATCAAGCTTCTCCAAGAAGGAAGCTTCATTCATTCTTTAGACCTATTTGCCCAACCTTGAAGTGTAGTTATCGCGGAAGTGATTTCTCCAACAGCTACAACGATTGCATCAATCTTTGAAGAAGCCCCAAAGATGGACCGAAGTGATATTGTTATACTTCAAAATCATATTTGAGAAATGGAAAGACAAAAGAAGTTGAAAGAGGAAAATAAGCCAACTTCATAACCTTTCCAAGAGCCTCCCTTTGCTCATATGGCCTCAAATCCACTTGAGGCTTTTTTGCGATACCAAAGTCAACAAAAGATATCGACCATTGCTGCATTTGACTCCCCCAAAACAAAATATCTCTCAATTGACTTCAAAATCATATTCATTTTCCTCTGAAAACAGTTCAACTTCTAAGCCAGAAACACCAAAGTCTCTTGAACCTACTATCTTTATGGTTGATCCCAATCAAATTCATATAAGCCAGAAGTAGGACACCTTCATGACCTAAACCCAGACCGTAGGTCTTCAACCTTAAAATATCATTTCATGCTCGATGATATTCCATACTCAAAATGGCCAAAATTATAGGAGTTTCATGCATGGCTCAACACTAGAGCACTTACTATCGAAAGTTAGTGTGATATACTAACCAAGTTTGTGAGCATATTTATTGAAAGCCTAAAAAATTGGTGGAGAATTGTTCCTGATCGAGATCAAATGACATTTTTGCTCCAAATAGATTTTGATCAGATGATCCGTGTAATTCACCACTTTTTTATTAGTAAGCCAAAAGATCTTCTTTAGCTTAGAAAAATAGAATTTTTTTGAGATGAAATATTGCTCTATGAGGAAAAAGCATCTAAATAAGCATTTTTAAGAGATGCTTGAATTATTTTATACTCTTAGAGCTAACCCAAATCTGAAGTAGTTATTCTTGTCCTCTAGTCCAAAAGAGATTGGACAATTTGTGGAAAATTTCTTCAGGCTGAACAGAAGAGAATTAATGATGTTCTCATTGGAGAACTCCAACAAGAGATACCTTGTCACAATCCCCTTTACTTAGAAGTCAAGCTACGAGTTATTTTGCGACATCCCAGGATTTGTTGCCATCCCGAATTCATATGTCTCTTATTTATACGCATGCGGACAACGTGAACATACAGTCCCCGACACAAATATCATGAGAATGTGAGATACAAACTTTACTAACACACTTTATACATTACATAAGTAGTGACGATTACAAACCTATTCTCCGACCTCACACATTTTACAAACTTCAAAGCTCTATCTCACATACACCAAAAGAGAGCTTGGGGCATCCCTATCTCCGCTATGGTGATTACTAGCCAAAATCGAGAACCCTTCTTCTACTACTTGGGTCGGTACACATAAGCTTAGTCGAGTCTTCAGACGGATCATCATTATTATCAAGATTCAGGTTTGTGTAGTCAGACCCTCGAAGAGGCCCTATCCACATGTCCTCGTACCACCTAAACCAAGCTTCAAAATGCATCGGAACAAGTTCATCCAATCCCTTATTTATCCACACAATGGATGACACTTTATGATAAGTAATATTGGTCTCTACATCTACTATGTCTGACGAGTGATATAAGTCTTTACGGGACGACCAAAATGCACAATGGCCATAATTTTAAGTACCTATAAAAGAAATAGGGGTGAGTACTTGGAATACTTAGTAAGTATAGTGTTTAACCTTCGACTATAACATCGCTTCATCATCAACATTAGTCAAAACATCTCATTCAAACCGTGTCAAAGGCAAATCAATTGCAAGGATGCAACCATGCTTCTTGCACATGTAAATGGCAACTCTTGCAACCATTCATGAATGTGTTGCGTGCTATGAGCTTATGCACTTCTAGCCTTTCTTTCTTGCTCATACATGCCATGCTTATTAAGCTTTTTCCTATGCTCAGGACTTGAACCCAAGTCTTCCCGAAGCCATCTTGGGACGTGAACCCAATTCAATTTGGGCTTTTATCCGGGCTTCTGGCTTTTTGCTAGCTTTTGGGAGTTAAACCCAGTTAATATACTCGGGACTCGAACCCAAGTCTCTTACTAGCTTTTGGGACTCGAACCTAGTTCTTGCCAAGATTTCAGGGACTTGAACCCGGTTCTTATATTTTCTCATTTTGCTCAAGCACTAATTACCTTTTGAGGACGTACTCAAACCTCATGCACGTGTCATGAATTATGCATTTTGTGCTCAAACATACTGCACGTGCCATGAAATCATTAATTTCCTCATCAACAACTTCACAAACGAGCCTAAGTCCAAGGCTCTGCTCAAGTAACAAGTATAAAGGAACCCCACATTAATCCAAGACGTGAACCCGGTACGCCTCAATACTGAATCACATCTTATAGCTATGGGCGAACCTCGACTTGTACCGATCAAAAGCGATGAACCATGACTTCGTTCCGGTCACGCAAAAAAACTCAAGTATATGAACAAAGTTATAGAATACATCAACACATACAAACATCAATCAACCTACCATCAGCTTGTTCGAGAGAAAATTTCCTAGAGTCGAAGACGTCACGGATGTTACTAGAGGAAGGAAGAAACTATACTTACCTAGATAAACCTTGGACTGAGACACAAACTACAAAGGGAGGGCGGCTTGCGAGAGACGTGAGGAGGAGGAAGGAGAAAGTGGATGGCAAGGATGAAAAATGAGGAGAGGTCCTCTCATTACCGAGCCAAATGGTCAGTTCTAAATTTTTCAAGTGGCCCGCCCATGGTCCTTGGGTGGCAAGCCTACTTGTCCAATGATCGTGCCTAAAGAATGAGTTGGTACGGCTAAAAAGGTCTTGCTTGGCAATCTAGCCTATACACGTCATCAACGATGGCCCGCTTTTCGCCCTTTCATTGGACCACTTGTACTCCGCCTTTATGAGCTTTTAATGAAGTTTGAAGATGATGGCATCAAAGTTGCTAGCTTGACGTCTAGATTCCTTAAGCCATTAATGAGGGATTTAGGTATCGCTTTCCGATTGGGCCACATGTGTGCCGTCCTTTTCTTGACCGTCAAAAATATTTTTGACCTCATCATGACTTTTGAAAATTCAAAGGACACTTATTCCCCGTGTTCTAGAGCCTTCTTTAGTTTGTCTTTTTCTTCCTCAAGAAGGCAGTCCGGAGAAATCCGTCATCTAAGTTGGCTCCGAGGCCGAAAAATGGATCATTAGTTACACCTCAAAAAACCGAGTCACATGCACCCGAGATTCGGCCATTATGTCCCATGCTCACCTAAACCGTTCCCTTGAACGATCAGTCGACCTAGAAGGTTAGCCCATTGGTCAACACTTTTTGGCATTATTTAGTATTATTTTGCATTGTTTGATATTGTTTGATACCGTTTGACACTGTTTGTGTACTATTTGGCACTGTTCATGACATTGTAGCATACTTTAGCAAAAGTGAAAAATGTAGGATAAGAGTCTGTTAATATAAGGGTCAAATA
This sequence comes from Eucalyptus guilfoylei, assembly GCA_016097605.1. Taxonomy (NCBI): domain Eukaryota; kingdom Viridiplantae; phylum Streptophyta; class Magnoliopsida; order Myrtales; family Myrtaceae; genus Eucalyptus; species Eucalyptus guilfoylei. The sequence continues at coordinate 5,338,937 of CM027861.1, forward strand.
ATTGGTTTGCCACAAATAGTCTGTAAAATTGTTTTTAGTGTCTGTTTTATGCCTGTATAAGTCAATGCTTGTAAATGCTAAGAGGCAGAACGCACTCTCTCTAAAATAATATTATGTGGTTTGTTATGAATCCTTAAAGCTCTTTCCTACCTTCCTTTCTACTTGGTATGATTCTTTGAAACCAAGGATATTCTGATCATTCCTAGTAGTATACTTTGCACTTGCCACAATGCTGAGCATGTGCATTAGAATTCTATCATCCTAAAATTTTTAGTGATATGAGTTAAAAAATGAAGAAGAATTTGGTGGCTAACAGGCAATCCCTAAGGCCACAGAAGGGCTGTGCGTGTGGGATAGCATACCTGCCACGAATCCTATTGTCATTTTCCCTGCCTCATATTATAGTCCCCCGAATTATATGAAAATGTTCGATATAGTTTTTCCATTAATTCAAGATCAGGGACAATATTGAACATTTTCATATGGTCCAATGACTAAATTAAACATGTGTCAAAAGATCAAGGATTATATTGAATAAATTAAAAGTTCAAGTGCCACATTGCACATTAGGCTAAAGTTAACTATACTAAACAAATTAAAAATTCAAGGACCACATTGCAAATTTGGCCAAAGTTCAAGGATTATGTGTATCATTTTTCCTTGATTTTACTCAAGTATGTGCATCACACAAATGGTTCTTTGACTTTGGCTTTATGTGTAATATCGTTATTGAACTTTTCATTTATTTGATGCAATCTATGAATTTTAAGCCAATATGCAATTACGTCCTTAAACTTTTAACTTATTTAGCGTTATTCATGAAATTTTGATGCATGTTCAATTTAATTCTCAAACTATATAAAAATGTTCAATCAACTCAAGAATAATATTGAATATTTTCATATAGTTTAGGGATTAGATTGAATATAGTCCAAAAATTCAAGGACTACATTGAACAAGTTGAAATTCAGGGACGATATTAGAGATTAGGTTAAATTTTATGAATTATATTGAATAAATTAAAGGCTTAGAGATGATATTGCACATCGGGCCAAAATTTAGGGATTATTTGTATCATTATCCCTTTCCAAATCCTTAATTTCTAAAAAATTCCTAATGTTATATACAATCCCAAATGTTGAATTGAAGTTCAAAGACCACTTAAACTATTTTTCTTTCCCTAAAAAAACTCTCAATTTTAGATTCAATTCATTTTCTGCCCTAAATCCTATTTTTTCTATCAAGAAAAAGTCACTGCTTTTACCCTAGTTACAAATATGCTCCTGTCGAACCCCTCGTTCAAAAGTCTCCTCCAATTTCTTCAACATTATCAACATAGGCAGGCTACTATTATTCCATATAAATATACAAAGATGAGGATGTTGGTAAAGATGCAGGTTCTAATCATTAAACTTCTAAGTGGTTCTGATGTTGGTAATTTTAAAGAAACTAAAGGTGGTTTTTGAACTATGTAGGTAGATTTAGAACTCAAGTGAGAGCAGGTGATTTTTTAGACAAAAAAGTTCGGAAAAGAATTAGGATTTGACCTAAGATTGGGTTTTTCTTAGGGAATCAGGCTCTTTTTCATTGCATATACTGTTTTGAGACTTGCACGCTCAATATTTACATATTTAATATTTTCGTATATGAATAACTCGTTTTGCCAATATATATATATGTATGTATGTATATTTATAATTAAGGGTCATGAGGTAAAGGTCTTGTTATTTGAGAACTCACAAAGCTTCTTTTACATATCGATTAAGTTCCGATATTGAGCATGTGTAGGCAATCCTAATTCAAAGATGTTTGTATACGATTGACCGGATTTAAATGGTTGATTTTCAATTCTTGTGCTAGGGTGACTTTAGAAGAGGAGATTGATGTAAAAATCATGTTCGACACCTCTTACATCGAAGGGATTTTAATTTTTTGAGTTAATGACACAAATAATCCATGAACTTTAACTTAACGTATAATACGGTTCTTAAATTTTTTAGTTTATTTAATGTAATCCCGAATTTTTACTACATGTTCAATTTAGTCATTGAATTATTCTCAATATTGTCTTTCTATCAATTCAAATTTAGAGATAATATTAAACATTTTTATAAAGTACATGGATTAAACTGAATATGTACTAAAAGTTCCAAGACTATATCGAATAAATTAAAAGTTTAAGAACTACATCCCACATTGAGATAAAGTTTATGGATTATATTGAACTAATTAAAAGTTCACAAGTTACATTGTACATTCCGTCAAAGTTCAAGAATTATGTGTCATTTTCTCTAATCTTTTCAATGACCCTCTTTTATTTTTCTTTAATCAGAAGTTCTCAATAATGTGGTTTTGCTCAAACGTCAGTCCGTTTATCCACCAGACACGTGCGCACTGCTTTGCTTAGCATGAGATATCTACCATCGCAGGTTTAAAGGAACTGGTTTTGTCGCGTAGTCCAATACCGGTTAGTGCAGGAACATCGTAATAAATTCACTCACTCTTCATGAACTGACACGCTCTGTTCGCTCTGCCTCACGGAAGGATCAAGAATCCCATCCCCTCGATATTTTTGCCAATTCCCAGCTGCCGTACAGAGTCGATTCCTGTGCCTTCCACTAGCGTCCCGCCTTTTCTGGGGACATCCAATTGCCTCCCCAGAACCGTTCCCGATTCTTCTGGCGACCCTTTTGATTTCTCGGGACAACAGGCCTCCGTTCTTGCAACCCGGAAGATCGCCGGCGTCGTTTCTTGCTGTTGTTTTTGTCGGGTGTTCTTGACATTACCCGAGAACCAGGTTCGTCTAAATATAGTTCTTTTTTGGGTGGAAGGAATGAAGGGCTTCGTTTTCTGGTGCGAATGATGTTTGCTTTAATGATCTTTGATGCGCCGATTCGTTTTCGACTTCCTTGTTATAAATTCGATGGTTCTTGTGGAAAGAAATCGGTCTTTGACATGTTTTCATTAGAATCATCGGCTGGGGAGTACGGTCGTTCGAGCGCTTTGATGTTCTTGATTGTTCTTTTTCTTTTTCTTGGTGACTGCGGATTTCGCCCGACACATAATCTCTTCGGGAGAAAAGCTTCGGATATGTTCTCAGTTTGGTGTTCACGGTCGTATTGGTCCTAGATACTCAGCTAATAGCAATGATGCAATCTGGTGAAAGATTTGTGTCTAACTGTTGGCATGATCTTGAAGAACCATTTGAGACTTTGTCATGTATATTTGGTGAGGTTACTATACATGATTGGCCAAAGGCAGTCGAGTGATTGCTTACATATAGATCGTCGCAGCATTTGCAATCTTTGCCATTGTTTCTATTCCGCTTTTGTCGCCTCTCTGCCATTTCGATATTACCTCATATTCCTCAAAATATCAGAATCATTCCACTGCTGATCTGCTACAGATGCTTAGTGATAGCTCCTTTCCTGTTTTAGCTTTCATCTGCAACTTTCTGAGGGATGTGTACATCTGCTTCACAGATGGCTCAAGATAATTCACCAAGTGCCGATTCACCTCGCCGGCGTTCTGGCCTCTTGCGGGATCAGGTTCAGATAGTCAAGAGAAAGGACTCTGATCGCTTTGAGATCGTTCCGATCCAGGAATCACTTTCATTTGAGAAGGGTTTTTTCATATTTATTCGGGCATGTCAATTGTTGGCCCAAAAGAATGATGGGTTAATATTAGTTGGAGTAGCTGGTCCTTCTGGAGCTGGTAAGACTGTGTTCACTGAGAAGGTGCTGAACTTTATGCCCAGCATTGCTGTCATAACAATGGATAATTACAATGACTCCAGCCGTGTAATCGACGGCAACTTCGATGGTGAGTCCTCTATTCACCCGTGTCAGTTTTAGGTTTATCTTCAATTTTTTAAATTCCTTGTAGGTGCTGGTAAGTTCTAGAGTTCCACTTCAGCCAGATACCAAAGAGTTTTAGGAGCGATACAAGGCACAAGCTCAAAATATATAGGATTGGTAGGGTTTACAGAATGTCCACTTTCAGAAGAGCTTACTTTGAATACTGGAGAGGAGAATCACCTATGTAGAGGTCGGAGAATTAACAGCCACTTCAAGATTGTTTTCCAATCTTAAAGAAACACTGATGTCTAGGAATGGGTTAGCTTGACCTTTGGGAAGAGAGCTTCCTCGAGATGTTGGCACTCGAAAGAAACAGAGCATTGGCTTGTGGCAAAAATCTATCAGCTTTGTGGGCCAATCTTCATGAGGTGTTTAATCAGTTCAATGGAACCAACCGGGTTAGTGAAGAGTAGCCAACCAAGTCCAACTCGGCAAAAATGTGTAAAACTTGATGACTTGGTAAAATTTGTGGAACACGAGAGGAATGCACAATGATCACAGATACGTGCATTTTGAATTATTAAGACATTATTTTGCCAGCTGCCCTGGCTTTTGAGTAGGTCAGTGATGTAAGGCGGCCATTTTCCATGTCTTTTCATGATTTCTCTGGTTTAGTACTTGGACATTTTAAGCATGAATGCTTACTATTCACCTGTCATGTAGGTCTTTTAATCTTCTTTTCATTCCTAGGATCAAGGCTTCTTTTTTTCTGAAGTCATCTATCTTTAATAAGTAGTTTATCTCTTAGACTGGACATGACCAACTGCTCTCCAACATGTATTATATTTCCGCAGTCATGTCCCTTACTTCAGCAGTTGTTCAGTTAATAATATGGGCTGAATCTGAAGGTAGATCGTTATCAAAGCCTGAAGGTTGATAAATGCTAACTTATGAAAGCTTAGGGTTAGGGTTCTACTTCAATTTTCTTCCTATCCTTACCTTGCATTGTGCTCCAGCTATGTTGGCACATATCGTCATTTAGATTTCCATTCATGCACGGGTCTTTCTTCTACCTAATTCCTCTAGTCATCTACAGGCATTCTAGGATATGGTTCACAAATTGCATCCTATAATGTTGCAAATACTTTTCATTCCATGAACTTTGCTAAATGAGATATAAGGGATAAATTCTGACAATTATATTTGAAGCAGATCCTCGCTTGACGGACTATGACACATTGCTTGAGAATATTCATGGTTTAAAGGCCGGGAAGCCCGTTCAGGTTCCAATATATGATTTCAAGTCTAGCTCTCGTATCGGCTTCAGGTTATGCACATATCTCTAAATGTGGAAAATTTTACTTACTTCATTGGAAAAAGGAAGAAATATTTACCTGATGAAATTGGAAAACTTTTGTAGAATACATTAAAAACTGCTGCTGTTCATTTACTGTATCTACATATCCTAGGTGCATTATGCAAAAGAAGAAAATTTGAAATTATGCTTTTGACAGGACTATTGAAGTTCCCAGTTCTCGCATTGTGATTATAGAAGGCATTTACGCCCTGAGTGAAAAATTGCGGCCTTTGCTTGACCTTCGCGTCTCTGTGACTGGGGGGGTACATTTTGATCTTGTCAAACGAGTTCTAAGGGATATCCAACGTGCTGGCCAAGAACCTGAAGAAATCATTCAGCAGATATCTGAAACGGTTTTCTTGCTTTCCTTGTGTCAAGAGTTTAATTAAGTAATGGGGTGCCCAGTTGTCTGCTGATTATTATTTTCAGTTTTTCACCATCGATGCATCTAACCCTGTTTTTATCCCCTGCAGGTGTACCCAATGTACAAGGCTTTCATTGAGCCTGATCTTCAGACTGCGCATATCAAAATAATCAACAAATTTAATCCTTTCTCTGGATTTCAGAATCCCACTTATATTCTCAAAGTTATTGTCAAACCCTTTCTATCTGGAATATGTAGTCTACTTTTACATTTCTATTTCAGACCTAGACTTGCTTCTTTTTCTTTTTCTGTAACTTAATTGGTACCTTTTGTTTAGTGCAGTCAACAAGGACAGTAACAGTTGATCAAATCAAGGCTGTTTTCCCCGGAACATATTCAGAGAGTATGGAGGAAACTTATGATATATACCTTCTGCCGCCAGGTGAAGATCCAGAAGCTTGCCAATCATACCTCAGGATGCGAAATAGAGATGGCAAATACAATCTTATGTTTGAGGTGAGATAAATATAAGGTTAAGCTTCTTGTTATGGTGTCATGTTTTCCATTCTTTTTTCTTACTTTTGGAGATATGATAGAAAACCAAGTAAAACCTGCCTTGCAAGTCTTGATAAAAATAATGGCTGCCATGGTTTTTCAGAATGTAATAGAACCTTAAATTAGACTTTTCTCTAGTTTCATTCTTAGGCAAAATATGTGTCATACTTGTTACTTTAGCTGTTCTGAAGCTTGTGATCTGAGTTGCAGATTTAATTGTTAGTGATCACTTGGCATTGCCTTCCAAAATGTTGTCTTTGTGTCACAATTCCAATAAAAATGACCTATGCTACGAGACTGAAGTAATGTCATTAAAGCATTTACCAAGATATTCAGTAATACTAGCATCTAGTTTCCCACTTGATTCCCATACCACTCTGAAAACAAGTTTCTGATTAGTTTTCAGTACAGCAGCTTCTAACTAAATCTCCTTGTAAATTTCAACTCTTCGCAAAACTTCTTGAAATACTTGATCTGATCTGCTACCGACATATGGGCTTTTTCCATAAGATCCTGCAAATTCTAGGAGAAGTGCCCTCTAGGAAATTCTTAAGAGAACATGTTTTAAGAATGAAAACTGAGGCAATAGTCAGATGCTTTTTTAGGAGAAAGTGGGTTTGCCAATTATCTTCATGATTTAAAGATACTTTTCACTTGTCATTTTCTTAGGGGTCCATTAATTTCACAGAAAATGAATGATTTGGGAAGGATTTTTCTAAAAATGATTGACTATATCGAATATCGAATATCGAATAGAAAAATTAGTCACTGGGAAATAATTTTAATATCGACAACAATTAAGACTAAACATTTTCATAAATGATGAAAATATTTTTCATTTGATCATTTTTGTAAGTTATACAAGCGATCATGTTTAGGAAATTTTTCTCAAATCATGGGTTTCCCCCTGAAAGAAATGCACCCTTAAAATTACATCCCATTGCTCTTTCCTTTGGAAAAGATGCAAGCTTGATTGTTCTTTTCTGAGAAAATTTTGGAGGGAACAAGTTAAAAATGTCAGTGTGGAAGTTGGATTCTTGTCAAGAACAAACACATTGAAAAGGGTTTTGTATTGTATAACTGATGTACATGATTAACAGGCTACATTCTAGTCCATAAATGCTGATAGTCTCTGCACTGGGTTCTAAGCTTTGAGTAGCCATTTTGTGAAAGGAAGTTGATGAAAAATGTGTGACAAGGTTTGCTAAAACCAACGTTAAGCAACCTTATGCATCATATTTACCTTACTTTAACATTATTAAGATGGTAATAAAGATGCTTGTCTAGAATTCAGGATGGGAGATGGCATCTTCCATGGACATCTACAGAGTAGGCCAACTACTTTGTTTTTTATTTTTATTTTGGGAGAGTTCAAAGCTAGTGTCGGTCTTTGCCATATAAAGAGTTAATAATTTAATATCCTCTTCTGTGCTTCAATGCATTTAATGTTGTTTGTATCAGGAATGGGTTACAGATAGTCCATTCATTATATCTCCGAGAATAACTTTTGAAGTTAGCGTGCGCCTGCTAGGAGGATTGATGGCCCTTGGCTACACAATCGCATCCATTCTGAAACGAAGCAGCCACATCTTCTCCGATGAGAGGGTGACTGTGAAAACTGATTGGCTGGAACAGCTTAATCGCAAGTATGTTCAGGTACATTTCAGCTGCTTCATTTATTGCTCAGCTTAGTCCACTCAACATTTGTGGCCATTTTATTGTGTCAGTGTCTTATAACTTTAGATTCAAAACTATCATGCATTTTGTTAATTTTGAATTGAAATGTAACCCTGTACACGAAAAGAATCCTCTAGCATTTTAATACAGGACAACTTAACATTACTGAACCATCACCCAAGGTGTTTGGTACCTTTTAGACCTGAATACAGCTTTCCTGATTCGTATATTTTTTTAACATATGAAAAAGAAAGTATAAATGAATGTAAAGCCATTGCATTCAAACTAGAGAGCTTTGTTTTTCGGCGTCCTATTGTGAAAATATTATTGTGGATATAAAAGTTGTCTGAATGTATTCATAAATTATCTTGCTAGTGTGTTTGCATCTACTAGCTGCTTCTGTTTTGATATTTGGAAGGCCAACAGCAAAATCTTTCTGATCTGGTTGTGAAGGTACAAGGACGTGACCGTATGTACGTCAAGTATGTTGCAGAGCAGCTGGGTTTGGATGGTTCATATGTTCCTCGTACCTACATAGAACAGATTCAGTTGGAGAAGCTTGTAAATGATGTTATGGTATGCCTCTTCTTATCTCTCTGTAGATTTGATCTGCTTGCTCCACTGATGATTGAGTTTTTTTGTAGGCATTGCCAGATGATTTGAAGACAAAGCTCAGCCTGGATGATGATCTTGTTTCCAGCCCTAAAGAGGCACTTTCCCGGGCTTCTGCAGATAGGAGGATGAAATATCTCAGCCGGTATATGCTCATTAACCCACAACGCTAGATACTTCCCTATTAAAAGCTAGTATAGAGCAAGCTTAGAGGAGAGCAGCTTAAAAAAAATGAATGTGCACGCACGCACGCACATATCAGATACTTTATTTTAGTGCTTTCAAAACTTTTTGCATCATTTAGGACAGATTTAGCAGGAGCACCATCTTTATTATGGGAAGTTCAAGCAATCATTCATTGAATTCTGTCTGTATTCCTTTCAGTGGGATGTCTCAGTCTTTCTCCAATCAGAAAGACAAGAACTTAAAATTGACCAGACTTGCCATCAATAATAGAAGGTTTGATGGAAGAACTTTAGAACCGCCTGCAATTGCAAACCAGGTAAGAATGATGAAAATCTGAAAGAAGCTCACGATGTTGAACCATCTTCACATAAATCTTCCTCTTCTGTAAGCTGTAACAATTTATCCTTATTTATTGTGGTCCCTCCCCAACATTATTTTGCTGATTTTGGCCCCCCATCCCTTGCAATCTGTCATAAGGTTAGTTTTTTACTCACATTTGACTGGGTGCAGGGAGTGATCACTCATCTATCCGATCAAATATCCACGCTCAATGAGAGGATGGATGAATTTTCATCTCGTATCGAGGAGCTCAATTCCAAGTCCAACACCAGAAGAGTTTCAGCTAGTCAACAGAACTTAGCACCGCAGGCCGAAGCCTGCAATGGATCTGGACCCACTTCTCTTTTTATATCTGGCTTAGGAAATGGGTCTTTGACTGGTTCTTTAATGCCACATTCTTCATCCTCTTCCCAATTAGCTAAGGACTCCCCACTTATGGAAGAGGTATGTTTCCAAGTCTCGTCTCTTACAACTTAGGTGGGCGCAGTAGATCTGATGGACCAGCTATGACTTTTACTTGAGTGAGATATTAAGGAGAGATCTTCTGATATTAGAGCTATGATAACTGGCCTTATCTTTTCTGACACAGCATATGCTATAGCCTTAAGAGTATGATATCGAGTTTACCTTCTAAGACTTTGTTTTGATGAACTGGTGACATAGTGAAACTTACAGGGCGGTGTTGTGCCATTTTGAATATCTTCAAAAACTAGATGTGCCTTAATGGAAATCCCAAAACTTCCCCAGGAATTTTCAGGCCTGATAAAATACCAGAAAGGGCCATAACCTGTTGCATTAACAGTATCTTTTGGCACAAAAATGCATTGACAGTTGTGCAAAAACTATGTTTGCTCGTTTCTCTGGTTGACATGAGAGATGTGTTAAGCCATAGCCCAAGAGATAGTGAGTCCTGTTTGTGTTGAATAGGTTTTTGAATGTACTCCTGGCTGATAAAAATGGAATCTTATTGTCCGGACAGAAGCTTTCACTTGGGAAAGATTGAGTTGATGTTTCACCTTTAATCTTTTCGGCATATTATTGTCATGATTTTACTTCATATGTTAACAATGGCTGTTTGTTATCCGTGTTTTGTTCTCACAATGGCAGATACTAGTAATTGCCCGATCACAACGCCAAATCATGCACCAGCTAGACAATCTGAGCAATCTTCTACACGACTACTGGGGGGAGAGGACGCGTCAAGCAAGAACAAATGACGTAACCTCGATGGCTGATGTCGTCACCGTCCCTATTGTACTGACCCTAGCTTTCAGTGGCTTAGGTCTGATTCTGTTCAAGACCTTGACTACCCAAAGGTGATTCTTCCGCTTGCATTATTACAACGAAACACCACTACTACCCTTCTATTTCGTATCTGTATGTTTTTAATCTGCATTGTGGGAAGGCCACCCTTAATTACTGTAAAGGCATGTGCCGGGGGGTTTGTCTACTGTATATTGTAGCTTTTCAGCTTCATCTATGATAAAGAGATTTCTTATTGGACCATCTAGTCAAAAGCAATGACTATTATGACATCGTAGCAAAGAAAGCAGCGAAGTCATGCAAGTTTAAAATGTTTTTGAGGTGTATATATTCCAGAGATAAAAATCAGTGAAGTTCATTCTTGACGAAGTTCTTGTCATTCGGGCAAAATTTGCGCAATTCACATTGAAATTGTCACTCCACATACCATTATGGAACTAGTTCATACCGTTGCATTTCAGGAAACCTGTTCCTAAGACAATGTTTCTTTCGGATTTCACTTGCATTTCAACGCCAATCCCTCTGTTTGATAATGGGCAAGTTGACAGCCAGGTTTCACTTTAAACTGGAAACCGGGAAGTACATCATTTGATCTAAACCGATTCTCTCTCTCTCTCTCTTTCTCGCGCATCAAAACCTCCGGAGAGAGAAAAATACATTCACATCAAGATTGAATCAGCAATTTTCGGTTTATGGGTCGTGTTAGCTTGATTGCTGATCCCATCCTACTAAAGTTTCCAACAAATGTTGCTTCAATTCACCCGACCTACTTTCTAGTTTCTACTGAACATTGCGGCCTCAGAGTAGGAACACGTTTATGTCCAATGACCAGGATTCCTTGGGAAATTATGTAATTAAGGCCCTGTTTGGTTTAGCTTAGGAAATGAGCATTTGGATTCTAAAGTCCCTTAGCCAAATACAAATGCGTTTGGTTCGAATTTTTGAGCTACTTTGGCAATATGCAATTACATCTCCAAAGGGCCCTAAGGACCCTTTGACCAAAGGAGGTCCGAAGGTCCTTTGGGAACTTGCATTAACGAAATGCAAGTTCCGATTACTGTTCACGACGACCACCGGCCAAGGGGGTCGTGCGCGCCGACGACCGCCGCCTGAGGTCTGGCAATAGTCGCCGAGGTTGGGCGACCCTCAAGCGATGCCTGAATCGCGCGACCCCAGGCGACGGCCGCCTGAGGCCGCGCGACCCCAGGCGACAAGCGGCCATTGCCTAGGGTCGCGCGGCCTCACGCGGCATTCACCTAGGGTCGCCCGACCCCGGCAACCGTCCAGGGGCCAGATCCAGCCATCCGAACCGCCGGACTTCAAAAAAATATATATGTGTATTTTTGTTTTTTTAATTTAATAAAAGTTAATTACAAATGCAAATTTTACCAAACGGTATTTTGGCCAAAGTTGCATTTCGGAAAACTCCCTTCACCCAAAGGTATTTGCATTACTGCAAATACATTCTCCAAAAGCCGAACCAAACGGGCCCTAAAACTGCTAACTAGGATCTCCGACGCATGCCATTGTGAAAGAAAACAGCCCTTGGTCTGCATCTCCACAGCAGCGAATTGCTAACTCTTCGGAGGCAAATCGATGTTGCAAGAATTCATTTGTATTACTGTTCATGACACTCTAAAAGCACAATCCCTTGTACTGATATACCAGCTTTTGTGGCAACTGCTTAAGATGCGCATACATGATTTTATAGATGAGCCGTGGCGGCAAAAACTGCAGAGACCACTGGGCTACGCAGACAATACAATAACCAGAACTAGCAAAGTAATGAACATAAAAGAAGCAGATCCCCAAGGATGGCGACGTTTTAAAAAAGAGTGGAGGTAAGTTCAGATACTTCCGTTACAACTTGGTCATAATCAGCCTTTAATTTTTCTTGCTCTTCTGGGCCTAATTCACCCTTAGTTGGCTTTGTAAGCACCAGAACACAGCATGTTGGCCTCTTTGTTGATCCTGCATTCGCTAGATCCTGAAACCGTAAAAAGGAAACAGGATAATAATCTCAGAGCTGGGAGAACCAAAAGTTAAACAGCTGATTAGCTGAAGACGAACTAAGTTTCGGAGGTAATGGCAACCTGTCTGCATCAAGCATGGTGATGACTTAAAAAAACACAACCTAGCCATTTACATCAAAGGATGGTAAAAACTCACCTCCTTCGAGGGAACATATATATAGGAGATATCATTTTCTTCACATAGAATGGGAACATGAGTGATCACATCAATAGGTGATATGTTGCCAGCAATGACACATAATCTGCACCATCCAAAAAAGGAAAGAAAAAGAAAAGAAAGATGAGTGATTTACTCAAATACATAAAACACAATTTAAAAGTCACAAAAATTATCCCCAAAGGGCTTGGGGGAATGCTCTCTTAGTCTCTTTCCATGGCGCACACTGCTGTAGACTGTACTGGAAGTAGTACTGAAACTTGAGAACTGAAAATGGCACATTTTTTAAATCGCCTTGATCATCTAATAACACAATCATCTAATAACACAATCATCTTCATAAAATTACAAGCTCTTCGTCTCGGCATTTTAAAAAGGTCGGTGTGGCAGCTCATTTGCATGCACAGACCACACTTCTGTTGAAAACACACATTCTCCTAAAACTCCAACATGTATTTCACCCAGCTGGAGCCGACATCACCACCACCAAGTGCTACTTACATGCCAAATTCTTCATTAAAACCTCTTCAACTGGTATCACAATCATCGCCATCTAGAGATCCCAAACAAACATTTGAAAAAGCAACATGGACCCAAAATGATATATTGGTATAAAGGAATAGTGGGAAACTCATCTAACAAGAAAAAGAACTATGCAAATGGTTTTACAGGAAATGGAGAATAGATGCAAGGATGATGCAAAGAAAGCTGATGCTGACCCTTTGTGACCGCGCCTGATGCTCTTGACCACCTCCTTCACACCTCTTTTCAAGCATTTCTGCTCAGCAGCTGCGAGTCAAGACACAACATTCGAATTAGCTATTACATTATGGTACGCACATTGATTCCATCAATTCGAATGTATATGCGAATCAATAGTCTCCTCGACGCAACATAGCATCTCCAAAGTAAAGCCTTAAGAAAGCTGGACCGGATAGCTTTTGTTCAAAAGCACAGTCAGACTAAACCAAAGAAAGTTCCGGTGAAATGCCCAACTACTTCCATGAAATATTCGGTTTTGTCAAAAGCTCCGCATCGTCATCAATACATTCAACAAAAAGAGGACATATTCAGCGCAATAGCAACTGAAATTGGGGGATATCACTGAAATTTCCTTTCCTCGCCGAGCAAAATCTGGCATTTTTTACACCGTTCCAGCTCATAAACTGCAAGCTCGCGTCTTTATCGAGCTCGCAGCTCCAACGTACCACGACGCGCCTACCCAGATTCAAAAAACGCGACATCAAGACAGTTCGACTGCTAATTTCAGTTAAAATCCCGTCGAAAGATGAACACGATTCGGGTCTCTCCACGTCCAGGTCCTAATCGAAGCCAAAAACCCATCTCCCAAAAAGGAAAGAAAAACCCAGAAAAACAACATCGGATGCAATCGCCCCCGTCGATCGAGCGCGTCCAAAAGGGGCAAGAGAACCGAACCGCGCGACATGTTTCGTACCTCGACGGACGAGCTTGAGGGTCCGCTTGCAGAGCTTCTTGCCGGCGAGGGGCTTCGCGATGGGGGCCAGCGCCGCCACCTTCTTCCTCTCCTTCTCCTTCTCCTTCTGCGCTCTCTCCGCTTCGGTGTCGCTCCCCATCTCTCTCTCTCTCTCTCTCTCTCTCTCTCTCTGTGAAGTCGGAAGAAGCAGAGACAGTCGCGCAGAGAAAACGCGCGGGGGAGGGAGACTTATTAGGGTTTTTGCGCTCAAACCGGTCCGGTGGAGCGGTTCCGGTTCGCTTGGAAAAGATACCGGTTCGACCGGTCCGGGGGTTTTAGCACGCCCACGTGCGGCATTTTATAAATCAGGGAGAATGAAATAAATGATTTCCAAACTTTTGCTTGATGATAACACGAGACTTTGGACTTTAATTAATCAACACGCATTTTTTGACACCTAATATTTTATTGGCTATATCATGGTCTTAACTTTTCATTGAAGAGCCCCGATCTAAAGATTTGGTTAGCGAAGTTTGTGAACAAGTAATTCACTTGAGCTTTGTCGATGGATTGGACATCGTTGTAAGGACTATTGGTCAACATGATTGCAAGGTCTGCCTAGTCCCTGTTAGTCCTTAGCGCTCTCTGGTCAAAGGGCCATGTGTTTTGACCGAAATACCCTTCTCTCTTTTTCTCTCCAATTGATTATTCCTTTTTTTTTTATCAAAACAACTAAAAACATTGACTTTATTTCTATTTCTATCCCACCAGTTTCACAATATGAATATTCAATATAAATGTCCAATTACACCCAATAAGATATCATCTTATCTTGCATCATAATACTACTTTGTCTAGAGAATGTTGTTAATTTTACTTTAGGGTCTCATATTTTAATGCGAAAAATTTCATAGAAGATTAACAAATTTCTAGCTTGGACAGCTTGTAAACGCACAAATTATTGCTTGTGAGCGAAAATTCATTTTAAAGTTGAAAAGTAAAATTCAATTTAATTAACTAGTTGTGGATGATTTTCCGAAATAAGTTAGTAAGTTTTTGAAGTAAAACATTACATGAGTTGTTCTTTCTTCAGAGCTTTTCACATTTTGATCTAAATTACAAGATGAGAGTTGCAAATCTAGCTATCCCTTCTTTCAAATTTACATAAGATAATTTTATAAAAAAAAGAAGAAGCATATTTTAAAGTTTTGATCGGCTTGATATGAGATTGAATCAATAAATGCTATTATTTAATTTCTTCATGGTAGGAGTAGAACAACAAGAAGTTACTTGTTTTTTTTTTCCTTTTTTGTGCTTTTCTTTTGTTAATATATAGATATAATATAAATATTGGTATGTTTAACATTCGCTCATGCTTCTAACAAATTTATTTTTTTCCCTATTTTGATAAAATTTTCTTTTCTATTTCTTGATCAAGATCGGCTATTAGATTGAATTTTAAAATCGAAAATATAGGTTCACTCAAATTATTTGATCAAAAATAGACAATTAATTGTGTATTCATATGCTGTCATAAATAAAAATTTCTAATTTTTTATGTAACTTCCGTGATTGAAAACATAAGACCAAAGCTTTTATATACAAAGTAATAATAAGATGCAGGATAAGATGATATTTTGTGGGTTGTACCGGAGCATTTATATTGTGAAAGTAATGAGAGAGATGATCACATTAAAGACCATTTAGTGATAAAAAATAAAAATAAATTTGGGGAGAGGGAGGAGAATATTTCAGTTAGTTAATTAAAAAATTTAGCATTAAAGGATGGAAATAGCGTAGGTAAAAAAAATTTGGACCGCTTTAACTCAAAGCTAGCATTGTTAAAAGTCCAAAGCTAAAGGCACGTCTCCTTCCTTTGGCTTTGTAGCATTCTCGAAGAACTCTTTCAGGGATTAATAGATTTTTCTTCCAACTTTGCCCTCGTCATCATTGTCAAATTCCTATGTTACGCTCATTTCTATGTTCTTGTCTCTCTCAACACCTGTCGCTCTAGATTTTGGTCGACAGGAGCCCAGAGTCGATGGTCGCCGAGACGACGCAGCCATTTGATTTTGCAGAGGAGAGTAGTAGGGAGAAGCCAATATGATATTCCCTAAAATGCAAGATATGAGAAGAACACGAGAGCTTCAGCACAATTTTCATGTTTCTATTCAGCATTATTGGGTGATTCAGCATCTATCGTCATCATGATCCTCTATATTCAGGAAAATCGTCCAACAAGTCTTAAACCTATTACATCTTAAACCTTTCAATTTTATGAATCAAGTCTTAAACATTTTCGCATTTTATCAATTGAGTCAATCTAACCAATTTTGATCAGAATTTGCTAACATGGATGGCCGACACTAATGTTGTACTTTTTAAATCATATTTACATGATATTTTGAATTTTTTATGATTATTTTCCTTTTTTTCTTTTTCTTTGCTTTTTTTTTCTTTTTTAGGTTTTGGAGTTAGGGCTGGTGAAGGTAGGTCGGTGACCCTTACTAGATCCGGCCAAGCAAGGGCTTGGCTACCCTCATTGGCCTCAAGCAAGGTCGCGTCCCTTTCGACAAGGGTTGCTCAGCCCTTGGGCCAGATCTAGCGAGGGCACGCAAGCCCTCGCCCAGAATCGGCGAGGGCCGCAACGTCATCGCTTTGGCTAGCGAGGGTGTTGTGGCCCTCATCCAGAGCTGGTGAGGGGGTGCAACGCCTAGAATTGGTCAACCTAACTCCTAAACCTAAAAGAAGAAAAGCTAAAGAAAGAAAACATATTAAAAAAGTTTCATGTCAACACGGGCCATTCACGTTAGCGAATTACGGCAAAAATGTGAAAATGTTGATAACTCAATTGATAAAACTAAAAAATTTATGACTAAATTGACAAAACTGCAATAAGTTTAAAACTTTTTGAACGATTTTACTCTCTTTATTCCTTCGATGCACCGTGGTTTATCATACCATTATGGCCTTTGAACTTTCTTATTTTCCCTGATTATTACATGAGATACACAGCCCGTATAATATCTTTATCACAAGCCACTATGTGGCCTTTGACGGTTAGGCGAGCCCTAGCCCCAGGACTCGACCAATAAAGTTGGCATACAGCGACCCAACGTAAGCAAACGGACCATAGATTTGAACTCCGGTGACGATAGAAACGTTGTTGTAAGGGCCGCCAAGGGACACGTTCGCCAGAACCGTCCCATCTCCATCGATCCTCAGCGCTCTATTTGCGAAAGCCTGGACAGTCTCCGTCAGGGTAAACTCTCCTTGAGGGGTCCTCTTGATGTTGCTCGCGATCGGGACGTTGTTTAACAAGGTCTGAGTCGTGTTGGCCGTCGGGCCGGTGAGGAAGAACTTCTTGACTGTGCCGGCGACGAACTCGGTGATTAGGAGGTAGGAACTGTCGTTGGCCACGGCAACGCCACCGGGACCCGAAAGTCCCGTGGCCAGCACGGTGACTTGCCCGGTCCTCGGGTTGAAACTCAGCAGCCTTCCGGTTCTGTCACCACCCAGGATGGCTTGGGTGGTATTGCTGATGCAAACCGAAGAAGCAAAACTACCTTAACATCCTCGTGTTTTGAAATTGATCTAAAAGATCATATGAGATAAGTCGTCGAACATGACTCATTTATTTGATTGACCACTTATGATATGTCACCTCTTTTGATACACAGAAATTATAAACCCGTTTCAGTAAACTTGGAATTTTCTCAAAATAGATATGGTGTGCTCTTGAAAGCTTACAGTAAATACCTGAGTAGATATTGAGAACTAGCGTCTGTGAAGTAGACTAAACCAGTATTCGAATCGACATCCAAGCCATTACAATAGCGGATCACCGCGCCTCCGGCGGAAGAAACGAGCCGGGCCGCTCGTCCTCCGGGGGGACTGGCCACATAGAGCCCCAAGTAAGCATCACAGATGAAGAGAAACTGAGTGCTGTTGAATGCAATCCCTAATGGCCTCCCGCAGATTAACCCCACGGTCGCATTGGTCGTGCCGTCTCTCCCGTCGCAGAACGTCTTGTTTCTGAATCATTGATCGACATCGTCAATGCCCATTTCTTTGGATATTGACTTTGATGTTCGAGTTTAAGTCCGAGCGCGAAATATTGTAGTATATAATCATTTTATCCTTTGGTTCAAGGGAGAAACTTACCGGGTTTGTGCGGTGAAGGCAAAATCGATGAAACCGAGGGGTGGACTGTATTTTACTATCCTACCATCGGAGATGCCGGTGTAAGGTCCACCTCCGACGAGGTCGAAGGCGATAGATTCGGGGCCGTCGGAGCCCGGCGGCAGCGAGAGAGTTGTGTAGACAGGCAGGGCAATCGCCGATGGCATGGCAAAGAGAAGGAAGGCCGCGACGGCGATCGTCATTGTGGATCTCAGGTGAGAAACGACCGCCGTGTTTTTGTAGCTTTGGTGTTTTTGGATGAAGAGAC
Organism: Eucalyptus guilfoylei; assembly: GCA_016097605.1. NCBI lineage: Eukaryota > Viridiplantae > Streptophyta > Magnoliopsida > Myrtales > Myrtaceae > Eucalyptus > Eucalyptus guilfoylei. The sequence continues at coordinate 5,357,162 of CM027861.1, forward strand.
AAAGCAGTGCACGAGGGTTTTTGTAGGCTCCATGCACGTAACTCTCATGCCGATTCTATGGAGCATTTTCGTGCACGATATCAAGAAGAGTGGGGTTGGCGGATTAGTGTGGCCCAAGTGGAAGCCTTGAGAGAAGCGATTGACTATAGATGGCACAGTAATTCAAATTCAAGAAAAATTCAGCTAGGATAATCGATAATGACTAGACAGTCACGTTACCGATTTCAACGAAAATTGATTAAAATGACTATATTAAAAGTTCGAGCTAAGGTTCATGAATAATTAATAAAAATGAAAAGTTTAGAATTGAATTTTTTTTTTTTGTCAGTCCTATTCTATTTCTATTCTAATTCTCACTCTCAGACTTTTGTCTTGTCTCCTTACAGGATGTGGGAGTCGAAACCCACTCCTGAAACTAATTCGTCATCACCCCAAACCCCCATGAGAAGGTAGGGATTCGACTCCCCCACCTCCCCCTTCCATGTTAGAACTGAATTGACATCTATAAAAATGTTTAGATCAATTGGGTAATTTTTCCTACGTATTACAACAGGGAAAAATACCAAGAAAGTCTTATAGTAACGGCCGATGAGCTTTTGAGTCTTCATGTGCAACATTAAAGGTGTTCGGTACGATTTTGGAGATTTGACTTCCGCTTATCTACCCCAGAGGAGAATTTATTTATCGCCTTTTAATGCTAGCCATCAATACAATAAAGAATGCATTTCCTTTTATGGAAGAACTACGATCATCAAATTATAGATCTACCTAGAATTTGAGTTTAAATGAGACCATAATAATACATTTGACCCATCAGATTCATTTATCGATGGAATGCCTAATGAGCTCATCAATCATGAATTATCAGTGAAAAGAGTTCAAATAGAGTATATGACGCGTGACAACGATTAATTGGCTCAAAGGATGCATAGAAGTGAAACACTAAGTCAAGGTAAAGATCAAAGGATGGTAGTAGCAAATGAATCTGAAGCAATTGCAATTCATCCTTAGGGTTGCGCCCAAGTCGAAACAGCTAGAAAGTCTCCGCGGAAGAAAATGAAGACGCGTGAAGGAATAGCCTATTTAAATAAACAAGAAGAATCAAAGTGCGCATCAATCAAGCGTAAGCAATCAAGACACCACAAAACCAAAACGACATCATATTTTGACTTTGTAGATACGAAGAAGAGAAATCACCCATTACAAACCAATACAGATCTCATGAAGAAGCACACTTCCGAAATGTCAAAACTTAACACGGGTGAACATATAAGTACTAATCCGACCAAAAAAAAGCATATAAGTACTAAAATTTCCAAAATTGAACACTTAAGTGTCCCTTTTTTTGAAAAATTAAACACTTCAAGTACCAATTCCGATGAGATTTGTCAAAAATCTGATGTTGCGTTATTTTATTAATAAAATCATCTATGTGGCTTGCCAGAATATCCACTCAGCAATTTTTGTCCTAAAATAACATCATTTTGGGCTAATATAGCCGTCAACACCACGTGGATAGATTTTTTTTTTAAAAAGAAATGCCACATTATTTAAAGTTCTCGTCGGAAAATGCCACATCGGTTATTTGGCCGGAAATTCTTGCCATTGACATTTAAATATTTATTTCTTCTCCAATTTTAGCATTAAAGTGTATATTTATGAAGTTTTGTCACTTATATATTTACCTATACCAAGTTTTAGCACTTGAGATGTTTATATCTCTAGATCCCATTCAACCTAAGCCCGAATTTGAATTTCAGATTCGATTAGGCGTCTTGATTCCACCATTTTATTCTTGTTTATGAAAGCATTCCGGTCGCATTTTGTAAGCTTTCCACTTTCTCCACGTAGTCCAATCATTTCCAAACACGACTGAAATGCATTTTACTTTTTTTAGGAGCTATAAACCTTCTTGAGACCGAGCTTAAATTACTAGATAAATGCATAATTTGATATATAGAAAAATTCAAATATTTCATCTCAGTAGATGAGGCTTTGGCCTAAAATGAAGTGTGGAAAGATACGATAAAGGAGACGATAAGAGGCATTGAGACTTGAGACTCGATAATGAAGTGTGGAATGATATGATTCAGATTTGGCGAGACTCGAGCTCATCGGCGTCGAGCAGGGCCTTGGCCTCGCCGGATCGGCGAGATCGAGCCCCGCCCGACACCTTACGGCGAGCTCGATCTCGCTTGTGGCCGATCGTCGTCGTGGCCGGCGGGCTGGCGAAGAAGAAGAAAAGAGAAAAGAAAAAAATAATTATTAAAAATTAAAAATTATATTTTAAAAAATAAAAATTACATTTTAAAAATATAAAATTAATTAAAAATTATATTGAAAAATTAAAAATTCGAATTTTTTAAAAATATTTTAATAAGAATTATAAAAATATGAGTCGGCCATTTTCGGCCCGACCACCCATTTGCCACCCCTACTTGAAATGGAAATGTCGGTTATACATAGGTTTCCAAAATTGTTAACATATGTTAACATATGCTTGACATGTGGGGTCAAGATAATGCATTTTTAGGTTTTCAAGAAATTAAAAAAAGAAATCTCTTGCTGACAATCGAAACCCGCACGTGGATTCGGAGCGCAAGTACAGGGCTCAGCCTCGGAGACACCGAAACTGAACTACATTCTCCACAACACCCGCGTCGATCTGCAACAAAAACGCTTTCTTGGGCCTGTTTTCCTTACTCTCGGGACCAAGCCGGCGTCAATCCACACGAGAAAAATGCTTTGGAATGTGCGGAAATTCGCGGGGGATAATAGCGTCAGGTGGCTCCTACAAAATGGAGCGCTCTTCTTCTCCACCAAGAAAGCGAGCATGGCTCTGGAGAGCCCTCGCGGCCCCAAAGTCCAGGCGCTCTACGACCTCTGCCGACAGACGTTCACCCCCTCAGGGACGCTGCCTCTGTCTTCTCACTCCGTCCAGAAGCTCTCTTCCCTCTTGGGTACGTTCTTGATTCGCCCCCTCTGTTCTTCCTTTCGGTGCTAAGTCTCTGTTCTTGATGCTCTGGTGCATTTAGTCCGCTATTCTTGATGTGGGTGTTCTCGATTCGGTTAATCTTGATTTAGGGTTCTTGTTTTGCTTCGTGGGTCGACTCAGAATGGTTTGGGAGGAGGTGGGTTTGTCCATTCAGGATCAGCTATTGTGATCGTTCTCTTCTTCAGTTAGAGTGCGATTGGAGTGAGAAGAGATTTTGAATAGAATGGTGCTACTGGTTTGTAACGTGGATTTGCATAAACTGTTGATAGATACTTGAAAGTGTTGCGGGATTGAAAGAAGGGGCAAGTATTGTTGTAATTCTGCCATACCCATTTTTCCTTTCTTTACTTGCAAAACTCATTGTGTTTGGTTAGCAAACGAGGCTTGCGTTGTTGATGCGAATCAGGAAGATTGTTTGTTGAGCTTGACTGGTGTTGGGAATTAGACTCCATTTTGTGCAAACAAGGAAGACCACAGCTATCAAGTTTTGAAACATTCTCGATATTTTTCTGTCTGTTAGGAGGAGCAAGTTTGGTTCTGCATTAGTCAAGGGCCAATAATCAGCTCTTTTGCCACAATCCCGAGGAAACTTATAGTGAAAACACCCGTGAAAGCGTGACGTTCAAGAGGAAGAATCTGCGAGTTTCTGATCGATATCAGGCTTCATCTCTGCTTCTTAATTATGCATACAAAATCATTTTTCCATGTTTAGCAATCCTGTTGTAGTGCAATCAACAGAAAATGGATTACTAGTGACAGATTCGATTACTAGTCACAGATTCAATAGGTACTCTGATGTTTTGATGGATGCTGTAAAGAAAAACTGTTTTGACTCTCCATTTTTCTTAGCACACTTAGGTACCAATTATTAAAGCACGATTGAAGTTTGTTAGTGTTGGGCAACATGGCACATGTACTTTCTTCATAATCATGGTTGTGAACATTGTAGAATTCTTAGTTTTAGATTTTTAATAACTTGAAGTTTTAGAATTCTACTTGAACTGACTTTACGAGTACAAATTTAATTTATTTAACACCTCATAACTTTAAATAGATATTATTTCGCAGACACAATTGGCCCTGCTGATGTTGGGCTTTCTGAGGATGCTTTGGAGGATGATCATGGGCATGGTTTCTGTGGAATTAATGGATTAGACAGATTCTTTCGCTGGGCTCAACCAATAACATATGTCGATATACATGAATGTGAAAGTTTTACGGTAAGATCTGCGATCGTCTTGGTTTGTCTTCTGAATTCTATGATGCTCTTCATATGATTCTTGCATTTTTAAGTACGACTTTCTATGAAGTTTAGATGTTACTTTTCTTTTAATCTGAATAGATTTTGCTCTTCTTCTTTTGAACTAAAAGGCATTTGGGAAAATGAAATTTCTCAATCGATTCTCGACTAAGAATATGATTGATATGTTTGTTCTCGTGATTACATGCTTAAAAATTAATTATTTTCTTTGCAGATGTGTATATTCTGTTTTCCTTCTTCTGCAGTCATACCTCTTCATGACCATCCAGCCATGACTGTTTTCAGCAAAGTTCTCTACGGCTCTTTGCATGTTAAAGCATATGACTGGGTTGAGCCAGCCCGTGTCCTTAATAAAAGGGGACCAGGTTGTTTTGTGCTTTAAGCTTTCCTTTTTTTTCTCCTATCAAGTATCGGATGAGTGGATTTTCTTCGGAGGGAGAGTGGTGGGTGGGGTAGGAACAAGGGTGCATCAGCAGTGGCTAGGAAATTTTGGGAGGAAGTGTTATCTTAGGTCATCACTTAGTTCTTTTAGAGATGCTGTACAGCTCAATTTAGGATTTGTCTGAGTTGATCCAATAATGTGAATGGCCTCAATGAGTGTAATTGTTTGAAATAGGAAATTAATAATCATCGATTTTTTGTATGTACTTTCTCAGGAACAAAACTTAATGGACTAAAACTAACTATATAACATATAGGTGATCCCAAGGATCATCTCCCTTTCTGAGTCTCCTTCTCAGGATGCTTGCTCGTCCTTGTCATTTCTCCTAGGCAAAATGGTGCACTTTTCGGTACATATCTTTAAATGACAAATTACTTGAACTCAATCGTTCGATAGGGCAATAACAGAGATTTTACTGGTGAAACACCCTACCACTGGTCAAAAGAAAAAAGGAATCTACCTAAGAGAACCCTAAAATGATTTTTACTGCATATAATTAATATTTTTAGTTGTTGAGGAGCCCAATAATTTGGGAGTTTAGCAAATGCTGAGAGTGTACTTACTGGGAAATTCTATCAGCTGGTCAATTAAGCCACCTACATAATTTGCTTCTTGCAGTCGGTTTTTAGAGCAGATGGCTGAAATACTTATTTCTTGACTCTTTCTTTGGCAGTGAGATTGGCTAAGCTAGCTGTTGATAATGTCCTAACGGCGCTATGCCCTACATCAGTTTTGTACCCTAATACTGGCGGCAATCTGCATTGTTTTACTGCAATCAGGCCTTGTGCAGTGCTGGACATTCTCTCTCCTCCTTACAGTGAAGATGCTGGCCGAAGATGTACATACTATTGCGACTATCCCTATGTCACCTTTGGTAAGTACCTCTTTCTGTGTGCATGTTACAACAAACGGAGTCAGACTTCATATATCGCATCAGAAACGATTGGGGTCTTCTTAGTTCTTATCACTAATCTGCAGCAAATAAAGATGAGAAGAGTGATGAGGAGGAAAACTACGCATGGCTTGCTGAGACTGGTACACCATATGATCTCTACATGCGACCTGGCAAATATAATGGCCCTGCCATTAAGATTTAGCTCTCTTTAAAGATACTTGCGAAGGAGGCGCTTCTAAGCAGGTTTTGGATGTGGAATAAGTTTCATCCTATCATCTAGTGGGTGCGAGAGGGGAGGGAATGTTCAGAGAAGAATGGCGGTCCAAGTTGATAAACAACAGCTCATGCCCGTGTCAACCAATCATGAGCCATGGCGAGTATGGGCATAGTTTGGTACCTCGTACTGTATGAGATAATCATACCGCTCATGAGCAGGTTGATAATCTGACCGAATGACCAACTTTTGCATCCTCAAAGTTAGATTTATCCTGCCAAATTCAACTTTGATCTGGAGCAATTGCATCACCATGCTCCAACTGATCCTCTGAAGGAAGGTGTGAACATTCTCCGATTTATTTAGTCCTTTTTCTCTTGTACAATGCCACAGGTTATGTTCCTCATAAAGCTCTAGCTGATATTTCTGACAGCTTTGTGCATGTGAGGTATTTAAGTGTGTTCAGATGATAATTTGATCGCCCTATACAGCACCCCGGAAAGGTTCATGCGAACAAGCAATTAGAATAACGCCTTGATTCAATAAAAGGGCATTTAAACGTTGCAATAATAAGTATTTCATGTTTGGAACCACCTAATGGTCACTCCAATTTCATATAGAAACCAAATGCAAAACCACACGGTATGTTCAAGGACAAAGATTATTCCGACAGAAACTCAAGGTAAGTTGCCTACACTGAGTATGAGCTCTTGATCACAAGCATAATGATTGAATTTGCCAGAACTTCTCTAAAGGTAGCTGCAACTTGACTTTGCCTCGGAGCTCATCAAATTCTGATGGCTGCAAATTTTGGTATTGCACCACGTTATTACGAGTACAGAAGGTAGAATACAAGCTCATCTCTAGGGTGATCTGAAAGCTTCGCCTGCATAACGAACATTTCCTAGTTCCTCTTCAATGCGTAAGAGCTGCAATGACCAGATCAGCAACCACAGTTGTACATGAGCATTGGCAACACGGTTCGGGTGAAAATATACATAATAGACAGGCCTGCTGCGGATGTGCAGTGCAGAAGCACCTATTCCACTTCAAAATATTGTTACATCCTTCGAAGTTCTCGTGTTAGTCTAGGCAACCCAAAGTACCTATCGTTAATAAATCTGAATCTACTTTGACTAAGTGTTTAGGGATCCCAAGGTCTGGAGGGGTCTCAGACAAAGCAGTTTAAGATCATACTCAAGACCATTCTCTTATTAGTTTAAGGAGTCAAGGTCATACGCAGGACCATTCTCGTATTAGTTTAAGGCAACCCCAAAGTACTTATCGTTAATAAATCCAAATCTACTTTGACTAAAGCAATATACATAGAGAGAGAGAAAGCGAAAATGGGTAGAAAATCAAGAGTGACCCTCAATTACCTGGTTATACTTTGCCAGCCGCTCACTTCTGCAAGGAGCTCCTGTCTTGATCTGACAACGAAACATGAAACATCTTTGTGTTAGTTCTGTGGTTTTTATCAAATAATATGAACTAATTATGACAGGTTATGCACACAAGATTAATTGCATATTTTTTATCAAATAATATGAACTAAACTATATTTCACAGTCGAAAAATTAAATTCATTTAATTATTTATCAAAAATGGTAAAGAAAAATTGAACAAAATATGAAAAAGGTTAATTTGTTAGAAGCGTGATCAAATTTAAAACATATATATATATATATATATATATATATATATATATATATATATATATATATATATATATTTTAACAAAAGATAAGCACATAAAGGAAAAAAATAAATGAAACTTCTTCCTGTATATCAATTGTAAATTCAATCTTGTATTAAGTGGATTAAAAACTTTAAAATATGCTTAAACCTTGCTTCCAAAAAATTATAATGTGACTTGGAAAGTGAAGAAGGTGTAAATAACTTGTCAACCATCATTGTGTAATTCTTATTAAAATGTAAAAAGCTCAAGAGAAAGCACAAACTAGAGATATTTAACTTTAAAAACCTATGAACTTATTATGGAAAAAACCAACAATGTCAATATTGGCTAGATAATTAGATTGAAATTTAATTTTCAACTTTGAAGTAAATTTCCCTCAAACTATTTGACAAAAAAATAGGCAATTAATTGTGTATTCAAAAGCCAATAATACTAGATATTTCTAATATTCTTTGTAAGTTTTGTGATTAAAAACAAGAGGTCATAAATTAAAATTAATGACCTTCTTTAGGCAAAGTGATAATAGGATGTAGGATAAGATAATATCATTGGGTGAAATTTGATATCTATATTGTAAAGCTGATAAGATAAGAGAGATGATAGAAATGAAAGGCAATTTTGTGGGTTAGCCTAATAAGAAAAGAAATGGGTTAGCCCAATAAAAGAAGAAACAATAAATTGAAGGGAGAGGAAAAGAGGAGGGTATTTTGGTAAGTTCATTAAAATAAAAATAAAAAAGGAGTGTCTTAGCCAAAATAGGGATGGAAATGGCGTCGCCCAACAAATAATGCCAAATTGAATAAGGGTATCCCTTATGCATTTAGTATACTAGTAGTTGGCAGGATTATTGGTTTCTTACAGATATTGTCTTTACTATTTGGTGTTAAAACTCTCTTGGCTTTTATGGGTGTTTCTTTGATTATGTCTCTTACTGAACTTTTTTAACTTCTAATGTTAATGAAGAATAAATCGATCTATTTCTATGTTCTATCAGATGATTTTAAGATAATATCTCGATCAAGATATGCACAATTAAAAGCGGATACATGTGCAATGTATGTGCAATAAACATACAATATAGGATTTAGGAGTTTTTATTATGTATTTAATCAAGTTTTGAACATTACCACATACCCTTTGACCTGTATAACAACTTGATATGTTGCCCAAGAGGAAACAATTGGAAAAATATGCGTTAACTTGGCAATAGGTAAAACCCTAAGAATTGCTCAACTAAGAACATAAAACAAGAAAGAGTTGATGCCTGATGATGAAATACTTGAGAAATTGGAAAGAGATTCCACCAGCAACTATAAAGTGAAAGGTTTAGTTTCAACGGGAGCTACGTTATCACTAAGATATATGACCTCCATTCATTTCACAAATTAAACTAATCACCCTTCAAGTAACAATGTTCACACTGGACTTTCAGTAGAAAAAGAACAAGTAACAAAATGAGCTCCAAACATTAACTCTAGAGTGACATTGGCTTCATCTACTTCATCAAAAGTCGATGAGTCTATCCATCATCTTTTCCATCTTCTCTCTTTTAAATTCCAATATTAAGTAGAAGCTAACACGCCCACCCATTTCCCCTTGCAAGCATCTACTGTGAAATAGATACAAGTCTTGGTAATTTTAATCCATGTACTCCATTCCAATATCATGTTAATTTCACCAATTAACCATAAGCATTGGCTTGGTCTTAGGTCTCTAATGATTGTACCCTTGGTTGACCATATTTTATAGCAACTACATGTAAGTCTCCTCCAATAATTAGTAGTAAAACAAATAAAGCCAAATTGAGGCAACATATCGCTTCCACTTTGTTGCATTAGTAGTTGGCAGGATCGATGGTCTTTTGCAAGTGTTGTCTCTAATGGATTTGCTTTTGGTTGATGTTAGGACGCTAATGATTGTACTTTTGGTTGACTAAATTTACAACAGTCTCCTCCAATAATCAGTGCAAAACAAATGATGCCAAATTGATTAAAGAAATGCAACATATCCCTTCCGCATCTATTGCACTAGTAGTTGGCAAGATCGTTGGTCTCTTCCAAATATTATATCTATTATTTAGTGTTGAAACCTCCGTGGCTTTTATGGGTATAAAATCTGTAAGTGCCTTGATTATATCTCTCATTGAAATTTTTAATTGCTAATGTAAATGAAGTATATAATAGTCTTTTTATAGGCTTTATTAGATAATTATTTTAAGATAATATCTCAATCAAGATATGCACAACCAAAGAGAGATATACGTGCAATGTACGTGCAGTATACGTGCAATATAAATTGTAAGAGTTTCTATTGCTATTATGAATAGAAGATCATAATTTTACTAAAATAATCAATAAATTATTATAACGATATAAAGTAATATTGATGTAAGGGCTCAACTTATTTCATCAATAGTCAAATTATCATATCGATTGTTTAGTTTTACTAAAAGGCCTTTATATCTGTAGCCTTACATATATAATACTAACAACAATAACAACAACTTAAGTAAGGCATCAAAAGCTTGTTTTCTCAATAATTATTTTAGCTTAAAGATAGACACTTTTTGTTCTAAAAAAATGAGATTTTTAACGACCAACTTTAAGTCAACATTGACTTTTTAAATTTCCCTGCTATTGATTTATTTCTTTCCATCTAAAATGTTAAATACACAGTCACACAGAATATCATAATAAAACTTTGCTTTTTGAGAATTGAAAAAAAAATTTGTATGACTAGAATAATAGGGAAAATTTGTCTTTTTTTTTGGTGGAACAAGAGGAAAAATATAAACTATATGTGTTTAATTTCAACCCATGATTAGATTAGAGTTGAAAATCAATACATGCAATTTGTACAGATCCAAAATAAGATTAGAAACGAAAATTGAAAATGTTATAGGTGAAAACCTTATAAGTTATAGATCTATCATTAAGATCAAAACCTTATGTCATGTAACTTGAAATGGAAATGTCGGTTACACATAGGTTTCCAAAATTGTTAACTAGTGGGGTCAAGATAATGCTTTTATAGGTTTTTAAGAAATTAAAAAAAGAAATCTCTTGCTGACAATCGAAACCCGCGCGTGGAATCGGCACACAAGTACAGGGCTCAACCTCGGAGACACCGAAACTGAACTACATTCTCAACAACACCCGCGTCGATCTGCAACAAAAACGCTTTCTTGGGCCTGTTTTTATTACTCTCCCGACCAAGCCGGCGTCAATCCAAACGAGAAAAATGCTTCGGAATTTGCGGAAATTCGCGAGGGATAATAGCGTTAGGTGGCTCCTACAAAATGGAGCGCTCTTCTTCTCCACCAAGCGAGCGAGCATGGCTCTGGAGAGCCCTCGCGGCCCCAAAGTCCAGGCGCTCTACGACCTCTGCCGGCAGACGTTCACCCCCTCAGGGACGCCGCCTCTGTCTTCTCACTCCGTCCAGAGGCTATCTTCCCTCTTGGGTACGTTCTTGATTCGCCCCTCTGTTCTTCCTTTCGGTGCTAAGTCTCTGTTCTTGATGCTCTGGTGCATTTAGTCCGCTATTCTTGATGTGGGTGTTCTCGATTCGGTTAATCTTGATTTAGGGTTCTTGTTTTGCTTCGTGGGTCGACTCAGAATGGTTTGGGAGGAGGTGGGTTTGACCATCCAGGATCAGCTATTGTGATCGTTCTCTTCTTCAGTTAGGGTGCGATTGGAGTGAGAAGAGATTTTGAATAGAATGGTGCTACTGGTTTGTAACATGGATTTGCATAAACTGTTGATAGATACTTGAAAGTGTTGCGGGATTGAAAGAAGGAGCAAGTATTGTTGTATTTCTGCCATACCCATTTTTCCTTTCTTTACTTGCAAAACTCATTGTGTTTGGTTAGCAAACGAGGCTTGCGTTGTTGATGCGAATCAGGAAGATTGTTTGTTGAGCTTGACTGGTGTTGGGAATTAGACTCCATTTTGTGCAAACAAGGAAGACCACAGCTATCAATTTTTGAAACATTCTCGATATTTTTCTGTCTGTTAGGAGGAGCAAGTTTGGTTCTGCATTAGTCAAGGGCCAATAATCAGCTCTTTTGCCACAATCCCGAGGAAACTTATAATGAAAACACCCGTGAAAGCGTGACGTTCAAGAGGAAGAATCTGCGAGTTTCTGATCGATATCAGGCTTCATCTCTGCTTCTTAATTATGCATACAAAATCATTTTTCCATGTTTAGCAATCCTGTTGTAGTGCAATCAACAGAAAATGGATTACTAGTGACAGATTCGATTACTAGTCACAGATTCAATAGGTACTCTGATGTTTTGATGGATGCTGTAAAGAAAAACTGTTTTGACTCTCCATTTTTCTTAGCACACTTAGGTACCAATTATTAAAGCACGATTGAAGTTTGTTAGTGTTGGGCAACATGGCACATGTACTTTCTTCATAATCATGGTTGTGAACATTGTAGAATTCTTAGTTTTAGATTTTTAATAACTTGAAGTTTTAGAATTCTACTTGAACTGACTTTACGAGTACAAATTTAATTTATTTAACACCTCATAACTTTAAATAGATATTATTTTGCAGACACAATTGGCCCTGCTGATGTTGGGCTTTCTGAGGATGCTTTGGAGGATGATCATGGGCATGGTTTCTTTGGACTTAATGGATTAGACAGAGTCCCTCGCTGGGCTCAACCAATAACATATATCGATATACATGAATGTGAAAGTTTTACGGTAAGATCTGCGATCGTCTTGGTTTGTCTTCTGAATTCTATGATGCTCTTCATATGATTCTTGCATTTTTAAGTACGACTTTCTATGAAGTTTAGATGTTACTTTTCTTTTAATCTGAATAGATTTTGCTCTTCTTCTTTCAAACTAAAAGGCATTTGGGAAAATGAAATTTCTCCATTGATTCTCGCCTAAGAATATGATTGATATGTTTGTTCTCGTGATTACATGCTTAAAAATTAATTATTTTCTTTGCAGATGTGTATATTCTGTTTTCCTTCTTCTGCAGTCATACCTCTTCATGACCATCCAGCCATGACTGTTTTCAGCAAAGTTCTCTACGGCTCTTTGCATGTTAAAGCATATGACTGGGTTGAGCCAGCCCGTGTCCTTAATAAAAGGGGACCAGGTTGTTTTGTGCTTTAATCACTCTTAACATGTCTTTTTCTTTCCTGTGTTTTTCTCCTATCAAGTATCGGACGAGTGGATTTTCTTCGGAGGGAGAGTGGTGGGTGGGGTAGGAAGGAGGGTGCATCAGCAGTGGCTAGGAAATTTTGGGAGGAAGTGTTATCTTAGGTCATCACTTAGTTCTTTTAGAGATGCTGTACAGCTCAATTTAGGATTTGTCTGAGTTGATCCAATAATGTGAATGGCCTCAATGAGTGTAATTGTTTGAAATAGGAAATTAATAATCATCGATTTTTTGTATGTACTTTCTCAGGAACAAAACTTAATGGACTAAAACCAACTATATAACATATAGGTGATCCCAAGGATCATCTCCCTTTCTGAGTCTCCTTCTCAGGATGCTTGCTCATCCTCGTCATTTCTCTTAGGCAAAATGGTGCACTTTTCTGTACATATCTTTAAATGACAAATTACTAGAACTCAATCGTTCGATAGGGCAATAACAGAGATTTTACTGGTGAAACACCCTACCACTGGTCAAAAGAAAAAAGGAATCTACCTAAGAGAACCATAAAATGATTTTTACTGCGTACAATTAATATTTTTGGTTGTTGAGGAGCCCAATAATTTGGGAGTTTAGCAAATGCTGAGTGTACTTACTGGGAAATTCTATCAGCTGGTCAATTAAGCCACCTACATAATTTACTTCTTGCAGACAGATTTTAGAGCAGATGGCTGAAATACTTACTTCTTGACTCTTTCTTTGGCAGTGAGATTGTCTAAGCTAGCTGTTGATAATGTCCTAACAGCACCATGCCCTACGTCAGTTTTGTACCCTAATACTGGCGGCAATCTGCATTGTTTTACTGCAATCACGCCTTGTGCAGTGCTGGACATTCTCTCTCCTCCTTACAGGGAAGATGCTGGCCGAAGATGTACATATTATTGCGACTATCCCTATTTCACCTTTGGTAAGTACCTCTTTCTGTGTGCATGTTACAACAAACGGAGTCAGACTCTTCATATATTGCATCAGAAACGATTGGGGTCTTCTTAGTTCTTATCACTAATCTGCAGCAAATAAAGATGAGAAGAGTGATGAGGAGGAAAACTACGCATGGCTTGCTGAGACTGGTACACCAGATGATCTCTACATGCGGCCCGGCAAATATAATGGCCCTGCCATTAAGATTTAGCTCTCTTTAAAGATACTTGCGAAGGAGGCGCTTCTAAGCAGGTTTTGGATGTGGAATAAGTTTCATCCTATCATCTAGTGGGTGCGGGAGGGGAGGGAATGTTCAGAGAAGAATGGTGGTCCAAGTTGAGAATCACTGGCTCGTGCCCGTGTGTCAACCAATCATGAGCCATGGCGAGTATGGGCATAGTTGAGTACCTCGTACTGTATGAGATAATTATACCGCTCATGAGCAAGTTGATAATCTGACCGAATGACCAACTTTTGCATCCTCAAAGTTAGATTTATCTTGCCAAATTCAACTTTGATCTGGAGCAATTGCATCACCATGCTCCAACTGATCCTCTGAAGGAAGGTGTGAACGTTCTCTGATTTATTTAGTAATTTATCTCTTGTACAATGCCAGGGGTTATGTTCCTCATAAAGCTCTAGCTGATATTTCTGACAGCTTTGTGCATGTAAGGTATTTGAGTGTGTTCAGATGATAATTTGATCGCCCTATAAAGCAACCCGAAAAGGTTCATGCGAACAAGCAATTAGAATAACGCCTTGATTCAATAAAAGGGCACTTAAATGTTGCAATAATAAGTATTTCATGTTTGGAACCGGCTGATGGTCACTCCAATTTCATATAGAAACCAAATACAAAACCACAAGGTATGTTCAAGGACAAAGATTATTCCAACAGAAACTCAAGGTAAGTTGACTACACTGAGTATGAGCTCTTGATCACAAGCGTAATGATTGAATTTGCCAAAACTTCTCTAAAGGTAGCTGCAACTTGACTTTGCCTTGGAGCTCATCAAATTCTGATGACTGCAAATTTTGGTATTGCGCCACGTTATTACGAGTACAGAAGGTAGAATACAAGCTCATCTCTAGGGTGATACAGAAGGTAGAATGCAAGCTCATCTCTAGGGTGATCTGAAAGCTTCGCCCGCATAACGAACATTTCCTAGTTCCTCTTCAATGCGTAAGAGCTGCAATGATCAGCAACCACAGTCGTACATGAGCATTGGCAAACACGGTTTGGATGAAAATATACATAATAGACAGGCCTGCTGCGGATGTGCAGTGCAGAAGCACCTATTCCACTTCAAAATATTGTTACATCCTTCGAAGTTCTTGTGTTAGTCTAAGGCAACCCAAAGTACCTATCGTTAATAAATCTGAATCTAATTTGACTAAGTGTTTAGGGATCCTGAGGTCCGGAGGGGTCTCAGACAAAGCAGTTTAAGATCATACTCAAGACCATTCTCGTATTAGTTTAAGGAGTTAAGGTCATACACAGGACCATTCTGGTATTAGTTTAAGGCAACCCAAAGTACTTATCGTTAATAAATCCAAATCTACTTTGACTAAGGCAATAGATACATCAAGTGACAGTTCAGCTACAGAGAGAGAGAGAGAAACCGAAAATGGGTAGAAAATCAAGAGTGACCCTCAATTACCTGGTTATACTTTGCCAGCCGCTCACTTCTGCAAGGAGCTCCTGTCTTGATCTGACAACGAAACATGAAACATCTTTGTGTTAGTTCTGTGGTTTCGGAAAAGACGCATGGCAAGTGTTGGAATATTTTATTTATGTTAAATCGAACCTGTCCACTAGCCAAACCCACAGAAAGATCAGCAATAAAGTTGTCCTCGGTTTCACCACTGCGGTGGCTGACCATTACACCCCAACCAGCAGCTTTCGAGTCAAGCGCTGCTTGAATGGATTCAGTCACCGTGCCAATTTGGTTTACCTGCATCGAGGTTATCCAAATGACAAAATAGATCATTAGGGTAATGCATTTACCCATAAGATCAAATCAGATATGACAAATTGGTAACAGAAGGTGAAGGGGTAACCAGAGTTACTAAGGGAGTACCAAGAGACCAATCAACACTAGAATCTCCATAGAACTTTTTAGAAGGCTATAGGTGAACTCTATACTAGTCACAGGAATACATTGCGTATTCTCTTCTATAAACAAACTGCTATTTTGCTCTTAAGAAATATCTAAGTAATTAAATGAACACCATATCATCATAAAAGTTAGAATATACTCTTCTTGGAACAAGTTTGGATTCAAAATTAGTTGTTTATATAGTACATAGAGGTCCATATCCCTTTTCCTCCTATCAGCATCAGGCCCTCTATGGCTATCTCTAATAATCCACACTGCATGATGATTTACGAGTCGACTAAAGGAAATGCAAATCTAGAATATCAAGGGTACAAGATTCGTCGCATTAAATTTCTAGCAGAGGGACATTTGACCCAATAATCTGGAAAAGGCTACTAAACACAGCATAACGAATACAACATGAAAGTAAAGAGTCGATAAGGCATGAACCATAGGAAGAAAAGGATCAGGCAGAGATTGACAAAGCTCAGACATAACTCACGGCATGGGAAAAAATATTGGGTAGGATGATTTGGAATTAGAGGCTACCTTCAAAAGTAAAGCATTGCAAGCCTTCTTGCCAATAGCTTCAGCTATTCTCTTTGGATTGGTAACCAACAGGTCATCTCCCACAAGTTGAATATCAACTGAAGACTGAAGAGACGCCCATGAGCTCCAGTCATCTTGGTCAAATGGATCTTCGATGGAGACAATAGGGAAATCTTTGACAAAATCCTTGTAGAGATCGCAGAGGCTCTGCGCTGAGAGCACGTGCGCCCCGTCATTTGGCTGTTTCTTGAAATTTAGGTCATATCTCCCATCCTTCAAGAAGAACTCAGAAGCCGCAACATCCATCCCTATTTTGATCTGCACCATTATTTTGCTTCCATGAATGCCATTAACCAAGTTTGTTCAATGAAGGATCCTTTAAGATTAGGATAATAAGCAACTCCTAGACCAGTAGCTGTATGTACCTTTCCTGTGTACCCGGCCTTCTCAATCGCATCCATCAGGAGAACCAGTCCCTCCCTATTATCCTGAACATTGGGTGCAAACCCACCTTCATCTCCAACATTACACGCATCCTGTCCATATTTGGCCTTAATGATCCCTTTTAGAACATGATAAACTGTTCAATCCGACAAAAGAAAAGATGAGCGCATGTTCATATTTTGGAAAAACAGCAAGAAGAAAGAAAAGGACACAGAGCATGCTAAAGGCAACTGATGCAAATAGCAGCCTACTGACCTTCACTACCCATGCAGAGTGCCTCAGCAAATGAGGTTGCACCCACAGGTAAGATCATAAATTCTTGCATAGCCAGATTATTCCCCGCATGACTGCCTCCATTTATCACATTAAATGCCGGTACCGGCATAACGAGTTCCTTTGTTCCAGAGATCTCCTGGATATGCTTGTACAGGGGCACTCCTTTTGCTCCTGCACCTGCTCTGCACACACTAAGAGACACTCCCAATATGGCATTGGCCCCCATAGCCGACTTGTTTGGAGTTCCATCAATATCTAGCATAATAGCATCTACATCCGCTTGATTCCTGTGGAATGCCACATGCCATGAACAAAAGCACGGATTAAAAGGAGGATTGCTTGAAAAGGTAAATGCCCACAAACACAACATCAAGACCGATCTAATCAGAAGTAGTGCATAGCCGCTGAACACGCAAGTTATGCTTACATGACTCCATGACTCATTTAGTTGAATGACCAAATACTCAATTACAGAAGCTGCTAGATGGGTATTCCGAAATCTTACATAAAAAAGAAGACTCTCGATAGACTGTTCAAGCAAAAAATTAAGTTATAAACTCGAATCATCTGAACTTGCAAATTCTAATCTTCCATGTAATCCAGATACCCAATCATCTCCATATCTTTCGCCCCTCATCTCGTAAAGAACACTAGCAAACAAATGAGTCTTCATCTAAAAATCAATCCTTTCATACTCATCGATATTCACTTTTGAGTACAGAGGTGCAGTTTTGATACCACTTATTAAGTGCAGACGAGCGGCTTAGATAATTCTTGTTGAGTATGGAAGCATGGTGACACGAGAAAACTATAATAGCCAACTAGAGACGCACTTACACCGAAATACGGTACAAGTCTAACACTCATAAAATGTTGTCTCATACAACTATTACACCCACTATATGTGAATTACCAGAGACTGCACCTCCCTATTACAACTTATTTTCTGACACTACAGACAAAACTCGAAAGGCAAACTAGCTCGTACAAACACATACTCTCAGCTCTTTATCTCTCTCTCTCTCTCTCTCTCTCTCTCTCTCTCTCTCACGAGGCCACCTACTCTCTTTCTCTCTTATTCTGAAGCTCACACTACGGCGCTCTGTGGCTTGGCCTCGAATACTTCACTGAATCTCTTAATTATAGGGACATGAGGAACATGTGCGGATGAAAATCTTGAACAAAAGCTGACGACTGTCCCTTTTATCCTTCAAAGACTCTGATGGCAAATAGTAACCGCTAATGGCATTTATCTCGTACAGCTTTAGGTACTATTTTTTTATAGGGGATGGGGAGCTCACTATTTTGTCATGGAGTATCGAATGCTCCTTATAGCAGGTGTTGAACTTCAGACATTTCACAAATCCCCTTCATCAAGAAGCAACCAACTCCACATCTAAATACCCAGAAACCAAAGACTCCCCGAATCAGCTTCATTCGCTTCATATACTTCCACAAACTATGAACATCAGAAAACTAACAGCAACAGCACAAACATTGACCAGCGATCGCCAGCAGTACCTGACATCGACTCCAACGAGCTTAGGACCAAGGACCTCGTTAATGTTCCTGACCGCATTGAGCACGCCTTTCCCTCCGTACACGCTCTTGTCCCCATCCCTCAGCTCCAGCGCCTCGTAAATCCCGGTGGACGCCCCGCTGGGCACCGCGGATCGGTGCAGATCGTCGGTGACCAGGTCAACCTCCACGGTCGGGTTCCCCCTGCTGTCGACGATCTGCCTCGCCTTCACCGACTTCACCCTACACTCCTTCGCCGCCGCCTTCGCCGGCGCCGCCGCCGGGGCCACGGAGCACTTGACCCGGAAGGCCTTCTTGGAGGACCTGGCCCGCGGGATCGCGGAGGCGGAAAGGTGGGAACTTTGGAGCGGCCTCGAGGAGATGAAGGGTCTCTGCAAAAGGGTATTCGCGGAGGTGGCTTGGGAGGCCGGGGCCGTGGCCATTGCTGGGTTCCAGATGGTCAAGCGATGATGGGTCGACACAGACACAGACAGACAGAGAGAGAGAGAGAGGTGGAAGGAAACTAGAGAGGGAAAATGAGGAGGGTTCTGAGTATATAGAGGAAGGAGAAAGCGTGGGAAAGTCCGCTGGAGGGTAGGGGGCGATGAAAGCGAAGCGGAGAGCAGGAAAGTTTGCTGCTTTTTGGTGGGGGTTGGTGGGTAAGACAGACGAAGTTGTGACAGACTCGAAGCTGAGAGAGGAGGCGTTTACTCCTGGAGTCGAAACGAGGTTAGGTGTCTTCGTGCGGATTGTTGTTTGGTTCTTCTTGTGTGGGGCCGCCGGCAAACTGTATTTTTAAGAACGTGGGTCCCAAAATATTGGAAAATGAAACTGAAGTTTGTTTTTTTTTTTCTTCTTTTGGTAGAAAAAAAAGGAAGAGGAGGAAAAACTTAGGTTAGTCGACAGTCAGTGTGATTTGGGGTAGCAATTTGACTGGAGGAGTTATAGTTATTAGAATGTTACAATTTGATCATAAAATGTTTTCATTGTGACTGGGATGAGCAATTGGGCAATTTAACTTGGCAAACAAGCGAGAATCCGCCTTACTCATAAACTAATTTTAGGTAGACTCAAATGAGGACGATCAGGTTTTTCGGTAAAAAATTGTGGGAACTTGTCTTGACCAGTTTATGTACTTGATTTTATACAATGAATCGGCCTATTCAACACTTGCTCGTTTCTCATTAAGGTCAACATGAGTTATCGTCATGATCGTCAATCTTCTATGTCTTTGTAGTTTGAGACCAAAAAAAAAAAGAAAATTGATATATTATTCATGATCGGAACCTACTGATTCAAGAACCAAACAGTTCAATTTCCGATTCTAAAAATTGGGAACTGACTCTATCGGGGTAGATATCAAGGCTTCGATCTGAAATCTATTTATCATCCCTAACCGTAAACAAATTGAATGTGTCATTTTGTATTGATTTCGAATTTATTGGAATGTAATTTGGATTTGAACTTCTTACAATTAAATTATTGCATGTTCAAAATCCTTTCTTTACCACGGGTGAGGTATTCTCAATCCCCTAACTTGAACTTCTTACAATTAAATTATTGCATGTTCAAAATCCTTTCTTTACCACGGGTAAGGTATTCTCAATCCCCTAACTCTATTGTCTGCCTTCATCCTCCGGTTTTCCCCTCTCATTAAAAAAACATGTAAGATATACTTCCATTTTTGACCGACTTTTCCTCTTTCTTCCCCTTTCACATTATCAAACCACCGCAAAGAAATGATCAAATGCCAACCGAGCGCTAGTGCATGATGCACCTTCGTCGTCTCCACTTTATTGATCCCGGCATCATAATTAATTATACATGAGATTACATAAGATGTTATGTATGATCATCTTCGACTTATGCTTACGTTAATTCACCAGAAAAGATGGTACTAAAAAAATTCAGAGACGAGTCATTTTTCATAAGGAAGGGTTTCACTTTTTTGGTGCTCGCATAGACTTTTAAACACTATTAGGTGTATTCCAGCCCTTGTCTCCAAGAGCTCAACCGAGGGCTTTGGGGTCGCATGGCCCGATGCCGGGGTTGTGCAACCAAGTCTCGCTTATCCGATGATAAGGATCTCATTGAACTCAATTCTCATGCAATGCAAATCTCCTCGATGAGCACGGCGGCAAAAGATTCATAGTCAGATGAGGGATTGGAGGTTCAATTCGACGGGGTGGGACTTGTCATTAAGGGAGTGCTAGAGGGATTGGAGGCGATCGGAGAGGGTGGCGAAGAGGCAAGTGCAAGAGGGCAAAATAGGATTTGAAAATGTTGGGCAAAGTTGGAAGAAGAAAAAATTCATGAATCCTGAAAGTTACCTTCTGAAAATGTAGAAAGCCCATTTTTAGCTTTACTAATATTGGCATTTCCCCAAAAATGGTCAAACTTCTTTTTTATCAATGCTCACATTTTCACTCAATGGGCCTTAAAAGGTTCAAAATTCCTTAGAAAAAATGAACCAAACGCATACTAAGTCTAGCTGAAATGATTCACTACTTGAGTTTAACTCGACTTAAATGTCCAAGACTCGATATTTTACTCAAATTCAATTGAAAACTCGAACTCAATAAGAAGCCCAACTCGAATCACTTAGTCAATAAATGTTACCCAAAACTCAAATGCAACTTAAAGTCAAGCTCAAGTTGTAAAATTACGCTATCATAAATAAATAAATAAATAAAAGTGAACAACTTTTTTTTTTTGGGTCAGAAAGTGAACAACTTCATCTATTGGTTTATAATTCACAGATTTATGTACAATTAAATTATACAAAAGATTAATTGCTCAATTAGGCTATTAAACTCAAGCTTGACTCGCTAAGGTCCCCAGTCGAGACCCATGTGCCGCGGCCCCGGTCAGTGGGATCGGGTTTCGGGCTGGGCCAGCACGTGGGCCCATTATTGCTTGGGTTCTGGGAAGTTTTTGGGGCCTGAACAGGCCGGCCTCAAGCGGTCCGTCTCTATAACAAGGCCCGTTTAGTCCTACGGCTGGACTCTGAAACTTATACATTTTTTCCATTGCATAGACTCGATTCAAAATCTCTCAAAACGCTTTGATTTTTTTCCTTTTTTGACCCGAAACAATGCCTCGTTGTTTAAAAATTTTGAAATTCTTGATTATTCGGTATTGATTTTGAGGAGAATATTACCAAAAAGGTCCTAAATCTATTGCAATTTTTTTAATTTAGTCCTAAATTTTTTTTATTTTATCATTTCAATTTTAAATCTTTTGTAATTGTGATAATTCAATCCATTTGGCTAAATTTGGCTTGCTGGCATTAATGTGGAAGCCAGCCAATGTCAATAGACAATTTTTTAATAATATTTTATTTTTTCTTTTATTTTTTTCCTTTTTTATCTCTTTTTTTTCCTACTCCCTCCTTCTTCCTTTTGCTTCAGCAACTAGCCAAAGGGGAGGGTCGATTGTCAAACTAAGGTGCCCAATAGTGGCAAGCTCGCCCTCGCCCAGCAACAATGAGGTCGAGCTTGCCAATTTACTAGCGAGGGCTTGCCTCATCAAATCTAGGTAAGGTTAGCATCGCCTAGCCATTGGTGAGGAGAGCCATTGCCAGATTTGATGGGGGCTTATCTCACCAGTGGCTAGGTGAGCTTACCCTCGCCTAGCGACGGCAAGGCAAGCTCACTACTAGTACTAACCCTCCCCATTGGCTAATCGCTGAAGCAAGAGGAAAAAGGAGGGAGGAGGAAAAAGAGAGAGAAAATAAAATAAAATAAAATAAAAAATAATTTAAAAATTGTCCACCGGTGTCGAGTAGCCAAATTTGGTTCGATGGACTAAATTAACATAATTGCAAAATTTTTAGGATTGAAATGATAAAAGAAAAGTTTATGACCAAATTGGAAAAATTGTAATAGATTTATGATTTTTTTGGTAATTTTTTTCGATCTCGAGAAATTATTAGGTGGATCGTGTAAAATTTTATGAGATCACCGTTAAGTCAATAAATTTAGAACATTATCTGTTTGGTGGATTCGAAATTAATTAATTAAAAATTCCAATGCACATGATATAATGCATCTAATTGCGTGCTTCATTCTCAAATTTAGTAGGACCTACATGATTTCTATGACGGGTGCACGTCCGTCCGATGCACCTAAAATCTTCTCCTTAGTGATAGTGCTTAGTGTAGTTTTTGCCCTTGAAACTTTTTATCTTTTTTGGTTATATCACGGCATCTTGGATTTTAAAAAATTAATGGATAATCATGGGAAGAGTTTAATTTTTTATTTGTGTATTACCTCAGTTAAGCATCATGGAGTTTAAAAGTCAAATAGATATCACTAATTTTTCCGGATAGCTCATGAAATCTAAAAGTTCACTTGTATTGATTTAGCAAATTCTAGGGATAGCTCAATCCGTAAATTAGATGAAACCTGACCAACAGGTTTAAGACTGATTTTAGAGAGAATAGATTTGCTTCCTGGTTCCGCAGACCTAGAATGGTCCAAGGTTGGTTCACTCCTCGATTACAAGGCTAGAACAGTTAGTTTTACTTGAAAACCTTTTTCGATCGATACTTGAATTGAACCAAATCTAAATTCATTTAGAAGTTCTTTTAGAGAAGTTTTTTCTTTTTTTTTTTTTGCGCAGATCAAGAACTGAATTGTGCTTTAAACGTGAACAAATAACATAATCACTTAATCAACAAATATTTTTGTAATGAAGTGGCGTGATTTTATACCATACAAATTTGGCTTTTTTACATAATGAATGTGTCAGTTTCCGGGTAACACGTAACAAGACCAAAATTAACTGGTTTAAAACCAATAGTTCCAAAACTAATCGATTTGGTTCCCAATTCTGGGTGTCACATGATTGATATTGACTCTAAGCTAGTAATTGATCCATCCTAAAATATATCACCGCGTCAATTGAGTGTACATAATTTTTATTTTTATTTTTGCTATATAAGGACCTCTCTAGGAGTTCAACATGCCACGGAATTTCTGATCAAATAAATATCGAGATCCGATTGCGCTTTATCATCTAAGCATTAATGCATTAAAAATAAAAAGAAAAAAACTCTCATTATCTTGTCCTCCTATAAGTCAACAAGTCAAACATCCATGCAGGAGTTCCATTCCAAGTCCCAACCAAAACATCCACGTCCTCGTGGGGAGGACCCCACCTCCCCGACAGGTCAGCATGTCGCCATACAATTTTCTCATCACGAACATCACTCGGTCGTGAACTCGTTATTTCGTAGTCCAAATTCAGTTTACAGATATCAACGTCATCGTGGCCGTCGATCGTGTGCACTCCACGGCGACATCTGTACAATCAACGGCTACGATCACGATACCACGTAAAACTGAGTCCACGTAGCACCACTCCCGTTGCAAGAACTCCAGAACCACCACCCCCACGTGTTCCACGGGGCCCCACCACCTCCACCCTCAACCCATTCACCGCGCGCCACGTGGCAGGAAGTTTCCGCACGATCAATAAGACCTAGGCCTATCCTCCATGCAGTAACCAGAAAAGTTCTACTCCTTCTCCTTCTGAACTCCTCGTCTCCTTCATCCTTTCGATTCCAATCTCTCTCTCTCTCTCTCTCTCTCTCTCTCTCTCTTCCATCAACATCACTCTTCACAAAACCCTAGATCCCTTCGCTTGCACAGAGAAGTTCGCATACGTCGCTTGCTTGCTTGCTTGCTTGCAGAAGTGCGTGATCTCGGGGTGAAGATGGTTCGCGCCAGCAACTTCGTCGTTGGGCTCCTGAACGCCCTCGTCGTCGTCGTCTCCCTCGCCGCCGTCGGCGCCTCCGTGTACTTCCACGTCCACGGCAGCCCCACCTCGTGCCAGAAGTCCCTCCAGGACCCGCTCCTCGTCTCCGGCCTCGCCCTGCTCGCCGTCTCCCTCATGGCCGTCGTCGGCGCCTGCTTCGGCGTCAACTGGCTCCTCCGGCTCTACCTGGCGCTCATGCTCGTGCTCATCGTCGCCCTCGTCGCGCTCGCCGCGTTCCTCTTCCTGGTGACGAACAAGGGCGCGGGCGAGGCGGTGTCCGGGCGGGGCTACCGGGAGTACCGGCTGGGGGACTACTCGCACTGGCTGCAGAACCACGTGGCGAGCGGGAAGCGGTGGGACGAGATCAGGAGTTGCTTGGCGGAGGGAGACGTCTGCCGGAGCCTCGCGGAGGGCGGCGCCGGCAAGGAGGCGGCGCAGTTCTTCAAGATGAACTGGTCCCCGATCCAGGTGATGTAGATGGAGTTCTTGTCGCGCACGTTGTTCATGTTTACTTCTATTTCTTCGGTCTGCATCGAAAAGATTAAGGTGGTTTCCGTATATTACGGATCTAAATACGAAAGTCCTTTCCTTTAATCAAACCTTTTGAGTAATTTTTATAGTAGCGGTTATCGCAGTTCCTTAAGAGATAAGATGTATTCCAGTTTTCTAATTTCTTCAAATTTACAACTTCTCTAGTTATAATTTCATTGTATAGATATTCGTTTACTACTATTGAAAATTAATCAGAAGTATCTTTATCTTCATGACATATGATAAAGCTTACTGATTTTCTTTTCTTTTCTTTTCTTTTTTTGCGTAATTTCTTCAGTCGGGTTGCTGCAAACCGCCGAGCGACTGCGGGTTCGAGTTCAAGAACGCGACCTACTGGACACTTAGCCCCGGGTCGGGTGCGGTGGACGGCGACTGCGCCAAGTGGAGCAACGACCCGAAGATTTTGTGCTACAACTGCGACTCGTGCAAGGCCGGGTTCTTGGCCAGCATCAAGCGGCAATGGAGGGCGTTGCTCGTGTTCAATGTCTGCATCGTCGTGGTCGTCCTCTTCGTCTACAGCGTCGGGTGTTGCGCCGCCAGGAACAACCGGTCGGACGGCTATAAATTCGGTCGTCGTGGATGTTGCGCGTGAGAGGTTAGACGATTCAGACGGGGCGTACGTTCATCTTGTGTCGTGTCTAAAATAGAAGAAACTTCTTAGATAGCAGACTTGATACTTAGCATATTTGTAGGGTTGCTTTTGGTGCATTTTGATTTATTTGGATTCTCTGGTTGTTGCATGGGGCATGTATCATTCGATTAGTGATTTCCTAATTCAATGACACCATATCGAATGTTCTCTCTCTCTCTCTCTCTCTCTCTCACTCATATTTTGCTACCGCAATTATTTACTAACAAAATATCATTAACTAATATTGATTTGTTACCGTCATCGAACGGATTATTGATGCTGTTTGGTGAAATAATTCGAATATTTGCAATCAATTTTCAATATATTGTCATATTTAACTTGACTAATGAAATATATTGATCTCCTTAAAACTCTAGTAACCGAGTATTCAGGTTAATAATATTTGTGGATCGATGATTGTATCCAATGCCCAGTGGTCAATTATGATATGTCTTGCTACACATAACTTAAGGAATTGTGACATTTGGTGTGTGTATATGACTTGTGAATTGTGATATAAGCTTGTGTATCGAAACAAACGAGGCCTTGATCTTTTGATATCCAGGGGCCCTAGTCATGACCTTGGTATCGATTCATTGTGTTGCTTTTTTGAATGAGGTCCTTACACGACTTTTAAGTGAGGGAACAGGGTCTCATGCTAAGTAACTGGATTTTGGTCCATATTGACACCAATTAAATAATTTGGTACCTACGGGCATGCTATGTGCATAAGTGCCGCTACTTTGAGTGATGTCCTGCTTTCGAGAGGAGTCTCTCCCCAAATGACAATGGAGTGGATTGACTTGGGCTTATGTCATTTGAACGCCATGGATTGCCTATAGCATCCATGTTGAAATTGTTCCATTCTCTGTATGTCACAAGTCTACTTGTGCATAATCGTAAATAGTTACTTAAATCGACCTTCTCCTTCAAATCTTGAAATTTCATTTATCGGGCCAATGTCGCACACCCCTTTTAACATTTTCAGATTAGCAAGCTGGCATCGACCTCTACCTTTTTGAGGAGTTAATTGCATGCGTTGGCCACTTACTTGATTTTCAGCTCTATGATTGCTAAGTTTAATAGTTTATCTATACGATATTATTGGACCAAACTATTGGGCCTCTAAGCACGCATTTTCCAACAATGGGCCCAGAGAAGCTCCGGCCTTGAATTCTTCATCACGTTTAAGATCCGAGCACAATGTTCTGGAGCAATTAAATTGAAATTAAATTGTCTCTCTTAATAATAAACGAAATGAAAATTGTAAAAATTCACGACACGGATGTATATTATCGTCGTTTTCCCTCAAAAACGTCAAAAAAGTTCGGAGTAACTATAGTAAGATTGTAAGATAAGGTTTCTATAGTAAAATCATGATTTTACATTATTCGTACTCTATATAAATAAGAAAATCTTACATATTGTAACAAGGCTGTTTAAATTACAAGATTTCATAGAGACAACATACATGATAGGCCAGTTTTCTTTGTCTTTCGTGCTACCTAATGAGAAATAACGAGTACATTATGCTTACACATGTTGGATATAGAAACGATTATTAACATGTTCCATCATTCGTTCACTAAAGAAAATACATGAAATAAGTTCGAAACCCAAGTATTGTTACCCGAGCATAACAAGTCAGGTACTTTCACGAGTATAATTCAGCTCACTATAGACATTTTTCCATAAATTCAACCAGCATGCGGGAGACGGAAGTTCTATTGCAACGTGCAGACGTGTACTTTAAGTAAAAATACGATGATCTTATTAGCAGTAACTTGTCTCATTATTAAATTAAAGTAATAGACAGATGAATCGTTGCCTTAGAATAATGTGAGCCTGGCACAATTCTTCTATATCTTGCATGTGCTCCTTTCCCTCTAGGTTTCTTTATTTCGACCCACTTGACTCGTCAACCTCAAATTCCTTCTTTCACACTACATTCGAAAGATTCCATCGAACTGTTATATAACCTTTCCTATCCTAAGCGAGTAATGCAACTAGCCTTTTGAAAAGTTTATGCATATTAGTGAATTCAACCTGAAAAAAACAATGCACGGGACAAGCCTAGTACCTAACTCAAATGCGACAGAATGAAACGGGGTCTCGGATTTTTCTATTCGTGAAATGAAGATCGAAATTCAGACGAAGATACCATCTCGACAGCCACCTTTGTGCGCTTCAACTTTTAGGTTTTAGGAACTCAGGATAACGAGAGAGTAGAGATAGCTTAGAGGGTGATGGTGAAAAGTTCTTAGAGAATCCGACAAGAAAGGGTCGAAAAAGCTCTGAGGTTGATCTGCAGTCCAACAAGATGCGCGGGCCCTTATTCGGATTTGATTAAGGAAAAATTCAGACAATCAGGGAATATAGCTCATGTTTGATACGTTGCAAAGGTTTAACAAAGACAACACCCGCTAGATGACAACCCTAAAAAAAAAATTCATCTTCAAGAATATATATTATTTATTTTGAATCCATTGTGAGGATTCGGCTATTGCTATATTGGTTGGAATAGCTCTAAAATAATATAATTTTTGTGGGGTTTTCCACGAGAGTTTATTTATTTCGGGGAAAAATTCATTATCTGAATCATTAGTAGTTTTGTCAAGAGTATTAATTTGATCAGGCGTATCTTTTATGACTAATTTGTTTTTAAGTTGGAGTATCAAAAGGATAACATCTCTTGTATTCACTTCTATGTTATTTCTATAACCTATAACTTTCTATGTGAGATTTCATTTTAATTTCAGCACATACCCCACTTACGTGCAGATTACTGTCTTTGTGGACGATTTATACTTATCAATTGTAATACTTCATGATTCATTTGGGTAGGCCTGGCTTTTGTGGGAATGTCTCCTTCGGAGAATTCTGGTTCATAGGGTAATTTAGCTGTACGTTTCTTTCTTTTCCAGAATACATTGGGTAAAGTAAAACAAAGGTTATTTAATACGCGTGGATATGTTGATTTTATTTTGTTTTGGACTGTCGGTTTGTTTAAATTTCCCACTCTAGTGGGGACTACCGTAACATAGAAGGGACAATTTCCCACTCTAGTCAAATTAAATTAATGTGAGGGAGAGAAAGATGGTGGGGGGTGAAGTCAAGAAGCAAACGTGCCTGTTTTGGTCGTATTTAGGCTTTTGAGGTGTGAGTTTTTGTCTGCTGGCTGTTGGACGTATTGCACCAGGGACATTAAGTCTGAATTACAGAAAGGGTTTAACGCTTAAATTAATTCCCTGAGTGGTTTGCTGAGCCTACCTCATATCCCTTTGGATCTTTCTGCAGTAGACTTGTGTCCATTGCAAGCTGATCTATAAACCTTGGCAAATTCTTCTTCCCAGATTCCTTATTTGGCCTTTAACTGTAACGTACCGTAACGTGGTGTACTGCTTTGGACTCGTGTTCATCACAGGCGGATACATTAAGAATGCTTCCGGCATGTGCATCCTAAATCATCATGTGGCGTAGAATCCATATGCGATCTGCAAGATGTGTGACTAAGCAGTCGAGGACTGCCTGTCTTTAGTACTCCGGGAGTACATAAAAATGGGCCACTCAAGACTAGGGTTGAAAATTGAAACAGTTCCTCTTGGAAATTTGGTTTCATGAGATATTATACTACATGTAATGCTGGCATATTTGACCTATTGTCAGACAGTACCAGGCCAAGAACAAGAGATTCTTACATAGACTTCAGCAGATTTTAATGCTCACTAAAGATGTGCGTCGTACATGTTTTTCTGTACTATCCATGATCTGTCGGGTCTACCACGTCGACCGTGGATGAAGACCATGTTAAGAACTTCGTAGAGAAGTAACTTTTGCCTGCTGTGCAGATGGTTGAACTTGCTTAAAGTTTGAAGTGGAACTAAGAACCTAAGTCAATTTTATAGGAGTGAAACTCTGAACAGCATGCACAAGTGAAAAGAACTTTTGTAGCTGAAAACATGTCTCTTGGCAATAGAACCTTGAGATCATTTCAAGGACGAGGCCCATAATGAATGACCCTCTCATTTCAGCTGGAACGTGTTAATAAAACTAGTTTACGCCCATCGAGGAGAAGTCTTCTTAACAAAAAAGTCTTATATATCAAGTCGCACTAAAGTCATGGCGTAACTAGCCAATCACATTACTAGTATGACATATAT
Organism: Eucalyptus guilfoylei; assembly: GCA_016097605.1. NCBI lineage: Eukaryota > Viridiplantae > Streptophyta > Magnoliopsida > Myrtales > Myrtaceae > Eucalyptus > Eucalyptus guilfoylei. Next base: position 5,386,761 of record CM027861.1, read on the forward strand.
TACATCCAACTTTTAAGTTTGAATTTTTGAACTCTCGATTTCTCAATGGCCATCTTCTTGACACGTCATTGCCACATGACATTATTGCTGCACAAAACACCCCCTCTCTCTACAAAACAAGAATGGCAATGTCTATAGAGCATTTTGGACAAAGCACACTTATCCAGCAAATTTTCCTGTCTTTCATTTTGTCTTTAACCTACTCCACCAGGTAAGCCTTCCCCATTCATAATAGTACAAAAGGATACATTATGAGCACGGTGCTAATCAGTGACTAAATGCACCATGGATTGTGGTCCTCCAGATTACAGACAATCCATGATGAACAGGACTTATCAATGAAACACCAGCATTTTTCTCCACAGTTGTTACCACTACCAACCTAACACTCCCTTGGAAATTTGAATATAATCTTGACACCTTCATAGGAATCTCTTGCTCTGTCCCTGAGCTAAAGCTGCAATTTTTTGTGACGTTATTATTCTTGTTTTTACATGGAAACAAACCCCAATCAGACAAATAAACTTCTCCCATAATTATTCCTGTCATCATTCTCGTTGGCCTTGTTCTCACTACCACAACAGTACAAACGTATTCCTCTCCCATTCTCTTCCTCTTTTGCTATGGACCAACCCTCGTCATGCGTGACGGTCCGAGAAATCCCATCCAAAAGCTCATCCGGTTGCACTACGATATCTGTCGAAAGAGCGAGGGATTCTGGCCAAGGAGGAGAGAACACCATAGCCATGAGGAAGAACATCAAGAGAAGAGCAAAGGGCGATGATGCAATGAGAAGGTTTCTCGGGGTGAGACAAAGGCCTTCGGGAAGATGGGTCGCCGAGATCAAGGACTCCACGCTGAAGCTGAGGCTGTGGCTGGGCACTTTCAATAGCGCCGAGGAAGCCGCCTTGGCTTACGACAGTGCGGCCTGGCTTCTCCGAGGGAGGAACGCGAAGACGAACTTCCCGTGCCACCAGCTGATCGGTAATCACCCCGAGGTGAACTGCAGCTTCATAGGGCAGCATCCGAAAGTCGACCAGATTCTCCAGCATGCAAATATGAAGCAGCAACAAGCAAGATCCTCGTCGTCATCAGTTCTCAACTCTTTTCTCAATCATCCATGGCGGGATCGGAACGGGAGGAGTGCAGGTGGTTCGAAGGATGTCAATACCCTCGTCGAAGAAACGATAGTTTGCTCCCCGGCCTCACCAAAAGAAGGTTCGGACCGTTGTGGCATACAAGAAAACGAGTCCCGTGGGCTCTCCTTATTTGGTAGTTCTAAGGTTTATTCTTCAGTGTTTGTGGCTCCTTCTTTTAGTTCTTCGACGCATCAAGGCGAAAGAGGACAATACGAATTTTAAGAGGCTTAGTTAACTGATAATCTAAGCTTGTGGCGAACACCGTTTCGCAATCGTCGTAAGTATATTAAGCTTCGCCTGCTGGTCTGGCGTTTTCATCAGTTGTTTGGTAACTCCAATAATGTCTCCAACGATGTGTATGCTCTCTCTGATTGTAGCGATCGTATGATATGAAGTTGCTGTTAGCTTCTACGCCTCTTGTTCAAAAGAAATGCAGAAGAAGAAGAAAAATATGTTTACCTGCTATGTGTATGCTCTCGGCTTTGATCATGATCAGGATGCAAAAAGCTTATCTCGATTCAAACTCGACCTGAGCTGAGATCCAAATACGGGGTGTAATTTTGAAGTCTCAAATTGGGGGATACTCGATTTAGATTTGGAGGACTTAGCTTCCATGTTTTGTCATGGTTTTTCCCGGCGATAAGGAACGTTTCACCGGTTAATCTTGAGCATCTAGATGACACAGAAGACAAAGACCAAGAGAATGCTCGGTAAAATAGCTTTGCCATGAATCCTATTCTCTAGGTTTGAGCTGGGATGCAACATCTATTTGTCTAACTAGATCGGTCCAAGACGAAATCTCTCGTTGATGAAAGGCTAACATCACAACATAATAATAAAAAGGCAGCTTAGCGTATCCGCGCAAACGGGTCATTCAGATTTTGCGCGAAGAGACTGATTCCAAGTGGCTATGGGGAAAGATGTGGATGGCTAAGAGGACTATTATCTAGTCTCCGAAAACATGATGGTAGTCGGTCCGCCGCCGTGGTTGCTGATTCACCGTGATGAAATTCATCTAAGGGTGCTCAACCGAGCTCATTTTCAGACAAACTCAAGTTCTGCACATGAGAAAGAAAGCGTGCTAAACCTGAGCTTTTCTGGACCTACACCGATATTTGAGTCCCGTGTCTCCTCCAAAATGTCACATAAGAAAGAAAGCGTGCTAAACCTGCGCTTTTCTGGACCTACACCTCTATTTGAGTTCCATGTCTCCTCCAAAATCTCACGGTAAACCTCTCTACTTCACATATCCTCGGACTACAGGTCCGGCCATGGCCCCGATGTGAGCATACGGATATGTTGCACAATCTTGCCTGCGAGATGTGAGCATACGGATATGTTGCACAATCTTGCCTGCGAGAGAAGAGGCAGCGCAAGGTTTCATTAATAAGTATGCCGATCATCGATCGGAAGGTTGGTAAAACATGAAGCCCGTATCAAATTAGTAGTCATTGATAATTGGTACCCACATGTCTAGAATCGTTAGACGCGAGATTCGATCCCAAGTCCCGTCCCTGCCCTCCCCCAGCCACACTGGCAGCCAGGCCATCGCCCAAGCATGTCGTCTCAATCCGGACCACCATCAGCCGACCTCATGGATCTCACGTTTATCAAACAGTTTAAACTTCAGTCTTCCCTGGGTTCATGGATACGAACTAACTGCACAAACCCTTCAGATGATCGTGCGCACAACGATTATTCGAGTGGAATTTATCAATCAAGCAGCCATTGCCACCATCATCACCAATTTCGTCGCTACCCCAAAACTTCGCTGCGAAAATTCCCCTTCTTGATCATAGCACGGCCTTTCCACGTTTTGATTTGTTTTTGTTGCGAAAAAGCCATTTGGGCCCCAAGATTGACGGAGCACATCTGATGGCGACAGGATTACTAAACTCGCTGTCCTTAACGAAACGAACAATGCGTCCTACTCCGTCCCCCCACGAAAGCTAAATCAGAACTTAGCTCCAAGTTGACAGGCAACTAGAATTTAACGTGTCATACTCCTTGGAACAGTGTCCATTATCTCAAAGCCAATAATTTCAACCTCACCATCATTGGGCAATGCACTAGACATCTTGAAATCATATTGGGAAATACTTCATCTAGGAAAAAGACGCGTGGCAAAGTTATTGTCTTCTCGAAGGACAAGCGATAAATGGCATGAATCAGCCCAGCTGATGACGACGAGCGATTCGTTTTCTTCAGACGAAACTGAAGGCCCTGTATAATACAAACCGTGCGCTCGAACCGGGGACGAAAAACGACAAAGGAGAGTGTTCAAGCAGCAGACGGGGCAGCTGCTTTAAGGCTGCCGACCTGACGGCAGCTTCAAGGCTGAAGCCCGGCAGCATCATTAAGGGCAGCAGAGGGAGGAGAGAGACAGAGAGAGAGGAAGCGAAAAAAGATGAAGCGCGAAACTTAAACTAGAAAAACGAACTACTATAGGTAAAAGGTGCCTTGTAGCTGACAAATACACAATGAATGCAAAAGCATCACCAGTTGCAGTATTACAACTACAGAATTAGACATCAGCAATTATGGCTGAGCATAGACATTTTAAGACGGCAAAATCAGAATGAAAACCAACCGAAAAGGAAAAGAAAGAGAGAGAGAGAGAGTATCCTCAACCTGCAGATGTCATCCTAGATTCTTCCACAAACCCAATTTCCCAATATTGGTGATTCCTCAGACGGTGTACAAGGGAATCTTTCCTCGCAAATCTTTTTTCTTCCTTTCCAAACTATCTTCATACGCAGAACATGATGCCAGATTCCAAAAGTGCTTCCTTCAATGTTTCGGATTCTCTCTCCCAAGTTGTAGTCCACAAGCTGTTGCTTTCCTCACTTTGAAGCCGTAGATTGTCCTACTGCTGGAACTTCATTCAAAGATGGTCCCCTTGGGGCGCCAACAGGAACCAAGGAACCACTTTTCTACCACCAGATCAAGAAAACGACACATTCATGGGAACCACTTTCATCCAAAAACTCAACAACGGGCAACCATGGGAAGACTACATGGTACATTGCATATAGCCAGTATCACACTTCCACTCAGAAACATAGAATCAGAGTAGAAAAAAATTAAAACCCTAATGACTTCCCAAAACTCGAACCACGCATGACCATGTAGAAACTTCTGGATAAATCACTCTCTGGAGTACTCATGTAAAAAGGTGCAGAAGCAATAACAAGCTTGAGCTTGCAAATAATCGTTAATACGAAGGACACAACTTTCGGCCAAAAGGTGCAAAGAAAATTATGAAGAATCAGGGTACAACTCACTTTGAGAAAGGCATCTAGAAAGATAAGCTAACCGAATTGTTGAACGTATGCAGGCTTGTAATAAAGATAATGACCATTTTTGCAAACGTTATCAAACTTGTACTTGAAAAGATAAAACCACAACTTCCCACAAATTTCGACATATTTTCACACTAGAGAACCTTCATTGGCAAATATTCCAAGAAACTGGGACTGAGAGGAAGAACCAGAAATGAACTGAAATGATGATGACGATGAAACACGAGAGGAGAAATCGACTCCGGACATTCAATTGACAATTGTCTACTCCACACTGCGGCAGCCATAGTAATTCTTCAAAGCAGATCAATTGACGCAGAGAAATCTATACCTAAGCCAACAATATGTTAACTTTATATGGTCAAATGAGTCTCGACAACAAATCACAGCTCCAACAGTTGCAAGCATACTGAAATCACCACAACAACTGCAGAAAATCCTTCCAGAAATCAGCCGTTTTCAATGATCCACACTATCATTCTCTCTGTTTTTTCTTTTACAAATCACAGCATACTTCTATCTTAGATCAAGCAAAGTTTTTTCCTTTCTAAGAAATACGACAGTAAGCCAAGCGAAAACGGAAGCTGATAATTCGCCTCATTAAACCATTCAAAAAAGAAAACATCATCAAGCCAGGAGCGCCAACAAGAACCTCATTCAGTTCTGAAAAACCAAGGAAACAAAACAAGAACCACAACCCACTTTCTTCCCTCGCTCGTTGCTCCGTTCGAAGAGATTTCCACAGACAAGAAAATCAACTGCATCCAGGGTCACCTTCCATCAAAGACAACAAAATGTCCCAAAGGGTTCCCAGAAAATCTCCCATCCGTTGGACCCCAATTTCCAAACCACTCGCCCCTGTTCCACATCTCAAGATTTCATCCAGCCGAAAAGATCGAAACCAAGAAAGCGAAAAAAAAAAAAAAAAGGCAAAACGCACCCAAGACAAAAGAGAGAAGTGAGCGCTGGATGCAGAGGTTTATCGACCGATTCATGCGTCTTGTCCATTCGAACCAACAAAATTCCCCAGGAAGAGATCGATGAACCGCTGCCTCCAGTGACTTCACCCCCACCGCCCCCGCAACGCCATCAACAAAAAAAAAACGAAGAAGCTCCCTCAACAAGTCAAACCGCAAAGAACCCAGAAATCAACCCGAGAAACACGATATTCAGGAAGAAGATGACCGGAAAAAGAACGCAGATCCGGACGACAGGAGCTCATCGCATTCGCAGAAAAAGCTCCCGACCCATGCACAGTAGTAGTACCCAAGGAGGAGAAATGCACACGACGAGAGGTACAGAGAAAAAGGGGAGCGACGGATTTTGAAGGGCTGAACCCCAAGATTCTGTTGCGTCTCCGCCGCCGCCGCACGGCGCTCCGCCTCCGCCTCCGCCTCTCTCTCTCTCTCTCTCTCTCTCTCTCTCTCTGACATGGCCTGTTGCAAATGGTGGAAGTAGATATTTAGAGAGGGCAGATTTCTGCCCTTAGCAAAATTGCACAAATTTTTCTCCTCTCTTTTTTTTTTTTTAATAACTCCACCAATAATCATGACATTTTATAAAGAAAATTATCCAAAAATTTCTCGGAGGAAAATAAAATAAAATCCAACGCGGCGATTTTTTATTATTTATCGAAGACCTCTAGCTGCAATAAAAAAGAAAAGAAAAGAAAATCTGTAATTTTAAAAAGGGAGAAAGATAGACGCTCGAGAGGAAAATACGAAGTCGGCCAAAATTCTTAATTACACTGATTGGATGAGCTTCATAAATTAATCATGCTAAACTAAAGTATTAGATATGATTGTGCTACTTGCAAAATAAATATTGCGTGCACGTTAAATGACCACAGGTTACAAGATTGAAACACCATATGGATTGAATAAACTAATGGGAGGCATTATTTTAATGTTGGTTTGTAATTATCGCATCATTCGGTATGTCATATTATCTAATTGAATTTTAATATTCTTAAAATTGCCCCAATTGGAATAATCAAGTGGAGAGGAAACTCATGGATAATATGCCATCATTGATGCGCTATGAATCAATTCTGTAGGTCAACATAAAATTATGTTCTATTTGTTTGTGAAACTGGATAATCTAAAAAATATTGTTCTTATAATCAATCACATATCGCTTATAAAAAGAAAGGACGGAAAATATTCTCTCTTCCATAAAATTATCTAATCAAAATTGCTCTTGATAATGAAAAAAAAATTACATTCAATTAATTACTTGAGCAGTCATTTTTAGAAAAATATTTTTAAATTATTCATTTTTTATGAAAGAATAATAATATTTTTCTCTTGATGGATATAAATTTCATATAAGACGGTGATAAAAAAATTTGAAAAGAGCAAGTAATAACTTCTTAAAATGCTGGTCAAGTGGTTAAATGCCTAAGTCAAAGTAATGAATTTTGTGCTCAAATTTCAACGTCATCGATCAATAGTAATTTTGGTCATAAATCAATAGTTATTTTCGAGAAGTGCGGAGTTAGTCGATTTCCAAACATTTGGATTTCTTTGTCTCAAAAATAAAATAAAAATAAAAAGGCTTTTTGCGTGGCTGGGGGGCTACATTGACACGTGTTTGGTCCCTAGGCCGCCACTGATGGTGCCAAACTCCTCTTACAATGAATGTAGACAAAGTAATATAATTTTGATCGCCAAAAATTGTTTTAAATAATTATATCTTATGAACACGTGAAATGTGCTTTTATAAAAAAACTTAATCTCTAGTAAATGATATAAAGAACGCGTAAATTTGAAATTTATTATTTTCGCCATAGGGCTCTCGCTGATTTCATCTTTAAAACTCTGATTCCCCATTTCTTGTTTGTATTCTTACTACATCCGTTGATGTATGTATATGTATGTATGTAATACTAGTATTTCAATATATACTCAATTTCATTTTTATGAGCTTCTTTTTATTATTTTAGTTTTGCAAACTATTTATCATCAATACTTTCAACTCCTTTTCGTGGGACACAGGCACATATGCTCGGCCACCTGAAAAATTTTAGAACACCCTCACAAAATTCATGAACCCATTAATTCTAAACTTTTAGCCCATGTAGCCGATGCTAATCTAGAGCCGTTTGCATGTAATTTATAGATTTGAACACAGGACTTCAAGTTCTCGAGTTGCAAATTTCCTGATGCCTCGACCAATTACGCAATATTTCCAATCTTTTGACCCATTTATGTTTAATTGCAAACCGTAAAACTATTTTCTCTGTTGCAAGCATATAATAAATATCATAAAATTACATTTATGGTTTTTTTTAATATTGCTTGAAAATAAATTATTTGAAAAACATTTTCTTAAAAATCATCGCTTGTAAATCTTGAATTAATTAGACAAATAAAAATATTTCCATTACCAACAATAATTTATGTAAAAATTTTCGCAAAACATTCATTCATTTTTCCAAGCAATCATTTTTACGAAAATATTTTTCGATCCATTCATTTTTTGCAAAAACAAATCTAGCTTTAGGGTGTGCTTATTTGACGAAAAACTCAAGATTTAAAAAATGATTGATCATGTAGCTTAGAAATATTAGTGAATGAGAAAAATTTTCATTATTAAATGCCAAAGATAGTTTTCATTCATTTATTTTTGTAAGTGATGCGAGTAATTACTTTTCTAAAAATGTTTTTGAAATTTTAAAGTATTTCATGAAACAAAAACACCCTTAATCGAAAGTCCATTGACCTTTTCCCATACATTCTTTCACTTTTGATTCATCTAGCACCTAACATTCATCCAGCACTTAGATTTCACCCACCACCAACATTGCCAATGGCTGGTCCCCCGTGGACAAGACACTCCAAAGTCACAAAATGCCCAGATTCTCCGCTCCATGCCAAAAGTCCAACACGTCCATGAACTGTCCGTGAAGATGTTCTCAGACAACATTAAAATTGAACAAATGTGGAACCTTCCTTGAACCTGCCTAAGTCCAGAAAATCTTTGAGCTTTCATGTCACAAAATTTTTAATCACCGACGCGCTATTTCTGTTATAAAAGTCCATGCCACCAGGACCAAGATGAACCTCAAATCCATAACCAACCTCAACACCCCTGCCATCCCTCTATTGCCTCATATACCAAGATCCACTCCTTCCCCCTCCTCCTCTCCTCTCCTCCGCCACCACTGCCGCCACCGTCGCCGCCTCCGAAGAAGAAGAATAACCCGCATTTTCATTTTTGCATTCGCTCCTGGCCTTCCTGTCTAGGAAGCCCGTCGATTCGGTGTCGCGGGACATCGTGGGCGACGTTTTGAATCTCTTTGGTCATGGCGGCCTCGCTGAGCCAGCTGCGGGACATATTCGCCCGGTTCGACATGGACGCCGACGGCAGCCTGACGATCCTGGAGCTCGCCGCGCTCCTCCGCTCGCTCGGGCTCAAGCCGTCAGGGGACCAGGTCCACGTCCTGCTCGGCAACATGGACGCCAATGGCAATGGCCTCGTCGAGTTCGATGAGCTGGCGAGCGTGATACTGCCGGACATGAACGAGGACGCCCTGATCAACCAGGAGCAGCTCCTGGAGGTGTTCCGTTCCTTCGACCGCGACGGCAACGGGTACATCACTGCGGCGGAGCTGGCTGGGGCGATGGCCAAGATGGGCCAGCCGCTGACGTACAAGGAGCTCAGGGACATGATCAAGGAGGCTGATGCGGATGGGGATGGCGTGATCAGCTTTAACGAGTTTGCTACCGTAATGGCGAAGTCGGCCTCTGATATTTTCGGCAAATCCTTTTCGTAATGTAGATGGTCCTTCCACTGGTAATGTGGTGATCTTTTGGCAAGCAAGAACGACATATGGTCATCCACATTGTAGAGATTTTGTGCAGATTCGTGGCCTCTCTGCAAAACCGATGTTGATTAGATAATTAGAGCTCAAGAAAGCAAGTTCTTTCTTGCTTCGCGATGCGCACCATTCATGCACACGAGGCGAGAACCCGAGAACTCGGGTCGACCTCGACTGTCGATTAATTCTTTTATATGTAGATAAGATCTGCCAGCTGACAATTCGTTTCCTAGATCTATTGATTTCTGGAGTTTCTCCTTCTGTGCAAGTCCTGATCCTGTGTATGAATTTGCTCGCTGTATTCTTTTCTTCTCATGATCTGCAATTTCGCTCCAAACCACCCTTTGTTTTGTATTGCTTTTTGCTTTCGGACAGGAGAAGGTGAGTTGTCTTATGTAATTTTTAAACGTTTGTGATGGTTAGTGTTGACCGAGGATGGAGACAGGTTTGGCTGTGACCATGTGCTTCTTAAGGTCACTGCATGATTTTCAACTCAAAGCTCTGTCTCATGGATGGCAAGAGCAGTTCATACCTGCGCTGTCGCCAAACGCCATTTTAATCCGAAGGGCGCGAATTGTCAGAGTTTGCACTCATTGTAGAGTTGTAGTTATAGTCGTACCAGCTGAGAGGAGTGCTGCATAGCATACTGATCGACCCGTTTTGCATCTTGAATGTATTCGGACCTTTGACAATAACCCAGAGAGATATGCCCAGCTTCAGACCAACATTTGCTACCGGAAATAAGCGAAAATAACGCAATAAATTCTATGTAAAAGATATAGCAGCGGCGCGAAGATGACTTGTCCTTTGCTTATGCTAAGTTTACTGAGATGCCCAGATTAAGATTTCTTAAACCGTGTGATGTTAGTGACAGGAATAGTGGCCAGGAAGAGGAGCTTGCTGGGTCATTTCTTGACTAAAAGGAAGACGTCCTTTTTACTGCTGGAGGCCTAAACTTGCCGATTTGAACTCACATGTCAGTGACAGCAACTAGCTTTCTTTGCTATGGTTTCTCCCAAATCACATTGCTGATCTATTCAGAACAGAGAGAAATCTCGCGCAATGTTGGTTACAAAAGTAATGGCAAGTACAGCTTACTAGTTCATCCGTGACAAGGTTGGCGAAAAATCCCGTCTAATGTCTCTCCATGCTTCCAAAACAGCAAATAATTGTCTTGGAGCTTCAAAAAAATGTTACTGGAGGTCACAGCAGAGTGATCAAAGTCAAGACCGCATCTTGCAAGCCTCCTTTGAGAAAAAGCGGCTCGAGAGTCGATCTCTCATGGTACACGTGCTTAGGGACCTTAATACTTGCAAATGAAGTTACAGCTATCCTAATGATAGTCTACAAAAAAGAGAGAATCTCCTCATTCTTCCTCAACCTTGGCCTCCTCAAAGCGTTTTGATGTCGCCTCATAACGAGCCGTGTAACCGACTGTGTTGGGCCTCAACGATCTCTGACGCACCAGTCGACAGTATTCGGGATCATCCGATTGCCCATCATTCCTTATCCAATGTATCATCTGATGGTACATTGGGAAAAACCGCATTTGAATGGCTGAGTAAATGAAATACGGCAGGAGCGACGAGATCAGAACGAAGAGCGTGATGAGCCAAAATGAGAAAGCCGGCGCGCATGCCTCGAAGAAGACCATATAGGCGGTCGTGGATATATCAGGGTCCATTGCTCCGTATGCTAGGAGGAATATGTACCAAAATATAATCCCTCCCCAGATGAAGAGATGTTGAATGTAGGTGAAGTAGTTGATCGATAGCGCCATCTGGCAGTTGACAACCCAAACGACACAGGTGTACATTGTCGTTCCAAGGATTTCGAAGCCGACCACTTCACCCCCTTTCCTAAATGCTTGAGTCTCCACAGCGCAGATACAGAAGAAGAAGACGCAGGTGGCACTGAGGATTCCGTTTAGCGCCCATCCTAGGATTCTGCTCCAGCTGAAAAGCAGGTTTTGCACGCCTTCTTGGTATAGAAGCGGGAACTGTAACGTCGAATAAGATCAATCAATAAAGATATAATTAATAGCATACAGAAACTATGAGGAACATAACGATGTTGCGTTAAGGAAACTACCCTGAGACATAAGTGATCTGAGACATCTTGGTCGAATACTCCAAGGGCAATTACGGGGAGTGAGGTGAAGAAAACGTTGTAAAACGCGAGATACCAATCGTTGTAAGCGGTTTCTCCAGAGAATGCAGCATAGGCCTCAAAGTAGAACAGCGTGAAACCAAAGGCAATGTTCTTGTAGAAGAAATAGCAGATCTGTTAAGAGATATAAGCAGAACACGAGTGAATAGATCCATTGGGGGGAAGTGACGGGGCTAAGAAGCAATCTAAATTTGTGGCTTTTCAATATGAGAGTCATTGTGTCTCTAATTACGGCAAGATGTTTCTCTAAGCCTAGAGAATGAACTTTCTTGTTGATTGTTACCATTGATGACATCCTTCGGTAGCACCAATGCCCGTGGACAAGTAGCAACCTTTCCAGAAACCGGAACTGTGCAATCGCAATGTCGCTAGACATAACAGCCTGAAAAATTGGAGAAACAGTGACAGTGAGCTGATCAGACAACAAGAAGTGGTACTGGCATACAAAGAAAAGGTGAAACTCTCAGAGCTGTTACCTGCATTCCTTCAAATCCGCTGATGCCGACTCCGATATCTGCTTCCTGAAGCATTCCGACATCATTTGCGCCATCACCAATAGCTAAAGTGGTACCGCCTGTTCTGAGTTTAACCAGCCTTGTGACCTGGACATTTCAAGTGGAGAAACTAATGAATCTTCAATTTGTAGATAATGCAACTTGGACACGGAATGTTTTAAATAGTCAACCTTTAAACTGATGCATTGTTTCTGCTTGAGCTCTCAATGACAGGAATGTTATAATAAATCAAGCTAGTTTATCATCTATACAGATTTATCAGGATTCTCTTGAAATATTGACTTTTTTCACAGTGGCTTCAAGAACCTGCTGCAGCATAACATAGTTAATGAAGTGAAGTACAGAGCTCATTTTGATTTCGATTCTGCTTAGCATAACAAGATTATCCCCTATGATTTTTCTTACACAATATGCAGTCCCCAGCGATTTTAGAAGACTATGGAACCAAGAGAAAATATAAGTACAGTCAGGTTTTGTTTAAAAATTATCTCAATTCGACAAGGCATTGTAAAACCACTAGAAGGACTGATAGGGCAATATGATGATCATTGCACAACTTACTAATGCTTTCTGTTTGGGAGATGAGCGACAGCAAATAACAGATGCACAGCCAATGGCAAGGTCGAGAAACGTGTCCTTGGCATCGTCTTCCAAAGCATAAGTAAGTGAGTTGCCATCAATGATCAATGCCAACACGTCAGGGCTTTCCCTAGAAGCATCAAGCAAAGCTTTGCCTTGGCTTATCTGATGGAGGACGCTTGCCTTGAAAGCCTGAAAAAGCAAGCAATCTCTGCCAACCTCACTACTAGTGAGATTTGAATATGTAGCCAAAGGAAATATAAGAATATAGATGAAAATACCGCGGCAGTGGCAGAACTGTCCCCTGCTTTCTCCAAGGACTTATTCTCCGGTGTCTCAGAGTTTATTATTATCTGCTTCATACCTTGTCTAAGCAAGCTACAGGAAAAGCTGCAAACAATCCAACAGTAAGTTTAAATTCTTCAAATATTGCCTTAGTTTACTCCATATATAAAAAGAAGACCTACCCAATGTTGATCGCCGTCTCCATCTTGTCTCCTGTGAGAACCCACATCTTGATTCCAGCTTGAGCAAGTTTATCAATGCAATCAGGAACCTATCCAACATAAGTAACTTTACATGTAATCCAAACCTTTATTAACAATTCAAAAACATGGTTCAAGATATGGAAGGTCGAGGTTATATTTCTTGCCAATTGACCATTATTTTGGTGAGAAAACAATATGCAGCTTTGTCTATCTTTCACCACTAAAAGAAATTGTTTCTATAGTCATTTTTTAGTCATAGTAAATCCCTTCTGGATATCTGTACTCATTTAAAGTGTCTCAGCTCAAGTTCTCACCCCATTTTGAAGTTTATCCTCGACAGCTGTGGCCCCTAGGAGAATTAAATCCTTCTCAATCCTTTCTTCAACTGCCTCAATCTCTTCCTCACGATCGGCGTTAACTATATTCTTTGCAGCTGTAAATGCCTCATTGAACTCACTGTACTCATCCTCATTGAGTTCACGATGTGCTAGCACCATTGTCCTCAAACCTGCATCGGCATATTCATTTACGTGCTCCTTTGTCTGTTTTACATATTCGCTTCCAGTTTCTGAAAGTCTCTCGAACATGACACTGTTCGATTGAAGAGAGAGAGAATTTATTAGCCTAAGTCAGAATTTCCAATTTGAGGCCATGAGTAGTCCATGATAATTGGATCTGTAATTTATCAAACCTGTCGGCTCCTTTGGAGAGGAGTAATAGCTTCCCCTCCTCATCCCTCACAATTACAGACATCCGCTTCCTCGAGCTACTGAACTCCAATATACTTAACAGCTGATAGGTTCTGCAAAAATCCAAAATGAACACCTGGTGTGACTCATACCACAAGGATGTTTGATTAACTCAAGCAAGATATAGCAATTACGCCCTCAATATGCCAGTACTACATATATCGAATGCGGAAAAGCATCAGCAACTTATTACCAGGATAATTATCCCAACAACCAAAGTAAAATTTTGTTAAGGTCATTTATTACCAATTGTCAACAAGAATCTGACCTTTCCACTTTGTTTCCATATGTCGGGTCTAATTCGCGCACTGAGATGCTTGTCTGAGTCCTCTCAAAAAATTCAAAACCAAGTTCTCTCGCCGCAATGACGAATGCTGCCTCATCTGGTGATTCGGCTTCATATGAGATTCTTCCTGTTTCTTCATCCACTTCTGGGATTGCAGTGTGGCAAATTGCCAACAAGCGCAGGAACTTCTGGATGACGTCTGCCCGAGGCTCATTTACCCAGTTACCATTCATAATCCGATCATCAGTGAAATTAAATCCCTTTACAGATGTCTTGTCCTCAGTGTGGACTTCCTCTCTTGCCATCCCTTCATCTAAAGATGACCCTTTTCTCCTGGCAATAGCCCTTTCAACTTCCGTGACTCCGGTGCCATAAGCAGTCCCACCCACAGAACACTTCATGAATTCCATGGAATTGCAGGTCAAAGTGCCGGTTTTATCGGAAAGAATTGTATCAACCTGGCCTAGTTCTTCATTTAAATTCGAGGTACGGGCCTGAGCAGGCTTGTCTCCTTCCTCATAGTACATATGGAGATCATGATTAATGAAGATGCTTTGAAGAACCTTGACGATTTCTATGGACACATACAAGGAAATGGGGATGAAATAGCTGTACAACATTAGTGCTGTCACAAAATGCAATAAGGCTGCAATCACCGCTCTTGTGGGGTCATAGTAGATTGTCGTATCATCTGGTCGTAGATACCACCTTGTCATAAATTCACCATCAAGGTCATGACTAGTAGAAATTCCAAAGAATATCGAGCCAATGGTACAGAGAAGAACCAAGAATGCGAACAAAGAGTACACAATTTTATCCATTCTTCTCTCGATCTTGCTTCTCTTGGAGGGCGGCGCAGTTGAATTCTGAATGACCTTCGTGTCATGTCCTGTGAAAATGACCGCCCCATAGATGTAATCTGTATTACGAAGCTTGGAGTCTCTTAGCAGAAGTTGCTGAGGACTTAGAGGGTGGTGCTCTTGCCCAAGATCCAAGGTCCCAATGAAAGAGTACAAGTTCGCATTCGGGTCTTCACATCTAATCATCGCCCTAAAATTTTGAAAGTCTGAGTCCTCTTGCAACTTCGAAGTTGCATCAAGCGCTTGTTTTAGCTTCAAGTTGGTTTCTCCATCAAGATTCATGGTCTCAACATAGCAAATTGCTTCATCATAACTGGATGAGAGTAAGATCAGGTCAGCTGGGAAGAATTCATCCTTGTCTACCTTCACAACAGCTCCAACTTTCAAATCTCGCCATTTAGTATCATTGAAAACACCATCATCGCAAAACACTTTTACCTTCCTATTGTTAACCTCGATATCCTGTCCCAACAGCGCCAGCAAAACCAGCCAACAGAAAATTGTTTTTATGACTTATGAGTTTCGAATATCAAAAATGAAATGCCAATGTCAATTGGATAACATGAAATAGACATAATGCACAAATAGAACACACACAAAAGCACGCGTTATTGGATGATTAGACAATTTTAAAGAACTTTATTAACCTATGCTGTGCAATTTTTCATACTTAAGGCAAGCAGTCCCTGTTACGTCAACATAATTATCAAAGCTGAAATGATCTCTAGATAGAAAAAGCAAGAAAACTTTGCTGTGTATCCCAATGGACATATGAAAGAAATGGAGATGATAAATTCGTCTCTCTGCAAGTGGTGACTAATGGAGGCTTACCTGCTTCTTCCTCCGCCAATCTTCGATAAGTTCCTTGGCCATCGTGACTCCGATAACGGCAACCAGAGGAAGGACATTGCTCATGGCAGAGTAAGGAGACATCGGAGTGAAAGATAACAGAGCGCAGAGGAGGAAATATATGTTGGCCACCCTCCTGAACTGCTCAAACAACGACTTGGGAAGGAATGTGGCAAGCGTGTACTTAGTGCTCCTCACATAATTACTAGCATACTTCTGATTGCCGGCCTCGATGCAATCCGGGTCATTGCAAAACACCACTCTCGAAAAGCCAGGCCCTCCGATCAGGAAATGCTCGCCGAAGAACGAGTCTTTCCCGCTCGAAGAAGTGTGGATACGGCCGAAGTGGTGCTTCCTTTTCCTGCCCTCGCCCATTGCCTTCCCAACCTCTTGACTCCTAACCACAATGTGTAGCTTCAGACCCCATGAAGAGCTATTCCAGAGGACACGATCCCTCCTCCGAGAATCGAAAAGACCCTGAAATCAGCTTCCTCTGTACCGTCGGATCCAAAGTGAGCACCAAAACCCATGTTGATATATGAACCAGCTTGCAAAGGACAAAGTATTGGAAACCAACCGATCCCTGCCTTTGAACGGGATTGGTTGGAAACTTAAAAAGAGACAGACAGACAGAGAGAGAGAGAGATTTGAAAAGAAAGTGGAAGCACAGTTCAGCTAGCTAATCCCAAGAGGAAGGATGGAACGAAAACTGCAGCTGAAGAAGAGCCAAAGAAACGAATAACGTGTGCTCAAAAGGGGTTCGGATTCAATACTGTAGAGAGCTGATCTTCAAAGGAGAGAATGACCCTACAAAGAATCCCAAGAGGGAAGACCGTTTGGAACTGCGGTTCCTTTGCGAAACTTTGCTTTGTTTTCAGTTGGTAAAATTGGGATTTTGTCATTGTCAAACGTGGCCAGCGAGGGCACAGACATTTACAAAGTTCTCAATCTTCTTTGCTTTCGCACGAGCTCTGGACCTTCCTGTCTCATTCCTTCATTTTTGACCAGTAGGTTGAAAGCGGCAAGTGGACTTTTTTTGCATGCCGTAGGAGACGCTCTCAACTACTTCTCTCCCTTACCCACTTCTCTTGGGGAGAAAAAGGGAAGAGAAACTAGAGAAAGGTGGGGGAAGAAGCCGCCTCTTTCCATAGAAAATTCTTTAATTACACGTATGTCGTTTCAACTATGACCTAATATATAATATGATTTCTAAACTTTAGCCTAATATGTAATGCAGTTCTTAAATTTTTAATTTATTTAGTATAATCCTTAAACTTTTGCTACATGTTTAATATAGTTTTTGGATCATATGAAAATGTGGAATGTATTCCTTGAACTTAAATTGATGGAAAAATAATATCGATCATTTTCATATAGTTTAGGGATCTTATTGAACAAATTAAAAATTTAAGGACTACACCGCGCATTGTGCTAAAGTTTGGGATCACGTTGAATAAATTAAAAGTTCATAAATCACATTGCACATTGGATCAAAGCTCAAGGACCTTCTATATCGTTATCCCAAAGTAAAATTAGGATATAGGCAATTCTCGACACGATCTTTTGAGAGATATGTACTTTAGTAAGCATGACTCTCATTCGCAATGGATATCTCTTGAAAAATAGTTCAAATAAGAGCTTACGCTCGTCGTAGACTATCAAGAGAAAATGCAATTGGGTAAAACCCATTGATGAATTGGGTTTATTCTATGGTTCGCATCTTCAAATGTCGGGAGACTAGTTTAGTAGTTTTGACAATCAACCCTCTAAATTCGAACTTTCAAAACTACACTACATAAGTGCTAGCACGCAATGGCCTTGGCAGACCGCCCAAAGTTTGACCTTCATCAGTCCTAGAAGGAAACCCTACTTTCCTTCCTTCCCACAGTAGGCAACAACATTGGGGGGAAGACGATCTTTTGAATCTGCTAGAGAACATAACCTATCACCTCTAAATGTACGTTTTCAGCACAACATGATGCCTTCGTTGACCCCTTTTGAAAGCATGACGAGCAACTTACCTAGGCTCACCCATCGCCTTGCAGCAAGCAACCTGACATCCATTAGATTGTCTCGACATAGCCTCTAACAGCTTCTTGAGACCGAGCCGAATTAGTTCAATTCAGTAGACCATTATCTCGGCAATAATGAGCCAAGCTAGCATTTGCAGTGAATCCCCCTGTTAAGTAGTCATGCATTGCGATAGGAACTCCCAATTCTCTGGCAAATAAGCCCTTTTGATCATTTCTTCGCATGTACCTGCAGTAGCATTCAAATATCTCTAGTCTAGGCTAAAACGTTTAGCTTTAAATCTGGTGTGCGAAAGCTAATTAGAGACGCTTCTAACCTAACCGATCACACAATAGCTAATGAAGCACATAGCATAGCAAAACTACTCATCGCTCTTTCGAGCCTCGGGTCAAATACAACCCCGGGGGGGGGGGGGTTGGACAGAGGAAATCCGAAGCCCGTTTCTGGCCCGGCCCATCCCGGCCTACCCATTCCCACCCGTAGGCCCAAGACGCAAAAGCCCAACAGGCCAGGCCCATCCCAGGACTCAAAACCGGCCCCCACCCCAAAAACAAAGAAAAAAAAATTAAAAAGAAAACGGCGTCGCAACGACGGTTCGTGCACGGAATTTAGTTTCTGACCTTTTCTCATGGGCCCATTCCACGCGCTTCGGGAGCCGCGTGCGCGATCCTCGCCGCGCGACTCGCCCCCTTCCCCGCCCCCCCGCGACGGAGCCCCACGCGCCATCCCCGCGCGTGGGAGAAGGAAGGGAAATCCCCCGGGGCGGATCGAAAAACAAAAATTTCTTTTTTCCTTTTTTCTTCTTCTCTCTCTTTTTCTCTCTCGCTTTTGTTTTGCCCTAATCAGCTGCGAAGTCGTCTTATCCTCTTCGATTCCTGAAGAATCGTGTAGCTCTTCTCCTCCTCCTCGACGATAAAAATCCAATTTTGATCGCGGCGGTCGATCGTCGACGGCTCCGATTCTGCGGCGGCGGCGGCGGAGGCGGAGGATCGGTTGCTCGGCGCTGCTTCGCGTTTTCCGGCTCGAATCGCGCTGCTGGGTGAGGTAGGTGAGTGTCGGGATCGTGTTTTTCCGGAGGTCTTCGCGGCGTCGCTGCTGTTTGATCGGATTGTGGTCTGATTAACGCCGGCGTGTTTGGGTTAGGGTTTTGTTCGGTTGGGGGTGTTTCGAAGATGGACCCGATGGATATAGTGGGGAAATCGAAGGAGGATGCGTCGCTCCCCAAAGGTCGGTTCTTTTTTCCTTTCTTTCTTTCTTTCTTCCCTATTCTTCTTCGCCTGTGTATTTGACGGATTTCTATCGTGTTGGTGCGTGAGTGATGGTGCTTTGCGTCTCTAATTTGGGGGTTGAATGGCTGAATTGGGGTTTCGTTCTTTTCTCGTTGCTTGATTGGCTTAGTCAGTGAGAGTGAACTTTTTTTTTTTTTTTTTTTTTTTTTTTATGGGGGGGGGGGGGGGGGAGAACTACATGAAGTTTGTCCTTTCAGTTTTCTTCTATCTTGCGAAATGGAAGTAAGCGCGGTGGCAGTGGCGGTATTGGTTATTCGCAATTTGTGAGTGGAAGTGGATTTTTTTTTTTTTTTTTGGGATATTGAGCACACTGTGTTTGAAGAACCCTTAGGCAGGCGAAGTCAATAGGTTGATCCCTTGTGTTAATCTTGGAACAGCATGAGATAGTCAGATTTCTGCAGTTGGCATTCCTTCTGGTATATATATATATTTTCTTTTCCTGGGTAAAACTGAATGGGATTAGGAGATGGGGGATGGGAAACATCACGTATACAAATTATTAGACCTTGCTTTAATACCTCTTTTGCCATAGTTTTATGTCGATACACGTCCACTTACTGCGAGCTTAGCCATGGGAAGCCCGTGACACTAGTAGTTTAGCCAGTTCTAATGATCCCTTGTGTTAATCTTGGAACAGCATGAGATAGTCAGATTTCTGCAGTTGGCATTCCTTCTGGTATATATATATATTTTCTTTTCCTGGGTAAAACTGAATGGGATTAGGAGATGGGGGATGGGAAACATCACGTATACAAATTATTAGACCTTGCTTTAATACCTCTTTTGCCATAGTTTTATGTCGATACACGTCCACTTACTGCGAGCTTAGCCATGGGAAGCCCGTGACACTAGTAGTTTAGCCAGTTCTAATGCACTAGCTGATTAAAAGGAACGATTGTGTGGGGACCAATTCTTGCAGATGAAGCAAAAATTTGGCGGCAGGGAGGTCTTGCATATGTGTAAAACTTTGCTATGGGTTGTTTCATAACACTTACAGCAGTTTGAAATATTTTGATTGAGCATGTGGTGTTGTACTTGTCAAATTGGTGCGTTACTAATGCTCTACTTAGTACTAAAGCAGTCTGTTTGTTTATCGTTTTTGCAGCAACTATGACGAAAATTATAAAGGAAATGCTACCGCCTGATGTTCGTGTTGCACGAGATGCTCAAGATCTATTAATCGAGTGTTGTGTAGGTAAGAAATAGCTGCTTTGATTGAATATGATTTAATGGCAAGCATAAATTAGTCATAGATCATCTTGAGTTGAGCTGGTACTTCACTGCTTTCCAATGGATGGCAGAAAAAGTTATTTGATCATATAATAGTTGATGGATATTGCTAGTAAATTTTTGCCCCATATTTATAAAAGATATAGTTCTATGTGCTCTATACTCTAGCTTTTGGGTTTCAGGTAATATATTGTTAAGGGGTCAATATTTCCAATGGAATAGTGTTTCATTTGCACGATCCCTATTTTTCTTCCCAGAGGTTGACCTGGTGCATTTGGTATATTAGAGACAAGATTGGCTTTATACTGGGGCTCTTTTGCCAACTGTACTTGTATGTCCATCTTTGCTTCTTGATAGGTTAACCATACTTTATCCCCTCTGAAACAGCTGTTGTATAGGAAGTTGTGCATATATACAGAGGTTTTTGCCAAGTTGACTTGTTGCAATGTTTTCATATGATTTGCCTTTCTCCTGCCCTCACTGGACCTTAGCTATCGCGTTCCTTTTTTTCAAAAATTTTACAATATCCTGGTTGCCTTGTATCTGACATCTTTTCCTTTTAATGTACTCTTCAGAGTTCATAAACCTGGTGTCATCTGAATCGAATGATGTTTGTAATCGAGAGGAGAAAAGAACGATTGCTCCTGAGCATGTACTCAAGGCATTAGAGGTGCTCTTCTTGTTCTTGTTCTTGTTCTTCTTCTTCATTGAACATGCTCTCATTGATAATTGCTTTTCTTTTGATCCTACACATTCTCGTAGCTATCAGAAGAACCATGTGCTTGAGTTTTGTCCTGGTGAATGATATTTCGCAATGCCAAAATCTGTACTTCAACAGGAGAATCTATGGGCTCTAGCAGCGTTATCTTCATTTTGTTTTAATATATAATCATACAAACCAATACTTGAATTGTTATCATTAAATTGCCGTTGATGGCAATGATTTTTGTTTCTTCCTTTCTTGGCATACATCCATTAAGATCTTCGAATATATTTTGTTCTCCGCATGCTTACTGAAAGTCAAACTGGTATATTTTGTGGTAGCATTAGCACAGATCACGTGGATATGCCATTCTAGTAGTAAATAATTTTCAACTCTAATGCCAGTGATTCCCCCCCCTTCCCTTGGAGGCTTAAGTACCTAATATTTTTCATTAGTGGAAGTGTCTGCAGGTCTACCATTACGTTGTTAATTATAAGGGAACATTCAAAACAGATGTTGAAGAGAAGCAAATATTTCCTTGATATTGTTTGCATATTTTGACTCTCTTTTCTAGGATTATGATTTTAGATGCTCATGATAATTGCTGTTTCAGGATTTTCTAGATTTGATTCGGTAGTTGATTGACATTTCAGGTTCTAGGGTTTGGGGAGTACATTGAAGAGGTTTATGCAGCTTATGAACAACATAAGCACGAGACGATGGTACTGCTTTTTTTCTTTTTTTTGGGTAACTGTCTGACAAGTTGAAAAAGTCTGCCGCTCATTTGCTCTGTGTGCTGTTGTTAACATTGTAAAAGCTGGTACATTGGAACTTAAAGATGCTTTGAGTAGATATCATCATCCCTAACAAACTTTATGGAGATGAATCGTGCTACAATTTCTAAAGCTGTCTAAACTTCAAAGCCACTGAGTTTTTTGAGCTAGTAAAAATTTTATATTATCTGATCGTTTGACTCTTAAATTTAAGCGTAAGATGTAATGAAGCCAGCTTTTCCGTAGGGACTTCTTGATCTCATGGTTTGTGATGAGTTCTCTTATCAAAATGTTAGTTCAATATCACAACTATTATGGAGGGTGACTCGAGTCTGTTGGTCCTGTTCCTTAGAGTGTTGGGAACAGAATACATAAAGCTGTTTTCTTTATCTTTCCCACACTCTTACATTGATGTTAGTTGGCTTCTGATGATCGGATTAGAAAATCCATTTGCTGAAAAAACATTGCTAGAGAAGAATAATGAAGTGGAGGGATCCGAAAACTACTTTTGAACTGTGCATCTGTGGCAAGATGCAAAACATAAGCAGTGTTTGCTCTATTGTTTTTGGAAACTCATTTTGCATTTTGATCCCTTCTTGATTGTTGCTTCTGGGCCATGTTAATTTCAGAAGATGGCGGGAGCATTAACATCTTCTCTTTAAATGTGTACAGCAGGATTCTCTTAGAGGTGGTAAATGGAGTAATGGAGCCGAGATGACTGAAGAAGCATTGCTAGCAGAACAGCAAAGGATGTTTGCTGAGGCACGTGCCAGGATGAATGGTGGGGCAGCCGTCCCCAAACAAGCAGATGTAGACTCTAATGTAGAGAGCTAATTTTAGGACCTTGATTTCCTTAAACCATAGGCAAGCATCTCTAACTCTTTTATATGTGCTTCTGATCTCCTCTTATTTTGTACAGAGCCAGTTGGGAGGTAGTCTGGCTTTTGTTGATAGCATTATACGTTTCGAGCTTGTATTTTATGTATGGATGTTTACCTAATGTAATTAGCGAGAGCTCTTAACATGCTCAAATCCTCTGTTTCCGGTCAGTGATCGCTGTAGTTACTATTCTATACGTCCTTGTTCGTGCAATGAAGTTATTTTACTCTTCTTAAGAATTGAAGGCTGTTGTTGAGAGCTGTTGCTGCTGATGTTATTAGATGCAGTTTTATTCCTCTGGGAAATGCTTTCTCCCAAATTGGAAACAGCCAGAATTGCAGGATTGCTGGTATCGAATCCTCAAGGATGAATAACAGGAAGACAATCCAGCCTTTTTGTTTTTGATAATTTGTGTCTGTTGCTTGGAAATAGTGTTATTATTTTGGAAATGTCAGCTCACACTATGTTTGGTATTTTCTTATTCGAACTGGTTCTTGATTCTGAAATGGCACATGCCGACACACGGCTTCACCAGCATAGGGTACCGCATAATCCAAAGTGAAGTTGTTTTGATAGATTCTCTCTCTCCTATGTAAAAGGAGAGGACACCTTTCGGTCAAAGAAGATGCTGATGATACCAGGAATTAGTTTAAGAACGAGAATCTTGCCATCCTGATTCGGAGTCTTGGAGCAACTAAAGATTTTCTTCAGAGGAAATAAAACACGATTTTTGTCCGGGTGCAAATTTTCATGTTTTATGTCCGGTCGACAATCACATAGCGGAACTATTAAGAATATATCTTTCTTGGTTCTAAGTTAAACGAAAGATCCGACCACGAGTTCACAATAGTCGAAATCTAGGACACCCGGCAGTACTTACTGCGCGGCCATTTCGTGGTGAAGCATTACATTAAACATGATCTAATCAAACTAATAAAAGAATCTGCTATGATCACAATCGAAACTATTGTGAAAGAATAAACGGTATGGATACAAACAGAATTTATAAGGCTTGCTTGATCGCACGCATAGAGGAAGAGAGGTGAAAAAAAGCACACAAAGCACATGTCCTTAATTATAGAATACCACCACCCAGCATGCTGCTTTCTCCATCTCTCCTCGTCTACACATCATCATGCTTGAGCTCCAACTCTCCCGCTTATCTTTCTTTAGTCGCCTCTACTTGAAACATTTTCAGGGCCTTCTACGGGCGAAACCCGGCTGTATGACACAATTTCTTTCGTGAATAAAGCAAGTCAAAGAAAAAGGATATGCAAACTTGATCAGCAGTAGGAGAAACTCAGGCACAGTATTAATGTGCTTATATTATGCTTGTTCAGTGAATGCATGCTACGTTACCTGAAGTAGCATGGAGGGAGCTCCAGCCAGGTCGGGAACGACATGGCTTCTGGTCTTTCTTCCATTGAACGTGGCAGCCGAAGGGCTATTAGCCGTTGTTATGTCCCAAAAGCTGCGCTTCTTAGCTGTGGGAATTGGTGATTTAAACCGGTGACTTGGGCTCCTAATCTCGCCAGTGCTCGGCTCCTTAGGTCTCGAGCTAGCCCTTGTGGTTACCCTTTTCGCTCCTTCCCTTGCCACGCCTATCGATGATGTTCTTTCACCCTTTCGTGAAAGCTGCTTTATGCAGTCGTCCTTCTGTTTCAATTCAGAAGCGTGTTCTTTCTTCATCTTTTGCATGTCTGCCTCCAAGGCCTTGACGATCTGTTGAAGGTCTTTAATCACTTCATCCGCTCCCTTCCGTTTGAATTCTGGAGTGAAACAAGTGCCTGATAAGAAAGAAGCTCTGGGTCTCCGTTTTTCATTCGGCAGGCCTGATGTAGGAGGAGTCAACAGAGAGGTCACGGAGGATGGGGTGGGAGATGATTGGGCAGCCAAGGACTGTGCCTGAAGGGTGAGGAGCTTCTGTTGCTGCCGAGCCAATTGTGCTCGCAATTCTCGATTCTCTTTCTGTAACTCCAGTAGGAGCTTGGCCTGGTCTGCTTCTGATTCTGGTACCTGCAACGTCTCTTCATTCACCTCGCTTGCCTGGGAAGGTATGAGCAAGCATCAATAATGATTGCCAACATCTCCAAGGAGAAGCCCCGAAAAGTTTCAAGAAAATGCGTCAAGGTGGAACATCATTAGTTATCTAAAGATAGGAAGACGATGATTGCTAGGAATTTAACCTTGGCACGGATTTGTTTGGCCCGGTCTGCCCAATGAAGTGTGTTTTGTGTCTCCCCAAATGAGAGATTGCTTGGACTGATATTGGCGATCATCACAGTATTACAAGATCCCCCTAGAGAGTCCTTGAGCAGCTGTGTGAGCTTTGAGTTTCGGTATGGAATGTGCCTTTTTCCCTCCACAAGAGCATTAATGCAGCTACTTAGTGCAAGAAGAGACCGATTAATGTTGGCACCCTCAAGTGATCTAAGAGTTCTCTGATCTGTGGCAAGAGCTCTCTCTGACCCAGCAAGATCAATCAATGACAACTTTCCCACTCGGTTGATCACATTCATGGCTGCATCTTTTACTCGATATTCAACCACAACCTTATTATGGCAAAGCAGGGTGTAAGAGACTCAGAATCTCATTCCAATTGGAAACCTTTTTAAGTATATGCATCTGCAAATATACCTGGAGAATGGCATGGGATCGGGAAGATGTTTCATTGGCCCGTGTTGGTTCAGTAGTTCGGTTTTGGTTCCCTTGGAAAAGCAGTGCCATTACCTGTCTCGCAAGCAAATGAGGAAAGAAGATTATCAGCCTCTACATTCAACAAACTCTCACAGATTAGGAAAGTTTGAGAGGGAACGGTATTATTACTTCTTCTGTTGAATAAGCTCTATACTGTGTGAGACCAGCTGCCACAATCCCCTGAAGAACAGTCAACCGCAATTTAGATATTGATTGAATTTATGAAGTAAAATGAGATTGAGAAGGAAAAAAATATATTCAATTGAATCCTAGCCAACTGAGAGGCTTTCATAGTGGCAAAACAATTGCTACAAAGGATAATGAACAGAAAGACCATTTAGGAATAAATAAAAAGTAAAAAGAGGCAACGGTAATATTTGAGTATTCTTCATAGAAGTTTTAAGAATAGTTTCTCTCCTTTATATTACAGGGGGAATCACTGAATTTTATCACATTGGAGATCCTAAATTCTAGGTTGCGATAGTAAGCTGAACTCCTCATGCGATTCTTGAAAATTAAAAATTCTGAAAATGATCATTTTCTATTCCATGAAGCAAGTTCTTACAAAACACTAGACCAGGAAGGAGTGATATTGACTAGGTTGATGATAATGCAAAAAAGTACATTTTTCTCAAATGTGTTCAGATATATCCATGATCCAACCTGTTTATCTTCTCTGAGAACAAGAGGCCTTCCAGGAGAAAGCAAATCACGGACAGTTTCGTTGTAGACCTCGAGATAGGACAGATGAACCACGTGGTTTCCATCACAGCTCCTCTGCCTGATTTTGGTGAAGAGATCCTTAATTGCCAAAACCATGACTCCAGGATTCTCAACAGTACCGAGCATTGTGTAAGTCTTTCCAGCTCCAGTCGCACCATAGCAGAATACGGATCCGTTCCTCCCCTGCAGAACTGCTTCAACTAATTCCGCTGTTCTGTTGACAAAAGTAAGTAACAGCATCATTCTTTGCTTCGATCTAAAATAGAAAAGAAGACTAAAGCATTTCCATTCCTAGGAAACTTGAAGACCTACTCAACAAAAGAATTACTTCAGCTTCCTTCAAATGCACATTCAAATCTTTCCTATTTCTTTTTAGTAATTAGACATATTAAGCTTGAGAGTGTCTAAAAGATTGAACTGCTATTCTATTATTTTGGATTCCTACTCCAAAATCCGATACATAATCACATCCTTCCTCTTTTGGTAGTTCTGTGCCACCAAACAGTATGCTTGTTGTCAATACCAATGGAAGTGAAAACTGGTCTGAAAAGCTTGAATTTAAAGAAGAAAGAGCAACACAGGGCAGAACCCCCTTAAAAACTCCGTGGTGGGATCTCTAGCAAGAATTCATCATAACATCAGAACTCTCTAGGCGGGAAAACAGATCGAAAATTTTGCTCATCCGAAGCTTAAATGTTCCAGAAAGCTACAATGGAGCAATACATATCAATCGACGTAGTCGAAACTCTCTCCTGATAGTCCCTTGTTTCCAGCTACCAGAATTTGAGCACTAGAAAGACAAACTGCAACCAGCTTCAATTTAGTGATGAACCGACTAAAATTAGTAAGTAGGGCGCCTAGGGACTGCTAAATCTTCTCAGCAGATTGCCATTTACCAAAGCTTAGGACTATATCGGCAAAACTGCAACCGAGCTCTTCGCCAGCAATTCAAATGCATCATCAAACCATTAAAAACTCGAAACATTTTCAGAAAGAAAAGGGAGAGATACTCACGTAGCGGAATAAACTTCATGCTGAGTAGCGGAGTCCGGGAACGACGCATCGAAAGCGAAATGCCTCCCTCTCAGCCTCTTGAGCCTCAGGTAATCGTTCTCATTCCCAAATTCCGTCAAGTACACGTCCCTCCGGTTCGCGATCCTCACGCAGCACCTCGACCCCGCCTCCCTCTCTCTCTTCACCATCGGCCGCAGCCTCACGAACACCAGAATCCGGCTATGATCGCTGCCGCCGCCGCAATTCCTCTCCCTGGCCGCCTCCAGCTTCTCCATTTCCGGAACGACCTTGGCAGCCCCACCCCCCAAGGACAGCCTCCTCGCCACCGTGGTGGCAGTAGCCACCGGGACCGCCTTCCTCGGGCAGGTCGAGAACCCGATTATCCTGTCCTGGCCCGACCCGATGTTCTCCTTCGCGTCCCCGGCCCTCGGGTTCGGGTTCGGCTTGCTGGGCTGGGGCAGGACGAACGTTCTCGTGACCGTCGAGTTGGTCATCGTGTTCTCCCTCATGACCTGACCCGGCCTCGACCCGTCTTCCACTTTCGGCTCCTTCGATCCGAAGAGCTCGACGCTCGGGTGGGTCGAGAAGCCGGCACGGTTCCCGCTCTGCTCCTCCGCCGCCGTCGCCGTCGTTCTTGAAACGTTCCTCGCCTGCTTCTGCTGCTCGTAGAGGAGGGTCAGCTCCTTCATCTTCTCTTTCAAGCCGTGGTGCGGGTTCCGCAGCGGGAGGTTCAGGCCGCTCATCCGGGTCGCCCTCGCCCGCGGCCCCGGGCACGAGTCGTCGTCCTCATTGCTCTGCCCTCGGCCGCCGCTCTGCGAGTGAGACCGCGTCGACACTGGCATGTTCCAATGAGCTTCCTCACCATCCAAACCAAGCTAACGACCAATCTTTCCGCCGACCCAGTTGCAGAAACGAGTCCCGCAGTGGCCGAAGATCGAAAACTTTCCCGGAAACTGATCCCGAAGCGCTCTAGTTGCAGAAACAAGTAGCACGGTGGCCGAAGATCGGAAATTTTCCCGGAAAACAGGCCCAAGATCAGAAATTTTCCCGGAAAACAGACTCAGGGTCGGAAATTTTCCCGGAAAACTGATCCCGGAGCGCGCGTTGCTGGCGGAATTAGTAACAAGACTGCGAAACTCTGATCAAGAACAGCACAGTTTCAAGAAGCTGAAGCGAAGAGAGAGAAGGCAGCGCAACGAGCTCTTGACAAATGGAGAAATTTCGGAAAGAGGAGGGAAGGGAGGGGATCCAGTGCGGGCGATCCGGGGAATGATTTCGGTGGGATCTCGGCCGTTGAGGGGGCGGCTGGTTATAATGGACGGCTGATGGAGGGGGAGGGGCGTGCGGCTTTTTTTGAACGGGAATGGCTATGAGCACTCCACTCCGGTCGGACCCTCCGTGCGGGGTGGGGAGACCGGGGGAGTGGAAGGAGGGAAAAGTGGAGTGCTCGTAGGGGAGAGAAATTTGAAATCCGCATCCGGCCTCGTAACGTTCAAACTGCTGCGTGTCAGAGAAGAGACCCCAAACGGTCGGTTTCTTGTTCTTTATGTTTCAAAGGGCATAGTCAAATCTTTTCTTGATTTTTTATTTATTTTAAATTTGGTGAATAAATTAAGGGCTTGCTTCTGAGATTTTGATTATTATAATTAGGTCTTTTTTCGAAGCATGTAAAATCTATTTCTTTATTTGCTAGGAATCGGGTTCAATCCGTCATGATTTCTCTATCGTTTTGGATCTATTAGAAATAAAGGGCTGCATTTTTATTTTTTTAAGCATTTTGGCAACACATGATTTTAAATTATATAATAGCTCAAGATAATGTGAAACGGTTATTTAAAAGTAAGAATAAAGTGCTATGTTTTAAGAATGGTGTAGCCATGAAATGATCATCAATCATCAATGATCACCATTATTGTTGCTACCCCATGGCTATATTGAATGTCACTTATCATCATGGACTATTTTTCACATAGTAGGATAAGCCTACCTCCTAAGTCTAATCAAAGCAATGCCACTCATGCTGCGATCAATAACTTTGTGAGGAGACAATTCAATGTGGCATGAGCCCAAATTAATACAATGAATTAAAATCAAAATTTAAAATTTCTTTGTTTTGGGACATAAGATCCCAATCTATTATTACTAAAGATGATCATATCCTGGGTAGTTGGGTTCTTGGCCTAATATAGGGAATTGACCCTTGTGACTTGCAATATAATTTTCTAGAATCATGAACCGAATCGATCTATTCTTGGACCTATGTGATGTAACCCTCTTTTTTTTTAAAAATTTTTATAAGAAATCATAGTCATCTAATAAAACATAATAGATGCAACATTTTATTATGGAAACATATTCTTCATGTTGAAGGCAAAGGTTTGATTGTCATTGAATAAAAAAGTAATTTTTTTCTCCAAAAGAAGTTTCAAACCGTCTCAATTGGATAACAAAATTGGCTCAAAACCGGTTAGTATGATTTCCGGGTTTTAGCGCCTCTTTCCAACCTTTGAATTAGGAACCGAATTAGTCTCAGATTGATTTTTAAATTAATCAAATCGGGAACAAACCCCATTTTCCCTAAAACCGATTACTCCTAACGGATTTTTGGATCAAACTAGACTAATGCTCACCCCTAGTTATCACTCTAACAATCCTCACTTGTGGCGCATCATATTTGATTAGATGATCATAGTATAATGTCGGTATGATCATTTGATGTGGTTAGTGCACTATCATTAGAATCATGGTCGGATTAATGGACGGTGGGGGATGCGGCTTGTGAGCATATTTGTCCTTAGCTTTATGGCATTATTATCGGCTAAAACCACGTTGGACGAATGATGATAAACTATGAATTTGTCCTCAGCTTTATGTTTGGAGGGTAATCACTCATCTAACCCAACGCCTTTATCTTTACTTTCACGTTTTCTAATCTGCCCCCCTTGTTCGGCTTTCCCCAGGTTTGAAGTCAGAACATAATGAGCAGTCCAATTTGCTTAGTTTTTTTATAGGAGAATCATACCTAACTACATGTCCTATATGTGGGTACATAGCACTATTGTCATCATTTCTATGTTTTTAAAAGCTTTTAACATATTAAATCAAATAAAAATTAAACCTAAAATGTCGAAGCTCAAGCACTTCAAAGAACAGGAAAGAAACGACGAATGAGCTGGTTAAATCGTTTTCACTCAACTTGATCGAACCATAATGCGACTATACGAGTTATTGAATTTTGAGGAGCAATTTAGACTGGCAGCTATTTCAAGAGGGAAAAAGTACCCAAAAAGTTATAAGTCTATTGTATTTGTGTCAATTTAATTTTAATTTTTTTGCATTTGTATCAATTGAGTTTATTTAGCCAATTGGAATGGCAATAAAAATGGTTGTGTAGGGAAAAAACGGTTTGGGTGGGTGGATTTTTCTTCTTTTTTTTATTCCTTACATGTTAAACGAATGTAGACATGACTTTCATGAGTTTAGAAATTGTCGAACTTTCTGTTCAAATGGATGGCGTTGAACTCCGGTTTGAGTTGGGCTTGGCGTCTCGGGGGTCGACCCGTTTCTAATTTTTCATATGGGCCAAGAATCAAGATCTTAGCCTATTACTAATAGGGGTTGAAATTAATTGACATGGGCCCCACAGTCGGTCCAAATCTAGGGAGCTAGAGTTTTCTACAGTTTGTAGTAATTCCTACCCAGTAGACTTTCACCAAAGAGAGAAACCTCTTAAAAAAAAAAAAGAACCTGTTTTGTTTGTTTTTTTTTTTAGCGGTATTGTAATCTGACTTTAGACAAATTTATTTTCGAGTTTTAATTTGTTATTAACGTCCTCCTTATTTTTACACCATGTTCATGGAGAGTAATGATCATCATGATATCTATGTAAAACCATAACTTTTTTTTGACTCTTTGGGGATTCATTATGTTGCTAAAATTTATTGGTGTTATCTATAATTTTGTATCGGGTGGTAAAATTTTAGTGATTTTGTGTACTAAACTTATCGTTATTGCCAAAAAAAACATATTTTTCGGTGCTTAAGATTGTTGGCAAATAAGGAAAATTGCCAAAATAATCTTAAACTAATTGCAATTTTTCCAATTCAGTCATAAACCTTTTGTAATTGTGCCAATTCAGTCTATCCGACCAAATTTGGTCGGCTGGTGTAACGTGGATGCTTGCTAGCGCCAACCGTGTGGCTAATGCTGACATGTCAATTTTTAAATAATATTATATTTTTTGATTTTTTTTCTTTTTTCTTTTCTTTTCTTCCTATTGTTCTTCTTCTTCCCCCACCCCATAGTGGTTGGCGAAGCTCTAGCGAGCTTGCCAGCCATGGCCGCCTTCACCTACGGCCTCCAAGCCTCCGTGAGGCATAGCCACCTTAGATTGAGGTCAAAGTGAGGCGGTGAGGGTCATTTGGGCCCGACAACCATTAGTAGAGAGAGGGAGAGTGTGCCTAAGACAGAGGGGGAGGACCATGAGGCACCTCACATAGGCCTAGGGGCTATGAGGGCTTTGCCCGCTACGGGTGAAGGCAACCATGGCCTTCCTAGTAGCTGGTGAGACCGCCTTCACCGTGGCTGGCAAGGCTATGGCAAGGCTACCCTCACCTGTGGTCCCCAACCCTCGCTAGGGGGAAGAAGAAGAATAGTAGGCAGAAAGGAAAAAATAAAAAAAAAATAAATAAAAAATTCGAAAAAAATAAAATATTATTAGAGAATTGCAATGTTAGCATTAGTCGGATGGTTGTTGCCCGCCGTATCCACATTAGCGCAGACCAACCAAATTTAGCTGGATGTAACGCAAAAAATTTATGATTGAATTGTAAAAAAAAAAAAAAAAATTAAGTTTTTGGACTAAATTAGTATAATTATAAGAAGTTTAAGACTCTTTTTGTAATTTTGCGTTTGTTGTTTCAAATAAGCCCTAAAATAAGTGAAATAGGTAATTGATTGATTCATTAGATTGGAAGTGGTGGATTAAAGAAACGGGTCCTATTATAATCCCTAGCGATTAAATAAGAAAAAACACAACACAACAACATCCTCTGCTCTTAGATCTTAACCTTTGACTCTTCTTCTAATTCAAAGCTACATATACATCAAATATTTCCTATAGTTTCTCTCAACCTACTCGAACATGACGAGCAGGAGCACCCATACCAACGCCATCATCTCCTTCGATGTCGAGCCCCAGCCCGACCCATTGACGCCCCGACTTGGGCACCCCGAAGAGACCTCGATCTGCAAATCCCGATGCAGATCGTCGTCTCCTTCGCTCATCTCGGCAATCAATAGAGACGACACCGTGCGGTTGCCGCTGGCGTTTCCTCCTCGTGAGCATGGCCTCACCCCGAACGGCACGTTGACAGCCAACGACGACGAAGAAGTTAATGGGAGCCGATTACAGAGATTGGGATTGTTCCATGCGCCGAAACGCCTGCCCATCTTGCCGTAGAACGTGCCCGGGAAATCGAGTTGGCCGGTCAGATTGTTGCCGTTCAGGTAAAGAGCGCTGATGCAAGGCAGCGATGCGAGCTCGGGAGGAGGAGTCCCCCAGAGAGAATTATCGCTGAGTCCCAAGAATCTCAGCCGTTTGAGCTGCTTCATGGACTCCGGAATGCGGCCTGTCAGCCCGGTGTTGGACAGGTCCAGCACTTCAAGATCCTCCAGATTCGCCCATTCAATGCCCGTGAGGTTGCCGCGCAGCGTCGGGTTGTTGGACATCACCATCTCCTTCAAGGAGACCATTTCTTGGATTCCTCGGATCAACCCGCCGGAGATCTTGTTGCCCCCGAGGTCCAGGAGCGTGAGGTTCCTCAAGTTCCCGAGTTCACCGGGCAGAGGCCCGTCCAGGTTGCTGTTGCCGCTCAGGTCAAGCTTCAGGAGCGAGGTCAACCCCCCGAAGGTCAACGGCAGCGGCCCGGATAGGTTGTTCCTGCTGCAGTCGAGGATCAAGAGGCTGTTCAGTCCTCCGAGAGCCGGTGGGATCTGACCCGCGAACCCGTTCGACGAAAGGACCAGCCTTTTCAGGCGGATCAGATTGCCCAACTCCATCGGCAAAGGCCCGGTCAGTCCGTTCTCGAGGAGGACTAGTGATTGGAGCCGCTTGAGGCTGCCGATGCCGGCGGGAATGGTTCCGATGAGCCCCGGGTTTGCTCTGAGCTCCAGCGACTCCAAGGAGTTTGGTAAGGCTCCCCAGCTGAAGATGGGGAGTCTGACAGGGTTTCGGCGAGGGGAAGAGAAGCAACTGTAGATGGAGAGCGTCGTGAGGTGCTTGAGCTCGAACAGGTGATGCGTGAGTTGTGCATCCTGGGCGCACCTCAGAGAGTTTTCGTAGACCGGTCCGACGTTCAAGGCGCTCACGTACCATGAGCCATTGTAGAGATCACAATCCACTCCCTGCATCGATCATGGAAAACAAGAAGTAGGGGTTGACTTGTTATGTTGCAGAAAGAAGAAAAAGGGTTATTTTATACATGGTGTAATCCCGATTACACAAGCAGTGAGCCTCAAACTGCCTTGTATTCCTATTCAATCCCAGGCTTACGCCCTTCACATTCTTCATTTGCTTTTCTTTTACAATCTCGTTCGTCTTTCTTTCCCATATTTCTTGAAGCTAACACTTGGAAATTATATTTGTGGGAGGATATACTGCTGATCTAGATGAAAATTCCTCCTTTAATCGAGCCTACGAATCTCGAGCCAAAGAGAACAACTAGACCAGCAGATTTCAAGAAAAAAAGAAGAAGTAAATCTATATTATCAGCGAAAGAGAGCACAAATTTGGACTAGAAAATGGAAAAAGATATAGGAGAACAGGATTAAGCAATGCTTGGTGAATCATATATGATCTTCAAGATTGATGAAGCTCAAGCTCATTTTCAATGATCATGCTCATGGATTGGATTATGGTCCCTTTTTTCCATTTTTGTCAAATCCTTTTACGGTACTTATTATATAGATTTGCAGGTCTTGGCTGAGTAACTTGGGCAAAAAAATGTTCCATTGAGAGTAAACGGAAGT
Organism: Eucalyptus guilfoylei; assembly: GCA_016097605.1. Lineage (NCBI taxonomy): Eukaryota > Viridiplantae > Streptophyta > Magnoliopsida > Myrtales > Myrtaceae > Eucalyptus > Eucalyptus guilfoylei. Next base: position 5,420,887 of record CM027861.1, read on the forward strand.
AAACTATTGGACACGTCGCTGATCCTAGTACACTGCCTTTGTAATTTGAAATCACGCAAGTAGACCACGGTATAATAAAACAAAAGTAGAGGGCGAATTCTTTAAGGGAAGATTCCAAGATACATATATGGTAATGGAAATTTCTAAATGCGGTTTGGAACTCAAAGGGGTTTCTTGCTGTTGACAATTGCACGTGGGGAACTCCAAGAACTCACTAGACATCATTAGTTAGCTAAGTTACAAGATCAAGCGATTCGTCTTCTAACTAAGAAGAGTAAGCATTATAATGCCAAGTTAACAAGAAGTCACACCTCTCATCTTTCAACACACGGAAAACCTTCTTTTCTACTTAAAACAAGAGACAGTTGACCTAGATTTGGACATTGATATGAAAGCTACTCTTTTTACCATTCCATATCTTCGCTATATCTTCGCTATTGCTCCAGTATCTGAAGGAACCGCGTTCAAGAACTACAAAAAGTAATGCATAGATGTCCATTGTCCTTATGAAACCGAGACAATGCATGCCAAAATGTTGGTAACATGATCGATCTCTGATCTCCATTATCTCTTGCATGTTATTCAAAAAGTAGTCAAGTACCTGAATTGGCGTCCACCCACAAGGGTCAGGATACAGATCAGAGCCATTCCACCATTTGCCCACAAAACCCTGAATAGCAGAGTACAGCGCCTCTTGCTCTCCTCTCTCCATTGGAGCCCCTGAGGAACCATTCTCTTGTTCTTGTCCTCTACAGGAAACATTGAACAAGGACAAGGACAACAAGAATAGCATGATCAAGAAGCAAAGAGGAGGACTAAACGACATCTTCATGGCCAAATCTAAAACAAAAATGGCCACAAGGATCAGTAAAGAAGTAACTAGCACTAGTCAAAACTCGTATATATCAACCCCTTTCAAAAGTGGTCAGAGAGAGAGAGAGAAGCACGTTTATGAAAGGGCCACGCTAAGCTCATCGCCAGTCACACCACCATAAAGAGAGAAGAACATGACAAGAAAGAAAAGCAATGGCCAGCGTGTCTGCTTTCCCCAGAAAACACCGACAGCACAGGAAGAGAAGCTCCTATCAGACCGAGTAGAGTGAGAAAGACGGAGGATTATGAAATGCTCTATTACACGACCTCCGTACCGATCCCGCAAACAGTGAAGCAAGAAACTACACAGGACAAGCAAGATCAAGTCCGGAGTCTTCTTTCCTGCAACGAAAACAAGTACCAAAAACCACTTTCTTGAAAGAAATTTAAGAGACTTTCGAAAGGAAAAGGAGACCGTAAATGCCAAGAACGTACTACGAGTTCAGTTGCGAAAGTGAAAATTGAGCGTGGGCTTTTTTTTTATATCGGGAGTTTCCTTCTCGCAAAGTACGAGGTGGCCTTGGCGCGAGCCCTTCTTTTGCATGTGGGTTCTGTTTCCCTGTCGGGGAAGAATTTATGTTAAGATTGGCAGGCGGACGGAAGCGCCATATCGGAGCTATGGGACTAGGGTTTTCCAGTTCCGGTTAAAACGTCAGGACTTGTCGTGACGCTACTTTTGGGATGCAATGCTCATCTTTCATACCAAATGGTCAATAGATATAGAACTCGATTCATAAATCATGTGGCGGATTGTAGATTAATATTCAAATAATCAAGTCATATTCGAGCGTTTGACAAGAGCTCGTCGCATTACTTCGTGCACAAAGGAGGTTCATTCTATCTTAGTATACATACAAATTCTTGTTTTTTGAGTTATATATAGCTAGGGTTAGGGCTAGGGTTCTTATCGGGGGACCAATGTAGAAACGGGGGTGTTATAATGAGACTTGCCACGCATGCATGTGTAGGTGTTGCGTGCAGGCACAAGACTGGATTTATTAATGCCCTTCTCCTTCGGTAGGGGGCCCGAGTTTCACTCCTTTTCTTGCAGCAAGCCATTCATGGCGGTCTTCGCTACATTCACTTGATCTAGTGACCAAACGAAGGATCTATGTAACATACTTGTAAGCTAGACGCACACATCCTCTACCGTCCTTTTGAAGAATTGGGGTATGCGTCGCATGTATGACAAGAAATCACACATAAGTGCGATTAGACTTGTCAAACAAGTGGGTTGGATTGAATATGGATCGGGTCATGAATGATCTGGCAACTAATATATGACTCATTTATTCGTAATGCAAATTTCTTAATCCATATTTGACTCAACTTATATTGCTAAAAGACTTTCGCATTTAGCTTAGTGTACGCAAATTCATACCAAACTAAGGTGAGGGAATAGAGTGAGATCAAGTGAGGGTGAGAGAGGATGAAAAGAGAGTCATAGAGTTGGGTTGGGTTTAAATAAATTGTAAACTCATTTAACGTCCATATTGCGTTTAAACTCATTTATGACTTATTAAATATAATTAACCAATTTATGACTCATTCAACACTTATATAGGTTAGAGCTTCGCTAGCATAATAGTTCTTAAGATAGTGTGAGAATAACAGTTTATTGTAAATTATAAATTTATGAAAAGGTGGGTTCTATTACAATTTATAATTATTTGTGATTTGACTTTTTGTGGTCTAAAATAAATCATTATTTTCATAGTTTATGCAATCATTTCTCTATGGGTTAAGATGAGTCTAGTTGCTACAAGAAAATTTCATAGTCGAAAGGAGAAACTTAAAGGGCTTGTGACGATCTTTCGAACCGGTTTTGAATTAGAACGAATGCGATTGGTTTTGTTAGGGAAAATGTTAGAAATGGCTGATGAGTACTTGAATTTGGGCATGGTGCTGATGGCTCTTTGTGGCTGTATTATATTCTGCGACTGTACTAAAAGAGCCTATAGAGAAGCTAATGGCTGTTGCACTTTCACCCTACTCCTGCGGAGCACAGAGGGCTCCATGCGCTTTGCCAGCGAGCTTTTTTTGGCTCACAATTACATGCAGATGACGTGGCGCTCGCATTTTCTTGAATTTCCATTGGCAATGGCAATGAATGAAAAAGATGCACGCATCTATATTTTGAACTTTTTATATATCATTCATCGTCTGGCCGGTTAGTTATCAAGATAACTACTGTCAACGATCCACAAAATAATAGTCAATGAAATAAAAAAAAAAAAGGGTAAAAAACCACCAAAAACTCCAAACTTAAACTTAGCGACTTATTTAATCTCCATCAAGATTTCATCAGATGATTTTTTAGCTAAAACAATGTCATTGTCATGTGGGTGTTGTGTCAACACTGTGTGTCTTCGTTTGCTCAAAAAAAAAAAAAAAACATTGTGTGTCTTCTAGTGATCCTCTAGGCAGATTTTGAAAAAATTTTATTGACAAAATCTTGATGGAAGGTAAATGTGCCATGTAGAAATATGAGATTTTTGGTGTCACAAAAAAAAAATTTAGGGGTAAATATGTTATAGTGGACATAGTATGTGATTTTTTGTGACTTTTTCCCAATAAACAAAAGGGAGAAGAAATTTTCCATCTCTCTATTTTTTTAATATAGTTTAATTTAATTGACTTTAAATAATATTTATATAAAAAAATCAGTGTTGGACTATATATATCATGTTTTAGCCACATCATCGTCACGTTGAAGGGAAAAAGAATTAAAAAAAGCCACGTTAGCATTTTTTATCAGACAAGTTAGACAGAATTAATGAAAGGACTTGGTTACACTTTGATAAGTTTTAGGATTTAATTACATTTTTACAAGTTTTAAATTTTATTTACACTTTCTTAACAAGTTATAGGACTATCGGTGTACTTATCAAAATAAAAATAAAAATACAAGTTAATTGAACACAACGCAAAACAACCCGCATGATCCCTTAGAGTAAAAGGAAGTAGAGTTGAAGGGGCCTAAGAATTCATCCCTTCAACATGTTTATTAGTCAAGGCACGAGAAAATAACATAAATATCTCATAAATTTGGTTTAGATTTGTTCAATATGGCTCATAAACTATTAATAAATGTACAATCTAGTCCATAAACTCTATGAAAATATTCAATATCATCATTCAGTTAATTCAACTTAATAAAATTTGTTGATGCGGCTTTCAATCTGATTAAGTTTGAACAGGTGACAAAAAAAAAGTTTCACATGGATCATTAGATATTTATTTCAAATTAGAAAAATAATAATTCACATCATTTATTAAATAGCGATTAACATGTTTACGTCTTAATTCTTTTTCTTTCCATTTCTAAAGTAGGTAAATAAAAAAATGTAGACATCTTGCCTCATCATATTTAAAACTTAAACTCAGTATATTATGATTAAAGTTATCAAATAGCATCTGATTTGTTTTTTAAAACAAGCAAAAGGACTAAAGAAACATTTACAAATAATTCAAAGACTATATTGAGCAAATTAAAAATCTAGAACCTACACTATATATCAGATTGAAGTTCATAAACAATTTGTTTCAGTAGCCTCTAAAGCGAGATTCACTAATCAAACAGCATGTGCATTGTCTTCCCTATATGCATGTATGGGGGTTAAAGCACTCGAACTGTTTGATTAGCTGGTAAACAAGGATTACTTCCGGTTACATCCAATAATTTTCCCTTTTCTCAAAGGCCCCCAAGAAAACAACACTATGGCAAGTACACAAGTGGGTTAAAAAACAAAAAACAAAAAACAAAAGGAGAGAGAGGAGCAAGAAGAGCATTTAAAAGCTTTTGGGTGCCTAAACCTTTGGACCACCCTACCATCTTTTGAGAAGAGGGAGAGTGGGAGAGCTGTGATCTAATCTAAATAGTGGGCAGTACTCTGTTGTGCAGGGCTACGAGGAACAAATGGGAGGTCGTTTTCCACCATCTTCTTTGGTATAATGCCTGTGCTCTCTCTCTCTCTCTCTCTCTGCAATCTCTTGCTGGCCTTCTCAAGCTTCTTTACTCCCTCTCCCTCTCTCTCTCTCTCTCTCTCCCTCTCTTCCTTGAAGGCCCATCATCAAGAAACTAGCTATTTAGCTTTTGTTGACGACATCTTTTGTGCACGAGGTCAGGCCTATCATGCTCCTTTGTTGCGCAACGCCTAACAAAACAGTGACCAAGATTGGTTCAGACCAGACAGGGGATACGGTTCTGGTTTTCGTTTCTCGGTGCTTTCTGAGCGAGAGCAGGTCTATTCATTTCTTCTCGGGTCAGGGATCTTGCTTTTTCACCCCTCTTTATTGTGGATTTCAGCTTCTAGCCCACTAATCTGAAGATGCACAATGACAATCAATGCACATTCATGATGCACCCTTTTGTGTTTGGTTTGCGTAGTTGTAATCAAAACAGAAAATTATTGCGTATTTTAGAGTGCTCAACCCAAAAACTTAGTTGATAAGTGGAAAAAGATTACATGAATATAAAAAATATTTAGAATATGTTATCAAGTCAAATGAAACAATATTGCAATACCCCTCTCAGGTGAATATTAAAGCAAAAGATCTCAAGTTCAAACCTTTTAAGGTTTTTCTTGTGTCATGATCGATTCTATTTACATAATTGATAAAACAAGTCCTTGCCGTTCCTTTTTCTAATTGCACTTGAGATCGCAGTCGTGTTCAAGAAAATTACATTAGATTGTCGAATTCATATGCCTGGTTGATAAGATTCAAAAGAAAGGCTTCATGTGCTTGGTTAAGCAACTTAACTAAAGCAGCTCTAGGACATTATTTTCATGGTTTAGCGCCGTAGACACTGCATTATACCAGTGAACTGTGTATAATGTAACACAAAGTACAACCTAAAGCTAAAGTAACGACGGATCATTATTCTCTCTTCATTATTCTAGAGCAAAAGCATTGCTTTGGTTGCTTTCTTCCCTCGCACAACAGTGGCCAGACTCGACTCACAAACCTAACTCTCCACGCCAAGCCACCAGTACGGTCCTGCAGAGAGAGGGAGACTGTGATAGAGAAGAACTTTATCCAACCCTGCAATTTCGATTTCAAGTTTGCTCTGGCCCTGCTCTGACATCACGAGGAATTCACTATTAAGCCGTCCCTCAGTTTTGTTATCGGTTGGCTCCATCAAATGATGATGCTGATGCTATGACGAGAAACTCTTCGAGAGTTCGTGCGGTGGACGTGTACTGAATCCATCATCAGCGTGTCAACTGCTACACGATCGACATTCCTAGGCTCGGAGGTCCCTGACCTTAGTGCTTATCGTAATTTTTTTGTTTTGGAATGCTTCGCCTTCTAACTTTGTACGTCATAACTTTGATGACCATGATGTGCCACGTGCTTGCGGTTTCGTCAAACGGGTATCGATATACATTTAACGGAGTCACAGTAAGGAGAACGGAGAGAGTCCATTGAATAAGCAGGGACAGAACTTTTGCAATCACTAGATGTTCCAAGTCTCTCTTTCTTTGTTCCTCATGAAATACGTAGTCGCCTGTGGGGGTAGCGAAACTTGTACCTCAACCCCATGTCTTATGCATAGTGAATTAAGTGCTCTAGAACTCGTTGAAACTCTCAAAGCTTCACCGCTACAGTGCTCTGGAGTTCTCCAAAAGATTTGAGGTTAATTCATCTAGTTAAGCCTCTTTAAAATAGGCAACAACATAGCGCCAGCAGACTTCTTACAACTCGAATGGAAATTGGGTTCGTGGTTCAATCGCCCTCTTTATTGGTGTACAAGTGACGAAGTCGTTTGCAGCTTGTCAAGTGTCGACCCTATTTTGGCAACAAAAAAAAAAAAAGTGTCGACCCTCTGCTCCGAATAGCTTTGGTACGATCTTCAGGCGAACTTGACCCTAAAGTTGATTCTAGATATTCGCAACACTCTCCTATTGTCTCCCAACATCATATCGTCCAAATGGGCTGGCTTTGGATGCATCTCCGTGGCAGTGTCTCCAATGCTCCCCCCCTTCAATAGGCTATGTATTAAGGATTACCCATTACAGTGATGCCACTGTGTTTAGCTAACATGTAGTAACTTCCCTTGTCACGAGGAAAACAACGAACACAGAGGAAAAAAGACCTTCTCAACTAAGTGAAATTCCCCGATATCCACTTCTGTATGCCAACGAAAAACATCACGCAATCTGCATTGATCTGGTTACAACCAGTTACACTTCAACAGTATGTCAAAATTTTGGGAGAACTCTGAAGCAGCAAATGTAGAAAGGCTAACCAACATAGAGAAACGTCAAGACAAATTAACAAAGAGGCAGACATTAGGAGAATATCTCTGCGTACAACCTTAGACAATTTCAGAGATCGATGAATAATCAGCTCCAGTTCATAAATGAATTTCCCTCGATGTCATTGGCCCCACCCAGGACAAAAGAATATACATGGGTAGGCCATGACCCGTGCAACGGTAAGAAGTGAGAATATCAGCTTTTGCATGGCCCTGTAAGTCTCAATGTAGATGAGGTTACAAAAGAAACGCACGGAAGTGAAAACAAGCACCTCGTCAAACATCCCCCTGCCCCTCCCTTCTCTCTTTTTCTCTCATCCTCCTTCAGTAATAGCCAACACCTCTCATCTCCCCCTGTGATGCCTGCTGGGAATCGCCACCTTTCCCAACAAACACAATGCGACCTGCATGACATGCACAATTGAATTAAAATCGCAACAAAAGAGAATCTCCTGCACATTAGATTATGTTCTCTAAATAACAATTTTCCCCGAGAACTCATTTCTTCCTTAATTTTAGAACCTAAGGGCCAAACAGCTACAATAGAAGCCTGATTTTTTTTGAGGACCTCCATCATTGATAATTGAAAGAAATGCTGAGATGCGACAGATAAACAGAGATGGCTAATTTCCAAAACAAACTCTGCAGCAGTTAGGCAACATGCTTATGCATCCAAGAAACTAGGATATATATTTACATATGAAACAAGAAACTATCTTTGGCATTTTGGCACGATGGGTACTTCACAGTCATTTGCTTAACCATCTAGCAATTCCTAAATCATTCATAAATTTGAAAGGTGAAATGAACATCATCCACCTTCAATTCCAAGGAAAAGCATATAAGAGATGGCTAAAACAAAAACTTTTTGGCTTCCAAGCACAGAATTAATTAGCTTTAAGGATTCCAGAGAAAATATCAACTTCTCAATACCCGAAGGACCTCATATCCCTGTCACATCAGTAAACTGAAGCCAAACAACCATTAAAAGAGAAAAGTACAGAACTGCACATACCATTTCGACGGATTGCAACCTCTCTTATGCGTCGAACAAGACCAGTTATAGGATCGGTGAAGACTTTGGACTCCAAATTACCCTCCAAGTACAAGATCATGCTACAGTCACCAAAATATATGAAAGTGTGTGGCACGTCAGTAATCTTATGAAAGTATAAAGCAATCAAAAGAATAACTAAATTACAGTAAGAGCTGCTTTTAACAACAATAACAACTGCAAAGTATGGGTTGGTCATTTAGCAGAAGTTGCCCAGCTACAGATCCCAAGAAACTAATTCTGGATAAGTTACATTGGCGCCACTTCTCTTTTCCCCCTCCATCTCAAACCCAGCTTACAAAGCAAATAAACATCTTATATCGTCAACATCCCAGCTCAAATCAAATATTTAGCATACATTTCTTCCTTTTTTTGGCCAAGGATATGCTCCTTCCTCAACCTTTAAATTTTCAGCCATCAAGCATCGAATGAACATCACGCCGTGGTACAAGGACCACCACCAAACAGGTTAAATCACAAACCAATCTTTGACTCAAACATTATGGAAAGGAACATACATTATTTAGCTCAGAGTCTGCAACAACTGAACTTAGAGCAATGTAGTGTTTGCAACACATTCTTCATAAGAATAGTAAAACCTTCTACTACGTACCATGTTAAGGGTTCACTGATCAGCGTCATCAATTTCATCTCAAACATCACTCCCATAACTACATTCAAGTTTAGCCAATACGAAGTGAGCAAAAATAAGATTAATTAAACATCAAACCCACAGCTTTATCAGGTCGACTGACCGACATTACTTTTATCATTAGCGTGACGGGACCTCAATAGACAAGTCTGCTACTTAAAAACCACTTAACCCTTCAAAAAAATCCAAAGATCATTAGTCAAACCTCACATGACGCCTTGCTATTCAACCCACATGTGCTACTGCGAACTGCAGCTGGATATAAGCACTAGCTTTCTCAAAAAAGTGTGACCTAGGACATAATGACTGACATGCCAAAGTTTGCCAAATGAGTCACAATTTGAACAGAGATACCCGTCAGATAGGAAGATAAGACACTCACCCAGGACTAACATGTTTCCTGACCATTTCCCCCAGTGCCTCGGGATAGACTGCAACCCGATGCCACTGGACCGAAGAGCGATTTGCATACTCTCTGGGATCCTCGTTTTGGAGCGGCCTCCTATTGTTGTGAATGCCACCTGTCCCGATCGAGAACAGGGTTACCATCCTCCCGCTCTTCAGCCTCTTCACAACTGGATTTTGCCCAACCTGCCCCATTATTATAGCCTAGCAAACCTCGCAAGCAGAGCCTCCAATTAAAAAGCCTTGAAGTTGCAAACTATTGCACTAAACGAAGCGCAATTAGGCAAATCAAATGGAGAGACTGGCACGGATAAACCAGGAAGAGATAAAAAGAAAGACTTTTCGCGCTTCGGGAAGGAACTAGCCGCCAGCCGCCGATTGCTATCAGCAGGCACATACAGAGGAATTGAATCCACACAAACACATTGTCTACTACAGCAAAAGTTGCATTTCCATTATACTTCTGGCACCCTATACAACCGCATCGCGCATTGAACAAAAGGCCGGTTTCACCGATTCAAGCGCCGGCATCGCAAGGAAAACAAAACGAAGCGCGCTTACAGCGCGTGTTACGGAGAACGAGACAGCACCGAGCCGGCCCCATCGGAACCTCACCTTGTAAATCCCGACGTCGAGGCCGTCCTTGAGAGGCCGGTCGTAGACCGTGCGCTGCTGACCCGGCTCCGGCGCCGCGGACGCCGGCTGCTGCGACTGCTGCGACGGAGCCGCGTCGGCCTCCGACTCGAGGCCCCCGTCCTCCGGCTCGGGAGCGGCGGCGACCGGAGGCGACGAGGCCGCCGTCGTGCACAGGGACGCGGCGGCGCCAGGAGCTCTGCGGCTCGAGAGGAGGCAGCGGTGGAGGTGGGAGGAGAGCTTGGAGAGTGAAGTCGCCATTGCTGCGAGCTCGGGAGGGTGGGGGAAGAAGATCGCGCGGGTCTTTGCAGGAGGCTTAAACCCTAACGACAAGCACGCAAAAACCTCTCTTCTCAAGAAAAAACAAGGAAACGGGAAAAAAAGAAAGAAAAAGAAAATGGCGAGTGTTTTTTTTTTAACAAGAGAATTAATCATAAAAATAAATTTAAATAACCATATAAAACGATATAAATTTATCAAAATTTGATAATATGGCCACTTTAATAGAATTGTCCAAGATATCATAAGGAAAAGAATAAATAATGATTAATTAACGGATGGCTAAGTACAATTAAAATTTTTTTAATAAAAATGACGTGGACTTATGAAAGGAAATGATTGATCAAAATCGCAATTTTCTTCATTTTTATAGAAGTCAAGGGTTAAAAAAAGAAGATTTTATTAAAAAAATATGAGATGAATATGCAAATTTACTCCTTAAAGTTACATGCAGTGCGCATGCTAATTGTAATATAATAAGGGTTATTAACTATAATAAAATGAAAATTCATGGGGATAATATATAATAGTTGAAAATTTAGGGATATACATTAATGTATAATTTCTCCCAAGTAATAAGCATCAAGGAATTTTTTATGATATTTAGGGTGTGTTTGGTCAAATTTCTTTTGAAAAACAATTTCTTTTTTAAAATAGTATTTTTCTATTTATATTCTTTGGAATAATTTATGAGTAAAAGAATACGTTTGAGTCGACCCATAAATTTTTTTTATTGTAAAATTCATTTTAATTTTTTAATTTTTTAATTTTTTTTAGACTTTCCTTTTTTTCCCTTTTTTTCTTTGCTAGCGGTTGGTGGTCGATAGGGGCAAGGGGCAGCAAGAAATAAGAAGAAAAGAAAAAAATATTTATTTCTAGAAATTATTCCCGTGAATAATAAGCTAGTGTTTTTTACTTTTTGTTGTCGTTTTAGATTTATTCTTTGACTACTTTTCAATGCCAAGGAATATAAAAATTAGTTGACATTACCAAATGGATTCTTATTTTTATTTTTTATTACAGAGAGCAAAAGAACAAATAAATAAAGGCATAGGAACATTAACAAAAAGGCCCTTAGTGTTTTTCCATTCACTTAAATAATATGTTTTATACATTTGTAAGTTCGATCCAATTTAATCGTTATTATATTTTTTCTTTTTGTCCAATAAGCGTGTAGAAATGGGTTCTTTTTATGTTAGTTTCACCGCTTGTTGAAGTTAGATAGTCTAATTGGGTGTTTAGTAAAAAATTTTGAAAACCACCTTGAGGAAAAGTTTGTCTTGGAGAGGCTGAAAGCTTAAGGCAGGTCCTAGGCTGCCTTGGGCTTTTAGCTTTCTCGGCATGCAAGAAGGTTGGTAAGTTAACAAAGTTTTTTCCAAAACTATCTTTACTGACTTTTTGATTTTTCAGTTTTGCCCTCATTTGTGACTGTTTATCTTCTTCTATATTGGGGTTAGCTGGGGGTGGTTGCGTGTGGCTACGAGGAGCTGGCGACGGGCTAGAGAGAGGCCGGCGAGGTCACGGCAACCCGGAAACCGTCGCCGAGGGGTCGCGCGACCCTCGCGACGGCAAACGGCGATCGCACAGCCTTGGCGAGGGGCTGCTTGGGGTTGCGCAACCTAGTTAGCCCTCGTTAGGATTGAGTGACCTCCGTGAGGGGTTGTGCCGGTCGCATCAGTGGTCTGTGGGGGCTGTGTCGTCGTAGACGACAGATTTGGATCACTGGGAGCCACCTGCCCTTGATTAGCAAGGGCCAATTTTTTTTTTTTTTTTTAAACTAGAGTCATTTGTAAATATAATTTTTCCAAACACTATTTTACTCAAAGTACTTCACAATGACTTTTAGATTACAATTTAACAAATACAATTTGCATTTTCAAAAACTGTTTTAACGTAAAGTTCTTTTTTTCTCAAAAACTTTCCTTAAAAGTCCAACTAAACACACTCACAAATATAAATTAAGGGCACGCATGACAAAATTTCTAGAATAGAAATCGATTTCTTGCCATTTCTCAATTTCTATTCCCTAGACGAGTTTTGGAGCAAATAATCGCGTTTGATAATGACAAAAAATTTATGTTTCTGAAATAGAAATTCATTTGATAACAGAATAAAATTTCTTTTTCTAAGGGGATGGCGGTCGGCGTCTCATGGGTGGCGAGTGGGCGACGGGTGGTGACGAGAGTGAATGATGAAAATAGTTTTCATTTTTCACTTTTGTTCAAGAAATAAAATAGTTAAAAATTTTAACTTCTGATTTCTACTATAAATCTATTTTTGAAATAGAATCCAGAAATAGAAAATTAAAATTGCGTTACCAAAACGGATTGCCCAAACTTGTTTAAAAAAAAATAAAGAAATAGAGAAATGGAAATTTTATCATGCGCGCCCTAAATTTCTTGGTTGTAAATGGACTCGATAATAATGGCCTGAAATCGAACCAAATTGATAATAAACTGAAGTTATTGGTTTGGTTTGAGTTGGATTGATAATTTCACAAATCAATAAGTTTAGTTTATTTTGAGTGGTGCAAATAGTTTGGAATCCTATTTAGAAAATCATGGTTGCCTTTAGTTGGGGATAAGCCACAAAAAAGTCACAAACCTATTGCATTAATAGCGATTGAGTCTTGAAATTTTTAATTGGACCAATTTAATCCAAACATTTTATATTTATGTTAATTGAGTCAATCTGGTCAATTTTGGCTGAAAATCGCATACATCGAATCTAATTATCCTATATGGTACAATTAATGTTGATATGGACAAAATTTAAAATTTGTAAACATTATTTGAATTTTTATTAATATTATTTTTTACACTGTGATTGGTGAGGGTCACTTGATGATTTTTTTGCGTCGTTATAAATAATACATCGTGGGTAATTTGGTTACTAGGAAGATAAAATATCAGATTTGTTAGAACCTAATTGGGTGCTCGAAAACTTCACGAGTTTGGGTTTGAAAAATTATGTAACAAGAAGGTATCATGACATATTTATAAGGAAATAAATCGTTATAAACCTATTTCACTTCCATCCTAAGCGAATTCTAACTTTGTTCGAAATTGTTAGCGATTCAGAAGAAAAAAATAGTTTAATGAAATTCCTAGTAAATGGATCGAAATCGTTTAAGTTCAGAGTATCATAATCATCAAATGACGTGATCTTCACGAAACAAAGAACATTTATAAGTATAATGATTTATGATACGATGAGTTGACATGAATTCATTAATAATTTGATTTGTCCATGGCATTGCTTAGGCTAGACCAATGGGAGCAAAAAGTCCTACCAAACCCAAAAAAATAAAAAAATAAAAGAAATATAAATAAAGACTCCATTTATTTCATATAAAATAGATGATTTGATAAATATTTTGTAAAAAATGAACGTTTTTATTATTTAAAATAATTAGTTAATGAATAATATTTTTATTATTAAATGGAGCCAAAATGAAGAAACGTTTTCGTTTAAAGAAGAGGGGGATTCCCGCATCGACCCGCACGATGCTGTCATCCGCATCGCAAACGGTGCGATGTCTTCCGTCCCTTCTTCGGTTCTTTGTCTCCTCAGGGAGCCCGAGTCTCTGCTTTTCTTGTACTGTGGTCGTCGATCGGTCGGCTCCAGGACATGCACAGCGGTGCTTGGCAATTGCCGCGGTACGGTCGCGGAAGGAACTTTTCGAGGCGTTGATGAAAGATTAGCGGCCAACACTTGTGCCGATGGCTACTGCGTGTAGACGAATGGTTAGCGTACGGAGATAGTTTTGGATTGGCCGACGGTTTCATTCCTGTCTTGGTAGAAGCAAAAAATCACGGACCGTGCATATGACCAAAGAGGATGACCGTGCTGATGAGAGATCAAAGATTTTCCTGTGGTGGACGGTTGTAATTGTTCAGTGATATCGAATTTGCTGGTGACTAAAATTTTGGCGATCGCGTGATTATAACATCGAGTAGCGAGTTGCAGTTCACGGGACAGTTAATTTAGAGAACAAGAGAAAGCGTAGGACGGAATATTCGTGTCTGTGCTTATAGCAGGAAATGCTTTTGTGAAGCTTGGCCTGATATTTCATGGCAAATTCATTTCAGGGATGTGATTTGGTATGCACATCTCTAGTATGCAAAAAAATAATTAAAAAAAATGGTTTACTTGGCGACTCTTCAGTATTGGGGGCTTAATGGCTTCTACTTTCTGGAGTCTAGCACACTGCTACTAAGAAGGTGGATATGTTAGTTTTGTCTTGCTGATATGGCTCATATATGCTTCATGTAATTCAAAATCAGAGCTTAATCACTTCAGTGATTTCCCCATATGTTATCACTTGCCTTAAAAATATAATTTCAGCTATATTTTCTTCCCAGGACTTGGAAAACAGAAGTTGGACTTAGGGTACTTAGGCGAAGCCCATCCTAACTGATGAGATCTGATGATTTTATCTGTTTATTAGTCTAGGTGCAATTTGTTTCTTTCAGCAAATTTCTAGTTCTTATTGTTGCTTGAAACTTCAGGTCTGAGTTGCTTTTCAAACTATTGACTGCATATTTGTTATCTGTAGACAGGTAGAGACATAAAATAGCTCTTCCAATGTCATTCTTCCATCTGAATCTTCCCTTCATTTACTGCAGTGAGATCTTTTGGAACAGAAGGGCGAAGAAAGGACGGTCCTCAGGTCCTTCCTGACGACAAAGTTTTCGACTACGTAAATTTCAGAGGGAGTGACATAAAGTTTGGCATTATATTTGGACAGTTGCCATCCGTGATCTGCATATAAGCAAAGCATATATTGTCTCATTGACTATACTGTAGAATAGTTGTTCATAAACACAGGTGTATTGCAGTTCGTAATTCTGACTCATGCTAGCATTGGTAACTTCTAGATACTGAAGCTTTGTTTTGGTGATCCAACTATTTCTTTGATGTACTTATGTCAATCCTTGTATTAAAATTCACATGACTGACTAAAGCAGAGGAACACAAATGCTTGTGCACCTGTTTCAGGAATTGCAGGTTCTATCTTCGGAGTTTCAGCCTGAAAAGGTTACATCAGACCTGCCAGATGATCCAGCCATCATAAAGGTTTTATCAACTTTATGTTCTGGTCTGATGATTGAGATGGAAACAAGCCATCTATTCTTGTTGCATCAGCTTCTCATACAGGCTGTTTTCCTCCACTCTTCATCTGCATCTGCAATCACTCCACAGGCCACCATAATAAGCAGACCCAACAGTTCCAGTTTAGGACTTCCAAATTTGGCTGTCCACCAGACTCTTTATTCATATCAGCCCACACAGAACGTAACATCATTCAGTTCATTGCTGTCTACAAATACACTTGCTGCTGGACAGCCCATGCTATTACATGGGCAAGAATATGGTAGGAGTACAGGGGAAGTCCCTTATCCTCAGCAGAGTTATTGGCTGGACTGCCGCCCGGTCTGGCTGCATATCATATTAAGCAACCAATGCAACATCCTGTACAAATCCCTTGACAATGAGTGTTGCAGCAACTGATGGATTATTCTTTGAAGCCCCCTGTTATCATGGATTCTTTGACATCTACACCAATGTTGATTCCTTCAGATCTGCCATCGGGTCCTGCTTTATTAATGTGGCAAAGGATTTGTCGAGTTCTAGAATAACGTTGATGTCTTCTGCGGCAAAGTGTTCTAGTACTGCTGGTCTGAATATTGACCCCATGCCTCAAGTTATCCATGGAGCAAACTTTGTCTGAGGGTCTGGAGTGGTTCCGGAAAGTCTGCCTCTAGCTATGAATGGAGCAAACTTTGAAGCCATCATTAACGACCCCTAGTCAAAATTTACAAACTGGGGCCCAGCCACTTTCTTCGTCTCATTTTTTCGGAATTACTTATGAAGATAAAGAGGTCAATAAATCTTTGACTTCTGAGTCGCTGCCGAGGGAGCCGACAGGTGCTGGGGCACCCATTTTGCCTCTTCCAAAACCATATGCCACAAAGGTTTTCTCATGTCTGTCGACTCAGTTTATATCTGTGATTTTGTGATTCTCAAAATAGTAATTTGCATATTCTATGGTGTTAAAGTAGATAGTATACATGTCATGGCATCTGACAATGCGACTTTCGTGCCTCTGTTTTTTTCTTGATCAAGGATGTATATTGATACCCCTACTATAGGTTTAAGTTATTAATCATCCACCTTCAAACCCTTATCCCCAACACACAGAAAAGAAAAAACAGGAACCAAACGAAAGAAAGGTGGGACTCTGTGGGCTGCTCTTTCCTGTAAACCCCCAATAGGCAAAGGCTCGATTGAACCTTAGTGCGTTCCCATAAAATCGACAAGACATCATTACTCAAGCTAGTTAACTTTTCTAGAAACTTGGTATGTTTCAAAGCAGTAATCCTTGAATGCACAAAAATTTACAGACCTAGCTGTTGCAAATGGTTTTTTGGTTCAAGTGCTGGTCTTTGATGGCAGCGAGTAGCTTATGCATAGAGGTAGATATGAGAGCTACGGAAATGGAACTAAACCCATATATCTGTTTTATATGCTGTATGAACCTTGGCCCATTATTTGATACAGGCTATTTCTGGATTCTATTTTCTTGTGGCTTCTTACTTGAGGCCAGAGGATTATGATTGTATAATTATGTTACGTGGAAATTCATTTATCCTTTCTCAATATTCCAAATACATGGTGCATCATCCGGGAGGTAATTAGTGTTTTTCTCCCTCCAATATGTTTTGAAACGCTAGACTAGAACAAAAGATGTACTCTCTCTCTTGTTAAAGATTAAATACTTGGTTGTTATCTTGTTAAATGCCTGTTTAGTTTATGCTAATATTCCAGAAACTCCAGCCCACACTCCTTTATAAGCAATCACAACAAGTCATGGCGTTTCAATTGAATTGACTAATATTTCCTTCCCATTCTTTATAATGTCTCATCCATGACAAGTTTTTATTTGGGGTGAGTTTTAACTTTTGGCTTATTTTTCAGTATACTAGCTGTTTTTTTTTTCCCTAAAAGGAAAAAACTTTTGTTTTGCTTTGACGTTTGCCCAGTAAACTATAGGTTCACATTTACTCCTCCGTCCTAAAGAACTCTTTCAGTCTCTTGCTTCGCTTCCTCATTCCTTTATTAGAAAGAAGCATCTGAATTTCTAGTTGCTCCATCAAGTGAGACTACATTCCTCGAGAAAAAGGCACTGCATCTGCTTATATTATGATTGTTACTCATTCGTGTCAACTGCTTTTGAAATATATTCCAGATTTATAACATCTATTTATTATAGCTCTCATTTGGTCATTTCTGTCTAATAAGATGCATCTTAGTGAGGAAACTTGTCCATGGCTAGTAAGAAGGGTTCCAATTCTAGTTTTCTTATCTTTGATTGCATGACTCGTGCTCTCTTGATCAGCAGAAGGACCTTTTGAAAATTTGAGTTTTGTCTGCCTTCTCTTTTCTCGACACATCTTTTCCTTCAGAAGTTATTTGTTCAACATGCTTGCTAGTGGTTTTTGAAATAGGTTGCACTAAAAAAAAAAGTGATATAGTTGAAATATATCATCTGTCATGGCTGTTACATGTATAATTTGGTTGAAAATGGAAATAGAAACCAAAAGAAGCACCCGCATTTTATAGATCCTGTTCGTCTTTTGCCTGTTATGATTGCATTCCGTTAGCTGTCCTTATACCATCTTCCCACCTTCTTGTAGGCTTATTGAAGCCAAAGATTTTATATAAATGAGCCGGTGAAGATTATGTGCCTTCAGTTCTCACTTAGCTGTTGTAGATGTATCTAACTTTTTAAAGGATGCCTTTTTATTTTTATTTTTAATATCTCCAGAATTATAGTTGTCTCTTTTTACTTTATCAATTAGCCGCTTCCTGGTATTCTTTTCAAACATTACCCTTATTGTGTGAATAATATAGAGGGCAAAGCTAACTTATGTCTGTTTGTTCATTCATATCATTCTTTTTCTTTATCCAGCTTTTGTTATATCTAAATCTCTTTGTTAGAATTGGATTTTCATAGAGCCTCTGCTATTTCCCTCTGCTTCCTTTTGTCAGCATAATAGTGCCACTTTAGACTCTAATAACAGTCATAAAGCTAATGGCCTGGCAAAGGGAAATACAGTGAAGATTTTTCTTCCTCTGAACTTGCCAGTCCATATTCTTTGCCTGGAAATTGCCTTCCTGTTGTCTTCATAGTTTAAAACCTTTGGTTTTATCCATTATTTCAGGTGTATAATGGGAATCTGCAGAACCCCAACAGCATTGCCAGCAAGTCGGCAGAAAGAGGAAAGAGGGTTTTACACATCCACAGAGCAAATTGTCACATGCTTATATGTGCGTTCTAATGCATGTGAGTGTCTATAACTATTAATTTCGCAAGGCCTCTCTCTCTCTTACAGCATACAGGTGATCCTCAATACCCTAACAATTATAAAGCTTATGGGGAGGGAAAACGAGAGCAGGTAAAGCTTTTTTATCTATGAGCTTTCCTGAATTTAGCTTCTCTCTATTTTCTTTTTCTATTTTTTTTTTAATCAGACTCATGGTTTATTTTGCCTTGATATCTATTGTTTTATCTTTCAGATGAGAACATCTAATGTACAGAATCCGAGAGATGCTGTGAGCAAGGGGGCAGAAACAATAAAAAGGGTATCGTGACTCTTTCCAATTCTTTTCGCACGACTGTTTAGAACATCATGCTGTAGGTCCTGAAGGTGTGTTGTCTTCACCCCAACCACAGAAGCCCAGTGGTTTGTTTGCCGTCTTTGCAGGTCTTATACTTGTGTGTTTCTTGTTATTGCACCATCAACTTTCTATTAGATCAACAGAGCTGATTCTTAATCACTAATACCAAACCAGGGGAAAGGGAAAACAGGGTATACGGATACCTCTCAATGTTCTTGTCATTTCTGCCTACTATCCCTTAATATGAAGATAGTGAGAAGTGCAGTTCATTCTTTTCATTCCACGTTACCATGTGTTCCAGATGACGAAGGCTGAGTCAAGAACAAACGAAAACACAAGCAATTCGAGGAGAGGAAAGAAGTTATTATCATTGTTGATTTTTCTTAATTTGACTTAAGTCCCATTCCCCTCAATGTATAGTTAGTATAGTCAGTGAGGATCAGTCAAATTCATATAATCAATAGACATAAAGGGCGTTTGTTCAGTAAAAAAGAAAAGTGTTTCACACGCACCAACGTATGGAATGTGGAATTCCATCAACTTCGTCTTGGTGGAGAACTCCAATAATTGTAGATTAAAAAACTCATGGCGGAAAAGAAACGTCAAGTAATAATGTCAAGTCACATCAGACTTGTGTGCCTTCATTAGTCAATCCGTTGACTAGTCAAATCGCCCAACTATCACATTATAAGAACAACCACCACAAAAGTCCCTCGCATGGATCTTCCCAAGTCATTTCCCCAAAAACAGTGCAAAAGTTTCATAAGATAACATGATTAAATAAGTAAAGACTTCATTTTTCGAACTCCTGCTCATCAAGGTGGTGGCCTTCCGTCAAGCAAATAACTAATTGACGAAGTATTCGAATTTCAAACCATAATTCCCTTGCAAAATCGAAATCTTGCATTGAAATTTTTTTTTTCAAATTTCTCTGAAAGAAAATTACTAAAATTAAAAAAAGAAAAGAAAAGGTGAGACCGCCGGTGTGAAAACAAGCGCCCGAGTCGCGCTCGCTTTTTATCTCTCATCGTATAAACCGAAATTTGCGCACACCCCTCACTCCTCGCACTCCACAGGAACTTCCTCCTTTTTTAAACCCTTTCCTCTCTCTCTCTCTCTCTCTCTCTCTCTCTCTCTCTCGGGCAAAGTCGTCGCAGTCTTCGTCGTCTTCGTCGCTGCTGAAGCTTCCTCGAAACCTCGCCTGATCCGCCATCAAATTCAGGTTCTGTTGGGCAAAGTCGTCGCAGTCTTCATCGTCTTCGTCGGTGTCGCTGCCGAAGCGCCATCAAATTCAGGTTCTGTGTCAACAGGGAGGGCTAGACTTACTATTACGTAAGCTTGACTTAAAGCAACAGAATAAAGGTAATATAAAGTTGACACGCTGTTTCAGTTCTTGTCCATCTTCACCTCGCCCACCCAACAAAACCAAAACCCAAGTAGAGTGTTAGAACAATTTAATCACCATGAAACGAACGCCATTTGATCTCTTGGTCGTTTTCCTCGCCATGATTCCACTCCGCTTTGCTTCCTCGGAGACATTGCCTTCAATGAGCTCAACGAAGTGCCATGAGCAGGAGTGGTCCGCCTTGTTAGAATTCAAACAATCTTTCTTCGATGCAAAGTTCCCAGTTTGCGAGCCTTATGGCCGTCGGCCGAAGCTAGAATCGTGGAAGCTGGAAGACAGGGATTGCTATGATTGGAAAGGCGTGGATTGTGATGAAGGGACGGGCTACGTGATTGGCCTCGACCTCAGCGAAAGTTGTCTCTCCGGTCCTATCAACTTGAAGGCTAGCCTTTTCCGCCTCGCTCATTTGCAAAGCCTCAATCTTGCCTGGAACGACTTCGATTACTCTCAAATACCGTCCGCCATAGGTGATCTAATGGAGTTGATGAGCCTGAACCTCTCTTCGTCCAAGTTCGAAGGTCAAATCCCGTCTCAAGTCCTAAAGTTGACTAACTTGACCTCCCTTGATCTCTCTTGGAATGGTAGATTGGAGCTCAGGAATCCCAGCATGGAGACACTGGTTCAATTTTTGACCAAATTAGAACAGCTCGATCTTAGCTTGTCGAATGTGTCGGCTCCGGTGCCCGATGCCGTCGCAAATTTATCTTCCTTGACATTACTTATACTTTGTGCCTGCAACTTGCAAGGGACATTCCCAACAACCATCTTCGAGCTGCCAAGGCTACAACTTTTTGATTTCAGTAGCAATCCAGAGCTGTCAGGTCATTTGCCAGAGTTTCACTTGGGCAGTCCCATTAAGTCGTTGTCTCTTTTGTGGACCAATTTTTCAGGGAACATTCCATCTTCAATAGGTAACCTCACTCAACTTACCTGGTTGGATTTTAGACATAGCAAACTCTTGGGTGAAATCCCATCTTCCCTAGGGAAGCTCGTCCAACTCTCATATTTGTCTCTTGCAATGAATCTACTCTCCGGGGAAATTCCTACTTCGTTGACTAACCTCACTAACCTCACTCTCTTAGATCTCAGTTGCAATCAATTAACTGGTCAAATTCCAGCTGAGATCACTGGCCTCACCCAGTTAACTTATCTCGACCTATCATTCAACAGATTAATTGGCCCCATTCCTGAAAACATCTCTAACCTCGAGAGTCTTGATTCCCTGTACTTGCAATCAAACAATCTGAATGGTACTTTGCGGCTAGATGTGATACTCAAACTTCAACATCTAAATGCGTTGCACCTCTCATCCAGTGAATTCTCATTGATTATTGAACCTGGCATGAACGCTAGCCTTCCAAACTTGTCTTTTCTCGGCTTGGCTTCTAGCAACTTAAGTGAGCTCCCCATCTTCCTATCATACCAAAGTAGGTTGAAATGGCTAGACCTATCCCAAAATAGAATTTATGGGCCGACACCTCTATGGTTCTTAAATGTGAGTGTGTCACAACTGCAATTTTTGAATCTTTCGAGAAACTTAATCGCCGGTTTCACAGCTTTTAAATGGCTAAATCTTAAGTCATTGGACCTACGGTTCAACAATATATAAGGGCTAATTCCCATTCCCCCAAGTTCCATTGAATCTTACTTTGTCTCAAATAACAAGCTATCTGGAGAAATTTCACCGGAGATGTTTTAGCTAAGCTCTATTAGCATGCTTGATTTGTCCAAGAACAAGTTATCTGGTGTTATTCCGCCATGTCTAAGCAATTTGAGCGATAGCCTCACTATCTTGAGTTTGAATGGCAATGATTTATATGGAAGATTTCCTCAAGTGCAAAATGACGTATGTAGCTTGAATATGATAGATGTGAGTGATAACCAGCTATAAGGGTTGCTGCCAAGGGGATTAGCTAATTGTAGCATTCTGGAATTTCTCAATTTTGAAAATAATCAGATTGTCGACACCTTTCCTTCATGGATGGGATCGCTTTCTCATTTGAAGGTGCTCATTTTGCGTTCCAATAGATTTTATGGAGCCATAGGGGAACCTAAAGCTCGTGACCAGTTTCCCAACCTACGAATCATTGATCTATCCATGAACAACTTCTCGGGTTGCCTTCCATCTAAATACTTTGATATGTGGAGTGCCATGAAAGTCCACACTGCAGATGATGCACACTACTATGGAACTCTTGTGGACACTATCTACAAATTTTCCCCGGATGATGAAAAGTACGACTACTCGATGACAATAATCAACAAAGGCATTTTATTGGAGTACAAAAGGATATTGGCATATCTCAATGTGATTGATCTTTCGAGCAACAACTTTATTGGGGAAATCCCGAATTCTGTTGGAAGTCTAATTGAACTTCGAATGCTCAATCTCTCCAACAATGCTCTTACTGGCTCCATCCCTTTGTCCCTAGCAAATTTGACTGAACTGGAATCTCTTGACCTTTCAAGCAATAAGCTCTCGGGAATGATCCCTCCAGCACTAGCCCAACTTAGTTTCCTTGCTTTCTTCAATGTCTCAAACAACCATCTTTCTGGGCCCATACCTCAGGTAAATCAGTTCACCACATTCAAGATTGACTCCTATGGAGGGAACTTAGGACTGTGTGGAGTTCCCCTGACAAAGAAATGTGGAAATCCTGTTGAAGCGTACCCGCCACCACCATCTGGTGCATTAGCAAAAAAGCTTGACTGGAAGATTATCCTAATGGGTTTTGGAAGTGGGCTGGTCATCGGCGCGGTTATGGGGCTAAACACAACTTCTAGAATTGAGCATCGGTTCCTGAGGTTCTATAGAGGATGGCAACGAAGACGGATACACCAAATAAGGTTTGTGTGAATTATAGTACGTCGTGAAAGTTCAATGACTGGATCGCTCATTGCCAGGTGTGCATTGTGGCGTACCTTTACGATATGTTCTGTGCTTCATGATAGCATCCAAGCATCAACCATCTAGATATTAGTTTTCAAGGAAAGTGTCTCTTGTTTCGTTAGCCAACAATAAATGCGTGATCGTTCCCATGAAATTGACTCGATGTATTCTTTTGATGGCTATTAGTACAATATCTCATGTCGGCAAGAAAAGGTTTTAGGTTTACTTATATTTGATAAACCAAGTTTCCTTAGCCTCATTTCTCTAATCTCGATCAACCAAGGTAATGAGTCATGGCCTCCATGTTTTGGAGGAATCGGCGTTATGAGACCCTCTTTGTTATAAATTTTTCTAGTTTTCCGTTTAAATTCAAATCAAAAGTGCTCGCCAAAATCGTGGTCAGCCACAACCGAACAATGTACTTGAGGATCTGGATGAAAGAACTAGGTTGGAAAATTGTGTTTGATGGGTTGCAGTATCGGACTGGTCATCAGAGTGGTTGTGGGACACAACACGACCATGAGAGTTCAAGATTGGATTGTGAAAACTATTTTTGGGCAAAGGAAGAGAACCCGGAGGCATACTAACAAGAAGGTTTGTACGAACGTGTCAATCTCAAAAAGTTGCAGTAGCATTGCATTCCACTCCAGTCTTTTGATTGGTGATGAAGTTCGTTCGAAAGGCTTTGATCTCAGTATTAATTTAGCTAAATGGCCCCAATTATTTGTAGAGTAGCTCTTTTGAGTTGCTCCCGACCCCATCCGAAATCCCATCCATGCTTTCGTTTGTGAGCAAAATGAACATGCTTTTTCCATAATATTAGCATGATGCGAACCACTTTCATATCCCATTTGCTAAAGAATTATTAAAACTTGTGTTAGGGAAATAGGACAAAGATCGAGTCAAATCCCTCCCAGCTGAAGTATTAGGAGCATCGCCTAATGGTTGACATGATTTAGGCAGAAGCATTCAAAGTCAATAGAGATTAAGAATTGTTTCAAGTCATATTTACAAGTATCAACCTGTTTGATATGCATCTTCCTTGTTTTATTTGTACAGAGGTCTTGGAAAATGCCTTGCCCCATATATGACTATTGTAGACTCCTGGATTGTCGATTTCATCTTCCGAAGCTGCCATTATTTCCCTTTTTTTCCTTTTTAGGGCGATTTTTGTAATCTTCAAGAGACATTTATTCAACTAGGAGCATGATACACCGCAGACAAAAGGAAAGTATGAGATCTTTGAGTTCCACTGGAAAATCCTATCACTGGCAGGACGCAAAGAGTATACACATAAACTAGTACAACAAGACGCTTTCTTTTTTGACAGAACAACGATATGCACTTTTATTAGAACTTCAAATTGACAGTAACAGTTAATAGAGGCTGGGATCTGTTGTATTTAACATAGAATATGGCTGAAGGCTCCATAATATCAGCACTCTAGCTCGACCATGGCTATCCCCTCGTTGCAAGCAACTGCAACCTAGTAGGGTGA
The DNA here is from genome assembly GCA_016097605.1 of Eucalyptus guilfoylei. Taxonomy (NCBI): domain Eukaryota; kingdom Viridiplantae; phylum Streptophyta; class Magnoliopsida; order Myrtales; family Myrtaceae; genus Eucalyptus; species Eucalyptus guilfoylei. The sequence goes on from CM027861.1 coordinate 5,445,523, forward strand.
AAGCCACAAAAATGCGAGACAATGGATATGGAAGATTCTATCTTTGTACTGAAACTTCAGAGCCTACATAAATGTCTTTATAGTGGCAATGAAAAACCCTGGACCACCATAATAGCTTATTATTGTCAAAGCACGGATATAACGAGGAAATGAAGCATCTAGAGCAGGCATGAATGGTACCGGCGTGATCCTTTCTGATATGCAAAATTCCAAATCCTTCCATGACCGAATTTCATTGCGTGCTTAAGCCTGTATGCGACCTAATGTCGGAGTCATTCACAAAATGACAAAGAATCCAGGGACATAAACAGTGTTATCCTATGGTAACTTCTGGAAAATCTGGAAAGGATAGAGGCGGTATTTTCATTCGACTGCTGTGACTGAAGCTGCATTCTAGAGCATGCTATGACTGTGCAAACTCCCACAATGCATACCCAAAGCCATTTGCATTCCATATGCGAAGAGTCTCCTCCTCTGAACCAGGGATTATTATAGGCAGATCAGGATGCGCACATATGGCAGTAACATTGTGCTCGTATCTCTGGAGTGTTTGTACACATTTTCTGCCTTTATTGTCCCAAACCTGGACTTGTTATTTGACGAATCATATGTCAATTGATCTCTTTCTAGTAATGCACAGACGTATTAAACTAAGAGCAATACACCACACGGAATGGGTCTACCTGGCTTCGGATACCACTTCCCCTCTGGATCGCTAGGGGTGCGTTTGTTTGTGTTTCTGTTCAAAAAGTATTCCAGGGAACAGAAATAGAAAAAACTATTTCTGTTCCGGGGAACAATTTTTTACCAGAAAAACGCATTTGGTAAACTTGTTCCGGAAATTAAAAAAGAATAGAAACATGTTTGGTAAATTTATGTTCTTTATTTGTTTCTTTTAATTTTTTAATACTTTTATTTTATTTTTCCTTTTTTCTTTCTTTTTTCTTTATTTCTTCTTTTGGCCGATCGGCCTCGGCCATGGCCGGCGACCGGCCAACAAGGGGCCGGCGGCCTCGCCCAACCACGGCGAGGCTCGCCGGCCCCCGGCGAGGCCGAGCTCGCCCAGCCACCGGTCGCCTGGCGATGGCCCGGCGAGGCCGAGCTCGCCCAGCCAAGGCGAGGCCGAGCCTCGCTGGGGGCCGGCAACGCTCCGGCGAGGTCACCGGCCCTCGACAGCCGGTTGCCAACCATGGCCGAGGCTGGCGACCAGCCAAAGAAAAAAAAAGAAGAAAAGAAGAAGAAAAAAAGAGAAGAAAAGAAAGGAGAAAGAAAATTTGTTCTTAAAAATTGTTCTAGAAACAAGAAACAAGTTTTTTTTATTTCTTATTTTTGTTCCAATTTTGTTCCCGGGAACAAAAAAACAGATTTGGAACAAAAACGCAAACAAACGCGTTTCTGTTCTTTTTTTGTTCCCGGGAACAAAAAAACAAAAAATCTGTTCTTGAACAGAAATAAAGAACACAAACATGCAGGCCCTAAACCACGGACCTGAGAGCCGAATCCCTTGAATTCTCTCAACCTCGTGAAGATCAAATGCTACTCGCATCACACAATGTGGATGTCCTTCAAATGTCTGAGTACGCATCCAGTCCTTCTCCCAGTCCCAGAGCTTTCGAAATCGCGTCATCCAATGCTGATAGCAAACAGGGAAAGTAGGATGGACACCCACGCATCCGATATAATCTTTATGCGCTTGGAATTCTTTGATCTTCTCCATCGTGCTATAGCCGTACACACTAATAAACGCATCATCCGATGCAACAATTAGCCAGTGCTTGCTAGGGATGAAATTGGCAGACCTCACTACAAATATGACGAGCATTATAGATTAGGATTGACAATTCTCTGGTTTGGCATCATGAACCATCAAAAACACTTGAGCATAGACGATTTTAATCTAGTGCATTCTGATATTTACCTGGTGACTCAGCCACCTTGAATGTTTTCTTAGTAGTCTGAAATACCACCAAACAACGTCGACGTCAATTAGAAAAATAAGATCAATATAAGTACTTATTGTCAACGAAACATTAAGTAATGATGAACAAACTGGAGATTTCTACGTAATGTGAGCTGGGAAAGCAGAGGAGGCTGTTATTTACCTGGGATTGGTAGTTTCAAAATTAGACAGTTTCTGAATGTAAGCTTACAAGAATCTTGCATGACAAATAGCATCATTCCGGTAAGAAACTTATAATTAACATCCTTAAGCTTGGTTAAGTCAACATAGACATATTATTAAGCTTCCTTTGTGACCATGCTAGAGCAACGAATGATATAAACAAAAGAAGCATAAGCAAATACTCATCGCCATGGTTCTGTCGGATGGAACTCGACAAATTCAGCCTGCTCCGACCTTTGAACGATCTCATTCTGGTGCAGGAGTGACATCAACTAGTTTCTCAGATAGTGAAGTGCACATAATATCCATGAATATGCTCATCGTAATTTGATAAAGACAAACAAATCTGCAAATGCAGAAAGGGAAATGAAAATAGAAGAGCTAAGTAACAGGGATTGTGTACCTCAAACTTGAATGCAGTAGACTGTTACATGCCAAATGACAGAAGCGAAATCAGACAATGAAAACTCCGAGCACAAATGTAGGATAAAATGAAATTGCTTCTTGAGAGATGAAGTATATAAATAGAACCGAGATTATTAAGTGTGTTTCCTTATAAGTTTCTCTCTTTAATAAATTGAGAGGAAAAAACAGCCATAGACAACTCACCATTTTCTTGTGTAATGAGAAAATGAATAGCATCTTGTCGTCATCCCATGCCTTCACTGCCGTCCATTCAGCTCACTTGTCGAAAATAGACATTGTGAGCATAGTCCATTGATTGTTCGAGGACTCTTCTAGTTGATCGATCTTACCCTCAAATGAAAATGCGAGGCACTCCTCGATGTGTCCTGTTATCGGGAAGTAATAGACTGAGTATTTAGCTCTCAGAGACCGAAGAGAATAAGAGTAATTATTAATCTTACTTACTCTTCATATTGCTCCACGTGACATTCCCCTCCTCCAATTTGGAGAAAGCATATATGAAAGTAGCGCATGGGAAAGTAATCAGTCGAATCAAGAACATTCTATTGGAAACACTTTGAGCCTAATGTCATCATCTGTGACAAGCCAATTTATAGGGAAAATAGTCAGTTTTTCAACCATTCTCTCAAAATGCATATCACAATGTACATGCTGCATATTAACATGGTGGCAATGATGTCCTACAACCAAATAGCATTACCATTTAAGAGAGCAAAATATACTTCGTATAAAAATGAACCGAAAATAAGAAAGGGTAGTGGAACAAATAACATTATTTCGATAAGGATAGAAAGTCTTGTATTTTCAAGACAACGTTCAGTATTTGTATTCTCAATAAATAACAACTTTAATCTTGATTAATCGGTGCTCTTGAAGTTGTTATTGTCATTTAAATATATATTGCCTCGATCGCTTCGTCCTCTTGAGGTTATTCATGCTCTTGATGACATCTTATGTGAGATAAAAGTGTTTAATACACAACAAAGTTAAATTATTAGATTGCAAAATTAACACAGGCAAGTTAAGGATTTTTTTTTTTTTTATTTGTTATCATTATCAATGTCTATCAAGGGTCGATCATTTGGGATCAAGATCATGCGGCGACTTAGTCTTCCTTGGATCGATGGAGTGCCTAAGCTTGCCTACTCATCCAAATCGTAAATAGAGAAAGTCTAGAGAGAGAAGCTTTGGGAGAGAATAATTTGTATTGCTGAAACGTTTGGATGGATGCAAATAAGGGGAAGAGCTCCCCTATTTATACAAGAAGCTCTCTCATTAAAATTGCTGATCGACCCTAGATCTAATAAAAAAATTTGCATCTCCTCATCTACTAAGTACTGGCATCTATGCTAAGAATGCTCTAGAACTTAGGATAATTACTGTATCGGCCGTCCTTGAGAATGTCTAGGAAACCCTAGGCGACTCTAGGTGGTCTTCTTGGATAAAATATGGTCCTTTTGTCATGGGAACCTCGAGATTGTGATACTAAATTAAAGCTTTCTCCTCTTTTTAACAAACAAAGGCAAAGAGGATTTCTATTAAAAATATTATGGGTGATTGGTTTCCAGTTCGATCTGATTCCACCTAGGAAACGGGAGGACCGGTTTTCATTTTTTGGGATCGGGACTAGACTGAATGGTCTTCGGATCGGGAAATGATCATTTAGCCAAAAAAATTAAAAAATTCTTTAAAAAAATAGTTGTTACTATTTTAGGGGTTATTGTTATTTTTAAGACATAAAAAATATATATTTTAAAATAAAAAAAGAGTTGATTCGGTCCATTGGTCCAATTTCCTCTTGGATCTGGGAACCGGATCAACACCCCTTAGGAACCGGACCAAACTAGTCCGATTTTAGTCTAGTCTGGGTAGTTCCTGGTTCGATTGATCCAATATTTTTTTATTTTTTTTTGGTCGAAGATTGATCCAATATGATAACCCCTAAAAAATATGAGGAGAATGCGTACTATGTATCGATATAAAGTCAAACGCACCGAAGGCTAACTATAATAATAAAATCAAAGGCCGATAGTTGTATATTTGTGCGTTGTACAATCTGAGCACCCGAAGTTTCATTTGTCAAATCAAATACCATGGCTTCCCTCGCGGACATCACACCTCGTTTTTGGGTTCGCTCAAGCATTCCATGTACGCCTTTCGCAGCTCCATGTTCACGCCAAACTTTTTCTGGTCGGAACTGAATCATTCGAGTTCGTTTGATTAGCTTTTGAACATTTTTCTCAAGCCTCATCACAATCATTCATTCAGAAACATTTGCCTGCGAAGGCATAGCATCGAGTATGTACTGATTACCTTGATGAGTTCCTCAGACAACCCAGAAGCTCCGTGCAGCACCAAGGAGACTCTCTTTCTTGGACGTCACAGATTTAGGGAAGGGGAAATATTGACGGATAAAATGAAGCAAGGACAGAATCCATATTGGTTGATGCTAATCGGCACTTGGTGTAACTCTCTTCGAAATATATGTTTTGCCATTAAAAGAAGAAACTCTCACTAGACAATTGGTGGATGCTAATCAGTACTTTTCACGGGATAAGAGATGGTCGTTTTGGTGCAAGCTCAGCTTCACAATGATGCAATTCTAACAGAGAGTTCGATACTATTCTTTGAGGGGCTGAATAGTCACTTGGGGCTTGAAAACTAGTATATGCTTGAATGAACTCTCAAGGCAAACATGTAAAAAGCTTCTCTAATAGTTTACTGCTTTAGCAAGACAAACTCAAACCGGGATCGGCCTTTTCATCATTTGTTCTCAGCCAATAATGAAGTTCGCTCGTGGAAGATGATACGCAAGTTGACAAATAGAGGAACATATGAGGAAGCTTTATATGTATCGAGATATAGTATATGATTCCTGCCATCTCTAATAGCTTAACCTTCCAAAGAGATGGCCAAATTAAATTTCTCCCATCCTCTTTCACCCGTTTATGGATCCTTTTCTTCGTCCGTCTTGGGTTTCTACAAATTCTTCTGCAATCTCTCTCTCGGCCTACATGGTTTATTAGGAATTTCTATGTACCTAAATATTTCATGCGCTTGTAATCGTATGTTTCCTATCAGATCAACAGAGCTGATTCTAGGACTCTTCGAATCACTCAGAGCAAATCAGGGGAAAGGGAAAAACAGGGTATACAATTACTTCTCGATATTCTTGTCATTTCTGCCGCTATCACTCGATTTGGGGATATTCAATGAAAACTGCAGTTGATTCTTTTTAAGCTGTGAAGGAACAAAGAGCCCGGCTAAGCCAATGCCATGGTCGTTCTCTAGACAATTTTTCGGAAAAGTAAAACAGTAATATTTCTTACTATATTTGAACATAAAACAATGATTAGGGCATGATAAAACAAATTAGCATAAAAAATGTGAGGAATTGTGACAATTTAGTTTTTTCTTTGTAAAACATCAAATAGATTTTGGATATAGTGATACGAATAAAACGAAAAATAAAAAAATTACTTCATAACATTCATAACATTGAAATTAAAATGAAAAAACTAGGAAAGGGAATTGTGGGTAGCTAACTACAGCGAGTTACTGTCGTCGGAAGTGGTTAGCTTAATGGTGGTGGTCGCCAATAGATGAATGGGCAGCCACCTTGGTAGTTATATTTGTCGCGCTAGTTGCTTTAAGCCACAACCCATGTTATTATAATCACACATCGCTTAACTACTTGTATATAAGATACATTATAATAACATATTTAAGCAATATGAAATTAGACAAACACTTCTTGCGTGCAAGTCCCTCTCTCACACATGCTTTGTGATTTTTTGAAATTTGACTATTCTCGAGATATATGAAATGGTTATATTATCAATGCACTAATAATATAATTTACTCTGAACTGATCAATCATGAGTTAATTAACCCATAGGGTTAAAACGCGCACGACTAGAGTATTTAATTTAGGATAGACTGCTCGACCATAAAGATCGACAAAGGAAATACTATGCTATTATAAGTCATTTAGCAAACGAATATAAATCAATTCAATAGGAGTGCATAATCGACTTGTGGGTCTGCGATACTCGCTGCGAACGACAATAAAGTGATTCTCTGTTGATCTTGTACTTAGGGTTAGTAATTGATCCCTTGCGATTATATGACAAGTGAGGGTCATCCACTATTTGAAAAGGCACAAAGGTAGATCGAATGTTATCGACCACAGATCAAGCACACAAAAACCCCTAAAAGCCATTCGATAGTTTAAGTCATACTAAAGTTGTATTTGATCGATTTTAACCATGAATTTTAATCCGATACTGGGTATCAACCTTTCAACGATTTCAAGACCAATATATTTGACATCGCTTCAATTATCCATCAATTTATCGATAAGCTTTAAATTTTTCGAATAAGGACTTATCGGTCGAGAATTGAAAGTCAGAAAGGGAGTAGGGCCGAGCAAAGGTCAGGGAGCAGGGCCGAGCAAAGGTCAATGGGCCTCACCCCCCTCAAGTTCGGCCACGAGGGCCCAACTAGGCACACCAAGCCTAATTCAAGCCCATTTCTAGCAAATAGACCCCAATGCAAAATTGAAACTTCGTATAAAAATTGCGAAAGGGTCATAATGCCCCTGTTAGAAGGGTTGGCATTTAAGAAAATAAAAACAAAAGGAAAAAACAATGCATGGTGGAGAGGATTTTAGGGAAGATTTTTGGGGAAAATCTTCTTTCTCCCCCCCTCATTTCCCCATTTTGGCCTACCAGGCTACCACCTCCCCTCTCCATTTCTTCTTCTTCTTCTTCTTTCTTCTTCATTGCCATTCAACACCGCCGCCCGTCCGCGTTGGTCACGCCATGCTTCTTGCCGTGCTGTAATTAAAGCTGCATTCTAGAGCATGCAATGACTTTACAAACTCCCACAATGCATACCCGAAGCCATTTGCATCTCATATGCGAAGAGTCTCCTCCTCTGAACCAGTGATTACTAATGGCAGATCAGGATGCGCACATAGAGCGGTAACATTGTGCTCGTGTCCCTGGAGTGTTTTACACAGCTTCTGTCTTTATCGTCCCAAACCTGTACTTGTTATTTAACGAATCATATATCAATTGATCTCTTTCTTATAATGCACCAATATATTAAATTAAGAACGATGAAGTTTGAACCTTCGCAGTGTAATCATTCAAACCACTCAGAACTAAGGAACAGGGATTATGTACCGCGAACGCGGTAGACTAACATGTCAAATGACAGAAGCCAAATTAGACAGTGAAAACTCCGAGTACAGATATAGCATGAAACGAAATTGCTTCTTGAGAGATGAAGTATATAAATAGAACCCAAGATTATTAAGTGTGTTTCCTTATAAGTTTCTCTCTCTAGTAGATTGAGAGTTAAAAAAAAAACAGCCATAGATAACTCACCATTTTCTTGTGTAATGAGCAAAATGGATAGCATGTTGTCATCCCATGCCATCACAGCCGTACATTCAGCTCACGTGTCAAAAATAGATGTTGTGATCATAGTCCATTGATTGTTCAAGGACTAATCTAGTTGATCGATCTTACCAGCAAATGATAATTTGAGAGACTCCTCAACGTGTTCTGTCATCAGCAAGTAACAGACTTTAGTATATAGTCCTCAGAGACCGAAGAGAACTGGAGTCATTGTTAATCTTACTTGACTCTTCAGATTGCTCCACGAGACGTTCCCCTGCTCCTTCAAACACATTTACAAATAATTCTTCATAAAAGTCAGCTTAGTCACATTAGTAAGTATAAGAGAGGAAATATATTTTGTATAAAAACAGACCGAAATTAAGAAAGGGTAGTGGAACAAATAACATTATTTCGATAAAAATAGAAAGTCTTGTGCAATATTTATATTTTCAATAAATAACAACTTTATCCTGAGCTCTTGAAGTTATTTTCATCTTTTAAGTATGTTAGTGTGCTATAATCATTTAGGGCGTGGAAATAGATATATGTATATATTGCCTCGATCAACTCATCCTCTTGAGGTTATCCATGCTCTCGATGATATCTTGTGCGAGATAAAAATGTCTACTACATAACAAAGTTAAATTATTAAATTGTGAAATTAACAAAGACAAGTTAGGGATTGCTGTTGAATTGTTATCATCATCAATGTCTAATACTAAGCTAAAGCTTTCTCCTCTTTTAACAAACAAAGGCGAAGAGGATTTATATTCAATATATTAGGCGCACATAAGGCTCACGACAGTAATAAAATCAAAAGCTGATTGTTGTACATTTGCGCATTGTGCAATCGAGCACCCGATCTTTTTCTTAGTTAAATCAGATACAGTGGCTTCCCTCGCAGACGACATGATGGTGACGAGATCTTTTTTGGGTTCGCTCAAGCATTCCACGTACACCTTTTGCAGCTCGACGTTCATGTAGAACTTTTTCTGTCAGAACCGCGAATCATTCGAGTTCGTTTGGTTAGCTTCTGGCCATTTTCTCACGCCTCATCACAATCATTGATTCAGAATCGTTTGCCTGTGAAGGAATTGCATCGAGTTCAAACTAATTGCCTTGATGAGCTCCTCAGACAAGCCAGAAGCTCCGTGAAGACACTTACGGATAAGATGAAGCAAAGACAGAATCCATATTGGTTGATGCTTGTCAGTACTTGGTGTAACTCTCTTCGACAATTTCGAAGAGAGTTGTGTATATTTTGCCTGTACAAGGTGAATTTCTCGCTAGGCAATTGGTGGATGCTAATCAGTAGTTTTCAGGATGGATACAGGCATGAGACTCTAAGAACATCTCAATATCCACAGAAAAAGAGATGGTCATTTTGGAGCGAGAGAAGCTTCGCAATGATGCAATTCTAACATAGAGTTCGATACTGTTCTTTGGGGGCTGAATGGTCACTCGGATTGAAAACTAGTGTATGCTTGAATGAACTCTCAAGGCAAACATGTAAAAAGCTTATCCAGTATTTACTGGTTAAGCAAAACAAACTCAAACCAGGATCGGTCTATTCATCATTTGTTCTCAGCCAATAACGAAGTTCGCTTGTGGAAGATGATATGCAAGTTGACAAACACAGGAATATTAGGAAACTTTATTTCTTTGGAGATTTAGTATATGATGCCTGCCACCTTTAATAGCTTAACCTTCAAGAGAGACAGCCAAATTATTTCTGACGCCCTCTTTTACCCATTTATGGGTCCTCTTCTTCGTGTCTCTTGGGTTTCTACAAATTCTTCTGCAATCTCTCTCCCCGCCTATATGGTTTACTAGGAATTTCTATGTACCTAAATATTTCATTTGCTTATACTTGTATTGTATGTTTTTTGTTTTTGCACTTTCAACTTTCTATCAGATCAAGAGAGCTGATTCTTGGACTCTTCAAATCACTAAGAGCAAATCAGGGGAAAGGGAAATTTGGATATACAAATACTTCTCAATATTCTTGTCATTTCTGCCTCTATCACTTAATTTGGAGAAATTTAATGAAAAGTGCAATCAATTCTTTTCATTCCATGTTACCACGTAATCTCATATGACTAAGGCTGAGTCAAAAACTAACCATAACACAAGCAATTCGAGGAAAGGAGGAAAGAACGTAATACCAAACTCAATGCCGTTTTGTTTGAGATTTCTCGTGTACTTTCCTCTTCGCCTCAAAGCTGTTTGCTTGTTATCTTTGATTCTGTGCCTTTCTATATTTCCTGGGTAGCTTCAGATAGTTGAAACTTAGCAGCAACTAGTAAGACGCATGTAGAAAGCAACAAACCATATAGAAAGCTAGAAAGGTGCAAGACGCATTACCTCTAAAATGTAGACAGCACTTCCTGAAACCAAGAGCACAGAAAAGAGATTTAGTTTCAAAGATGTGGAAAACAAATGGCTGAAAATCTTAAAGACAAATATCCAACGAATGTTTTTTTTTTTTTTTTTTTTGACATTCCTTAGGATCTTATTACACTTCTTTATGGGCTGTTTCTCTTTTCTTGCTTGACTTTCCAGATTCCACATTGCAGAATGAAGCTCACCTAAGGACAAAAGTGGATGGTTGTGATCTTCCTGCTGAGGATGCTAACCATGTAGATGCTGCAATGAAATCAGATAAGAAGGTGAGTCATTAGCAAGCTTAAAGAGTTATAGGTTCTCTTTCATTCTTTTTTTTTTTTTTTGAGATGGAGATGTATTTTCCCTTTTGGGTGGTAGCCCGGTTATGTGAAGGACGACTTTTTCGGCTTGCTTTCGACCGGTCCACCTGGGCCATGGAAGCCGAAAATATCTAAACAAAGAAAGTTGGATATGGAGGGATCACTTCACGATTCTTCCAATGATTATCCAATGTTTGTTCTCTTGTTATTTTCTAACATTTTCTTGACTTGGTCCTCAGACATTTGGGTATTTCCAGGTGCATCAAAGGAGTCACAGTAGCCGAACATCGAAGCTTGGTGGCAATCCAAAGGTATTTTCCGATGGAAGAGAAAATGGTACCGGCAAATTGGAAGTTTATAGGGCAATGTATCAAATTTTAAGCGAGACGCCACTTAGCATTTCTAGAATGCAATGTCAGGCTGGGAAACCCAAACTCATACTGAGATGGGCGACTGAGAAAATTCAACTAGGGAGGTACTCAGGTCTCAGAGAAAGGAGACTTGTCAATGAGTTGAGTCGTGCATGATAGGAACTTCGGTGTGTTAGGCTCCTAGTCGAAAGACACTAATGACAGCTTTCCGTGTCAACACTCGAGCGAAGGCATAGTACAGTGAGACCGCTAGGACGCTCTCTGATAACATCTTGGGTCCGATAGGTGCTGTTGTTTCGTGAAAGCACGACAGCTTCACGAGCTGCACATCGGAAGTCAAGAGTCAATGCGTTGGCGTCTTATCTTTTTTACTCATTTTCACCGGCCAATGTAGAGTCTTAGCTGGTACGTGCTATGAACTACTTTTATCATGTCGGGTTTCTCACCAGAAAGTTTTTTTCCGGTTCAACAACATTGTTTTGATCACTAGGCACACAAATCCCTCTACTTCTCTCTTTGTGGTAATTAGTCAAACACACAACTACATATGTATAGGCACGTTACATTTGTAGGAGTTGGTGAGTGTGTTGACCCTTCTATGCTCAAACTCATTTTGTATAGGGGCAAGCTAGGAGGACAAATGGAGGGAGAAAGAAGGGAAAAAAAGGGTTAATTCCACCAAAAAGTTGAAATTTCGCCCCTTGCAATTGTCTAAAGAGTCATAAATTCATTACATTTATGTCAATTCAGTCCTAAATTATTTGGACAATTGAGTTACAAGCATTTTTTATATTCTGTCAATGGAGTTCATTCGCTAATATGGATGTCGGTCATCTAATGTGGCACTATCAACGCTGACATGTACAATTTTTTATTTTTTTTTATTTTTTTCCTTTTATTTACAAGGGCGTAGAGGCCCTCACCAATGATGGTTATAAAAAAATTATAAAAATCAAAAAGTATTAAAATATTATTAAAAATTATACACGCGTCAAATACTTGAGACGTATTACGTAGGACACCCAGCATATGTATTAGCGATTTCCAGACAAAATTGATCAAATAAACTCAATTAACAAAACGTAAAAAGGTTTATAACTCAATTGATATAATAATTTATGACTAAATTAGTAAAAGTGTAATATAATACACAACTATTTTTTTGTCTCAACCACGCTAATATCCTAAAACAAAAAAATACCTTCGAATCCTTTTAAAATCTTATATGGCGTTGTTGATATAAGTTGTCATGTCAGTTTTTAACAGTTATCATTCACGCTATTTTTAGGTCAACCGTGCAAGCTTAAGGACATAAAATTGGGATATCCATGTCTCTGGAGAAAAGTTTAGCATTTCTTGTGAAATTATTATAATAATATTTAAATAAAAAAATAAAAAAACAGAGTACGAGAGGAGGGGGCTTTGTCCCCACAGCAATGTCTCTATTACTATTAAAAACGAATCATAAACGAATCACTTCATCAGTGGTGGTGGGGAACCAAAACGGAGCGCAATTTTTGTAAAAAGTGTTGGAATCCCTGTAAGGGGCTTTTGTTTCAGCTAGGTCGTCGGATCAAGCGACCTGGTGGGGCCCCACGGTGACGTGGACTGCGGAGATACCCTCGTCGACCTTTCTATTTGTCTGATGATGATAAAATTTCGCCTTTTTTTTTTCTTGGGTTTGCACAAAAAGCTCAGAAAGAACCGCACTACAATGCAAAGCGACAAGTGCAAGAAAACAGGGGAACACTATCATTTTCGAACTGAGGAAAACTCAAAACTGAAAAATAAATAAAATAATAAAATAAAGCCGACACGACAATACATTTATTAATTTTTTGTGACGGTAGCGTTTTTAATAATTGATGCACACGTATTGCCTTGTCGTGCAAGGGGGACCCATGTGTTTGTCAGCTGATGACGTGACCCTCCCACTAACCTTATTTTCTTAAGAGCTTGCTTAAAGGATTTTGCGAATTTGAATTTTGATTCTAGACCGCTCCAATCTATCGCTTTTTTTTTTTACGTTTAGATTACCATGTCATGCTTCCGTAAATATTTTATAATGGAAAGGTAATTTTTCAAATTTCGACAAAAAGGTAAAGAGTTGCTTTTGGGAGTACAAAAAAGAATGTTTTTGAGAAAGTTTTTTTTTTTTTTTGTCGGTCATACTCTAATTCTACTCTAACACTCACTCTCAGACTTTTGTCTTGTCTCCTTACAGAGCGTAGGAGTCGAAACTCATTCCTGAAATAAAATCGTCACAACTCCAATCCCCCCTGAAAATGTGGAAATTTGAACCTCCCACATCCTCCTTCCAAATTGGAAAGGTGGCCACTAGCTTTTTGAGAAAGTATAAAGGTTAAAAATTACTAACTAACACATTAATGTATTTATCCCAAACTAATCTTCATCTAGTTAAAAATCTTAAATCGATGCCCCATGAAGCATTTGTCTCAAATATAATTCCCATCGCACAAAACATTTCAAACCAATATTTCATAATACATTCACCTCAAATCTACTTGCTATTTGTAATTTCATATTTGAAGCAGTAGGTGAATTTGGAGTCGAGGTAACCTTGAGAATTTTCGTGAGAATATCAATTTGGGAGTTTTCGAAGGTATTGACTCAAAATTCAAGGCAGACTAAATGAAACGAACTCAATTGGTATCCCATAAAACATTTATGTCAAATCTAATTTTCATCTCACGGAACATTTCAAACCAATATTCCGTAATGCATTTACCTCAAATTTACCCTTTATCTGCAATTTTAGATTTGACGTGGCAAGTGGATTGAGTAAATATGTCGTGAAAGCATCAATTTGAGAATTTTCGATGGTATTGACACGAAATTCAAGGCTGAAGCAACGGAGCGGGCACTAACACTCTGTTGATCTTTCTTATTGACTAATTGCCTGCTTAAGAAGTATTAGAGTGCGAAACGTATAAGCATCACTTGGGTAAAATTTGCACTCTTAGAAAGCATCATGAGAATGCGACAAGAGTAAGCCAAGAAGCCTTGGGGGCGTGTCGTTGTTTTTGTTGTTTCCTTCTCATTAAAAATGAGATTTGTGATATATTTGGGGTGCGGTAGCATGTATTAACTTCCCCAGAACAATCATCATTAACATTTCTTTTTGAGCTGGAGATTTATTTACTTATTAACCTATTTATGTACTTAATAATTTTATGATTTCTACGTTAATGAAATCGGAAAATTTAGTGCTCTCGACAATTGGCAACAGCAAAAGGACGGTGATGGTTGACTTAAGTATTGGCGTGAATCGAGTCAATCGAGAATCGGTCCTTGAATCCAAAAAATTAAAATTAAAATAGTATATTTATTAGGGTATCATCCATAAGTGATAGAATATTAAAATAAAATGAGAAAAAAATTTGATTACATATACCAAGAGAATATTAAATGTAACTTTTGTTATTTAACTCAATTGCTTGATCGGATTCTTAGGATGCTCTTTTAAAAATATCCTAATTAATTACTGTTGAAATACGTAATCCTAAGAACTGCCACTTGCTGTCTGTGTCTGGGTAACGGAAAAGAAAAATGAGTTGTCCTTTTTGTTTCCATCTGTGCAATTTCCGGAGTACATAGATTGTCGAGAGCCAATGCCATTTCTTTTTTTCTTTTTTCTATAATTTATTATTAAGTGCCATGGATTATTCTTTTTGAGTTTGTACTTCTAATAATTATGATTGGGATCACAAATAACATTTATAATGGCTCGGATGGTATTGGATGTAATATACCCAACATCGCTGGTTTACAAAATTTATATCTCCTTTATGGGTGCGTTTATTTTAGTGAAAGAGATTTTCGGAAATTAATTTTCCAAACTTTCACACGTTTGATTTATTGAAAATGATTCATTCAAAAAGCATTTACAGTCAAAAGAAGGTTCACGTTATTTCCCCCTACTATTACCTCTCGATATTCCCTTCACATTGAATTAATTACATTATCCCTTACAAGTGCCACTCTTGGTTTAAGAGTATTTCTTGCATTTTTCTTCTTCTTTTTTCTTTTGTTTCAGCTTTACTAGAGACAAAACTATCCATACTCCTCTCAAATAATATTTACTAAGGTTAAATGTGGGGTTTACTCTTGATTTAAGATTATCACTTGCCTTTTTTCTTCTTCTTTTTTCTTTTTTTCTTTTTCTTTCTTCATTTGAAACAAAATTGGTGTATTTCTTTTCCCCAAAAAAAATATTAGGTAGATAACTGACTAATTATTTGACCAAAAAAAACTAATTATTGTGTTAATGAACTGTACATTTCTTCTCTTTTTTTTTTTTTTGAACTAGGAAAATATTATTCAAAAAATAACATAAGCACGAGGAAGAGTGAAAAAAACCAACTAGTTTTAATTCGCATTCCATTTACTTATAACTTTAATATGTCTCATTACATTGTAGTTTGTATATCTCAATTGTTCAACTTTTTATTTGGTGAATTAATAATCAAATTTTTGATTATTTATTGTGCGATGCATTAAATATTTTAAGTGAACCCGATCCATGTTTAAAGCAAGAAATTTAAGAAGGTAGTCAATCAAACAATATCTGGTCTTTCTTTTTATAACGTGTAATAGAAATATTATGTTGATCACAATAGTTACCTCTCTTATCACAACCAAGAAGAACATATTTGTCTCTCTTTAACCTTTTTTATAGAGACAACATAACTTTGAATAAGAAAATACATCCGCACACTAGTCAAAAGATCCTCTCGTTTTATAAAATTATTTGGTAAAGTTTCGAATGAATTTATTGACATTATTGATTGATGTTCTCCATTTGCACTTTCATCATTAAAAGATGCATTTAAGCAACAAAAGAAAAACAATGTTGTAGTCCATAGTAACGAAAGATAAGTAAATTGTGTATAATGCATACATTAGCCTTAGTATCAAAGTGCAAAAATCCACGATCGTGAGACTAATCAAGAGAAATAAAGTAAACAATTTGAAAAATAGAACTAAGATTTATTAACTCGGATATATGATTAGTGCTTGCTCAGATTACAACAATGGTGAATGAGTTTAGAAAAAGATAAATACGAAGGAAATATTGGAATGTAATGGGTGTGGAAGAAGTGGTTAGGGTGAAAAAAAAATTTGTTTGAAATGGACGTGTGTAGTTTTGTCTTTCAGTAAAATTGAAACAGAAGAAAAAAAATTAAGAAAAGATCTTAAATCAAGAGTGTCAAAAATTAGGGTGTCAAAAATTAGTGTAAATGGGGTAAGCCTTAAAAGAAATATCTATGCTTAGTAGAAAAAGGAATTTTTTGATATGAAGAAAGGGAAAACATTTTCCCAAAAAATGAATTTCTAAGAAAGCATTTTTCTTTTTATCATAAAATCTTCTCAAAAACAAATACAACTTATACACATGTAGTTTCTCTTCATTTATCCTATAGACTATTTTGTGTGCGCGGTCCCCTTGTTCATCCAAATCCACACATCATGTCTAATCAATTTGTTGAAATTCCTAACATCACCAGTGTGAGCTCAATCTAATGGTCTAGAACAAAGCACATAAACTTAAGGTTAAAAAAAATGGACACTAAAATCCATACCGTAAAAAGAAAAGGCAGGAACATCACATACCATAAAATAAGGGCTTAATTAACACCATAATCCCACATTAAATCAAGAAGACTAAGGAATAATCTACTCAAAATGGCCGGTCGTGGTACGTCACATCGCCCACTCGATCGAGCAATAATGTTTCATGCCAAGGTCACCCTCCTTCCCTCGTAGCCCCGAAAACATTAATTTAATGATCCAGTTCGATCCATCCTCATATAAACCAAACACCCCTCCCTCCTCAACCTCTCCAATCCCATCCTCGTCCCCACCTAGGCATCTCCCTCTTCCTGTCCTAGACATAGAGAGAGAAAGAGAGAGGGGCCGCATTGTCCTAGAGAGAGAGGAGCCGCAAGGCGTGCGGAGTTCGTGACGGACCCAACTCCCCAGAAGGGTAGTTCCAGGGAGGGGGAGAGGGGGGATGGATGTGAGGAAGATAGCGGTGGTGGTGGAGGACGCGGAGGCGGCGAGGACGGCGCTCGGGTGGGCCCTCCGCAACCTGCTCCGCTGCGGCGACGTGATCACCCTCCTCCACGTCTACTCCGCCGCCGCCGGCGGCTCTAGGAGCAGGAAGAAGCTGCGGCTCCTCCGCCTCCGGGGCTACCAGCTGGCCCTCTCCTTCAAGGACATCTGCAGCGGCTTCCCCAACGTAAGCTCCATTTTGCTCGGCTCTTCCTCCTGACAAAAGTCCCACTGGGTTCGGTTCGGTCCAGTGATGGCAGAATTTGTTTTGCAGACCAACATAGAGATTGTGGTCGCGGAGGGCGACCAGGAGGGGGCGAAGATCGCGTCGCTGGTGAGGGAGATGGGCGCGTCGGCCCTCGTCGTCGGGCTCCACGATCGGAGCTTCCTCTACAAGTAAGCCTCTCTCTTCCTGCGGAAACTTCCCAGTTCCATCGCTCTTGCTCTGTTTCCTGAAACAGAGCTCGTCGACTCTGCAAAATTCGAGCCCTGCGCTTGATGGGTTTTTAGCTGCTATTGATTCGAACGCCTGCAAATCGCGAAACTCCGTTCTTGTGCGGCGAATTGAGAGAGGAAGAGAGAGAGGGAGAGATGATTCGAGAACAGGTCAACCTACCCGGTGGACGACGTGCAATCTAATGTCAAGTTCGACCACCTAATCTTCCATCTTTCTCTTCTGTTTTTCTTTTGGGTTTTTTTGGGGTTTGCTTGACTCGAACTGGATGGGGCCAACGATAGAGCAGGGCAAGCCCTTGTTGACCGACCATGTGCTTGTGCTCGTTCATTCATTTCGTCCTATTTTTCCCCCTTTTTTCATTTCTGTCTTTTTGTTCCATTATTGAAGTTATTTGCACTCATGCTAGATAATCTTTTTTTCATTTCGATGGAAAAGCGGTAAATGGTTTTTTTTTTTTTTTTAACTTCGAAAAGGGTACGAAAAAGGGCTCCCACAAAATGAGCGGGCAACGTCAGACATGAAAACGAAATAAGACAAAGCACGGCAAAAAGGTTCCAGTACGAGACGATGCGACTCGTCTATTTATATATTTGTACTAATTAACACGTTCTCATCGATCATTAGAGGCCAATTGCTCGGCTTATGGAAGGAAAATGTCGTTTGAATGCGTCATCACCACGCATCAATGGAAATTGCCGTAGGCTCTTTTTTTTTTTTTTTTGTGGAAAATGTAATTTGAAAAATATTTTTCTAAAAGTAATTGTTTAAAATAATTAGTCAATGAAATTTTCGTAGTCAATAACAATTTTTTTTCTTCCATTCATTCACTTCCGTAAAAGATAGAAACCATTATTTTAAAAAAATATTTTCAAATTATTTATTTTTTGCAAAATATAAAGGACCTTAGTATAAAATGTGCAGTGAATTTTTCTCTGTAATGTGTTTGACCGAGGCTAGGGGATCAGGATTATGGTGGATGGCCTGATCAAACTGATACAGAGCTCACGTGTTATGTTCATTGGAGGCAAGCTAAGACACTGTGTACTGGGTTCCACATCCAAAAAGGCTCTGTCAAGTGGGGGATTTGGTGAACCATCGTGAGCAACTGTAGCATCTTTTACGGTGTTTGTCCATCATATTACTATCGTTAGCTCGTCCGAGAGCTGGAAAAGAGCTGATCGATTCGATTCTCGTTCCCGGGACAAAGAGAACTGACTCATAGAGTTGGTCTGCAGTTGTCATCTGCGATTACTGGGTACTTTAATCGGAGTCGAGGAGAAAAAAAAGGGTGAAATGTCATCGTGTTATGCACCGAGACGGGGAATTAGAAGCTCTTTATTGCTCTTAAGTGGCCTGCTAATTACGGAAATTGGGTTTGGTGAAGCATCATGCAGAATCCTAGTACCTGCAGAAGGGCAAATGCGTTGATTTTTCTTTGAGGTACTTCCAACTGCTCGGAAACTTAAAACCGGACATTCTTGTTTGGGCATGCGTTGTAGGTTGGCCATGACCCACGACGACATTGCAAGCAACTTCAACTGCAGAGTTCTAGCCATCAGGCAACCACCTTCTTCCCCGTTCAGCAGCACCAAGACTCATGTGATTACGACGGACGCTTCGTCGATCAACTTGGACTTTTCCCAGGTCGATATGACCCCGTTGGAGTAAGATTTCGTCCCTTAAAGTTGTTGAACATATCGAACACTTCCATGATATTAATACAATGAGAAGAAAAAGAATCCTGCACTTTAGACTTTTTCTCAGATGAGGTTCTAAACAGTGCATTTGCTTGAATGGACATGTTGCAGCCTACCTGATATTCATCCACCTAAAGTCCCTTACCGGTTATGCCCAGATCCCTCGGCCATCATCTGGAGATCGAGGAAACCGAGGAGAAGACGAGGCGGTTCTTCAAGATGACCCTATCAAAGCTGGTCGAACCCATTTACACTCAGTTCTCTCTCTCTCTCTCTCTCTCTCTCTCTCTCTTTCTCTTTTTCTTCCCCCTTACTCATTGGAGAGTTGTGGATGGACTGGGATTTAGTTCTGGCCCATGGCATGATCCTTCTCTCATCAGCTCACTCTCACAGATGATACAACACCCTCAGATTACAGAAGACTGAAAATAGATGAAGATTGACAACACACCCTTACTGTTTTGATTGATTAGCTCATCTCACTTTCCTACTCTTCTCTACATAGCCATTTAGACTCTTCTAATCTTTCACATAGTTCATCTCCATAGTTCATAACTCGAGGTCTGTACTTTGACATTGCTAAGGAACTGACCTCTCTGTTCCGGGACTGACTCCTTAAAGCGCACACCAGTAAGATGGTAATCACACCGCAAGGTTTGAACGCTTACATTAACCTGCATGCGCATGTGTTGGGAATATGCCGAACGATGAGTATCAGTCGGTGAAAGCGTTGCTGTTCAACGATGCTCTGAAGAAAATCGAGTGTTGTTAGATTTTGCTATCGAAGGCAAGAATAACAGGAAGGATATCATGACCAAATGAGTCTTCTTGGCTCTTGGCCAAGAAAGGAGGACAAATCCTCTGAACTCTTGCCTGAGTTCACGGATTTAAGTAAAATGCAGTTCCTTGTAGAATCGAGTAGTAATAACGCCGCAAGAACTTGAATTTTCGTTTCTTATACAATTGAGCATTTAAGATTTTGGTTTGTTCAATCAAGTTACTTAACTTTTTAAATTTGGGTCAAAATGAGACCTTCCTTAAAATCGCAAATGGAAAATGTTGATGTGGACAATAATGCCGTTAAAAAGTCATTGACCATCCACATTGGCATTTAGTATAACCTCTTGAAATGATGTGACGTCAGCAAGACATATTGGATGGCTAAAATCATGTAAGCCTACACTTTCTCCCTCACCTAATTACCCAAAACCTCCACAAAAATGGCTGTTAGGTAAGAGATCGACATCATTAATTATGCGCAAATTTCGCTGGGTAAGCCAGCCAGGTCAGCAAAATCAAATTACATTGAAATTTTTCTGAATAAATGCATCTCATCGAGCTAATTTGAAAACTTGAGGTACTTTTATTAAATAAGATAAAAATTTAGATACTCGATTATAAGACAAATAAAAGTTCACATACTTACGCTTACGCTATTGCTACCCTAAATTGGTGCATCGCAACATTTTCTTACTACATAAATGTCATGCAAGATGAACAATGCACAAGTCTTACGACAAAAAATAAAATAAAATTGCCTTTGTAAGAAACAACGATGAAATAAACAATTGAATTGATGAAATGATTCGACAGCATTCTTCTTTTGGTAATTCATGCAAAAAAAATACTTCGTAAGACTCTCGATAAATTTCATACATTTAGCGATAATAATCCTATATCTCCAACCTCTTAAATTAGAGAGAAAAAAAAAGTGCGAAGATACAAATGACAACATGATTTTTCTAGAGAAAAAACAAAGGAAAAAAACAAAAAATCTAAAAAATTAGATACTTGATTATAAGAGAGATAAAAGTTCGTATACCTACGCTATTGTTGCCCTAAATTGAAGCATCACAATAAATGTCATGAAAGATGGATAATACACAAGTCTTACGAAAAAGTAAACAATTGAATCGATGGCATATTCCGGTAGCGTTTTTCGCTTGGTAATACATGCAAAAATATACTACGTAAGACTCTTGACAAATTTCATACATCTAGTAATCAGAATCCCGTATCTCCAACCTCTTAAATTAAAGAAACACAAAACAATTCGGGAAATACAAAAATACCAAAATGATTTTTCTAGAGAAAACAACAAAAGAAAAAAACAAAAACAAAAATTAGATACTCGACTATATGACAAATAAAAGTTTGTATACTGATGCTATCATTGCCCTAAATTGATGCATCATAACTTTTTAAAACTACATAAATGTCATGAAAGACGGACGATACACAAGTGTTACTACGAAACAAGTAGTTTTTTTTTTTTTTTTTTGTCGAAAGATGCATTTTATTTATCTCATAGGTGCTGAAACACGAAAGCCCACTACTGGGGCATCAGTACATAGCAGAGCCCAAAGGCCTGAAGGAGGAGAGGCCCGCCAATTCGGAGGGATGGTCTTCGTTCGTTGATGTCGTGCGGCCCAATCCGCCACTGCATTAGCTGAACGTGGGCAGTACACCAGGCCCACTCGTGGCAATTGCTTCAAAAGATAAAGACATTCGAGCAGCACCCCACGTGCTTGCCAGTCCATCTGCTGTTCATGCTTCAAGTAGTTGACCAAGACTTCGTTGTCAGATTCGACAACTGCTTCTCCGATTGCTTTTTCTTTCAGGAACTTTAGGGCTTACGAAACAAGTAGTTCAATCGATAACATGTTTCGGTACCTTTTTTGCTTGGTAATTCATGCAAAAAGATACTTTATAAGACTCTTGACAAATTTTATACATCTAGCAATCGGAATCTGGTATCTCCAACTCCAACCTCTTAAATTAGAGAAACAGAAAAAAAAAAAATCGCGAAATATAAAATATGTCAAAAATGATTTTTCTAGAGAAAAAAGCAAAGGGAAAAGAAAAAAAAAATAGATACTCAATTATAAGACATATAAAAGTTTGTGTACTTACGTTATCGTTGCCCTAAATTGTTACATCACAAGATTTTATTATTATATAAATGTCGGGAAAGACATAAAATACACAAATCTTACAACGAAATAAGCAATTGAATCGATGACATGTTTCGATAGTGTTTTTCACTTGGTAATTTGTACAAAAAGATATTTTGTAAGACTCTGGACAAATTTTATTACATCTAGCGATTGGAATCTAGTATCTCCAACCTCTTAAATTAAAGAAACAGAAAAAAAATTAAGGAAATAAAAAAATGCCAAAAATGATTTCTTTTAGAAAGAAAAATAAAGGAAAGGAACCAAAAAATTTGGATAATCGATTATAAAACTGATAAAAGTTCGTAAAAATTACGTTGCTCTAAATCGATGCATCACAACATTTTATTACCACATAAATGTTATGAAAGACGGACAATACACAAGTCTTACGATGAAATAAGTAATTGAATCGATGACATATTTTGCTAGCATTTTTCGCTTAGTAATTCGTGCAAAAAAATAATAATTCAGATGACTCTCGACAAATTTCATACATATAGCAATCGGAATCTGGTATCTCCAACTTCTTAAATTAATAAAACAAAAAAAAAATGTGAAATACAAAAATGCCAAAATAATTTTTCTAGAGAAGAAAAAAGGACAAAAAATCAACAAAAAAATTATATACTCAATTATAAGACAGGCAAAAGTTCATATACCTACGCTAAATCATTGCCCTAGATTAATGCATCACAATATTTTATTACTACATCAATGTCATGAAAGACGGACAATATATAAGTCTTATGACGAAATAAGCAATTGAATTGATGACATATTTCGATAGCATTTTTCACTTGGTAATTTGTGCAAAAAGATACTTCCTAAGACTCTCGACAAATTTCATATATCCAGCAATCAAAATCCTATATCTCCAACCTCTTAAATTAAATAAACAGAAAAAAAAGGAAATACAAAAATGGCAAAATGATTTTTATAGAGAAAAAAACAAAGTAAAAAACCAAAAAAATGTGGATACGCTACTATAAGACAGATAAAAATTCGCATACTTATTGCTATCGTTGCCCTAAATTGACGCATCACAGCATTTTATTACTACACAAATCTAATGAAAAACAGATAATAAACAGGTCTTACAACTAAATAAGCAATTGAATTGATAACATCTTTCAGTAGCATTTTTCGCTTGTTTAATTCGTGCAAAAAAGATACTTCATAGGACTTTTGACAAATTTCATACATCTAGTGATCAAAATCCGGTATCTTCAACCTCTTAAATTAAAGAGACAGAAAAAAAAATTGCAAAGATACAAACATGCCAAAATGATTTTTCTCAAAAAATAAAAAAGGAAAGAAACCAAAAAAATTTAGATACTTGGTTATAAGATAAATAAAAGTTCGTATACTTACGCTATCGTTGCCCTAAATTGATGCATTGCAATATTTTATTACTGCATATATGTCATGAAAAACAGAGACGATACACATGTCTTACGACAAATACACTAACAAAAAAATTGTCGTCATTAGAAACAAATATATGATATAAATAATTAATACCAATGAAAAGAGAATTGAATTCTTAATATGTTTCGACAATGTTGTTTACTTGTGCCAAAAATAAGTTGTAAAAAAACTCGATAAATTTTTTATATTCTAAAATTTAAACCCAAGATTCTACAGATCTTAAATTGAAGAAATTGAAAAAAAGGAAAAGAAAGGCGCAAAGAGACAAATTGAACAAAATGATTTTCCTAACAAAGCAATAACAAAAGGAGAAAAAAGGAAAAAAAAAAAAAAAACAAAGATTGGCTCGACCGTTTAATTTGAATTGTTAAAAACGGAGTCAAAAAACGAGCGAGTTGAAGCTGAAGCTCAGAGCCAAGCGTGGTAGCAAGCTGGGCCTGGGGCTCAGCAAACAGACCGAGCAAAGCTGAATCCGAAAAAGGCTGAGCTGACTCGTTTCGACTCGACTCGACTCGACTCGAGCCAGTCCAAACCCATCCCCTTTAGCCGCTGAGTCAAATCCACCCCCCGCTCGAGTCAACCCAGCCGCCGCCGCCGCTCAATTATTGCTTTCCTCCTCGCCGCTCCATCGTCCCCTCGCTCCCCTTCCCAGTTCGCGGCTTCACTCGGAGTCGAATCGCAACTCAACTCAACTCAACTCGCCGAAGCCGTCGACGACGCCGCCGCCGCCGCATCGCCGCCGAGGATCGCCCCCCAGATCCCGCGGCTCCCTCGAGCTGATCTCTTTCTTCTCTCTCTCTCTCTCTCTCTCTCTCTATCTTCTCGGCTTCGATTCGGCTCGGTCGTTTTCGGTTTTCGGTTTTTTCTCGGCTCCAGTCTCCCTCCCTCCTTTCTCCTTCGTTTTCCCTCTCTTTCTTTTTCTCTCCTCCCTGCAAATTTTCCCGGAAAACGGAAGTCCCGACGATCCCTCGAATCTCTCCCTCTTCCTGAGCTCCGGCCGATCGGCGGCGCACTTGCCCGTGAGCATCGTTCGGCTCCTGGAGTGAGAGTGAGAGAGAGAGAGGGAGGGAGGGAGTCCATGGACGGAGAGCGCTCCCGCTTTGCGTCCGCCGGCGAGGTGAGCGCCGCGCTCCGGCGAGATCGCGAATCGAAGCCCTAGTTTTTTTGCTTTCGATCATGTCGATTGCTTCTTTGGACTTATCGTCGCTTGCCCTTTTGCAGTCGCTGCGTCAGACCGTGAGCTGCGCTGCCGCCGGCGCCGGCGCTCCGCCCCGCCAGTTCGATTTCGCGTGAGTTTCTCAGTGAGGGATCCGAAATCCTCGTCCTTTCGTCTGCGCGGTTCGAAATGTTCATGCTTTGAAGCTCGTTCGAGTAGTGATTTTGAGTGATTTTGAGGGAGATGCTGGTTCCAGAAGCGGGTTGCCATCGGCGGCTTCGGTTTTCGTTTCCTCGCTTCGCTTCCTTGTGAGGATAGATTTCTTGAATTGCCGCTGCGACTGGTCTACTAGACGGGAGCTCTTGGTGGGGAAGACGGGCGAATCAGATGGACTGGAATGTCAGTAGTGCGTACAAAACTTACAAAGGTAAAGATCTCTCCCATTTGTTCTGGCGGCAGTTGTTCTTTCGTAAGCTTATGGTAATCTGCAGATTGTGTCATATGGTTATCTAGTTCGACTTTAATGTGTTACTGTCTTCGACTGAATTCGTCGAAACCCCGATATTGAAATCTCAGGTGTTTCGTGATGGCGTGTGAAACCCGAGTGGCGGGGCAGACAATTGCATTTTGATCTTACACATTTTAAAGACTGCATTGCATGAGTGTGGATCAGTAGTTCCCCCGCACTTTTACTGGGAGCATTACTTCTGAGTTTAAGTTTTAGCAGGGCTCAGTGGTTCGCTGCAGTGTCCGCGTTGTGATGTTCATTTAAATTCGTATGGAAATTTCACCACTTTTGTCCCCAAAGACTGAACGGTGGACTTGTTAACCGCGTTCTAAGTCATGGCAATGGACTGGAATTTTGCTTGCATTGTGAGGGACCGGGTAAGGGTGTTTTGGCTCAATGACATGTCCATGGTGGCACGTCAAAATTTCTGCAAAAGCTCTTTGTCTGTCACTTTATGCAGTTCATGGCACTTCTGCATCAAAGATCCATCTTCTTTACCTAAATCCCTTTCCATCCTTCTCATTTTGCTAAATCGATTTAAATCATTTCAGTCCTATCATCCCAAATGTGATTCTTTGATCTCAAATACTTTAGGACATTGAATTTCTCTGTTCCAGAAGGGCATCACTTTTGTTTCTGACTAGGTTTGTGATTCTCTTAATCTTGTTTCCTGGAATAGATATGGAGCCGAAATCCGTGATGGACATACCACTACCGACAATTGATTCAATAGATAGTGGGCTGGGTTCTTCAGAAAAGGGAAATGCTGTTCCTTCATCCAAACCGAGAAAGAAGACAATGACGTCGGTTTATCTCAAGTACTTTGAGACTGCTACTGATGGGAAAAGTAGAAGTTGCAAATTCTGCGGGCAGAACTACTCCATTGCCACAGCCACTGGTATAATTTCCGTATTTCTTTTTCAATTTCTTCTCTATGATGCAAAATCACATAGTTCAGGGCTCTAAAGTGTGATGTTCAAAACCATAATTTCCTTATTCCTTTTTAGCATCATCAGGACAGTCTCTTGCTAACTTGTGGTCCATTTTATTGAAGCAACAAGATCAAGCTTTTCTCCAATTATCCGTGTGGTGTAGACAATCGTTTTAAGTCACTTCGTTTTTTATAACAAGCATATAGCAATAGTAGAGCCCATGATATAGTGGCACATTAGTCAAACTATCTCAACCATCTATCCTTTCGTTGGTGAAGGAAATTTGGGGAGGCACCTTAGCAATCGCCATCCGGGATATGACAAGGCAGGGGATGGTCTCGTCAATTCAACCCCTCAGCCAGTTGTCACCATTGCTAAAAAACCTCTGCCCCAGGGGAAACCAACCATTCAGGTGGATTATGATCACTTAAACTGGTTGATCATCAAGTGGCTCATTCTAACTTCTCTACCTCCCTCGACCTTGGAAGAGAAGTGGCTTGTGAATTCCTACAAATTTTTAAACCCCTCCATACATCTCTGGCCTGGAGACAAGTACAAAATTGTACTTCGCGAAGTTTTTAGGAGCATGCAGGAAGATGTTAAGGGGGCTTTAGAGCAGGTTTCTTCTAAGATTTCAATCACCCTTGACTTCTGGACTTCTTATCAAAAAATCCTCTATATGAGTGTCACTAGCCAGTGGATTGATGAGACTTGGTCCTTCCAGAGGATGCTTCTTGATATCTGTCATGTACCTCATCCTTGTGGGAGCACTGAAATCTACCACTCTCTGGTGAAGGTTCTCAAAACATATGAGATCGAAGGAAGAGCCCTCTCCTGCACCCACGATAACAGTACAAATGCCTTGCATGCTTGTCATACACTGAAAGAAGATTTAGATGGTAGGAAAATGGGGCCCTTCTGTTATATTCCCTGTGCTGCTCGTACTTTGAACTCGATCATTGATGATGGATTGAAAACAACCAAGCCAATATTATTCAAGGTCCGGGAATTTGTTCTCGAGCTGAATGCTTCTCCAGAGATCTCAGACGATTTCATTCAACTGACAACTGCTTATCAAGAAGGAAGTTGGAAATTGCCCCTCGATGCATCACCACGGTGGAGTGGCAGTTACCAGATGCTTGATATGGTCCGCAAGGTACTATTCTGAGATTTCCTGTGCAGTATGAAAAAAGGGTGAAAGGGGCTGTTAACGTATAATCCAATGAGTACGGATTCCAACAATATTAAGCCTCGGTCTCGCCTATGATTGCTTTTAGGCATATGGCATTGTCTATCCTTGTCTGTCTAGGCATCTAAACACTATCCATATTTGAAAATGGAAGCATTAGGTAGAATTGCAGCCAAAAAAACTAATTTTTTAACATGAGATAGAGTGAAAATCACATTTTCTTTTTATCTTTCTTGACAATTACCATCACTTAGCATCATCAGAGAAGGTATATTTCTCTCTGATTAACGAAATGGAACAATCAGATAGAGCTCATCACATTTCTCTTTGGCTTATGTTAGTTTAGGAATTCGGCAAAATTGTGCAGTGAGGTTGCATTATGGTCCCAATTTCTTTTCATCCTATTGTTCCTCCAGCAGAAGTCCTGTATTCACATTGTGTTCTTTTTGGTGGTGCTTACAAAACACAGGCTAGTAAGGCTATGGATGCTATAATCAGAAAGCACGATGAAACTCTAGGCACTAAATTGCTGTTGAACTCTGCGGAGAAGAATGCTGTGAGCGTCGTCCATGCCTATCTCGAGCCTTTCTACAAGACCACAAACAACATATGCACGAACAAAGTCCCCACCATCGGGCTGGTTCTCTTCTTCATGGAGCACATATCTGAGATGATCGCTTCCTGCAGAGACTCGCGACACAACCCAGACTGGCTGAAGAGCGTGGCAGAGGATATGGTGAAGAAGTCGAGGAGTTACAGCAGCCAAGTCTGCAACATCTTCACTTACATGACGGCGATTCTGGATCCCCGAATCAAGAGCGAACTAATTCCTGAGAGTCTCAACTTGGAGAATTATCTAGAAGAAGCAAGAGCCTACTTCATGAGAAATTACTCAACTAGCCATTTCGCGACTCTGGCTAGCGCATACGGTCCTCATGAAGTTGAAGACGGAGGAAGCGTTTCTTTTGCAGAGGAAATCGCTCGAAAGAAACGGAGGGCGAGCATGAATGCCACAACTGATGAGCTCACCCAGTATCTGTCGGAACCTCCCGCTCCATTATCAACCGACGTTTTGGAATGGTGGAAGGTCAATAGTACACGGTATCCCCGTCTCTGTCTCATGGCGCGGGATTTCTTGGCCATCCAGGCGACCTCAGTTTCTGCTGAAGATATATTCTGCGGTAAGGGTGACGAGATAGATAGACAGAGGTATACAATGCCGCATGATAGCACCCAGGCTCTACTGTGTATAAGGTCTTGGTCTCAGGGTGGGATCAAGTTGAAGTACAAGTCGGCCGAAATAGATTATGAGAGGTTGATGGAGATGGCAGCTGCCGCCGCCGCAGAAAGCAGCACCTGTATTGACAAGAAATCCAAATGATGACGAGATACGCAACGGTGTAGGAGAAAGAATAATTAAGATAATGCCCGAAACGCGTTCCTGACATGATACTTTCACATCATCAAGCAGGAAAACCCCAAGAGCTAACCTTTTTTTCCACCCTTAGGTCTCTGTTGTATGCAAGAAGAGAATGGTGTACTCATACTGAGGAAAACTACTGATTGATGTACAGTGTTAATGTTATACGAATGCTAGACCCCACAAGGAATACTGAAGATTTCTCATGCTCCTGATGGTACATATTCTGCTCTTACAATAAGCGCTTATTAGTCAAAGCGCGCATCCTGTGAAACCCCCGTCACAGAGTCTCCAGTGCATTCGCCGAATGGAAGAGACAAGGAGTAGAAGAAACCCTCTCTTGACAACCACACCGAGATTTACTTATTGAGTTCATAACACAAGTTCTTTGAAACAGAATTCTACATCGTATTCCCTGGAAGTTTTATTCACCTTACCATACACACAGAGATCGAAAATCGACCAACCAAAGGATCTTTGACAAGCCTAACAAAATCATCAGTATATACAAAGAATGGACTATTCAATTACAAGACCTTAACTTTACTTCCAATATAACCACAAGTAAAACATGGGCGGCTCAGCTTTTGCCAAACAAAGAAAAGATGACTTAGGAAACGTCATTTAGAAACTAAAAGCCACAACGTAAACCTAGAGTTAGCAAATCCCGCCATGCCTATTTACGCTTATTTCTGTTGGTGCACATCTTGAGAGTCCAAATGAAAGCAAGAGATCTCCCCATTATCCAGCCTATCGAGCTCCAAAATTGTGGAATTACTGCTCCAATGAGTCTATATTAATAACAGCTCCCTCCGATATTCTCGGACAATCACAGGCACACTTGTTGGAGGAATCTGCGACCATAAAAATAAGGTGAATGGCAAAACTTTCCATAGCACCGTAACTACGAGTTGGGGATCATGATTTGGACAAAATCCTTGAAAGGTTCTCTATTACAATTCGAATTTCAACAATTCAAGGAGTACATAGAACTTACCATGCCATAGTCTGTGACAATCATGGACACATATTCTGAAGGAGTAGCATCATACCTATTTGAGCATCACATCAAAAAGCCAAGAATCAAATCAACCTATGACGAATGATGTCCTCACTCCAAAAACACCGAAAGCTTACATGAGATTCAGCAATTGAAGATTTTCCTTATTCTGCAAGTTACTCAAATAATTCACATCCATTCTTCCAGGAACCTTTAAAATGGCATCTGGGTCACCTGCAAGCAACTTAAGAGTTTCACTAGATGACTTTATGAGGAAATATTAGGAGTGTAAAAGAATCATAAAAGAGGCCAAAACGTACCCAATTCATTGAAGCAAATTGAATCCAGCTGCACTCTTTCGTGAAATTTATATGCTTCACAGCATATTATAACAGGAACACGGAAAGCATTAGCAACCATTGCCACACTTGCAGTTCCAACCCTTGAATATACAGTACCATTAGACAATACAGACGAAGCCCCCAAGAAAACTCCTGTCACTTCATGCATTATATAAGAAACTGCATTTATATGTGTATATGTACAACTCAGCCCTTTAGCTATCAGCCTATGTAGTAATGATTGGCCTTCAAGTTTGGGGCGCGAATCAATTACCACTACACGGAATTGTTTCCCAATTTCATGGGCGTACAGCAAAATCATCTCAACGATACATGATGCACCGTATGTAAGAAGAACATCCCCATCTCTGATCTTAGTTGTCGCATGTCTGACTATTACCTGGTCAGCCACTATAATCTTCTCATTTATAAAGCGATCTATATCAGAGCAAAGCAAAGTCTTTGCTTCTGATTCAGAAAAAGACAATGGTAACTTGGCAATTCGATTCTTTATAAATCTAATTGCATTTCCCATGCTGATTGAAAGTGGTCTGCACTCAGTAAAAAACGAAACATAACTGCTAATTTTTGCTGTCAAATCTCTGTTGAGATTTTTCTTGGGTGGCGTTACATAGTCTTTGATGGCCTCTTGAAAGGCTTGCAGCATTGCAATACAACGAGCATTACCGCCTGAAATATCTCCTGCTAAATACTGTAACCCGACCTGTAAATTACATGAACGAGCTTAGCAGGACATTGAGCATATACCTATTTCTGTAGATAACCACTCAGTACACTTTGTTTCATAGAGTTCATATCAAAAAATAGAACCAAGCAGTGACGTCCAATTTAAACAAGAGGACATAATCACATCTCTTAAGACACATAGGTCCCTAATAGTGGTGCTCTGGAGTTGCATAGCAAAACTGATTTTTATTACATGCTGCACATCTTGTCTAACTATATTAAGGGTTTTGCTGAGATCTCAACAATATTCCAAGATCCACCTCCAAGAAGTTCAGGAAATACAACAAGCACTGTGTTCTTAGAAGTACCTTGTAAATAGCAGGATGCATAGGCTCGTGCAGAAAAAACTTTGACTCAAGATCAGGAAGTTGTGTTCCCTGTTCATATTGAGGCAAATGTCTAAACAACTCAACTCTATTTCTAGCTTCAGTTTGATTGACAACAGCTCTCCTTTTAGCCTTTTCCACCCGACTCTTGTCATCAAATTGCATGCGTGGAGCAGGGGGATCTTTCTTCCTGTCCTTCTCCGGTGCACGGTCACTTCCTTTCTTCTCGGAAGCTGCCACAGAGGGTGCAGCTGAAGCAACATCTTTCTTTTGTGTGGGTTGCTTTGCTGCTTTAGCAGAAGTGACTCTGCCAGATGCAGCGGCAGTAGACTTATTTCCCTCCACTGCAACAAAGAATTTCTTTTGAAATGAATTGGCTGCTCTATAAGTAATCACCAACAATAAATTGTAGCCAGAGAGCAAGACTGACGCTTGGAGCTTAGATTTAAGCAGTATTTCCATACATCATGTCATGGGTGCATTATGCATTATTCATGCAAAGCCAACCAATGTCAAAACTTGATTCCAAGTGGCCCAAAATAAGGAGGAGTTTGGCCTCTGGAATTCTAATGGTCCACAAATTAAAGGTCATAGAAATAACCTCTTGCAGCAACTTTTGCAGCTCGCTGAGACTCCTGCAAGGCCCGCCTTTCAGATTTTGTAGTTTTCGCCTTCAGCGACTTTGAACTAGGTATTGCTTCATTTTTCACTTCCGGCGCACTCCCCTCACTCTTCTCTGCAAAAAGCCATGAATAAACAAAGGCGTATCAGAGGTGAAGATTCACGATACATACATACATACATACATACATACATAAATATATATATAGCCGAGACACCATGGAAGGTCTTTTTACATCACGAGAAGTCTATATTATATATCAAATCCCTTTCCCAATGCCCCCAGCCTACTGCATAGTTCTGAAACATAACCTCCAGAGCAACCTGCCTCCCACATCACTTCCCATGACACCATACTAACTCCGCACCAACAGATCAAATGGAATTGGAATCTGCAGAAACTAGCATACGCTATAGCATCATGCTGCCGTAACACCTATGACCCATTAAGGACCAGGGAATTCCTAAATGAGCCAAAGACAAAAGCACGTGACAAACAAACTGGACTCGTCCATACTGCCTATGATGCTCAATTCAAACGCCGACATGCACGAATTGCAAATGCTGTCAGCCAAAAAGCAATCTTCTCGGTACAAAACCATCCTTGACAAGCTACTGATTATAGGACACAAAGATTAAAAAAAACAACGCATCAACTGAAAGACAGTAGTCAAAACTCACCGGTCGTCTTCTTCACATTCGCATCGGACGCGAGGTCAGCCGCGGAGACTGCCTTCACGGCGGTCAAATCGAACCCCCCGCCCGGGAAGCTCGACGCGAACTTCGCCGAGTTGCTCCGCCGCAGCAGCCACGACTCCTCCGAGAACTCCCCGTCGCCGATCAGCCTGCCGCTCGACGGCGGCGACGGGGCCGGCGACGACGTCCCGAGGAGCGACTCCGCCGGGTCGTAGCTCCCGACGACCGGCGAGTGGCCCGCCCGCCGGCGCGCCGTCTCGGGCACGGGCACGGCGGGCGTGCGGTAGGCGGCGAGGTTGTCGGAGAGGTGCCGCGGCGGCGGGATCATGACCGGGGAGAGGGAATTGCCGGCGGGGGAGTCGGAGAGCGGGGGCGAGCTGGCCTCCGCCGGGTAGGACTGGGACCGGGCCGGCGGCTCCGGCGGGGCGTTGCGGGGCACGAAGCCGACCTGCCGGACCTTCGGCTTGATGGCGGCGTGGGGGATCCGCCGCGGATCCATCGTCGGAATCTGCTCCTCCGTCCGGCGACGCCCGATCGGTGCGCGAGCGAGAGAGAATTGGGATTTTTAGGAGGGAGATTGCTAGGGTTTTGAAGAGTTCAGGAATTGAAATCGATTTTTGATCTTTACGCTAGCATAATCGTATTGCCGTGTAAGATTATTCGATTTAGGAATATTATTTATTTATTATAAGTAAAGAACCTTTTCCGCGCATAAAAGCGATATTCCGAGATTAAAAGTTTTATGTTTGGAAAAAAAAAAGATTAAAAATTTATCGAATTACTTTATAAATTGAGAGTGTTCACAGATCTTACACCAAATCCAGACTGACAACCCTTTTTAACTTTCGGGAAAATGACGCACATAGTTTCACTATGCAATCTTTAATTTTTAATTTGTTTGATGTAATTTATGAACTTTAATCAAATATACCTGAAATTTTAATTTGTCCAATGTGATCAGTAAATTTTTAGTAACTTATATGTTTAATATTGTTCATAAAATTTTTTTATCGATGTACTTGAACTTGAATTAACGAAATATTAACATTGGACATTTTCATATAGTTTTGGGATTACATTAAATATTTACCAAAAATTCATGGATTATAATGCATAATGCATAAATTAAAAATTTAATGACGATATTGCATATTAATTCAAAGTTCAATAACTATTTATATAAGTATCCCTTCAACTTATATTTCGGCACGGGAAGCACAACATCGGAACCTATGTCCTAACTCAAACCTGCTCCGGCCATAGACAAGTTCACGACTCGAGGAGCAAGCTTTAGCAGCCACCCACCATGGCGAACCCCGATTCGCGGCGCAAGACTTGTAACTACCATTCTTGACAGTTGATTGCCTCCGTCATCTGCACAAAAATCTCATGGCTTGGCGGCAAAAAGATCTTCAAGGACTGAAGAAAGGATGGACGAGACGGACACAATATCTAGAGCTTTTGTGTGGACGTCATGTGCTCCTTTTGCACGCCCTTCTTCTTCAAACGGAGTTCGTCCGAAAGAGCATTTAATGTTCGTGGTCCGCAGCAAAAACCGACCGCCGATTGGCGATGAGATTCGTCCGCATCAGCTGCACAGCAGATCGAAAGAACGAATGGCAGTGTCATTTTCACGGCGAAACGCTGCAGATTGGAGCTGAATTCACGAGCTTTCCGAGGCCCTGTCGGAGGCGAAAAGCTGCCGGGGTTGTATTACATGATTCTCAGAGCGAGCTTGCTGATTCTCGCCACCGTCGCAGCTCTTGCGGTCTCTGGTAATGGCGTCGTCAAGACTTCGAGGAAGCGGAAACCGCATCTTGAATCATCAGGTCATTCCCTCTTTCTTTTCGAAGATTTCTATGCTTTCTTTTCGGGAAATGATGGTGTTTGCATGGTTTCAGACGACGAAGATGCGAACCGGGGAAGTCACCATGCTGAGGAAAAGGCGGAAGCCGAGGCTGCAGATGCAAACCGGCAACGGGTGATTGCCCGGGGAGATGAGAATCCAGATGCCGTCGACGAAGCGGAAGAGACGAAGCGTCTGCTTGACAAGCTGAGGAGAAGAGAGATAGCAGTTGAGCATAAGCTGCTGGAGCTGTACGGGCTGAGAGAGCAGCATTCCTTCATCACCCGTTTGAAGAGGCAATTGAGGGTCAGTTCATCCGAGGCCGAGGTGCTGAAGGCCGCCGTCGGCTCGCTCGAGGCCGAGAAAAGACATCTCAAGAAGGAAATAAGAGAGAGTTTTGCGGCGGAGAAGCAGCTAGCAGCGGCGGAGGAGATGATAAAGCAGTGTCTGGAAAAGATGAAGGCCGGGGAGATCCAAATGAAGGCGCGACTCGAGACGATCGAAGAGCGAGTCCACGGCTATCACAGTAGAGGAAAGCCATCTAGAGAACCTGCGTTCGAGGGGAAGATGAAGACGACGGACGACGTGAAGTTGGAGGTCATGGCGATGAATCGGCGGAACAAGGAACTCGAGCTCGAGAAGAGGGAGCTAGCGCTCAAGCTGAATTCTGCTCGAGCGAAAGCCGCTTCCCTTTCCGCCATGACAGAGGTATGGAGAGAACTCTATCATTTCCACGCGCCTCCGGACCGACTGCTTCTGCCGGAAAGACACGAAACATGCGTGTACTTTCTAGGATCTGTCAGTTTTAAGGAAGCATTCAAGCATGATGTTTCTGCATTAGATGTTATTCGCAGCGTAAATTTCGGGTTTCTGCTCTATCGTCTCACAGGGTGAAGCAATCGCCAGGGCCGGAGAAGAGGCGAGCGTGCTGAAACGTCGGAACGAAGATCTCCTGAAGCAGATAGAGACGCTGCAGAAGCAGAGATTCGGCATGGTAGAAGAGCTGGTGTACCAGAAGTGGCTCAACAGCTGCTTGAGATTCGAAATCCGAGATTACCGAACCCCGCTGCCGCGCACTCCCAAACACGATCCTAGCAAGGATTGGAGTCTAGGGTCGCAGCAGGAAGCGAAATCCACAGGCCATGCCGCATCAGACAGCAGTGGTTCGTCCCAGACCTCCTTGGAGAGCCACGAGATCGACGACACGAGCTCGACCCCTGGAAGCACCTCAGGTAGCCAGAGCAGCATGAGCAAGAGGTCTAGCCTGATCACTAAGATAAAGAGGTGGAGGAACAAGAGCAAGAGGGACATTATGGTGGATCCATCACCGGAGAGGTCTCCTGGCAAAAGATTTCCAGCGAGGCCGGGATTAATCCGGAGATTTTCGACGTCGGTGGTCCCTGAAGGACTTTTGAAAGCGAGGTGCAATTTCGGCATCGATGCATCCAGGGAGACGAGCAAGAAGGACCTTTTAGAGTCCCCGACCCCGGAGATTCCGTCCCGCCTGAGGAGAGTATCTTTCAACGATTGCATCGGCGTCAGGAATCTAGAACCGGCGTTTGAAGACACATTAACGCCGGCTGAACGGAACCCTTTAGCCACGGAAAATACGACAGGACCTCGAGTCAGATGCTCACTGCTACAGAGTCGAGGGACAATGCAGTGATGGTTACGGCGCAAGAAAAGGCGCAAAAGCATCGGGATGTAACCGCATCGGAGGCGACCAGTTCGAGTAAGCATCGGAGCGGGAATGAATCAGAACAAAAGGGGATGAGTGAAAGAGTGGCCGACAAGATCGGGCCGGCCCGATCGCCGGAGGCAGCACGTGGGCTGATGAACCGGATCGAAGGTCGCTTGCCGGGGCTTGTTTCCGCCTTCATCATCTTCATCTTCATGCTGCTGCTCGTACCGAGATTGTGCTCTTGGTTGTATTTCACGTTGATGGCGCATTGATCTTCTGATTATGACTGTAAATTCTAGCAACATCGCAGGCTGATGCTGACCAGGAAGTTCGTGGAGTCAGTTTTTGTTTCACTGGGCCGCTGGGAAGTAAAGCCATGGGCCCATGCGCTCTCTTATAATAGTCCAAACGTTCTCGCTCATGACAGTCGTTCC
Organism: Eucalyptus guilfoylei; assembly: GCA_016097605.1. Lineage (NCBI taxonomy): Eukaryota > Viridiplantae > Streptophyta > Magnoliopsida > Myrtales > Myrtaceae > Eucalyptus > Eucalyptus guilfoylei. Next base: position 5,482,066 of record CM027861.1, read on the forward strand.
ACGTGGCGCGAATATATCAAGATGCGAACTACGTAATTTCTCCAAACTTCTAAAACTTAAAGTTCTACCATATGGGTTCGTCTTAGTGGCCACCCTTTTCAACTTGGAAGGGAGAGATAGGGGGTTCAAATCCCCACATTCTAAAGAGGGATTAGGGTGGAGCCGATTTCATTTCAGAAGTGGATTTCGACTCCCACGACTTGCAAGAAGATAGGGCAAAAGTCTGAGAGTGAGTGTTAGAGTAGAATTAGCGTAGGATCAACCAAAAAAACAAAAAAACAAAAAAAGTTCTACCATATACCTGTCAAACGGTCGGATTGGATCCGGTTTGGGCCAAGTCGGAAACGGTCTAATCCAAATTGATTCAATTAACATGTTTTAACCAATTTTCATATAATATAAATCTAGTAACTCATACAAAATTCATACTCAATTGGACTCATGTTATTAAAACATTTCCATATTTAACTCAATTTAAGAAAAATCATATCCAAACTAAGAATGTAGTGCTGAGTGAGGGTGAAGAGAGGGCCATAAAAGTGAATTAAGTTTGATTAAGTTATAGATCCATTTAACAACCAAATTATTTTTAGGTTTTATCATTTTAAATCTATTTATAATCCATTTAGTGAATACAATTAACTCATATGATAAATCAACACATCAATTATGGGTTAAGGGATTATTATATAACCTATTTTGACATGTTTAGTTCCACATCGCATAATATAACAAGCTACACAAAATGATAAAATAACCTAATTATCCAACTATGAGAGGATTTCGAAGTCATCAAAATAAATTAATCTAAGATTAAGCAAGTACCTATCTTTCACATAAGATGATGCCATGCCAATGCCACACTTTTGTAAGATCGATCTCTCCAAATCTCCGCAAATTACCACTCACCCTCCACCTCGTGCCTTAGCAAAGGGAAAAAAAAAATTCAGATTAGTTTGGAAAATGGAAAGAATGTTTTTGGGCAATTCACATTGAAAATATCCCTAGTGATACAAAGACCAACTATCCAATAGCATGATCTAAATCGCCCAATACATCTGACGTCAAGCAGAAATCTTTCCCAGCAATGAACTATATTGATCAAAGCTATATCATTTGTTGTGTTTGGCGAAGTTGCAAGTTGCAAGCAACCAGATTTCTATGCAGCTAGTAGTATCAATAATTAATAGCTACATAACGTAGCCCAGTAGGATGGATCAAATAGCTAGTTCAGTGTTATCGCAGTAAAATAATTGAAAAAGAGACAGAGATGTAGTGAAACATTTGAAGTAAACTTTATTGGGCATTAGCTTTTTTCTCAAATACATTCAAAAGACGTAGAAGTGCAATCAAACATGATATGTAAGATTGACCGACAAAGTTCCCACCCTTAGGAGACCCTTATATGCATTAAGTTGCCGCAGAATTAAGAAACTTAGCCCTAACGAACTGAACAATGGCAACCATCTTCTCATGAGGAGGCGTTGCCTCTTTCACCAACGGCAACTCAGCTAGAGCTGTCACCCAGGAGGTCACCCTTGGATATTTCTCCGGGTCCAGAAATTTTACACCAAAGACTTCTTCCTGAACCTTTTGAGCACCCAATATTGAGTAGACAAAAATGTCTAGGAGTCCCACGCTGTCGCCGTTGACAAATAGGGATCCTTCAGGATAACTGCCCTTGATTCCCTCTTCCAACACCTTCAGTTTCTCGTGCACTTCCTTGACAGCTCTCTCTTGCGCTTCTCCATCAGTTTTGATCACAGAGAACATGGCCTCAAACAACTGCAGTTAACAACTTCCAAACTTAAATCTTACTTGAACTATGGTTTCATCTTACTTTTGTTTTATCGCTCGATTTTGTAAAGAGAAATTATTTTGTCTAATTTTGAAATATTTTCATGCTTCATGAATGACAATTAGGCAGCAGCCTACCTAGGTAATGGCAATTAAAGACAGTAGCATGTGGATACAACTATTGTATCGGCATCATCTTATGATCATAGTTACATAAAGCTCCCTCAGTCATGGCTAGATTTTACTGGGAAAAAAGAAAACTTTTCCTCAATTCCTACTCCATGTCATTTAATTGAGGGAGAATTACCAAAAAAAGTCCTAAACCTATTGCAATTGTACAAATTCAATCCTAATTTTTTTTTGGCCAATTTAATCCTAAACCTTTGGACACTGGCCATCCGCCTGGCGAAAGCTGAGATAGCAATTTTTTAATATATTTTTTTTTATTTTTTTCGAATTTTTAAATATTTTTTGAATTTTTGAATTTTTTTTTTCACCTTCTCCTTCCTCTGGCCAGCGAGGTCGGCCTCGCCGTCATTAAGCAAGGCCCCACCAGTTCTGGTGAGGCTTGGCCTCGCCCAGCCATTGCGAGAGCCGAGCTCACCGACACTAGCGAGGTCGAGCCTCGCCAGATCCAAGGTGAGGGTTGACCTCACCCAGGGACGGCAAGGGTCCTTGCCTAGGGACGGCGAGGCTCGATCTCACCATATCTGGCGACCGCAGCCTCGCCGTCGCTAGGCAAAGCTCGCCTTCGCTAGTGGCCAGCAGGGACGAGCCTCGTCACTAGCTGACGCCGGCCGGTCAGAGGAAGGAAAAGGTGGAAAAAAAAAGAATTCAAAAATTCAAAAAATATTTAAAAATTCGAAAAAGAATTAACCATGTCAGCTTTTGCCGGATGGCGGTGTCCACGTCAGCGCCGGCCAGCCAATTTTGGCTGGATGGACTAAATTGGCACAATTATAAAAGGTTTATGACTAAATTGGTCAAAAAAGAAAGTTTATGACTGAATTGGCACAATTACAATAGGTTTAGGATTTTTTTAGTAATTCTCCCTTTAATCAATTATCACTACGGACAAGTGCACAAACTGATTGATAAACAACATGGTAAATCATGTAGAGATGTGAACAAAAAGGCATAATCTGTTTATGCTGTGACGGTGGATTAATGCAAGAAATGATTATGTGCACGTTGAGGAACTTCCTCAAACATTTTTCTAAAAAATTTGCACTGACCTGCTGCTGGAAAAAGCCAACCCAGAAGCGAACTTTCGCTCTCTCGTAGGGATCTTGGGGCAAGAGGCGAGGACCATCCGTCCAAGTCTCATCGACGTACTCGATAATGACCAGTGACTCGGCGATGGGCTTGCCATTGTGAACAAGAACAGGGATTTTCTTGTGAACAGGATTGTACCTCAAAAGTGCTTCACTCTTGTTCGCCAAATCTTCTTTCACGAACTCATACTCGATCCCTTTCACTTTCAGAGCTAGCTCCACCCTCCTGCTGTATGGACTAGCACGATTTCCGTGAAGAATTACTTTGCCGGCCATCTCTCTCTCTCTCTCTCTAGGCGTCTCTCTCTAAATTTGAGATTGGATGTGGAGATCTCATGGGTTCAGTGCTTTAATATACATGGAGCCGGAGGCATCTCTGACTTGTTTTCCAAGAACTACCTCATTATTAAAGCTTTCTGACGATAGCAAGAGGCTTTCTCCACAATAAATGGAGAGAAAATATTGAACTGAGAGTTTCTTGGACAGTATACAACTGAGGGAAAATTATCTGCTGCGGAATCTTTCCACTAAAAGATGGAAAAGAAAAGGACAAAAAATGTTAGAAGATGAGATCCTTCTTCCTCCTCGTTGACCCAGATCGTTTCTTGAGCACCGCCAAACCTCCCGTCGAGTGTGATTTGAAAATGGAAGGGAGAATTGCACTTTGGTCCTCAAGTTAATCCTTTCAATTAAATCGTGGCCAAAAGGGAAAAATATTCCCCTCGTCGCAGGCGGGCCATCATTCCCATAGTGTGCTCCACAGTTCCCACACGTGTCGAATTGCATGCCTCCACCGGAGCGCCTCCTCCACACGTGTCCGGAAAAACCTCTTTCCGCCCCCTCGCCTCTTCCTCGTCCTACTCCGCTCCTCTCCTCTCCTCGAATCTGCTAAGCTCTCGATCCTCGACAATGGCCGACCTCCACGGACCTCCCCGCCCCGCCGCCGCCGCCGCCGCCGCTGCCCCCCACGGCGCCTCGATTTGTTGAACCTGCTCTAATGGCCCCATCGAGTCAACTCCAAAAAGTCGAAGTCAATCGACGAGCTGCGGCCGTGTAGGACCGAGGATAAACATTCACGAACAGGCCCTTTTTTTCTTGAACTTTGACTCGAATTCTGGGTTTGTTTGTGCGGTCAGAGTGTCGGTGAGTCCCCCCAAAGCCCTTGTAGTTTTGCTGCTCTAGAAGCTGAAAAAGCTGGTCGTCCCGTGAGGGTCGTGGAGGTGTTGAAGCGTATCGCAACCGCTGTTTACTTGCTGGTCGAGCTTGAACGAAAGGATTTTCCATGGCGATGACGTGAAACGCACTACGTGGCTCGACAAAAAGATTGCTGGAAAACGTTTCTTGGCCGTCCTCCTGGTTTTCCACTAGGCAAGGGTAGAAGAATGCGAAACCGGGTCTTTCTTGCTTAAGACCGCCACTTTTGCCAATCGAATGTAGAATCAGCAGCTATTGAATCACAGTGAAAGAGCTCTGTCTGAAGATTCACGGGCCTTCCCGTTGTTCTTCGGCCGGAATTGCCCACAGTACACGCTTCCGCCGTTGGATCACGGAAGGGAAGATGTGAGCCGTTGAAATTATGATAGACCGAAAACCACTCCGACCGTTCACACGAATCATCATCGTTGATCTTCTCTTAGTGCAATCTGAACCGTGTGTTCGTTAGGGACGGCGACATTACCAATTTTTTTTTCCAAATTATAATAATTTCAGATTAGTTTGGAAAATGGAAAGAATGTTTTTGGGCAATTCACATTCAAAATATCCCTAGTGATACAAAGATCAACTATCCAATAGCATGATCTAAATCGCCCAATTCATCTGACTTCAAGCAGAAATCTTTCCCAGCAATGAACTATATTGATCAAAGCTATATCATTTGTTGTGTTTGTTGAAGAGTCAAGTTGCAAGCAGCCAGATTTCTATGCAGCTAGTAGTATCAATAATTAATATCAAATAACTAGTTCAGTGTTATTGCAGTAAAATAATTGAAAAAGAGACAAAGATGTAATGAAACATTTGAAGTAAACTTTATTGGGCATTAGCATTAGCTTTTTTCTCAAATACATTCAGAAGACGTAGAAGTGCAATCAAACATGATATGTAAGATTGACTGACAAAGTTCCCACCCTTATTATCAAGGAGACCCTTATATGCATTAAGTTGCCGCAGATTTAAGAGACTTAGCCCTAACGAACTGAAGGAAGCCAACCATCTTCTTGTGAGGAGGCGTTGCCTCTTTCACCAACGGCAACTCAGTTAGAGCTATCACCCAGGAGGTCACCCTTGGATACTTCTCCGAGTCCAGAAATTTTACACCAAAGACTTCTTCCTGAACCTTTTGAGCACCCAATATTGAGCAGGCAAAAATGTCTAGGAGTCCCACGCTGTCGCCGTTGACAAATAGGGATCCTTCAGGATAACTACCCTTGATTCCCTCTTCCAACACCTTCAGTTTCTCATGCACTTCCTTGATAGCTCTCTCTTGTGCTTCTCCATCAGTTTTGATCACAGAGAACATGGCCTCAAACAACTGCAGTTAACAACTTCCAAACTTAAATCTTACTTGAACTATGGTTTCATCTTACTTTTGTTTTATCGCTCGATTTTGCAAAGAGAAATTATTTTGTCTAATTTTGAAATATTTTCATGCTTCATGAATGACAATTAGGCAGCAGCCTACCTAGGTAATGGCAAATAAAGACAGCAGCATGTGGATACAACTATTGTATCGGCATCATCTTATGATCATAGTTACAGAAAGCTCCCTCAGTCATGGCTAGATTTTACTGGGAAAAAAGAAAACTTGTCCTCAATTCCTACTCTATGTCATTTAATTGAGGGAGAATTACCAAAAAAGTTCTAAACCTATTGCAATTGTGTCACTTCAATCCTAATTTTTTTTTTTGCCAATTTAGTCCTAAACCTTTTACAATTGTGCCAATTTAGTCCATCCGACCAAAATTAGCCGGCCGGCAAAAACGACATAGCAATTTTTTAATATTTTTTTTAATTTTTTAATATTTTTTGAATTCTTGAATTTTTTTTTTTTTTTTTTTTTTCACATTCTCCTTCCTCTGGCTGGCAAGGTCGGCCTCGCCGTCACTAAACAAGGCCTCGCCTTGCCATTGCGAGAGCCGAGCTCGCCGACACTATTGAGGTCGAGCCTTGCCATGGCTGGGCGGGGTCGAACCTTGCCAGATCCAAGGCGAGGGTTGACCTTGCCGATGGTCGGTGAGGCTCCTCATCCAGGGACGGCGAGGCTCGACCTCGCCAGATCTGGCGACAGTGGCCTCGTTAGCCACCGGCGAGGTCAACCGTCGCCTTGGCTGGGCGAGGCCCCGCCAGACCTGGCGGGGCTCGACCTAGCCAAGCCAAGGTGACGGTTGACCTCGCCAGATCTAGCGACGGCAGCCTCGCCTTCGCCAGTGCCCAGCAAGGACGAGCCTCCCCACTGGCTGATGTCAGCCGGCTAGTGGAAGGAGAAGGTGGAAAAAAAAACGAAAAAATTATTTAAAAATTCAAAAAATATTTAAAAATTCGAAAAAAATTAAAAAGAATTAACCATGTTAGCTTTCGCTAGACGGCGGCGTCCACGTCAGCGCCGGTCGGCCAATTTTGGCTGGATGGACTAAATTGGCACAATTGTAAAATGTTTATAACTAAATTGGCCAAAAAACAAAGTTTAAGACTGAATTAGCACAATTGCAATAGGTTTAGGACTTTTTTGGTAATTCTCCCTTTAATCAATTATCACTACAGACAAGTGCACAAACTGATTGATAAACAACATGGTAAATCATGTAGAGATGCGAACAAAAAGGCATAATTTGTTTATGCTGTGACGGTGGATTAATGCAAGAAATGATTATGTGCACGTTGAGGAACTTCCTCAAACATTTTTCTAAAAAATTTGCACTGACCTGCTGCTGGAAAAAGCCAACCCAGAAGCGAACTTTCGCTCTCTCGTAGGGATCTTGGGGCAAAAGGCGAGGACCATCCATCCAAGTCTCATCGATGTACTCGATAATGACCAGTGACTCGGCAATGGGCTTGCCATCGTGAACAAGAACAGGGATTGTCTTGAGAACAGGATTGTACCTCAAAAGTGCTTCACTCTTGTTCGCCAAATCTTCTTCCATGAACTCATACTCGATCCCTTTCACTTTCAGAGCTAGCTCCACCCTCCTGCTGTATGGACTAGCACGATTTCCGTGAAGAATTACTTTGCCCGCCATCTCTCTCTCTCTCTCTCTCTCTCTCTCTCTCTCTGAATTTGAGATTGGATGTGGAGATCTCATGGGTTCAGTGCTTTAATATACATGGAGCCGGATGCATCTCTGGCTTGTTTTCCAATAACTACCCCATTATTAAAGCTTTCTGACGACAGCAAGAGGCTTTCTCCACAATACTTGGAGAGAAAATATTGAACTGAGAGTTTCTTGGACGGTATACAATTGAGGGAAAATTATCTGCTACGGAATCTTTCCATTAAAAGATGGAAAAGAAAAGGACAAAAAATGTTAGAAGATGAGATCCTTCTTCCTCCTCGTTGACTTAGCATCTTTCCATTAAAAGATGGAAAAGAAAAGGACAAAAAATGTTAGAAGATGAGATCCTTCTTCCTCCTCGTTGACTCAGATCGTTCTTGAGCACCGCCAAACCTCCCGTCGAGCGTGATTTGAAAATGGAATGGAGAATTGCACTTTGGTCCTCAAGTTAATCCTTTCAATTAAATCGTGGCCAAAAAGGAAAATTATTCCCCTCGTCGCAGGCGGGGCATCATCCCCACCGTGTGCTCCACAGTTCCCACACGTGTCGACTCGCATGCCTCCACCGGAGCGCCTCCTCCACACGTGTAAGGCCGTGCCCGGAAAAACCTCTTTCCGCCCCCTCGCCTCTTCCTCGTCCTACTCCGCTCCTCTCCTCTTCTCGAATCTGCTAAGCTCTCGATCCTCGACAATGGCCGACCTCCACAGACCTCCCCGCCCCTCCGCCGCCGCCGCCGCCCCCCATGGCACCTCCGTCTTCGGCAAGCCGCACGAGCGGGCCCCCGGCTCGCCCCACCACTTCGGGTTCCTCGCCCTCGTCGTCTCCGACGCCGTCCTGCTCCTCCTGATCGGCCTCACCATCACCGCCGCCGTCATGGGCCTGATCATCCTGGCGCCGCTGCTCATCTTCTCGAGCCCGATATGGGTCCCCGTCACCGTCGTCCTCTTCGCAGCCGTCGCCGCCGGGCTGTCCGCGTGCGGGTTCGGGGTCATAGCGCTGGCCGGCCTGTCGTGGCTGTACAAGTACTTCAGAGGGTCCGACCTGTCGGGCCTTGGCCGAGGGAGCAATGCTGCCAGGACCGATCACGCTAAGGACTACGCCAGGGAGGGATATGCAAAGGAGTAAAAGGTCAAAGGTGAGAGGCTATTCATGGTTTTTGGCCTGTCCATTACGGGGTGCTGCTATAGTCATTTTGCTTTCCTTTTCGTCTTCTTAATCTCGTTGCACATGCATGGTTCCTTTCCAGGTTATTTCTCTTTCGCTGCTTTTGCAAGAGTTTCCTGTCCGTGATGGTAGGGGTTTGTGCTTGTGGAAATGGAGAAACGCCGCGAGGAAATGCAGCCAAAGGACATCGCATCGACCCTGTCCTTGTTCTTGTAAGAAAAAACAGGAAGGTCTTGACAATTGAGAATGTGAAAAAAGAAAGCATTTTGTTCTTGTCTGATTCCTAGTCGGTTTTGTCCCTGAGTTGACTCCGACCTCGATTTGTTGAACCTGCTCTAATGGCCCCATCGAGTCAACTCCAAAAAGTCGAAGTCAACCGACGAACTGCAGCCGTGTAGGACCGAAGATAAACATTCACGAGCAGGCCCTTTTTTTCTTGAACTTTGACTTGAATTCTGGGTTTGTTTGTGCGGTCAGAGTGTCGGCAAGTCCCCCCGAAGCCCTCGTAGTTTTGCTGCTCTAGAAGCTGAAAAAGCTGGTCGTCCCGTGAGGGTCGTGGAGGCGTTGAAGCGTATCGCAAACGCTGTTTACTTGCTGGTCGAGCTTGAACGAAAGGATTTTCCATGGCGATGATGTGAAACGCACTGCGTGGCTCGACAGAAAGATTGTTGGAAAACGTTTCTTGGCCGTCCTCCTGGTTTTCCACGAGGCAAGGGTAGAAGAATGCGAAACCGGGTCGTTCTTGCTTAAGACCGCCACTTTCGCCAATCGAATGTAGAATCAGCAGCTGTTGAATCACAGTGAAAGCGCTCTGTCTGAAGATTCACGGGCCTTCCCGTTGTTCTTCGGCCGGAATTGCCCACGGTACACGCTTCCGCCATTGGATCACGGAAGGGAAGATGTGAGCCGTTGAAACTATGACAGGCCGAAAACCACTCCGACCGTTCACACGAATCATCATCGTTGATCTTCTCTTAGTGCAATCTGAACCGTGTGTTCGTTAGGGACGGTGACATTACCAATTTTTTTTTCCAAATTATAATAATTTCATATTAGTTTGGAAAATGGAAATAATGTTTTTGGGCAATTCACATTGAAAATATCCCTAGTGATACAAAGATCAACTATCCAATAGCATGATCTAAATCGCCCAATTCATCTGACTTCAAGCAGAAATCTTTCCCAGCAATGAACTATATTGATCAAAGCTATATCATTTGTTTTTTTTTTTTTTTTGTGACCCAGGGAACCCCGCACGGCCGGCAGCCGGAGATAAATCACTGGGGGCGACACGTGCTAGCCACTATATCATTTGTTGTGTTTGGCGAAGAGTCAAGTTGCAAGCAGCCAGATTTGTAGTATCAATAATTAATAGCTACATAATGTAGCCCAGTAGAATGGATCAAATAACTAGTTCAGTGTTATCGCAGTAAAATAATTGAAAAAGAGATAGAGATGTAGTGAAACATTTGAAGTAAACTTTATTGGGCATTAGCTTTTTTTCTCAAATACATTTAGAAGACATAGAAGTGCAATCAAACATGATATGTAAGATTGACTGACAAAGTTCCCACCCTTATTATCAATGAGACCCTTATATGCATTAAGCTGCCGCAGATTTAAGAGCCTTAGCCCTAAAGAACTGAAGAAAGCCAACCATCTTCTCATGAGGAGGCGCTGCCTCTTTCACCAATGGCAACTCAGTTAGAGCTGTCACCCAGGATGTCACCCTTGGATACTTCTCCGGGTCTAGTAATTTTACACCAAAGACTTCTTCGTGAACCTTATGAGCACCCAATATTGAGTAGACAACAATGTCTAGAAGTCCCATGCTGTTGCCGTTGACAAATAGGGATCCTTCGGGATAACTGCCCTTGATTCCCTCTTCCAACACCTTCAATTTCTTGTGCACTTCCTTGACAGCTCTCTCTTGCGCTTCTCCATCAGATTTGACCATAGAGAACATGGCCTCAAACAACTGCAGTTAACAACTTCCAAACTTAAAACTTGCTTGAACTATGGTTTCATCTTACTTTTGTTTTATCGCTCAATTTTGCAAAGAGAAATTATTTTGTCATGACGTAATTTTGAAATATTTTCATGCTTCATGAATGACAATTAGGCAGCAGCCTACCTAGGTAATGGCAATTAAAGACAACAGCATGTGGATACAACTATTGTATCAACGTCATCTAATGATCATAGTTACAAAAAGCTCCCTCGATCATGGCCAGATTTTACTGGGAAAAAAGAAAACTTGTCCTCAATTCCTACCCCATGTCATTTAATCAATTATCACTACGGACAAGTGCACAAACCGATTGATAAACAACATGGTAAATCGTGTAGAGATGTGAAAAAAAAAAGGCATAATATGTTTGTGCTGCGACGGTGGATTAATGCAAGAAATGATTATGTGCACGTTGAGGAACTTCCTCAAAAATTTTGCTAAAAAATTTGCACTGACTTGCTGCTGGCAAAAGCCAGCCCAGAAGCGAACTTTTGCTCTCTCGTAGGGATCTTGGGGCAAGAGGCGAGGACCATCCGTCCAAGTCTCATCGATGTACTCGATAATGACCAGTGACTCGGCGATGGGCTTGCCATCGTGAACAAGAACAGGGACTTTCTTGTGAACAGGATTGTACCTCAAAAGTGCTTCGCTCTTGTTCATCATATCTTCTTCCACGAACTCATACTCGATCCCTTTCACTTTCAGAGCTAGCTCCACCCTCTTGCTATACGAACTAGCCCAATTTCCATGAAGAACTACTTTGCCCGCCATCTCTCTCTCTCTCTCTCTCTCTCTCCCCCGGGCGTCTCTCTCTGAATTTGAGATTGGATGTGGAGATCTCATGGATTCAATGCTTTAATATACTTGGAGCCGGAGGCATCTCCGGCTTGTTTTCCAAGAACTACCTCATTATTAAAGCTTTATGACGACAGCAAGAGGCTTTCTCCACAATAAATAGAGAGAAAATATTGAATTGAGAGTTTCTTGGACGGTATACAACTGAGGGAAAATTATCTGCTACGGAATCTTTCCATTAAAAGATGGAAAAGAAAAGGACAAAAAATGTTAGAAGATGAGATCCTTCTTCCTCCTCGTTGACCCAGATCGTTTCTTGAGCACCGCGAAACCTCCTATCGAGCTTAAGCATGATTTGAAAATGGAAGGGAGAATTGTGTTAAGGAAATCCCTTATGATATTTTGAAGATGACAAAATAAATCAAAAGCTACTAACGTGTTTAATGGTTGAAGAATAAACTATGCAGATGATAGAACGTATAAAGAATATTGTCAAAATCTATACTTGGAAAAACCTAAAGACAGACTTTATACTGAAACTGAATTTATTCAGTGTGTCCAAACCTTAAGGCTAAATATATTTGGAAGCGGAATATGTTCAGACTTACGTTCAGATTGTAAAGTCTATTTCAATCTGAAGACACTCAGACTCTACTTCAGTCTGAAGACTCTCAGACTTTACATCCAGAACAAGACATAAGTTCATAACGTAGCAGATTCAGAACGAAGCATGTTCAGAACGAAACAACTCGACAAAACGTAACACAAGCCCAAAATATATAACGGCTAATGATCTGGTTTGGATTATATATCAAGATAGATTTAATTGACTCAATCTAATTGATTGACAATTGGATCTTGAAAACAAGAACTTTATAAACGGAGAAACTCTACTTATGGAAATCAAGATTATGTTTATATGGGCAATCAAAATCAATTTGAGATTCTACTTTTGTCACTTAACGACTACCAAATCTTCTGGATACAGATCTGTCTAATGGGTAAATTGGAAGACGATCCTCAATACTGTCCAATGGCTAGTTTGGAAGTGAAGGAGTATTTAAGGAAACCAAGGACCGATGAGCAAGTAAGAGACGGAGCGTAGAATTTATAATTCCAAAGTCTGAGCGACCTTCGATCATACACTTGTCTCTTGTGAGCTTAAACGTTTATGATCGTGAGAGAAATACCAAAAGAGTGATTTAGTGAGATAGTGTGATCTACTACTAAGTGTTTGCACTCAAAGTTATAATCTCTTATTAATTGCATAGTGGAATCCAGCCAAAAGGTTGTTAGCGTGAAAGAGTAGGCATAGGCTTGATCTAAGTCGAACCACTATAAATTTTATGTTCTTATTCTCTTCCATGAACTCATTTATTTTGTTTTTTTTTTTTATGACCCTGGAACTCCCGTACAGTCAGCAGCCGACAGCCGGCAAGGTAAACCAAGGGCGGCGCTAACCCAGGACCCACCACCAAGGCATCACACTTAAGAATCCTTAACGACAACACTGGGATTTGAACTCCTCCCCTCCCAGATGAGGGTGAGAGCGCAAAGCCAGCGTTGCCGTTGCAGGTGGTGGTAACTCATTTATTTTGTTCGTAGTTCTATCTAACTGTTAAAGTTTGAACTCGCTTAAACTCTGTTGTTCTTCAGACTCAGTTTCAAAAGAAATATATATATATATATTTTTTGGTGACCCAGAACCCGTACAGCCGGTAGCCGACGAGTAAACCTGGGGACACACGTAAGCAAGAGGACTCACCACCCTCGGCGTTTCAAAAGAAAAATATTTCTACTGTTCTTTTGCAAAAAAATTTCTTCACACCTATTCAGCCCCTCTAAAAGTGTTCATACTAGCACTTTCAAATTGCACTTTGGTCCTCAAGTTAATCCTTTCAATTAAATCGTGGTCAAAAAGGAAAAATATTCCCCTCGTCTAAGGCGGGGCATCATCCCCATTCCCCCACCATGTGCTCCACAGTTCCCAAACGTGTCGACTCACATGCCTCCACCAGAGCGCCTCCTCCACACGTGTAAAGCCGTGCCCGGGAAAACCTCTTTCCGCCCCCTCACCTCTTCCTCGTCCTACTCCGCTCCTCTCCTCTTCTCGAAGCTGCTAAGCTCTCGATCCTCGACAATGGCCGACCTCCACAGACCTCCCCGCCCCTCCGCCGCCACCGCCGCCGCCGCCGCCCCCCACGGCGCCTCAGTCTTCGGCAAGCCGCACGAGCGGGCCACCGGCTCGCCCCACCTCTTCGGGTTCCTCGCCCTCGTCGTCTCCGACGCCGTCCTGCTCCTCCTGATCGGCCTCACCATCACCACCGCCGTCATGGGCCTGATCATCCTGGCGCCGCTACTCATCGTCTCGAGCCCCATATGGGTCCCCGTTGCCGTCGTCCTCTTCGCGGCCGTCGCCGCCGGGCTGTCCGCGTGCGGGTTCGGGGTCATAGCACTGGCCGGCCTGTCGTGGCTGTACAAGTACTTCAGAGGGTCCGACCTGTCAGGCCTTGGCCGGGGGAGCAATGCTGCCAGGACCGGTCACGCTAAGGACTACGCCAGAGAGGGATATGCAAAGCAGTAAAAGGTCAAAGGTGAGAGGCTATTCATGGTTTTCGGCCTGTCCATTCCGGGGTGCTGCTATAGTCATTTTGCTTTCCTTTTCGTCGTCTTAATCTCGTCGCACATGCATGGTTCCTTTCCGAGTTATTTCTCTTTCGCTGCTTTTGCAAGAGTTTCCTGTCCGTGATGGTAGGGGTTTGTGCTTGTGGAAATGGAGAAACGCCGCAAGGAAATGCAGCCAAAGGACATCACATCGACCCTGTCCTTGTTCTTGTAAGAAAAAAACAGGGAGGTTTTGACAATTGAGAATGTGAAAAAAGAAAGAATTTTTTTTTTGTCTGATTCCTAGTCAGTTCTGTCCCCGAGTTGACTCCGACCTCGATTTGTTGAACCTGCTCTAATGGCCCCATCGAGTCAACTCCAAAAAGTCGAAGTCAACCGACGAGCTGCGGCCGTGTAGGACTGAGGATAAACATTCACGAGCAGGCCCTTTTTTTTCTTGAACTTTGACTCAAATTCTGGGTTTGTTTGTGCGGTCAGAGTGTCGGCGAGTCCCCCCGAAGCCCTCTTAGTTTTACTGCTTTAGAAGCTGAAAAAGCTGGTCCTCTCGTGAGGGTCGTGGAGCGTTGAAGCGTATCGCAACCGCTGTTTACTTGCTGGTCGAGCTTGAATGAAAGGATTTTCCATGGCAATGACGTGAAACGCACTGCGTGGCTCGATAGAAAGATTGCTTAAAAACGTTTCTTGGCCATCCTCCTAGTTTTCCACGAGGCAAGGGTAGAAGAATGCGAAACCGGGTCGTTCTTGCTTAAGACCGCCACTTTCGCCAATCGAATGTAGAATCAGCAGCTGTTGAATCACAGTGAAAGCGCTCTGTCTGAAGATTCACGGGCCTTCCCGTTGTTCTTCGGCCGGAATTGCCCACGGTACACGCTTCCTCCGTTGGTTCAAGGAAGGGAAGATGTGAGCCGTTGAAAATATGACAGGCCAAAAACCACTCCGACCTTTCACACGAATCATCATCGTTGATCTTCTCTTAGTGCAATATGAACCGTGTGTTCGTTAGGGGCGGCGACATCACCATTTTTTTTTTTTCCAAATTATAATCACTTGTTTGGAGTAACCAACACTAAAAAACTATCATCAAATTATTAAAACTAACAAACATATTTGGAGATCATACTTTGTTATCGGATATAATCTACTAAGGCATTTAAAAAATTGCCATCTCAATGGAAATTACTGCCGCGTTCGGAAAATTATCGCCATCTTGCTGACGGGATAAAATTCTGGAGGCGAATCGAAGATGCCTTCGCCATGTACGTGATTTAGCCTTGGCGGCACACATAACAAAAGAGTTGGCAATTTGTGTTCTTTGTAACACAACCGCTTTTGCAATTCGCATAACTGCGATTCTAATTCAATTTTAACTAAATTTACGATGAAAACGTGTTAATTTTGACATTAACATGGCGCGAATCTTCTCTGCAATTCGTGAGCAGAACAGTCATCCCTAATTCCCTAGACTTCCAGCCTTGGCATAAATCATCCCACACGTCAGCAAGTATCAAATGGGAGTACAACGCGAATTTTTCAATAGTGGCGGCGCTGGAACATTGTCGCCTTCTGGGGCTTTGCTCTCGCGCCAGTCTGAAACGAAACCCGGTCGTTTTGACTCGGTCTTTCTCGCATCCGGTAAAAAAAGAAAAAAAGAAAAAGGCAAGGCTGATGAACTTCTGCCGTCTCTTTCTCTGCTAATGGAAGCAATCTCGAGCTTTTGACGATTCGGATCACTCGGTTTAATCGATTGCAAACGAAAGCTGGATTCTAGTTCGTAGTCGGTTCGAAAGAAAACAGAGATTAAGGTGAAGGGACAGCCAAAAAAACACCATGGGAACTACCACAGTTCCTGTCTGAATCATTTTGTACAGACAAATCCTCAAAACCTCATCTAATCACAGGGCGAAACAGACGACCAAAGCTCCAAAACCCAAGACGGAAAAAGGAAGAAAGTTGAACTACAGAACAGCCCTTTGTCACCCTTTCCTGATCAAACGCTGACAGGGGATCGTGCTGGTTTCGGTATTGCTATGGAGCTTTTTTGGCGGCTACTTCCCTAGCCCGCCGAAGTCGAACTTGCTGACCGGCCGCTCCTCCGGGCGGGCGCGGAAGAGGTACCCGGGCATGGGGCTGGCGCGCGGCGACCGGACGGGCAACTGGTTGAGCTTCTTCCCGTTCTCGTCGTAGTAGATCACGCCGGAGAAGTCCAGCGGCTGGCACTTGTCCCCCATCAGGATGTTCCTCTGCCACACCCCGCCGTCCCCGAAGCCGAACTCCTCGGACTCCGCCTCCGACTCCTCCCCGCCGCCGCCGCGGCCGGGGCCCTTCTTGCCCCTGTGCACGAACGCGATCGCCTTGTTGCTTATGTTCGAGAGGAGCTTCTTCGGGCGCCTCAGCGGCGACGCCGTCCCCGCCGCCGCCGCCTCCAACGAGGGCGATCGCGGCGTGAACTTGCACCGGTCGTGCCCGCGGTGCGAGAGCTTCTTGGAGACTTGGCCCGCCTTCTTCGCGCAGAGGGACACGAAGGCCGAGACGGAGACGACGAGGCCGAGGGCGACGCGCCGGTGATGGGAGGCGACGGAGTCTGTCTCCGACTGCTCCGCCTGAGCCTGGACCATTTTCCGGCGCCGGAGAAGCAGAGCGAATCACGCTAAGGAAAATGGAGAGTGCGGAGGGGAGACTCGTATTAGGTTGAAGAGTTTAGGTTTGGATTTGAACGGAGGAGTGTTATATATATATATATAGGAGAAATGAGAGAGAGAAATAAGAAGGGTGTAGGTGACCGGCGATAACCGGTGCTTCCTGTTCGACTCCACCTTCTTGAAGGATTTATTTCCTAAGTTAGTGCGATTTTGTGGATATAATTAGAGGAAGGTGAATAATCATAAGGCTACTATGAGAATAAGACTTGTGGTGACCTACAAATTTTCAAAAAAGGGGTTTCTATAATAATTTATAATTATTTATTATTTGATTTTTTACAATTCAGAATCGACTATTATTCTCAAGTTAAATCAAAATTATTTCTCAAAAAATAAATAAGAATTTTGATTTTCTATCCGTATGTTTTTTAGCATTTATGGGGGCAATAAGTTAATGCACAATCACACACCAAACAACGCTATAGAAACGACACGAACAGGAGCTGCGTTTTTCTTGGTGCGTGTTGACTCTGATTTTTGGGGTTCTCTAAATCTTGTGCCCAACTGCCAACTTAACCGCTGATGCGCATTAAAATTTTCTTTCCCAAGAAGAGCCGAGCCAATCCGTCAATCTCAAAAAGTCCAATATGAAAATTTAATAGACAAGTGACACTAAATGCTTTAATGCCTCATCTTACATGTAAATCAGATTATGAATGACACGTGAAATTTGACGAACATAAAAATGAACTAAGGAAAAAAATAATTTTTTTCCTCGTTAACCAGTAGATTGACAATTAAGACGTTCCTATCATGAATTTTGACTCTTTGATTAATCATTGCGAATAAAAACATTCCCGATCGTAAATAATAAATGCAAAAAATTCTCTTTTAAGCATTTATGAAGGTTCAAATAAAGTAAAATTTGGGAAGTGGGGGCCTATCGATTTTTTATTTTTTTTTGTTCAGTATTTTCCTTTCAAGGTGTCTCGATAATTGTTTTGTCGGTCTCTATTTACTTTATCGGTGCTTTGACAATGGGTTATTGGTCGGAAACCTAATAGGAGAAATTCAGTGCCACTTCGACCGCAATAAGGATTAGACGTTAAAATGTGGGTGGAAGTCGGCGTAGGCCACAAATGTTGCCAGGTAGGCTCCACGTGTCCGGGCCTGATTGGGATAGGTGAATTTCAAGAGCACACGGAAGCGAAGCACCAGATATATGGTGGTCTTCCACGCACCATTAGCACTGACGGGGAGACTTCCATTTTGTGCCCAAAATTTTTAAGATCGTGGCAAATTGGCCATTGAATTTTGTATTCTTGCAACTTTACCCCCCCCCCCCCCCCGCGCCAAACTAGTATTCACTCCAACAAAATCTTTTTGACACATACAACCATACGGCTACACACACATTTGTATTAGGGTGTGCAACAAGAACTGCTCAAATCAATAATAGCCCGGATCAAACCGAATCGATCGATTTTGGGTGGTTCCCAAAGAGGATGGTCTAATTCCTGGTTTTGGATTCTCACTTTTGGAACCGGTGGCCGGTTGATTCGGTTGATCTGGTTTTCAATTCCAATGTGGGAATCGATCGATCAATCGACAAGTTAATTATATATATAATATATATTTTTAAATTTCTTAAGAAACAAACCCTAATTCTTCTCAATTTCTCTCATTTTTCATTTTATTTTTGGCCCAAAATAACAAATTTACTCGGTTCCACCAAACCGACTGATCGGCCGATTCGATTCCCGATTCCAAGACCGATCGCTCTATTCTCCATTCCAGAATCTAGGAACCGGATCAAACCGAGAACCGATCAGTCCTAATCAGTATGCGAGTGATTAAAATATAAATACTAAAATATCATATTTACTTAATAGCTTAAACTTTTAGAACGATTAACAATATTACCACTAAACTCACTTAATGAAATATTTCCACACTTAAATTTAGGCATAAAGATCAGATTAAGTGTGATGAGGAATAATAAAATACTTAAATATCAAAACTACATCTTCATTTACCATTGGATTTTACCAACAAAAAAAAAAACTACATCTTCATCTAATAACTTAAATTTTTAAAAGAATCACCAAATCTCAAAGTAAGTAACAATATTGATTATTCATACATATTTTTTGAAACTACACCGTATGTGCATTCGGTGTTGACTCTGGTCAATTCTCACTAGAACTTTAGTCACATTTTCTCACCAGCATTATTTTCATGAACTACTCTTCTACTTTTGTACATGTATACACATATATGACAAAGTTGCCTTTTTAATCATTTACATGCTTTCACGTGCTCAGAGCTCCGAGCAAATTTGATCGTAGTCAACGTCATAAGACACATTGCGACGGATTTCCGAAACTCAGGGGGGCAAATTGCAAATATTGAAACGTCAGGAAGGCAAATTATTAAAAACCCCTACAAATGCTGGGGGCATTCGCTGAGCACGGCGATATTTGCGCACGAACTCGGAGGGGCAAAGTGGTGACCGAGTCAACCGAGGTGATGGGATGAGGTCGACATCTCAAGTCAACCTCGAAGCATGCCTCCTTAATTTATTGTCCAGATGGTGGGCTCGCGTGGGTGCGTCCCGATCTTTCTTTTCCTTTGCATCTTTAATGTTTAAGGACCAAAATTCGGCAGCTTCCCAAGTTGCCCAATTTGTGTGCTCCTCGTTTCAAATGGGTCCACTAATCTACGACCAAATCTTTTGCCCTTTAGAATTACCAAAAACTACAAATGATTTCTTGCATATTGAGGGAATGAAAGTACATAAATTTAGAAGAAAAGAGGGCCACGGTTATGTGTTAATGTGGTTCACGTCCTATCAAGTATCACAATACTTTTGGATTCATTTGGATGTTCCCGTAACACAACTTAATCAACGACGGAAAGAGAGCGACTCCCGAGGCTCGTCACGGCAGTCTCGGCCTAACCAATGGTCCCTCAGTGGTATGTCCCTTTCATATCATGAACTCGATAGTGTTATTCTTGTTTTGATTGAATTGTTTCTACATGTTTTGCTTTTGAAAGATAGAATATAGAAGAAAGATATCTGGTCTAGAGAAGTTAAAAGAAAAGAAGCTAACTACTCCTTTTCTACAAGTTGGAAGCTAACTCTTCATCTCTCATAAGGTTAGAAATAATTTAGGATTAGGTAATAAATAATGTAATTAATTTGACTAATGACCTGGTCTTATGCCAAGTTCTACTCATGATTAGGTTCAACATGATGGGAGTATTTACATTTTATAGTAACGGTGGAAATGGCCCATTTAAAAAATATATATATATATTGGTATTAATTTAAGCATCACTTGATTGTCAACGTGACATGGTCTAAGGCTGATAATAGGAAAGATTTATCCTTCGGCATTGGTCAGTAGCGTCGCCTGCCATTTTTTCTCCTCCGCATTATCAATTTGACTATCAATGGATGCATCAAAACTATATTACAAGATTGATTTTCACAAACTAGTGTAGACGGGTCTTTTTATTGGATATTGCATACGGTCGGTCTACTCAAGTGCACTTTTGAAATTCGTCGGATCACTTTGTATGATAAACTTTGCATATGCAGTATTACTATATTCAATTGTAACAGAATAATCGTTCGATTATTGGTCAAGGGTGAAAAAAAACAAAAACTTCCTTTAAAGCTCCAAGATTTCAACTTAGAAATTAAAGGTCGCCTATTCAAATCGCATAAATGCGTGCAAATTGCATCGGATCGGAGCCACCAACACAAGTCAAAGGTCTAGACAATCGATTTAGGGACTGGCATATTTTTTCATGACTCTTCAAGTTGCCGGGTCTCTATGCTAGTAACCTCAAATTAGGGGAAAAACAAAAACAAAAAGACCTTCTCTCCCTGAGTAAGCTGTGGCAGCCAGCTAGCTTTCCCCAAAAAATCTTCCAAGTACATAATTATTCTAATGAAGATAATCAAGGAGGACTAAACTTGGAAGTCACATTTCCAATCAATTAGGGTTTGACAAAGTGAAAAAACCAGCCTGCTGAGGTTTTCCAATGGGGAAGGGTCTCGCCCTCCATTGTATTTTTCTCATACGTGCTTGTCAAAGTGGGATTGCATTACGTCTCATTAGGGCTTAACCACTAAACACTGCTTATCCAGATAAACTTCATATTCAGTGCCAAATCCAGATCACTGTACAACCCATAATTATGCATTTCGTGCCTGATTTAGCGAAGTTGGATTTGACTTGTGGAGAGATTTTGGAGGGGGCCTTTCGAGCAAACCGGTCGTCGAGAAATTGGTGGTGGCGTACCAACATGATCCAAATCACCCCACTTTAAAACGTTGTATTTCTCACTGAGCCAATGATGGCAAGTGGTAGGTTACCTTCCAAATCTCTAGGTGCTGCATATCCTAATCATCGGACCTCGTTTGCTTACACTCTTGATTAATCTCTAATTAAATTAATTACCTAATTATCGATTCTCTTACGGACAAGATATTATAATATGTTATACTACGCAAAGGCGCATGATGTATGTTTGTATTTTTAATGGGATGGTATGGCCTCAAGTCATATATATCAAGTTCACGAAATTTATAACGCCTCAAACGTCACACGCAGCACATATTTTTCCCAAATCTCTAGTTGCTGTGTATCCTAACCACCAAGGCTCGTTTGCTTACACTCTTGATTAATCTCTAGTTAAATTAATCACCTAATTATCAGTTCTCTCACGGATGAGATATTATAATGTATCATATTACGCGAAGACGCATGATGTACGTATATATTTTCAATGGGATGGTATGGCCTCAAGTCATATATATCAGGTCCACGAAATTTATAATGCTCCGGAACACGCGTAGCACATATTATTTTCATTTATACTCATAATTATAATTACACATACGAAAGCAGAATAAAATTTTCGTGGACTATCCTACAAATTTGAAAAATAAAGGGTAAGCCGAAGTCCAATAAATGAAGTCGCTAAGGTAGAAAATCAGCCTACTACTCAACCTAGTACCAACATATAACATGAGATTAAAGTAATACAAAAGCAACCATGTATAATAAATTTATAAACAAATACTCTATCTTTACTATCATAATGTGTTAGTGAAAACTATTAACACATTGCAAGTCTATTCACTCAAAAACAAGCAAATGGCGTATTATTTTATAATGCACCTGTATCATCTAACAGCTTACCATTATACACATAAATATATATAGGCAAGTTTATACTCATCACTGGAGTTCATTACCATACACACAAGTGACTTCATACATGTTATTGGCCAGGACCTTTTCGATTCACGAGACATTTTGACTAATGAAGTATCGTCACCATTAACTCATAGGGGACATAATCATACATACCATTTGTCGCATCATCACGGATGTCCTATGCATTAATGAGGATAAATACACCACTGTACATTCGCATGATGACGATCACAAGCCATGCCATACCATGACCACAAGAGGCATATCATATCGGCCGTATCATATCGTGACCATACAAGCCATATCATACTATGACCACAAGAGCTATGTCATACCATGACTACACGAGTCATGTCGTAATAGGATTTCATATCATATCAACCTTATAGATAACCGTCATATATAGTAGAACATCTTACTAATTTCATAGTCTTATCTATATACTCATACAAGGGAATTTGCTTAGTTGCAAATAGCGCGTAGCAAAGATCTTAATCAAGTAGCATCAAGGACATACACATCATTACATGACAATTATCATATGCATTACAATATTTATTTCATTTCTTATGCAATTAATGATAAACAAATGATTACATGCACTTCAACACATGCACATTCCTTCTCTTGCCATGCTAAGCCATTATCATTTAATTGGAAATCATAGAAAGATAATTGATAATTTAAGTCCCATACTTATGCGCCACATCATTTCATTTAACCATCATCAATTGAACATATTCAACATCAACATTATATGTATTGCATCATTTTACATAATCATCATCAAATGAACATATTCAACATTAACATTCTATGCAAACCTTCCCCAAATATAATAGATATGCATTTATTAGATAATTATGCTTAAAAACGCATTAAGTACTAAGATAACGAGAGAATAGAAAACATGTGAAAAGATTTTTCTTTTCTTTTTGAAAATCGGTAGCCTCTGCTAAAATTGGTGACTCCTAGATTTGGTAATCTGCTATAATCAATAAGAAGGACTAAGATAACTAGAGAACGGAAAACATGAGAAAATAAATTATTTTTTTTTAAATCGATAACTTGCTAAAATCGGTAACTCCCAAATTCAGTAACCTGCTATAATCAGTAACTCTTTATTCAGTAACTTACTAAACCGGTATCTCCACATTCGGTAACTTACTAAATTGGTATCTCCATATATAATAATGGCGCATTTGGTAACGTTTACGTTAAAACAATTTTTTAATAGAAATAGTTTTTTTTTTTATTTCTGTTCCAAGGAACAATTTCTAAATATAAGAACGTGCTTGGTAATTGCAAAAAAAATTTACTCCAAGAATAGAAATGCGTTTGGTAAATTTATATAATTTTTTTGTTTCTTTTAATTTACAATATTTTTTTATATTTTTCCTTTTTTTCTTCTTTCTTTTTTTTTTTTTTTTTTTTTTTCATATTTCTTCCTTTTGGCCGGTTGTCGGCCATGGCCGGCGACCTCGTCGGGCCACCTCCAGGTCGACGTCGCCCAACGGTGGCTCGGCGAGACCGAGCCTCACCGGCCAGCGCGAGGCCAGGGCGAGGCCGACCTCACGCCGCCTAGGCAAGGTTGAGCCTCGCCGGTGACCTCACCTAGCCACCGAGACCACCAGCGAGGCTCGGCCTCGCCTAGGCGGCGTGAGGTTGGCCTCGCCTAGGCGGCGCAAGGTCGACCTCGCCGGGGCCGGCGACACTCCGGCTAGGTCGCCGGCCATGGCTGAGGCCAGCGACCGGCCAAAAGAAAGAAGAATGAAAGAAAAAAGAAGAAACAAAAGGAGAAGAAAAAATAAGTGTTTCTACTTTACCAAAAAAAAAGTGTTTCTCGGAATTGTTCCCGGGAATAAGAAACAAGTTTTTTCTACTTCTTGTTTCTGTTCCAAATTTGTTCCCGGGAACAAAAATGTAAACAAACGCGTTTTTGTTCTTTTTTTGTTCCCCGGAACAAAAGAACATAAATTTATGTTATGGGAAACAAAAACAAAAATAAACAAATAGACCCTAACTTGCTTAATCGGTATCTCCACATTCGGTAACTGACTAAAACGATATCTCCACATTCGGTAACTTTCCCGATTTGGTAATCGGTAACTTCCCCACTTGGTAACTTTTTTTATTCAGTAATTGGTAATTATCTCATTGGAATTGGTAACTTTCTCATTTCTTGCCATTTTTACATTCTTTTCACCAAAATACCACAAATCATCAAAGAAATAAGTCATACTTTTTATTCGAACAAATAAAATCATCAATACACAACTCAATATAACATCATTAGAATTCACACAAGTCAACCGACTCTCACCTATGACTAGTGAGGGCCGGCCACCGATCCTCGATAGGATTGGAAGAAAAAAACAAGAAAAAGAAAAAAAAAAATAGAAAATTCAATAATTTAAATATATATATATAATTTGTTCATGTATCGTCGGATCATGTGCCATGTAAGATAATCGTGTCCATGTCAATGATTTCTAGTTAAAATTGACTTGATAGATTTAATTAATAAAATATAAAATGATTTATGACTTAATTAGCAAAATTGAAAATTTTACGATCAAGTAATCCAAAAATAATAGATTTTGAATTTTTGGACAATTTTTTCAAAAGTGCTATAATCATGCATTAATGGACTCGCATATTGATTTTGCTTCTGCCCTTAAGTGGGTGCAAATCCCAAAAGGATGAATGAGGGGTAGGCTTTAGTTTAATGGAGGTGGCTTTGCTAGAATGACGTAAGACAAACCCCAAAGCCAGTAGTGCAATGATGTTACTTGAACCCTTTCTTGCCTTTCCATTTGGCTCTAAGTTTGGCCTCAATGTTAGAATAAAATAAAATAAAATGATTTCGTAATTGGCTTTTGTGGTTGGTGATTTACCTATAAAGATCGCACTTTATGACCATATTAATATAATGAACCTGGTTCGTTCTTACGCGTGGTTAGTAAAATAAGGTTTCCAGATTGAGTCGCGCACTGAGAGTTGATTTGGAACGAAAAGCTTTTCCGATATTGGTTGGTCACGTTGCAAAGTCTGGACACGATGTCTCTGTTCATCCAAATTAAATATCACGTGTCCAAGTAACGAACTTTCTCCGTCTTTTCTTCTTCTTACTTTAAGCTGATGTCGCTTAACATTAGATGATTTATTTTGGCTAATGGAAATACCGTATTTTTAAATAGGAATGTCATAATCGAACCGAAAAACCGAATGGAAACTGAAATCAAAATTTCGTGCATTTTCAATTTGGTTTGGGTTTCGATTCAAATAATGAAAAAATAACCTTTATTAATTCCGGTTTGTATAGTTTTGACCGAACCAAACTAAAAATCGCCCCTCTTCTTAATATTACAATTTAAACAATTTCTCTCGTTTGTCACTAAATCTCTTTTTAACATTATAAAAAGAGAAAATTGAAAAATCAAACTGAGCCAAACCGAATCAAATCAAGTCTTTGATTCATTTCAAAGCAAATACACTTCCAAACAATTTGGTCTAGTTGGGGTTTTCAGAAAATTTGAACCGAACCAAACCATTGACACTTTTACTTTAGAGCACCTATAGAGCCTTTCGTTTTCGAGGGACGTCAATTTATATAAGTTGTGATTGTTTCCCTTTGCCAAGGAGCAATTGAAATTTTCTTTGGAATGCATGAGAAGTCAGATGCTGATCCGGAGAGCATCATCATCAGCATCATCATTGTTAAAGCTTGAAAATGAGATGATCATAGACGATGGTATAAACAATTATATCAGACTGAGTCTTATAATGCATGAAAGTGCCCTTATCGTGACGCTCAAAAGGCCAGATTCGCATTTCTTGCTCTCCTGGATAATGACTTCTATGTGATGATATCATTGAGCGTTCGATTATCCTCTCCATCTGGGAATTTTCTTTATGGGGTAAGATGTCATAAATCACCATCCTCTCTTGATACCAAGTTCTTATGTCCCTTCTCTCCTTCCATTTTTTTATCTTTCAGAACTACCCGATCAGTCATAAACGTTGATGTACTTGGTCTCGGTAGTATATACATACGTTGGGTCGGAATGGTCAAGAGGAGCTCAAAGAACAACTGCACCCAAAGGATTATATTTCGCAGTCATAATTCGAGTCAAATTTTTTCAATGCTTGTCGGAACAACTAGGTCCGATTGACCGGAGTGAACCGCCACTTGTCTAACATAGTGCCTTCTATTCGATTTACCTTTTGATGACGGCACACGACGACTGGTGTGGTCGGGCCGCCGCCACGACCGTAGAGGCAGACGCGGCGGTGCCACTTCTCGGCACCACCTAAAAGGTTATTAGACCCGGAAAAGTTTCAGTATTGGGCCACAGGCCCAAGTGTTTCCTGCTGTCCTTGTCTCCAACAGAAGCCTGCCCAAATAGGTCCAACTACCAGCCCAAGAACGGTGAAGTAAAGCTAATCATGGTTAGAGATTATACAATAAGGTGAATAGTGATCAGACTCTACCGTCAGTTGGGTTCTTCATTTGCTGAAACATCTCAAATTTCTGACTTCTGTACATGCAGTTGAGCTCTATGTTGATGGTTCATCATTAGTATTTTAAATGCTTGGGGTTATAACAATGAGTATGCTTTTTGGCTACTAGGTATAGCTGTAAAATGGGTAGCTACCACTTGTTCGAAGCAGTCGATAAATTGCAGCACTTCGTAGTAGATCCGCCGATGAACGGATCGGGCTTGCCTAGATCTGAAAGATCCTCACCCAAGCGTAGCCCATGACTGAAGAAGGAAACAAGAATTCAGATTGGGGCACGTACGAACTTGAACTTTGGTATACTCGTTAATACCAGCAACTTTTTTCCGTTGGCATGTACCGTGTATATGCTTTTCCGGGGATAAAGTGCAACTTTTTTCTTTGATTTTGCATTAATGTCCTTATTATTGAGTATAAAAAAGCTAGTTTGAGAGAGTAAAATGAACTTTTTGTTGAAAGTTTGAGGTACAACATGAACCGACCCTAGTCTCGGATACAGACCGGTCCAAAAAGGGAATGGCTTGCCCTGACCCACTCATCTTGCCCTTTGGGTCAATTCGGCTTAAAGCGGGGAAAGGCATTGAGCTGCCCACTCAATGATCAGATCTACTGCGTTTAGCATTTTTAACAGCAATTTTTATTTTTATTTTTTTGGACAAACTGTCCCACCCAAGTCAAAAAAATGGAGATTTATGCAAGATATGACCAAAAACACAAGATTGTAGCATTTTGCAGTGTTTTCAAACGACATAGGAGAACAAGGAAAAGTTAGATCAAGCGAATTTAAACTTAGGAAAATCCATCATCTTCCCTAACTTTTCCTTAATGGAATCTTCCTCCGATCATTCTATTTAGAGGAGAGAACAACCCCAAGTGGTGTCGCCACTGACATTTTCGGGAGTCAAGCCGGTAATCCTAAGCCAACAGTTCCACCAATAATGCCTAACGAGGCAGGCCAAAGTCAGAACCGCAACAGTGCAGATTTCTGAATTTTCAACCATGGACATGAACTTTCTCTTTCGGAAAGACAGATCATGCGGATTGCCCAAAAAGACCCACAAGAACGCATCAACTTCGATCCACAATCGACGTGAAATCTGCTGGGGAAAGCCAGCAGTTTTGACGTTTTCAGAGCACTAACACCACACCAGCTTTGATGTTGAAATGATGGAAAGTTTTGGATTGTCAATACAACGAATCGCCATCGGGTTTGGTTTTGAAAAACGCCTCGGGAGTATCATAGGATCCGATGCTATCTAGCTGAAAGATGAAGCAAAAAGCATGAAAAAACTATAATCAAATGGGGAGATTTCCTTCAGAAGTTTCTTAGCAGTACAGCACTCCGGTTGGCCATAACGAAAGCGAAAGTCAACCCTTCTTTTGTACGCTTGGCAGCATGTGAGAAGTCCCTCCTCCCCGGAGCTTCTGATGCCATCGCCATCCAAGCTTCGTTTTCCAAATTTACCCGTCTCTTGAAATGCCGTGCCCGCTCAGCTACGCACATCGTTTTTTTATTGCGGAATATCTGCTATTTTATTGAATAAACTATTCCCGGCATGATCTTGAAGATGCATGTGGGTAGTGCGCATGTGAATCAGCGAGGCATGAAAAGAAGTTGCAGGAACCGAAGCTGACTAGTAGGTCTAAAAGAAAATCAAGACGTGCTCAATGATGGCCATCTAGAAAAATGATGATTGCTATTATGATATTACAGCAGATATTTCTATATAATTTGATAACACCAGGGATCAAAATCGAGGGTTATCTCCATACTCACCTTCTAGTCATCATGAAGGGGATGTAAAGGAACATAAAAGGATGGCTAAAAAGTTAAGGTTTGCTGCACATGTGCTTTTTCTTTCATAGAATTTCTTTGGTCAAGAATGAACAAAGATGACTAGAATTGATTACAAAGACGTATGAATAGTACATAAATAAAAGAACCTCTCTCTCAGTGGTGCAAAGGGTTTGGACCGGTCGGGACGAGGCGCTTTTCTGCCCCGTAGAACGGGTCAGGCGGCCCTGGCACCACGGGCGCGTGCCCTGTTTGATGATGGCGATGATGATGATGATGCCGTTGACGTTGGTGGAGGTACGGCGTGAAATCGTACTTGCTGGCCAGCGCTCTCCTGTTGCTCCAGCTCAATTGGTTCCTGGGTTGGGAGGAAGAATTGCACCAACCGTGGAAGAGGAGGAAGAGGGAGAGGAAAGCGAGGCAAAGAATGGCTTTATGGACCCGTGGGGGTCTCGGGAGCTTCATGGCGGAAAGAGAGGAGGCAAGAGAGAGCATGCATGGAGTTGGGGAGAGATTATGGAATGGTGATTGCCAGAGAGAGATGATGAAAAGGTTGGAGTTTAGAGAGATTTAGATAAATGAAGATGAAGATGAAGAAGAAGAAGGTTGTGTGTATGGAGAGAGGAAGAGGAAGCTCTATATGTGGAAGCTAGAGATGACAGCTTGAATGAGCTAGACTATAGCTTAAGAAATGGTGGAGGAGATGGGTTGACATGGAAGTGGTGCTTGCTTCTATGAGACTCTGAGGTTTAACTCCACCCTTCCGGTTAAAAAAATTGTTCAAACACAGAGAGAGAGAGAGAGAGAGAGAGAGAGAGAGAGAGAGAGAGCAATGAGGTCCAAATGATGCGGAGAGGGAGCAAGGAATTGTCGACAATCCTTCCAACGGATCTTGCTTTACGTTCAAGGAATTGGCAGGGGGAGTGCATTTAATCGGTAGTAGAATGTCAAACCTTGATTTATATATATGTTGGGACGACCGAGGACATAAGAATTCATTTATTTATATTTATATACTTGTGATTTATTAAAAGGGGGAAAAATATAGATATAGTTTGAGTGTTAAGTAGGTGACATTGCTGTACCCAAACTAGCTTAGATACCCCCATCATATTAAAATGCTGTGCATGGAAACAAAGGTACCCAAAATTCAGCGTTTTGGTCAGTCTTCTTCCAACCCATTTATTTTGAAAAGAAGGGAAAAAGGAAGATTGAGGAGGGACATGGACGGATGTAATCAAAAGGCGACTTAGAAAACCTCTCATGGAATTTGAAAGACTGGGCATGCGAAGTCGTCATATGCGAAGTAATTCGTGCATATAGGTAAGCGAGGGGAAAGAGTGACTTTGAAGAAAGGAGACAGGATCCTAATACGACACTTTTGCTGTCTCGAATTGGAAAAACAGGGGATCGAGCCAAGTCTTTGATCTTAGGTACCTACGTGCGTACACAAGAAACTCCCTGATTTCACGAAAGCTTTAGTTTGCTTTCGGAAGCAACTCTACGTTCGAGCTCCATAGAAGATGACAGCCTTGATCCAGCGATACCCATCTTGCTCGACATGATTCGAAGGCTTAAACCACAGTACAATTTCCTATCCCAAATCCGAGTCGCTGAGCGAGTCCCGAGTAGGAGAGCACCGGGACGAGATTGATAATTAAAAAAGGGGTACGTGACGCGGTCTTGACCGTGATTTTATATTAGTTGTAGGACGGGGAGGGGGGGTTCGGTGTTCGCCTACGGGTGTGTTGGGACACGTTATTTTTGCATGGGAGGTATCACTTGCTTCCTTTAGACTCTTCCCTCTTCCGCACCGCTTTTTCCCCGGTTTAAGCTAACTCGGTTGAAAATGGGACTCGTCTCCCCCCTCTGGATGGCCGTATATTGCGGATACGGAAGGGGCAGATTAGCAAGCATCGAGAAGCTCTTTGATGGGTAGATTTCACATGAGAAAACAATTTGTTTAATGGCAGAGTCGGCAATGAGCTGAGCTGCACGTGGGAGACCGAGTTGACTCGGCAGTGCGAGCGGTTTGCATCGGGACAAACACCCACCACCACCACCACCCGATGGAAAAGGCTTTCCGAACATGAAATGTCAAATGGAGTAGTTGGCCACATCGAGAAATTGTGTTGAATCATTGCGTGACCAACTTCGGAAAGAAAGTCAACCACACCCACTTTGCGTCGGCACCGGAACATGAAAAGCCGGATCGAGCAAATGACTAATCTGAACTGGGAAGAGCCAGGAACATCATGCACAGGTCAATCATAAATGGCTTCATTCTCTCTATCTGTTTAGTCTTAAATAGTCCTACACTTCCAAAATCCGGGTGTGTCGAGAGCTTGATGCGCTCAGAACAGGGAATCCATGTCAAGGTCATACATTTCTCCTGTTGTCGGTAAAAAATGACACAACGTAATGTATGTTCTTCATGCCTCGAGTCGAGAGCACGATTCGAGGCTCCTGAGCAGAACAATGAATGCAATGACTCTTATAACACTTCCACCAAACGAATCTTGTCGGATCTTCAGAAAAAATGTGGGCTACAAGAGTACAACACTCCATGGAATCACACCACCTTGAGTTTTTAGAGCTTCAGCAGACAGACAGGAAGGGAAGTTCACTAGCCGAGAAAAGGAGGGACGCCCTTCTCAACCTTCCTCCCAGTCCACATCATCATCGTCCTCACCCGACTCATCCGCTTGAACATTCAAGTCACCAACCCTATAGCTCTCACTTGTATTTCCTGTGTTGATGCAAAACAGAAGCACGTTCATAGTCGAAACAAATGAAACCTGAGTCAGCTATATAGGTGGGACCTTAATCAAAGTTTACCACCAAAAACCATAGAAAGGACTTAACTGCACCAGTTTCGATGAGAAGTGATCATAAGGGAAACATCATCACATAGATCAATATCCATGCTGATGCTATAAACCATGCAGATCTACAAAACATATTTATGAGCTGGAACTACAGCACGCACGATTTGCACTGGAACAATTTCTTGGCTTTCAGAAGGTCTCGACTCGACTCGACATCAGTTTAACCTAAATTAGTCTTTTTTATGTGGGCTCAAAATGAGTAGCTATCTTGTTCCCTTACTATAGATGCTTGACCCCAGCAGTAGCCTATGAAGGCAGAGAAATTGAAAGAACGATGGCCCAACCGCTCACCTGCATATTGAGCCTCTTCCCAAACATCCTCCTCGGGATCGAGTTTAGACTTCATGCCCACTTGACGGGAGGAAGATGTATCAGAATGACCATTGGCGATATTGGAATCAGATAGTTGCTGTTGCTTCTTTGCAGATTCTTCCAGTTCCTGCTGTTTCTTGAGAAGAGCAGCGTAGTATGCTTTTATATACTCATCCTGGATAGAGATAGTCAGGTTCAACACTGTCTTAAGTACAATGACAATGACTGTAATACTGTAAAATATGATGGGCAATTCAAAAACGCCCAAACCTGTATGCTCTTCTTATCATCACTCTGGACAGTCGATTTCTTGTCATCCGACAACTGAGAGGATGTTGAAGTACCCTCCATCTTTGATTCCTCCCCAACCTCTCCACGCTGTTCTTTTGTAAGGTTCATTCCTTGCTTAATCATCCATGGTGGTAAAACTTTCTGAGGTGTACTAGCCGCTGCTTCAGATTTGACATCCTCTTCCTTCCCCTCAAGACCAGCAAAGGAAACTTCAACCTGCCAAGTTCAGTCCATGAGTCACAATATGAATAATTGCATTGAAGTGGTAAAGTACCCCCCAAATAAAAAAGAGAGAGAATATGGTTAATCTTCTATATTATCACCAGAATACAGCTGCATGCAGATCCAGTCAGATAAAAAGTACACAATACTGATAGGCCTGGATAGAACATAAGAAGAATTCCGCAAATAAGGTCAGAACTTGATGAGCCACACAGGCATAATCAGAAGCTTATGCCCAAAACAGTGACCAAAAATTAGATTCCAAATGAGATATAGCTAAAGAAATGGCAAAAAGAGTGCTCCAGTGATGAGTTAACTCATCCATGCTTGGCATAGATCTATCCTCAGTCATGCTTTTAAGCAGGCCAAGTTCTGAATTCCACCAGTAGGTTGATAGAAGAGGTTCTACTTAAAAATCTCTCATCTAGTCACTTTATAGCATTTAACAGGAATTAATAAGAGGCCAAGCACCAAATATCAATTAGCTGTTATAGACAGACTGGTGTAACAATTTCAGGCCAAAGACACATAACAAAGATAGCTCAGAGCTGCAGCTAAAAAAAGCAGACAACTACATGCTCTAAGAGCCCATTTTCAATATCAAAAAAGAAAAAAGCACCAAGAAGTAAACAACCTTTGTGTCACCAAGAAACGGCATTGGTGTTCCACCATATCCTTGGGAGGATTTAGAGCCATCATTAGCACCACCATCACCACTTCCTCCACGACCAACAGCATGTACACGAGCTTCCCATGCTAGAAGACTTCCAAATTCTGGAACTTGCAGATCTTTGACTCTGCTAAGTTGATCCATCAGTGGCTTCAACTGTACCTGGAGTCACCTCAGTGACTTCAATATGAGGAAGGGTTCTAGAGGATTTATACTTAAATTACAAAAAACAAGAAACAATCAGCATTAACTATCACTCTTCAAACATAGAGATAATCAACTTGATTCATCAAAATTTACCAAGATCATGTAGACAATACACTGTAAGAAGTTTCAAGATAATTTACTGCAGTAAGCAAGAGTCTAAATGCTTGCATATGTGAAGCATGCACTGCTACAGATAAGTGTGCAAAAATTTGCCACAATAAGGAAGAGCTTCGCTCCAATCACTTATCATCTAATATAATTTCATGGAAAACTGTGTATAGGTCCCTCGGGCATATATTTCACATCCAAAAGACATTTTGTTAACTACGACTCCACTAACAAGGTGTCCTGACTAAACAGGATCCCATTAGATAAGCATAAAACTAACTGGACTCACATTGAATAACAAATCCCAAACTCATAACAACGCAAAAATCTTCAACTTGTAACCTCTTATGACGTAAATTTAACTTATGTTAGTTTATGTCCCTCCCAGTGAAGTCAGGCAATTGCTCATAGCTGTTTTAAAAATATACAAAAGCAGTGTTCCCAGAAGTATACGAAATGTTTGGGGAAAAAAAAAGTATATCGAAATGCGAATCAATTGGAAGAGCATACAAATTCAGAGTTAGCCCTACAGTTAATACACCAAGTTCAACGACCTAAGGAACATCAAGCACGTGACAAAGATAATTCAACTTAGTAGGATCTGTGTTTCTCTCAAGTTTACAAATTATTTAAAAAAGAAAAAGAAAAAAAGAACTAGCAATGTAGTCCAACCACAATTCTTCATAGGAGGCACTGCAAACCTTTACAGCTAAGACATGTAAAAGTCAGCCACCAATTTGTCATTGAAAATTATTTGCCATAAAAAATGCCTCAGAACTTGCAGGCAATCAATTCATTCAAAATAATAGAGTACTATTACTAGTATTCTAAACAAATATATCAAGATAACAACCTCCATTTTCTGAAGTGTGTCCTTTAATTTTTCACGCCTACGCCTTCTAGCATTATCATCCCCATCCCCAGCTTCCTGTGCAGCTAGCTTGTCACTCTCTGCCACAAGCTCCCCATTGCAACTTTCACAATGGAAGTATTCATCCTCCATGGATACCAAACGCAGTGCATCCAATGCTGTGTACCTGGACAGATAATGTGGCGAGTTGAGATTTCTAAAAATGCTACCATCCAGAATGTTCATGATAACTCCCCCATAACTTGAAAAATTTAAAAAGCAGCAGTGAGAACCTTCTGCTACAATTAGGGCATATATACTCCTGAACTGTGTTCTTGTTCTCTAGCTCATCCTTTAACTTCTTCTTCAATCGATGCAGTCTGTATCTAACGACATCATGAATCTGCAAAACATTCTTTTTAGGCAATCATAAAGGACGATTGAAAACAGAGCTCTCTTAAGGGAAATAAATAAAGCCAGCAAGCAGGGAAAATGAAGAAGTCTTCTTTTTTTCCCCATCCTGTTCTGGCACTCGGGTTACTGAAATCAAGTTTGATGAGCAAAACCTGAGAATAATCTAGACAGCAGTATGAGTGTGTGTGAAGCTTAATCTTCTCCTCTCCATCCTTAACCGAACCATCGCCTGTGGCAGCTATTGCAGCACTAAATATCTTTGCACCCTTAGCTGTCTGTGAAACAATGAGAATCAATTATAAATCCTGAAGATAATGATTTTTGTTCTATAAGATCACTTAAAGATCACGCATGCAACTATATTAAACAAAACAAATGATATTTTATGCAGCTAAACCAGAATACTCAAGAATCAAACTTCAAAAGTTAAGTGTCAGCATGAATACTGTACTGAGATGAGTAGCCCAATGTATCAGAGGAAGCCTTTACTTTAAGGAAAATCCAAAAAATAGTCAAAGCTTCAGTAACTAACACAGAGGTAGCTAGACTGGCCTGACTAGTGTTTTTAAATAGCTGTCAGTAGCACTGTATAGTATAAAACAAGAAAGAGTTCCTCAAGGCAAAATTTCGGAAAATTATGACCATGCAAATCACAGGATAAGTCAAACACAGGTTATTCAATTCACAACCAACTTCCCCTCCCAAAAAAAAAAAAAAAAAAAAAAATTGCCAATAGATTTTTCAGAACATAAATAGACACCTCCATCCATCTAATAAACATACAAGAGATGTGTTAAATATCGCCAATTGAAAATTGAAGTGAGATGAACAAGATACTATCTGGAAGTTCAGAGTGAATTTAGATTCAGAAACTGTCACAGATTAGCATTTGGTAGTTTTTCATACGAGATGCCACACATGACAGCAATTGGCAAGCGACTGCATACAAAAATAACTACCACCAATCTTATCCTGCTAAGTGGCAATTGACTGCGTAGTTGGTGAAAAGAAAGATGCAATTTACAGGAAAACAACAGAATTACATTGTTCATCAAGAGAGAGAGTAAAACATTTCATGTGGAGGAGAATCTATGATTAAATTAGCATTTGGAGACATACTAGTGTGGTAATTCAGTCAGCTGTTATCTTGAAGACTTAATTAGATACTACAAAAACAAATGGTAATTCAGTCAGCTGTTATCTTGAAGACTTAATTAGATACTACAAAAACAAATTATTTCCGGACATATGTATATAGTAAAGATCAAAGAGAACCAAAAATGTAAGAAAATATTCCTTTTAGATGTCTCCTTTTTTCTTTTTCTTCTCAATTTTGCATGACAAGAATTGTAATAAGCATTAACTATCTAACTAGGAAAGACAGTAATAAGAGGCAAATGACTTCAGATGAACTAAAGCTATCTGGCCTCTCTCTATCAGTTCAGTAACAACAACCACATCCTGTTGAACTGAAGGACAGGGGAGAGAAAACTAACTGTTGCAAAAACAACTATCAAAATAAGGTATGCAAGTCATAGACTACAGGATGACAATCATGCACCCAAAGCCAAGTGAACAGATCATCCATGTAATCACCACTCATCGTCAATGCTTCCTTCACAATGGATTACAAACTTGAATGACAAAAAAATCATATGTAGGACATAACGGACCAACAATGATTCACAAGACCATCACCATATACCGAGATTAGAGGCTCCAGAAAAGGAAAAATTGAATAAAATTCATACCTCTCTTCTATGATCTCGCGTAACTAGCTTTTCTTCTTCCAAGAATCGAAGCGTTCGTCTTAGTTGCTTGGAATGCAAACTTAAAGACTTTGCCAAATCCTCCTCTCTAACCCACTGTCGTCTATAACAAGGAACAGAATAATAATTGCCAACGCTCATGAAAGGGAAAAACCAACAAACATACCACACTTTACACCGCTAGGCAAAGACAGAGACTAGATCCAACCAAATCAGAATCACAAAATCAACTTGATTTCAGTACAACCTTTTGCCCGCAACAAGATATCCTTGCTTTACCAGAGTCAGACACAATTTACGGAATCCAACTTACTGATTTTACAGATAAATACCATACTACAGCAGATCATTGAAAGCCTCACTATAACTTCACTCTACACTTTCAATCCTTGCAAAAGAAGACTATTGACAATATATGAGATTGCCAAAACAGTATCGCACTCAATCTGCGCTCGCCCATTATTCCGTCCACAATCAACTCAATCCCTGCTCTCTCTATCAAACTTAACTTGACTTCAGTTGACCTCGAATTCTCCCATAATCGATCAAAAACACTCCACCCTCCCCAATTCATTAAAAGCCTCACCATAACTTCACTCTACACTTTCAATCCTTGCAAAAGAAGACTATTGACAATATCTGAGATTGCCAGAACAGTATCGCACTCAATCTGCGCTCGCCCGTTATTCTGTCCACAATCAACTCAATCCCAACTCTCTCTCTCTCTCTCTCACAAACTTAACTTGACTTCAGTTGACCTCGAATTCTCGCATAATCGATCAAAAACACTCCACCCTCCCCAATTCATCTACTTCCCCGGACCAAAAGCAACGCCCCATCTCCACCATTTCGCTAAACAACCCGAAAGAAGCAAAACACGAAAAACCAACCAAAGCCCCACCTCGTGAGAGCATCGAGCACCACGACCACGATGCCGCGGTTGTCGCTGCGCCCCGACTTCGGCTGGTTCTCCCCCTTGGTGGTGAAATCGTCGTAGAACGCCCTCGCCACGAGCTTCACCAGCCTGCCCAATCCACAGCACCATCAGCAACAAACCAACAATCGAAGGAAACCCCAATCCAATCAATGAACTGAAAATTCCCCCCCCCCCCAAAACTGAATCAAGCAACGACACAACATCACTCGAATCCCTCGAGGAATCGAAGGATCCACCTGTTGAATGGCTCGATGCTCATCCCTTCGGGCGGCGGTTAAGGAGCTCGCTCGCTCGTCGAATCCTCGATTGGGAATGAACGATGACGGAAGGGTTTTTTCGGGTTTTGGTTAACGGACCGCTTCTCTCGTCACGTGGTGGTTTCTCTGTTTCAGTTCGCTCGCGGTCTGTTCCGTGACGTTTCTCCTCCTCCTCCTCTTGGGGGGAAAAGAGGAGATCTGCTGCGACTGAAAGAATGATTCCTCGTTCGGGTTGGGCTGGCTGCGGACGTTTTATAAATTGAGGGGGGCAGATTGCAGAGGAGCCCCCGGAGTTCTTGGATATTGCGGGGATGGTCGGGTCGGCGGAACTAGAAATTTCGCTTCTTTTTGCCCGCGATTGACCGGTGCTCCGTTAGTTTTGCTCCTGCAACCGTTAAAATCATATGGATAATTACACAAATGATTCCTAAAATGTCGTCCTGAATATTTAATTTATTCATTTGATCTCTAAATTTTAATTTAATATGTAATATTATCCCTATTTAATCCTGAGATTATTATGTCCATTTCGAAAGAAGCGAAATTTCTCCTTCCGCCGACCTGACCATCCCTCAAAATCCAATAATTCCAGTGGCTCCTCTGCAAGCCCGAAGAAATCATTCATTCAGTCGCAGCAGATCTCCTTTCCCCCTAGAGGAGGAGAAGAAACGTCACAGAACACATCGCGAGCTGAGCAGAGAACCACCACGTGACGAGAGAAGAAGCGAAGCCGTCTGTTAACGAATCCATAACCAAAACCAAAAACCCTCTCGTCGCCGTTCCCAATCGAAGAGCGTGCTCACTCCTTAATCGCCAGCAAAAGGGATAAGCATCGAGCCATTCAACGAGTAAAGGAGATGGGCAATCCTTCGATTGAAAGTAAAGGTCTGTTATAAAATGAAAGTTCAAACTAATGATTCTAAATTATATATTCATCATTAAATTTCATAGACAAAAAAATAAAAGAACACATTTGTTTCAAGTTCCACTAACTTAGATACTAGAACTTACCTGTCGAAATAAGTTCTCAATTTTCTGAAACTAAAAGTTACCTTCTATACCTTAGAACTTGGAATAAAAAAAGTTTCCATCAGTTCGATTATCACGTTTCAAATTCTATCATAGAACTATGCTCAATCCTAGGATTAGCCTGTGGGCCACTGAGTTTGTTGACCCTTGCTCGCTAGCTCTACATGTAAAGAAAAGAAAAGAAGGAAAATAAAATAAAATAATCAATAAAAACTTATAAAATTGGTTTTTTTAAATAAAAATTTATCCACATCAATGATATTTAGCCAAAATTAGTTAGAATAATTAAATTGACAATTCATTAAAAGGTTTAGGACTAGTTTGACAAATCGTTTAGAGATTTTGGACTAAATTGGTACAATTGAAAAGTTTATAACTAAATCGACAAATTGTTAAAAGATTTAGGACTATATTAACCGTCATATAATATATTTATGATCTTTCGGAATGGACATAATAATCTCAGGATTAGATAGGGATAATATCCTCTAATGACTATTTAATTTAAGGATCCTTAAAATGTCATCCTTAAATATTTAATTTATTCAATGTAACCTCTAAATTTTAATCTAATATACAATATCATCCCCGAACTTTTAATTTGTTCATTGCGGTTTCTAAATTTTTCGTAAATGTTTAATCTAGTCTTGAGATTATTATATCCCTGCATACATTTTAGTCTATGGATTATCTAATTGGAGGACTAAATTGAACAGTGAAAATTATCCAAAAAATCTTAAATATATTATATGAAGGCTAATATAATCCTAAACTTTTTGGCAACTTGTCAATTCAATCGTAAATCTTTTAATTATGTTAATTTAGTGCAAAACTTTTAAAACAATTTACCAAAATAGTCCCAAATTTTTTAATGAATTGCTTATTTAGTCATTCCGACTAATTTTGGTAGAAGATCACTAACGTTGAAAATTTTATTAATTTCTTTAAAAAATTCCTATTTTTATTAGTTTTTTTTAATGATTTTTTTTTTTTATAAAGAAACTATGCGAGCGAGGGCCGACAAGTTCAATGGCTAGCGAGGTCATTAACCCCTAGGCAAGGGTTTGTGAGCCCCCACTAAATTTGGCGAAGTGACCCTTGTTGCCACAGCAAGGGTGATCAAGGGTAGCGACACCCTTGTTGTGCCCTACGAGGGCCCTTAATTCCCTCACTAAATCTAGCAAGAGCGAGGGATTTGTGGCCCTCACGCAAAGATCAGTAGGGGAGTCATCAGACTCGTCACCCCTCGCCCAAGGTTTAGTGGAGGTTGCTAGCTCTCTACTAGTGGTCAATGGCTTCATGGCCATGTGTAAAAAAAGGAAAGAAATAAAATCAATAATAATTATTTTAAAATTTTGGAATTTTTGTTGTGAATATAGGACAACTAATGCTGATTAGGCCGCCATATTAGCAATATTGGGCCAAAATTAGTTTGAATGACTAAATTAGCGATTCATTCAAAGATTTATGACTAATCGACAAATCTAAGATTTAGAATTAAATTGGCAAGTTATCAAAACATTTAGAATTGAATTGGGAAAGCTAAAAGGCTTAGGACCGAATTGGCCACTATATAATAAGTTTATAATATTTTTGACAATTTTCCCTATATCATATTGAATAAATTAAAAATTCATAAACGATATTGCATATTAGATCAAAATTCATGGACCGCATTAAACGAACTAAAAGTTTAAAACGATATTGCACATTAGGCCATAGTTTGGAAATTATTTATGTCATTTTCCCTAGATGAGATGAAATTCCGAGGTGATTAAAACTTTTAAAAGGACTCTATGCAAGCAAAGTTTACACTAATTTGACAGGATAACATGTTAGCAGTAAAATTCCACATTTTATGACGTGTTAAAACTAAATTGTAGTTTCTTAGAAGAAGTTCGTTGAGACCTGACAATTAGAGTCCTCAGCTAGCTAATTTTAATTGAAAATGATAATATTTTAATCTCATTAACGACTATTTATATATTTTTTAATTGGTGGCATGAAATACATTATGTTGAAATATTTATCTAAACCAATGAATTTTTTTTTCTAAACTATTTTTATCCGTCAAATCAACATGGAAAGGAAACGAGAGAGAAGTGAAAAGAAGATTGTGGTCCCAGTAATCTTTTCGAGAAACTTTTATAACAGAATCATTTAAAACTTTAATAATTTGAGACCAAACGCCTTCACGTGTTAGTGTCATTTAAATTGTTGATTGAAAATAATTTAAAGACGAATAGAATAAACACGTCAGCTAAGGTCCTGTTTATTTCATGAAAAGATAAATAATTTAAAACACATTTTCTAGAAGTAATTGCCTTATATATCTTAAAATACTTCATTAATAAAAATATTTTCATTATCGATAATAATATAACTTTCATTTATTTATTTTAGTAAGTAATATAAATGATTAGTTTTTAAAAAATATTTTTTAAAATTATATATATTTTTGAAATAAATGGATATTAAAAAATAAATGGATTTTTGAATTTTTAAGTAATAGATTATGGAAATCAATGCAATCATCTTTGTCCTCTCTACAGTCGTTCCGTACGATTGGTGATGACGGTCAATCGGTCGCGAGCGTGCTTGCGCCGTGCACTGCCCCTGGACTATCCCCCTCCCGCGCGTGCTGTTCCTTTATCTCGCTTTCCATCACGTCCTGCTCCCATTCGAAACGCCGCGCCTCCCCTCCCTCCCTCCCTCCCTCTTCGCCGCGAGTCCTCCGTCTCCCCCGATCCTCGACCTCGCTTCCGCCGAGGCAACCGGCTCTCCAGCGGGCGGCGGCGGCGGCGGCGGCGGCGGCGCTCGTCGTCCTCTTGGGATGCGCCGTCAACCTTCGGACGCGGCGCGAGGTGCGTTTCCACGCTTCCGATCCCTGTTTCTTCGCGGTTCGTCAGTTCGTTTTCCTCTGCGCGTCTAACGACTCCGTGTTGAATGCCAGCTTTTCTCGTTGTCTCGTTCGTTCGTCACGTCCGTGAATGGACGCGATCGTCGGTTTTGGGAGGCGGCGCGTCGGAATTTTCGCTGTCCGTTGCAATCCCGATGGCGGAATTCCGTTCGGTCTCCGTTTGATCCGCCGCGTCTTCCTGCTTAATGCAGCTTCTAGGACCGATCACTTCGAAGCTTGGATCGAAGATTCGAGGAGCGTCGCGTTGCGGTTCTGTTCATCTCGGTCACTGCTTTGTTTTCGCCTCCGTGTCTTTTGAATCGTCTACTGTTCCGCTGAGGGAACCACCTGGCGGCGGCGGCGGCGGCGGCGGCGGCGCTCTCGTCAGTCTCTCCGGACGCGTCGTCAACCTCCGAGCAGTGCGTTGTGGCGGCGTCCCCGTCGGAGCTCGGATTGGCGGCGCGAGGTGCGTTCCACGCTCCGATCGCTGTTCCTTCGCGGTTCGTCGCTTCGTTTTCCTCTGCGCGTCTATGAACGGCAGCTTCTCGTAGTCTCGTTCGTTCAGCGATCGTCTGTTTTCGGAGTCGGCGCGTCGGAATTTCCGCTCTCCGTATTCCGTACGGTCTCCGTTTGATCCGCCGCGTTTTTCTGCTTAATGCAGCTTCTAGGACGGATCACTTCGAAGCTTGGATCGAAGATTCGAGGCGCGTCACGTTGCGGTTCTGTTCTCTCGGCCGCTGCTTTGTTTTCGCCTCCGTGTCTTTCGAATCGTCTGCTGTTCTGCCGCAATCTGCTAATCTGTGAATGTATGCTGCTTTCGCCTGATCTCGTTTAGAATCTTCATAGCGACTGATCAGTTCAGGGGGATTGTCTTCTAGGAACAATGAAACGATGTTGACTGCTTGCTGGAAGCTTACGGAGAGTTCTACTTTACCTGCATTTTGTTCAGGAAGGTCTGCGTCCGGTTGTTTGCGATTTTCCAAATCAGAACGAAATTCTAGCTGTTCAATCTAGAGCGCTGCTTCACGCCGGAGTCGTTACGCATTTTGGCTCCTCTTCCTCTTCGGCTTCTTCCATTGCAATATCCTTGTGAGAGATTTATTGATTTTAATGGTTTCCACTTTCGTTGATCTTTTATTTTGGTCTGCAACTGCTTTGATTGCTTCAAAATTTTGCGTAGATTTCGAATATCTCTCTCTCACCCATTAGCACTCGCGTTTATTATTCAATTTCCCTTTGTGGCTTGTTTTATCACCGATTTTATGACTTGGGAATTTGGTGTAAGATTATTAATACAACTGTCAATCTCTCTGTGATATCC
Organism: Eucalyptus guilfoylei; assembly: GCA_016097605.1. Lineage (NCBI taxonomy): Eukaryota > Viridiplantae > Streptophyta > Magnoliopsida > Myrtales > Myrtaceae > Eucalyptus > Eucalyptus guilfoylei. The sequence goes on from CM027861.1 coordinate 5,524,364, forward strand.
AGTATTCTGCAGAGCAGTGAATTATATCCACTATGTCTATACCGATTCACATGCCTCGAGTTTTCTTCTATTACGTGGAAGGACAACTAGTGAATTAGCAGAACACTTAAGTTCGCTCTCTGTCCGTGTATCTTTCTTCTCAAGTTATTACCGTTTGACTAGGAGGTTTCAGAATCCTTCTAAATCTGATCATATGTAACTACTGCTTGGACTTCGTAGATCGGAAGTCGTCCATTTTTCGTCCTAATATGGAATTAGTAGTCTGGTTCAGAGAAACAATCGGAACAGAGTGTGGAAACCCCTGCTCGCACTTCCACTCCAGCCCAACTGCCACTGGCCGCAAATTCTCGTTCTTATTTCCGTCTGTTTGGGAATTGCTCTGAACAAAACCAATTGGAATTTCCAATCAATATGTACTCAAAGAGGGACCTTCTTCTGCTGCGGATGCTGGAAGCTTTTTGAAGGATGTATATTCAAGAGCCTCTTGATCAAACTTCCAGGGTTTCAGTCTTGAAAATTAATCGGAGGGGCCCAAGGGCAATTGATTGGGCAGCATACTCTCGTTTATGCGTTAACATTGAGCATGGCTGTACGACATTTTAGTAACCTTGAATCTTAGAGTTGTGTTCTTCTAACATATAGTTAGCTGCCTATAATTGTCGGCTCTCATTTAGGCCAATTTCCACAATTGACTTTGAATTCGGGATTTTACAGTGCAACTTATCTTTTTTTGCAACATTATCCTTCTTTGGCTCTTGCCATCTAACTTTGACTGAGGCTCCATCAGATGCCTTGCACAATGGGATAAAAAATAAGATGTGCAGCCAGCCATCTTGACTCACTTAGCTGTTGTGAACCGATATTTCAGTAGCTCCTGCTTGTGACATGCTATTTGAGTTATGCATGTTTGAGGACAAGATAAGGTACACTTATGAGTAACTTGCCAGAAACTTACGATGTCAAGATTATGACAGCAATATGTGGATCATTTTGTCGATGTTTCCATTCACTGCAGAAATTTTAACATCAGCCTTTCATAAATAGAGATGGCGTTAACTGTGAGGACAACCTGATGAAATCAGACGATTCAGTGATTTCAATCAGATGGGCAGAATTTGCTTGCAGCTGGTGTGCCACGGACGATCTTCTCTCCATCCTTTCAGATTGGCATGAGATATTTAGTTCCCGAATACCTGCTCTATTTGTGTACTGGGTTTCGTTGCTCTCTGCTCTTGAATCAGACTACATGAGGTTGGATCAACGAACCGTATCGTGTTGCCAGGGGCTGGCCGCTTTCAGCATGGAGCAGGTGAGGTGAAGTAAAGGTAACCGTCATGTAATGTAGAGCAAGGCGATTCTTCTATGTGTGAGTGACAAATTTTATTTTAATCAAGCATTGATATTTATCTTCTTATAGTTGAAGTGGCTTGCATCATTGTCTTGAAGTCTGAAGTTGCCCGTTGAGTCGCGATTGAATTGTTGGATGGAATGGCACTGACATGATGCCTAAGAAATAGGAACAGAGTCTTCTTGATTTCTTTGATATATGCTTTTTATTGCTTAATGAATTTTTTTTTTTCACTTTTTTTCTTTTGTTACGTTCCATTACTGATGCGATGCATCATATGTACTTTCTGAGCAAACAATTCTTCTCTTTCCAAGTTAGATGTACGTATAACTAAAGTAAGAGGCGTCCTGGGTTCTTCTAGAATGCTATTTTCTCCAGTATTGAGCAAGTGCTTTCTTTCTTAATAATATACATTACGTAAGAATCGTTTTAGTGAAGGGAAAAAAAGTAAAAAACATTCCGTAGGAATTGCCTTGCAATTTACTATGTGTTCGGGTTCCCAGTGAATCATATTTTCTTTGCCAGCCCTATTTGTGTAGTTGCCGTTTTAGTTAATATGCTTGGCGAACATTCTTTATAGTTGGACTATCTGAACTTTTGTGCGATTACAGGAGCAGCAGTCCTAATTCCCATGTTTATGAGCTAAGATATTCAATCCTTAGGCAGTTGAGGGGGTCCTTATGAAGCTAAGGTCCTTACGAAAGAACACGTGGGTGCAAGTGCCCGCGCGACACCCCACTTCTAATCCATTCCCCATTCCATTCTGAGTTTTATAACCATGTTACCTTATTGAACCCTGTGACCCCTTTGGGCATTCTTAATTGCTGACTCAGTTTGAAATCTATCGTACCCCAGTTTTTGTCGAAATTATTGGGTAACTCACTCTTACATGCTTTCCGATCAAACATCAATTCTACTTGTGCGTGATATTTTTGTTGAGGTAAATATCCTTTCGTAGGGGTTTTTATTTATAGTCAAGATTGTGCACGTTATTGATTACCTACTATCCTGTGATGAGCATGCGGCCTGACCGGCATCATTCCTTGCCCTTTTGTCTTCTTTAGGTTCCTGTTGGACGGCTATGTACTATTCATAATCATCTTCCTGGACTTTTGTACCATGCCAGGACGCGAATGACTGATTTACGGCGAACCCTCAACGAGATCTCCGAAACGTAGCGATATGTCTCCCGCAGTAATTGCTGGAGATTTTTGCTAGGAGGCTTGGAGATTTGCTTCTGAGGAGTGTTCTTGGAGGAGGATGCAATTAGTCAAAAGGAGCTGCTCCCCTCCTACTCTCCTCGACAGTCTGAGGCAGGCCTTTTCTCGTTCGTAGGTAGACTTCCAAGACGGGTTTGCGAGGTGCGTGAAATTCTATAGCTCCACTTAGTCTCATGTGCATTTTATTTTTCGGGTCTCAGTTGCATAATTTATAAGTTGAAAAAAGTTAAAAGATTTAATTGCACAAAACATGTCTTAAAAGATTAAATCGCATAAATCCAAAACGTTAAAGAACATATTTAAAGAAAAACAAATGTTAGAGGACCAAATCGTACAATTGTTGAAACTTAAAATACTAAATATGTTTTTCACCTGCCATCAAATCAAACAACGTGGTGTTTGCTTATGTGACAGAAAATGACACATACTACTAATTTAGCACCAAATGAGCAAAAAACAAATTGGAAAAATCAAGAAAAAAGTTCTTTATTTAACAGTAATAGTTATAGTGACTAAACAAAACAGTTGATTGTACAAATCAAAGATGGTTGGAGGCAAAATAAAATCTACAGGACCAAATTAGATAAGTCCAAAAAATTGGAGGACTTGATTGCGCAAAGTAAAAATTGAAGCATTAAATTGTAAGAACACTAAAATTCGTAGAACTATATTGGTTTGTAAACCCCACCTCTAAATATGTTTTTCCCTAGCGAGTCTTATGTCAGAAATACCATAAGTACAGTACCCTTTTTCTTGCTTCTTGCTCTACTGTTTCTTTACTTTGAACGAGCGGTTTCAGTGCTCCTATTCGCTGGGATTAGAGCAATGCTCGGGACAATTGCTCTCACACTCGTAAGAGGCACTCTCCATTTCCAAAGACCATTGATCAATGGCGGTGATCACTTTATTGGATGGTCTCGATACCGGTTATAAAGCTTTTGAAGTCCGAAAATATTTTTGAAGAAATTAGAAATCAGAGTTGATGATGATTGCATGAGTAGATTTACTCTCTTATTGAGGCGTGTCATGAAAGAGCTAGCGTCCCAAATCTAATTAGCGTTATCCTATATGTAGGGGGCCGAGGATCGGGGACTCACATGTGCGACAAGGATGGCACGACCCACTTACGTCGACGGCATGGTTAGCAACGGCCAGAGTGACATGACGGTCGTCGGGCGAAGACGCACTACCTTCTCCAGCTCTATCTCTGCGCTGAAGACAAAGAGGCAACACGGAATTAAAGCCAAAATCAGTGGAAAGAGAGCGATGGTTCCTCCTGCCCTGATTTGTCAAAGATCGGATCTCAAGTTCATGCCAATGCCACGTCAATTCCAGCAACTGCCGTTCTCCTGTTTTCCTTTTTTTGAATTATTTATTTTTCATCTCTAGAATTTGCTGATTAGATGGAATAGAAAAGGATAATACCTGAGCGACTCTCTCGTGCAAGTACTGTAGTGGGTATGGTGTACGGCCCCGTCTAAAGAAAAGTCTAACTCTGCAAATAGGTCATGAGAGCCTGAGTATTGCGCTTTCCGAGGTAACAACGATCGAAAGGAAAAAGGCTCCCCTAGGGATCCTGTGCTCTCGGTGTTTACTGTTTTACGGACGCCTAGCTAGGTATTCATTTGGACACGATCTTCTTCTCACCACGACTATAGTGGCGGGTGGCGCACGCAAGGAAAAGACCGCGCCTTGACTAATTGTTTTGTGTTTCCTCGCTTTTTGGCCAGACGGGTCGCGGTCTGCTTCAATAATTAGCTGAGCTCTTATCTTGGCTTGATGGCGCGTGGGTGCTTCTCCACTTTCTTGAGAGGGATTCTTGACACAGTTTCACCATGGAAGTCATTCCCTGCATTCGACAAAGAGGAAGGTTGGAAAGTCAGAGGTACTCTCTCTCTCTCTCTCTCTCTCTCTCTCTCTCTCTCGCGCGCGCACGCGCACACGAATTATTAAAGGGCAAAGAGTGAAGATGGGTTTTTGGTTGTTGTTGAAGGGCACTTATCACTGCATACACCAACTAGTATGAAGATCTTTTCATCTCTACCACCGTCACTTGCTAATAGTTTTGACTTTATTACAGTATATTATGAGGATATGCGCCTTGATCAAATGGACGCGATATATATCGAGATAAAATATGGAGGTGAGGAATCAAATTCTGCACATGCCTCACAACGGATACATGTACAATTATATCTGAAGTCATGAAGTTAGTCTCGCGTGAGGTTTACTGCAATTAGTGTTATCTAGCTATTGTAGACAATATTTTTTTGTCGTCTTAGCCACCAAAATCGAGAGGGTACACATATTTAAAGGTTGAGATTCTACTATGTCGATTCTAATATAAGTCTCGATAAAAATCCCACCAAAAATTAAGAGATGACATGCGCCTGCGCACCTTAACCGAAGATATCTAAAAGATGGAAGGGGTTGGCAGAGAAACTGAAGTCCTTCCAAACCACTCTCATCACAATTTCCATTTGACTTTCGCAATAACAAGTCATCAATCAGATTTATCATGAAACTTTGTTTTACGAGTGTTGCAGGATATATTAAGTTTTTATTGATGAATTAATAGTGGCAAAACTGAGTTTCATCTGATTTCTTGGCACTGGCGTCTAATCTCAGTTTTTTTTTTTGTCAATATACTTATAGGTTCTCCTTCATCATCTTATTTTCAGTCCGTCTTCGTGCGAAGCTCTGGCACCATATGGAGCTGCGCAATTCTGGGGGTAAGCACAAGAAATGCCGTTATAAAGCCTTTTCTGTTTGAGTCATCATATCTGTCTTTCCCAAATATTGAACATGTTGTTGGAGTAACTATAGCATACTTGCGGTGTAGGAAAGATTTTATACATATAGCTTTATGAAGAATTAATTTGAGAATGAATAGTAACAAGAATAAATAAGTTCACTTATACGCAATTTCTTTTACATTAGGTATGTACGCTCTATTTTCCTTTTTGTTAGACTTCTTTGCTCTTCTCTATCGAACCTCTACATTATCACCTAATTTTATGCGTTCGAAAATTGAAACTAGAGGGTACTGGTAAGTAAAAGCAAGTTTTAAATTGATTCTGATTTTCCTTTTGATTGATTATACTTTATTCTTCTAATGTGTTGGGCTAGTTATTCATGCTTTAGGTATTGTATATTTGCATCTTCTCGGGGTTTGTATATGTTGCTGTTACCATAACATACCATTGCACGATATCAATCATATAAAGTACACTGGTGAATTTACGAAACTTGATTTCTTAATATTAGGGGTTGATGTGGTCAAATAAGTTTATTTAGTTTTGATAGCCTAGGGCTTGATGTTTAGGCTTTCTCGTATTAAGTTTATATAGGAGAGATTGTTGTCCATTGTTGTTTGTCCATGGGGTATATTTAAATAACGATGATGATGATGATAAAATCAGAAAAACTTAAGAGGAGCTGGCACCCATAGTTTTAGAGAAGAGATTGAAGGTGAAAATTTGGCCTAAAGTTTAAAAATGCCCTCATGAATTTCATTAAAAAATAAAAACTTTGAAAAGGATCTTGAAAAGTGACTCTGGTATTGATTACGTCAAATAAACGGAGAAATAATTTTTTTTTCCTAAACATATTGAAAATTAGAGAAGTACACATTATAGAAAAACAAGTGTCTCCAAATGAAACGTGTAACATCACCAAAAATAATATTTAATGAGACTCAACAAGCAACGGAATGATAAATTTTACATATTTTTCTTTTGCCAATTGAGTACTTCATAACCCATCTGGCATCTAAGAAAGTTGTTGATTTACCAACTTTTTTGAAAGTTTGAAATTTTCTTTAGTAATACGTTCAATGAGTCTCTAAAGCAAGTGATTGACAAAATCTATATTATGATTAGTCTAAATTCGCACTCTGCCTATGGCTCTCTCCAATTGTGAATAATGCGAGATTTGGTGTACGTTCGGGGAGAACAATAATGTTAATGGAAGAATTTGATTCTTGATATTTAGATTTTTTACCATGGAAGGGGTTGGATGAGGTTTTTTTTTTTTCCTTTTTTATCATTGTTTAAAAAGATTTGGGTCTAACGTTTATTATTGCTATCGGGCCCCTACCCAATATTAAGCCTGACATGTACTGTCATGATGGAACCCCATTTGCCTTGAGTAGGTGTTCCGGTCGGCACTCGCACGGCCTTAGGCCCATACCTCTATGACCAACTAGATCTACACAGCCTAGACTAGTTCCGAGGATGGCTGAAAACGGCGGACACCAGCTTTGCCAGTGGTGGGGCCCGCTCGCATTTTCATTTGGGAAGGCCCCTACCTTCCACTGCTTTTAAGGCTGATGGTGGCTTCTGGGGCCTATTCTAAATAGGCCCAATGAGACTTGGGTCTTATTTGTCCCTTTGCTTCTTCCCTCATTTGATAACGTTTTCGGGGAAATCGCTATATGAACTCACCAATCTTTCTTTTTGCGACTTACCAATTATACTTCCATCAAGTTGCCTTCTACTTCTGATTGACCAAGCCATGGAATTGCCTACCCATGTTTATTTGATTTTTTTCTCTAAATTAACCAACTTTTTAATGACTTTATCGACTTTTTGCTTGCCTTACTTATCAACCTGTTAAATTTACCAACTCTTTTTAGAAATTACCAACATTAATTAGAGTAATTATCAATTTTCATTTGATTAAATTATGAACTTCTGACAAAAAATAAAGTTATGAACAACTTTTGCGTCACCACCTATTGTTTGAGTTAGTTACTAACATTTATTTGGAGTTACTGAAAATTACTGATTTTTCTTACATCTGATAAAATAAATTTCTCTTTTCCTATGAGCACCTTAAAATTGCCAACTATTATATGAGATCATTGAACTTTTATTTCAGTGATTTGTCAATTTTTTCTTCAATTAAGTTATTAACTAGTTTTGAATTTCCAACTCTCATTTAAGTTATTTATAACAACTCTTATTTGCTTTCTTTAATTTACTGATGTTTCTTTTGAGTCACTATGTCTATTTGCCTTGTTTGCCAAATTTAAATTTACCAACTCCTTTTTGGAAATTTCAAACCTCGTAAGAGCTATTGCCAATTTTTATTCGATTAAGTGGGAAACTAATTTTTCCGTCCCAGCTACTATTATAATTATTTCTTGATGTTTATTTGTTTTTTCAAATACTATTCTTCAAGTTGGGTATCAGCTTTTGTTTGATTTCTTATTTTTAAATGCCAACTTCTCTCATTTCTAGCAAATAAATTTTCTGTTATCTTCTAACAATTTTATTTCATTTACTTTTCTCAGCATCGCCTTCAGTTTATTGACCGTTGTATGAAATTGCTGAATTTTTTTGATGTACGAACTTTTCTATAATCATGTTACCGACTAGTTTTTAGGTTACCAATTTGTATTTGAGTTGCTTATCAACATTTATTTATTTTATATGAATTCATTAAACTTTTGTATTTGCCCTATTTACCAGCTATCTTTACGATTGAATTACCAGCTAATTCTACATTAGTAACTCGTGCCAGAGTTACCGACCCATATTTATTTGATGTTTTAATTACCAAGTTCTTTTATGTTTTATAAAAGAAAACCTTCTTTTATTATTCCAAACTTTTATTCAATTTATCATCAACACCTTAAATTATCGACTATTTTATAAGATTACAAGCATTTATTAGGTGTTTTATCATCTTTTATTTCCAATTAAACAACGAATAGAAAAGTTGATAAATGAAAAAACGATTGAATTACCAGCTAATTCTACATTAGTAACTCGTGCCAGAGTTACCGACCCATATTTATTTGATGTTTTAATTACCAAGTTCTTTTATGTTTTATAAAAGAAAACCTTCTTTTATTATTCCAAACTTTTATTCAATTTATCATCAACACCTTAAATTATCGACTATTTTATAAGATTACAAGCATTTATTAGGTGTTTTATCATCTTTTATTTCCAATTAAACAACGAATAGAAAAGTTGATAAATGAAAAAAGAACAACACAAACATTCGTAAGTAGCTAAAATAAAATTTGTTGGCCCAGTACCTAATTGATAACTATTGTAAAATAATTAAGAAATCAATTAAATTAAAGTTGGTACTTTCATATAAGAGTGATTAAAATTTAGGAGTAATTGAGAATGGTAAATAAAAGTTGATAAAAGATAAGAAAGGTTGGTGATTAAAAGAAAACTAAGCTTGGTAAATAGTACGAATGAGAGTTGATAATCTAAAACGAGTGGGTTACTTGAAAAGAGAAAAGTTGACAAATCACTTTAAACAAAGTTGGTAAATTTAGGACATGACTAAGAAAAATGCAAATAAAAGCTTGTAAATGATAAGAAAAACTGGCAAAATTAGAAAAAAAATCGAAAAATGTTGGTAAGTATATCAAATGAGACTTGGTAACCCAATAATTGTTGGTAATTTCAGGGGCGAAAAGTTGGCTAGTCATGCTAATTTAGATTAATAAACTCTAACAAAAAAATAGTAAATGATGTAGGGCTGCAAGACAAGGCAAATAAAAATTGACAACTCAATTGGAAGTTAATAAATAAATAAATAAAAAGGTATAATTAAACTTTTGTAAGCAACTCCAATGATAGTAAACTAAAACTAGTCGGTTTTTAACATGAAAAATGCTGGTAAATCACTCTAATTTAAACTGGTAATTTTGATATAAAAGTTTTTTGAAATTTGAAATGTCAGTAAATTTCGCAAATAACAATTGATACAAAAATCGACTAATCTGTAACATATTAAAAAGAGTTGACGATTTCATATAAACTGTTGGTGAATAACCAATTAGACCCAAAAATTAAACTCCCGGTTTGACACTTATCAATACTTATTGAAAATTTACCGATTGCACGTGGAAGAATAAAATTATCTTGAGAGCAAACATCACCAACTAAACAAATCTTTGCCAACATACTGACCAAAAAACATAATCTTGCCAACATGGGAAGATGCCCTAAGTGCATCACTTCGAGCGTGCCAAATATAATCCAATGAACCGCACCAAGCCAATAATATTACCCCGGATAGTCCCAAAATTTCTACTGTCAAGTTCCTTGAGAGCCCATTAAAACTCAGGACCCAAGGGAAGCTCGTGCAATATGGATCCCACTGGATGAAAATTTCTTTCATAAGATCCCGGGAACCGAATCACATGTTTCTTTGAACCTGCACCTCTTCTCCACGATTTGTACGTTTGATTTTTAGGCATAGGGTTGGTCGCCATGTGCGATTAATAGAGTCGGTAAATCTATTCTCTGTACGCCAAATTAAATGAACTAATGACGGTGATTGAATTACACGAGTTGATGGCTTTGTCAAGAAACACGTACAATCTTTTGAAGAATGTTATGTTGGTACTCAGTAATCAAATGTTTAACGGTTAAGTCTTTTTTTTTCGAAACTCATCTGATGTCTCATTTTTGCACATCCTCCTCACTTGATCAACAATCAGTCACTTCGCTCTCAACCTGTCATCTGTGGCCCATTCATTTTTGTTCGTTAATGCCCCTACGGTAGAGTACTCTGCTCGAAGAAGTGCGAGTTAGCCCAAGAAGGTAATGTGACCACAACACTAAGCAACTATAATCGAAATTATGGTTGAAGGAAAGGACTACCATGTCATAAATGAGATCCCTATATATCAGAAGGGATATTGTTAATAACTGCCCCCAAGGTAACCGTTGAGCAACCAAATAAGGAACGAATTTTGCACAAAATTTCAATAAAGCGCATGCCCTTAAAAGATTAATGATGGTAATAATATTTTGAGTCAACAATGGGTAAAACGGTAACTTAAAATGGTCTACACAGCTTCTTATAATGTCCCGTAGGTCTTTCATACATTCTACAATTCAAATTTAGGAATTTCATAAAATAACCCTAATCATGCAAGATTCTTTCTTTAGCAATGTGTCTTTTTCTGCTATTAGTCCATTAAGGGCATTCAATAAGAAGAAAAATTCTTCCTGCGGAAAGCCCATACGACGTACACTTCTTGATTTAAAGACCATGGGCTAGATAATTAAATTAGAGAGAGAGAGAGAGAGAGAGAGAGAGAGTTCACTTGCCAGGTGAGGCTAGCTCGGATTGAGTACTTGAATATGTTCACTTATTAAACAATTTGTCATATTAATTCTATATTAATCTTAATAACAATTTTGATGCAACACGGTTCCTAAGGTTGCTCAAAACATTCTTAAACTCAATTAAGGTCACGAGGGTTCTTTTGTGTCGTGCTGAACTTGGAAATCTAGTCGTCGTAGCTGTTGATGATTCATGAAGAATGACTAAATTGTCCATTTTACTCGTGAAAAGGGAAAATCGAAAAAGGGAGTGCCCCCAATTAATCTGAAGGGATTCTTATCTCCTTCTGCTCCGTCCACCAGATTCCTTCGGTACTTAGGGCAGAAGAGGGTTCTCTGGTGCAGGTGTGAACAGGACAAAAGTTGCTACCTATAATGCGCGACACCAAGCTTTGCAAAAGTAATAGTCCTATCGATTCCATGTCGGTTCTTATTTCGGCCGTTCAATATATGTGGACGTAATGATTGTTTTATTGCTTTTCAATCTAACGGCGAAAATCCGCGGAGGGACGATATTTATGAGAGATCATAGACTCGCCCTCTCCAACCATGGATGGGGATTGGCCTTAGATTATTCTCATGGGTCACTTCCCTTTGGCTCTCATGCCTTACACAGTTCACCTTCCAATTGGTCCAACACCCTCACATTCTTGGAGCCTTTCTGGAGTCTCACATGGATCCCCACCCTTGTTTCTCTCTCTCCTCGTGCTGTTTCTTTCTCTTAGGGTTTCTCACCAACAATTTGAACTGTTTGGAAGATCACTGCTTTCTCTCTCTCTCTCTCTCTCTCTTCTCTCTCTCTCTTCCATATATGCTTTGGACGGTCGAGTTCAGTTCTCAGATGCGGCATCTTCTCCAGAGTCTGTAGTGAAAGAAACGTCTTTTTTTTTCCTGTTCTTTTTCCCCTGGAATTGAATTGTTATTTTACTTCCGACCTTCTGCTTCGAGGGCTTCCCTTAGGGTTTTCGAAAGTGAGCATGATTCTCAATCTTTGGAGGGTTTGTTGGCAGCTTCAGCTTCCTTTGTCTTTAGTGGCGGGTATTATACAATTTTTTTTTCGTGGGTCTTGTCTCTTTTCTTGTCGGCATCAACGGTGAAATATTCTCACATCTCAAGCGAAGGACTGCAATGGCATCTCCCTTCTTCTTCTTTTTTTTTTTTTGGGCCAGTTGGTTGGTAGCAGCATCCTCCTTTTTTAGGGTTTGTAGCTAATTTTGTCTGAAAAGGTTTTCTTAGAAGAAAGTTCCCTTTGAAGAGCTGGAGAAGATCTTTCTACCATTTTAGGGTACCCCTATAGTGGTTTTGATGAGACCTGCGCTTTGGTGTTTTTCTCCATCAAAGTTCTGCTCACAAGCTGCAAAACTCTCTCTCTATCTCTTGTTGGGGTTCTGGTGTGCCTGATCTTTGGTTCTTTCTTCTGAATAAACTCGAGGAGATCTGATGGAAAATTCGGTGGCTGAACATGTTTGAGATCGGTTGAGGATTTACACCAAAAAGAAGAAACTCTGATGAAGAATTTTTGTCCTGTTATCTCCTTCTTCCCTCAGTTGCCGTTTCTGTTACTTTATTTTATTTTAGTAAGCACTTTCTAGATCTTCATGCCAATAATAGTGAGCCATGGTCAACCTATCTGGTTTGATGAAAAAGAAAATCTAGACCTAATAGCCGTGGATCTCGAACACGGTTCGCATCACAATATGACCATCTAGAACCTGATATTTAGATATGCGCATGATGTTCTGCTTTCTTTTCTTCCGGTTGTCGTAGGGATCTTTAATTTCTAAGATCAGCATGGAAGAGCAAATTAGATTTAGATGTTCATCCTAGATATTTGCTGGCCAAATTCTGCATTTCTTTGTTCTATCGACCAAACTCCACTTTTTAACCATATGGTCTTCAATGTTGTTTTAAGTAATAATATCAATTTGAATTTTTCTCTCCCGAATTCTGTTGACTACCAGTCTGCATTTCTCACGTCATCTTTTTATTTTATTTTATTTTTTAGAATTTCTTCCGATTTTAATCATGCGATGCACTATCCTATGAGGGCCCGCATCCTATTTCTCTTTCAATTCGCGGTTTAGTCCCAGAACCTAAACGCCTGTTGTTTCATGTTGGAATTATGCTGTGAACGACATCCCAATTTCTCTATCGTTTCTTCGTTGAGAGCCTGTCTGGGATAGCTGTGACTAAACTGTAGTGTGTTGTAGCTGTGTTGTGGAGCATTGTGAGTTCAATGAGGTAGCTTCTTAAAAGCTGCCGAAGCTTCGAAGCAGTTGCAGTGGAGAGATACTTGCCAAGTATCTCATAAAAGCTACAGCGTCTCTTTTCACAACTAAAGCTACTGCAAAAAAGGTGTACCAAACAATTTCTAATCGTCGCCGAGAGTAGAATTTAGTACTAAAATGTAATCTGTTCTGATACAAGTAAAAATGATCTTTTTCTTGAAAACAGATTGGGATGCACCAAGGGAAATTTTTCAAGTCTCATTTAATAATGGGCGGAACGTTGTGCTTAGGATCTAGATTTAGATAACAAAAAGCCTAAGCAATCAATTTCCTCTTGAGACTACCTATTCTCGTTGAGTGAATGGAGGGCCGCTCATAAATTTGATTCAAAACTATAGTACTGATGAGCTGATGGGCTTCAAAACCACAAAATTGCTACTAAAACAAATTCTTGCCTACCATACACATTCTCTTACTGTTCGCCTTCCGATGCATAAAGCTATAACAATCAAATATCGCAGAGAATTATCAAACCCCATTGCCAATTAATTAGCTGCCAAGACTTTTTGGTCCTGATCATATATAGTGTAATGCTGATATAATTTCTGCTCTTCCTTGCTTCACTTTTGTGTTGGTTGTCTTAAAATTGCCTGATCAACTCCATGCTAACATAGCCCAAGTCCTACAGCTCCTTTTGTCCTTTCATGCTTTATATGACATATATTCACAATCAAATATGGTCTGGAAATGAGGGTAACTATATGAACCGTGGATACCATATAAAATACTAATCTGATATTACTCATAAATATGTATTATCTGGCTGTATTCACATATTTTCTGTTAATGTGTCACATTGTTCGTGTATACTTTCTTGCTGAGGCACACAAAGTATCGCCCATTTCTCATGTACCAGTGACCCAAAAGTTAAAATGTTGAAAAAAGAGCGCTCCTATGTAAAAATGAGTTATCTGGAGTGACTTGGTGCGAGTGTCGCATTAGAAAACAGATAAGGACAAGAAGTTGAAGTCAAATTTATGATTCTCACTTAGCATCTTCTTAGAAACGTTAATAAAATATGATATTCAATGGTCTAGCTTTTATGGAGAACAATCCGAGAAGGATCATGCAACAACGTTTCTTGAGACAGCAGAAGTCAGCCTTACTGTACTACCCATAAGCCTCTAATTTGTTATAACACCTCTACCTACTGTAGCAAAGACCAACTATGATATTTGCAAGCCCTTAAATGGTATCAAAGGACTTAAGCAAGTGATGCTGAGCCCTATAAGCCGACGACAAAGATGCAGCTTATGTTTTTTAATTAAATATCATCTATAAGCAAATATCATCTATAAGCAAAAGCAAATACGATAAGAAATGAGGCTCAAAGCCAAAAATGAAGGGCATGGCTGGAAAAGCATCAAACCACGTTATCATGAGGGCATCAAAACATGTCACAATGCAGAGCGAACATAAAGATGGTGGACCTCAGCTTACTAAATTCGTTTTTCATCATAATTGTTGGACGACAAAATTGTATTTTTATGCCTTGAGCAAAGCGTCGTCCGCTGATGCTTCAGTGAGTAAGCACCAATATGAAGCAATTCCTTTTCCACGCATGCTCCACCTATCCCAAGATCAGCAACTCTAGATTCTTAAAAGATCATACTGTTTCCATTCCTGAGGACGACATTGAAATTGCTTTGAATCCTTAAAAAGGATGAAGAATGGATAAAGTGGCTTTGTTTCTTAGTGGTATAGACAATATTTACATCTTATTGGAGATGCCGTATATTTGACCATCGTGAGATCGTTCTACCCATGTTCTTGGATGATGCCATTAAAAAATGAACCTTATTTACGTTGATTGTCGTTATTTAAGAAATCAAATCAGTTGTACAAAATCAATATTCTTAAATTAGTAACATATTACAGATGAAGGGTGATCCAAATCCTATGTGGTTGATTGTTTCTTAGTCCTATGCGATTCACGACAATGTGGCTAAGATGCTTAATTTATTAGAGAACACATGGTAGAGTTCTATATGTTAATATATCTTGTAGGTTGTTTTATGACATTAGTCTCTGTTATTGTGCCATGCCTCGCGTTTAAACCCATTGCTTCTCAATTTTGTCAGGGTCTAGACGCAATGACAGGAAAAGAGTCTCCAGAGTGGCCCATGGAAAAGAAAAAAGAAAACAAGGTATATATGGTTGCTGATCACACTTATGAATGAAGTTGATGAATATTCTCAACTGGTTTTCTGTGTTGACTGGTTGCCTATTATGTCACAAAGCCCCGATTCTACTCAAGCTTCCCTCAATCAGGTAATCAGAGATATGATGAATGCATCTTAAGTATATGCTAACACGTCCAAAAATTTAGCCACGGAAATATTTTAGTGAAAAGCTCACTGTCTGATGTTTGCCAATAGATGACCAATGCTAATTATCTTTTTGAACTTCCGCTTATTTTACTTTGTTTTGATATTACTGTCCTCAAGGCAGTAGCTACGAATTGCAAGTTAAATCGGTGCACTCGTGTGCTCCTTTGAACAAGTAGTTTCTGAAATGCTCACGCAAGTCCTGTTAATTTGGAGTCGTTCATCTCTAAGATGTGATGAACATCTTTTGGAAACATCTGGTTTATATTATGCAGGAGTATCATGTGCTAGTATCTCGATGGTTCACACGTCTACATTTATGGGCAAGTAGCAAATAAGAGATACAAACTTTGCTAAAATTCTGGATAGTGAGTCTAGTTTAGTATTTGGAAAAGAAAGCCAAAAGTCATGTCAGATTTATCTCATCTAATTTTGGCACGATCGATGGTAATTACTTGATTACTTGCCAAACAATCGAGGCTAAAGCACATTGATCGTGCACTCTTTAGTTCAAAGATGTTCTTAGGGTAAAACAAGCGTATAAATCACATGATTTTTTTACGTATTGTAGCCAATTAAACTACTTACTAGGATCCAACCCCTGACCACTTAAGTGCTCAAATGCATAAAGATGCTGAAGATCAACAGAAGCTCATCTCTTTCAAAACAGAATCAATAACAAGTAATGGAGCTATTCTTTTCTGGTCGACCATGACAATGCTTTAAGTGATGACTGGATCATTTTAGATTTACATTTTCTGACATACTTAAGCATTTGATCATCAGCAGTAGAGTGCATTAATCATGCGTATCTTGTGTTAACAAACCATCACATGAAGTGACACAGTTCATACTTTTCTGGATGTAATGATATCATGTTTCATATCAGAAATTTGCAATAACTGATAACGAAGGAACTGAGGCTTAGCCACCTTATCACTCCCATTTTCTAAGTTTTTGTTTTGTTCTCCTTGGTGTCATTGTAAGATCACATGGACAGATTAAATGATGTGAATTCCTTTCACTACGATATGCTTTTCTATACTTCAATTTTCTTTTGATTGTCACGGCGACATCATTCTGAGAATAAAAAGATGAATAGATTTCTATTCGAGTTGTGTAATCATCTTTATTTCGTCTCAGATAATACTGACCATTGGATGAATTTCATGGAGAAGCATTTAGGGCACTTATCGAGGTACGTAATTTCATCTCCATTTCATGTTCTTATATCGCATCTCTTTCATATGGTTTGCAATTGTATGTGCTTTGATTTTTATTGAAAAGTTTAGGTAATCTGCATCTGCAACTGTGATGGTATTCAAACAATCATGATATTTCTCTCCGTATGTGGACTCGAGTGAAACACAAGTTCATTGGATAGTGGACAAATTAAGTGCCCTTTGTCTAGTCAATCACTTCTTAAAAGCTATGTTCTTCCATGAAATGGATACACCAGATTACTTTATTTCAAAATTCTATGGAGTAGACAATCATAAAATAAGGGTTTTCAACAATCGAAGCATTAGATAAATCTCGGAAAATATTTCTTGACCTGAGAATTAGCCTTCCATATCTATCCTTTCTGGGGCAAATTGTACGCATCTAAGTTCTTCATTTCCGGTCAGACATAGGAGAAGTACATATAGAAGCACATATTATTGCAGACAATTCACTGATGGAACACACTAGTCCACACATAAGGTGTACAATTGCGACACACATGCCTATAATACATTCCAAGCACAAAGGAAGAAGCCTCATTAATTTCTACCAGCATGTATTTATTCAGCTGCCATCAAAGGTTCGAGAATATACCCAAATTCGGTTAGCACTAATACGAATTGTTGTAGGCCTCCCATGGCTTGACAAAGAGATGGAGCTCTCTGAACTCATGCTGCAAATAAGATCAATTGGCAGCAACTTAGATCAAATAATTTAGAATCACATGTAAGTGCACTTATTACCACAATAAAAGCTAGAACTATACATAATCCGGTATTCATTATGTATTTTGTCAACGAAATAAATGTTTTCCAAAACTTACCTCTTGGGAGATTGCAGTACTGGTAAAATTGTTGAAACTGAAAGTTGGGCTCCACCTGTCCGTAATTGCCAAAGAATCATCAACAGTCTGTCCTGTTGTTCCTAAATTCTTCTCCTCCTGTGGCTCTTCAGATTGAGCTAGAAAGTTGGAGGCAGCTTTCACGTTGTTGCTACCTTGGATTCCAGATTCTTCACAGGTTTCATATAGACTACTCTTGTTCAAGTCGGTCTTCATTGCTTCACTACATGGTTTTGGTGCATCGAGTCTTCGCATCCACAGCTTCTCTACTGTCCTCTCCCTCGCCCTTGCCCTTGCCTTCTTCCTCGATTCTCTTGCAAGCAGGTAAAACGAATTCCTGCGGGATTGCCTGGTTTTTTTTTCCTTGGGCGGCTTTTCTTGAGTGACACTGGCTGAGTGATCCCCATTACCAGCTGCCTCATCAATTCCAGACGCCACATCGCACTCTGATGTAGAAGATGTGCTACCGGCAGTGCAACTGTTTGTCTTTGCAGCGCTTCTTGAAAGCTCCTTGATGGCAGACTTGGAGTGTAACAGCAGCCACTCAACAGTTTTACTCGCTTTATCGAATCCCAGCATGTCCTGAAGATCAAAAAACTCGCGGGCGACCTCAAGGGACAATCTCATTCTTCGATCTCTTGGACCGCGAGCAGTATAAATCTTGCTGTGTCGATCCTTCTTTGAGGTTCTCTTTCTAGGAACCAGGTCGGGAGTGGAATGGTTTTTCTTCAAATTGCCTCCTCCTCCTCCTCCTCTTGCCGATGCTTCATTTGCATTGACGTTGTTGTTCAGATCCACCATGTTCGCGAGTGTATGAGCTACCACTGCAGCATCATCGCTACTTGCTGGTTGTTGTGGCTGCGGAAGTAAGAGGTCAAGGCCATGCTCGAGAAAGGAGCTGCTGTCATCTTCATAGTAGTGAAGGAAAGGAGAGGGAATGTTGAAGAGAGAAACTAAGTGGTCTTCTTGTTTGGAGTTTGGGATGGCATCACTTGAAAGGGGCTTGTGTAGAATTGTTAGGCCATCCCAAATAGAGATGGGGTCAATGCCATTGCTGTTTGAGGGAAACATTTTGGCCCTTAAGCTGAGATTGCACGAAACACAACCCTAGACTTGGCAGCTGGCCTCTCGGTCATAGTTGGAAAGTGACATAAAAAAGAAAGTACTATCTATAGGAACAGCTCCATCCTTTTCACCAATTCAAATATCTGCACGAAACAACAATGAACTGAGAGAGACACCCAAAAACTACCGCTTCTTCTTTCTCTTTTTCTCTTTTTTCCGCCGTTGCTTGCTTTTAGCTAGAGCTCTAGGAAGAATTTTCTTAGTAGATATAGAGCTCCAAGCTACATTTCCGTGGATTGAGATTGCTTGCCTATTTTAGCTTTGAAGGCAAAAGGACTGAAAGCTTGAGAAAGACAGCGGATGATGGAGAAGAGAGGCAAATATCCATTCTGTCCACGGGGGGGGGGAGAGAGAGAGAGAGAGAGAGAGAGGGCACTTTTTAAATGGGGAGAGCGTGAGTAGATGAAGAGCTTAGAGACTCCAAGAATATACTTGGGGACAAGGAGTCATCTTTTTCGAAATCTTTTCGCTGGAGCAAAAGTTGGCACTTGAGCTTGGAGCATGAAAAGGAAAGCTGGGAAAACACAGGCGGTCATGTTGTGGGGGGAGTGAGTGGATAGGAAAGACTTGGTATTGTGCCACTTCACGCGTTGGCTGGTGGGATAGATTGACATTGAACTCCCTCGGCTTCCCCTACTTTCCAACCCCCATTTCAATCAACAAGAGAGTTGCATGGAATCCCACAATGGACAGGGGGAGAGAGAGAGAGAGAGAGATGATGATGGCCCTTTGTGCTCCGAATTTGTACTTGACATCCTCCTTGTGTATTAGGGTTGCCTTTTCCCTCGTAACAAAGTACTCATTTTGATTAGGACCTTACAGAAAGGTTAATTTTATTGCAGTACAGCTTGGATTTAGATGCCGTTACCCGAGATCTAGCTTCGTAGCTGATCATCATTTAACAAGTGATGAAGAGGTTTAACGAACTTCTTCTTGTAAATGACGTGGGACAAATTTTTCTCACAAAATCGATTTAAGTAACATTCTTTCGTACGAATGGCGTTGTAAAAAGGTCAAGTCCTCTTTGGGAGTTCCCATGGCTTTGAATGCTTCTGCAGCTCTATCAGTCAGACGTCTAAGCTGGTCTTCTTGATTCTCTGCGCTTTATGTCTAGTATTTTATTCATCGAATTTTTGTGAGAAGGGTATATTGTCTTTTCCCCCTGAAGTACATAAATATTTTTAGACAAACTACATATGTTATCTACAACTAGTTTAGTAAGGAGTGTCTGTAAAACACTTGCTAAATAATCAAATAAGGAGAGCCTGTAAATTCCAATTACTAACTTTCCTCATGATACAATCGATATTGCACAATTTGCTATAGTGGACTATCAAGAGTGGTCTTAAAACAATTATTAAGCATACTTTTACGAGAAATGTACTCAACAGTGAAGACATTGACTACACATGATACGGGACAAGCCAATTCACCGAAAGATAGAGAATGCCTTAAGCTAATTGCTTAACACGTGCCCTAGAGTATGTTTTAATAGAATCCTTTTTATTGAGTATCCTAAACTACGTGCCTCATGCGACATGACTTTGTTGAATATTGTGATGGATGTTGTTATCAAGTGTACTCGGACAACTGTTACTTGATAAGGAAATTCTCATGATACACTCACTATAGGTATGAGAAACATGCCTGCCAAAATGGGTCATTAATTTATTTCTTAACCTAGAGAGAGAGAGAGAGAGAGAGAGAGAGAGAGAGAGAGAGGTTAGTTGCATTTTGGATCATAAATGGGTTAGACATAATTTTACAGGTCATAAGTTGCTTTAATATGACTCTTGATTTCGTGTTTTCTCTTTAGTTTGGAACATAGAAATGTTTTAGTAATATGAGTCGAGTTGTGTATGAGTTATTAAATGAAAAATTATATAGAAATTGGTCAAAATAAGTTAAATGTGTCACTTTAGGTTGAATTATTTTTGATCATATCCACTCATTTCACAAGTCTAACGAGAAAGATGATGTTTAGAAACGACAAACTTTGTTTAGTGAGATTTTAAAAGAGGAGATAGTCGTTAATGGAAATCCTTAATCATGGCTTATCAGGCAATTGCGGAGGGCTTTTCACATTGGTGTTGGAATAAAATTGTGTGCTCGGAATTCTGTCCACAATTCCAGCCTCCACGTGGCGAAATCTAGCCGAAGACGAGGACAATTATTTGAAGGGCTGAACCTGCCGAGGGAGGCATTTCTTCTTTGACTACAGTCTACGCAAGTCGCTTTCACTAAAAAGAGAAACTTTCTTCCCTCTCTCCCCTCCCTCACATCTATCAATTCTTATGGAGCATGCTGTTGGGTTAGCTCCATGCGTGCTTATCTTTTACCCTCTATCTCTCCTCTATCTCTCTCTAGTTTGTACTTGATCTGATGAGGGTAATTTGGGACTTTTAAGCACTTAATTAACTGGCATCATGTGGGTACGAGTTTCTTAATCATGGTTCTTTGATGTTCTTGCTCCTTTTCCCATCGTGTTTGTACTCTAGGAGTACCCTTACAAAAAATCAGTATTCTTGTGTAAGTTTCCAACGCAGGGATTCTTTGCCTGGTCTTTGTACTTACGGGGAGGCATTACAAAACCCTAGCCAATCGCTGCTTGCCTTAACTACTATTTGCCCATCTCATCTCATCTCACCTGTCTTCGAAAATGGCAATAGTCCTACCCACAATTGAAGCAAAGTCCCTCTTTTGCAGACTACTACCATCCCTTTCTTAGGTGTTCCTTTCTTGCCATTTATACATGCCGTCCTTGCCACTAAGCAAAAAGAAGCTCCTCTCTCACTCTCTCTCTTCTCTCTCTCTCTCTCTCTCTCTCTAGCTGAGACAGACCTTTTTAGGCTGGCATGATAACGCAGGACCACATGAAATGGGGGGAAAACTGGGGTGGTTCTCAGGTTGCTATCAAGAGAAGACGATAACTATGAAAAAGATAGGTTGAATGTACCCCATTTGAGTGATGATGGTGAATGCATATGAACCCTAAAAGATGTCTTGCCTTTAAGTGCTTTCATTTCCATGTGGTGCTGCCCTGTACCACCCCCCCAAAAGAAAGAAAAAATGGTGGTTGAGCTCATCAGAACGCTTCTCTAATCATGCCCTTCAACTGATGTCTCCGGTCATCACCACCTTATAAAGACTCTCATCCCGGATTGATTCGTGTCACATTCTCTCCTTCATATCAGCAACGTACTCTTTCTCGGTGACACATACCTATCTGTCACAGGATTTTGGTCTCTGTAGATTTTTCTTTAAAGCCTAAACAAGAAAATTAAAGAAGCGGCAGCAGCAGAAGGAAAAAAAATAAAAAATAAAACAAACTAGCTAGTACTTCCTGGTCGTGGTACAGATAGAATTTTGACAGTTGGGGTGGAAAAAAATAAGTTCAAATTGTTCGCTTATCTCCTTACGCTGTGAATAAAAAATATCTCGTGGATGGTGATCTCAGCCAAGCATTCATGTGGGCTGTCATCATCCATTGGAGATGAGTGGTCTGAGCTAAGTTTGTGTGCTATGGCCCTAAAGCTGAGCAGCAACTGGAACTTTTCATCTTTATTTCCCCGTTTTTCATTTTCAACACAGAACATGGTGTACATTTTCCACGCTGCATGACATGACCTGAGTTTGCTTAGGTTTCGCCCTCTGGATGCCGCCAAGTAACCTTTGTTCAGCTCATTTGCAGGGGTGATTCTTTCTATGGGTTGTTTGCTATTATTGAAGTAGTAGTTTCTGATAAAATCTGGAAGGGCCTAACGTGGCTGTGTTGAGAGAGAGGAAGAGAGAGATGGCGTGCCTCCTTATCCAATGGGAGAAAAGAAAAAAAGGAAAAGAGGAAAACATAGGTGGGGGTGGTTTCATCGCATTATAAGCCCATGTTTTCAATTTGATTAGATTGCTCAAAAAGTTTTTCCATTATATCACCATTTCCCCTCTGTTGACTATGATTTAAGAAGGGACCCCTTGATTTGATGATTCAAACCCACATGATTTATGCAAAAAGTGGATGCTTCCACGAGGATAACTCACAAACCAATCAATTAGTGAAACAAATTTGCCTTTGTTGGGTTCTAATGACCTTAAAAATCAATCCAACATTATCTTATCCAGAACCTGGGACTGAGTTTGGGATTTGTTGAGAGGGTTCAAGACGGTGGAAGACACTGATGGATCCCTCTCGACGGTGGAAAACACTGATGGACCGAGGGTTGGTGGAAGTTGCTTCCTTGCCTCCATGTCCATGTACTGATTTTTATCGTGTTTTGAGCAAAGAATTAATAGTCTCACTCGCCATCTAGAACCAATTGGGCCAAGGAAAATAAGTGATCAGATCATCTCAAATTTCAAATTTGATAGATTAAAGCATAGTCAAATATCTGTATTTCGATACCTTACTCATGCCAGACATAGTAGTATGCGTCGGCTCACACCAATAGTGCAGAAGTTAGCTTATGAGAGAGTTCAACCATTTCAACACGGAATATTTTGCCCTGGTACACTATCTCATCTCACTTTATGCTATTACTTTATGCTACTATAATAGCATACGGCAGTCTCAATATCTATGGATGAAACTTCAAGAAGGCAGAACTATATTGTCGAAAGGAGCAAAGTATCAGAAAATGCAATGTTTATCAATCATATCCCTCCATATTGCTCCTTCCTTGCTTGTGTGTTAGGCCTCTAAAGAAAGTTTCTGTGGGGCGAAGACGGCCATTGCTTTTTTGCTTTGGAGACAGACGTTCTAGGAGATAATCCTCACTCAACTTATACATCATAGAAAAGAAAGTCGACTTGGAAGACTCTGTCGGTCTACATGCTTGGCGTGATTAGACCCTTTTCAAAATGGGGACTAGTAACAAGGTATCTCAAGCCCAAGACAGTTGCGATGGATGTTTCTTCATATTCCTTCATTGCAAACGACGCGGTTCTGTGCACCCGCTTCATGCAAACCCTTCAATTCAGTGGACCTCACAAGCATGCTCATTAGATCCTAGGGGCGAACGCCGATGATCTGAGCGCACATGTGTCCTGGTGCAGCTCCTTGAGTCAAGGTCATTGGAACAGTTACTTGCGACTGCCAGCATAATTGCAAGTCTCTTTCCTGCAAGAGGTTAGGCAGGAGAGCCCAAACGGATAGGGCACATAGTGGTCTCGCACTAAACTTTGCTGAAGAACAGAACATCAAACAGTACTGTTGCCTGCCAAGAACCATTTAATCATTTATGATTTCCTCAAGAATGCAACAATTCATGACCTTACCCTGTCCTTTCCTTTGTTCTCTTGTGGGTGTAGCCTGGTGCCAAGAAGAGGACAAGTTCTAAGATGGGTACAACTAAAAGTAAATGTAAGGAGAAACCTGCTAAGTCAAGATTGACGTATTCTCTTCTTCTTTTTCTTTTCTCTCTTGAAAAGAAATTGCGGCAAGATTCATGGCCTCTTATCGACATCAAGTAATAGTATGTGGACCACTACATGGCCACATCTTTTTACTGTGACGTTTTTAGCATGAACCGAATTGCTTCTAATGGTCCCAAGTCAACGAGACTTGAAGTGCACCAACTATATCATCCAGCTCCGGGGCTGGAGTAATGCCTAAAAGGAGTACCTGCACTGTGCACTGCTGTAATTCAAATCCACGTTCGATAGTCCTGTTACACTGCATCTCAAACGACTTGCATTCATCGATTGCAAAAGAGCTTCGGGTCCAGCAAGGTACTGTTTTTAGTTACGGCATACCGTGCAAATGATTTGAAAGTTTAGAGACTTGGGAAATTGTCCGTGCTGCCGTGCTACGTTCATTGCCCCAATGATCTAGGTTGAGTGAACAAAGGATGTGCCCCGATACATACAATGTTCATGTTGGCCGAGTTATCGATCCTGATGATCTACAAACAGGTGCAGCTATTTCAGTTTACCGGCCCCTTGATTAGTGTCTCTAGCATGTCTTCTGATATTCGCCTGGATCTAAAGCCGAACACGAAAAGAAGAAAGGCAGAAAGATTTTTCACCTAGATTCATCTTGTGTTTAACAGGAAATCTCTCCTTTCCTTCCCTTCTACAGGCGAGTATATCACGATGATTCCCAACTTGCTTTTGCTTCGGACAAAGTCGTGCCAATGTTGTGGCTACTTACAAGAACATTTTGCCAATCAGTCCAGCGCCTGTTGACAAAACGTACTGTGTAAATGTGTGCATCTGCTAATCAGTTGTAAGGGGAGATGATGATTGTAAGAACTTTTTACATCAACCCAGGGGATGTTTACTTCATTTTTTGGCCATAAATAAGCGATGTTTACTTCCTCAAAACAAAGATGCAGTCGGCCCTCATCAGCCGGAAAACACCGAACAGAATTTCCCGTATTTAGTTTTTCAGATCGATGCACTTCGACTATGAACTGATCAGTTTTACAAAGGAAAATGCTGATGTCATAGCCGCGCTGCAATGATGTGGACGAGGAGCACAGAAAATTGGCTCGTGCCCGGCATGTCATTTTGAAGATTTAATTGGGTTTCGGTCAAAGCGCATCGATTGCGAAAATGAAAATCCATTTCGTTGAACCATCATTGCTGATGGAGTTTACCCCAAAAATTCTATGGGTCTAATTCAACCATTGAAATGAAAAGAGAGGTAGAAATGCAAGAAACCATGCTTGTGTTGTTTTATTATTTACCTATCGAATTTCATGTTTATGGAATTCATCTTACCCTGGACTCTGACTTCCGGTAGTTCAACTAGCAAAACCGATGCATGCTAAAGTAAATATTCCTTATTTGATATTCAGATTGCAGTATAGTATTAAATTATGTGGTTATGACAAGAAATTGGGTTTGACCCGACCAATGGCAAACCGGCGCGTGTCCCTTGTATGCCCTAACGGGTAAGAGCAACCCCCGACGGTAAGATCCGATTCGGGAGCCAAAAAAGATTTCGAACGAGACAGATCTATGCAAACCCATTGGAAACTTCTAAAGAAACCTTTGGTAAGTAAAGCAAATTAATTGGACGAGTCAATGGCTTGACCATGTTAATAGTCTAATTGCCTGACCCCGACCCCGACCCCGACCCCGACCCGATGATGGCCGACATGTTCGGGTTTAGGAGGTGACCCGTCGCTTCACCAACAAGAGGTGACCACCTTTCAGAGGTGAGTCTAACTGCAAATAGGAGCCCTCCTTTTCCAAGGTATAAGCCATCTCAGCTCTCCAACTCCTAAGTCTGGTCGTCTTCTTCATACATCGCTTTCGCTGGCTTAAGCACATGACAGTTCATACTGATCACAAACCCAGACGCCTTAACCTGTTGTCCGTTGTTCTTATGTGATAGCATTCGTGTATCGGCCTATGAGTGCCAAAATACTAATTCGTCCTCTTCTTGTTAACTTCGAGCTTAATAACCTTTTGATCAATCTGTAATCAAAGCATTGAAAATCCCTCAGTGCGTCTCTTATCTTGCATTATCAGTTTCCTTCGTGGAGTTTGACTTTTATTAACCGTCGAATACTTCAAACATTTCAGAAAGTGCAAACACTAACGTATAAAGTTATCTACTTTTTGTTTGTGTAATTTTCTAGATGTAAGTTTTTTCGAGATGTTATAGCTTTCGAGGGAGACCGATTCACCGAAGAATAATTTCTCTATTTCAAAGTGCTTTTTCTTATTGTAAAAGCAACTTTAGGTTCACTTCAGACACTTATTTAGTTTCAAGACATTTTTATTGCTACCGTCTCGAGAGTCTAAATCGAACTTGAGTGTTGAGTGGTTCATAAGATTTTAAGATAAATTAATGAATGATTTCTCTATTTCAAAATGCTTTTTCTCATCGCAAAAGTAACTTTAAGTCCACTCCGAACACTTATTTAATCTCGTGATAACCTGTCACATTCTCGAGAGACTAAATTGAATTCAAGTATTGAGTGCTTCGGAAGGCATAATTCGACCACTATCAGTGAATCGAATCTCTCCATCTAATTGTCCCCACATGGAGTTGGTGCTCGAAAGTGAGGATAGAAAGCAACCAGTTTAATCGTTCCTGATTATCATCACTATTATTATCGTTATTATCGTCTTTTGTAAGCCAAATTTTCAATTTACATTTTGCGCTACACATACGGGCCAAGCTACACAGAAAAAAGCCCGATGAGACGCAACAGCCCGAGAGATCGCAAGCCCATCGACGACGGGCCCGTTGGGCCGGACGGCCCATCGCCCGGCGACCGGGCCAGGCGGACGGGAGCGAGGAAGGCCGACGAGGAGCGCGCGGCGCGTGGGCCACGCGCCGCCGCCAAAATGCCCGCCACTTCTTTTCCCGCCATCGACGCCGCTATATATACTCTCTCTCTCCTCTCTCTCTCTTCTGCAAGCGACTGACTGACGAGCAGAATCTCTCTCTCTCTCTCTCTCTCTCTCTACGAGGCGCGCCAAGTGGAAATGGAGGAGGCCTTCGAGGAGCACAACAAGCTTCCCGAGTTCAAACTAGGTAAGCAGAAGCGGAACCCTAGCTTTCGCCTGCAGTTCCCGCGATTCGATTTCGCGGAGTTCTGTCGGAATGTGACGTTTTGAATTGGTCTGTTTGGTTGACAGATGGCAAGCAAGCTCAGGGGTTTCTCGCCTTCTTCAGAGGCCTGCCCAGCGTAAGTGTTCTTCTTCCATCTTTCAATGAAGGGAAAGCATTGTTCTGATCAAAAAAAAAAAAAAAAATGAAGGGAAAGCATTGCATTTATCCAGAGAGAGAGAGAGAGAGAGAGAGAGAGGGGGGGGAGAAATTACAGTCAAAGATGCAGCCACATTGGTATGGTTCGTCGGGTTTAGACTGTTCTGGCCTTGCATTTTTAGGGCATTTGGGAAGTTTCTAGCACTTAAGGTTGAGGGGGGGGGGGGGACTTGGTGTTTCGAAAGAGCGAATCTCTGGTTTCCTTTTTTGGTTTTTAAGCGGTTTGAAGTGTGGAAAGCTTTTGTCTTTCGTTGCGTAATCGGTTTTTTTTTTTTACTTTGTTGCAGGATGCGAGGGCTGTTCGGTTCTTCGATCGCCGGGTTGGTCCATTATCTTAGTTATTTACCGAGAGGGTGATGTTGAGTGCAGCTTTGCTTTGTGTTGGTGTGAAATCAGTTTCCTCTTTGTGGATATGAATGAGGCGGCATATCACGCCATATGACCACTTTACCTGAGAAAATTGCCTTATTAAGCCATGCGGTGAATGGTTTACACTAGTTGCATATAACCTCACTTAAGGAGAAGCTTGTATCCTTTGAAAGACTTTAACTTTATATCTGCATCCAATCGCATGTCCTAGATAAGTTGTTCCGGATCCATTTCGTTAGCTGTAAGCAATAAGTCATGACTTATTCTCGAGAAAGAAAGAGAGACGAAGGTAGTAACTATTAAACTTGTTTCTTGATAATGGTTCATTGTTGTTGATGCAACTAGATGAGCAGTCATAGCTAGGATTGTTTACAAAGATGGACTTATCTTGATCCTTTGCTGCTGAATTAGTACAAGAATCTGTGTATGTTTCCAACTTGTTCTCTAAATACCTAGGCTCTTTCAATATACTGTTTTGGAGTGTTTTGTTTGAGTAAAAAGACCCGATTTCATCGTGTGGCATACAAATTGTTCTTACTGATTTAACTCTTGGTTATCATTTCATGGTGAAATAATTATGCAGGATTACTATACTGCTCATGGTGAAAATGCTGTCTTCATTGCAAAGACATATTACCATACTACTACAGCCTTGCGGCAATTGGGTAATGGACCCAATGGCCTTTCCAGTGTAAGCGTCAATAAAAATATGTTCGAAACGATTACTCGTGATCTACTTCTGGAGAGAACAGACCATACTTTGGAGGTCTATGAAGGTAGTGGCTCAAATTGGAGATTGGTGAAGACCGGAAGTCCTGGAAATATTGGCAGTTTTGAAGATGTTTTGTTTGCCAACTGTGATATGCAAGAGTCCCCAGTTGTTGTGGCTATAGTTCCGATCTTTCGTGATGCCGGGTATACTGTTGGACTAGGTTATGTTGATTTGACCAACAGGATTCTTGGATTGGCTGAATTTATTGATGATAGCCACTTCACTAATTTGGAGTCAGCTTTAGTTGCCCTTGGTTGCAAAGAATGCTTACTGCCTGTGGAGGGTAGCAAAAGCAATGAAAATAAGGCTTTGCGTGATGCTTTGACTAGATGTGGGGTGATGGTAACTGAAAGAAAGAAAACAGAGTTTAAGACAAGGGATTTGGTGGAAGATCTTGGTAGGCTTGTCAAAGGTCCTGTCCAACCTGTTCGAGATCTTATTGCCAACTTTGAATATGCTCCTGGTTCTTTAGGGGCATTATTGTCCTATTCAGAATTACTTGCAGATGAGAGTAACTATGGAAATTACAGTATCAGAAAGTATAGCCTCGACTGCTATATGAGGCTGGACTCTGCTGCTATGAGGGCTCTGAATGTATTGGAAAGCAAAACCGATGCAAATAAAAATTTTAGTTTGTTTGGTCTCATGAATAGGACATGTACTGCTGGAATGGGTAGACGATTGTTGCACAGGTGGCTAAAACAGCCTTTATTGGATGTAGGTGAGATAAACACCAGACTAGATTTGGTGCAAACATTTGTGGATGATACAGCACTTCGACAAGATCTGAGGCAGCATCTTAAGAGGATCTCGGATATCGAGCGATTGGTTCACAATCTTAATAAGAGAAGAGCAGGGCTGCAGCATATTGTGAAGCTTTATCAGGTAGGAATATCATACATTTCGGAAATTAACTCTTTCAGTGGGCGTCATATTATTCTTGTGAATCGCGTTTAAAATGTAATTCCTCCTCATTCACAACCCCTTAAACTATCCGTAGATGCCTGTCTGGTAACTGACTCTGCTATGGTCTTCTACTGACTATGCTGTATGATGTGTTACAATCTGATGACTTTAGCCATACTGTGCTGGGTATAATGACATCTGTGGCTTGTCATGTAGTCCGAATATTTGTCCTAATAGTGTTGTTAGGTTTATCATCATTCTCATTATAGAATGTGCTTATACTTTCCATCTCCAAGCTCTTGTGCCTGATTTTTGACAATAAATTGATAGGGATCTTTATTTAATTCAGATAACATTTTACATTGCAGTCCAGTGCAAGAGTTCCCTATATCACAAGTGCCCTGCAGAACTATGATGGTCAATTTTCTTCACTGATCAAGGAAAAGTATGTGGAAGCACTTCAAATTTTGACTAATGATGACCACTTGAATAAGTTCATCAGTCTTGTTGAAACTGCTGTTGATCTCGACCAACTTGAAAATGGAGAATACATGATCTCTCCTAGTTATGATGCTGGATTAGCTGAACTAAAGGATGAGCTAGCGTCACTTGAACAGCAGATTCAAAATTTGCATAAACAAACTGCCAATGATCTCGATCTTCCTATGGACAAAGCATTGAAGTTAGATAAAGGTACGCAGTTTGGGCATGTATTTAGAATTACCAAGAAGGAGGAGCCAAAGATAAGGAAAAAGCTTTCCACCCAGTTTATTGTCCTAGAAACACGAAAGGATGGAGTGAAGTTTACTAACACGAAGCTTAAAAAGTTGGGAGACCGCTTCCAGAAGATTCTTGAAGAGTACAAAAGTCGTCAGAAATTTATCGTTGACAAAGTAGTTAACACATCTGTCTCCTTCTCAGAGGTATGTGAAATACCACTATTATGAGATGGATATTTCTGGTTCATGTATGGACTAAAGGTCATTTTGCAGGTATTTGAATCTTTGGCTGCATTACTTTCTGAAATGGACGTTCTCCTTAGCTTTGCTGATCTGGCTTCTAGTTGTCCAACTCCATATACAAGACCAGATATCACTCCATCTGTAATATTACTTATCATTTGCTGCTTTTTGTTTCTTGCTTCCAAACTCATATTATGTTTTGATTCCTGGTATCATCCTCAACTGAAGTTTTATATATGATTTGCTCCTATAGGATGCTGGAGATATCGTCCTAACAGGAAGTAGACATCCCTGTGTGGAGGCTCAGGACTGGGTTAACTTTATACCCAATGATTGTAAGCTAGTGAGTATTTCTATTACATGAAAAAAGTGGCTTTCAATAGTCATCTTGAAACTGAAGTGGCTTATTGAGTTTTGTTGCTATTCTGTACTCAGGTCAGAGATAAGAGTTGGTTCCAGATTATCACTGGACCTAACATGGGAGGAAAATCCACATTTATTAGACAGGTGGTGTATATGCACCTGTTTTTAGCTGTTTACTTTGTTTGTTATTTGGAGTATCGGGCTTTATGAGATTTAATCTTGCTCTTACTTTTATTTCCATTTTTTTTTTTAAAATAAATTTTGAACATTAACGATCGATGAAAAATGCTGTTTTAGTTAGTCCCCTTAGACATTTTACTCTATAATGCTTGAGAAGCCTAACAATCACCTTTAGGTTTCTTAGTCGCATGACCGTAGGAATTGCATTTTGCTATTTGTTCTCCATTGGTTTTCCAATCATATATTTTGTATAATTGCAGGTTGGTGTGAACATTCTGATGGCTCAGGTTGGTTGTTTTGTTCCCTGTGACAAGGCTAGCATATCTGTTCGAGACTGCATTTTTGCTCGTGTGGGTGCTGGGGACTGCCAAGTGAGTTTAGGAATATTTTCTCTAAGTTTGTTCGTGTACCATTTAATGCTGGATACATAGATCTTTTAGTAAAATGTTTTGCCAAACAGATAACAGTCATGTCTTCCAACTCAAAGTTGAGATTGGTGAAAATGTCTCATTCATCAACAGCATGACATATTATCTTTAGTGCACATATTTTTTGTATTATTAATTGCATTGTCAGGTCAATTCATCCTCCTGCCTGAACTAGAATGAAATCCTTCACAGAAAGAGGGCTCTTGTTTTCTCGCTCATACATGATATAAATTACGTATATGTCTACTTAGTGTTCTTTTTTCATGTACACTTATGTAAGAATCAATGAAAGAGTTAGAATTTAGAGTTAGATGAGTGATCGGGAATGAAATTGTGAGTCACAATGTTGAAGTTGCTTTTGCTAGAGATAGCGGTTCTATCTCTGTTAGTCAACTGTTAGTAAATTTGGCCTCAAGGTGTAACTAGTCACCTAAACTTGCAAAAACAATCAGTCTATCTGATCCTTTCTGACTGTAGTCTGTCTTTGCTCCTTGACTATGTAGTTTCTGCAGCTTCAATGATATTTCTGTTATTAAACTTGATTGATACTTTTGATCTGTCTCAAATAAATTGCCTTGGTTGACTTTGTCTTGCAATTCTTAAATTTTTATCTTCTCTATCTCTCTAGATGCGTGGAGTGTCCACTTTTATGCAAGAGATGCTTGAAACAGCTTCAATCCTGAAAGGAGCTACCGATAGATCGTTGATAATCATTGACGAGTTGGGTCGTGGGACATCAACTTACGATGGATTTGGTTGGTTCTTGTCTATAAATCCCTCCCTCCCTCCCTCTCTCTCTCTCTCTCTCTCTCTCTCTCTGCTGCTTCTTTGTTTATGCAAATTACATTCATACTTGTTTATTCAGTAATTGTGAACTGTAAAGATCTAGATTGCTACAGTTGGGGCATAGGATCTTTAAGATATCGCAAATTAAGTATGAGATTCTTCTCTTTTCATTTTGGTTGATGAGATATGAATCCTTGACTGTATATCAGCCTTCTGCTCTGCCTGCACGGCAAACGCCACAGAAACATAGTGATAAAACAAGAGAGAGAAACTATACAGCAAGTATACAAGATTGCAAGTCTTTTTTGCTTTTGGTCAGAGAGTGAAATCTCTCTGGGACAAATAAATGGAGCCTGCATGGAGCATGGTTAGAACAAAAAATTTGTGCCTGCCCTCAAGAGTGGCTGTGGCATAAAAAAATTCTGGTTCTTCATTGGGTTCACAATATACTGCCCCCAGAAAGAGGAAATGGGAGGTGATACTTATGTTTGATTTCCGTTCATTACACAAGATGTCCTGTCAAACTTGTCACAGCTCAATCTGTGGAATCAATTCCTTCTATTTCTTTGTAGTAAACAATGACTAAATATTATATTTGCTTGTTAAAGTTTGTAATTTTTTTAACTTTCTGGAATTTCACATAGAAGTTAAATTCAACCAGCAAATTGTTGAACATTTAATTGTTTGATTTAAATTTAGTTGTAGAAGATTGGAGTGAGATATCACAATTGCGTGAAGTATCTAATGAAATTAGGGTTCTACAAATTCATTAGTAGATCATGGAAATGAGACGCGTAAAGGAAGTCCACAACAGAAAGAGCATTTGTTGGGTACATCCATAGCACTCGTCTGCACTCTGGTAGCAGTAAATTCATGATGGAACAGGCAAATTATTGCATTGAAATGAATATAAATGATTTTATGTGCCTACATCTGGTATATTAGCTGAATAACATAGGACGTTAGCTACTGACAATCTGCATGTCTATCACAGATTATAATCTCTTATTTATCACATATTGTGGGTGGACACATGCTCTAGGTGTCAGGCAGCTTCCTATTGTGAGTTTTTCCCCCCGGGAGGTCCGGAGGATGGGAGTCTAGAGGGACACTTCCATTTGGGCATAGTGATGAAGACATGCCTGTGACTTCTGTATCTGCTACAATGTCGCTCTCTGAATGATACATTAACCTTATTAAATCTCCTTCCATTCTGTTCAGGTTTAGCATGGGCCATATGTGAGTACCTTGTTGAGGTTATCAAAGCGCCGACTTTGTTTGCAACCCACTTCCATGAACTGACTGCCTTAGCCAATGAAAACAATGTTGATGAAACTAATGTGAAGCAAATTGTTGGGGTAGCAAATTATCATGTCAGTGCACACATTGACTCATCAAATCGCAAGCTGACCATGCTTTACAAGGTAGGGCATTGTCGATAGATTTCTTTTTTTCACATATTTGAGTTACTTGAGATAGTAGACCAACTATGCATTGCTGCTGTTGTTATGGCTTTTCAAACGTTCTGTTGTGTTCGTCATGTTGTCTGTCTCCTGCTGTTGACGCATTTTAGTGAATTTGCTGTTTGCTGTATGAATGAATTAGTTGTTATTCCTATAGGGCAGCGTTCTGTACTAGTCATCCAATAACGAATTATATATATCTCTTAATATGTTGTCGTGTCCAGTTTATCAATTTTTTGAGCTTGTGGCAATTTTCACTCTGGAGGGTTGATTTAAAGTCTTCAGTTAACTTTTTATACTGAATTATCTCCACAAGTATGCCTCATTCAATAACTTATTCCAGGTTGAGCCAGGGGCCTGTGATCAAAGTTTCGGTATACACGTTGCTGAGTTTGCAAATTTTCCTGAAAGTGTTGTTGCACTTGCAAGAGAGAAGGCTGCAGAATTAGAGGATTTCTCACCCGCTGCAGTTATTTTAAATGACCCTGGAGAAAAGGTATTCCTTTGCTAGTCTTGCAGGAGTTGTAAGAAGAGAATTATGTCCTGTATTGCAGATGTAGTAGTCTTTATCTGGAAAGAAAGTCTAGATTCATCCAATTTCACGTAAAGGCTAATACTGTCTCCTACTAATATTTCAAGGAAAATTACAAAGACGATCCCCAGACTTTCCACTCCTGTTACACATTGTATCATCTAATTTTAAAACTCATATTTTGCACCTTTTATTTTTAAAATTCACTTAGCTCCCTGGGGTTTCAAAATAGAAATCTATTTCTTACAAACCTTTATGTTCTATAGTTTCTAAGACTCCAAAAGGTGTGAACTGGAGGTTCTTCAAAGCCTTGAGGGTGCAAAATATATATTATAAAGGTAGCTGTGAAGAGAGAACTGGGACATGTCAATCAGTAGACTACGATACGTCATGCATTGCTCTTGAGATCTGCTTATAGAAAACGATGTATTTGATCTCTTTCGTTGTTTTCATCAGTTGGTGGGTAGCAAGTATCTGTAGCTCCTTGGCAGTTAACACTGTCTTAAAAGGATTCTTCTGCGAGTGTTTATGGGACTTGAGTAACTGGTTCAAAATTCTTAATCCTCAAGCTTACTATGATTGGCAGGAGGGACTGAAACGAAAGAGAGACCCTGATCTTGACGACATGTCTAAAGGTGCTGCTCGAGCTCATCGGTTCTTGAAGGAATTCTCTGATCTTCCAGTAGAGACGATGGACCTGAAGCAGGCTCTGCTGCAAGTAGGCAAATTGAGGGATGAGTTGGAGAAAGATGCAAAAGACTGTCGCTGGCTTCAGCAATTCTTATAGGCAGCATTCTGCTGGAGTGTTTTGGCGAAGCTCCTTTTCTTGAGCTAAAGCCGACTCAGGGTGAGAATATAGGTGCCAGGTATTGCTTCTGCCTGAAGATGCAATGCAAATCTCGAGCTTAGGTAATGCCCTACCAGTTTTGGTGGCCGTGGTATTTCCAAGGTCCTCTCCTGCGTGTTTATATGCAGATGGTACTTCCTCTTTGCTGTATGTAGCTCTCTCTCTCTCTCTCTCATGTAAGTAATCGATGGAGGGATTGAATGTAAAACTACGGCGAGCCCCTTTATATCTACTATCTACTGATGTGTTGCTTCTGATGAATCTCAATGGTTGAGTCATGTGGACCCGAAGGACAGATTGCGAGCAACCTCCGGTCTACAGTTTTTCTCCTTCCCTTGAAGCAGCATTCTCCTTTCTAATCTGGGTTTTCCTAGTGCAAATTGTTTTGTGCAACAGTTACTAGAGGCCAAGGTGTCTTTTTGGGCTCTCTTTTGGTGGTTCCTTGACTTCGATTGCATGCGGGATTACTGGGTCAAATGGGACTCAATAATTACTGTTTTTCTGAAACCTTACCAAGACCATGTGATTTCATTGCAGGCCCACTGTGCTAATTTAAATGGAACTGTTGACTGTCATAATAATTTATAACGTTGAGGATGTCTTACGGCTGGCAATGTTTCGTAGGTATATTTTAGTGGGGCTCGAATTGGCTGTCGACCAAGCAGTGGCCATTGGCCGTCGTCCCCTCCATCCATTGGGTTCCTTTCTTTGTTTATGTACGCACCTCATTACATGATACAAATTTTCGCAATATAAGAGAGAACGGAAAAAAAAGAGAAAAAATTCTTTCATTAACACTTACAGATGGGAAAATGACAAGTTTTAGAATTTGATTGTATTTAGGTTTTAGAATTTAATTGAAACATTCATGATAAGTTTTAAGATTTCAAGTACATTTATTTTAAAATATTACAAAAATAATTTTCATTAATTTATTTTTTACGATAATCGATATAAATATTGTTTATATTATTTATTTTTTGCAAAATAGACTCGACTTTAATTAAATTATCTTTAAATAAATTAAAAAGGGGGAAAAAGATCACGGAGCGGATCTGATCGGATTAACTTATTACTTACCACGAAGACACAGAATGAAAGAGAGTGCGAAGCGAATGGTGCGTTTGGTAACGTTTCTGTTCCCGAGAATAATTTTTGATAAAATTTTTTTATTTTTTTTATTTTGTTCTCAAGAACAATTTCTAAGCATTTTAAGTCGTTTGGTAATTGTCCAAAATTTCAAGGGAAAATTCCAAATAAGGACTCGAAGTAAATCTTTTTTTTTTCAAATAAGGATCCAAAGTGAACTTTGTGTCAAATAATGACCCAAAGTGAACTTTGTGTCAAATAATGACCCAAAGTGATCAAGTTAATCTCTATTGAGGACCTTTGTTCGCCGACAGACATTTTCCGGCAATTAAAATACGCGCAATTTTGTCAGAAATTTGTGATTTGAAAAAAAGGGAAAATTCTAAATTAATCAAGTTTAGGTTATTCATTTAGATGTTTACGTTTTCTTCTTTATTCTTCCCCGTTGCTCCTCAACCAAATCACTACTCGATCATCATCACAACTCAATTCTCATCGCTCCTCACCTTGCTCGACTAGCGGAGAATTTGGGTCTCCGCAGACAAAGAAAGAAGCATTTGGTTTTCTTTTTGTTTTTGAATTTGTGCCTTAACCGGCGGAGGGGAGAACTTCGGTCTTTGACTTTGCAGAGGATAGGTGCAAGGAACGAGGAGACCGTAGAAAACTTAGGTTTTTTTTTTTTTTAGGATTTGTTAATTTTCCCTATATTTTTTTTGGACAAAATTTGTTGGAAATGTCACATGCTTAATAGCCGGCAAATATTTGGCTGACCAGCAAGCTTAGGTTCTTATTTGGAATTGATTTAACTATTTCGAGTCCTTATTTGAGACAATGAATCCACTTTAAGTTTTTATCTGACACAAAGTTCATTTTGGATCATTATTCGAGAAAATTAGTCAACTTTGGGTCATTATTTGGAATTTTTCCAAAATTTCAATTTCCGAATAAATTGTGTTTGGTATCGTGATCAAAATTTCTACTCTAAATTTTTTTTTTTAATTTTTAAATAATTTTAATTTTTTTTTTTTTCTTTCTTTCTCCTATTCTTCTTCTTCAAGTGAACAATCGTTGACCTTGAGATGACTGGTGACCTCACCGGAGCATCGCCGACCCTCATCGGCCCAGCCTTGCCGGCAGCTAGGTGAGCGGCCAAGCGAGGCCAACCTTGTGGTGGCTCGGCAAGGTCGAGCCCCGTTGGTAGGTGGGCGAGCTTGGCCTCGCTAGATCTGGGTGAGATCACTCGCCCAGCCATGGCTCAGTCGAGTTTCGTCGGGGCTAGGTGAGGCTCGCCTGGCCATCGGCAAGGCTCGCCCAACCCTGGCGAGGGCCCAGCCCTATCGAGGCTCAACCTCGTTGGTTGTTGGGCTTGCCTCCGATGAGCTCGCCGGACCTCACCTTGGCCTAGCGAGCCTCCAGTGAGCTTGCCAGACCGGTTGCTGGTGACCGACGGCGGTGGGCGGCGGATAGTGGCGGATGGCAACTGTGGCGGTGGCAGTAGATGAAGAAGAAGAAAATGAAAAAAGAACAAAAAAAAAGAAAAAGAAAAAATATGAGTTTGATTTTAGAATTATTTCCGAGAATAAGAATTAGCTTTTAATTTTTATTTTGATTCTTGATTATGTTTTAAATTTACTTTCGGGAAAAAAAAAAATTTTATTCTGAGAACAAAAATTTTACCAAACCTATTTTTCATTCTAAATCTATTCCTGAAAACAAAAGAATAGAAATTAACTTGGCTGGTTACCAAAAATGTCCGAAGTTTCAAATCTCCCCTTTTCCTCTTTCGTTCCTTTCTCCCTCACGTCACAAAAACCCGACGCGGACACCGAAAAAGACATCCCATCGGACATCGATTCCCTCTCTCGGCCGTCGAATCTCCCCCTCGTACTCAATTCCCGATTCCGACCACCTCAACCCTCTCTCCGTTTCCGGCGACGCTCCGACCCCGTTTCCGGCAAGCCCGGTGCTCCCTTCCCCGGCGGCGAAGACCCATTCCCGTTCCCCGTCTCCGTTCCGGCCGCCGCCGCTCTCCCGCGATCCGCGCCGAGCCGGTCGCCGGGCTCTCTCGATTCGGGTCCCGAATCTCGGGAATTCCACGTCGCTCCGTCGGATTGGGATCGCGTGCCCGCGCATTTCGTTCGGGTTCGTTTGTTTCTAGGTTTTGGATCCAATGTCGGTTTGCAAAGCAGGGTAGTACTCGTTTTCCGTCGAGCGCGGCGGTTGATTTCCGAGCCTTTTCGCGTCGTTGGGTTCCTCTAGGTCGGTGGAAATGGCGGGCGAAGACGATGGCGATTCGCCTGCTGTCATCGCGCGCGAGTAGCTAACAAGCATCGAGAGAATAAGCCTGGAGATGAGCCGGTCGCCTTCGTTTTCCGTGAAGTCGGAAGCCAGTCCGAAGCTCGATCCGGAGTCGCTGCGGCGATGGGTGGTCGCCTTCTGCGTCATCCGGTTCGATCTCGAGCGAGGCCAGCTCATCGAGGAGTGTTACCCGCCCGGCTGCCTCGCGCCGGACGAGGAGCTCGAGATCGCCTATAAGTCGTTCCCGGATTCCGTTTCGCAGCACCAGAACCGCTCCAGCATCCACGATTGCATGTTCTTCTTCCGGTTCAGGAGGCAGAGGAAGCATAAATCGAGCAATGTGTCGTTGTCGGAGATAACGGAAGCGGACGGCAGGGAGTCGTCCGCGCGGTCCAGGAAGGGAGGAGTACCCGAGGTGCCGCTGAACGGTGACGGCACGAATTTTAGCTACATGTATGGTTATGTGTTTAATAGGCAGAGACATGATGAGAGGCTAAAGAGAGGTGGAGAGCAGAAATCTGTTGTGATTTTGTCCCAGAATCCATTTTCTAGTGTATTTAGACCTCTGTTGCAAATCATGGGTCCTCTGTATTTCGATGTCGGAAAGACGGCTCTCGAGCATATTGCAGCATTTGTTTCTCTCTGGCCTTGTCCAGCACCAGGAAGGCTCATGGAGCTCCCTATAGGAAATGCTGCTCTAAAAGTTAACTTACCACCTGCTCATTGTTTACCTTTGGAAGGGGTGGCATTTGAAGAGTCTGCGTCTTCGATGGCTCCTCTCCTGCCGACGAACCAGTCTGTGCCGCAGGGTCTTTTTCATGATTCAGATGTTTTTGGAGTATTTAGGGGAATCCTTCTGCAGCTTTGGGTACTGTGGGAGTTGCTACTGATTGGGGAACCCATTCTTATAATAGCACCAACTCCTCCTCAATGTTGTGAGGCTGTTGCTGGTCTTGTTAGTCTAGTTGCGCCGCTCCTCTGTAGTGTTGATTTCAGGCCTTATTTTACCATTCACGACCCGGAGTTTGCAAATTTGAACAGTCTGCAGGAAGGTGACACTTTTCCTCCGATGGTATTGGGCGTGACAAATCTTTTTTTCCTGAAAGCTCTGCGGAACATTCCGCATATTGTGTCGGTGGGAAGTCCAGCTCCTAATTCAAATCGTCTTCCCTTTGCGAGTAGGTCTACTGGCAGAGTTCCTGGGAGACCAGATGGATTTGGTCTACAGCAACTTTCTCTGAAGAAGTTTTCTCCTTCCAGTTTGTTAAATGCTGTAAAATTGAGAAGAGAGGGTCCTCTTTGTCTGATGACTGAGCACAAGGAAGCTGTCTGGAGTACTTACTCTGCAATAACCAAACCTGACACTTCTATTTTGAATAGATTAATTGATGCGGGGTTGTCTCCCCGGGTTGAGGAGTCAATGTCAGTCGTTAACAATGAGATATTGCGCAGGCATTTCTTGGAGCTTACTACCAATTTTTTAGCTCCTTTTGGCCCATACTTTAAAGCTACCACACCATCGGAAGGAACTTCCCCCTTTGTTGATCCTCCTCCTCTTCCCCCATTCAGCACTGATGAGTTTCTAGGAAATTTATCAGCCCGGGGACCAGGGAAGTTCTTAATGAAGAGGATGAAATCTAATTGGCTCGATCTGTACAGGTAAGTCAATCCGACCTTTTCTATTCATGAGCATGGTTAAATGGTCTGTATGTTGAATGTATGGATGCTTAAGTTTCACTTAGCTGAAAAAGTGAGAGAAAAAGAGACACGTGCTCAAATTTCTTTTGATACAGGCGCTTTTTGAGAGGACCCAACTTTTTGC
Organism: Eucalyptus guilfoylei; assembly: GCA_016097605.1. Taxonomy (NCBI): domain Eukaryota; kingdom Viridiplantae; phylum Streptophyta; class Magnoliopsida; order Myrtales; family Myrtaceae; genus Eucalyptus; species Eucalyptus guilfoylei. The sequence continues at coordinate 5,564,378 of CM027861.1, forward strand.
CATGGTTTCAGCGAAGGCGTGCTGTGGCCGAGCAAGAACAGCAGAGACTGTGGAGGCAGGCAAGAAAGAAGACTGACATACAACATTTCATCTCTAAAATGACTGAAATTGAAATAGTTGATTCTTTTAATGCTATCGAAAAGCATCTTTGCAGTGAAATTCAGGTAGAGTTCTCTTTCCATTATGTGCTTATATGACAACTAGGTATAGGGCTGCTGTTGTATTTAATGACAATAGCTTGATCTGCGGTGTGCCTGTATATGTATACCTTTTGTTGCTGACTAGAAAGAAATGGGTAGAAGTTCTGAAAAAGGCATTTTGTGGAAGTTACTTGCAGTAATTCTTTGAAATATTATGAGAGGAATTAGTTACTTCAGGTATACCTCCATATGCACCTTGTTGGCTACAAGCTGGAGGCCCAAGTAACTTATAATGTAACTCACACTGCTTTTTCAGCCATCATAGAGATATATATGACATGTTGGCAGTATTAAAGCTTCCATCCATTGTGGATCACTCTAACTGAATTTTAATGTGAAATTCAACTTAAGGATGATGAATTGAGGTTTATTTTGTGGTCCAATACGATGAGCATTTAGGGTCAGGCAATTGTCTCTGAATTTCTAGGTGAAATCTTCTTTGGGTTCGAGAGATGGGATAATGTCAGCATACTGTCGATTATCTGCAAAGATTTTTCTTGACATCCAATGGCTCTCGGAAACTAATTTTATGGATGTGAAAAGCAATGTTTGCTAGGATATTGAGAACCTGCTTTGTCTATACAAGTGAGCTTTCAGCATGATGCTTTCCTTTTTTATTATACTAGCCCTTGGTTGCTTTTCTCGAAGTTGTTAAAAAACTATCAAAAGTTTTTATTAAATTCTTAGTTTACTTTAAACTCATTAGATAATTACTTAAAATAACATCTACTTATATAGAAACATAGGCGTGTCAGATTAGAGATCTACAAATGAACGATTTTTGTATATAACTTATTATGAATCTATATCATGAAACTTTAGCAGGAAATGTTTGGTCCTCTTCTCTGTTTTTTACAAAGTCAAAGGTGACTTTCCTCTTGATGGACCATATTTTGGGTGAACGACATTATCTGTAGCTACCTTTTAGATATTACATGTTCACAATATATTTTAAATCTAGTTTTAATTTAATTTCCCATTCATAACAACTCTAGAATGTAAATATGTAGCGAATGAAAAGTAGACAGGTTTATGGATCTTGAACAGGAGGAATAGCATTAGTTAGAAACCCATCATCCTAGCTGCAACTTTATGATAAACCAGCCATATATTGTCTCTATGATTTGAAGTAATTTAAGTAGAGTGAAGCATAAATTATAGTGAAGATAAATTAAACCAAGTAACTTGCCTAGGATTAACATACTTGAGCTTTTACACCAAATAAATTTATTAATACATATATGGCGATTAATAATTGAGAAGATGTTGAACTTTACAATTGTATGATATTTGACTTAAGCCTTTGAAACATCAACCAGAATCATGATGAACTTAGGACTTCCCACACATAGAGTTGATGCTGATCCCTTCTCAGTCCTGATTTTTGATAAAATGAAATTTGTAGAATTTCCACAGTTGATTTGAGAATTCAAAAAACATAACTTAATCTCTCCGATCAATAAGCCAAGTGGGTGGAAAAATAAAACTGATAGGGAAGCCCTGTGTAGCAGGTGGATTAAGTTTACAGATGGAGTAGAAAGTGGACAGTTGACCCAAATAGGTGGGAACAGTTATTTTTTTTCATGTGTAATCCCCACGAGATATTTTTAAATTGGCAAATGACAGATTGGCGCGGGTTGGCGTGCAGGTAATTTGAGGGGGGCAGATGAAAGTAATCTTAAAATAATTTAGGGAAAAGTACACACAAAATTTTCACAACGATGATTGGCAGGAAATCTAGAGGCTGGGGAGGGCAGCAGCCTATACCAGCCCCCTGGGTCCACCATTGGTCTGATGTTTAAAACCAAATGGTAGGGAATTCACTTATGTGCTCTTGGGATTAAACGTATAGGCAAATCTATGTTGGGACATTCACATTTAGAGTCTTGTAGAATTTGTTTCGTTTTCCTTTTTGTGGGAAGCCAGAAAAAGGGTGCAACTTAGCCATTTCCATAGTTGTCCAAAACGTCATATCCCAAAGCTATAAACTGTCGAGTACACAGCCAAAACCTAAAAGCCACCCTATATTATGCTTTTTATTTAGTCATATGAATAGCAATCTTTTTGGTTATTTTCCCACAAGTAAAAACAAGCCAACTGTGGAACTTTTATGCTGATGGCTCTTCTGAGTGTAAAGATGAGGAATCTGTTCTCTCACACTATATATTCACAGGTGCTTATAATTACTCGATTTCTTTAAATTGAGGATAGTGCGTGAACTGAGTGTAACAATGGTTTTACTTGGCCAAATTTCCAGGAGGGAAGTGCAGACACCGAAGCAACTTGTGAGAAACTGAAGGGAGATTTGCAGGCACTCTTCAATGTGCTCCCCAAGGATATGCAGGAACTTCTACTTATGAATCCACAAACCGCACGTCTTCTCGTGTCTTAGGTTGATTAAAGTGATAGATCTGCCTGCTCACCTGTTTGTACGGGTCAAAGTTATTCGGTGTCATAGGAAGCTTCTGACAATGCCAAGGACAGACGATTCCACTGTTATCTCGTACCTGTTCTGTCAATGAATTTGGGATGGCTTAATAAGTCTGTATTGAGGTGAGAGTAAATGCGATTATGTTACTTTCTCTTTTCGGTATTGCTTGTGAAACTGACTCGGATTGCTTTGGCTCTTCTGCCGCTGTAGCACAGCGGAGTTGCAGAACAGCTTTGCTCTATCAACCCTTCACGAAAGCTTCTTGGCATCTTTGAACGCCCTTTGGACAGAACCGAAAGGACGAGAAAATTAAGAACTTCTCGGATGGAAAATCCTTCAAGATGGTTGGTCATGTCAATTGGACTCTGGAATGGAGTCCACATATTGGATCAATTTGGAATTTCTCTGTTTGGTTCTAATGTATCATTTGCCTCTCTTCTTGGGCCAAACTACTGTCTCCGCATTGTGTTCCTTCTGCTCTAAGATTGGTTCTCTGAGAAATCATCGAAGATGGTGTATCAGCGAAAGGTCTCCACATGGCAGATGGAAGCCCCTGCTTGTGCATGTAGAGCCGGTGTAGATCACTAACATGCTGTGGAGCCATAGACACGTGGACACTCAAAAGAGAGAAGTTAATGGGCATGTTTTGATTATGAGCTTGTCATTCTGGTCCTCTTTCGAAGTTGGTCAACTGTTTCTTTACCAAAAAAAAAAAAAAAATTATAATCAAATATTAGAATTTGTGGAAAATGCAATTAAGTTTTAAAACTTATAAAAACACATTCAAAATCTAAAACTTGTTAAATTGATACAAGTGAGTTCTGTCAACTTCTTCATTTAGATTAATGGTGAATGTGAACATTGCTTTTTTTAATATCTTTTCTCTCAATATGACAATGACGTGGCTTAAATTTTAATTTATTTAACCAAAATATTAATTAAATAAAATAAAAAAGCATTTCAAAAACATAAAAAAAGGAAAAAAATAAGCTAAAGGCAAGGGCGATAGGCTCTTGCGGCCGCTGCCCCCATCGTTGAAAAGGGCCGGCAAGGGTCATTGAGGCCTTAGCTAGGGCCGACAACCCTCATTGATCACAAGTGAGGGCTTAGCAACCCTCACCTAGATTAGGGCAAGGGTCGTCAGCCCTTACCCAACTGTGGTGGCCCTCGATGGGGGTCGACAGCTTTCTGTGAGGATTGGTGGCCCTTAATGTGGTTTGGCGACCCTTGCCAAGGGCCACTATAGCTACGCGAAAGTTGCCAACCCTTGCCCAGATCTTGTGGAAGGTTGTTGAGCTCTCGCTTGTAGTCGACGAGGGTTGTTGGCCTTGGCCAAGGTCCCATTGATCACCACCGACCCTTGTTGAGCCCTTGCCAACCCTTTTTGGTGATAAGGGCAACCTTGGTGAGGGTGGACCCTTGCCTTTGCTACTATTTTGTGTGTGTGTTTTTTTTTTATCTAATTAAGCTTATGGTTAATTAAATCCAAAATGACGTCATTTTAGCTTAATGTTCCATGTTTTAGCTATGTTATTGCCACGTAAGAAAGAGAAAATATTAAAAAAAAAAAAGCCACGTTAGTTTAATCTAAATGGACGGAGTTAACGGAATGACTCAATTGTATCAATTTGACAAGTTTTAGGATTTAATTGTATTTTTGGTAAGTTTTAGATCTCAATTATACTTTTATAATAAATTTTAGAATTTTCAGTGCACATATTTCTTTTATTTTATATAGATGGCTTCTTGGTATCGAGCCAAAATTATGAGCACCCGTGTTTGGGAAATGATTATATTTGGACAAACTTAGATGGGTTTTTGGGTCTGGACTAGGCATAATTCAATCATATGTTGGGCCTAGTTGGACTGATCTTTTGGGTTGGCTGAATGGGCATAAATAGGTCGTGTTGGGCCTCATTGGCTTAAATTGGACTGATGGGCCATGGTGCATAATATTACGTTGGTACAAATTCTGTCATAAACATTTTTATATTTGTATCAATTCAATCCATCCGGCTAAGTTTGGTTATACTAACATGGACATTGATCGGTATTGTCATGGCAATTTATTTATTTATTTTTTTATTTTTTCTTTTCTTCCTCCTTGGACTTTCCCTATAGTGGTTCGCAAGACTAGGCGAGGTGGCTTCACCTAGGATCGCTGGTGAGACGACTTCGCCTAGATTTAGGCAAGACCAACCTTGTCCTAGCCTTGCTGTTAGCAAAGGCGGCCTCACCCATGGGTGGCAAAGCCATATTAGCCTTTGCTTGCGGCGAGGCTAGGGTGAGGTTGACCTTGACTCTGACCCTCATCGGTGGTTGATGAGGGCCTTGTGGTCCTCGCCGAAGCCTTACCAGCCACTACGTGGAAAGTTCAAGGAGGAAGAAAGGACAAAAAAAGAAAAAGGAAAATAAGAAAAAAAATTAATTAAAAAATTCAAAAAAAAAAATTACCACATTAATGTTGGCTGGACAAGTGGCATCGCCCAACGTCTAACGTCCACATCAGCATCGACCAACCAAAATTCTAAATTGATATCAATATAAAAAAGTTTATGATTAAATTAGTATTAATGCATTTTAAACTTTTCCTGGTCAATATGGGCATGATAGCCCATGTTGGGCCTGGTAAGCCTAAACTGGTCTGATCGATGACACTAGGGCCTATTGGGCCTAAATGGGGTGGCCGGCCTGATTGGCCACGTTGGCCTCAATGAGCCCCATAAGCCATGTTGGGCCTAACTGGGCCTGATGGGCCACGTTGCCTGATGTGTGGTTTGGTTGGCCAAAGTAGGCCATGAACTTACATGGCATGAAGGGCGATATTTGACATAAATGGGTGGTGGGCCCGACTGAGCTTGGGACTGCCCAACTGGTGCAGGCCTTGACTCGTGATGAAACGTCACGTTTTCATTTCAGTCCTTTAAGTAAAAGGTTTGCACCTCATGCTAAGTAGGGGTGAGCATGGTCCGGGTTGGGCCGGTCCGCCCTCTAACTCTAGGACCAACCTGCACAGTATTGGTCTTTAATTTTTGGGACCAAGAACCGACCCTATTGAGTTTGGGACCGAGGACCGGATTGACCCAATGGGTTCAGTCCGGTTCCAGGGTCAACCCGGGACCAAGCGATAATTTTTTTATTTCATTTTCTTTTTGATGACCCAAGAAATCCCGAAAGCTGACAGCCGGCGGGAAGAACCTGGGGTTGACGCAAGCTGGCCACCACACTTACGCCAGCAGTTAAGTCACCTTGCGACGCGCTGGAGATTTGAACTCCTCCCTTTCGTGAGGGGGAGAAGGCCCAAAGCCAGCAACGCCACCCAGGTGGGTGGTTTTTATTTCATTTTTTGTACTCCTTAAAAAAGTGATTGAGGACCGAACTGACCTAATGGGTTCGGTCCGGTTTCAAGGTCAACCTAGGACCAATCAATAATTTTTTATTTCATTTTTTTTTTTGGTAAAGGTAAAGGTATTATAGCTTGGAACAAAAAAACAAGGAAGAAGAAACGGCTCCTAAGCACTCTCAACAAAAGAAAGAGAGTGGAAGGGAGCCGAATCAAGCAAGAGGGAACCGAAAGAACAACAACCAAAAGGAAGGACCGAAAGGTCAACAAGAAGCATGAGAGTGCTAGTACAAAAGAAGACCGTCAGCCGCCAAAAGAAAGCCACAGTCGTCAGCACCGCACCGGATCGGAGCAAGGGAGATCATAAGCAGGGAGATTAAGCATTTTCCTCACGAACATCGAATATGGCAGGGTCGAAGCCCCAGCTTCTCTGAAGCCTTCTATTCCTCGGGGTGGCAGGAACAATAGAGAAAGTGGCAGCTTTATCTTTGACATTCTTGATGATATGATTCTTCATAGTAGCAAGAACCACCGATTCTCCACGAAAGATAATAGCATTCCTTTTATTCCAAATGATATAACACATAGCTGCAAAGGAGTGGCGAGCTATGCTGTGATAAAAGTCTTTGCCCTTGAGGAACGACACAGCCCATAAGAGGTTATCTTTCCAAGGCCTAGGACGCCAAGGGAGATTACAACGAGTAGCCCAAAAATAAGCGATGGACGCCAACACGTGGCACTCAAAAAACAAGTGCTCAATGGAGTCAGGGACTTCATTACAAAAGGCACAAGTGGCAAAATCAATTCTACCATAAGAGAGAAGAAATTGCTGGGTAGGCAAACGGTTTTTAGCAAGAAGCCAGAGATTGAACTAGAACCTGGGGGTAATGTCGTTGGCCCAGATGAGCGAAGCCCAGGGTACTCGGCTTCCTTTACTTCTCAATCGATCCCAAGCTGAGCCCACCGAGAAGTAGCCTGAAGGGTGCCAGCACCAAGAAAAACTGTCCGGACTCTAGTTAAGCGCCAAGAGGGAAAGGCCCCAAGTTCCCATTAGGTTGCGCAAAGAGATTCCCATCGGCGAGAGGAGGTCCGCTACCACAGCCGAATGAGGAAGGCCCGAGCTCTGGATGATAGGAGGCGGTAGGATAGCATCAAGAGAGCCTCTCGGGTGCCACCGATCAAACCATAAGGAAACGGAGAGACCATTCCCAAGCTTCCAAATAAAGGAAAGGCGAGAATCCCTTCTTAGTTGTAGAATCTTCTTCCAAGCCCAAGAGCAGGTTTTGGGGGATGAAGCGATCCAAAAGTTCTGTGTCTTTAAAAAATTTGAGTGGATCCAGCGGCACCAAAGGGACTCCTTGTCCGTGAATAGGATCCATATGTACTTCAACATAGCCGCCATGTTGCAATCTTTCAATTTGCGGATGCCTAGACCACCCTCCATTTTTGGTAGGCAAACGTTATCCCACGATACCTTCGCCTCGCCTTTACCGAGGGCAGCTCCTTTCCATAAGAATTGTCGCAGAATTTGTTCGATACTATTAAGGACCGAAGCCGGTAATGTGAACACACTTGACCAAAAAGCTTGAATTGAATGCAAAACTGACCTGATCAATTGAAGCCTACCAGCAAAAGAGAGCAAGCGATGAGCCCAGGACTTAGCTCTAGCAGTGATCCGCTCAATTAAGGTGATGCAGTCCGATTTCCCAAGCTTGGAAGAGATAATAGGCACTCCAAGATAGCGTACTGGGAGTGAACCTTCCGTAAACCCAAAGACTAATAAGATGTAATTTCGAAGAGTTTGAGAACCGCCCGATAGAAATACTTCGCTCTTATTCTTATTCGGAAGTAATCCGCTCCAAGAGGAGAACAAATCCAGGCCCTTCTTTAATAAGGTGATGGATCTCCAATCAGCCTGGCTAAACAAGAATACATCATCGGCGAAAAATAAGTGAGAAAGCTCGACTGACTTACACCGCCAATAGTATTTGAATTCCTTGTGGGATGTGCGATCTCTTAGAATTCCAGAAAAAACCTCCATCACTAGGGTGAATAGGTAGGGAGATATAGGGTCGCCCTGGCGAAGACCACGGCCGCCCGAGAAGAACCCATGTAGTTCCCCGTTGACCAAAATGGAGTATTTCGGAGTCCTCACACAAGTCATAATTAACCGAATGAGAAAATTCGGGAATCCAAAGGCCTGTAGCGTTAACTGAAGGAAATCCTAGTCTACGGTATCGTAAGCCTTCTGGAAATCCACTTTGACAGCACATTTTGGGAGATATGGGTCCAAGTGGAAACCAGCAAACAGCTCCTGAGCTAACAATATATTATCTCTAATCCTTCTTCCTTTCACAAAGGCATTTTGGGAGGGATCAATGATATCACTCAGGACAGAAGCAAGGCGATTGGATATGATCTTCGTGATGATCTTGTAAATTGTATTGCAGCATGCTGTGGGTCTGAAGTGGGTAACTGCACTAGCATTAGGTACTTTAGGAACTAGAGTGAGGATAGTGCTGTTTACCTCACGCAGAAGCCGGCCCGAAGAGAAGAATTCCCTAACCGCCTCCAAGATAGACGGTCCCACAATCTCCCAATTTGTCTTGAAGAACTCCGCCGTGAACCCATCCGGGCCCAGGGCCTTCCCTTTAGGGAGCGAAAAGAGCGTATCCCGAATTTCATCATCTAGGACCGGGGTAGATAGAGAACTAACCTAGTGCAAAGACAGAGGCCTCCGAATATAGTCTTTAACCTCTTGAAGGGAAGGCTTGGAGAGAGATGAGTGAGGAGCAAGAAGGTTAGAGAAAAAGGAGACAAAGACCTGCGGAACCATTTCAGCGTCCGTGATCAGCTCACCCACATTGTTGGTAACCGAGAGGATTCTATTGCGCAATTGTCTTTTCTTGACCGAAAGGTGAAAGAAACGAGTGTTGCGATCACCTTCTTGAAGCCATCGAATTCTAGATTTTTGCCTGTAGAAGGATTCCTCATCCCGGCGCAAATCCACAAAGAGGCGACGCCGTCTTCTCAAGATCGGCAAGGTCGAGTCTAACGGATGAAGCGAAGGTCGATTCGCACAAGGCGGAGGGCTTCTCTAGCTTCGTCCGCCCTAGCTGAAATGTTGGAGAATGCTTCTCTATTTAGATGCTTTAGTCTACCCTTGAGTACTTTCAACCTGGAGACAAGCCTGTACATAGAGTACCCCTGGATAGGTGAGTCCCACACCTGTCGAACAATGGAGGAGAACTGTGGATGCTTCAACCAGAAATCAAAGTATTTAAACGGTCTTCTTCTGAGAATCGGATCGAGCACTCTGACTACCATGGGTGAGTGATCAGAAATGCCTGGGTTTAAGAAGGAGGCCTCCGAGAAGGAGAATTCCATATTCCATCTGGAGTTAACCAAGACTCGATCTATTTTCCTCATCTTTCTAGCCAGACCAGAAGAAGTCGACCAAGTGAACCGTAGGCCAACATATCTGAGATTCTCCAATTCATAATGAGCTAAACAGTTTGTAAATTCGTCAAAATAAGGAATCCAGTTGTTGGAGCCACCGACCCGATCCGAGGGGTCCTTCAAGGCATTGAAATCCCCACCCACTAGCCAAGGCGAATCCTGCAAAAGATTGCTCATATGTAGGAGGTCTTCCCACAGCGGCCGACATCTTGTGAACGAATGCTCCCTATAGATAACAGATATATGACAACTCTTAGCTGACTGGTGTAGGGTGACCCTACCATGTATGGCCTGATCGGTGATGGCAACTATATCATAGTTAATAAAATCCGGGTTCCAACCAACCCAGATCCTACCCCGGGAAGAGAATTCATAGTTTGCAACCCATTTCCAGTCTTTCAGCAAGAATGAGGACAATGAATCAAAGTCATCTTTAGAAACCTTCGTCTCTATAAGCCCAATAAAGCAAAGGTTATGCTTGGCAGCAAACTTCCTAACTTCGGCCCTTCTTAACGGATCACAAAGGCCTCTAATGTTCCATAAGCCTATATACATATGTACAAGGGGGAAGAGGCAGTTACCTCTTTTTTGTAGCTTTTTTCTTGGCCGGCACCGGTGGAGCAGCCAAGGAGGGCGCAGGATCCGGACGAAGCTGAAGAAGCTTATCTTGAAGAGTCACAGCCGGAGCATCTACAAGGGACAATGTTGGGGATGGGCACCCAATCGAAAGGAGATCTTCATCCTCGAAGACAGCATGCACTTCAGAGATTTCATCCGAGCATTCCTCAAATACGGTAGGCGAGGATGCAGGTTTCTGCCGAACTTGCGCAGAGGGGCCTGCAGGGGGCTTTGACGTAGCTGGGTGACTGCTCCCAGCCTTACGGGGCAGCTGAGGGGGATCGGTTTTAGCCTGGCCAGGTCCTTTCAGCTTTAAGGAGTGTCCATCTACACTTGTCGGGGCTAGGCTGAAGGATGCAGCTTCCTTGAGGCCTTGCTTCTTCTTGGGTTTTACTTGCTTCCAAGTGTCCAAGCCAGAAGAAGGTAGTATAGGGTCCGAAGGCAAGGACGACTCCTGATCAGGCATGGTTGAGGTCGAAGGTGCAGCTGGGACTGGCTCGGTAATCACCGGTGGGATCTTTTCCGGAGCTGGAAGCTCCACAGACCGCGCAAGCGCTTCATCAGGTCCGTTTAGGAAGAGGGGATTGTCATGCGTCCTCTCGTCGCTCTGGCCCTGCTGAATCTACGACGTCAGAGGAGGAAGGGGGACTGGAGGCCTGCCCTGAGGGCCAGAGGGGGCAGCCCGCTCGTTGTTGTGGGATGGGCCCGAGAGAGGAACATCTGGAGTGTTGCATCTATGGCCAAAAATGCCACATCCAGCACAAGCCAACGGCTTCCATTCATATTCGACCTCAACGATACACGATTCTCCGTGGAGAACCACCTCAACAAACTCACAGGTTGGTTGCCTCGCCGTGATCTCGACACACACTCTGGCAAAGGTGAGCATCTCTAGGTGTTTCGTCCTTAAGTCGATGTAGAGGGGTCTACCGACATAGCTAGCCACTTTGCTGATTGCCTGAGCCGACCATAAAGCAATAGGGAGGTTCTTGAGCTTGACCCAAACCGGAACCGACAGGAGAGATTCCTTATGGAACTCTAAGGATGGGCGCCATTGCTGCAGCACCAGGGGTATTTTCGAAACAGTGAAGGGACCCCCCTCGAGGACCTTGCGGCGAAATTCCCTATCCGGGAGGTGGAAAAGGAAGAAACCCTTTCCCGTAGCCATAACTTTCATTTTTTGTACTCCTTAAAAGGGCAACCGCTCCTTATGTCCGATATTTCAACTCTGCTTCTGGAGATACTTTCTCCACAAATGTCAGAACCTCTCCTGTGACTGTTCAGTTCTTCCCTCAGTGTTCCATAACCACAAAGATATTTGGATCCAATCTCCCCAATAAAGATTTGATAATCGGGTGGGACATTATGACTCAGATTTCTCAACTTCGCATCATTCCTGGAAAAGGTCTTAGGTATAAAGACCAATTCTCTGAGTTTGTCAATATTCAGAGACTCTTTTCCATCCAGATGAGTCTATTAGATCCGATTATGCAAAAGTTGTTAGGATCTTGTTCAGAATCTCATTCTGAATTTGCCCAGAAATGTTCTCATCCCTTATGGGAAAATCCAGAGTTCTTTGTTCGGCTTCCTTTTAAGAAAAATGAAGATATCAACCCAACCAAGACGAGTCACATGGGAATGAAGCCAGAACACCAGGCTTTGGCTCAAAGAGAATGCTCAGAACTATTGCAACAATGCCTTATTGAAATCTCCAACTCTCAATGGGCTTGTGAAGCCTTTTATGTCAATAAGCGTACAGAGCAAAACAGAGGAAAAATGAGATTGGTAATCAACTACTAACCTCTCAACTGCTTTCTCCAAGATGATAAGTTCCCTTTACCCTCCCGAGACTCTCTCTTTACTGGCCTAACCAAGGCCCACATCTACTCCAAATTCGACCTTAAAGCTGGATTTTGGCAATTGGGCATCCATCCTGAAGACAGATCCAAAACAGGATTCTGTATTCCAAATCAACATTTCCAGTGGAAAGTTCTTCCTTTTGGCCTAAAGGTAGCACCATCCCTATTCCAAAAGGCCATGTGTCGAATCTTCCAACCAATTTTGTCAAGTGCAGCAATCTACATTGACGACATTCTCGCTCTGACCACGATGAGCGTATGCACCGTCAACTTCTTGAGCAGTTCGCAGAAATCGTGAGGAAGCATGGCATTATGCTCTCTCAAAGAAAAATGAATATTGCCCAGACAGAAATTGAATTTCTTGGTATGCACCTCAACAAAGGTACATACTATCCAGGGCCACATATTGCTCAAGAATTATTGAAGTTTCCAGAAGAGAACTTCACGACAAAGCAAGTCCAGCAATTTCTTGGGATAATTAATTATCTCAGGGATTTTGTTCCAAACATTGCAAAGCTGCTGATCCCACTCCAGTCAATGCTAAAGAAACATCCCCTACCTTGGGGAAAAGCTCAGACTAAAGCAGTCGCTGAACTCAAGGAGATCATGCAAAATCTCCCACCACTGCAAATACCATCAACAGGAAAGAGAATTCTCCAAACTGACGCCAGTGACGAATACTAGGCAGCCATCCTGCTTGAAGAAATTGATGGTAAGAGGCATCTTTGTGCTCATAAAAGTGGAAAGTTTTCTCAAGCTGAAATGCACTATCATTCCACTTTCAAGGAAATTTTAGCAGTAAAAAATAGAATCAAAAAGTTCGAATTCCATCTCATCGGCCACCATTTCCTAGTGGAATTAGACATGGCATCTTTCCCACAGATGACCAAGTTTAAACAGAAGCAAATCCCAAACTCTCAATTGCTTCGATGGGCTGAATGGTTTTCAAAATATTCTTTTGAAACCAAACATATTCCTGGAAAGAAGAATGTGCTTGCTGATTTATTGTCAAGGCCAAAAGCACCAGCAGAAATCAACATGTACATCAAAAGACCTGCTTTCCATATGCTCAATCATGGTGTGAAATACAAGATAGAGAAAATCAAAGACTTGCCAAGTTGGAAGTATCCACAAGAGATTATCGAACAAATCCAGAATGACAGTCTTTCTGAGAATCTTGGAAACCTCATGTGGCAATGTCATGCAGACCTGTTCAGATTCAATAGAGGTTCGATTCTTTATCCTTTTGGGTTAAATTCGGATTTTCCATTCATACATCCTCTCATCTGGAAGGAAGATGATTTCCCTGACCAACTCAAAACGTTATTATGGTACTTAACCAATAAGTACCTAATAGCCATTGAAATTCCAACCAGAAGATTCATTGCCAACCTCACCAGAATATTCTTACTCGGAAGAAATGTTGAAAAAGAAAGTGATAAAAATCTTTTAGACTTTCTCAGCTGGTTCTATTCTCCTACTTATTGGAAACAAATTTTGGAGAAAGAACTAAGAACCATGACATCAAATCCCGAAGTCCACACCATCTTGTTTTTCCGACGTCCATGGTATTTCTCTAGAAATAATGGCAGCATCATCCATGCCCCACAAGAAATAGGAACTACATCCTATAGACCTCACTTAGACAGCAGAGAAGCTCGGATCCACCAGTCTAACCCAAGACCTGTTAAATTTTGTGGACACCAATACCGAGAACTCCAAAGAATCCTCTGCCAGGAAAACAAGACCATCCCTGTAGAAACCTGGAATTATAATGAACCTGCTGCATGGGATCATTATGATCTAGCCCCAGAATCTAAAGAAGCACTCGAAGAGTTTAGACAAGCCGCGTCATCACAGGAGCATGATATGACAGAAGCAGATGACATTGTCCAATCAACCCAGGACCCCTATGCTAGGTGGGGAGGTCCTCTTTCCCAGGATCCTTATGACCAAAGCATGAACACGTCTTTTTATGCTCAACCTTCAAACTGGCCCCAGCCAAGTATTCTTGCCGACACTACAGGAGATGACATTACAAACTGGGCACAAGAAGAAGCATCACACTGGGCGCACGAAGAAGCATCCTCATCACACCAGCTGAACCAAATTCTCTCACCAGAAGACCTTTTAGCACTTGAACAAAAATATGATGAATATTGCCTAGCAACAGTACATAGCTCGGATGACTTCGACTATGACTACAATGCTCGTGACGGACGAGACCGCTGAATCCGCTGATGTCCGTACATTTTCACTGTAGCAAATCACTGTTCACTTTTACTGTAGCATTAGGCTAGGGAAATGTACTGTTCACAGTACAGTCATTGTTCATAGTGTGCGAATAATTTCCCTCCCGTAAGTTTCCAGTGCCTCTGTTTGTTTCCGGACTGATGTTTGGTCCTTGTTTGGGAGTGACCTCTTATTGTCTATATAAGACAAGGAGGGTGTATTGTGTTGGGCAGAGTCCCCTAAAGTAAAGTGAGTGTTTTGTGCAAAACCTCTATGGCTTTCTAAATTCTTCTTCTTCTCCAGCCTAATAGGATCCTCTGAGAAATGCAGCTCTGGTAGATTAGAAACGACTCCATCCTGGCATCTCTGAGTGTCTCTAGGCTCTGAACTAAAAGGCTGAGTGGTTTTCTGCTAAAAGACTATCCCTGAAAGGCTTGAACGGGCATACCTGCAGGAAATTGACTAAGCCTATGAGATCAACTAAGAAAGGCAAGTGATGAGAGTCAAGTGGGGTGAGTATCGAACATAATGAGCATCGAATGTCGAGCATGAGGCAACAAACCAAGCAAGCATCGAGCGGCGAGCAACACGAGCGACCTAAAGCGAGTGAGACGAGTGTCAAATGGTGAGCAGAGAAGTTTCTTTGGATTTTGACAAATTAAAAATTAAGATGACAAATATGACACAAGATACCGAATACTAGAGAATGATGCCATAAGGAGTTATTTATGCCTTTTTAGACGCCGTGAGAACTCTTCACAAAAACATTTTCCTCATTCGTAAATTATGACTATTGACACCGTAAAAGACATTAAAAATCTAAATTATTAAAGAACAATGTAAAATTACTTGAACTTCTCACTAAAAAAATTATATATATATAGGTTGGTCCGAGTTGGACCGACCCGGAACTCTCAAGACCAAAGACCAACCCGCACAGTGTTGATCCAGAAATTCTAAGATCAAGGACCGACCCAATCTCCCTGGAAACCGGACTAGGATTGACAGGGTTGGGCCGGTCCAGGGATGCTCACCCCAAATGCTAAGTGGTGATCACGCGTCACCTTTCGATTCTCCGTAGCTTGTAATTTTTGGTTATCAGAACACCAAAAAAGTGCCAAAACCTTATCCCCAGAGCACGAGGAAAAACTAGAGAGTAGACTTCAACCACATTCTTTAAAACTCTTCATTAGCCACATGCTTCCTGTGCATGCACGTTGTTTACCCATCGGCTACATTAGCAAATCCGATTGGAAGAGCAGTAGAAACCTAAAACGGAATCACATCCACAAAGTAACGAATAAAAAGACCAATCGAAGTTGGCAGGCAGATCATCTTCTCAACCAGGAAAGTTTCTAACCCATAGGGCCGAAAAGACAGCAATGAACTCAGAAGCGAAACCACAAACATTTTCCCTGACCTTGAGGACTTAACCTCTGAAGCAGGGAAGAACAGTGCCCGTTAAGCTCAAGAGTACTGTTTCTGACCTGATATACTGAGTACACATGATCACATACATCTGACTGCCCCAACAAAATCGGCATGCTTCTCAATCCAATCCGAGCTTAATGCAAAAGCAAGCTCCCCAAAAAGTTGCAACTATCAACATTTGAACATTTAAACATAAAATGAAGGCCGCTGACCATTCCTCTCTCTCAATAGTAGATCAGAAGGAGCTCTACTCTAACAATGGTTAACCTAGATTTACAATGTGAAAATGGTTGTCAAAATCACCATGAGAGTCTTCCACGGATTAAAGAGGACTGCCAGCTGATGGTATACAAAGTTGCACAAGGAAGAGTATACAGACTAGAGCCTAGACATTCACCGCTTCGTTTTCACATGAAGATGACCGTTTAGGAGATGATACAACACACTTTTCCGACCCCATTTCCACCATATTGGCGCCAACACCCGTCGTCTCTTTCTGATCTGTTTTCCTGCAGTTTATGCAATGGTAAGTGTTCAGAGCATGATCTCCACTGAGAAACGAATCATTTAATTTGACAACAGTAGAGTGTTGTCCAAAAGCCTTTACTTCCAAAATGTTTAAATTATATACAACATGAAGGTTTTGATAATTCCTATTGGGTTCTCCCTCAATGTACTGATTGGCAGACTGCCACAAAGTCTAAAGCATGATCTCACTTATTTCAGAGGAATGTGGAAATACAAAATTAAGTTGAGCCGTGACCTATTAATTTAAAAACGAGATACCCCACTCTATTAACTAAATGTTTTTCTAGGAATCATAACCATCTCACCAAGAAGCTATCAAATTGTGAAATATAACTCAAAGCAAGGATGAGCAGCGTGCGAGAGAGAGAGAGAGAGAGAGAGAGAGAGAGAGAGATGCTCATTACTTCTGTTATCAACAAGAAACATTCCCCATTGTGACTGCAATTCCCAAAAAATGGATTCAAGACTAGGCCAGTAGCTCCTTTGTATCTTCAGGACTTCCAACACAGTACGCAAGCCAGCTTTCGAGGGCACCACATCCGCAATTTCAGATATAGGTGAGTCACCAAGTAACACCTTTTTTTCCAACAGAGACAACTCAGATTAATATAGATTTACACCAAAAGGACACAACAGCATATGTTATGGTAATCATAAGATCCCTGAAGCTAGAGGGGAGATCACACACTAGAGTAATGCAACCATGAGCTGATTATGCATACAACAGCAACTAACATTATACAAATGTAAAATCCAAGCACAACTTCATAAATGCAAGCCACAACACGAACTGACTGCAAATACACATTGGGCTGATGGAAAACACATTCACCTTAATAACCGCCACAGCAGAAGAGGAGATTGAGCGAAGATTGTAACTGCAAATCATTATAAAGTATAACTGAGATTACCAGACCAGAACATCAACCATACAAAAAGGAGAGATCATATTTAAGGAACAAAATAGAACACATACCCTCCCTCTAGAATGACAAGCAGCTTCCCACCAGAAAGAGCACTCAACATGTGTGTCATCTGTGCGTAGCCAGCTGGAGTAACCTACAACATTGATTTATGTGACATGAATCACTAAACAGCAAGAAATTTGATCCTTTTACCCAATAAAAGTGGGAGAAAAAGCCAAAGGATCAAAGGCCTCCAAAAGACGACTTTAACTTCTAAAATGTGATCATCCATAGAATTGAAGAGTTCCGGACTATCAAAATAATAGAGTACAGAATGAAGGCAAAAACATTCTCATATAAGTGACAACATTTTGAAGGTGCATTAACTAATAAAAATATTTCCATACTGCTAGTATGAGCAACCATGTAGCTTCTTTACCTATTTTAGAGTGTTAACTAAAATCTAACCAGAATGAATACTTACATCACAGCACCCTAGGGGATCACCCCTCGCAGCATCAAATCCAGCTGATATGATGGTGAAATCAGGAGCAAATGCGGAAGCTGCGATGACGAAGAACATGTTTACAATTCAAGCCAAATATTTGACGTCTAAACTAACAAGAAATCAAACTTATTGCCGTACTGAGAAGTTGAAACCATAGAATTAGGCTTCGCAAGAACCACCAATCAAACAATCAGTGAACGAGACAGGACTCAGCCTGCAAAAGGATTCGTGTGATCTATTCCTTCGCTTCAAGAGGCTTATTCAATAAGAATTCTAGATTTAGAAGCCATTGCACTAAATTAAGAATATACTTCATCATAATAAGTTTGCTCAAACTGGTCATTTTCAGCATTTACAAGTGAATGGTCACCACCATGGCATACTTACCCCCAACTCTAACAGCATAATATATGTGTCAGAGCATTCCCAGGATAAATGCTTTTGAAATTTGTATAATTGATGCCCCATAATCTTCCTTAGGATATGAAGTACGAATGTACGTTAAAATGCAATTGAATCTCATCTAACTCCATAAACAGTAGATTTAAAACGTTCAGTCACTCTACCAGTAAGGGTCAAATAAATCTTAACAAACGCATGTACACCAACAAACGGAAATTTTACTGAAGACTGAGTTAGAAATATTATTGCACACAAAACTTTAAGTCCATCACAGTGCATTTATTGCATCAAGATTCTTTGGGGCCAAAACCTTCAGCTACTCTCCACACTAAGTGCAAGCCTTTCTCAAAGATCTAAACTGGCTGCCTCTCATCTTCTGTCCCAAGACAATATACAAAATAGTAGAAAAAAGTTCCTGGATGCAGATCCTTTTCCTTCATGAAAACTAAAAAACCTCCATAGACACCTAATGGAAGAGTGTGGAAATGATGAGAGAATTTGAGACGAAGGTAATGTCTCATAAGCTGTTCCCTCATTTTCATAGGCTTCATGAACAGAGCTGCTCTCTCTCCCTCTCTCTCTAAAAGTAACACTATCTTGCTCAGAAAAGATGTCCTATTTCCTTCATCAAACAATAAACGAAACGAGAGCAAAATTATCTTTGCAATGCTTCATAAATAATGCTCTTGCAAATTCATGCATCTTCATAATTTCATGATTCATTATCCAGATTCACCCCATTCTATTATATACCCAACTACTACAAGGATCCCTAGATTATGACATTGAAATAAAATTAATGTCATCATCTTAGTCATGAATACTTACCACCACACCTGGATAGAAAATATACCGATATGTACCCAACATAAGCAATTAAGCTACAATAAATTATATCAACCATTTAAATAAAACAATTGTAGCTTGTGTTATACATAACTGGTAAATAATACACATTTTCCACTCCATTCAGAGGGAGATGCGCAAGAAAGATGGTCGTCAACTAATATTTTGGTTTGGTTGTGTCTGGCTATTTCTCGCACTAGGGTAAGTCGACCAAGTAATGGTATTTTGCTAAATATTTCAAAATTTTTTTTATTAAAAATCAGCCAAAGAGTTACTCGGATGTCTTCCCTATCATTTACTGACTATACAACATAAAGTTGTTATCTCTACATTCTGTTTGAAATTTGCTTTACCTGAGTGGCTTTTTACATGTTCAATTGTCTCACACACTACTCCTCATCAGGAAAAAAAAGTTGCACGCCTCTCGTCCATTACAGGAAATTGGATTTTAATAATCCTCTTTCCTTTAAAAGAACAAGAATTCCATTTAATCTATTTTTGACATGCTTCTCACTTTATCATATGAGAGGATTGCTGGTTAAGTTGTTTCTCTAATCATTTGATCACCTAATCTGCAAAATAGTTAATTCTCTTGATTGATTAAGCAAAAAAAAACTAATAATTTAATTCAAAAGTATTGTATGTTCTCACATGCTTTCAATATGCACTATAAGCAAAGGTAATAAATAAATTCAAGAGCCCTACTTCAGCAAAACAGTCATCACAGTAAAAAAGCTCAATGCTGACTGTTTTACCCAATACTAGTAGAAAAGGTACATAACTGTGCTATTCACATGTCAAAAGGCAAAAACTTCACCGTAACTGAAATTTACCTATAGGAAGCACTATATGATGAAATGCAAAAACATAATCATTGTCACCGACTCCTCGACGGCTCCATGGAATATTCACACAGTATCCTTCGGCACCCATGGTACCGACCTAACAAAACAAAATTCACTATCATGACCATTTGTTAGAAAAAAAGAGCATAGTATTTAAACTATTTACAACGCCAGAGAGAAGCAACATAATTGATTTTAAAAAAAAAAGTGTTAAGCAAGTGACAGAAAAAATTGATAGACGTAAAGCAATCAGGTACCTCGTGGGCAGCACCTGTACCAGGATAAAAGTTTCCTCCTTCATGTCGATGTAGAGATATGTATAAGACCTATCAATGGGCCAAAATCATCAGCACCCAATCAATTTCAACACCATAACAGTAGAAATATGTTGATTCACTTATCATCACTCTGATCATCCTAGAAGATATCCAGAAGATATCCAACAATAAATGACAGTCCACACAAAATTTGGGAACATATTTTTAATTAAAACTCCAACTGACTTCCATCAACTCATGTTGATGTTAGAAAACATAATATGTTCAGAACTCAAAGTGACTTAAAACTCCATGCGGATTACAGAAGTGACAGCCAACCCCATATCACTTCCTCCAGCAAAATAACTGGAAAACACATCAAAAAGGTGATAATCGACATGAGAAAAAAGGATGAACTTATGTAAAGCTCACCGATTTATTTCCATCAAAAATCTCTTGTGTGCCATTTCCATGGTGAACATCCTGAAACATTTGAAAGAAGCTTCTCATGTATGCCCCTCAAGCATCAAACCTTTGCACGTCCTCACATGAGACGGCAGCAAATCAAGTACAAAGATATACGATGCATTACCCAGTCAACTATAAGCACTTTCTTCGCCCCCGCACCTTGTGCTGCTAGTGCAGCAACTGCTGCATTATTGTGGAGGCAGAACCCCATGGCATGTTTGATACCAGCATGATGACCAGGAGGACGAACCTAAATGGCTCATAAGTGACAAGCATTTTGAAAAGAGACAATGAGTACAATTCTCATAGAAATTGATTGCAGTGGCTGACAAATAGATATACAAACATACCAGAGCAAAACCATTCTTCGAACGTCCAGAAATAATTGTTGAGGCGAGATCAGCACACAAACCGGCTGCAATCCTAGCAGCACGCGCTGAATGTTCATTCGCGTATGTGTCAGGAGTAAAGTAGCTGCCATTCATAAACAACCAAGTATTACAAGCTCCAACAGACTAAGTCAAAAGATGTTCAACATCAAGAATAATAGAGGCAGGGGGTGATGAATCTTTCCCACGTGTTCTCTGGCTAATTGAAACTCCATCAGAATGATAAGAATTCCTCTCTTCAAAATTAAAACTACAGACACATGTCTACTTCCAAAATTTCAAACAGTGAAGAGGGGATAGAAAATTCTAAAACAATTAGTGGCGAGGACAAGAAAAAGCTATCCTACAGAACTTTTGATTCTTTCTCCTGCCATATGAATATTTCTCCCGCCAAACAAATGAACATAGTTCTAATAAAATTAGATATCTCTTCTTATATAGCACCTTTGTGGTGAGAAATGAATAATAAAATGAGTCTCCCTAGTGAAATGCCTTCTGCTAACAAAAATGTTTTAAGGCACTAACTGTGAGAGAGAGAGAGAGAGACTTACCTAGAAAACATATGGCTTGTCATTTCAACAGCATCAATATGCTCTGAAGAATGGACCTGAATGTTTGGAATATCAAAAACAAGATTGTAGCAGCAATGAAAAGAATGTTAAAATTACAAAAACCCACAAGATCTTTGTTACTCTATCATGAGAAAAAAACAACCTTGAGAAAGATAAATGATTTCAGGAATATCATAATGCAAGTTACTCATTTTATACTATCTCTGCTGCCTATGTGCATGCACAAAACATGAATGTGAGAAGAAGTGTGTCACTACACAACTCCAGAATAGTCTAGCATACCATCTGCAGCTCTTCTTTTGTAATTTCTCTCACGGGAAGCGAATGGCATCTTCCAGGAAATATGCCTGAGAATTTAAAATTGGAAAATGCTCAGCTAGCTGCAGAAAATGATAAACCTGCATGCAAGGTGTGCATGTGCCAATGAAACCACAACAAGAGAACAGAGACAAAGGCACAAGTAGAGAAGACAATCATCAAGGATTACATAAATAAACAACCTCATAGTAGTTAAAGGAACCAACTTATTTAGTAATTCACCCAAGACAGAAAAGAAGTACCGGCAGTAGCAAGGCTAGCAGCAATAGCTTGAAGACGGTCTGCCCTTTCAGGGTGAGGATGTGACTTCATCTCCACCTACTCTAGCATAGCAATGGAATAAAAACAGAACCGATGATCATCAAGAGATAGAAGAAAGAGAGATCAAATCTTAGAAAACTTATAGCATCAGAAATCTTGATTATGCCTTTATCAGAATGAAATTGGCGCAGCTGATATAACACTGAGAAACACAAGCCAAATGTTGTTTCAGATAATTGTAATTTCAAGAACTACCCTTAGTGTTTCAAGATCTTGTTGCCACATTAAAATATGATTAGTAGACTTGCTTAATGCCCCTATCCCCCAGTGCACCCAAAAAGATATTGCTTCCTCCATCTCTTCCAAGAAAGAACATAAAAGATCACGCGCACAGCAGTTGGCTTTAAGGACCCACCATCCCAAAAACTTCACTGCATATAGATACTCAGACACTAACAAAAGCATTAACCACTCCTCAAGGGGAGACATCAGTAGGCAATCTCCTGCAGCTGTATCGATATCTGTAAAAGAAGTAGTTCAATAAATGGAATAGCACCATACCTCTGAGTGTAGCAGCATCTTCTCATCAAAACCCACAACAGTTGAACTGCTTGGCGCAGAACTTCTAGCATGATCTACATACACAAAGAGAATAATTACGTGAAAACATGACTCTAGTAAGGGAAGGTCTTTCAACACATAACGTACCAGCAAAACAAGACGAGGCGATGTTAACACCATGAAAAATTCCAGAAAAAGTTCTAAAAACATCTCCCATTTAATCTACAAACAATGTGCATCTAGTGATAAGAGAAATTGCACTTTGCACCCTACATCTCAAGGAGTTAATATGATAATATCCATTGAGTTAGTCCCTAGAATTTTAGTTCCACCATCCAAAGAGACTCCCCACAAATTACTTCATTCTCCCATATGCACCCAGCCTTAACCCCTATCCACCAATATAATCCATGAAGAAATGAAATTTTCATGAACCGACGGCTACAACATCATCACCTTTTTAACAATTCTCAGCAATACATATTCATTTACCGAAAGGTAGAAACAATCAGCATTGGACCTTTACACAAAGAAAATGAAATCTGGCGTCACAAAGAGAATAAATAAATTTTCGGCCATAAGGTAAACACTGTTTTCAACCGGAATATGTAACCACCTTCACGTGATTCCTGTACTTCTGCTTCAACGCTAGGAGCACCCATATCTTCCATGAATGGAGATGCATAAAAGCCATGTCTCAAGATACCTGAATCTCTATGTTCCCCACATATCTGGATAGATCAAGAAAATTATGAGACTTTGTGGGTCTCTCTCTCATGAGCAACAAGTCACGATTTAAGCATGAAGAATATACGTACATCGCAGAGAAAGACATCTTCGACGTTCACCATTGTACAGTTGGTGCAAAACCACCTCATCAGTTCCACTTGCCTTTTCACGGGTTCCCAATCACTGTCATCCTCATCATCATCATATAAAGTGCCATCATTTTTGTACATATCTTCTAAAGTCATTTCTTTCTGCTTTTTTTCAGCCTCCTGTAGTAAAGTACATATGTAAGACCCCACCAGATATAAAACCAATGTCAAAAGCACTCACGTTTCGAAGGAAGGCAACATAGGGAACTCACTTACCACGTCAGAATTCAACTCATCTTCAGCGGCTCTCACACCTAATGCACTATTTTCTCCCCCGTTATGATCACTGAAATAAGGCTTAGGCCTGGTGCCTTCAAACTCCAATATCACTTGTCTTTCCGGTAATTCCTGACAGAGGAGCTCATCACCTTGATTGTGTAGACTGTTATCATCTTCTCCACCTGTGAGACGACTTTCTGGAGTTGCCTGAGAAACCATTTTAGACCTGTTGTTTACATGGAAATCTTCAGCCACTGTCATTCCTTTAATACATCCTGAAATAAATTCCAGCAACTTCCATAAAAATGAATCCGACCAGGCAGCACTGAACAAATTAACATGCAACACTCTTGTACAAGCACACATTATTCAATAAGTACGACCATTAAGGTTAAATACGTTGAGAATATCGGAATCCAATCATGCTTAATAGAGAAACTGTTATAGTTGTGCCAAAAATGAATCCAACTGGCGGCACAGAGCAAACTAACATGCAACACTCTTGTACAAGCAGACATTATTCAACAAGTACGACTGTTCAGGTTAACTGCGTTAAGAATATCGGCATCCAATTATGCTTAATGGAAAAACTGTTATGAGTTGAGGCAAAAAAATGCCGAAATTGAGACTTTAAAGAGGGGAAGAGAACGAATGACTAATTATTGGTCAACCGAGTAGCCAAAAAATAACAGCGAGGATTGTGACGAATATGAATGCACAACGAGGCTGTCAACAGGACGCCAATGGATCGGCTTCTCACAAACGTATCGGGTAATTTCCAATGTCAATAAATTCGCGTACATTAAGATGCAGATAACATTAGCCGCAAAATTGAGAGGCGGGAACCACCCACCATTTCATCATAAAATGAACTTAAAAACCAAAAGAAACAAAACAAAAGGCCAAGTATGCGATTGCAAGCAAAAGCCCTAGCAAGCCATATCGAAAAGCCGAATCAGCCATACTACAGCCAAGCCAAGCTATTCCGTCGATAATTCACGAAATGCGGCCGGTACATGCCTGCACAGAAAATGATCGGCACGACCCGAAAACAGAACGATGAAACAGATTCCGAATCGCAAGCACCTCGTCGGCGAAAGCAAATTCAGAGCAAATGGCATCCGAGAGGGGGGCAGACCCTAATCTCGGGCGCGGGAAACGACGGACAAAGTCAAAAGGAAAAAAACAAAGAAAAGAGAAAAAAGTACAGTCGAAACTCGCTGCTGCTGGAAAACGATGTCCGGACAGAGAAAACAGCAATCTTGAGCGAAAAAAATCCATAAAAAATTCAGAAAAAAAAAAAAAACAGAGGAGGTGCAAATGACCAGGAAATGAACGACGACGACGACAAAAACCCTAATAGGACAGAAAGCGCAGGGAAATCGACGGCGTCTCAATGGACGATCGAGGTTCACAGCCTTACATGCCGAGATCGCCGGAGAAGAAGATGGAAGCCGGCGAGCGAGCGCCGTCGATCGCGAGCGAGCGGGCGAGGGCGAGCGAGCTAGAGAGAGAGGGAGAGAGGGAGAGAGAAACTAGAGAGAGATTCTGGGTTTAAGTTGTGGGGAGGCTCGGCCGTGTAGAGGGAAACCGCGATGCTTTTGAACTCCCCACCACCACCAGACGAAGAGGCTGTAGCGACTCGGGCCGCGACGAGACGCGGGGGACGATGCTGCTGTTTAATGTTAATTACGACAATTTTTCACTTGTTTTGAGGATGAAGGGAACCTAGGACTGAAAAGTACAAAAACAAATATTAATAATAATAAAGTTGAGTCATTGCGACGTCCGACAAAAATTGAGAGAAATGATGGAATTATAATAAGATTAATACTATAAAAAATCTTAAGTTAATACACATGTGATAAATTTGTTCTAACTTAAAGTTTAAGCTGGGATAACTGTGATAAATTTTTCATCTGTTAGTTTCCGTTGAATTTTATTGTGAAATTACTGGGTTGAATAATACGTGACGGTTAGTGAATGTATTAATCATCTGTTGATCACGGATGTACTAGTTTGTGATTTTTTATTATAATAATCCCATTTAAGGGAAGGAAAATTTGTTATAAATGTACTTGTTTAGGAGTTTTGATAGTCAAAAAATTAATCTGGAATAAATTTATCATATATTGATTTTGGGTTTTTGGTGGTATTATCCCAATATAATAATACTTTAGCATAAAAGGACATTGTGTAATATTGGGAAAAAAATCTGTCTACAACCAAGCAATTTTGAAAATTGCCTTCGATAAGATCAAGACCAGTTAAACAATCCTTGTGTTCTTGGCAAATGTAGTAAAAGTTTTAAAAGTTAGCTAACTCATTTTATCCTTCCTTGTATAGGTACCGTAGCTTAGGACATTTAATTTATTGCATATGTAGTAGCTAATGTGTTTCATAAATTATTAGCTATATTGTACTTTTGAATACATGTTAGAAAACCGATACAGTTCTTTTTGTCCTCTCCTTGACACATTTGTCACGGCCCGAAAGAACGACGATCCAAGAGGATTTTAAGGAACGGCCGTGACACGTCTATCGATCAAGCGACCCTCGGCTTGTATCCCTAAGACGAAGGTCTTCTCGAGTCTTCTAGAATAATCCTGGGGGCGGGTGATATGGTAATTGTATTAGTATGTAATAAATTTGGGTAGTTAGTAGTTGGGGAGATGCAATCTCCACCATTAGATCGATGAGAGATCTACGGATACGGTTTGCCTTGTCTTTGTATAAATAGGGTCTCTTTCCCTCATTATAATCATCTCATTCACAATTAAATACAATCCTAAGCTTCTATCTCTAGAGTTTATCTCTCTACAAGTTGCTTGTGAGTTGAGTGTGAGAAAGGCTGACTACGGGCAAGGGAAGCTAGATCGATCTGATCCGTGAGTGTGAGAAAGGCTAATTACGAGCAAGGGAACGCTAGATCGATTCGATCCGTGACAAGTGGTATTAGAGCAAGATCGTTCTAAGTGCAATGGTTGATCCACCAAAGGGAACGCTATATATGAAGCTAGTTGTTCGGCACCGATGTCCAAGGAAAGAAAAAAAGCAAAAGAGAAAAAAGGTGCAGTCGAAACTCGCTGCTGCTGGAAAATGACGTTCGGACAAAGCAAAACAGCAATCTTGACCGAAAAAATCAACAAAAAATTTTTTTTTAAAAAAAAGAGGAGGTGCAAATAATCAGGAAATGAAGGACGACGATGACAAAAACCCTAACAGGACAGAAAGTGGAGGGAAATCGACGGCGTCTCGACGGACGATCAATGTTCAGAGCATTACATGCCGAGATCGCCAGCGAAGAAGACGGAAGCCGGCGTGCGAGCTAGAGAGAGGGAGAGAGAGAGAAACTTGAGAGAGATTTTGGATTTATGTTGTGGGGAGGCTCAGTTGTGTCAAGGGAAACCGCGACCCTTTTGAACTCAGCACCACCACCACCTTCAGCACCACCACCACCTCTGCTAGACGAGGAGGCTGTAACGACTCGGGCCGCAGCCCGAGATGTGGGGGACGATGCTATTGTGGCCGCGGGTTTTAGTGCCTCAATCTTTGGTGCCCATAATGCCGGGACAGGCGTTGTTTAACGTTGTTAATCACGACAATTCTTTGCTTGTTTTGAGGATGAAGTGGAACCTAGGACTGAAAAGTAAAAATAATAATAATAATAATCTTAATGATGATAAAGTTGAGTATATCCGACAAAAATTGAGAGAAATGATGGAAATATAATAAGATTATTACCATAAGAAATCTCAAATTAATACACATATGATAAATTTACTCTAAATTAAACTTTAAATTGAGATAATCATGACAAATTTTTCATCTCGTTAGTTTCAAATTACACGTTTAGCAAGTGTATTAATCATCCGTTGGTCATGGATGTACTAATTTGTGATTATAGTAATCCCATTTAAAAGAAGGAAAATTTATCATAAATGTATCTGTTTAGATTCTTTTTATAGTCAAAATATTAGCTTAGAGTAAATTTATCACATATATATTGATTTTGAATTTTTTTTGTGTGGTATTATCACAATATAACAATACTTTAGCATAAAAGGATATTTTGTAATATTGGGAAAAAAATCTGTCTACAGTCAAGCAATTTTGAAAATTGCCTTCGATAAGATCAAGACCAGTTAAACAATCCTTGTGTTCTTGGCAAATGCAGTAAGAGTTTTAAAAGTTAGCTAACTCATTTTATCTTTCCTTGTATAGGAACCGTAGCTTAGGGTAGTTATTTTATTGCATATGTAGTAGCTAATGTGTTTCATAAACTATTAGCCATATTGTACTTTCGAATACACGTTAGAAAACCGATACAGTTCTTTTTGTCCACTCCTTGACACATGCATGTAGCACATGAAGTGGGGATGTTCTATAAAGCGAAAGGATTACTCGATATCAAGACAATAAAATGCAAGCTCCCGCTGATTCCTTACCTTATTGTACTTGAACAGAGTTTCTGGTAATGTGATGTTATACTTGAAGAGTTGCCCTCAGCCTTGGACATCCCTGCATCGTGTATTAATTGGTGTCTACATACCAAGCAAAAAACATTGTTGACACGTTGTCACTGATCTCGAGCCGTAATATCCTCTAGACATCAAGCGTTGTCCTCCGCCAAACTGTCCTCACAATTGCTTCAGGGTTTTTTGCGAGGATAGGGCTTTTGACGGCTTGGTGGGAACTACCTTGCGGCGGTTGCCCTTGCAATTCCTTTCAATTGTCGAGTTGTTGTCTCTTGTAGTCATCGAATTCGGCTTTATTGCCAACGTGGAGCCAATATGTAGATGCTATTGTCATGAAACTCACTAAACAAGTCCCGCGATTATTGTACGGTGAATTCGTATTGGGTTGGGATGATCGGAAACTGTTGTGGTTATTATTCTCCTTTGCAAGATGTGGAGCTCGATTGAGAAAATTATTTAAAAATTTTTAAATCTATTACACTTTTGCCAATTAAATCTCAAACATTTCAATTTTATCATACAAACGAAAAATAGTCACAGGAGAGAGTGAGAGATTTTGGGTTTATGTTGTCAGGAGGCTTGGTTGTGTTGAGGGAAACTGCGACGCTTTTGAACTCACCACCACCACCACCACCACCACCAGACGAGGAGGGTGTCGCGACTTGGGCCGCGACAAAGACGTGGGCGACGATGCTGTTGTGGCCGTAGGTTTTAGTGCCTCGATCTTTGGTGCCCAGATTTTTTCAATGCTGGGACGGGCATTGTTTAACGTTAATTACGACAATTTTTTGCTTGTTTTGAGAATGAAGTGGAACCTAGGACTGAAAAATACAAAAATAATAATATTGATATTAATAAAGACGAATAATGGTGATGTTTGGACTTTACCCAAAAAAAATAATTGCGATGTTTGATTAAAAAAAATTGCAAAAACAAGATGGAAATATAATAAGGTTGATGCCAAAAGAAACCTTATAATAATACACATGTGATAAATTTACTCAAAATTAATTTTTTTTTCACTAAAAACTCTAAAATAGTATATCTGTGATGAATTTATCTTCTATTAGTTTCCGTTAAATTATGTTGTTTTTGCTAAGTCGAATGACACGTGATAATTGACGAATATATTAATTTGAGGTTTTTCGTAATCTTAATCCAATTTTACGAAAGTAAAGTTTTTCATTAAAAAATTACCAATGTAATAATACTTTAGCATAGAAGGACATTTTGTAATATTGGGAAAAAAATATGTTTACAGCCAAGCAATTTCGGAAATTGCTTTCAATAAGATCAAGACCAATTAAACAATCCTTGTGTTCTTGGCAAGTGCAGTAAGAGTTTTCAAAGTTAGCCTACTCATTTTATCTTTCCTTGTAGCTTAGGATAGTTATTCTGTTGCATATGTAGTAGCTTATGTGTTTCATAAATCATTAGCTACCTTGTACTCTTAAAAACATTAGAAAAAACAACAGTGTTTTTTGTCCATTCCTTGGCATTTGCATGTACCACATGAAGTGGGGATCCTCTATATAGCAAAAAGATCACTCCATAGTAAGACAATAAAATGCAAGCTCCTGCCGATTCCTTACCTTATTGTACCTGAATAGAGTTTTCGATAATGCGGTGTTATACATGAAGAGTTGCCCCCAGCTTTGGACATCTCTGCATCATGTATGCTCGATGCCTCGTCAAGTGGCATTCGAGGGTTCACCTGATAATTGCTGGCCACGTACCAAGCAAACAATCTTCTTGACACGTTGGCGTCGATCTCGAGCCATAATATCCCCTAGACATCAAATGTTCTTATTTGACAAATTGTTTTCACAATTGCTGAGGGTTTTGTTTGCAAAGATAGGGCTTCGATGGCTTGGCGGGAGCTAGCTTGTGGCATTTGCCCTTGCAATTCCTTTCAATTGTCGATTTGTTGTCTCTTGTCGTCATTGAATTCAGCTTATTGCCAAGGTGGAGTCAATATGTAAACGTTGTTGTCACGAAACTCACTAAATAAGTCCCGCGACTATTATATGGTGAATTCGCATTGAGTTGAGATGATTAGAAACTATTTTGGTTGTCATTCTCCTTTGCAAGATGTAGACCTCGATTAAATCGCTAGTAAGGTGAAAGGAAAGGAACGAAATTGACCAACGATTTTAAAAGCAAGAGCATTAGCAAGTGAAATGGGAGGATGAGGATTGAAAAATAGTGAAAATGAGATGGGGATGAGGCTAATTTACAGAGGAAATTCTTTATTTATTTTTGTGTTAATATTAAACAATCTTAAATTAGTACACCAATAATAAATTTCCCTCAGACTAATATATTGATCATGAAAATCGTCAAATTGGTATACTGGTGATATATTTACGTAAAACTAATTTTTTAACTATCGAAAATTCCAAATTAATATACTTTTGATAAATTTACTCTCCGTTAAATTATATTAATACTACAAGAGACTATAAAATGGTACGTGTTATCCAACTTACTAATTTGACAGTAAAATTCAACGAAAATCAAATGAGGATAAATTTGTCATAAATGTTTTTGGGATTTTTCGTTAATGCTTCAATTTTTTTTTTTAGGCCTGAGGGTGACTGTTCGACCCATTGGTCACAAGAGAACAATGATTGGATTAGGCCTCAGGCTGAATCTAGAGAAGAAGAAGGAAAAAAAAAAGTGGACCCGACCCGGCTAGGCTTAATAGGGCCAGGGCCAACACGAATTGTTGGATAGGTCTAGCGCAACAGTGTAACCCTTTGCCATGGCCTCGTTTGATTCGTTTGAACTATTGAAGATTACTTTCAAGCATAAATAAAAAGATAGGAAGTGGAAACAACTTGTTGAGTGTTGACTGCCTCTCTCAGCATAAGAGTCTCGAAAGAGTATTTAGTTTAATGTATAACTACTCAATATCACTTGAGATCCAGAATTCCATTGTCGGCAGAACTATCCCACAGTTCCATTCTTGATTCGGGTGTGATCGCTTTAAATTCATTGAATTCGAACATCCCCCATGCGGACGTGAGGGATTTCTTGGATGAGGGACCAATAGTCACTGGTGAGTTTTGAGCATCGATCTTTCAAAATCTCGCATCCGAAAATCTCCAACATTTGGAGGGAGGGAGGGAAGCCATCCTCTGGCAAGTACCTCAACTTTGGGCAATCTCCAATCAGTAACTTTTTGAGTGAGGAGAGATGGTTGGAAAGACCGCTTGATAGTCTTTCTACATTCCTCATATTTGTCATCAGAAGATAAGTTAGAGAGGAAGGAAATAGAAGACTCCACGCGTCCTCATCCTTCGAAGGAAACCACACATTCTCTCCCTCGCCTCCCATGCTACAGTCAATTAACAAAGTCTCAAGGGACATTAGTTTGGGTAAGCCCCAGTCTCTCGTTGGCTGCTTAAAATTCTCGCACCTCGAAATTCTGAGCTCCAGCAAATTGGGAGGCAAACCTCCTTTGGGCAAGCATTTAATATTTTGGCAACTCCAAATTTGTAATGTCTCGAGGGATGTCAGATGATACCACTGAATTGGTAGAGACTTTATCTTTGGACAATTGTCGAGAATGAAAGATGACAGGGTCATGGGAAGGGGAGGGAAGCACTCCATCTCCAATGCTGGACAATCTCTTATTGCCAATTGAGTGAGATGGGAGAGCCCGTGAAGGCATTGTGGAAAGATTCTCAGATTCTCACAACCTTCAATAGTCATATATTTGAGTGATTCTACAATGATCTCTTCAAGGGACTTCACTCCCTTGCACCAAGAAATATCAAGTATCTTCAAAGCAGGAAGTCTACCCATGGCAAACGGAAAGGATGTCAAAGAACCACATAGGTTTATTTGCAGAGATTCAAGTTGAGACATCATGTTATTACTGCTAGGGTCATCTGTAAGGATGGTTAGTCCCATGAGTTTTGGACACTTATCAATGCTTAAATGTTTGAAAGAGTTAAGGTTGGGAATCTTGCTTGGAAGCTTTTCGAGACTAGCACAATCTGTCAACTCCATCCTTTCAAGGTTGCAAGGTAGTTCAGTCTCACCTTCTCCCGCCACAAAAGATATGAACTGAGGGCACCTTCCGATGGCTAATTCTTGGAGGCAAGTAAGATTTCGTGTTTCATTTCCATCTTGCCACAAGTATATTAGCTTATCACAGCTTCTTATATGAAGCTCCTTCAGCTTAACCAAGCAACTCATGAATCTATGATCAAAGCAACCAAGCTCTATAAGATTTTTAATCTTTAGTACGGTTAGAGAAGTTAGGTTGACCATACTCCTTAAGATCTCCTTGTCACAATCCTCAAGGTATAACTCACGAAGAGATGGAAGACAAACCACACTGGTCGAGATATTCAAATACGGGCATGAACGAATTTCAAGCTTTATAAGATGATCAAGTTGACAAGGCAATGTCCTGATCAATATAGGACAACGACGGATGACAAGATGTTGAAGACAGGAGAATGGTACTTCTTCTTGGCCACCAGCATAATGAGACCAATCTTTCCATGCCGACATCTCTTCGAACTTCAAAGTTGTTAAGGATGCAAAAGGCCTTTTACTTCCATAAAATTCAGAGCCTATCATGCTTACCGCATGTAGACCTACAAGAGATAATACCGTGAGTGAAGGTGGTTGTCCAAATGGTGGTAGGGATCTAACATTAGGACAGCCACACAAGCACAATGATACTATCTTAGAATAGGATGAACCATCTAACCATGACGGGAATATTGCACCCCCATAGTATGAAATAGTGAGATTTTCAAGATTAGTATGAGGTCGCAAATAATGAAGCACTTGTGCTTGGTGCTCATCATTTCGGAGATTTCCAAGATCTTCATCCCAATGCAAGACTAACTTGCGAAGGCCTTGCTTTCCAAACAGATTAGCATCATCCGCATCTCTAACTTCTTCCACCTTTTGCAATTCTGATATGATTAATTCTCCTTGAAGGTGTGGCAAGTTTTTTTAACTCCTTTAAGTGTAACCCTTTCTCTAATCCAACCACATACTTGGGCAAGATAGTAAGATTTTTCAAATAACTAAATATTCAATGGCATCTCCTTTAAACTCCCTGTATCTCTAATATCAAGAAACTGTAAGTTGACCAATTTTGTGATACCTAGAGACAATGTAGAAAGCTTTTGACAACCTCTTAAGATCAAAACTTGCAATTTGCACAAGGTGCCAATTGACTCAGGTAGCCTTTCGATATCGGTGTACGAGAAATTGAGATACCGAAGATGCTTTAAATCACCAACACAATTCGGTACCTCTATGATGGAACAACGAGATAACGAGAGCACCCTCAAGTGCTTCAATTTTGTTAGCAAGTCATGTAGCACCTTGTTGGAACTGCAGAATTTTCCGGAGCGCCAACTAAATCCAATATGTAGTAGCGTTAAACTTCTTAGTACCTTCATTCTGGTATATGCTCTCAAGCATCTTGATGTAACAAACCATGGTACGATCAATGAAGCATAACGACCTTTCTTCTCAAGAGAGGCATCACCTTCATCACTTGTTAGCGAAGACTCCCCCAAGGTAACACATGTAGCACCCATAATTGACTTTGCAAGGTCATTCAAAAGATCGTGCATCGAGAATTTTGATGTGTCAACACTCGATTGTTGAAAAAAGGATTTGAATAATAACTCATCAAAGTAATTCTGTCCTAATCTCAAGATATTCTCCTTTTCTTTTCGTCCATCTAAAAAGCCCTCGGCAATCCATAAGAGTACCGGCTCATCCCTGTCAATTTCATAGTCCTTTGGAAATATTGCACAATAAGCAAAACATCTCTTCAAATAAGAAGGAAGGTGAATATAGCTCAATTTTAAAGCTGGAAGAACCTCATCATTTTCTCTTGTCGCTAGATCCCATATTCTATTATTTAAGATAGCTTCCCATGCATTGGGGTTCTTCCGATTACGCAAGAGTCCACCCAATATTTTTGCTGCCAAAGGTAACCCTTTACATTTTTCAGCTATTTTCTTGCCCACTGTTTCCAGATCTGGGTGCCCCTCAAAATTTCTTGCTCCTAGAGCATGATAGGCTAATAAGCTTGTACAAGTATCATGGGACAACTCCTTCAAAGGATATGGCGAAGCCCCAGTTAACGAAGCAACAAAAAGATTGCGTGTCGTGATGATGATCTTGCTGCCCTTAGCCCCCGCTTCAAATGGCTTTAAGAGGGTTGTCCATTCTCCATACTTCTCATTCCAAACATCGTCTAAAACCACAAGAAACTTCTTTCCAAATAGATCATCCTTCAACTTAACTTGAAGCCAGTTAAGATCTTTACCCTCGCATGACAACCCACTGATCGATTGCAGAATTGTCTTTGTTATATCAAGAACATCAAAAACATCTGAAACACAAACCCATGCCCTCCTCTCGAAACAACTACTCACTCTAGGATCATTATACACCCGTTGAGCCAAGGCCGTCTTTCCAACACCACCCTTCCCAACTATGGGGACCATGCTCAGGGTGACATCAGAATTTTTGACCTCATTGATCAATAGTTCGAGTATCTTTGCTTTTTCCTTCTCCCTACCGAAAAACAGAGGCTCCGGCAAAGAAGTGCTGGGGAGCCTCTTGTTGGTGTAGTTGGATCCATCCGCAATATTCTCTCTCAAGCTTAAACAAGCCTTTCGGGTGACAATCTCTTTCAATCTACCATTAATCTCTTGTACCTTGGTGTCAGACACAAGCCAGTGCAAGTTCGGCTTTGATTTAGAGGACTCATCTCGGCCAAAGAAAGAGAACTTCCTTTTTATCGAGCCTCTACTTGTGCTAGATTCCGCTTTCATCTTAACTTGAGCGGCTTCGATTGCGAACTCATCGAGAAAGTCTTCCACGTCATAGGACAAGTCCTTAACATCGTCGAGCCACAACTTCACTAGATGGTTACCGCTTAGTTGTTTGTCCTCAGCATCATCCAACACTGCATTAATTGTGACCAACATCCTCTTCCACTTATCGAGCAGGGTGGTGTTGATTCCATCCCTTTGCGCATATTCCAATCCTAGTGAAGCCAACTTGTCGAATAGGACTTGAAAGAAGGAACCCAGAAAGATCTCCCCAATGGCCATGAATTAGTCACGGTAGACAACGTCAAGGGAGTTGAAGAGAACCAGGCAACAATTCAGCAAGAATTAACCCAATATAGGATCAATTTCTTCCCCAAAGCTTAACCAACCAAAATCGACTTAACTCCAGCACTAGCAGTATATTACAGCAATACAACCTCCAAATAAGAATATATAATATATAATGCTGAAATGTAAAGAGACAAGGCAACATCAGCACCAAGATTTTTTACATGAAAAACTTAATGCGTGAAAAATCACATACCATTCAAAAACTTCTACCGATTATCAAGAATGGTAGAATACACAAAAGTTTTTTTTTAGTCATACGGTAGAAGCTCAACATCAACAATACAGTAGTATTTCATCGCCATGAAGGTGGATTAACACAAATGATGCAAGAAAACCTAACTGCGATAGGAGAAAACGTAAGACAATATGGAGAAAGTTTGCAACGAACAGAACTGATCAACTCACAAGTCTCGATCTCACGAACAATATACTGAAATTTGAGCCAATTCCGATGACATTTGGCCGTCCAATCTTGGCCTGGAGCCGCTGTCTTATTTCTTCTTCTCTTCGGGTGTTCCTCTCTGTGGGAACGATCTCTCGCTTGTCTCTCTCCTCCGTGCACTCCTCGAACGAGAACAGCCCCCTCTTTTCTTTTATTTTCTTTTGGCCTTTCGACTTTTCTTTTTTATGTCATGTCAGCTGGCCCCTACAAAGAGGTAGACCCATTCAACAAAGAGCTACGGTGAAGCAGAGCAATAATGAACTAAAGAAAAGATAAAACTATCAAGTCCAGGAAGGCTAAGACTTTCACATACTAAAAAAATTAAATAAAGACCAAGACTCTTACAAGGATTCACATAAGAGGTTAGATAAATCAAAATAATATACATTTTGTTGACAAGTGCTCGTTTCTTTTTTAGACTCTCCCATTTATTTGTAGTTTAATATATTTGTATCATGTAATCAAAAGTTAAACTCAGGCAGACCAAGAGTTTACCGGACATTATGTAGTTTTCTTGTCTAGAAAGTGAAGCAAAAGTGAAAAGGAGCTAAAGGGAGAGAAACTTTTATGAACGGTTACCGCCGGCTTGTTTGTCCTTTGCATCATCCATCACTGCATTGATTGAAAGCAGCATCCTCTTCCACTTAATGAGCATATTGGTGCTGATTCCATCCCTTTGCGCATAGTCCAATCTAGGGAAGCCAGCTTGTTGAACAGGACTTGAAAGAGCAAACCGAAAAAGATCTCCCTAGAGGCCATAGGAGAATTAGCCACCATAGAGAACAACGAGGCTTATAGTGAAGCAAAGTGAGGACAAGCTAATGGAGAAAGAAAACTATGAAGTACAAGAAGATCAAGACTTTCACCTACCGAAAAGAGGTTAGCTAACTCATATCAAAATTTCAACCAAAAGAAAAATCTCATATCAAAATACTTTTTGTCCGCAAGTACTTATTTTGATGCTATGGATCCGCATATATTTCCACCGTTGAAAAACAACCTGCGCACGATCGATAATCGACGGTGAATTATTACGCGATGGACCTCTCGCCTATCTAATAATGTAACTGCTCCCTTTGACCGTTTCATAGGATTTAATTATTATTACCTACGTAATTAAATCCTAGGAAATAAGGCACCCCAAAAAAAGAAAAAGAGAGGAGCTCACGCAACATGGAAGAGACGACACGGTTCGCTGGCCGTTTGCGTCGGAGTCTTTTCTATTTTTCATTTTAAACTGCCCACCCTTATCTTCCCTCATCCATGTGTCAGGTGACACGTGTCATATCTGATGAAGCTTGATGAGTCTATTATAAATTGGGACAGCGACACATATTGGGCTAATTGTTAAACATTTAAATAGATAAAATTTGTTATTTCTAATGTATTGTTTGCATTGTATTATGTGTAATCATTACATTTGAGAATGAATATCATTGTAAGTATGATTGAAAAGTGTTCTTGGAGCACTCATTAACTAGACTTCAAAGTTTATGTCAATGATTTGCAACATGCACATTGGCAAAGGAGATAAGTGATGTCTCATCTTGCATACATTGTTTGACCTAGAAGTATGAGCTTAGGAGGCTATTGAGGAGACATAAAAATTTTAATTACTTACTTTACATACATTTATACACATTTTAGATCAAGTACTATTACCATCTCGATCTGCAATGCACATATTCTATGTGACTATTTATCCACGGAATTCATTTATTCGAGTTTTATGTAAAATGACGTTCATTCGATTTTGTTACCTTAAACAATACTCATCTTATAAAACCCAAAATAGGCTCCAATACTCTTCATTATGAAATACACGTAAATATGCATAAATTACATGGTTCTCGCTCCCGCGTATTTCTTATCCAATCTAAACATATTGATTAAAAAACACCACATTCTATATCGTTTCTTTGAATTATAATAATTATTTTTTCTGTTAAAGTGTGATTTTTACACATTTCAGATCGAATAATACTACCCTCTTGCTCTGCAATACACATATATGTGACTATTTATCCACAAAATTAATTTATTCAAGCTTTATGTATTCATTCGATTTTTGTAATTTTAAATAGTCATATCATAAAACCCAAAATAGGCTTATATATTCTTCATTATGAAATTTCCAAAAAATACATAAATCACATTATTATCTCCCTCATAAATCACATTATTATCTCCCTCCCTCTCTCTTGCATATTTCTTATCTGATTTAGGTATCTCAATTTAGCAATATCGCATTCTATACTATTTCTCCTAATTATAATTATTATAATTATATATATATATATTTTTTCCGGTTTAAGTGTGTCATCCGGTTGGAAGCTTTCTCCACCGTAAAAGCGGAGACCCTCCGAGCCCATCCTCACCTGCCCGACAAGCTCTCTCTCACTCATGTCTTCAAAGGGTGAGTTATCCGGTAGGCCTCAGGTCCACGCTACTAGCCATAGATCCGCACTATGAGCGGGATAAACACCGTTGAAAAGCAGCAACTCGCGCATGATCGATGATGGGAGATGCATGATTAGGCGATTGACCTGAGGCCTATGGAATAATCTATAACTGGTCTCTTTGACCGCTTCCTAGGATTTCGATTTGATTATTATTGTCGTTCCCTAAGGACAAGGGGAAAATAGACGACATGATAGGCTTCGTTGGCCGTTCACATCGGCGTCTCTTCTTTTATTTATAAATTTTATAGTTCTTGGGACCCACCCTTTTCTTACCTTATTCACGGTTCTTGTGACACGTGTCATATCCATCGTCAAGTTTGTCCAAAAAATCCTAAATACATCCGCCTATTTAATCTAAGACTTTTTTATTATCAATTTAGTTTTAAATCTTCATTACCAAAAAAAAAATTAATTTTAAATATTTTAATTGTGCTAATTTAATTTTAAGAGTTCAATCGTGCTAATTTAGTTCTCAACATTTTAATGATTTGTTAATTTAGTTATTGTCATGCGTTATCCTCGTTAAATCACCTAAGATTCGGCTAATAGATTATTAAATTTTAGTTACCCATATCAATTTACAACTTAAGTTCAAGTCATTAATATGTAAATAATTTTTATCTAGGAGTCATTATTAATAAGTTTGTGGTGGGTTGTTTAGATATTCAAGTAAAGCAACAGGAGAAATATCTTGCTTCTACGAACTAGAAATTAAATGAGTTCGAGAATTTGATTATGCTTGATTTTTAATGCCATTTCAGCACCTTTTTTTTTTTTTTCTGAAATATTTTGCAAGCAACTTTGGATTGATTCTAATTACTCCATAACATATGAGGTGACCATACATATATGTAAACCACCAATTTAACACCTAATAAAATATTAAATAAATTACAGGGCTTGCCTCTTGAGAACGAAAACATCTACAATATTAACTCAAAATCTCATTAATAGTCCTAAATATGATTTCTAATTGACAAGCAATCTCTCAATTTCTTTTTGAGCTGGGTTTACGTCGTCGGGAGGCTTGGTCGTGTTGAGGGAAACCGCGACGCTTTTGAACTCCACACCACCACCACCACCACCACCACCACCACCAGACGAGGAGGCTATCGTGATGCAAGCCGCGAATGATGCTGTTGTGGCTGGCCGTGGGTTTAGTGTCTCGATCTTTGGTGCCCAGATTTTTTCCAATGCCGCGACGGGCGTTGTTTAACGTTAATTACGATAATTTTTCGCTTGTTTTGAGGATGAAGTGGAACCTAGGACTGAAAAGTACAAAATAAAATAAAATAAAATAATAATATTAATGATAATAAAGTTGAGTCATTGCGATGTCCGACAAAAATTGAGAGAAATGATGGAAATATAATAAGATTAATACCACAAGAAATCTCAAGTTAATACATATGTGATAAATTTGCTCTAAATTAAATTTAAATTGGGATAACCGTAACAAATTTTTCATCTATTAGTTTCCGTTAAATTTTACGGTCAAATTACTGAATTGAATAATACGTAACACTTAGCGAGTGTATTAATTATCTGTTGGTCATGGATGTACTAGTTTATGATTTTTTATTATAATAATCCCATTTAAAGGTAGGAAAATTTGTCATAAATATACTTGTTTAGAAGTTTTGATAGTCAAAAAATTAATTTGGAGTAAATTTATCATACATGCATCGATTTTGGGTTTTTTGTGGTATTATCCCAATATAATAATACTTTAGCCTAAAAGGACATTTTATAATATTGGGAAAAAAATCTGTCTATAGCCAAGGGATTTCGGAAATTGCTTTCGGTAAGATCAAGACTAGTTAAATAATCGTTGTGCTCTTGGCAAATGCAGTAAGAGTTTTAAAAGTAAGCTAACTCATCTTATCTTTCCTTGTATAGGAACCGTAGCTTAGGACAGTTATTTATTGCATATGTAGTTGCTAATGTGTTTCATAAACTATTAGCTATATTGTACTTTTGAATACATGTTAGAAAACCGATACAGTTCTTTTTGTCCACTCCTTGACACATGCATGTAGCACATGAAGTGGGGATGTTCTATAAAGTGAAAGGATTACTCGATATCAAAACAACGCCGTTTTGCACTTATTTTACCGAAAAATCGCCACGTCAGCATTTTGGTCGGATTGGCACTTAAGTGATCAATTTTGCTTCGATTTTGGCACTTAAGTATCCCTATGTGCCAAGTTTGTCATTTCAGGTGTCCGGCACTCGCCAATCTACAGGGGAAGTTTTTTATTCATTGGCAGGTGACTGTTTCACCATTGGCCACAAGAGAACAATGATTGGCTTTGGCCTTAGGCTGAAATCCACAAAATGGAAAAAAAAAATTATTTAAACCCCTCGTTGCCATGGCCATGTTTGATTCGTTTGAATTATTAAAGATATTTTTTTTAACATAAATAAAAAGATAAGGAGAGGAAACGACCGTTGATGGCCTCTCTAAGCATGAGAGTCTTGCATTCACTATGGAGTACTTAGTTTAATCCATAATTATTAAGTACGTGTAAGAGAATCGGAAACCATCTGAAATCGGATTGGTCTGGAACTGGTAGTTCCTATGAGAATCGATTCGATTCCTAATTCCAATTTATTAGAGTCAATGAGTATCGGTCCGATTCTTGCTTTTAGGTATGAAACCGTCCATTTGGACCGAATCGATACATATACATATATATATATATATATATAATATATATAATATAATATAATATAATATAATATAATTATTTTTGAGTTTTAACTTTTCAAATCAAAACCTTCGTTTCCTTTTTGTCTCTCACCTCACTAATCTCGCAACCTCACCTCCTTCTCTCACTTTGTCTCTCGATGGCCTCCGACCTCATTGATCCCTCTCTTACTTTCCCTCTATCACTCACTCTCGGCCTCTTACCTCATTGCTCACTATCAAATCTCACACTTCTTCCGAAATGGGAACATTTCGACCACTTTCACAAATCCACCCCCACTTGAGTTCAATGGGCAATTCCCGATCTCAGGATGGGAGTTACCAATCCTAGAACCAATCACCCCTAATAACTATTCAACATCACTTGAGACCCATGAGGTCCAAGGTTGGCCGGACTGTCTCCGTAGTCCCACCACACATAATCTTAATTGACTCCACATAGGGTGATAGCGCTCAACAGCAAAAATAATTTGGAAGTTCACTAGAAAATATGACTTGCCCTTGTTATCTTGTGAAAAATAGTCAAGCACTGGACTATTGCGTCAATCACGCTCTGTGATCCAGTTCATAAGACTAAAATTTAAGCTGCATGATCGATTCATGGATGAAGGCATCTTATATCCTTTTTTAGCGCTAATTTTTAAATTATAGTGTTACTTTTATTACACCCTCGATTGATCTATTATCCGTTGCCCTTTTATGAGTAGCAAAGGACAAAATGGTAATCAATGTTATCAGAGGATTTTATATTTTTTTGGTTAATATCTCAAAAAACCCAAAATTAATATATTTGTGATAAATTTACCCAAAATTATTATAAATAGCAAATGACATAATGGTAATCAGTGTTATTAGAGGATTTTATATTTTTTTGGTTAATATCTCAAA
This sequence comes from Eucalyptus guilfoylei, assembly GCA_016097605.1. Classification (NCBI taxonomy): domain Eukaryota; kingdom Viridiplantae; phylum Streptophyta; class Magnoliopsida; order Myrtales; family Myrtaceae; genus Eucalyptus; species Eucalyptus guilfoylei. The sequence continues at coordinate 5,606,066 of CM027861.1, forward strand.
AAATCCAAAATTGGTATATCTGTGATAAATTTACCCAAAACTAATTTTTTGACCATTAAAAACCCCAATCGTCTTTGACAATTTATCTCAAACCGATATACTTGCGAATTTAATTTATTTTCTATTAATTTTCGTTAAATTTTACTGTCAAATTGCTAAGTTAGATATCACATAATAATTAATTGGTATACTAATTTGATATTTTATTCTACATTTGTTACAATTGTACTGATTTTGTGATTTTTTTAGATTAATCTAATTTAATGATGATATATTTGTCACAAATATATCAGTTTGAGGTTTTTAGTGGTAGAAAAAATTAATTTGGGGTAAATTCGTCATAAGTGTACTAATTTAGAATTTTTTGTGATCATTTGAAATAAATTTGTTACATGTGTAATAGTTTTGGATTTTTAGCCGTCAAAAAATTAATTTAGGATAAAATTGTCACAGGTATACCAATTTGAAATTTTTTGTGATATTAATCCTTTTTTTTTTTTGTGGTCGAATTATTGGAGGAAGTTGGGCAACTTTTATATAACAGATATTTAATAATTCACTTAAAATCTCACAGATTGCTCTTTGAAAATTGTAACTTATATTCTTTTTGTTTTTTGGTCAGAAAATTGTAACTTATATTCAATCAGGCTTTTCTAATTTATTTCAGTGATAAGAACTTTCCACTAATTGTATTATTAAAAATCACGTTCGCACAGAGAACAAACTAGGGGCATGGTTTCTTCAAAATGAAAATGGAAATGGGGTTTTCGAATTAGAACCTTTTACCCGCGCACATACCCTTCTTCATCTCAAAACAGGTCCTGGAAAATTTAGACTTTCGATTTGAATTATTGAGTTTCGACCATCCAATTACCAGGTGCTCCGTACAGGGTATCAGTAAAAATATCATCAGTCTGATGCAGAATTTTTCATTTTGGTCCCTAACTAAGATTATCATTTTTTATTTATCTCGCCACCTTCAATCTAAATGACATAGATTTAATCATTTTTATTCAAATTTTTAGGGTTATTTTTTTTTTAAACAAATACATAACCCACGGGCCTTCTCATTAGTTTACTCTCGTTTTAAGGAAATCAGAAGTGCCCTTTATTTTGTTTTTCGAAGTTACTAACCGCCGATCAACTGGCCCTCTGCACCTGGTGATCGATTTCAGAAAATCTACTTCAATTTTACTTAGATGCGTGGAAGGGACAAGAACAGAAAAGGGAACAATACCGACAATGACCCAATTGAATCAATTTCATCTTTATGGTTTGCTGAAAGAGAAAGTAGTAAGAACCATTAACACAAGCAGTGGGTTCCTAGAAAGGTGAAGAATGTAGAACACAGAAGCTGCACACGGACACGGGGTGCTTGCGGACGCCTCGTTCGATTTTCGTAAGGAAACGACTATTTAGACAGTATACAGCCTTCAGATGAAGCTCTCAACAACATACTGTGAAGAAATTTTAGGAACAGCAGACCATAGTCTAATAGACCGTCAATCAAATAACAACTCCGGCGGTGCATACAACCTATAACAGCTTTATCCTCACCTCCCTTGACAACAAAAACTTGATGGGAAGCTTGCCGAGACATGTACTGTCTATATCCTCTATAGCTTACACTAGCTGTACAAACCGGGACATATCACTAGACTACAATTGCGTGCGACAAAAAACTGGCACATCAAAGATACAACACATGCTCTGACCAAAAAATAAAAAAAGATACAACACATGTGAAGCCCCCGATCCCACAATGGCGATTCTGGGGGCTCGGGGTTTTTTTCCACCACTAGGAACTGACCTGTGCTTTCCTCTTCAACTTCATGGCCTTTTGGCTCGGTTGATGCTTTTGGTTGGGCACAACGAGCAGCAAGCGAGACAGGACATAGGCCAACAGCTCTTCACGGTGTGAGAAAATGAAGTCCAAGTGAGCATACTCAAATTCGCTGTAGGAGACTTCAACGCCGGATTCCTTCATTATTCTGTAGTGCTTCCTCACCATGGATGACCGAATAACCTTGTCCTTCCTTCCCGCGACCAGATCAACAGGGATGTCGATAAGCCCATAATGTTCGCCCAAATCCAATGGCTCTGAAGATCCGTAAGCCTCCTCGTTCGCAGATGCACTTCCATAATCAAACATTTTGAAATTTCCTCTCCGCTTCATTTGTGCCAGGTGGAGAGCTACGCGAAACGACACGCCAGGCATATCATTCATGTTGTAATGTGGTGACCCCAACACCCCAACCCAGTTCGAGCTATCCCCACCAACAACGTAACTCATCAGTGTTTGAACAAGCCCTCCGACAGCAGGGTAGTTAATGAAATCCCGTGCCAACTTATTCAACAGCAATCGGAAGAATCTGGTTGGTATGTAGAATGCAGGCACAAAACGGGCCAATATAGGAGCTAATATGAGCAATATTTGCTCCACCAGAGCAAATGCTAAGTTAGAGTCACCGTGAAAGCCAGCAGGCGACAGTAAAATCAATCTTGAGAGCCTGTGGGGCTTCTCTTCAACTCGACTGGTAATGACATACATCAGCATAGCAGCTCCTCCCAAGCTATGACAGATAGCACAAAGTTTATATGGCTGATCTTCATTTGATTCTTCTTCGACATCAGGTTGGCTGAGCTTCAACTCAGATGTTTTAACCTCATGAATCTTGTTTATCATTGCAGGAATATCCTGAGTCCCATGCTCATTAATGGAGTACTGCCAATACCTGCATTAATTGAAGATAGTAGAATTATAAATTCCATGCTAGACATCCTAAATTAAGTACACAAAATGCAAAAAGAGGAATGAAATGTACAATCAACTCCAATATGTAACTCACTGTCGAGAGGAGATGCTCTTGTTCACGTGTTCCCTAGATACAAGTCCTCGAAAATTCCCAAGGAAAACATCAAAACCTGTCAGAAAATAATAAGATAAAAAAGAATTCAGCTTCAGGAAGAGCCCCGATGGCCACTTGCTCATTCTCCAGTTAATTTACAAACCTTGATCATATGCTGCAAAAGCTGGAGAACCCACCACTCCATTTGAAACCCAACTGGACAAAAAAAGAAGAATAAATCAATGCATATGCATCTCAACTAAGATATAGCATCAGCAAACTTCTAACGCAGAAAACTCGATATAAGTCCATTTATTTAGTGAAATCATCTTCATAAAATATTATGTTTATCTTGTTCCCGGTAATACTGTAATGAATAACTCTAGAATAGTTAACTTGAATACTACCATTTCCAAGACATGTCAACTCATACTTATTTGAATCTTTTTTTTTTTGGTTTAACTTATTTTCAACTGATATTGCCATACATATCTCTAAAGAGCTTAATCCTTCTATTTTCTCCCATAGTGTAATAAATTTGCATATCACCATACACTAAATGCAGAAATGCTAAAAAAATTGGGAAATGGTAAAAACACAAAAGAGAAGCACTGAATTTTGACAAACAAACTCATCAACCAACTGCATTTACTATTTGAAAAAGGAAGAAGCTCGTGAGACGGCACAGAATGCATAAGAATATTAACTCACCCCATTGATGAATCCAGAATGCCATGCTGCAAGTATACAGCCTTTCTTGCATCACGTCTGCAACAAAATTAGACACTAAGCCAACATGGAAAAGGGGATATGTTCTAAAGATGAAAAATTAGAACAAGACCGAAACATACCGAGGTATTCTCTCCAAAAGGAGAATATAGCCATCGGCTGTGATGACATTAATTGCTTCATATGGATACCTGAAATAGGTTTAAAGGTAAAGGAAAGAAAAGTTAAAAGGGTCTCCTAGGAACTAAAATCAATGTGGTATCAATGGAGTACATAGCCCTTACCCAAGCTCGGTTATCACATCCTGACATGTCCGAGCGTCTGTATTAAGAGAATGATGAAAAGAAGTTTTACTTTGTGACAGAGCTGGATCATTCTCTCCCGGTGTTGCAGTGGTCACCGAGGATTCTGAAACCACATGGTTATTATGATTGACCATATTGTGTGAGAAAATCCATCCATATAGCATTCTACTAACTTCAGCTGGCGAAAGCAAGCAGTGCGCAGCCTTGTGAACTATATCAAATATAGCCTCTATGAAGATCTCCATTGCTAGATGAAGATCCTATAAAACAATAAATCCAATAAGCAAGGGAAAAAAGGATGAGTCCCAAAGCCAAGATCATCTCCAACATATGGTGATTACTAGTCATTCCTCTACCTCAATTACTCCACGCCTCCGATCAGTAGTACGCTGAAAAACATAATCCTTAAGAGTTTGAACCCTATTTAAGGAACTTGAACTTGAAGGCTTTTGTCTTTCAGATGACGATGTCCTCACTTTCCTATAGAAGGGGAAGAAAAGTAGACGAGCTAGTGTTGCCAGAAATAATTTGACAGGGAACAAAATCAGAGAAAATATGCTGTTCAGCCAACCCATTCCATGTCTTTCATGTCTGGACAAGGAGCTTGCCCTGGAGAATCGGGAGCTTTGAGATAATGGCGAGGGACACGAATTTTCATTAATATCTTCTTCCCCAGAAGAGTAGTCTGAGATTGAAGAAGCATCTGAATCAACTGCGAGATTGTGGACAAACTGATTGAAAGAGGACACACCACTGCAATACAAGGTGAAGAAGTCAAATCCCTATGGTATTATCCCTACGGTTAAACAAATATAAATACAAAGAGGCATAACCTAAAGAATTTTTTTTTTTAATGCAATTTCGGATCAGAATGTTAGATATTACACTTGCAATGGTAAGGTAATTTCTCTGGAACAAACTAAGCTCAATCTAACCAGTTTATCAATATGACAAAAAACCTATTATTATTCATTTATCCAACCATGGACAAATCATGATTAATTTAAGTCTTTTTACTCTATCCGGTGGCAATTATACTAATTACAATATTTCATTTTTTAAATCCAATAATTTATGGTCATAACAGATCTTAGTTGTAGACATGTATGAAATATATGAGGGTCGTTGCAGACAACAAATATTAATCACAGGAATGCAGTATACATAGAATTACATGTCTATGTTGGCACATGTGTTAAAAATGAAGGTCAAAACATGTTGAAAGAGTGAATGAAAACCAAGGACACTTGACCAGCAACGATCGCACTGCATGCGGAAGCAGCAGGACCTTTTCTTTACTATGTTTATATGAATATACAGGTCTATGTGTATGTATCGTAAACAGTTCGTCAAAATATACGCAAAAGTACTTCATTGGAGTGAGAGAAACATTTTCCACAGGAGCAAACCCAATTGCACAAATTCAATCATTTTCCTTTCAGACAAAAAACATAAATAACACGTTTGCAATGACAAAAGAGTTTTTCTAGGATAAATAAACCTAATTCTAACCAGTTTGTCAACTCACTTTCTCAAACCAATATACAACTAACTAACTCTGAAGTACAAACATGAAAAGATGGCATACAGTTATAGATGTTCAATTAAGAATGGTTTTGTTCATTTTGACATCTCTATTCATAACTAGAAACCATTAAAACATTGTCCTGCGCTCTCTTCGTTAAATATGTAAAATTTTCAGCGACATTTGAAGCATCATGACAATTGTGTGGAATGACAACTAGAGACGGGACAGCGACGGAGTAAAGCAAACAAGCTACAAGATACATATGTCCACAGTTTTGTTGACAAGTGCCCTTAGGGCATTTTTCAAGCATGACATACAAGGACAATTTCAATTTCTAAGGCATTAATTACGTGCATCATCAGCAGAGTTAGTGCTTCGAATATTGAAAGTCTCTCTATTTGTTTGTCTAACAAGTGCCTTGAGGACACCCTTAAAAAAACCCATATACATTCTTAAAAATTGCAAATAAAGAATAGAATGATCTTATATACGAATCATCAAAGATGAAAGTGTATCAAGAAATGTTCGTTCCTTCATGCAATTATTTCAAGAACTAAATCAATTATCACAGATGTTGTTTTTTTCATAGAGAATAAGGAAAAGTAAATGGTATTGTTTCGACCTTCATGACCATAAAAGGTTTGTGGCCCTTGTTAACTGGATGAATGAGCACTGCCCAACAGCCAATAATTCAGACTCCCAAAGGGGCAAAATGATAAAAGCACTTCAGTTCTATATACAACTCATTTGGCTATGTCTTTCCCTGTGCTACTGTCAGAATTATAATTCAAACTTCCCATTGCTTTTCAAGACAAAATAGAGGAAAACGCTCCACAGGGCCATGCATACAAGTAAATTCTACATACATTTTCTATCTATTATGGAAAAAGTTCTTATTCAGAATTAATGAATCAGTTCATGGTACACAAAGGAGAAAACTCACTGTTCCATCCACCGGGGCAATCGAGGTCCACTGAAAGTTGGCCTGAGCTCCCATCCATTCATACCTTCTAGGATGGTAGCTTTTCCAGGTAAAATGGTCAACAGAAGTGCTGACACTCCATTCACGAACCTCACGATGTTGTTCAAAGATTCATAGGTGATAGTCTTAACCGACCTGCAGTGCATCCAACAAACATGCCCATCTATTGATTCAGCAAGCGCTCCATGTACCAAAGTGTTTTGTCATCTACTTAACGTTAGAGTCCATAAAATTAAGAGGAGTCAGGCCAATTTCAAAGATGCTAATGGACACAAAAAAACCAAAATGACAGCATCTGAAGGTCATAAACAATAAAGCTCCCGAGTCGAACAAAGGATACTCAACTCTACCAAAGCAATATTATAATTCATTCACTTTTCACTTTCTTTTTTTCCCTTCTAAATTTTAATCACAAGAGGGTATCAAACCTTTCTGTAACTAGCTTTAAAAAGAACACGGCATGATCGAAGATTTCTCAACCAAACCAATCATCATTTCCTTTTTTTTTAACTTTTCCCAGATAAAATCACTACAAGATCAAATCCAGGGAGCTCAAGATGAGGTCCCAAGCAAATCACACGTCAAATCGCCGCGAAAGGAGGACTGTAAAAACCCAGACGAATCAAAAAGGAGAAGGAATATGCCCGTCGGACCGCAGTAATTGCTCAAAAATTAACTAAAGAAATTACACACGGACGGGTAGCTTCAGCAGACAACCCGAATCACCACAACTACTCCCCCACCATAGCAAAAATCCATCAAACAGTTCATCCACACAATGGCATGTGCAACTAAAACGGTTCGTTTATAACCCAGAATGCGAATACGAATCCGTAACCAATTCGCCGATCGACAGCGCCGTACCTTCTCCGGCGAGGATTCGTTCACGCACCGAGACTCCATTCCATTCCGATCACCCAAAAAAAAAAAAAAAAAAAAAAAAAAGGAAACTCACTCTTTGGATACGGCGAGGACGTCGTCGACGAACCGCTGCATTTCGGGAGCTTACGAAAGCCAACAAACACGCGCTCTTCAAAGAAGGATCGGGAATCGAGACATCGGCCGGAAGGATTCCGGCCACAAGTTTTCCGGCGCGAATCAGGGAAGCTCGCCGGGGGAGCGGAAATCGGATGAGATTCTCTTCTCCTGGATGTTGGTAGCGCTAGCGCTCGCGGCTTCGATTTGTTCGTGCCGCGGGACGAGCGAGTCGGTGGGTTTTCATTCAGGGGAAGAGGCGCGAGGCCCCCCCGCGTGGGCGCCTCTGATTGGACCGACATCCGAGTCGTGTCGAAGTTCCTGACCCACTTCGGGTCAAGTAAATGACCGAGTTACCCTAAATTTCCACAAATTTATATAAAAATAGGGTTTTTTTTTTTTGATGACCGATGAATCGCCGGAGATCACCCGAGATCACACGACTCTCCAGTACCCGGTGCCACCGTTGGGCCTCGCCGCAAGCTGTTATTTAGACGAAAATCTCGAAGGAAGTTAGCTTAGGATCCCAACACCAAGACCCCCGCTTACAACACTTTGGCAATGAGAGGATTCGAACCATCGACCTCTACGATAAGGGAGAAAACGTGCTGCCCATGATTGGGTTAAAAATAGGGTTTTTTTTGTGGAATAAAATAAAAAAGTTTAATATTATGAAAAATTCTAAATTCATACATTTGTGATAAATTCATGTGTATTTGTAACAATTTACTCTATTAGTTTCTATTCAATTGGAATAATACCATGAAAAGTCACAAACATATATACTTATAATAAATAGACATCCTAACTTAATAATTTAACGATAAAATATAATGAAAATTAATGAATAGTAAATTTATTACTATCAATTTAGGGTTTTTTTTTTTTTTTAATGATGAAGAGCAGAGGAGAGTGATAGTTATAGTGTCTTTTGTTTGGGCAAGAGAATTTCCTACTAATTATTTTTTTCGGATTTTCCTGTGTTTGATTTGTTGAAAATTATTCATTTAGGATTAAAGAAAATAAGGAAAACGAATCCTTTAAACATTTTCCTTACAAATAATTTCTACGGAAAGCATTTACCTGAATGTTATTTGTATAATCGATTAATCAGAATTCAACAGGGAGAGCACACAATACACAGCACAGATTAAATGAAATTCATAAATTGCACGCGGTGACATCCGTCGACATAAGGTCATTTTCAAGAAAGTGGCGAATCGCGGGGGGCCAATGGTGGCGAGATATTACGCGGACGGCGAGGATTTAAGTTGGCCACGCGGACGGTGGAGATTAAAGGGGCGTGGACCGCGTGTGGGGAAGCAGCGCACGTGCTAGTCGTGCCCGTTTTAGTACGCGCACTTTACATTAAGATGTCGCTTGCTCACGTTCCAAACATGCGTTTTTGCGTAAAGCGCGGAGGCCACTTCACGTCATTGCCGATGAAGAAAAGACGGTGCAAATCTTTTGCGGGGTTCGGACAAATCATCGCGGCCATGGCAAGAATCAAAACGGTCTAGATTCTTACACTTGTTTTGAAGCTTCGTCTTCCCAACAAGAGAGCATCCTAATCCTTCCAAACAGCAATCCCGGGATTGCGAAATTCTTGCACCCGCCGAGCCCATCGTCGATCGAGTGGTCAGTTCTCGCGACAGCAGCATACGCTGGCTCGGCTCGGATCATTCCATCGTCGTTTTGGGTCTCTAATAAGGCTAAGATGGCGAGACACCGAAGAAAAGAACGACATTTACAGCTCGAAAGCGTGTATTGGTTAAAGTCCCTGTTAAATTTTCCTACAGAAGATACAGCAACTACAACTCAGGATTCCAAACAGTGAGTGTACCCTCAGTTAAGCCACAAGAGCAAACGATGAGATCAGTCCCCACAGCTGAGCTATTCCGAGCTTCATAGATGAGAAGCTATGACTGATTAATTCCCAAACCCTATCAAATTGGCCACAATGCGTCTTCCGATCCGATCCGAGAACCTCGACATGACCCTAATTGGATTCAGTCTCACAAGCATCTTTCTTCCACTCTGACGAGAGGAATTCGAGGGATCCTACAAATAATCAAACACTAGACATTGTAGAAGCACCGGGAGTATCAAATCACGGGCATTTTCTCTGAACATATGAAGCGCCGTGCTCCTCGTACCTGAATTAAAAATATAAAAATTTAGTGCTCTGCAGAGAACAAACTGAATATGCAAACTTCTGAAAACTCTCTCGTTATCCAAACTTCATAAATCGGAAAAGAGCAACTTCACTGCTATAGGTGAAAACTGGAACCTTAAATCCAAAACTTACTCCGTCTTTGAGAACCACATCTGCTGAAATGATCCGAGAGATGCCAATATACTTCCTCCTATCCAAACACTGCACACCACATACTTGGCATCAAGGAGCAATGGGCACAAGTCATTAAAAAACACCATAAAATAATTGTCCAGGGAACCAGGCAACTGCTAGGAGACGATGGTAGTCAATTGCAGCATATGACCTGTAAGATGATTGCTGACATCATAGCTTCCGTGATCCTTGACAACTAAAGCCACTCTTTCTCGAGCACTTTCGAATCCTAAGATTTTATTGTTCCATCCCTTTCAGATATTATTTTCTTGCTCGGATGCTATATCCTTTCTATCCTAGCATTGTGCAAGGGTAGCACATGAAGTAGGTCTGAGAGAAGAATTTTAGGGAAAGTTCCAACTACCTGAATCTTCTTTCAGTTGTATTCCCGCTGGCCAATACTTTTACTCTGGCAGCTTGAGGGGATTCCTGCACATGGAGAACTCTCTCAAATTACAAGGTTCAATGATCTTATTCAACAGGACAAATTCAGCATTAATTCCTGGAATTGAGAGCTCACAAGTCTATCAACCGTTGCAAACAGTGAATAAGAATAGAAACAAATGTACTAAATAAATAATAGATACATGGAGTCCATAGAACTCCAAAATTGTATTTCGTACTAGAGATAAGTAATACATGATAGGGACCCATTCCCTCAACACTCACAACTTTAGTATACATTCACTTAAGCAATATATACCTCTAGCAAGTCTTTCTCAAGACGTTCCTTCAACTGCTGCATCGATGCAGTGCCACCCGCAAGCTTCAAAGAGATGAATGAAAAAATCAACCTCATTTCAAGAATTTATAAACAGTTAAGCATTGGTCTACATATTATGGCCATCACATTGCTCTGCATAGTATAACTGTTGCATGCCTTGCATGCACATGGCAGATTCCCTATTTCAACACATTTTTTGAAATAAAGAGCTGCCAAAACTACTCCCATTTTACAAAATAGAACTGCAAAGTATACTTCCACAATATAGAAAGGCATCTATCCTAAGCATGTTGAAGGATTCAATAAAGAATGCTTAGCATCTCCAAACTAAAATTAAAGGATTCAAGCTTAGGTAAACCAGAGTTGATTAACATTTTACCAGAATACTACTAAATAGTTCCCTTCGGATGTCAACGTCACACTTGTTAATACTCTCAATAACCTGCAAAAATAGGATGTTTTAGCAAGAGAATTTCCTGAGACTTGAAAAGTGCAATCTAGACAAAGGGCAAAGGAAAAGGAAATCACCATCTGGGATAATCCACGAACAGAAGAAGCAAACTCTGAGAAACTCTCCATACCAGGAATTGTCTGTTCTCCACATACAAAGTTAAAATCCTAAATAAGTAGATGCATTCCAAAGAAACAGCATTTCTGAAGAAACAGATGCGGAAGAATACCAACCCATTTCTTCAATAATCAGTGACACAGAGATACAGATGCATAATACATTTTTAAAGATCTAAGCAATTACAAAATCAGGCAACATGGCATGAACATTCATGAGTATGCAATGCCTAATTCTACCTAAAAAGAGACTTAAAGACTCAATCAACCATGGGGTCTACGGTACGATACAAAAGCAAAACCATATAGCTGAGGCTTCAAAATTGTACTAACTACTAAGATCTTTTACAGAGAACTAAGCTGAATGAACATACTCTTAAAAATAATTAAAAGCCAAAAATCTGTCTACTTTCAGGAAGTAATGACATTCTAAAAACCCATAGTTTAAAGAGGTAGTCAGGTAACAAATATATGAAAGAAGGCAAGAGATGAGGTACCCTCGTATACAGTTCAAAAAAATCTCATAACGAAGTTATTGCCTCATACAGAACTCATTAAGGTAAAAAGCTGGGCAGATGACTAAGGACATGGATGTATTTACAAAAATTATTAGTACATAGACCTAAAACCACACAGAACTCTTCAATTGGCAAAAGCAGGAATATTGTAGAACCTAAGATTTTTAAGAGGTGAAGCAAACGGAGATATTGAAAAATGGAGGTGTAGAGAATAATTTCATTTGGAAAGGATAAAAAGTGAAGGTGCAGAAGATGAGGAGAAATATGATTCTTTGGGTTGGTAAACTAAATGGCCAATTCCACATCTTTTCTCCACCAATGAAATGACCTCGAAATGTGGGCCTGGGAGAACTCTTTTGCCCCCAAAAATCTCTACCTCAATTCTCTCTATACCTCCCAAACACTTGAATCTACATGTTTTCTTTCCCTCTTTTCCTGTCCACACTTTTTTTTTGGTGCCAAGCATAGCGTAGTGCACATTTCTTATAAGGTAGAACCATAGCAGCCAAGTCTGTCGTTGTTAAGGATTTGTATAAATTATGTTCATGATAGATTATCAAAACAAGACTCAAGCAAGCATTTTGACTGGGAAAAAGAAGAAACATATAAAATTTGCATCAAAGTCAACTGGCTACCTACCTGAGCTAGGGTTGGATTGAACAGAACATCAGGAATCTTAAATCTGTCAGACCCAATTTCAATTGTCCTGCATTATGCAGAAGAACAATGCAAGACTGAAGTGAAATGCGTGATTCTGAACAGTTATAGCACCACAACATCACCAAAAAAGGCCACAAATGAAGCATAATAATGAAGCCTTTTCTATGAAGCTGCAGCTACATGGAAATTCTCAGCTATAGTGCTCTATTTAGCATACAATGATTTTGAAAAGGTAAGGGGATTTTATATGCTAGACAGAACAAATTTTAAGAGATGGCCCAAATTAGGATCTTATAGCAATAAATTGTTGAGCAGGGAATTAAGAGACTCACTGGCCATCAGGTAACTCATATGGGGTCATTGGAATATTTGCATATGCACTTTCTGCCAAAAGAAAACGAATTATATCAAACATATCGAATTGCCAGCTGATGTATCTCACAGTCAAGATTTGAGATTTCATATGAAAACAATATTCCCATACACACTTTCTGCCAACGAAAACTATTATATCAATCATATTAAATAACTAGCAGATGTATCTGAGTAACTTTTGAGAATTCCTAAAGCAGCAGATTATCTCAAGAAAATTTTCATTAGGCTGAGAGAATGCAGCTTGGACAAAAAGCAGCACATGGCCAGTCATCACAGTGGGCTTACTAAAAAATATGGAGAGGGATAACTGCTGTATACATGCATCTGATAAAACCAGCAGAAGTACATAAGAACTGCCGAGAATTATCAGTTGGATGAGTAAAAAGAACACAAAGAGGACAATCTTCACTTTGAGGGGGTAAATTACAAAGAGACAAAGGTGTGCCAACTCTGTAACACTACTAAACAAAGCCAAAGATTGAGTACCATCATAGGAAATATACTAAAACCAAAGCCAAAGATTGAGTACCATCATAGGGACTATCTGGAGCACGGCATACAGAATCCTTGATATCACTAGCAATTACCCTCTGTCATAGGAGAATATTTAGCAGCAATATAGAGCATGTGGCATCTGAACTAGAAATTATATATAGAAAATGACAGACCTGGGAATATAGTCTGTAGCTTTCTGTAGTGTTTGGAAAATCAACATCAAATGGCTACAGAATGAACAAAACAAGAAAATGATAACATGAGCAACTCGACTTGGGCCTTTAGTTTAATATATACAAAGCCTTGAGGATTGATCTCAAGGCTCAAAAGACGTACATAAGGGGGCAAAAAAAGGTAATTGCATGAAAAAAAGTTTTGTTAATATCTTTGGAGATCTGGAATTCCAGGGTAATGAAAAACTCATTAACCTCATGGACCAGGTTAAACTTGAGCCAAAGCTCAGGCATGTAGCCCAAACATGAGATCATTTACACTTGGGTGATTCGAGGAATCAAACTATGCCGTGTGCCTATTCTACACACATATGTCCGCTTTTTAACCACTAAACCAACACCAAGGGGTTACAAAAAGATTTTTCAGGACAGGGCTAAAATAGTCACACCACGAAAAATACTAATTCTCAAAAGTAGATGAAAAATGCCAATGAGCAAGAATCAACCTGAAAATCTCCTGGACGTACTTCCTTTCTCTTAAATGAATATCTTGGTTTTATCTGCAGAACAAAATAGGAAATGCTTATGACCTAATAGGAACTAAGAATTCAAATGTGCAGGGCAAGCACAACATGAACTCCCGGAAAAGAGTATTTACCTTGATACCTTTGCTTTCCAAGCTCTTCAACAAGCAATCCGTTAGAAATTCTCCTCCAATAGGTGAAGTCCCCACAGCCTATCATTGCATGAATATTGTCAGAGCAAAAAGTACCAAACACAACCCAGCAGAAGCTTCCCAAAATAAACTAAACAACTTCAAGTAGCCCGGCACATTGATGAACCTCCATTGAAGGTAGCATCTGTCATCTTATCACAACAGAAACACTATTGCACAGGGAAACGACCCTTTATATTACACTTATATGTGTTGATAATATAAGGGAAAGAGCAAACGCTCCTGCCTAATCTCAAGAATCATATACTCTATGCTCCACAAAGAAGGCGATTAAGTAGCCAATACTGAAGAAATGGAATTTTAGTAATCTGGTATGAAAGAGTCGAGCAGAAATCCACTAAGGAACTGTTTGACAAATGACAATTTGAAAAGGCTGGAAAAGGACGGCACCTTTTGAAGAACATAACCATCATGCACTGGAGCTACTGTAGTTGATCCTCCACCACTGAAAATTTCAGTTTTTCATTGACATGAATCAGTGCAAGCAGTAGAAGAATATTCAATCTAGTAAGAAAGAGGTACATAAATGCAATATATAGCAGACATTAAAAAAATTAGAGATTATTCCAAAGGCATCTCTCCATCACATAAAGCCATGGCCTACGACTGGATTCCTTGTAGCTCGACTGCCCAAAAGACTGACCCATCACTTTGGGAGCTTGGCTCAACGTATGAGCATATTATATGACTTGTTTTATAGGCCAGTTCCATGGAGAATCATGCATTTGTCCATGACATTTTTTACCTCAAACTCTTGACTACACAAGATGGACTAACATCATCTAAAAGTCCAGCAAAAGGTCAAATTAGCCCTATTTCTCCAATAATGAATTGTTTATGTCACAATTATAATATTGCAAGTATGTATGTACAATGACATACGCTTCCTTCTCATGCTTTTCCATCTTAGGAGATGTGAGCTGTCATTTGGTGATATATGTCGCACTTACACTATCCCTATGTGAGTGCTTCCTATCATCATAGGATGAGTTGAAAACTGAATAAATCTCCAGGAATGCTTATACTTCGTGGAAGCATATGATAACATGGGAAAAAAAAGGACATGCACAATTTTCAAGACCAAGCAACTCTATATGTTTAATATTCAGTCAAGTCAACAAGTTCAGCAATTCTATGGATTGAACTTGAACAAAAAGCAAAATGGCAGTTGTTTGTAGAGTGCATTTGGTTATTAAAAATGCTCCAGTTCCTATAGGCAAAAGTCAAAAATTGTTTTAGTAGCTTGTCCCGCTTTCAGTACTTCTGTAAGGTGAAAACAGGTTTAGTAAAAAAATAGAAAATAACAAGATAGTTTTCATAACTGTTTTCAAGCTGAAACTAGAATCCAAAATCTATGAAAAACGTTCAACTGATTTTAAAGCATACTTTGAGATGAAAGACAAAAAATAAGTACAAATTTGTGCAGATAAAAAAACTTCCAATGAAAATGAAAACTGAAGGGCCTGTTTGGTATGCCAAAACGTCTTTAGTTTTCATTTCAGTAAAAATGAAAAGGCAAACAGTATTCATTTTCATTTTTCTGTTTTCTTGAAAACATGTTTGGTGGTGTTATCTTCACGATAAAAAGAGTTGTGCTATGTGCAAATATTCTTGATCGATTAAATAAAAGATGAACACACTCTCGATGTTCTCTTATTTCCTGAAAGTATTTGTAAAAAAGTTGCTAATCAGGTTTCTATTTCCTATTTTTTTGATAATTTTCTTTGGATTTTCTTTCACCGTTTTGGCAAAATCTTATGTGAAGATTCTTGAAGCTCCAACAGTGCCACAACTTCTTTGAACCAAAGCTTCAGAATCAGACCACTAACAAAGGGAAGAGAGAAGATCTTGGGCATCGTCATTCGGAGCTTTAAAGCTCCAGCTTCAACTCCAGATTCAATTAAGCAAACCAGCTTTTTTTTTTTTTTTTTTTTTTTCTTTCTTGTTTCTTTTGAAGCTTGAAATATTTTGAAAGCCTTACAGGTTTATAGATTGAAGCTTTACAGGTTTATGGAAGCTTCAAGCTCCTGTAAAAGTTTCAAATAAAGCTTTACAGGTTTATGTGGAATAGTCGATGAAAAAGAAGAAAAACTCAAGATGAGAGAGAAAGATGGAAGAGAAGTTGCGTTGTCATTTGAGATGAAAAATTAAAAACAACTAAAACCCGTTTTCACTCTTCTAGTTAAAAAAAGGAAAACACCCACTTCCTTGTTCAGTTGAAAACTGAAAACCCATTGCATCGAAACACATTTCCATGATCATTTTCCTCCTAACATGTAAATGAAAATAAATTTGAAAATTTTTCTGTAAACAAACAACCCCTAAAATGTTCTCTAAAACCAACTAAGCCACTAAAAGATGTATGTCAAACCATCCCAGCTAAAATTACAATATAGAAATGTTACAAGTGAAATATAAAATTTGAAAATTTTTCTGTAAAGAAAGAGCCCTGAAAATGTTCTTTAAAACCAGCTACGCCACTAAAAGATGTAAGTCAAACCATCCAGGCTAAAATTACAAGACAGAAATGTTATTACTTCTGCATGTAAAATTGAGTAATGCAAAAAATTTAAAAATTTGTACAATCATTAGGCTACAGGTTCGAAATTGCACAAATTAGAGGAGGGAAAAAAAGAGAGAGAGACAGAGAGCCCAACCATTAGAAATAAGGCAACGACAGAGAACTGAATAAGATCAAGAGTTGAAGGTCAAAAATTGTACCAGTCAACTACTAAGGAAGTGGCCCGCCCAGATGCAAAAGAAGTGAGGACCTGCACGAACATTTACTGAATGAGGACCTCACATATGTGACGCGACATATAATCGAGGGACAGAATAAGTTCATAATAAGTTCAGCAAAGGAAGGATCAAGGGCATACAGCATTCTTGGCCAAAAACAAGGCAGGAACTTTATACTTTTCAAACATAAGCTCAGCTGCCCTGTCAATTATGTAAATCGAGCTCAATCATCAATATATATTTGGTAAGTCATGAAGAGCACGAAAATATTGGGTAAGGCAGTCTGGCATGCATCAGCCTCATATTCTCTACCAATTTACTTACCTTTCTCGTTGCTGCTGAGGGTTGGAAGATGGCTCCGCAAGAAGCATCGGATGCTCTGTTGGATCAATTAGAAGACATTCCCTGCAAAAGAAAAGGACCGGGCATAATAAACATCAAAATCTAAAATACTAGAGAATACAACTGCATTAAACTGAAAAATCCAAAAAAAATCTTGAAAAGAAAACGAGACAGAGGTTCAACAAATTTCAGATGTAGGACTAATCCACATACCAGGGCTGCTCTCTTAGCAGAGACTGGAGAGCAGGAACAAGGAAATATTGCAATACAAAGTTACCAGATACATTGAAAAACAAGAGACCATCTAGAAATCCTTTGGGCCACCTCATTTTTATCACTAGTTTTCCAGCCTATTTTAAAATTCCAAAGAGGAAAGAAGAGAATTTATACACTTAAAATCCTCTCTCTCTGAGCGGTCAGTGGTGGGTGTATGTATGTGTGTGCGCGTGTGCATGTTGGGTGGGGTGGGGTGGGGTTTTTTTTTTTTTTTGGGGGGGGGGGGGGGGTTTGTTTTATGCTGGCAAATTAACTTGGATTGAAAGAAACAATCATGCAATATCAAAAGAAGCATCAAGGCACATGAAGGATCCGATGAACACTGGTCTATCTACATAAGTTGTATAATCCAACAACACAGTTAATTTCTGGCTATTCTAGGAATATGTAAGCAACTTTTCATTAGTCCCTCTCCTCCAGCTAATGATAAGGCTATATCCTTGGCTAATAAATTGCAATATAGTGCTTCATTTTGAGGTAGAGGTCAATCATCCAGCCACTAAATCATCAGCAAAAGACAACCTTCAGCTCATGCTTAAATCTAGCAATGTGGTTCCAACCTCTTAGACAACAATTTTGCAAAAATCTCTAAAGTGAACCCACTGGGTTCTGGCATAGTATCATCATGGTCTCGCGTAACATTTGGACTCTATTGCAGAAGGAGTTAAAGAACTTTGGAGCAAAAACTAACGCTTACAGGACCCAGAGTGCAAAACCAACCTCAACCTGAGTTTGAAGATGATGCAAACTTATAGTAGGATAAGGCATCATAGGTAAACTACTGAATGCCAGTAACATAACCCTATCATACCCACCAAAAGAATTGGCCAATGAATTTTGAATTTTCTGATCATGATCAGATAGCCGAGTTCTATTCATATAGAGCCCGTACAGTGGATATAATCCCACAGGAAAACAGCTCAAGTTCAATAATACCCCAATAGACTATACATGGCATGATTTTGAGCTCCCTGATCATGTTATGCTAGTGACATATATTGGTTCTTGATCATGTTATGCTAGTGACATATATTGGTTCTTGATCATGTTATGCCCATGACATACTACGTTTCTCATAGCCATCATTCTTAGACAGTACATGCTATGCCCCAGTAAACTAACCTTTTACTAAAAGGTATTCAGGGCTTAGATGGGAAATTCCAGCTTTTGCCAGAATAGGACCTAAAGATAAAAATGAAAGTTGTGGAAACACAGTGATGACTTTGATAGTGGAACTGGTTTTGACTCCTGGAGAAGATTAACTCATTTATTCAATGCAAAATCGAGATCAAGGATGCAAGCCACATATAAAACCTACTAAAGTGTATCCCTGCTGAGTTTAAACTACCTGAAAGCATGGTCCCATATAGTGTCAACAATATCCCAATCCGCGACAATTCCATCCTTGAAAGGTGATACGACCTGACCAAAAATGGAATGGACAATGAAATTGCATTAAGACACCACATATCACCAACACTGCAGGTGCTTTGGTAAGAAATTAGATGGCACCCATGTCCACATTCAGAAAAACAGTAGACGCTCAGTAGCTGACCTCCATGTGATCCCTGCGGTATCCTAGAGCTTGAGATCCCACGTACAATTTCCGCTTTGCCTTACTTTTATCAGAATCAGGTGTTTTGACATTACTCTTAGCATCCATGGCTGCTCCAGAGTTTGTATCGGTATTTGCAGCATCGTCAACTTCCATTTGATCAATCGACCCCACAACCTAACAAAAGGCATTATATTTACGTAAATCCTCTTGACCAAAACCATGGCACACCAATCCATGTTAAGAACCCCTAAATCTTTAATGCCTCGGAACAAGTGGAGGTCCACGACATCCCCCAGTACCTACCCCCAAGAGGGACAAAATACAGATTACAGAATAATAAAATTGGGGCACAACTGTATAGAGAGGTTCGATCTAATCTCTAACCCAGTTCAGCTGACAGCTCAATCGGTGCATAAATGAGCTAAAATACGGACAATTTTCCGCAAACCAAGAACTGCCGGCACGGCAGCAGCCGCATTGTCGTCCCTCAAACTCGTTACACTCCAATTCGCCTAAGGAAAAGAGCGACTCACCGAAGGAAAGACGGCCTTGGGAGCATCTTCGCCAGCGTAACCGGCCTTGCAGGTGTGCGAGCCCAGGTCGATGACTATCGCCGACACTTCATCTGCAAGAGGAAACAGAAAATTCCGGCGAGTGAGACAAACGTCAATCCCGACCGCCAGCAGCAACACAAGAAAACCGCGCGGCGGGCGTCGAGCTGAGAATCGGCGGCGGACGCGTCGCCGGAGCGGCGGCGGCGGAGGAGGAGAGAGGGAAGGGACTCACCGCCGCCGTACATGATCGCCGGGTTCGGGAGGGCAAACCGGTGAGGGGCTCGAGCTTCGCGGGGGGAAAAGCTCGTTAGGGTTTTACAGCTCCCAGTCGCAGTGAGAGAGAGAGAGAGAGAGAGAGAGAGAGAGGGAGAGGTTCGATCCCTCGACCGTTGTGCTTCAGTAGCAACTACAAATGCCTGGAAATTGACATAAAAAAGTTTAAAATGGGAGAGGGAGACCCTTATTTATAACTTCAACAATTAATTAATAAATCTCCAGCCAAAAATTTATTAATCAATTAATCTAACAATTGAAGAAATTTCTTAAAAGAATTGGTAGTACCTTGTCGAATAAAATATCATATATCACATAATAAAATGGGGAAATTAAAAAAGGATTAATATAGTAAAAATTCCTAAATTGATACACTTATGATAAATTTACTTCACATGACTACAAAAAACCTCAAATTTATACACTTGTGATAAATTTAATCCAAATTAATTTTTTTGACCGTCAAAAATCTAAAATAGGTGCATTTATAACATATAGTTTCCGTTAAATTGAATTAATACAACAAAAAATCACAAAATTGATATAATTGTGACAAAGGAAGAGTAAAATCCTAAACTAGTACACCAATTAAGTGTCATGTGTTATCAAATTCAGCAATTTGATAATAAAATTTAATGAAATCTAATAGAGGATAAATTTGTCACAGATGCATCAATTTTTGGATAAATTTATCAAAAATGTATTGGTTTGGGGTTTTTGATGGTAAAAAAATTACTTTAGAGTAAATTTATCATAGATGTATCGGTTTAGGATTTCAAGGTATTAACCTTTACTGAAATAATCATAAATCTATTATGCAGATGTTAATTCAATCACAAATATTTCAATTTAGCTAATTTAATCTTAAACATTTTAATAATTTCCCAATATAGTCCGTTCAATAAACTTTGGCATGAAATTACTAACGTCAATATCATAGTCTTATGTATCAACGGGTGATACTAACGTGGATAATTTAATAACTTGTATGAATTTCTCTTCTTTTTTTCCTTTTTATTTTCTGTTGTGTTGACTGTGATTGGCAAGAGTTGTTGGCACTAAGTGAAGGCATTATGGCCTTCACTCACTAGCCATTGGCCAAGAGCCGTGATGCCCTCACTAGATCGAGGCATGGCCACACCATCCAGAGGGCTTGGCTATGGACCAACATATGAAAATAAGAAAAAAAAGAAAAAAATTTAAAAATTATAAAAATTGTCCACCTAGTGCTGATCGTGCAATATAAGTTGGTTGGTGTTCATGTCAATGATTTTCGGCCAAAATTGACCAAAATGACTAGATCGACAAATTGTTAAAATGTTTAAGATTAAATTGACTAAATCGAAATGTTTAAAACCAAATTACCAATAGTTTTAGAATTTTTTGGACAATTTTCCTTTAAAATAAGAGTGAAAAGAGTCATCTATTAATTTTAATTAATGCATTTGGTTTGTATATAATTTTAATATTTGTCATTACATTATAGTCCATGTATTTCACCTACTCAACTTCCATTTTATTTAGTTAATCCAATTTCTAATTTGTTTAAATTATTTTTCATGCCATCAATGCATGATTTTTCAAAGGATATTTTTGAAACAAAAACTAAAATATGAAGAAGTCAATTACATTAAAAATTCTAAACATCTATCATGATTATGCAAATTCGAAAGAAAATGCTCTCTAAATATTATTACATGGAATATCATATTTGGCTTGATTACGTGCAATAATTAGCTGTTGACCAAAAAACTGTGGACATTGTAATTGCATTATAGGGTAATCCACTCAAACCATTAACAAATACATATTTTTTGTCAGATCTAAATGTATAGAATCACTAGTGTAAAGGTAAATTATCTTCAATACCAAAAAAAAGAAGAAAAAGAAGGTAAATTATCTTTAAAGTGGAAATGTATTGCAATAATAACAAGTGATCGAGTCTTATTGAACATGGCCTTTTATATTGGTTGCACTGCAAAAAATAATATAATGAAAAAATGACTAAATTGTCCGTATGCATAAATCATTTTGTTAAAGTGAATAAAATCGAGCATTCCAACTACTAGTAACACCCGAGAGGGATCACCAACGTTGGTCACCCTTTCCCACCTTTCTCTCAATCATAAAGGGGGGAAAATTCATTAAACAAGGAAGAATCAAAAGAAGTCTAAAGGTCCGTTCGTTTCGCGAAAAATGGGCAATTTCCGGAAAATATTTTTCAGAAGTCATTTTTCAGGAAAATGATAATATTTTCTGGTGTTCGGCTAAAACCTGAAAATGTTTCGGAAAATATTTTTCGTTGTTCAGTAAGGAAAATATTTTCTAAGACTTCACCACTTAGGCATGCATCACTTACTGTCATGCCCTGGAGTTCCGAGTACGCGCACATCCCTCGGTGGTCGATAAAATTGCAACGTCCCAGAATGCGTCGCCGACCCATTCATTTTATTGCACATGTGGAAGCGAAGAAACAAATCCCCTTACAGCAAACAATATGGGAGAGAAAAGTAGGATAACAAAGTCACAACCAAAACACGCTTTTATACACAAACTAAGTTTATATACAAGACTAGTTTGTCTACCAAAAAGAGCAGTCATCAAAAGGAAACTGTCCTACGATCCACTGGTCGGACACATTAATCGATCCTTGGGACTCCACAGGCTTTGGGGGCATCGAGTCCACCACAGCACCATCATGAGGGTCAACTACACTCGCCAAAAGCGGTGTCGACTACCACAGTAGGGACCTCGAAACCCTAGAGGGGCCCAACTCTGTATCCATTGAGTCCATGGCGAAATCACGCTCTGAATCAATGAGGTACCCTCTCAGGTAGGCTCTCATTAACCTAGACAGTGGTCACGATCAACTCATAGACCCAATGACTACCAAGGACAAAGATGTCTATACCCCGCTCAGTAATAACCTGCGGCTGACCAAAATGTTCCGGAGGAACCGCCATTTAAGGACCTGAAAAGAATGAACCCACGATGGGGTGAGACAATATCTCAACAAGTTCACCTCCTAATTCCAACTAGGAAGAAAATACACCTAACGACAGTCTATACACACAAAACAGAGGACTTACCTCGCATCGGTTCCCTCCTGCATGTCAGTAGAATTCACATAATCAATCAATCCAATCGATCAATTCAATCAATACAATCGATACAAGGGTCCCGATTATAAGACAAAATCATTATGATATGTCTCATTCCGTGCCACACAATTTTGTCCCATAATCCAGCGCGTCAATTTCAATCAATCCCACGTTCCAATTCGATTATTGCTCGCACAAGCATGATCTACCGACGCACATCGGTCTTTTGGCATAGCCAGACTTCGTCTCACTCCTTTGAGCATGGCAACATCCATCGACACACATCAGGGACAGCATTCCCGAAGGAGCATCGATTCAGAATCTACTGCAACAGGCATCCGTTGTCTAGGGGCATCCCATATAGGGGCAACGTCCTACCGATGCACATCGGGGACGGGTTCACTTAGCCATCACACGATCAGTCAATCCTGGCCAAGAACATTGTGTTTTGTACTCAAATGCCTCAATTAAAATAATGATTTGGCCTGTTTTCTTCGTATTATAAACACCCGATAAAAATAATCGTGTGCGGGTACATAGTCAATTTGAACCAGAAAAATTGATATCCTCCCTTTTAAAATCCCACTGTTTGATATAGTCTTTAAAGCCATTTTTGGTGTCAAAACCCGACACCCGGGATTTTCTAATTAAATATCAAACATTCGCAATTTTGGAATAAATAACCAAAATTCTAATCACCACTCAATTTGTACAAATTAACACTCAATTGTATAAATTGAGCACACAATTGCAATCAGTACGAAATTCCGGTCACAAACTATCCCGGTATAATTTCCGGAAAATATTAAATAATTAAATAAATTACAAAAATAATTAAATAATGCAAATTAAATACAATAAATACTAACTTAGGCTGGAAATGCTAATCTAACCACCTAAATGGGCCTAGAAAATTTCCGAATCTATCTAGATAAATTGTACAATCTATCCAGCCCTTAATCAATCTATTATAACCACCTAACATGCATAATTAAGCGATTAAATCACAAATCTAAACTAACTAACCACCTAATCCCTAATTAGCTTAAATTAATCACCCCTTAAGCATAATTAACTCCATAAGCAGAGTTTAGCAAGTAAACTCATCGGTTTTGCGATTTGGTGAGTCCATAGCGACGACGACGTAGAGGTGAGCAATACTCAAGCCTGCCGCGACACCAAATGGGGTCTGGATGGGCCTTAAAACGGGCCACGAAGTCTCAGCAAGGGGTTGAGCTTCGGCTTCTGCTTGCGGCTAAAGGAATCGGTCGAAGGGGCTGCTCAGCTCGGGAAAGGGGCACGGTGGAACGGCGATGGCAGCGGTGGACCAGGTGGACAGCTCTGGCGGCAGACGGTGGCTGAATGTGTCATGCCCTGAACCTCGAGCACGTCCCTATCCCTCGGTGGTCGATAAAATTTACGACATTTTCGGATGCGTCGCCGACCCAATACCCCTGACAACAACTAACTCGGGATAGAAAAGTAGGAAACATATTTGCAACCAAAACACCTTTATAAACACCTCGGTTTATATACAACAGTAGTTTATAGACAAGAGTTTACTCAAACAGAAAAGCCTATAAACCCTCTAGGCACTCGAATTCCCAATTGAAAACTCCGAGGTCTCCTGGGGATTTGGGTCCACCACAACACCCTCAGGAGAGTTAGTTGTACCTACGCCATGAGCGACGTCTATTATCACAACTGGGACCTGAAAATCTTATAGGGGACTCACTCTGTACCCATTGAGCCTGCGGCGAAACCATGTCCTAAATCGTGGGGTACACTCTGAGGTAAGCCCTCATTGACCCAAACGGTGGTCACCACGAGTTCATAGACCCAGACTCTGTGGCCCACGGGAATAAGGATATCGGTAACCTGCTCGGTAACTCTCCTAGGCTGACCAAAACGTTCCGGAGGAACCGCCATCTAAGGACCTGAAAAGATTGAGTCCACGATGGGGTGAGACAATGTCTCAGCAAATTCACCCCCTAAACTCCGACTAGGAAGGAAATACGTATAGAGACAGTTTATGCACACAAGACATATGACTTACCTTGCCTCAGTTCCCTCATGCACATCAGTACAATTCATATACTCAATCAATCAATCCAATCAATTCCAATGATCAATCAATCCACCATTCAATCAATTCTAATTCGATTATTGCTCGCACAAGCATGAACGACCGACGCACATTGGTCCATTGGCGTAGCTAGGGATTACTGCTCGCACAAGTTGATATAAATTGCTGCTCACACAAGCTGAGATGGATTATTGCTCACACAAGTCGAGATAGATCATTGCTCAGACAAGCCGACATAGATCATTGCTCAGACAAGCTGATACAGATCATTGCTCACACAAGTTGACATAGATCATCGCTCACACAAGCTGACACACCGACTCACATTGGGGATGTGTTCACTTAACCGTCACACGATCAATCAATACCGGCTAAGGACATTGTGCTTTGCATACAATTCCATCAATTAAAATAATGAACTTGGCCTAATTCCTTCGTGTTAAAAACACTCGATAAAAATAATCGTGTGTGGGTACACGGTCAATTCGAACTAGAAAAATTGATATCCATTTTTTTTAATTCTCACTATTCGATATAGTCCTTAAAACTATTTTCGGTGTTAAAACCCGACACCTGGGATTTTTCTAATTAAATATCAAAATTTTATAATTTTGGAATAAATAACCAAAACCATAGTTATCACTCAATTTGCATAATTTAACATTCAATTGCATAAATTAAGCACACCATTGCAATCGATGAAATTTCGGTCATCGGCTATCCCGATCTAATTTCCGGAAAATATTAAATAATTATATACAAAAATAATTAAATAAATGCAATTAAATACCATAAATACCAACCTAGGCCGAAAATACTAAATTAACCACCTAAACGGGCCTAGAAAATTTCCGAATCTATCTAGATAAATAGCACCACTTATCTAGTCCTTAATTAATCTATTCTAACCAACTAACATGCATAATCGAATAATTAAATCATTAATCCATGCTAACTAACTACATAATTCTTAATTAGCCTAAACTAATCACCCATAAATATCATTAACTCCATAAGTAGAGTTTAGCAAGTAAACTCACCGGTTTAGCCATCTGGTGAGTCCACGACCTCGGCGATGTAGAGGTGAGCAACAACCGAGCCTGTGGCGACACCAACGGAAGACCGAACGGGCCTGAAAATGGGCCCAACAGCTCATTGCTCGAGCTGCTGGACGGCTTTTGCTTGGGTCGAGAAAGGCTGGAACCAATGGCTGAAACGGCTCGGGATGGCTGATGGAGGCTGCAGCGGGCAACGACGGGCGACGGCGGCTGCTGGACAGCAACGGTGGAGCTCTAGTTAAGCTTCGACGGCGACCAGGGACTCGGGGGATGGCAGTTGGGTGCAAAACGAGCGGGACGGGATCGAGCAGCTTCGGGCGAGCAAGCGGCTAGTGAGCGACGGTCCGGTGGCTTCGGGCGGGCTGGCGACGGTAGGGGGTCCTCACTGTTTCTCTCTGCAATTTTTGAGCTTCTTAGAGTCACAACAATGGATAAAGTGGGGCTGGATGAGGGAGAAGAAGACTGCTGAAGGTTGGAGGGTCCCAATGGCCTAAATATCTCTTTAGTTGATCATTGCTTGCCCCCCCCACTTCAGCCCTATCCTCAGCCAATTTTGCAGCACCAAAAATTCCCCTAGAAGCTTCCCCAAGCAGTCCAAAATGTTATCTCCCAATTGGCCTACGAATTTGCCACTTTCCCTCTTCAATTCCATTTCAATTTTTCTTCAATTGGACTCAATTGAAGTCCCAAAAATTCAACCAAGGTGTCCACACTTGAATTCACATTTTTCTTCATCAATCCATCCAACTTAAATCCAAAAAATGCGACAAAAAATGGCCCTTTTAATTTTCCTAATCCAAAATAACCTTATTTTGAACTTTTCGCCGAAATTTCGGGTTGCAGAAAAATCTTCGGAGGATGAGTCGACGTTCTTAAAATGACTCGTGACATGACAGAACTTTCAATTTCTGAAATCGGGTTTAAATTCGCGGTTAATTTCAATCAGTTGTGATTTTAGCGTGACCTAATCTCGGGTTTGCAAAAAATCTTCGGAGGATAAGTCAACGTTCCAAAAATGAATCGTGACATGACAGAACTTTAATCGGGTTTAAATTCGTGGTTAATTTCAACTGGGCACGATTTTAGCGTGACCTAACCTACTGGGTAGTTTTTAGGAATTTTTAGTATAATTGACCTGTGGTTGATTATTTTCGAGCCACACTGTACATCTTCGACACATTGGCGACTCTCAGTTGTCGTAAAAATCTTGAGGTTTCAAATACGGACATAGGATACATAAATGACAGAAAAACCGATCTAGTGCCGTTCGACAAAAATTTTGCAATCAGGTGGAATCATCCACACACTAATCACATACCTCTGTTGAATCGACCTATCTCCAATCTTTGATCGATTTTGACGGTGCCGTAATGACCCTTGCAGATTAGCATGATCGAGCAGTCGATTTCTGGTCGAATTTTCTCCAGTTTATTGCATTAAAATCCCTTAACGGCTTTATCAGGTAGACTAGTTATCTCGTGAGTAATCAGCTCAGAGAAAAGAATTATAGGCGCGTCGATGAAAAGCCCAACTTATTCAATTGAAAACAGAATCAGAAATTCAGGATGTCACACTTACCGACCTATAAATCCATCAAATATGAGCTTGCCTTTAAATCTAGGCAAACTTACTTCATATATTCGTTCCCTCATTGTCGCCAAATGCTCATCTACTCTAAAAAATGTTTGTATGGATTTTAAAAAGAAGCAAAAGAGAAAAGAAGCAAAGCATGTATAGCCCTCATGAGAATCTTCAAGTTGAGTGGCATTTTCTCCCATTGCGTCTTTTGTGTTTTAATAAACAAAAGAAAAAAGAAGCAAAGTATGTAGAGCCATTTGCTTGAGTAATGTACAACTGCATGGTAGAATAAATAAAGAAAATGATAAGCAAGAGTGCAAAGTGGGAGCTTGAGATCGACGAGCTTGAGGTTTGCTTGGCAACGGCCGACGACTAGCCAAGAAAAAGAAGATGGGAAACAAAGAAAAGAAAAAGAAAAAAGAAAAAGAAAAAAGGAAAAGAAAAGAAAA
Source organism: Eucalyptus guilfoylei (assembly GCA_016097605.1). Classification (NCBI taxonomy): domain Eukaryota; kingdom Viridiplantae; phylum Streptophyta; class Magnoliopsida; order Myrtales; family Myrtaceae; genus Eucalyptus; species Eucalyptus guilfoylei. The sequence goes on from CM027861.1 coordinate 5,634,046, forward strand.
GAAAAAGGAAATTAAAAATAATTTGAATTAAAAAGAAAAAAAGAAGATTAAAAAATAAAATAAAAATAAAAAGAAATGGGAGGAGGAAGTGAGGATTTGTAGAGGTGTGTGAGATAAGAGAGATCAAGTGAGAAAAATGTTTTTCACCTTTTAAAAGTGGAAAACATTTTCCCCAAGAAATTCATTTTCCGTGAAACGAATGCCGGAAAATCCGGAAAACATTTTCCCGGAAATTATTTTTCGCGAAACGAACGGAGCCTAAAATAGGAGTTTTTGAAGTTGACATGTCGTGTTTAGGGAATTGGGAGAGGCACTTGGGAACCATTTGGTGGTGACACTGTTTGCATTTGGTCTATTTAAGTCAAGTTCACGCGACCATATATGTCCATATTTGTGAGGAATGGAAAGGACCGGTGTTGATATATCCCTGATTATTCAGTGAAATTATCACAGAGAACTATGGTCTTTGATATTAGCCAATCATGTCTTAAATTGTGTGAAAAATGGCCGGTCGTTGGTTGAGGGAAGAACATCATCGCAATGAAGCATTGTAACAGCAGCGAATCTCAAAGGATGTCAGGTCTCCAAGGGGACATGTTGAGAAGCACCACCTCTCCCTCATCCATTTTCCAGATCTCTCTCTCTCTCTCCCTTCTTCCATATTTTACCTTGTCTCCAGATTTTTCCCTTTCTATCCGCCTCTTCCGATAAGCCAAAGCAAGTTGTAATGTGATGAATTAGTTTAGGAGATATTTATATTGGAAAAGTGTGGAAAGCTGAGATGCACCGACTTTGCATCCTACAAATGGAGAAAGTGGTCCATGTGCAAGCATGTCGTGAATAAAGCGACGTAGAGAGAGAACAAAGAAGAGTGTTTTATTAAGTGCTCGTTTCAGTTGAGCATCCACTTGACCAATGTAGGACCAAATGGAGACGAGACTCGCCGGAAAATGGCCGCCAGGTGTATCCCAACACAACCTCCATAGACATTCGGGGGAACTGAGCCACGCACTTGCAGATATTTTCCGGTCTTCGTCAAGCCTACTGTGAAGATTCACTTGGTTGTGATGACATATATTCAAATCTCTAAATGGAGGAGTGAGTATTCCGAAACTCTCATTTTAGAGAGTCAAAAATGGAGTCCGAGCTCTACGAAGCCGCCTGAAAGGAAATGTGCCTTCTTTACTTGAGTTGCTCAGAAAAGATATGCTACTTCTCGATCGAGTCATGACCGGGAATCACACCGAGACTCCTTTGCACATCGCAGCCATGCTCGGACACTTGGATTTCGTGGAAGAGGTTTTAGCTCGAAAGGCTGAGCTGGCAAGAGAGCAAGATTCTCAAAGTTTGACGCCTCTTCATCTCGCGGCAGCAAAAGGGCACCTTAACATAGTGGCAAGCTTGTTAAGAGTCAGCCCTGAGATATGTTTCGTCCGTGACTGATGGTTTTATGTGATGGGCTTAAGGCCCGTCCGCCCATGTTGGGCCTAAAAGCCCGGCCCACAAGATTAGGGCCCATGGATGAAGGGGCACGATTCCTTTTGGAGGGAACGTATATAAGGGAGTAAAGATAGGGAGAAGGCACCTTTTGGCATTTTTTAGCATACGTCTTCTCTCCTCCTCTCCCTCCAAAAAGAAATTGAACGCTAAAGGTGACGCCCTCTTCCCTTCAAGGCCAATCGACGTCATCGGATCGATCGGGATCGGTTTTCTCTTCCTCTTGTCGGCATTGGTGTTTAATCTGTGGCTAACAAGGTACGCTCGAATCCGTGGTGTGCTTTACGATCAGTGATACGTGATTTTCCCGGGCTTGTCTTCCGCATTCGTTTTAGGGATTCGATTTAGTGTCGAATCCGGTTTTTGGGAATCCGAAATTCCCAACATTGGTATCAGAGCCCTAGTTCATGTTTTCCCGACCCTTTTCATTTTTTTTTTGATTAATTTTTCGCGAAGATATTCGGCCGACACGGATCGGGGCGAGAAATCCCGACACCCGAGCACTGTTCGTCTATTTTTTTCGAGTTTTTGTAAGTCGAAATCGATTTCTGAAGGTATAAGGTGAAAGGGCTCGTCGAGACGAGTCCATCGACATGTCGTCCACCGCCGGGAGACGCCGCACGCGCCCACACGCGCGGCCAGAAGCCACTGCGCGTGGGCGCCACGCGCCGGTCGGCGAACCGACGCGTGCTGACGTCAGCATGACGTCACCCAACGGTCGGTAACCGCTGGGATGACGTCATCGCTGACGTCAGCTGGCCGGGCGGTCACCGGCCGGCGACCCGACCGGCGACCCGACCGGCGACCCGATCCGCGGAAGCCTGGCACGCGCGCGGCACGTGCCAGATGACGTCTGCGTGACGTCATCCAGCGCACGCGCGCGGCACGTGCCAGCTGACGTCTGCGTGACGTCAGCCCGCGCACGCGCGAGGCACGTGCGGTCGGTTCGTCCGACCCGGCCCGACCGGTCCGACGACGCGCCGCCCGTTGACCCGTTGACCGACGACCGTCGACCGTTGACCGTTGACCCGAAAAAAAAAAAGAAAAGAAAAAAAGGAAGGAATTTGTTTCTTTTTCATTTATGCCTATGTGGGTAATATGCAATCAATTATTTATTTTGCATTTGTTGCATGAATTTTGGTAAATTATGTATTTTCCCTTATGTATATTATGGATTATAAGTAATCCATTTTTTAGTTCTGCATTTGTTGCAGGAACTATGATGCGTTATGCACGGATACCTGCAATCCCGAGAACGGACGAGGGAAGTGCAAGACTTAAAAGGCTGATGTCAGATTTAGCTAATTATCGGTGGCATGACGGTGATTTAGTATCACATGTGGTCAAGGTCAATCGATGATACAGAAATCATCTCGGAATGGTTATCTTATGCCGGATTTTGAGAAGGTGCCGGCTTTAATGAACATTCTTCCACCTGAATGGCAAGCAGTGTTAGATCGGCTATGGGAGGTCAACGTGGTCCCGGGTTATAGGAGGCTAGTGGAAGCTTTTGTAAGAGAGTACTATAGGATTGAGTTAATCAAAACTTCAACCCTTAGATTGAGCGCCACATGGCGCAGAGTGAATGCGTCTTTGAGGCGGCATGAAAGCTCTCCAAAAGTTTTTCCATGGTTGGCAAATGTGCCTTCAAATTTCTCAGATATTTTGACTGATAGATTAGAAGGGACATTCCCTATTTATTTCTTAGATTAGTTTGAGATGTTTTTTTGTGTGTGAATATCTCTTTCTATGTTGATATGTTTCCTCTGTATATATTGCTTAGTGTAATGGATAGTTGCATTATGTGAAAGCATTATTATTCTATTTGAATGTCAAATATTATTTGCTTTCTGTTAAATTGTTGACTGCTGTGGGTAGTTCATAGAAATTTTTGTAACTTCATAGAATTTATTTTGCATAAGACAATTATATTAATAATAGTCTTAAGTTAGGATTTTTGGAGGATGATTGGAAACATAGTGACCTTTTGATTCTAAAACCTTACTTGAAATTATTCATTGATATGATGGGTCTCAGTGCAAAGTGGATGCATAAATGATAGGCATTAATAATTCGTGCATATATGTCTCGATGTGTTCGATCGATGGTTTCAGAACTAAGAACGTAATTGCTGATATGAACGGCAACAATTGTGAAATATTGGATATGAAGATTCAATATGTGCTGGAAAAGCAAGAAGCATTAGAAGCTCTTGACCATGTTATGGAAGATCTTGAGAATGCTTTGTGCGCCACCTTGAGCTAGTAGAGGACCGCCTAACGGCATTTGAGTCAAAAATAGACATTTGCAATGCTGGTTCTAGCTCAGAAAGGGCTTTGAGCTCTAAGCGCAAGCGTATTGATTCGTTCAATATGTGGGAATGCAAAGGATCAAGTCCTTATTGCAAGAAATCAAGAGTTAACCAACACAAGAGAGGAAAACGTCCTCAAGTGAAGAAAATGTCCAGGGTGAAGTGTTACAACCGTGACAAGAAGGGTCACTATGCTCGCGATCGTCGTGAGCCAAAGAAGGTATACACCTCTTGTACATTTGAGAACTTTGCTTATGTGTCAAGTTCTGTATTATTGGCTGAATCCAATCCTTTGTGGACTGTAGATTCGGGAGCGATAGACCATGTAGCGAAGGATAGAGGATCCTTCGTGGAATTCCGACGAATACCAACTGGAACTAAGTGGATCTATGTAGGAAATAACTCCGAGAGATGAAGTTAAAGGAATTGGCACTGCCAATTAAACATGCGTGGTGGACGCACCTTGTTCCTACATGATGTTCTATATGCTCCGGAGATTCGTTGAAATTTAGTGTCTATTTTGGTGTTGGTTAAACTTGGTTTTAGTGCGAACTTCCGTAATAAAGGTATAGATTTGTATTTGGATACAAACTACTATGGTTGTGGTCATTTTCTGGATGGTTTTATTGTACTAAATGTTGACCGTGGTGATGTCAATATATGTTATTCCCTTGTTTCACGTCTTCTACTTCATGTGATAATGATGTGATTATGTGGCATGCTAGACTTGGTCATATTGACCAACAACGAATGAATAGACTAGCCAAAGAGGGCTTGTTGGGCAACATTGAAAAAGTCGATTTGCCTATATGTTAGCATTGCCTAGAAGGGAAAACGACAAGGAAACCATTTGGAAAAGGCAAAAGAGCTGAATTTCCTCTGCATTTAATCCATTCGACGTCCGTGTTTCAATGAATGTGAGAGGAAGGCATGGGACTGTTTATTTCATCACTTTTATAGATGATTATACTCGATTCGGATATGTCTATTTGATTTCTCATAAATCTGAAGCATTATGTTGTTTCAAAAGGTTTATGAACTTGGTAGAAAATCAAATAGACAAGAAAATAAAAGCATTGAGATCCGATTGAGGTTGAGAATATTTATCTGATGAGTTTAGAAAATTATGTGATGAAAAAGGAATAGAAAGACAGTTGTCTATTCCATATACTCCTCAACAAAATATGTTGCAGAGAGAAGAAACAGAACCCTACTGGAAATGGTTAGATCCATGATGGCGCATGCTAACTTACCTATTACTTTTTGGAGTGATGCGTTGTTAACTGCTGCCTATATACTTAACCGGGTGCCTTCCAAATCAGTTACTTCCACTCCATATGAGTTATGGATAGGTAGAAAATCGGACTTAAGTTTTCTTAAGCCATGGGGTTGTGCTACCTATACTCATGAGTCCTCTCACAAATTTGGGAAATTGGGTCCCAGAGGAAATAAGAGTATTTTCATGAGATACTCCGAATACTCAAAAGGGTATGTGTTCATAGGTGAGCAGGAAAGTGGGAGTATAACTGAATTTGAATCATGGGATGTCACATTCATAGAGAATGGATTTCCTAAGAAGGGCAAAATAAGGGAAAATTACTCCCTATTTGAAACCTTGGATCATGATAATGATATTAGTAGAGTTCGTCCAAGTGGGAGTAATATGAGAAGTGATGAATTGAATTCAACTCATTCTCAATTCAACCACATGATGAGACAACATAATCATTATCTAATCCAAGTGGGAGCATAATGGGGAATGATGTGCAAAGTGTATAATCTCCCATATGGCGAACAAGTCGTCAAAGTATTCCCCGTCGACGTTTTGACATTGAAAGGGAAACTTTTATGGTTGCTCCACAAGATGAGGATGAGTCAAGAAATATTAATGAGGCTCTAAATTGCCCTTATAAGGAAAAATGGATTCATGCAATGGAAGAGGAAATGGAGTCAATGAAATCAAACCAAGTCTGGGAATTGGTTGATCTTCCGAAGGGACGCAAAGCCATTGGGAACAAGTGGGTTCTCAAGATAAAGCGAAAGGCTGATGGCTCGATAGAAAGGCATAAGGCTCGCCTTGTGGCGAAGGGGTATAATCAACAGGAAGGAATTGATTGTGAAATATTATTTTCTCCTGTAGTGAGATTTACTTCAATTCGCATTATTCTGGCAATAGTGTCAAGTATGGATCTTGAGTTACATCAAATGGATGTAATGATTGCTTTCCTCAATGGAGAATTAGAGGAAGAAATATATGAAACAACCTGTTGGTTTCATCGTGAAAGGCCAAGAAGAAAAGGTATGTCGACTTTTGAGATCGATATATGGCCTCAAGCAATCATCGAGACAATGGTATATACGTTTTCATAATGCCATAATGGCATATGATTTTACAATGATTAATGAGGATCATTGTGTATATATCAAAAGATCCAAAGATCAATTTGTGATCATATCATTATATGTTGATGATATACTAATTGCCGGAAGCAATATGGAGTTTGTTAATACTGTCAAGAGTTGGTTGTCTTCCAACTTTGAGATGAAGGATATGGGTGAGGCTGCATACATTCTTGGAGTTAAGATTTCAAGAGATCGTTCGAAGAGATCGCAAGAAACATATATAAATAAGGTTCTTGAACGATTTCGTATGCAAGATAGTAAACCTATAGACACTCCTATTGCAAAAGGTGAAGGATTGAGCCATAGACTGTGTCCAAGGACTCCACAAGGGAAGGAACAAATGAAACTTGTTCCTTATGCTAGTGCTGTTGGGAGCTTGATGTACGCTATGATGTGTACAAGACCTGGCAAATGTTTTACAGTTGGAATGGTGAGTAGATACCAATCCAATCCAGGTCCAGCACATTGAAAAGCCGTTAAGAGAATACTGAGGTATCTAAAGGGGACTGCTGATTATACGCTGAGTCATTAAGGAAAGGATCTGCGACTCTAAGGCTATTTTAATGCTGATTGGAGAGGAGATTTAGATGAAAGAAAATCTATCTTTGGATTTGTTTTCTTACCGAATAATGGCACCATATGTTGGAGCAGTAAGAAACAAAAGTGTATAGCCTTGTCCACGATAGAAGTTGAGTTCGTGGCATTATCAGCAGCAGTATAAGAAGATGTTTGGCTTAAGAGATTTTTTGGATCATTTAGGTGTTATTGAAGTGCTGTAGATTTATTGTTGGTTAACTGTGATAGCCAAGCAGCAAAAGTGTACACCAAAGATCCAAAATATCATGGCAAGACCAAACATATAGATACCAAGTATAATCTTGTCAAAGATATGATTGCACGAAAATATGTGAACTTACAGTACATATTACGCATAGAATGGTAGCGGATCCTATGACAAAGCCAATACCTAGAGATGTGTTTTGTGGCCATATGAAATCTCTAGGATTGCGTAGAGTCCGATGTAATCTTGGATTGTAATTTCCCGAAGTGTTCACATTTGATGAATTTGTGTTTTTTCATCATTAATGCCTATGAATCTTTGTTTGATCTTTATGCATCTTAATGCTCGGTGCATTACTTTAAATTGAGAAAGTATGTCGGACAGATAAAAGATTAGCCCACTCACACGGGTAATCGCCTCTATTTACTGTGTAATAAATAGAGATGAGACTGTTGTTAAGCTTATTATCTAGGTGATAATCGAGAGCTCAAGCTTAAAACATTTATGTCGCCTTAACTGAGTGTTAAGATGATGACATAATACTTACTATGTCCGAAAGTAAAATACCCCACATATTTTACTTTATCTGTCTATAATGCCAGATGTGAGTTCTGATGAATTTTGTGAATGAGTAGATACGTGAACTCAAATTGGACATTGGGTATGTCTGAACTATCATTTGTACGGTATTGAAGGTGTAGACATACGCTCCATGGGAAAGGAGTAAATGCCGTAATACGTATTTCATACTACGTATGCATGAGACGACCAAGAAGAGTGGCAAAAGTTTGATCTCAACTTTTATGTCGTATGAGACTCTTGAGGAAAAGAGTTCCTCAATTTTTAGTCCCCTCATGACTCTTACTTATTCTCAAGATTTCTATTTAGTGTTTGCTATCTTAGGATGTTGCCAATGGTCATGAGTTGATTCGATCTAATGGGACATTTCTAGAAAAGCAAGCTGAACTGAAATTGAGAGTTTAAAGGAAAGAGGAAGATCGAATTTGGAGAATCACATTATAGTTTTGTATTCACCGGTTAACCAATTATGACTATCTTTGTGATAATCATAATTGTGAATACAATATATGTATCATTGTTTGAAAGAGATCAAGAGAGATATAAATGTGATCGATCGATCTAGGGTACTGCATACAAAATCTACTCAAAGTGTGATGCCCATTATGAGCTGCTATATATTCCTAACAGATGTATAGCAACGAGCTCTCAAAGTATGCTGGTCGCACGGATTATTCACCGGTATGAATGTTGAAGAAAAGTAAAGAGAATCCTGTTCGGCCCACCATGTGCGAGTGGGAGATGATGGTTTTATGTGATGGGCTTAAGGCCCGTCCGCCCATGTTGGGCCTAAAAGCCCGGCCCACAAGATTAGGGCCCATGGATGAAGGGGCACGATTCCTTTTTGGAGGGAACGTATATAAGGGAGTAAAGATAGGGAGAAGGCACCTTTTGGCATTTTTCAGCATATGTCTTCTCTCCTCCTCTCCCTCCAAAAAGAAATTGAACGCTAAAGGTGACGCCCTCTTCCCTTCAAGGCCAATCGACGTCATCGGATCGATCGGGATCGGTTTTCTCTTCCTCTTGTCGGCATTGGTGTTTAATCTGTGGCTAACAAGGTACGCTCGAATCCGTGGTGTGCTTTACGATCGGTGATACGTGATTTTCCCGGGCTTGTCTTCCGCATTCGTTTTAGGGATTCGATTTAGTGTCGAATCCGGTTTTTGGGAATCCGAAATTCCCAACAGTGACAAATACAAAAGAAACCCTCTTCACATCGCAGCCATGAGAGGGCATGTGGATGTGCTGGAATGTTTGGTTCAAGTGAGACCTGATTCAGCCCGTAGTGTCGTTGAACATGGCCAGACGATCCTACATTTATGTGTGAAGCACAACAGACTAGAAGCTTTGAAGCTTTTAACAAATCTCTTGGGCAATGATCAGTTCATCAACTCGAGGGACGAAGATGGACGAAGATGGCAACACAATTTTGCATTTAGCTGCCATAGATAGACAAACTGAGGTATGTTCATAGAACCAAGCCTTTGCACTAATCAAATTCAGTGAGCTTATTAACAAAAAAGGCAGTTCTAGGAAATGTGAATATCCTAGAAATATTCTGAAGCTAAAAAATATCTATTTATAAATCACCATAGGTTATAAGATTTTTGGAAAAAAAAATTCATTGGTCTAGAAAATTAATTACAACTATACATTCCCCAGTATTTCTACACTAATTCTATCCAGATTAGGAGGACTATAAAAAGAAAGGAAAATTGTCAAAAATTTTAAATATTTTGTACTTTTACCAATTTAGTCCTAAATCTTTTATCCATTAAGCCAATTTTGGCCAAAAATCGCTGACTTGGACACCAACCGTCCTATATGGCACGATCGGCACGAATGTTGACAATTTTAAATAATATTTAATATTTTTTGAATTTTTTTGAATTTTTTGAATTTTTTATTTTTTTCCTATTTTTCTTTTCCCTCTCTTTCCTTCTTCACTGTTTTCTTACTATGGTCAGCGAGGCTGTGATTTGAGTTTCCCTTTTAAAGGCATCAAATAATAGTCACACATACTAGTACCAAAGTTCATCTTGAAATGTATATAACATGGGCTTGTCTAATTCAAACCTAACCCCAATTGTTACATTTTCTTATTACTCTCCTACAGACTACAATGTTCCTGATTAATAAAGGAGTAAATCCAAATATTACGAACTTTAGAGGTTTGACAGCACTCGACCTATTAGAACAAGGTGAAAGCACACGAAGAGCATCAGAGATTAAGGATTCTATTCATCAAAATTCAGAGAATCTAGACCCAACCGAACAAAAAGTCAGTGCCAATAACACAGTCACCGTTTTCCATCCACCTATAGGAGAAGAGGATGAAAGGGAGAGAAAGAGAAAATGGCAAGACAGCATGCATGAGACACTAATGGTGGTGGCGACATTGCTAGCTGCCATGGCATTTCAACTCGGTAGTACTCCACCTGGCGGCATTTGGCAAGATGATTTCCTAGGTGATGGAAAGAATGCAGCACATACTGCGGGTGAATCTATAATGGCAAATAAGTACTTTGATCAATACAAGTATTTTGTAACATGTAACACGATAAGTTTTATAACGTCACTTAGCGTCATTATGCTCCTCATAAGTGGTCTTCCTTTAAAGCGGCATCCGATCCTCACATGGATTGCAATGCTAACCATGTGGGTTGCAATAACCTTCACGGCGACAACTTATGCCATCTCCATAATTAAGTTCACACCAGAGAGCAAACTGAATTCTATGAATGGAACAGTTGGGTGGGCGGTGCTGGCATGGGCTGCATTGATGATTCTTATCTTTCTGTGCCACGTTGCTCGCTTAATCCTGAAGTTGGTACGCAAAGTCCAGAAACTCGTCCTCAAAGCTTGGAAAAAACGGAAGCCGGAGGATCTTATAGCTTAGTAGCTGTATATGCTGCAAGTGTATTTATCCAAGAAGAAGTGCCCTGAGCCCGAAGGTCATGCAGGAGGAGATGCCATACAATATGTATTGTTCAGTATGCAGATTAGACAACTTAGGTACGACACATTTGAGTATGCATGCGTGTAAGTGCTTGTGAAAATAATAAATGTTTTAAGCGTGTTGAATCAATGTGAAATATGGTGTTTAGATGTACAATGGATGGTTGTTTTATTTGACTTGATTTGATTTGAGGCGGTGATAATATATCTTATTGGATTTAAAGTCCAAAAATCTCAGCCATGGGATCAATTTTAATAAGTTCAACTTGAACATGTTAAAGCGGTAATTTATTGAGAATAAACAAAGTTTATTCCGGTGGAATGTAAGTTTTGCAATTGATTAAGGAAAATTACGACAATAAAAAGGATTATTATTTATGGATAGGCTCCATTTTACGAATTTGAAAAAAAAATGCATGGATCATTTATGTAAAAAGAGACGGTAACAATACCTTTAGACTACTTAATATTTCTAAAAAAAGATTATGGATAAGACCTTCGAGAGCACAATAATTTGAGGAAATCTAATATTTGTGAATGTATACCGTCAACTCCCATTTACACGTACTGACGAAAGTTTAAGGTTATTGTAGTCAGTAATTGATCATAAATTGTCTCATGACAATTTTAACTACCTTATTATCCCATTAATTAATTGCTAAGTGATACGAATTTCTTGTTTCAAACTGTATCGCTTATTTACCACGTAAAAAAGGAAAGTATTAACTAGACATGCAATTGATCGTGACTATTTTGGGCAAATTATAATGATCGGAGGTATAAAGATACGGAATAGGAACTACAAGTTATGACCATATAAAAGGAAGTTATTTGTTAATAATGGAAAATAACTAAAAGAAAATGAACTACCAATTTTGATTAATTGAAGAAAATTATAATATTACTGAATAACTAGTGACAACATCCCCAATTTAAGTGGTGTTTATGAATGTCACTATTTTAATACAATTTTATGAACAATAAGTGCAATCAGATTATGAGGAGTTTAGCCAATTTACCATAGCTTAAAATCAATTACCAAGTAATATATCACACGCCATGGCTTAAGGCAAATGTTATAAGAAAATTTCTAGGTGTTAGCATTCTCATCTTACAAAATAAATAAATTACCATCAAAGTAGTAACATCTTTTAAAACGGTTATTTTCCATCAAGAGATTCTTGTTGCGCACTCTATAGTTAAATTACTACGCAAAAAAGGAATGTACTAACTACTGGTACAATTGAGATCACAGCGATTTCAAGCATATTACACTTATTGGATATATAATTATTAAGGATAGGAACTACAAGTCATGACATGTCGAGGAAAATTACACCATGGTAGGACAATTACTCGGTAATTCCGTTGTTGAGTCATGAAATATTGAGGGAAGTTACTATTAATACTTGAAAAATACTAACAATAATGAACTACCAATTATGACTAATTAATGAAAATTATAACAGTATATATAATTACGAATGAAAACATCCTCAAATTACGAAGTGTAAAGGAATGTTTCTATTTTTTTTTTTATAAAATTTTACGAAACAATAAGTGCAATCAGATTGTGAGGAGTTTAGCCGATTCACCTTATCTTTAAAATCAATTATTAAGTTATATATCACATGCGGTGGTTTGAGGTAATTTACTATCAGCACATTACTAAGTGTAAGCATTCTTATGTTAGAAAATGTGTAATTTACCTTCAAAGTAGTACATCTCTTAAGACAATATTCTACTTTATGGGAAGTAATTCAAATTAGTAATTTACCCTATGAGAAATAATGCACCTTTCAAGTAGTAACTTCCCTTACAATTAGTAAATTGAATGAGTGTTAATCCTTGATGATCTTAATTATACTCGTTCTTAGAAAATTGTTTCTTTTTTTGGGTCAAATTTATTAGTAAATTGTCAAAAAAGCCTAATCGTAGTAACATACCTTATTGTATCATAAATGCCAAATAATGTTTGTAAGTTATATGTTGTGTTCATAAAATTAGTTTCAACATCGTTAAATTACCTTTGTGTTTGTAGGCTTTTGCAAATTCAAAACTTTTCTTATAATTCATATATTCCCTTTTGAATTCATAAAATTGTTTACAACCAAAATAAACTACAAATAACTAGTAGAAGAAGTACAGCCCAAGTGCCAAAATTTGGTACGAAAAAACACTTAGGGGGTGCATGACAAACCAAAATTTATATTCCAGAAATTTTTTTTATATTCTAAACTTGTTTTTAGAATAGAAATCCATTTGATAAAATTATTTTATTTTTTTATTTCTAAAATAGATTTTTGTTCCGAGAAATAGGTTTGTAATAGAAATCAAAGTAAATTTTTTTTACTTTTATATTTTTGGAATAGAAATCAGAAATAAAAATTTTTCTCATCGTTTGTCCTTGCTACGAATCGGTTGTCCATTAGTCGCCGCCGATCACCATTCGCCGGTCGCCGCCACCCCGGTCTCCAGCCGCAATCTACCAGTCGTCAGCCGTCACTGCCGTTGCCACCGTCCGCTGACCGCCGTCGGCCGCCGCCATTTGCCATCTGTTGCCGCCGCCGATCGGCGCCGTTGCCGCTCTTTGCCGTTGCCATCGGTCACCGTTGTTTAAAAGGGAGAAATTTTGTGTCGTTATCAAACGAATTTATATTTTTAGAGTATAAATATTGTATAGTTATCAAACGGATATTTTTGCTTAGAAACTTATCTAGAAATAGAAATAAAAAAATCTATTTCTCTTCCAGAAATCAATTTTTAGCTAGAATGGTTAACATTCGCGCCTCTAAGTGCCAAAAGTAAGGAAAGTGGCACTTAAGTGCCACTTTTTTGAAAAGTGGGACACTTAAAGTGCCATTTCCAGTAAACTCCACTGGAAATTTTACATTGTAATATTTTATTATTTTTCTCGCCTACGTGGCTCGTCAGAGAGCTGACTCAGCAAAGAAATGAAAAAACAACGTCGTTTTTGCGCGGATTCGAATTTTAATATAAAAATTAATTTTATTTAATAATAATAATAATAATTATTATTATTATTATTTAATAAAAAAAAGAGAGGAGGAGGAGGGAGGAAGAAGGCGATGAGGGTCGCAGCCCTCCCCCAGATTCAATGAGGGCTCGTGGGCCCTTGCAGCCAATCGGCTGGGGTCATTGGCCCCTGGCCAAGGCCCGGCAACCCCGGTCGACTCTGCCCCCACCGTCGCCGGCCCTTCCTGGCGACGGCGGGGAGGCGGTGGCAATAAGGGCTCAACCCTCAACTGCGTGCCTCCTCTCTCTCTTTTTTTTAAAATTTTTTTTTAAAATGTTGTAAATAAATTTAGTTTTAAATTTAATTTAATTTATATATTAATTATTTACCAAGTCACATTGCCGGAAAATCTCCACGTCAACATTTTGGCTGGATTTTCTCGCCGTTGGCACTTAAGTAATCTATTTTGCTATGATTTTAACACTTAAGTGTCACTTTCCTAATTTTTGGCACTTCAGGTGTCCAACACTCAATAAGTGGCTTAATTTTGCACACAGGATGGAGGTCCGTATTTTTGGGAAAATGACCAAAATAGTCTTGAACCTATTGCAATTTTTCTACTTTAGTCCTAAATCTTTTTTTTTTTTTTGCCAATTCAATCCTAAACATTTTGTATTTATGTCGATTCAGTCCATCCAGCCAATGGCTAATTGGCGCTAACATGGATGCCGTTCGACTGACACTGATATGTCAATTTTCTCACTTTTTTATGATTTTTTTTAACTTTTTTTTCCTCTCTCTCTCTCTCTAAAATTTCTCTACTGGGACAAGCGAGGGCAAGCCTCAACCACCCCTAGCAAGGACTCGCTGTTGCAAGCAAGGGTCGCTGGGCGAGGGTGAGTGGCACAGGCGGAGGCTCACCTAGCCTTGATCTGGCGAGGGTGAGGGTGAGCCTCATTATTTGCAAGCCTAAGCCACCCCTAGCGAGGACTCGCCATCACAGGCGAAGGTTGCTGGGCGAGGTCGAGCTTGCACAGTGCCGAGGCGGCGAGGGCAAACGACATTGGGTGAGGGTGAGTCTTACCTGCGACAGTAAGGGCGAGCCTCCCCAGTGGCCAGCAAGGTCAACCTCGCCTAGATGAAGAAGAAAATAGAAAAAAGAAAAAGAAAAAAGAATAAGGGAAATATTAAAAAAAATGAGAATATATATAAAATTGAAACCTTAGTGTCAGCTGAACAACCGATTTCAACCGACGCCCACGTCAATGCTGGCGGGCCTAAATTAGGTGGATAGACTGAATTGATATAAATATAAAAGATTTAGGACTAACTTAGCCCAAAAAAAAAAAAAATTTGGAACTGAACCGGAAAAATTGTAAAAGGTTTAAGATTGTTTTGATAATTTTCCCCTCGTTTTTCATATGGGATCTTAGAATCGCTCCCCATAAGCTTCATACTGAAGTAGAGGATCCTAGAACGTAGAATCACCGAAGCAAATGTTTTGTGTTCATGAGGGCAATTTAGGGCGAGGACTTTCAAACAACTTAGGATTAGCTTTCACAAAATATAGAATTAAAGATTGAATGTCCAAATAAAAAGATTACGTGCCAACAATTTTTCTACATCAGTTGTGCGAGGAAGAATCAAAAGTTTCTCAAGAATTCTTTGCCATGTTCTCTGAATGCAGTAGAACAAGTGGTCTAGGTCCCAAGCAAGACCTTAAAAGGCTTTGACCATAGGGAAAGTCTTGGTACAGCTCGATCAGAGCTGGAAAAATATGCTGACCCGCTTGGGGCTCCGCCACAACCCCCCACAGGAGGGGGCGTCCCCACTAGTGATCCCCGCGACGCCTTCCCCCGAGAGAAGCCGGGGCGTGGTACAGAGAAATGACCCAGCCAGGTCGAAAGGCCTGGAGCGGCGGCGGCGCAACATGCTTAGTTTTTTCCCATTACTTGGTTTTCTCGCTCTTTGTTTCTCTTTCTTTCTGGGAAGAAACTTAACAGGTCGAATTGATTCGGACTATCGTGGCTTTCCCTTCTCCAATTCATGATCATTTTGTTTTTGCTGATCATCCCTTCAAAGTAAATTAATCTTTGCATAAAAGTACATTGGTTTTTGAACAAAAATGGGTAATCAAATGGGTAGCAAGACTGCTGCTTGCTCATTGCCCTTGGATTATTTACTAGCTTGAAATCATTTGCGACCATTTTGTCGGAAAGACTAGTTATAAATGCACTTATGAATCTTGCTCGTTTCAAGCATCTTTCTAACACAATTCATGAAGTTAAATGATCTTAGCTGAAGAATAATGTAATGTGCAGAGGTCGATATGCCGTGTTTAGGGAATTGGAGATGTGCCTGGAGACCATTTGGCGGTGACACTGTTCTCACGCGTTTATATATCTCCATATTCGTGAGTAAAGGGAAGGACTAGTGTTGATATATCCTTGATCGCTCGGCAAAATTACCGCAGAGAGCTATGGTCTTTCATCTTAGCCAATCATGTTTAAGATTGTGTGTAAAAATGTCTGGTCATGGTTTGAGGGAAGAACAACGTCGCAATGTGGCAACGATCAAAGGATGTCAAGGCTCCAAAGGGACTTGTTGAGATGCGCTGCTTCTCTCTCTCTCTCTCTCTCTCTTCCATTTTCTAGATTTCTCTCTCTCTCTCTCTGTCTACCTTATTCCATATTTTCCCTCTCTCCAGATGTTTCCCTTTCTAGCTGACTCTTCCGATAAGCCGAAGCAAGTCGTAATGTGATCATTAGTTTAGGAGATATTTTATATTGGAAAAGTGGAATAAGCTGGGATGCACCGACTTTGCATCCGATAAACGGAGAGGTGGTCCATGTGCGAGTGTGTAGTGAATGAAGCAACGTAGAGAGAGAACAGAGAAGAGTGTTTTATTTAGTGCTTTTCTCAATCCAGCGTCCACTCGATTCTTAGCGCATGTTACATGTGGGGACTTGACCGATATAGGAGTAAATGGAGACAAGACCAGAAATGGCCGCCAGGTGTATCCCAACATACCCCCAACAAACCTCCAAGGGTCATCACCTTAGGTGACCTACTAGGACACGCGTGTGAGCTGAGCCACATACCTGCAGATGAAAGAGATCTACCACCCATTTTTCGCTCTTCGTCAAGCCTACCGGTAAGGTTGACTTGGCTGTGATAATGTACATTCACCTCTCCAAATGGAGAAGTGATCCCGAAACTCCCATATCAAAGATCCAAACATGGAGTCCGAGCCTTGCGGAGAGCCGAGGAAAAGAACATTGGTCTAGATAATTAACGACAACTTTACACCATTGTTGACACCTAAGTTTTACCATTTTATTTATGACTTATTGCTTAGAAAATTAGAGATTAATTTTAACCCCTAACAAAAATAATTTTCATTAAATTGCATGGTGTATAGACATTAAAAGCATTTGCATTAATAGAAATAGAGACCTTTTTGTAAAAAGAAAAAAAAAGAAAATTAATTAAAAGAACTGTTATAAAAAAAAAAAAAGAGGAGAAAAAAAAGGCGAGATCGGGTCGGGTCTAAGCTAGCCTAGCCTACTTTCTTTTCCTTTTTTTCTATTTATTTTCGCCCGGGCCTGGCTCGGTCTCCTCTCTATTCTTTCTTCGCTCGACCCAACCTCCTTCATTCATTCTTTCCTTCTTCTTCCCCTCATGCTGGTAAAAAGAACAGACAAAGAGGGCAAAGAAGGACGAGGTATGTGGGAGGGAGAGAACAAGATAGAAGGCAGAGCATCGATCGGGAGTTGGTGGTTAGGGCTAGGCTGGTAGCAACAACTGGCATAGCAGGAGGCACGCATGCCGGAGCTTAAAAGCGAGATGAAGAAGCTATTAGGGGGTCCTTTTGCTGGTTTTTCTCTTCTTCAAGGAGCTAGAGATCAAAGCTAAGAGGGAAAAACCGAGAGGGTGAGAGTTCCGAGCAATTGAGGGAGAGCAGGAGAGCTTCAACCGACACCTCAACTGTGTGTAGTCTCGGTTTAGAGAGTGAGACTAAGAGAGGAACCAAGGGAGTGAGTGAGAGAGAGAGAGAGAGAGAGAGAGAGAGAGAGAGAGAGAGAGAGAGTGTGAGTAGCCCGCTCCGCCCGCGTGAGAAAGAAGTAAGGGACTTGCGTCACCAGAGGCCAGCCCATTGACCTGTTGGATATATTATTAATATAGTCTAAAATAATATGTTCACATACAAGCCAAATAGGTAAAAACATGGTTATTTGGGTTCATATGGGTTGGAGCCCAATAACTTGCATATAAAAACTCTAGGGTTTCCCTACGCTGAAGGTAACACTGTTGAGCGTTCTAAACTTGACGTCTCTTGGTGTAATACTTCAAGCAACCGCTTTTTTCTCTCTCAAACCTATTACCTCAAACAATCTTGAAGTATTAGGTTAGTGTGTCGGATTTGAGCAAGTAAAAAGTCTTCTTGAAGATTTCGTCAAGACGAACTCGCGACTGTAATTTACTTTCGATTTTGACGGTGGTATTGGCTGGGATCTGAGTTTGAAGATTTGGGTGACCGAAATCTTTGATTCAAAAACCCAAAAATTATAGCCAATTTTAGAGAGTGAAACCACTTGGGCTTTGATCTACTCATTGATACGAACGTTTTGAGTAATCACCCGCGTCAATCGAAGGTCGGACGGAGAAGTTACGGCACCCGGAAGTTTCCATCTGAATTTTTAACGAATTTTGGGGATGAAATTTCTAGCGAATTTCGGGGGCGGAAATTTCCAGCGAGTTTCAGCAATAAGGGCAGTCCATTTTAAGGTTTTTAGGTACTCTAGATCCGTTTTTGGGGTTTGTTTTGGCAAATTCCATCACTACAGAGCAGTTTGATCAAGGTTGTGGCTCGGAGGACTCCAAGATGCACTATTTCTAACTCTTTGCTCTGATTAAAATGGTAAAGCGTAGTTCCTATGATATTATAAAGCTGTAATAATTTGATGTTACTGAATTTCATGGCTGAAAATTACATGTTCAATTTGGCATGAAAGAACGTGATATATTCTATACTGTATTAAGTGATTTTGCATCTACCATTGAAGATGTGGATGAATATCAATGGAACAAAGATGATGATTTTTGTAGAGATTACTTGTTGAACTCTGTAAATCCTAATCTGGCTATGACTTATAATGAGTATAAGACGGCGAAAGAGATATGAGATCACTTGAACGCTTAGTTCCAAAAACAAGATGGGCTCTCTAAAACTCTCCTAGCGGAGAAATTTTTTGACTTTAAATTCACTATGAATTCAAACATCACCTCTTAGTTAGTTGAATTTGAGAACATGAGGAACAATCTGAAAGATGATAACTCTGATATGTCTGATAATTTCTTTGTCGGTCTTGTGTTGAGCAAACTACCAACTGAATGGAGTTCTTTCAAGACTGAAATGCACAGACTGAAGGTACAGATGTGACTGGATGAATTAAAGAGGTATATTCACATTGATGATCAAAATATTACTATGAAGAGTTTGGAACAAGTGGAACAACAAAAGTCAGTTGCTAACTTAGTTTCACACTCCAATAAATCTAAAAAAAAGTCCAAGTTACTAAAAGGTGAATCCTCTTTATAGTCAGAGGCCAAAAAGACTATCTTAAAAAAGAAAAAGAATGGCAAGTGCCATATCTGTGGAAAGTGGGGTCACTAGGCAGCATAATGTAAGTTGCTGAAGAAGCCAAAGAATGACACACCACAAAATGAGGTAAATATGCTAATTAGAGTATCTACAAGAGAGAGAATTCTCAAAAGTTTTGGTGAGGACTTTGTTGCTTACCATCTTGAGGATGATCCATTCTCCTATCAGGAAGCAATGAGCTTTAGGGAATTTCTACTGTGGGCAGAAGTCATAAATGATGAAATGAGCTCTCTGTTGCAGAATCACACTTGACAGCTAGTAAATTTCCCAAAATGGGCTAAAGCTATAGGCTGTAAATGAGTGTTGAAGAAGAAACTGAATAGTGATGGATCAAAAGCTAGATACAAAGCACGTTTAGTAGCTAAATGCTATAAATAGCAGAGTGGAGTAGACTATTTTGATGTCTATTCACCTGTGTGTCATCTATCAACTATAAGAATTCTTCTTGCTTTGACATCTATTGAACACTTTGTAGTGCATCAAATGGATGTAAAAACGGCTTTCTTAAATGGGGATTTAAATGAGGAAATTTACATGGAACAACCGAAAGGATATGTTATAAAAGGTCTTGAGGACAAAGTTTGTAAATGGAATAAATCTCTATATGGTCTTAAACAAGCACCTAAGATGTGGCATTTTAAATTTGATGAAGTGGTAAAGAGTTATGGCTTTCAGTCTAGTTATTCAGATAAATGCCTTTACCATTGTTCTATGTCAAATAAGATAGTCATCATTTGCTTGTATGTTGATGACATGTTAATTCTTGGTTCCGATCATTCTGTAGTGAGTGACGTGAAAGCTACTTTAGCTAAAGAATTTGAGATGAAAGATCTTGGTATTGCTAATATCATTCTTGGTATGAAAGTAAGCTTTAACCGACAAGTCATCTCTCTTAGCCAGATTCATTATATTGAGCAGCTACTTTCTGCTTGGGGATATGATAAGTGTAAACCGAGTGAGACACCATATGATTATAATAACAGATTGAGTCCTAATGAAGGGACCAACGTGGATTAGTTAAAGTACTCGAAACTGCTTGGTAGTCTCATGTATGCTATGAGTTGCACTAAACCTGACATAACCTTTACAGTTGGCATGCTAAGTCGTTTTACTAGTAATCCTAGTAAAGAGTATTGTGATGCCCTCGATAGGCTAATGAGATATCTTAAATGTACTAAAGATTATACTATATTATTCTGGTTATCCTCCAACTGTGGATGGATATTCTGATGCCTCATGGTACTCAGATATTGGAAATAGTAAGTCCACTAGTGGATATATATTCACTTTGGGTGGAGCTACTATTACTTGGAAAACGATAGACTTGTATTACATTGTCGTCTATGGAATCGGAACTTTTTGCTTTAACCTCAGCCGGTGAAGAGGCAGAGTGGATAAAGAATCTGATTATGGATATTGCTTTGACTCGGCTAAAGATTAATTCTTTAAGTCTATTCTGTGATAATCGAGCAGCTGTCCAAGTTGTCAAAAATGCTCTCTTTAATTCAAAATGAAGACATGTGAGACTGAGACATGCGTTGTTGAATTATCTGAGAGAACAAGGGGTTATCACCTTGATCGATGTGAGATCGAAAGATAACATAGCCGATACTCTCATCAAATGTATGCCTAAAGATCGATTATTCAAAACAGTGGGGGAATTAGGGTTAAAGACTATATATGCAAGTCTTAATTACCATTTACTTACCTTCTAATTGTGTGTTTTGAATTATCGAATCTTTCTTTATTGGCTACAATGATAAGCACAGTTTATATATTTCATCGATGTTCACAGTTGCTGACTAATTTGAAGTGGGTAAGTTGTCTCATTCCAAATTTGATGAAGATGACTTTAACCTAATTTAAATGTTCTATCGGGGAAACTTGTGTCATTCCAAACTTGATGATACAATTCAACTAGATTGGACTATCCTTTTGGTCAAATGATCTCATTCCAAATTTGATGCTAGATTATTTGACTTTAAGGAATCAGTAACTGTGACATTCTAAATTGAAACATAAAAACAATTGTTTACATAAGAAGCTTATTGATCTTGTTCTTAATTGAAACTTGATATTACATGACTAGGTTATTGTAAGTGACTTGACTATTGGTCCCGTTCTTTGAAACTAGACAATAGTTATTCTCCTACGAATAAACTTAAGTTGATGGCTCTCTGTAAATCACATTGTTTAGGTCTTGTTCATAATTTATGAAACTGGCTTAATGCTTATGAACATGATATTATGATGCTTTATGACATCAATATATGTTCTTCTCTATTTGATGGAATGTTGCTAAGTTTTTATTCAAATGATTGAATTCATGATAATATGAAATTCATATTTGACATTCTACAGGGGATAGCAGGGATGGAGGAGAGCTTAATGAGTGGGATCCTGACCAACATGACCTACTTGATGAATGCATATATATCATTTAAAGCGTGTAGGGACTTGATCATTTACCTGCTATTACCTATTTTGATGAAGTCCATTTATTTGAGACTTGCATTTTGCTATTTCTATTTTGTGAATATTATTATGCTTGTTTCTTATACTTGTAAGGCCTTTGACTATTTTGACTAGCTTACTTATATTTGATTAGTATGCATATGTTAGTTGTGAACTGAGTCTAAGATTTATTTTGGGTGCTAGGGTTTGGATGAGTTTAGATTGAATCTAAAACTCCTAATACTTATTTTGATTTGTTGATCTCAGAATAGATTCGTGATAAGGATGATTTAGTTTAATATTTTACTATTGAAATACTCTTTGACCGATCCGAGTTGATTGTCTTGGACTGAATGTGGATGATTCATGTTTGTGTGAACATTACACTGACCACCTTATTGGATTGTGCTGTATGGTGAACATAGGAGGAGATTGTTGGATATATTATTAATAAAGTCCAAAAGAATATGTTCACATACAAGCCCAATAGGTAAAAGCATGGTTATTTAGGTCTATATGGGCCGGAGCCCAATAACTTGCATATAAAAACTCTAGGGTTTCCCTACACTGGAGGTAACTAAGTTGAGCGTTCCAAACTTAACGTCTCTTGGTGTAATACTTCAAGCAACCGTTTCTTCTCTCTCAAACCTATTACCTCCAACATGACAATCACCTGCCACAACACCGCGCTGGCCTCGGTAGGCCTTTCTTCATCTGTGCGTGCCTTATTTTGGGCACGTCGGGCCAGAGTTCACGGCTGTTCGGCTCACGTGAACCCTGGCCCCGCCGATTCCCCGTTAACGTTGCTATGCATTCTAGCATGCTTGTTGTGTGTCCTAGTATGCCTATTAAGAGTCTTGGTTCGGGCTTAAGTCACGAACGAGTCGAAAGCCCTTGTTTCTCTAGTGCATGCCAATTGTTCGATGAATTGCTTCACCGGAGAATCAAACTCGAGTCTCAGAACCGAAGCCTAGATCTTCGGTGTCTGTGTGACCCATTATGATGCTATTGTACTGACACTATCATTGGTGTTTTCCTTGATTTTTGGTGGTGTATCTCGCGTTGCTCGAGTCGGTAGTTATGGGCATGCCCCTCGCCGGAATACATCTAGCGATACTATAAACCTCCAGCCAACTAATGGCCGGTGGTGACTAGCGTTGGTCGGACCGAATGACCGACGCTAGACAATGGCCTGGTGGTAGCCTGAACGCCGGTGAGTGCTCGTCGGAATATGGGAAAGAAGTTTCCGTGAGGAGGTTGCAGGGTTGGAGTTGGCTTCCAAAAGGAGTCACGGAGAAGAAGAGCAGAATAAGACAAAACAGAAAAAGGACCATAAAAAGAGAAAAGAATTAAAAGAAAATCAAAAAGGAAAAGAGAAAGGAAACCGTAAAATATGAGAGGGCCAAGGAGTGTTCTGTTGTGGGCTGGGCTCATTTCAAAATGTGGGTCGGAAAAAAGAGTTAAAAACAGTTCGCGGGCTTTTATAATTAATTCCGGGCGGGCTTTTAGGGTTAATTTTTTAGTCCAACCCAATCCAATAGGGTTCGGGTCGATTCAGTTGGGTCAGGTCTCTTGACTCGGTCCAAATCCCTTTTATATTAATAATAAATAAAAGTTTATTTCAATTCGAAAATCATTGAAAAAATTAGTTTTTTTTTTTTTTTTTAAACTCTTAGAAATTAAAATCGAAAATTGAACAAGTCCTTAGGGCTATCTTAAGGCTTCAATTGTCTTTAAAAACAAATACCCTTGATTGCACACTCTCGATATGATTATGACTTCCCTTTAGCTTAATTAGGATTAACATTTATTTATCTTTTAGCAGTAGATGTTTGTTTTCCTTGCAATTTATTTAATGCTTCATTTGGTTATTAATTGTTATTTTAATGATTGTACACCCGCATGATTACCATACGTGTTAATAGATAGGACTAAAATCAATCTAGACCGACTAACAAAATTCTTTTTTAAAAATAAAAAAGATTAGGTACTGAAAATGCACTAATTGGATTATTAGTGTAATCAAGTCTCTAAACTTACATTATCTGGTTGTGTAGGAAGTAAGCTACACTCCCATACCTCATTTATTTTCTAATCCACCTTAGTAGATTAGTTGCGACTTCTTATTACAAAATTCTTATAAACACCCGAATGTGACATGAGATATGGGGTTGGAAAAACCCGTGCTTAATCATGGATTATAGGTTCATCTTTTAAGCAATACTCCTAAACCTATTCGCTCCCCCAAGAGGTAGGTCACGACAACCACACTATTTTCATACTAATTTATCTAGATTAGAAGGAATATAAAACTGGAGATGGCAAAAGAGATTCCACAAGGGATTCCCTTTTGAAGGCATCAAATAATAGTCACACACACTACAAGACTTAAGAACACTAGTAGCAAATTTAATCCTGAAAAAGTATATATCTTGGGCTTGTCTAGTTTAAACTTGACTTCAATTGGTACATTCTAGCGTTACTCTTCTACAGACTATACTATTCCTATAAGTGACGTTCCCGACTTTATCCGGTTTCCACAACCATAACCATTCGTCACTTCGATTATTTCATCCAACAACCTTTTTTATTTATTTTTTATTTCAATTCAATAGCGGTATGCTCTAAAAAAAAAGTCAAGGACTAATAAAGGAATTAACCCAAACATTATGAACTCTTGAGGTTTCTCAATACTCGCCCTATTAACACAAGGCAAAAGCATGGAAAGAGCCTCAAAGATTGTAAATTATGGTCCCCAAATTATAGAGCATCACAACCCATCCAGATGTTTATGTGAATAACATGGTCATCGCCTTCCAGCCGTCTATAGGAGAATAAAACAAAAGGAAAAGAAAGATAAAGTGGCAAAACAATATGCATAAGACGATAATGGTGATAGTGATACTGCTAGCTACCATGGCATTCCAAGTAGGTATGACCCCACCTAGCCCCACCCGGTGGAATTTGGCAAGATGATTTTGAGGATGACAAAATTCATAAAGCACATGCTATGGGTGACTCCGAAATGGCTCATAGGTATTTGGATAGGTACAAGTTTTTCATGGCATGTAATACAATAAGTTTTATTGCATCGCTTAGTATCATTATGCTTCTCATAAGTGGTCTTTTTAAAAAGCATTATTAGATCATCATGGGGATTGTAATGCTGACTATGTGGGTTGCAATAACCTTTATGGCAATGACTTATGCCATCTCCCTATTAGTATTCATGCCGAATAACGAAAGGAATACTGCATATGAAACAGTTTGCATTATGGTGCTAGTATGGGCTATATTGATGGTTCTCCTTTTCCTATGCCGCCTTTTATGCTTAATCTTGAAATTGTTATGCAAAGTGTTGAAATTGGTCCTCAAACCCTTCAAAAGCGGAAGCCACACGATCTAATACCTTAGTGTCTATGTTTCACTACAAGTGTGTCCCAGAAGAAGTGGATTGAGCTATAAAGCCATGCAAGATTAGATGCTATATAATATGTGCCATTTGGATGCACCAACGAAACAAATCTTCTATGATACATTTGAGATTATATGTATGTGTGTATGTGCTTTTGAAAATTATAAATGTTTGAAGCCTATTGAATTTATGTAAAAGATGGGGCCTACATGTATAATAGATGGACGTTTACTTGATTTGATTTGTGGCGATTAGCACTAAGGAAAATTCCAAAGCGACATGATACATTAAATTAGGGTAAAAGTGTTAAAAAAAATTCTAAACCTTTTGCATTTGTGCCAATTTAGGGTCCATTCGTTTCGCGGAAAATGGGTCATTTCTGAAAAATATTTTCCCAGAAGTCATTTTTCAAGAAAATGACAATATTTTCTAATGTTCGGTTAAAACCTGAAAATGTTTTGGAAAATATTTTCCGATATTTGGTAAGGAAAATATTTTCTAAGATTTCACCACTTAGGCATGCATCACTTACCGATCTATAAATCCATCAAATATGATTTGATGAACTTGCCTTTAAATTCAGACAAACTTACTTCATATCTTTGTTCCCTCATTGTTACCAAACACTCATCTACTCTAAAAAATATTCGTATGGATTTTAAAAAGAAGCAAAGCATGTATAGCTCTAATGAAAATCTTCCAGTTAAGTGGCATGTTCTTCCCATGTGTTTTATGTTCTAATAAACAAAAGAAAAAAGAAACCAAGCATGTAGAGCCATTTAGTTGAGCAATGTACAATTGCATGATAGAATAAATAAAGAAAATGATAAACAAGAATGCAGAGCATGAGCTTGAAATTGACGAGCTCGAGGTTCGCTTGGCAACCGCCAATGACTAGCCAAGAAAGAAGAAGATAGGAAACAAAGAAAAAGAAAAAAAAAAGAAAAAAAAGAAAAAGAAAAAAGGAAATTAAAAATAATTCGAATTAAAAAAGAAAAAAATAATTAAAAAATAATTAGAAAAAAAAAAGGATGAGAAAATGAAGATTTGTAGAGGTGTGAGATAAAATAGATCAAGTGAGAGAAATGTTTTTCACTTTTTAAAAGTGGAAAACATTTTTCTCTAATCTAAGAAAACATTTTCCCAAAAATTCATTTTTCGTGAAATGAACGTCGAAAAATCCAGAAAACGTTTTCGAAAAACGATGAGAGCCTAAATTTGCCTTTGGAATATATGCCCCTCCCCGGAATTAGGGCCTTTGGGGTTGACCCAAAACTGCAAAAGCCTATAAGAACCTATAAGAACTCTTTCCATCTCAGTTCTGATTTGTAAAAGAAGAAGAATCAAAGTACATTTTGATTTAATTATGAACCAAGACCCAAATAATCAGTAAAGCAACTAAACAAATGAAGATGTTCTTTGTTGCATCGAATCATCTGAACCAGCTTTTGCCCGAGAAACCTCTTCTGGCCGCCCAAGTAAATCGCGTTACAGAGCGAAGTGTCTCTGACGGTGGCTACAGCAGAGTCTCTTCTGTCAGGAAAAAGAATTCAATGTCTTTTTTCAACTGAGTTGTTCCATTGATTTATTGCTGTTGACAAATGTTGCACTCTTATTAAATCCTTCCAGCAGAAGGATCCGTATAGCCGCTAGACCTTGTTGCAATGTAAAATCCAACTGCAAAGATTTGGAAGCGAACAATCAGAACACATATCACAGTGACCTCCACCGTAGCTTCACAAGTAAGTATTTCTACATACCTCCTCACGCTCCTGTTTATTGAATGGTCGCATGACAAAGCTTGCCGGGTTCATTTTACCAGGGGGCCGCCCAATGCCTATTGACATGTGGTCGTTAAAAGACAAAACAGGCATGTACTCGTCATATGGTGCTGTGGAAACTCACCTATTCTTAATCGAGGAAAATCACGACTCCCTTTTAGATGATTAATCACGCTTTTCATCCTATAAAACCAAATTGAAAATCAGCAATACATACGAAAGGTAATAATAAAATTATTTAGTTGTCTGCTTTCTACAGAAGAACACAACAACTTATGTAAACCTCTGTGAGAAAAATTCTTGGCACAAAAAGTTCTATCAAAGATCAGGTCTGCCAGATATAGCATATGAAGTGGTACGGTGCTGGTGCATATTCCTGAAATCTACAATGGCAGGGGTGCCTTAAATGTCAATGATGCCTTCCTCGAAGTATTGACAATATGTTTGTCGAACAAATTATAGGAGAAGTGAAAGCAAAAAAGGATTGCAGAGCTAGGTTTAGGTACCCGTTATGTCCGCCATGTCCCCCCTTTGGCAACAAGCGCAGCTTTGCAAAGGGCAAGTCTAAGTCATCAAAAACCTGCAGAAGTAAACAATGAAGATAAACATTGCAGCATCAGAAATTTCAAGTACTGCAAAGTTCGATTCAGTGAGAAGATTTTACCACCAGTACTTGCTTCAATGGGATCTTATAATATGAAACGATAGGTCCTACCTACAAAATGTGGTCCACCTATCAGCCAAAATTATACAGATAAACAAAGATACTGCCACTATCAGCAAGATACAAAAACTTAAGGGATAGCTTACAGACTCGCCACTGGCATTCATGAAAGTTTGTGGTTTGGCCAGCATGACTGGGACATTTCCTATGAAACCTACAAAACCAAATCGGAAACCAAATCAATCCCATAAGGATTATGATTGATGAAACAAAATCTACAAGGAAAGACGCTTTCTCTTTTCCATGTATGCACTGAAACTACACAATTACAAATTATCCTGTCATTTAACAGAGACAAGAACAGAGACCCACAACTAGAGACAGCCTTACACAATGCTCGCACCACTAGAGCTCCAGGATTAGAATCCAGCCAACCTTAAATCCCTTTCAGCTATCCAACTAAACGAATGCAATCTCCATTTATTCGACTCAGGTTTTCACTATTGCAATGTCGAATCCTGCATGCGAAGATAAAATTGCGCCTCTTTTATGGCAGCAAGACTCTTTTATTTTCACTACTCTCAATCGAACGGAGTGCATTAACGTACTGAATTATGAACCCCCAGCTAAGTCGGGTTCATCCGCAACAGGTCTAAACCTTCCATCGCTTAAACAAATATAAACAGTCATCTACATAGATTGGCAAAACTACAACTTGGTCCTGCATCGCCTCATTTCCATGACAACTCAAGACTCGAAAAATGGCGTCGCAAGCTCTCAAATGGGCGTGAGAAAGCACAATCTTTCAAGTCGTGCTCGTGGACCGGGACGGTCCCAAAGAGGAAGAGAGTATGGCAAGCAAAGCGAGACCTTTTCCGAAGAGGGCCTTGAAAGAAACGCTGCTCATGGATATCCCTTCGGCTTCAGCTATCGCCTCTACAAACTCAAAACCCACCTGAAACGAAGCTCGTTTTCACACATCGCGTGGATTACATCGGCAGAAATTTCCTCTCGCACAAGAAGGGAGAGAGAGAGAGAGAGAGAGAGAGAGACGGACGTTGTGGCGAGTCCCGCTGTAATTCTTGCCGGGGTTCCCGAGCCCGACGATGAGCCACGGGTGCTGCTTCTGCGGCGGCTTCTCGGCTGCGACGTCGCCGTCGGCGGGCCTCGCCAGCGAAGCAAACGGCGCTGAAGAAGAAGAAGGTGACGGCGACGGCGGCGGCGACGGCGAGGAGAACTGCTCGGACATCGTCGTCCTCCGACCGCTTCGGCAACGCGCGCGGCGGATATGCAGCGAGCCGGCGAGGTGAGGGTGGTCGGAGGAGGGGAGGAGGGAGGGGCGGCGGCGGCGAATCGGGAAACGGAGGGCGGCGGCGACGGAGGAAGCGATGGCTCCGACTCTCATAGTCGCGATTGCGAATCGGGAGCTTCCAAGGTTATTGCAGGCGGAGGATTTGCAGGGTGAAAAAACCCTAACGCGGCGGTGGTGAACGAAGATGAAGAGAGGGAAGATCCGTCGGAGCAAACGCTCCGTCCATTTTGTGAAAATATAATTTCCGAAAAAAGTTTTTTTCAGATTTTTCGAGTTTGTTTAACGAAAAATAAATTAGTCCAGTAAAATATTTTCTGCCAGTAAAAGTTTAGCCCAGTAAAATATTACCAAAAGTGGGAAAATGTTATCTGCATCATCTTTCTTTCACCATTCATTTTAATTATTGTAATTTTTTAATTTGAATATTTAATTTTTGTCTTTTCTTCTTCTTCGGCCGATCGACGACCATGGAGCCACAAACGAGCTCAAGGTTGTCATATCAGTGAAGCTCGGACATTCGCTAGATCGACAATGCTTGAGCTTGCGAGGTGCTCGAGCTTCACCAAAAGTTGGCGAGCTCATCCCTAGCTCGTCAACTATTAGTATGACCAGTGATTGACAAAAAAAAGAAAAAGAAACAACATGAAAAAAGAAAACAAAAATTGAAGATAATTAAAAATTCGAATGTTTTAATAAAGAAAATAAAAAATAAATAAGGATGAAAAGGAGTGCAACAAAGAAAAATAAATCATTAATCAAATATTAAAAAATATTGTTATTTTCATATAAGATGACTTCCTGAAAAAAAAAACTTTTCAAAAGTGCCATATATTTCGTGAAATAAATGAATATAAAATGTTTTGTGTTTCGGGTAATGTTTTGCTTTTTTATTTTTGGTCTGAATTTTGGCGATGTTTTGCTACGTTAATAAAAAAGAGCATGATCTATATGGTCATTACAAATGAAATGTCTTGGTTTTTGCTCAGGTCTTTCTTGCCCAAATTTCTAGTACTGGTTACGTTTCCAATATTATTAAAAAAATTATATAGAAATTCAAATTTGGCGAAATGTTTAAGTGTTTTCAATTAAAAATAGTTCGATTTATGAGTTGTTTTAAAATATCGATTTTCGCACTTTTATGCTGATTGAAAAGTGAATCAGAACAGTCAGTTTGCGTCCTACAAAGTCTTGGCCTTCCTGAATCTTTTAAAGTTTCTTTCCCATTGGCTTTTTTGACTTTTACTTCACTCTTTAGACAGGGAAGGTACATGATATCTGGTAAAGTCACTGGAGATACTCTCTAAGTACAACAAAAAAAAGTACTTGTGGACAAAATATATTTTACTTTGATTTGTCTATCCTCTCGTATGTACCCTTGAAAGTCTTGGTCTTTGTTGCATCTTTTGTGCAAGTGAAAGTCTTGGTTTTCTTGGATTTCATAGTTTTCTCTCTCCATTAGCTCACCATCACTTTGCCTCCCCATAGTGGAGATAAGAATATTATGAGTGCCAAAATTTTTATAAAGTATTTACTCGAGTACCAAATATTTTTTTTTCCACTTATTTGAGTGTCAAATCGGAATAAAATCGATCAGTTGAGTGTCAATTTTCACAAATCATCCTACGTGGAATTTTTTTTTTGTTTTTATTTTTATTTTGCTTTTTTCTTTAAGGCTGATGAGGGTGACCAGTGACCCTCACCCTTGGCTGCGAAGGCCTTGCATGAGGACTGCCCTCATGGTCTTGCTAGCTCTGGATGGCGTCGGCCATGGCCAGTGAGGTTGTGACACCCTGGCGTAGGGCCTTTGCAGCGAGGGTGAGACGGCCCTCGCCCAGGCCGCCTAGATCTAGCTGCGGAGGCCCTGGGCGAAGGCGTCAAGACCTTGTTGACCCTGGGTGAGGCGGCGTCGCCTGGGCCACCTAGAGTTGGTGAGGCCCCCATGGCCTCATCCAATTTGGGCGAGGGTTGCCGATGACTCTCATTAGCCCTAAAGAAAAAATCCCAAAAAATTTAAAAAAATATTAAAGATATTTAAAAATTATCCACATCACGTCGGTGAAGCCGTTGGACAATTGGTGTCCCCTTATCAGATGATTAGCATCCACATCGGATTTTCCGGAGAGCAAAATCGGAATTGGATTGATTTTTCAAATTTGTGGCATCCAAGTGAGCGAACAAAAAAAATATGACATTCAAGTGAGCGACACACGAAAGTTTTGGCACTTTTAGTGTTTTTTCCTCCCATAACCTTTGTTGTTCTCTACGGACTATAGTGATTGATTCACCCATGGCCATTGAAAAGATCTTTTTGGGTTCCTTCTTTCAGGTCCTAATCAACAAGTCAACTTTTTTGGCATTGGGCTATGCACAACAAGAAGGAATCAACACCGCCCTGCTGATGAGTGGAAGGGGATGCTGGAAACAATCAATGATGGTGCAGAGGACAAGCAATTGAGTGGCGACTGTCAAATGAAATTGTAGTTGGACGGTGTTAGGGACTTGGCCTATAACATGAAAGACTTGCTTGATGAGTTCGAGAAGCCACTCAGGCCAAGTCGGAGGCAGAATCCAACACAAGCAGAGATTTAGTGGAAAAAGAAGTTTTCTTTCTTTAGCCGACCGTGATTGCTGGTGTCTTAAAACCAAGGTAGAAAAGATTAATGGCAAGTGGGAAAAGATTCTTTCCAGGAAGGCTCACTTGAGCTAGAGAGAGAATGCTGCGGATAGAGATGACAACACTAACAAAAGGCTCTGCAGCACTACTTTACGGACAGATCCAACGACCTGTCTCATGTGGATGGTCTTTTGTCTGCAGTTATTTAGCCCTGTTTGTTTAAAATTGTTTATGTTCCAGGGAATAAAAAAAGAACATAAACGTATTTGGTAAAACTTTTGTTCCCGAGAATAGATTTGGAATAAAAACAAGAAATAGAAAAAATTGCTTCTTATTCCCGAGAACAATTCCAAGAAGCAATTTTTCTCTTTCCTTTTTTTTTTTTTTCCTTCTTTTTCTTCTTCTTCCTTTTGGCTTGTGCTGGCAATCGGCTAGACGAGGGCTGGCGACTTCGCTGAAGCGTTGTCGGCCCCCGGAGACGTCGAGCCACGGTGAGGCTCAGGTCGATGAGCCTCGCCATGGCTGGGCAAGGCTCGTCGGCTCGAGCCTCACCATGGCTGGGTGGCTCAAGCCTCGCGCCACCTGGGCGAAGTCAAGCCTCGTCGATGGCTTGGTGGTCAGGCGAGCCTCACGAGGCCCCCGGCGAGGCTCGACCTCGCCCAGGCGGTGCGAGGCTCGCGCGGCCACCGAGGCCACCAGCGAGGTTTGGGCTCCTCCAGATCTGGCGAGGCCGAGCCTCGCGGTGGCTTGGCGAGGCTCCGACGAGCTTGCCCAGCCGATCGCCGGCCGTCGCTGTGGTCGGCGACCGGCCACAAAGAGAAAGAAGGGAAAAAAAGAAAGAAGAAAAAAATGAAAAATATAATAAAAATATTGAAAAATTAAAAGAAATAACAAAATTATATAAGTTTACCAAACACATTTCTATTCCTGCAATAGAAATTTTTTGCGCTTACTAAGCGTGTTCTTATATTCAGAAATTGTTCCTGGGAACATAAACAAAAAAACTAATTTATGTTCAAAAATTGTTCTCCAGAACATAAATGTTACCAAACATACCCTCAGTCGGCTGAGTTTTTTCTTACAGGTTTTAGCCATGAAGCTTGATACTAGCGGCCTTGAGTCCACCATGCCGTTTTTTGGGGTGAACAAAAAGATGTTTGTGGGGGTTTTCGGTTGCCTAGGCATTTGAAATTCCCGGTGCTTGTGATGTGAGTTTCAAAAAGCCATGTTTTTTTCCTTTTTTCCGCTTGGCTATGTGCGTTGAGTTGCTCGGTCGGATAATGGGTTTTTACATTCGTGTTCGTAATTGTAGTTCGATGGCTTTCAAAATCGATAATGATACAAACAGTCCCTTAACTTTGTCTTAACATGCAATTTGATCCCTAAACTTTTAAATTGTTCGATATGATTTTTAAACTTTAGCACAATACGCAATGTGATCTCTAAATTTTTAATTTGTTCAATGTAATCTCTGAATTTTTGGTAAATATTTAATATAGTCCTTGAATTATATAGAAATGTTCAATGTAGTCCTTAATCTTGAATTAATTAAATTAATGGAAGGACTACACAACTACAAATCGTCTTCTTGTTTAACAGAGACAAGAACATAGACCCATAACTAGAAGCAGCCTCACACAATGCTTGGACCACTGGAGCTCCAAAATTAGAACCCAGCCAACCTTCATTCCCTTTCCGCGATCCAACTAAGTGATCGCAATCTCCATTTATTTGACTCAGGGTTCCCTATTGTGATGTTGAATCCTATATGCAAAGGGAAATCGCGCCTCTTTATGGCAGCAAGACTCTTTTGATTTCACCACTCTCAATCGACATAGTGCATTAACGTACTGAATAATAAGCCCCGAGCTAAGTCGAGTTTCTCCGCAAATGGGTCTAAACCTACCATTGCTTAAACTAATATAAAGTATAAACAGTCATCTGCATTGATGGGTAAAGCCATAACTTGGTCCTGCATCCCTCATTTCCATTAAAACCCCGAAACTTCGAAAATGGTGTGACAAAGCACAACCTTTCATTGTTTATCCTAGTAGAATTTCGAGGGCGGGTCCCAAACAGGGAGAGAGTATGGCAAGCAAGCAAGCAAGACCTTTTCCAAGGAGGGCTTTGAAAGAAACGCTGCTCATGGATATCCCTTCGGCTTCGGCTATCGCCTCTACAAACTCAAAAAAACCACCTGAAACGAAGCTCGTTTTTCACACATCACGTGGATTGCATCGCCAGAGATTTCCTCTCGCATACGCACACGAGAGAGAGAGAGAGAGAGGACGCAAGTTGTGGCGAGTCCCACTGTATTTCTTGCCGGGGTTCCCGCGCCGGACGATGAGCCACGGGTGCTGCCTCTGCGGTGGCTTCTCTGCTTCGACATTGCTGTCGACGGGCCTGGCCAACGAAGCAACCGGCGCTGAAGAAGAAGAAGAAGAAGACGATGACAAAGACGACGAGGAAAACTACTCGGACATCATCGTTCTCCGAATGGTTCGGCAACGTGCGCGGTGGAGGGACAGCGAACCGGCGAGGTGATGGTGGTCCGAGGGGAGGAAGAATAGGCGGTGGCGAATCGGGGAACGGAGGAAGGCGACGGAGGAAGCGATGGCTCCGAGTCTCATAGTTGCGATCGCCAATCGGGAGGTTCCAAGGTTGTTGCAGGAGGATTTGCATGGTGAAAAAACCCTAACACGAAGGATGGTGGAGACCGAAGACGAAGAGAGGGAAAATCCGTTGGAATAAAGTTAGTCCGCTTTTTAAAAAAAAAATAATTTTAAAAACGCCTTTTAGATATTTTGGATTTGTTTAACGAAAAATAAACTAATCATGTTAAGTATTTTTCGTTAATGTTAAATATTTTTCGTTAATGGATAAAACACCATCAAAGGTAGAAAAATGTTATTTGCTTCGTCTTTCTTTCACTATTCATTTTAATTAATTTCTTATTCTATGGCCGATCACCTACAACAATGAAAGCTAGCAATTGGCCACAAGTGAACTCAAGCTGCAACGCTTGAGCGTCACTAGAGGTCGGCAAACTCTCCCTTAGCTTGCCAGCTGTTGTTGTAGTCGGCGACCGGTAAGGAAAAAGAGAAAGAAATAAAAGAAGGGGAAAAAAAGAAAACAAAATTAAAAATAATTAAAAATAGAATGTTTTAAAAAGGAAAATAAAAATAAAAAAAGGATCAAAAGAAGTGCATTGAAGAAAATCAAATCAGATACCAAATGGCAAAAAATATTTTCCACTTCAATTTCAAATTTTAACAAAACATCAAAAAATATTGTTATTTTATATAAAATAACTTCCGAATTTTTTTTTTCAGAAACGACGCATTTTTGTGAAACGAATGGATAGAAAATGTTTTGTGCTTTGGATAATGTTTTGCTTTTTTATTTTTGGTCTGAATTTTGGCGATGTTTTGTTACGTTAATAAAAAAGAGCATGATCTATATGGTCATTACAAATTAAATGTGTTGGTTTTTGCTCAGGGCTTCTTTGTTTCAATCTAACGAAAAAAAAATAGTTCTTTTATTTTGTTTTCTTGCCCAGATTTCTAGTACTGCTGACGTTTCTAATATTATTAAAGGAATTATGTACAAATTCAAATTTTGTGAAATATTTAAGTGTTTCGAATTAAAAAAATAGTCTGAATTTATGAGTCGTTTTAAGATATCAAATTTGGCACTTCAATGCTGATTGAAAAGTGAATCAAAATAGCTAATTTGTCCTGCCAAGTCTTGGACTTCGTGGAACCTATTAAAGTTTCTTTCCCGTTAGCTTTTTTGACTGTTGCTTCACTTTTAGACAAAAGGTACACGATATCTAATAAAGTCAGGGGGATATTCTTTGAATATTATGAAACAAGCAGTGGACAAAAAGTATTTTACTTCGATTTGTCTATCTTCTGATGCGCATCCTTGAAAGTCTCGGTTTTTGTTGCGTCTTTTTGGCAGGTGAAACTCTTGGTCTTCCTAGACTTCATAATATTCTCTCTCCAGTAGCTCACTATCACTTTGCTTCCCCACAACCCTTGTTGGTCTCTTCAAACTATAGTGATTGATTCACCTATGGCCATTGGAGAGATCTTTTTGGGTTCCTTCTTTCAGGTCTTGCTTGACAAGTTGACTTCTTTGGCATTGGACTATGCACAACGAGAAGGAATCGACACCGTCTTGCTTGATGAGTGGAAGGGGATGCTAGAAACAATCAATGCAATGCTCGATGGTGCAGAGGACAAGCAATTGAGTGGTGATCGTCGAGTGAAGCCATGGCTGGAGGATGTTAGGGACTTGGCTTATGACATGGACGACTTGCTCGATGAGTTCGAGATCGAAGCCACTCAGGCCAAGTTGGAGGTAGAATCCAGCACAAGCAAAGGTCAGTGGAAAAGGAAGTTCTCTTTCTTCAGCCAACCATGCTCATTCGTGTTTAAAAACAAGGTACAAGAGATTAATGATAGGTTGGAAAGGATTCTCACTAGGAAGGCTCGCTTGAGCTTGGGAGAGAATACTGCAAATAGATCCAACAACACCAACAAAAGGCTCCCTAGCACTTCTCTGCCAGAGCTTCGGTTTTTTGGCAGGGAGGAGGAAGAAGCACAGTTACTTAAACTGTTGATTAGTGATGTCCAAAATTCCGATGATACTCTGAGCATAGTCCCTATAGTTGGGATGGGCAGTGTTGGAAAGACAACCTTGGCTCAACAGTTGTATAATCACCCCATAGTGAGTAGCTATTTTGAGAGAAGAGCTTGGGTCTGCGTTTCGGATGTTTTTGATGTTCTTGACATAACGAAGACTATTTTGCAGTTGATTAGTGAATTGCCATGCGAGGGCAAAGATCTTAACTGGCTTCAAGTTAAGTTAAAAGATGATCTGTCCGGAAAGAAGTTTCTTGTGGTTTTAGATGATGTCCGGAATGACAAGTACGCAGAATGGACTTCCCTCTTAAAGCCATTTGAAGTGGGGGTTAAGGGAAGCAAGATCACCATCACGACACATAATAGTTCTGTTGTTTCCATAACAGGAGCTTCACCATATCCTTTGAAGGAGTTGTCCATTGATAACTGTACTAGCTTATTAGCCTATCATGCTTTGGGAGCAAAAAATTTTGAGAGGCACTCAGATCTTGAAACAATAGGCAAGAAAATAGCTGGAAAATGTAGAGGATTACCTTTGGTAGCAAAGATATTGGGTGGTCTCCTACGTAATAAAGAGAATCCCAAGGAATGGGAAGCTATCTTTAATAACAGAATGTGGGATGTAGCGACGGGAGAAAATAATGAGGTTCTTCCTGCTTTAAAATTGAGCTATGTGCATCTTCCTTCTTATTTGAAGAGATGTTTTACCTACTGTGCAGTATTTCCAAAGGACTACAGAATTGAGAAGGACGAGCTGACACTCTTATGGATAGCAGAGGGCTTTTTAGATGGACGAAAAGCAAAAGAGAATAATATCTTGACATTAGGACGGAATTACTTCAATGAGTTAGTAGCTAGATCCTTTTTTCAACAATCCAGTGTTGACACATCGAAGTTTTTGATGCACGATCTTTTGAATGACCTAGCAAAGTCAATTGCGGGTGTGACGTGCTATACCTCCTTGGAGTCTCAAGTAGTGGATGATGAAGTTGATGCCTCTTTTGAAGAGAAAGCTCGTTATGCATCATTTGTCTCACCACGTTATGTTACATCAAAAAGCTTAAGAGCATATGCTAGAATGAAGGTACTAAGAAGTTTAATGCTGCTGACTAATCGAGTCAAAATATTTGTCACTATTTCCCAAAAGGTGCTGCATGACTTGCTAACTAACTTGAAGTACTTGCGGGTATTTTCACTATGCCATTGTAACATCATAGAGCTACCGAACTGTGTTGGTGATTTAAAACATCTTCGATATCTTAATCTCTCGTATTCTATGATCAAAAGGCTACCTGAGTCAATTGGTGCACTCTGCAAATTACAAGCTTTGATCTTAAGAGGTTGTTCGTGCCTTTCTATATTGCCTCCAGATATCACGAAATTGGTCAGCTTAAAGTTTCTTGATATTAGAGGCACAAGTTTGAAAGAGATGCCAATGAGTATTGGTAATTTGAAGAATCTTGTTATCTTGTCCAAGTTTGTGGTAGGACAAGAGAAAGGGTCATGGTTAAAAGAGTTAAAGAACTTACCACATCTTCAAGGAGAGTTATTCCTATCAGAATTGCACAAGGTGGAAGAAGTTAGAGATGCACTTGATGCAAATTTATTCGAAAAGCGAGGCCTTAGCAACTTAATCTTGCTTTGGGATATAGATTTTCAAAATCTCCGAAATGATGAGTGTGAAGCGCAAGTGCTTCACTCTCTGCAACCTCACACTAATCTTGAAAATCTTACTATTTCGTGCTATGGTGGTGGAATATTCCCGTCATGGTTAAAGGTGATCCATCCTATTCTACGATAGTGTCTTTGGTCTTGCATTGTTGTCCTAAGGTTAGATCGCTGCCATCACTTGGACAGCTACCTTCACTCAAGGAGTTATCTCTTGAAGGTTTAAATGCAATAAGCATTATAGGGTCTGAATTTTATGGAGCTAAAATGCCTTTTCCATCCTTGACAACTTTGAAGTTTGGATGGATGTCGCTATGGAAAGATTGGGCTCTTTATGATGAAGGCCAAGAAGAAGAAGTACCATTCTCTTTTC
Organism: Eucalyptus guilfoylei; assembly: GCA_016097605.1. Classification (NCBI taxonomy): domain Eukaryota; kingdom Viridiplantae; phylum Streptophyta; class Magnoliopsida; order Myrtales; family Myrtaceae; genus Eucalyptus; species Eucalyptus guilfoylei. Next base: position 5,672,147 of record CM027861.1, read on the forward strand.
TTCAGCATCTTGTTGTTCGAAATTGTCCTAAGTTGACAGGGACATTGCCATGCCAACTTGATCATCTCATAAAGCTGGAAATTTATTCATGCTCACATTTGAATAACTCAACTGGTGAGGTTCGTCTTTCGTCTCTCTATGAGTTACACCTTGAGGATTGTAGCAAGGAGATCTTAACAAGCTTTGTCAACCTAACTTCTTTAACCATACTCAAAATTGAGAATCTTGCGGAGCTCATTTGCTTTGGTCATGGGTTTATGAGTTGCTTGGTCAAGCTGAAGGAGCTTCATATAAGACAGTGTGACAAGCTAACGTACTTGTGTCAAGATGGAGATGAAACACGAAATCTTACTCGCCTCCAGGAATTAGCCATTAGTTTATGTCCTCGGTTCACATCTTTTGTGGCGAGAGGAGGAGAGATATTAAAGAGCATGGTCAACCTAACTTCTTTAACCAATCTCAAAATTGAACATCTTATTGACTTTGTTTGCTTTGACCATGGATTTATGAGACACTTGGTCAAGCTGAAGGAGCTTAAAATATTAGGTTGTAACAAGCTAAGATACTTGTGGCAAGATGGCAATGAAACGCAAAATCTTACTTGCCTCCAGAGACTAGACATCGGAATGTGTCCTAAATTCACATCTTTTGTGGCGGGAGAAGGAGAGATTGAACTACCCTGCAACCTTGAATGGATGAATTTAAGCTATTGCACGAGTTTAGAAAAGCTTCCAAGCAAGATACATACTCTCCGACATTTGAAAATTGAGAATTGTCAAAAAATCATGGGCCTAATCATTCCTCCAGATGACCCTAGCGGCAATAATCCAATGTCTCAACTTGAATCTCTTGAGATAGGATGTTTTGATTCTTTGACATCCTTTCCATTGGTCAAGGGTGGACATCCTACTCTGAAGACACTTTGTATTTTTAGTTGCAAGGGAATAGAGTCACTGGAAGATATAAGTTGTAAGATTCTGGGAAGCATACCACAGTGCCTTCACACACTCTCCCATCTCACTCGTTTAGATATACTTCATTGTCCGGCATTGGAGATAGAGGACTTCCCTCCCCTTCCCATCACCCTGTCGCATCTTAAATTTGATAATTGTCCGAAGATAAACTCTCTACCAAATCAGTGGCATCATCTTACGTCCCTCCAGACGCTAGGCATTGAGAGATGCCAAAATATCAAATGCTTCCCCAAAGGAGGTCTACCTCCTTATCTACGGGTGCTTAGAATTCAAGGGTGCGAGAGCCTGAAACAGCCAGTGAAAGAATGGGGCTTACGCATGCTCACAACCGTCGAGCATCTAGAAATTGACTTTTGCATGGGAGGGGAGGGGAGGGAGAGAAGGGGTGGTTTCCTTCGCAGGACGAAGATGCATGGAGTCTTCTATTTCCTTCCTCTCTAACCTCTCTTGTCATTGGCAATACGAGGAACGTGGAAAGACTATCAAGCGGTCTTCGCAACCATCTCTCCTCTCTCGAAGTGTTCGTGATTGTAGATTGCCCAAAGTTGAGGTACTTGCCAGAGGATGGCTTCCCTTGCTCCCTCCGATCAATGAACATATATGGATGTGAGATTCTGAAAGATCAATGCTCAAAATTCACTGGCGACTATTCGCCCCCCATCCAGGAAATTCCTTACTTCAGCATTGGCGCCCGTAAGATCCACAACTGAAATGGATCGCACAGCCGGCCGTGATAAAAGATTTGTCTCCGTGGACTGCTTTGTCTTCATCAGGTAATGCTTCCAACTCCTTTCATTCTTCCGCTTTCATTTGTGTCGAATAAAGAAAAATATAATGGCCCAGGGAGGAAAGGATTTTCTTCTTCTTCTTCTTTCGTGTGTATCTGATCTTTAAGTTTAAAATATGAGGGTTCGAATATTTCAATTTGTCCCGGGAGTATGTTTTACTTGTTTGGTATGTCGAAGCCAAAAAGAAAATGCGACATACCAAATAAGTTATAGAAATGAGAAACCGAGAACATTGAGTGGGGGAGAGAGTGATTTTAACTCAATTATAAAGGTCATCCCCTACCATAATACAATCGTTTGAGGGTGCTAAGATTGCTTCTTCTTTTCTTTTCCTTTTTTTTTTTCAGAATATCTGGTTTTTGTCTCCCACTCGCCTATGTCTAAACCTTGCGATGCACAAATTTTGATTTTCGTAAATCCTTAAATTTTGAAACTTTCACACAACATAAAACCTCGACACATGAACTCAGATATATATCTTTCACCATTTTTTTTTATTGAAAATCGGATAAGGTTTAAAATTTGACAGGATAACAAAGTTCTCTCTCTTTTTTTTTTTCACTTGACTTAATTTTAAACAACCAAATCCTTGATTTTGTAGGAGCCACCTAGGTGAAAATTCTTGCTGAGTCTTTTCACCATTTACTACATCCGCATTTGTATTTCTCTGCATTTTCCACGTTTGTCGTATGTGCTTTTCTCAACATCTTCTTTTTATTTTTATTTTTATTTTTCCTCCCTTTGTGCACTTAGGTCATTCACTATGGTTGTTTTGCAGATGCCACCGTGTTCTGTATTTGGCAGAATCTCTTGGGAGGATCACATGGAAACGCTGCTGAGGTTGGGCTAAGGTGGTCAATTATATGTGTCAATTTTTTCCAATTTAACAAAGCACGGAAGAAAAAAAAAAGCTTTTAATTAGAACAATCTCTTGCTACATTTTCAGGTCGATATTCAAAATAAGAACCTTTCTTATTTGACTTGTTACCGTCTGCGCGGGTGATTGTTTGCTTCTGCTTGTTTCAATGGCACGTAGAGGATGTTGCTCTTCATAAGCAAGCAACATGGATTGTACTAGTCCGCCAATGAGGTCATTACCGTCATAGAAGCTTGTAGAATTCCGAGAGATCGGAGGCCTTTCCTCGCTGGTCAAGTTGCGAGGGACATCACCGGAAAGTTTACACTTGTGCTCAAACTGCTTTTCTGGCCGCTGTAAGTAGTAATAAATTTTGTGGTTTCATTCTGGGATACAGCTCTCAATCTCTCCCTCCGCTGAGATCTGTCTAATCCTTTCTGTTGTCTTAATCATGCAGGGTGTTGATGGAAGTGTCTTTTTGTTCTGGGGAAGTGATTCTGGAGGCAATCTAGCTCTCTCGGACGATGCAGAAGTTGTGAAGAAGGGCTGCGGGAAATCTTTCGCGCCATCCCCTCAAGGTGATTATTTTCATGGATTATCGATTTGGCGTCGCTAGAGTTTCCTCCGTGCATTGGAACGTGAAAAGTAAGGATGGATGGATGAGCTCTGCTGATATTAAGCAGAGTTCCGAGGAGAATGTCATGTTGCTGGATAACATGTTGGGAAAAATTGGTTGCGAACCTAAATTTATAATCTAAGGATAAAATGGTGTTCTTTATCTGCACGCATGCTTTGAAGTGTGCATTTTCACCAACGATGCTGCTCTTCCAATGCTTTTCGAGGGCCAAATCGTTTCGCCTCTTAACATTGCCATCTTTCCCGACTCAGGATGCTTTTATACCGGCTTTGGTGATTTGGGTGCTATGAGCACCCAGTGAATGAGGTCGACAGCTCTGGCTGTGGCTGCCGAGTGTGGCGGCGCTTGGATGTGGAAACTAAGGAGTCCAGCATGCCGAGAGATGGGAGTGCCGTGTAACTGGTCCTCACGCCACTGAGTCGTATGGTTTATGGCCCTTTTTTGGCCAAGGCCATTGGTCATTGAAAGGCCTTCTTCTGCTGCTTATAATCCCAGGGACCCTTTCTCACACATTGCCAATATTCAGCTCTAATGGTCGGTTGCTTTATGTTGCGAGCTTGAGATGACGTCGTTTTATGCAGCTGTATATGTTGCTTATAAAACCAAGCCTTTACAGAACCTGATCATGCTATGTGCAATAAAATCTTTCTGGCATTTCAATTAGCCATCATGCAGAGTACATTCAATGTAATGTTTTTTTCAGTAAGATGTCTATTGTGAACTAAGATATTGTTATCTCTAGCTGTTATCTCTACTATTAAATTAGACTGGGACGATATTGTTATATGAGATCAAATTGTGAACCGAGATAGCTTGGAGCATGCTGGTTTTCAGATGGAAATCGAGTTTACATAACATCTTGTGAAGGGTTAGTTGAACTCTGATAGGATGTTTGCTGCTATCTGGTATATATCTTTTAGAAACAGAATAAATGCTAGCTAAAGACAAACGGTAAAGGATTCAAGGAGAGAGAACAAGAGAGGTATCAAACGTTTACCCTTATCCTATCTAATTTTGTTCTATCTGATAAAAATGTTCAGCCGACCAAATGCAACCTATGTTTCACTAATAAATAAAGTGATCATTCAATAAATAAAGTGATCATTGCACCTTAGGACTAAGATCAACACGACAAGCTTTTGCAAAGAGAAGTAAACATAAATGATCCATGAACTTTAATTTATTGTGTAATATTGTACATAAACTTTTAATTTATTCAATAAGATCCATCAACATTAGCCCAATATATAATGCTATACATGAATTTTTAATTTATTTAATATAGTTCAACTTAATCTCTTAATTATATGAAAACGTTCAACATAGTCCTTGAACTTAAATTAATAGAATAATAATACTTGATATTTCCGTATAGTCTAGAGACTAGATTGAACATAATGTTTGAAAATCAAATTGAACAAATTAAAAACTCAAGGACAACATTTCACGGGGTCAAAATTCAGAGATCATTTACGTAATTATCCCCTTTGCAAACACAAGAATTTTAGCTATCAAATTTTGATATACATCGTCGCTGCTGCGACAACTAAAGCTCAGACACTCCTTCCATCATGTCATTTTCAACATCCTCCGTGTGTGCTAGAGAGAGAGAGAGAGAGAGAGAGAGAGAGAGAGAGAGAGAGAGAGTTTTTCCCTTCGATTCGTTTTCCTCTACAATTATCCACATCTGCTATGCCTCATGTTAGTTACTCGAATATAATTACATCTCCAGGCGACCAAAGTGAAGCAAAACAATGGAACTTTAAAGGGAAAAAAAACGGAAGGTGTTTCCTGTTATATACACCAGGTGTGGAAAACTTTTCTGTTTACTCCCGACCCCAAGGAAATAAGAAAAGACCCAGAGACAGTGAACGTAAATGGGGATTAAAATGCATGGGGAAGGTCCTGAATCTTGTCTCCAATTAGAGTTTCTTCGGGGACATTGCTGCAGGGGGGATATCTTGAGTCAGAGGAGACGAAATTAAACTACCGGAACAAAGTAGTAGGATCATAGTTACCTGAGATGGCTCAAAGCGGACATCCGGTAGAGGCAAATGAAGACCAGGGCATGCAACCCAATAGTGTAGAAGAATGCAAAAGTCCGGGCATACCTGCAATGCCAAATTTTTCTTTAGTACAGCCCCGCCAAGATCAGAATGCTGAAAACAGAGTTGCAGAACCATACTTGTTTCCCAGAAGGAAACGTCCACTGCTAAGGGTAATTCTATCCCTGAAACCCAATTCTTTGTATCTTTGATCCCTTTCCTGCTCATACCAGAACTTTGTTGCATTAGATGGTCTCCATTTCAAGTATCATTTATAAGACAACTAATAAGTAGCTAAATCACACATTGATGCAGAAAAGAATTTCCTGATAGGAAGCTGGCTCGCTGGCTCCCTAGGTCTAGAACATTCATGGTCATTTTATGTTGCGGAATGAGGGCCCAATCTTTCTGTTTGAGCTCTCTCTTCCACCCCCCCCCACCACCACCCCCCCCCCCCCCCCCCCCCCCCCCCCAAAAAAAAAAAAAAATCATATCCAAATTGATCATTGACATTGGATTATCTGCATTGACTTCATTCAACATTTACGAAGACTTGCAATGCAGAGTTGTTATTGTACATTCATCTCTTGGGGAGTGCTCAATACAAGATCTCTCTCTCTCTCTCTCTCTCTCTCTCCCCCTCCCCAATTCATATCCAAATTGATCATTGACATTGGATTATGTGCATTGACTTCATTCAATGTTTACGAAGATGTGCAATGCAGAATTGTTATTGTCCATTCATCTCTTGGGGAGTACTCAATACAAGATGGCCTTTATCCCTTGCTTGGGAGAATGGGAAGGTGATCTACGGAACGAGTGTTTCCATTGTCTGGAAGAAGAAAGAAAATCACGGGAGAAGGAAAGGAAATCTTAATTAGGGCCCGCAAAACATGATCCCTTCAAATTGGAGGGAAGAGTGGAAAGAAGGTGAGTCATTTTACTTTTCACCTTCAAAATGGTATTTTACAATTACTTGAAGGACAAAACTGTAGTTTCCCTTTTCAATTTGATTCTTTCCTTCCAATCCTGTCTCTTCTATGTCCTATCAATCCAATCGAGATAACAAGAAAAAAAGTTTCTCTACCATTTTCAACTTCGTGACTCATTAGTTTATTCTTTAGTTTCATGCTTTTCTTAAAAACAGGAGTAAGGTTGCTGGAAGCTGATGACGGATGAAATTGTGAGTCAACAACTATGCAAGAACCATAAATCAACCATTGGTTGCTGAAGGAAAATATTATGAAAGCAGATCATATTGAGCCCTTCTGAAGGCCTGATGAATGCAACCGATGCTAATAAGAACAGCTCGAGAAAAACCTTTTTTGAAAATGCTGCAAATGGGTTGATGTCATCCTCATATATCTTCTTATACTTGGATTCAACATCTGAGCTGAAACCACTTTCAAGATCTTCAGAGTGCTGCAGGTTTTATTAAAAAGAAATTCTCAGTTAGAAAAGAACAATTAACTGTAAGATGAAGGTAACTATACAAAGCTGCAGGGTCCCACCTTCTTGGATCCTCTAGAAACCACTTTTTCAAGATTGTAATCTTGGACATATCGGATCTTCCCGTAGAGTTTGACATTATCAGCTTTTGTTTTTTCCAGTTCCACTGTTAGCATGCTTATCTTCTCCTTCAACTGCCTTATTTCCTGATATAGTTTGACATTCCAGTAAGTCTCAACCACCATCTTAATGGTCTAAAAAAGACAACTTATATCACACAGAAATGGTGGAAGAGCGCGAGAGCTACGTAGGTGAAAGTACCTCTTCTGTCTCTCGCAATCGCGCTCTAAATCGGTCTCTCTGATTGATGATCACCTTTAGCATTGAGCTCTGCTCCTGATCTGGGGAAATGCGTTCAGCACCCTGCTGCAGAAAAAAAGGATTTCAAGAAAATGTTACAAACTAGAGATCCCCATGATCTGATAAAATACTATCAGTGAGAACATTTGGCTTGACTCTGCATTTCTGCAGATGAAGATGGTGGAACAGCTTTGTTTTGAACTGCGGTTAGAATCTGCACCTAAGGTTTGCGTGAATTAGGGCTTGAATCTGCACCAAGATATTACACTCAACATGCGGCAGAAGTGGCAAAAGACTAAGTGTGATTGTCCTCAGGCTCCATGGTTGTCGTTAGATAGATTTCTTCAAGGTTGTTCTTTACAGGAAACTGACACTTTTGACACCGTGATCAGGATAACCCAGGCACAGAAATCTACATTTTTAAATAGCCAGAGTTGGCCCAGTTGGCCTATTGATCAATTCATGTGTATGCGTTAGCAAAAAGAGATCAGGGAGTCTTTAATAACGCATATTAACTACTGAGGTCAAACTTGGAAATTTTTATAGCACTCCTCTTAATCATTTATTCCGTATGCAGTGTGCAAGAGCAGTGCCATAGTTTGACATGCAGCAGAGGTGGACAAACATTTGAATAACAGATGTCAAACTTGGGCTACACCCTGAGACTTGACAACATCTGGAAATTCACTGAAACACTTAAAAGCGCAAATAGGAGAGGTACCTCAGGTTGCTGACTTGCACCTGCCTCTGAAAGATCCCACTCATCAAATAAAGAGCCCTTACGATCTCTGGAACTGGAACTATAACCCTGCATGGGGAAAATGTCTTCATTAATGAAATTGAAAGGCACAGAGCAGTTTGTGAGTATCACAAGTTTGTTGATGCAACCTTCAAAATATCATCCTCCAACTTCTGGATTAATTTCTGTTGCTCATTAACCTTTGCTGCAAGTTCTGCAACCTTGCCTTCAGCAGCTTCTAGCGAAGATGTTCTCTCCGAAAGTTTGACCTAATCAAAGAGTCATGAGCAAGCTATTTGTTACAAGGCAAAACAACTTTTGAAAGATTGGGTTTTAACAACCTTCTAATATTCCTAAGAATATTAGAAGCAAGGACTAAAACATTAGCATACTTTTCCACAAAAAAAAGAAAAGAAAAAAGAAAAGAAAAAAATAACAAGTATCTGTAGATAGCAAGTTAGAGTATGTCCTACCAAATAAGTTTTATCACCTTCGATGCGCAAAAGTTCATGAAAATAGTGGAAACCAGAGAAAAGGAGTAAAAATACCTTTAACTGGGTAAGTTCATGTTCCATCTTCTTGTTCTTGTCAAGAAGAAGAGATTCCATTTGGCTCATCTCTTCCCCGCTAGTAGCTACTTCCCAATCCTCAGCCTCAATTGAATTATAACCCACTGCCTAAAGTGCAATAAGGGGAATGAAACCAAGACACTGTCAGCAATGCAAAGTAACCAAAATACTAACAGTAGTCCTCAAGATGGAAAAAAGGCTTGGCATATAACCACAAATAGCTGACAGAGGTATGAATCCACGATAGGTTGTTCTCGAGGCACATATACAACACGTTTATGTTGAAGACATGATGACAAAAATGAAGCACAACACAAAGTCTTGTAAAAGATGCATGGCCTCAAAATGGATTCCTCAATTGATCTCGTCAACAAATTGAAACAGAGAAACAAAAGTTGCACACGTCTTAACAACTCATGTGATAACCAAGATAGAATCTTTTTGTCTTCCTTCTTGGCTAAGCAAGAGACATAGATTGTCCCTTCAGTTTTGGATGCAATATTCCTGGGAATGGGTTTAGATGGATCCAGTTAATTTTTGGAAGAGGGAAAACTATTCAGATGCTTATTCCCTACATGACCCAGATATCCACAAGAAAAAACTCAAGGGGTCATGTTAAAACTAAATCATGCATTTTGGCTATGACCGTTGAATAACAGCAAATGCTCCTAGGAGTTGCAACACTTGCCACGTAAGATACTCCAGAAAATTTTCAATATTAATCTCCTCCTCATTCTGAAAATTAGACAAAGCTATCTTTTGGCACGAACAGTCATCAGATCATGTACATGCATATACCTGTAAAATCTTCACTTTTTTGCGCAAATCATCAACCAACTTTGCTGTTGGCCGGGCTTTAAGCTCTTTCTTCATCTCCTCAAGAGCTTGATCCTAATTGCATTTAGAGGAGAAATAGGTAGCAGATCAATCAGTAATGCAAATGGGTCAAAGAATTTGAAGACATGCTCATCATTTTTAGCATAAATTATTTCCTTTTAACTAGCAATTGATCAACAAGGGAGGAGGCTCTCTCAACAAAAAAAATCAAGAATATCAACACATCAAGAATGGTACCCCCCTCCTTCTCTCTCTCACATCATTTTTAGCATAAATTATTTCTTTTTGCTAGCAATTGGTCAACAAGGGAGGAGACTCTCTCAACAAAAAAAACATCAAGAATATCAATGTATCAAGAATGCTAATCTCTCTCTCTTTACTGTAAGGTGTAGAAAATGCAAGGGGGGGGGGGGGGGGTTTAAAATATGCTCGGATCCTCATGTAACAGGACAATGGTCTTGCAGCACATGATATGACAGTTAAATTAATCTAAACCTGAAAATTGGCATTCAAGAACACTTCTATGCAGGTCCTTAAAGATTATCTACAGAAACTTCTATACGAGGGAGAAAAAATAGCAGACTGATATACCTTTTCGATTAGAGCTGCATTCAATTTCTTAATCTCATTCATGTACTGTTCACGCTCAGCAGACAAAGTGGTCTCAATATTGTGAAGTTCCATATTCAGCTCAGAAATAATCTTCTCTTTGGCACTCAAAGAATTCTCAAGGATACTGGTTGAGTCCAAACTGTCACTGCAAATTATTTGACAAGCGATTACATGTTGAAAATTGAAAGATGCCACACACAAGGAAATCGTTCTGCTTGATGAACTTATGACAATTGAAGGAAAAAAATAGTCATCTAACGCGTTTGAGATCAAGAGAATCCATATTGTACAAACTCTCTCAACTGTAAAGTCCCTTCCACTAGACAAGTTAAACACTAGCAAAGAATTCCCTTATCATGTTATGTTTTAGAGATCACGAGAGAGAGAGAGAGAGAGAGAGAGAGAGAGAGAGAGAGAGAGAGAACAGAAAGAGCTAGATTTTATTTAAAATCACTGATAGTACCAAATGCACTCAAAATTACTAACTATGCTTCAAGAACTTACATATCCACTGGAATCACCAAGAGATATCCATTGTCATATATTTTCACACAGATTCATGTTTTAAAGTACCTAAGTGAAGTTACTTAATAAAGGAGGTTGGATATCCAAAAATTTGTAACACATCCAACAAATCCTTTTCGAAAAGTAATTATTTTAGCATGAAGTTGGTTGTATCACATAGATGAAGTATTTTCCTCTCACTTCCATCCTCGTAGCTCACCTATTCTTAGCTCCAGGCTCATCATGTGCTGATTGAACTTGAGATCGTAAAAGTTCCTGCAACAATCAAATATGTATGCAAGAGAATCAATATGCAATTTAATTTAACTTTCTTCAAACTTTGTATATTGCATATTCTCACAGGAAACATTAAGAACAACTGAAGACTTCACCTGTGCGACAAGAATATAGAATAATGCAGAAACCATACATCACCTTGCAAAATCTCATAACATTTCCACTGTGCAAGAGTCCATGCCATGTTAAACGCACTATGGAAACAACTTCAAAGATCATAAACCTCATTTTGCTCCTATTCTAACAAACACGTATGTGCGTACTGCATTTGAATGAGTAGCAAGAAAAAAAAACAGCTAGATGTATGATCTTAACTTGCAGGCAACTACAACTGAAAGCTAGGTTCCAGTCTTCCTGTGTAGAAAATGGGGGAAAGTCTAAAATTTTTGTGAGAAGGAGGGGATAAAAAATTTCGAATTCCTCCTGTTGAAGAGTTTCGAACTTCCCCTGTTTTGGACATTCACTTTCATTTCCCCCCTCCCCTCCTTTCCAAAAGAGTGCATGAAGTTCACAAACAACCTCTTGTGAATTCATAAATTTACTTAATGAGACAGAAAAAGATAATTACGATAGTACCAACATGTGGAGAATATCCAGGAGAACAAGGGGCACATAAACATCGCCATGGAGAAACATAAGAGTCAATGTATACTTTGACTAAGCAAATCGCCCATAGGTAAGGAAACTGATTGTGCTACAGGCATGAAAGAGCACCTTTTCCCTTTCAAGACTAAGAAGCCGTGTTTGGGCCCTTTCAACTTCATCCATCAAAAGAGTGACCTCTGACTGCTTTGATGCTTGATCTTCATCTGAAAAAATTGTATATGTTACTAAACAAAATGGGAAGAAGAGTAACAATAAGAACAGGATAATTGGAGGTTTGTAATCTTAAGTTACTATCTCTATGCATCAAATAATCTCATCATCTGAGAAGGACTGCCAAATCTCATTTCTCTAGCCAAGCAGAATACCTGATTGAGCACGGAGTTCAAACAATTGGCTTTGTGCAAGATCGTGCAACTTTTGTATATTGGAAGCACTTTCTCTGGCTTGTCTCAGTTGATCTTGCAGTAATTGCTCCCTGCAGAAAAATCAGAAACTGAGGTATGCTGCATGAATTTGGGAGAGAAAAACGATATATTGATATAAGAACATGCTGAAGCTGAAAAAGGAACTTAAACCCAGTTGCTTGACACTCTTCTAATCAGTAACTATTTTAAATGATGTATTTGTCATGTTGAGAAGAAGACAATACCTTTCCTTTAAGACTTCAAGGGTTTTCTGATTCTCCTCGGCCAAGTTGCGTTTGTTAATTTCCACAATTTCCTTCACTTTTTCCTCCATCTGCATTCACATTGACCATCAATTGCCAACAACAAATAAGGCTTGCTTGTTTGAGACTATAACTAAACCGTAGGAAAGCAAGTTTCACACTTGGACACTCCCAAGCCTAAAGGTAACTAAAGCTTAAAAGGAAGCAGACCTCAACATCGTAATTAGTTAAATAGGCACACTACATCACATAGCAGAAAAAATAACATATCACATGTAACTAACGATTTTTTAACCTGTAGCTCTAACTGGCGATTACGTTCTTCAAGTCTTCTAATTGTCGCTTGTTGATTCTTTAGATGAGCAGCTTCCGTCCGGAACTCCTCAAGCTCAACTTTCATCTTCCGATTCTCGGCTTCCAATTCCGAAAATTTCAAGTCTTGTTCCTGCATGCAGACAGGGACAAACTCCTCAGAAGACAAATGCGTAGAAACAGAAAGAACTACACAGAATATGTCTCAATGCCACTCCAGCAATAATATAATAATATCTGGCGGTATGTAGAAATATTGGACACTGAAGATGCTTTCCTCAATTTCAAAAAGAGGACACATTTAGAATAAACGAATGAAACCATGGGTGTTTGATCCAAGATGAGACAGTCATGCCTATATAGATACCTCAGCTAAATGAAAAAAGATACCACTCATTTATTGCAATCAGAGTGAAAAATGAATCAGAAGGCAGCTACTGATCCAACAGGCACCAGATGACAAAATAATGCGCTGGTACTTACGGTAACTGAAGCAAGAGCAGGATAAGGATCTGGAGCCTCATATAGTTTTTGGTAAATGTTAAGAAAAGCATTTTCTCCAAATTTGGCTCTTTTGGTAAGATTATCTACTTCTTCTTGATATCCCTTCAGTAAGGAGTTGAACAAATTTAGCTTTTCCTCTGGAGAAGCTTTCTTGAAGTCTGAAGCAGGAAAAGAACAGATACATAAGAACAGGTTTTTCTTTCATCATCATCAGGATTAGCAATATACCAAAAAATGCAGAGGCGAAATTATGACCTACAAACGCCCCCCCTAACTCAAAAGAAATTCCTATTTTTGTCAGTAAAAAATTTGCAACATTAAAAATATCCGCCTCTCTTCATCACAACCAATTAAATTAGAAAAACTAAAGAACATTCACTTTGGCAACGAGTGATGATATACCTCTCGTGCTCTCTGCAAGCTTGCGTCGATTCTTCTGACTGTTCTCTTGATTCTCAGCGATCTTCAGCCCCTGCTCATCCAATAAGCTCTTCTCCTTCTCCAGATCAAACTCTACAGACAGGAAAAGAATGGGGTGAAGTCAATATCATTCCCGCAGCTTGATGCGATCAAAAACAGCAATACACAAAACAACACGCGATCATTGCTCTTTAATGCTTAGCTCGTGAGAAAGCAACTTCAAAACAGTTTCATCAAGAACCAGTGACAACATTTTGCACATAAGCTATCAGGCAGAAGCGGGAAAGTAACCAACAAAGAAGACAAGATCATAATCTGTTCCAGTAACCGGCGCACCGATTCGGTAATTCGATCGAACTCACTCAGTTCAACATCACACCATCCGATTGCTAACCGAAGCATTGCGAGCTCAGATTCGACACCAAAAGAAGCAAAACAACATCCCAGACGAGCTACGCTAACCTATAACCTACACAACACCGATAACCGAACACGAGATTCCACCACCGCAATCGGCACACACGACAAGCTCCTCGCGCGGAAATGCGCTCGATGTCCGAGAAGACACGCGCACGCACTCGACGGCGAGCGGAAGAAGGAGGAAGAAAGGGACGTCGGGATCGAACCTTTCCAGAAGCTCGAGACGACGGTGATCGGCGACGACTTGTCCCGCTCGCCGCCGCTGCCGCCACCGCCGCCGCCGCCGACGCCGCCGCCCTGAGGAGGCTCCATGATCGGAATCCGGATCTGGACCGCCGGAGCTCGTCGGGCGCCTCGTCGGAGATCTGTCGTTGCTTTCGCTTCAATTCAGCGCGCGGGATCTGACGCCGGGCGTGTTACCAGGGCATGGCCTTGCCACACGATCGATCGATCAGAAACGGCACGAGAAATTCTCGTTTTTATAGTTTTCTCTTTTTTTTTTCTTCCCTTTATTTTCAAGGAAGCCGAAACGACAGATGGGTGGGTCGTTCTGATGAGTAGTGGCCTAAAACCACAGAGAGACAGAGAGAGATAGAGATGGGTTAAGGTTTATGATTAGCTTGCTTAAAAAACTCGATGATGGTTTGCCACATCAATGGCTTTCTATTTGAGTATATGTTCCATTAAGATGTCCATTGAACTAGGCCAAAAATGCTCACAATTGGAGGGATCTTCGGAGCAACCGTAGAGACTCGTCGTCTATTTTCCAGGGACCGCCCCCTTGGGAGGGTCTTGGTGGATGAGCATCGGCACTTGCATTATTGGCAGCGGAGGGGTCTCAAAAATGTTTCAGCTCGAAAAAGATAAGGTGGTCGAGAATTGATAGAGCAGGAGAGACATTGCTAGGTATACCACCATGGTTTTTTCGGTCGTTTTATAAGCAAAGAGCAAGTTGAGCTCCTTGGAATTCTCCATGGGGAACGAAGGAAAAGTTAATTTGCCAAGTCCATTAGTTTCTCCTCAATGAAAGTACTCCAAGAACATCAGGATATGGCGGCAATCTCATCGGCAGGTGCGTGTATGTATGTGGGTGACAGGGAGAGGCTTAATTTTTGAAATCTGGAATCCACCTTGCATACTCAGGAACTTAGAATCTATTCTGTCATAACTACCCAACTTTTGCATATACTCTTAGTTGAATAATTTAGTGAATTATCACTTCTAATAATCACCATTTGCTATAATCTATTAATCACAACTCATAATAAAAGTCTCAGTCATTGTTATCACCGAAAATAGAAGCTCATACTAGTGGTTTTAGATTATACAATTATCATTGAATGCCATGTAATCGCGGAGATATAGAACAAGAAAAACATAAAGATTTATTCTATGTTCCCAATTCCACTTGAAACCTAAAACTTACTTGTTGGAACTAGTTCTTGATTGTCAATTTTCATATGATTTAGTTACGGATCAATTATTTAATTTTTTTTATTGACAAGCTTTAATGTTGGGTTGCTTAATCGAGAATAAAGTTGGTAAGTCACCCAATAAGGGTTGTTAATTTCACATAGTAGCTGGAAAATTTATAGTATTAATAAGAAAATAACTAAAAGTTGATAAAAAAATAAAAAAAAGAAGTTTTTTTTTTTTTTTGGTCAAAGATAAAACGAGCTAGTAATTTAAGAAATAAAATATACATTTGTAACTAAGTCAAATTAGAGTTAGTAACAAAAATTAGGTGGTTATGTGATTGTAGATATATGTCGGTAAGTGAGTGAGATAAAGGTGGCAAGTCAATAGAAAAATTGGTAACTCAAATAACATAGGGTAATATGAAAGCGGTCGTGATTTCTTATAGACTTGCGATTTTTCCACCCCAATATTACGGCAAATACTCCATGTCGCCTTGAATTGGTAACCTAAAGGAAAAAACTGATAAATTACACAAATAAAGATTGGTATGTTGATATAAGAGTTGATAAATTTAAAGCATTTGTAAGCAAGATAAATAAAAATTAGTATGGTGAACTAGAAAGACTAAATAAAAGTTGCGGAAAATTCCAAATAAAGACTCGAAGTGTCTTCACGTTCTTAAATAAAGACCCAAAGTGGACATTGTTTAAAATAAGAACTTGAAGTGTCTATATTGGTCTCAAAAAATGACTTGAAGTGATTATAACCGTTTCAAATAAGGGTCTAGTCTCATTGGCTTGCCGGTCGATCAAGTGTATTTTCGTCTAAATACAAATTAAATTAAATTAAATTAGATTACAAATTATTATTATTATTTTTTAAAAAAAGAGACAATATAGGCGAGAGGGCGCTCCCTCCAGCCTGTGGCTGCCACGGCAACAAAGGTCGGCGGGGTCATTAGTGCCTGGGGGAGGGCTGGCAACCTTGGTCGACCAGAGGGCGAGGATGCTAGGCGAGGGTTGTCAAGCCTATGCGATGGTTGGCAACCCTTGCCTAGATCTAGGAGAGGGTTGCTGCCCTCACTCGCCTCTAGTGAGGGCAAGCCCTCGCCTTTGGGTGGCTAGGGTTGCTAGCCCTCCCCCAGGCGCTAGCGATCCCGCCAGCCTTTGCTGTCGCCCCATCGCCGATGAGGCAACGGCTAGTGTTTTCTTTCTT
This sequence comes from Eucalyptus guilfoylei, assembly GCA_016097605.1. Lineage (NCBI taxonomy): Eukaryota > Viridiplantae > Streptophyta > Magnoliopsida > Myrtales > Myrtaceae > Eucalyptus > Eucalyptus guilfoylei. The sequence goes on from CM027861.1 coordinate 5,688,377, forward strand.
TCTTTTTTTGTTTTTTTAGTTTTTTTAAAAGGAAAAAAAAAAAAAAAAAAAAAGAAAGAGAAAAAGAAAAATTTTAAAAATTTGAAAAAGACGAAATTGCCGTTCATATATGGTGAATTCAAGCTATTCTTTGAAATTGATATATGCATTTTAGGTATTTATTTAAGAAAATAATGGCATTTCAAGCTTTTATTTGAAACAAAATTCACTCCATGTCCTTATTTGAGAAAATAAGAGTATTTTAGATCCTTAATTGAAATTTTCCCTAAAAGTTGGTAAAGTAAGTAGGATGAGGGTTGATGACTCAAGAACTAGTTGCTATTATAATTGAGAAAAATTAGTAAGTTATTCGAAAAAAGGTTAATAAATTCATATGGAAGTTGGTAATTTAAGACATTAGTAAGAAAGATAAATAAAAGTTAATGAGAGATTAAAAAAAAAGAGAGAAAAAGAGTTGGCAATTTGTGAACTGCCAAAAAGATTTAGTAATTTCATAAAGTTGACGAAGTATTACCGCTAAATGAACGGAAAATCAAGTGACTGGTAACCTAATTTAACCAACAGCTTTTTAACATTGACCAACTCTTTCAGAATTCTATTGACACGGCAAAAAATAAATCCTCTAGTGTTAGAAGAAGAGTGTGACGGGGATAGTATTGGTTGCACTTCAATAGTCGGCAAGAAAAAAGGAATACATGACATGACCTTAATTTGTTCTCATAAGTATGTTCCTCTTCAAATTAACACATCCAATTCCAATATCCAATCCAACAAATCAGTACAACAAGGGAGATACAACTAAAATTGTGAACAAGTGGCCCATGAAGCAAATTATTACAGACATTCAATCATGTTTTTGGCCAAAAATGGGAAAAGCGAATAAACTGGGCGACTCTTTCGACTTAAGATTGACTATCATAAGCTCTCGCGAAGCTCACATTTACGTCAAATGCACATGGACAGTTGTGTGGATTGGATGGACCTCGAAAGACAAAGTTAACGACCCATGCCTTGCGTCATTGGAGGCATCGTCGTGGCACCTCGGTTCATCTTCTCGGCATTGGCCACCCAACCTTTATCACATCAGGAGTCACGAAGAGGAAAAACTTAAGTCAATACATTGATAATCTACATTAGCCGAGACCGAGAAGATTGAACATGACTTCAGTTTGCTGCCGGAAGCCAGAAAGGGAAAGAAACAGACCATCTTCAACCAAAATAGATCTCATGCGACGTCGATTCTTAGCGTGCAAAGGCCGCTCATAACGATTCACTACTAAAACGACTGAAAATGAGATCAACTCATACTGAGTATGTTCGTCAGCATTATGAGATGAGCAGCAATAAAAAATAATACATGTTCTTCACAACCAATAGCTTGATCAAGAAAATATGGAACGTTATAAACACGCAAATGATCATGACTTTATTTCCGAAGAAGCTTTTACCTATGGAAGGGTCAAATCCGCGGTTTTTGAGCTCCCTGTATTCTTGGCAAAGAGCACAGTGGATGCAGCACCAGTGCAGGAGGCAATCGTCGCATGAATCTCCTTGCAACGAGTGCAAACCCCTCAATTTTGTCCGGTAACTGCACGTATGCAGGCACGCGACGCCCACTTGGGCAAGCAAAAAGTATATGAGCCCGCCTATGAAACAAGCTGCAGATGTATTGTCATCACATGCATACGTTCACGTTAGGCTCGAGGAACATTTTAATCAACTATGCAGGCACGACTGATCGTGATTATGTAGAGAAGAACTGATAAATATGGTCATGGCGTGTTTAAAACTTAAATTTGCACTTACAAGTGGCTCCTCTGTCTATGATTTCTGCGTTCTGGCCGAAGGTGATGCAGGGACAGCAACAAGTGATGATGCCTTTGTAAATGATTATAGAAATTAATCAGTTCATAGGGTGAACTTTTAGATGTTAAATAAAAGGATGGATCGTGTATGTCGCGTGTTAGAACTAGAATGTTACATCAGGATGATGATATATCAGTACTTAGTTCATCATTATTTTGAAAGCAGACAACGTATATGAAGGCGGAGGACACTCACAGTTGCAGGGATCATCGAAGCAATCGCAGAGACCCGTTGTCCACTGCTCAGGGACTGCCCCCGCCGGAGGGTATGGAGCCGTCGGCATAGACATCGGCATCGTCAGTGGTGGAGGCGATTTTTGGCCATTGCCACTCGCGTTATTCGGGCTCATGTTCGGTCTCGAAACTGTGCCTGAAAAAAGAGAAGACGATTGAGGAGAGAGAGAGAGAGAGAGAGAGAGAGAGAGAGAGAGCAGGAGAGACAGTCCTATGTTTACCATTGTCGCTTTTTCAATCGTTTTATAAGCAAAGAGCTAGTTTAGCTCCTCGGAATTCCCCGTGATCGATGAAGGCAATGTTAATAAATCAATCACATTGGTTTCTCCCTAGTGAAAGTCTTCGAGGAACAGCTAGATATGTGTGTCTGTCGGGGAGAGAGAGGGAGAGAGCTGGGTTAAGGTTTATCATTAGCCTGTTAAAAACCCAATGATATTTCGCCACATCATTGCAAGATTTAAATAAATTCGTGGTGTTAATGTCATTTTTCTATTAAGAAGTAGGCTTATTTAACAAAAATCTAGTGAGGAGCTCAAATCGGATTTGATAACCCAATATTAAGCGGTAATTTAACGGGAGAAAAGTTACTGAGTTACCCTAATTTAGATATCAACTTATCTTATCTTTTACTAGCATTAATTTATCTTTTTTATTACTTCTTAAATTTACCGACTTTTATGTGAAACTGCTGACTTTTATTTGAGTGATTTATCAGCTTTTTTATATTAAATTATACAACTAGTTTTAGGTTGGATTTAGTTTTTTTGGTAAAAAGTTTTAGGTTGGATTTAGTTACCGATCATTTACTTGATTTTTTTATTGACAAGCTTTTATGCTAGGTTACTTAAACGAGAATAAAATTGGTAATTCACCCAACAAGGGTTGATAGTTTGATATAATAGTCAGAAAATTCAAGGTAATGATAAGAACATAACCAAAAGTCGATAAATAATGAAGAAGTTGTCATATGTCAGAGATAAAACAAGTTGGTAATTTAACAAAAAGAAACATTGGTAACTAAGTCAAATTAGAGTTGGTAATAAAAAAAAATAGGGGGTTATATGATAGCAGAAAAGTGTGGGTAAGTGAGGGAATTGAAAAATTGGTAACTCAAATAACATTGGGTTTTACTTGACTTTTTTTATTGACAAGCTTCTTTGTTGGGTTACTTAACCGAGAATAAATTGGTAATTCACCCAACAAGGATTAATAATTTGACATAAAAGTGGTGATTTGAAGTATTGATAAGAAAATAACCAAAAGTTGATAAATAATAAAGAAGTCGTTATTTGTTAGAGATAAAACAAGTTGGTAATTTAAGAAAAAGACAAACATTGGTAACTAAGTCAAATTAGAGTTGGTAACAAAAAATTAGTGGGCTATATGATTGTAGAAAAATGTTGATAAGTGAGGGATTATAAAAATTGGAAACTCAAATAACATTGGGTAATCTAAAATTGGCTGTAATTTCTTATAGACTTGTACATTTTTTACCCCTATTTTAATGCAGACACCCCTTACTACCTTGAATTGGCCACATTTTACTGGTCTTGTTTTTGCATGCTTTGGGAACTTAAAAATTATCAATTTAGATTCTAACCATACAACAAAGACTAAGGTCAACTATGTGGCTTGCTCTCGATTTAAGATTATTTTTTTACCTTTTTTTCGCCCTATTCTTTTGGTTTATTCTTTATTTTTAGCCTTTTTCATTTGGGACTAGACTCGTGTCCTTCTTTGTCCAAAAAAAAAAAAAAAATATTGATTTGGCATATTACCAATGTTATTGTGAATGAGTTGTGTATATGTTTTTTATTTTTATTTTGTACTAGAAAATCATTATTTTAAAAGGGATAAGAGTAGTAGGAATTTTTAGACTTTTAACAAAAGGACAATTGGACTTGAGCAGGTTCTTAAAAGGCTCAAGGATGAAATAGACGGGAGATCCGCTCTAGAGTGAGAGATCCCGCGCTGTCCTCCATATTCCCTCTATGTCAGGAAGATAAATATAAATAGAGAATTTGGGGACCTTACGGTAGGGAAGGTAGACTTCACGTCGGGTTTGCTTGCATACTCCGGCTATCGTCGGGTAGGCTGGTATAGTAGTCACCCGCGCTTAAAATGAGTGAGGGTGGATGAAAGACCCACTATAGGGTTAGCGCACCTTACGGCACTGCTCACAACCGCAGGCTAACACTGTACCCCTAGTTGTGAGCAGCGTCGTTGAATTGTATAATTTGTCAAATCGATGCAATTAAGTCATTCCGTAAACTTCATCCAACTTAGTTATTAAAAAATGCTGACATGATTTGTTTCTTCTTCTCTCTCCTACATGGTTTTGATGCCACTAAATTATGAATATGAGGCTAAAGAAACATTATTTTGTTCCAAATCTTACTTTATTTTATCCAAATTTTTGTTAAATTAGATTAAAAAAAATTAAAAGGCTATTTAAAAAAAAAGAATAAAAAAAACCTGGTGAGGTCCTATAGACCATACTACTATTACCCCACGATCGCTATGGCTGGCGATAGTGGGGTTGGCAACCCTTGCTAACCACAGGATGGGTCTAATAGCCCTCGCTTTTTTTTTTTCCTTTGTTTGTGTTCTCCTTTTTCTTTAAAACTCAGCCTTTTTGTTTCTTTAAATCTAATTTAACTAAAAGTAGGGTTAAAAAGTAAGATTTGAACTAGAAAGCCATCGTTTTAGCATTACATTTCATGTCTCAGTGATGTCAACGTTGTGGAGGAGAGAGAAAATAAAAAAAAATCATATAGACATTTTTAATTAGCCAAGTTGGACAAAGTTAGTGAAATGATTTCATTATATCAATTTGACAAGTTTTAAGACTTGATTGGAATTTTGAAAATTTTGAGACTCAATTTGTGGCAAATTTTAGGACTTCAGGCATACTTATCCCAAAACTTTTTACGAAAGCACAATTGAATTAAAATTGACAATTTTTAGTATTTCTATTACTTTTATTGCTAGGATTTTTAAGAGCTAAGTGAACTAGAAGTACTTTTACAGGATAAGTGTCCTCAAAGTGCTCAAGTTTATCACAAAAGTGAGTTTGACTTCTAAACTTTCACAAAATGCAATGAAATCCTAAAAATCGTCATGCAATCAAATCCTAAAAATTGTCGATTGGTGCAATTAATTTTCTTTCTTCTATGTGAGGTTGACATCATTAAAACAGAAAATATAAGGCTAAAACGACGTGAAAGTCCAATCTTATTTCTTTAACCTAAATTTTAGTTACTTAAATTAAAAAAATAAAAGGCCATAAAAAGAAAAAAAATGATAAATTTAAAAGGTTGGTAAATAGGGCAAAGTTGGCAACTCAATAGAAAGTTGGTAAGTTAAAGGAAAAACAAATAAATGCAATAAACAACTCAAATGAGATTCAGTATAACAAAACTAGTTGGTAACCTAATGGAAAAAACTAGTAAGTCGGTATGCTTATATAAAGTCAACAAATTTAAAGCATTTTGTAAGAGAGACAAATAAAAATTGGTAAAAGTTAACAAAAGTTGGTAAACTACAAAACTAAATAAATATTGATAAGTAACTCATATGAGAGTTAGTAGTTGCTAATTTAATTGGAAAAGGTTGGTAAGTCATTCAAAGAAAGATTGATAAATTCATAAGGAAGTCGGTAATTTAAGGTATTGGTAAGAAAGATAAATAAAAATTAGTGAAAGATTAAAACAAGTTGACAATTTGTGAACTCCCAAAAAGATTTAATAATATTATAAAATTGTCAATATATTACTACCAAATTACCGAAAAATTAAATGACCGGTAACATTTTCTTTATCAATAGCTTTTAACATTGACCAGATCTTTCAGATTTCTACTGACACGACAAAAAAATAAAATAAAATGCATAACATAAGCTTGATTTGTCCTCATACGCATGTCCCTCTTCAAATTAACACAACCAATTCCAATGTCCAATACAACAAATCAGAATGAAAAGGGCAATACAACTTAAACTGCGAACAAGTGGGCCATGAAACAAATTAGTACAGACATTCAATCATGTTTTTGGGAAAAAAATAGTAAAAGCGAATAAATTAGGCGACTCTTTCGACTAATGATCGACGATCGTAAGCTCTCCCGAAGCTCACATTTACGCCAAGTGCACATGGACAGTTTGTGGATCGGATGGACCTCGAAAGCAAAGTTAACGACCCATGCCCTGCGTCATCGGAGGCATCGTCGCGGCACCTTGGTTCATCTTCTGGGCATTGGCCACCCAACCTTTATCACATCATGAATCACCAAAAGGAAAAGCTTAAGTCAATACATTGATTATCAACATTAGCTAAGACAGAAAAGGTTGAACATAACTTCAGTTTGTTCAGCATTGTGAGACGCGTAGCAATGACAAATAATACATAATCTTCACCAAAATTAGCTTGGTCAAGCAAATATGGTTAAGTAAAAGAGCACACGGGCAATCGCGGTTTGATTTCTGAAGAACTTTTACCAATGGAAGGGTCAAATCCTCGGTTTTTGAGCTCCCTATATTCTTGGCAAAGAGCACAGTAGATGCAACACCAGTGCACGAGACAATCGGCACATGGATCTTCTTGCAGCGAGTGTAGACCCCTCAACTTTGTTCGGTAACTGCACGAATACAGGCACACGACGCCCACTTGGGCGAGCAAGTAGAATATGAGCCCGTTCGCGCCACAAGCTGCAAATATATTGTCATCACACACGTACGTTCTCATTAGGCTTGAGGAACATTTTAGTCAACAATTTTGGCACGACTGATAGAGAAGAACTAATAGATATGGTGTGTTCAAAGCTTAAATTTGCACTTACAAGTGGCTCCTCTGTCTATGATTTCAGCGTTCTGGCCGAAGGTGACGCAGGGACAGCAACAAGTGATGAAGCCTTTGTAAACGAATATAGAAATTAATCAGTTCATAAGGTGAACTTTTTAAGATGTTAAATAAATGGATGGATTGCTTATGTTGCGTATTAGAACTAGAAAGTTTCATCAGATTGATGATATACTTCTACTTGGTTCATCATAATTTTGAAATTAGACAACACATATGAAGGCGGAAAGCACTCACAATTGGAGGAATCTTCGAAGCAACCGCAGAGACCCGTCGTCCACTGCTCGGGGACCGCCCCCGCCGGAGGGTATGGAGCCATCGGCATCTGCATTTGCATCATTGGTGGCGGAGGCGATTTTTGCTCATTGCCACCCGCGTTATTTGGGTACATCTTCGGGTCTCAAATCTGTCTCCGCCTGAAAAAAAGAGAATAACGATCGAGAAGAGAGAGGAGAGGAGACAGAACCCTACATACACCATTGTGGTTTTCTTCAGTCGTTATATATAAGCGAAGACCTGGTTTTTTTTTTGGTCGAAAAGCGAAGACCTGGTTTAGCTCGTCATCTTTCTCCTGATAAACCTGAAAATATATGTAAATTATTCACCACTAACTTGACGAAACGATCGACTACTTCTTCTCATTTAAAGTACTCCAAGAACAGCTGGACACGGCTGCAATCTCATCAGCAGCTATGAGAGAGAGAGATTTGACTAGGCACATGAATGCTGTCACGTAACAAATAAAAAAAAAGCACATCTTAAAACATGTTCGCGCCAGTTCGCATTTCTTTACTCATTTTGTGGTCCTGCTTACAAACTTACAACATTGAGACATCCCCGTGATTTCAACCCGCAGAGATTAGTGCGATTTCAAGATATAGCACAAGCTTCTTTAACAGTGCGTATACCGTATGCGTCCATCGGTCTCTTCATGATCCAGTTCCTGCAAAAGAACCGTTGAAGCAATACAGAACTTGAGTTCCATTCACCGCTCAAAATGTTGAACCTTGTTAATTTTTTAATGATCATAATAATGAATACATGTTATTGTACAAATTAAGGTTAATGCACCACTCTCTAGTTTTATGTTACTGGATAAAAGAAAGATTCGTCTCCCGTCCTCGTGTTAATAGAGTCCTTCGAGAATTCGTGCGATGTGCCCGATGATAAGAAAGCTTTGGTACATATTGATATTGCGGTTTATGAAGAAGATAGCAAGCAAATTACCTTTGGAGAATTCTATGCCTTTCATCATGCCGACCTATTGACCCGGATCCATCTTGAAAGAGTATAGCGATTAGTATTAGGGGTGAGCAGTTTTAGATTCCGTATAGGTTTCACCTGGAATCTGGAATCTACCCTGCATATCCTATAACTTGGAATCTATATTGTCATAGGTTCCAAGGTTGGTTATTAGGTTCACCAAGGTTTCACCTTTATTATTATTTGAACGATTATAATTCACTAATCATAACTTATGTTTAGACATATGAAAAATATAAACATTAATAATGTAAAAGTCTTAGTCATAAGATGGAAACTCAGATTAGTACTTCCAGATTGTACACTCATCATCGAACGGAATGGAATATCGGAGGATCGCACGAAAACATGGACCAAGAACAATATCTAAACTTATTCCAATACTAGGTTCTTAATTCCAGGTTCTTCCAAGAAACCTTAAACCTACCCATCGAAATAAGTTTTTCATTTTCTGGAACTTGGAACCTACCTTATATACTTTAAAACCTCGAACTTACAGGTTCTTGATGGTCCAGTTCTCAGGTTTTAGGTTTTATCATTGAACCATGCTCACCCCGTGTGTGTGCAGTGCGTTCGTCTGGCCAACGCTAACATAGCAATCTTTTAATAATTTTTTTTTTTTTATTTTCTTCAAATTTTTTATTTTTATTTATTTTTCCTTTTCCTTTTTTTTTTCCACAATGGCTAGCGAGGCTCTAGTAAGGCCGCCTCACCCATGGCAACACCTCGAGATGGAAGGCGAAGCCATGTTCGAGCCCGACATCACCTTGATCCTTTCGGTTGCTCGATGAAATGTTGGACCCATTCTACTCATTTTGGCAAGTGGGACCCTTTAAAGGGAGGTTTGCAACCCTAGGTTCACAATTGGTTGCCACCTTACAGGTCGTGGGCAAAGGCGACCATGACTTCGCTAGTAGCTAGCGAGGCTGAGTTCGCCCTCGCCAGCAAGGCCATGGTGAGGTTAGCCTCAACCAGATCTATGCAAAGTCAGGTGAGGGCCATAACTTTCGCCGGCAATGGGTAAGGGCTTCATGCTCCTTGCCTAGTGGCTAGCGAGGGAAAATAAAAAGAAAAAGAAAAGGAAAAGTAAATAAGTAATAAAATAAAAAATAATAATAAAATTTTATCAAAAAATTGCCATAATAGTGTTGGCCGAACGACCAGTGTTCACGTCAACACCGGCTAGTTAATATTAGCCAAATAGAATGAATTGTTACAAATACAAAAATTTTCATCACTAATTTGAGATGATGAGGACGCGTGCTTACCCGAAGAAGTGCACTAATACGAAGGGATCATTTACTTTTGGTTATGTTCAAAACTACAACCTACTTTCTATATATTTAAATGAACTAAGCTTACTCATCAATTTAAGATGACGGGGATGCGTGCTACTTCTTCTAAATGAAATAAATTAGAATTCTTAATTCTCTACGTCCTTTAGTGAAGGTCCTCTTTTTCATCATAAATGATCCGCCTGCCCCAAAATAACCTAGCCCAGTAAGGAAATCCCATGAATATGATCAAACCTTATTCCATGGTATTTATATGAGATTCTTCTTTCTTATTCTTAAGCAAGCCCCTGAGAGGGATCCATGATTTATATTTCATCTTTCGTAAATCGGGTAATCAATCAAATTAAAAAATTATGAACAGAAGCTTGTTACTTTTTTCTTTCTAGCCTATGCCTTTACATAATACGAAAGAATCTTTTACTTTACGTTATGTTCAAACTACAATCTACTCTTTCTCTTTCCTTGGTCAAACTATAGTTTTCTTGATTAAGATATTTCTTACTTAACAATTCATTGACGAGTAGCTAGGGTGGACACGCTTATGGAAGTTGTGGATCTTTACAACGCAAAAAATCGTACGTTGCATTTGTTTCATAGAAAATAAATTATTTGAAAAATATTTTTCAAAAAATGGTCATCTGTATAGTTTACAAAAATGAATGAACAAATACGTAAATTATTGTCCATAATGAAAACATTTGTTATTAACTAATTGTTTCATGAAACAAAATGGAGCTTCAAGGTTATACCCGCCCAGGAAGAAAGAGCTCCAAGAAATTTCAATTTAAAACACGAGAAACGAAAGCAACTAAAAATAGAAGTAAACGATAAGCGATATTCTGGTAAACCCAAATGTGAAAAACGTCAGGGATGACATAATGCTTATTTTTGTGGTTGTTGAAATATCCCACATTTTCGTATATATGTCTTACACATTCTCGTATATATGTCTTACACGCATTGGTATGTTGATGTTGAGAGGCTTCGTTTGAAGTTAGCGACTTCAGGTTCTATGTAGGCTCCACTTGGAACGTGGAATTTACCCGTTGGGACATCATTTTTTGAAATTTGGAACCTACCTTACATACCAAAAAACCTGAAACCTACCTTATCATAGATTGTAGGGTCAATTCTAGTGTTTATCTAAGTTTCACCTATATTATTATTTGAATGATTACAATTCACTAACTATAACTCATATTTAGACATACAAAAAATATGAATATTAATAAAGTTAAAATCTTAGTCATAAAATGGAAACTCAAACTAGTACTTTCGGATTATATATTCATCATTGAACGACATGCAATATCGGAGGATTGCATGGAGACACGGACCAGGAAAAACATTAAATCTTGTTCCAAGTTTTAGGTTCTAGGTTCCAAATTCCTCTAGCCAAGAACCTGGAATCTACCTGTTGAAACAGGTTCCTCATCATACCTTATAACTTTGAATCTACAAGTTCTTATCAGTTTGGCTCTTAGGTTATGGGTAGAGGAATTTGGATCCTACCCGTCGAAACAAGTTCCTCATCATATCTTAGAACTTGGAATCTAAAGGTTCCTACCAGTCCAGTTCTTAGGTTCCTGATTTACCCTCAAACCATGCTCACCCCTAATTAGCATGTGTGGAGAAAACTCTCAAGAACTTGAACCATGCTTGCCCCTAATTAGCGTGTGTGGAGAAAGCTCTCATTTCTGCAGTTCGATACATTCTTCCAAGGAGATCTCCAAGAGGGAGCTCAAGTTTGAACCTGTTAATATATTTAATTGGATCCACTTTCACTTAAAAGCTTAAGTCAATGTGTTATTGGCTAACTTTAATATATTAGCTATTGTTGACACCTAAATTTTGGCGACCCGTTTAGTCATTTATTGCATTAAAAAATTAGGGGTTAATTTTATCCTTGAAAAAATAAAATTAAAATTGCATAACATATAGTTTAGAAACATTTTACATTATTCTATTTACTTATTTATCACTTTTGCATTTGATCAGCGGCGGATGAGCTTCACTTTTACGAGTTGACAAATCAGTATTTTCAAAAAGGATTCACATTATTCTTCCAATATTCGGTAAATATTTCATATATTCACATTAGGCGATATATTACAGAAGATTGGAAGTTTAAGCATGAAATATCAAAAAGAATATCGCACGTGGGGATATTTTGAGCGATATATTCTATGTCTCAAGACAAGAAATATTTCATAATCAAAGGCGATTTCATGCATGAGCCAAAATAGGAAATGAAATAATCCACGAAAATCAAAGTTATTCACCTATATAAGAGCCGCGTACGGAGAAGATAGGGAGGAAGGGCCACACATATTGATACATATGGCCACATTGAGGGGGAGCAATTCTGAATACACAGAGACACATACGTGAGATAAGAGAGAGATAGAGTGCTCCACCAAGCTTGGTCGAGATTCCCTTGCCATGTGAGTCCCGCCAGCCACATCGCCGCACTCTCATGCTTGCAACGCTGCCCCACATTGCGAGACCACCACCGGGACGAGCTGCTGCACTAGCATCCTCAGCTGCGTCGTGATCCCCTCTGATGAAGCATCCGCGAGCCACGAATCCCAGCAGTTCAATCCTACAATTTGCTCCACCTTGACGCTCATCCAAGCAACATGTGGCGGTGGGTACATTAAAAAATTTATAAAGATGTGTGCTGATCAAAGAAGCAGAGAACACATCCACACGTCTGAAGAAAGGATTCCACCGCACATGAATTGACTCCGCTCTCGATGATCCCGAGTGTGATTTGCAAGCCACGGTGACCATCCCCACTCCTACCGTCCGACAAGTCTAAATTTGGAAACACATCCGAGTGACATCAAGAGCTAGCTAAGAATTTTGGTCAATTTGGTTCCCATATATTCTGTTGCCATTCCTTGAAATATTCTAATGTTGGTTGAATTCCCTGATATAGAAAACGACAGCTACAATTGGGAGGAGATGTGAAAAAGGAAAAAGTTTCTTACTTCTTTTTCTCTTTGTAGGTCAACGGAAGATCAATACAAGGGAACTCGATTCCCTGAGAGACGAAGCAGAGCGGTGATTTTTGTTTTGGTTTGTCAGTCCTTGCAGCGAAACCAGAATCTCCAGCAATTCCAGGCCGGTGAGCAATTTCTAAGGGTCAAGCACTGCTCAGCGGGACCCAGATTTCTCACTGAATTTCATCCGAATCCAACGAGCACGAGACAACCGGCAAAGTCCTCAGCCGGTCCCCGAGCACCACCACTGTTCCTGCTCCTGTAACCTGGTTTCAGCAAGTCCGACGTCACTTCTAGCAAAGCTCGGGTGTCCTGCACTCGAGTGCTATCGATATTCCGACTCGATTGCTCCGCCATCATCCGTTTTGTCCACGCTGGCCAATAACGGCAACCCCGAGACATATCAATCGCCTTGCTGCGCTTGCTGAAATTCTTTTGCAGGTTTTTCCAAACGCTCCAGTTCAATCCATCGGGGAAGTCTCGCATGTTCTTGCGGTCGTCGCAGCTCCTCACCACCGGGACCATCTCGCTCACGACCTGTTGCTGGTGTCTCCTCAAGCTCATTGTTGTTGCCTCCCAGGGAGGCCAATTACTTTGAGCAAGTGTCCAAGTTGCTACACCTCCCTTTTTCCTCCATTGATCCATCATCCAAGGATTGTGGTTTGCGACTTGCCCTATTTGGAAGCTAATATTCGGGTTGGGTAAAAATCTTATCCAATTTAATTTCCAAATATTCAGTTTTCTTATTTGAAATTTCGATACACATGATTGAAATTCCCGATATGCTATCATATATGTAATCTTGAGTGCCCTTATGAATTAGGAAATTTTCCTAATTTCGCAACGTGCGTATGATTGACAGTCCGATTTCACGCTCGAAATATGACTCGCAATCTCACGGAAAAATCGCCAATCCGATCTCACGCTCGAGATACGATTCGCGATTTTATTTGAAATTGGCTAATCCGATCTCATGCGCTAGATACGATTCGTCAATTTATTTCCAAAATGGACATGGATGATATCTTGCCTGATTTGTTGCCATGCTGTTCTTGATGTCTTATTTTGATTGCTCTCATAAAAGGAAAAATCCAAAAAAAATCTGAGTTAGATTAGGTTCATTTTAGAATATTCATCATTTTAGGGTTATCTTGCATGTTTAGAATAGGAAATTTATTTATTTCGAATTTTTGAAAAAATGAAAAATCCAAAAAAAATGCATTCGTTTAGGATGTTAGTTTTTTTTTTCTTTAATTTAAGTTGCATGTGGCAATTTTTTAATTTCGAAATTAATAAAAAAAAAACAGCAAAAAATCATCATGCATATGTCATGTAGAATTAGGGCATCCTTTGTATGTCATTGCATATTAGGATAAAATTGCATGTTTCATTTTAAGTTTAGATTAATTTGTTTAGATAGATTACATCTTAGGTTAGAGATTGCTAAGTTAAGCTAATATCTTGGTTTAAATTAGGGTTTAGCCCGACCTAATCCTTAATATGAGTTGGATAGAATCTTAATCTAGCTAGATAATTTTTACATTTTTCTAATTTCGAATTTCATGAAAAATGCAAAAAATGTTTTAGGATAAATTAGTTTCCATCTCTAGGATAGATTGCATGCTTTTTAAGAAAAAAAATGTCATGTAAATGTCATATAGAATTAGGTTCATGAAATGTATGTCATTTAGTGATCGTGGTTAGGTCCATTTAGTTAGAAATTGCTTGTCACTAGGTCAGATTGCATTGCATTGCATAATTTTCATTAAATAAGTGAAAACAAAAGAAAAAAGAAAAGAAATTGCGTGTTAATTAGAAATCATATCTAGGACCGTTGATGTGAATTTTGATCTAACAACACAGATGCTTTCGTTGCTATGAGGTAAGTCTTGCAATTTATTTATTGTTTATCTGGGTGTTAAATTATTGGATTGCGTACCCGCATGATCACCTCACATGTTAGGGAAATAGATTTAAAATCAATTTAAGCTACCTGCAAAAACATTTTTTGGAAAATAAAAGAATGGTACCGAAAGGGCATTAGAGGAATCTAGTGTAACCAAGTCCCCGTACCCATAATCTCTGGTTTGTAGAAGTAAGATAATTCTCCCATTATTTTACTTGGGTTTCTAATCGATCCACCAAAAATAGATTAGTGGCGACTCCTGATTGAAAATCAATTGCATGTTAAAAAATTGAACTTAAGTCGCGAATTGGTATGGGCTTGGGAGAGCCCGAGTTAAGTTTAGGCTTAACAATCCATTAGCCAAACCCTAGATGGCTCACCTGAAAATTAGGTCGAGAGCTACTCTATGCCATATCAATTCTCCGACATGGGACTTTTTTAACATCACTCATTTACACATGCATCCTAACAATCTCCCCTCACATATGAGCTTAGTGTTAGACCTGCTCTTCCTTAATTCAAATATCCTTCTACACCAACTTATGAGGCCGCGTTACTATACTACAATGCCCACTTGCCTGGAAATCACAACCATCGGCTCTAATACCATTTGTTGGGAGTGCACAATAAAAGCCTGATACTTTCTTCCAAAGAGATCGCCAAGAGGAAGCACTTCATAGGTCCATTGCTAATCGGATAATAAAAAGGGTCTCTTTTGAAATCGCTTCGACTGATCACTTTAGAAAGTAAGTTCGTGCTTTTGAAGATTTTTCCTTTCACAGAACGATGATACATTTTGATTGACCCATAACCGTTGACCCACAAAGATGAATTCCATCTACGATCTTGGGAGCATTGCTAGGCCTGACAAAATTAGTTTTAGCCCAGGGCAGCGGAAGCAGATTCAAAGGTTAAATCTGTATTGTCATATTTCTTCCTCATCTATTATATGTATTTGTCCTTCCACTCCCTTTTCCATCTCCATTATTTAGATTATCTTCACTACTGTGTTGGTCAAATTTGTTCACAGCGGAAGAAGACAAGTCTTCCTCAAATGGATCAGACACCTATGTTTAACACACCCAAATCGATCTTGATGAACTTTAAGACTTTAGCTTACTATTATCTATAAGTAGACTGGTTCTTGCTACTGCTTTTCCTTATCCTGCAATTGGATGCGCTATCCGGTCCAGTTCAACTGATCTACGATGGTCGGGTGCTTGCTTCGGGTCCTTTAATGTGAAATCATTCCCTCCCTCCATCTAAGGAACTAAGACTAATGCAATAAATAAGACTAAAGCCCTTATATTAAATGAAAAAAACGACTTTTATTTCAACACGACTGCATATTGGTGGGTACTTGTCTGAAGAACGCTTCCTCCAAAGCCAGTAGGCCAGTTTGTGTATGGAAAAGAATCTTTCGACAAGGAGCCAGAGCCATCGACCCTATGACAGGCTTTATAGTTCAAGTAGTAATGGCAGTCTCCCATCCTCTCTATTTGCCGATTCTTCATCTTTAGAGGCACAATGCTGTTGATGGTGCTCTAGAGCCACTTAGAGCTCCGAACATTCTTGAAGCTACAACATTTGATTTCTGAATTTCCTCCATTTCAATGTCTCATTGATCTCTGAATTCCTCCATTTCGATGTCTCATTGATCTCTCATCATGGCTAAGATTTATCAAATGGCGTTCATTACTATGAGTAGCCATTGAGAGTGCTGGTATAAATACCTAGAGGGGGGTGAATAGGTGTAAAAATAAATTCTTCTTTTCTTAAAGATTTAATTCATAACAAGGATGCGAAATAGTATAAATAAATAGACAATGCTACGAATTAAGTAAAGAGATAAGGAAAGAGAATTGAAACACAGAAATTATAGTGGTTCGGCTTAGACCAAGCCTACGTCCACTCTCCCACGCTAACAGCCCATCGGTTGAATTTCACTATGAATCAAAAGAGATGTTACAATCTCACGTCCTCGATTCCACAATGTAGAGACTCTACTACACTTCTTCGAGGTCTCACAGAATTTTCTCTTTTGAGTACAGATGTATGCTCGACAAATGAAATAGCAAAGAGTAAGGAACTTCAGACTTTGGAATTTTTCTATCTCGCACACACTCGAATAACTAGAGCGTCTTCCTTTTATACTCCCCCATGCCTACATAACCGTTGGCACCTTCCAAAGGAGTTCGTCCATTCTACCCGTTGGACCGAATTAATTAGGGAGATCTCGCGTTATTTAAGAAATATGAAGATAGCCCGCCAATCCTGTTCGCCCATACAATCAGGATCTAGGTTTCCATAAGTAGAACTTTCCAATTATAATTCGCCAATCCACAGATCTGTCTTACTCAATTTACTTGTCACACGAATAATAGATCTTTATATGCCTTCTCCAACCGAGAGATAATCTTTGACCAATCGAATCAAATCCTCAAAGGATAACCTTGTATCTTGATAAAACTACTTTGACGATTTAGAAACTGTCAACGAGAGCAGACTTTAAATTTTGAGTCTGGCGACTTCAGTCTGGAAGTCTTCAGACTTTGATAGATGAGTCTGAAAGTCTTTAGACTTAGGAAACGTTTTGTCAGCTTCAAAATACCTAAGGAAGATTTCACCAATAGCCATTACACCAAAGCTTTGATTCCCAATTTGAAACTGTTGTCCGATTTCCATGGTTATATCTTTTTTGGTACCAGGTGGAATTTTGTGACGTGTCTCATGAAATCTTCTTTTGCTTTGGAGAGGCGGCGCCACCATGTGCTTCCTTGGTGTGGAGAGCATCAAAATTTACCCGAATACTTCTACTTCCTTCTCATTACCTGCATGAATTCTCTAGTTGGTTGAACTAGAATAAGTTTCAAGATGGAAAATACTGAAAATGAAAGCTAGATAACATTATATTAAGGAAGACAAGAATGCTCCACTTGAAAACCTTAGCCCTTGTCAACGCGGGTCATAGCCTTACTCTATTTCGACACAAGATCTGGCAACTAGGATTGGTCACCCCTTCTTACATATAAAAGTGATTAGAATTCGAATATGTCGAGTCTTATTGGGAAGGATCAAATTATAAGAACGAATCTACAAGGCTTTTCACAATTATATTTCATTGTGCCTGCTCCTTTACCTTTGGGAAAGGGCAGCGGCAACTTGTCGATTTATCGATCTTCCAATCCATAAATGAAACCTGGCGAAAAAGAAAGAGGTGAATGCTCTACTGGGGATCGAAACTTCGTGTTTGTTTCTCAGGCTCTCTCCCGAGAACATGTTCCTCAGGGCAATAGGAACACGTTGAAGTCAACTGATAAACAGTGCACCATCCTTCAATCAAGCAACGTACCCTGCGTAAACATTTCGCAATAAATACTGTACATGCATAAAACCCTAGGTCAACGTCAACTATACGGAGCAAGAGCTTTCCCATTCATTTAGTTACTGCATAACAAGTTTGAGTAGAGATTAACATTTTGATATGCGTATTCAGCTCCGGTCTTGATTTGTAAGACAACTGTTTATTCTTCTCTCTCATCTCGGAGAGAGAGAGAGAGAGAGAGAGAGAGAGAGAGAGAGAGATGACTTTGACTTCGAGCTTCACGGTCGTGCAAATAATTTTAGTTGGTAGAGGAAGTCTCTTGACAACTAGCAAGTATACAACTAGCATAATATCTATACTAAATTGAATCTGAATTGTCAAATTTCATATAAATTTCACGTGTGATCCACCAAACCACACAATTCAAATTCGGTTTAATACATGCAACGCATTGATCGAATACTTTCTTCCCAGCAACATCTATTTCGTGCGGCTAAATCGTGTCCCTCCATTGATGCCTTTGGCTCTAAATTGTGGGGAGGGATATGTAGGCTAGCTTGAGCTCATCTAATGACCCTAGAATAGGTTCATTTACTAGGGTTCTACCTCTTCCCCTTCTGTTGATGTAAATCCCTCAAGAAGAAGAAAAGGACAATGAAGGGTGATGGACTAGTAAATTAGCAATGTATAGACATATGTTTACGAATGAATCAATGAACAAGCACTGTGGAATCTCCCTTTAGTTCCTACAAGGATATCTTCAATCAGCCATAGCCATAATTCGAGCAGGTCGAGTTTAATTTCGTTCTCTTTGCTGTCCAAAATTCCGGAAGCAGGTAGGATCGAGATTCCATCGAGTTTTAGAACTAAACCGACGTCCCATTTTCAGTAAAACGGAATTCAAACTTGTTCCGATCCTCATTTCGAATAGGAACAACATATTGTCCTTCGCATAATAATCGGCGTAATTAATGCTGGCCATCTAATTAGAATCATGGGGGCGTGGACAGTCTGTTTTTAGAAAGAAGGAATGCAACCCACTTGACTTTAAGTGTTCAATGATCAAATGTTCTCTCTCCTCCTTTGAGTTTTTAAGGTTCATGAGCTTCGATCTCTCTGATCAATTAACAAAGCATCAATATCATCAAGGGACGCTCGATCCGTCTTGTAACCCTAAAAATGCTTTTGCCATCATCGTGATTTACATCGTACACAGATTTATATATAGAGGAACGATCTCCTCGGGAGAAACGAAGAAAATGGGTAACAAATTTCGGAAAGATTGAGAAATTAACTCCACGAAGCGAGCTATCCCCAATAAATAAAAGCTAGCAATCCCCAAAAGCTAATTTTTGTTTTTTGTCTAATACGAAAAGCTGATTAAATGTCATCAAATTCCACATTATTTGGCCTACGTGGAGGCATGATCCGAATCGATGTTCTCACATTGGATTCAAGATATCTATACATACAGATCCAATTTCAATTTTGCTTGAACTTTTTTTTTTTTAACTTAAAAAATTCAAAACTTTAGATCTAGTCCCAATCTTGAACTTCTTCTTTTTTTTTTAAGAGAAAAATCACTAATTTTTATTTTAGTCCCAAATCTACCTCCATTAGCCCTTTGTCCAAAAATGGCCATCGGTCAATTCTAATTTTCATATCATAGAACGGTTTAATTTTGGAGATAAATTTCCATGTCACCTTGTTGATGTGAATTTGTTACCGATTTGAAATACCGTGTCAAGTTGGAATTGGACCATGAGGATAGATTTGAGAATACATTGAAAATTTGTGATTTTTATTTTAGATAAAACAAAATTCGGGACAGATTTGGGATTATATCTAAAATTTAAGGTTTTTTAGAGATAAAAATAGTTCGAGGCGGAAATGGGACTGAACCTAAAGTTGTGGGTTTTTTTTAAGACAAAAAAAAGTTCGGGCCAAAATTCTGATTAAATTTATAGATATATATGGCACATGGGGTTTGGGGCCTAACTAGTATTCTCATGCACCGTCGTTTTGGTCAAAGTAAACGGATTGGAATGATCAGTACGATGGGAAGTCCGTAATTGCGCGGAGGCTCTTGACTTCGCTACCTTCCAAAGCAGCAGCATTATCATCCCCCTCTCAAAAGTCAGCGTCAACTCTCTCTCTCTCTCTCTCTCTCTCTCTCTCTTATCAAAGCTTTGCCTACTACAACTACAACTTGTCTTATCTTATATAGCAAGTGGGAATGATTCTCAATCTTAGCACGACCAGCTCTCACAATATAAGAGCTCCACCCTCATGCATTTGTATATTCTCCAGTACTCTCTCTCTCTCTCTCTCTCTCTCTCTCTCTCGCTCTCTCTTGCTCTCGAGTTTGCTACGATGGGAAACCCTGAAGCAGACTCTTCTAATTACCAGCAAGACCAAGCAGATTGCAATGTCCAAATTCAGTATAATGTCCAGGTTTCATACGATGAAAACAGCAACAGCAACAGCAACAACCCGGCTTACTACAATCCGAACCCACAACCCGACCAGCTGTATCCGCCCCTCCAATCCGGAGGCGACAACGACGGCCTGAATCTACAATACCAGCAGAACGACGCTGCAAATGACCTGCAGCAGCAGCAGCAGCAACAGCAGCAGATGCAGTTCCAACCACCTCAGCAGCAACAGCAGTTCGGCCTAGCGCAGAATGCACCGCCACCACCGCAATTCAACCAGGCCTATGCCACGGTACCGCCCCCCCAGCCTGTGGCGCAGTTCCCGCCTCAAAGCCCTCAGTTGAACCCAGCCTATGAAAATCAAGGGGCTTATCCACCACAGCAGCAGCCATCCTACCCTCCGATGGCGGCGCCACCTCAACAATACCCTCCACAACAGCAACCACAATCGGCTGCTCAGCCAGTGCAGTTCCCACCGCCAAAGGCATACCCTCCAAACTCGCCATTACCGAAGCCGTATCCTCCTTCCCAAGCTTATCAACAACAGTCGGCTGCTCAGCCTGCGCAGTTCCCACCACCGGCAGGTGGAGGAGTGCAATACGCCGCGGTGCCACCTTCGCCGATCAAGCCGGGAGTCCAGGGACACAACGGCATGGCTCAGGGTATTCCAATGCAGGCGAACATGATGGGCAATGTCAACACCGAAGGATGGACGACAGGGCTGTTTGATTGCATGGACGACCCCTTGAACGGTAAGATTATCACACGAATTTACCAAAGAAATGATGTAACCGTTTTTTCAGTGTCTGATATCCAAATCGGGCTATTTTTGTGGACATGCATCGTTGTCCTACTTTTATATGCGTGTCACGATGATAAGTAAGGCTGTTTAATACCGACGTTCATAACATCTCTAATGTCTTCCCTTTCTCTTCAGGTTCGTCGTTTTGACAAACGAGTAATTGAGTTTTACGTGGCAATGACAACATATATTATCAGGATCAAGTATCTAATACGTATTATGTCTCTCATGTTTCAGCTGTTATAACGTGCCTCTTCCCATGCTTGACGTTCGGCCAGGTCGCAGAGCTCATAGACAACGGCACAACCAGTAAGTGGAAAAAGAACACAAAGAAACAACTCATCATGTCTTGACCGAAATCACTTGCACTACTTATTGTTTTTTTGGCGTGTTGTGATGATCGTAGCTTGTGCGACGGCTGGAATAATGTATGCACTGATCGGCTCCTTCATCGGGTTGCCATGCATCTACTCATGCACGTTCCGATCGAAGCTCAGGAGCAAGTTTGGGCTGGTGGAGTCGCCTGCTCCGGATTGGATCGTCCACTTCTTGTGCGAGCCCTGTGCTCTTTGCCAAGAGTACAGAGAACTTAACCGCCGAGGCTGGGATCCCGCCATTGGTAAATTGATTACTCCTTCTTAGAGTCAACTTATAATAGCTGTACAAAGGATTCTTATTTAGCAAGGTATACGAGGACAAACCAGTTGAACAAACATTCAATGTTGAAAAGAGTTCAGACATATCTCATGTCCAGTTGAAGAATTGTGTGATTCATTCTATTGTTTCACTTTTGGACAGGATGGGTGGGCAACGTTCAAAGACAACAGCAGATGATGCAGCAGCAGCAGGTTGCCATGCTGCCCCCCATGAGTCAAACAATGATGGCTTGATGAGTTGTGATGTGTTGAATGCGTTCATGTCCAAAACTCTTGTGTCGTCTTTTTGAGTTCCTTTGATTTTAAGGTTGTCCTACTGAAAAATGTTGCTAAGAATTGTTTAGGGGTCATTTCTTATGCCATTGTAATGGAATGGTTGAATTAACAAGTTGTAAGTTATTTCTTTGCTTGTCACCATTGGCAAAAATTGCCATATTGTGAATGACGTTTAGTAAATTTCTCTATGGCAGTTATAATTTTCCTTTTATCACGTTTTAGCGATTTCAGTACGTGTGTATCAATACATTAAAATTTGTAGATCTCTAATTGGTCTAGGAAAGTCAATTGATGATGACTATAGTTAAGAAATTACAATTGGTTAGAATTTTATTCTACCTAAGGGAAGACCTTCAATGCATGGAGCGACGGATTAATGGGCCAAAATTTTTGAGGTTGCGCCAAAGCGAGCTAAAGTGCTAAGGCTAACAAGCCTTCGAACAATGTATGAAATTACTCTCATCTGTCGTGACCTTCTCAAAAATGAACTACTGGAATGTTAACGGATTACTAAGCAAGTATGGATGGTTACTCATTAAAGTGATTGTCACCTAGCGCGGGCTTTCTCAAGTTCATGTCAGTTACTACTTTCGAATTTCAATTAGACCAACGGAAATCAATCAAATTAAGAGTCGTCACTAATCTACTAATATACTACCGATTGATTAGAAATCCAAGCAAAATGCAGGGGAACATTTTACTTCTACGAACCAAAGATTTCATAATAATGGGAACTTAATTACGCTAGATAGATATAGCGTCATTTCAATACATTATCTCTTTTATTTCAAAAATGTTTTGCAAGTAGCCTTGATCAAGTTTGATCCTAAACTATTACATGCAATGAGTGATCATACGGGTGCACAAGTAATAATGTAGCCGTAGATAATCTAAATAATATATGAATTGCTTGAGTTTACACAAAAACCTTGATGTGCTAAGCAAATCAAAAGCAAAGCTCCATTATGTTGAATACATTCTGCGAAATGTTAACTAAAGACCAGACAATGCATGGATGATCCAGACATGATTTCTAAATGCAATGTTAACTATTTCTGTTTGTGCTTTTCCTATTTTAAAACATGAATTAAGGCTCCGTTCGTTTCGCAGAAAATAATTTCCGGGAAAACGTTTTCCAGATTTTCCGGCGTTCATTTCACGAAAAATGAATTCATTAGGGAAAATGTTTTCCATCAAAGAAAAAAAGTCTTCTAAAATAGGGGAAAATGTTTTCCACTTTTGAAAAGTGGAAAACATTTTCCTCACTTGATCTCTCTTATCACATACCTCTATAAATCCTCACTTCATCCTCTCCTTTCTTCTTCTTCTTTTCTTTTTTTATTCGAATTATTTTTTAATTTCCTTTTTCTTTTCTTTTTTTTTCTTTTCTTTGTTTCCCATCTTCTTCTTTCTTGGCTAGTCGTCGGATCAAGTGAACCTCAAGCTTGTTGATCTCAAACTCGCGCTCATCAATCTGGCGAGCCTCGATTGACGCTCACGCTCGCCAATCTGGGAGCGGAAAATATTTTCCTTACCGAACACCGGAAAATATTTTCCGAAACATTTTCAGGTTTTAGCCGAACACCAGAAAATATTGTCATTTTTCTGGAAAATGACTTATGGGAAAATATTTTCTGGAAATGGCCAATTTTTCACGAAATGAACGGACCCTAAGTTAAATACTTTGACTAGATAAATTCTAGTCTAACGTGCATTGATGAATCGACACGAAATCTAAGTGACATGTATGCCATGTTTTAATTTAAAGGCAATGCAACCTATATGCAATTCTATGCAAAAATAAAAATGATCAAATGGGGTGACCAAATTTTAGGTGTCAATAGCCACTTCACTTTAAAGAGGAGCTCTTAAAGTTTCATTCAAAAATAAATTTAAAAAGTGAATATTATTAGATGCGGGTCGTTGTGAACTTTGGCTTGTTTGGTTTCTTTCTTGTTTTTGTTGTTTGCAGTGCTGTTGTTGCCTGCTTTTCTCGCTGCCTTTTTAGATGCTTTTTGCATTCGGCGCCCTTCCACTCATTTTGACTTGTTGTCTTTTGAGTGTAAGTTTTGTGGCGCCAAATCTTGTGTATTTTTTATTAGCTCTATATATTATTACCCTTACCAAAAAAAAAAACTTCAAGAGACTTTTTCTAATAATCTTTTTATTTTAGTCATATTTAGATGTGAATGATATCTATATTATAATCCATCAACAGAACTTCCAGCCATGGAAAATACATCCATCACGACGTAAGCTGTGGTCAAGCTATACTGGTTCACCTCCAATGCCAACCCGCGCATTTCCACCTCCTTCGCACTGCCTCGCACGCATAATTATTAACCATAGTGACCCAAACCACGTTAACCACTCCCTCGCACTCCTCAGCCCACTCACCACATAAGCGCCCAAAGCGAACCCCACATAAAGTCTCATTCTCCCGAACGCTCCCACGAGCCTCGACCAGGGAATTGAAGGTGCACACATCGGGGTAGAGACCCAGAAGCCTCGGCTCATCAAAAGGGGCAAGGCCAGGCTCGGGGCGGCAAAAAGAGGCGAAGCCAGAAATGAGGGCGTTGCAGGTGACGGCGTCCAGAGAGGTGTTGTCGGAGAGAACAAGGGAAGAGCAAGAGAAATCACCCTTCTTGGCGAAGCGAGAGGGGCGAAGCGAGAGATGAGTGGGCGCAAGGGAAGGGGTGCAGTGGGTGGTCGGACTTGAGCAAGAGAGCATCGGCCTGGTCAGTGAGGAGAGGACAGAGCAGGAGTGGCGAGGGCAATAGAGGAGACTGGAGAACGAAAGATGCGCTGAGCCTATATTCCTTGACTTTACTGGTCTGGTTATAAGTGCTGAAAATGAGTATCATGACAGGCTCATTGTGGACTTTTCTTTTCATAACTTATTATGGTCCATTTAACAAATTTGAGCTGACCCATTCATCACCCACTCAATAAATATGGGTTAAAAAATGGATTAGCGACACATTTTGACACCTTTATTGTACACATAGCACAGCTTTATTGTACACATAGCAAGAATAAACAAACTAGAAGAAGAAAAGAAGGAATTGAAAGAAAACAAAACTGCATCTCACTTTCAGCATTTAACCATCCGTCTTTCCTGAATCAAAAACAGGAAAAAAAATGTGTTGATGCACAAACAACACAATGCATACAGATTTGAAAAACAGACCACGAGATTCACTTCAGGATCAACAAACAGACTTCTAGATGTTGATGGTAGCATCCCATAGCCTAAGAAGGCCATTACGACCACCACTGCAGATCCTTTTCCTCTTAAGGTCTGAAGCAATGCACCTCACCTGGAAACCAAAAGTAGAAGTCATGACTAAAGATCGACAAATGATGGATCCACATTACCATAGACAGAGCACAAGGCCATGACAATAAGCAACCAAAAAAAAATCTGAAATCAATGAAATAGATGTAGATACTACGACTAGTAACAAGTTCCTGAAGCTGTCAGGAAAACAATACTGGAACAAACAAATGATGCATACCACAGCAAGGGTTTTTTGCGGTGTTCTATAAAGTTGCCAACCACCCACTTTTGGTCCACTGCTTGATAAGCCACTGACTCGCTCGTGGTCGGTGGAAGAGGGACATTGAATTATCAGCAGCTCCGATCCACAACCAGTGCTCCTCAGCATTGATAGATACAATAGCAGATGAATGAATGGTGACACTCTTCACGCACCTTATAACCCATGGAAAAATGAGAGTATATTTGTTTATGCTGTGGTAATTGCTTCAATTGACTAAATAAGTCAGCATATTTTGTCTAGTCTAGAGACCCGATCAATGCAGCAAAATCTGTCCAAGATTAAGAGCAAAGAAACCTGCTCGTTTTACATGATTATGAAGAACTTAGTACACTTCACATTCTATTTAAGCTTCAACTACCACTACCACCTGAGGAAATAAACCCTGGTCAGACACGAAGAATAAGGCAAATGGTGATTACTTTCCCGAGAAAGCAGGAATTTACAGCATCAAAAATCATAACCGGAGTTGTAGCATCACATGTTGCGAGAACCAGCTTGTAGCACTAGCACTATCTTTCTCAGAGAAAACAAGAACCATCAGAGGTCAAGAAATCATGTATGCCCATTATCCTCAAGACAGTTTTGCTAAGGTTCGGCATATAGTTTGTTGTCCCTCATATGTGTGTAACCACATATTTCAAAACCAATATTCAAAGTGATTCTCGATAACAGTGCCCAGGACAGTCATCGTCAATAAGTCAGAGAAACTAAATTCTGAGATAATGCTAAACATTGATAAGATAAAAGAAAGACATTAAGGAGATCACATCGTTAATACTCTTACCTTCCTCCTTTTCCTAGAAACGAATAAGTCCATCAGTAGAACCTGAAAATATTGATAGCGTCAATGAAAACCGTTTTTACGATCAACGTTCAGCGACACCAAGGACAAATATAACAACATCTAGTTAAGAACCGAACTATGTTCTGTCACCATTACAAAGGAACCTGAAAACAAGACATCGGATGAGGTATGAACTTGTGATTCTGCCTCTATAAGATAAAGAATATTCAACGCACCGGACTGGCCCAGCAAGGCAAGCAAGAACTGTATCACATACCATATTCTAGCCCTCCGATCATCACTACCAATAATTACGGCAGAAGAACAGCCCAAGTGCTATAACTTGGCATGGGAGGACACTTAAGTGCCATAACTTCGAAAATATACACTTAAGTGTCAGTTTCGAAGTTAAATGGAACACTTAGGTGCCACTCCGGCGAAAATCCGACCAAATGGGTGACGTGGCAATTTTCCGGCAAGTTGGACACAAAACGACGCCATTTTGCATGCTAACGTGGCGAGAAAATGCAAAAACAACGTCGTTTTGTGACTGATGTGTATATAATTAATATAAAAATTAAATAAATTAAATTAAAACTTAATTTTATTTAAAATATTCTAAAAAATAAAAAACTTAAAATTTAAAATTTACAAAACTTAAAATTAAAAAAATTAAAATTAAAATAACTTAAAATTAAAATAAGTTAAAATTTAAAAAATTAAAATTTAAAAAACTTTAATTAAAAAACTTTAAAAACTTAAAATTTAAAAAACTTAAAATTTAAAAAACTTAAAATTTAAAAAAAACTTAAAATTTAAAAAAATTTAATTTTTTTTTAAAAAAAGGGGGCCGAAGGGGGTGGCTGAGGTGGCAATTTTAATTTTTTTTTAATTTTAAGGTTTTTAAATTTTAAGTTTTTTAAATTTTAATTTTTCTAATATTAATTTTTTTAATTTTTAATTTTTTAAAATTTTACGTTTTTTAATTTTAAGTTTTTTAAATTTTAAATTTTAAATTTTTTAGATTATTTTAAATAAAATTAAGTTTTAATTTAATTTAATTAATTTTTATATTAATTATTTACACATCGACATAAAACGACGTCGTTTTTGCATTTTCTCGTCACGTCAGCATGCAAAACAGCATCGTTTTATGTCTATCTCACCGGAAAATTGCCACGTCACCCATTTGGCCAGATTTTGGCCAAAGTGGCACTTAAGTGTTTCACTTTACTCCGAAATTGGCACTTAAATGTACATTTCCGAAGTTATGGCACTTAATGTCCTCCTATGCCAAGTTATGGTACTCCAGGTGTCCCAAACTCCAGTAATTACAATGTCGTCAACCATTCTAATTGACCTGCAGGATGGCAAATTTTCTACTAGAAAACCATTATAATAAAACGAATAAGTGCTCTAGAAATTTTCTTTATAGTAACAAAAGTGCAATTGAATTGTAGAATTTGTCAAATTGGTACAATCAAGTTCTTATCTTAACTACATTCAACTCGACTTACAAAAAATGCTGACATAGCTTTTTTATTTATTTTCTCTCTCCTACATGGTTTTGATGTCACTAAATTATGAACCATGACATTAAACAATATTGTTTCAGTCCAAATCTTACTTTTAATCCAAAATTTTGTTAAATTGGATTAAAAAATAAAAGGCTAATTTTTTTTATAAAAAAAAAAACAGAACATAAAAAGAGGAAAAAAATAATTGGCGAGGGCCTACAGGCCCTTACTACTACCGTCCCACCATCGCCACAGCTGGCAACAGTAGCCGACGCTCAGTGACCCTTGGCGACCATAAGCAAGGCCCAATGGCCCTCGCCTATTTTTTTTTCTTTGTTTGTGTTCTCCTTTTTCTTTCAAACTTAGCCTTATTGTTTTTTCAATCAAATTCAACTAAAATTTGGGTTAAAAAAAATTGAACCAAAACAACGTTGTTTTAGTATTATGTTTCATGTTGTAGTGGCGTCAATGCCGTGTAGGAGATAGAAAATAATAAAAATAGCCACATCGACATTTTTAGTTGGCCAAGTTAGATAGAGTCAACAAAATGATTTGATTATACCAATTTGACAAGTTTTAGGAATTAATTGAAATTTTTGAAAACTTTAGGACTCATATATACTTTCATGACAACTTTTAGGACTTCATGCACACTTGTCCCAAAACTTATACGAAAGCCTAATTAAGTCTTAAAACTGACAAGTTTTAGTACTTATAAAACTTTTATTGCTAGGATTTTTAAGAGGTAAGTGAGCTAGAAATCCTTTTGAGGGATAAGTGTACGTAAAGTATTAAAACTGATCATGAAAGTGAGTTTGACTCCTAAACTTTCTAAATGTGCAATCAAATCCTAAAAAAGTGTCAAATTGGTACAACCAACTACTTCTGTTCACTCCGTCTAACTTGACTAACGGAAAATGCTAACCTATTTTTTTAAAATATAATTTTCTCTCTTCTACGTAGGGTTGAAGTTATTAAAACATCAAAATCCAAATCATATCTCTTTAACCTGAATTTTAGGTAATTTGAATTAAAAAATAAAAAGAAAAAATTTAAAAAAGAAAAAAATTGATTAATTTGACGGGTTGGTAAATAAGGCAAAGTCGGTAACTCAATAGGAAGTTGGTAAGTTAAAGGAAAAACAAATAAACGCAATAAGCAACTCAAATGAGATCTAGTACACCAAAACTAGTTGGTAACCTAAAGGAAAAAACTAGTAAATCACACAAATAAAGGTCAGTATGCTTACATAAGAGTTGAAAAATTTAAAGCATTTGTAAGAGAGACAAATAAAAATTGGTAAATGATAACAAAAGTTGGTAAACTGAAAAACTAAATGAAAGCTGATAAGTTACTTTAACGAGAGTTGGTAATTCAAGAACTAGTTGCTAACTTAATCGGAGAATTTTGGTAAGTCATTCAAATAAATATAGATAAATTCATAAGCAAGTTGGTAATTTAAGGCATTGGTAAGAAAGACAAATAAAAGTTAATGATAGATTAAAAAAAAGTTGATAAATGCAAAACGACATCGTTTTGCACGCTGACGTGGCTAAACAACATAGCTAGACAAGTACAAAAATGTTGTTGTTTTGCTGACATGGTTAGATAATTAATATAAATATTAATTAAATTAAATTTAAAACTAATTTTATTTATTTAAGAGAGAGAGAGAAGATGAAGATTGCGGGCAGAGCCCTCGTCACCGCCTTTCCGCCGTCGTCGAGAAGGACTAGTGACAATGAGGGGAGGGTCAGCCTTGGGCCGACTGGCGGTGAGGGCCTGCAAACCCTCGCCCAGATCTAGGGCAAGGGTCGCGGCCCTCCCCTAAGTCAGGCGAGGTCGCAGGGCCTCTCCATTGGTCGGGTGAGGTCGCCAAGCCCTGGGGGAAACTCTTCTAGACGATGACAGAGTGGCGGCAACGAGGGCTCAGCCCTCACCTTTGGCCTCCTCCTCCTTTTAATATATATAAATCTAAAAAATATTTATGTTAAAAAAAAGAAGAAGACAAAATGAAGTTGTTTTGTTTCTTCATTGCTGACTCAATTTTCCGGCCTGCCATGTAAGTGAGTTATATTATTAAAATATTACCATGCAGGATTTGTGGCTACCTTCGCCGGACTTGGCACTCAATTGTTCCATTTTTTTTTTTTTAAAAATAACACTTAAGTATCACTTTCATAACTTTTGGCACTCTAGGTGTTTATTTATTGGCAAAAAAAATATCCTTTAGTTTGGAATGGAAGAGTAGTGTGACAGCGAAAGTATTGGTTACACTTGAATAGTTGGCACAATAAACATTCTCACACGCATGTCCCTCTTCAAAATAACACAACAGATTCCAATGTCCAATCCAACCAATTAGAACAACAAGGGTGAGACAACTAAAATTGCGAACAAGCGGACCGTGAAAAAAATTACTAGAGACAATCAATCATGGTTTTGGGAAAAAATAGGAAAAGCAAATAAACTAGTCGACTCTTTCGACTTATGATCGACTATTGTAAGCTCTCGCGAAGCTCACATTTACGCCAAATAACACACGGACAATTTGTGTGGATCGGATGGACCTCAAAAGGCAAAGTTAACGACCCATGCCCTGTGTCATCGGAGGCATCGTTGCGGCACCTTGGTTCATTCTGGGCATTGGCCACCCAACCTTTATCGCATCATGAATCACGAAGAGGAAAAGCTTAAATCAATGCATTGATCATCTACATTAGCTAAGACAGAAAAGACTGAACATAACTTCAGTTTGTTGCCGGAAGCTCAAAAGAGAAAGAAATTGACCATCTTCAACCAAAATAGATCTCATGCCGTGTTGATTTTTACGTGCAAAGACCGCTTATAACAATTCGCTACTAAAACGACGGAAAATGAGATCAACTCATACTGAGTACGTTGTTCAGCATTGTGAGACGTGTAGCAATAACAAATAATACATGTTTTTCACCAAAATTAGCTTGGTCAAGCAAATATGGTAAGAAAAAGAACACACAGGCAATCGCGGTTTGATTTCAGAAGAATTTTTACTAATGGAAGGTTCCAATCCGTGGTTCTTGAGCTCCCTATACTCTTGGCAAAGAGCACAGTAGATGCAACACGAGTGCACCAGGCAATCAGCGCACGGATCTTCTTGCAGCGAGTGCAGACCCCTCAATTTTGTTCGGTAACTGCACGTATACAGGCACACAAAGCCCATGTGGGCGAGCAAGTAGTATATGAGCCCACCCGCAACACAAGCTGCAGATATATTGTCATCACACACATAAGTTCTCATTAAGCTTGAGGAACATTTTAATCAACTATGTCGGCAAGACTGATCATAATCATGTAGAGAAGAACTAATAGATATGGTGTGTTTAAAACTTAAATTTGCACTTACAAGTGGCTCCTCTGTCTATAATTTCCGCATTCTGGCCGAAGGTGATGCAGGGACAGCAACAAGTGATGAAGCCTTTGTAAACGAATATAGAAATTAATCAGTTCATAAGGTGAACTTTAAGAAGTTAAATAAATGGATGGATTGCTTATGTCGTGTATTAGAACTAGAAAGTTTCATCAGAATGATGATATACTTCTACTTGGTTCATCATAAATTTGAAATTAGACAACATATGTGAAGGCGGAAAGCACTCACACTCGGAGGGATCTTCGAAGCAACCACAGAGACCCGTCGTCCACTGCGCGGGGACTGCCGCCGCTGGAGGGTTTGGAGCCATTGGAATCTGCATTTGCATCATTGGTGGCAGAGGCGATATTTGGTCACTGCCACTCGCTTATTCGGGCACATCTTCGGGTCTCAAAATTGTCTCTGCCTGAAAAAAGAGAATAGCGATCGAGAAGAGAGAAGAGGAGACAGAACCCTACATACACGATTGTGGTTTTCTTCAATCGTTATATATAAGGGAAGACCTGGTTTAGCTCGTCATAATCTCCTGATAAACCTGGAAATATATGTAAATTATCTACCACTAACTCGGACGAAACGATCGACAACTTCTTCTCATTTAAAGTACTCCAAGAACAGCTGGATATGTCTGCAATCTCATCGGCAGCTATGAGAGAGAGAGAGAGAGAGAGAGAGAGAGAGAGAGAGAGAGAGAGAGAGAGAGATTTGACTAGGCACATGAAAGGTTGTCGCGTAAAGAAAAAAAAAAGCACATCTTAAAGACATGTTCGCGCCAGTTCGTGTTTCTTTACTCATTTTGTGGTCCTGTTTACAACTTACAACATGGAGACATCCCCGTGATTTCAACCCGCAGAGGTTAGTGGTGATTTCAAGATATAGCACAAGCTTCTTTAGCAGTGCTTATACCGTATGCGTCCATTGGTCTCTTCATGATCCACTTCCTGCAAAGGAACCGTTGAGGCTATATAGAACTTGAGTTCCATTCACTGCTCAAAATATTGAACCTTTGTTAATTTTTTAATGATCACAATAATGAATACAAGACAAATTAAGGTTAACGCACCACTCTCTAGTTGTAAGTTACTGGATTAAAGAAAGATTCATCGCTCGTCCTCGTGGTAATATAGTCCTACGAGTATTCATGTGATGTGCTCAATGATAACAAGCGCTAAGCTTTGGTACATATTGAGGTTTACGAAGGAGAAGCTAGCAAGCAAATTGCCTTGGGAAATTCTAGCCCTTTCATCATGCTGAACTATTGGGATCAATCTCAAAAGAGCATAGCAGTTAGGGAGAAGAGACGAAGCAAACCGCTAAAGTATGGCCTATCTTTTTTTCAGCCCTCAGGGAAAGGTTTGATACCGAGTCTTTACACCAACCCACCGTGTGGAGCAAACTCTAGCTATCATAGCAGGAGCACTTCATAAGCTAATTGCTAATCAGATAATAAAAAAGGTCTACATATCACTCTAGAAACTAAGTGTGCGCATTAGAAGGTTTTTCCTTTCACGAAAGAGCAGTTGATGATTCATTTTAATTGACCCATTGATCAACGAAAATGAATCCCTTGTATGATCATAGGAGCATTCCCAAGCCTGGCAAAAATAGTTTTACTCCACAGCAGCTGGAGCAGCCTCAAAGGTTCAATCTGTCTTGTCATATCTCTTCCTCATCTACCACAGGTTTTTGCCCCCACCACTCCTTTTCTACGTCCATTATTTAGATTGTTTTGACTATGGTGTGCCTGAAATTTGTTCAAAGCAAAAAATGAAAAATCTTCTTTAAATGGATTAGACACCTATGTTTAACACCCAAATTAATCTTGATAATTTTTAAGACTTTCGCTTACTAAGTAGACGGGTTCTTGCTACTCTTTTTTTTTTTTTTTTAACTCTTGCAATTGGATGTGCTATTTGATCTAGTTCAACTGATCTACGATGGTTGGGTGCTTGCTTTTGGTCCGTAATGTGAAATCATTCCTTCCCTCCATCTATCTAAGAAAGTAAGACTAATGCAATAAATTAGGCTAAGCTCTTATATTTAAAAAGCTACATTTATTTCAACAAAACCCGCATATCGGTGGGTACTTGTTTGAGGAGTGCTTCCTCCTGGCCCAGTAGGTCGATTGGTGTATAGAAGAGAATCTTTCGACGAGGAGCCAGAGCCACCGACCTTATCACACTAATTGGCTCGATAATTCAAGTAGTAATGGCAGTCTCCTATCCTCTCTATTTGATTCTTCATCTTTAGAGGCACAATGCAGTTGATTGCGCTCTAGAGACACATAGAGCTCCGAACGTTCTTTGAAGCCATTGCACTTGATTTTTGAGTTCATTTCAATGTCTCATTGATCTCTCATTGTAGCTAAGATTTATCAAATGACGTTTGTACGACGAGGAGCCATTACACCAAAGCTTTAATTCCCAATTTGAAACTGTTGTCCAACTTCCAAGGTTACATCTGTTTTAGTATCAGGTGGAATTTTGTGATGTGTCTCTTTAAATCTTCTTTTGCCTTGGACAGGTGGGGCTAGCATGTGCTTCCTCGGTGCGGAGAGCATCAAAATTTACCCGAATGCTTGTAGTTCCTCCTTATACCTGCATGAATTCTCCAGCTGGTTGAACTAGAATAAGTTTCAAGATGGAAAATACTGAAAAAGAAAGCTGGATAACCATTTAGTAAGGAATATAGGAAGGCTGTACTTGAAAACCTTAAGCCCTTGTCGACATGGGGCGTAGCTCTACTCAACTTCAACACTAGATCTGGCAACTGGGGGTAGTCACCCCTTCTCGCGTAAAAGTGATTAGAATTCAAACATGTTGGTTCTTACTAGGAAGGATCGAACCATATGAATGAATCTACAAGGCTTTTCACAATTATAGTTCATTGTGCTTTCTCGGTAACCTTAAGGAAAGAGCAGCGGTGACTTGTTGATTTATCCATCATCCAATCCACGAATGAAACCTAGCAAAAAAGAAAGAAGTGAACGCTCTACTGGAGATCGAAGCTTCGTGTTTGTTTTTCCGGCTCTCTCACCAAGAACATGTTCCTCAAGGCAACAGAAACACGTTAAAGTCAACTCACAAACAGTACCATCCTCCAATCAAGCAAAGCACCCTATGTGGACTTTTCGCAATAAACACTGTACATGCATAAAACCCTAGGTCAACATCAACGTCAACCCTCGGTCAACGTCACCCTATGTGTTCAGTGATCCAATGTTCTCTCTCCTGCTTTGATTTTCTAGGGTTCCCGAGCTTCCATCTCTCTCTGATCAATTAACAAAGCATCAATATCATCGAGGGACGCTCGATCCGTCTTGTAACCCTAAAAATGCTTTTGCCATCATCATGATTTACATAGCACACACAGATTTATAATTAGAGGAACAATATCCTTAGGAGAAACAAAGAAAATGGGTAACAAATTTCGGAAGGATTGAGAAATTAATTCCACGAAGCAAGCAATCCCCAGTAAATTAAACATAGCAATCCCCTAAAGCTAAATTTGTTTCGTCTAATATGAAAAGCTAATTAAATGCCATCAAATTCCACATTATTTAGCCTATGTGGAGGTATGACACGAGTCGATGTTCTCACATTGGATATGAGATATATGATTCGATATATATATGAATGGTGTAGGCCTAATTCCTTTAAAAAAAACAAAAAAAAAAGCCTCAAATTTTATGTCCAGTCCCAATTCTATCTCGATTTTTTTTAATATTTAAAAAACTCAAATTTTAGGTCAAGATCCAATTCTACCTCGACCTTTATTTTTATCTCAAAAAAAAAAAAAAAAACCCAAGACTTTAGGTCCAGCCTCAAATCTATCTTGATTTTTTTTTTTTTTTTTTTTTGGGTTTAAGGGAAAAATCACTAATTTTAACTCTAGTCCCAAATCTACCTCCATTAGCTCTTTGTCCAAAAATCACCATCAATTGACACTTATTTTTATATCCTAAAGATAAATTTCCATGTCACCTTGCTAATGTGGATTTGTTATCGATGTGAAATGCCATGTCAAGTTGAGACTGGATCACGATGGTAGATTTGAGAATAGATTGAAAGTTTGTGATTTTTATTTTTAGACAAAATAAAATTTGGGCCAATTTAAGAATAGACCTAAAGTTTGGAGTTTTCCAAAAGACAAACAAAAAAAGTTCGAGGCAAATTGAAATTGGATCTAAAGTTTGGGGTTCATTCTAAGAGAAATAAAAAAAGTTCGGGACAAAATTGTGATTAGATGTAAAGCTGAGGTTTCTTTAGAGAAGTAAACCTCTAAATGGCATCTAAGTAGCACCGATATCGATACGCGACACATGACACGACACGACACGCCAACACGTCATTTATTAAAAAATAGAGAATTTCGACTCTTTGGGACATATTGTATGTTAAATGTATACTTATATATATATATATGTTATCATTTTTTATGATTTTCTCAATCAAATTACTTTCATTCAAATTCACAAATAAATAAATAAATAAATAACCTAGAATGAATTTATACTAAAAGCATTAATCCATCATTTATTAATATCATATATTATTTTAATTTGACAAATTCAACTCAATTCCAATAATCCATAAAACTTAGAGAAAAAAAAACAAGCAATTTACATTCTGAACTTGCATATTAGACATGTCGGAACAGAAGAGAAAAAGACTTGAGGGTGAATTGTGTAACACAAAAAGTGAGAGTCATAAGAGAATAGAAGACTAGGTTTTTATTATTGTTTTTTTATTTTTTCACGTATATACATTTTGACCCATTATTTATTAAAAAATTTTAAAATTGACCTTACAAATCGGAAACTCGCATATTGAAATCCAATGAGAGTGTTGGAAAAGTTAATCAGGCATCGGATTTTCCGACACGTAAATATCGAAGAGTGTCACGAATATCCAACACGGCAAGAAGATTTTCGAAGAATGTCGGTGCTTCCTAGCATGTCACATGGGAGTTGGGGCTCAGCTAGCATTCTCATGCGCCATCGTTTAGGTCCAAAATAAACGGCTTGGAATGATCAGTAGGATCGGATTAGTCCACAATTGCGGAAAGACTCTTGACTTCGCTACCTCCCACAGCAGCAGCAGTGTCATCCGTAATTGCGCCAAAGGCTCCTCCGTAATTGCGCCAAAGTCTCCTCCATGATTGCGCGAAGACTCTTGACTTCGCTACCTCTCAAAGCAGCAGCAATATCATCTACGGTGTGCAACGGAACCACTCGGACCCGGAAATGCCCGGACCAGATCGGATTGCCCGATTCTGGACAGCTCTGGAGAAGGCGGTCAGGTTCCTAGTTCCAAGGTGGGAACTGTACTGACCGGATCGACCAGACCAGACCGGTTGATATAATAAAATAAAATAAAATAAGTTAAAAAATCCTCCTGCCATTTTTAGTTTCTGCTTTCCCCACCTTCCCTTTTTGCTTTCCCCTCCCCTCCGATGAACACAAGCTGAGAAAAATCATGTTCCGCTTTCCAAAGACCTCATGTTCAGCACCAGCATATGAACAAATTCCTGGCTGTTTGTGCAGCCACCTTACATAAAGGGCTTCTATTCGCCAAGGTTATTCCCCCTTTGCGAATAGCTTGCTGTTATAACGTTTGGCCAGGATGCCTTCTGCATACATAAGGAAATCTTGGTAGAAAGAGCCGAGTTCTTGTCAATCCTTAAAGATTTTAGGTTTCCTTCTCCTCGTTGTTACAGTTAATATTGCTTGGGGTACAATTTGACTTTAGGACATCCATTCTTGCTAATTTGTTATCTTCCTCAGCCTTTTTCAGTTTTGCCTCCACAAACAACAAATTACTGGTTCTATCGGACTGGTCGGTCCATTTTCCAGTCCTAGAATCTGGAAAATGGTCCTCCCGGTCCGATTCCCAGTTCCACTTCGGAACCGGACTAGACTAAAACCAATCAGTCCTATCATCCCTCCCCCCCCCCCCAAACATCGAAGCTTTGCCTATTACAGCTCCACAGCTCCAACTTGTCTTATCTTGTATAGCTAGTGGGAATGGCGCGCTCTCACTATATAAGAGCTCCCTCCTCATGCATTTGTATATTCTCCGGTACCTTCCCTCCCTCCCTCCCTCCCTCCCTCCCTCCCTCCCTCTCTCTCTCTCTCTCTCTCTCTCTCTCTCTCTCTCTCTCTCTCGAGTTTGCAACTATGGGAAAGGGAAACCCTGAAGCAGACTCTTCTGATTACCGGCAAGACCAAGCAGATTACAGTGTCCAAAGTCAGTACAATGTCCAGGTATCTCACGATGATAACAGCAACAGCAACAGCAACAACCCAGCTTTCTACGGTCCAAACCCACAGCGCGACCAGCTGTATCCGCCCCTCCAATCCGGAGGCAACAACAACGACCTGAATCTACAAAATCAGCAGAATGATGCCGTGAGTAACCAGCAGCAGCAGCAGCAACAGTTCCAACCACCTCAGCAGCAACGGCAGTTCGGCGCTGCACAGAACGTGCCGCCACCGCCACAATTCAGCCAGCCCTTTGCCATGGCACCGCCCCCTCAGCCTGTGGCGCAATTCCCACCTCAAAGCCATCAAACGAACCCAACCTATGCGAATCAAGGGGCTTATCCGCCGCAGCAGCAGCCAGCCTACCCTCTGGCGGCGGCAGCACCTCAACAGCAACTGCAATATGCTCAACGGAGCGCACCCCAGGTTTACCCTCAGAGCACACCACAACCGAAGCCATATTCTCCTTCTCAAGCTTATCAACAACAGACGGCCGCTCAGCCTGTGCAGTTCCCACCGCCGGCAGGCGGAGTGTAGTATGCCACGGTGCCTCCTTCGTCAATCACGCCAGGAGTCCAGGGGTATGGCAGCGTGGCTCAGGGAATTACAGTGCAGGCGAACATGATGGGCAATGTCAACAACGAGGGATGGACGACGGGGCTGTGGGATTGCACGGACGACCCCATGAACGGTAAGATTATCATACAAATTTACCAAAGAAATGATATAGCCGTTTTTTCAGAGCCTGATATCCAAATCGGGCTATATTTGTGGACATGCATCGTTCTCGTACTTTTGTATGCGAGTAACGATTATAAGTAAGGCTAATTAGTTTAATACTGACGTTCATAATAATTTTTCAGATGTCTTCCCTTGCTCTTTAGGTTCTTCTTTTTGACTAATGACTAATTGAGTTTTACGTGACAATGACAATATATATTATCAAGATCAAGTATCCTAATACGCATTATGTCTCTCATGTTTCAGCTGTTACAACGCTCCTCTTCCCATGCTTGACGTTCGGCCAGGTTGCAGAGATCATAGACAACGGCACGACCAGTGAGTGAAAAAAGAACAGAAAGAAACAACTCATCGTGTCTTGACCGAAATCACTTGCATAACTTCTGTTCCTTGGTGTGTTGTGATGATTGTAGCTTGTGCCACGGCTGGAATTATCTACGGGCTGATTGGCTTCATCACCGGGTTGCCATGCATCTACTCATGCACCTACCGATCGAAGCTCAGGAGCAAGTTTGGGCTGGTGGAGTCGCCTGCGCCTGATTGGATCATCCACTCCCTGTTCGAGCCCTGTGCTCTTTGCCAAGAGTACAGAGAACTTAAACGCCGAGGCTGGGATCCCGCCATTGGTAAATTGATAACTCGTTCCTAGAGTCAACTTATAATAGTAATACAAAAGACTCTTACCTAGCGAGGTATACGATAACGAACCAGTTGAGCAAACATTTAAAGTCGAAAAGAATTCAGACATGTCCAGTTGAAGAATTGTGTGATTCATTCGATTGTTTCGCTTTTGGACAGGATGGGTGGGCCACGAACAAAGACAACAACAGCAGATGCAGCAGCAGCCGCAGGTTGCTATGGTGCCCCCCATGAATCCAACAATGATGGCTTGATGAGTTGTGATGTGTTGAATGTGTTCATGTCCAAAATTCGTGTGTCATCTTTTTGAGTTCCTTCGATTTTAAGGTTTTCCTACCGAAAAATGTTGCTAATAATTATTTTCATTTCCTTGTGGCTGTTTGCCTTTTTGTTTTATTGTGGAACCATGGCACCCTACACTCTCTTGACTCCCTTGTCTTTTGAGTGTTTGTTTTGTTGGTGCCGGGCCTCCTTGCTTTATATATACGTTTGGTAAAATCTATATTATACTTACCTTTACCCCAATATATATATTTTTGCTTGTCAACATTGGCAAAAAATCGCCAGATTTTGAATGATGTCCAGTTAATTTCTCTATGGCAATTGTGATTCTCCTTTCATCACGTTTTTGCGATTTTGGCACATGTTTATCAATACATTAAAATCTGTAGATCTCTAATTGGCCTAGGATAGTCAATTGACGATGACTATAGTTAAGAAATTACAATTGATTAGAATGTGATTATAATCATGGAGCGGACAAATTAATGGGCCAAAATTTTTGTGGTTGCGCCAGTGTGTGCTAAGTTGCTAAGGCTAACCAGCGTCCGAACAATGTCTTTGGACATAGACCCACCATCGATGACTGAACAACTACGATACGAAATTACTCTTCCCTATCATGACTTTCTCAAATGTGAACTACCAAAGGAAAGTTAATAAATTATTAAGCAAGTATGAATGGTTTCTCTTTAAAGAGATG
This sequence comes from Eucalyptus guilfoylei, assembly GCA_016097605.1. NCBI lineage: Eukaryota > Viridiplantae > Streptophyta > Magnoliopsida > Myrtales > Myrtaceae > Eucalyptus > Eucalyptus guilfoylei. The sequence continues at coordinate 5,728,195 of CM027861.1, forward strand.
GTGCCATTGCGTCCATTTCGATTGCAACTTTAGGGTTTTAATTAGATCATTCAAACATGTAAATCAATTCATTTATGAGTTCACATTAATATATTAATAGACTACCTATTAGAAATCCAAGTAAAATGCGAGAAAACATTTTACTTCTGCAAATCAAAGACTTTATGAATATAGGGACTTGATTACGCTAGGTAAATCTAACAAAATCTAACTCTATTTCAGTACATTTTCTCTTTTTTATAAAATATTTTACAAATAGTCTTGATCATGTTTAATCCTAAAACACTAACATGTAATGAGTGGTCATGCGAGTGCATAATCAATAACATAGCACTCAATAATTTAAATAATAAATATATTGCTTGAGGAGGTAAAAAAACCTTGATGCACTAAGCAAATCAAAACAAAGCTCCATTATGTCTAAAGAGTAAAGCGTTCTGCAAAATATTTACTAAAGACCAAACAATGCATGTGTGACCTGAACATGATTTCTAAATGCAATGTTAATTATTTCTTTTTTTGTTTTTCTCGTTTAAAAACATGAATTAGATTAAATTGTATGACTATATGAATTCTAGTCTAACATGCATAGATAAACTGACACAAAATCTAAGTGACATGTATGCTATGCTATATTTTAAATGTAATGCAACCTATGCAATTCTAATGACATGAAATACAACCAACTATGAATTAACCTACAATTTAGCCATGCAAGAGATTAATATTTTTGTGTTTCGAACTTTAAACACCTAACGTGACCTAAGTGGCTTCTATTAAAAGATGATAACCTAATTATGCAATGCTAATTATTTTTGGTGTTTTCTTTTTTATAAAAAACTATATGACCTTTACCAAAAAAAAAAATTAAACTATATGCAATGCATGAGATATTGTTATTAATTAATTCTACCTAATGTTGTGAGCACTAAGCATGGATATTAATGATATGCAATGCATGACATTTATGTTATGAGATTAACTAATTCTATATGCAACTTATATTACTTAAATGACATTTTTATTTGATTTTTACTTAATAATGAAAAGTATGAGTTATACTAAGTTTATACGGATTCTAAGATTAATATGCATTATCCTAAACATGACTTATGAATGCAACCAAATTCTAAACATGCAAATGACATATGATATGATATGCAAGGTATGCGTGACAATCAATAAACATTAATATGCAACGTATATATAAATATATATGTATATATACATATATATATATATATATATATATATATATATATATATATGTCGTAACCAAAATTCAGCAATATAATTGGATAACATATTATTTTAGAGCAATTAGGATTCAATTAATCACGCATAAAAAACACATATGACAATGTTAGAGGGAAATTACAAAAAAAGTAATAAACCTTGCATTTGTTCCATTTCAATCATAAACCTTTCAATTTGGTTAATTTAGACATTTTGATAATTTGCTAATTTAATCTTTTTGACCAATTTTGATAGAAAATTGATGATGCAGATGCAAGCAATGCCAAGTTAGATGGTCGATGCTGACATGGGAATATTTTAAATTTTAAAAAAATCCTGATAAAAAAAAAATCCTGAACTTTTTTCTTTTTCTTTCTTTTTCTTTTTTTCTCTTCTTTACCAAGTCTAGCAAGGGTAGCCAACCGACCTCGAGGGTCACAGGAGGGCCGCAAGGCCTTCACTAGCCATAGGCAAAGGTCCCAGCCCTCGCCTAGATATGGGAAGAGCTGCATAGCCCTCCCCTAATGGTCAGCGAGGGTCGACCGGCCCTTGGATGTAGCCATTGAGGATCGGCTTATGACTTCACTAGGCTTAGAAGAAAAAAAAAGGAAAAGAAAGAAAAATAAAATAAGAATCTGATTTTTTTTTAAAGTTATATAAAAATTTCCATCACATCGGCGGCCATGCCAAATAGGGTGATTGGTATCTACATCACTAATTTCCTACCATAATTGCCCGAGAAGACTATATTGATAAGTCATCAAAAATTAAGGACTAAATTAGTCGATTAAAATATTTAGGACTGAATTGGCACAAATACAATAAATTTAGAACTTTTTTTTGTTGTAATTTCCCCATGTTAGAAGCCCAACTTTAAGCTTAAAGGTCTGATGCCCTAACATGGCCTTAATTAATACAATGAAATAATAATGTAATAAGCTAAGGTCTAAAATTAAATAAAAGTGAACTCAAAATGTTTTTTGATTTGCCAAGAAAAGTGAACTTGATTATCCCTGGAAACACTTATTTAACTAAGGCTCCGTTTGTTTCACGAAAAATAATTTTCGGGAAAATGTTTTCCGGATTTTCCGGCGTTCATTTCACGGAAAATGAATTCCTTGGGAAAAATATTTTCCATAAAAGGAAATAAGTCTTCTAAATTGAGGGAAAATGTTTTCCGCTTTTGAAAAGTGGAAAACATTTTCCTCACTTGATATCTCTTATCTCACACCTCTACAAATCATCACTTCCTCCTCCCCTTTCTTTTTCTTCTTTTCTTTTTTTGTTTGAATTATTTTTAATTTTCGTTTTCTTTTTTAATTCGAATTATTTTTAATTTCTTTTTTCTTTTTAATTTCTTTTCTTTCTTTTTTATTTTCTTTTTCTTTTTCTTTTCTTTGTTTTTCATCTTCTTCTTTCTTGGCTAGTCATCGGCCATTGTCAAACGAACCTCGAGCTTGTCGATCTCAAGCTCGTGCTCTGCACTATTGCTTATCATTTTCTTTATTTATTCTACCCTACAGTTGTATATTGCTCAAGCAAAGAGTTCTATATGTTTTGCTTCTTTTTTCTTTTGTTTATTAGAATACAAAAGACGCAGGAGGAAAAGAGGCCACTCAACTGGAAGATTCTCATGAGGGTTGTACATGCTTTGCTTTTTTTCTCTTTTGCTTCTTTTTAAAATTCATACGAACATTTTTTAGAATAGATGAGCGTTTGGCGACAATGAGAGAACAAAGATATGAAGTAAGTTTGCCCAGATTTAAAGTCAGGTTCATATTTGATGGATTTATAGGTCGGTAAGTGATGCATGCCTAAGTGGTGAAATCTTAGAAAATATTTTCCTTACCGAATACTCAAAAATATTTTTTGAAACATTTTCAGATTTTAGCCGAACATCAGAAAATATTGTCATTTTCATGAAAAATGACTTCTTAGAAAATATCTTCCGGAAATGGCCAATTTTCCGCGAAACGAACGGACCCTAGACTGCCTCTTCTCGCTTATGTTATCCATTTTTTTTAACCAAAAAATGAGATGTTGAGCGCACGACAACACATAAATGGGACATGTCTCAATCAATGTGCACCAATAATTATGTCCCACTAGCATGACATTTGCTTAATAAGGTCAAAATTTATCTCTAACCATTGTCTAAGCAAGGAAGCAAATCTGGGCAGTGAGATATCAGCGCCAGTTCAACGTATATCGAGCATGAAACTGATTTAAGACCAATAATTTGAAAATGTCACCGTTTATTTCGTAGAGAACAAATAATTGAAAATATATATTTTAAAATTAATCACTTATATTACTTAAAATAAATAATTAATAAAATATATTTTTATGACCAACGACAATCTATATTTAAATATTTCTGTATACAATGAACATCTATTTTATTCATTTATTTTATAAGTAATTTAAACATTTATTTTTAAAAAATATATATTATTTAAATTATTTATATTTCACAAAACAAATTACTTCCCCTGTTTCACTGGGAAGTATCTCCAACCCAAAACACGCCTGGCATTGATAAGAAGCAAGGCGCATCACTTTCTTTTTACCTCCACTGACAGTTCCCTCTCTAAAATGGCCTCGACTTGTAGGTGGCGATGAAGAAGCTTGCGAGGGCCACCACAGTCGTCGAAACCTCGCCGAAGTCACTGGTGGTTGCTGGTGCCGGACTAGAGTGTTGCCGGGAAACTCGCCGAAACTGCAGGGTGGCTCGACGAGAGTGTTGGCAAGGCTGCTGGGCGCGACATCAAAGGCCAAGACCACGATAGGGAACTGTCAAAGCACTGGGACGCGCCGGAGGCACTGGATACGTCGGAGCCTACAAGGAACTCGTCCGGGTCTCGCAGGGATTTCTGCTAAGTACTGGAGTTCGCGACGGGTGCATCTCGGGCTGCAGGGAGGCTAGTCACTGGCGGTTCACTGGTGTCTCTGGGAGGTTGCTGAGGAGCGCAGGGAAACGGTGGCGTGAGGTGGTGGTCGCCAGGAAATCCGGAGCCAGGAGACCTGGCGCACGAACAAAGGCCGAGAGAGAGGGTTGGTCTTCGCCAATTTTCTGAACCATTGTCTTCCTCTTTTACGAGTGCGTATGTCTATCTTTTTAAGCAACATTCGGTCGTCTGAATTTTTAATCAATATAGGATTTAATAGAATAAAATATGAAATCCAAAAATTTTGCTATACCCTATTTATTATTTAGTGATTATAGTAATAAAGTTAGATATATTCACATTATATTATATATATTATTTGGTACAAATAACATATCAATATAAATGAAAGAAAATTATACAAACCGAGGTGGTAAATATCTCTTGCAATATTCTTACCTAGTTTATTTTTGTTTTATTTTTTATTTTATTTTCCTCTCTTTTAAATTAATTTCTTTTTTATTTCTTTCTCTCCCTTCCATCATTCTCTAATAAAATTTTAATAATATACCTAAAATATGTAATAAATATATATATATAAGATAGAATTAAATTCGAATTTATAAATACAAATAGAATTAAATTAAAAAATGAATTTTTATTTTTTGCTTTTTTGAATTTTTTATATTAGAATTCAAATACTATTTATATCGAAATACGATTTTAATTTTGTTAATTTAAGAAGTTTGTTATTTGAAGAAAAATAACTTTCCTATCATAGATATTAGAAGTTCCACCCACTTTTATCCCACCTCTTCCTCATATGATAATTTTATCCAACCTATATTCCATTTATATCCGACTTTATCCTATCTTAAGTAAACACCAAATGCAAAATAAAATAAATTTTATTCTGATTGCTAAACGCAGCCTTACAACCTCATAGGCTTAGTTTGTTATTATGGGCTTGGCTGAATTTGATGTTTTTTTTTTTTTTTTTGGTGAAGATATGGCTGAATTTGATGTTCACCTAGGCTTAGTCTAGATAATCTAATTAAATTTAAAACTTCCCTATTTTAGATCTATTTAGCACAAATCCAATTAGAATGCAATTTATGTGGGCCTAATGCTACTAAATGAAAATGTTCCTAATATACAAATCCAAATTAATAATATTTTTTGTTTAGGGGCCGAAGGTCCCTAATTATCTATGCCAAAAATATCACTAAATGTAGTGGCCAAACTTAGGTATCAAACAGCTGCTCCACTTTAAAGAGGAGCTTGCAAAAATTTCATTCAAAGATAAATTTCAAAAGTGTATTATTCGATAAGTGAGTACAAACTTCAAGAGACATTTTCTAATTTCCCCCTTTATTTTAGTTATATTTAAATGTGAGTGATATCTGTCCTAATAATCCCGCAACAGAACTTCCAACCAAGGAAAATACATCCATCACGACGTAAGCGGTGGTCAAGCTATGCCGGTGCACCTCCAATGCCAAGCCACGCATTTCCACAAACACCTCCTTTGCACTCTCAAAACTCCCCATTCCACACATACCTATTAACCATAGTGACCCAGACCACATTAACCACTGCCTCGCACTCCTCAGCCCACTCACCACATAAGCGCCCGAAGTGAACCCATACTTCAAGCAAACCCCATAAACGATCTCATTCTCCTGAGCGTTCCCGAGCCTAAAACAGGGAATTGAAGGTGTACACATTGGGGTAGAGACCCAGAAGCCTCGGCTCATCGAAAGGGGCAAGGCTGGGCTCAGGGCCGTGAAAAGAGGCGAAGCAAGAAATGAGGGCATTGAAGGCGACGGTGTCCACAGAGGTGGTGTCAGAGAGAACAAGGGAAGAGCAGGAGAAATCGCCCTACTTGGTGAAGCAAGAGATGAGTGGGTGCAAGGTAAAAGGTGGAGTGGGTGGCCGGACTTGAGCAAGAGAGCACAGGCCTGGTCGGTGAGGAGAGGACAGAGAGCAGGAGGTGGCGAGGGCGATAGAGGAGACTAGAGAACGAAAGATGTGCTGAGCCTGTATTCTTTTTACTTTACTGGTCTAGTCATAAGTGCTGAAAGTGAGTATCATCACAGACTCATTTTGGACTTTTCTCTTCAGAACTTATTATGGTCCATAAACATTTGAGCTGATCCATTCATCACCCCCTCAATAAATATGGGTTAAAACATGGATTAGTGACACATTTTGACAGCTTTATTGTACACATAGCAAGAGTAAACAACCTAGAAGAAAAAAATGAAGGAATTGAAAGAAAACAAAATTGCATCCCACTTTCAGCAGAAGGAAATGAAAGAAAACAAAACTGCATCTCACTTTCAGCATTTCAATCATCTGTCTTTCCGGAATCAAAAACAGGGAAAAAATGTGTTGATGTACAAAAAACACAATGCATACAAATTGAAGAACAGACCACGGCATTCACCTCAGGATCAACAGACTTCTAGATGTTGATGGTAGCATCCCACAGCCTAAGAAGACCGTTACGACCACCACTGCAGATCCTTTTCCTCTCGAGGTCTGAAGCAATGCACCTCACCTGAAAACCAAAAGTAGAAGCCATGACTAAAGATCAAAAACCACGATGGATGCATTACCAAATACAGAGCACAAGGCCATGAAGATAAGCACAAAAAAAGTAAAAAAATAAAAAAATAAATTTCTGAAATCAATGAAATAGATGTAGATACTACAATAAGTTCCTGAAGCGCATCAGGAAAATAATACTGGAACAAACAAATGATGCATACCACAGCAAGGGTTTTTTGCGGTGTTCTATAAAGTTGCCAACCGCCCACTTTTGGTCCACTGCTTGATAAGCCACTTATTCGCTCTTGTGGTCGGTGGAAGAGGGACATTGAATTATCAGCAGCTCCGATCCCCAACCAGTGCTCCCCAGCATTGATAGATACAATAGCAGATGAATGAATGGTGACATTCTTCACGCACCTTATACCCCCTGGAAAAATGAGTATATTTGTTTATGCTGCAGTAATTGCTTCAGTTAACAAAATAAGTCAGCATATTTTGTCTAGTCTAGAGAACCGATCAATGCAGCAAAATCTGTCCAAGATTAAGAGCAAAGAAACCTGCTCGTTTTACATGATTATGAAGACCTTAGTACACTTTACATTCTATTTAAGCTTCAACTACCACTACCACCTGAGGAAATAAACCCTGGTCAGACACAAAGAATAAGGTAAGAAGTGATTACTTGCCTAAGAAAACAGGAATTTACAGCATCAAAAATCACAACCGGAGTTGTAGCATCACATGTTGCAAGAACCAGCTTGTAGCACTAGCACTATATTCCTCAAGACAGTTTTGCTAAAATTAGGCATATAGTTTTTTGTCCCTCATACGTGTGTAACCACATATTTCAAGACCAATATCCAAAGTGATTCTCGATAACAGTGCCCAGAACTAGTCATCGTCAATAAGTCAGAGAAACTAAATTCTGAGATAATGCTGAACATCAATAAGATATAAGAAAGACATTAAGGAGATCACATTGTTAATACTCTTACCTTCCTCCTTTTCCCAGAAACGAATAAGTCCATCAGTAGAACCTGAAAATATTGATAGCATCAATGAAAATCGTTTTTATGATCAACCTTCAGCAACACCAAGGACAAATATAACAACATCAAATTAAGAACCGAACTATGTTCTGTCACCATTACAAAGGACCCTGATAACAAGACATAGGATGAGGTAGGAACCTGTGATTATGCCTTTATCTGATAAAGAATATTCAACGCACTGGACTGGCCCACCATGGCAAGCAAGAACTGTATCACATGTCCCACGGGAAACAGACCATATTCTAGCTGTCCAATCGTCACTACCAGTAATTACAGTGTCATCAACCATTCTAATTGACCTGCAGGATGGCAAATAAGATGGTAAGAAGGAAGAAGTCCTTTAGTCATGGTTATTTATTACTATCAAATGGAGAAAGATCCATATTATACTAGCAGTTATAAACTTAAAAGACACGGCTGTTTATTAAACCCCAATGAAGAAAGAATTCATACACTAGCAGTTATGCATATCTACCTTCAACAGGCGACCATGTGAATTACAATTTTCAAGTATGCATCCACCAATTGATCAATTTCACAACTAATGTCAATGTGCTCATTTTTGGCATTGAGGTTAAACTCTTTTGTGTTTGGGGTGGCACCCATTTGGTATCCTATTTAATCGGTACTTTACTGACATAAAGAATAAGTACATGCATGATTAGAATGATTATGAGATTAAAATCCAAATGTTGGAGGACAGAAACTTCATTAAATCATTGGCTTGTCCAATTATTTAAAGAGCTTGTGTTTTAGGAAAAAAATAAAACGTGCATGTATATATTGAGATTGAATAACTAAAATGGAAGACAAAAGTGACAGATACGGCTGATTTTAATCATTTTCTCCCCTGGAAGAATCCAGGATGGGAATCCTTCCAGTCCACACAGACGTTCTTACATTTAGCAGTGTAAATTACACTTCTCACACCCCAACTTGCTGTGGCAGACTAATCTCTGATATCTGCCTCAATAAAGCCATAGTAAAAAGCACATTTTGCAATTATTTTGCACACCTGATCCATTTCGTATGCCCTAAAAGCTTGTGCATCTGCTTTCCAGCACGGATATCCCAAATGTTTGCAACCCTGAGAAAATATAAATGTATGAAATTCAAGATCCACGATATGAGTATAACCAAAAAATAAAAAAATTCAAGGTACATACGCGTCTCTTCCAGCAGCAGCCAGGATTCCACTGGAATCATCATACTCCATGCATAAGACAGCACTGGAGCAGCGACCAACAGTTGCCACACAAGTGTCAGTCCTAACATCCCACATCTTCACAGATCCATCATGAGAAGCAGTGAGAACGCGTTCACCAGATAACATGCGCACACAGCTGACCTGCAATGGAGAATGCCAACCACAATACTTATCCTCTCATTTTAATAATGATAAAAAAGAATTTATACTCCGTTAAAGTATTTCACATCACTATTATAAGGCTTTTGTAATGCTTTTATATACTTTTAATCTTCCTCCACCTAACATCATAATCTTTCAAGGTGGACTTGGGGATATTGTAATTCTTCACTGGGGTATTAATATACTAACATCTTCAACTCCACGTGAGCTATTTATATGGTGTCACTAGCGGCGCTCTTGGAGGAGGGAAATCTGAGAAATGAAGTATTGAAAAGTATTCCACAAATCTAATATATGAGTTCATAATGACTTTTTATACTTATAATCTCCCTCTATATAATAGCTTAAACTTTTGCACTGGATTTCTAACATACTCCTTATATAGAAGCATGATATCACGATGACTTTCATCAAGATGTGATTTCATGTCAATCGAAAATGAAACTCAGAGGATGAATTTTGACCCTCCAGCCACTATGAATAAAGGACAGAAGAAAAAATTTCAGTCATTACTCCTTATTTATTTTTAATACTTTCAATCTGTAATGAACATGCACAAGATGATAGCTTCATGAATAAATTGCTTATGCTTCTATGGAGTTGTAAATGTAAGACCACGAAAATTGCAATAATAATATCATCATAAGAACCTGTGCATCATGGCCTTTGAGCTCTTCTAGAAGTCGATAAGTCTGCTTATCCCATACAATAACAGAATGATCATCCGATCCCGACACGATCTTTCCTCTATCAGAACTTATTGCACGAACAGTGCTACAAAAAAGTAATCCGACAGAAACATTTGCTAGGATAATTCAGAATAATGGGAGTGTAAGACCAAGACAGTAGGGTAAATTCTATGTTAAAATATAAATGGAGAAAGGACATACCCTGTATGTCCTTTCAAAGTTCCCCTAAGTTCAGAGCCACGAAGACTAGGGTCCCAAATCTTAACCTGCATAATAGTAATAAAAAAGGAAATATCACCTTAAAACTGGCTTTGACCCCATCTTGATTCAACAGAACTAAGGGAACACAAAACTGAAAGTGTACCATAAATGCGAGTAGATTTTACGCTATTCACCTACCAAACAATCAGTACTCCCACTAATGAAGAAGCCAGCATCTTCACGGTCTCCCACCAGATCCCATACCTCCCTTCTAGTTACACAATGTAGAGCAGTAATAGCACCAGTATGACCCCTTAGCGTGCGAACACTTGTTTGGAGTTTCTTCTGTGCAGCAGATGACAGATCTTGTCTATGTGGAGTCCCATTCTCTGCATTATGAGTCCAAAGAAACAAAAAAATACTGATATATAATCTTTGTTTGGAAAATAACAATATGATAAGAATTATTTATAAATAATTACATAAGTAGAATGCCAAAGATGTATAGAATGCAAACCTGAAGCACCACCATCAGAAGTCCATCTACCAACACGGCCAAATGAGTTTGCTCTTGGAGCATTTTCTTTGCTGAACATGCTCTGAACCCAGCTCCTGCCAACACCCGAAGCCTCGGCAGGTTGGTATTTTTCATTGGCGGCATCTTTTGGGGAAGGAGATGGTAATCCTTGAGATGAAACTGATGGTGCTTTTATCGATGAGTTTCCCCAATAACTAATACGCACTTGTTGGATATGTGACAAGAATCCTCTCAACTTTATCTGAAACAAATCACAGAAGAAAATTTAGAATCATTATTTAAAAAAGGAAGCTAGGGATTTGGGCTTTAGGTCTTGTCTCTCTTCATGTTCAAGACATAGAAGCGCCTACATAATCAACCCCCCCCCCCCAAAAAAAAAAAAAAAAAAAAAAGAACCACTCCCCTGACATCATAATAACAGTCCCGAAAATTTAGCAGCATATAAAAAGCTTCCTTCCTATTTCAGACTCCAGTAACAAGATCTGGATATAGGATAAATCAGAGATCAAATTGGCACAGCACATGTAATATAAAAGAGTTGCAATTGCCTAAGAATGATTGAAATGAATTCAACTACATCACATAAGATAACTTAAGAAGGTGCGTACTCTCTCAAAAGAAAACCTTTTCTCATTTCCTTTTTGACCGGACCCTTTTATTGTTTCTGATCAGATAATGATGTTTAAAGTCCCATGATCCGATTCAAAAAATTGTATCTCATTTGAGCAGTCATGTTTTCTTCTCCCCCAGTAAAAGGTACAAGTAGACATAACAATATGATTTCTGAGCTTTGATTTTGACAGAGTCAAAGAAATTCTTATTCTGAAGAAACAGGTGTTCTTGCAGCTTAAAAATCGCCAATAGGCATATTTGAAACAGATGGTGGACAATTAACAGGCAGCAACTTGATGCAGTACAAGCCCAAGAGATGAGTTCATGTCAAAATTGAGGTGGCAATATAGACTAAATTCAATATATGTAAAGGAATCAAAATTAAAAGACAATATCTAGATAAACCAGGACCAAAAACCATTATGAAGCTGCAAAATTTCTGAACATTCTTGAAACCAATCAAAAAAGACCAAACAGACAAGAGGTCTCAAACGACATAAAATAACCAAGAAAGGACAATTTTGAACTTACAAACTGCTTGAATCCAACTTTTTGTTTTTCTGCTATTGTTTCAATCATGTACCAAGCATCAGCATCAGGAAGTCCCAGCCCAGCCTTGATAATGGCAAATGCAAAGGCACTAGTAAAAAGAGGGAAAAAAAACAAGACAAAGTTGATTGAGCTAAAAAAGCCAACAGCTGTGAACAATAGGGAAGGACGTTACCATGTGCGATGCCACCACTGTTAGCTGACTGGACACTTGAGTTGCATAGTTGACAGAACTAATACAAAAGCATCAACCACTAATAAGCATCCATTCGAGTAAATTTCTCATGCCACAGAAACTTAATAATGCCACAAATATTAGACTGCATTATCGCCATTCCTTATAATAAATTGACATAGTAAAAATTCCAGCAAAAGAAATTGAGATATTTATTTCCATAGTCAAATCAGTCCTGTTAAAATAGACGGATTCTTCCAGGGGATGTAGATCCTTCCATTAGTTTGGAAAATAAAGTAAAAACATCAAACTCCCAAGCATTCAAAATTTTGCTCAAGAAAGAGTCCAATGTGCTCTGTTCTCATATCTAAACCATATCTCCATACCAGCTTAATTTTTTAGATGTATTGATGGCTATCTAATATACTTCTTCATAGTGTTCGCGCTGGAGGTCATATGTTCTTTGCACCTCTCTTGAGGATCTTCTATGAATGCTTCTATTCAACAAAATTACAGTTACTTCATTGAAAAGAAGAACTGTAGTGGCCACCCCAACAGATGACACCCAGGGTGACTAACTTATGCTAAGCAAAAAGCTCGATGCATGACAAATGGAACATGCAGCATAGTCATCCTTACCTGCTCGATGATCGGTCCATTAGGTAGTCAAAGTATCCTTCCCAAAATCTGAAAGAGAACAATTCAAACATTACCATTCAAGAAATTAAATGCTATGAATATATGAAGCAGCATGCACCAATTGCGCTATGACTGATCCTGTTATTTCAATCCAAATGGAGAAAAAGTGGAAGCTTAAAATATGTTATGAAATTACATTGAAAAGATTATACACACATTCATTCAAAGAGAAAGCAACCAAGAGTGATGGTGGGTAAGATATACCTCAGCTCTTCCCAAATAGATATAGAGAGAAGATGACGCTGGATGTAGTCTTGAACATTATTAGCGTCTTTCTTATAAATTTCAGCAGAAACTTCCAGGGCATCTCTTATTGTCAGAACATCGTTCCGAGAGATTGCACGACCAATGGCTGTTTTCAGCTGGCATTTAACATGATTTTCATTATTTAGAGCAGAAAGAAAAAAAAAAAAAAAGAGAGAGAGAGAGAGAGAAGGAGGTGTCAAATGAGATGTTTTGTTTAGAAACATTTCAAGAATTCTGAAACCAATTCAAGCGACGAAAATGCATACAAAGAAGGAGCCAGTCTATTATGCCTATAGTCATTTTGTAGTAAGTTTTTCATTTTTATTGAGTATGAGATTATCATCCCACCAAAAAGTTCACTACAATCTCCCTGAAGGAACTTGTGTGAATAGAGTAAAGAAATTTGCACCTGCTTACTAATAAGACCTGACATTAGTGAACTTTCAGCCTTTGGTTGAGTTAGAGGAAACTTTAGCAAAAACGAAAGACGCAGTACCTTTTGAACTTTGATTAGACCACCCCCCAAAAAAAAAAAAAAACCTTCTTCAATGAAAAAAGAAAAATAAAAAAATGTTTCAATTTCATAAAGTAAACGAGAAAATTCTATGACTAATGTCAAAGTTTTTATATTGGTAAATGTTAGAATATTTAAGTAATAAATCACGCCTTCATCTATCAACTTATGCTTTTAGAACAGTTGATGGTGGTCCTACAAGATCTTACATAGTATTAGAGCTGGAGATCCTGAATTCAAATCTTACCAAGGCGCCCCCCCAATTAAATTTCCATGCTTAATACTAGGTAAAAGACCAAACTGAGTGTAAGGGGGAGTGTTAAAAATATTTAAATAATAAACCATGCCTTCATCTAACAACTTAAGCTATTAGAGTAGTTGGCAGCGAACCACAAAATCTCACATGGTATAACAGTTGGAGATCCTGAATTCAAATCTCTCTAGACCCCATTTCCCTCCCCATGTCCATGCTTAGTACTAGGCAAAAAGACCAAACTACGAGTGATGGAACGCGTTAGAATATTTAAATAATAAATCACACATTTATCTAACAACTTAAGCTTTTAGGACAGTTAGCAGTGATCTCACAAAATTTCACAGTAAATATTGGAGATGTTTGAAATTGTACAAAAATCACACTAAACAAAAAAAGTCAGAAGGCTAAAACCATACAACACACTATAATTCACTTTGATGTATTAGAAATTTCAGCAAATCATTCTGGTAGTCAATCTGGCAATTTTTCTTAGTTGAATGGACTTACCAATTCTTTAACTGCAATAAACTGTTCGTCAGTCAATTGACAATGCCATCCCTGAAATCATGTGTGGTTTTTGAGTTACTACCCTACAAGGAGGGAACGTCCAATAAATTGCAACTTTTAATGCTACATACCGAATTGATGTGCTCCCTAATGCATTCAACAAAGCCACTACCACCAATTCCCTCAGCGTCAAATTCAATTAAAGCTGCAAAAACAAATGAACACACTGTTAGCATGCAGCAAATTCTGGCCCATAGATACAAATTGCTTTGGGCATCAATTATTCATTTGCTTGCAGAAGATAAACGCAAGTATTGATATCTCATAGAAGCATACCGGAAATGGTGCCATGTTCAAAGGACGAAAGAGGATCATCAGTTGCTCCCAATTTAAGGAGCCGCAACCACAAACCCTGGGGGCAGAAAAATGGAAAGTTCACTAAGCCTTTCAAAGGAAACTAAAACTACAACCACATAGCAATTGATTTTAGTTAAAGCCCAAATTGTCATATATCCCAGGAGTAGAGACAACAATGCGCCATCACAATTCTACTGACTAAACTCCTCAGAAATTACAGACATCTAAAATTCTACAGAACTACATGCATCGTCTCAACCCGCAAATATCTCCTTAACTTTAAACTGAGTTAAAAAAAGTCCAGGCACTTATGAGGTTGTCCCTAATCAGAATTAATCAGAACTCACATAGATACCAACTCTTAAGGACATAATTTACAATATACAGATTTATAACAAAGAGAACCACTTTGATAGGTTAGAACATCCCTAACTACGCGGGACCAAGAGATTTAACAACATCTTACCTGAAGCTTAACCTTTATGTCCAGTACCATCCGTTCTCTCTCAGCCTGACAACATAAAGGGGGAAAAATTAAAGAAGATTCCATGGTCCCAATCAGGGGAGGGAAGTTAACAATGGTAGATGCACTTACAGCCCTCTCTATAGGACTCAGAGTCTCAATTTTGGGATCCTTGCCCACTAACACGGAGGGGGACCTGGTAAAGAAAAGGGATTCTGTCATGAGAAATCCATAATAACAGCACAAAATGTAAGCAGGTAACTTGTTGCACACACATACAGTTACACGTCAACATCCATGTGTAGACATACCTAGGACTATGCCTTCCAGGGTAATCAAAAGCTCCACTTGCCACAGCAAGAATTTGCTTCCTCTTCGCCTCTTCCTCTTCTGACCTGATGTTTGAAGGAAACCTATCATATGTGTATTTGGCACCCGACCCTGAAAAGTAGAGAGAATCAAACTTTAAGATCCTTATGCCTGACTCACTTGATCAATACACAAAGAGCCGTCTTTCATTTACTTGAAAGACTTCTCTAGTTAACTTTGGGTTCATAATTTCCTATTGCTTTGATCTGCTCTGAGTAGCTCTCATTTTAACTCTATGAATTTCTTTTTTGGAGGATGACTGTATAGCCCCCACCCTTGTTTATACTAACCACCAGAAAAACTCATTCCTAAGCTTTTTCGCTAGCTTCTGTGTTTAACTTTCCAAGCACCAAGTTATAAATAAGCAGAAGCATCAATGCAAGAGAATTTAAAATAGGCTCTACAGCAAACACTAAGCATGAATGGCTGTCTCAACCTGATGTTCCTGTATCAGAGTCTGATATTGTTATAATCTCAGGCTCTATCAAGGATGAGGGAAAGATTGACATAGGATTTTGGCCCCTCCCAATTGCATCTTGTAACTTGTCGAGAAGATTGACATTATTTTCATCCGGACTGGTACCTCTCTCCACATAATCCAAGAAGCCTTGAGTATTCGAAAACTGTGTTATCTGAATAAATTGAAGGAAGATATAGTGAGAATTCAGGAGGCCCTTGACGATAAAAAGTAAATAAACTAACATAAATGGGGAAAACATGCATTAGTCACTTCCAATCTTCAGTACCCATAATATCATAGTGGGCACACAAATGACAGACAGCCCAGCTAGAAATGACCGGCCAGAAACATTGTACAGTTAATACATGAGGAGGCATCAAAATGACAACATATCTGGTGAAGAATTACCATGGGGTCTGATGGTTGGTTAGTAGAACGAGAACGCTTTCTCAGAAATGCTTCAACATTGAAAGCACAAGTTGCAGTATTTTCCTGCCAAATGGGGTTCAACAATACATAAGTCGATCTGACTACCTGGTCTAAGTTAAAAATCTTAACAAAAATTAAATAAGGTGCCTTACCAGGAAATTGCGATATCCACCCAATAAGGATGCAAAAAACTTCAAGAAAATTAATCTGCACACACCACTCAAGAAGTGTAAGATCAGGCATTATCATATTAAATTCCACTATAGCCAAGTCTTCATGTTATTCACAAACAAAATGAGCGCATCAAACATAGAAAAGGTTGGCAGGTGAGCAAACAGTGCAATATTGACACTGTTGAACTATTTGAATAAGAGACAACAGCTTCCTTTAAAGCTTTTAAATCAGTTTGCAGTGGTCCATAAAAATATTTCGTGGTATGGAAGCAAGAGATGTCATCTACAAAATCTCTGCAAGTCCCTTATTTGCCTCCATATAACTGATTTTATGCTTTGATCTTAAGCCAAATCCCCACCTAGTAATGAGGAGAGCCTTACAATAGAGAGAAGAATGAATTTTCGAAATAGAAAAGTTATTCAAATGAGTAGTCCAAGAGATTGTTCAAACTTTTGTGTAATATAAAAAGCAGCAAGTACAGAACACATTTAAAGAGGCCTATGAAGCAAGGTTGATACACACCAATAAACCCTCTAAAGAAAATGCCAATGATAATATTGGTTCTTGGAAATTTTGTAGAGACAGTATATTTTGGAACTCAATACCTGGGAGTACAATAAATCACAAAATATAATCTCTCAATCTGCACCTGCATTATATATCTCTTTAGACGTTTCCATTCCAGGGAAAACAAGGCTTCACTATGAGGATATAAATAATGAAAACACTTGAGTCCCTTTTTGTTACCATAAATTAAAAAGAAGAACAAGAACAAGAACAAGAACAAGAATATTATGACTATGATGAGGATAATAATTTGGTAATCAATGGGCTATAAAGCATGAGAAACCAACCAAGGTCTGAAATCATATCTGCTTGAGCCAAAACAAGATTTGGACAGAACAAGTAGTTCAAATAAAACAGATCCATCTATATTAAAATCACCACAAGAAGACTTAAAGAATAATTATTACCCCTCCAAGAAAAAAGGTAGAAATGTAGCTCCACAAGGACAATAAACCACAACGATTAGCTCCGAAAAACAACTGATACTTTAAAAGCATTTACAGTGACCATGAAATATCACCTGAATTGGAGGTCATGATCTTCTCCCCATGGCTTACTGCCCAGCTTAGCATGGTACTCACATGATCCCCCTAAACCTACTGTCATGAGATCTATCCCAACAACATTTGGATGCAACAGCTTTGTCATTTCATCACGCAGCAAACTCAATTCTGGCTCCGGAATGGGAGGTATTTCTTCTGAAGTAGTGATGCGATTATACTCAAGGTCCACAACAACTACCTATAACACAATGGCAAGAACAAATAAGCCAATTACAAGAAATTGTACCTTCAAATTAAAGAACTCCAATCACAATAATGCACCAGGAAGTGCTGGCTCCTAAGTATACAATGAATTTGCTATGTCTTCACATACAAATCTCACCTGATAAGTAAAAGAAAGTTTACACTAAAAAACAAGAATCTCATTCCAAAAGATCCCTATCCAATGAAAAGTTGCTAGAGGTAGATATACAACTGCATCTTCTCCCCACATTTCTGATCCTTATCCAAAGGCAGCATTTCCATCTCTTGTAAAGTCTATTCTTTATCATCCAGACTATAGTAAGAAGATAAAACCCACTCGCTAATCATGTTTTTTCCACATCTATCAGAAGAAAAGAATCAGATTTTTCCACACAAAATTCTAAGCCTTTTGTGGACAACCACCTAGAAACCATGAGAGTGGAAAATCGGGACACATCAGTACTTCAAACTTGAAAAATTCAGAGTCAAATACCATGGCATAAGATAAAAGAGGTTGAAAGAAGTTTATGTGAAACTTACCCCGTCCATCGTCAGGCCAGATGTATCTACGCCTGAATGTAGACCCATCATATATGGTGTAGGAGCATCAATATAGTCGACTCCACTGAAAAATATTAATGGAATGTAGACATGCTTCAGAAAAAGAAAAATGCAAAGATCAGATGAGAGTTATAGAAAAACATACGTAAATGTGTAGTGGAATGCCCTATCAAGATCGCTTGAATTCCAGATTCAGACATAGTAACATGATGGAAGCATAATTAACCATAGTAACATGATGGAAGCATAAATAACCATGATATGAACCGCAAGTAGGTCTGGACGTGTTTCCTATTGCTAAAGGTAGATTGCTAGAGTATGTAACCATACCTGCCACCTAAATGGATAGATTAAATGACACATAGCTTCTGATACAAGGGTTAAGAGCGAGTACCTGCCAAACAATTGACAAATTCACTTAATACAAATATGGATAAAAACCACTTAAATACAATAATTTGATAAGTAATGATTGTGACGAAAATTGAAAAGGACACAAATTGAAAAAAACTCAGAAGGCCCAAGAAGTCTCAGATGCTACACTGCTATGTAAGATGTCTTCAAGATCTAAGTTTTTTAAAATAACCATGTTTAACTAGCTCAACAGAAAACATACTTGTTAGCTCGAAGCAAAATCCTTCTCTCCAACAATACGGCAGCAAATAGCTTAATAAGATTGTCAATATCCAAGCATTGTACAAGTGGCTGAAATGAAATCTGCAATAGGTGATAAAAAGAAGTAGGTCAGAGAAGAACGTGATCTACAGTCTTGAGTCATAGCATAAACAACAGAGAGAAATACAGAGCCTAAAACAAGTATCATACATCAGCATGAGGGAGCCCAGTCTTCGGGGGAGCCTCTACAGAAAGCAGGCAATTCTCGATGGAGAACAGGACTCTGTCCTTTCCAGGAGTAGGCAAAGGCACGTTCGTCACCATGTATGCTATAACCTCCCATAATGGTTTGCTGGGATTGTTGCAGAGCTAGATTAATAAATGCAGCAGGAAGGACGATATTTCTATCTATATATGGCACAATAAAACCAACTAATACATCACAGCAAAGTGCTAACTCTCAGAACCAGGGTAAGCACATAAGAGTAGTGCCAGCCTACATGGTACCCACACATCCAACCCAAATTGTTATCTTGTGCGACAAAAAGAGTGCTTCCTTCACTTAGATAATGTGCCGCACATTAAAAAAATATATATTTCTTTGAACAGATTTTGAAACTACTTTCCCCACTCCCTTTCATATTACAAAAATAAGTATTGCCTGAAAGAATATTTACCTACTTCCACCATCTGAAAAGCAAAGCGCAAATATTTCCTCCAATGCATTCCGAAGAACACGGAAGCTGGGGGAGTGTGAAACGAGACATATACATTTATCAGCAAATGAATTTGGCGGAATACGGTAGGCTTCAGCTATATCCTCACTGACAGGATCTCGAAAAGCGATACAGCTGACATAAATTTTTGAGCCATCACCCTCTGCAGCATGATTCCACATTAAGGTAGCATTTCAATTTCTACTTGAAAAATTTTGAGAGACTAAAATTCTCACACAGTTGAAGAAAATTATCAGAAAAAAGGGAAAAAAAAAACACCACTGTTACTCTGCTACTTCTTAGTTCCATCTGTTTATGATCACTTTTTTTCCCCTTTTACTATACTTTTATCTAGTATTCTCAATTCCACAAGTGCCCAATAGGTAGTGATACAACTTGGCTAACAAGGACATTTTCCATTTTGAATACACTAATTACGCATATCACAAGAAAAGTTAGTTGTTCGAAAATTGAGAGGTCCTTTCTTTAGATACTTAACATGTGCCTAAGAGCACTTGTTAACATGATTTATATACAATTTATGCCATAATTGAAGAGATCCACTTATCTATCAGAAGGACAAATTTACCAAGAGTAACTCTTGGACATGTAAACAATTGGTTTAGTGGGCCCAAAATCCATGTTTGCGACAGTGATCCAAACGAACAACAATGCAAAAGATATAAAAGTAAAACAGCTCCATGTTTTAGACTTAATTATCTAAATAATCATCTCTAGAATATACTGGCCACCTCTCATAAAGTGAGCTGAATTAACTCTGATCGAGGGCTCTCTAGGTGCATTAATGGCGTAACCCTCAAGGGGGAAATTTTTTAAGATGGATTATCCGGAACTGCATGTCTGATATATAGAGTATATAAGTATGAAAGGTAAAATCTCTTTCAGCTCTATGTGATTACAATCTAGTAAATGATCTTGGATCGAAGCAATAAGAACCAATCTACTCATGAAAATTCAATTTACTTTGTTATCGAATACTGCCATTTTTCCATTATCTACTAAACAAAAAGTACGAGATCTGAAACTTAGGGTCATATGATTCATAATTCACAATTGCGACAAAAAGCAAGATTACAGCACATGACCACTGGAAGTGCGCCAAGGAAAGCACACTAATCAACCCCAACAAAACACTTGCCCACACTTTCTTGACATGTCATACAAAAACAAAGAAGTGAACCCGATTACATGGATTCAAGTACCAACAGTACTAAACATGCAAACATATAGTTTGACTTTGCATATTCTACCTCGTCTATTCTCTATGAGCTTAAAGACAGCCATATGAACTCAAAATTTTCAGCTCAGCTCACATAAAATAACTATTGCAGGCGGACAGGAAGCTCAAAGCTAAGCACAACTCAAATAAAACCGTGCCAATATAACAGTCAAGAGTTAAATCAAACACACCACCCAATCACGCCCCCTACTTCTCTCTCGTAATGGACGCCACAATGAATTTCCCAAAACAATGCAAACAACAATAGCATCATTACAGTGGAGATCAACTCGAGCTGGGAGACGTACCGGTCAAAACTATCGGATAGCTCCGCGGAAACGTCGCAGGGTTGTTCGGATCGAAGCCCGAGGAGTAGACCTCCACGCCAGCAGGCAAGACGCACTGCAAGCATTCAACCGCATCAGAAACCGCGAAACCCCCAATAATCGACTTCAATCGCAGAAAACAACCGATCCTCCCTCCATCCCCTAACGGCCTAGGTCGTGCGGACTTACGGTGGAGAGCTGAGGAGGCGGAGGCGGGTAAAGAGAGTGATCGGACGAAGGGAACTGGTCGAGCTGCGCCGGCATGTACATGAACTCCGTCCCGTGGAACCCCTTGTCCATGTCCAGGGTCCGGATTTCCGGCCCGAGGCCGCACACCACGAAGTACTCGAAGATGTTGTTAGCCATTTCCGTCTCTCTCTCTCTCTCTCTCCCTCTGGATCTCTCTGGCCCGAATCGGAGAGGAGGAGGAGGAGGAGAGGAAGCGAGCGGCGCCTCAGACGGCCATGGATCCGCGCCCCCTCCGGCGGCAGGCGATGCGGATTCCGGCGGATGCAGCGGCGATTCCGGCCGAGAATGGAGGATCCGGGGCCCTACCGTCGCGATCGGAACTGAACGGCCGGCGGCTTCTCCGGTTCGCTGCTCGCCGTCTCCGGCGTATCGGGAGCTCCGACGATTGCGATCACCGTCGGTGTAACTGAAACGAAAATTCTCAGATCGCCATTAAAGTGAAGTTCAATTTTGGGGTTAGTGAAATCCTTTTTTTGTCGTGTTTCAGACTAGTTCTCTCGTGCTACCATTTTTTATTTTTTATTTTTTTGGATATGGTGTTTTTATTTTGTCTTTCGAACAAGGTGATTGGATTTTCGAGGATCGGTGACCATCGAATCACAAAACACCCTCGAGCGATCATGAAAATTTCAATATTTGCCTTCTGACTTGTTAGTGAATTTCTTGATTTTTTTTTTGTGTTCGAATGATGTGCTTTGTCAGAAATTTATATCAATACCGGTCATGTTCATTATCGTGGGATTTTCACAGACTTCTCCGTAGTATTTGCATCAATTAAAAGGTGATTGGAAATTGATTTTTCAATTTCATTTATCAATAAAGTCTCAAAAATATATCTTAGTAAGGTTCTCAACCCCAAAACTTGTGGCATGGGAGTACCTCGAGGATATATGTAGAGTTGCTAACGTTAAGCTAGGGGGCGGTGGGAGTGAGGGCAACCCCGAGAATATATGTAGAGTTGTTAACATTAAACTGAGTGAGGTGGAATTTGCATTAGGATTTCATGCCGACTTCCCCCCACAAAAAAAAAAAAAAAAAATCAGCCAAGAGCTGTTACTGGACTCTAGGCTCCAATACGAAGTAGGGTTCTTAGCCCCAACATTACAATTGTGGGGTGAGGGCAACCCCCAATGATATATGCAGAGTTGCTAACATTAAGCTAAGCAATGTGGAATTTGCATTAGGATTTCATTCCCCATTCTGTGATTTTTGGAACAAAATCCTTAAGATAATTAACAATCTCAATGAACTGTCGAACCCACTTATGGGAAAGATTTTCATCGGGAAACTTTGAGGCGATTTGAAAAGACATATTACAATTTTCTTCTTTGAAATGAACAATATTTTAATTAATTTTCTCATTGGTTGACCATCTCCACCTTATCTTCTTATTTGACACTTTGTTGAAACCAAATACTAAATGTCCGCCGGTGACATGTTTCATGACATACTCATTGTAACTTATTGAACGTTTATTAATTGAATTTTAAATCTTTCACAATCTATTAATTGAATCCATCCAGCTAATTTACATGAATGCCGATTGTTCTACGTAACTATCCATGCTAACCTAAATAATTTTTAATAATATTTTAATATTTTTTCAAAATTGCTATTTTTTTTTCCTTTTTTTCCCATTTCTCTTCTTTTCTATTTTTTATTTTTCCCTTTTTTCCCTTTGCCGGCCACCACCAAGCCTCATTGATATTCGGTGACCTCCACTGACCTCAGGTGAGGGTGAGGGTCATCCTCGGTTGCCCTCACTTGCCCAAGCAAAGGTGACCCTCACTGGCCCAAGCCCAAGCCTAAGCATCCCTTGCTCAAGGCCGGTGAAGGGAGCCCTTGCCTAGGTCGCTGACCATCAACAAGGACCAATGGTGACTGGCCAAGGGAAAAAGAAAAGAAAGAAAAGTGAAGAAAAAAACCAAAAACAAAAAAAAATTAGAAAAAAATGTTAAAATATTATTGAAAATTATCTACGCCAAAGCACCATTGTGTCATGTAAGACAATCGATGTCTACGTCTGTAATTTCTAGTTAGAATTGGTCAAATGAACTCAATTGACAAAAATTAAAAAAGCATATGACTCAATTGGTAAAATTGAAAAATTTAAGATTAAATTGGCGCGACACCATTTTCCTACTTTAACTATTAACATTTCAATAGACGTAATAAACTGTGATATGTCAATTTTATCGAATTGGCTAATACTGGAGAAATGTTTTTTGAAAGTGTCGCCAAGATTAAATAGAGACGCATGCATGTCTACCATATTAATTTTTATTTTTTTTGTTCCTTTCTTTCGAAGATGAAAGTTATTGTGGTGTCACCTGCCGTCTACCGGCTGTACAAGGTTCCCTGGGTAACAAAAAAGAAGAAGTTATTGTGGTGTCTAAGTTAGACTGATGACAAGATAATTTGAAGTATATGGTCATAATATATTTCTGTATTAAGTTATTTTATGTAGCAATTATGCTGCAATGATGATGTCATGTCATCTTTTATTTTTTTTAATGGAAAGTAACCGAAATGAGCAACGCATCAAGCATTGTTATAAGATCTAAAGGATGTCCTATAAAAAAACTTTTGTTATATGTAGAGAGAGATCCAGTGTATTGAGTCCATAAACTCTTTAGAAAATGATTTACGACATTTTTAACACCTCTCTCACCTGCAAATCGAATGGAAAACAACAAATGAAATTGGAGAAATCATTAGGCCACACGCACGAAATAAGCTTAGAAAGAGCCTAACTCTAGTACTATATAAAATGCCCAATCCAAAAGCTTAAATTTAAGGGATAATAATACCAAATAGTCATTGAACTTTGACTCATAGTGCAATGTGATTCATGAACTTTTAATTTGTTCAGTGTGATCCCTGAACTTTATTTCAATGTACAATGTCATCCCTAAACTTTCAATATATGTTCTATAGATTTTTTGTACGTATTTAAGTTAATCTATAAACTATATGAAAATGTTCAGCATTATCCTTCAATTAATTTAGCTCGGGAACTATATTAAACACATATCAAAAGTTCAAGAACTATATTAAACAAATTGAAAATCCATGAACGGCATTGGACATCGAGCTAAATTTCAGGAATTACATCGAATAAATTAAAAATTCAAAAATTACATTGTATATTAGGCTAAAGTTCGGAAATTGTTTGTGTTGTTTTTCCCAAATTCAGAGGGGAAAACAATACTTGTGATTCACGCAAATGTGTAACCACATTCAGAACGTTCGAAGCCCTGCGATGGCGATTTGTCCTGGTCGCGTTCTTGCAGAGCAACCCATCCTGGAGAAAAACGCCGTTCGCTTGCGGCCGCCCTCCGCCTTGCGTGCCGGGTCAACGTGTCCGTAGATGTCTTGTTTTTCAGTTCCCCTGCTTCTACAATTGTCCCTGTCTTGGGCGTGTCCCACGTTCGTCCCGTCGTTGAGTGTGCCCCTAGATGTGACCAAAAATAAATTTGACCTCCAATCATTAGTGTGAAACGGAAATCCGCGAAGATTCAACACCAATTTGACTGTGATTATGAGCGCATTTTACTGACTCAATCCCCTCACGTACTAATGATATACTTATGAATGAGAGGGTTTGTATTTGATCTTATGGTGCCCTTGCGGAAATGAATATCAAAAGATAAGTTTTTATTTTAAAATCATATCCTTGAAAAATGGGATCGCAGTATCGATGACATGCACTCGTGTACCTCGGGAAAAAGTTGGAAACATGTGAAAAATCCATGCACAATTCCTCGCCTTGTCCAATTATAAATGATATGACCCTCAGTCACCCTCCCTCACTCATTCACAAGACCACAGGAAGCACGGACTTTTCACCTCTTGCCATCCTCCTGTCTCTCCTCTTCACAGCCCTCCTCTCCTTCGCTGGCCGCCGCCTCCTCCTCTCGAGCGACCGGAGCCGCCGGAGGCTCCCACCCAGCCCACCGTCGCTCCCCATCATCGGCAACCTCCACTTGCTGGGCGACCTCCCCCACCGCAGTCTCTGCAGCCTCTCGGCCCGGTATGGGCCGATCATGTCCCTCCGCCTAGGCCTTGTCCCGGCCGTCGTTGTCTCCTCACCGGAGGCTGCCGGGCTGTTCCTCGGCACTCATGACACCATCTTCTCGAGCATGCCCAGGATCCCGGAGGCAGAGCTGGACTTCTACACCACCAAGGGCCTCGTCTTCACCGAGTATGGCCCGTACTGGAGGAGCGTGCGGAAACTGTGCACCACGCACCTACTGAGCGCGGCCAGGGTCCGGAGCTTTGAGGGCGTGAGGAGGGAGGAGGTGGGCTCGCTGGTGGCCTCGCTGAGGGAGTCCGCAGCAGCGCATGAGGCGGTGGACTTGAGCGCGCAGGTGGAGCGTGCGATGGAGGACATGGCTTGTAGGATGATACTGGGGAGGAGTACGGACGGCGAGCACGATATGAAGGGGATCATTCAGGAGAACGCGAGAGTCGCCGGAGTCTTCAACTTGGCCGATTACGTGCCTTTTCTCAGGCCACTTGATCTTCAGGTACGTGCAGTGCTATTCTTGCGATTTTCGCATTCCAACTCTCTATCTATGTTTACTGTGTTAAAGCCATACTAGCACGGATCATACGTCTCCCTGCTTCATCAAACTCGTTGATTTTCCGTGTCTTCTCGTAGTACATCCTTCAAATACTATAATTTCGCATGTGGTTCACGTATGTCTGCTCAAGCGTTCGATGAACATAATCGACGAAAAACGAACATTGCTATCAGAATATGGACAGTTGCAGTGTGCAGACACGTTGTGCGGATGCATTAAGAGGGAAATTCAACACGACGGACTTCTAATCGATAATGAAACGGTCATCTTCCGCTAGTAACAATCCACCGCCTTTCTGGTCTATCTTCTGTGGCAAGCTTGAGTGAGGCACTGATGAAGATTGTTCTTCTTAGGGGTCGACTCGGCAGTTCAAGGCAGTTAGAAGGTCGGTTGACAAACTCCTAGAGAAGATTATCGACGACCATGTGCAAGACACTGCTCATTATGATAGCGAACATCAGCAGGATTTCATCGACATATTGCTTTCGATGATGAACCAACCCATAGACCCTCGCGAAGAAAAGTATATCATCGATCGAACGAATATAAAAGCCATAATACTGGACATGATCTCAGGTTCCTTCGAGACAGCATCGACCTCCATCGACTGGGCATTTTCTGAACTCATGAGGAATCCACAGACGATGGCGCACCTTCAAGAAGAGCTAGAAACCATCGTTGGCTTGACTAGAATGGTTGAGGAGTCAGATCTACCGAAGCTAAATTATCTGGACATGGTGGTGAAGGAAAGCATGAGACTCCATCCAGTTGTGCCATTACTAGTTCCGCGAGAATCCATGGAGGATGCCATCATAAACGAATGCTTCATACCAAAGAAATCCAGAATCATCGTGAACATATGGGCGATCGGGCGAGATCCTAGTGTGTGGTCGGAAAACACCGAAAAGTTTGTACCCGAGAGATTCGTTGACAATGGAATAGATGTGAAAGGGCATCATTTCGAGCTGCTTCCTTTCGGTTCAGGACGTAGGGGATGCCCTGGAATTCAGTTAGGCCTGCTACAAGTGAAGCTTGTTCTGGCTCAATTAGCGTATTGCTTTAAGTGGGAATTACCCGGGGACATGGCGCCGAGTGATATTGACATGAGCGACAGGTTTGGCTTATCAGTTCCAAGAGCTAATCACTTGTTAGCAGTGCCGACCTATTGCCTGCTTGTTTAGATCCCCAAAAAGGCTGCCTTTCTACCTGCCAGTTAGGGTAGCAATTACCTAGCTTCTGTTTTCTTTTCTGTATTTTGCTTTAGTTCCGATTAAGCCTATCTGCGACTTATAAGTTCTGTTATGATGTATCCTGCACCGATGTGAATGAGAAGCAGTACACCTGAATACAAGGAAATAAGAACTACACTGTTGCTCGGCCTGTTCTGGTAGCAAGACAATAGCAAAAATGGAATTCATAAGAAAATTGAGTATATTTCAACATCTTGATGAACATTCGCCATTGTGATAAGTTCCTGATTCGTTTATCGTTTCTTGCATTTTCGTATTAAATTTGGGTCCAGCAGGGACCGTTCTCTAGTCCAGTGGCGACTAACTTTCTCCCGAGTACCCTGGCTTCGTTAACTCAGATAAACTGCCATCAGACACCAGCGCTCCATTTTGATGCCGAAAGGCTTCAGCAACAGTTCAATCTCAACCTCTGAGATCGATGACAGACAAGCCAAGCACGGAAATTACCTTCTCAGGGTTCCACGAATGTAAACCAATACCTGTACTTGATCTCGCAATTACCAGATTTCTATCTTCATTTTGGCTCTGGAAGCTGCTCAGAGGTTCATCCTTCGCTGCCGCCGCATGCAACATCCAATTATCAACACTTTTCCCTATCACAATCGAATATAGATGTTGAGATTCCGTTAGTTTCCCTCTCTTATCATTTTCCCTTCATTTCGAGGAAGTGCTTTGTTAGGGTCTTATTGCTTTCGACTCAGGCAGAGTACATGATTCCGAATTACAAATGGATGGTCCTAACCCAAACTTCATTAGATGTCGAATTGCAATGTTTGACCAGCATTGACAGATAGATAACATCAGGGTGGTGTTGTTCTGGAAAAGATGTCCTCGTAATGGATTTGTGGCAAAGTGTGTACTTCAATAATCGATGTACCTTGCCCTCACTGTTGCTTCAAAAGTGAAAACCTTTTTCTGCAGTCGATGATGCCTCCGAATATCCCGTACAGGCTCTGCTACTGCCGATGGCTCAACCAGTTCCTTGAAATTTGCCTTTTCACTTAAATCTTCAAAAGCGTCCACAAGATTTTGTAACCTTGCAACAAACTCAATGAGGAGCGACGTGAAAGTTGCCGAGACAAAGCACTTGCGCTTTCATATGTTTTTGATTCTTTAACAACAGGATCAGTTCTCAGCGAGATTCCCGCAGGCCATGATATCTGTTTGGTCCTCGCACCATCTGCGGGAATAACTACAGGAACTGGGGGTTTCAACCCTGTGTTTGGCTTCGTGGCGTCCAGACTTCTTGGTGCAGAAAACGGCCTGAGATGTAGTACAGTTTCACTAAGTGACTTATGCTGTAAAACCTTATTCTTGAGGCTCTGCCCAGTCTTTTGCTCGTTTCCGATTTCCCAGCTCTCTGAGTTGACTAAAATGTATGACTTCCGGTCAACTTTGTTCCGCAACTCTTCTGCAGCCTCGTGCACTTCGAAGAGTATGTCTACAGGCCCTAATTTTTCCATCTTCTTTACCTTATTCCCAAGTTCACGTAATACCTAACCAGCCGCAGTTCCCACCCGCTGCAGCTCATTGCGAAAGACCTCTCTTCGCTCAGCTGGAGCCTGCAAAGAGGATTCACATCTAAATAGAAAATAGACATGCAGACGATCGAGGCAATGTAAAGTCGCTCAGCTTTTGACAGACAAAGAAGTTGGTAGCATCTACTCCAATATTTTAACAACTGTAATAACGAAAATATTGAACTATCTAAGCCTAGGCGTCGATCTCACATGTCTAGTCGTCATAATCTGCTTCATAACAATGATACATCAGCGCATGACAATAGTCCGGCACCTCTGATAAAAATGCTCAATCCTTGAGCAAGGTCTTATATTCATGAATGCCTTTTTTTTTTGGTAAAAGTAAGTAAATATTCATGGATGTTTTTTTTTTTGGTAAGGTAATATTCATGGATGTTTATATATCAATAAGAGAATAAATTAAATTACATATCTAAAACTTCAGTGCCTTTGTCCAGCATAGGTGAATGTGAGCACCACTTTTTTCCCATAGCATGTTAATCAACAACGGTGCTCAATCAAACCCACAGTTTATGCCATTTTTATTAAGCAGTAGCAGTCCATGTCAGTATCATTCATTCGTCAGAAGTTGCAAATTATGGCACAGAACATTAGAACCCAAAAGACTTAATATCAGATAGATCATGGGCAATTCGAAGACCTAAAACCCACACATACGGCGGACGCATATGGGTGCGCACAAATAAGCCTTGCATGCAGATGCTGCCCAACCACGCAGGCAGATGAGATAAACAACGCAGTTCATGAAAACAAAAGGTCGTATGCAGTGTCATTGATAAGACAAAGAAACTCTATGCATCTACACATCTACACCAGCAGTAGCCAGAACTTCAGAAGTACCTTCAAATGGCTTCGGTGGTACTTAAGAAACAATGGTATTGCATCCTTCATTCTTCTATAAGTGAAAGGTTAAAACACAATATGCCATTCAAGTAAAATAAAAAAAAGTGGTAAACGACATACTTCCGCCACAATGTGATGGCTAGAGCTAAAGGAACAGGGCTTTAAACTAAATTCCTGCAGAGATTGTCAGTTGAAGTGCAACATCTCTGCTGGAAAAATATGGAAAGAGAATTGAGTGATTTCTCCTTTAGTGCAAGAGGACATAGGTAAACTTGATATCAAATAAAAGAAGTAGTATATTCTTATTTGTTAAGGACGTACAGAAAACAGAGTATCTAAAGAATAATAAAATATTGTTAAAAATTGTCAATGTTAGCACCATCCGTGTCATGTAGGACAGTCGGTGTCTACGTCAACAAAATTTCTGGTCATAATTGGTCGGATAGACTCAATTGATAAACTTTGAAAAAGTTTATGATTGAACTTTTTTTAACTATTAACATTTCAATGGATTAGAGGACTAAACCACAATAAACTATTATATGTTAATTTTATCAAATTAGCTAATCCTAAAGAAAACATTTTTGAAAGTGTTGCCAAGATTAGATAGAGATGTATGCATGTGTCACGGTCAATGATTCCCGTACTCATGACGCTTATGAGTGAAGCTTGGGTATCAAGTGAAGGGTAAGTAATGTAGAGGGAATGAGTACAACTGCTTTGTGGGAGTAGTGTTGGAACGGTCGGTGCTAGGAGTCCTAAGATAGAAAGATTATATTACTTAGGAGCTCTAACGATGGGGTTGGCCTCCTGTGCACAAACTGATCGGGAGCTGACGCCACTTTTCCAATGAGGCCATGGCGAGCCGAAACCAGTTATCGAGCCTAAAATGATATGATGTCTCGCTCGATGAATTAAATGTCCAAGCTAAGTTAGGTGTGGTACAACCTCATATAAGAAAGCTATTTGCCGAACTATTGAATGAAAGTCGGCTTGGTGAATTTCACTCGCCAGGCACCACACATGTTATTTGCGGCTAAGGAACTATCGACCCGTGATACATGTCTACCATATTAAAATCATCTTCTTCTTCTTCTTCTTCTTCGGTTCCTTTCTTTTAGAGATGAAAAATAACCGAAATGAGCAACGCGTCAAGTACTGTTATAAGATCTATACAATGTCCAATAAAAAAAAAAAACTTAAAATTTATATATAGAGATCGAGTGTATTAGCTCGCATGATAAAATTTCTAGAACATAAATCAATTTCTATTCCTCGAACGAGTTTCTGAGCAAAGAAATGTGTTTGATAACAATTCAAAATTTTTGTTTGGCATTCAACAGCTAGCATCCGACATTCAGCAGCGAGTGTCCAGTGGTCAGCGGCTAGCATTCGGCGGCCAACAACCAACGATGGGCGGCCAAAGTTCGGTGTTCGGCGGTGGGTGGCCAGTCGGTGATGTACGGTGTCCGATGTCCAACGTTTGGCGAAGAGTATCCTTTGGTTAGTGGCTGGCATCTAGTAGCGAGTGGCTAATGACCAACAATGGGTGGTCGAAGTCCGACGTCCGTCATTGGGTAGCCAATGGTGGGTCTAGTGACCAGTAGTGCGCAAACGACGGCGAGCAACGAGCAGTGGGTGTCCGGCATCCCATGGGTGGCGAGTGGACGATGAGCGATGATGAGAGTGAATAATGAAAAGAGTTTTGATTTATCACTTTTGTTCTAGAAATTGAAAAGCTAAGAATTATAGCTTCTAATTTCTCTCCGAATCTATTTCTAGAATAGAAATCTATTCTAAAAATAGAAAAAATGAAATTGCATTACCAAACGGATTTCTATTCCAAACCTGTTCTGGTAAACAGAGAAATAGAGAAACGGAGAAATAAATTTTTTATCATGCGCACCCTTAGACCATCAACTGTTTAGAAAATGATTTAGGACACTTTTGACACCTCTTTGGCATGCAAATCAGATAGGAAATGACAATTGAAATTTGAGAAACCGTTCGGTCGTACATGCAAAATAAGTCAAGACAAGAACTTGACTCCGATGCCGAGAGAGAGAGAGAGAGAGAGAGAGAGAGAGAGAGAGAGAGAGAGAGAGAGAGAGAGAGAGAGAGAGAGAGCACGATTGAAGAGAGAGCACGATTGAAGAGGGTCATCATCGTCGACCAAGAGGAGGTGAGGTAGGCTTGAAAGATGTGACATCTTGAATTTTCTACGCTTGACAATAATATTTAGCATGATTTTCTATGACCATTATAGTTATATAAGTTATAGAAAGGGATTGATATGCCCTGAATTTCATATATTATGATATTCGAGTTTCAAATTTATTGAATTGAGATTTTTCTAATTTTAATATCTTTCATTGATGATTTTAATAGATTCAAAATATTTTCAAACTCACCAATATTTAGAATGAATTTTGATTTCCCTAAATCTTTATATCTATTCGATTGGCATGCCACTTTTCTTTTCTCTACCGAAATTTTTAACCAGATGCCTTGGCCAAAGAAGAGGGACTTGTCTTCATCTTCATCAAAATATTCTCTTGTGGCAAAATCTTATTGGGTCATTTGTGCTCTAGCTATAGGGGCCACTTGAAGCTCATTCATTGGAACACATATCCTTTCTACCTTTAGACCTCATGATTTTAGCTGAAGATCATTATTTCTTAATCTTCTTTGGCCTTATCAATAAGTGAAGCCGTATAATTTTACCACTTGTAGCTTTTATATCTTGAACACATTATTTCATTTTCCACCAAATATTTTATTGAATTAGACAACCCATGATATCATGCATTACATGATTCATGACAATATAGCACATTAATGCCTTAATGACTCATTCCTTTTACTTGGCCAAAAAGAAGCCATCTCTAGTTTCAACTAATATCTTTCTCTGTTAATCTTATGAAGGCACCTACAATCTAGCTATCTACTTAGGGCCACTCAAAGCATTTCTATTGGAACACATATTACTCTTAAATATAATGATTTTAACCCAAAGTTATCATTACTTTTAAATTTGGTTTGTTAGATTCAGTTCCTTTGGCCTATAAAAAGACCTTCTTATGTCTTCAAGCTTGTAAAAGGGAGAATTCTAGAGAGAGAGAGAGAGATCTTCATTCGCTTTCCTCTTTTATGTTCATATTTCAATCTTTTGTGTGAAAGGAAGTTGTCAAAATTTCAAAAATTCATGTTTCAAGAGCTTACAAGGTGATTAAAGCTTTGATTTACATGGCACCCTATTTGAGGTAAGTGAAAACCCTAGGCGCTTGATCCACTTAGTGCTATTGACTTGGTTGTTTGATGGTTGTAAATTTTAGTTTGAACTTTGATGTTAAGGGTAAGCAAGTTTCAATGATTGAGTGTTGAATCGTTGTATTTTTTTGGCTTGAATTGATGAGTTTTTACATGCCGATGTTGCGATCAATTGATTTCCATTAGATTATATTGAAATGCATGAAAAATGACAAAATATCGTAATGATCATGGCGGTTATGTTATGATGAATTGCTTGTGAATGATACTACATGAGTAAGGCCTTTGCCATAATCTATTCGCCTTTGAGCAAATTTCCTTGTATGAGTTTGAGGATACTACTCTAGAATCAGCCAGATGTTCTACTATATATGACGATTCTCTACCAGGTTGATATAATATTAAATTCTATTAGGACATGGCCCTTGTGATTATGGTATGACTTGGCTCATATAGTCAAGGTATGACATGGCTCTTATAGTCATAGTATGTCGATCATCATCATGCATATGTACAGTGGTGTGTCTATCCTAGTTGATGTAGAGGACATCCATGATGAATGGGTTGAGACGTGGCAAAGGGTATGTATGATTCCCTCCCTATGAGACGATGGTGACGATGCCTTATTAACCGAGATGCCTCATAAATTGAGAAGGTCATGGCCGGTGATATGTATGAATTCACTTATGTGTGTAATGGTGAAGTACATGACAAGTATGATTTTACTTGTATGTGTTGTAATAAGCTCCAATGACATGTATGAATTCATTTGTGTGTGCGCGATAGTGAAATTCATGATAAGTATGAACTTGCCTACATATATGTGTGTGTGTATAAATATATATATATATATATTCTTCAGTATGGTGCTAACCTATTGGGTGATACTGGTGCATCATAAAATCTTATGTCATATGATAGCTTATGGAGGAGGGGTGGACTTGCATTATGGTTAATGGCTTGTTATTGGCATATCATAAACTTGCTTATGCATGATTATTTTGTATTGTCTTGAACTCATGTTGTTTGATTTGGTGCCAAGTTGAGTATTACGACGATCTCCTACCTTAGACCTAAGGATTTCATTTACTAAGTTTCTGCTTACCCCTTATTTTTTAGTGTCTAGGATGGTCCCTTTGTGATATGATAGTGGAAAGGATGAGGTGATGCTTGAGACCATCGACCCCTAAGTTGGAAGATGGCTCGCTTATGATATAATACAAGAGCAATAGAATTAGTGGGCCCATAGCCCATAGGTTATATATATATATATGCATTAAACTCCTGGGACTTTCCAGTATGGTATGTTGTAATTTATTTTGTAGTGCTTCCACATGCGTATTTGTAAGTATCATATTTAAATGGAAAGGACACATGTAGTGTGTGACGTACCTAGGTCATCACAAAAGAGGCTAGTATGAGGAGGAGTCAATGCCGCGAGGAGGACAGAGTCAATGGCGATGAGGGCCTTGTGAAGTGAGAGTCGACGACGGTGTCAAGATGAGTAAGGCGTTGATCTGAGGGAGGTGTCGAACTGAGGTTAGGGTTATGGAGGAGAGTCCTTCGAGTGAGGGAGGCATTGAGCTAATCTTAGATTTAGGGAGGAGAGTCCTCCAAGTGAGAGAGTAAAGTGGAAAAGAAAAAAAAAAAGAAAAAAAAAATTACTTCTCATTTCTATTTCAAACGTATTTATGAGCTAAAAATTTGTTCCAAAATTAGAAAAATGAAATTGTATTACCAAGTTGAGTATTACGACGATCTCCTACCTTAGACCTAAGGATTTCATTTACTAAGTTTCTGCTTACCCCTTATTTTTTAGTGTCTAGGATGGTCCCTTTGTGATATGACAGTGGAAAGGATGAGGTGATGCTTGAGACCATCAACCCCTAAGTTGGATGATGGCTCGCTTATGATATAATACAAGAGCAATAGAATTAGTGGGCCCATAGCCCATAGGTTATATATATATATATGCATTAAACTCTTGGGACTTTCCAGTATGGTATGTTGTAATTTATTTTGTAGTGCTTCCACATGCGTATTTGTAAGTATCATATTTAAATGGAAAGGACACATGTAGTGTGTGACGTACCTAGGTCATCACAAAAGAGGCTAGTATGAGGAGGAGTCAATGCCAGCGAGGAGGACAGAGTCAATGGCGATGAGGGCCTTGTGAAGTGAGAGTCGACGACGGTGTCAAGATGAGTAAGGCGTTGATCTGAGGGAGGTGTCGAACTGAGGTTAGGGTTATGGAGGAGAGTCCTTCGAGTGAGGGAGGCATTGAGCTAATCTTAGATTTAGGGAGGAGAGTCCTCCAAGTGAGAGAGTAAAGTGGAAAAGAAAAAAAAAAAGAAAAAAAAATTACTTCTCATTTCTATTTCAAACGTATTTATGAGCTAAAAATTTGTTCCAAAATTAGAAAAATGAAATTGTATTACCAAATGAATTTCTATTCCAAACTTGTTTATGAAATAGAAAAATAATTCTGAAATAAAAATAGAATGGTTATCATGCGCTTTTGATTATCTGATTATTTGCTCATGACATGTTTCATGACATACTTGTTGGCGTCAAAAAAAGTCTTAAATTTATTAAACTTTTACCTATTGAATTTTAAGTACTTTCATGTTTTACCAATTAGGTTTATTTGGCTAATTTTGATTGGAAATTACTAACATGAAGGCCGACCATCTTAAGGAGAAAATATTAGCCGTAGCTTGGATTACAGCGTGTCATAATCATAATCCATTCGCTGGGTGACATGTGTATCCCAGTGCCCATGCTAGGATTATACTTCTGGAGACAAAAATTCGACTCTCTCTCTCTCTCTCTCTGTCTCTCTCGTGTCACCTCTGGCTGGGCCCAACCAGAGACCCCTCTCTCTCAGTTAATTTGAATTTCAGCATGGGAGACTCTCTCGATCTCTACTTTCACTTTCTCTGTCGACTCTCTCTCGTTCGCTCTCCCCTTCATCGCGCTGCTGTTTCTCCAGCATACGATGGAGCCTACCATCTAACGAACCATGCTGCCGCCACTGCTTCCGCATCCGCCTCGTCCACCACCTCCGCATCCACATCCTCTCGTCTCTCTCTTGACTCGCTCTCGCCCTCTCCGTTGCCGCCCGATGAACCACTCTACCTCTGCCTCCTTCTAGGTATTGATTTTCTTAGATTTTCTCAAACGTTGTGTATTTTTATTTTATTTTGCTGTCTATTTGTAATTGTAGGGTTTTCTTTTGACCTTAGTTTTTTTTTTTCCCTCCATGTTCTCGCCTTTGCCGTCTGAGAAACCATGTCGCCCCGTCCACATCTACCTCGTCGTTACCTCCACAGTTTGACGAAACCATGCCAAATGACATCACGTTCTCTCCATCTCGCTTGACTTGCTTTCTCTCGCATCGCCCCCTTCTGCCTCCACTAAGTACTGATCGCTCTGTCTTTCTAGCCTTGTTATTAATTAAGGATGAAAAAAATGCCTTGTAACATGAATTTACAGACTTTAGATCTCTAGAATAGTGTAATTTGCCTTCCGGCGAAGTGGTGTTTATGTTCTCCTGATTAGAACAATGTCTGCAAGGCGCATGATATTATTCTTACCTAGAGTATAATCAAAACCCAGAGAGTGATATTGCAAATGTTTTGAATTTGAAGAAATCTGAGTATACTTGAAGATAGTATGGAAGACCCCATAATTGCAAGTAATATTAAATGGTTTCATGGGAGATGGAAACAATTCTCATCGAGATAGGTTTTATAGGTTTATACTTGTGAATGTTGCCAAATGCCGGTTCTCTTCAGTCTTCGAGCAAGTTACTAATTAGTGAAGATGAAGAACTAAGTTGTTTGCTTGTTTATACTGAAGTATGGTTTATACTGCAAAAAATTACGTCAACTATGAATTAGGATGAAACATCATTATTTATGTGCGTTATGACTGATGAATAAGCTCATTATATTTCGTTGAATTAGATTAATAGCGAGTGAGTGGATTTACTTGCGACTAGTGGATAAATGCTGGCCTCTGATTTTTCATCTTCTGGGATTGAATATGTTCCTGCGGTTCAATTAAGAGTCACTAGTTATAGATAACATTAAGCATGCATATTTTTGTCTCCTTATCCAACTACAGCCACGTACATCACATTAAGTACACACCCATCACCCGGCATATTTGAAATACCACGCGACAGGCCCAACGATTAACTGAACACGGTTCTCTTGGGGAAGCCACACCGAAAGACAGTGCGTACTCTCTCTCTACCCCCGCAATTTCTCCTGCCGTCATTGTTCTAGTGCCCGAAGAAGCGCAGCTCTGAGATCTTCCTCCCCCTTGAGCCCCTCCGGAACCATAGCCACCACCACATCTTGGAGCACGAGGTTGTTCAGCGTCGACAGGCTGGCGTGGTGTATGTGGAGCTCCAGGTCCCGCATCGCTGCCATCAGCCTCGCCGACATGTAGTTCGCATTCTCTGACTGGACCCTTATCATGGCATCGCACCCCACAATCTTAACCTCCACTTCTAGCAAAGAACCGCCGCATCCGGATGGGCTACTATGGTCGACGGAGGTGGTGGTGCTCAGGTTGTCGGTTGCATCGGTGACCTCCTGTTTGAATTTCTTGGACTCTCTCTGCAACTGGGACTCCAGATCGCTGATCTTGGACTTGAGCTCGTTAATGTAGGACACTGCGTCGGAGAGCAGGGACGACTTGTCCATCTTGGACACGTTTGGGACCACCGCTCGCAGTGCGTAGAAGCGGTGGTTCAGCTTCTCCCGGCGCTGCCGTTCAGCTTCCACGTGGTTCAGTGGCGGGGCGAGGCCTAGGCCTGGCTTCCTTCCTCTCTTCTTGGGGGTCCTCTTCTCGGTCATCACCTCTGCCATGAAAGGACTACCAGAATCGGAGTGCTCCGACTCCACCAGGTAGCTGCAGGAACCGAACGGGGCCTCTGGCTTCCCACCAGCTCCTTCCACCAGCGGCTCCTTCTTCTTGACCTTCTTCTCGTAGTCATCGTGAGAAGCAAAATCACTCTCTTGAAGGCCCGCAATTATTCCAATGTCAGCGAAAGAAATGTCGCAATGGTCCTGGTGGAGCTGGAACGGTGGTGGTGGGTGCTTGGGAAGGAGCAGATCGGAGCCGAAAAGAGACTTGGCTCGTTGAACAAGGCCCCAGTTTTCAGGGATGACATCGCAGGACCCTAATTCAAGGACTCCATGGCCAGTTGGGATGCAGACCAGGGTGCGGATGCCATGGAGCTCGGCCTCCTTGGTTCGGTCGCACTTGTACGACTGAAGCTCACGAGCGCCAGTCAGCCAGACCAAGGATCCCGTGCTCAGGGCCTTCCCAGGAATACCGTCTCCTGCCGAGAAAGAGCTGGTCAAGGACATGACGTAGAACCACTCAGCATCAGTCACGTCTCCGGTGGGGGCGGGGACATCGGCAGCAGCATCAGGGCAACTGTTGCTGGGGTCGTGAGGCAGGGCTTGGAAGAGCTTCCCGCAGTCAGAACGGGAGGCGGGAGTGAGTTTGGTGGAGCCTTGGAAGTGGCCGTCGCCCCAGGCGAGGAGGAGGCGACCATCGTCGTGGTTGAGGAGTTGCCAGAAGACGGCGTAAGCCCACCACTGGGGCTGGCTCTGCACCACCAGCTGAAGCCTCTGCGGGAGGGTGAGGCTGAGGCTGGGAGGGGGAGTGGCCGTGGGAGACATGGGCTTGAACACGGGGGAAGAAGACGAAGAGGGAGAGATTATCAGCTCTTCCATCACCACCACCTCCACCTCCTTAGCTAGACTTTGATGACTTGTGGGGCGCACCGGAGGAGGGCTCACAGAGAGAGAAAGAGAGAGAGAGATTGAGGGGAGGGTTTCTTTTTTGGTACAATGGGGGCAAGGCACCTGCCAAAAACAAGCGAGTTACGAGGAATGGCAAGAAAGTAATATGCTTGTTGCAATTTAGAAGCACAGGTGAACTTTGTCCATCGTACCTATTTTATTTAAGGGACGTGTGCGGAAACGGAGAGTCAGAGAGAGGAGGGAGAGTGAACAATAATCGAAAGGCAGTCGTACATGCATCCAGTGGGATAAAAGTGGGAATTGGCGTTGGGGGGATGGTGGTGGGGTCAAGAATTTGGAAATATGCATCATCGCCTGTCAAATTAATGAATAAAATAAATATGGATGCTATAACTTAAACGGGCACGTGAAATAATGGCCAAACAGGCCGCCGCTTCCCTCTCCTCCGTGCGACTCTGGTTTTATTCACCGATCGTTTCATTTGTATCTTGCACTTTCCATGAATCTACTTCTTCATCGGCAGATAACTTCGGTGAAAGAAACAAATCCCACATGCAATGTGACTTCCCCCCTTCCCCCCCTCCACAAACAGTTCAAACTCACGCCCAGTCCCTAGATTATAGATGGGTCATGTTTTCTTTCGACTACCTTTCTAATTGGTAAGTTAAGATCACTAACATTACTTAAGTCCAAATTTATTTTAATTCTATATTCGCGTGGTATCCATAGCTTTTAACTCTACAAACAAAGGAGGATTGGAGGAACAGATTTTACATAGAAGATAGATGCTTATTTTCATCGTAAGTTAATTTGTTTGAATAAATTTGTTATCAAGTTTGAAAGTGTTGTTATAGGAGAAACTCTCCCATCAATAAATGAAACAAACTCAGTATGCTCTTAAGGGGTCCAATCTAAGTCCAATCTTTAGAACTCAGATGCGAGCGTCAGCAACCCAAATCAGTCACCAATGATTGAATCCAACTGCTGAGGACTCGAGTGGCATCGCCGATGACGACCTAGATTGATCAGTGGCAACGGGGGTCAGCAGTGATGTGATCAATGGAGGTGGTGGGCGGTGCTGAATCTGAAAAAAAAATGAGTTTCTGAGTTTTGATGCTTATCATTTCCAGCACATTAGAGGAATGAAAAACACGTGACATTAGTAACTTTGCCAAAGGGCAAAAGGCATCTTACTGTGTCAGCATTTTAAATTAACCCTAGAGCGACTCCCCCCATGATCAAGCGTGGCCCTGCTTTAGGAATATATGTCTTTGAATATTGTTGCCCATATCGAATGGAGGATCAGAAATGGCGATCGTCCTTTATAATAACAAACGGGCGCCTACAGACCTTTGCTTGTGTATCACTACTGGGTGCTTTGGACAAAAAGATACAGAAGAGTCGCATCTGCTTTTTAGGCGCCCGACATCGCCCCAAAACTCACGGCCACTGAAACAAAACAGATGCCCTGTGGAGTCGAAGAAAACATTGTGTGGTATAACACCTTGAAAGTGTGTAATTGACGGATCACAAGCATGAAATTTATCTAATCTTATTTATAGTTTCCTGTCAACTCTAACAGCAATCCCATTATGTCTTGATATATATAAAATAAGATGCGTTGAAATAAGACGAATATATTAATCATAGCCGCAATTTTTGCTTTTGTTGAAAATATAAATAATGCGAGGCCGGGTTTAAAATGAGTGTGCTCCACTGAACTATTCGTTTTTCGGCTGTGATTACACGCGTTTTGTCGTAATTCCTATTCCCAAAGGACTTTAAAAATTCTATAATTGATGAGCAATGACTTTCGAGCTGAGTTATTTTATTAGTGGGGACTACGATGAGATAGGGATGTATAGGCTACGGAAGGTTATTTTCACAATAAAAAAAAGGCAAAATGATAAAATGCAAAAGAGATATTATCTCTTACAAACACTCTTCAAATGCTATTTTATAAACTGTCAATGGCGATGAGTTAATTACTGACATTTGTTTGATTTGTTTAAATATTCAATTTTCTTATTTTTGACAAAAAAAAATCTCTTATCATTTATAAATTTTTGTTTACCATTTTCACCAACTCCTTCTATTATTATATGAGATTATTAATCTGTATTTTAGTGGTTAGTTGCTTTTCTCTGATTATATTACCAATAAATGTTGGGTTAGCAACTCCCATTTGCATTGCTTATTATCAACATTTCTTTATTTTTGTTTACCTCATCTTCTTGCTTTTTAAATTTTAGCAACTCTTTTTCTTAATTACCAACATCAATTTGAGTTATCATCGATTTTTTTTGTTTGTTTAAGTTACCAACTAAATTTGTGTTGCCAACTTCTATTTAAGTTAGTTATCGATGTATATCTAGTTTTGCTTAAAATTCTAACTTCTCTTATCTATCATTGAAAAAACTTCAAACCTATCTTAGTTACCGTTCATAGCAATAGCTTACATTTACTAACTATTATATCACATTATCAATCTTTATTTATGTGATTTACATAATTTTGTTCAATTACATGACCAATTGGGTTTGTGTTGCCAAAACTCATTTGAGTTGTTCATCAACTCTTTTTGTGTTTTATTAATCTATTGCATAGTATATTGCGCTACCACTTTTTATTGACTCTGCTAACTAACTTTTTAAATTTGCTCACTCTTTTTAGAATTATCAGCCTCAATTGGAATGATTACCAAATTTTTCTGATTGGCTTTACCAATGTTTATTTATGTTTTTTTATATCAACTTCTCGTATCTCTGATTAAAAAAAAAAACATATCTTTTACAACTCTTCTAAGTAAAAAAGAATGAAAATACATATGGTCATTTTCAAGATTGATTTTATTACATGCCCTTGCGTTTCCAAGAAATGCAATTTTTTCGCCTAATGAGAGAGGTTATATGTTAGTTTAATAGTTGATAATTAAACCCACTATACGCATTCATCTTAATTTCTTGTCATTAATAAACTAATAATCGAGATGGACATATCAATTGACAAATTAACTTTAGCAAATATGGTGACATGAGAACCGACCGTAATATGATAAGGAGAAAGTTTTTAATGTTCAAAATCTAATACAACGTGAAATAAACGTGTGTAGGATTTGCCTTTTGTTTTAAATTTTGAAAGCAACACGGATGCTCTAAAGTAGCGTTGGGTTAGGCCAAGGGTAGCATCAGTGACAATGGGAAAAGAGATTTTCGACAACACGGATACTATCCAGATTGTCTAGACTATTTCTCGTTGAGCATTAATTTTTTAATTGAAATATTTCGTAATCGTACTTGTATTTGTACTTGTATTTTCATCTTAACAATCAAACAAGAAATAAAATTGTTATAAGGCAATCTATGAAGCACGGACACGTTGCCCGTGCTTCCATGTCGTGTTCGACATGTGTCGGAGCGTGTCGGACACGTCGACACGGTCGGACACGGTCGGACACACAGTCAACTCGTGTCAGATTTTCCGACACGCGTGTTGACGCGTGTCCGGGAGACTAATGGAGGGTGGAGGCGAGGGAGGGTGAGGGAGTAGAGGTCGTGAGCGCCGGTGAGACGAAGCCACGAACGGACCATCGCGACGGAGAGAGACGGCTAGAGAAAGAGCCAAATAGAGAGAAAGAAGAGAGAGAGCAAACTCCCGCCGGCGAGACGAAGTCACGAACGGACCACCGCGACGGCGAGAGACGGCGAGAGAGAGCGGTGAGGGCTGCCACTATTGCGATGGATCGGTGAAGAGGAGGAGGAGGAGGAGGAGGAGGATCAAGAGGAAGGGGGTCTAGCGGCGAGCGGTGAGGAGGAATAGGAAAAAGAGGGCTCTAGGGTTTTTGATTAAGGAACCCAACAAAATTAAGAAAAGAGATCTGATGGCGTGAGGGGGAGGGGAAGTGACAGCTTACCTATCACTGTCAAGTCGTGGGGGAGGGAAAAGGACGAAGGAAGAAAGAAGGGGTGGATTTGGGGGTTTTTTATTTAACCGGAAAATTAAATAAATGAAATTAAAAAATAATTTCGAAAAATAAAAGTATTAAATTTTGAATAATGATAAATTTTGGTCATTGTAGAAAATCATGGATTTATTTAAATAAATTGATTCTAATTTCTTATTAATTATTAGTTTCATCAATAATTTTTGTTAAAGTTAAAAACATGTTTCGCATTAACTCTGAATATATCTTTCGAATTTCAAATGAATTGATTTATTAATATTATTAGTGTAAATTTATTATAGGCTCTTTTTTTAATTAATTATTTATTTATGAATTTGAATCAAATTAATTAAAAATAAAAATATTAATTTAATATACAACGTGTCGTGACGTATTGGAATTTTCTATTTTTTAGAAATGACGTGTCGACGTATCGTATCGCGTGTCGGTGCTACTTAGATGGCAATTATATGATGTCCTCATCTAATGTGAATAAGGGTATTTCGAGCGGATTGAACTTTAAAAATAAAAGGTGTAACTGTGGCAAGTATGCTACCGTGGGAATTTCAAAATCTACAAGCAACGAACACAAGCTCTACTACAATTGTGAGGATAAAAAGTGTAACTTCTTTTGTTGGTGTTACCCTACAAACGATGCGCCTTCTATCAAGAAGGCTTCACCTGCAAAACTTGAAGATGACATGAATTACATTAAGCATTTGCTTGAAAAGCTAAAAGCACGTTTGGTAATCATTATGTTTTTAGAAACAATTTTTTTATCAGAAATGGTTTTTTTTAATTCTACTTCTGAGAACAATTTCTGAGTAAAAGAATGCGTTTAAATAACTATACAAAATTTCCATTCCTAGGATAGAAATGCATTTATTTTCCCATTTTCCTCTTTTTTCTTTTTCTTTTTGGTTTTTATTCTTCCTTTTCTCTTCTTCCTCCTCCTTCTTTGTGGCCAGTCGCCAGCCACTGCCGTGGCTGGCGATCAGCTGGACAAGGTTTGGCAAGCTCGCCGAAGGCTTGCTTAGCCACCGGTGAGGCTCGGCCTTGCCCAAATTTGGTGAGACTGAGCCTCGCCCAGCCACGTGAGGCTCAGGCCAAAGTAAGTAGATGGTTGAAATTGTAATTTTGCTAGCTCAAGTAAGTCTATTTGTCTTTAGACATATGTACGCACGTCTATTTTTGTAGCCCAATTGATTTGGGCCGAAAAGGTAGTTTTCATGTAGGTCATCAAAGCAGTTTAGTTATCTTTTGTTAAGACATATGTAGTTTGATGCTCATTTATTTTTTTGGCAGCCCTCTAATTTTGTTCCTCTTGAAGAATGAAGACAACTACTTGTGGAAGGGGGAGAGAGCAAGGCAACTTGTATTGTGCTTTAATGACTTTTAGATGGGGGCTTAATACTGTGTACAGTCATTATTAAGTAAATTCTATTTGTGACTATATCTAGTTGGTACTTTTCTTATAATTCACTTCAATTTTACTTAATGTGGAGCTACTTCTAGTTTAATGGCCAATATTGCTCGGTATGGTTGCAATCTAGTGTTTGTCTCTGAAGCATGGATGCAATGAAACAATTGTTTTATTGATCTATTATGTTGTTTCTGTGCTGTGAAATAAACTTTTACGGAGTGGATGTAAATGCGCTAGTGTAATCTGAATGCCAATTTTTTCTCTTGGCAGTGAAATTGTGATCTAGATAAGTTGGATTCAAGTTAAGTAGAGCATTGGCTCAGTGCATTTTCCTTCATTTGCGACAACAAGCACGATAAATCTTGCTGATCTTAAGATATACTGGATGTTTTGCTAGTCTAAATTAACCGATGTAGCAACAAAATGACTACTAAAAATAGCACACTTCAGTATTAGAAAATGAGTCCAGATGTCTAAATATCAACACGAGAGATGAGTAGGCTTCCTTGCACATTTAAATTACAAATCAAAAGAAAACCTTGAAATGGAGGGAAAAAGCCCATGAATCGAAAAGAAGATGTAAAATTTGATGGTTCTCTAGGCTTTGAAGCATAGCAACTATGGGCCTATTTGTTTGTGTTCTTGGCCCGTGTTTATGAACACAATTCCTGTTTTTTTGTTCCCGGGAACAAAAAGAGAACAGAAACGCGTTTGTTTCAGTTTTTGTTCAAAATCTATTTTTTGTTCCCGGGAACAAATTTGGAACAAAAACAAGAAACAAAAAAAAAAAACTTGTTTCTTATTTTTGGAACACTTTCAAGAAACAAATTTTCTCTCTCCTCGTTTTTTTCTTCTCTTTCTTTTATTCTTTGGCCGGCGACCCGCTGTCGAGGGCCGGCGACCTCGCTAGAGGG
The DNA here is from genome assembly GCA_016097605.1 of Eucalyptus guilfoylei. Classification (NCBI taxonomy): domain Eukaryota; kingdom Viridiplantae; phylum Streptophyta; class Magnoliopsida; order Myrtales; family Myrtaceae; genus Eucalyptus; species Eucalyptus guilfoylei. The sequence goes on from CM027861.1 coordinate 5,773,110, forward strand.
TCGCCGGCCCCCGGTGAGGCCGAGTGTCGCCGGCCCTAGCGAGGCTTGGCCTTGTCGAGCCACCGTCAGGTCGGCATCGCCTAACGATGGCCCGACGAGGCCGAGCCTCGCCGATGGCTGGGCGAGCTGGGCCTCGCCGAATCTGGGCAAGCTCGAGCTCGCCCAGCCAAGGCGAGGCCGACCTCGCGCGAGCTAGCGAGGCTCGACCTCGCCTTGGCTGGGCGAGCTCGAGCTTGCCTAGTTTCGGCGAGGCCGAGCTCGCCTAGCCACCGGCAAGTCTCGTCGTCGCTTGGCGGTGGCCCGGCGAGGCCAAGCTCGCCCAGCCATCGGCAAGGCCGAGGCCAGGGGTTGGCGAGCCTCGCCGTGGCCGGGCGAGGCCGCCGGCCAAAAGGAAGAAAAAAAGATTAAAGAAAAAGAAAAAAGGAAAAATAAAATAAAAATATTAAAAATTTAGAAGAAACAAAAAAATTATACAAGTTTACCAAACATGTTCACGTTCTTTTTTTATTTTAGGAACAAGTTTACAAAACACATTTTTCTATTCAAAAATTGTTCCTTTGAACAGAAATAGTTTTTTGTATTTCTATTCCCTGGAATAATTTTTGAACAGAAACATTACCAAACACACCATATGTTTCTAAACTTATGCTGCATTCATGTGGCATCACAATTAGCAATAGCTTTATTCAAGTTGAAGAACGCGTTCTACCGGCTCCCAACGTGCCACTACTAGTTTCCCTTTTGCATTTCGTTTGTTGGATAAAAATAAAAAATAAAAAATAAAAATCAGTTTGTTTGCAATGGACTGTTAAACAATCATCTGGATTAACACAAACTTCTGTGGCTTCCTTCCCCACTAAAAGTGGGCAATGGAGAGGATTTCTTTCCCCGCAATGGACGGTTGGCTACATATGGATTGCCGAAAGGATTTGTCAGCTATTGCATCTGTGGGCTCATTATCATCATTTGTTGCTGCTGCAACATGAAGGCCTGTTGTCGGTGCATTGTTGCCATTTGAACTTGAAAAGGTCCATATACAACTGTCAAGTGTAAGCTCGTCGAGCCCTCCCACCTTTGTTGCAAGCCCAACCGGTGAAAAATCAGTAAACATAAAAAAAAGCAATTAGATGTGATGTTGCAAGAATCCACAACGCTTGAAAGATGTGAGACAACTAGTGGTATTCTCAAGTAATACTACAGGTGTAAAAGACATTAAACCTAGCAGATTCAAGAAATGCTTGGCAACCAAGCTCGCGAAAAAGAAGCTCTTGTAGAGCTGGCAAGTGCTCAAGTAATTCTACACTGTCTAGCTCTTTGGTTCTTTGTACGAAATGGCTATTTCGGAGAATTGATACGCGTTTCTTCACGATTGTTCAATTTATTTACCCCAGAGATGTTGAAAAGAGTTTGATGACCTTGTACAAATAAATAACCAATTTATTTACATTTTACTAAATAAGTTTAAGATATATATGTCTCAAGTAATCTCATGAGATGAAATGCAATGCAGGTTGTACCTAACTTAAAAAAGTTCCATGAGATATATTATGGTACGCCAACATTTATTCAGAAGAAACCATTGACAAAATTACAACAGTAACAAAAAGATGAAATAAAACTAGGATTAAGAATGATTTGATAATAAGCACCTACTTAGTGAATGGTGAAAATCTATTTTTGATCCCTGGCGGCATGATATATGGTGATTGCATCTATATATAACATATGACTCCACTAGCATAACGTAATTAGATTATCCTAATGATTGTAATTCTTCGAAGGATGAGTTTTCTATAGTTGTGGAAAGGCACAATCCATTATAACTAAATTGGTACACCAAACTATTAAGCACCTAATTAGGGAATGGGCAAAATCCACTCATAATCATTGCCAGCGTAATGTATGGTGGCTACTACATCTATGTAAAAATTGACTGAATTAGTAACATGTAAATACAAATGAAGGACTAAGAGCGACATACATGCTAATGAAAATTTAGGTTTACCGTCGGATCACCAATGTTGTTAGGATAAAAGGCACGTGGAAATTGATTTGAATTAGTCAAATAACTTGGAAAAAGAGTTTCATCGAGTGTTGCTTGGACGGCCAACTCTACATTACAAAGTAATAAATATGTTAATTGGCATCATGTAACATAAGCAAAAAATTTACCTAATTATATTAACTAAAATAATATGTCACTCACATTGACTTTCTATTTGCATTGAGAGTGTCTTTTTCTTAGATTTTTTTTCTTCTTCTTCTCACTTGAACTTTTAAGCCTTCTATAAATTATTCTCTTTTCTTTCTTTCAAAAGGGGTCCAATACCAAAACATCACACAAACAAGCCTCATTATCAACATCACTAGCATCATTAGTCACAACCACACTTGATTGATATGATGATAGTTCATCAGCCTTCGCATTTTCCATGTTCTTCGACAATATTCTTATAACATTTACATTTTTAGCTCCCAAACCCATTAGTTCAAGACATTGTTATATTAATGTGGAAAATCGATTAAATTTAGATAAACCTGATGACAGTGGATGAGATTCATTATTCACAAGCCCTTGTTTGGCCCCTTTAGTCCATCTTTTCAAATTATAAGTGGATGGAATGCTTGTAATCGGCATATTCTCAATCAGCACTTTCAAGGCATGATGACATAACCACCATTTTGCTTTAAATAATTTGTATTCACAAAAAACTGAAAAAGTCCGCTAGGTCCAAGATCCCATTATTCAAAACTTGTAATTTGGGCTTCTCACGAGAGGCGTAATTATCTTGATTTTCAATTTCTCTTATGTGCTTTAGTTGTTCTTCATAGCGGTGGGCAAATTCTATAAGAGTTAATGTTTTCTTTGACATATGTTGGAAGACATTATTGGTGTTCTCACTCTTTGGCTTAATATTATACCACATGTAAATGTATCACAATCAAAAGCTAAACCCCATTTATGTCTAAGGTCGTACAATCTCCAAAACCAATTGTTATTCTCTATTCCCCACTCCTCTTCCATTTCCTTCCAAGTAGATTCAAATTCGTCCTATAATCTGCATCTATACATAAGCGTTAAGAAATATTTATCCTTAAAAGCCAGTTTATTATAAAGATATGAGATGTTTTGATTGGCATTTTTCTTGATGTGCCAAGTGCATAAACAATATTGTGGATTTGGAAACACCATTCTAATGGCTTTTGTCATGATTGCGTCTTGATCAATGAATATGGTTTTCGAAGCCCTATTTCCCATAGACTTGAAAAATGCCTCAAATAACCAAATAAATGATTCTACAGTCTCGTTCAACAAAAGCGCATCCAAATAGAGTATTCTTCCAATGGTGATTAACTCCAACAAAATGTGCACATATCATGTTATATTTGTCGGTGCGATATGTGATGCCAAACATCAACATATTATCAAAATAATCGTAATCAAATTTGGACTAATTATCTTTTCAAAACAAATTTGTCAATCTACTATCTTAATCTACCTAAATAGCGTAGGAGAACATTGGATTTTGCATTTGCATGCAATGAAAATGATTTAGAAAATTTTGATAATCTCCCCCACTTATACTATTGGATCTTTTCGTCTGCAAATAATTTTGACAATCATGCAAAGTGAAACCCAATTTTTTGCTTCCTCCGATTTCATTTGCTAAAAACTTATATGCCATAGTCTCCTAAATGCCGGCTTTAGTCATGTCAACTAAAACTCTCTTGCAAGTATTGGATATCGATCTTCCACATCTAATCAAATGCTTTTAATTTTATGGAATAAATGGATGATTATGCTAAGAAACATGCTCTATGACTTCATAGACACAATTGTCAACCTTAAATTTGATATAAGTAAGATAGCCAAATCCAATTTCATACCTCTCATATTTCTTTTCTTTACCATATGAGCTGATGGAATGCCACTCACAATTATATACAAAAGTCCATTAGGTTAGTTCTCCTTTACTATTTCTAAACATATTACCTTTCCTCACTCAAAATCCTTTACCAATTGCATAGACCACATACTTATGATATGCTTCAAGTTAATTTGAAAACATCATTTCTACTAAAAATTCAAAATCTTTTTCCATATAACGTATTACATGTGAAAGATAGGAAGTTTCATGCTGCAATTAAAATAACAAAAATGTATAACATAGTGCTTTTGCAAGCATAATAAAATCTCATCTGTTACTGAAGGAAGCAAAAAATATATTTTACATAGTGTTGTTGCGACCCGATCTCGCCGCCCTCGAAGTTAAAGGTGGGAAAGGTCGGGTTTAGGGGTACTTGATCACGAGAGTCCCTCACGAGATTGCGAGCTCTCCCAAGCTCGTACCCCACACGACATCGGATTTTGTACAATCTAGTTGTTTATGACAACCTAAAAATAAACAGGAGTCGCCACTAGCCTCATTTTTTTTGGGGGTCGGCTAGAAAACCCAATCGAGAGTCGGGAGAGTTCACTCAATTCCTACGCAACCAAATATTTAGGTTCGGGGACTTGGGTTACGCTAATATTTCTATTAACGCCATTTCGGTACCTAAATAGTATGTTGTGTTTTTCCTAACATGTCCATGCATTTCTTTTTTTTACATTTTCGGGATCATCAATTCTATACTAAGTGATCATGCGTGGTGGATTACTTTCATTCTATTATATTTCTAAGAAAAACAAGAAAAGGAACCACTCAATGAAATTGAAATTACAAGACATGAAGTAAACAATCAAGAAAAGCAGTAAATCTATCATGCAACCCCAAAAATATCAAAAAGAGAGAATACAATTAAGAAAAATGAGAGAAAATGAGAAAACCCGCAACTCGTCGGGTTTTATACAACGCAAGGAACCCGAGACATATGTCGGGAAAAACGAATATTACATAATAATGGTCGGAATGGACATCGACCTCCACCATCTTCACACCTTCTCCATCTTCGGGGTCTAATCTAATCATAACCTAAGAGACCTATAACTATGTGCATACAACAGAAGAAAACAAACAAACACATCAAACAATAAAAAACAAGACATCTTTGGTATTCACAAATGGTGACTAAAGTCATGAAGTCCTTAGACCAAATTCTAAGTGAAATCCCAAGGTTCAACATCATTATGTATTACACCTAATCATTCATCTAACAATCACATGCATTGCAAAGCATTTAAACATGCACGTAAGATATTCTAAAAGAAATCCTAAAATGGAGTCCTAACAAAGAATCACAATAGAAATCATCAAACACTACAAATAAGATCAAAGCACTTGGGGATAGAACCCATGGATGATTGGCCCTAAGAAAAACACAGAATATCAAGCACACCAAGAAGAATCACTTTCATGAATGGAGTATCTCAAGATTTCTAATGCATGAATTTTATGGCATTTTAGTATGTCCTAGGTATAGATGTTGGGGACAAATATGATGAAGACATCTAACCCTAGATCAATTATCGACAAGAAGCTCAAATACTTTAATATAGTGGCAACTAGGCCGTTACACATCAATATCAATGTCGATGAATTCATCCAAATAACTCACGTTTGATGCAATAACTTTCTTGATTGTTGAGACTATTCAAATTATCGTTATAGTGCTACTAATCAAGTCTTCAAATGTTGTTTTTTTTTTTATTGATGACTTTTGCCTTTCTTTTGTCCACGTCGATTTAGTCGATTACTTGTAACATAATGACCAAAATTGATCATTTTTAGGTGTAAACACATAGAAAGATCCTAAACGATGGAAACTATCGTGCACTTACACAGAGGAGAAGAGAAATACAGAACATAGGTGGGCAAGTGACATGTAATTCGTTTGCTGAATCCAGACTAGCCAACAAATCGCGAGAAAAACTTTGAATTTAGTTCAGAACCTAAAAACGACGGCCCGTGATATCAAAAAGGAGAGAGAGAGAGAGAGAGGTAAAAAACGACGACCCGTTTCCCATTTTTCTTGGTTGTGTTCTGTGGACAAAAACGACGGGAAGCCATTGAAAAACGCAATCTGGTCTGTCTGGTCTCTCTCTGTCTCCCTCTGGCCCGCGCTCCAGTGCAAGATCTCCCTCGGTTCACGCGTCGACATGTGTTAAAAGGCCAGTCGATCGCGATATCAAACAACCCCCGTCGTCGCTTACGCTCCAATTCAAATGACGAAAAAGACAAGATCCATCACGACATCTCCCGCTCCCTGCAGTTTTTTAAACCAGAAAAATGCTCTCTCGCTCTCTCTCGCGCGCGCGCGCGCTCACCCGTTTTTATCCGAATCACCGCCCGGGGTGATCGCATCTCTGGCCGTTCTCTCTCGATTCGCATCCGTTTCGCCAATCCTTGAATACCCTTTTGCGTTTCTCCTCTTTGGGTTCTTGTTCCAGTGAATGAAGTGCAACCAAAAGATCTCTCTCGTATTTTCTGTGGTATCCTAAGTGTCTTGTCATCGATTAAAAATTTAGATCAAAGTTCAAGGACTATTTGTAACATATGATTCACGCAATGTGATAGCGACGCATTTGTCCTGGTCTCATTCTTACAAAGCATCCAAAAACAACGAGAAGACCGTGGCTCGCAGCCGCCCGCCACCTCACATGTGAAATTAATGAGTCCGTGCATGCCTTCAGCCTCTTGCTCTTGCGACTGTCCATGTCCTGGGCGTGCATCACGTTCGTCCCCTCGCCGACTTTGCCACTAGGCGCGACCATTCTTGTCCCACCTTCATTCATCACTGAATTTGCTTAACCCTCGGCGCCGTCGTGGTGGTTGACTCCGGCTCGTGGTGTCCCCGACTACCATTCCTTCATGTCCTAGGGACACGCGGCGATGGATCATGAGTGCGACGAGAACTGGGGACGCGATTTAGACTACAGGATGCGCGCCCTAGAGAGAGAGAGAGGGAGAGAGAGAGAGAGAGAGAGACGGAGGGAGGGGATGTTGCACTCTTGTACCAAGGTAAAAAGTTGGGAACATGTGAAAAATTCTTGCAAGCAATGGTGAGTTCACAGGAAAATTCCTAGTAGTGTAAGAACAGTTTCTCACCTTGTCCAACTATAAATGATATGACCCTCACTCACTCTCCCTCACTCATTCATAAAACCGCAGGAAACATGGACTCTTCAGCCCTCGCCATCCTCCTGTCTCTCCTCTTCACGGCCCTTCTCTCCTTCGCCGCCTGCCTCCTCCTCCTCCTGAGTGACCGGAGCCACCGCCAGAGGCTCCCACCCTGCCCGCTGCCACTCCCCATCATTGGCAGCCTCCACTTGCTGGGTGACCTCCCCCACCGCGGCCTCCGCTGCCTCTCGGCCCAGTACGGGCCAATCATGTCCCTCCGCCTGGGCCTCATCCCGACCGTCGTCGTCTCCTCGCCGGAGGCTGCCAAGTTGTTCCTCGGCACCCACGACGCCGTCTTCGCAAGCAGGCCCAGGAGCCCAGAGGCGGAGCTGGACTTCTACACCACCAAGGGCCTCGTCTTCACCGAGTACGGCCCGTACTGGAGGAGCGTGCGGAAACTGTGCACCACGCACCTGCTGAGTGGGGTCAGGATCCGGAGCTTCGAGGGCGTGAGGAGGGAGGAGGCAGGTGAGCTGGTGGCGTCGCTGAGGGAGTCGGCCGCAGCAGGCGAGGCGGTGGACCTGAGCACGCGAGTGGCGCGTACGATGGAGGACATGGCTTGTAGGATGATAGTGGGGAGGAGCACAGACGGCGAGCACGATCTGAAGGGGATAATTCACGAGGCAGCGAGAGTCGCCGGAGCTTTCAACTTGGCCGATTTCGTGACTTTTCTCAGGCCACTTGATCTTCAGGTACGTGCAGGGCTATTCTTGCCATTCTCTTGGCTCCATCTTTAGTTAAGAAAGTTCGTCGTTTCAGTTATTGAAGAAGGCACAGATCGTGCATCTCCCTGTATCATCAAACCGTTCGATTTTCCATGTCTTCTCATAGTACATCCTTCAAATACAATAAATTCACATGCGGTTCACATATGTATGTGAGCGCGTTTGATGAACATAATCAACAAAAACGAACATCGCCATCGGAACATGGACAGTTGCAGTGTACACATACACGCGTTCCAGGCGTACATTTAGAGGGAAATTCAATGCGACGAACTTCTAATCTGTTAGAATAATTAAATATTGAACCATGCCTTCATCTAACATGTTAAGTTTTTAGAACAACCGGCAGTGGTACTACAAAATCCTATATGATATCAAAGCAAGAGATCTTGAGTTCAAATCTTTCCGGACCCCATTTGACTCCCTAATTAATTTGTCCATGCTTAGTACTAAGCAAAAAGACCAAACTAAGCTCGAGGGAAAAAGTTGTAATAATTAAATATTAAACTTGTTCTTTTAGAACAGTCAACAATGGTCATACAAAACTTACATGATCAATGATGGAACACTCATCTTCTGCTACTAATAATCCATCGACTTTCTGGTCTATCTTCTGTGGCAAGCTTGAGCGAGGTACTAATGAAGTTTGTTGTTCTTAGGGGTCGACATGGCGGTTCAAGGCAGTCAGAAGGTCAGTCGACAAACTCTTAGAGAAGATTATCGATGACCATGTGCGAGATGCCGCTTATTATGACAGCGAACATCAGGAGGATTTCATCGACATATTGCTTTCGATGATGAACCAACCCATAGACCCTCGCGAAGAAAAGTATATCATCGATCGAACGAATATAAAAGCCATAATACTGGACATGATCTCGGGTTCCTTCGAGACGTCATCGACCTCCATCGACTGGGCATTTTCTGAACTCATGAGGAATCCGCAGGCAATGGCGCGCCTTCAAGAAGAGCTTGAAACCGTTGTTGGCTTGACTAGAATGGTTGAGGAGTCAGATCTATCGAAGCTAAATTACCTGGACATGGTGGTGAAGGAGAGCATGAGACTCCATCCAGTTGTACCATTACTAGTTCCCCGAGAATCCATGGAGGATGCCATCATAAACGAATGCTTCATACCAAAGAAATCGCGAATCATTGTGAACATATGGGCGATCGGGCGAGATCCTAGTGTGTGGTCGGAAAACGCCGAAGAGTTTGTACCCGAAAGATTCGCCGACAATGGTATAGACGTGAAAGGGCATCATTTCGAGCTGCTTCCTTTCGGTTCAGGACGTAGGGGGTGCCCCGGAATTCAGTTAGGCCTGATACAAGTGAAGCTTGTTCTGGCTCAATTAGCACATTGCTTCAAGTGGGAACTACCCAAGGGCATGGTGCCTAGTGATATCGACATGAGCGAAAGGTTCGGCTTATCAGTTCCAAGAGCTAATCACTTGTTTGCAGTGCCGACATATCGCCTGCTTGTTTAGATCCCCCGAAGAGGCCGCCTTTCGACCTGTCAGTAATACTACTTTTACAGAAAAATTGCCTAGCTTCTGTTCTTTTCTGTATTCTACTTTAGTTCCAATAAGCCTATCCGCAACTCAAATGTTCTATTATGATGTATCCTGCACGGATGTGAAACGAGTTAGAGATTCTGAGAGAAGCAGTACACCCGAAAACAAGGAAATAAGAACTACACTGTTGCTCGGCCAGTTCTGGAAGCAAGACAACGGCAAAAATAGAATACATAAGAAAATTGAGTATATTTCAACATCTTGATGGTCATAGGCCATTGTGATAAGTTCCCGATTCGTTTATCGTTTCTTGCATTTTCGTATTAAATTTGGGTCCAGCAGGGATCGTTTCTCTAATCCAGTCATGACTAACTTTCTCTCGAGTACACTGGCTTCATTAACTCAGATAAACCGCCATCAGACACCAGTAGTCCACTTTGATGCCGAAAGACTTCCTCAATAGTCCAGTCTCAACCTCTAAGATCGATGACAGACAAGCCAAGCACAGAAATTACCTTCTCATGGCACCACGAAGTAAAACAATACCCGTGCTTGATCTCGCAGTTACCAGATTTGTATCTTCATTTTGGCTCTGGAAGCTGTTCAGAGGTTCATCCTTCTGTGTTATGAGCAACATCCAATTATCAACACTTCATACATTTCCGCAATCTGCCAAATATCCCTACAGGCTCTGCTACTGCTGATGGCTCGACCGGTTCCTTGAAATTTGCCTTTTCACTTAATTCTTCAAAAGCGTCCACGAGATTTTGTAACCTTGCAACAAACTCAATGAGGAGTGACGTGAAAGTTGCTAGAGACAAAGCACTTGCGCTTTCATATGTTTTTGATTCTTCAACAACAGAATCAGTTCTCAGCGAGATTCCGGCAGGCCATGATATCTGTTTCATCATTGCACCATTAACTACGGGAACTGGGGGTTTCAACCCCGTGTTTGGCTTCGCAGAGTCCAGACTTCTTGGTGCAGCAAACGGCCTGAGATCTAGTACAGCTTCACTAAGTGACTTATACTGTAAAACCTTATTCTCGTCATCATCAAAGTTAAGAAGATCTTGAGGCTCTGCCCAGTCTTTTGCTCGGTTTCCAATTTCCCAGCTCTCTGAGTTGACTAAAAGGTACGACTTCCGGTCAACTTTGTTCTGCAACTCTTCTGCAGCCTCGTGCACTTCAGAGAGTATTTCTACAGGCCCTAACTTTTCCATCTTCTTTACCTTATTCCCAAGTTCGAGTAGTACCTTAGCACCTGCGGTACCCACCCGCTGCAGCTCATTGCGAAAGACCTCTCTTCGCTCAGCTGGAGCCTGAAAATAGAAGATAGACATGCAGACAATCAAGGCAATGCAAAGTCACCCAGCTTTTGACAGACAAAGAAGTCAGTAACATCTACTCCAATATCTTAACAATTGTAATAACGAATGTATTGAACTATCTGAGACTAGGCATCGATCTCACATGTCCACTTGTCTTAATCTGCTCCGTAACAACGATACATCAGCGCATGACAATAGTCCGACACCTCTGATAAAAATGCTCAATCCTTTAGCAAGGTCTTATATTCATTAATGCTTATATACTAATAAGAGAAAAAACTAAATTACATACAGCCTCTCGAAAGTATCTTTTAAAAGTTAGTCAACTGGTTGCATCTAAAACTTCAGGGCCTCTGTTCAGCATAGTTGAATATGAGCACCACTTTTTTCCTCATAGCGTGTTAATCAACAATCGTGCTCAATCAAACCCACAGTTTATGAAATTTTGTTGAATCGGTAGCATTCCATGTCAATATCATTCATTCATCAGGAGTAGCAAATTATGGCACAGAAAATTAGAACCCAAAAGACCTAACATCATGACTGATCATGGGTAATTCAAAGACCTAAACACACGCGCGGTGGACGCATATGGGGGTGCGCAAAAAAGCCTTGCATGCAGATGCCACCCAACCACACAGGCAGGTGAGACAAACAACACAGTTCATAACAACAAAAGGTCGTATGCAGTGTTGTCGATAAGACAAAGAAGCTCTGCATCTACACATCTACACCAGCAGCAGCCACAACTTCAGAAGTACCTTTCAAAGACTTCGGTGGTACTTAAGAAACAATGGTATAGCATCCCTCATTCTTCTATAAGTGAAACACAAGATTTCATTCGAGTAAAATAAAAGAAGTGGCAAATGACATGCTTCCCCCACAATGTGACGGCTAGAACTAAAAGAATAGGGGCTTTAAACTAAATTCCTGCAGAGATTGTCAGTGCAAAATCTCTGCTGGAAAAATATGGAAATAGAAATTAGTGATTTCTCCTACAATGAAAATGGGCATAGGTAGACTTGATATTGAATGAAAGAACTAATATATTTTTATTTGTTAAGGACACGCAGAAAACAGAGTATCTAAAGAACAATATATGAAAAGCTTCTGATGGTACATTAGGCAGGAATAGCTATTGAGATGAACTTAACAACACAGAGCCATACCTGGATTTCAGCAAGTATGCATCCGTGCAACGCCATGACCATGAATGCACAATGCCTCAGTGCACCGCTTACTTTAACATAGTTCTTCCAGGGATACCTAAATGCTCTGTATGGACCATGAGGTGGCTCCCAGATGGCAAAACCCAACTTCTCGCATAACAGAATGGGAAATGGGAAGAATAAGAAAACAAGACCAAATAATATTTCAAATAAAGCAGATGAGCAGAAAATTACCAGAGCATCTTCTTTGCTGATGGATTCTACAGCTGCTCTATAACCATTATAGAGTGGATCATCAGAGGCCTGATAAGTAAGAATTTTTGAGGGAACCCTTTCATATTCAATACAATTGAGGTACCCATTAACACAACCTAATGAGAAGCAAAATTAGATAAAGTGAACAGGAGGGATGAGAAGCAAAATAGAATAGACAAAATAACTAATCAGATAATTATTAGAAATCTTTAGAAAACAGAATTATAAACCTAGGGTGAACCTTCCAAAGATGTTGCAACCCCCGTGAAGTTCTTAACCACTAACTTATGCAAGTCCTCGCCAGCCCAGATGGGAAAAATGCAAACATTTACTGCCAGGCCAACACCAGCACCTAGTGCAATGAGGAAGAAGCGGGAAACAGCTGTATGGATAAATTCCCTTGTCCTATATCCGGATACCATTACAAGAGAATATGTCAGCAAGAAAACTCTAAACCCGTATTCGTAAGGCTTCATTGTTGGGTACAGTTTTGCATAAGTTGCAACAGATCCTATCAATAAGAGCAATTAAACAGACGTTAAAAGTCTAGCTGTAACGACAGAAAAATAACAGAGCAGAACTTCTCAGAGATACACCACATTTTATGTTATTAACCAGATGGGCTGACCTATAAAGAATATACTGAGGATAATAACAAGTTCTTCCCAATCTCCAGCCATCTGAGACAACTCTGCCATGCCTAGAGCAAGCCCGCCTGCTGATAATGTCCCTATTCCCCGGTTTAATCCCTTGCTAAGAGTAGCACCTGACAAAGATAGCATCAAAACAAGAAAATGAGGAAACTCGGCTTTACAATTGAAAAGAAGTTTCAACATAATTCAAATGCACTTAAGTAGCCCTTTCGTTGTGGTAACGCGATCAACCGTCTTCCTATTAGCATTCGTAGACACACAAATTGTATCCTCTAAATGCACCACATCTAAGTAGGAAATACAGTGAAGGAGCCAACAGAGATCTGAAAAGAAGTAATCTTTTTGTTCACATATAAGCCCATATGTGGGCACACATCCAACAAAGTAGTCAAAACACCTGATGTTAACCTCTGAAGGCACACCTTATAACATGATCCTGGTCGACAATGATGGGAGACTGGCCAAAAAAAGGACAAACTCGGGGTATAAAACACGTGCATAACTCTTCACTCTTGCCATACTGCTTTTGCTCAATGGACACTATCAGTATAAATATATAACTAGCCTACATGGTTTTTCCAATTGCAGACTAGTACTAGTAATTTGCATCTCAGTCCGTCACCATTCATCTTTCAGGAAGGGGAAACAAATACAACAAGTAATAACCTTCAGCACCCACAAAGTGCACCCAGCACTATCATAAGAATGATGCCAAACGCAACACAAACGGTAAGAAAATGCACTCCGCAAAGGCATAACAAACAATGTATTGGACTGTCACTTTATCCATCGGAAATGTAAAATATCGAACCATATCCAGTAAAAGGACGTATCAAGCGAATAAAGCGCATGGAAAAAACAACAGCCACAAAGAACGAAGAACACGTAGAACTACCTATACTGAACTCGAACACGGTGATGACCGTGAGAAGCGCCCAAACAGAGTACCGGCTCATGTCCTTGAAGTTGAAGGGCGCTTTCCAGAATATCAACAGCGAGACGAGCGTCAGAGCCAGGCCCATCTTCGCCGAGAACACGATCTTCCTCGGATCGGACTTGCCCATGTTATACGCCTTGGAGGCCACCCGCTCCAAGTTCTTCCACCACCTCGCGACCGCCTCACGGGCGCGGCGGTAAGAGCAGCAGGAGCCGCTCCGGTCGTTAGCCGTCCCGATGTGGGAGAGACCCAGCTCCGAGTAGCCCTTGGTCGAGATCAGCCGCTCTCTCAGCGACCCCATCTTCCCAGACACGGCTACCCAACAGAGGGCTCGACTCTGTATTCAAGATGGGTGGCACTTCATTCACTGGAACAAGAACCCAACGAGAAGAAACGAAAAGGGTATTCAAGGATTGGCGAAACGAATGCGAATCGAGAGAGAACGGCCAGAGACGGGATCACCCCGAGCAGTGTGCGAGAGAGAAAGAGAGCTCTTTTGGTTGCACTTCCTTCGGTGGAACAAGAACCCAAAGAGGAGAAACGCAAAAGGGTATTCAAGGATTGGCGAAGCGGATGCGAATCGCGAGAGAACGGCCAGAGACGCGATCACCGGAGCAGTGATTCGGACAAAACGGGTGCGTGCGAGAGAGAGAGAGAGAGAGAGAGAGAGAGAGAGAGAAAGAGAGCTCTTTTGGTTGCACTTCATTCACAGGAACAAGAACCCAAAGAGGAGAAACGAAAAGGGTATTCAAGAATTGGCCAAACGAATGCAAATCGAGAGAGAACGGCCAGAGACCCGATCGCCCCGGCAGTGATTCGGACAAAACGGGTGCGTGCCCGCGAGAGAGAGAGAGAGAGAGAGAGCCTTTGGTTGCACTTCATTCACTGGAACAAGAACCCAAAGAGGAGAACCGCAAAAGGGTACTCGAGGATTGGCAAAGCGGACGCGGATCGAGAGAGAAAAGCCACAGATGCTATAACCCCGGGCGGTGATTCCGATACAAATGGGTGAGGCAAGAGAGAGAAAGAAACCTCTTTTCTGGTTTAAATTATCGCAGGAAAGATCTGGTGGGGGTGGGGGGATGTCGTCATGGATTTTGTCTCTTTCAACTCTAAAGTGGAGCGTAAGCGACGACGGAGGTGGTTTGATTATCACAATCGAGTCGCCTCTGACTCACCTTGACGCGTGAACCGAGGTAGATCTTGCCTTGGAGTTCCGCGAAGAGAGAGAGACAGAGACAGACGAGATTGCGTTTTTCGATGGCTTCCCGTCGTTTTTGTCCGCAAAACGTAACTAAGGGAAATGGCAAAACGGGTCGTCGTTTGTTGTGTTCTGAACCAAACGCCAACTTTTTCTCGTGATTTGTTGGCTAGTCTGGATTCAGATAAATGAATTACATGTAACTTACCCGCTAATGTTCTGTATTTCTCCACTTTTTTTTTGTGTAAATGCCCGATGGTTTCGATCGTCTAGGATCTTTTGAGTGTTTGCACCTAAAAATGACCGGTTTTGGTCATTATAATGAAGTAATGGACTTAGATGATTAGAGTAGAAGATAAGCAGAGGTCATCAATAAAAAACCAACAATCACAACTTGATGAGCGTCAATATTTTCAAATATTTAAACTCTTTCAGATAAATGACAACTTGAAGAGTATCGACAACCAAAGAAGTTATTGCATCAAGCGTGAGTTATATGAGATGAAGTCACCAACATTGATATTAATGTGTAACTACCTAGTGGCTGATATATTTGGATATTTGGGCTTCTTGTGTAAGAGTTTTCTTAATGTAGACTACAATAATTGACATTATAATTTACCGTTTTATAGGGTTTGGTTTAAGGTGAGATAGAATATTTCTTAATTAGTCTAAATATGGGACTGGCTAGTGTGGGCCGAATTGAGCCTGACCCGTAATGAGGGGGTCTGGCTGGAAGCTCTATAAATAGTACTCAAGTCTCTCCTCTAATCCTAATTCTCACATATATCATATAAAGAGCGTTAACCTAGCGTTAAAGGGTGAGGGGCTGTCTCATTGAGCCAGTGATACGGAGGGCAATAGAGGAGAAGGACTTGCGCGTGGATCATCGTTTTTCACTTCAGCTTCAAGAACGATAGATTCCAAAGCGGGTGTGTTAATCTTTCTACTCAATTACTCATGTTCTTATTCTGGTTATGAAGATCTTGCGATTCCGCAATTTGCATCCAACATGTGGTATCAGACTCGAACGCATAAAATTTTTGCCATAATTTGTGATTTTCGTGATTTTTTGTTCAATAAAAATAAAATTAAATCACAAATTCGGACTGGACTCGTCAAGACGAGCAAGACTGTGGGCGGTGTGTCACCGGGGGAGGCCGCACGCACCCCCACGCGCGGCCACACACCGCCAGGGCGTCGGAGACGCACCTCACGCGCTCCCACGCGTGGGGCGCCGCTTGCGCGTGCGTTGCACGCACAGATGCTAATGTCACGGTGACGTCAGTGACTGACCTGTTGACCCGACCCAACCCGTTGACCAACCCCGACCCGGTCAACTGTTGACCAGACCGAACGGCTGGACCAGATAGTCGAACCGGGTATCGGTCGAACCAGTTTTGATCGATCAAGTTTCGCCCGCATGTGAGTTCCACGCGCCGCGCACTCAGGCGGCGCGTGCGGGCGCGTGGAGCATCTGATCGGCACGTGGCTGGTGGCGTTAGGTTCCTATGATTGTTTTCTATCTTATGGTGTATTTTTTTTTTTATATATATGTTTGATGATTTTATGGGTGTGAAAATACATACAGAACCCTAAATACGTGTATTTTTAGTATATTTTCGTGTATTTTTCTTGTATTTTTCTGTGATTTTGGAAATATAGGTGTTGAGTTACAGGTATGGGTGCATTTGGGAGAAGCTTTCGAAAGGGCTTTGGGCATCAAAAGCCCCTCGGGCCAAAATAAAGGTGTTTGGGAAAAAACTTTAGAATGGACTTAATGGCAAAGCTGGCATTTGTAAGGCTGAAAGCCCAAGGCAGGTTGGGGGCTGTCTTGGGCTTTTCAGCATTTTTGGCATGCTAGGGGTTCATTAAAGGAAAATTTTATTTTGCCTTTGTTGCCCTTACAAATTTATTAAATTCCAACTTTGACCCTTTTGAAAACCCATTTTTGTTGCCGCTTGCCTTTACGGTCTCGCTTCTCTCGTGTCATTCTCTCCGAGTGCGAGAGAGAGTGTGGCGGAGAGATTTCTTTGAGCGCTCCATTTCGCCGCCGCCGCCACCATCCTACTCCTCCTCCGTCGCTGCAGCGAGTCCGAGAGAACGGTAGGCATCTCTCTCCTTTCGTGATTCTCGCTCTGTTTCTTCGTCGCTTCCCCCTCTACCTTTCGATCGAGGAGCAGTCGATTCCTCACTCAATTGGACGGAGCCGTCGGGTCCTCGATCGTTTTGCGTTTTGGGCCATTCCTTCGATTTCTTCACGTTGCAGTTGAAGGATTACCCATTTTCTTTCTTCTTTCTTCGAAGTGTTGTGTGCATGTTCGATGCTCATGATTAGATTTGTGCGCGATTTGATGTGCGAACGAGCTATTTTTGGTGGGACGGGAGCTGATGAGCTACGCTAGTTTGAGTTTTGACCGGATCTTTCCTTGAGGGTTTCGTTTCGCTCGTTTTGCAGAGGAGTTTTCTTTGGGTTTTCTGGGTTGTGAAGTTGGAAGAAGCGTGCTTTCCGGATTTCGATCTTCAGTTCCTTTCCAAGAGATTGATGGATTTTGACCCATGATTTCTTTCCGATTGATCCGTCGAGTGAATTGAGCTCGAGGGTACATTTGATCAGATAAAACAAGCTAGTGCCATGGTTCATGAGCTTCTTGCGAATGTTGCCTCTGCCTCTAGACCTATCGTGAAAAGCCTGGCTGCGCATTCTACCCCCTGAAGCAACTTCATGACAAAGCTCTCTGAGAACTTTGCTAATGGCCCTTGCAACTATGGAGAAAGGTGCTGCTTTGCTCATGGAGCTAAGAGTCGCACAAGCCTGGGCCTTGAAGATAGTCATTTCTTGTTTTGTCTCTACCGTTTGGAATTTTAGGTTGAGTGGCTCAACGCCAGATAATTGAGAATTTTGATGTAAAGATTATGTTACATTGCTAGTTCCTTTAGCTCCTTTGGATCCTGTAGCTATCATGGTGGATCTTAGTAGCAAGTTCTTCGTGGCATTGGCCCTCACATGGATATTGGAAACATAAGTTGGGTCATTTGTGTTGCTTTTGTGTATCTGCTGGAAGAAATGGAGTAGCATCCAGTGACAAGAAGCCGCAAAATGATTTGGAATTAGGCAAGGCGTGGGGATAATATCTACTGTTAGAACTTTTATGGCAATCAAATGCAAGATCATATACTCATCTAGCCACGTTTCAGCTCATCCATCATGGATGTCGTCTAATGTTGAACTGTTTGATCAAATGTCTCAACCAAGGAGCATTCTGATTTTTATAGCTCTTGTGCGTATTTGTTCTGCCTGGTTTTTGTTTAAAAAAAAAATGTTTGATGGCTCATAGCGGTGCTCGGAAGAGATGGTTAATGGCATTGTATGTGGATGGTGGTGCGTGATGGCCGCATATATTCAGTTGACCTTCATAATACAAATGAGGGGGCCGGTACTTCAAATGACAATTTATTTTCTGACATGGCGCGTTTATGTGATCAAATAGCAATGAGTTTAGTAAATACTTGAGGATGTTTGTAATTTTCAATGAAAACCTATTTCTTTCTTTGATGCATATGTAATTATGTTTATTATAATGAAATTACTCTTTCTTTCTGTTAATATATCTCTTTTATATATACATCTCGGTGCAAAAATATATAAAAAAAAAAAGTTATTGAATTTGTTAATATATCTCTTTTATATATACATCTCAGTGCAAAAATATATAAAAAAAAAATAGTCATTGAATTTGTTAATATATCTCTTTTATATATACATCTTAGTGCAAAAATATATATAAAAAAATCATTATTTTTGTTTTCAATTTTAAAAAATAAAAAATAAAAACTTAAATTGGTCGCGCTAAAGGACTTCCAAAATATGTGTTTACCAAACAGCATTTCCCCAAAGTTGCTTCTCAAGGCACTTTTCAATTATAATTTACCAAACAGTATTTGCATTTCACCAAAACCCTTTAGACTAAAGGTATTTGCATTTGCTTAAAGGCTTTTCCCAAAAGCTTCTCCAAACGCACCCGTTATCACACAAATATTATAAAAGTGTAATTCATTGATAATACATATAAATTTTAATTTTTATTAATGAATAACAATATTATTAATGAATAAAGTAATGTAATTAGCATAATATGTGATTTTAGTGATTTACTGCCCCTATCACTAAAGTTAAAATCACATGTATATGGTGTATGTGAGAAGTAAAGTTTATATCCCTGGTATGAGAGACTTTCAAGGATTCAATTGAGTTGTGACCGCCAAAGTGGCACGCTTGATTCAGTTTGAGAAATATCGGTCTCGTATATTGATTGTGATATCTCCTGGTCTAATGCGTAGTCATACTCTCAAATGAGGTGATTGTGTATTAGTTCATGGAGGGATACATGATGGTGTAGTGGAGGAGTGACTGATTCTAGTGGTTCATATGCCCAAAGGTGATGAATTCACGAAGATTAGAATATATTCTCATAACCGCTATCATGTGGGGAGTGTACAATTGGATGTTATGTATTCTGCCCAAAGGTGATTATATAATTTTGCATGTAACTTTCTAGATGTGTACTTGTACGTCAAGTTATACAGTGCTCACA
The DNA here is from genome assembly GCA_016097605.1 of Eucalyptus guilfoylei. NCBI lineage: Eukaryota > Viridiplantae > Streptophyta > Magnoliopsida > Myrtales > Myrtaceae > Eucalyptus > Eucalyptus guilfoylei. The sequence goes on from CM027861.1 coordinate 5,792,605, forward strand.
TGATGTTAATTATATACATAACTCCACTATTATTGAGGTTTTTACTGCTTCAAATTTTAAGTAGTGGACATATGATTTGCTGCTTGGAAAAATAGCAATAGAATTTGCTTACTGTCCATGAAGCGTTCCATTAAGGAACACTTGAAAAGTGGTTTACAAACTGACTACACTGCTAAAAGATGATAGAAACCTTAGTGGCTTGAAATTATGTATTGTCTTAAAGGTTGTCAGGCTTAATAGTGACCGAAAGTGTTTTGGCAAGAATGACAATGCGGAATAGCTTAAAGGGTCATTTGTCAAAACTTGATAAATTCTGAGGTGGTAATGTAATTTATTATGCCTAAAAATCCTGACAAAATTATTTCGCCAAAAGGCATGATTGCACCATTATTAACATACTATGGACTGATATTGTGAAAACAACATTTTCACATATAAAACGTGTTTCTAACAAAAAAGAAACAATACAGAAAGGTGACGTTATAATATAGTATATTTCCACAAATGATGTGGTTGCAGATCCACTAACTAAAAGACTTCGTTCTTTTGTTCTTGATTGACATGTCTTTAATATGGGTTTAAGAGCATCATGAGATGTTGTTGTTTAGTGGGAGCTATTTTGGCTTTACTCTGATAAAGTTTATATCTGTGTTCGTTACATTTAGTAACAGTTTGATATGTAGCAACTTTTGCATTCAATAAAATATTTTCGAATGTGTTGTTATTATGTTGAATTGTGGCACCCCCCGACGGCCCTCGATCCGTTAGGGTCGCCACACTTCTTTCCTTGTCCTGGATGTCCTTCTTTTTAGATCAACGGACTTCAGGGAATCCATGTATGGTTCTATCACACACTTCATTGGTCCCTACGCAATGTATATGGCGGAAGCGTATCCAACAACTCCCTCTCCTACACCCAGAAATGATGCACACACTAAACACACATATAGATAATAGCCTGGCACTTTTTCTTCTTTTTTTTTGATGACCTAGGAAACCCCGAAAGCCGACAGCCGGCGGGAAGAACCTGGGGCTGATGCAAGCTGGCCACCACACTCACACCAGCGGTTAAGTCACCCTGCAACGTGCTGGGGATTCGAACCCCTCCCTTTCGTGAGGGGGAGAAGGCCCGAAACCAGCAACGCCACCCAGGTGGGTGGTATAGCCTGGCACTTTTTATTTACACATATACTAGATGGACATTGTTTGTCGGTACATCCAAAATGCCGCAGTTTCCCATACTTGGCTATACTTCAAAAGTTAACTGACATCTTCAGCAGCCATTTACATAGAGTCCATCCTTCAGTGCCGACGTTCAAAAATTCTCCCTGCTGTCCTCACCCTCGTGGTCACTCCATGCCACTCGATCCCCTATCATCGTCCCCTAGTGGCGGTGGCATCTTCAATACTCTATAATATGTTAGTCCCACGAGGGGTGAGTACAACCACTCAGCAGCTAAAGATCTACTAAACTTATATTATGTAGAACTATCAGCATCTGATTTCATGCAAAATACCCAAAACATATAATTTGGAAGAATAGGTATGCATTAAATCAGTAGAGTTTTCCAATGAAATGGCAAGCGCAGTTTAAAAAACGGAACACGTCATTTCAATCACATGGGTCCCGATTATAAGGCCAAATCGTTATGGTACGTCCCATACCGTGTTACACAATTTTGTTCCATAATTAGGCGCAACTATCAAAATGGCATAACTCAGCGGAATAATCGGCTTTTAAAATTCAAAAGATTTTTCTCCCGCAGGACCAGTGTTTGCGTCCCTCCAGGCATTCGCACCCAACCTGGCGTCACAAAAGCCTCTGGTTCCATATTTTAGTCACCGGGCATCCAGAGCGTGTTACGTCACACCTCTAGGCATCTCACACCCTCACCTAGCATCACGAGGAATCGCCAGGGCTCGCCAAATCAATGACTGCCCCTACCCTCCGGAACATGTATCATCATACATCCGGGCATCCCAACTCTCCCGAGGAACCTCTAGGGCTCACCGGTCCCCAGGCTTCCAGAGGCATCGCCACTACGATCCTCGAGGCAACCCGACTCCCGAGGCATCGTTGACCCGAGGGTCCAATGGCAGCAATAACACACCAACCATGGTGTAATAATTAAATCATTTCAATGCCAAAACGTTTTCGAATTGTCAATACAGAAATCCCTTGGATTTTTCCCCGAAAGTCCCACTTTCGCAAATACTTTTCCAATCGTTTTCGAATCCGTAGAAAGAAACTTGAATGGAAATTACCCTTCTTTGCTTGGAACAAAATAATTTATCGAAATCTATAAATACATTTGAAATCGGCACGTCGATAAATTTAAATCTCAATCCCAACTCCAATGGTTTGGAATGTTTTCTATAAAAAGTTCAAAAGTTTTTAAAATATAAAACATTTCTTAAAACATTTGGGTATGGTGTCACAGTACCTATAAATTTTGATGCAAATCAAGAGATTTTCTAAAACGATTTGCGAACAAAAGTCCCAAGGTGCTACCACCTCAACATTTGGTGTAAAAATCGAAGGCTTAAACCGAGGTACTCACGAAAACTTCTCAATTTTCTAGCCTCAAATAGATTTGGTCATTCTAGAAGTCACTATCCAACATCAGTATTCAAACCATTTCAATCTAATAGCATTTCCTCAAACAACAACAACACTACACTATATAGATTAGCAGACTCTAACTTGCCTTAAGTCCAATGGCGTCGGTGGTTAGTGGTGCGGGTGTTAATGGCGAGGCGTGACCAGTGGCGTGCGGTGAGACAGCGAGGAGGTCGGCAGCACGGTGGTCGTTGGTGAATCGTGGGAAGAGAAATTTTCGGTCAAGGTCGCAAAGAAGTGACGAGCAATTGGGCTGATCAAAGCTTCATTGGAACAAAGAGAGCTGTCTCTCTCTCTCTCGCTTGCTTTTGATTGACTTCCGTAGTCAATCGTCCAAGTCGCGCGGCAGCAGGGAACGGCGACAACTCCATGTTTCCGTGTCTTTGCATGGGGAATTCTTTCCCTTCGTCCACGACACCTGTTGCTCCATGCACGTACATGGCTTTGTTTAGTTGACTCTTGAGTCAACTAAATGAAATCACGCTGGCAGCAACGGAGAGGCAGCACCGAGCGTGCGTGTCCTCATTTCCGCTAGAAGAAAGGTCGGTTCGAGACGTTGCATGGGTCAACTTTCTTCAAGTGCGTGGCAGCGGAAGAATTGGACAGCTTCGTTAAGCCGTGTCCAAGCGCGAGGGTCCTTCCCTTTTTGCTCCTGCCACCTTGTTTCTCCATGCAAGGACGTGGCCACCGCACGGTTCCAAGTCTTCATTCGCTGGTCAACGGAGAAGAGGCGACGTGGCCGTATACTCAAGTGTAGAATTCCTTTTTGTTGACTGTCGAGGGGTGGCGTCTCTCTGCATGCATGGCTTGCGCTAGTCGGCCACCGAAGGAGAGAAGAGAAGACGTGGCTGCATGGGTCAATTATTTTCCTTCGGTTGACCGGTTGAGAGAAGAGGAAAACGTAGTCGTTGCTTGAGTCGTCCAAGAGAGGGAGGTGTGGCCGAAATGGGGTCAATCTGTCCTCTTGGTTGACCGGCGAAATGGAGAGGTGACGTGGCTGCAGCAACGGAAGTCAATGGTCTTCATTTCTGCATGGAAGAGGGGCTGTTTAACGTGGCCGCATGGTTCCACGTTGCTGCAGAAATTGGAGTCCACCTTCCCATTTTGTTGACCGGTTGAATTGCGAGAGAGGAGGGGCTGCATGGTTCTATACGTGCATGGGGGAAAGGCAATTTATTTAGGGCTATTAGGTGGTCAAATTTCCTCCTTTGCTGACCCCCAAATGGACGTATGCATGGCTATGCATGGGCGAGTTCCTCGACCACGTGAAGGAGGGGTACCTTGATGGGGCCGCAACTTCAGGGCCGCAACTTCGGGAGTCGACATCTCTGTGTGCTTGAAAACTCGCTTTAATAAGGTGCAAATGCGGAAGGGGTTGATCTCGCGAGTGGCATTGCTTGAAGAAATTCCAAGATAAGATGCTATCGCTAGAACGTGACGTTTCGTTACGGCGAGTGTGGTGATGAAACGGCATCCACAAGTGGTGCCAACGACGTAGTCCGACAATAAATTCGTCGACCCGTCTCAGATAGTTACATATTCGAGGTCCAGCGAAATCCGGATGCCATATGAATACATATTGATAAAGTCTCAAGGTATTGTATAGATCTTAAGTGAAGGCTAGGGGCATCCGATTATTAGTCTTGTGCATATATCTTATTATACATAAAGAAAAGTTAACCGTAAGGACAAGACATATGTGGGTTCATTCGAACCATAAAGACATTCTCTAGTGGCACAAGTTTTTTGTGACGCTTAAGGTAAGAAAATGGTGATTGACAAATGGGATATCTCTATAAGATATGTTATCAATTTGCCACACTACCATATTGAATCCATATCAATAAAGTTGAAAGCACTCGTGACCATGGAAAGCTCCGTGTATATACATGCAGTTACCGCCATGATTCGGTGTTTAAGACTTTATGGGATGGGATTGACTATTAAGAATTATCTCTAGACTAATGTACGCACATACAGTATAATTTCAATTAATATAGTCCAAGTGGGAGAATGAAAGAGTTTTCCTAATGTGGACTACATTAATTGACATTGTAATTTACCATTTTACGGGGTTTGGTTTAAGATGAGATAAAATGTTTCTTAATTAGTCTAAATATGGGACTGGCTAGTGTGGGCCGAGTTAAGCCTGGCCCATAATGAAGGAGCATGGCTGGAAACTCTATAAATAGTGCTCAAGTCTCTCCTCTAACCCTAATTCTCACATGTATCCTCACATAAGAAGCGTTAACCTAGCGCTAAAGGGTGATGGGCCGTCTCATTGAGCTAGTGATACGGAGGGCAATAGAGGAGAAGGACTTGCATGTGGATTATCGTTTTTCCTTTCGCTTCAAGAACGATGGATTTCAAAACAGGTGTGTTAATCTTTCTACTCAATTATTCATGTTCTTGTTCTGGTTATGAAGATCTTGCGATTCCGCAATTTGCATCCAACATCTTGTGGATAAGAGTTTCTATAACTTGTTATAACCATAAATACAATAAAGAAGTTACTTATATGAAGATGAGAAGTCGTGGCAATGTGAAGATATGGAATCGAAAGCTCCAAAGATATGAGAGCATGGTTAAAATAGCTAAAGAACTGCTTAGAGGCGGCTATGATGCAAACACTATAAAATACTGCACAAGCAAATAAACATGTTATTTTTTAATTCCTGCACAATACTTGTAGTTTTCAAACTCGCATCTCGATTAAATTCCAATAAGTTTCTTAGCTATAGTTTTCTTATTCGCATCGTCAATTAAATTCTAGCATGCATCTTTGTTGTATCTTGAGTTCCCCGTTGTCGATTAAAATCTAGCTTTTCATCTTTATGTCAATAGGCTTTGTTGTTGATTAAATTCCAGCATAATTTGTGGACATTTGGTTCCATCTGAAGTGATTATATTTTCAGGTTTTGTCATCAATGAAATTCCAGTTTGTGTATATTTAGTTCCATTTGAAGTGAAGTTCGTAATTTTCTTGTCTACCTGTGATATTTCTTATTCAAAATCGACAAATATCTTTAACTGAAAGTTATTCTTTCAGTTTTATTAAAAGAACTTCACTTCAAATGATCCAGAGTATGATCATGCTATGGGCAACATGATAGTCAAGAGTCATCATGTACTGACCTAGTCCGAGACCGCAATTGCTCCAACAACATAGCCAAGCCAAAAGGATAACGTTGAAATCCCGACACTTTACGGAGAATCAAATGAGGGAGTTAGCACCAAACCTCACTTTGGTTGCTACCATGAAGAGGTTGTTGAAGAAACAGCATAATAAGATGGCAAGACACATTTCCAATGTGATCAAGACAATGGTTGTCGATGAGATGAATGATGTCATTCAGGCTTGGGACATTCAATTAGTCCATACCAATGTAACCTAACACAACGGAATCTGGGTCTGTTCCTCCAACTTTGAATCAATTGAATGGTGGAAATAATTTATATTAAGCGATCCCACCACTAGGAAAAAATTTACAAAGGTCTGAAAATCCTATCTACCCTAAACCTAAGAAATAGGAAGGTCAAGTCTATCGATTTATCTACCTTTAACCCAGGGGCAGGAAGGGGCCAACTTGCGAATCATGAACAAGTGGCTAAACTTGTATTAAAATAATTATGTGCTAATAGAGGAATGGTCATGCCAATATATAGGAAGTCACATCCTAATTTGGTTGACATTCAAAACTCCCGACTTTATTGTTTTCACTAGCGAAGCTGACCACTCGATTATTGAACACGTTGGGTGATTTATTACCCAATGTGGACAGGCAAGAACAAATGAATTCCTGAGACTTAGGTGGTTTCCTTTGTTTTTGTTAAACTATCTTTGCTTGGTATACGAATTTATCTCCTAATTTAATCCATACTTGGGCTGAGATGGAAAGACAAATCCATTCTCGTGTTTATAGAATGATATCCGAAATATCAATTGCTGATTTGGCAAGAATTTATTAATATGATAATGAAGCAATCAATTAGTTTGTTACTCAATTCAAGAAGGTTAGTAATATATGCCTCATTTCACTCTCACATAAAGAGGTTCACAAATTTGACATTTCAATATTAAAGAAAAATTCAAAAGCCAAAAATTTCCTAATTTATTCCAATTGGCAACGAGAGTATCTAAGTATAAGCAATTACTTAAGGACAAAGATAGAGGGCCACGTGAAGACTTTGCACAAAATGTGCCTCTTATGAAAAATATGAGCAACATGATCAATCTGACTATGGTAAAATTCAACAAGAAGATGTCAAATTTGTCGATGAAAACGGTGCATATGATGACTTTTGATTACCTAATTTAGAAGAATTGAATTATTGATGAATCATTATGATTAATTTTGGTTATTATGGACAAGTAATAGACTTAGTTGGTGAGAGCGGTATTTGGTGAAGATAGAAGTCTTCAATAAAATAACAATAGTCGACAATTTGATGAGTAACAATATTTTTGGATGTTTAAGCTCTTTTAAATAAATGTTGACAATTTAAAGAGCATCGACAACCAAAGAAATTATCACAACAAATGTCAGTAATCTAATATGAAGTCATCAACCTCGACATTAACATGTAACTGTCTAGCAGCAATATCTTTGAATATTTGAGCTTCTTATGGATTAGTGTCACTGTAGCTTCTTGTAACCACGGATTGATTAGGAACATACTCATCTAAAGATGATAAGTTGTGGCGACGTGAAGATATAAAACTAAAAGCTCCAAAGATGTGGAGGCATGGCTAAAACCGCTGAAGAACTTCTTATAAGCAATTATGTTGTAAACTCTATAAATTCTAGTATTCATGTACCATAGAAACCCCGCAAGCAAACAAACAAACATTTAATCATTCAGTTCTTCTTTCAATTCTTGCATAGTAGTTATAGTTTTTAGACTCTCGTCGTACAATAAATTTGGATGTATTTATTAACTTTAGTTTCCCGATCCGTGTGTTGATTAAATTTCGACGTGTATCTTTACTTTATCCGAGGTGCCTTGTTGTTGATTATATTTTGGTGTTACATCTTTACATTCTCAAGCTTTATCGTCGATTCAATTTCGGCGCAATTTGTATACGTTTGGTTCCATCTAAAGTGATTACGTTCTTAGGTTGTGTAGTTGATAAAATTCCAATATGATTGTGTACGTTTAGTTCCGTTTAAAGTGAAGTTATTGATTTTCTTGTATACCTATTTTTGTCGGAATTTCTCCAATATCATAATATCTTTCATCGAAAGTTGTTCTTTGAATTTTAACTTAAGGAGATAGGTTCTATTCCAACACCTAATAGGAAATATCACAAGCAAATAAGGGAACCAACAGCTTGTTTTCAAAAAAAAATTACACAAGTATAATCGTGCCGAAATTTAATCGACAACAAAGCTTGAGAATGAAAAATGCTACATTGAAATTTAATCGATGACGTAACACCTAAAAAAAAGATACATGTGAGAATTTAATCGAGACACAGATATGGAAACTACAGCTAAGAAACATGTCAAAATTTAATCAAGAACGCAAATCTAGAAACTAAAAGTAAGTGCAAAAAAGTAAAAATAATTGAAAGATAGAAAATTTGGTTAATTAGTGTGGGAGCTGCACACTAGACAATTGATGGTATTTTATAATAATTGTGCTCTAACCATTCTTCAGCAGTTCTCCAACAGTTGTACCTGTGTTCTTCCATTTCATAAAGTTTTGTGCCCATACCTTCACAATGCCATGATCTTGTTCCCGAACAGTTGTCCCTTTAAAAATACGTACTTATTGCTCCATGAACCTAGTCACTTTGTTTTTTAAAAACTTCAAACTTGTAACCGCAACTCGATATCTTTTATGTGTTCAACTTTCCCTTGACTTATAGTGACAACCGATGCGCGTCAATATCGATATTGATTTTGGCTATCAATGAGTCACGCGCTTGATGATACTCATTGCTTCAATCTCGTGTCCACTTATATTAACGACCCAATCATCTTTTGGTACAAACAACCTATGATATTTCATGTCCAGAATCACCGGAACCCATCTCCTCTAATAAATCGAAAACCAACTTTCAGTAAAATACATGTCGTCCAAGAGTTGAATTCCAGCGAAACACAGAGAAAAACAATATCTCACGAATCGTGTAGACTGGTTCTTGAATCAATGACTCAACATATGAATATATCGAACGTGCATCACACAAGCTCTACACAAGTACGAAGAACAGACACAGAGTTTGCTCTCGAGTCTTATCATTACATACGTAAAACCTGCTTTTGGTTCGGTACAGGACCCCATCTAGGAACCAAGCTTTGCGTATCTTCGCCGCCGCCTTCTTGGTTTTCCTCGTCATGACCGAGTTCCTGAATGTCCAGTATCTCCACTCGGCGGTTCGTCTTCTTTCTCAATGCTATGGCCATGTCCTGCGGGACGAATTTGCCGCATACGATTACTCTGCACTGCTTCTCCTCTATCAAATGGTTTTCCAGTTCTGTGATAAAGATTCCCATTGGGATCAAGTGAACATTTCTGATCTTGTATAGCTCCTCTCGAGAAGCTCAGAAAAAAAAGGGATTACCTCGGATTTGCAGAAGGGCTCTTTGAACTTTTCGGTAACAGCCGTTGCAGTCGATGTTGATCCTAAGTACCATGCAATAGAACTAGCAGAAAAGCTTTCTGTTAGCATGTGAAAAGTTGAGTATAGCTCTTTGAATGCTTGATGAAAACACTGGAGCAAATTAACCCAGAAAAGGAAGGGAAAAGTAGTCACCTTTCCAGTCATGGAAACCAAAGAGACGAGAGAGCGAGTGCTCGGGATAGAATTAGCGTGGCCGAGATGGCGACTTTAAAAAAGGGTTATAGAGAAAGAGGAAAGATGACAGACGTTGAAACTATTTGGCTTTAGATTCTAGAGGAATCTGATTCCTATCTCTCGTGTCGAAGAGCGACGGAAAGGCGAACGTGCACAGACTAGCCTAGCTCGCTCGGTCGCTCATTATTCTTGACTTCTTTGCGTTGTTTTATGCACAGCAGTGGAACAAAGCATCTCCCTCTTTCTAGTAATCCAGAAGGTACCCGTGGGAAAAACTAAGAGAAAAGGCAAAAGGCATCTCTTTGATTCGTCTCAGCTTCAGATGCAAAACTGGCGTTGGAAAAAGTTTCACCGCCGAACTTGCTTTATTAGATCAGTTCAGCGGTGAAACGCAAGCTAGATGAACCTTTTGTTTCCGTTATATTACGGCGTTTTGTCCATGATGGGTTCTGTTCAAGAGACACCAATTGCCTATGATGGGTGTATCTTGAGAGGTACCTCTTGAAGAGGTATGAGTGATTTAAGGGAAGATAAAATAATTCTGTAGACAACAGTCTAAACAACAATAGAAAACACCCGTTCAGAAACATAATGTTCTCCCCTCTCCATCAAAGAATATCACACAAAAGGCTTCCATTACTACTTCGATAAGATAATTGGTATTAATACTGTGGAATGAGAATACGTTCCTTGTGATTGTATTAGGACCATTGCGAAGTCTTAAATCCATTCTTTACTCGTTCGTGATTCAATACATATTCTTGGGTAATCCCTTTTATTGTTGTCGCGATCTCATTTTTCCAGGCGCCCTCTTTCGTGCGGGCGCATACGGAGGCTAATGGCTCGACTAAGCAAGGCTTAGCCTGGGCTTTCCCAAATCTATCAATTCGCGACTTATGGTCTGAGTTTTTAATCTGCCAGTCAATTTTAAATCGTTACTAATCGATTTGAAGTGGGTCGATTAGAAATTCAAGTAAAATATTGGGAGTGGCTCTAGCTAAGCCGCCTCCTCTACCGCATTGAAGACACTTCCCCTCCATCTGCGCCGCTCCACGTGCGTCGGGTTCTCCTCTTTTGTCTGGCCTTGCGCGCATCCGGCCTCCTTTACGCGTGTGTTGCAAAGGCAAGGGAGGAAAAAGACAAGGAGGAGGGGACCGGGCCAATGGAAAAAAAAAAAGTGGGAATGGGCCTTGGGCCCGCGTGGGTGAAAAGAAGAAGAAAGGGAACTGGGCGTGAAGGCCCAGCCCCCGCAGGCCCCTTTTTTTTTATATAATTCTATTTATCCGAAATAAGGTAAGAAAAAGGAAAATAAAAAAAGAAAATAAAACTTAATGGATGCAAATAAAAACTAACACCTAGGTGACGCGAAAATCATTTTTGTTAGGGCTAAATTGGTCTCTAATTTTCTTATCCAATTTAATTCAAAATACCTAGCCATAATTTAGATATCAACAATTGTGTATCGAAAGGTTAGTCATTTCTTCCCTAACTTTTCTCCATCAATTTCCTTGTTAATTTTCATGCACAGCGCGTAAATGGCTTTCATCTTTCGATTTTCCGTCCTCTTTCATACAAAGGCCTTCACTCAATTCATACAATTTTAAGGAGTGCTGAACACCCTAAGTGTCAAAACTTAGCATGAGGGACAATTAAGTGACAAAAGTTCAAAAAAGTACACTTCAATACCAAAATCGGAGAAGTACTAATGGTAAGAAATTCCAGCCAAAATGCCAACATGGCATTTTTACAATAAAACGAGTGCAAAATGACATCGTTTTGCACAATGATATTGCTAGACAAGCCAAAATCAACTCATTTTGCCTTGAATTTGAATTTTAATATAAATATTAATTAAATTAAATTAAAAACTAAGTAAAAAATAAATTAAAAAAAAAAAAAAAGGATTGTAGCACTTGTTCGACGAGGCAAGCCCTCGTTGCCGTCGCCTTACCGTCGTTGGGAAGGGCCAACGACAGTGGGGGAGGGGCGGCCGAGGTTGTCAAGCCCTGCCAAGGCCAATGACCCTAGCTGACCAATGGTGAGAGCTTGCAAACTTTTGCCTCGGGGAAAAAAGTAGCTTGCAGCAGCCCTTGGCCCAACTAGGTGAGGGGTGACAACCCTAGCTGAATTTGGGGGAGGACTGTGACCCTCGCCCTTGATCGAGGCGAGGGCTTGCAAGCCCTCGTCAAACGCGTTTTGCAATCATTTTTCTTTAATTTAGTTTTAAACTTAATTTAATTAATATTTATATTAAAATTTAAATAAGAGACAAAACAACGTCGTTTTGTCTTTTCTTTATTGACTCAGCTTTCCGATGAGTCACGTAAGTGACTTATATTATTAAAAATAAGCCACGTCAAATTTTTGGCACCCTTTACTAGAGTTGGCATATAAATGTCTCATTTAAAAAAAAAATCGCACTTAAGTATATTTTTTGAAACTTTTGGCACTTGCGCTGCATTTTTGCCCAATTTTAAGTGGAAAACACTTCTGATCGCAAATCTCATATTGAACTATGAGAAGAATCATCGATTCATCATCACGGAAAGGTGCATGGATATCCTAAAGACCTCACGCGATTTTTCAGCTCTACCTAGGCGGCCTTCGCCAAAGGAACAAGCTTTCGATCCGTGCTTCATGAAATGCTTCTTTCTCTTTATGTATACAGAGGCCTTTGGCCAATTCCTGCGATCTCGAGTGATGCGACTTGAAGCATCGCAACCTCGAGACATATTATTGACCCGCCATAAGGTGATGACAGAACTGAAAGTTCATCTCCGTAATGTGACTGCACAGCCCAGAAATGGAGCAAGAAAAGTGTGTCTGGACTATGGAGACAGGAATAACATCAAACATGCATGAAGACGCGCTCACACTATTGCCATGCACTTGATCTATTAAGCCTCCTCTGTCACAACCCAATTCAGCTGCACGATACAAAGAGTTCTGAACACAAACAATGACTTCTCTTCACTCCCTTCCGCCCTTTGTCCCCTTCAACCTCCTGCTCCTCCACCTCTCCTTCTTGCCCCTTCTCCTCGCTTGGACCCCCGCTGCCCCTGCCTCCTCGAGCCCCACCATAGCCTCATGCCAGCCTCGGCTCCTTTCGCTGGCCCCCTGCGCTGCATTTGTGCAGGGCACAGCGCGGTCGCCATCCGGACCGTGCTGCGACAACCTCAGCCAGATCTACACCCAGCAGCCACAGTGCCTCTGCCTCGTGCTCAACGACACGTCCCTCGTTCCTCTGCCTATTAACGGCACACTGGTTCTTGAACTTCCCCGGCTCTGCAACCTCCCAGCTGATGTCTCTTCTTGTTCAGGTACAATGAAACAATCAAGGGAACCAAAAAGGATAAAAGGGATTAAACCCTTCAAAACCTAACATTTTCACAAAAGATTCCGGCTTCGGATGAGCCTTTTCTATGCGATCAATCAAACCCCTAAAACTATCAAAGATCGACGAGGGATCTCTCCCTCACGAACGCGCTCTCTCTCATTTCATGGGGTCGATGTAAACCTTAGTTCACTCGATGATTTTTGTCGCGCCTATATATGTTGTCCGATTCAAATGTTCAATGTTGTCATATGGTTTTGTCTCTTGGAGGCCTAGGAGTGCCTGCATCTCCAAGCACACCAGCTCCACGGGTCTCTGCAGGAGCGAGGAGGACCAACAACAACACGGTTCCTGGTATGCCACTAACATATGAACGAACACAAAACTTTTCTGCTGCTTCTTTTATACTCAATTTGAATTCTGATTCTCATGCAACTTTCTCTAAATCCCAGCTTCGCCGGTGACCGTGGAGGTGGCACCGAGACCGAGCATCATCAGATCCGGCCCTGGCCTGAGCAGCGGCGCAACGATGGATCGGGAAGGCCAACCCACGTTTCTTGCGGCGGCTGTGGTCCCGTTGTTGTTGTTAGCACAGGCATTTTATTGAGGATTTGAGCTTACAAAATTAGGTATTAGGCGTGCTTATGCGATTATTCGCTTTTCGCGTTTATATTTGCGATTTCTCTCCATAAAACATAGATAAAAGGATGCATTGCCAGCATATATTAAGGACAGTCATAATCGTTTGATAAATCATTATTGGTCAACAGTCTTCGTCGGAGAATTTTGGGTCAAAGGCCCAATCCAAAGTCCACAGGCCCATTGAGACTGGCCCACTTGTTTGGTGCCTACATTATATTCTTGCCTTCTTCTATGTGGATTCTAAAAACTCGACCCTAATTCCATAAAAAAACAAAAGGCCTTAAAAAAGATCAATCTTTTCTCATTGAATTATTTGGAGAAAAAAATTAAGAATTCTATTTTCAGAACTATTTCCGAAGAAATAGAGGGCATGGAATTCGAGAGACGAGATCTAGGTCAAAGTATTATATTGGGTTAGATTCAAGAGTCAATTCAAAGTCAATGAAAGGTTTTACCAACATTTTCACACCCCAAAAGAAAAAAAAAAAAAAAAAACCGGACCGGGTCGTGTCGGGCCCTAAAAAAGGTTATTCGAGAGTTCTAACCTATTGATTAGTTTTAATTGAACTGACGAGCTTACTAATTTAATTTGACTTTGGAACCCAAGACCAAGTCACATGCTTTAGTTAAGCAGACTGTAGCGAGTGTCTTCTTTACCACGTCCAAGCAATTAGGTCAAGGAAAGGCCAAAATATAATTTTTGTCTTTCTATTTTTAACTTGTGAGTGACGTGCATGGAAAGTGCTTTTTGTTTATAATAAATATAAAAATTGCAAAAATTTGACTAACTCGATTTTGTCCTATATGTTGGTGCGTGAATGCTAATAGTTGTACGCAACAAAATGATGTGTCCGTTTTGTCAACCTCGTCCTTTTTATGAAGAGAACGAATCCTTTTATCGAGGGATCAGGAAAAAAGATTCGGTCCCAATCTCCCGCAAGAATAATTTGGAAGTTCTAAAGCAAAATATAATAAAATTTATCAATGACGATATAATGGGGCAAGTCACCAATAGAAATGAATTCAATATCTTTTTTCAAATGAACCGAAACTCTAAAGGTTTCATATCGGCAAGCTATTCTAATATCTATAGGCATGGAAAGTGCTTTTTGTTTATAATAAAGATAAAAATCGCAAAAATCTGACTAACTCGATTTTGTCCTATATGTTGGTGCGCGAATGCTAATAGTTGTACGCAACAAAATGATGTGTCCATTTTGTCAACCTCGTCCTTTTTATGAAGAGAACGAATCCTTTTATCGAGGGATCAAAAAAAAAGATTCGGTCCCAATCTCCCGTCAGAATAATTTGGAAGATCCAAAGCAAAATATAATAGAATTTATCAATGACGATATAATGGGGCAAGTCACCAATAGAAATGAATTCAATATCTTTTTTCAAATGAACCGAAACTCTAAGGGTTTCATATCGGCAAGCTATTCTAATATCTATAGGCATTTGAGAGCATGCATGGAGAGTCACATGGCAAAAACCCACCTATAAATCGATGCTTATAAATTCTCATGTCGGCAAGATTAACGGGTCCCGTTATTTCATGCATCAGTTTTCATACTTTAATCTTTGACAAGACTTTGTCTGCAGGTGGCCATATAGAAATGAAGTGATGATTAAGACCAAAGGACCTTTTTTTTCTATTTCACATTTAAATGTTTTGTATTGCCATGATTGTACAATATGAGGATGGCTGCTTCTAAATTTAATTAGCTGTTGGATAAAAATAATAAAAATATCCCAAAATGTTATTTGAAACTCTTCGAGATTTTCATGATACAACACAACATATACCCGTTATGCACGTTACAACGGAAGATTTGATTTTTTATGGAAACACAACACCCCTTCGTAGACCCAACTTTTGTCGAGTCTCTTGAGACTTTTACTATTGGCATCACTTTTGAATTATGACCCTTCCTTTTTTTGCTAGATTGATAATTAACTTTGACCATGACTTTTCTTTTAAGGGTCCATTTATTCCGCTGTTTGCATGACTTTTCTTTTTTTTTTTGCTAGATTAATATATCCGATTTTTAATTATTATCGACATGTGATAACATGAAGGAAAATACACTATCTGTGCATATTTAATCATCTTAGGAGCAAGGCAATTAAATGGGTGTAGAAAGCTCCTTTGTATTTCTTGGCATTTTTTGGTCAATGGGACTTAATGGTCAAATGGATATGAAATAGATGCATTACCGCATTCTTATCACAATGGACAAGTGACGACAAATGATTGTTGACAATTAGACCAGAGTTCATCGATGACTGCACTGACTAAGGAGAAAGATGATCAATTCAAAGCAATGACTGTATCAAGGCTTAGGCACGTGTAGACCCATTGGAGGAGACTGAGGAGAACAGTTACAATGGCAAATGAACATGGGGAGATCGGGGCCGTTAATTTGAAGGACAACAACTTTGAAGAAGAGAATCAACGACGCAAGAATATCATATCATTATTTGACTACGATGGAAGGTCTATAAATATCAAGTTCTCATTAACTAGAGAGGCTCTCTCGACAATCAAAATGTAATATTTTTTTTACTTTCCTATACTTTATTTTTTCTTAGTTATAACTTTCCGATTCGCGTTGTCAATTAAATTCCAATGCGTATTTTTATCATAATACCATGTTGTCGATTAAATTTTGATACGCATCTTTATCATGGGTGTCTTGCCATCGTATCAATTTTGATGTTACATCTTTGCACATTTTTCAGCTTTGTCGTCGATTAAATTCCAACACAATTCAAAGTGATCGTATCAATTTTGATGTTACATCTTTGCAGGTTTTTCAGCTTTGTCGTCGATTAAATTCCAACACAGTTCAAAGTGATTGTATTTTCAAGTTTTGTTTTGTTTTGTTTTTTTTTTTTTTTTTTCTAGAGGAACCGCTTTGACCGACAGCCGCCACATAAACCCCTAGGTGTTGCTAGCGAGGAAACTACTACCCCGGCGCCATGCGTCAATCACCTAATAGCCCGCCAGCCCCCTTACAACTTGCGTCGCAAGGGTTTTGAACTCCTGACCTTCCCTCAAAGGACTGAAGCTTACCCAGTGGAGCCACTACGGCCGGTGGTGTATTTTTAAGTTTTGTTATTGATTGAATTCTAGCACGATTTGTATGTATAGTTTGGTTCAAAGTTCAAAATAAAGGTTTGTAGTCATTTCTTGTCCACTTGGATATTTCATGTCCAGCAACTCCTCCTCTCATCGAAGTTGAAGAACGACTTTCGGGAAAGATATTTCGGCACTGAATAAATTCCGATGAAACACCCGCTCAAATTAATGATTTAGAAAAAAAATTCCTTAAAAATGATTGATTACATTTTTTTAAATAATTAGCCAACAAAAAAATATTTTTATTATCGCTATTTTCGTAGAAATTTGAAATATTTTTCGTTCATCCTTTTTCTATCAATAATACAAACGATTATTTTCAGGAAAATATTTTTTGAAAACGTAGAGTGTCCATAAAACAAACACACCTTGAATAATAATTTCTCTATTTGCACTTAATATGTTTATCCACTTGAAAATAAATATATCAGCAGAAAATTTCAAAAATTCTCTTGTTTCCGCTATAAATCCGAAATATCCCACGTACCCAAAATTCTTAGGTGCTCTGGAAAGACGAAATATCCCATTCTCTCATTTAATAAAACAAAAGAAAAACAATATTATTGCAATCAATCGACTTTCACAAAGCACACCCAAGCAAAGATCTGAAGAACTTCTCACCAAACGCGGCCGACCACTCCGGCTTCAGTTTCTCGTTGCATCATTCTTGACCTTTGACCTCCCCCAAAGGGACGGACGAGATGCTGACGGGCGCAATCCGACGTCACCGATCGCGCCACGTCGGGCGATTCCGCCTCCCACAAAAAGTCTACGCCTTCGTGACCTACTACTACCATTAGCAGGAGAGAGAAATTCGCACCCCCGCGAAGACGAAAATACCCCCAGCAGGTGGGGCCCGCCCCATTATGATTTCCCCGCATCCGATTCGATCTGGGAGTTTCTATTTCTTGCTAGAAAAGAAAGCCGGAAAGACAGCGCCAGCCAATCACAGACGAGCAATTATCCCAAAGTAGATCTATAACAAAATTAAAAAATAATAATAATAATAAATTTTTGCCGACATCATCAGTAAATAAATAAAATAAAATAAGGATGAAAAATTACATTTATAATACATATTATCAAAATCAAGTTCATCAAGTTTTGTCTTGTGTTCCTAATTACAGAAATACAGATCTGAGTTTTCTTTCTTTCTACCCTACGATTTAAGCAGCGCATTAAACTATTTATAACATACAACGGAATTACTGATATTGCCACATAGCCCCCCCAAAAAAAAGGAAAAAAAAAAAGATGACATTAAGTAAATTAGGAAGTTAAGAAAAAAATAAAAAATCAAAAGATGGAACCACTAACACGACGGAGGAGAAGGGCCGGCCGCACGCCACCGCCGCCTCTAGTCCTCGCCGGGGCCGCCATCCGGCACGGCGTTCAAGTCGAACCCGCCGCCCGCCCTCGCGGCCGCCGCGCCGTCGGGCCCCTCCTTCTTCACCCCGTCCTCGGCCTCGCCGTCGCCAGCGCCATCGCCGTCGCCGTCGATCTCCTCGGCCGCCGCGAACCCCGCGCCGCTCTCCAGCGCCGACCTCCACCCCTTGCCCCTCTCGTCCCCCACCGCGCCCGCGCCCGCGCCTCCCCTCCCGCGGCCGCGGCCCTCTCGAAGTACTTCACCGCCACGTGCATCCGGCGCACGATAGCGAAGAACTCCTCCACCTCCGCCTCGCTCGGCGGCGAGCCCTCCGCTGGCGCCGGCGCCACATCCATCACCGCCGCCGCCAGCTTCCTCTTCTTGCCGCCCCGGCCCGGATCGTCCGTCTTCCTGACCTTGTTCTCCGCCTCCATCTCGAACCCGAGTTCGTAAACCGCGATGGGAAGGAGGACGAGGGATTACAGAAAAGACAGCGCGTTCCTCGGCCGCTTCATATAAAGCTGTCGGTCTTCCGAGGTCTTACTTTAATGGAGATAAAAATTCAAGTCGCGCCCATTAGTTTACTGCAAAACGCACGGTCATATCATAATGCGCAGAAGAGAGAGAAAGAAGAGAGAGAGAGAAAGAGGAGGCGGAGGGGAGTTTCGGAGAAGTTCTGCGGCCATGGCATCTGCTACGCCGAAAGCTTTCTTCCTTCTTTTCTTGCGGGCGAAGTCAATCTCAGCCGTCGGATGTGGAATCCGAGGGGAGGTGACGTCACGGGTTATCGGGGCAAAGTGACGGCATGGTTCTGGCGACATACGGTAGGTGGTGATTGACGGTGAGTTGGGGAAGGAGCTGCCACGCGAGGGAGCAGCGAGTAGACCCACGCGCCTCGGCCATTTGACTGTATAACGAAAAGCCTCAATATGATATGTCCGAATAAATTTAAAATCCAAAATTAATATATTTGTTACGAATTTATTTTTCATTAATTTTCATTAGTACATTTGACGATAAAATCTAATGAAAAATAATATAAGATAAATTTATCACAAATGCATCGAGTTTAGGTAAAATTATTACAAACGTAACAATTTTTTTATTTTTCATAATATTAATCCTATGAAAATATACCTCCTATATGCATAACTCTAATGTGCCTTATGTGTCCTTTATTTTTACATTTATTAATTACATGTGAAATCCTTTTGCGTACACAACTCTAATGTATGATGTGTCATATGTCAAACTGCTTTTGTGTAAATGTACTTTGGGTACATTTTTAATAGGGGTTTGGTGGTGTTTGAGTCAGCTTAAATATAAGTAGATTGATCCATCTTCTTAGGCGACTTAAGGCCGTGCTCCCTTTTGTTAACGCGGTGTATTCAAGATTTCATTGATGAAGGGCTCTAAAACATGCTTGAACCTAGGACCACGAAAGGAAGAGAAAATGCTAGTATAATCTAAGCCAACCTAGTAGGGGTATCACTACAATTTAAGACTCATTTATTTTACGACAAACGAGTTTTGAAAACTATTTATCAAAAAATGAATACTTAAAAACATAAATAAATGAAAAATAATTTTATTAATTAACTATTGAAACCATGCAAGTAATCATTTTTTTCTAAAGGTTTTCAGATTATTCATTTTTTTGTGAGACAAGCTAACCTCAAGCTAATTAATTTTTTTTTTTTAAACCTCATCTTCAAGGGCTATGGATGAAAATGGACTCAACTGCGCGTGAGGGTCGCTGTTGTGCATGGTGACTACTGAGGCGACTTTGGAGGTTTCCTTTGAATTTAAGAAATGACAAAGACCCACAGTGACATAGACTCGGTGGTGGGTCAACATAATCAATTAACCAAAAGTAAGAAAAAAGGAAAAAAATTAAAAAGAAAAAGAATGAGAGAGAGGGGGGGGGGGGGGGGGGGGGGGGATCTTCTTTCCGGGGAACAAGAATAAAGAGTACGACACGCAAGAAGGAAATAAACTCCTCTTTTTAAAAAAAAAAAAAAATGAAAGATATTACAAAAAGATTTCAAACTATTCCATTAAGACTAGGGTGTCCAAAAGAACCGGGATCCGCCGACCGCCAAAACCGACCGAACCACCCGAATCAATGGTTCCAATTTATGGGAACCTAGATACCGGTCCGTTCTGTTCCATGGGCGGATCCGCTCATCCGCCCACCCGGACGGACCAATTATATTATAATAATATATAAATTTTTAATATTAAAAAAATTCAATGTGGAGGACGCTGCGATGCGCTTTCAATGAGCGAAGTGGGGATCCAAAGGGGTGCGCAGTTGCAGATGAGAAGAAGAGAACAGAGGAGAGGCATTCGCTCTTCCTCTCCCAACTTCTTCGCTTGCTCTATTTCTCCTCTGAAGAATCACCACCGACATTATGGAGCGTCTTCCTCTTTCCTTCTTCTTCTTACTTCTCTCTATTCTCTCTCTTGCTGGTAAGTTTTGGAAGCTCTCTTTTTTCCTCGTTCGCCATGTTTTTTTTCCGTTCTTTGTTGGGAAACTTTCAAATGCAGCTCAAATCGAAAGCTTTCCGGCTCACAAGGAGCAAAATGCCGCACCCTTTTTCTCTGCTCATCGTCCCCATTGTCTAGGTCTAAGAACGGCTCATCGTCCCCATTGTCCTCCTCATTGTCGATCTCGAGGGAGGAGTGGGAGACGACAGAGGCGGTGGCCAAGATGGTGGTGGTGGCCGAGATGGAAGCGGAGTGAGGGTCGCAACCAGTTGAAGGCAAAAAGGGGAAGGTGTGGAGGTTGGACCGGTTTTATGGATCCACCCGACAACCGGACCAGATCGGTGGTCCGGTTCCCGGATGGATCCATGCAACTAGCGGGCGATTCCCGGTTCCAATTTTTCGGAACCGGTTCTTAGCGGGGGGTTCCCGGTTCTAGGTTGGGAACCGCCTGCCCAAACCATACACACCCCTAATTAAGACACCGATATCTCAAAAAGAAAAAATTGTTGCAGAAACCTCCAAATTTATATTCGCCGTGGTGAAAATACAATCTGTCTACCAAAAAATCCTAAATATTATTTCTACAAAAAAAAAAATTGAGGTATTGATATTATAATAGATATAATTTATGATTTTTTATGACACGATAAAAAATTGGGTTCACACTATCACAGTTGGTATAGTTTTAGGATTTTTGTTAGTAAATACCACAAAAAAATTCATATTATATTATAATATCCCTAACTTTTTTGTACCACTAAAAATCTTTAAAATGCACATCATAACACAAATAAGGGATGAACCTGTCTTGATCCAGGTTCAAAAAATTAAAATATCTATTTCCATAAGTAAGTTCCAAATTCTAAATTAGTGAAATTTGGAACTTGTAACGTAGAATTTGGAAAAAGTTTTTGTGTTTTTCTATATCTATATTGTCACGCAATCTTGCAGTATTTCATGATATTCGATAATGAATTTATAATTTGGAAATACTAATCTAAACTTCCATTTTATAACCGAAACTTTACTTTATTAATGTTATATATTTTTCGTGCGTCTAGATATAAATTATAATCACTTCAAGAATAAAGTTTTTGGTAATACGAAAAAAAGTTGGGTGTGTCATAGTAAGTTTGGTAATACGTATAATTTGAGTTTCTTTTTGTTTTTCTTATGGTTTTCACCCTAACCAGAAAGAAAAGAAGAAAAAAACAAAAAGAGGAACGAAGCAAAGTAAACTTTAAAAAAAAAAAAGACCGAGGATCAATTATATAAAAAGAAAAGAGTTAAATACGTTGCAAAGTGCGTCTCACGACAGCAGATACCAAGGACAACCCCGCAAGTTTTAAACTAGGAACAGATCCGATTCCTTCGCGTTTTTTACTCCGAAATCCATTGCGATCTTGCGGGGAAAGACGAGCGCTACTATGGTTCCGAAAGAGACAACACGTCACTGGCAATCCATTTCGTTCGCGCATTACCTAAGTGCGGTTGCGTGAACACGCTCATATATGTATAGATTATGGCACTTTGCTCCTATTGGACCGTGAAAATCGAAAGCGAAATTGACTTTAGTTGATGCTTTTTGGTTTGGTCTTCTTGGTCGATTTCCTGAAATTATGGAAGCATGGAACCTTTCGTTGATATTTTCACAATGCTTTTTTTTTTCTTTCTTTTTTTTGGCGGTTTGTAATCGGAGTTAAATGGGTGGGTGCCAGCAACTCCAATCTCGAGGGATTCGGTATATGGGATAGTGCTGCGAAAAATTCTCCAATTGAGTGAGTTCGTACTACGTTTACTTTAAATTAATTTTTGTGCTAGGGCAAAATCCAAGACGGTGCATCTGTGCCTCTCTAAATCAATTTTCGCGCAATGAAAAGAATTTAAAATTGAAACACTTACGACATATCTATCATCCATTAGCTTCCATCTAATATACTATTTATGCCAGTGGTCACTCTTCCAATATTGAAGGGAGATGTGGGGGTTTGAATCCCCACCTTCTCGAAGGTTGTGGTAGAGATGATTTAGTTTCAAGTGTGGGTTTCAACTCCCACGTCCTGCAAGGAAGTAAGATAAAAGTCTGAAAGTGAGAATGAGAATAGGAGTAAAGTAGTATCGATAAAAAATAATATATATACATACACTAGTTATGCTAACATGAAAACACATGTCGTAGATAAGTTAAATAATTAGCGCATGACATGGGGTGCATAAACAGTTATTTTGGGGAAGCCAGATATGAAGGGAATTGAGTTGAGAACCCTACTAAGGGTGTGTTTGTTTCGCTGAAAGTATTTTACCGGAAAGTGTTTTCTGGATTTTCAGCTGTTTGGTTCGTTAAAACAGATTTGGTCAATGGAAAAGACTTTCTGGTCAACATAAAAATTATGTTTTATTTTAGGAAAACGAATTCCTGTCCCTCAGAAGGTGAAAACACTTTCCCTTTTCATTTTTTCCCTCTGACCTTTCACTTCTCCTCTCCGTACGCCGCTCTCTCCCTTCGCTTCTTTCGCTCGTCTTTCTTCTTCAGCTCTTCTTCAACGATGCGCATCTTCTTCGCCATTGAAGGTCCAGATCTTCTTCATCATTGAAAGTCTGGCTCTTATTCAACGACGCTCAACACGGTTCTAGGTTCTCTCTTCTCTCTGATTTGAGAATAATCTCATAATTTTTTTGATCGATGCTTTACATCGTTGAGTTGATGTTGATTCTCTGCGTTTCAGTTGTTTGATTCACGTTTCCGTTCATCTTCTTCAAGCAATTGAAGTAAAACGCCCCTCAAAGCCTCTCTCTCAATCCTCTGCGTATTCCAGAAGCTTCTGCCCCGCTGATCGACGCCGGAATCCGCTGCTCACCTTGCCACATCCAGTGCTCTTCGGATCGCGATGTTCTCGCACGCTTGAGCTTCGAATCCGTGTGCTCCATCAATGGACTCAAGTTTATTGAACCAATAGATTCTTCAAACCTTTGACAACTTGGAGCCTTGGAGCTTTCAGTTTTCATTGAGCGTGTAAGTTCAGTACATTCTTCCATTACGCATGTGGAAGAGAAACCAAGAGCTTTGTTGTTGTTAGCATGAACATCGGTCACGCCTGAGATTATATTAGTAACTTTCGATTCAGTCTTGATGATCTCGTATTGATTGGGCTGCGGTTCTCACTATCTTGTTGTTTCCTTGTGCCGTTTAATCAAATGCACGTAAAGTGTTTGGTGAAATGCCCAACCAGATTAGTTCGGCTATGTTATTTGTACCCTCAATGGAGGAGCAACCCATTTTTTCCCGTGAGCATGAGAATACTGCATCTGTAGTGGATGGGCCTGTGTGTTGGACGATGCTTGCTCTTGTTGTTCTCCCTGAATGTATCTATCAATGTTTCAAGATTGAGAATGACTGATCTGATCATCCCTCAAGTTTCTGATAATTTGCCCGTCAATTGATGGTTATCTTCCATGTTCTTATGTTGGATTCATAGACGAGACTGCTGACACTTGCAGTGTATAATCAATAAATAAGTTAGCTATCGAAGTTGAGCTATTCTGGAGTCTGTTAGACATCTGTTGGTTCTATTGTAACCTTCCATGGAATAAGAGTGCTTGAAAGCATGAGTTTTATTTTCTTTGTTGTCAACTAATATTAGAAACATTTGTCTCTTTTTTCCAATCTGATCTTTTAGCAAGTCTATTAGGTACAAGAACGAGAGAATGTTTGGTTTTCCAGATGAGTTCAAGCATTTTGGCTGAGAAAGTTGTCCAACTCTGCAGGGTTACACGTACTTACTCACTCATCAATCAATAGTTTCAGCAATCAGCTACAAACAAATAGATTTCTGTAAATGGGTTTTCCTTTTGTTCTAATGCTGATAAATCTCCTCTTATGAGATGCTATCCATTTATTTTGAATGATCTGTTTTTCATGCTTGATAATGCCACTTTAGGAGTCTGTAGCTTCCTTTTGTGATTGTCCCTTCTTCCAGCTTTAATTTTTCTCTCATGTTATCTTTTTTGCTGTGTATCTTCTTCAGGTTCTGATCTTAAGAAGGAGCAATTAGAGCAACTGGTGATACAGTTGATATTGGATCGAGTGTTGGTAAGAAGAGCTTCCTTGATATATACACCTGTTAGTCAAATGTTCAAACTCTCTTGGTGAGTTCTAAGTCTTGTTTTGATTGTGTAGAAAGAAGAATATCAGCATACAGCTTATGCTACAAATGCTTATGTGACACTTGGACCATTGACAAAGCAAGTTTTGCAAGGTACAAAGATTCTTTCTTCACAGCATGTGTCACTCGTTAGTTTTAGTGCATGTCATTAACATCTTATTCCCTTGTGTTCTAAGCTTAAGCTCGTCATTGAACTCTCTGCTTCAAGCTCTGATATCAAAGTATCCTGTGGGAGAATAGAAAAACTCACGAGGACCCTCCGTGGGGATGTTGCGGAGCAATAGTTATGTGTGTCCATGGAGAATTGATCAATTTCCTTATCTACAGGACATAAATTTTGGGTATGGTCCTTCATGGTGTCCATGCGCAATTCAGGATAACTTGCAAAGAGCCGCATGAGAGGCGCATCCATATGAAGAGAGCCAAATGTATTGAAGCGATTAATGAGATCGTTTTGACTTGCTCTTGTAATTGGAAATCATGTCCATTTTCAGGAAAAAAAAATACGTGTATGAATTCAGGTTTCCTTTTCATTTTGCAGGTTCAAATTCTAAATTTACTAATTTGATCGAAAAAAATTTGTTTATAAAGTAACATGGACTCAACAAATTAATTTGGAAGTAAGAGGCACACTAATGTCAATTGTTAGATCATTTTTCAAATGCGATCCAAACACTTGAAAACACTTTCAGTCACGTATCACCAAACAAAGGAAAACAAACCATTTTCCTGAAAAATGGTTTCCTGGAAAACATTTTCCAAAAACGTTACGTTTTCCGTGAAACAAACACACCCTAATTCTACCTTAATTTTGCTTAGGATTATGGTAGATTTGTCATGGGTGTACCCATTTGGAATTTTTTTGACCTAAATTAATTTGGGGGTAAATATAACACAATATCAATTGGGGATTTTTTGTGATAGGAAAATTAGTTTGAAATAAATGCGGAAAGAAATTAATAGTTTCAGATTTTCCGTGATACGAAAATTAATTTGAGGTATATGTGACACTTATGTATCATATTGAAAACTTTTTGTGATATCAATGCTAGCGAAATGTTTATTTTATGGAAAATAAATGATCTAAAAAACATTTTCTTAAAAAAGATCGTCCATATTACTTCAAAATCTATTCATTGGAAAATATTTTCGTTATCCATGATAATTTATGTCTAAATATTTATATGGATGATGAAAATTTTTTTGTTCATTTTTTGATAGAAAAACAATCTGGTCATTTTTTCTTACCAAAAAAAAAAAAAAAAAAAAAAAGATCATTTTTTAGAAAAGAATGTTTTGCAAATGATTCGTTTGTCTCTCTCTATTTATACGTTGTATTCCTTTTCCTCAACAATGCTGCAGATGCGGTCAATTATTTTCTTTAAATGACCCCACTTGTAACTACACTGGTTTTTTTTATTAATTAAAATATAACAATAAAATGTATTTATTATTAAATATACTATTTTGCTTTTAGGCAAGTGGCGATAAATATCAAGTCCATATCCCATTGTCGTGTCATCCTTTTCGGCTTGGTAGGAGACGAGGGGCATTAAAAGCTGTGGGAGATTCTTGCAATTGTAGGACTGTAGGAGGAATCGAGTGGCGCTGGACGTAACGAGTGGCGCACGATCCACGCATCCGACGAGATCGAATCTCCCCACCATGGAGATAATATTCCGATCCCCATACGAAATGGTCCGCTCGACGGTGAAAGGAATCGCCGTCTTTCATGATGTCATGGATTCAAGTCGGTACGGGCTTCGAGGCCCTCGCCCAGTGGCCAATAACGATTGTCATCGAGTCTCAGTCAATGTCAGTATCGGTCATGTCACATAAGATTGCTGATGTCTACATCAATGATTTTGACAAAATATTGGCTGAATAGACTCAATTGACAACACATAAAAATTTAAGACCGAATCAACAAAAGTGCTATAGCTTCGAGGCTTTTTAGAAAGTTTTCCCTTCACGAAATCATCGTTTCAAGTCACGTCATGATTGAGATTCTGAATGATTCGAAAGTCACGTGGCATACTTTGTGGAGAGAGATATCCCTTACTGTCAACATCCTCACGAGACTGAGACAATGGGCCGGCGGCTTGCCGACTGTGGGCCTTGGGGCGGCGGAACTCGACGCGGAGGAAATTTTCGCCGGTCGGCCCTCTCCCTGCTTTTTCTGGCAATCGGAAAAAAAGAAAAGAAAAAAAAAAGGCGTCGCTTAGCCCCTTGATTGGAGCCGCGGTGGGCTCGTACTCATTGAGCCCAGGACGCGGTTTTCGTGGGCCCACTCGAAACCCACCGTTTCAGATTTCGGGCCCACGTGGGCCCACCATGATAAAGCAAAGTTTGACTTTCGCGGCCCTTGTTAAATGCCACGTGTCAAGAGTGAAGGTCGTTGCCTACCATTTTACACTAAAAAATATTAAAAAAATAGAAAATCTCATAAAATTAAATGAAAAAAAAAAATCGGTGAAGAAGTCATCATTAGCGGCTCCGACCGTTCATATTTGCTCATCGTCCGGGGGGATGTTTCGGGTTTAGCTCATGATTCTCTTTCTAGAATTTAAAAATAAAAGTGTTTTCACACTCCAATCGTTAAAAAAAAGAATAATTTAATTAATATTTTTTTGAAAATAATCACTTATGTTGCCTGACATGATTAGTTAATAGAAAATATTTTTATTATAGACAACGATTTATATCTAAACATATTCGTAAATGATGAAAATACTTTTCGCTCATTCATTTTCATTAGATAATACAAATAATCATTTTTAGAAAAATAATTATTTTTTAAATTATTTATTTTCTATGAAATAAATTCACCCTTAAATTATGAAGAATAAGGGAAAAAATATATGTGCTTGGACATATTGATTAGGTTTCATGACTTTATTGTAGGATAGAAGTCCAAGTATGAAAGCACAAAATTGGTAATCGGTCAAAAGTAGAAGTCGGTATCAAACGGAAAGCTAAGAAGTTGGCTCCAGTAAAATATTTTCCTGATAAAGATTAATGATGTCATTTGAAATAATTAATTAATAAAAAATTATTTCATTATTGATAATACTTTATGGCTAAAGATTTTTTGAATTGATTATGTATCACGAAATAATTAGAGTTTAAAAGTAGAAATCAACTCAAATAGACTTGACACGATGTATGAGGTTTGAAGGCCCAGTGCCTACCATTTTCCTCCCGAGAATATTTAAAAATACAAAATACCAAATTAAAGAAAAAATCAGTGAAGAAGTCGTCATTTGCGGCTCTGCCCGTTCATATTCATTCATTGTTCGACGCGTTGTTCAGGGTTTCGTATACGGAATTGATGTGCGGGTCCTGCAATGGCCTGCTATCTTTCTCAAAATATAAAAATAAAAGTGATTTTACACTTGTTCGTTTAGAAAAGAAGAATAATTTGAATAATATTTTCTTAAAAATAACTTTTTATATCATTTGATATGATTAGTCAATGAAGAATGTTCACATTAATGGCAACACTTATTTATCTAAATATTTTCGTGAATGATGAAAGTACTTTTTATTCAGTTATTTTTGTTAGCCGATAAAAATAATCATTTTAAGAAAATATTTTTCACATTATTCATTTTCAGTAAAACAAACTCGACTTTAAATTATGAAGATCGGGGAAAAATTGCATATGATTGTACCTATCAGTTAGGTTTCGTGAGTTTCTTGTAGAATAAAAGTCCAAGTATGAAAGCGCAAAATAGAGAATTCGTCAAAAGTAGAAGTCGGTTTCAAACAGAATGGAAAGATAAGAAGTTGGCTCCACTAAAATATTTTCTTAATAAAGATCAATTATACTATTTGACATAATTACTCAATAAAAATTTATTTTTATTATTGACAATAGTTTATATCTAAAAAATTTTCGTGGACGATGAAAACATTTATCACTCGTTCAATTTAGTGAGCGATAAAGCGTCCGTTCTTAAGAAAAATAGCTTCCAAATCAATTATTTGTGAAATAAACGAAGTTTAAAAGGGGAAGTCAACTCAAACGGCCTTGACAAAATATATGAGTTTTGCAAGGTAGTACGGGTTAATCACTATCCGGAGACAGAGATCTGATTATGGGCTTACCATTCCGTCCAAGCCCAATGGGCCCGAAACTAATTGTGGGCTTGTTACTGAATCATTGATGCTGAAGCCTCGCTCAGCTTGAGGCTCGACAACAAGTTCGGCCCGACCTTAGCCCGGCCCGGTGAAGCCCGGCCCAGTGGTCATCTCCGCCGTAAGCAAACACAGTCACAAAATCATAGTCATTGAATTGTACGATTCGATTCGACTCGAACCTTAGCGACACGTGTCAATTAGTATGAATCAAGAATCTCCTAAATCGCAAATGAATGTATCCACTCTTTCCTAATGAATCTCCGATTCGACGAGTATTTGTCGATTGACCTAACGGTGCATTTTTCACTATGCATTTGATGGTTAGAAGTAAATTTCATACAATGCAATGATAAAAGAAATGTATTTTTCACTTAGAAGAGATTGTTTTGTGAAATTGTCATTACAAGAAGCTTATTGCACTAGCAATTGAATATGCCTAAGGGCACAGCAACAAGAACAGGCAAAACCAGTAACTCCAGAAAATTTCTTCTCCCAGATCCATATGCATTTAAAAATAACATACCATCTATAGTTAGATTGTCAAAATTTTCACTACCTGAAAGTCTTGTAGAATTGGTGATTCGGGTTCAACAGCTTGCCCCGACTCGAGATCTCCCTTGGCATATGCTCTACAAAACCGCCATAAAGGAAAGCAGAGGTTCTGGTCTGCAACAACCTACGAGGACGGCAAATTCAGTGCCTCATCAATCCAAGCAAGCTCCTCCTTGTCTAGATTGATCTCGATGTTCGCAAGATCATGCATCTTGTCCTCGCCAAACTCGCCCTCGCCAAGATTCTCGTTGGTTCCCGCAATTCCATCCTGAAGACCATTGTCAGATTCATCCTGGAGCAGCAAATTCTCGTCCAAGTCGCCCCAATCAAACTCCTCAATGATTGACATTGATGGTACCGGTTCTAGTAACAACTCCGGGATGCATGAATCATCATCTAAGTGCGGCTCTGATCTCGCATTGCCAAATATCCGCGCCTTGTCTTTGCCACGTTGTTCTAGGGCTGATTCTTCATGGCGATTACCCAATAAAGAAGAACTAGGAACATCGAGCACGGATGAAGGGGATGGAACCAAGAAAGCAGGACCAGTCAAGTCTTGGCAAGTAGTGTTGTTCTTCCCCGGTATAGAGAGGGCGTCGAATTCAAGCTTCTTTCTTTGGTAAGCTAGCGCAGCCTCTTCCGCAGTATTAAAAGTACCCAGCCACACGCGGACTTTCCTGATAGGGTCTCGAATCTCGGCCGCATATTTCCCCCACGGCCTCCGCCTCACTCCTTTATATTCGGAAGGAGGTGGCGGCACGTTTTTCTTTTCTTGACATGCAGAAGCAGCGCGACCAAACTTCTTGCTTATGCTAATATACTTCTGGCCACCGTTATTTGCGCGGGAACATCCCTCACCCGATGATTTATGTGAGTTGACAGGAATGACTATCTCCTTGATGACCTGCTTATTCTGCTTAAACACGCCCCCCTCAGCAATGTACATGCCCTCATCATCGCTGCTGGAAGAATCAGTTGCATCAGGGTCGTTATACATTACACGGATTCTCCTCACATGTTCGAGATTTTTCTCATCACCCGGTCGCTTCCCCTTAACTTTCTTGCAACTCGTGATCGGGTGCCACAATCTCCTATCAATACCAGGCATCTTCACTTGCCTGAAAGATTCAATGGGCTATGAACCAAGTTTACCCTAGAGTACAAAAAAGAAGAGCAGAAATAAATGAATTCTTGAGTTCCTCGGGCTATCCTAAGTTTCAACTCCAAACCCAGTCACACCAAGTTCCCAGAATTTAAAATCAAACTTCTGCCCGTTTGATAATGAGCCCCAGAACACTGTGATCCAAGGGAAGCCTGCACAAATTATGTAGTAGAAACAAAAAATAATCAAGAAAACCTAAAACCCATCAAAAGCCTCAGTACAGATCACAAGACAAACACAAAGTTGAACCAACAATAAAGAAACGAGCAGACAGAATCATGGAACTAATCATTCTGTGAAAAACCAGTTCGTCTGCCAAGAAAACTTAAAACCCAAACAACCTCAGTACAGATCACAAGGCAAACAAAAAGTGGAACCAACAAGAAAGAAATGAGCAGACAGAATCATGGAGCTACTCATTTTGTGAAAGAACAGTTCGTCTATCAAGAAAACCTAAAACCCATTTAAAACCCCGGTGAAAATCAGAAGACAAAAACGCCGAATTCAACCGATAAAGACTGGAGAAACAGAGAGCCCACCAACCTTTTCGACTTCAATCACATGGAACGAGGCGGGATTACACGGTCTGACGCTCCGATCAAGCGACCGATGTTGCATGCACCGGGCGGAGCACGTGACCGACCGGAGAAGCAGAGTACAGAAACAGAGCTGCGTCAGAGCTCCAGACACCAGATCAAACCCAGACGACATAAATCCCACGTTTCTTGATCTCGGCTCGGCTCCTTCCTCCCTCGGCTCGAGAAATCCGACACCTTGCGAGGCGAAAACATAGCGGAACACGATCAACAAAAACCACGCCCGCTCGCGAATCAAGAAACGCAAATCCGACCCTTCACCCCACAAGACTCAAATTCTCCTCTCCCAAGATTCGTTTTCCACGGCACATCAGAGACCAATAGACACCAGGGGAGCGGATCTTATTTATATCGGAATCGACGAGAATGGTCGCGCCGAAAATGGGAAAAAAAATGAAAAAGCTTTCGCTCCTTACTCGGAAAAGAACCCCTCGAAGCTTCCCCAATTGCCGTAACCTGCAATTCGAGAAGCCAAGATTCAAGCTCCCGAGCGTTCCCCCCGCGATGCTCTGCTCCTCTCTGACCTCTCCTCCTCTGGACTGGAACTGGGTCCTCGCGGAAGACTCTGTTCCTTGCCACTTCCCCAAGGCAAAAAAACGAGGCTGAGACCAGCAGTAATTGCGAGCGTGCGTTTCCCTTTCAGTTCCACCTGGTTGAAAAATGCACGAAATTTTCCTTGTCTTTTTTGTTTTTTTCCTTCACTTTTTAAAGGGTAATTGGTCATTTAAGCCAAGCATGCAAAAAAACGGGACCAGCTGTCCGCACAGTCCCTTCTCTATCGTTACTCCATGCCGGCGACATGACCAATTCTGACTACAGAGATATCAGTTCCGATTGGTTTTAGATCGGGGACTTTGAACCATTCTTTTCAGAATTTATTCCTAATTTTTGAAATTTGAAATCGAACCAATCGACTCGGTATTGACTCGAAAAAATAAATGTTCAATTTTATAGATTTTCGCAAAAGTTTTCGATTAAAAGACTGATTGAAGATCCGTTTAAAATTGTTTCAGTGCTCAGAATAGAAAACCGAATCAGTCAATGCCGGTTACTAAACTTTTTTACTTGGGCAATCAACTGGTCCTCATCTGAAGTGGCTTGGACGGGTTAGGTTTGGTTGCTCAATCTTAAATTTTGATCTCTTCTGTTCAGACATTGCATTGGCTCCTTTTTTTCTTTTTCCATTTTTGTCCTTGCAAATGGTAGATATTTATTTACATTTGGTCATGATAGAAAGGAATCTAATGCCCCCCATCTGTCTCTCGTTGTTTATAGAAAAAAACCAAATAAAGGGTTTTCATTTAAACGCATGCGGGACTGGGGTTGGGTTGGTGGGATCTCCCTTTTTGCCTTTCGATCTCTTCTTCCCTTTGCCAATTTCTATCTAATCGATGTCACTTATCACAAGGCTAATATTTAATGCAATGGTTAATACGAAAGTGGCCAACTTGAGGCACCACTTATGGAGGGGACGAGAGGATCAAAGGTACCGATTCATTACTGAAAGTAGCCATCTCGATTTAATAAAAAGGGAGATTCAATGGAGCTGATGTCCATTTCGGAGGAGTCAAACTCAGTCGAGGTCGAAAGCTTGTCAAAACTAGAAATATCTTACATGAGGCATCATCAATGTCGTTTCTTCTGGATAGAAATCATCTATGTCCATTACCATAGATCTTTCGAAAAGGAAAGATGGAGACCCGATGCATAGGTGTGAACGAGAGAGATGCTGTTGGATCTCTCGACAGCTTTCGTAACGTCTTTGATAAAATAACAGTGTGAGAATCATTATTTCGTAATCATTTTTGTAACAGTTTCAATTGATCACCGTCAAACTGTAACGATATTTGTAATGATTATGATTGCCATCAAATTGGGACGGTTTTTTAACGGTTTTCAATCTGATGCAAGAATTGATGAAGGGGAAAAAAACAGTTCTCTTTTATTTATCTCCAGATTGTTACTCCAAACATAATCCAATAATATATACCAAAACAAGAAAATTCTTTTCTCTCCTTCTATTTTCTTTCCTTTTTCTGTTAAGCTTTACATACAAATTTGTTATTCCTATTCCCTCTAGTATTCAATGCAAAGTAAAGATGAAGGTTTGTTGTATCCTAATAAAATTAGTTGCTAGAGCTTGTTGCACCAAGTTTCATGCGCTGAAGGATGGAATTATCCTTAGTGACCATGCATGCATATGTTAGGCAATTGATCTTATTTCATCTCCTCCAATAGATTTTCCAACAACCTTAAGGATAATTTTCTAGCGTCATTACAACCCCGACATGATTCCGTGACGTTGCAACTCAAGAAGTGATGCGGCGAGCCTGGGTGTGCATCTGTGTGAGGTGGAGGTGATGCTGAGTAACGGCGTGTGGGCGACGGATTCTAAGGGCTTGCTAAATGAAGTTCGAGGTGCCCCTTTCAATTCTCTACGTAGTGAGAGTGCTAGTATGAACACCTAAAGGGGGGTGAATAGGTGTTTAAAATAAACCTTGGCAAATAAATGCGGAATAAAATAAACTTCGAACAAAACAAAGGAGTTAAGGAAGAGAATAAAAACACAAGGTTTATAGTGGTTCGGCTTAATCCAAGCCTACGTCCACTCTCCCATGCTAACAGCCTTCTTGCTGGATTCCACTATGCAATCAACAAGAGATTATAACTTTGAGTGCAAACACTTAGTAGTAGATCACACTATCTCACTAAGTCACTCTTTTGGTATTTCTCTCACGATCACAAACGATTAAGCTCACCAAAGACAAGTGTATGAACAAAGATCGCTCGGACTTTGGAATTATAAATTCTATGCTCTGTCTCTTACTTGCTCATCGGTCCTTCATCTCCTTAAATACTCCTCCACTTCCAAACTAGCCGTTGGACAGTATCTTGAGGATCGTCTTCCAATATACCCATTGGACAGCACTGTATCTAGAAGATTTAGTAGCCGTTGAGTGACAAAGGTAAAATCCCAAATTGATTCCGATCGCCCATACAAACGGAATCTTGGTTTCCATAAGTAAAGCTTCTTCGTTTGGAAAGTTCTTGTCTTCAAGATCCAATTGTCAATCAATTAGATTGAGTCAATCAAATCAATCTTGATATGGAATCCAAACTAGATTACTAGCTGTTATATGATTGGGCTTGTGTTACATTCTTTCGAATCTGTATGTAAAGTCTGAGAGCAATAGACTTTACAATTTGAGTCTGAGTGCGATAGACTTTACAATCTGAGTCTGAGTACGATAGACTTTACAATCTAAGTCTGAACATATTCTGCTTCAGCATAGAGTCTGTCTTCTGGTTTTTCCAAGAATAGACTTTGATAATATCTTTTACACGTTCTATCATCTGCATAGTCTATTACTCAACCATCAATCATGTTAGTAGCCTTTGATTTATTTTTTCATCTTCAAAACATCATAAGGGATTTCCCTAACAATCTCCCCCTTTTTTATGATGACAAAACAATCTCTGAATATGCAGGTTTGTAAACATACTTTTAAAGATATTAATTTAAATCAAAGGATGTCAGAAGATAGCAAATAGATTGAGCATAATAATATATAGAAAAATAATCACAGCTCAATATTATGCAATAAATAATATCAACCAATCAATACATATGCATATTCATATTTTCTCCCCCTTTTTGTCATAATCAAAAAGCGATAATAATGGAAAAAGTATCACGTAGAGAATGATAACAAATATCTTGCATGAATCACAATTTCCAAAAATCAGCTTTTATAAAGTAAATCGAATATTAAAGATATGCGATATAGCTCACTTCGATCATATATATAAGCAAATATCCAATAAAAATCATGGATGCATCATAAAATTCACATACCATTTTTGTCATAATAAAATGATAATATCAATAAAAGATTTATTAATGACAAAAGGTAATAAAAGATGCACTAACCGGATTTTTTAGAACTTAACAAATTCTGATAGATTTACCTTTCATTCCTTCCATAATAATCAAGATCACGATCAATTCAAAAAGATCTTTCCATAATTGATCAATGCTCCCCCTCAATTTGTTGCCTTTTTTAGGTGATCTCGATTCTTTTCCTTTTATTTTTGGATTCGCTTTCTCCCCCTGTCATCATGACAATATTTGCGAATAGAAACAATTGTTGCTTGTGCACGTTGAGCAGAATATTTTTCCATTATATCCTTCGTAGCAACAATATCCACAACGATCATTTGCATTTTGAAATTCGAGGCAAAAATTTATTTTCTTCAATCAAGCTCTTCTCGAATTCAACCTGCATAATCTTAACGAACCTTTGTACGACACATTAGGGATTTCCTTAACAATATTTGCAAAAACTTTGCATAAGGAAGGGAATTTTTGAGCCTCCAGAAGATAGTATAGAATCTCCATGATTTTTAAGTCTAGCTTTCCAAAATCCATATGGAAGATTCTTTTTCAACCTGCAAAATCTTGTAAAGATAACAATCTTTGCAAAAATGTCACGTAATACCTTCCTTTGATTTGCGGATCAAACTTGCTAGATATAATATATCTTCTAAGAATATAGCAAGAGTATCCATATATATGCAATAATATCTTTTGAGATCAAAGAGATTTCCTTGAGCATAAATTTCAGATATGCATTTTGCAAAAGGAAAATAGATATTTCTGTCACGTGCCAAAATTGCAATACCTTATATTTATGACAAAATATATTTGCAATATAATAAACAATCATCCAAAGTTATGATAAATGCACGTAGAAATTTGTAAGGCGGGATGATAAAAAAATTCTCTTACCCATGGTATATGTTTGAAATATACCATTGAAAAAACATTACCAATCTTCGCTTGAGATTCTTTTCTTATTGCACCAAAATCTGCGTAGATTTGCAATCATTCTTGCCTCATTGAATTTCCTGTAATCAACTCATTTTCTTTTTGGTATCCATCAATTTGGATCCTTCCATTCCGTTAGAGCAAAATATGAAATCTCCATAATCAAATATTCCTTTTTATTCAACATAACAAAGTATTCAAAGAAAGAATATTATGCACAATGATATTTTGAAAAATAAATTCTCACTTAGTCATAATACAATAAAATCAGGGAGAATGAAATCATTGAGTATTTAAGAAAGAATATTTTGCATAATAAATTAATATCACGTAAAACAGATTTCTATTTGGCAAAGTATGATAAAATTTGAGAGTATAAAATCAAGCCAAATAAATTCATTTGTCTCTAAGAAAAATATCAAAAATAACCACACGTATCAAATCTCAACTCTCGAATAATAAATCACACGATTCTTTTTTCAATAAAGCAAATCAAAAAATATGATCATTATAAAATCTGAATCAACCAATGATATATCGAATTTCAAGCATAATGAGAATTATGTGCCCAAAAACATTCCTTACCAATTTCTTCTTTTCCTTTATTTCCTGCAAAAAGAACTCATCTTTTCTTTGGTACCCATTTTTTCTTGAGTCCATGAGAGTTAGTAGAGTATGCTGTTTTTATCCAATCTTTCTTGATAGATCTCCAGACTTTAGGACATTCTTTCTCAAAGTGTTCCAAATCTCCACAATTTGAACACTTGAGGACATTTCCACCAACAGGTTTTATAAACACTTTTTGAAAATGATTTTTGTAAAATGCCTTTGGAGGTCTTTGTTTAAGTCTCTCCTTGACTTTAGGAAGATCAATTAGAGAATCACTTTCCTTATTGAAACCAAGTCCCGACTTATTATAGTAAGGTACTTGTATAGAAAGGATATGCTCTAATGTTTTTGAACCATTTGAAAATCTTGTCGAAATATTTGAAAATTCTTTCTTCAAAGAATCATTTTCTTTGACAAGTAAATCTCGATTTTCTTTTGTTTGTAGAAAATCTTTTTGCAAAATTTCAAAATTTTCTTTTTGAGAAAGATCATGTTGCTTAAGCCGAGAATTCTCCTTTTTAAGTTCAAAGATCCTTTTAAGAGAAGATTTGAGATTTAAGCACAGGTCATTTATATACTTTGAAAGTTTGAGAGGAATTTTTGAATGGCTTACCTCGATTTCCTCATCGGATTCTGAGTCTGTGTCATCAAAATCAGCATTAGATATTAAAGCGATGGATTTCTTACCTTCGGGATCTTCGTCGTTGATTTGTTCCACTTCATAGGATTGAAAAGTGCCAATCAATTCATCAACGGAGAGTGGCATAATCCTTTGAGTCTCCCGGATTGAGGTCTTTACATGGTTCCAATCTTTTGAGAGACCTCGCAAGAGTTTGTTGACCTTCATTGGGGCAGAAATTTGCTGACCTTGATATGCTAAACCATTTACAATTTCTGTAAAACGGCTGAACATATCTCCAATCGACTCTCCTTGCTTCATCTTGAAGGATTCATATTTGCCGAGCAGGAAGTTTACTTTTGTCTCTTTTACACGATCGGTTCCTTCATATGTAACATGAAGTCTTTCCCAAACTTCTTTTGCTGTTTCACATGAAGAAATTCTGTTATATTCAATAAGAGACAAAGCGCAATATAAAGAATAAATGGCTTTAGCATCAAAAGCTTCTCTTTTGGACAACTCCGTCCGAGACATAGGAGCGGGGGGTTTGGTTTCTTTGTCTTTGCCAATCTTATTTGATATAGATGCAGCAGTGGGATTGATTCCTTTTTCCACAACATCCCATTGCAAAGGATCTCTAGATCTTAGGAATGCTCTCATTTTGTTCTTCCAAACGTTGTATTCCTTTCCATCAAAATATGGTGGCCTGGTGTTGCTTTGCCCTTCCATTAGTCTTGGTGCCAAGATACTAGCCATAGAAGATCTTTCGCTCAAAAGTAAAAACACTTTTATAAACCGAGCACTTGGCTCTGATACCAATTGAGAGTGCTAGTATGAATACCTAAAGGGGGGGGGGTGAATAGGTGTTTAAAATAAACCTTGGCAAATATATGCGGAATAAATAAACTTCGAACAAAACAAAGGAGTTAAGGAAGAGAATAAGAACACAAGGTTTATAGTGGTTCGGCTTAATCCAAGCCTACGTCCACTCTCCCACGCTAACAACCTTCTTGCTGGATTCCACTATGCAATCAACAAGAGATTACAACTTTGAGTGCAAACACTTAATAGTAGATCACACTATCTCACTACGTCACTCTTTTAGTATTTCTCTCACGATCACAAATGATTAAGCTCACCAAAGACAAGTGTATGAACAAAGATCGCTCGGACTTTGGAATTATAAATTCTACGCTCCGTCTCTTACTTGCTCATCGGTCCTTCATCTCCTTAAATACTCCTCCATTTCCAAACTAGCCGTTGGACAGTATCTTGAGGATCGTCTTCCAATATACCTATTGGACAGCACTGTATCTAGAAGATTTAGTAGCCGTTGAGTGACAAAGGTAAAATCCCAAATTGATTCCGATCGCCCATACAAACGGAATCTTGGTTTCCATAAGTAAAGCTTCTTCATTTGGAAAGTTCTTGTCTTCAAGATCCAATTGTTAATCAATTAGATTGAGTCAATCAAATCAATCTTGATGTGGAATCCAAACCAGATTACTAGCTGTTATATGATTGGGCTTGTGTTACGTTCTTTCGAATCTGTATGTAAAGTCTGAGAGCAATAGACTTTACAATCTGAGTCTGAGTGCGATAAACTTTACAATCTGAGTCTGAGTGCGATAGACTTTACAATCTGAGTCTGAACATATTCTGCTTCAGCATAGAGTCTGTCTTCTGGTTCTTCCAAGAATAGACTTTGATAATATCTTTTACACGTTCTATCATCTGCATAGTCTATTACTCAACCATCAAACATGTTAGTAGCCTTTGATTTATTTTGTCATCTTCAAAACATCATAAGGGATTTCCCTAACACATAGCATCAGGGTTATTGATACTGTTCGGAAGATGTTCGATGATTTGTCTGAGAAAAGAACGAGTGATGTTGTCACGTGGAATTCGATGATGCCCAATGAGGATTGCAGGAATGCGTCCATCTCGTTTAGAGGATTTTGCCTTAGACGAATAAGCTAAGTGCAACATTTCATTCTTTTGATTTTCACTAGTCGGTCCTTGCTCGTGGTCTTTCGCGGGTAGACTGAGTTGTGCTATGGCCACCGATCTTAACAATTTTTTCCTTTTTGCTTATTTTCCCCCTCAGATGATGTTATTTGATTTTGGTGAATTTTTTTTTCTTATATGATTTAAGAATAGCATAATGTTATAACTGAGGTGATTAATTTTAGAGTTCTATTTATTAGAACTGAAGCATTGCAATCGTTTTGGTGCATCCGGAATTTATTTTCGCATGCTTCTAATAAAAGTGAAAAAGAAAGACATCTCTATGATTTTCTATGTGATTGAAGAAAAGTAATCTTCGGGGACAATTACAGAAAAATCTTGATGTCTTCGGATTGTTGTGCAAGGCGAATTGAATAATAATTTTTCTTTCATCTAAGCAATTCCTAATCATCGGTTTTGGATGGTATCTAGATGTAGTGATAACATAAGCACTATGAATTACTTCTGTTTATGAACTCGTGGCACATTTATTCTCATTGATTTTCACATATCCAAGTCAAAAAGATTTACATGATGAAAGGGGGGGGGGAGCTTTTTTAAGTACTATGGCTCCTATTGTGTTGTTCCAGCGTTTTATACTGAATTCCCAATTGTATTAGAAGGATACAATAATACCAACTAGATCTCAGATTCAGATAAGACAAAATCTATTAGTTGATATGTGTTCATCCTTGGTAGAGGTGTTGTAACTTGGAAATTAGATGAACAAAATTATGGGGAAAAGTACAAAAAAATTCATAAACCTATTGCATTAGTATCAATTCAGTCATAAACCTTTTAATTTGACCAATTTAATTCTAAACCTTTTTATATTAATACAATTCATAATTTAGGCTAGAAATCAATGATGTGGATGCTAACGATCCTATGTGGTATTGCCGGTGCTGACGTGAACATTTTAAAATGATTTTTTTTACTAAATTTTAGATTTTAGATTTTAGATTTTTTTTTTTCCATTTTTTTCTTATTGCTTGTGAGGGTGTCATGGCCCTCATTAGATCTAGCAAAGGCTTGACCCTCACTGGATTTGATGATGGTGAGACCCTTGTGGCTTGGGTGAGGGCAGCCCTCACTAGACTTGACAAGTGCGTGAGGGTCGAGCCCTTGCCAGACTTGGTGAGGGCCGCCCTCACCCAGGCCACGAGGGTCTTGCCTTTGCGAGATTTGGCAAGGGCAACCTTCGCCTGTGGCCGGCAAGGGCCATGATGCCCTCACCAGCACCCTCGCTTATGGCCAGTTGCCAGCCATGGTCGGTGTTGGCCACAATCCAAAGAAAGGAAAAAAAAAGAGGAAAAGATTTTAAAAAAATAAAAAATAGAAAAAATAGTAAAAATTCATTATTAAATGTCCACGTCAACACTAGCTATGTTAGTCACATAGGATCACCGACATCTACGTCACTGACTTCTAATCTAAATTGGCCGGATGGACTGAATTTGTACAAATATAAAAAGATTTAGGACTAAATTAGTCAAATTGAAAAGTTTATGACTGAATTGATACCAATGTAATAGGTTTGGGACTTTTTTCGTACTTTTTCCTCAAATTGTGGGGAAATGACAATTTCGCAGAACCAAAAGTCAACTTGGTTGAAGCAAATGACTTTGATGGCATAATAGTTGCTCTCAGTTCCCATGCTAATATTGTGGCCATTGTGAAAGATTGGGTGCTAGACTCAAGTGCTATTTGGCATATATGTGCAAACAAAATTCCTTTTCCTTCTATGCTCTACTAGGGATGTTGATTTAAGAATTGCTCAAGTTCTTGGGAAAGGGAAAGTTATTCCCAAACTCACATGTGGCAAGACTTTTGGTTTGAATAATGTAACTTTAGAATTGACTAGCAATGAGCCTAAGTGGATTAAAAAAGTTCTTAGTAGGTATTTTTAAAAATAGACACATCCAATCGAGATGTGATGATGGAAAAACAACCACTTAAAAATAGAACAATCATCACTTGATTATGTGAGGTTAGGAGTGAATTTGACCAATTCTCTAACTATACAAGCAGGTTGAGACCTAAAGGGGTTAAGAAAAATCAATGATGATGGTAACCTAACCTACGTGACAATAATCTTATGAATTAAATTCATATTACCTAGTGTTGCACTATTAAAATTATTGTTCCTCATAAGGTGAGAATATTGCAAGATTGCAACAAAAGAGAGGTTGGGTTAAACCCTGAATGATTTCCATAACCATTATTGGCGGTATATTAAATTGTAGTATACACTTAATAGAATCATCTATATAAGTATGGAGTGGAGTTGCTCCTACGAAAAATTTGGCAAAATCTCTGGAGGACTTAAGAATAAACTAGGCACATGCATGGCCAATTAGCACAAAACCACGTTGAACAACAAATTTTGTGGGGCTATAATGTGATTTATGATAATAATAACTCACAGAAGAAATTTTGGGTACATTGAAGTTTCAAACTTCACCAATGATTTTGTAAATTATATTTTGTTCTTTTTAGGTCTTGTGCATAGTCCAAATGCACTAGTTCCAATGCATTACATTCAACAGAGTTTGGGGATTGTTAAATATTACAACAATTTTGTTAGGAGTTAGATAGAAGTTATGACAATCATGAAACTCATTATTTTCTAACTTAATTTTTTTTATAACTATTTTGAC
This sequence comes from Eucalyptus guilfoylei, assembly GCA_016097605.1. Taxonomy (NCBI): domain Eukaryota; kingdom Viridiplantae; phylum Streptophyta; class Magnoliopsida; order Myrtales; family Myrtaceae; genus Eucalyptus; species Eucalyptus guilfoylei. The sequence goes on from CM027861.1 coordinate 5,834,346, forward strand.
AACCATCAATTGTAATGGTTTTCAATTTGATGCAAGAATTGATGATGAAAATGGCTCTCTCTTTCAGTTACCTAAAAATTATTACTCCGAACATTATCCAAAAAATATATATCAAAACAAGAAAGTTCTTTTTTCTCCTTCATTTTCTTTCCTTTCTCTAGTGAGCCTTACGTACAAATTTGTTGTTCTTGTTCCCTATATTATTCATTGCAAAGTAAAGAAGGTTTATTGTATCCTAGGAAGATTGTCGCTGGAATTTATTGCATCTAGTTTCATACTTCAAGAGGTAAAATTATTGTTAAGAATAGTATTTGTACCACTCAAATAATTGATCTTATTTTCATCTTTTCCAGAGGGTGCTAATTGACCCAATCAAAGATATTTTTCTATATGGGACAACGTAATGCTCATCGTTGATTTTGGTTTGTAGTAATTTTGGATAGGAGGGATATCGACAAATTCTCATGAACCTAAAATTCAAGACTATTACAATTAGCAAGCACGTGATTAGATATTTTATCTCAAACTTAGTTGCCGATCAAATTTGATCAACTCAGGTTCTAGAAATTGGTATGACCGATTGAGACCTTAAGTCTTTATAAAAGGGATGTGTTAAGACTCGGATTGTATTCCTACAGGATGCACTTCTTAAGACTGAACATGTGGAAGTGATGGTTCCAACACTGAGTTCAATTTGAAAGATTGGGTCAGAAAGCTTTAAAATAGATATAACGTGCTTTTGTTGGAGGTAATATTTAGTTGTATAGAAAATTGTGTCGTTTAATTTTTCATGAAATGGAAGGTGATTTCAACACATGGTATTTGTTGATTATTGTACGGAGAACTTGAATTGAAAACTAATTGGAAAAAGGAAACTCAAATTCTATGAGAATTGAAGGGAAATCAGAATTGTAAAATTCAAAGTTGTACCTTTATCAACAGATTATATTTTTCAATTCTTGTAATCAAGTTTCGCCTGATTTAAATCGACCTTGATCAAGAAAAGATTGAAGAAGGTGTAGTTTTTAATCAAGGTCAACAATAATGTGGGGAGTGCGCCTATAAAATCGCTCGGAAGGCGAAACAGTCGAGAGCGTGAGCTGGCCAGACATTGCCTGACCCATTGCACCAAGTACCAACAAATAAAACCAAATAGGATTTAACGAATTCATGACACAGGGCTTTCCTCAAATCAACCACTTGGGAAAGTCCACAAGATTCTCATTTTTGGTCTCGTTAAGGTTTCATAGGCAAGCCCATTTAAATGCAATGTGGGCCATGGTCAATAGCTTAGTATGGCTTTTGCATTTGAGCAAATATTTGGTGATTCCAATGTATGTGACCCTGTTTACATGCATGGCTAGATTATACGGATCTCGTATACGGCCTTGCGATCCATGGGGACCACAGTTTTCTTTTTATTTTTTTTATTTCCTCAAACTATCCTTTAAATTGATTTTTTTTTTTTTGTTGGAAAGAAAATTGTGGAGGCAAATTACAAATCGTTTGCGGGAGAATGCTTATTTTAAGATCGCAGATTTTATCCACACATGACACAAACATATTCTTGATTTTGCTCAACACCACAATCTCGATCCCCCCCTCGTTGACGGACCTTCAATCCATTGCCCCAAGTTTCGAGGGAGGGAACGGAATGGGGATTCGAGCAAAGACAAAACTTCAGCGCCGGTTTTTGTTAATCCAAGGTAAACACACGAAAGAAATTAAATAGGTGTTAATTTCGTCTCAATTATCCAAACTGAGACAATTTGACGGAACTCCTTTTGTTCCCAATGCACAAAAAAAATTAAACTAATGGGTGTCCACTTTAGGCAGATTATTGATCATTCGCAGAAGAATGTTCAATTTGAGACTGCAGGTTTTATCTGCAAATTGCTGCTCACTGGGCGAGCTCGTCTCCCCCTCGATCGTCTTCTTAGGAATTAACTAAAACTTCTTCAGACCGATGATAGATTAGGAATTGAATTTGTGACCTTAGACTTACAAATCAAGTCCCGGACCGCTTGACCAATCATCACGGTGGTTATCTTCTACAGTAGTCGATATGTGATAAAAAATAATACTATTATCGTTTGTGCTCTCTTAAAACTAGCACAAGTCCCTTGGGCAAACAACAAAGGTCAATCGGTAAAATTAGATACGAAGATTAAAAAGAGAAGATGCCATGTGAGACTTAAAAGATTCATCTATGAGGAAACCGCTAAGTCCAAAAAATGACTAATTTTTTAGTCTAATTGACCAGTCACAGACTCAATCAATAATGGTAAAGTTTGACGAATAATAGAAGTCAATAATAAAAAGAATAGTCAACAACTTGATGGGTATCGATAGCTTGGTAAAGAATTTATTGACAGGAAATATCAATTATTGATAAGAATCTTCTTGTGCAACTGCTGAGTAGCGATATTATTGGAGATGTAATTTCTTTTTGATAAGTGTTACTAGGTAATAGATTACTGCTAGGTAATTATGTTTTGGTGCTTTTATTTTAGGATTGTTGTAACTCTTATGGATAAATGTGAGGTACGAACACCTGGAGTGCCAAAACTTGATACGGAGGGACACTTAAGTGCCAAAAGTTTGGAAAGTGACACTTAAGTGTCAAAATCTGAGTAAAATAGATCATTTAACTGCCAATCCAGCCAAAATTCGGCCAAAATGCCGACGTGACGATTTTCCGGCGAAGCAAGTGTAAAACAGCGTCGTTTTGTACGCTGACGTGGCTAGACAATACAAAAATGACGTCGTTTTGGTGCTGATATGGTAAAAAAATTAATATAAAATTTAATTTAATTATATTTATTTAAAACATTTAAAAATAAAATAAAAATATTTAAAAAATTAAAATTAAAAAGGGGGTAGGCGGCCGAGGGCTGAGCCCTCACCGCCGTCGGAAGGGCCAGCGGCGGAGGGGGGAGGGCCGGCCGGGGTCATCGAGACATATTGTACCAAATTTCGCTCGACATAGCTCATAGGTTAGAGTACTCGCATAAAGGATGTAATACAAGGATCTTGCACTTTGGAATTAAGCCTCACAACATTCTCCTTGATGCAAACTATCATCCCAAGATTTCCAACTCTAGTCTTACCAAAATCTGCCCAAGAGAAGAGAGCATTGTGTCATTGCTTGGCGCCTGAGGCACTACTGGATACATTGCTTTGGAGCTAGTCATAAGGAACATCGAAGGGGTTTCTCACAAATCGGATGTCTATAGTTATGGCATATGGTTTTAGAGATGGTCAGCAGGAGGAAAATAGTGAAGTCATGGTAAATCATATGAGTGAAATATACTTTCCTCATTGGGTCCACCAAAGCTTGGAGCTCTGAGAAGACCTTGGGCTGCACGGGATCACGAATGAGGAGGACGAAGGAATTGCGAAGAAGATGATTGTAATAGGTTTATGGTGCATTCAAATCGATCCAAGAGCTCAACTATCGATGACCCGAGTTGTGGAGATGCTAAAAAGGTAGTGTTGAGACCTTACAAATTCCTCCCAAACCATCCTTGTCATCACTCTCAAGATCGCTTGAGGCTTGTCCATGTGAAAGTTTGTCTCGTTTAGAGAGAAATGACTCGACTTGGGACTATTCAATATCGATTATGTCAAACTAACATAGTTTAGTTTGTAATAGAGTATTTACGGGGGTCAATATATCCACTGCTTCTAACCTTGAGCCCCAAATACTTCAAGTGCCTTTAAGCAGAGACGTCCACGACTTCTTTCAGAGAATATATAAGAGGCCTTCCTTTTGCATATATTCAGAAGAAGTACCTTCTCATCGTGTACGTAATATAATAAAAAAACAAGAAGTCAAACCGGTCAGTGATGTCCTTCTCCAACAGAAAAGAAAATCGAAAATCGACATCCACCATCCCAAGAGTCCAGATTGATTCGGATTAAAAAACGCCCACTAGACTTTGAAAAAATCAATAAATCCTCCAAAATCAGATTTTATACATGACTTAAATTAGAGACATAATTTATTGCGTCAATACATGGTGCCGGCAGTACAAATTTCGAACTTCAATACTTCCATGTACATCACATGTATATATATATTTGGAATGACGTTTAGACCTTTTTTCTCTATTAATTTCCCAGGATTATTGGTCCGTAAAAAACTATAATCAACAATTTTAGAAAATGAAAATACTCCAACATTATAGCTCTTGATTACTAAATAAATTTTGTTCGCAATGATTTAAGTTCATTAATCTCTTAATCGTAGCCACATATATAATACGAGCCACCGAGTTATTAACTTACTGGTTATTAATAGTGTATAAGAGAATATAGAAAATGCCAAATATAGAAAATGCCAATCCCTGCAACTTTCCGTAGACACTGTATTCTATAAAATTTAATCATGAAAATTTGGCTTTCGCAAAACCTACAAATAATAACTGGGATTTAAGACACCTAAACGCAGGTGTTTACCAACGCCATGATTTAAGGCACTTATACCTACAAATAACAAATTGGCTTTCGCAAGTCCGATGTGGGACAAAAAACCCAAGGAAAAATGAAACATAAATGATTTAACTTTTTTTTGTTAGCACTAAAATTTGTATAATGGGTGTAAAGAAAAAAAAATGAACAATTTTTTGCGTTGCTTAGTAAGAATTGTGGGATAATTACCCAATCAGCCCCAAATTTAATGTGCAAATGCTAATTTAGTCAAACATTTATCAATTTTATCAATGTAGTCCTAAACATTTACGCAAAATTTCAAAATAGTTATTCCGAACAATTGACGTCAGAAATTGCTAGTCTAGTACCTAATCATCGTCGATCATTCTATGTGTGGATCGCCACGTCAAAGATTTCCAATGGCAATTGAAAAGATCATGTAGGAATTTCTTGCAAAAACTTATGATTCTATAGATAAATTTGAAAAATTTAGGACCAAATTGACATTCGTATACTAGCTATAGAACTCAAATGATACTTTTTTTCCTAAGATTTTTGTAATGGGAATTTTGTAATTTAGAGGTCCCTTTGGCTTAGACGGTTCAAGGTCTTTTCCTAACGATTTCGTAGATCATCATCAATTTCAGCACTTCAACAGGACAATATCTTGATAGTTCAGGAGGTGCTACATCAACTGCGCATTCGAAAGAGGAAAAAGAAAGTTCAGGCAGTTCTTAAATTAGACATGCAAAAGGCATATGATCGAGTTGAATGGGATTTCTTATGTGAGTGTATGAAGAAAATGGGATTCTGCAAGGAATGGGTCCAGTGTGTGAAACAGTGCATTTCCACGGTATCTTTTAGTGTGAAAATTAATGGAGAGTCGATGCAACAGTTCCATCCATCTCGAGGCATAAGACAGGGAGATCCACTTTCGCCTTACTTATTTATTATTATGGCAAATGTGCTATCTATACTAATGAGTAGGGCAATATCAGATGGAAGCCTGAGGGGAATCAAACTAAATAGGTGGTGTCCAACTCTATCTCATCTTTTATTTGCGGATGACGCCATATTTTTTTTGGATGGAACGATTATGGAATGTCAAAACCTGGCAAATATCCTAAACCAGTATTGCTATGCATCAGGGTAGGCCATCAACTCAAACAAGTCAGGTATTTTCTTCAGCCAGAATTGTCCACTAACTCTAAAGAGAAACCTGGCAAATCAACTACGAGTCCCTATTATAGACAAGACAGGCAAATACTTGGGAATTCCGTCTGACTGGGGACAATCAAAAAAGCATATGTTTGCATGGATCCTAGCAAGGGTCAACTCGAAACTAGAGGGCTGGAAGGAGAAATTGTTGACTAAAGCAGGGAAAGAGGTACTTATCAAGACAGTTGTACAAGCTCTTCCATAGTATGCAATGTCTATTTTCAAGATACCGATCTCTATTTGTAAAGCAATAGAAAAAAGAATTGCGTGCTTTTGGTGGAAACAAACTGTTGATCGAAAAGGAATTCATTGGAAGAGCTGGGAATCTTTGAGAACAAGGAAGGACACCAGAGGATTGGGGTTCAGAGACTTAGTTTCTTTCAATAAGGCTATGCTAGGGAGACAAGCGTGGCGACTTGTTCAGGATCCAAATTCCCTATGGACAAAAGTTGTTAAAGGTATTTATTACCCACAAGGAGAGTTTTGGCGTGCTGGTAAGGGTACTCGCCCCTCATGGGGATGGCAAAGTCTGCTGATAGGAAGGGAAGTGATTGAATCGGAGATGAGATGGCTGGTGGGTGATGGTAAGCAGATCAGAATTAGGGAAGATGTGTGGTTACCTAGAGGCCGGATCAGAGGAGGTGCAAATCTAAATGAACCAACGACTGTCGCGGAACTGATTGTACCCGAAGAAAAAGAATGGGATGTGGCGAAGCTAAAGGAAATGTTTGACGAGCAAGTTATCCACGAGATCCTTTCAATACCGCTCAGCTCAAACTCATCAATGGACAGAATAGTGTGGACGGGCAATAATACGGGCTCCTATTTGGTCAAAAGTGGCTACAACAAAATATGCTCCCAGAAAAAACAGCTGAAAGAAAACCAACCATCATCGTCATATCAGCCACCCCGAGGTTTATGGACAACAATTTGGCAAACCCCACACTACCCAAAAGTGAAATTTTTCCTATGGAGCATATGTAATAATGCGTTGCCGATAAGAGAAAATCTCTACATGAGGAAAATGTTACCTGATCTACTTTGTCCCATTTGCCACAATGCCCCAGAAACTCTCGAGCATCTCCTCCTCTTATGTTCTTGGACGAAACGGATATGGTTAGATCCCCGCATACTATTGAATACAGCCACTGAGAAAGTCACAAGAATGGATAAATGGATCTCGGAGAACTTGTTTCACCAGAATGAGCGGAAATCAAACGCACTCCTTGCAGGTATTTTATGGTCGATATGGAAAGCAAGAAATGCATGGGTTTTTAGATCCAGTGGACTAAAACCACAACAAATCGTGGAGGAAGCAAGCTATGATCTTGAACTCTACAGAAAATGGAGCCCCAACACCACAATGCAGAACCGAAAGGACGAGCAAGTTGGGAGGGGGGAGGAGTGGATACCACCGACAATAGGCGAGCTGAAATTGAATGTGGATGAGTCTTGGAGTTGCGCCTCAAAACAGGGCGCGGTTGCTGGGATTTGTAGAGACCATCACGGGTGTCTTGTGGGTGGATTCGCCAAGAAAATCCTCGCTCCATCTGCCCTTGTAGTAGAAACCCTAGCTCTAAAGGAAGGGCTGCACTTCGTGGAGAAGACACGCACGAGTGGCCTTCAGTTCAACGAACAGGGGAGACCAAGTAAAGTAGTTCCTGTTTAGATCGTCACAGACAACTCGACAGCAGCAGAAGCCATCAGGGGCCGGGCCGAAATACCTTGGGCTGTTTAATCTGTGGTGGCAGAGTGTAAACAAAAGCTGGGTTCATTACCTGCAGTGTCCATGGGCTTCAATCCGCGAGAAACGAACCGGGCAGCGGATTGGATCGCGAAGGCTTGCCGCGACGATTCCCTTGCGCCGAATTGGTTGTCTTATCCTCCTCACTGTCTTACGTCTATCTTATGTTTGGACTTGGGTAAATGTCCTCGTTTTGTTCCCAGGAAGAAATGAAAGAAACCTCTTATGACCAAAAAAAAAGAAAAAAACACGTTGGCGGGCCCCTCTACCTAATTGTAATTAAGAGTCTCTTTGACGAGGAAGTTTCATGGTTTGTTCCTCAAGATTTTCTAGGGCAGATTTTCCGTGTAGGACATCGATGCATTTACATTGGGTGCTCGAATAATGCACGCATGAGACCACTTTCTGCCTCGCTTGACATTTGCTATGAAGTTGATGAACTAGCACACAACAGTTAAGGGAGCCAGGACCGATTCAAACTTACACCATTTGATTTCTCTCCTATCCTGCTCCGCCTCCTTCCAGCCCCAAATGAATTTCTCAAGCTTTATTTGCGGAGCTAGTTGTCGCCGATTGGCCCTTGTCGTCGTCTTCACCAGCCTAGTCTATCAGGCTGCATCTAAAGATGTGCATTACAATGCCTGTTTGCCTTGGACCTACGGATATGGTCCGGACATTAGCTATCCTTTATGGATTTCGGGCAAGAAGGAGTTGTATTATGGCTATCCAAATTTCGAGATCACCTGTGTAGGGATGTTCCCCTTCTTGAATTTCTCGGACAGTGAGTTCATCATCAAGGATATCTTCTATGGGAACCATTCGCTCCTCCGGTTTGATACTCTCGTGTACCTTGACACCTGTGGTACTCTGTTGCATAATATCGGCCTCGAAAGCATGCCTTTCATTCTCAGTTCCACTAATGTCGATTTCTTCTTTTACATATCCAGTGGACCGTGCTAGCAACTCCACCCATCACTCTTTTGCCTTTTTTTCACGAGGAAGTATCGCAGGAAATGAATTATGTCGCGACACCTGCAACTCTGCAGTTAGGGCCTGCATGGAAACGTTTCTATTTCTCCCAATTTCTGTTCTTTTGTTCCCCGGAACAAAAAAAGAATAGAAATATGTTTGGTAACACCAACTTATATTTCTATTCCTCGGAATAGAAAAGTGATTGGGAATAGATTCGGAACAGAAATAAGAAACAAAAAAATGTAACTTCTTGTTCCTGGGAACAATTTCTAGAAATAAGTTTTTTTTTTTCTATTATTCTTTTGTTCTTCTTCCTTGTTGCAGCCATTGTCGGCTGCCTCCCAACTGTCGGCCACCTCTTGCCGCCTACGGCCACCGTCGGCAGCCAACCGTCAGCGACGGTTGCCACTGCCTGTAGCCCACCAGCTGCCGCCCACAACACCTCGCCTGACGACCGTCGTGCAACGGTCATGCGGAGGTCGTGCGATGGTGGTCGTGCAGTGATCCTGCAGCGGCGGTACAAGGTTTTTTCCTAACGATTTCATAGATCATCCTCAATTTCAGCACTTCAACACGTTGGCGGACCCCTCAACCTAATTGTAATTAAGAGATCTCTTTGACGAGGAAGTTTCATGGTTTGTTCCTCAAGATTTTTTAGGGCAGATTTTCCGTGTAGGACATTGACGCACTTACGTTGGGTGCTCGAATAATGCACGCATGGGACCACTTTCTGCCTCGCTTGGCATTTGCTACGAAGTTGATGAACTAGCACACAATAGTTAAGGGAGCCAGGACCGATTCAAACTTAGTCCATTTGATTTCTCTCCTATCTTGCTCCGCCTCCTTCCAACCCCAAATGAATTTCCAAAGCTTCATTTGCGGAGCTAGTTGTCGTCGGTTGGCCCTTGTTGTCATCTTCACCAGCCTAGTCTATCAGGCTGCATCTAAAGATATGCAGTACAATGCCTGTTTGCCTCAGACCTACGGATATGGCCCGGACATAAGCTATCCCTTATGGATTTTGGGCAAGCAGGAGTCCTATTGTGGCTATCCGAATTTCGAGATCACCTGCGTAGGGATGTTTCCATTCCTGAATTTCTCGGACAGTGAGTTCATCATCAAGGATATCTTCTATGGGAACCATTCGCTCCTCCTGTTTGATACCCTCGTGTACCTTGACACTTGTGGTGCTCCGCTGCGTAATATTAGCCTCGAAAGCATGCCTTTCATTCTCAGTTCCACTAATGCCGATTTCTTCTTCTACTATAATTGCAACTCACCACCACTAGATTTTACATATCCAATGGACTGTGCTAGCAACTCCATCCACCACTCTTTCGTGTCTTTTCACGAGGAAGTATCATAGGAAATAGATTATGTCGCGACACCTGCAACTCTGCAGTTAGGGCTTGCATGGTAATGTTTATATTTCTCTCGATTTTTGTTTTTTTATTCACCGGAACAAAAAAAGAACAGAAACCTATTTGGTAACGCCAACTTATATTTCTATTTCTCGGAATAGAAAAGTGGATAGGGAATAGATTTCTAATAGAAACTAGAAAAAAAAAAAGTAACTTCTTGTTCCCAGTAACAATTTCTAGAAATAAGTTTTTTTTTTTTTCTTTTCTATTAATCTTTTGTTCTTCTTCCTTGTTGCGGCCACCGCCGGTCGCCTGCCAATTGTTGGCCACCTTCTGCCGCCCACAACCACTATCGGCAGTTGATCACCGGCGATTGTCGGCGACGGTTGGCATCACTCACAACCCACCGGCGACTGTCGGCGACGGTTGGCATCACTCACAACCCATCGGCGGACGACCACCACCATTTGTTGGCAGCCTGCCGTCACCAACCGCTGCACGATTGTCACTTGTCGCCACACGACTGCTAATTGTCGCTGCCGACCACCACCGTGATGACAATCAGCGGTTGTACGGCGGTCGTGCGACGGTCATGCAGCAATCGTGCGGTGATCGTGCAACAGTCATGCAGCGGTTGTGCAGTGATCGTGCGACGACGGTCGTGCGGCGATCCTACGGCGGCGGTTCAAGGTTTTTTCCTAACGATTTCGTAGATCATCCTCAACTTCAGCACTTCAACAGCTTGGTGAGCCCCACAACCTAATTGTAATTAAGAGATCTCTTTGACGAGGAAGTATTATGGTTTGTTCTTCAAGATTTTCTAGGGCAGATTTTTCGTGTAGGACATCGACGCATTTACATTGGGTGCTCGAATAATGCACTCATGGGACCATTTTCTGCCTCGCTTAGCATTTGCTACGAAGTTGATGAACTAGCACACAACAGTTAAGGGAGCCAAGACCGATTCAAACTTACTCCATTTGATTTCTCTCCTATCCTGCTCTGCCTCCTTCTAGCCCCAAATGAATTTCCAAGGCTTCATTTGCGGAGCTAGTTGTCACCGGTTGGCCCTTGTCGTCATCTTCACCAGCCTAACCTATCAGACTGCATCTAAAGATGTGCAGTACAATGCCTGTTTGCCTTGGACCTGTGAATATGGCCCGAACATCAGCTATCCTTTCTGGATTTCGGGCAAGCAGGAGTCTTATTGTGGCTATCCGAATTTCGAGATCACCTGCGTAGGGATGTTCCCCTTCCTGAATTTCTCGGACAGTGAGTTCATCATCAATGATATCTTTTATGGGAACCATACGCTCCTCTTGGTTGATACCCTCGTGTACCTTGACACTTGTGGTGCTCCATTGCGTAATATCAGCCTCGAAAGCATGCCTTTCATTCTCAGTTCCATTAATGCCGATTTCTTCTTCTATTATAATTGCACCTCATTGCAGCTAGATTTTACATATCTAGTGGACTGTGCTAACAACTCCACCCACCACTCTTTCGCCTTTTTTCACGAGGAAGTATCGTAGGAAATGAATTATGTCGTGACACCTGCAACTCTGCAATTAGGGCATGCATGGTAACGTTTCTATTTCTCGATTTCTGTTCTTTTATTCTCTGGAACAAAAAAAAGAACAGAAATCTGTTTGGTAATGCCAACTTATATTTCTATTCCCTAGAATAGAAAAGTGGCTGGGGAATAGATTTGGAACAGAAACAAGAAACAAAAAAAAGTAGATTCTTATTCTCAGGAATAATTTCTAAGAATAAGTTTTTGTTTTCTTTTATATTATTCTTTTGTTCTTCTTCTTTGTTACAACCACTATAGGCCGCCTACCAACTGTCGGCCACCTCCTGCCGCCTGCGGCCACCGTCGGTAGCCGACCGCCGGTGACTGTCGGCGACGGTTACCGCCTCTCGTAGCCCACTAGCCGCCGCCCACAGCCCACTGGTCAAGGACTGTCACCGTTTGCCGGCAGCTTGCCGTCGATAACTGCCACACGACCGTCACTTGCCGCTGTACGACCGCCGATCGTTGCTACCTACCGTCGCCGTGGCGACAGTTAGCGGTCGTGCGGTGGTCGTGTGACGGTCGTGCGGTGGTCGTGCGACGGTCGTGCGGCAATCGTGCAACGATCGTGCGATGGTGGTCATGCGGTGATCCTATGGAGGCGGTCGGCGGCGATAGTTAGCGGTCGTGCGGTGGTTGTGCGACAATCGTGCGGCTGTCGTGTGACGATCGTGCGGCAATCGTGCGATGATCGTGCGATGGTCGTGCGGTGGTAGCCGAGGTTGGCGGTCCGTGAGTAAGAAGAAAAAACAAATAAATACAAAAAATTATAAATTTTTACCTAACGCATTTCTATTAATTTTCTATTCCAAGAATAGAAATTTTGTATAATTACCAAACACCTTATTTTACTTAGAAATTGTTCTCGGAGTAGAAATAGTTGCTTGGAATAGAAACGTTGCCATGCGCACCTTTAATGTACTCGTTGATGTTAATGTAAATATCGCTAGCTTATCGAATTACAGTGAAATTATGGAGATTGGGTTCCGTTTGAATTGGATTGCAATTAATTGCAGCAACTGCGAGGAAAGTGGGGGACGGTGCGAGTTTGAGAAGAATAATGTCGTTTGCTTTTGCCCTAACGGTCCTCATTCTCAAACCTGCTATGATGGTAAGTGCATGGAGTTTTTTTTTTTTTTTTTTCTGTCTTTGCTTCTTGACTGAGTTTTCATATCTATTATTTTGCTTGATTTTTGATTTTAACATACGGAGGTTGGTATCTGCGTCCCACGAGATCCAATGGGAAAAATGTATCGGGTGAAGCTGAAGTTACACCAAATTCATAGTAAAAATTTTCAAATGTTGGGTCAATACAATCAAAACAACTTGCTTTTCTTTCTGGGATTTTCTTATGCACACGACCAACCAGAAAGAAAGAAAAATCTTAGTCAAGAAACAAAAGCAAAAAACTCAATCTCCCAGGCATTTACCATCGTTGCAGGTATGAGAATGAGGAGCATATTAGCAAAGTCAAACAAAATTAGTATTCTTGATTCCACACGGTCTCTCACTTCCCTCACACATGCTGCATTGCATTCCAGTTCAACGAGAACCCCTTCTTAATCTCACTGTAATCCATAGACATCAGGGCTAGGAAAATTGGAATTTACGTAAACAGGTATGTTAATTGCAGAGTAGCAGACGGTAGAATAATAATCCAATTCCTGCAATGCTTCGTTGGAAGAAAAAGAAAAAGAATAGTGGGTGGAGTTGCTAGCACAATCCATTAAATATGCAAAAACTTCTTGGCTACGAGGATGCAATTATAGTAGAATAAGAAATTGGAATTAGTGGAACTGAGATTGAAAGGCCATCTTTCGAGGCCGATGTTACGTGGAGGAGCATCATAGGATTCCCAGCACATGAGGCCATTAAACAGGAGGAATGAATTGTGCTCATAGAAGATATCCTTGATATTGAACCCCCTGTTCAAGTAAGTCAGGATAGGGTGTATCTCTTTGCAAGTAATCTCGAAATTTGGATTGCCACAATAGGACTCTTGTTCGCCAGAAATCCTAATAGAGTAGCTGATGTTCAGCTGATATGTGCAATTCTGAGGCATGGAGGCCTCGTGTTGTGCATCATCTGATAGAGCCAGATAGACTAAGTTAGCGAAAATAATGATAATGACCAATTGGTGAGAATAAGTTACTCACATGAAGTTTTGGTGATTCATTTGGACTGGAAGGAGGCAGAGGATGGCAGAGGATGGCAGAGGATAGGAGAAAGAGGTAGGAGAGAGTGTGGCAAGCATTTGTAGAAAAATCAAATGGAGTTAGTTTGAATTGATCCTAACTCCTATCACTGTTGTGTGCTAGTTCTTCAACTTCGAAGCCAATACCAAGCAAGGTAGAAAGTGGTCTGAAGCGTGCATATGTATCGAATTGAAGCATATATGGCTCATGCTTCGATCCACACTCATTATGGTGCTTATGCTAATAATAAATAAGGTCATGTCACAATGGAAACCTATAGCGTGATAAAGTTATATGCACAGTTGAAATCTATCAATATTACCTATTTCAACTGAACACTTCATTAGATTTTAGCACTACTGGTATAGACGGACCCATTTGCCACCTCTAAGTATACGATAGTGGACACAAACAGAGAATTAATGCCTTTCTTCCTCATTCCCCGCCTTCACATCGCACCATCTTCTACTAGCCTCACGATCTGCTTGCCCCTCAATCCGCCACCACATCCACCTATAAGGTCAGCTGGTTGATAGCTACGTGCCACGCCTTCCTTAATAAACCAACGGTAGATGATCTCTTAGCAACTGTGGTGGATTGGTGAAGACCAAACGCGAGAAGAGAGAGAGAGAGAGAGAAGCCGCTCGCCCTTGTCTCCACCGCCAGTCTTCCATTGTCTTAGTTCTTCTCTCCTTCTCATCCCTTGCTATACATGGAACGAACAACATTATCGTTACACCTCAGTTCCCCTTCTCATTTCAATCCACCGCCATCTTTCAACTTCACCCATCGCTCAACTTTCCCTTAGCTCACTGCCACACTCTCCTAGCTTGCATTTCTGTGTAAGCTTTTGACGCATAACCCTCAGTTGACGAAGACAGAGTGTGCTTAGCCGTCCAAGTTAGCCGCCGAGCACACACAGCTACTCGTATTGCCGTTGTCAGCCATGCCACCATTCCGCCAAGCTGTAGTTGCAGTACTCTAAGACTCAAGGCAAGTAGATATCCTCCGTTCTATCCTATGTTGATTGATTGTTGTTTGATGAGGATAGTTTCCTAAAAATTTATGAACGTTGTTTAGATTTTCGCTTAGTCGGAAATTTCGACTATGTTACCTAGGTACATTATCGAGTTTGAAATAGTTGAACTTATGATTAGGTCGGAGGAGCGTGGAGGTCGATATTTAGCATGTGTGAGAAGTGGAATGGTTGAAACCTTGAGTGATAGTTGTGATTGGGTTAAGGGCAGATTCGGTTCTAGCCTTATCCTAAATTTTGCTGATTTCGTACCAACTTATGTGAAGCAAATTTCATGGGATGTTCTTCACAAAAGCCATCCCTTGTTGGTTGCTCTACGACATACTTTAATTCTATAATTTTTGGATTTCATACGACAAAAATATAATTGAAAAACTATGAAATTCAAAATCTATTTTTAGGTTCGCTGACCTCTTCGTGCTTTCCATTTTCCACAGATTTTTTGGTCCATAATTTTAATATGTGTCCATCATGAAAGTTGTGGAGTACATCCTATGCTACCATATATTTAATTTTCACAATTTTTCAATTTCATTTGGCCTACGAAATATGTATTTTTCCGTTTGATTTCGTTTTGGAACATTTTACTATTTTGGGCCCGGCATACAAAAATTATTCAGAACTGTATGAGTTGAATCGGATTTTGAGTTCTTCGTAAAAAACTATCCATATAGATCTTGTCTACCTTATAGTAAAGTATCATAATTTTTGAAAACCCATTTTCTTGGACAATAGCTGCCGTTTCTAAAGGCGCACAAAACGCCTTATAAGGCTAATTTAGGACCAAGAATATCGGATTCATTTTACAATTCACCTAATATCGGCACAGGTAAGTGTATATTCGCCTAGGGGATAAAAGTGACTAAGGATTTATTAGATTCATGCTCGAGTCCCTTCATAATAGTAACATTAACGTGTTTTTAAATTGAATTATGGAATTGCTACATTACGATGTGAATGTGTGATTGAGAATACCGTTGGTCATTGAGTTGACGATGCTTAAAGGGTGTAATGTGATTTCCTCCTATGTCATCGTGAAGTTGGATGGGTGCGAGATGCCCGGGGGTAACAAGGTTCCTTGGATGATGATGACAACATGAATTTATATTAAATATAACTTTAGTACTTCTAAACTGAGCTACTAATTATGTATTGGCAAAACTTATTACCTTTATTGATTTGTTATGTAATTTGAAAAGGTTCTCAAGTAAGTTGATATTGCTATACTTTATATTGAGACTTTCTTTATCAATAATACGATGATCGATTCACATAATGTAGATTGATGGGCCTTCTGCTTGCTGGGTTTAGACTCACTGATCTTTGACTTTATCTTTTTAGATCAATAGATAGTCGATCCTACCCGCCTCCATTATGGTCTGTTATGGAGTATTGGTCGACTTCACGTGGGAAGAGGACGAATTCATAGACCTAGGTTTCCCGGATATGGTGTTTATTTGGATTAAGTCTCGCATGGTTGTCGATATATGGCCCCTGATAGGGCATCTCATGCTTGGGTTCGTTGAAATGTACGCTCGCATTAATAGACACACGGTGGGTCTACTTTACACTGTTCGCTGACGTGCTAGGAGATGGAGGTAGCCCTACCACATAGACAGGAAGTTGGATTATTAGAGCTGGGAAGATTTTGGTGGAGTCAAAGACCACGGTGAGGCAATCATGTGTATAGCTAGGTGGGGATGGGCTGACTGAAGTACAATCTGATGTAGTCAGTAGCATTAATCTTTTGAATTCCTCAGTGCACCCCACTTGTTGCCTGATGTATATATAAATAAATAAGAAACGAAGTTACCCTGTTTACAAAGTCCGCTTGCACCCCGAGATTACTTTAATTTCTTACGCTTCTGCATGCTAAGAAAAAGCGAAACAAAAAAGATAGCTATATTAGTAGTTCTAGATTAGCCATGATGTGCTAGAGCATCATAGGTGAAATGTTACAATTGTAGTAAGATGGGTTATTTCGCTCGTGACTATGGTGAGTCAATGAAGGTAGGTACTTTTGTGTTCTTAAGAGTGCTACTTTTTTTTATCAAGTTCAGTTTTTCTAACTGAATCTAATCCCTTGTAGAATGTAGATTCGGGAGTGATTCGAGAGTAATAGACCATGTAGCGAAAAATAAAGATGCCTTCATGGAGTTCCGACAAGTTCTAGAAGAAAAAAGATTTATGTAGGGAATAACTCCAAAATTGAAGTTAAAGGGATTGACACTTGTCAATTAATTATGTGTGGCGGATGCACGTTGTTCCTATATGATGTATTATATATTTCGAAGATTCATTACAATTTAATGCCTATATTAGTGTTGGTTTAGGTTGGTTTTAGTTTGAACTTCCATAATAATGGTTTGGACTTGTCTTTAGGTATGAGTTACTATGGCTCTAGGTATTTTCTGGATGGTTTTGTGTATTGGATGGTAATTGTGGTGATGTTAATGTTTGTTATTCTCTATTTACATTTTCTAACTCCTATGATAATGATGTGAATGTATGATATGTTAGACTTGGTCATATTAGCCAACAACGGATGAAAAGATTAGCCGAAGAAAGCTTACTAGGCAATACTAATAAAGTTGATTTGCTTATTTGCAAGTATTGCTTAACAGGAAAAAAAAATAAGAAAACCATTTGGAAAAACAATAGCTGAGTTTCCTTTACAATTAAACTATTCTGACATTTGTGGTCCAATGAATGTAAAAGCAAGGCATGTGATTGATATTTCATCACATTTATAGATGATTGTACTCAATTTGTATATGTTTATTTGATTTATCATAAATCTAAGGCATTAAGTTGCTTTAAGAAATTCATGAGTTTGGTAAAAAATCAATTAGATAAGAAAATAAAAGCAGTAAGATCCGATCGAAGTCAAGAATATTTATTTGATGAGTTCGGAAATTGATGTGATGAAAAAGAAATAGAAAGGCGATTGTTTATTCTATATACTCTTCAATAAAATGATGTCGTGGAAAGGAGAAATAGAATCTTACTAGAAATTGTTAGATCCATAATGGCGAAAGCTAACTTACTAATAATTTTTTGAGGGTGATGCTTTGTTAACTATTGCCTATACACTTAACCATGTGCCTTCGAAATCAGTTACTTCTACTCCATATGAGTTATGAACAAATATACAACCATATTTGAATTTATTTAAACCTTGGGGATGTGGTGTCTATACTCATGAATTATCATATAAGTATGAAAAATTGGGTTCAAGAGGCAAATAGAATATTTTCAGAAGATGCTTAGAACATTCGAAATGATATGTGTTCATAGGTGAGTAAGAAAGTGAAATTATAACTAAATTCGAATTATGAGATGTCACAATTATATAGAATGAATTTCCTAAGAAGAGTGAAATACGTGATAACTACTCACTTTTTGAAACCTTGGATTAAGATAATGAACTTAATGCAGTTCGTCTAAGTGGGAGCAATATGAAGTTTGTTAATATTGTTAAGAATTGGTTATCTTCCAATTTTGATATGAAAGATATGGGTAAAACTATATATATTCTTGGTGTTAATATTTGAAGAGATCGTTCAAAGAGATTATTACTTCTTTTGCAAGAGATGTATAGAAACAAAATACTTGAACGATTCCATATGCAAGATTGTAAATTCATAGATACTCCTATTGCAAAATGTGAATGATTGAGCCATAGATTGTGTTCTAAGACTCTACAAGAGTACGGACAAATGAAACGTGCTGCTTATGCTAATGTTGCTAGAAGCTTAATGTACGCCATGATGTGTACAAGACCCGACATATATTTTGCAGTTGGAATGGTAAGTAAGTACATATCCAATCTAAGTCCAGCACATTGGATAGCCATAAAAAGAATCTTGAGGTATTTGAAGGGTACTACTGATTATACACTGAATTGTCAAGAAAGGGATTTGTAGCTTGAGGGCTTTTCGGATGTCAACTAGGGAGGAGATTTGGATGAAAGGAAATCTATTTCTAAATTTGTATTCTTACTAAATAATGTCGTCATATCTTGGAGCAATAAGAAACAAACATGGCGTCATATCTTGGAGCAATAAGAAATAAACATATATAGTTTTATCCATGATGGAAGCTGAGTTCATGGCATTATTAACAGCAAGTACAATAAGGTGTTTGGTTTAAGAGATTTTTGGATCACTTAGGCATTGTTAAGAATGCTATAAACTCATTGTCAATTAATTGTGATTGGGAATGTTCCTTGCTCCTCCTCTATCCATAACACATCTTTCCTATCACACATCACTTGATTATGTCACAACATCATAACATCAATCGAGAAACCCTAATCATCTTACTCTTCAAGATTCATTAGAAATTGAAGGTGGGAGGGAAAACCTGAACAGAAACTTTGCAAGTTTACTTGATCTGATAAATCTATAAAGCTGAGATGTTACAATTTTCGCCCCTCACGAAAAGTAAAGAATCCAACGAAAGATTGTAGTTGCATCATTTGAGACGGGATCAACGAGAGAGATAGATAGACAACTCTCAGTTTCAAACGAGAGAGAAGAGAAGAGTAGCCATCCCATAAATTCTCCGGTTGAGGAGGTTGACAGAGAGGCAGAGCTTCTAATGTCTTATATTTATAGGAGTTTGGGATTAAGGAACAATAACAAATTAAATAACTCTAAAAATCAATTAAAAAATCAAATTTAAATTTGACATGAGATAAGGCAAATCTAAAGCTTGACGCTTTTGGAGATAAACATATTACAGATCTGATATGCAAATGTCCATCGCTTTTATTGCCTCCCGATGACGCCTCTATCTCAACCTTCCATTGAGAGTGATGTCCTTTACCATACTCTTATCCACCACTTCATCTCGGCTTCTTCTGACAACTCAACGTATAATCAGTAATACCTTTCAAATACCTCAAGATTCTTTTTTATGGTTATATAATGTGCTGGACTTAGATTAGATATGTACTTACTAACCATTCCAACTGCAAAATATATGTTAGGTCTTGTACATATCATGACGTACATTAAGTTTTTAGCAACATTAGCATAAGGAGCACATTTCATTTGTTCTACAATTCCTACTCTTGTAGAGTCTTAGGACACAATATATGGCTCAATCATTCACTTTTTGCAATAGGAATATCTATGGATTTAACCACCGCCCACAGCGGCGCAGCTGGCTTGGGCTTTCTCCCCTTCACGAAGGGGAGAAGTTCGAATCCCAGAGGTGTCGTTAGGGATTTTCTTACCTGGAGTACTATAGTGGTGGGTCCTACAGTCGCTCCCCCAGGGTTTGCTCGTCGGCTGTCGGCTGTCGGCTTACAGGGTTCCCTGGGTTACCAAAATATATATCTATGGATTTACAACCTTACATATGGAATCGTTCAAGTATTTTGTTTATATACATCTCTTGCAAAAGAGATATGAAGAAGCCGAGATGAAGTGCTGGATAAGAGTATGGTAAAGGACATCACTCTCGATGGAAGGTTGAGATAGAGGTGTCATCAGGAGGTAATAAAAACAGTGGATGTTTGCATATAAGATCTGTAATATGTTTATCTCTAGAAGTGTCAAGCTTTAAATTTGCCTTATCTCACATCAAGATTTAAATTTGATTTTGTTTACCGATTTTTAGAGTTATTTGATTTGTTATTGTTCATTATCCCCAAACTCCTATAAATATAGGACATTAGAAGCTCTGCCTCTCCGTCAACCTCCTTGGCCAAAGAATCCGTGGATGATTACTCTTCTCTATCGTTTGAAACTAAGAGCTGTCTATCTGTCTCTCTCACTAATCTTGTCTCGAATGATGCAACTGCAATCTTTCTTTGAATTCTTTGCTTTTCATGGGAGGCGAAGATTCGTAACATCTCAGCTCTATAGATTCATTAGATCAGGTAAACTTGCAAAGTTTTTGGTCAGGTTTTCCCTCCCACCTTCAGACTTCAATGAATCTTGAAGAGCAAGATGACTAGGGTTTCTTGATTGATGTTCTAATGTTTTAACATAATCAAGTGATGTGTGATGCGATAGGTGTGCTATGGACATAGGAGAAGCAGCGAAGGTTCCCCATCATAGTTAAGCAACAATGAGTTTACAGTATTCTTAGCAATACCTAAATGATCCAAAAATCTCTTAAGCCAAACACCATATTGTACCACTATTGATAATACCACGAAATCAGCTTTCATCGTGGATAAGACTATACATGTTTGTTTTTTACTGCTCTAAGATATGACACCATTATTCAGTAATAATACAAATTTAGAAATAGATTTCCTTTCATATAAATCTTCCCCTCAATCAGCATTCGAAAAGCCTTCAAGCTGCAAATCCCTTCCTTGATAACTCAGTGTATAATCAGCGGTACCCTTCATATACCTCAAGAGTCTTCTGATGCTATCCAATGTGCTTTACTTGGATTGGATATGTACTTACTTACCATTTCAACTGCAAAATATGTCAAGTCTTATACACATCATGACATACATTAAGCTTCTAACAACATTTATAATAAGGAGCACGTTTCATTTGTTCCTACTTTTGTAGAATCTTATAACACAATCTATGGCTCAGTCATTCACCTTTTGCAATAGGAGTATCTATGAATTTATAGCCTTACATATGGAATCGTTCAAGTATTTTGTTTATATACATCTCTTGCAAAAAAGATACAAAGAAGTCGAGATGAAGTGCTGGATAAGAGTATGGTAAAGGACATCACTCTCAACGGAAGATTGAGACAGAGGCATCATCAAGAGGTAATAAAAGGAGTGGACGTTTGCATATTAGATCTGTAATATGTTTATCTCTAGAAGCATCAAGCTTTAAATTTGTCTTATCTCACGTCAAAATTTAAATTTGGTTTTGTTTACTAATTTTTAGAGTTATTTGATTTGTTATTGTTCATTATCCCCAAACTCCTATAAATATAGGACATTAGAAGCTTTGCCTCTCCATCAACCTCCTCGGCCGGAGAATTTACCTAATCTGATAAATCCACAAAACTGAGATGTTACAAATCTTCGCCCCTCACGAAAAGCAAAGAATCCGAAGAAAGATTGTAGTTGCATCATTCGAGACAAGATCAGCGAGAGAGACAAATAGACAGCTCTTAGTTTCGAACGAGAGAAAAGAGAAGAGTAATCATCCGCAAATTCTCTGACCGGGGAGGTTGACGGAGATAAGGCAAATTTAAAGCTTGACGCTTCTAGAGATAAACATATTACAGATCTTATATGCAAACGTCCACTATTTTTATTGCCTCCTGATGATGCCTCTATCTCAACCTTCCGTTGAGAGTGATGTCCTTTACCATACTTTTATCCAGCACTTCATCTCGGCTTTTTCGTATCTCTTTTGCAAGAGATGTATATAAACAAAATACTTGAACGATTCCATATGCAAGGCTGTAAATCCATAGATATTCCTATTGCCAAAGGTGAATGACTGAGCCATAGATTGTGTCCATAAGATTCTACAAAAGTAGGAACAAATGAAATGTGCTCCTTATTGTAAATGTTGTTAGAAGCTTAATGCATACCATGATGTGTATAAGACTTGACATATATTTTGTAGTTAGAATGGTAAGTAAGTACATATCCAATCCAAGTCGAAACTTGGTTCAATTTATTTTTCACTTATGAGTTATCACTAATCTATTTTTTGTGGGTGGTTAAGAAAACCAAGTGTTGAATATTTATTTTTATTTTTACAAACTAGAGATTATCCAATACTTGATTACGCTAAATTACTTAATATTCTTCCAATTGCCTTTTTTCCTTTTATGAAATAATGTTTTGCATACAGCTGGAATCAATTTTAACTTTACCACTAACATGTATGTACAAGTGAGTGTGCAAACATTAATGTAACACTCAATAATCAAAGCAATAAATAATTAGAGGGATAGGAAAAGAATTTACTTACTTCGAACAAGAGATTATCTGGTACATAATTATGCTAAATTACTCTAACATTCTCCAATTGTTTTTTTATTCTTTTATGAAAAAATGTTTTGCATACAACTTGAATCAATTTTAACTTTGCCACTAACATCTGAGATGTATACGTGGGTGCGCAACCATTAATATAATACTCAATAATCAAAGCAATAAATAAATTAGAAGGATATGAAAAGATTCTACTTCCTTTGAAGCATAATAGTTAATAAAAATCATATATTTAATCTAAACATGAAATCTAATTATCACGCAATTTCAATCAATTATTATTGTTTTCTTTTTTCTATATGAAAACTAAGCTATATGTTATGCAAGCTAACTAAATGAACATGTAAACTATATGACATGAATATCGCATTTTTGTATTTTTTTGAAAATTCGGAATGAATAAATGCCAATATTTAGACACACAATTTTATCTAGGAGAGGAATCTAATCTATTATATGATGAGGCTTCTGGTATTTTTTAATTAAATCCGTAATAAAAAATCACTAAAGATCAATAATCAAGATTAAGATATTATCTAATTCAAATTAGATAATAAATTAAGTCAAATCCTAAATAAAATAGAAAACTTAGCCTAATCTTCTAGAATCTATCTAAAGATGCACTCAACCCAGAACTACCCTACTTTAAAAAGGAAATCTTAATTAAATCTATTCTAACTTATTCTAGAATCTATGGTAACATGAAATGTTATCGGGAATAAATCCTTATCTTATTTGAGATAAACACAAATTTATTTGAAATTCTATCATAACACTCCATGCTATCTAATTATGTAAGTTATCTATAAAATCTATCATAAACTACCATACCATCATTTGGGTATTTTTTAAATAGGAAATAAATCAAACAAAAAAAACCATCAGTAGGAAGAGATAAACATTTGATCGCAAAAGACAGATATAGAATATTTCAATCCATTCAAACTTGGATATGACTATAATCTCAAAAGATGCAAAGTTAGATCACAATAATTCAAAATAGATAACAATATCGAATATTCGAATATTGGAAGGATAACTACCTATTCAAATATTGAGTTTCCAAACTTGGACCGACAGCTAGCAGGTGGCCGTGGGACCTCGACTGGCTGTGTGTACTCGGCTTGTGGATAGTGGTGGCTCATGGCTGGTCTTAGCTAAGGACGCCGGTGCTGGCTTCTCGACTTGGATTGGTCGTGTTCCAAGAAGTGCGACTGAGTGGTGAAGGACGTCGATCTCTCAAGTTGTTGATCACAATTGAAGACATTCACGGATTGGTGGCGGTTGACAAAGAGGCTCGCCGCACGGCAACGAAGACGGTGGTGAGGGACTGAGTTAACACAGGCAGAGCGCCAGTGTTGCTGAAAGAGATGGTGACGTTATTGGACTGCAACAGGCAGGAGGGGACAACTAGAGCGACAACACGTGCCCGTCGGAAAATTCTATCGCGACGAAGAAGAGGGGACAACCTTCCTGTTGTGTCTTTTCTGGATGCCTCTCGCCAGGTACCTCCAAATTTCACGTTCATGGTTGGAGGCGTGAATCCTTTTTTATGTGCTCCCTCTCTCCTTTGTAGTTTTGTCTGTTGTGAAGCTCTCCCAAAGGTACCTCTCTCTCTTTATTATACCCATCTGAGTTTGTATTTCCTCTGTAGTGAGATCGGCCGAGAGCGAGGCCCCAAAGGGGAAGAGACCCTTTTGTAATGTTGGGTTTAGGGTTGTCTTGCAAGAATCCCAAAAAACCCTTGTTTCCTATCAAAGAGGATATTCTATATCTTATATAGTTTGCGATGATATCGAATCTATTTATGATAATATCCAAATTAATCGTTCTCTCCCTCAACAGTTTCCAACTTGGCATTTGCAATTTTCAGCTATTGAGGGCCTATTTGGTAATTATTCTATTTTTCTGTTTTTTTTTTCCTATAATAGAAAAGAACAAAAATTCGTTTGATAACATTAGTGAATTTTTATATTCCCTGAAGTAGAAAAGTTGTCAAAAAATAGATTTGGAACATAAATAAGAAGTACAAAAAAAATATATTTCTTTGTTTCTGAGAATGGAAATGGAATAACCTATTTATAAACTGAAATTGTTCGTGGAATTAAAAATGTTATCAAACGCACTGTAATTCTCATGAGCTTGGCCGAATTTCTTTTCAATGTGGGCCTAGTCTAATTAGATAAATTAAGTTCTGTCCAACCCTCGTCGGTCCAATTTAAATGCAACTATATGAGTCTATTACTATAAAAAAAAACTCCTAATATCTGCATGCGATTTAATAAATTTTTTTGTTTAGGGGTTGGAGTTGATTTTTGTTCTATGCAATAATAACTAATTGGGTCACCAAAATTTAGGTATCAATATCATTAAAGGACCCTTTTTAACCTTTGTCATTTCATACATCAATCCATATATATTTGAAAGATATTTCATCATGGATTCAATTTCTGTGAACTATCTTTTTGGATATATCAAATGGTATTTCATCGTCGATTCAATTTAAGTGAGACAGGAACTTAACATCAATAGGAATAAAAAAACTCGACATCCGAGCAAAGAGTAATAAATGAGCAAGGGCACGAGTGCAACTTCTTTGCAGATCATCTAGTGATTCAACTTGTTTATAGACTTCTTGTCAATCAACTTAAGATCCTCGCCGTGATGCGGTCCGAGTTTGGCATATCTTGCTCTTGCGAGAGTCGGATCCTTGTGGATTAATCAGGGCAAGCTTCACTCCGATAAAAGAGTGGACCTTCCTTTCGTTCGTTCGGCTCGATCTTTTATTGTTTTTAGATTAAACCTGATTTTGTTCATAGTACTATCCTGATCCCCCTTGTCACTGGACCTCTCGACGCATCTAGTCAGAGTGGAACTTAACAGGAAGATCTTGAGATTCGAGGGAAGGGATTTGAGTAGAGACAACTTTAGCACCAACTACGGGGAATCGAAAGCAAATGCACGGACGGAACTAAACTCATAGACTCACGGTTGGTAGTCGGGACAAAAGTCATAATAGGATAATTTTATCATATTCTGTATTTGATTTCTATCCAAAAGATGATAAAGTTGAATATAAGGGGTATATAACCTAAGTAAAATTATCTTATAGAGTACGTAGGATAAAGGTAGATAAGATTTCTTATATTCATGGTATAAAAGTTATTTTTCTCAAATAACAAATTTCTCAATTAGTATAACTAAAATAATAATTATATACAAATAATATTTGAATTCTAATATAAAATAAAAAATTAAAATATAATTTTCATTTGTAAGCATTTCTATTTTTATTTAAATATTTGAATTTCTTTCTACTGTATAATATATATTATGTACATATATACCTGTATATATTATCTATATTTATTATTTTTTGATGTATATTAGTATAGTTTATTATTTAATAAAATTCTTATTTAGGAATGATGGAAGGGAATAAAAAAGAAAGAAAATGGAAAAAAAAGTATTAATTAAGTAGAAGAATTCAAATTTTAAATGAACAAATTCAAACTTTAAAACCATCTTTCTAAATCTCAAAAAATGAGAGGTGAGGGGTTTTCTGAAAAAAAAAAAAAAAAACCTACCCTCTTTGTCTGCTTCTTCTCTGTATGTTTGGTTTATGTTGAATATTCATGACTCCTCCACCTTTCTTTTATTCACATCAAAGCTTCACAAAAAAGGCAAGAGAGTCGAAGCTCATTCTCCTTCGTAACTCTCTATTTCCCGTTGAAAGTCAATGAAAATAGTAAGAAAGTCGAAACTTCCTCTACAATTCTGCGGTTCATGTTGAAGTTTCACGAAAGTGGTGAGAAAGTCGAAGAATTACATTTTTCAAAATTGCAAGGATGAATAATCATGTTTTCTTGCCGGCCGTCGGCTTACGGTGTTCCCTGAGTCAAAAATAAAAAATAAAAATCATGTTTTCTCTCTTTTACTAAATTTGGTATTTGTTGGCTAATATAACTCGTTGATATTGTTGTAACCCACGTACATTGCTTGTCATAGTCAACTTGTGGCTCTAGAATGTTTCAATAAGCTCTTTTGCTATTTAACATCTAGATATTACAATAGTCATAAGTTGATAGATGGAGGTTACCTCCATTATTCATTTGCAGTTTCTTTAATAGAGAATCATGAGAGACTCTTACGATGTCCTTTTGTACATTGTCAAATTCATATATATTGATAAGTTGTTCATACCAAACAATATATAAAATAAAATATGAAAATATCTGAAATTTTTAAGATGATTCACCCAACAGTAAATATGATATAGCAAAATTCTTAAATTTCATATTCAATTTTATCCAGTCCTATCTTAACTACAAATTCAGACGATCAAACATAACAACAGGTGTTTATACTGTCTTGAACTATTAAAAAATGTAGGAATTCCAAGGAGGTACATTTATTCCCAATATGCATTTATTTAATCTAGAATAATACAAGAAATACTAAGATTCACGTGCAAGTTAACTCCAAGTTTGAGATACTGTTCACAAAGACTCGTGATCGGTATACTAATTAGCCGGTAAGAGCTGTTTAATCTCTGTCGTGCTGTTATGACCCAGTCTTGCTCGTTCCTAGCCCAAGACGAGTTCATTCGAGGAAGGATCCCTAATCCACGTGGCGATACTCGTGAAAAAGAGAGTTGCGCCCCACCAGGTAATTCCCCTCTCGGGGGGGAACTCTTCACTACTGGTTGACCGATTCTTTCAAGCCCAGCAAGAAAAGGCCACTGACTGTATTACGAGAACTCTACTCACCAGGGAATTGCTCTAAAAGCTTAGTCTAGATGTGTGGCTCTCACTAAAGTGCCCGTCCACGGACATGGCTTGGTCTTTGGAAGTTCCCTGATTGGTTTGAGAACCTGATTGAAGAAGACCAGAATACTCTCCAGTTTGGTGTAGAAAGCCGCACTGAGCACGTACAGGATTGCCTTCATATGTCACATGAGAAAGAGAATGAAGCGATTAGAGTAATCAGACCAGGTGATTAGAATACATACCCAGTAGTCTTCGGGCATGTACAAATCGACACACTCAGCTAGGTTTTCCTTATTGCAGGAACCCTTATAATTAGTGCATGTTAAGCTCGACTCGAGCGTCAAGCAGAGCGAGAGGAGCAAGAGACCACTGAGCTATGCAAACCTAAGCGCTTTTATTCCGTTAATGTGACACCACAGGCCATAGTACAAAGCCTGAAGAACGCTGCTCGCCGATTATTTTGCCTAAACCAAGCAAAAAATCGAACTTGGCAGCTTACATTTCCTAGGTCGCATATTTTCCCTTCCAATCATTCCCATTGCGCCGTCTACGTGCAGGAATTCGAAGGAATTCTCTACGGCGATGTTATTTATTCATTCCCAATTAGATGAAGGACATCCGCTTGACGAAGCGGCCTTTCATCCGAGGTCTCTTCTCGGCATTGAGCTTCCTCACTTGGTACCTTATTTTCTTGGAGAACATCCGGGTCCTTCTCTTCTCTCTATACCTCGACACTCTTGCTTCTCTCCCTCCATCTTCCGCCCCGACGTGTGCCCTAACCCCCATCGCTTCTGCGAAGGGAAGATGATGCTCCAAGGAATGGCTCGCGGTACCCTAAATCCAAAAGCAACACCGAATGAATAAATGTCGTCGTTAAGCCATTTCCAAAAAATCAGGAAGAGGGTACTATGAAAATCTGATGGTGATCTATAAGAGCATGACTGAAGACGGGCATGCGTACACCATTATACTCAATGTGTGGACTATGATCTTATGTAAGCAAACAATCATAAGATAAAATCAGCAAGTCCTGACGATCCAAGGCATCGTGAATTCATTCATTAAACCAAGATCTAACAGGAAAACTTATTGAATTTTCCCGTGTAATCGAACAAGAAGAAGCTTGAACTTTAAGACACTTCCAATTCTTGTCGAGTTTTCGGTTACCGTTTTCACTTTTCATCACTCCAACTACAATTGGCTGCTCAAACCTTGTCTGATTTCATATGACTCCCATATTGAGGAATTATTACCAAAGAGATAGGATATAAGATCTGCTCCTTATTTCAATTCTGGAAAGATTGTGTGTGTGTGTATATATATATATATATATATATATATATAGAGAGAGAGAGAGAGAGAGAGAGAGAGAGAGAGAGAGCAATACCATATTGGAGTTAGGCCATCCGTCGTCAAGTTCAAAATCGGGTCGATCTCCAGTTGTCCACGGAGAGCCTTGACTGGCCCAAGCGGCCATCACACCCTCATAATTCAGCCTCAACAACATCTTCCTCTTCTTCTTCATCGTCGCCTGTTCTTCTGCATCACCACTTATCACCATCCTCATCTTCTTCTCTTCGTCTTCCTTTTCTTCAATCCCCAGTGACTGAACGTGGTTGTCGTTATAGAAATCAAAGTCCCAGTCCACATCATCACCGGCGCCCGTCGCATCGAACCCTATCTCCATGTGGCAGTCCAGGGCTCCTCCTCCCACCAATCCCTCCACTTTAATAACTCCTTGATCTCTCCTGTCAAAGCTAACCCCAATCACACCTTCTTCATGATGTCCTTCCTCTTTGCACTCCAACAACACTCCCAGGTCTTTCACATCACATGCGAAATCTTCCTCAGTCCCTCCTTCGTTGTCGTTGCTCAACAAGTTCTCCACGTCGGCCGCGAACTCTGCGAGGTCCATGTCCGAGGGTAGGTCGAACGACCCATCTCGGAGAACATCATCGCCCACGCGCACCAAATCTGCCATCTCATCCCCAATCATTTCAGATGCGAGAGGGTCGAAAACTGGCACCCGACAAAGGAAGTGTTCTTCGTCTTCTTCATTGTAATTCTCGTTTGGTGACCCTCCTAAGTCGTTGCCGATCTCGGGAACTAGGTTGTGATCGATGAAATTGTCGTCACGAGTGAGGTTCAGTTTCGAGACCTTGTCGTCCTCACAATGGTTATTCCTCGCCTGCGACCGGAGCAGGATCTTCTTGCTGATCCGGGGCGTCCGGGCCTTGCGGGTGAACCCGCCGTGCCATGCCGGAGCTGCTGAATTGTCGACAAATTGGGGTGGGGCTGACGACGGCAACTCGGCACCGCCGCCACAGCCGATCCTGGAAGACAACGACGAGGCCGTCCCAAGGCGGACCCTCTCGTGCCGCCGTGCCAGCTGGTTCGCGGAGTGCACAGAGGAGTCGCAGCCCTGGCAGAGGAAGGCATCGTCTGCGGTGCAGTACCATCGGGCTCGCCGCCGCAAGCAGCTGTCGCAGGCGCGAGCCGTCTTCACCCCGAAGGTGTTGGCGGCCTTCCTTTCAGTAATCATGACAGATCGCCGCGAAGCCGACCGGCACAGCACCGAATATCTTTCACAGTATATATCTACACAGCTGGGAAAAGAATTGGAATCGTGGTGAGCGCCAAAGGGTTTCAAGAAACTGAAGAGAGAGAGAGAGAGAGAGAGAGTGAGCTGAGGGGGAGTAAAAGTGCTAGAGTGCAGAAAAGAGAGCAGAGAGAATATCAAGTCGGTTTCAAGTATTTATGTGCAGGCCCCAGCGGGTGCAATTATTGATTCTCTTTATACCTTTATTCAGATTTTCATTTTGAATATGGAAGAGAGAATATGGTATGGATTTTTTCATGGCTCTTCTGAAAGAGAAACCCAACCCTGTAGCGAGAAATGTTTTTGCCCCCTGCCATGGGTCGATCTGGTGTTAGCGCGTCAGCGCACCTTTGCCCCATGCGCTTTTTGGCTGTTTCTTGCGCAGTGTCTGTCCCCGTTATTTTCGTGTTGTTTGTGGGGGGCGCTCTCGGGGGCCCACTCGTAGGTCTTATCTCAGTGGTGATTGGCTGGAGGTTTGAAGTTCATCCGGATCCCGGCCTTCCTATTGGCTGGATGTCGCCGAGGAGGATTCCTTGTGGGGGCCCAGCGCCTTGGATTTTCTTTCGGTTTCTCGTTTCCATGCAAAATGACGACCCCACCTCTCTCTCTCTCTCTGTAGCTAGCCACGACCCTACTGTTGTTTTTGTCTCTACGTATCAATTATTCCTGTTATATCTTTATTACCCTTGTTCCTAAGTCCAAAAGGTTGCTCTCAACCCACCCCTCTCTCTCTCTCTCTCTCTCTCTCTCTCTGCGAGATGCATTTGGGTCCATCGGATGCAAGGCTGTACGTTGAAGGATCGTCGATCATGGCCTCATGTTCAGAGGGGAGAGAGTTCAGCTTTAGAGGTCGTTAATTTCGTTGGCTCGCCGATGAATCTGGGCCACGTACATGAGCATACATATTGAGGAGCAAAAGAAATTCCGAGGTATTCAATGTGTCGTTTCTTTCCTGTTTTGGCTGGTCGAGGTCCAAAGTCCGGTGCTTGCTTGTTACCACAATCTCGAATTGGCTATGGTCATCCCCTGTTGAGGCTGAAAACCTTTCATTCTCATTAACAGGAGGGGAGACCACAAACCCTCTCGTGAAAGTCCGTGACTCGACCTGTTGTTAGGGTTTCTTGGTTGTTGACATGACTTGCTTTATGCAATGGCAATGAACAGTATGATAGAAAAAGTTTGAGAAATTGAATGTTTGGATAGAAAAGCTGAGTTCTTAGCATTGATCGAAGTTCTCTAAGGCGAGTGATGATCAAGATTTTGTGCCTCAAGAAGCGTGAGGTCCTAAGTTTGATTCCTATATCTAATGCAACCAATTAGAGTCGGGTTGTGAGGAAGTAGTTCCTTTTGAATTCATTAGTCTCAACATACGTGACATGTTTTTGACCATACCTGTAATGTAAACTGAGTCCAATGTACAAAAATCAGCAGCCTAGAATACCACATGATCGGCTATGCATATAGTTCTTCACAGATCTCTTGTTGATTTTTGTCTCCTGATTCTGTAATCGTTGTCGATTCACATGCATCATCTAGTTAGATGCGGGTAAAGTCCATATCCGAGTTCTTTCACTGAATAATGGATGCACACGCTAAGTGGTTAGCATCAAAAGCCATGACTCCTATGCAACGACGGCCAAGATATTCAACAATTAGTTCTGTCAAAAGCTGTGTCGAGTTGTTAAGGTCGATAGAAACCTTAACAATATTGCTGACAAACTTGCCAAGGATGATCTGTCTCTGCTATATGTACCGTCATTTTCTAGATATATTATGGTTCTCTTTTTGCCAAAAAAGAAACACAAATTATTCATACCATTATAAGTGGAAAAAAAGAAAAAGAAAAGGAGGCACTTAATCAATATTGAGTGACTTGATACTTTGATAGGAGTCATGCCACAAAAATGGCTAAAACGAAATTAGATTTTGTGAGATTCTCGTAAGTCATTGTTTTCGACCACAAGACTAGATGCAGTTGTCATTCATCGATGGAAGATTGGAGCCCCCTATTACAATTGAGCTGGTCATCCTTCTATGCTTTTGTGGTGGTTTCTCTTTGGAAAAGGTCATGTCGCTGCCGGACATGTGTGAACCATTCGTAAGAAACAAGAGAGACAGAGAAGGTCCGCCCGACCCCAGGTTATGGAAGAAGGAGAGCAAGGAACCGAGAAGAAGGTATCCGCAACAACGGATTTTATTGTGGGACAGCTCATGATCAGCTAGGGAGCAAAGGGCTGAGGAGCTCGATTGTGGTGGTTGTGGCGCGGTGGTGACGATCACTACGATGGTGGTGGTCGATGATGGTCAAGCAGTGCCAGCGATTCCAGTGGGGTGTCGGCGCAATCGGGGCCGACAAAGGAGGAGGGAGAGAGAAAGGTGGACTAGGTTTGGGTTTATATGATGAGTTCGTGTGCGTTGGGTCAGAAGCACGTATTGCTGACCAAACACTGAATAAATGATTGAATAGTGGCCGGGTAAGCGGCATAACCTGTCTGTTTATCTTTTCATAGTAAGACAAATTTCAATGGACAAGATTGTTTGAAATATGTACGCATCAAGGTCAAAACCGACTGGATCAGATTTTTTGAGACCGAAATTATAACAGTATAGCTCATGAGGGGCCTGAAAAGGTTTGACCCGGCCCACGGTCTCAACTTCCAAGTCTCAACACTGTCAACATTATCTGGTCCACTTACAAATTGGGCCTGAGCCAAGAAGAAGAAATTTCAAACACGACTCATTTTTAGAGCAAGAACCCTGTTCACCGATGCCGCATCAAATTAAGAAAGGTGAGCGATTCTAGGTTTGGTCCTGAAACTTAAAACTTACTGGTTGGAACTAGTTCCAAATTTTTGGAATCAAAAACTTGAAACCCACTTTGTATATTCTGGAACCTAGAACCTACCTTGTCATTAGTTTCAAAGTCTATCTAGGCTCCAATTGTATTCTTAGTTGAACGATTGTAGTGAACCACCACATCTAACGATCACCATTTGACATTACAGTCCATTGATCACAACTCATGTTTAGACACATAAAAAATATAAAATATTAACGAAGTAAAAATCTTCGTCATGAATATGATTAGAAATGGAAGTTCATATTAGTGGTTCTAAATTGCATGCTCATAATTGAACACCATAGAATACCACAAGGTTGCACGAAGAGATAAAACAAGATACACGCAAAGACTTGCTCCCGCAACCTTCTTGTCGGAATTGGTTCCCCAATTTTTAGAACTTGGCACCTACCCTACTTACTATGAAACCTGGAATCGAACCAGTGAGAATCAATCCAATTCTCTAATTCCCAATTCTACCTTGAAACTATGCATATCCTTATAACAAACCAGCATCTTGATGCAATTGGTACCATCTAACAGCCGATCCATGGTCCAACACTATTATGGACCATGGCCAGGTTCAAAGGTTTGTTTTTTCCTTTAACATATTCATACTACTCATGGAAGAATGTCCTATTGGGAGAGAGTATCTTAATTTTCAATTACACGGCTGACATGGTGCAACTGATCAATTACATTGCTTGCACGATATATACACAGTTACCAAACTTCAAGTTCAACTCTTGAAAACTCTCACCTATGATTTATCTTATTTCTCCACGTATTATTGCATGGGCAGATGCACAAAGTACCTTCTTTGTGTTCATGATATTGAGTCTAATCGAAAGATTTTGCGGATAGATGTATAATTTGAGAGAGCTAAAACTATGTAAATTCAGTCCCTTAGTTTGCTTGACGTGGACTTCTCTAGATTAACACTTAAAAAGGGTGATTGATTGAGCAATCGCTTTCATCTCTCCGATGAGGCGGAAGGCATAAAAAACTTCTCATTGTTGTTTCTATCATCACTTTCTTGCAACGCATCTGCACCATCTTTGCTAGCAAGTTCATCTTCCATGATTGCTGGACGAGGACACGTGATAAACTAAATGCGTTTTTTTTTTATTATTAAAAGTGGCATATAATGTAATATACTTCGTTGTCATAACATACATTGACAAGATTTGTTTATTGAGGATTTTGCACATCTCTTTCGTCTTCATCCTATCACGTGTCGTGGACATGCGCAGAAGCACATCAATTGAGGCTTTACTCTTTTCATCGAGAGAACAGGTTGGTGATTTTCTCCTCTTACTTTATTGGGAAGTGATTGGTTTTGCTATCTATGTCGAGTTCAATCTACTTGATGGCCATGCTGTCTTTATCCTTTCATATTCGGAAACATTTTGCCTTCGAGGTTATCTCATTGCTTTTTATATAGAGATGCCAACCACAATTTTTCGTTGTTTTGTAGTTTTTATCGAGTTATATTGCGCTGTGCGTGTCAATTACAGATAGACAATCTTTTAATCATGAGGATTTTTAAATTCACCTTAACATTTGATGTCATTGTTTTGCAACAATAGTTATTAAAATGAAGGTGGAAAGGATCAAGACTACTCATGAAGGCAAATGATTTAACAAACTACGAATCAATCTATATATTTCAGTGCGTTTTGTCTTCCAAAGACTTTTCGGAATATATTTTTCATTAGTTAAAAAAAAAAGGCGACCAGCATCAATGATCCTTTTGAACGTTATGACAAGAGTTGAACACCGCGATGGAATGTGTAGTTTTCAGCCGTACTACTTTATTTTGAGAAAGCCGCTCACCACAGCACCGCCGTTTGTCTTACGCCTTGACCTGGTCGAACTTATGCCGCAGACGAATCAACGCTCCCTGAGGCCAAGGAGCAGCTAGGGCCGACAGTGGGTATTGTGCCCGTGACTAGGGGAGCCCCAGTGCACTTGAAACTAATCCTTATATCACTACGCCAATCATTGTGGTGGCGACTATTGGAACATATTGGATACTCCTCTAGACGACAAAAAGTGATCACACACTATATGTTCTGTATAGTCCAGTCTCATATCAAATGTCAATCTTCTCTCTGAGCAAGAACATGGCAGGGGCCTCTTCTTGTTTTGTGTCATGTTAGATAGTTGGATCCTCTTAGGTTTGAAAAAAAAAAGGAAGCAAATTGACATTTATTATATGTTTAGCGGTTGGCCCGCCACTTTGGAGAGGCTCTCAATGATGGCGATCAATTGCAATACTCAATTTATTAAGAAAATTATCCAAAGAGTTCTAAATATATTGCACTTATACCAATTTAGTTATAAACCTTTCAATTTTATCAATTGAGTCTTAAATCTTTTCGCATATTGCCAATTGAGTCTATCTGTCCAATTTTAGCTGTAAATTGCTAACGTGAATCCTAGCCGTTCTATGTGATCCGATCGGTTCTAACGGGGATAAATTTAAAAATTCTTTAATATTTTTGATTTTTTTTTTTTTTTTTTTTCTTCTAACCCTAGGCCGGTGAGGCTGCCAGCCACATGAGAGGGACTTCACGCCCTTGTCAATGTCAACATCGACCATGCCACCTATAATAATCGATTATCCATGTCAATGATTTCCAGCCAAAGTTAGTTAGATGGACTCAATTGGCAAAATATGAAAATACTTAAGATTCATTCGGTAAAATAGAAAATTTTAGAATTGAATAGTAAAAGGGTAATAGGTTTTGGGTTTTTTGGACATTCTTTCCTTATTTATTTTGGTGCAAAATCAACAACCAAGAATTTTCTTTTCTCAATTTTGTTGGAAGATATGTGTGAATCTTTTGATATCATTTGGATTGAGATCGATACACTGAATCAATCGAGATCAATTTAATATCAGATCTGATTTGTTGAATACATTATTGCGTTTCCTTGTATACACTTTATACTATAATATGGAGCATGTACATTGAGACAATACGTAATAGAAAAGTATATAAAATTTCTCCCACAAATTCTCTTATTCTCTTCTCCTTATCTTCGGTTTCTTGCTTTCTTTCATTGTATCAGAGCATAGGTTGCACATCTGACCTAGCTTTCGCACTCTTTGATTGCCTGTTGGAAGAAACACGTTGATCTGCAAAACAACGTTAGCACTCTGATGTAGGAATCATTCTCTTGAAGTTCAAATTATTAAAGCAAGCAAAGAAATGAATTATTTTACCACCACCATGGCTGACGACCAGATCTCTGAAGAGCGTATCCCACTAATGGAAAGGCCTACCTCAAAGATATAAGATCTCATATTGAATACGGCTGTTGAAGCCATTAGAGCCTAAAACTAGCTATCCCAGGCCAATTTCTCCAATGGCAACCCAATCTAGGGTAGCCCATTCCGAGCCAGCCCATTCTGGGCCAACTTGCGGGCCAACCATACTAGTAGGTGCCTTTTCCCATGTATTATGGGCCAAGCCCAAAATTTTCCTTTTTAGGAATCCAGAATCAAAAGGAAAATGTCCATCTCAACGATGGCCCACCAGCCTCAAACGGGGCAGGTGCGTCCAATGGGTCTAGACCTCCCAATGCGAGGGAAAACCCTACCAGGTTAGGAGGATCAAATGTGGGGATGCTAAGCGGGTTGAGTTCGGGTCATGATGCAAATCCCTACCCGGGTTTCTCACCCAGTTTCTTGCCATTTCCCATTATGGCTGCCACAGGTCACTCAAAACCCGGCGATGCATTATTCATCTCCACCGCCGATGGACCGAAGTTGCGACTCATCAGCCAGCTTCTCACAAGATCCGAGAGCTACTTGACTTGGGCGTGGGAGTTTTGGCGAGCCCTTGTTACAAAGGATAAGGACAGTTTCATCGACGAAACTATTCCAATTTTGACTGACAAGAGAATGGCGCAACAATGGAAAAAAGGCAACCGGTTAGTGAGAACTTGGATAGGAAATTGCATAAACCCAAAAATTGCCGTTGGTTTACCCCTCACAGAAGGCTCAAAAACCATATGGGACAACATAAAAGAGATGTATGGAAAATTGGATGGGGCAAAAATTTTCTCGCTTCGTCGAGCCCTTATAAAGTTGAAGTAAGGAAACATGATTGTCAAAGCATGCTTCAATAGGTTATCAATGCTCTTGAATGAGCTAGAAGTGGTCGAAGAAAAACTCGAAAGGCTAGAGGCAATCCTACAACAGTATAAGGCGATGAAAGATAGGAAGAAAGCTACGCGCTTTCCTCTTACTTTTAAAAGATTCTTACTTGACTTTCGAGTCCCAGATCTTGGCTATGGAACCTACGCCTTCGCTTAGTTGCATCTTTCAACTGACAGTGCAGGAAGAGAACAAGCGCCTCACCTCGCAGGAGTATGTGAAAGGAGCCGAGAGTCTCACGCTCGCAGCTTGTGGCAAGAGGGGCGAGAAAGGCCATAAAACCCTAGATTGAGAGAAGGAGTAGTGAGAGGGGCTAGGGTTTGGGGGAGATTAGTGAGCCTTTAAAAGATCTGGAACCGATGGCCCAGATCAAGCGCAGCAATCCAACGATTCCAAAGGCCGCGATTCCCTATTAGATCTGGACAATGGACAGGTATACGGGCTTAAGGGATCCAATGGTAGCCATTTTTCTAGAAATTATGGTCTCAATTCAAAAAACAAAGAAAAATTATTTTGTGAATATTGCAAGTGGCCCCATCATAAAATCGATAATTGCTGGAAGTTATATGGTAAGCTCGGAGAAAAGGAAAGAAAGGGGAAATAAATTTCAGCAACGACCTATCAATTTACTGGGTCGGCAGGTCCAAATTTAAATTAGCCTATCACACATACGCAATATCAACAACTTATGCAGGCATTACAGAAATTGGACATTTCCAACAAAGGAAGTAGCTTCTCGAATATTTATTATTGCCTGATAAATTCTATTTTAAGAAATGTTTGGATCATCTATTTAGGAGCTAGTGATCATATCGTCATTTTCCATTGTTCATGAAGAGTTAGATATTCTTATTTCTATGCAATTACCCAATTGAAATATTACTTGTGTCACTACAAAAGGAATGGTAAAACTTAGTTTCCAAATTACTCTCGAAAATATCTTTGTCCCGGATTTCCAATTTAATCTCATTTCTATGTCCAAAGCCTGCAAGAAAAATTCATGCCGAGTCATTTTCAATGTTGATACTTGTTTCTTTCATGCCCTTTCAACTAGCAAATTGATGGGCTTGTGTAATCTTTCTAAAGAATTATTTTTTTGGATCAGTTTTCCAATAAATCTTGATTTATCTCGTATTTCCTTCAATAAATAATCATTGTGTAATGTGACTATCAATGATAAACATTTCCTTTTTTATTCCAAAAGGGGCCTTAGTTCTCTATTTCCTTATCTTCAATTGTCATATCCATCCGCTTGCAAAATAGTCACATGCACATTTTCCACTAAGCAAAAATCATGCAAAAAGTGTCATTTTATTACTTCATATTGATGTCTAGGGACGCCATCATACCGAATCATGATGGGTCTCGGTTTTTTTCTTACTATTGTGGACGACTACTCTAAGGGTCAAGTTTTCTCAAATTTGAAGACTTCTCTTTCTCTGTCGAAGACCCAACTTGGAAAATCTGTGCAATGCGTACGGACAGATAATGGAAGAAAACTTTTCAGCCATGAGTGTGCTGCTCTTTTCTTATCTCAAGGAATATTACATGAGAGTTTGTGCATATACACTCCGCAACAGAATGGAGTAGCAGAACGAAAACATCATCATCTGTTGGAAGTTGCATGGGCTTTAAAATTTCAAGCCTCTATTTTGGATAATTTTTGGGGGATTGCGTGATGACTGCAATTTACCTGATTAATTGCATGCCAATGAAAGTACTTAACGGATGGACTCCTTTCGAGCTACTTTTTGGAAAGAAGCATAAGCTAGATCATCTTAAAATTTTTGGGTGCTTATGTTACGCCACTATAGTAGACCCTTGGGACAATATGGGTCCTCGTGCCCGATATTGTATAATTTTGGGACATCCCAATCTACAAAAAGGATACCGTGTATTTGAACAGTCCACAGGAGAATTCTTTGATAGCGGGGATGCCATGTTCTATGAAGATATCCTTCCATTCAACGAACAAGAGTTACCAATAGAAGACATGGGGACTTCTCGCATTTCTCCTATTGAAGAAGCCTTCAACGATCTAGAATATGTTTTGATTGCATCCCTAGAGAATCCAAGCAATCCTTCGGCATCCAATCCAACTGCGGAAATAATTCCTTCAATGGCAATGTTGGACCTGACTTCTGATGAAGTGGCTATTGAGGAAACATCTAGTCCCACGACTGGACCAATTCCAGAGGATAATTTGCTATCACCACCAAAGCAAGATTCACCACGACGTTTTGGACATGTCAAGTGCCTTTTAACTTGGACCAAAGACTACATATGTGCTACACAGAACTCACCAGGTATTCATTGCCCCATCTCCTCCTATGTTTCCTTTGATCAACTATCTCTAAAACATAGATGTTCTATCAATCGCATATCCGAAGAGCGGGAACCATCTAGCTACGATTAAGCATACTCTAATCTACGATGGTAGAAAGCTATGGAAGCAAAACTACAGGCCCTAGTAGATAATCAAACATGGGAGCATGTGACGTTGCCTCCTCACCGCAAGCCAATTGGACGCAAATGGGTGTACAAAATTAAATATCGAGCAGATGGCTCAATTGAACGATACAAGGCTCAGCAAGAAGGATTCGATTATCACGAAATCTTATCTCCTGTAGGCAATGATGTTACAGTCCACTCATTTCTTTTAGCTACAGCTTTTCAAGATTGGCCATTACACCAATTGGACGTCCCTTCCTTCACGGACACTTAGATGAAGAAGTTTACATTGAAGTTTCTTAGGGTTTACGAAGATGAGGGGAGGATAAAGTTTGTTGTCTCTGCAAATCCCTCTATTGCCTCAAACAAGCCTCCAGGCTGTGGTACGGCAAATTTGTTAAGGCCTTGATAGTTGCCGGATTCAAACGGTCCATATATGATTATGCTCTTTTCACATGGACAAAAGGTATTTTATCCATCTACTTGATGATATACTCATTATGGGTAATAATGAGGTTGCCATCAAGGCCTCAAGGAATACTTGCACTCTACATTTCAGATAAAGGACCTAGGATCACCCAAATATTTCTCGAGAATTAAAATTGCACGATCAAACCAAGGGATTTCTCTCGGTCAAAGAAAATTTGTACTAGAAATCATATTGGAAGCAGGACTGTCAGGATGCAAGCCAACTGTTATTCCAATCGAGCAAAATATGAAGTTAATATGGCGGATTATGATGCGGGCATATCTCAGGAAGATGATCTCGTACTCAGAGATCCATCAAGTTATCAAAAACTCATTGGGAAACTTATATATTTGACCAGGACCAAGTTGGCTATATGTTATGTAGTGTAGGTACTTAGTCAGTTTATGCATAAGACAAAGCAATCTTATATGAATGCTACCCTGAAGATTGTGAAATACTTGAAGAAATGCCCAAGACTTGGGATTCTTCTTTCCAAGAAGTGTAATATGGAAATGGCCACTTATTTTGACGCGGATTATGCGACCTATCCGATGAGCAAAAGATCCATCACAGGTTTCTATGTTAAATTGGGAGAATCTCTACTCTCATGGAAGACAAAAAAAATAGCCAATTATTTCATTATCCTCAGAAGTAGAATATCGAGTTATGGCAAAAACCACATGTGAAATAGTGTGGTTACGAGGCTTACTTCAAGATCTTAGGGTACAAATTAAGGGACCAACCAAATTGTTTTATGATAATGACGCAGCCCTCAAACTTGCATCTAACCTCATAGTGCACAAGAGAATGAAGCATATAGAGGTGGATTGTCATTTCACTCTAAAGAAATTCAAGAGAAAGTAATTGAGACAAGAGGGATTGGGACCACTGTCGCGACCTCTTTTATCGGCACCCGATCAGGGCGGGCGCCTACGGAGGCTAATGGTTTGGCTAAGTTTAGTAGGCTCAACCTAGACTCTCCCAAGTCCACCAATTCACGACTTAATAATCCAAGTTTTTAATCTATAAGTTAATTTTAAAACGGAGTTGCCACTAATCAATTTGAGGTGGGTCGATTAGAAACCTAAACAAAGTATCGGGAGAAATACTCGCTCCTGTGCAATCAGAGAAATTAGGTTCGGGGACTTGATTACACTAATTAATCACTAATGCCCTTTCGATACCTAATCTTATTTAAACTCTAAGGCTTTTTGGATATTTGAGGGGTTTTCCATGCATTTGTGGAGGAAAAACATTTTTTGGGCCTTTTTCTAATTTTTTGAACATAAAAGGGATTTTTGAATTTTTTTGGTATTTTTGGAAATATATGTTTTTTTTTTTGGATTTTTAATGATTTTTTTTGGCTTTTTTGGGAAAATATGGACTATTTTTTATTTTTTGATTTTTCTGGAAAATAAATTATTTTTAGATTTTATTTATTTATTAAAAATAGGGAAAAAGCCACGAAAAACCCCGAATTTTGCCCAAAGTGACACATTTATCCCAAACTTTTTTTTTGTGACGTGAAAAACCACAAAATTTTCAAACCGTGACACATTTACCCCAATCAAGGGCATTTTTGTCTTTTTATTCTGTTTTTTCCTTCTTCTTTTTTTTTTTTTTTTTTCTTCTTCTTCCCTCCGCTGGCCATGGTGGAGCCGGCGGAGGGAAGCCGGCGTCCGGTGACCCTCTAGATCTGGTGAGGGCAGGGAGACCCTCGCCCAACGCAGGCGAGGGCGGCCCTCGCCGGCGACGGGCGAGGGCAGGGACACCCTCGCCTGTCGCCGGCAAGGGCGGCCTTAGCCCGACGCCGGCGAGGGTAGCTTGATGCCGGCGAGGGCAGCCCTTGCCGGACGCCGGCGGAGGGAAGAGAGAAGAAAAAAAAATGAAAAAAATTTGTAAAAATGAAAAGACCAAAATGCCTTATAATTTTGGGGTAAATGTGTTACGATTGGCAAAGTTCAGGGTTTTTCACGTTACAAAAAAAGTTTGGGGTAAATGTGTCACTTTGGGCAAAGTTCAGGGTTTTTCATAGCTTTTTCCCTTAAAAATATTATATTATTATAAAAACGAACTGGGTTGGATCCCGAGTTGGGTCCGACCTAGGCCGTGAGCCCAAGACCTGGACGGGCCTGCAACGCAGGCCCAGCCCGGGATTTTTGTTTTGCTTTTAAAAAGAGGGGCTCAACCCACACGCCGGAATTGGGCCTATTTTAATTAAAAAGGGGATGCCCGGCCTGAGTTCCTAAACCGGCCCGACGACCCAACCCGTTTGAGGAAAACCCTAGGGGAACCAGGTCATGCGCTCGACCTAGTTCCACCTGGTTTTGCGGCACGCATTGACGACGGCAGCGACGTAAAGGACGGCGGCGGTTAGGTCTCGAAAGGAGAAGCAATGGTGAGTGGTGGTGAGCGGCGGTTGATACCTATTGGGTTGCTGTTTTTTTGTTTTCTTTTGTTTTTATTTATCTTTTTGTTGTTTTTATTATTTATTACTTATTATCCAAAAAAAAAGGAAAAATAATTAAAAAAAGGAAATTAAGACCTAATTAAAACCTTAATCAAAATTTAGGTGTCAACAACCACAGAACAGCTTGCGGACATCTTCACTAAACCTCTATGTCAAATACAGCACGCATATCTATTGAGCAAGTTAGATGTATCGGACATTTACAAGCCACCGGCTTAAGGGGGATTGTTGGAAGATATGTGCGAATCTTTTGATATCATTTGGATTGAGATCAATATACTGAATCAATCGCAGACCAATTTAATATCGGATCTGATTTGTAGAATATATTATTACCTTTTCTAGTATACACTTTGTACAACAATATGGAGCATGTACATTGAAACAATACGTAATAGAAAAGCACAAAAAATTTCCCTCACAAATTCTCTTATTCTCTTCTCCTTGTCTTCGGTTTCTTGCTTTCTTTCAAATTTTCTGCCGTTCGTATTTGTGGATTAAATTCAAAGTGATGGTCCGATGCTGTTCGAAGAAACCACCCCAAGATTACTAGGATTTGTCCACTAGTTTATTATATCTCTACTTTGTTCAAAGCTCACTTAGGGGTTATTACTCGCAATCCATGCAATCTTCATAGTACTATCTTACATTTTCGAAAGACGTTAAAAGTATTTTGGACAAAGCAAAGCGCTCTCAGATTGCAAGATGCAACGTCTCGTCAAAGATGAGAATCGATATCCACCTCAAGATCGCAAAACACGATCGTACCCGACACTCCAACTGAACGAGCCATGTGACCTCAAAACAGCCGATGGCAAACGTCTGCAAAAGCGAAGGGGAAAGACGTGGATTTCTGCAAACCTCCAAAGCCACGACAGATGTCTCTCCCCAAGCTTCCAAAAGGGTCATTCAAGACGCGCCTGGCTCGCGGAGAAATCGCAGGGGAGATGGGGACAAAAGAAGAGAGTCCCTCTCGGGCCTGGGGATCATGGCCGTCCGTCCGCTCGTACCTTGTTTTGGAACGACATCGGACGACTAGGGTTCGGAGTTTCGTGCACCTTGTCGGTTTCCCGTGGCTGTCCTCTTGACCGAAAACCTTGGACGAACGTTTTGATTATGGGAATATTTGTACGGCTGAATCTTCTCCCATAGATTTGGTGGACAGGAGCCTCCCTGTGCAATCAGAAGCAAAACCCCATGTTTTGATCTTCAGATAACAGTGATGTAATAAACACCATAGAAGCCATTCAATTCGATTATATGGTTTATGCCGTCGAGTATGGTTGGCTTAGTGATCTCGCGTTTGCTGTCTATTAGATGTCAGAAGTTTGAGTCATAATTTAACGGATCTCTGGCCTGCTTGGGTTGACTCTTGAGCACCGTGGTCTCGATCTCACGTGAAGAGGATTACACATTATTGAGACGGCAACAAGATGGAGTTTGCCATCGAGGATTATATGGGCGAAAATGGTTGATTCCACGTTGAGTATGAGACTTTTATGACTCAAGGTCGTCATAGCCCGTCCTTCAGGCACCCTTTTCACCAATCGAAAGAGTATGCACCATGTTGCGAATGCTCAAATCTCACACTAAGCTACATGCCTTGTGTAACAGATTGACAAGCTTTCCTAATTGTAAATCAAGTTGCGCATCACGAGAAGAATGAATCAAAACTATGTCATTTCAAACGTAAAACCGATGAAAAGAAAGATTAATCATAAAGCATATATCAACAGTAAACTCCATCAAAAAAGGTGACAGATCAGTAGTGTCTTGGATAGCTGGTGCAAGCAAAAGCAATCACGGGGCGTGTCTCGACAGTGCATAAGATGCCCATTGATTGGTACCCTCCCATGATAATGAGGACAAAAACCACCAGAAGCTCAGCCGTATATCTTATGGACCCATTTGGAAGATTCCCATGAATGAATCGTGGTGTCTCTTCCTGCTGCTTATGCTTTCCTCTGACCTGTCATGTCATCTTACCTCAGCTCCTTCGCAAGGTGGTGACGAGCTAGTATTTAAAGGAAGCAGCGGCAGAAGGCGAAACAGCACATCTCTGTGATATCATCTCATCCTCTCCTCTCCAGGAAATTTTAATGCCATATACTAAATTTAATCAGTTTCTCTGGTGTGCGGAAGGCCATACAAAGGGTAGGGAGCTCCTTTCAGTCCAATACAGAGGGCCGAGATGCGGACTGAGCTGCCATCTCATGCACCAAGCTATGCTCAATCGTTTCGGCCACTAGTTGGAGGGATCAATCGGATTGGCTAACCAATCAATCAAAGGTTGAGTTTAGCTAGGTGCATGGTGTGGGAGCAACTCCTTCCGTTATACTCTGCTCATTGATTGGACTGAAGGGAGCTCCTATAGCACCTCTCATTTTGGCTTCAGCATATAATTATCATGTTCTTGGGTTGCATATGCATATTAATATTGCTGTTCCTATATGTTGCCTGTTTGACTAATCTCTTCTTT
The DNA here is from genome assembly GCA_016097605.1 of Eucalyptus guilfoylei. Taxonomy (NCBI): domain Eukaryota; kingdom Viridiplantae; phylum Streptophyta; class Magnoliopsida; order Myrtales; family Myrtaceae; genus Eucalyptus; species Eucalyptus guilfoylei. The sequence continues at coordinate 5,879,068 of CM027861.1, forward strand.
TTTCATCAGATTTATTGGTCAAGAAACAAGTCCGAAGAGAAGAGGAAGCGTTTCGATGCTGGGGAAACGAGATTTGCTGCCCAATGACAGGTTCCACCACCTTAAATATTGAATGGGAGCCGATAATATATGCGAGGGCCGCCATCGAATCAAGCCGAACCATGCACACAGCGATGTAGATGACACTTGATCTTCATCATCCAAGCCTGCCTAAGTGAGAGCGATTTCAGCCTCTTCCATGAGGCCGTAGCATAATGTTTTCCCTTTCTCTTATACCTTTTCTGATGATATTATTATGGTTGGTTTGTTACGCCAGCCGAGCCTTTGTTCTTTGGCACAGTACCTGTTGCAGCGCAGAAGCAGCAGCGAGAGTGCTTCTGGCAGTCGATGACCCATGAAAGTGAGAACCGGTGGCCTGCTTCGGAGTGCAAACTCAACCAGTGTAGAGATGGTGAAGAGGCGCATAACACAAGCGAAGCTCGGTGCACGCGGACATTTCAGGACTGCAGTGATGAACTGAAAGAAGTAGGACCTAATGAGAAAGATCTCCGAGTGGGTGGTTTCTAAGATGATGAAGCCTTGCGACAATGATTCAATGCAAACTTGGGTTTTGGTGACGGATCATAGTCACCTCATCAGCAAGTTCAGTAGAGCTAGGGTTTTTGGATCATGTGTTGGGATTGAAATTTCCTTGTAAATCCAGGATTCAAAATCTTAGGATCCAACGAGATGTAGAGCTCCTCGAAATTTTGGTATTGAAAGGTTGGGAACTGCACTTTGCAAATGGCGGGGGATTTGTTTCCTTCTCTTCCATCTCGAGAAAGGCAATCGATTCCTTTTATCGTAGGATCAATCAACAAAATTCATTTGATCATTGTTTAATACTATATTTTCTCAAAGGAATATTACTTTGATATCGCATGACAAATAAAATTTAAAAAAAAAATGAATTTTAAAGTACCGACACTTAAAACTTTGCCTAAGGTCTCTCGTGCATTTTACAAAAATTAGGAAAACAATGTGACTCCTAAATATGAATATCGCTATCGTGTAATTTTGCATTCGCATTGCATCTAGATACTATAAGCTTTTTTTTCTTTTCTTTTTTTAAAGGAATGGCATGTCCTCATAGAATGAAACACAGATCTGGACGTAAATTTCATCCAAATCGGCCTAAAGTGCAAAACGAGCTTGAATTCAGACGAAAGGGGCTTCCAATTCATTTGAATTTTTAAGATCGAACCCACGTGAGCCCGGCCTATATGTCAATATCGGCCACGCCCACTTCTTATCTCGCTTGGTGGAATGATCTCATTTGCGATTCTTGTTGAATTAAAACACAAGATGAGAATATTTAGCCAGTACTAGATAGGAAATGTGGACTTGACCAAAATAGGCTGGAAAAAAATAAAAATAAAAAGGTGGGGAAAAATAAAAATAACAATAAAAATAATTTAAAAAATAATTCCATCTTTTGAATATGCAATTCAACCATAAATTCACATATCCTCGATAGGGAAAGATACAAATCTAAAGTGGGACTGAACTGAACAAGAGGAATCAAAAAGAGGAAAAAGCCAAAAATCTAAAGAGGGCTGAAGCAAAGCTGGCGTGGCCTTATACAAAGAAAGCAAAAAGCAAACGGAGGAATCCTGCGTTTGTCGTGTTCTCAAGGTGGAAAAAATCTGAAATTCTTGTCCCTAACATTTCAATTAATTCAATCGCGTGGATCTACTAATCGGCAACAAAAGAATTGCCTGATCACCTAGATGAACATACCAAGTTAAATTAGACTATCAACATAATCACGGTTAAAAAAAGACTATTAACATAATTAAGTTCCCCGTCTTAGTAATCTTTGGTTACGTAGGAAGCGACGTTTATAATTGATTATGAAAGGTTAGTGACGACTTGTTTCATGTAGAATTCTTTAGGATAATTTCGAAATTAAAATGAGTCAAATATCGAGTGAGATAAAGACTTAAGAGAACGCATGCTTAATCAAGAGCCGTTAGCCCACCTTTAGGCAATTACCTCTAAACTCCCATGGTAACGGAAGGTTGTGACAATCGTGATTGCACTAGGAAGGTTTGGGCTGCTTCAGGACCATCTGAGCTCGAGTGCAAGCTGAATCTCCTTAGATGTTTAGAATGTTTCATTGAGCGGATAATAAAATATAATAATAAAAAAGATGAAAAAGGAAAACATTTAGATTGCAGTTAGGTGTATCTTGCATTATATGAATAGGAATATAATATTACGAAACACCCCAAATTAATACATCTGTAATAAATTTATCATAAATTAACCCCCGAACTGATATACTCATGACAAATTTACCTAAAACTTAATAAATTTACCTTCCATTAACTTTCGTCAAATTTTACCGTCCAATTTGCTGACATGAATGACACATGGTGATGTGTTATAGTGATGTGACAAGTTCACATGGAAATCCATAGTGTTAATGTCACGAAAAATCCTAAATTTGTCACGAGAGTTTCATTAAATTTATCATAAGAGTATTATTAAATTTATCACAAGTATACCAATTTTAGGTTTTTTTATGATATTTATTCTATGGATATCCATGTGGACTTGCTACATTACCATGTGTCATCTAGGAAAGCAAATTTAATAATAAAATTTGACGGAAATTAATGGAGGGTAAAATTATCATAAGTGTATCCAGTTTAGGGAGTTTGGGGTAAATTTTACTAGTTTGGGATTTTACATGATCAAAAAATTAGTTTATGGTAAATCACATGAGTACCAGTTGGGATTTTTTGTAGTCAAAAAATTATTTTGGGATAAATTTATTACGGATATACTAACTTGGGGTTTCATGGTCAAATAATTAATTTTGGATAAATGTGTCACATGTATATCGGGATTTTTCATAGTAAAAAAATTAGTTTAGGGTAATTTTATTACAAGTATATCAGTTTCAGGTTTTTCATAGTATTAACTCTTTAGTTTTGTTATTTTAATCTTTTTATATGTAGAATTAATTTCTCGTCACTTAGTTTGAGGAATTTATATTTATTAATTTAGTGTACCTTTACTTTTTATGCTCAGCTCATCGAGTTCTGTCCGAAGCCTTAATAACGTGGTGTTGAATAAAGGCTCGGGTTATTCTTTTTCCCATAAATTATTTTCTTTATTATTGCTTGGCTTGACTATTCGTTGTTTAAATATCCATTTATGATACCTTGGATTATTATTTTGTTTATTTTAATGAAAATGTCCAACAAAAAATAAAAAAAAATTGTGACAAAGTTTCATCTGGTTGGGGTTGATGAGCGACTTTTAGATGTGGTTGTTTCCTTTATGAAGTTGGTACTAATTAAGGGTGAGCATGATTTCAAGGTAGAATCTGAAACTTGATAATCGGATTGGTGGGAACATATAGATTTCAGGTTTCAATGTATGCAAGGTAGATTTAAGGTTCCAAAAAATGAAAAACTTGTTTCAACAGGTAAGTTCCAGAATTTTAGTTAAGGGAACCTAGAATTTGAAATAAGTATTAATGTTTTTCTTAGTCCATGTCGACATACGATCCTCCGATATTCCATACCGTTCGATGATAAATGTATAATCTAGAAATACTAGTCCGAATTTCTATTTTATGGCTAAAAGTTTTACTTGATCAATGTTCATAGTTTCGTTTGTCTAAATATAAGTTATGTTAGTTAATTGTAATCGTTCAAATAATAATATAGGTGGAACTTGGGTGTATTAAATTCTAAGTTCTAGGGTATGTAAGGGAGGTTCCAGGTTCCAAAAAGTAAAAAACCTACTCCGACGGATAAGTTCTAAGTTTTAGGTAGAACTTATACGGAATCTGAAACCTCACTCCTAGTACTAATGCCTTCGGATCTTGCAATATGGAGGGTTGTTTATAGTGCTTATAGTTTCTTTTTGCTTTTCTAATGGTTCCAATCTTTTTGACAAAAAAATTTAAACAATAAATTGCATGCAAAATGTTTTATATAAAAGAAAAGTTAACCAATAAATGGCATTAGATAAATGGGATAATGACACAAATAATCTCTGAATTTTGGCTCAATGTATAATGTGATTTTTGGACTTTTAATTTATTCCATGTGATCCCTGAACTTTAGCTTAATGTTCAATGTGGTCCCTAAACTTTTAATTTATTTAATGTGGTCCATAAAATTTTGGTATATAATTAATTCAGTCATTTCATTAATTCAAGATCATTGATAATATTGAATATTCATATAGTTTAGGGACTAAATTGAACAAGTACAAAAAGTTTAGGGACTCTATTGAACAAGTACAAAAAGTTTAGGGACTCTATTGAACAAAATAAAAGTTTATGGACCGCATTGAATAAATTATTTAGAGACCACATTGCATTAAGCTAAAATTCGGAAACTATTTATGTCATTTTCCTTGAATAAATCTAACGGAATCAAGTCCCATACCCATGATTCTTTGCTTTGAAAGGGTAACACTGATTATTTTTTCTTACTAGGCCCCTAACTAACCTGTAATATGTTAATGACGGCTCGTAAGTTTAATATTATAAAAATAATTATATCGTGAAACTATATTGCAATTGCTAGGGTTTGGGAGAGTTCATGTTAAACGCAAGATCCACTTGCGAGGGATAATTTGTGCTCGCTTGGCAATCAATTAAACTCCCCCGAGTTCGCATCAGGTGGATCATGACATAAGAGGCTAAAATTTTCAGACTCATTCACCACTTGGAGTTCTTTTCGTTTCCGTTTTATATTGATCACCTCAAATCAGCTTTAATTTGTATGATCTGTCTGATAGGTGGGGACGCATTTGGATTGATTTTACTTTTCACTTAATGTGAATCTCGTGGCACACATATTATGATTTTTTAAAGCCCGAAACACCTCAAACTTTCACCACATATAAATGTTGACTAATGAATCCACATATAATCCTTTCATAACTTTTTAGATTTGAATAATAGTTTAATTCTCAATGGAAAAGGGAACATACCGTCTTTTGCTTTCGGTTAAATCCAAACAAACACGCCATAATGTTCTGGCGCGTTCGAAAATTTTTTTGAAGAGCAACTATAAACAATCGAAACCCTTGGATTGCAAAAAATTAATTGAAGGTACGTGAATATTTTGATTTGATTCTACAATTTCTCTTTTTCGGAAAAAAGCTATTTCCTTGGATATCACTTTAAAAAAGTTTTCCAAATCTAAAGTTCGCTTCTCGAAAATTTTCTCACACTCGTCAAATGACAAAAAGAGGAAACAAGAAGCAAGAATTAATCATTATCTTGTAATCGGATCTTTATCTTCCTGGATTGCATTTTCATAAGGATATTTACAAGTTATAGTAATTCCAATTTTAACATAGTGACAATAGATCATTGCACTCACACAATTTTCGGCTTAATACCCTAAAAACTCTAATTTTAACTTTTATATCAATTTTACCTTTTATCTCATAAAAAACCTCTAACTTTGGGTCTTGTTCTGCATCTATCCTAAACTATTTTTTACCCTAGTCCACTACCAATTCCACTCTAAAAAATTTTGTCTCATAAAAAATCCCAACTTTAGGTTTAGTTTCAATTTCACTTTAATTCTTTTTATTTTATAAAATATTATCAATTTTTACTTGAGTCCCAAATCTGCTCTCCATTAAACCCTTCGCCAAAATTGTTGTCAACGATTTTACACTCTTCAATATCTCATGCTCAGGAATGTTCTATTTCTCGCAATTAGAGAGCTCACACTTAAGACGCTTGAACAGCTCGTGCTTAGGAGTTTTCCATCTCTCTATTGTCAATGCGACATTTTGGAATGTCGGCAGATTTGTAAGTAAAAATTTTATAAAAATTTTAGGGGAAATATTGAGACATAATCTAAAATTGGGGTTTTTTATGGGACACGAAAAAAAATCATGGCGGAATTGGAATATAACCTAAAGTTGAAAAAGAAAAATTATGGTAAAATTGGGAGTCGATTAAAAATTGAAGGTTTTTTATGAAATAAAAGGAAAAATTGGGACGAAAGTTCAAATAGGAGGCTTTTCACGGTATTAGGTCCACAAATTCCCACCCTTTCAGCGACGGACGAAGGTCAGCGCAGAAGACGGGGCGTCGCCATTGAATGGTCCGGACACGTGGCGACCACCCACGACTTTGCTAGAGAGAGAGAGAGAGAGAGAGAGAGAGAAGAGAGAGAGTGCGTGCAGAAAAACTCCGACTTTCAAGGCCCGACGGCCACGCTTGCGGGCGCTCCCTCTCGCCTTCCCCTGTTCAAGGTGGCTTTGAGCGATGATGCAGAGTACACGGAACGACCCGATCAAGCACCGCCTCACTTCGAGATCATATATATTAAAAAAATGAAAAATTTCGATCTTTAACAAAAAAAAGTGAGAGAATTTTCCAAATTCGTCTTCTTGGGTCGGTCTCTCGCATGCAACTTGAATTCGACGTGCTCCCAGCTTCACGTCTTCCCCGGTTTCTTTTTCCCTCTCTCTCTCAGGTTCCTGATTCCTTCCTGCCTTGGTGCTGTTCACATTCTTGAATTCTCTTTCTTTCTCCTGGTCGAGTTCACATTGTCAACGTCGTCCCTTTAGTCATCCTACCCCGTTTAGCAATCTGCATTGGTGTGCTTTTTCCATGTTGATCATAAAGGGTAGATTTGAACAGTATCTGGGTAATTATAATTTTCCCTTTCGGATCAATTCGGGGTGGAAAATATAAAAATCTACTTCGTGGAACCGCATTACCAATTCCAGCATCAGGGTCTGTCGTTCTGTTTAGTTTTTTTTTTTGTTAGCCGCGGTGATGAGACCTTTGGTTGTTTCTGTCTTCTTGCCAGCTTCACTGTTGATACGATTGCGAAAAACGTGTTCTTGTGATCGTTCTTGCAGTTTCTTGAATGGCCGGATTTGAAGTCTTTCGGAATCGGGCTTCGTGGAGCAGGCTCCATATAGTGTAACATTTTCTCTTGGAGGTTGAACATCCACTGGGGATATTCAAGCATCTGCCGCATCTGTCTCCTGCAGGTCAGGTTTCTTTCATATGGCTCTTCATATGGTAGGTTTCCAGTATTTATAGATTGCACTATTTGGTTGGGTCAAATTGGGCCTCCTGAGGTACAAAATAGGTAATGAGGAACTAAGTAAGGAAGAACGGTATCGTTTTTATGAGTTTGCCTTTTGTTGATGGAGGAAAAACATCGGACTAGAGCGATAGTTAAATAGACTGGATATTCAGGTAGAGATCCTGAAGTCTATGCAAGAAGCATATTCTTGCTGAGGTTTTTGTTTCGTGAATTGTGTGTAAATGATTTTTAGCGTATCAGCTTCATATGGAATAGCAAAATATATCAGCAGTCCTGTCGCTACAATTTTTTAGTTAAAGAGTTCACGGGATGCTTGATGATGATTGTTATTCACCCAGTTCGTTGTTGCTTCTTTGTCAAGTTACCTTAGTCATGCTGTTTCATGTCACCTTCCTGTTCTTGGAGCTATTTAACCATAATTTCTTAAGACAGATAGGTGAGCCATTTTCGCTGGCTTGCTTCATGATGCAACTAATCTAAAGCATTGCCTGCATTAGCTACGATGCCATGGCTTGCTGATCTGTTTGTTATTCACCATATGAAACTAACATGGATGGTTCGTCTGTATCAATTGCCAGACTATTCTGCTTCTGTTCCTTTCTTTCAATTTCACTCAAGCAATCATTTTGCCTTGTAAAGCATTACAAAGACAGTGAAGGATGATCAAGGGAATGTCCATTAAAATGCAGTGAGAGGTGAAAGGGTGAGAACCGGGAGTAGTCTTTCTTGGTTGGTGATCTTAGAGCTTCCTGTCTCAAATGGTGATTGGAGTGTGCTTAGATCTTTCAGATGGAAATCAAGTTCTTCTTTGTGAATGCTTTTGCGAGGTCCTTTGAGTACATATTGCAATTCGCACCAAATTGGCCCTACCTTCTTTTTCACCCTGTAGAACTACACTCTAGTGAATTGCATGTTCCAGAGTACCTTTCATTGCATCTGATCATATTAAGCAATGGTTGACATCGACTTTTCTCTTAGTTTAGGCAGCGAGAACTGCCTTGCGGTTACCTTGATTTTTCTGATAAATTTGACTTCTTCTCCACATTGGCGACAGGAATTAGCAGTCAGACACAAAATTTGATGATTTATTAATGGAACCTTTAGCAGCAAAGTCCATGAAAGAGAATGGGAAACCCACCAGATCCTATCAGACTGTGAACAATCACAATGTTCCCACCGAGAATAATAATGGTGAGGTCGAAGGTAATACAGTCTAATTGCTCTATCCATGTCTACTGTCATTTCCTTTTCTCACTTGCCCGTAATGTTATCTCCCTCCAGCAAAACAAAGAGTGCTCCTCATTGAATGGTTGAGCAGCATGTGTCCTGATTTAGCCTTACCCCTACAAGCATCGGACGAGGAGTTGAGATCAAGCTTGATTGATGGGTCCGCCTTGTGTCAGATCTTGAAAAGGTTGCGACCTAGTAACATCAACGAGGTAAATGAGACGTCTTTTGTTTATTTTGAAGATACTACAGTTGGAGGGTGTAGTTTTTTTTTTTTTTTTAAACACGCTTAGATTTATAGGGAGGTTATTTCGAACACTCTTCAGCCCCTCATAGAGACCGGATCAAAAGGTTCCTAGCAGCAATGGATGAGAGGGGGATTCCCAAGTTTGACATTGCAGACCTAGAGAAGGTATTGTCTTTTGTATGCATTTTCATACTTTATGCAAGTATAAGAATTTTCTTTCTATCTTTTCAATTGTATAGTCTACAAAAGGGCAAATAAAAAGGAGAAATATCTAGCTAGTCGATTTATAAAATAGGGGACTGATCCTTTTAATACAGATACGAATGGCCTTGTCATGCAAGTAGTTTATAGGGGTACACAGATTTATAAATGCCATTTAAAGAAAATTCCTGCCAAATGCCTACTAGTCAAATCTTCAGACACCCTTCTATTTGATCCTTTCACAAGCTTCTTCGTTTATTTATTTTTTCCAGTATAATGTTCTCATTTTGAATGTTCTAATAATGAAGGGATCTATGAAGCCCGTAATAGAGTGCCTTTTGTCGATTAAAGCTCAGCTCATGCCATATGGTAATGCAGGTACTTTCCGCAAATTTGTTCGGCTTAATCTGTATCTTCGAAATGGTTGATATTCTCCTAGCTAATTTGACATGATGATCTTCTCGCGTGTTATGACAAGAGAGGTGCAAAATTTCAACAGATTCAAAATTCCAACGGGCTTTGCGAAGTCCTGTCATGTCAGGTCTGTCTCTGTCTCTGTCTCTGTCTCTCTCTCTGAGAGTCCCACAGGAAGTTATGCCTTTCATTTGAACACCTCTCGCTGAAGCATGAGATATATTATTTTACTTTAATTGCAGAGCCATCAGCTACACTAATGCATCATGTTGGGCTTAAGTTCCATGAGGTATTTCAACTAAAGCAAGGTCGATATGCAGACCTTCCGGCAGCAAAGATCTCAGAGATGATGAAGTCGAATAGTTTAGACGTAAGCTTTTGCATTTTGATTTATGCTGATATTTCATTAGCTTATCTTAATTTGCTCTGAAAATTATTAACCTAATTTGCCATTGATCCTTTCTGCAGAATGCCCCCACCCAATCACTTTTAAGTGTGGTTAATGGAATTCTCGATGAAAGCATCGAAAGGCAAAATGGCGAAATACCTCATGTATGCTGAACAATTCGCAATCAAAGTGGACATGTTCATACACTTGTTTTATAGTTCCAATGAACTGTTACTTATGATTTTTAGTGCTATTCTTGCTCAGCGTGTCGCGTGCCTCTTGAGAAAAGTTGTGCAGGAGATAGAGCGGCGCATATCAACTCAGGCAGAACATTTAAGAACTGTAAGATGCATCTAAATATTCTCGGCGCTCTATTGATTCTATTAGATGATTGGTTAATAAATGTGCCATTCATTCAGCAAAATAATCTCTTCAAGTCTCGTGAGGAGAAGTATCAATCTAGGATTAAGGTACTTGAAGCCCTGGCAACTGGACCTTGCGAGGAGACAGAGGTCAGTGAAATGATCAACTTGGTGCAAATGGAAGGTCATATTCAGGTTTATAATTACGTCAGATACAGAATTCATAGGGTACTTTTCATTATGCACAGATTTCTGTGGATCAGCTTCAGCAATTCCAGGTGAAGTGCCAACTTTTTATCATGAGGCATATTTTCTGACAGAATTATGAATCCATGAGGACATCTTGAGGACACTTGTGATGCTCTCATCATGCAGGCTGAGAAGATCAAGATGGAAGAGAAGATTGAAGAGAAGAGGAAGCTTGAAGAGGAAGACTTAGCTAGATTGACTAAAGAGAAGGAAAGCCATAACTTAGAAATTTCAGCACTAAAGCAAGAGCTGGAAGTGGCAAAGAAGACATATGAGCTCCGTCAACTGCAAATGGAAACAGAAGCTAAGGCAGCTAAATTGGCACTTGAAGAGGGGACAAGAAAACTGGAGCAGGACTTGGCAGGATACAGAAACAAGGTTCAGGAGCTGGAAGCGGCTAACAAGACGTACCAGCTCCGTCCCTTGCAAATTGAAACAGAAGCTAATGCGGCTAAAATGATGCTTGAAGAGAGGATAAGAAAACTCGATCAGGACTTGGCAGGCTCAAGAAATAAGGTGAAACAACTTGAGGCATGTTCGGAATCCAAAAACCAGAAGTGGAACAAGAAAGAGCACAGTTTCCATAGCTTTATGGATTTTCAATTTGGGGCTCTACGTGTAAGCTGCATCTTCTCTGTATCTGGAATTAATTTTATGCTGTTATGGATACACACGTGCCTCTAAATGACTAAAACTTCCAGGAACTAAGGGTCTCTTTCAAGTCTATCAAGCATGAACTTCTGGTCACCCAAAGAAACTATTCAGAGGAATTCAACAGCGTTGGTTGGTTTACTAGAATTTTTCTGTCCATCAATGCAAATCTTTTAATTTATGGAACGATTTCAAAAATCCACTCAATCCTTTTCTGCAGGATTACAGGTTGAAGCATTAGCTGACGCAGCAGAGAACTATCACCAAGTTCTTGCAGAAAATAGGAGGCTATTTAATGAGGTTCAAGATCTAAAAGGTGCATGAACTTCTACTCGCACTTCCAATACACGTGGCATTTGTGAGGGTCGCAGCTTTTGATTTTTGTAGCTTGTGTGTTGCACAGGTAATATCAGAGTGTATTGTAGGATTAGGCCCCTACTTCCTGGACAGAGTGGAAAACAGTCGATCATTGAACGTATTGGTGATGATGGACAGTTGGTTGTCGCTAATCCCTCCAAACAAGGCAAAGATGGCCATCGCATGTTCAAGTTCAACAAGGTGTATGGTCCGGCTGCTTCTCAAGGTTTCTCTCTCTCTATGTTAATCATGTTCTTTTAAAATAGTCTCCTGGTATTTACACGTAACAATTAGTCATCTGTCTTGTAGATTTTTTTTTTCTTTTAAGCTGATTTTATCTCAGTTTCTGATTTTTAAATCCTCCAATTAAGAATGTCTTGCTTCTTGCCTGATTGTTGGCAGAGATGGTATATTCTGACATCCAACCCTTCATTCGTTCTGTTCTTGATGGATATAATGTGTGCATATTTGCTTACGGCCAAACTGGTTCGGGAAAAACCTACACGATGGTACGAGTCCTCTCTACATTTGAAATTTCCTCAATAAATGTTTTGTCCTTACAAACTTACTCAATGTTATGCGATGGCCATGCCAGAGTGGTCCTGGTGCAGCGACTGAGGAGAGCTGGGGTGTCAACTATCGAGCTCTTAATGACCTTTTCAATATATCTGAGAGCAGAAGTAGAGCCATCGTGTATGAAATCTGGGTTCAAATGGTTGAGATCTACAATGAACAAGTGCGAGATCTACTCTCCAGTGACGGCTCTCAGAAGAAATATCCTTTTGCAGCATTATAGTTACTTTTAAGTTAAATTAAATAAGATTCGTTTGTTCTCATTATGGAAGTTCCAAACTTAAATAGGAAGAAGTACTTGGTTTTCGTTAACATGCTTACACTAGGGATTTCATCAATCTCTCATGCAAGTGGTCTAGCTGTTCCAGATGCTAGCATGCATCCTGTGAGAGCAAGCTCAGATGTTATGGAACTAATGGACATAGGACTTAAGAATAGAGCCGTTGGTGCCACCGCATTGAATGAAAGAAGTAGCCGCTCACACAGGTTCTTGATCGGATGTTCTGTTTTCAATTGATGTTCTAGATCCTAATGCATTTCTGTGGTTCCGAGCTGTAATTTTATTTGAAATTTTGTGGCAACAGTATCGTCACTGTACATGTTCGTGGGACAGATGTGAAGACTGGAAGCGCATCACATGGTAATCTTCACTTGGTAGATCTTGCAGGAAGCGAAAGAGTCGACCGCTCAGAAGTAACTGGTGACAGACTGAAAGAGGCACAGCATATAAACAAGTCACTCTCCGCCCTTGGAGACGTCATTTTTGCTCTTTCGCAGAAGAGTCCTCATGTGCCTTACCGTAATAGCAAGCTCACTCAAATGCTACAGAGTTCTTTGGGTAATCCTCTTTATAATGCCTTGAATTTGCTTATCTTGTCTCTATAAGATTGTAGAATAGTCCAAGTACTTGAGAGTGGAAAATTGACACGAACCTCGAACATGTGATTTCCGATTCTCAATGCAGGTGGTCAAGCAAAAACATTGATGTTCGTGCAGCTCAATCCCGAAGTGGTATCATATTCGGAAAGTATGAGTACCTTAAAATTCGCTGAGAGAGTCTCTGGGGTTGAGCTCGGGGCAGCGAGGAGCAATAAAGATGGCAGGGATGTTCGGGATCTGATGCAGCAGGTAATTTCTCTCTCGCATTGCAATTCCTTAGCGATGGTCCATGGACACACTTCTCCATGTCTGCAAAAAACTTTGATTACAACCTTCAAACAAGGCGCAAACAATGTAAATTTTGTGGTCTTGTACTAAATTACGTGCTTCGTATGAAGGTGGCATCTCTACGAGACACTATCGGCAGAAAAGACGAGGAGATTGAGCGGTTGCAGTTGCTTAAGGATCTCAAAAGTGTGTATCCTGCGGTAGATAAGCGTGGCATGGCCTCGCCGTATGATCCTTCCACTCCAAGCCAAATTCCCTCCAAAGGTGTAGGACCTCATGATCCTGAGAATTCTTCGGCGCACAGCGATAAACACTACGAATCTGATTCGACTGTCCCTGGGGACGATAGGTACGGGGAACAAGACTATGAGGAGAGAACAAGTGATGTTTCTGATTGCTCTGCTGAAAATAGTTTGTCATCTGACACGACTGATCGGCCAGATAGCTTAGAGAAGTAACTCTCTCTCTCTCTCTCCCCCTTGCTTTCCCTTACACAAGGAATCGCAATAATCTTAACTTTGCCATCATCAGAACTTTTTTCATTCCATTAGTTCCATGTAGAAGCATTCTGGATTCAGTTTGAATCGTTATGTCGTTCCACTAACTTGCTCTCACTTTATCAGGCCAAGGTCAAGACTTAAAGTTCCTCCGCCCGCAGGAAAGTCGGCCTCTCGGGAATCATCGAAGGCTTCGACAAGTAAAACTCCCATTGCTTAGACATGTTGTGCTCCCTTTGAAACCGAACATTCAACTGAATGTGTCTTTCCCTTACATCAGGTGCCCGGAAAACTGTGACCACCCCGACTGGCTCTTCTACTTTACTCAAACCGCCCCGACGGTGGCAGTAAAACAAGAAGTCAGTTCGAACGCCGCTGTTTTCTGGACCTGCTTTCCTGGTTTGTGAATATATAGCCCGATCGCTTTTCTCGGCCACAGTTTCTCTGTTAATGCATTCATTCGTATTTCCTTTTCTGCTCGTTCCAGTTCGAGTTCAAATGGATAATATCATGTAAATAGGCGTTAGAGGCTGTACCTTTCTAATTTTTCTAATTTTTTTCATTTTTTTTTTGGTTATATGAGAGATTGTAAAAATCAATTTTGTTGCTCGCTTGACGATGCGGCTACCTGATACCAATTGTAAATTAGGCACCATCTCGATCATTCATGGTATTGATATGGATTTCGACATATATTTGGTTAATCTTTTTGTTAGTATTTTTTTTTTTTAACTTTTGGTATATGAATATTTGAGAGTGAAAAGGTATATATATATATATATATATATATATATAAGTGATTTGCACATTGGATGTGACTTATGATGGTGAAAATGGTCTAGTTCATTGTGTCACGATCATTTGTGTATTCTTGATGCTGCGAGATGTATTATCTTTACTCAATGAAGAAAACGACTGATTGGAAGGGTCATGGGGAAATGAATTTCAATGATTTGTCCATCTCAGCTCTTGTGCAAACTAGCCCAGCAAGCAAGGACGATGTTGAGAGGCAAAGAAAATATTGAAATCAATGGTAATTGGTAAGACTTCTACTAAATTTTTCGAGCATACAAGATATCGACGATACGTAGCTACCATCTTTGACATAAAGTAAGACTGCTCCAGCACCTAGTAAATGACTCTCCTTTTTATTAGTCATTGAATCCTAGCTAGCGAGACATGTCATGATGATCGACCAAAAAAAAAAGACATGTCATGATGACCCAGCTCCAAGACTTTTTTTTTCTTCTTTTCCACTTTTTCCATGAATCATGACATGTCATCCTATCTATAGCCATCTTTATTTTTTATTCATTTGCCTTTTATTTTCCATCTCCCCAAATCAAGTGGGATCTTCTTGAAGTCCACACAGCTTTGATGTATCTCCTTTTTGAACGTTCCCATGTGATGAACCCCTACTTTTTATTTAATTCCCACTACAAATCTTGCAGCCTGGCTTGGACATCTCTTTGCTTTATAAGTCATCCTCCAAAGATAAAATCCCATGTCGATAACACCCTAATTTGAAAAGCTAAAGCCACTCTTGTCTCTATCTTCACGTTCCTTGCTTTGCCTTTGATCTTTCACTTTCAATATTCATAAGATCCCACCATCAAACCAGCTTTAATCACACTTCCCTTCATAGATTCCAATACTCCAGAATTCCATGTCACCCACGTGTAGTAACTTTGATTTGCAGGTCCCACGACAATTTTGATCTACTTTTTTTCTATTTTATTTCCTTCCTTTGCAAGTATTTACAAAAGGGTGTCTAGGGATATTCATTTCCATGCACACTCATGCATCTTCACCCCCCCAGTCATCAAAGCAATATGTGCTAGAAAAATGGATGGTGGGGTCAATGTGATGGGAAGAAAAGTGGTGAAGAATCTCTTTGTAGCTTCCCTTGCGAAACCCTAACTTTGCTCATCTTCTCTTCACACCAATGAAGCTGTTCTTCACTCAAGTCACTCATCCTCAAAACCCTAGACACCACCTTCAGGTCTATCAGGCCCATCAGTATCTCCATCTCCTCATCCACGTTGAGCTTCCTCTTCCTTATGCATTTTCGCGTCCGGCGAGCATCTTTGAGCTTCATCTTCTTCTGCTCAATTCATTACATTAGGTGAAGAAGCAAAAAGAGAAAAGGTTGAATGGATGACCCTTGATCATGAATTATATATGAATATGCAAGAGAAAAAGATAACATTATTAATATGTGTTAGTGCCAAATCACCGATGAAAGACCTAGACTAGAGACTTACTTTGTTATTGACTTTCTTCATGAGAGTAAGAAGTGCAGGATCGACAGAGCTTCTTTTGTGCCTCTTGAAGAAGGCTGCTAATACCTGGCAGGGTCTTGCCCTGTCGGCCTTGAGAAAATTCATGAAGGTTTGGATACAGTCTTCCATTATCATGAGGAACGCCGCCGAAGAAATCCTCGACTGGAAACCCTCCTCCTTAATTTGATCATCTTCAGAATCTTTTATAACATAAGCCAAGAAGAAACAAAAAGAGATGCTTAATTTTTCTCGAAAACATAGCAACACATATGTTATGGTCTTTCATGCTTCACTGAATATACGAGGACTTCACTGTACAAATATGAAAAATAATGAAGTAGCATGTTCTTTTTTTCTTCTGTTTTGAACTATTTACCTCGGTATTCTGGCACTTGAAGAAGTTTTGGTGCCAAAAGCCTCATCCGAGCATAGACTTCGGGTCGTCGGCCCTGCTCATAAGGCTCGTTCTCTATGTACCGTTGCAAGAGAACTTGGAATTGCTGAAATTGTTGCGCGATATGAGCAGGACATCCAGGATCGAAGTCACGGCGAGCGACCCGCTTGCTCTGGAAGTTCTTGTAGTTCCAATTTAGAGCTTCCCATGTCAAGCAAATCTGAGCCACATATGCTGCCTCCAGTTCTCGATATGGGTTGTGACGGACATCCGGTGGCTTCTTGTTTATGGTTGCGATTTTATGGACAATCCTCTCTGATATTGATCTAGGACACGCTTTGATTGATCTCAATGACTCTGGAAAAAAAAAATTGACTAAGCTTTTTTAAGAGGTGAACATCTTATTGTACAAGGTATATTATTTTAAGTACTAAATAATTTGAGATTACCAGTTTCCTGTAGCTTTTGCGCAGTGATTCTGTCTAGGAACATCATCTCTTCATCGTATTTCTGAAAGACGGTATAGGATTCCCATTTCGGACAACTTCGCCGTGACGAGGAAGAGAATGGGTCTTCGGTCCCCGAATCTCTGCAGTTTATGGAGCTCCTCCATTCAGAGGAGCTCTTCGAAGTAGACCCGATGGTGTACGAGTCGCCAAAGATCTCATTCTCGTCCTTCTCGATGATGACTTGAGATCTCCTGTTCTCCAATTCCAACTGGGGTTGCACAAAAGCACTCAGGCTCCCATTATTTCCTAAAAAATGATCAGTCCTCTCTTCCTTCTTCCAGTGTACTTGGTCGTAGCAACCTTGTGCACAACATCAATGAAGTTTAATAATCAGGACTAGCACAGAATCATTAAGAATATCGAGATACAAAAGACATGAAGATTGTACCTTCCTGTTTTCCAACATCTTGTGCCAGGTCATTCTTGCGTCGATCCGCATCTGTTCGTAACATCAGTCCATCCTCATCAGTTGTACCGGAATCCGGAAGATAATCGGAGCTCGGAACCTCCTCTTCAACACCATCTTCTTCCACTTCACTTTCTGAATCATGATGGCCAAAGGATAAGTCTTGAGCAGAGTCCAGCTCATTGGTGGTATTGCTATCATCAGTCTCTTCATGAACTAATTGCTCCTCGTGGTCAATCTCTTCTTCTTCTCCTCCGCCTCCTCCTCCTCCTCCTCCTCCTCCTCCTCCTCCTCCTTCCATGAGAAGAGTCTGATGTCTTTTTGGGCTATTGACACTATTATGGTAGAATAGCAGGGACTCTCCACCATGAATAATGTCAGCCACCAAGTCATTTTCCCTGGTGCCCACTTGGTAATACCTGCTCTGCCCATAGTGTTCTTGAATCTCTTCTTCTTCTTCTTCATCTTCTTCTTCTTCAACATCCTCCTCAGAGAAGCAATCCTCATGCTCAGCTTGATTCCTGTAAAACATAGAATTAAGCAAAGAGCATTAGCAAACATCATGAAGTTTCGACTTAATCAAGAACATCGAGGTAGCTATATATGCACGATACCTTTGAAACAAGGGTATGTTTGCAAACAAGTCGGAAAGCTTGGAGAGCAAAGTTGAAGAGACAAAGTAGAAGATGAAGAGGAGCTGGAAGGAGCTGGAGATGTTATAGAAGAGTCTCTGAAGGGCTTCTTCTTTGGAACATGGCATTTTCTTTCTTGATGATCTCTTAATCTCTCCAATGAGTGCGAGTCTCGTCCAACATAAAAAGACACAAAGCACTCCTAGATGAGAAATAAAGAAAAAGGAAAAGTACTAACTTTGGTTTGCTTTGCTTTGCTCACGGTCCATGAAATTCTTTTTCGCGTGCCTAATTTACCCCTCTTTCTTTTCACATGTCATGTGGCAGTGATTTCATTTGTATGGCAACGGCGATTTCGTCACCGAAACGGTCTATTACGCCCAAATAGTTTTGTCTTTGAAGAACAAATATGGGTTCCGGCTCTCGCCTTATCTGATCCGTATCTTTAGTGAATAGTTCATGAAAATAAAAAGAGATAATTTCTTGTTAATCCCCAAGTATAAGTACAACATATATTATACCTTAGTGCTTTATAGAAGTTTGGTAGTTTTAGATGAGCCTTAATTCCCTAAAAATCCCTCAACTTTAAGTCTAATTCCAATTTTACCTCAAACTTTATTTTTTAATCTAAATCTCCAAAAATTGCAACTAGTTTTTTTCGAAATTATCAACATCAATATTAGTTATAGGTCCATTATTAGAACCTATGTATTCATCGACACTGTCACTTTCCTATTATTATTTAGAAGTCTTCTAATTTTGATAATTTTAAAGACACTAGAGATGATATTTGGATACAAGGTAGATTTGAGATTATACTGATTTTTTTTTTTTTTTGAGAAAAAATATTTAGGACAGAGTTAAGATTGAACCTAAAGTTTGAATTTTTTTTTAGGAAATTGGCCATTTAGATAAATCATGGAATTGTTATAGAGAACCATCTAATAAGTATGCATGGCTTTAGGTGTATATTTAGAATGGACACAAGAAAAAAATAAATGTTTTTCTTTACCATTAGAGAAAGAGAGAGAGAGAGAGAGAGAGAGAGAACATGAATAAATACATGTTTGGCTGCAAAATGAAAGTGGAAAAGACATGCCGATTGGTGTAGTGAGATACCACCCAAGTAGTCTTCCTGGTCAACTTTGATGAACTGAGAAGAAGATTCCGCGTAGTGCTCTTTACATTAAAGTGTGAAAAACTCTTCACTTAAAATAACAAAAGGAAGTGACGAAAAACCCTTGTGTTTCTTTTCCATCTTTTGAGAAATGTATGTAAAAACAAAAGTTAAAAGAAGAGACCAAAACCTAGTTACACGCATCCAAAGTGTTTGCTTCAACTTTTGCAAAAGAATGATCACTAAATATTTAAATATTCCCAAAAAAAGATTTAAAAATTCGAATTTAATAAAGAATCTAGATGGAGTTGAGAGAACGTATTGGGCCTGTTCTCTTATCGGCTTCGTCGAGAGGCTTCGGAGTATTCTTTGCCTCCAAAATGCATAAAGAGGCCTTTTGGAAAAGTTGGATACGTTGTGGTGCATACAATCTGATTTTGATTTCTCTTTCAATTCAGCCCTGTTAATTAACTTGTTTATTAAGGTTTCTAGGCGGCTGCTTTCTTTCGATTAGTGTAGACGCGCCTTTTTTTTTTTTCTCTTTTTCCATGCCGAACTTGGGGACGCCTAATCAAATTTCACGTTACAAAAGCAGCACCCCTTTCATCTTCTTTTCGGAAATACAATATATGACTTAGGAAAGCTCGAAATTGTGGGTTAGATAGCGCAATTGACAGGAAAAAGGAGGCTTAGTCTATTTCATGATGTGTATGGATAAGATCATGTGATCTAGAGGTTAATTAAGTTGTCAATGTTAGCTTGTCACTATCTTTCCTGCGTGTATCATATGGAAAGTCCTCATCATCAAAAAGAAGAAAAAAGAGAACATGGGAAGTTTTCTTTTGCAATGATGTTAATTTATAAGCATACTATGAATTCTTTTCTAGCCAAAAGTAAGGTAAACACTACACAGAACGATATATGTACTCGTTTTTTTTTTTTTTTGGTGACCGTGGAACCGCCTCACAGCCGACAGCACTCAGCATAAACCACATGGGGCACTAGCGCGAGAACCACGATATATGTACTCGTTCATGTGTTGAAACTAGAATAATCAGGTTTAATCCATTACAGTTTTTTGAGCTGGGGTAGAAGCTTATCTTATTGATTTTGAGCAACTCCACATCTCTTATATAATTAATCGATGCTGGTCTCTTTTTCCACCGACACCCTTAAACGTGCACCTTAACAGTCTAGTCTCATGAAGACGTCGATCAGTTTCTTTAACATTTGGAAATGAGATAATAACAAGAAATAATGAGTAGGTGCATGAAAGAAAGAAATAAGAATAGTGATATTCACATCACACGCGTTTTTTCCGACCATATAATCTATTAACAGACAATGTTGGTCAAGATTTTTACCATGGATTTCGACTAATCCTAGGATTATGCTATGTTGTGAGCTGCACAAAGAGAAGTGGGACTCCGACGTGGGACAAGACGACACAGATGATGTTTTCCGTTTCTCCCTCTGGAATGTATTGGTGGTCGCGGCCGTGGATACATGAAAGATGGGGATATGAAGACAATACATAAATTTAACCTAAGTTTGAGACCATTGGGTCAAAATACATTGCAAGATGGAGATACTTCTGGCCCGGCCTAAGATTGAGAGTTGCCCCAAAAAGGAAAGGGATATGCCCATGCCTAGATCTAGGAGAGGATCGCAACTCTCGCCTATTGATAGGAAATCGTTGATATGGATGTCGGTCAGTTTGTACAGCACGACTAATGTTAACACGAACATATTTTATAATTTTTAAATATTTTCTGAACTTATATATATATATATTATAACTTTGGGCTGGCAAGGTTATAAACTAACCTCATCAGTCATAGATGAGGCCCTTTGTGCCGTTGCCAAGATCCAAGGGAGAGCATTGGGCCCTCACCCAAATCCAGGTGAGGGGCTCATGACCCTTGCCCATGGTCAACAAGGGCATTGTGGTCCCCACCAAGAAAAAGCAAGGGCCTTGTGGCCCTTGTTGGCCAACAAGCAAGGGTCATTGCCCTCTCCTAGATCTAGGTGAGGGCCTGATGCCATCGCTTGTGATTAGCAAGGCTCAACGAGCAATCTCGCTGGTAGTCAGAAAAAAAAAATTTCAAAAATTCAAAAATTTAGAAACAAATTTAAGAATTATTTATGTTAGTATTGGCCATGCCATGTAGGATGACCAACATTTATGTCAGCGATTTCTTACCAAAATTAGTTGGAGGGACTTTATTGGCAAATCATCATAAAATTTAAGATTTAATTGGCATAATTAAAATGTTTATGATTGAATGTGCACAAATGCAAAAAAATTGTGACTTTTTTGGTACTTTTCACCAACCTAAATAGTTTGATCAAAGTAATTCTAGTGAGGAGGCAATTCATCCTAGTGCAATTAGAACTTTACACAAAATCACAAACTTGCTAGCATGAATATAGTATGGAATATGAATATCACCTAGCACTATTCATGAATTAAGTAAATTCTTTTGTATATATCCGAACACGAAAGAGTGTCTACAAACCCCTTTCTTTCCATATGGTAAATCAAAGATTATCATCATTTTCCGTGATTTGTTTTTATGCACCTTGATCCATCAGAATCAATATTGATTGTGTCGTTCCAATCTAAGGTAATATTTGGTCTCACATGTCCGAATATCTTCTAACGAGGGAGAATTACCCAAAAAAACAAAAAATCTAAATCTATTACAAATGTATCAATTCTATGATAAACTTTTTTTTTATCAATTCAATTCTAAATATTTTGCAATTGTGCCAATTTAATCTATCCAGCCAATTTTGGCTAGCCAAGGCTAACGGGACAATTTTTAGTAATATATTATTTGATTTGATTTTTTTATTAATTTTCTTCTTTCCTTTTCCTTATTCTTTTTCCTCTTCTTCCTTCTTTTGCTTCTTTTCCCCAACAATGGCCAGTGAGGCTTATTGACCATTGGGCGAGACCAACCTCATTTAGGCCTCGTCGACCGCGAGCGAAGGTGACCTCGGATATGACTAGTGAGACCATGGTCACCCTAGTGAAGTTGCCAGGGCCACACCAATGGCAAACAAGGCTAGCTTCGCCTAGATTTAAGTGAGGCCAAGTGAGGGCTTCGCGGTCCTCACCGGCCATTGTGGGGGAGAAAAAACAAAAGAAGGAAGAAGAGGAAAAAGCAAAAGAAAACGAAAAAAAAATTAATAGAAATTTAAAAAATATTATTGAAAATTATTCACGTTAGCATCGCCTGGTATCCATGTCAATGCCAGCTAGCCAAAATTGACCAGATGGACTGAATTAACACAATTGTAAAAGGTTTAGGATTGAATTGGTACAATTGTAGAATATTTATAAATTTTTTGGTAATTATCGCCTTCTAATCACCCTGAAGACATCTATTCGACGCACGCGGTATGTGTGTATGAGAGAGAGAGAGAGAGAGAGAGAGAGAGAGAGAGAGAGAGGACACTTCTAGAAGGCCCACGTTGGAACGGGTAAACGTGAGGCTCATTACATAAGAAAATCCATGTTAGGCTTGAAACTTTGAGGAGGGTTTGGAAGACGAAAAGGAGTGATGTACTCGCAAACACATCGCATGGACAGAAAAAAAGGAGATCCCAACGAAGAAGCTTCGGTTCTAGACGCAGTCTTCTGGTTTGGTAACCACATTAACCACTCATTCAGAACTTCCCATTTGCCCCTTATCATAACCCCCCTCTCTTTCTCGTACTTTTATATTCTGGTTATGTCTTTGAGAAGCAGGCACATAGAAACATATTGGAGCATTGGACATCTATAGTTATATATAGCTCCTAGCTGTTCGTCTCCCCTAATTTCCAATCATATATCCTGGTGATTTCGAGTTAAGATTCGTCTATATGTGTCGACAAATGCTTGTCTAGACCCAACTTAAAGTAAATAATGGGTATGTTTGCATCTTGTTCATGGATCACGGACGATATATGTATATCCCACATATGCTATGGCATAAATCATCTGGCGTAAAAAATTCTTGAGGAAAGAACAGCTCTTTATGAAGCAAGATTGTTTCCATAATTTAGTAAACCGTCGCTCGGTTTTTTTCTTGTCATCGATGCGATTCCACCCAGAAAATTCCAAAATATAATGCCCCTTTTTCATGAGATTTAAGTTGGACTCGTCAATATAACTTGGTAAATATATACCTTTCTTCATCTTCTGGAGAAGATCAAGGTAAGTTTGCGTGTTCATGCTTTTGTTGTGTTGTGTTTTTTTCTTGTCTAAAGCGGCCTAAAACTTTACATAGATTCGGACAACACAGTTACATATAGCATTTTAAATGATCACCCTCTTCTCAAATCAATATAAATTATCTGCTTGTGCAAGTACACATGCTAAAGAGACAGCATCCTTTAAAAAAAATAACTAACGGAAACAACTTGTAGTAGCGCACCCAATACAACAGACCATTAAAAGAAATGATTGCTTAAGTTAATCCCCTAAATTAAGAGCCGATCATGCATAAAAAATGGTAAGATTCCACCAGAATTTACGAAAAATGAAATTTCTTTATGCCTATACGTTTTTTCTTTATACCGTGATTGTTTCAATTCATTACATCATCTGCTCAAGACGCAACAGCATTTGATAGTATATTTCGTATATATATCAAGAGGGAGAGAGATTGGTTATGACGAATGCATAGACAAGTGCACTTAGAATAATGCGTGGAATAGTAGGAAAGACATGTTCCCATTGGACAAGCTCGAGGTTTTCTTGGGGATGGGTGGGTAGAAATGGTTGAAGGTGGTTGGACATCTAAGATCACGTCCTAAAAAAATAAACAACAACTATCAATCTATCAATATCATATCTATATCATCAATATTTAGGCCCAAATCTTTGGTGTAACTGAGACTCAACCCCGGTCCCCGTGCAACAAATGATTATCCCTCGTTCACTACCAAGGAAACAAGAAAGAAAAAGCTGACCATAAAGTATAAAATCACCGAAATTCAACTCTACTTGTTTGAATTTTGTCACTAATATCCGCTACACGTGTTCTGTGGCACGCGAACTTCTCTTGCGTATTATCTAAACAGCCCTTCTTCCCCCCACCACCCCCCCCCCTCTTTACTCTCTTCCATACAGAGCGTATCGCCAGTCAAATCCCACGGGGCATTATCGCGAAACCCAGGGACCGAGCACTTACGTCACCTTCATGGACCATCATTGTCAACATGTTAGCTGTAATTTGCACAATAGAATAAGATTAATGCAGAGATATGGGGGAGTCTCTCTGAAAGCTTCTTCTTGAAGGAGGATCCCGGTTTTATTCATATCTCGTAAGCTCCTGAGAACATATAGCGTGAGGACGAGGCTTTATTATTTATAGATGTGAACCGTACTTGAGTCCTGGATTGCTTCTCTTGGGGTGTGGAAGAGAAAGAGAAAAGTATCGGGTCGCCTCGCCATCTGAATCTGAATCGACAGAAAAATGGAGGGGAACCTTCCACCTGGATTCAGATTCCACCCGACCGATGAGGAGCTCATCACTTGTTATCTCACTTGCAAGGTCTCCGACAACAGCTTTACATCAAAAGCCATCGCCGACGTCGATCTCAACAAGTGCGAACCTTGGGATCTTCCAGGTAAACACATATATGTATATCCCTGGTATACTGCCTCTTTATGCTTGTTTGCTGGTAACTTCCTGATCTTGTTGTGCATGCATGAACTATCTCTGCATGCTCTCCCTCTCCTTTTTGATTTGGTCACTCTTCAGTCTTATTCCGTGCTTTACAATTTCCTTAAGAAGATAAAAAGATGACTCTTGTTTCTATGTTTTTTGTATTCTCAAATCATGAGCTGATGATCTTAAACTTAATCAAAGCTAATATAACTGCTGTCTACTGCCATAATTAGGTTGCCTAGGTTCCTTTTGGGTACTTGTTCTTTGCCTTTTATTTTCCTTTTTTTTTAACCTTTTGAAACGGAAATGGGGAGGAAGAAGGGAAGAGTTAATGTAAGAAATCATCAAGATTTTGGAGATTTTAGTGCTTTATTTGTTTATTTTTATACGTATAAGAAGGTAAGTTTTTGCTTCTTGACATATTTGGTTTGGGACCCAAAAATTCGACAGTTTTTGATTGACTATAAAAATTTAGGGTTTTTATTCTTCTCGTAGGAGGGCCATATTACCTCATCTTCAATAAGTGAGGAAGACAAAACGAATTTCTCAGCAAACAATTTCATATTACAATGATATTCAAAACAAAATATGTCCTTATCTTATAATTTGAGAACAGATGATGTCATCATCTGCAATTTCGGTCTTTAATTGATGGTTGTTTCTTCCGCATTGACTAACATTAAACTCTCTTTCAAGACTTCTCAACTTGAAGCAAGGCAAATCCATTTTTCTGACAGGCATTAAGACTAGTCCATTTTGGAGTTTGCTTTGGGGCTTCATATTTGTTTTAGGTTGAAGCGCGATGTAAGGTATAGTTAAGATCCATTTGTTTCATGAAAAATAAATTATTTAAAAATATTTTTTCTAATAATAATTACTAGTATCATTTAAATTAATTGATTAATGAAAAAAAATTTCATTGCCAATAATAAGTTATGTCTAAATAGTTTTATAAACGACCAAAAAAATTGTGTTAATTCGTTTTTTATAAGCAATATGAATGCTCATTTTTAGGGAAAGTTTTTTCAAATTATTCATTTTTCATGACACAAACATACTCTTAGATTATTCTTACCTTTACCAAAAAAAAAAAATAATAATAACTCTTAGAGACATTAGGACAACAAGCGATATTATTGGTGTTTTGTGAGTGCCCAGAAGCAAAATTAAGACGTGCCTTGTCAACAAGTGCTCTTGTTAAGACCACCAAAAGATAGAAGAGGCACATATTAATACAGCTTGATAATTGAACAAAAATATATTTCAAAAGAGTTGCATGCTCTAAATAGAAATTTGTTAATATTTTTTAAGCACAGTTAATAATCTTCAAGGTGACGACTAGATAGAATTGGTCAAAATTGGAGTTAAAGTTTTCACCTAGCTTTTTGAGGCTATTGATATCTTCTTTGCAAATGATTTATCATAGTATTTGCGATTACCGAGCGAGATTAATTAGAAACATTTGATGAAATTTCATCAAGTAAGAATTCGTTTTGGCCAGTTCCTTATGGTAGAATTTAGAATCCTATTTCATCAAGCAACTTAATTGAAAGAAGCGATTGCGGGTTGCAGGCAAGGCATCGATGGGGGAGAAAGAATGGTATTTCTTCAGCTTGAGGGATCGGAAATACCCGACCGGACTCCGGACGAACCGAGCGACGGAGGCGGGGTATTGGAAAACCACCGGGAAGGACAAGGAGATATTCCGTGGAGGTATCATGGTAGGGATGAAGAAAACCCTAGTCTTTTACAAGGGAAGAGCTCCGAGGGGTGAGAAGAGCAACTGGGTCATGCACGAATATAGGCTAGAGAATAAGCATTCTTTTAAATCCACCAAGGTACATTTTACTCTCTTCTATATATTTACGAGCATCAAATCTCGAGCTTCCTTTCAAACACTCTTGAAATGACTCGAATCTTATTCAATCACTTTGAGAGTTGAGATCAGTAAATTTGAAAGGTGGAACTTACTCGAATCAAACTTACATTGAATGGTGACTAGATATCCGATACATCTTGTCTTGGTCTATAAACTCATCTTAATTCTTTACTTTGCATTATAGCTCCTCATGATTATACAAAGTATAGTATTTCATTATGAGAGGTGTACATATTTGCATTTATTTAACCTTTCTAAAACTGTAAAATGTTTGCGCGAAGTACTTCAAAGTATATGAAGAACTCAGAGTCACACATTGACAAAGGAATGAAGGGTAATAAATGTGTATCTATAGGCATATGTTGAGTAAAGTTTTTTGTGCAAGATTAGTAACCTGAAAGTCCATGACATATAAATGTCACGACCTCTTCGGACCCAACATTTAGGTGTCGACAATAGACTATCATATTTAAACTTTATGGTAGTCTGAAAAAGTTTCAGAACATTAATTCTTGATTGCAATGGTAACCCTAAACAGCTTCTTTGTGAACAGGAAGAATGGGTGGTATGTAGGGTGTTCCAGAAGACGGCCGTGAAGAAGCCACAGCCGGCACTGTCCTCCGAGCAATCTCCAGACTCTCCCGGCGACACAAACTCAGCACTTCATGACCAGTACGGAGACATCGAATTGTCAAATAGTTTAACCGGCATGCCTAATAATGCATCGAGCGGGTTCGCCAACATTAATTTAGCTCAAAACTACAGTAATCATAGTGATAGTACTGCCTATAACATGCAAAGCAATCCCCACATGAACATGATGAACAACTGGCCCTCGTCGGCGAGAGAAACGATCGCCGGCCTACCGTCTCTCCCATGGCCCTCGACCTTGCTGAGCTCGAATTTAGCTGTGAATGCGCTCCTCCTCAAGGCACTTCAGGTGAGGAACAACGGCAACTACAGTCACCAGCCAAGAGATCAAGCAGCAACGTTGTTAGGCACTTATGACTACTCTAATCATCTTCAGCCACAGCAACAAGCACAAGGAGCTTCTCATCATCATCATCATCATAATCTGTTGGCGATGAACGACTTAACATCTTCGACGAGCTTCAATGTGTCTTCGAGCTCGAAGGATTTGGAATCGTCCATGCCGGATCATCAACAGCAGGAGCAACCATTCAGTTGGACTCCATTAAATGAAGGGATTTGAAAACCTGCGAAAATAGCTAACTTCTTTTCAAAGATATTACAGTCGTGTCGAATGTTCTCAACTGTGTAATAGCTAGAAAAGCTTAGACCATCTTTTGTTTGTTCAACGTTGATCATCGCTATCTTAGGTTAATATGCATGTAAAGCTCATATCACGTAGTCTTCAAATCTCCCTGCACTTCATCTTTAATAACCAATGTAAACTCTCTCTCTTTCTCTCTCTCTCAATATAAAATATGCATATTTGTCCAGTAATTAACTGTAAATTATTCAGGCAATCTTAAACTGTCAGATGAAGCAAAAGTCGAGGAGATTTGGCTTGTCATATTCTATTTGGCAATTCACAATATAAATATATATACACATATATATCTCGCATCTTGCGTAATTCGTGAACTTTCTCTTAATAATTGTATAGAACATAATTTCTATTGCTTCATGCAAAAGAAAACATTTTTTTTTTACCATGCTAGTAAATTTTAATAATTGTCGATAAGCATAAAAAAACTATTAGTTAAAAAAATAGCCAGTGACTTTTTTCCACGTAACTTGTTGACAACTTATCAACATATTTATGATATTACTAATTTTTTATAGTTTCGAAATTACCAATTTTTCATACTACTTTTTTTTTTTTTGTCGGTCCTACTCTAATCCTACTCTAACACTCACTCTCAGACTTTTGCCCTGCCTCCTTGCAGGGCGTACCTTACAAAGTTACTCGAAATTATTTGTATTACATTTTGCATAAACTTATCTTCTCGCTTATGCATAAAGAAAATTGAGAAAGTTGTTCAGAAAACTCTAAACTTATTATATGGGGGCCAATATAGTCATAAATCTTTCAATTATGCAAATTTTGTCTCAAATCTTTGATGATTTGCTAATTTATTTTTAAACCTTTCAATTATGCCAAATTAGTCCTAAACTTTTACTTTGCCAATTTAATCATAAACATTTTGACGATTTGCCAATGTAGTCATTACAGCCAAATATTCAAATAATAGTTTAAAATTGAATTGATATGATTGAAAGGTTTAAGATTAAATTGGAAAATCGTCAAAAGATTCAAAACTAAATTGACATGATAAAAATTTTATAATTGAATTGGCCGCCGTACAATAGGTTTAGGAATTTTTGAACAATTATCTTAAGAAAATTGTGTTGATTTAATTTTTGGATACACTTAATACGCATCATCATGCAACTCGGGCGTGATGAAGCGAAAGGAAAATTTTCTACTTTTCGTCCTATGCTTTCACGCAATTTCTACTCAAGACGTTGCGCTTTTAATTTTTGTTAATCAATTCATTCTACTTGCACAGATTGTCTAATTAATGCCTCCGGCAATATGCCCCACCAAAATCAATCGAAATGGCCTCGCCAACGCTCAAGCGCAACTTGGAATACATTATGTTGATGTAAACGCTACCGTGAAGAATATAAGAAGCCAAAAGATAGAAAAACAAAATTATCTTCTTCCTCTCACGATCCCTCTTTTTCAACATGCATGTGGGTTTTGACTTTGAAACTTATCGCCTTCAACGTCATCTAACAGCCTTCACAGCTTGACTTAGCCAGATTTAATGGGGGAAAAGACTCGATTAGGTAATTTTTAAGAAGTAGAAGGGTTTCATTAGGAGAAATAAAAATATATTGACTTGACTTGAAAAGGCATAAAGTAACCAGAACTCAACGCGTGAAAATTTTCCAAAGAAAAAACGACTTTTATCGCATGCGCATGTGGAAAAATTTGCTTCGATCATTTGTGCTAA
The DNA here is from genome assembly GCA_016097605.1 of Eucalyptus guilfoylei. Taxonomy (NCBI): domain Eukaryota; kingdom Viridiplantae; phylum Streptophyta; class Magnoliopsida; order Myrtales; family Myrtaceae; genus Eucalyptus; species Eucalyptus guilfoylei. The sequence continues at coordinate 5,908,367 of CM027861.1, forward strand.
TCGGTGCCTAATCATGTTTAGTTTAATTTAAAATGTTGGCAAAACCCTCAATTATCTAGAGATGGGACTTTGACATGCCTCATTTCCGTCGGTGGAGTTTGACTAGTCGGGCCAAAAAGAAGTCAACAGATACATCAAAAGATACATGTAGAATAGGGGTAGATGGTATGGTGAAGCCTCTCTCAACTACCAACGACCGGCCCAGATTGCAGCTGCAGCAACGGTTAACCACCGCACCTAATCATTCAATGCCAATCAACCCGCAGCTACAGACAAAAAATAATAAAGAAGAAAATCGACCTGCAGCTCTTCAATACGGCGACGCATTGGCGTTCAATAAAGTTCGATCACATTATTCGGATTCGTGAGAATCTGATAGCATCTGAACCCTTGACATTGGCGGGTCATGCAATTTAAGATTCGCGACGCATTGATCTCGCATGCATCTGATGCACCCAAGATTGTCTCCAGGAGCGAACTTGATGTGGAAATTTTCGGCTTGCACCGACCAAGGACATGATGTTTACCAGTCTCAATTTATTAGTCCGAATTGAGCAAACACAAGATTATGATATGACTCGTATTGGATTTCATTGGAAAGCACGAATTTTCATTCATAGTCTTCTTCGCATAACGATTGGCTCTGTCGTTTCACATCATCTATCCGCAATTAATTCATCTACTTTTTCTTTTTGACTTTTTATCTTAAATTAGACTTGTCATTACTCACGCATGTGAAGTTTATTTCTCCTGTATTTACATAGTCCTTCTTCTCACAAATTCAACAAGTTAAATTATTGGCTAGAGCAATGCTTGATATGCCAAAATTCTTACATAAAATATAATAATAGCGCTAGTGACGCGATGAGTAATTAGTGACCGTTGAATAAGCGAGTCATGTTCAATATTCAATAACGATTAATTAGCCATATTTTTCAACATACTGGTGTTGTAAATAAAACATTATTAAGTTATTATATCCAGCTAGATTTGGCCCGTCCACGTCAGCTCCGCCGTTATACTCCGTTGAGACGAGAGAGATGCCTTTGGGGAAGTCCAACTCGGGCATCGACCGCCGCTTGTTCGAGGTTGATTTCGTTTCTCATGGCGTTCGAACACGGCCTTGCTTATGTGATCTAAGAATTTGGATTGATGTGTGTCTGGATGAACCGTCGGAGGCCTTTAGTTAGCAGCTGGTTGGATGGCGACTCTGTTTCTGCATCGACAATGCTTGCTTACGTTTTCTTCTGCTGAAATTGAAATGGAGTGAATGAATTAGAGCTCGTCGATTAGGTGTTCAGTCACGTCGCGGGAGAGATGGATTTAGATTGTCAAGAACACACTGGAAGCATGACAATTAGCCAAAAAAACCAGGAGCATTGCAGTGGCTGTCATCGTGGAATCATGAATGCCGCAGCTGTTGACTGTGATCAGCTGAACTTCTTTGTTCTTGCTCCTATTTGCAAAACTGGGCTATTCACATTTGTGGGAATTTACACATTGAATAAAGATAGCGATACAAAGATCGATTTACAAGATATTGCAAGTAGACAGTAAATGGAAATATATTGTAACATGGACTTGATTTTTTTTTTTGTTAGATGATTAGGTGACTGAATGTGAACTTTATAGTAATATGCTGCCTTGCCAATTACATTTGCATGGTATCGTTTCAGTTTCTATTGTCATCTGCGGTGTGTATTGGCGAGTCTTTAGACCTCAAGAACTGATTGTGCTTGGCCGTAGTCTCGAGGTTTATGAATGTTGAACAGAAAGGGTACATGACAAAGGAATAATAAGGCATTCAAAATTATTTATGGCACTGGGATTGACCGCTAAAGTAAAACCTAATATGACATTCTGGTTTCTGGACATGAGAGTACTGATGTCCTTTTAGAGTACTGGTGTCCTTTGCTTGTGCTGCTCGCTCTCTATAAATGCAAAGTGTCTGTAATCAAGCTAAAATATGCATAACTGTAGTGATTGCTGCAGCACGTGACTCTCCCCCATTTGGCTTGTTGTCGGGCAAGATCAAACTTTCTCCATACATGCGAAAAAATTATGAAGTTTTGCCTACTTCATAGTTGAGCTGAAAATGCCGCTGTTCAAAAAAGCTAGAGGAGGCTTTAGCCTATATTGGCAGCAGCTCATAGACTACTCAATGCCATGCAAAGCTGAAAATTTTTTGTTGGGCTAACTTTGATGATGCCCTCAAATCAGTCGGCAAATATTTCGTACCATGGTTCAGAACATAGACTAAGTTAATGAGGTATGTCAGTGGCTGAGGCAGTTCGTTAATCTCGTGTAAATACTTTAACCCCAACACTATATATACATCAGAATATCTGGGTCAAACTTGAAGCACTACAAATTATGCGAGGCATTGTTGTGTAACATGTGCTTAGGAGGATGGCTGCTTTTGCTTCTACTTCTCTATGTGCAAATGCTTATGCACTTCCTTTAGAGACCCTGCTCATGTTTGTTGTGCAGGCATTTTTGTTTTGGGACATTTGACAGCAAAGCTCTCTATATGATAGCAGTTGGTGCATATGTTATCTTTGAGCGCAGGTGGAACCACTTCATCAGATCATGCTACAAAGGCCCTTGTATAGCCATGTCTGCTGGAAACGTGGCCGAGATTCAAGCCGCCAATGGCACCAAGAATCAAGCTGCTGCTGATGTCGCCGAGATTCAAGCTGAATGCTGAGAATGAAGATGGCATCATCCGCCGAGATTCAAGCTAAATGACAAAGTGTCAGCAACCATTTTGATCCACAATATGTCTCGCTGTTGTGATTGCTGCAGCACATGATTCTCCCCCATTTGGTGTCTGGGGGGACCAATATAACAGTCTACTGTTGCACCATCTGAAGATTTACCTGCTAAGCTGAGAATGGCGCTTTTTTATCAACCAAAAGGAGGCTTTAGCCTATATTGCTGGCAGCTCACAGAATATTCAATACCATAAAGCTGAAAATTGTTTTTTGCACTAACTTTGATCATGCCCTCAAACCAGTTGGCACATAATTCTTACCATGGTTGAGAACATAGACTAAGTTAATGAGGTATGCCGGTGGCTGTGGCAACTGGTTAATCCCAGATTAATTATTTAACCCCCGACATCATATATACGCTAGAATTGGGACGAAAGCAGTATGAATTGTGTGAGGCATTGTCTTGCAACATATACTTAGGAAGGTGACTGCTTTTGCTTCTATATTTCTGTCTACATGCATATGGTTAGGCACTTCCTTTAGAGACCCTGCTCATGTTTGCTGTATGGGCATTTTTGTTCTGAGGCATATGACAGCAAAGCTTTCCATATGACAGCAGCTGGTGCATATCTTATTTGTTTTTACATCTTGCACATCCACACATCTAACATAGGAACATCATACCAGGATTCCTTATTTCCTTTCTTTGGTAATGTTGTAAGCAGTACAGCGCTGGCTGAACTCGTAAAATATTGGGCTCCTCCAGTCAGTCTTTCCTCAATAAAAGAGCATCTCCAGTTCAGGATCATCGAGATTAGTGTTTGTAATAGGTTTAACTTATATAATAGTTCAAGTGTTTCATGTTCTTAATAGAATGCAGAAGAAGGAGGTTATTCTGCCGGTACATTCAATGTTTATAACTTGGAAGGAGTTGAAATAGTCATTGCTGCAGCATAGGAAGACAAGAGTCCTGCCACATTACAGGTTGGACAAATGTACTTGAAACTTGATTTTTTTCAGCTTCTAAGTTTGGCTAATTATTAGATACCTGAAAGGCTTGCCGTGTGGAAGGATCATAATGCTGAAGTGTCTTAGGCTGTTGCACCTTCTATAGTACTTTTATCTGCTAAAGCTGACCAAAATATCTCAAACATCCTCTCTGCTTATTAAATTTCACTCTACAAGCTTAAAGTTCAAAGAAGGGATTTTGACTAATTTTTTGGCACTGCTCCTTCATGAAAATATTACTTTCCGTTTTCTGTCTTTTAACATTCCCACTAAAGTTCAAAGTAGGGCATGGACTCCGATCTCTACGCATTTCACTGGTCCACCGGAAATTCCCTTTGCCCCTACCATATTCCAGCTTGGTAGTTTCCACCGCCTGTCCAGGGTTGAGCTCATTTTCCTTGCAGATCCATCCTGCTGCCTTTAAGCAAGGAGGGATTCCCCTAGTTGCCTTTGTATCTTGCTGCTGAACAGGCTAATGTAAGCGCTTTTCATATCTGATTGAATGGGAGAAGAACACGAGTACTGCACTTATCTGCAGCTAGAAATTTTGCTACATGCTTTGTCCAGACAAAATTATTTGGATTATGCTCTCTGGTAAGATCTAAGTTCTCTGGACAAATGATATACAATCGATGGGACCTTCTGCATTGTTGGTTTATAGAGATGCTTATCCAGTCAAATGCAGCCCAACAACTCGTGGAAGCCTCATCTGGCTTTCTTTTCTGCAAAGCTATTTGTTCTGATATGCGGATCTTGTGGACATCATACCGTTCAACCGGAGCTTATACCAAAAGTATCTGTTTTGAAATAACACATGGAATATGGAGAATGGAACGTTATATCGGTTCACTTTCTATCATTGGTTTTTTAAGTTTTGGGGTATAAGACACGAGTTTGCATTTATATGTCCATTTGAGTCAATGATTGCTCTACTTCAGTTAATGCAAACAGAGCAGATAAGTTAAATAGGGTGATGCACATGCTTTTATGGCACGTTCCAGTCACAGTCAATTTTGATCATGGAATTCCGAAGGAAGATCTCACGGAAGCCATTAATTTGGTATATATCTCTCCACCCTGATTCATTTCCCATATTGGCTAGCATAGAGGATGATGCAGTTTGGTGTCGCAAGCTGCAGCCTACTCGCTTAAAGGAAAGATAGGTCAATTAATTATCTGTTCACGTTGTTTGTCATTTGAATTTTTCCAGGGATTTTATTCAGTAATGGCAGTTGGTTCACATCTATCCTTCGAAAATGGTATCTCCTACGCAAATATCATTTCTTCTTTGGCCAACTCAAAAGGCCTGCTCGTTGAGGCTGAATAAGGGAGATAATCAGGGACAGAGGATGACCTGACTGCCGAATATATGAAGCAACGCTAACTGATGTCGATCAGGTCAATATATTCATTATTGTATGCAAGCCTTGTATTGGTGGTTAAACCATAATCTTCTCCAGAACTAGCCTCTTTAATTATCAGGCGGAAGAATTTATTGATCACCCTGGTATAGATGCTTTGGCGGGTTGTGTATTGGAAATGTTCTTGGAAAATATCCTCCCGTCAGTCCAAATTTGAGGCTTGATTTGCTGAAGGTCTGGAATATTCTGCTCTGGCCCACATTAAAATCCTTAATCATTCAACCGTGAGGCATTGATTGTTGAGACACTTCTTATGTTTAGGTATTTTTGTAGAAAAACTTAAGCACAAATGCATTTCTATGCACAATATGAAGAAATGTCAGTACGCAAGTTCCGAAGAAAAACTAGTGAAATGTTTAGGTACATAGAAATTCCTAGTAAACCATATCGGCAGAGGGAGAGAGATTGCAGAAGAATTTGTAGAAACCCAAGAGATACAAAGAAGAGAACCCATAAATGGGTGAAGGAGGGCATGAGAAATTTAATTTGGCCGTCTCTCTAGAAGGTTAAGCTATTAGAGATGGCAGGAATCATATACTAAATCTCGGTAGATGTAAAGTTTCCTCAGATGTTCCTGTGCGTGTCAACTTGCTTGGGCTGATAACAAATGATGAGTAGGCTGATCCCGGTTTGAGTTTGTTTTGCTTTAACAACTGGAGAATCTTTTTACATGTTTGCCTTGAGGATTCATTCAAGCATACACTAGTTTTCAATCCCTGAGTGACTATTCAGCCCCTCAAAGAACAGTATCGAACTCTCCAATAGAATTGCATCATTGCAAAGCTGAGCTCAGTCCAAAACAACCATCTCTTTTTCTGTGAAAAGTACTGATTAGCATCCACCAATTGCGTAGTAAGAGATTCATCTTTTACTGGCAAAATTTATGTAACTTTCTCCAAAACTGTCGAAGAGGGTTACACCAAGTACTGATTAGCATCAACCAATATGGATTCTGTCCTTGCTTCATCTTATCCGTCAGTGTCTCCTTGGTGCTTCACGGAGCTTCTGGCTTGTCTGAGGAACTCATCAAGGTAATTAGTTCATACTCAATGCAAATCCTTCACAGGCAAACGATTCTGAATGAATGATTGTGATGAGGCACGAGAAATTGTTCAGAAGCTAACCAAACGAACTTGAATGGTTCGGTTCCGACAGGAAAAAGTTCCACACGAACACAGAGCTGCGAAAGGCATACATGGAATGCAGAAAGAGAGAGCAAGTCAGATGCATAACTTCGTTTCAAACCTCAACAGCAAAATTATTGCTCAAGAAAAAGAACAAAGATTAAAAGCAAGCTAAAAAAATCTAGTGAGCCACCAACGCTGGACATCTTTTCATGTTACCGCATATTTCCTTCTATTACAGAAGTACAGGCACATGCTGAATTGTCAAAAGTGATAAGAGTACATCTCGTGAGATTCGTCTTGAACAGGAATGAGCTCAAACATAAAAGATTTGAACCTATTGAAGAAAGCAAGGGCAATTCAAGAGGAAGCATTGTGTGTGCCTGTGTTACTGTATGTAATCATTGAACTGAACTCACCGATGGTACAGAGGCATTGCCCCAAATGCCTCTCAAGTTTCCTTCGGCACAAATATGAAGTTCTTTTCAAAGGATCATCACATATCTAAAGTAAGGTCAGATTCTTCATCATCTTCCCAATCACTGCCTTCAACATCATTAGGATCAGATGTTGGACCATCATCTTCACTCTGGAATGAAAAATCAAATCAAAATTAGCACCACCAGTAGCAATGGCTCTGCACTGCATTACAGATCCAAATTTTCTCCCAAATAAGAGGATCAAAGATTTTCGCATCACATGCAAAACACAAACCAGAAATTTCAACACCTAAAAATTGTGTATGGCCAAAAGAAAGCATGTGTCCGATTGGTAAGCAGCCCAAAGCAATATACCAGTGTCAATTGTGATACTTCATCAAACTGGCCATTTCCTTTGGAACTCCAGGGATCTTCACTCTTTATCTCACAAGAGTCACCCTGCAGAAAACGTGAAGTGAACGCCATAAGGAGCCTACTCATGAAAAGATTTATGAAAGCTCTCCAGAATAAGCGGCGCTTACTATTTCCTTCTTCATCTGCTCAATTGTGTGCTCCAGCTCAGATATGTGTTGACTTAGAGCCTGCCCATGACAAGTAAAGATACAGTAAACAAGTGGAAAATTCAGAAACATTAATGTCAATTTTGCACGTATAGGCAGATGGGACATGTGAGGTGACCTCATGCCGTTGCATGGCAACAGAACGTTTCAATGCTTTTGCCTTCGTGAGAAGGTTCCTTGGCCTCAGGCTGATGGGCCGCCGGTAATTCTTTCCACGATAATATATAAGAGCATAGCCTTTCGGCACACTTTCTATTGATACTAATATTCCACCGCTCTCAAACTCCAATAGCCTTGCCGTGTCTTCCACAAAAGCAAGAGTTTTTTGTTTTGTTATAAGCTTCACCAATTCCCTATGCTTCCAATGCAGATGCATATTCTCAATGACACCATCGAAAACACCACGAATACCTGGTAAATAATGAAAACATTAATGCCCTCAATTTGATGTTAAAATTATTCCTTTAATAAATGAAGAAATATATAAGTACCAAGAGGCAGGTAAGGCTTCATTCTTAAACCAACTTTGCGAAACATAGTCCGTTCCTCGTCGGTGATAGTTTCCTGGTCATCATCAGGACTAGCAGGAACCATAGATGCTTCTATTTTAGATAAGAGTCTGTCAGCCCTTAGTTTCTTTGATTGTGCCTGTTCATCACATGACAGAGATCCACCATTTAGTAAAATTGATGACAGGATGATCTGAGAGGCCAATCATAAGAACAACCAAAAGAATAGAAAAAAGGATGCTTGCATTGCAGATAAATATTACACAAATGACATGGATCACTTGAGGATAAAACATATGTCTCTTCTCATCATCCAAACTGATTGAGTGATCTAAGAATCAGCCCAAAAAAACAAGCTGCATGCACCCAGAGAAGGAAGAAGGCTTTGTAAAAGCTTCACATGAAGTTTCAACTGGTAATAAGAAATAAAATTTAAGAACAAGAACACTGCTCTAGAGTCCATTTGCATTTAAAAGCAATACATTTTCCTTGATAACATAATCCCATATTCTTCTAACAGGAGAAAGAATTTCTCTAATAAATATTTTATTTTCCTGTCTAGACATTTTCTATATCTAGACAAAGGTAAAGTTCTGCTGTGTTGGTAGTTGGAGATTATTTACTAAACCATCACTAATTACTTCTGCTGTCCTAACACTATGCTCTATGTAGCCTATTTTGCATCTGCATATGGTTCATCTCATCAAGCAAATATATATTAGTATACCACCTAGTAGACGTGATTCCATCAAATATAGCAAAGGAAGTAGACAAGAAATGTATGTTATACTGAAGAAAAGCACTCACAAGATCTAGCTTATGCTCAATTCTTTTGACAAGTCTAACACTCTTGGACTTGGAAGCTTCTTCGATCATCTTTTCACGTTCCTCGTTAGATATATCTCTTCCCCATCGGGCTTGAGCCTCATAGAACTCAGCTAAAGTACCTGCTTGCGCATAGCCAGCCTCCTTAGATGGAGCAGCATCAACTGTTTCAGTCCGAAGTTTTTCTTCAACATCTTGTATCTGTTTTGCCATTTCCTGTCTTTCTGACAAAGCAGTAGCTACAGTAGGAGGAACTGTTCCAGTCCGAAGTTTTTCTTCAACATCTTGTATCTGTTTTGCCAATTCCTGTCTTTCTGACAAAGCAGTAGCTACAGTAGGAGGAAGAAAATCCTTTCCGCGATAGAAGACGATGTAATACTTATTTCGAAGTAGTAAGACCCCCCCAGTTAAATCCTGTAGAACAAAAGGAAATGTGATCAGTTTCAATAAACATTCGTAGAAGTAGCAAAGAGACATAAGGAACTGACTTTAGAGTACTGAAGGGTAATAAAATAATTATATCACCAGGAAACTGGTGTTTTGGATCAGGATGTGCAAAAGACAGACCTTCAGCTCATCAGCCATGAGTTTGTTATTCGTATTCTGGATTCCTCTTTTAACAGCAATCTTCACAACTGAGCTCTTCTCCCAAAGCTTAATTATAGCGGCTGCCAGGCCCTGATGGTTCCTGTTTCTCCCTTCATGATTTAAGGAAACAAATTATGTCAACAACTTATTTGCATAGGGAAGAAGCTGACAAGCTGTATCACAACGTGGTGAATTTTACCGAGGGCAAAATGACAGGGAAGTGACTTTGCCAGCTTCCGTAAGTTGGTCATCTCAGCATTGGTCAGTCGCGAACGCATTCCGGTGGGAAGAAGCCTAAAAGGTGTTTTATAACCCGGAATCTTTTGAGGAAGTAGATCCGCATCCACCGGAAGCACTCCTGTGCCCCACCACTCTTCGAAACGAGGGCCTAAGCCATCTAACAAGTTGTTATATTCAACTTCCTCTTCTGTCAAGCTCTCCTTTAGCACTGGGCTCCTCACCGACACTTCACTCTTCTCACGTTCCGGCTTCACGTCATCGCCACTTTCTGCGACTGGTCTGTTGGCTGAAGAAACATCAGGAATAAAAAGAGCATCACCTTCCCTCACAATCGGTTGGGATCTTGAAGCGGGGCCTTCGTAGTTCTTCCCACGGTACACCACCATAACACTGCCAGACCTCCATATGACCAATCCCCCAGTTCGACGCTGAGAAAAACTACAAGCAGTCACTTACATACTCTCGAATCATATTCATTACTTTCCTTCTCACTTTTAAACATTGTTATGTCATATTCATCATAATTTTAAGCAAACAGGAAACACAACTATCAAGCAAGCACAAAGTTCAAAAAGCAAGAAAACACATAAGCATTGATGCTTCGTCAACATGTGCTATAACAAAATTGCGGCAAATTCATCTACAATAGGTCATCATTGAACACCAACCTCGACGACCTCGTGCGCGGTCTTCATATCGTGCGCGAGCACCTCGTGAAACTTAAGCCTCACAAGCTCCTCCTTCCTCCACTTATCATGTATCTTCTCCAAAACCGCCTGCGTGATCCCCGCCTTCGCGACGCTAATCCTCTCCCTAAGGTACATCCCCGTCCTCCTCAACCTCCTAAGCTCCTCGTCCTCGATCGTGAGTTCCGCCAACGTCGGCGCCTTCACCGACCTCTTCATCCCCCCGACGACCTTCTCCTCGACCTTGACCTCTCCCTTGCCTTCCTTCTCCCACGGCAACAACCCCGCATCGTCCTCCTCGCGCTCATCCTCCTCGAGGAAACTATCCGGCCTAATCCACTCCCTACGCAACAGGTCACCCAGCCTCTCCTCTCCGGTCGGCCGCGCGGCTCCGAATTCGCCCTCCCCGTCCTCCTCGTCCCCTTCCTCTCCATCGTCCGACCCCAATCCCAAATTCCGCAACCTGAGCACGATCCTCTCGATCGCATTCTGGCCTCTGTCGTTACCGGAGTACCTACGCTCAGCCTCGCCGCGAGAATCGGAGCCGGCGACCTCGCCGGGGGACTCCTCGTCGATCTCGCGGTTCGGCGGCGGCGGCGGCGGCGGCGGCCACTTGTTGAGCCACGGGGCGGAGTGCGGCTTGCCGCCGCTCCTTCCGCGGGAGGAGCTGGCGTCTCGAGGATTGGTCGTGCGGAGGGACTGGCAGAAGCAGCGCCGTTCGAGCGCGCGAGGCCGCCGCCACGGCGGCGTCGGAGAGGCGAAGAGGAGGTGGAGGGAGCTCTTGCCGAAGCCGGAGGAGGCGCGGGGGAGGGCGTTGCGCAGTGGCAGTTCCGTGATTTTGGCGGTCGTGAAGGCCATTTTCTCCCCGGGGGGCTGGAGCTTCAGGTGGGCGAGGGAGCGTGCTTCATTGTTTGGATATTACAGAGAAAGGAAAAACCAGAGGATGAAGAAGACGATGAGGAAGAAGATATTTGATTGTTTTTGGGACTATTTTTATTTTGATTATCGTTCAGAGGTGGTGAGATGGATCGGGCCTGAGCAATGTGGGCCGTGTTGTGGGCCATCACGCGAGTGCGTCTAATCAGTCGTTGGCCCATTTGCATGACCTTGATGGCAGGCGCGCCGGATAGCCACGGAGCGTTTGTTTGGGGAAAAAGAGAAAGGAAAATGCTTTCTGAGAAATTATTTTTCAGAAAAATGGTTAGTTTTCTTTTATTTGGTGATATGTAGTTGAAAATATTTTTATGGTGTTTGGATCTCATTTGGAAAATGATTCCAATCTTAAGGTATGTTCATTTCACGAAAAATATCACTTTTCTGAAAAATATTGAAAGCCCCTACTCCCAACAAGTTGGAAAGTCAAGTTCAAGTGCTGAAGTCAAAGAGAAGTTTTTAAGAAAATAATCATATTTTTTGGTGTTCGTTTGAAACTTGAAATTTAAGTGGAAAATATTTTTTATTAATCATTATCTAATTTTATTTTTGGGAAAAAATACCAAAATAATTGAATTTTAATATTTTTAATTGACCAAAAACACTTAATTTTAATTTTTATATATTTTTAAAAATTGAATTTTTCTTTTTAAAATTGTTCTTTTCTTCTTTCTTTTAATATTTTTAATTGACCAAAAAAACTTAATTTTAATTTTTATATATATTTAAAAATTGAATTTTTCTTTTTAAAATTGTTCTTTTCTTCTTTCTTTCTTTTTTTTCCCTTTTCTTTTCCTCCCTCCTTCTTCCTCCTTCCTTTGCTGCCACATGCCTCAACATGGCCGGCTGCCTGATGACCAATCAAGTCGCAATCGCCATCCGACGAACTCGAGGCTCGATCGATCCAAGCAAGTCCGAGCTCCGCCAAGGTTGGCAAGCTCACAGCTCGCCTGATCCAGGGGAGCCCGAGCTCTACTGTGGTCGGCGAGGTTGAGCCTCGCCTTCCCCGTATCTAGCCTTGGGCAAGGCTGGAGTTGGCAAGGAAGAAGAAAAAGAAAAAGAATTAAAAACTCAAAATTTTAAAAAAAGATAAAAAAAAAATAAAACATAAAAATAAAGAGGAAGAGGGAAAATAAATAAAATAAAAAAATCGAATTATTTGAAAAAAAAAAAAAAGGGAGGAGGAGGAGGATGAGGAAGTGAGGGCTTATAGGGGTGTCAAATAAAAGAGATTGAGTGAGGAAAATATTTTCCACTTTTCAAAAGTGGAAAACATTTTCCCATAATTTAGAAGAATTTTTTGCCATCATGGAAAATGTTTTCCCCAAGCAAGTCATTTTCTGTTAAACGAACGTCAGAAAATTCGGGAAACATTTTCTTGAAAGTTATTTTCCATAAAACGAACAAAGTCTTATGATTTTATCTAAGGCCAAAAAAAAGAATTTTTAATAACTTTTTCGTTTCTTTTCTTTCTTTCTTTTTTCCTTCTTCATCTGTCAATTGCCAAGCCTTGATGATGCCCAGCAATGGCCACAGGCAAGCTTGAGCTCGCTAACCTCAGGCAAGCTTGAGCTCGCTAACCTCGGGCAAGCTCAACCTCACTGGATCGGGCAAGCCACAAGCTAGCCTAAATCTAGGGAGCCCCAAGCTCACTTGCCTCAGCCAAGCTCGAGCTCGCTTGGATCAACCAAGCCTCAAGCTCGCTAACCCACATCATGGCTAGTCGTTGGGCTGCCAGCCATCACCGAGGCACGTGGCTAGTAGAGGAAGGAGGAAGAAGGAGAAAGAAAAAAATAGAATAAATTAAAAATAATTTTAATTTTAATTATAAGTTTTTAAATATATATTTTTGTAAGACACAAACGTTTCATGAAACAAAGGCCCAACCATGAGCATTGAGGACCAGCGCATGGTCTTTGTGAACCTACGCCTAATGGTTGGGACCAAAGTTCGAGCATTGGGGCCTTGAGTTCAGGGGTTGGACCCATCATGTATAGGCACTAGGGGTTCGAGCATGGCCAAGGGCTCATGCCCGAGCATCAAGGTCCTAGGCTCAGCCTTGATGGACCAAGCCCAGGACTTCAGTGCTCGGGCCTGAGCCTCCGGCAACCATGCCCGATGCCGGGCCCACTTGATGCCAAACACAGCCATAAAGGTGCCGCAGCTGCTGTGCATGCTCCTTGGCATGAGGTTGTCTCATAATAGGAGGTTGTCATGGGCCATGGCTACTATGTAGGCTATGCGGCAGGGGGTTGTTGTCACAATAAGAGACCGTCGTAGCTAATATGCATGACAACAGACCAAGTTGACGTAGTTGCGGACATCATGAATCAAGTTAGGAGATGAATATTAGTAGTTCTTGAAAAAGAGAATGACATGTGCTGCAAAAGTTCACTAGCCTAAAATCAAACAAGAATAACGTGGAAAAGAGTAGTTTTTGTATATCTTTTGCGGATATAAATAGTACACGAGCCTATTTTTAAATTTTATTGGATGACCATCATAATCAAGATATCAATTATAATCAATCGAGGCTATGAATAATTAATAGAGATACATGTATAATACTGGGAATTATGAAGAATTGAGAAAAATATTCTAACATGCCATAGCGCAGCATCCATCATCAAGTATCACCCCCAAGCACAGGTATATCGGCCACTGTTTCTCTCTATTGTGCACGAGTTTAAGGTCGTAAATCCAAGGCCGTCTACCGACCTTTAAATTGAGGTCATTGATCTCAAAAATGAGGTCAATGACCTCGTTCCACGTGTAGAGCACGTGGGGTTGTGTTGGTGATGCCCCAGGTGTTGCCGTAGCCACCATACACGCTAGGTTAAGGATGAGTCTAGTTCAGGTTGAGTTGGTCCAATAATTCACTCAATCTGCACATTGTCGGTCCCTAATTTTTGGGACCAAAAACCGCCCTTGTTAAGCCTGGGACTGAGTCCAGTACCAAGGTCAATCCGGAATCAACAATTTTTTTTTTTCATTTTTTGCATTTCCCAAAAAAAAAAAAAAAAATATATCTATTTCAAATTATATATCCATTAACAATGCAATATTGAGTACCTAAACTATAAACACAATACATATCAAACATAAATATAAGATAAGATAGCAACGGAAATTTACACTTCTTAAAAGCAACAAACCATATGTCGCGACCTAACCTCGATTGTACCACCTAAGATTTGGCTAATAGACTACTAAGCATAAACTTAGCTCGAGCTCTCATAAGTTCATATCAATTCGTGACTTAGGTTCAAGTTCTTAACATGTAAATGATTTTTCAATTAGAAGTCGTCACTAATCAGTTTACGGTAGGTCGACTAGACACTTAAGTAAAATAATGGGAGAATTATTTTACTCTTACGAACAAGAGATTTTGAGCATAGGACTTGATTACACTAGATTTCTCTAATGTCTTTTCGGTACCATTCTTTTCATAAAAAAAAAATGTTTATCGGACAGCTTGAGTTCATTTTATTACTCCCTAACATATGATAAGGTGGCCATATGCAGTCACAATCCACCAATTTAACACCCAATAAAACAATAAATATATTGAAAAACTTACCTCATAACAACGAAAGCAACTGCAATGTTAACTCAGAATTTACATCAATGTCTTATATATAATTTCTAATTAACATGGAACCTAATTTGCGTGCAATGCAATGCAATGATGTACAAAAATAAATCTATGCTAACATGACATGCAACGTGCAACCTAATATGCGAACTATATGTCATGCGATGTTACTTACGTGACCTAATCTAATGACAAGCATATATATATATATATATTAATGCAACTATCATAATATGTCACACGTGAAAATGATCCTAAGCATGCAATGGTTAAATGACATGTAAGGGATGACCTAATTTTACGTGACACATGTATGATATTTTTTATGTTTTCTTTTTTAAGTGAAATTCAAAATTAAAATTACCTAATAATTAAACATGCAATTTTAATTAAGGAAATCTAACATCCTAATGCAATTTTTTTGTATTTTTTATTTTTAAAATTCAGAACAGATAAATAACCTAATCTAAACATGCAATCTAGCCTAAAACAAGCAATATTCTAGCAAGAATCGAGTCTAATTCAAGGATATTTTTTGGGTTTTCTTCTTTTAAGGAAAGCAATCGAACAATGGATAGATATTTCATTAAATAATGCAATCCATAATCTTATGTTATCTATCTCAATAAGGACACTAAATAAACCAACGATCATATCCAAGTGGTTATGGATATTGATGGAAGGCTTATCCATTCAATTTTGGGAACGGGTAAATCAATTATCGTATCCAAATGGTTATGGATAGGATGGAAGATTTTCCGTACCCTGATCATCGTATCTCGTAGTTAGAGATTGGATGGTCGTCTAGGTACGTTGTTAAGTTAGGAAAGTTTACTAACTTGAAGGGCATATCCTAGGATTTTGTGGATTATATTTTTTTAAGTAAATATCTAATAAAATATTTTAATATCCAACAGAAGATCCATAATATCTAACAAGATATATTAGAACATACTAAAACACTCAAATAAGGCAGTAAAATATGTGAAATATATTGAAGATGAGCATCTTACCTAATTCGAGAATATTCTTTTCAAATTTGGACCACACGCTCGGGATCACAACCAGGGGCAACACGTCGGGATCACAACCAGGGGCAACACGGCGGTGGACGGCGGCGGGCAGCGAGTGGCAACGTTGACGACAGCAAACAGCGACCGCATCGACGACGACCGATGGACCTGCAAAACACAAATTTCGATGGTGGTTCTCGACCGAGTGGACGAGTAGGCTCGATGGACGCCTCAACTTGGCTGGAGCAAAAAGAGAAAAGGGCCGCAATGAAGTTGTGGATGATCCCTCTTGTGATGCGTTCTCTCTCCTTCTACATCTCCACTTGACTTTCTTCTTCTTGGATCCAGATCACACTTTCTTCGTCCCGACTCCCACCACTTTCACAATTTTTATTTTTTATTTTCCTTTTTTTACCGTTGCAGACTCTCCACTGAGTGGACTTTCTTTCAAGGTTGATTGAGAGCAAACTTCTTCTAGCGGCAAAGTGAAGCACGGCCCAAATGCTTTCTGGAAGTTGTCGGGACCGCTTAAAACGTTGCGGAGCAGTCTCCGAGCAAGCTTGGATCATCGCTAGTTTTGGACGGAAATCAGAGATGCTCTTTGGTTGAGCGTCGGTGCTGGTGGCACGTTTGGACAGCAGCTTTGTTGTCGAGGTTGGAGCTTGCGGCGGCAGCTGCTCAATGTCGCTGGGCTCCGTGGCGGAGGGATAGCACAAGCGGTGTTTCGACCAAGGCTTGGCCGAAGGACCCCTCTTCTCTCTCTCACGTGTTTTGCTCAATGTGCTCTGAGAACTCTGAATAGCCGACCACCCCTAACTGTGAACATGCGTCCCTTTTTATAAGCGAGAACATTAGGTTTCAAGAAAGGGACACAATCTTCTACTCCCCATACGTGAGTGGTCATAATATCCTCTGCCTTGGTTTCTTTTCTTTAATGAATACTATCCCTTCATTTCTTTCCTTCTTTCATTCAACCACGTGAACGTATATTTTATTCATTGCAAGCTGCACTTGAATATATGTATACCCAGGATGTTGCTCTTTCGTGACTGAATTCTCAAGATTATGATATTGCTCCCTATATTTCCTAACTTGAAGTTTTGCCCGTGCAAAGCATATGTCAATTTCGGTCTCATTAAAGGAATGATGGGCTTATATAAATGACGAATTCAGCCAAATTTTCATAACTGCGGGCTTAGTCCAGCTAGCTAACTGAGTCCATGACTACCCATTCAAGTTCCTCCACCGCCGGTTTGACAAATATGCAATTAATTGAAATATGCTTCTAACAACCATATGCAATGCGATTTAACATTCTTGTTTAGGGGCTAAATTTTTAGTCCCTAATTTTTAATGCAATAAACAACTAACTGAGTTGCCAAAATTTAGGTGTCAACACCATAAAAACAAACACACAAGACAATGGAATAGAGGCGGGCAGTGAGAGCGAGGCAAGTGAAAAGAGGAAGCCGTGAGGTGAGCGGTGACTAGGGGGAGCAACGCGAATGAGCCCAAGGTTAGTGAAGAGTTTTTTTTTTTTTTTTTCAAATTAGGGCTAAGTTTTTTTTCTACTTTATAACTTACATGACCAACTGAATTGTGAAGATAAAAGAGGAGGAGGTGCTAGAATTTAGAGTAGACAAAAGTATCTAATATGATATGTTAAATATACAATATAATATATATTATGTACAGGATCAATCCAAGTTGGACCAATCCTAAACTCTTAGAATGGAGAATCAACCTATATAGTGCAAGGTCCAAGGTTCTCAGGACCAAAGAGCCATCTAGTTTCCCGATCAGGATTAACCTTGGATCGATGCTCACCCCTACTTTAGGCGTTTGCCGAATCAACGGGACGCATGTGAATTTCCCACACTTTTGCTGAACGAAGAGCTAGCTTTTGTGGTGTAAATCTATCAATTGGCAGGTGATGACATTAGTATTGCAGTGTTTGCTTGTATTTAATATTTATCATAAAGCTAGGGCAAAGCTAGCCCGATATAGGCGTTGGGTTTAGGAACGTTGTGGATTGATGGACTCATTTAATTCGGCTTTCAAGAAATCACTTTGAGAAAATACAAATACCTTTGAGGTAAAGGAATTTCTCGAAATGCTTTAATGTATGGCAAATTGTAATTTAAAGTACATTGAAAAGTGACTTAAGCGTAGATACCGTTTGGTAAATCCTACATTTACAAATGGCTTTTATTAATTCTTAAAAAAAATTAAAATCAAATCCAATGGAGCTTCGCCGTCGACCAACAGCCGTCGATCAGATCTAGCCATTGGCGAGGCTACACGAGGTTGTGCAACCTTAGGCGAGGCTATTCAGTAGCCAGATCTAGCTGCCGGTGGTTGGCTGGCCTCTAGCAAGTATGGGGAAGATGAATGGTGGGGAAAAAAAAAGTCAATGAATAAATAGTAGAAGTGGACTTGCATTTCTAAAGTGCTGAAAACTCAAAGTAAGTTTGGACTTATTTTGGACTTTCAACATTCTCAATATTGATATTGGGCCAATGAATTTTCAAAAATGCTTGCCAAACGCGTAATATTTTTTCCAAAGGACTTTGAGGGCTTATGATTTTTGGGAAAGCTGAAGCAAACGGGCCGAAGCCCTCTTTCTCAATCTTTCAACATGTAATTGTACTTCGACGGTTTGAAGTTGATTTTCATACGGCTTTTTATGGTTATTTAATTCCAAAAAAGTGCCGATTGTTGTCTTCATACATTGCATGTGGTCTCCAGTTTTGATAATTCTCAATAAATAAATAAACAAAATGGGACAGCTGCAGTGCTCTGCCGACTGTGTACTTCACGACAAGTCTTATTTTCCTTACTTTGTCCAAGTCATCGTCCAATTTTGATTTCCAAAAAGAATTCTTTTTTCGAATCAATTTCGGAAGTATGACATTCACCATATTTCAACATCGAGAAGTCGACGGTAACTCATCTTTTATGTGTTCTTTGATCCCGAAGTTAAATAGATTGTGTTCTCCTTCTCATCGTGCTACCATATGCACTATCTGCATATGGACATGAATGAATAAAGTAATCTGATAATCATGAGAGCAAAGATCAATAATTTCTCAAGTTTTTCTTTACCACCAAAAATACTTTTCTGGATAAGAGAAGCAAATTGAAAAATGTCATGACAAGATCTAATGAATTTTCTTTTGATTGTCTACGTGCATATCGAAAGATCAAGAGAGAGAGAGAGAGAGAGAAATGTTGAACAAATGGCAAATTTGTAAAAACCATCCACCTACAGTTACTTAGAAAATCGATAGGCTTGAACAATTAATAGACCAAATTTTACGTTCCGATTACCAACGGCACTCTGAAAGTTCAGCAGAGCTGCTCTTTCTTTCTCTAAAACTATCAAGTATTTTAACAAATTTAGTAGTCCAGTAACATCAACAAGGTGGTTTCATTACCAGAAGATAATAGATATTTGAACTTCACTAACGATCTGGACTATGCACAAAGAGCGAACAGAAACTCTGCACGTCCTAAAATTCGGGCACGTCATGATGTGTGTGTGTGTGTGTGTGTGTGTGAGAGAGAGAGAGAGAGAGAGACCATCTGGCATAAAGTGCGTTACAGCTGCAGAAAAATATTTTTTTCATTTGAAGCAGGCACTCCTCTTCCGAGGTCACGACTGCAATGGGACTAAACTTTCGAGGACCACCTGCTTTATCAAGTCAATGGCCTTATCAACCTGATCAGCTCTTCATGGAGATCCAAAGTATCTCCAATTGTGCAGCCTTGAAATAAATAACTATCAAAACATTGTAGAAAAATATTAAATTACATCCACATTTAATACAATCCATGGGAAACTCATATACCGCTGTAATCCAATTTAAGTTTTTCATGTGAATATGTTACTTGAACAATAAAGTAACTTAACCAAATAAAAAATGATAGAAAAGAAAGTAAAAAACTTAATAAAACATAAAGATTAAAATAATTATAACAAAGTAGAAAAATATGCATGTGCAGTGAGGATATATGCTTTGAATGTACGTGTCCTACGACACTGACAAAAAGACCCAAATCGGTGTTGAGAACGGCGCCGAAAACACCATGCCCTCCGTGATTGCCTTTCTCAACGGTTGATGCAGACACTTTGACTAAAGACAGGGATTAAAAATATAGTTGTTGAGAAAATCATATGTAATTGGACATTCATATCTTTTGAGACTCATTCTTGAGCTTGTTTTCTAAATTTATGTAGAAGTGTCTGCTTGGTTTGATGGCTTGGCTAGTTGGCTCGAGGTCCCATGTGCATCTTCGCACTCTTGTTCCATTCTACCCCCGGGGGATGCGCCCTTATTCTCTCGGCTCTGCCTCTGGTTAGATATTTTATCTCTTTTTCTAATTTCTTTTTTAATCATACCATTATTTCTTGACAATAAGCAATTGCTAGATTTAAGAATCCAAGACACGCACCCGCGTAAAAAAGATATTTATATGACAAAAATATCTTGAGACGCTAATTATATGGACAGTATAATTGCTATATAAAATGCATTTACTTTGCAGAAGCGATCCAAATTTTTCTACGAACATATCGATCTAAACAAATTATTTAGCGGCAGGAGTTTTCGTATTGAAAAGGCAACGTTTTCGCTTGTTTGACACTTTGCATATGGGTTGTGGTGGGGATGGGTGTTTTGGTGTTGGACCCTGGCATGTAGAGAGGAGTGGGGGAGGGGGACGACTTTTGCTGGTGCGGGGTGAAGAGTTGCACGGCATCGATTTAGGCTCCACGTCAGAAATAGAAGATGAAGTAGGATTGTTAAATGCATCTTTTCAAACTAAATTAATCTTAAGAAGTGGTTGATCAACTTAGTTATGTGCATAAGATTCTTGAACCTTGGCACCCGTTTAGCAAAGGAAAAGAGACAAGAAAAAACGAGACCGTCGATTAGAGCCCGAGAATTCGAAACGTAAGTGCATATGCGTGTGCTCTTTCAGTTGCCATAAGCAAATAATGACATGTTATCCTTGTGTGTGTGGAAAATTTTCCATTGATGGATACTCGAGATCTCTAAAAAAATTTTAAATAGCAACGATCAAAACAAGGTAAAAAGGATGATGCACATGAGACAATCCATCGATATTTAAACGTTTATATATTACACATCGTCAAACATGCATGCTATAGATCTGTCCATCGTTTGAGATTTGATAAAATCACCAAATTAATCACTGAGCTGACCACTTACAATTGTTCAAGACTCCTCAAGACAGAATGACTACTCAAATTTTAGACTCGATTTCATAAAAAATGAATATCCAACCGGTGGATGTCTTTGCTGGTTGTTCCGTGCCTTTAAAATAAGTGACCCGGGCATTAGAATAATAGGGTCTCCACCTAATTGCTTGATATTACCAGGGCATTAGAATAATGGGTCTCCACCTAATATTACCCGGGCATTAGAATAATAGGGCGTGTTCCAGGAAACATCCCAAAACTAGGGTTTAGGAAATGAACGAAGCATCACTTGAGGATCAAATTGCTCTTTTCCTCGAAGTACGAGGTCCCTCTCGCAGGTATTTATTACAGTAATGTGCCAAAACTTGTCAACTTTGATATCTGAATATCAATGTGCTGCTGCCTTTGATCAAACCATTCCCATCCCAGTTCGGTTTAACATAACTCTTCCTTCTCCTTCCTCCTCCCTTAAAACAGCACAAAACGTTTGGCGATTAGAGGGGTCAGTTTTGGTGGCAGCGGCGGTGCTACTCTGCGCTACCTGCCGTTGGGTTGCGCCTTCATCGAAGGTAAGCTTTTGAAACTTGGACATACACAATTGAAGTGCACAAACTTGTAGACATCGATATCTGAATATTCTTATCACCCTTTCATTCTCTCATAAGCGCTTCTTGTTTCTTTCTGGGTGCTTAAGGAAAAAAAATCATCCGAAAAAAAACAGATGGTCTGCTAAGTGTCCTTTACATGTGTTCAGCTTCTCTGCCATTCATAGCGCAACTCATCATGGATGCGAACTGGATCTTTCGCTAAGCAAACCTCACTTTGTGAAGTCGAGAAAGATTGTAGGGTTTGTTTGTTTTGCTTAAGGGGGAAAAAAACTGCTTTCTTTAACTCACTCGATTTCAGATGTCAGCTAAGTGTCCTTTACATGGGTTCATCTTCTCTTTGGTTCATTGCGCAACTCATCAATGATGTGAAGTCGATCTTTGGCTAAGCCAATCCTCGCTTTGTGAAGTCGACAAAGATTCTAGGGTTTGTTTGTTTCGATTCAGGGGGAAAAAACAGCTTCCTTTAACCCACTCAATTTCATATGTCTGCCACGTGTCCTTTGCATGGGTTCATCTTCTCTTTGGTTCATGGCGCAACAGATGTGAAGTCAGATTCTTTCGCTACGCAAATCATCGCTGTGAAGTTGACAAAGCTACGAATGTTTAACTCGTTGTTTAAGCATCTCATTTAACAATTAATATCGTAAAAGCATTTCTATTTTGAAGTTTTTTATATGTCAGCATTAAATAAGTTGACAAATCCTCACACGAGTGCAGCACAAGCCGTCACAGTCTCATGGGGGAGAGAGAGATGGAAGTCGATTGGTCAGCGTTCCATGTCTTGGCGGAAACTTCTGAATTAGTTCACGAGGGACTGCTAAGTCTCTCTCCCACGGCTCAAACCCGACCGACCGAATTGCCGCAAATCTTCTGGAACAAAATACTGGAGATGCATGGCCAGGGAGTGATGCTCGTGCTAGAGAAGAGATTGTGTGCCACCGACTTGAAGCGATGCAATGGTTGGCTCTCCATACCCAGGGGGCAGATACGAGCAAATTTCTTGACCAGTGGAGAGATCCGAGCCCTAGACAACAAGGAGGCCATTGCAGTTTCCCTAATCGAGCCTTGTCTACAAGTCCGCCATGGGTTGCAGCTCCAGAAATGGAATAACGTGAGGAATCATTTTTCTTATGTATTGACCAAGGAATGGACTGCTGTCGCGCACCCGATTGCGCGGAACGGACTCAAAAAGGGTGGCCTTGTCCAGCTTTGGTCGTTTAGAGCGAATGGGGACCTTTGTTTCTGCCTTGTGAACGTTGAAGCACCCCCGTCGGAAGAGGAAAATATGGCTACTTGTGAGTGATCGTCACTTGGTTTCGTGACGAAATTCAAGGAATTTCTGGATCAAGCTTGGAAGTTGATCGCGGTCGTTTAGTTCATGGACTAACATCGATCGTTTGTGATGTTGTTGTTGTTTTCAATAGACGACTCTGTCGTGTTTCGTTTCAACCTTTAAATTGCACGTGCTGTTGTTTCTAATTATCTTTCCCTTGACTTTAACGATGGTTATCGTAAGAAGATTCTTCCTCGTAGTTCGCTTACGAACCCTCCGCAGGCTCGTTTAGATTTATTATATTCAGATGTTGCGCAAACTTTGCTTTGGTTTTTTAATGAAATGCGCTACTTTTTCGACCGAAATAAAAACTTTAACGATGGTATATATATGTTGAGACGGCTAAAATAAATTGATAGTATTTATCTCCATGTGCTAGAAAAGGGCCACCGCATCTGTTTTTTCTCGTCTTTAAACTGCCTCAAAATTCTAATGAGTGCAGTTTTGAATTCATAGGATCCGCTTCTTTGGATAGCGCGCAAAGATGGTCATCCTTTGTTCACATTTGCCGTAGACAATGAATTCTGGGTTTTTTCGGGTTCGGCCGAGCTTCCGGGTTGTCGATTATGAAATGGCTCACCGCATTTACACAATTATCTGGGGTTGGCGTTCTTCCCATTCAAGAGGTCGTAGCATCCGGTGATGAAAAAGAAAAAAAGAAACATATTAGGCTAGTTCCTAGTCAACTTTGAAACCAGACACTTCGGTAGGCTGGTTCTAGGGTCGATCGCATTAGTGACAAAGTTCCAAAAAATATAAACTGACTCTAATATAGTAGATTTCAGATTTTTAGCTAGAAATTGCTCACTCCAGAACTGAAGTTGTGTTTTTTTTATTATTGCCCCTTTTCCCCTTTATTTTCAACTTGCGATGTAATAATTTAAAACCATTAGAAAGGGGATCGAATACTAATATAGGGTGTTTCCTGCCAAACCCTAATTATTCCTGTTTCTCCCCTTGCCTTAAAAGATGTCCATATGGCCGATGCCCCCGTTCAACGCCGAGAAAAACTACAGGCAGTCGCTTGCTTACTCTCATGTCGTATTCTCCATTTTTCTTTTCACTATTAAAGACTTCAAACACGAAATTTAACTTTGGAGTAAGCAAAGTTCTAAAATCAAGAAACACTAACCAGTGATTTCTTTTTCTTTTTCTTTCTTTTTTTATTTCCTTAGCTACGGGTCATTTTCCTCCTCCTTCTTTCCCGGGTACTATTCATCTCTCGGACAGCGTGCGGACCCTGAGCCCAGAGGCCCCACAACTTTGAAATCGCCGGAAATTTCTCTTTGAACGTTGTAATTGACTCCGATATGATTTTTGCATAGGGCCCTTTTTCTGATTCAGAGATCAAGAAAACTGACTTTATCCCAAGGTGGCGTCATGCCAGGCCTATTCCGACTTTGGAGCTCCGTTGAAGAGGTAGTGCAGCGCAATGTTTTTTTTTTTTGGTAAAGTAGTGCAGCGCAATGTTGTTGCTCGATAACTTCAGAAAGTTTGATCTTGAAGACATGGACGCATATATGACAACGTTCTTGGTTGTGGAAGAGTTTTTTTGAATAAATAATTATTTTCTATTTCTATTCTAGAAAATAATTTCTGAGTAAAATAAGGTGTTTAGTAACTATACAAAATTTTTACTCCAGAAATAGAAAAAGAATAGAAATGCGTTTGATACGAAATAATTTCTTTTGTGTATTTATTCGTTTTTTATTCTTGCTCACAGATCGCCGACCGTCGACCACGGACGCCGCGCCCGGCGCCCGCGGATGGACGGAAAGCGATGGCGGCTAGCGGTCCGACACGCGGCGGAGGACGGCGATCGATAATCGGCCATGATCGGCAATGTAAATAAGGCGATCAACAATGACAAAGGCTCCGAGCGGTTGGAGGTAGTCGCGGTAAGAGAGATGAACAAAAGAAAAATAAAAAAGAAAATTAGCTTATTTTTAGAAATTGTTCCCAGAACAAAATCTTTCTTTTTTTTTTTTTGTTTCTATTCCAAAATTGTTTTCAGGAATAAAAAAATAGAGAAATTGTTCCCAGAAATAAAAGTTTTACCAAATGAATTTCTGTTTTTTTTTTGTTCCAGGAAACAAAAAAAATAGAAATTGGGAAAAACATAAATGTTACCATGCAGACCCCTGGTCTCTTCAAGTGGGCAATTGCTGCTTGCGCATGGAGTTTAGTGAGCAACGTCAAGTCTGAACTCGGGCTTGGCACGAAAGGGCAAAATTGATGGAGGAGAAAATATTAGATAGTCTCGGAACAAAATTGATGGAGGAGAAAATATTAGGTAGTTCCGAAGCACTAAGTCAGTATGCACCCCAACCAATCAGAAAGTTCCATGTGGCTCCGCGTTAGGGAGCGGTTCCCATTTCCGCATAGAAAATATAAAATTTCTCTTTCTTATTTAAAAAATTTCCCCTATTATAGGCCTGTGCACATTGATTACTACCCACCTGCCGTGGAGAGATGGAGATATTTCCTTTCTCTCTCCTCTTTTTTCTCCTTCTGAAGGAGGAAGACCGATGCTTCCTCTCCCCTTCCTCTCTCGTGAATTCAAAATTTCAGGTTCCCTCGTCTTCGCTCTCTTCGGCGCTCACTCGCTCTCTCATTGGGTGTCACTTCTTCGTTCTTTGCTCCGGCGCTCGTGCTCGTTGGGTCTCACTCTACAAAAAACTTCATCGTCCTCTCAGTCTCCATCAAGGAAAAAACCCAATAGCAAGCCGCGATCATTTTTTGCGGGGGGAAGAGAGGGAAAGAGTCCGACTTGGCAGAGTTCATATCCGCACTCGCGGCGGGAAACACTGCGCAGCTCATGGTGATGGTGTAGTGTCCCCGCCAAGCCGCTGCCGCCGCCGCTGAGGACGCCTCCATGGCGCTCGTTGCAGCCGCGCACCAGATGGGCAGGCGAGTCGTCCACGTCTCGCCGGGGCCGGAAGAGTCGAGAGCCTCCAGGGACACGCTGGGGGCTCACGGCCGGCACGTCCACATACAGTTCACTCTCCTCTTTTTCCCCTTGAGAAAAAGTTAGTCGTCTGCCTACATATTCGCATACGTAGTCCCTTCCCTTCTTTTTTCATTTCTCACGTTGAGCTCGCTGTGTTTGCTTCAACCTTGATCACAATGCTTGCTGCAACATTCAACTTCAATGGTGCCAAATCGAGAGACCCCCGTCGGATCGTACCCTAAAGCCGGCAACAACATCTGGGACAATCATTCGAGACTTTCCATGGAGACCCTTCAGAGAACCGTCTCCGACATCACCTCCGAGCATAGCAAAGAAGCCGCCCGCCAACCTGACGGTGAGGTGAGGTTGCTGCAGCTGATCTATGAGCTGGAAGATGCAAAGTGCGAGTGTTGCAGGGTGTCCGAGGAGTACATGCCGGAGTACGCGAGGCGCGTTCGGGAGAAGTTCTCGGGGAAGATGGTGTGCGGGCTTTGCGTGGAGGCGGTGCGCATGGAGATAGAGAGTAACGGCGGGAGGAGCTGGGAGGATGCGCTCGACGCGCACATGAGCGAGTGCATGCGGTTCAACCGGATTGGGGGGGCGTACCTGGTGCTCTACCAAGCAGAGGCCATGAGAGCCATCTTGAAGAAGAGCTCGAGCGGTGGCTGTTCGAGGGCTAAGTCCATCAGCCCTAGAGACAAAGGCGGGCCGAAGAAAGCGCCATCGCGAGTAGCTTGAGCTGCATTCCGGCAATCACGAGAGACACCAACTACGATAGAACGACAGTCAATTGAAGCAGGCCGAATACTCGTGCAAATCAGGTTCATCGTCGATGAGTCTGAAGGCATAGCGAATTAATGATGGTAGGCCCCGAACAGATCTATATATCGCATCAGTCCATATATACAAGCTTCATCTTCGATTGAAGAAGTTAGACGCTTTCAATTAAGAGAGACGAGGATTATGATCGATGGTTAGTCATGTATGTTTGAACAATATATCTTAGGATCTTATACATCTGCGAATGTAAATAAATACTTGAAGGGTTGTTGCTTCAGTTGCAGAGAGGCACAAGCGTATTCAGAATGATCAGTTCTGTCTTAGTTTTTTGGCTAAGAAAATAAGGAGACTCATGCGTACTCGAGTCGCAACAGAAGTTTAGTCTTTTGTTATCTCACCGCGATCCATAAATCTCACTGTAAGAACCTATAACTAGACATCAATCCGTGCGCGCGTCGTGTGGAGATGATAGGAAATAATCAAGGTCGTGGTGAGGAGAGAGAACACGACCGCTAAGATTGCTCTCGGTCGATGAAAGCACCGTTGAAGTTTACCGCAAAATACCAAGCAACAGCTAACCATCTATTTTCTACAATGCATCAAATCTCTCTTCACATATGTAACTCGCGTGGTCACAAAGAGGGCGAACTTTAACGCCATCTCTATTGTTCATCAGATGAACGACGTCATTAAGCATATTAGAAGCAACACTTGGTCCAGAAATTTTTGTCCTCCTTTCTTATACCTTGTTCGGGTGCCCCTGTCTATGAATTATTATGCCCTTACTTAATTATATTATGCCTTTGTTAGGGTGCCCCATTTTCTTTCTGAGAACGGTCGTCCGACGCAGAGCGTCCTTCCACACTTCCTTTTTCTCTTCCTGGGACGACCCTTCTCTTCTCCTTCATTTAGGCAAAGACCAGTGAGAGGAAATTTACAAAGAAAAATGGATGGCAATGACTAAAACATGAATCCTCAAAATCTAAGGCAGAATCTGGAGAACTAGATTGCCAGCCATACATTATGGAGGAAAAGAATGAACTACTTTCTATTTTTAAGTCTAAGGCGCAAAAAAAGAAGAAGGAAAAGAAGGAGTGAGCCCCCAATGCGTCCCTGGAGGCTCTCGACTCGTCCGGCCTACTCGTCCGGCCTCGGCGAGACGTGGACGACCCGCCTGCCCGTCTGGTGCGCGGCCGCAACAAGTGCGAGCGCCATGGAGGCGTCCTCGGCGGCGGCGGCGGCTTGGAGCGGATACGACACCAGCACCATGAGCTGCACGGTGTTTCCCGCCGCGAGCGAGGATATGAACTCTGCCGAGTCGGGCTCTTTTCCCTCTCTTCCCCTACGCAAAAAACGATCGTGGCTTGCTGTTGGGTTTTTTTCTTGATGGAGAGTGAGAGGTCGATGAAGTCTCGTTGGATTTTTGTAGAGTGAGACCCAAAGAGCACGAGCGCCGGAGCAAAGAGCGACGAAGTGACTCCCAACGAGAGAGCGAGCGAGCGCCGGAGAGAGCGAAGACGAGGAACCTAAAATTTTGAATTTACGAGAGAGGAAGGTCTTCCTCCTTCAGAAGAAGAAAAAGGAGGAGAGAGAAAGGGAAATATCTCCATCTCTCCGTAGTAGGTGGGCAGCAATTAATTTGCGCAGGCCTATAATTAGGGGAAAATTTTTAAATAAGAAAGAGAAATTTTATATTTTCTATGCAAGATAGCAATGGGCACCACTCGCTGGTGCGGAGCCACATGGAACTTTTTGATTCGTCGGGAGCACGCTGACTTAGTGCTCCAAGATCACCCGACCACCTAATACAAAATATTGGGTGATCTAGGACCGCCACGTCAGCGTAGTCCCCGACCACTCACGTGGGGCCACGTGTGAGGAGAGGGAGACAGAGAAGAGAAAGAGGAGAGAGAGCGTTAAAGAGATGGGACAGGGCTAGGTCCTTTGGTTCCCTCCCCTCACACATGGCGTCGCGTGAGACGTGGCGGTCTCGGACCACCCAATATTTTCTCAAGTAACCTGCGTTAGATTGCTCGGAGAAGCTGCAAGTACACGATGAAGAATAATAAAAAAAAAAGAAATGAACGGAAAAGGAAAAAAGGAAAACACCCGAAAAACATCTTCACACGTGACGTCGCGTGAGACATGGCGGTTCAGGACCACCCAATATTTTCTCGAGTAACCTGCGTTAGATTGCTCGAAGAAGCTGCAAGTACATGATGAAGAATAAAAGAAAAAAGAAATGAACGGAAAAGGAAAAGAGGAAAACACCCGGAAATTCAAACAATTAATTATAAGGGGACATGGTTAGGTAACTGTACCGTTAGCTTATGAAACTGCGAGCCCGCCACCACACGCTTCCCCATGCTTGTGCTCCGGTCGGCAAGTTTCCACATGGTTGCGCTGGAGGAAGAAAACTTTTGTGTGGAGTCCATCATTTGTAAAGGGATTTATTTCTATTTTAGAACTATTTTTTTATTTTAATTTTTTTGAGTAAAAATTCATTTGATAAAATTATTTTATTTTTCTATTTATAGAATAGATTTTTATTTCAGAAATAGGTTTGGAACAGAAATTAAAAGTAAATTTTTTTTACTTTTCTATTTTTAGAACAAAAATGAGAAATAAAAACTCTTTTCAATATTTGTCATTTCTATTAGTCGATTGTTTATCCATCATCACCAACCACCATTCACCATCTATTGTCGCTACTCCCACTAATCGGCCGCCGCCGCCGCTAAAAAATGAGAAATTTTTTATCGTTAACAAATGAATTTTTATTCTAAAAATAAGAATTTTGTGTCGTTATCAAATACGTATTTTTACTTAGAAACTTATTTCTCTTCCAGAAATCAATTTCTAGTCATAATGATTATTATTCGCACCATAAATGTTTCGTCATGCTAGAAGGACCCAACTATAAGGGACTTCGTTTTATCTAGAATTCCAACACAATTATGTTTCCTTAATGGGAAATGATTAGCTAATGGTACCGTCGTTTTGCAAAATGCACGGTACAACATCAGCCACACTTCTTCTACCGAGGAAACAAGGAGAATGGTTCTGCCAGTTTTTTTTTTTTTTTTTTGACTTTCCAAGACTTCCTATTTTCTTGACTTAATTTAGCATTAGATCAGAGAATTTAAAAAAGAAAATGATTGGATAACAGTATTGAAATCATAAATTAAAAAATCCCGATAAGTGGATTTTTTCCAATCAAAGAAAAGTTTAAGTTAACCGAAAAATTTTAAATTGAAGCTTTTAAAGGAGTGAATATCATTCTCCACCAAAGAAAATAATTGGGGACTAGTCCCCAAATAAAATAAACTTAGTAACTCAAATAAAATAAATAGGAATGTGACTATCTAATATACTATGGACTTCCGATTCTTTAGTATTTTATAATTGACATGGTGACTGATGACGGAGGCAATTCACGCTTCCATATCACCTCCATGCATCAGTACAAGCAAGATACGTGAAACCTCCAGCCTCGCTTGCAAAACTAGTTCCTCATTGGTACGTATCATCCTGATCGTGCTCGTCTTCCCCTTCCGTCACCCTACTGATCTTCACGGCCTAGACGGATTGTCGGAAAACAGTTTTATCAAATTGTTTGGTCCTAATAGCAAGACAAATACGTGGTTTTTGAATTTATAGTTGGGTTCGTGTTTGATCCAAAAAATTTGTGCAGGTCGTGCGTCGTTGAATTGCTCGCAAGAAGTCATTAGAAAAGAAGGGAACCAAATGACCTGAACTTTTCTGGTTTGAAGGCTGAGGATCGAGCCTAAAAAAGAATCCCTTCTCGTGCTTTTAAGCAGCACTTGATCCTTTGCGTTATCAAAAGGATTGCAAGTTCATCAGAAACCCTAGAAATGGTTGCTGGTGCACTGCACGTTAGAGAATTCGGCACCTTCTTCCCACTTCTTCTTTACTGAAAAGAGAAGATTAACGTAGCAATGGACATCCCACTCGTTGCAAGATAAAAATAGCGTCGATGCTTCGTTAACATGCGCAATATTTGATCCACGTCGCGAGGCTGCGGCAGCTTCGGAGAGGCAAAGAGGAGGTGGAGAGAGCTCTTGCCGGAGCTGGAGAAGGTGCCGTGGTGCGAGGGAGAGTATTGCGCAGTGGCAGTTCGGTGATTTTCGCCGTCGCAAAGGCCATTTTTTCCCCGGGTCGGAGCTTATTAGCGAAGCGAGATGTCTGCTAGCGCGTCTCCCATAGCCCGGATATTACACAACGAGAGGTTGAAGAAGATATTTAATTTTTTTCTTTTTTCCCGGATAATTTGATTTCATTCTTCCTTTTTATTTCAGGTGTTGAGGAGGATCGGGCCTGAGAAATGAAGTGGGCCGGGTTGGGCTGTCACAAGTGTGGGCCTAATATGTCATTGGGCCATTCATATTGCCTTGATGGGCCATTCTATAGATGAGGTGATTTTCATATCATTCAAGAAATTACGAACGTTCTGCCCTTTTCTCCGCCCACCCGTTCAACCCCTCTCTAATCTACTCGCTCCCTTTTCTCCCCGTGCTAATGAGTACATGTATGCTTTAATTCCTAAAAGAGTCTTCCCTAAACTCTAATAAGAACATGTATGAACTAATTTGACACATCTCTAAATTTTATTATTATGTAACGTTCGCGCATGTGTTTTATTGCGAAGTGAGACGTTGAAAAAAGGGAATCCAAAGGCTCCAATGTAAAGGGCGGTCCACTATTTCATAAATTGTGCACACCATTTTGGCAATGAAGGGTCTATTTGATAACATTTCTATTTCTCTTGATTTCTGTTCTTTTGTTTTCCAGAACAAAAAAAGAACATAAATCCATTTAGTAATGTCAACTGGTTTTTTTATTTCTCGGAATAGAAAATTGGCCGGGAAATAGATTTGGAACGGAAACAAGAAATAGAAAAAGTAACTTTTTGTTTTCGGAAATAATTTCTAGAAATAAGTTATTTTTATTTTTTCATTCTTTCTTTTCTTCCTCCTTAGCTTCCATCGTCGCCCAATCTGTCCAACCGCTGCCAATTGCCACTACCGACCGCTTTGCTAGCCGCTGCCGCTGCCAACCGCTAATCATCGTCGTCACCAGCCACCACTGCGGCCAGCGGCCGCGACAAGGAAGACTAACAAAAGAAAAAAAAAAAAAAAAATCTTAAAAAATTAAAAAAATTCTACAATACAAAAAAAAAATTGTAGATCATACTAAATACATTCCTAATTTTTTTTTCCATTCCAAGAATGGAAATTTTATATTGTTACAAAACGCATTCTTTTACTCAAAGATTGTTCTAGGGAATAGAAATAGGAAAACGTTATTTTTGAAAAGAAATTATTCCTCAGAGCAAAAGCCTTACCAAACGGACTAGAATTATTTTAGCATACGCACAACGCACTTTCACTTATTCAAATTATATTGTCAGCGAAAGCATGAATAACCGGCTTAAAGTGCAAAAGAGGGCTCGAAGTGTATGACGTTTTAAATAAGCACTTAAAGTGGCAACTTAATCTCAAATGAGGGCCCGAGCTCGACGACCAACCAAGTCTTCGCCTGTGCGGTTATTCCGATGGCTAAAGTGAGGGTAATTCTATACAAAAAATTCTGCTTCGAGAACAATTAGTAGAAGCCCCAATTGAAGCTAGGGTGCTTCAAGCTCTCCCCTCCTAAACAGACACCCGATACACCCACGAGACTAAAAAGAAAAGTAGGTCAAATTATAAACAATTAGGGATATGCACAATCAATAAAATTACATGTATAATACTAAGAGATATGGAGAATCAAGGCAATATTTAATATGTTGTGAACTTGTGATATAGCTTGTCAGTTTCTTTTGAGGAAGTAGATCCGCATCAACCGGAAGCACTCCTGTGCCCCACCACTCTTCGAAACGAGGGCCTAAGCCATCTAACAAGCTAAGTAGTACTGACAGACACGCGACACGATACGACACGATACGCCAACATGTCGTTTCTCAAAAAATAGAGAATTTCGATACGTTAGGACACGTTGTATATTAAATATAATCATTTTTATGATTATTTCAATCAAATTAATTTAAATACATAAATAATTAAAAAAACCTAGAATGAATTTACACTAAAAATATTAATCCGCCATTTATTAATATCATTCATTATTTCAATTTGACAAATTCAACTTTATTTCAATAATTCATAAAACTTGGAGAAAAAACAATCGATCCATATTTTAGACTCGCATGTTAGATATGTTGAAAGAGGACAAAAAAAAACTTAAGGGGTGAATTATGTATCACGAGAAGTGGGAGTCGGAAGAGAAGAAGAAGTAGGTTTTTATTCTTTCTCCATTTATTATTTTTATTATTGTGTTTTATTTTTTCACATATATATTTTGACATTTTATTTATTGAATTTTTAAAATTGACCTCGATATCGGATATCGGAATCACGTATTGGAAACTTGTATGTCAGAATTTCGACTCGAGTGTCGGAGAGTGTCGGAAAAGTTGACCAAGTGTCGGATTTTTCGACACGTGTTGACCGAGTGTCGGAGAGTGTCGAAACGTGTTGAAGTGTCCGACATGACATGAAGGCTCGTGAAAAGTATCGGTACTTCACAGCTAACAAGTCGTTATATTCAACTTCCTCTTTTGTCAAGCTTTCCTTTAGCACTGGGCTCCTCACCGACACTTCACTCTTCTCACGTTCCGGCTTCACATCATCGCCACTTTCTGCGACTGGTCTGTTGGCTGAAGAAACATCAGGGACAAAAAGAGCATCACCTTCCCTCACAATCGGTTGGGATCTTGAAGCAGGGCCTTCATAGTTCTTCCCACGGTACACCACCATAACACTGCCAGACCTCCATATGACCAATCCCCCAGTTCGACGCTGAGAAAAACTACAAGCAGTCACTTACATACTCTCGAATCATATTCATTACTTTCCTTTTTCACTTTCAAACATCGTTACTTCATATTCACCATAATTTTAAGCAAACAGGAAACACAACCATCAAGCAAGCACAAAGTTCAAAAAGCAAGAAAACACATGAGCATTGATGCTTCATCAACATGTGCTATAACAAAATTGTGGCAAATTCATCTACAATAGGTTATCATTGAACACCAACCTCGACGACCTCGTGCGCGGTCTTCATGTCGTGCGCGAGCACCTCATGAAACTTAAGCCTCACAAGCTCCTCCTTCCTCCACTTATCGTGCATCTTCTCCAAAACGGCCTGCGTGATCCCCGCCTTCGCGACGCTAATCCTCTCCCTAAGGTACATCCCCGTCCTCCTCAACCTCCTAAGCTCCTCGTCCTCGATCGTGAGTTCCGCCAACGTCGGCGCCTTCACCGACCTCTTCATCCCCCCGACGACCTTCTCCTCGACCTTGACCTCTCCCTTGCCTTCCTTCTCCCACGGCAACAACCCCGCATCGTCCTCCTCGAGGAAACTATCCGGCCTAATCCACTCCCTACGCAACAGGTCACCCAGCCTCTCCTCTCCGGTCGGCCGCGCGGCTCCGAATTCGCCCTCCCCGTCCTCCTCGTCCCCTTCCTCTCCATCGTCCGACCCCAATCCCAAATTCCGCAACCAGAGCACGATCCTCTCGATCGCATTCTGGCCTCTGTCGTTACCAGAGTACCGACGCTCAGCCTCGCCGCGGGAATCGGAGCCGGCGACCTCGCCGGGCGACTCCTCGTCGATCTCGCGGTTCGGGGGTGGCGGCGGCGGCGGCGGCCACTTGTTGAGCCAGGGGGCGGAGTGCGGCTTGCCGCCGCTCCTTCCGTGGGAGGAGCTGGCGTCTCGAGGATTGGTCGTGCGGAGGGACTGGCAGAAGCAGCGCCGTTCGAGCGCGCGTGGCCGCCGCCGCGGCGGCGTCGGAGAGGCGAAGAGGAGGTGGAGGGAGCTCTTGCCGGAGCCGGAGGAGGCGCGGGGGAGGGCGTTGCGCAGTGGCAGTTCCGTGATTTTGGCGGTCGCGAAGGCCATTTTTCTTCCCCGGGGTGCCGGGAGCTTCAGTGAAGCGAGGTGGGGGACGGAGCGTGCTTCATTGTTTGGATATTGCAGAGGAGGAGAAGAAGACGATGACGAAGAAGATATTTAATTTTTTTGGGGGATATTTTTTATTTTTATTATCGTTCAGAGGTGGTGAGATGGATCGGGCCTGAGAAATGATGTGGGCCGTGTTGTGGGCCATCACGCACGTGAGCCCAATCAGTAGTTGGCCCATTTGCATGAACTTGATGGCGGGTGCGCTAGATAACAATGGCGCCCTAGTTTATGAGAAAACTTCATGAAAAATGAAAATACTTTTCGAAAAATTATTTATTTCAGGAAAATATTAGCTTTCCATAATTTGTTGGTATGTCACCAAAAACGTTTTCTGGTGTCTAGATCTCATTCGAAAAATGATTTTCAATCTCATGATTTTATCTAAGACAAAAAAAAAAAACGAATTTTTAATATCTTTTTCTTTTTTCTTTTCTTTTCTTTTATTTCCTTCTACGGCTATCAATCACTAGGCCTAGACAATGCCCGACGACTGCCACAGCCAAGCTTGAGCTCACTTAGATTTGGCGAGCCTCGAGCTCACCTGCCTCACCCAAGCTCAGGCACGCTTGGATCGGCTGAGCCTCAAGCTAGTTGGCTTGCATCATGGCCAACTGTCGGGTTGTTAGCCATTGCCAAGGCATGTGGCTAGCGGAGGAAGGAAAAAGGAGGAGAAAAGATGAAAAAATAAAAGAAAAGAAAAAAGAAAAATAATTAATTAATTAAAAATAGAAATAATTAAAAGTTTAAGTTTTTAAAGATATATTTTTTGTAAGAACAGACATTTCATTAAACAAAGACCTAAGCCTGAACATTAAGGACCGGTGCATGATCTTTGTGAATGCAGGCCTAAGGGTTGAGACCATAGTTCAAGCATCGAGAACTTGAGCTCAGCTTTATGGACTTGAGTTCGAGGGCTGATACCCAATGCCTCGAGCAGGACCCCAAACGTAGAGGTGCTGCAACTATTGTGCATACTTCTCAGCACAAGATTGTCTCATAACAAGAGATTGTCATGGCTACTATACAAGCTATGCAACAGGGGGTTGTTATTGCAATAAGAGACTGTCGCAGCTTATGTAGAGGCTACACGACAACATAACAAATTGACGTAATTGCGGACATGATGAATCGAGTTGGGAGAGGTATATTAGTAGTTTTTGAAAAAGAGAATGACTTGTGCTGCAAATGTTCACTGGCCTAATATCAAGACAAGAAGAATGTGGCATAGTTTCTATATATCTTTGAATAGTACACGAGCCCATTTTTAAACTTTATTGGATGACCATCATAAGGATATCAATTATAATCAATCGAGGATACGAACAATCAATGCAAATACATGTATAATACTAAGGGACATGGAAGGTCAAGACAAATATTCTAATTATTTATAACATGGGAAAATATCCTAATTATCTATAACGGTGACTTCCCATGGCGCGGCCTACATCTCCATCAACTATCACCCTCAAATACAGGTACATCTCCCCCACTCTCTCTCTCTCTCTCTCTCTCTCTCTCTCTCTCTCTATAGCGCACAAGTTTGAGGTCAATGACCTCGTTCTACATATAGAGCACTCGGGGGTTTGTCGGTGATGGCCAAGGTGTCGCCGTAGCCGCCGCATGCGGCGTGATGCATGTGGATTGCAAAGAAAAAGTCACGCACTTTTGCCAAATGAAGAGCTAGCTTTCGTGGTGTGATTATATCCATTGGTATTAGAGGCTTTAGAGCCATCCATCATCTCTTCCAATTGCAATCGAGCAGCGCAGGTGGTGATGCCAGTATTGTAATTGCCCGTATTTATCAAAAGGCTAGGTCAAAACTAGCCCAGTGTAGAAGCTGGGTTTAGGAGCGTTGTGGACTGTCATGGATAAAGCCCTCTTTCTCAATCTTTCAATTTTATTTTTTTTTAGTTCGACCAAAATAAAAAATTATAGTGCTTTTACAGTTTGAAGCTATTTTTATATGGCCTTTTTGTTTAAGTAAACTCCAATGAGGTGCCTGATGTCTTATTAAGAAAAAAAAATCATAAGTTTCTGTTTTGGAAGTTTGAAGTACATTTAACTCTAGTCAAGGAAAAAAATATCGGGGTCTTATATTAAAGGTAATGGAAAAAAGATCCAAAAAAAAAAAAAACAGAAAGGTGGCAATCATCGATATACTAACTAAATTATGTTTGTTCTTGTTAATTTCCACATTATCATTGATATATTTGAAAGTTCAAACACTTTATCGAAATCGTGACATTATAGTATTCAGAAAAGTTGATTAGTGGATGAGTTTTGATCATTTTATTGGATCAATCACACGTTTGATGAAACTTATAATTAATATTTATATTTCCTCGGACTATAAAAAAAAGTTAGCAACCTTTCTATATCAATGACGGCGAAAAAGCAAATGGAACGCAATTATGTGCACACAGAACATTATTATCTAAAGTGTACATAGATGGACAGCTAATCAAGTGTACTTTAGGTTCATGGAAATGGAGGAACGCAATTAGCGTGCATGGGACGAAGTCTTATTTATCAAGTGACATGATTGTGACTTCGATGAAATATATGAAATCTGCAGCCTTTTAAGTTGCTAATCAAGAAAAGACAAAAAATCATGTCTCCATTTATTTACAAAAGAAACTAGCGTAATTTGAGTCGCTAGGCGAGCTCGACCTCGCGAAATTTGGGCAAGGTCGACATCGACCCATTAAGGTGAGGTCGAGCCTTGCACAACCACAACAAGGCTCGACCTCACCAGGCCAGGGCAAAGCCGAAATCGCAACATCTGGTTGAGGTCGAGTCTCACGATGGCTTGGTGAGGCTCATCTAGCCTCCGACAAACTCGCTGAACCTTCCCTAGTAGGTTGCCAGTCACCACTGTGGCTGGCAACTAGCTACAAAGAAGGAGGAAGAAGAAGAGAAAAAGAAAAATAAGAAATATTAAAAATTAAAAGAAATAAAAAAAAAATAAGAATCCTACCCAATGTAATAGAAATTTTAAATAGTCACTAAGCGTGTTATTTTACTTAGAAATTATTCTCGGGAATAGAATAAAAATAATAATTTCTAATGAAAAATTATTCTCGAAACATAATCGTTACCAAACATATCCTTAGCATTTAACGAAAACAAAATTATAAATTGATATATATATTTTATGTTAGTCTATTACCCACATATAAAACATTATTATCTAAAGTAGACCTCTAATCAAGTGTAAATTGCGTCGATTTACGTGTTGAGCGTCTACTATGTTGAAGGGTTATAAACTGTCTTGTATGGACGCGGAATCTAATTCTTGAACTCGTTGATTGGGTTGCTTTCGCTAAAGGTTGATCCCGAGGTTCAAAGTCAAAGACGGGGCTTTGTCGTGACGAAAGGACCAGGTTGATTTTAAGCCTTTCATTCGCCACCTTCCTGAATTCAAGTTCCAGTAGTCTGAAATTCCGCTGTTATGGCTTCCAAAATCATTTGCTTAGTTCTCGAGAGATTAAATTCTTTTTTGCCCTTCACTGGTGCCGGGAGTGATACTAGTTTTGTAGCTTATGACTTTGTGTATGAGCGACCGTGATTTCGTATTCATCCTTTGTAAGGAATTGTTTTGGGGATTAAGGGGAAAGATCAAATATCTGACTGTTAGGTAATCAGATTGGCTATTGCATTCAGCAGATAATTGTTAAGTCTCATTGCTTGCCATTTACCACCATGCATTGTCAGACAACACGTTAGCCACATGTACTTGACTGTGAATATTTTTTGATTAGAACTCGATGGGAAGGGGCCCTAATCCGTGCGCCTCACTTTCCCCAAAAAGTAGGTACTAAAGTTGCATTTGTTTAATGGCTTTCCTTTTAGCTTAAGCTCCAAGCGGTTGATCCGAGGAAAATCCAACCGTCAAAAGGATTGTAATTATTAATGTTTATCGTTCATTGACATTTCCGATCCATCACGTTCGTGGCTGATTGTTCTAGAGTCAAACTCCACCATAGGAAACAGATAATAAATCAGATGTACTTGGGATGTAGTAAAATTGTTAAAGAAGTCTCTTTGAACTAAGTTAATCTAATAACAGAAGCTCTCGAGAGAAAAAAGTGATTCATCAACTTAGTTAGGTGCAAACAATTCTTGAACTTTGGCACTCGTTAGCAGAGGAAAAAGAAATGATAAAAAACAAAACTGTTGATTAAAATTCAAGGATTCATTAGAAAGATAAGGGCATATACATGTTGTCTTTCAATTTCTTATGGCAAATGGTTATGTAAATTGTCTAATTGATGGACCCTAATCAAAAGTAGAAAGGGCGATACTCGTGAGATTGTCCATTAATGTTTAAACTATTATCTAAATTACATATGGACGAGCATGGTAGATCTGTGCAATATTCTGAGATTTGATAAAACGACCAAAATAATCACTAACCCAACCACTGCTAATTGATCGGGACTGCTTCAGGACAAAATGCACCTTCATTCCTTTAGACTTGATTTCCTATATATGAACGTCCCACCAACCGAATGCCTTTTTTTGGGGCCGAGAAATGTGATTCGCAGTAGCTTGACTCAACTGGATAGCGATCGTAGTGGGCATCAGATTCCGACGCAACATGTTTTCTAAGTGTGAAATGATGACTGAGATTAAAAGACTCCTGGACCTCCACCAGATAACATCCCAAAACCTGGGTATAGAATATAAAATAAATTGATAACCAGACAAACCCTTATTAAGATATCAATGTCAATTGAATGTATCCCCCAAATTATATGAAAATATTCAATATTATCTTTAAATTTAAATTAATGAAAAGATAACATTGAACATTTTCATATAATCTAGGAAGTAACTCAAACATGAACCAAAAGTCTAGGGACTACATTGAACAAATTAAAAGTTGAAGGACTGTACTGAACAAATTAAAACTTTACGGATCACATTATAAGTTAAATCAAAGTTCATGGATTATTTGCGTAATTATCCCTAATTGAATATTAGCCAAATTCATCCATCAACAGCAGGGGCTTCCAAGAATTAAACCATCCACATGAATATCTCTGAATTTGGTTGCGAATTTGTTCTGGACATTTCATTAATATCCAGATCGATCGACACCCCCCCTCCCCCCCTGAGGGTGTAGCCGCAGCTGGGAGCTCTTGCTGCTACGTCGATTGAGGGGTTGAGGGTCTACTATGTTCGAGGGTTTTACGCTGTCTCATATGGACTTGGAATCCAAATCTTGAACTTGCTGATTTGGTTCCTTTCGCCTATGGTTGATTCATGGTTGAAAGTCCAGGACGGGGCTTCGTTGCGGCAAAAAGGATCAGATTGATTTTAAGCCTTTCATTGGCGGCCTTCCTGAATTCAAGTCCTGGTAATCTGAACATCCACTGTTATGGCTTTACTAAAATCATTTGCTTTGTTCTCAGAGATTGAATTCTCTTCTGCACTTCACTGGTGCTGGGAGCAATGCTAGTTTTGTAGGTTATGACTTTGTGTATGCACTGTCTTTTCGTCTTTTTATCATCCTACATACTAATGACCGTGATTTTGTACTCATCCTTTGCAAGGGATTGTTTGGGGATTAAGGAGCAAGATCAAAGCTTGCATCTGCGACTTTTAGGTAATCAGATTGGCTACTTCATCTGGCAGATTGTTATAAAGCCACATTGCTCATCATTGTCAGACAAAACGAAGAGACTTATATTTTAAAGTCGTGTTCACGACATGTAGGTCCTACATGTCTTGCAATATGTTCTTATCTCCATTACCCGATCAAAATGAGCGATGGAGACTAATGCAGGTAAAATCCTAAATGGATAAACGCATCTTAGGGCGTGTTGTTTGGAAGAGAACTTCATAAAAAAGGAAAATACTTTTTGGAAAATCATTTTTTTTAGAAAAATGATTCATTTTCCTTTATTTGATGTTATGTGACCGAAAACAATTTTTGGTGTTTTGATCACATTTGGAAAATGATTTTAATATCATGACTATATCTTAGGCAAAAAAAAAAAAATCATTTTTTAAACATTTTTTTTCTTTTTCTTTTTCCTTCTTCCTCCGTCGAGGCCAATCTATTTTGGCAAGAGGTATCAAGCAAGCTCGACCTTACTACCTTGTGGCCAATCACAATTCAAGATGAGCAACTTCGGAAAATGTTTTTACCTTCTTAGATTAAAGAATTCACTTTCCTAATTTTATGCATTAATATTTTATTTGATCGAAAGTATTGTATTTTTGTAAATAATTGTGGTCATTGGCCATTACATACTTTAACGTCAAAAATAGAGACAGAGAGAAGAGTGCAGTGCACATCTTTGGGCGTTAGTGGGCAGAAAAGACTATGCGAAGCAACCGTGCTCATAACCCACTTTGGTTCGCTTTAAGTGGGTCCCAGGGGCAGTTGGTAAAATAATTGTTCCCGAATAAAGGTCGAGGAAAACGTGAAATTTGTTGACGTCCGGCCGAGAACTTTTAGGTGCGCACATCAATTTGATGGCCCCCATTGCGAGTTCATGCACTTGCCCTCCAATTTCGGCTGTAGGAGAACGAATGCTAATTGTCTGTTTAACAAATCTGCGACGTTCTATTTTTATGAAGCAAATCAACGTGATTGTCGATGATGCTAGATATGTGAGATCTCCACAAAATCCTTAAAATAGTCGGATTACTTGTAATAAGATTAAGAGAAATGGCTGTAAGATGACATTATTGTTACTTAACTCCCAAGGCAATCACAATATGAGCAACCTTTTCCTCGGTATCCAAGATTCTCAAAGCCACTTTTGTCTTTCCAATGTTGATACCCCTTTAGAAAGTTTTATCATCTGATCATATCTGTTATGTCTAAGTGGTGGGAAATGTGAATGATGAAAAGGTATCATCATGGAAAGAGAATATAGATCGCATGTCGAAAAGCGTTCCACTGTTGTCTTCCATAGTGGGTAAACGGAAATAATTCCAATCATCTTGATTCTTCCCCATCATTATCTGGAAAGTTAGATGCTTTTGTCAGCATCAATCCTGCTTTTAAAGTCCGTAGGTTTTCCGCACTAACGCGTGCCCTTTGTTTTGTTTTGCTTTATTTAGGCGGTTGCTGTCTCCATAGGAATCAGTAATCCGTCCATGCGAGCATATGGAGGTCACGATGCGATGGCTCGGATGTTCACCATTAGAATAAGAGCTAAGCATTCCCTTCTTGACTTTCCGTTGATGTCATATTCCACATCGATATCGAGTAGAAAGATGTTTTTACAGCGAAAGTGATATTTTAAGCAACCCATGTCGAAAGTGTCGTTAATTCATGCAAGCGTAAAAATTTCTCCACTATGTATGAATAATGAAAATACCAAAATAAAATGGTAAAAACTTGTGAAGAAACCGCATTATTCTTTTATTCTCCAGAGTGTTCTCATTTTTGTTTTTATGTAAGGTAACTTCAGGTTTAGCGATAATAGCATTAAGATATAGGAGTTTTGATAATAAATTCAAAATCATGAGAAAATACTCAAGAGGATACATTACTTTATTGCCAATTCATGTTGATCTTTTCACTATTCAAATTCGTTTTGTTCCTCTTAATCTAGGCTTTTTTTTCTCTTTTTTTCTTTTTTCCGTGAGGTGAAAGCGCAGATGGGTCTCACACATCATTCATCTTGATAGCAAGTATTGGACATTCATGGAACTTTTTTGCTACAAACTTAAATTTTGATAATGTTTCTGTGTTTTTCTTCCTCGTAATTGAATTTCGGGAAGACTTCAATCCATTTATTTAGAAATGCGTAGCTGTCCATGGCTAAGATCGGAACAAAGGGGACATCAATCAATCTTTTGAAAGAAATGTACCAGAAAGACAAAAAAGTAAACGGTGAAAACAATATGACAAGATAAAAGCGAGTCAAAAGTCCCGACCCATGCTATTATCTCCATCGGGCCGAACAACACTTGCGAATAGAAATTCCAACACCAAAGGGGAATTGAGGAAGAGTAAATTTACCTTTGCGACGAAACAACAAGTTGATACGAGTGAACCGTCGTCTAAAATACGACCTCTAGTGATGCCGTGGTGTCCAAAAGTTTGAAAGAAGTAACATTCACTACAATTTTCATTGGTTCAAATAGGATGCCTAACTATCATGAAAGGATTCATTACTTTGGCTTCTAAAGACTGTATTGAGAATGTCATTTCATATCACAAATTAACATTATAAGCCTATCCCCTGGAGATACTCTAGTATATATTCTAGTTATATCATTACTTAATATTAGAAATGTCATATTTTTTCATGAAATAAACGAAAATTTAGCTCCGAGAAATGATTAAAATGACAAAGAGAGGGGCGGGTGATTAAACGGCGAGCTATGGAGTTGGAATTCTAAACGAGAAAGCGATTTGTTTGAACCAACATGGGGCTCATAGGGTCAACAGAAGAGGCTGAAAAAAAGAAGGGATGTGAGATATTATAATGAATGGTGGATAGGACTCGTTAGATCTTAGCAGTAACTATGCAGGTGTTACACTTTTCTTGGGAAGCAATGTTTTGCATATGAGTATTGATCTCTCGGCACCTAATGGTCCGATCGACTTTCACTTTCGTCCGTTTCTCACCCCAAGATAAGATCTC
The DNA here is from genome assembly GCA_016097605.1 of Eucalyptus guilfoylei. Lineage (NCBI taxonomy): Eukaryota > Viridiplantae > Streptophyta > Magnoliopsida > Myrtales > Myrtaceae > Eucalyptus > Eucalyptus guilfoylei. The sequence goes on from CM027861.1 coordinate 5,951,582, forward strand.
TATGATGAAATTATAGCTTTTTAATCATAGATAAGAAGCAAAAAGCAAACGGGTCCTAATTGTTCATAGTTCGACCCTACAGTGGTCTCATTTTGTAATTAAATCTTTATGATTTTCAATACGGGAAGACAATGGCCAATTCCTTTTATCAAATGCCCAATCCACTGTCACATAACGTTTGCACCACCATTTACCTCGTCTTGGCTTCATCAATATCCGCAATGCAGCTTGACTTCTCGTATCAAAAAAGAAGGAAGTAAGATTTTTCGAGCATAGCAATCGATTTGTGCCTTGATTCACACGACAATCACTTCACACCAAGTCTTTGTTTATTGATTTCTTGCTCGCGGCGCGTGTTGGTGGAATAAAGCCCCATTAAGTTACGTGTGTTTCAAACAATTGATACCCCAAAAAGGGATGAAGTACAATCTCCCATTTGTTGACTGATGCTTTCTGCTTTTGATAACCAGAATCCGACCTGACGATAATGTTAATTAATGTGCATGTTGAGAATTGTCGTAACGTAGTGTTCTGACAAGATTGCAAGAATGCGGGGCCACGTGTAAAGCGATGGTCAAATGATAAAAAAACTTAGGTTAGAAAATAATAATGAAACACAATTAGAGGGTCAATAGCGTAAATCAGGCAAACCCGGTGTAAAATGAAGGAATATCTTCAATGTTAGAGGGCTCTCCCGTAGTTACATTACCATAAATATATGAAGATGAAGCAAAGCCAACTCCCAAGAGTTCTCAGGCCCCCTGTTCCGTTTAACATTACGCTTCTTCCTCCTTCCTCCTCCCTCTTTTTTATTTTTTATTTTTTTATTTTCCTTCCTCCTCCCTTGAAACAGCTAGAAACGTTGGTGATCAGATGGGTCAGTTTTAGTGGCCGCGGCGGTGCTACTCTGCACTACCTACGAGTAGATTGCACCTTCGTTGACGGTAAGCTTTCGAAACTCGGACATATTAAATTGAAGGGCACAAACTCGTGGACGTTGATATCTGAATATTTTATTTACCCTTTCCTTCTCTCTTAAGTTCATCACTCGTCAAGATCTGTTCATTTTAGTGTGGCTTTTGTTGCTTTTTGGTTCAGGATTGTTTTTAGCTTAAAGGAAAAAGTTATCCCGAAAAGAAAAGGGCTTTATTTAAATCACCCGATTTCAAATATCTGCTGAGTGTCCTTGATCATCTTCTCTTTGCTTCATGGCGCCGCTCGTCATGAATGTGAACTTGATCTTTTGCTAAGCAAATCCTCACTTTGTGAAGTTGAGAGAGATATGTAGGGTTCATTTGTTTCGCTTAAGGAAAAAACATGATCCGAAGGAAAAAAAAAACTGAAGCTTTCTTTAGCTCACTTGATTTCAAATATCTGCTAAGTGCCCTTTACAAGGGTTCATCTTCTCTTTGGTTCATGGTGCAACTCGTCATGGACGTGAACTTGATCTTTTGCTAAGCAAATCCTCACTTTGTGAAGTTGACAAAGATTGTACCCTCCTAAACAAATCCTCATACGGGTTTTTAACTCGTTTAAGCATCTCATTTAACAAATAATATCGTAGAAGCACTTCTATTTTGAGGCTTTTTATATGTCAGTATTATATTGTGAAATTGACAAATCCGCGTGCGAGTGCAGCCCAAGCCGTCACAGTCTCATGGGGGAGAGAGAGATGGAAATCGATTGGTCATCTTTCCATGTCTTGGCGAAAACTTCTCACTTAGTTCACGAGGGACTGCTAAGTCTCTCTCGCAGGGCTCAAACCCGACCGACCGAATTGCCGCAAATCTTCTGGAACAAAATACTGGAGATGCATGGCCTGGGAGTGATGTTCGTGCTAGAGAAGAGATTGTGTGCCACCGACTTGAAGCGACGCAATGGTTGGCTCTCCATACCCAGGGGGCAGATACGAGCAAATTTCTTGACCAGTGGAGAGATCCAAGCCCTAGACAACAGGGAGGACATTACAGTTTCCCTAATCGAGCCTTGTCTACAAGTACGCCATGGGTTGCAGCTCCAGAAATGGAATAACAAGAGGAATAATTTTTCTTATGTATTGACCAAGGAGTGGACCGCTGTCACGCACCCGACTGCGCGGAACAGACTCAGAAAGGGTGGCCTCGTCCAGCTTTGGTCGTTTAGAACGAATGGGGACCTTTGTTTCTGCCTCGTGAACGTTGAAGCACCCCCAGATAATCATTCTGTTTCATGAATTTCTAGATCAAGTTGGAAGTAGATTGTGGTCATTTAGTTTGTGGATCAACATGGATCGTCTGTGATGTTGTTGTTGGTGTTGGTGTTGATTTGTGGTGGTTTAGTTTGTGGATCAACATTGATGGTCTGTGATGTCGTTGTTGTTGTGTTTATGTATATACGGAGGATTCTGTTGTTTTTCGTTTTTGACCTGGAAATTGCGTGGGCTGTTGTTCTTGTTCTTATCGGGGATTCGCGGTCACTGACTTTTGCAGACCTCAACGGACTTTTCTCGCAAAATATTTTCTGAGTATTTTAAGATATTTGTTTAACCCCAAAAGGGCCAACAAAGGGCCAACACATCTGTTTCTTTTTCTTCTCTTTAAAGTTCCTCTAATTAGCATAACCACATGTAAATTCCAATTACGTGCCGATTGTTGCTTTCATACATTGCATGTCATTTTAACTTTTGAGAAATATCAATAAATAAATAAATAGATGGGACAGTTGCAATGCTTTACTAACTATGTTCTCCATAATAACTATTACTTTCCTTACTTTACCCAGGTCATCGGTCCTATTTTGATTTTCAAAAAGAAGTCCTCTTTCCTGCATCAATTTTGGAAGTTTGATATTCACCATATTTCGCTTATCGAGGAGTCGACGGTCACACATATTTTGTGTGCTCTTTGACCTCGTAATTAAATAGATTGTGTTCTCCTTTTTATCATGCTACCATATGCACTATCTGCATATGGTCATGAATGGATGAAGTAATTTTGATGAGTAGAGACCAATATGAATGTGCTGTGAGGATATATATACTCTGAATGTGTGCGTTGCACAAGATTGAAGAAGACCTGGATCGGGGTTGAGAATCGCCCCGAAAATGCCACACCCTCCATGAACGCCTATCTCAACGGTGGATGTAGAAACTTTGATTAAAGACAAGGATTATAAAGATAGTTACTAAGAAAATAATATGTAATTAGAAATATATATATTTTTTGACATTCTTCTTTGAGCTTGTTTTTTAAATTTAAGATAACTCAATTATCACCTAACCGATAAGCAATTTTGGAAAATGTTTTCACCTTCTTAGACTAAGGAATTTACTTTTCTAATTTTATGCATGAATATTTTATTTGACCGGAAAGTATTTTTGGTTAACTAATCAATTTCGGTGAACCAAATGGGTGAAAGTTTGAAACAATAATTCCAGAAAAATGTTTTTCCTCAAACAAACACATTATTAAGCTCTGTTGATTTCGCAAAAAATGAATGATTTGGGATATGTAATTGCATGGGCGATCAGGATCTTCCGATAATTGTAATAAGCATCTTCATTCAATCGCTAAATTGATCATGAGATTTTTGACGTCATAAAGACTGAAACAAAGAGAACACCGACTTTTAAGGTAGTTATTATGCCTATCTTTGGGCGTCGAACGGACAGAAAGGGACTACATGCGACGCTACTGAGCTTACCACCCACTTCGGTTCTCTGAGTGGTCCCGGGGGTAGGGGGCCAGCTACGGCCACTGTAAGATAGATTTTCCCAAATGATTTCTCATAACGCCACGAGGGATGGCGTGATTTCGAGGCGACAAAACTGTGTAATTTGTCGATGGCCGGTCGAGGATTTGTAGGTGCATACATCAATTTGATTGCCTCCGGAAAAATTATCAAAATAATACTAAATCTATTATAATTTTTTCAATTCAATTTTTAAATCTTTTTTTCATCAATTTAGTTAAATTTTTTGTAATTGTGTCGAATTCACGGGATGAGCTTCGCCCGCACCCTTAGGACAAGCCTGGATGACCGGTTGTGGGAAGAGAGAGGGGAAAAAATAATAAAATATTTAAAAAGTGACAAGTCAATGTTGGCCGAACGCCAGGTGTCCATAACATTATTGACAAGCCAAGTTTAGCCGAATGAACTGAATTGAAAAAATTATAATAATTTAGGATTGTTTTGGTATTTTTCCTCCATCACGAATTCATACATATCCCCTCAAATTTTGGCTTCAGGAGCACGAATGCTAAATATCTGTTCAACAAATCTACAACGTTCTATTTTTCACAAAGCAGATCAACGATATTGGATTCTAGATCAGTGAGATGCCCGCAAAATACAAACACAGTTGGATCACACGTAATAAGATTCGGAGAAAAATGGTTGCAAAAGGACATTGTTGTTACTTAAATCCAAAGCAATCGCAACATGAGCGACCTGTTCCCAGTATCCAAGATTCTCAGAGCCACTTTTATATTTCCGTGTCTAGCACCTTTAGAAAGTTATATCATTTGAAATTGCATTATTCTTTTATTCTCCAAAGCGTTCTTTTTTTTTTCAACCATAAAAAAAAGAGTCTTATTTTTGGTTTTACATAAGGTAACTTCAAGTTTTGCGATAATAGTATTAAGATATATGACTTTAGAAAACAAATTAAAAACATGAGAAAATACTCAAGATGATACATTATTTTATCGCCTATTCTGCTATTCATGTTGATCTCTTCACTATTCAAATTTGTTCTGTTCCTCTTACTAATAGGTATTTTTTTTTAGGTGAAAGCGCGGATGGGTTTCACACGTCGTTCATTTTGATAGCAAGTGTTGGACATTTACGGAACTTTTTTGCTAAAAAGTCAGATTTTGAAATTGTTTGTCCTTTTTTTTTTTTTTTTTTTTTTTGGGTTCTCGTACTTGAATTTCGGGAAGACTTCAACCCATTTATTTAAAATGCGTAGCTGTGTGGCCATGGCTAAGATCGGAGCAAAGGGGACATTAATCAATCTTTCGAAAGAATGTACCAGCAAGACACAAAAGTGAACGGTGAGAACAATATGAAGATATAAAGCGAGTCGAAGTCCCGACCAGTGCTATTATTCCATCGGGCCAAACAACACTTTTGAATGGAAATTCCAACACCCAAAGGGGAATCGAGGAAGTGCAACTTTACCTTTGCGACGAAACGATGAGATGATATGAGTGACTTGTCGTTTAAAATACGACCTCTTAGTGACGCCGTGGTGTCCATGAGTTCGAAAGAAGTAACATTCACTACAATTTTCATTGGTTCAAATAGGATGCCTAACTTACATGAAAAGATTCATTACTTTGGATGCTAAAGATCATATTGGGAATGTCATATCATGTCACAAATTAACATTACAAGACTATACCCTAGAGATATTCTAATACACACTCTAGTTATACCATTACTTATGATTAGCTCATATCTTCTTCTTTTTTTTAATTATTTTTCTGGAAAATGACTTTCCAGAAAATATTTTCAAGCAATGTCATATTTTTCGCGAAATAAACGGAGCTTTAGCTCCGAGAAATGATTAAAATGACAAAAATAGGAGCGTATGATTAAATGGCAAGTCATGGAGATAAAATTCTAAATGAGAAAGCGATTTGTTTGAACCAACATGGGGCTCATAAGGTCGACGAAAGAGGCTGAAAAAAAGAAGGGACAGGAGATATTGTAATGAAAGGTGGTAAGGACTCATTAGTACTTAGTAGTAACCATGCAGGTGTTAACACTTTTCTTGGGAAGCAATGTTTCACCTATGAGTATTCACCTCTCGGCACTGAACGGTCCGATTAGTTCACTTTCGACCTTCCATTTCTCACCCCAAGATAAGAGATCTATGATGAAATTGTAGCTTTTTATCACAGATAAGAAGCAAATGCAAGACCAAGCAAAATGGTCCTAATTGTTCATAGTTCGACCCTACAATCGTCTCATTTTGTAATTGAATCTATGTGTTTTCCAGGCAATTATCATACATTGCAACGTGAATTACCAAGCTAAAGCTGCGCCATTTTCTCAATACCGAAGCAATGGCCAATCCACTGTTACATGGCGTTTGCGTGACCATCCCCTTTTTCAGTACAATCGGGAAAAAGGACGTCTTTTTTCTTTTTGTGCTTAATAACCGTGCAAGTTGCGCGTCTCAAACGATTAGGAAGAGACGTACCGGCAATTACTTGCTCGATGCAAAAGACCATTAGTCTCTCAAAAAGTTGGCACTAAATTTACGCTTGACAGGCTAGGACGACTGGACCTATTGAAGCATTTGTTTCATGGTTCTCTTTCTAGCTTAACTTCCAAGCGATCCATCTGAGGGGAAGTCCGACCATGAAAAAGAGAGATTAACATCTATATCGGGTGTACTTAGGATGTACTAAAAGTGTTAAATGCGTCTCTTCAAACTAAATATATTTAGTAATAGAAAATTTCAAGGTAAAAAAGGTGATTCATCAACTTAGTTATGTGCATTAAATTCTTCAACTCTAGCACCCATTAGCAAAAGAAAAAATGGACGATCGAAAGATAAGTGTACATACATGTATTTTTATATGCCTAAAGGCAAATAAAGACATTTTGTCACACACGGCAATGTGGAAAATTGTCCATTCTAAAGGGTCTCCAATTTTTAAAATTCGTGATGATCAAATCAAAATTACAAAGGATGCTATAGTTATTCCGTTCCTACCGATATGACAAAGGTTAAAAAAGCGCCTTTGTTTTACATGTCCGGTGATTAAAGCACTCAGCAAGTAGGTCGTTGAATCTAATGTCCAAGCACCTAACCCTAAAAATAATAAAAATCTAGTATCGAACCGGACTAGATAATGAAACTAACCAAGTATTATCATGTATAAATGCATGATCATGTGCTGCTGCCTATGATCAAACTATTCCAGTCCCTGTTCGGGTTAACATTACTCTTCCTCCTCCTTCCTCCTCCTGCCTATGATCAAATATGCACCATCAATAAAACTTACATTGAGAGATATGAAGAATCAAGAAAAATATTCTAATTATTTATAATATAGGGAAATATCGTAATTATTTATAGCAGTAACTTACTATGCTCCGCCTCCGCCTCCATCAATTATCACCTCAAGAACGAGTACATCTGCCTCCATCTCTCTCTATAGTTTGAGTTTAAGTCGCAAATCTAAGGTGGTCAACCTCTATCGACCTTAAGATCAAGGTCGTTGATCTCAAATATGAGCTCATCAACGTCGTTCCACATATAGTGCATTTGGGGGTGTGTTGTTGATGGCCGAGGTGTTGGCAGCGGCAGCGACCACCGGCGCCACGACTCTAGGTGTTCCTTGAAGCAGCGTGTTGCATGTGGATTGCAGAGAAAAAGTCCTAGGCTTTTGCTGAATCAAGAGGTAGCTATTGTCGTGTAATTCTCCTAAGGTCCATATCAATTGGTTTAGAGCCGTCCATCATCCCTTCCAGTCGCAATTGAAAAGTGCCGGTGGTGACACCGGTATTGCAGTGTTTGCCTGTATTTGTCAAAAGGCCTACGGGGCAAAGCTAGCCCGATGTAGGCGCTGGGCTTAGGCGCGTTGTGGATTGTCATGGAAAAAAACCCCTTTCTCAATCTTTCAAATTTCCTTTTGTGCTTTGACGGTTTGAAGTTGATTTTTATTTGGCTTTTTATGTTTATATATATTCCAATAAGCTGTTGACTGTCGCCTTTTGAGAATTCTAGATAAAAAAAAAAAAAAATGGGGCAGTTACAATGCTTTAACAACTATCTACGTCATAACAAGTTTATTTTCCTAATTTTCCCCGTCGTATTTTGATTTTCAGAAAGAATTCCTCTTTCTTTGGATCAATTTCGTAAGTTTGACATTCAACATATTTCACATATCAAGGAGTCGACGGTCACAAGTCCTTTATGTGTTCTTTGACCTTGAAGTTAAATAGATTTTGTTCTCCTTATCATATAGCCATATGCACCACTGTACATAGGCATGAATGGATAAAGTAATTTTGATAATCGACTAATAATTTCTTGAATTTTTCTTTACTGTCAAAAAAAATTTTGTGGATAAGAGAAGCAAATTGAAATCTGTCATGACGAGATCTAACACATTTGCTTTTGACTGATTGATGCTTGATGTCTCATTTAAAAAAAAGAATGGTAAGTTTCTGTTTTGGAAGTTTGAAATACCTTTAGCTCTTGTCAAGAAAAAAATCAGGGTCTTCTATTAAAAGTAATGGAAACAAGATAATAAAAGGTGGCAAATGGGCGGGCCTGGCCCGCCTATCCTTTTCCCTTAGGGGGCCTGGGCACTTGCTCTACCACGCAAGTTCGGGCCTGGACTGGCTTGGGCGGGAACTCTACAAGTTCGGGCCCCAGAAGGCCCGCCCAATAAGCGGGCCTAGTCAAAGCACACGAAGGGAGTATTCAATTGTTTGTATATTATGTTTAGGATGTCACATCATGCAGCCGCAGTAGCAACTCCTATCGTCTCCTAGGGAACTAGCTAAACTATGTTTATTCATGTTAATTTCCACTTTACCGTCGATATTATTCAAAGGTTTTTATCGAGATCCTGACATTATAGTATTTAGAAAAGCTGATTTGTATATGAGTTTTGGTCACTTTATTGGCTCGATGACCTTTTTGACAAAAGATATAATCATATTTCTTCTCACTAGAAAGAAAAGTTAACAATCTTTTTACATCATAGGGCGTCCCTGTTCAGGGCTCTTTAAGTGTCCGACAAACAGAAAATATTAAATTGCATTTCCTTTCTGAATGTTGGTTTATTACCCGCATATGGAACATTATTACTGAAAGTGTACATAGATGGACTTGCATCGATTATATAGAAATGATAAGATTTTATAAATTAAGTCAACGCGAAAATACCAGATAAATGAACGATGAATAATAAAACACTAGAAGTTTATGTAATTCGGTCCGAGTATTAAAACTCACGATTTATTATGATCGGAAGATCAAAGTTACAATCGCTTACATTCTTGAATATTTTTCATATCTAAATTTCAGTTTTAACCTAAAGTAAATCATAGCGCTCGTGAACTCTTCGCGATCGTACTCCTGAACCCACAAGCACGCTGCATGCTCGTCCTTTTGTGCCCAATACAGGCGCTGGGTTTAGGAGCGCTGTGGATCGTCATGGATGAAGCCCTCTTTCTCAATCTTTCAAATCTGTTTTATTGTGCTTTGACAGTTTGAAGTTGATTTTCATGTGACTTTTAATGGTTATCTAAATTCCGGTAAGGTGCCGATTGTTGTCTTCATACATTGCATGTGGTCTCGACTTTTGGGAATTACCAATAAATAAATAATTAATTAATTAATTAATGGGACAGCTGCAATGGTCTGCCAAGTGTGTACTTCATAACAGGTCTCATTTTCTTTACTTTATCCAAGTCATCGTCCTATTCTGATTTCCAAGAAGAATTCCTCTTTGGTTGGATCGATGTCCCAGGTTTGACGTTCACCATATTTCACGTACGAAGGAGTCGACAGTCACACATCTTTTTATGTGTTCTTTGAACTTTAAGTTAAATAGATTGTGTTCTCCTTCTTATCATGCTACTATATGCACTATCTGCATATGGGCATCAATGGATCAAGTAATATGATAATCATGAGAGTAGAGACCAACAATTTCTCGAGTTTTTCTTTACTACCAGAAATACTTTTATGGATAAGAGAAGCAAATTGAAAAATGTCATGACAAAATCTAATGAATTTTCTTTTGATTGACTGATTGATGCTTGATATGAAATTTCAAATTTTAAGTTTCTGTCTTATTAAAAAAGAAAAGTAAGTTTCTGTTTTGGAAGTTTGAAATACATTTATTTCTAATTAAGATAAAAATCAAGGTCTTTCATTAGACACTCGCCTTTAGGATTGTGAACTATTTGATCAATTTAAAGTAGACTACTTGGCTGGTTCACATGTAAACCTTTATCTTCACCAAACCGTAATTCATTAAGAGTAATGGAAACAAAATAATAAAAAGAAAGGAGGCAAATAAGAATTGGTGGACACAGTTTACAAATTCTATGAGTGGGACAACAATAGAAATTGCATTCTTCAAGTCTCACCACAAATTAGAGCTCATTACAACTATAGCAGAGTACAACAGAATGACAATATCAGTGGGGGTTACGTATTGCCAATATGACGGCTAGGGATGAGCAAAATTGCTCACAAAGGGATGGCAGACCAATAACAAAAAATCAAGACAGCTAATCAAAACCACATTTGTGCAACTGCTCTATACATCCTTTGTTACTTTGTCTGCGTGCATGCATATCAAGGATTTTGGCATTTCTGTGCGTGAGCGCGCGCTCGAGAGAGAGATGTTGAATGCAAATTTCTAAGCACCGTCCACCTAAAGTTACTTTGAAAATTGACAAGGTTAAAAAATGAATAGACCAAATTTTACGTTTCAGTCACCACCAGGACTCTAAAAGTTCGGCAAAGCTGCTCTTTGTTTCTCTAACACTATCAAGTATGTCAACAAATTTAGTAGTCCAGTAACATCAACAAGGTGGTTTCATTACCATAAGCTAATATATATCTAGGTTCACTTGACCACCGATCTGGACTATGCACCAAGAGCGAACAGAAACTGTGCATGTCCTAAAATTTACATGATGAGAGAGAGAGAGAGAGAGAGAGAGAGAGAGCATCTGGCATAAAGTGTCTTACAGCTGCACAGAGAGAGAGAGAGAGAGAGAGAGAGCGTCTGGCATAAAGTGTCTTACAGCTGCAGAGCTCAAAGGCCTTTTCAACCTTACCAGCTCTTCATGTAGATCCAAAGCTTTCTCCAACTGTGCACCCTTGAAATAATTAACTATCAGAACATTGTAGAAAAATATTAAAGTACGTCCATATTAAATACAAGCTATGAAAACTCATATGCATCCCTTTATCCCACTTTAAGTTTTTCATGTGAATATGTTACTTGAACAATTTTATATAAATTTTATAAAGTAAATTAACCAAATAAAAGGATGATAGTTAAGAAACTGAAAGACGTAATAAAACATAAATATTGAATTAATCATAACAAAACATAAAAATATGCATGTGCTGTGAGGATATACTACTTTGAACATATGCGTTGTACGATACTGAAGAAGACTCAAATCGGTGTCGAGAACCGCCCTGAAAACACCACACCCTCCATGAACGCCTATCTCAACGGCGGATGTAGAAACTTTGATTAAAGACGAGGATTAAAAGGAAAGTTACTAAAAAAATCATGTAATTAGACATTTATATTTTTTCAAACTCATTTCTAGCTTGTTTTTTATATTTAATCTAACTCAATTAACACCTAACCTGTTGAATATCCATAAATTATGTCTGGTTGGTTTATTGCAAAAGGATTTTATGCGTGGGGCGTTATGGGCCTTTTCTCGACTATGCGTGGGGTTACGCATTTTATCTCTTTTTCTAATTTCTTTTTTTCTTCAAAAATTAATTAAACCATTCACAGAGAACGGTATAGATTATTTCCGGACAATAAGCAATCGCCAGATTTATCGAATTTAAGACACGTCTCCATGTAAAAAAGGCAATTATACGACGAACACATCGTGTGATAATAATTATCTGGACGTTATAATTGCTATGTAAGATGCTTTTACTATGCAGCAGCGATATCAAGATGCGAGAATTTTTACGCACATACCGATTTAAACAAATAATTCAGCGGGAGTAGTTTTTGTATTAAGAAGACAACGTTTTCGCTTGTTTGCCGTGTCGCATGGCTCGTGGATGTCTACGTGGATGGAGGCGTTGGTGTTGGGTCTCGCACGGCATGCGTTCACAGGGATAGCAGTGAGTTATGGCGTAGATAGCGTGGAAGAATTGCATGGCGGTGATTAATTTAGCGGTCCTAATTATTCACAGTTCGACCATACAGTTGTCTCATTTTGTAAGTAAATCTATATGTTTTTCAAGCAATAGCATGCCTTGCAACCTGGAGTACCAAGCCAAAGATTCGCCATTTTTTGTTTAATTCGTGAAGAGAATATATGCCCTGTAGCTTCTATTAAATGTTCAATCCACTGTTACATTCCGTTGCACCACCATGTCCTTTGCCTTGACTTCATCAATATACACAACGCGGCTTGACTTATGAGCCCGTCCGTTGGACCTTTTTGTTTAATGTTTTATCTTCTTTCTTCTCTTTTTTTTTTTTTTGGCTAAACCTCCATCGCTTACGTATCTTTCAAATAATTGAGACCAAAAAAGGCATTCCAAACGACAACGATCTGTCACTTTTTCGACTAATGCGATCGTCTTCGTTGGAGAGGGGAAGGGAGAGATTAATTTGTGGATTAAATTTGGTGGATGTGGGTGATTCTTCTAAAGTTGAAGTCCACGAAAAAATATATATAGATTAATAACATCTAAACCGTACGTACTTAATCGTGGTTATGTTTGATTACAACTCGTCCGTAGGGATAGCAAATTCAGTCCCATCACCCTTTCCCCGAAAAAGTAGGTACTAAAATTACGTTGAACCGGCTACGATGACTTCGTCAATTGAAGTATCCGTACAATTTTCTTTTTCTAGGTTTACTTACAAGCGATTGATTTGAGACAAATTTGACCACGAAAATGATTGCAATTGTTATATTGAGAATTCAATTAATCGCATTGGTAGGTGGGCGGGCTGATAGTTACATCCACTATAGAATATCGTACTAGAAAGACACAGTAAACAGTGAAAATGATATGAAAAGATAAAGAAAAATCCAACATAGGAAGGGGAATCTAGGAAGAGCAAATTTACCTTTGCGACGAAATAGCAAGATGATATGAGTGAACTATTGTCTAAAATAAGACCCCTTAGTGATGTTGTGGTGTCTATGAGTTTGAAAGAAGTAACATTCACTACGATTTTCATTGGTTCATATAGGATCCCTAACTCCGACCAAAAAAAAAAAGGATGCCTAACTTACATGAAAAAATTCATTACTTTGGATTCTAAAGACCATATTGGGAATATCATATCATATCACAAATTAACATTACAAGACTATGCCCTAGAGATACTCTAGTATATACTCTAGTTATACCATTACTTACGATTAGCTGGTATCCTTTTATTTATTTATTTATTTATTTATTTATTTATTATTTTCTTGAAAAATGACTTCCTGAAAGACATTTTCAAAAAATGTCATATTTTCCGGGAAATAAATGGAGCTCTAGCTTGGAGAAATTATTAAAATGACAAAAACGGGGGCAGATGATTAAACAGCGAATCATGGAGAGGAAATTCTAAACGAGAAAGCCATTTGTTTAAACCAACATAGGGCTCATAAGGTCGACAGAAGAGGCTGAAAACAAGAAGGGACGGGAGATATTGTAATGAATGGTGGGTAGGACTCGTTAGTACTTAGTAGTAACTATGCAGATGTTACACTTTTCTTGGGAAGCAATGTCTCACCTAAGTATTCACCTCTCGGCACTAAACAGTCCGATTAATTCACTTTCGACCTTCCATTTCTCACCACAAGATAAGAGATCTATGATGAAATTGTAGCTTTTTATCACAGATAAGAAGCAAATGCAAAACCAAGCGAAACGGTCATAATTGTTCATAGTTCGACCCTACAATCGTCTCATTTTGTAATTGAATCTATGTGTTTTCCACGCAATTATCATACCTTGCAACGTGTATTACCAAGCTAAAGATGCGCCATTTTTCCAATACGGGAACAATGGCCAATCTATTGTCACATTGCCTTTGCACCACCATCCCCTTTTTCAGTACGGACAGTGAAGATATTTCGTCCTTCTTCCAAAGGAAGCCTTCAAAATGCCCCCTCCTGGCGCACCAACGACTACCACAGACGAAGTCTTTGTTTAATGTTTCCTTTTTGGGCTTAATTACCATGCAAGTTGCGCGTGTTTCAAACAATTAGGAAGACAAAATAAGCTCGGAATCGCTTAGACGTACTAGCAATTACCTGCTCGATGAGATAGAGCACTAATCTCTCAAAGTAGGCACTTAATTTACGCTTGACAGGCGACGACGACTGGACCAATTGAAACATTTGTTTCATGGTTCTCTTTCTAGCTTAACTTCCAAGCAATCCATCTGAGGGGAAGTCCGAACACGAAAATAGAGAGATGAACATGTAAATTAGGTGTACTTAGGATGTACTAAAATTGTTAAATGCATCTCTTCAAACTAAATAAATCTAGTAACAGAAACTTTCGAGGTAAAAAAAGGTGATTCATCAACTTAGTTATGTGCATTAGATTTTTCAACTCTGGGCCTCGTTAGCAAAGGAAAAGAAACAATAGAAAACGAGATTGTCAAATGGACGATCGAAAGATTAGTGTACATACATGTATTTTTCTATGCCTAAAGGCAAATGAAGACATTTTGTCACACACGGCAATGTAGAAAATTGTCCATTCTAACCAATTTTTAAAATTCGTGATGATCAAATGAAAATTACAAAGGATGCTATAGTTATTCCGTTCCAACGGACATGATAAAGGTTAAAAAGCGCCTTTGCTTTACATTTCCGGTGATTAAAGCACTCAGCACGCAGCCCGTGCAATCTAATGTCCAAGCACCTAACCCAAAAAATAATAATAATCTAGTATCGAACCTAACTAGATCGTGAAACCAACCAGGCATTATCATGTACAAATGCATGATCATGTGCTGCTGCCTATGATCAAATTATTCTAGTCCCTATTCCGGTTAACATTACTCTTCCTCCTCCTTCCTCCTCTTGCCTATGATAAGATATGCACAATCAATAAAAATACATGTATAATCCTGAGAGATATGGAGAGTTAAGGGAAATATTCTAATTATTTATAATATAGGGAAATATTGTAATTATCTATTACATTAGCTTATTATGGCTCCGCCTCCACTTCCATCAACTATCACCCCAAGCAGTCTGTGAGGATATATACTCTGAACGTACGTGTTGTACGAGACTGATAAGTAGACCCGAATCGGTGTAAAGAACCACCCCGAGAACACCACACCCTCCATAAACGCCTATCTCAACAGTGGATGTAGAGACTTTGATTAAAGATAGGGATTAAAGAGATAGTTACTAAAAAAAGTCAAATGTAATTGGACATTTATATTTTTTGTAGACTCATTCTCGAGCTTGCTGTTTAAATTTATGGTAACTCATTTTATGGCTGACCTGCTAAAATAAGGTAGAATTGTTTCTGGTTGGTTTGGTGCGAGGGGACTGAATTGAATCAATTAAATATAGACAGTGAAACTCAGCGGAGATTTGGTGGCTTGGCTGGTCTCGAACCAAGCACACGTTAGCACTCTTCTACCATTCCACCCCGAGGGGAATGCGCCTTGAATTTCTCGGGTCTACCTCTGGTTAGGCATTTTGTCTCTTTTTCTAATTTCCTTTTTAATCATACCATTCACAGAGTAATATAGATTATTTCTTGACAATAAGCAATCACCAGACTTAAGAATTTAAGACGCGTCCCCACGTAAAAAAGATATTCATGCAAAGAATGTATCCGGCGACGCTAATTATATGGACGGTATAATTGTAGATAAAATGCATTTACTATGCAGAAGCGATCCAAATTTTTGTACGCACATATCGATCTAAACAAATAATTTAGCGGCAGGAGTTTTTGTATAGAAAAGGCAACGTTTTCGCTTGTTTGACATGTCGCATCTGGGTTGTGGTTGGGGATGAGGGTTTTGGTGTTGGATCTGCCACGGCGCTCGTTCACACCACGAAAAAGGAAGGGATCTTTTGATCCTTACCATGGGGGTTGGGGATGAGGGTTTTGGTGTTCGATCCTGGCACGAAACGCGTCCCCACCACGGGGTGGGCGGGCGGGACGTACAGGGAGAAGAATTGCAGGGCGTTGAATGATTTAGCTCCGGGAAATAATTAAAAAATGACAAAAACTGGGGTGGGTGATTATTCCAGAGTTAGGCTCCACCACAGAAATAGAGATTAACATCTAAATCAGATGTACTTAAGATGAAGATGTAGTAGAATTGTTGAATGCATCTTTTCAAACTAAATTAATCTAATAACAGAAGCTTTCGAGGTAAGAAGTGGTTGATCAACTTAGTTATGTGCCTAGAAGTCTTGAACCTTGGCACCCTTTTAGCAAAGGAAAAGAGACAAGGAAAAACGAGACCGTCGATTAGAGCCCGAGAATCCGAAACATAAATGCATATACGTGAGCTCTTCCATTCCCATAGGCAAACAATGACATGTTATCCATGCACATGTGGAAAATTGTCAATTGATGGATCCTAGAGATCTCTAGAAAATTTTAACTAGCGATGATCAAATCAAAAGTAAAAAGGATGATACACATGAGATCATCCATTGATGTTTGAACTGTTATATATTACATATTGTCAAACGTGCATGCTGTAGATCTGTTCATTGTGTGAGATTTGATAAAATAACCAAATTAATCACTGAGCTAACCACTCACAATTGTTCGGGACATCTTCTGGACAAAATGACGACTCATCTTTAGACTTGATTTCATAAAAAAATGAATATCCAACCAATGGATATCTTTGTTGGTTGTTCCGTGCCTTTAAAATAAGGCCAAAGGGCACACCATGCAGAGTCATGCCTAAATTCGATGTTCACATAAACCATGAAGTGCCCCGGCACTTTCGTCCCGACGTCCCTTTCGCTGGAACAAAAGTGCACAAACTTGCCGACATTGATCGAGTATAAATTGCTGTTGCTTATGACAAACCATTCCAGTCCCAGTGTAGCATAACTCTTCCTTCTCCTTCCTCCTTCGTTAAAACAGCACAAACGTTCGTTGATTAGAGGCGTCAGTTTTGGTGGCAGCAGCAGTGCTACTCTGCGCGACCTGCCGTTGGGTTGCGCCTTCATCGAAGGTAAGCTTTCGAAACTTTGACATACTCAATTGAAGTGCACAAATTTGTAGACACTGGTATCTGAATATTCTGTTCACCCTTTCATTCTCTCATAAGTGCTTCTTGTTTCTTTCTGGGTTAGGAAAAAAATAAAACAGATGGTCTGCTAAGTGTCCTTTACATGGGTTCAACTTCTCTGTGTTCATAGTGCAACTCGTCATGGATATGAACTGAACTGGATCTTTGTAAAGGGTTCAACTTCTCTGTGTTCATAGCGCAACTCGTCATGGATATGAACTGAACTGGATCTTTCGCTAAGCAAATCCTCACTTTGTGAAGTTGAGAAAGATTGTAGGGTTAGTTTGTTTCGCTTAAGGAAAAAAAAAAAAAAACAGATTTCTTTAACCCACTGTATTTCAGATGTCAGCTAAGTGTCCCTTACATGGTTTCAACTTCTCTGTGGTTCATGGCGCAACTCATCATTGATGTGAAGTCGATCTTTGGCTAAGCCAGTCCTCGCTTTGTGAAGTTGACAAAGATTCTAGGGTTTGTTGGGTAAAAAAAAAGCTTTCTTTGACCCACTCAATTTCAGATGTCTCTAAAGGGCCCTTTACATGGTTCATTTCTCTTTGGTTCATGGCGCAACTGATGTGAAGTCAGATTCTTGCGCTAAGCAAATCACACTGTGAAGTTGACGAAGCTACGAGTGTTTAACTTGTTGTTTTAGCATCACTTTCAACAATTAATATCGTAAAAGCATTTCTATTTTGAGGTTTTTTGTATGCCATTATTATATTGTGAAGTTGACAAATCCTCGTACGAATGCAGCCCGAGCCGTCGTAGTACCGTGGGGGAGACAGAGATGGAAGTCAATCCGCTCTTTTTCTTGGCGAAAATTTCTGAATTAGTTCGCGAAGGACTGCTGAGTGTCTCTCCCGCGGCTCAAGCCCGACCGACCGAATTGCCGGAAATCTTCTGGGACAAAATACTACAGATGCACGGTCAGGGTGTGAGGCTCGTGCTACAGAAGAAATTGTGTGCCTCTGACGTGGATCAAGACAAAGGTAGGCTCTCCATACCCATGAGGCAGACACAAGCAAAATTCTTGACCAGCGAAGAGATCCGAGCCCTGGACAACAAGAAGGCCATTACAGTTTCCCTAATCGAGCCTTGTCTACACGAACACCGTGGGTTGCACCTCAAGAAATGGCAGAACAGGACGAATCATTTTTCTTATGTATTGAGCAAGGGGTGGACCGCTGTCACGCACCCTTTTGAGCGGAACAAACTCCAAGTGGATGACCTTGTCCAGCTGTGGGCGTTTAGAGCATATGGGGACCTTTGTTTCTGCCTCGTAAAGGTTGAAGCACCCCCGGCTGCGGTTGAAAATGTGGCTAATCATGAGTGATAATAATTCAGTTTCATGACCAAATTCAAGGATTTCTGGAACCCAGTTTGGAAGTTGATGGTGGTCATCTAGTTCGTGGTTCAACATTGAATGTCTGTGATGTTGATGTTGTTGTTGTTATTTTTTTTTTCTCTTTTATGGAGGATTCTGTTGCTTTTCGTTTTTTACCAGTGAATCGCATGGGCTGTTGTTTCCTGTTCTTTTTTTTATTATTTTTAAAGTCATCGGAGATTAACAGGTAATTCATCTCTCTGTACTAGAATCGCGGTCACTGATTTTTGCAGACTTCAACCGACTTTTTTGCAAAATACTTTCTAAGTATTTTAAAACATTTGTTGGTCAATCGATTAATATGGGGTTTTTGCTGCCAAACCCTAATCGTTCCCGTTTCTCCCTTCGCCACAAAAGATGTCATAGGGCCAACGCCTCCGTTCAAGACCCAGAAAAACTACAAGCAGTCGCTTACATACTCTCATGTCGTATTCTCTACCTTTCTTTTGACTATTAGACACTTCAAACACGAAACTTCACTGTCAAGTAAGCACAAAGTTCTAAAATCAAGAAGCACTAAGCGTTGATGTCTTTTTTCTTTTTCTTCTTCTTCTTCTTCTTTTTTTTTCTTTAGCTACAGGTCATCTTTCTCTTCCTTCCTTTCCCCGGTACTATTCATCTCTAGGTTAGCACCCAGACCTTGATCCAAACCTTGAGTTACTTACCGGCCATCATTCGGGCTGTGACGGGCGCAGAACCTGAAGCCTCCACAACTTCGAAATCGCCAGAAAATTCTGTTTGGATGCTGTAATCGACTCCGATTTGATTTCTGCATTTGGACTTTTTTCTGATTCAGAGATCAAGAAGAATGACTTAATGCAGTGAGTGATGTAGAACTTGAAGCGATGCGGAGTTGAGGAGAGCGACATGCAATAGGGAGGAGGAATTAGGATTTCAGCGCGTGAAGTGCACACGAGGTCTGCGAGGAAGAGGATCAGAATTAGAGGTGTCAAATGGGTTGAAACCCCATTTTGAACCCATATTTAAAAAGATGGGTCATATAGGTTAGTTTTAAAAAAGTAACGATAAATGGGTTGTAAATGGATTTGTCTTTAAACTCATTTACAACCCATTTAACTTATAAGGTTATTAGTTGAGTCAATCCATTAAGGATATATTATTCTCTTTAAACAGTTTTTATCATTTTTATTTATTTTTATTTTTGATTTTTAATAATATTTTCTTTTCTTTTTTCTTTTTCTTTCTTTCTTTCTTTTATTTCTTTCCCAACGAAGTCTCGCGGCCGACCCTACCAGCCGCCTGCCGAGGGCCCTAAGGCCCTCGTCGGTCATGGGTGAGGGCCACGAAGCCCTCGCCCTATTGACGAGGTTTGCAGCCACTGCCCAATCGCACTAGCAAGCTCAATCGGGTGATGCCGATGCCTTGCTGACCTAAGGCTAGTCGAGCTCGCCAAATCTGGGGAGTTGAGCACGCCAACCTCACCGATCTAGCGAGACATGAGCTCGCCAGCATTAAGGCAAGCTCGACCTCGCTGGATCTAGCAAGGTCGAGCCTCACCCAAGGCTGGCGACGCTAAGGCTGGAGCCTCACTGATCTAGTGAGACTCGAGCTCGCCGACGTCAAAGTAAGCTAGACCTCGCCAAATCCGGCGAGGCTCGACTCATCGGAATCTGGCAAGCTCAAGCCTTGCCGACCTGTGGCAAGGCTGAAACTCACCATTGCCAGCCACATCCACCGTGGCCGGCGATCGGGTGAAGAAGAGGAAAAAGAAAAAGAAAGGAAAAGTAATTAAATATTTTATTTTTAAAAATAAAATAAAAATACTTAAAATTAGTGCACAAAAAATCAAACAGGATTTTCTATACAAAGCGAAAAATATTTTATTTTTAAGTTTCAACCAAACACTATAAAATATTATCATTTTCAGAAATACCACATTTTTTGTGAAATAAATAAAGCCTCAATTTTTTTAAAATAATTATAAAATAAATCCATAATTTTGTAATTGTATGAGAGTATTTTAACAATATAAGTATTTTAAACCACAAGAAATAATTTAAAAAAATTGGTTAAATATGGAAGAATTCTAGCAATATATGTCAGGTTGGGTATGAGTCAATAAATTGACATTAGTGATAAATTGATCATAAACGGATTAATTGGTCAATTTGGGTCGGACTATTTATGACCCGATCCAAATCTGACCTGACCCATTTGACAGGTCTAATCAAGATCTCGGAAAGTCCCAAGGCGGCACCATGGCAGGCCTAATCCAACTTCGGAGCTCCATTGAAGGGGTAGTGCAGCGCGACATTGTTGCTCGATAACTTCAGAAGTCTGATCTCGAAGCCCTGGACGCCGAGTCTCTTCAAGTGGGCGACTGGGGCTTGCGCATGGAGCTCGGCGAGTGGCGTGAAGGCTGAACTCGGGCTTGGCACGGAAGGGCAGAATTGAAGGAGGATGAGTTGTCAGGGCCTCAGGACATTCTAGTGAGTAACCTGTGTTTGATTGCTCGGAGAAGCTGCAAGTTCATCTGAAGAAGATGAACAGTAAAAGAAAAAGGAAATGAAAGGAAAAAGAAAAAGGAAACAAACCTAGAAATTCAAACAATTAATTAAAAACGACTTCGTTTTATCGAGAATTCCAACACAATTACGTTTCCTTAATGGAAAATGATTAGCTAACGGTACCGTCATTTTGCAAAATGCTAGGTACAACATCAGCCACACTTCTTCTACTGAGGAAACACGGAGACTGGTTCTACCAGTTTCTTTTCTTTTCTTTTCCCTTTTTTTTATACTTCCCATGACTTCCTATTTTCATGACTTAATTTAGCATCAAATTAGAGAATTTAAAAAGGAAAATGATTGTGTAATAGTATTGAAATCACAAATAGAAAAATCACCGTAAGTGGATTTTTTCCAATCAAAGAAAAGTTTTTAAGTAAACTCAAAAAAATTAAATTGAAACTTTTAAAGGAGTGAATATCATTCTCTGCCAAAGAAAATATTTGGGGACTACCATCCCCAAATAAAATAAACTTAGTAACTCAGATAAAATAAATTGGAAAATGATTGTGTAATAGTATTGATGTTTGTCATTATATATTTTAGACATATAATGCTTAATTTTTTTCCCTAATCTCATTCAGATGGATGGAGTTCATATTGCATATCTTCATCTATTAGATTTGCAGTGATGAGATAATTTTTTCATCTACTTATTATTATTCTTATCTTAATCTTTTCTTTAATTCATCTATTTTTATGCATAATCGAAAATAAGCGGTTCTTGATTTTAGATATTCAAAGAGTCCTTCTATTACAATTTGATTGGAGCGCAAGGAAGGAAGAGTGATTTCATTGCAGAGTGATTTCATTGCAGAGTGATTTCGTTATTAGTTGTAAAGCTTACATTTTAAATGTTTTTCATCTTTAAAATTTAATAAATGATATCAATAATCTCTTTTAAATTAGTGATGATAATTTTTTACCTATGATTATCTATATTGCGGTCCTTAAATTGCTTTTCCATTCTTCATATTCAAAATTTTCCACTTACTAGAGTATTTCCACTTGTGATTCGTTAGGCTTTAGCTAGTAATTTTCCTTTTCAATTCCTCTAATTTAATCCTAAATTAAGCCAAGAAAATAGGAAGCGATGGGAAGTCGAAAAGGATAAAGAAAAACCCGCTGTAGCCAATCTCCCTATTTCCTCCATAAAAAAGTGTGGTTGAGGTTGGACGGTTCTTACCATCACAAAAGCTCTACCATTAAACTAGCCGGACTCATTCATTAACGATGTCTAACGCTCTCCTATGAAATCCACCGGCGACTGCTTTTGCTCTGAAGATCTGATCATAAAATTTCACGAACGACCGTCGTGGATGTTACGGCCGAATCAAACCGCGGGGCATTTTGACATGGTGACTGATTATGGAGGCAATTCACACTTCCATATCACCTTCATGCATCAGTGCAAGCAAGACAAATGAAATCTCTAGCCTTGCTTGCAAAATTAGTTCCTCATTGTACGCATCATCCTGATCATGCTCGTCTTCCTCTTCCGTCACCCTATTGATCTCAGCAGGGTAGACGGGTTGTACGAAAACGGTTTTATGTCAATGGCTTGAAGTAATCCAAAACAGCATCGATCAAATTGTTTGTTTTTAATAGCAAGATACATACGCGGCTTTTGAGTTTATAGTTGGGTTCGTGTTTGATCCAAAAAATTTGTGCGAGTCGTGCGTCGTTGAATTGCTCGCAAGAAGTCATTAGAAAGTAAGGAAATAAAATAACCTGAACTTTTCTTGTTTGAAGGCTGAGGATCAAGCCTAAAAAAGAATCCTTTCTCGTTCTTTTAAGCAGCGCTGAATCCGTTGCGTTATCGAAAGGAACTAGCTGGTGAACTTACGACGCTTCGTATGAATTCAGGGAAATCATGCAAGTTCATCAGAAACCCTAGAAATGGTTGCTCTTGCTGTTGCACTGCACGTTAGAGAATTCAGCACCTTCTTCCCACTTCTTTACTGAAAAGAGAAGACAACGTATCAATGGACATTCCACTCGGTGCAAGATAAAAAAAAGTGTCGATGCTTCATTAACACGTGCAATATTTGATCCACACCGCAAGGCCGCAGCGGTGTTGGAGAAGCGAAGAGGAGGTAAAGAGAGCTCTTGCCGGATGAGAAGGTGTGAGGGAGAGCATCTCACGGTGGCAGCTCGGTGATTTTCACCGTCGCGGCGGCTATTTTCTCCCCGGGGTCGGAGCTTACTAGCGAAGCGAGGTGTCTGCCAGGGCGTCTCCCATGGTCCGAATATTTCAAAAACGAAAGGTTGAAGAAGATGACGACGACGAAGGAGATGTTTGATTTCTTTGGGGATAATTTTATTATTTTATTTTATCTCTTTTTCAGGTGTCGAGACGGATCGGGCCTGAGAAATTAAGTGGGCCGGGTTGGGCCATCGTACGTGTGGGCCTGAGTCATTGGGCCATTCGCATTGCCCAACCATCCAAAGGATTCTACAAAGGAGATGATTTTCACTAAATTTTAAGTTATTTGAAGCAATTTTCGCAACCATAATTATTTTTCATTAACCTTATGTCTACGCTCTCCTATGATAAACAATGGCAACGGCTTTTGTTCTCGAGATTCGATCGTCAAGTTTTATGAACGGCCATCCAAGAAATTACACACATTCTGTCTCTTGCTCCACCCACCTATTCGACCTCTCTCTGCTATGGTCGCGCCCCTTTTCTCCTATGTTATGAGAACATGCATGCTAGTTCCTAAAAGAGTCCACCATCAAGAATATGCATTTCAAAATTAACTAATTTGCCATTTTCCTTATTGTTCTATTATATAACATCACGTTCTCACGTGTGTTGTTGTGAAGTGGGAACTCGGAAAAGGGGAATTGAAATGCTCCAATCTGAAGGGTGATCTAGTATTTCATAAATTGTGCATGCTATTTTGGTAATGAATTGTTTTAGCACATGCACAATGCACTTTCGTTTTTTCAAATTATATCGTCAGCAAAAGTATGGATAATAACTTGAAGTGAAATCACTTTTTTCAAAAGATTATTCAAAATGATTCTAGTTTCAAATAAGTGCCTGGGGTAACAAAATAAAGCATGTACATTTCACGAGTTGCATTGTAACAAAGTAAAGCATGTTCATCCATTTTATTGCCCTGAAGAAGAACAAAGTTCCCAACTTTATTTCTCTTTTATAATGCGGTCGGACAACGAGTGAACTACAGATTGGACAAAACCACCATCATTTTAACAATTCCAATCCTATGAATTGGCAAAGAGGGAAAATACAAAAATAAATAAATAAATAAAGAGAAGAAGTGAAGCGGAACTGTACTTCAAGTCTGATAACTTGGCAATCATTAGTTTTCTGTCGGAAGCCGACCACATGCCGTGGCAAGTCGAAGCACTCATTTTGGAGGCCCAAGCCCAACTGATCCATTTCAAGAAAATATCCTTGGCCCATCGTGGAAGAATGGAGAATTAGATAACATATTGGTTAGCCAAAGCCCAAAGATACTCTTCCATCTGCTTGGTTAACTCAAGCACCCCAACTTTTATGGAATTTGCTTTATTTTGATGTCCCATCTTTGAGCTTTTTGTCTAAGAACTCGTGATGACAAATAAAAGTAGTTTTTCAAACAAAAAAAAAATAGAGAAGGGAAAAATACCAAAAATGTCGTAAATCTATTACATTAATAGCAATTCAATCATAAATCTTTCAATTAGACCAATTTATTTTTATACATTTTCATATTGGTACCAATTCAATTCACTCTGCCAATTGGGGGCAGAAATTGTTGATGTGAACACTAGTTGACACTGATATAGATATTTTTAATTAATTTTTGAATTTTTTTTCTCTTTTCTTTGCCTTTTCTTTTTTTTGTCAGCGGCCAACCACCGGTCACAACCATGGCCAACGAGGGATGGCCTCATTTGGGCGAGGTTGCCCTCGCCAGGCTGAGGGGGAGTGTCGGCCGTCCAAGCACGATATGGACTGAATTGGTACCGACGTAAAAAGGTTGAAAACTATATTAATTCAACTGAAAAGTTTAGGATTGAATTGACACAAATACAATAGATTTATTACTTTTTCGATACTTTCTTCGAAAAGGAGGAAAGCATCACCAAGTCCCGTCTTATAAATTTAACGGATCAACAGCTGGATAGTCTGCTAAAAGATAAGTTCTACAGAATTGACAACCATGATGAACTTTCCCCGAGTTATCACTTACAAATACGACACAGAAACACACAAGGACAGATAATACGACGCCACACCACACCACTCCAAATATGCATACTAAGAAGTGAAATTAGGTTCATACTCACTCTCAAATTCCCAAAGTGCACTCGTTAGAATTAGGAGAGTACTCATATTTAAGAGTGACAATAGGAATTTTAATGTATATATAAATAATCGTTGTTACTTCTTCTTTTTTTGTGAATTTTCTTTTTTTTATTTTAGAATTCAAATATTATTTATATTTATTTATTATTCTAATCTTAATAATTTAATAAGTTATATGAGAAGATTGTTTTCATACTATAGATATATGAAATATTTTCCACCTTTATCTTATCTCCCTCATGAAATATTTTTATTTTGGTTATATCCCTCTTATATCCAATCTTATCATGTCATAGGCATGAACCAAATACAGGATAAGATAGAAATTATTATATCCTAACTTTTACTGACTACAAAACTTAGCATAAACTCATACACTCTCGGATTTTCAAAAGGCATTCACTGGACTCTACCACTATTTTAGGGATCGCGATTATGAATTTCATTTATAAATAAAAGAAAATGAAACCTTTATAAATAATAGAAAATACCCGAATGGAGAGAGAGAGAGAGAGAGAGAGAGAGAGAGTCAAAAGCTTCAATTTCTGAATGACAAAATAGCCCCCTCTCTAGCCATCGGAATAAGCAAGCCAATAAAGATTGGATCAGCCGATGAGTTCAAACTCTTACTTGAGATTAAATGAAACCACTTTACACATTTATTTGAGATAAATTCTACTTTTAACCTTCTTTTAAGGAAACAACCATACTCAAAACCCTTATTACAAAATTTTCCCTTCGGAATATATTTTTTGTTATAATATTTAAATAATAAATCACGTATTTATTTAACGATTTAAATTTATAAAATAATTAGTAATAATTTCATAAATTCTCATATGATATCGAGTAAGACGTCTTAATTTTCATGTTATTTAACCTTCCCCTACACGTTTTCTTGCGAAGTGGCCCCCGAAAAAGGGAATCAAAAGGCTCCGATTTAAAGAGCGGTCCACCATTTCAAGGATTGGACACACTACTTTGGCGATGGATTATCTTAATGCGCGCACATCACACTTTCACTTGTTCAAGTTATCTTGTCAACGAACTAATGGTATGGATCAAGCCACACGTCCAAATCGAAAATCTTTCATGGTCTTGTCAAATCGTTCACACGTGAAAAACCATCGTAAAAAGAAAGGCAGCGAGACTTCCAAAATGAGTCCTCGCGGTTGTTTAACAATTCCTTTCGGCACGCGTTTCATGCGCTCGTGTGAAAAGCAGATACACAGTTTCAAACATCGGGAAGAATGACCTGGACGTCACCTTCATAATCTATAAGAACCTTGTAAAATTAAATATAACACGTGGAATATAAAAAGAAAAATAATGGTGAATCTCATTCGTCATTAACATATCACTTAGCGGATGCAAAAAAGTTTTTAATTTCAAGGTGGAAATGAAGCGGGGAGTAAATCACATGGTGAAACAATGGGGAAATTTTTGGTTGAGAGGCGAGAGCGGCCACTGCCGCCGCCCCCTCGAGTTTGCCGGTGTTCTATCATAATGGCTGAGTGAGATTAGAGCGGTGGAGTGTGACATTGTGGAATATATCTTATGACCTTTTGTTTTTCTTTTTTTTCTTTTTTTGGGAGAACTCGCCTTTATTGAACTTAGCGCGAGGATTACTTTCATTATAATTTTAGAAGTTAATAATAATAGTTAGAGTGAAAATCATACTTTCTAATGCCAAGTTGACGGCAAAAATACAGTGATTGCCTAATTACTTACGCATTTATAATCAATTTTTTAATGCCAAAAAAATTAATCGCAAATCCATGTTGTGATTTTACACCTTTTTTTCATTTGAAAAAAACACTAACGACGAAGAGCAAAGACCATCCTTTTCGTAATTTATCTTTCTCAAAAGATTCTGGATAAACACTCAATATTTTTCCATCCTCATGCAAATTCATACAATTTTACCACTAAAATCAAGAAAAAAAAGTTTAAAAAATATATATATATGTATATATATTCTCCTCGAAAGAAATAAAGATCCTACCTACCGGCCGTTTCTTATGATGGGTAAAAACGAAATGATTACTAATCTAGAAATCTTGTAATTGTTGTATTAGTAACGAAACACTTCACGCCATGATTTGAGTCTGCTCAGAACTAGATACTCTTCACGATTCTGCTCAGAATTAGATATCCTTCACGAATAAAACGTTCCTGCTTAGGACTTGCTATGCTGTCCATGCGAGCATATGAAGGTCATGATGCGATGGATCGAGTTTTTCCTCAGCATTAAAATGAGAGCTAATCATTCCCTTCTTCGACTTTCCATTGACGTGGAATTCAACATAGGTATCGGGTTGAAAGATGTTTTACAGCGAAAATGACATTTATGCAACCCATCTCGAAAGTGTTAGTTCATGCAGGCGTCAAAATTTCTCCATTTTGCATGAATAATGAAAATACCAAAATAAATTGGTAAAAACTTGTCAAGAAACTGCATTATTCTTTTATTCTCCAAAGCGTACTTATTTTTTCGACCAAAAATAAAAGCGTTCTTAGTTTTAATTTTACATAAAGTAACTTCAGGTTTGGCAATAATATTATTAATACATACGTCTTTTGAGAATAAATTAAAATCAGGAGAAAATACTCAAGAGGATACATTACTTTATTGCCAATTCATGTTGATCTCTTCACTATTCAAATTCGATTTGTTCCTCTTAACAATAGGTTCATTTTTTGTTAAGTGAAAGCGCTGATGGGTCTCACATGTCATTCATTTTGATAGCGAATATCGGACATTTATGAAACTTTTTTTAGCTAAAGACTTCGATTTCGAAAATGTTTTTGTGGTTTTTTTTTTTTTTCAGTTATCCTACTTGAATTTCGAGAAGACTTCAAGCCATTTATTTAAAATGCATAGCTGTCCATGGCTGAGATCGGAACAAAGGGGGCTGAGATCGATCAAAGGGAAATCCAAAATATGTGCATTTAGGGCTTGCATGGTAACATTTATATTTCTCCCGATTTTTGTTCTTTTGTTCTCCAGAACAAAAAAAAAAAAAGAACAGAAATCTATTTGATAACGCCAACTTATTTTTTTATTTCCTGGAATAGAAAAGTGGCTAGGGAATAGATTTAGAATAGAAACAAAAAATAAAAATAAAAAAGTAGTTTCTTGTTCCCGAGAATAATTTCTAGAAATAAGTTTTTTTTTCTATTTTTCTTTTGTTCTTCTTCCTTGTTGTGGCCACCGCTGGCCGCCTGCCAACCGTCGGCCAGCTCCTACCGCTCGCGGCCACCATCGGCAGTCGCCCGGCAGCCAATCGCCGGTGACTACCGGTGACGGTTGCTGCTGCCCGTAACCCACTAACCACCGCCCACAGCCCACCGGCTGACGACCGCCACTATCTGCTGGCAGCCTGCCATCACCAACCGCCGCATGACCGCCACCTGCCGTCGCATGACCACCGACCGTCGCTGTTGACCGCCAATGCAAGACCGCCGCCCATAGCTCACCGGCCACCGCCCCCTCCTGCGGTTGGTGGGCCGTGGCCGGCAGTGGCCGGCGACGATCGGCGGTAGTGCAACGGTCGTGCCGTGGTCATGTGGCGATTGTACAGCGGTTGTGCAGCAGTTGTGCCGCGATTGTGCTAGGGTCGTGCAGCGATCGTGCTCCGATCGTGTGACGGTCGTGCCGCGGTCGTCCCGCGGTCGTGCGGCGGTCGGTGATCGTGCGGCAGTCGTGTGACGGTCGTGCCGCGGTCGTGCGATAGTCGTGCCGCGGTCGTGCGATAGTCGTGCCGCGGTCGTGCGACGATCGGCGGCGGTTGGCGATTGTGCGGCGATCATGCCACGGTCGTGCCGTGGTCGTGCGGCAATCATGCTACGGTCATGCAACGGTCGTGCCGCGGTCGTGCCGCGGTTGGCGATCATGCGGCGGTCGTGCGACGATCGTGCCGCGATTGTGCGACGGTCATGCTGCGGTCGTGCGGTGATCGTGCTACGGTCGTGCGGTGATCGTGCTGCGGTCATGCGACGGTCGTGCCGCAATCGTGCGACGGTCATGCTGCGGTCGTGCGGTGATCGTGCTACGGTCGTGCGGTGATCGTGCTGCGGTCATGCGACGGTCGTGCCGCAATCGTGCGGCGGTCATCTTTGCGCGATCAGCGATTCGTGAATAATTAGAAAAAACAAATAAATACAAAAATTTATAAATTTTTACCAAATGCATTTCTATTCTTTTTCTATTCTAAGAATATAAATTTTGTATAATTACCAAACACCTTATTTTACTCACAAGTATCGATGCTTAATTAAAAAGAAAGAAAAATCGAAAACCAGATTTCGAGACCCAAAAAAATATTTCT
Source organism: Eucalyptus guilfoylei (assembly GCA_016097605.1). NCBI lineage: Eukaryota > Viridiplantae > Streptophyta > Magnoliopsida > Myrtales > Myrtaceae > Eucalyptus > Eucalyptus guilfoylei. The sequence goes on from CM027861.1 coordinate 5,981,122, forward strand.
AATTTTTCTTTCAAAATTCGCGAAAATTGTTCGTCCTTTCAAAACTGGAGTACGACATGTAGCTCATCGTCCTCATGCTGTTCCTCAGAAAACCAAACGCCGTCGCCTCATTGAAATCGTAGAAATTAGGCTAGTTCGAGCACAGAAAATCCGCCGCATTATTCGGCAAATCGGCAGATGATTACTCAGATATGCGCCACCGCCGTTCCATCGGTTCAGTTCCGCACAAGAAACTGGGAACAACCCAGAACCCACCAATTCGGTCCAGTTTCTGGGTTGAACAAGAATTGGTGCTCATCCTTATCTCAAATAACTTATAAATCATCATTTTCCCTTTCAATATTACAGCTCCTATAGTTATCTATGTTTTTTTGCCCCGTTCAATTTTTGAGGACATATACAGACATTGGAGAAAATGAAATGTACAAAACTGTGCACGCCTATGAATACAGCATTTACTTTTTCTTCTTCTCTCCTCCCTCCCTTTCCACGATGACCGGCACTCTGGGATACCGAACCACCAATCCCGCAATCTCCTCATCAATCTTTCCGTGCCTTTTCTTCTGAAGGGAGAATATCTAGTAAAAATTTCCAAGAAAACGAGTAGCGCCGTGTACTTTCCAGGCAAAAAGGCGATTATCAAAGCCGAGACAATGAGAGCAAGGACAAGTTTCTCACTAGCCTGGAGAACAGGAGCATTAAAAAATTTATCTTAGTCCTGGGTAGGGGTGGCAAATGGGTGGGTCGGGTCGGGTTGAAAATGGGTCGACTCATATTTGACCCATTTAACCCGTTTTGACCCATATTCTTGCAGTGTAAATCTAGTGACTCATACCCGACTCGACCCGTACCCAACCCATACCCGACCTGACCCATATTGCTAAAACCTATTAATATTCTAGAAAAACCCACTTCTACTATATGCTAATTGGATTAAAAATTCAAATTAAATTAAAAATAGTAAATAAAATAAAATAAATTTTTTTTAAAAAAAAAACCTATAAATTGAAATATTTATAAATTTTTTTTTAACTAAACCTAAAAAAGCTCATTTTTATGATTTTTTTTTTTAAAAAAAAAAGTATTGTTAAAACATTTTTATGCAATACAAATTTTTCAACAAATTTTATGCAATACAAATTTAATGAAAAATTTTTATAATTCTTTTTAAAAAATCGAATTTTTAATTTTTAAAAATATAATTTTTAATTATTTTTATTTTTAAAATATAATTTTCATAATTTTATTTTTTAAAATATAATTTTAAATTTTTAATAATTATTTTTTCTTTTTTCTTCTTCTTTTCGGCCAGCCGCCGGCCACGACGACGACCGGCAATCGGCCACAAGCGAGATCAAGCTCGCCGACGTCGGGCGGGGCTTGATCTCGCTGATCCGGCGAGGCCAAGGGGTGAGGCTTGATCTTGCTGATCTGGCGTGGCCGAGGCCCCGCCCGATGCCAGCGAGCTCGAGTCTCGCCCGATCCGATGAGGCTTAAGCCTCGCCAGTCGTCAGCGAGGCCGAGGCCCTGCCCGACACCGGCGAGCTCGAGTCTCGCCAGATCCGACGAGGGTCGAGCCTCACCAGTCGTCGGCAAGGCCGAGCCTCACCTGGCCTGTCGCCGGCCAGCAGCCAGCCATCGCCTGTCGGCCACCGGCTAAGGAAGGAAGCAAAAGAAAGAAAAATGAAAAAGAAAAGAAAATTGAAATAAGAAAAATAATTATAATTTCGATTTTTTATTAAAAAAAACATTTTTATAAAATTAAAAAAGGCCATGGGTTTAAACTTTAAAGTGGGTTTCCTAATAACTCGTTTAGACCCATTTCTTTTTGTGTTTTATTTTCTCGACCCATTTCTAACTCACGTTTAACTTTCACTTGACTCATTTCTGACTCACGTTTAACTTTCACTTGACCCATTTCTGACCCATATTTAACTTTCACTTAATCCATATATGACCCATTTAACTAAAAATGGGTCATGATATGGGTTTATGACCCATTTTGCCAGCTCTAGTTCCGGGATAATCCAAACTGCTAAGAGTCAATCGACTATCGGTAGAAACACGCGCGTGCGCACGAGAGAGAGAGAGAGAGAGGGAGAGAGAGGGAACTGTTACCTGAGGAAGTGAAGAAAACAATAACGCACGTAGCTTGAGAAGGATTATGTTCCCATCCCGGACAAGTCCTTCAGCTAGAGAGAAGTCCTCGCGGTCGTTTAACAATTCCTTTAGGCACGCGTTTCATGCACTCGTGTGAAAAGCAGATACACGGTTTCAAACATCGGGAAGAATGACCTGGACATCACCTTCATAATCTATAAGAACCTTTTAAAATTAAATGTAACACGTGGAATATAAAAAGAAAACAATGGTGAATCTCATTCGTCATTAATATATCACTTAGCGGATGCGGAATTTTTATTTTTTTTATTTCAAGGTGGAAATGAAATGGGGAGTAAATCACATGGTGAATCAATGAGGAACTTTTTGGTTGAGAGGGCGGAGCGGCCACCGCTGCCGCCCCCTCGAGTTTGCCAGTGTTCTATCATAATGTCTGAGTGAGATTAGAGCGGTGGAGTGTGACATTGTGGAATATATCTTATCAACTTTTGTTTTTCTTCTTTTTTTTTGGGAGAACTTCCCTTTATTAAACTTAGCGCAAGGATTACTTTCATCATAATTTTAGAAGTTAATAATAATAGTTAGAGTGAAAATCATACTTTCTAATGCCAAGTTGACGACAAAAATACAGTGATTTCTTAATTACTTACGCATTTATAATCAATTTTTTAATGCCAAAAAAATTAATTGCAAATCCATTTTGTCTGATTTTACACCTTTTTTCATTTGAAAAAGACACTAACGACGAAGAGCAAAGACCATCCTTTTGGTAATTTATCTTTCTCAAAAGATTCTGGATAAACACTCAATATTTTTCCATCCTCATGCAAATTCATAAAAATTTTATCACTAAAATCAGAAAAAAAAAAGTAATAAAAATAAATAAATAAATAAGGAGAAAAGAGCAGAGAGAAAACCTATGCGTCCTCGGGCCCCAGCCATATTTTTTCCCGCCAAATCCGCCTCCACCGGCCGACCCGAAACCCCCGCAGACGCCGCCACGTGGCAGAGCTCCCCAACGGCCTCCCCTGCAAAATCTCAACCTTCGGGCGGCCACGTCATCACCCAACGGTCCCTCCTTCCCCCCTTCCCACTTGTCGTCTCCCCTCTCCACACGATACTGACCCAAAAACAAACTCCCACCCCCGCCCCCGGTGGGCCCCACGTGCTCAATCCGATCCCCACCCACGTGGCGGTCTCTCGTTCGATACTAGGAGTCCCTACCGGTGGGCCCGTCCCCAGGCGATCCTTCGAGCCGCGACTATATAAAACGCGCGCGCGCCTCGTGTCGATCCCCCTCCAAGCACAGATCATCATCAGCCATCAGATTCCATCCTCTCTCTCTCTCTCCAGCCAAAGAAAAGAAAGGCATAACAACGAAACAGAAAAAAAAAAAAAAAAAAAAAAAAAAAAAATAGAAAAAAAGGAAAATATCCGAAAATATATTTTTCTCTCTTAGCTGTTTTCAAAAAGCTGCCAAAAAAAAAAAAAGAGGAGGCTTCTTCTTCATCGCCTTCTTCCTGAACCTGCCATTTTCCGATCGCGCAGACCATGAGCCCCGCCCATCTCGACGACCACCACCACCACCACCACCACGCCCCTCCCTTCCCGCCGCCGCTGAAGACGAACCGGGACTCCCGCTCCATCAAGAAGCCGTCGCCGCCCTCCTCCTCCTCCTCCACCACGGCCGCCGCGGCTCCCCTCCTCGCCGCCGCCGCGAGGCCGTCGCAGCAGCACCAGCACCAGCAGCAGCAGCGCCACCCGGTGATCATCTACACGCACTCGCCGAAGATCATCCACACGCAGCCCCGCGACTTCATGGCGCTCGTCCAGAAGCTCACCGGCCTCTCCCGCTCCTCCCCCGACGACGAGCCGAAGCCGACGCCGACGCTGCCGCCGGCAAATGATGCCGCAGCCGACAACAGCGGCGACGGCGACGACGGCGACGCGAAGAACTCGAAGGCCGGGGCAGCCGGGGCAGCCGGGGGCCCCGGCGAGGACAACGAGTGCTCGTCGGTGATCACGGAGGAGAACTGCAGCAGCAGCGTCGGGGACGGCAGCCAGGTGAACTCCTGCTTCGCCGCCGCCGCCGCGGCGCCGCCCAGCTTCGAGGCCGCGAACGGCGGCGGCGCGTACCTGAGTAATCATCTTCCGTTCTTGCCGAATAATGCGGCGGATTTTCTGTGCTCGAACCCGCCTAATTTCTACGATTTCAACGAGGCGACGGCGTTCGGTTTTCCGGGGAACGGCATGAGGACGACGAATTACATGTCGTACTCCAGTTTTGAAAGGACGAACAATTTTCGCGAATTTTGAAACAAAAAAAATTAGAAATATTTTTTTGGGGTCTCGAAATCTGGTTTTCGATTTTTATATCTTTTTATTTAAGCATCGATACGCATGAGAAATTATTAATTCTTTTTCACTGGGCGTTTTCTGGGGATCCGTTGAATGCCAATAAGATATTTCAAATACTTTGCTTGAATAATATAGACGAACCTTCTCACAGAAGATGAAATTATTCGCATGTTATTTTTCTCCTTCTTCACTCCATTTTTGTACATAGTACCTTTTTTTTTTTCATCCTTTTTTCTCTTTTGGTTCCCGTTAGAGATTTTTCAATGTATCGGAGCAGGAATGAAACTCAGCTGTTCTTCTTGTGAAATTTTTGGTGTTCTTTGTCAATTGATTGAAGCCGCCCTCGAATTATCTTTAGAATTTCTCTTAGCTCGAACCCATAACTGATAGCTCGAACCCATAACTGATGAGAGAACTAAAATAAATGTTTTCCGTTTCCTACTCTCTTGAGCCCAGATCCTTGCTTTTTAATCAATCTCTAATTCTAATCTTCCTCCCCAATCTAATATCATGGTGCTGGTATAGAGCGAAATTCCATTGTGGTCGAATTCTTACCGATAATAGATATTGGGACTCTTTGCAATATTTGATTGATCATGTGCGGTGATTGTGATTTACTAGTACACATACATGTTGGTTTTGGAATCATTGAAATCGATGCGATGAAATTACCTTTAAGAGCATTCGAGGATCATTAACTGTTAATATTTGTAGAGATATTCCACGTAGTGTCCTGGACGTACGTGATATGAATGTAGTATACATGCTACACTGCATTTTGCATGTTCAATTGAGTGTATGCAATAGTAGTCGAATGAGATGAGACTGCAAAAGGGCCGTACTGCTTCTTGCCCCTTGCCAGAACCTGAATAAGCTTTTTTGCTTTCCATTTTTATAACCCAGGATAAAAAAATATTACATTTATCATGATCAATCCTATGATTGTCTCCTGCCTAGGAACCACCCAAACAGGATCAATTCCCGGCAGTTCCCAGTTTGTGGAGCTGGGAATCGACCCCGTTAATCATGGAACTGAACCGATCGATCCAAGCCAGCTCCGGTATCAATCTAGGAATCGGCTGAGTGCTTAACCTTACCAAGCTTCTCGATCACTCTGGCCTCAGAAATGAGAAGATCTTCCAGATGACGATACCACCATCTCCTTCTTGAGTGAAGTCGACAGTTCTGCTGACACCCTTGCCTACTCCTAAGGACAAGAACAGCCCTCACCATCTTTCCTTTTTGATCTAGACAGGAGAACTAGTTCCACTAAGCAATCATGCACTGAGCTTAAACAAAGAAAGAAACAAGACAAGAACAGATGGTCGTTCCAAAATGGGTGAAAAGGTAAAGATAATTTAACCCTGAAACACAAGCATAAAGAAACGGTCCAAAAAATTGGACTCTATCTAAGCAAAACTCTTCTCTTACTCACTTCAAAAGAATCAGTATACTTAGTAATTCCGTCGGTTCGGTTCTGCACAAGAAACCGGGAACAACCCAGAACCTGCCAGTTCAGTCCAATTACTGGGTTGGACAGGGTTTGGTGCTCATCCCTATTTCAAATAAGTTATAAATCATCATTTTCCCTTTCAATATTACAGCTCCTATAGTTATCTATGTTTTTTTGCCCCATTCAATTTTTGAGGACATACACAGAGATTGGAGAAAATGTAATGTACAAAAACTGTGCACGTGCATAACTACAGCATTTACATTTTCTTCTTCTCTTCATCCTTTCTTTCCACGATGACTGGAGCCGCTGGGATACTGAACCACCAATCCCGCAATCTCCTCATCAATCTTTCCGTGCCTTTTCTTCTGAAGGGAGAATATCTAGTGAAAATTTCCAAGAAAACGAGTAGCGCCGTGTACTTTCCAGGCAAAAAGGCGATTATCAAAGCCAAGACAACGAGAGCAAGGACAAGTTTCTCGCTAGCCTGGAGAACAGGAGCATTAAAAAATTTATCTTAGTTCTGGGATAATCCAAACTGCTAAGAGTCAATCGACTATTGGCAGAAAACACGCGTGTGTGCGAGAGAGAGAGAGAGAGAGGGAACTGTTACCTGAGGAAGTGAAGAAAACAATAATGCACGTAGCTTGAGAAGGATTATGTTCCCATCCCGGACAAGCCCTTCGGCTAGAGAGATTCCATTGTGAACAGCCAAAAGCTGCTCGACTGCATTCTTCGCTGGAGGTGCCGTTACCTTAATCTCAAGATCGGGCCTCCCTCGGTTTTGAAGCCGCACAAGTGTAACGAAAGCCACAATACCAAGGAGCACCAGTGCAGAGAAGTAGCCGAGCCACCCCCTGCAGTGAATTTCAAACAAGGCCAAACTCAAACCAACAAATATAAATCTGTGCCTTATTATAACCAGTTCAAAAGCTCAATGATTCAACTTGGACTATAAGAACCAAATCTGCCCTGGATGATTTTTAAGTTTGTGAAATTCGTTTGGTGGGAAGAGAAACAAAAAGAGGACACCCCTAACTTCCTGCTCCCCTTTAAGGCCTGAATGATGTAGAAGAAAGTAAACATTGTGCAACAAAACAAGAGTTACGAAGATTGCATGTCTCGACGACAAGAAGGCTTTTCTCAAACAGTCAGAAAAAGGAACATTAACAAAGGAAGAGCGCTCTTGTACAACCATATTACCTGCAAATGATGAAAGTGAAACTCAGACAGAATATCGAAGACTTCAAAGGATCATCCCAGTATGCCAGAGACAGAAGCCAATTCCCAAATGCCATAATGGGGAACATTAACTCCTACAAATGTTAAATAATTGACGAATTACTACGTAGTCTGCAGTTTTAAAGATGCTGGATGGGGGGGAGACAAGAACATAAGTTCTTCAGCATCATAAAAAGAAGCCTAAGAATGAAAACAAACATAAAACCATCTAGTGATACCTTCATTACTGCTAAATTTGTATCAATGCCATTGACTTTAGCTCCATCACAGGATTCTCGCGCCGCTACCACTTCCTTGTAGTTGTCCCCAGATTCTTTTACTGCTCTTTCCAGCAAACTCAACTGCCCCACAGAGATCTCACCAACAGGAAGGCCTTCCTCACTGAGATGACTTGAACTGTTACCAGATAAAAAGCCCAAGTTGGAAATCATGGAGACAGATGACATTGAGTACATCTTTCTGTTGAACTTAGAATTACTTTCGTCCAACTCCCTCAAGCATAACAACTTTGCTAGTGCTTCCATTATTAAGTCTCCCCCTGGAAGTTGATCACAAAGACTGAACATCAAAAGAGCCTCATAGCAGAGAGGACCAGAGGTATTCATATTTTGAACGGCCTGTACACGCAAGATTCCAAGAATAGCCTTGGAAATTGCCTCATCCCTTTCAATACCAGTTATCTGGAATTTGTTTATGAACCTATGCACATAAAGAATCTCTCTGACAATTGCCAGCCAATAATCCCGGCGTTTATGACCTTTAATCTCAGGAAACTCGATAATGACTGGTTCTAATCTGCAAGAACTCAAAAAAGTCAACATCCAAACTCCTAAAAATAGGGAGAAATTCAGAGCCAACGAAGAAAGACAGTTAAACACCTAAAAAAAAAAGAAAAAAAAAAAGATCAGCTGAGACAAGCATAGTGTCATGCCTTACAAGGATACTGAATTGTACAAGATTGCCTTGTCAAATAATCGAGTACCCAATGGACCAGTCACCTCTGCTCGAACAACTTGTTCTAGTTCATCTGACAAGTCATATCTCTTTGCCTTGTCATAGGATACTACTTGAAAAGCTTCAAAGTAAAGTGCATGATCTGTCAGGGTAAGCCGACCTACACAACCAATAACGGTAACTAAGTGGACATCCAATGCAAACGGAGATGTGAAATCTTCTCCTCTATAGAACTTCCATGTTTCAAAGTATGTGGCTCTTATGGTGTCATGCTACACACCTCAATATGCACAAGCCAGTTTGACCAGGTAGCAACAGTGATATGTAGTCATCTTAGCTTATGCTTATTTACTCACAATAAGATAGGTTAGAAAACTGATTAAAACATATAGAGGTACTTACCGGGCCATGTGGATCTTCCAACATGTTCAAGAATTGGCTGACTGGCGATTTTTCCACCTACTTCAAGGACCTGCTCTCCTCTCAAGGATCTGGCAGCAGAAAGGCGGGATGAAGCTGTCTGGCTCTTCAATCTCCTCAGAGCTCTATGAATTGATAAATGCAAGTGTCAAACCTAATGAGTGATTAGTAGCCAATAACATGCCTACAAGAAGCTATATAGTGTGGTGGTACCAAACAAAAAACTGATACACATTTGCCTCTGAACATTTCCTCATTAATAGTAATAAATCCTGCATGTTTATCAATCAAGAGTAGATAGTATACTGCATACATATTTATTAGAATATTACCTAGAGGCTTACTTACAAGCCAAAAAGTACAAGTTCAAACCTTATCCATAGTAAATTGCCTATTGGACAGACTAAAATCAGTTACAAAATTACCATTATGCTCTATACTTTAGTTATCTACCCTCTAAGTTGAAAATATTGATACTTAAATCAGCATATCAGTAACACATCCCTGGACGATATGCCGCTGAAACTACAGTATTTAACATCATTACAAGAAGCAACAATTAAGGTTCTCATAGCCATAGGTATTTCAAAAAGAATAATTAACCAATTGTCAACGACAACCGTCAAGGATGACAGAAATGTAAACAGAGGAAGGACATCAGATATCAAATGGAGAGGAGATACCTTTCTAATGCGGAAAGGAACTTGTCATAGACAGGAAATTTGAGCCTTCCACCAGTTGAAGTGCTAAGCACCTCAAAAAGATTTTTGCAAATAATCACATTGGCAATAATAGGAATGGCAGGAGCTATACGAGAGAAAGCCTCTGCTCCAACTGAAACATTTTCATCTACCTATTGGCAATGAGATGAAAAGTAACATAAAAATGCACAAAAAAGGGGTGAATTGAGTATCAAATGAAGACGATACTATAATACAGTCGTCACAGCAATAACCATGTTAAGGGAAGGCAGATTGGACGCTGCAGGACTCTCCCAGGCAACCATCATGTCATAAGTCAGTCGACGGAATTTCTTGTCAGCCAGATGAGCAGTAGCACGTACAGAAAGAGAAAGTGTCATGAAACAGCAAAACTCCAGAAAGTTCCGTGCATAACGTTGTGGATGCTTCACATTATCATGAGCCTCTTCATCGAAGCTTTGTTGAAGTTCACTCATAGAAATGCCAAGTACCCTGCATCATTTAGTTTCATTGTTGACACATTCTATCTATCCACTAATCTCTGATGCACGTACAAGACACATGGTCTACATAAGCAGTACAAAATCGCAGACGTTAGAATAACCAGAAAAAAAAATCCCGAGATTCTACGTATCTGTCTCCAGGTGCACTCGCTCTTAGGAGTTAAAATAGCATGCGGTATTATTAACATGCTTACCTGGATACCCTTCTAACCATCTCCAAAAATTCAGAGAACGTAAAACAGAGAACAAATCATGCCACGAAATTCTACATAACCATCTCAAGGCCCACTGGTCTAAAGAACTAAAGCTTGAAAAGTATAAACTGGTGCCACTAAAATGCTTACAGCTTACTTCGAGCATCTTCTAACAACAATGTTTGCAATCGGAGAGAGCTCCACCATCCAGTTCTTCCCAGCAGCTGCAGACGTTCCCGCATCAACGAATTCATCATCGAACGGGGACCGCCTTCCCATCCACCGCCCAAGCGATCCGTCCCTCACCAGACCCTCCAGCCAATTTCTCGCTTCGCTGGGCCCAGCCATCTTCTGAATATTCAGCAGCACGCAATCAAGGCCAAACGAGACACCGCGCCAATGACAGCCAAACCCTTTTCAGAAAAACACTTTAACAGCAATCACGGCTGGAACCCATCTACTAGAAGCTCGCTAAGAAAGAAAATGAACATCCAAATTCCTCCCACGACGAACCCAGCATCGCCATTCTTGCCCCACCAAGCACGAGGGAATCCATCAACGCCAAGATTCCCTCAAAATGACCCGACCCAGATCATCATTTCCATCACTGCTGCGAACCCATCATTCCCTTCAACCCCACACCCATTTCCCGATCCCGATCCCGACCCAAAAAGAAACAACGGGTTTCGACAGAAAGGCCCAACTAACACACGTTTGCTTCTTCGAGTGAGCGGATTGGACGGTCGTGTTCTCTGGGTCGTTTCAAGAATCAGAACTTTCGCCTCTGTTCAGCCGCAGTTACCAGTTCCTCTGACGATGCGAATCTGCGAAGGTTCGATCCCGGAACAGAACAGAAGGAATGCCACTTGTCCTGTCGCCATCGGATCTCCCTCCCAGAATCAGGAACTACCGCAGTCACTGGGGCTTTTCCCTTTTCAGTCCGGTCCTATGAACTTTCCCTTTTCGAGGTTTCAGTTCCCTAAACTTTGGAAATTGCATTTTCGCCTCGACAAAAGAAATCGAAATTACACAAATCCCCCAAACTCTCGGTGATTCACGTTTGCCCCTGAATTTTAAACCGTTACGCCGAATTCTCCTCAATTTTCATTTTGTTGCAACCATTTTCCCTCATTCTATTTTCTTTATGAACTTTGGTTCAATATATAATGTTGTCCTTAAACTTTTGATTTGTTCAATTTGGATTCTAAAGTATTTGTAGATGTTTAATCTAGTCTCTAAACTTATAAAAATATTGAATGTCATCCTTTTCATTAATTCAATTTAATTGAATTTGCTAATTTGACTTTCAATCCGTTAAGTTTGAACAATAGATTAAAAAAAAAAGTTACAAATGAATCATCCACGTAAAATACTCATGTCAAATTAGGATATAATAATTCATGTCACATGTTAAGTTCTTCTTTTTTTCCTTTTCTAAGGTAGATGATTAAAAACATGGACATGTTGACTCATCGTTTTTTTTTTTTAATTTAATTCATTATATAAGAATCTTAGTCATCAAATAATGTCTTATTTATCATTTGAGCAAATAAAATGACCAAATTGAGCATTTACTAAAAATTCAGAGATTATATTAGAAAAATTAAAAGTCTAATTATTATATTGTACGCTGAAGTTCAGGACCATCATGTCATTATTCCGAAAAAAAAAGTCAATGAGGTTTTCTGTAACAATAGAAAGTTCAAAGGCGTGTATTACCCACAAAGTTCAAGGGTTTTTTGTGTAGTTTCTCCAAAAAGGAAATTACATTACCTCTATACTGTTCATCAATTTTCTTGGTCAATTAAGAAAAATCAAATTATCGATTTGGCTTTAAATGATTAATATACTCTTTTCCCTTGCCGGCAGAATAAGAAAGCTGCTTTTCTTTTTAGTAGCCGGGTGGCGTAAGGACTAGATTGCATGTAATTTATCTCTGCAGGTGATTTACTCGACCACATCGGTCCGATGTATTTATGTTCTATTTTGTTCTTATTATTTTTAACTGGACGAGGAAGGAGCAAATTGATTTACTTGTCAATTTTTGCCAAAGGGAATGACGTGCACGGACGGTTTTATCAATATTGAAAGTGAAAACTTAACATGAGAGGAGACGTGAACTATAGAAAGAGTTAGGGAAAAAAAACTATGGAAAGAGTTGACCGAGAAAAATTAAAATATAAAAAGTTGACTCGGACAATCTTGAAAGTATGTGAAGATCATATCAAATGGTAATTCGAGAGAAGTGACTACAGTGTCAGATCATAAATTAGTATCGTTAAAGTGTCAATTGAAACGAAAACTAAATAGTTCTTCAAATGACTATTATAGATACTACTCTACTACTGCCAGTTCCTTATTAGTTAAGTCCCAATCGAGTCTATCAAACTCTCTTCATGATCCACCCATGTAGGGTTAAGACTCTGATCCATCCGGGTTCTTGAGGTGGATGAATCCAAGCAAATGGCTCCATTCATGAGTTCAACCCAATCCAAACACTCTCATCAAATTATTTCTAAGGGAAAAAGAAGTTCAAACATGTTTGGAGTTACGAATGGGTTTGGGAGAAGCTTGTTAGGTCCGATATTAGGTCAAGCCTAGCTTGGGCCTGCCAGCCAAGTCAAACATGCCAAGACTCTATTCATCGAGACTCGACCATTGATCAGGTCTATTCATGACTGATCTCTGCGATCAAGCCACACCAACATGGCAATGATGGGCACAAAGTTGAAGATCATAGACTTTACAATGGACTTGGGCTTGCAATCTAATTTAAGCCAGTATCTGTTTCTTCTTGGGCTTGATACTTTAGGCCTAATTCCTGTAGGACTCGCATCGGAAAATGCGAAATCAGAGCCCATTTGAAAATCAAAGTGTAAAAATTATTAAGAATCAAAAGAGAATGTTTCCCTAATGAATTAATTGCTTGAATCTTATCTTTGACGATCAAAAAAATAATTAAGATGGAGTTGGACCTTAATTTTGTCTTTAGTACTATCTTCCCGTTAACGCTATTACTAATCATAACCTCATTAGTCAATTTCGCATCACCACAAAATGTCTCATCCAATTATATTATCCAATCACACCTTTAAGAGTGGCATTTGGTACAATTTGGATGAGGGAGGATCTACTAGATATGTATATTTATCTTTGTTGTTAAAATATCACACACCACTTGTTTACGAGATTTGTATAATTTTTATGTATATGTGATCTCTTTTCACCTATCGACTGAATATTTGAATAGGACTTTCAAACATGTTTGGACAAGCGAGCGTCTACTATCACTATCGGTCTTCAAATACGCATCTTCTTCAGATATGCATCTTTATTCCTATATTAAAATATCACACATCGCTTGTTTATGGGTTTTGTATAATCTTTATATACACGCGGTCTCTCTTCACTTATCAGTCAAACTTTTGGATATGATTTTCTAACATGTTTGGATGAGAGAGCATCCACTATCGATTTTCAAATATGCATATATCACACACCGCGTCATTATAGGTTCGTATACATATGATTTTCCTTCGCCTATGAATTAAATTTTTGGATAGGACTTTTGAACATAGTATTAAAGTTAGGTTTTGCTTCAGTCTATTTCGTGTGTGCAGTTCCCCATGTCGTTCCCGATCCAACTTGCAGGACAGGAAATGATTTTTATTTATTTATTTCTTTTGTCCATTTTTCCCAAGTGAATCGATCCCAGAACTATTCCATACCTCTCGACAAGCACCAACGACTCCATTGGAGATAACTTCATGATGGAGGATGAGCACCTCATGATTGGATCCTTGAACTTGCTCATCTTAGCAGGTGGTCATCATCTTTTCGACTTGACCCCAAATCTAGATTTGGGAATATAACACTTCCTATTCAATTGCCCTTGGGACCCTTGAATTCCTCTCCCACCACACTTGTTCATGCACACTCCAACAGGAAAGAGAGAGACCCTAGTAGAAGGGTCAAAAGGGGTCAAAGAAAGCGATTGTGTGTAAAAGGAAACAAAAGCATCTTTAAAATTAATAAGCAATATCAGGCAGAAAAAAGCAAGATCCACAACGTCTACATACTAAGTAACGAGACGGACATTAGGTGGACATTTATGTAAGTGGATCACATTCAATGTTCGGGAAGAGATCGCTATACTATTTAGGCTCCATTTGTTTCGTGAAATATGAATTACTTGAAAAAAAATTCTTTAAAATAATCGTATGTATCACTTGAAATATTTTGTCGATGAAAAGGTTCTCCAACTCATTCAATTATAGAGTAATTTTGAAATCAATATTCATATGTCTATGTACTAAGTTGAATTCTCATGAGCACTCGTGGTCTTTTTCTTTTGAGTTAAGCTTGCACTAGTACTTGCACTTGCAACTACTAGCGTGTTCTGGCCCCATTCAAGCTGTCCTCCTCTCACTATCGACGAGACCCCCCGTGGATATACATTGCATCTCGCTTTCTGTTCTTCAATTATTTAAGCCAAAGGAACGAAACAAAAACCCCGAAATCTTGGTTTGTGTAGCTTCTCAAGTCCAATCATTCACTTCTTTGAGTTGGCCACATCCATGAGAGCATTTCGTCCATTTTGCGGATATAGTATTCTTTAGGTTTTTGGTCGACGTGGAATGGGCTAGCTACAAAAGCTCCTTTGCCTCAGGGTCCACTCCATTTGTAATTCTTTGTGGACCTTCGATATATATTGAGACACATATATACTAGCGCCAAAAAAAAGGGAATTAAGATTTGATTTGATTTGATACTTTTTGCTACTTAGGAGGAAAGTTCTAGACCTCATTATTGGAACAAGTGAGTTGTCACGTTACATTCATAATAAAAGGTGTAAAGGAGTTGTTTCTTTCGATTTAAGGTCATTCCTCAATGGACAGGAGTTTTTGGACGTAGTGGCCATGGATGGGGAAGTTCAAAGCTCGGTTGACCAGGGCCATGAGCTTGAAACTCAAGTAGCTGTGGCTGCAATCTTGAGGTGACAAGAGAAGAGATGTAGAGAGACATTGATAGAGAGAATGAAATACCGAAAAGACATGAATGCCATTATCTGGCACCATAGAGAGAGAAGAGGAGGGAAGTGTCGTGGCCACGAGCTCAAGCTGTGTGTTCACGGTGGCTAAAGCTATTTGAGCTCGAGCTCTACGGCCATG
Organism: Eucalyptus guilfoylei; assembly: GCA_016097605.1. Lineage (NCBI taxonomy): Eukaryota > Viridiplantae > Streptophyta > Magnoliopsida > Myrtales > Myrtaceae > Eucalyptus > Eucalyptus guilfoylei. The sequence continues at coordinate 5,996,239 of CM027861.1, forward strand.
GAGGCTGCAGGACAAAAGAAGAAAAAAGTGCGCGAGAGAGAGATCCAAGTCAATATTTCTTTAACGCTGTTATGTTCACGTCAACAAAATTCATCATCGGACTAAAAGAAGGATGAAAGGTGTGACTTTAAAAAAAACATATGAACGGGTTTGGACCAAAATACTTTAGATGGATGATTTTAAATTTCGAATAGAAGTAGGAGGTCATTAATGCCATGTTCTTAAAACAAAAGAGCAGGGGAAGGTATTAAGCTCGTGGGCTAATGTGGGAGGGAATCTACGCCAGTGCGCATAATTAGACAAATCAAACCAGGTCAAAAGCCCCGGAGAATCTCTTAAAAAATATATTCATGGGGTCATCTCGCGATCACTACATTATTATGGAGTCTCATGCAATGCTTCGTTTTCAAGTTCATTCTTTAATCAATGTGCCCTTTAGAAATGCTTTTGGATATATTCATATCATGTTGTCTAGCTAGGGAACATGCTTCCAAGCCAATTTTAATAAAAAGCCCAACGAAAATTAGAGTAAGAATTGCCCACCAGATTGCATTATGTCTAGATGAGTGCATACTAGCGTAGCATCAGAAATTCGAGACAATGAACGAAAGAAAGGTCCGACAAAGTCTTCTTTTTTTTTCTTTTTTTTTTGGTCTTTGGAGAACCGCTTTTTGGCCGGCAATTACGTAAACCCTGTGTGTCGATAGTAGGGAAACCACCACCCCGGCGATCCGACAAAGTCTTTTTATATTAAAGAGACGCCAGAATTTAGAACATGAAATTATTATTATATTAAATGCTACATGTTGCACACATTTCACAAATAACGGGATTAAACCCTCTTCTTGAAGCACAATATATGAGTAATACATGAGCTAATCACAATCAAAAGTCATATGTGGTCTCCATAAACCCTAGGTAATCGATAATAATTCTAAAATAACTTATAGTCAACCTCTTTTAGATATGAATCTATCTGATTCAGAGAGAAGAACTATCATAACCCCTCATTTTCTATGAAGGATATTACAAGTATACAATTTTTTTTTAATGAGCCAAAGGGGTATGGAAAAAACTTGCTCTAAAATGGAAAATTCCACTGAGCTTCTTCATGCTTCTTTTGGGTAACATCAGAAGAGGTGAGAAATCAAGGGTGTGAACTTGGATGGAAGTTGGCATGTCCTATTCTCATCAAACTCTCCAACTCCCTATTCCCGTACATCTGTTCCCTCTGCAATGTACAACATCCAACAATTAATAATTTCAAGGAAAATTCGAAATTTAAAAGAATATTAGAGGAGTGAATCAAAGATATTGATTTCAGATACAAAAACAACCACCACCTGCAGTGTTTCGATTGCATCTGCCTCTGAATTGAAATCATAATACGAGCTTGCTGCTTCAAGTTTCATGGAGAGAAACTAAATAGAACAAAAAGGAAATGGAACATTATTTTACTATTTTTGGATATAAATGGAAAGTTAAAGAAAAATGAAGGACCAAAATGAATTTTTTTTTTTTTTGTTGGGTATTACCACTCACCTCAACTTGACTCTGCAATGACTTGACATAGTTAATGATCTCATCCAACATCACTGCCATTCCCATGGTCTGCAATTTTGAAGTTCAATCTGATCAGATCAGGACATAACAATGAAATTTAGGCAAGAAAGGAAGACTATTGCTTTACCTGATAGCACCCTGGAACAAGATCCTGCAGATACCTCAGTCTCTCTTTGATTTTCCCTCTTCTCACCTGAGTAAATACAGCTAGGAAAAATCAACACCAGTAATTCATGAAGGGCTTAATCAATGTTTTCTGCCATAGAAAGAGAGAAAATTACTTACCCTTTCTGCTAAACTGTGGCTATCAGTGGCCTGGCCTCTTCTAGCTCTAACATGAACCACATCCTTTGGCTTCTCTTCTTTCTCGCTACGTTTCCTTCTCTTTGCCTTTCCTAAACTCTGAGAACACCAGAAAGTTTGTCATGTACAGCTACTGCAAAGTAAAGTGATGTGATATATGTAGACATGGTTTTTTCTCTTAACCTCTGTATCTGACTTTTGAAGTGGAGATGAAACAATTCCTGAGCTGCTTTCAGTAGGTAATCCGGACACCTTTCGCTTTCTTTCTTCATACGAATCGTCTCCGGCACTGAGCGGTGCAAGATTTTGCTCGTAAGGATGGAAAATGCCCGGGAAAACGTTGGCCCAGTTGCTGGGGAAATCAGGGACCACCGATTGCAAAAACAAGGGATTGTCACTAGAGAGAATTGCAGAGCTATGAAAGTTGGAGGAGGGATGAGAATTGATGGCACTCGGGTTTGGTCCAGTGAAGTCGTTCGTGGGTTCGACCATGTCGATGTCGAGCAAAGAAGAGAAGGGTTGAAAACATTGCAGTTCTCTTGCGAATTCAGCCATTGATGGAGCTTGGTGAGTTTCTGTGTTCTTTCTTGTATTAGCCAACAGAGAACGGGAATTTGGAGTTCTTGGAGATGCTTTCGAAAGGTTTGTGTACTTATATGGTAACGTTAGTTACTTAACGACAATTTACATGATAAGTTTATTTAAACAATAAAGTTCTTGAAGTATAAGAAAAAAATAGTCAAGGAATACCTAATTTTTTTTCCTTCAAATGCATCCTTTTTTTTCTTCATGATATCGTACCGTATAAGGTAAAGAGAGGCACCTACTATTAGAAAATTTATTTTCATTTTATCATATGATAAATCACATTAATTTAGCAGAGTCTGAGACGAGAGAAGGTTCGAATTTGAACACAGATGCTAGAGCGGAATTCGTAATGTTTTACCTAGAAAAAAAAAAGAATAAATTATATTAATTGAAATTAGAAGGAAGATAATCATTTACAAGGACATGTTGTGATAGGTACATCCCTTTTTTTCGTAAGAGTAAAAAGTACATATTTCACTAACCCATAATATTTCTAATTGCAATACTCATAAATTTGGATGGAGCTTTGGAAATATATTTGAAATTTGTAGAATGTATCAAGTTGTTCATCACTTATATCGTGCAAGATACAATCGACATAAATGCCTTGTCAAGAAATTTAAATGATGTACAATCATTTTAAAAGCCATAGTTGTTTACTTACAAAATATAGTTATTTATATATGAATCATGCGAAGTTTACTGCATGCGATACTTTCTGATTATGCAATTGAAATGGAGAAACTTCATAACTTAATTAGAATCCATTTCAGTATTTCACCATGATTTTATTCAAAAATCCAAAGACATTTAGTATTGTGAAAATAAGTCATCTTTTTTTGTATCATAATACATGACAAATTAGTAAAAATAAATTTTTATGTATTCAAGAGGATGTAATATGCCCTAAGAAAAGAGTAGTAAAGCTTTGAATTTTGGAAAGCCCACGTGGCACCCATTTTCCACTGTTGTGTTCCCTTGTACGCCCCCATATTTGCTTGTTAAGGAGATGTATATCCAAAAGCTCTACCCCATGAAAATTGTTGGGGCCAACTCAATGATATGAAAAGAACAGCTTAGCTAGAAATTTCTTTATATGTTACATTTGTTAGTTTTTTTAGGTAAAAAAAAATGAAGTTCCTTTTTCTTTCTAATTTTCCAAAAATTTTCGAAGTTAATTTTCTATAATACAATATATTTAAATCATTCGACTCAATTAATCTCTATGAACGCTCATGAATTGTCTTATCCAAATGTATCTAATAACATCGTGTTTGGTTGTATAGATTTTTAGTTAGGATAAGATATAAAATTCAAGAATTTTGCGATGTTGAATTATAGTAATAAAACCGAATACATATATATCCTATCATGTCCATTATTTGGTGGAAATACCATATTGGTGTATATAAACCTGAAAATGTACAAACAGAGTTGGTAAAAGTATCTCATGATCCAATACTAAAAAAACCACAAATGCACAAATGGAGATAGCATCTATCAGTCCCCCATAATTATTGTACGATCTAAATCTTAAACAACAAAAGAGCTCATTGCATATTCTAGGGCCACACGCATGATTGACAAGAAATTTTAGCAAGCACCGGCAATATCAACGAGGTTAATTAACTAGTGAATGTCAAATCTAGTAAGAGAGAAAACACAATCATTCAACTTCGCAGTTCCAGAAAGTATAGTATTTTGACTCCCTCGCTACTTTCATGAAACTTTAATATGAACCATAAAGCTACAAAGGAGTTTCAACTCTCTTGTTACTTTTGCAAGCTGTTGACGTAAACCAGAGAGTTATAGAGAAGAAAGAACTTTGGCTCTCGAGCCATTTTTGTGGAGTTTTGACATGAACCAAAGATTTGCAAAGAAGTCATGAACCTCATGAACTAGCGATACAGAGAAGAAGAGGATAAGGTTTTTTTTCTAGAAATCTCATTGCCCCTCATTTTTTTTTAAATTATAAATATCCTTTTAAAATTTGAATTTGTTTATTAAAAATATGAGTTCTTCTACTTCATTTTATTTATTTAATTATTTATTATTTCCCCACTCTTTTTAATTTCTTTTTTATCCCTTTCCATTGTTCCTTAATAAAAATTTTATTAAATGATAAATTATAAAGTATATCTAAAATATGTAATAGATATAAATACTAAATATATGTATATAAATATATAAATAAAAAAATGAATAAATAAAAAAAATTTCCATTTTATTTTTATATTAGAATTTAAATATTATTTAAATTTACATATATTTTTAAATTTTATTAATTTAAGACGTTTGTTATTTAAGAAAAATAGTTTTATACCTATGACAAATCTCATCCATTTTTATCCCACCTCCCCTGTAAAATATTTTTATTTAGGCTACATCACTCTTATATCCAATCTTATCATATTCTGACTTTATCGTAATTACTAGATGTAGCCTTTACTCACGGGATTTTGGGTGTGACACTTAAAATCATTATGAATGAGAGACATGATTTCCACACGAATTTTGCTGCATCCAAATCAATCAGTCAATAACTCGATCAAAGTTTCCAAATTTATCACACATTCTGCATGTTATCACTTCGAAGAACCAATGTTGATCATATAAATGAGACAAATCTCTTGAAAATCAAATTATTAAGTGAGACACAAATCGGGGCATAATATCATATCTTATAGTGACCATCTAAAATAAGTATCAACTATTGTTATTAGGTTCTCCATCTCATTTCGATTCCAATCATTCCTATATTGTAGTCACATATGTGGCATTTGAACATGTGGCTAAGGTTCTAATTATGTCTAGATACAAATGTTAATTAATTCTTTTAGCAGTGTCAACTTTTTTAGTCTTCACTGATCTTAAAGATATATTTGTTATTACGACAGTCCTATTTTGCAAATGACATAATAACCAATGTTAAACATATATATTTCACTATAATGTTGTTGCATTTATTCTTCGGTCAACATTCAACTTCCCCATAATTTACTTTAATATAGATTTGTCCTTGGGGTTGAAAATTGAATTAGACAATTAATTACTTGATAATAGCTTAATAGTGTGAATGACCTACACTGCATTCAATCGACTAACTTGTAGAGGATTTTCCAACATAGGAAAGCCGACCTAGGATTAATGCAGAGGACAATAGGTTTCTGACACGTGGCAATGACAATATCGATAGAACTCTTAATCCTAAAATTTTCTTTGAATCTAATATTAAGACAAGCACGTCCAGTAAAGGTGGACAACCAATTCAACTCTGTCTCAATCTAATAAGGATACCATCTTTCACATTTCCGTAAATGTCACGGTTCATTTCGATTGTCCAATAATGCAATCTTATCCACACTTTTTTTCTTTGGAAATCTCAACTACATTTGTCTCCCATCTCTCTACTCCTCTTCCAATCACCACAATTTCCTCTGCAAACAAAACCCTAATCGATGCCAAATTGCCCATGCTTATGGTACTACAAGTTATTTTTAGCTAGACAATTGAAAAGGCCACATCCCATTTCCCATAGCGAGATATTTGTTGATTTGGGAGGAGTTTGACTTTGACCCATGAAGGTTTTATGGAGGTGAATGAGTGGATAGTCCAACAAAAAGTTCTATGGCAGCTTTTTCTGCCTATACATGGAAACAATTATATGGGAGAGTTGTACTTCTTGATCTAAAAAGGTTGCATTCAATTTTTGCTGCCAGATTGACGTATCCCAATTTGATTCTTACTTCTTTATTTCTTTTTAATGCCATAAAAAATCTAAAACCAACAATTCACGGCATGTTTAACTCAAAACTAATTTCCACTTCCCAAAAAATCTCAAACTAACACCCCTAAACTAAATCTATACTCTATTAGCATTCCATCAAACATCCTGTCAAAATGTATACGGGTCAATATATAATTTTTTCACGTTGAATTTATCATTCTTCTTGTTAGATTCATCTTGAGGTGTATGCCATGTGTATTGATACATATACATTTTGATTTATATATGATGAAATACTAATAAAGGGTAGGTTTGAGTTGGAAGTATCGGTTTAGGAGTATTGGTAAGATGAAAATTAATTTGGCATACATGTATCACGAGGTACTGACTTGGAATTTTTCATTAGACTAAAATTAGATTAAGGTAGACGTGTTATGAGGTACTACATTAGGATTTTTAAAAATATAAAATTCTTCTTCTTTTTCCTCTAAGAGGACAACTCTCATTTCTGGCAAGGCTCCTTCTCTTCTGATTTTGTTTTTAGTCGGCTGTTATGAAGTTTTTGGCCGGTAGCTCATTTGACCGATTGAGACAAGCAGGTATAAAGATAGAAAACTAATTAGGTGACAATTAATTTCGAGATTGAAAATGATACAACAAAAAAATTAATGCGAACCTAAAGATTAGGTGCCCTAACAAACCACTTGCTGCCCCAAAGATTACAAAGTCGAGGAGAAGATCTAAAAAGTCAAAAATATATTGTAGAGATTATGTTGGGATCGATGGCTATGGATCTTCCGACCAGCATAATCAAAGTCTTGATAACATAATGGATTTTCCAAACCTTTGTAAACAGCTTTTGAACGTAAGACGGGGGAGTCTCGGAATCTTTCTCCGACAGCAAATATTCTGCTTTCTAGATCCTGTGTCTTTTCTCCCTCGGCTTTCCCAGCACCAGCAGAGAATTCTGGATTTAATAATTTGAAATTTTTTCATAAAAAAAGAATGTTTGTGTGGGTTTAAAAACTTAGTTGACTTATAATATTTTGGTTTTCAATTATCATATATGCCTAAATATTTTTTTGTTGATCTTGAAAATGTTGTTCATTGATTCATTTTTATAAATAAGATAAGTGGTAAATTTCTAAAATAAATATTTTTTAGATTATTAATTTTTGGCGAAATAAAACGCGTGATTATATGAGACGATTTGTTTTTATGAGAGGGAATCTTGGGGTTTGAGAACGAACAAAATCAGCCGACATGAAACTTGGTTTTGAGAGAGGCCTAATGAACTTGGGCTTCCTTGCTGGATAGGTCAAGGGCCGGGCTGGATACATGTGGGTTAAGAGAGAGAGAGAGAGAGAGATTGACAACCATGACCAGGTCACATATCGGTACAAATCTCAAATAAATTATCTAGAAAATGACACAAATAGTATTTGAACTTTGATTTGTTATACAATATTATTTCTAAACATTTAATTTATTTATTATGGTCCATGAATTATTAGTAAATGGTCAATTTAATATCTAAATCATGTAAGAATGACATAAATGAAATGACCACATTAAAAGATTGTCAATAATTCATCAATCAAATTGAACGGAACAAAAGTCTTAAGATAATATTGTAAATTGAGCCAAATTTCAAGGATCACATTACACAAAAAAGAAGTTTGGAGATGAAATTACACATTAAATCAAAGTTTAGGGACTATATTTTTTAACATCCCTAAATTATTCAATTCACTAACTTTTTTTTTTCTGGCAGTGACAAAATTTCCTGTGATTATTACTATTAATGTTATTATTGTGATGTTATTACCTTGACATGCATAGCTTTGTTGGATGTCCACTAAATGACAAATTTGAGGGTTAATGTTACATGAACAGATGATGAAGATAAAAGCCAAGATAGAGAAATTGCTCAGTCTCCTGGCCGAGCTTCTTCATTTCCCTGTACCACGCTTGGGCAATTCTAGGGAAGGCATCGCGGGGATCCGAGGTGGCCCCTCTTACCCTCGAGGGGGTTGTGGACGAGGTAGCCGAACTAACGGGGGAATCTTTTTTCGGCGGATCCCGTCCCGCCCTTTACCCGACTATCCCGTGTCAGCCTTTTAAAGTCTTGCTTAGGACCAAGGGACTTTAATGTTACATGAACAGATGATGAAGATAAAAGCCAAGATAGAGAAATTGCTCAGGCAAGAACCTTATGCCTGCAAATCAGATGCGGCCCAAGTAAAAAAGAGCTCGAAGAAGTGTTTGATCTACTTCCCGCGGAAGGCATTCTCCTTTCTTTTCTTTTCTTTTTTTTTATTATTATTATTATTATTATTATTATTATTATTATTATTATTATTTTATTTTTATTTTTTTTGTGGAGAATTCCGACGACACGATCCTTTCGGAGTGAACTTTAACGTATCAAACCGATCGATAACTCCAGCTGATCCACTAAAATGGGAGCCGTCTGCAATGAAATGAAACTAGTGGCTTAGAAATTATACGAAGGTATTGATAGTGGCTAGGGTTTTGGCACTAATCACCCTTCGTCATTGTCAATCATGATCAGCATCGGCATCACCACCTCAGTGTTAGTGTCATGGCTTGGTCCCTGAGAAATTTGATAAATTTATTTCACGAAAAATGAATAATTTAGAAAATATTTTCTTAAAATTACTCTCTTTAAATAATTATTTAATGAAAATTTTATGTTTAATTTTTTTTTTTGTCAAGAGAATATATTTATCATTCGTTTATTTTTACAAGCGATATAAGTGATCATTTTCGGAAAAATATCTTCTAAATCATTTATTTATTTATTTTTGCATATTATTGTTTTCAGAGCATGTAGAACTTGAGGGTTACTAACTTAGCTCCAAAAAGAGAATATAACCAAATCATGAAGCTTTCTTGACATCCTTCCATTGTACAAACTCAACCCTTCCTTAGGGTTTTTTCATTTTGCATATGTATAGAATGGATAGGCATGTGTATTCATGGTACAAGACGATTTGGTCACGACTTAGGAGATGATACCCGATTTTGTTCGATCTGAAAATATGCGTTTTTACTCATAAAGAAGTATTTCGGTAAATGCTAGCTAGCACCATTCTCAAGTTACCACGGCGTCAATCTCATCAAGTATGTACTAGTTATAGGTCTTTGTTACGTGATCTCCATACAATAGGACTTAAATCGTGACAAACACAGTGCCAGGGTTTGCTTATACTAACGTCATAAATACTATATATCAAACTATTTCGTCTGTAAGTAATACATGATGCACGCCTGCTGGTCATATAAACACAGTAAAAAAAAGGCTGAGCGCCTAAGCAGGACGGATGGTGACCTCGAAATCGGCTGAGGAAAGGGCCTGTGGTCGCTCGAAGAAGACGGCCTCCCGCTTCACTGCATCACCCTATCACGGCGAAGGCCGGCGGAGGAGCACGCGACGCCCTAACACGCAACATTCCATCTTCTCGCTTTCAGCTTCATTTTTTTTTACTGGTATGCGGTTCTGTGTTTGATTACTGTGCGGGTCGAGGGTAGAAGAGGACTTGCAAGAGTTGCAGATGGAGAGGAAGCTTCTCTCCAGAAGAGCAGCTCCTGCATCTATGTCGCTTTCCAGATGCCGAGATCGCATCAGAGAACACGAGGCTCGTCTCGCATCATCGCCCGCGACGGCATCGGCGTGGTTATGTCTCCGGGGGCTGCTCGCACCCGTGATCGCGTCCCTGCAGAGTCCGCAATACCGGCACAATCACCATACGGTTTCGCTCGAAAAGGGGACATCTTGGTAAGGCAGGTGGAGCGGTGCGGGGGTTCACACCTATGCTAGCGGAATTCGGACTCGGAGAACTTGGCATCGATTGAGGAGTCCAAAGCATCTCGCTTTCCTGAACGTGCGTTTCATCATTCCACGCTCTTAAGTGAAATGGAAGCTCTTGGTCTTAGCTCAGCTCGTTTCGCTAGAAATTGAGACGTTTTTGGAAAATATTTTTCATAAAATCATTTTTTGGAAAACGGTAATATTTTCCAATATTTGTTTGAAATCTGAAAATGAATTAGAAAATATTTTCTACCATTTGATATGGAAAATTTGATTTGATTTTTTCCGTGCACTACCTTTAATAGTTTTTTATTTATTTTTAATCTAATTTTTAATTTAATTTTATTAATCTTATTTTTTTCTCCTCCATCTTCTTCAATCGGTCACAAGCCACAGCGATAGCCAGCAAACTCAAGGCTTGCAGATTCCAATGAGCCTTGAGCTCGCTAGCCTTGTAAAGGCCTGAGCAATCAGTCCAGAGTGAGCAAGTACATCTTTCGTCTTATCTTTGAAAATATTAGCTTATTTCTCTCCACGATGAAACTTGTGATCCACAAGATGATTTTGTGTAGGAATTCACATTTTGTTCTTATTCCTTGTCAACATGCCAAAAAGCAAAAACTTTCTTCCTTACCAATACAAACCATACATTGAAGTTGAAGAAAAAACAAGAAAATTAAAAATGGATTTAGAAAAAAAAAATCTACTTTTAAAAAAATAAATTAAATTCGATTATAATTCCAACATGGACGACCCTACGGGTTAAACCAAACATTGTCATCAACAAGATGATTTTGTGCAGGAATTCACATTTTGTTCTTGTTCTTATCTTCAAGATTATGGTTAGAAAAATATACCAGGATATATCTCTTATCTTCACCAAAAAAATATATATATACCAGGATATGCCAAAATATGAGAAGCATGAGTTCCCTCTGTTGAGCAAGCCCAGCAAGCAAGCCGAGCAAGCAGTCTAGAGTGAGCAAGCACCCATTTCGTCTTATCCTTGAAAATATTGGCTTATTTTCCTCCGCGATGAAACTTGTGATCAACAAGATGATTTTGCGCAGGAATTCACATTTTGTTCTTATTCTTGTCAACATGCCGAAAAGCAAAAAGTTATCCTGCTTGCCAATACAAACCATACATTGAAGTTGAAGAAAAAAATAAGAAAATTAAAAATGGATTTAGAAAAAAAAAATGCAATTTTAAAAAAAATTAAATTCGATTATAATTCCAACATGGACGACCTTGTGGGTTAACTCAAACCTTGTCATCAACAAGATGATTTTGTGTAGGAATTCAAATTTTGTTCTTGTTCTTAACTTCCAGATTATGTTCAGAAAAATATACCGGTGTATGCCAAAACGTAAGAAGCATAAGTTCCATCTTTTGAGCAAGCCGAGCAAGCAGTCCAGAGTGAGCAAGCACCCCTTTCGTCTTATCCTTGAAAATATTGGCTTATTTCCCTCCGCGATCAACAACAAGATGATTTTGTGCAGGAATTCACATTTTGTTCTTATTCCTTGTCAATATGCCGAAAAGCAAAAAGCTTTCTTCCTTGCCAATACAAACCATACATCGAAGTTGAAGAAAAAAAATAAGAAAATTAAAAATGGAATTAGAAAAAAAAATCCAATTTTTTTTTTAAAATTTAAATTCGATTATAATTCCAACATGGACGACCATGCGGGTTAAACCAAACCTTGTCATCAACAAGATAATTTTGTGTAGGAATTCACATTTTGTTCTTGTTCTTATCTTCCAGATTATGGTTAGAAAAATATACCGGGTATGCCAAAACATGAGAAGCATGAGTTCCATCTGTTGAGTAAGCTGAGCAAGCAGTCCAGAGTGAGCAAGCACCCATTTCGTCTTACCCTCGAAAATATTAGCTTATTTCCCTCTGTGATGAACCTTGTCATCAACAAGATGATTTTGTGCATGAATTCATCTTTTGTTCTTATTTCTTGCAAACATGGCGAAAAGCGAAAAGCAAAAAGCTTTCTTCATTGCCAATACAAACCATACATCGAAGTTGAAGAAAAAATAAGAAATTTAAAAATGGATTTAGGAAAAAAAAATCCAATTTTTTTAAAAAAATTTAAATTCGATTATAATTCCAACATGGACGACCCTGCGGGTTAAACCAAACCTTGTCATCAATTGTGCAAGAATTCACATTTTGTTCTTGTTCTTATCATGCAGATTATGGTCAGAAAAATATACCCGGTTATGTCCAAACATGAGAAGCATGAGTTCCATCTATTGAGCAAGCTCAGCAAGCACCCCGTTCGTCTTATCCTTGAAAATATTAGCTTATTTCCCTTCGCAATGAACCTTGTCATCAACAAGATGATTCTGTACAGGAATTCACATTTTGTTATTATTCCTTGCCAACATGGCGAAAAGCAAAAAGCTTTTCTCTTGCCAATACAAACCATACATCATCTAAGTTTAAGAAAAAATAAGAAAATTAAAAATGGATTTAGAAAAAAAAAAGTCCGATTTTTAAAAAAAAAATTAAATTCAATTATAATTCTAACATGGATGACCCTGCGGGTTAAACCAAACTTGTCATTAACAAGGTGATTTTGTGCAGGAATTCACATTTTGTTCTTGTTCTTATCTTCCAGATTATGGTCAGAAAAATAGACCGAGATATGCCAAAACATGAGAAGCATGAGTTCCATCTGTTGAGCAAGTTGAGTAAGCAGTCTAGAGTGAGCAAGCACCTCTTTCGTCTTATCCTTGAAATTATTGGCTTATTTCCCTCCGCTATGAACCTTGTCATCAACAAGATGATTTTGTGCGGGAATTCACATTTTGTTCTTATTCCTTGCCAACATGCCGAAAAGCAAAAAGCTTTCTTCCTTGCCAATGCAAACCACACATCGAAGTTGAAGAAAAAATAAGAAAATAAAAAATGGATTGAGAAAAAAAATCTGATTTTTTTATAAAAATTTAAATTCGATTATAATTCCAACATGGACGACCCTAGGGGTTAAACCAAATCTTGTCATCAACAAGATGATTTTGTGCAGGAATTCACATTTTGTTCTTATTCCTTGCCAACATGTCGAAAAGCAAAATGCTTTCTTTCTTGCCAATACAAACCAGACATCGAAGTTGAAGAAAAAATAAGAAAATTAAAAATGGATTTAGAAAAAAAATCCAATTTTTATTTAAATTTAAATTCGATTATAATTCCAAAATGGACGACCTACGGGTTATACCAAACCTTGTCATCAACATGATGATTTTGTGCAGAAATTCACATTTTGTTCTTATTTCTTAACAACATGTCAAGCTTTGGCTCAAGAAGGTCAAGGACGTGTTGTACGATGTACAAGATTTGCTTGACGATGTCGCAACCGAAGATCTGAGGCTCCCGGCAGCAAGATGTTGAAAGAGGTGCGCCTTTTTTTTCTCTAAATCAAATCAGCTTGCACACGGCCTCAAAGTGGGTAATGAGATTCATAAACTTAGGAAGAAACTGGTTCAGATTGAAAAATTAAGGAATTTCCCTTTAGAGAACCATCATTGAGGCAACTCTTCCTACTGAGAGGAGAACTCCCACTTTTGAGCGCGATGAAAATATAATTGGTAGAGAAAAGGATGAGGAGGAGATCATTGCACGTTTGCTTGATTCCTCCTCTGGAGAGAGTGTGTTGGTTGTTTCCATCCTCGGTATAGGAGGAATGGGAAAAACCACGCTTGTTGATCAGGTATACAAGGATGAAAACGTGAAAAAATGTTTCGGGCTTAGGATGTGGGTGTGCCATGGGGATCCTAAAATCTTTGATGTGGATATGATCGTCAAAAAAATACTGAACTCTGCCAAAGTTGATCCTGAGGTGAAGAAAATCTGGAAGACATTGAGAATAAAAGTGCGGAAGTGTTGCAGTGGCTCCTTCGTAAGGTACTAGATGGAAAGAAGTACTTGCTTGTTTTGGATGACTTGTGGAATGAGAATCGCATGAGATGGTTGAAACTCCAGCCTTTGCTAATGGGTGGTTCAAGGGGGAGCAAGATACTCATAACCATGCGCTATTTGTCAGTCGTGGAGGCTACAGATGCCAAGCCAGTTAAATATAATCTATGTGGCTTATCTGCAGAAAAGTCATGGGACTTATTCAAGAAAATGGCTTTTGGAGATGTGGAAACATCATCTGACTTGGGATTAGAGGAGATAGGTTGAGATATATTTAAAATGTGCACGGTTGCTAACACCACATTAACATCATATTAAACTCTATGGAGCAGAATCTGCAGAAAACCCTAACTTTTAGGTATCAGAGCCGCCAATGGGGCTTCAATAGGCGACGGCGGGGCTCGGAAGCGACAGCGGAGGTGGAGGTAGAGACGGTGTTGGGTCTACTACAAACATGGGCCCGGAGAGAGAGGAGAGAGAGAGGGATTTGCATCAATTTTGAATGATTTTTGTATGGGTCCGGACAACACGTTTCAACATATGAATGGTTTGCTACAGTATATCACTTACCTAATATTTTCTAGGCTAGGCTATTTTCCGGGCTGGACTTGTCAGGATGAAGAAGTCTAGAGAGAGAGGGGCAATGATTGATAAACCAAACACCGAGATCGATAAGCACAATGGAATTAAAGCATACATGTTTGAACCATTGTTTCACTTGAAGGAAAATAGATCATTCTGATAATCAAGAATAATTGAATCCATAAATGACCTATTTCTTCCTTACTAATACAAACCATACATCGAAGTTGAAGAAAAATAAGAAAATTAAAATTGGATTTAGAAGAAAAAAATCCGATTTTTAAAAAAAAAATTAAGTTCAATTATAATTCCAACACGTACGATCTTGCGGGTTAAACCAAACCTTGTCATCTTGTGCAAGCTTGATGCTTGCGCTCGCCAATCTGGCAAGTGGCCAGCTCGAGCTTGCCTATGGCTGGTTGTCGGCAATTGCCTGAGAAAGAAGGAAAAAAAGAAAAGAAAGAAAGAAGAGGGGCTAGCAAGGCTACGCATGTGAGATGAGAGAGCGTGAGTGAGGAAAATATTTTCTACAACTTGAAAAGTGAATAACATTTTTTCCTATTTTTGAAAACTTTTTCTGTTGATAAAAAATATTATTCTAAACTAATTTATGTTTTGTAAAAAAAATGCTGTAAAATTTAAAAAATATTTTCCTGAAAGTTTTTTTTTTTCCCGAAATAAACAGAGTTTTAGTTTGCTGTTCAAGTTGCATTTTTTCGGGCAGGTAAAGCCCTTTCGGATAGCCATATTCGGCCCGCTGAAGAGGTTAACGGGCCCCAGCATTTAGCCCAACTTCGAATACGGGCCCAAAAAGGCCATGGCCCGTACGGCCGGCCCAATTCAGCCCTCGTGGGCCCCTAGGATTCACCCCCATACCGACGGCCTAGATGTCTTTTCGGGGGAGGTCGGCCCTCATCCGAGCCGTCAATCTTCGCCATATAAGCGCCGCGGCCTCCTCATTCCCCAAACCCTAGACAAGACCAGACGCTTCACCGAGAGCTAAGAGCCGTAGGGTTTTCACTCGACCGTGTGCGCAGGTTCTCTCTCCTCTCCAGCTACAGGTAACTTCTCTTCGGAAATATCATCCTTTCGTCGCTCGTTCGATCTCGGGGGCACCGCTGCGGAAGCGTGGGGATGCGCTTGTGTGCGTGGATTTTGCTTTTTGTTGTTTCGGAGAGGTCGAGGGGATCTGTGTCCGTGATGGGTTTTGGGAGATTTGATGTTTTCTTGCTGGGGAAGGAGGAAAGATGCCTTTTTGGGAGTGGGTTTTGTCCAGAAAGATGAGGCGGAGTTCTGGGTGGTTCTGTTGAGAGCGCAAGCTTGCGTCTTTTTTAGTGTTGCTTATGTTCTGGATAAGGAAGAGCGAGGTTGGAAGCTGTTGGAGCTCGTTTTGCACCTAGAACGATCGACCCAATTGGGTTATGTTTGTTTTGTTGTCTAGTTCTAGCGTCGACATTGTCTACGAATTGGGGTGGATATATTTAACTTATGCGTGTTGGAAATAAGTGAATAAAAATGAAGCGGAAGAACCCGGATTTCAAATGAACGGTAACGAGGTCGAGAGCATGCGTGATGTCCCGTGCGTGTCGGATTAGATGGTGTTGGTTTTTGAGGAAGTGATGACGTTGTGTGGGAAAGACCCTTTGCGTACCTGCTTGTTGTTTGGTTACGTGAGTTCGTTTATTTGGTCAGGATCGAGCTGATCGGCTGTTGTGATGAGCAGGTTTGACAAGATGTACACGTCGAGGAGGAAGATCCACAAGGACAAGGATGTTGAACCCACTGAGTTTGAGGAGTCTGTTGCGCAGGTTTGATTGCTATCTAGTTCATATTAGTGTCATATTTTTTGTTTGGCCGAACTATTTATCTGTTGTAAATGTGTTTTCTCTTGGCTGATGCTCATCTTTTTTCAAAATCTATTGCAGTCCTTTTTTGACTTGGAAAACACCAACTCGGAGCTGAAAAGTGATTTGAAGGACCTTTACATTAACTCAGCAGTGTAAGAGTGCTTATCCAGCTTCATTATTACCATTGAGATAGAAATGCTTTTTTTCTAATTGATAGATAGGAAAGAAAGTCGATCTTTCTTTTGCATTATAGGCATTCGTACTTATAGGGTTGTTTTATCCTTTGGCAGTGAAGTTGATGTTTCTGGGAGCAAAAAGGCTGTTGTTGTTCATGTTCCATATAGATTGAGAAAAGCTTTCCGCAAGATTCATGTTAGGCTTGTGCGAGAGCTTGAGAAGAAACTTAGTGGGAAGGTAATGTAAAGGCGTGTTCTCTCTTTTTCTCTTTATATTAGTACTCATGTTCTTTTCATCATCTTAGCTTAAATGTTTTAAATATTTCTTTTCCCCATGAATAGCAGCAATGAAGTTCCAAATTCAGTTACTTTTATTTTGTTTTCTTCCCTTTCTCCAAGTTCTCTTTCCTTTGACTTGCCACCTATTTTTTCTTTTCCTGTTAGATGTTGTGTTCGTTTCTAGTTGAAAAATGTTATAGCTTATTCTCAATTCCTAACCTTATAAGTTCCTCTGTATGTGACATGCGGTTGGTTTTGCAGGATGTGATCTTGATTGCTACCCGCAGGATTACAAGACCCCCAAAGAAAGGTTCTGCAGCTCAACGCCCTCGCAGCCGCACACTCACAGCGGTGCATGATGCCATGCTTGAGGACATTGTATTGCCAGCTGAGATTGTTGGAAAGCGCGTTAGGTATCGTCTTGATGGCTCCAAAGTTATGAAGGTAAGGGAATTTCACATTAGATCTTAAGTGATCATCCTCAATTCTGAGTACCTATGCCACTCTCTGATGAATGTAGTTTGCTACTCACTATTGATTACTTGCTTTGTTCGACTTTGCACCCAAGTGTTGTGGTTTGATACTGAGTCAATGTTTTTCTTCCCTCTGTTATCAGGTTTTGTTGGACCCGAAAGAACGGAACAGCACAGAGTACAAGCTGGAGACATTTTCAGCTGTCTACAGGAAACTTGCTGGGAAAGAAGTTGTGTTTGAGTACCCAATTACGGAGGCATAGATTTGCTAGCGAAGACATTCAGATGTTTCTCTTCTAGTTACATTTTCAAATTTTGGTGTCGAGAGAAGTTGGCTTATGATGAGTGAACCTTTGTTGGGGGGTTTTTACTATTTATCTCATTATAAACTTTTGTCCGTCCCTGAATCAGGCATATGATCCTCAACTTTTGATCTGATTCGTTCCTCTCAAGTTCTAGTAGAGGCCAATGTCAGTTGACAATTACTATGCGGTTCTTGAAAATGTTGCTTGAACTATTCCTTCTTGGACTTCTTTAAAATTTCTGTTAGGGATTCCATGTCTTGGAAATTTGGAAGTTGAGAGGTTACCACACGATGTTATTGCATGGATCAGGAGATTTATGGCCCTGATTCAAGCTACCTAGCCAGTTAAATGCCAACTTTATGTGTAGGTAATCTGTTTTTGTTCCTCCGCAGTTTGCATGAGAAATGTCTCCTGTTGATAAAATTAGATGAGTTGTATATAAATAACATGACATAATCAGAAGCGGCGTAAGTTATGGAAAATTTTGGAAGTGACGTTAGCGGTTTGCAGCCAGTACATCATAAGCGAACGTGGTAGTCAATTGTTCTCTATGTGGAATAACAAAAAATTAGAAGCCTGCCTAGCTTGAGATACAAATTCAGATCTAGATGAGCGACGACAGGGGGATGGCTTTGTCGATCCTGAGATCTGTCGCTCGTGGCCATGAGTAGGGGTTGCTCAGCTTGGACGCGAAGGACGTGTGCTGATGACTCCGTCGGTAGTGAAGCAAAGAAACTTCTATGGTTGAACTTCCATAAATGAACCCTGGACAACTTTTACGTTTCCTATTTAATTCCACATCAATACACGCTTGTCAATTTTTTGCTGATCGTGAGAAAGAAAATGACCATCACATCAACTGGGTTCAGAGCTGATGATTGCAAATCACCGAATATTTTCTTCTTTCTAAAGGTCATCATTTAAGCAGGGGATGAAGAACAACCCTAGGCAAGGAAGTTTGCAGTTGTGGAAATTGCTCATTGAATGAAAAGTCGTCTTGAAAAAGCAATTGAACTGTCAGTCTCATCACTCCTCGTTCAAGTTTCAGTCAGGTTTTGGGTTTGGGGTTGGAGAGATAACTCCACAAGCGGCAGAGCGGAATGTAGTTCTGCTATGGATTAGAATTTGGAATGTTGTTTAATTCGCTAGGCTTAGAGTGCAGCAACGGGTGCAAAATATCAACAGGCAATTGGAAATGTTGAGATCACTATGTTATATTTGCCCAGCTTTTGTAGTAAAAGTTCCCTGTATGATCAAACAATCAGCACTGTATTGTCCTGTAGACCCTATAACTGAGGACTGCATATGAGAGGATGCCTGCCGCAGAAGTCGGGTAATTTGTATATGCCTAATTCAATGTAATGTTGGAACAAGAAATAGGCATGTGGAGTCAAGTGGTGTCGGGGCTTCATAGCAACTTCAGAATCTGGACCAGAATGCAGTACCTGGAGAGATGCAATCAAAACCTTTTAGCAGAAGCAGCATGAAGAATGCTACTAAGTTTTTGCAGCAAAAGAGTAGACCAAAATGCTCAGGGTTGAAAAATGGAGTCAGGACCCGACTAGATTACCGCAGTGGTAAACTCCTTAACAGAAGCATATCTGGTATGTGCATATCATATGTTGAAATCATGTAAGGTATGACGATTTATTGTTGTGGACCGTGGACTAAAACTAAACTGATCAAAATCAGGAGAACTAAGTGGAAAAAAGATTTTAGAGCATCAATACAAGTTTCTGTTGGTGATAATCTTAGAGTTAAAACTTGCAAGTCCATTCAAAAGGGGCAGCAATTATACATGGTGTGGTTTCTTCAGAGGATTTGATGAAGCAGAAACCATATTGTTTAGGCTTGAAATGCCTTGCGCAAGTACTTTGAACTTTTGATAAAGGTCTATCAGCAGCATCATTTTTCAGACAACTATCATCGAAAATAATTCATTGATTGCAGCTAGCAGAACGCAATTGTTCTCTAGTCAGAAGCTGCTGAAGGATTTGCAGGACTAAAGATCTGACTGAAAGACAAATTACAGACTTTACCTCAGGACAAGATAACTAGACCAAGGTACATGGCCCCAGATAGAAACAGCAATGATATCAAACCCCTGCGAGAAGATTTCACCATGATTAGTAAGTGAAACGAGAAGAGACATGCATGAGACAGAGCAGGCAACTGTTAAGCGGAAATTCAAAAAGGAGAAGAAATTGTCATCAAGCACGACTTTTCTTTCTAAAAGTGAGCTCACCAGATCGCACCCCATCCAGCACCATTGCAACAAGGACACACTTCCGCAAATTTTTCTGCATCACTGGTGTGGACTCTACGAGATATCAAATCATCATATATATCTGTGATACCAGAACATAAAGGGCATCAGAACAATGGTCTAGTCAAATCAATAACTGTGCTTCAGTTTCAGAAAATACCATAAACAGAAAACAAGCTGTTCATTACACCTGCAGGTTTGAAAAATGGACAAAACCAGTCATTATGTTACATAGAAGGAATTCCATGGACTAGAAAATTGCTATAGAGGAAGAACACTAAATTCACGTGTTTCTTTTACCAATGAACATAATGACATAGCGAAGAACTCGAACTTTTGTTGTTTCTTGGAGAAGCCAAACCACGCCAAGGAATACAATAAATCCTGATAACTCCACATTCATAATTCAGGAAGAACAATCATATCCCTGGTGAATATTGTATCCCGGAAAGCCAGCATTCATCTGGGTCATATGACTACATACCTATACAAAGCCCTCGAAGCGTCCACTGTATAAACAAGAGAAAATTATATAAATCAGAATGACTAATCAGTCAAGAACAGTGCAAAAAAAGTATAAGCAACATGGGAAGGCACAAGTCAAATTGGTACAGGTCAAATGCAAAGAAGCAAATCTTATTCATTTCAAGAATAGAAATTTTGCAACTTGTGAAAACTTGTTTCCCCAACTTCATTTAACAGCACGAATTGATTAGCATGAGTGCATATATATTAACTTCCCACCGGTTCTAATTGATTGACCTGATAAGCATGTAACTAAAAACTAAAGAAGAATCCAACATTATATTTTGAAGATCCCTCAATCTAAAGGCTAGAATAGGAGAACAAAGACTCACATTTTTAGCCACAAATAGCACAATAACAAGAGCGACGAGCAAACAACCTGCTGCAATCCTAGCTGTAAGAAGATTTGTAGAAGCAAGAATAAAGAGCATTCCCCAGAATGATGAGCCGAGATCTGGAAGGCAATGACA
This sequence comes from Eucalyptus guilfoylei, assembly GCA_016097605.1. NCBI lineage: Eukaryota > Viridiplantae > Streptophyta > Magnoliopsida > Myrtales > Myrtaceae > Eucalyptus > Eucalyptus guilfoylei. Next base: position 6,017,112 of record CM027861.1, read on the forward strand.
ATTAGAGAATAAATCAATAATTTGTAGCGATGCCGAAGAAACAATCTATACACTCAATCCTGTAAATCTAGATTTCAAATGACCCGATATTAATTTCTCATGTCATGCTGGAATTCCAACAACTCAAACGGATGTTTTTTGTGTTAAGGCAACCAGTGTAAGTTGAGACGACAGAGGAAAATGTTGAGGTTAGAATTGATACATCCAGCTGGCAGGATGAACCAGTATATTCCACCACGGGTTTGAGTACTTCCTCCTTCATCAACATGAACCTGAATTCCCTCCACCTGAGAGTGTATTTAAAGCAATGAGTCGCATGTTTTCCTTCGCCAACAGCAAAGAAAAGCAATCAGTGAAAGCAACGCAGCAATTTAGCTCTATGCAAATGTATGACCTCCTGCTAAATCTAAGATGAGGCTAAAGAAGGATTCTTACATGGCCACATGTTAGTTTACAAGCAATGGCATGGCTTGCCTCGTGAAGAAATACCGTCACGAGCTTAAATGGCTTCAGCAATACAGTCCTCCATAGCTACAGAAGGAAGGATCTGTCAGAATACAAAAGGGATACAGAGACTTACAAGTGAGAACATAAAAGGGCGGCAGGCAATATGATCAAAAGTTCCTGGAATCTCTTCACTTGTGGATGAATAAAACTTAGGTCTATGAGAGATGGCATGCGCAAATGGCATTTCAAAGTAGTAAAGTTAAACTTTAGTTGATATGTACTTGGGGAAAATCGGCCTTCAGTGACCTTCCCTAGAGTTATTTTCTACAATGTCACGATTTCAACGGATTTATGGTTTCAGTCCAAGCTCTTACCACAAAATCTCACATACCCAACAATCCCTTTACGATGAATTACTGAATCTGCAGCATAAGTACTAACGGGACTAGAGAAAGAGAGAGAGAGAGCCAAATCTGCCAAGTTCTGATCTTTCTAAACTGAAAAACAGAACGAAGTAAAACTCCAATACAGGTGCAAATCAACCTGGGTAGCAAAAGTTCCTAAATGGGCACTTCGAAGAAGAGCAACACTCAATGTTTCGAACATGAATACATCAAAAACTCACAGATGTTCACATATTCCTCAAAGGCCAGCCACAAGATCGCTGATCTAATAGACACTGTCGAGAAAGAGAGACCATACCGCAAGTATAACGACAGTGCAAACAGAGATGGTGATCAAGAACACGACTTGCTCGTGGTGGCAACAGTTCCTGAGCTCCCAATTGGGTCTCATCTTTCCTACCACCTGAAAGCTTCAAGAGTACCACCACCTGGATCTTTCCTCACCAGCTTTATTCCCCTTCAAATCTTTCTAGCGGGGATACCCAGAAAAAAAATAATCACAGGATAATGTAGGCTCATTCATGAGAGAGAGGGATCACCGTCTCTCTCTCCTCTCTCTCTCTCTCTCTGCTTGGTGAGATTTGAAAATTTTTGAACTTGGGAATTAGAGAAAGGAGTCCCATTGGACGGTTACAGAGCACATCCCACTCCCAATGAATTTAATAGTCAAGAAACCCAAATCGAAAAAGGCTAAAGAAACGAAAAAGGGTTGCAAGGTGATGACGAGAAAGTAGGTCAATACTTGCAAGAAAGCCTGATGAATTATTGATTATATGAAATGCGTAGAGATTTGGAAGTACTCACGTTAAGATTCAGGAAGCAATCCACTGAATATACAAAAGTTTAGAAAGTTGAGTTTTTTTTTTTTAATAGCTTTTCTTGATTGGCTTTTGGACGTTCGTGTCTCTTTCTAGGAAGATGCTTCGTGTTCACTTCTGTCGACCGGAGTCAGGAAAGGGTAAGTGTAAAAGAGACATAGAGAGAGAAGGGACGACCCCACTAAAAATGAGTTCCGCTTTTGTCGATCTGATGATTGCCGACACAGTTTCTGCAATTATGGCGCCATGTGCGAGAAGTCGTTTATCCGTAATTTTAAGGGTTAAAGCCAATTCCTCTTCTTTTTTTTAGGAGAAAAACTAAGAAATGAGAGCAATGCCATAGATGGGAAGATTGATTTTCAAAGTGATGCCACGGATCCTTAATGAGCGTTTAATCGGACCCATTAACTTTAAGGAACTGTTATAAGTTGTTGTGGTATCGTTCCACATCTTTGGAACCAATTGGCAAAGCCCACTTCCGGGTTTAGAATGCCTTCATTGCTTGTTCACCTTCTTAATTTGACCTTGTAATTTGTGAATTTAAGATTTGATCATCTCAATTCACATCTTTCACTCAAAATAATCTCGAGGATTAGACTTGGTACTTCCACAGCTAGAGCCTTATCTATGCACATAGATAGGTCGATTTACATGCATTCCGAAGATTGGTCAAGTCAAAACTTTGGATACATCGGCATTATGATAAAAAAAAATAGGAAAAATTCTAAATAACAACTTAAAGTGTCATCACTTTCTTAAATAAGGGTTTGAAGTGGTCATGACAGTGCCTAAAGTGGCCATAACAGTTTCAAATAAGAACATGACTTGCCAGCCTGCTAAATATTCTAGTCGGTCAAGGGCATTTTTGTTTAATATAAATTAGTTATATTAAAAATAAATTAATTAAAAAAATGACGACGAAGGAAATGTAGCCCTTGCCACCACCATTTTCCATTCCCCTTTCAATTTTTTTTTTAATTTTTTAATTTTTTTTGGTGACTCGGGAACCGCCGTACGGCCGGCGGCGCAAACTCGGGACGACCCGAGGACCCACCCCCGAACTACGGGTGAGTTGCACAAGCGACCGTAGGGATTTGAACTTGCTCCCTTCCGATAAAGGAATTGAGCGCAAACCACGCGACCACCAATAGGGTGGGTTTTTTTTTTTTTTTTTAATTTTCATCTAATACAAAAAATAAAATTCAAAAAATAAAGGAAGAAATTGCCCTTATCAACCGGAGAGTTAAACCACTTTTTGAAACTAATATGGCAACTTCGAGACTTTTATTTGAAATAAGGTTCACTTCAAGTTTTTAATGAAAAAAAAATAGAAAATCTCAAATAAGATTCGAAATGGACATTATTTCAAAAGAGTTTGGAGTGGTCAAATTATCTCAAATAAGAGCTTGAGATAGTCAAATCATCTCAAATAGAGATTTTTGGCTGGCGGGTGACCATTCCGACCATTAGAAAAGAGATAATTTAGTAAAGAAAAATTAATTATATTTTTTAATCTTTCCTTTCCTTTCCTTTCCTTTTTTTTTTCTTTTTTCCTCTTTCCTCCCCTAGCCATCACAACGCCTCGTCGATGGCTGACGACCTCGTTGGCCTTGGGCAAAGGCCCAGGTGAGGGTTGCCCTCGCTTAGGTGGGTGAAGGCTGCCCTTGACTAGGTTGGCAAGGGTGAGGGTTGCCCTCACCAGCGTTGGGCGACCCTTGCCTAGGTGGGGTGAGTGAGGGCAACACCAACCTAGGTGAGGCGACCCTCGCCAAATCCGAAGAGGGCAACCCTTGCCTGACGTCAGTGAAGGCTACAGCCCTTGCCTAAGCTAGCAAGGGCAAGGGCAAGGGTTGCCCTTGTTAGCATCAGGTGATGACAGCTCTCACCTGAGTCCGATGACAAGAAGAAAGAAAAAGAAAAAGTGAAAAAAGAAGTAAAATACCAAAATGCCCTTCAAGCAACAAGGTTTGGCCATTTCGAGCTTTTACTTTAAACAAGTTTCATTACAGACCATTATTTAAGAAAACGATAATACTTCAGACTCTTATTTGGGATAATGTTCATTTTAGGCCATTATTTGAAAAAAAGGTGAGCACTTCAAGCTCTCATTTGAAATTTTTTCCATTTAGAAAAATAATGACATTTCAAGCTTTTATTTAAAAAATGTTCACTTTAGGCCTTTATTTGAAAAAATGATAGCACTTTAGATCTTTATTTGGAATTTTCTCAAAAAAACATATCCCCAATACTAGAGTGTCTCATCTCGTTGGGATATGACAGTTGAATTAGATAACTCCTTTTTAGAGGTATGTGACGGTTCGTGAGAGAACAAAATTTGGATAGGTAAGTCTAAATTTGAATTGTAGCAGGAAAGTAGACGATTGCATAAGCGAGACCACACAAAGCACAATGTTAACAAGAGACGAGCTTAGAGATAAATGAATATAAGTTAAGGAGGTTTGGAAAAGAATATTTATTTAGGTTCATTTTTTTTTTGTAAGAAATAAACAATTTACAAATATTTTATAAAAAGTATTTGAAATAATTGATCAATAAAGAATGTTTTACTATCGACAATAATTTATATTTAAATGTTTTTAGAAACGATGAAATATTTTTCATTCATTTAGTTATGTAAGCGATATAAATGATCATTTCAAGAAAAATAATATTTTTCAATCATATCATTTTTCATGAAATAAAGAGAGCCTTAGAATTTTCCCTAAAACATGTAGTTAAATAATTTATGGAATAAATGCTACGCTTATCCAACGGTTATAGAAGAGGCAGCGGGCATCACTAATTCTCCTCGGACCCGCCGATGATGACCTCTATCTTCGACGAGGATACGACCTCTCAAGGCCTTTTTGGCCAATGAAAACGAAGTATTTCAAAGAAAACCTTTCCCTGATGCAGCAAATCACTATGTTGCGAGCGTCCCCCGTGGCACAGGACGAGAATACATTCGGGTCATTCTCGGAGAACGAGCTCAACTACTGAATCATGTAGATCCTGTGTTTAAATTCAAGGATCGAGATCAAGTGAGCTCACATGTTCGATGCATGTAGGTACTCTTACCTATATATTGAATGAGCTACGACAATCCCGGTCAAACCCTGTGCATCGGCGACCAGCATCTCCTCAAGTACCTTACGAAACATAGGACGTGTTTAAGGTGAAACTGAGGAACCATGTAAGAAAGCTGACAGAACCTCAAGAAATTGAAACTGGAAGGACATTCAGTCTAGAGAACCCAATCTGTGTCTATGAAGTGTACTTGCAGTTGGACTGTGGACAACCTGTGCTGCGAATCCGGAATGTATCGCCGCGAGATCTCGTTTTAATCTTTGGATCACAAAGACCCGGGCGACACCCCCATCTAAAGGCCGTGAGTTGATTCCCATGAATCAAGGGCAACGACAGAATCCACTGAACTGACAGACTGAATTTGGAGTATATAGGGATGGCTACCATGCTCTCGCAAAACCTCACTGATGAACGGCTTCCACAACAGTAGAAGAAATCATTTCTTGGCAAAGTTATTAGTCAATCACTTCAATTCAAAGCGACAACAGCTTTTGTCAAAATTAGTTTCCATTGAAATGTAAAGGGAACATTAATTGAATGGGGTATGATAATGCAAGAGAATCCACAAAGAAGAGATGTTCTATTTTTCTCAATGTTGGCAGAAGTAATCGCATGTTGACAATCAGTTAGAAGTGAACTAGTAGTAGAAACAGGATTCATTCTAGACTAGCTCTTCAAGACTATCCGCAGGGCACGTACCTGATCCCTCCCAAAAAAGTTACATGAGTATACTATGGATCCTAGAGCACCCCATGATTTTATTTTCTTTTTCTATAAGCATATCGACAAAAGAATTTGTAAAAGAATATTAGACCTGCTATAAATAATAAAGGAATCTTACATGCTTTAAGGTCATCTGCCTTCATCTATGGAGGAAATGGAGATTGAATTTCTAGAATACTCCTCGACAAAGCTGCTACCAGTAGAAACTTTAGTACCTCCAGTTTGTGTACTGCTTGGATTAGTTTTGGTGAATGCCGAAGACGAAGTCGTTGTCCAACGTGTTGTTCGCCCTTGAATTCCGGGTTTTCCTGGTCTGGGCAATGTGAATGAATCACTAGAAAGCATGAGGTGCACCGAGTTCATATCTGGTCTGTCTGCGTAACTTGCTTGACAGCACAGCAATCCTAGTTGAATAGACATTGCTGCCTCATCAGGGTTGTATTTGGCAAGGCTCGAGTCCACCAGATCCAATGACTTCCGTTCTTGAAAGAGCTTCCATGCCTGCCAAAGGAATTGCGCGCGATGTTTTAATGACTTCATGCATAGAAATTAAGTCCTCATTTTACATATGCATAGACGAAAGATAACAATATGCACTTGGAGATTAAGTTTCGGCAACTCATTCAAATGATGTCTATCTCATAACACAATTTCCTTAATAAGTTCTAAAAGTCCAGATTTTCACCTCATACGGCTCCTGAGGGCCATCCATTTTATCTGGCATTTACTTCGAATCACATGCATCTAAAGCACATCGTTGTCCAGTGACGACAGAAAATTCACTCTGTTTGCTAATGCTTATACCAGGATTATGTGGATTATTTCCTAAAGCATCTTCCACTTCCTAAGACACCCCGGAGAGAGAGAGAGAGAGAGAGAGAGAGAGAGAGAGAGAGAGAGAGAGAGTTTTGAATAGAAGTAAGACCTAAGATGAATCTGGCGCTTAGCTTGACCAAACAATATTAACTCGCATTTAAAGCAATGGAATGCAAATATAAAGAAGCAGTATGTAATATATTTGAAGTAATGAAAATATGTCGCCTGCCTTCTTTCTACTAAAACATGGACAATATAAACCACTGCAACTCATCAGGAACCAACCAAAACTAAAACCAAATTAAGAACTTAATCTACAAAACCGAAGCAATCTGAGAAGTGTCGCCATATATTAATTCTCTAGTATAACAATGAGTAACAGTACTTTACACGATGAAGCAACTTACATAACTCAGGAGGTCTGTTTTTTCCGCACCCAGTCGGCCGTCATGATTCTTTCTCCCACTTACAATCTCTAAGACCAGAACTCCGTAGCTGAAAACGTCAGTTTTCACGGACAAATATCCACGCATTGCATATTCAGGAGCCATGTAACCACTGCATTTCAAAACAAAAGGATCATTAGCTTTACTTACATCACGAGTCATGTCTCGTAGAAGCAAAAGAGTACGAGCTTTTTCCTGACTTCATTAACAAGCAGCAGCTAACAATAATATACAGAATGAGAGCAATGTGACTACTTACTGAGTCCCGGATATCCTCATTGTATTCAGATGCGTGTCTTCACCAGGAAAAAGCCTCGCCAAACCAAAATCTGAAATTTTGGGATTCAACTGATCATCAAGCAATATGTTACTAGCCTTAATGTCTCTATGGATAATCCTTTCAGGGGCTTCTTCATGCAGGTATAACAGACCTCTCGCCACCCCATTAATTATTCGGAACCGAGTCATCCAATCCAGCGATGGAGACTTTTCGTTAGCTGGAAGGAGACAACTGAATTAGCTTTTACTTCTGGGTCAGATCTATGCTCAGTGAATCGGGCAAGAGATTTACGAATCCTAGATCAGCTGGATTAGGAGTTTGTATCTAAAAGAATTACCAAAAAGGAAACAGTCGAGGCTCCTGTTCGACAGATACTCGTAAACCAGCATCTTTTCCTGTCCTTCCACACAGCAGCCCATCAGCATGACCAGGTTTCTGTGTTGAATTTTCAGCAACAGCTTCACCTCGTTGGTGAATTCCCTCATCCCCTGTCTTGAAGTGAGAGACAGCTTCTTTACAGCTATTTCCTGGCCATCGGGCATCAACCCCTGGAAAAAACAAAAAGGCAAGGGAATCATCGGCACACATTCATATCGGACCATGGAACCGCCTTTCTAGCACAGTTCCCTTCAATTGAAAAACGAAGTTTCGTTGCCTAGATTTCTCCCGTTGAACAGCTAAATGGGGTCTAGTTTACCCACGCAGAACGTCAAATTCAGAAGAACACGCAAGACTTTTCGCAGTCCACAGCTCACGCACCGGCGAAACCCTCATCATTAAAATCGCCGCTCCCAAAATCTCACGCTCAATCAAGTTCAGGTAGAAACATTCGGAAAAGGAAGACGCCATCACGATGCAGAAGAACACTCAATTAAAATTTGAAACTTGAGGAGAAAAACATCTCACAATCCAGAATTTCCGGTCCCACCATAAACCTGAAAGCAGGCGGGACGACTCGAATCGAAGCAGATCGATCTAATTTCACCACGAAAGAAAGCACGCGATTCTCCGGCATCCTCGTCTGCTAACCAAGCGGAAAAACCAAAGCGATTCCGCGACGGAATACAGAACTAATCCGTACGTTCTTCAAGACCGCGAACGCAAAAGCAAACATCGCGACGAAACACCTAAATCAAGGCGGAGAACTGCTCCTCACCTTGAAGACGGGACCGAAGCCGCCGTGACCGAGCTGGTTCAGCTCGGAGAAGAAGCTGGTGGCGACCTGGAGCGTCCGGAGGTCGTAGAAGAGGCTGGAGGAGGACTCGTCCTCGGCTTCCTCCTCCGCGGCCCTGCCGGCGGCGCCCCTGCCGCCGCACCGGAGGCCGCAGCACGCCGCCTTGAGCCGCTTGAGGCACGCGAGGAGGCTGGAGAAGATGGCCATCGCCGCTCCTGCAAGACGTGACATCGGCGACTATCGTGTGGCGCCGCGGCCGCTCCGGCTGGCGGCGGCGGCGGCGGGTGGCGGCGGCGGTCCGGGCGGCCGGAGCTGAGTTTCGGAGCGAATCGTCTACAGCGGGAATGGTCGCTTGCAGTCGAGGTTTGGCGGAGCTTCGATTTTCGCATAAATGGGGCCACATCGAGGCGACACGTGTCGGGAGAGAGAGGGAGAGAGAGAGTTGGCGGTTGACTTGACGGTTGACCTAGGCGGCTTCATTACTTTCCAGGAAAAAGGACACTCCCCAATCCCCACCGGCAAAGCCGCGTTTTTCTTTTCTTTAAAAAAAAATAATAATTTTGATTTATTTAATTTAAAGAAAGTATTTTTATCAAATGATTAATACCCCGAAAAACCCTAAACTGGTACACCCGTGACAAATTTACCCCAAACTATTTTTTTGATCATGAAAAACTCCAAATTGGTACACTTGTGACAAATTTATCCCGATTAACCATAAAAAACCATAAACTGGTACATTTATGACAAATTTATCCCAAACTAATTTATTCGATCGCCAAAAACCCCAAACTGGTAAATTTGTGATAAATATACCCTCCACTAAATTAAATTAATACCACAAAAAATCACAAAAATTGTAAACTGTGACAAATGGAGTGTAAAATCCCAAATTGGTATACCGATCAACTGTCACATGTCATTTAACTTAATAATTTAACAGTAAAATTAAACAAAAAATAACAGAGGGTAAATTTGTCACAAGTGTACCAGGTTTGGGGTAAATTTGTCAAAGGTATACTGGGTTGGGGTTTTTGATGGTCAAAAAAATAGTTTAGGGTAAATTTGTCACAGGTGTACTAATTTAGGGTTTTTCGGGATATTAACCCTTCAATGATAATGAGGGGAATTTTTTAGGGTCCGGCCTGGCGGTTTAGAAAAAATTATAAATAAAGACATAAATAGCTCTTATTTTTCCAAATAAGAACTTAAAGTAGATTTTGGTCCAAATAAGAGTTTTTTTTTTTTTTTTGGCCGTGTCCAAATAAGAGTTGAAGGACATGAGTTTCTAATAAAAGCTTGACTTTTTAGCTGGTTAAAGGCATTTTGTCATTTTACCTTTTTTGATTTTTTCTTCTTTTTTTTTTCTTTTTTTTTTCTGATTTGCTCTTTCCTTTTCGCCGGTGGCTAGTCTCAACCGATAGTTGGCCACTAGTGATGCCCGGAGAGGGCTAAGCGAAGGTCGCTCTCGTCGGCCACAAGCGAGGGACGACCTCATCAAGATTATTCATTTTTCGTAAAATAAATGAAACTTCAAAATACATTCATATTGATTACATTTTATTTTATTTTTTGGTAATAGTAAGTACTATTTTGGGGAAAGGCCAAAATGTACAAATGAACACAGTTTCAAAAACTTGCACTCAAGATGAAAAAAATCATTATGAGTGGAAGGAAGCTGGGAGGAAAAAGCCAAGCAGCTAAAACAAGAAACCATAAGCAAGAAAGCACAAAAACGGTGAAAACAACCGCCAACCAGAAGCAAACGACCACAAACACCAGGGCAAGGGAGATGATAAACAACCGCCTCCCACCACAGACAGCAATAGCCTCACACTGAGGTACAAGACCAGCAAAACGAACGGCCACCAGGTAGCTTAGATGGGTCAATGTCCCAACTGCGCTGTAGCCTCCTATTCATATTAGAGTCCTCCACATTTCTAAATGTGACAGCCTTGTTTTTGACGACTTTGAGAAGATGCTTTTTCATGGCTGGAACGGAAAGCGGCTCCCCTCTGAAGAGTATATTGTTCATGTTCTTCCAAATGATATGACAAAGCGCACCAAAAGAAAAACAGGCAATGCATTTTATAAAAGTCCTTGCTCAAAAGCAAGGTTATGGCCCAATGGAGATTTTCACCCCAAAACCTATTCCGCCATGGAAGATTGCATCAAAAGACAAAAGGAGAGCTTGGGTAGGAAGATTTTTTTTATGGAAAAGTTATAAAGTTAGAATAATCAACGTTACGGGATTTCGATGTGAATTATTACGTCCAAAAAGGATGGTTACTAACTTGCCGTTTTCAATGACCTATAGGAAAAATTAGAATCAACGAGGCCAAAATACTACATTGTTGATTAATTATTGGGTAGTAATATTTTGCCCTTACGAATTCTATAATTATATTATCATTTTCAAAAGTAATAATTAATCACAAGTACATAGGAGTTACTACCATTACAATTAAATGCCATAAAGTTAAAATATTACCTACAAGTGTAACCAACCTTACAATAGTTTTATGTAAATTACTATGGATTCGGAAAAATGACAGCTAAAAATTGGTACTGGTCCCATTTTTGTACTCATGGTACCTAAAAGAACCATAATGACGAATGAGTACCTTATTTTATTTACGTGATAGTACAAGAATAAGGGAAATTTTTTTATTAATAAAACATAATAAATTTGCAAAATATTAATCGTAATTATCATGACAAAAAATAGATAAATTTCTTATTTATATTTTAACTTCGGTAGCATCGATGAATTCTTCTCTCTGTTTTTTTTTTTGGAAAACGAAAAGTTATATTAAGGTGTCGTTTTCTATCTCTCTCTCTCTTTCTTTTTTTTGGTCATACGCTTTCTAAGTCTATTGGATGAAAATTCCAAGGCAGTTGTTGCATGTGACGTAAGCAATGACCATAGGTGAGAAAACCGGGTCCTCAGGGGACAATTTTCTTTTCCTTAAATTGAAGAATGTGTAACAAAGTCTCCCTCGTACACAGGGCTGACCCGAACTACTTTTCATTGAATTTCTTTTCGTAATCTTTTTTTTTTTCCAATCTTTTTGTGTGGCATTCAATATATATAATGTCCTCAATTTCTTTCTTTTTTAACCATTATCTAGCTATAGTTGTCCCGCATCGCTTTGGAAAAGCCCTCTGACCTGCTTTATAACCGCTACGACTCTCCTCACCTCTCAAGACCCTGATCAGATATAAACAAAGCTATACATGTGATTTTGAAATTCCACCTTAGAATTGTCCATGTTAAAGCTGGTTAATCGGTCAAAATTGGCCGAATGAGCTCAACTAACAAAATGTGAAAAAAATTTGGGCTAATTAATAAATGAGTAATATATTTAGGATATTTTTGGTAATTTTTCCTCATGAATATGTACACCTCGATGAACATTAGTTTGAAAAGTCAGAAGACCATAATAACCTTTAGCATGGAATCGTCATTTTTTAAAATTAACCTGGGATATAACATAGGTTAATCAAATTCAAGGTGGGTAATTTGATTGGGTTGGACACCTTCATGAATAACAAAATATATGCTCAATTGTTTTTTTTTTTTGGGTCAAGGTTGTTTTTCCATCTCAAACCTTGGACTTGTTTTGATGCTTTCGTCGTTTTTCATTTGTCCCCATCAATGTCCCGTTCACATCCCTTTAAATTATTAGACGTACGTACTAGAGTAAGATTTAAATATCCATTTCCTAATTAAAAATGTTCAACTTTTTAATTATTCTTCCTTTACCTCGTCGTGGTACTGGTAGGATCTCATTCTGCCACCGTAATCAAATCGATGTTTTTGCTTCAACTTGAAGTTTTTTTCTTTTTTTTTTGCTTGACCAAATCAGCAAAGAGGTCCGCTGAGAGAATTTTCTCTTAAAATAATTATACTCTCCTCGATGATGCCTCAAAGATTCAGACAGACTCGTCCTTGCCCCCACTCCATGTCGAGTCTGCCATGCTTTGATCACTCTCCTCTCCTGTCATATCAAAATCGTTGCTCATCTCCTCACATCTATCGTCACAACAAGACCATTGCATGGGGTTAAGGGAAAGAACGAGTTTGGTTGAAACTTTTGAGGCATCAAAAAAGTCGCTTCAAGTTGTAACAAAAGCATCAACTAACGAAGACGGGCGAATGAGGAGATAAGGAGAGAGAAATTTAGAAAGTGGGATTTTCAATTGAAGGGTATTTTGGTCCACCATTCAAAGGAGGTGATTATTTAGCAATAGGAGTAGTTAAAAAAAAAAGGCCTACCTATGCATGTTATAGGGCGAGTATTTCCTCATGGTGAACTTCTAAATAGCGATAAAAATGATCTAGGTGCTACATGGGATACTCAATCTAATTTTCACCAAATGCAACGGCCTCTTTACGCATATAAAAAAAATTAACGGGATTGTACATCAATATAATTATCGAAGATACATGTCATTGAGTAGGAGAGAAAAAGGACCCACGTCCCATCGAAATCACCCTCCAATGGGCAGGGCATATAAAGGAAAACCACAATTGCGAAGCATGGAAACCTTTGACTTCAAGCCAATAGGATGGAAAACGCGTTCGATATGAGATCAACGAAAGTACATCAATAATTATGAGGGAAAGCCTTTAGTCCAATCCATTAAATTACAAAATATTACGTCATGTTAGTGTAAAGTTATTGTAAAAATACTAATTCAATTCTATATTTTTTCAATTTTTTCATTATAATCCTAAACTTTTGTCGAAATTCCCATTTGGTCATTTTGGCAAATTGTCGCTAGAAATTACTGATGTGGCGATCAACAAATTGTCCACGTAGGATGGTTAGCGATGATTGGATACCACATTAGCAATTTCCTATGGTGATTGGCTGAAAGAACTTCATTGAAATTTCACGTAGATTTAGAATTGATCATATAATTATCCTTGTTAGCGTCCCACCCAAAAAAAAAAAAATCGAATAAGCTTATAACTTTAGATTATATAATATTCGTGTCGTCCTTCGCTAGATCTTGCAAACTTGTTCTCTATTACTATAAAGAAATCACATAATTTAATGGAGTTGCCCGTAGTTTTATGTTCGTAAAATTCTAAACGCAAGTAAACGTATCGAACAAGTAATATAAAGATAAGAAAGAGTATCGTCCCATGGAAATCGATAATTAATAAACTAATTAAATATTAAAATAAATTAATTCTAAAATTTATCTAACATATCAAAATATAATTGATAATAAATTAAAAACAAAATTTGGAGACTAAATGCAGTAAATCAATCAGATAAATATGTCATATCATCTGATTTCACCATAACTATTAGATATGAATTTCAGATTGTTGTGAATACAAGAACGATATCAAACATGTGATAGCAGAATTTCCTAATCTATTAACTATCATATCTCTAGATTTAACAAACCTACTCAGTTCTATGTGAATTAAAATAAACATGAGTGTATTAAAAATTATGAATATTCCCGGGTTACAATGAATCTTTTGAATCACCTTATTATCGAAAACTACACAAATAATGCGGTATATCTCTATCCACATTTAATTCATGGTTATATATTATAATGAGCAATTGTATATTATCACTTCTCAGTCTCAAACATGCACATCAGATCATTCAAGTGATGGTCAGTCACTTAAAAGCATTATACACAATAATATATAACTCACACGAATGAAATTAATTGTAAAACATAAAAATCATGAAATTCACATCATCATGATTAGCTACATCGTAGCCCTAACAAAAGAAAAATAGAAGATATTAGAAGAAGAAATAAAGATATAAATCAAACCTAGCATCTTGAACCAAAGAATGAAAATTCTGTCACCATTTTTGTCTTCTCTTCAAAATACTTGAAAAACTCATAAAACAATGAACAACGATCTAAAAAAAACCTAGCTACTCCCTCAAGCTCTCCATATTCTCCTATTTATAGGATATATTAAAGATCCTTATCTCCGAACAATTATGCATAAAATTAGGGAGTAAACAGAGGATCTTTGATTTGATACATATTTCTCAACGCTTGCAAATAACATTAGGGAACAAAATCAAGGATTCCTGATTTGATGTCCATCTTCCACTGCTTTTTTATTTGAATTCCTAAGTTTTGTCATTCTTTTCCTTATCTTCTCCATATTTCATTATTCTACATAAATAAGGAAAATTCGAACAATCAGAAAGAAATCCAAATATTTTCTCATAGATATTGCATTAATTATTGCCTAAAATAGGTAAAATAACTATATGTTTATAGAGTTATCGTTCTATGATGCATTAATTAAACTATGAAATCAGCAACCTCATTAGGAAGTTAGGAATTGTTTATGCCCCGATGGCAGACCTTTGTTGTCCGACTAATTTTCATCGGACATGACGGCCTCTCACTTTACGTATACTAGAGAGATTAACTGAATTGCACGCCGTTGCAAAACACGTCGTATTAAGATCACCCTTTGAAGGAGGAAGAACACGGAAGAAAACTACGAACGCATAAATATTTTATAAATATTTCGATTTAAAGGTTTTTTTTTAATCTCCAGATTTAAAGGTTTGCTTGCTCTTTTTGTTCAATGGTGTCTTCAATTAGTGCATAAAATTTAACATTTGGTTAATGGTGCAGTAGCGAAAAATTGCCCACGTTTTGCGTGCATGCGTAAAAAATGGAAAAAAAAAAGGATTATTAAAGAAATACAATTTTGCGATTTTAAATAATTGCATGATAAGAAAATATTCAATCTTCAACTTTGAATCTACAAGAGATTAGTGAGATATAAACAAAGCAATATATGTGATTTTAAAATATTACCTTAAAATTATCCATGTCAAAATCGATTGTGACACGTAATACTATGGGTGTTCATATTAATAATTTACAATCAAAATTATTCAAATGGACTTAATTGATAAAACGTGAGAGTTTTTAAAATTGAATTGACAAAATCGTAATAGGGTTTATGCTTTTTTGGGTAATTTTTCCATTTCAATGGACATTAGTTTGAAAAGTCAGAGACTTGAATAACATGGTCATTTTTTAAATTAACCTGGGATATAACATTGGTTAAACGAATTCAAGGTGGCTAATTTGAGTCGAAGGCCTTCATAAAGAATAAAATATATGGTCAATTGTTTTTTTTGTCAAGGTTGTTTTTCCATCTCAAACCTCGGAGTTGTCCTGATCTTTCCGTCGTTTTTTCATTTGTCCCCGTCGATGTCCCAATTTGACCCCATCGATGTCCCATCCTCATCCTCAAATGGGCATACTAGAGTAAGATTTAGATGTTCATTTCCCAATAAAAAATTCAACCTTATTAATTGTTCTTCCTTCATCTTGTTGTGGTAGGATCTCACTATCCCGCCATAATCAAACCGATGTTTTTGCTTCAACGTTGAATTCTCAAATGGGCGTACTAGAGTAAGACTTAGATGTCCATTTCCCAATAAAAAATTCAACCTTATTGATTATTCTTCCTTCATCTCGTCGTGGTAGGATCTCACTATCCCGCCGTAATCAAACCGATGTTTTTGCTTCAACTTGAAGTTTCTTCTTATTTTTTGCTTAATCAAGATGAGCAAAGATGGACCTGAGCAGGTCCTTAAAAGGCTCACGGAGGAAACAGACGAGAAAACCGCCCTGGGGTGAGAGACCTCGCACTGTCCTCATCCTCATCCTGTTGAATTCTCAAATGGGCGTACTTGAGTAAGATTTAGATGTCCATTTCCCAGTAAAAAATTCAACCTTATTGATTGTTCTTCCTTCATCTCGTCGTGGTAGGATCTCACTATCCCGCCGTAATCAAACTGATGTTTTTGCTTCAACGTTGAATTCTCAAATGGGCATACTAAAGTAAGATTTAGATGTCCATTTCCCAGTAAAAAATTCAACCTTATTGATTGTTCTTCCTTCATCTCGTCGTGGTAGGATCTCACTATCCCGCCGTAATCAAACTGATGTTTTTGCTTCAACATTGAATTCTCAAATGGGCGTACTAAAGTAAGATTTAGATGTCCATTTCCCAGTAAAAAATTCAACCTTATTGATTATTCTTCCTTCATCTCGTCGTGGTAGGATCTCACTATCCCGCCGTAATCAAACTGATGTTTTTGCTTCAACGTTGAATTCTCAAATGGGCGTACTAAAGTAAGATTTAGATGTCAATTTCCTAGTAAAAAATTCAACCTTATTGATTGTTCTTCCTTCATCTCGTCATGGTAGGATCTCACTATCCCGCCG
Source organism: Eucalyptus guilfoylei (assembly GCA_016097605.1). NCBI lineage: Eukaryota > Viridiplantae > Streptophyta > Magnoliopsida > Myrtales > Myrtaceae > Eucalyptus > Eucalyptus guilfoylei. Next base: position 6,033,563 of record CM027861.1, read on the forward strand.
TAATCAAACCGATGTTTTTGCTTCAACGTTGAATTCTCAAATGGGCGTACTAAAGTAAGATTTAGATGTCCATTTCCCAGTAAAAAATTCAACCTTATTGATTATTTTTCCTTCATCTCGTCGTGGTAGGATCTCACTATCCTACCGTAATCAAACCGATGTTTTTGCTTCAACTTGAAGTTTCTTCTTATTTTTTGCTTGACCAAGATGAGCAAAGATGGATCTGAGCAGGTCCTTAAAAGGCTCACGAAGGAAACAGGCGGGAAAACCGCCCTGGGGTGAGAGACCCCGTGCTGTCCTCCTATTTCCTCTCTGTCAAGAAGACAAAAATAGACAGGGAATTAGGGGTGAAGGTAGACACCACGTCAGTACATCTGTTCTGGCTACTACCGGGTAGGCAGGTATAGTAACCTCTCGCGCCTAGAGTAAGTTAGGGTGGATTAAATTCCCACAGCTGGGTTAACACGTCTTACGGCACTATCCTCAAAGATTCATATAGACTCGTCCTCGCCCTTACTCTGTGTTGAGTCTGCCATGCTTTGATTACTCCCCTCTCCTGTCATATGAAAATCATCGTTCATCTTCTCACGTCTATGGTCACAACAAGACAATTGCATGGGGGTAAGGAAAAGAACGAGTCTGATTAAAACTTTTGAGGCATCAAAAATGTTACTTCAAGTCGTAACAAAAGCATCAACTAATCAAGGTGGGCGAGTGAGGAGATAAAAGAGAGAAAAAAGTTAGAAAGTTGAACTTTCAATCGAAATGTGTTTTGGTCCACTATTCAAAGGAGGTGCTTTTTTTAGCAAGAGGAGTTAAAAAAGAAAAAATTAGCCTACCTATACATGTTATGGAAGTAGGCTCCTATGGTTAACTACTATGTAACAATAAAAATAGAAAAATTCCAAATAAAAGTCTAAAATACTATTATTTTCTTGAAAAAATAGTCAATAGTGAATCTTATTTCAAATAAAAGTCTGAAGTGTTCAACCTTATTTCAAATAAGGACCCCAACTCACTGGCAGACGAGGATGTGATATTTCTGGCTATTGGAACAAGGAAATTTTTGTCCAAAAAATTTTTAAACTAAAAGAAAATGCCAAAACTCAAATTAAAAAGTCTCCTCCTTTCCTCCACGTTCTTTTCTTCCGTTCTCCAACCCTGTTCATCAACAAACCTAAAAGAATAGAAATGCCTAAATGACAAAGTGTCACTAGAGCAAACAGCGGTGTGAATTGGGCGACGGCCATGATGACGAGGTTAGCGAAACTTCACCCTCTCAATTCAAAATCGTTTCCATTGTGTCTTTTATTTTACTTCTGTGATTCAGCTGAGATTAGTGAGAAAGTGTTGACTGATTGTTTAACGACTTTGAGATTTTTAATTTTGAGTTTTGGCCTTTTCTTTTAGTTCATATTTTTTTGGACAAATATGTCATTGTTTCGATCATCAGGAATATCACATTCTCATCAGTCGGCGAGCTAAGGTTTTTATTTGAAATAAGATTGGACATTTTAAACTATTTTTTGAAATGATATCCATCCTGAGTCCTTTTTTGAGAAAATAAGAATACTCTATACCTTTATTTAGAATTTTTCCCAATAAAAATGATCTAGAAGCCGTATGGGATACTCGATGCCCAACTAAATTTCACCAAACACGACAGGCTCTCTTTATGCATATGAAAAGAAAAAGAAAAAATTAACATGATTGAACATCAATATGAACACCGAGGATACACGGCACTGAGTAACAGAGAAAAAGGACCCGCGTCCCATCAAAATCACCCTGCAATGGAGAGGGCACATCAAGGAAAGCCGCAATCACGAAGATGGATTCATGCACGAAAGAAAAGATAAAGTGTACGAGGAATTACCCTTTTCAAACTTAATCTTCACGGAATTCATTATGCATCTTTGACTCTCTTTATAAATTGGCGATAGATGTAGTGTCAATCATTTTCATGTCATAAAACTATATGGTTGTGGGACTTTTTAATTCCCTTTGACTTTTGTAGGATTGGAATTTTCCAGTCTTCATGGAAATCTTCGACCTATAGCCGGCAAGAATGAGAAGGCATTTAATCCAAGATCAGTGACAGTACATCAATAATTATGAGGGAAATTTTTTGGTCCAATCCATCAAATTACGAAAATATTACGTCATATTAGCGTAAGGAGAATTACTATCTAGTCATAAATTTGTGATACAAATGCTAAATCAATATTAAACTTTTTCAATTTCATTGATATAATCCTAAACAATTATCAAAATTCCGAGTTAGAAATTGCTAAGGCGACAATCTACAAATTGTTCATGAAGGACGGCCAACGATGACTCAACACCATGTCGGCTATTTCTAATCGTATTTAGCTGGAATAATTACATTGGAATTTTGCATGAAGGTTTATGACTACTTTAGTAAAATTGAAAAGTTCGAGATTAAATTATCATCCATATAATAGATTCATGATGAATTGTATGATTATCCTTATTAGTGTCCTTCTAAAAAAAAATCGAATAAGTGTATTATAAGTTCAGATTGTATAATATTTGTGCCGTCCCTCGCCAAATCTCCAGGACTCGTTCTCTATTGCTATAAAGAAATCACATAATTTAATGGAGTTGTCCGTAGTTCTATGATGCATTAATCAAACTATGAAATGAGCAATCTCATTAGGAAGTTAGGAATTATTTATGTCCCGACGGCAGACCTTCGCGTCCTACTAATTTTCATCGGACATCACGGCCTCTCGCTTAATGTATACCAAAAAGACTAATTGAATTGCACGCCGTCGTAAAATACATTAAGATCACCTTTGAAGGAGGAAGCACGTGGAAGAAAACTATGAGCGCATAAAAAACATGATGAAATGAACGGGGCTTTTGGTCAATAGCATTGATGACGGGCTTAGAATTTTATTTCGTTTGTTTAAATAAAAATAAATAATTTGGAAAATATTTTCTTAAAAATAATCGTTTATATCATTAGAAGATTTCATTACAACAACAATACATGTTTAAATATTTTCGTGGACGATAAAAATATTTTTCGTTTATTTATTTTTGTAAGTAATACAATTGATCATTTTTTGAAAAAAAAATACATTTCAAATTATCTATTTTTCGCGAAATAAACAGAACCCTAATTTCCGTTAAATTCACATCGTATCTTCGATTCCTTTCATATGAATCAGCGATAAACACAATCTCAACCAATTTCGTGTCATAAACTATAATTACGGTCATTTTGATCCTGACATTTTATAGGGGTGAAACTTAGAAGGCGTTCGATCCAGAATCCACCAAAAATGCTTTCGGTCAGGGTCAATGTAGGAGTAGCCAAATCGAAAGCAACCTCAAGCTGTTCTTTCAAGAATCGCGACTTCTAATCCAAGTCGACCAATTCAAACCCTGGTCCTAAATAAAATATGGTTTTTAGAGCTAGGCCAAAGTCAAACTAACAATTCATTTTTTCCCTTGACATTGACTTTTCTACAAAAGGTTCTCCTGAACATAGACACCAGAGGATTCGACGAAAAGAAGGCATTGTCTTTTATGATCGAGGTTTGACAAGGTCGTGAACCTAGCTGCCGCACTCTCCTAAAAATAGGGATTATACATGAGATTCACGTTATTGCTAGAGAAAACCAATAGAGAGGATTTTGAATTTTGACTAAGACGCGCTTAATTAGGGAGGAGTACCTCATTGAAAGACAAATTTGACTCGCAAAGGAATGTGATAGTTATGTTCGGCTTGATCAAGAAGATGGTGCATCGTATTAGCATAACGCGTCGTACGCGACACGTAAATGCTCCATTCGTTTTGCGGAAAATAATTTTCGAGAAAACGTTTTCCGTATTTTCCGACGTTTGTTTCACGGAAAGTGTTTTTCCACTTTAAAAAAGTGGAAAACATTTTCCTCACTTGATCTCTCTTATCTCATACTTCTACAAATCTTTACTTCCTCCTATCCTTTCTTCTTCTTCTTTTCTTTTTTTATTCGAATTATTTTGTAATTTTCTTTTTCTTTTTTTAATTCGAATTATTTTTAATTTCCTTTTCTTTTTTATTTCTTTTATTTTTCTTTTCTTTGTTTCTCATCTTCTTCTTTCTTGGCTAGTCATCGGCCGTCACTAGGTGAACCTCAAGCTCGTCGATCTGGCGAGTCTCGAGCTTGATGCTCGCGTTTGCCAATCTGGTGAGCGGAAAATATTTTCCTTACGGAACACCGGAAAATATTTTCCGAAACGTTTTCAAGTTTTAGTCGAACACCAGAAAATATTATCATTTTCCCTGAAAAATGACTTCTAGGAAAATATTTTCCAGAAATGGTCCATTTTCCACGAAATGAACGGACCCAAAGATTACACTCGTTTTTCAAATTCATAGAAGAGGATTTTGTTTTTTTTTTGGTAACCTAGGGAATCCCGTTCGCCGCTTCGCGGCAGAGTAAACCCTGGGGACAGGTAGAGTTACCACCACCCTTGCCTGCCGGGTAAGTCGTGGGTTCCTTTCTCGCAAGGCAGACGACGTAGGGAATCGAACACTGGACCTCTCGTGAAAGGAACCAGTGCCCAACCAACTACGCCGCCACCACGGGTGGTATAGAAGAGGATTTTGTTTTTTGTTTTTTGTTTTTTTTTTTTTTTTTTTTTTTTGGTGCTGGAGGAACCGCTTTGGCTGACAGCCACCACGTAAACCCCCAGGTGACGCTAGCTTAGGACCCACCACCAGGGCGCCACGCGTAATACACCTAATGGTCTGCCAGCCTCCCTGCAACGCGTTGCAGGGGCTTCGAACACCTGACCTTTCCCTTCAAAGGCAGGAGCCTACCCAGCAGAGCCACCACGGCCGGTGGTGGATTTTGTTGTTTAGCGTTAACTTGATAAAAAGTCGAGAGTACAAATTTGGAGCCTTTGGGCAAAGTAAATCCTAAATGGCCTCCGGTTCTGGACAGGGCTTTCGTTTGTTGGGCTTTCACCCGGTCGGTGACCTGGTTGGACTCTCTTGATCAATGGGCCAACTTTTAAATTTGCAAAATGCAATGACAGATCAGTCCTCGTCAATTAGTCTTCTCACATCCCACTTTGAGCGGTCTATGCTCGAACTAGTAAGGGAGCTTATCAAATCGAAATAATCTGACTTTTTTTTTCGTCCATCCTACTCTAACTTTTCTCTTCCTCAGACTTTTTGCTCTACCTATTTGCAAAGCATAGGAGTCAAACCTATCACCTGAAATTAAATGTCCCACCGACCCAATTCCCTTACCACTAATCTGTGTGCCCACTGGGTAAAACAGTCTGATTTAAGTATCAAACTTTCTTCTTTTTGGTCGCAAAGTGCTTTGGGGTTTCGATGAGTGGACCGAGCAAAACCATCCACGAGAAGACCCAAGTGACCACAATGACGTACGTGATTGCACCTTCAGCAGTGCCCTCCGCGAACGAGCCATCGATATTAATTTTCAGGCGACCCAGCTTCGAAGGTCTACAGATTTGAGGCGAGGCGAGGCTCGGTCCTCTTCAAATTTCTTCTTCCAGTAGATGATAATCTCTCGATATTTCGACTAATGCAAGCGATGCTTCCAGGAGCTGCCTTTGGGTCCGGTCGTTCCCGCCGGAACACAAAATCGTTCCTTGCTCTCCAGACGTGCTACAACAATGCTGCCTATAGCTCAAAGCGAGGTGCAAGAATGACTTTCCTTTTGAACAAATTTTCCTTTGTGAGTAGAGCATTCTGGCATACTCCTCATAGGAAAAACTTATCATGGGGATTGTTTTTAATTGCCAAATTCTGTTCCGTAAAATCCTGGGAGTCTTATAGGAAGAAGGGTGTTTTTTTGGGTGGGGGGGGGGGGGTGGTTATTCTGATTTGGTTTGTCCAGGGCTTCTTTATTGCTGTTGTAAGCACTTTTGATGGTACAGCAACCTGATTTAGTGTTGCTCCACATCAATGTGTCCTTTGACAATTGAGACTTTAGAGGGACAATGGGAATTTCATTCACTAGCTGCTTATCGAGTAAGTTATGCAGGAATTGTTCATTCCACTTTGATTCAGCCTTAGCAATAAGGTCATCCGTCTTTAGTAGTTTCGCTCTTGTTGTTGGCCCCCAAATTGCATCTCCTAGAAGCCATTTGTCCTCCATTGACGCAAATTTTTTCCACATCACCCACCGACCACATAATAGAAGGAGAGATTGCATCTCTTCTTTTTTAGTAAACTTTTCCATCCCCATGAGAGTCTAGCTCTATGAAGCCTCCTAAATGTCATGCATAATACGAAATATTTTGTTAAGTTATCTAGTTTTCTTTTAGCGTTAATATCATGAAAAACGGGAAAAGTACCAAAAAAGTCATAAAATTATGGCATCGGTATCGATTTAGCCATAAACATTTTAATTGGACCGATTTAGTCTTAAATTTTTTCACATTGATACCAATTCAGTCCTTCCGGCCAACTGGCGAATGTTGATGCCAATTTTTTTTTTAATAATTTTTATGTTTTTGAATTTTTTAAAATAATTGTTCCCTTTTTCCTTTTCCTTTTCCTCTTCTTCCTCTTGACCTTCTTCTCTTTTAATGGCCGGTAAGCCTCCAGTGGCTCATCGACCACTGGGTGAGGGCTTCTTAGTGCTCGTTGATGATGGGAAAGGGCCGTGATCCTCTCTACCTGTCATTAAGGGCTTCGTGACCCTTATCCAGTGACTAGCAAGCCGCTGAAGGCTTGTCGGCCATTGTAGGAGAAGAAGGCCAAAAGAAAGAAGAGGAAAAGGAAAATAAAAATAAAAAAAGGAAAAAAATTAATAAAAAAATTGAAAAAAATAAAAAAAGTTATCTTAAAATTGCCGTGTCAGCGTTTGTTGACTAGCTAACTTCATGTCGGCGTCGATCGGCCAAAATTGGTCGAAGGATTGAATTGATATTAATATGAAAATGTCTAAGACTAAATTGATCCAATTGAATGGTTCGGGACTGAATTAGCACTAATGCCATGGGTTTATGACTTTTTTGGTATTTTTCACCATGAAAAACCTTAAATAGGTAAACCTTTAATAACTTTATCTTCCGTCAGATCCACTAAATTATATTGTCAAATTGTTAAGTTGGATAAGACGTGGCAATTGATGTGTGTACTAATTTGGGATTTTACACTCCATTGGTCACGGGTGTACTGATTTGTAGTAATCCATGGTATTAATCCAATTTAAAGGGAAACTAATGGATGGTAAATTTATCACAAATGTATCCGTTTGAAGTTTTTTTGGTCAAAAAATTAGTTTAGGATAAATTTGTCACAAATATACCAATTTGAGATTTTTGATGGTCAAAAAATTAGTTTAGGATAGATTGGTCATAGGTTTATCAATTTGAGCTCTTTTGTAATATTAATCCTTTCTTCTAAGTAGGCAGGAGCACAATAAAATAACCTCATCATACGAGAACGAAAATTTTACAAGTTTTACTAATTTACATGTGCATATTTCCATTGACTTCCCTCTTTCAAGTATTAATATAAGTACTAAAGGAACATATTACAATGCATTATTCCTAGGAAGAAAGTCAAGTCGGTTGCCAGTACTACAACCATGATCCTACACCAAAAACTTACTTATACAAGCCATATCGGCTATACAAGCCATTTCACATCATGTGTAGACGGTAGATCATATCTTTTTCAGAGTCTTCCTCACATGCTTAGATAAGTGAATTCACTCTCTCACAAATAGACCGGTAGAACATATCTTTTCCCAAAGTCTTCCTTACATATTTAGATAAGAAAATTCGCTCTCTGGCAAATAGACCATGGCAAAGGTGCTCATCACATAGCATCATTCACACAAAATTCATTAGTTCATAATAACTTGCCATCTCTCACATGAGTAATGATAAACGAATAATTTTGTAGACTTCATTATATATCCTCATTCCCTTCTTGCCAATCCATCCTCATTAATTGGAGGCCTTAGTAATCGACAACTTTCAAAAAATCAACAAGTTGGGGATGACACCTATAAATGGACAACTTGAAATGGACGCTTAGAAAATGACAACTTTGGAATGGGCAACTTTAGTTAGAAATTACTGTCTTTGAAATCGATGTTTGGCACATAAAAAACAATAACTTGGAATTGGTACTTAGAGATTGATAACTTGGCAAAATTAGCCAGTAGGTTAATAATTAGTGAGTTGGCTAGGAAATTAGATCGGTCTGAAAATTAGCAAGATAGTTAACTAGAATCGATATTTGGTTAATTTTACGAAATAGTTAGAAATCAATAACCAAAATAGAGATTAGTATCTTGATTAGAAATTGATGACTCATCAAAATAGGCAATTTGATTTGGTTGGCCAACAGTAAGTCATAATCACAAGAATGTGATTTCTAGGTCCAGCTTTGATTTGGTCAGCCAACACTAAATCAACAAAACCAATTTGATAAAAAAGGTAATGAAGCATATTATTTTACCTTGTAAACACTTGAGATATGGAACAAGAAATTTTAGTAACACAAGTGTCCAATCATTGCTTCTGTTCAACAAAAAGTAAAAATTGAGGAGAAATATGATGAGGGATCTCTTTCCTTTGTAAGAACAAGTTGATTTTTTTTTTTCATAACATGGATACTTTTAATTGAAAAATAAGGGATGAATTTAGGAAACTACTTAGGAGTTACAAAGGGATAAGAGTAACTAATCAAGGTTGAAAATAATGATGACTTGGGATTTAAAATACTAGGTGAAGAATGAAAAGAGAAGTGTTCAAATTAAAAATGACAAATGGCTTAACTACTTAATTCTAGAGTAGATATATTGATAGATTACTAAGATATCTTGTATTCAGTATATAAATAAAGGAATTAGCATCTGTTTTAAATACTGATAATGTAGAAATATTTTTAACTCACCAAAACATTCAGCAAAAGAGATCGGATGTTGTGAAAATGTCACCTTAGTAAATTTAGAACTTGAAAATCATCCAATACGCAGATCAAAGTATATCGATCTTCGTCAATAGTTACTATGACGATACGTGTTAAATCGTCACTCTATAAAATCAACCTAGATATCATCATCATATCAATTTGATGCTAATGCAATGCATTCCCGACGACTACGAGTGTGGCAGTTTATCCTTTGAACTTTCTACACGTCACAAATTTAGTGACTCACTTGATATTCCATGCGTGCCACTCAAAACTCCAAGTCAATTAAATATTAACTTCATATCCTAAAATTTGGATGTCACAAGCTCCCTTTCTAGCACGCTAGAAACCACAATGAGGCAAATTTAATCATTTAAGAATCTAACTCTACGAAGAAGATGGAGAGTGAGTCATTCTCCATGCTTACAAGAAAATATTTGGTGGTTCACAATCATCATGTCACCCGCCTATATGGCATATACGTGCCCATGTGGATCCACTAATAAAGTGACACGTGTCATCTAGCATTGGAATATGCGTTAAAATCATCCTTCTCTCACCTTGGTTGGTTGCAGGTGGTGATAGGTTGAGTGGAGTCATTAGTTGCTTCTCTCTCTCTCTCTCATAGTCTTTTCATGTTTGAAAATGGAGCTCTCCGTCTTCCTTTCCGAATCTTATTCACCTCAAGCCCTCTCACTCTTGTCCTCCTTCCTCTTCTACTTCGACTTCGTTTGTCGCCATTGTCGCCTTTCCAGCTTCGGTGATAGAAACCGCGAATGGCTTGGTTTCGATTATGGGCTTGGGCATGTCGCCATTGAAGAAGAAGAAGTTTGTTACTGCTGGGTCTCGAGCCCTTTCAGCCTTCACACGTTGCTCACTTCGTTTGTTGCCATCATCGCCTTTCCGACTCCAGCGGTAGAAATTGCAAGTGGCTTGGTTTTGATTTTGGGCTTTGGCATGTTGCCACCGAAGTAGAAAAAGTTAACAACTGTCGGGTCCCAAGCCCTCTCAACTTTCACACCCCACTCACTTTGTTCGTCATGGTCGTCGCCTTTCTGGCTCCAGTAATAGAAATCGCGAGTGGCTTGGTTTTGATTTCGGGCTCAAACATGTTGCCACCGATTTTGAAGTAGAAATGGAAGAAGCTTGCGATTGTTAGGTCTCGAGCCCCTTCACCTTCATACGTCGCTAGCATTTCTTCACTACACAGATTAGCGTTTCTCCTTACCATCACGATTGGATTCTCTCCCGCACAAAGTAAGAATCCATGTGCTACTCCCGTTCATTCAAAGATGAACATCTAGAAGTGTCGTGTCCCAAAATGTGATGTCTATGCTGTTTATATGTAGTTAGTGTGAATCGTTACTTAAATTTTGAACCTAAACAATTTAGTCGAGTCGCTGTCCATCTGTTTGATGAAATGCCTAAACCGGGTTCACTTTCTCCGACTTTAGGTTTACTTTGTTTTGGCATTTTCCTGTGACCGTTGATGAAGTTTGGTTCGGTGATGGACTAATGAGTAATTAGGTGTTGTTCAATGGAGATGGAGATCGGCCAATGTTAGTATAGCGACACTGAGGATTGGTGTGGCCAGAGATGGAGTCCAGTGCCTTTGGTCAGAACAGAGTTTTGATTAAACTCACTTGCTAAGATAATAACATAGGCACGATCGATAATAAGAGTTTTTTTTTTAGCTTGCTAGTTTTTAGTTGTGTGACCTGCTGATAATTTTTCTTTTATTTATAAAATATTTGGCATATAAGTGGTTTTGTTAAATAAACTGAAATGGTTGTTGCTAGTTTTGTTACAAAGCCTGTTGCTTATCTATTACATTTATTTGTTATTGCAAAATTGCCGCTTAGATTACTTTTGTTGATTAAATCTAATCTAATTTTGATTATATGATTTTATTACTTTAGTATGACATCTTGAGGATTTTTGAATTGTTCAGTTGATTTTTCACCCAAGATATGCCCATGTCTTCAAGGGAGATTATACACGGTAAAAAAAGCACAAAAGAATCCTATTAATCGAGGAAGATTATATTATGCTTTAACTTGTAATATAAGTATATCAATTTACCATATTGTGCATGGAGTGACATTTGTAATATTTTATATTGTTTTACACTAATGTTTTACACTAATTTCCTCGGATGTTTCACCGGGGAAGGCCGCTAGAATCCAGGGTGGCTTCCCTACCCCTCGAAGCGGGGTTGTGGCGGGTAAGCCTGCGCAGGATACCCTCCGTTAACCCAGGAGGGACCTGATTGAGCGGGGGAGCCTTTTAAGGACCTGCTCAGGTCCAAAGAAATGCAGGATTTATTCACCCAAAAATGTGGACATAGACGATTCTGGAGAGGCGTCAAGTGATAATGAAGAATTGACAATCATAAAAGGAGATTTGATGTTAATTAGAAGAAAGATAAGCTTTATTATGTTAATAATAATATTATATGGAGTCATGGTATATTTCCTTATTGGAATCGTGATCTCTATTTTTCTATATAGATAATTGTAGGAGTCAATTTTGATGGTTATGTAGAACTTGTTCTATTACGATTTTAAAGAAACTTATGAATGCTTGTCTTTTTTGATGCAAATATGTAGAGATGATCAATAATTATTCGGCATTGGCTTGACTGATTTCGATTCCATTATCTAGCCAAATTTAAGTCGAGTTCGAAATTGGTACTATATTGGGTTGACTCAATTTGATTACCCTATTACTATGCACAACGGGAAAAGGACTTGAAACGAAAGAGAACGATCAAAGAAACGCTTGACAAAGGAAAGTTTAATAGCAATTAATATATGAAAGCCATGTTTGATAATCCAAGTAAGCCAATCTACTTTCAGCTATGGATTTGCAAGCACAAATAGGGCAAGAATTGTTAAGTGATATGACTAGCTGTAAGAACCCGAATCAAACTCTCTGTGAAATTGATTGCCTGGCTTGTATATGTTTTTTAGGAGTCAACACAATTTCATACAAGGTCAGTTGCTCATGAAATCTCTCCTCAAATACAAAGAGAAGCAACGATACCCTTAATTAGTCGTTCACCTAGAATAGTACATACTCTCGAGGGCCAAGCGGTTAAATTACTAGATACACAAGAGTTGATTTGGTCAGCTATTTTAATACAGCTTAATCAATTGGCTTGTTCATCCTCAAAGTAGGGATCGAGACTAGTCTTCTCCAAGTCCATCATCCTATTGTTGAATACATGACAAAGGAGATCGCATGCTTGCCAGGATGTTGGCCTCACATGTGGGGCAGTTTTTGTGTACCATAATGCAATTTCGAGCACTTAAAAAGCTACATTCTCTTCCCTAACTAAGAGTGGTCCTCAATGTGGCACCCCTCGAATGGTCCCCGAACCGTTAGGGTTACCACAATTCGCTTACCTTTCACTTGACTTGATAATATATCACTCTGTTACCAAAGAGTTATAATAAGTCTATAAGTCCTGGGGGTTTATATCTTTTCCATAGGTCCCCGCGCAGAAATATGGCGGAAGCACATCCATCAACTCCCCTTTCACAAATTAAAACGATGCACACCAACTAAAAACTTTTATAAGTTAAAGCCAAACACCTTTATTTACATAAACTTGATGGACATCTTAGTCGGTACATCAAAAATGCCGTGGTTTTCTATACTCGGCTACGTATCAAATGATAACCGATATCTTTTCCAACAGTCGTATACTTAAAGTCCATCGATCAGTGTCGGCGTCCAAAAGTTCGATCTTTTGCTGTCCTCCTCCTCGCGGTCATATTCAATCACTCGGTCCATCTACTGGTGGCGGTGATAGCAGAGGTATCTTGACTTAGTCTGAAATGTTAGTCCCCAAACGGGGTGAGTATAGCCACTCAACAGCAAAAGATTCAACAAGCTATGTTGAGTATAACAATCAGCATCCAATTTCATACAAGATAGACAAGGCATGAAATCAAGGGATAAATGGATATCAATGTCATGGAATTCTTCAATATTAAAGCAATTGCAATTCTATAAGAATCATATGCCACATAATTAGATCACAATCATGAAACCCTTCTATGTGATGACAACATATGCAAGATAGACAAATTTCAATCATAGGGCCAAACTGAAACATCATGTTCCGTTCCATGCCATACACTCAGTCTTATATCCAGACCCCACACATTTATAGTCGAATTATTCATTTTATCAGTCAAAAGGGTTTCATCCCCGGAGGACCAATGTTTGCATCTCTCCGGCATTCGCATCCCTCCAGGCATCACGAAAGCCTCCGGCATTCAGCCACTTAGGGCCTTCGGGCATCTGGAGCGAATCACGCCTCCAGGCATCTCGTACCCCACCTGGCATCACGAGGAACCTCGAGGGCCTCCCATGAAAATGGTTACCCTGGCCATCCGGAATTACGTACCGACTTGCATACTACTAGTCATCCCGAAGCTCCGGGGAAAAACCTCCAGCATTCAGCCTCTTAGGGCCACTGGGCATCCGCAAGGCATCGACTCTTCCGATCCTTTGGACCTCCCGACTCCCGGGGCATCATTAACCCGAGGGTTCAATGGGTAACAAATCGCATTTTAATTCACAAATGCATCATCATATATCAAACAAGATATCTCATGAACCTTTTATCAAACAAATCGCATTTTAATTCACAAATGCATCATCATATGTCAAACAAGATATCTCATGAACCTTTTTTCAATCACAATATCCCACCATCAGCATCACCAAGTCGCATAGCAATTCGAAAACCATACTTCTTATAGGACAATCTTGTAGAAATTCAAAGCAAACAGTTTAATTCCTACATTTGCACAGCTCTGGTAAAAATTCCAAATTAATTACTAAACGGGCACAGAAAATTACGAAATTTTAACACGTTATCAATGAGACTTAGAGGAAAAAATCTCATGAAGAACACCAAGTCAAATTCCTTATGTACCGAGGGTAAAAATCTCGATCTTTCCTAACTACTATTCTGTAAAATTTCCAGATTTAGTGTCTTTATAGGAAAAATCATTTCGATGGTCATCCCTTGTTCTTTTATTTTGAATTTTTGTTATGTTGTTCGTGAGAATGTGCTCTAAAACTTTCATCAAGAAGTCGAAGTCGAATTATGGCTAGATAATTACAGAAAATCAAAGAAACACCGATTGTCATTCTGTCTATTGCAAAACAGTATACTGACCAAAGAGAATTTGTTCCTATTTCATAGATTTCGACTTTCAACCTACACAAGTCAATATGCATACATACCAGCACACAATATCACACCATATTCTTTATTTTACTTCCCAAAACTCATCCTTATTAGATCTTTAAATCTTGATTTTTCCTTCTGAAAATTCGGAATCCCTTACATGCCCTGTTTTCACTTCATTTCCAGATCTAACTTCATCTAGAGAGAACCAAATCAACATGCAAATTCGAATTTCTCCTCTTCCTCACATCTATCAGCATCCCATAGACAATTTCCAGCATGCACAGGCATAGATAGGTGAACTTTCGCTTGCCTTAAACCCTCTCACTCGGTGGCTGTCCGAAAATGGAGGTGCAAGGGTCGCAGCTTGGCCGACCGGCGACAGGGACCGGCGACGGCGACGGTGGCAGCTCGGACACGGCGGGGGCGGCCCTTCCTTCTCTTCCCTCGCTGCCTGCACTCACGCTCGACTCTCTCTCTCTCTCTCTCTCATTTGCTCGGTTTCCCCCTCAGCTCTCTCGGTTTCTCCCTCTTTCCCTCACTTCCAAAAACTCTCCCCCTTTTCTTTGTTTTTGTTTTTGTTTTTTTTTTATTAATCAATAAGTTTAAAATGAACAGATGGCAAAAGAGAAAGGACAGGTGGGATTATGGTGGAAGACAAGTGTGGAGGGCATGCAAATTTTCCCCCCTTCCTTCGTGAACCGATCGACACCCATGGAGGTGTCTTTGGGCTTGCTTGGGCCCGAATTCTTGGGCCCAAGAGTCCTTAAAATAAAGCCCAATTCCTTTTTTTTTTTTTGTATTTTATCTCTATCAAATTTAATTTAATAACAAAAATTCAGATTGCTTTATATATATATATTCCAAAATCTTGCGGCCCGTTCAATATTGTTTAAATTTGCGCATAAAATTCTTAGGCGAGATCGAATCCCATCCTTTTGGTTTAAAAGGATAAAATTGAAATACTAATCCAAATGAACAAATACAAATTAATGTCTGTAAAATAAAAACAAAGTCACAGTTCAATAACTGTCACCTATTTGGGGGTCATTTAAAGTTTTGGATGCCACACTCAATGCATGATCTATCAACTCTTCTAGAGCTGAATCATAAATCTCAATATGTGTCTCCACCCATCTGACCAAGTCAATATCCAAACTGAAAGATGCATTTGTTGGCATTTTCCCGCTGACGAATTCCATCAACTTAATTCCCATGCTATAAACATCACTTTTCTTAGTTGCCTTTAAGGAATATGCATATTCTAAGAGAAACCAAAGTAGCAAGTAAGAAGAGCTTGTACTATTTTTCCATGTATTAAGAAGAATAAAAATTTAGATTGAAACAAAACGACGAAGACCTAGGAAGTATCAATTTTTTAAGTATCTGGAGCAATATAGCTATACGACCCCATGAATCACGAATTGGACTCGGTGTTTAGTGATTCATAATTCTGGTTTCACGGAGAGTTTAGTTCACATAAGTTGATCCACAAAAACGGCACAGATTTCCTAAAGTGAACAAGAGTAGAGTAAGGATTCTCACCTTATGTAGGAGAGAATCCGGTTGCGAACGCACGTCAAAATTGGGCAAGGACAAACCTTAATTTGTTTGGCGAATAAATGTGCAACAAATAATTATTACCAATATACTCTCTAATGGGCAAAATTGAGCATGGATCAAGTATGAACTGTAGGAAGCTGCTCTCATCATCCAAAAAGAAAAGAACTGAGAATCCTGCTTTTTGTTGATGTCATAAAACACCATCAACTAATGGTTGTTGTCTTCATCTACAAAAAAAAAAAGAAAAGAAAGAAAGAAGGACGAATTTCAAACCACAAGGATTAGTCAAAACTATAAGATGAAAAAATGGTGTACATTCTCACAACATGTCGTGTACAGCTTAAATACAATTATATTAGAGCCATAAAAAGGAAAACAAAGGCTTTCCTCATATCATGCACCTAGTTTGAGGTGCTTCTTGTGCATGATGATTCCTTTCTCTTTTGCTTCTCACTAGTACTCTTTAACTGAGTATTTGGTACATCTTTTGGTCTTCTCTAAAGAGGATCAAGTATTTGAATTCCACAATTTACTGCATATTTAGATTCATCATTTTCCAGCAAAGAATTAACATCATCTTTGCTTGTGAACAATTTCATTTTGTTCATAATACGAGAGCGAAGATCCATCAATGTTATAGTTGTAATCTTCTCCATAACATCATGATTCGCATTAATGTTCATAATACTGAAAACCAATTGTATTAATTTCTTTAAGCGCAATATCTTTGACTTTCTCTTGTTGTGAGAGCTTTCTCCAACATCATTGCTATGACAACTTTGTTTCACAGTTTTTGTCCACCTCTTTAAAATATATTGTAATGGAATGTTTATAACATTTACAACATGTGTCAAGATACATAAAGTATGCCTGCACAACCATCTTTGCATTATATGTAATGGTAGAATTGCCCAGATAAAAATGGACAATATGTTGTTCATTACTTTTAGCTTCCAATATATAAGTGTGCAACAACCCATTAGTTTCATATCGAAGAACATGTCCAGATGAAGAATGCAAGAACTCATCCGTAAACTTTCTATAAATGACATGGGTGTAGACATGTGTAGCATGTTTTAATATACCACTATTTTTAACCATAATCTGTGACATTTCTCGAGTATACTTAAAATTATCAATAACTCCAGAGTGCTTACTTTTCATAATGATTGACAAATTCAGATAAAGTGATAACCTTACATGCCATATCTTGAAAGATGTTATTAGTGCTTTCATTTCTTTGCGTGGATATAATTCCCACGGAAAAATTATTTCGGCCAAATGTAGGACATCATTTATGACATAAGCGATACATATTATCCAATCACTTGTTATATTCCAACTTCCACTCGTGACACATAGCTTTCCAACTGTTTTTTTTATTTCAAATTCTCATTCACATTTATACAAAAGCTTATGCCAATTTTTATTGCGAAAACCCCGCTTTCCAAGAATATGTGTAATATGATGAGTAATATTTTTCCCAATATGCAGACACATAATCGATGATTAATGTTTAGAAGAACAGTTTTAATGGCATTTTCTATTACATGATTTTGATTGGTGAAAATAGTCTTTTGTGCTTTATTATCTATTGCCTCTAAAAAGGATTGAGAAACCCACACAAAAGAAGTAATGGTTTCATTTAACAAAAATGTACAATCAAATAAAATATTTTTCCAATGATAATTCGAGCTAACAAAATATGCACATATTATATAATAATTATTTGTACGGTAAGTAATATCAAAATATCACATTTCTAAACTTTCATAATCCAGTTTGGATACACCATCGACCATTTGGTCAATTTTTGCTCCTAATCCAACTAAAATATATAAGAAAAATTACTTCAATTTAATTGTAAACAATTAAAATAGTTAATGAGATTTTGACAATCCTCTACACTAATCAAGTCTCTTCTCTTATCTCGTATCATAAAGCAAACATTCTCTTGTTCTCCTGCTTCACCACTAAGGTACGAATGCTCTTTAATAGCCCTTAAACCAACTCTAGCAAAGGAAGTTAAAATACTTCCATTAGTATCCGTTATATGCCAGTATGACCGTATTAAGTGCTTTTATTTATCATAAACAAAATGATGATTATGAACCTTATCAAATTTGACAATTACCCAAACTTCCCATTCAATTTTGAATTTAATGCAAGTTTTACATTCGATTCTTTTCACAGTCATATATATATATATATATATATATATATATATATATATATATATATATATATATATATATATATATATATATCTTTGTTCATAAGGTAGAATTGGTGAAGAATGAGCTTCATAATTACACAAAAATGTGCATGTTCGCAATATTCCTTTATTATTGTTTGCTTTTTGTCATCTTCACACTCAAAATCCTTTACAAATTGCATATACATTATATGTATTCTAAGTTTTTGTTTTCATTAGCAAATGTCATGCCAATTCTAAATTCTAAATCTTTATCAACATTATGGATGATGGCATTATCCTTTGCAACTTCTATAAGTTTTTTTTTTTAACTCATCATTAGAGAATAAAGATAAATTCAAAAAAAATTAAATTTTAAAGAGATAAGTCATACTTATTTATCTTGAGAACAAGTAGAATTAGTTACCAAGGTCTAGAAATTATCTACTAAATATCAGTAAATATGTAAGTTAGTATGTGTGCATAATTTATTTCAGTTATGATAGTAAATTTTTATGTGTGCATACTTTATTTCAGTCATGATAGATTGTAAGTAGGTTTCATGAAAGCAATAAACATAAAATAGAATTCACACCACACTTTGTGAACACCCACTTCTAACCTAGTTTCATGGCAACGACTTCAAGACCGTTCCCTTGTAATCCTGGAAACAATAGAGATTCTTTTAAGCTAGATTGAAATTTTTAAAAAAATAGGAAATGAATCATAAGAGAAGATAGTAATACCTATTACTTTTATCTTAATAATCGCACCTAGCTATGTGAGAGCACCTCTTCTTTTTTGAAACTTAAGTAGAAAAAAAGGTTGAGATACACCATATGAGTTAAAGCATTTACAATATGTACATAGAGGAGAATCATTTATTTACATCTTGAGAACACCTGGTCAATGAGCTCCTCCTTTGTCATTCCAATACTATTATCTCTTAAATCTCAAATATTATCCTCCACATCCTATGAATTCCTCAGTTATTATGAAATAAAACCATATTCATCTATAAGCCATAATAGACTTACATTATCATGATGTTTCCATTGTCGGGATCTGGTTTAATTCTTATCTCCAAAGCACCAATATCTCTAAGAAGAGTAGGCTCGGTAAAACTTAAGAACCTCAACTTATCAAGGGCATCAATAGCATTGCTAATAGAGGGGGAAAAAGGAAACCAATTTTAGCTATAAATCAACAAATAAAGGCAAAGCTTAAATTCTTCACCAAGATTATAGAAGTTGTTTCACGTAGAAATGAAGATCCATGTGCGAGTGAAATGCTTACCTGACAAGCTCTCGAAGAAACACTTCCTTGTGGCTATATAAACTGTGGATAATCAAATCAAATAGACGATTGACCTGCAAAAAATGCAAAGTTTAAATTTATCAACATAGAAGTGGAGCTACAATCCTAAGTTATTGTAATATAATCTAGAAGTCACAGTGAGATCACAAGTTCTTCAAAATTATCAACCAATCATAATACTTTTTAGAGTAAATCACTATGTATTGAAATTGTCATTTTAAATTGTTCTCCATGCTAATCTCCTTCAATATTCCGCAATGTTTAGCAATAATCACTTCAAAAAAGTAATCAAGCTTTCATTTTCAATAATTAATTATGCTCTCAATTGCCGTCAATAAAAGTAGCAGCATAAAAGTGCTTATGAGAAATGAGGACCTTTGGCCTGGTCCTCAATAATGCCTAATAGTACCAACAACTTCTAGCTTAGCCTTTGGTGAACTGGCTGACTCAGTATTAGAGCTTTGCTCCGCATCCACGAATTTTACTTTCTTCAATACCAAAAATAGTTTATTCAGCGGCACTTTTAAGCCTGTTAATTCATGATAGCCAAGGGTAAAAGTGTAGACTTCCTGAACAAAAACCCCAAGATAACAAACTTAAGTTTTGGTACATGAATACAAAAGAATCAAGAGAGGACTAAAATCTTGAAAATAAGTTGAAAAGCCATAGATAGTTTTCCTATTGGTAGTTGCAAGCTTCTTCCACTTTTGCTTCAAAATTGGTGCCAAATTGCCCAAACCAAAATCAAAACCGAGCTGCTTGCAATTTTTATTGCCGAAGCCAAAAAGGTGACAATCGCAACAAATGAAGCCAGTGGCGTGTGAAGGTTGAGAGGGCTTAGGACTTAGTAGTTGCAAACTTCTTCCGCTGCGGTGGTGATGTGCCTAAGCTCAAAAGTGAAACCGAGGCACTTGCGATTTTTATTGCCAAAGTCGAAAAGGTGATGACGGCGATGAACAAAGTGAGTGGCGTGTGAAGGCCAAGAGGGCTCGAAGCCTAGCAATTGCAAACTTCTTCCACTTTGGTGGCGATGTGCCTAAGCTCGAAATCGAAACTGAGCCGCTCACAGTTTCTATCGCCGAAGCCGAAAAGGTAATGATGGTGACGAAGGAAGTTGAAGTGGAAGGAGAAGGAGGATGAGAGCGAGAGGGCTTGAGATGAGTAAGAATTGGGAAGGAAGACTCCATTTTCAAACGTGAAAAGACAGTGTGCAAAAGAGAGACAGAGGAGCAATTAATGCCTCGCTTAGCCTATCACCGCGTGCAGCCAACCCTATAAGTGAGAGAAAGATGAGTTTACATAATAATTTTTTTATTTCAACGTCAAATAACACGTGTCGCTTTACTAATGGATCCACATGGGTGCATATATGCCATGTAGGCGGGTAATGTGGCGATTATGAACCATTGAATATTTACTCTGCCGTATCAAAGGTGATTCATATATCTGAAAAGTCTATGACACTTGGAGTGCCAAAACTTGGCACAATAGGTCACTTAAGTGTAAAAAGTTAGGTCACTTAAGTGTAAAAAGTTAGGAAAGTAATATTTAAGTGCCAAAATTGAAACAAAATGGATCAATTAAGTGCCAACGGTAAGAAAATTCGATCAAAACGCTAACGTGGTGAGTCCAGTGCAAAATGACGTCATTTTGCATGCTGATGTGGTGAGCCAAGTGCAAAATGACATTGTTTTACACACCGACGTGGGTAAATAATTAATATAAAAATTAATTAAATTAAATTTAAAATCAAATTAAAAAAAAAAAGGAGGAAGAAGGCATCGGCAGTTGAGAGTTCAGTCGTTGCCGTTGCCGCCTCCCTATTGTCGCCGTAAAGGTGGGGGAGGGTCGGCCGGGCTCGTCGTTGTCGAGCCTCGGTGCTGACCCTCACCGGATCTGGGGAAGGGCCGCAACCTTTGCCCCAGATTTGGGCGAGGGCTTGTAGACATTTGCTGTCGGTCGGCTGGGGTGGCCGAGCCTCGGCCCCAGCTTTTCGGCGACAGTGAGGAG
Source organism: Eucalyptus guilfoylei (assembly GCA_016097605.1). Lineage (NCBI taxonomy): Eukaryota > Viridiplantae > Streptophyta > Magnoliopsida > Myrtales > Myrtaceae > Eucalyptus > Eucalyptus guilfoylei. Next base: position 6,054,782 of record CM027861.1, read on the forward strand.
GCGGTGGCGACGAGGGCTGAGCCCCCAGCCGTCAGCTGCCTTCTCTCTCTCTCTCTCTCTCTCTCTCTCTCTCTCTCTCTCTATTAAAATTTGGTTTTAAATTTACTTTAATTAATTTTTATATTAAAATTCGAATTCTGCCAAAACGATGTCATTTTTGTGTTTCTTTGCTAAATAAGCTTTCTAGCGAGCTACGTAAGAGAGCAAAATTAATAAAAAGTTACCACATAAAATTTCCAGTAGGGTTTGTTGGATGTGACACTCAAGTGTCTCATTTTTTTTATAAAAAAAAGTGGCACTTAAGTGCCATTTTCCTAACTTTTAGCACTTAAGCGTCTCATTGTATCAAATTTTGGCATCTGGGGCGTTCTTTTGTCAATATTGAACCCAAGTCCACCCTTATGTTTTTTGAGTTTAAAAACATCCAATTTTTCCTAGTGCAAACCCTATTTTTAATTATCCTTTTTCCACCAAAGACCTACTGCTTTCTTTTCAATTGCATTGACAAATGCAAGCTGAAATTTTGAAAATAGACATTGCATATCATGGTAATGCCTGCATCACAACTTAAATTAAAATTTCCTTTCTAGCCTTAGAATTTTTTTTTTTCTATCCATCAAGTTTCATATTCACTCTTGCTAGAATTCAATTAAACATTTGCTTCTTAGAGACTCTCCAATCTTAAGGAATTCCCAAATATTTGCTAGTTTTTTTTTCTTGAAAGTTAGGCAACCTTTAATATATAAAATCCAGTCAAAGCTCCTTTCCTTCGTGGCTCCTAATGGTGCTCAATTATAATCGAGACGTTAAGTTAGATAAATACTCCTACCCTTCCAATTTTGTAAGATGCAAACTCTTTTGCTTCCACCATCACTCAAAAAACTATCCCGATATTTTGTGCTACTTGAATAGTGCTTCCTCAAAAAACCATTCATGAGGGACTACAAGTTTGTGCCCATTAAGGACCGGAAGTAAATCTATAGTAGTGAGGCGGCGTGTTAGGTTCCAAGGTTTTAGCATAGAGGGAAAAAATTACTAAAAGAGTCCTAAACTATTGCAAATTTTCTAATTCAGTCATAAACTTTTTTTTTTTTGCCAATTCAGTCTTAAACCTTTTACAATCATATCAATTCAGTTCATCTAGCCAAATTTAGCTAGCCGGCGACGTGGAAATTTTTTAATAATTTTTTTTCAAATTTTTTTTATTAATTTTCTTTCTTTCTTTATTCTTCTTCTTCTTCTTCTGTCGGATCGGCCTGAGGCTACGGCTGGCAAGGTCGACCTTGCCGACCACTAGCAAGGCCTCGTAGTCGTGGGCGAGTGACGACAAGCATTGCCCAGCGCTGTGATGGCGAGGGCGAGTGACGACAAGCATCACCTAGTGCCGCGATGGCAAGGGCGAGCCTCACCATAGCTGGGCGAGGCCTTACCAATGGCCAATTTGGCGACCTTGTCGGCCACTAGCGAGGCCTCGCTGTTGCAGACAAGCAAGTGCAAGCTTCGCCATGGCTAGGAGAGGCCTCGCCAATGGCCAATACCAGCCAAAAGAAGAAGAATGAAAAATAAATAAATAAATAAATAAATAAATAATTAAAAAAAATAAAAATATTATTAAAAAATTGTCATGTCTGTGTCGGCTGGACGGTTGGTGCCGGCTGGCATCTACATTAGTGTCAATAGGCCAAATTTGACTAGATGGACTAAATTGGCATAATTACAAAAGGTTTATGATTGAATTTGTGAAAGAAAAAAGTTTACGGCTGAATTGGAAAAATTGTAATAGGTTTATGACTGTTTTGATAATTCTCCTTAGTAAGAAGAGGTTAGGAAAGAACCAAGGCCTTGTTTCTAGGACCTAATTCTTCTTAACCTTTGATTTAAAGGTGAAACGAATATGCCTTGCATTGTGTTTTCGAATGCTTGAAAGTTGATACTTAGGGTATGATGGAGTTGAAGGAAAAGACTGAGTTTGCACTAGCCGCACCTTCCATGATAGTCATATCATTGTCGGACCATAGTGTGCCTAACATCTTGTAGGAAATAGCCAAGCAAGATGTAGCTTTATCCTATTCTTCCATTTTGACAATCGGGACTAATCGAGCAGAAAATCCAAAAAATGGGTAGCAATGTTGGCTATGAATGAAGGAGTAATAGAGAATGGCCAGGCTAGAAGTAGTATCATCCTGTTCAATTAGTATCGACATCCAGAAAGATAAATTACTCCAAAGGAAAACTAGACAAAGGGATTTTGAGACTGACAAACAACCGAAGAATATCAAGCTGATAAAAGCTGAGATCAACGAGATTTAGGAGAAATGTCAAGATTTGTGTAAACAGTACATTGTCCAATTAATTTTTGCTTCTAGAAAAAGAATGCAGAATTTCTATAGAAGGAAGGAAAGTAAGTCAACTTGGTTTGCAATAGGTTTTCTAAATCCCCAATTTTTAAGCTTTTAGCATCTTAACTTGCAATAATGATGCTCCAATTGCGGTTGCTATTTATATTTTGCATGGATATCAAGGTCTTCTTTTTAATTAGTAAAGGGGTGAGTAGGGCAAAAAATGCAGCTACACCTTTGGGCGTTGCCATAAGAGTCCCATAATTGTTATGGAATGTTTTTTTTTTTTTTTGGTCGAAACTTATGGAATCTTTGATTTAAGTCATAACTACTCCGTTAGTCATATTTGTATGAGCTCACCATTACAGCCCTATCGACGTACTAGAAGTTATTAGTCTCTTCACATGATGTATCGAATGCCCACGGCATAAGTTGACCAGTGGTTTGCTTTTAAGCTCGAAGTTATGACCATATGGAAGGGGGGATGTGACCCAATTACCATTGAGCAACCACAATCGGTGGTGGCATACAATTTTTCAAATTAGCAGTGATAAAAGTGGATTGCGTAATGGCCCGCATTACCATATAAAAGTCCCTTTCTTGTCTATTTTTTCCATGTCGAGTACAGTGGACGCACGACTTTCGTGTTGGACACACATAAGATTTCGGCTTCAGACGAAGCGGCTCAAATCAAAGCCAAACCCACTCTCATTCAGGTCCATTTTCTCGTGGGCCCGTCGTTCACCAAACTCGATCTGGGCCTTCCCCCCGATATCCTACTCCCCACTCGGGATACCGCTATTCCATACCCGGCGCGGGGGCGTCCCGAACCCGCATAAGGGCTGGCTATAGGCTTAAAAAATAAAAACAATTAAAAATTTAATTTTTTAAAATAAAAAATAATTAAAATTGGATTTTTTTAAATAATTATTTTAAAAATTATAAAAAAATTGTCTATTAAATTTGCGTTGTATAAAACCATTTTAGCAATACCATTTTTAAAATATATATATAAGCTTTTTTCGGTTTCGTTAAATGGGTCGGGTATGGGTCGAGTATAAGTCGGGTCGGGTATGGACACTGCAATAAATGGATCATAAACGGGTTAAATGAGTCGATTTGGATCGAACCATTTATGACCCGACCCAAATCTGACCCAACTTACCCGTTTTGTAAAGTTAAAGAGGGAAGAGAGAGATTGTGTGATTTTAATTGAAAATAGGTTCTAAATCCAACTCACTTAACACCCACTTAAGACCCATTTAAGATTTATCTATCTTAAGTCATTAATTGTTAAATTCATTTAACTAGTTTCTTAAAAAAATAAGTGATTTATATATAATTTATTTATGATTTAAATGGGTCATAAATGAATCTAAGATCCATTTTGTGACCTCTTATGGCCATCCAAAACGCGAATTAGAGCTGACTTGTCTTGTCAGAGGAGGGGCCGACATTATGAGGACATATTCTATTTCCCTCTCCCTTCTATTCACCAACAACCAAACAACCGGCCATTATTCTAATGGCGTCGCCCGCATTTCCAAATTTGCCCCCGCGCCAAACCAGAAATCACCGTCTCTGTCGAATCCCGTCTCCCCTCTCTCTCTCTCTCTCTCTTCTCTTTTCTCTCTCTCTCTCTCTCGCCGCCACTGCGAGCCGAAGCAGCCGCCGCCACCGACGGCCGTCCGCCGAGCTCGCCGCCGCTGACCGGAATCGGCCGCCGGAAGACCTGAATCGAGCCGCCCCGGTAGATGCTCGCTCGCTCGCTCGAGAAGGGGAGACGGAGGCGAAAGCTCGCGCGGTAGAGATCGGATTCGATCGGGAGAATGAGGTCTTCTTCTTCTTCTTCTTCTTCTTCTTCGTCGTCGTCGTCTTCGGGGAGGATCAACATCGCGGCGAGCGCGCAGAGGCTCGACGTCGACAATCGCATCGCGCTCCGCTACTACTTCAGGATCGCCGATAATGTCCTCAAGCAGGTCCGTCGCGGTGTTTTCCTTGCTCGATTTGTGGTTCTTCTCGATGTGCTGAAGTTGATTCCGACTGCTTTTTCTTGATTCTCTCGGTACCTTTTTAAAGTTCTTGTTCGGTTATTTTTGAGTAAATCGAACGCGAGGCGTGAGGGATGCGGAGGCTTGTTTCTCAGTTCGTAGTCGTCGGTTAGTTCTAGATTCTGGAGCATTTGATTCCTCATGGCTTATTACGAGAGTTCACTAGCCAATTTCGAAGCTCGGAGGATTTCGGATTACGTTTTACTTCGCGACTAGGACGCCTTGTCGGAGGTGCGAAGCTTCTGATACGTCAGCTGTTTTAGTCGGTTTTCTGGATACTTGTTGCCAATGGTACTACACATGATGATTGGTCTTGGTAAAAGGTAAAGATTTCGTCGTGGCATGTATTAGGACGGGAACGAGACTGTGGAGGCTGTGACGAATTGCTATGTATAGAGTCTCCATTACACGATCGCTTCATCTTGTCTGATTGATCTACATCTGACGAATTGCTATGTATGGAGTCTCTCATTGTTACTTGGAACTCAATTCTCCCTATGTGGTGCATGGCGGTTTATGCGATGGAGAACGTCTTACTTGATGTCATTGGTTACAGTAGATTGCTGGATGTCTAAAACATCTTCAATGATTTCGATTGGCTGACCCCGAACACTTAAGAGTTTGAACGAGTATCGGCTCCATATTCTTTGATTGATGCATGCTGCTGTTCTTGCATATATCATGGATTCTTATTGCGACATGACGTGACTGAATTTGCAGTTCTGTGTTATTAAGTCTACGGCTCCTAAATCCTGCACCCACCAAATTTTTGGATCAATTTCGTTCTTAACTGCTTGTTTATCTCCCGTGTCAATTGCATGCAGGCTAATATATTCCGAGCGGAGAATAATATCGTAGATCTGTATGTTATGCTTCTCAGGTTTTCAAGGTACAATATGTCTTCCCTTGTTTTCCTTTGTGTTACTGTCCGGTGAATAGATACTTGATTTGGTCATGAGAAGACTGGAGAAGCAATTTTACTCATATTTGCAAGAAACTACACTGGAGCTTTATATATGATTCCATTCTTTTGCATCAGTTTGGTTTCCGAGACCATTCCTCGCCATCGAGATTATAGAGCGTCTTTACAAAACAAGAAGGCTTTACTGAAAATGGTATGTTCCTAGTTTCCTATGTCACTTCATGTGGAAATGAGAAGTACTGCATCATTCTGGATCACATGTGAACATGGTTTATGTTTTCTCTTGTAGCAATTTCTAAATGCATTGACTGAGCTGGAGGAATTAAAGCCCAAAGTGCAACAGATACTCGATGATTCTAACAGAAAACAGGTGAACCAGATGAACAACCAGGGTTATCGTAATCAAAGTAATTCTCTGGAATGGACTCCTGTCAGAAAGCAGACTTTGACAAATTACGACATGAAAGTGGTAATGCAGCCTATTCTTCCACAAACTTATCCTAACTCTGTCTTCAGTTGTGTGAGTTGTGTGTTGCTATTTTTGTGATTTAAGGAGCATTGATCTTAATGCTATGCATTATCCTAGGTATCAAGACCAGCTTCTCAACTATCAAATTATCGAAGTACAACGATCCAGACCCCTCTGCAATCCAGTCCAGTGAATGAGCAATTCCGCAAATTGTAAGTGGTTGTTTCTTGGTAACATCTTCACATTTTGGAAGATAAATTAATTTTGATTTGTTGATAACCTTGTTAAGTTAGAATTTTGTATCAGGCGGAGTTTTACTTGACTCCTTTTAAGCGGAGCTTTTCTAGTGCAAGCAACTCATACTGTTGATGGTCTAGATTTGACAGTTCCAATATGATGGTGCCCACATTGGTTTCTTGGTTAGGTCTCCAGGCCACTTACTTTCTGTTCTCCGCCTAATCTGTCCACTAATGCAATGAAAGTGATGTGCACTGGTCCTGTAGATGGTCAGTCAATTGTGACCTACCCCACACTAGGCACCTCTTATCAGGGCATTTGAGAACTTATGGTTGGCTGCTGATGTCCCTTAGTACCACCTGTATTTTTTTTGGTTTTTTCTTTTTTGCTATCATTTTGATGGCCACACTTACAATTTTCTTAAAAACACTCTACAATGTATTGGCTAGGTAAAATTATGCTTCTATTGCAATGCGTGTATGGAAGGGTTGCTTAGATATGAGACATGCATAAGCGAAGTTTGTGAAGATAAGCTAAACTTGATGTACAGATTCTTGTGAGATGTAATCCAGTTGAGCATGTAAGAAATTGATTTGTTATTCTCGAGACATTCTTGTGTGCTGGATTAGGATGAATGAAAAAATCTAGAAGTTTGTTTAGGCGGTCAAATGAGAGACTTCTGCAGCTTATTTTTTTTTTCTCTTGAGTTTTGTAGATCACTTAGTATGGTGCGCCCGAAGGAGGAGACTCTCTCCAGGCATTCTATTTTAGGGCCTAATGGACTTAACGGGCACTGGCAGCCACCTAGGAGTGATAAAGGGGTATGGAACTCTGGTCTTACATTTTCTCTTCATTCTTCAATCCTGATGGATGCTGACTTTTCCTATGACCAGGTTCAATATCCAAGCTACATAGATTTGACTCCAGTTGAAATACCCAGGTTTGTCTTCTATGAACTCCGGCGAATTCAATGTCTATTCTGTTATTCATTAAATACCTATACATTGTGGAAAGGTTTCAAGGTCTAGTAAGCTCTATGATCATTGTAGCATGTATGTGCTTTCCTCTCATCTTGATTTCACTTGTGCCCTTGACTGAATTGTGCCTTATGCAAGAAGCAGGCTGCTACCATCTGTAGAAGACAAACATGCATTTAAGAAGGACTCCACTGACTTGGAAAAGGAAACATCCAGCTTGGATTCAAATCTCGGTGTTGACGATGGCAACAAGGTGCCTCAAACTGAGGAAGAACCTCTGATGATCTCCTTTGAAACTACAGAAACAACTGTTCAAGCAGATATCATTCGACAGCCATCTCCTCCTCCTGTTCTGGCAGAAGTGCAAGATTTAATTCCAGGAGTGTCTCACGAACATAACGATTTAAAGTGTGGCTTGGACAAGCCAGCGTCTGATAATTATATTTGTTCGGAGTCTCCCCTGCAGTTGCACATTGTGAGTCTTGAAGTCCTTTGCTCATGGTTACTTTGTTGCATTGTTCCCTTCTAGTTTATAACCTCCTTTTTTTTTTTTCGGAAAGTGCCATTGGCGTAACTGAAACTCTTTGACTATTTAATTTAGGCCTATTTATTTGAAGGATTTTGGTGTTAAAGAGTGCCTTGGAGGCAGTTGTTAAGAAAGCAAATGAGGAAATGTTGGATTTCCAATGCAGACTTATCAAGTAATGAGTAATTCATGCTTTGGAACTCGAGACTTTTTTTATTAGGCATGCTTTAGCAAGAGTCTCCAGGGCACTTGTTAATAGGATCTTTAATAAATATGCAATGTATGAATTAGAGACAGAATAGCCTTGCAAATGATAAATCTGTAACAGTCAGTAAATAACTGGAGAGTTCAGACTGAGAATTTGTGCATGCTCATTGATTTTGCTGCTGTTTTCTTATGCAGTCAACGGCATTGATGAATACCTTTCTGAAACTAGCTAAGGTCAATACTGACCGTAATTTGGAAACGTGTGGCATCCTTGCAGGTTCACTCGTGAGTATTAACACTGCTGAATCTTCAACTTGTTCCTTGCTATTTGTGAGGCTAATATTTTCTCCATGTCTTTTTTACAGAAAAACAGAAAATTCTTTATCACTGCCCTAATCATTCCAAAGCAGGAATCAACATCGGATTCTGTATGTCAGCAGCACGCATTTGGAAATTTTTAGTGTCACCATTCTTTCATTGATCATATTTTGTTCTTTACCTGCTGACATTTGTTTAAAACCAGTGCCAGGCCACAAATGAAGAAGAGATATTTGAAGTTCAAGATAAGCAATCTCTTTTTCCACTAGGGTGGATTCATGTGAGTATTTTGCGGTGTGCCTGTGGACTCTTCTTGCCTTGTGTTTTTATGATTATGGTGGATTCAATATTGTGCCGAAGGATCATATTCCATCTAATAATAAGTTTTAAGATGGTCTGGCTTCAGAATTGTCTTCACAGATTTGTAGAGGAAATGACGTAAATTCATCTGGTTCTCTTGTATTAGAAAGTTATATTAGGAACACACTATTTAAAGTTCATTATTGTGCCGAAGGATTATATTCCATATAATAATGAGTTTTATGATGATCAGGCTTCAGAATTGTCTTCCTGCACCTCAGTTGTATGGCAATGACACTATTTTAGAAACTTTCCCCCATCAGAAGTGTTAAAAGCTCCACTTATTTTGGAGCTATATTCAGTCAAGATGTCTGGTAGAGTGGATAATGGTGCATATAATATGTCTACTTTTTTTGCTAGATAGGGTGCATATATTTTGCTGATGTGTTCAAAGACATGAAAGCTGAGCAAACTAGATACAGAGTCACTTTTGGTTGGGAGAAATTATATGTTTTTACCTTTGTGAAATGAAGGATGGGGTGTTTGGCCAAAATCCAAGGGGGTTCATGTAATTTCTACCAGAGTTTTAGATCAAACAACATGTTTTGGAGGGCCTTTAACTTCTGATGGGTGAAATTCGCTTACAAATAGTTGTTTGCTTTTACCCTTTTCTGGGATTCTGAGACGAGCTACAAAGGAGTGATCCATTGTTTGGATGCTTTAAAATAGGCAGTCTGGAGTAATTCTTTGGTAGTAGTTGTGTTGTGAACATCAGTTAACTGAAACTGTTGCGTATGTGAGAACTTACTAATCAGAATCTGAGTATCTTCCCACACTTGCATCAAACATCCAGAGGTTAATTCACAAAAAGCACTATGATCTGACGACTTAACAACAGATGCATTTTCCTTCTCGGGTCTCCCTCTATCACGAGAAGGATGAGGAATCTTCACTCTTGTTTGCATGTTATTCTTCTGGATGTAGCTATGAACAGATAAAACTGATTGCATTGCACAGTGGTTCAGCATAATCGAGATCTCCTTGCAAATAATGAGATACATAACTTTCTCCTTTGTGGGAAGACTTTGTTCCGTCATTTGTATCTTCTCTTCTCTTGCAGTTGTTGGTCAAACTTTGGTCATGGTTCATTGTCAGCTGCATGTACCTTTCATATGTTTTGCTAAATTATATTGGAAGCTCCTACTTTTTTTATTTTTTGACTGAGAGATTGATTGTTCATCAATGTTTCATTTCAGACGCATCCTTCGCAGTCCTGTTTCATGTCCTCGATCGATCTTCATACCCATTACTCATATCAGGTGTGTATTTCTTCTGGTCTTTGTCACCATTTTAATTGGCTAGGTGGTGGTACACGTGGAAATAATAATAGTTGTGCCTCTCTTGCTATTGGAATATGGTTGTCAACACACCAGACGGTGTGTATTTTTAGTTCATTTACTTTACCTAATCTTCAAATTCTTGACTTTTGAGTTGACCTTTTCTCGCATTACCTTACCTATGAAGAAAATTTCTCGTTGCCTATTGAAAGTTTCTGTTGACATGAACTAGTTGGTTCAATTGTATTAAAATAGCTAGTGAAGCTCCGCCTGAGAGAAGATTTTATTCACACACCAGACATGCACGTGTACTATCATACAGTCTTTCCTATTCTTCCATCGATCCCAAGATGTGGCTTCTAGAAATTACACTCGTCTTAAACACAATCTATTTTTTTTTTCCCTTTCCTTTCGTCCACTAAAGTAGGCTATTGAGCTTGCATAGCACATTAAATGTGGAGTGTCATTAGGCTTTGTATCTACTTACTGGTTCACTCATTTGTTTCCCCCCGGTCCAGATCATGTTACCAGAATCTGTTGCAATAGTAATGGCTCCAAAAGATGGTTCGAGGTTAGCCTGTCTATTCACCTATGGCCTTATTTGCTGGATGATATGCATATTATTAACTGCCATGATTTCTCTGTGCAGAACCCACGGGATTTTTCGGTTGACGACACCCGGTGGCATGTCAGTCATAAGAAACTGCCAGCAGCGTGGGTTTCACCCTCATAACCAGCCTTCAGATGGCGGGCCAATTTACAAGGCGTGTACAGATGTTTACATGAATCCGGATCTTAAATTTGACATCATTGATCTACGATGACCAGAATTCACGCATCAGAACTGGTAATTCTCTACCACCGTGCAATTGTCGATAGCACATATTGAATATGATGTCTTTTTTGTTTTGGAAAATTCTGATTGAGCCCATGATTGTACATAAGACAGGAAGAGCTAAACTGTCCCGGTTGGCCTGTATTGTGTGAGAATTTGATATGAAGTCATCTTGGAAGCTACTCCTTGTCACTTAATGAGGAGTTTTTTGTCTCTCTCAATATTGAGAATACTGGCTCCAGCTATTGGTTCCATGGAGATTTGCACTAGAGCTGGCCATGGGTCTGAATACATCTGTCCCCCTCCTGTTTCCAGGAGGGGCCTCCTTCATTTCCCTGAACCGCGCCCAGGCAGACCCTGGGGAAGGCTTCACGGGGATTCAGAGTGGGTCCCTTTCCCCTTTCGGGGTTGGCCGGGTTGCCCAATGGGGGTATTATCCCATACTACTCCCTCTCACTTGCCTTTAAATGGCTTGTGAGGGAGAGTCCCCCTGGGATACCCAGTTCAGGGGGAAGCCTTTTAAGGTCTTGCTTAGGACCGAGTGTCTAGTTGAATTTGGATCGAGTAAAAAATGGTCGGATCCATATTGATTCATTTAATTCATTTTGATACATCTCTATACAATAAAATTCTAGCTACTCGTATCCGACATGACTCATTGCTAAAAGACTTCAGTATTAAATTCCATTTGGGAAAACTTGTTTCTTATAAATTTTTGCAAATATATATTGCTAAAACACTATGGATAATTTTTATAATTAAATTTTTTTTATATTTTTATATTATTTCTTTTTCTTCTATGATCGGTGACTAATGACTGGTGGCAAATAGCAGTAATCGGTGACTGGCTACCGGTGGCGAATGACGATGGACAGCGGTGGCTGGCGACCAATAGGCGATCCTTATCAGATTTCCTAAAAAAAAAAAAAAACAAGAAAAGAAAAGAAATTCTAAATTATGAAAAATCAGATAATTAAAAGAATTTTAAAAAAGAAAAAGACTTGTCTGTCCACAACCAACTTAAATTGGTTAGATAACCAACTCATTTATAATCCATTTAAAATACATGTAAGGCCCATTAAATTGTTAATCAATCCATTTATGACTCACTTAAACTTGCTTTTAAAACTTAAGACAATCCATTTATGACCCACATCATTAAATATGGGTTTAAATATGGGTTTTAGGTCCATTTTGCTACCTCTAAGTCTGACTAGATTGGTTGGCAATTTCCTTCTTAAGCCCCACCTGACTTGGGTGGAGAAGCCATTCTGGGGTAAAAAAGAAAACTACAAAATCAGACCCGAACCAAATTGAGATCTTTAGTTTTAAGATAGAGGTGGCAGATAGGCGAGTTGGGTCTTGTTTGGATGGATCATAGATGGGGTGACCCCTAGAATCCCATTTAACATGCATTGACCCCATTTTTTTTCAGTATAATTTTGATAACCTACTAAATAACTCACAATTTGATATATCATTGAGAATCCAGCAATATTAAAAAACAAAAATCAGATATTAGAAAATTAAAAAGAAAAAAGAAAAGCATGTGTGCAAAATTAAACAGACAGGCCAATTAAACTGAGTTGTTCTAATTTTCTGCAAGGGTTAAAATGAGTTGTAAGCACGTGTGACTCTTATACATCATTAACACAATATAATTAAACAAAAAAAAAAAAAAAAAAAAATCGTCAACTAGAGAAAAAGGCTAGGCTTCGTCAAGAGATGAACTAAAAAAAATGACAAATAAATCTTTTATTTGGTTCTAGATATTCTATTTCCTATAAAGAAGAAATAACAATCAAATAATTATATTACTCTGAAAATAATCTTGCGAATTGGATTGTGGCTCAAAGCTACCCTCTCTATTTTTCCTCTTTTCAGGATAGTGACGGGAGCTAACGAAATGAGCCGAGATTTGCTTCGACACACTCACAAAATGGTATTGGTGTAATTTCACAAAACTTTGAGGGCATTTTGTGTATGAGAATTTTGTCTAATTCTTCCTCCACGTTACCAGTGAGGGAACGTTGCATGTGGCACCGACATGCGACTATCAAAAGGAAAGTATATCAAGATGAAGGAAATAAAATAAACTTCATTTGTTCTTTCTCTTTTGCTTAAAATGAAAACTAATTTGGTCCGAAAAGAACAATTTATGCATCTTTTCAACTTGCGTGCTTGAGGGGCAAGAATACTAGGCAACTAGGTCATTTATTGGTCGAATTGGGCAAGATTTGATCTCTAATCCTTTCCTAATCGCAATGTTAAAGAAGCTTGTTAATCCTTGATGACAACAATGTTGACGTAGGATGGGTTTTATATATAAGTTAGGTTTAGATCTAAGTAAGTTCTAAAATTGCTTCGTTCGAAATCATTACGAATCTCAACATCCTCTGAATGTAAAAACATACAGAGTATTCCCTTCTCCTAAAGAAGACAAATATACAGGAGAATTAGAGGGAAGTTAGGCGTGTAGGCATCGGCACGTTAAAATAAATTAAGTCTAATTTTTAATCCTTTCTTAATTGCAATGCTAGAGCAGCAAGTTAATCCATGATGACGCAACAAAAACATCCCATTAATTGAAAAACAACACGCGATGCTCGATGTAGGGTGGGTTTTAGATATGAGTTAGGTCAAACGGACCGTCGTTTTTGACGAAGATCTTTTTTGGGGGGTGGGGTTTGGGAGTTTTATTATTGTTCCCGATTTCTCCTTTTTTGACCAAGTTAGGATTAGCCTCTTGACCAACTAAGCCCAAATTAATTGCTTGAAAAGACTCACAAGACCGCGATTGCTGCTGCTACTACTGCTTTGGAAATCAACTGAAAATTTAGTCAATTACCCTCCAAGCTCAAGGCAGCTGTCAACTTCTTGCCGGTCAGCATCGATTGTTTTGTGTTGAATGTTTCCTGCGATGGTGTGTGATTCACATGTCATTTTCTCAATTAGCTTAATTTTCCCTCCTCAGTTACGGGTGGTGACAATTCGTTCGTGTTGAAGATTATACTCCGTACAGGTGGTTGATTTTTCCTTGTTGATAATGCCCATTACAGGAAAAGTTGTTGCACTGAGAGCTATAAAATTTCTTTAGCTGGATGCTTAACGAGTGCCATGTCAAACATTTGTTGACAGATTTTTATATGTAATGCGCTAATTACACCATACTTGAAATTGAGTTTCGTGATCAAAGCAATTGTGGTATCAATATGTTAATCTCGACTGGCTAAATCTATAGCATTTTTATCCAAAATGAAATGTTTTAGATCATATTACTTGTAGTCCCACATGCATTAGCCGTGTTATCTACAGCACTCTCTCTCTCTCTCTCTAGGGCTCAATTCCCTTGATTGCAAAGTGCCCGGACTCACCTAATTTCAGAGGTGGGTGTCTTTTCATAGCTTCATGAGGCTTTACCCGTCGCAATCGACACAAGTAAGGATGACAGGGCCCCTCACGATTATAAGAAAAGAATCACATTAGCTTGTAGTTCCCTCCAAATTCTTTCCTTTGGTCTAGGATTTGCAATTGCAAGGGTGTTGCTGGGCATTTTCCTTTGCCTAGTATGACGACAAGCCTCTCTCTCTCTCCCTCCCTCCTTAATAAAAGGCCATGGGCACATGGACTTGTTCCATGCCTTGTAACCTACATATTCTCTTGAATGGCCATCTCATATGCCTGCCCTCTCTTATTTTATCCGACAAAGGCCAAGTTCAACTTACCACTCCATGTTCAAATGATTGACAACTTTTTAAAAACTTCTCCTTTGCCAGAATCATCCCATTCTTCTCAGCTCCAAAAGACTTTTCTTTTCCTGGTCACAGTATAGATCCTCTGCAACCATCCGCTTGCAAGTCCCACAAAGACCAAAACCCATCTTTTGTCAATTCTTCCTGTGCCCTACCTAGCCACCAAATTTGAATTCTTTTCATCCCTATCCCTGCTAGCCCTTCATTCTTGAACTGAGACAATACACTTATTTGTCCTTGAAACTTAAATACACTTCATCCTGTAACCATCAGAAAACTAATTCTTGATTTCTTCCTCTAAATTTTCTATACTCGAAACAAGAGCAATGTGCTCGGAGACCTGTCCGACTCGCACATTGAGCTTCCTTGATCTCCCCCGAAAGGACAAGGAAGCCGTAGAAATGCAGAATGCAGGATCGGGATCCTCGTCACGTTCAAACTCGAACCGCGAATTTGAGTTCGGCATTAGTGCCGGTGGGCTTGAGCACACGTCTTCTTCAGCAGACGAGCTTTTTGCCAACGGCATGATCCTTCCATTTCGGATACAAAGCGGAAGCCTCGCGGCGAAAAGGGCCTCCAGAAGTGAAGCCAAAGCAGCGGTTGCTCTCCCTTTCCTCATTTCTATTCCTAGTCCCCCGACGCAGGACAACCGCAACGACAAGAACATAGAGAAAACAGAGAAGATTGCATTAATCCCGTCGAGATCGGGATCAGATCAAGAAAAGCTTCAGTCTTGGTCTTTTTGGGGATTCAGGAGAAGCACTAGTCTCGACTCTGATAATTGCTGCACCGAGAAGAGGTCAATTTTCCCATCACAACTCCTATCAAGAAGCAAGTCAACAGGTTCCGTGCCGGCTCTGAGAAGATCATCATCACGTAGAAGACAAGCCAGTCACGTTCCCAAACCCCTGCATCCATCTTCCTCTCATTCGTCGCCAGCGTCAAGCCTTGCGGCGAAAAGGGCCTCCAAAAGTGAATCCGAAGCCGCAGCACCTATCCCTTTCCTGACTCCTCTTCCTAGTCCCGCGACATGCAATAACGATGACAAGAAGATAGAGAGAACAGAGGAAGTTGCAATTGCACCATCAAGATCAGGATCAGATCAAGGAAAGCTTCGGTCTCGGTCTTTCTGGGGATTCAGGAGAAGCACTAGTCTCAATTCTGCTGATTGTAGCATCAACAAGAGTTCAGTCTTCCCATCACAGTTCCTGTCAAGAAGCAAGTCAACAGGTTCAGTGCCGGCTCCGAGAAGATCGTCTTCACAAAGAAGACAAGCCAGTCACATTCCCAAACCTTCGTATTCTTCGTCGACTGCTCATTCTTATCCATGGCTCCAAAAGGCTCCGTCGAAGAAGAATCATGGGCTCGGTCCGTCCTACGGGAGCACAATTCAGGTGCTGAACTTGCCAACTTCATGCATTTCCAAGGGGGCTGCCAGCCTCTTTTGTCTGGATTGTTCCACGGTCAAGGAATAGAAGAACAAAAAAAGAAAAAGATTGATTCCTTGTTTCCCCGGTCTGAATTACGTTGTTTGTCATAAGTTCAATTCCTCTCATTCTCGTTACGAAAGCACTGTAGCAACCACGTTAGGCCGAGGACAATGTGAGCGACGGAATCAATCGCGATGTGAAAAATTTGTGAATATCATGTAATGTTTTTTCCAATGGAAGCATGGAAGACATCAAAAACAGGGCGCCCATCTTTTCCGGATTTGTCCAATCCTCTTTTTTCTCGGTTGAATAGGGATTTGCAGTTTGACCTGGTCAATTGAGAATCTACTCAAAGTTCCTCCTTTGATGCTTTCAATGCTGAGATTGCGCATTTGCTAATTTGAATTAGTGAAGAGGGGAGAAGATTGGGCGGAATACGAGGAACCAAAGCGGGGATAAAAGGGAATATCTTGGCCAAAGTGATCGATTTGAGAGGGGAACATGTCTCGGCCTCGAGACAGGTACCTTCATCGAGGACAACCCAGGTGCTCTCCATTCTACAATCTTGTCCCCTAAAAGAACAAAGAAATGAGTCAGCAAAAATGTCTATAGTGTACCCGTTAAATCGCCGGTTGAGTTAACCGAAGAATCGTTGTACCAGGACCGGTCCCTCCTGCCCTTGTAGTACTCAGGACGTCGAAACGAAATTGAGATCATGTATTGAAGGCGAATAGATGCGTAGGGTACGACGAATTAGGATGAGTGGAATGACATCAAAACACATCTGGACTCTCGCATTCACGATGCCAGAAAACATTGGATATCAGGAACCTGCAAAAGTCTATACATGATTGCCGCTGCTATGTAGTGTTTTCTTTCGCTGAGACACGATCTCTCTTCTCACGAGGAAAAGCATAAACCGGAAAAAAGAAGAAGAAAAAAGCACCAAAATTCCTTGGTCCCTATAGGAAATATGGTTTTTTTTTTGCTATAAAAGAATTTGCTGTACAACTATATACAGAGAAGCTCGGCGAATTTCAGCAACTATCGAGGAGAAGCATATTATTGACGGGAGTCCGAGCAGTTGGGATCGAACGTCGTGCCCTTGATCACCCTCGTGTTGTATGAACCGCAGTTTGAGCACTTGTGATACAGCCAGTGAAAACGGGCCGATCCCTTTCGATAGCAGTCGTTGCACAGGATATCCTGAGTAGCCACATGAGAGTGAATACTTTTAGTTTGTGTAATTGGAGGAAGAGAATCGATAACACCAACTCGCTTTTTAAGTTTTCGTCGAAAACTTGATAAATACAGAAATATATCTAAAGCAGTCGGGCACGCACATTTGCCCTCTTCTGAAGAAACACGTGGAATATCTCTACATTTAGCATATGATGATCTCCATGTTCACGATGATAGAAGATGCGGTTAAAATTGTACCTGACATCGGTCCCTGTATTCCTCTGGAAGCTCCTCAGTAGCGAGCAGGGCATCAAGCATGCCAAAGTAAACCTGAGCAAAATGCAAAGAAAAATTAACAAAGACATACTTTGTGTTGCAAACAAGCTTGCGGCAGCATCCAACTTCTTGAGAGAGAGAGAGAGAGAGAGAGAGAGCTCATGAAAACCGCAAGAATCAAGCCAATTTAGACATCAAAGAACATTCCATACTATGGTGCATGTTACTGATCTAATTTATCCATGTAGTCTCGACATCTTAAAGAAGTTCAGCCAGGAATGCTTCATCTTTTAATTAGTTAATGTCATATGAAATGGATAAGGGTGTGTTTGTTTGTATTCTTTTTTTCTGTTTATGAACAAAAATTGTGTTTTTTTGTTCCCGGGAATAAAAAAACGCGGTGGCCTGGCGAGGCCGAGCCTCGCCGGTGGCTGGGCGAGCTCGGCCTCGCCGGATCTGGGCGAGCTCGAGCTTGCCCAGCCAAGGCGAGGCCGACGGCTGGCCGGCGAGGCTTGGCGTCGCCTCGAGCCTCGCCGGTGGCTGGGCGAGGCTGCCGGCCCTCGTCGGCCGGTCGCCGGCCATGGCCGAGGCCAGCGACCGGCCAAAAGGAAGAAAAAAGAAAAAGGAAAAATAAAATAAAAATATTAAAAAATTAATAGAAACAAAAAAAGAACACAAATTTACCAACCGTGTTTCTGTTCTTTTTTTATTCCCGGAACAAGTTTACCAAACGCGTTTTTCTGGTAAAAAATTGTTCCTCGGAACAGAAATAGTTTTTTCTATTTCTGTTCCCTAGAACAATTTTTGAACAGAAACACAAACAAACGCATCCTAAGAAAACATACAGGATTGAGCATACATGTATAGAGGCCACACTTTGAAAAAAGGCATAAGAAAGTTCTCTTACCGCCATATCTCCCAGTGACTTGCTGCATATTGGACAGGTATAATGACTGCAAGTGTATGCCTAACAAATTTGAAAAAGTGCTATTCAATTTCTGATTAGGCAATGATAATAATTAGATGCGAGCAGAGCAAAAATGCCTCAAGGATAGTGGTTGTTGGGAGGGGGGAGAGAGAGAGAGGGAGAGGGAGAGAGAGAGAGACCTGAAAGCAAGATGAATGCATATAATGGCCACATGGTAGAGCTCTGACTGTTGCGCTAGATGTGAATAAGAAATCACAGCAAATAGGGCAGTTTGTTTCGAGACCTTTCTCCAAGCACTTATGGCTTGCCAACTTCATCCCTAGACAGCAGTTGCATGTCATGCAGTGGAAATAGTCTACTCCAAGACCCTTTCCAACACGGCATAAATTGCAAA
Source organism: Eucalyptus guilfoylei (assembly GCA_016097605.1). Lineage (NCBI taxonomy): Eukaryota > Viridiplantae > Streptophyta > Magnoliopsida > Myrtales > Myrtaceae > Eucalyptus > Eucalyptus guilfoylei. The sequence goes on from CM027861.1 coordinate 6,073,262, forward strand.
ATGGGCAATGATACACATTCCTAAAGTCACACAAACAAGGACGACAATCTTAGTGAATGATCCTAAAGAAGCAAAAATAAAAGATCATATTGATAGATGAGTCTTAGACAGCTCGAGTAGCTAAACTATGGTTCATGAAGTAGCCATCAGAGAGATGTGTTCACTCAGAATTTACCAAGTGACCTCTATTGTGGTACGCTAATTGATTTAGTGTATCCAGTTTACCTTTCATCATCAAAAAATTTGCAAATGCTGCAATAGTACTTTGCCATTGCAACTCCATTGCAAGAAGGGGTAGTGCAAATTGGACCAACTGGCTGAATCTCCAAGCAAAACATACACATCATTTCTTTGGTTGCTTTCCTGCATTGGTCAAGTAGCAATATAATGTATATGCAAATACAGAAGCTCTAGATTATGATAACTGATGGCAGCAGCTACTTACCTATTAATTAAGTGATCACTGACATTGTCATGGCAAAATCTACAAGGAAACAATTTGCCACAACATGCAGCTCGAATCTTGCAATTTCTTTTGTAATGTTCACACCCAAACACTTCTTTCTCTGAATCTCGGAAAGATGGTGAACGCCCCCCTATATCATTGCCATCTGAAGTTTCTCCAATCACTTCTTGAGGCGACTTCTGCTGAGCCGCTATCCAGCGACTATGACAAGCGAATAATTGGTCAATAACTCAATACTTGTTAGAAGTATGCAGGAAGGATTGTAGATACTTTATGAACTTAATAACACACGATCTACTTAATGCAGTTTCTATACTTTGCTGCTGGAGACCTACCTAGTCATGAGATTTTGGACAAGATATGCTTTTCTCCGAGGATCAAGAGATGAATCCCGGTAAACCTTCCTAATCTCAGCCTCAAGCTCATTTTGGTTCATTCGAAAGATATCCTTCCACCCAGGCTTGAACATCTGATCACTTTGGTCAAGTGTCTCTTGAAGCTCAAGGCCTACAGACAAAATTCACGCAATTTTAGGGGAAAACTGCATAATAATGTAGAGAGAGTCGATCGAAACATCATAGATCTAATTTAATTCAATCAGACAACGAAAATCTTACTGCTCTTTACAACTACCCTAAAAGAAACAGACCTTTGTGTGATGTGCTGGCCTCTGATGATTGAGCTTGTAAAGATGATACTCCAGTTCCTTTCAAGAACTCATTTAGCCACTCATTGAACATCGTGTTTCTTGTCGCCTGTTTCCATGTGTCCATCAATTCGTTCTGCTCATCCAGTGTAAGTGCAGCCGTTACCCATGGTAACATGGATTGCAACACTTCAGCTCCTGTAGTTCCAATAATACGACCCACTATTTTGTCTTGTTCCTGCACTGAAAAGTGTTTACCAAACAACGGCCACAACTCAAGTTCTTCCCTGAATATATGCTGATCTAGAGTAACCTTGATAGACTTGCACATTCCTTGAAGCTTTGTCGCAAGTTCTTTGTACTTAAGTGTACAATCACTACCAGCAATTTCATCATTATTTCCACTACGCTGCTCCGATAATGAAGTTCTGTGCAATTTTTCATGGAGTCGCGAAAGCTCAGAAAGAACACTTGAGATATCTTCAAATAGTTTTTCTTCCTGCTTGTGGTCTAGTGTATATGAGTGACTAACATTATGAAGAGTCTCTTTGGATTCCAGGGCAGGGAAGACAATGTCATCCTCAGCATTGCTGTGAGCTCGGTACAATCCCCACAAAAGGCGAAATCTGCCAATGAACTGCCTGAGGAATTTCTCGTCACAATCACTGAGCTTTCCGGACTCCACATCTAAAAATTCCAAATCTTTACGTATTGCTTTATGAAATTTGAAAATCGTATCAATGGGTCGTGCAATGCATCCATCATCAGAAGATTGACCATCCGTTTCCCAGATAAAAAGACTGGAATTAAGGGAGGGAGCAGAGGAGTTAAAAGACAGAGAACGCAGAGACTTAGCTGTGGATAAAGAGCTCAATCCCAGATTGCTAGAGTTTACTCCTAAACCTGGGACATGACAAGACCTATCACCGCAGGGCAGTTCATAGGCATTTAAATTTTCTGAATTATCAAGGGCTTTGCAGTCTTCACATGATACAGTTGCATTTCGCTTGACAGGTCTTTTGGCATCGTCAACTTGGGGGGATAATGAATGTGCGGACGATGCAGAAGCACACGCACAAGATGGTTGAATAATATAATCTTCTTCAATGTCTGAAGACCTTTTAAAAGGGCAGCAGCCAGTTCCACAAGGAGATAAGCATACACCTTGACCATGGCCCTTGCAAGCCCACCCAGTGAAAAGCGTAACCAGAGCAGCATCTGACGCTGGAGCTGGTACAAAAATGGATCAAGAGTCAGAATAACCTCAAACAATTAGGTAACTTCACGCAAATATGTCACAATTTTCCCATAACTATAACTTCAGAGTCCATCATTTGGTACCTGCCAACTGCATGTTTCCAATGAAATTCTTAGCTTCCTCTTTACTTAAAGAACCTACTAGCCATGGCAAAACACGTTCAATCAACTTCAGAGGCATCATGCACAAGCTCTGATACAAAAGCTCCCGTTGTCTTTTGAAGCTAAAATGTCTTCTAGCCAATGGAAGAACCTGTACATGAGAGTAGCTTAGTGAGTTCTATGGAGAGAAATTATCTGGTGGAACGGGTTCCACTCATGCATCAGGTCATTGAAACTCTAAAGAGCCAGTTGATCTTATTTTATCTTCTGATAGTGAAAGTATCACTGTACCGAAATAGGAGATTCGCTATGACACAAAACTCCATTAAATCCTATCCACCCGATTGATATTAGTAGATGTAGCCATATACTTCTTATGCCTATAATATGCCTCAAAATTTCGCAGATTGTTGGGTTAACCATATTTTTCTCGCCCCAATGTTGTCTGCATCCTATAGAAGTCACCACATGACTTCAAAATAGAGACTCAAGATGACAAAAGAAAACAATGATGTATCAATGAAAGCTCACTTGAACTTCTTCACTATGGAAGTGCCTCTGTATGGTTTCGATTATCTGATCAGCATGCGAGCATAACTTCTCATAAAAATCAGCACTCGAAGTAGAGGTTGCTCCAGCACTTTGAATTCTTTCTATTAAGCACCGGAACTCATTGAGTTGATTTTCTTCTTCAGCATGCTCCTGGATGAAAGACAACTCCCCATCAACGGCAGGAAAAATGACTTTATCTTCGGCAACACTGCAACCAAGAGGAAAAAAAAAATTTGTCAAAAGAAATTCAGGAATTAGACAAGAACAAAAATCAAAAAGAAATATAATCTGTAGTTTATACAACACAAGATATACAGTGAGGCCTGAACTGTCACAATAGTAAAAAAAGGACATGAGATTAGAGTTTGGCCCTTTGATGAGCTGATTTTCGTAATAGATGAGCCAGTTGACAATTACTTTCTAATATATCGATCAACTAGCAGGGTTATTCTTCTGATGTCTTCTGGAGCTTGATAACCATCACTAAGCTTTTCTGGGAATGAAATGGAATAGCAAATTACAGCTGCTGTATTATGAAACACTAGAATTTCCTACCTGTGGAAAATACAAACTTCGGCAATAAACTGGAACCTCTCATTAAAGGATGATAAATCCATGAAGTCACCACATACTTGAATCTTTCTTGCCTCTTCAGCGATTTCAAGCAACTCTCTCTTAATAGCACTATGCCAAAGTAATATTTCATCTATTGGATGTGAGGAAGTCGAGTCAGAAAAGGCAATTGACTCGGAGTGTTTCCTTTTCCCTGTCTTGGATGAGTCACATGCACACTTCGAAGTGTTCGACGTGCTGATATCGTACTCTCCAACATGTTGTGCCTGAGGTCCGTCTGCATATCTTTCAACCGCACTGGTGGCATTACTCCCTTTCATCCAAGTGAAAATAACCTTCAACAAATAGACACTGTAATAAGGTGCCTCTGGTCCCCAAAAGAATAATTGATTGACCTTGTCAACTTGACAGTAATCTGAGAAATTACCTGTTGAAGAAGTTCTTCTTCTGGGACTATCTTGCTTAAGCATTTACAGAGATCTTGATATTCCTCATGTGAAATAGAGGAAGAAAGCCATGGAAGGAATTCCATCATCAAATTCACAGGAATGCTGCATAAAAACTGCCAAACCAAAGATGCCTGCTCTTCAAATGAGAACTTCTCAGTAAGCAAGGGAAAGACCTGGCAAAAGCAGAGGCAACCAAATTACAGAAGATTCTTCAAAGGAATAATAGTGGTGCTTGAACAATATCGGCAGTGAAGCTGTATCTGGCAATACATCAAATGGTGGCATGCAAACACATATAACATTCCAAAGAACCCCCACTTGAACTGGCAGCTGTGCAGCTTGGGGCCCAGCAGTGGTTTCTCACAGAATCAACAATCAGTGAAATAAAAGTAAATAATATGAGTCTCAAAAACCCATAGTAGCTTCCATACTGCACGAACTCTCCCTTGGGATTCAGATTATTTCAGTTAAGTACAATAATTAATAAATGATCGTGTTAAATGGAGATAATGATTTCTTGCGCAATAATCTTCGGTGTTCAGGCCTCTGATTACAAGCGAGTAGTCCCACTGGGTCACCACTAACTCCCCTTCCACTGCGAACAAGTACTTATTGGCTGGGAAGATCAATTCCAGCATAGACTAATTCAAGATTGGAACCTGAAACTAACCCTACAGGTCCTGGTTTTCAATAATCAAAAGCAGGAACCGAATCCAGCAGACCTGGAAAAGGCCTTGAAACAGCAAATTCCTCTGTCTACCTGCAGTCAGAGAGATCCAATCCAATGTGCATTGCTAGTACCAACAACACAAATAGGTTACACACAATGACACAGCCTAAAGGAAACCTGCGCGGTGGGGAAGGTGAAGTAACGTTTCTATTTTGCTGTAAATGACAGACAGAATGCACTTGAAAAAGAAGAGAGGTGAGGTTGAGGGACTCATGGTTTTTAACTTTTTCTGAAAAGCAACTGGTAGTCAACTAATGAACTCTTATCACTTGAGTGGTGCTGTGCACGAGGCCCCAAGTTTTAAGTCACAATTTCACTTCTTTGCTGGCATGAAGTGGATAGTTTTCTTTTTCCTTTTCATAATGTAAAGATTGTTCAACCATGTAACCAGCTTGGTTGGTCTGGTCCTCTGGTTGAACCGATGTATCTACGCCAGAAACTGGAACTGAACCAACCTAAGGATACTTTTAGAGTTGCTGAGCTGAGAAACTGGATCAAATCAGGCAGGTTCAGATGATAAAACAAAATCGATGTTTGTGCCTAATTAACAGGACATGAGGCCACTACGGGCGGCCCAAGAAAGTTGACTTCGTTTAAATGGCACTCAAACTCATGACCATGCATCTTGAGGTGCAATTGGTTGTCGGTTATTTCTAAATTTGCTAACACCATGGGATCGGTAGAGACCATACTTAACTGCAAATGCTAAGTGGAAAGCATCATGAAGTATAAAATGCTAAAACAGGTCATACAGAGTGACAAACTGCAAATGGATATACACCTTATATTCTAAGCAGTCAACTTACATACCTAATTTCCCAGCTGTCAAGTCATAGAATTACATGCTTTCTTATAACAAATTGACGCTCTGTAGTCTATACCATTAGATACAAGAATGCAAAGAATGCAAAGAGCATACCTGCTCCTCTTCTTTTGCCATATGCTGGCTAATTGATGTCTGGAGGGCTCCTGTACAAGACGCCAGCTCCCTAGGAAAATTTTCATCCATCCGTGCAACATTGTTTAGCAAGTCAAATAGATGATCAAAGAGATTGCTTTCACCCTCATGCTCCAAGGAATATGTTTGTGCCACATTTTTTACGCGTATGTCAAGAGCTGGAAAGATCACCTGCAGCTCAAGTGAAAAATTGGTCATAACTTCATATTGGGCAGAATGGAGACTGACTCATGTGGTAGAAGAGCTCTCTCATTCTGATGATAACATCAAACAAGCACCATTTCCTCATATACAATCAGCCATAGAGGCAACTTGAACTGAAAAGAGCCCAGAAGACATAACAATGCAACTAAACAGAAGTTTCTTCTACAGATCAAACCCCCAGCTCCTATGTAACCCTCTCAGTTCTAGGAACTCAGTCAGAGGATGCTCACATGATGAGAAATGTCCTACCCTCTCATAAGTGAACATGTCCAAAGTGAACATGTCATAGCATGAGCATATTCACTTTTATGCAAGCAAATAGAATAGCAGATAGTTATTCCAACATACAAATGATGATTGCCTTTGCAGTGGCACGACAGTGCAAAAATCATGCATTAGTATAGAACGAACAAAAAAGTTCAAATATAGTAATGATGTGAAGAGGAGTTCTATCATGAAGTGTGCCACTGTCATCCTCTACCAAATTATCAACTCATTGCAATTCATTAACAAAGCATGTTAAAGGGCCAGTCAACTCCTCCATGTAAGACAGGGTCCTTGACAGTGCCAGTTCAAAGACTAATCTGGTTTTCAGACACCACCACTGAGTGGGTAATTTCTTGCAAAGCCAACTTGACGTCGCAAGCTATCGAGTGTGAAGTGTTGACGTCTGAGTGGGTAATTTCTTAAGAAGCCAACTTGACTTCACAAGCTACTGAGTGGTGGTCCTGACGTCTCACTAGAAAGGAACTTGAAAATATTGCTTTTGTCGATAGTGCCACGGAAGTCTGGAGTAAATCCTTAAATAAGAAAAGAGAACAAGGAGCCAGGATACTGTTTCTCGAATATGACGAAAAAGGAAATGCAAAGAATGTTGAAGAGAACCATAGTTGTACACCTCTTTCTCTGATCCCTCTGTTCTACGTGTGTACACTTGCACGCGTGCCTTACGTGAATGCCATAAGACATCGCATCAATTACAACATTTAAAGACGTTCAGAGGGGGAGAGAGAGAGAGAAGTCGCGCTCGGAAGTGGCAGCTTACAATTCCATTACTCCTAATCACGCGAGAGAAATTAAACTGTCGTTTGCCAATAGCGCGAATGAGGAGCTAAAAGCTACCACTTCTCTCCTCGTCTTCAGGCGAAATTCCGAGCACTCGGAGGGGAAAAGTAAATGCTCTCCCCAAATTCAATCATGCAACAGACTAATCTCAATCGCCATCTCCCCAAACCAAATACGCTAATCACAGACCTCCGTCTCAGATTAGCAATTGCTAAAATCGTTCGACAAAATCGCATAACCCGCACCCGCAAATGCATATCTCGACATCGGAAGGCGAGAGAAAACACGAAGAAGAAAAAAAAATCGGTACCTCGTCCTCGGCGCTGGTGTGATGCTTGCACATCGATCGCAGGAAATGGTAGCGAACGAGGAGGGGCTCGATGCCGGCGCGCTGCCCCGTCGCGTACGCCACCGCGAACTGGTGGAGCGCGTCCAGCTCGTTGAGGATCGCCTTGTGGAAATACAGGAAGATCAGGATCGGCGACTTGAGCTCGCGCTTGTCGAGACAGCACATCGCCGCCGCCGCCGCCGCCCCCGCCGGGGCCGAATCCACGCCCCCGCCGCCGCCGCTCTCGACGGCGTTCGAGAGCACCGCCACGCCCCCGCCGCCGCCGCTCCCCGCCAACGGCGTCGACATTTCCCCGTCGCTCTCTCCCTCTCTCCCTCTCTCTCTCTAGATTCACCTCAACCTCCTCTCTCTCTCTCTCTCTCTCTCTCTCTCTCTCTCTCTCTCTAAAAGTCTCCGCAGAGGCTTTCTCTCTCTACAACCTCTTATCTCGTTCTCTTCTCCTTCTCTCTCTCTCTCTTCTCCGTTTAATTTTTTCCCGTCTGCAATCTTCTCCTTCGTTTTGGCGTTTTCCTGGGGAGCCAGAGGAGGAGGAAGGGCGCAGCAGGAGGAGGAGGCCGTTTTTATATATAGCCGACCTTCCGCCACGTGGCGGATCCGCCACGTCGGACGGTGACGTCAGCGCGCGGGCCGTCGCGTGGAGCCACGTGATTGGAGTCGTCCCGTCGCGTCGACGGCGTGCGCGGGGCCGGATGACGTGGAGGCATTACGGGAGATTTCGCTCGCCGTATCTGGAATTTGACTTGAAATTAACATGAAATACTAAAAAAACTCTGTTAAAAAAAAGAATAATTCGGCAATTGATATAATCGAAGGGCGAATTCCCGTGCGTCGTATTTGGCTAACCTGCGAGGTCAATTGTGCTAGCATCTGGGCATCCTCGGACTTCACACGGAATATAATTTTCAGAAAAATATTTTTCGAATTTTTCAAAGTTCAGCTGTATAAAAAATTGAGTTTTTATTTTTAAAAACTTTTTGTTCCTTTTCTTTCTTTCTTTCTTTCTTTTTTTTTCCCCGAAATAAGTTGCTAGCCGAACCGGCCAAGGAAGAAGAAGTTAAAAAGAAAGAAAAGAAAAATAGATTTAAAAAATGAAATAAAATAAAATATTGAATTGAGTGTATGGAAGAAAAGATTTATCTTATCGAATGGCAAAAACTAGTTCATTTTTAAGTTTCAGTTGAACATAAAAAAATATAGTCATTTCCTAGAAAATGGCTTCTTAGAAAGCATTTTCTATAAAAGTCATATTTTACCCGAAATGAGTGAAGTCTTAAAATAAAATTCTCAATTTTCACTCCAGATCCAAATTTGTGTACACACCCACAAATCAATGCTCGTTTTTTCGATATCATTAACTTCAGGAGGCTACTATTGTTCCATATGAAAGTGAGTGTGCTCATGAAGACGTTACATCTAATAATGAACCTCCGATTGGCCTAGACATTGATCGGTTAGATGAAATGAGCGGTGATTTTTAGACGCGTAGGCAAATTTAAAGCTAAAGTGAAAGTCGAGATTTTTTTTTTTTTGGGGACAAAAGAAATTCGGGGTAAATTTGGGATTAAACTTAAAGGTGGAGTTTCTTTAGGGAATTAGGCCAACACTAAAGCGTACACTTTTTTTTTGTCATTTCTTAAATTTTAAATAATCATATTTTACATTTCAAAGAGAGAAAGGATCTCCTACTCTCCATGAATATCGGATGTCAATTTCTGACCAATTCCAAAAGTTACAATGTTAACTAAAGGGGAGTTCTAATTTTTAAATACTTAGATGCCGTGCATCCATGCGTGATCTAATTTTTTTAAATACCGTAGATGTCGCCATTGTTATTAATGTTAGATAACGACAATTAACTTCCATAATTGCGATAGCATGAAAACCACCTATAGAATTTTTAAATATTGTAGATGGGAAATTATAAAAAGAAAGAGGCTATTAATATATGCAAAAACCCTATGCTAGAGAAATTTCAAAATAATAATAATAATAATAATTAGTAGCTTACTTTTCTTTTCTCGAAAGCAAGTTGAAAGTTACACGATCATTTAATGATGTCACCTAATCATAGGGACGGCACTGGTTAAGAAGACGACACGACCTGAGTCATTGTTGCATGTCCACTGTTGGATTTGGATCGTCCCTGATATCATTAAAAGCGGCGATGATAAGATCAAGGTCGCATGTGGATATGACATGAAGGCGATGGTATTAGTATTAGCGGGTTAGTTATGTTTAGAATTTCATCCGCGTAACGAACTTAAGATTTCTTCCTTTTCCCGACATAAATCCCCACACTGTAAAGTTACTAGTTAAGGCGAAAAGGGATTTCGAGATTGGATTTTCCCACTGTGGTTTCTTCCCTTCTCATCATCGTCTTGGTCGTAAATCTTCCTTTTTCGCTTGTTTTTCCAGCTGACCCCAGAGGGAGATTATGGAACCCTAGAAGTCAAAAGTAGAAGGGGAGGGTGATGGTTCTTTTGACTTTTTGTGCGTTGTTTTTGGACCGCGAGGGAGTAAAAGTTGTCACGTGAATGGAGCTGGCTTGCATTTACTCAAGGACATGCCTCCGTAAAATTATTTTTTTTATTCGAATTTATCTCACAAACAATAAATATAATAATTCATTAAATTATCTAGACTATCAAACATAACTTTAGATAACATGAAGATGCCCATAATTTTTCAGATTAAGCTATCACATTTTAAAAAAAAAAGCTTCGAAATGTCCATTTCAATTGGTCAATCGGATGAGGGAGCCGAAAAGTATTTTCTCTTTCTTTTCTCTTTCCCCGTCGTCTTCATTAACCTTCAGTCATAAAGGATAATTTCAGCTAGTCTCGCCCTCCCCTCTCTTTTGTTGATTTTGTTTACATTTTATTGTTCTTTTCTTATTTTTTCTCTCTTGATTTAGATTTACAAGCTCATCTTTTGATTTAGTTTTTGATTTAAAAGTTTGAACTCTCCCGATTTAAATAAGAGAGTTTAATACATATGCTTTTTGCGAATCCGATGCCCTTTGCTCTGTTTGTATAAGGTTCTCTACTTTCAGTATCGATGATGATCGCAAGAGTTTTGCCGTCTTGTTGATTTACGAAGATTTGCTCCTCTATATGTTAGATCTGTGTTTGTTTGACCTATTTTACTTGTCTCCATATGATGATGGTGTAGAGGAAGCTAAACTTAGCAACTGGCAACGTAGTAATTATTGGAGAAAGAAATTTCAGCATGTACACAAGATTCAATGGTCGGGTGCCGATTTTGTTTGACAAATCTGTTCTTGTAGACCGAATTTGTGTTTAATTTTGCTAATACTTCATTGATCCTTCTTGTTTTTCGGATTCGGCTTTGTTTTTCAATATTCGTACTCTGTTTCGCTTTGTTTTGTCATGAAGATTTTATACTTTTATATCCTTTTGAGTAATGAATATAATTTTCTTTCAAAAAAACTCAGCCAATTACAAGATGGAGGCGGGACATTTATGGTAGCACGAGGATGTTAGATGATGAGAGCCGTGAAGGAGACGCAACTTGGGAAATTGGAAAGGGGGAAATACATGGTGGACATCCAATTTTGATACATAACATATACAAGTGGAAAAGAGTTCCTTCTCGAGAAGTTACTACTAGTGGAAATTAGCGAGGGAACTCGAGAAAAGCCATTTACTTGCGCGTGGTCCTAATGAGGAAGAAATTTTTTATTTTCGATAAATTATTTTAGTGCATTAAGAATACCATTTGTAGCTAATAGACCCGAAGTTTTCAGTTTTTTTTTTTACGAATTTACATGTTTGGCTGTAGTTGTCGAAATGAATATACACGTTTAAACACGATTGGAGGTCGAAAAGACCTCGCTTTCAAGATTTCACAATCCGGGTCTTTTTTGGCACCCCTCATAGTGTCATCAAATGGTTAAGATTTCACATTCATTATGACCTTTAATCGTAAGTTACTTGGATAACATAATCATCCTATATGACTATTCTAAATAGCTTGAGAGAGATGTATGAATTGGTTCAGACTATTCATAGCTTCGACATTTTCCAAAAACAACACGACGTTCGGATTGAATATTCCAAGACCACGCTCCAGCATAAGAATTAATTCTATTTTCATGTCGAATTAATCAAGGCACAATAGAATTTCTTGGAGATAAGGAATGGAGAAATCAAAGGTGATTATAGATGAAAAGGAAGAGAACGCAAGGTAAAATCATCTGGAGGAATCCATCCAGCATACGTGTATAAAGCCTTGCATCATGCACTTATTGCATGAGGGGTCATGCTTTGAATATGTTGCCGAGCATCCAATGCGTAAATGGGTGGATTATAAGTTCATGTCGCCGGATATCAAATACATATAGCATTAGGAAATCCAATATGAAAACTTATATCATGAAGGGAGGCCATATGTATATCTAGAGCATGAAAAATTATCAAATCTATCATAAACTTATTGTGCAAACAACAATACAATTATGAACTTTCTAATTTTGTTGATTTTAGTCTTAATCCTTCACGCAACATTTCAATATGGCCCTCCCAATTAATTTAGTGCAAATCTAGTAGGAAATAATTTAGTAGAGCAATATACCAAACACGCAAATAAAAGATGACTTTTTACACAATACCTTCTTAGTAAGAGGAGATAAAAAAATCACAGATCGAAGTTTACCCAAAATCCTCATTATCAACAAAAATGGATAAATAAAGTTCTCTTATAAACAGTTCATAGCAACAAAGACACTAAAAATATTATTCTTGCGAATACACATAAATTTTACAAGAGATCAATGAAAAATTTCACCAAAAATTGTAGGTTCGGTTCAACTCACAAAAAACTTGATGTAGGGAGCTTCAAGCAAAAATCAAACCGTTCAGATTCGAGAAGAATGTCTCACAAATATGCCGACAAAATTTCAGCTCAATTAGTCACGAATTGATCTCCAATGCTAACTTGATACTATACTCAATTTAGATTTTTTGTTCTTTCTTTCTCTTTTGTTATTGTGTCTCAACTAACCTTATAAAATTAGTGAGAAATCTTGTTTCTTTATATAGATTATCATAGAAGCTTAAACTTTGAGGCTTGCAATTCATTGAATTTTCTTTACATGGGAGTAAATTCAGCCAACATAAGTAATGTCTGATTTTTTTTTTTTTTGGTAACCGAGGAACTGCCGGAGACCTCTTACGGGGTCACATCGCCCTTCGATGCCTGGTGGCACCGTTGGACGTTGTCGCAAGCTACTATTTAGATGTAAAATCTCGGGGAAGACTAGCCCATCAACCCATCGCTAGGGCCTCCCACTTAAATTGTGTTGACAACGAGGGGATTCGAACTCTTGATCGTAGTGTCGTAGGAGAGAGTGAATACCACTTGCGCTGCCCACGGGTGAGTATAATGTCAGATTTTTTGATGTGGATAAACCGATTTTTACCCTTTTCTCTGGAAATGGATATACCCAAAAAAAAAAAAAAAAAAAAAACCTAACAATAGTATTTTAAATTTTTTCCTGATTGGTCCACGTTATGCAGATGTCTTGAGTGTTCCGTACCCGCATTGATCAGAAGCGTGCATCTTCCACGGAACTCACGAGGGTTCTACCGACGGGACATAATGAGGTGCTGGCGGGTCACTTCGATCGATCGCGTTCATGGCCAAGGCATTAAAGCGAAACTAGATTTCTGGTCAATGGGCAGAAATGAGATCTCTCTCTATCTTTTTCTTACGTTGGACCGCAAGCCATGAACAGAAATCAGTGCAAGCAATAATGATTTTCTCTGTCCATCTTTTTCTCGCTTTCGTTGCTCTCTCATTCGTCACGCCCGGATATAATAAGGGGATTTGTTGTAAGTTTAGTACACATTTGCTTTTTTATAAATAAAGAAGGGTTTTCGCACTTCCCTCTAATGTCGTTGGACGTGACTCGAAAGCAATTCCTGATTGAATAGAAATCCAATGTGTGAATGATTTGTAAGAAAATTCGGATCGTATTAGGGGAAGGTTGCATTAAAGATGTCCAAAACGGATCGCCTGAATTTAAGAATCGGCCAATTTTGTCCGATTTTTAAGAAGTGTTGGTCCAGTTCACAATTCCTAAAAGTGGAACCGGTATTCGGACGGTTTTGTTCCCGGTTCCCAATTCCAAAGGATTGGATTAAACTGACTAAATATACTTTTTATTTTTATTTTTCTTTAAAAAACTAATGTGTTTAGTTTATCGTTTCCGAGGAAATAGAAGCCAGTATAGGATTTGTCTATAGCTCTAAATTTGTTCCCAATTATGCTTTGGACAATAAGATATCTGAACGTAAACATGAAAAAAATAGTGACCGGTAGCACTAGATTAGACCAATGGTTTGGTTTGGTCTTCGATTCCCATTTTTGGGAATCGGATTGAATCGGGAACAAATCACCCATGATTTGCATTGGACTCTTGTCAATAGGATCACGGGTGAAGCAAAAAGGGAATGCCCACAAACTTCTTGTTGAAGATGAAGCTAGTGTTGACGCTCAACGAGGGCTCGTGATTTTTTATTTTGCATATGAATGATCCGTGGTTGAGTTTGGTCTCTTTATGCATAGCAAGAATGCTCAACTTGTGTGGAAACTTGCGAGATACGCAGAGAGCATCGAGAGGTGTTATCCAAGAGAGTCGAGAGTGTGAGAAAACTCCTTTGTTTAATTTAATTTAGGATTAAAAAAAATTAATTTAGGATTAGGAAACACTTATGAGTAAAGTACAAAAGTAGGAGGATTTGTTTTTGTGAGTGGTCATCGAAGGAAAGAACCAAAGTGAAACGAAATGAATCAAAGTGATAAAGCGCGGCGCCCACAGCTTTGGGCGACCGGCCCCCCGGACTGAATCAGAGCAAAACGAAATGAAAAATTCAACAGAAGAATGTTCGAATGATGTCGGAAGGCAGATTTTCATTGGCTTGGGGACAGAAAAATTGATTATTTATACGGTATTTGATTTTACTTTTGGTTCTCTGTTTAATTCAAACTACTAATAATGGCAAAAAAGGAACTATTAGTGCGAGAGACCTCTCCTGGACATTACCATAAATATTTTACATCCACTATAGAATGAATTATAACCGTTTCACACTATTTATGACTCAAAGGTCAATTCTGACACCACATTTTGACATAACTTTAACACGACAAGAAATTAGCAGTTTTGGATTGAGGGCAATTGAGTTCAGGTCAATTTCATGCCATCCTACGAGGCAACGAGTTATGATCACATTGTGTCCTATAATCTATTTAGATTGGTAGATGATGCATTTAGACAAAGATCGGGCAAGACTATATTTCGTTGAATACGAATATGTTTTTCCATTTGATTTGATGATACTTGGTCGATAGATTTTATGAGTTCATCTTGTTGGGTTGATTTCGCATCATAGCAAGTCATGCGATTCCATTAACTTGCTAATCCGTTACTTAATATTACGCGCGTTGTGTCATATAGGCTGACACGATTAACCTATGACGTCATGTTTGGGTCAATCAGTCCTGTAATGGACACATTCGTCGACGCAACACAAACATGATCAATGACACACAAATTGTCATCCCATACGAGATATGTCGTAGGTAGGCAATACGACATGAACTGCTCAGGAACGAACGTTCGCTTACGTCGTAAATTGAATTTGTAGCTCGTTGGACTCCGCTTTTCGGTTCCCACGATAGGAACTTGGAACCGATGGAGATCGATGCCCTTAAATTGCGGGTTGCGTTTGGTAAAAGGTTGATTGAGAAAGAGAGAGAGAGAGAGAGAGTAATTACGTGGGGATCGGGCAATGGTCGGTCGGGGGGAATTCGGGTGGCGTAGAGAGGGCACGCGAGGTGCTCGTGGGGAGCGTGCCACGTGGTCGCCGGGCACCCGACTTGCCCACGCCCTCACGAGCCATCATCCCTCATCCGGACCGTCCGATCCCCAACCGCTCCTCGTCCTGGGCCCCACCTCCCCTACCTAGGGTCCCCACTCCGGAAAAAGCCCCCTAGTTAGATCTTCCGCCTTTGACTCCAATTTCTGCCTAATCGGCCAGCCGACAACGACAAAGCAAACCGGGCACGATGTTTTTCTTTAATGAATTGTGATAATCCAACGTAGAAAGCAAGTCCGGATTTATGGACTCGCAAATTATCTGATGCTTTGATTGCGTGTATTGAACATAGATTTTCAATGTCGTTATTGACATTTCAATTTGTAACGTGTCCTAACATTTATGAGTTATAATCGCACATAACATAAGGAAAGGGGTAGTGCTCACATGCGATGTATATTGGGATCTGTTAACGAGGGAGGAGATTTATGTTCCTTCGCTATACTTTGTTTCACATAGAAAAGTTAAAGAGTATGGGGTCTCTTTATAAGTCTTGATGTCTTGTAATTTGTTTAAATGAAAACATTGGGCTAGACCCTCTATACTAGCGTGCAGGTGGGAGATTAGCATTTTTCGTCCTCATTCACTTGAGGATCATAATTGGTACCCTTCGAATTTTATTATTATTTTCAACTCACGGTTATTAGGCACTTTTACAAACTTTGGAAAGTTATGTCCATTTAGGCATAATCTCTTAACATTTGGAGGGTTGTGTTTATTTGAACATAATTTCTTCTCCTCAAAAAGTTGTAATTTTTTTATTCTAAATTTTCAATGTCTTTTCCATTTTTTTATAACATATTTGTTTGGACATAACTTGTCTTGAAAGATTGCATTTGGTTCAAAAAAGACTATATATATATTCATAGTTTTGCGTCTTTATATAATTTACACTTTTTTTATTCTTCTTTCTAAAAAGATAAACAAAAAAAATATATATATATATATATTCATAGTTTTGCGTCTTTATATAATTTATTCACTTTTTTGATTCTTCTTTCTAAAAAGATAAACAACATTCTTGCCAATCGTTTCCCTTGGAGATATTCTGAAATTTTTTGCAAATAATCATTAGCAATGTTATGGAAGAACCAATTCCTTAAAAGTAATGTTATCACGCTATAAATTCCGATTCCATTTCTTCTGATTCTCGACTACATTTCCTAACATATAGTCATTGGATGAATGAGATCCACGGCATTGATTCGAAAATAGGGATATGCGCTAATCTCGGAGGATCAGCATTTTTTTGGTGGAAGCAGCTTTAGTTTACTAAAGCAAATCTGTCCCGACATTGTTTCTAACGTGGACCACATTCCTCTGTCCATCTCACCCAAAAAGACCTTGTACTACGCAAGAAGAAGAACAGGCTGTTTTTGGCCATCAAAGGGCAAATAAAATAATAATATGTATGAAGGTAATGTAAAATGTCAAAACATCTGATCCTCCTTGAAAGATGGGGTGTTGTGCAGTTGCAATTAAAAACATGTATCTTGTAAGCTTCTCTTTCTTTAACACTCAGAGCCCGGTCAGCTCGGTGATCTTATGCTTGCCTCTCGTTTGAAAAATCATAAGTTCGAGTCGTGTCTCAAGGTGAATTCCTGACCGACGTGTGCTCCTTGATGTTACTTCCTTCTAGGGAGAGAGAGAGAGAGAGAGAGAGAGAGAGAGAGAGAGAGAGAGAGAGTCCCTCCTAGACCTCTAAGTATCATGTGAGAGAGTTGTAGACAGATGAAATGTCGATGGGGCTGGTCACCAATCCTGGACCTCTAAGTATCATGTGTCATGCTGAGTGAGTGAAAGGTAACTATAACTCAAAATAAAACATTTTGATACGACTTCCTACTCTTCAAAACTATCAAATAAAAAAACTTTAGTTCAACATTGCTTGATCCGAGCTAGATCACCATATTTGAGAATTAAGGAGAAGTGATAATTTTAAAGAAAATTAAATTTTCCGCCCCTGAAGTCCAATCATTTAATCAACACATTAATGGAAGTGAATTTTATATTTCAAGTGTGGACCGCCGAAGTATTGAAAAAAGAGATGATGGTGGGAGAAAAGCACAAGAGCACGGATGACATCCCTACATGGTTCTAGATATACACCATTAGGATGGTGAAAGATAAATCGAGATTGCATAATATATTAAAAGTACAAGGATAAAGCATCTCCCCTCCAAGTAAAAAGGAGATAAGACTCCACCAAACAAGCTTTATGCTCCATAATGGTCCAATATCCCTAACAAGATCACCCCACTTTATTCAATCGGAAGTGTGCCATCCATAAGCTCAACACATGCACTAGAGCAAAAAATTACTAAATTAATCTTACATAACTTAATCATTGAGGATGGTGAAAGCAACATATGAATAAACATCATTATCTTCCCTACTTCTCTTTGCATAAACCTAAATTGCTTACTTAGTGACCTAATTGTCCTTTCAATCGAAGTTTAGCATCGGAGCACTACGGTACAAAGGACGTTTTCTTGATATGTGAACAACTTCAAACCTCCAGTAGTCTAGTCTGAGGCCGGACTGAAGAGGGTCGCGAGCACGAACGCATAGTCAAATCGAGATTACTTTACAAAAATTAGGTAGGAATCGTCGTGCTAAACATCTATGTTTCTTTATGAGTTTGCGGTGGGCCTACTATTGTGATGGTTTTGTGATCTCTACAATTACGTGTGTTGGTGAAGTTATTGATGCCATTTCGGATGAAATTCGATCGGCATCAATCTTTCAAGAAATATCGCGAAACTCTACTGTCAAATTTTCAAGGAGGAATGGATTCCAAGTTGGCTTTTCAATCGAAATTATGCTGCTTTTGACGTATTGTCATGATATCATTAGTTGCCAATAGAAAGTATCTACAAAGTCCAGCCACGAGATTAGCAACCTAGCTTTAAACGATATTATTCTGAATGCATTGAACAATCTCCCATTGAGGCAATGATCTCTCTCTTTGACCAAATGTAAAGAAGATAATACATGCAAGTCATAGGTTATTATCAAAGTTGATTGATTTAGCGTTTTCTTACCTGTGTGGTCTTAAGAACACACTCATAAGAATCGTAAAGAGAAGGTGGAAGCTTTGGATTTTTATTACTTATGAGACGATATAAATGATGGAAGGAAACCCTTTTATATATAAATGTTACTTAGATTATAAATGTAGATCTCTCTTCAATTTAAAAGAAGGAGATTCTATTTCCCTATCGACCAACTATTCACATTTATTACAGAAACACTCTAGAATAATATATATTTATAGTATTGCCCATCCCTAGGAATATTCAAGAGAACAGAAGAGAGGGTTGCCCAGTTTTCTTGGATCATTCACCATCCTTTGGACATGAGAAACCTCTTAACTGTGACATTATCATAAAACCCAGTTGAATAAGATCTCGTCCCTTACACAACTTTCGTTTTCAGTACATGCAAGCGAAGCCCAGGTGGATCGAGCATCTATGCGATGTTAACTTCCAATGCATAAACTTGGAATCCTCCCGATCACGTACGCCAACTAGATGAATCTGATAAGTTCCTTTCTTTCTCGTGCAAGCCTAGGGTTGGTCGCCAGTACGAAACAAGAAACTGTCATCGGGTTCCCAGGTCGAAGTCGAAAACTGAACGTGACATAAAGCTCATTTCGGATTCGAGCTTGACCGGCACGCTTTGGTTTAGTGGAGGAATCAGCGGCCCGATAAGACAACACACAACATCATTAACGACGTCATAAGATCCTCCTGTCGATAAATTTAGATACAGTAAGTAAAGACAACGGCTTTGTGTCATTCACTCTTGCAAGAGCAAAAGCAAACTAGTGAGACTCGATAAGGAAAAGAAACACTCTTTTGCGTAATTGCATGTGACAAGGCATGCAATACCACGTTATCCGTACATACTTTGGACAAGTGAAGGTGGTTGTTGTGATGTTAATCCGGACAACATTGCAAGGTGAGTCAGTCCATTTTTTTTTTCTTTTTGCCGAGGTAAATATCTAAAGCATGCTCTCTTTTTTTTCCCCAAGGCGACAAAGGATGAAAGTGGGACGGGAAAGATGATACAACACCACTTCTAGGGACCAAAATCCATTTGGAGGAGATCCCCATGAGGCAACAAATCTTCTTTTTGGTTCGTTATCATAATTTTTCTTGCTCGATAAAATGACCCACCATGGTCTTTATCTCGATGGGATTAGGTTGTTGGGTTTTCCTTTTTCACTAGGGGGCATTGATTGGTTTATCCTATGGTCCAAAGTGGTTTGGTTCATGGGTGACAAGATGGAATCCTACCCTTCCATCTTAATTTGAATGTGTCTTCTTCTAGGATAAACATTAGGTAGGATCTCAGATGAGTCCAATTCCGACTTTGACTAGTGGCGTCTCTTTACTTAAAGCCATTTCGAGAGTCACGCACCCGC
This sequence comes from Eucalyptus guilfoylei, assembly GCA_016097605.1. Classification (NCBI taxonomy): domain Eukaryota; kingdom Viridiplantae; phylum Streptophyta; class Magnoliopsida; order Myrtales; family Myrtaceae; genus Eucalyptus; species Eucalyptus guilfoylei. Next base: position 6,092,943 of record CM027861.1, read on the forward strand.
CATCATGTGGTTGGAGCTTCATCTGATATGGTGAGTGGATAACGGTTTTGCATTGCATCTGCGAGAGTAAATGTAATCGAAAGATGTGGACACCTCGTCTTGCAAAGAAAGAAAATGCATGTGCTCACGAAAGAGATTCAAAGCATTAAAATTAGAGAATTTACGGATCATCCCCACAAATCGAATGCAAAATCCTTAGTTGTAAGCGAAGCTTGAAAGAGATATTGACTTGTCCACAGAAAGAAAATATGTTAGTACACGCTTCAAGATCCGGGTTGAATGTTCTTCGACCGAACTTATCAAGCTCTCTAACGAAGGGTGTTTCCACTAGACTTGTCAATCTTGTGTATTCCATTGCAAGAGCACCGGATGCTCTTGATTCCATTACTTGGTAAGAAATTTTCCAGTGCCAAAGCAATAGATGATAAGAAGACATGGAGAGACTTGGTCGTAGATAGGGCTGGCCACCGGGCTGCGTGGGCCCCCACCATTGGGTGGCGGGTCGGATCGTGTCGGCCCATAGGCCCTAATGGGCTGGCCCAGGCCCGGCCATTTTTTTAATGGAATGGACCTTTGAGGCCAAATCCAATGTAAGCTCATGGGTCTAACCTTTATCATATAATGATTGCTCGCCTTAATTTTTTACCTTCCCAACCCTTTATTAGCTACCTTATAATACACGACTAACCGTCTAGGAATGCATGTTCCCATGACCCTCTTTAGGAGCACAAGCATGCGTGGCTTGCTCAAAGCACTGGTGATTAGGGTTGTCAGAACCGAATTGAAATTAGATTTTTGTGCATTTTCTATTTGGTCCGGGATTTGATTAATGAAAAGACAACCGTTATTTATTCCAGGTTGGATAGTTTCAATTCGGTTTGGTTAATGAAACCGAACTGAAAATTGTCTTTCTTCTTAATGTTACAATTTACACAATCTCTCCCCTTTATCAGTACGCCTATTCTTAATGTTACAAAAAGGAAAACGGGAAAACCAAATTGGGTCTTTGGTTTGGGTTGCGATTCTATTTAAAGTTAATGCACACCCAAACGGTTTGATTTGGTTCGAGTCTCTTGAAAATCCAAACTAAATCGAACTGTTGACACTCCTTTAAATAATCTAGCCTTAACCAACTCAATAATCTCTTAAGACAAGATCGCTATGCTATACCCTTGTTTGTACTAATCGGTCTCAAGTTCGATTCCTATGTTTCTGCAAGACTATTTTTCTTTTGGCTTAGCCGTAGTAACAATAGTAACCGAGTGGAGACCATTGAGTACATGAACAGATATCTCCAAGCCAGGAGGGAGAATGCTTGGTTTTGGGCCTTGAGATGATGATTTTAAGACGCCAAAGCCCAACTTATGCGAGAGATAGATGGGCCAAGTGGGCCTGATTGGACCAAGCCTTTTTTGACGAAAATACTTTATCCATTATTTCAATGAAATTGTTTCATCGTTAGCTCATATTTTCCACGCGTCCTTAAAATAATTTCAATGAAATTGTTTTCTCGGAAGATCTCAGTTGGACAAACATTATTATATGCTCCGATTTCTCTTAATTGGATATATTTACAATAGACCAGATAACGGGCATTTATAAAATTAGTTACTTTTTATCAATCACAGTCTTATTTTTCTTCCAACTATCGTAATACAATTGACATATTCATACTTTTACATTATTTGTTCTTAATCTATATTCTAACTTTTCTTCTCTCTCTCTCTCTCTCTCTCTCTCTCTCTCTAACTAGCTTTTTTTTTTTAATTATCATAACTCTTTTCATCCTCTTTTAAGTAATTACAGTCATAATAATTCCTAGAGATCGACCTCTATTTTTCCTATAAAATTACACAAATGCTATTGTAGTATATGTGATTTAATTTCCATTTACAAATAAAATTGAAAATTTTGTTATTGTCCTGTTGATCACTTTATTATCTTCTCTTCTTTTATCGATCCTGTGTTAAATATCATATCATAAGAACACCATTTGGTCACAAATAAAATCCTATTCCATCGAGGAGTGACCAGTTGTTTTGCTAGTTCTAGTTCAATATAAGCAAAGATGTACTAATTTTTGAGACATTTTTGGCTTGCAAAGTTGAGAAATAGAAAATATCAATTTTAATTAGTCTATCTCAATCACTCTATATGTCTCATTCTTTATTTTAAACTCCTTAATTTTCCAGAGACACAAATTATGTTCCATATATTAAATAAATCCTGTCAAGATTAGAATTAGACCGTGTTATCATTATATGTACGCGTAAATTAATCAGTTCACATTAGAGTTGATAAATTATTTCCGTTCCATACATTCTTTTTGTATAGTTGTCCATGAACATGCAAAAATTACTCTATTTCTCATTTTCAGGTGGGAATGCACGAATTCCCACATGGCAAACTATGTAGTAAATTAGCAAATACATATTTATAGCCATTCATTTATTATATCCATTTGCTGTTTTTTTTTTGGTCGGTATCCATTTGCTGTTGAAAAGGGTAACAACCGACCCATTTGTGGAATTGAATGCAATCCCTAAGTAAGTCATAAAAGTAGATTTTTTTTCTCAATTTAAATCCCAATTTATGGAAATAAGTAATGGAATTTCCTAACAAGTAACAAGGGCAACAGGCACCAGCTAGCTTCTCCAAAATCTAAAAGAGCAGCTCCCTCCCTAAAGCAACCCATCTCTCTCTCTCTCTCTCTCAAGCAAACCATGAAGAATAATGAACAGCAACCACCACCACCACCACCACCACCACCACCACCAACGTCAAAACTCATCGCCGCCACCGCCCAGATGCACTTCCACCACCTCATCCTCTACTTCCTCCTCTTCGCCTCCGGCTTGGCCCTCGGGCTCGCCCTCGCCATCTCTCTCAATAACTTCTCCTCCTTCAACCTATCCCTCCAGCTCAACAACAACAATCAACTCTCCCTCCAGAACCACCCCGCCGCGCCGCCGCCGCCTTCTCTCTTCAACCAAACGACGCAATGGTGCCGCACCGTCGTAAGCGACTTCCTGGACCCGCTGACCCCCATGCACGACATGGACGATAGGGAGCTCCTCTGGAGGGCGTCCATGGCTCCCAAAATACGACAGTACCCGTTCAAGCGCGTCCCCAAGGTCGCCTTCCTGTTCTTGACGAGAGGCCCTCTACCGCTCGCTCCGCTGTGGGAGAGGTTCTTCCGAGGGCACGACGGTCTTTTCTCCATCTACGTCCACTCTCATCCAGCGTTCAACGCGACGGCGGACGGCGGGGAAAGCGAAGGCTCAGTCTTCCACGGCCGGAGAATTCCTAGTAAGGTCAGTGACGGGCAGCCTTTATCAAACGTCCAATCTTTCCTTTTCAATTCATTTCAATTAGGCCTTGCTCTAGCCTCTTTAGATCACGTAAGCACCGTCAATCATATCATACGAATAAAAATCTCGATCACTCGTATACGAAACATTAGGTGAGACAAGCTCTTCACAAGTAGTACGATGCATGGTGAAAGGTTTTTATTACACAATTTCGATGCATGCATATAACCTTGGGGCGAGTCATGAGGAGCAGTTCCTTTTGAATTCCATAATCTCGGTAAAGATTGCGCATATATTGTGATCTGATTTGTGAATACCTTGCAAAATTGATGGACCGATTGAATTCCGCCGATGTAAAAGTTACCCTATATTAGGTGAAGGCTTAATCGAAAACGAACCTATGTTTAAGCTTTAGCTAGGCTGTGTTCTGTCAAGCTATGCCCCTCGGAGCTACGGCCTATGTAAACCTTAACACATGTTCGCGGTTATCTAGCTTTTAGGTGATGAAATTTCACGAAAGCAGCGAGTTCTTTTGTCTGCTCTGAACAGTTCCCGGATCGGCTTTCCCTTCCTGTGTCAACCAAACATCTATTGACATGAAGAAAACATCTTAGTAAGTTGTTATTTAAGTCAAGAACATTGCCATTAGTATGCATAATCGGCTAGCTCATGACCCGGTTAAGTCGCGGGATTCGCCCGGGCGGCGGCCGACCGGGATCCGATAGCACTCCGAGAATGGAGGAAATTGAGCTTGTGATATGGAGTTTCACGCCCGAGCCCGTCCCGTGGGGAGATCGCATGGAATTTGCCACATTCGAGACTTGCTTGGATTCCACTCCTTTTGCATGAAACTCAAAAAGAGAGAAGTTCCAATGCCTCTGCTTCCTTTTCGGCATTCCTTTCTTCTCGCTGTCTCCTGAGTGAAAAGTGCAAAAGTGCAAAAGCCGAATTTGGCCGCCGAAACTTCAAGGGCTACGAATTGAACCTCCCGATTCCAAACTTAGTTATCATAAAATGCATATAGTACCTGAAAAACTTTGTTTTTCGCACAAGCGAAAGAAAAAAAGAAAAATATCGCTGCCTCTTTAGTGACCCGAAAGATTTTCAATTAAAACTAGCAGGAGAAAATAAAAAAATAAAAGAGAAAAAAAAAGCTAAAAATCTCCAATTGAAATTGCAGAAATTTTTTGTGCGTGCTTCTGTTGTTGGGCTTGATCAGATGCAACTTAGCTAGGCCTGGACTTAAGGGGTAAATGTCCTCTGACTTTGCTGGGTATATACAAGCCCATGGCCATTCTCACTTACCCATGTCTCTCTATGATGTCGGCCTTCTCACTTTCATTCTATAAAGCCCATTTTCTTCTTTGTTTTTACTTTTCTTCTTTTCTGTTTTTCAAATTATTTTCCCTCATACTTCTATTTGTAAGTACTAGCAACAAAGCACACGGGGAAAAGAGGATGAGAGATTTATTCTAGAAAATGAATTTAAATGAATGTTAAATGAGAGTTCTGTATGGTATTGGAAAGTAAGTTATGATGGGAAGTTGTTGTAAGATAGAAGAAAACTCAAATTTGTAAATGAGAGTTCGAGGGCATTTGAGAAAGGAAAAACATTTAAATTCCTTAAACATAGGAGGTTTAGGTTTACTTTGTATAATGATAATATAGCTTAAGATTAGGGATACTATTGTAGAGTCAAGTCACTCAAATATTTAACACTTCAGTCTTTTTGGTTCACACAGGAGGTCCAGTGGGGCAACTTCAACATGGTAGAGGCCGAGAGGCGCCTCCTCGCCAATGCACTACTCGACATCTCGAACCAAAGGTTTGTCCTCCTCTCAGAGTCGTGCATCCCCCTCTTCAACTTCACCACCGTCTACTCCTACCTCGTCGGCTCGACCAGGTCATTCGTCGAGGCCTACGACATGCCTGGCCCTGTGGGCCGGGGCCGGTACAACCCGCGGATGCGGCCCGTGATCCAGATCGGACAGTGGCGGAAAGGGTCGCAGTGGTTCGAGATGGACCGGGGCCTGGCGGTTGAGGTGGTCTCGGACATGAAATACATCTCCGTGTTCAGGAAGTTTTGCAAGGGCTCTTGCTACTCGGACGAGCACTACCTGCCCACACTCGTGAGCATCAATTTCTGGAGGAGGAACTCGAACCGGAGCTTGACGTGGGTCGACTGGTCCAAGGGCGGGCCACACCCGACCCGGTTCAGCAGGTGGGATGTGACCGTGGAGCTCCTGAAGAGGCTGAGAGGGGGGAGAAGGAAGTGCGAGTACAACGGGAAGAGCACGAGCGTGTGCTTCTTGTTTGCTAGGAAGTTCTTGCCCAATGCCTTGGACAGGCTGCTGAGATTTGCTCCAAAGGTCATGGAGTTCTGAAAAGCTAAGGAAAAAGCACATGGATTTATACTTCTTTCTATGACCGTTTTGATGATGTCTTTTGTCTTGTTTCACATTTTTTTTTAGGGTTTCCATTGCTCCTGTTTCTTAGGTGAATTTAGAAATTATTTGGCTAATGTTAGCAATAATCCTGATCGGGTGTTGTGGGTGGCAAGCAAAAGTGGGGGAATTCACATTGAATACCTTGAGGGCCATGTTCTTTGGTGCACCTTTTTTTTTAGGTCTTTGTTGTCAATATCATTGGAATGTCTCAAATTGCCTGTGTTTGGGAGGTAGCAAGTAGCTATCTTTGACGTTTGAGATACTTGAAAATAATTGTTCTTTAGTTATGTCGCTGCACTCTCCTGCATGAGTGATATTGGTTAAGCGACAAAGCGGTTGCACTTCCATAAAGTTATCGTGTGCGCATGATGTAGTAAATCGACATCGTCATTGTGTTTGGAAAATCTCAATGTCGATCGATTTGCTTCACCATATATCATTCCTAAAAGAACTGTAATCCTCAAAATATAGGAGGAAAATTTACATCTTGAATTTACTCCCTATAGATTATGACACATCCTCATTTTGCCTTCTTTGATCGTCCAGACGACAGCTCTATGCCCACCATCCATCCATTGTCATCACAAACCCTGACTGGTGTCTCTCGGCTTGCACCGGCGTCACCACCCCCGGTCCCCCCTCGCTGCAGAAGGATGTATAATATATCAATTTCAGTCATATCATCGATTAATCATGGGTAACTGAATAAAACATTATAAAATTTTAAAATTCTAGATACCTTAGGATTTGGCCACTTTGGTGACTAACAAAACATTCATAATTGAATTTTAAATGGTAATACACAATAATTATTTCATAATTTGATTATCTCTAAATATTAATATTTAATCTTTTTTGTTATAAAGTTTTTATAAATGTATGAGAATCAAATTGTACATTATGATGCCTTAAGTATATATACCAATTCATATATAAATATATGAATACATATAGCAAAACAATTAACGTGCTAGAGAACAAAAAATATATATATACACAATGAGTATTAAACCCAAACAATAATTTACGTGCGATTCTATTAAGTTAGTACTTGTATTAATCTATGCGTGTGCGGTGTATATCTTCAACGACCATTAATGGGAGAGTATTAACCAAACCATATATTAATTTAATAAAAAAATGAGATCCTAGATCATATTGATACCAACTATAAGCAATAATGAAATTTTTTACACAGAAATATTAAATTAAATATATAAATATTCTTGATTTATCTACTATAAGAGGGATGAAGATATGCCTTTAGCCATTGAAATAACTTTGAGAAAATAATTGTTGCGAAATAAGAAAAACAAAGGCATTTGATTTTTCTCTCTTAATCCACTTTTATTTTAAAGTATTTTTGTATAATGGAGAATGAAATACAACTTTTCATTATCTTGGATGAAAAGAGGACTATATTCTTTATATAAGTTATCAATATGTATTTTCTATCAAAGCACATTCTATTTTCATAGTCGCATTTTTTTTTTTTTTTTTGGGTAAGAATTACACATTCTCATAAGAATTACATCTTTTCATAGTCAATAATTTTTTTTATAACATTCAAATAATTGTTAAACCATTAATTAAAAATGTCATGTGGGTCATAATTATTCTTACAGATTGGCCCTCGAGTGCAAAGGCAGAAGGAGCTTATTATCCTAGGTCGGAACAAGTTGATAGAGGCGACATGGGGACGTCAAAAAGGGGAGAATCGCTTTTGCTTTCTTTTCCTTTGGCTACTATCAAGCTCTTGAAGAGGTTGAGAGGTGGAAGCAAGAAGTGCGAGTACAATGGTAAGAGCACGAGTATTTGCTTCTTCTTTGCTAGGAAGTTCCTGTCCAGGGACAGGCTGCTGAGATTTGCTCCAATGATCATGGGGTTCTGAAAAACTAAAGGAAAAAAACACATGGATTTATACTTCTTTCATTGACCATTTTGATGATGTCTTTTGTATTGTTTCACATTTTCTTAGGGCTTTCAGTGTTCCTTTTTCTTAGGCGAATTTAGAATTCATTTGACGAATGTTAGTTGCAACCCTAATCGAGTGCTGTAGGTGGCAAGCAAAAGTGGAGTAATTGACACAACCATTTATTTTGTTCTTATCTGGGAGGTTATTAACAGAGTGATAAATGTGCACATGACATTGAAGGCCTTGAGGGCCATGTCCTTTGTGTACCTGTTTTCCTGCATTTCAAATGTTGGGGTTTTGTCTTCGTTATCAATATCATAGAAATGTCACAAATTGCCTATGTTTGGGAAGTTAGCAAGTAGCAAGTAGCTATCTTTGACATTTGAGATATTTGTGATTATTGTTCTTAAATTTTGTCTCTGCTCTCTCTTCACCTACTGACCGGATAGGAAGTATTTTATGCATGAGTCGTATTGGCTAAGCGACGAAACTATTGCAGATACAATATTGTTCTTTGACATTCGACCCTGGTGAGCCTCGTGGGGAATAGATTTGAATGAGGGCTGCCGCGAGTCAAGGTGAAGGTTATGAGGTCGCGCAATCTCAGCGAGCTTGCGGTGGGACAAATTTGTAGAGCTGGGGTCTGCTCATCATAAGAGCAAGACTAGAAAATGGTAATGTTAGTGAGGGCAATTTTGAAAAAACAAAGTTTACTTATCTTCTGAAAATGCCGAAAACTCAACTTTCTCAATGTTGGCATTTTTCTAAAGTGGTCCAAAGAGAATTTGCCAAATATCTTAACTTTTTTCTCAAATGACTTGAGAAGCCCAAAATCTCCTGAGAAAAGCAAACTAAACACACCCATAGACGGCTAACTATAAAATGAAAATTTACATAGAAAATCCAAATCCGCCTTATGCCATGTCGCTCTCGACGTGATACCCCATCTTGAAGAAAATGACTACAACAAAAGGAGATGAAAATCCATCAAGACTTTTCAAAGGTCGAACCTAATAGTCAACAGGGCTCTTTCCCATTCTTCCTAGTTTCTCATAATCATTTTCTAGGGCAAAAGGCAATGTCGAGCGGGGGAAAGAAAAGGGGCAGCTTCCACGGTCGCAGTTGCTCGGTCCGATCGGGTCAGACTCGCACAGAGTATAAACAGAGAATTCAAGGCCTTCTTCTTCTTCTGCAAGTCATTTCTGCCAAAGTTCTAAGAAGCCAGGTTGCAGTTTCCTTCCGACCAAAAAAAAAAAAAAAAAGTCAACCTATTTTTCTTTCTTTTGAACTGTAGAAAGAAATTCCAGCAATTTAGCGCGGTTGACTATTACTATATAGAATAACCTGATTGCCTTTCAAATTTACATTTTTAAAAAATCACTCATATCGACTGACGCGTCGAGTTTTGGTCCTTCATTTACCATCGTCGCATCTAATATTAAGTAATCCCGCGTGACGTGAACCAATATAATACAAAATCAATATAATTAAACTTTTAGACGGATGAAAATGATACATGGCATAGATTATTATAAGCCAATACCTCAGCCACAAAAAAATGATTTCACAAGATAGAATGAAACAAAAAAGGGAGATAAAGAAGTGCCACGCGTAAAAGTGCAGATATCATAGTCGCACTTTCCCGGAAGAGACGTTAACAACATCGTCGGACGATGAATCCGTCGCACTGAGACCAGAAAACATCTGATCCACCGGGGAATTTTCCCGGAAAATTAAAAACGCGGGGTTCGAGGAAAATGACAGGAAATTGCGAGGAATATGGAGATTCAGCCAGTAAAAGGACTTCCATTTCTTTATGAGAGTCGCTAAAATTTCAGGACCTTTGAATTATAATATTGGTAAAACTGAGCGAGACCGTGTGACCCACGACCGTGTTTGGTCCGGTCCAAATGCGTGGCATGTGCGCGCACACAGACGCGGGTTCCGTTCGGATCCCAAAACGCGCCCAAAAAGAAAGGACGGAGCAAAGGGCAAGACCATGGTTGCTACGAAGCTCCGACCGAGTTTCCAAAAATATCGAGTGCTTTGAAAAGTTAGTAGCGTGAGCCTCTTGTTCTTAGGTAAAGAATTCGGTAGATCCGTTGAACGGAATGGGTCGATTGAAAATAGTTCAACTTAAATTGACCCATTTATGTTCAATACAAATTTAACGACCCAAACCCGATCTAAAATCTAATTTTAGCAACTTTTTCTCCTTAGACTGTTTGACTTGAAAAATGGGCGACCCCATGGATCACGTCTACCACCATATTAACCACCCTTCAGTTCCTGGCTTTCTTTGCTTCGCCATTACCCTAAAAAAGAGACTAGCAAAGAAGAACAACAAACTAGGCTGAGCCTGACCTAATTATTAGATGAGTTGAAAGTGAGTTTATGACATAACCATTTAAACCCATATGTTTTAGACATTTAACTTTAAAACCCATTTATGACCTATTTAAATAAATATGGTTAGAATTGGGTTTATAACCTATTTTAACAGCCCTAAAACTTAGGGATGATCCAACAATCATTTAAAAGGCCAAAGAAATACTCCAAATAAATTGGTTGGGGATGATCCGTTTAAGGAGGGTATAGCTTGACATGAGCTCGTCGGACTTGACCCGAGCTCTCGATTAATCAAGTCAAATTGAATTGTCTAAGCTCGACGCAAAATGATTGAGATGTCGAATTGCCCAATTTATGTAATCGACTCTAATTTGTGGAAACATGTGGGATGAGATTATAGCAAGACATATCTTCTCATTATATCCTATAACCATAATTCATCACGAAACTCATTCCGTCAATTCTTGTCAATAGAAATCGTGGACGGGATAACGATGTGTATAACGTATCCAGCTATCTACATACAAGTCTTCTTTATTGTCCTTTATTATAATTAATTTTTTCATATTTTAGTAATTCAAGTCCAGGGATAATGAATTTCCAATTCGTCATACTTGTTGACAAGTCATGGTCTTGTATTTTTCTTTGTACAGTCCTTGCTCGCCACAAGTAAAGCCGCAAAAAGAATGAGATATTTCTTGGAAATGAATCTGAGATATTTCTTGGAAATGAATCTTTTGGCACATCACATAACTGAGCAATCACAATTAATATTTATTTTTCTTCGTTTAAGATTAATATTCGTCTCTTTACTTGAGCCATATTCTGACCGCGATAGATTTAATTTGATACTGTTACTAACCTTAATTTCCATTGCCACACAAGATAAGCCACAATTAGGCAACGAGAATCGGAAAATGGAAACTAATGCGAACAAGTTATAATCAGTTTATCAACGTGGCTAAGCATGTGAGTTTACATTAAGTGAAACCGAATTGAGAGTAGATGAAATCCTCATTTATTAAATTGTTCATACAAATCGAGGCGACAACGCACCTACATGTAAAAAATTGGTTTTCATGAGCTGCAAGATAATTTAGGGGATGCACACGTTACATGATAATAAAAAGGACTGAATAATCATAATTGTTAGTACTATAAAAAATTTAAATTGGTATACACATATTATATTTACCTCAGATTTTGTCACAACAAATTTTAAATTGATACATCCACGATAAATCTAGCCTTTGTTAGCTTCTGTCCATTAACCCATCAAATTGGTGATGCAGAAAAACATGTGGCAAAAAACTCGGATGATCGGCATTTGACATAAATCTAAGATGGAAATTCAATATAAATGGATCTTCTATATGGCGTCATTTTGGAGAAGTCAGATTTGAAAAATGAACTGAGATTAGGAAATTTGTTAATTTTACCCTAGGAGCTCCTTCAAGTTTCGAAAATCTACTTAAATCCCTAATTTTGCTAAAATTTTGCCTTAAGATTTTAGTGGATTTGTCATAGTGTACCAGTTTTTGAATTTTTATGACACTAGGATTAGTTTTGGATAAATTTAGAATGAGTATACTAATTTGAAATTTATGACATGAAAATTAATATTGAATAAATGTGGCATGTGTATATCATTTTTTTTTGGTAATAACCCTAATTTTAAGTAAAGGATAAGTTAAGTTCAGCTATTTTCTATATTCAATTTGGGCAAATAAACGCTATAACATGTTTAACTCGATCATTGAACTAATTGAAATAATTAACTAGAGAGAAGATGTAATTTTGTGGTTTGGCTTGCACCGATATAATTCTTGTTTGAAACTTTTTTCAAATAATAAATAGTCTGATCTTATTCTAAGGGTTTAATGATTATTTTTTTCCTCCATCTTGCGCTTGCTACTTTTATCATATTCCATTTTTACCCTTGGAAACCAAATCTGATGACAAAGACGCCCGCTAAGGGTGACTTTAGCTAAGGGTCAAGCAACAATGGTCGAGGATCGGCGACACAAGTTGAGGACCGGCTGAGACTTTTCGTGGCCATATCTGAGAAAAACTTTGAAACCCTTTGCTGGGAGTACACGGAGGAGGTCAGGGATGTTGACCAAGGGTCGGGTGATGCCAGCCGAGGGTCGAGCAACAACGGCCGAGGGTCGAGCAACGCCTGACACCAGCCAAGGGTCCGATGAGAAGTGCCAAGGGTCAGGCAACAACAATGGCCGGGGGTCACTGGGGTCATTGGAGTCGCTTGGGTTGTCAGCATTCCCCAATAGATGATGGACACATGGAGACATGAAACTTTCATCAATAGAGACGATAGAGACAACGGTGAGGATATTTGCTCTAGACAAAATGGCTTTACATTTCCCTAAAGTTAAACCAAACGTAACCTAAGTGTCACTTGAGGCCAAGCTTTGTTTCGTAAGTGTCACTTGAGGCCAAGCTTTGTTTCGTCGGCATGAGATCTGACGATGTGAGCCCAAACTAAATCATGATGTATTGGGTGACAAGATGCGGAGGGGAGATAGCGGCTCTGTGAGGGCTTGGGAATGAAAGATGGAGATGGCGTTCGTTGTCATGACTAGTGGTATTGGTTGCCTTGCGATGGGGTACACTGACTGAAGATACATTAGGTGTAAATGCAAAATAAGAAACAGCCAATCTGTTCAGCTCTTACAAACAATTCATCTAATTTCGGAGGATCCTAATTTTAGAGGATTCCTCATCGCGCCATGGTTCCATACAAAATATATATGATCTTTGCAACAAAATAAGAGAGAGAGAGAGAGAGAGAGAGAGAGAGAGAGAGAGAGAGAAGACTTTTGGGGGAGTCAACGTCAAAGTCGTTTCATTATGCAAGTATAGGTCATCACGAAGCCCCTGCTGCCCAGCTGTTTCTTCCACCGTTCGTCGAAATTTCAAACGCTTACCTAATACTTTATTATTCACCTTTTCTACAAACATTTCAATCAAACCTCGTCATCTTCTTCGCTTCTCTCTCTCTCTCTCTCTCTCTTCTCCATAAATACCCCCCCCTCCCTTCCCAACTCTCTATTGTTCTTTCCTCTCGCTCCTTTTCCCTAACCGACGCGCGCGCTCTCTCTCTCTCTCTCTCTCTCACACACACAGAGCCGCACAATTGACAGCTTTTGGGACTTCATCAATGGCTGCAAAAAGGTTATTCAGCGAATCTGGTTCGGACTCCGATCAGCCGTCTGAAAAACGGACGCGAACTCGACCTTCTTTGGCTTCGTACGTTTTGATTTCCTCCTTTTCTGTTCGCTTTTCCCGCTCATTTCTGAAATTTTACTCGATCTGATTTTTTGTATTCTTTGTTATGCATACAAACCTTTCTTTCAATTTCTCATTGTATGGAATTTCTGTATTTCTTGACCCAGTGTAATAGGAGAAGTGTTGATGGTGAACTCCTTGAAGAACTTATGCTCGGGCTTGGAGCCGATGCTTCGTAGAGTGGTAGGTTCTTATTTCAATTATCACTTAATAATATGTTCTTGAAAGTAACCTTCTCTCTTTCTAATTTACATCCTTCATCAAGATAATATATATTTTCTTTTCATTTTTTTTTTTGTAAAAGTAAGCAATATTTTCTTTTCATTGTTGATCTCTGTTCATTTCAAAAAGAAATTAGAGAGAGGACAAACGGAAGTGGGTTGAATGCTATAATTTTCATGAATGATTGGAGAAACCCTAATGAAATTTCTCATGCATCACAATCACTTACCTTGCGCTATGAGTCTATGATCTCATAGTGAATTACTTTGCCACTTAAAACATATAAACTGAAAACCCTAGACCATAACATATTGTGATCACAGGCAAAACCCTTAAATTTTTTTGGTCTAATTGTTTCTCTATTACTTCCTCAGGTGAATGAAGAGGTGCACAGCAGCCTTGCACGGTGCTCACGCATGCTTACGCGGGTCCCCTCGCTCCGAATGCAAGCACTGGAACCCCCGATCCTCGAGTTAAGATTCAGCAAAAGTCTCACTCTGCCTATTTTCACCGGAAGCAAGATCATGGATGCGGATGGTTTTCAACTCCAGATCATGCTTGTTGACACAAGAGGCGATCAAGCGGTCCCCCCAACTCTTCCTAGCCCAATAAAGGTCGAGATTGTGGTCCTGGACGGTGATTTTCCTCCAGGAGACTGCACTAATTGGACGAGTGAGGAATTTGATCGGAACATCGTTAGGGAGAGGCAAGGGAAGAGGCCTTTGCTCGCTGGAGAGCTGAGCGTGACCATGAGGAGCAATGGGGTGGCTGCCATTGGGGATATCGAGCTGACCGATAATTCAAGCTGGATTAGGAGCAGGAAGTTTAGGCTTGGTGCTAGGGTTTCTCCTGGGAGCTACCAAGGCACTAGGATACATGAGGCCATGACCGAGGCATTCATCGTCAAAGATCACCGAGGAGAATGTGAGTTGTTTGAATTTTTTCAAGTAGTTGCACTAATATTTATTTCTTCGTTATGTATAGATGTATGATTACATAATCAAACCTCTCAATACACACAACAAAATTCATTTCCATTTCATAGGGTATTCAGATAAAAAAGAAACTTGCAGCTTACCGCATGAAATGATGAATTCTTTGTACATGAACTTGTAGTTTGTTAAGAGAAGATATCGTTGATTCACATGCATAAGATATTATAATAAGCTTTTCGCCTGCATGATCTTTCTTTATTACCAAAACCTGATTCTCATTAGGTTTTTCTCGAGTTCATATGCAGTTCTGTTCAAAAAATATACACTATAGATATCATCAAGGTTGGTACATGTCAAGATTGATATTTAATACACACTACGTAACACTTCAATCATAATTTAGTGAACAAAAGAGATCAAATCTCAGTCTTCAGTCAAAAGTGCCTGCTCCGATGGCATACTGAGCATAAATTTGTCGCATGTTCTAGATTAAGATAGATAGTCTGATCATATAACTCACATCAAATACTAGGAGAATCTAGGTCTTGCATCATGCGGGCTCCGTCAATTCAACTATAACCATAAATAAGAAGAGATGAAGCTACCAGTCCATGATCCATGTCCCAAGTTCAACACTCAAATGGGCAAATAAAATTAGGGTTTGCTTTTGTATCCCCCATTCAACATGGAGATGTGGTCAATTCTAACATTCTGAATCTGTTTTGGGACCTATTTGATTCACATGATCCACAAAAATGACTATTTACCAATGTGTTTCCCTCATAAAAAAAAAAAGCTGGGAATTAAGCTATTTCAGAAGGCGGTTTCTTTAGTTTCTTTCCCTTTTCTTATAACTTGTAATGGATCGACAATATAGATTAGCTCATAAGGATATCAAGTTAAAAGCTTGATCTAGCGAGAGCATGATGAAGCATATTTTCATTAATTGAGATGATTCGTAGTGGAATTGTTTATGTAGTAGATGAGATTATGCGCATACCCTAATGTAGAATGTCCTAAATTAGACAATAATTTGATAGTTCATTTAATTCTATACACACATACAATGTATGGCCCTCAGCTTCCTAAATCTTGAAAATTTTGGGTTGGTTTTGATTAGGGTGCTGGATATTAAATTTTAAATTAAACACACTAAAAGTATTCTTCAGAAACAAATATTAACATTCAAAATTGCCTCAAGCTTTATATAATTCCTGAATGTTAAAATATTTTTTTGCTTTAAAAAGAAAAAAACAGTAAATTACCTTCTTGTTACGAAGTTTTATTTTCCGTTTTCTTTTTCATGGGAATTATCTAATCATTTTGGTGGGTCACTAATTAGAAGTGATTTTACGGGGCACGGGTCACGACATCACCCCTAAAGAGCATCCACTTTCACTTGTTCAAGACTTGAGCCTTCCGTCGTCTGATATAATCCAAAATCCAAAAAATTAAAAATTAAAAATTCAGCTATGAAACTTGGGGACAAATCTTTCTAATTGCGTACTTTTCTATGATTTAACAATCATTTTTGCCTTCGTCGTCTCGCCAGCTGTAGTGCCTAGTGGGACGCATGTTTGACCATTAAATTAAGGGTTTTTTTAGTATTAAATTAGACCATTGAATTAAGCTTGTTTCATTAAGTGAAGACAAGAAGAATGTTGTTGAAGCAAGCTTTTACATTAATTAATTGGTCAAAAGATAACTTGTGACTGCATATTCGCGTGTTTCGCTGCAACCGTCCGGGTCCTCCACTAATTAAAAGAAAATTTTGAATCAAGTGAAGTCAATAAATATGTAATTTAATGAGAATGGAGACGAAAAGGGAAGAAAAATAGAAGATGACATTTGTTATTAGGCGAATTTTGTATTATATGGTGAGGGTTTTATTTGATTCTGTTCTGCTTGCAAACAAGATTAGTTAGTTAAGGAAAGTATAAGATAGACAAATCGATGAAATGAGTCGGATGTACTAATTGATCAATCAACTCATAACAATATGCAAATTGAGTTAACTAACTAAGTTAGTAAGGAGTCCATCACTATTTTCTTTTTTCTATTCTTTTGTTTTTTGCTTTTCATTTAATTATCTAAAATTATTGTCCTTTATTTTTTTTTGGTTAATTAAGTGTACAAGAAGCATTATCCACCGCAATTGGGGGACGAAGTGTGGCGTCTAGAGAAAATTGGGAAAGAGGGAGCATTTCACAAGAAGCTTTACAAAGCAGGGATTAAGACTGTCCAAGATTTCTTGAAGCTGTCTGTTGTGGACCCAAATAAGCTTAGAACGGTACTAATACTAAATTTTTTTTCTTCTTTTGTTTTTTTTTTTTCAAATTTTGCTTCTCTAATTGGAGATTAATTATTTTTTTTCCCTTCCTTTTTTATCTTCTAAAAAAAAAAAAAAAACAGATATTGGGAACTGGTATGTCTGAGAAGGTCTGGGATGCAACCATAAAGCATGCAATGACCTGTGAGAAGGGCAACATGCATTACGTATACCAAGGGCTCAACTCCAGCATCACCTTGAATCCAATCTGTCAAGTTGAAAGGGCTGTAGTTAATGGGCACATCTACACCCAGAGGGACCTCACAAATAACATCATCAGGGTATGCATTGATCTTATTTGATTGTTTCATGCTCTAGCTCAAGTTCTGTAGAGCCATGTTGTTTAATTTATGATTTTTATAATATGGTACTTGCAGCCCCATGTTGAGAGTTTGGTCAGAGAAGCTTACTCACATTGGAGCACATTGGAAGAGATTGACAGTCTTCCCTTTCCTGAAACAGCTCAACCGCCACTAGGTATCACATAACATCTCATTTGTCTATTTAATGCATATAAATGTCATAATCCTTTTTATTACCCAATTTAAAATATGATGTATTTAATTCAGGTGAGGTGGAGGATCAGTGCCCCACACATTATCACCTGGCAGATAAAGCTTTTGGGGAGTTCCTGCCAACGAGCCATCATGCACAGCTTGGGGCTAGTAATGATTGGCCGATAATCTCAGCATTTCCGGCCACTCCTTTTGAGCATGCGATCAGGTACAACAGCATCCCGGAGACATCGTCGTCGTCTGATGGTAACAGTCTTGCACCCCCAAGGTCTTTCATGGATGGGAGCTAAATTAGGGTTTGATCGATGCACTAAAGTTAGGTGGTATATATAGTCAATCATGTAATGAGGAATCATCATGTGAGGCAAGCAGTTGTAGTTGGTGGCCTTGGCAAAAAGGGTCTTAGTGGTTCGAAATGGACCTCGAACTAGCGACCGAGGTCGTCTCGGACAAGAAATGCATCTCCATGTTTAGGAAGTTTTGCAAGGGCACTTCCTATGCGGACGAGCATTACTTGCCCACTTTGTGAGCGTCAAGTTTGGGAGGAGGAATTCAAACAGGAGCTTTGGACAGGCTGTTGAGATTTGCTCCGAAAGTCATGAGGTCCTTAGGTTAATTTGTCAAATCCTATGACAAATGTTAGCGATAACCCTAATTTAGTGTTGTATAGGTGGCAAGCAAAAGTGGAATAGTTAAGCAGCCATCTTTTGTACTTGTTTATGAGATTTTTTTATAGAGCAATAAAGTATGCGCATGACATTGAAGACCTTGAGGGCCATGTCTTCTGTGTGCCTTTTTCCTCCAGTACAGATTTTTGGGGTTTTTTTTTTTTTTGTCTTGTTGTCATTGTCATTGCAATACCTCCAATTGCCTGCGTTTTGGGAGCTAGCAAGTAGCGATCTTTGACGTTTGAGATCATTGTAAGAATTGTTCGAGTTTTGTCTTTTCTCTCTCTTTATCTATTATAGACAAGATAGAAAGTGTTTGGAACAAAGATACTATAAATGTCGCAATTGCGTACGGTATTCACTTGACTGTCATAACTTTTTTTTCCTATTACCTAAGCGACACAATGGTTAAAAATTATTCATTTGAATGCCATTAGTAATTTATGGTTGGAAATCTCAATGTAGCATTACTTTAATACAAATAAGTCAACGTGACTCGTGGAGAAACGAGATTAGTAAAAGCATGCATAGGGATGTTTGATTTGGCCCTTTAATTGCCCCAAAGTGATTTGAAGATAAACTTGAACTTGGTGAAGAAAAGATGTTAATTTCGAGTGTGAGTTCTTATGCCCGAGTGTCGATTTCGTCGTTTGATTCAAAAGAAGAAGAAAAGAAAGCCATGATGTATTGTAGATTGTTGTACAAGCCATGACGGAAGGAAATAACTCAATTGGAAACAAAGAAGAAAATCGCTCAGCCAAGCAGAAGAAGAGAGCGAAGCGAAACTCCAATCGGCATATCGGTCCACCACAAAAGAGGACGCACTCATCTCGTCCAAGAACGAAGAAGGATAGGAGAGCCGAAAATCCACGAACCCGTGTTTTTGCCCGCTCTTTCGCGCCATGGAAGTCGGCCCGATGCTGTCCTTTCTGTCACGAGAAAATGAAATTGGATTAGTATCGAGCAGAGTCTCTTTGTTGCCTGATTTTGCCTTATGTTTAGGAACTATAATCATGGGGAAAACAGGGGAAGTACATACACCAACGCAGCTGCGATCAGGCAGTGGATGACACCGGCCCAAAAGCACCAGCCCAAGCCCACGACGTGAGAGAGAGAGAGAGAGAGGACGAGCTTAAAATTATGCACTTGAGCAATATAAAAAAGAAAAAAAGAAAAAAAGAGTTATGATGCTCAAATAAGTGTCATGCAAAAACTATACTGCTTGTGATGTCTTCATCCCAAAGTATTTGAGCATGAGTTGTATAGGTTAATCGATGAAGTTATTTGTGTGCATATGATATAGGAAATTGGCATTATGGTGTCGTATTTAGAAAATCTCAATGTTAATAGATTTGCTTCTGTATGTATCACCAACTGATATGCCGTATATGCACATGCACAGAGCAATTGTTCCTACAAGAATTGAATTTCTCTAAACTTAGGAAAATGAATTTGCATCTCGAATTTACTCTCTTTAGATCAGAACACATCACCAGATCAAAGTCTTAGATGACTCTTTTCTTTTTCCCTCATTTTGCCTTTTTTCATCCCCCGAGCGACGACTATATGCTCTTGATTTGTGCCAGGAACGGGTTGGAGGATCTATGATTTTTACAAAAATATTAGGGATTTTTCATTGTATAAGATCACCAGATAATTTTAGCGATGCTTGTACATGCGAATCTATTATTTGGCTGCTGAAATATGAAGCATTATAAGAAGGTTAACTTCAAAATATAGATAGATATAGAGGATCCGAATCCTTCTTGTGAAATATTTCTACAAAGGAAAAGTATCAGAAAAATCACAAACATATTGTACGTGTACCAATTCAATCATCAACATTTCGATTGTGTTAATTTAGATCTAAATATTTTCACGTTTTGTTAATTGAATTCATCCAGCCAATTTATGATGGGAATTATTGACACTGACGTCGATTTTTTTACATGATATTATCGATGCTGACGTGGACTTTTCTTAAAATTTTTCTTTTGTTTTCTATACCTTCTTTTGGATTGAGGGCAGGAAGGGCCTCATGGCCCTCGCTAGATTTGAGCGCCATTGGCCTTGCTTAGATTGGGCGAGGGCTACAGTGCCTTCATTTGGCCCAAATTTGGGCAAGGGGCTAGGGGCCATGGCAAAGGCCCGTGAGCCCTCGACTGGTGCCCAACAAGGGCTGCAACACTCTTGCCTAGTGTTAACGAGGGTTGCCGGCTCTTAATCCAAAAAAAAAAAAAAAAAGAGAGAGAAAGGAAAATACAAGAAAAATATTAAAAAAATTTGTTAAAAAATATCCTTGTTAGTACCGATTGTGCCACATAGGACTGCATGCATCTTCGTTAGCAATTTCTGGCTTAAATTGACCAAATGGACTCATTGATAAGATAGTTTATGATTAAATTGATACAATTAAAATATTTAGAATCAAATCGGCATAAATATAATAAGTCTATAATTTAAAAAAAAAATTCTTTTGCCCAGAAGAAGGGATGAAATCCAACATAGATCTTTTCAAAGTCAAGACTAATAATAGTCATTGGGGATATCATTCATCTTCCAAGTGCCTTGTTATATTTTTCTAGGGCATAAGGAAATCTTGATCGAGGTGAAGGAAAGGGGAAAATTCCACAGTCACAGTTGCCCGGTCCGATCGAGTCAGATTCGTAGAGAGAGAGAGAGAGAGTAGAATAGAGAATTCAAGGGCTGTTTCTTCTCCCTCTTCTCCAAGTCATTTCTGCCAAAGTTCCAGGAAGCCACGTTGCAGTTTCCTCGTTACATACCGTTGAAGTCTTAAGTTATTTTCTTTCTATAAAACTTTAGAAACAAAATCGGACTACCAACACGTAAAAATAACTCAATCTACCTTCAGACTCACGTCAATTGAAAAAAAAAAAAAAGCACCCGTATTGACCTACACATCGAATTCTGACCGATAACATTTGTCACTAATCAATCCCGTGCCACATGGATCGACATGACATAAAAAATCACGGTCGAATGGGTGATCAATGTTATTACATGATCAAAACTCTTCTGTAAAGCTTTAATAATTTCCAAGGCCAAAACCTCATATACCAAAAGATAGAAAACAATAAATTAAAAATGCTAATATCACAAAAAATCTTAAATTGATACGTACACGAAAAATTTATCATAATTAATTTTTTTATTAAGAAAAACTCTAAATTGATATACTTGTAATAAATTTATTATAAACGAATTTTTCGATCACAAAAAATTCCAAACTCATATATTTATAACAAATTTATTTTATTTTAGTTTCTGTTAAATTGAATTAATACTGCGACAAATAAATGATAAAAATTCAAATTCTATACCTATTAACTATCGCGTACGTCATCCAATTCAAGAACGATAAAATATAATAGATATATCAATTTATATATTTTTATAATTTGAAATAAATTTATCATTTGTATTAATTTATGATCTTTCACGATCATAATCCGACGGTGAAGAGTGGAGTTGTGAAGCGCCACGTGTAAAGTGCAGTTACTTTTACGCTGCCGCGCTTTCACGGAAAAGACGCTAGCAAGACCGCGGGGGCGACAATCCGACACGAAAGGGACCCAGATCACCTGGTCCGAAGGGGCAATTTCGAGAATTTTTTCCTCGTGGGGTTCGAGGAAAATGACGGGAAATTACGAGGAATTCGGATATTCAGCCAGTAAAAATTGACTTCTTTTTCAATTGCGGGGAGACGTTAAGATTGTCAGCATAATAATATTTGCAAAACCGAGCGAAAGACGACCCGGGACCGCGTCCGGTCGTGGTCCGGAAATGCGTGGCATGCGGGCCGACGCGGACGCGGGTCCGGTTCGGATCCCAGAACGGGCCGAATAAAGGGGGATGAAGGTGAGGCACGTTTTTGCTGCGAAACTCCCAAGGAGTTTCCGGGAATGGGGAGAGCCACTTTGAAAGGATCAAAGGGGTTTGAAACTTATTACTCTTTTGAGTTCCTTAATTAAAGGAACTGGATATTCGAAAATCATATGTACTTATAGAGGAATGAAACGGGTCACGGATGGTTCATTTAAAAGTGGGTACGACTTGTCTTGACTTCATTGAATTTGAATTTTTATCTTGGAATTCGTTGATAAAAGGAATTCGATATTTGTAATTCGTGTATACTTGTAAGAGATCGAAACTAGTCGGAGATTGTCCGTTTGAAAGTAGGTACGACTTACTTCGACTTTGATAGCCTCGACCCGATCCCCTCAATGAATCGGGATAAGATGCAATATCCTAACTCACTCGAATGAGATTAAGATGTCAGGCTGCCTGGAAATGTAAACCGGCTCTTTAGGATATGTCTTATAATCATATGCTTTTTCTACAATTACACTGGCAATAAAATGTTGCTTGGTTTATTGTTAATAGTCGGTCGAATATCATGTCGAAACTGAAAAATTAAAATATTGGAATTCATGAATGTATTTTCTGATTTCTTGATAGATTAATTATAGCTTATTCCCTAGATATGGGTAGTTAGCATCCTTCTATTTTTTATTATTGCTGTTCATAGTTTAATAATTCTAAGGCCAATAATATTCGGTAATTATACTTGTTGACAAGTCATGGAATCTTGTATGGTTCACTGTATAGTTCGTACCTACTACAAGTAAAGCCGCAAAGGGAATGAGATATTTCCCGGAAATGGATCTTTTGACACATCACAAAGAGTGAGCAAATTATAATAGATATTTTTAGGATTGCAACATGTAGTCCGATCTACACGAATGGTGAAAAAGTCATGATCTTGCGTTGTCTCATCTATTGTTAAAATATATACCCGAATTGTTTTTTCGTCTAAAATAAATATTCGTCTCTTTCCTTGAGCCATAGTTTGACGGTGACAGATTTGATTTGATTTGATTAATCATGATTTTGATTGCCACATAAACGATAGGCAAAAAGAATCGCAAAATGGGAAACTAAAGAGAACAAAGTTATTTTCAAAGAAAAATGTTCTGAAAAATCATAAAATGATATATTCGTGATAAGTTTACTTAAAATTAATTTTTTGATTATAAAAAACTCCAAACTAGTATACTTGTGATAAATTTACTATCTATTTGTTTCCGTTCAATTTTATCGTCAAATTGGTAAATTGAATGATATGTAACAATTGATAGGTGTATCAGTTTAGGGTTTTACCCTCCATTTATCATATATGTAGCGATTTGTGGGTTTTTGTGATATTAATCCAATTTAACGTAAACTAACGGAAAGTAAATTTGTCATAAATTTATTAAATTGGGTTTTTTTGTGGTCGAAATATTAATTCGGATAAATTTATTACAAATGTACCTGTTTGAGATTTTTGGTGATCAAAAAATTAATTTCAAATAACTTTGTAATAGGAGTACCGGTTTAGGGTATTTCATAGTATTAACCTTATTTTCAAGAAATCAAATCGAAATTAGCTGAAAACTCATTTATTAGATTGTTCATACATGTTGAGATGACGACGCGCGCACATATAAATATTCAGGTATTTGTTGAGCTATGAGATAATCTAGTTCACGCTTGCGATAAATGGTTTAAATGAAAAGGCTTGAATGATCACAACGATTGAAAACACTAAAAAATCTCCAATCAATATATCTGTGCCATATTTATCTCGAATTAATTTGTGTGTTACAAAATGTTCCAAACAAGTACCCCATTGATCATCAATTAGCTTTCGCTCAATATTCTTGTCAAATTGTTAATATGGAAACACAATTACCAAACAACTCGGATAATTGGTAGGTGATGTCTATCTAATTTGAGAATTCAACACAATGAATCTATTAAAAGGATGCCGTTTTGGTATGGCAAGATCTGAAAAAAATAAACCGAGATTGGAAATTCTACTAATTTTGTCTTAAGAGCTCATTCACATTTCAAAGATATGCTAAAATCCCTAATTTTGTTATAAGATTTTAGAAGATTTGTTACAAGTTCAGTAGTTTGGATTTATTGTCACTTGAGGTAAATGTGACACGAATATATCATTTTGGAATTTTTGATGATATGAACCCTAGTCTTTAATAAAAGGATAAGTTAAGTTCATTTATCTCAAATTGGACTAAAAAACGCTTGAACATTATTAAATCGGATCATTGAACTACTTGAAAAAATTAATCGGAGAGAAAATGTAATTTTGTATCTGGCTTGCATCAATGCAATTCTTGTTTGAAACTTGTTTCCAATGATATATAGTCTGATCTTATTCGAAAGTCAAACTAAGTTAAACCCAATTGCAAACAACCTGCATCCTATGTTCTTTCAATCAAACAATGATATTACATTTAGTCTTGTCTTGTTTTTATCGTTGCCGAATAGTATTCCCTCTGCCCACCGGTACTTTGAGAATCACAACAAGTTCCTTTTTTATTTTTTATTTTTATTTTTATTTTTTTGGTGTCAAGGAGGAAACTATGAAGTCGCCGAGTAAACACTGGTCTATGATATTTTTGACGGGCTACAATATTTCTCCATTGCATATGGACAACACCGTATTTCGGACTCTCTAGTATGGACCAACTTAAACTTAAAATTAATCTTTATGCTAGTGGTCATGGTTGTCTTTCGATTGTGCATTATCACCAAGTGACTTTGCATAGTAAGTATATGGACATCATAAGTGTTATAATTTTCTTATAATACTCACTTGAATGATATAATTTTTTTTCAATCACTTAAATGCCACATTTGTTGAATAATTATTTACTCTATTACCTTCGGTGGCATATTCCATCATTCATCTTATGAGGCTTTTTTTTTTTTAAGTGTTGAAATGACTATTTCTTATATAAAACATATCCATTGTAGATTAGCTACTTTGACTCTCTTGCGATACACACCCTATTTCTTTTGTTGATTCCATTACCAAGAAGAAGAAGAAAGAAGAAGAAGGAGGAGAAGATGACGACGATCACGAAGAGACGGAGGAAGAGGAGGAGGAAGAGGAGTAACTCTTAGCTTACTTTAAATCTTAGACAGCCCGATCTCATTGGAGATTTGTGATATGATGACGATGACGATGAGGCAGAGGAAGAGGAGTAACTCTTAGTTTACTTTAAATAATAGATAGCCCGATCTCACTGGAGATTTGTGATAATGATGCATGCACGTATTACCTTCTTCTCAATGCACTCGCTCTAACTGCAATACCACATTATTTGATGGCTCTCCCAATTGTCATCGTCGTCTCTCTTTGTAATCTTCTGGAATTTCCCTTCTTGGAAGATGCCTTATTTTGCTTCCATCGAGCTCTCTTGTTGTGGAACCAAGTGGCCACCTCGACTCCTATCTCTCCTCGAGCTTCTTTTGATGCTCTAGCATCGACTAGGATTCGAAGATGGACTCCAATGATCTCGACTCAGCTTCTTCTAGGGCTCTCGCTTGTTCTCCCATAGGTAGTTACTTGTAATTGTATAAGTAATTTTGAAGGATCAGGGTTAAGGTTTGCTTATTGGCCCTAATTTAGGCCAACTTTTCAATTTAGGGCAAGAACAAAGGGTCAATGGCATGGTCTCTTATGTTTTTACTAATTGGACTTCAGTGAGTCACGTCAGCCAACTTATCATAAATTGACACCATGTTGGATTTTCTGATAAGAGAAATTGCTGACGGTATCCAAGTCAATAATTTTGAACCAATATGGCACTTAAGAAAATTATTAATGACGTTTGTAATGTCCTTTTTTCATAGACGAACTAGCGCAAACTATGAGAAAGGAAAGAGGGAGTAAAAAGAAAACAACATTTATAACCAATGAGTGCCATTGAATTTGCTTTCTACTTTTGTGTTCAGATCTTTAAGGGTAATTTTATCTAATTTTAAAGGATCCTAATTGGAGAGTATTTCTCTTCTTAAAAGGGGAAAATTACCAATACAGTTTTAAACCTATTATAATTGTATAAATTCAGTTATAAACCTTTTTTCTTTGTCAATAGAGTTTTAAACATTTTGCTTATGCCAATTCAGTCTATTATGCCAATTTGAGCTACCCATCACTAATGTGAACGCCAACTGTTTTACATGCTACAGCTAGTGCTGTCGTGGACGATTTTTAATAATATTTAAATATGATTTTGATTTATTCATATTTCTTTTCTTTTTCTTTTGCTTTCTTTTATTTTTTTTCCCCTTCTTCCTCTAATAGGTCACGCGGAACTCGGGAACAAGCCACTAGAAAAGGTGAGCCTCGCCAGTGGCTGACCTTGCCAACCTAGCCTTTGGCTAGTCACCGAGTTTTGGCAATCGGCTGGGGGATGAAGATGAAGATGAAGAGAAGGGGGAAAAAAAGAAAGAAAAAAAAAAGGAAAAAAGCAAATAAAAATAAATCAATAAATCCAAAAATTAAAATATTATTAAATTTGTCAATGTTTGTGCCGATCGCTAACGTAGGAAAATTGGCATTTATACAAGCTCCGGCTAATCAAAATTGATTAAATGGATTGAATTATCATAAATGCAAAAAAAAAATTATGATTTAATAAAAAAATGTTTAGGATAGAATTTATATAATTGCAGTAAGTTTATAACTTTTTATTTTTTCAAATTCTCCCCCAAAAAGGTGTGAGAAAATTTACATGGTTTTGGCAACAAAGTAAGAGAGAGAGAGAGAGAGAGAGAGAGAGAGAGAGAGAGAGAGTTGACTTTCGGGGGAGTTGACGTCGAAGTCGTTACATCATGTAAGCGTAGGTCACCACGAAGCCCCCGTTGCCCAGCTGTTTCTTCGACCATTCGTCGAAACTTCGAACCACTCCAAATAGTTTTAATTGTCGTTTTTTTTTCCTTGTTAATGAATATTCTAATCAAACCTCACCATCTTCTTCACTTCTCTTTCTTCATTCTCCCTCGCATAAATACCCTTGTCTTCCTTCCCAACTGTCTCTTGCTCTTTCCATCTTCACTCCTCTTCCTTCACCAAAACTCTCTCCCTCTCTCAATTGCTCTTGGGATTTCATCAATGGCTGCAAAAAGGTTCTTCAGTGAATCCGGTTCGGACTCCGACCCGCCGTCTGAAAAACGGATGCGAACTCGGCCTTCTTTCGCTTCGTATGCTTTGATCTCCTCCTCTTCTGTTCACTTTTTCCCCTCGTTTCTGAAATTGAACTTGATCTGCGTTTTCTTTTGCAGACGAACCTTTCTTTTAATTCCTTATAACATGAAATTTCTCTATTTCTTGACCCAGTGTAATTGGAGAAGTGGTGATGGTGAACTCCTTGAAGAACTTCTGCTCGGGCTTGGAGCCGATGCTTCGAAGAGTGGTAGGTTCTTTATCTTAATTATCACTTAATAGTATGTTCTTGAAAGTAAACTTCTTTCTAATTTACATAAATCATGAAAATAATATATATTTTCTTTCATTGTTGATATTTGTTCATCTTGACAAGAAATTAGAGAGGACAGGAAAAAAAGAATCGAATGCTATTTTCATGTATGATTAAATAAACCCCAATGAAAAATATCATTCGTCACAATCACTTAATTTGCGCTATGAGTTTATGAGCTCATAATGAATTACTTCGCCACTTGAAACCTATGCACTGAAAACCCTAGACCATAACATTTTATGATCATAGGCGAAACCCTTCGATTTATTTAGGTTTGATTGTTCTACGTTGCTTCCTCAGGTGAATGAAGAGGTGGAGCGCAGCCTTGTACGGTGCTCGCGCACGCTTCAGCGAGTCCCCTCGCTCCGAATCCAAGCCCCTGAACCCTCGAGCCTTGAGTTGAGGTTCAGCAAAAGCCTCACGCTGCCCATCTTCACCGGAAGCAAAATCGTGGATGCGGACGGTTTTCAGCTCCAAATCATCCTTGTTGACACAAGTGGCGATCAAGCGGTCCCCCCACCTCTCCCTAGCCCAATCAAGGTTGAGATCGTAGTCCTCGATGGTGATTTTCCTCCAGGAGACCGCACTAATTGGACGAGCGAGGAATTTGATCGGAACATTGTTAGGGAGAGGCAAGGTAAGAGGCCTTTGCTCGCTGGAGAGCTGAGCGTGACCATGAGGAGCAATGGGGTGGCTGCCATTGGGGATATCGAGCTGACCGATAATTCGAGCTGGATTAGGAGCAGGAAGTTCAAGCTTGGTGCTAGGGTTTCTTCGGGGAGCTACCACGGCATTAGGATAAGCGAAGCCATGACCGAGGCATTCATTGTCAAAGATCACCGAGGAGAATGTGAGTTGTTTGATTTTTTTTTTTTCAAGTACTTGCACTATTGTTTATTCTTAGTTATGTATAGACATATGATCACATAATCAGTCCTTTTAATACACACAACATGATTCATTTTCATTTCATAGGGTATTCGACCAAAAAGAAACTTGCCACTTACCACATGAAATTATGACTTTTTTCACATGAAATGTTGCTACCAATATCCATAACCACAACCACATACACAAACACATCTGAACACTAATTCACACGCATAATATATCATAATAAGTTTTGGTTTGCATGATCTTTCTTTATTAGCATATTGGGTATTGAAGTCCATTGATCATTATTGAACTATATATACCAAAACGTGATTCTCATTAGCTTTTTCTCAAGTTCATATGCAATCTTGTTCGGAATATATATAGTTATAGATATAATTGAGGTTGCTACTTGTTAAGATTGATATCTATAACACAATAGATATCACTTCAATCATAGATTAGTAAACAAAAGAGATCAAATCCTGGTCTTCAGTCAAAAGCACCCGCACCGGTGGCACACTGAACATAAATTTGTCATCTTGTTCTGCAAGGGTCAAATTAAGATAGATAGTCTGATCATAAAACTCACATCAAAAACTGGGAGATGCATCATGCGGGCTCCATCAATTCTTTGCCATGTCCTTGTCCAACTACCGGGCAATTTCACCATGAATAAGAAGAGACGAAGCTACCAGTCCAATGATCTGTGCCCCTACTTCATTTCTCAAACGGGCAGATGAAATTAGAGTTTGCATGGCGATCAATTCCAACATCATAAATCTGTTTAGCTTCTTCCTCTTTGATTTGAGATAGATCAATATGAATTAGATTGTAAGCATATTAAGGGAAAAGCTCAATCTAGCGAAAGCACGATGAAGTGTACCTTCGGTCACTAAGATGATGATATGTTTTCTTGCTTCACGTGAAATATTCTAGATATAATAGTGCAACTGTTTATGTGGTAGATGAGATTTATGTGCATAAACTAAGCATAGAGTGTCTTTGATTAGACAATAAATTTCTTAGTCCCTTTAATTATTTGATTCTGTGACAGGAGTTAATCAAACCAAAGTATATGTACTTTAAAGGCCCTCAGCTTCCTAAATCTGGGTAGTTTTGGGTGGTTTTGATTAGGTGCTGGATATTAAATTATAATTTATATAAAAAAAACATTTAGATTATTCTTTAGAAACAAATATTGACATCCAAAGTACCTCAAACTTTTTATAATTCCTAATCATCATCTTTAATTAGAAAGAAAAACAGTAAATTACCTTCTTGAGTCGAAGTTTGATTTGTCTTCCTTCCTTTCTTTCTTTTTATCCATTTGGAGTTTTCTAATCATGATGGTTGGGTCATGATGGGTCATTACATCAACCGTGTATAGCACCCACTAGCCCTTCTCCAAGACTCGTGCCTTTTATCCTCCTATCAAATCCCAAATCCCAAACTTTTAGCAATAAAAAAAAGAAGAAAAATCCCAAATTCTAAAATAAATAAATAAAAAGAAAAAGAAAAAAAGTCAGCCGTGGAACTTGGGGACAAATCTTTCTGATTTCTCCTTTTTCTATGATTCAGCCATCATTTTGCCATTTGTCGTGTCGCCGGCTTGTAGGGCCCGGTGGGCAACGCGTTACTTGACCATTCAATTAAGCTTTTTTTTAGGGTTATTAGACTTATCAAAGTAAGCCGCAAGAAGAGTGTTGTTGAAGGAAGCTTTCTCATTAATTAATAGGTCAAAAGATACTTTAGTGACCCCGCATATTTGCGTGTTTCATTGTACTCGTCCGCGTCCCACCCTAATTAAAAGGAAAAGATTTAAAGCAAGTCAAGTCAATTATTGTGCAATTTCAATTAAATGAGTATGGAAAGGGACAGAAAATTAGAAGATGACATCTTTTGTTAGGTGAGGTTTTAGTATTATATGGAGAGGGTCGGTTATCTTCTACTTGCAAAAGAAAATAGCTAGTTGAGGGAACTATAAGACAGGCAAATCGCCAGGAATAGTCAGATGCTTTGGAACAATCAACTCATAACACTATGTACATTGAGTTAACTAAAATTAATTAAGTAGTAATCCCCTATTTTCTTTTTTCTCTTTTTTTTTTTTGCTATTTATTTCATTATCTAAAATTTCTCTTCTTTTTATTCTGTTATTTAAGTGTACAAGAAGCATTATCCACCACAGTTAGGGGATGAGGTGTGGCGTCTAGAGAAAATCGGGAAAGAGGGAGCATTTCACAAGAAGCTGGGTGAAGAAGGAATTCAAACAGTCCAAGATTTCTTGAAGCTGTCCGTTGTGGACCCATCTAAGCTTAGAAGGGTACTTGTCCTATTCTTTTTATCTTCTTTCAATTTCTCTTATATTTCCTCTTTCAGATTTTGCTTCTTTAATTTGGAGATTAATAACTTCTTTTTATTAAAAAAAACAGATATTGGGACCTGGAATGTCTGAGAAGATCTGGGATGCAACCATAAAGCATGCAAGGACCTGTGAGAAGGGCAACAAGCACTACATTTACCAAGGGGCCAACTTCAGCATCACCTTGAATCCAATCTGCCAAGTTGAAAGGGCTATAGTAAATGCGCAAATCTACAACCACAAGGACCTCTCAAATAACATCATCAGGGTATGCACTGAATCTTATCAGATTATCTTATGCCCTAGCCCAAGTTTTGTAGAGGCATGTTGGTTTATTTTATAAATCTTCAATATGGCACTTGCAGCCCTACATTGAGACCTTGGTCAGACAAGCTTACATAAATTGGAGCACACTGGAGGAGATTGAGCTTCCTTACTACCCTGAAACACCTCAACTAACACTAGGTACCACATAGTATCTAATTTGTCCATGTAATCCATATATGTATGTATGTATGTATGTATGTATGTATGTATGTATGTATGTATGTATGCACCATATTTTTTGATACCCGAATTAAAATATGATGTCTTTAATCCAGGTGAGGTGGAGGATCAGTACCCAACACATTATCAGCTGACAGATAAAGCTTTTGAGGATTACCCACCAAACAATCATGTACAGATTGGGGCTGGTGCTGATTGGCAGATAAACCCAGCATTTGTGAACACCACTTTTGAGCATGCCATCAGGTACAGCATCCCAGAGGCATCATCTTCATCCGATGTTAACAATCTTGCACCTCCAAGGTCTTTCATGGATGGGAGGTGAATTAGGGCTAGATCAATGCACTGAAGTTTAGTTGTACATAGTCAATCAGGTAGTTTGGGGGGGGGGGGGGGGGGTGGGAATCGCCATGTGAGGCAAGCAGTTGCAGCTGGAGCAATGGCATACAAGGGATGTCTTTCCCATTCTGTTCTGTCAATTTTAGGCATAGAATACTGCTTTTGCTTGAAGTTAGAGACCTCAATTTGCTTCAGTTTTGAATAACTCATTGTCAAATAGAGTGACTGTTAATTTCAAGCAGTTTGCAGCTAGAGCAATGGCCTGCAAGGGATGCTCTTTTCTCTTTCTGTTCTGTCAATTTTAGGCATAGAAAACTGCTTTTGCTTGAAGTTAGAGAACTCAATTTGCTTCAGTTTTGAATAACTCGTGTCAAATAGAGTGAATGTTAGTTTCAAGCAGCTGGTTGACATTCTCTTTTACCCTGAAGCTGATCAGCAACTGATGAATCTCCATCGCTAAAGCTATATCTATGCAATCTCAAATGAGTTCGCTTTCTCTTGTTCTGCGGTTCTCAAATGGCATCTCAGGTCTGTGGTTCATACCTTGTTCATTCAAAGCCCTCGGTTTCGTTACTTGAGATCCTGGCAATTCTTCATCTTCTTCGAGAAATATGTTCTCAGACCACGTTAAGTACCTGTTCACCAGAAAATGACATTGTCGTCGAATGACAATATACCTTTAAGGTTCAGCCATTGCAGCGGACGAGTTGAGCTATGATATGGTAACTACCATGAATTACAACAGTAGGCTTTTATAAAAATAAAAAAAAATCCTAATTACAGGAATCAATCCCTATGCTCCTGCAGTATTCCTACACGACAACTGAACTGGAACAACGATACTGCAATATTGCACCCTTAATACCCTTTCCTACTTCAATATATTCTTCTATCTTGACATGATTAAGTCTTTAGTGCATCCACTATATTGGCCCCAAATGACTTCGTTGTGTTTCCGCTCCTTATTCGTCGCGACTCTCCCTCGAGGTCAGGATTCGATGGAGCGGGTTTAGCGACTTGCCAAGCGGGAATGCGCGGTCCCTCAGAAAGAGTGAAGGCAAACATGTTCTAGGCCAGCTTGAAGTCCTGCGGTCGATTGAAGTTCACACATAATTTCGCCCCTACTTTCATTTCATATCACAGTATGAACCCTGGCCATTGCTGGACGGTGTAGTAAAAATCAAAGTCATCTGGAGCCCAAAGAGCAGACAGATAACGCATTGCCGAAAATCCCGCGTCTCAGATTTTCAAAAATCCCCTTCGCAGACTGCTCTTCTTCCACGAACGCCCCTCAGTCACATTAGACTCTGAGCGGCGTCTCTTATCAGAGCGTTCCACATAAAAAGATCCGGTTCGGCAATTTAGGCAAACGGCCGGAGAGCATAGCCAATTGCGCCCGAGATGGCGATCGCACCGGTGAAGATGGGCTGAATTGAAGCTTCTGACGATGAGGGAAGCCTGGATCTGCTTCGATGTCCGGAGATCCGTCCAGTTTCGCCATAGGCTTGACCGATGGTGGCAGTGGGTGCTGCAGTCGTTGGTTCTCTTCCTGATCATTGCATAGAGTACTCTGTTTATTATGGCAAAAACAGGGTGGGTTATTTCACTGTCGCATTTTTAGAAACCTTGAATTACGCAAAGCTATTTACAAGCTTCTTTAAACTGAAAACAGCCGTATTACGAACGGTACTTTTTTCTTACCAAGCTCAGAACAATGATATTTTCAAGCTTTGAAGTTTAGTCCTTGGAATAATTATGGCGGATTGGCGGCCGACTGTATGCGGTAGTTCTCGAGTCATAACAAAAAAATTAAAAATAATAAAAAAAATAACTATGGCGGATTTGTCGAGACGACCAAGACGAAGTGGAGGGGTTGTTTTTGGAAATTGGAAACGTAGACCCCACCTGGACATGTGACAACCAATGAGTGAAGAGATGCATGCTCCCGTGGAGCTTCACGACCGTCCAATATTTTTTCAAGATGATAGAGATAGGGATGATGCTAGAGTGATATAAAATGATGATGAGGTGTCCTAGTGAATTGAGGAGCAAGCCGATTTTGCGGGCCGGGCCAGGTCGTCCGGGCTCGGGCTCGGGCTCGCCTCGAACTTCATTTAACTCCACTTTTATGCCCGAAAAATTTGACGGGCCAAAAAATTTAGTTTTTCCTTTTTCTTTTGTTGGTCATGAAATTTAGTTTAATCGGCTAGAATTGGGCCGAAAAAGTCCTAATGGGCTTTATCATAAAAGTGGACTCAATCTCTCCTAGCCGCCGGTCGAGCGAAAATCTCATAATGGGATTAAGGTCTCTAAATTTTAATATCCCTAGTTCATAAATTAGTTTCCTTTAAATCAAGCATTTGAGAATTGTCAGCGAAACTCTAGTATTGACATTGTTTTCCACCGGTCAAGCGAAAATCTCATAATGGGATCAAGGTCTCCAAATTTTAATGTCCCTAGTGCATAAATTAGTTTTCTTTAAATAACACATTTGAGAATTGTCGGCAAAACTCTGGTGTCGACATTGTTTTCTCAGTTGCTTTTTAAGGTAGAGATCTATTTGCTCAGTGAGTAGCCTTGAAAATGAGATAGAAGTTGTTTCACCTCAACAAGAGCTCATGGTATTGTCTGTCGGATATATCATTTGTTCTACTAGAACAGCTGTCACGGTCAATCGAAATGTGACTATCAAATTGCGCTGACTAACCCCCTGCTTGGTGCATTACTATTGCAAGGAAAAACTAGGAAGAACAAAAGTCATGGCTATTCTATCATATAGCTCTTGGTTCTCGAATCATTTTAGATAGAAATCCAACCAAAGCTTTTTGGGCAATGTTAGTTGGATGGTACGAACTAGACATTCAGCACACTCTAGAAGTCGATGTAGAATTGTTTCGTGGTCACAAACCTACCCAAAAAGAGAGAGGCTAAATTCTCATGTCCAATTCAGAAGAGAAAACAAAGAAGAAAGTGTGCCCAACTACTCTCTCTCATCCACATAATATTCCCAACTCATGAAAGATATCCAGTGTGGAACAATATGATAACAAACAAAGGAAAAACATC
Organism: Eucalyptus guilfoylei; assembly: GCA_016097605.1. Classification (NCBI taxonomy): domain Eukaryota; kingdom Viridiplantae; phylum Streptophyta; class Magnoliopsida; order Myrtales; family Myrtaceae; genus Eucalyptus; species Eucalyptus guilfoylei. Next base: position 6,127,446 of record CM027861.1, read on the forward strand.
ATAATGTGGTTATCCTCTTTATCTCACTCATACACATTACCTCGCTACTGTACATATCAGCTATCTTCAGAAGATTTCGTCTCCTGTAATGGCAACCTAACCAGTGGCATTGGGTGTTGAATTGTTGCTAAACCCATTTCACCGTGACTGAATCCGGCGAAAATGTTAACGGATTGTTCTTCAACAGAACAGCATCATCAGATTTATTTTCCGTTTGGTCTGACTTCTCCATGTCGTGGCCGCGGTTTTGTATTTCCTTTAGTGTATCCAATACCTCTTCCATGGATGGCCTCATGTCACGGTCTTGTTGCAAGCACTGGAACCCCAACTCTGCCACCGCAGCTATCATTTCTCTAGTCCTGTAGTCTGTATCGAACCCAAGATTTTGATCTACAAGCTCGTGCAAGGCGTGGCTTTGGATCTTGTTCACGGCCAGGGCGGATAGATTTATCTCGTGGCAATGTCTAGTGATATCAACGGCTGGCAAGGAAGATATGAGCTCCATCAAAACTACTCCAAAGCTATATACATCGCTCTTCTCAGTCAATTGGTAGCATTGAAGGTATTCTGGATCAATATAACCTGGTGTCCCTTGTGGAGCAGTTGAAGCATGAGTGACATTAAGTGGGAAGAGGCGCGACAAATGGAAATCCGCAACCTTGACTCTAAAATTCTCGTCCAGCAGGATGTGGCTGGTCTTCACATCTCGGTGGATAACATCAGATGCGTGGAGATACACCAATGCGTTTGCGGTTTCTATGGCTATGTTCAAACGGGTGGACCACGGGGGCGAGCCGGGTTTAGCTAAATCGCCATGAATGTGATCAGCTACCGTGCCATTTGGCACATATTCATACACGAGCAGGAGTCTACGGCTCTGCCGGGAGGTGCAGCCATACAGTGAGACCAGATTTGGGTGGTGTAAGCGAGTAAGTATTTCGACTTCATTCACGAACTGCTCAACTCTTTTGTAGTTGCTTTCATACAATCTCTTGACTGCAACTACACGCCCATCTTGGAGTTTGCCTGCAAAGCTTGTTAAGGTCACGGCAAAATCTTTGATGATGGTTCACTAACTATGGACAGTTTTAGTGTTGCTCTTACCTTTGAAAACAGTGCCAAAGCCTCCATCACCAAGTTGTTCTGCTGGATCGAAATTGTTGGTAGCCTTCTTAAGGTCGTCGGAGTCAAAGATGGGCAGTCCATGGTAGACACTGCCATCCTCAAGGGTAGCTGATGTTCGGGCCATATCTGCAGTTCTGAGGCGCGCAGGCCTTGTACTGCGAATCCTCCAACGCAGCCCGATAGACTTAGCTGGTGAAGACGACGACGAGGACCGGCGACAACAAGCTCCGCAGATTAAGCTTTGGAGATTCATTTGAGACTGGAAGGAGGCAGGGGATAGCAGAAGATAGGAGAAAGAGGCAGGAGAGGGTGTGGAAAGCAATTTGCAGAAAATTCGAAACGGTGTTGGTTTGAACTGGTCCTGAAACTCCAGTGGCTGTCGCTGTGCTGGTTCGTCGACTCTGAAGGACACCGAGCGGAGACGAAAGTGGCTCCGGGGCGCGCATTAGTCAAACGCCCCATGGCTTACGCCGGGGAAATTTTTGCGCCCCTGGAAAAAATCCTGGGAGGAACAAACCAGGAAACTTCTTAGTCAAAGGGACCGTTTTTTTTTTTTTTGATGAAATGTTGACTGTGATGATCTAGCTAATCATAAAAAAACAAATCATATCTTTGGCTTAGTTCGTTTCGTGGAAAATAATTTTGAGGAAAACATTTTTCGAATTTTTCAGTATTGAAAATTATGGAAAACATTTTCCATCAAAGGAAAAAAAAATCTTCTAAAAGAAGGGAAAATATTTTTACTTTTCAAATTGGGAAAATTTTTTTCCTTACTGACTCTCTTGTCTCATATCTTATAACCCCTTCTTTCTTATTTTCTTTTTAATAATTCGAATTTTAAATTATTTTTTTATTTTCTTTTTCCTTTTATTTTTTTCGCCTTCTTCTTTGGCTGGTCGTTGGTCGTCACTATGGCTGGTGGCCGGCCAAAGAAAAAAAAAAAAAAAAAAATTAAAAATCGATTTTTAAAAAATTAAAAAATATATTTCTTAAAAATAATTTAAAATTTGATTTTAACAATAAAATAATAATAAATTTATTGAAAAAAATTATATAGAGAAAAATATTTTCTTTATTGAACAATAAAAAATACTTTCCAATTGATTTTCATGTTTTAGATGAACACCTAAAAATAGTGACATTCTCTTAGAAAATGACTTTTTGGAAAATTTCCGAAAAAGGTTGTATTTTCCGTGAAATGAACAGAGTCTAAGCAGACAAGTTAATTATTATTATACCAAACTTTAGCGCAAACAAAAAATTAATCACATTTCCCTAGATTCTTATCCCATGTCGGAGTCCTCACAACCCCGAGCGAGCGTAGCCTACGATCCAGCATAGTCTTGAAATTGGTCAACGGATGATGGGCCCAAATCCCACATCAATGGGCCCATCTTTTTGGGCTCCTATTCATGGGCCTGAATCAAGGAGTCAAATTGGGGCTAGAAGGAAGACCAATCTAAATGGCCTTCCTCAGGATCTCCTCCTCCGTTGACGATTGACAATTCAACATTGGGACGTGTTCGGCTCGCAACAGACCTTCGTGACTAGTCAGCAAAAACGTCTCTCTCTCTCTCTCTCTCTCTCTCTATCTCTCTAAGTGGAAATTTCCTCTTGCTTTGCGCCACCGAAGATAAAAACGAAAGAAAAGTCTTAATTCTTGTCCCGTGATATTCTTAGATGGAGGAAGACAAAACAAAAAACAAAGGGTAGTGCCATCGAATTTCCAACAAAGGAAACAAGCAGATCACATTCGATCGAATCGAGTGTTCTCTGGACAGATTATTGGGGTCCATTGGTCATAGTATTGTAGAGGTACTAAGTGAAATTAACTTCGCAGAAGCTCAACGTTTGGTGATTTCTTGCATATTCTACATGGTTGATAACAGAATCTCGTGCACCAGTACTATATGAACAAGAACCCACCAAATGAAGTAGAGAATGATCACCTAGGAATGCTACCAAAAGAACATATATGTTAAATTTTGTGAAACCACTGTTAATTGTTCTAAAAACTTAAACTGTTTGATGAAGACGCGTTTTATTATTTAAATATTATAATACTAATAAATATTACAATACTCTCTCTCACACTTAGTATGATATTTTGTCTAGTACTAAGCGTGGAAATTTAATTGGGGAGATAAATGGAGTCTGGTAAGATTTGAACTCAAGACCTCAAATCCTGATATTATATGAGATTTTGTGAAACCGATGTCGATTATTCTAAAAGTTTATACTGTTAGATAAATGCATAATTTATTATTTAAATATTCTAATAGTACTAAGAGTTCCAGAAAACCTTGAACTACACGAAGCTTGTTTACAAGCTTCTTTAAACTGAAAGCATCCGTATCACGAATGGCACTTTTTTTATTATTAAGCTCAAAAGAATGACATTTTCAAGCTTTGAAGCTTAGACGTTGGAATGACTATGGAGGATTTGTCGAGGCGACCAAGATGAAGTGGAGGGGGAAAGTAGAGTAGGTGATTGAGAGAGGAATTTTTGGAAATCAGAACCGTAGACCCTCAATCAGTTAGTGAAGAGGTCCGTGCTCGTGTGGACCTTCTGGACCATCCAATATTTTCAAGATACATAAAGATTAGGATGATACTAGAGTGATATAGAATGATGATGAGGTGTCCAAGTGAGGTGAGGACCGAGCCGATCTTACGGGCTGGGCCAGGTCCTTAGGGCTTGGGCTCGGCTCAATCTTCATTTAACCCAACCTTTATGCACGAAAAATTTGACGGGCCAATAATGTTTTTTTTTTTGGTTGGACAAGGAATTTAGTTTAATTGGCTACAATTGGACCAAAAAGGTCCTAACGGACCTTTTTTACAAAAGTCGACTTGATCTCTCAGCGTCGACTAGCCTCCGATCAAGCGAAATTCTCATAATTGGGCTCAAGGTCTCTAAATTTTAATGTCCCCGATTCATGAATTAATTTTCTCTAAATCATGCATTTGAGAATGGTCGGCGAAACTCTAGTGTTAATATTATTTTCTCAGTTGTTTCTTCAGGTAGAGATCTATTTGTTGAGCGAGCAGCCTTGAAAATGAGATAGAAAGTGTTTTACCTCAGTAAGAGCTCATGGTATTGTCTAGGGATGTGCATGGTCTAGGTGGGCGGCTCCCGGCCTAGAATCGGGAACCGCCCGCTAAGGACTGGTTCCAAAAATTTGGAACTGGGAACCACCCGTTAGTTGCATGGATCCACCTGAGAACCGAATCGTCGGTCCAGTCCGGTTCCTGGGTGGATCCATGGAACCGGTCTCACCAATAATAATATCGTTTTTCAAATCCCGTCGTGAGTACTTTTCATATCGAGTAATATTTTTTTTTTTAAAATTGAACCAGCTTAATTAAGGGTACAATTTTTCTTTATTTTATTAGAAAACACTACCAAAGAAGAGAAATATGTTTTTTTTCCTGTTTTTGAATAATTTTAGTTGAAATCTAAAATATTCTTTAAGTTCAAAGTTCTGGATGATAGTCATATGTAGTTCGTCTTTTCCTTTATTCCCTAACAATGCTCAATCTCTTACAACCTTTGTTTTACTGAATTTTTTTTGTAGAAACAATTCCACCGAAACTTCACATTTTCTTGAACACAGTGTCCTATGTGAGTCCCGAAAGTATCCTTTGAAGGAACCATTTGTTGAGTTGCTGAAAAACAACTTACACACTATGCTAAATTCTTATAAAAACATGAAAACCATGAGAGGAGATAAAGCCCTAAAATTTAGGTTTGCTAATTAGTAATTTAGAAATTTATTTTAATATTAAAAATTAATATATTATTATAATATAATCGGTTTCGGTCCGGGTGGGCGGATCCGCCATGGCAAAGGCGGGAACCCCGGACGGTACCCACTGGGTTCCCATAAATTAGGCCCAGGGAAGCTGGACCGGTTCCCTCAATTCCGGTCCGGTTCCGGGCAGTTCCGGTCCGGTTCCAGGCGGGTCCCGGTTCTTCTGCACACTCATAGTATTGTCTGTCGGATACATCCTTTGTTTTGCTATAATAGCTATCACAGTCGATCGAAGCGTGACAATCAAACTGTGCTGACTAACCCCGCCTGCTTGGTGCATTACTATTGCAAGAAAAACTAGGAAGAACAGAAGCCATGGCTATTCTATTATCAGATCACTCTCAGTTCTCGAATCGTTTTCGGCAGAAATCCAAACAAAGCTTTTCGGGCAATGTAGTTGGATGGTACGAATGTCTCGTTCGGCACACTACATAAGTCGATGTCAAACCGTTTCGTGGTTACGTACCTAGCCAAAAAGAGAAAGGCTAAGCTCTCATACTCAATTCAGAAGAGAGAACAAAGAAGAAAGTGTGCCAACTGCTGTCTCTCATCCACATAATATTCCCATCTCAGCAAAGATGCCCGGTATGGAAGAATATGATAACAAACAAAGGAAAAATACCATAATGTGGCTGTCCTCTTTATCTCACTCATACACATTACCTCACTACTGTACATATCGGCAGTCTTCAGAAGATCTCGTCTCCTGCAATGGCAACCTAACCACTGGCATTGGGCGTTGAATCGTTGCTAACCCATTTCGCCGTGACTGAAACCGGCGAAGATGTTAACGGATTGTTCTTCAACAGAACAGCATCATCTGATGTATTATCCGTTTGGTCTGACTTCTCCATGTTGTCTCCACGGTTTTGTATTTCCTTTAGTGTATCCAATACCTCTTCCATGGATGGCCTCATGTCGTGGCCTTCTTCCAAGCACCGGAATCCCAACTCTGCCACCGCAGCTATCATTTCTCTAGTCCTATTGTCTGTATCAAACCCAAGATTTTGATCTACAAGCTCGTGCAACGCGTGGCTTTGGATCTTGTTAATGGCCAGGGCAGATAGATTTATCTCGTGGCGATGCCTCATGATATCAACGGCTGGCAAGGAAGATATGAGCTCCATTAAGACTACTCCAAAGCTATATACATCGCTCTTCTCAGTCAACTGGTAGCATTGGTGGTACTCTGGATCGACATAACCCGGTGTCCCTTGAGGAGCAGTTGAAACATGAGTGGCATTCAATGGGAAGAGGCGCGACAAACCGAAATCCGCAACCTTGACAGTGAAATTCTCGTCCAGCAGGATATTGTTGGTCTTCACATCTCGGTGGATAACATCAGATGCGTGGAGATACACCAATGCGTTTGCAGTTTCTATGGCTATTTTCAAACGGGTGGACCACGGGGGCGAGCCAGGTTTAGCTAAATCACCATGAATATGATCAGCCACCGTGCCGTTTGGCACATATTCATACACAAGCAGGAGTCTACGGCTCTGCCGGGAGGTGCAGCCATACAGTGAGACCAGATTTGGGTGGTGTAAGCGAGTAAGTATTTCGACTTCATTCATGAACTGCTCGACGCTTTTGTAGTTGCTTTCATACAATCTCTTGACTGCAACTACACGCCCATCTCGGAGTTTGCCTGCAAAACTTGTTAAGGTCATGGCAAAATCTTTGATGATGGGCTCACTAACTGTGGACAATTTTAGTGTTGCTCTTACCTTTGAAAACAGTGCCAAAGCCTCCATCACCAAGTTCCGCCGCTGGATCGAAATCGTTGGTGGCCTTCTTAAGTTCGTCGTAGTCAAAGATGGGCAGTCCATGGAGGCCCATCTCAAAATCTGTCCTGGAGGAGTAATTTGAGGAGATGCTTCTCAAGGCAAAGGATGACTGGCCATACTTTTTTCTTTGGCGAGATCGATAGATATAGAAACCAACAATCATCAACAGAACTGCTGCGCTACCCAAAACTGATTTTTAGGGGAGAGAGACCATATCATTAGATTCCAATGAGCAATGAGGGAAGCATACTGTCAAAATGGGAAAGAAAGGTCTTGAAATAATTACCTATTCCAACTATGAGATCAATCCTCTTTCCTGAGACAGTAGTCATCAAAAGTGAAAAATGTATCAACGGATTGCAGACGGATCATTTCAAAGTGTCTAAGGAATATAAAGATCAGGGCGCATCATGAGGTTATATAGTTCATTCAGTTTAAAGAAAGAAAAATAGCCATGATCGAGTGGAAAGATTACAAATTCACCGGTTTGGCTCGGTCCTCATCTTGAAAATTCCACGGATAAATTAGTGACATCTTACCAGAAGAAATTGGAAGCACATGCAAATGGATATGTGGCTGATTGACTAACGAGTATAGACATTAGCTAAAATCCTGAATTTCTACAGCTATCAGGGAATGAACAGGAAGACAGGAAATTTCTTTTTCTTGCAGGAAGAAAAGTAGCAAACACTCTGCAATATGATCAACAATGTGGTATCAGACGTGGAGATAAATAGAACTTTCTGTGCCACTAATTGAATGGGCGGTATGTTTCTAGACGTGTCTCAAAACTTTTGGCTTCTAAGCAGAACTATCGTTCTGCTGATAAAAGAAGTGGGCAGCTCTCGTTCAGGCAAGAACTTTCAAGCTTCTTCAATCATGAACACCCAATTGATGACTAGAAAACTTTTGCAGAGAGAAAGAAACATAAACATTTCCGTTACTCTTCTTTCAATTCCTCCAAGTTCGTGAACATCAAAATCTACGAGGTTCCGATAAGTTATCATAAAGCGCAGGAGATCAGAGAGTTTCATTTGCAGCAGTAAGCGAGTCTAGAATCTAAGCTACGGCGAAGAAATTGAAAATGTTCAAGTACATTCTCCACAGCACGTAGAAACGAAAGATCAAGCAAAATAGTGGACCCGAAAACTCAGTCGAGAAAAAAGAACCGAATCCCCTATGCATTTACCATCATTGCAGGTTTGAGAATGAGGGTCATCTTGGCAAAAGCAAATGAAATCATTGTTATTGAATCTACACCTACCCTCACTGCCGTCGCAGTTGCTGCAATTAATTGCAGTCCAGCTCAAAAGGAACCCCATCTCCATAATATCATTGTAATCCATAGCCATCAAGCTGCTGATATTTGCATTAACATCAACAGGTACACTAACTGCAGAGTTGCAGGTGTTGACGGCAGAATACAAATCCATTTCGTGGAATGCTTCCTCGAAGAAAAGAGCAAAAGAATGGTGGGTGTAATTGCTAGCACAGCCCACTGGATATGTATAATTTGGCGGCGGCGAGGTGCAATTATAGTAGAAAAAGAAATCGGCATTAGTGGAACTGAGATTGAAAGGCGTCCTTTCAAGGCTGATATTATGTGGCGGGGCATCACAGGAGTCCTGGTCCTCGAGGGCATTAACCAGGAGGAACGAATGGTCCGCATAGAAGATATCCTTGATGATAAACTCGCTGTCCGAGAAATTCAGGACAGGGTAATCCTCTTTGCAGGTAATCTCAAAATTCGGATAGCCACAATAAGACTCCTGCTCGCCCGAAATCCAAAAAGGGTAGCTGATGTTCGGGCCATTTGTGCAGTTCCGAGGCAGGCAGGCCTCGTTTTGCTTATCCTCCGACAGAGCCTGATAGACTAAGCCGGTGAAAATGACGAGAAGGGCCAACCGGCGACACCGAGCTCCACAGATGAAGCTCTGGAGATTCATTTGGACTGGGAGGAGGCAGGGGATAGGAGGCAGAGAGGATTGCCAGAAAGAGAGGCAGGAGAGGATGTGGAAAGCAATTTGCGGAAAATTCAAAACGGGGTTGGTTTGGAACTGGTCCTGAAACTCCAGTCGCTGTCGTGCTGGTTCATCGACTTTGAAGAGAGGAATACCGAACGGAGACGGAAAGTGGCCCCGGGGCGCGCATTGGTCAAACGCCTCATGGCTTACGCGGGGGAATTTTTCGCCCCTTGGAAAAAAAAAAAAAAAAAAAAAACTTAAGAGGAACAAACCAGGAAACTTCCTAGTCAAAGGGGACTTGGGTTGGAGTACCCACCAACGTTTTTTTCGAAATGTTGACTTTAATGATCTTACCTAATCATTAAGAACATATCCTAACTAAGCAATGCAACTTAATTATTGGTTCTTGATCTTTTTTATTTTTAATTTTTTTAATTTTCCGATACCAAACTTTAGTGCGAATGAAAAATCAATCACATTTCTCTGGATTCTTATCTCGCGTCGAAGTTCCTACAACCCTAAGCGTAGCTTACGACCCAACAAAGTCTTGGAATTAGTCAACGTATGTTGACTTTGATGATCCTATAGTTTAAATTATGGGCCCAAATCCACATCGATGGGCCCATTTTTGGGCTCCCTTTCATGGGCCTGAATTAACAGTCAAATGGGGGCTAAAAGGAAGTCCAATCTAAATTGCCTTCCTCAGGAGCTCCTCCTCCGTTGACCATTGACAATTCAACATTGTGACGTGTTTGGCTCGCAACGGACCTTCGTGACTAGTCAGCGAAAAAGACTCTCTCTCTGTCTCTCTCTTTCTGTCTCTCTCTGTCTCTCTCTCTCTCGTGAAGAATTGCTGGCCAAGCAGTAGCTAAGTTGAAATTTCCTCTTGCTTTGTGCCACCAAAGAGAAAAACAAGAGAAAAGTCTTAATTCTTGTCCCGAGATATTCTTAGATGGAGGAAGACAAAATAAAGAGCAGCGCCATCGAATTTCCAACAAAAGAAACAAGCGGATCACATTCGGTCAAATTGGATTTTTCTCTGGACAAATTCTCGGGGTCCATTGGCCATATGATCTCTGTGGAACTAATTGAAACTAACTCCGCAAAAGCTCAAGGTTTGGCGATTTCGTGCATATTCCACATGGTCGATCATAGAATCCCATGCGCCGGTATGAACAAGAACCCACCAAATGAAGTAGAGAATGATCACTTGGGAATGCTACCAAAAGAACGTATCAGGGTCATTGCAGGTACAAGCGTGGGGTTTGTCGCGGCAATAACACGTGAAACTATATGATGAGGAAGAGGTGTTGCAACCGCAAAACCCGCCAGAAGAAGCACAAGTTAGGCACTCACGGTGGTTACTAAAGAACAGGAACCTTGATGCTCGTAACACAATTGGTGATGAAACTACAGAGCTCTCTGTCCAAGAAGATGTCATCTATGAAGAAAGCCAACTTCCTGACGACATCGTAGAAGCACTCGAACTCGTTGCTTATGTTCTTCATTGTGTCCAAACATCCATAGAAGATGTTGAGGCTCTTAACGACTGGGGTCATATGGAAGAGAGTGGAATCCATTATGATAGTATTCCTAAACTCGTGCAAACACGTACCCTCCATCAGATCTATCCTAGTGATTGTCATCGTACGAAGATGTTGGTCAATCTTGAGGACTCGATACTTCTGCTCTTGGTACTCAAAAATAGGGAATTCGTCCTCATAGCACTCGACCCTGAATGCTGGAAGTCCACAGAATTGGGGTCGGCTGCCTCCCCAGAAAGGATAAGTAATATTTGCGACAGTTCCGCAATTAAAAGAACGGCGGCAGTTGGTATAGTGGACATCGTCATCTCCCTCGCATAAAAGAACTTGTGGGATGATGAGGCCGATGAGGATGAAGACGAGGATGGAGCATGAAGGGGAGGAGAGAAGGAGAGTGGATGTGTTGCCCATTTGAGTAAGTTCATGCTCCCATGGGTAGAGAATAAATTGTGGAACGAGTGTTTAGAGTTCAGAGGGGCAAGCTGTGAATGGAGAAATTCTTTTCGTATTCACTTTCTCCGGACTCAAGTGTGAAAGAGATGGATTTCGTTAATTCTTCCTCACTATAATATAGAAGACTATTCTGACCGTCGACTTTGACTGAGATCAGTTTTAGTCTTCTGAAATTTCGTGGAGGGAAATCAAAGGGATGGCTATCGAGCGTTAAACTGGGTCTGGGGGGAAGTGATGAGGAAGACAGAGGAAACATGCGAAGCAATTTCCTCCGGAGTTCTTCCTGTGGAAAAAGTCTAGCCCATTCGAGGGTTCAGGAGTTGATGTTGTGGGAAGCAAAGAGCAAGTCAAACTTAAATTTTAGGTTAATTGACTTATCGGCTAAATGCATTCCAATTTAAATTTCTGGTCCGTGATGTGAAATATTACACTAAACTCGGAACATCTTCGCTCGTCGTATTTAAACTGTTGGATCTTGTGGGTTTGCAGATACAGACCTAATGATCCAACAGTTAAGGCAAGGAAGGCTGTTGAGAATGAAGCGATAAAGTTTTAGGACTTGGGAGTCTAAATTTTGGCATGATTATGTCACAGCGAAAATGAGAATACTGCACTTTATCATATCAGAGAGAAGGGCATGCCCAGCCAAATGAGACTATCAGGCTTTTAGGGGGCATGAGCAGATCGTTTTTCCAAATAACAATCAAACCTAGCAATCCCTCCCATGGAATAATATTAACTAATTGACATCCACAAGTTAGGGGAGAGTAAGCATACATACCCGGTCGGCTGCAAGTCGTTGAATAGACTCCATCAGGGCAAAAACAATTGAATTCTTGCCCTGCCCAGCCATACCCGCATCTTCCCCCAGATTTATTGCAACTTTCGCACTGCGAAGTGTTGAGAATCCAGGTGATCTCAAAGCCTTTGTTGAGAATCTCACTAATAGTAAGATTGTTGTTGCTGTCCATTGAAGGTGGTGGAAAAACTAGAGGTTCACTTTTGGAAATCGGGACATGAACAATGGACCTGCATGGGAGCGGTAGCTTTGGAAGGTCGACCCCGATAACAAAGTAGCCATCTTGAGACTCAGGACAAGAGAACTGATAAGGGGGAAAGGTCGGCCATTGATGGTTTGGCGATGAGTCGCAATCGTAAAATAAGGCGGAATTGAGGTTATTGGAAGTGTATTTGAAGAGATTCAGGTATAAAGTGGTTTCATTATATGTTTCAAGACATATATCCTCTGATAAATCCATCCTCGCCACCACGAGGATCTGTGTGCTGGTATTCATGTGGATCACTCGATATTCCAGGGACTCCATGGACAGGGTCGGGTTATCTCCATCGCAGTTGAGCTCGTAGTCTGGATGCCCACAGTGACTCGGTCGCTTATTATCCCTAAAAGGATAGCTGATTTCTTGACCTCCGCAATTAGAAGGAGCGCACTCTTGGAACAGTGGGAACGCGCTAACAGCTGGCGCCAGGAAGTGAATTTGGAGGGAGATGAGGAAGAAGAGCAAGGAGAGAGAGGAACATGTCATGATAAGATCCATCCGAAGGTAGCTGGATCTGGAGCAAAACAAGGAGAAGGGTATATACAAAGGAAGAGGAGGTGGAAGGATAAATAATAATGCTGGTTTTGGAATGAATGATTTGACCCAATGCACTAACGAGAACCTCTCGGCTTGGCCTCACGAAAGACCAAGACTTTGGCGCGGTGAGACAAAAGCTGAGAGGAAAAGAAGGAGAACAAGGCACGTGGAAACAAAGCCAAGTAGCTTGAGCTGCCGGCTAATTGTTAACTTGACTTGGGACGACCTGGACTAATATTCCCCATTTTACAATTCTTACACGCAGCCCCCGACTAATCAACGAGCTTTGCCAATCTCCTTCACGGTTCACTTTGAGGAAACTTCAATAAGGACCTCACGAACGTCGTTTGCAGCGTTCTAGACATAAGCATGGCCATCACCTAGGCTAGAGAACAGAAGGGATTAGAGCCTCAGAACTGAGGCGGCTAAACTTCCCCTGGACGAGTTTATCTTTACTTTGCCTAGTTATCTTTTTTGAACTGATTTGACAGGTGATATTGACATATCATTAGCCCAAACTGCAACTTGGGTAAAATCACTGGCTCAAAAAGGGCCACGACTCCTCAGCCAGGCCGAATCGAGCCCATCTCTCGTGATTTACGATGATGATGATCCACATTGGATCTTTAGCTAGGAAGCAATAGCTTGCCGTCTTTTTCATGACAGAAATTGCTCTGGCCTCAAGTACTGAAGATAAGACTTGAGCGGCGGCAGTCAGTATAGCGGACGCCATCGTCTCCCTTGCATAAAAGAACTTGCAAAACAATGAGGATGACGAGAACGATGACGAGGATGGAGTGTGAAGGGAAGAGAGAAGGATAGTGACTGCATCACCCATTTGAGTAAGTTCATGCTCTCGTGGATGGGGAATATCATGTGGAATGGGGGTTTGGAATTCAGGGGGGCAAGCTTAGGATGGAGAAATTCTTTTTTTTATTTTATTTACGTAGGGTGCGAATGATAACCATTCTTACGTAAATTGATTTCTGGAAGAGAAATAAATTTTTCTATTTCTATTTCTAGATAAATTTCTACGTAAAAATAACTGTTCGATAACGATATAAAATTTATATTCTAAAAATAGAAATTTGTTTGATAACGACAAAAAATTTATTCCTTTCAAACGACAGTGGACCAGTGGATGATGGTGGGCTGGCGGCCGACGACCAACGACCGATGGCGGCGTCGGCGACAAGGCCGGCGATCGCGGCGATCGCGATCGCGGTGGTAGTGGTGACGCGACCAACGGACGGTGGTCGGCGGTGACGAATGGAGGACACAATGATGAAAAATTTTTTATTTCTCATTTCTATTCCAGAAATAAAGGAGTATAAAAATTTTACCAAACATATTTTTATTCCAAAAACAGGTCTAAAATAGAAAAATTGTTTTTAGAACAGAAATTACTGATTATCATGCACCCCTTCTTTTTTCCGGACTGAAGTGTGAAAGAAATGGATGTGGTTAATTCCTCAGTAAAATAAAGGAAGCTACTCTGAGCGTGGACTTTGACCGGCATCAGTTTCAGTCTGATGATATTTCGTGAAGGAGGAAAATAAAAAGAAAGAATGGCTATAGAACGTTGAAACTGGGTGTAGGGGTGGAAGTGACGAGGAAGACAGTGGCCAGGAAACATGCGAAGCAATTTCCCCCGGAGTTCTTCCTATGTAGTCGAAATCGAGAAGTGAAACCTTTTTTCAAGGTTCTCACCGTGGAAAAAGTCTAGCCCATTTCAGGGGTCAAGATTTCATGTTGTGGAAAGTAAAGAACAAGTCAAACCTAAATTTTAGGTTGATTGACTTGTCAGCTAACTCGTTCTGATTTAAATTACTTGTCTATGATGTGAGATTTTACAGTAAACTTGAAGCATCTTCGCTTGTCACATTTAAAATGTTGGATCTCATGAGTTTGTAGATACTGACCTAATGACCCAACAGTTAAGGCGAGGAAAGTTTTTGAGAATAGAATGTTAAAGTTTTAGGACTTAAAGTCTAAATTGTAACACAATCATGCATGTCACAGCGAGGATGACTGCACTTCGTTTGAGGGAAGAATATACCCAGTAATTCTTTTCATTGAACAACTTTTAGCTAATTGAAAAACCACATGTTAGATGAGTAAGCATACATACTTGAAGGGATGATTGCTGGTATTGGTGGTTTTGAAGGGATGCTTGCCGGTATTGGCGTTCTGTGGCAGGTTGCCGGATAGGCTGCATCAGGGCAAAAACAATTGAATTCTTTCCTTGACCAGTTATACCCGCATCTTCCCCTGATATATCGCAATCTTCGCATAACGATGTATTTGCAATCCAGGTGATCTCAAATCCTTTATTGAGAATGTCGCTAATTTCATCACCAAAGTCGATGCCTACCGAAGGTGGTGGTAAACCTATAGGTTCACTTTTTGAAATCGGGACATGAACAATGGAACTGCATGTCTTGGGCAGTGGGATTGATAGGTTTACACCGAGAACAAAGTAGCCAGATTGAAAATAGGGACAAGAGAACCAATGATAAGATGTAAGGGTTGGCCATGGGTAGCAATTGTAAAATAAGGTGGAATTGAGGTTATTGGAAGTGTAGCTAAAGAGATTCAAGTCTAAAGTGGTTTCGTTATATGTTTCAAGACATATATCATCTGATAAATCTGACCTCGCCACCACGAGGATCTGCGCTCTCTTATCCATGTGGATCACTTGATATTCCTGGGACTCCATGGACAGGGTCAGGCTATCTCCGTCACAGCCAGGCTTGTACCCTGGATACCCACAATAACGTGGTTGTGTGACATGCCTGAAAGGATAGCTGACTTCTCGATCTCCGCAAACAAAAGGAGTGCAATTTAGGAACGGCAGGAAGTAGCCGGAAGCTGGCACGGTGAAGTGAATTTGAAGGGAGATGAGGAAGAACAAGGAGAGAGAGGAACATGGCATGGTAAGATCCATCCGAAGGGAGATGGTGTTGGAGCAAAACAGGGAGGGGTACATATAAAATTTAAGAGGATGCAAAGGATAAAGAGGATAAAGAATAATGCTGCTTTAGGAACGACTTGACCCTAGGCACTAATGAGAACCACTTGATTTGGCCTCCCAAAAGACCAAGACTTTGGCTTAGTTGGATAAAAGCTGAGAAGAAAAGAAGAAGAACAAGGCGTGGAAACAAAGCCAAGTAGCTTGAACTGGTGGCTAATTGTAGACTTGACTTAAAGGAGGACTTGGAATAGTATTCCCCATTTTACCATTTGAACACGCAGCCTCGACTAATCAACGAGCTTTGCCGATCTCCTCCACGGTTCACTCTGAGGACACTTCAATAAGGATCTTATGAACATAGTCAGCAGCGTTCTAGATAGACGCAGGGCCATTGCATAGACTAGAAAACAGAAGGGTCGGAGCCTCAGTACTGAGGCGGCTAAACTGTCGTCTGGACGAGTTTCTCTTAACTTTACCCATTCATTTTTTGAACTGATTTTACTGATGATATCAACATATTATCAGACTAAAATGCAACTTGGGTACCATCAGTGGATTGCAAAGGGCTGCGACTCCTCGGTCGAGCCAAATTGAGCCCATCTCTCATGATTTACGATGATGATGACCCACATTAGATCTTTAGCTACGAAGCAATAGCTTGCCATCTTTTCACGATGGAAATTACTTAGGCCCATTAATAGCTCAGCCCTCAAAGTGTTGAAAATGAAGACTTCTGCTCTTTGTACTCAAAGATAGGGAATTCGTCCTCATAGTACTCGAGTCTGAATCTCGGAAGTCCATAGAATTGGGGTCGGCTGCCTCCCCAGAAAGGATTAGTAATATTTGCTACGGTTCCACCAGTAAAAGAGCGGCGGCATTCGATATGGGGGACATTGTTGTCTCTGTCAATGAGGACGATGAGGACAAAGACGAGGATGGAGTGTGAAGGGGAGTGGATGCGTCACCCATTTGAGTGAGTTCATGCTCTCATGGATGGAGAATATCATGTGGAATGAGGGTTTGTTTAGACTTTAGAGTTCAGAGAGGCATGCTGAGGATGGAGAAATTCTTTTTCTTCTCCCTTTTCTGGACTAAAGTGTAACAAAGATGGATGTAGTTAATTCTTCCCAAGTATAATGTAAGAAACTTTTCTGAGCGACGACTTTGACTGAGACCAATTTCGGTCTCCTGATATTTCGTGGAGGAGGGAAATGAAAAAAGATGGCTATCGAACGTTAAAACTGGGTCTAGGGGAGGAGGAGGCGATGGGGGAGGATGTGGTCAGGAAACATGCGAAGCAATTTCCTCCAGATTTCTTCCCAAGTTATTAAAATCGAAAGGTGAGAACCTTTTTCTAGGTTCTCACAGTGAAAAAGTCTAGCCCCCTCGACGGGTCAGGAGTTGGTGTCATGAGAAGTAAAGAACAAGTCAAACCCAAAATTTTCGTTACTTGACTTATAGGCTAACACATTCCGATTTAAATTACTTGTCCATGATATGAAACTTTACAGTAAGTTCGGAGCATCTTCACTTGTCGTATTTAAACCCTTGGATTTTGTGGGTTTGCAGATACAGACCTAATAATCCAATTGTTAAAAGTAAGGAAGGTTGTTGAGAATGGGGTGATTAAGTTTTGGGACTTGAGAGTCTAAATTGCACCGTGACCAGCAAAATGAGATTGTCAGGATTCAGGGGCGTGAGCGGTCGTTTTCCAATTAACAAGCAAAGGGATGGGTATGCCCAGCAATCCATCTAATTGAACAGCTTTAGCTAATT
Source organism: Eucalyptus guilfoylei (assembly GCA_016097605.1). Taxonomy (NCBI): domain Eukaryota; kingdom Viridiplantae; phylum Streptophyta; class Magnoliopsida; order Myrtales; family Myrtaceae; genus Eucalyptus; species Eucalyptus guilfoylei. The sequence continues at coordinate 6,144,479 of CM027861.1, forward strand.
GAAAACCACATACTAGGTGAGAGTAAGCATACATACTCGAAGGGAAGCTTCCCCGAACTCGCTTTCCGTTGCAGGTCGGTGAATGGGCTCCATCAGGGCAGAAACAATTGAATTGATGCCTTATCCAGTCATAACCGCATCTTCCCCCTGATTTGTTGCAATTTTCGCACTGCGATGTGTCGGCAATCCAGATAATCTCAAAGCCTTTCTTCAGGAACTCACTAATAGTAGCCCTATCATCGCTGTCCTTCAGTGGCGGTGGTAGACCGAGAGCTTCAATATGTGAAAATGGGACAGGGACACTGATTTTGCATAGCTCGTGTAGCGGGTTTTCAATGGTCGCATTGGGAGCAAAGTAGCCATCTCCAGACCAGGGACAAGAGAATCGATAATAAGGTTGAAGGGACGGTGATGAATCGCAATCGTAGAATAAGGTGGAATTAGAGTAAGTGGAAGCGTAATTGAAAAGACTGCAGTTTAAAGTGGTGTTGACATGTGTTTTAGGACATATATCGTCCCATAAATCCGTCCTCGCCACCTCAAGGATATGCGTGCTCCAATCTATGTGGATCACCCAATATTTCAGGGACTCCATGGAAAGGATCAGGTTATCTCCGTCACAGCCGAGCTCATAACCTGGAAACCCACAATGATTTGGTCGTTCATTATGCTTGAAAGGGTAGCTGATTTCTTGATCTCCACAAGGATAGGGAACACAATCTTGGAACGGCTCGAAGTAGCCAGAAGCAGGCACCAGGAAGTGAATTTGGAGGGAGATGATGAAGAAGAGCAAGGAGAGAGAGGAGCACGAAATGGTAAGATCCATTTGGAGGGAGATGGTGTTGGAGCAAAACAAGGAGGGTACATATATAAAGGAAGAGGATGCTGAGGGATAAAGAATGATGTTGCTTTTGGAACGACTTGACCCCAATGCACCAACGAGAGTCACATGATCTGGCCTCCCGAAGACCAAGACTTTGGCGCGGGGAGATAAAACCTGAGAGGAAAAGAAGGAGAACAAGGCACGTGGAAACAAAGCCAAGTAACTTGAGTTGCCGGCCAATTGTAAACTTGACTTGGGACGACTTGGACTAATATTCCCCATTTTACAATTCCTACACGCAGCCTCGACTAATCAACGAGCTTTGCCAATCTCCTTGACAGTTCACTTTGAGGAAACTTCAATAAGGACCTCACGAACGTCGTTCGCAGCGTTCTAGACAGAAGCATGGCCATCACCTAGACTAGAGAACAGAAGGGATTGGAGCCTCAGAACTGAGGCGGCTAAACTTCCTCTGGACGAGTTTCTCTTTACTTCGCCTAGTTATCTTTTTTGAACTGATTTGACAGGTGATATTGACAAATCATCAGCCCAAACTGCAACTTGGGTAAAATCACTGGGTCGAAAAGGGCCACGACTCCTCGGCCGAGCCGAATCGAGCCCATCTCTTGTGATTTATGACAATGATGATCCATATTGGATCTTTAGCTAGGAAGCAATAGCTTGCCGTCTTTTTCATGACAGAAATTGCTCAGGCCTCAAGTACTGAAAATAAGACTTGGGCGGCAGCAGTCAGTATAGTGGACACCGTCGTCTCCTTTGCATAAAAGAACTTGCGAAATGATGAGGATGACGAGGATGATAACGAGGATGGAGTGTGAAGGGAAGGAGAGAAGGATAGTGACTGCATCACCCATTTGAGTAAGTTCATGCTCTCATGGATGGAGAAATTCTTTTTTTATTTACTTACTTTCTCCGGACTGAAGTGTGAAAGAGATGGATGTGGTTAATTCCTCAGTAAAATAGAGGAAGCTACTCTGAGCGTGGACTTTGACCGGCATTAGTTTCAGTCTGATGATATTTCGTGAAGGAGGGAAATAAAAAAGATGGCTATCGAACGTTGAAACTGGGTGTGTGGGTGGTAGTGACGAGGAAGACAGTGGCCAGGAAACATGCGAAGCAATTTTCTCCGCAGTTCTTCCTATGTAGTCGAAATTGAGAAGTGAAACCTTTTTTCAAGGTTCTCACTGTGGAAAAAGTCTAGCCCATTTGAGGGGTCAAGAGTACATGTTGTGGAAAGTAAAGAACAAGTCAAACCTAAATTTTAGGTTGATTGATTTATCAGCTAACGCGTTTTGATTTAAAATTACTTGTCTATGACGTGAGATTTTACAATAAACGTGAAGCATCTTTGCTTGTCGCATTTAAACCGTCGGGATCTCGTGGGTTTGGAGATGCCGACCTAATGATCCAACGCAAGGAAGGTTTTTGAGAATGGGGTGATAAAGTTTTAGGACTTAAAAGTCTGTAACACAATCATGCATGTCACAGTGAGGATGACTACACTTCGTTTGAGGGAAGGATATGCCCAGCAATTCTTCTCATTGAACAACTTTTAGCTAATTGAAAAACCACATGTTAGATGAGAGTAAGCATACATACTTGAAGGGACGATTGCCGGTACTAGCGGTATTGAAGGGATGATTGCCGGTATTGGCGGTATTGAAGGGATGATCGCCGGTATTGACGTTCCATGGCAGGTTGCCAGATAGGCTGCATCATGGCAAAAACAATTAAATTCTTGCCTTGTCCAGTCATACCCGCATCTTCCCCCCGATTTAACACAATCTTCACACAACGATGTGTTGGCAATCCAGGTGATCTCAAAGCCTTTATTGAGAATGTCGCTAATAGTATCACCAAAGTCGATGCCTGCCGAAGGTGGTGGTAAACCTATAGGTTCACTTTTTGAAATCGGGACATGAACAATGGAACTGCATGGCTTGTGTAGTGGGTTTGATAGGTTTACACCGAGAACAAAGTAGCCAAATTGAGACTCGGGACAAGAGAACCAATAATAAGATGGAAGGGTTGGCCATGAGTTGCAATTGTAAAGTAAGGTGGAATTGAGGCTATTGGAAGTGTAGTTGAAGAGTTTTAAGTCTAAAGTGGTTTCGTTATATGTTTCAAGACATATATTGTCTGATAAATCTGACCTCGCCACCACAAGGATCTGCACGCTCCTATTCATGTGGATCACTCGATATTCCTGAGACACCATGGACAGGGTCGGGGTATTGCCGTCACAGTCAAGTTCATATCCTGGATACCCACAGAATCTTGGTTGCTCTATGTGCCTGAAAGGATAGCTGATTTGTATATTTCCACAAACAAAAGGAGCGCATTCTTGGAATGGCAGGATGTTGCCAGAAGCTCGCACGAGGAAGTGAATTTGGAGGGCGATGAAGAAGAGCAAGGAGAGAGAGGAACGTGGCGTGGTAAGATCCATCCGAAGGGAGATGGTGTTGGAGCAAAACAAGGAGGGGTACATATGAAGGGACGTGGAGGGGGGAAATGAAAAAAGATGGCTATCGAACGTTAAAATTGGGTCTGGCGGAGGAGGTGATGGGGAAGATGCGGCCCGGAAACATGCAAAGCAATTTTCTCCGGATTTCTCCCCATGTTGCTGAAATCGAAAGTGAAAACTTTCTTCCAGGTTCTCACTGAAAAAGTCTAGCCCCTCTGAGGGGTCAAGAGTTCGTGGCATGAGAAGTAAATAACAAGTCAAACCTAAATTTTTCGTTACTTGACTTATTGGTTAACGTCACATTTAAAATACTTGTCCATGATTTGAAATATTAAGGCAAGCTCGGAGCACATTCGCTCGCTGTATTTAAACTGTCGGATCTAGTGGGTTCGCAGATACCAACCTAATGATCCAACAGATAAGGCAAGGAAGGTTGTTGAGAATGGGGTTCATAAAGTTTTAGGACTTGGAAGTCTAAATTGTAACATGACCATGCCGTAGCGAGGATCAGATGACTGCACTTCATAATATTAGAGGGAAAGGAATGCCCAGCTAAATGAGATTCTCGAGCTTTTAGGGGCATGAGCGGGTCGTTGTCCAATTATCAAGCAAACCTAGCAATCCCTCCTATGGAAGAGCATTAGCTAATTGAGAACCACGCGTTAGGTGAGAGTAAGCATACACACCGCAAGTCGTTGAATGGACTCCGTCGGGGCAAAAACAATTGAATTCTTACCCTCATCAGCCATACCCGCATCTTCCCCCAGATTAATTGCAACTTTCGCACTGCGAAGTGTCGAGACTCCAGGTGATCTCAAAGCCTTTGTTCAGGATCTAACTTATAGCATGAATAATAACAGCACTATCACCGTTGTCCTCTGGTGGTGGTGTTAGACCTGGAGCTTCACTTTGTGGAATTGGGACAAGGACACTGAAGTTGCATAGCTCGTAGAGTGGTTTTGCAAGGTCTGCATCGGGAACAAAGTGGCGATCTCCAGAGTCATGACAAGAGAACCGATAAGGTCGAGAAATAGGTGACGGATCGCAATGGTAGAATAAGGTGGAATTGTGGTCACTGGAAGTGCAGTTGAAGAGATTCAAGTCTAAAAGTGGTGTTGACAAATGGTTGAAGACATATATCTTTCGATAAATCCATTCTCACCACCTTAAGGATCTGTGCACTACAATCTATGAGGATCACCCGATATTCCAAGGACTCCATGGACAGGGTCGGGCAATGTCCGTCACAGCCGAGCTCGTGCCTTGGATGCCCACAGTAACTTTTTGGCTCTTTATGCCAGAAAGGATAGCTGATTTCTTGATCTCCGCAAGGATAGGGAATGCACTCTTGGAACGGCTTGAAGTCGCTGGAAGCTGGCACAGGGAAGTGAATATGGAGGGAGATGATGAAGGAGAGCAAGGACAGAGAGGAGCACGACATGGTAAGATCCGTCCGGAGGGAGAAGGTGTTGGAGCAAAACAAGGAGGGTACATATAAAGAAAGAGGATGCAGAGGATAAAGAATGATGCTGCTTTTGGGAATGACTTGACCCCAATGCACATCGAGAATCACTTGACTTGGCCTCCCGAAGACCAAGACTTTGGCGTGGTGAGACAAAAGCTAAGAAGAAGAGAAGGAGAACAAGGCACGTGGAAACAAAGCCAAGTAGCTTGAGCTGCGAGCTAATTGTCAATTTGACTTGGGACGACTAGGACTAGTATTCCCCATTTTACAATTCCTACACGCAGGCGCAGCCCCAGCTAATCAACGAGCTTTGGCAATCTCGTAGACAATTCAATCGAGGACACTTCAATAAGGGCCTCAAGAACATAGTTAACAGCGTTCTAGATGCACGCAGGGCCATCGCCTAGACTACTAGAAAATAGAAGGGATTCGAGCCTCAGAATTGAGGCGGCTAACTTTCATCTGGATGAGTTTCTCTTTAACTTTGCCCAGTCATCTTTTTGAAGTGATTTGACTGATGATACGACTAATCATTAGCCCAACCTACAACGTGGGTAAACTCAGTGGATCGAAAAGGGCCACGACTCCTCGGCCGAAGCCGGATCGGGCCCATCTCCCGTGATTTACGATGATGATCACCCATATTGGATCTTTAGCTAGGAAGCAATAAGCTTGCCATCTTTCTCACGACAGAAATTGCTTAGGTCCATAAATCGCTCAGGCCTCAAGTACTGAAAATAAAACTTCTGCTCTTGGTACCCCAAGATAATGAATTCGTCCTAATAGCCCTCCATCTTGAATCGTGGAAGTCCACAGAATTGGGCTCGGCCACCTCCCAGAAAGGATAAGTTATATTTGCAATGGTTCCGCAATTAAAAGAGCGGCGGCAGTCGGTATAGTGGACACCGTCGTCTCTGTCACATAAAAGAACTTGTGGAAAGATGAGGCCGACGAGGACGAAGACAAGGATGGAGTGTGAAAGGGAGCAGAGAAGGAGAGTGGCTGCGTCACCCACTTAAGTTCATCCTCTCAAGGATGGAGAATATCATGTGGATTGAGGGTTGGGGCAAGCTGAGGATGGAGGAATTCTCTTTTTAATTGCTCACTTTCTCCGGACTAAAGTGTGAAAGAGATGGATGTGGTTAATTCATTGTCAGTATAACAGAGGAAGCTATTCTGACCATGGACTTTGACCGAGATTAGTTTCAGTCTTCTGGAATTTCGTGAAGGAGGGAAATAGAAAAGATGGCCATCGAACGTTCAAACTGGACAGTGATGAGGAAGATGCGGCCTGGAAACATGCAAAGCAATTTCCTCCGGACTTCTTCCGATGTTGTTGAAATCGAAAGGCGAAATTTTTTTTTTTTGGTTCTTCAATGTGAAAAAGTCTAGCCCATTTGAGGGGTCAAGAGTTCATGTTAAGTGAGATGCAAAGAACAAGTTAAACCTAAACTTATCAGCTAACACATTCCGATTTAAATTACCTTTCCCTAACGTGAAATTTCACCGTAAATTCAGAGCATCCTTGCTCAATGTATTTAAACTGTTGGATCTTGAGGGTATGCAGATACCCGACCTAATGATCCATCCGATAAGGTTGTTGATAAAGGGGTGATAAAGTTTTAAGACTTGGGACTCTAAATTGTAGTGTCATAGCGAAGATGAGATGACTGCACTTCATTATATTAGAGGGAAGGGCATGCCCAGCAAAATGAGATTGTCAGGCTTTTAGGGGCATGAGCGGGTCGTTTCCCAATCAACAAGCAAAGGAAATAGTATACGCAGCCATCTAATCCCTCTCATTGAACAACTTCAGCTAATTAAAAACCGCAAATTAGCAACCGCAAGTTTAGCTTACATACCTGAATGTTTGGGGCAGGTCGTTGGATAGGCTTTGTCTCGGCAAAAACAATTGAATTCTTGCCTTGTCCAGTCATACCCGCATCTTCCCTCTGATTTAGTGCAATTTTCGCACAGAGATGTGTTGGCAATCCAAGTGATCTCAAAGCCATTGTTGAGGATCTTACTGATAGCAACACGACTAATAGAAGGAATATCGTTGTTGGGCAACGATGGTGGTAGTGATGGACCTAGAGCTTCACTATGTAAAATTGGGATAATGACACTGAAGTTGCATAACTTGTGTGGCGGGTTTTCATGGTCTGCATTGAGAGCAAAGTAGCCTTTTCCAGACGGGGGACAAAAGAACCAAATATAACGTTGAGGTGGTGGCAATGAATCGCAATCATAGAATAAGGTGGAATTGAGGTAACCGGAAGTGTAGTCGAAGAGACTGAAGTTTAAAGTGGTGTTGACACGTGTTCCATGACATATATCGTCTGATAAATCCATCCTTTGCACCACGAGGATCGGCGTGCTCCTATGTATGCGGATCACCCGATATTTCAAGGACTCCATGGACAAGGTTGGGTAATGTCCATCACAATTGAGCTCGTAGCGTGGATAGCCATAGTAAGTTGGTTGCGTAACATGCCTGAAAGGATAACGGATTTCTTGATCTCCGCAAACAAAAGGATCGCAATCCTGGAACCGCTGGAAGTAGCCGTCAGCTGGCACCAGGAAGTGAATATGGAAGGAGATCAGGAAGAAGAGCAAGGAGACAGAGGTCCACGACATGGAAAGATCGACTCGAAGGGAGATGGTGTTGGAGCAAAACAAGGAGGAGGGTACATGTAAAGGAAGAGGATGCAGAGGATAAGAACAATGCTGCTTTGAGAATGATTTGAACCCAATGCACCAATGAGAACCACTTGATTTGGTCTCCCGAAAGACCAAGACTTCGGCGCAACGAGACAAAAGCTGAGAAGAAAAAGAAGGAGAACAAGGCAAGTGGAAACAAAGCCAAGTAGCTTGAGCTGCCGGCTAATTGTAGACTTGACTTAAGGACGACTTGGACTATTATTCCCCATTTTACAATTCTTACACGCAGCTCCCAACTGATCAACAAGTTTTGGCAATCTTCTTGACAAGTCAATCAAGGACACTTCATAAGGACCTCAAGAACATAGTTAGCAGCGTTCTAGATACGCGCAGGGCCATCGCCTAGGCTACTAGAAAAGAGAAGGGGATTGAAGCTTCAGAACCGAGGCAACTAACTTTCATCTGGACGAGTTTCTCTTTAACTTTGCCCAGTCATATTTTTGAACTGATTTAACTGATGATGTCAACTTATCATCAGCCCAAAATGCAACGTCAGTAAAATCAGTGGATCGAAAAGGGCTGCAACTCCTCGGCCGAAGCCGGATTGGGTCCATCTCTCGTGACAAACGATGGTGATGACCCACACTGGATCTCTAGCTAGGAAGCAATAGCTTGCATCTTTTTCGTGGCAAAAATTGCTAAGGCCCATAAATTGCTCAGACCTCCAGTATTGAAAATAAACACTCTTTTTAGGCGCCAATTCCTCAGAAGGAACATGATCAAAGGCAATAATAGCAAGAAAAGAGAAAAAGACATCTTTCTCAAAAGAAACCACCACATTTTAATAGACTTTATTCCAAGTTGCAAGCAATTGATAGAACCTACTTTCAAAATTTCACCAAAAAAAATGATAATAAAATAAATAATCGCTTCCATTTGCTACACGAGTCCTTATACTTTATTAATCTCATGAGAAAATTCACTCTAACTCACGGCCTCAAAGTATCTCATGTAACTTGTCCATAGAATTAACAGTAAACTTTGAGCATGTGGTCCTCATCCATCTATTTATTGAACAAGGTATCAAAATCAAATTCTTCTCTCATTTATTTTGCGTGTGCCATTCCTCGTTAATCAAACTCTATATGTGGTTCATATTTGCTTTTCAAATGATATGAGCGTTAAAGTATCCATTTCCTATTTTTAAGAATTCATATTATATATATATATATATATATATATATAATTTTGCTCTATCAACTAATTTTTTATATTAGACCTCCTGCAGGGGATACTTCGACCAAAAAAAAGAAAAAGTAGGGGATACGCTAGTAAGAGTGGCTACCATTCAAATTTTGAAAAGCATTGATTAAGAAATTGACCAACTTAAGTATTTAATTTTCTATTTCTAAAAGCTGCTGAAACCTCAAAGTATGCCAGCAATCAAATCACACGCAACTAAGAAGTGACAAGCATAGAAAAAAGCAGTCATGGCGATTGGCGAACATAGACGCAAAACTATTTGTACAGAAAGAGAGGAAATGGACACAGACCTCAATCCTACCTTTGCAAAACGAGCCGTCCGTGTGACTTGACCCGTCCTCGCAGAAGCACAGCAACTGCTCATTCCGATTGAACGCGCACCGCCCGCCGGAGAGCTCGCACGCGCCGCACTCCTTCGCCGACGCCCAGTCGAGCACGAACCCCTCGCTCATCGCCTCGGCGAGCTCGTCCCCCCCGTTCGCCGCCGTCACCTCCGTCCGCTTAACTGCCGCCACCACTGCCTCCTCGCAGCCCCCCGCCTTACGACTCGCCGCCGCCTCGTCGGGGCTCATGTCCACGAACACGTACGACTGCTTATCACCCGATCGCAAGCAATCGATGGCCCTGGCGGGGTTGGTCGCTAACGGAGGAGTGCTGCAGTTAAAGAAGAAGGTGAGATTGACGTCGGCGGAGTTGTAACCGAGCGGGAGCGAGTTGATCGTGAGGTTGTGGCGGGCCCTGGGGCATCTCTGGTCGTCGATGTCGATGTCGATGTCGACGAGAGTCAGGGTTTCGTCGACGTAGTTGATTTCGGTGACGAGGTAGGTGTCGTCCGGAAGAGAGATGGTCGGGGGATCATCGACATACGGGCAACTGATTCTGAGCTGTGGGTAGCCGCAGTATACGAGGGCGTCGCCGACGGTCCAGAATGGATACTTGATGGAGATGTTGCCGCATTGAGACTGCGATTCGCAAATGGTTGGGAAAGCGGAGTGGACGCCATGGAAGCTCAGCAAGAAGAAGAAGAAGACGAGGGAGAGAGAAGGGGACAGAATGCAGAGAAGGTGCTGGTGGCTTGGCATTTGATTTGTTCTCGTCTTGGTGAGGAAGAAGATAATCGTCCGGCGATTTAGAATGGACCGCCAATAACTATATAGTAATGCGTTCAAAGTCTTACATTGGGACTAAAGGCTGCACAAGTTTTTTTTTTCCTGGTCAAAGGCTGCGTTCAAAGTCTTACATTGGGAATAAAGGCTGCACAAAATTTTTTTTTTCTGGTCAAAGGCTACACAAATTTGACTTTGATATACTTTTTGCGGGCAACGTTTGAGTAATCTTACGCGGAAAAATTTTTCTAATACGTTAATAATGATTTGCTATGGTCATAAGTAGGGAAAAGTGCCAAAAAAGTCTTAAACATTTTGTTTTTGTGCCGATATAAACCTTTTTTTGGTTATGATTTAGTCCTAAACCTTTTTATGTTGTGCCAATTAAGTCATTTCCGACCAATTTTAATTGGATTTTGCTTACTGAACGCCGGTCACCGACGTAAGCGATCGGCGCGACATGGATAACTTTTAATAATATTTTAATATTTTTGAATTTTGTTGTTTTTTTCTCTTTCTCTATATTTTTATTTTTTTATTTTTATTTTTTATTTTTTTTCTTCCCTCTTCTTCCTCCAGCCGGTCGCCGGACCTCGGTGATTGGCCAGAGGGCGGCCTCGCGTTGGGGGGCGAGGCTCGACCCTCGCTATATCTGGTGAGGGTCGAGCCTCGCCCATGGCCGACGAGGGCGAGCTTCGCCCGCCCGGCGTGAGGTCACCCTTGAGGCCTGGGCGGCGAGGCTCGCCCTTGCTGGATCTGGCGAGGGTCGAGTCTCGCTCAATGGATTGCCGACGCGGGGGAAACTAGATGAAAATCCGGGGCTAGAGCTGCGCGACCGAGGACACCCTTGAGCTCCCGTAAAACCCTAGAGACGACGACGATGAGCAGAGGGAGGAAATTTCTAGGGCGAGATTGGGATCAGGGAACGAAGCGGGGAGAGCTAGCCTTGCGCCGAGCTGGCGGGGCTCGCCCTCGTCGGCCCTCGAGGCTTAGGCGACGAGGCTCGCCCTCACGGCCATTGGCGAGATGTCTGGCGAGGTCGATCTCGACCTCGCCGGCCTTCGCCTCTGGCTGGTCGCTGAGGTTCGGCGATTGGCTGGAGGAAGAAGAGGGAAGAAAAAAGAAAAAGAAAAAAAAATTCAAAAATATTAAATTATTATTAAAAGTTGTTCATGTCAGCGCTGATCAGACCACATCAGCCGGCCGGCGTCTAGTCAGCAAAATCCGGTCAAAATTGGTTGGAAATAACTGAATCGGCACAAAGAAAAAAGGTTTAGGACTTTTTTGGCACTTTTCTCATCATAAGTTAGTGCCGAAAAAATAACGTATAAGTACTCTAGCATGTAAAATTTTACGTGTCAGTCTTTACACACACTTTGTATGTAGTCTCATGGTTGGCTTAATTAAGTAAGAAGTTGGAAACTTCACTAGACCATAACTTTTTCTATTTCGTCTATCATTCTAATATCCATTTTTCTTTTAAAAGAAAGGAATGATTTAGAGCTTAATAGACCTTTTCATAAACTTATTACAATTTTTCTACTTCAGTCATAATTTTTTTTTTGTCAATTCAATTTTAAACATTTTGTATTTGTGTCAATTCAGTTTATCCAGCCAATTTTGACTAGTCGGCATTAACGTGGACACCGATCGTCCAGCTAACACGACATGTCAATTTATATATATGTGTGTTTATATAATTTTTTTCATTTTTTTTATTTTTCCTTTTTTCTCTCTATTTTTTTTTTTTCCTTTCCTTCTTTCTCTTGGTTGGTGAGATTTTGCCCAAATCTAGTGAAATCATGCCTTGTTAATTTTGCGAGCAAGGTTGAGCTTGGCCTTGCTAGTAGTGGTTGAGGCTCACCCTCGCCAGTGACTGGGGAGGTTGAGCTTCGCCTAGTGATGGCAAGAGCGAGGCTGAGGCTGGCTGTCACTAGGGCCAACGAGGGCGAGCCTCCCTAGTCACCGGCGATGTTGACCTTCCCAGCCCTTGCCTCTAGTTGGTCCAGTGATCGGCCAGAGGAAGAAGGAAAGAAAAAAAAAAGAGAAAGAGAAAAAAAAGGAAAAAATCGAAAAGTAAATAAAATATTAAAAAATGACACATTGGCGTTAGCCAGATAGTTGGTGTAAGGTAGTGTCCACGTTAGCATTGGGCGGCCAAAATTGCTGGGGGGACTAAATTTGTACAAATACAGAAGATTTAGGATTGAACTGGCCAAAAAAAAATTAAGACTGAATTGGAAAAATAACAATAAATTTAGGATTGTTTTACTAATTTTACCCCCTTTTTTTTTAAACAGTTAAGGGCTTGGCTACACTTTTTATAAAATATTTAGGGGACTTTAATTTAGTGTAATTTTTCATGAGTAAATATTATGAAATTACAATCTCTAACAATTAAAGTAGTGGTTATTGGCATTTTCTATGTTGAGAAATATTGAAGAAGTTGATTGATCTTGCAATTCAAATCTACCACAAAAAGGAAGAAATTACCGGACTCTACTTTTATGGCAGGGAGTGAGCTACTTATCCGGTGCTATTTTGAGGCGGGCGCCGAAAAGGAAGCAGCCCAGCCTCTTCAAGAAATCGGCTTAGTAATCCCTTGTATAGGTTGGAGCTATACCCCCGATTTTTGCCCTATCACTAGTGATTACTCCCGATCCGAAGCACCCTTATGATTTTTCCTACTTTCTTTAGTTTAGTGAGACCCTCCTGGCCCAACCCTAGACACTATAAGTCCTAGTTTGAATTTTAAACAATTTATCTCATTAAAATTGAACATGGACTATCCTAGTGAGTCCTCCTATGGTGAACAAAAAGATGGTTAGTTTGGGTGGATAACTCGGAAGTTAGCCGTGCAAAGACCTAAGAGGATACTGCAGCTGGGGCTGCTTGCTAATTTTGTTGAGTGATCGCCAGGCCAGTGGCAGCCAGCTAAGGCCCCTAAATGACCGCTCAGTGATAAAGGAGGACGGATCTTGAAATTCAAACTCAACGTGCCATATTCTCTTTATAGTTTTAGTCTTCACTATTCGACGGAGTTTGATTTGATAGTTCGTACTATATATTCGACCACAACGAGATTAAGTGATAAATGATCTTAAAACATTGTGAGTAAAATTTCATATGCAACAAGTACTATAATCGTTGTAAGTATTTTCATTTTGACTCGTTCAAATCAGCGTGTACGCTTAGCTCTTGCAGAATCTTTTTCTTGCCTTTTCTTTTGGGCTTCCTTTTTGGTTTTGCATGTGGAGGCTAACGAAGCAAGCACACAAAATAGCTCAAGGGATTACTTCTAGATGGTGCACACAGTTAGTAAGGTATTTCGTGGTTAGAAATTGATCAGTCTTAAAAGTAAATTGCAGTAATAATTCGATGCATGAAGTATCAGACAACAGCCACTGAGAGCGATTGAGAATTCGATTAAGGTTGTTGTAGAATTGGTAATTTTCTTGTGCGGATGCTTTCAATGGATTGAAACTTTGAAAATGACTATGGACTTCCATAAAGAAGTTAGACACGTCTTTGGACCACAGCTGTTTTTGTCTTTTATTTGAAAGAAGGGTAAGATTTAGAGTTCGATACACGTCTTTGAAACATTCGGAATTCAATTGCACATTCAATAAAACATTTAGGGGACTTTAATCTAGTGTGATTTCACATGATGGAATACAAGTCTTTAACAAATAAAGTAATGGTGATTGGCATTTTGGTATGTCAAAAAATAAAGGGTAAGTACATTATCAGTACCAAAATTTGTGTACGGTGCTCACTTTAGTGCCAAAATTTTATTTTGGATCATTTAAGTGCAATTTTTTTTGAAAAACGATCATTTTAGTGCTAATTTTGATTTGATTGATCGGAAATCCGACGTAGCACTTTTTTATTAATTTTTGAAGTTGATGTGGCTCGTTGGAGAGTATAGTCAGCATCTAGACCACAAAACGACGTCATTTGGCATCTTTCCCCCAAGTTAACACCCTAAATCCCCAAATTGAGAGAGAGAGAGAGAGAGAGAGAGAGAGAGAGAGAGAGAGAGAGAGAGAGAGAGAAGGCATGGCAACACTAGCACTAGCAGCAAAGAACAACACCAACACTAGCACTAGTAGCGACATTTGCAGCAGTAGCGGCACCGGCACCGGCACCGGCATCGGCACCAGCACCAGCACAAGTTCGCCTCCTTGTTTCCCTCGCCCTCCTTGTCTTCTCTCTCTCCACCTTCGACCCCCCTTCTTCCTCCTCCTCCTCCTCCGCCCTCGCCTCCTATTCTTCCCGTCGCTTCTTGCCTGAGAAACAACCTCAACCTCACCTAGTTGAGCAACTACGATGGAGGCCAAGTGACGGTGGCTGAGTATGGTGGCCGAGTGGCAGTGGCCAAGCGAGCTAGGTCGGCGTTGGGCGAGGATCGAACAAAAAAAAATCCTAATTTCAATCTCAAACGAGCTGTGTGACGTTGTTTTTGTGAGGCCATCCACTTATGACGGCAAAACGACGTCATTTTCTTAAGGAGGACGGAAAACGACGTCGTTTAAAAGCCATGTCGTATTTTTTTTTTAATATAAAAGTCACGTAATCATTTTGGCCGGAATCTCTTGCCGGTGGCACCAAAGTGATTGTTTTTCCTCCTATTTGGCACTTAAGTAATCCAAAATAAAGTTTTGGCACCAAAGTGAGCGCCATACACAAATTTTGACACTGATAGTGTACTTACCCCCAAAAAATAATGAGGAAATTAATGGTGGTCGTGATTCAAATCTAATGCGAGAAATTACTAGAAAATTCAATGAAATCTACAATTCAAACCAACTATTTAGTTCTCTCTTTTATAGTTTATGATCTTATAAAGATCATAACTCGATGGAGAGTGATACGATGGTTCATATCTTACTCTATAATGGTTGCAGTGTTTTCATTTTGACTACTTCAAATCAGCGCAAATGCTTAACTTTTGAAGCATTTTTTTTTTCTTTTTTCTTTTTTGTTATTTTGTTTCTTTTTTGGGCTTCCGTTTTGCTTTTGGGTAGCTCAAGAGATTACTCCTAGATATGTGTATTGCTCAACTAGGGGAAAAGTGTCAAAAAGTTATAAACTTTTTACATTGGTATCAAATTAGTGCTAAATCTTTTCTTGGTACTAATTTAGTCCAAAACCGTTTGACTTGGCGTCAATTAGTATTTTCGGCTAATTTTGACTGGATTTTGCTGATGTGGACGCTGATTGGCTGACGTGGCACAATCAATGTTAATGTGGATAACTTTTAATAATATTTTATTTTTTTGAATTTTTGAATTTTATTATTTTATATTATATTATTTTTCCTTTTCCTTTTCTTTTTCTTTTTCTTTCTCCTCCTCCTTCCTTTAGCTGCTAAGGAGCAAGGCTCGAGCCCTCGCTAGAGGCCGAGGTTGTGCCTGCGAGGGCCCGAGCCCTCGCTCGCCTAGCGTGTGACCGCCCTAGCAACTTGGGTAGCTTCGAGCCAAACTCACCAGAGGCTAGCAAGGCCTCCACCTCATTGGATCTAGCGAGGTTGGGCTGCGCCCACGACTGGTGAGGTTCAGCCGTTGTGGCCTCAAGGCAAACTTGCCATACGCTGGCGAGCCTTGTAGCCTCTAGCAAGGGCTTGAGCCCACCAGTGGCCGGCAACATCGACCTTGACCTCATTAGCCATTCCCTAGCTAGTCGCCATTGGCGACCGATTAGAGGAAGGAGGAGGAAAAGGAAAAAATAAAAATAAAAAGAACAAAAAATTGAAAAAAAAAAATATTATAATTTTATTAAAAGTTGTATACGTTAGCACTAGCCATGTCATGTCAGTTGACCGTCATCCACATTAGTAAATTTTGACTAAAATTAATTTGAAGGACTGAATTGACATCAAGTGAAATTGTTTAGAGCTAAATTGACATCAATAAAAAGTTCATGACTAAATTGATATCAATGCAAAAAATTTAGGGATTTTTTTGACACTTTCCCCGCTCGAGTTGCATTAAAATAAATGGAAGGGCCCATGGTCTCCACGTTCATTTTGGATATTAAAATTACAAAAAAAAAAAAAAAAACAAAGATAGGTGTGAACTTAGCATAGATTCCTCCACATTTGTCTTTATGTTGAAAGAATTTCCACGAAACACGACATTCGGAGAGACTGTTAAAGTCCCTCTTTAAACAATTGATTAGACGACAATCCAATTTGATCACGCCTTAAAATGGCAATGGACGATAAACTTTCTGTTTAGAGATGAATTTCATTGGGGGGTCCTATAGAAAATATTCAACACGCATTTCGAGAAAAGGAGGACTTTCAGGGGTTACTAAGATTTTTGCGTGACATGTAAAGTTTTGCTTGCCATAAATTATAAGACTACCATAGTTGGAAAGGAAAAAATGTTTAAATAATCTGAAATGAGCCTATTATCTCATGAGAGTGTCACCAGTCAATGAGGTCGAGACTTATTTAAAACTAAATTGATCATTTCAAAATCTTATTTAAAATAGGATGTACTCGGAGAACTTATTGATCGGCGCGCAAGCATTTTCCAATCAGCAACCTAATGTAATTTTCCTTTTTTTTTAATCTTTTTCTTTTTTTTGAAGAAGAGGGTAGTGATTTACTAGGTCCTTTGGTCTTAAATAAGATATGTGTTTTTCAACGAGGATATTATGGACATATGAGCATGTTGAACACTTCCTTCTTTCCCACTCTGATGAACAAGAAAAATTTCTTTCCATGACTCCTCAAGAGAAAGTTTCCCGATTCGTTAGACTTAGTAAAAATCGTCACATCCTTTTCATAAAAAAAGTTAAGGAAAAAAGAGAGACGATGACACAATCACGTGTTTTATGGATATGAAAGAAAATCACACACAAAAGAAGTCAAAAGAAGAAAAATAAAAGAATAAAACAAATTCCAACTTGAGAGAATGGTTGTCGAGATGTAGCTTGGTTTGACGATTTAGAAACCGTGTGTGATGAATCTTAGGACTTTTAGTTCCATCTAAGGTTTTTGTTTTTTCTCTTTGGCCCATAGAAATAGATCAACTGGGTCTCTTCACAAGTGGTTTTGGTGTCAAGGTTTGCTTTACTCAGGTCTCACTCTTTGACTTGATCACCCGCAAGTTTATAAAACTCTAAAACTATATGTGTCTATCTAATGTCTATTATGATGATTATTTACTTTTGGAAATTAGCATCATTGAAGAGGTTGCTGTCATCATCCAAAAGGAAACTTGTGTGTTATGTTTCACCATGTTCAACTTAAGGCCCGAGTTTATGCCAGTTGAAATCTAGATGTATGTACATCGAGTTGCATCATGTCAAAGAGGGAGGACTCCACGTCTCCATTTTCTAGGGAGATATTACGTTGTTGCCGAGTTGCAGTATTAATGGTACGATCGGGTGTTGTAGTATGCATTCATCATATGTTTATGTCACCTATTGCCTCTACAACAATAGTTCGCTCTTAATTGTTTAACTTGGTTCCTTTTTCTTCGTATGAATTATTTTTGCTTCTTCTTTTACCAATTTTCTTTCTCCCACATACTAATCCGAGTCAAGAGATCATGTGAATTGGACTCACATGAATGAAGTTCATTCAGTAAATTGTGTTTAACATGTTAATAATATTGCACAATTCAAAGCCTATATGGATAAATGACGGACTCTACTGATAATATGAAATAATACATGTCATGACGTTCCAAAGGGGACCATGTTCAACTTAAGGCCCAAGTTCATGCCAGTTGAAATCTAAATGTATGTCTATCAAGTTGAGTTATGTCAAAGAGGGCAGACTCCATGCCTCTATTTTCTAGTGAAAGATTACTCTGTTACTGAGTTGCAGTGTTAATCTACGACCGGGTGTTGCAATATGCACCCATCATATATTTAGGCCACCTACAAATTGACGTTGCTTGCACGACAATAGTTCGCTCTTCATTATTTGACTTCCTTGAGTCCTTTTTCTTTGTATGAATTATTTTTGCTTCTTCTCTTAGGGATTTTATTTCTCCCACATACTAATCCGAGTCAAGATCTTGTGAGTTGGACTCACATGAATGAAATTTATTCAGTAAATTGTGTGTAACATGCCATTAATATTGCACAATTTCTATAAATAAAGGATAGATGCTACTGATGATATGAAATAATGCATGTCGTGACGTTCCAAAGGGGCTTAATTTTCAAGGGGTTTATCAAGTAACTAAGTGGGCGCAAATAGTTCCCCTCCAGGTAGCGCTTATGCTTGGTAAGGGCTCTTCCAGGCTTACCGATAGAATCATTGATTTATTCATTTTTACTATGCAAAATGGTTTTTCTGCAAAGTCGTTAGCGATCTATTATGTGTGGATTAAAGATCTAGCAATATGAGAGAGTTTGTTTTACCATCAAAGATTCAGGCTGGAGGCTAAGTCACGCTAAATACTTATCGCACGCCCTAAATTAGTATATTTTCCTTTTATCCTTTCATTAATTTTTTTATAAAAATAACGTATCATGCAATCTTTTTTAGCTTTAACTTTTATGTTTTCCTAGAAAATGAAATGTGCAGCTCTATATAATACAAAAAAAAAAAGGGGTGTTCATACAATCAAATTTAAAGAAAACAATAGTCAACCAAAACATAATAACGTTAATGTAAAATAACGTACGATAATGGATAAATATGAGCCGTTTTAGGAATTTATGGCCTCATTATTAAGCCCCGAGAAGGACCCCATAAGTTAGGGGTGTGCAAAGAACTAACAACTGCCCGAATTGCCCAAAACTGAACTGAACCCACCCAAAATTGGTGGTTCTCATAGGGACCGGTCTAGTTCCTAGATAGGAAATATCACAGGTACATGACAAAACTGATAACCTTCCTTCTAACTAAACCAAAAGTACACAAACTTTACTGGAATTTAATGGACAACAAAGTCCAAGAACGTAAAGATGCAATGCCAAAATTTATTCGATGATGAGGCACCTAGAGACAAACAGCAAAGATGCACATCGAAATTTAATTGACAATGTGAATCTATAATCTACAACTAAGAAACAAGTTAGAATGTAATCAACAACATGAATTTGGAAACTACAACTACAATGTAGCAATTGAAAGATAACATGTTTGTTTGTTTGTCTATGGGGGAGGGTTCTGACGAGTACAATGTAGCTATTTAAAGCTTACTATAAACAATTACCAATGGAGATCACATATAGAGGTTATAAATGGTTATTGGATGATTACATTCACTACACTATCTTGATGATTTATTTAACTATACTATCTTGACAGCTGCTTTATTCCACTATGTGGATGGATACTTCTTTGATGGTTGCATATGAGATTATCGACTCCACTTTTTGTCGATTTCTCCAAGCCGTTGACTCATCAAGCCGTTCATTCTTCATGTTATCGAATTTTCAAGTTGTCAATAATTTATTTTTAATAAATGACCAAACTTTATTATTATTGACTAATTCTATCAGATGTCAATAATAAATAATTACTTAGTACCATAAAAAATCTCAAACTAGTAAACTCATGGTAAATTTATCTTCTGTTAGTTTCCATTATATTTTACTGTCAAATTGTTGAGTTTAATGACAGGTAACGATTAACGAGTGTACCGATTTTGGGTTTTACCCTATATTTGTCACAGGTATATCAGATTTGTGTTTTTGGTGATATTATTAAATTTAATAAAAAGTAATGAAAGATAAATTTATCACAAATGTACCAATTGCGGATTTTTTGTGGTAAATTTATTACATATGTACCGGTTTGAGATTTTTGATAGTCAAAAAATTAATTTTGGGTAATTTTGTTAAGTGTACCAATTTGATATTTTTCATGGTATTAATTAATAAAAAAAAGTTGATCATTTTTTTGGTGTGAATGGGACCAAACAAAATTTTATGGATTTAAGAACATAATGACCCTCGACAGAATTTAAATGTGAGCAAATGTGATGGATTTAAACACAAGAACGGACACATATGCCACCAAATACAAAATGGAGTTACCATATGTGTAAGAGTTTTTCTAATATAGGTTATATTAATTGAGATTGTAATTTGCCGTTTGTTGCGACCCGATCTTGCCGCTCTCGATCCCTCACCACCACGTGGAGAGAAAAGAGGAAAAGGTCGGATTTAGTGGTACTTGATCATGAGAGTTTCCTCATGGCTCATGTTCCAAAAGATGTTATCACCTCGTCTTTCAGATCCAACCTTTCGTGAGTTCCCTTCATGAGATCGCAAGCTCTCCCAAGCTTATACCTCGTGTGACAACGGAGTGTCGCGATCCATATCCACACGGGCGACACACCTCAGGAGAAGAGATTGGGTGTGGTTATTGGATTTAAGGGTATTTTTCCCATGGTAGCCCCCTCGATAGTACGCTTTGCCCATAAGGATGGCATCACTTTATCCTTTGAGGTACTCCCATATCGAGTATGCTAAACCATAGTGAGTTTCATCGAAACTCGTACCTTGCACGATAGGTCTATTTGTACGATCTAGTTGTTTATGACAACCTAAAAATAAGATGGACGTCGCCACTAGCCTCATTTTGGGGTCAGCTAGAAAACCCAATCGAGAGTTGGGAGTGTTTCCTTAAATCCTACGCAATTAAATATCTAGGTTTAGAGACTTGGGTTATGCTAATATTTCTATTAGCGTCCTTTTGGTACCTAAACAATATATTGTGTTTTCCTAATGTGTTCATGTGTTTATTCTTACATTTTTGGGATCATTAATTCTAAACTAAGCGATCATTTCTAGAAAAAACAAGAAAAGAAAGCAATCAATGGAATTGAAATTACGAAGTAGTAAGTAAACAAATAAGGAAAGCAGTAAATCTACTATGCAATCCTTGAAAATATAAAAGAGAAACACAATTGAAAAAAATGAGAGGAAGAACGAAAACTCACAACTCATCGAGCTTTATACAACAAATGAAACCTGAGACATATGTCGGGAGAATGAATAATACATGATAATGGTCAGAATGGACATCGACCTCCACCATCTTTATGCTTTCTCCGTCTTCGGGGTCTAATCTAAACCTAATCTAGAAACCTATAATTAGATGCATGCAATGGAAAGAAACAAACATACATATCAAAACAATAAAAAATACGGCATCATGTCAAGATCAATCATTTAAAGAAATTATAAGAAATTATTTACCTTTACCAAAAAAAAAAATCATTTAAAGAAATTCAACACGAAAGTCAAACTTTTGGGCCTCGGGTCGGCCTTTGTCTTTCATGCGGGGATCCCACTAAGACATATACTCAATCCATTTTTGTAAATTATAGCAATTGTTGACCAATTGTGTTCTCGCATGGCCAATAACGCTTATAAGTCTCCTAACCAAGCGATTTATGTAATCCTAGGGTTTTCCCTCGATATCATGCATTGATCCTACCATTCATCTAAAAGTCACATGCATTGTAGAAATTTAAATATGCATGCAGGTCTTTTGTACCTTATTTTTCAATCAATCAAGTAAGAGAGTGAACCGTTGGCAGGTCACTTATTACCAAGGGCTGCGCCAATCACAAACACAGGCAATTTGTAATGCATGACGAGATTATATGTATGAGGGGTACATGTGATATTTCAAAAACATGTTTCGAAATTATTCATGAAAAGTTTCGAGGCAAAGTGATATCTCAGCTATAAAAGGCATTCAATTACCAAGGCTAGCCCAAGACTCGCATAAATGCACTTATAAGCATCGCAGACATTTTGAATACAATTCAAACCGTGACTTTTATAATGTCAAATCAGGATTTTAAAAAGGTTTGTAAATATTTATGATCAAGGAATAGCTAGGCTATGAAACATATTCAATTGCCAAGGCTAGCCTGAGGCTCACATAAATGCACTCACAAGTATTGCAGGCATTTTGAAATTGTTAGAAATTGTTTTTTGGGAAATATCATATGTACCAAAGTATTTTTTGAAAGATGCAATTTTGAAAATGCCAATTGTTTAACAACAAAGATCAAAACATTTAGAACAATTTACATAAAGATGGCATGGCCTAATTTCATGCACAAACTAACCTAAAAGATATAACTAAACAATCACGATCATGTTTATATCAGGAAATTTCAGAACATTCATGAAATGACAACAAAATTGAGTAATACCCATTGAAAATCTAACTATGGAAAAATTTCCTGATATGTATGACATGAAAATGAACAACTTTCATGAAGAAAGTTTTCTTAAACAAGTTGTCACGCCCCGATCCTCGAGCGCGTGCCCATTCCTCGGTGGTCAATTAAATTGTGATGTCCCAAAATGCGTCGTCGACCCATTCATTTTATTACACATGCAGAAGTGAAACAATTAGCCTTGACAACAACCAACACAAGATAGAAAAGCAGGAAACATATTCACAACCAAAACACTTTTATAACCACCTCGGTTTATATACAAGATTAGTCTAAAGACAAAAGTCTACCCAAGTAGAAAAGCCTACAAGTCCTCTAGGCACTTGAATCCCCAACTGAAAACTCTGAGGTCTCCTGGGGATTTAGGTCCACCACTGCACCACCAGGAGGATCAGTTGTACCCGTGCCAAAAGCGACTTCGAACACCGATACTGGGACCTCAAAATCTTGAAGGGGACCCACTTTGTGTCAATTGAGCTCGTGACGATACCACGCTCTGAATTGATGGGGTACCCTTTGAGGTAGACCCGCATCGACCTAGATGATGGTCCTCACGAGTTCATAGACCCAAACTCCGTGGCCCCCGAGAACATGGATATTGATGACCTGCTCGGTAATCCTCTTGGGTTGGCCAAAACGTTCCGGAGGAACCGCCATCTAAGAACCTGAAAAGGTTGAGCCCACGACAGGGTGGGACAATGTCTCAGCAAGTTCACCCCCTAAACTCTGACTAAGAAGGAAATATGCCTAAAGGCAGCTATACACATAAGTCAGAAGACTTACCTTGGCTCAGTTCCCTCATGCACGTTAGTACAATTCATAATCTCAACCAATCAATTCAATCTAATCAATCACTTCGATACCATCTATCCATTCAATCAATTCGATCACTGCTCACATAAGCTAAAGTATATTTATGCTCGCACAAGCTAATATTTATTATAGCTCACCAAAGCTGATACATATTATAGCTCACCCAAGCTAATATATAATATTGCTCTCACAAGCTGACGATCATTACTCACACAAACTGACGATTTAATAATGCTCACACAAGCTGATACACGATAAATCAATCTCGGCCAAGGACACTGTGTTTTCCACACCAATTCCTCAATTAAAAATAATGAATTTGACTTAATTTCATAGTGTTAAAAACACCCGATAAAATATAATCGTGTGTGGGTACACGATCGGTTTGAGCCAAAATGCTATATTTTTCTTTTAAAAAATCCCACTATTTAATATAGTGCCTAAAAACATTTTTGGCGTTAAAAACCGACGCCACAGTATTTTCTGATTAAATACCAAAATTACACAACTTTGCGATAAAGACCCAAAATTACAATCATCACTCAATTTGCACAAAATAGCATTCAATTGCAGAAACTAAGCATACCACTACAATTAGCACGAAATTCTTGTCACCAATTATCCCGGTATAATTTCCAGAAAATAATAAATAATTAAATAAATACTTAAAATAATTAATTAAATACAATTAATTACCAAAAATGCAAACTTAGGCTAGAATTGCTTAATTAACCGCTCGAACGGGCTAGGAAAATTTCCAAAACTATCTAGATAAATAGTACAACTTATCTAGTGTCTAATTTATCCGTTCTAGCCACCTAACATGCACAAACAAATAATTAAATCGCTAATCCATTCTAACTAACCACATAATCCATGCTTAACCTAAACTAATCACCCCTTAAGCATCATTAACTCTATAGGCAGAGTTTAGCAAATAAACTCACTGGTTTAGCGATCTGGTAAGTTCACGACGACGGCGATGCGGAGACAGGAGACAAACAACCATGCGGCGACACCAAACGGAGATCAGATGGGCCTGAAAACGGGCCACGAAGTCTCAAAGCCCTTGCTGGCTTTTTGGTTCTAACCTTGGGCCGAGCAAGCTGGAACGCCGGCCGGTTGGTGCGGAAATGGCAAGGCAGGTGGACGGGTGGCTATAGTGGGCTAGGCGGAGGTGGATGGTGACTAGATGGCGGCCAGGGGCTTCGACGGTGGCCTGGATAGCTTGGGGGATGGAGAGGTGGCTCGGGACAGGTGGGACGACGAGCAAGAGGCGTGAACTGGCGGGGCGACGTGCGATGGGCTCGGGCGACGCGAGCGGTGGCTCTGGTGGCTCGGCAGGCGTGTGACAGGCTAAGGGGAGGGGTTGCCGGTTTTCTCTGGTTTCTCTAAACTTTCTCAAGCCACAACAATGGATGAAATGGCCATTTGAAGAAGAAGAAGACAGCTGAAGACTTGGAGGGTCCCCCTTAACCACAACTATCCTTTTATTGATCATTGCTTGGCCCCCCACCAACTCTGCCCTATCCATAGCCAATTTACAGCCCACAATCTTCCCTTAGAAGCTTCATTGATGCCTCAAATGTTGCACACCAAGGGACCTACGAATTTTGGAACATTTTCCCCCAAATTGAACCAAATCCCCTTCAATTGGATCTAATTTGATGTCCATAAATTCCACCAAGGTGCCATAATCAAATTCAACATTTTTTCTCATCAATTTATCCAACTTGAATCCCAAAAACTCGACAAAAAACGGTCTCCTGATTTTCCCGGTCAAAAATACCATTACTTTGAATTTTTGCCAAAAATCTTGGTTTGCAGAAAAATCTTCGGAGGGTGAGTCGACGGTCCTAAAATGAATCGTGACACAACAGAACTTTTAATTTCTTAAATCGGGTTTAAATTCACAGTTAATTTCAATCTGGCGCGCATTTAGCGTAACCTAACCTACCGGGTAGCTTTTAGGAATTTTTAGTGCAATTGACCCGTGGTCAATTATTTTCAAACTATATTGTATATCTTCGACACATTGGCGACTCTTGGTTGTCGTGAAAATCTCGAGATTTCAAATGCGGACACATGGTACCAAAATGACAGAAAAATTGGTCTAATACTAATCGACGAGAATTTTGTAATTAAGTGGAATCACCATACTTAATCACATGGCTCGATCGAGTCGACCTATCTCTGGTCTCTAATCAATTTTTGACTCTACTGTAATGACCCTTGCAAACTAGCACAGTCGAGCAGTCGATTTTTGGTTGAATTCTCAAATCTATTGCGTTAAAATCCCTTAACAGCTTCACCAAATAGACTATCGTGAGTGATCAGTTCAGAGAATAGAACTATAGGCGTGTCGATGAAAAGCCCAATTCATTTAATCAAAAACAGAACTCGAAAATCAGGATATCACACAAGCTACATATGAATTTACAAAAATCAAACAACAAGCAACTGTGCATCAGAAATTTGTCAAAACAACAGGACACTCAGCTAATATCACAAGGATTTATCCTATCAAAACATGTCTAAAAATTATCAAATTTACATACAACATAGCCAATAGGATGACAATCAAGTTTCATTAAGAGGTCGAATGCATATTCCAAATAAAAAAAAATGGAATAAAAATATCAAAGGTTTGTCCAAACAAAGGATAGAATATGGGTCCGAATTTGATTTGATGTCCAGATTCTGATATAATTTTGTAAAAATGGAAAGTGGTCCAAATGATGAGTGATTAACATGAAATTAGTGGCATTGGAAACTTCTATGTGTGCCTTACGTCTTCCTAAAAGAGATCGAGTCCAAACAAGATCAATTTGGAACCCTAAGATTGAGATCTCTAAAAGTGTGTGCATCAATAACTAGGGAAACAAAACACAAGCATTCATTATAAAACCTCAAAATCATTCAAAGAATGCACAAACGGCATAAAGAAATTACATGGGACTTAGGATTGGATGCGAAGAAAAGTTTGGATAGTCATCTAATCCTAAGTCGTCATGCAAAATGTCATACAATTTAAATAACATTATGAAATGATTCATGATTCCTAATGGTATGTTTGGGAATCCTAAGAGTGATGTACACTTTTGTGAGACAAATTTAATGTGCAAGATGATACTCAAAGGACATGACCTAAATATGTATGCAAACCTTGCAACATTCAGTTCAATCGTTAAGAAGGCATGATCATAAGATTTGGTCTCTAAATGACTCAAACAAGCATGAAAATATGCACATATGACAAGGTTTCATTTCAGCATTAAATTTAGAGAACGAGCATGATTTCAGCCATTCTCAAGAGATGCATAAATCCTACTAAAAATCTCACATACTGAGCATGCGATGATGACGATTTCTTGTTAAGAGTTTGAAATTCAATTAAGATCATATGAGTCATGGTAAAAATGGCAAAACTGATAAACTATATGCCTAACTTATGTTGTTGCAGTGCCTATTACTCTAATGCATGCAATTGACTCACTTTGCTAACATAAAGACTTTGCAAAGCATTCATCAAATTTAACATATGTATCATGTATTTCAACTCTCATGAAAGATTTGAGACCAAATAGGTGCATTTGTGGACTCATTTCATTAAAACAAATTTCGGACCAATGTAGGACAGATGTCCGATGTTCAAATTAAAGCAATTTTGACCTAGCTAAACATGTATAAAAATTTCAAAAAAAAAAAAAAAATACGACTCATGTACAACACTTATATGAGAAACTTTCATAAAGGAAAGTTATTCTAGAACTCAACACAAAAATCAGTACAAAAATAGAAAAATCAGAGATCAATACAGAACATATTGACCTAGGTTAGGATCTGAGTAGATTTGATCTAGTTAAGCACATCCAAAAATTATGAAAAAATTACATTCGACAAAGATGATGAGGAACTCATGGCTTTGCAATGGTATACATTAGGATTTAAAATACCAACAGCCATTAACCTTGATACAAACCGAAACGTAGTTTTTTTTTTTTAAACAACATAAAATTATAAAAGACTGATTCTACCAAAGATATTGCTGCTTGACGTTAAAACACATACATCTTATCAAAAAGGAGCTTATTACTTTGTAAGACCGTGACATTTTGCTCATATTCGAATTTGAACTCCGAAGTTTAATCTCTAATGAGGGTGAATTGAGGAAATAAAGATTGATACAAAATAAGTACATCGATCTTACCATTAATACTTCCGCCAAGACGAGCTCCTTCGAATCACAATAGCAGATTAGAAATATGCAGAGTAGAAAATTGTGGAATTTCTATTATTTGATGAATCATAAAGAAGTATGGAGTTTGTTGATAGGTTTTATGAGATAACTATCTAAGATAATATATCAGATTTACATAATCAAATAAAGATATGTAGAAGCTCTTAGATATATGTATTATTATAAGAGATGGAAAAATCAAGGAAAAAATATCGTCTAACCTACACGGATGTGGCTGGAGAGAGAGAGAGAGAGAGAGAGAGAGAGAGAGAGAGAGAGAGAGCAGCGGCCAATACGTGCCTTGCCGTGTGGGTGGCCACCAAAGCTCTCTCCTGGGCTGATGCACGAATCCAACGGATGGGTTTCAAAATGAGGCCCGTTCTTCATGGTGAATTGGTGTGACAAACTTAATGTGTCTGTGAAATATAAAATGATCAGCGACCTTTCCCTTTTTTTATTGTATATTTTTTATTTTTATATTTGTTCTAAGTTATTATTCTTATTTGTTATTATTTTTATTTCAGTTATGCCTATGCCATTCCGTAGTGAAAATTTTAACATCACAATGTCCCTAACCCACAATTCCAGCTCCTAATGCAGCCATTCCTAAGAAAATGAAGTGTGTTTTTGAACAGCAGTATCACTTGATAGAGCAATGAGGGAAGCATACTATCAAAAATCCGAACAAATTGCAGAGGATAGCGTAGAGAAGTGGAAGAGAGAGTCTTGAATTAATTACCTATTCCAACTTTAAGACCAATCTTTTTGTTTCCTGGGACTGTCGTCATCAAAAGTGAAAAATGTGTCAAGGAATTGCAAACAGATTATTTCAAAGTGTCTAAGATATATAAAGATCAGGGTACATCATGAGGTTATAGCACATTCCATTTCAATAAAGAAAATCCATAGCCATTAGGGCTAGGGAAATTGGCATTTACGTAAACAGGTATGCTAACTGCAGAGTAGCAGGAGCTGGTGGCAGAATAGTAATCCATTTCCTGCAATTGCTTCCATGGAAAAACTAGGAAGAACAGAAGCCATGGCTATTCTATCAGATCGCTCTCGGTTCCCGTATCATTTTAGGCAGAAATCCAAACAAAGCTTTTCGGGCAATGCAGTGGATGGTACGAACGAGACATTCAGCAGAAGTCGATGTTGAACCGTTTCGTGGTCACGTACCTACCCAAAAAGAGAGGTTAAGCTCTCATGCTCAATTCAGAAGAGAAAACAAAGACGAAAGTGTGCCAACTGCTATGTCTCATCCACATAATATTCCCATCTCAGTAAAGATGCCCGGTATGGAAGAATATGATAACAAACAAAGGAAAAATACCATAATGTGGCTGTCCTCTTTACCTCACTCATGCACATTACCTCACTACTGTACATATCGGCAATCTTCAGAAGATCTCGTCTCCTGCAATGGCAACCTAACCACTGGCATTGGGTGTCGAATCATTGCTAACCCATTTCGCCGCGACCGAAACCGGTGAAAATGTTAATGGATTGTTCTTCAACAGAACAGCATCATCTGATATATTATCCGTTTGGTCTGACTTCTCCATGTTGTCTCCACGGTTTTGTATTTCCTTTAGTGTATCCAATACCTCTTCCATGGATGGCCTCATGTCGTGGCCTTCTTCCAAGCACCGGAACCCCAACTCTGCCACCGCAGTAATCATTTCTCTAGTCCTATTGTCTGTATCAAACCCAAGATTTTGATCTACAAGCTCGTGCAATGCGTGGCTTTGGATCTTGTTAATGGCCAGGGCGGATAGATTTATCTCGTGGCGATGCCTCATGATATCAACGGCTGGCAAGGAAGATATGAGGTCCATTAAGACTACTCCAAAGCTGTATACATCGCTCTTCTCAGTCAACTGGTAGCATTGGTGGTACTCTGGATCGACATAACCCGGTGTCCCTTGAGGAGCAGTTGAAACATGAGTGGCATTCAATGGGAAGAGGCGTGACAAACCGAAATCTGCAACCTTGACACTGAAATTCTCGTCCAGCAGGATATTGTTGGTCTTCACATCTCGGTGGATAACATCAGATGCGTGAAGATACACCAATGCGTTTGCAGTTTCTATGGCTATGTTCAAACGGGTGGACCACGGGGGCAAGCCAGGTTTAGCTAAATCGCCGTGAATGTTATCAGCCACCGTGCCGTTTGGCACATATTCATACACAAGCAGGAGTCTACGGCTCTGCCGGGAAGTGCAGCCATACAGTGAGACTAGATTTGGGTGGCGTAAGCGAGTAAGTATTTCGACTTCATTCATGAACTGCTCGACTCTTTTGTAGTTGCTTTCATACAATCTCTTGACTGCAACTACACGCCCATCTCGGAGTTTGCCTGCAAAACTTGTTAAGGTCATGGCAAAATCTTTGATGATGGGCTCACTAACTGTGGACAATTTTAGTGTTGCTCTTACCTTTGAAAACAGTGCCAAAGCCTCCATCACCAAGTTCCGCTGCTGGATCGAAATCGTTGGTGGCCTTCTTAAGTTCGTCGTAGTCAAAGATGGGCAGTCCATGGAGGCCCATCTCAAAATCTGTCCTGGAGGAGTAATTCGAGGAGATGCTTCTCAAGGCAAAGGATGACTGGCCATACTTTTTTCTTTGGCGAGATCGATAGATATAGAAACCAACAATCATCAACAGAACTCCGCCTGCTGCGCTACCCAAGCCTGATTTTTAGGGGAGAGAGACCATATCATTAGATTCCAATGAGCAATGCGGGAAGCATACTGTGAAAATGGGAAAGAAAAGGTCTTGAAATAATTACCTATTCCAATTCCAACTTTGAGACCAATCCTCTTTCCTGAGACAGTAGTCATCAAAAGTGAAAAATGTATCAACGGATTGCAGACGGATCATTTCAAAGTGTCCAAGGAATATAAAGATCAGGGCGCATCATGAGGTTATAGTTCATTCAGTTTAAAGAAAGAAAAATAGCCATGATCGAGTGGAAAGATTACAAATTCACCGGTTTGGCTAGGTCCTCATCTTGAAAATTCCACGGATAAATTAGTGACATCTTACCAGAAGAAATTGGAAGCACATGCAAATGGATATGTGGCTGATTGACTAACGAGTATAGACATTAGCTAAAATCCTGAATTTCTACAGCTATCAGGGAATGAACAGGAAGACAGGAAATTTATTTTTCTTGCAGGAATAAAAGTAGCAAACGCTATGCAATATGATCAACAATGTGGTATCAGACGTGGAGATAAATAGAACTTTCTGTGCCACTAATTGAATGGGCGGTATGTTTCTAGACGTGTCTCAAAACTTTTGGCTTCTAAGCAGAACTATCGTTCTGCTGATAAAAGAAGTGGGCAGCTCTCGTTCAGGCAAGAACTTTCAAGCTTCTTCAATCATGAACACCCAATTGCTGACTAGAAAACTGTTGCAGAGAGAAAGAAACATAAACATTTTCGTTACTCTTCTTTCAATTCCTCCAAGTTCGTGAACGTCAAAATCTACGAGGTTCCGATAAGTTATCATAAAACGCAGGAGATCAGAGAGTTTCATTTGCAGCAGTAAGTGAGTCTAGAATCTAAGCTACGGCGAAGAAACTGAAAAAGTTCAAGTACATTCTCCACAGCACGTAGAAACGAAAGATCAAGCAAAATAGTGGACCCGAAAACTCAGTCGAGAAAAAAGAACCGAATCCCCTATGCATTTACCATCATTGCAGGTTTGAGAATGAGGGTCATCTTGGCAAAAGCAAATGAAATCATTGTTATTGAATCTACACCTACCCACACTGCCGTCGCAGTTGCTGCAATTAATTGCAGTCCAGCTCAAAAGGAACCCCATCTTCATAATCACACTGTAATTCATAGTCGCCAAGCTAGTGGAATTTGCATTGACATCAACATGTACACGAACTGCAGAGTCGCAGGTGCTGATGACAGAATTCAAATATATTTCCTGCGATACTTCCTCATGAAAAACTGCAAAAGAGTGGTGGGTGGAGTTGCTAGCACAGTCCACCGGATATGTAAAATCTGGCAGTTGCGAGGTGCAATTATAGTAGAAGAAGAAATCATCATTAGTGGGACTCAAATTGAAAGGTGTCCTTTCGAAGCTGATATTATGCCGCGGAGCACCACAGGTGTCATGGTACACGAGGCATCAACCAGGAGGATAGAATGGTTGGCGTAGAAGATATCCTTGATGAAGAACTCACTATCCGAGAAATTCAGGAAAGGGTGCATCTATACACAGGTGATCTCGAAATTCGGATGGCCACAATAGGACTCGGGTTCGCCCGAAATCCAAAAAGGGTAGCTGATGTTCGGGTCATATCCGCAGCTCCGAGGCGCACAGGTCTCGTACTGCGCATCCTCTGACACAGCCCTATAGACTAAGCTGGTGAAGATGACGACAAGGGCCAACTGGCGACAACCAGCTCCGCAGATGAAGCTCTGGAGATTCATCTGGGACTGGAAGGAGGAGGCAGAGGACAGCAGAAGATAGGAGAAAGAGGCAGGAGAGGGTGTGGAAAGAGCAATTTGCAGAAAATTCAAAACGGGGTTGGTTTGAACTGGTCCTGAAACTCCAGTCGCTGTCGTTGTGCTGGTTCATCGACTTTGAAGCGAAGAATGCCGAGCGGAGACGGAAAGTGGCTCCGGGGCGCATATTGGTCAAACGCCCCATGGATTACGTGGGGGAAATTTTTGCGCCCCTGGAAAAATAAAAATCCTTAAGAGGAGCGAACCAGGAAACTTCCTAGTCAAAGGGACTTAGGTTGGAGGACCCACCAACGTTTTTTTTGAAATGTTGACTTTGATGATCTTATCTAATCATTAAGAACATATCCTAACTAAGCAATGCAACTTAATTATTGGTTCTTGATTTTTTATATTTTATTTTTTTAATTTTCCGATACCAAACTTTAGTGCGAATGAAAAATTAAGAGTCAAATCGGGGCTAAAAGGAAGTCCAATCTAAATTGCCTTCCTCAGGAGCTCCTCCTCCGTTGACCATTGACAATTCAACATTGGGACGTGTTTGGCTCGCAACGGACCTTCGTGACTAGTCAGCGAAAACGACTTTTCTCTCTCTCTCTCTCTTTCTCTCTCGCGAAGAATTGCTGGCCAAGCAGTAGCTAAGTTGAAATTTCCTCTTGCTTTGCGCCACCAAAGAGAAAAACGAAAGAAAAGTATTAATTCTTGTCTCGAGATATTATTAGATAGAGGAAGACAAAATAAAGAGCAGCGCCATCGAATTTCCAACAAAAGAAACAAGCGGATCACATTCGGTCAAATTGGATTTTTCTCTGGACAAATTCTCGGGGTCCATTGGCCATATGATCTCTGTTATATGGAACTAATCGAAACTAACTCCGCAGCAGCTCAAGGTTTAGTGATTTCATGCCTGGTCTACGTGGTTAATAATAGGATCTCATGTGCAGATATGAACAAGAACCCCCCAAATGAAGTTGAGAATGTTCACCTGGGAATGCTACCAAAAGAACGTACCAGGGTCATTGCAGGTACGAGCCTGGGGTTTGTCGCGGCAATAACACGTGAAACTATATGATGAGGAAGAGGTGTTGCAACTACAAAACCCGCCAGAAGAAGCACAAGTTAGGCACTCATGGTGGTCGCTATACTAAACATCGAACCCTTGATTCACAACTTCCTGCAAGCTGATATTGCGTCTTCTGACATCATCGAGTGTGCTCCAAAGATCAGGAACCTTGATGCTTGTGACGCAGTTGGTGATGAAAATAGGGAGCTCCCTGTCCAAGAAGATGTCATCTTTGAAGAAAGCTGACTTCTTGATGAAATCGTAGAAGCACTCGAACTCGTTGTTTATGTTCTTCATTGTATCCAAAGACTCCAAACATCCATAGAAGATGCTGAGGCTCTTGACGGCATGGGTCATATGGAAGAGAGTGGAATCCATTATGCTAGTATTCCTAAACTCGTGCAAGCACGTACTCTTCATTAGATCCATCCTAGTGATTGTCATCGTACGAAGATGTTGATCAATCTTGAGGACTCGGTACTTCTGCTCTTGGTACTCAAATACAGGGAATTCGTCCTCATAGCACTCCACCCTGAATGCTGGAAGTCCACAGAATTGGGTCGGCTGCCTCCCCAGAAAGGATAAGTAATATTTGCGATGGTTCCGCAATTAAAAGAGCGGCGGCAGTTGGTATAGTGGACATTGTCATCTCCCTCGCATAAAAGAATGTGGGACGACGAGGACGACAAGGATGGAGAAGAGGATGGACCGTGAAGGGGACGAGAGAAGGGGAGTGGCTACGTCACCCATCGGAGCAAGTTTATGCTCTTATGGGTGGAGAATATCAAGTGGAATGAGGGTTTAGAGTTCAAAGGGGCAAGCTGACATTGGAGAAATTCTCTCTTTTCATTCACTTTCTCTGGACTGAAGTGTGAAAGAGATGGATGTAGTTAATTCTTCCTCAGTATAATATAGAAAACTATTTTGACCGTCGACTTTGACCGAGACCAGTTTCAGTCTTCTGAAATTTCGTGGAGGGAAATCAGACGGATGGCTATCGAGCGTTGGATCTCGATCTGGGGTTGGAAGTGATTAGGAAGACGGTTTCCTCCCAAGTTCTTCCTGTGTCCTTTTCCAAGGTTCTCACCGTGGAAAAAGTATAGCCCATTTGAGGGTTCAAGAGTTCATGTTGTTGAAAGTAAAGAACAAGTCAGACCTAAATTTTAGGTTAATTGACTCATCGGCTAAATGCATTCCGATTTAAATTACTAGTCTATGATGTGAAATATTAAACTAAACTCGGAGCATCTTTGCTCATCATACTTGAACCATTGGATCTTGCGGGTTTGCAGATACAAACCTAATGATTCAACAGTCGAGGTAAGGAAGGTTGTTGAGAATGGGATGATAAAGTTTTAGGACTTGGGAGTCTAAATTTTGACATGATTATGTCACAGCGAGAATGAGATTACTGCACTTCATCATATCAGAGAGAAGGGCATGCCCAGCCAAATGAGATTGTCAGGCTTTAAAGGGCATGAGTGGGTCGTTTTTCCAAATAACAATCAAACCCAGCAATCCCTCCCATGGAAGAACATTAACTAATTGAAATCCACAAGTTAGGGCAGAGTAAGCATACATACCCTGTCGGCTGCAAGTCGTTGAATAGACTCCGTCAGGGCAAAAACAATTGAATTCTTGCTCTGTCCAACCATACCCGCATTTTCCCCCTGATTTGTTGCATTTTTCGCACTGCGATGTGTTGATAATCCAGGTGATCTCAAAGCCTTCGTTCAGGATTTCTTGAATATCAGCATGACTAATAGAAGCACTATCACCACTGCCCTCTGGTGGTGGTGCTAGACCTGGAGCTTCACTTCGTGAAATTGGGACAAGGACAATGAAGTGGCATAGCTCGTGTAGCGGGTTTTCAAGGTCTGCATCGAGAACAAAAGGTGCAAAGTAGCCATTTTCGAATAGGGAACAAAAGAAGGGTATAATGCTTTGAGGGGGCAGATATGGATCGCATTCGTAGAATAAGGTGGAATTGACGTAAATTGAAGCGTAGTCGAAGAGACTGAAGTTTAAAGTGGTGTTGACTTGTGCTCCATGACATACATCGTCCCATAAATCCATCCTTGCCACCTTAATAATCTGCATGCTCATATTCATGTGGATTACCCGATACTCCAGGGACTCCATGGAAAGGATCGGGTTATGTCTGTCACAGCCGAGTTCATAGCCTGGATACCCACAGTGACTTGGTCGACTAATATGCCTGAAAGGATAATTGTTGCTCTCCACAATAAAAAGGAGCGCACTCTTGGAATGGCTGGAATTCGCCAAAAGCTGGCACAGGGAAGTGAATATGGAGGGGGATGATGAAGAAGAGCAAGGAGAGAGAAAAACACGACATGGTAAGATCCATCCGGAGCGAGATGGTTTTGGAGCAAAACAAGGAGGGTACGTATATAAAGGAAGAAGATACAGAGGGATAAAGAATAATGCTGCTTTTGGAACGACTTGACCCCAATGCACCAACGAGAATCACTTGATTTGGCCTCCCGAAAGACCAAGACTTTGGCACGGTGAGACAAAAGCTGAGAGGAAAAGAAGGACAACAAGGCACGTGGAAACCAACTGGCTAATTGTAAACTTGACTTTAGGACGACTTGGAATAGTATTCCCCATTTTACAATTCCTACACGCGGCCTCCGACTAATCAACGACCTTTGCCAATCTCCTTCACAATTCACTTTGAGGAAACTTCAATAAGGACCTCAAGAACGGCGTTTGGAGCGTTCTAGACTGAATCAGGGCCATCGCCTAGACTAGAGAACAGAAGGGATCGGAGCCTCAGAACTGAGGCGGCTAAACTTCATCTGGACAACTCTCCTGACTTTGCCTAGTTATGTTGTTTGAACTGATTTGACTGGTGATATCGACATATCATCAGCCCAAACTGCAACTTGGGCAAAATCAGTGGGTCGAAAAGAGCCGTGACTCCTCGGCCAAGCCGAATTGGGCCCATCTCTCGTGATTTACGATGATGATGACCCACATTGGATCTTTAGTTAGGAAGCAACAGCTTGCCATCTTTTTCACGATAGAAATTGCTTAGGCCTCAAGTACTGAAAATAAGACTTGAGCAGTGGCAGTTAGTATAGTGGACATCGTCGTCTCCCTCACATAAAAGAACTTGTGATCCGATGAGGACAACGAGGACGAAGACGAGGATGGAGTGTGAAGGGAAGGAGAGAAGGAGAGTGGCTGCGTCACCCATTTGAGTAAGTTCATGCTCTCATGGATGGAGAATATCATGTGGAATGAGGGTTTGGAGTTCAGAGGGGCAAGCTGAGGATGGAGAAATTCTTTTTTATTTACTTTCTTTCTCCGGACTGAAGTGTGAAGGAGATGGATGTGGTTAATTCCTCAGTAAAGTAGAGGAAGCTATTCTGCGCATGGACTGTGACCGACATCAGTTTCAGTCTTATGATATTTCGAAGGAGGGAAATAAAAAGAAAGAATGGCTATCGAACGTTGAAACTGGGTGTGGGGGTGGAAGTGACGAGGAAGACAGTGGCCAGGAAACATGCGAAGCAATTTCCTTCGGAGTTCTTCCTATGTAGTCGAAATTGAGAAGTGAAACCTTTTTTCAAGGTTCTCACTGTGGAAAAAGTCTAGCCCGTTTGAGGGGTCAGGAGTTCATGTTGTGGAAAGTAAAGAACAAGTCAAACCTAAATTTTAGGTTTATTGACTTATCAGCTAACGCGTTCTGATTTAAATTACTTGTCTATGATGTGAGATTTTACAGTAAACTTGAAGCATCTTTGCTTGTCGCATTTAAAACGTTGGATCTCGTGGGTTTGCAGATACCGACCTAATGATCCAACGGTTAAGGCGAGGAAGGTTTTTGAGTATAGGGTGTTAAAGTTTTAGGACTTAAAAAGTTTAAAGTGTAACACAATCATGCATGTCACGGCGAGGATGACTGCACTTTTGTTTGAGGGAAGAATATGCCCAGCAATTCTTCTCATTGAACAACTTTTAGCTAATTGAAAAACCACATGTTAGATGAGAGTAAGCATACATACTTGAAGGGACGATTGCTGGTACTAGCGGTATTGAAGGGACGCTTGCCGGTATTGGTGTTCTGTGGCAGGTTGCCGGATAGGCTGCATCACGGCAAAAACAATTGAATTCTTGCCTTGTCCAGTCATACCCGCATATTCCCCCTAATATAACGCAATCTTCACATAGTGATGTGTTGGCAATCCAGGTGATCTCAAAGCCTTTATTGAGAATGTCGCTAATAGTATCACCAAAGTTGATGCCTGCCGAAGGTGGTGGTAAACCTACAGGTTCACTTTTTGAAATCGGGACATGAACAATGGAACTGCATCGCTTGGGCAGTAGGTTTGATAGGTTTACACTGAGAACAAAGTAGCCAAATTGAGACTCTGGACAAGAGAACCGATAATAAGATGGAAGGGTTGGCCACGAGTGGCAATTGTAAATTAAGGTGGAATTGAGGTTATTGGAAGTGTAGTTGAAGAGATTCAAGTCTAAAGTGGTTTCATTATATGTTTCAAGACATATACTGTCTGATAAATCTGACCTCGCCACCACAAGGATCTGCGCGCTCCCATCCACGTGGATCACTTGATATTTCTAAGACACAATGGACAGGGTCGGGGTATATCCGTCACAGTCAAGCTCGTAACCTGGATACCCACAGTATCTTGGTTGCTCTATATGCCTGAAAGGATAGCTGATTCGGATATATCCACAAACAAAAGGAGCGCATTCTTGGAATGGCAGGAAGTAGCCGGAAGCTCGCACGGGGAAGTGAATTTGGAGGGAGATGAAGAAGAGCAAGGAGAGAGAGAGGAACATGGCACGGTAAGATCCATCCGAAGGGAGATGGTGTTGGAGCAAAACAAGGAGGGGTACAAATGAAGGGACGTGGAAGGGGGAAATGAAAAAAGATGGCCATCGAACGTCAAAATTGGGTCTAGCAGAGCAGGTGATGGGGAAGATGTGGTCTGGAAACATGGAAAGCAATTTTCTCCGGATTTCTCCCCATGTTATAATCGAAAAGTGAAAACTTTCTTCTAGGTTTTCACTGAAAAAGTCTAGCCCTTTGAGGGGTGGCGTTCGTGTCATATGAAGTAAAGAACAAGTCAAACTTAAATTTTTCATTACTCGACTCATTGGCTAACGTCCAATTTAAAATACTTGTCCATGATGTGAAATTTTACGTTAGGCTCGGAGCATCTTCGCCCGTTGTATTTAAACCATCGAATCTAGTGGGTTCGCATATACCAACCTAATGATCCAACAGTTGAGGCAAGGAAGGTTGCTAAGAATGAGCTGATAAAGTTTTAGGACTTGGACATGCTATAGTGAGGATGAGATGACTGCACTTCATTAGATATTCGAAGGAAGGGCGTGCACAGCAAAATGAGATTGTCAGGCTTTTAGGGGCATGAGCGGGTCGTTTTCCAAATAACAAGCAAGCCCAGCAATCCTTCTCATGGAAGAACATTAGCTAATTGAGAACCACGCATTAGGTGAGAGTAGGCATACATACCTTGTTTGCCACAAGTCGTTGAATGGACTCTGTCAGGGCAGAAACAATTGAATTGTAGCCTTTTCCAGTCATAACCGCATCTTCCCCTGATTTGTTGTTGCATTTTTCGCCTTGCGATGTGTGGACGATCCAAGTGATCTCAAAGCCTTTGCTCAGAAACTCACTAATAGCAGCATTAGAAGCACTATGATCGCTGCCCTCCGGTGGTGGTGCTAGACCCGGAGCTTCACTATGTGAATTTGGGACAAGGACACTGAAGTTGCATATAGGGCAAAGTAGCCACGTCCATACAGGGGACAATAGAATCAATGATAATATCGAGGGGGCCACAATAAATTGCAATTATAGAATAAGGAGGAATTGAAGTAACGTGAAGTGTAGTCGAAGAGACTGAAGTTTAAAGAGGTGTTGACAAGTATTCTAGGACATAAATCGTCCCATAAATCTGTCCTCGCCACCTCAAGGACATGCTCGCTCCAATCTATGTGGATCACACGATATTTCAGGGACTCCATGGACAGGGTTGTGTAATTTCCGTCACAGTCGAGCTCGTAGCCTGGATACCCACAGTAACTTGGTTGCCTGATATGCTTGAAAGGATAGCTGATTTGTTGCTTTCCGCAATCAAAAGGAGCGTACTCTTGGAACGGCTGGAATTCGCCAGAAGCTGGCATAGGGAACTGAACATGGAGGGAGATGAAGAAGAAGAGCAAGGAGAGAGAAAAACACGACATGGTAAGATCCATCCGGAGGGAGATGGTGTTGGAGCAAAACAAGGAGGGTACATATATAAAGGAAGAGGATGCAGAGGGATAAAGAATGATGTTGCTTTTGGAACGACTTGACCCCAATGCACCAACGAGAATCACTTGATTTGGCCTCCCGAAGACCAAGACTTTGGCGCGGGGAGACAAAAGCTGAGAAGAAAAGAAGGAGAACAAGGCACGTGGAAACAAAGCCAAGTAGCTTGCGCTGCTGGCTAATTGTGAACTTGACTTGAGGAGGACTTGGAATAGTATTCTCCATTTCCCAATTCCTACGCGCAGGCGTAGCCCCAATTAATTAACAAGCTTTGCCAATCTCGTAGACAATTCAATCGAGGACAATTCAATAAGGATCTCAAGAACATAGTTAGCAACGTTCTGGACGGATGCAGGGCCATCGCCTGGACTAGAAAATAGAAGGGGATTAGAGCCTCGGAACTAAGGCGGTTAAATTGTTATCTGGACTAGTTTCTCTTAAGATTTGCCATCTTTTTTGAATTGATTTGACTGATGATATCGACGCATCATCAGCCCAAAGAAGCAGACCAGGTTAATATTAGTGGATCCCAAAGGCCCAAGATTCCTCGGCCGAGCTGAATCGGGCCCATCTTTCTTGAGTTACAATGATGATGATCCACATTGGATCTTTAGCTAGGAAGCAATAAGCTTGCCATCTTTTTCACGAAAGAATTTGCTCAGGTCCATAAATCGCTTAGGCTTTAAGTATTGAAAATGAGACTTCTGCCCTTGGTACTCAAAGAAAGGAAGTTATCCTCATAGCACTCGACCTTGCACAGAATTGGGGTGGGCAGCCTCCCTAGAAAGAATAAGTTATATTTGCAACGATTCCACAATTAAAAAGAGCGGTGGCAGTCGGTTTAGTGGACATTGTCGTCTCCCTCGTACAAAAGAACTTGTAGAATGATGAGGCTGACGAGGACGAAGACTAGGATGGAGTGTGAAGTGGAGGAGAGAAGAAGAGTGGCTTCGTCACCCATTTGAGCAAGTTCATGCTCTCATGGGTGGAGAATATCACGTGGAATGAGGGGTTTAGTGTTCAGAGGGGCTATTCTGACCGCGGACTGAAGTGTGAAAGAGATGGATGTGGTTAATACCTCTTCAGTATAATAGAGGAAGCTATACTGACCGTCGACTTTGACCGAGACCAGTTTCAGTCTTTAATGCGAAAAAGTCTAGCCCATTTGATGGGTCAAGAGTTCATGTCACGTGAAGTAAGCAACAAGGCAAACCTAAAATTTGGGTTAATTGATTTATCAGCTAACACAATCTAATTTAAATTACCTTTCCATGATGTGAAATTTCATGGTAAATTTAGAGCATCCTCACTCATTGTATTTAAACTATTGGATCTTAAGGGTACAAAGATATTGGCCTAATGATCGAACTGTTAAGGTTGTTGAATGGGGTGATAAGGTTTAAAGGCTTGGACTCTAAATTGCATCATGACCATGCCATAGCGAAGATGAGATGACTGCACTTCAGGCATGCCCAGCAAAATGAGATTGTGAGGCTTTTAGGTGCACGAGCGGGTCGTTTCCCAATTAACAAGCAAAGGAAAGAGTATGCGCAGCAATCTTTTCCCTCTCATTGAACAACTTGAGCTTATTAGAAACCACAAATTAGCAACTGTGACTTTAGCATACATACCTGAAGGTCCGGGGCAGGTCATTGGATAGGTTTTATCACGGCAAAAACAACTGAATTCTTGCCTTGTCCAGTTATACCCACATCTTCCCTCTGATTCAGTGCAATTTTTGCACAGAGATGTGTTGGCAATCCAAGTGATCTCAAAGCCTTTTTTCAGGATTCCTGTGAGAGTAGCACGACTAGTAGGAGCACTCTTGTTGTTCTCCAAATTTGGTGGTTGACTTGGAGCTTCAATTGGTATAATTGGGACGAAGGCGCTAAAGTTGCATAGCTTGAGTAGTGGGTTTGTAGGGTCCACTTTGAGAGCAAAGTAGCCATTTCCAGACACAGGATAAGTGAACTGATAAGGTTGAAGGGTTGATAGTGAGTTGCAATTGTAGAATAAGGCAGAATCGAGGTAATCGGAAGCGTAGTTGAAGAGATTGGAGTTTAAAGTGGTGTTGACATATGTTCCAAGACATATATCTTTCGATAAATCCATCCTTGCCACCTTAAGGATCTGCTCGCTCCTATCCATGTGGATCACCCGGTATTCTAGGGACTTCATGGACAGAATGGTCAGATTATCCCTATTACAGTCAAGCTCGTAACCCGGATACCCACAGTAACTCGGTCGCTTATTATGCCTGAAAGGATAGCTGATTTGTTGATCTCTGCAAATAAAAGGAGTGCATTCTTGGAACGGCAGGAATTCGCCGGAAGTTGGCACCAGGTAGTGAATATGGAGGGAGAAGATGATGAACAAGGACAGAGAGGAGCACAATATGGTAAGATCCATTCGAAGGGAGATGGCGTTGGAGCAAAACAAGGAGGAGGGTAAATGTAAATGAAGAGGATGCAGAGGATAAGAACAATACTGCATTGAGAACGATTTGAACCCAATGCACCAATGAGAGCCACTTGATTTGGCCTCCCGGAAGACCAAGACTTTGGCGCATTGAGACAAAGGCTGAGAAGAAAATAAGAAGAACAAGGCGTGTGGAAACAAAGCCAAGTAGCTTGAGCTGCTGGCTAGTTGTAGACTTGACTTAAGGACGACTTGGACTATTGTTACCCATTTTACAATTCGTACACGCGGCCCTCAATTAGTGAACGAGCTTGGCCAATCTCCTTGACAATTCAATCGAGGACACTTCAATAAGGACCTCGAGAACATAGTTAGCAGCGTTCCAGACATGCAGGGCCATCGCCTAGACTAGAAAAAAGCAGGGATTGCAGCCTCAGAACCAAGACGACTAAACTGTCATCTGGACGAGTTTCTCTCAATTTTGCCGAGGGGTGAGCCATAAAGACCGCCCGGACCGGAACCGCCTAGTTTTGGGCGGTTTCCGGAGAGGCCAGTCCGGTTCCCGGTTCCATTTTTTGGAACCGATGATTTTCGGTCCGGTTCCCGGTTCCAAGGATGGAACCTGGATCGGACCGGACCGACTCTTTTTTTTTTTGGTTATTTCTTAAAAATATTCAGAGAACAGCAACCCCTCATGCTCGTTCTTCCCTCTCGGCTCTCACGCCTCTTTCCCTCTCTATATGGCGGAGGACAGCGTCGTCCAACGTCTGGAGGAGGAGGGCCTTCTCGAAGAGCTTGGTGTGGTGGGAGTCGAGTCGAGGAGAGCGACAAGGATGGAGTTGGAGCTTATCTGACCCCCATGGAGTTGCGGGGGGCTGGTGGGGCAATGCGGAGGAGATAGGAGGGGGGAGACACCACAGAGGCGAGGATCCATGAGGGCTCGAGAGCGAGCTCGGAGCGAATTGGAGGTGTCCTCATCGTCTCTCTAAAATGGAGGGCTTGTCACGGTGGTTTTTGGGGAAGGAGAAGGGAAAGTGGGTTTTGCGCAGAGAAGAGAGAGAGATGGAGATGGGACAGGAGGGACCTGAGTCACGGTGACTTAGAGAGTGAGGAGAGGAGATAGAATGAATAAAAGTAAATGTCTTTGATGTGATAGACTTGGTAGGAAGTAAAATAAATGTCATAGAGAGACATCAGACAGCTGGGACTAGAAGTGGCGACCACGCTGCGCTCTTTGTCCTTTTTTTTTTTCTTTCAGACGCCACTCTCTTCTTTAAAATTTGACCAGTTCCATGGACCGGACCGGTACAGTCCAGTTCCCGGTTTTAGGACTAATCGGTCTAGTCCCCGGTCTCCAATTTTGAGGACCGGTCCTCTCGGTTTAATTTCCGATTCCACCTTAAAATCGAATTGGACTCGAACCAATCATTCTTAATTTTGTCCAATTATCTATTTTTGAATTGATTTGACTCATGATATCGACATATCATCAGCCCAGATTGCAATATGGGTATAATCAATAGACTGGTAAGGGCCTCGACTCCTCAGTCGGGCGAGACCAAGGCCATCTCTTGTGATCTACAATGATGATCCACATTGGGATTTTTAGCAATAGGAAGCAATAAGCAAAGGTTGCCATCTTTTTCTTGCCAGAGATTGCTAAGGCCCATCAATCGCTCAAGTCTCAAGCAATGAAAATAAAAACTCTTTCTAGGCGTCAATTCCTCGGGAGGAAACTGATTATAATCAAAGCAATAAT
This sequence comes from Eucalyptus guilfoylei, assembly GCA_016097605.1. NCBI lineage: Eukaryota > Viridiplantae > Streptophyta > Magnoliopsida > Myrtales > Myrtaceae > Eucalyptus > Eucalyptus guilfoylei. The sequence continues at coordinate 6,187,572 of CM027861.1, forward strand.
AGCCAGAAAAGCGAAAAGGAAATTTTTCTAAAAAGAAACCACCACCTTGTAATGATAGATCATACTCCAAGTTGTGAGTTGCAATGAGTAGATGGAAGATGCTTTCGAAATTTCGCCCAACCAAAAAATTTATTACTTCAATTTGCTACATGCGAATCTTTATACTTTAAATATCACAAGAAAATTCACTTTAGCTTAGGGCATCGAAGTAATTCACGTATCTTGTCTACGGAATTTGTATTAAACTTTATACACGTGATCTTCATTCACCTATTAATTTAAGTTTTTGGATTAAGCATTGAATAAGGTATCCCAATTCACTCATTTATTTCGCATGTACCATTCCTAACTAGTTAAATTCTATGTGTGGTTCTAATTTCCACTTGAGAATGGTACTAAAGTAACAATTTTGTTTGTCTATGAATTCATATTATATATATATATGAGTAATCTTGCTCTATTTATTAATTTAAGCTTTCATATAGGACCTGTTGCACGGGATATACTAGTAGGTGCAATGACCATTCAAATTTTGAAAAAGTATTGATTAAGAAATTGACGAACGTAAGTATATAATTTTTTAATTCTAAAAGCTGCTGAAACATCAAAGTATGCCAGAAATCCGATCACACGCAACTAAGAAGTGACAAGCATAGAAAAAAGCAGTCATGGCGATTGGCGAACATAGACGCAAAACTATTTGTAAAGAAAGAGAGGAAATGGAAACAAACCTCAATCCTACCTTTGCAAAACGAGCCGTCCGGGTGATTTGACCCGTCCTCGCAGAAGCACAGCAACTGCTCATTCTGGTTGAACGCGCACCGCCCGCCGGAGTGCTCGCACGCGCCGCACTCCTTCGCCGCCGCCCAGTCAAGCACGAACCCCTCGCTCATCGCCCCGGCGAACCCCTCCACCACGTTCGCCGCCGTCACCTCCGTACGCTTCACCGCCGCCACTACCGCCTCCTCGCAGCCCCACGCCTGACGAACCGCCGCCGCCTCATCGGGGCTCATGTCTACGAACACATACGACTGCTTATCACCAGATCGCAAGCAATCGATGGCCCTGGCGGGGACGGGAGCCCACGGATGGGCGCTGCAGTTAAAGAAGAAGGTGAGATTGACGTCGGTGGAGTTGTAACCGAGCGGGAGCGAGTTGATCGTGAGGTTATGGCTGGCCTTGGGGCATCCCCGGTCGGCGACGTCGATGTCGACGAGAGTCAGGGTTTCTTCGACGTAGTTAATTTCGGCGACGAAGTAGGCGTCGCCCCGAAGAAAGATGGTCGGGGGCTCATCGACATACGAGCAACGGACGCCGAGGCCCGGGTAGCCGCAGTGTACGGAGGCGCTGCTGGCCGTCCAGAACGGATACTTGATGGGGATGTTGCCGCATTGGGACGACGATTCGCAAATGGCGGGGAAAGCGGAGTGGACGCTATGGAAGCTCAATAAGAAGAAGAGAAAGCAGAGAAGGTGGTGGCTTGGCATTTTTCTTTGTTCCTGTGTTGGTAAGGAAGAGATCATCGTCTGGCAATTTAGAATGAAACGTCTATAATTATATAGTAATGCGTTCAAAGTCTTACGTTGGGAGTAAAGACCACACAAATTTGACTTTTTTTTTCTGCGTGCAACATTCGAAATTTCTAATACGCTAATAACGACTTACTATGATCATAAATCACTGGTAAAAACAATGCATAATTATACCAATGTGTAGAATTACAAATTGATGTTTATAGGCGCTCTGAATGCAAGCTCATGGTTGGCTTACTTAATTAAGTAAGAAGTTTAGAAATTTCATTGGACCATATCGTTTTTTTGGTCTATTATTTATTCTCATATCCATTTTTGTTTGAAAAGAAAGGTATGATTTAGAGCGAGATACACCATTTTTTCCCTTAAAAAGAAGTTAGGGTTTGATTAAACTTTTTATAAAAAAAATATTTAGGGAACTTTAATTTAGTGTAATTTTTCATGATTAAATTATATGAAAATACAGTCTTACACAATAAAGCAGTGGTGGTCCATATTTTCCATATTGAGAAATAATGAAATAATGAAGAAGTTGATGGATCTTGCAATTTAAATCAGCATAAACGCTTTAACTTGTTAAATATCTTTTGGTTTTTTACTTTTAGATATGTATATTTGCTCGAGTGGCGTTAAAATTAACGAAGGGCCCGTGGCCTTCACTTTCATTTTGGATATCAAAGCTAGAAAAATCGAAGATGGTGTGAACTTAGTGTAGATTCTTTCACTTCTGGTCTTTATGTTAAGACAGTCTACACGAAACTTGACATATGGAAAGAGCGGTAAAGTCTGACTTTAAGCCATTGATTACGCCTTAATTGCCTTCTATTTATAGGTGAATCTCATTGGTGGGTTTCTCAAGTAAGGGAAAATTACCAACTAGTTTTAAATTTATTGTACAACTTTCAATTTAGTTCTAAACTTTCCGATTGTATCAATTTAATCCCACTATAGTCATTTAAATTGATTTTCATTAGAAATTGCGAACATGGGTGTCCATTTATTGTCGGCCGTCTTACGTGTCACTATGAGTGAATGGTTCTAGGTTCCACACAAGTTCAATCTAGAATCTAAAACCTACTCGTTGGAACATGCTCCTTAAATTTTGGAACCTGAACCTATCCTATCACAGGTTCTAGGGCCTACTCAGATTCTACTTATATTATTGATAGAACAATTACAGTTAATTATCACATTTAATGAACATTACTTGCTGCTACAATTTACTGATTATAATTTATATTTAGACATATGAAATATACGAAACATTAAGAAAGTAAAATTCTTAGTCATAAAATAGAAGCTTAATAGTTCTAGATTATACACTCATTATCGAACACGATAGAATATTGCAGGATCACACGAAGACATATATCAAGAAATATACAAAAACTTATTTCAAGTTCTAGTTTACAGGTTCTAGGTTTTAATTTTTGAAACTTAAAACCTACATTGCATATCTTAAAACCTGGAATCGGATAAATTCTCACCGGTCTAGTTCACGGCTTTTAGGTTCTATTCCGAAACCATTTTTACCCTTACAAGGCACCCTGTCATATTAGCGATTTTAGGTGAAAATTGACCGAAAGAATTATATTGGAATTTTACGTGAAGGTATAACATTGGTGTGACACCCCCTGATGGCCTTTGATCTGTTAAGGTCGCCACACCATTTCCTTATCTTGGATGTCCTTTATTATGATACCATTGGATTTCGGTGAATCCGCGAGTTTGGGGGTCTATCACATTTTTCATTGGTCCCCGCACAATTTTACTGCGGAAGCAAATCCATCAACTCATTTCCTAAACATTGAAATGATATACACTAGATATATACATAGATGTCAACCAGGCACTTTTTATTTACATATATTTGATAGACGTCGTTTGTTGGTACATCAAAAGCCAAAGTTTTCTATATCGGCTATATCCAAAAAATTGACCGACTTTTATGTTAGCCATTTACAACGTCATCTATCTTCAAGTGCCGGTGTCCCAAAAATTCACTGCTGTCCTCTTGTCCCCCGCTACTCTACCCCACTCGAGCCTCCATCATCGTCCTCTAGCGGCAATGGCAGCGGCCCCATGGTGCGTCCGTCCCTCCAGACATACAGGACCATAAACTCCTGATACACAGGAGCCAAGGGGAGGCCGGTGTCAACCGTCAGTATCACCCGTATCCGGATGAAAGTGAGTCCTAGCAGATCAGGGTCAGGATGCTCCGATTGTTCCCATCGCAGATCGACGGGAATGCCATAGAAGGTACTGGAAGACGTAGGCAGCAATGGCATCTTTATCACTCTGTAATATTTTAGCCCCACGAGGGGTGAGTACAACTACTCAGCAATCAAAGTTCTACTAAACTATATTACGTAAAACTATCATCATCTGATTCCATGCAAATCCAAGATAAAGCACATGGCCAAAGCAATGAATGTGTATAAGTTCGAAAGAATCTCAAACAGCATAGTACAATGAAACATTTAGATGTTTAAGAAACTTAGTTCATCACGACTCACTACCACCATCTTCCGGAGGACCAGAGTTTGCGTCCCTCCAGGCATATCGCACCCAACCTGGCATCACGAAGGCCTCCGGTTCCATATTTCAGTCACCGGGTATCTAGAGTATGTTACGTCACACCTCCAGCATCTCACACCCCACCTGGCATCACAAGAAACTTCCGGGGCTCACCATGTCAATGATGTCCCTAGGCATCCAGAACGTGTTACGTTACACTTCTAGGCATCCCGCCTTCTAGGGAACCTCCGGGGCTCACCAGTCCCCAGACTTCCAGAGGCATCGCCACCACGATCCTCTAGGCAACCCGACACCCAAGGCATCGTCATCATCATGGACCGACGACATCCATAACTCACGTACCATGGTGTAGCAGTCTCAAGATTTAAAACCAACGCATTCTAACATCATTAATACAAAAGTTGCTTTGATTTCTAAATCTCAAACCCAGAATTCAAGCCAAAACTAGACGGACCTTAGAGGGATATCGGTTAAGTGACAATCAAAACACTTATGAAATATAGAGTTTAAAAATACCGGAATGGATTGAGGTTTAAGTCAAACCCTCTCCATTTCTTTCTTTGTTCAGGAGGTTTCAGGCGTAGACTTATAGCATTCTCCACACCTCAAGACTCAAAATGAAACAAGTTTATCAAAACCGTAAATAAATTTTGAAATCGGCACATTGGCGAATCCAAATCTCGGTTCGACCTTGAGGTTTTTCAAAACGATTTACAAATAAGGTCTCAAATTTCGAAAGTACCAAATCTTTCTTGAAACATTGCGAGTGATATGTTAGAAATTAGAAATCCAACCAAGTTCTCCAAACTTTTATAAATAGTTCACAAGTAGCGTTGCTAAAATTCCGTAAACACTAAGATTCGATGCATAAACCGATGTTGAAATTGCATTTAACTATAGGCCAATGTGAAATCCTCCAAATCACATAATCCAATATCAACTCAACCATCCCGATTTCATCATTCAGCATAAGAATTCCAAGAACACTAATTTATGGGCGCATTTCATTGGACAAACGACGGAATTACACGATATAAGTTAGTAGATATCTACTTGCCTTCGATTTGGCGGCGTTGATGACGAGATGAACCGTGGGCTGCGGCACGGTCAAGATGAGCTGGACGGCGGCGAAGGAGGTTGGTGGCTAGCGGTGGTGTGGTGGTCGACGAAGCACGAACGATGCAGCAAGGTACGAGTAGATGGCGCCGAGATTTTGAGAGAAGGTTTGCTGAACTTTCGCTGAAGAAGACGGTCGACGGTGATGGAGTATCAAAAGGAAAATGGCTCTCTTCCACTAGCTAGAGTAGGCTTGAGGAGTCGACTGCTCAAGAGGACTCGTGGAAGCTCGCCCAGAGACGCGTGGAGGGACGTGTTCGCTGAAGAAGACCTCCATTTAGTTGACCTTCTCGTGGCTGCTCGAGGGAAAAACAGATGGAATCAACGTGTCCCTCAGCTAGCCACCGAAAGAAGGAAGAAACGTGACCCTCCATGGACGGTCTCTGCATGCGTGGACGTGGCTGCATGGGTCAACAAACCCTTCTTGTTGACTGGTCGAACAGCAAGGGAAGGCGCGGCTGCATGGTCCTGTACGTGCATGGGGAATTTGGGTAGCACGGTCTTCATGCGTAGGAGGAAATGGGCAGTTCGGGATCAACATCTTTCCTTCGTAGTGGACCACATTGGACGTGTGCATGAAGACGTCGGATGCTTGCATGAAAGGCTTGCTTAGTAAAGTGCAAATGCGGAAGAGGTTGGTCTCACGAGTAGCCTTACGTGAAGAAAATTTAAGTGAGGTGATAGGCTAAACAACAATCGAATAGTCATGATGCGGGGAAGGTGTGACTATGAGGGTATGTCGTAAGATCATCACGAAACATGACGTCTTGGTCAGGCAATGGTAATGATGAAATGGCGGCCGAAAGTGGCGCCAACGACGTAGTCCAACGACAAACTTGTTGACCTGTCACGAACCATTACGTACTCGAGATCCGGCGAAATCCTGATATCACAATTGGACAGTTTAAAACTGAATTAGTATCTACGCAATAAATTTAGGATTGATAAGATAATTCTCCCTCTTAAGGAACTGTGTCTCTAAGAGATACAAAACTCCACATCATGCTAATGAATGAGAGAAAGCACAACAAATAATTAAAGCATGCTATTGTTGTTAATCAAGACAAAATTGACAATCGGAACGTATCAAGACATAATCGACAATCGGAACAAATCACATGCGTGGGACATTAAGATATGTGAATTTCAGTCATATAAGCATGTCCAACACTTTCCTTCTTTCTCAATTTGATGAGCAAGACGAAATATCTTTCCATGACTCTGAAGAGAAAGTTCAATTCATTGACTTTAGTAGAAGTGGCTTTACATATTTCTCATACAAAAAAGTTAATGACAACAAAATAGATGATCACACCATCTCAACGAGGTTTGGGTTCGTGCGGGGATGGATCTGCAAGGTCATGGGCCCTTGGGGTTGCCTCGCTTAAGATCATGTGGCCTTGGCATTGGCTTGTCTAGCCTTTTTGACTGTTCCAGTCTCATCGTGATTGATTTGTTTCCAAGATGGAGATAACGAACAGCAGCCATGCCCTCTGCTCCTCCCCCCTCCCTTTTTTTCCTTTTAACTTAAAATCCATTTTGCAAAAATACACAAAAATTTACTTAACCAAATGGTATTTGCTTTGAGTAAATGCACCTTAAGTGAAAGATTTTCGGGGAAATTACTTTGCATGTTCGAGTAATCCTACGTGTGTAAAAAGCTCCAATACACTAATAACGATTACTATAGTCGTAGGTCTCTATCGTAGAAATAGCATATAAATATGCGAGTGCATAGAATTTTGCATTAGTCTCTATAAGCACTTAAGATAGCACGAGCGTATAAATTATCACGAGCTAATCACTAGAATTTGGCTCTTATTTTGTTTGATCCATCCACTGGGTTAGTGTTCCGCATGAATTGGCTTCCGTAACAAAGTATTTTTACTGAAAATCGTTCGTCAATTTTTATTAAGGGAGATATGTTCTGTGATGAATTCGGATAGAAAATTTCATTGGTCAACAAGAAAGCCATGAAATTTACTTTAAACGAAATTATAGGTATACAAATCACGTCGGAATTTAATTGACAACATGTAAGAGATTTTCTGGTGGGTTACAGTAATTGATATCGTAATTTACCGTTTTACGGAATTAAATGTGAGATGAGAACTTTTAATTAGTTAAATATGGTTGGCTAGCTAAGTAGAGCCCATCATCTGATGAGAGAGTCCGTGGCTTAAAACTTTATAAATTATACTCAAGTCTCTCCTCTAATCCTGATATATAAATATCCTCACATGAGAAGCGAGTATAAAACTCTAAAGATGAGGGGACAGTCTTATTAAGCCAATGATATAGAGGGCAATAGAAGAGAAGTGCTTGAGTTTTGAATCATCGCTGTTCCACATCAAGAATGATGGATTCCAAATCAGGCGTGTCAATCTCTTTTACTTGATTATATGAGTTCTTGATTCTAGTTATGGAGATCTTGAGTGTCGTTTTCGTGGCTTACGTGTAGTATTAGAGTAGTCCTTCGCCTAGAACTTGAACGTATGGATTAGGCTATTTTCTAAATTTGTCGTTGGGTAAAAGTTGATTTTGATTGCATAAAATGTAAGAGCTTGTCAAGACCAGCGTTTTAACATGCAACGCACCACTAAGGGAGGTCGTACACGCCCCCATGCATCATTGGGTGGCGACTACGTCGAGCATGTGCCCCCACGCATGGCGATGGCTAGTGCATGACGCACGTGCTAGGGCTGATGTCAGCGAACGATGACCTAGGTGACTTGACCTAACCCATTGACCTGCCCGAACTGGTTTTGTCATTGACCAGATTTGTTAATCGATCGGATCATAATTGGTCGAAGTGCCACCTGGTCGGATCAATGAACCTAGTCGGACAAGAGCTACTTGTGTACTGCATGCGCTTTGCACTCAGGCAGTGTATGCAGACGTGTGGAAGCTCCGATCGGTGCGTTAAAATTAAAATCAGCGTAATTCAAATCAGCGTAAACGTTTTAACTTGTGAAGTATCTTTTGGATTTTTACTTTTAGATATGTATGTTTGCTCGAGCCGCGTTAAAATTAACGAAGGGCCCGTGGCCTTCACGGTCCTTTTGGATATCAAAGCTAGAAAAATCAAAGACAGGTGTGAACTTAGCGTAGATTCTTTCACTTTTGTCCTTTATGTAAAGACAGTTTACACGAAACTTGACATATGGAAAGAGCGATTAAGTCTGACTTTAAGCCATTGATTACGCCTTAATTCCCTTCTATTTAGATGTGAATCTCATTGATGGGTTTCTCAAGGGAAAATTACCTAGCTAATTTTAAATTTATTATACAAATATCAAATTAATCCTACACTTTCTAATTGTGCCAATTTAATCCCAAAATAGTCATTTCGATTTATTTTCATTAGAAATTGTGAACATAGTTGTCCATTTATCTCCGGTCGTCTTACGTGGCATTAGGGGTGAGTAGTTCTAGGTTGTGTATAAGTTCTACCTAGAATCTGGAACCTTCTTGTTTGAACATGATCCTCATTTTTTGGAATCCGAAACTTATCTTATCATAGGTTCTAGGATTAGTTCCGGGTGACAACGCTAGTATAAACACCTAAAGGGGGGCTGAATAGGTGTGAAAACAAATTTTATTAAAAGCAGTAAAATATTTTGATTTTAAACTGAGTCTGATGAACTACAGACTTTGAAGAAGGCTTTAGACTTTAACAACTATTTTGAAACACAGAAAGATATCACAATAAACAAAGTAAATGAGTTTATGGAAGAGAAATAAACAAAAGATTTATAGTGGTTTGGCTTAGATTAAGCCTACGTCCATTCTCCCACGCCAATAGTCTTCTGGTTAGTTTTCATTATGAATCGAAAAAGAGAATTACAGCCTTATAATCTCGACTTCACAGTGAAGAGTTTCTACTGCTCTCACGAAGTCACTTTTTAGTGTTTTTTTTTTTTTTTTTTTTTTATGACCAAGGAAACCCCGAAAGCCGACAGCCGGCGGGAAGAACCTAGGGCTGACGCAAGCTGGCCACCACACTCACGCCAGCGGTTAAGTCACCTTGCGACGCGCTGGGGATTCGAACCCCTCCCCTTCGTGAGGGGGAGAAGGTCCGAAGCCAGCAACACCACCCAGGTGGGTGGTTAGTCACTTTTTAGTGTTTCACTCTCTTTCGAATACAAATTTGAGCACTGTATGAAGAACAAGTGAACCTTCAAACTTTGGAATTCTTCTTTCACACTTATCTTTCAAATGACTTGAAAAACCTCCTTAAATACTCCTCTATGCCTTTTTGACCGTTGACACTTTCCAGAGAAATTATTCTAATCAACCCGTTGGACAAAATTAATTAAGGAGATCTCAAGCCATTTGAAGATTGAGATGATGATCCTGGTCGCTCATACAATCAGAATCTTGGTTTCCATAAGTAGATTCTTTCCAAATAAACTTGCCTTCCAAAAATGATTTTTCCGTTCCGTGATTGATTCCAATAAAGATAACTAAAAAGGTAAGTAAGATTTCCAACCAGAAAGCCATATATATATATCATGTTCATACTGAAGCTTTGAAGTAAGAAAAATAATCCTGAGTCTGATTATATCTTCGTTATTCTCTTGCATTCAGTCTAGGTCTTCGTCAGAGTGGGCAGACTTCTGACGCAAGATAGACTTTGAGAGAATTACACAGAAGTCTCGTATTATTAAGAAAATAACTAGAAAAGTTTTGTCAACTTCAAAACATAATAGGAGTTTTCTCCAACAATCTCCCTCTTTCTGATGGTGACAAAACTTTTATACAAATTTAAAACTTATATCCTGTAAAATAACACTTTAGCAACACATGATAACTTATAATAAGAACAGATTATTGTAGAACTAAATGACATTGATTCTGCATCCACAGAAAACATGTTAGTCATGACAATTTAGAGTTCAAGAATCACAAATATGTTCAATCCAAAAATTAACTGCAAATCACAAGTCAACACAACCAGGTTCAAACAAACTTCAAACAAAGTTCAAACAAAGTTCAAACAGGAACTTTTTAAATCTGCTATGATTCTCCCCCTTTTTGTCAACAGTAAAAAGAAGGAGATAATCAAAAGTGAAAAAGAATGATGTAAAAAGATGGAGTCATTCAGGATTGTCTTGGCACGTGAACAAGTCGAAAATCCTCCAGCGACTGCATTGTCTCCTCAAGCTTTTCTTGGCATTGTTGATAGACATTTTCCACTTTGGCTACAATCTGTGAGACCTGTTGATTCAGAGTCTGAACTTGAGTATCAAGAGACTGTACCTTGCTAGATAGAAAATCTGAGGTAGATCTTAAGGTAGTATGTAAATTCTGAATTTCAACCTCTATAGCATATTGCTGTGCCTTTAACTCCAAAAGGAGTTCCACTATTCTTGGATAGTTTGCATCAGGGTCAGTTTGGGCGCTAACTTCAGCAAAGTGAATCGTTGGAGTATCCAGAATTGAAGGAATATCGACTTGAACACTTGTAGGTTGTTGCTTGTCCTGACTCAGAGTTTCTCCTTCAACATCAACTTCAAGGAAATGAGATTCAAAGACATCCTTAGCATTTGCAGGAGATCGACTAATGCCGTCACTAGCAGTAGGTGCAGGAGTTTTCTCACTGTCTTTCCCTGTTTTGGTGCCTTCAGGGTGAGATGAGACTTTTCCTTCTTGTTCCTTTTCCTTTCCAGTGCTAGATCTCTTTTCTTGTCTAGAGTCCTCTCCTTCTAGTGCAAGTTTTTCCCTGTTGTCTTCAAATTCATCCGATACTGGTATTGCACCAGTTTCTCCTTCTGAATCTTCATCTTCATTTTCCTTTTCTGCTGGTTTTTCAGCATCACCCTCTTCTTCTTCTTCTTCTTCTTCTTCTTCCACTTGTTCAGCTTCTTCTTCTGCTTGTTCTCCTTCTTCTTCTTCTGTCTCTTCAGAATCAGGATAATCGTGAAGATTTTGCAAGGCAAGCGTAGAAATGGTCAGATCACCCTTCTCTTCTTCGTCCACCAAGAGGATAGACTTCTTTTTCTTTGAAGTCTTTTGGACAGTATCTTTTCCTTTTCTCTTCCTTGCAGCAGTAGATCCTTCCTTCATTCTGCTAGATGATTCATTCTTCAAAAGATCCAAGGCCTTTGACAGATCTTTCAGCCTCATTTTGGAAATCATCTTCATTCCTATCTCCATAGGAGTGAGAGTTCGTGCTTGAAGTAGAGAAGGCAACTGGATTTGAAAATGTCTGAACAATTTGGTAATCAAGGCAGAGTAAGGCAATTGTCCTTTCTCTTTCATCACAGTCCTGTACATATGCAAGAAGATAGTATGCGGCAGAGAAAAAAGAATTCCATTGCAAATAGCCCACATTATTTTCGCCTCAAATCTCGAGACATCTATCTTGGAGGCATCCTTGGGTCTGATGCAATTGATGATAATCTTGTGCAGCAGAATGTTTGATGCTGGCATGCGAGAGTAAGTGATGCTCCCATTAAGCAGTCTGTCCTTCATCATAAATCTAGTAGCTTGACTGATGGAAACATTAATGGGTAGAAAACCACTTCACTCAACACCTAAAATATCAGCCATAATGTCCACATCCACAACAAACACTTTGTCACAGACAATGAACTGAATGTGAGTTTGATCCAAGAAAGACAGATTGGAGTAAAAATAAGCTGTCAACTCAGGATAAGCTTCTACTGTCTCAGCACAAAATTTTTCAAGTTGAAGATTGGCTAACCTTTCCCTCAGGTTAACCTGTTTATGTTGGAGAAAACTCCTTGGATGTTTTGAAGTTGACAAAACTTATCCAAAGTCTACTCTAAAGATTTTCAGACTTCTATGTCAAAGTCTGAAGATGACCAGATTTTGTGTCAAAGTCTTAAAGTCTTCCAGACTTTGTGTCAAAGTCTGCCCACACTGACAAATTCCAGACTGAACGCTACTGAAGAATGAAGACTTATCCAGATGCGAGATTTTGTTTATTTCTTCAGGAGTTCGATTCGTATGGCTTATGGATGACTTCCTGGATGGATATATCACCTACGAGATTTATTATCTTTATTGGAATCAATTTAGATAAATCAAATTTTTTCAGATTGCAAGTAAATATGGAAAGAATCTACTTATGCAAACCAAGATCCTGATTGTATGGGAGAACATGATTGACGAGCTTTCATCACAATCTTCAAACAACTCAAGATCTCCTTCATTGATTCTGTCCAACGGGTAGATTGTAAGAATTCATTTGGAAAGTGCCAACGGTCGATAATGCATGAATGAGTATTTAAGGTGAACTCTCTAGTTGTTCGAAAGAGTGCGTAGGAGAGAAATTTCAAAATCTGAAACTTTTCATTTCCGTGTTACTCCAAATACTGAGCTCAAAATTGTATTCAAAAGAGAGAGACTCATTGTGAGACTTCGTGAGAGAGCATTAGAGACTCTTTACTGTGAAGTTGAGATCGCAAGGCTGTAAAATCTCTTTTGATTCTTAGTAAAATCCAGTCAGAAGGCTGTCAGCGTGGAGAGTGGACGTAGGCTTGATTTAAGCTGAACAACTATAAATTATGTGTTCTTATTCTCTTCCCTGAACTTCTTTATTTTTTTCATAGTTCTATTTAACTGCTAAAGTCTGAACTTGTTCAAAGTCTGTTGTTTTTCAGATTCTGTTTTAGAAGCAAAATATTTTTACTGTTTCTTGCGAAAAATTGTCTTCACACCTATTCATCCCCCTCTAGGTGTTCATACTAGCACTTACAATATAGAGTCGAGGAAGTCAAAGTCGACTGTGCGAGGGTTTATCACTCCCCTATTCAGCATTTGAGCATAAACCCTTTTATGCTCTTTGGAACGAAAAAGCTTCGTTCTTTCTCTAGGAATATCAGTAGCCACACCCATTCGAGGTTGGAAATTCGTAAAAATTCGCTCATCATCATCCTTATTCTCAGGCTGACTTTCTGACCCAAAACGAGGATCAGAAGGAAAATTCACAAACGTCTTTTCAGCCATTCCTTTGGGTGCTATTCCTAGTCTTTCCATTGTTCTAAAGAACAGAGTTTCATTACCATACCCATTATCTTTCAAGAAGTTAGTGATAAACATCATTGGACTACCGCCCTGCTTCAAAAAGGTATAATGCTTGAAAAGTACCTTGGGCCTCATTACTCTAATTGGAACAGCATCTTGTTCAACTTCCTCATCTGCAGATTGACGATGAGAGCACTGCGGAGAATCGTCTCCAGTAAGATCGAAGTGAGTTGGTCCTTTAGGCATGTTCTAAGGACCCTGACTTGCAATGTGAGAGGATTTTCGCTGGTATGACATGGATGTAGACTTGGAAGATTTCGCAGACATGTTCGAGTGAGAGAGAGCAAGAAATTTGTAGAGTGATTTTAAGAGTAAAAATTGAGAGAGAGAGAGAGAGAGAGAATCGGTATTAGGGTTTTGAAAAGCTGTGCTCGAAAGAAATACTAAGAAGTATTTAAAGAAATTGAAAAGAGGTATACGAAACGTCACAAAGAAAAATGTCTTTTCAGAGCAAATATTTAAAAAAAGGTAACTGCTAAAATTTTAAAATTCAAAAGTTAGCAATAAGATAGTAATTTCTAAAAATAAAATAGGCAAGCGACGATTCAAATATAATCATACATTTTCACATTTTACATACCAAAAATAAAATACTTGGATTCAAGAAATTCTCATTCTAAAGTAGCTTCTTCAAGTTGAAGTTCTGAGTCTAATCTACTTTAGACTTTAATCAAAAGAGGAGATGATATTCAGCTTGCTGCGAATAGACTCAAATAAGTTCTTCTCTAAAGGTTTTGTGAAGATGTCTGCCAATTGATTCTTCGAATCAATAAATTGAACCATAATCTCGCCATTCTGGATATGATCTCTTATAAAATGATGACAAATCTCGATGTGCTTTGCTCTTGAATAAAGAATTGAGTTTCTTGTAAGATTGATAGCACTAGTGTTGTCACATCTGATCTTTGTGCATGATTCTTTTATTCCAAAGTCTTTTAGTTGTTGTGTCATCTATAGAATTTGAGAACAACAACTCCCAAGAGTAACATATTCCACTTCTGCTGTAGATAATGCCACTGTACTTTGTTTCCTTGAGAACCAAGATACCAACATTTGTCCCATCTGTTGACAAGTGCCAGATGTGCTCTTTCTGTCGACTCTACAACTGGTTAAATCAGCGTCAAAATAACCAAGTAGGGTAAAGTCTCATTCTTTTGGATACCATAGACCCAGCTTTGGAAAAGTTGCAATATATTTGATGATGCGTTTACCGGCACTTAGATGAGATTCTTTTGGATCAGACTGAAATCTAGCACATACACACACACTGAACAAAATATCAGGTCTAGAGGCGGTAAGATAAAGAAGAGAACCAATCATGCTTCTGTATAGTTTCTGATCTACTTTCTTCCCTCCTTCATCCTTGTCCAGTTTTGATGAGCTTGACATAGGAATTTCTGTTCTCTTGCAATTTTCCAATCCAAATTTCTTAATAAGATTTTTGACATACTTCTCCTGGTGAATAAATATACCTTTCTTTGATTGTCGGACTTGCAATCCCAAAAAGAAGGTCAATTCACCCATCATGCTCATTTCGAATTCATCCTGCATAGATCTTGAAAATTTCTTGCAGAGATTTTCGTTAGGAGAACCAAAGATTATATCATCTACATAAATCTGTACAAGCGTAAAGTCTTTTCCTTCTCTTTTTATAAACGGAGTAGTATCAACTTTTCATTTTTCAAAGCCATTCTCTGTTAGAAACTTACTCAACCTTTCATACCAAGCTCGTGGTGCCTGCTTCAGACCATACAATGCATTTTTCATTCTGTAGATTGAGTCGGTTTTCTTGGATCTTCAAATCTTGGTGGTTGTTCCACAAACTTTTTTCTTGAATGAATCCATTTAGGAAACACTTTTGACATCCATCTGGAATAACATGAAATTTTGATAATAAGCAAAAGCAAATAATAATCTAATTGTTTCTAACCTTGCTACTGGTGCATAGGTCTCATCATAGTCTATCCTTTCCTCGTGCGTGTAACCTTTTGCCACAAGCCTTGCTTTGTTTCTGATTACTTTTCCTCTCTCATCCATCTTGTTTCTAAAAACCTATTTTGTTCCAATCACGGATTTGCCTTTGGGTTTTGGAATCAGCTCCCATACATCATTGATGCTAAATTGTCTGAGTTCTTCCTGTATAGCTTCTATCCAGCTTTCATCAGACAGTGCTTCTTCCACTCCTTTTGGTTCTATTTCAAAAACAAGTTCTATTGCACTGGAGTCTTCTCTTCATTTGTATCTGGTGTGAATTTCTTTATCAATTTTGCCAATGATGAATTCTTTGGGATAACTTGACTTGTGCTTTCAATTGCTATTTAATTTGAGAATTTGTTGATTCTCCGTTCCTTTTGAATCTACTTGTTCTGCTTGTTACTGTATTCCAGACGTCTGAACCTCTTCGAGGGAAACAGACTTTATTAAGTCTGGAACTGGTTCAGACTCTTCAAGTTGAGTTTGATCTGGTTCATTCTACACATTATCTTGAAATCTGACGTTCATAGACTCTTCTACAGATTGAGTCTTTTTGTTAAAAACTCTGTAATCTTTGCTTGACGTTGAATAGCCAAGAAAAATTCATTCATTTGATTTTTCCTTAAAATTTCAAGATCAATCATTTGCATTCTTCAAAATAAAGTACTTATAGCCAAAGACATGAAATTAGGAAACATTTGGCTTCTTTCCTTTATATACTTCATAGGGAGTCTTTTCTAGGATATGCCTTAAAAACACTATGTTAATAATATAACAGGCAGTAGAAACTGCTTCTGCCCAAAATCGAGATGATATTTTGCTTTCTATTAATAGAGTTCTAGCCATCTCCTGTAAGGATTTGTTTTTCCTTTCCACAACCCCATTTTGTTCTGGAGTGTATGGAGAAGAGAAAACATGTTGAAAACTAGATTCATCACAGAAGTTTGCAAAATCCTGATTTTCAAATTCACCTCCATGATCTGTTCTTATGCTTGAAATAGCGTAACCTTTCTCATTCTGAACTTTTATAGCAAACTTTGAAAAGTATAAAAAAATTTCAAACTTGTTTGCCAAAAAGAATACCCAAGTGAAACGTGAATAATCATCCACAATTATTAGACAATATTTCTTTCCGCCATGACTCTGAGTTCTTGTTGGCCCAAAAAGATCCATATGAAGAAGTTGCAGAATGCGACTGATAGAAATTTGATTTACCGGTTTAAAAGAACTTCTGACCTGTTTTCCTAAGACACATGGAGTGCATAACTCAGACTTCTGATGAATCAAATTAGGAAGCCCTTGAACCAATATCTTAGAAGAAATTTTGGCAATTCGCTTCATATTTATATGACCAAGTTTTTGATGCCAAAGACTGGCTTCATCTTGAATAGAAATAAGGCATTATGTATCTTCTGGATTTACATCCAAAAGGTATATATTGCCATGCCTTCGCCCAGTAAAGGATTGAGAGAAGTCTCGACTTATTCCAGAACAAATGCCTTTTTGAAAGTTTATTTTGGACCCTGTATCACAAAGCTGACTTATACTCAAAAGATTGTAGTTTAAGCCTTTCACTAGAGAAATACTGTTGATAGTCAGACTTCCAATCTTCATAGTTCCACATCCTATAATCTTTCATTTGTTGTTTCCACCAAAAGAAACTTTTCATTCTTTTAGTCTTTCCAGCTTCTCGAAGCAACTAGAATCTCCTGTCATATGCCTAGAGCAACCACTATCTAGGTACCATTTAACTTTTCTTTTAATAGTGACCTGCAATCAGAAGAAAAACTCAAACTTTCTTTGGTACCCAGATTTTCTTGGGTCCAGGAGTGTTAATGTTAAAAACAAATTTTGCCCAATTTCTCTTAACTAGTCTCCAAACTTTAGGACATTCTTTCTCAAAATGTTCGGAACTATTACACTTAAAACATCTTAGAGCATTTCGGCCAACAGGTTTTACAAAAACTTTTTGAAAATGATTTTTGTAAAACGTCTTTGCAGGTTTTTGTTTAAGTCTCTCTTTTACTTTAGGAAAATCAATTAAAGGAATAGTCTCATTATTCATACCAAAACTAGATTTGTTAAAATAAGGTATTTGAGCTGTAAGAATTTTCTCTAATTTTTTTGATTTCTTGGAAAACCTTTTTGCAATATCTGAAACTTCCCTTTTCAAAACAAAATTTTCTTTTGAAAGAGAATCATTATTTTCTTTCAAATCGTCAAAACTTCTTTTCAGACTTTCAAACTTTTCTTTCCAAGAAACTTCATGTTGCCTGAGCTTAGAATTCTCCTTTTTCAGTTCGGAGATCATTTTAAGAGAGAATTTAAGATTGTGGCAAAGTTCATCTATATATATAGAGACTTTAACAGGAATTTCTGAGTAACTTATCTCGATTTCTTTGTTAGAATCTGAATTAGTGTCTGTTTCTGATTCTGAGTCTGATTCTGAATGTGCCATCAGACAGACATATGTTCGCAAATTCTTCTTCACTTTCTTCACATTTGGTGTCACTCTAGGTTTCTGCTTTGAGAGCTTTCTTGTACTTCTCATATTTTCTTTTCTTCTTTTTCAACAAAGGACAGTTTGGTATGATATGCCACTTTTTCTTACATTCGAAGTATATTACATCCTTGTAGTTTCAATGTCCTCTGTTGGTCTCTTCTGGGAATTCTGCGTGCTTTGCTTCTTCCAATTTAATCTTCTTCCATTTCTATTCAGTTTTTTGAATTTCTTTATCATAAGGGCTAGCTCCTTATCATCCATGTCATCTATCACGCCCTGAACCTCGAGCGCACGCACATCCCTCGATGGTCGATAAAATTGCAATGTTCCTAGAACGCGTCGACTCAATTGATTATGCACATGCAAAGTGTATAATAAACAATCCCCAGACAACACAAACATGGGATAGAAAAGCAGGACAATAAATTTCACAAAACACACTTTCATAAACAAACTAGTTTATAAACAATACTAGGCTATAAACAAGGGTCAACCCCAAAAAGAAGAGTCACTAAGCCATCTAGGCACAAGACTACTCAACCGAGACCTCCGGGGTTCTACATCTACCAAGACACCATCGGGGGGGTCAGCTGCCCCCTCACCAGCCACAGTGTTGACCGCAATGGTGGGGATCTTGAAACCCTAAAGAGGACCTCCCGGACCCCATTAGGCTCATGACGGAACCACACCTTGAACCAATGAGGTACCAACTGAGGTTGGCCCTCATCGACCAAGATAGTGGTCATGATGAGCTCATGGAGCCAGATACTCCCGAGGACAGGGACATCGGTACTTTGCTCTGTATACCCCCTCGAATGTCCAAAACAAATTGGAGAAGCCTATATCTAAGGACCTGAAAAGTTAAACCCACGACGGAGTGAGACAACGTTTTAGCGAGTTTACGTCCTAAACTCTGATTAGGAAGGTAATACATCTAGAGGCAGTCTAACCACACATCATAGAAGACTCAACTCGCCTTAGCACCTTCCTACACGTCAGTACAATTTATATCACAGATGCATATAATAAATGCACACCCATCAATTGGTACGCCTCACTTGAATTTCAATCAATCACAGGGGTCTCGATTATAAGGCCAAATCGTTATAACACGTTCCATTCCGTACCACACAATTTTATCCCATGATTAGGCGCGTTTATCTCAATCAATCATGCGTTCCAATTGATTATTGCCCGCACAGGCACGATCCACCTGACGCACATTGGTCTTCTGGCGTAACTGGGCATCGCCTCATCCCTTGAGTGTGGCAACGTCTACCTCTAGACGGCATTCTCGAAGGAGCCTCGATCCGGCCTCTACCGCGATCCGGCATTCATGGATAGGGCATTCCATATAGGAGTATCGTCCACCCGACGCACATTGGGGATGGGTTCTCTTAACCATCACACGACCATTCAATCTTGGCCAAGGACATTGTACTTTGCACTCAAATGCCTTAATTAAAATAATGCGCTTGGCCTATTTTCTTCGTATTAAAAACATATGGTAAAATAATCGTGTGTGGGTACACGGTCAACTCGAATCATAAAAATTAATATCATTTTTTTTAAATTCCACTATTTGATATAGTACCTAAAAACATTTTCGGCGTCAAAACCCGACACCCGGTATTTTTCTAATTTAATACCAAAATTTCACAATTTTGAAATAATAAATCAAAAATCACAATCACAACTCAATTGCATAAACTAACTGCACCACGACAATCAGCACGAAATTCGACGACCGGCTATCCCGATATAGTTTCCGGAAAATATTAAATAATTAAATAAATTACAAAATTAATTAAATAAATGCAAATTAAATCAATAAATGCCTAATTAAGCTAAATATGCTAATCTAACCACCTAATTGGATCTAGAAAAATAATGTACCATACTAATTAAATATTACAATTTAATTAACCCTTAACTAATCTAATCTAACAACCTAATAAGCCTAATTAAGTAACTAAATCACAAATTAATATAAACTAACTGCCTAAACCATACTTAAGCTAATTAACCCCATAAGCAAGGTTTAGCAAGTAAACTCACCGGATTAGCGAGCTGGTAGGTTCACGGCGACGGCGACGCGGAGGTGAGTGGAACACGGGCCTACAGCGACACCCCACGGGGCTTGGAAGGGGCCGAAAACGGGCCATGAAGTCTCAGCCGTGGGTTGAGATTTTGATTCTATTTAGGGTTGAAAGGAACCGGTCGAAGGCCTGGCTTTGGCTGGAATGGGCCAGGCGGGACGGCGGCATGAGCAGGGATCGACGGCGAGGCTTCGGACGGCTAGAATGGTGACGAAGGAGCTCAGGCGGGCTGGACGAGGACTCGGGACGGCAGCCTGGGCTCGCGGGGACGGCGAGCAGGCGCGTAACAACAGGGACGCGGGGACGGGTGCGGCATGACGGTTCCGGCAGTTTGGGCGGGCGGTCGACGGCTGCTAGCTCAGCTGGCTTCCTTTGGTTCTTCTGCTAGTTTTCTTGAGCTCACAACAACAACAATGGGAGAAATAGAAGCTGAGGACGAAGAAGGAGATGGCTGCAGCTGGGGGGGGGCCCAAATGGCCTCAAAGTCTTCAAGAAATATCCAAATTACTCAAGTGGCTGCCCCACCTTGTTCAGCCATATCCCTTGCCCATTTTCCTCCCTCAAGCTTCCCCTAGAAGCCACCAAGAGTGCTGAAATGTTGCAGACCACCATGGCTACAAATTTCAACATTTCCCTTCCAATTTCATCTCAAATTCAACCCAATTGGACTCCATTCCAAAGCCAAAATGTCATGGTAGATGTCCACCCTCAATTCCACATTTTTCCTTGCCAATTGACCTATCTTGAATGCCAAAAATTCACATAAAAACGGCCCTATTAAATTCCCGGTCCAAAATCGCCTAAACTTGAATTTTCGCCAAAATTTCGGACTTATCGAAAATTCTTTGGAGTATGAGTCGACGTTCCTAAAATAAATCGTGACATGACGGAACTTTCAATTTCTAAAATCAGGTTCAATTTCGTGGTTAATTTCAACCGGGCGCGATTTTAACGTAATCTAATCTACCGGGTAGCTTTTAGGAATTTTTAGCGCATTTGACTCGTGGCCAATTATTTTCAAGCCACATTATGCATCTTCAACTCATTGGCGACTGTCGGTTGTCATGAAAATCTCGAGGTTTCAAATACGAGCAGAAGGTACAGAAATGACAGAAAAATCGGTTTAGTGCCATTCGACAAGAATTTTGCAATCGGGTGGAATCACTCACACTCTAATCATATGCCTCTGTCGAATCGACTTATCTTCGGTCTCTGATCGATTTTGACGGTGTCGTATTGACCCTTGCAGATTAGCACGGTTGAGCAGTCGATTTCTAGTCGAATTCTCAAGTCTATTGCGCTTAGATTCCTTAACGGCTTCACCTGATAGATTAGTTATCTTATGAGTGGCCAACTTAGAGAAAAAAAGATTATAGATGCGTCGATGAAAAGCCCAACTCATTCAATCGAAAACAGAATCAAAAAATCAGGCTGTCACATCATCATCCGTATCTATATCATCATAATCAACATTAGACTTTAAAGCAATTGATTTCTTACCTTTAGGATCTTCTTCATCATTGATCTGCTCCACTTCGTATGATTGAAGCGTGCCTATCAGTTCATCAATTGATAAAGCTATAATTCTCTGAGTTTCTTTGATTGAAGTCTTCACATGATTCCAGTCCTTTGAAAGTCCACGCAGTAGTTTGTTGACTTTCATTGGTCCAAAAATTGGTTGACCTTAATAAGCCAGCCCATTCACAATTTCTGTAAAGCGACTGAACATATCAAAAATAGATTCTCCAGGTTTCATTTTGAAGGCTTCATATTGTCCAAGCAGAATATTTATCTTTGTTTCCTTCACACGGTCAGTCCCTTCATAAGTAACATGTAATCTATCCCAAACTTCTTTTGCTGTTTCACAAGAAGAAATTTGGTTATATTCAGTGGGAGACAAAGCACAATATAAAGAATAAATTACTTTTGCATCAAGAGTCTGTCTCTTGATAATTTCTACTTATGTGGATTCATCAGCATCTTTCTCAATCACTTCTTTCCCTTTGTTTGAACTTGATGTTGCCTTTGGATTGATTCCTTTTTCAACAACATCCCACTCCAGAGGATCTTTGGATCTAAGAAATGCTTTCATTTTGTTCTTCCACACATTGTACTCATTTCCATCGAAATAAGGAGGTTTGGTGTTGCTTTGTCCCTCAACCAATCCTGGAGCCAAACTACTAGCTATAGAAGATCTTTAGTTTAGAAGTAAAAACACTTCAACAAAGTAATCACACGAGCTCTGATACCAATTAACAGCGCTAGTATAAACACCTAGAGGGGGTGAATAGGTGTGAAAACATATTTTATTAAACGCAGTAAAATATTTTGATTTTAAATTGAGTCTGATGAACAACAGACTTTGAAAAAGGCTTTAGAATTTAACAACTATTTTGAAACACAGAAAGATATCACAGCAAAAAAAATAAAGGAGTTCAAGGAAGAGAAAATAAAAACAAGATTTATAACGATTTGGCTTAAATTAAGCATATGTCCACTCTCCCACGCTGACAGCCTTCTGGCTGGTTTTCACTATGAATCGAAAAAGAGAATTACAGCCTTATAATCTTGACTTCACAGTGAAGAGTTTCTACTGCTCTCACAAAGTCACTTTTTAGTGTTTCACTCTCTTTCGAATACAGATTTGAGGAATGTATGAAGAACAAGTGATTCAGAAGCTTCAGACTTTGGAATTCTTCTTTCACACTTATCTTTCGAATAACTTGAAAAACCTCTTCAAATACTCCTCTATGCCTTTTTGACCATTGGCACTTTCCAGAGGAATTATTCCAATCAACATGTTGGACAGAATCAATTAAGGAGATCTCGAGCCATTTGAAGATTGAGATGAAAGTCCAATGATCCTAGTCGTCCATATAATCAGAATCTTGGTTTCCATAAGTAGATTCTTTCCAAATAAACTTACCTTCCAAAAATGATTTTTCTGTTCCATGATTGATTCCAATAAAGATAACCGAAAAGGTAAGTGAGATTTCCAACCAGAAAGCCATATATATCATGTTCATACTGAAGCTTTGAAGTAAGAAAAATAATCCTGAGTCTGATTATATCTTTGTTATTCTCTTGTGTTCAGTTTGGGTCTTCGTCAGAGTGGGTAGACTTCTGATGCAAGATAAACTTTGAGGGAATTACACAGAAGTCTCGTATTCTTCAAAATATAACTAGAAAAGTTTTGTCAGCTTCAAAATATAATAGGAGTTTTCTCCAACAATAGGGTCTACCTAGGTTCCACATGTATTATTGGTGGAACGATTACAGTAAATTATTATTTTTAATGACCATTACTTGCTACTACAATTCACTAACTATAATTTATATTAAGACACATGAAAAATATAAAACATTAACAAAATAAAAATCTTAGTCATAAAATGGAAGTTTTGACTAATGATTCTAGATTATTCACTCATTATCGAATACTATAGAATATCGCAAGGTGCACGAAGATATAAACCAATAAAAATACAAAAACTTGTTCCAGGTTATAGTTTATAGGTTCTAAGTTCCAAGTTTCGATTCCACCAACCTAAAACCTGGAACCTACTTATTGAAATATGTTCCTCAATTTTTGAAACCTAAAGCCTACCCTACATACTTTAGAAGTTGAAGTCAAACAAGTTTCCACTAGTCCAGTTCACAGGCTCCAAGTTCTACTCTAAAACCATGCTCATTCCAACATGGCATCCTGCCATATTAGCGATTTTGGGCAAAGATTGACCGGGAAAATTATATTGAAATTTTGCATGAAGGTACAATATTAGAAAATTTAAAATTGAATTGGCATCTATGCAATAAATTTAGGACTGATTAGATAATTCTCCCTCTTGAGGAATTGTATCTCTAGGAGATACAAAACTCCACATCATGCTAATGAATGAGAGAAAACACGACAAAAAAATAAAGCATGCTATTGTTATGTATCAAGACATAATCGACAGTTGGAATAAATTGCATGTGCGGGACATTAAGATAAGTGAATTTTAGTGGTTATTATAGTCATATAAGCACGTCCAACACTTTCCTTCTTTCTCAATTTGATGAGCAAGACGAAATTTCTTTCCATGACTCTTAAGAGAAAGTTCAATTCATCGAATTTAGTAGAAGTGGCCATACATATTTCTCATTAAAAAAAGGAGGTACGGACACCTTGAGTGCCAAAACTTAGCACAGAGGGACACTTAAGTGCCAAAAGTTTGGAAAGTGACACTTAAGTGCCAAAATCGAAGCAAAATGGATCACTTAAGTGCCACTCCAACTAAAATCCGGCCAAAATGCCGACGTGGCAATTTTCTGGCGAAGGAAGTGCAAAACGACACTGTTTTGCACGCTGACGTGGCTAGACAATACGAAAATGACAACATGCAAAACGGCGTCGTTTTGCACTTCCTTCGTCAGAAAATCACCACGTCGGCATTTTGACCGGATTTTGGTTGGAGTGGCACTTAAGTGATCTATTTTTCTCCGATTTTGGCACTTAAGTGTCATTTTCCAAACTTTTGGCACTCGAGTGTCCCTCCGTGCCAAGTTTTGGCACTGGAGTGTACCTCCGTGCCAAATTTTGGCACTTGAGGTGTACTTTGTCCTTAAAAAAGGTTATTGATAACAAAAGAGATGATCACATCATCTTGACGAGGTCTAGGTTCATGTAGTTTTGGATCTACAAGGTCATGCAACCCTTGGCGTCGCGTCGCTTGAGATCACATGACCTCGGCATTGGCTCGTCTAGTCTCTTTGAGGTTCAAATCTCGTCGTGATTGATTTGTTTCCAAGATGGAGATAATGAACAGTATCCATCCACTCTATCCCCTCCCCCTCCCTCCCTCCTTTTTTTTTCCTCTCTGAACTTAAAAACTATTTTGCACAAATACACTAAAATTCACTTAACATAAGCACCTTAAATCAAAGATTTTTGGGGAAATTATTACTTTGCATGTTTGAGTGAACCTACGTGTATAAAAAGTTCCAATACACTAATAACAATTACTATAGTCGTAGGTCGCTATTGTAGAAATAGCATATGAATATTCGAGCGTATAGAATTTTACATCAGTCTCTACATGCACTTCAGCTAGCACAACAACAAGTCCATTTTTCATATCATCCAACAAACACATATTATCACAAGCCGTTCACTAGAATTTGACCATATTATCACAAGCCGTTCACTAGAATTTGACCCTCATTTTGTTTGATCCATCCATTGGGTTAGTGTTCCACACGAATTGGATTCTATAACGAAGTATTTTTCATTGAAAATCGTTCTTCAATTTTTATTAAGGGAGATAGGTAATTCTAGATAGAAAAGATCACTGATCAACAAGAAAGCCATGGAGTTTACTTCAAATGAAACTATAGGTACACAAACTGTGCCGGAATTTAATCGACAACATATAAGAGTTTTTCTAATATAGGTTATATTAATTGATATTGTAATTTACCCTTTTACGGGATTGATCTAATAAAGTGAGACACAAGGATTTTTAATTAGTTTAATACGCAGTTGGCTAGCGTGGACCGAGTAAAGCCTGGCATGTATTGAGAGGGTCTGTGGCTTAAAAATTTATAAATTATACTTAAGTCTCTTCTCTATCCTTGATATACAAATATCCTCACATAAGAAGCAATTATGAAATTCTAAAGGTGAGGGATAGTTTCATTGAGTCCATGATACAAAGGGGAAAAAAATGAGAAGCATTTGAATTTTGAATCGTCGTTATTCCGCATTAAGAACGATAGATTTCAAATCAGGTGCGTAAATCTCTTTTACTTGATTATATGTGTTCTTGATTCTAGTTATATACATCTTGGGTGTCAAGCCCTGGACCTTCCCTCATGACAGGAACACAACATCCACTATGGGATTAACTTGCGACATCTCAAAAGGTGTCGTCGTCCCATTGATTTTTTATCTTTCAATTAAGCACATGCGGAAGTGTGTAACTCAATCACACAACATCAACAATAGATGAGGATAGCAAGGAAAACGCACATATACCATACAATTTATATATGCTTTATTAATATATCGGAACGATTCATTTACAAGTCCACTTCTTTGAGGCCATTTTGATTTTCATCCCGCAAAAAGATATAGGGGGAGGGGTTCACAACCTTCAGGGTGAGCCTATCTTCTCTAACGAGACACTAACAAAAAATGACTCCCCTATGAGGACTGACTATCTAGGCATCATCTACTAGGTCAGGCAGACCATCGTCCTCATCCGGTTCGGGCGATCCGCAAAACCCACGAAGGGACCTGAAGAGATCCCCATCAAACCATGCGTACCAAGCTCGGTAGCTACGAGGGGTGAGATCGCAACAGACCTCATCCACCCAAATAGTAGTATTGATCCTTCGAAATGCAGTATCCTCTCTAAACACATCCATGACCGTGACCTCCATACTCATGGACATCCCAAATCGCATGAAATAAACAAGCGGTGGATCCATACCTATTGGACTAAAAAAAAAGTTAAACAACAACAAATGAGTTGGAAACTTAATAAGTAAATAACCTAAACCTCGTATAAGCGGATGCCTCGCATTGGAACCTTACGAACACTCGACCCCAATATGTCGATGGCAGGTCAATAACAATTGCTTTGCTTTAACTATATACATGAAAGGGGATCCTTAGCCACCTAGCATCAACAACCTATGGAACGTCACATACTCATAACAATACTACATGGGCCAATTAATGACATCAAAAATTTATACGTGCTTCACAAGTCACAATTTATAACATCAAAAATTCACACGTGTCATACAACGACCTCAAATATATTACCATGGCTCTCGTTCCTCAAATAATATCATCCAAAATGTCCACGTGCCTCTCACATCACAATTTATGACAGTTAACTCGTACACAAGCCCTTTCATATCATAAAAATGACCAGTAAATTATGCACGTGCCTCATGCATCATAAATAATGACATACGACGTATGTATGTGTCACAAAATCACTTCACAAGTATGCACGTCACTCACAAATACTTCACATGCACTGTCGCCTCGAGAATCACATAATACCTTATGATATCATGCTATCTCAAGTCCATTCAATTAACACACATAATCGGAACCCTTCGCTTCTTTCGGAAACCTCCAGGACATCGTTTTGCCCCATCGAGCACATCATCGGAACACCTTCAGGCGTGCTTTTGGGCATTGTTCGGTAACCATCACCGTGAATGGCATCTGAAAACCTTCGGGCATCGTCCTTTGACGTCTCTCAGTGGCGGCATCATCCTCTGAAACCTTCGGTGACGGAATCCCTAGAGTGACCATACGAATAAAGCACACAATCGGTTTTATTTTCCACTTTAGTCCAAAGCATGAGTGCCCCAAGGGCGTGCCAAGCGGTGTGTAACTCATAACCCATCGGAAATGCATTGATAAAATATGCCGAGCACGGAATGAGAACTATGACTTGACCCGTTACGTTGGAGCACCGGCCTAAGTCAAACTTGGATCAGGCGATACGCCTCAATATCGCTGAACTAAGAGAGTGACTTAGCCCAGCGTGCTTCCACGCATGTCCAAGAACTAACGCAATTCTAACTTCAGAGGCTTGGTATGGTTTCAAGTATTGATCATGACTTATAGACATCTATATGTGAAGACCATATCCATAAATCAAAAACAATCCTTTACAATCAAACATAGTAGCATGACATATTGAGGACACATCCAACAATAATCACAACACATAATGTCTAAGCTTAATTAACAACCAAAGTAGAACCACAAGCGACAATCACAATATTACATCTAGAGAACTATAACAAATCTTGAAAACAATACTAATCTACATCACATAAGATTACACGTCCAACCCTAACAACCAAACATAAGAGCTAAACCTAAATATTGATAATCCACGGGCCACATACAACCGTCATGGCAATTTCTCTAGGCCAAGCAATAACATATGCATAAACGGTCCATTCTCACTAACAACGACAATCCGGGCTATCTCGATAATCACATAATCATTTCTCACATATTTCCAAATCTTATAGCCCAAGCACATCATGAACAAAACGTACAAAATTAATCACATGAGCTTCTCTACTTAGAATAGCTCTAACAATACAAAAACCAAACCTAAACCGAGTTACGTAATGCAACGGCCTAGCCGAAGTTTAGAAAATCTACTTATGAACAATCGAGACAAAGGTGAGGGCAGTCGGTGGTGCTGGTCGGTGAACAGCAAGGTGATGGCGAGATGGCACGAGGGTGGCAACGGCAATGGTAAGCGGCACAACAGATGAGCGGGCGAGTACCAAGCCGAGAGAGAGAGAGAGAGAGAGAGAGAGAGAGAGAGAGGAAGAGGGAGTGGTTGGCCAAATGAGGGAGAGAGGGGAAGAAATGAGAGAAAAGTGAGAGAGAAAAAGAACTTGGAGAGGAAGATAATTGAGGAGAGAGAAAATGTCACTTAAGCATTTATTGCAAGCTAAATTATTATCCTAAGTTCATGATGGCCCCAAAGCTTGCTTGGCAAGAGTGAATCTCTACCTTACAAGTGTCAATCCAATGGCTCATCTTATCGAAGTTTGTTCTTCAAGTTTACTTGGCTAATAATGCTCTAGTTCAAGAACAACTAGTCTAGTTGCAAAAACTAAGCTTGTTCCTCCTCATTGCTTCTCCAAAGTGGCACCCATACCCTTCTAGAAGGAAGGGCTACTTGATTTTGGTCTCACTCAATTTAATCTCAAGAAGTGAAATTGGTCTCATCTCTAGGGCTACTAAAGTTTATATCCTTAAATTAGCACATTTCCTCAATTACTGCACTAATGGACTCACTAATATCATCTCAATTGGATAAGAATATTTTAATAACATCTACAATCGATACCTATAATTGGACTGGGGTTTGTGAGTAAGTTCCCATTGGAAATGGCCTTAATGCGACCTATGCGAATATGGGCAGCATTAGCGGAACTCGCATGGCCAGACTTGAATTGAGTTCGATACCTGTTCAGGATTTTACATGTGACTTTTATTTGAGCTTGGTCGGTCCATTAATGACTCTTGATTGTCATGTAATCAAATAGGAACGATCTTGCCTTGGACTCACAGTCGTTTGGAATATGATTAGGATTGTTTACGAATAGTACATTGACTGTGTGGCGTCACTCACGACCGATGTATAGTCGAGCTAAATCAATCTATACCCATCCGTTGATTGAATCATGATAGCATGTGATCGCCCATATCGATATTTATGGTTGAACGGTCCTTTTCATGGTCGACTGCTCTGATCCATTGCAATCCTGATCTTGAGTCACCTTGTCCCTAATCAGCTAGTTGGCTTGTGAACAATCTCTAAGATTGAGTCACGGCCTATTCTTGTTACTGGCATACTGATCCTTAATCAATTCCTCAAGGCCGAGATAGGGGTTCAAATCGAGGATATCACATTGGGTGTTATTTTTGCTACTTACATGTGGTATTAGAGCAGTCCTTAGCCTAGAACTTGAACGTATAGATTTGGCTATGTTCGAATTTTTTTTATTGGGTGAGAATTGATTTTGATTGCATAAAAGGTAAAAGCTCATTGAGATGAGCGTTTTGACATGTGGCGCACCACTAGGGGAGGCCGTACGCGTCCCCACAAGTCGTTGGGCGGTGGCATGCGTCAAGCATGTGCCCCCACATGGCAATGGCTAGTGCATGATGTAATGCCAGGATTGATGTCAGCGAACGGCGACCTAAGTGACCCGACCCAACCCATTGACTCGCCCAAATCAGTTTTGTCATTCACCGGACCCATCAATCAATTGGACCATAATCGGTCAAAGTGCCAACCGGTCAAATTGGCGAACCTAGTCGAACAAGAGCTGTGCATGTATTGCCCGCGCCTCACACTCAGGCGGTGCGTGTGAGCGTGTGGAAGCTCCGATCGACGCATTCTTGGAGCCATTGGAGCCACGTGCTCGTATCGAGATACCTTATGCCATGGTATATTTATTTTACATGTTTGATACTTTAAGGATGTGAAAATACTTATGGCATCCTATATACATGTACTTTTAGCTTATTTTTGCATATTTTCCTATGTTTCTCTATAGTCTCGGAAATACAATTGCTAGCTCACATGTATATCATTACATAGAAAATATGAACAGCGTGATTCATTTATACTATGCATAATCTAATATATAACAATGAATAGAGCATTATTATTGGCATATCATGTGATTTTAGTGACAAATTGTCCATGTCCTCAAGTCTAAAATTACATATATATGGTGAATGTGAGATAAAAAGTTTATATCTCTGATATGAGAGAGTTTCAAGAATTCAATCGAGTTGTGATCGTCAAAGTGGCACACTTGATTAGGTTTGAGAAATATCGGTCTTATATTATGGTGAGATGTCTTCCGTTCTGATCCATGGTTATACTTCTAGAGGAGATAATTGTGTATTGATTCATGGATGTATACATGAACAACACATGGTTGAGGAGTGAGTTGTGATTGATCCTAGTGGTTTATTTACCTAAAGGTGACTAAAGGTGATGAATTTATGAAGGTTAAAATATATTCTTATGGTTGCTATCATATGGAGGGTATACAATTGCATGTCATATATTCTATCTAAAGGTGACCATAAGATGATGTATGTAACCCTCTGGATGTATACTTATACAGTTTCAAGTTACACAATATTTTCATAATGCTAATTGTATACATTGCTTATTTTTAGTCACCTTTTTTTGTTAATGATAACTCTATTACTATTGAGTTTATTACTTGTTGAAACTTTAAAAAATGGAGAGAGGGTTTTCTATTTGGGATGGAGCTGGCAGATGTTTATATTGCTCTTATTGTGGGTGAGTCGGTAGATCTGATAGTATGTAAACACAAAAAGTACACTTTGCTGCTTGGGAAAATAGTAGTTGGATTTACTTGTTATCCATGAAGCGATTCATTCGGGAACACTTGAAAAGTGGTTTATTAATAGACTGCATTGCTAGATAGATGATGGAAGTATTAGTTACATGAAACCATGTCTCGTCTAATGTTGAGATAGGGAGACACTACAAGCATTCTTCAATATGAAAGTATGATGGTTTTAATGGAGTCAGGGATTACGTTCTAAGGATGGTAGATTTGTAAACAAAACTTTAGGCTCTTAATGTTACTATTCCTACTACTTGCATTGTGCATCAAGTTTTAAATACTCTTTCTCTTGATTTTGGGATTGTTAAGACTTATTACAAATCCCAAGAAGAGACCTAATCAATTAATGACCTGATAGCAAGGGTGGTTACCAAGGAAGAGAAACTGAAGAAAGATAAATGGCACTTTACCCTGTATGCCTCTAGTTCCGGCAATAAGAAGAGTAAGAAGTTTAAAATTCGTACTTATAAAGGAACTCCTGAAACCGCTAATCCTTCTAATAATATGGGTCCTAAGAAAGTGTCTTTCAAGAAGGATTGTGTCATTTGCTACTTTTGTAGGAAGATATGACATATAAAAAAACATTGTGACAAATATAAAACTTGGTTGTCCAAAAATGAGCATGAACATAATGATTTTTTAGCATTAGTTTATGAATCCAACCTCTCTGAAGCCCCATCCAGTTCTTATTGGCTAGATAGCAGTGCGACTAATCATATCGCGTTTACTATAGAGGGATTCATAAACTGAAGGAAGCCGAATCAAGATGAATCAAAGCTCATTATGGGAAATAACATTAAAGTCGACATCGAGTTCGTGGGAGATGTTATTTTAATTCTAGATTCGGATTTTAATTTGATGTTAAGGAACACTTTTTACGTATCTTCCTTTAGACGAAATTTAGTTTTCCTATCTTATTCAAACATGTGTGGCTATTCTTTTGAAATAAATAGCAATAATACATCTATGTTTTTTTTTTTTTAAATTTAAATAAAGTTGAGTGCTGCAATATATCCGATAGATTGTGTTTATCTCCCAGTGATATATACATCACTTATTTAGCCAAAAAAGTTTTTTCCAAAAGACCTCTACTTAAGGAATAGTCTTATGCATTGTGGCATAAACGTCTTGGTCACATTTCTAGAGAAAGTAGAAAGGCTAATAAAGGAAGACATTTTGCCTACTCTTAAAAATGACTTAGAAACTCGCATAGACTGTTGTAGAGGTAATATGACTAAGATACTAAGAAAACTGCAGTTAAGAATTCTAACTTGTTGTCATTCACACTAATATACGGCAACCTTTTCTAGAAATTTTTATTTTATCACTTTCATTGACGACTATTCCTGATATGGATGTTTGTATTTGATTAAGGAAAAGTTTGAATCCATCAATAAGTTCAAGATTTTTTGGACTGAGGTTGAGAAACAGTTGGGGAAATTTGTAAGGTTGTCGGATCTAATCGTGATGGTGAGTATCTTGATAGGCATGGTGATTTTGGACAGCTTAAAGGGTCATTTGTAAAATACTTGGAGGATTTTAGGATAGTAACTCAATATATTATGCTAGGAAATCCTGAATAAAATAGTGTGGTCGAAATGTGCAATAGCACTCTTATGGATATGATAATGAGTATGATTAGTAGGACCATTTTATCAATTTTTTGTGGGGTAAAGCTTTGAAAACGGCGTTTTACATTCTAAACTGTGTTTCTACCAAAGCTGCTCCATTGAATCCTATTGGATGTAAACCTAGCTTGAACCATCTTATGGTTTGGGGGTGT
The DNA here is from genome assembly GCA_016097605.1 of Eucalyptus guilfoylei. Lineage (NCBI taxonomy): Eukaryota > Viridiplantae > Streptophyta > Magnoliopsida > Myrtales > Myrtaceae > Eucalyptus > Eucalyptus guilfoylei. The sequence goes on from CM027861.1 coordinate 6,220,107, forward strand.
CATGTAGAAGTGATGTTATATAATCCATCATTATGTTAGTTAGAATCCTGAACTACTTGGTGTTACTTCACATCTTACCCAGATCATTCAAAGGGATATCGGTTTTATAACCCCAATGGAGGTACAAAAATTATGGAATCGCAAATAGTAAAAATTCTAGTGTTTGATATAGCTGAAGAGGATATCTGCTCATAAACCATTAATGATAATAATATGGTGGGGACTACTGGATCTTTGTCCCTACCTACACAGACAATTGTAAAGCCTCCTATGCCACAAACTGAGCTTGTTGAGGTCTAGGATCCTAATGTTGAGGTAGCTCCTAATGAAGTTCTTCAAGCCCCTTAGGTGTAGAATCAGGTTGTGGTAGCTCCACTTTAGAGATTCGTTAGGGAGAGACAATTAGCTATATCATCAGATTATATAGTCTATCTGGGAGAGCATGATTATGATATTGGCTGTGTATTTGATCTAGTGACTTATACAGATGTTATTTCTTGTCCTCAATAGATTTGTGGTTAAATGCAAAGAATGATGAGATGCAATCTATGAAAGATAATATTGTTTGGGAATTTATTGAATTGCTTGAACGTCACAAGTCCATCGGTTACAAATGGGTGTACAAGATTAAAAGAGACTCCAAAGGAAAGAATGAGAAGTTTAAAGCTAGACCGATAGACAAGGTTTCACTCGGAGAGAAGGAATAGACTATGATGCAACTTTTTCCCTAGTCTCTTATAAAGATTCTTTTAGAGTGATTATGAAAATAGTAACTCATTTTGATATGAAGTTACATTAGATGATTGTTAAAACTGCATTTCTAAATGAAGACTTTGATGATGAGGTTTATATGGTACAACCTAAAGGCTTCGCAGCAGATGATTCAAGTAAGTTTATATGTAAATTGAAAAAATCTATTCACGGCCTCCAACAAGCTTTTAGACAATGGTACTTGAAATTTCATAGTGTCGTCACTTCATTGGGTTTTATTAAAAACAAAGTATATCAATGTGTATACTACACGGTTAGTAGAAAGATATTTATTTTTCTCATACTTTATGGAGACGATATCTTGCTTGCAAGTAGTAATATTGGATTTACGCATGAGACAAAACATATGTTGTCGAAATTTTTTGACATGAAGGACCTTGGTGAGACGTCATTTGTCCTTCTCATTGAGATTCATAAGGCTGTTCTTATCGTATATTGGGCTTGTCTCATAGGGCGTATGTCGATAATATTTTGGAAAGATTTAGTACGCGGCGTCGTAAGCTAGGAATTGCTCTTGTCATTAAAGGTGATAAACTGAACTCTCTTAATATCCTCATTTAGATTTTGAGAAAACTCAAATGAAGGATGTACCTTATGTTAGTGCACTTGAAAGTATCACATATACTTAAATTTGCACTAGACTAGACATTGCTTTTGCGATAAGACTTTTAAGTGGATATCGTCAAATCTAGGCCACAATCATCGGGTTGCTACCAAGAAGTTTTGAGGTGCTTAAAGAGGATAAGCGGCTATATGCTAATTTATAGACATGTTTATGTCCTGCGACTAGTAAGGTATTTGGATGTAGATTTTGCTGACTGTTAGGATGAAGTGAAGTCAACAACTGAATACATCTTTATATTAACAGGAGGTACTATATTTTGGAAAAGCGAGAAATAAAAATCTATATCATCTTCTACCATATAGACGAAGTTTACCGATAAAAGAAAAAAACGAAGTTTGTAGCATGCTTTTCGATTGGTACTCGGGCTAATTTTGCTCCAAAACCTCATTAGGAAGTTGATTGCATTTGATTTTGTGGATATGCCCATATAATTGTATTGTAACATAACTCTACAGTGTTGGTTATCAACAACAATAGAGGTCTTAACGAATCTAAGCACATTGTGGTCAAGTTTTTGACCATAAATGAAAAGTTTAAAATGGTGATATTACAGTAGAGCAAATTTTCACAAATGACATGGTTATAGATCCACTAACTAAAGGCCTTCACCCTTGTGTGTTTGAATGATATGTTATTACTATGGACTTACAAGCATCATGGGATACTATTATTTAGTGGGGGCCGTTTTTTTTTTAGTTTTTGCTCTAATAAAGTTTTTTTTTTTTTGGGTAAAAGGTAAGTATTAAATTGACTAAAGCCAAAAAGTACCAAGAAACTATATAGCAAGATCTCGGCACCAAAAACTTGCACTCACGAGGACAAGACAGTCCGAGTGAGTGGAAGGGTGCCAAGGTAATGCTTTTACAGGGAGCTTTTACAGTGTCAAGACAGTCCGAGCGAGGGCAAGACGACCGCATTGGAGAGGCTTCCGAAATCCAAACTAGCCCCTTCAGGGCTCATGTCTTCAGCTACGCGGAACCATGAGAACCTCCGAAATGAGGAGGGTATGAGAAAAACCCCCTACTCTAGAAGGTCTATTAACCGAAGGTACATTAGTCCGCCAAAATGGAAAGGTTTATAGACCAGCAATGCAGCAACCTACAATTCATGGTGTTGGGAGGGTCCTGGTGAAAAGACAAAGCTTTGTCCCTGACAATCTTCTCCAACCGCATCTTCATAGCTGAGAGGGAAGGTGGCCTACCCCTGAAGAGGATATCATTCCGCTCCTTCCAAATGATGTTGCATACGGCAGCAAAAGCAAACCGGGCAAGGGTGGAATGGAAAGAAGTACCTGATAAATACTTGATTGCCCACTGCAAGTTATCCACCCAAGAATTGTTCGTCCAAGCAAAATTGAATCTAGAAGCCCAAAAAGTGACTAGTGTGTCAGGAATGGAACAACCAAAAAAATAGATGGTTGACCGAATCCGGATGACACGAACAAAAGGCACAATTCACCATCGGGATTTGGCTATAGGTAAGAAGCAAAACCTGAGTTGGTATATTTTGGTAAGAGGCAAAACCATAAAAGACAAAGTTTATATATGTATTTTGTTACATTTAGTAACATTTTGATAAGTATAAACTTTTTGGCATTCAATAAAGTATTTAAAAATATATTGTTATTATGTTGATATATATTGATGAAAATCTCAAGATATTGCGTAAACCTTAAGTAAAGGCGAAGGGGCATTTTGTTTTAGCCTTAAGATATATCTTGTTACATATAAAGAAAGGTTAAATATAAAGATACGAGATATGTTGGTTTGTTTGAACCATAAAAATATTTTCTAGTGACATATTAGGTTTTGTGACACTTAAGGAGAGAGAATATTGACTAACAAAGGAGATAATATAAAAGGCATTACTTTCTATAAGGTGTTATCCACTTGCCACAATATCATTGAATTCATATTAGTAGAGTTAAAAACACTCGTGACTATGGAAGATCTTGTGTGTATACATGCAGTTACCACCATAATTTAGTGTACGAGATTTTGTGGGATCGGATTAACTATTAAGAATGATCTCTAGACTAACATAAATGTGCGCACATACAATATAGTTTTAATTAATATAGTTCAAGTGAGAGAAATGTAAGAGTTTTTATTTTTTATTTTTTATTTTTATTTTTATATGGGCTCCATTAATTAATATCGAGATTGGTTTAATAAGGTGAGATATAAGGATTCTTAATTAGTCTAATATGGGATTGGTTAGTGTAGGTTAAGTAAAGCCCGTCTTGTGATTAGAGGATCTATGGCTTAAAATTCTATAAATAGTGTTCAAGTCTCTCCTCTAATCTTGACACATAAATATCCTTTCATAAGGAGCAGTTACAAAACCTTAGGGGTGAGGGGTAGTCTCATTGAGCTAGTGATATAAAAGGCAATAGAAGAGAAGCCTTTGAACTTTGGATCGTTGATGTCCAAATCAAGAACAATGGATTCCAAATTAGGTACATAAATCTCTTTTACTTGATTATATGTGTTGTTGATTCTAGCTATAGAAATCTTGAGTTCAGTTTTTATGGCATACACAACAAAGTTTGGAAAATACAGTCATTTCAATGAAATTGTCATGTCCTGGACTCCTAAGTCATGAGGATGCAACTGACAAGGGTTATTAATGCGACATCCCAAGTGTGTCGTCGTCCCGTTTTTCTTTCTTCTTCGATTTAATCTTCAAATTAAGCACATGTGGAAGGAATACAACAACGACACCCGATCCACCACAACAACACATCAAATAATCAGAAAACACGCGTGCAAACATATGTGCAAAATGTGCTACTATATTCACGTCCTTTCTTCAATATTTACATACCCCTATAACTCAGATCTAGTTCCATCTACATAAGCCACCAGTCCCATAAAAAACGTTGCCAAGGTTAGGGGTATCCCTATCTCCTTTATCGATATATTAGCCAAAAGCAGTTCCCTTACAAGGATTGGCCACCTACAGGTCATCTACAATGCCGTCGAGTGAGGCATCATTGTGCAGTCAAGGCAGCCCCTCAAAGCCGCGAAGTGGACCTAGGAGGTCCTCGTCCAACCAAACGTACCACGCGTGATAAATGTGGATCAAGATCATCGAGCCCTTCTTCCACCCAAATGGTCGTGGTGACCATTCGGTAGTGCCTATCATCTCTAGCAAAATATATGTCCATCATTGAGACATCCATCTCCATGGGAAGGTCGAACCTCACAAGTGGCACATTCATCCTACAATTCTAAAAAAGAGAACGAGTGAGTTATAAACTCAGTGGGTAAACCCATTAATTTCTGGATAGGATGATGCCTCGCCGATTCAACAAATGCGTAACCATATAAAACATTTGTCGATGGCAAATCAATAGCAAAACAAACGCCTTGTCTTGATTAGAACATGAGAAACCTTCATGTAACGATACTCAAAGCATAAACTAAGCTCAACTCAACAATATGAGGATTCATGCACATGAGGTTCATTAATTACTTACCAAAATCCATCGACTCTTCCGGAATCCATTGGGCAACGTCACCAAAATCTATCGGTCGATAGCTATAAATTAATCCTTATGTGATCATGCATTAAGCAACAATAATCCGATTCTTATCTTCATTTTTAGTCCATGCAATAAAAGATGCCCGAAGGCGTGCCATACATAGGTATGTGATATGACTTACTGAAATTGTGACGCATGCTGGGCGCGAATTGAGGCTCGCAGCTTAATCCATCACTTTTGAACACCGATCTAGTACCAAACTTGGTTAGAGAATGATACGCTTCAATACCGCATCGGGACGAAGGAAGGATCGATCCGTCATGATTCAACGTATGTTCAAAGCCGACAAAAACCCTTTTCGGAGCTCAAGGCATGAATTAGAGCATGCACACTTGCAATAGTAATGACTATCTTGGTAACATAATTAACAAGCATGAGCAATGACACTTTCCAAACCAACTCAAGTAAGAGCACTGACCAAACCACATCAAGCAAGAACACTATCCAAGCAAACTCAAACAAGAACTCACTACACATTTGGAATATCGTAACACAACACCATAGCCAAATATTAGTAATTCTACTTACAACTAACTAAACCGGCAGCCTAAACAATGGCGGTGAGCGGCAGCGAGGAGGACAGCGTGAAAGAAGCCAAGAGAGGGAGAGAGAGAGAGAGAGAGATGAGTTTTGAGTGTCTAAACCTTGCAAATGGAATAATAGACTCTCTATTTATAGTTTTTACTTCAATTATTATCTTGCCAAAGGGTTTAATGACAATTTATCGAGTGGCAAGCCTAAGCAAGCAATGTGGCAAGTCTACCAGATGAGATGTGCCTACAACGTTCTAGAATTCCAAGTGTCTAGCTTTTAATTAGGCCATCTAGGCCATGACTCATCCAAATAATGATGATCCTTAAGTGAAGATGTGGCCTCCCTACTTATTCCTAAAAGGCGTCCACAAGCCTTGGACTTCTAATTCAAGAAGCATTAAATGGAAGACATCTTGTTCTCCAAGTCTCAAATGAGGGGAAATGATGACCTCAAACTAATAGGAACGCATGGGCATATGACTCATCTTTGACGTTAATTCACTAAAGTCCAAAATCATTAAATGCATGTTGATCTTCAAGACAACAAGGCTCTAGAATAGCTTGCTGTGACATCCTGAATTTTTACTGACCCCGTAAGTGAAATTGGAATGTTAAGGGCTTGCATTATTTTTAAAGCGGGCCAGATGACAAGCCTGATGGGCCGTGAGGAAAGGATGGGCTTAAGTAGTTAATGGGCCACACAAAGATATTGAGTATGGGCTCGATTGGCCAAAGGATAGGATATGGACTTGGGCTTGGCTTGGAGCGGGCCAAGAGTCAAGTTCATTAAAATTTGTGAATTAAGTCGAGTGGGCCGTGAAATGTCGTGGGATGAGCCTGGTGGGCCAGAGACCGGTAATTAGGCCTGAGCGCTTTAATTTTCGATTAAGTTTATATATTACCATTATGAGGAATTTGATTAGAAATTTTATATAAAACTTATAAGTGATTGTAATTCTATTGTCGACCACTAACTTTTGTAATTTCTCGTGATAAATTCTTGTTTGCAGATTAGTGCCGAGATGTTAACGCGTCAATTCGATTGATGCGAACTCATAGATTCGTATAGTTACGGGAGGATCGAAAATTTTATGAATTCGAAACGAAACTAAGTAGAAGACATTAGAAACTAATAGATTAACTAACGACATGGATTAGAAGTTAACTATTCTCGAGCGCCAGGTGTCGACCATGAAAATAAGGCGTGCAATGGAATCCATGACACCCATTTCTTCCCTTCGATTTTCCCCCCAACCTGAAGCTTCAGAGGAGACATAATGATTAATCTTTCTAATGATTACTTCTGTCTTTGGGAATTAAAATGAAAATTCTGCACACACTCACAGCCATCTTCCTCATAATTCATGCCACTCTCTTCACCCCAAAACAGATCCAAAAATTCTCTCTCTCTTCTCCTTCCTTTCGTGGCTCGAGCATAAGCGAAGCCTAGCAGCTCCAGCGACTTTTTCTTCTTCTTGCATGAGTTCGAAAGCAGATTCTTGGAGAACATCGAGCCACCAGCGAAGCCAAGCAACCAGTGAGGAAATGATGGGGTCCTAAACTGGAATTTATCCGCCATTTGTCGAGGGAACTTGCGGAGCATACTGAATGGTGGAGGATTAGGTTTGATGATTCTGTTTTGAGTTGAAATAGGCTAGATAAGCACTCAATTGAAGCTGTGAGTCTTTTTTCAAATGGTTAAAGAATCAAGTGCAAGGGAGCTGAGTTTGGTTGAGTTGGTGGGAAGACAACTGCTAAGTGATGGATAGGCGTTGCATGTTGCTGTTGAGGAGTCGAGATGCGAATACTAGCCTTGAATTGAGCTGTGGGTTGCTGTGTGTAAGTGAAGAGCTACTGAGGTCACTTTTGGGTGCTGTTGGAGAGGTGTCGGGGTACTAAAAGAGGTTGTAGATGAGCTAAATAGTCTAGTTGAGCTGTAGATGGGGATAGTGGTTCGGGATGTTCTGGTTGGGAAAGACAGAGATGGAAAACTTACTAGTTTATCCGTTGCTTAGGGTTTTAAAGGTGTAGTTAAAGAAAAGAACTAGTTTTCTTAAGAGTGTACTAACTATTTTAGGCTTCGACCACTAGTTGTAGTGAGATTCGTACGAAAATGTGTTGGCAAGAACATTCTCCCTTAGAACAGTAAGCTGACTTGCAGAAAACAGCAGAACCTTAGGTAGTTCTACGAATTTTCTGTAATTTTCTAGATGGAATTGGACCTTAAACCCCCATGAAAGTTGTAGGAAACATCTTTAGGAACAACATATCAAAATTTGAGAACAAACGGTCGAGATTAAGTAATGAAATGATCCTTCTTCAATAGGCACTTAATCTGGAAGTTGCTGCAGAATTTAGGGGTAAAGACAGCAAATTACTGCTCTATATACAATGTGATATAGGCTTAAGTTTCTTCATGAAAAATATTAATCTATGTCTCTTCTATAATATATTAAAATTTCGTAGCATTTCGATAAGTTTTGATGTACTTTCTGCTTCTGTGATTGAAACTGCCCATGTCAGCTTGTATCCTGCCTTGATCCGAGACTGTGCAATGGATGCGGTGCCTCTTGTACCTGATTTTCATGGAATATAGGGAGTCTAATGGTATTGTGATAATGGTTAGTTTGTGCATGAGCATGCCTCTTCCATAATTTGAAGTGTGGTCATTGTATGGTTACCAATTGTGGCATGTGTGTGCAATGAGTGCGACATGGATGAAATGTTGTGTGAGCATGAGTCCTGCTTGAAGTAATTGTGTACTCTCGAGGTCTTGTGCATGCTGTGATGTGATATTATTCCAAAGGTGTGATGCGTGAAATGTGTGAATTAAATGAGTAAAAGATTTCCATTAGTACTGAGATGCCGGTGATGCCCCAGGGAGTGGGATGCCCATGCTGTGTGATATTGGATGCCTCGGTTGAGTGAGATACCAGGATGCCTCAGAGTTGAGATGCCCCTGTGTGTGATCAGGGATGCCTCGGTTGTGGGATACCGGGATGCCTCGGAGTGAGATGCCCCATGCTAAGTGATCTTGGGATGCCTCAGTTGTGTGATACTAGGATGCCTCAGAGTGAGATGCCCATGATAGCAATATCGTGGAAGTCCGGATGTGGGATTCCGGAAGTGACTCGATCGAGCCGGCTTGCATTCTAGTGGGTAAACAGATCGAAGGTGGACTTTGATATACACACTATAATGTAAATTCCACTTGGCGTGTGAGTTCGCCTGCTGCTGTTGCATTTCATCTTGGTTCAAATTAGGAGCATGAGGTATACATGTACTTTTAGCATGTTTGTTATGGAGTGATCATTCATGTGACATTTTAGTATTCATTTAATTGTACCCGTGACAATCCTGCCTTAGTATGTTGAGCTATTTGGTTGTGTTCTCTTTCTTTCTTTGGCAACTGTGGATTGTCTGGTTTAGGGTCTTATCACTTCTTTACTGGGCATTGCTCATTCCTTTCTATTTTTCAGATCGTTAATATGGACGTACCATCGATTGCTCATTATGGGGTGATAGTGTACATTGATGTTTCTTTCCACGACGTATATGATCCCGATATTGAGTTGACCTACACGAGATATGAGGCTACGCTTTGGATGGATGATGGCAAGGTAGACTGGATTCCTATGAGGTTCGTTGCTTGGTTCATAAACCATGAAGGGGAGCTGTTTGGCCCTCTTCAGTTCAATGCTGGAGGACCTGGAGCCGGGGCAGGAGGTGCTTAGGCACCCAAATCATGATGAAGCCGGAGAAGACGTCTTTTGTTTTTTGATGGACGTGGGCTAGTGTTGGGGTAGTGAAGTTAGGAACCCCTCTCACCCTTTTCCTTAGCTGTTTACTTACACTTTTGTTAAGAACATGTAAATATATGTTGTACATAGGTGAAGAACTTGTAAGTAATCCAGGTTGATGTATGTAAGCCCAAATGGTTTTCAAAAGGAAAGTTAACGAAGCTTCTCATGATCCTTATATATGTTCTTAGTTGGATTATCTAAGACTAGGTGATAGGACTATTACAGGGTGATCACGTGTTATAAAGCTTTAGATCATAAAATATTGATGTTATACATGCTAACCAATTAGTTTTGGATGCTATAGTGCGATAATTGAAACCAACAAGTCCTGTTATAGATGATAATCCATAGAATTTCCGCTTGTGCTTAGTATGTGACATTGCTAGGACGTCACAGCTCTGGTTTTGGTCGTCACACTTGCTCTCCAAGTTGGACGTGCAACCCTCCTTTTTGCACCTAGTTTGTTCACTTTCAAGACTTGTTTTAGGGTAATAATGATTCTAAGTCAATAGGGACACATAGAGCCCTAAGGTTATCCTTTTCATTAATGAACTTGGTTCTCATCCTTTGAGAAGCCTAAGACTTATTTTGCTTTCTCCAAAGCCCTCTAATAGGCGCGTGACTCATCCCGAAATTCAAGTGCTAGAAGCCAAAGAATATAATTGTCTTTAAGAAGCAAGACCATCTTTTGCCACTTGGTGTGGTGAGTCACTAACTTCATTAATGGGTAGCTTCCAAAAATAATTAATGCACCATGGAAAAGTAACAAAATCGAGGGCCATCTCATTGGATGAGAATTTTTCAAGTTCAACCACGATCAACTACCCTATTTGGTCCGAAGTTCGTGCCTAAGCCATGATTGGACGAGACCGGACACGATTGGACGAGATCGAACACAATCGGACCTAATCGTTGGGACTAGTTGGGAAATTCTCCTTACCATGCATAAGGAGGGTCAGCTAGGTCTAAGGTCCAGTCCTTGGTCCTGTCAATTGATCCTAGGACCGATCTTGTGGCTAGTCCATGGTCAGTTCAAAATTGATCCATGTCGATTTTAATTGATCCATGATTGATTCTCGGTTGTCATATAATCGCGTGAGATCAATCGACTTACCGTGATACACAACTACATTGAATTGATTTATGGTCGTTCAAGTTTGGTGTAATTACCATGCGGAATCACCTCCATAATCGTCCACTGATCGATCTATGACGATGCATGATCGTCCCATGCCTGATCCTTATGGGTGAATAATCTATCTATGGTGGAACACTCTATTTGAACATAATTGATCCTTAGTCGCCTTTTCTGATCAGGCTAAATGGTCCATAACCAACCCTCGGGTCTATTCATGGTCTATTTCCGTCATCAGCATACCGATTCTTAGTCTACTAATCGTGATCAAAATAAGGGTTGAAATCGAGGATGTGGCAAGAACCGAGCATAAACAAACTATTTCGGAATTTAATCGACGAAAAATCTTGAGAAAGCAAAGGTGCTACACCAGAATTTAATTGTTGATGTGACACCTTGGTTAGAGATACATATTGGAATCTAATCAATGACGTGAGTTTGAAAAATAAAATTGCAATGCTGGAAAGTAGAGTACTAGAAAGATAGTAGATTTGTTTGTTTTTGTGAAGGAGGGGGGGCTTCAATAGACGAACAATGGTATTTACAGTGGCTATGCCATAATTGTCTTTGAGCAATTCAGCTATGGTGTAGCCATGTTTCCTCATCTTCGAAAATCTTGTGCCTATGCTCTTATAATGCCGTGATCTTGTCTTCAAGCGATTGCTTTCTTAAAATCGCTTTTTGGTTATTTCAGGACTTCCTAGAATCTGTTGCCTCACTCACTAGTGATTTCAAACTCATAATTGTATCTTAACATCCTTTAAGTATCTAACTTTCTCTTGATACCTCTGTCACGCCCCGAACCTCGAGCACGTGCACATCCCACTACGGTCGATAGAAATGCGACTTCCCAGGACACGTCGCCGACCCATTCATTTTTATTACACATGCGGAAGCGAAACAAATCCCCTGACAACATTTAACTTGGGATAGAAAAGCAGGCAATCAATCACAACCAAACAAGCTTTCTTATAAACACATAGGTTTATATACAACACTAGATTGTCTACAAAATAGACCGGCTCAACAAAAGGGAACTGTCCTATGACCAACTTGTCAGACACGTTCGCCGATTCTTCGGTCTCCACCTCCACAAATGTCCATGGCTTCGAGTGCTCCACGACCGCCATCTAAGGACCTGAAAATATTTCCCCCAAACCGGGATGAGACTATGTCTCAGCAAGTCCTACCCCCTAAAACTCGATTAGGAAGAAAATAAGCCCCAGGGCGCTCTAGCCACACAAAGAGGATTGAGGACTTACCTCGCCTCAGTCCATTCCTGCACGTCAGTACAATTCAATTCAATCATACTATCTATCTTTCCATTCCAATCCATACTATCTATCATTCAATACCGTCTATCAATCCATTCGTCAATGACATATGCTTTCCAAAGCTGTAATGTATAGACGGTAGCTCACCAGAAGCTGTAGCTGATAGATAATATAATAGCTCGCCAGAAGCTGTAACTGATAGATAATATAATAGCTCGCCAGAAGCTGCCGCAATGTTCCATATAGTATATTATAGCTCACCAGAAGCTGCCGCAATATTCAATATAGTATACTATAGCTCACCAGAAGCTGCCGCAATATATATATATATATATATATATATATATATATATATATAGTATACTATAGCTCACCGTAAGCTGCCGCAATATTCAATATAGTATACTATAGCTCACCAGAAGCTGCCGCAATATATATATATATATAGTATACTATAGCTCACCAGAAGCTGCCGCAATATATATATATGTATATCATAATTGCTCGCCCAACTGTACATATATATATAAACCAAAGAACTGGGTATTCAATCCAATAACAATCAACAATTCAACTGGTCATACAAACCAATCACAGTGCTAGAAGCTAACACCGGGTATTTTCAAGTTAAATACCAAAACTTCAATTTCATTCAATTCCAAACTTTTGGAATAATTATCCGCAATCATCATTTTCACTTAATTTCTCAATTAAACAAACAATTAGCACAAACTGACCGCACTGTTGCGATCAGTGCGAAATTCTAACGACCGGCCATTCCGGCAAAATTTTCGAAATTATTAAATAATTAAATTTAATTCCGAAAATTAAATAATTAAATATTATATTATAATAATATAATTTAATAAAATAATATTTATAATTTCGAAATAATTAATTAACTAAAAATAATTAATTAAGGCTTAAACAAGATTACACTAATTTAAACATACAATTAGCCCTAATTAATCAACCACTAAACTAATCATACAACTAATCTAATTAACATTTAAATAATCTAATCTAACAACCTAAATATACTTAGACTAATCTAAGCACCCCTTAAGCATGATTAACTTGCTAAGCGAGGTTTAGAGGATAAACTCACCGGTTTTGCGCGCCGGTGAGTTCACGGCGACCACGGCGCCAAGGCGGTTGATAAACCTCAAGGCGGCGACACCAACGGAGGCCGGGAAGACACCAAAAACGGGCCTCGAAGACTGAAAAACCTTGCTGTCTTCTGCTTTGATCTGGGTTGAACTGCAGAGAAGAAACCAGCAACTTCAACGGCGAAAACGGGCCGATCGGAGCTCCGGCGAGCGGGTGGTTGGCAACCTGCAGCTCCCGGGGGTCAAGGGAATCTTATTGGAGGTTGGGATGGGCAAAGAAAGGGTCGGAAAGGGGCGAAACAGCAAGAAAACGCGAAACAGGCGGAGCAGGGCGGAACCAGGCGGTTCCAGACGGTCCGGCGGGCCGTTCCTTCGCGCCCAATTTCGGGATGTTACAGGCCTCCTTTCGGGGTACCGTCAAGTCCTTCTGAACGGTTTGGATGTGCTCTTCGCGACGGTGGGTGGCTTGTTCTCTCTGATTCAACCGGGAAGTTAACTTTTTACTCGGATCTTTGGCGAAAGGTCGGCTGGAGCAGAAACTGGAACGAGGGGAAAACAGAGGGGGAAAACGGTCGACGGTTTGGACGACGACGGTGGCGCGGCTGCTGCTGGTCTTCCTCTGGTTTTTGCTGAGCTTCCCTCCTTCAACAACAATGGAGAAAGCCTACAAACAAGGGAGAAGAAGGCTGCTGAAGAGGGGGCTCTCTTTGGGCTCTTGATAGCTCAACACTTGTCCAAATCTCATTGGCTTTGCCCCCACCATGACATCACATGCCATCAGCCACTCTCTCTCCTCAAGTTTCCTCTACAAGCTTGTTAATAGGTGCAATTTGTCCCTTGGCCCTTGGCATACGAATTTTGAGTATTTGTACATCAAATTCAATCAATTCTCACTCAATTCCATCCAATTGAAGCTCAATTAAATCAACACATGTGTCCTCAACCTTCTTATGACTTTTCCCCATCAAGTGATCCAACTTGCATCCCAAAGATTCGATTAAAAACGGCCATCGACAATCTCGAACAAAAACGGCCTTACTTTGCTTTTCCGCCAAAAATCTCGGTTTGTAGAAAAATCTTCTTGAGATGAGTCGACATTCCTAAAATGAATTGTGACTTGACAGAACTTCCAATTTCTGTAATCGGGTTCAATTTCACGGTTAATTTCAATCGCGCGACTTTAGCGCGTCCTAATCTACCGGGTGGCTTTTAGGAATTTTCTGTGCAATTGACCCGTGGTTGATTATTTTCAAGCCACAACATAAATCTTCGACACATTGGCGACTCTCGATTGTCATGAAAATCTCGAGGTTTCAAATACGGACACGGGTACCCAAAACGACAGAAAAATCAGTTTAGTGCCGGTCGACGAGAATATTGCAATCGGTGGAATCACCCACGCTCTAATCACATATCTCGTCGAATCAACCTATTACGATCTCTCGTTCGATTCGACGGTGTCGTAATGATCCTTGCGCATTAATACGGTCGAGTAGCCGATTCATGGTCGATTCTCAAGCCTATTGCATTTAAATTCCTTAACGGCTTCACCGATAGACTAGTTATCTCGTGAGTGGCCAACTCGAGAAAGAGAGCTATAGACGCGAAGATGAAATGCCCGACTTATTCAATTGAAACCAGAATTGGAAAATCGGGATGTCACAACTCTTCCTCTTATAAAAATTTCGTCCTCGAAATTTAAACCATTAAAATTCTTCTTCAAAATGGTGGGGTATTGTCGTCTCATTAATTTTGCTCCTTCATTCGCCGCACTTTGCTATCCAAGATCCTCGGTGCCGACGAAACATTTCCAAATTGACCAGACCAATTCTTGATTCCCAAAAAGGCTAAGCACTTGTCCATCTTTACAAAAATGAAAGTTACAAAAGTTTTGGTTCTTTTTTTTTTTTCTTTTTATTTTTCGACAAAGCGGCTAACTGCCGCGTCGGGGATTCGAACTCCCGACTTCGGACCTGCAGCTTCATCCCGGGTACCACTCGGCTAGAGGCGCCGACGGTGCTTCAAACTGCTTTCTTTTTCTATTTAAGGCCAGATTTCCTATTTGAACCCAAACGTGAAATATTCCACCATTTAAACAGTTCCGGCTCTCCTTTCTTAACAATTCGAGATGTCCCTATTCTAGGCGACATCCAAGGATGAATAGGATTCTCAACCTGAAAATTCAAAGGTTTTCGACGATTAACTGCTTAAATTTCCTAGCAGCTCTGAGCGGTCTTTAATCTGTCACAGATATTCACAACTGCATCCACTGACTGCTGATTTGACTCTGGGTTGTGACCTTTCATTCTCTGACCTCAACTCAACACTGAAGTTCTGTACACTCTGATCTGCACTGCCTCAAAAGAAAGAACCATCTGACTGATCTGCTGAAACTGGGAACCTCTGGTCAAGATCTGATATAACTCTGACACTGACACTCTATGCAAACGAATTATCTGATGCACAAACACCTCTGCATGCCTAATCCAATCAAGATCCTTCCCTACAGCCACAAGGTGGGCTGATTTCATCAGTCTGTCAATTACTTCCCAAAACGAAATTATTACCACACTGACTCCTCGGTAGACTTGTCACAAAAATCCGTTGCGACGCGATCCCACTTCCACGCGGGGATCTTGAGAGATTACAAAGGTCCTCTCGAAATGCAAAACCGTGCTTTCTCTTGCTAGCACATCTGACACTTGCGACCTGTCAGTGATATCTGTCTTCACAACGGTCTACTAATCCTGTTGATGCAAATTCTGACTCATCTTCGTACTGTCTGGACAATGCTGAAGCTACTACGACGAACTTCCGCTAAGATCTCTTCTTTAATCTCTGTACCATCAGGTACACACAATCGTACACAGAAATCTGAAAATCGGTTCTCCTCTTCTCGGTATCCTCTTACAGAATCTTTTGAATCTCTGAGTCTGTCCACTGAAGCGTCTGATTTTAACCTGAATATCCGGTTCAATTCTGAGGGTGGCCATAAAATTCAAAGGTGGCCTACCTCAGATTTGAAAACCGAATTTCAAACTTTCTCAAGTATGGTCCATACTTTAACCAGCATATGCACAAATGAAGACTCTCGACTCAACACATCAGTGACTTCTTTCATCCTTCCAGGGTGATACCAGATACCACCATTCTAGTCCTTCAAAAGATCTGGTTCACAGTGCTATCTCATATTCAATTCCTTCTAAGAGAATAAATACTTTGAGACTTTAATAGTCAGCGAAGATCTGGAGTCTTTCTTCACACCAACAATATCTCTAAATCTTCAGAGCGAAAATTATTGCTGCGAGTTCCAAGTCATGCGTCGAGTAATTCAGCTCATGAGGTCTCAACTGACGGAACGCGTATGCAACGGCCTTACCATGTTGCATCAGCACGTAACCCAGTCCTCTAAATGACGCATCACTATAGATCTCGTAACCTCCAGGACTAGATGGAATGGTCAGCACAGGTGCGGTAGTCAGCCTCTTCTTAAGCTCTTGAAAACTACGCTCACACTTGTCTATCCACACGAACTTCTTTTCCTTCTTCAGTAATCTTGTCAACGGCGACACTAAAGCTGAAAACTCTTCCACAAACCTTCTGTAATACTCTGCCGGAAAACTTTTGATCTCTTTCACTGTAGTCAATCTCGGCCAACTGTTCACTGCTTCAATCGTGGACGGGGTCCACGGAGATTCCTTCTCCTGAAATCACATGACCTAGGAACGCAACACGAGTCATCCAAAACTCGTACTCACTAAACTTATCGTAAAATCCAAAAGTCCTCAAGGTCTGAAGTACCATCCTCAAATGTCTCTCGTGCTCCTCAGCACTCTTTGAACACACCAGGATAACGTCAATGAACCCGATCTCGAAACTAATCCAAGCACCCCATAAACATTCTGTTCATCAGATCCATACAAACAGCTGGAGTGTTCGTCAACCAAATGGCATCACAATGAACTCACAATGGCCGTATCGAGTACACAATGCTGACTTCGGTATGTCCTTCTTCCTGATCCTCAGCTAATGATACCCTGTCCTCAAGTCGATCTTGGAAAATATCGATGCACAAACACAACGAACCATCTTTCTTCTTCACAAACAGGACTGATGCTCCTCAAGGTGATGCACTGGGACATAAGAATCCCTTATCTAACAATTCCTGCATTTCCACCGTCAATTCTTTCAACTCAGATAAAGCCATCCGGTAAGGAGCCTTAGAGATGGGCTCTGATCCGATTGCTAATTCAATCACGAACTTTATTTCCCTTCTTGACAGCAGACTTGGCAGTTCTTCAAAAAACACCTCAGACAACCTCTGTACTACGGCTAAGTTCTCCTTACTTGGTCCCTCAACTCACAGCATCCACTATAGTTGCCATATAGATTTGGCAACCAACAACCAGATCCAGGTCGTCTTCAGTGACGAATAACAGGGATCGAAGGTCCTTTCTGACTTTCAGTAATTGAAAACTTTCGTACGCTAACTGAACAAACTGAATTACATCACTACCACGATTCATAACAATGGAAAGCTCCTCAAATCAAACTTCTTTTTTTTTAAATGACTTCCAAGTCACACCTAAACAAATCCTTCAAGTACAACTATAGCCAGAGATTCATCTTCTTATTATTTTATTACAACAATGAAAACTCCACAACCTTCACTCAAAATCCAGCTGCGCTACTCTGACAATAACTCCTCAAAAACATTCTTCCCTTGATCGATGCATGGTCAATCCATTCATGCTCTTCTAGCCATTCTAGTGGCATCCCATCTGCAGTAACGATGCTTGCACTATCCTGGACCTACGCGGACAGTCCTAGTACCGGTGGCCATGTTGGCCACATTAAAAGCATGCTCCCGTTGTACTTGGTCACCGGGCTGACTCACACTTCCTTTTCTCAAACTTGACACACAATCAGTGAGTCCTCTATCTCCTGTCGAGTGACAGCAGACACTCCTTCTTGTACTGGAGGCCTGTTCCAAAATTCCACGGTGCGTTCTATGGCTCACTCCTTTCAATCTGTCCCATCGGCTTTCTAACACCGTTTCTGGCCAGGTAACCCTGTTGGTCACACTTAGACTAAGCACCCATCTTAACAAGACATGAGGCTGATCCATATCGGCTTCTGTCAGCACAACACACTCCATTCTGATTCATTGCTAACCTGACCATCCCACATTTCCAGTTGGACGGAAATGGGATACTTTTCTCCAATCATAAGCTCCTTCCCAAACTGGTTTCCATCTCTACTGAATCTGAACCTCGACTCGGATGCAACGGCTTGTTCCTATATCACAACTCCAGCTTGGGCCTCAACAGGCGTAGTAACAACAACGGTTATGGCACTGACGGCACTAGTAATAGAGGCAACAGTGGCGGCTCGTTCCTGAGCTTACTAACCCAACAAACTTCCAAGGAACCTTAGCGCCTGAACGATCCCGTCGGACCTAGGATCGCTCGGTGCTGCTACACTAGTACCGACCTGCAGCGGTACTCTTACACTCGCGCTGGTCTGAGCCAGTGCTCCACCACGACCACCTCGGGTACCGATCCTGGTCAGCGTACTACCCCGAGTAACTGGTCTAAAGGTTCTCTCTAGGAGTCCTCTGCTCCTGATCACTCATCTACAGGATCTTTACAGAAACCTGTTTCCCAATTCTAATCCCAGATTAGAATTTGAGTGATCCACACCAAACAATTTACCAAACAACTATCAGTCACATGCACCAGCATGAAATAAAAGCTATTCCTACTAACTATCCCATAAACCATTGCACCTTATCACTCCATTCACAGACCCGCTCTGATACCACTTAAATGGGGATGTCACGCCCCGAACCTCGAGCACGCGCACATCCCACTACGGTCGATAGAAATGCGACTTCCCAGGACACGTCGCCGACCCATTCATTTTTATTACACATGCGGAAGCGAAACAAATCCCCTGACAACATTTAACTTGGGATAGAAAAGCAGGCAATCAATCACAACCAAACAAGCTTTCTTATAAACACATAGGTTTATATACAACACTAGATTGTCTACAAAATAGACCGGCTCAACAAAAGGGAACTGTCCTATGACCAACTTGTCAGACACGTTCGCCGATTCTTCGGTCTCCACCTCCACAAATGTCCATGGCTTCGAGTCCTCCACGACCGCCATCTAAGGACCTGAAAATATTTCCCCCAAACCGGGATGAGACTATGTCTCAAATGAGTCCTACCCCTAAAACTCGATTAGGAAGAAAATAAGCCCCAGGGCGCTCTAGCCACACAAAGAGGATTGAGGACTTACCTCGCCTCAGTCCATTCCTGCACGTCAGTACAATTCAATTCAATCATACTATCTATCTTTCCATTCCAATCCATACTATCTATCATTCAATACCGTCTATCAATCCATTCGTCAATGACATATGCTTTCCAAAGCTGTAATGTATAGACGGTAGCTCACCAGAAGCTGTAGCTGATAGATAATATAATAGCTCGCCAGAAGCTGTAACTGATAGATAATATAATAGCTCGCCAGAAGCTGCCGCAATGTTCCATATAGTATATTATAGCTCACCAGAAGCTGCCGCAATATTCAATATAGTATACTATAGCTCACCAGAAGCTGCCGCAATATATATATATATAGTATACTATAGCTCACCAGAAGCTGCCGCAATATTCAATATAGTATACTATAGCTCACCAGAAGCTGCCGCAATATATATATATATATAGTATACTATAGCTCACCAGAAGCTGCCGCAATATATATATGTATATCATAATTGCTCGCCCAACTGTACATATATATATAAACCAAAGAACTGGGTATTCAATCCAATAACAATCAACAATTCAACTGGTCATACAAACCAATCACAAGGTGCTAGAAGCTAACACCGGTATTTTCAAGTTAAATACCAAAACTTCAATTTCATTCAATTCCAAACTTTTGGAATAATTATCCATAATCATCATTTTCACTTAATTTCTCAATTAAACAAACAATTAGCACAAACTGACCGCACTTTTTGCGATCAGTCTGCGAAATTCTAACGACCGCCATTCCGGCAAAATTTTCGAAATTATTAAATAATTAAATTTAATTCCGAAAATTAAATAATTAAATATTATATTATAATAATATAATTTAATAAAATAATATTTATAATTTCGAAATAATTAATTAACTAAAAATAATTAATTAAGGCTTAAACAAGATTACACTAATTTAAACATACAATTAGCCCTAATTAATCAACCACTAAACTAATCATACAACTAATCTAATTAACATTTAAATAATCTAATCTAACAACCTAAATATACTTAGACTAATCTAAGCACCCCTTAAGCATGATTAACTTGCTAAGCGAGGTTTAGAGGATAAACTCACCGGTTTTGCGCGCCGGTGAGTTCACGGCGACCACGGCGCCAAGGCGGTTGATAAACCTCAAGGCGGCGACACCAACGGAGGCCGGGAAGACACCAAAAACGGGCCTCGAAGACTGAAAAACCTTGCTGTCTTCTGCTTTGATCTGGGTTGAACTGCAGAGAAGAAACCAGCAACTTCAACGGCGAAAACGGGCCGATCGGAGCTCCGGCGAGCGGGTGGTTGGCAACCTGCAGCTCCCGGGGGTCAAGGGAATCTTATTGGAGGTTGGGATGGGCAAAGAAAGGGTCGGAAAGGGGCGAAACAGCAAGAAAACGCGAAACAGGCGGAGCAGGGCGGAACCAGGCGGTTCCAGACGGTCCGGCGGGCCGTTCCTTCGCGCCCAATTTCGGGATGTTACAGGCCTCCTTTCGGGGTACCGTCAAGTCCTTCTGAACGGTTTGGATGTGCTCTTCGCGACGGTGGGTGGCTTGTTCTCTGATTCAACCGGGAAGTTAACTTTTTACTCGGATCTTTGGCGAAAGGTCGGCTGGAGCAGAAACTGGAACGAGGGGAAAACAGAGGGGGAAAACGGTCGACGGTTTGGACGACGACGGTGGCGCGGCTGCTGCTGGTCTTCCTCTGGTTTTTGCTGAGCTTCCCTCCTTCAACAACAATGGAGAAAGCCTACAAACAAGGGAGAAGAAGGCTGCTGAAGAGGGGGGCTCTCTTTGGGCTCTTGATAGCTCAACACTTGTCCAAATCTCATTGGCTTTGCCCCCACCATGACATCACATGCCATCAGCCACTCTCTCTCCTCAAGTTTCCTCTACAAGCTTGTTAATAGGTGCAATTTGTCCCTTGGCCCTTGGCATACGAATTTTGAGTATTTGTACATCAAATTCAATCAATTCTCACTCAATTCCATCCAATTGAAGCTCAATTAAATCAACACATGTGTCCTCAACCTTCTTATGACTTTTCCCCATCAAGTGATCCAACTTGCATCCCAAAGATTCGATTAAAAACGGCCATCTGACAATCTCGAACAAAAACGGCCTTACTTTGCTTTTCTGCCAAAAATCTCGGTTTGTAGAAAAATCTTCTTGAGATGAGTCGACATTCCTAAAATGAATTGTGACTTGACAGAACTTCCAATTTCTGTAATCGGGTTCAATTTCACGGTTAATTTCAATCTGGCGCGACTTTAGCGCGTCCTAATCTACCGGGTGGCTTTTAGGAATTTTCTGTGCAATTGACCTGTGGTTGATTATTTTCAAGCCACAACATAAATCTTCGACACATTGGCGACTCTCGATTGTCATGAAAATCTCGAGGTTTCAAATACGGACACAGGGTACCCAAAACGACAGAAAAATCAGTTTAGTGCCGGTCGACGAGAATATTGCAATCAGGTGGAATCACCCACGCTCTAATCACATATCTCGCCGAATCAACCTATTACGATCTCTCGTTCGATTCCGACAAAGTGTCGTAATGATCCTTGCAGATTAATACGGTCGAGTAGCCGATTCATGGTCAGATTCTCAAGCCTATTGCATTTAAATTCCTTAACGGCTTCACCTGATAGACTAGTTATCTCGTGAGTGGCCAACTCAGAGAAGAGAGCTATAGACGCGAAGATGAAATGCCCGACTTATTCAATTGAAACCAGAATTGGAAAATCGGGATGTCACAACCTCAATCAGTAATCCGTTGCTCCTTCTAATTGATACCCTTATCGATCATCGCTAACCATTCGTCGTTATACATTGATAATTGATCAGTGGCCATTGATGTGGTCATCGATGTAAAGAAATATCAGTAAGGATTTTCATGGTCATCGATAACAATTCACCTGCTTAAGAATGACTTGTACTCTGCCTATCCATATCGAGGACCTAACCAAATTTTGGTGTAAACAGTTAGTAAGGTATCGCATGGTAGAAATTGATCAGTCTTAAAAGGGTAAAAGAACGCCTCAAGTGCCAAAAGTTGGCACAAATGGACACTTAAGTGCCAAAACTTACGAAGGTACACTTAAGTGCCACTTTTTATGAAAAATGAGACACTTGAGTGTTACATCCGGCGAACCTCACTGGAAATCCTACGGGGCAATTTTTTATTAATTTTTTCACTTACGTGGCTCGTTGGAAGGCTGACTCAGCAAACCACACACAAAAATAACGTCGTTTTGGTATAATTCGAATTTTAATATAATAATTAATTAATTAATTAATTTTTAAAAAATAAGAAGGGGGGGAGGAGGAGGAGGAGGAGGAGGGCAGCTGGTCACTGAGGGCTTAGCCTTCGCTGCTGTCGCCTCCCCTCCTTCGCCAGGGAGGTAGGGGAGTGTCGGCCAAGGCCGCCAAGTCCTAGCCGAGGGCCGATGGCCCTAGCCGACTAGCGGTGAGGGCCTGTGTGCCCTTGCCCAGATCTAGGGCAAGGGTCGCGGCCCTCCCCTAGATCAGGCGAGGGTCGCCAGCCCTCGCCCAGTCAACCCAAGGGCCACCGCCCGCTGGGGCAACCCCCCAATAGGTGGCGGCCCTTGGGTCGGTTGGGCGAGGATTTGGGTGAGGGCACATAAGCCCTCACCACCGATCGGCTGGGGCCGTCGCTCCCTGGCCAGGGCTCGGCGGCTCGGCCGACACTCCCCCACCTCCCTAGCAATGGAGGGGAGGCGGTGGCAGCAAGGGCTAAGCCCTCAGTTGCCGACTGCCTCCCTCCTCCTCCTCCCTTGCCCCATTTTTTTTAAAAAATTAATTAATTAATTAATTTTTAAAATTTTAATTTAATTAATTATTATATTAATTATTTATCATGTCACCACCAAACAACATTGTTTTGACACTGTTTAGCCACATCAGCATGCAAAACGACTTTGTTTTGCACATAGCTTGCCAAAAAATTGCCACGTCAATGTTTTGGCTGGATTTTCTCGCCGGTGGCACTTAAGTGATCCATTTTGCTATGATTTTGGCACTTAAGTGTCACTTTTGTAACTTTTGGTACTTAAGTGTCCCTTTATGCCAACTTTTAGCTTTCCAGGGGTCCGGGTGTCGTCTTAAAAGTAAATTGCAATAATGATTCGATGCACGAAGACCCATACAAAAACCACTAAGAGTGAGTGAGAATTCATTTAAGGTTGGTGTAGAACTGGTAATTGTCTTGTCCGGATGCCTTCAGTCGATTGAAACTTTGAAAATGACTGTGGACCTCCATGAAGATGTTAGACATGTCTTTGGACGATAGCTATTTTTGTCTTTTATTTGAAAGAAGTGTAAGATTTACAATTTGATGCTCGTCTTTAAAATATTCATAACTCAATTGCACTTTTTATAAAACATTGAAGGGACTTTAATCCAGTGTGATTTTGCATAATGAAATATAGTCTTTGACAAGTAACAATGAATGGCATTGTGTGGAAATATAATGAGTAAATTAATGGATGTTGCGATCCAAATCTAATGTGAGACGATAAATTTTTGGAGAAATCAACCAAACCTACAATTCAAACACAACATTCGATAATTTTGGTCTTCAATACGGTCATAACTGGATGTAGTGTGACTTGATGGCTTTTATCATACTATAACGGTTGTGGTGTTTTCATTTTGACTCATTCAAATTGTTGGGGGCTAATTATACAACCTATAGGGGGTGAATAGGTTGTTTTAGAAATCTTGACTATCTTTTGTGGACAAATAGCTTACGCTAAATAAAGATTTGGTCAAGGTGATGTTTCAAAGCTCGTGAGTGTATTGTGTATTTGTGGAAGTAATAAGAGAGAAAAAAAAAAGTAGTGCAAAAGGATGTATAGTGTTTTAGCTTTATCCCCGAATCTACATTCATTCGTCAAACTAACAGTCACAAGTTGGGCTAGATTGCACTATTAATTTGCTCAGAAAGTTACAATCGACAAGCACTAATCATTTTATACGATCAATCATACTATTAGGACTTAGCTGCTACTCTTACTTTTGTATACTTAATCTTTAGCGCAATTACTAATAGAGCAAGAGAACAACACTAAGAGAAATGATTGGAAGGGAGCGTTTCGCCTTGAGACACAACATATAGCAGATTTTCGGTCTTTTGTATGGCACGTGTCTAACATTTAGCTTCTGAGATCTTCTCTTTTATAGCCATCTTCAATTTATCCATTGAAGATGGATTGAAAAAGTAAATAGCCATTAGAGTTATCGTTGATATTGCTGTCCAAAGATAGAACTACCAATACAGTCTTTCCTGAACACTTGCAGACTACCTCAAAATAGCTTTTGCTGCTAACCCTTCTTTACAGTTTCTGACAGACCTATTAGACAACCTAGTTTCTCAATTTCTATCATCACTTGGACTCTGCTGCTGTGCGAATCCACTGCCACAACAGCTACTTTGCTGAACCAACAAACATTATCAAACAAATGTTGTTGCCATAGTACCATTTACCTGATATTTACAACCTTGAATACAAACATGTAAATTAGTTGATCTTTAGGTAAGTTGGTGCTGTTTCTAGAGAGACTGTATTAAGACATATCGCGATCTTTTATCACTTGGAATAATACTTGTCACAAACATCTGTAGTAGTCATAGTAAATATTATATTATGGATAGTTTGAAAATCATCAAAATCACTTGAAGATGTTGCTTGAACAGAAATCACTTGAAGATGTTGCTTGAACAGAAATCAGCGTAAATGCTTAGCTTTTGAAGTATCTTCTTCTTCTTTTTGGTTATTTTGTTCCTTTTTTTGGCTTCCGTTTTGGTAAAGATAGCTCAAAAGCTTACGCCTAGATATTTGTATTGCTCGAGTTGCATTAAAATAAATGAAGGGCCCGTAGCCTCCACGTTCATTTTGGCCGGGCACCTTCATAGCCTGTACCTGCCCCGGTTGGTTCTGGGGATCGGCATCGCGGGCTCCAGTGTGGAGCCCTTGCCCCCCCGAAGGGGGTGTGGACGGGGTCTCCAATGGGGGGAAGATGTTTTTCGAGCCCTCACCCAGGCTCTACCCAGACTTTCCTGCTGGTGAAATCAGTTTAAGGACTTGATTAGGTCCAAAGTATCTTCTTCTTCTTTTTGGTTATTTGTTCCTTTTTTTGGCTTCCGTTTTGGTAAAGATAGCTCAAAAGCTTACGCCTAGATATGTGTATTGCTCGAGTTGCATTAAAATAAACGAAGGGCCCGTAGCCTCCACGTTCATTTTGGATATTAAAATTAGAAAATAATAACAAACAATGATAGGTGTGAACTTAGCATAAATTCCTTTACCTTTGTCTTTTTGTTGAGATAATTTCCACGAAACACGACATTCGGAGAGAGTGTTCAAGTCCAACTTTTAACAATCAATTAGACGCTAAGACAATTTGATTAGGCCTTAAAATGGCAATGGACAATTATTGTGTGACACGTAGTCATAAATTATAAGATTACCATTGTTAAAAGGGAAAAAATGTTCAAATAATAGCTTGAAGTGAGCCTATTTTCTCAAAAGAGTGTCATAAATCAAAATGTGTGCTCCTCGGCCAATGAGTTTGAGAGTTTATTTGAAGCTAAATTGGTCACTTTGAGACTTCATTTGAAATGGGCTCTACCCGGAGAACTTCATCGATTGGCAAGCAAACACTTTCCAAGCAGCAACCCAAAGTATTTCTCTCTCTCTCTCCCTCTTTTTTTTTTCTTTCTTTTTCTGGAGAAGGGGGCAGTGATTTACTATTTTGTTTGGTCTTAGATAAGTTCAAAAGGGACATTATGGACATATGAGCATGTTGAAAACTTCCTTCTCTCCCACTCCGATGAACAAGACGAATTTCTTTCCACGACCCTTCAAAAGAGAGTTTCACGATTAATTGAATTTGGTAAAATTCGCGACATCCTTCTCATAAAAAAATCAAGAAAAAAAGAGAGAGATGATGACACAATCGAGTGCTTTATGAAGGAAAATAACACACAAAAGAAGTTAAAAAAGAAAAAAAAAAACAAAAGAATAAAATAAGGTCCAACTTGAGAGAATGGTTGTTGAGATGTAGCTTGGTTTGACGATTTGGAAACCGTGTGTGATGAAACTTAAGACTTTTAGTTCCATCTAAGTATTTTTGTTCTTTCTCCTTGGCCCATAGAAATAGTTCAACTGGGTCTCTTCACAAGTGGTTTAAAGTCGAGGTCTGCTTTACTCAGGTCTCACTCTTTGACTTCATTACTCCCAAGTTTATAAACCGTAAGATCATATGTGTCTATCTGATGATCATTTACTTTTGGAAATTAGCATCATTAAATAAGTTGCTGTCATCATCGAGAAGGAAACTTGTGTGTTATGTTTCAACATGTTCAACTAAGGCTTGAATTTATGCTGGTTAAAATCTAGATGCATGAATATCAAGTTGCGTCATGTAAAAGAGGGCAGACTCCGCGTCTCTAGTTTCTAGGGAAAGATTACGTTGCCGCCGGGTTATAGTGTCAATGCTACGACCGGGTTTTGCTGTATTCATTCAACATATGTTTGGGTCACCTACAAATCGACGTAGTGTGTACAACAGTAGTTTGCCCTTAGTTTTTAACTTCCTTGGTTCCTTTTTCTTTTTATGAATTATTTTTGCATCTTTCTTACCAATTTTCTTGCTCACAGACTAATCCGATTCAAGGGATCATGTGAATTGGACTCACATGAATGAAAATTCTTGAGTAAATTGTGTTTTAACATATCATTAACATTGCACAATCTAAATCCTATATGGATAAATGACAAACTCTACAGATAATATGAAATAATGCATGTTGTGACATTCCAAAGGGGCTTAATTTTCGAGGGGTTTGTCAAGTAACCAAGTGGGCACAAATAGTTCCTCTCAAGGTGGTGCTTACTATGCAAATTGCTTTTCTTCAAAGTTTCTAGTAATCTATTATGTGTAGATTAAAGATCTAGTAATATGAGGGAGTTTGTTTTACAACCAAAGATTCAGGTTGTAGACTTAATTACGCCAAATACTTATTGAACGCCCTAAATTAGTATCTTTTCCTCTCTCTCTCTCTCTCTCTCTCTCTCAATTTTTGCTAAAAATAATGTATCATGCAATCTTTTTATCTTTTACTTTTATATTTTCCTAAAAAATTGAAATGTGCTACTCTATATAATCAAGCAAAGGGTGTTTACACAATCAAATTTAAACAAAACAAAGTCAAACAAAACATAATAACGTCAACGTAAGATAAAGTACGATAAAGGATCAACACGAGCCGTATTAGGAATTTATGGCCTTATTATTAAGCCCAGGGAAGGACCCCGTGAGTAATGCATAAAATTAAGCATGCCATTGACCTAGCTATTGAATTCGATTTCCTAGACTAGATGAACCCAAAAAAAATAAATTTTTGAACCAAATAAAAACTAGCGTAAGCATGAATTAACCAAGTCCTAAAAATGTGATTCTTAACTAAATGCAACTCTTCAACCAAAAAAATAAAATCAATGCAACTCTATTTTTTTTTTTTTTTATTGTTGATTTTTCCCACATAATAACAATGAGTTAAATATAAATTGAGACTACATGTAATGCCCCTAAAACTGAACACAATGTTGGAAATTGAACTAAATTGGCCACCAACTTACGGAAAAGTGAAGGAAACATGACCGGACACGTAATGCTCCTAAAGGGTTCCATTCGGGCCACAAAAGATCATCACGAAACTCCCCGAAAATTACACGAAATTGACTAGCGATTAACCCGACATAAAGAAAACGAAAATTGTATATACCCCACGATGCCTACAGGCTCCGTCGATGGCAATCTGGATTGGAAAGTCTTTTTCCTTCAGACGAAGAAGAGGACTGGAAGGAAGAATACAAATTACAGCAATCCGCAGAAGAGGACTTGAACGTTATACCAAATCAACGCCCTAGGTTGAATTAAAATTGAAAGGCGCAAACATCGGCACAGGTGCAGAGATGCGATACCTGTGAGGAGGTGAGTGGCTTCGAGATTGTCCCTATTGTCCTCTCCACCATCTGTTGGAGTGTAATTTATACTCTCTACCGACAGGAAGGCACAGGAGTCCTGCTTGTTAAATCCTTTGCTGGATATAACCCTAGTTTAAGGATGAATCAGGGTAAAAACCTTGTATTTCGAATTCCTCTTTCTCATTTTCACTCTCTATTTTTTTGTGGTTGTGTGCCAAATCCTAACACTATCGATATTGCTCAATGCCGCGAAGGCTCCCACGAGACGAGCTGCATGAATTGAGAAGGGATCTGATGCTGTTTTGGATCGTCTCCTCCCCCAACACAAGAAGACCGACATGTGAAGAGAAGAGGAAGGGCACGGACTTGCAATCAACGAAAAAGAGAACTCCAAGTCTATGATTTAGGGCATAAACCTTTGATTCACGGCAAAGAAATGATTGGGCCAACAGTTGAGGGTTCAAAAATGATTAGGGCAAACAAACGATTTGGGGCAAGGCGGAACCACGCTGTTTCGGATTAGTAAATGACTAAATTGGCGTTCTTTTGGGAATCATTTATCTGAGAGTTAAATAAGACGTCTATTCAAATTTTATTAGATCAAGCGACAAATTGATCAATTGACTCGTTATTGTATTGATAAAGGGTGGCCA
The DNA here is from genome assembly GCA_016097605.1 of Eucalyptus guilfoylei. Lineage (NCBI taxonomy): Eukaryota > Viridiplantae > Streptophyta > Magnoliopsida > Myrtales > Myrtaceae > Eucalyptus > Eucalyptus guilfoylei. The sequence continues at coordinate 6,248,890 of CM027861.1, forward strand.
AGTCAGCAATCAACATATCAAATATCGTTTTATAAAATTGATAATGGAATTGTCCCTTCATCTCTATCCAATTACACATTAATTAGGCGGTAAATCAGTATACCAGATAAAAGCATTTTTTGACAAAGATAAAGGAAATAATCTCTAAGTCTTAAGAACTTGTTTGTCCCTCCTTCTATGCACTAGCCTATAAATCAACTAATGCGTTCAATGGTTGGTTGGTCATCTTAGTTATTAAACATGGAAAATTCAGAGATTTCAAACCTCTAGGAAAATGCTGGTTATTGACTCATTCAGAAATGTGGTTTCTTGAAAATAGGTATGATAACACCCCTGTCTAACCCCCATTGTCGTCAAACTTCTCCGACAAACAGTGTTATTGTTCAAGTTTGGATATAGATGGCCGTTTTGCCTCCTAGGTGGTAACGTTGGTCTTGCCAGATTGTAAACGTTAATACCTAATAGGAATATTTATATTGGGTGGAACTAGCCTTACATCTTCAACATTTGGCAAATGACTAGTCTGTTGACTAGTTTGATTTGCCAAATTATTGTCATTAATTTGATTATTTCGACCAACATCAACCTGATTATTCTCATCATTGTAACATTGATTAGAAGATTCAGGCCTTTACATTATTCTTATAGGGGATTGACTACTCTGATTAACATTGTTGGCATCAATAAGTAATGACAGACTGTGAAAGTACCTTGTTACCATTGGATTAGATAATGGTAGTTGATTGAACGATCCTAGCCTCAGGAAAATATCATTCATGGCATTGATGATGATTGGCTTGATCCCATCTTATATGTGACTCACAATATAATTGGCTATATTGTTTCCCTACTCTTCGAACAATCTCTTAATGGTGGCCAACATATGATGATTTGGCGCAACTTTTTTTAATTGTTCTTTAGTGAGATGTCGAGAAAGGTCTGCCACCTTGCGTTGGCCTTCTTTTGCCTCTCAGCTAACAACTGAAGATTTGAGATGCACAGCCTGTCACTACCAATGGGATTGTTACCTACGGCATTGTCAAGCTCTCGATGATTCATTGTTCTTGGCATTGAATTTCCCTAAAGCGAACCACAAGTTGTCCCATACGACGTGCCAAACAAATGTTATATCGAAATTCGACTCCGTGACAAGATACATTTCACCATAAGTTGTTCTTTGGTTTTTTTTATTAAGAAGATAGGTTTTGTGGTGATTCCAAATAGGAAATATTCATAGGTACACAATAAAACTAATAACTTTGCTTCAAACTAAACCAAGAGTATGCAAACTTTGCTAGAATTTAATAGATGACAAAGCCTAAGAACATAAAGATTCAATGCCAAGATTTAATCGATGACGAGGCACCCAAAGACAACAACAAAGATAAACGTCGAAATTTAATTGACAATGTGAATTTGGAATCTACAGCTAAGAAACACGCTGGAATATAATTAAAGACGTGAATCTAAAAACTATAACTACAATGTAGCAATGGAAAGATAACATGTTTATTTGTTTGGGTGCAAGGTGAGGGTCTTCGAAGAGTAGGGTGTGGCTATTTAAAACTTACTATCAACCGTTACCAACGGAGGTTACAAGCAGAGATTATAAATAGTTACCAAATGGTTATATTGACAACACAATCTGAACGATCTAATGATTTTTTTACTATGCTATCTTGACAGTTGTTTTATTCTACTACATTGACGATTGCATCCGAGATTGTTGACTCAAGATTTTGTCAATTCCTTTAATTTGTCGATTCATCAAGTTGTTCATTCTTCAAGTTATCGATTTTTTAAGTTGTCTATAATTTTGCTTATAAATGACTAAAATCTGTTGTCAGCTACTAAGTCTATCACATGTCACTAATAAATAAAAGTCAGATCATTTTTTGAGGTAAACGGGACCAAACAAGACCTCATGGACAGCCACATGTGACCATGGAACACCTCATACGTTGGAGGGAGAGGGGCCAATGCATGCTCCTCCATTTGGGAGCGCGTGGGCGGCCACCAAAACTCTCTCGTGGGCCGAAATTAAGGGCCTCTCTCATGGGCTGGGCGCTAGATGGGCTTCAAAATGATGGCCGTTCTTCGTGGTTAATTGGTATGACACATTTAATGTGTTTGTGAAGTATAAAATGATCCGCGAGCCTTGTTTCCCTTTTTTTATTATTAAAATTTTCTTATTTGTTATATTTATTTTAACTTATTATATTTATCTTTCTATTTTTTATTTTTTTTAGTTGTTATCTGTGAATTGGATTATCCACACCATAGTGAAAATTCTGAAATCATAATGTGCCTAATCATGATGAGATGTACCAAGCAATGTGAATACTAAATTTTACGGGGTCAAAATTTCTTGAGTTAGGGGGTCAACTTATGTGATAAATTAGATCCCTAATTTTGATCAAATGCAATGGAGACCCATATTTGAAAATTTATGTTTCAACAATGCACTTTTCACTTCTTTTCCTTTTTTTTTTTTTCTTTCTTTTTGCTTCATACTTGTAGAAATTTAACCTAGACATTTGATCACAAATTTATGAGCAGCTCAATAATCATTAGTTCTATAGTTCTTGTTGCTTTTCAAATAGTCTGTTACAAACTATGTAGGTATCATATAATTGATATTGAATAACCCCAACTTGAGTCATTACTCTCTTGTAGAGACGAACTTTCACATGGATAAGCTGCGAGTGATCTTGAGAGTACTGACAAGGATGGTTTGGGAGGAATTTGCAAGGCATCATCACTTCCTTTTAGCATCTCCACAACTTGGGTCATACATGGTTGAGCTTTTGGATCAATCTGAATACACCATAAGCCAATTACAATCATCTTCTTGGCGATTACTTCGTCCTCTTCATTTGTGATCTTGTGTAGCCCAAGCTCTTTTCGAAGCTCTAGGCATTGGTGGACCCAATGAGGGAAGTACGTTTTGCTTTTATGATCTACTGCGACTTCAATTTTTTTCCTCCTGTAGCTATAGACATCCAATTTGTGAGAAACCCCTCTGATATTCCTCATGAACAGCTTTGGAGCAATGTGTCCGGGGGTACCTCGAGCACCTAACATTGACACAATGCTCTCTTGACTTGGGCATATCTTAGGAAGACCAAAGTTGGAAATCTTAGGACAATAGTTTGTGTCAAGAAGAATATTGTGAGGCTTTATGTCAAAGTGCAAGATCCTCGTGTTGCAACCTCTAATCAAGTACTCTAGCCCATGAGCTATGCGAAGGGAAATTAGGTACAATGTGTCCCAACTGAATAGTTGATCTAACTCTAGTGTGTTACTCTTGTTAAATATAGACTTTTTGAGGGATCCATTGGGCATGAACTCATAAACCAAAGCTCTTTTGCTTCCTTCGAAATGGAATCCCAAGAGGTTGACGACATTGGCATGAGAAATCCTGCTTATGCTCGCAACTTCATTGAAAAATTCTTCAGCATTGCCTTTAAGTTTCTTTAGAAGCTTGATTGCCACAAGCTGACCATTTTCAAGCTTGCCTTTGTACACATAACCATAGCCTCCCTGCCTTAACTTTTCTTCAAAAGAGATGGCCATCCTCTTAATGTCTTTATAGATGTATCGTCTCGAAGAGACAAGTCCCTCGATTTTCATTTCGCCATCGAAATGTTCACTCATTTGCTTGATCAAAGCCATAATTCTTCTGATCAATGGTTTCTTCTTTAAGAAAAGCATTAAAATAAGGGTGATCCCAATTCCAGCTCCCGATGATGTTATTCCTGAAAAAACATAGAACATTTCATAACAGCAATCTCACTTCTTCACTTTATTGAGGCTTCTAAGTTGCGAATCTTTATAGAAAATAGACAACGGAAAACACAATTTAACGGATTACCAATTAAGGCTTTTGTCCCTTAAATGCCACATTTCCATGCCAGGACACAAATGTTTATCAAATAAACCTTGAATGAAGTTGCGATGAAACTAGTAAAAGAGTGCTTCCTACAGTGCGATAGATCATGCGTATATCTTGAATGGAAGCATGTGCTCATGCTTGGATCCACCCTGAAAAAACTGTTTTATATGTAGAGTTCAAATCTATCAATGTTATTTTTTTCAACTACACGTGTGGTCAGATTTTGGCATCACTAATGGAGGCGGAAGCTTTTTTTTGTTTGGTTGCGAGCACAAAAAAATTCCGCAAAAAAAGTCAAGTCGCTTTAATCTGACATATCCAAATTTTACCGTGAATTTGCTGCATCTTCACTCAATACATTAAAACAATTGGATCTTGTGGGACGCAGATGGCAACCTCAAGATCAAACAATCAAGGCGGAGAAGGTTGAGGTGAAGTTCTAATTTACACCTTCTCTTCGCATATAGAAATGAAAGATCAAGCAAAGCAGTAGATATGAAATCTCAGTCAAGAAGCAAAAGCAGAAAACTGAATCCCCCAGGCATTTACCATCATTGCAGCTATAAGAATGAGGAGCATCTTGGCAGAGGCAAACAGAACACTTGCTGCATTAATTGCAGTCGAAATTGGCATTTACGTATACAGGTATGCTAACTGTAGAGTAGCAGGAGTTGACAGCAGAATAGTAATCCATTTCCTGCAATGCTTCCTTGGAAGAAAAAGCAAAAGAATGGTGGGTGGAATTGCTAGCACAGTTCACTAAATATGTAAAAACTTGTTGGCTATGAGGATACAATTATAGTAGAAGAAGAAATTGGCATTAGTGGAACTGAGATTGAAAGCCCATCTTTCGAGGCTGATATTACACGCAAGAGCATCACTCGATTCCTGGTACATGGGGGCATTCAACAGGAGGAATGAATTGTGTGCATAAAAGATATCCTTGATATTAAATCCCATGTCCAAGAAAGTCAAGACAGGGTACATCTCTTTGCAAGTAATCTCAAAATTCGGATTGCCACTATAGGAATCTTGTTCGCCAAAAATCCTAAAAGGGTAGCTGATGTTCGGTTGATATCTGCAATTCTGAGGCATACAAGCCTCGTGTTGTGCATCATCCGATAAAGCCAGATAGACTAAGTTGGTGAAGATGATGTTAATGACCAATTGGTGACAAGTAGCTACTCACATGAAGTTTTGGTGATTCATTTGGACCAGAAGGACGCAGAGGATTGCAGAGGATAGGAGAAAGAGGTAGGAGAGACTGCGAAAAGCATTTGCAAAAAAATCAAATGTAGTTGGTTTGAATTGGTCCTAACTCCTATCACTGTTGTGTGTTAGTTCCTTCAACTTCGAAGCCAATACCAAGCGAGGCAGAAAGTGGTTTGAAGCATGCATATGTATCGAATCGAAGAATGTATGGCCCATGCTTGGATCCACACTCATTATAGTGCTTATGCTAATTATAAATAAGGTCAGGTCACGATGAAAACCTATAGCACGATAGAGTTCATTATATGTACAGTTCAAATCTATCAATGTTACCTATTTCAATTGAACACCTCATCAGAATTTAGCACCACCAGAATAGACGGAAGCTTTCTTTCCTTTCTTCCTTCCTTCCTTCTTTCTTTCTTTCTTTCTTTCTTTCTTTCTGGTTTGTTCGTGTGCACAAGAAAATCCCACAAAGAAAAGCAAGTTATTTTGGTCCAACATTTGAAATTTTTACTGTGAATTTGGTGTAGCTCCAGCTTCACTTAATACTTTTTAACCATTGGATCTTGTGGGACGTGGATACCAACCTTTGCATGTCGAAATGAAGATCAAGCAAAACAGTAGATATGAAGACTTAGTCAAGAAGCAAAAACAAAAAAAAAACTCCCCCATCCACTTACCATCATTGCAGCTTTGAGGATGAGGACCATCTTGGCAAAAGCAAACAACTCATCGTTCTCGAATCCACACCATCCTCGCTTCCATCACAGTCGCTGCAATTAAATGCGGTCTAGTTCAAAAGCAACCCCATCCCCATAATCTCATTGTAATTCATAGTCGCCAAGCTATCGATATTTGCATTAACATAAACAGGTACACTAACTGCAGAGTCGCAAGTGCTGACGGCAGAATACAAATATATTTCCTGCGATACTTCGTCGGGAAAATAAGCAAAAAAGTGGTGGGTGGAGTTGCTAGCACAGTCTACTAGATATGTAAAATCTGGCGGTGGTGAGGTGCAATTATAGTAGAAGAAGAAATCGGCATTAATGGAATTAAGAATGAAAGGCATGCTTTCGAGGTTGATATTACGTGGTGGAGCACCATAACTGCCATGGTACATGAGGGCATCAACCAGGAGGATAGAATGGTTCGCGTAGAAGATTTCCTTGATGATGAACTCACTGACTGAGAAATTAAGGACTGGGAATATCCCTACATAGGTGTTCTTGAAATTCGGAGAGCCACAATAGGAGTTCTGCTTAATCCCAAAAGGGTAGCTGATGTCCAGGCCATATCCGCAATTCCGAGGTGTGTAGGCCTCGTACTGCGCATCTTCAGATATAGCCTGATAGACTAAGGGTGCGCATGGCAACGTTTCTATTCCGGGGAACTATTTCTTTTCAGAAATAGTTTTTTTCTATTTCTACTTTGGAACAATTTTTGAGTAAAATAAGGTGTTTGGTAATTATACAAAATTTCTATTCTTGGAATATAAAAAGAATAGAAATGCGTTTGGTAAAAATTTAAAATTTTTTGTATTGATTTGTTTTTTCTTCTTACTCACGAATCGCCGATTGCCGCCCGCCGCTGCACGACCGTTGTATGACGGCCGCGCTACTGCTGCACGACCGTCACACGACCACCGCACGACTGTCGCATGACCACCGCACGATTGCCACACCATCATCGACCGTCGCCACCGATCGCCGTTGCAGGATTGCCGCCCATAACCTGTGGCATCCTAAAAATTTCATAACAATCCCTAGATACACTGCGACCCATAAATAGGTAATGGAAGCGCCATCGGACTATGTTATAGTCATTAGACCAACGGATTTCAATTAAACAAGGCCGAGCATTGAATGGACTATTGTTTTGTTGGGAATATATCATATGCTCATGTGTGATTTAGGTTGTGCTAAAAAATGAATTGATGAGAAATTTTCTATTCTTGGCCATGTACTCTATAAGTTGGATTACCATCGATTAATGTTGCAAAATTTTATGGCCATGTGAATATTTGTAATTAAGAAATTATGAGTGGGGATTAAGGAGGAAAATTAAGAGCAAGTGTGGGCTGGATATTTAAGGCCTAAAACAGCCCAAAGCAGCCCACATCCCCCACCATTCGGTCGACCAAGGCCGGCCCATTAAGGCCACCCCCTTGCATGAAAGTTGACAAGTGGCAAGAGAGATTGTGCAAGTGTTGCCACCCCTTGCTCCACTGGAAATCCTCCATGCAAAACCTCATGATTACTAGCTAATCATGAGAGTAAAAGAATAAAAGAAAAAGAGAAGGGGGCGGATTGATCGAGGGAGTGAAACCGAGAGAGAGAGTGAGGTCGAGAGAGAGAGAGAGAGAAACCGAGAGAGAATTGTGAGGGTGCTTTGGCGAGGGGAAGAAGAAGACCGGCCCCGCCGTGTGTGCGTCTGCTGCTGCCGTCGACACCGCCTAGCTCTGCCGTCGATCGAGCCACGCCCGAAGCCCCCAAGTCGCTGTTTTTGCTTGCTGTGATTTCGTGAACTTAAGGCAAGTGAAGTCCATTGATCTGCATTATGCTATGCTGTGGTAGTCTAGTGAAATGTAGTAGATCTTGGAGATGTTTGAATCTTGATGCTGGATGCTGAAATTCGAATGAATGGTAGTAGTTTTCTTAGAGCAAGCAAGCTGTTTCGTGTAAGAACAGCCTGACCCTTTGCGACTCCGTGAATTTTACAAAATTATCCAGTTGTAATTTGACTTCGTGTTCTTGATGAAAGTTGTAGATGACATCTTGAGGAGTAACATACTAAAATTTGAGAAGAAACGAACAAGTATTGGTCGGTGAAACGATTTTCTTTGAAAGTGATAAATCTGGAGACTGTTACCGAGGGTTAGGGAGAGTTATAATGATTATAGCTCTTAATATAGAATGAATTCGACTTATATTTCTACACGAGACTTTTACCTCTAGGTCTTAACTATAACATATTAAAATCTCAGAATTTTCTGAGCTCATTTATGGATTTTATCGAAATTGTTGTTAAAACTGTGCAATAGTGGTGCTTGAAATTTTATGGCTGTGATGCATGGACCATTGCGATTTATACGAAATTTTCTTGACTTGGTGTTCTTCATAAAACCTTTTTCTCTAGATCTCGTCTATAACATGTTAAATTTTTAGAATTTATTAAGATAGTTTACTAATATTTCCAGAATTTAAATCAATGGAATGCATTCTGTTTTGTCCGAAAATCTGTTCTATTTCAAGACCAATTGACTTGCTCTATGAGTTGGATTGTCTTGGGTCGTTATTGGTACAATGGATGCGGTGACATTTAGCATATCATATAACATAAAAAATGAAATTGATGAGACTTTGCAAACTCATTGAAACTTATGATTGTATTGCATCAAAGGTTGTTTTTAAAAGTAAGACATATATGTATATATATTGTGTTGTTAATGATACCGTCGGACGGCTGAGTTGACGATGCCTTGGGAGTTTCGAGATGCCCGGAGGTGTGTGCCGGATGCTCGGAGGTGTGTGCCGGATGTCCTCGGGAGTTTCGAGATGCTCAGAGGTGTGTGTCGAATGCCCGGAGGTGTGTGCCGGAAGCCTTGTGATGCCAGTTGGGGTGCGAGATGCCCGGAGGTGTGTGCCAGAGGCCTCATGATGCCAGATTGGGTGCGAGAGATATGAGGGATGCAAACACTAGTCCTTGGGAATGAGATCCTTTTGAAAATCAAAATGGGAAATGAAACATGCGTATGTGTGTGCATATGTCATAGGATATAAACTGTTTATGAACTTGAGTTGGTGATATTTGGCATTGAAAGTGTGGTCATTAAGGAATTGAATGGATCTCATGGAAACATATGCATGATTGCATGGATGACATATGCATTTCACATGAAATCTTGGTTGTCTTGCTTGTTGCATTTTGTGGTTTGATGGATCTTTTACAGCTGAATGGTTGTACTCACCTCTTTTGGGGACTAACATTTCAGACTAGGAGTTATGTCTCTGTCGCCAGTCGCCCCCGGTACTTTCTATGGCATACCGACCGACGTCGAGGTTGAGTGTATGGAGTATCATCACCCCGAGATACGGGGGTTAGTTTTTGTCCGTGTGCGGGTTTTGGTCTTGTACGACGTTGGTATACCTGCTAGACCTATCACTCAGGAGTTTTTGTCTGTGCATATCCGCTGCGATGGGGTTATGCTGGGGATGCTGCCGCCACCACCAACTGACGGGCCGGGTTGGGTGTGACTGAGTGCAATGGAGGGAAGATTAAGCTTCTTTTTGGACGGCCGACATTAGATGATGGACCGATGTATATGACTGCTATGAAGTTAGGTACTTTTGGTATATAGCTGAGCATAGAAAAGCCTTGGCCTTTTGATGTACCAACTCATGATATCCATCAAAGTTATGTGAATAAAAGTGTTCGGCTCTAACTTATATAAGATGTGTAGTTGGTGTGCATTGCATTATTTTGTTGGAGTATGGGATAGGGAGATTTTGATTATGCTTCCGCTATATGAATTGCGCTGGGACCGATTAACTGATATAACCCTCAGGATTTATGGACCCATTATAATTCTATGATATCAGAGTGATATATTGCTAGGACAAGTGAAAGGTAAGCGAATTGTGGCGACCCTAATGGATCGGGGGCCGTTTCGGGGATGCCACACAACCCATCGGCCACGGGAGGGGCCGGTGGCCGGTGAGCTGTGGGCGGTGATCCTGCGGTGGCGATCGGCGGCGATAGTCGGCGGTCATGCGGCGACAGGCGGCGGTTGTGCGGCAGTTAGCGATGGCAAGCTGCCGGCGAATGGTGGCGGCCGTCGGCCGGTGGGCTATGAACGGCGGCAACCGTTGCCGGCGATCAACTGTCGACGGTGGCCGCGGGCAACAGGAGGTGGCCAACGGTTGGTAGGCGACCGATGGTGGCCACAACAAGAAAGAAGAACAAAAAAAAAATAGAAAAGGAAAAAAAAAACTTATTTCTAGAAATTGTTCCCGGGAACAAGAAGCTACTTTTTTTTGTTTCTTATTTCTGTTCCAAATCTATTCCCCAGCTACTTTTCTATTCCGAGGAATAGAAAAATAAGTTGGCGTTACCAAACAGATTTATGTTCTTTTTTTGTTCTAGGGAACAAAAGAACAGAAATCAGGAGAAATAGAAACGTTACCATGCAGGCCCTAAGATAGTGAAGACAATGACAAGGCCCAACCAGCAACAACTAGCTCCGCAGTTGAAGCTCTGGAGATTCATTTGGAATGGAAGGAGGCAGAGCAAGATAGAAGAGAAATCAAATGGAGTTAGTTTGAATTGGTCCTAGCTTCGATAACTGCCGTGCGCTAGTTCATCGACTTTGAAGCAAATGCCAGGCAAGGCAGAAATTGGTCCCATGCATCCATTATTCAAGCACCCAATGTAAATGCATCGTTGTCCTACACGGAAGATTTGCACTAGAAAGTCTTGAGGAACCAACCATGATACTTCCTAGTCGAAGGGACCTCTTAATAACAATTACATTGGAGGGCCCGCCTACGTGTTGAAGTTTCGAAATTGATGATGATCTACCAAATCGTTAGGAACAAACCTTGAACCATCTGAGCCAAAGGGACCTCTAAATTACACTTAGGAACAAAGTTCCCATTACAAAAATCTTAAGAAAAAAGTATCAATTCAGTTCTATACCTATTATATGAGTGTCAATTCAATCCTAAATTTCTCAAATTTATTAATATAATTATGAGTTTGACGAGATATTCCTACGTAGTTTTTTAGACCAATTGCTGTCGGAAATCGTTGATGTGATGATCCACATATAGTACGATCAGCGATGATTGGACACCATACTAACAATTTCCAACGTCAGTTTTTCAAAAGAACTACTTTGAAATTTCGAGTAAATGTTTAGGACTACAATGATAAAATTGATAAATGTATGACAGAATTAGCATTTAGACAATAAATTTGGGATTGACTAGGTAATTATCCCACAATTCTTACTAAGCAACGCAAAAAATTGTTCATTTTTCATCATTTCATCCATTATACAAATTTTAATGCTAGCAAAAAAAAAAATTAAATAATTTATGTTGCATATTTCCTTGGGATTTTTGTCCCACATCGAAGTTGCAACTCCCTTTAATGTAGCCTATGACCCAATGCTGTCATGGTGTTAGTGAACACCTGCGTTCAAGGGTCTTAAATCTCAGTTATTATTAGTAAGTTTTGTGGTAGCGAAATTTTCATGATTAAATTTTACAGAATATAGTGTCTACGGAAAGTTGTAGGGGTTGGCATTTTTTATGTTCTCTTTTACACTTTTATTAACCAGTAAGCTAATAACTCGGTGGCTTGTATTATATGTGTCGCGACTTATCCCTCGGGGGGAGGGAATAGGTTTGAGGGGCATTGCCTAAAGGCTAGACCTAAGACCCATGATTAGGCAAGAGCTCTCCCAAGCCCATATCTCGCACGATATTGGGGTGTTTTTAATAATTTCGCAATTAGGAGTCGCTACTAGCCTATTTGGGTCGGTTAGGAACCAAGTGAGATATGAGAGTGTACCTCGCTTCCTACGCAACTAGAAAAACCAGGGTCGAAGACTTGATTACGCTAACTAACTAATTAATGTCATTTCAGTACCTAATCTTATTCATTTCAACAATTAGATAGTCTGGATTGATTTTTAAATTTATCCACTAACATATAATATGATCATGCAGGTACGCAATCATTAAAATAACAATCAGTAACCAAGAAAGTATTAAATAAATTACAAGGAAAAGCAATAATCTAACATTAAAAAATAAGAAAAATGACATTCCTAACTAGGTTAAAGAGAAATCACAATCAATATATTGAAAGTGCGCCATCATTTGATACTTTGTCTCAAAAAGGGAAATATTAGAACCCTATTGCAAGGCCCTAAGATTTTGTTCAATTTTGAGCCCCATTTTTGTCGATGATTTTCCCACACTTTAAGAGAAAACTATTCAAAAACTAATTTTTTTAAAAAAAAAATTAGATTTTATAAAAAATAAAAACATTCGAAATTTTTTTTAAAATATATTTTTTTGCAATTTTTTATCCCGAAAATAGTAACTCGGGCCGGGCCCTCGGCCCGATTCAAATGTGAGTCGGGTAAGGACTCATGGGTTTGGGTCATGAACACTAAAAGCCTAATTGAAGAAGTGGGCTCAATGACTTAAACCCATTCGGAAAAGGGCCAAGATCAAGTCCAAATTTATCAAAGGAAAACACTTAAAGCCCACTTACACTACGATCACTTTAAAACAACTTCCAGCACGTCCGAAATAAGCCCGGCTCCGAAATTAGCCCACTTACTTGACCTATCCACAAACTCCTTCTTAGACATGAAATTAACCTTAAACCCAATAAACTAACCTAAGCCCAACAACAAAATTCAGCCCGAACCAAACACAAGGCCCCCCACCTCTTGAGTCCAAGTTGGACTCATCCCATCCCCTGAACAGCAGCTTCTCTCCGCCAAGTCTCACCGACGTCCGCCCATCATCAGACGAGATCACGCAAATGCGTATATCCCCAGATCCCCAACACAAGATACCACCAGTTATCGGACCGCTGCCCTTCAACAACAATCCCCACCATCATTCGTTTAAAACTCATCCTCATGGCCACGCCACCACTGCAAAGAGCCTTCATAGAACATACCAAAACACAAAACAAAAGGCAACCGAGAACTTGGGGAGAATCAAACTTGGTAGAAATGAAACTTGACTTGAAATATATCCCACGGACTTTAGAAGCCTTATACCGCCCCCCAAAAAAAAAAAAAGACACATCTTTGAATCATCAGCATAAGTAGGAATCCAAGACTAAAACGAAAGGTTTTAGTTCGGGCATTGCTTCGAACACATGGTGGACACGGATGGATAAGAAAACTTAGACCTATCTTCAGAACTCGAACTCAGTCGTTCTCTCAGTTCCTTTCCCTCGGACTCTCTTTCCCTCTCTCGAATCTCCTCTCTCTCTCTCTATCCCGGTCTCCTATCCCCCTCTCTGTCTCCCCCGCTCCCATCTCCGTTTTAACCTACCCGGCTGTCTCTGCTGGCCTGATCCCCGACCACCAACTCCAGTCGAACGCTCCCCCTGCCTCCTCTGCCTCTGTCGTCTCCTTTGCTCGTACCCAGCGTCCTTCCTCTTCACCGTAGCAGAATGCGTAAGGAAAAGAGGGAAAGAGGAGGAGAGGGCCGGGCTTACGCGTGGAGGGAAAGGCTGGGCCGGGCTTGGAAGAGAAGAAGGAAAAGAAGGGGTCGGGGCCCAGGCCCATGCGAGGAAAGGAAGGAAAGGCGGTTTTTTTTTTTAAGTATCTATTTGAGAAAAAATTAGGTGTCAACAATATACGTGGCTACGATTAAGAGGTTAATGATCTCAAATCATTGCGAGCAAAATTTAACACGTAATCAAGAGCTATAAGGTTGTAGTATATTCATTTTCTAAAATTTTCGATTATAATACTTTACGGAACAATAATCCTGAGAAACTACTAGAGAAAAAATGTCTAAACATCACACCAAATACATATATACGTATGATATACATGAAAGCATTGAATTTCGAAATTTGGACTATTGGCACCGTGCATTGACGCAATAAATTATGTCTCCAATTTAAGTCATGTACGGAATCTGATCCATTTGGAGGATTTATTGATTTTTTTTTCAAAATCTAAATGGCATTTTTTGTAATCCGAATCAAATCTGGTTCTTGGGGTGGTGAATGTTGATTTTCTTTTTTTGTTGGAGAAGGACATCTTTGACCGGTTTGACTTATTGTATTTTCATTATATTACGTACACGATGAGAAGACGCTTCTTTCGAATATATGCAAAAGGAAGGGCACATATATATTCTCTAAAAGAAGTCGTGGAAATCTCTGCTAAAAGGCACTTGAAGTATATGCGGGTCCAGGTCAGAAGCAGTAGATATGTTGAGCCCTGTAAATACTCTATTACAAACTATGTTAGTCTGATGTAATTGATATTGAATTGTCCCAAGTCGAGTCATTTCTCTCTGGCATAGATGAACTTTCACATGGACAAGCCTCGGGTGATCTCGAGAGTGATGACAAGGATGGTTTGGAAGGAATTTGTAAGGTCTCAACACTATCTTTTATCATCTCCACAACTCCAGTCATCAATGGTCGAGCTCTCAAATCGATCTGAATGCACTATAAGCCTATTACAATAATCTTCTTCGCAATTTCTTCGTCCTCCTCATTTGTGATCCCATGCAGGCCAAGCTCTTCTCGGAGCTCCAAGCGTCAGTGGACCCAGTGAGGAAAGTATATTTCACTCGTATGATCTACCATGACTTCAATGTTTTTCCTCCTGCTGACCATCTCTAGAACCATCATGCCATAACTATAGACATCCAATTTTTGAGAAACCCCTCCGATGTTCCTTATGATTAGCTCCGGAGCAATGTATCCAGTGGTGCCTCGGGCACCAAGCAATGACACGATGCTCTCTTCTCTTGGGCATATTTTGGCAAGACCAAAGTTGGAAATCTTGAGACAATAGTTTGCATCAAGAAGAATGTTGTAAGGTTTTATGTCAAAGTGCAAGATTCTTGTATTACATCCTCTATGCAAGTACTCTAGCCCATGAGCTATACCGAGCGAAATTTGGTACAATGTGTCCCAACTCAATTGCTGATCTACCTCCAAAGTGTTATTCCTGTTGAATATGAATTTTTCGAGTGATCCATTGGGCATGAACTCATAAACCAAAGCTCTTTTGCTTCCTTCAAAACAAAACCCCAAGAGGTTAACAACATTGATATGAGAAGTCCTACTTATGCTCGCAACTTCATTGAAAAATTCTTCAGCATTGCCTTTCGGCTTCTTTAGAAGCTTTACTGCCACAAATTGATCATCTCGAAGCTTGCTTTTATACACACAGCCATAGCCTCCCTCGCCTAACTTTTCTTTGAAAGAGTTGGCCATCCTCTTGATGTCTTTGTAGGTGTATCTTCTCGAAGAGACAAGTCCCTCAATCTTCATTTCGCCATCAAAATGTTCACTCCTAAAGGGAAGCATTAAAATAAGGGCGATCCCAATTCCGGCTCCCGATGCAACCATTCTTGGAAAAAATGGAGAATATTTTTGAACAGCAATCTCACTTCTTCAAGGCTTCTAGGATATTTTGGAAATATTGATTCTATTGAGCAACGATGCAAGATTACTGCCAAAAAGTCGCAACAAATTGCAGAGGAGAATGTAGAGAAGCGGAAGAGAAAGTCTTGAAATAATTACCTCTTCCAATTTTCAGTCCAACCCTTTGTTTTCCTGAGACAATAGTCATCAAGAGTGAAAAATGTGTCAACGAATTGGAAACTGATAACTTCAAAGTGTCTAAGAGATATAAAGATCAGGCACATCATGAGGTAATAGATCATTCTGTTTCAAGGAAGAAATCCCACCCCCCCCTCCCCCCTCATCGAGTGAAAATATTACAGATTCACCAGTTTGGATCAATTAGTGACATTTTTACAAGAGTAATTGGAAACACATGCAAATGGATCTGTGCCTGATTGACTAACAAGTATAGACATTAGCTAAAATCCTTAATTCTAGAGCTATCAGGGGATGAACAGGAAGACAGCAAAAAATATTAGCTGGTCTAGAAGTAGCAAACACGCTGGCGGAGACAGATAAAACTTTCTGTGTATCAAATGGGCGGTATATTATGTACATGTCTCAACTCTTTTAGCCTCTAAGTGGACCTATAGGATTGATTAGAAGTCGTCCCACGAAAAAAACAAGTGGGCAGCTCATGTTCAGGCAAGAATTTTGAAGCTTCTTGAATCGTGAACACCCAATTGATGACTAGCTAACTATTGCAGAAAGATACAAACATAGAAAGATAGAAACATCAAAATATGAGGTTCCCATAAGATGTCTTGGGACCCAACAGATCGGAGAGTTTTGTTTGCAGCAGTAAGCGAGTCCACAGTCTAAGCTAGGGCGAAGAAATTGGAAAAGCTTGAGGACATTATCCACGGCTCGTATAAAGAGTAATTAAATAACAGTGAAAACATTTTCAGTATTTATTTCTCCACTATCATCATGAACAAAATTTTCATTGATTGTGCAAAGATATAATTAAGTGCGCAGTTCACCTCTATCAATAATATATTTCAACTATCCAAGTGATCAGATTTTAGCACCATTTGTGGAGACGTAGTATTCCTTTTCGTTTGGTTGTGTTCATAATAAAAGCCCAAGAAGAAACCAGTAGCTTTGGCCCAACGTTTGCAAAATTTTACAGTGAAGTTGGAGCATCTTCACTCAATTTATTTGTATCTTTTGATGTTATGGGTAGCAGATACCGACCTAAAGATCTAACTATTAATTGCAGTCCAGTTCAATAGGAACCCCTTCTTCAAGCTAGTGATTCAAGCTAGTGAAATCGGCATTAACAGAAACAGGAGTCCTAACTGCGGAATAGCAGGAGCTGACGACAGAATTGTAATTCATTTCCTGCAATGCTTCCTTGGGAAAAAAAAGAGCAAAAGAATGGTGCATGGGGTTGCCAGCTCAGTCCACTGGACATGTAAAAACTTGTTGGCTACGAGGTGCAACTATAGTAGAAGAACATATCAACATTAGTGGAACTGAGATCGAAAGGTGTCCTCTCGATGTTGATATTATGGGGCAGAGCATCACAGGATTCCTGCTACATAGGGGCATTAGCCAGGAGGAGCCAATTGTTCGCATAAAGATATCCTTGATAGTGAATTCCCCCTCCGAGGAAGTCAGGACAGGATATGTCTCTTTGCAGGCAATTTTGAAATTTAGATAGCCCCAATAGGACTCTTGTTCATCATAAATCCTAAAAGGGTAGCTGATGTTCAGCCCATATATGCAATTCTCAGGCATGCAGGCCTCGTATTGTGCATCATCCGATAGAGCCAGATAGACTAAGTTGGTGAAGATGATAATTATGACCAATTGGTGACAATTAGCTACACACATGAAGTTTTGGTGATTTATTTGGACTAGAAGGAGGCAGAGGATTGCAGAGGATAGGAGAAAGAGGTAGGAGAGAGCGTGGAAAGCATTCGCAAAAGTATCAAATGGAGTTGGTCTAAATTGGTCCTAACTCCTATAACTGTTGTATGCTAGTTCTTCAACTTCAAAGCCAGGCAGAAAGTGGTCTGAAGCGTGCATATGTATCGAATCGAAACACGTATGGCCCATGCTTAGATCCACATTCATTATAGTGCTTATGCTAATAATAAATAAGGTCATGTCGCGATGAAAACCTATAGCATGATGGAGTTGATTATATTTACAGTTCAAATCTATGAATGTTACATATTTCAACTGAACACTTCATCAGATTTTAGCACCGGTAGTATAGACGGAAGCTTTCTTTTTTGATCATGTGCACAAGAAAATCCCACACAGAAAAGCAAGTTGTTTTGGTCCAGCATTTGAAAATTTTTAACTGTGAATACATTTTAACCATTGGATCTAGTGGGACACAGGTATCAACCTCCGCACATAGAAATGAAAGATCAAGCAAAATAGTAGATATGAAAACTTAGTCAAGAAGAAAAAACAGAAAAAACTCCCCCATGCACTTACCATCATAGCAAGCTTGAGAATGAGGACCGTCTGGGCAACAGTAGACAAAAGTATTGTTCTCGAACCCGCACTGTCCCCCACTTCCCTTGCAGTTGCTGCAATTAATTGCAGTCCAGTTCAAAAGCAACCCCATCTCTGTAATCTCACTGTAATTCATAATCCTCAAGCTAGCAATATTTGGATCGACATCAACAGGTACACTAACTACAGAGTAGTAGGAGCTGACGGTAGAATACAAATCCATTTCCTACGATGCTTCCTCGGGAAAAAATGCAAAAGAGTGGTGGGTGGAGTTGCTAGCACAGTCCACGGATACGTAAAACCTGTGGGCTGCTAGGTGCAACTATAGTAGAAGAATAAATCGGCATTTACGGAACTAAGATTGAAAGACGTCCTTTTAATGCTGATATTACGCGGCATAGCACCACAGGAGTCTAGGTACACGAGGGCACTAACCAGAAGGAACGAATGGTTCGCATAGAAGACATCCTTGATCATGAACTCACTGTCCGAGAAAGTCAGGATAGGGTATGTATCTTTGCAGGTAATCTGGAAATTCGGATAGCCACAATAGGACTTCTGCTTGCCGAAAATCCAAAAAGGGTAGCTGATGTTTGGGCCATATCCGCAGTTTAGAGGCACGCAAGCCTCAAACTGCGCATCCTCTGCTATAGCCTGATAGACTAATCTAGTGAAGATGACAACGAGGACTACACGGCGACAACTAGCTCCGCAGATGAAGCTTTGGAGATTCATTTGGGACTGGAAGAAGGAGGCAGAGTAGGATGGGTGAGAAATCAAATGGAGTTGGTTTGAATTGGCCCTAGCTCAAATGGCAAGCGAGGCATAAAGTGGTCCTATGCGTGCATTATTCAAGCACCCAATGTAAATGCATCATTGTCTGCAACGGATAATCTGCCCTGGAAAATCTTGAGGAACAAACCATGAAACTTTAGTCAAAAGGACCTCTTAATTACAGTTAGGCCGGAGGGCCTGCCAAGGTGTTGAAATGTTGATGATGATGATCTGCCTAACCATTAGGAACAAACCATGAAACTTCCGAGCAAAATCTCACGAACAAACCATGAAACTTCCGAGCAAAATCTCACGTTTTACAAATCCTGGGGAAATTACCAATTGAGTTCTAAATTAAATATATGAGTGTTAATTCAGTTCTAAATTTTTCAAATTCGTAAATATGCTCTTTAATCTTTGCTAGAAATTCCAATACACTTTTTCCAGTCAATTGTTGTCGAAAACTGCTGATATGGCGATCCGTAAGTTGTCAATGTCAGCTTGCCACTTAAGATGATCGGTGATGATTGTACGTCACGTCAACAATTTCTGGTATCAATTGCTCGGAAGGATTATATTGAAATTTTGCGTAAATATTTACGATTATATTAGCAAAATTGAAAAACTTATGACTAAATTCATATTCGTATAATAAGTTTATGACCGATTGGATAATTATCTTTTTATGTAGCATATTTCTTGGGGGTTTTTTCTAATGATATATTCTGCTAAGAATAATATTAATACATATATAATGGGGAGATTTCGTCCAAAATTAATTCATAAAAGATCGAGTATTTGAGTTATCAAATGCTGTTCGTCTTGTAAATAGAATCGAGCCCCTGATAATTTTGTCTATCATGGACGGAATTAATCACCGATCTGATGAGAACGAGTCATACTGTGGTGTCGGTCCCCAGTGACGTCAAGCGCGAAGAATTCATATTTATCTGCAAGAGGTGGGAACTCTCGTCCACTTTCGACTTCATTCATATGACTTACTGCGCTACACGGGAAACATGTTTGCCTGGGAAGGAATATCTCAGTCTTGTACATAATTATTTAATAAAACAACCGCGTTTTCCTTTCTGGCGCACAGATTATATGAAGGGAGTTGAAAGTGGAGAAGGGCAGGGTATAGTCACCCAAAAAAGGAAAAAAAAAAAAAAAAGGCCTAGGAAGCATCGACACTTTCAAAAGTTTTCGTGTCGTGTCGGACACTCTAACACGTATCCAACACTCTTGGAAGCTCTCTGACACTCGGTCAACATTTGTCAAAAAAATTGACATCTGATTAATTTTCCCAATACTCTTTGACACTCGAGTTGGAATTTTGATATGCGAGTTTCTAATACGTGATTCCGATATGCGGGTCAATTTTAAAAAATTTTAATAAATAGAAGTCAAGATATATAATAATAATAATAATAATAATAATAATAATAATAATAATAATAATAATAATAATAAATGGGAAAAAAGAAAAACCTAGTCTTCTCCTCTTTTGACTCTTACTTCATGTGATACATAATTCATCCCAAAATTTTTTTTTCTCCTCTTTCGACATGCCTACTCTTCTTTCAACATGTTTGACACACGATTCGAGAATGTGCATTGCTTACTTTTTTTTTTTTCCAAATTTTATGGATTATTGGAATGGAATTAAATTTGTCAAATTAAAACAATTAATGATACTAATAAATTATGGATTAACCACCGCCCGTGGTGGCGCAGCTGGCTTCGGGCTCTCTCTCCCTCACGAAGGGGAGGAGTTCGAATCCCAGAGGTATCGTATTCGTGCGACTCACCCGCGGCTGGGTCTGTGGTGGTGGCTCAGTCTGCCTCGGGTTTATGCCGCCGGCTGCCGGTTGTACAGTGGTTCTCGGGTCACCAAAAAATAAAAAAAATAAAAAAAATAATAAATTGTGGATTAATGTTTTTAGTGTAAATTCATTCTAGGCTTTTATTTATTTATTTATTTATTTATGAATTTGAATCAAATTAATTTGATTAGAATAATCATAAAAATAAAAATATATATTGAATATATAACATGTCCCATCATATTAGAATTTTCTATTTTTTTAATAAATAATATGTCGGTGTGTCATGATATGTCGTATCGCGCATCACACGTCAATATCAGAACTATTTAGAGTGATCCATGTGAAAGGAAGAATGTCAAGTACAACGTAATCATTGTCCCTATGGAAGGGCCTTATTCCATTGCGACAAATCGGAAGTTGAGGAGAAGAGGAGCAGTGGGGGTGCAATAACTGGATTCGGGAAAAAGTTCCCACTCAAAACGGGACATCTCTGTAACGTTTCAGCTTGTTAAACTGAATCGCTCGAGTATATGACAATTGAAATCTTGATGCACATCCATCAAAAAGTTGTATCTTGTGGTGTTTTCTAGGTAAACTAAATTGCACTCTTAGACCATAGATAAGGCCTACTTCATTGGTGACAAAAACATACATAAATGCACGCCCGGTGTTTGGGTAGCATTATATGGCAATCGAAACCTTGAAGCATATATACAGAAAGTTTTGTCTCGGAAGAAGAGGGCAGGCTTTAGAGTCTTTGATTTCCAAGGGAAGCGTTGAATGGGATTAACTTGGACTCTTAATTTGTTGAAAAATCTTGTGAGGTTGTGTAATTGAGTTTTGAGCTAGAACAAGATTATGATCCTGTTTAGAAAGCCCTATAGGAATTAAGATGCGTTTGAAATGTACCCTTTTCTCCCAAATTGTTGAGGATGCAATTGACATGTACCTTCTTGATTTCGACTAGCTTATTTCCAAAAAAATAATTATTTTTCTAAAATACACACTATGTTATTATAATTTCTATCATATTTATTTACACGAGAGAGAGAGAGAGAGAGAGAGAGAGAGAGAATTAGATAATTTGGTTTCAAATTGTCTGTTATTTTCTCGAGATAAGTTTGGAACCCAATTTAAATGAATGTCTTGGGTTAAGGACGGGCACGAGGTACATGAGGGAACAATCGAGTACTGGCAACGATCAGCACGAAACTCCCCGAAGATGGACAGCAAGCATTAAGGTTTGCTTGGACTCCGAAAAATACACGAAAGGGACTAACGATTAACCCGACACGACCCCGGACCATAAAGACTTGCGAGGGTTGGCTTTGGAGCTTGCCTTATGGACCAAACAAGACCTCGTGGACAGCAACATGTGACCATGTAACACCTCATAAACGAGCAAAAAATCACGCCCGAACGTCTAGAAATCGAAGTAAACTAGCTACTGTGCATGCATACACCAACATACAGGCAAATTTGATGTAAATGCTATCAAAATGAGATCCAAAACCATAATAAGTAAGAACAAAATGACGCTTGACAGACTTTAAATACGAGCAAATGAGATGGATTTAAACACAAAATTGGACATAAATAGCACGAAATAAAAAATGGAGCTGTCGTATGCTATCCTTAAAGATAAATAATCGCTAAATGAGCTGAAATGACATGAGGGAACATGAAGATTCAACAAAGATGATGAGGAACTCATGGCTTTGCAATGGTATACATTAGGATTTAAAATGCCGACAGCCATTAACCTTGATACAAACCGAAACGTAGTTTTTTTTTTTTAAACAACATAAAATTATAAAAGACTGATTCTACCAAAGATATTGCTGCTTGACGTTAAAACACTTACATCTTATCAAAAAGGAGCTTATTACTTTGTAAGACCGTGACATTTTGCTCATATTCGAATTTGAACTCCGAAGTTTAATCTCTAATGAGGATAAATCGAGGAAATAAAGATTGATACAAAATAAGTACATCGATATTACCATTAATACTTCCGCCAAGACGAGCTCCTTCGAATTACAATAGCAAATTAGAAATATGCAGAGTAGAAAATTGTGGAATTTCTATTACTTGATATATCATAATGAAGTATGCAGTCTGTTGATAGGTTTTATGAGATAATTATCTAAGATAATATATCAGATTTACATAATCAAATAAAGATATGGAGAAGCTCTTAGATATATGTATTATTATAAGAGATGGAAAATCTAAGGAAAAAATATCGTCTAACCTACACAGATGTGGCTGAAGAGAGAGAGAGAGAGCGGCGGCCAATGCGTGCCATGCAGTGTGGGTGGCCACCAAAGCTCTCTCCTGGGCTGATGCACGAATCCAACGGATGGGCTTCAAAATGAGGCCCGTTCTTCATGGTTAATTGGTGTGACAAACTTAATGTGTCTGTGAAATATAAAATGATCAGCGACCTTTCCCTTTTTTTATTGTGTATATTTTATTTTTATATTTGTTCTAAGTTATTATTCTTATTTGTTATTATTTTTATTTTAGTTATGCCTATGCCATGCCGTAGTGAAAATTTTAACACCACAATGTCCCTAATCGTGATGGCATGTAGCGGGCAATGTGCATACTAAATAATACAGGATCGATTTTTGGGTTAGGGGGGCCAATTTATGTCATAAATTAGATCCCTAATATTGATAAAAATGCAATAGATACAATATATGAAAATTTATGTGTCAACAATACACTTTTCACTTACTTTTTAGTCATACTTGTAGAAATTCAACCTAGACATCTAATCACAAATTTATGAAAAGCTCAATAATCATTACGTAGTTGCTTCTTTCTTTTCTTTTCTTTTTTAATAAATAGGCTGTTACAAACTGTGTCGGTCTTGTATGATTGATAATGAACAATTCCAACTTGAGTCATTACTCTCTTGTAGAGACGAACTTTCACATGGACAAGCCACAAGCGATCTTGAGGGTGATGAAAAAATGGGTTTGGGAGGAATTTGCAAGGCCTCAACACTTCCTTTTAGCATCTCCACAACTTGAGTCATACATGGTCGAGCTCTTGGATCGATCTGAATGCACCATAGGCCTATTATAATCATCTTCTTCGAGATTACTTCGTCCTCCTCATTTGTGATCCCAAGCAGTCCAAGCTCTTCTTGAAGCTCTAGGCGTCGGTGGACCCAATGAGGGAAGTATGCTTCACTGGTTCGATCTATTGTGACTACTCTTACCGACCATCTCCAGAATCATCATACCATAGCTATAGACATCTGATTTGTGAGAAACCCCTCCGATGTTCCTTATAATTAGCTCCGGAGCAATATATCCAACAGTGCCCCTAGCACCAAGTAATGACACAATGCTCTCTTCTCTTGGGCATATTTTGGCAAGACCAAAGTCAGAAATCTTGGGACGATAGTTTGTGTCAAGGAGAATGTTATGAGGCTTTATGTCGAAGTGCAAGATCCTCGTTTTGCATCCTCTATGCAAGTACTCTAGCCCGTGAGCTATACCAAGCGAAATCTGGTACAATGTGTCCCAACTCAATTGTTGATCTAGCTCCAAAGTGTCACTCTTGTTGAATATGAACTTCTCAAGTGATCCATTGGGCATGAACTCATAGATCAAAGCTTTTTTGCTTCCTTGTAAACAGAACCCCAGGAGGGTGACAACATTAACATGAGAAGTCTTGCTTATGTTTGCAACTTCATTGAAAAATTCTTCTGCATTGCCTTTTAGCTTCTTTAGCAGCTTCACTGCCACAAGTTGACCGTCTTGAAGCTTGCCTTTGTACACAGAGCCATAGCCTCCCTGGCCTAACTTTTCTTTAAAAGAGTT
The DNA here is from genome assembly GCA_016097605.1 of Eucalyptus guilfoylei. Taxonomy (NCBI): domain Eukaryota; kingdom Viridiplantae; phylum Streptophyta; class Magnoliopsida; order Myrtales; family Myrtaceae; genus Eucalyptus; species Eucalyptus guilfoylei. The sequence continues at coordinate 6,273,105 of CM027861.1, forward strand.
AGTCATCGTCTTGATGTCCTTATAGGTGTATCTTCTGGAAGAGATGAGTCCCTTAATTTTCATTTCACCATCAAGGTATTTGCTCCTCTGCTTCTTCAAAGCTTGCATTAAGATAAGGGTGACCACAATTCCAGCTCCTAATGCAGCCATTCCTAAGAAAACAAAGTATGTTTTTGAACAGCAATCTCACTTGATCATTTTATCAAGGCTTCAAAGATTATATTGGAAACATTGGTCCCATTGAGCAATGAGGGAAGCTTACTATCAAAAATCGAAACAAATTGCAGAGGATAGTGTAGAGAAGTGGAAGAGAGACTCTTGAATTAATTACCTATTCCAACTTTGAGACCAATCTTTTTGTTCCCTGGGACTGTCGTCATCAAAGTGAAAAATGTGTCAACGAATTGCAAACAGATGATTTCAAAGTGTCCAAGATATATACAGATCAGGGTACATCATGAGGTTGTAGCACATTCCATTTCAAGAACGGTAGAGTGAAAAGAATACAACCTCACCAGTTTGGCTCTATCCTTCTCTTGAACATTTTTCGTGGATCAATTAGTGACATCTTCCCATAGAAATGGGAAACACATGCACGTGGATCTGTGGCTGATTGACAAACGAAGATAGACACTAGCTAAAATCCTGAGTTCTACATCTCTCAGGGTATGCGCAGGAAGATAAAAAAACAAAAATAATTTCTAGCTGCTATAGAATTGGCAAATGCTTTGCAAGATGATCATCAGAGGCGAAGACAAGAGGCGAAGACAGATATATACATTCTGCGGCACTAATTGAATAGGTGGTATGTTCTAGACTAAGTAATATGACACTGACATGCGATACGCAACACAACATAACACAATATGCTGACACGTCATTTCTCAAAAAAAAGAAAAAAGAATTCCGACGTATTTGGACGTGTTTTATATTAAATGTATATTTTTATATATACACGATAAATTATCATTTTGATGATTATTTTAGTGAAATTAATTTGATTCAAATTTACAAATTAATAAATAATAAAAGGAAAAGCCTAGAATAAATTTACACTAAAAATATTAATCCACAATTTGTTAATATAATTCATTGTTTCAATATGAGAAATTTAACTATATTCCATTCGAATATTCCATAAAACTTGGAGAAAAAAAAAAGCAATCCACATTCCACTATTAAATATAACATTTAACAGTAAGTCGAAAAAAAATCCACATTTCACTATCATAAGATTGGATTTCCTTTCTCCCTTATCTTTTTTATTTTATTTTATATTTTTATATAGTTACATTTTGACCCCTAATTTTTTGAAAATTTTTAAAATTTTTAAAATTGACCCCATGCGTGTCAAACCGTGTGTCGAGATTCTGGACTCATGTGTTGTTGGCTTGTTGGGAGAGTTAACCGTGTGTAGGAAGTCCAACACCCGTTGACTGCGCGTCAGACACATGTCAAGGTGTCCGACACGGAAGCTCCTAAAGAGTGTCCATGCTTCCTAGGTTCTAGACATGTCTCAACTCTTTTGGCTTCTAAGTGGACCTATAGGCTTGATTAGAAGTCTTTCCACAGATAAAACAAGTGCGCAGCTCATGTTCAGGCGATGATTTTCAAGTGTCTTGAATCGTAAAGACCCAACTGATAACTCGCAAACTATTGCAGAAAGATAGAAACATTAAAATATATGAGGTTTCAATGAGATCTCTCTTTTTTTTTCTTTTCCGGTCGGACCGACAAGAGCTCTTGGGACTCAAGAGACCGGAGAGTTTTTGTTTGCAGTGGTAAGCGAGTAAATGGTCTAAGCTTAGGCGAAGAAATTGGAAAAGCATAAGGACATTACTCACCGCAGGAAGAAATGATAGATCAATTGAAAATCAGGAAAAACAGTGTTAGTACTCAAATGATCAGATTTGTGTAAAGATTTGATTAAGTGCACGGTTCACCTCTATCGATAATGTATTTCAACTTCACAAATGATCAGATGTTATCACCACTTACGGAGACAGAGTGTTCTCTTTATTTGGTTGTGTTCATGATAAGAGCCCAAGAAGAAACCAGTAGTTTCAGCCCAACATTTGCACAATTTTACAGTAAAGTTGGAGCACCTTCACTAATATATTTAAACCATTTGATCATGTGGGTCGCAGAGACCGACCTAAAGATCTAACAATTAATCACAGTAGTTGCAGTCAGTTCAATAGGAACTTTTTCTTCGAGCTAGTGAAATCGGCATCAACATAAAGAGGAATGCTAACAGCAGAATAGCAGGAGCTGACGACAGAATAGTAATCCATTTCCTGCAATTCTTCCTTGGGGAAAAAAAGCAAAAAAATGGTGGGTGGAGTAGCCAGCGCAGTCCCCTGGATATGTAAAAACCTATCAGCTGCGAGGTGCAATTATAGTACAAGAACAGATCGGCACTAGTGGAACTGAGATTGAAAGGCGTTCTTTTGAGGCTGATATTCCGTGGTGGAGCATCACAGGATTCATGGTACACGGGCATTAACAAGGAGGATCAAATTGTCCGCATAGAAGATATCCTTGACAATGAACTGCACGTCCAAGAAAGTCGGGATTCCGAGGCATGCAGGCCTCATATTGTGCATCATCAGAGCGAGCCACATAGACTAAGTTGGTGAAGACGGTAATAAGAACGAATTGGTGACAATTAGCTACACACATGAAGTTTTGGTGATTCATTTGGACCGAAAGGAGGCAGAGGATTTCAGAGGATAGGAGAAAGAGGTAGTAGAGAGTGTGGAAAGCATTTGCAAAAAAATCAAATGGCGTTCGTTCGAATTGGTCCTAACTCCTATCACGGTCATGTGCTAGTTCTTCAACTTCGAAGCAAATACCAAGCGAGGCAACGAAAACGAGTCAAAGGGACCTCTAAGTTACAATTGTTAGAGAAAACTCCTTAACTGTTTTGAAGCTAACAAAACCTTTCCAAAGGTCTAGTCTGAAAACTTGCAAACTCAAGTGTTATAGTCTGAAGATCTCAAGACTCTTTTGTCAAAGTCTGAAGACTGATTAGACTTTACTCTCAAAGTCTGACCTCACTGACAGATTTCAGACCAACGAAGAGAAAACTTATCCAGATGCGAGTTTATCTTCAAGGATTCGGTTCGTACGGTTTGAAGAAGATCTTACGACTGGAGATAGCACTTAGTGATCAATTATTTCTATTGGAATCAATTTGGATAATTAGATCTTTTGAAAGGCGAAGTATGCTTGGAAGGTTCTACTTATGGAAACCTAGATCCTGATTGTATGGGCGAGCAGGATTGGTGGGCTATCATCACATTCCTTAAACAACTCGAGATCTCCTTAATTGATTCTGTCCAACGAGTACATTGGAAGAACTTCTTTGGAAAGTTCCAACGGTTATAGAGGCATGAAGGAGTATATAAGGAAGACGCTCAAGTTGTTCGAGTGTGTGCGTGAAAGAAAAATTCCAAAGTTTGAAGCTCTTAGTTCTTTGCTATTTCAATCGTTGAGCTTGTCTTGTACTCAAAAGAGAGATCAAACACTTGTGAGACCTTAGAAGGTTCTACTTATGGAAACCTAGATCCTGATTGTATAGGCGAGCAGGATTGGTGGGCTATCATCACATTCCTTAAATGACTCGAGATATCCTTGATTGATTCTTTCCAACGGGTACATTGGAAGAATTCTTTGGAAAGTTCCAACAGTTATAGAGGCATGAAATAGTATATAAGGAAGACGCTCAAGTTGTTCGAGTGTGTGCGTGAAAGAAAATTTCCAAAGTCTGAAACTCTTAATTCTTTGCTATTTCAATCGTTGAGCTTGTCTTGTACTCAAAAGAGAGATCAAACACTTGTGAGACCTTGAGGAAGTGTAGTAGAGTTTCTACACTATGGGATCAAGGACGTGAGACTGTAAAATCTCCTTTGGTTCATAGTGAAATCCAGCCAGTGGGCTGTCAGTGCAGGAGAGTGGACGTAGGCTTGATCTAAGCCGAACCACTATAAAGATTGTGTTTTTATTCTCTTTCCCCGAACTCCTTATCTTAACTTGTAGCTTTATATAATTGCTTATAGTCGTTTACATCTTTAGTCTATTATTCTCTAAAGTCAAGTTAATTTGTTAAGTCTTGCGAAAATTTCTTTTAACACTTATTCACCCCCCTCTAGGTGTTCTTACTAGCCCTATCAACAATTAGGAACAAACCTCCCATTATACAAAATTTCGCAACTAGTCAGCGAAAGCAAGTCTCTCTCATGAAGACTTGATAGCCAAGCAGTTGCTAACTTGACATTTTTTCTTGCTCGGTGCCCCAAAAAGAAAAGTCATAGAAAGGTCATTCTTCTCGCGTGATATTCTTAGATGGAGGAAGACAAAACAAGTATGTTACCATCGAATTTCCAACAAAAGAAACAATCAGATCACATTCGTTCGAATCGAGTTTTCTCTTGACAAATTCTCAAGGTCCATTAGCCATATGATCTTAGAGGTACTAAGTAAAACTAACTCCGTAGAAGCTCAAGGTTTGGTGATTTCGTGCATATTCTACATGGTCGGTAATAGAATTCCATGCGCTGAAATAAACAAGAACCCACCAGATGAAGTAGAGAATGATCACCTAGGAATGCTACCAAAAGAACGTACCAGGGTCATTGCAGGTCCAAGCGTGGGGTTTGTCGTGGCAATAACATGTGAAACTAGATGATGAAGAAGAGGTATTACTACCGCAAAACCCGCCAGAAGAAGCACAAGTCAGGCACTTAGGGTGGTCACTATACTGAACATTGAACCCTTGATTCAAAGATGTCGATCAATCTTGAGTACTCGATACTCTGCTCTTGGTACTCAATGATAGGGTATTCGTCCTCATAGCACTGAACCCTGAATGCTGGAAGTCCACAGAATTGGGGTCGGCCGTTTTCCCAGAAAGGATAAGTAATATTTGCGATGATTTCACAGTTAAAAGAGCGGTGGCATTCGGTATGGTGGACATCATCATCTCCCTCGCATAAAAGAACTTGCGGGACAGTGAGGACGATGAGGACGACGAGGACGAAGACAAGGATGGAGCGTGAAGTGGGGGAGAGAAGGAGAGTGGCTGCGTCACCCATTTGAGTAAGTCCATGCTCTCATGGGTGAGAGCATCAAGTGGAATGAGGGTTTAGAGTTCAGGGGGGCAAGCTGACGATGGAGAAATTCCCTTTTTATTCATTCACTTTCTCCGGACTGAAGTATAAAGGAGATGGATGTCGTTAATTCTTCCTCAGTGTGATATAGAAAACTATTTTTACCGTCGACTTTGACCGAGATTAGTTCCAGCCTTCTGAAATTTCGTGGAGGAGAGAAATCAAAGGGATGGCTATCGAACGTTGAAACTAGGTCTAGGGGTGGAAGTGATGAGGAAGACAAAGGAAACATGCGAAGCAATTTGCTCCGGAGTTCTTCCTATGTGGTTGAAATTGAAAAGTGAAACCTTTTTTAAGGTTCTCACTATGGAAAAAGTCTAGCCCATTTGAGGGGTCAAGTGTTTAGGTTGTGGAAAGTAAAGGACAAGTCAAACCTAAATTTTAGATTGATTGACTTATCAGCTAACCTGTTCCAATTTAAATTACTTGTCTATGATGTGAGATTTTACAGTAAACTTGAAGCATCTTCACTTGTCGCATTTAATCTGTCGGATCTCGTGGGTTTACAAATACCGACCTAATGATCCAACAGTTAAGGGAAGGAAGGTTTTTGAGAATGGGGTGATAAAGTTTTAGGACTTAAAGTCTAAATTGTAACACAATCATGCATGTCACAGTGAGGATTACTACACTTCGTTTGAGGGAAGGATATGCCCAGCAATTCTTCTCATTGAACAACTTTTAGCTAATTGAAAAACCACATGTTAGATGAGAGTAAGCATACATACTTGAAGGGACGATTGCCGGTACTGGCGGTATAGAAGGGACGATTGCCGGTACTGGCGGTATTGAAGGGAAGATTGTCAGTGGTATTGAAGGGATGGGCGCCGGTATTGTTGTTCTATGGCAGGTTGCCGGATAGGCTGCATCATGGCAAAAACAATTAAATTCTTGCCTTATCCAGTCATACCCGCATCTTCCCCTCGATATAACACAATCTTCACACAGCGATGTGTTGGCAATCCAGGTGATCTCAAAGCCTTTATTGAGAATGTCGCTAATAGTATCACCAAAGTCGATGCCTGCCGAAGGTGGTGGTAAACCTATAGGTTCACTTTTTGAAATCGGGACATGAACAATGGAACTGCATGGCTTGGGCAGTGGGTTTGATAGGTTTACACCGAGAACAAAGTAGCCAAATTGAGACTTGGGACAAGAGAACCAATAATAAGATGGAAGGGTTGGCCATGAGTTGCAATTGTAAAGTAAGGTGGAACTGAGGCTATTGGAAGCGTAGTTGAAGAGTTTTAAGTCTAAAGTGGTTTCGTTATATGTTTCAAGACATATATTGTCTGATAAATCTGACCTCACCACCACAAGGATCTGCACACTCCTATTCATGTGGATCACTCGATATTCCTGAGACACCATGGACAGGGTCGGGGTATTGCCGTCACAGTCAAGCTCGTATCCTGGATACCCACAGAATCTTGGTTGCCCTATGTGCCTGAAAGGATAGCCGATTCGTATATTTCCACAAACAAAAGGAGCGCATTCTTGGAATGGCAGGAAGTAGCCGGAAGCTCGCACGAGGAAGTGAATTTGGAGGGCGATGAAGAAGAGCAAGGAGAGAGAGGAACGTGGCGTGGTAAGATCCATCCGAAGGGAGATGGTGTTGGAGCAAAACAAGGAGGGGTACATATGAAGGGACGTGGAGGGGGGAAATGAAAAAAGATGGCTATCGAACGTCAAAATTGGGTCTGGCGGAGGAGGTGATGGGGAAGATGCGGCCCGGAAACACGCAAAGCAATTTTCTCCGGATTTCTCTCCATGTTGTTGAAATTGAAAGGCGAAAACTTTCTTCTAGGTTCTCACTGAAAAAATCCAGCCCCTTTGAGGGGTCAAGAGTTTGTGTTGTGAGAAGTAAAGAACATGTCAAACCTAAATTTTTCATTACTTGACTTATTGGCTAACATCTGATTTAAAATACTTGTCCATGATGTGAAATTTTATGGTAAGTTCGGAGCATATTTGCTCAATGTATTTAAATCATTGGATCTAGTGGGTTCTCAGATACTGACCTAATGATCCAACAGCTAAGATAAGGAAGGCTGTTGAGAATAGGGTGATAAAAGTTTGAGGACTTCGAGTCTAAATCATGACATGATCATGTCGTAGCGCGGATGAGATGACTACACTTTATAATATTAGAGGGAAGGGTATGCCCAGCAAAATGAGACTGTCAGGCTTTTAGGGGCATGAACAGGTTGTTGTCTAATTAACAAGCAAACCTAGCACTCCCTCCCCTGGGAGAACATTAGCTAATTGAGAACCACACACTAGGCGAGAGTAAGCATACATACTGCAGGTCGTTGAATGGACTCCGTCAGGGCAAAAACAATTGAATTCTTGCCTCGTCTTGTTATACCCGCATCTTCCCCTGGATTTATTGCAACTTTGGCACTGCGAAGGGTCGAGAATCCAGGTGATCTCAAAGCCTTCATTCAGGATCTTACTAATCGCAACATGAATAATAAAAGCACTATCACGGCTGTCCTCTGGTGTTGGTGTTAGACCTGGAGCTTCACTTTGTGAAATTGGGACAAGGACACTGAAGTTGCATAGCTCGTATAGTGGTTTTGCAAGGTCTGCATCAAGAGCAAAGTAGCCATCTCCAGACTCAGGGACAAGAGAACCAATAAGGTCGAGGGATGGGTGACGGCTCGCAATCGTAGAATAAGGTGGAATTGCAGTCACTGAAAGTGTAGTTGAAGAGATTCAAGTCTAAATTGGTGTTGACAAATGATTGAAGACATATATCTTTAGATAAATCCATTCTCACCACCTTAAGGATCTGCACGCTCCAATCTATGTGGATCACCTGATATTCCAAGGACTCCAAGGACAGGGTCGGGTAATTCCGTCACAGCCGAGCTCGTACATTGGATGCCCACAGTAACTTTTTTGCTCTTTATGCCATAAAGGATAGCTGATTTCTTGACCTCCACAACGATAGGGAACGCACTCTTGGAATGGCTTGAAGTCGCTGGAAGCTGGCACAGGGAACTGAATATGGAGGGAGATGATGAAGAAGAGCAAGGACAGAGAAGAACATGACATGGTAAGATCCGTCCGGAGGGAGAAGGTGTTGGAGCAAAACAAGGAGGGTGCATATAAAGAAAGAGGATGCAGAGGATAAAGAATGATGTTGCTTTCGGGAATGACTCGACCCCAATGCACATCGAGAATCACTTGACTTGGCCTCCGGAAGACCAAGACTTTGGCGCGGGGAGACAAAAGCTAAGAAGAAGAGAAGGAGAACAAGGCACGTGGAAACAAAGCCAAGTAGCTTAAGCTGTTGGCTAATTGCGAACTTGACTTGAGGAGGACTTGGAATAGTATTCCCCATTTCCAATTCCTACGAGCAAGCGCAGCCCCAACTAATCAGCGAGCTTTGCCAATCTCGTAGACAATTCAATCGAGGACAATTCAAGAAGGACTTCAAGAACATAGTAGCATTCTAGACAGATGCGGGGCCATCGCCTAGACTAGAAAACAAAAGGGATTGAAGCCTTAGAATTGATACAATTAAGGGTCCGTTTGGTAACACTTCTGTTCTGGGGAGCAATTTTTTTTTAGAAACATTTTTTTTTTATTTCTATTCCGTGGAATAATTTCTAAGTAAAAGAACACATTTTGTAACTATACAAAATTTCTATTCTCGGAATAGAAAAAGAGCAAGAATGTGTTTGGTACGAATCATAAATCTTTTTATAATGTAGTATTTCTTTTATTTTTTTAATAATTTTTTAAGAATTGTTTTTCTTTTTTCCTTTTCTTCGTCGGTTGCGACCACCACCACTGTCGCTTGCTAACGCTGGTCACCATCGACACTACTGCCACTGTCAGAAGTCGACAGCGACAGTAGAAGGTCGGCAGCGGTAGTCAGTGGCAGTTGACAGTGGTTGGTTGCCAGTGGCAACGGTTAGAGCTTGTCACGCCCCCATCCTCAGGCACGCACACATCCCTTACCTTGGTCGATTTTAGAATGCGATATCCTAGGACTATGTATCGCCGACTCTTTCATTTTCGATAGCACATGCGGAAGCAGTTATAAATCCCTAGACAATAAAACAATGGGATAGAAAAGAAGGGCCATATTTTTCATACTGAAAATTCACAACCACACTTTTATACAAGCACCTCATAGTATATAATACACTACTATTCATAGAGGTCTGATCTAACACTTATCCACATAAAAACCAGGTCTGACAAGACAAGATGGGATCTCAGTCCTCATCCGGGTCATACTCAGGATCATCATGATCCTCCTCTGATTCTTCTTCACTAAGTTCGTTTCCTTCAAGCTCTTCATCTTTTTCTGGCTCATCATCCTCTTCTGGTTCCTCCTCCTCAAGCTCATCTACGGGCCTAAAATGGTTATACAATAACCATTGAGACAACGTCTCAGCAAGTTCTACCCCCTAAGACTCGATTAGTAAACCAATACGCTAACTGGGCTGCCTATGCACGCATGGGTCAGAGGACTTACCTTGGCCTCAGATTCCACTTGCATATTATCACAGTTCAATAGGCACCCAAGCAATCACATCATAGATCGATATCTCGATCAATCGACCTAGTCGATTACAAGTCAATCGGATCGTTCATCGGTCATTTCAATTCAATCAATCAATTTACAACATCAGATCAAAGCAATGATCAAATGACCTAATCGATTACATGTCAGTTGGACCATTTCTAGGTCATTCATTTCATCCCATATAACCTCCAATAGTACACTTAATCACAGAGCTCCATTAATACTCTCGGGCGTCGTTTTCGCCAAAGTGACATAAGTAACAGACAGTCTACATGCGTTCTTTAAGGCACTATTTTTGCCAGTGATATTCCTCATTACTGAACCACGCCCGTCATAGATCACAGACAGTCTATGTGCGTTCTTTAAGGTGCCATTTTCGCACAGTGATATTCTTAATCACCGAACCACGCCTGCCACAAGTCATAGACAGTCTACGTGCATTCTTTAAGGCGCCGTTTTCGCACAGTAATATCCTTAATCACCAAACCCCGCCTGTCTATACTTCGTACCAGATCGTTCTCAGCCAAGAGAATTCCCAATTTACTCTCACGATTATTTCCGCTTTACAACTCATCAAAGCATTATAAAGGTTAAATAACCATACTCGGCCATTTACCAATCAATCATTCGATTTCACTCAATTTCAATCAATTTAGGAATAATTCCTCAAATTGCGCAATCAATTCAATTCAGCATAACGTAGAGTCCAAATAAATAAATGGACTGCACCACGACGATCAGTATAAAATTTCGGTCATCGGCTATCCCCGCCTAATTTCTGAAAAATAAATAAATAAATAATTAATTTTGAAAATTAATAAATAAATACTAAAAATCCAATTTAGGCCCGTAATGCCTAATTGAAACCCGATAAGGGTCGGGAAAATCCCGAGATGCATTCAAAAAATATTAGCACATGTCAATTCGCTAATTGCACAATTCAATTGCCTAACATGCATCACAATTATCTAATAATCACTAATCTATTCTAATCTAACCACCTAATTACACTTAATTAAATCTAAATCAACCCTTAAGCATAATTAGCAAACTAAGAAAGCATTAGTGAGCAAAACTCACTTGAGCAAGGCGAAGACTGGAACACTATGACGGCAGCCGAATTCCAACCTTTCGGCGACATCGACGGACACTTGGGCTGGGCCCAAAGGCTTTGTAAGCCCACAGCGATTACTGCGCTTGGTCTCGAGCTTGGGCTTGCTTCGCGGGCCTCAAGTGACGTGGGCTTAGGATTTGCTAAACTTGCTGGACTGAAGACTACTGAAATCACGGGCTTCCAATGGGCTTGCGGCTGAACTCACGAAGAAGCTATGCTGAGTCTCACATGGGCCGCAGACTGACTGGATTCACGGGCCTGCTTCGTGGACTGGAGCTGCTTTGGCTTCAATTGCAGGGCTGATCCACGAGCTGGCAAAGGAAGAGACGAAGACGCTGAAGCTGCAGGCGTTGGATTCGCTGGTGTCGAGCTGTTAGGGAAGAAGACCTTCGGTCAACAAATGCTGAGGGGACAAACGGGTTGACTGGCAGAAGCGGTGGAGGAGGGGAGTTGGTCTTCGCTAGCGTTGATGAAGAAGCAGCTTCGTCCGAGCTGCGGGAGACGCGCGGCCTGGACAGCAGCTGCAAGAAGCAGCTTCGGTTGTTGCTTGGTCAGTTGCATGGGTGAACGACAAGAGCTGGTAGAGACCGAGGAGGCGTTGAAGTTGACCAAACATGCCGGATGGACTTCGGCTTCGCTGGTAGCTGGGTTTTGTGGCATCGATGGGCGAGATGGGGATGCTTCGGGCTTTGCTGGCATTGAAAAAGCTCACAGTTGACTTAGGAGGAAAGAGCTGCGGACGTGTGGCATGTGTTAGGGAAATCCCTTATGATGTTTTGAAGATGACAAAATAAATCAAAGGCTACTAATGTGTTTAATGGTTAAGTAATAGACCATGCAGATGATAGAACATGTAAAGGATATTGTCAAAGTCTGAAGACGGCTAGAAGACTGAACGTTACACATGTCTAAAGTATATTTTGAAGATTTCCAGACTTCTGTGTCAAAGTCTGAAGACTGCCAGACTTTAGTGTCAAAGTCTATTCTACATCAGAAGTCTGTCCACTTTGACAAATTCCAGACTGAACGTGAATGAAGAACCAAAAGATAGACTCTATGTTGAAGCTGAACTTATTCAGACTATATCTAGACCTTAAAGCTAAATCTATTCAGAAGCAGAATATGTTCAGACTCAGATTGTAAAGTCTATTGCACTCAAACTCTACTTCAGACGGAAGACTCTCAGACTTTACATCCAGATTCGACAGAACATAACACAAGCCCAAATGTATAACGGCTAGTGATCTGGTTTGGATTCTACATCAAGATTGATTTGATTGACTCAATCTAATTGATTGACAATTGGATCTTGAAGACAAGAACTTTCTATACGAAGAAGCTTTATTTATGGAAACCAAGATTCTGTTTGTATAGGCGATCGGAATCAATTTGGGATTCTACTTTTGTCATTCAACGGCTACCAAATCTTCTAGATACAGATCTGTCCAATGGGTAGATTGGAAGACGATCCTCAAGATACTATCTAACGGCTAGTTTGGAAGTGGAGGAGTATTTAAGGAGATGAAGGATCGATAAGGAAGTAAGAGACGGAGTGTAGAATTTATAATTCCAAAGTCTGAGCAAACTTCGATCATACACTTGTCTTTGGTGAGCTTAAACGTTTGTGATCGTGAAAGAAATACCGAAAGAGTGACTTAGTGAGATAGTGTGATCTACTACTAAGTGTTTGCACTCAAAGTTGTAATCTCTTGTTGATTGCATAGTGGAATCCAGCTAGAAGGCTGTTAGCGTGGGAGAGTGGACGTAGGCTTGATCTAAGTCGAACCACTATAAACCTTGTGTTCTTATTCTCTTCCCTGAACTCTTTTATTTTGTTCATATTTTTATTTAACTGCTAAAGTCTGATCTCGCTCAAAGTCTGTTATTCTTCATACTCAATTTCAAAAGTCTGTTGTTATTCAGACTCAGGTTAAAAGTAAAGGTTTTCACTGCATTTTGCAGAATCTGTTTTTACACCTATTCACCCCCCTCTAGGTGTTCATACTAGTACTCTCAATTTGTATTAGAGCCAAGTGCTCGGTTTATAAAAGTGTTTTTACTTTTGAGCTAAAGATCTTCTATGGCTAGTATCTTAACACCAGGACTTATGAAAGGGCAAAACAACACCAGGCCACCATATTTTGATGGAAAGGAATACAACGTTTGGAAAAACAGAATGAAGGCATTCCTAAGATCCAGAAATCTCTTGCAATGGGATGTTGTGGAAAAGAGAATCAATCCTACTGTTACGTCTCCATCAAATAAGAATGACAAAGACAAAGAAACCAAACCCCCCGTTCCTATGTCTCGGACGGAGATGTCCAAAAGAGAAGCTCTTGATATGAAAGCAATTTATTCTTTATATTGCGCTTTATCTACTGCTGAATATAATAGAATCTCTTCATGTGAAACAGCAAAAGAAGTTTGGGATAAACTTCATATTACATATGAAGGGACCGATAGTGTAAAAGAGACAAGTAAACTTCCTGCTCGGCAAATATGAATCCTTCAAGATGAAGCAACGAGAGTCAATTGGAGATATGTTCAGCCATTTTATAGAAATTGTAAACGGTTTAGCATATCAAGGTCAGCCAATTTCTTCCCCAATGAAGGTCAACAAACTCTTGCGAGGTCTCTCAAAAGATTGGAACCATGTCAAGACCTCAATCCGGGAAACTCAGAGGATTATGCCACTCTCCGTTGATGAATTGATTGGCACTCTTCAATCCTATGAAGTGAAACAAATCAATGATGAAGATCCCGAAGGTAAGAAGTCCATTGCTTTAATATCTAATGCTGATTCTGATGATACAGACTCAGAAAATGACATGGACGACGAAGAACTTGCTTTTATGATCAAGAAATTCAAAAAGCTGAGTAGAAAAGGAAGGAAATTAGATGGAAGAAGACAATACAAGCAGAATGGGCAGAAAAGAACAATGAAAGAAGATGATGAGCAAGGAAATATATGTTTGATGGCACATTCAGAATCTGAGTCTGACTCAGACACAGACTCAGAATTAGAGTCTGACTCGGACATAGACTTAGAATCCGATGAGGAAATCGAGGTAAGCCATCCAAAAATTCCTCTCAAAGTTTCAAAGTATATAAATGAGCTTTGTTTAAATCTCAAATCTTCTCTTAAAAGGATCTCCGAACTTAAAAAGGAGAATTCTTGGCTTAGGCAATATGATCTTTCTCAAAAAGAAAATTTTGAAATTTTGCAAAAAGATTTTCTACAAACAAAAGAAAGTCGAGATTTACTTGTCAAAGAAAATGATTCTTTGAAGAAAGAATTTTCAAATATTTCAACAAGATTTTCAAATGGATCAAAAACATTAGAGCATATCCTTTCTATACAAGTACCTTACTATAATAAGTCGAGACTTGGTTTCAATAAGGAAAGTGATTCTCTAATTGATTTTCCTAAAGTCAATGAGAGACTTAGACAAAGACCTCCAAAGGCATTTTACAAAAATTATTTTCAAAAAGTGTTTGTAGAACCTGTTGGTGGAAATGCCCTCAAGTGTTCAAATTGTGGAGATTCGGAACATTTTGAGAAAGAATGTCCTAAAGTCTGGAGACCTATTAAGAAAGATTGGATAAAAACAGCATACTCTACTAACTCTCATGGACCCAAGAAAAAATGGGTACCAAAGAAAAGATGAGTTATTTTTGCAGGAAATAAAGGAAGAGAATAATGAGAGTTTGGTAAGGAATGTATATATTTTTTTATTCTCAATTTGGTTTGAGTCCAAAATTTAAAAATTCTCATTATGATTGATATTCGATATATCCTTGTTGATTTGGATTTTATAATTATCATATTTATTGAAGAAAGAATCGTGTGATTTGTTTTTGTGATTCGAGATTTGATACGTGTGATTAATTTTTTGATATTTTTCTTAGAGACAAATGAATTTATTTGGCTTGATTTTATACTCTCAGATTTTATCATATTTTGCCAAATAGAAATCTGTTTTACGTGATATTAATTTATTATGCAAAATATTCTTTCTTAAATACTCAAGGATTTCATTCTCCTTGATTTTATTGTGCTTTGACTAAGTGAGAATTTCTTTTTCAAGATATTATTAAGATGTTCTTTCCTTAAATAATATGTTATGATGAGCTTGGAAAGAATATTTGATTATGGAGATTTTATTTTTTGCTTTAACAAATTGGAAGGATCCAAATTGATGGATACCAAAAAGGAAATGAGTTGATTGCAGGAAACTCAGTAAGGCAAGAATGATTGCAAATCTACGCAGATTTTAGTGCAATAAGAAAAGAATCTCAAGCGAAGATTGGTAATGCTTTTTTATTATTATTATCAATGGTATATTTCAAACATATACCATGGGTAAGAGATTTTTTTTTCATCCTGCCTTACAAATTTCTACGTGCATTTATCATAATTTTGGATGATTGTTTATTATATTGCAAATATCTGTTGTCATAAATATAAGGTATTGCAAGTTTTTACTTGATTTGGCATGTGATAGAAATATCAACTTTCTTTTTGCGAAATGCATTAATAATATATTTTTGAGATTTATGCTTAAGGAAATCCCTTTGATCTCGAAATATATTATTGCATATATATGGATACTCTTGCTATATTCTTAGAAGATGTCTTATATCTAGCAAGTTTAATCTGTAAATCAAAGGAAGATATTACGTGATATTTTTTGCAAAGATTGTTATCTATACAAGAATTTGCAGGTGGAAAAAGAATCTTCCGTATGGATTTTGGAAAGCTCGATCATAAAATTGTGGAGATTATATACTATTTTCTAAAGGTTCAGAAATTCTCTTCCTTGTGCAAAGTTTTTGCAAATTGTTAAGGAAATCCCTAATGAGTCGTATGAAAGGTTGAGTAGTTTTGAATTTTAATTTTATATTCAATTTATTTATTTGAAGAAAGGGCATTATATATTATGTGGATATTATTACAGCTTATTTGTGTAAAAAGTTCATTAAGTTTATGCAGGTTGAATTCGAGAAAAGCTTGATTAAAGAAAATAAATTTTGCCTTGAATTTCAAAATGCAAATGATCGTTGTGAATATTGTTACTACAAAGGAAATGATGGAAAAATATTCTGCTCAACGTGCACAAGTCACAATTAGCGCCATTCGCAAATATTGTCATGATGACAGGGGGAGAAAGCAAATCCAAGAGAAAGGAAAGAATTGTGATCATCTCAAAAAGGCAACAAATTAAGGGGGAGCTTTGATCAATTATGGAAAAATCTTTTTGAATCAATCATGATCTTGATTATTATGGAATGAAGGAGAAGGTAAATGTGTCAGAATTTATTAAGTTCTACAAAATCCAGTTAGTGCATCTTTTATTACCTTTTGTCATTAACAAATCTCTTATTGACATTATTGTTTTATTATGACAAAATGGGTTGAGTGAATTTTATAATGCATCCGTGATTTTTATTGGATATTTGCTAACGTATATGATTGGAGTGAGCTATATTGCATATCTTTAATATTCGATTTACTTTGTAAAAGCTGATTTTTTGGAAATTGTATTTCATGCAATATATATTTATCATTTTATATTCTCTACGTGATACTATTTCTATTGTTATCGCTTTTTGATTATGACAAAAAGGGGGTGACAATATAAATATGCATATCTGTTGATTGGTTGATATTATTTATTGCATAATATTGAGCTGCGATTATTTTTCTATATATTGTTATGCTCAATCTATTCGCTGTCTTTTGATTTAAATCACATTTTTTGAAAATCTAAAATTTGACGATTGATTTATTAATATTTTAGAAAGTGTGATTACACATCTGCATATTCAGAGATTATTTTGTCATCATCAAAAAGGGGGAGATTGTTAGGGAAATCCCTTATGATGTTTTAAAGATGACAAAATAAATCAAAGGCTATTAACGTGTTTAATGGTTAAGTAATAGACCATGCGGATGATAGAACATGTAAATGATATTGTCAAAGTTTGAAGATGGCCAGAAGACTGAACGTAACACATGTCCAAAGTATATTTTGAAGATTTCCAGACTTCTGTGTCAAAGTCTGAAGACTGCTAGACTTTAGTGTCAAAATCTGTTATACATCAGAAGTTTGTCTACTTTGACAAATTCCAAACTGAACGTGAATGAAAAACCAGAAGACAGACTCTATGCTGAAGCTGAACTTATTCAAACTATATCCAGACCTTAAAGCTAAATCTGTTCAAAAGCAGAATATGTTCAGACTCAGATTGTAAAGTCTATTGCACTCAGACTTTACTTCAGACGGAAGACTCTCAGACTTTACATCCAGATTCGACAGAACATAACACAAGCCCAAATGTATAACGGCTAGTGATTTGGTTTGGATTCTACATCAAGATTGATTTGATTGACTCGATCTAATTGATTGACAATTGGATCTTGAAGACAAGAACTTTCTATACGAAGAAGCTTTACTTATGGAAACCAAGATTCTATTTGTATGGGCGATCGGAATCAATTTGGGATTCTACTTTTGTCACTCAACGGCTACCAAATCTTCTAGATACAGGTCTGTCCAATGGGTAGATTGGAAGACGATCTTCAAGATACTGTCCAACGGCTAGTTTGGAAGTGGAGGAGTATTTAAGGAGATGAAGGACCGATGAGCAAGTAAGAGACGGAGCGTAAAATTTATAATTCCAAAGTCTGAGCAAACTTCGATCATACACTTGTCTTTGGTGAGCTTAAACGTTTGTGATCGTGAGAAAAATACCAAAAGAGTGACTTAGTGAGATAGTGTAATCTACTACTAAGTGTTTGCACTCAAAGTTGTAACCTCTTGTTGATTACATGGTGGAATCCAGCTAGAAGGCTGTTAGCGTGGGAGAGTGGACGTAGGCTTGATCTAAGCCGAACCACTATAAACCTTGTGTTCTTATTCTCTTCCCTGAACTCCTTTATTTTGTTTGTATTTCTATTTAACTGTTAAAGTTTGATCTCGCTCAAAGTCTGTTATTCTTCAGACTCAGTTTCAAAAGTCTATTGTTATTCAGACTCAGGTTAAAAGTAAAGGTTTTCACTACATTTTGCAGAATCTATTTTTACATCTATTCACCCCCCTCTAGGTGTTCATACTAGTACTCTCAGCATGCAACAGAGAATTCGGTGGAATGAGATGCATAAAAATGGAAGCAAGCTGGCGGAGCTTCGGTGGACGTTTGGCGGTCAACTATGGGGGCTTCCCTGGCAAAAGATTGACCGAGCAAAGCACGCCACTTGAAGCTAGATTTCAGTGGAGATTAAAAAATGAAAGGAGATGAGGCTACGGCAGATGGGTGGGGAGGCGCGAAGACATGGGGCAAGTAGAAAAGATGGGATGATGATGATTGCACGAGCTAAAATCGTGCAGGTGCTTCGGTGATGGGTGTCTTCGAAGGGAGGAGTGAGCATGGAGAAGCTGAAGTCGTGAAAAGAGAGAGAGACGAAGGAGCTGGCATTGAAAGGGAAGCACACGAAGAAGATAGGAACGGCAACACTTGCTTAAGAAGATTGGGAGAGAGAGGGTTTAAAGTCCAAAATTCTATCTTCTCCATTGAATGCTTTGTCCCCTATATTACTTTCTTGTAAATTTAATCTCACAAAAATCTAATTTGATGCCCAAAATTCCAGCCCCTTGCCTAATTTCGAAATTCACTATATAGGCTTTTATTTCCTCTCCGATTATCCAAATCGAGGTCCGATTTCGCTGAAGAAAAATCCCGAACAATTTTCTATAAATCCCTGACACTCAAAGGCTTGGCTTGGAAATTCAAATCTCCCTTAATTTAGCCCATTTGAATTTCCGTTAATTTTCCGCGACGTCCGATACGGTTTTCCGTAAAAATCTCGGAATCTCTGAAGAATCTTCTGAGACTGAGTCGACATTCTTAGAATTTATTACGACATGACAAAATCTTCAATTTCTGAAATCGGACTTAAATTCACGGTTAATTTCCATTCGACGCGTTTTTAGCATGACATAGGCTATCGGGTAACTTTCAGAAATTTTTCAGTACAAATGACCTGTGGTTGATTTTCTTCGAGCCACAATGAACCCACTCGACACACTGGCGACTCTCGATTGTTGTGAAAATCTCGAGGATTCAAATACGGATACAAGGTACCAAAATGATAGAAAAATCAGTCTAGTGCCGATCGACGAGAATTTTCTAATTTAGTGGTGTCATCCATGATTAGCCACACATCTCAGTCGAACCGACCTATCTCTAATCTCAAATCGATTTATATCTGTGTCGTAATTACCTCTAAAGATGGACACGGTCGAGAAGCCGATCCCTAGTCGAATTCTCAAGTCTATTTGCCTTAAAATTCTTAATGATTTCCCTAGAGAGTCTAATTATCTCGTGAGTGATCAGCTCTGAGAACAGCCCTATAGGCGCGTCAATGAAATGTCTGATTTATTCAATAGAAGACAGGATTGAAAATTTGGGATGTCACAGAGCCGACGATCGAGGCGAATAGGGACTAATGGTCATGAGTGGCAAGGAAGAAGAAGAAAAAAAAAAAAAATTATTTCTAGAACTTGTTCTTTGGAACGAAAATTATTTTTCTCTACTTCTTGTTTTTATTCCACATATATTCCCTGACTATTTTTCTATTTCGAGGAATAAAAAGATTAATTGACATTGCTAAATGGATATTTATTTATTTATTTATTTATTTATTTTGAAGAATAAAAGAATAGAAAAATAAAGAAATACAAACGTTAACAAATAGGCGTTGAACTGTTATGTGGACGAGTTTCTCTTAAGCTTTGCCTAGTCGTCTTTTTTTTTTAACTGATTTGACTGATGATATCGATCCATCATTAGCCCAGAGAAGCAATCTTGTTAACATCAGTGGATCCCAAAGGCCCATGATTCCTCTGTTGAGTCGAACCGGGCGCATCTCTCGTGATTAATGATGATGATGACCCACAATGGATCTTTAGCTAGGAAGCAATAAGCTTGCCATCTTTCACGATAGAAATTGCTCAGGTCTATAAATCGCTCAGGCCTCAAGTATTGTAAATAAGATTTCTGTTCTTGGTATTCAAAGAAAGGGAATTCGTCCTCACAGCACTCGACCTTGGACAGAGTTGGGGTCGGGCGCCTCCCATAAAGGATAAGTTATATTTGCGACGGTTCCGCAATTAAAAGAAAGGCAACAGTCGATATAGTGGACATTGTCATCTCCCTCGCATAAAAGAACTTGTGGCACGTTGAGGCTGACGAAGACGAAGACTAGGATGGAGAAATCCATGCTCTCATGGGTGGAGAATATCATGTGGAATGAGGGTTTAGTGTTCAGAGGGGCAAGCTGCGGATGGAGAAATTCCTTTTTATTGACTGGATTTCTCCAGACTGAAGTGTGAAAGAGAGCGGTGTGGTTAATTCCTCCACAGTATAACAGAGGATGCTATTCTGATCGTGGACTTTGACCGAGATCAGTTTCAGTCTTCAATGTGAAAATGTCCAGCCCATTTGAGGGGTTAAGAGTTCATGTCATGTGAAGTAAAGAGCAAGTCAAACCTAAAATTTAGGTTAATGGACTTATCGGCTAACACATTCTGATTTAAATTACCTTTCCCTGAGAGGACATTTCATGGTAAATTCAGAGCATCCTCGCTCATTGTATTTAAACTATTGGATCTTAAGAGTATGCGGATACCGACCTAATGATCCAACTGTGAAGGTTGTTGAGAATGGGATGATAAAGTTTTGAGAAGTGGACTCTAAATTGTGTCGTGACCATGTCATAGCAAAGATGGGATGACTGTGCTTCATTATATTAGAGGGAATGCCCAACAAAATGAGACTGTTGGGCTTTTAGAAGCATGAGCGGGTCGTTTACGAATTAACAAGCAAAGGAAAGAGTATGCGCAGCAATCTAACTCCTCTCATGGAACAACTTATGGTAATTGAAAACCACAAATTAGCAACCACGACTTTAGCATACATACCCGAAGGTCTGGGGCAGGTCGTTGGATAGGCTTTGTCACGGCAAAAACAATTGAATTTTTGCCTTGTCCAGTCATACCTGCATCTTCCCTCTGATTTAGTGCAATTTTCACACATAGATATGTTGGCAATCCAAGTGATCTCAAAGCCTTTTTTCAGGATTGCTCTAAGAGTAGCACGACTAATGGTAGAACTCTTGCTGCCCTCCAATGTTTGTGGTTGACCTGGAGCTTCAATTGGTATAATTGGGACGAAGACACTGAAGTTGCATTGCTTGTGTAGCAAGCATTCAAGGTCCGCATCGAGAGCAAAGTAGCCATCTCTAGACGAGGGACAAGAGAGCCGATAAGGTAAAGGGGTTGACGATGAGTTGCCATTGTAGAATAAGGTAGAACTGCGGTAATTGGAAGTGTAGTTGAAGGGACTAAAGTTTAAGGTGGTGTCGACATGTGTTCCAAGACATATATCTTTCGATAAATCCATCCCCGCCACCTTAAGGATCTGCTCACTCCTATACAAGCGGATCGCCTGATATTCCAGGCACTCCATGGACAGAAGGGTCAAGTTATCTCTATCATAGTCAAGCTCATAGCGTGCATACTCACTGTATTTTGGTTGCCTAACATGCCTAAATGGATAGCTAATTTCTTGATTTTTGCAAACAAAAGGAGCGCACTCTTAGAATGGCGGGAATTCACCGGAAGTTGGCCCCAGGTAGTGAATATGGAGGGAGAATATGATGAACAAGTACAGAGAGGAGCACGACATGGTAAGATCTACTCGAAGGGAGATGGTGTTGGAGCAAAACAAGGAGAGCGGTAAATGTAAATGAAGGGGATGCAGAGGATAAGAAAAATGCTACTTTGAGATGATTTGAACTCAATGCACCAATGAGAACTAGGGGTGTCAAAAACCGAACCGAAAACCAAAACAAACATATCCGAAAAATTTGGGTTTTTTCAGTTCGGTTTTTATTTGGTTCAGTTGTCATTAAAAACTGAAATTTTTATAACTGGTTCAGTTTTTATTGGTTCAATCACTAAACCAAACCAATAAAATCTGAAATTTTTAAAAAATTATGTTTTTTCTTTTTCTTCTTCTTCATTGTCCGGTCATCGGCCACTATGGCGGCCAATGATCGGCCACGTGGCCAATGATTGGCCAAAGGTGAGGTTGAGCCTCGTCACAGGCTGATGAGGCTCAAGCTCGGCAGCTTCCGAAGAGGTCGGCGAGCTTGGCCTCGCCATTGGCTAGCGAGGCTCGACCTCGCTAGAATTTGGCGAGCTTGAGCCTTGTCAGCTTGTGGCAAGGCTCAAGCTCACCTTTGGCCAGTCGTCGGCCAGTCACCGCCACCGTGGCCAGCGACTAGCCAATGAAGAAGAAGAAAAAAAAATAAAAATAATAAAAAAATCGATTTAAAAAAAATAAAAAAATTATAGAAAGTGGTGTATGTAGAAAAAAATAAACATAAAAGTAAAAATCAAAAAATCAAACTGAACCAAGATCAGTTCGGTTTCAGTTCGGATCGGATTTCGATTTGATTCAATAAATTTTCTTATCGGTTCAATTCGATTCGCTTTTCCAAAAATATCGAACCGAAGCAAATCATTTACACATCATGGAGAGCTACTTGATTTGGCCTCCCGAAAGACAAAGGCTCTGGCGCATTGAGACGAAAGCTGAGAAAAAAAGGAAAACAAGGCACGTGGAAACAAAGCCAACAAGCTTGAGCTAATGACTACTTGTAGACTTGACTTAAAGACGACTTGGACTATAATTACCCATTTTACAGTTCGTACACGCGGCCCTAAACGAGTCAACGAGCTTGGCCAATCTTCTTGACAATTCAATTGAGGATACTTCAGTTATGACCTCGAGAACATATTAGCAGCATCCTAGCAGACGCAAGGCCATTGTCTAGACTAGAAAACAGAAGGGAATTGGACCCTTAGAATTGAGGCGGCTAAACTGTCATTGGGACAAGATTCTATTAAGCTTTGCCTATTTATCTTTTTGGAATTGATTTGACTGTTTCTATAAAAGTTGCTAACAATGGATAGAACAAATTCCGCCCAAAAAAATTATCACTTTCACTTTATATTCTATTTATATACATGTGGTCTTCATCCACATATTATTTTAAGTTTTTCAATTTGACATTGAACATGATATCAGAATTGCGTTCCTTTCCAATTTGTTTTGCATGTATTGTCCCCTATTAATTAATTTTTTTCCGTTGTTCCTAATTTAATTATCATGTGACAAGGGTGTTAAATTACCTTTTCATTTTCTTTATATACACGTTATATCTACCAATTTATTAATCAAAATTTTTATGCTAAACCTTCTAACGGGGGGATATAGGTGCACAAGTGACTACCATTCTAAATTTGAAAAGAGATAAATTGGCTAGCCAAATATATACTTTTCTAATTCTAAAAGCTGCTGAAGCTTCAAAATATGCAGAATAAGTAACGACCATTTAAAAAGCACGCACGGCAAGTGGACCATTTCCCTAGAAAGACAGAAAGCGAACAGGCACAAACCTCGTTACTACCTTTGCAAAACGAGCCGGTGTGAATTGTCTCGTCGTCGCAGAAGCACGGCAACTCCTCATTCTGGCTGAACGCGCACCGCCCGCCGCAGTGCTCGCACTTGCCGCACTCCTTTGCCACCTTCCAGTCCAGCACAAACCCCTCCCTGATCGCCCCAGCGAACTCCTCCACCACGTTCGCTGCCATGACCTCCGTCCGCTTCACCGCTGCCACCACCTCCTCCTCGCAGCCCCACCTCTTATTGAAATCCACCGCCATCTCCAGGCTCATGTCCACGAACGCATACAACCGGTTATCACCAGATTGCAAGCAATCGATGGCCCCTCCGGTGGGGGAGGGGCAACCTCAGAGGAGCGCTGCAGTTGAAGAAGGTCAGATTGACGTTGGTGGAGTTGTAATCGAGGGGAGCGAGTCGATCGTGAGATTGTGGTGGGCCCTGGGGCATTGCTGGCGGCCGATGTTAATGTTGTTGAGAGTTAGGGTTGCTTCATCGTAGCTGATATAGGTGACGAAGAAGGCGTCATCCCCAAGACGGAGGATTGGATGAGGGGAGTCATACGGGCAAATGAGGCCGAGGCCTGGGTATCCGCAGTGCACGGGGGCATCGCTTTCGTTCCAGAATGGATATTGGATGTGGACGTTGCTGCATAGGAACGAGGATGCACCGGGGTCGCAAATGGTTGAGAAAGTGGAGTCGACGCCATGGAAGCTCCCGGAGAAGAAGAAGAAGAAGAGGAGGAGGGAGAGAGAAGGGGAGAGAATGCAAAGAAGGCGCTGGCTTGGCATTTTCTTTGTTCTTGTCTTGATGAGGAACAAGATGATCGTTTGGCAATTTAGAATGGGCCGCCCTATATAATAAAAGTGGTCAAAGTCTTGCATTGGGACTAAAGGCTACACAAATTTGACTTTGATATCTGTTTTGCATGCAACGTTCGAGTAATCCTGCGTGGAAAATTTTTTCTAATACGTTAAAGTTAATATCGATTTACAATGGTCATGAGTCACTGACAGAAAAACAACACATAATTAGACGAGCGTGTAAAATTTGACGTGCCGTTCTCTACACACACTTTGTACCCGGTCTTATGGTTGGCTTACTAAATTAAGTAAGAAGTTGGAAACTTCTCCGAACCATAACTTTTTCTATTTTGTCTATTATTATAAATTTATAATATCCATTTTTCTTAAAAGAAGGGCATGATTTAGAGCTTAATACACCATTTCCTGAAAACAGATAGGGCTTGATTACACTTTTTATAAAAATATTTAGGAGACTTTAAATTAGTGTAATTTTTCATGATTAAATTTTATGAAATTTCAGTCTTTAACAATAAAGTAGTGGTGGTTGGCATTTTTTATGTTGAGAAATACTGAAGAAGTCGATGGATCTTGCAATTCAAATCCAACGTGGAGAGGAAGAAATTACCAGAGAAGTCGATGGATCTTGAAATTCAAACTCAATAAGTCATATTCTCTTTAGAGTTTTAGTCTTCAATTAGTTCATGACTTGACGGAGTTTGATCTAATAGCGATGAAAGATCTTAAATCATTGTGAGTAAAATATCATATGTGACAAATACTATAATCACTGTAAGTTTTTTCATTTTGATTCTTTCAAATCGGCGTAAACGCTTAGCTTTTTAAGTATCCTCTTCTTGCTTCCTTTTTTGGGCTTCGTTTTTGGTTTTGCATGTGGAGGCTATCGAAGAAACACACAAAATAGCTCAAGGGATTACTTCTAGATACGTGGATTGCTCTGGTTGCATTAAAATAGACGAAGGGCCCGTGGCCTCCACGTTCATTTTGGATATTAATGCTAGAAAAATCAAATATAGGTGTGTACTTGACATAGATTCTTTCACTTTTGTTCCTTTCGTTGGGATAGTTTCCAGGAAACATGACATTTGGAGAGAGTCGTGAAGTCCGACTTTAAACAATTCATCATGCCTTAAAATACCAATGCACAATTGGCCTTCTATTTAGAGATAAATCTCATTGGTAGGTTTCTCAAGGATAGAAAAATTACCCAATGAGTCTTAAACTTTTTGTATGGAAATAAAATCAGTCCCAAACTTTTTAGTTTTACCAATTTAGTTATAAATCTTTATGCAAAATTCTAATGTAGTATTTCTGGTTGATTTCTGCTAGAAATTGTTGAAGTGGCAGCCCAATTATCATCAACCGTCTTATGTGGCACCCTACCATGTCAACAACTTCAGGAGAAGATTATTTAGAAAGACTATATTGGGAATTCACATGTACATATGAAATTAGAAGTTTATAACTGAATTAGCATTAAGACAATAGGTTTAGGACTGATCACATAATTCTCCCTCTCAAGGAACTATGTGTGACATCCTCAATCCGATCCCTATTTGTGGAGTAGAATTTTGACAGTAATTGACAGACCACGAAAAAGCGAGAGATGGCCACCTTAAGATGAAAACTAAAATTTTCATAGACAAATTGTGAAATTTTGGAAGAGTGAAAATAGGCTACGAACGAGGAGCCACGAGGACCCCAAGCTGCATGTAGGCCCAATGGGCCTCAACGGCCCAAGGGGGCCCACCAAGCCATCCAAGTCCACATTTGATTTTTTTTTTTTTTGTCGATTCTACTCTAATCCTACTCTAATACTCACTCTTAGACTTTTACCCTGCCTCCTTGCAGAGCGTGGGAGTCGAAACCCACTCCTGAAATGAAATCATCCCCACCCCAATCCTCCCTAAGAATGTGGGGATTTGAACTCCCCACCTCCCCCTTCCAAGTTGGAAGGGTGGCCACTGAGGCGAACCCCCAGTGGTTAGAAGATATTTAGATTAATGAGGCAATCTTGTTGGCATCCTAAAGTGGTGCCCATTGAAGGAGAAAGAAGAGAGAGACTAACTTAGTTTGTCTTTTCTAGTTCAATTTCAATTTTTCCACATGCTCAATATCTTGCATTAATTGAACTTGGATATAGAGGGCTTCATGAACCAATTTTGGCCATGCCTAGGCTTGGCTATCAGTAAATTAGGGGGATTGTACTAAGTCCATTAATACTTAAAAAGGAAAATCTTGCTTGAGCTCACCTCTCTCTCTCTCTCTCATTCTCTCATTTCTCTCACACTCTCTCTCTCATTTCCCTTACCACCAAAGCCTTTCCCCCTCATTCTCTCTCTCTCTCTCTCTCTCTCTCTCTCTCTCTCTCTCTCTCTCTCTCTCTCTTTCAGCTCGCCCTCATCTCCCTCTTTTTCTTTCTCACTCACCACTGTCCACCGTCCGCTGCCCTTTGCCGTCGCCTTTGTTGAGCTGACATCCACTTTTGCTTGCCATGTCGCCATCCTCACGCCCTTTTGAGCCACCCTCATCGCTAAGACACAACCATCACGCCGTCCTTTGCCATGAGTCCTCATAGCCGTGATGCCTTCACCGTGAGCCACCACGAGCTACTGAGCCGTTACTGCATCTTGCCAAGACACTACCGACCCTTGCTTATGGCACCCTCGGACGGCCCCCGATCCGTTAGGGTCGCCACATATCACCAACTTTTTCTCAACTTGAAAGTCTGATACTCTGATACCAAAGAATTTCGATAAATCCATGAGTTCTAGGGGTCTATATTCTTTCCATTGGTCCCTGTGCAAAAATATGGCAGAAGCGTATCCAACAACTCCCTTCCCTATATTCAGAAAATGATGCACACCAACTAAACATTTTTATAGGTAATAGCCGGACACTTTTATTTACATAAAACTAGAAGGACAATCGTTGGTCGGTACATCAAAATGCCATAGTATTCCATACTCAGCCATACATCAAAAGATACCCGACATTTCCAACAGTTACAAACATAAAGTCCATCATTTAGTGTCGGTGTCCAAAAAATTTCTTCCTCTGCTAACCCCATCTCACGGTCACACCCAGCCGCTCAGTCCGTTTGCTGGTGGCGGTGGCACCCCAGCGTTCGTCCATACCAATGAACAAACACGGCGATGTACTCCTAGAGTACAGGGCCAGTGGGAAGACCGGTATCGAACACCATAATGATTCTCACCCATACGAACATCAATTCTCACACCTCAGGATCTTGATACTCCGACCGCTACCACTGTAAGTCGATTGGGAATCCATAGAATGTACCGGGAGGTGCAGGCAATAGAGGCATCTTGTCTAGTCTAAAATGTTAGTCCCCAAAAGGGGTGAGTAAAACCATCCAGCAGCAAAAGATCTACTAAACTATATCGTGCAGAACCATCACAATCTAATTTCATGCAAAATTCACAAAACACATAACCAAAGGAATCAGTATGCATGAAATCAATGGAACTTTTCCAAGTGATAACAAGTTCAGTTTCAAAACCAGAACACATCATTTCAATCACAGGGGTCCCGATTATAAGACCAAACTGTTATGACACGTCCCATTCCGTGCCACACAATTTTGTCTCATAATCCGACGCAACTCAGCAGCACATTCAGTTTTAAAACTCAAAAGATTTTTCTCCCGGAGGACCAGTGTTTGCGTCCTTCCAAGCATTTGCACCTAACCTGGCGCCACGAAAGCCTCCGGTTCCATATTTCAGTCAGCGGGCAACCAGAGCATTTCATGTCTCACCTCCACGCATCTCGCACCTCACCCAGTATCACGAGGAATCTCCAGGATTAACCATGGCAATGGTTGCCCCTACCCTCCGAAATACGTATCGTCATACATCTAGGCATCCCGACACTCCCGGGGAACCTCTGGGGGTCATCGGTCCCCAGGCATCCAAAGGCATCGACCCCTACGATCCTATGGGCAACCCGACTCCCGGGGCATCGTCAACCCAAGGGTCCAACGGCAGCAATGACACATCAAATTATTTCAATACCAAAACATTTTCAAATCATCGACATCTAAAATCCCTTGAATTTTTATTGAAATTTCAGTATTGAATGATTTACTGAATGCCAAAACCATCGTTACTAGGTAATAAATCAAGATTCCTTCATCTTTGAGATAAATTTGAGCAAACTCGAAATAAAGGCAACCAAAATCAGAATGTATAGTTTCAGTAATAATTTTGGAAGAACCAATAAATAAACTCTGAAAATTCTAAATTTTTAGTATGTTATAAATAAGACCTAAGGGAAATAATTTCATGAAGGACACTAGGCCTAATTAGTCATGTACAGAGAGCACTAAATCACACAACTCAGCCCCAAATTTCTTCCATCGACTAGAATTCACACCCTAGCAGAAAAGCGCCGCACACTAAAATAAGGTTGTGCCAACTATATTGATCCTGAAAATCTGACAAAAATATATGTCATAGTTTAAACAATTTCTCACAACTTCCATGAAGAAGTTGGGACCAAATTCGTACTAGAAATCTCTGTAGAAATTTACAAAGGTACAGAGCTACACACAAGTTGTTCAGGGCAGTATGGATTTAGTAGAAACCCACGCCCACACCTTGGCTAGCTTACTTCCAAAAGTCCACCAAAATCTGTTTTCGATTGAAGTTCAAATGAATCGAGAATACACATAGAAAACCCAAGCATTTCCTCAATCCCCTAATCCCAATCTACCTCAATCATTCAAAATTCAGAATCCAACATCCAAACTCAAATATTTCCAAATCTAACTGCACTACATCAAACAACAACAACATTGCATTATATAGGCTAGTAGACTTTCACTTGACTTAAGTTTCGGTGGTGTCGACGACAACAAATCGAGAAGCTCACAATCACAAACATGGCTCGACAACAGCAAGTGCGAGCGGTGTCGACGGCGTGCATGCACGGACGGAAGGGATGGTCTCCTTCCTTCCTTCTCACTCTCGCTCGCAGCTCTCACTTTTACTCGTTGCACTCTATCTCTCTCTGCCTTGTTTCGCTCGGTTATTCTCTCTCTTGCTCTCATTTATGAGCCATTTTGTTCTTATTTTTAAAAATTGTTATAAAAAAAAAGGTAGCTCCTCCCTAGTCGCCGTCGCCTCCGCCCATCGTCGGAGGGGCCGGCAACTGTTGCCAGCCCCTCCAGCGATGGGTAGCGGCAAAGGAAGCGCCGGCCTTTTTTTTCTTTTTTTAATTAAAAAACTGTTTTGTTTTTTAAATAAATTTTAACTTTTCTTTTCTAACTTTTAAATCTAATTTAAATTAAAAAAAAATTTAAAAAGCCACATGGAAAATAAAAATTAATTTTAAATGCCACGTCAGCATTTTCCGTTAAAAAAGTTAACGATGTTAACTTTAGGATTCGATTGAAACAATTTGACAAGTTTTAGGACATAATTGCATTTTCATGACAAGTTTTAGGACTTCTATTACACTTATCCCTAATTTAATCAACGATAAATCTTAAGAACGCAAAGATGCTACGTCAGAATTTAAATGATGATGCGATAGCTAGGATAGAGATACACGCCAAACTTTAATTGACGACGTGGATCTAGAAAATACATTTAAGAAATATGCAAAAATTTAATCGACAACGTGAGTTTCGAAAATAAAACTACAATGTTGGAAAGTAAAGATAACTGAAAAATAGTACATTTAAGTATTTGTGTGTTGGGGTCTCTGAGCAGTTCTTCTACGGTTGTAGCCATGTTCTCTCATCTCCGAAAATTATGGCTCATTCTCTCATGATGCCGTGATTTTGTCTTCAGGTGATTGCTCCCTTAAAATTGCATTTTGGTTCCTCCATGACTTCTTGAACTCCATTGCCTCACTCACCATTGATTTCAAACTCATAACTACTTCTTGATGTCCTCTAGATATCCAACGTTCTCTTGATACCTCAATTGGTAATCCATCGCTCCTTTTAATCATACCCTTATTGACTATCGCCTATCCATTCGTCATCATACATCGACGACTGGTAAGTGGTCATCAACGTACATCGACAATTGATAGGTGTGAACTTAGCATAGATTCCTTCACCTTTGTCTTTTTGTTGAGATAATTTCCATGAAACACGACATTCAGAGAGTGTTTAAGTCCAACATTAAACAATTGATTAGACTATAAGACAATTTGATTATGCCTTAAACTTTCTATTTAGAGATGAATTCCATTGGTGGGTCCTGTAGAAAATATTCAACACGCATTTCGAGAAAAGGAGGACTTTCATGTGGTTATTAAGATTTTTGTCTGACATGTAGAGTTTTGCTTGCCATAAATTATAAAATTACCATAGTTGAAAGGGAAACATTATTCAAATAAAAGTGCCATAAATCAAAATATATACTTGCTAGCCAGTGAGATCGAGACTTTATTTGAAATTAAATTGATCACTTTGAAACTTTTTTAAGATAGGGTCTATTCAAAGAACCTCATTGATTTGCGAGCAAGCATTTGTAGCATATTTAGTAATTTATAAATCATTGAAACATGAATTGTTAATTTTGCTTGTATCTTCTTTTCTAGGAAAAAGTTTCCCTAGGGGAAAGAAATAGGTAATTATATGCCATCGAAGAATAACACTAAGTATACTAGGCAATTAAAAGGTGACCTATATTGTTTGGGATATTACTTTATAAATCAAAATAATGGACCGATCATTATATACCTAACATCACCTCATCATCCGAATATTCACTTTGGCTAGCTATCATATACTTGAATACTGACATCCTACATTATAATATAACCATAGTTATTAATTGCATCAATGCATAGTGCTAATGGATCTGGTTTTCAATCTAAGGCTTGACTAGGCTTCGACCATGAAGAGTTCGTTCTAAAATGGGAATGGAAAGGAAACGACCAAGTTTGCCTAGCTTTGACCACAAAGGGTTCGATTTAACATCAACACTTAAAGGAGACAACCAAGCGTGACCTCAAGATCACTGATTAAGCATAGATAACAAGGACTTGCTATAACATTGATCACACATAATCACAAAGGAAGTCGTCGCATTTATGACTAACATTTGTTGCCTAGCTAATTCTTAATCTATAATAAAATCTTTAAATGAAACGACAAATCTCTCTAACTATTATTGTTAAATAAATTAGGCATATCTAATTCAAGAGTTCATGTGAATTGGATTCGCATGCCTACATTATTCAAGCACCCAATGCGAATGCATCAATGACCCACACGGAAAATTTTCCCTGAAAAGTCTTGAGGAGGATACCATGAAACTTCCTAGTCTATAGGACCTCTAAGTTACAATTAGGTTTGAGGACTCACCAACGTGTTGAAATGTTGAAACTGCTGACCTACCACCAACCATGAAACTTCCGAGTCAAATGGACCTCTAAATTACACTTACGAACAAACCTCGGAAAAAGTACCAAAAAAGTCATAAACCTATGGCATTGGTAACAATTCAATCATAAACCTATGGCATTGGTACCAATTTAGTCATAAATCTTTCAATTAAACTAATTTAATCCTAAAACTTTTCACATTGATACCAATTCAATCCATCCGGCTAAATTTGGCCGGACGATACTGACATGGACATCGGTTGGCCGACGAAAGTTGACATGGTAATTGTTATTAATCTTTTGAATTTTTTAAAGTTTTTAATTATTTTTTTCTTTTTCTTTTTCCTTTTCTTTTTCTTTTTTCTTTTCTTCCTCCTTGGATTCCTTGCAAATTACTGGCGAGCCTCAAGCAAGGGGCGCCAAACCCTTGGTTGGCCTCACCTGCGGCCCTCACCTAATGGCCGGTACTCGGCAAGGGCTTGGGGCCCTCGCCTAGTCGCCAGCGAGCTGCCAGAGGCTTACCAACCACTACTAGAGAAAAAGGCCAGAGGAAGAAGAGGAAAAGGAAAATGAAAAGGAAAAAGAAAAAGAAAAAATATTTAAAACTTGCTACATCAACGTTTAACAGTCGGCCGGCGTCCATGTTAGTGCCGGTCGGCCAAAACTGAATTGATACAAATGTGAAAATATTTGGAATTAAATTAATCCAATTGAAAACTTTAGGATTGAATTGGTACCAATCTTATAAGTTTATGACTTTTTTGGTACTTTTCCCAACAAACCTCCCATTATAGAAATCCTACTAAGTAGCGCAAATTAATTGTAGACTTTTTCTTTTTCTTTTTCTTTTCTTCCAATATAAAAATCTTTAGTGCTAATAAAAATTAAATGTTTATATTATATTGCACATTTCATTTGAAATTCTTGTCCCATGGTTTTTTTTTTTTCCATTTTCTAGAATTCTCGAGTATAACACAATATAAATGAAAATTTATTATAGAAACAATTCCGATAGTCATGCCAAACACATAGAACACTATAAATGAAGAGCATTATCACCACAGGATATACATGGAAGTATTGAAGCTTGAAATCCAGGATCGTCAGCATCAAACGCAACTAATAGCCATGGTTATATTATAATAGAGGATGTTAGTATTCTTACATATGGTAGCTAGCTTACATGAATATCCAGATAATGAGGTGACGTTAGGTATACTATGATTGGTCCGTTAAATTGATTTACTAAATGATGTCTCAAATTACATGAGTAATTTTTTAGTTATCCAGTATAATTAGCTTCGTTATTCGACCTATTTCTTTCCCTCTTCACTTCGTTTATGCAATATGGCGCTACATGGGGAAAAATGTTTGGCTGTGACGGAATATCTTGGTCTTGGTCATCGCACACAACCGTGTTTCTCAGGTTGTGCATAAATTATACGAATGGACTTGAAAGTGAAAAAAGCTGAGGAGAAGAGCACTAGTGGAGCGTAGTAAGTGGATTTGTTGAAATCATGTCTTAGAATTTGAACCTAGTAAATCGAATTCGATCTGAATTGACTTGTGTATCACCATGAAAGTTGAAAACCGATTCTTACACGTTCGGAAATTGCTTCAGCGCTGAAGTCCACTTCAACATTTTTCACGTTGGAATCAAAGTGAACTTGTTGATTGAGTCAGAGAAAGAAAAGCAACAAATAAGGAAATAAAATCCTTGTTTGAGTCGACAAGGGTTCGGCTTAGGCGTTGGTTCGTTTGACGATTTGGAAACCGCGTGTGATGAGACTAAGGACTTTAATATTTCATCGACGTATATGTAAATGTCATTTAAATGCCATCCAAATGAGATCCAAAACCATGCTAATTAAGGACAAAAAGATGCTCGGCAGAATTTAAATACGGGCAAATGAGATGGATTTAAACACAAAAACGGACACATGTGCCACGAAATACAAAATGGAGTTGTCGTATGCTATCCTTAAAAGTATAATCACTAACTGAGCTAAAATGACATAAGGAAACATGTACATTCATCAAAGATGAGGAGGAATTCGCGGCTTTGCAATTGGATATATTAGGATTCAAAATATCGACAAGCATCAACCTTGAAACAAACTGAAATTTAACTTTCTTTTTAATCAATATAAAAAAAAATGCGACTAATTCTACCGAAAGTAACAATGCTCCTTGATGTGAAAACTGCATACATCTCCTTACTAAAAAGGAACTTATTACTCCGTAAGACCGAGATATGTTGCTCTCATAGTCATCTTTGAACTTTGGAGTTTAAGCTCTAATGATGATGAATCGAGGAGATGAAGATTGAAACGAAACAAATACATCAAGTCTTGCCTTTAATACTTCCAAGCTCTTATGAATCATAGCAATAGATTAGAAATATGTGGAATAGAAAATTGTGGAATTCCTACGTATTTGATGTATCTTAATGAATAGCATAACCTATTTATAGATTTCATGAGATATCTATTTAAGGTAGCATATCAGATCTATGGAGAGAGAGAGAGAGAGAGTAGTGAGAGAAGGTGTCCTTTAAAACCCTAATTTCTTTTTTCTTTACATAGTTCAATCTTTCCTTTCTTGCATGCTTGAGGCCACATAATGCATGCTTCCTCTTTGTCCCTCCAAATTTTCGGGAGAAGTACACTATCAATGCCATAAGTTGTGTACGGCGCTCACTTTGGTGCCAAAAGTTTCCGTCGGATCACTTAAGTGCCAAATCGGAGAAAAAACGATCACTTTGGTACCACCGGCGAGAGATTCTAGCCAGATTAATTACATGGCTTTTATATTTAAAAAAAAAAAAAAGTCGCGGTGGCTTTAAAACGACGTCGTTTTCCATCCTCTTCAAGAAATGACGTCGTTTTGCCATTATACGTGGACATCCTCATAGAAACAACACCGTATAGCTCATGGGGATTGAACTTAGGGTTTCGAGGATTGAAATTAGGGTTTCCGCCGCTCGCTGCTCGGCCACTGTTGTTCGCCCGCCATCGCTCGACCACCGTCACTTCGCCACCATTGTAGTTGCTCGACCAGGTGGGCGAGGAGAGATTGAGATTGTTGCTCAAGCAAGAAGTGGCAAGAAGA
The DNA here is from genome assembly GCA_016097605.1 of Eucalyptus guilfoylei. Taxonomy (NCBI): domain Eukaryota; kingdom Viridiplantae; phylum Streptophyta; class Magnoliopsida; order Myrtales; family Myrtaceae; genus Eucalyptus; species Eucalyptus guilfoylei. The sequence goes on from CM027861.1 coordinate 6,307,767, forward strand.
ATAGGAATCGAGGGTGGAGGAGGAGGAGGAAGAAGAGGGGTCGAAGGTGCCGCTAGTGCGCTGGTGGTGGTGGTGCCGGTGCTGGTGCTGGTGCCGTTGCTGGTGCCGCTGTTGGTGCTGCTGCCGGTGCCATTGTTGGTGCCGTTGCTAGCGTAGGTCTTCAAGGAAGAAGAAGACGACGTTCCTTCTCTCTCTTTCTCTCTCTCTCTCTCTCTCTCTCTCTCTCTCTCTCTCTCTCTCTCTCTCTCTCTCTCTCTCTCTCTCTCTCTCTCTCTCAATTTAGGGATTTAGGGTTTCTAAGTTGGGGGAAGACGTGAAACGGCGTCATTTTGTTGTTTGGATGGCTGATTGTACTCTCCAACGAGCCACGTCGGCTTCAAAAATTAATAAAAAAAGTGCCACGTCGGATTTCCAGTCAATTTCATCGGCGTTGGCTCTGAAATGATCATTTTTCAAATTTGTTGGTACTTAAGTGATCCGACGGAAACTTTTAGCACCAAAATGAGCGCCGTACATAACTTATGGCACTGATAGTGTGCTTCTCCCCAAATTTTCAGTTTTTCAACTTTTCCCTCCTTATTCTTCATGGGTGGCCGGTCAATGCATGCTACTCCGTTAAGAGCGTGTGGCCGGCCAACAAAGTTCTATCGTGGGCCGAAATTAAGGCCCTCTCAAGTGGACCGGGCACCAACCCACTAGATGGGCTTAAAAATGAGGCCCGTTCTTTGTGGTTAATTGGTATGACAAAGTTAATGCGTTTGTGAAATACAAAGTGATCTGTGAACCTTGTTTCCCTTTTTTATTATATAATTTCTCTTATTTTTATATTTATTTTAACTTATTTTTTTTATTTTAGTTATTTTCTATGGATTGGATTATCCAGGCCGTGAAAGCTCTAAAATAACAACGTCCCTAAGAGATGTACCGAGCAATGTGACTACTAAAAAATACAAGGTCAATTTTTTGGGTCGGGGGGTCAATTTATGTTATAAGTTAGATCCCTAATTTTGGTAAAATGCAATAGATATCCATATGTGAAAATTTAAGTGTCAACAATGCACTTTTCACTTCTTTTATTCCTTTTTTTCATTTTTTTATTTTATTTTGCATCATGCTTGTGGAAATTCAAACTAGACCATCTCAAGAACCATCATACCGTAGCTATAGACATCCGATTTGTGAGAAGCCCCTTCGATGCTCCTCATGAACAACTCTAGAGCAATATATCTAAGGGTACCCCGGGCACCTTGTATTGACACGATGTTCTCTTGTCTCGGGCAAATTTTGGCAAGACCAAAGTCGGAAACCTTGGGACAATAGTTTGCGTCAAGGAAAATGCTGTGAGGCTTTATGTCAAAGTGCAAAATCCTCGTGTTGCAACCTCTATGCAAGTAACTCTAGCTCATGAGCTATTGCCCCAACTCAATAGTTGATCTAACTCCAATGTGTTACCCCTGTCAAATATGAACTTTTCAAGAGATCCATTGGGCATGTATTCATAAACCAAAACTCTTTTGGTTCCTTCGAAACAGAATCTTAGGAGGTTGACAACATTGACATGAGAAGTTTTGCTTATACTTGCAATTTCATTGAAAAATTCTTCAGCGTTGCTTTTCAGCTTTTCTTGAAGCTTCACTACCACAAGTTGACCACCTTGAAGCTTACCTTCATATACACACCATCGCCTCCTTGGCCCAACTTTTCTTTAAAATAATTGGTCATCCTCTTGATGTCTTTGTATGTGTCTCTTCTCGAAATGATGAGTCCCTCAATTTTCATTTTGCCATCAAAATGTTCACTCCTTTCTTGATCAAAGCCATAATTCTTCTGAATCATTGGTTTCTTCCTGAAGGAAAGCGTTAAAGTAAGGGTAGTCCCAATTCCAGTTCCCATTGTGGCTATTCCTAAAAAGGTATAATATTTTTGAACAACCTCACTTCATCACTTTATCAAGGCTTCTAAGTTGTGAAGGTAGAAAATATTCAGTGAAAAGCACAGTTTAGCATATTACCTATTATAGCTTTTGTCCTCAAAATGCCCTGTTTCCCAGCTAGGACACAAGGCCTCATCAAGCGAATCCCACATGGAGAAGATGAAAATAGTAAAGGAGTACTTCCTTCGGTGCAATAGACTGTGCATATATATCATATTGAAGAGTATAGGGCTCATGCTTAGTTCCCCGCTCATGCTACTTATGAATGAGGTCATGTCAAATTGAAAAACGGCTTTATTTAAAATGTTAAGATCTAATACTATGTACAGTTCATATCTATTAGTCGATATATATCTCAATTGCACGCTTTATCAGATTTTAGCCCCACTTGTAGAGATGGAAGCTTTCTTTTTTTTGGTTGTGTGCACCATAAAATCCTATGAAGAAAAGCAAGTTGTTTTGGTCCAAGATCTGCCAATTCCTCCATGAACTCGGTGCATCGTCACTCAATACATTTAAACCATTGTTGAATATTTTGGGATGCAGGCACCAACCTTATGATCGAACAATTATGGAAGCGAAGGTTCCAGAGGATGGGATGGTGGAGGTCTTAAGAAGTACAAAAACTTGGGAGTCTGAATTGCATGCCCGGCAAAATGAGATTGTCAGGCTTTAGGAGCATGAGCGGGTTGTTTTCCAATAAACAAGCAAAGGAAAGGATATGCCCAGCAATTCCCTCTCATTAAACAACTTTAGCTGATTGGAAACCACATATTAGGTGAGAGTAAACATACGTACTTTGTCCGTCGCAGGTCATTGAATAGACGCAATCATGGCAAAAATAAATAAATTCTTGTCTTGTCCAGCTATACCCGCATCTTCCCCCTATTTATTGCACTTTTCGCAGAGTGACGTGTTGGCAATCCAGGTGAACTCAAAGCATGTGCTCAGGACCTGACTAATAGTAGCACTGCCCTGGAAAGTTAGCACCACTAAACCTAGAGTTTCACTTGAAATCGGGATGAGGACAGTGGAGTTGCAATCACAGGGTATTGAAAGCAACTGATTGGGAACAAAGTTAGCACCACTAAACCTAGAGCTTCACTTGAAATCGGGACGAGGACAGTGGAGTTGAATCACAGGGTATTGAAAGCAACTGATTGGGAACAAAGTAGTGATGTCGAGTTGCGAGACAAAAGAACTTTAAGATCGAGGGTTCGGCCAATAGTCACAATTGTATGATAAGGTAACATTGAGGTCACTATAAGTGTAGTTGTAGCGATTCAAGTCTAAAGTGGTGTCAACATATTTTTGAAGACATATATCTTCCCATAAGTCCATCCTTGCCTCCACAAGGATCTGCGTGCTCATATTCATGTGGATTACCCGATATTCCAGGGACTCCATGGACAGGGCCAGGTCATATCCATAACAGCGGAGCTCGTAGCCTAGATACCCACAGTAACTTGGTTTCTCTTTATGCTTGAAAGGATAGCTGATTTGTTGATGTCCGCAATCAAAAGGAGCGCACTCTTGGAACGGCTTGAAGTAGCCGGAAGCTAGCACCAGGAAGTGAATATGGAGGGAGATGAGGAAGAGCAAGGAGAGAGGAACATGACACGGTTAACATCAGTGGATGGCAAAGGGCCATGACTCCACGGTCACGGCGAATTATGCCTACATTGGACCTTTACGTCGGAAGCAACAGCCGAACCTTGCCATCTTTACATGGTTGAAATTGCCGAGGCCCATAAGTTACTCGAGCCTAAATTATTCATTTCGGCGCCAAGCACTAATAGCAATAAAAGAGAACAGACATCTTTCTGACAAGGTGCAACCAATTGATAGAGCCCACTTTCCAAAAGGTAGCCACTCCTGCATGTATATTCCCGTGTTATAAAATTTTGCCACGTTTCCCTGTCAGGACACAAATGCTTATCAAATAAATTTTGAATGAAATTAGTAAAAGAGTGCTTCCTACAGCGTGATAGATTATGCATATGTCTTGAATGGAAGCATGTGCTCACGCTTGGATCAACCCTGAAAACATGGTTTTATATGTAGAGTTCAAATGTATCAATGTTGTATATTTTAACTGCACACCCAGTCAGATTTTAGCATCACTAGTGGAGGCGGAAGCTTTTTTCCGTTTGGTTGCGTGCACAACAAAATTCCGCAAAGAAAATCAAGTTGCTTTAGTCCGACATATGCAAATTTTATGGTGAATTCGGTGCATATTCACTCAATACATTTAAACCATTGGATCTTGTGGGACGCATATGGCAACCTCAAGATCAAACAATCAAGGTAGAGAAGGTTGCGGTGAAGTTCTAATTTACACCGTCCCTCCGCATATAGAAATGAAACATCAAGCAAAGCAGTAGATATGAAATCTCAGTCAAGAAACAAAAGCAAAAAACTCAATCTCCCAGGCATTTACCATCGTTGCAGGTATGAGAAAGAGGAGCATATTGGCAAAGTCAAACAAAATCAGTATTCTTGATTCCACATGGTCTCTCACTTCCCTCACACATGCTGCATTGCAGTCCAGTTCAACGGGAACCCCTTCTTAATCTCATTGTAATCCATAGACATCAGGGCTAGGGAAATTGGAATTTACGTAAATAGGTATGTTAATTGTAGAGTAGTAGGAGCAGGCGGCAGAATAATAATCCAGTTCCTGCAATGCTTCATTGGAAGAAAAAGAAAAAGAATGGTGGGTGGAGTTGCTAGCACAGTCTACTAAATATGCAAAAACTTGTTGGCTGCGAGGATGCAATTATAGTAGAAGAAGAAATTGGAATTAGTGGAATTGAGATTGAAAGGCCATCTTTCGAGGCTGATATTACGCGGAGGAGCATCACAGGATTCCCAGCACATGAGGCCATTAAACAAGAGGAATGAATTGTGCTCATAAAAGATATCCTTGATATGACCCCTTGTTTGAGTAAGTTAGGACAGGGTGTATCTCTTTGCAGGTAATCTCGAAATTTGGATTGCCACAACAGGACTCTTGTTCGCCAGAAATCCTAATAGAGTAGCTGATGTTTGGCTGATATGTGCAATTTTGAGGCATAGAGGCCTCGTGTTGTGCATCATCTGATAGAGCCAGATAGACTAAGTTAGTGAAGATAATGATAATGACCAATTGGTGAGAATAAGTTACTCACATGAAGTTTCGGTGATTCATTTGGACCGGAAGGAGGCAGAGGATTACAGAGGATAGGAGAAAGAGGTAGGAGAGAGTGTGGCAAGCATTTGCAGAAAAATCAAATGGAGTTAGTCTAAATTGGTCCTAACTCCTATCACTGTTGTGTGCTAGTTCTTCAACTTTGAAGCTAATACCAAGCAAGGCAGAAAGTGGTCTGAAGCGTGCATATTTATCGAATTGAAGCATATATGGCTCATGCTTCGATCCACACTCATTATGGTGCTTATGCTAATAATAAATAAGGTCATGTCACAATGGAAACCTATAGCGTGATATATCACAGTTGAAATCTATCAATATTACCTATTTCAACTGAACACTTCATCAGATTTTAGCACTACTGGTATAGACAGAAGCTTTAGTTCTTTCTTTCTCATTGATCGTGTGCACAAGAAAATCCCACAAAGAAAAGCAAGTTGTTTTGATTGTTTTGACCCAACATTTGAAAATTTTTATTGTGAATTTGGTGTAACTTTAGCTTCGCTCAATACATTTTACCATCGAATCTCATGGGATGCAGATACCAACCTCCGTATCTCGAAATCAAAAATCAAGCAAAACAGTAGATATGAAAACTTAGTCAAGAAGCAAAGACAGAAAAAAAAAAAAAAACTCCCCCATGCACTTACCATCATAGTAGGTTTGAGAATGAGGACCGTCCGGCCAAAAGCAGATGACATTATTGTTCTCAAACCTGCACCGTCCCCCACTTTCCTCGCAGTTGCTGCATTAATTGCAGTCCAGTTCAAAAGGAACCCCATCTCCATAATTTCACTGTAATTCGCTAAGCTAGCAATATTTACATTGACATCAACGGGTACACTAAGGGTGCGCATGGCAACGTTTTTACTCCGGGAAACTATTTCTTTTCAGAAGTAATATTTTTCTATCCTACTCCGGGAACAATTTCTGAGTAATATAAGATGTTTGGTAATTATACAAAATTTCTATTCTTGGAATAGAAAAACAATAGAAATGCGTTTGGTAAAAATTTATAAATTTTTGCATTTAATTGTTTTTTCTTCTTACTCACGGACCGCCGGCCGCTACCGCACGATCGCCGCTTGATTGCCGCACGATCGTCACACGACCGCAGCACGACTACCGCACGACTACCGCACGACCGCTGACTGTCGCCGCCGACCGTCGCTGCAAGATCGCCGCTCGGCTGCTGTCGTACGACCGCCGCACGACTGTTGATTGTCGTCGCGATGGCAGTTGGTAGTGACGATCAACAGTCATGCGGCGGTAGGCGACGGTGGCGATCTTCATTCGATGGGCTGTGGGTGGTAGCTGGTGGGCTACAAGCAGCGGCAACCATCACTGACAGTCGCCGACAATCAGCTGTCGACGGTGGCCACAAGTGGCAGGAGGTAGCGGACGGTTGGCAGGCGGTCGACGGTGGCCACAACAAGGAAGAAGAACAAAAGAAAAATAGAAAAGAAAAAAAACAACTTATTTCTAAAAATTGTTCTCGGGAACAAGAAGCTACATTTTTTCGTTTCTTGTTTCTGTTTCAAATCTATTTTCTAGCCACTTTTCTATTCCAGGGAATAGAAAAATAAGTTGGCATTGCCAAATAGATTTATCTTCTTTTTTTGTTCCGGGGAACAAAAGAACAGAAATCGGGAGAAATAGAAACGTTACCACGCAGGCCCTAACTACAGAGTTGCCGGTGCTGACGACAGAATTCATTTCCTACGATACTTCCTTGTGAAAAAAGGCGAAAGAGTGGTGGGTGGAGTTGCTAGCACAGTCCATTGGATATGTAAAATCTGGCGGCGATGAGGTGCAATTATAGTAGAAGAAGAAATCGGCATTAGTGGAAGTGAGAATGAAAGGCGTGCTTTCGAGGCTAATATTACGCAGCGGAGCACCACAGGTGTCAAGGTACACGAGGGTATCAAACAGGAGGAGCGAATGGTTCCCATAGAAGATATCCTTGATGATGAACTCACTGTCCGAGAAATTCAGGAATGTGAACATCCCTACGTAGGTGATCTCGAAATTCGAATAGCCACAATAGGACTCCTGCTTGCCTAAAATCCAGAAAGGATAGCTAATGTCCGGGCCATATCCACAGATCCGAGGCATACAGGCATTGTACTACACATCTTTAGATGCAACCTGATAGACTAGGCTGGTGAAGGCGATGACAAGGGCCAATCGGTGACAACTAACTCCGCAAATGAAGCTTTGGAAATTCATTTAGGGCTGGAAGGAGGCGGAGCCAAATAGGAGAGAAATCAAATGGAGTAAGTTTGAATCGGTCCTGGCTCCCGTAAGAGTTGTGTGCTAGTTCATCAACTTCGTAGCAAATGCCAAGCAAGGCAGAAAGTGGTCCCATGCGTGCATTATTCGAGCACCCAATGTAAATGCGTCGATGTCCTACACGGAAAATCTGCCCTAGAAAATCTTGAGGAACAAATCATGAAACTTCCTCGTCAAAGAGACCTCTTAATTACAATTAGGTTGATGGGCCCGCCAACGTGTTGAAGTGCTGAAATTGATAATGATCTACGAAATCGTTAGGAAACAACCTTGAGCGGTCTGAGCCAAAGGAACCTTTAAATTTCAAAATTCCCGTTACAAAAATCTTAGGAAAAAAAGTATCAATTCAGTTCTATATCTATTATACGAATGTCAATTTGGTCCTAAATTTTTCAAATTTATCTATATAATCATAAGTTTTTGCAAGAAATTCCAACATAAATTTTTGTATTTATTTGTTTTATACCTATTATACGAATGTCAATTTTTGTATCTATATAATCATAAGTATCAATTCGTTAGAAATGTGTTTGGTAAAAATTTATAAATTTTTGAATTTATTTGTTTTTTTCTTACTCACGGACCGCCGACCATCGGCTGCTACCGCACGACCGCCATACGACCGCCGCATGACCGTCGCACGACGGTCACACGACCACCGCACGATCGCTGACTATCATCGCCAACCGTTGCCATAGGATCGCCGTACGACCATCGTCGCACGATCGCCGCACGACCGTCGCACAATCGCCGCACGACCGCCGTACGACCGCTGCATGACCGCTGACAATCACCGCAGTGGCAGTCAGCACCCACGATTGACGGTCGTGCGGCGACAAGCGATAGTCATGTGGCGGTTGGGAACGGCAAGCTACTAGCAGATGATGGCAGTTGTCAGCCGGTGGGCTGTGGGTGGTGGCTGGAGGGCTACGGGTGGCAACAACCGTCGCCCATAGTCACCGATGGTCGGCTGCCGACTGTGGCCACGAGCGGCAGGAGGTGGCAGATAGTTGGCAAGCGGCCATCGGTGGCCGCAACAAGGGAGAAGAGCAAAATAAGTTGGCGTTACCAATCAGATTTCTTTTTTTTCTTTTTTGTTCTGAGGAATAAAAGAACAGAAATCAGGAGAAATAGAAACGTTACCATGCAGACCCTAACTGCAGAGTTACAGGTGCTGACGACAGAATTCATTTCCTACGATACTTCCTCGTGAAAAAAGGTGAAAGAGTGGTCGGTGGAGTTGCTAGCACAGTCCACTGGATACGTAAAATCTGGTGGCGATGAGGTGCAATTATAGTAGAAGAAGAAATTGGCATTAGTGGAACTTAGAATGAAAGCTGTGCTTTCGAGGCTGATATTACGTAGTGGAGCACCACAGGTGTCAAGGTACATGAGGGTATCAAACAGGAGGAGTGAATGGTTCCCATAGAAGATATCCTCGATGATGAACTCACTGTCCGAGAAATTCAAGAAAGGGAACATCCCTACGTAGGTGATCTCAAAATTCGAATAGCCACAATAGGACTCCTGCTTGCTCGAAATCCAGAAAGGATTGCTGATGTCTAGGCCATATCCGCAAGTCTGAGGCAAACAGGCATTGTACTGCACATCTTTACATGCAGCCTGATAGACTAGGCTGGTGAAGACGACGATAAGGACCAACCGGTGACAACTAGCTCCGCAATGAAGCTTTGGAAATTCATTTGGGGTTGGAAGGAGGCGGAGCAGGATAGGAGAGAAATCAAATGGAGTAAGTTTGAATCGGTCCTGGCTCCCTTAACTGTTGTGTGCTAGTTCATCAACTTTGTAGCAAATGCCAAGCGAGGCAGAAAGTGGTCCCATGCGTGCATTATTCGAGTACCCAATATAAATGTGTCGATTTCCTACACGGAAAATCTGCCCTAGAAAATCTTGAGGAACAAACCATGAAACTTCCTTGTCAAAGAGACCTCTTAATTACAATTAGGTTGAGGGGCCCGCCAACGTATTGAAGTGATGAAATTGATGATGATCTACGAAATCGTTAGAAAAAAACCTTGAACCGTCTGAGCCAAAGGGACCTCTAAATTACAAAATTCCCATTACAAAAATCTTAGGAGAAAAAGTATCAATTCAATTCTATATCTATTATACGAATGTCAATTTGGTCCTAAATTTTTCAAATTTATCTATATGATCATAAGGTTTTGCAAGAAATTCCTACATAAATTTTTGTATTTATTTGTTTTATATCTATTATACGGATGTCAATTTTTGTATCTATATAATCATAACTATCAATTCGTTAGAAATGTGTTTGGTAAAAGTTTATAAATTTTTGTATTTATTTTTTTTTTCTTCTTATTCACAGACCGCCGACCACTGACCACCGGCAGTTGCCACACGATCACTACACGACCGCTGCACAACCGTCGGACGATCACCGCACGACCGCTGACTGTCGCCGTCGACCGCCGCCGCAGGATCGCCACATGACCACCGTTGCACAACCGCCACATGACCACTAACTGTCGCCGCCGCTGCAGTCGGCAACGATGATCGGCGGTCGTGCGGTGACAGGCGACGATCGTGTGGCGATTGGCGACAGCAGGCTGCCGGCAGACGGTGTCGGTCGTCTGCCGGGGGGCTGTGGGCAGCGACGAGTGGGCTACGAGTGGCGGCAACCGTCGCCGACGGTCGACTGCTGACGATGGCCATGGGCGGTAGGAGATGGCCGAGGGTTGGCAAGCAGCCAGTGGTAGTTGCAACAAGGAAGAAGAACAAAAGAAAAATAGAGAAAAAAAAACTTATTTCTAGAAATTGTTCTCAGGAACAAAATGCTACTTTTTTTTGTTTCTTGTTTCTGTTCCAGATCTATTCCCCAGCCACTTTTCTATTTCGGGGAATAGAAAAATAAGTTGACGTTACCGAACAAATTTTTTTTTTTTTGGTTCCGGGGAACAAAAGAACAGAAATCAGGAGAAATAGAAGCATTACCTTGCAGACCCTAACTGCAGAGTTGCAGGTGCTGACAACAGAATTCATTTCATGCGATACTTCCTCGTGAAGAAAGGCGAAAGAGTGGTGGGTGAAGTTACTAGCATAGTCCACTGGATAGGTAAAATCTGGCGGCGGTCAGGTGCAATTATAGTAGAAGAAGAAATCAGCATTAGTGGAACTGAGAATGAAAGGCATGCTTTCAAGGCCGATATTACGCAACGGAGCACCATAGGTGTCAAGGTAGACGAGGGTATCAAACGGGAAGAGCAAATGGTTCCCATAGAAGATATCCTTGATGATGAACTCACTGTCTGAGAAATTCAGGAAGGGGAACATCCCTACGCAGGTGATCTCGAAATTCGGATAGCCACAATAGGACTCCTACTTGCCCGAAATCCAAAAAGGATAACTGATGTCCGGGCCATATCCGCAGGTCCGAGGCAAATAGGCATTGTACTGCACATCTTTAGATGCAGCCTGATAGACTAGGCTAGTGAAGACGACGACAAGGACCAACCGGCGACAACTAGCTCCGCAAATGAAGCTTTGGAAATTCATTTGGGGTTGGAAGGAGGCGGAGCAGGATATGAGAGAAATCAAATGGAATAAGTTTGAATCGGTCCTGACTCCCTTAACTATTGTGTGCTAGTTCATCAACTTCGTAGCAAATGCCAAGCGAAGCAGAAAGTGGTCCCATGCGTGCATTATTTGAGCACCCAATGTAAATGTGTCGATGTCCTACACGGAAAATCTGCCCTAGAAAATCTTAAGGAACAAACCATGAAACTTCCTCGTCAAAGAGACCTCTTAATTACAATTAGGTTGAGGGGCCCGCCAATGTGTTGAAGTGCTGAAATTGATGATGATCTACGAAATCGTTAGGAAAAAACCGTGAACCGTCTGAGCCAAAGGGACCTCTCAATTACAAAATTCCCGTTACAAAAATCTTAGGAAAAAAAGTATCAATTCAATTCTATATCAATTATACAAATATCAATTTGGTCCTAAACTTTTCAAATTTATTTATATAATCATAAGTTTTTGCAAGAAATTCCTACATAATCTTTTCGATTGCCATTGATAATCTTTGACATGGTGATCCACACATAGAATGATCGACGTTGATTAGGTACCAGACTAGCAATTTCTGACATCAATTGTTCGGAATAACTATTTTGAAATTTTGCGTAAATGTTTAGGACTAAATTGATAAAATTGATAAATGTGTGACTAAATTAGCATTTGCACATTAAATTTGGGGCTGATTGGGTAATTATCCCACAATTTTTACTAAGCAACGCAAAAGACTGTTCATTTTTTATTATCTTTTCACCCATTATACAAATTTTAGTGCTTACAAAAAAATTTAAATCATTTATGTTTCATATTTCCTTGGGATTTTTGTCCCACATCGGACTTGCGACTCCTTTAATGTATCCGTAAATCCCATTTATTATTTGTAGGTGTAAGTTCCTTAAATCATGGCGTTGGTAAACACCTGCGTTTAGTTGTCTTAAAGTTAACCCCAGTTATTATTTGTAGGTTTTGTGGAAGCCAAATTTTCATGATTAAATTTTATAGAATACAGTGTCTACGGAAAGTTGCAGGGATTGGCATTTTCTATATTCTTTTATACACTATTAATAACCAGTAAGTTAATAACTCGGTGGCTCGTATTATATATGTGGCTACGATTAAGAGATTAATGATCTTAAATCATTGTGAACAAAATTTTTTAAGTAATCAAGAGCTATAATGTTGTAGTATTTTCATTTTCTAAAATTGTTGATTATAGTTTTTTATGGACCAATAATCCTGGGAAACTAATAGAGAAAAAAAGGTCTAAACGTCATTCCAAATACATATAGACATATGATGTACATGGAAGTATTGAAGTTCGAAATTTGTACTGCCGGCACCATGTATTGACGCAATAAATTATGTCTCTAATTTAAGTCATGTATAAAATCTGATCCCTTTGGAGAATTTATTGATTTTTTTTATCAAAGTCTAGTGGGCGTTTTTTAATCCGAATCAATCTGGACTCTTGGGGTGGTGGATGTCGATTTTCGATTTTCTTTTCTGTTGGAGAAGGACATCACTGACCTGTTTGACTTCTTGTTTTTTTATTATATTACGTACACGATGAGAAGGTACTTCTTCTGAATATATGCAAAAGGAAGACCTCTTATATATTCTCTGAAAGAAGTCGTGGCCGTCTCTGCTTAAAGGCACTTGAAGTATTTGGGGCTCTAGGTCAGAAGCGGTGGATATATTGACCCCCGTGAATACTCTATTATAAACTAAAACTATGTTAGTTTGACATAATTGATATTGAATAGTCCCAAGTCGAGTCATTTCTCTTAGACAAACTTTCACATGGACAAGCCTCAAGCGATCTTGAGAGTGATGACAAGGATGGTTTTGGAGGATTTTGCAAGGTCTCAACACTACCTTTTAGCATCTCCACAACTCAGGTCATCGATAGTCGAGCTCTTGGATCGATTTGAATACACCATAAGCCTATTACAATCATCTTCTTCGCAATTCCTTCGTCCTCCTCATTCGTGATCCCGTGCAGCCCAGGGTCTTCTGCTCCAAGCTTTGGTGGACCCAATGAGGAAAGTATATTTCACTCATATGATTTACCATGACTTCACTGTTTTCCTCCTGCCGACCATCTCTAAAACCATATGCCATAACTATAGACATCCGATTTGTGAGAAACCTCTCCGATGTTCCTTATGACTAGCTCCGAAGCAATGTATCCAGCAGTGCCTCGGACACCAAGCAATGACACAATGCTTTCTTCTCTTGGGCATATTTTGGTAAGACTAGAGTTGGAAATCTTGGGATGTTAGTTTGCATCAAGGAGAATGTTTTGAGGCTTAATGCCAAAGTGCAAGATCCTTGTATTACATCATTTATGCAAGTACTCTAACATGTGAGCTATGTCGAGCGAAATCTGGTACAACATGTCCCAACTCAATTGCTGATCTACCTCCAAAGTGTTACTCCTATTGAATATCAACTTTTCAAGTGATCCATTGGGCATGAACTCATGAACCAAAGGTCTTTCACTTCGTTCAAAACAAAATCCCATTAGGTTGACAATATTGATATGAGAAGTCCTACTTATGCTTACAACTTCATTGAAAAAATTTTCCGCATTGCCTTTCACCTTCTTTAGAAGCTTTACCGCCACAAGTTGATTGTCTCGAAACTTGCCTTTATACACATAGCCACAGCCTCCCTCGCCTAACTTTTCTTCGAAAGAGTTGGACATCCTCTTGATGTCTTTGTAGGTGTATCTTCTCAAAGAGACGAGTCCCTCAATCTTCATTGCGCCATTGAAATGTTCACTCCTATGCTTTATGAAAGCGATAATAACTCTGATCACTGGTTTCTTCCAAAAGGAGAGCATTAAAAAAAGGGCGATCCCGATTCCGGCTCCCGATGCAGCCATTCCTGAAAAAATGTGAATATTTTTGAATAGCTATCTCACTTCTTCAAGGCTTCTAGGATTTTTTGGAAATATTGATTCCATTGAGCAACGATGCAAGATTACTACCAAAAAGTCGCAACAAATTGCGGAGGAGAATGTAGAGAAGCGGAAAAGAAAGTCTTGAAATAAATACCTATTCCAATTTTCAGTCCAACCTTTTGGTTTCCTGAGACAATAGCCATCAGGAGTGAAAAATGTGTCAACAAACTGCAAACTGATGACTTCAAAGTGTCAGAGATATAAAGATTAGAGCACATCGAGGTAATAGATCATTCTGATTCAAGAAAGGAAAACCCCCCGATCGAGTGAAAAGATTTCAAATTCACCAGTTCCTTATGATCGACAATGTAGTATCAGAGGCGGAGACAGATAAAACTTTCTTCTGTGTATTGAATAGGCGGTATATTCTGGACATGTCTCAACTCTTTTAGCCTCAAAGAGGACCTATAGGCTTGATTAGCAGTCGTCCCACGAATAAAACAAGTGGGCAGCTCATGTTCAGGCGAGAATTTTCAAGCTTCTTGAACCGTGAACAACCAATTGACAACTAGTTAACTATTGTAGAAAAATAGAAAAATCAAAGGAATAAGTACACTAAAAGTGTCAAAAGTTGTATACAATGTGGATCACTTAGGTGTCAAAAAGTTTGAAAAACAATCATTTCAATGCCAACACCAATCTAATTGATCAGAAATCTGACATGACACTTTTTAATAAATTTTTGAAGCTGGCTTGGCTCTCCGGAGAGTACAATTAGTATTAATTGTCCAAAACGACATCGTTTATATGTTTTTCCCAATTATAAACAGTAATCTTATTTGTAATTTAGGGTTTTTGTCCAAATTAGGTTTTCCCCTTTTCAATTTGCAAAAGATTAAAGAAGGAAAATGGAAGATGATGAGGGATGAAAATGATGAAGCTGGTTGCTTTAGATGAAGGTGGTTGCTTCAGTTGTGACCATGCTTTGTCACCATTGTGGTCATCATGGGGGGAGAGAAGCTGTCACACCCCAAACCTTGAGCGCGTGCCCATCCCTCTCTGGTTGATAATATTTTATGACTTTCCAGGACGAGTCGCCGACCCTTTCATTTTATTACACATGTGGAAGCGAAAATAAATCCCCTAACAATAATCATCTCGGGATAGAAAAGCAGGACAACAGGTTCACAAACAAACATGTTTTTATATTCACATAGAGTCATGTACAAGGTCTAAGACCAAAAGACTACAAAGACTGGCTTTCTAAAAAGAAACGGTCCTAACTGACATACACTTTAGATCACCTCCTCTCGGCTCTAGGTCCTCCACTCGATGACCTTGAGAAATTATCCCACAATGAGGTGAGATATAAATCTCAGTGAGTCCACGCTCTAAACCCCGATTAGGAGGGTAATACGCCTAAAGGCGTCCTAACCACACAATCACGCATTTAGCATAAAGGACTTACCTCGCCTCAGTTCCATCCTGCAGGTCAGTACAGTTTATACACATTATGTATAAAATCGATACACACAACAATTGAAATGCATTACTCAACTTAATAAATCACAGGGGTCCAGATTATAGGGCCAAATCGTTATGACACGTCCTATACCATGTCATACAATTTTGTCCCATAATCCGGCGCATCTATTTCACTCAACATACGTTCCAATTGATAATTATGCCCACTCTAGGGTACGGCCTACTAGAAGCTCGGCGGTCTACTGGCGTAGCCAGGCATCGTCTCACCCCATTGAGCACGGTTACGTCTCTCGAAGACAACTTTCCCAAAGGAGTATAGGTCCAGCCTCTACTGCGACCTAAATCCCAATAAATGGGTATCCCATATAAGGTAACGTCCATTCGACACAGTTCGGGGACGTGTTCTCTTAACCAACACATGACCACTCAATCTCGGCGCAGAACATTATGCATTGCACTCAAATGCCTCAATTAAAACAGTGATTGTGGTCTATTTTCTTCGTATTAAAAACACCCGGTGAAAATAGTCATGCATGGGTACACGGTCAGATTAGACTCGGAAAAATTCATAACCCTCTTTTTAAAATCCCACTGGTTTATATAGTATATAAAACCATTTTCGGTATTTAAACCCGGCACCTAGGATTTTCTGAATAAATATCAAAATTTACAATTTTTGAAATAATTGACCCAATTTCCAATCAGCACTCAATTTTCACAATTTAATACTTGATTGCAGAAATTAACCACATCATTGCAATCGCATGAAATTCCGGTCACTTTGTATCCCGATCTAATTTCCGGAAAATATTTAATAATTAAATAATTTCAAAAATTAATTAAATAAATACATTATGTATTAAAAATGCTAACTTAGGCTAAGTAATTCTAATATAACCACCTCTTGAACTAATTAAATTATCCTAACCGTTCTAACTATAAAGCTACTTAACGGGCTAACTAAATTTAAGCTCTAACCACCTAATTCACTAATCTAACTAACCTAAATTAATTAAATAAACTAAAACTACACTAATCTAAATTTAAATAAATCTAAACACCCCTTAAATGTCATTAGCATACTAAGAAGAGTTTAGTGCATAAACTCACCGGTTTATTGCGGAAACCGGTTCACCGCAATAGCGACGCAACAGCAGTCAAACTTGGGCTCGCGACGACACCAACGGGCTTGGACCAGGCCTAAAACCGGCCCAACAAATCTCAGCCCAAACTGAGATTTGTTACTGAGTTGGGCTGGGCTTGCTTCGTGGGCTTGGGCCGCTGAACCTGTGGGCTGAACTTTGGAGATGGGCTGAATTCGCTGGCCTTCAAAGGCTGAAGAGAAGATGGGCTGGCTTCTTGGGCTGAGCTTGAAGAAGTTGAGGCACAAGGATGCGTTGGAGCTGGGCTTCAAATGGGCTAAATGATTCCTCAAACGGGCGATGGAGAGAGGCAACGCAACTGCCTCGGTTTGCTGCTAGGGACGATCGAACGTGAAGATGGCAGCTGCTGGTGACGAGAATCCGAGGAGAGGGGTCAACGACGGAGGCTTCCCTGGCGAGTGGTTGACCGAACAAAACGCCACGTGAAGCTGGACTTCGGTGGAGAGCTTCGAGCGTTGAAGATGGGAGCGCTGCTGAGTGTTGACCGTGCAGACGAAGACACGAGGGGGAAATTGGGGGTGAGGCGGCAGAGAGAGAGAGAGCGGAGGAGAGATGATCGTGGGTGCTTCGGTGGGGAATTATGTGGCCGTGTGGTTTCGGTTAAGGGGCAGGAATACGTGGGCTGAAAGTGGAGATGGGGGGGAAAGAAATTCGGTGGTGGAGAAGATGGATAGAACAGGGAGGGGTGAAGAAGTGGGACTAAGAAAAGGGAAGAAGAAGGTGAGTAGAGGAGGAAGTTCCCCGGGGGGGGGAGATAAGTCAAAATAAATATCTAAATTCATTAATGCTTTGTCCTCCTTAACTCCACATGCCTATCTCCATGTCCCCTAATACTTTAGCCACATTATAATCCCACAAATTATCCAAATTGATACCAAAATGCAGCCCTTAGTCCAAGCTCCGAATTCCCTCAATTTCTCCATGAAATTTCTCAATTCAACATCCAATTTGATAAAGAAGAAAGCCCATAAAATTTCTGCAAGTCCCCTTCGCTAAATAGATTGGTATAGAAGCCAAAATTCCCTTCAATTTGGCCCATCTGAATTTCCATTCGATTTCCGAATCGTCCGAATCGATTTTCCGTAAAAATCCCGAACTCTCCAAAAATTCTTCGGAGGATGAGTCGACATTCCTAAAATAGATCGTGACACGACAAAATTTTCAATTTCTGAAATCGGGTTCAAATTCACGGTTAATTTCAATCCGACGCGATTTTAGCGTGACCTAGTTTACCGAGTAACTTTTAAGAATTTTTGGTACAATTGACCCATGATCGATTTATCTCGAGTCACAATATACATCTTCAACATATTGGCGACTCTCGGTTGTCGTGAAAATCTCGAGATTTCAATTACGGGCACCGAGTACCAAAGCGATAAAAAAATCGGTCTAGTGTCGATCGACGAGTATTTTGCAATTAGGCAGAATCACTCACACTCTGATCACATATCTCAGTCAAATCGACCTATCTCCTTTCTCTAATCGATTTTGACAATGCCGTAATGACCCTTGCAAATCAACACGGTCGAGCAATCAATTCCTAGTCGAATTCTCAAGTTTATTCCATTAAAATCCCTTAATGCTTTCCCTAGATAGTCTAGTTATCTCATGAGTAATCAGCTCAGAGAATAGCACTATAGGCACGTCGATGAAAGGCCCGATTTATTTAATTGAAAACAAATTCTAAAAATTCAGGCTGTCACAGAAGCTCTGTTACCATCGCCATCGTAGCTGAGTGGTCTTGCTTGCCTCTACCTCGGAAATGCTCAAATATGGAACCTCGAGTTATTAAGAACAAGTGTGAATAGCATCTTAGATGGTGGCTGTTGAAAGAAGAGTGATGGCAGCATAAGGTTGCAGTCGAGTCCTTCATTGAAGAGGACAAAACACCAAGGAAGAAGAAGACCACTTTTCAATTTTTCCTTTGTTTTTTTTTTCTTACTCTACACTCCCCTTTACCTTTCCTATGAAAGACGCCTCCCTTGCAGTGTGAAGACCTCTTTTGACATTTCCTACAAAGTGGTGAACTTTCAAAAGGGGGTCAGACAATTGATATCTACGGCCACATTGAGTTAGAAATTCATAATTCCAAAACACACAGAGATAGAGTGCTCGACTAAGTTTGGCCGAGTGTCCCCCACCACGCAAGACTTACCAACCGCGTCGCCGCACCCTCGCCCCATACTACAAAACCAACACCGAGTTGAGTTGCTGTCCTTTGATCCCAAGTCACATGCTAAATTGAGCTTGAAGCCCAAGCTTCCCTCACCAAGACAATTTTTAACTATCTATACACCAGACCAGTGGGAGGATGAAGAGGAACAAATAAAGGTCTCGACCGAGCTCGAGGAAAGACACCGAGGCTGTGACATCCTGATTTACTGACTTTGTTTTTTATTAAATGAGTTGGACTTTTCATCGATGCGCCTATAGTTCTTTTCCCTAAGCTAATTACTCACAAGATAACTACTCTATCAAGTGAAACCGTTAAGGAATTTAAACACAATAGACTTGAGAATTCGACCAGAAATCGATTGCTCGACCGTGCTAATCTGCAAGGGTCGATACGGCACTGTCAAAATTGATCAGAGACCGGAGATAGGTCGATCCGACAGAGGTATGTGATTAGAGTGTAGGTGATTTCACCTGATTACAAAATTTCTGTCGAACAACACTAAACTGATTTTTTTGTCATTTTTGTACCCTGTGCTTGTATTTGAAATATCGAGATTTTCACAACAATCGAGATTTTTTTGTCTAAAGTGGTGTTAACAAATGGTTGAAGACATATCTTTTGATAAATCCTTTCTCACCACCTCAAGGATCTGCGCGCTCCAATCTATGTGGATCACCCGATATTCCAAGGACTCCATGGACAGGGTCGGGTAATGTCTGTCACAACCGACCTCGTACCTTGGATGCCCACAGTAACTTTTTTGCTCTTTATGCCAGAAAAGATAGCTGATTTCTTGATCTCCGCAAGGATAGGGAACGCACTCTTGGAACGGCTTGATGTCGCCGGAAACTTTTCTGACTGATGACTTTGACTGAGATCAGTTTCAATCTTTTGAAATTTCGTGGAGGATGGAAATCAAAGAAAGGGATGGCTATCGAACGTTGAAACTGGGTCTGGGGGTGGAAGTGATGAGGAAGACCGAAGAAACATGCGAAGCAATTTCCTTCGGAGTTCTTCCTATGTAGTCGAAATTGAGAAGTGAAACCTTTTTCAAGGTTCTCACTGTAGACAAAGTCCAGCCCATTTGAGGGGTCAAGAGTTGTTGTTGTGGAAAGTAAAGGACAAGTCAAACCTAAATTTTAGGTGGATTGACCTAGTAGCTAACACATTCCGATTTAAATCACAATAACCTCGAAGCATCTTCGCTTGTCGTATTTTAACCGTTGGATCTCATGGGTTTGCAGATATTGACCTAATGATCCAACAGTTAAGGCGAGGAAGGTTCTTGAGAATGAGGTGATAAAGTTTTAGGACTTAAAAGCCTAAATTGTAACACGATCGTGCATGTCACAGTAAGGATGACTGCACTTCGTTTGAGGGAACGACATGCCCAGCAATTCTTCTCATTGAACAACTTTTAGCTAATTGAAAAACCACATGTTATATTAGAGTAAGCATACATACTTGAAGGGACGATTGCCGGTATTGGCGGTATTGAAGGGATGCTTGCCAGTATTGCGTTCTCTGGTAGGTTGCCAAATAGGCTGCATCATGACAAAAACAATTGAATTCTTGCCTTGTCCAGTCATACCTGCATCTTCCCCCTGATATAATGCAGTCTTCGCACAGCGATGTGTTGGCAATCTAGGTGATCTCAAAGTCTTTATTGAGAATGTCGCTAATATCATGACCAAAGTCGATGCCCGCCAAAGGTGGTGGTAAACCTATAGGTTCACTTTTTGAAATCAGGACATGAACAATCAAACTACATGGTTTGTGCAGTGCGTTTAATAGGTTTCCACCGAGAACAAAGTAAGCCAAATTGAGACTCGGGACAAGAGAACCGATAATAAGATGGAAGGGTTGGCCACGAGTCGCAATTGTAAATTAAGGTGGAATTGAGGTTATTGGAAGTGTAGTTGAAGAGATTTAAGTCTAAAGTGGTTTCGTTATATGTTTCAAGACATATATTGTCCGATAAATCTGACCTCGCCACCACAAGGATCTGCACACTCCTATTCATGTAGATCACTCGATATTCCTGAGACACCATGGACAGGGTCGGGGTATAGCCGTCACAGTCAAGCTCTTATCCTAGATACCCACAGAAGCTTGGTTGCTCTATGTGCCTGAAAGGATAGCTGATTCGTATATTTCCACAAACAAAAGGAGCGCATTCTTGGAATGGCGGGAAGTTGCCAAAAGCTCGCACGGAGAAGTGAATTTGGAGGGAGATGAAGAAGAGCAAGGAGAGAGAGGAAAATGGCATGGTAAGATCCATCCGAAGGGAGATGGTGTTGGAGCAAAACATGGAGGGGTACATATGAAGGAACATGGAGGAGGGAAATGAAAAAAGATGGCTCTAGCAGAGGAGGTGATGGGGAAGATGCGGCCCAGAAACATGCAAAGCAATTTTCTCCGGATTTCTCCCCATGTTAAAATCAAAAGGTGAAATTCTCCTAGGTTCTCACTGAAAAAATCAAGCCCTTTGAGGGGTCAAGAGTTCGTGTCATGAGAAGTAAAGAATATGTCAAACCTAATTTTTTCATTACTTGACTCATTGGCTAATGTCCGATTTAAAATACTTGTCCATGAGGTGAAATTTTACATTAAGCTCGGAGCATCTTCGCCCGCTGTATTTAGACCGTCGAATCTGGTGGGTTCGCAGATACTGACCTAATGATCCAACAGTTGAGGCAAGGAAGGTTGTTGAGAATGGGGTGATAAAGTTTTAGGACTTGGGAGTCTAAATTGTAACATGATCATGCTGTAGCGAGGATGAGACGACTGCACTTCATTAAATTAGAGGGAAGGGCGTGCCCAGCAAAATGAGAATGTCAGGCTTTTAGGGGCATGAGCGGGTCGTTTCCAAATAACAAGCAAACCGAGCGATTTCTCCCTTGGAAGAACATTAGCTAATTGAGAACCACACATTAGGTGAGAGTAAGCGTAAATACCCTGTTTGCCGCAAGTCGTTGAATGGACTCCGTCAGGGCAAAAACAATTGAATTTTTGCCTTGTCCAGCCATACCCGCATCTTCCCCCTAATTTATTGTAATTTTCACACTGTGATGTATTAACAATCCAGGTGATCTCAAAGCCTTTCTTCAGGACCTCACTAATAGCACCACTATCATCCTTGCCTGCGCAAGGTGATGGTAGAGCGTGAGCTACGCTTTTTGAAATCGGGACACGAATATGTAACTGCATGACTTGGATAGTGGGTTTGCAAGGTCCAAACCGATATAAAAGTCGTCAAAACTGATAAGGTAGAGGGGTCGACCATGAGTCGCAGTGGAGTATGGTGAAATTGAGGTCATTGGAAGTGTAGTTGAAGAGATTCAAGTCTAAAGTGGTTTCATTATATGTTTGACGACATATGTCTTGCCATAAATCCATCCTTGCCATCTCAAGGATCTGTGCGCTCATATTCATGTGGATTACTCGATATTCCAGGGACTCCATGGACAGGGTCGGGTATTGTTTGTCACAGCCGAGCTCGTATCCTGGATATCCACAGTAATTTTGTTGCTCTTTATGCCTGAAAGGATAGCTGATTTTTTGACATCCGCAATTAGAAGGAGCATACTCGTGGAACGGCTTGAAGTTGCCGGAAGCTGGTACAAGGAAGTGAATATGGAGGGAGATGATGAAGAAGAGCAAGGAGAGAGAGGAACACAACATGGTAAGATTCATCTGGAGGGAGATGGTGTTGGAGCAAAAAAAGGAGGGTACATAAGGGTACATATAAAGGAAGAGGCTGCAGAGGATAAAGAATAATGCTGCTTTCGGGAACGGCTTGAACCCAGTGCACTAACGAGAATCACTTGATCTGGCCTCCTGAAGACCAAGACTTTGGCGCGGGGAGACAAAAGCTGAGAAGAAAAGAAGGAGAACAAGGCACGTGGAAATAAAGCCAAGTAGCTTGAGCTGCTGGCTAATTGTGAACTTAACTTGAGGAGGACTTGGAATAGTATTCCCCATTTCCCAATTCCTACGCGCAGGCGCAGCCCCAATTAATCAACGAGCTTTGCCAATCTCGTAGACAATTCAATCGAGGACAATTCAATAAGGACCTCAAGAACATAGTTAGCAGCGTTCTAGACGGATGCAGGGCAATCGCCTGGACTAGAAAACAGAAGGGGATTGGAGCCTCGGAAGTAAGGCGGTTAAATTGTTATCTGGATTAGTTTCTCTTAAGCTTTGCCATCTTTTTTGAATTGATTTGACTGATGATATCTCGCATCATCAGCCCAAAGAAGCAGACCAGGTTAATATCAGTGGATCCCAAAGGCCCAAGATTCCTCGGCCGAGCTGAATCGGGCCCATCTCTCGTGAGTTACTATGATGATGATCCACATTGGATCTTTAGCTAGGAAGCAATAAGCTTGCCATCTTTTTCACGACAGAATTTGCTCAGGTCCATAAATCGCTTAGGCTTTAAGTATTGAAAATAAGACTTCTTCTCTTGGTACTCAAAGATAGGGAGTTATCCTCATAGAACTCGACCTTGCACAGAATAAGTTATATTTGCAACGATTCCACAATTAAAAGAGCGGTGGCAGTCGGTTTAGTGGACATTGTCGTCTCCATCGTACAAAAGAATTTGTGGAATGATGAGGCTGACGAGGACGAAGACTAGGATGGAGTGTGAAGTGGAGGAGAGAAGAAGAGTGGCTGCGTCACCCATTTGAGCAAGTTCATGCTCTCATGGGTGGAGAATATCATGTGGAATGAGGGGTTTAGTGTTCAGAGGGGCTATTCTGACCGTGGACTGAAGTGTGAAAGAGATGGACGTGGTTAATACCTCTTCAGTATAATAGAGGAAGCTATACTGACCGTGGACTTTGACGGAGATCAGTTTCTGTCGTCAATGCGAAAAGGTCTAGCCCATTTGAGGGGTCAAGAGTTCATGTCATGTGAAGTAAACAACAAGGCAAACCTAAAATTTGGGTTAATTGATTTATCAGCTAACACAATCTAATTTAAATTACCTTTCCATGATGTGAAATTTCATGATAAATTTAGAGCATCCTCACTCATTGTATTTAAGCTATTGGATCTTAAGGTACAAAGATACTGGCCTAATGATCGAACTGTTAAGGTTGTTGAATGGGGTGATAAGGTTTTAAGGCTTTGACTCTAAATTGCATCATGACCTGTCATAGCGAAGATGAGATGACTGCACTTCAGGCATGCCCAGCAAAATGAGATTGTCAGGGTTTTAGGGGCATGAGCGAGTCGTTTCCCAATTAACAAGCAAAGGAAAGAGTATGCGCAGCAATCTTATCCCTCTCATTGAACAACTTGAGCTTATTAGAAACCACAAATTAGCAACCGTGACTTTAGCATACATACCTGAAGGTCCGGGGCAGGTTATTGGATAGGCTTTGTCACGGCAAAAACAACTGAATTCTTGCCTTGTCCAATTATACCCACATCTTCCCTCTGATTCAGTGCAATTTTTGCACAAAGATGTGTTGGCAATCCAAGTGATCTCAAAGCCTTTTTTCAGGATTACTCTGAGAGTAGCACGACTAATATTAGCACTCTCACTGTTCTCCAAATTTGGTGGTTGACCTGAAGCTTCAATTGGTATAATTGGGACGAAGACGCTAAAGTTGCATAGCTTGAGTAGTGGGTTTGCAAGGCCCGCTTTGAGAGCAAAGTAGCCATCTCCAGACGCGGGACAAGAGAACTGATAAGGTTGAGGGGTTGATAGTGAGTTGCAATTGTAGAATAAGGCAGAATTGAAGTACTCGAAAGTGTAGTCGAAGAGACTGAAGTTTAAAGTGGTGTTGACATGAGTTCCAAGACATATATCTTTCGATAAATCCATCCTCGCCACCTTAAGGATCTGTGTGCTCCTATCCATGTGGATCACCTGATATTCCAGGGACTCCATGGACAGAATGGTCAGGTTATCCCTATCACAGTCAAGCTCGTAGCCTGGATACCCACAGTAACTTGGTTGCCTAACATGCCTGAAAGGATAGCTGATCTCTTGATTTCCGCAAACAAAAGGAGCGCACTCTCGGAACGGCGAGAATTCGCCGGAAGTTGGCACCAGGCAGTGAATATGGAGGGAGATGATAATGAACAAGGACAGAGAGGAGGACAACATGGTAAGATCCATTCGAAGGGAGATGGCATTGGAGCAAAACAATGAGAAGGGTAAATGTAAATGAAGAGGATGGAGAGGATAAGGACAATGCTGCTTTGAGAATGATTTGAAGCCAATGCAACAATGAGAGTCACTTGATTTGGCCTCCCGAAAGATCAAGGCTTTGGCACATTGAGACAAAAGCTGAGAAGAAATTAAGAACTTTGCGCGTGGAAACAAAGCCAAGTAGCTTGAGCTGTTGACTAGTTGTAGGCTTGACTTTAGGACGACTTGGACTATTATTACCCATTTTACAATTCGTACACACGGCCCTCAACTAGTCAATGAGCCTGGCCAATCTCCTTGACAATTCAATTGATGACACTTCAATAAGGACCTCGAGAACATAGTTAGTAGCGTTCTAGATAGATGTAGGGATCGCCTAGACTAGAAAAAAGAAGGGAGTACAGCCTCATAATTGAGACGACTAAACTGTCATCCGAAAGATTTCCTCTTAATTTTACCCAGTCAAAAAGGGCCCCGAGGGGTCGAGCTAGAGCAGGCCGATCTCTCGTGATCTACAATGATGATCCACATTGGGATCTTTAGCTATAGGAAGCAATAAGCAAAGCTTGCCATCTTTTTCTTGACAAAGATTGCTAAGGCCCATCAATTGCTCAAGCCTCACGTAATGATAATAAAGACTCTTTTTAGGCACCAATTTCTAGGGAGGAAAATGATTATGATAAAAGCAATAACAGCAAGAAAAGAGAAAAATATATATTTCTTAAAAGAAACCACCACTTTTTAATGATAGACCCTATTCAAAGTTGCGGGTTGCAACGAGTTGATGGAAGCTACTTTCGAAATTTCACCCAACCCAAAAATTTATTGCTTCAATTTGCTGCATGCGAATCTTTATACTTTAAATATCACGAGAAAATTCACTTTAGCTTAGGGCATCAAAGTAATTCACATATCTTGTCTATGGAATTTATATTAAACTTTATGCACGTGGTCTTCATTCACCTATTGATTTAAGTTTATGGATTGGACATTCACTAAGGTATCACAGTCAGGCTTTACTCTCATTTATTTCGCATGTGCCATTCCCCACTAGTCAAATTCTATGTGTGGTTCTAATTTCCACGCAAGAAGGGTGCTAAAGTAACAATTTTGTTTGTCTATGAATTTTCATTCTCTTTATATATAGTGATCTTGCTCTATTTATTAATTTAAGTTTTCATATAAGACCTGTTGCACGGGATATACTAGTAGGTGTGGTTACCATTCAAATTTTGAAAAAGTATCGATTAAGAAATTGACGAACCTAAGTATATAATTTTCTAATTCTAAAAGTTGCCGAAACATCAAAGTATGCCAGAAATCATATCACACGCAACTAAGAAGTGACCAGCATTGAAAAAAGCAATCACGACGATTGGCAAATAAGATGCAAAACCAATTATGAAGAAAGAGAGGAAGGGCGCATTTGGTAATGCTTTGTTCTCGAGAATAATTTCTGATCAGAAATGATTATTTTTTATTCTGTTTTTGAAAACAATTTCTAAGTATTTTAAGCCATTTAATAATTATCCAAAATTTCAATTTTTGGAATAGAATTGCGTTTGACACCGTTCTTAAAATTTCTAATTCAAATCATTTTCTTTTAATTTTTTAATAATTTTATTACTTTTTTCTTTTTTCTTCTTTTCTTTCCTTTCTCCTCTTTTTCTTCAAGGGTTGCTGGTCGCCAACCTTGGGATGACTGGCAATCGGCTAAACGAGGCCGATGACCTTGTTGGTGCGTGGCCGGCCCTCATTGAGGCCACGCCTCATCGGTCGAGCCTCGCAAGCAATTGGGCGAGGCTCCGCTGAGCCTTGGTTGGGCTTGACCTCGTCGGGACACCGTGAGGTCAGCCTCACCTTGGTCGAGCGACGCCGACCTCGCGGTGGCCCGACAAGGTCTAGCCCCACGGACGGCTGGGCGAGCTCTGTCTTGTCAGATCTGGGCGAAGTCGAGCCTTGCTCGATCAAGCGAGCATCGCCGATGGCCGGGGGAGGCCTGGGCGAGCCTCCAACGAGATCGTTGGACCTCGCTGGACTAGTCGCCGGCAATCGGCGGTGGCGAACGGCGACGGTGATTGAAGAAGAGAAGAGAGGAAAGAAGAACAAGAAGAAAGAAGAGAAAAGAGAAAAAATGGATTAGTATGATTTTGAAATTGTTCTCAAAAATAAAGAATCAACTTTTTTTTTATTTCTCGATTCTGTTTCAAATCTACTTCTAAAAATAAAAAAATAGAAATTTGTTTTCGGAATTACAAATTTTCCTAACGAATTTTTGTTCTAAATCTACTTTCGAGAATAAAATAATAGAAATTATTATTGTTTGGCAAATTACCAAATGCGGACTAAGAAGTGACGAGCATCGAAAAAGGCAATCATTGCGATTGGCAAACAAAGATGCAAAACCAATTATGAAGAAAGAGAGGAAACGGACAGACACAAACTTCAATCCTACCTTTGCAAAACGAGCCGTTCGTGTGATTTAACCCGTCCTCGCAGAAGCACAGCAACTGCTCATTCTGGTTGAACACACACCGCCTGCCGGAGTGCTCGCACGCGCCGCACTGCCTCGCCGCCGCCTAGTCAAGCACGAACCCCTCACTCATCGCCCCAACGAGCTCGTCCCCCCCGTTCGCCGCCGTCAGCTCCGTTCGCTTCACCACCGCAGCCACTGCCTCCTCGCAGCCCCACGCCTTACGAATCGCCGCCGCCTTATCGGGGCTCATGTCCACGAACGCATAGGACTGATTATCACTAGATCGCAAGCAATCGATGGCCCTGGCGGGGTTGGCCGCTAACGGAGGAGTGCTGCAGTTAAAGAATAAGGTGAGATTGACATCGGCGGAGTTGTAACCGAGAGGGAGCGAGCTGATCGTGAGGTTGTGGCGGGCCCTAGGTCATCTTTGGTCGTCTATGTCGATGTCGACGAGAGTCAGGGTTTCGTCGACGTAGTTGATTTCGATGACGAAGTAGGTGTCGCCCGGAAGAGAGATGGTCGGGGGATCATCGACATCCGGGCAACTGATTCTGAGCTGTGGGTAGCCGCAGTATATGGGGGCGTCACTGACGGTCGAGAATGGATACTTGATGGAGATGTTTCCGCATTGAGACTGCGATTCGCAAATGGTTGGGAAAGCGGAGTGGACGCCATGGAAGCTCAGCAAGAAGAAGAAGAAGAAGACGAGGGAGAGAGAAGGGGACAGAATGCAGAGAAGGTGGTGGCGGCTTGGCATTTGCTTTGTTCTCGTCTTGGTGAGGAAGAAGATAATCGTCCGGCGATTTAGAATGGACCGCCAATAACTATATAGTAATGCGTTGAAAGTCTTACATTGGGACTTTATGGTTTTATTAATTATTGTGATGGGCCTAAGTTGGCCCGTCCGCCCATGTTGGGCCTAAAAGCCCGGCCCACAATATTAGGGCCCATGGATAGAGGGATATGATGAAGGGACACGTTTCTTTTTGGAGGGGACGTATATAAGGGGGAAATAAAGAGGGAGAAACGCACCTTTTGAAGAAACGTACGTTCCTCCTCCCTCTCTCCCTCAAAACACTTCCAAAAAGAAAGAACAGTAAGCAAGAGGCGACACCCATCTTCCCTTCAAGGCGAATTGGCGTCATCGGATCGAACAGGGCCTAATTCTCTTCCTCATATTGGCGTCGGTGCTATCTGTGGCTAACAAGATACGTTCGATTCTGTGATGTGCCTTAGGATCAGTGATGCATGTGTTTTTCCTGGGCTTGTCTTCCGCACAAGTTTAGGGGTTCGATTTAGTGTCGACTCCGATATTGGGAATCCGACAATCATTACATTGGTATCAGAGCAGTAGTTCTTGTTTCCCGATCCTTTTCCATGTTTTTCCCGACCCCTTTCATGTTTATGGATGATTTCTTATTGATTTTTTGTGAAATTAATCGGCCGACACCGATCGGGGCGGAAAAATCCCGACACCTGAGCACTGTTCATCCATTTTTTCGAGTTTCTATAAGTCGAAATCCATTTCTGATGGTGTTAGATGGAAGGTCTCGTCGAGACGAGCGCGACGAGTGGTGGAACGCCGCCAAAGGCCGTCGGACGCGCCCCCACGCGCAGCCGAAACGAACTGGCGTCATTGCACGCGCCGATTCGCAGGGGTAGGCGCGTGCATCGCACGCACACGCACGGCCGAAGCGCGCATGTGCAACGCACGTGCGCGTGTGCAGCTGCACACGTGCCGCAAGTGCCGGGTCGGTCCGTCCGTCCCGGCCCGACCCGACCCGACCCAATGACCCGACCCGGCTGACCTCGACCGTTGACCGTTGACGACCATTGACCGTTGACGACCGTTGACCGTTGACTTTGACTGTTGACCAAAAAAAAAAAAAGGAGAGAGAGAGAGGAAAAGAATGTGTTTCTTTTTCCAATTAAGTCTATGTGGATTATATGTGATCCCTTATATGTTCTGCATTTGTTGCAGGAACAATGCCTCCCCTTAAGTTGCGCACACCTATTCGCGCAATTACCGATGAACAAAAGGAAAGGCTTTCTAAGTTGATAGCTGAGCTGACTGATCATCGATGGGAGAGTGGTGACTTAATTGATCACGTTCTTGAAGTCAACGGGAAAATTCAAAAGGTCATATGGAATGGTCGTCCCTTGCCATAGTCTGAGATGGTGCGATTTTTCATGAACACTCTTCCACCAGAATGGCAAGGAGTGTTGAATCGCATATAGGATGTCAACAAAGCCGCTTCATATAGGAAAATTGTGATGGATTTTATAGATGATTATTACTAGATTGTTACAAGGGAAAAGATCAAGAAATTGAACAAAAAAAGGATCTTTCCCAGTTCATATGTTAACTTGGTGTTAGATATTTTTTTTTAACTGGTCTTTTATTTAGTATGCTTGATGGACATATTATGTAAATGTCTTCTACCTAGTTGTTATTGGTGTAGCAGCTGATATGTTGGTTGTATTATGTGAAAGCATTATTATTCTATCATTATTGGATGTCAAATATTATTTGCTTCTGTTAACTGTTAGCTGTTTTGGGTAGTTCATAGAAGTTTTTGTAGCTTCAAATAATTTATTTTGCATAAAAGATTATATTAATAATGATTTCAAGTTAGGATCTTTGGATGATGATTGGAAACATAGTGACCTTTTGATTCTGAAACCTTACTTGAAATTATTTATTAATATGATGGGTTTGTGCAAAATGGATGCATAAATGATAGGCATTAATAATTCGTGCATATGCATCTGATATGTTCAGATTGATGGCTTCAGCAACTAAGAACATAATTGCTGATTTGAAAAAGGAAGACAAAATGAACGGTGAGAATTGTGATTTATTGAATATGAAGATTCAATATGTGCTTGAAAAGCAAGAAGCACTAAAAGCTCTTGACCATGTTATGGAAGATCTTGAGGATGCTATGCGCCACCTTGAGCTAGCAGAGAACTGCCTCAAGGCATTTGAGCGGGATACAGATATTTGCTGTGTTGCTTTCAACTCAAAAGGGGCTTCTAGCTCTAAGCGCAAGCGCATTGATTCGTTCAATATGTGGAAATGCAAGGGATCAAGTCCTTCTTGCAAGAAACCAAAAGTTAACCAACATGAAAGAGGAAAGCGTCCTCGAATAAAGAATCTGACAAGGGTGAAGTGTTACAACTGTGACCAGAAGGGTCACTATGCTCGCGACTATCGTGAGTCAAAGAAGGTACTCACCCCTTGTACTATCAAGAACTTTGCTAATATGTCAAGTTCTATATTCTTAGCTGAATCTAATTCTTTGTGGACTGTAGATTCGGGAGCGACAGACCATGTAGCGAAGGATAGAGAATCCTTCGTGGAATTCCGACGAGTATCAACTGGAACTAAGTGGATCTATGTGGGAAACAACTCCAGAGCTGAAGTAAAAGGAATTGGCACCTGCCAACTGAACATGCGTGGTGGACGCACTTTGTTCCTACATGATGTATTGTATGCTCCGGAGATTCGTCGGAATTTAGTGTCTGTTTTGGTGTTGGTTAAGCTTGGTTTTAATATGAACTTCCATAATAGAGGTGTGGATTTGTTTTTGGATACAAATTTCTATGGTTGTGGTTATTTTCTGGATAGTTTCATTGTAATAGATATTGACTATGTTAATGCAAATGTTTGTTATTCCCTTCTCACATCTCCTAATTCATATGATAATGATGTGAATGTATGGCATGCTAGACTTGGTCATATTGGCCAACAACGTATGAATAGACTAGCCAAAGAGGGCTTGTTGGGCAACATTGAAAAAATCGATTTGCCCATATGTGAGCATTGCCTAGTAGGGAAAACGACAAGGAAACCATTTGGAAAAGGTAAAAGAGCTGAATTTCCTCTGCATTTAATCCATTCTGACGTCTGTGGTCCAATGAATGTGAGAGGAAGGCATGGGGCTGTTTATTTCATCACTTTTATAGATGATTATACTTGATTCGGATATGTCTATTTGATTTCTCATAAATCCGAAGCATTAAGCTGTTTCAAAAGGTTTATGAACTTGGTAGAAAATCAATTAGACAAGAAAATAAAAGTATTGAGATCCGATCGAGGTCGAGAATATTTATCTGATGAGTTCAGAAAATTATGTGATAAAAAAGGAATAGAAAGACAGTTGTCTATTCCATATACTCCTCAACAAAATGGTGTTGCAGAGAGAAGAAACAGAACCCTACTGGAAATGGTTAGGTCCATGATGGCGCATGCTAACTTACTTATCACTTTTTGGAGTAATGCGTTATTGACTGCTGCTTATATACTTAACCAAGTGCCTTCCAAATCAGTTATTTCCACTCCATATGAGTTATGGACAGGTAGAAAACCGGACTTAAGTTTTCTTAAGCCATGGGGTTGTGCTACCTATACTCATGAGTCCTCTCACAAGTTTGGGAAATTGGGTCCTAGAGGAAATAATAGTATTTTCATAAGATACTCCGAACACTCGAAAGGATATGTGTTCATAGGTGAGCAGGAAAGTAGAAGTATAACTGAATTCGAATCACGGGATGTCACATTCTTAAAGAATGAATTTCCTAAGAAGGGCGAAATAGGTGAAGATTACTCCCTATACGAAACCTTGGATCAAGATAATGATATTAGTGGAGTTCGTCCAAGTGGGAGTAATATGAGAAGTGATGAATTGAATTCAACTCATTCTCAATTACAATCACATGATGAGACGATATCATCATTATCTAATCCTAGTGGAAGCATAATGGGAAATGATGTGCAAAGTGTACAATCTCCCATACGGCGAACAAGTCGCAAAAGTATTCCCTGTCGACGTTTTGACATTGAAGGGGAAACTTTTATGATTGCCCCACGGGATGAGGATGAGCCAAGAAATATACATGAGGCTCTAAGTTGCCCTAGTAAGGAAAAATGGATGCATGTAATGGAAGAGGAAATGGAGTCAATGAAGTCGAACCAAGTTTGGGAACTGGTTGATCTTCCGAAGGGACGCAAAGCCATTGTGAACAAGTGGGTTCTCAAAATAAAGCGTAAAGCTGATGGCTCGATAGAAAGGCATAAGGCTCGCCTTGTGGCGAAGGGGTATAATCAACAGGAAGGAATTGATTATGAAGAAACATTTTCTCCCGTAGTGAGATTTACCTCGATACGCATGATTCTGGCAATAGTGGCAAGTATGGATCTTGAGTTACATCAAATGGATGTAAAGACTGCTTTCCTCAATGGAGAATTAGAGGAAGAAATATATATGGAACAACCTGCTGGTTTCATTATGAAAGGCCAAGAAGAAAAGGTATGTCGACTTTTGAGATCGATATATGGCCTTAAGCAGTCGTCGAGACAATGGTATATACGTTTTCATAATGCCATAATGGCATATGATTTTACGATGATTGATGAGTATCATTGTGTATATATCAAAAGATCCAAAGATCAATTTGTGATCATATCATTATATGTTGATGATATACTAATAGCCGGAAGCAATAAGGAGTTTGTTCATACTGTCAAGAGTTAGTTATCCTCCAACTTTGAGATAAAAGATATGGGTGAGGTTGCATACATTCTTGGAGTTAAGATTTCAAGAGATCATTCGAAGAGATCATTATCTCTTTTGCAAGAAACATATATAAATAAGGTTCTTGAACGATTTCGTATGCAAGATTGTAAACCCATAGATACTCCTATTGCAAAAGGTGAAGGGTTGAGCCATAGACTGTGTCCAAAGACTCCACAAGAGAAGGAACAAATGAAACATGTTCCTTATGCTAGTGCTGTTGGGAGCTTGATGTACGCTATGATGTGTACAAGACCTGACATATGTTTTGCAGTTGGAATGGTGAGTAGATACCAATCCAATCCAGGTCAAGCACATTGGAAAGCTGTTAAGAGAATACTGAGGTATCTGAAGGGAACTGCTGATTACAAGCTGAATTACCAAGGAAAGGATCTGCGACTTGAAGGCTATTCAGATGCTGATTGGGGAGGAGATTTAGATGAAAGGAAATCTACCTCTGGATTTGCTTTCTTACTGAATAATGGCGCCATATCATGGAGCAGTAAGAAGCAAACGTGTATAGCCTTGTCCATGATGGAAGCTGAGTTCGTGGCATTATCAGCAACGGTACAAGAAGGAGTTTGGCTTAAGAGATTTTTGGATCATTTAGGTGTTATTGAGAAAGCTGCAAATCCATTATTGGTTAACTGTGATAGCCAAGCAGCTATAGCGTACACTAAAGATCCAAAATATCATGGCAAGACCAAACATATAGATACCGAGTATAATTTTGTCAAGGATATGGTTGCACGAAAGGATGTGAACTTACAGTACATATCTACGCATAGAATGGTAGCAGATCCTATGACAAAGCCAATACCTAAAGATGTGTTTTGTGGTCATGTAAAATCTCTAGGATTGCGTAGAGTCTGATGTACTGGATATTGTAATTTCCCTGAGTTGTTCACATTTATGAACTTGTGTTTTTCATTATTAATGCCTATGAATCTATGTTTGATTTTTATGCATCTTAATGCTCAGTGCATTATATAAAGTTGAGAAAGTATGTCGGACAGATAAAAGATTAGCCCACTCACACGGGTAATCGCCTCTATTTACTGTGTGATAAATAGAGATGAGACGGTTTTTTAAGCTTATTATCTAGGTGATAATCGAGAGCTCAAGCTTAAAATATATATGTCACCTTAACTAAGTGTTAAGATGAGGACATGATATTGACTATGTCCGAAAGTAAAATAACCCACATATTTTACTTTATATGTCTATGATGCCAGATGTGAAATCTGATGAATTCTGTGAATGAGTAGATACGTGAACTCAAGTTAGACATTAGGTATGTCTGAACTATCATCTGTACGGTATTGGAGATATAGACATACGCTCCATGGGAAAGGAGTTAATACCGTAATACGTATTTCATACTACGTATGCATGAGACGACCAATTAGAGTGGCAAAAGTTTGATCTCAACTTTTATGCCGTGTGAGACTCTTGGGGAAAAGAGTTCATCAATTTTAGTGCCCTCATGACTTTTACTTATTCTCAAGATTTCTATTTAGTGTCTGCTATCTTAGGATGTTGCCAATGGTCATGAGTTGATTCGATCTAATGGGACATTTCTAGAAAAGCAAGTTGAACTGAAATTGAGAGTTTGAAGGAAAGAGGAAGATCGAATTTGGAGAATCACATTGTAGTTTTGTATTCACTGGTCGACCAATTATGACTGTCTTTGGGATAATCATAATTGTGAATACAATATATATATATATATATATCATTGTTTAAAAGAGATCAAGAGAGATATAAATGTGATCGATCGATCTAGGGCACTGCATACTAAATCTACTCAGAGTGTGATGCCCATTATGAGCTGCTATATATTCCTAATAGATGTATGGCAACGAGCTCTCAAAGTATGCTAGTCGCACGGATTATTCACTAGTATGAATGTTGAAGAGAGGTAAAGAGGATCTTGTTCGGCCCACCATGTGCGAGTGAGAGATGATGGTTTTATTAATTATTGTGATGGGCCTAAGTTGGCCCGTCCGCCCATGTTGGGCCTAAAAGCCCGGCCCACAATATTAGGGCCCATGGATAGAGGGATATGATGAAGGGACACGTTTCTTTTTGGAGGGGACGTATATAAGGGGGAAATAAATAGGGAGGAACGCACCTTTTGAAGAAACGTACGTTCCTCCTCCCTCTCTCCCTCAAAACACTTCCAAAAAGAAAGAATAGTAAGCAAGAGGCGACACCCATCTTCCCTTCAAGGCGAATTGGCGTCATCGAATCGAACAGAGCCAAATTATCTTCCTCATATTGGCGTCGGTGCTTAATCTGTGGCTAACAAGGTACGTTCGATTCTGTGATGTGCCTTAGGATCGGTGATGCATGTGTTTTTCCTGGGCTCGTCTTCCGCACAAGTTTAGGGGTTCGATTTAGTGTCGAATCCGATATTGGGAATCCGACAATCATTACAGGACTAAAGGCTGCGCAAATTTTTTTTTTCCTGGTCAAAGGCTACACAAATTTGACTTTGATATACTTTTTGCGGGCAACGTTCGAGTAATCCTACGTGGAAAATTTTTTCTAATACGTTAATAATGATTTGCTATGGTCATAAGTCAGTGCCAAAAACATAACGTATAAGTACTCTAGTGTGTAAAATTTTACGTGTCGGTCTTTACAAGCACTTTGTATGTAGTCTATGGTTAAGTAAGAAGTTGGAAACTTCACTAGACCATAACTTTTTCTATTTCGTCTATCATTCTAATATCCATTTTTCTTTTAAAAGAAATGAATGATTTAGAGCTTAATACACCTTTTCATAAACTTATTACAATTTTTCTAATTTGGTCATAATTTTTTTTGTCAATTCAATTCTAAATATTTTGTATTTGTGTCAATTCAGTTTATTCAGCCAATTTTGACTAGTCGGCGCTAACGTGGACACCAATCGTCTAGCTAATACTGACATATCAATATATATATATATATATATATATATATATATATATATATAATTTTTTCTTTTTTTCCTTTCCTTCTTCCTCTTGGTAGGCGAGGCTTCGCCTAGATCTGGTGAGGTCATGCCTTGTTAATTTTGCGAGCAAGGTCGAGCTCGGCCTCGCCAGTGGTGGCTGAGGCTCACCCTTGCCGATGGCTGGTGAGGTTGAGCTTCGCCTAGTGATGGCAAGAGCGAGGCCTCACTTGGGGCGGCTAAGGCTGGCTATCACTGGTGCCAACGAGGGCGAGCCTCCCTAGTCGCCAACAACGTTGACCTTCCCAGCCCTTGCCTCTAGTCGGTCTAGTGATCGACCAAAGGAAGAAGGAAAGAAAAAAAAAAAGAGAGAAAGAGAAAAAAAGGAAAAAATCGAAAAGTAAATAAACTATTAAAAAATTGACACGTTGGCGTCAACTAGATAGTTCGTGTTGGCTAGTGTCCACGTCAGCGTTGACCGACCAAAATTGACGGGGGAACTGAATTTGTACAAATACAAAAGGTTTAGGATTGAATTGGCCAAAAAAATTTAGAATTGAATTGGAAAAATAACAATAAATTTAGGATCGTTTTGATAATTTTACCCTCTTTTTTTTTTTTAAAACAGTTAAGGGCTTGGCTACACTTTTTATAAAATATTTAGGGGACTTTAATTTAGTGTAATTTTTTATGAGTAAATTTTATGAAATTACAATCTCTAACAATTAAAGTAGTGGTTATCGGCATTTTCTATGTTGAGAAATATTGAAGAAGTTGATTGATCTTGCAATTCAAATCTAACACAAAAAAGAAGAAATTACCAGACAAATTGACAAATCTTGAAATTCAAACTCAACGTGCCATATTGTCTTTTATAGTTTTAGTCTTCACTAAGTTTATAATTCGACGGAGTTTGATTCGATAGTTCATATTATATATGGGACCACAACGAGATTAAGTGATAAATGATCTTAAAACATTGTGAGTAAACTTTCATATGCAACAAGTACTATAATTGTTGCAAGTGTTTTCATTTTGACTCGTACTGTTGCGACCAAATTTTCGGGTGCACCACCTAAAATTAGGCTAATGGATTATTAAGGCTAAACTTAGCTCGGGCTCTCCCAAGTCCATACCAATTCGCGACTTAGGTTCAAGTTCTTAACATGCAATTGATTTTTTAATTAAGAGTCGCCAACAATTTATTTTTTGGTGGGTCGATTAGAAACCCAAGTAAAGTAACGGGAGATTTACTTTACTCCTACGAACCAAAGGCTAAGGGTACGGGGACTTGGTTACACTAGATTTCTCTAATGCCCTTTCGGTACCGTTTCTTTTTAATTTCAAAAATGTTTTTGCAGGCAGCTTGGATTTTTTAACCTAAATTACTATCATGCAATTGGGGTGATCACACGGATGTTCAACCATTATTAAACACTCAATGAATTAAATAAATTGCATTAAAAGAATTAAACACAAAGCAAGCAAATTGTTTTTTTTTTATCTCGAAATTAAAATATGCACTCTAACTAAATGACCTAATTTTACTCTCAAGCAAATTCTAGTTAAATGAATCTATTATGCAAACTAATTATCATGCACCTAATATATTTGTATTTTTTTTTATTGAAATTCGGAATTAATAAAAACCCAAATTAAATTATCTAAAATGAATAATTTTCTAATTTATTTTAGATATTAATTTGACTTAAATCCTATCCTATCTTAGAAAACTATTTTTTTAAAAAATGAGATTATCTAAATGTGCAAACATTATCTAAAATCAATTCTAATTTATTCCAAAAATTATCTAAAAATGCAATTCTAAAAAATGCAATCCTAATTTACGAAACCGACATGTTCTGATGCAAGATTTGATTTTTGATTTTCTAGTGTTTTTTCCAAGACAAGTAATTATCAAATAAACATTAAATCTAAACAATCAAGATATTCAACAAATAAAGAATTAAAATAATCGAAAAAGAACATGTTGTCTCACAGATCAAATTAACGATTACTCTAACCCTAAACATCATGACAAAAGTTCAAAATAATTAAAAATTTGATTTGAAGTCTTACAGATCAAATTAATAATTATAATGATTTAACAATTAACTTACTATCCAAATGCCCAAAAATTAATATAATTAAAAAAATGATCTGACATCTTACGGATCAAATTAATAATTATAATAATTTTAGACAAAATCCTGGTGGATAATGCCTACAAGATTGACATCCAATGTTCCAATTTAAATAACTAAACTTAAAAATATAAACAAGATAAAGTAAAATAAATGAAAAATAAAAATGAAAACTACCTAATTGATTTTCCTCTTTCTTTTGTTTTTCTCTTTCCACGCAAGGCTTATGCGCGGTGGTGGCTGGTCACCATTGGGGGTGATGGGCACGGTCGTCGGAGCTCCAGCGGGAGCTGGCGGGCGGCGACGGTGAGGGGCGTTGCGGGCGGTGGTGACACGAGTGCGGCGACGGCGTCTGACAGAGTAGGGTTAGCAGCGCGGCGTCGAACGGAGGCTCTGCAAGGGCGTCGTTTAGCGGCGACAGAGGTGCTCTAGTGGAAGCTGCAGGTCGGCAATGGTGGCGCGGAGGCACGCGGAAGTGCTGCTGCGGCGGTAGTCCGACAGAGGGAAGCAGCGAATGTGATGAGCGGGCAGGGGCGGTGTCCGTGATGGCTGCAGGTGGAAGTACGCAGGCAGATTGTGGCGGGTCGCGAGAGCGTTGTGGTCATCGCGGGTCGGTAGTGGGCGAACCGGCGACGAATGGGCCAGGGGGCAGCGTCGAGATCGTCACGGATCAGCACGATGGCGGCTTCGTCGGGATGGTGGAGCGGCTCGGCAGCAGTGACGTGCAGGGGACGCAGCGATGCGAGCGCAGTGGTGCGGCGTGGTGCAGGGACGCGGGCTTGCGGGTGAGGGTTCCGGCGAGATGGGACAGCGACGACTTCGCGGGTCTGGCTCTGGCGGAGGCGCGTCGACTGGCTCGGGATCTACTGGCGTCGGGGCAGGAGCGTCGCGGGTGGAGGCTCGAGCAGAGGTGGTGGGCTTGCGAGTGAGGCAGAGCGCGACGGTGCTGGGTTGAGCTACTGCGGGGAGCGTTGGCAAAGGAGATCGGAGGCGCGAGCATCACGGGATCCGGTACTTGGGTGGTCAGAGGCGCAGCAACAGCGAGGGCACGGCGGGCCGGCTCGGAATCGGTTGGGCTGCGGGTTGCAGAGGCGCGGTCGTCGAGGGTGACGAGCAGCGATGGCGGGGATGCTCAGGCGAAGCTCCGGTGTACGGGCAGAACGAGTGGCGGCCTTGGGCGCGGGGGCTCGCGAACGAGCAGCGATGGCCGGCGAGAAAGGTGCTGCCGAAGAAGATGAACAGTGCGCTGTTCTCTTTTTTCCTTTTCTTTTGTTTTTTCCTTTCTCCCTCTGTCACTCTCATGTCACTTCTAGTCTTACTCTCTCTGCCCTGCTGACTAGTCACCTCCTCTGCTTTTCTTTTTTCTCTATTTACTTTTGTGCTCTTTTTCAAATGAAGAGATCCCCCCACTCTTGATCTCCGTACACGCCCTTTTATAGGTAAAACAAAATGTGATCCTTTTGTGAATATTTCATCTCACGAAGATTGCCTATAACCTCCCGATCACAACAAACTCTTATCTCATAAATATTCTCTCATGATTTCATCATTTATTGCTAAAGATAAGATTGCAATGTGATTTTCTTAAATTCCAAAACTCCACCGTAATATTACATCAAATCTCCATTTAGATAATTTTTGTCATTTTTTAAAAAAATGGTTTCGAGCCAATTTTGCTCGTTTCATGGGCTTAGTCCGGCCTGTTAATTTAAACTTAAAACCACTAATCTGACCCATCCACCACTGGTCCAATAAATAAATGCACAAAATGCTAATTAAAAACAAATGCACCTAGATTAATATGCTATGCAATTAATATTTTTTTTTCACAGATAAAATTGACCCATAATTTTCTATGCAATAAATAAATGACCAGATCACCAAAATTTAGGTGTCAACATGTACAAATCAGCGTGTATGCTTAGCTCTTGAAGAATCTTTTTCTTGCCTTTTCTTTTGGGCTTCCTTTTTGGTTTTGCATGTGGAGGCTAACGAAGCAAGCACACAAAATAGCTCAAGGGATTACTTCTAGATGGTGCACACAGTTAGTAAGGTATTTCATGGTTAGAAATTAATCAGTCTTAAAAGTAAATTTTAGTAATAATTCGATGCACGAAGTTTCAGACAAAAGCCACTGAGAGCGATTAAGAATTCGTTTAGGGTTATTGTAGAATTGGTAATTTTCTTGTGCGGATGCTTTCAATGTATCGAAACTTTGAAAATGACTATGGACTTCCATAAAGAAGTTAGACACGTCTTTGGACCACAGCTGTTTTTGTCTTTTATTTGAAAGAAGGGTAAGATTTAGAGTTCGATACACGTCTTTGAAACATTCAGAATTCAATTGCACATTCAATAAAACATTTAGGGGACTTTAATCTAGTGTGATTTCGCATGATGGAATACAATCTTTAACAAATAAAGTAATGGTGATTGGCATTTTGGTATGTGAAAAAATAAGGGATAAGTACACTATCAGTGTCAAAACTTGTGTACGGCGCTCACTTTGGTGCCAAAATTTTATTTTGGATCACTTAAGTGTCAAAAGTTTTGAAAAATGATCATTTTAGTGCCAACTTCGATCTGATTGATCGGAAATCCGACGT
Source organism: Eucalyptus guilfoylei (assembly GCA_016097605.1). NCBI lineage: Eukaryota > Viridiplantae > Streptophyta > Magnoliopsida > Myrtales > Myrtaceae > Eucalyptus > Eucalyptus guilfoylei. The sequence continues at coordinate 6,348,381 of CM027861.1, forward strand.
GGCACTTTTTTATTAATTTTTGAAGCTGATGTGGCTCGTCGGAGAGTACAGTCAGCATCTAGACCACAAAACGACGTCGTTTGGCGTCTTTCCCCCAAAGCAAAACCCTAAATCCCCAAATTGAGAGAGAGAGAGAGAGAGAGAGAGAGAGAGAGAGAGAGAGAGAGAGAGAGATCTTAAGGAGGACGGAAAACGACGTCGTTTAAAAGCCATGTCGTTTTTTTTTTTAAATATAAAAGCCACGTAATCATTTTGGCCGGAATCTCTCGCCGATGACACCAAAGTGATCGTTTTTCCTCCTATTTGGTACTTGAGTGATCCAAAATAAAGTTTTGGCACCAAAGTGAGCGCCGTACACAAATTTTGGCAATGATAGTGTACTTACCCCCAAAAAATAATGAGGAAATTAATGGTGGTTGTGATTCAAATCTAATGCGAGAAATTACCAGAAAATTCAATGAAATCTACAATTCAAACCAACTATTTAGTTCTCTCTTTTATAGTTTATGATCTTATAACGATCATAACTCGATGGAGAGTGATACGATGGTTCATATCTTACTCTATAATGGTTGCAGTGTTTTCATTTTGACTACTTCAAATCAGCGCATATGCTTAACTTTTGAAGTATTTTCTTTTTTTTTCTTTTTCTTTTTGTGTTATTTTGTTTCTTTTTTGGGCTTCCATTTTGCTTTTGGGTGACGAAGCAAGCATAAAAAATAGCTCAAGAGATTACTCCTAGATATGTGTATTGCTCGACTTGGGGAAAAGTGTCGAAAAAGTTATAAACTTTTTACATTGGTATCAAATTAGTGCTAAATCTTTTCTTGGTACTAATTTAGTCCAAAACTGTTTGACTTGGTGTCAATTAGTATTTTTGGCTAATTTTGACTAGATTTTACTGACGTAGATGCCGATTGGCTGACGTGGCACAATCGATGCTAATGTAGATAACTTTTAATAATATTTTTTTTTGAATTTTTGGTTTTTATTATTTTATTTTATTTTATTTTATATTTCCTTTTCTTTTTCTTTTTTTCTTTCTCCTCCTCCTTCCTTCAACTGCTAAGGAGCAAGGCTCGAGCCCTCGCTAGAGGCTAAGGTTGTGCCTGCAAGGGCCCGAGCCCTCACCCGCTTAGCGTGTGACCGCCCTAGCAACTTGGGTAGCTTTGAGCCAAACTCACCAGAGGCTAGCAAGGCCTCCACCTCATCAGATCTAGCGAGGTTGGGCCATGCCCATGACCGGCGAGGTTCAGCCGTTGTGGCCTCAAGGCAAACTTTCCATACACTGGCGAGCCTTGTAGCCTCTAGCAAGGGCTCGAGCCCATTAGTGGCCGGCAACATCGACCTTGACCTCGTTAGCCATTCCCTAGCTAGTCACTGTTGGCAATCAATTAGAGGAAGGAGGAGGAAAAGGAAAAAATAAAAAATAAAAAGAACAAAAAATTGAAAAAAAAATATTATAATTTTATAAAAAGTTGTATACGTTAGCACTAGCCATGTCATGTCAGTCGACCGGCATCCACATCAGCAAATTTTGACTAAAATTAGTTGGAAGGACTGAATTGACATCAAGTCAAATTGTTTAGAGCTAAATTGACATCAATAAAAAGTTTATGACTAAATTGATATCAATGCAAAAAATTTAGGGATTTTTTTGACACTTTCCCCACTCGAGTTGCATTAAAATAAATGGAAGGGCCCATGGTCTACACGTTTAATTTGGATATTAAAATTACAAAAAAAAAAAAAAAAACAAAGATAGGTGTGAACTTAGCATAGATTCCTCCACATTTGTCTTTATGTTGAAAGAATTTCCACGAAACACGACATTCGGAGAGACTGTTAAAGTCCCTCTTTAAACAATTGATTAGACGACAAGACAATTTGATCACGCCTTAAAACGGCAATGGACGATAAACTCTCTGTTTAGAGATGAATTTCATTGGGGGGTCCCATAGAAAATATTCAACACGCATTTCGAGAAAAGGAGGACTTTCAGGTGGTTATTAAGATTTTTGCGTGACATGTAAAGTTTTGCTTGCCATAAATTATAAGATTACCATAGTTGGAAGGGAAAAAAAGGTTAAATAATCAGAAATGAGACTATTATCTCATGAGAGTGTCACCAGCCAATGAGGTCAAGACTTATTTGAAAGTAAATTGATCATTTCGAAATCTTATTTAAAATAGGGTGTACTCGGAGAACTTATTGATTGGCGTGCAAGCATTTTCCAATCAGCAACCTAACGTAATTTTCCTTTTTTTTTAATCTTTTTCTTTTTTTTGAAGAAGAGGGTAGTGATTTACTAGGTCCTTTGGTCTTAAATAAGATATGTGTTTTTCAACGAGGATAATATGGACACATGAGCATGTTGAGCACTTCCTTCTTTCCCACTCTGATGAACAAGACAAATTTCTTTCCATGACTCCTCAAGAGAAAGTTTCCCGATTCGTTAGATTTAGTAAAAATCGTCACATCCTTTTCATAAAAAAAGTTAAGGAAAAAAGAGAGACGATGACACAATCACGTGTTTTATGGATATGAAAGAAAATCACACACAAAAGAAGTCAAAAGAAGAAAAATAAAAGAATAAAACAAATTCCAACTTGAGAGAATGGTTGTCGAGATGTAGCTTGGTTTGACGATTTAGAAACCGTGTGTGATGAATCTTAGGACTTTTAGTTCCATCTAAGGTTTTTGTTTTTTCTCTTTGGCCCATAGAAATAGATCAACTGGGTCTCTTCACAAGTGGTTTTGGTGTCAAGGTTTGCTTTACTCAGGTCTCACTCTTTGACTTGATCACCCGCAAGTTTATAAAACTCTAAAACTATATGTGTCTATCTAATGTCTATTATGATGATTATTTACTTTTGGAAATTAGCATCATTGAAGAGGTTGCTGTCATCATCCAAAAGGAAACTTGTGTGTTATGTTTCACCATGTTCAACTTAAGGCCCGAGTTTATGCCAGTTGAAATCTAGATGTATGTACATCGAGTTGCATCATGTCAAAGAGGGAGGACTCCACGTCTCCATTTTCTAGGGAGATATTACGTTGTTGCCGAGTTGCAGTATTAATGGTACGATCGGGTGTTGTAGTATGCATTCATCATATGTTTATGTCACCTATTGCCTCTACAACAATAGTTCGCTCTTAATTGTTTAACTTGGTTCCTTTTTCTTCGTATGAATTATTTTTGCTTCTTCTTTTACCAATTTTCTTTCTCCCACATACTAATCCGAGTCAAGAGATCATGTGAATTGGACTCACATGAATGAAGTTCATTCAGTAAATTGTGTTTAACATGTCAATAATATTGCACAATTCAAAGCCTATATGGATAAATGACGGACTCTACTGATAATATGAAATAATACATGTCATGACGTTCCAAAGGGGACCATGTTCAACTTAAGGCCCAAGTTCATGCCAGTTGAAATCTAAATGTATGTCTATCAAGTTGAGTTATGTCAAAGAGGGCAGACTCCATGCCTCTATTTTCTAGTGAAAGATTACACTGTTACTGGGTTGCAGTGTTAATCTACGACCGGGTGTTGCAATATGTACCCATCATATATTTAGGCCACCTACAAATTGACGTTGCTTGCACGACAATAGTTCGCTCTTCATTATTTGACTTCCTTGAGTCCTTTTTCTTTGTATGAATTATTTTTGCTTCTTCTCTTAGGGATTTTATTTCTCCCACTTACTAATCCGAGTCGAGATCTTGTGAGTTGGACTCACATGAATGAAATTTATTCAGTAAACTGTGTGTAACATGCCATTAATATTGCACAATTTAAAGCCTCTATAAATAAAGGATAGATGCTACTGATGATATGAAATAATGCATGTCGCGACGTTCCAAAGGGGCTTAATTTTCAAGGGGTTTATCAAGTAACTAAGTGGGCGCAAATAGTTCCCCTCCAGGTAGCGCTTATGCTTGGTAAGGGCTCTTCCAGGCTTACCGATAGAATCATTGATTTATTCATTTTTACTATGCAAATTGGTTTTTCTGCAAAGTCGTTAGCGATCTATTATGTGTGGATTAAAGATCTAGCAATATGAGAGAGTTTGTTTTACCATCAAAGATTCAGGCTGGAGGCTAAGTCACGCTAAATACTTATCGCACGCCCTAAATTAGTATATTTTCCTTTTATCCTTTCATTAATTTTTTTTTATAAAAATAACGTATCATGCAATCTTTTTTAGCTTTAACTTTTATGTTTTCCTAGAAAATGAAATGTGCAGCTCTATCTAATACAAAAAAAAAAGGTGTTCATACAATCAAATTTAAAGAAAACAATAGTCAACCAAAACATAATAACGTTAATGTAAAATAACGTACGATAATGGATAAATATGAGCCGTTTTAGGAATTTATGGCCTCATTATTAAGCCCCGAGAAGGACCCCATGAGTTAGGGGTGTGCAAAGAACGAGCAACTGCCCGAATTGCCAAAAACTGAACTGAACCCACCCAAAATCGGTGGTTCTCATAGGGACTGGTCTAGTTCCTAAATAGGAAATATCACAGGTACGTGATAAAACTGATAACCTTCCTTCAAACTAAACCAAAAGTACACAAACTTTACTGGAATTTAATGGACAACAAAGTCCAAGAACGTAAAGATGCAATGCCAAAATTTATTCGATGATGAGGCACCTAGAGACAACAACAAAGATGCACGTCGAAATTTAATTGACAATGTGAATCTATAATCTACAACTAAGAAACAAGTTAGAATGTAATCAACAACGTGAATTTAGAAACTACAACTACAATGTAGCAATTGAAAGATAACATGTTTGTTTGTTTGTCTATGGGGGAGGGTTCCGACGAGTACAATGTAGCTATTTAAAGCTTACTATAAACAATTACCAATGGAGATCACATATAGAGGTTATAAATGGTTATTGAATGATTACATTCAGTACACTATCTTGATGATTTATTTAACTATACTATCTTGACAGCTGCTTTATTCCACTATGTGGATGGATACTTCGTTGATGGTTGCATATGAGATTATCGACTCCACTTTTTGTTGATTTCTCCAAGCCGTTGACTCATCAAGCCGTTCATTCTTCATGTTATCGAATTTTCAAGTTGTCAATAATTTCTTTTTAATAAATGACCAAACTTTATTATTATTGACTAATTCTATCAGATGTCAATAATAAATAATTAGTTAGTACCATAAAAAATCTCAAACTAGTAAACTTAGGGTAAATTTATCTTCTGTTAGTTTCAATTATATTTTACCGTCAAATTGTTGAGTTTAATGACAGGTAACGATTAACGAGTGTACCGGTTTTGGGTTTTACCCTATATTTATCACAGGTATATTAGATTTGTGTTTTTGGTGATATTATTAAATTTAATAAAAAGTAATGAAATATAAATTTATCACAAATGTACCAGTTGCGGATTTTTTGTAGTAAATTTATTACATGTGTACCGGTTTGAGATTTTTGATAGTCAAAAAATTAATTTTGGGTAATTTTGTTAAGTGCACCAATTTGATATTTTTCATGGTATTAATTAATAAAAAAAGTTGATCATTTTTTTGGTGTGAATGGGACCAAACAAAATTTTATGGATTTAAACTAACTACCATGCATGCGTAAATCAACATACAAGCAAATGTATGTATATGCCATCAAAATAAGATCCAAAACCATGCTAGGTAAGAACATAATGACCCTCGACAGAATTTAAATGTGAGCAAATGTGATGGATTTAAACACAAGAACGGACACATATGCCACCAAATACAAAATGGAGTTACCATATGTGTAAGAGTTTTTCTAATATAGGTTATATTAATTGAGATTGTAATTTGCTGTTTGTCGCGACCCGATCTTGCCGCTCTCGATCCCTCACCACCACGTGGAGAGAAAAGAGGAAAAGGTCGGATTTAGTGGTACTTGATCACGAGAGTTTCCTCATGGCTCACGTTCCAAAAGATGTTATCACCTCGTCTTTCAGATCCAACCTTTCGTGAGTTCTCTTCATGAGATCGCAAGCTCTCCCAAGCTTATACCTCGTGTGACAATGGAGTGTCGCGATCCATATCCACATGGGCGACACACCTCAGGAGAAGAGATTGGGTGTGAATATTGGATTTAAGGGTACTTTTCCCATGGTAGCCCTCTCGATAGTACGCTTTGCCCATAAGGATGGCATCACTTTATCCTTTGAGGTACTCCCATATCGAGTATGCTAAACCATAGTGAGTTTCATCGAAACTCGTACCTCGCGCGATAGGTTTATTTGTACGATCTAGTTGTTTATGACAACCTAAAACTAAGACGGACGTCGCTACTAGCCTCGTTTTGGGGTCGGCTAGAAAATCCAATCGAGAGTTGGGAGTGTTTCCTCAAATCCTACGCAATTAAATATCTAGGTTTAGGGACTTGGGTTATGCTAATATTTCTATTAGCGTCCTTTTGGTACCTAAACAATATATTGCGTTTTCCTAATGTGTTCATGTGTTTATTCTTACATTTTTGGGATCGTTAATTCTAAACTAAGCGATCTTTTCTAGAAAAACAAGAAAAGAAAGCAATCAATGGAATTGAAATTACGAAATAGTAAGTAAACAAATAAGGAAAGCAATAAATCTACTATGCAATCCTAGAAAATATAAAAGAGAAACACAATTGAAAAAAATGAGAGGAAGAAAGAAAACTCGCAACTCGTCGAGCTTTATACAACAAATGAAACCTGAGACATATGTCGGGGGAATGAATAATACATGATAATGGTCAAAATGGATATCAACCTCCACCATCTTTATGCTTTCTCTGTCTTCGGGGTCTAATCTAAACCTAATCTAGAAACCTATAACTAGATGCATGCAATGGAAAGAAACAAACATACATATCAAAACAATAAAAAATACGGCATCATGTCAAGATCAATCATTTAAAGAAATTTAAAGAAATTATTTACCTTTACCAAAAAAAAAAATCATTTAAAGAAATTCAATACGAAAGTCAAACTTTTAGGCCTCGGGGTCGGCCTTTGTCTTTCATGCGAGGGTCCCACTAAGACATATACTCAATCCATTTTTGTAACTTATAGCAATTGTTGACCAATTGTGTTCTTGCATGGCCAATAACGCTTATAAGTCTCCTAACCAAGCGATTTATGTAATCCTAAGGTTTTCCCTCGATATCATGCATTGATCCTACCATTCATCTAAAAGTCACATGCATTATAGAAATTTAAATATGCATGCAGGTCTTTTGTACATTATTTTTCAATCAATCAAGTAAGAGAGTGAACCGTTGGCAGGTCACTTATTACCAAGGGCTGCGCCAATCACAAACACAGGCAATTTGTAATGCATGACAGGATTATATGTATGAGGGGTACATGTGATATTTCAAAAACATGTTTCGAAATTATTCATGAAAAGTTTCGAGGCAAAGTGATATTTCAGCTATAAAAGGCATTCAATTACCAAGGTTAGCCCAGAACTCGCATAAATGCACTCATAAGCATCGCAGGCATTTTGAATACAATTCAAACCGTGACTTTCACAATGTCAAATCAGGATTTTAAAAAGGTTTGCAAATATTTATGATCAAGGAATAGCTAGGCTATGAAATATATTCAATTGCCAAGGCTAGCCCGAGGCTCACATAAATGCACTCACAAGTATTGCAAACATTTTGAAATTGTTAGAAATTGTTTTTTGGGAAACATCATATGTACCAAAGTATTTTTTGAAAGATGCAATTTTGAAAATGCCAATTGTTTAACAACAAAGATCAAAACATTTAAAACAATTTACATAAAGATGGCATGGCCTAATTTCATGCACAAACTAACCTAAAAGATATAACTAAACAATCACGATCATGTTTATATCACGAAATTTTAGAACATTCATGAAACGACAACAAAATTGAGTAATGCCCATTGAAAATCTAACTATGGAAAAATTTCCTGATATGTATGACATGAAAATGAACAACTTTCATGAAGAAAGTTTTCTTAAACAAGCTGTCACGCCCTGATCCTCGAGTGTGTGCCCATTCCTTGGTGGTCGATTAAATTGTGATGTCCCAAAATGCGTCGTCGACCCATTCATTTTATTACATATGCGGAAGCGAAACAATTAGCTCTGACAACAACCAAGACAGGATAGAAAAGCAGGAAACATATTCACAACCAAAACACTTTTATAAACACCTCGGTTTATAGACAAGATTAGTCTAAAGACAAAAGTCTACCTAAGCAGAAAAGCCTACAAGTCCTCTAGGCACTTGAATCCCTAACTGAAAACTCTAGGTCTCCTGGGGATTTGGGTCCACCACTGCACCACCAAGAGGATCAGTTGTGCCCGTGCCAAAAGCGACTTCGAACACCGATACTGGGACGTCAAAATCTTGAAGGGGACCCACTTTGTGTCCATTGAGCTCGCGACAATACCACGCTTTGAATTGATGGGGTACCCTTTGAGGTAGACCCGCATTGACCTAGATGATGGTCCTCACGAGTTCATAAACCCAGACTCCGTGGCCCCCGAGAACAGGGATATTGGTGACCTGCTCGGTAATCCTCTTAGGTTGGCCAAAACGTTCTGGAGGAACCGCCATCTAAGGACCTGAAAAGGTTGAGCCCACGACAGGGTGAGACAATGTCTCAGCAAGTTCACCCCCTAAACTCTGACTAAAAAGGAAATATGCCTAAAGGAAGCTATACACATAAGTCAGAAGACTTACCTTGGCTCAGTTCCCTCATGCACGTCAGTACAATTCATAATCTCAACCAATCAATCACTTCGATACCATCTATCAATTCATTCAATTCGATCACTGCTCACACAAGCTGAAATATATTTATGCTCGCACAAGCTGATATAGATGATTGCTCGCACAAGCTGATATTTATTATAGCTCACCAAAGCTGATACATATTATAGCTCACCCAAGCTAATACATAATATTGCTCTCACAAGCTGACGATCATTACTCACACAAGCTGATGATTTAATAATGCTCACACAAGCTGATACGCGATAAATCAATCCCGGCCAAGGACACTGTGTTTTCCACACCAATTCCTCAATTAAAAATAATGAATTTGACCTAATTTCATCGTGTTAAAAACACCCGATAAAATATAATCGTGTGTGGGTACACGATCGTCCGAGCCAAAATGCTATATTTTTCTTTTAAAAAATCTCACTATTTAATACAGTGACTAAAAACATTTTTGACGTTAAAAACCGACGCCACGGTATTTTCTGATTAAATACCGAAATTACACAACTTTGCGATAAAGACCCAAAATTACAATCACCACTCAATTTGCACAAAATAGCATTCAATTGCAGAAACTAAGCATACCACTACAATCAGCATGAAATTCTTATCACCGATTATCCTGGTATAATTTTCAGAAAATAATAAATAATTAAATAAATACTAAAAATAATTAAATAAATACAATTAATTACCAAAAATGCAAACTTAGGCTAGAAATGCTTAATTAACCACCCGAACGGGCTAGGAAAATTTCCAAAACTATCTAGATAAATAGTACAACTTATCTAGTCTCTAATCTATCCGTTCTAACCACCTAACATGCACAAACGAATAATAAAATCGCTAATCCATTCTAACTAACCACATAATCCATGCTTAACCTAAACTAATCACCCCTTAAGCATTATTAACTCCATAAGCAGAGTTTAGCAAGTAAACTCACCGGTTTAGCGATCTGGTGAGTTCACGACGACGGCGACGAGGAGATGGGCGACAAACAACCATGCGGCGACACCAAACGGAGATCGGATGGGCCTGAAAACGAGCCACGAAGTCTCAAATCCCTTGCTGGCTTTTCGGTTCTAACCTTGGGCCGAGCAAGCTGGAACGGCGGCCGGTTGGCGCAGAAATGGCAAGGCAGGCAGACGGGTGGCTGCAGCGGGCTAGGCGGAGGCGAACGGCGACTGGACGGCGGCCAAGGGCTTCGACGGTGGCCTAGGTAGATTGGGGGATGGAGAGGTGGCTCGGGACAGGCAAGACGACGAGCAAGAGGCGTGAACTGGCGGGGCAACGTGCGACGGGCTCGGGCAACGCGAGTGGTGGCTCCGGTGGCTCGGCAGGCGTGTGACAGGCTAGGGGGACGGGCTGCCGATTTTCTCTAGTTTCTCTAAACTTTCTCAAGCCACAACAATGGATAAAATGGCCATTTGAAGAAGAAGAAGACAGCTGAAGACTTGGAGGGTCCCCCTTAACCACAACTATCCTTTTATTGATCATTGCTTGGCCCCCCACCAACTCTGCCCTATCCATAGCCAATTTACAGCCCACAATCTTCCCTTAGAAGCTTCATTGATGCCTAAAATGTTACACACCAAGGGACCTACGAATTTTGGAACATTTTCCCCCAAATTGAACGAAATCCCCTTCAATTGGATCTAATTTGATGTCCATAAATCCCACCAAGGTGCCATAATCAAATTCAACCTTTTTTCTCATCAATTTGTCCAACTTGAATCCCAAAAACTCGACAAAAAACGGTCTCCTGATTTTCCCGGTCAAAAATACCATTACTTTGAATTTTTGTCAAAAATCTTGGTTTGCAGAAAAATCTTTGGAGGGTGAGTCAACGGTCCTAAAATGAATCGTGACACAACATAACTTTTAATTTCTAAAAGCGGGTTTAAATTCACAGTTAAATTCAATCTGGCGCGTATTTAGCGTGACCTAACCTACCGGGTAGCTTTTAGGAATTTTTAGTGCAATTGACCCGTGGTCGATTATTTTCAAACCATATTGTATATCTTCGACACATTGGCGACTCTTGGTTGTCGTGAAAATCTCGAGGTTTCAAATGTGGACACAGGGTACCAAAACGACAGAAAAATTGGTCTAATACTGATCGACGAGAATTTTGCAATTAAGTGGAATCACCATACTTAATCACATGGCTCGGTCAAGTCGACCTATCTCCGGTCTCTAATCGATTTTTGACTCTACTGTAATGACCCTTGCAAACTAGCACAGTCGAGTAGTCGATTTCTGGTCGAATTCTCAAATCTATTGCGTTAAAATCCCTTAACGGCTTCACCAGATAGACTAATTATCTCGTGAGTGATCAACTCAGAGAATAGAACTATAGGCGTGTTGATGAAAAGCCCGATTCATTCAATCAAAAACAGAACCCAAAAATCAGGATGTCACACAAGCTACATATGAATTTACAAAAATCAAACAACAAGCAACGGTGCATCAGAAATTTGTCAAAACAACAGGACACTCAGCTAATATCACAAGGATTTGTCCTATCAAAACATGTCTAAAAATTATCAAATTTACATACAACATAGCCAACATGATGACAATCAAGTTTCATTAAGAGGTCGAATGCATATTCCAAATAAAAAAAAATGGAATAAAAATATCAAAGGTTTGTCCAAACAAAGGATAGAATATGGGTCCGAATTTGATTTGATGTCCAAATTCTGATATAATTTTGTAAAAATGGAAAGTGATCCAAATGATGAGTGATTAACATGAAATCAGTGGCATTGGAAACTTCTAAGTGTGCCTTACGTCTTCCTAAAGAGCTCGAGTCCAAACAAGATCAATTTGGAACCCTAAGATCGAGATCTCTAAAAGTGTGCGCATCAGTAACTGGGGAAACAAAACGCAAGCATTCATTACAAAACCTCAAAATCATTCAAAGAATGCACAAACGGCATAAAGAAATTACATGGGACTTAGGATTGGATGCGAAGAAAAGTTTGGATAGTCATCTAATCCTAAGTTGTCATGCAAAATGTCATACAATTTAAATAACATTATGAAATGATTCATGATTCCTAATGGTATGTTTGGGAATCCTAAGAGTGATGAACACTTTTGTGAGACAAATTTAATGTGCAAGATGATACTCAAAGGACATGACCTAAATATGTATGCAAACCTTGCAACATTCAGTTCAATCGTTAAGAAGGCATGATCATAAGATTTGGTCTCTAAATGACTCAAACAAGCATGAAAATATGCACATATGACAAGGTTTCATTTCAGCATTAAATTTAGAGAACGAGCATGATTTCAGCCATTCTCAAGACATGCATAAATCCTACTAAAAATCTCACATACTGAGCATGAGATTATGACGATTTCTTGTTAAGAGTTTGAAATTCAATTAAGATCATATGAGTCGTGGTAAAAATGGCAAAAATGATAAACTATATGCCTAGCTTATGTTGTTGCAGTGTCTGTTACTCTGATGCATGCAATTGACTCACTTTGCTAACATAAAGACTTTGCAAAGCATTCATCAAATTGAACATATGTATCATGTATTTCAACTCTCATGAAAGATTTGAGACCAAATAGGTGCATTTGTGGACTCAATTTCATTAAAACAAATTTTGGACCAATGTAGGACAGATGTCCGATGTGCAAATTTAAGCAATTTTGACCTAGCTAAACATGTATAAAAATTTCAAAAAAAAAAAAAATACAACTCATGTACAACACTTATATGAGAAACTTTCATAAAGGAAAGTTATTCTAGAACTCAACACAAAAATCAGTCCAAAAATAGAAAAATCATAGATCAATACAGAACAGATTGACCTAGGCTAGGATCTGAGTAGATTTGATCTAGTTAAGCACATCCAAAAATCATGAAAAAATTACATTCGACAAAGATGATGAGGAACTCATGGCTTTGCAATGGTATACATTAGGATTTAAAATACCGACAGCCATTAACCTTGATACAAACCGAAACGTAATTTTTTTTTTTTTAAACAACGTAAAATTATAAAAGACTGATTCTACCAAAGATATTGCTGCTTGACGTTAAAACACATACATCTTATCAAAAAGGAGCTTATTACTTTGTAAGACCATGACATTTTGCTCATATTCGAATTTGAACTCCGTTTAATCTCTAATGAGGATGAATTGAGGAAATAAAGATTGATACAAAATAAGTACATCGATCTTACCATTAATACTTCTGCCAAGACGAGCTCCTTCGAATCACAATAGCAGATTAGAAATATGCTGAGTAGAAAATTGTGGAATTTCTATTATTTGATGAATCATAAAGAAGTATGGAGTTTGTTGATAGGTTTTATGAGATAACTATCTAAGATAATATATCAGATTTACATAATCAAATAAAGATATGTAGAAGCTCTTAGATATATGTATTATTATAAGAGACGGAAAATCAAGGAAAAAATATCGTCTAACCTACACGGATGTGGCTGAAGAGAGAGAGAGAGAGAGAGAGAGAGAGAGAGAGAGAGCAGCGGCCAATACGTGCCTTGCCGTGTGGGTGGCCAGCAAAGCTCTCTCCTGGGCTGATGCACGAATCCAACGGATGGGCTTCAAAATGAGGCCCGTTCTTCATGGTGAATTGGTGTGACAAACATAATGTGTCTGTGAAATATAAAATGATCAGCGACCTTTCCCTTTTTTTATTGTATATTTTTTAATTTTATATTTGTTCTAAGTTATTATTCTTATTTGTTATTATTTTTATTTCAGTTATGCCTATGCCATGCCGTAGTGAAAATTTTAACATCACAATGTCCCTAATCGTGATGGGATGTAGCGAGCAATGTGCGTACTAAATAATACGGGATCGATTTTTGGGTTAGGGGGGCCAATTTATGTCATAAATTAGATCCCTAATATTGATAAAAATGAAATAGAGACCCATATATGAAAATTTCGGTGTCAACAATACACTTTTCACTTATTTTTGAGTCATACTTGTAGAAATTCAACCTAAACATCTAATCACAAATTTATGAAAAGCTCAATAATCATTAATTTTGTAGTTGCTTAGTCTGTTACAAACTGTGTTGGTCTTGTATAATTGATAATGAACAATTCCAACTTGAGTCATTACTCTCTTGTAGATACGAACTTTCACATGGACAAGCCGCAAGCGATCTTGAGGGTGATGAAAAAATGGGTTTGGGAGGAATTTGCAAGGCCTCAACACTTCCTTTTAGCATCTCCACAACTTGGGTCATACATGGTCAAGCTCTTGGATCGATTTGAATGCATCATAGGCCTATTATAATCATCTTCTTCGTGATTGCTTCGTCCTCCTCATTTGTGATCCCAAGCAGTCCAAGCTCTTCTTGAAGCTCTAGGCATCGGTAGACCCAATGAGGGAAGTATGCTTCACTGATTCGATCTATTGTGACTTCAATATTTTCTCTTACCGACCATCTCTAGAACCATCATACCATAGCTATAGACATCTGATTTGTGAGAAACCCCTCCGATGTTCCTTATGATCAGCTCTGGAGCAATGTATCCTACAGTGCCCCTAGCACAAAGCAATGACACGATGCTCTCTTCTCTTGGGCATATTTTGGCAAGACTAAAGTCAGAAATCTTGGGACAATAGTTTGTGTCAAGGAGAATATTATGAGGCTTTATGTCGAAGTGCAAGATCCTCGTTTTGCATCCTCTATGCAAGTACTCTAGCCCGTGAGCTATACCGAGCGAAATCTGGTACAATGTGTCCCAACTCAATTGTTGATCTAGCTCCAAAGTGTTACTCTTGTTGAATATGAACATCTCGAGTGATCCATTGGGCATGAAATCATAAATCAAAGCTTTTTTGCTTCCTTCAAAACAGAACCCCAAGAGGGTGACAACATTGACATGAGAAGTCTTGCTTATGCTTGCAACTTCATTGAAAAATTCTTCTGCATCACCTTTCAGCTTCTTTAGCAGCTTCATTGCCACAAGTTGACCATCTTGAAGCTTGCCTTTGTACATGGAGCCATAGCCTCCTTGGCCTAACTTTTCTTTGAAAGAGTTAGTCATCGTCTTGATGTCCTTATAGGTGTATCTTCCGGAAGAGATGAGTCCCTTAATTTTCATTTTGCCATCGAGATATTTGCTCCTCTGCTTCTTCAAAGCTTGCATTAAGATAAGGGTGACCACAATTCCAGCTCCTAATGCAGCCATTCCTAAGAAAATGAAGTGTGTTTTTGAACAGCAGTCTCACTTGATAGAGCAATGAGGGAAGCATACTATCAAAAATCGGAACAAATTGCAGAGGATAGCATAGAGAAGTGGAAGAGAGTCTTGAATTAATTACCTATTCCAACTTTAAGACCAATCTTTTTGTTTCCTGGGACTGTCGTCATCAAAAGTGAAAAATGTGTCAACGAATTGCAAACAGATGATTTCAAAGTGTCTAAGATATATAAAGATCAGGGTACATCATGAGGTTATAGCACATTCCATTTCAAGAAAGAAAATCCATAGCCATTAGGGCTAGGGAAATTGGCATTTATGTAAACAGGTATGCTAACTGCAGAGTAGCAGGAGCTGGTGGCAGAATAGTAATCCATTTCCTGCAATTGCTTCCATGGAAAAACTAGGAAGAACAGAAGCCATGGCTATTCTATCAGATCGCTCTCGGTTCACGTATCGTTTTAGGCAGAAATCCAAACAAAGCTTTTCGGGCAATGCAGTGGATGGTACGAACGAGACATTCAGCACACTACAGAAGTCGATGTTGAACCGTTTCGTGGTCACGTACCTACCCAAAAAGAGAGGCTAAGCTCTCATGCTCAATTCAGAAGAGAAAACAAAGACGAAAGTGTGCCAACTGCTATGTCTCATCCACATAATATTCCCATCTCAGTAAAGATGCCCGGTATGGAAGAATATGATAACAAACAAAGGAAAAATACCATAATGTGGCTGTCCTCTTTACCTCACTCATGCACATTACCTCACTACTGTACATATCGGCAATCTTCAGAAGATCTCGTCTCCTGCAATGGCAACCTAACCACTGGCATTGGGTGTCGAATCATTGCTAACCCATTTCGCCGCGACCGAAACCGGTGAATCTGATATATTATCCGTTTGGTCTGACTTCTCCATGTTGTCTCCACGGTTTTGTATTTCCTTTAGTGCATCCAATACCTCTTCCATGGATGGCCTCATGTCGTGGCCTTCTTCCAAGCACCGGAACCCCAACTCTGCCACCGCAGTAATCATTTCTCTAGTCCTACTGTCTGTATCAAACCCAAGATTTTGATCTACAAGCTCGTGCAACGCGTGGCTTTGGATCTTGTTAATGGCCAGGGCGGATAGATTTATCTCGTGGCGATGCCTCATGATATCAACGGCTGGCAAGGAAGATATGAGCTCCATTAAGACTACTCCAAAGCTGTATACATCGCTCTTCTCAGTCAACTGGTAGCATTGGTGGTACTCTGGATCAACATAACCCGGTGTCCCTTGAGGAGCAGTTGAAACATGAGTGGCATTCAATGGGAAGAGGCGCGACAAACCGAAATCTGCAACTTTGACACTGAAATTCTCGTCCAGCAGGATATTGTTGGTCTTCACATCTCGGTGGATAACATCAGATGCGTGGAGATACACCAATGCGTTTGCAGTTTCTATGGCTATGTCCAAACGGGTGGACCACGGGGGCAAGCCAGGTTTAGCTAAATCGCCGTGAATGTTATCAGCCACCGTGCCGTTTGGCACATATTCATACACAAGCAGGAGTCTACGGCTCTGCCGGGAAGTGCAGCCATACAGTGAGACTAGATTTGGGTGGCGTAAGCGAGTAAGTATTTCGACTTCATTCATGAACTGCTCGACTCTTTTGTAGTTGCTTTCATACAATCTCTTGACTGCAACTACACGCCCATCTCGGAGTTTGCCTGCAAAACTTGTTAAGGTCATGGCAAAATCTTTGATGATGGGCTCACTAACTGTGGACAATTTTAGTGTTGCTCTTACCTTTGAAAACAGTGCCAAAGCCCCCATCACCAAGTTCCGCTGCTGGATCGAAATCGTTGGTGGCCTTCTTAAGTTCGTCATAGTCAAAGATGGGCAGTCCATGGAGGCCCATCTCAAAATCTGTCCTGGAGGAGTAATTCGAGGAGATGCTTCTCAAGGCAAAGGATGACTGGCCATACTTTTTTCTTTGGCGAGATCGATAGATATAGAAACCAACAATCATCAACAGAACTCCGCCTGCTGCGCTACCCAAGCCTGATTTTTAGGGGAGAGAGACCATATCATTAGATTCCAATGAGCAATGCGGGAAGCATAATGTGAAAATGGGAAAGAAAAGGTCTTGAAATAATTACCTATTCCAATTCCAACTTTGAGACCAATCCTCTTTCCTGAGACAGTAGTCATCAAAAGTGAAAAATGTAGAGTGTCTAAGGAATATAAAGATCAGGGTGCATCATGAGGTTATAGTTCATTCAGTTTCAAGAAAGAAAAATAGCCATGATCGAGTGGAAAGATTACAAATTCATCGGTTTGGCTCAGTCCTTATCTTAAAAATTCCACGGATAAATTAGTGACATCTTACCAGAAGAAATTGGAAGCACATGCAAATGGATATGTGGCTGATTGACTAACGAGTATAGACACTAGCTAACATCCTGAATTTCTACAGCTATCAGGGAATGAACAGGAAGACAGGAAATTTCTTTTTCTTGCTGGAATAAAAGTAGCAAACACTCTGCAATATGATCAACAATGTGGTATCAGACGTGGAGATAAATAGAACTTTCTGTGTCACTAATTGAATGGGTGTTATGTTTCTAGACGTGTCTCAAAACTTTCGGCTTCTAAGCAGAACTATCGTTCCGCTGATAAAAGAAGTGGGCAGCTCTCGTTCAGGCAAGAACTTTCAAGCTTCTTCAATCATGAACACCCAATTGATCACTAGAAAACTGTTGCAGAGAGAGAAACATTAACATTTCCGTTACTCTTCTTTCAATTCCTCCAGGTTCGTGAACATCAAAATCTACGAGGTTCTGATAAGTTATCTTGGAACCCAGGAGACCAGAGAGTTTCATTTGCAGCAGTAAGCTGAGTCTAGAATCTAAGCTAAGGTGAAGAAATTGAAGAAGTTCAAGGACGTCATCCACAGCACGTAGAAATGAAAGATCAAGCAAAACAGTGGACCCGAAAACTCAGCCAAGAAAATAAAAACCGAATTACCCATGCATTTACCATCATTGCAGGTTTGAGAATGAGGGTGATCTTGGCAAAAGCATACGAAAGTATTGTTCTCGAACCCACACTGTCCCTCACTTTCCTCACAGTTGCTGCAATTAATTGCAGTCCAGTTCAAAAGGAACCCCATCTCCATAATCACACTGTAATTCATAGTCGCCAAGCTAGTGGAATTTGCATTGACATCAACATGTACACGAACTGCAGAGTCGCAGGTGCTGATGACAGAATTCAAATATATTTCCTGCGATACTTCCTCATGAAAAACCGCAAAAGAGTGGTGGGTGGAGTTGCTAGCACAGTCCACCGGATATGTAAAATCTGGCGGTTGCGAGGTGCAATTATAGTAGAAGAAGAAATCATCATTAGTGGGACTCAAATTGAAAGGTGTCCTTTCGAAGCTGATATTATGCCGCGGAGCACCTGTCATGGTACACGAGGCATCAACCAGGAGGATAGAATGGTTGGCATAGAAGATATCCTTGATGAAGAACTCACTGTCCGAGAAATTCAGGAAAGGGTGCATCCATACACAGGTGATCTCGAAATTCGGATGGCCACAATAGGACTCGGGTTTGCCCGAAATCCAAAAAGGGTAGCTGATGTTTGGGCCATATCCGCAGCTCCGAGGCGCACAGGCCTCGTACTGCGCATCCTCTGACACAGCCCTATAGACTAAGCTGGTGAAGATGACGACAAGGGCCAACTGGCGACAACCAGCTCCGCAGATGAAGCTCTGAAGATTCATCTGGGACTGGAAGGAGGGGCAGAGGACAGCAGAAGATAGGAGAAAGAGGCAGGAGTGGGTGTGGAAAGAGCAATTTGCAGAAAATTCAAAACGGGGTTGGTTTGAACTGGTCCTGAAACTCCAGTCGCTGTCGTTGTGCTGGTTCATCGACTTTGAAGCGAAGAATGCCGAGCGGAGACGGAAAGTGGCTCCGGGGCGCATATTAGTCAAACGCCTCATGGCTTACGCGGGGGAATTTTTCGCCCCTGGAAAAAAAAGACTTAAGAGGAACAAACCAGGAAACTTCCTAGTCAAAGGGGACTTAGGTTGGAGGACCCACCAACGTTTTTTTCGAAATGTTGACTTTGATGATCTTACCTAATCATTAAGAACATATCCTAACTAAGCAATGCAACTTAATTATTGGTTGTTGATCTTTTTTATTTTTTTATTTTTATTTAATTTTCCGATACCAAACTTTAGCGCGAATGAAAAATTAATCACATTTCCCTGGATTCTTATCTCACGTCGAAGTTCCTACAACCCTAAGCGTAGCTTACGACCCAACGGAGTCTTGGAATTAGTCAACGTACGTTGACTTCGATGATCCTATAGTCTAAATTATGGGCCCAAATCCACATCGATGGGCTCATTTTTGGGCTCCCTTTCATGGGCCTGAATTAAGAGTCAAATGGGGGCCGAAAGGAAGTCCAATCTAAATTGCCTTCCTCAGGAGCTCCTCCTCCGTTGACCATTGACAATTCAACATTGTAACGTGTTTGGCTCGCAACGGACCTTCGTGACTAGTCAGCGAAAACGACTCTCTCTCTTTCTCTCACTCTCTCTCGCGAAGAATTGCTGGCCAAGCAGTAGCTAAGTTGAAATTTCCTCTTGCTTTGGGCCACCAAAGAGGAAAATGAAAGAAAAGTCTTAATTCTTATCGCATGATATTCTTAGATGGAGGAAGACAAAACAAATAGTAGCGCCAAGCGGATCACATTCGGTTGAATCAGATTTTTCTCTGGACAAATTCTCAGGTCCATTGGCCATATGATCTCTGTGGAACTAATCTAAACTAACTCCGCAGCAGCTCAAGGTTTAGTGATTTCGTGCATAATCTACGTGGTCTATAACAGAATCTCATGTGCCGATATAAACTAGAACCCAC
This sequence comes from Eucalyptus guilfoylei, assembly GCA_016097605.1. NCBI lineage: Eukaryota > Viridiplantae > Streptophyta > Magnoliopsida > Myrtales > Myrtaceae > Eucalyptus > Eucalyptus guilfoylei. The sequence continues at coordinate 6,368,303 of CM027861.1, forward strand.
CAAATGGAGTTGAGAATGATCACCTGGGAATGCTACCAAAAGAACGTACCAGGGTCATTGCAGGTATGAGCGTGGGGCTTGTCACGGCAATAACACGTGAAACTAGGTGGTGAATAAAAAAAGTTGCTCCCGCAAAAGCCGCCAGAAGAGGCGCATGCCAAGCACTCAGGTTGGTCACTGTACTGAACCTCGAACCCTCGTTTCAGAGCTTCTTGCAAGCTGATATTGCCTCTTCCAAGCTCATCGAGCGCACTCTGAAGAACAGGAACCTTGATGCTCGTGTTGCAGCTGGTGAGGTTAACTGGGAGCGGTCTGTCCAAGAAGATGTTATCCGTGAAGAAAGCCGACTTCCTGAAGTCATCATGGAAGCACTCGAATTCATTGCTTAGGTTCTTCGACGTGGCCAAACATTCGTAGAAGATGCTGAGGTTCCTAACGGCTGGGGTCATATGAAAGAGAGTGGAATCCATCATGCTAGTATTCCTAAACTTGCCTAAGCACTTATCGTCCATCAGATCCATCCTCGCAATTGTCATCGTACGAAGATTTTGATCAATCTTGAGGACTTGGTACTTTTGCGCTTGGTACTCAAGGATAGGGGATTCCTCATCGCACTCAAGCTTGAATTCTTGAAGTCCGCATGATTGGGGTCGATCGCCTCCACAGAAAGGATAAGTTACATTTGTGACAGTTCCGCAATTAAAAGAGCGGCCGCATGCAGTATAGTCGTCTCCTTCGCATAAAGGACTTGTGGGACGACAAGGACAACGAGGACGAAGACGAGGATGAAGCGCGAAGGGGAGGAGAGAAGGAGAGTGGCTGCGTCACCCATTTGAGTAAGTTCCTGCTCTCATGGGTGAAGAATATCGAGTGGAAGGAGGGTTTAGAGTTCAGAGGGGCCAGCTGACGATGGAGAAATTCTCTATTTATTCATTCACTTTCTCCGGACTGAAGTGTGAAAGAGATGGATGTCGTTAATTCCTCCTTAGTGTAATATAGAAAACTATTCTGACCGTCGACTTTGACCGAGACCAGTTTCAGTCTTTTGAAATTTCGTGGAGGATGGAAATCAAAGAGATGGCTATCGAGCGTTGAAACTGGGTGTGAGGGTGGAAGTGAGGAGGAAGACAGAGGAAACATGCGAAGCAATTACCTCCGGAGTTCTTCCTATGTAGTTGAAATTGAGAAGTGAAACCTTTTTTTCAAGGTTCTCACTGTGGAAAAAGTCTAACCCATTTGAGGGGTCAAGAGTTCATGTTGTGGAAAGTAAAGAACAAGTCAAACCTAAATTTTAGGTTTATTGACTTATCTGCTAACGTGTTCCAATTTAAATTACTGGTCCATGACGTGAAATTTTACGGTAAACTCAGAGCATCTTTGCTCATTGTACTTAAACCATCGGATCTTGGGGGTCACAGATATTGACCTAATGATGGAGCAATTAAGGCAAGGAAGGTTGCAGAGGATTGGATGATAAACTTTTTAAAACTTGGAATTGTAACACGATCATGTATGCCATGGCGTGGATGACTGCACGTAGTTTGAGAGAAGGGTATGCACAGCAAATTGAGGTTGTGAACCTTTAGAGGGAGGGGCGGGTCATTTTCCAATTAACAAGCGAAGGGAAGGGTATGCCCAGCAATCCTTCTCATTGAACAACTTCAGCTATTTGAAAACCACATATTGGGTGCGAGTAAGCATACACACCTGAAGGGATGATTTTTGGTTTTGGCGGTATCGAAGGGACATTTGCCGGTATTGGCGGTCCTTGGCAGGTCGTCGGATAGGCACCATCAGGGCAAAAACAATTGAATTCTTGCCCTGGCCAGCCATACCCGCATCTTCCCCCGGATTTATTGCAACTTTCGCACTGCGAAGTGTTGAGAATCCAGGTGATCTCAAAGCCTTTGTTGAGGATACCACTAATAGTAGGATTATTGTTGCCGTCCATTGAAGGTGGTGGAAAACCTAGAGGTTCACTTTTTGAAATCGGGACATGAACAATGGAACTGCAAGTGCTGAGCAGTGGCTTTGGAAGGTCAACCCCGGGAACAAAGTAGCCATCTTGAGAGTCGGGACAAGAGAACGGATAAGGTGGTGAGGTCAGCCATGGAGGGTTTGGCCATGAGTTGCAATCGAAGAATAAGGTGGAATTGAGGTCATTGGAAGTGTAGTTGAAAAGATTCAAGTCTAAAGTGGTTTCATTATATGTTTCAAGACATATATGTTCTGATAAATCCAACCTCGCCACCACAAGGATCTGTGTGCTGGCATTCATGTGGATCACTAGATATTCCAGGGACTCCATGGACAGGGTCAGGTCATCTCCGTCGCAGTCAAGCTTGTAGTCTGGATGCCCACAGTAACTCGGTCGCTTATTATGCCTGAAAGGATAGCTGATTTCTTGACCTCCGCAATTAGCAGGACCGCACTCTTGGAACGGTAGGAACATGCTGGCAGCTGGCGCCAGGAAGTGAATTTGGAGGGAGATGAGGAAGAAGAGCAAGGAGAGAGAGGAACATGACATGGTAAGATCCATCCGAAGGTAGCTGGATCTGGAGCAAAACAAGGAGAAGGGTATATACAAAGGAAGAGGATGCGGAGGGATAAATAATAATGCTGGTTTTGGAATGAATTGACTTGACCCAATGCACTAACGAGAACCTCTCGGCTTGGCCTCGCGAAAGACCAAGACTTTGGCGCGGTGAGACAAAAGCTGAGAGGAAAAGAAGGAGAACAAGGCACGTGGAAACAAAGCCAAGTAGCTTGAGCTGCCGGCTAATTGTAAACTTGACTTGGGACGACTTGGACTAATATTCCCCATTTTACAATACCTACACGCAGCCCCCGACTAATCAACGAGCTTTGCCAATCTGCTTCACGGTTCACTTTGAGGAAACTTCAATGAGGATCTCACGAACGTCGTTTGCAGCGTTCTAGACAGAAGCATGGCCATCACCTAGACTAGAGAACAGAAGGGATTGGAGCCTCAGAACTGAGGCGGCTAAACTTCCTCTGGACGAGTTTCTCTTTACTTCGCCTAGTTATCTTTTTTGAACTGATTTGACAGGTGATATTGACATATCATCAGCCCAAACTGCAACTTGGGTAAAATCACTGGGTTGAAAAGGGCCACGACTCCTCGGCCGAGCTGAATCGAGCCCATCTCTTGTGATTTATGATGATGATAATCCATATTGGATCTTTAGCTAGGAAGCAATAGCTTGCCATCTTTTTCATGACAGAAATTGCTCAGGCCTCAAGTACTGAAAATAAGACTTGGGCGGCAGCAGTCAGTATAGTGGACACCGTCGTCTCCTTTGCATAAAAGAACTTGTGAGACGATGAGGATGACGAGGACGATGACAAGGATGGAGTGTGAAGGGAAGGAGAAAAGGATAGTGACTGCATCATCCATTTGAGTAAGTTCATGCTCTCATGGATGGAGAAATTCTTTTTTTATTTACTTACTTTCTCCGGACTGAAGTGTGAAAGAGATGGATGTGGTTAATTCCTCAGTAAAATAGAGGAAGCTACTCTGAGCGTGGACTTTGACCGGCATTAGTTTCAGTCTGATGATATTTCGTGAAGGAGGGAAATAAAAAAGATGGCTGTCGAACGTTGAAACTGGGTGTGTGGGTGGTAGTGACGAGGAAGACAGTGGCCAGGAAACATGCGAAGCAATTTCCTCCGCAGTTCTTCCTATGTAGTCGAAATTGAGAAGTGAAACCTTTTTTCAAGGTTCTCACTGTGGAAAAAGTCTAGCCCATTTGAGAGGTCAAGAGTACATGTTGTGGAAAGTAAAGAACAAGTCAAACCTAAATTTTAGGTTGATTGATTTATCAGCTAATGCGTTTTGATTTAAAATTACTTGTCTATGACGTGAGATTTTACAATAAACGTGAAGCATCTTTGCTTGTCGCATTTAAACCGTCGGGATCTCGTGGGTTTGGAGATGCCGACCTAATGATCCAACGCAAGGAAGGTTTTTGAGAATGGGGTGATAAAGTTTTAGGACTTAAAAGTCTAAATTGTAACACAATCATGATGTCACAGTGAGGATGACTACACTTCGTTTGAGGGAAGGATATGCCCAGCAATTCTTCTCATTGAACAACTTTTAGCTAATTGAAAAACCACATGTTAGATGAGAGTAAGCATACATACTTGAAGGGACGATTGCCGGTACTGGCGGTATTGAAGGGACGATTGCCGGTACTGGCGGTATTGAAGGGATGATAGCCGGTACTGGCGGTATTGAAGGGATGATCGCCGGTATTGACGTTCTAGGGCAGGTTGCCGGATAGGCTGCATCATGGCAAAAACAATTAAATTCTTGCCTTGTCCAGTCATACCCGCATCTTCCCCCCGATATAACACAATCTTTACACAGTGATGTGTTGGCAATCCAGGTGATCTCAAAGCCTTTATTGAGAATGTCGCTAATAGTATCACCAAAGTCGATGCCTGCCGAAGGTGGTGGTAAACCTATAGGTTCACTTTTTGAAATTGGGACATGAACAATGGAACTGCATGGCTTGGGCAGTAGGTTTGATAGGTTTACACCGAGAACAAAGTAGCCAAATTGAGACTTGGGACAATAGAACCGATAATAAGATGGAAGAGTTGGCCATGTTGCAATTGTAAAGTAAGGTGGAATTGAGGCTATTCGAAGTGTAGTTGAAGAGTTTTAAGTCTAAAGTGGTTTCATTATATGTTTCAAGACATATATTGTCTGATAAATCTGACCTCGCCACCACAAGGATCTGCACGCTCCTATTCAAGTGGATCACTCGATATTCCTGAGACACCATGGACAGGGTCGGGGTATTGCCGTCACAGTCAAGCTCGTGTCCTGGATACCCACAGAATCTTGGTTGCTTTATGTGCCTGAAAGGATAGCTGATTTGTATATTTCCACAAACAAAAGGAGCGCATTCTTGGAATGGCAGGAAGTAGCCGGAAGCTCGCACGGGGAAGTGAATTTGGAGGGCGATGAAGAAGAGCAAGGAGAGAGAGGAACATGGCGCAGTAACATCCATCCGAAGGGAGATGGTGTTGGAGCAAAACAAGGAGGGGTACATATGAAGGAACGTGGAGGAGAGAAATGAAAAAAGATGGCTATCGAACGTTAAAATTGGGTCTAGGGAAGGAGGTGATGGGGAAGATGCGGCCCGGAAACATGCAAAGCAATTTTCTCCGGATTTCTCCCCATGTTGCTGAAATCGAAAGTGAAAACTTTCTTCCAGGTTCTCACTGAAAAAGTCTAGCCCCTATGAGGGGTCAAGAGTTCGTGGCATGAGAAGTAAAGAACAAGTCGAACCTAAATTTTTTGTTACTTTACTTATTGGCTAACGTCAGATTTAAAATACTTGTCCATGATGTGAAATATTAAGGCAAGCTCAGAGCACATTCGCTCGCTGTATTTAAACTGTCAGATCTAGTGGGTTCACAGATACCGACCTAATGATCCAACAGATAAGGCAAGGAAGGTTGTTGAGAATGGGGTTCATAAAGTTTTAGGACTTGGAAGTCTAAATTGTAACATGACCATGCCGTAGCGAGAATCAGATGACTGCACTTCATAATATTAGAGGGAAGGGTATGCCCAGCTAAATGAGATTCTCGAGCTTTTAGGGGCATGAGCGGGTCGTTGTCCAATTAACAAGCAAACCCAGCAATCCCTCCTATGGAAGAGCATTAGCTAATTGAGAACCACGCATTAGGTGAGAGTAAGCATACACACCGCAAGTCGTTGAATGGACTCCGTTGGGGCAAAAACAATTGAATTCTTGCCCTCATCAGCCATACCCGCATCTTCCCCCGGATTTATTGCAACTTTCGCACTGCAAAGTGTCGAGACTCCAGGTGATCTCAAAGCCTTTGTTCAGGATCTTACTAATAGCATGAATAATAACAGCACTATCACCGCTGTCCTCTGGTGATGGTGTTAGACCTGGAGCTTCACTTTGTGGAATTGGGACAAGGACACTGAAGTTGCATAGCTCGTACAGTGGTTTTGCAAGGTCTGCATCAGGAGCAAAGTAGCGATCTCCAGACTCAGGACAAGAGAACCGATAAGGTCGAGAAATGGGTGACGGATTGCAATCGTAGAATAAGGTGGAATTATGGTCACTGGAAGTGCAGTTGAAGAGATTCAAGTCTAAAAGTGGTGTTGACAAATGGTTGAAGACATATATCTTTCGATAAATCCATCCTCACCACCTCAAGGAGCTGTGCACTCCAATCTATGTGGATCACCCGATATTCCAAGGACTCCATGGACAGGGTCGGGCAATGTCTGTCACAGCCGAGCTTGTACCTTGGATGCCCACAGTAACTTTTTTGCTCTTTATGCCAGAAAGGATAGCTGATTTCTTGATCTCCGCAAGGATAGGGAATGCACTCTTGGAACGGCTTGAAGTCGCCGGAAGCTGGCACAGGGAACTGAATATGGAGGGAGATGATGAAGAAGAGCAAGGACAGAGAGGAGCACGACATGGTAAGATCCGTCCGGAGGGAGAGGGTGTTGGAGCAAAACAAGGAGGGTACATATAAAGAAAGAGGATGCAGAGGATAAAGAATGATGCTGCTTTTGGGAATGACTTGACCCCAATGCACATCGAGAATCACTTGACTTGGCCTCCCGAAGACCAAGACTTTGGCGCGGTGAGACAAAAGCTAAGAAGAAGAGAAGGAGAACAAGGCACGTGGAAACAAAGCCAAGTAGCTTGAGCTGCGGGCTAATTGTCAACTTGACTTGGGACGACTAGGACTAGTATTCCCCATTTTACAATTCCTACACGCAGGCGCAGCCCCAGCTAATCAACGAGCTTTGGCAATCTCGTAGACAATTCAATCGAGGACACTTCAATAAGGGCCTCAAGAACATAGTTAACAGCGTTCTAGATGCACGCAGGGCCATCGCCTAGACTACTAGAAAATAGAAGGGATTCGAGCCTCAGAATTGAGGCGGCTAACTTTCATCTGGATGAGTTTCTCTTTAACTTTGCCCAGTCATCTTTTTGAAGTGATTTGACTGATGATACGACTAATCATTAGCCCAACCTACAACGTGGGTAAACTCAGTGGATCGAAAAGGGCCACGACTCCTCGGCCGAAGCCGGATCGGGCCCATCTCCCGTGATTTACGATGATGATCACCCATATTGGATCTTTAGCTAGGAAGCAATAAGCTTGCCATCTTTCTCACGACAGAAATTGCTTAGGTCCATAAATCGCTCAGGCCTCAAGTACTGAAAATAAAACTTCTGCTCTTGGTACCCCAAGATAATGAATTCGTCCTCATAGCCCTCCACCTTGAATCGTGGAAGTCCACAGAATTGGGGTCGGCCACCTCCCAGAAAGGATAAGTTATATTTGCAATGGTTCCGCAATTAAAAGAGCGGCGGCAGTCGGTATAGTGGACACCGTCGTCTCTGTCACATAAAAGAACTTGTGGAAAGATGAGGCCGACGAGGACGAAGACGAGGATGGAGTGTGAAAGGGAGAAGAGAAGAAGAGTGGCTGCGTCACCCACTTGAGTAAGTTCATCCTCTCAAGGATGGAGAATATCATGTGGATTGAGGGTTGGGGCAAGCTGAGGATGGAGGAATTCTCTTTTTAATTGCTCACTTTCTCCGGACTAAAGTGTGAAAGAGATGGATGTGGTTAATTCATTGTCAGTATGATAGAGGAAGCTATTCTGACCATGGACTTTGACCGAGATTAGTTTCAGTCTTCTGGAATTTCGTGAAGGAGGGAAATAGAAAAGATGGCCATCGAACGTTCAAACTGGACAGTGATGAGGAAGATGCGGCCTGGAAACATGCAAAGCAATTTCCTCCGGACTTCTTCCCATGCTGTTGAAATCGAAAGGCGAAATTTTTTTTTGGGTCTTCAATGTGAAAAAGTCTAGCCCATTTGAGGGGTCAAGAGTTCATGCTACGTGAGATGTAAAGAACAAGTCAAACCTAAACTTATCGGCTAACACATTCCGATTTAAATTACCTTTCCCTGATGTGAAATTTCATGGTAAATTCAGAGCATCCTTGCTCAATGTATTTAAACTGTTGGATCTTGAGGGTATGTAGATACCGACCTAATGATCCATTCATTAAGATTGTTGAGAATGGGGTGATAAAGTTTTAAGACTTGGGACTCTAAATTGTATAATGATTATGTGAGATGACTGCACTTCATTATATTAGAGGGAAGGGCATGCCCAACAAATGAGATTGTTAGGCATTTAGGGGGCATGAGCGGGTCGTTTCCTAATGAACAAGCAAAGGAAAGAGTATGCGCGGCAATCTAATCCCTCTCATGGAACAACTTGAGCTCATTAAAAACCACAAATTAGCAACCGTGACTTTAGCATACATACCTGAAGGTCCGGGGCAGGTCGTTGGACAGGCTTTGTCAAGGCAAAAACAATTGAATTCTTGTCCCGTCCAGCCATACCCGCATCTTCCCCCTGATTTAGTGCAATTTTCGCACAGAAATGTGTTGGCAATCCAAGTGATCTCAAAGCCTTTTTTCAGGATATCTCTAATAATAGCACTAATGGTAACACTATTGCCGTTCTCCGGTGTTGGTGGTGGACTTGGAGCTTCAATTGGTAAAATTGGGACGAAGACGCTGAAGTTGCATCGCTTGTGTGGCAACTTTTCAAGGTCCGCATTGAGAGCAAAGTAGCCATGTTCAGATACGGGACAAGAGAACCGATAAGTTGAACGGGGTGACGATGAGTTGCAATCGTAGAATAAGGTAGAATTAAGGTATATGGAAGCGTAGTTGAAGAGACTAAAGTTTAAGGTGGTGTCGACATGTGTTCCAAGACATATATCTTTCGATAAATCCATCCTCGCCACCTTAAGGATCTGCGTGCTCTTATCCATATGGATCACCTGATATTCCAGGGACTTCATGGACAGAATGGTCTGATTATCTCTATCACAGTCAAGCTCGTAGCCTGGATACCCGCAATAACTTGGTTGCCTAACATGCCTGAAAGGATAGCTGATTTGTTGATTTCCGCAAACAAAAGGAGCGCACTCTCGGAACGGCAGAAATTCGCCGGAAGTTGGCACCAGGTAGTGAATATGGAGGAAGAAGATGATGAACAAGAACAGAGATGAGCACGACATGGTAAGATCCATTCGAAGGGAGATGGTGTTGGAGCAAAACAAGGAGAAGGGTAAATGTAAATGAAGAGGATGCAGAGGATAAGAACAATACTACATTGAGAATGATTTGAACACAATGCACCAATGAGAGCCACTTGATTTGGCCTCCCCAAAGACCAAGACTTTGGCGCATTGAGACAAAAGCTGAGAAGAAAATAAGAAGAACAAGCCGCGTGGAAACAAAGCCAAGTAGCTTGAGCTGCTGGCTAGTTGTAGACTTGACTTAAGGACGACTTGGACTATTATTACCCATTTTACAATTCGAACACGCGGCCCTCAACTAGTGAACGAGCTTGGCCAATCTCCTTGACAATTCAATCGAGGACACTTCAATAAGGACCTCGAGAACATAGTTAGCAGCGTTCCAGACAGATGCAGGGCCATCGCCTAGACTAGAAAAAAGAAGGGATTGCAGCCTCAGAACCAAGACGACTAAACTGTCATCTGGACGAGTTTCTCTCAATTTTGCCTAGGGGTGAGCCATAAAGACCGCCCAGACCGGAACCGCCCGGTTCTGGGCGGTTTCCAGAGGGGTCGGTCCGGTTCCAAGGATGGAACCGCCCGGATCGGACCGGACCGACTTTTTTTTTTTTGTTTTTGTTATTTGTTAAAAATATTCAGAGAACAGCAACCCCTCATGCTCGTTCTTCTCTCGGTTCTCACGCCTCTTTCCCTCTCTATATGGCGGAGGACAGCGTCGCCCAACGTCTGGAGGAGGAGGGCCTTCTCGACGAGCTCGGTGTGGTGGGAGTCGAGTCGAGGAGAGCGACGAGGATGGAGTTGGAGCTTATCTGACCCCCATGGAGTTGCGGGGGGCCGGTGGGGCAATGCGGAGGAGATAGGAGGGGGGAGACACCACAGAGGCGAGGATCCATGAGGGCTCGAGAGCGAGCTCGGAGCGAATTGGAGGTGTCGTCATCGTCTCTCTAAAATGGAGGACTCGTCACGGTGGTTTTTGGGGAAGGAGGAGGGAAAGTAGGTTTTGCGCAGAGAAGAGAGATGGAGATGGGACAGGGGAGACTGAGTCACGGTAGTTTTTGAGGAAGGAGGAAGGGAAGTGGGTTTTGCGCGGAGGAGAGATAGAGATGGAGATGGGACAGGAGGGACTGACGCACGGTAACTTAGAGAGAGAGAGAGAGAGAGAGACGAGATAGAATGAATAAAAGTAAATGTCTTTGATGTGATAGACTTGTTAGGAAGTAAAATAAATGTCATAGAGAGAGATCAGACAGCTGGGATTAGAAGTGGCGACCGCACTGCATTCTTTGTCTTCTTTTTTTTTTCACACGCCACTTTCTTCTTTAAAATTTGACCGGTTCCATGGACCGGACCGGTATGATCCGGTTTCTGGTTTTAGGACCAATCAGTCTAGTCCCCGTCTTTAATTTTGGGGACCGATCCTCACGGTTCAGTTTTCAGATTCATCTTGGAATCAGATTGGACTAGAGCCAATCATTCCTAATTTTGTCCGGTCATCTTTTCTTCAATTGATTTGACTCATGATATCTACATAACATCAGCCCAAATCGCAACATGGGTATATAATCAATGAATTGAAAAGGATATTGACTCCTCAGTCGAGCCGGACCAGGGCAATCTCTTGCGATCTACAATCATGATCCACATTGGGATCTTTAGCTACAGGAAGCAACAAGCAAAGGTTGCCATCTTTTTCTTGACAAAGATTGCTAAGGTCCATCAATCGCTCAAGTCTCAAGTAACGAAAATAAAAACTCTTTCTAGGTGCCAATTCCATGGGAGGAATTGGACATTATCACAGTGAGGCTCTGCACTTATTTATTTCGCATGTACCATTCCTCACTAGTTAAATTCTATGTGTAGCTCTAATTTCCACACGAGAATGATACTAAAGTAACAATTTTGTTTGTCTATGAATTCATATTATATATATATATATATATATCTATTTATTAATTTAAGTTTTTATATAAGACTTGCTGCATGGATATATTAATAGGTGTGGTTACCATTCAATTTTTGAAAAAGTTTAAGAAATTGACTAAACTAAGTATATAATTTTGTAATTCTAAAAGCTGCTGAAAAATCAAAGTATGCCAGAAATCAAATCACACGCAACTAAGAAGTGACAAGCATTGAAAAAAGCAATCACGGCGATTGGCAACATTAGATGCAAAAAACCATTTATGAAAAAAAAGAGAGGAAACGGACACAAACCTCAATCCTACCTTTGCAAACGGAACCGTCCGTGTGATTTGACCCGTCCTTGCAGAAGCACAGCAACTCCTCTGACTGGTTGAACGCGCACCGCCCGCCGGAGTGCTCGCACGCGCTGCACTCCTTCGCCGCCTCCCAGTCAAGCACGAACCCCCGGCTCATCGCCCAGGCGAAAACCTCCACCACTTTCGCTGCCGTCGCTGCCGTCACCTCCGTCCCCTTTACCGCCGCCACCATCATGGCCTCGCAGTTCGACGCCGCCGCCTCCTCCTCCTCCCTGCTCATGTTCACGGAGACGTACGACCGCTTGTCACGAAATTGTGAGCAATCGATGGCCACGAAGGGGCTGGACACAGGCGGAGGAGCGCTGCAGTTGAAGAAGAAGGTGAGATTGACGTCGGCCGAGTTGCAATCGCGCGGGAGCGAGCCGATCATGAGGTTGTGGCCTGCCCTGGGGCATGTCTGGCCTGGGACGTCGATGCCGACGAGGGTTAGGGTTTCGTCGTTGTAGTCGATATCGGTGACGGAGAAGGCGTCTTCCCCAAGGAGGGGGATTGGGTGAGGGGAGCCGTACGGGCAAATGATGCCGAGGCCTGGGTATCCGCAGTGCACAGGGGCATCGCTTTTGTACCAGAATGGATATCGGATGGAGACGTTGCCGCATGGGAACAAGGATGCATCGGGGTCGCAAACGGTCGAGAAATTGGAGTGGACTCCATGGAAGCGCGCGGAGGAGAAGAAGAAGAAGAGAAGGAGGGAGAGAGAAGGGGAGAGAATGCAGAGTACGCGGTGGCTTGGCATTTTCTTTGTCCTTCTGTTGGTGAGGAACAAGATGATCGTCTGGCAATTTAGAATGGACGGCCTATTTAATAAAAGTGGTCAAAGTCTTGCATTGGGACTAAAGGCTACACAATTTTTCTTTTTGTTTTTTTTTGGTCAAAGGCTACACAAATTTGACTTTGATATTTTTTCTTTTTTTTTTGCGCAACATTCGAGTAATCCTACGTGGAAAAAATTTCTAATACATTGATAACGATTTAATATGGTCATAAGTCATTGGCGGAAAAATAACGTATAATTACACCGTTGTGTAGAATTTTATGTGTTGGTCTTTACACGCACTTTGTCCGCAATCTCATGGTTGGGTTATTCAATTAAGTAAGAAGTTGGAGACTTCACTGGACCATAATTTTTATTTATTTATTTATCTTGTTTATTATTTTTTCTTTCAAAAGAAAGGCATGATTTAGAGCTTAATACATCTTTTTTTGAAAAGTAATTAGGCCTTGATTGCATTTTTTATAAATATATTTAGGGGACTTTAATTTAGTGTAATGATTCATGATTACATTTTATGAAATTACAGCCTTTAACAATTAAAGTAGCGGTCGTCGGCATTTTCTATGTTGAGAAATCTTGAAGAAGTTGATGGATCTTGCAATTCAAATCTAATACGGAGAAGAAGAAATTATCGGAGAAATTTATGGATTTTGAAATTCAAACTCAACGTGTCATACTCTCTTTAAGGTTGTAGTCTTCAATAAGTTCATGACTTAATGGAGTTTTATTCAACAGCTTGTGTCATATATGTGACCACATCGACATTAAGCCACAAATGATCTTGAATCATTGCAAGTAAAATTTGATATGCAACGGGTACTATAATCGTTGTAATGCTCTAGTTGCATTAAAATAGACGAAGGACCCGTGAACTTCACATTCATTTTGGATATTAAAGCTAGAAAATCAAATATAGGTGTGAACTTGGCGTAGATTCTTTCACTTTTGTCCCTTTCGTTGAGATAGTTTCCAGGAAACATGACATTTGGAGATAGTCGTCAAGTCAGAGTTTCCAGGAAACATGACATTTGGAGATAGTCGTTAAGTCCGACTTTAAACAATTCATTACGTCTCAAAATGCCAATGCACAATTGCCCTTCTATTTAGAGGTGAATCTCTTTGGTGGGTTTCTCAAATAAAGAAAAATGACCCAATTAATCTTCAAATTATTGTACGAAAACAAATTAATCTTAAAAGTTTTGATTTTACCAATTTAGTCATAAACTTCTGTGCGCAATTCTAATGTAGTATTTCTGGTTAATTTATGCTAGAAATTATTGATATGGTGGCCCATTTATCGCCAGCCATCTTACGTGGCACCTTGCCATGTCAACGATTTCAGGCGAAAATCGATCGAAAATACTATATTGGAATTTCCCATGAAGATATAAAATTAGAAAGTTTAGAATTGAATTGACATTCACACAATAAATTTATGACCGATCAGGTAGTTCTCCCTCTCGAGGAATTATGTCTCTAGGAGATACAAAATTCCACATCATGCTGATGAATTAGAGAAAACACAGCAAATAATCAAAGCATTATATTATTGTGTATCAAGACATAATCGACAATCGGAATAAATCACGTCCGTGGGACATTGAGATATGTGAATTTCAGTGGTTATTATAGACATATAAGCATGTGCAACACTTTCCTTCTTTCTCAATTTGGTAAGCTAGGCGAAATTTCTTTCCATGACTCTTAAGAGAATGTTCAATTCATCGAATTTAGAAGAAGTGGCCAACATATTTCTCATAAAAAAAAAAAATTAACGATAACAAAAGAGATGATCACATCATCTCGATGGGGTCTGGGTTCATGCGGGTTTGGATTGGCAAGGTCATGTGACCCTTGGTGTCACCTTGCTTGAGATCGCATGACCTTGGCATCGTCTCGTCTAGCCTCTTAGATAGTTCGATCCTCATCGATGATTGATTTGTTTCCAAGACGGAGATAATGAGTAGTGGCTATGTGCTCTGTTTCACCTGTTTTTTTTTTCTTTTAACTTAAAAACTATTTTGCAAAACTACATCAAAATTCACTTAACCAAACGGTATTTGCTTTAAGTAAATGCACCTTGAATCAAAGATTTTCGGGGAATTATTTTGCATGTTCGAGCAATCCTATGTGTATAAAAAGTTCCAATACAGTAATAACGACATACTATAGTCATAGGTCACTAATGTAGACATAGCATATAAATATGCGAGCATATAGAATTCTATGTCAGTCTCTACATCAGTCTCTACAAATTATCATCAGCCGTTCACTAGAATTTGACTCGTATGTTGTTTGATCCATCTATTGAGTTAGTGTTCCTCACAAATTGGATCCTAAAACGAAATATCTTTCATCGAAAGTTGTTCTTTAGTTTTTATTAAAGGAGACAGGTATTGTGGCAACTCCAGATAGAAAATATCCTTAGTCAACAAGAAAAACCCAAAGTTTACTTCAAATATACGTACAAAAATCGTGCCGAAATTTAATCAACGATAAATCTTGAGAATGCAGAGATGCTACAATAGAATTTAACTGATGACGTGACAATTGGGATAGAGATACACACCGAAATTCAATTGATGATGTGGATTTGGAAACTACATCTAAGAAATACGCTGAAATTTAATTGACGATGCGAGTCTGGAAAATAAAACTACAACGCGGAAAAGTAAAGATAACTAAAGCTCTGTTCGTTTTGTAGAAAATAATTTTCGGGAAAACGTTTTCCGAATTTTCCGACGTTTGTTTTATAGAAAATGAATTCCTTAGGGAAAATGTTTTCCATGAAAGGAAAAAAGTCTTCTAAATTAGGGGAAAATATTTTCCACTTTTGAAAAGTGGAAAACATTTTCCTCACTTGATCTTTCTTATCTCACACCTCCACAAATCCTCACTTCCTCTTCCCCTTACTTCTTCTTCTTTTCTTTTTTTATTCAAATTATTTTTTAATTTTCTTTTTTCTCTTTTTAATTCAATTTATTTTTATTTTCCTTTTTCTTTTCTTTTTCTTTTCTTTTTTTTTTTCTTTTTCTTTTCTTTTTTTTTTTTTTTTTTTTCTTTGTTTCTCATCTTCTTCTTTCTTGGCTAGTTGTCGGCCGTCACCGGGCGAACCTCGAGCTCATCGATCTCAAGCTCATGCTCGTCGATTTGGCGAGCCTCAAGCTTGATGCTCGTGCTCGCCAATCTGGGGAGCGGCGAGCCTCGTGCTAGTTGGCAAGCTCGAGGCTCGCCGCTGGCCGGTCGTGGGCCATCGCCATGGCCGTCAACCAGCCAAGAAAGAAAGAGATGGAAAACAAAGAAAAAAAAAAAAATAATAAAAAAGAAAAAATAATAATCGATTTTAAAAATTTTAAATAATTAAAAATCAATTTAAAAATATGAAAAATCCATTTTAAAAAATAAAATAAATGAAAAAGAGTATATGGAGGAAAAGATTTTCTTTACTGAACAGCGAAAAATATTTTCCACTTCATTTTCAAGTTTCATCCAAACACCGAAAAATAATTATATTTTCTTGGAAAATGACTTCTTGGAAAATATTTGCTAGAAATGCCACATTTTTCAAGAAATGAACGTAGCCTAAAGAATAGTAGATTTATTTATTTGTGTGTTGGGGGGCCTTCACAAATGAACAATGGCATTTATAGTGGTTGTGCCATAACCATCTCTAACCAGTTCTCCTATAGTAATAGCCATGTTCCCTCATCTCTGAAAGTCTTGGGCTCATTCTCTCATGATGCCGTGATTTAGTCTTCAAGTGATTGATCCCTTAAAATTGCATTTTGGTTACTCCACGACTTCTTGAACCCTATTGCCTCACTCACCAATGATTTCAAACTCATAACTGCTTTTTGACGTCCTTTATAAGTATCCAACTTTCTTTTGATACCTCAATTGGTAATCCGTAGCTCCTTTTAATCAATACCCTTATTGACTATCACCTATTCATTTGTCATCATACATCAATAACTGATAATTGATCGCTCGTATCATTTGAAATAATTATTTAATGAAAAATAATTTTATCATCGATAATAATTTATGTCTAAATATTTTTATAAATAGTATAAATATTTTTCATTTATTTATTTTAGCAACAATATAAGTAATTATTTTTATTCATTTTTTGTGAAATAAACCAAAGCTTGTAAAGTCTAATCAATGGTTTAAAGTTCGACTATATCACTCTCTGCAAATGTCATGTTTCGTGGAAAATATCTTGATGGAAAGACAAAAGTGCTCCTTTCGTGCTTGCTTCGCTGGCATCCACATGCAAAACCGGAAAGGCGGCCAGAAAGAAGAAACAAAGGAAGACTGGAAAAATACACTTTAATTGTTTAACGTTTACGCTGATTTGAAGGAGTCAAAAATCGAAGTTTTTTTTCTAGCCAGGTTGAGTTACTCCCAAGATGTCTCTATACATGAGACTGGTGATATCGGACTTAAACGAAACATAGTACACTATGTATCTTTGTAGCATATTTACTAATTTATAAATCATTGAAAAATGAATTGTTAACTTTACTTGTATCTTCTTTTCTAGGAAAAATTAGATGCTGGATCGTTTTCCCTTCTTCCCCGCAAGGTAAATAAAGGGGAAGAAATAGTATACTAGGCAATTGAAGGTGACTAATATTGTTTGGGATGTTACTTTATAAATCAAAATAATGGACCAATCATTATATAAATGCATAGTGCTAACGCATTTGGTTTTCGATCTAAGGCTTGACTAGGCTTCGACCATGATGGGGAAAATTATCCAAAAAGTCCTAAACCTATTGCACTTTTGTCAATTCGGTCATAAACCTTTTAACTTTGCCAATTTAGTCCTAAACGTTTTCACTTCTTGCCAATTGAGTCCATCCATCCAATTTTAATCGGAAATGGTGACATGGACGCCGGCGGTGCCACGTAGGACTGCCGGCGCTGACGTGGATAGTTTTCAATAATATTTTAGTATTTTTTTGAATTTTTATTATTTTTTCTTTCTTTTCTTTTTGGCTTTCTTTTTTGCCTTTTCCAGTGGTCGGCTGGCCATCAGCCACAGCCAGCCAATTGGCCTCACCTGCCACAGGTGAGGCTCGATTGGGCGAGGGCGAGTCTCGGTGAGGGGAGCCCTCACCCAGGTGAAACCTGGGAAGGGTCGCTTGGGCGAGGCTGACTTGCGCCTAGGCTAGGGTGGCCTCACTGGGCATCAGCTGGGTGACGGCCAGCCTCGCCAGATTTGGTCTAGGTGCCAGATTTGGTGAGGCTGGCCCTCACCCAAGCCAAGGTGGCCTTGCCTGGCCGACGCCCGGCAAGGACTCCCCTAGCCAGATTTGGCGAGGCCGGCCCTCACCTAGGCCAGGGCGGCCTCACTCGATGTCGTCGTCACCCGGCCAACGCCTAGTGAGGCTGCCCTAGCCTAGGTGCAAGTTAGCCTTGGCTGGCCTAGGCGAGGGTTGGCCTCTCTTAGGCGACCCTTGCCGGGCCGCGCCTAAGCGAGAGCTTCCCTGGCCGGGGCTCTCCCTCACCTAGTCGGGCCTTGCCTGTGGCAGGCGAGGCTAGCTGGCTGGCTGTGGCCAGTGGCTGGCCGTCCTCTATGGCTAGCCAGCCATCGGAAAAGGCCAAGAAGAAAGCCAAAAAGAAAAGAAAGAAAAAAAGAAAGAAAAAAATCGAAAAAATATTAAAATATTATTAAAATTTTCCATGTCAGCGTTGGCGGTCTTACGTGACACTGTTGGCATCCACGTCAACATTTTCCGACCAAAATTGTACGAATGGACTCAATTGCAAGAAGTGAAAATGTTTAGGATTGATTTGACAAAAGTACAACAGGTTTAAGATTTTTTTGACAATTTTCCCAAACTGAGTTTGTTCTAACATCGGAATGGAAAGGAAACGACCAGGCTTGTCCTGGCTTTGACCTCAAAGGATTCGATTTGACGTCAACACTGAAAGGAGACAACCATGCTTAGCCTCAAGATCACTAATTTAGCATAGATAATAAGGAATTGCTAAAAATTTGATCACACTTAATCACAAAGGATGCCTAGCTAGTTCTTAATCCAT
The DNA here is from genome assembly GCA_016097605.1 of Eucalyptus guilfoylei. Taxonomy (NCBI): domain Eukaryota; kingdom Viridiplantae; phylum Streptophyta; class Magnoliopsida; order Myrtales; family Myrtaceae; genus Eucalyptus; species Eucalyptus guilfoylei. The sequence goes on from CM027861.1 coordinate 6,386,578, forward strand.
AATAAAATCTTTAAATGAAACAACAAATCTCTTGACTATACTTGTTAAATGAATTGGGCCTATCCGATTCAAGAGTTCATGTGAATTGGATTTGCATGCCCGCATAATTCGAGCAGCCAATGTTGATGTATCAATGACCCACACGGAAAATTTGCCTCGAAAAGTCTTGAGGAACAAACCATGAAACTTCCTAGTCAACGGGACCTCTAAATGACAATTAGGTTGGAGGATCCGCCAACGTGTTGAAATGTTGAAATTGATGATCTTCCACGTTCCATGAAACTTCCGAGTCAGAGGAACCTCTAAATTACTCTTTGGAACAAATCTCCCATTATACAATTCCTACTAAGCAGCGCAAATCAATTGTAGAATTTTTCTTTTTCTTTTCTTCCAATATACAAAACTTCAGTGCTAACAAAAATTAATTGTTTATATTATATTACACATTTAAATTGATTCTTGTCCCGTTTCGGAGTTCCCGCTCCCTTTAATGTAATTTATAACCAAATGTAGTTATGGGTTTAGTAAACAGCAGCGGCAAGTTTCTTGAATCATAGTACTTATTAGTTTTTTATGCGGTAACAAAAATTTTTGTTGTGTAATTTTAATACATTCTCTTTTATACTTTTAGTCTTCAATAAGATAATAACTCGATGTAAATGCGGAAACTCACAAATCTCACAAAGTTGCATGGAACGTAGTATGCTCACCAAAAAAGGAGGGAGGTCTAGGCCTGCTCGATCTGAAACTCTGGAATAAAGTATCGATGGCATGCTTTGAAGCCTCATCAATCTTCCATCCTCATCCTTGTGGAGTACTTAGGTTCACATATCAAATCCCATTATGCAACTCGACATAAAGGGCAATATGGCTTGGAATTGACAATGCATTCTCAAGCTAAGACAAGCTCTAATGCCTATTATCTCTAGCGAAACATATTGTTGCAAAAGAGGTATACGAGGAATTTAGACAAGAGGGACTGGCCGTGGACTGGTATCAATTAATTTGGACCAATGGTATCAGCAAGCATAATTTTATTGGTTGGCTTGTTTGCAAAGATAGACTATTGACAGCAATAGCCATATCACGGTTGGTTGTCTTCAATAGATACTAAGTGTAACTTTTGCATGACTGGTACGGAAGTTAGAAACCACTTATTTTTTTAATGCACTTGGACAAGTAGTGTATGACATAGTATTTTGGCATAAAATGGAATTTGGCGTTATGTAGGAGGTTGGAACTTAGAACTTCAATAGATGATCGGGGCCACTAAGGGCAAAAACTTGGAGGCGAGATTCCTCAAGTTGTCTTTCTTAGCGACAATCTATTGCATTTGGATGGAACATAACCACAGACGATTTCAAAACATGTCGACTGAACCTCATCTTTTGTTAGCTAGGATTTGAAAGATTGTAAGAGATAGGGCGTCACTTTACCAACAGTGTAGGCCTTCCCAGGCAAATGTTTTATTGGCTACTATATGGAGGCTTCATTCCTCCATCTTCTTGCATAATTAGTTTTTGTGGAATGCTAGGGGATTCCCCTAAGTTTTTGTACCTCATCTAATTAATGATATTCACATATTTACACCAAAAAAGATAATAACTCGATGGAGTGAGATTGATATCTTGTATCATATATGTGGCTATAGTGAGATTAAGGGATTAATCATCTTAAATCTTGGACAAATAAAACTTCATGTGCAATTGAGTACTACAATATCAAGGATTTTTCATTTTCTAGAATTCTCGAGTATAATACAATAATATTGAAAAACTATTACAGAGCAAAGGTCCAATCGTAGTGCCAAACACATAAACAATGTATATGAAGAGCATTATTACCATAGCATATACGTGAAAGTATTGAAGCTTGAAATCAATGATCGTCACCAAGCATTGATGCAATTAACAGCCATACTATAATAGAGAATGTTAGTATTCTTGTATATGGTAGCTAGCCTACGTGAATATTTAGATGATGATGTGACGTTAGGTAAATTAAATTTAGTCCACTAAATTAATTACTAAGTGATGTCCCAAACTACATTAGTAATTTTTTTATTTATCTAGTATACTTAGCGTTATTCTTCAACCTATTTCTTTCACTTTCAACTTTGTATATGTAATATGCACCGCATTGGGAAAAAATGTATGGCTGTGAAGGAATGTCTTGGTCTTGGTCGTCGCGAACAACCGTGTTTCCCAGGTCGTCTACAAGCTTCAAAGTTGAAAGTCGAATCTTACATGTTCGGAAATTGCTTCAGCGCTAAAGTCCACTTCAACATTTTTCACGTTGGAGTCAAAGTGGAATAGGACTTTGACCGTGAAAAGAAAGCAACAAAGAAAAGGAATAGTGCGGACTTGTTGATTGGGTCAGAGAAAAAAAAAGAAACAAACAGGAAATGAACTCCTTGTTTGAGTCGACAAAAGTTCAGACGGATGGCCAATGCATTCACCTCCGTTTGAGAGCGTGTGGGCAGCTACCGAAGCTCTCTCGTGGGCTAAAAACGGGCCTCATTTTGAAGCCCATCTGCTGGGTTCGCGCCCCGGCCCACTCGGGAGGGCCTTAATTGGTATGACAAGCTTAACGTGTTTGTGAAATATATAATGATCCGTAAGCCTCGTTCCCTTTTATTATGGTATTTTTTTTTGTATTTATTTTAACTTATTATTTTTATTATATTTGTGCCTATGCCAAAATTTTAAAATCAAAATGTCCCTAATCGTGATGAGATGTAGCGAGCAATGTGATTACTAAATGATACATGCAATTTTTTGGGTTAGGGGGCCAATTTATGTCATAAATTAGATCCCTAATATTGATAGAAATGCTACGGAGATCCAAATGTGAAAATTTATATTTCAACAATACCCTTTTCACTCTTTTTTTAGTCACACTTGTAGAAACTCAACCTAGACATCTCATCACAAATTTATATACAGCCCAACTATCATTAATTTTGCAATTGTTTTTTTTTTTTCAAATAGTATGTTACAAACTATGTCGGTCTCATATAATTAATATTGAATAACCTTGACTTGAGTTATTACTCTCTTGTAGAGACGAACTTACACATGGACAAGCTGCAAGCAATTTTGAGGGTGATGACAAAATGGGTTTGGGAGGAATTTACAAGGCATCAACACTTCTTTTTAGCATTTGCACAACTTGGGTCACACATGGTCGAGCTCTCAGATTGATTTGAATGCACTATAAGCTAGTTATAATAATCTTCTTCACGATCACTTTGTCCTCCTCATTTGTGATCTCGAGTAGTCCAAGCTCTTCTTGGAGCTCTAGGTGTACCCAATGAGGGAAGTATGCTTCGATGGTTTGATCTATTGTGACTTTGATACTTTTTCTCGTATTAACTGTCTCCAGAACCATCATACCGTAGTTGTAAATATCTGATTTGTGAGAAACCCCTTTGATGTTCCTCATGATCAGTTCTGGAGCAGTGTACCCAACGATGCCCAATTCTCTCTTCTCTTGGGCATATTTAGGCAAGACCAAAATCGGAAATCTTGGGATAATAGTTTGTGTCAAGGAGAATGTTATGAGACTTTATGTCGAAGTGCAAGATCCTCGTTTTGCATGTACTATGCATGTACTCTAGCCCATAAGCTATTCTTAGCAAAATCTGATACAATGTGTCCCAACTCAATTGTTAATCTACCTCCAAAGTGCTACTCCCGTCGAATATGAACTTCTCAAGTGATCCATTGGGCATGAACTCATAAACCAAAGCCTTTTTGCTTCCTTCAAAACAAAACCCCTTGAGGCTAACAACATTGACATGAGAAGTGTTGCTTATGCTCGCAACTTCATTGAAAAATTCTTTTACATCGCCTTTCAGCGTCTTTAGCAACTTCACCGCCATAGGTTGACTATTTCAAATTAGGGCCAATCCGATTCAAGACTTTGGCGCGGGGAGACAAGCTGAGAAGAAAAGGAGAACAAGGCACATGGAAACAAAGCCAAGTAGCTTGAGCTGCTGGCTAATTGTGAACTTGACTTGAGGAGGACTTGGAATATTATTCCCCATTTCCCAATTCCTACACGCAGGCGCAGCCCCAACTAATCAACGAGCTTTGCCAATCTCGTAGACAATTCAATCGAGGACAATTCAATAAGGACCTCAAGAACATAGTTAGCAGCGTTCTAGACAGACGCAGGGCCATCGCCTAGGCTAGAAAACAGAAGGGGATTGGACCCTCAAAACTGAGGCGGCTAAGCTGTTATGTGGATGATTTTCTCTTAAGCTTTGCCCAGTCATCTTTTTTGAACTGATTTGATTGATGATATCGATGCATCATCAGCCCAAAGAAGCGACCTGGTTAACATCAGTGGATCCCAAAGGCCCATGATTCCTCAGCCGAGCTGAATCGGGCCTATCTCTCGTGATTTTATGATGCTAATGACTCACATTAGATCTTTAGCTAGGAAGCAATAAGCTTGCCATCTTTTTCACGACAGAAATTGCTCAGGTTCATAAATCGCTTAGGCCTCAAGTATTGACAATAAGACTTCTGCTCTTGGTACTCAAAGATGGGAATTCGTCCTCATAGCACTCAATCTTGCACAGAATTGGGGTCGGCAGCCTCCCCATAAAGGATAAGTTATATTAGCGACGATTCCACAAATAAAAGAGCGGTGGCAGTCAGTATAGTGGACATTATCATCTCCCTCGCATAAAAGACTTGACGAGGACGATGACTAGGATGGAGTGTGAAGTGGAGAACAGAAGGAGAGTGGCTGCGTCACCCATTTGATTGCTTCGGACTGACGAGTGAAAGAAATGGACGTGGTTAATTCCTCTTCAGAATAATAGAGGAAGCTATTCTGACCGTGGACTTTGATTGATATCAGTTTCAGTCTTCTGATATATCGTGAAGGAGAGAAATAAAAAAGATGGCTATCGAACATTGAAACTGGAAAGTGAAGAGGAAGATGTGGCCCGGAAACATGCAAAGCAATTTCCTCCGAATTTCTTCCTATGTTGTTGAAATCGAAAGGAGAATTTTTTTTTTCACGTCTTCAATGTGAAAAGGTCTAGCCCATTTGAGGGGTCAAGAGTTCATGTATGTGAGAAGTAAAGAACAAGTAAAACCTATTTTAGGTTAATTGACTTATCAGCCAACACATTCCGATTTAAATTTCCTTTTTCCGATGTGAAATTTCACGGTAAATTCAGAGCATCCTCATTCATTGTATTTAAACTGTTGGATCTTAAGGGTACGCAGATACCGACCTCATGATCCAACCATTTGGCTTGATTATATATTATGACCTGGACTCTAAATTGTATTATGACCATGTCATAATTATATTAGAGGAAGGGCATGCCCAGCAAAATGAGATTGTCAGGCTTTTAGGGGCATGAGCGGGTCGTTTCCCAATTAACAAGCAAAGGAAAGAGTATCCGCAGCAATCTAATCCCTCTCACCGAACAAGCTCATTAAAAACCACAAATAAGCAACCGTGACTTTAGCATACATACCTGAAGGTCCGGGGCAGGTCGTTGGACAGGCTTTGTCACAGCAAAAACAATTGAATTCTTGTCCCATCCAGCCATACCCGCATCTTAGCCCTGATTTAGTGCAATTTTCGCACAGTAATGTGTTGGCAATCCAAGTGATCTCAAAGCCTTTTTTCAGGATATCTCTAATAATAGCACTAATGGTAGCACTATTGTTGTTCTCCCGTGTTGGTGGTGGACTTGGAGCTTCAATTGGTAAAATTGGGACGAAGACACTGAAGTTGCATCGCTGCTGTGGCAACTTTTCAAGGTCCGCATTGAGAGCAAAGTAGCCATGTTCAGATGCGGGACAAGAGAACCGATAAGGTAGATGGGGTGACGATGAGTCGCAATTGTAGAATAAGGCAGAATTAAGGTTTTTGGAAGCGTAGTTGAAGAGACTAAAGTTTAAGGTGGTGTTGACATGTGTTTCAAGACATATAGATTTCGATAAATCCATCCTCGCCACCTTAAGGATCTGCGTGCTCTTATCCATGTGAATCACCTGATATTCTAGGGATTTCATGGACAGAATGGTCTGGTTATCTCTATCACAGTCAAGCTCGTAGCCTGGATACCCACAGTAACTTGGTTGCCTAACATGCCTGAAAGGATAGCCGACTTGTTGATCTCCACAAACAAAAGGAGCACACTCTCGGAACGGCAGGAATTCGCCGGAAGTTGGCACCAGGTAGTGAATATGGAGGAAGAAGATGATGAACAAGGACAGAGACGAGCACGACATGGTAAGACCCATTCGAAGGGAGATGGTGTTGGAGCAAAACAAGGAGAAGGGTAAATGTAAATGAAGAGGATGAAGAGGATAAGAACAATACTACATTGAGAATGATTTGAGCCTAATGCACCAATGAGAGCCACTTGATTTGGCCTCCCGAAAGACTAAGACTTTGGCGCATTGAGACAAAAGCTGAGAAGAAAATATGAAGAACAAGGTGTGTGGAAACAAAGCCAAGGAGCTCGAGTTGTTGGCTAGTTGTAGACTTGACTTGAGGACGACTTGGACTATCATTACCCATTTTACAATTCGTACACGCGGCCCTCAACTGGTCAACAAGCTTTGCAAATCTCCTTGACAATTCAATCAAGTACACTTCAATAAGGACCTCGAGAATATAGTTAGCAGCATTCTAGACAGATGCAGGGATCGCCTAGACTAGAAAAAAGAAGGGATTACAGCCTTAGAACTGAGATAACTAAACTGTCATTCGAAAGATTTCCTCATAATTTTGCCTAGTCAAAAAGGGACCCGACTCCTCAGTCGAGCCAGACCAGGCCAATCTCTTGTGATCTACAATGATGATCCAATTGGGATCTTTAGCTATAGAAAGCAAAAAGCAAAGCTTGCCATCTTTTTCTGACAAAGATTGCTAAAGCCCATCAATTGCTCAAGCCTCAAGTAATGAAAATAAAGACTTTCTAGGCGCCAATTCCTCGGGAGGAAATGATTATGATCAAAGCAATAACAGCAAGAAAAGACAAAAAAACATCTTTTGGAAAAGAAACCATCACTTTTTAATGATAGACCCTATTCCAAGTTGTGAATTGCAACGAGTTGATGGAAGCTAGTTTTGAAATTCGCCCAACCAAAAAATTTATTGCTTCAATTTGCTACATGCGAATCTTTATACTTTAAATATCATGAGAAAATTCACTTTAGCTTAGGGCATCAAAGTAATTCATGTATCTTGTTTATGGAATTTATATTAAATTTTATACACGCAGTCTTCATTCATCCATTGATTTAAGTTTTTGAATTGGACATTGAATAAGGTATTACAATCAAGCTCTGCTCTCATTTATTTTGCATGTGCGATTCCTCACTAATCAAATTCTATGTGTGGTTCTAATTTCCACGCGAGAATGGTGCTAAAGTAACAATTTTGTTTGTCTATGAATTCATATTCTCTTTATATATATATATATATATAGAATACTTAGATCGACTACAAAAACAACTTCCAGCACGTCCGAAATAAGCCCGGCTCCGAAATTAGCCCACTCACTTGACCTATCCACAAACTCCTTCTTAGACATGAAAATAACCTTAAACCCAATAAACTAACCTAAGCCCAACAACAAAATTCAGCCCGAACCAAACACAAGGCCCCCCACGTCTTGAGTCCAACTCCAAGTTGGACTCATCCCATCCCCTGAACAGCAGCTTCTCTCCGCCAAGTCTCTCCGACGTCCGCCCATCATCAGACGAGATCACGCAAATGCGTATATCCCCAGATCCCCAACACAAGATACCGCCAGTTATCGGACCGCTGCCCTTCAACAACAATCCCCATCATCATTCGTTTAAAACTCACCCTCATGGCCACGCCACCACTGCAAAGAGCCTTCATAGAACATACCAAAACACAAAACAAAAGGCAACCAAGAACTTGGGGAGAATCAAACTTGGTAGAAATGAAACTTGACTTGAAATATATCCCACGGACTTTAGAAGCCTTATACCGCCCCCAAAAAAAAGAAAAAGAAAAAGACACATCTTTGAATCATCAGCATAAGTAGGAATCCAAGACTAAAACGAAAGGTTTTAGTTCGGGCATTGCTTCAAACACATGGTGGACACGGATGGATAAGAAAACTTAGACCTATCTTCAGAACTCGAACTCAGTCGTTCTCTCAGTTCCTTTCCCTCGGACTCTCTTTCCCTCTCTCGAATCTCCTCTCTCTCTCTATCCCGGTCTCCTATCCCCCTCTCTGTCTCCCCCGCTCCCATCTCCGTTTTAACCTACCCGGCTGTCTCTGCTGGCCTGATCCCCGACCACCAACTCCAGTCGAACGCTCCCCCTGCCTCCTCTGCCTCTGTCGTCTCCTTGCTCGTACCCAGCGTCCTTCCTCTTCACCGTAGCAGAATGCGTAAGGAAAAGAGGGAAAGAGGAGGAGAGGGCCGGGCTTACGCGTGGAGGGAAAGGCTGGGCCGGGCTTGGAAGAGAAGAAGGAAAAGAAGGGGTCGGGGCCCAGGCCCATGTGGGGAAAGGAAGGAAAGGCGGGTTTTTTTTTTTAAGTATCTATTTGAGAAAAAATTAGGTGTCAACAATATACGTGGCTACGATTAAGAGATTAATGATCTCAAATCATTGCGAGCAAAATTTAATACGTAATCAAGAGCTATAAGGTTGTAGTATTTTCATTTTCTAAAATTTTCGATTATAATACTTTACGGAACAATAATCTTGGGAAACTGCTAGAGAAAAAAGGTCTAAACATCACACCAAATACATATATACATATGATATACATGAAAGCATTGAATTTTGAAATTTGGATTGCCGGCGCCGTGCATTGACGCAATAATTTATGTCTCCAATTTAAGTCATGTGCGGAATCTAATCCATTTGGAGGATTTATTGATTTTTTTTCAAAATCTAAATGCGCGTTTTTTTAATCCGAATCAAATCTGGTTCTTGGGGGTGGTGCATGTTGATTTTCTTTTCTATTGGAGAAGGACATCTTTGATCGGTTTGACTTCTTGTATTTTCATTATATTACGTTCTAGGGATGAGCGGTTCCTTATAGGTTCTGCCCGGAACCTGGAACCTACCATCGAGTACAGCTTCCTAATTTTTTGGAACCTGGAACCTATCCATTGGAACTTGGAACCTGGAACCTGGAACCTACTTTATTATAGGTTCCAGGGTCGGTTTCAGGTTCTTACAGGTTCTTTCTTTTTTTAGTTAAGCAAAACTTTCACAATACTTTTCTCGAGAAATAGCTACGCCAACTTATCACGACACTTTCACTTCCAAGACGTACTTCTTCATAACAGGACCCATAATGCCATCACTTTGAAAATAAGTATAAGCATCCATTGAACTATACAAGAAGTTTCATTAGCATAAGACCATTTTTCTGAAGCTCTATGTTGGGAAAGTCTCTCTGTCACAGTTCAATGGGACTTCCTAACAACTATGCATTGGAAAAGTTCAGATTGTCTACTTAGGAAGACCCGTCAAATATGTAGTTGTTTGTCAACTCATCCTCAAGAAGTCTTTCTAACCTACAAATTTTTAAAACATGTATATGAAGAGCTATTGTGTACTTAATAAATATATTCATTACTTTGCGAAACAAGAGCTTTTCAGTCACACTTACCTTGGTAGACCGTAAAGAACAAGAATGGCTGTAACTTTGCATTTCCTTGTCAATTTCTGGGGTTGAGTTTTCATTCCAACAAGCCTGTGGCCTCCAAGTTTGGGCCTTTTGTGAACCTGAATACAAAAGCAATGAAACAAGTGTAAAATTGAACAGGTGAATCTTGCTCAAGGATTTACTCTGGATTTCCTGAAAGCAAAATCAGTAGATGTCCAATATCATACACTGGACACAGTTTGCTCCTCGGAAATACATAAACCTCTTGTCTCAGGCATGTGATGGTGGCCCTGCGTAAAAACTAGCATTAGGAATGGCGCGCCAACTTTGAAAGAAAACCCAAACCTCATACCATGTCGTACATTTTTTTCTCCAACAATAGCCTCATTAAGTGCTTGTCTTTCAACCAAAAGCATTGGAATTTGCTGATCCAATTTCATGTTCATTCCTTCATAGTAGTCTCTGATCGCATGATAAAGTGGTTGATAGTCACCAGTGTCCATGATAGTAGATTCCATGCACTCGAGGCATAAACTTCATCCATCTCCCAAAGATATGCATGTTGTGTTCCACGATTGTCAGTAGGTAAAATAAATATCAAAAGAAAGAAAAATGAAAAAAATGAGTACAGTTGCTTCAACACATTTAAAATATGCAATCCGCAAGATTGTGTGGGAACAAAGCATGGCATTGCATTTACTTGTGCTAGCCTAGACCACTACCTCCAAAAGCTCGCAACTACAACATCGAGCTATGTTGTCATGCTCATGCGACGGACAGTAGTTCTGGGACCAGAAAGGATGGCATATATACTCAATCAAACCAGCTCCATTTGTTGGGATCTGTGAAATGAAATAGAAGCTTACAATAGAATCAAAAGGTAAAAGAATAAAGTTACATTAATGCCATACTCCCTTGAAATTGCATAAACATAATAGACAAGAACAACTTTTGGACTCAGCTTCTCTCACTTTAGTGGCATGCTTTTTTAACAAATCCCAGGTCTACATATAGAAGGCTCAATGAGCAAAATATGGTCAACTTGTCATTAACATGAACACAACATGGTCGAGTTAAATGACTTAAGTTAAATTCAACTGTCATACGTCCTACAAAAACATTTTGCAAGCTAAGAATCCAAATAAACTGAGATAAATCCAACCCTATCGTCTCGTCGTCAATCAGCCGGTAGGCTCCTGTCGGAGTCTCCAAGGGTGTCCCGCGTCGCCCCCGACCAAACAGGCGGGAGGAGAGAGAGAGAGTGGGGGTGCGACTGAGCTGGAGGTGGAGGTGGAGGTGGAGGTGGAGGCGAAGGGGTGTGGAATTAAGGTTGATTGGGCGGTTGGGCGAGCAGCGAGTGGTGTCGAGTGGCTGGGCCAGCGGTGAGTGGTGTCGGGGCGGCTAGGCGAGCGGCTAGCGATGTCGGGGTGACTGGGCGAGCCGCGAGCGGCTTCGAGGTGACTGGGCGAGTAGCGAGCGGCGTCGGGGAGACTGGGCAAGCGAGCAGCCTCCATCGGGGGGATGAGTGACGTCTAACAGCGATGTTGACGGCAAGCGGCTAAGCGGTGAGGCGAGCGAGGGGTGACGGTGTCTAACGGTGGTGTCAAGGGAGGTCCAGCAACAGTAAGCACGCAGCGACAGCGATGAAGACACGAGTCTCATGACACCAACGGCGGCACCAACAGCGCAGCGAAGACGGCGGCGGTCGCGGCTCAACCCGCGGCCAAGGGGGGAAGAGCTCGGTTCGGGCGGAGGTGGTGGCGGTTCGGAGCAATGACGGCCTAGATGGCCGAGCGAGCGGCAGCAAGAGGTGGTGACGGTGGCTTGGGGACGGCGGTGGTGGATCTCGACGGCGAGCGGCGGCGCGATAGCTCGTCGGGCTCAACGGCAAGACGGCTCATCGGACGAGCGGTGGGTGGTGGTGGTTCGGTGGCCAAGAGGTGGTGGTGAGTAAGGCGTGGGGTGGCGGTGTGGTGGTGGGTGAAGCAACAGCCAGCAAGAGGAAGAAGAAGAAGAAGAAGAAGAAGAAGAAGAAGAAGAAGGGGGGGTTCCGGCCAAGAGAGGGGGAGAGAGACAGAGAGAGAGAGAAGAAAAGAAAAAAGTGGGTGGGGGAACAGGAAGTGACGTGAGGAGGAAAAATGGTTGAAAAGAAAGAGATAGAGAAAAAGAAAGGGGAAGGGGGGAAATCACGTGGGGTGCTCTAGAGTTTTTTTTTTAAAATCTAACCGGTTCCGGTTCCGCTGGTTCCGGGAACGCCGGTTCCCAAAAAAAGGAAATCGGGAACTGGAATCGGTCTTCTTAGAATCGGGAACCGAACCATACCCTCCGGTTCAGTTCTCCGATTCCCGGTTCTACCCGGGAACCACGCTCACCCCTATTATGTACACGATGAGAAGGCGCTTCTTTTGAATATATGCAAAAGGAATGGCTCAAATATATTCTCTAAAAGAAGTCGTGGACGTCTCTGCTAAAAGGCACTTGAAGTATATGTGGGTCCAGGTCAGAAGCAGTAGATATGTTGAGCCCTGTAAATACTCTATTACAAACTATGTTAGTCTGATGTAATTGATATTGAATTGTCTCGAGTCATTACTCTCTGGCATAGACGAACTTTCACATGGACAAGCCTCGGGTGATCTTGAGAGTGATGACAAGGATGGTTTGGGAGGAATTTGTAAGGTCTCAACACTACCTTTTAGCATCTCCACAACTCTGGTCATCGATGGTCGAGCTCTCGGATCAATCTGAATGCACCATAAGCCTATTACAATCATCTTCTTTGCAATTCCTTCATCCTCCTCATTCATGATCCCATGTAGGCCAAGCTCTTCTCGGAGCTCCAAGCGTCGGTGGACCCAATGAGGAAAGTATATTTCACTCGTATGATCTATCGTGACTTCAATGTTTTTCCTCCTACCGACCATCTCTAGAACCATCATGCCATAACTATAGACATCTGATTTGTGAGAAACCCCTCCGATGTTCCTTATGACTAGCTCTGGAGCAATGTATCCGGCGGTGCCTCGGGCACCAAGCAATGACACGATGCTCTCTTCTCTTGGACATATTTTGGCAAGACCAAAGTCGGAAATCTTGGGACGATAGTTTGCATCAAGAAGAATGTTGTGAGGCTTTATGTCGAAGTGCAGGATCCTTGTATTACATCCTCTATGCAAGTACTCTAGCCCGTGAGCTATGCCGAGCGAAATTTGGTACAATGTATCCCAACTCAATTGGTGATCTACCTCCAAAGTGTTACTCCTGTTGAATATGAATTTTTCGAGAGATCCATTGGGCATGAACTCATAAACCAAAGCTCTTTTGCTTCCTTCAAAACAAAACCCCGACAGGTTAACAACATTGATATGAGAAGTCCTACTTATGCTCGCAACTTCATTGAAAAATTCTTCAGCATTGCCTTTCAGCTTCTTTAGAAGCTTTACTGCCACAAATTGATCATCTTGAAGTCGGCCTTTATACACGCAGCCATAGCCTCCCTCACCTAACTTTTCTTTGAAAGAGTTGGTCATCCTCTCGATGTCTTTGTAGGTATATCTTCTCGAAGAGACGAGTCCCTCAATCTTCATTTCGCCATTGAATTTTTCGCTCCTTTGCTTTATCAAAGCCATAATAATTCTGATCACTGATTTCTTCCTGAAGGAAAGTATTAAAATAAGGGTGATCCCAATTCCAGCTCCCGATGCAGCCATTCCTGAAAAAATGGAGAATATTTTTGAACAACAATCTCACTTCTTCAAGGCTTCTAGGATATTTTGGAAATATTGATTCCATTGAGCAACGATGCAAGATTACTGCAAAAAAGTCGCAACAAATTGCGGAGGAGAATGTAGAGAAACGGAAGAGAAAGTCTGGAAATAATTATCTATTCCAATTTTCAGTCCAACCTTTCGTTTTCCTGAGACAATAGTCATCAAGAGTGAAAAATGTGTCAACAAATTGCAAACTGATAACTTCGAAGTGTCTAAGAGAAATAAAGATCAGGCACATCATGAGGTAATAGATCATTCTGTTTCAAGGAAGAAAAAAACCCCCCTGATCGAGTGAAAATATTACAGATTCACCAGTTTGGATCAATTAGTGACATCTTAACAGAGAAATTGGAAACACATGCAAATGGATCTGTGCCTGATTGACTAACAAGTATAGACATTAGCAAAAATCCTTAATTCTAGAGCTATCAGGGGATGAACAGGAAGACAGCAAAAAAAGTTAGCTGGTTTAGAAGTAGCAAACACGCTGCAATATGATCGACGATGTGGTATCAGAGGCGGACACAGATAAAACTTTCTGTGTATTGAATGGGCGGTATATTCTGGACATGTCTCGACTCTTTTAGTCTCTAAGCGGACCTATAGGTTTGATCAGAGGTCGTCCCACACATAAAACAAGTGGGCAGCTCATGTTTAGGCAAGAATGAACACCCAATTGATAACTAGCAAACTATTGCAGAAAGATACAAACATCAAACTATTGCAGAAAGATAGAAACATCAAAATATGAGGTTCCCATAAGATGTCTTGGGACACAGCAGATCGGAGAGTTTTGTTTGCAGCGGTAAGCAAGTCCGCAGTCTCAGCTAAGGCAAAGAAATTGGAAAAGCTTGAGGACATTATCCACAGCACGTATAAATGATACAGTAATTAAATAACAGTAAAAACATTTTCAGTATTTATTTCCCCACTATCATCATGAACAAAATTTTCATTGATTGTGCAAAGATTTAATTAAGTGCGCAGTTCACCTCTATCAATAATATATTTCAACTACCCAAATGATCATTTGGTTGTGTTCATAATAAAAGCCCAAGAAGAAACTTGTAGTTTTAGCCCAACATTTGCAAAATTTTACAGTGACGTTGGAGCATCTTCACTCAATTTATTTAACCATTTGATGTTATGGTAGCAGATACCGACCTAAAGAGCTAACTATTAACTGCAGTCCAGTTCAATAGGAACCCTTCTTCAAGCCCGTGAAATCGGCATTAATGTAAAGAGGAATGCTAACTGCAGAATAGCAGGAGCTGATGACAGAGTAGTAATCCATTTCCTGCAATGCTTCCTCAGTAAAAGAATGGTGGGTGAAGTTGCGAGGACAGTTTCAACCAAAAAAAAAAAAAAAAAAAAAAAAAAAAAAACGAGGACAGTCTACTGGATTTGTAAAAGCTTGTTGGCTGCGAGGTGCAATTATAGTAGAAGAACAGATCAGCATTAGTGGAACTGAGATTGAAAGGCGTCCTTTCAAGACTGATATTATGGGGTGGAGCATCACAGGATTACTGCTACACGGGCATTAGCCAGGAGGAACCAATTGTTCGCATAGTAGATATCCTTGATAGTGAATTCCCTGTCCGAGAAAGTCAGGACAGGGTATGTCTCTTTGCGGGTAATCTTGAAATTCGGATAGCCCCAATAGGACTCTTGTTCGCCATAAATCCTAAAAGGGTAGCTGATTTTCGGCCCTTATATGCAGTTTCGAGGCATGCAGGCCTCATACTGTGCATGATCCGATAGAACTCGATAGAAGTTGATGAAGATGATGATAAGGACCAATTGTTGACAATTTGCTACACACATGAAGTTTGGATGATTCATTTGAACCGGAAGGAGGCAGTGGATTTCAGGGCATAGGAGAAAGAGGTAGGAGAGAGAGTGGAAAACATTTGCGAAAATCGGTGACAATTTGCTACACACACATGAAGTTTGGGCGATACATTTGAACCGGAAGGAGGCAAAGGATTTCAGAGGATAGACGAATAAAGTAGCAGAGGGTGTGGAAAACATTTGCAGAAACATCAAATGGAGTTGGTTTGAATCGGTCCTTACTCCTATTACAGTGATATGTCAGTTCTTCAACTTCGAAGCATATACCAAGCGAGGTAGCGGAAACGAGTCAAAGGGACCTCTAAATTACAATTAGGAACAAATCTCACATTATACTAATCTTTGCGACTAGTCAGCGAAAACGAGTCTCTCTCATGAAGACTTCATGGCCAAGGAGTGGCTATCTTAAAAAAAAATTTCTTCCTCGGCGCCCCAAAAAGAAAAGTCACAGAAAAGTCATTCTTGTCGCATGATATTCTTAGATGGAGAGGAAGACAAAACAAGTATGGCACCATCAAATTTCCAACAAAAGAAACAAGTGGATCACATTCAACCAAATCAAGTTTTCTCTGGACAAATTCTCAGGGTCCATTGGCCATATGATCTTCGAGGTACTAAGCGAAACTAACTTTGCAGAAGCTCAAGGTTTAACGATTTTGTGCATAATTTACACAGTTGACAATAGAATCTCATGCGCTGATATAAACAAGAACCCACCAAATGAAGCTGAGTATGATCACCTGGGTATGCCACTGAAAGAACATACCAGGGTAATTGCAGGTACGAGCGTGGGGTTGGTTGCGGCAATAACACGCGAAACTAAATTGTGAAGAAGAGGAATTGCTACTGCAAAACCCGCCAGAAGAAGCACAAGTCGGGTTTCAGGATGGTCAATATTCTGAGTATCAAACCCTTGATTCAGAGCTTCCTGCAAGCTGGCGCGCTCTGAAGAATGGGCACCTTGATGCTTGTGACGCAGCTGGAAACATCAAACGGTTGGTCTCTGTCCAAGAAGATGTCATCCCTGAAGAAGGCTGACTTCCTGACGACATCATAGAAGCACTCGAACTCGTTGCTTATGTTCTTCATTGTGTCCAAACATCCGTGGAAGATGCTGAGGCTCTTAGCGGCTGGGGTCATATGGAAGAGAGTGGAATCCATTATGCTAGTATTCCTAAACTCGTGCAAGCACGTACCCTCCATCAGATCCATCCTGGTGATTGTCATCGTACGAAGATGTTGATCAATCTTGAGGACTCGATACTTCTGCTCTTGGTACTCAAAGATAGGGAATTCGTCCTCATAGTACTCGACCCTTAATGCTGGAAGTCCACAGAATTGGGGTTGGCCGCCTCCCCAGAAAGGATAAGTAATATTTGTGATGGTTCTGCAATCAAAAGAGCAGCGGCATTCGGTATAGTGGACATCGTGGTCTCCCTCGCATAAAAGAACTTGTGGGACGATGAGGACAACAAGCATGAAGACGAGGATGGAGCGTGAAGGGGAGGAGAGAAGGAGAGTGGCTGCGTCGCCCGTTTGAGTAAGTTCATTCTCTCATGGGTGGAGAATAAATTGTGGAACGAGTGTTTAGAGTTCAGAGGGGCAAGCTGAGGATGGAGAAATTCTTTTTGTATTCACTTTCTCCGGACTCAAGTGTGAAAGAGATGGATGTCGTTAATTCTTCCTCAGTGTAATATAGAAAACTATTCTGACCATCGACTTTGACGGAGATCAGTTTCAGTCTTCTGAAATTTCGTGGAGGGAAATCAAAGTGATGGCTATCGAGCATTGAAACTGGGGCCTGGGGGGAAGTGATGAGGAAGACAGAGGAAACATGCGAAGCAATTTTCTCCCCTGTTCTTCCTATGTAGTTGAAATTGAGAAGTGCAACCTTTTTTCAAGGTTCTCACTGTTGAAAAAGTCTAGCCCATTTGAGGGGTCAAGAGTTGATGTTGTGGAAATTTAAGAACAAGTCAAACCAAAATTTTAGGTTAGTCTAAGATGTGAAATTTTACAGTAAACTCGGAGCATCTTCGCTCATTGTATTTAAACCATCGTATCTTGGGAGTCACAGATATCGACAAAATGATCGAACAATTAAGGCAAGGAAGGTTGCAGAGGATTGGATGATAAAGTTTTTTAAACTTGGGAGTCTAAATTGTAACACGATCACGTATGCCATGGCGAGGATGACTGCACGTCGTTTGAGGGAAGGGTATGCACAGCAAATTGAGATTGTGAACCTTTAGGGGCAGGGGCGGGTCGTTTTCCAATTAACAAGCGAAGGGAAGGGTATGCCCAGCAATCATTCTCATTGAACGGCTTTAGCGATTTGAAAACCACATATTGGGTGAGAGTAAGCATACATACCCGAAGGGACGATTCTCGAAGGGAAATTTGCTGGTATTGGCGATCCGTGGCAGGTTGTCTGATAGGCACCATCAGGGCAAAAACAATTGAATTTTTGCCCTGTCCAGCCGTACCTACATCTTCTCCCGGATTTATTGCAACTTTCGCACTGCGAAGTGTCGAGAATCCAGGTGATCTCAAAGCCTTCATTCAGAATCTTACTAATCGCAGCATGAATAATAAAAGCACTATCACCGCTGTCCTCTGGTGGTGGTGATAGACCTGGAGCTTCACTTTGTGGAATTGGGACAAGGACACTGAAATTGCATAGCTCGTATAGTGGTTTTGCAAGGTCAGCATCGAGAGCAGAGTAGCCATCTCCAGACTCGGGACAAGAGAACCGATAAGGTTGAGGGATGGGTGATGAATCGCAATCATAGAATAAGGTGGAATTGTGGTCGCTGGAAGTGTAGTTGAAGAGATTCAAGTCTAAAGTGGTGTTAACAAATGGTTGAAGACATCTTTTGATAAATCCTTTCTCACCACCTCAAGGATCTGCGCGCTCCAATCTATGTGGATCACCCGATATTCCAAGGACTCCATGGACGGTCAGGTAATGTCTGTCACAACCGACCTCGTACCTTGGATGCCCACAGTAACTTTTTTGCTCTTTATGCCAGAAAAGATAGCTGATTTCTTGATCTCCGCAAGGATAGGGAACGCACTCTTGGAACGGCTTGATGTCGCCGGAAACTTTTCTGACTGATGACTTTGACTGAGATCAGTTTCAGTCTTTTGAAATTTCGTGGAGGATGGAAATCAAAGAAAGGGATGGCTATCGAACGTTGAAACTGGGTCTGGGGTGGAAGTGATGAGGAAGACAGAAGAAACATGCGAAGCAATTTCCTTCGGAGTTCTTCCTATGTAGTCGAAATTGAGAAGTGAAACCTTTTTCAAGGTTCTCACTGTAGACAAAGTCCAGCCCATTTGAGGGGTCAAGAGTAGTTGTTGTGGAAAGTAAAGGACAAGTCAAACCTAAATTTTAGGTGGATTGACCTAGTAGCTAACACATTCTGATTTAAATTACAATAACCTCGAAGCATCTTCGCTTGTCGTATTTAAACCGTTGGATCTCATGGGTTTGCAGATATTGACCTAATGATCCAACAGTTAAGGCGAGGAAGGTTCTTGAGAATGGGGTGATAAAGTTTTAGGACTTAAAAGTCTAAATTGTAACACGATCGTGCATGTCACAGTAAGGATGACTGCACTTCGTTTGAGGGAACGACATGCCCGGCAATTCTTCTCATTGAACAACTTATAGCTAATTGAAAAACCACATGTTAGATGAGAGTAAGCATACATATTTGAAGGGACGATTGCCGGTACTGGCGGTATTGAAGGGATGCTTGCCAGTATTGCGTTCTCTGGTAGGTTGCTAGATAGGCTGCATCACGACAAAAACAATTGAATTCTTGCCTTGTCCAGTCATACCTGCATCTTCCCCCTGATATAACGCAGTCTTCGCACAGCGATGTGTTGGCAATCTAGGTGATCTCAAAGCCTTTATAGAGAATGTCGCTAATATCATGACCAAAGTCGATGCCCGCCGAAGGTGGTGGTAAACCTATAGGTTCACTTTTTGAAATTGGGACATGAACAATCGAACTACATGGTTTGTGCAGTGGGTTTGATAGGTTTCCACCGAGAACAAAGTAAGCCAAATTGAGACTTGGGACAAGAGAACCGATAATAAGATGGAAGGGTTGGCCACGAGTCGTAATTGTAAATTAAGGTGGAATTTGAGGTTATTGGAAGTGTAGTTGAAGAAAATTTAAATCTAAAGTGGTTTTGTTATATGTTTCAAGACATATATTGTCCGATAAATCTGACCTCGCCACCACAAGGATCTGCACACTCCTATTCATGTAGATCACTCGATATTCCTGAGACACCATGGACAGGGTCGGGGTATAGCCGTCACAGTCAAGCTCTTATCCTGGATACCCACAGAAGCTTGGTTGCTCTATGTGCCTGAAAGGATAGCTGATTCGTATATTTCCACAAACAAAAGGAGCGCACTCTTGGAATGGCGGGAAGTTGCCAGAAGCTCGCACGGGGAAGTGAATTTGGAGGGAGATGAAGAAGAGCAAGGAGAGAGAGGAAAATGGCGTGGTAAGATCCATCCGAAGGGAGATGGTGTTGGAGCAAAACATGGAGGGGTGCATATGAAGGAACATGGAGGAGGGAAATGAAAAAAGATGGCTCTAGCAGAGGAGGTGATGGGGAAGATGCGGCCCGGAAACATGCAAAGCAATTTTCTCCGGATTTCTCCCCATGTTAAAATCGAAAGGTGAAATTCTCCTAGGTTCTCACTGAAAAAATCAAGCCCTTTGAGGGGTCAAGAGTTCGTGTCATGAGAAGTAAAGAATATGTCAAACCTAATTTTTTCATTACTTGACTTATTGGCTAATGTCCGATTTAAAATACTTGTCCATGAGGTGAAATTTTACGTTAAGCTCGGAGCATCTTCGCCCGCTGTATTTAGACCGTTGGATCTGGTGGGTTCGCAGATACTGACCTAATGATCCAACAGTTGAGGCAAGGAAGGTTGTTGAGAATGGGGTGATAAAGTTTTAGGACTTGGGAGTCTAAATTGTAACATGATCATGCTGTAGCGAGGATGAGACGACTGCACTTCATTAAATTAGAGGGAAGAGCGTGCCCAGCAAAATGAGAATGTCAGGCTTTTAGGGGCATGAGCGGGTCGGGTATTGTTTGTCACAGCCGAGCTCGTATCCTGGATATCCACAGTAATTTTGTTGCTCTTTATGCCCGAAAGGATAGCTGATTTTTTGACATCCGCAATTAGAAGGAGCATACTCGTGGAACGGCTTGAAGTTGCCGGAAGCTGGTACAAGGAAGTGAATATGGAGGGAGATGATGAAGAAGAGCAAGGAGAGAGAGGAACACAACATGGTAAGATTCATCTGGAGGGAGATGGTGTTGGAGCAAAAAAAGGAGGGTACATATAAAGGAAGAGGCTGCAGAGGATAAAGAATAATGCTGCTTTCGGGAACGGCTTGAACCCAGTGCACTAACGAGAATCACTTGATCTGGCCTCCTGAAGACCAAGACTTTGGCGCGGGGAGACAAAAGCTGAGAAGAAAAGAAGGAGAACAAGGCACGTGGAAATAAAGCCAAGTAGCTTGAGCTGCTGGCTAATTGTGAACTTAACTCGAGGAGGACTTGGAATAGTATTCCCCATTTCCCAATTCCTACGCGCAGGCGCAGCCCCAATTAATCAACGAGCTTTGCCAATCTCGTAGACAATTCAGTCGAGGACAATTCAATAAGGACCTCAAGAACATAGTTAGCAGC
The DNA here is from genome assembly GCA_016097605.1 of Eucalyptus guilfoylei. NCBI lineage: Eukaryota > Viridiplantae > Streptophyta > Magnoliopsida > Myrtales > Myrtaceae > Eucalyptus > Eucalyptus guilfoylei. The sequence continues at coordinate 6,407,572 of CM027861.1, forward strand.
GTTCTAGACGGATGCAGGGCATCGCCTGGACTAGAAAACAGAAGGGGATTGGAGCCCCGGAAGTAAGGCGGTTAAATTGTTATCTGGACTAGTTTCTCTTAAGCTTTGCCATCTTTTTTGAATTGATTTGACTGATGATATCTCGCATCATCAGCCCAAAGAAGCAGACCAGGTTAATATCAGTGGATCCCAAAGGCCCAAGATTCCTCGGCCGAGCTGAATCGGGCCCATCTCTCGTGAGTTACTATGATGATGATCCACATTGGATCTTTAGCTAGGAAGCAATAAGCTTGCCATCTTTTTCACGACAGAATTTGCTCAGGTCCATAAATCGCTTAGGCTTTAAGTATTGAAAATAAGACTTCTTCTCTTGGTACTCAAAGATAGGGAGTTATCCTCATAGCACTCGACCTTGCACAGAATAAGTTATATTTGCAACGATTCCACAATTAAAAGAGCGGTGGCAGTCGGTTTAGTGGACATTGTCGTCTCCATCGTACAAAAGAACTTGTGGAATGATGAGGCTGACGAGGACGAAGACTAGGATGGAGTGTGAAGTGGAGGAGAGAAGAAGAGTGGCTGCGTCACCCATTTGAGCAAGTTCATGCTCTCATGGGTGGAGAATATCATGTGGAATGAGGGGTTTAGTGTTCAGAGGGGCTATTCTGACCGTGGACTGAAGTGTGAAAGAGATGGATGTGTTTAATACCTCTTCAGTATAATAGAGGAAGCTATACTGGCCGTGGACAGTTTCAGTCTTCAATGCGAAAAAGTCTAGCCCATTTGAAGGGTCAAGAGTTCATGTCATGTGAAGTAAACAACAAGGCAAACCTAAAATTTGGGTTAATTGATTTATCAGCTAACACAATCTAATTTAAATTACCTTTCCATGATGTGACATTTCATGATAAATTTAGAGCATCCTCACTCATTGTATTTAAACTATTGGATCTTAAGGGTACAAAGATACTGGCCTAATGATCGAACTGTTAAGGTTGTTGAATGGGGTGATAAGGTTTTAAGGCTTGGACTCTAGATTGCATCATGACCATGTCATAGCGAAGATGAGATGACTGCACTTCAGGCATGCCCAGCAAAATGAGATTGTCAGGGTTTTAGGGGCATGAGCGAGTCGTTTCCCAATTAACAAGCAAAGGAAAGAGTATGCGCAGCAATCTTATCCCTCCCATTGAACAACTTGAGCTTATTAGAAACCACAAATTAGCAACCGTGACTTTAGCATACATACCTGAAGGTCTGGGGCAGGTTGTTGGATAGGCTTTGTCACGGCAAAAACAACTGAATTCTTGCCTTGTCCAGTTATACCCACATCTTCCCTCTGATTCAGTGCAATTTTCGCACAGAGATGTGTTGGCAATCCAAGTGATCTCAAAGCCTTTTTTCAGGATTACTCTGAGAGTAGCACGACTAATATTAGCACTCTCGCTGTTCTCCAAATTTGGTGGTTGACCTGAAGCTTCAATTGGTATAATTGGGACGAAGACGCTAAAGTTGCATAGCTTGAGTAGTGGGTTTGCAAGGCCCGCTTTGAGAGCAAAGTAGCCATCTCTAGACGCGGGACAAGAGAACTAATAAGGTTGAGGGGTTGACAGTGAGTTGCAATTGTAGAATAAGGCAGAATTGAAGTACTCGGAAGTGTAGTCGAAGAGACTGAAGTTTAAAGTGGTGTTGACATGAGTTCCAAGACATATATCTTTCGATAAATCCATCCTCGCCACCTTAAGGATCTGCGTGCTCCTATCCATGTGGATCACCTGATATTCCAAGGACTCCATGGACAGAATGGTCAGGTTATCCCTATCACAGTCAAGCTCGTAGCCTGGAATACCCACAGTAACTTGGTTGCCTAACATGCTTGAAAGGATAGCTGATCTCTTGATTTCCGCAAACAAAAGGAGCGCACTCTCGGAACGACGGGAATTCGCCGGAAGTTGGCACTAGGCAGTGAATATGGAGGGAGATGATAATGAACAAGGACAGAGAGGAGGACGACATGGTAAGATCCATTCGAAGGGAGATGGCATTGGAGCAAAACAATGAGAAGGGTAAATGTAAATGAAGAGGATGGAGAGGATAAGGACAATGCTGCTTTGAGAATGATTTGAAGCCAATGCACCAATGAGAGCCACTTGATTTGGCCTCCCGAAAGATCAAGACTTTGGTGCATTGAGACAAAAGCTGAGAAGAAATTAAGAACTTTGCGCGTGGAAACAAAGCCAAGTAGCTTGAGCTGTTGACTAGTAGGGGTGAGCGCGGTTCCCGGGTAGAACCGGGAACCGGAGGTTCCGTTCGGTTCCCGGTTCCTAAAGGACCGGTTCCGGTTCCCGGTTCCATTTTTCCAGGAACCGGCGATCCCGGAACCGGTCGCGGAACCGGTTTCGGAACCGGTTAGGGTTCCAAAAGGAACCCCCTCCCCTGAGACTCCCGACCCTTTCACTTTCAGTTTTTAGAGTCTCGCCGGACGCCGCTCTGAGTCTCACCGCCGGACGCCGCTCGCCCTCAAGGCCACCGCCGCCGGACGCCGCTGGACGCCAGTCGCCGACATCACTCGCGCGAACCCTCGCCGCTCGACGCCAGTCACTGCCGTGCTCTGCCTCGACGCCCGTCGCCGACTACCCGACGCAGGCAGATTTGAGCCGAGCTCGTCTCCGTTCGCGACCCACCGCCTTTGCTCGCGCCAGAAGCCCCGACGAGCAGAAGCCCCGACGACGCCGATTTTGCTGTCTCCGCTCGCGACCCACCGCCTCTGGTCACTAGGTCTCCGATTCTGGCCCACGACGCCGCCGCTGTTGTCTCCGCCTTTGCTCCGATGACCCGACGCCAGCAGTCGCAACGCCTGACGCCGTTGCCCTGAAGACCAGCGACCGACGTCCCTGCTCACTGCTCAGCGCCGGACGCCGCTCGCCCGGTGAAATTGGATTTCTGGACCTTCTCTCCAAGGGTACGATTTCGGGGTAATACCATCAAATGCTGTGAATTTCATTTGTACGATCTCGGGGTAATACCAGCGTAGGGAGTGAGTGACTGATTCGGTGATTCTTGGACTTGCTCTGTTTTAACTCCTTATTAGAAGCGATGCATAAAGTTTTCTTTTTTATTTGTTTTTGATTGGGTTGTGCTTCTTTTTCTAGGTTTCAGCTCGGCTTTGAATTCGGAGACGAACGAGCACGTGGCCATAAAGAAGATTGCTAATGCTTTCGATAACAAGATCGACGCGAAGAGGACCCTCCGTGAGATCAAGCTCCTCCGGCACATGGACCATGAAAACGTCAGTGAATCCCTTGCGTTACGTTTTTCTATTACGTGATTGAGAATGGCTTTCTGGGTTGTTTGAAGTGTGTTGTTTTCTTTGATGGTTGGCTTATGGGTGTCGGTAGTGCCATCGATATTATGCAATGGTGCATTTACGTTGCTCTCCGTCTCGGTTCTAAGTCTAACGAATGTGCAAAGCAGTGAATTAGCATTTCCTGCTGTGGACAACGAATTAAGAGTTAGTGCAGCAAATAGTAGAGCTTTGAATCTTCTATTTCACTAGAAGGGATATCGATTGCTTAAGATAATCTGGTCTCCATGTTGTTACGTGTTACCATTTCTCTGCATCAATTGTTAATGAGACAGAAACATACTTGAAACACCAGTCGAGTATTGTCATCACTCATCAAGATATAGAAGGTCTTATTGTCACTTTGCTACTTACGAGTTGAACGTCCCTTCTTTGAACTTTTCAGAAGTTTAATTTCTATTGTACTTGATATAGAAGGGCACCGATACTCATCATTCTTAGAGATGGAATAGATGGTTATATCCTCGACTGGATGCAATTTGTAATGGTATGAAAGTGGTTCTTGTTGGTATAAAGAACAAGTTTTGAACTATGATTGATGGGAATCCACATGCATGCGGTCCTTAATGAAGCTACATTTATTTATGGCGTGGCTATGCCGTAGATACAAAATAAGCTCTTTAATCAATGCAAAACTGGTATTGCATGGCAATTTTAACAGAACTTGCTTTTCGGTTATTATGATTCTTGTATGCTTATGTGAGGTTCTGTTATGTTAATGCAGGTTGTGGCAATTAGGGATATTATTCCACCACCACGAGAGAGAGGTTTTCAATGATGTTTATATTGCATATGAGCTTATGGACACCGATCTGCATCAAATCATTCGTTCCTTCCAACCAAGCATTGTCTGAGGAGCATTGTCAGGTTTCATTATGCCATTTATTGTACGATATTGGCGCTTCCTTCTAGATGGGATATTTTTTTCTTGTCAGTTGCTGGTTCTTAATTATGCTAGTGGGAGTTGCCATCCGCTGCTTTCTTGTCATTTGCTGGGTCTTAATTAGGTTATTGGGAATTGACCGTAGAGTATGCGTGTACGTTATAGTTCAAATCTAAAAATAACAAAAAAAAAAAAAAAAGAACCTGTTGGAACCTGGAACCGACCCTGGAACCTGTGACAGGGTAGGTTCCAGGTTCTCGGTTCTGACGGGTAGGTTCCAGGTTCCAAAAAATGAGGAACCTGTACCCGAGGGTAGGTTCCAGGTTCCAGACGGAACCGAACCGGAACCTGGAACCGCTCACCCCTATTGACTAGTTGTAGGCTTGACTTTAGGACGACTTGGACTATTATTACCCATTTTACAATTCGTACACGTGGCCCTCAACTAGTCAACGAGCCTGGCCAATCTCCTTGACAATTCAATTGAGGACACTTCAATAAGGACCTCGAGAACATAGTTAGCAGCGTTCTAGACAGATGTAGGGATCGCCTAGACTAGAAAAAAGAAGGGATTACAGCCTCATAATTGAGACGACTAAACTATCATCCGAAAGATTTCCTCTTAATTTTACCCAGTCAAAAAGGGCCCCGAGTCCTCGGTCGAGCCAGAGCAGGCCGATCTCTCGTGATCTACAATGATGATCCACATTGGGATCTTTAGCTATAGGAAGCAATAAGCAAAGATTGTCATCTTTTTCTTGACAAAGATTGCTAAGGCCCATCAATTGCTCAAGCCTCAAGTAATGATAATAAAGACTCTTTTTAGGCACCAATTTCTAGGGAGGAAAATGATTATGATAAAAGCAATAACAGCAAGAAAAGAGAAAAATATATATTTCTTAAAAGAAACCACCACTTTTTAATGATAGACCTTATTCAAAGTTGCGGGTTGCAACGAGTTGATGGAAGCTACTTTCGAAATTTCACCCAACCCAAAAATTTATTGCTTCAATTTGCTGCATGCGAATCTTTATACTTTAAATATCACGAGAAAATTCACTTTAGCTTAGGGCATCAAAGTAATTCACGTATCTTGTCTATGGAATTTATATTAAACTTTATGCACGTGGTCTTCATTCACCTATTGATTTAAGTTTATGGATTGGACATTGACTAAGGTATCACAGTCAGGCTTTGCTCTCATTTATTCCCCACTAGTCAAATTCTATGTGTGGTTCTAATTTCCACGCAAGAAGGGTGCTAAAGTAACAATTTTGTTTGTCTATGAATTTTCATTCTCTTTATATACAGTGATCTTGCTCTATTTATTAATTTAAGTTTTCATATAAGACCTGTTGCATGGGATATACTAGTAGGTGTGGTTACCATTCAAATTTTGAAAAAGTATCGATTAAGAAATTGACGAACCTAAGTATATAATTTTCTAATTCTAAAAGTTGCTGAAACATCAAAGTATGCCAGAAATCATATCACACGCAACTAAGAAGTGACCAGCATTGAAAAAAGTAATCACGACGATTGGCAAATAAGATGCAAAACCAATTATGAAGAAAGAGAGGAAGGGCGCATTTGGTAATGCTTAGTTCTCGAGAATAATTTCTGATCAGAAATGATTATTTTTTATTCTGTTTTTGAAAACAATTTCTAAGTATTTTAAGCCATTTAATAATTATCCAAAATTTCAATTTTTGGAATAGAATTGCGTTTGACACCGTTTTTAAAATTTCTAATTCAAATCATTTTCTTTTAATTTTTTAATAATTTTATTACTTTTTTCTTTTTTCTTCTTTTCTTTCCTTTCTCCTCTTTTTCTTCAAGGGTTGCTGGTCGCCAACCTTGGGATGACCGGCAATCAGCCATACGAGGCTGATGACCTTGTTGGTGCGTGGCCGGCCCTCATCGAGGCCACGCCTCGTCAGCAACTAGGCGAGGCTCGGCTGAGCCTTGGTTGGGCTTGACCTCGTCGGGCCACCGTGAGGTCAGCCTCGCCTTGGTCGAGTGACGCCGACCTCGCGGTGGCCCGACAAGGTCGAGCCCCACCGACGGTTGGGCGAGCTCCGTCTTGTCAGATCTGGGCGAGGTCGAGCCTTGCTCGGTCAAGCGAGCATCGCCGATGGCCGGGGGAGGCCTGGGCGAGCCTCCGACGAGATCGTTGGACCTCGCTGGACTAGTCGCCGACAATCGGCGGTGGCGAACGGCGACGGTGATTGAAGAAGAGAAGAGAGGAAAGAAGAACAAGAAGAAAGAAGAGAAAAGAGAAAAAATGGATTAGTATGATTTTGAAATTGTTCCCGAAAATAAAGAATCAACTTTTTTATTTTATTTCTCGATTCTGTTTCAAATCTACTTCTAAAAATAAAAAAAATAGAAATTTGTTTTCGGAATTACAAATTTTCCTAACGAATTTTTGTTCTAAATATACTTTCGAGAATAAAATAATAGAAATTATTATTGTTTGGCAAATTACCAAATGCGGACTAAGAAGTGACGAGCATTGCAAAAGCAATCATTGCGATTGGCAAACAAAGATGCAAAACCAATTATGAAGAAAGAGAGGAAACGGACAGACACAAACTTCAACCCTACCTTTGCAAAACGAGCCGTCCGTGTGATTTGACCCGTCCTTGCAGAAGCACAACAGCTGCACATTCTGATTGAACGCGCACCGCCCGCCGGAGAGCTCGCACGCGCCGCACTCCTTCGCTGCCGCCCAGTCAAGCACGAACGCCTCGCTCATCGCCTCGGCGAGCTCGTCCCCCACATTCGCCGCCGTCACCTCCATCTGCTTCACCCCGCCACCGCTGCCTCCTCGCAGCCCCCCGCCTTATGACTCACCGCTGCCTCGTCGAGGCTCATGTCCACGAACGAATACGACTGCTTATCACCAGATCGCAAGCAATCGATGGCCCTAGCGGGGTTGGGCGCTAACGGAGGAGTGCTGCAGTTAAAGAAGAAGGTGAGATTGACATCGGTGGAGTTGTAACCGAGCAGGAGCGAGCTAATCGTGAGGTTGTGGCGGGCCCTGGGGCAGCTCTGGTCGTCGATGTCGATGAGAGTCAGGGTTTCGTCGACGTAGTTGATTTCGGTGACGAGGTAGGTGTCGCCCGGAAGAGAGATGGTCGGGGGATCATCGACATACGGGCAACTGATTCTGAGCTGTGGGTAGCCGCAGTATACGGGGGCGTCGCTGACGGTTGAGAATGGATACTTGATAAAGATGTTTCCGCATTGAGACTGCGATTCGCAAATGGTTGGGAAAGCGGAGTGGACGCCATGGAAGCTCAGCAAGAAGAAGAAGAAGACGAGGGAGATAGAAGGGGACAGAATGCAGAGAAGGTGGTGGCGGCTTGGCATTTGCTTTGTTGTTTTCTTGGTGAGGAGGAAGATAATTGTGACAACCTCCTCTCTTGTCCCACATCGCCTAGGGAGGGAGGTCTTGGTCAGGTTATAAGGCTTGAGTCCCTCTAATCTGCGTAACGCGTTTTAAAGCCGTGAGGGAAAAGACCATGGCTGGGATGGCGGTTCGTCCGCGCCAGGGCGGGTGACCCAAAGCGGACAATATTACACAGTGGGACCTGGGATGTTACAAGTGGTATCAGAGCTGACTCCCGACCGCGTGTGGGGCCACAGCAAGAATGCTGTTCTGACGCTCGTGAGGCCACAGCGAGGACGCTGTTCTGTTAAGAGGTGGAGAGTGTGACAACCTCCTCTCTTGTCCCACATCGCCTAGGGAGGGAGGTCTTGGTCAGCTTATAAGGCTTGAGTCCCTCTAATCTGTGTAACGCGTTTTAAAGCCGTGAGGGAAAATACCGTGGCTGGGATGGCGGTTCGTCCGCGCCAGGGCGGGTGACCTAAAGCGGACAATATTACACAGTGGGACCCGGGATGTTACAATAATCGTCTGGCAATTTAGACTGGACCGCTAGTAACTATATAGTAATGCGTTCAAAGTCTTACATTGGGACTAAAGGCTGCGCAATATATATATATATATATTTTTTTTTCTGGTCAAAGGCTACACAAATTTAACTTTGATATACTTTTTACGGGCATCGTTCGAGTAATCCTATGTGGAAATTTTTTTCAAATACGTTAATAATGATTTGCTATGGTCATAAGTCAGTGCCAAAAAAATAACGTATAAGTACTCTAGTGTGTAAAATTTTACGTGTCGGTCTTTACAAGCACTTTGTATGTAGTCTCATGGTTGGCTTAATTAAGTAAGAAGTTGGAAACTTCACTAGACCATAACTTTTTCTATTTCGTCTATCATTCTAATATCCATTTTTCTTTTAAAAGAAAGGAATGATTTAGAGCTTAATACACCTTTTCATAAACTTATTACAATTGTTCTAATTCAGTCATAATTTTTTTTATTAATTCAATTATAAACATTTTGTATTTGTGTCAATTTAGTTTATCCAACCAATTTTGACTAGTCGGCGCTAATGTGGACACCAATCGTCTAGCTAATATTGACATATCAATATATATTATAAAATTTTTTCTTTTTTTTTTCCTTTCCTTCTTTCTCCTGGTTGGCGAGGCTTCGCCTAGATCTGGTGAGGTCATGCCTTGTTAATTTTGCGAGCAAGGTCGAGCTCGGCCTCGCTAGTGGTGGCTGAGGCTCACCCTTGCCGATGGCTGGTGAGGTTGAGCTTCGCCTAGTGATGGCAAGAGTGAGGCCTCACTTAGGGTGGCTGAGGTTGGCTATCATCGGTGCCAATGAGGGTGAGCCTCCCTAGTCTCCGACAACGTTGACCTTCCCAGCCCTTGCCTCTAGTTGGTCTAGTGATCGATCAAAGGAAGAAGGAAAGAAAAAAAAAAGAGTAAGAGAAAAAAAGGAAAAAATCGAAAAGTAAATAAACTATTAAAAGATTGACACATTGGCGTCAACTAGATAGTTGGTGTTGGCTAGTGTGCACGTCAGCGTTGGCCAACCAAAATTGACGGGGGAACTGAATTTGTACAAATACAAAAAGTTTATGATTGAATTGACCAAAAAAATTTAGGACTGAATTAGAAAAATAACAATAAATTTAGGATCGTTTTGATAATTTTACCCTCTTTTTAAAAAAAAAAATAGTTAAGGGCTTGGTTTTTATAAAATATTTAGGGGACTTTAATTTAGTGTAATTTTTCATGAGTAAATTTTATGAAATTACAATCTCTAACAATTAAAGTAGTGGTTATCGGCATTTTCTATATTGAGAAATATAGAAGATGTTGATTGATCTTGCAATTCAAATCTAACACAAAAAGGAAGAAATTACCGGACAAATCAATAAATCTTGAAATTCAAACTCAACGTGCCATATTCTCTTTAAAGTTTTAGTCTTCACTAAGTTTATAATTCGACGGAGTTTGATTCGATAGTTCGTATTATATATGCGACCACAACGAGATTAAGTGATAAATGATCTTAAAACATTGTGAGTAAACTTTCATATGCAACGAGTACTATAATCGTTGCAAGTGTTTTCATTTTGACTCGTTCAAATCAGCGTGTACGCTTAGCTCTTGAAGAATCTTTTTCTTGCCTTTTCTTTTGGGCTTCCTTTTTGGTTTTGCATGTGGAGGCTAACGAAGCAAGCACACAAAATAGCTCAAGGGATTACTTCTAGATGGTGCACACAGTTAGTAAGGTATTTCGTGGTTAGAAATTGATCAGTCTTAAAAGTAACTTGCAGTAATAATTCGATGCACGAAGTTTCAGACAAAAGCCACTGAAAGCGATTAAGAATTCGTTTAAGGTTATTGTAGAATTGGTAATTTTCTTGTGCGGATGCTTTCAATAAATTGAAACTTTGAAAATGACTATGGACTTCCATAAAGAAGTTAGACACGTCTTTGGACCACAGCTGTTTTTGTCTTTTATTTGAAAGAAGGGTAAGATTTAGAGTTCGATACACGTCTTTGAAACATTCGGAATTCAATTGCACATTCAATAAAACATTTAGGGGACTTTAATCTAGTGTGATTTCACATGATGGAATACAAGTCTTTAACAAATAAAGTAATGGTGATTGGCATTTTGGTATGTCAAAAAATAAAGGGTAAGTACATTATCAGTGCCAAAACTTGTGTACGACGCTCACTTTAGTGCCAAAATTTTATTTTGGATCACTCAAGTGCAAAATTTTTTGAAAAACAATCATTTTAGTGCTAATTTTGATTTTATTGATCGGAAATCCGACGTAGCACTTTTTTTATTAATTTTTGAAGTTGATGTGGCTCGTCGGAGAGTATAGTCAGCATCTAGACCACAAAACGACGTCATTTGGCGTCTTTCACCCAAGTTAAAACCCTAAATCCCCAAATTGAGAGAGAGAGAGAGAGAGAGAGAAAAGGCATGGCAACACTAGCACTAGCAGCAAAGAACAACACCAACACTAGCACTAGTAGCGACATTTGCAGCAGTAGCGGCACCGGCACCGGCACCGGCACAACTTCGCCTCCTTGTTTCCCTTGCCCTCCTTGTCTTCTCTCTCTCCACCTTCAACCCCCCTTCTTCCTCCTCCTCCTCCTCCGCCCTCGCCTCCTATTCTTCCCTTTCGCTTCTTGCCTGAGAAACAACCTCAACCTCACCTAGTTGAGCAACTACGATGGAGGCCAAGCGACGGTGGCTGAGTATGGTGGCCGAGTGGCGGTGGCCAAGCGAGCTAGGTCGGCGTTGGGCGAGGATCGAACAAAAAAAAAATCCTAATTTCAATCTCAAACGAGCTGTGCAACGTTGTTTTTGTGAGGCCATCCACTTATGACGGCAAAACGACGTCGTTTTCTTAAGGAGGACGGAAAACGATGTCGTTTAAAAGCCACGTCGAATTTTTTTTAAATATAAAAGCCACGTAATCATTTTGGCCGGAATCTCTTGCCGGTGGCACCAAAGTGATCGTTTTTCCTCCTATTTGGCACTTAAGTGATCCAAAATAAAGTTTTGGCACCAAAGTGAGCGCCGTACACAAATTTTGACACTGATAGTGTACTTGCCCGCAAAAAATAATGAGGAAATTAATGGTGGTCGTGATTCAAATCTAATGCGAGAAATTACTAGAAAATTCAATGAAATCTACAATTCAAACCAACTATTTAGTTCTCTCTTTTATAGTTTATGATCTTATAAAGATCATAACTCGATGGAGAGTGATACGATGGTTCATATCTTACTCTATAATGGTTGCAGTGTTTTCATTTTGACTACTTCAAATCAGCGCAAATGCTTAACTTTTGAAGTATTTTCTTTTTTTCTTTTTTTTTTAATTATTTTGTTTCTTTTTTGGGCTTCCATTTTGCTTTTGGGTAGCTCAAGAGATTACTCCTAGATATGTGTATTGCTCGACTAGGGGAAAAGTGTCAAAAAGTTATAAACTTTTTACATTGGTATCAAATTAGTGCTAAATCTTTTCTTGGTACTAATTTAGTCCAAAACCGTTTGACTTGGCGTCAATTAGTATTTTCGGCTAATTTTGACTGGATTTTGCTGATGTGGACGCTGATTGGCTGACGTGGCACAATCAATGCTAATGTGGATAACTTTTAATAATATTTTATTTTTTTGAATTTTTGAATTTTATTATTTTATATTATATTATTTTTCCTTTTCCTTTTCTTTTTCTTTTTTCTTTCTCCTCCTCCTTCCTTTAGCTGCTAAGGAGCAAGACTCGAGCCCTTGCTAGAGGCCGAGGTTGTGCTGCGCGAGGGCCCGAGCCCTCGCTCGCCTAGCGTGTGACCGCCCTAGCAACTTGGGTAGCTTCGAGCCAAACTCACCAGAGGCTGGCAAGGCCTCCACCTCATTGGATCTAGCGAGGTTGGGCTGCGCCCACGACTGGTGAGGTTCAGCTGTTGTGGCCTCAAGGCAAACTTGCCATACGCTGGCGAGCCTTGTAGCCTCTAGCAAGGGCTTGAGCCCACCAGTGGCCGGCAACATCGACCTTGACCTCATTAGCCATTCCCTAGCTAGTCGCCATTGGCGACCGATTAGAGGAAGGAGGAGGAAAAGGAAAAAAGAAAAATAAAAAGAACAAAAAATTGAAAAAAAAATATTATAATTTTATTAAAAGTTGTATACATTAGCGCTAGCCATGTCATGTCAGTCGACCGTCATCCACATCAGTAAATTTTGACTAAAATTAATTTGAAGGACTGAATTGACATCAAGTCAAATTATTTAGAGCTAAATTGACATCAATAAAAAGTTCATGACTAAATTGATATCAATGCAAAAAATTTAGGGATTTTTTTGACACTTTCCCCGCTCGAGTTGCATTAAAATAAATGGAAGGGCCCATGGTCTCCACGTTCATTTTGGATATTAAAATTACAAAAAAAAAAAAAAAAAAAAAAAACAAAGATAGGTGTGAACTTAGCATAGATTCCTCCACATTTGTCTTTATGTTGAAAGAATTTCCACGAAACACGACATTCGGAGAGACTGTTAAAGTCCCTCTTTAAACAATTGATTAGACGACAATCCAATTTGATCACGCCTTAAAATGGCAATGGAAGATAAACTTTCTGTTTAGAGATGAATTTCATTGGGGGGTCCTATAGAAAATATTCAACACGCATTTCGAGAAAAGGAGGACTTTCAGGTGGTTACTAAGATTTTTGCGTGACATGTAAAGTTTTGCTTGCCATAAATTATAAGATTACCATAGTTGGAAGGGAAAAAATGTTTAAATAATCTGAAATGAGCCTATTATCTCATGAGAGTGTCACCAGTCAATGAGGTCGAGACTTATTTAAAACTAAATTGATCATTTCAAAATCTTATTTAAAATAGGGTGTACTCGGAGAACTTATTGATCGGCGCGCAAGCATTTTCCAATCAGCAACCTAATGTAATTTTCCTTTTTTTTTAATCTTTTTTCTTTTTTTTGAAGAAGAGGGTAGTGATTTACTAGGTCCTTTGGTCTTAAATAAGATATGTGTTTTTCAACGAGGATATTATGGACATATGAGCATGTTGAACACTTCCTTCTTTCCCACTCTGATGAACAAGACAAATTTCTTTCCATGACTCCTCAAGAGAAAGTTTCCCGATTCGTTAGACTTAGTAAAAATCGTCACATCCTTTTCATAAAAAAAGTTAAGGAAAAAAGAGAGACGATGACACAATCACGTGTTTTATGGATATGAAAGAAAATCACACACAAAAGAAGTCAAAAGAAGAAAAATAAAAGAATAAAACAAATTCCAACTTGAGAGAATGGTTGTCGAGATGTAGCTTGGTTTGACGATTTAGAAACCGTGTGTGATGAATCTTAGGACTTTTAGTTCCATCTAAGGTTTTTGTTTTTTCTCTTTGGCCCATAGAAATAGATCAACTGGGTCTCTTCACAAGTGGTTTTGGTGTCAAGGTTTGCTTTACTCAGGTCTCACTCTTTGACTTGATCACCCGCAAGTTTATAAAACTCTAAAACTATATGTGTCTATCTAATGTCTATTATGATGATTATTTACTTTTGGAAATTAGCACCATTGAAGAGGTTGCTGTCATCATCCAAAAGGAAACTTGTATGTTATGTTTCACCATGTTCAACTTAAGGCCCGAGTTTATGCCTGTTGAAATCTAGATGTATGTACATCGAGTTGCATCATGTCAAAGAGGGAGGACTCCACGTCTCCATTTTCTAGGGAGATATTACGTTGTTGCCGAGTTGCAGTATTAATGGTACGATCGGGTGTTGTAGTATGCATTCATCATATGTTTATGTCACCTATTGCCTCTACAACAATAGTTCGCTCTTAATTGTTTAACTTGGTTCCTTTTTCTTCGTATGAATTATTTTTGCTTCTTCTTTTACCAATTATCTTTCTCCCACATACTAATCCGAGTCAAGAGATCATGTGAATTGGACTCACATGAATGAAGTTCATTCAGTAAATTGTGTTTAACATGTCAATAATATTGCACAACTCAAAGCCTATATGGATAAATGACGGACTCTACTGATAATATGAAATAATACATGTCATGACGTTCCAAAGGGGACCATGTTCAACTTAAGGCCCAAGTTCATGCCAGTTGAAATCTAAATGTATGTCTATCAAGTTGAGTTATGTCAAAGAGGGCAGACTCCATGCCTCTATTTTCTAGTGAAAGATTACGCTGTTACTGGGTCGCAGTGTTTATCTACGACCGGGTGTTGCAATATGCACCCATCATATATTTAGACCACCTACAAATTGACGTTGCTTGCACGTCAATAGTTCGCTCTTCATTATTTGACTTCCTTGAGTCCTTTTTCTTTGTACGAATTATTTTTGCTTCTTCTCTTAGGGATTTTATTTCTCCCACATACTAATCCGAGTCGAGATCTTGTGAGGTGGACTCACATGAATGAAATTTATTCAGTAAATTGTGTGTAACATGCCATTAATATTGCACAATTTAAAGCCTCTATAAATAAAGGATAGATGCTACTGATGATATGAAATAATGCATGTCGTGACGTTCCAAAGGGGCTTAATTTTCAAGGGGTTTATCAAGTAACTAAGGGGCGCAAATAGTTCCCCTCCAGGTAGCGCTTATGCTTGGTAAGGGCTCTTCCAGGCTTACCGATAGAATCATTGATTTATTCAGTTTTACTATGCAAATTGGTTTTTCTGCAAAGTCGTTAGCGATCTATTATGTGTGGATTAAAGATCTAGCAATATGAGAGAGTTTGTTTTACCATCAAAGATTCAGGCTGGAGGCTAAGTCACTCTAAATACTTATTGCACGCCCTAAATTAGTATATTTTCCTTTTATCCTTTCATTAATTTTTTTTGTAAAAATAACGTATCATGCAATCTTTTTTAGCTTTAACTTTTATGTTTTCCTAGAAAATGAAATGTGCAGCTCTATATATTACAAAAAAAAAGGGGTGTTCATGCAATCAAATTTAAAGAAAACAATAGTCAACCAAAACATAATAACATTAATGTAAAATAACGTACGATAATGGATAAATATGAGCCGTTTTAGGAATTTATGGCCTCATTATTAAGCCCCGAGAAGGACCCCATGAGTTAGGGGTGTGCAAAGAACCAGCAACTGCCCGAATTGCCCAAAACTGAACTGAACCCACCCAAAAACGGTGGTTCTCATAGGGACCGGTCTAGTTCCTAGATAGGAAATATCACAGGTACGTGATAAAACTGATAACCTTCCTTCAAACTAAACCAAAAGTACACAAACTTTACTGGAATTTAATGGACAACAAAGTCCAAGAACGTAAAGATGCTATGCCAAAATTTATTCGATGATGAGGCACCTAGAGACAACAGCAAAGATGCACGTCGAAATTTAATTGACAATGTGAATCTATAATCTACAACTAAGAAACAAGTTAGAATGTAATCAACAACGTGAATTTGGAAACTACAACTACAATGTAGCAATTGAAAGATAACATGTTTGTTTGTTTGTCTATGGGGGAGGGTTCCGACGAGTACAATGTAGCTATTTAAAGCTTACTATAAACAATTACCAATGGAGATCACATATAGAGGTTATAAATGGTTATTGAATGATTACATTCACTACACTATCTTGATGATTTATTTAACTATACTATCTTGACAGCTGCTTTATTCCACTATGTGGATGGATACTTCTTTGATGGTTGCATATGAGATTATCGACTCCACTTTTTGTCGATTTCTCCTAGCCGTTGACTCATCAAGCCGTTCATTCTTCATGTTATCGAATTTTCATGTTGTCAATAATTTCTTTTTAATAAATGACCAAACTTTATTATTATTGACTAATTCTATCATGTCAATAATAAATAATTAGTTAGTACCATAAAAAATCTCAAACTAGTAAACTTATGGTAAATTTATCTTATGTTAGTTTCCATTATATTTTACCATCAAATTGTTGAGTTTAATGACAGGTGACGATTAACGAGTGTACCGGTTTTGGGTTTTACCCTATATTTGTCACAAATATATCAGATTTGTGTTTTTGGTGATATTATTAAATTTAATAAAAAGTAATGAAAGATAAATTTATCACAAATGTACCAGTTGCGGATTTTTTGTGGTAAATTTATTACATGTGTACCGGTTTGAGATTTTTGATAGTCAAAAAATTAATTTTGGGTAATTTTGTTAAGTGCACCAATTTGATATTTTTCATGGTATTAATTAATAAAAAAAAGTTCATCAATTTTTTGGTGTGAATGGGACCAAAAGATTTTTTATGGATTTAAACTAACTACCATGCATGTGTCACGAGCCAAGAGTTTCCTTGGCCTCGAAACAACCCGCGGGCGTTTGGCGAGCGGAAATTCGCCAGGCCAGCCTTCCTTCTTTAGCTTGTTCCACGAACAATATGGTGAATGCTTATTTGTGTGAGATCCTATCACGCCCAGCTTCGCTTGGACGTCTAGTCCATCGAGTGAGACGGCAGATCTCTTTAGGTACAACAACTGGTTTCGGCTTGCCATGACCTCGTCAGGAGAGCGGCATCAGCTCTCGACCAGTTTGTGCACAGGAGGCCTACCCCGTCTTCAGAGCTCCTAAGTGATATAATCCTTCTATCCTAGAACTCCTAGCACCAACCGTCCTGATGCCACTCCCACGGACCAGTTGTGTTCTACCCTTCTGCCCCATCACTCTTCACCCGATAACCCCAAGCGCCCCTCACAAGTGTCACGAGTACGGGAGGATTCACGGACTGTGACATTCTCCCCCACTCAATTCGCAACGCTCTCGTTGTGATATGTTTTGTCGCTTCCTTGCGTCAATTAACCATTAATGTGCCACTTTTGGGATTTCACATCGAATGGTCACGCTCGCCTAACAAAATAGGTTTTTGCTCCATCGGTAGCCTCCTTTGATCTCCGCTGCTTGGCCATTCTCAGTCACCTGCGCTTTTTGGCAAGTGTGGCATTTTTCGCCAACCGCATCTTTTTGGCAACACCATTTCAGCCTATCCAGCTTCTTTGACCCCAGCAAACCAATGGAGGTTCTTTCCTTGTTGAAAATGTGGTAATAGACCTCTTCTTCGTATTCACCGATCGATCCAGGAATGTTATCTCCATTCAGCAAGGGTTTGGTTCTTCTTGAACTCCCTATCGGCTCGGTGGCAAACCGACTCGTCCCAGTACTCATTGTCATCCTAGGAGCTAAGAGCCCCGCTACGTTTGGGCATCTTTTTGGCCCCGGCAGATTCCTCTCCACCCACTAGGACTAGTCCCACTAGGACTTATTTGTTCGACCCGCACTAGAGCGAGAAGCTCGATTCTCCGACTCGCTCACTCGCCTACTGGAGGGATTCCTGGTCTGATACCACTTGTCACGGGCCGAGAGTTTCCTTGGCCTCGGAATGACCCGCGGGCGTCTGGCGAGCGGAAATTCGCCAGGCCAACCTTCCTTCTTTAGCTTGTTCCACGAACAATACGGTGAATGCTTCTTCGTGCGATATCCTACCATGCCCAGCTTCGCTCGGGTGTCTAGTCTATCGAGTGAGACAGCATATCTCTTTAGGCACAACAACTGGTTTTGGCCTGCCATGGCCTCGTCAGGAGAGCGGCATCAGCTCCCGACCAATTTGTGCACAGGAGGCCTACCCCGTCTTTAGAGCTCCTAAGTGATATAATCCTTCTATCCTAGAACTCCTAGCACCAACCGTCCTGACGCCACTCCCACGGATCAGTTGTGTTCTACCCTTCTGCCTCCTCACTCTTCACCCGATAACCCCAAGCGCCACTCACAAGTGTCACGAGTACGGGAGGATTCACGGACCGTGACACATGCGTAAATCAACATACAAGCAAATGTATGTATATGCCATTGAAAATAAGATCCAAAACCATGCTAGGTAAGAACATAATGACCCTCGACAGAATTTAAATGTGAGCAAATGCAATGGATTTAAACACAAGAACAGACACATATGCCACCAAATACAAAATGGAGTTACCATATGTGTAAGAGTTTTTCTAATATAGGTTATATTAATTGAGATTGTAATTTGCCGTTTGTCGCGACCCGATCTTGCCGCTCTCGATCCCTCACCACCACGTGGAGAGAAAAGAGGAAAAGGTCGGATTTAGTGGTACTTGATCACGAGAGTTTGCTCGTGGCTCACATTCCAAAAGATGTTATCACCTCATCTTTCAGATCCAACCTTTCGTGAGTTCCCTTCATGAGATCGCAAGCTCTCCCAAGCTTATACCTCGTGTGACAGCAGAGTGTCGCGATCCATATCCACACGGGCGACACACCTCAGGAGAAGAGATTAGGTGTGGATATTGTATTTAAGGGTACTTTTCCCATGGTAGCCCTCTCGATAGTATGCTTTGCCTGTAAGGATGGCATCACTTTATCCTTTGAGGTACTCCCATATCAAGTATGCTAAACCATAGTGAGTTTCATCAAAACTCGTACCTCGCGCGATAGGTTTATTTGTACGATCTAGTTGTTTATGACAACCTAAAAATAAGACGGACGTCGCTACTAGCCTCGTTTTGGGGTCGGCTAGAAAACCCAATCGAGAGTTGGGAGTGTTTCCTCAAATCCTACGCAATTAAATATCTAGGTTTAGGGACTTGAGTTATGCTAATATTTTTATTAGCGTCCTTTTGGTACCTAAACAATATATTGTGTTTTCCTAATGTGTTCATGTGTTTATTCTTACATTTTTGGGATCATTAATTCTAAACTAAGCGATCATTTCTAGAAAAACAAGAAAAGAAAGCAATCAATGGAATTGAAATTACGAAATAGTAAGTAAACAAATAAGGAAAGCAGTGAATCTACTATGCAATCCCAGAAAATATAAAAGAGAAACACAATTGAAAAAAGTGAGAGGAAGAAAGAAAACTCGCAACTCATCGAGCTTTATACAACAAATGAAACCTGAGACATATGTCGGGGGAATGAATAATACATGATAATGGTCAGAATGGACATCAACCTCCACCATCTTTATGCTTTCTCCATCTTCGGGGTCTAATCTAAACCTAATCTAGAAACCTATAACTAGATGCATGCAATGGAAAGAAACAAACATACGTATCAAAACAATAAAAAATACGGCATCATGTCAAGATCAATCATTTAAAGAAATTTAAAGAAATTATTTACCTTTACCAAAAAAAAAATCATTTAAAGAAATTCAATACGAAAGTCAAACTTTTAGGTCTCGGGGTCGGCCTTTGTCTTTCATGCGAGGGTCCCACTAAGACATATACTCAATCCATTTTTGTAACTTATAGCAATTGTTGACCAATTGTGTTCTCGCATGGCCAATAACGCTTATAAGTCTCCTAACTAAGCGATTTATGTAATCCTAGGGTTTTCCCTCGATATCATGCATTGATCCTACCATTCATCTAAAAGTCACATGCATTGTAGAAATTTAAATATGCATGCAGGTCTTTTGTACCTTATTTTTCAATCAATCAAGTAAGAGAGTGAACCGTTGGCAGGTCACTTATTACCAAGGGCTGTGCCAATCACAAACACAGGCAATTTGCAATGCATGACGGGATTATATGTATGAGGGGTACATGTGATATTTCAAAATCATGTTTCGAAATTATTCATGAAAAGTTTCGAGGCAAAGTGATATCTCAGCTATAAAAGGCATTCAATTACCAAGGCTAGCCCAAGACTCACATAAATGCACTCATAAGCATCGCAAGCATTTTCAATACAATTCAAACCGTGACTTTCACGATGTCAAATCAGGATTTTAAAAAGGTTTGTAAATATTTATGATCAAGGAATAGCTAGGCTATGAAACATATTCAATTGCCAAGGCTAGTCCAAGGCTCACATAAATGCACTCACAAGTATTGCAGGCATTTTGAAATTGTTAGAAATTGTTTTTTGGGAAACATCATATGTACCAAAGTATTTTTTGAAAGATGCAATTTTGAAAACGCCAATTGTTTAACAACAAAGATCAAAACATTTAGAACAATTTACATAAAGATGGCATGGCCTAATTTCATGCACAAACTAACCTAAAAGATATAACTAAACAATCACGATCATATTTATATCAGGAAATTTCATAACATTCATGAAACGACAACAAAATTGAGTAATACCCATTGAAAATCTAACTATGGAAAAATTTCCTGATATGTATGACATGAAAATGAAAAACTTTCATGAAGAAAGTTTTCTTAAACAATCTGTCACGCCCCGATCCTCGAGCGCGTGCCCATTCTTCGGTGGTCGATTAAATTGTGATGTCCCAAAATGCGTCGTTGACCCATTCATTTTATTATACATGCGGAAGCGAAACAATTAGCCCTGACAACAACCAACACAGGATAGAAAAGCAGGAAACATATTCACAACCAAAACACTTTTATAAACACCTCGGTTTATATACAAGATTAGTCTAAAGACAAAAGTCTACTCAAGCAGAAAAGCCTACAAGT
The DNA here is from genome assembly GCA_016097605.1 of Eucalyptus guilfoylei. Taxonomy (NCBI): domain Eukaryota; kingdom Viridiplantae; phylum Streptophyta; class Magnoliopsida; order Myrtales; family Myrtaceae; genus Eucalyptus; species Eucalyptus guilfoylei. The sequence goes on from CM027861.1 coordinate 6,428,231, forward strand.
CCTCTAGGCACTTGAATCCCCAACTGAAAACTCTGAGGTCTCCTGAGGATTTGGGTCCACCACTGCACCACTAGGAGGATTAGTTGTGTCCGTGCCAAAAGCGACTTCGAACACCAATACTGGGACCTCAAAATCTTGAAGGGGACCCACTTTGTATCCATTGAGCTCGTGACGATACCATGCTCTGAATTGATGGGGTACCCTTTGAGGTAGACTCGCATCGACCTAGATGATGGTCCTCACGAGTTCATAGACCCAGACTCCGTGGCCCCCGAGAACAGGGATATTGGTGACCTGCTCGGTAATCCTCTTGGGTTGGCCAAAACGTTTTGGAGGAACCGCCATCTAAGGACCTGAAAAGGTTGAGCTCACGACAGGGTGCGATAATGTCTCAGCAAGTTCACCCCCTAAACTCTGATTAAGAATGAAATATGCCTAAAGGCAGCTATACACATAAGTCAGAAGACTTACCTTGGCTCAGTTCCCTCATGCACGTCAGTACAATTCATAATCTCAACCAATCAATTCAATCCAATCAATCACTTCGATACCATCTATCAATTCAATCAATTTGATCATTACTCACACAAGCTGAAGTATATTTATGCTCGCACAAGCTGATAAAGATGGTTGCTCGCAGAAGCTGATATTTATTATAGCTCACCAAAGCTGATACATATTATAGCTCACCCAAGCTAATACATAATATTGCTCTCACAAGCTGACGATCATTACTCACATAAACTGATGATTTAATAATGCTCACACAAGCTGATACACGATAAATCAATCTCAGCCAAGGACACTGTGTTTTCCACACCAATTTCTCAATTAAAAATAATGAATTTGACCTAATTTCATCGTGTTAAAAACACCCGATAAAATATAATCGTGTGTGGGTACACGATCGGTCTGAGCCAAAATGCTATATTTTTCTTTTAAAAAATCTCACTATTTAATACAGTGCCTAAAAACATTTTTGGCATTAAAAACCGATGCCAGTGTATTTTCTGATTAAATACTGAAATTACACAACTTTGCGATAAAGACCCAAAATTACAATCACTACTCAATTTGCACAAAATAGCATTCAATTGCAGAAACTAAGCATACCACTATAATCAGCACAAAATTCTTGTCACCGATTATCCCGGTATAATTTCCAAAAAATAATAAATAATTAAATAAATACAATTAATTACCAAAAATGCAAACTTAGGCTAGAAATGCTTAATTAATTGCCCGAATGAGCTAGGAAAATTTCCAAAACTATCTAGATAAATAGTACAACTTATATAGTATCTAATCTATTCGTTCTAACCACCTAACATGCACAAACGAATAATTAAATCGCTAATCCATTCTAACTAACCACCTAATCCATGCTTAACCTTAACTAATCACCCCTTAAGCATCATTAACTCCATAAGCAGAGTTTAGCAAGTAAACTCACCGGTTTAGCGATCCGGTAAGTTCACGACGATGGCGACGCAAAGACGGGCGACAAACAACCATGCGGCAACACCAAATGGAGATCGGATGGGCCTGAAAACGGGCCATGAAGTCTCAAAGCCCTTGCTGGCTTTTCAGTTCTAACCTTGGGCCGAGCAAGCTGGAATGGCGGCCGGTTGGCGCGGAAATGGCAAGGCAGGCGGACGGGTGGCTGTAGCGGGCTAGGCGAAGGCAGACAGCGACTGGACGGCGGCCAAGGGATTCAACGGTGGCCTAGGTAGCTTGGGGGACAGAGAGGTGGCTCGGGACAGGCGGGACAACGAGCAAGAGGCGTGAATTGGCGGGGCGACGTCCGATGGGCTCGGGCAACGCGAGCGGTGGCTCTAGTGGCTCGGCGGGCGTGTGACAGGCTAGGGGGAGGGGCCCTAGCCACAACAATGGATAAAATGGCCATTTGAAGAAGAAGAAGACAACTGAAGACTTGGAGGGTCTCCCTTAACCACAACTATCCTTTTATTGATCATTGCTTGGCCCCCCACCAACTCTGCCCTATCCATAGCCAATTTACAGCCCACAATCTTCCCTTGGAAGCTTCATTGATGCCTCAAATGTTGCACACCAAGGGATCTACGAATTTTGGAACATTTTCCCCCAAATTGAACCAAATCCCCTTCAATTGGATCTAATTTGATGTCCATAAATCCCACCAAGGTGCCATAATCAAATTCAACCTTTTTTCTCATCAATTTGTCCAACTTGAATCCCAAAAACTCGACAAAAAACGGTTTCCTGATTTTCTCGGTCAAAATTACCATTACTTTGAATTTTTGCCAAAAATCTTGGTTTGCAGAAAAATCTTCGAAGGGTGAGTCGACGGTCCTAAAATGAATCATGACACAACAGAACTCTTAATTTCTGAAATCGGGTTTAAATTCACAGTTAATTTCAATCTGGCGCGTATTTAGCGTGACATAACCTACCGGGTAGCTTTTAGGAATTTTTAGTGCAATTGACCCATGGTTGATTATTTTCAAACCATATTGTATATCTTTGACACATTGGCGACTCTTGGTTGTTGTGAAAATCTCGAGATTTCAAATGCGGACACAGGGTACAAAAACGACAAAAAAATTGGTCTAATACTGATCGACGATAATTTTGCAATTAAGTGGAATCACCATACTTAATCACATGGCTCGGTCGAGTGGACCTATCTCCGGTCTCTAATCGATTTTTGACTCTACAGTAATGACCCTTGCAAACTAGCATAGTCGAGTAGTCGATTTCTGGTCGAATTCTCAAATCTATTGCGTTAAAATCCCTTAACGGCTTCACCAGATAGACTAATTATCTCATGAGTAATTAGCTCAGAGAATAGAACTATAGGCGTGTCGATGAAAAGCCCGATTCATTCAATCAAAAAACAGAACCCAAAAATCAGGATGTCACACAAGCTACATATGAATTTACAAAAATCAAACAACAAGCAACATTGCATTAGAAATTTGTCAAAACAACAGGACACTCAGCTAATATCATAAGGATTTGTCCTATCAAAAGATGTCTAAAAATTATCAAATTTAGATACAACATAGCCAACATGATGACAATCAAGTTTCATTAAGAGGTCGAATGCATATTCCAAATAAAAAAAATGGAATAAAAAAATCAAAGGTTTGTCCAAACAAAGGATAGAATATGGGTCTGAATTTGATCTGATGTCCAAATTCTGATATAATTTTGTAAAAATGGAAAGTGGTCCAAATGATGAGTGATTAACATGAAATCAGTGGCATTGGAAACTTCTAAGTGTGCCTTACGTCTTCCTAAAAGAGCTCGAGTCCAAACAAGATCAATTTGGAACCCTAAGATCGAGATCTCTAAAAGTGTGCGCATCAGTAACTAGGGAAACAAAACGCAATCATTCATTATAAAACCTCAAAACCATTCAAAGAATGCACAAACGGCATAAATAAATTACATGGGACTTAGGATTGGATGCGAAGAAAAGTTTGGATAGTCATCTAATCCTAAGTCGTCATGCAAAATGTCATACAATTTAAATAACATTATGAAATGATTCATGATTCCTAATGGTATGTTTGGGAATCCTAAGAGTGATGAACACTTTTGTGAGACAAATTTAATGTGCAAGATGATACTCAAAGGACATGACCTAAATATGTATGCAAACCTTGCAACATTCAGTTCAATCGTTAAGAAGGCATGATCATAAGATTTGGTCTCTAAATGACTCAAACAAGCATGAAAATATGCATATATGACAAGGTTTCATTTCAGCATTAAATTTAGAGAACAAGCATGATTTCAGCCATTCTTAAGACATGCATAAATCCTACTAAAAATCTCACATACTGAGCATGCGATGATGACGATTTCTTGTTAAGAGTTTGAAATTCAATTAAGATCATATGAGTCGTGGTAAAAATGGCAAAACTGATAAACTATATGCCTAGCTTATGTTGTTGCAGTGCCTGTTACTCTGATGCATGCAATTGACTCACTTTGCTAACATAAAGACTTTGCAAAGCATTCATCAAATTGAGTATTTCAACTCTCATGAAAGATTTGAGACCACAATTCCAGCTCCTAATGCAGCCATTCCTAGGAAAATGAAGTGTGTTTTTGAACAGCAGTCTCACTTGATAGAGCAATGAGGGAAGCATACTATCAAAAATCGGAACAAATTGCAGAGGATAGTGTAGAGAAGTGGAAGAGAGAGTCTTGAATTAATTACCTATTCCAACTTTAAGACCAATCTTTTTGTTTCCTGGGACTGTCGTCATCAAAAGTGAAAAATGTGTCAACGAATTGCAAACAGATGATTTCAAAGTGTCTAAGATATATAAAGGAGGTTATAGCACATTCCATTTCAAGAAAGAAAATCCATAGCCATTGGGGCTAGGGAAATTGGCATTTACGTAAACAGGTATGCTAACTGCAGAGTAGCAGGAGCTGATGGCAGAATAGTAATCCATTTCCTGCAATTGCTTCCATGGAAAAAACTAGGAAGAACAGAAGCCATGGCTATTCTATCAGATCGCTCTCGGTTCACGTATCGTTTTAGGCAGAAATCCAAACAAAGCTTTTCGGGCAATGCAGTGGATGGTACGAACGAGACATTCAGCACACTACAGAAGTCGATGTTGAACCGTTTCGTGGTCACGTACCTACCCAAAAAGAGAGGCTAAGCTCTCATGCTCAATTCAGAAGAGAAAACAAAGACGAAGGTGTGCCAACTGCTATGTCTCATCCACATAATATTCCCATCTCAGTAAAGATGCCCGGTATGGAAGAATATGATAACAAACAAAGGAAAAATACCATAATGTGGCTGTCCTCTTTACCTCACTCATGCACATTACCTCACTACTGTACATATCGGCAATCTTCAGAAGATCTCGTCTCCTGCAATGGCAACCTAACCACTGGCATTGGGTGTCGAATCATTGCTAACCCATTTCGCCGCGACCGAAACTGGTGAAAATGTTAATGGATTGTTCTTCAACAGAATAGCATCATCTGATATATTATCCGTTTGGTCTGACTTCTCCATGTTGTCTCCACGGTTTTGTATTTCCTTTAGTGTATCCAATACCTCTTCCATGGATGGCCTCATGTCGTGGCCTTCTTCTAAGCACCGGAACCCCAACTCTGCCACCGCAGTAATCATTTCTCTAGTCCTATTGTCTGTATCAAACCCAAGATTTTGATCTACAAGCTCGTGCAACGCGTGGCTTTGGATCTTGTTAATGGCCAGGGCGGATAGATTTATCTCGTGGCGATGCCTCATGATATCAACAGCTGGCAAGGAAGATATGAGCTCCACTAAGACTACTCCAAAGCTGTATACATCGCTCTTCTCAGTCAACTGGTAGCATTGGTGGTACTCTGGATCGACATAACCCGGTGTCCCTTGAGGAGCAGTTGAAACATGAGTGGCATTCAATGGGAAGAGGCGCGACAAACCGAAATCTGCAACCTTGACACTGAAATTCTCGTCCAGCAGGATATTGTTGGTCTTCACATCTCGGTGGATAACATCAGATGCGTGGAGATACACCAATGCGTTTGCAGTTTCTATGGCTATGTTCAAACGGGTGGACCACGGGGGCGAGCCAGGTTTAGCTAAATCGCCATGAATGTTATCAGCCACCGTGCCGTTTGGCACATATTCATACACAAGTAGGAGTCTACGGCTCTGCCGGGAAGTGCAGCCATACAGTGAGACTAGATTTGGGTGGCGTAAGCGAGTAAGTATTTCGACTTCATTCATGAACTGCTCGACTCTTTTGTAGTTGCTTTCATACAATCTCTTGACTGCAACTACACGCCCATCTCGGAGTTTGCCTGCAAAACTTGTTAAGGTCATGGCAAAATCTTTGATGATGGGTTCACTAACTGTGGATAATTTTAGTGTTGCTCTTACCTTTGAAAACAGTGCCAAAGCCTCCATCACCAAGTTCCGCTGCTGGATCGAAATCGTTGGTGGCCTTCTTAAGTTCGTCGTAGTCAAAGATGGGCAGTCCATGGAGGCCCATCTCAAAATCTGTCCTGGAGGAGTAATTCGAGGAGATGCTTCTCAAGGCAAAGGATGACTGGCCATACTTTTTTCTTTGGCGAGATCGATAGATATAGAAACCAACAATCATCAACAGAACTCCGCCTGCTGCGCTACCCAAGCCTGATTTTTAGGGGAGAGAGACCATATCATTAGATTCCAATGAGCAATGCGGGAAGCATACTGTGAAAATGGGAAAGAAAAGGTCTTGAAATAATTACCTATTCCAATTCCAACTTTGAGACCAATCCTCTTTCCTGAGACAGTAGTCATCAAAAGTGAAAAATGTATCAACGGATTGCAGACAGATCATTTCAAAGTGTCTAAGGAATATAAAGATCAGGGCGCATCATGAGGTTATAGTTCATTCAGTTTCAAGAAAGAAAAATAGCCAAGATCGAGTGGAAAGATTACAAATTCACCGGTTTGGCTCGGTCCTTATCTTGAAAATTCCACGGATAAATTAGTGACATCTTACCAGAAGAAATTGGAAGCACATGCAAATGGATATGTGGCTGATTGACTAACGAGTATAGACATTAGCTAACATCCTGAATTTCTACAGCTATCAGGGAATGAACAGGAAGACAGGAAATTTCTTTTTCTTGCTGGAATAAAAGTAGCAAACACTCTGCAATATGATCAACAATGTGGTATCAGACGTGGAGATAAATAGAATTTTCTGTGTCACTAATTGAATGGGTGTTATGTTTCTAGACGTGTCTCAAAACTTTCGGCTTCTAAGCAGAACTATCGTTCCGCTGATAAAAGAAGTGGGCAGCTCTCGTTCAGGCAAGAACTTTCAAGCTTCTTCAATCATGAACACCCAATTGATCACTAGAAAACTGTTGCAGAGAGAGAAACATTAACATTTTCGTTACTCTTCTTTAAATTCCTCCAGGTTCGTGAACATCAAAATCTACGAGGTTCTGATAAGTTATCTTGGAACCCAGGAGACCAGAGAGTTTCATTTGCAGCAGTAAGCTGAGTCTAGAATCTAAGCTAAGGTGAAGAAATTGAAGAAGTTCAAGGACGTTATCCACAGCACGTAGAAATGAAAGATCAAGCAAAACAGTGGACCCGAAAACTCAGCCAAGAAAATAAAAACCGAATTACCCATGCATTTACCATCATTGCAGGTTTGAGAATGAGGGTGATCTTGGCAAAAGCATACGAAAGTATTGTTCTCGAACCCACACTGTCCCTCACTTTCCTCACAGTTGCTGCAATTAATTGCAGTCCAGTTCAAAAGGAACCCATCTCCATAATCACACTGTAATTCATAGTCGCCAAGCTAGTGGAATTTGCATTGACATCAACATGTACACGAACTGCAGAGTCGCAGGTGCTGATGACAGAATTCAAATATATTTCCTGCGATACTTCCTCATGAAAAACCGCAAAAGAGTGGTGGGTGGAGTTGCTAGCACAGTCCACCGGATATGTAAAATCTGGCGGTTGCTAGGTGCAATTATAGTAGAAGAAGAAATCATCATTAGTGGGACTCAAATTGAAAGGTGTCCTTTCGAAGCTGATATTATGCCGCGGAGCACCACAGGTGTCATGGTACACGAGGCATCAACCAGGAGGATAGAATGGTTGGCGTAGAAGATATCCTTGATGAAGAACTCATTGTCCGAGAAATTCAGGAAAGGGTGCATCCATACACAGGTGATCTCGAAATTCGGATGGTCACAATAGGACTCGGGTTCGCCCGAAATCCAAAAAGGGTAGCTGATGTTCGGGCCATATCTGCAGCTCCAAGGCGCACAGGCCTCGTACTGCGCATCCTCTGACACAGCCCTATAGACTAAGCTGGTGAAGATGACGACAAGGGCCAACTGGCGACAACCAGCTCCGCAGATGAAGCTCTGGAGATTCATCTGGGACTGGAAGGAGGAGGCAGAGGACAGCAGAAGATAGGAGAAAGAGGCAGGAGAGGGTGTGGAAAGAGCAATTTGCAGAAAATTCAAAACGGGGTTGGTTTGAACTGGTCCTGAAACTCCAGTCGCTGTCGTTGTGCTGGTTCATCGACTTTGAAGCGAAGAATGCCGAGCGGAGACGGAAAGTGGCTCCGGGGAGCATATTAGTCAAACGCCCCATGGATTACGTGGGGGAAATTTTTGCGCCCCTGGAAAGATAAAAATCCTTAAGAGGAGCGAACCAGGAAACTTCCTAGTCAAAGGGACTTAGGTTGGAGGACTCACCAACGTTTTTTTCGAAATGTTGACTTTGATGATCTTACCTAATCATTAAGAACATATCCTAACTAAGCAATGCAACTTAATTATTGGTTCTTGATTTTTTTATATTTTATTATTTTAATTTTCCAATACCAAACTTTAGTGCGAATGAAAAATTAATCACATTTCCCTGGATTCTTATCTCGCGTCGAAGTTCCTACAACCCTAAGCGTAGCTTACGACCCAACGAAGTCTTGGAATTAGTCAACGGATGTTGACTTCGATGATCCTATAGTCTAAATTATGGGCCCAAATCCACATCAATGGGCCCATTTTTGGGCTCCCTTTCATAAGCTTGAATTAAGAGTCAAATCGGGGCTAAAAGGAAGTCCAATCTAAATTGCCTTCCTCAGGAGCTCCTCCTCCGTTGACCATTGACAATTCAACATTGGGACGTGTTTGGCTCGCAACGGACCTTCGTGACTAGTCAGCGAAAACGACTCTCTCTCTCTCTCTCTCTCTTTCTCTCTCGCGAAGAATTGCTGGCCAAGCAGTAGCTAAGTTGAAATTTCCTCTTGCTTTGCGCCACCAAAGAGAAAAACGAAAGAAAAGTATTAATTCTTGTCGCGAGATATTATTAGATAGAGGAAGACAAAATAAAGAGCAGCGCCATCGAATTTCCAACAAAAGAAACAAGCGGATCACATTCAGTCAAATTGGATTTTTCTCTGGACAAATTCTCGGGGTCCATTGGCCATATGATCTCTGTTATATGGAACTAATCGAAACTAACTCCGCAGCAGCTCAAGGTTTAGTGATTTCATGCCTGGTCTACGTGGTTAATAATAGGATCTCATGTGCAGATATGAACAAGAACCCCCCAAATGAAGTTGAGAATGTTCACCTGGGAATGCTACCAAAAGAACGTACCAGGGTCATTGCAGGTACGAGCCTGGGGTTTGTCGCGGCAATAACACGTGAAACTATACGATGAGGAAGAGGTGTTGCAACTGCAAAACCCGCCAGAAGAAGCACAAGTTAGGCACTCATGGTGGTCACTATACTGAACATCGAACCCTTGATTCACAACTTCATGCAAGCTGATATTGCATCTTCTGACATCATCGAGTGTGCTCCAAAGAACAGGAACCTTGATGCTTGTGACGCAGTTGGTGATGAAAATAGGGAGCTCTCTATCCAAGAAGATGTCATCTTTGAAGAAAGCCGACTTCTTGATGAAATCGTAGAAGCACTCGAACTCGTTGCTTATGTTCTTCATTGTATCCAAACTAGGGGTGAGCATGGTCCGGGTTGGGTCAATCCATCTCCTAACCCTAGGACCAACCCGCATAGTGCTGATCCTTAATTTTTGGAACCGAGAATCGACCCTATTGAGCTTAAGATTGAGGACCGGACAGACCCAGTGGGTTCGATCCGGTTGCAAGGTCAACCCGGGACCAATTGATAATTTTTTATTTCACATTTAATACTTATTGAAAAAGCGATTGAAGACCAGATTGACCTAATAAGTTCGGTCCGGTTCCAAGGTCAACCCGAGACCAATCAATAATTTTTTATTTCATTTTTTGTACGTTTTGAAATGGCAACCGAGGATCGGACCGACCCAATGGGTTCAATGACAAGCGAGATCATGACAAGCGAGATCAACTAAGAAAGGCAAGCAATGAGGGTCGAAGTTATTTCTCTCGATTTTGGCAAATTGAAGACTAAAAAGACAAATAAGATAGAAGATAATGAGTACTAGAAGAGGATACCATAAGGAGCTTTTTATGCCCTTTCGGACGTCATGAGGACTTTTCACAAAAACATTTTCCTCATTCGTAAATTATGATTGTTGACATCGTAAAAGACATTAAAAATCTAAGTTATTAAAGAATAATGTAAAATTATTTGAACTACTCACTAAATAATTGTTTAATATTGTTGACGTCGTTTATTTTAAAGTTTTTTCTATATACAGTCGGGGGGTCCAGGTTGGACCGACCTTGAACTTCTAGGATTGATGACCAATCTGCATAGTAGTGGTCCAGGAATCTTAGGATCAAGGACCAACTCAATCTCCCTGGAAACTGGACTAGGATCAGCAGGGTTAGGCCGATCTAGGGTCAGTCCAGGGTTGACCCTGGACCGATGCTCACCCCTAGTCCAAACATCCATAGAAGATGCTGAGGCTCTTGACGGCATGGGTCATATGGAAGAGAGTGGAATCCATTATGCTAGTATTCCTAAACTCGTGCAAGCACGTACTCTTCATTAGATCCATCCTAGTGATTGTCATCGTACGAAGATGTTGATCAATCTTGAGGACTCGATACTTCTGCTCTTGGTACTCAAATACAGGGAATTCGTCCTCATAGCACTCCACCCTGAATGCTGGAAGTCCACAGAATTGGGTCGGCTGCCTCCCCAGAAAGGATGAGTAATATTTGCGATGGTTCCGCAATTAAAAGAGCGGCGGTAGTTGGTATAGTGGACATCGTCATCTCCCTCGCATAAAAGAATGTGGGACGACGAGGCGACAAGGATGGAGAAGAGGATGGACCGTGAAGGGGAGGAGAGAAGGGGAGTGGCTACGTCACCCATCGGAGCAAGTTTATGCTCTTATGGGTGGAGAATATCAAGTGGAATGAGGGTTTAGAGTTCAAAGGGGCAAGCTGACGTTGGAGAAATTCTCTCTTTTCATTCACTTTCTCTGGACTGAAGTGTGAAAGAGATGGATGTAGTTAATTCTTCCTCAGTATAATATAGAAAACTATTTTGACCGTCGACTTTGACCGAGACCAGTTTCAGTCTTCTGAAATTTCGTGGAGGGAAATCAGACAGATGGCTATCGAGCGTTGGATCTCGATCTGGGGTTGGAAGTGATTAGGAAGACGGAGGAAACATTAGAAGCAATTTCCTCCCAAGTTCTTCCTGTGTCCTTTTCCAAGGTTCTCACCGTGGAACAAGTCTAGCCCATTTGAGGGTTTAAGAGTTCATGTTGTTGAAAGTAAAGAACAAGTCAGACCTAAATTTTAGGTTAATTGACTCGTCGGCTAAATGCATTCCGATTTAAATTACTAGTCTATGATGTGAAATATTAAACTAAACTCGTAGCATCTTTGCTCATCATACTTGAACCATTGGATCTTGCGGGTTTGCAGATACAGACCTAATGATTCAACAGTCGAGGCAAGGAAGGTTGATGAGAATGGGATGATAAAGTTTTAGGACTTGGGAGTCTAAATTTTGACATGATTATGTCACAGCAAGAATGAGATTACTGCACTTCATCATATCAGAGAGAAGGGCATGCCCAGCCAAATGAGATTGTCAGGCTTTAAAGGGCATGAGCGGGTCGTTTTTCCAAATAACAATCAAACCCAGCAATCCCTCCCATGGAAGAACATTAACTAATTGAAATCCACAAGTTAGGGGAGAGTAAGCATACATACCCTGTCAGCTGCAAGTCGTTGAATAGACCCTGTCAGGGCAAAAACAATTGAATTCTTGCTCTGTCCAATCATACCCGCATTTTCCCCCTGATTTGTTGCATTTTTCGCACTGTGATGTGTTGATAATCCAGGTGATCTCAAAGCCTTCGTTCAGGATTTCTTGAATATCAGCATGACTAATAGAAGCACTATCACCACTGCCCTCTGGTGGTGGTGCTAGACCTGGAGCTTCACTTCGTGAAATTGGGACAAGGACAATGAAGTGGCATAGCTCGTGTAGCGGGTTTTCAAGGTCTGCATCGAGAACAAAAGGCGCAAAGTAGCCATTTTCGAATAGGGAACAAAAGAAGGGCATAATGCTTTGAGGGGGCAGATATGGATCGCATTCGTAGAATAAGGTGGAATTGACGTAAATTGAAGTGTAGTCGAAGAGACTGAAGTTTAAAGTGGTGTTGACTTGTGCTCCATGACATACATCGTCCCATAAATCCATCCTTGCCACCTTAATAATCTGCATGCTCATATTCATGTGGATTACCCGATACTCCAGGGACTCCATGGAAAGGATCGGGTTATGTCTGTCACAGCCGAGTTCATAGCCTGGATACCCACAGTGACTTGGTCGACTAATATGCCTAAAAGGATAACTAATTTGTTGCTCTCCACAATAAAAAGGAGCGCACTCTTGGAATGGCTGGAATTCGCCAAAAGCTGGCACAGGGAAGTGAATATGGAGGGGGATGATGAAGAAGAGCAAGGAGAGAGAAAAACACGACATGGTAAGATCCATCCGGAGGGAGATGGTTTTGGAGCAAAACAAGGAGGGTACGTATATAAAGGAAGATGATACAGAGGGATAAAGAATAATGCTGCTTTTGGAACGACTTGACCCCAATGCACCAACGAGAATCACTTGATTTGGCCTCCCGAAAGACCAAGACTTTGGCACGGTGAGACAAAAGCTGAGAGGAAAAGAAGGACAACAAGGCACGTGGAAACCAACTGGCTAATTGTAAACTTGACTTTAGGACGACTTGGAATAGTATTCCCCATTTTACAATTCCTACACGCGGCCTCCGACTAATCAACGACCTTTGCCAATCTCCTTCACAATTCACTTTGAGGAAACTTCAATAAGGACCTCAAGAACGGCGTTTGGAGCGTTCTAGACTGAATCAGGGCCATCGCCTAGACTAGAGAACAGAAGGGATCGGAGCCTCAGAACTGAGGCGGCTAAACTTCATCTGGACAATCTCTCCTAACTTTGCCTAGTTATGTTGTTTGAACTGATTTGACTGGTGATATCGACATATCATCAGCCCAAACTGCAACTTGGGCAAAATCAGTGGGTCGAAAAGAGCCGTGACTCCTCGGCCAAGCCGAATTGGGCCCATCTCTCGTGATTTACGATGATGATGACCCACATTGGATCTTTAGTTAGGAAGCAACAGCTTGCCATCTTTTTCACGACAGAAATTGCTTAGGCCTCAAGTACTGAAAATAAGACTTGAGCAGTGGCAGTTAGTATAGTGGACATCGTCGTCTCCCTCACATAAAAGAACTTGTAATCCGATGAGGACAACGAGGACGAAGACGAGGATGGAGTGTGAAGGGAAGGAGAGAAGGAGAGTGGCTGCGTCACCCATTTGAGTAAGTTCATGCTCTCATGGATGGAGAATATCATGTGGAATGAGGGTTTGGAGTTCAGAGGGGCAAGCTGAGGATGGAGAAATTCTTTTTTTATTTACTTTCTTTCTCCGGACTGAAGTGTGAAAGAGATGGATGTGGTTAATTCCTCAGTAAAGTAGAGGAAGCTATTCTGCGCATGGACTGTGACCGACATCAGTTTCAGTCTTATGATATTTCGAAGGAGGGAAATAAAAAGAAAGAATGGCTATCGAACGTTGAAACTGGGTGTGGGGGTGGAAGTGACGAGGAAGACAGTGGCCAGGAAACATGCGAAGCAATTTCCTTCGGAGTTCTTCCTATGTAGTCGAAATTGAGAAGTGAAACCTTTTTTCAAGGTTCTCACTGTGGAAAAAGTCTAGCCCATTTGAGGGGTCAAGAGTTCATGTTGTGGAAAGTAAAGAACAAGTCAAACCTAAATTTTAGGTTTATTGACTTATCAGCTAACGCGTTCTGATTTAAATTACTTGTCTATGATGTGAGATTTTACAGTAAACTTGAAGCATCTTTGCTTGTCGCATTTAAAACATTGGATCTCGTGGGTTTGCAAATACCGACCTAATGATCCAACAGTTAAGGCGAGGAAAGTTTTTGAGTATAGGGTGTTAAAGTTTTAGGACTTAAAAAGTTTAAAGTGTAACACAATCATGCATGTCACAGCGAGGATGACTGCACCTTGTTTGAGGGAAGAATATGCCCAGCAATTCTTCTCATTGAACAACTTTTAGGTAATTGAAAAACCACATGTTAGATGAGAGTAAGCATACATACTTGAAGGGACGATTGCTGGTACTAGCGGTATTGAAGGGATGCTTGCCGGTATTGGTGTTCTATGGCAGGTTGCCGGATAGGCTGCATCACGGCAAAAACAATTGAATTCTTGCCTTGTCCAGTCATACCCGCATATTCCCCCTGATATAACGCAATCTTCACATAGTGATGTGTTGGCAATCCAGGTGATCTCAAAGCCTTTATTGAGAATGTCGCTAATAGTATCACCAAAGTCGATGCCTGCTGAAGGTGGTGGTAAACCTACAGGTTCACTTTTTGAAATCGGGACATGAACAATGGAACTGCATCGCTTGGGCAGTAGGTTTGATAGGTTTACATTGAGAACAAAGTAGCCAAATTGAGACTCTGGACAAGAGAACCGATAATAAGATGGAAGGGTTGGCCACGAGTGGCAATTGTAAATTAAGGTGGAATTGAGGTTATTGGAAGTGTAGTTGAAGAGATTCAAGTCTAAAGTGGTTTCATTATATGTTTCAAGACATATACTGTCTAATAAATCTGACCTCGCCACCACAAGGATCTGCGCGCTCCCATCCACGTGGATCACTTGATATTTCTAAGACACCATGGACAGGGTCGGGGTATATCCGTCACAGTCAAGCTCGTAACCTGGATACCCACAGTATCTTGGTTGCTCTATATGCCTGAAAGGATAGCTGATTCGGATATATCCACAAACAAAAGGAGCGCATTCTTGGAATGGCAGGAAGTAGCCGGAAGCTCGCACGGGGAAGTGAATTTGGAGGGAGATGAAGAAGAGCAAGGAGAGAGAGGAACATGGCACGGTAAGATCCATCCGAAGGGAGATGGTGTTGGAGCAAAACAAGGAGGAGTACATATGAAGGGACATGGAAGGGGGAAATGAAAAAAGATGGCTATCGAACGTCAAAATTGGGTCTAGCAGAGCAGGTGATGGGGAAGATGTGGTCCGGAAACATGGAAAGCAATTTTCTCCGGATTTCTCCCCATGTTGTTATAATCGAAAAGTGAAAACTTTCTTCTAGGTTTTCACTGAAAAAGTCTAGCCCTTTGAGGGGTGGCGTTCGTGTCATGTGAAGTAAAGAACAAGTCAAACTTAAATTTTTCGTTACTCGACTCATTGGCTAACGTCCAATTTAAAATACTTGTCCATGATGTGAAATTTTACGTTAGGCTCGGAGCATCTTCGCCCGCTGTATTGAAACCATCGAATCTAGTGGGTTCGCATATACCAACCTAATGATCCAACAGTTGAGGCAAGGAAGGTTGCTAAGAATGAGCTGATAAAGTTTTAGGACTTGGGCATGCTATAGCGAGGATGAGATGACTGCACTTCATTAGATATTCGAAGGAAGGGCGTGCACAGCAAAATGAGATTGTCAGGCTTTTCGGGGCATGAGCGGGTCGTTTTCCAAATAACAAGCAAGCCCAGCAATCCTTCTCATGGAAGAACATTAGCTAATTGAGAACCAGGCATTAGGTGAGAGTAGGCATACATACCTTGTTTGCCACAAGTCGTTGAATGGACTCTGTCGTGCGAAACAATTGAATTGTAGCCTTTTCCAGTCATAACCGCATCTTCCCCTGATTTGTTGTTGCATTTTTCGCATTGCGATGTGTGGACGATCCAAGTGATCTCAAAGCCTTTGCTCAGAAACTCACTAATAGCAGCATTAGAAGCACTATGATCGCTGCCCTCCGGTGGTGGTGCTAGACCCGGAGCTTCACTATGTGAATTTGGGACAAGGACACTGAAGTTGCATATAGGGCAAAGTAGCCAAGTCCATACAGGGGACAATAGAATCAATGATAATATCGAGGGGGCCACAATAAATTGCAATTATAGAATAAGGAGGAATTGAAGTAACGTGAAGTGTAGTCGAAGAGACTGAAGTTTAAAGAGGTGTTGACAAGTATTCTAGGACATAAATCGTCCCATAAATCTGTCCTCGCCACCTCAAGGACATGCTCGCTCCAATCTATGTGGATCACACGATATTTCAGGGACTCCATGGACAGGGTTGTGTAATTTCCGTCACAGTCGAGCTCGTAGCCTGGATACCCACAGTAACTTGGTCGCCTGATATGCCTGAAAGGATAGCTGATTTGTTGCTTTCCGCAATCAAAAGGAGCGTACTCTTGGAACGGCTGGAATTCGCCAGAAGCTGGCATAGGGAACTGAACATGGAGGGAGATGAAGAAGAAGAGCAAGGAGAGAGAAAAACACGACATGGTAAGATCCATCCGGAGGGAGATGGTGTTGGAGCAAAACAAGGAGGGTACATATATAAAGGAAGAGGATGCAGAGGGATAAAGAATGATGTTGCTTTTGGAACGACTTGACCCCAATGCACCAACGAGAATCACTTGATTTGGCCTCCCGAAGACCAAGACTTTGGCGCGGGGAGACAAAAGCTGAGAAGAAAAGAAGGAGAACAAGGCACGTGGAAACAAAGCCAAGTAGCTTGCGCTGCTGGCTAATTGTGAACTTGACTTGAGGAGGACTTGGAATAGTATTCTCCATTTCCCAATTCCTACGCGCAGGCGTAGCCCCAATTAATTAACAAGCTTTGCCAATCTCGTAGACAATTCAATCGAGGACAATTCAATAAGGATCTCAAGAACATAGTTAGCAACGTTCTGGACGGATGCAGGGCCATCGCCTGGACTAGAAAATAGAAGGGGATTAGAGCCTCGGAACTAAGGCGGTTAAATTGTTGTCTGGACTAGTTTCTCTTAAGCTTTGCCATCTTTTTTGAATTGATTTGACTGATGATATCGACGCATCATCAGCCCAAAGAAGCAGACCAGGTTAATATCAGTGGATCCCAAAGGCCCAAGATTCCTCGGCCGAGCTGAATCGGGCCCATCTTTCTTGAGTTACAATGATGATGATCCACATTGGATCTTTAGCTAGGAAGCAATAAGCTTGCCATCTTTTTCACGAAAGAATTTGCTCAGGTCCATAAATCGCTTAGGCTTTAAGTATTGAAAATGAGACTTCTGCCCTTGGTACTCAAAGAAAGGAAGTTATCCTCATAGCACTCGACCTTGCACAGAATTGGGGTGGGCAGCCTCCCTAGAAAGAATAAGTTATATTTGCAACGATTCCACAATTAAAAAGAGCGGTGGCAGTCGGTTTAGTGGACATTGTCGTCTCCCTCGTACAAAAGAACTTGTGGAATGATGAGGCTGACGAGGACGAAGACTAGGATGGAGTGTGAAGTGGAGGAGAGAAGAAGAGTGGCTTCGTCACCCATTTGAGCAAGTTCATGCTCTCATGGGTGGAGAATATCACGTGGAATGAGGGGTTTAGTGTTCAGAGGGGCTATTCTGACCGCGGACTGAAGTGTGAAAGAGATGGATGTGGTTAATACCTCTTCAGTATAATAGAGGAAGCTATACTGACCGTCGACTTTGACCGAGACCAGTTTCAGTCTTTAATACGAAAAAGTCTAGCCCATTTGATGGGTCAATAGTTCATGTCACGTGAAGTAAGCAACAAGGCAAACCTAAAATTTGGGTTAATTGATTTATCAGCTAACACAATCTAATTTAAATTACCTTTCCATGATGTGAAATTTCATGGTAAATTTAGAGCATCCTCACTCATTGTATTTAAACTATTGGATCTTAAGGGTACAAAGATATTGGCCTAATGATCGAACTGTTAAGGTTGTTGAATGGGGTGATAAGGTTTAAAGGCTTGGACTCTAAATTGCATCATGACCATGCCATAGCGAAGATGAGATGATTGCACTTCAGGCATGCCCAGCAAAATGAGATTGTGAGGCTTTTAGGGGCACGAGCGGGTCGTTTCCCAATTAACAAGCAAAGGAAAGAGTATGCGCAGCAATCTTTTCCCTCTCATTGAACAACTTGAGCTTATTAGAAACCACAAATTAGCAACCGTGACTTTAGCATACATACCTGAAGGTCCGGGGCAGGTCATTGGATAGGTTTTATCACGGCAAAAACAACTTAATTCTTGCCTTGTCCAGTTATACCCACATCTTCCCTCTGATTCAGTGCAATTTTCGCACAGAGATGTGTTGGCAATCCAAGTGATCTCAAAGCCTTTTTTCAGGATTCCTGTGAGAGTAGCACGACTAGTAGGAGCACTCTTGCTGTTCTCCAAATTTGGTGGTTGACTTGGAGCTTCAATTGGTATAATTGGGACGAAGACACTGAAGTTGCATAGCTTGGGTTGTGGGCTTGCAGGGTCCACTTGGAAAGAAAAGTAGCCATTTCCAGACACGGGACAAGAGAACCGATAAGGTCGAGGGGTTGATAGTGACTTGCAATTGTAGAATAAGGTAGAATTGAGGTAATTGGAAGCGTAGTTGAAGAGATTGAAGTTTAAAGTGGTGTTGACATGTGTTCCAAGACATATATCTTTCAATAAATCCATCCTTGCCACCTTAAGCATTTGCTCGCTCCTATCCATGTGGATCACCCGATATTCTAGGGACTTCATGGACAGAATCGTCAGGTTATCTCTACGACAGTCAAGCTCGTAGCCTGGATACCCACAGTAACTTGGCTGCCTAACATGCCTGAAAGGATAACTGATTCGTTGATCTCCGCAAACAAAAGGAGAGCACTCTCGGAACGGTGGGAATTCACTGGAAGTTGGCACCAGGTAGTGAATATGGAGGGAGAAGATGATGAACAAGGACAGAAAGGAGCACGCCATGGTAAGATCCGTTCGAAGGGAGATGGTGTTGGAGCAAAACAAGGAGAAGGGTAAATGTAAATGAAGAGGATGCAGAGGATAAGAACGATGCTGCTTTGATAATGATTTTAACCCAATGCACCAATGAGACCCACTTGACTTGGCCTCCCGAAAGACCAAGACTTTCGGGCATTGAGACAAAAGCTGAGAAGAAAATAAGAATAAGAAGGCGCGTGGAAACAAAGCCAGGTAGCTTGAGCTGCTGGCTAGTTGTAGACTTGACTTAAGGACGACTTGGACTATTATTACCCATTTTACAATTCGTACACGCGGCCCTCAACTAGTGAACGAGCTTGGCCAATCTCCTTGACAATTCAATCGAGGACACTTCAATAAGGACCTCGAGAACATAGTTAGCAGCGTTCCAGACAGATGCAGGGCCATCGCCTAAACTAGAAAAAAGAAGGGATTGCAGCCTCAGAACCAAGACGACTAAACTGTCATCTGGACGAGTTTCTCTCAATTTTGCCGAGGGGTGAGCCGTAAAGACCGCCCAGTTTTGGGCGGTTTCCGGAGGGGTCAGTTCGGTTCCCGGTTCCATTTTTTGGAACCGATGATTTTCGGTCCGGTTCCCGGTTCCAAGGATGGAACCTGGATCGGACCGGACCGACTCTTTTTTTTTTGGTTATTTCTTAAAAATATTCGGAGAACAGCAACCCCTCATGCTCGTTCTTCCCTCTCGGCTCTCACGCCTCTTTCCCTCTCTATATGGCGGAGGACAGCGTCGTCCAACGTCTGGAGGAGGAGGGCCTTCTTGACGAGCTCGGTGTGGTGGCAGTCGAGTCGAGGAGAGCGACGAGGATGGAGTTGGAGCTTATCTGACCCCCATGGAGTTGCGGGGGGCCGGTGGGGCATTGCGGAGGAGATAGGAGGGGGGAGACACCACAGAGGCGAGGATCCATGAGGGCTCGAGAGCGAGCTCGGAGCGAATTGGAGGTGTCCTCATCGTCTCTCTAAAATGGAGGAGTCATCACGGTGGTTTTTGGGGAAGGAGGAGGGAGAGTAGGTTTTGCGCAGAGAAGAGAGTGATGGAGATGGTACAGGGGAGACTTAGTCACGGTAGTTTTTGGGGAAGGAGGAAGGGAAGTGGGTTTTGCGCGTAGGAGAGAGAGAGAAGGAGACGGGACAGGAGGGACTGACTCACGGTAACTTAGAGAGAGAGAGAGAGAGAGAGAGAGAGAGGAGATAGAATGAATAAAAGTAAATGTCTTTGATGTGATAGATTTGTTAGAAAGTAAAATAAATGTCATAGAGAGAGATCAGACAGTTGGGACTAGAAGTGGCGACCACGTTGCATTCTTTGTCCTTTTCTTTTTTTCACGCGCCACTCTCTTCTTTAAAATTTGACTGGTTCCGTGGACCGGACCGGACCGGTATGATCCGGTTTCTGATTTTAGAAACAATTGGTCTAGTCCCCATCTTCAATTTTGGGGACCATCCTCTCGGTTCAATTTTCGGTTCCATTTTGGAATCGGCTTGGACTAGAGCCAATCATTCCTAATTTTGTCCATTCATCTTTTCTTTAACTGATTTAACTTGTGATATCGATATATTATCAACCTAAACTACAACATGGGTATAATCAGTGAATTGAAAAGGATCTCGACTCCTCAATTGAACCGGACAAGGGCCATCTCTTGCAATCTACGATGATGATCCACATTGGGATCTTTAGCTACAAGAAGCAATAAGCAAAGGTTGCCATATTTTTCTTGACAAAGATTGCTAAGGCCCATCAATCGCTCAAGTCTCAAGTAATGAAAATAAAAACTCTCTCTAGGTGCCAATTCCATGGGAGGAATTGGACATTATCACAGTGAGGCTCTGCACTTATTTATTTCGCATGTACCATTCCTCACTAGTTAAATTCTATGTGTGGCTCTAATTTCCACACGAGAATGATACTAAAGTAACAATTTTGTTTGTCTATGAATTCATATTTTATATATGAGTAATCTTGCTCTATTTATTAATTTAAGTTTTTATGTAGGATTTGCTGCACGGGATATATTAGTAGGTGTGGTTTTGAAAAGGTATTGATTAAGAAATTGACGAACCTAAGTATATAATTTTCTAATTCTAAAAGCTGCTAAAAAATCAAAGTATGCCAGAAATCAAATCACACGCAACTAAGAAGTGACAAGCATTGAGAAAAGCAATCATGCGATTGGTGAACATTAGATGCAAAACCATTTATGAAAAAAGAGAGGAAACGGACACAAACCTCAATCCTACCTTTGCAAACCGAACCGTCCGTGTGATTTGACCCGTCCTTGCAGAAGCACAGCAACTCCTCTGTCTGGTTGAACGCGCAACGCCCACCGGAGTGCTCGCACTTGCCGCACTCCTTTGCCACCTTCCAGTCCAGCACAAACCCTTCCCTGATCGCCCCAGCGAACTCCTCCCCCACCGTGACCTCCGTCCGCTTCACCACCACCTCCTCCTCGCAGCTCCACGCCTTATCGAAATAAGCCGCCGCCTCCTGGCTTATATCCACGAACACATACGACTGGTTATCACCAGATCGCAAGCAATCGTTGGCCCCTTTGGCGGGGAGGGACGACCCTAGAGGAGCGCTGCAGTTGAAGAAGAAGGTCAGATTGACGATGGAGTTGTAACCGAGGGGGAGCGAGTCGATCGTGAGGTTGTGGTGGGCCCTGGGGCATTCCTGGCGTGCGACGTGAATGTCGACGAGAGTTAGGGTAGCTTCGTTGTAGTTGATATCGGTGACGAAGTAGGCGTCGTCCGGAAGGAGGAGGATTGGGTGAGGGGAGCCATACGGGCAATCGAGGCCGAGGCCTGGGTATCCGCAGTGCTCGGGGGCATCGCTTTCGATCCAGAATGGATATTGGATGAAGACGTTGCCGCATGGGAACGAGGACAAGACGGGGTCGCAAATGGTCGAGAAAGTGGAGTGGACGCCATGGAAGTTTCCAGAGAAGAAGAAGAAGAGGAGGAGGGAGAGAGAAGGGGAGAGAATGCAGAGTAGGTGGTGGCTTGGCATTTTCTTTGTCCTTCTCTTGGTGAGGAACAAGATGGTCGTCTGGCGATTTAGAATGGACGGCCTATTTAATAAAAGTGGTCAAAGTCTTGCATTGGGACTGAACGCTACACAAATTTTTTTTTTTTTTGGGTCAAAGGCTACACAATTTTGACTTTGATATTTTTTTTTTGCGCAACGTTCGAGTAAATCCTACACGGAAAAAATTTCTAATACATTGATAACGATTTAATATGGTCATAAGTCATTGGCGGAAAAATAACATATAATTACATCATTGTGTAGAATTTTATGTGTTGGTCTTTACACGCACTTTGTCCGCAATCTCATGGATGGCTACCTTAATTAAGTAAGAAGTTGTAGACTTCACTGGACCATAACTTTTTATTTATTTATTTATCTTTTATTATTTTTTCTAATATCAATTTTTCTTTCAACGGAAAGGCATGATTTAGAGCTTAATACAGCTTTTTTTTTTTTTTAAAGCAATCAGGGCTTGATTACACTTTTTAAAATATATTTAGGGGAATTTAATTTAGTGTAATTTTTTATGATTAAATTTTAGGAAATTACAGTTTTTAACAATTAAAGTAGCAGTCGTTGGCATTTTCTATATTGAGAAGTCTTGAAGAAGTTGATGGATCTTGCAATTCAAATCTAATACGGAAAGGAAGAAATTACCAGAGAAATTTATGGATTTTGAAATTTAACTTGTCATATTCTCTTTATAGTTGTAGTTTTCAATAAGTTCATGATTTGATAGAGTTTGATTCGATAGCTTGTGTCATATATGTGACCACATTGATATTAAGCGATAAATGATCTTAAATCACTGTGAGTAAAATTTGGGGAAAATTGTCCAAAAAGTCCTAAACCTATTGCACTTTTGCCAATTGAGTCCTAAACCTTTTAACTTTGCCAATTGAGTCCTAAACCTTTTCACTTTTTGCCGATTCAGTCCATCCGGCCAATTTTGGCCGGAAAATGCTGACGTGGACGCCGGCGGTGCCACGTAAGACTGCCGGTGCTGCGACGTGGACAATTTTTAATAATATTTCAATATTTTTTCGATTTTTATTTTTATTTTTTTTAATTTTTAATTTTTAATTTGAATTATTTGGATTTATTATTATTTTTTTAGTATTATTTTTGAATTTTTTTTTCCATTTTTTCTTTTTCTTCCGTCTTCTTCCTCTAGCCGGTCGCCGGACCTCGGCGACCGGTCGAGGAGACGGCCGGTGAGGTCGACCTCGACCTCGCCGGCCACCTCGCCCGTGGCCGCGAGGGCGGCCTCGCGGCGGGCGGCGAGGCTCGCCCTCGCCGGATCCGGCGAGGGTCGAGCCTCGCAAGCTCGACCATGGCTGGCGAGGGCGGGCCTCGCCCGCCCGGCGCGAGGCCGCCCTCGAGGCTTGGGCGGCGACGCTCGCCCTCGCCGGATCCGGCGAGGGTCGAGCCTCGCCCGACGGATCGCCGCCGCGGGGAAACCAGGGCGAAAATCCGGGGCCGGAGCCGCGCGACCGAGGACACCCCGAGCTCCCGCAAAACCCTAGAGACGACGACGACGAGCGGAGGGAGGAAATTTCTAGGGCGAGATTGGAATCGGGAACGGAGCGGGGAGAGCTGGCCTCGCGCCGAGCCGGGCCGGGCTCGCCCTCGCCGGCCCTCGAGGGCGAGCCTCGCCGCCCGAGCCTCGAGGGCGGCCTCGCGCGGCGGGCGAGGCTCGCCCTCGCCGGATCTGGCGAGGTCGAGCCTCGCCAGCCATGGTCGAGCCGCGAGGCTCGACCCTCGCCAAATCCGGCGAGGGCGAGCCTCGCCGCCCGCCGCGAGGCCACCCTCGCGGCCACGGCGAGGTGGCCGGCGAGGTCGACCTCGACCTCGCCGGCCGTCGCCTCCGGCCGGTCGCCGAGGTCCGGCGACCGGAGGTAGAAGACGGAAGAAAAAGAAAAAATGGAAAAAAAATTCAAAAATAATAATAATAAAAATAATAATAAATCCAAATAATTCAAATAAAAAATTAAAAAAATTAAAAATTTAAAAAATATTAAAATATTATTAAAAATTATCCACGTCGCGCCGACATCCTACGTGGCACCGCCGGCGTCCACGTCAGCATTTTCCGGCCAAAATTGGCCGGATGGACTGAATCGGCAAAAAGTAAAAAGGTTTAGGGCTCAATTGGCAAAATTAAAAGGTTTAGGACTGAATTGGCAAAAGTACAATAGGTTTAGGACTTTTTGGACAATTCTCCCGTAAAATTTGATATGCGACAAGTACTATAATCGTTGTAATGCTCTAGTTGCATTAAAATAGACGAAGGGCCCGTGGCCTTCACGTTCATATCGGATATTAAAGCTAGAAAAATCAAAGATAGGTGTGAACTTGGCGTAGATTCTTTCACTTTTGTCCCTTTCGTTGAGATTGTTTCCAAGAAATTGACACTTGGAGAGAGTCGTTTAGTCCGACTTTAAACAATTCATTACTCCTAAAATTGCCAATGCACAATTGCTAAAAATCAAAGATAGGTGTGAATCTCTTTGGTGTGTTTCCCAAGTAAAGAAAAATTACCCAATTAATCTTCAAATTATTGTACGAAAATAAATTAATCTTAAAATTTTCAATTTTACCAATTTAGTCATAAACTTCTACGCGCAATTCCAATTTAGTATTTCTAGTTAATTTATGCTAAAAATTATTGACGTGGTGGCCCATTTATTGCCAGCCGTCTTATGTGGCACCTTGCCATGTCAACGATTTCAGGTGAAAATCGATCGAAAATACTATATTGGAATTTCCCATGAAAATATAAAATTAGAAAGTTTAGAACTGAATTGACATTCACACAAATTTATTGATCAGGTAGTTCTCCCTCTCGAGGAATTATGTCTCTAGGAGATACAAAATTCCACATCATGCTGATGAATTAGAGAAAACACAGCAAATAATCAAAGCATTATATTGTTGTGTATCAAGACATAATCGACAATCGGAATAAATTGCGTCCGTGGGACATTGAGATATGTGAATTTCAATGGTTGTTATAGACATATAAGCATGCGCAACACTTTCCTTCTTTCTCAATTTGGTAAGCCAGGCGAAATTTCTTTCCATGACTCTTAAGAGAATGTTCAATTCATCGAATTTAGAAGAAGTGGCCAAACATATTTCTCATAAATAAAAAAATTAATGATAACAAAAGGGATGATCACATCATCTCAACGGGGTCTGGGTTCATGCGGGTCCGGATTGGCAAGGTCATGTAACCCTTGGTGTCACCTTGCCTGAGATTGCATGACCTTGGCATCGTCTCGTCTAGCCTCTTAGACAGTTCGATCCTCACCGATGATTGATTTGTTTCCAAGATGGAGATAATGAGTAGTAGCTATGTGCTTCATTTCACCTGTTTTTTTTTTCTTTTTTTCTTTTAACTTAAAAACTATTTTGCAAAAATACATCAAAAGTCACTTAACCAAACGGTATTTGCTTTAAGTAAATGCACCTTGAATCAAAGATTTTCAAGGAATTATTTTGCATGTTCGAGCAATCCTATGTGTATAAAAAGTTCCAATACAGTAATAACGACATACTATAGTCATAGGTCGCTAATGCAAGAATAGCATATAAATATGCGAGCATATAGAATTCTATGTCAGTCTCTACGTCGGTCTCTACAAATTATCATCAGCCGTTCACTAGAATTTGACTCGTATGTTGTTTGATCCATCTATTAGGTTAGTGTTCCTCACAAATTGGATCCTGCAACGAATTATCTTTCATCGAAAGTTATTCTTCTGTTTTTATTAAAGGAGACAGGTATTGTGGCAACTCCAGACAGAAAATATCATTAGTCAACAAGAAAAACCTGAAGTTTACTTCAAATATACGTAAAAAAATCGCGCCGAAATTTAATCAACGATAAATCTTGAGAATGCAGAGATACTGCAATAGAATTTAACTGATGACGTGACAACTGGGATAGAGATACACACCGAAATTTAATTGACGATGTGGATTTAGAAATTACAATCTAAGAAATATGCCGAAATTTAATTGACGATGCGAGTCTGGAAAATAAAACTACAACGCGGAAAAGAAAACGATAAGTAAAGAATAGTATATTTATTTATTTGTGTGTTGGGGGGCCTTCACAGACGAACAATGGTGTTTATAGTGGTTGTGCCATAACCATCTCTAACCAATTCTCCTATAGTTAGTCATGTTCCCTCGTCTATGAAAATCTTGGGCTCATTCTCTCATGATGCCGTGATTTAGTCTTCAATTGATTAATCCCTTAAAATTGCATTTTGGTCACTCCATGGCTTCTTGAACCCTATTGCCTCACTCACCAATGATTTCAAACTCATAACTGCTTTTTGACGTCCTCTAGGTATCCAACTTTCTTTTGATACCTCAATTGGTAATCTATAGCTCCTTTTAATCAATACCCTTATCGATTATCACCTATTCATTTGTTATCATACGTCGACAACTGATAAGTAATCGTTCATATCATTTGAAATAATTA
Source organism: Eucalyptus guilfoylei (assembly GCA_016097605.1). Lineage (NCBI taxonomy): Eukaryota > Viridiplantae > Streptophyta > Magnoliopsida > Myrtales > Myrtaceae > Eucalyptus > Eucalyptus guilfoylei. The sequence continues at coordinate 6,454,618 of CM027861.1, forward strand.
TTTAATAAAAATAATTTTATTATCGATAATAATTTATGTCTAATACTTTTATAGACAGTATAAATATTTTTCATTTATTTATTTTTGCAACAATATCATTTTTTGTGAAATAAACCAAAGCTTTTAAAGTCTAATCAATGGTTTAAAGTTCGACTATATCACTCTCTGCAAATGTCATGTTTCGTAGAAGATATCTCGATGGAAAGACAAAAGTGAGAAAGAAGAAAGAAGAAACAAAGGAAGACCAGAAAAGTACACTTTAATTGTTCAGCGTTTACTCTGATTTGAAGGAGTAAAAAATCGAAGCTTTTTTTCTAGCTAGGTTTTTTTTTTTTTCTCCAATACCAGCCAAGTTGAGTTACTCCCAAGATGTCTCTATACATGAGACTGGTGATATTGGACTTAAACGAAACATAGTACACCATATATCTTTGTAGCATATTTACTAATTTAAAAATCATTGAAACATGAATTGTTAACTTTACTTGTATCTTCTTTTCTAGGAAAAATTAGATGTTGGATCGTTTTATCTTCTTTCCCGCAAGGTAAATAAAGGGGAAGAAATAGTATACTAGGCAATTGAAGGTGACTAATATTGTTCGGGACATTACTTTATAAATCAAAATAATGGACCAATCATTATATAAATGCACAGTGCTAACGTATCTGGTATTTGATCTAAGGCTTGACTAGGCTTCGATCATGACGGGAAAAATTATCCAAAAGATCCTAAATTTATTGCATTTTTGTTAATTTTGTCATAAACCTTTTAATTTTGCCAATTCAGTCTTAAACGTTTTTATTTCTTGCCAATTTTGATCGGAAAATGGTGACATGGACGCCAGTGGTGCCACGCAGGACCGCCGGCGTTGACGTTGATAGTTTTTAATAATATTTTAATATTTTTTTGAATATTTATTATTTTCCTTTTTTTTTTCTTCATTTTCTTAATTTTCTTTTTGGTTTTTTTCTTTGCCTTTTTCGGTGGTCGGCTGGCCATCGGCCACAGCTAGCCAGTTAGCCTTGCCCGCCACAAGCGAGGCTTGATCGGGCTAGGGCGAGCCCCGATGAGGGTAGCCCTAACCCAAGCGCGGCCTAGGAAGGGTCGCATGGGTGAGGCTAACTTGCTCCTAGGCCAGGGTGGCCTCACTAGGCATCGACTGGGTGACGGCGATGCCGAGTGAGGCCGCCTTGGCTTGAGCAAGGGCTGGCCTCGCCATATATAGTGAGGGGAGGCGAGGCTGGCCCTCTCCAAGCCAAGGCGGCCTTGCCTAGCCGACGCATAGCAAGGTCGCCTTGAGGCCAACACTCGCCTAGGCGAGGGTGACTACCGATGAGGACTCCCCTAGCCAGATTTGGCGAGGTTGGCCCTCGCCTAAGCCAGGGCAGCCTCCCCCAACGTTGTCGTCGCCCAATCGACACCTAGTGAGGCTGCCCTAGCTTGGGCACAAGTCAGCCTCGCCTAGCCTAAGGGAGGGTCGGCCTCACTCAAGCGACCCTTGTTGGGCCGCGCCTAGGCGAGGGCTTCCCTCACTGGGGCTCACCTTGGCCTAGTCGGGGCTCGCCTGTGGCGGGTGAGGCTAGCTGGCCGGCCGTCCCCTATGGCCGGCCAGCCATTGGAAAAGGCCAAGAAGAAAGCCAAAAAGAAAAGAAAGAAAAAAAGGGAAAAAAACTCAAAAAAATATTAAAATATTATTAAAATTGTCAACGTCAGTGAATTGGAGGTGTCCTCATCGTCTCTCTAAAATGGAGGACTTGTCACGGTGGTTTTTAGGGAAGGAGGAGGGAGAGTAGGTTTTGCACAGAGAAGAGAGAGATGGAGATGGGACAGGGGAGACTGAGTCACTGTAGTTTTTGGGGAAGGAGGAAGGGAAGTGGGTTTTGTGCAGAGGAGAGAGAGAGATGGAGATGGGACAAGAGGGACTGACTCGCGGTAACTTAGAGCACGCATGATAAAATTTCTACTTCTCTATTTCTCTGTTCTCTGGAACAGATTTAGAACAGAAATCCGTTTGGTAATACAATTTGATTTTTCTATTTCTGGAACAGATTTCTATTCTAGAAATATATTTGGAAAATAAATCAGAAACTAAAATTTTTAACTTCTCAATTTCTGGCCAGAAATCAATTTTTGTTTCAGAAATTTTGTCATGCGTACCCTTAGAGAGAGAGAGAGAGAGAGAGAGAGAGAGAGAGATGAGATAGAATGAATAAAAGTAAATGTCTTTGATGTGATAGACTTGTTAGGACGTAAAATAAATGTCATAGAGAGAGATTAGACAGTTGGGACTAGAAGTGGCGACCACACTGCATTCTTTGTCCTTTTTTTTTTTTTTTTTTCACAAGCCACTCTCTTCTTTAAAATTTGACCGGTTCGTGGACCGAACCGGACCGGTATGATTTGATTTCTAGTTTTAGGACCAATCAGTCTAGTCCACGTCTTCAATTTTGGGGACCGATCCTCTCGGTTTAGTTTTTGGTTCCATCTTGCAATCGGATTGGACTAGAGCCAATCATTCCTAATTTTGTCCAATCATCTTTTCTTTAATTGATTTGACCCATGATATCAACGTATCATCAACCCAAATTGCAACATGGGTATAATCAGTGAATTGACAAGGATCTCGACTCCTTAGTCGAGCCGAACCAGGGCCATCTCTTGCGATCTACGATGATGATCCACATTGGGATCTTTAGCTATAGGAAGCAATAAGCAAAGGTTGCCATCTTTTTCTTGACAAAGATTGCTAAGGCCCATCAATCGCTCAAGTCTCAAGCAACAAAAATAAAAACTCTTTCTAGGCGCCAATTCCTTGGGAGGAATTGGACATTGAATAAGATAATATAGTCAGGCTCCACACTTATTTATTTTGCATGTACCATTTCTCACTAGTTAAATTCTATGTGTGGTTTTAATTTCCACACGAGAATTAAAGTAATAATTTTGTTTATCTATGAATTCATATTATATATATGAGTAATCTTGCTTTATTTATTAATTTAAGTTCTTATATAGGACTTGTTGCACAGGATATATTAATAGGTGTGGTTACCATTCAAATTTTGAAAAAGTATTGGTTAAGAAATTGACGAACGTAAGTACATAATTTTCTAATTCTAGAAGTTGCTGAAAAATCAAAGTCTGCCAGAAATCAAATCACACACAACTAAGAAGTGACGAGCATTGATACAAGCAATCATGGCGATTGGCGAACATAGATGCAAAACCATTTATGAAAAAAGAGAGGAAACGGACACAAACCTCAATCCTACCTTTGCAAACCGAGCCGTCCGTGTGATTTGACCCGTCCTTGCAGAAGCACAGCAACTGCTCATTCTGGTCGGACGCGCACCGCCCGCCGGAGTACTCGCACGCGCCGCACTCCCTTGCCGCCTCCCAGTCACGCACGAACCCCTGGCTCATCGCCCCGGCGAACACCTCCACCACGTTCGCCGCCGTCACCTCCGTCCCCTTTACCGCCGCCACCATCGTGGCCTCGCAGTCCGATGCCACATCGGACGCCACCGCCTCCTCCTCCTCCCAGCTCATGTTCACGGACACGTACGACCGCTTGACACCAAATTGCAAGCAATCGATGGCCACGAAGGGGCTGGACAAAGGCGGAGGAGCGCTGCAGTTGAAGAAGAAGGTGAGATTGACGTCGGCGGCGTTGTAATCGAGCGGGAGCGAGCCGATCGTGAGGTTACGGAGGGCCCTGGGGCATCTCTGGCCGGCGACGTCGATGTCGACGAGAGTTAGGGTTTCGTCGTCGTAGTTGATATCGGTGACGAGGAAGGCGCCGTCCCCAAGGTGGAGGATTGGGTGAGGGGAGTCATACCGGCAAATGAGGCCGAGGCCTGGGTATCCGCAGTGCACAGCGGCATCGTTCTTGTCCTAGAATGGATATTGGATGAAGACGTTGCCGCATGAGAACGAGGACGATACGGGGTCGCAAATGGTCGAGAAAGTGGAGTGGACGCCATGGAAGTTTCCAGAGAAGAAGAAGAAGAGAAGGAGGGAGAGAGAAGGGGAGAGAATGCAGAGTAGGTGGTGGCTTGGCATTTTCTTTGTCCTTCTCTTGGTGAGGAACAAGATGATCGTCTGGCAATTTAGAATGGACGGCCTATTTAATAAAAGTGGTTAAAGTCTTGCATTGGGACTAAAGGTTACACAATTTTTTTTTCTTTTTGGGTCAATGGCTACACAAATTTGACTTTGATATTGTTTTTTGCGTGCAATGTTCGAGTAATCCTACGTGGAAAAAATTTCTAATACATTGAGAACGATTTAATATGGTCATAAGTCATTGGCGGAAAAATAACGTATAATTGCACCATTGTGTAGAATTTTATGTGTTGGTCTTTACACGCACTTTGTCCGCAATCTCATGGTTGGGTTATTCAATTAAGTAAGAAGTTGGAGACTTCACTGGACAATAATTTTATTTATTTATTTATCTTGTTTATTATTTTTCTAATATCATTTTTTATTTCAGAAGAAAGGCATGATTTAGAGCTTAATATAGCTTTTCTTGAAAAGCAATTAGGACTTGATTGTACTTTATATAAGTATATTTAGAAGACTTTAATTTAGTGTAATTATTCATGATTAAATTTTATGAAATTACAATCTTTAACAATTTAAGTAGCGGTCGTCAGTATTTTCTATGTTGAGAAATCTTGAAGAAGTTGATGGATCTTGCAATTCAAATCTAATACGGAGAGGAAGAAATTATTAGAGAAATTTATGGATTTTGAAATTCAAACTCAACGTGCCATATTCTCTTTAAGGTTGTAGTCTTCCCCTCTGGTTTGATCATTGGCACCAGAGTGAGCCGTCGGAGCAAACTATCTTAGAGTCGGGGCTTCCTAGGTGTGCAGTCGTTGCGGACCTTTTCTCTGAGCCAGGTCAAGCCTTTAGGATGGTGATGGACTCGTGGGGCCAGCTCCCTATTCTCCTCCCTGAGGTTCCGGATATATTCGCGTGGAGCATCGATCCGTCTGGTCTCTTCTCGGTGGCTTCTGCATGGCATTTTTTCAGACTGAGGAAAGCGAGAGTGGACTGGTCATCCTTTATATGGAGCAAAGTTATCACTTCGAGGTACCAACTCAATCTATGGCTGATCATTAAGAACCGTCTTTCGACCCAAGCTTTTCTTATGTCCTCTGGGAGGATCGAGAGGGAAGTTTGTGCCTTCTGCAAGCTCATGCCGGTTTCTATTGACCATCTCTTCTTCGGTTGCGGTATTACTTCGAGAATGGCTTATTTTTGGGCGGCCAAGTGCAATTTCCCGTGGAGAAACGGGTCTTGGGTGGAAAATCTTCAGTGGGCGATGAAATTCCTATCAGGTAAGGACTTCTATCATGCTATAGGGCGCTTCTCTTTTGCTGCGCTCTGCCACCTTATTTGGAGGTATAGGAACGACATTCTCTTCAGAGGTCATCCAGTGGTGCCTGTGGTTGTCAAGAAGCATCTCATTAAAGTGGTCAAGGACAAAGCCTTAACCTTTAGAAGCGTCGAAGATTGCCCGAGAAATAGAAGGCTTCAACGGAATTGGGGGCTTGACCCTTCTATTTTCTCTTCTCCTACGCCGACCGCCTAGTATCTCATTCAGTATGTCTTGCGGCTGCCTCCCCGTTTTTTGCGCCTTCCTCGGTGGCCTTGCCTCGGATCTTCGGGTCCTCCTGGTTGTTGTTCCTTGGTTGGTGTTTTTCTCTTTGTTTCCCCGGCCCTGCGTGGCTGTCTTGTCTTTGTTTTCGGCCGTCCGTGTTGGCTTGCTTGCTTTGACCGCTGTGCGGTGTTCTTTTGCATTAGGCGCCCTTTCACTCCTTTTGACATTGTGTCTCTTTGAGTGAAAGTTTTGTGGTGCCTAATCTTCTGTAATTATTGGTTCTGAGCTCATTATATCATTACCTTTACCAAAAAAAATAAAAATTCGTGACTTGATGGAGTTTGATTCAACAATTTGTGTCATATATGTGACCACATCAACATTAAGCCACAAATGATCTTAAATCATTGTAAGTAAAATTTGATATGCAATAGGTACTATAATCGTTGTAATGCTCTAGTTGCATTAAAATAGACGAAGGGCCCGTGAACTTCACATTCATTTTGGATATTAAAGCTAGAAAATCAATATAGGTGTGAACTTGGCGTAGATTATTTCACTTTTGTCCCTTTCGTTGAGATAGTTTCCAAGAAACATGACATTTGGATATAGTCGTTAAGTCCGACTTTAAACAATTCATTATGCCTCAAAATGCCAATGCACAATTGCCCTTCTATTTAGAGGTGAATCTCTTTGGTGGGTTTCTCAAGTAAAGAAAAATTACCCAATTAATCTTCAAATTATTGTACAAAAACAAATTAATCTTAAAATTTTCAATTGGCCTTATAATAACATGAGGAGTATCTTCGATGATCAGGCAGCCCACATACATGAAGAGAAGAAGAGAGGGGGGAGTTCCTTGATATAAGGTGTTTTTCATTATCGCTGCACCCCATCTTCTTAAGACCACCAAGCCCTCTCGAATGAGTTCTACTATAGAAGCTTTCAACGTAGACCCGGGTTTAGGACTGGGACTAGGACTAGCCTTGTTATGAGCAATATCCGATGCCCGGGTTTAGGTCCCTTCTTTTCCTTGATCCTTCCCGTCGCTCTAAGTTCCAATGGAAGTTGACGTTTTCGGAAGGCCCTCGGGAGAGGATGAATCCCTATTAGCGAGGAGTCCCACTATCGAATCCAAGAGGTCTGAAGCAAGGATCTCCTGAGGTAAGTCCGGTGGCTCCAAAGCTCTTTCATAAAAGGGATGACATAGCCGTACTAAGTCACGTACTTGAAGGACTGGACTGAAAAGGATAAGGAGCTTTCCGCTTTCAAATTGCATGAGATGTTGATTTTTGAGGTCGCGTACTTTAGTTATAATGCCTTCGACACGGTTAAGCTCTCTTTTTTCACCTGACAAGGCTGAATAGCGCTCTTTTATGAGCGAATTTCAGTGGTTATTATCGACATAGAAGCATGTGCAACACTTCCCTTCTTTCTCAATTTGGTAAGCCAGGCGAAATTTCTTTCCATGACTCTTAAGAGAATGTTCAATTCATCGAATTTAGAAGAAGTGGCCAAACATATTTCTCAAAAAAAAAAAAAAAAAATTAATGATAACAAAAGAGATGATCACATCATCTCGACGGGGTCTGGGTTCATGCGGGTTTGGATTGGCAAGGTCATGTGACCCTTGGTGTCACCTTGCCTGAGATCGCATGACCTTGGCATCGTCTCGTCTAGCCCCTTAGACAGTTCGATCCTCACTGATGATTGATTTGTTTCCAAGACGGAGATAATGAGCAGTAGCTGTGTGCTCTGTTTCACCTGTTTTTCTTTTTAATTTCTTTTAACTTAAAAACAATTTTGCAAAAATACATCAAATTCACTTAACCAAACGGTATTTGCTTTAAGTAAATGCACCTTGAATCAAAGATTTTTGAGGAATTATTTTGCATGTTCGAGCAGTCCTATGTGTATAAAAAGTTCCAATACAGTAATAACGACATACTATAGTCATAGGTCGTTAATGCAGAAATAGCATATAAATATGCGAGCATATAGAATTCTATGTCAGTCTCTATGTCGGTCTCTACAAATTATCATCAGCCGTTCACTAGAATTTGACTCGTATGTTGTTTGATCCATCTATTGGGTTAGTGTTCCTCACAAATTGGATCCTGCAACGAAATATCTTTCATCGAAAGTTGTTCTTCAGTTTTTATTAAAGGAGACAGGTATTGTGGCAACTCCAGACAGAAAATATCATTAGTCAACAAGAAAAACCTGAAGTTCACTTCAATTGAACGTACAAAAATCGTGCCAAAATTTAATCAACGATAAATCTTGAGAATGCAGAGATGCTACAATAGAATTTAACTGATGACGTGACAACTGGGATAGAGATACGCACCGAAATTTAATTGACGATGTGGATTTGGAAACTACATCTAAGAAATATGCTAAAATTTAATTGATGATGCGAGTCTGGAAAATAAAACTACAATGCGGAAAAGAAAAAGATAACTAAAGAATAGTAGATTTATTTATTTGTGTGTCGGGGGGCCTTCACAGATGAACAATGGTGTTTATAATGGTTGCGCCATAACCATCTCTAACCAGTTCTCCTATGGTTATAGCCATGTTCCCTCGTCTCTGAAAGTATTGGGCTCATTCTCTGATGATGCCGTGATTCAGTCTTCAAGTGATTAATCCCTTAAAATTGCATTTTGGTCACTCCACGACTGCTTGAACCCTATTGCCTCACTCACCAATGATTTCAAACTCATAACTGCTTTTTGACGTCCTCTAGGTATCCAACTTTCTTTTGATACCTCAATTGGTAATCCGTAGCTCCTTTTAATCAATACCCTTATTGACTATCACCTATTCATTTGTCATCATACATCGACAACTGATAAGTAATCATTCATATCATTTGAAATAATTATTTAATGAAATTTTTTTTATTATCGATAATAATTTATGTCTAAATACTTTTATAGACAATATAAATATTTTTCATTTATTTATTTTTGCAACAATATAAGTAATTATTTTTATAAAAATATAATTTAATTTATTTATTTTTTGTGAAATAAACCAAAGCTTTTAAAGTCTAATCAATGGTTTAAAGTTCGACTATATCACTCTTCGCAAATGTCATGTTTCGTGGAAAATATCTCGATGGAAAGACAAAAGTGAGAGAGTCAATGCTCCCTTCGTGCTTGCTTCGCTGGCGTCCACGTGCAAAACCGGAAAGGCAACCGGAAAGAAGAAACAAAGGAAGACCAGAAAAATACACTTTAATTGTTCAGCATTTAGACTGATTTGAAGGAGTCAAAAATCGATTTTTTTTTTCCAGCCAGGTCACGTTACTCCCAAGATGTCTCTATACATGAGACTGGTGATATCGGACTTAAACGAAACATAGTACACCATATATCTTTGTAGCATATTTACTAATTTATAAATCATTGAAACATGAATTGTTAACTTTACTTGTATCTTCTTTTCTAGGAAAAATTAGATGTTGGATCGTTTTCCCTTCTTTCCCACTAGGTAAATAAAGGGAAAGAAATAGTATACTAGGCAATTGAAGGTGACTAATATTGTTCGGGACGTTACTTTGTAAATCAAAATAATGGGCCAATCATTATATAAATGCACGGTGCTAACGGATCTGGTTTTCGATCTAAGGCTTGACTAGGCTTCGACCATGATGGGAAAAATTATTCAAAAAGTCCTAAACCTATTGCACTTTTGTCAATTTAGTCCTAAACATTTTAACTTTGTCAATTCAGTCCTAAATGTTTTCACTTCTTGCCAATTGAGTCCATCCAGCCAATTTTGATCGGAAAATGGTGACATGAACGCTGGCAATGCCATGTAGGACCACCGGCGCTGACGTAGATAGTTTTTAATAATATTTTAATATTTTTTTGAATTATCATTATTTTTCTTTTCTTTTTTTGGCTTTTTTCTTTGCCTTTTCTGGTGGTCGGCCGACCATTGGCCACAACCAGCCAGTTGGCCTCACCTGCCACAAGCGAGGCTTGATTGGGCGAGGGCGAGCCCCGGCGAGGCGAGCCCTCACCCAGGCATGGCCTGGGAAGGGTTGCCTCAGCGAGACTGACCTACACCCAGGCCAGGGTGGCCTCACTAGGCGTCGGCTGGGTGACGGCGAGGCCGCCTTGGCTTGGGCGAGGGCTAGCCTTGCCAGATTTGGCGAGGGGAGCCCTTGCCCAGACCAGATTTGGCGAGGCCGACCCTCGCCCAGCTAAGGCGGCCTCGCTTGGTTGATGCTTGACGAGGTCGTCCTGAGGCTGACACTAGCGTAGTTGAGGGTGACCCTCGGCGAGGACTCCCCTAGCCAAATTTGTCGAGGCTGGCCCTCGCCCAAACCAAAGCGGCCTCACCTGACATCGCCGTCGCTCGGCTGACGCCTAGCGAGGCTGCCCTAGCCTAGGCACATCGGCCTTGCTTAGGCGACCCTTGCCGAGCCGCACCTGGTTGAGGGCTTCCATCGCCGGGGCTCACCCTCTTGCCTAGTTGGGCCTCGCTTGTGGCGGGCGAGGCTAGCTGGTTGGTTGTGGCTGGTGGCCAGCTATCCCCTATGGCCGGTTGGCCATCGGAAAAGGCCAAGAAGAAAGCCAAAAAGAAAAAAAAAAAAAAAAGAAAGAAAAAAAGAAAAAAATTAAAAAAAATTAAAAAATTATTAAAATTGTTAACGTCGGCGCCAGCGGCCCTACATGGCACTGTTGACATTCACATTAGTATTTTCCAGCCAAAATTGTTCGAATGGACCTCAATTGGGAAGAAGTAAAAATGTTTAGGACTGAATTGGCAAAAGTACAATAAGTTTAAGACTTTTTGGACAATTTTCCCAAATTGAGTTCGTTTTAACATTGTAATGGAAAGGAAACGATCAGGCTTGTCTTGGCTTTGACCTCAAAGGGTTCAATTTGACGTCAACACTGAAAGGAGACAACCATGCTTAGCCTCAAGATAACTAATTTAGCATAGATAATAAGGAATTGCTAAAAATTTAATCACACTTGATCACAAAGGAAGTTGGTGCGTTTACAATTGTAACATTTGTTGCCTAGCTAGTTCTTAATCCATAATAAAATCTTTAAATGAAACGACAAATCTCTCAACTATACTTGTTAAATGAATTGGGCCTATCCGATTCAAGAGTTCATGTGAATTGGATTTGCATGCCCGTATTATTCGAGCAGCCAATGTTGATGTATCAATGACACACATGGAAAATTTGCCCCGAAAAGTCTTGAGGAACAAACCATGAAACTTCCTAGTCAACGGGACCTCTAAATTACAATTAGGTTGGAGGATCCGCCAACGTGTTGAAATTGATGATCTTCCACGTTCCATGAAACTTCCGAGTCAGAGGAACCTCTAAATTACTCTTAGGAACAAACCTCTTATTATACAATTCCTACTAAGCAGCGCAAATCAATTGTAGAATTTTTCTTTTTCTTTTCTTCCAATATACAAAACTTTAGTGCTAACAAAAATTAATTGTTTATATTATATTACACATTTAAATTGAAATTCTTGTCCCGTTTCGAAGTTCCTGCTCCCTTTAATGTAATTTATAACCAAATGTAGTTATGGGTTTAGTAAACACTAGCGGCAAGTTTCTTGAATCACAGTGTTTATTAGTTTTTTATGCGGTAACAAAAATTTTCGTTGTGAATTTTAATACATTCTTTTTATACTTTTAGTCTTCAATAAGATAATATCTCGATGTCAATGCAGAAACTCACAAATCCCACAAAGTTGCATGGAATGTAGTACGCTCACCAAAAAAGGAGGGAGGTCTAGGCTTGCTCGATCTGAAATTCTGGAATAAAGTATCGATGGCATGCTTTGAAGCCTCATCAATCTTCCATCCTCATCCCTATGGAGTACTTAGGTTCACATATCAAATGCAGAGGTACTCACAAAAAGGAGAGAGGTCTAGGCCTGCTCGATCTGAAATTCTAGAATAAAGTGTCGATGGCATGCTTCGAAGCCTCATCAATCTTCCATCCTGTTGCAAAGAGGTATACGAGGAATTTAAACAATAGGGACCGATAGTGGACTGGTATCAATTAATTTGGACCAACGGTATCAGCAAGCATAATTTTATTGGTTGGCTTGTTTGCAAAGATAGATTATTGGTTGGCTTGTTTGCAAAGATAGAATATTGATAGCAATAGCCATATCACAGTTGGTTGTCTTCAATAGATATTAAGTGTAACTTTTGCATGATCGATACAAAAGATAGAAACCACTTATTTTTTGAGTGCACTTGGACAAGTAGTGTATGGCATAGTATTTTGGCATAAAATGGAATTTGGCTTTATGTAGGAGGTTGGAACTTAGAACTTCAATAGATGATCGGGGCCACTAAGGGCAAAAAATTGGAGGCGAGATTCCTCAAGTTGTCTTTCTTAGTGACAATCTATTGCATTTGGATGAAACGTAACCGCAGACAATTTCAAAACATGTTGATTGAACCTCATCTTTTGTTAGCTAGGATTCGGAAGATTGTAAGTGATAGGGCGTCACTTTACCAAAAGTGTAGGCCTTCCCAGGCAAATGTTTTATTGGCTACTATATGGAGGCTTCCTTCCTCCATCTTCTTGCATAATTAGTTTTTGTGGAATGCTAGGGGATTCCCCTAAGTTTTAGTACCTCATCTAATTAATAATATTCACATATTTACACCAAAAAAGATAATAACTCGATGCAGTGAGATTGATGTCTTGTATCATATATGTGGCTATAGTGAGATTAGGGGATTAATCATCTTAAATCATGGACGAATAAAACTTCGTGTGTCATTGAGTGCGCCAATGTCAAGGATTTTTCATTTTCTAGAATTCTCGAGTATAATACAATAATATTGAAAAACTATTACAGAGCAAAGGTCCGATCGTAGTACCAAACACATAGAACACTATATATGAAGAGCATTATTATCATAGCATATACGTGAAAGTATTGAAGCTCGAAATCAATGATCGTCACCAAGCATTGATGCAATTAATAGCCATAATATAATAGAGGATGTTAGTATTCTTGTATATGGTAGCTAGCCTACGTGAATATTCAGATGATGAAGTGACGTTAGGTAAATTAAATTCGGTCCATTAAATTAATTTCTTAAGTGATGTCCCAAACTTCATAAGTAATTTTTTTAGTTATCTAGTATACTTAGCGTAATTCTTCGACCTAGTCCTTTCCCTTTCAACTTTGTAAATACATTATGCACCGCATGGGGAAAAATGTTTGGCTGTGAAGCAATGTCTTGGTCTTGGTCGTCGCAAACAACCGTGTTTCCCAAGGTGCGCATAAATTAAAAGAATGGATTTGAAAACCGAAAAAGCTGAGGAAAAGAGTAGCAGTGGAGGATTCTTCATTTTCTAGAATTCTTGAGTATAATACAATAATATTGAAAAACTATTACAAAGCAAAGGTCCAATCGTTGTGCCAAACACATAGAACAGTATCTATGAAGAGCATTATTACCCCAGCATATGAAAGTATTGAAGCTCGAAATCCATGATCGTCAACACCATGCATCGAGGCAATTAACAGCCATAATATAATAGAGGATGTTAGTATTCTTGTATATTGCAGCTAGCCTATGTGAATATTCAGATGATGATGTGACGTTAGGTAAATTAAATTCATTCCATTAAATTAATTACTAAGTGATGTCCCAAACTACATAGTAATTTTTTTTATTTATCTAGTATACTTAGCATTATTCTTCAACCTATTTCTTTCACTTTCAACTATGCATATGAAATATGCACCGCATTGGGAAAAATGTTTGGCTGTGAAGGAATGTCTTGGTCTTGGTTGTTGCAAACAACCGTGTTTCCCAGGTCGTCTACAAGCTTCAAAGTTGAAAGCCGAATCTTACATGATTGGAAATTGCTTCAGCGCTAAAGTCCACTTCAACATTTTTCACGTTGGAGTCAAAGTGGAATAGGACGGAGTCCTCGTGTTGTGCATCATCCGATAGAGCCAGATAGACTAAGTTAGTGAAGATGATGATAATGACCAATTGGTGAGAATTAGCTACTCAAATGAAGTTTCGGTGATTCATTTGGACTGGAAGGAGGTAGAGGATTACAGAGGATAGGAGAAAGAGGTAGGAGAGAGTGTGGAAAGCATTTGCAGAAAAATCAAATGGAGTTGGTCTGAGTTGGTCCTAACTCGTATCACTGTTGTGTGCTAGTTCTTCAACTTCGAAGCCAATACCAAGCAAGGCAAAAAGTGGTCTGAAGCATGCATATGCATCGAATTGAAGCATATATGGCTCATGCTTCGATCCACACTCATTATGGTGCTTATGCTAATAATAAATAAGGTCATGTCACAATGAAAACCTACAGCGTGATAAAGTTATATGCACAGTTGAAATCTATTAATGTTAAGTATTTCAACTGAACACTTCATCAGATTTTAGCACTACTGGTATAGACAGGAGCTTTCTTTCTTTCTTTCTTTCTCTTTGGTCGTGTGCACAAGAAATTCCCACAAAGAAAAGCAAGTTGTTTTGATCCAACATTTGAAAATTTTTACTGTGAATTTAGTGTAACTTCAGCTTCATTCAATACGTTTTTACCATCGGATCTTGTGGGATGTAGATACCAACCTCCACATGTTGAAATGAAAGATCAAGCAAAATAGTAGATATGAAAACTTAGTCAAGAAGAAAAGATAGAAAAAAACTCCCCCATGCACTTACCATCATAGCAGGTTTGAGAATGAGGACCGTCTGGGCAAAAGCAGACGACATTATTGTTGTGACATCCTGATTTTCAAATCTGATTTCGATGAAATGAAATGGACCTTTCATCGACGTGCCTATAGCCTTTTTCTTTGAGTTAGCCACTCATGAGTTAACTAGCCTATCGGGTGAAGCCGTTAAGGAATCTAAATGCAATAGACTTGAGAATTCGACCAAGAATCGACTGCTTAACCGTGCTAATCTACAAGGGTCATTACAGCACCATCAAAATTGATCAGAGATCGGAGATAGGTCGATTTGATAAATGTATGTGATTAGTGTGTGGATGATTCCACCTAATTGCAAAATTTCTATCGAGCGACACTAGACTGATTTTTCTGTCATTTTCGTACCCTATGTCCGTATTTGAAATATCGAGATTTTCACGACAATCGAGAGTCGCCAATGTATTGAAGATGTACGTTGTAGCTCGAAAATAATCGACCATGGGTCAATTGTATTAAAAATTCCTAAAAACCACCCAGTAGATTAGGACGCGCTAAAATTGTGTCAGATTGAAATTAACCGCGAAATTGAACTCAATTTCAGAAATTGAAAGTTTTGTCGTGTCACGATTCATTTTAGGAATGTTGACTCATCTTCTGAAGAATTTTCGGAGATTCCGGGATTGTTACGGAAAATTAATTCGGACGATTCAGAAAATGAACGGAAATTCGGATGGGCTCATTTGAAGGGAATTTTGACGTCCAAGCTGAGCTATTTGGTGATGGGAACTTATAGAAATTTTGTGGACTTTTTCTTCAGCAAACTTGGACGTCGATTTGAAGAATTCGTGAAGAAATTGAAGCCCCAAAGTTGTGAAATTCGGATCTAGGCTTGGGGCTGGAATTTTGGCACCAAAATTGAGTATTTTGTGAGGATTTATTTCAAGAAAGAAATAGGGGACAAGTCTTCAATTTATTTGATAAACTTGCTGACTTTTTTTCCTTTTTTCAATCTCCTTGAGCAAGATTTGGCAGCTGCTCATCTCGTCGCTGTCCCTCTCCTGTGCACGCCTTCGTGATCGACACCCCCCTTCCGCGGTCTCTGTTTTCATTTTTCCCTTGAGCCGCCTGTCTTATTTCATTTTCCTTTCTTCGCTACTCCTTTGAAGCTGTTGCCATTTGTTCGATGCCCGTCCACCTCTAGTCAACCAGCAAATTCCCCAGCAAAGCTGCGGTTGACCGAAGCAGCTCCCACCTTCGCTTGTCTCCAGCTACTCGAAGCCTTCATCTCCTTCGGTCAAAGCCCCAACAGAAGGCCACCATCGTTGACTTCGAAGCCCCTTCACGCCCGCGAGCCCAGCAGCTCTCTAGCGAAGTTGCTCCTTTCAAAGCCCACATGTCCAGCAACAATTGAGCAGTCCATCACCCGCCGAAGCAACCACGTTTTCTCTCTCTCCTTTGTGCAGCCCGCGATCCCTCATCAGCCGCACGTCCAGTCTTCGCAAATCAAGACCGAAGCTCAGCTTTGCTGAGCCGTCTTGGCCGATTTCAGCCCGGTCCAAGCTCTCCTTGGCCTCACTGTGAGCTCGAATCTCTGTCGCCGTCACCGTGAGCCGGTTTTCGTGCTAAACTGGTGAGTTGCGTTCTAATCCCTAATTAGTAGGCTAATGACACCTAGAGGTGGATTAGTGAGCTAATTGGTGGATTAGTTAGGTTAATTAAGCTTAGGGTAATTTAGTTAGAGTAAGTATATAGTTAGTTATTTAGTTAGTTTAATTAGAATAATTAGGTGGATTTAGTTAGGAATTGTTAGTTTATATAGTTAGTGTAATTAGATTGAATTAGATAGAATGGTTAGATTTAATTGTTAGTTAGATTAATTAGCCTAGTTAGTTTAGGTTAATTTAATTAAGTGCTTCAATTTATTTATTTTGTAATTGATTTAATTGCCGGTAATTTATTTAATTATTAATTATTTTCCGGAAATTAGACTAGGATAACCGGTGATTGAAATTTCGTGCTGATTTCAATGGTGCGTTTAATTTATGCAATTGGATATTAATTTGTGCAAATTGAGTGCTGATTGTAATTTTAAGTATTTAATTCCAAAATTTGTGAATTTCGTTATTTATTCAGAAAATCTCAGGTGTTGGATTTTAACACCGAAAATGGTTTTATATACTATATAAAACAGTGTGATTTTAAATTGGAGGTTATGAATTTTTCGGGTCCAATCTGATCGTGTACCCACACACGACTATTTTCACCGGGTATTTTTAATACGAAGAAGATAGGCCAGGATAACTATTTTAATTGAGGCATTTGAGTGCAATACACGATATCATGGGCCGAGATTGATTGGTCGTGTGTTGGTTAAGAGAACTCGTCTCGAGTAATTACGCCGGGCACTACTAAATCCCTTTTCGGGTTACCCATGCATTAGGGTATCGGGTCGCAGTAGATTCTGAACCTACGCTCCTTCGGGAAAGCCGTCTATGAGAGACGTAGCTGTGCTCAATGGGAAAGAGACGATGCTTGGCTACGCCAGTAGATAGTCGAACATGGGAGTCGGCTATGCCTTGAGGGGCTTAATTAACAATTGGAACGCATGGCTGTTTAAGTTTGATGTGCCTGATCATGAGACAGAACTGTGTGGCACAGTATTAGACGTGTCATAACGGTTTGGCCTCATAATCGGGACCCCTGTGATTGATTAAGTTGATGAGACATTTCAATTGTTGTGTGTATGATTATATGCATTGCGTATATAAACTATGTTAACATGTAGGAGGGGACTGAGGCGAGATAAGTTCTTTGCATTGTGTGGTTAGGACGCTTCTAGGCGTATTTCCCTCCTAATTGAGGCTTAGAGCATGAACTCGCTGAGATTTATATCTCACCCAGTCGTGGGCTTAAATTTTCAGGATCATAGAGGGAGGACCTGGAGCTGAGCTGAGGAGATCTGAAGTGTAGGTCAGATAGGATAGCCTCTTTTTGAGAGTCAGTCTTTTGAAATCTTTTGAGTATAGGTTTTTGTACATGACACAATATGTTTATAAAAGCATGTTTCTTTGTGAATGTGTTATCTTGCTTTTCTATCCCGAGATAGTTACTGTCAGGGGATTTATTGTTCGCTTCCGCATGTGCAATAAAATGAAAGGGTCGGCCACTTGTCCTAGGAAGTCGTAAAATTTAATCGACCACAGAGGGATGGGCATGCACTCAAGGATCGGGGCGTGACAATTGTTCTCAAACCCACACTGTCCCTCACTTTCCTCGCAGTTGCTGCAATTAATTGCA
This sequence comes from Eucalyptus guilfoylei, assembly GCA_016097605.1. Lineage (NCBI taxonomy): Eukaryota > Viridiplantae > Streptophyta > Magnoliopsida > Myrtales > Myrtaceae > Eucalyptus > Eucalyptus guilfoylei. The sequence continues at coordinate 6,472,224 of CM027861.1, forward strand.
GTCCAGTTCAAAAGGAGCCCCATCTTTATAATCTCACTGTAATTCGCTAAGCTAGTGATATTTGCATTGACATCAACAGGTACACTAACTGCAGAGTTGCAGGTGGTGACGACAGAATTTATTTCCTGCGATACTTCCTCGTGAAAAAAGGCGAAAGAGTGGTGGGTGGAGTTGCTAGCATAGTCCACTGGATATGTAAAATCTAGCGGTGGTGAGGTGCAATTATAGTAGAACAAGAAATCGTCATTAGTGGAACTGAGAATGAAAGGCGTGCTTTCAAGGCTAATATTATGCAGCGGAGCACCACAGGTGTCAAGATACACGAGGGTATCAACCAGGAGGAACGGATGGTTCACATAGAAGATATCCTTGATGAACTCACTGTCCAAGAAATTCACGACGGGGAACATCCCTACGCAGGTGATCTCGAAATTCGGATAGCCACTACAGGACTCCTGCTTGCCCAAAATCCAGAAAGGATAGCTGATGTCCGGGCCATATCCACAAGTCCGACACAAACAGGCATTGTATTGCGCATCTTTAGATGCAGCTTGATACACTAAGCTGGTGAAGACAATGACAAGGGCCAACCGGCAACAACTAGCTCCGCAGTTGAAGCTCTAGAGATTCATTTGGATTGGAAGGAGGCAGAGCAGGATAGAAGAGAAATCAAATGGAGTTAGTTTGAATTGGTCCTAGCTTCGATAACTGTCGTGCGCTAGTTCATCGACTTCGAAGCAAATGCCAAGCGAGGCAGAAATTGGTCCCATGCGTGCATTATTCAAGCACCCAATGTAAATGCATCGTTGTCCTACATGGAAAATCTGCACTAGAAAGTCTCGAGGAACCAACGATGATACTTCCTAGTCAAAGGGACCTCTTAATAACGATTACATTGGAGGGCCCGCCTAAGTGTTGAGTGTCGAAATTGATGATGATCTTCCAAATCGTTAGGAACAAACCTTGAACCATCTGAGCCAAAGGGACCTCTAAATTACACTTGGGAACAAAGTTTCCGTTACAAAAATCTTAGGAAAAAAGTTTCAATTCTGTTTTGTACCTATTATACGAGTGTCAATTCAGTCTTAAAATTTCAAATTTATTAATATAATAATAAGTTTGACGAGATATTCCTACGTAGTTTTTTTGACCAATTGCTGTCGGGAAATCCTTGACGTGACGATCCACATATAGTCCGATCGATGATGATTGGACACCATACTAGCAATTTCCAGCGTCAATTTTTGGAAGAACTACTTTGAAATTTCGAGTAAATGTTTAGGATTACATTGATAAAATGTATGACAGAATTAGCATTTACACAATAAATTTGGGACTGACTAGGTAATTATCCCACAATTCTTACTAAGCAACGCAAAAAATTGTTCATTTTTTTTTATCATTTCTTCCATTATACAAATTTTAGTGCTAGCAAAAAAAAATTAAATAATTTATGTTGCATATTTCCTTGGGATTTTTGTCCCACATTGGAGTTGCAACTCCCTTTAATGTAGCCTATGACCCTATGCTGTCGTGGTGTTAGTAAACACCTGCGTTTAAGTGTGTTAAATCTCAGTTATTATTAGTAAGTTTTGTGGTAGCAAAATTTTCATGATTAAATTTTACAGAATACAGTGTCTGCAGGGGTTGGCATTTTTTATGTTCTCTTTTAAACTTTTAGTAACCAGTAAGCTAATAACTCAGTGGCTCATATTATATATGTGGCTACGATTAAGAGATTAATGATCTCAAATAATTGCAAGCAAAATTTAATACGTAATCAAGAGCTATAAGGTTGTAGTATTTCATTTTCCAAAAGTCTCGATTATAATACTTTACGGAACAAAAGTCCTGGGAAACTGATAGAGAAAAAAGGTCTAAACATCATATCAAATACATATATACATATGATATACATCAAAGCATTGAATTTCGAAATTTGGACTGCCGGCACCGTCCATTGACGCAATAAATTATGTCTCCAATTTAAGTCATGTACGAAATCTTATCCATTTGGAGGATTTATTGATTTTTTTTCAAAATCTAAATGTGCGTTTTTTTTAATCCGAAATAAATCTGGCTCTTGGGGTGCTGGATGTTGATTTTCTTTTCTGTTGGAGAAGGACATCTTTGACCGGTTTGACTTCTTGTATTTTCATTATATTACGTACACGATGAGAAGGCGCTTTTTTTTTACTATATGCAAACTGAAGGGCTCAAATATATTCTCTAAAAGAAGTCGTGGACGTCTCTCCTAAAAGGCACTTGAAGTATATGCGGGTCCAGGTCAGAAGCAGTAGATATGTTGAGCCCTGTAAATACTCTATTACAAACTATGTTAGTCTAAAGTAATTGATATTGAATTGTCCCAAGTCGAGTCATTTCTCTCTGACATAGACAAACTTTCACATGGACAAGCCTCGGGTGATCTTGAGAGTGATGACAAGGATGGTTTGGGAGGAATTTGTAAGGTCTCAACACTACCTTTTAGCATCTTCACAACTCCGGTCATCAATGATCGAGCTCTCGAATAGATCTGAATGCACCATAAGCCTATTACAATCATCTTCTTTGCAATTCCTTCGTCCTCCTCATTTGTGATCTCATGCAGGCCAAGCTCTTTTCGGAGCTCCAAGCATTGGTGGACCCAATGAGGAAAGTATATTTCACTCGTATGATCTACCGCGACTTAAATGTTTTTCCTCTTGCTGACCATCTCTAGAACCATAATGCCATAACTATAGACATCCAATTTGTGAGAAACCCCTCTGATGTTCCTTATGATTAGCTCCGGAGCAATGTATCCAGCGGTGCCTCGGGCACCAAGCAATGACATGATGCTCTCTGCTCTTGGGCATATTTTGGAAAGACCAAAGTCGGAAATCTTGGGACGATAGTTTGCATCAAGAAGAATGTTGTGAGGTTTTATGTCGAAGTGCAAGATCCTTGTATTACATCCTCTATGCAAGTACTCTAACCCGTGAGCTATGTCGAGCAAAATCTGATACAATATGTCCCAACTCAATTGCTGATCTACCTCCAAAGTGTTACTCCTGTTGAATATGAATTTTTCAAGTGATCCATTGGGCATGAACTCATAAACCAAAGCTCTTTTGCTTCCTTCAAGACAAAACCCCAAAAGGTTAACAACATTGATATGAGAAGTCTTACTTATGCTCGCAACTTCTTTCGATCTCAGGAATGCCTTCATCTTGTTTTTCCAGACGTTGTATTCCTTTCCATCAAAGTAAGGAGGTCTTGTATTGCTTTGGCCTTCAACCAGATCTGGAGCCAAAATACTAGCCATAGATCTTTAACTCAGAAGTAAAAACACTTCAATAAAACGAGCACGCGAGCTCTGATACCAATTGACAGTGCTAGTAAGTACACCTATAGGGGGTGAATAGGTGTTTGAAAATTCTTGCAAGACTTTAGCAAACTAACTCACAGACTGAAGATGTAAATGATTATAAGCAATTATATAAAGCTGCGAATTAACGAAAGGAGTTCAGGGAAAGAGAATTGAGACACAAGGTTTATAGTGGTTTGGCTTAGACCAAGCCTACGTCCACTCTCCCGCGTTGACAGCCTACTGGCTGGAATTCACTATGAATCAAAAGAGATTTTACAGTCTTCTCGTCTTTCACTTCACAGCGTAGAGACACTACTACACTTTCTCAAGTTCTCACAAGTATTTGATCTCTCTTTTGAGTATAGAAGGTAGGCTCAGCGATTAAGATATAAAAGAACCAGGAGTTTCAGACTTTATAATTTTTCTATCACGCATACTCTCGACTAACTTCAACATCCTCCTTATATACTCTTCCATGCCTATTCAACCGTTGGCACTTTCCAAAGGAGTTCGTCCAATCTACCATTGGACTGAATCACTCGAGGAGATCTCGAGTTATTAAAGGAATGAGATGATAGCCCACCAATCATGTTCGCCCATACAATCAGTATTTAGGTTTCCATAAGTAAAACTTTCCAAGTATACTTCGTCAATCACTAGTTTAATTAATCGAATTGATTTCGATAAGAATGACCAATCGCAAAATGCTATTTCCAGCTGTAAGATCTTCTTCAAACTGTACGAACCGATTCCTCAAGAATAATCTTTCATTCGGATAAATCTTCTCTTCATCGGTCTAGGAACTGTCAGTGAGGGTAGACTTTAAATCTTGAGTCTGGAGGTCTTTAGACTTTGACGATAGAGTTTGTAAGTCTTCAGATTAGACTGATGGAAACGTTTTGTCAACTTCAAAACAATACGGGAGTTTTCTCCAACAATCTGGACCGGAAGGAGGCAGAGTATTGCAGAGGACAGAAGAAATAGGTAGGAGAGAGCGTGGAAAGCATTTGCAAAAAAATCAAATGGAGTTGGTCTGAGTTGGTCCTAACTCCTATCACTGTTGTGTGCTAGTTCTTCAACTTCAAAGCCAATACCAAGCGAGGCAAAAAGTGGTCTGAAGCGTGTATATGTATCGAATCGAAGCATATATGGCCCATGCTTGGATCCACACTCATTATAGTGCTTGTACTAATAATAAATAAGGTCATGTCACGATGAAAACCTAGAGCATGATGGAGTTAATTATATTTACAGTTCAAATATATGAATGTTACATATTTCAACTAAACACTTCATCATATAGCACCACTATTCACGGAAGCTATCTTTCTTTCTTTTTTTTGTTTGATCTTGTGCACAAGAAAATCCCACAAAGAAAAGCAAGTTGTTTTGGTCCAGCATTTGAAAATTTTTATTCTGAATATGGTGTAGCTTCAGCCTCACTCAATACATTTTAATCATTGGATCTTGTGGGACGCAGCTACCAACCTCCACACATCGATGAAAGATCAAGCAAAATAGTAGATTTGAAAACTTAGTCGAGAAGAAAAAATCGAAAAAACTCCCCCATGCACTCAACATCATAGAAGGTTTGAGAATGAGGACCGTCTGGGCAAAAGCAAACAAACTTATTGTTCTCGAACCCGCACCGTCCCTCACTTCCCTCGCAGTTGCTGCAATTAATTGCAGTCCAGTTCAAAAGGAACCCCATCTCCGTAATCTCACTGTAATTCATAGTCCTCAAGCCAGCGATATTTGGATTGATGTCAACAGGTACACTAACTGCAGAGTAATAGGAGCTGAGCGCAAAATACAAATCCATTTCTTGCGATCCTTCCTTGAGAAAAAAAGCAAAGGAGTGGTGGGCGGAGTTGCTAGCATAGTCCACGGGATATGTAAAACCTATGGGCTACTAGGTGCAATTATAGTTGAAGAATAAATCGGCATTTGCGGAACTAAGATTGAAAGACGTCCTTTCAATGCTGATATTACGCAGTAGAGCACCACAGGAGTCTAGGTACATGAGGGCATTAACTAGAAGGAACGAATGGTTCGCATAGAAGATATCCTCGATCATGAACTCACTGTCCGAGAAAGTCAGGCTAGGGTATGTATCTTTGAGGTAATCTGGAAATTCGGATAGCCACAATAGGATTCTTGCTTGCTGGAAATCCAAAAAGGGTAGCTGATGTTTGGGCCATATCCGCAGTTTAGAGGCACGCAGGCCTCGTACTGCGCATCCTCTGCTACAGCCTGATAGACTAATCTAGCGAAGACGACAACGAGGACTAAGCGGCGACAACTAGCTCCGCAGATGAAGCTTTGGAGATTCATTTGGGACTGGAAGAAGGAGGCAGAGCAGGATGGGTGAGAATTCAAATGGAGTTGGTTTGAATTGGCCCTAGCTCAAATGGCAAGCGAGGCAGAAAGTGGTCCTATGCGTGCATTATTCAAGCACCCAATGTAAATGCATCATTGTCCGCATTGGAAAATCTGCCCTAGAAAATCTTGAGGAACAAACCATGAAACTTCAGTCAAAAGGACCTCTTAATTACAGTTAGGCTGGAGGGCCCGCCAAGGTGTTGAAATGTTGACTTGATGATGGTCTGCCTAGCCAGTAGGAACAAACCATGAAACTTCCGAGCAAAATGTTCCTAACCATGAAACTTCCGAGCAAAATCTCACGTTTTACAAATCCTGGGAAAATTACCAATTCAGTTCTAAATTTAATATATGAGTGTCCATCCAATTCTAAATTTTTCAAATTCGTTAATATACTCTTTAATCTTTGCTAGAAATTCCAATACACTTTTTCCAACCAATTGCTGTCGAAAATTGCTGATATGGGGATCCATAAGTTATCAATGTCAGCTTGCCACTTAAGATGATTGACGATGATTGTATGTCACCTCAACAATTTCTGGTATCAATTGCTTATATTGAAATTTCGCGTAAATATTTACGATTATATTAGCAAAATTGAAAAATTTACGACTAAATTGATATTCGTCTAATAAGTTTATGACCGATTGGATAATTATCTTTTTATGTAGCATATTTCTTGGGGGTTTTTCTAATGATATATCCTTCTAAGAATAATATTAACACATATACAATGGGGAGATTTCGTCCAAAATTAATTCATAAAAGATCGAGTATTTAAGTTATCAAATGCTGTTCGTCTTGTAATTAGAATCGAGCCCCTGATAAATTTGTCTATCATGGACGGAATTAATCACCGACCTGATGAGAACGAGTCATACTGTGGTGTCGGTCCCCAGTGACGTCTAGCGCGAAGAATTCATATTTATCTGCAAGAGGTGGGAACTCTCGTCCACTTTCGACTTCATTCATATGACTTACTGCGCTACACGGGAAACATGTTTGCCTGGGAAGGAATATCTCAGTCTTGTACATAATTATTTAATAAAACAGCCGCGTTTCCCTTCTGGCGCATAGATTATATGATGGTAATTGAAAGTGGAGAAAGACAGGGTATAGTCACCCAAAAAAGGAAAAAAAAAAAAAAAAGACCCCTAGGAAGCATTGACACTTTCAAAAGTCTTTGTGTCGTGTCAGGCACTTTGACATGTATCCAACACTCTTGGACACTCTCTGATATTCGGTCAATGCATGTCGGAAAATTTGACATCTGATCAATTTTTCCGACACTCGAGTTAGAATTCTAATATGCGAGTTTCTAACATGTGATTCCGATACTCGGGTCAATTTTAAATATTTTTAATAAATGAGAGGTCAAAATGTATATATGTGAAAAAAAAATTAATAATAATAAATGAGAAAAAAATGAAAAACCTAGTTTTCTCTTCTTTTAACTCTTACTTCCTGTGATACATAATTCATTCTCAATTTTTTTCTCCCCTTCCAACATGCCTACTCCTCTTTCAACATGTCTGACATGCGATTCTAGAATGTGCATTGCTTTTTTTTCTTCAAGTTTTATGGATTATTGGAATGGAGTTGAATTTGTCAAATTGAAACAATTAATGATATTAATAAATTATGAATTAATGCTTTTAGTGTAAATTCATTCTAGACTTTTATTTATTTGTTTGTTTATGAATTTGAATCAAATTAATTTGATTGGAATAGTTATAAAAATAAAAATATATATTTAATATACAACGTGTCCAACATATCAGACTTCTCTATTTTTAAGAAACAGCATGTTGGCGTGTTGTGGCGGGTTGTGTCACACGTTGCGCATCAGTGTCGGTACTATTTAGAGTGATCCATGTGAAAGACGAATGTCAAGTACAACACAATCATTGTCTCTATGGAAGGGCCATATCCCGTTGCGACAAATTGAAAGTTGGGGAGAAGAGGAGTGGTGGGGTGCAGCAACTGGATTCAGGAAAACATTATCGCTCAAAACGGGACATCTCTGTAACGTTGTAGCTTGTTAAACTGAAACGCTCGAGTATATGATGATTGAAATCTTGATGCACATCCATCAAAAAGTTGTATCTTGTGGTGTTTTCTAGGTAAACTAAATTGCACTCTTAGACCATAGATAAGGCCTACCTCATAGGTGACAAAAACATACATAAATGCACGCCCGGTGTTTGGGCAGCATTATATGGCAATCGAAATCTTGAAGCATATACACACACAGTTGTGTCTCGGAAGAAGAGGGCAGGCTTTAGAGTCTTTGATTTCCAAGGGAAGCGTTGAATGGGATTAACTTGGAGTCTTAATTTGTCGAAAAATCTTGTGAAGGTGTGTAATTGAGTTTTGAGCTAGAACAAGATTATGATCCCGTTTAGAAAGCCCTATAGGAATTAAGATGCGTTTGAAATGCACCCTTTTTCTCCCAAATTGTTGAGGATGCAATTGACATGTACCTTCTTGATCTCGACTAGCTTATTTCCAAAAAAATAATGATTCTTCTAAAATACACATTACGTTATTATAATTTCTATCATATTTATTTACACAAAAAAAAGAGAAAATGAATTAGATAATTTGGTTTCAGATTGTCGGTTATTTTCTCGAGACAAGTTTGGAAGCCAATTTAAAAGATTGTCTTGGGTTAAGGACGGGCACGAGGTAAATTAGGGAACAATCGAGTACCGGCAACGATCAGCACGAAACTCCCGAAGATGGACAGCAAGCATTAAGGTTTGCTTGGAGTCCGAAAATTACACGAAAGGGACTAACGATTAACCTGACACGACCCCGGACCATGGAGACTTGCGAGGGTCGGCTTTGGAGCTTGCCTTATGGACCAAACAAGACCTCATGGACAGCGACATGTGACCATGTACCCCCTCATAAACGAGCAAAAAATCACCCCCAAACGTCTACAAATCGACGTAAACTTGCTACTGTGCATGCATACACCAACATACAAGCAAATGTGATGTAAATGCTATCAAAATGAGATCCAAAACCATAAAAAGTAAGAACAAAATGACGCTTGACAGAATTTAAATACGAGCAAATGAGATTGATTTAAACACAAAATTGGACATAAATAGCACGAAATAAAAAATGGAGCTGTCGTATGCTATCCTTGAAGATAAATTATCGCTAAATGAGCTGAAATGACATGAGGGAACATGAAGATTCAACAAAGATGATGAGGAACTCATGGCTTTGCAATGGTATACATTAGGATTTAAAATACCGACAGCCATTACCTTGATACAAACCGAAATGTAGTTTTTTTTTTTTTTTTTAAACAACATAAAATTATAAAAGACTGATTCTACCAAAGATATTGCTGCTTGACGTTAAAACACATACATCTTATCAAAAAGGAGCTTATTACTTTGTAAGACCATGACATTTTGCTCATATTCGAATTTGAACTCCGAAGTTTAATCTCTAATGAGGATGAATTGAGGAAATAAAGATTGATACAAAATAAGTACATCGATCTTACCATTAATGCTTCCGTCAAGACGAGCTCCTTCGAATCACAATAGCATATTAGAAATATGCAGAGTAGAAAATTGTGGAATTTCTATTATTTGATGAATCATAATGAAGTATGGAGTTTGTTGATAGGTTTTATGAGATAACTATCTAAGATAATATATCAGATTTACATAATCAAATAAAGATATGTAGAAGCTCTTAGATATATGTATTATTATAAGAGATGGAAAATCAAGGAAAAAATATCGTCTAACCTACACGGATGTGGCTGGAGAGAGAGAGAGAGAGAGAGAGAGAGAGAGAGAGAGATATGAATGGGGAGAGAGAGAGAGAGAGAGCAGCGGCCAATACGTGCCTTGCCGTGTGGGTGGCCACCAAAGCTCTCTCCTGGGCTTCAAAATGAGGCCTGTTCTTCGTGGTGAATTGGTGTGACAAACTTAATGTGTCTGTGAAATATAAAATGATCAGCGACCTTTCCCTTTTTTATTGTATATTTTTTATTTTATATTTGTTCTAAGTTATTATTCTTATTTGGTATTATTTTTATTTCAGTTATGCCTATGCCATGCCGTAGTGAAAATTTTAACATCACAATGTCCCTAATCGTGATGGGATGTAGCGAGCAATGTGCATACTAAATAATACGGGATCGATTTTTGGGTTAGGGGGGCCAATTTATGTCATAAATTAGATCCCTAATATTGATAAAAATGAAATAGAGACCCATATATGAAAATTTCGGTGTCAAAAATACACTTTTCACTTATTTTTGAGTCATACTTGTAGAAATTCAACCTAAACATCTAATCACAAATTTATGAAAAGCTCAATAATCATTAATTTTGTAGTTGCTTAGTCTGTTTCTGTGTTGGTCTTGTATAATTGATAATGAACAATTCCAACTTGAGTCATTACTCTCTTGTAGATATGAACTTTCACATGGACAAGCCACAAGCGATCTTGAGGGTGATGAAAAAATGGGTTTGGGAGGAATTTGCAAGGCCTCAACACTTCCTTTTAGCATATCACAACTTGGGTCATACATGGTCAAGCTCTTGGATCGATTTGAATGCACTATAGGCCTATTATAATCATCTTCTTCGTGATTGCTTCGTCCTCCTCATTTGTGATCCCAAGCAGTCCAAGCTCTTCTTGAAGCTCTAGGCATCGGTAGACCTAGTGAGGGAAGTATGCTTCACTGGTTCGATCTATTGTGACTTCAATATTTTTTTCTCTTACCGACCATCTCTAGAACCATCATACCATAGCTATAGACATCTGATTTGTGAGAAACCCCTCTGATGTTCCTTATGATCAGCTCTGGAGCAATGTATCCTACAGTGCCCCTAGCACAAAGCAATGACACGATGCTCTCTTCTCTTGGGCATATTTTGGCAAGATTAAAGTCAGAAATCTTGGGTTAATAGTTTGTGTCAAGGAGAATGTTATGAGGCTTTATGTTGAAGTGCAAAATCCTCGTTTTACATCCTCTATGCAAGTACTCTAGCCCCTGAGCTATGCTGAGCGAAATCTGGTACAATGTGTTCCAACTCAATTGTTGATCTAGCTCCAAAGTGTTACTCTTGTTGAATATGAACTTCTCGAGTGATCCATTGGGCATGAAACCATAAATCAAAGCTTTTTTGCTTCCTTCAAAACAAAACCCCAGGATGGTGACAACATTGACATGAGAAGTCTTGCTTATGCTTGCAACTTCATTGAAAAATCCTTCAGCATCACCTTTCAGCTTCTTTAGCAGCTTCACTGCCACAAGTTGACCATCTTGAAGCTTGCCTTTGTAAATGGAGCCATAGCCTCCCTGGCCTAACTTTTCTTTAAAAGAGTTAGTCATCGTCTTGATGTCCTTATAGGTGTATCTTCTGGAAGAGATGAGTCCCTTAATTTTCATTTTGCCATCGAGATATTTGCTCCTCTGCTTCTTCAAAGCTTGCATTAAGATAAGGGTGACCACAATTCCAGCTCCTAATGTAGCCATTCCTAAGAAAATGAAGTGTATTTTTGAATAGCAGTCTCACTTGATAGAGCAATGAGGGAAGCATACTATCAAAAATCGGAACAAATTGCAGATGATAGCGTAGAGAAGTGGAAGAGAGTCTTGAATTAATTACCTATTCCAGCTTTAAGACCAATCTTTTTGTTTCCTGGGACTGTCGTCATCAAAAGTGAAAAATGTGTCAACGAATTGCAAACAGATGATTTCAAAGTGTCTAAGATATATAAAGATCAGGGTATGTCATGACCCAAACTTCGAGCACATGCACATCCCTCAATGGTCGATGAATGTTTGCAACATCCCAGGAACCGTTGCCGACCCATTTATTATTTTACGCATGCGGAAACGTAAGACAATCTCCATACAACAAAGCAGTGGGATAGAAACGTAGGATAATATTTTTCATTCAAGCCACACCTACAATACCAAAGTACTTATGTGTATATATACCAGTTTAACACCCCAAGGTCCGATGCAAAAAGGTGAAGCTGTTCGGTTACCCACGAGCTAAGCTTCTATTTACAAGACTGGGGTTCACTACTACACTACCATAATTCTCAATCTCTCTAGGGTGAGCCGTCACCCTACATCCAGCCTCGACCGAAGAACCGTCATCACCTGGAAGGAGATAGCGAGAGTCCTACTCTTCCTTCCCTGCAACCGACTGTACATGACCTGGCCTTCCTCCATTTAGGGACCTGAAAAATTTTAGCCCACTAAGGGGTGAGATCACTTCTCAGTAAGTTAATCCCCTAAATCTAGAATAGGAGAAGGGTACACTCCACATGCAATCTAGTCGCATTTCTAATAACCCTTTTAATACCAGCAAGTTCCTGCATATTACTGTCAATCAAAACATACTTAACAATATCGAGACCACATATCATGTAAATACTTTAACATGTATGTATGTAAGGACATAAATACCGACATAAGTACACGGGCTCCCAATTACCAGACTAAACCGTTATAATGCGTCCCATTCCACACCACATAGTTCCGTCTTTTAATTAGGTCCCTCGCTTTCACCAATTCACATGTCACAAATGATGCCAATGCACAGATAACAGTCTTCCGGCATAACCGAGCATCGTCTTGCACCATCGAGCACGGCAACGTCTACATCTAGATGGCATTCCATAAAGGAGCATCGGCCTAGCCTCCACTACGACCGGCATCCGTTGACGTGGGGCATTCCCGAAGGAGCATCGTCCGGCCCAAAGGCTCGTGACGGAATCTCATGACATGAATGCATTCACTCGTCATCATAATTCAATGATCAATTGCATATTTCATTCAGAATCTCATGTCATGAATGCATTCACTCGTCATCATAATTCAATGATCAATTGCATATTTCATTCGCAACCTCAATAAAGCAAATCTCGAGCAAGAAACATCTCAAAACAGTTATAAACTTCCACTGATCAGAATTGGGAAACTGTCCAATTGCGCACTTTCGGGTTCAAGATCAGAAACCAATTCATATGAGCTCGAACAATTCTCAAACTTGAACATGTGCTAAAGGACATGTAAAAAAACATTTTTCATGAAGACGCCAAGGCCCAGATCCTTCTGGATTCGTCCCAGTAATTCAGTCAATCCAGCACTAAAATCGGATCAGTTTTCAGCGGTTCTGTTTTCCGAAATCAACTTGGTTCGGGGTCCAAAACAGGTCCATTTGGTATGAAATTAGAGTATGTTCAACTAGAAGGTATAGAAAACAACTTTCGTGAAGAACTAATTTTTAAAATCGAACTAGAAAGGTGAGTAACAACCCATAGAATCTTTACAGGTCGCAAATTTCAGTGCAGTTCAAGTTTCTGTTTAAAGATAACGAAGCAAAAATCATTTTCCTTTAAATACCCAAAAATCCTGAGAAAAATATATGTTATATTTGAAGATGTGTAAAAAATTTCTTCAGAAGGAAATTTCTTCAAAAGCGCAACCCATATGAGTATACAAAAATAACAAATCATACACGTCCAGAAAACAGTTTTACAGAACATCCCCTGTTTTTGGCCGAATCACCCTTTACAGCTCTTATCTTGCTATTTTAACTAAAACTAAGCCTTTCTATAGCTAATCTAACATTTCTAAACTAATATTAACTATATCTAATCTCACCTAAACCTTTCTCAACTAATTTCAATCCCTAAACAGAGGTACACAACCCCTATTCCAGATTTAGGAAAATAACTCACCTATTTACTAATGGCGGCTCCCACTGTCAGCTGGACAGCAACACAGAGATGAGCCCTGGCTCTCTCGGTGCTGTGGTGAGTCCACACGGCAGAGGGGTGTGCTGTGGTGTGACGATAACAGCAACACATGGACTTATAAACTTTTCGGTAGAGAGAGCTAGATGTGGAGTTTGGTCGGTTGTGCGATTCTTCTGCGGGTGAGGAGGTTTTTTTCCTCACTCGAACTCTTTGACTGATATATAAAAACCATGGTGGTAGGTGGCTGACATTTATGTGGGTCCAGAAATTTTTGGTAGCGTCACGTTCATGCCTTGCTCTGTTTTTCTTAGTCGCTGCTTTGCCATCCAAGAGGGAGCAGGAACGGAAGTTGCACTTCAAAGAAGAAAGCAACAGCTTGCACGGTTGAAAAAGACAGGGAAAAAGAAAAGAAATCGAAAAGGAAAGAAGGAGGCTTCCGCACGGCAGCAAGGGAGAGAAATACGCACAAAAGAAAAGAGACAAAGGAAAGAAAGGACAAGCTTTTTCCTTCGGTTAACTTCAGTCAAACGTGACTTTAATGCAACCTAAACCGTCGGGTAGTTTTTGGGAATTTTCGGTGCAATGGACTTGTGGTCGATTATTATTGAACCACAACATGTATCTTCGACTCATTGGCGACTCTCGATCGTCGTGGAAATCTCTAGGTTTCAATTACGAGCACAGGGTACCAAAACAATACAAAAATCGGTTTAGTGCCGATCGATGAGAATTTTGTAATTAGATGGAATCACCCATGTCTAATTATATATCTCTATCGAATCGACCTATTTCTGATCTATGATAGATTTTCGACTGTGCTGAAATGATCCTTGCAGACTTACACGGTCGAGCAGTCGATTCCTGGTCGAATTCTCAAGCTTGTTGCATTAAAATCCCTTAATGACTTCCCCAACTAGTCTAGTTATCTCATGAGTGATCAGCTCAAAGAATAGCACTATAGACACGTCGATGAAAAACCCGATTTATTCAATTGAAAACAGAAGTAGAAAATTAGACTGTCACAACTCTTCCCCTCTTATAGAAATTTCGTCCTCGAAATTTAAGTCGTTACATCTCTTAAATCAAACAGGTAAGGGTATTGTTGCTTCATGGCATCCTCACTTTCCCAGGTTGCTCATTCTATGCTGGATGTTCCTGATAATTCAAGGTCTAATCTTTAGTCCTTATGCCATGTGAATTTCTCCCTAATGCTATTTTTAGTATAACTCAAACTGACAGGCGACTTTGAGGATTCACGTGTAACCGACTCGTGTCAAACCACGTTCAAGACATCTTGACTCATGGACGTCCTTGACTACATGGAATTGCAGAGGATAGATTCTTATTTCAAAGTACATGATTATTGATTATTGAGGATCGGCTTAGGGTCGTTCATGGGCTCAATAACAGTAAACGGAATAACCCGTCATTCCATTATGTTCTATCCGCGAATCGACTTTTAGTCGTCCTTAAAATCGGCCTACCTATCTACAGGATCGTCCTCACTCAAGTTTCATGGTCAAGTCATTTTCCCGGGTCAAGTTCTTTAGTCGTACAAGTTCTGTCCTCATTAGCCTTTCCCCTTACGGTCAGTATCTCAGGAGTGATTAATTCCGAGTGAGATCAACCTACAATGCATTGACGAAATTCACATCCATTCATCCCTCAGAGGACTCGAATTTCAAGATTTCAAAGGAACCTATGTATCTCAAACTTAGTTTCCTTTTCTTGCCGAAGCGTGAAGTACCCCTCATTTGTGACATTTTCAAAAACATGTGTTCACTAACTTGGAATTCCAATGGTTTTCGTCGCTCGTCGGCGTAATTTTTCTAGCGACTCTGGGCGGTCCTTAATCTGTCCCTGATGACGGCAACTGCATCTACTGACTGCTGCATTAACTCTGGGCCTGTAATTTTCCGTTCCCTGACTTCATCCCAACACACCGGCGTTTTACACGCCCGGCCATACAATACTTCAAGAGGAGCCATTTGAATGCTCTGTTGGTAATTGTTGTTGTAGGCGAACTCGATGAGATGAAGCTGTTCCTCCTAGCTTCCTTTAAAATCCAACACACAGGCTCGTAACATATCTTTGAGGGTTTGAATGGTCCTTTCGGATTGACCATCTGTCTGAGGATGATAAGCTATGCTGTATTGCAGCTTCGTTCCTAAAGCGGCCTGTAGACTTTTCTAGAATGCAGCTGTAAATCTTGGGTCTCGGTCTGATGTGATCGTCACAGGTACTCCGTGTAGGTGAACAATCTGACGGACATACAGCTCTGCATGCCGATCTAAGTCGAGATCTTTTCGTACTGCAATGAAAAGAGTTGACTTGGTCAGTCTGTCGACTATTGTCCAAATGGAATCATTACCCCTCTGACTCCTCGGTAAGCCTGTCACAAAATCCATTGTGATGTGCAGTGCTGAGCCTTAACTTGCTAGCACGTCAAACACTTGGCGACATGTTTAGCTATGTCTGCTTTCCTGCTTGACCACCAATAGTGTTGACGTAAATTCTGATACATCTTCGTACTGTCAGGATGTATACTATAATTGCTACGATGTGCTTCTGATAGGATTTCTTCTTTTAGTTCGGCATCATCAAGTACACACAATCGTCCTCTGAATCTCAACGTTCCATCTTCTGAAATTTGAAAATCTAGTTTTCTCTTTTCTACCTCCTCTTGTACAATTTTTTTTGGATCTCAGGGTCGGTCCACTGAAGTGTCTTAATTCGCATTTGAAGTTTCGGTTCAATTCTGAGGGTGCCCATAAGATTTGAAAGGTGGCCTACCTCAAACTTGAAGTCCGAATCTCTAATCTTCTTGACCAAAGCCCACTCCTTGAGCACCATTTATGCTACTGAAGATTTCCGGCTTAGTGCATCTGCAACTTTGTTTGCCTTACCAGGGTGTTATAAAATATCACAATCATAATCCTTCAGGAGTTCCATCCAACAACGCTGTCCCATGTTCAGTTCCTTTTGAGAAAATAAATATTTGAGACTTTGATGGTCTGTAAAGATCTGGAATCCCCTTTTTTTTTCTTTTTTTTTCCACTTAGATAATGTCTCCAAATCTTTAGAGCGAAAATGATTGATGCAAGTTCTAAGTCATGCGTCGGGTAGTTCAATTCATGAGGTCTTAACTGACGAGACGCGTATGCAACAACTTTACCATGTTGCATCAGTACGCAGCCCAATCCCCTGAACAACGCATCACTGTAGATCTCGTATCCTCTAGGACCCGATGGTATGGTCAGCACAGGTGCGGTAGTTAGCTTTTGCTTAAGTTCTTGGAAAGTACACTCGCTCTTGTCTGTCCACACGAACTTCTCTTCTTTCTTCAAGAGTTTTGTAAGAGGTAAAGCTATGGTTGAAAACCATTCCACGAACCGTCTATAATATCCTGCTAATCCCAGAAAACTTCTTATCTCTGTCACTGTAGTCGGTCTCGGCCAATCAACCACTGTTTCAATCTTACTTGGATTCACGGAGATTCCTTTACCTGAAATCACATGTCCTTAGAAGGCTACACGAGTCAACCAGAACTCGCACTTACTAAACTTGGCATACAACTCGTGAGTTCTCAGAGTTTGGAGTACCGTTCTCAAATGTCCCTCATGCTCCTCTGGACTTCTCGAGTATACCAGGATATCGTCGATGGACACGATCACGAACTGATCCAGATATTCCTTGAAAACTCGGTTCATCAAATCCATGAAAGCAGCTGGGGTGCTCGTCAATCTGAACGGCATTACTGTGAATTCATAATGGCCATATCGGGTACGAAACGCCGATTTAGGAATATCCTCCTTCCTAATTCTCAGCTGATGATATCCCATCCTTAGGTCGATTTTTGAAAATATCGACGCTCCTTGCAACTGGTCAAATAGGTCGTCTATCCTTGGCAACGGATATTTATTCTTAATAGTCACCTGATTGAGTTGTCGGTAGTCAATGCACAGACGTAACGAACCATCTTTCTTTTTCACGAACCGAACTAAAGCTCCCCATGGCGATGCACTGGGATGTATAAATTCCTTATCTAACAATTCCTTCATCTGTACCTTTAGTTCTTTCAACTCTGATAATGCCATCTGGTAAGGAACCTTAGAGATTAGTTCTGTCTCAGGGGTTAACTCAATCACAAACTCAGTTTCTCTTTCTGGCGGTAGACCTGGCAATTCTTTTGGAAACACATTCAAAAATTCTTGTACCATTGCGATATCTTCAATTTTCAACTCCTCGATTGTCATGTCCATGACAGTCGCCAAATAACTCTGACAACTCTTGTCTAACAACCGGGTTGCCTCAAGTGACGAGATTAGGGTAATCGAAGGTCCTTCTTGACTCCCAATAAATTCAAAACTGCCTCTCGCCACCAGATTAAACTGAATTGCTTTACAATAACAATCCATTATAGCAAGATGCTCCTCCTTTCTCTAACCTCATTCCACTAAACCGAAGTTCTACAAGCTTAATGATACTTTCGTTCCGCCACTCTGATAAATTATCCCAGAAACACTGCCCCTCCTGTTCGGTGCATAGTCCGGTTCATTCCTGTCCCCTTCACCATCCTAGAAGCCTGCCGGGAGCCGCTCCTTGTCCAAGCTCTCTAGCCTCGGCGATCACTCCCCGCCCTCATCGGACCGAGTTGTTACAGGTATACCAGCCTTCGCCTGGTTTGTCCCCGAACTACACATCTACTGAAGGGGTCCCGTTTCTATAGGGACTAACATACAGAGGCATTGTCCACTTTGGCCCGTCCCATACCGAGCCTCACGGTTTTACCCTTTGGCGCATGGTTAGGCACTATCCCAGGAGGTCACCCATCCTAGTAGTGCACTATCCTAAGCTTGCTTATCCTTTAGGTTCAGAGGCATCAACTGACTTTCAATGTCTAGTTTTAAATCGTCCAAAAACCTCTTTGTCTCACCTACTAGGTCCTCAATTAGTCTCTGCACATACTTAGACAATTATGCAAACTTTGCCTTGTGCTGATCTACGGACATCTAATTCTGGCGAAGCCATTGGAACTCTCCCACCTTGGACTCTCTTGCACTATCTAAGATGTACTTTCCATTGAAAGCCTCACAAAAGGCACTCTAAGTCTAAAGTGTGCCTTCTGGGTACACTCTTTCTTGAGTGGCTTCCCACCACGTGCTGGCGTCACCTTGAAGCTGATAAGTTGCTAGAATTACTCAATCTCCCTCTGAACACCTCAACACGGTGAAGGTATTCTTAACATCCCTTAACCAAAGGGTCGCAGTCTCAGGGTTGCCCACACCTCTGAACCTCGATGGCTTAAGTCTCAGGAACTGCTCTACCTGCTTGTGCATCAGTCTCTCCTTGATCACAATCCTAGGTTGGACTCCAGCAGGTGCGGCTGCAGCAGCAGTAGCGGCAGCTTAATTCTAAATTACTATCCCATCAAAATTTCCAAAGACTCAAGCGCCTGCACGATCCTATCTAATCTAGGATCGTCAAGTGCTGCTACACCAATACCAGTTTGAGGCGATACTCTCTCACTCCCACTGGCCTAAGCCTGCGCTCTTCCTCGGGTACCGACCCTAGTCAGCATCCTATCTCGAGTGATAGACTCGACAGACCTCCTCTTAAGAGTCTTCTGATTCGGATCACTCATCCTACAGGATCTCTACAGAACCTACCTCCTAATTCCACACCGAATTATGGAAAATTGAATGACCCACATCAAACAACTATCAATTAGCTACCACTCACATGCATCGGCATATTAAAAGTCTTTCCTACTAACTATCCCATGACTCATCGCACCTTATCACTCCAAACACTAACTCGCTCTGATACCATTTAAACGGGGATGTCACGACCCAAACTCCGAGCACATACACATCCCTCAATGGTCAATGAAAGTTTGCAACATCCTAGGAACTGTTGCCAACCCATTTATTATTTTACGCATGCGGAAACGTAAGACAATCTCCATACAACAAAGCAATGGGATAGAAACGTAGGATAATATTTTTCATTCAAGCCACACCTACAATACCAAAGTACTTATGTGTATATATACCAGTTTAACACCCCAAGGTCCGATGCAAAAGGGTGAAGCTGTTTGGTTACCCACGAGCTAAGCTTCTATTTACAAGACTGGGGTCCACTACTACATTACTATAATTCTCGATCTCTCTAGGGTGAGCCGTCACCCTACATCTAGCCTCGACGGAAGAACCGTCATCACCTGGAAGGAGATAGCGAGAGTCCTACTCTTCCTTCCTTGCAACCGACTGTCTATGACCTGGCCTTCCTCCATTTAGGGACCTGAAAAATTTTAGCCCACTAAGGGGTGAGATCACTTCTTAGTAAGTTAATCCCCTAAATCCAGAATAGGATAAGGGTACACTCCACATGCAATCTAGTCACGTTTCTAATAACCCTTTTAATACCAGCATGTTCCTGCATATTAGTGTCAATCAAAACATACTTAACAATATCGAGACCACATATCATGTAAATACTTTAACATGTATATATGTAAGGACATAAATACCAACATAAGTACACGGGCTCCCAATTACCAGACTAAACCGTTATGATGCGTCCCATTCCACACCACACAATTCCGTCTTTTAATTAGGTCCCTCGCTTTCACCCATTCACATGTCACAAATGATGCCAATGCACAGATAACAGTCTTCCGGCATAACCGGGCATCGTCTCGCACCATCGAGCACGGCAACGTCTACATCTAGACGGCATTCCATAAAGGAGCATCGGCCCAGCCTCCACTGCGACCGGCATCCGTTGACGTGGGGCATTCCCGAAGGAGCATCGTCCGGCCCAAAGGCTCGTGACGGAATCTCATGACATGTATGCATTCACTCGTCATCATAATTCAATGATCAATTGCATATTTCATTCAGAATTTCATGTCATGAATGCATTCACTCGTCATCATAATTCAATGATCAATTGCATATTTCATTCACAACCTCAATTAAGCAAATCTCGAGCAAGAAACATCTCAAAACAGTTATAAACTTCCATTGATCAGAATTGGCAGAAACTGCCCAATTGCGCACTTTCGGGTTCAAGATCAGAAACCAATTCATATGAGCTCGAAAAATTCTCAAACTTGAACATGTGCTAAAGGACATGTAAAAAAAAAATTTTCATGAAGACGCCGAGGCTCAGATCCTTCTGGATTCGGCCCAGTAATTCAGTCAATCCAGCACTAAAATCGGATCAGTTTCCAGCGGTTCTGTTTTCCGAAATCAACTTGGTTCGGGGTCCAAAACAGGTCCATTTGGTCTGAAATTCGAGTATGTTCAACTAGAAGGTATAAAAAACAACTTTCATGAAGAACTCATTTTTAAAATAGAACTAGAAGGGTGAGTAACAACCCATAGAATCTTTACAGGTCGCAAATTCCAGTGCAGTTCAAGTTTCTGTTTAAAGATAACGAAGCCAAAATCATTTTCCTTTAAATACCCAAAATCCTGAAAAAAATATATGTTATACTTAAAGAAGTGTAAAAAATTTCTGTAGAAGGAAATTTCTTCAAAATCGCAACCCATATGAGTCTACAAAAATAACAAATCATACACGTCGAGAAAACAGTTTTACAGAACATCCCCTGTTTTTGGCCGAATCACCCTCTACAGCTCTTATCTTGCTATTTTAACTAAAACCGAGCCTTTCTATAGCTAATCTAACATTTATAAACTAATATTAACTATATCTAATCTCACCTAAACCTTTCTCAACTAATTTCAATCCCTAAACAGAGGTACACAACCCCTATTCCAGATTTAGGAAAATAACTCACCTATTTACTAATGGCGGCTCCTGCTGTCAGCTGGACAGCAACACAGAGATGAGCCCTGGCTCTCTCGTTGCTGTGGTTGAGTCGACACGGCAGAGGGGTGTGCTGTGGTGTGACGATAACAGCAACACATGGACTTATAAACTTTTCGGTAGAGAGAGCTAGATGTGGAGTTTGGTCGGTTGTGCTATTCTTTTGCGGGTGAGGAGGTTTTTTCCTCACTCGAACTCTCTGACCGATATATAAAAACTATGGTGGTAGGTGGCCGACGTTTATGTGGGTCCAGAAATTTTTGGTAGCGTCACGTTCACGCCTTGCTCTGTTTTTCTTAGTCGCTGCTTTGCCGTCCAAGAGGGAGCAGGAACGGAAGTTGCACTTCAAAGAAGAAAGCAACAGCTTGCACGGTTGAAAAAGACAGGGAAAAAGAAAAGAAATCGAAAAGGAAAGAAGGAGGCTTCCGCACGGCAGCAAGGGAGAGAAATACGCACAAAAGAAAAGAGACAAAGGAAAGAAAGGACAAGCTTTTTCCTTCGGTTAACTTCAGTCAAACGTGACTTTAACGCAACCTAAACCGTCGGGTAGTTTTTGGGAATTTTCGATGCAATGGACTTGTGGTCGATTATTATCAAACCACAACATGCATATTCGACTCATTGGCGACTTTCGATTGTCATGGAAATCTCTAGGTTTCAATTACGAGCACAGGGTACCAAAACAACACAAAAATCGGTTTAGTGCCGATCGATGAGAATTTTGTAATTAGATGGAATCACCCATGTCTAATTATATATCTCTATCGAATCGACCTATTTCCGATCTTTGATAGGTTTTCGACTGTGCCGAAATGATCCTTGCAGACTTACACGGTCGAGCAGTCGATTCCTGGTCGAATTCTCAAGCTTGTTGCATTAAAATCTCTTAATGACTTTCCCAACTAGTCTAGTTATCTCATGAGTGATCAGCTCAGAGAATAGCACTATAGACACGTCGATGAAAAGCCCGATTTATTCAATTGAAAACAGAAGTAGAAAATTAGACTGTCACAGGGTACATCATGAGGTTATAGCACATTCCATTTCAAGAAAGAAAATCCATAGCCATTAGGGCTAGAGAAATTGGCATTTACGTAAACAGGTATGCTAACTATAGAGTAGCAGGAGCTGGTGGCAGAATAGTAATCCATTTCCTGCAATTGCTTCCATGGAAAAACTAGGAAGAACAGAAGCCATGGCTATTCTATCAGATCGCTCTTGGTTCACGTATCGTTTTAGGCAGAAATCCAAACAAAGCTTTTCGGGCAATGCAGTGGATGGTACGAACGAGACATTCAGCACACTACAGAAGTTGATGTTGAAGCGTTTCGTGGTCACGTACCTACCCAAAAAGAGAGGCTAAGCTCTCATGCTCAATTCAGAAGAGAAAACAAAGACGAAAGTGTGCCAACTGCTATGTCTCTCATCCACATAATATTCCCATCTCAGTAAAGATGCCCGGTATGGAAGAATATGATAACAAACAAAGGAAAAATACCATAATGTGGCTGTCCTCTTTACCTCACTCATGCACATTACCTCACTACTGTACATATCGGCAATCTTCAGAAGATCTCGTCTCCTGCAATGGCAACCTAACCACTGGCATTGGGTGTCGAATCATTGCTAACCCATTTCGCCGCGACCGAAACCGGCGAAAATGTTAATGGATTGTTCTTCAACAGAACAGCATCATCTGATATATTATCCGTTTGGTCTGACTTCTCCATGTTGTCTCCACGGTTTTGTATTTCCTTTAGTGTATCCAATACCTCTTCCATGGATGGCCTCATGTCGTGGCCTTCTTCCAAGCACCGGAACCCCAACTCTGCCACCGCAGTAATCATTTCTCTAGTCCTATTGTCTGTATCAAGCCCAAGATTTTGATCTACAAGCTCGTGCAACGCATGGCTTTGGATCTTGTTAATGGCCAGGGTGGATAGATTTATCTCGTGGCGATGCCTCATGATATCAACGGCTGGCAAGGAAGATATGAGCTCCATTAAGACTACTCCAAAGCTATATACATCGCTCTTCTCAGTCAACTGGTAGCATTGGTGGTACTCTGGATCGACATAACCTGGTGTCCCTTGAGGAGCAGTTGAAACATGAGTGGCATTCAATGGGAAGAGGCGCGACAAACCGAAATCCGCAACCTTGACAGTGAAATTCTCGTCCAGCAGGATATTGTTGGTCTTCACATCTCGGTGGATAACATCAGATGCGTGGAGATACACCAATGCGTTTGCAGTTTCTATGGCTATTTTCAAACGGGTGGACCACGGGGGCGAGCCAGGTTTAGCTAAATCGCCATGAATATGATCAGCCACTGTGCCGTTTGGCACATATTCATACACAAGCAGGAGTCTACGGCTCTGCCAAGAGGTGCAGCCATACAGTGAGACCAGATTTGGGTGGCATAAGCGAGCAAGTATTTCGACTTCATTCACGAACTGCTCAACTCTTTTGTAGTTGCTTTCATACAATCTCTTGACTGCAACTACACGCCCATCTTGAAGTTTGCCTGCAAAACTTGTTAAGGTTATGGCAAAATCATTGATGACGGGTTCACTAACTATGGACAGTTTTAGTGTTGCTCTTACCTTTGAAAACGGTGCCAAAGCCTCCATCACCAAGTTCCGCTGCTGGATCGAAATTGTTGGTAGCATTCTTAAGTTCGTTGTAGTCAAAGATGGGCAGTCCATGATAGACACTGCCCTTCTCAAAATCTGTCCTGGAGGAGTAAATTGAGGAGGTGCTTCTCGAGGCAAAGGATGACTGCTTATATTTTTTTCTTTGGCGAGATCGATAGGTGAAGATAATAATTGCTATGATCGCAATTCCGCCTGCTGTTCCACCTGCTGAAGCAAAACCTGATTTTAGGGGAGAGAGAGCACATCATTAGAAATATTGATTCCTTTGAGCAATGATGCAAGCTTACTATAAAAAATTCGGGACAAATTGCGGAGGAGAATGTAGAGAAGTGGAAGAGAGTCTTGAAATATTTACCTACTACTAGTTTCGGTCTTTTACTTGATTCTCCTGAGACAGTAGTCATCAAAAGTGAAAAATTTGTCAACGAAGTGCAAACAGGTCATTTGAAAGTGTCTAGGAGAAATAAAGATCAGAGCACATCATGAGGTTATAGCTCATTCAGTTTCAAGAAAGAAAAAATGCCATGATCGAGTAAAAAGATTACAAATTCACCAGTTTGGCTCGATCCTCCTATTGAACTTTTCACGGATCAATTAGTGGCATATTACCAGAAGAAATTGGAAACACATGAAAATGGATATATGGCTGATTGACTAACGAGTATGGACATTAGCTAAAATCCTGAATTTCTAGAGTTATCAGGGGATGAACAGGAAGACAGGAAAATAAAATTTCTTGCTGGTATAAAAGTAGCAAACACCCTGCAATATGATCAACAATGTGGTATCAGACACGGAGATAGATAAAACTTTCTGTGCCACTAATTGAATCGGCAGTATGTGTCTAGACATGTCTCAAACTTTCGGCTATCGTTCTGCTGATAAAAAGAAGTGGGCAGTTCATGTTCAGGCAAGAACTTTCAAGCTTCTTGAATCATGAACACCCAATTGATAACTCGTAATTTGTTGCAGAAAGAAACACAAACATTTCCATTACTCTTTCTTTCAATTCCTCCAGGTTCGCGAACATCAAAATCTACGAGGTTCCAATAAGTTATCTTGGAACCCAGGAGATCAGAGAGTTTCATTTGCAGCAGTAAGCAAGTCTAGAATCTAAGCTAAGGCGAAGAAATTGAATAAGTTCTAGGACATTATCCACAGCACGTAGAAACGAAAGATCAAGCAGAACAGTGGACCCGAAAACTCAGTCAAGAAAAAAAAATAAAACCGAATCACCCATAAATTTACCATCATTGCAGGTTTGAGAATGAGGGCCATCTTGGCAAAAGCAAACGAAATTATTGTTCTTGAATCCACACCGTCCCTCACTTTCCTCACAGTCGCTGCAATCAATTGCGGTCCAGTTCAAAAGGAACCCCATCTCCATAATCTTACGGTAATCCATAGTCGCCAAGCTAGTGGTATTTGCATTAACATGAACAGGTACACTAACTGGAGAACTGCAGGAGTGGACGGCAGAATACACATCCGGGTCTTGCAATGCTTCCTTGGGGAAAAGAGCAAAATAATAGTTGGCGTAGTTGCTAGCACAGCTCACTGGATATACAAAATTTGGCGGCGGCGGCGAGGAGCAATTATAGTAGAAGAAGAAATCGGCATTAGTGGAACTCAGATTGAAAGGTGTCTTTTCGAAGCTGATATTATGTGGCGGAGCACCACAGGTGTCATGGTACACAAGGGCATCGACCAGGTGGATTGAATGGTTCGCATGAAAAATTTCCTTGATGAAGAACTCACTGTCCGAGAAATTCAGGAAAGGGTACATCTCTACAGGTGATCTCGAAATTCGGATGGCCACAATAGGACTCGGGTTCACCCGAAATCCAAAAAGGGTAGCTGATGTTGGGGTCCGCAGTTCTGAGGTGCGCAGGCCTCATACTTCGCATCATCCACTACAGCCTGATAGACTAAGCTGGCAAGGACGACGACAAGGACCAAGCGGCGACAACAAGCTCCGGAGATGAAGCTTTAGAGATTCATTTGGGACTGGCAGGAGGCAGAGAGGATTGCAGAAATAGGCAGGAGAGGGTGTGGAAAGCAATTTGCAGAAAATTCAAAATGGGGTTGGTTTGAACTGGTCCTAGAACTCCAGTCGCTGTCGTTGTGCTGGTTCATCGACTTTGAAGAGAGGGATACCGAACGGAGACGGAAAGTGGCTCCGGGGCGCGCATTAGTCAAACGCCCCATGGATTACGCGGGGGAAATTTTTGCGCCCCTGGAAAAAAAAAATCCTTAAGAGGAGCGAACCAGGAAACTTCCTAGTCAAAGGAACTTAGGTTGGAGGACCCACTAACGTTTTTTTCGAAATGTTGACTTTGATGATCTTACCTAATCATTAAGAACATATCCTAACTAAGCAATGCAACTTAATTATTGGTTGTTGATCTTATTTATTTATTTATTTTAATTTTCCGATACCAAACTATAGCGCGAATGAAAAATTAGTCACATTTCCCTGGATTCTTATCTCACGTCGAAGTTCCCACAACCCTATGCATAGCTTAACGACCACGGATGTTGACTTCGATAATCCTATAGTCTAAATTGTAGGCCCAAATCCACATCAATGGGCCCATTTTTGGGCTCCCTTTCATGGGCCTGAATCAAGAGTCAAATCGGGGCTAAAAGGAAGTCCAATCTAAATTGCCTTCCTCGGGAGCTCCTCCTCCGTTGACCATTGACAATTCAACACTGGGACGTGTTTGGCTCGCAACGGACCTTCGTGACTAGTCAGCGAAAACGACTCTCTCTCTCTCTCTCTCTCTCGCGAAGAATTGCTGGCCAAGCAGTAGCTAAGTTGAAATTTCCTCTTGCTTTGCGCCACCAAAGAGAAAAATGAAAGAAAAGTCTTAATTCTTATCGCGTGATATTCTCGGATGGAGGAACACAAAACAAAGAGTAGCGCCATTGCAGTTCCAACAAAAGAAACAAGCGGATCACATTCAGTTGAATCGGATTTTTCTCTTGACAAATTCTCATGGTCCATTGGCCATATGATCTATGTGGAACTAATCTAAACTAACACCGAAGCAGCTCAAGGTTTAGTGATTTCGTGCATAATCTACACGGTCGGTGATAGAATCTCATGTGCCAATATAAACTAGAACCCACCAAATGAAGTTGAGAATAATCACCTGGGAATGCTACCAGAAGAACATACCAGGGTCATTGAAGGTACGAGTGCAGGGTTTGTCGTGGCAATAACAAGTGAAATTGCTACCGCAAAATCCGCCAGAAGAAGTGGATGCCAAGCACTCAGGGGGTTCATTATACTTAACATCGAACCCTCGATTCAAAGCTTCCTGCAAGCTGATATTGCCTCTTATGATATCATCGAGCGCGCTCCAAAGAACAGGAACCCTGATGCTCGTGAGGCAAGTGGTGAGGTTAAACGGGAACTTTCTGTTCAAGTGATTGTCTTCCATGAAGAAACCCGACTTATTCAAGTTGCCGTACAAGCACTCGAACTCATCGCTTATGTTCTGCCACGTGACCAAACATCGGTAGAAGATGCTGAGGTTCCTAACGGCTGGGGTCATACGGAAGAGAGTGGAATCCATCATGCTAGTATTCCTAAACTTGCCCAAGCACGTAACGTCCATCAAATCCATCCTTGCGATCGTCATCAGGCAAAGATGTTGATCTATCTTGAGGACTCGATACTTCTGCTCTTGGTACTCAAAGATGGGGTATTCGTCCTCATGGCACTCGACCCTGAATTCTGGAAGCCCACAGAATTGGGGTCAGCCGCCTCCCCAGAAAGGATAAGTAATATTTCTGACGGTTCCGCAATTAAAAGAGTGGCGGCATTTTGGTATAGTGGACATCATCGTCTCCCTCACATAAAAGAACTTGTGGAATGATGAGGCCGACGAGGATGAAGACGAGGATGGAGCGTGAAGGGAAGGAGAGAAGGGGAGTGGCTTTGTCACCCATTTGAGTAAGTTCATGCTCTCATGGGTGGAGAATAAATTGTGGAACGAGGGTTTAGAGTTCAGAGGGGCTAGCTGAGTATGGAGAAATTTTTTTTGCATTCACTCTCTTCAGACTTAAGTGTGAGAGACGGACGTCGTTAATTCCTCAATATAATATTGTTAAAAATTTTTGAATGTATGCGTACAGAAGCATGGTTTTGGTATTAGTTATAGTTTTTGGTTAGTGACGTGTGCAAATGTATGATATAGTTTGTAGAGGATGGACAAGGGACAAGATAGGATAATTAAAGGACAAAGAACATGGGATATGGGAAATAGTTTCATTAGTTGTCTCTACAAATAGCTACTATTATTTTATAGTAACATAAGATGGAGTGTTCTAAAACACATAAGAGATCGCAGCTTGTTGGTTGTCTTTTCATTGTTTGTTTCTCACGACCACTAGAGTTGTCTAGATTGGACTAGAGAATTCCATGTCGGAAATTGGATCACAAATTCCAACAAATATAGAAAACTATTCTTCATGTCGTGTAAAGTAAAGAACAAGTCAAACCTAAATTTTAGGTGAATTGACTATTAGCTAAATGCATTCCGATTTAAATTACTGGTCCATGATATGAAATATTACACTAAAATCGAAGCATCTTCACTCGTCGTATTTAAACTGTTGGATCTTGAGGGTTTGCAGATACAGACCTAATGATCCAACAGTTAAGGCAAGGTAGGTTGTTGAGAATGTGGTGATAAAGTTTTAGGACTTGGGAGTCTAAAGTTTGACATGATTATGTCACAGCGAGAATGAGATTACTGCACTTCATCATATCAGAGAGAGGCATGCCCAGCCAAATGAGATTGTCACGCTTTAAAGGGCATGAGCAAGTCGTTTTTCCAAATAACAGTCAAACCCAGCAATCCCTCCCATGGAAGAACATTAACTAATTGAAATCCTCAAGTTAGGGGAGAGTAAGCATGCATACCCTGTTGGCCGCAAGTCGTTGAATAGACTCCATCAGGGCAAAAACAATTGAATTCTTGCCCTGTCCAGCCATACCCGCATCTTCCCCCTGATTTTTTTGCAATTTTGGCACTGCGATGTGTCAGCAATCCAGGTGATCTCAAAACCTTCGTTCAGGACCTTACTAAGAACAGCCCTATGGTCGCCACCCTCCAAATGTGGTGGTAGTAGACCTAGAGCTTCTCTTGAAATTGGGACAAGGACACTGAATATGCATTGCTTATGTAGCGTTTCTGCAAGGTCCACATTGGGAGCAAAGTAGTGACAACTAAACGCGGGACAAAAGAATGGATAAGGTCGAGGGATCGGCAATGGGACACAACCGAAGAATAAGGTGGAATTGAGGTCACTAGAAGTGTAGTTGAAGAGATTCAAGTCTAAAGTGGTGTCAACATGGGTTGGAAGACATATATCTTCTGATATATCAGTCCTCAGCACCTCAAGGATCTTCGCACTCCTGTTCACGTGGATCACCCGATATTTCAGGGATGCCATGGACAGGGTTAGGCTATCTCCATCACAGTGGAGCTCGTAGCCCGGATATCCACAGTAACTTGGTTGCTCTTTACACCTGAAAGGATAGCCGATTTGTTGCTCTCCACAATCAAAAGGAGCGCACTCTCGGAACAGCAGGAATTCACCAGAAGCTGACACCAAGAAGTGGATATGGAGGGAGATGAGGAAGAGCAAGGAGAGAGAGGAGCATGACATGGTAAGATCCATCCGAAGGGAGATGGTGTTGGAGCAAAAGAAGGAGAATACTTCATGTAAAGGAAAGAGGATGCAGGGGATCAGAATATTGCTGCTTTTTGAATGAATGACTTGACCGAAAGCACTAACAAGGACCTCCCGACTTGATGTCCCGAAAGACCAAGACTTTGGCGGAGTGAGACAAAAGCTGAGAAGAAAAGAAGGAGAACAAGGCCCGTGGAAACAAAGCCAAGTAGCTTGCGCTGCTGGCTAATTGTAAACTTGACTTGGGACGACTTGGACTAGTATTCCCCATTTTACCATTCTTTCCCGCAGCCCCTGACTAATCAACGAGCTTTGCCAATCCCCTTCACGATTCACTTTGAGGAAACTCCAATAAGGACCTCAAGAACGTCGTTTGCAGTGTTCTAGACGGAAGCAGGGCCATCGCCTAGACTGGAGAACAGAAGGGATCGGAGCCTCAGAACTGAGGCAGCTAAACTTCATCTGGACGATTTCTCTGAACTTTGCTTAGTTATGATTTCTGAACTGATTTGACTGGTGATATCGTCAGCCCAAACGGCAACTTGGGTAAAATCAGTAGGTCAAAAGGGCTGTGACTCCTCGGCCAAGCCTAATCAGGCCCATCTCTTATGATTTACGATGATGATGACCTACAGTGGATCTTTAGTTTGGAACAATAGCTTGCCATCATTTTCACGACAGAAATTGCTCAGGCCTTAAGTTGAAAATAAGACTTGAGCTGCGGCAGTCAGTATAGTGGACATCGTCGTCTCCCTCGCATAAAAGAACTTGCAAAACGATGAGGACGAAGACGAGGATGGAGTGTGAAGGGAAGGAGAGAAGGAGAGTGATTGCATCACCCATTTGAGTAAGTTCATGCTCTCATGGATGGAGAATATCATGTGGAATGAGGGTTTGGAATTCAGAGGGGCAAGCTGAGGATGGAGAAATTCTTTTTTTATTTACTTACTTTCTTCGGACTAAAGTGTGAAAGAGAGAGATGTGGTTAATTCTTCAGTAAAATAGAGGAAGCTACTCTGAGCGTGGACTTTGACCGGCATCAGTTTCAGTTGATGATATTTCGTGAAGGAGGAAAATAAAAAAGATGGCTATCGAACGTTGAAACTGGGTGTGTGGGTGGTAGTGACGAGGAAGACAGTGGCCAGGAAACATGCGAAGCAATTTCCTCCGCAGTTCTTCCTATGTAGTCGAAATTGAGAAGTGAAACCTTTTTTCAAGGTTCTCACTGTGGAAAAAGTCTAGCCCATTTGAGGGGTCAAGAGTTCATGTTGTGGAAAGTAAAGAACAAGTCAAACCTAAATTTTAGGTTGATTGATTTATTAGCTAACGCGTTCTAATTTAAAATTACTTGTCTATAACGTGAGATTTTACAATAAACTTGAAGCATCTTTGCTTGTCGCATTCAAACAGTCAAATCTCGTGGGTTTGGAGATGCCGACCTAATGATCCAACGCAAGGAAGGTTTTTGAGAATGGGGTGATAAAGTTTTAGGACTTAAAAGTCTAAATTGTAACACAATCATGCATGTCACAGTGAGGATGACTACACTTCGTTTGAGGGAAGGATATGCAATTCTTCTCATTGAACAACTTTTAGCTAATTGAAAAACCACGTGTTAGATGAGACTAAGCATACATACTTGAAGGGACAATTGCCGGTATTTGCGGTATTGAAGGGATGATTGCCGGTATTGGCGTTCTATGGCAGGTTGCTGGATAGGCTGCATCAAGGCAAAAACAATTAAATTCTTGCATTGTCCAGTCATACCCGCATCTTCCCCCCGATATAACACAATCTTCACACAGCGATGTGTTGTCAATCCAGGTGATCTCAAAGCCTTTATTGAGAATGTCGCTAATAGTATCACCAAAGTCGATGCCTGCCGAAGGTGGTGGTAAACCTATAGGTTCACTTTTTGAAATCGGGACATGAACAATGGAACTGCATGGCTTGGGCAGTGGGTTTGATAGGTTTACACCGAGAACAAAGTAGCCAAATTGAGACTCGGGACAAGAGAACCAATAATGAGATGGAAGGGTTGGCCATGAGTTGCAATTGTAAAGTAAGGTGGAATTGAGGCTATTGGAAGTGTAGTTGAAGAGTTTTAAGTCTAAAGTGGTTTCGTTATATGTTTCAAGACATATATTGCCTGATAAATCTGACCTCGCCACCACAAGGATCTGCACGCTCCTATTCATGTGGATCACTCGATATTCCTGAGACACCGTGGACAGGGTCGGGGTATTGCCGTCACAGTCAAGCTCGTATCCTAGATACCCACAGAATCTTGGTTGCTCTATGTGCCTGAAAGGATAGCTGATTTGTATATTTCCACAAAAAAAAGGAGCGCATTCTTGGAATGGCAGGAAGTTGCCAGAAGCTCGCACGAGGAAGTGAATTTGGAGGGCGATGAAGAAGAGCAAGGAGAGAGGAACGTGGCGTGGTAAGATCCATCCGAAGGGAGATGGTGTTGGAGCAAAACAAGTAGGGGTACATATGAAGGGACGTGGAGGGGGGAAATGAAAAAAGATGGCTATCGAACGTTAAAATTGGGTCTAGCGGAGGAGGTGATGGGGAAGATGCGGCCCAGAAACATGCAAAGCAATTTTCTCCGGATTTCTCCCCATGTTACTGAAATCGAAAGTGAAAACTTTCTTCCATTCTCACGGAAAAAGTCTAGCCCCTCTGAGGGGTCAAGAGTTCGTGGCACGAGAAGTAAAGAACAAGTCAAACCTAAATTTTTCGTTACTTGACTTATTGGTTAACATCACATTTAAAATACTTGTCCATGATGTGAAATATTAAGGCAAGCTCGAAGCACATTCGCTCGTTGTATTTAAACTGTCGGATCTAATGGGTTCGCAGATACCAACCTAATGATCCAACAGATAAGGCAAGGAAGGTTGTTGAGAATGGGGTTCATAAAGTTTTAGGACTTGGAAGTCTAAATTGTAACATGACCATGCCGTAGCGAGGATCAGATGACTGCACTTCATAATATTAGAGGGAAAGGAATGCCCAGCTAAATGAGATTCTCGAGCTTTTAGGGGCATGAGTGGGTCGTTGTCCAATTAACAAGCAAACCCAGCAATCCCTCCTATGGAAGAGCATTAGCTAATTGAGAACCACGCGTTAGGTGAGAGTAAGCATACACACCGCAAGTCGTTGAATGGACTCCGTTGGGGCAAAAACAATTGAATTCTTGCCCTCATCAGCCATACCCGCATCTTCCTCCAGATTTATTGCAACTTTCGCACTGCGAAGTGTCGAGACTCCAGGTGATCTCAAAGCCTTTGTTCATGATCTAACTTATAGCATGAATAATAACAGAACTATCACCGTTGTCCTCTGGTGGTGGTGTTAGACCTGGAGCTTCACTTTGTGGAATTGGGACAAGGACACTGAAGTTGCATAGCTCGTATAGTGGTTTTGCAAGGTCTGCATCGGGAACAAAGTGGCGATCTCCAGAGTCAGGACAAGACAACCAATAAGGTTGAGAAATGGGTGACGGATCGCAATGGTAGAATAAGGTGGAATTGTGGTCACAGGAAGTGCAGTTGAAGAGATTCAAGTCTAAAAGTGGTGTTGAGAAATGGTTGAAGACATATATCTTTCGATAAATCCATTCTCACCACCTCTAGGATCTGCACGCTCCAATCTATGTGGATCACCCGATATTCCAAGTACCCCATGGACAGGGTCGGGTAATCTCCGTCATAGCCGAGCTTGTACCTTGGATGCCCACAGTAACTTTTTTGCTCTTTATGCCAGAAAGGATAGCTGATTAATTGACCTCCGCAAGGATAGGGAACGCACTCTTGGAACTTCTTGAAGTCGCCGGAAGCTGGCACAGGGAACTGAATATGGAGGGAGATGATGAAGAAGAGCAAGGACAGAGACGAACACGACATGGTAAGATCCGTCCGGAGGGAGAAGGTGTTGGAGCAAAACAAGGAGGGTACATATAAAGAAAGAGGATGCAGAGGATAAAGAATGATGCTGCTTTTGGGAATGACTTGACCCCAATGCACATCGAGAATCACTTGATTTGGCCTCCCGAAGACCAAGACTTTGGCGCGGGGAGACAAGAGCTAAGGAGAAGAGAAGGAGAACAAGGCACGTGGAAACAAAGCCAAGTAGCTTGAGCTGCTGGCTAATTTTGAACTTGACTTGACGACGACTTGGAATAGTATTCCCCATTTTCCAATTCCTACACGCAGGCGCAGCCCAACTAATCAACGAGCTTTGCCAATCTCATATACAATTCAATCGAGGACAATTCAATAAGGACCTCAAGAACATACTTAGCAGCGTTCTAAACAGATGCAGGGCCATCGCCTAGACTAGAAAACAGAAGGGGATTGGAGCCTCAGAACTGAGGCGGCTAAACAATTATGTGGACGAGTTTCTCTTAAGCTTTGCCTAGTCATCTTTTTCGAAGTGATTTGATTGATGATATCGACGCATCATCAGCCCAAAGAAGCAAGCTGGTTAACATCAGTCGATCCCAAAGACCCATGATTCCTCTGTCAAGCTGACTCGGGCCCATATCTCGTGATTTACGATGATGATGACCCACATTGGATCTTTAGCTAGGAAGCAATAGGCTTGCCATCTTTTTCATGGCAGAAATTTGCTTAGGTCCATAAATAGCTTAGGCCTCAAGTATTGAAAATAAGACTTCTATTAGAACTCGAAGATAGGGAATTCGTCCTCATAGCAATCGGCCTTGCACAGAATTGGGGTCGGCTGCCTCCCCAAAAAGTATAAGGTATATTTGCACGATTCCGCAATTAAAAGAGTGGCGGCAGTTAGTATAGTGGATATTATCGTCTCCCTCGCATAAAATAACTTGCGGAACGATGAGGCCAACGAGGACCAAGATTAGGATGGAGTGTGAAGTGGAGGGGAGGAGGAGAGTGGCTGCGTCACGCATTTGAGCAAATTCATGCTCTCATGGATGAAGAATATCATGTGGGATGAGGGTTTAGACTTCAGGGGGGCAAACTGCAAATGGAGAAATTCTTATTTTGTTCAATTACTCCGGACTGAAGTGTGAAAGAGATGGATGTGGTTAATTCCTCCTCAGCATAATAGAGGAAGCTATTCTGACTGTGGACTTTGACTGAGATCAGTTTCAGTCTTCTAAAATTTCGTGAAGGAAGGCAATAAAAATGATGGCTACTGAACGTTGAAACTGGAAAGTGATGAGGAAGATACCGTTCGGAAATATGCAAAGCAATTTCCTCCGGAGTTCTTCCCATATAGTTGAAATTGAAGAGTGAAACCTTTCTAAGGTTCTCACCGTGGAAAAAGTCTAGCCCATTTGAGGGGTCAAGAGTTGATGCCGTGGAAAGTAAAGAACAAGTCAAACCTAAATTTGAGGTCAATTGACTTATCGGCTAACGCGTTCTGATTTTAATCACTTGTCCATGATGTGAAATTTTATGATTAATTCGGAGCATCTTGGCTCCTTGTATTTAAACTGCCGGATTTTATGGGTTCGTAGATACCAACCTAATGATCCAACAGTTAAAGAAGGTTGTTGAGAATAGGGTGATAAACTTTTAGGACTTGGGAGTCTAAATTGCATCGTGACCAGCAAAATTAGATTGTTAGGCTTTAGGGGCTTGAGCGGGTCGCTTTTCAATTAACAAGCAAAGGGAAGGGTATGCCCAGCAAATCCATCTCATTGAACAGCTTTAGCTAACTGGAAACCATAAACTAGGCGAGAGTAAGCATACGTACTTGAAGGGAAGCTTCCTGGAACTCCCGTTCTGTTGCAGGCCGTTAAATAGGCTCCATCAAGGCAGAAACAATTGAATTCTTGCCTTGTCCAGTCATACCCACATCTTCCCTCTGATTTAGTGCAATTTTCGCACAGAGATGTATTGGCAAGCCAAGTGATCTCAAAGCCTTTTTTCAGGATCTTTCTAATAATAGAACAATTAATGGTAGCATTATTGTGGACCTTCGATATTGGTAGACCCAGAGGTTCAATTGGTACAATTGGGACGAAGACACTAAAGTTGCATACCTCGTGTAGGTGGATTTTACGGTCCGCATCAAAAGCAAAGCAGCCATCCCCAGACGTGGGACAAGAGAACCAATAATCTGAATGGGTTGAGTTGCAATTGTAGAATAAGGCAGAATTGAGGTAATCAGAAGTGTAGTTGAAGAGACAAAAGTTTAAAGTGGTGTTGACATGTGCTGCAAGACATATATCTTTCAATAAATCTGTCCTCGCCACTTTAAGGATCTGCTCGCTCCTATCCACGTGGATCACCTGATACTCCAGGGACGCCATGGATAGAAGGGTCAGGTTACCTCCATCACAGTCAAGCTCGTAGCCTGGATGCCCACAATAACTCGGTCGCTCATTATACCCGAAAGGATAGCTGATTTCTTGATCTCCACAACGATAGGGAACACACTCTTGGAACGGCTTGAAGTAGCTGGAAGCTGGCACCAAGAAGTGAATATGGAGGGAGAAGATGAAGAGCAAGGAGAGAGAGGTATATGACATGGTAAGATCCATTCGAAGGGAGATGGTGTTGGAGCAAAACAAGGAGAAGGGTTAATGTAAATGAAGAGGATGCAGAGGATAAGAGCAATGCTGCTTTGAGAATTATTTGAACCCAATGCACCTATGAGAGCCACTTGATTTGGCCTCCCCAAAGACCAAGACTTTGGCGCATTGAGACAAAAGCTGAGAAGAAAATAAGAAGAACAAGGCGCGTGGAAACAAACCTATAGCTTGAGCTGCTGGCTAGTTGTAGACTTGACTTAAGGACGGCTTGGACTGTTAATTCCCATTTTACAATTCGTATACACGGCCCTCAACTACTCAATGAGCTTGACCAATCTCCTTGACAATTCAATCGAGGACACTTCAATTAGGACCTCGAGAACATAGTTAGCAGCGTTCCAGACAGATGCAGGGCCATCGCCTAGACTAGAAAAAAGAAGGGATTGCAGCTTCAGAACTAAACGACTAAACTATCATCTGGACGAGTTTCTCTCAATTTTGCCTAGGGGTGAGCCACGAAGACCGCCCATACAGGGAACCGCCCGGTTCTGGGCGGTTTCCGGAGGGGCCGGCCTGGTTCCCGGTTCAATTTTTATGGAACCGCCTGGATCGGACCGGACTGACTCTTTTTTTCTTTTGTTATTTCTTAAAAATATTCAGAGAACAGCAACCCCTCATGCTTGTTCTTCCCTCTCGGCTCTCACGCCTCTTTCCCTCTCTATATGGCGGAGGACAGCGTCGTCCAACGTCTGGAGGAGGAGGGCCTTCTCGACAAGCTCGGTGTGGTGGGAGTCGAGTCGAGCAGAGCGACGAGGATGGAGTTGGAGCTTATCTGACCCCCATGGAGTTGCGGGAGGCCGGTGGGGCAATGCAGAGGAGATAGTAGGGGGGAGGCACCACAGACGCGAGGATCCATGAGGGCTCGAGAGCGAGCTCGGAGCGAATTGGAGGTGTCCTCATCGTCTCTCTAAACTGGAGGACTCATCACGGTGGTTTTTGGGGAAGGAGAAGGGGAAGCGGGTTTTGCGCAGAGAAGAGAGAGAGATGGAGATGGGACAGGAGGGACCTGAGTCACGGTGTCTTAGAGAGAGAGAGAGAGAGAGGAGAGGAGATAGAATGAATATAAGTAAATGTCTTTGATGTGATAGCCTTGGTAGGAAGTAAAATAAATGTCATAGAGAGACATCAGGCAGGTGAGACTAGAAGTGGCGACCACGCTGCGCTCTTTGTCCTTTTTTTTTTCTTTCAGACGCCACTCTCTTCTTTAAAATTTGACCGGTTCCATGGACCGGACCGGTACAGTCCAGTTCCCGGTTTTAGGACCAATCGGTCTAGTCCCCGGTCTCCAATTTTGAGGACCGGTCCTCTCGTTTTAATTTCCGATTCCACCTTAAAATCGAATTGGACTCGAACCAATCATTCTTAATTTTGTCCAATTATCTGTTTTTGAATTGATTTGACTCATGATATCGTTATATCATCAGCCCAAATTGCAATATGGGTATAATCAATAAACTGGAAAGGGCCTCGACTCCTCAGTCGGGCGAGACCAAGGCCATCTCTTGTGATCTAAAATGATGATCCACATTGGGATCTTTAGCAATAGGAAGCAATAAGCAAAGGTTGCCATCTTTTTCTTGCCAGAGATTGCTAAGGCCCATCAATCGCTCAAGTCTCAAGCAATGAAAATAAAAACTCTTTCTAGGTGTCAATTCCTCGGGAGGAAAATGATTATAATCAAAGCAACAATAGCCAGAAAAGCGAAAAGGAAATTTTTCTAAAAAGAAACCACCACCTTGTAATGATAGATCATACTCCAAGTTGTGAGTTGCAATGAGTAGATGGAAGATACTTTCGAAATTTCGCCCAACCAAAAAATTTATTACTTCAATTTGCTACATGCGAATCTTTATACTTTAAATATCACAAGAAAATTCACTTTAGCTTAGGGCATCGAAGTAATTCACGTATCTTGTCTACGGAATTTATATTAAACTTTATGCACGTGATCTTCATTCACCTATTAATTTAAGTTTTTGGATTAAGCATTGAATAAGGTATCCCAATTCACTCATTTATTTCGCATGTACCATTCCTAACTTCTAATTTCCACTCGAGAATGGTACTAAAGTAACAGTTTTGTTTGTCTATGAATTCATATTATATATATATATATATATATATATATATATATATATGAATAATCTTGCTCTATTTATTAATTTAAGCTTTCATATAGGACCTGTTGCATGGGATATACTAGTAGGTGCAATGACCATTCAAATTTTGAAAAAAGTATTGATTAAGAAATTGACGAACGTAAGTATATAATTTTCTAATTCTAAAAGCTGCTGAAACATCAAAGTATGCCAGAAATCCGATCACACGCAACTAAGAAGTGACAAGCATAGAAAAAAGCAGTCATGGCGATTGGCGAACATAGACGCAAAACTATTTGTAAAGAAAGAGAGGAAATGGACACAAACCTCAATCCTACCTTTGCAAAACGAGCCGTCCGGGTGATTTGACCCGTCCTCGCAGAAGCACAGCAACTGCTCATTCTGGTTGAACGCGCACCGCCCGCCGGAGTGCTCGCACACGCCGCACTCCTTCGCCGCCGCCCAGTCAAGCACGAACCCCTCGCTCATTGCCCCGGCGAACTCCTCCACCGCGTTCGCCGCCGTCACCTCCGTACGCTTCACCGCCGCCACTACCGCCTCCTCGCAGCCCCACGCCTGACGAACCGCCGCCGCCTCATCGGGGCTCATGTCCACGAACACATACGACTGCTTATCACCAGATCGCAAGCAATCGATGGCCCTGGCGGGGACGGGAGCCCACGGATGGGCGCTGCAGTTAAAGAAGAAGGTGAGACTGACGTCGGCGGAGTTGTAACCGAGCGGGAGCGAGTTGATCGTGAGGTTATGGCTGGCCCTGGGGCATCCCCGGTCGGCGACGTCGATGTCGACGAGAGTCAGGGTTTCTTCGACGTAGTTGATTTCGGCGACGAAGTAGGCGTCGCCCCGAAGAAAGATGGTCGGGGGCTCATCGACATACGAGCAACGGACGCCGAGGCCCGGGTAGCCGCAGTGTACGGAGGCGCTGCTGGCCGTCCAGAACGGATACTTGATGGGGATGTTGCCGCATTGGGACGACGATTCGCAAATGGCGGGGAAAGCGGAGTGGACGCTATGGAAGCTCAATAAGAAGAAGAGAAAGCAGAGAAGGTGGTGGCTTGGCATTTTTCTTTGTTCCTGTGTTGGTAAGGAAGAGATCTTCGTCTGGCAATTTAGAATGGAACGTCTATAATTATATAGTAATGCGTTCAAAGTCTTACGTTGGGAGTAAAGACCACACAAATTTGACTTTTTTTTTCTGCGTGCAACATTCGAAATTTCTAATACGCTAATAACGACTTACTATGATCATAAATCACTGGTAAAAACAACGCATAATTATACCAATGTGTAGAATTACAAATTGATGTTTATAGGCGCTTTGAATGCAAGCTCATGGTTGGCTTACTTAATTAAGTAAGAAGTTTAGAAATTTCATTGGACCATATCGTTTTTTTGGTCTATTATTTATTCTCATATCCATTTTTGTTTGAAAAGAAAGGTATGATTTAGAGCGAGATACACCATTTTTTCCCTTAAAAAGAAGTTGGGGCTTGATTAAAATTTTTATAAAAAAAATATTTAGGGGACTTTAATTTAGTGTAATTTTTCATGATTAAATTATATGAAAATACAGTCTTACACAATAAAGCAGTGGTGGTCCATATTTTCCATATTGAGAAATAATGAAGAAGTTGATGGATCTTGCGATTTAAATCAGCATAAACGCTTTAACTTGTTAAATATCTTTTGGTTTTTTACTTTTAGATATGTATATTTGCTCGAGCGGCGTTAAAATTAACGAAGGGCCCGTGGCCTTCACTTTCATTTTGGATATCAAAGCTAGAAAAATCGAAGATGGTGTGAACTTAGTGTAGATTCTTTCACTTCTGGTCTTTATGTTAAGACAGTCTACACGAAACTTGACATATGGAAAGAGCGGTAAAGTCTGAATTTAAGCCATTGATTACGCCTTAATTGCCTTCTATTTATAGGTGAATCTCATTGGTGGGTTTCTCAAGTAAGGGAAAATTACCAACTAGTTTTAAATTTATTGTACAAATGTCAATTAGTTCTAAACTTTCCGATTGTATCAATTAAATTCCACTATAGTCATTTAAATTGATTTTCATTAGAAATTCCGAACATGGGTGTCCATTTATTGTCGGCCGTCTTACGTGTCACTATGAGTGAATGGTTCTAGGTTCCAAACAAGTTCAATCTAGAATCTGAAACCTACTCGTTGGAACATGCTCCTTGAATTTTGGAACCTGAACCTATCATATCACAGGTTCTAGGGTTGATTCTAGGGCCTACTCAGATTCTACTTATATTATTGATAGAACAATTACTGTAAATTATCACATTTAATGAACATTACTTGCTGCTACAATTTACTGACTATAATTTATATTTAGACATATGAAATATATGAAACATTAAGAAAGTAAAATTCTTAGTCATAAAATAGAAGCTTAAACTAATAGTTCTAGATTATACACTCATTATCGAACACGATAGAATATTGTAGGATCACACGAAGACATATATCAAGAAATATACAAAAACTTATTTCAAGTTCTAGTTTACAGGTTCTAGGTTTTAATTTTTGAAACTTAAAACCTACATTGCATATCTTAAAACCTGGAATCTGATAAATTCTCACCGGTCTAGTTCACAGCTTTTAGGTTCTATTCTAAAACCATGTTTACCCTTACAAGGCACCCTGTCATATTAGTGATTTTAGGTGAAAATTGACCGAAAGAATTATATTGGAATTTTACATGAAGGTATAACATTGGTGTGACACCCCCTAACGGCCCTCGATCCGTTAAGGTCGCCACACCATTTCCTTATCTTGGATGTCTTTTATTCTGATACCATTGGATTTCGGTGAATCTGCGAGTTTGGGGGTCTATCACAATTTTCATTGGTCCCTGCGCAATTTTACTGCGGAAGCGGATCCATCAACTCATTTCCTAAACATTGAAATGATGCACACTAGATATATACATAGATGTCAACCAGGCACTTTTTATTTACATATATTTGATAGACGTCATTTGTTGGTACATCAAAAGCCAAAGTTTTCTATATTGGCTATATCCAAAAAATTGACCGACTTTTACGTTAGCCATTTACAACGTCATCTATCTTCAAGTGCCAGTGTCCCAAAAATTCACTGCTGTCCTCTTGTCCCCCGCTACTCTACCCCACTCGAGCCTCCATCATCGTCCTCTGGCGGTAGTGACAGCGGCCCCATGGTGCGTCCGTCCCTCCAGACATACAGGACCATAAACTCCTGATACACAGGAGCCAAGGGGAGGCCGGTGTCAACCGTTAGTATCACCCGTATCCGGATGAAAGTGAGTCCTAGCAGATCAGGGTCAGGATGCTCCGATTGTTCCCATCGCAGATCGACGGGAATGCCATAGAAGGTACCGGAAGACGCAGGCAGCAATGGCATCTTTATCACTCTGTAATATGTTAGCCCCACGAGGGGTGAGTACAACTACTTAGCAATCAAAGTTCTACTAAACTATATTACGTAAAACTATCATCATCTGATTCCATGCAAATCCAAGATAAAGCACACGGCCAAAGCAATGAATGTGTATAAGTTCAAAAGAATCTCAAACAGCATAGTACAATGAAACATTTAGATGTTTAAGAAACTTAGTTCATCACGACTCACTACCACCATCTTCCGGAGGACCAGAGTTTGCGTCCCTCCAGGCATATCGCACCCAACCTAGCCTCACGAAGGCCTCCGGTTCCATATTTCAGTCACCGGGCATCTAGAGTATGTTATGTCACACCTCCAGCATCTCACACCCCACCTGGCATCACGAGGAACTTCCGGGGCTCACCATGTCAATGATGTCCCCAGGCATCCAGAACGTGTTACGTTACACTTCTAGACATCCTGCCTTCTGGGGAACCTCCGGGGCTCACATCCCGCCTTCTGGGGAACCTCCGGGGCTCACCAGTCCCCAGACTTCTAGAGGCATCGCCACCACGATCCTCTAGGCAACCCGACACCCAGGGCATCGTCGTCATCATGGACCGACGACATCCATAACTCACGTACCATGGTGTAGCAGTCTCAAGATTTAAAACCAACGCATTCTAACATCATTAATACAAAAGTTGCTTTGATTTCTAAATCTCAAACCCGGAATTTAAGCCAAAACTAGACGGACCTTAGAGGGATATCGGTTAAGTGACAATCAAAACACTTATGAAATATAGAGTTTAAAAATACCGGAATGGATTGAGGTTTAAGTCAAACCCTCTCCATTTCTTTCTTTGTTCAGGAGGTTTCAGGCGTAGACTTATAGCATTCTCCACACCTCAAGACTCAAAATGAAACAAGTTTATCAAAACCGTAAATAAATTTTGAAATCAGCACATTGGCGAATCCAAATCTCGGTTCGACCTTGAGGGTTT
The DNA here is from genome assembly GCA_016097605.1 of Eucalyptus guilfoylei. Classification (NCBI taxonomy): domain Eukaryota; kingdom Viridiplantae; phylum Streptophyta; class Magnoliopsida; order Myrtales; family Myrtaceae; genus Eucalyptus; species Eucalyptus guilfoylei. Next base: position 6,515,010 of record CM027861.1, read on the forward strand.
TCAAAACGATTTACAAATAAGGTCTCAAATTTCGAAAGTACCAAATCTTTCTTGAAACATTGCGAGTGACACGTTAGAAATTAGAAATCCAACCAAGTTCTCCAAACTTTTATAAATAGTTCACGAGTAGCGTTGCTAAAATTCTGTAAACACTAAGATTCGATGCATAAACCGATGTTGAAATTGCATTTAACTATAGGCCAATGTGAAATCCTCCAAATCACATAATCCAATATCAACTCAACCATCCCGATTTCATCATTCAGCATAAGAATTCCAAGAACACTAATTTATGGGCGCATTTCATTGGACAAACGATGGAATTACGTGATATAAGTTAGTAGATATCTACTTGCCTTCGATTTGGCAGCGTTGATGACGAGATGAACCGTGGGCTGCGGCATGGTCGAGATGAGCTGGACGGCGGCGAAGGAGGTTGGTGGCTAGCGGTGGTGTGGTGGTTGACGAAGCACGAACGATGCAGCAAGGTACGAGTAGATGGCGCCGAGATTTTGAGAGAAGGTTTGCTGAACTTTCGCTGAAGAAGACGGTCGACGGTGATGAAGTATCAAAAGGAAAATGGCTCTCTTCCACTAGCTAGAGTAGGCTTGAGGAGTCGACTGCTCAAGATGACTCGTGGAAGCTCGCCCAGAGACGCGTGGAGGGACGTGTTCGCTGAAGAAGACCTCCATTTAGTTGACCTTCTCGTGGCTGCTCGAGGGAAAAACAGATGGAATCAACGTGTACCTCAGCTAGCCACCGAAAGAAGGAAGAAACGTGACCCTCCATGGGCGGTCTCTGCATGCGTGGACGTGGCTGCATGGGTCAACAAACCCTTCTTGTTGACTGGTCGAACAGCAAGGGAAGGCGCGGCTGCATGGTCCTGTACGTGCATGGGGAATTTGGGTAGCACGGTCTTCATGCGTAGGAGGAAATGAGCAGTTCGGGATCAACATCTTTCCTTCGTAGTGGACCACATTGGACGTGTGCATGAAGACGTCGGATGCTTGCATGAAAGGCTTGCTTAGTAAAATGCAAATGCGGAAGAGGTTGGTCTCACGAGTAGCCTTACGTGAAGAAAATTTAAGTGAGATGATAGGCTAAACAGCAATCGAATAGTCATGATGCGGGGAAGGTGTGACTATGAGGGTACGTCGTAAGATCATCACGAAACGTGACGTCTTGGTCAGGCAATGGTAATGATGAAATGGCGGCCGGAAGTGGCGCCAACGACGTAGTCTGACGACAAACTTGTCGACCTGTCACGAATCATTACGTATTTGAGGTCCGGCGAAATCCGGATATCACAATTGGACAGTTTAAAACTGAATTAGTATCTACGCAATAAATTTAGGACTGATCGGATAATTCTCCCTCTTAAGGAGCTGTGTCTCTAAGAGATACAAAAATCCACATCATGCTAATGAATGAGAGAAAGCACAACAAATAATTAAAGCATGCTATTGTTGTTAATCAAGACAAAATCGACAATCGGAACGTATCGAGACATAATCGACAATCGGAACAAATCGCATGCGTGGGACATTAAGATATGTGAATTTCAGTCATATAAGCATGTCCAACACTTTCCTTCTTTCTCAATTTGATGAGCAAGACGAAATATCTTTCCATGACTCTGAAGAGAAAGTTCAATTCATTGACTTTAGTAGAAGTGGCTTTACATATTTCTCGTACAAAAAAGTTAATGACAACAAAATAGATGATCACACCATCTCAAAGAGGTTTGGGTTCGTGCGGGGATGGATCTGCAAGGTCATGGACCCTTGGGGTTGCCTCGCTTAAGATCATGTGGCCTTGGCATTGGCTTGTCTAGCCTCTTTGACTGTTCCAGTCTCATCGTGATTGATTTGTTTCCGAGATGGAGATAACGAACAGCAGCCATGCCCTCTGCCCCTCCCCCCTCCCTTTTTTTCCTTTTAACTTAAAATCCATTTTGCAAAAATACACAAAAATTTACTTAACCAAATGGTATTTGCTTTGAGTAAATGCACCTTAAATGAAAGATTTTCGGGGAAATTACTTTGCATGTTCGAGTAATCCTACGTGTGTAAAAAGCTCCAATACACTAATAACGATTACTATAGTCGTAGGTCTCTATCGTAGAAATAGCATATAAATATGCGAGTGCATAGAATTTTGCATTAGTCTCTATAAGCACTTAAGATAGCACGAGCGTATAAATTATCACGAGCTAATCACTATAATTTGGCTCTTATTTTGTTTGATCCATCCATTGGGTTAGTGTTCCGCACGAATTGGCTTCCGTAACAAAGTATTTTTACTGAAAATCGTTCGTCAATTTTTATTAAGGGAGATATGTTCTGTGATGAATTCGGATAGAAAATATCATTGGTCAACAAGAAAGCCATGAAATTTACTTTAAACGAAATTATAGGTATACAAATCATGTTGGAATTTAATTTACAACATGTAAGAGATTTTCTGGTGGGTTACAGTAATTGATATCGTAATTTACCATTTTACGAAATTAAATGTGAGATGAAAACTTTTAATTAGTTAAATATGGTTGGCTAGCTAAGTAGAGCCCATCATCTGATGAGAGAGTCCGTGGCTTAAAACTTTATAAATTATACTCAAGTCTCTCCTCTAATCCTGATATATAACTATCCTCACATGAGAAGCGAGTATAAAACTCTAAAGATGAGGGGACAGTCTTATTAAGCCAATGATACATAGGGCAATAGAAGAGAAGTGCTTGAGTTTTGAATCATCGCTATTCCATATCAAGAATGATGGATTCCAAATCAGGCGCGTCAATCTCTTTTACTTGATTATGTGAGTTCTTGATTCTAGTTATGGAGATCTTGAGTGTCGTTTTCGTGGCTTACGTGTAGTATTAGAGTAGTCCTTCGCCTAGAACTTGAACGTATGGATTAGGCTATTTTCAAAATTTGTTGTTGGGTAAAAGTTGATTTTGATTGCATAAAATGTAAGAGCTTGTCGAGACCAGCGTTTTGACATGCAACGCACCACTAAGGGAGGTCGTACACGCCCCCATGCATCATTGGGTGGCGACTACGTCGAGCATGTGCCCCCACGCATGGCGATGGCTAGTGCATGACGCACGTGCTAGGGCTGATGTCAGCGAACGACGACCTAGGTGACTTGACCTAACCCATTGACCTGCCCGAACTGGTTTTGTCATTGACCAGATTTGTTAATCGATCGGATCATAATTGGTCGAAGTGCCACCTGGTCAGATCGATGAACCTAGTTGGACAAGAGCTACTTGTGTACTGCATGCGCTTTGCACTCAGGCAGTGTGTGCAGACGTGTGGAAGCTCCGATTAATGCGTTAAAATTAAAATCAGAGTAATTCAAATCAGCGTAAACGTTTTAACTTGTGAAGTATCTTTTGGTTTTTTACTTTTAGATATGTATGTTTGCTCGAGCCGCGTTAAAATTAACGAAGGGCCCGTGGCCTTCACTGTCCTTTTGGATATCAAAGCTAGAAAAATCAAAGACAGGTGTGAACTTAGCGTAGATTCTTTCACTTTTGTCCTTCATGTAAAGACAGTTTACACGAAACTTGACATATGGAAAGAGCGATTAAGTCTGACTTTAAGCCATTGATTACGCCTTAATTCCCTTCTATTTAGATGTGAATCTCATTGATGGGTTTCTCAAGGGAAAATTACCTAGCTAATTTTAAATTTATTATACAAATATCAAATTAGTCCTACACTTTCTAATTGTGCCAATTTAATCCCAAAATAGTCATTTCGATTTATTTTCATTAGAAATTGTGAACATAGTTGTCCATTTATCTCCGGTCGTCTTACGTGGCATTAGGGGTGAGTAGTTCTAGGTTGTGTATAAGTTCTACCTAGAATCTGGAACCTTCTTGTTTGAACATGTTCCTCATTTTTTGGAACCCGAAACTTATCTTATCATAGGTTCTAGGATTAGTTCCAGGTGACAGCACTAGTATAAACACCTAAATGGGGGCTGAATAGGTGTGAAAACAAATTTTATTAAAAGCAGTAAAATATTTTGATTTTAAACTAAGTCTGATGAACAACAGACTTTGAAGAAGGCTTTAGACTTTAACAACTATTTTGAAACACAGAAAGATATCACAATAAACAAAGTAAATGAGTTTAGGGAAGAGAAAATAAACAAAAGATTTATAGTGGTTTGGCTTAGATTAAGCCTACGTCCACTCTCCCACGCTGATAGTCTTCTAGCTAGTTTTTATTATGAATCGAAAAAGAGAATTACAGCCCTATAATCTTGACTTCACAGTGAAGAGTTTCTACTACCCTCACGAAGTCACTTTTTAGTGTTTCACTCTCTTTCGAATACAAATTTGAGCACTGTATGAAGAACAAGTAAAGCTTCAGACTTTGGAATTCTTCTTTCACACTTATCTTTCAAATGACTTGAAAAACCTCCTTAAATACTCATCTATGCCTTTTTGACCATTGACACTTTCCAGAGAAATTATTCCAATCAACCCGTTGGACAGAATTAATTAAGGAGATCTCAAGCCATTTGAAGATTGAGATGATGATCCCGGTCGCTCATACAATTAGAATCTTGGTTTCCATAAGTAGATTCTTTCCAAATAAACTTGCCTTCCAAAAATGATTTTTCCGTTCCGTGATTGATTCCAATAAAGATAACTAAAAAGGTAAGTGAGATTTCTAACCAGAAAGCCATATATATCATGTTCGTACTGAAGCTTTGAAGTAAGAAAAATAATCCTAAGTCTGATTATATCTTCGTTATTCTCTTGTGTTCAGTCTAGGTCTTCGTTAGAGTGGGCAGACTTCTGATGCAAGATAGACTTTGAGAGAATTACACAGAAGTCTCGTATTATTCAGAAAAGAACTAGAAAAGTTTTGTCAACTTAAAAACATAATAGGAGTTTTCTCCAACAATCTCCCTCTTTTTGATGGTGACAAAACTTTTATGCAAATTTAAAACTTATATCCTGCAAAATAACACTTTAGCAACACATGATAACTTATAATAAGAACAGATTATTGTAGAACTAAATGACATTGATTCTGCATCCACAGAAAACATGTTAGTCATGACAATTTAGAGTTCAAGAATCACAAATATGTTCAATCCAAAAATTAACTGCAAATCACAAGTCAACACAACCAGGTTCAAACAAAGTTCAAACAAAGTTCAAACAGGAACTTTTTAAATCTGCTATGATTCTGCCCCTTTTTGTCAACAGCAAAAAGAAGGAGATAATCAAAAGTGAAAAAGAATGATGTAAAAAGATGGAGTCATTCAGGATTGTCTTGGCACGCGAACAAGTCGAAAATCCTCCAGCGATTGCATTGTCTCCTCAAGCTTTTCTTGGCATTGTTGATAGACATTTTCCACTTTAGCTACAATCTGTGAGACCTGTTGATTCAGAGTCTGAACTTGAGTATCAAGAGACTGTACCTTGCTAGATAGAAAATCTGAGGTAGATCTTAAGGTAGTATGTAAATTCTGAATTTCAACCTCTATAGCATATTGCTGTGCCTTTAACTCCAAAAGGAGTTGCACTATTCTTGGATAGTTTGCATCAGGGTCAATTTGGGCACTAGCTTCAGCAAAGTGAATCGTTGGAGTATCCAGAATTGAAGGAATATCGACTTGAACACTTGTAGGTTGTTGCTTGTCCTGACTCGGAGTTTCTCCTTCAACATCAACTTCAAGGAAATGAGATTCAAAGACATCCTCAGCATCTGCAGGAGATCGACTAATGCCGTCACTAGCAGTAGGTGTAGGAGTTTTCTCACTGTCTTTCCCTGTTTTGGTGCCTTCAGGGTGAGATGAGACTTTTCCTTCTTGTTCCTTTTCCTTTCCAGTGCTAGATCTCTTTTCTTGTTTAGAGTCCTCTCCTTCCAATGCAAGTTTTTCCCTGTTGTCTTAAAATTCATCCGATATTGGTATTGCACCAGTTTCTCCTTCAGAATCTTCATCTTCATTTTCCTTTTCTGCTGGTTTTTCAGCATCACCCTCTTCTTCTTCTTCTTCTTCTTCTTCTTCTTCTTCTTCCACTTGTTCAGATTCTTCTTCTGCTTGTTCTCCTTCTTCTTCTTCTGTCTCTTCAGAATCAGGATAATCGTGAAGATTTTGTAAGGCAAGCGCAGAAATGGTCAGATCATCCTTCTCTTCTTCGTCCGTCAAGAGGATAGACTTCTTTTTCTTTGAAGTCTTTTGGACATTATCTTTTCCTTTTCTCTTCCTTGTAGCAGTAGATCCTTCCTTCACTCTGCTAGATGATTCATTCTTCAAAAGATCCAAGGCCTTTGACAGATCTTTCAGCCTCATTTTGGAAATCATCTTCATTCCTATCTCCATAGGAGTGAGAGTTCGTGCTCGAAGTAGAGAAGGCAACTGGATCTGAAAATGTCTGAACAATTTGGTAATCAAGGCAAAGTAAGGCAATTGTCCTTTCTCTTTCATCATAGTCCTGTACATATGCAAGAAGATAGTATGCGGTAGAGAAAATCCATTGCAAATAGCCCACATTATTTTCACCTCAAATCTCGAGACATCTATCTTTGAGGCAGCCTTAGGTCTGATGCAATTGATGATAATCTTGTGCAGCAGAATGTTTGATGCTGGCATGCGAGAGTAAGTGATGCTCCCATTAAGCAGTCTGTCCTTCATCATAAATCTAGTAGCTTGACTGATGGAAACATTAATGGGTAGAAAACCACTTCGCTCAACACCTAAAATATCGGCCATAATGTCCACATCCACAACAAACACTTTGTCACAGACAATGAACTGAATGTGAATTTGATCCAGGAAAGATAGATTGGAGTAAAAATAAGCCGTCAACTCAGGATAAGCTTCTACTGTCTCAGCACAAAATTTTTCAAGTTGAAGATTGGCTAACCTTTCCCTCAAGTTAACCCGTATATGTTGGAGAAAACTCCTTGGATGTTTTGAAGTTGACAAAACTTATCCAAAGTCTACTCTAAAGATTTTTAGACTTCTATGTCAAAGTCTGAAGATGACCAGATTTTATGTCAAAGTCTAAAGTCTTCCAGACTTTGTGTCAAAGTCTGTCCACACTGACAAATTCCAGACTGAACGCTACTGAAGAATGAAGACTTATCCAGATGCGAGATTTTGTTTATTTCTTCAGGAGTTCGATTTGTATGGCTTATGGATGGCTTTCTGGATGGATATATCACCTACGAGATTTATTATCTTTATTGGAATCAATTTAGATAAATCAAATCTTTTCAGATTGCAAGTAAATATGGAAAGAGTCTACTTATGGAAACCAAGATCCTGATTGTATGGGCGAACATGATTGACGAGCTTTCATCACAATCTTCAAACAACTCAAGATCTCCTTGATTGATTCTGTCCAACGGGTAGATTAGAAGAATTCATTTGGAAAGTGCCAACGGTCGAGAATGCATGAATGAGTATTTAAGGTGAACTCTCTAGTTGTTCGAAAGAGTGCGTAGGAGAGAAATTTCAAAATCTGAAACTTTTCATTTCCTTGTTACTCCAAATACTGAGCTCAAAATTGTATTCAAAAGAGAGAGACTCATTGTGAGACTTCGTGAGAGAGCAGTAGAGACTATTTACTGTGAAGTTGAGATCGCAAGGCTGTAAAATCTCTTTTGATTCTTAGTAAAATCCAGTCAGAAAGCTGTTAGCGTGGAGAGTGGACGTAGGCTTGATCTAAGCCGAACAACTATAAATTATGTGTTCTTATTCTCTTTCCTGAACTTCTTTATTTTGTTCATAGTTCTATTTAACTGCTAAAGTCTGAACTTGCTTAAAGTCTGTTGTTTTTCAGATTCTGTTTTAGAAGCAAAATATTTTTATTGTTTCTTGCGAAAAATTGTCTTCACACATATTCATCCCCCTCTAGGTGTTCATACTAGCACTTACAATATAGAGTCAAGGAAGTCAAAGTCGACTGTGCGAGGGTTTATCACTCCCCTATTCAACATTTGAGCATAAACCCTTTTATGCTCTTTGGAATGAAAAAGCTTTGTTCTTTCTCTAGGAATATCAGCAGCCACACCCATCCGAGGTTGGAAATTCGTAAAAATTCGCTCATCATCATCCTTATTCTCAGGCTGACTTTCTGACCCAAAACGAGGATCATAAGGAAAATTCACAAACGTCTTTTTAGCCATTCCTTTGGGCGCTATTCCTAGTCTTTCCATTGCTCTAAAGAACAGAGTTTCATTGCCATACCCATTATCTTTCAAGAAGTCAGTGATAAACATCATTGGACTACCGCCCTGCTTCAAAAAGGTATAATGCTTGAAAAGTACCTTGGGCCTCATTACTCTAATTGGAACAGCATCTTGTTCAACTTCCTCATCTGCAGATTGATGATGAGAGCTCTGCGGAGAATCGTCTCCAGTAAGATCGAAGTGAGTTGGTCCTTTAGGCATGTTCTAAGGACCCTGACTTGCAATGCGAGAGGATTTTCGCTGGTATGACATGGATGCAGACTTGGAAGATTTCGCAAACATGTTCGAGTGAGAGAGAGCAAGAAATTTGCAGAGTGATTTTAAGAGTAAAAATCGAGAGAGAGAGAGAGAGAGAGAGAGAGAGAATCGGTATTAGGGTTTTGAAAAGCAGTGCTCGAAAGAAATACTAAGAAGTACTTAAAGAAATTGAAAAGAGGTATACGAAACGTCACAAAGAAAAATGTCTTTTCAGAGCAAATATTTAAAAAAGGTAACTGCTAAAATTTCAAAATTCGAAAGTTAGCAATAAGATAGTAATTTCTAAAAATAAAATAGGCAAGCGACGGTTCAAATATAATCATACATTTTCACATTTTACATAGCAAAAATAAAATACTTGGATTCAAGAAATTCTCATTCTAAAGTAGCTTCTTCAAGTTGAAGTTCTGAGTCTAATCTACTTCAGACTTTAATTGAAAGAGGAGATGATATTCAGCTTGCTGCGAGTAGACTCAAATAAGTTCTTCTCTAAAGGTTTTGTGAAGATGTCTGCCAACTGATTCTTCGAATCAATAAACTGAACCATAATCTCGCCATTCTAGATATGATCTCTTATAAAATGATGACAAATCTCGATGTGCTTTGCTCTTGAATGAAGAATTGAGTTTCTTGTAAGATTGATAGCACTAGTGTTGTCGCATCTGATCTTTGTGCATGATTCTTTTATTCCAAAGTCTTTTAGTTGTTGTCTCATCCATACAATTTGAGAACAACAACTCCCAAGAGCAACATATTCCACTTTTGCTGTAGATAATGCCACTGTACTTTGTTTCCTTGAGAACCAAGATACCAGCATTTGTCCCAACAGTTGACAAGTGCCGGATGTTCTCTTTCTGTCGACTCTACAACTGGTTAAATCAACATCAAAATAACCAAGTAGGGTAAAGTCTCATTCTTTTGGATACCATAGACCCAGCTTTGGAAAAGTTGCAATATATTTGATGATGCGTTTAACGACACTTAGATGAGATTCTTTTGGATCAGACTGAAATCTAGCACATATACACACACTAAACAAAATATCAGGTCTTGAGGCGGTAAGATAAAGAAGAGAACCAATCATGCTTCTGTATAGTTTCTGATCTACTTTCTTCCCTCCTTCATCCTTGTCCAGTTTTGATGAGCTTGACATAGGAGTTTCTGTTCTCTTGCAATTTTCCAATCCAAATTTCTTAATAAGATCTTTGACATACTTCTCCTGGTGAATAAATATACCTTTCTTTGATTGTCTGACTTGCAATCCCAAAAAGAAGGTCAATTCACCTATCATGCTCATTTCGAATTCATCCTGCATAGATCTTGAAAATTTCTTGCAGAGATTTTCGTTAGGAGAACTAAAGATTATATCATCTACATAAATCTGTACAAGCGTAAATTCTTTTCCTTCTCTTTTTATAAACAGAGTACTATCAACTTTTCATTTTTCAAAGCCATTCTCTGTTAGAAACTTACTCAACCTTTCATACCAAGCTCGTGGTGCTTGCTTCAGACCATACAATGCATTTTTCGTTATGTAGACTGAGTCGGTTTTCTTGGATCTTCAAATCTTGGTGGTTGTTTCGCATAAACTTTTTCTTGAATGAATCCATTTAGGAAAGCACTTTTGACATCCATCTGGAATAACATGAAATTTTGATAATAAGCAAAAGCAAATAATAATCTAATTGTTTCTAACCTTGCTACTTTGTGCATAGGTCTCATCATAGTCTATCCTTTCCTCGTGCGTGTAACCTTTTGCCACAAGCCTTGCTTTGTTTCTGATTACTTTTCCTCTCTCATCCATCTTGTTTCTGAAAACCTATTTTGTTCCAATCACGGATTTGCCTTTGGGTTTTGGAATTAGCTCCCATACATCATTGATGCTAAATTGTCTGAGTTCTTCCTGTATAACTTCTATCCAACTTTCATTAGATAGTGCTTCTTCCACTCCTTTTGGTTCTATTTCAAAAACAAGTGCTATTGCACTGGAGTCTTCTCTTCATTTGTATCTGGTGTGAATTTCTTTATCAATTTTTCCAATGATGAGTTCTTTGGGATAACTTGACTTGTGCTTCCAATTGCTATTTAATTTGAGAATTTGTTGATTCTCCGTTCCTTTTGAATCTACTTATTCTGCTTGTTACTGTATTCCAGACGTCTGAACCTCTTCGAGGGGAACTGGTTCAGACTCTTCAAGTTGAGTTTGATCTAGTTGATTCTACACATTATCTTGAAATCTGACGTTCATAGACTCTTCTACAGATTGAGTCTTTTTGTTAAAAACTCTGTAATCTTTGCTTGACGTTGAATAGCCAAGAAAAATTCATTCATATGATTTTTCCTTAAACTGTCAAGATCGATCATTTGCATTCTTCAAAATAAAGCACTTACAGCCAAAGACATGAAATTAGGAAACATTTGGCTTCTTTCCTTTATATACTTCATAGGGAGTCTTCTTTAGGATATGCCTTAAAAACACTATGTTAATAATATAACAGGCAATAGAAACTGCTTCTGCCCAAAATCGAGATGATATTTTGCTTTCTATTAATAGAGTTCTGGCCATCTCCTGTAAGGATCTGTTTTTCCTTTCCACAACCCCATTTTGTTCTGGAGTGTATAGAGAAGAGAAAACTTGTTGAAAACTAGATTCATCACAGAAGTTTGCAAAATCCTGATTTTCAAATTCACCTCCATGATCTGTTCTTATGCTTGAAATAGCGTAACCTTTCTCATTTTGAACTTTTATAGCAAACTTTGAAAAGTATAAAAAATTTTCAGACTTGTTTGCCAAAAAGAATACCCAAGTGAAACGTGAATAATTATCCATAATTATTAGACAATATTTCTTTCCGCCAAGACTCTGAGTTCTTGTTGGCCTAAAAAGATCCATATGAAGAAGCTGCAGAATGCGACTGGTAGAAACTTGATTTACCAGTTTAAAAGAACTTCTGACTTGTTTCCAAAGACACATGGAGTGCATAACTCAGACTTCTGATGAATCAAATTAGGAAGCCCTTGAACCAATATCTTAGAAGAAATTTTGGCAATCCGCTTCATATTTACATGACCAAGCTTTTGATGCCAAAGACTGGCTTCATCTTGAATAGAAATAAGGCATTATGTATCTTCTAGATTTACATCCAAAAGGTATATATTGTCATGCCTTTGCCCCAGTAAAGGATTGAGAGAAGTCTCGACTTATTCCAGAACAAATGCCATTTTGAAAGTTTATTTTGAACCCTATATCACAAAGCTGACTTATACTCAGAAGATTGTAGTTTAAGCCTTTCACTAGAGAAATATTGTTGATAGTCAGACTTCCAATCTTCATAGTTCCACATCCTATAATCCTTCCTTTGTTGTTTCCACCAAAAGAAACTTTTCATTCTTTTAGTCCTTCCAGCTTCTCGAAGCAACTAGAATCTCCTGTCATATGCCTAGAGCAGCCACTATCTAGGTACCATTTAACTTTTCTTTTAATAGTGACCTGCAATCAGAAGAAAAACTCAAACTTTCTTTGGTACCCTGATTTTCTTAGGTCTAGCAGTGTTAGTGTCAAAAACAATTTTTGCCCAATTTCTCTTAACTGGTCTCCAAACTTTAGGGCATTCTTTCTCAAAATGTTCGGAGCTATTACACTTAAAACATCTTAGAGCATTTCGGCCAATAAGTTTTACAAAAACTTTTTGAAAATGATTTTTGTAAAACGTCTTTGCAGGTTTTTGTTTAAGTCTCTCTTTTACTTTAGGAAAATCAATTAAAGGAATAGTCTCATTATTCATACCCAAACCAGATTTGTTAAAATAAGGTATTTGAGCTGTAAGAATTTTCTCTAATTTTTTTGATTTCTTGGAAAACCTTTTTGCAATATTTGAAACTTCCCTTTTCAAAACAAAATTTTCTTTTGAAAGAGAATCATTATTTTCTTTCAAATCGTCAAAACTTATTTTCAGACTTTCAAACTTTTCTTTCCAAGAAACTTCATGTTGCCTGAGCTTAAAATTCTCCTTTTTCAATTTGGAGATCATTTTAAGAGAGAATTTAAGATTGGGGTAAAGTTCATCTATATACATAGAGACTTTAACAGGAATTTCTGAGTAACTTATCTCGATTTCTTTGTTAGAATCTGAATTAGTGTCTGTTTCTGATTTGAGTCTGATTCTGAATGTGCCATTAGACATATGTTTGCAAATTCTTCTTCACTTTCTTCACATTTGGTGTCACTCCAAGTTTCTGCTCTGAGAGCTTTCTTGTACTTCTCAGATTTTCTTTTCTTCCTTTTCAACAAAGGACAGTTTGGTATGATATGCCACTTTTTCTTACATTCGAAGCATATTACATCCTTGTAGTTTCAATGTCCTCTGTTGGTCTCTTCTGGGAATTCTGCGTGCTTTGCTTCTTCCAATTTAATCTTCTTCCATTTCTATTTAGTTTTTTGAATTTCTTTATCATAAGGGCTAGCTCCTCATCATCCATGTCATCTGTCACGCCCTAAACCTTGAGCGTGCGCACATCCCTCGGTGGTTGATAAAATTGCGATGTTCCCAGAACGCGTTGATCCAATCGATTATGCACATGCGGAAGTGTATAATAAACAATCCCCAGACAACACAAACATAGGATAGAAAAGCAGGACAACAAATTTCACAAAACACACTTTCATAAACAAACTGGTTTATAAACAATACTAGGCTATAAACAAGGGTCAACTCCAAAAAGAAGAGTCACTAAGCCATCTAGGCACAAGACTACTCAACCGAGACCTCCGAGACCTTCGGGGGTTCTACGTCTACCACGACACCATCAGGGGGGCCAGCTGCCCCCTCACCAGCCGCAGTGTTGAGCGCAACGGCGGGGATGTTGCAACCCTGCAGAGGACCTCCCTAAACCCCATTAGGCCTATGATGGAACCACACCTTGAACCGATGAGGTACCAACTGAGGTCGGCCCTCGTCGACCAAGATAGTGGTCACGATGAGCTCATGGAGCCAAATACTCTTGAGGATAGGGACGTCGGTACTCTGCTCTGTATACCCCCTCGAATGTCCAAAACAAACTGGAGGAGCCTATATCTAAGGACCTGAAAAGTTAAACCCATGACGGGGTGAGACAATGTTTCAGCGAGTTTACATCCTAAACTCCGATTAGGAAGGTAATACATCTAGAGGCAGTCTAACCACACATCAAAAAAGACTCAACTCGCCTCAACACCTTCTTACACGTCAGTACAGTTTATATCATAGATGCATATAATAAATGCACACCCATCAATTGTCACGCCTCACTTGAATTTCAATCAATCACAGGGGTCCCGATTATAAGGCCAAATCATTATAACACGTCCCATTCCATACCACACAATTTTATCCCATAATCAGGCTCGTTTATCTCAATCAATCACGCGTTCCAATTGATTACTGCCCGCACAGGCACGATCCACCCGACGCACATTGGTCTTTTGGCGTAACCAAGCATCGCCTCATCCCTTGAGTGCGGCAACGTCTACCTCTGGACGGCATTCTCGAAGGAGCTTCGATCCGGCCTCTACCGCGATCTGACATTCATTGATAGGGCATTCCATATAGGAGTATCGTCCACCCGACGCACATCGGGGATGGGTTCTCTTAACCATCACACGACCATTCAATCTTGGCCAAGGACATTGTACTTTGCACTTAAATGCCTTAATTAAGATAATAAGCTTGGCCTATTTTCTTCGTATAAAAAACATCCGATAAAATAATCGTGTGTGGGTACATGGTTAGATCGAACCATAAAAATTAATATCATTTTTTTTAAATTCCACTATTTGATACAGTACCTAAAAACATTTTCGGCGTCAAAACCCGACACCTGGTGTTTTTCTAATTTAATACCAAAATTTCACAATTTTGAAATAATAAATCAAAAATCACAATCACCACTCATATTGCATAAACTAACTACACCACGATAATCAGCACGAAATTCTGACGACCAACTATCCTGGTATAATTTCCGGAAAATATTAAATAATTAAATAAATTACAAAATTAATTAAATAAATGCAAATTAAATCAATAAATGCCTAATTAAGCTAAATATGCTAATCTAACTACCTAATTGGATCTAGAAAAATAATGTACCATACTAATTAAATAGTACAATCTAATTAACCCATAACTAATCTAAGCTAACAACCTAATAAGCCTAATTAAGTAACTAAATCACAAATTAATATAAACTAACCACCTAAACCATACTTAAGCTAATTAACCCCATAAGCAAGGTTTAGCAAGTAAACTCACCGGATTAGCGAGCCGGTGAGTTCACGGTGACAACGACGCGGAGGTGAGTGGAACACGGGCCTACAGCGACACCCCATGGGGCTTGGAAGGGGCCGAAAACGGGCCACGAAGTCTCAGCCGTGGGTTGAGATTTTGATTCTATTTAGGGCCGAAAGGAACCGGTCGAAGGCTTGGCTTTGGCTAGAATGGGCCAGGCGAGACGGCGGCATGAGCAGGGGTCGACGGCAAGGCTTCGGACGGCTAGAATGATGACGAAGGAGCTCAGGTGGGCTGGATGAGGGCTCAGGACGGCGGCCTGGGCTCGCGGGGATGGCGAGCAGGCGCATAACGACAGGGATGCGCGGACGGGTGCGGCGTGACGGTTCCGGCAGTTTGGGCGGGCGGTCGATGGCTGCTGGCTCAGCTGGCTTCCTTTGGTTCTTCTGCTAGTTTTCTTGAGCTCACAACACAACAATGGGAGAAATAGAAGCTGAGGAAGAAGAAGGAGATGGTTGCAGCTGGAGGGGGGCCCAAATGGCCTCAAAGTCTTCAAGAAATATCCAAATTACTCAAGTGGCTGCCCCACCTTGTTCAGCCATATCCCTTGCCCATTTTCCTCCCTCAAGCTTCCCCTAGAAGCCACCAAGGGTGCTGAAATGTTGCAGACCACCATGGCTACGAATTTCAACATTTCCCCTCCAATTTCATCTCAAATTCAACCCAATTGGACTCAATTCCAAATGACATTGTCCACCCTCAATTCCACATTTTTCCTTGCCAATTGACCCATCTTGAATGCCAAAAATTCACATAAAAACGGCCCTCTTAAATTCCCGGTCCAAAATCGCCTAAACTTGAATTTTCGCCAAAATTTCGGACTTGTCGAAAATTCTTCGGAGTATGAGTCGACGTTCCTAAAATAAATCGTGACATGACAGAACTTTCAATTTCTAAAATCAGGTTCAATTTCGTAGTTAATTTCAACAGGGCGCGATTTTAATATGACCTAATCTACCGGGTAGCTTTTAGGAATTTTTAGCGCATTTAACCCGTGGCCGATTATTTTCGAGCCACATTATACATCTTCAACTCATTGGCGACTATCAGTTATCGTGAAAATCTCGAGGTTTCAAATACGGACATAAGGTATAGAAATGACAGAAAAATCGGTTTAGTGCCATTATATAAGAATTTTGCAATCAGGTGGAATCACTCACACTCTAATCACATGCCTCTGTCGAATTGACTTATCTCCGGTCTCTGATCGATTTTGATGGTGTCGTATTGACCCTTGCAGATTAGCACGGTCGAGCAGTCGATTTCTAGTCGAATTCTCAAGTCTATTGCGTTTAGATTCCTTGACGGCTTTACCTGATAGATTAGTTATCTTATGAGTGGCCAACTCAGAGAAAAAAAGACTATAGGTGCGTCGATGAAAAGCCCAACTCATTCAATCGAAAACAGAATCAAAAAATCAAGCTGTCACATCATCATCCGTATCTATATCATCATAATCAACATTAGACTTTAAAGCAATTGATTTCTTACCTTTAGGATCTTTTTCATCATTGATCTGCTCCACTTCGTATGATTGAAGCATGCCTATCAGTTCATCAACTGATAAAGATATAATCCTCTGAGTTTCTCTAATTGAAGTCTTCACATGATTCCAGTCCTTTGAAAGTCCACGCAATAGTTTGTTGACTTTCATTGGTCCAAAAATTGGTTGACCTTAATAAGCCAGGCCATTCACAATTTCTGTAAAGCGATTGAACATATCAAAAATAGATTCTCCAGGTTTCATTCTGAAGGCTTCATATTGTCCAAGCAGAATATTTATCTTTGTTTCCTTCACATGGTCAGTCCCTTCATAAGTAACATGTAATCTATCCCAAACTTCTTTTGCTGTTTCACAAGAAGAAATTTGGTTATATTCAGTGAGAGACAAAGCACAATATAAAGAATAAATTACTTTTGCATCAAGAGTCTGTCTCTTGATAATTTCTATTTATGTGGATTCATCAGCATCTTTCTTAATCACTTCTTTCCCTTTGTCTGAACTTGATGTTGCCTTTGGATTGATTCCTTTTTCAACAACATCCCACTCCAGAGGATCTCTGGATCTAAGAAATGCTTTCATTTTGTTCTTCCACACATTGTACTCATTTCCATCGAATTAAGGAGGTTTGGTGTTGCTTTGTCCCTCAACCAATCCTGGAGCCAAAATACTAGCCATAGAAGATATTTAGTTTAGAAGTAAAAACACTTCAACAAAGTAATCACACGAGCTCTGATACCAATTAACAGCGCTAGTATAAACACCTAGATGGGGGTGAATAGGTGTGAAAACAGATTTTATTAAAAGCAGTAAAATATTTTGATTTTAAATTGAGTCTGATGAACAACAGACTTTGAAAAAGGCTTTAGAATTTAACAACTATTTTGAAACACAGAAAGATATCACAACAAACAAAATAAAGGAGTTCAAGGAAGATAAAATAAACACAAGATTTATAACAGTTTGGCTTAGATTAAGCATACGTCCACTCTCCCACGCTAATAGCCTTCTGGCTGGTTTTCATTATGAATCGAAAAAGAGAATTACAGCCTTATAATCTTGACTTCATAGTAAAGAGTTTCTATTGCTCTCACAAAGTCACTTTTTAGCGTTTCACTCTCTTTCGAATACAGATTTGAGCAATGTATGAAGAACAAGTGATTCAGAAGCTTCAGACTTTGGAATTCTTCTTTCACACTTATCTTTCGAATGACTTGAAAAACCTCCTCAAATACTCCTCTATGCCTTTTTGACCATTGGTACTTTCCAGAGGAATTATTCCAATCAACCTATTGAACAGAATCAATTAAGGAGATTTCGAGCCATTTGAAGATTGAGATGAAAGCCCAATGATCCTGGTCGCCTATACAATCAGAATCTTGGTTTCCATAAGTAGATTCTTTCCAAATAAACTTGCCTTCCAAAAATGATTTTTCCGTTCCATGATTAATTCCAATAAAGATAACCGAAAAGGTAAGTGAGATTTCCAACCAGAAAGCCATATATATCATGTTCGTACTGAAGCTTTGAAGTAAGAAAAATAATCCTGAGTCTGATTATATATTCGTTATTCTCTTGCGTTCAGTTTGGGTCTTCGTCAGAGTGGGTAGACTTCTGATGCAAGATAGAATTAACAGAAGTCTCGTATTCTTCAGAATATAACTAGAAAAGTTTTGTCAGCTTCAAATTATAATAGGAGTTTTCTCCAACAATAGGATCTACCTAGGTTCCACATTTATTATTGGTGGAACGATTGCAGTAAATTATTATTTTTAATGACCATTACTTGCTACTACAATTCACTAACTATAATTTATATTGAGACACATGAAAAATATAAAACATTAACAAAATAAAAGTCTTAGTCATAAAATGGAAGTTTTGACTAATGATTCTAGATTATTCACTCATTATCGAATACTATAGAATATCGCAAGGTCGCACGAAGATATAAACCAATAAAAATACAAAAACTTGTTCCAGGTTATAGTTTATAGGTTCTAAGTTCCAAGTTTCGATTCCACCAACCTAAAACCTGGAACCTACTTATTGAAATAGGTTCCTCAATTTTTGAAACCTAAAGCCTACCCTACATACTTTAGAACTTGAAGTCGAACAAGTTTCCACTAGTCCAGTTCACAGGCTCCAAGTTCTACTCTAAAACCATGCTCATTCCAACATGGCATCCTGCCATATTAGCGATTTTGGGCAAAGATTAACCGGGAAAATTATATTGAAATTTTGCATGAAGGTACAATATTAGAAAATTTAAAATTGAATTGGCATCTATGCAATAAATTAAGGACTGATTAGATAATTCTCCCTCTTGAGGAATTGTATCTCTAGGAGATACAAAACTCCACATCATGCTAATGAATGAGAGAAAACACGACAAAAAAATAAAGCATGCTATTGTTATGTATCAAGACATAATCGACAGTTGGAATAAATTGCATGCGCGGGACATTAAGATAAGTGAATTTTAGTGGTTATTATAGTCATATAAGCACGTCCAACACTTTCCTTCTTTCTCAATTTGATGAGCAAGACGAAATTTCTTTCCATGACTCTTAAGAGAAAGTTCAATTCATCGAATTTAGTAGAAGTGGCCGTACATATTTCTCATTAAAAAAAGGAGGTACAGACACCTTGAGTGCCAAAACTTAGCACGGAGGGACACTGCCAAAAGTTTGGAAAGTGACACTTAAGTGCCAAAATCGAAGCAAAATGAATTACTTAAGTGCCACTTCGACCAAAATCCGGCCAAAATGCCGACATGGCAATTTTCTGGCGAAGGAAGTGCAAAACGACGCCGTTTTGCACGCTGACGTGGCTAGACAATACGAAAACGACAACGTGCAAAACGGTGTCGTTTTGCACTTCCTTCGCCAGAAAATTGCCACGTCGGCATTTTTGTCGGATTTTGGTTGGAGTAGCACTTAAGTGATCTATTTTTCTCCGATTTTGGCACTTAAGTGTCATTTTCCAAACTTTTGGCACTTGAGTGTCCCTCCGTGCCAAGTTTTGGCACTGGAGTGTACCTCCGTGCCAAGTTTTGGCACTTGAGGTGTACTTTGTCCTTAAAAAAGGTTATTGATAACAAAAGAGATGATCACACCATCTTGACGAGGTCTAGGTTCTTGTAGTTCTGGATCTACAAGGTCATGCAACCCTTGGCGTCACGTCGCTTGAGATCACATGACCTCGGCATTGGCTCATCTAGTCTCTTTAAGGTTCGAATCTCGTCATGATTGATTTGTTTCCAAGATGGAGATAATGAATAGTAGCCATCCGCTCTATCCCCTCCCCCTCCCTCCCTCCTTTTTTTTTTCCTCTTTGAACTTAAAAACTATTTTGCACAAATACACTAAAATTCACTTAACATAAGCACCTTAAATCAAAGATTTTCGGGGAAATTATTACTTTGCATGTTTGAGTAAACCTACGTGTATAAAAAGTTCCAATACACTAATAACAATTACTATAGTCGTAGGTCGCTATTGTAGAAATAGCATATGAATATGCGAGCGTATAGAATTTTACATCAGTCTCTACATGCACTTTAGCTAGCACAACAACAAGTCCATTTTTCATATCATCCAACAAACACATATTATCACAAGCCGTTCACTAGAATTTGACCATATTATCACAAGCCGTTCACTAGAATTTCACCCTTATGTTGTTTGATCCATCCATTGGGTTAGTGTTCCACACGAATTGGATTCTATAACGAAGTATTTTTCATTGAAAATCGTTCTTCAATTTTTATTAAGGGAGATAGGTAATTCTAGATAGAAAATATCACTGATCAACAAGAAAGCCATGGAGCTTACTTCAAATGAAACTATAGGTACACAAACCGTGCCGGAATTTAATTGACAACATATAAGAATTTTTCTGATATAGGTTATATTAATTGATATTGTAATTTACCGTTTTACGGGATTGATCTAATAAAGTGAGACACAAGGATTTTTAATTAGTTTAATACGCAGTTGGCTAGCGTGGACTGAGTAAAGCCTGGCATGTATTGAGAGGGTCTGTGGCTTAAAAATTTATAAATTATACTTAAGTCTCTTCTCTGTCCTTGATATACAAATATCCTCACATAAGAAGCAATTATGAAACTCTAAAGGTGAGGGATAGTTTCATTGAGTCCATGATACAAAGGGGAAAAAAATGAGAAGCATTTGAATTTTGAATCGTCGTTATTCCGCATTAAGAACGATAGATTTCAAATCAGGTGTGTAAATCTCTTTTACTTGATTATATGTGTTCTTGATTCTAGTTATATACATCTTGGGGGTCAAGCCTTGGACCTTCCCTCATGACAGGAACACGACATCCACTAAGGGATTAACTTGCGACATCTCAAAAGGTGTCGTCGTCCCATTGATTTTTTATCTTTCAATTAAGCACATGCGGAAGTGTATAACTCAATCACCCAACATCAACAATAGACAAGGATAGCAAGGAAAACGCACATATATGATACAATTTATATATGCTTTATTAATATATCGGAACGATTCATTTACAAGCCCACTTCTTTGGGGCCATTTTGATTTTCATCCCACAAAAAGATATAGGGGGAGGGGTTCACAACCTTCAGGGTGAGCCTATCTTCTCTAACGAGACACTAACAAAAAACGACTCCCCTATGAGGACCGACTATCTAGGCATCATCTACTAGGCTGTCAGGCGGACCATCGTCCTCATCCGGTTCGGGCGATCCGCAAAACCCACGAAGGGACCTGAAGAGATCCCCATCAAACCATGTGTACCAAGCTCGGTAGCTATGAGGGGCGAGATCGCAACAGACCTCATCCACCCAAACAGTAGTAGTGATCCTTCGAAATGCAATATCCTCTCTAAACACATCCATGACCGTGACCTCCATACTCATGGACATCCCAAATCGCATGAAATAAACAAGCGGTGGATCCATACCTATTAGACTAAAAAAAAAAGTTAAACAACAACAAATGAGTTGGAAACTTAATAAGTAAATAACCTAAACTTCGTATAAGCGGATGCCTCGCATTGGAACCTTACGAACACTCGACCCCAATACGTCGATGGCAGGTCAATAACAATTGCTTTGCTTTAACTATATACATGAAAGGGGGTCCTTAGCCACCTAGCATCAACAACCTACGGAACGTCACATACTCATAACAATATTACATGGGCCAATTAATGACATCAAAAATTTATACGTGCTTCACAAGTCACAATTTATAACATCAAAAATTCACACGTGTCATACAACGACCTCAAATATATTACCATGGCTCTCGTTCCTCAAATAATATCATCCAAAATGTCCACGTGCCTCTCACATCACAATTTATGACAGTTAACTTGTACACATGCCCTTTCATATCATAAAAATGACCAGTAAATTATCCACGTGCCTCATGCATCATAAATAATGACATACGACATATGTATGTATCACAAAATCACTTCACAAGTATGCACGTCACTCACAAATACTTCACATGCACTATCGCCTCGAGAATCACATAATACCTTATGATATCATGCTATCTCAAGTCCATTCAATTAACACCCATAATCGGAACCCTTCGCTTCTTTCGGAAACCTCCAGGACATCGTTTTGCCCCATCGAGCACAGCATCGGAACACCTTCAGGCATCCTTTTGGGCATCGTTCGGTAACCATCACCGCGAATGGCATCCGAAAACCTTCACGCATCGTCCTTTGACGTCTCTCAGTGGCGGCATCATCCTCTGAAACCTTCGGTGACGGAATCCCTAGAGTGACCATACGAATAAAGCACACAATCGATTTTATTTTCCACTTTAGTCCAAAGCATGAGTGCCCCAAGGGCGTGCCAAGCGGTGTGTAACTCATAACCCATCGGAAATGCATTGATAAAATATGCCGAGCACAGAATGAGAACTATGACTTGACCCATTACGTTGGAGCACCGGCCTAAGTCAAACCTGGATCAGGCGATACGCCTCAATATCGCTGAACTAAGAGAGTGACTTAGCCCAGCGTGCTTCCACGCATGTCCAAGAACTAACGCAATTCTAACTTCAGAGGCTTGGTATGGTTTCAAGTATCGATCATGACTTATAGACATCTATATGTGAATACCATATCCATAAATCAATAACAATCCTTTACAATCAAACATAGTAGCATGACATATTGAGGACACATCCAACAATAATCACAACACATAATGTCTAAGCTTAATTAACAACCAAAGTAGAACCACAAGCGACAATCACAATATTACATCTAGAGAACTATAACAAATCTTGAAAACAATACTAATCTACATCACATAAGATTACACGTCCAGCCCTAACAACCAAACATAAGAGCTAAACCTAAATATTGATAATCCACGGGCCACATACAACCGTCATGGCAATTTCTCTAGGCCAAGCAATAACTTATGCATAAACGGTCCATTCTCACTAACAACGACAATCCGGGCTATCTCGATAATCACATAATCATTTCTCACATATTTCCAAACCTTATAGCCCAAGCACATCATGAACAAACCGTACAAAATTAATCACATGAGCTTCTCTACTTAGAATAGCTCTAACAATACAAAAACCGAACCTAAACCGAGTTACGTAATGCAACGGCCTAGCCGAAGTTTAGAAAATCTACTTATGAACAATCGAGACAAAGGTGAGGGCAGTTGGTGGTGCTGGTCGGTGAACAGCAAGGCGATGGCGAGATGGCACGAGGGTGGCAACGGCAATGGCAAGCGGCACAACAGATGAGTGGGCAAGTACCAAGCCGAGAGAGAAGAGGAGAGAGAGAGAGAGAGAGAGAGAGAGAGAGAGAGAGGAGAGGAGAGGAGGAGGGAGTGGTTGGCCAAATGAGGGAGAGAGGGGGAGAAATGAGAGAAAAGTGAGAGAGAAAAAGAACTTGGAGAGGAAGATAATTGAGGAGAGAGAAAATGTCACTTAAGCATTTATTGCAAGCTAAATTATTATCCTAAGTTCATGATGGCCCCAAAGCTTGCTTGGCAAGAGTGAATCTCTACCTTACAAGTGTCAATCCAATGGCTCATCTTATCGAAGTTTGTTCTTCAAGTTTACTTGGCTAATAATGCTCTAGTTCAAGAACAACTAGTCTAGTTGCAAAAACTAAGCTTGTTCCTCCTCATTGCTTCTCCAAAGTGGCACCCATACCCTTCTAGAAGGAAGGGCTACTTGATTTTGGTCCCACTCAATTTAATCTCAAGAAGTGAAATTGGTCTCATCTCTAGGGCTACTAAAGTTTATATCCTTAAATTAGCACATTTCCTCAATTACTGCACTAATGGACTCACTAATATCATCTCAATTGGATAAGAATATTTTAATAACATCTACAATCGATACCTATAATTGGACTGGGGTTTGTGAGTAAGTTCCGATTGGAAATGGCCTTAATGCGACCTATACGAATTTGGGCAGCATTAGGGGAACTCGCATGGCCAGACTTGAATTGAGTTCGATACCTGTTCAGGATTTTACATGTGACTTTTATTTGAGCTTGGTTGGTCCATTAATGACCCTTGATTGTCATGTAATCAAATAGGAACGATCTTGCCCTGGACTCACAGTCGTTTGGAATATGATTAGGATCGTTTACGAATAGTACATTGACTATGTGGCGTCACTCGCGACCGATGTATAGTCGAGCTAAATCAATCTATACCCATCCGTTGATTGAATCATGATAGCATGTGATCGCCCATATCAATATTTATGGTCGAACGGTCCTTTTCATGGTCGACTGCTCCGATCCATCGCAATCCTGATCTTGAGTCGCCTTGTCCCTAATCAGCTAGTTGGCTTGTGAACAATCTCTAAGATTGAGTCACAGCCTATTCTTGTTACTGGCGTACTGATCCTTAATCAATTCCTCACGGCCGAGATAGGGGTTCAAATCGAGGATATCACATTGGGTGTTATTTTTGCTGCTTACATGTGGTATTAGAGTAGTCCTTAGCCTAGAACTTGAACGTATAGATTTGGCTATGTTCGAATTTTTTTTATTGGGTGAGAATTGATTTTGATTGCATAAAAGGTAAAAGCTCATTGAGATGAGCGTTTTGACATGTGGCGCACCACTAGGGGAGGCCGTACGCGTCCCCACAAGCCGTTGGGCGGCGGCATGCGTCAAGCATGTGCCCCCACATGGTGATGGCTAGTGCATGATGTAATGCCAGGATTGATGTCAGCGAACAACGACCTAAGTGACCCGACCCAACCCATTGACTCGCCCAAATCAGTTTTGTCATTCACTGGACCCATCAATCAATTGGACCATAATCGGTCAAAGTGCCAACCGGTCGAATTGGTGAACCTAGTCGAACAAGAGCCGTGCATGTACTGCCCACGCCTCACACTCAGGCGGTGCGTGCGAGCGTGTGGAAGCTCCGATCGACGCATTCTTGGAGCCATTGGAGCCACGTGCTCGTATCGAGATGTCTTATGCCATGGTATATTTATTTTACATGTTTGATACTTTAAGGATGTGAAAATACTTATGGCATCCTATATACATGTACTTTTAGCTTATTTTTGCATATTTTCCTATGTTTCTCTATAGTCTCGGAAATACAATTGCTAGCTCACATGTATATCATTACATAGAAAATATGAACAGCGTGATTCATTTATACTATGCATAATCTAATATATAACAATGAATAGAGCATTATTATTGGCATATCATGTGATTTTAGTGACAAATTGTCCATGTCCTCAAGTCTAAAATTACATATTTATGGCGAATGTGAGATATAAAATTTATATCTCTGATATGAGAGAGTTTCAAGAATTCAATCGAGTTGTGATTGTCAAAGTGGCACACTTGATTAGGTTTGAGAAATATCGGTCTTATATTATGGTGAGATGTCTTCCATTCTGATCCATGGTTATACTTCTAGAGGAGATAATTGTGTATTGATTCATGGATGTATACATGAACAACATATGGTTGAGGAGTGAGTTGTGATTGATCCTAGTGGTTTATTTACCTAAAGGTGATGAATTTATGAAGGTTAAAATATATTCGTATGGTTGCTATCATATGGAGGATATACAATTGCATGTCATATATTCTGTCTAAAGGTGACCATGAGATGATGTATGTAACCCTCTGGATGTATACTTATACAGTTTCAAGTTACACAATATTTTCATAATGCTAATTGTATACATTGCTTATTTTTAGTCACCTTCTTTGTTAACGATAACTCTATTGCTATTGAGTTTATTACTTGTTGAAACTTTAAGAAATGGAGAGAGGGTTTTCTATTTGGGATGGAGCTGGCATATGTTTATACTGCTCTTATTGTGGGTTAGTCGGTAGATCTGATAGTATGTAAACACAAAAAGTACACTTTGCTGCATGGGAAAATAGTAGTTGGATTTACTTGTTATCCATGAAGCGATTCATTCGGGAACACTTGAAAAGTGGCTTATGAACAGACTGCATTGCTAGACAAATGATGGAAGTATTAGTTACATGAAACCATGTCTCGTCTAATGCTGAGATAGGGAGACACTACAAGCATTCTTCAATATGAAAGTATGATGGTTTTAATGGAGTCAGGGATTACGTTCTAAGGATGGTAGATTTGCAAACAAAACTTTAGGCTCTTAATGTTACTATTCCTGCTACTTGCATTGTGCATCAAGTTTTAAATACTCTTTCTCTTGATTTTGGGATTGTTAAGACTTATTACAAATCCCAAAAAGAGACCTAATCAATTAATGACCTGATAGCAAGGGTGGTAGCCAAGGAAGAGAAACTGAAGAAAGATAAATGGCACTTTACCCTGTATGCCTCTAGTTCCGGCAATAAGAAGAGTAAGAAGTTTAAAATTTGTACTTATAAAGGAACTCCTGAAACCGCTAATCCTTCTAATTATATGGGTCCTAAGAAAGTGTCTTTCAAGAAGGATTGTGTCATTTGCTACTTTTGTAGGAAGATATGACATATAAAAAAACATTGTGACAAATATAAAACTTGGTTGTCCAAAAATGAGCATGAACATAATGATTTTTTAGCATTAGTTTATGAATCCAACCTCTCTGAAGCCCCATCCAGTTCTTATTGGCTAGATAGCAATGCGACTAATCATATCGCGTTTACTATAGAGGGATTCATAAACTGAAGGAAGCCAAATCAAGATGAATCAAAGCTCATTATGGGAAATAACATTAAAGTCGACATCGAGTTCGTGGGAGATGTTATTTTAATTCTAGATTCGGATTTTAATTTGATGTTAAGGAACACTTTTTACGTATCTTCCTTTAGACGAAATTTAGTTTTCCTATCTTATTCAAACATGTGTGGCTATTCTTTTGAAATAAATAGCAATAATACATCTATGTTTTTGTTTTTAATTTAAATAAAGTTGAGTGCTGCAATATATCCGATAGATTGTGTTTATCTCCCAGTGATATATACATCGCTTATTTAGCCAAAAAAGTTTTTTCCAAAAGACCCCTACTTAAGGAATAGTCTTATGCATTATGGCATAAACGTCTTGGTCACATTTCTAGAGAAAGTAGAAAGGCTAATAAAGGAAGACATTTTGCCTACTCTTAAAAATGACTTAGAAACTCGCATAGACTGTTGTAGAGGTAATATGACTAAGATAAATAAGAAAACTGTAGTTAAGAGTTCTAACTTGTTGTCATTCACACTAACATACGGCAACCTTTTCTAGAAATTTTTATTTTATCACTTTCATTGACGACTATTCCTGATATGGATGTTTGTATTTGATTAAGGAAAAGTTTGAATCCATTGATAAGTTCAAGATTTTTTGGACTGAGGTTGAGAAACAGTTGGAGAAATTTGTAAGGTTGTCGGATCTAATCGTGATGGTGAGTATCTTGATAGGCATGGTGATTCTGGACAGCTTAAAGGGTCATTTGTAAAATACTTGGAGGATTTTAGGATAGTAACTCAATATATTATGCTAGGAAATCCTGAATAAAATAGTGTGGTCGAAATGTGCAATAGCACTCTTATGGATATGATAATGAGTATGATTAGTAGGACCATTTTATCAATTTTTTGTGGGGTAAAGCTTTGAAAATGGCGTTTTACATTCTAAACTATGTTTCTACCAAAGCTGCTCCATTGAATCCTATTGGACGTAAACCTAGCTTGAACCATCTTATGGTTTGGGGGTGTCATGTAGAAGTGAGGTTATATAATCCATCATTAAGTTAGTTAGAATCCTGAACTACTTGGTGTTACTTCACATCTTACCCAAATCATTCGAAGGGATATTGGTTTTATAACTCCAATGGAGGTACAAAAATTATGGAATCGCAAATAGTAAAAATTCTAGAGTTTGATATAGCTGAAAAGGATAGCTGCTCATAAACTATTAATGATAATAATATGGTGGGGACTACTCGATCTTTGTCCCTACCTACACAGACAATTGTAAAGCCTCCTATGCCACAAACTGAGCTTGTTGAGGTCTAGGATCCTAATGTTGAGGTAGCTCCTAATGAAGTTCTTCAAGCCCCTTAGGTGTAGAATCAGGTTGTGGTAGCTCCACTTTGGAGATTCGTTAGGGAGAGACAATTAGCTATATCATCAGATTATATAGTCTATATGGGAGAGCATGATTATGATATTGGCTGTGTATTTGATCTAGTGACTTATACAGATGTTATTTCTTGTCCTCAATAGATTTGTGGTTAAATGCAAAGAATGATGAGATGCAATCTATGAAAGATAATATTGTTTGGGAATTTATTGAATTGCTTGAACGTCACAAGTCCATCGGTTACAAATGGGTGTACAAGATTAAAAGAGACTCCAAAGGAAAGAATGAGAAGTTTAACGCTAGACCAATAGACAAGGTTTCACTCGGAGAGAAGGAATAGACTATGATGCAACTTTTTCCCTAGTCTCTTATAAAGATTCTTTTAGAGTGATTATGAAAATAGTAACTCATTTTGATATGAAGTTACATCAGATGATTGTTAAAACTGCATTTCTAAATGAAGACTTTGATGATGAGGTTTATATGGTACAACCTAAAGGCTTCGCAGCAGATGATTCAAGTAAGTTTATATGTAAATTGAAAAAATCTATTCATGGCCTCCAGCAAGCTTTTAGACAATGGTACTTGTTTCATAGTGTTGTCACTTCATTGGGTTTTATTAAAAACAAAGTATATCAATGTGTATACTACACAATTAGTAGAAAGATATTTATTTTTCTCATACTTTATGGAGACGATATCTTGCTTGCAAGTAGTAATATTGGATTTATGCATGAGACAAAACATATGTTGTCGAAATTTTTTGACATGAAGGACCTTGGTGAGACGTCGTTTGTCCTTCTCATTGAGATTCATAAGGCTGTTCTTGTCGTATATTGGGCTTGTCTCATAGGGCGTATGTCGATAATATTTTGGAAAGATTCAATACGCGGCGTTGTAAGCTAGGAATTGCTCTTGTCATTAAAGGTGATAAACTGAACTCTCTTAATATCCTCATTTAGATTTTGAGAAAACTCAAATGAAGGATGTACCTTATGCTAGTGCACTTGAAAGTATCACATATACTTAAATTTGCACTAGACTAGACATTGCTTTTGCGATAAGACTTTTAGGTGGATATCGTCAAATCTAGGGCACAATCATCGAGTTGCTACCAAGAAGTTTTGAGGTGCTTAAAGAGGATAAGCGGCTATATGCTAATTTATAGACATGTTTATGTCCTGCGACTAGTAAGGTATTTGGATGTAGATTTTGCTGATGAAGTGAAGTCAACAACTGAATACATCTTTATATTAACAGGAGGTACTATATTTTGGAAAAACGAGAAATAAAAATCTATATCATCTTCTACCATATAGACGAAGTTTACCGATAAAAGAAAAAAACGAAGTTTGTAGCATGCTTTTCGATTGGTACTCGGGCTAATTTGGCTCCAAAAACTCATTAGGAAGTTGATTGCATTTGATTTTGTGGATATGCCCATACAATTGTATTGTAACATAACTCTACAGTGTTGGTTATCAACAACAATAGAGGTCTTAACAAATCTAAGCACATTGTGGTCAAGTTTTTTACCATAAATGAAAAGTTTAAAATGGTAATATTACAGTAGAGCAAATTTTCACAAATGACATGGTTATAGATCCACTAACTAAAGGCCTTCACCCTTGTGTGTTTGAACAATATGTTATTACTATGGACTTACAAGCATCATGGGATATTATTATTTAGTGGGGGCCGTTTTTTTTTTAGTTTTTGCTCTAATAAAGTTTTTTTTTTTTTGGTAAAAGGTAAGTATTAAATTGACTAAAGCCAAAAAGTACCAAGAAACTATACAGCAAGATCTCGGCACCAAAAACTTGCACTCACAAGGACAAGACAGTCCGAGTGAGTGGAAGGGTGCCAAGGTAATGCTTTTACAGGGAGCTTTTATAGTGACAAGACAGTCCGAGCGAGGGCAAGACGACCACGTTATAGAGGCTTCCGAAATCCGAACTAGCCCCTTCAGGGCTCATGTCTTCAGCTACGCGGAACCATGAGAACCTTCGAAATGAGGAGGGTATGAGAAAAATCCCCTAGTCTAGAAGGTCTATTAACCGAAGGTATATTAGTCCGCCAAAATGAAAAGGTTTATAGACCAGCAATGCAGCAACCTACAATTCATGGTGTTGGGAGGGTCCTGGTGAAAAGACAAAGCTTTGTCCCTGACAATCTTCTCCAACCGCATCTTCATAGCTGAGAGGGAAGGTGGCCTACCCCTGAAGAGGATATCATTCCACTCCTTCCAAATGATGTTGCATACGGCAGCAAAAGCAAACCAGGCAAGGGTGGAACGGAAAGAAGTACCTGATAAATACTTGATTGCCCACTGCAAGTTATCCACCCAAGAATTGTTCGTCCAAGCAAAATTGAATCTAGAAGCCCAAAAAGTGGCTACTGTGGCAGGAATGGAACAACCAAAAAAATAGATGGTCGACCGAATCCGGATGACACGAACAAAAGGCACAATTCACCATCGGGATTCGGCCATAGGTAAGAAGCAAAACCTGAGTTGGTATATTCTGGTAAAAAGCAAAACCATAAAAGACAAAGTTTATATATGTATTTTGTTACATTTAGTAACATTTTGATAAGTATAAACTTTTTGGCAATCAATAAAGTATTTAAAAATATATTGTTATTATGTTGAATATATATTGATGAAAATCTCAAGATATTGTGTAAACCTTAAGTAAAGGCGTAGGGGCATTTTGTTTTAGCCTTAAGATATATCTTGTTTCATATAAAGAAAGGTTGAATATAAAGATACGAGATATGTTGGTTCGTTTGAACCATAAAAATATTTTCTAGTGACATATTAGGTTTTGTGACACTTAAGGAGAGAGAATATTGACTAACAAAGGAGATAATATAAAAGGCATTACTTTCTATAAGGTGTTATCCACTTGCCACAATATCATATTGAATTCATATTAGCAGAGTTAAAAACACTCGTGACTATGGAAGATCTTGTGTGTATACATGCAGTTACCACCATAATTTAGTGTATGAGATTTTGTGGGATCGGATTAAGTGTTAAGAATGATCTCTAGACTAACATAAATGTGCGCACATACAATATAGTTTTAATTAATATAGTTCAAGTGAGAGAAATGTAAGAGTTTTTATTTTTTATTTTTTATTTTATTTTTATATGGGCTCCATTAATTAATATCGAGATTGGTTTAATAAGGTGAGATATAAGAATTCTTAATTAGTCTAATATGGGATTGGTTAGTGTAGGTTAATTAGAGGATCTATGGCTTAAAATTCTATAAATAGTGTTCAAGTCTCTCCTCTAATCTTGACACATAAATATCATTTCATAAAGAGCAGTTACAAAACCTTAGGGGTGAGGGGTAATCTCATTGAGCTAGTGATATAAAAGGCAATAGAAGAGAAGCCCTTGAACTTTGGATTGTTGATGTCCACATCAAGAACAATGGATTCCAAATCAGGTACATAAATCTCTTTTACTTGATTATATGTGTTGTTGATTCTAGCTATAGAAATCTTGAGTTAAGTTTTTATGGCTTACACAACAAAGTTTGGAAAATACAGTCATTTCAATGAAATTGTCATGTCCTGGACTCCTAAGTCATGAGGATGCAACTGACAAGGGTTATTAATGCGACATCTCAAGTGTGTCGTCGTCCCATTTTTCTTTCTTCTTTGATTTAATCTTCAAATTAAGCACATGTGGAAGGAATAGAACAACAACACATCAAATAATCAGAAAACACACGTGCAAACATATGTGCAAAATGTGCTACTAAATTCACGTCCTTTCTTCAATATTTACATACCCCCATAACTCAGATCTAGTTCCATCTACATAAGCCACCAGTCCCATAAAAAACGTTGCCAAGGTTAGGGGTATCCCTATCTCCTTTATCGATATATTAGCCAAAAGCAGTTCCCTTACAAGGATTGGCCACCTACAGGTCATCTACAATGCTGTCGAGCGAGGCGTCATTGTGCAGTCGAGGCAGCCCCTCAAAGCCGCAAAGTGGACCTAGGAGGTCCTCGTCCAACCAAACGTACCACGCGTGATAACAATGTGGATCAAGATCATCGAGCCCTTCTTCCACCCAAATAGTCGTGGTGACCATTCGGTAGTGCCTATCCTCTCTAGCAAAATATATGTCCATCATTGAGACATCCATCTCCATGGGAAGGTCGAACCTCACAAGTGGCGCATTCATCCCACAATTCTAAAAAAGAGAACGAGTGAGTTATATCAGTGAGTAAACCCACTAATTTCCGGATAGGATGATGCCTCGCCGATTCAACAAATGCGTAACCATATAAAACATTTGTCGATGGCAAATCAATAGCAAAACAAACGCCTTGTCTTGATTAGAACATGAGAAACCTTCATTTAACGATACTCAAAGCATAAACTAAGCTCAACTCAACAATATGAGGACTCATGCACATGAGGTTCATTAATTGCTTACCAAAATCCATCGACTCTTCCGGAATCCATTGGGCAACGTCGCCAAAATCTATCGGTCGATAGCTATAAATTAATCCTTATGGGATCATGCATTAAGCAACAATAATCCGATTCTTATCTTCATTTTTAGTCCATGCAATAAAAGATGCCCGAAGGCGTGCCATACATAGGTATGTGATATGACTTACTAAAATCGTGACACATGCTGGGCGCGAATTGAGGCCCGCAGCTTAATCCGTCACTTTTGAACACCGATCTAGTACCAAACTTGGTTAGAGAATGATACGCTTCAATACCGCATTGGGACGAAGGAAGGATCGATCCGTCATGATTCAACGTATGTTCAAAGCCGACGAAAACCCTTTTTGGAGCTCGAGGCATGAATTAGAGCATGCACACTTGCAATAGTAATGACTATCTTGGTAACATAATTAACAAGCATGAGCAATGACACTTTCCAAACCAACTCAAGTAAGAGCACTGACCGAACCACATCAAGCAAGAACACTATCCAAGCAAACTCAAACAAGAACTCACTACACATTTGGAATATCGTAACACAACACCATAGCCAAATATTAGTAATTCTACTTACAACTAACTAAACCGGCGGCCTAAACAATGGCGGTGAGCGGCAGCGAGGAGGACAGCGTGAAAGAGGCCAAGAGAGGGAGGGTGATTGAGAGAGAGAGAGAGAGAGAGAGAGATGAGTTTTGAGTGTCTAAACCTTGCAAATGGAATAATAGACTCTCTATTTATAGTTTTTACTCCAATTATTATCTTGCCAAAGGGTTTAATGACAATTTATCGAGTGGCAAGCCTAAGCAAGCAATGTGGCAAGTCTGCAAGATGAGATGTGCCTACGACGTTCTAGAATTCCAAGTGTCTAGCTTTTAATTAGGCCATCTAGGCCATGACTCATCCAAATAATGATGATCCTTAAGTGAAGATGTGGCCTCCCTACTTATTCCTAAAAGGCGTCCACAAGCCTTGGACTTCTAATTCAAGAAGCATTAAATGGAAGACATCTTGTTCTCCAAGTCTCAAATGAGGGGAAATGATGACCTCAAACTAATAGGAACGCATGGGCATATGACTCATCTTTGACGTTAATTCACTAAAGTCCAAAATCATTAAATGCATGTTGATCTTCAAGACAACAAGGCTCTAGAATAGCTTGCTATGACATCCTGAATTTTTACCGACCCCATAAGTGAAATTGGAATGTTAAGGGCTTGCATTATTTTTAAAGCGGGCCAGATGACAAGCCTGATGGGCCATGAGGAAAGTATGGGCTTAAGTAGTTAATGGGCCACACAAAGGTATTGAGTATGGGCTCGATCGGCCAAAGGATAGGATATGGACTTGGGCTTGGCTTGGAGCGGGCCAAGAGTCGAGTTCATTAAAAATTGTGAATTAAGTCGAGTGGGCCGTGAAATGTCGTGGGATGAGCCTGGTGGGCCAGAGACCGGTAATTAGGCCTGAGCGCTTTAATTTTCGATTAAGTTTATAGATTACCATTATGAGGAATTTGATTAGAAATTTTATATAAAACTTATAAGTGATTGTAATTCTATTGTCAACCACTAACTTTTGTAATTTCTCATGTAAATTCTTGTTTGTAGATTAGTGCCGAGATGTTAACGCATCAATTCGATTGATGCGAACTCGTAGATTCGTATAGTTACAGGAGGATCGAAAATTTTGTGGATTCGAAACGAAACTAAGTAGAAGACATTAGAAACTAATAGATTAACTAACGACATCGATTAGAAGTTAACTATTCTCGAGCGCCAGGTGTCGACCATGAAAAATAAGGCGTGCATGGAATCCATGACACCCATTTCTTCCCTTCGATTTTCCCCCCAACCTGAAGCTTTAGAGGAGACATAATGATTAATCTTTCTAATGATTACTTCTGTCTTTGGGAATTAAAATGAAAATTCTGCACACACTCACAGCCATCTTCCTCATAATTCATGCCACTCTCTTCACCCCAAAACAGATCAAAAAATTCACTCTCTCTTCTCCTTCCTTTCGTGGCTCGAGCATAAGCGAAGCCTAGCAGCTCCAGCGACTTTTTCTTCTTCTTGCATGAGTTCGAAAGCAGATTCTTGGAGAACATCAAGCCACCAGCGAAGCCAAGCAACCGGTAAGGAAATGATGGGGTCCTAAACTGGAATTTATCCACCGTTTGTCGAGGGAACTTGCGGAGCATGCTGAATGGTGGAGGATTAGGTTTGATGATTCTGTTTTGAGTTGAAATAGGCTAGATAAGCACTCAATTGAAGCTGTGAGTCTTTTTTCAAATGGTTAAAGAATCAAGTGCAAGGGAGCTGAGTTTGGTTGAGTTGGTGGGAAGACAACTGCTAAGTGATGGATAGGCGTTGCATGTTGCTGTTGAGGAGTCGAGATGCGAATACTAGCCTTGAATTGAGCTGTGGGTTGCTGTGTGTAAGTGAAGAGCTACTGAGGTCACTTTTGGGTGCTGTTGGAGAGGTGTCGGGGTACTAAAAGAGGTTGTAGATGAGCTAAATAGTCTAGTTGAGCTGTAGATGGGGATAGTGGTTCGGGATGTTCTGGTTGGGAAAGACAGAGATGGAAAACTTACTAGTTTATGCGTTGCTTAGGGTTTTAAAGGTGTAGTTAAAGAAAAGAACTAGTTTTCTTAAGAGTGTACTAACTATTTTAGGCTTTGACCACTAGTTGTAGTGAGATTCTTGCGAAAACGTGTTGGCGAGAACATTCTCCCTTAGAATAGTAAGCTGACTTGCAGAAAACAGCAGAACCTTAGGTAGTTTTACGAATTTTCTGTAATTTTCTAGATGGAATTGGACCTTAAACCCCTCATGAAAGTTGTAGGAAACATCTTTAGGAACAACATATCAAAATTTGAGAATAAACGGTCGAGATTTAAGTAATGAAATGATCCTTCTTCAATAGGCACTTAATCTGGAAGTTGCTGCAGAATTTAGGGGTAAAGACAGCAAATTACTGCTCTTTATACAATGTGATATAGGCTTAAGTTTCTCCATGAAAAATGTTAATCTATGTCTCTTCTATAACATATTAAAATTTCGTAGCATTTCGATGAGTTTTGATGTACTTTCTGCTTCTGTGATTGAAACTGCCCATGTCAGCTTGTATCCTGCCTTGATCCGAGACTGTGCAATGGATGCGGTGCCTCTTGTACCTGATTTTCATGGCATATAGGAAGTCTAATGGTATTGTGATAATGGTTAGTTTGTGTATGAGCATGCCTCTTCCATAATTTGAAGTGTGGTCATTGTATGGTTACCAATTGTGGCATGTGTGTGCAATGAGTGCGACATGGATGAAATGTTGTGTGAGCATGAGTCCTGCTTGAAGTAATTGTGTACTCTCGAGGTCTTGTGCATGCTGTGATGTGATATTATTCCAAAGGTGTGATGCGTGAAATGTGTGAATTAAATGAGTAAGAGATTTCCATTAGTACTGAGATGCCGGTGATGCCCCAGGGAGTGGGATGCCCATGCTGTGTGATATTGGATGCCTCGGTTGAGTGAGATACCATGATGCCTCGGAGTTGAGATGCCCATGTGTGTGATCAGGGATGCCTCGGTTGTGGGATACTGGGATGCCTCGGAGTGAGATGCCCCATGCTAAGTGATCTTGGGATGCCTCAGTTGTGTGATACTGGGATGCCTCGGAGTGAGATGCCCATGGTAGCAATATCGTGGAAGTCTGGATGTGGGATTCCGGAAGTGACTCGATCGGGCCGGCTTGCATTCTAGTGGGTAAACTGATCGAAGGTGGACTTTGATATACACACTATAATGTAAATTCCACTTGGCGTGTGAGTTCGCCTGCTGCTGTTGCATTTCATCTTGGTTCAGATTAGGAGCATGAGGTATACATGTACTTTTAGCATGTTTGTTATGGAGTTATCATTCATGTGACATTTTAGTATTCATTTAGTTGTACCCGTGACAATCCTGCCTTAGTATGTTGAGCTATTTGGTTGTGTTCTCTTGCTTTCTTTGGCAACTGTGGATTGTCTGGTTTAGGGTCTTATCACTTCTTTACTGGGCATTGCTCATTCCTTTCTATTTTTCAGATCGTTAGTATGGACATACCATCGATTGCTCGTTATGGGGTGATGGCGTACATTGATGTTTCTTTCCACGACGTATATGATCCTAATATCGAGCTGACCTACACGAGATATGAGGCTACGCTTTGGATGGATGATGGCAGGGTAGACTGGATTCCTATGAGGTTCGTTGCTTGGTTCATAAACCATGAAAGGGAGTTGTTTGGCCCTCTTCAGTTCAGTGCTGGAGGACCTGGAGCCGGGGCAGGAGGTGCTTAGGCACCCAAATCATGATGAAGCCAGAGAAGACGTCTTTTGTTTTTTGATGGACATGGGCTAGTGTTGGGGTAGCGAAGTTAGGAACCCCTCTCACCCTTTTCCCTGGCTATTTACTTACACTTTTGTTAAGAACATGTAAATATATGTTGTACATAGGTGAAGAACTTGTAAGTAATCCAGGTTGATGTATGTAAGCCCGAATGGTTTTTAAAAGGAAAGTTAACGAAGCTTCTCATGATCCTTATATATGTTCTTAGTTGGATTATCTAATACTAGGTGACAGGACTATTACAGGGTGATCACGTGTTATAAAGCTTTAGATCATAAAATATTCATGTTATACATGCTAACCAATTAGTTTTGGATGCTATAGTGCGATAATTGAAACCAACAAGTCCTGTTATAGATGATAATCCATAGAATTTCTGCTTGTGCTTAGTATGTGACACTGCTAGGACGTCACAGCTCTAGTTTTGGTCGTCACACTTGCTCTCCAAGTTGGACGTGCAACCCTCCTTTTTGCACCTAGTTTGTTCACTTTCAAGACTTGTTTTAGGGTAATAATGATTCTAAGTCAATAGGGACACATAGAGCCCTAAGGTTATCCTTTTCATTAATGAACTTGGTTCTCATCCTTTGAGAAGCCTAAGACTTATTTTGCTTTCTCCAAGGCCCTCTAATAGGCGTGTGACTCACCCCGAAATTCAAGTGCTAGAAGCCAAAGAACATAATTGTCTTTAAGAAGCAAGACCATCTTTTGCCACTTGGTGTGGTGAGTCACTAACTTCATTAATGGGTAGCTTCCAAAATAATTAATGCACCATGGAAAAGTAACAAAATCGAGGGCCATCTCATTGGATGAGAATTTTCAAGTTCAACCACGATCAACTACCCTATTTGGTCCGAAGTTCGTGCCTAAGCCATGATTGAATGAGACTGGACACAATCGGACCTAATCGGTGGGACTAGTTGGGAAATTCTCCTTACCATGCAAAAGGAGGTTCAGCTAGGTCTAAGGTCCAGTCCTTGGTCCTATCAATCGATCCTAGGGCCAGTCTTGTGGCTAGTCCATGGTTAGTTCAAAATTGATCCATGTCGATTTTAATTGATCCATGATTGATTCTCAGTTGTCATATAATCGTGTGAGATCAATCGACTTACCGCGATACACAACTGCATTGAATTGATTTATGGTCGTTCAAGTTTGGTGCAATTACCATGCGGAATCACCTCCATAATCGTCCACTGATCGATCTATGACGCTGCATGATTGTCCCATGCCTGACCCTTATGGGTGAATAGTCTATCTATGGTGGAACACTCTATTTGAACATAATCAATCCTTAGTCGCCTTTTCCGATCAGGCTAAATGGTCCATAACCAACCCTTGGGTCTATTCATGGTCTATTTCCGTCATCAGCATACCAATTATTAGTCTACTAATCGTGATCAAAATAAGGGTTGAAATCGAGGATGTGGCAAGAACCGAGCATAAACAAACTATTTTGGAATCTAATCGATGAAAAATCTTGAGAAAGCAAAGGTGCTACACCAGAATTTAATTGTTGATGTGACACCTTGGTTAGAGATACATATTGTAATCTAATCAATGACGTGAGTTTGAAAAATAAAATTGCAGTGCTGGAAAGTAGAGTACTAGAAAGATAGTAGATTTGTTTGTTTTTGTGAAGGAGGGGGGGCTTCAATAGACAAACAATGGTATTTACAGTGGCTATGCCATAATTGTCTTTGAGCAATTCAGCTATGGTGCAGCCATGTTTCCTCATCTCCGAAAATCTTGTGCCTATGCTCTTATAATGCCGTGATCTTGTCTTCAAGCGATTGCTCTCTTAAAATCGCTTTTTGGTTATTTCAAGACTTCCTAGAATCCGTTGCCTCACTCACTAGTGATTTCAAACTCATAATTGTATCTTAACATCCTTTCAGACTCATAATTGTATCTTAACATCCTTTAAGTATCTAACTTTCTCTTGATACCTCAATCACTAATTCGTTGCTCCTTCTAATTGATACCCTTATCGATCATCGCTAACCATTCGTCGTTATACATTGATAATTGATCAGTGGCCATCGATGTGGTCATCAATGTAAAGAAATATCAATAAGGATTTTCATGGTCATCGATAACAATTCACGTGTTTAAGAATGACTTGTACTCTGCCTATCCATATCGAGGACCTAACCAAATTTTGGTGGAAACAGTTAGTAAGGTATCGCATGGTAGAAATTGATCAGTCTTAAAAGCAACGCCTCAAGTGCCAAAAGTTGGCACAAATGGACACTTAAGTGTCAAAACTTATGAAGGTACACTTAAGTGCCACTTTTTATAAAAAATGGGACACTTGAGTGCCACATCCGGCGAACCTCGTCGGAAATCTTACGGGGCAATTTTTTATTAATTTTTTCACTTACGTGGCTCGTTGGAAGGCTGACTCAAAAACCACACACAAAAATAACATCGTTTTGGTATAATTCAAATTTTAATATAATAATTAATTAATTAATTAATTAATTTTTAAAAAATAGGGGGGGAGGAGGAGGAGTGCAGCCGGCCACTGAGGGCTTAGCCCTCGCTGCTGTTGCCTCCCCTCCTTCGCCGGGGAGGTGGGGGAGTGTCGGCTGAGGCCGCTAAGCCCTAGCCAAGGGCCGATGGCCCCAGCCGACCAGCGGTGAGGGCTTGCGTGCCCTTGCCCAGATCTAGGGCAAGGGTCTCGGCCCTCCCCTAGATCAGGCGAAGGTCGCCAATCCTCGCCCAGTCGACCCAAGGGCCACCGCCCGCTGGGGCGACCCCCCAACAGGTGGCGGCCCTTGGGTCGGTCGGGCGAGGATTTGGGTGAGGGCACACAGGCCCTCACCACCGGTCGGCTGGGGCCGTCGGTCCCCGGCTAGGGCTCGACGGCCCGGCCGACACTCCCCCACCTCCCTGGCGATGGAGGGGAGGCGGCGGCAGTGAGGGTTGAGCCCTCAGCCGCCAGCTGCCTCCCTCCTCCTCCCTTGCCCCATTTTTTTTTAAAATTAATTAATTTTTAAAATTTTAATTTAATTAATTATTATATTAATTATTTATCACGTCACCACCAAACGACGTTGTTTTGACACCGTTTAGCCACATCAGCATGCAAAACGACTTTGTTTTGCACACAGCTCGCAAAAAAATTGCCACGTCAGCGTTTTGGCTGGATTTTCTCGCCGGTGGCACTTAAATGATCCATTTTGCTATGATTTTGGCACTTAAGTGTCACTTTTGTAACTTTTGGTACTTAAGTGTCCCTTTATGCCAACTTTTAGCTTTCCAGGGGTCCGGGTGTCATCTTAAAAGTAAATTGCAATAATGATTCGATGCATGAAGACCCATACAAAAACCACTAAGAGTGAGTGAGAATTCATTTAAGGTTGGTGTAGAACTGGTAATTGTCTTGTCCAGATGCCTTCACTCAATTGAAACTTTGAAAATGACTGTGGACCTCCATGAAGATGTTTGACATGTCTTTGGACCACAGCTATTTTTGTCGTTTATTTGAAAGAAGTGTAAGATTTACAGTTTGATGCTCATCTTTAAAATATTCATAACTCAATTGCACTTTTTATAAAACATTGAAGGGACTTTAATCCAGTGTGATTTTGCATAATGAAATATAGTCTTTGACAAGTAACAATGAATGGCATTGTGTGGAAATATAATGAGTAAATTAATGGATGTTGCGATCCAAATCTAATGTGAGACGATAAATTTTTGGAGAAATCAACCAAACCTACAATCCAAACACAACATTCGATAATTTTGGTCTTCAATACGGTCATAACTGGATGTAGTGCGACTCGATGGCTTTTATCATACTATAATGGTTGTGGTGTTTTCATTTTGACTCTTTCAAATTGTTGGGGGCTAATTATACAACCTATAGGGGGTGAATAGGTTGTTTTAGAAATCTTGACTATCTTTTGTGGACAAATAGCTTACGCTAAATAAAGATTTGGTTAAGGTGATGTTTCAAAGCTCGTGAGTGTATTGTGTGCTTGTGGGAGTAAGAAGAGAGAAAAAAAAGTAGTGCAAAAGGATGTATAGTGTTTTAGCTTTATCCCCGAATCTACATTCATTCGTCAAACTAACATTCACAAGTTGGGCTAGATTGCACTATTAATCTGCTCAGAAAGTTACAATCGACAAGCACTAATCATTTTATACGATCAATCATACTATTAGGACTTAGCTGCTACTCTTACTTTTGTATACTTAATCTTTAGCGCAATTACTAATAGAGCAAGAGAACAACACTAAGAGAAATGGTTGGAAGGGAGCGTTTCGCCTTGAGACACAACATATAGCAGATTTTCGGTCTTTTGTATGGCACGTGTCTAACATTTAGCTTTTGAGATCTTCTCTTTTATAGCCATCTTCAATTTATCCATTGAAGATGGATTGAAGAAGCAAATAGCCATTAGAGTTATCGTTGATATTGCTGTCCAAAGATAGAACTACCAATACAGTCTTTCCTGAACACTTGCAGACTACCTCAAAATAGCTTTTGCTGCTAACCCTTCTTTACAGTTTCTGACAGACC
This sequence comes from Eucalyptus guilfoylei, assembly GCA_016097605.1. Taxonomy (NCBI): domain Eukaryota; kingdom Viridiplantae; phylum Streptophyta; class Magnoliopsida; order Myrtales; family Myrtaceae; genus Eucalyptus; species Eucalyptus guilfoylei. Next base: position 6,556,291 of record CM027861.1, read on the forward strand.
TATTAGACAACCTAGTTTCTCAATTTCTATCATCACTTGGACTCTGCTGCTATGCGAATCCACTACCACAACAGCTACTTTGCTGAACCAACAAACATTATCAAACAAATGTTGTTGCCATAGTACCATTTACCGGATATTTACAACCTTGAATACAAACATGTAAATTAGTTGATCTTTAGGTAAGTTGGTGCTGTTTCTAGAGAGACTGTATTAAGACATATCGCGATCTTTTATCACTTGGAATAATACTTGTCACAAACATCTGCAGTAGTCATAGTAAATATTATATTATGGATAGTTTGAAAATCATCAAAATCACTTGAAGATGTTGCTTGAACAGAAATCAGCGTAAATGCTTAGCTTTTGAAGTATCTTCTTCTTCTTTTTGGTTATTTTGTTCCTTTTTTTGGCTTCCGTTTTGGTAAAGATAGCTCAAAAGCTTACGCCTAGATATGTGTATTGCTCGAGTTGCATTAAAATAAACGAAGGGCCCGTAGCCTCCACGTTCATTTTGGATATTAAAATTAGAAAATAATAACAAACAATGATAGGTGTGAACTTAGCATAAATTCCTTTACCTTTGTCTTTTCGTTGAGATAATTTCCACGAAACACGACATTCGGAGAGAGTGTTCAAGTCCAACTTTTAACAATCGATTAGACGCTAAGACAATTTGATTAGGCCTTAAAATGGCAATGGACAATTATTGTGTGACACGTAGCCATAAATTATAAGATTACCATTGTTAAAAGGGAAAAAATGTTCAAATAATAGCTTGAAGTGAGCCTATTTTCTCAAAAGAGTGTCATAAATCAAAATGTGTGCTCCTTGGCCAATGAGTTTGAGAGTTTATTTGAAGCTAAATTGGTCACTTTGAGACTTCATTTGAAATGGGCTCTACCCGGAGAACTTCATCGATTGGCAAGCAAACACTTTCCAAGCAGCAACCCAAAGTATATCTCTCTCTCTCTCTCTCTCTCTCTCTCTCTTTCTTTCTTTTTCTGGAGAAGGGGGCAGTGATTTACTATTTTGTTTGGTCTTAGATAAGTTCAAAAGGCACATTATGGACATATGAGCATGTTGAAAACTTCCTTCTCTCCCACTCCGATGAACAAGACGAATTTCTTTCCACGACCCTTCAAAAGAGAGTTTCACGATTCATTGAATTTGGTAAAAGTCGCGACATCCTTCTCATAAAAAAATCAAGAAAAAAAGAGAGAGATGATGACACAATCGAGTGCTTTATGAAGGAAAATAACACACAAAAGAAGTTAAAAAAGAAAAAAACAAAAGAATAAAAGAAAGTCCAACTTGAGAGAATGGTTGTTGAGATGTAGCTTGGTTTGACGATTTGGAAACCGTGTGTGATGAAACTTAAGACTTTTAGTTCCATCTAAGTATTTTTGTTCTTTCTCCTTGGCCCATAGAAATAGTTCAACTGGGTCTCTTCACAGGTGGTTTAAAGTCGAGGTCTGCTTTACTCAGGTCTCACTCTTTGACTTCATTACTCCCAAGTTTATAAACCGTAAGACCATATGTGTCTATCTAATGTCTATTATGATGATCATTTACTTTTGGAAATTAGCATCATTAAATAAGTTGCTGTCATCATCGAGAAGGAAACTTGTGTGTTATGTTTCAACATGTTCAACTAAGGCTTGAATTTATGCTGATTAAATCTAGATGCATGAATATCAAGTTGCGTCATGTAAAAGAGGGCAGACTCCGCGTCTATAGTTTCTAGGGAAAGATTACGTTGCTGCCGGGTTATAGTGTCAATGCTACGACCTGGTTTTGCTGTATTCATTCAACATATGTTTGGGTCACCTACAAATCGACGTAGTGTGTACAACAGTAGTTTGCCCTTAGTTCTTAACTTCCTTGGTTCCTTTTTCTTTGTATGAATTATTTTTGCATCTTTCTTACCAATTTTCTTGCTCACAGACTAATCCGATTCAAGGGATCATGTGAATTGGACTCACATGAATGAAAATTATTGAGTAAATTGTGTTTTAACATATCATTAACATTGCACAATCTAAATCCTATATGGATAAATGACAAACTCTACAGATAATATGAAATAATGCATGTTGTGACATTCCAAAGGGGCTTAATTTTCGAGGGGTTTGTCAAGTAACCAAGTGGGCACAAATAGTTCCTCTCGAGGTGGTGCTTACTATGCAAATTGCTTTTCTTCAAAGTTTCTAGTAATCTATTATGTGTAGATTAAAGATCTAGTAATATGAGGGAGTTTGTTTTACAACCAAAGATTCAGGTTGTAGACTTAATTACGCCAAATACTTATTGAACGCCCTAAATTAGTATCTTTTCCTCTCTCTCTCTCTCTCTCTCTCTCTCTCTCTCTCTCTCTCTCTTCAATTTTTGCTAAAAATAATGTATCATGCAATCTTTTTTATCTTTTACTTTTATATTTTCCTAAAAAATTGAAATGTGCTACTCTATATAATCAAGCAAAGGGTGTTTACACAATCAAATTTAAACAAAACAAAGTCAAACAAAACATAATAACGTCAACGTAAGATAAAGTACGATAAAGGATCAACACGAGCCGTATTAGGAATTTATGGCCTTATTATTAAGCCCAGGGAAGGACCCCGTGAGTAATGCATAAAATTAAACATGCCATTGACCTAGCTATTGAATTCGATTTCCTAGACTTGATGAACCCAAAAAAAACAAATTGAACCAAATAAAAACTAGCGTAAGCATGAATTAACCAAGTCCTAAAAATGTGATTCTTAACTAAATGCAACTCTTCAACCAAAAAAATAAAATAAATGCAACTCTATTTTTTTTTATTGTTGATTTTTCCCACATAATAACAATGAGTTAAATATAAATTGAGACTACATGTAATGCCCCTAAAACTGAACACAATGTTGGAAATTGAACTAAATTGGCCAACTTACGGAAAAGTGAAGGAAACATGACCGGACACGTAATGCCCCTGAAGGGTTCCATTCGGGCCACAAAAGATCATCACGAAACTCCCCGAAAATTACACGAAAATGACTAGCGATTAACCCGACATAAAGAAAACGAAAATTGTATATACCCCACGATGCCTACAGGCTCCGTCGATGGCAATCTGGATTGGAAAGTCTTTTTCCTTCAGACGAAGAAGAGGACTGGAAGGAAGAATACAAATTACAGCAATCCGCAGAAGAGGACTTGAACGTTATACCAAATCAACGCCCTAGGTTGAATTAAAATTGAAAGGCGCAAACATCGGCACAGGTGCAGAGATGCGATACCTGTGAGGAGGTGAGTGGCTTCGAGATTGTCCCTATTGTCCTCTCCACCATCTGTTGGAGTGTAATTTATACTCTCTACCGATAGGAAGGCACAGGAGTCCCACTTGTTAAATTCTTTGCTGGATGTAACCCTAGTTTAAGGATGAATCAGGATAAAAACCTTGTATTTCGAATTCCTCTTTCTCATTTTCACTCTCTATTTTTTTGTGGTTGTGTGCCAAATCCTAACACCATCGATATTGCTCAATGCCGCAAAGGCTCCCACGAGACGAGTTGCATGAATTGAGAAGGGATCTGATGCTGTTTTGGATCGTCTCCTCCCCCAACACAAGAAGACCGACATGTGAAGAGAAGAGGAAGGGCACGGACTTGCAATCAACGAAAAAGAGAACTCCAAGTCTATGATTTAGGGCATAAACCTTTGATTCACGGCAAAGAAATGATTGTGCCAACAGTTGAGGGTTCAAAAATGATTAGGGCAAACAAACGATTTGGGGCAAGGCGGAACCACGCTGTTTCGGATTAGTAAATGACTAAATTGGCGTTCTTTTGCGAATCATTTCTCTGAGAGTTAAATAAGACGTCTATTCAAATTTTATTAGATCAAGCGACAAATTGATCAATTGACTCGTTATTGTATTGATAAAGGGTGGCCAAGTCAGCAATCAACATATCAAATATCGTTTTATAAAATTGATAATGGAATTGTCCCTTCATCTCTATCCAATTACACATTAATTAGGTGGTAAATCAGTATACCAGATAAAAGCATTTTTTGACAAAGATAAAGGAAATAATCTCTAAGTCTTAAGAACTCATTTGTCCCTCCTTCTATGCACTAGCCTATAAATCAACTAATGCGTTCAATGGTTGTTTGGTCATCTTAGTTATTAAACATGGAAAATTCAGAGATTTCAAACCTCTAGGAAAATGCTGGTTATTGACTCATTCAGAAATGTGGTTTCTTGAAAATAGGTATGATAACACCCCTGTCTAACCCCCATTGTCGTCAAACTTCTCCGACAAACAGTGTTATTGTTCAAGTTTGGATATAGATGGCCGTTTTGCCTCCTAGGTGGTAACGTTGGTCTTCCCAGATTGTAAACGTTAATACCTAATTGGAATATTTATATTGGGTGGAACTAGCCTTACATCTTCAACATTTGGCAAATGACTAGTCTGTTGACTAGTTTGATTTGCCAAATTATTGTCATTAATTTGATTATTTCGACCAACATCAACCTGATTATTCTCATCATTGTAACCTTGATTAGAAGATTCAGGCCTTTACATTATTCTTATAGGGGATTGACTACTCTGATTAACATTGTTGGCATCAATAAATAATGACAGACTATGAAAGTACCTTGTTACCATTGGATTAGATAATGGTAGTTGATTGAACGATCCTAGCCTCAAGAAAATATCATTCATGGCATTGATGATGATTCGCTTGATCCCATCTTATATGTGACTCACAATATAATTGGCTATATTGTTTCCCTACTCTTCGAACAATCTCTTAATGGTGGCCAACATATGATGATTTGGCGCAACTTTTTTTAATTGTTCTTTAGTGAGACGTCGAAAAAGGTCTGCCACCTTGCGTTGGCCTTCTTTTGCCTCTCAGCTAACAACTGAAGATTTGAGATGCACAGCCTGTCACTACCAATGGGATTGTTACCTACGGCATTGTCAAGCTCTCGATGATTCATTGTTCTTGGCATTGAATTTCCCTAAAGCGAACCACAAGTTGTCCCATAGGACGTGCCAAACAAATGTTATATCAAAATTCGACTCCATGACAAGATACATTTCACCATAAGTTGTTCTTTGGTTTTTTATTTATTAAGAAGATAGGTTTTGTGGTGATTCCAAATAGGAAATATTCATAGGTACACAATAAAACTAATAACTTTGCTTCAAGCTAAACCAAGAGTATGCAAACTTTGCTAGAATTTAATAGATGACAAAGCCTAAGAATATAAAGATTCAATGCCAAGATTTAATCGATGACGAGGCACCCAAAGACAACAACAAAGATAAACGTCGAAATTTAATTGACAATGTGAATTTGGAATCTACAGCTAAGAAACACGCTGGAATATAATTAAAGATGTGAATCTAAAAACTATAACTACAATGTAGCAATGGAAAGATAACATGTTTATTTGTTTGGGTGCAGGGTGAGGGTCTTCGAAGAGTAGGGTGTGGCTATTTAAAACTTACTATCAACCGTTACCAACGGAGGTTACAAGTAGAGATTATAAATAGTTACCAAATGGTTACATTGACAACACAATCTGAACGATCTAATGATTTTTTTACTATGCTATCTTGACAGTTATTTTATTCTACTACATTGACGGTTGCATCCGAGATTGTTGACTCAAGATTTTGTCAATTCCTTTAATTTGTCGATTCATCAAGTTGTTTTCATCAAGTTGTTCATTCTTCAAGTTATCGATTTTTTAAGTTGTCAATAATTTTGCTTATAAATGACTAAAATCTGTTGTCAGCTACTAAGTCTATCACATGTCACTAATAAATAAAAGTCAGATCATTTTTTGAGGTAAACGGGACCAAACAAGACCTCATGGACAGCCACATGTGACCATGGAACACCTCATACGTTGGAGGGAGAGGGGTCAATGCATGCTCCTCCATTTGGGAGCGCGTGGGCGGCCACCAAAACTCTCTCATGGGCCGAAATTAAGAGCCTCTCTCATGGGCTGGGCGCTAGATGGGCTTCAAAATGAGGGCCGTTCTTCGTGGTTAATTGGTATGACACATTTAATGTGTTTGTGAAGTATAAAATGATCCGCGAGCCTTGTTTCCCTTTTTTTATTATTAAATTTTTCTTATTTGTTATATTTATTTTAACTTATTATATTTATCTTTCTTTTTTTTTTTTTTTTACTTTTAGTTGTTATCTGTGAATTGGATTATCCACACCATAGTGAAAATTCTGAAATCATAATGTGCCTAATCATGATGAGATGTACCAAGCAATGTGAATACTAAATTTTACGGGGACAAAATTTCTTGAGTTAGGGGGTCAACTTATGTGATAAATTAGATCCCTAATTTTGATCAAATGCAATGGAGACCCATATTTGAAAATTTATGTTTCAACAATGCACTTTTCACTTCTTTTCCTTTTTTTTTTCTTTCTTTTTGCTTCATACTTGTAGAAATTTAACCTAGACATTTGATCACAAATTTATGAGCAGCTCAATAATCATTAGTTCTGTAGTTATTGTTGCTTTTCAAATAGTCTATTACAAACTATGTAGGTATCATATAATTGATATTGAATAACCCCAACTTGAGTCATTACTCTCTTGTAGAGACGAACTTTCACATGGATAAGCTGCGAGTGATCTTGAGAGTACTGACAAGGATGGTTTGGGAGGAATTTGCAAGGCATCATCACTTCCTTTTAGTATCTCCACAACTTGGGTCATACATGGTTGAGCTTTTGGATCAATCTGAATACACCATAAGCCAATTACAATCATCTTCTTGGCGATTACTACGTCCTCTTCATTTGTGATCTTGTGTAGCCCAAGCTCTTTTCGAAGCTCCAGGCATTGGTGGACCCAATGAGGGAAGTGCGTTTTGCTTTTATGATCTACTGCGACTTCAATTTTTTTCCTCCTGTAGCTATAGACATCCAATTTGTGAGAAACCCCTTTGATATTCCTCATGAACAGCTTTGGAGCAATGTGTCCGGGGGTACCTCGAGCACCTAACATTGACACAATGCTCTCTTGACTTGGGCATATCTTAGGAAGACCAAAGTTGGAAATCTTAGGACAATAGTTTGTGTCAAGAAGAATATTGTGAGGCTTTATGTCAAAGTGCAAGATCCTCGTGTTGCAACCTCTAATCAAGTACTCTAGCCTGTGAGCTATGCGAAGGGAAATCGGGTACAATGTGTCCCAACTAAATAGTTGATCTAACTCTAGTGTGTTACTCTTGTTAAATATAGACTTTTTGAGGGATCCATTGGGCATGAACTCATAAACCAAAGCTCTTTTGCTTCCTTCGAAATGGAATCCCAGGAGGTTGACGACATTGACATGAGAAATCCTGCTTATGCTCGCAACTTCATTGAAAAATTCTTCAGCATTGCCTTTAAGCTTCTTTAGAAGCTTGATTGCCACAAGCTGACCATTTTCAAGCTTGCCTTTGTACACATAACCATAGCCTCCCTGCCCTAACTTTTCTTCAAAAGAGATGGTCATCCTCTTAATGTCTTTATAGATGTATCGTCTCGAAGAGACAAGTCCCTCGATTTTCATTTCGCCATCGAAATGTTCACTCATTTACTTGATCAAAGCCATAATTCTTCTGATCAATGGTTTCTTCTTTAAGAAAAGCATTAAAATAAGGGTGATCCCAATTCCAGCTCCCGATGATGTTATTCCTGAAAAAACATAGAACATTTCATAATAGCAATCTCACTTCATCACTTTATTGAGGCTTCTAAGTTGCGAATCTTTATAGAAAATAGACAACGAAAAACACAATTTAATGGATTACCAATTAAGGCTTTTGTCCCTTAAATGCCACGTTTCCATGCCAGGACACAAATGCTTATCAAATAAACCTTGAATGAAGTTGCGATGAAACTAGTAAGAGAGTGCTTCCTACAGTGCGATAGATCATGCGTATATCTTGAATGGAAGCATGTGCTATGCTTGGATCCACCCTGAAAAAACCGTTTTATATGCAGAGTTCAAATCTATCAATGTTATTTTTTTCAACTGCACGCGTGGTCAGATTTTGGCATCACTAATGGAGGCGGAAGCTTTTTTCTGTTTGGTTGCGAGCACAACAAAATTCCACAAAGAAAGTCAAGTCGCTTTAATCTGACATATCCAAATTTTACCGTGAATTTGCTGCATCTTCACTCAATACATTAAAACAATTGGATCTTGTGGGACGCAGATGGCAACCTCAAGATCAAACAATCAAGGCGGAGAAGGTTGAGGTGAAGTTCTAATTTACACCTTCTCTTCGCATATAGAAATGAAAGATCAAGCAAGCAGTAGATATGAAATCTCAGTCAAGAAGCAAAAGTAGAAAACTGAATCCCCCAGGCATTTACCATCATTGCAGCTATAAGAATGGGGACCATCTTGGCAAAAGTAAACAAATCATCGTTCTCGAATCCACACCATCCCTCGCTTCCATCGCAGTTACTGCAATTAAATGTGGTCTAGTTCAAAAGCAACCCCATCTCCATAATCTCACTGTAATTCATAGTCGCCCAGCTATCGATATTTGCATTAACAAAAACAGGTACACTAATTGCAGAGTCGCAAGTGCTGACGGCATAATACAAATATATTTCCTGCGATACTTCCTCGGGAAAATAAGCAAAAGAGTGGTGGGTGGAGTTGCTAGCACAGTCTACTAGATATGTAAAATCTGGCGGTGGTGAGGTGCAGTTATAGTAGAAGAAGAAATCGGCATTAATGGAATTGAGAATGAAAGGCATGCTTTCGAGGTTGATATTACGCGGTGGAGCACCACAAGTGTCATGGTACATGAGGGCATCAACCAGGAGGATAGAATGGTTTGCGTAGAAGATTTCCTTGATGATGAACTCACTGACCGAGAAATTAAGGACTGGGAATATCCCTATGCAGGTGTTCTTGAAATTCGGATAGCCACAATAGGAGTTCTGCTTGCCCAAAATCCCAAAAGGGTAGCTGATGTCCAGGCCATATCCGCAATTCCGAGGTGCGCAGGCCTCGTACTACGCATCTTCAGATATAGCCTGATAGACTAAGGGTGCGAATGACAACGTTTCTATTCCGGGGAACTATTTCTTTTCAGAAATAGTGTTTTTCTATTTCTACTCTGGAACAATTTCTGAGTAAAATAAGGTGTTTGGTAATTATACAAAATTTCTATTCTTGGAATATAAAAAGAATAGAAATGCGTTTGGTAAAAATTTAAAATTTTTTGTATTGATTTGTTTTTCCTTCTTACTCACGGATCGCCGATTGCCGCCCGCCGCCGCACGACCGCTGCACGATGGCCGCGCGACCGCTGCACGACCGTTACACGACCACCGCACGACCGTCGCACGACCACCGCATGATTACCGCACGATCATCAACCGTCGCCACCGATCGCCATCGCAGGATTGCCGCCCACAACCTATGACATCCTAAAAATTTCATAACAATCCCTAGATACACTGCAACCCATAAATAGGTAATGGAAGCGCCATCGGACTATGTTATAGTCATTAGACCAACGGATTTCAATTAAACAAGGCCGAGCATTGAATGGACTATTGTTTTGTTGGGAATATATCATATGCTCATGTGTGATCTAGGTTGTGCTAAAAGATGGATTGATGAGAAATTTTCTATTCTTGGCCGTGTACTTTATAAGTTGGATTACCATCGATTAATGTTGCAAAATTTTATGGCCATGTGAATATTTGTAATTAAGAAATTATGAGTGGGGATTAAGGAGGAAAATTAAGAGCAAGTGTGGGCTGGATATTTAAGGCCTAAAACAGCCCAAAGCAACCCACACCCCCCACCATTCGGTCGACCAAGACCGGCCCATTAAGGCCACCCCCTTGCATGAAAGTTGACAAGTGGCAAGAGAGATTGTGCAAGTGTTGCCACCCCTTGCTCCACCGGAAATCCTCCATGCAAAACCTCATGATTACTAGCTAATCATGAGAGTAAAAGAATAAAAGAAAAAGAGAAGGGGGCGGATTGATCGAGGGAGTGAAACCGAGAGAGAGAGTGAGGTCGAGAGAGAGAGTGAAACCGAGAGAGAATTGTGAGGGTGCTTCGGTGAGGGGAAGAAGAAGACCGGCCCCACCATGCATGTGCCTGCTGCCGCCGTTGACGCCGCCTAGCTCCGCCGTCGATCGAGCCACGCCCGAAGCCCCCAAGTCGCTGTTTTTGCTTGTTGTGATTTCGTGAACTTAAGGCAAGTGAAGTCCATTGATCTGCATTATGCTATGCTGTGGTAGTCTAGTGAAATGTAGTAGATCTTGGAGATGTTTGAATCTTGATGCTGGAGGCTGAAATTCGAATGAATGGTAGTAGTTTTCTTAGAGCAAGCAAGCTGTTTCGTGTAAGAACAGCCTGACCCTTTGCGACTCCGTGAATTTTACAAAATTATCCAGTTGAAATTTGACTTTCTGTTCTTGATGAAAGTTGTATATGACATCTTGAGGAGTAACATACTAAAATTTGAGAATAAACGGACAAGTATTGGTCGGTGAAACGATTTTCTTTGAAAGTGATAAATCTGGAGACTGTTACCGAGGGTTAGGGAGAGTTATAATGATTATAGCTCTTAATCTAGAATGAATTCGACTTTGATTTATTCACGAGACTTTTACCTCTAGGTCTTAACTATAACATATTAAAATCTCAGAATTTTCTGAGCTCATTTATGGATTTTATCGAAATTGTTGTTAAAACTGTGCAATAGTGGTGCTTGAAATTTTATGGCTGTGATGCATGGACCATTGCGATTTATACGAAATTTTCTTGACTTGGTGTTCTTCATAAAACATTTTCTCTAGATCTCGTCTATAACATGTTAAATTTTTATAATTTATTAAGATTGTTTACTAATTTTTCCAGAATTTAAATCAATGGAGTGCATTCTGTTTTGTCCGAAAATCTGTTCTATTTCAAGACCGATTGACTTGCTCTATGAGTTGGATTGTCTTGGGTCGTTATTGGTACAATGGATGCGGAGACATTTAGCATATCATATGACATCAAAAATGAAATTGATGAGATTTTGCAAACTCATTGAAACTTATGATTGTATTGCATCAAAGGTTGTTTTTAAAAGTAAGACATATATGTATATATATTGTGTTGTTAATGATACCGTCGGACGGCTGAGTTGACGATGCCTCAGGAGTTTCGAGATGCCCGGAGGTGTGTGCCGGAAGCCTTGTGATGCCAGTTGGGGTGCGAGATGCCCAGAGGTGTGTGTCGGAGGCCTCGCGATGCCAGATTGGGTGCGAGAGATATGAGGGATGCAAACACTGGTCCCTGGGAATGAGATCCTTTTGAAAATCAAAATGGGAAATGAATCATGCGTATGTGTGTGCATATGGCATAGGATATAAACTGTTTATGAACTTGAGTTGGTTATATTTGGCATTGAAAGTGTGGTCATTAAGGCATTGAATGGATCTCATGGAAACATATGCATGATTGCATGGATGATATGTGCATTTCACATGAAATATTGGTTGTCTTGCTTGTTGCATTTTGTGGTTTGATGGATCTTTTACTGCTGAGTGGTTGTACTCACCTCTTTTAGGGACTAACATTTCAGACTAGGAGTTATGTCTCTGTCGCCAGTCGCCCCCGGTACTTTCTATGGCATACCGACCGACGTCGAGGTTGAGTGTACAGAGCATCATCACCCCGAGATACGGGGGTTAGTTTTTGTCCGTGTTCAGGTTCTGGTCTTGTACAACGTTGGTATACCCGCCGGGCCTGTCACTTAGGAGTTTTTGTCTGTGCATATCTGCTACGATGGGGTTATGCTGGGGATGCTGTCGCCACCACCAGCAGACGGGCTAGGTTGGGTGTGACTGAGTGCGATGGAGGGAAGATGAAGCTTCTTTTTGGACGGCCGACACTAGATGATGGACCGATGTATATGACTGCTATGAAGTCGGGTACTTTTGGTATATAACCGAGCATAGAAAAGCCTTGGCCTTTTGATGTACCGACTCATGATATCCATCAAAGTTATGTGAATAAAAGTGTTCGGCTCTAACTTATATAATATGTGTAGTTGGTGTGCATTGCATTATTTTGTTGGAGTATGGGATAGGGAGATTTTGATTATGCTTCCGCTATATGAATTGCGCTGGGACCGATTAACTGATATAACCCCCAGGATTTATGGACCCATTATAATTCTATGGTATCAAAGTGATATATTGCCAGGACAAGTGAAAGGTAAGCGAACTGTGGCGACCCTAACGGATCGGGGGCCGTTTCAGGGGTGCCACACAACCCATTGGCCGCGGGAGGGGCCGGTGGCCGGTGAGCTGTGGGCGGCGATCCTGCGATGGCAATCGGCGGCGATAGTCGGCGTTCATGTGGCGACAGGCGGTGGTTGTGCGGCGGTTGGCAATGGCAAGCTGCCGGCGAATGGTGGCGGTCGTTGGCCGGTGGGTTATGAGCGGCGGCAACTGTCGCTGGTGATCGACTGTCGACGGTGGCCGCGGGCAGCAGGAGGTGGCCAACGGTTGGCAGGCGGTCGATGGTGACCACAACAAGAAAGAAGAACAAAAGAAAAATAGAAAAGGAAAAAAAAAACTTATTTCTAGAAATTGTTTCCGGAAACAAGAAGCTACTTTTTTTTGTTTCTTATTTCTGTTCCAAATCCATTCCCCAGCCACTTTTCTACTCCGATGAATAGAAAAATAAGTTGGCGTTCTGTTCTATTTTTGTTCTGGGGAACAAAAGAACAGAAATCAGGAGAAATAGAAACGTTACCACGCAGGCCCTAAGATAGTGAAGACAATGACAAGGCCCAACCAGCAACAACTAGCTCCGCAGTTGAAGCTCTGGAGATTCATTTGGAATGGAAGGAGGCAGAGCAAGATAGAAGAGAAATCAAATGGAGTTAGTTTGAATTGGTCTTAGCTCCAATAACTGTCGTGCGCTAGTTCATCGACTTTGAAGCAAATGCCAAGCGAGGCAGAAATTGGTCCCATGCGTCCATTATTCAAGCACCCAATGTAAATGCATCGTTGTCTACACGGAAGATTTGCACTAGAAAGTCTTGAGGAACCAACCATGATACTTCCTAGTCGAAGGGACCTCTTAATAATAATTACATTGGATGGCCCGCCTACGTGTTGAAGTTTCGAAATTGATGATGATCTACCAAATCGTTAGGAACAAACCTTGAACCATCTGAGCCAAAGGGACCTCTAAATTACACTTGGGAAGTTCCCGTTACAAAAATCTTAAGAAAAAAGTATCAATTCAGTTCTATGCCTATTATATGAGTGTCAATTCAGTCCTAAATTTATCAAATTTATTAATCTAATTATAAGTTTGATGAGATATTCCTACGTAGTTTTTTTCGACCAATTGCTGTCGGAAATCGTTGATGTGATGATCCACATATAGTACGATCGGCGATGATTGGACACCATACTAACAATTTCCAACGTCAGTTTTTCAAAAGAACTACTTTGAAATTTCGAGTAAATGTTTAGGACTACAATGATAAAATTGATAAATGTATGACAGAATTAGCATTTAGACAATAAATTTGGGACTGACTAGGTAATTATCCCACAGTTCTTACTAAGCAACGCAAAAAATTGTTCATTTTTCATCATTTCATCCATTATACAAATTTTAGTGCTAGCAAAAAAAATATTAGATAATTTATGTTGCATATTTCCTTGGGATTTTTGTCCCACATCGGAGTTGCAACTCCCTTTAATGTAGCCTATGACCCAATGCTGTCATGGTGTAAGTAAACACCTGCGTTTAAGGGTCTTAAATGTCAGTTATTATTAGTAAGTTTTGTGGTAGCGAAATTTTCATGATTAAATTTTACAGAATACAGTGTCTACGGAAAGTTGCAGGGGTTGGCATTTTTTATGTTCTCTTTTACACTTTTAGTAACCAGTAAGCTAATAACTCGGTGGCTTGTATTATATATGTCGCGACTTATCCCTCGGGAAGAGGGAATAGGTTTAAGGGGCATTGCCTAAAGGTTAGACCTAAGATCCATGATTAGGCAAGAGCTCTCCCAAGCCCATATCTCGCACAATATTTGGGTGTTTTTAAGAATTTCGCAATTAGGAGTCGCCACTAGCCTATTGAGGTCGGCTATGAACCAAGTGAGATATGAGAGTGTACCTCGCTTCCTACGCAACTAGAAAAACCAGGGTCGAAGACATAATTACGCTAACTAACTAATTAGTGCAATTTCAGTACCTAATCTTGTTCATTTCAACAATCAGATAGTCTGGATTGATTTTTAAATTTATCCACTAACATATAATATGATCATGCGGGTACGCAATCATTAAAATAACAATCAGTAACCAAGAAAGTATTAAATAAATTACAAGGAAAAGCAATAATCTAACATTAAAAAATAAGAAAAATGACATTCCTAACTAGGTTAAAGAGAAATCACAATCAATATATTGAAAGTGCGCCATCATTTGATACTTTGTCTCAAAAAGGGAATATTAGAACCCTATTGCAAGGCCCTAAGATTTTGTTCAATTTTGAGCCCCATTTTTGTCGATGATTTTCCCACACTTTAAGAGAAAACTATTCAAAAACTAATTTTTTTAAAAAAAATTAGATTTTATAAAAAATAAAAACATTCGAAATTTTTTTTTAAAATATATTTTTTTTGCAATTTTTTATCCCGAAAATAGTAACTCGGGCCGGGCCCTCGGCCCGATTCAAATGTGAGTCGGGTAAGGACTCATGGGTTTGGGTCATGAACACTAAAAGCCTAATTGAAGAAGTGGGCTCAATGACTTAAACCCATTCGGAAAAGGGCCAAGATCAAGTCCAAATTTATCAAAGGAAAACACTTAAGCCCACTTAAACTACGATCACTTTAAAACAACTTCTAGCACGTCCGAAATAAGCCCGGCTCCGAAATTAGCCCACTTACTTGACCTATCCACAAACTCCTTCTTAGACATGAAATTAACCTTAAACCCAATAAACTAACCTAAGCCCAACAACAAAATTCAGCCCGAACCAAACACAAGGTCCCCACCTCTTGAGTCCAAGTTGGACTCATCCCATCCCCTGAACAGCAGCTTCTCTCCGCCAAGTCTCACCGACGTCCGCCCATCATCAGACGAGATCACGCAAATGCGTATATCCCCAGATCCCCAACACAAGATGCCACCAGTTATCGGACCGCTGCCCTTCAACAACAATCCCCACCATCATTCGTTTAAAACTCATCCTCATGGCCACGCCACCACTGCAAAGAGCCTTCATAGAACATACCAAAACACAAAACAAAAGGCAACCGAGAACTTGGGGAGAATCAAACTTGGTAGAAATGAAACTTGACTTGAAATATATCCCACGGACTTTAGAAGCCTTATACCGCCCCCAAAAAAAAAAAAAAAGACACATCTTTGAATCATCAGCATAAGTAGGAATCCAAGACTAAAACGAAAGGTTTTAGTTCGGGCATTGCTTCGAACACATGGTGGACACGGATGGATAAGAAAACTTAGACCTATCTTCAGAACTCGAACTCAGTCGTTCTCTCAGTTCCTTTCCCTCGGACTCTCTTTCCCTCTCTCGAATCTCCTCTCTCTCTCTCTCTATCCCGGTCTCCTATCCCCCTCTCTGTCTCCCCCGCTCCCATCTCCGTTTTAACCTACCCGGCTGTCTCTGCTGACCTGATCCCCGACCACCAACTCCAGTCGAACGCTCCCCCTGCCTCCTCTGCCTCTGTCGTCTCCTTTGCTCGTACCCAGCGTCCTTCCTCTTCACCGTAGCAGAATGCGTAAGGAAAAGAGGGAAAGAGGAGGAGAGGGCCGGGCTTACGCGTGGAGGGAAAGGCTGGGCCGGGCTTGGAAGAGAAGAAGGAAAAGAAGGGGTCGGGGCCCAGGCCCATGCGGGGAAAGGAAGGAAAGGCGGGTTTTTTTTTTTTTTAAGTATCTATTTGAGAAAAAATTAGGTGTCAACAATATACGTGGCTACGATTAAGAGATTAATGATCTCAAATCATTGTGAGCAAAATTTAATACGTAATCAAGAGCTATAAGGTTGTAGTATATTCATTTTCTAAAATTTTCGATTATAATACTTTACAGAACAATAATCCTGGGAAACTACTAGAGAAAAAAGGTCTAAACATCACACCAAATACATATATACATATGATATACATGAAAGCATTGAATTTCGAAATTTGGATTGCCGGCACTGTGCATTGACACAATAAATTATGTCTCAAATTTAAATCATGTACGGAATCCAATCCATTTGGAGGATTTATTGATTTTTTTTTCAAAATCTAAATGCGCGTTTTTTTTAATCCAAATCAAATGTGGTTCTTGGGGTGGTGGATGTTGATTTTCTTTTCTGTTGAAGAAGGACATCTTTGACCGGTTTGACTTCTTGTATTTTCATTATATTACGTACACGATGAGAAGGTGCTTCTTTTGAATATATGCAAAAGGAAGGGCTCAAATATATTCTCTAAAAGAAGTCATGGATGTCTCTGCTAAAAGGCACTTGAAGTATATGCGGGTCCAGGTCAGAAGCAATAGATATGTTGACCCTTGTAAATACTCTATTACAAACTATGTTAGTCTGATGTAATTGATATTGAATTGTCCCAAATTGAGTCATTTCTCTCTGGCATAGACGAACTTTCACATTGACAAGCCTCAAGTGATCTTGAGAGTGATGACAAGGATAGTTTGGGAGGAATTTGTAAGGTCTCAACACTACCTTTTAGCATCTCCACAACTTTGGTCATCGATGGTCGAGCTCTCGGATCGATTTGAATGCACCATAAGCCTATTACAATCATTTTCTTCGCAATTCCTTCATCATGCTCATTTGTGATCCCATGCAGGCCAAGCTCTTCTCGGAGCTCCAAGCGTCGGTGGACCCAATGAGGAAAGTATATTTCACTCGTATGATCTACCATGACTTCAATGTTTTTCCTTCTGCCGACCATCTCTAGTACCATCATGCCATAACTATAGACATCTGATTTGTGAGAAACCCCTCCGATGTTCCTTATGATTAGCTCCGGAGCAATGTATCCAGCGGTGCCTCGGGCACCAAGCAATGACGCAATGCTCTCTTCTCTTGGGCATATTTTGGCAAGACCAAAGTCGGAAATCTTGGGACGATAGTTTGCATCAAGAAGAATGTTGTGAGGCTTTATGTCCAAGTGCAAGATCCTTGTATTACATCCTCTATGCAAGTACTCTAGCCCGTGAGCTATGCCGAGTGAAATCTGGTACAATGTGTCCCAATTCAATTGCTGATCTACCTCCAAAGTGTTACTCCTATTGAATATGAATTTTTCGAGTGATCCATTGGGCATGAACTCATAAACCAAAGCTCTTTTGCTTCCTTCAAAACAAAACCCCAAGAGGTTAACAACATTGATATGAGAAGTCCTACTTATGCTCGCAACTTCATTGAAAAATTCTTTAGCATCGCCTTTCAGCTTCTTTAGAAGCTTTACTGCCACAAATTGATCATCTCGAAGCTTGCCTTTATACACACAGCCATAGCCTCCCTCGCCTAACCTTTCTTTGAAAGAGTTGGTCATCTTCTTGATATCTTTGTAGGTGTATCTTCTGAAGAAACGAGTCCCTCAATCTTCATTTTGCCATCGAAATGTTCACTCCTATGCTTTATCAAAGAGATAATAATTCTGATCATTGTTTTCTTCCTTAAGGAAAGCATTAAAATAAAGGCGATCCCAATTCCGGCTCCCGATGCAGCCATTCCTGAAAAAATGGAGAATATTTTTGAACAGCAATCTCATTTCTTAAAGGCTTCTAGGATATTTTGGAAATATTAATTCCATTGACCTACAATGCAAGATTACTTCGCAACAAATTGCAGAGGAGAATGTAGAGAAGCGGAAGAGAAAGTCTTGAAATAATTACCTATTCCAATTTTCAGTCCAACCTTTTGTTTTCCTGAGACAATAGTCATCAAGAGTGAAAAATGTGCAACGAATTGCAAACTGATGACTTCAAAGTGTCTAAGAGATATAAAGATCAGGGCACATCATGAGGTAATAGATCATTTAGTGACATCTTACCAGAGAAATTGGAAACACATGCAAATGGATCTGTGCTTGATTGACTAACAAGTATAGACATTAGCTCAAATCCTTAATTCTAGAGCTATCAGGGGATGAACAGGAAGACAGCAAAAAAAGTTAGCTGGTTTAGAAGTAGCAAACACGCTGCAATATGATCGACATTGTGGTATCAGGGGCGGACACAGATAAAACTTTCTGTGTATTGAATGGGCGGTATATTCTGGACATGTCTCGACTCTTTTAGCCTCTAAGCGGACCTATAGGTTTGATTAGAAGTCGTCCCACAGATAAAACAAGTGGGCAGCTCATGTTCAGGCAAGAATGAACACCCAATTGATAACTAGCAAACTATTGCAGAAAGATAGAAACATCAAAATATGAGGTTCCCATAAGATGTCTTGGGACACAACAGATCGGAGAGTCTTGTTTGCAGCGGCAAGTCCGCAGTCTAAGCTAAGGCAAAGAAATTGGAAAAGCTTGAGGACATTATCCACAGCAGGTATAAATGATACAGTAATTAAATAACAGTAAAAACATTTTCAGTATTTATTTCCCCACTATCATCATGAACAAAATTTTCATTGATTGTGCAAAGATTTAATTAAGTGCGCAGTTCACCTCTATCAATAATATATTTCAACTACCCAAATGATCATTTGGTTGTGTTCATAATAAAAGCCCAAGAAGAAACTTGTAGTTTTAGCCCAACATTTGCAAAATTTTACAGTGACGTCGGAGCATCTTCACTCAATTTATTTAACCATTTGATGTTATGGTAGCAGATACCGACCTAAAGAGCTAACTATTAACTGCAGTCCAGTTCAATAGGAATCCTTCTTCAAGCCCGTGAAATGGGCATTAATGTAAGGAGGAATGCTAACTGCGGAATAGCAGGAGCTGACGACATAATAGGAATCCATTTCCTGCAATGCTTCCTCAGGAAAAAAAGTAAAAGAATGGTGGGTGAAGTTGCGAGGACAGTTTCAACCAAAAAAAAAAGAAAAAAAGAAAAACGAGGACAGTCCACTGGATTTGTAAAAGCTTGTTGGCTGCAAGGTGCAATTGTAGTAGAAGAACAGATCGGCATTAGTGGAACTGAGATTGAAAGGCGTCCTTTCAAGACTGATATTATGGGGTGGAGCATCACAGGATTACTGCTACACGGACATTAGCCAGGAGGAACCAATTGTTCGCATAGAAGATATCCTTGATAGTGAATTCCCCGTCCAAGAAAGTTATGACAGGGTATGTCTCTTTGCAGGTAATCTTGAAATTCGGATAGCCCCAATAGGACTCTTGTTCGCCATAAATCCTAAAAGGGTAGCTGATTTTCCGCCCATACATGCAGTTCCGAGGCATGCAGGCCTCGTACTGTGCATGATCCGATAGAGCTCGATAGAAGTTGGTGAAGATGATGATAAAGACCAATTGGTGACAATTTGCTACACACATGAAGTTTGGATGATTCATTTGGACCGGAAGGAGGCAGAGGATTTCAGGGCATAGGAGAAAGAGGTAGGAGAGAGAGTGGAAAACATTTGCGAAAATCGGTGACAATTTGCTGCACACACATGAAGTTCGGGTGATACATTTGAACCGGAAGGAGGCAGAGGATTTCAGAGGATAGGCGAATAAAGTAGCAGAGGGTGTGGAAAACATTTGCAGAAACATCAAATGGAGTTGGTTTGAATCGGTCCTAACTCCTATTACAATGATGTGTCAGTTCTTCAACTTCGAAGCATATACCAAGCGAGGCAGCGGAAACGAGTCAAAGGGACCTCTAAATTACAATTAGGAACAAACCTCACATTATACTAATCTTTGCGACTAGTCAGCGAAAACGTCTCTCTCATGAAGACTTCATGGCCAAAGAGTGGCTATCTTAAAATTTGTTTTCTTGCTCGGCGCCCCAAAAAGAAAAGTCATTCTTGTCGCATGATATTCTTAGATGGAGAGGAAGACAAAACAAGTATGGCACCATCAAATTTCCAACAAAAGAAAGGGTCCATTGGCCATATGATCTTCGAGGTACTAAGCGAAACTAACTTCGCAGAAGCTCAAGGTTTAACGATTTTGTGCATAATTTACACAGTTGACAATAGAATCTCATGCGCTGATATAAACAAGAACCCACCAAATGAAGCTGAGAATGATCACCTGGTTATGCTACCAAAAGAACATACCAGGGTCATTGCAGGTATGAGCGTGGGGTTTGTTGCGGCAATAACACGTGCAACTAGACGATGAAGAAGAGGAGTTGCTACCGCAAAATCCGCCAGAAGAAGCACAAGTTGAGCACTCAGGGTGGTCACTATACTGAACATGGAACCCTTGATTCAAATCTTCCTGCAAGCTGATATTGCCTCTTCCAATTTCATCAGTGTGCTCCGAAGAACAGGAACCTTGATGCTCGTGGCACAGCTGGTGATGAACAAGAGGAGCTCTCTCGCCAAGATTATGTCATCTATGAAGAAAGCGGACTTCCTGAAGAAATCATAGAAGCACTCGAACTCATTGCCTATGTTCTTCCACGTGCCCCAACATCCGTAGAAGATGTTGAGGCTCTTAACGGCTGGGGTCATATGGAAGAGAGTGGTATCCATCATGCTAGTGTTCCTAAACTCGTGCAAAAACGCACCCTCCATCAGATCCATCCTAGTGATTGTCATCGTACGAAGATGTTGATCAATCTTGAGGACTCGATACTTCTGCTCTTGGTACTCAAATATAGGGAATTCATCCTCATAGCACTAGACCCTGAATGCTGGAAGTCCACAGAATTGGGGTCGGCTGCCTCCCCAGAAAGGATAAGTCATATTTGCGACAGTTCCGCAATTAAAAGAGCGGCGGCATTCGTTATAGTGGACATCGTCATCTCCCTCACATAAAAGACCTTGTGGGATGATGAGGCTGACGAGGATGAAGACGAGGATGGAGCATGAAGTGGAGGAGAGAAGGAGAGTGGCTGCGTCACCCATTTGAGTAAGTTCATGCTCCCATGGGTGGAGAATAAATTGTGGAACGAGTGTTGAGAGTTCAGAGGGGCCAAGCTGACAATGGAGAAATTCTTTTTGTATTCACTTTCTCCAGACTCAAGTGTGAAAGAGATGGATGTCGTTAATTCTTCCTCACTATAATATAAAAAACTATTCTGACTGTCAACTTTGACCGAGATCAGTTTTAGTCTTCTGAAATTTCGTGGAGGGAAATCAAAGGGATGGCTATCGAGCGTTAAACTGGGTCTGGGGGGGAAGTGATGAGGAAGACAGAGGAAACATGCGAAGCAATTTCCTCCGGAGTTCTTCCTGTGGAAAAAGTCTAGCCCATTCGAGGGGTCAGGAGTTGATGTTGTGGAAAGCAAAGAGCAAGTCAAACCTAAATTTTAGGTTAATTGACTTATCGGCTAAATGCATTCCAATTTAAATTACTGGTCTGTGATGTGAAATATTACACTAAACTCAGAACATCTTTGCTCGTCAGTATTTAAACCATTGGATCTTACGGGTTTGCAGATACAGACCTAATGATCCAACAATTAAGGCAAGGAAGGCTGTTGAGAATGGGGTGATAAAGTTTTAGGACTTGGGAGTCTAAATTTTGGCATGATTATGTCACAGCGAGAATGAGATTACTGCACTTTATCATATCAGAGAGAAGGGCATGCCCAGCCAAATGAGACTGTCAGGCTTTTAGGGGCATCAGCGGATCATTTTACCAAATAACAATCAAACCTAGCAATCCCTCCCATGGAATAATATTAACTAATTGAAATCCACAAGTTAGAGGAGAGTAAGCATACATACCCGGTCGGCCGCAAGTCGTTGAATAGACTCCCTCGGGCAAAAACAACTGAATTCTTGCCCTGCCCAGCCATACCCGCATCATCCCCCGGATTTATTGCAACTTTCGCACTGCGAAGTGTTGAGAATCCAGGTGATCTCAAAGCTTTTGTTGAGGATCTTGCTAATAGTAGGATTGCTGTTGCCGTCCATTGAAGGTGGTGGAAAACCTAGAAGTTCACTTTTGGAAATCGGGACATGAACAATGGAACTGCATGGGTCGCGCGGTAGCTTTGGAAGGTCAACCCCGGGAACAAAGTAGCCATCTCGAGACTCGGGACAAGAGAAATTATAAGATGTAGAGGTTGGCCATGGAGGGTTTGGCCATTGGTCACAATCGAAGAATAAGGTGGAATTGAGGTCATTGGAAGTGTAGTCGAAGAGATCCAAGTCTAAAGTTGTTTCATTATATGTTTCATGACATATATCTTCGATAAATCAACCTCGCCACCACAAGGATCTTTGTGCTGGTATTCATGTGGATCACTCGATATTTCAGGGACTCCATGGACAGGGTCAGGCTATCTCCGTCGCAGTCGAGCTCGTAGTCTGGATGCCCATAGTATCTCGGTCGCTTATTATCCCTAAAAGGATAGCTGATTTCTTGACCTCCGCAATTAGAAGGAGCGCACTCTTGGAACAGTGGGAACGCGCTAACAGCTGGCGCCAGGAAGTGAATTTGGAGGGAGATGAGGAAGAAGAGCAAGGAGAGAGAGGAACATGTCATGGTAAGATCCATCCGAAGGTAGCTGGATCTGGAGCAAAACAAGGAGAAGAGTATATACAAAGGAAGAGGAGGCGGAAGGATAAATAATAATGCTGGTTTTGGAATGAATGATTTGACCCAATGCACTAACGAGAACCTATCGGCTTGGCCTCACGAAAGACCAAGACTTTGGCGCGGTGAGACAAAAGCTGAGAGGAAAAGAAGGAGAACAAGGCACGTGGAAACAAAGCCAAGGAGCTTGAGCCGTTGACTAATTGTAAACTTGACTTGGGATGGCTTGGACTAGTATTACCCATTTGACAATTCCTACACGCAGCCCCCGATTAATCAATGAGCTTTGCCAATCTCCTTCACGATTCACTTGGAGGACACTTCAATAAGGACCTCAAGAATGTCGTTTGCAGCGTTCTAAACAGAAGCAAGGCTATCGCCCAGACTAGAGAACGGAAGGGATCGGAGCCTCAAGATTGAGGCGGCTAAACTTTATCCGGACGATTTCTCTGAACTTTGCCTAGTTATGTATTTTGAACTAATTTGACTGGTGATATTGACATATCATCAACCTTGTTGAAATATAATATGCGGAAACGACATAATCTTATAACGTGGAATCACTAGAAAAATAAACAAGAAATAATAAAGACACCGGAAATTTACATGGTATGATTCGAATATCAGTACCTACGTTTACGGGGAGAGCTAGCAGCAAATAACCTATTATAATTGGAGAATTAGAGTTTACAATTGCTTACATACTCGAGTATTTCTTGCATCTAAATTTAAGTCAAAATTCAAAGTGTTTACAAATAAATAACTCACTTGAATATAAACTCATGACACAAAATCACCATGCATTTAAGTTCAAAGTAAAACGCTCTACATACTCCAAAAATAAGAACTTTAGTGTTCATCTTTTTGCTCTGCGTACATATGGCATTCGCGTTCTTGTTCAAGGCTTCGCGTGGTGTGATGCTTCTTCTGGACGAGCGGCTTCTGCCTTTTTCTTCGTCGTGCAGCATTTTTAGGTTTTCGCGGCTCCACTTGAAGAAAGAACACGTTCTACTTTTTATATGTGTGCCCAAGGTCAAAAATTTGACCTGGGCCCACCATGTGCTCTTCCATAGGAATTCAGCTTCTTCTACAGGTAAAAGTGAAACCTTACTTTATCTTTTATTATTTCCTCTTTTGTCCTATAGCGGCAGATCAACTTCTTTCTTTTGCTTTCTTTTGTGTAGCTATAAGGAGCCCATAGTCACTTTAGATCATACATTTGGGAGACATCGGTGCCATCAAAGAATGTAGTAGCCATCGAATCCATACTATCTTTGATGTTGGGAAACGGATAAAATTTCCAATCAACGCCGGGTCTATAGAATTGATGAGCCATCCTTTAACTATACTATCGTTAGTCTACTTCCAAAAATTAGGGTCGGTTGGAAGTTGGGGGAAAAATCCCCATTGATATATCCCAATTTGTCCTTCCCAGAAATATACATCTCGACAACTTGGAACCAAATGCCATAATTACGGCCATCCAACTTGACTGCAATTGGTGGGGCGGAGTTTTCAGCATGAGAAGGTGAGGCCTGATGGTAAGTCAAGATTTGTGTCAACTTGGACGTCGAGGTTTCAAGGAGTGCATCAGTAGTGGACGCCCCTCCCGAAAACATAGAGTCCCTAGATCATTTGCTCTGATACTAAGTTGACCAGTAAACAATTTTTTTCGTATGTGTTCTTCTCTTTTTACAAGAATATAACCACACATATATACACCAACGTAAACCACCCTAGAATCTCCTACAAAGCAGGAGATCTCCTATAAATCACTACAAATGAGGAGATCTACTACAAATTAGAAGATACATATATACAAAGACATTAACTAGAAAAACTTTCCTATCGAGGCTTTAATTGACAGCTCATGTCAACATATAATAGAGGATGTTAATATTCTTGTATATGGTAGCTAAGCTACGTGAATATTCAGATGATGAGGCGACGTTAGGTAAATTAAATTCAGTCCATTAAATTAATTTACTAAGTGATGTCCCAAACTACATAAGTAATTTTCTCAGTTATCTGGTATCTTAGCGTTATTCTTCAACTTTTTTCTTTCCCTTTCAACTTGCATGCACCGCATGGGGAAAAATGTTTGGCTGTGAAGGAATGTCTTGGTCTTGGTCGTCACAAACAACCGTGTTTCCGAAGTTGCGCATGAATTATACGAACGGATTTGAAAGTGGAAAAAGCTGAGGAAAAGAGCGGCAGTGGAGGATTCTTCATTTTCTGGAATTCTTGAGTATAATACAATAATATTGAAAAACTATTACAGAGCAAAGGTCCAATCATCATGCCAATCACATAGAACACTATAAATGATGAGCATTAATACCACAGCATAAAAGAGTATTAAAGCTCGAAATCCATGATCGTCAGCACCATGCATCAATGCAATTAACAGCCATAATATAATAGAGGGTGTTAGTATTCTTATATATGGTAGCTAGCCTACGTGAATATTCAGATGATGAGGTGATGTTAGGTAAATTAAATTCGGTCCATTAAATTAATTACTAAGTGATGTCCCAAACTACATAAGTAATTTTTTTATTCATCTAGCATACTTAGCGTTATTCTTCGACCTATTTCTTTCTCTTTCAACTTTGTATATGTAATATGCACCGCATGGAAAAAAATGCTTGGCGGTGAAGGAATGTCTTGGTCTTGGTTGTCGCAGACAACCGTGTTTCCCAGGTCGTCTACAAGCTTCAAAGTTAAAAGCCGAATCTTACATGTTCGGAAATTGCTTCAGCGCCAAAGTCCACTTCAACATTTTTCACGTTGGAGTCAAATTGGAATAGGACTTTGACCGTGAAAAGAAAACAATAAAGAAAAGGAATAGCGCGGACTTGTTGATTGGGTCAGAGAAAGAAAAGAAACAAATAAGGAAATGAACTCCTTGTTCTCCTTGTTTGAGTCGACAAAAGTTCAGACGGTTGGCCATAACATGCTCCTCCGTTTGAGAGCGAGTGGGCAGCCACCAAAGCTCTCTCGTGAGCTAAAATTAAGGCCCTCCCGAGTGGGCCGGGCGCGAACGCAGTAGATGGGCTTCAAAACGAGGCCCGTTCTTCGTGGTTAATTGGTATGACAAACTTAATGTATTTTTTAAATATAAAATGATCCGCAAGCCTCGTTTCCCTTTTATTATTGTATAATTTTTTTATATTTATTTTAACTTATTATTTTTATTATAGCTATGCCTATGCCATGCCCTAGCAAAAAATTTAAAATCAAAATGTCCCTAAACATGATGAGAAGTAGCGAGCAAGGCGAATACTAAATGATGCAGGCAATTTTTTGGGTTAGGGGGCCAATTTATGTCATAAATTAGATTCCGAATATTGATAGAAATCTATAGAGAACCAAATGTGAAAATTTAGATGTCAGATGCAGCCCACATTGAAGACCAGCTCTCTCGACCAAGAAGATCGGCCCGCATCCACTTGCCATCATTGTAGCTTTGAGGATGAGGACCATCTCGGCAAAAGCAAACAATATCATCGTTCTCGAATCCACACCATTCCTCACTTCCCTCACAGTCGCTGCAATTAAATGCGGTCTAGTTCAAAAGGAACCCCATCTCCATAATCTCACTGTAATTCATAGTCGCCAAGCTATCGATATTTGTATTAACATTAACAGGTACACTAACTACGGAGTCGGAGGTGCTGACGGTAGAATACAAATATATTTCCTGCGATACTTCCTCGGGAAAAGAAGCAAAAGAGTGGTGGGTGGAGTTGCTAGCACAGTCCACTTTATATGTAAAATTTGGCAGCGGTGAGGTGCAATTATAGTAGAAGAAGAAATCGGCATTAGTGGAACTAAAAATGAAAGGCGTGCTTTCGAGGCTGATATTACGCAGTGGAGCACCACAAGTGTCATGGTACACGAGGGCATCAACCAGGAGGATAGAATGGTTCGTGTAGAAGATTTCCTTGATGATGAACTCACTGACTGAGAAATTCAAGATGGAATATCCTACGCCGGTGATCTTAAAATTCGGATAGCCACGATAGGACTCTTGCTTGCCCAAAATCCAAAAAGGGTAGTTGATGTTCAGGCCATATCTGCCGTTTTGAGGTGCGCAGGCCTCGTACTGCGCATCTTCAGATACAGCCTGATAGACTAAGCTGGTGAAGACAACGAAAAGGGCCAACCGGCAACAACTAGCTCCGCAGTTGAAGCTCTGGAGATTTATTTGGACCGGAAGGAGGCAGAGCAGGATAGAAGAGAAATCAAATGGAGTTAGTTTGAATTGGTCCTAGCTCCGATAATTGTCGTGCGCTAGTTCATCGACTTCGAAGAAAATGCCAAGCGAGGTAGAAATTGGTCCCATGCGTGCATTATTCAAGCACGCAATGTAAATGCATTGTTGTCCTACACGGAAAATCTGCACTAGAAAGTCTTGAGGAACCGACCATGATACTTCCTAGTCAAAGGACCTCTTAATAACGATTACATTGGATGGCCCGCCTATGTGTTGAAGTGTCGAAATTGATTATGATCTACCAAATCGTTAGGAACAAACCTTGAATCATCTGAGCCAAAGGGACCTCTAAATTACACTTAGGACCAAAGTTCCCATTACAAAAATTTTAGGAAAAAAGTATCAATTCAGTCTATACTTATTATACGAATATCAATTCAGTTTTAAATTTTTCAAATTCATTAATATAATTATAAGTTTGACAAAATATTCCTACATGGTTTTTTCGACCAATTGCTGTTGGAAATCCTTGACGTGACAATCCACATATAGTATGATTGGCGATGATTGGACACCATACTAGCAATTTCTAGCGTCAGTTTTTCGGAAGAACTATTTGAAATTTCGAGTAAATGTTTAGGACTACATTGATAAAATTGATAAATGTATGATAGAATTAGCATTTACACAATAAATTTGGGACTAACTAGGTAATTATCCCACAATTCTTACTAAGCAACGCAAAAAATCGTTCATTTTTTTTTATCATTTCATCCATTATACAAATTTTAATGCTAGCCAAAAATATTTTAAATAATTTATGTTGCATATTTCCTTGGGATTTTTGTCCCACATCGGAGTTGCAACTCCCTTTAATGTAGCCTATGACCCAATGCTGTCATGGTGTTAGTAAACACCTGCGTTTAAGTGTCTTAAATCTCAGTTATTATTAGTAAGTTTTGTGGTAGCGAAATTTTCATCATTAAATTTTATAGAATACAGTGTCTACGGAAAGTTGCAGGGGTTGGCATTTTTTATGTTCTCTTTTACACTTTTAGTAACCGGTAAGCTAATAACTCGGTGGCTCGTATTATATATGTGGCTACGATTAAGAGATTAATGATCTCAAATCATTGCGAAGAAAATTTAATACATAATCAAGAACTATAAGGTTGTAGTATTTTCCTTTTTAAGATTCTCAATTATAATACTTCACGGAACAATAATCCTGGGAAACTGATAGAGAAAAAAGGTCTAAACATCGACGTGCGGACCCTTGGAGTGCCATAACTTTGCACAAAGGGACACTTAAGTGCCATAACTTACGAAAAGTACACTTAAGTGCCAAAATCGGAGTAAAAAGGATCACTTGAGTGCCAATCCGGCCAAAGTCCGGCCAAAACGCCAACGTGGCATTTTTTCGGCGAAGCAAGCCCAAAACGACGCCGTTTTGCACGCTGATGTGGCCAAATAATGCAAAAACGGCGTCGTTTTGGGCTGACGTGGTAAAATATATATATATAAATTAATTAAAATAAATTTAAAATTAAATTTAGTTAAAATATTTAAAAAATTTACAAAAATTTTTAAAATATAAAAAAATTTTAAGAAATTTTAAGAAATTTTAAAAAAAAACTTAAAAAAAAAAAAAAAGGAAAGGGGGAGGCGGCTAGGGGATTAGCCCTCAGCCGCCGCCGCCGCCGCCGCCCCACCGCTGCTGGGAAGGGCCGGCGACGGCTGGGGGAGGGTCGGCTAGGGTCGCCGGGCCCTGGCCAGGCGCCGGCGACCCCGGCCGACCGGCGGCGAGGGCCGCGAGCCCTTGCCACTAGCCACAGATCCAGAGAGGGTCGCGGCCCTCGCCACTGGCCACAGATCTGGGGAGGGTTGCGGCCCTCACCCAGATCCGGCGAGGGTCGGCGGCCCTTAGCCCAGCCGGGCGGGGGCCGGTGACCCTAGCCGGATTTGGGCGAGGGCTGCGACCCTCGCCCCGATCTGGCCAAGGCCCAGCGACCCCAGCCAACCCTCCACCCACCGTCGCCGGCCCTTCCCGGTGGCGC
The DNA here is from genome assembly GCA_016097605.1 of Eucalyptus guilfoylei. Classification (NCBI taxonomy): domain Eukaryota; kingdom Viridiplantae; phylum Streptophyta; class Magnoliopsida; order Myrtales; family Myrtaceae; genus Eucalyptus; species Eucalyptus guilfoylei. Next base: position 6,585,309 of record CM027861.1, read on the forward strand.
GGCGGCGCGTGGCCGAGGGCTAATCCCCGCCCGCCTCCCACCCCCCCCCCCCCCTTCCTTTTTTTTTTTTTTAAAATTTTTTTAATGTTTTAAAATTTTTCTAAACTTTTCTAATTTTTTTTAAATTTTTCTAAATTTTCTTAAATTTTTTTAAATTTTTCTAAAATTTTAAATTATATTTTTAATATTTTTACTAAATTTAATTTTAAAATAATTTTTTAATATTTTAACTAAATTTAATTTTAAAATTATCATTTTTAAATATTTTAACTAAATTTAATTTTAAATATAATTTAATTAAAAAAAAAAATTTTACCACGTCAGCCCAAAACGACGCCGTATTTGGCCACGTCAGCGTGCAAAACGGCGTCGTTTTGGGCTGGCTTCGCCGGAAAAATGCCATGTCGACATTTTGGCCGGACTTTGGCCGGAGTGGCACTTAAGTGATCCATTTTTCTTCGAATGTGGCACTTAAGTGTACATTTCGTAAGTTATGGCACTTAAATGTCCCTTTGTACAAAGTTATGGCACTTGAAGTGTTCTTTTGCCTCTAAACATCATACCAAATACATATATATATATATATATATATGATATACATGAAAGCATTGAATTTCGAAATTTAAACTACCGGTACCGTGCATTGACGCAATAATTTATGTCTCCAACTCAACTCAGGTACACAATCTGATCCATTTGGAGGATTTATTGATTTTTTTTTCAAAATCTAAATGCGCGTTTTTTAATCCGAATCAAATCTGGTTCTTGGGGTTCGCCTAGTGGCCACCATTCCAACTTGAAAGGGGAGGTGGCGGGTTCAAATCCCCACTTTCTCAGGGGGGATTGGGGGTGGGGACGTTTTCATTTCAAGAGTGGGTTTCGACTTCCATGCCTTGCAAGGAGGCAGAGCAAAAGTCTGAGAGTGAATGTTCGAGTAGGATTAGAGTAGGACCGACAAAAAAAAAAATCCGGTTCTTGGGGTGGTGGATGTTGATTTTCTTTTCTGTTGGAGAAGGACATCTTTGACCGGTTTGACTTCTTGTATTTTCATTATATTACGTACATGATGAGAAGGCGCTTCTTTTGAATATATGCAAAAGGAAGGGCTCAAATATATTCTCTAAAAGAAGTCGTGGACGTCTCTGCTAAAAGGCACTTGAAGTATATGCGGGTCCAGGTCAGAAGCAGTAGATATGTTGAGTCCTGTAAATACTCTATTACAAACTATGTTAGTATGATGTAATTGATATTGAATTGTCCCAAGTCGAGTCATTTCTCTCTGGCATAGATGAACTTTTACATGGACAAGCCTCGGGTGATCTTGAGAGTGATGACAAGGATGGTTTGGGAGGAATTTGTAAGGTCTCAACACTACCTTTTTAGCATCTCCACAACTCCGGTCATCGATGGTCAAGCTCTCGAATTGATTTGAATGTACCATAAGCCTATTACAATCATCTTCTTAACAATTCCTTTGTCCTCCTCATTTGTGATCCCATGCAGGCCAAGCTCTTCTCGGAGCTCCAAGCATCGGTGGACCCAGTGAGGAAAGTATATTTCACTCATATGATGTACCGTGACTTCAATGTTTTTCCTCTTGCCGACCATCTCTAGAACCATCATGCCATAACTATAGACATCCGATTTGTGAGAAACCCCTCCAATGTTCCTTATGATTAGCTCTGGAGCCATGTATCCAGCGATGCCTCGGGCACCAAGCAATGACATGATGCTCTCTTCTCTTGGGCATATTTTGGCAAGACCAAAGTTAGAAATCTTGAGATGATAGTTTGCATCAAGAAGAATGTTGTGAGGTTTTATGTTGAAGTGCAAGATCCTTGTATTACATCCTCTATGCAAGTACTCTAGCCCGTGAGCTATGTCAGGCAAAATCTGGTACAATGTGTCCCAACTCAATTGCTGATCTACCTCCAAAGTGTTACTCTTGTTGAATATGAATTTTTCCAGTGATCCATTGGACATGAACTCAAACCAAAGCTCTTTTGCTTCCTTCAAAACAAGACCCCAAGAGGTTAACAATATTGATATGAGAAGTCCTACTTATGCTCGCAACTTCATTGAAAAATTCTTTAGCATTGCCTTTCGACTTCTTTAGAAGCTTTACTTCCACAAATTGATCATCTCGAAGCTTGCCTTTATACACGCAGCCATAGCCTCCCTCACCTAACTCTTCTTTGAAAGAGTTGGTCATCCTCTTGATGTCTTTGTAGGTGTATCTTTTCGAAGAGACGAGTCTCTCAATCTTCATTTCGCCATCGAAATGTTCACTCCTATGCTTTATCAAAGCCATAATAATTTCGATCACTGGTTTCTTCCCGAAGGGAAGCATTAAAATAAGGGTGATCCCAATTCCGGCTCCCGATGCAGCCATTCCTGAAAAAATGGAGAATATTTTTGAACAACAATCTCACTTCTTCAAGGCTTCTAGGATATTTTGGAAATATTGATTCCATTGAGCAACGATGCAAGATTACTGCCAAAAAGTCGCAACAAATTGCAGAGGAGAATGTAGAGAAGCGGAAGAGAAAGTCTTGAAGTAATTACCTTTTCCAATTTTCAGTCCAACCCTTTGTTTTCCTGAGACAATAGTCATCAAGAGTGAAAAATGTGTCATCGAGTTGCAAACTGATAACTTCAAAGTGTCTAAGAGATATAAAGATCAGGCACATCATGAGGTAATAGATTATCCACGGCACGTATACAGAGTAATTAAATAACAGTGAAAACATTTTCAGTATTTATTTCTCCACTATCATCATGAACAAAATTTTCATTGATTGTGCAAAGATATAATTAAGTGCGCAGTTCACCTCTATTAATAATATATTTGAACTATCCAAGTGATCAGATTTTAGCACCATTTGTGGAGACGTAGTTTTCCTTTTCATTTGGTTGTGTTCATAATAAAAGCCCAAGAAGAAACCAGTAGTTTTAGCCCAACATTTGCAAAATTTTACAGTGAAGTTGGAGCATCTTCACTCAATTTATTTATACCTTTTGATGTTATGGGTAGCAGATACCGACCTAAAGATCTAACTATTAATTGCAGTCCAGTTCAATAGGAACCCCTTCTTCAAGCTAGTGATTCAAGCTAGTGAAATCGGCATTAACAGAAACAGGAGTGCTAACTGCAAAATAGCAGGAGCTGATGACAGAATAGTAATCCATTTCTTGCAATGCTTCCTCAGGAAAAAAAAAGCAAAAGAATGGCGCATGGAGTTGCCAACTCAGTCCACTGGACTTGTAAAAACATGTTGGCTACGAGGTGCAACTATAGTAGAAGAACAGATCAGCATTAGTGGAACTGAAATTTAAAAGTCGTCCTCTCGAGGTTGATATTATGGGGCGGAGCATCACAGGATTCCTACTACACAGGGGCATTAGCCAGGAGGAACCAATTGTTTGCATAAAAGATATTTTTGATAGTGAATTCCCTGTCCGAGAAAGTCAGGACAGGATATATCTCCTTGCAGGTAATTTTGAAATTCAGATAGCCCCAATAAGACTCTTATTCACCATAAATACTAAAAGGGTAGCTGATGTTCAGCCCGTCTCTGCAATTCCGAGGCATGCAGGCCTCGTATTGTGCATCATCCAATAAAGCCAGATAGACTAAGTTGGTGAAGATGATGATGACGACCAATTGGTGACAGTTAGCTACTCACATGAAGTTTTGTGATTCATCTGGACCGGAAGGAGGCAGAGAATTGCAGAGAATAGAAGAAAGAGGTAGGAGAGAGCGTGGAAAGCATTTGCAAAAAAATCAAATGGAGTTGGTCTAAGTTGGTCCTAACTCCTATCACTGTTGTGTGCTAGTTCTTCAACTTCAAAGCCAATACCAAGCGAGGCAAAAAGTGGTCTGAAGTGTGCATATGTATCGAATCGAAGCGTATATGGCCCATGCTTGGATCCACACTCATTATAGTGCTTACACTAATAATGAACAAGGTCATGTCACGAAGAAAACCTATAGCATGATGGAGTTAATTATATTTACAGTTCAAATATATGAATGTTACATATTTCAACTAAACACTTCATCAGATTTTAGCACCACTAGTATCGACGGAAGCTTTCTTTCTTTCTTTTTTTGTTTGATCCTGTGCACAAGAAAATCCCACAAAGAAAAGCAAGTTGTTTTGGTCCAGCATTTGAAAATTTTTACTGTGAATTTGGTGTAGCTTCAGCCTCACTCACACATTTTAACCAATGGATCTTGTGGGATGCAGATACCAACCTCCGCACATAGAAATGAAAGATCAAGCAAAATAGTAGATTTGAAAACTTAGTCAAGAAGAAAAAACCGAAAAAACTCCCCCATGCACTCAACATCATAGAAGGTTTGAGAATGAGGACCGTCTGGGCAAAAGCAAACAAAATTATTGTTCTTGAACCTGCACCGTCCCTCACTTCCCTCGCAGTTGCTGCAATTAATTGCAGTCCAGTTCAGAAGGAACTCCATCTCCGTAATCTCACTGTAATTCATAGTCCTCAAGCTAGCGATATTTGGATTGACGTCAACAAGTACACTAATTGCAGAGTAGCAGGAGCTGACCGCAGAATACAAATCCATTTCCTGCGATCCTTCCTCGAGAAAAAAAAGCAAAAGAGTGGTGGGTGTAGTTGCTAGCACAGTCCACGGGATATGTAAAACCTGTGGGCTGCTAGGTGCAATTGTAGTTGAAGAATAAATTGGCATTTGTGGAACTAGGATTGAAAGATGTCCTTTCAATGTTGATATTACGCGGCAGAGAACCAGAGGAGGCCAGGTACACAAGGGCATTAACCAGAAGGAACGAATGGTTCGCATAGAAGATATCCTTGATGATGAACTCGCTGTCCAAGAAAGTTAGGATAGGGTATGTATCTTTCTAGCTAATCTAGAAATTCGGATAGTCACAATAGGACTCCTGCTCGCCAGAAATCCAAAAAGGGTAGCTGATGTTCGGGCCATATCCGCAGTTCAGAGCCATGCAGGCCTCATACTGCACATCCTCCGCTATAGCCTGATAGACTAAGCTGGCAAAGACGACAATGAGGACTAACCGGCGACAACTAGCTCCGCAGATGAAGCTTTGGAGATTCATTTGGGACTAGAAGAAGGAGGCAAAGCAGAATGAGTGAGAAATCAAATGGAGTTGGTTTGAATTGGCCCTAGCTCAAATGGCAAGCGAGGCAGAAAGTGGTCCTATGCATGCATTATTCAAGCACCCAATGTAAATGCATCATTGTCCGCAACGGAAAATCTGCCTTAGAAAATCTTGAGGAACAAACCATGAAACTTCAATCAAAAGGACCTCTTAATTACAGTTAGGCTGGAGGGTCTGCCAAGGTGTTGAAATGTTGACATTGATGATGATCTGCCTAACCATTAGGAACAAACCATGAAACTTCCGAGCAAAATCTCACGTTTTACAAATCCTGGGAAAATTACCAATTCAATTTTAAAATTAATGTATGAGTATCAATTCAGTTCTAAATTTTTCAAATTTATTAATATACTCTTTAATCTTTGCTAGAAATTCCAATACAATTGCTGTTGAAAATTGCTGATATGGCAATCCATAAGTTGTCAATGTCAGCTTGCCACTTAAGATGATCGGCGATGATTGTACGTCACGTCAGCAATTTCTAGTATCAATTGGTCGGAAGGATTATATTGAAATTTCATGTAAAAATATTTACAACTATAATGGCAAAATCGAAAAACTTACGACTAAATTGATATTCATATAATAAGTTTATAACCGATTGGATAATTATCTTTTTATGTAGCATATTTCCTGGGGGTTTTTTCTAATGATATATCCTGCTAAGAATAATATTAATACATATATAATGGGGAGCTTTCGTCCAAATTAATTCATAAAAGATCGAGTATTTGAGTTATCAAATGCTGTTCGTCTTGTAAATAGAATCGAGCCCCTGATAATTTTGTCTATCATGGACCGAATTAATCACCGATCTGATGAGAACGAGTCATATTGTGGCGTTGGTCCGACTTCATTCATATGACTTACTGCGCTACACGGGAAACATGTTTGCCTGGGAAGGAATATCTCAGTCTTGTACATAATTATTTAATAAAACAACCGTGTTTCCCTTCTGGCGCATAGATTACATGAAGGTAGTTGAAAGTGGAGAAAGGCTGGGTATAGTCACCCAAAAAAGGAAAAAAAAATGACCTTTAGGAAGTATCGACACTTTTAAAAGTCTTAGTGTTGTGTCGACACTCGATATGTATCCGACACTCTTGACATTTCAACACGTGTCGGAAAATCTGACATCTAATCAATTTTCCTGACACTCTCCGACACTCGAGTTAGAATTCTAATATGCGAGTTTCTAACACGTGATTTCGATATGTGGGTCAATCTAAAAAAAAAAATTAATAAATGAGAGGTTAAAATGTATATATGTGAAAAAATAAATATAATAATAAAAATAATAAATGAGAAAAAAGAGAAACCTAGTCTTCTCTTCTTTTGACTCTTACTTCCTGTGATACATAATTCATCCCCAAGTTTTTTTATCCTCTTCCGACATGCCTACTCCTCTTTCGACATGTTTGACACGCGATTCTAGAACGCGCGTTGCTTTTTTTTCCTCCAAGTTTTATGGATTATTGGAATGAAGTTGAATTTGTCAAATTGAAACAATTAATGATATTAATAAATTATGGATTAATGTTTTTAGTGTAAATGTATTCTAGGCTTTTATTTATTTGTTTGTTTATGAATTTGAAATAATCATAAAAATAAAAAAATATATTAAATATACAACGTGTTCCAACGTATCATATTTCTCTATTTTTAAGAAATAACGTATCGGCGTGTCGTGGCGTGTCGTGTCGTGTCGCGCATTAGTTTCGATACTATTTAGAGTGATCCTTGTGAATGAAGAATGTCAAGTACAAGACAATCATTGTCCCTATCGAAGGGCCATATCCCATTGCGACAAATCGGAAGTTGGGAAGAAGAGGAGTGGTGGGGTGCAGCAACTGGATTTAGGAAAACGTTCCCGCTCAAAACGGGACATCTCTGTAACATTAATATGTAATATATTTTTTTATTATTTTAAATATGATCCAAATATTGTATTCTCAATAAATTCCGATTTATTGCCCAATTTATTACCCACGTGTATTACGTGATATTTGTCCGTTAATATGTTACCATAACGGTCTTGATGTAAGATATCGGTAACGTAATAAATGGAATAAAAACGCCAGTCGTCTAGTTCAAACCCTATCACTACAGAAAAACACACCATCAAGTTTGAGGGGTTTTGGCTAGTAGAACAGGACGTGCAAATCTGGTGTTCCTCATATTGCAGATCAATCGTGCTACGTGGATCCGTCCGAGGTTTTGAGGTTTTCCTCTTTACAAATTTCATCAATGGCTGGAGGTATGTTGATCTTTACGTTTCCGCAAACCGATCCCGAATTTTGTATGAATTTATCTGTGATTGATAAATCGGGATCGTTAGGTTTTAGTTTATATTTATTCTAACAGTTGGTATCAGAGCATGTTTACAATCTCCGCCTTTGTGAAATTTTTGGAATTTATTTTCATTGAATTATGTGTGGGTAAATTCGGGTTTCTATATGGCTTGGATCGGAATTTAGAATTCCAGCCAAATTCGGGCAACCCACCATGCAATAATGGATCTGCATGATCACACCGCCATTAGGAAGAAAAACCCTTAAATTTTTTGGCATATCACCGATCGTCGGAGGTTAATCAAGCGGTGAAATTTTGGTGGTTAGGGTTTTATAGGGCAGATCGTTTTTTGGCTTAATTCTGGTAAATACATTGGTCGTTTTTGCCGGATCTTGAAATTATTTGTACATCCCAACGTTCTCTTCAAAACCCATCAACCAATTTAGTCGGACATGGGCAGTGGAAGGAAACTTGGGCAGCGGAACGGACCAAGTCGCGGCGGAAGAAGCGACGGAAGAGAAAGGCCGAAAGAGGTCCTCGGGCGCGTGTGTCTCACGTGCCCGAGGGCTGCAGTGGGGCTGCAACGGGCGCGTGCGTCGCACGCGCCCGAACGTCACACGCGCCCGAGGGGCTTCAACGGGTGCGTGCATCGCATGCGCCCAAAGAAGAAAAAAAATTCTGCTTTTGCAGAATTACAATTCTGCCATTGCTAAATAAAATTACGATCTTGCCCCTCCGCATTAAGGAAAATTGAGGTTTTGCCCTTGCCCGCATAAAATTCCGATTTTGCCCCGGGACGTGAAAACTTACAATTTTGCCCTTTTTGGGCGTAAAATTCCTATTTTACCCCTTAAAAGTGAAATTCCAATTCTGGCATCGCGTGCAAAATTCCAATTTTACCCCTTTGCACATGATTTTACTGTTCTACCCTTATGTGCAATTTTATGAATACTTTTTCATAAAATTAAATGTCTAGTGATCCGTATATATTTAATTAATTAAGGATTAGCCACAGCATCTTTGATTATATTAAATTATATACATTTAGAGCCTATGGATCACATATAGCCAAAGACAATAATTGTGATTAGTCACATTAATATTATGAATTTTATCCCACGGGAATTTTCAATATATTAATGTGATTAATTAGGATGAAATATTATTTTTCTTTCTTGATTTACCCATAGGGATTAAAGAAGGGAATATAATTTGATAGTTTCATCATGAAGTAATTATGAATCAATTTAAATTAGAAACTTAGCCCACATGTAGTTTTTGATGTTATGTGATTCATATTTTATAACATGTTTTACATTGGTAAACTTATGATTTAAGTTTATTTGCCTCAAATATATTGATACATAAGTTTTCTTTAATTATGATGCGTCTTACCACCTACGATTAGTTTTGGTATAATTGTTCCCGAGCTTAATGGAAATAACTTTAAAGAATGGAGGGAATTAGTTCTTCTTCAATTGGGGTGCATGGATCTTGATTATACTCTAAGGTCGACGAACCACCGAACTTACTGAGAATAGTACTCATGCTGAGCATACTCGTTATGCTCAATGGGAGCGGTCCAACCGTCTCAATGTGATGTACATAAAGACAAAACTCTCTGCTAGCATTCGTGGTTCAGTCATTCAGCATAGCAATGCCAAGGAATTGTTGGAGGCTATTGATGCGCAATTTGATTCTTCAGAGAAGGCGTATGCCATTACCATAATTATGAAGATCTCATCATTGAAGCTTACCAGTGTAAGAGGTGTGCGTGAGCACATCATGAAGATGAGGGACATTGCAGCTCAGCTGAAGAATCTTGAGGTTGGGATATCAGAATCCTTTCTTGTATACTATATCCTAAATACTCTCCCACAAGAGTATGCCCCTTTCAAGATCTCTTACAACACACATAATACTAAATGGTCAATTGAAATCTTGATGCACATCCATCAAAAAGTTGTATCTTGTGGTGTTTTCTAGGTAAACTAAATTGCACTCTTAGACCATAGATAAGGCCTACCTCATAGGTGACAAAAACATACATAAATGCACGCCCGGTGTTTGGGCAGCATTATATGGCAATCGAAATCTTGAAGCATATACACAAACAGTTGTCTCGGAAGAAGAGGGCAGGCTTTAGAGTCTTTGATTTCCAAGGGAAGCGTTGAATGGGATTAACTTGGACTCTTAATTTGTTGAAAAATCTTGTGAAGGTGTGTAATTGAGTTTTGAGCTAGAACAAGATTATGATCCCGTTTAGAAAGCCCTATAGGAATTAAGATGCGTTTGAAATGTACCCTTTTCTCCCAAATTGTTGAGGATGCAATTGACATCTACCTCCTTGATCTCGACTAGCTTATTTCCAAAAAAATAATAATTATTCTTCTAAAATACACACTACGTTATTATAATTTCTATCATATTTATTTACACAGAAAAAAAGAGAAAAAGAATTAGATAATTTGGTTTCAGATTGTCGGTTATTTTCTCGAGATAAGTTTGGAACCCAATTTAAAAGATTGTCTTGGGTTAAGGACGGGCACGAGGTACATAAGGGAACAATCGAGTACCGGCAACGATCAGCACGAAACTCCCTGAAGATGGACAACAAGCAGTAAGGTTTGCTTGGAGTCCGAAAATTACACGAAAGGGACTAACGATTAACCTGACACGACCCCGGACCATGGAGACTTGCGAGGGTTGGCTTTGGAGCTTGCCTTATGGACCAAACAAGACCTCATGGACAGCGGCATGTGACCATGTAACACCTCATAAACGAGCAAAAAATCACGCCCGAACGTCTAGAAATCGAAGTAAACTAGCTACTGTGCATGCATACACCAACATATAGGCAAATGTGATGTAAATGCTATCAAAATGAGATCCAAAACCATAAAAAGTAAGAACAAAATGACGCTTGACAGACTTTAAATACGAGCAAATGAGATGGATTTAAACACAAAATCGGACATAAATAGCACGAAATACAAAATGGAGCTGTCGTATGCTATCCTTAAAGATAAATAATCGATAAATGAGCTGAAATGACATAAGGGAACATGAAGATTCAACAAAGATGATGAGGAACTCATGGCTTTGCAATGGGATATATTAGGATTTAAAATACCGACAGCCATTAACCTTAAGACAAACCGAAACGTAGTTTTTTTTTTTTAACCAACATAAAAAAAAAAAATGACTGATTCTACCAAAGATAATATTGCTGCTTGACGTTAAAACACATACATCTTATCAAAAGGGAGCTTATTACTTTGTAAGACCGTGACATTTTGCTCATATTCGAATTTGAACTCCGCTTAATCTCTAATGAGGATGAATCGAGGAAATAAAGATTGATACAAAATAAGTACATCGATCTTACCATTAATACTTCCGCCAAGACGAGCTCCTTCGAATCACAATAGCAGATTAGAAATATGTAGAGTAGAATATTGTGGAATTTCTATTATTGGATGTATCGTAATGAAGTATGTAGTCTGTTAATAGGTTTTATGAGATAACTATCTAAGATAATATATCATATTTATATAATCAAATAAAGATATGGAGAAGCTCTTAAATATATGTATTATTAAAAGAGATGGAAAATCAAGGAAAAAATATCGTCTAACCTACACAGATGTGGCTGAAGAGAGAGAGAGAGAGAGAGAGAGAGAGAGAGAGAGAGAGAGATTAATGTGGGTGACCACCAAAGCTCTCTCCTGGGCTGATGCACGAATCCAACGGATGGGCTTCAAAATGAGGCCCGTTCTTCATGGTTAATTGGTGTGACAAACTTAATGTGTCTGTGAAATATAAAATGATCAACGACCTTTCCCTTTTTTTATTGTAAATTTTTTATTTTTTCATTTGTTCTAAGTTATTATTCTTATTTGTTATTATTTTTTATTTTAGTTATGCCTATGCCATGCCGTAGTGAAAATTTTAACATCACAATGTCCCTAATCGTGATGTGATGTAGCGAGCAATGTGCATACTAAATAATACAGGATCGATTTTTGGGTTAGAGGGCCAATTTATGTCATAAATTAGATCCCTAATATTGATAAAAATGCAATAGAGACCATATATGAAAATTTAGGTGTCAACAATATACTTTTCACTTATTTTTGAGTCATACTTGTAGAAATTCAACCTACACATTTAATCACAAATTTATGAAAAGCTCAATAATCATTAATTTTGTAGTTGCTTCTTTTCTTTTCTTTTAAAAAAAATAAATATGCTGTTACAAACTGTGTTGGTCTTGCATAATTGATAATGAACAATTCCAACTTGAGTCATTACTCTCTTGTAGAGATGAACTTTCACATGGACAAGCCACAAGCGATCTTGAGGGTGATGAAAAAATGGGTTTGGGAGGAATTTGCAAGGCCTCAACATTTCCTTTTAGCATCTCCACAACTTGGGTCATACATGGTCGAGCTCTTGGATCAATTTGAATGCACCATAGGCCTATTATAATCATCTTCTTCGTGATTACTTCGTCCTCCTCATTTGTGATCCCAAGTAGTCCAAGCTCTTCTTGAAGCTCTAGGCGTCGGTGGACCCAATGAGGGAAGTATGCTTCACCGGTTCGATCTATCGTGACTTCGTTATTTTTTCTCTTACCGACCATCTCCAGAACCATCATACCATAGCTATAGACATCTGACTTGTGAGAAACCCCTCCAATGTTCCTTATGATCAGCTCCGGAGCAATATATCCAACAGTGCCCCTAGCACCAAGCAATGACACGATGCTCTCTTCTCTTGGGCATATTTTGGCAAGACCAAAGTCAGAAATCTTGGGACAATAGTTTTTGTCAAGGAGAATGTTATGAGGCTTTATGTCGAAGTGCAAGATCCTCGTTTTGCATCCTCTATGCAAGTACTCTAGCCCGTGAGCTATGCCAAGCGAAATCTAGTACAATGTATCCCAACTCAATTGTCGATCTAGCTCCAAAGTGTTACTCTTGTTGAATATGAACTTCTCGAGTGATCCATTGGACATGAACTCATAAATCAAAGCTTTTTTGCTCCCTTCAAAACAAAACCCCAGGAGGGTGACAACATTGACATGAGAAGTCCTGCTTATGCTTGCAACTTCATTGAAAAATTCTTCTGCATCGCCTTTCAGCTTCTTTTAGCAGCTTCACCGCCACAAGTTGACCATCTCGAAGCTTGCCTTTGGCAATACGTAGCCATAGCCTCCTTGGCCTAACTTTTCTTTAAAAGAGTTAGTCATCGTCTTGATGTCCTTATAGGTGTATCTTTTGGAAGAGATGAGTCCCTTAATTTTCATTTCGCCATCGAGGTATTTGCTCCTCTGCTTCTTCAAAGCTTGCATTAAGATAAGGGTGACCACAATTCCGGCTCCTAATGCAGCCATTCCTAAGAAAACGAAGTATGTTTTTGAACAGCAGTCTCACTTGATCACTTTATCAAGGCTTCAAATATTATATTGGAAATATTGGTCCCATTGAGCAATGAGGGAAGCATACTATCAAAAATTGACAAAAATTGCAGAGGGTAGTGTAGAGAAGTGGAAGAGAGAGTCTTGAATTAATTACCTATTCCAACTTTGAGACCAATCCTTTTGTTTCCTGGGACTATCGTCATCAAAGTGAAAAATGTGTCAACGAATTGCAAACAGATGATTTCAAAGTGTCTAAGATATATACAGATCAGGGTACATCATGAGGTTATAGCACATTCCATTTCAAGAAAGAAAAGACACCACGGTAGAGTGAAAAGATTACAACCTCACCAGTTTGGCTCTATCCTCCTCTTGAACATTTTTCGTGGATCAATTAGTGACATCTTTCCAGAGAAATTGGAAACACATGCACATGGATCTGTGGCTGATTGACAAACGAAGATAGACACTAGCTAAAATCCTGAGTTCTACAGCTATCTGGGGATGCGCAGGAACATAAAAAAACAAAATAATTTCTAGCTGCTATAGAAGTGGCAAATGCTCTGCAATATGATCATCAGAGGCGAAGACAGATATATACATTCTATGGCACTAATTGAATAGGTGGTATGTTCTAGACTAAGTAACACCGATATCGACACGCGATATGCAACACAACATGACACAATATGCCGATACGTCATTTCTAAAAAAATAGAGAATTCCGATGCATTTGGACATGTTTTATATTAAATGTATATTTGGACACATCATTTTGATGATTATTTTAATGAAATTAATTTGATTCAAATTCACAAATAAATAAATAATAAAAAAGCCTAGAATAAATTTACACTAAAAATATTAATTCATAATTTGTTAATATAAGAAATTCAACTATATTCCATTCCAATATTTCATAAAACTTGGAAAAAGAAAACAATTCACATTCCACTATTAAATATAACATTTAACAATAAGTCAAATAAAAATCCACATTTCACTATCATAAGATTGGATTTCCTTTTTCCCTTATCTTTATTTTATTTATTTTTTATTTTTTTATATATTTACATTTTGACCCCTAATTTATTGAAATTTTTTAAAATTGACCCCGTGCGTGTTGAACCGCATGTCGAGATTCCGACTCATGTGTCATTGGCTTGTTGGGAGAGTTAACCGCGTGTAGGATGTCCAACACCTTTGATGCGTGTCGGACACATGTTGAGATATCCAACACGAATACGGAAGCTCCTAAAGAGTGTCCATGCTTCCTAGGTTCTAGACATGTCTCAACTCTTTTGTCTTCTAAGCGGACCTATAGGCTTGATTAGAAGTCTTTCCACAGATAAAACAAGTGCACAGCTCATGTTCAGGCGATGATTTTCAAGTTTCTTGAATCGTAATGACCCAACTGATAACTCGCAAACTATTGCAGAAAGATAGAAACATTAAAATATATGAGGTTTCAATGAGATCTCTTTTTTTTTTTTCTTTTTTCTTTTTCGGTCGGACCGACAAGATCTCTTGGGACTCAAGAGACCGGAGAGTTTTTGTTTGCAGTGGTAAGCGAGTCCATGGTCTAAGCTTAGGCGAAGAAATTGGAAAAGCATAAGGACATTATTCACAGCAGGAAGAAATGATAGATCAATTGAAAATCAGAAAAAACAGTGTTAGTACTCAAATGATCAGATTTGTGTAAAGATTTAATTAAGTGCACGGTTCACCTCCATCAATAATGTATTCCAACTTCAGAAATGATCGGATTTTATCACCACTTACGGAGACGGAGTGTTTCTCTTTATTTGGTTGTGTTCATGATAAGAGCCCAAGAAGAAACCAGTAGTTTTAGCCCAACATTTGCACAATTTTACAGTAAAGTTGGAGCACCTTCACTAAATATATTTAAACCATTTGATCATGTGGGTCGCAGAGACCGACCTAAAGATCTAACAATTAATCACAGTAGTTGCAGTCAGTTCAATAGGAACTTTTTCTTCGAGCTAGTGAAATGGGCATCAACATAAAGAGGAATGCTAACAGCAAAATAGCAGGAGCTGACGACAGAATAGTAATCCATTTCCTGCAATTCTTCCTTGGGGAAAAAAAAAAAAAAAAAAACCAAAAAAATGGTGGGTGGAGTAGCCAGGGCAGTCTCCTGGATATGTAAAAACCTGAGGTGCAATTATAGTACAAGAACAGATCGGCATTAGTGGAACTAAGATTGAAAGGCGTCCTTTTGAGGCTGATATTCCACGGTGGAGCATCACAGGATTCATGGTACATGGGCATTAACAAGGAGGATCAAATTGTTCGCATAGAAGATATCCTTGACAATGAACTGCCCGTCCGAGAAAGTCAGGATTCCGAGGCATGCAGGCCTCGTATTGTGCATCATGAGAGCGAGACAGATAGACTAAGTCGGTGAAGACGATGATAAGAACGAATTGGTGACAATTAGCTACACACATGAAGCTTTGGTGATTCATTTGGACCGGAAGGAGGCAGAGGATTTCGGAGGATAGAGAAAGAGGTAGCAGAGAGTGTGGAAAGCATTTGCGAAAAAATCAAATGGCGTTCGTTCAAATTGGTCCTAACTCCTATCACGGTCATGTGCTAGTTCTTCAACTTCGAAGCAAATACCAAGCGAGGCAGCGAAAACGAGTCAAAGGGACCAATAAGTTACAATTAGGAACAAACCTCCCGTTATACAAACTTTTGCGACTAGTCAGCGAAAACAAGTCTCTCATGAAGACTTGATAGCCAAGCAGTTGCTAACTTGACATTTTTTCTTGCTTATGCCCCAAAAAGAAAAATCATAGAAAGGTCATTCTTCTCGCGTGATATTCTTAGATGGAGGACAAAACAAGTATGGCACCATCGAATTTCCAACAAAAGAAACAAGCGGATCACATTTGTTCGAATCGAAGTTTTTCTCGACAAATTCTCAGGGTCCATTAGCCATATGATCTTTAGAGGTACTAAGTAAAACAAACTCCGCAGAAGCTCAAGGTTTGGTGATTCCGTGCATATTCTACATGGTCGATAATAGAATTCCATGGCTGATATAAACAAGAACCCACCAGATGAAGTAGAGAATGATCACCTGGGAATGCTACCAAAAGAATGTACCAGGGTCATTGCAGGTCCGAGCGTGGGGTTTGTCGCGGCAATAACACGTGAAACTAGATGATGAAGAAGAGGTGTTGCTACCGCAAAACCCGCCAGAAGAAGCACAAGTTAGGGCACTCAGGGTGGTCACTATACTGAACATTGAACCCTTAATTCAAAGATGTCGATCAATCTGATTACTCGATACTCTGCTCCTGGTACTCAATGATAGGGTATTCGTCCTCATAGCACTGAACCCTGAATGCTGGAAGTCCACAGAATTGGGGTCGGCCGTTTTCCTAGAAAGGATAAATAATATTTGCGATGGTTTCACAGTTAAAAGAGCGGTGGCATTCGGTATGGTGGACATCATCATCTCCCCTCGCATAAAAGAACTTGCGGGACAGTGAGGACGATGAGGACGACGAGGACGAAGACAAGGATGGAGCGTGAAGTGGGGGAGAGAAGGAGAGTGGCTGCGTCACCCATTTGAGTAAGTTCATGCTCTCGTGGGTGAGAACATCAAGTGGAACGACGGTTTAGAGTTCGGAGGGGCAAGATGACGACGGAGAAATTCCCTCTTTATTCATTCACTTTCTCCGGACTGAAGTATAAAGGAGATGGATGTCGTTAATTCTTCCTCAGTGTGATATAGAAAACTATTTTTACTGTCGACTCTGACCGAGATTAGTTCCAGCCTTCTGAAATTTCGTGGAGGAGAGAAAATCAAAGGGATGGCTATCGAACGTTGAAACCGGGTCTGGGGGTGGAAGTGATGAGGAAGACAAAGGAAACATGCGAAGCAATTTGCTCCGGAGTTCTTCCTATGTGGTTGAAATTGAAAAGTGAAACCTTTTCTAAGGTTCTCACTGTTGAAAAAGTCTAGCCCATTTGAGGGGTCAAGTGTTCAAGTTGTGGAAAGTAAAGAACAAGTCAAACCTAAATTTTAGGTTGATAGACTTATCAGCTAACCCGTTCCAATTTAAATTACTTGTCTATGATGTGAGATTTTACAAAAGAACTTGAAGCATCTTCGCTTGTCGATTTAAACCGTCGATCTCGTGGGTTTGCGATACCGACCTAATGATCCAACAGCTTAAGGAAAGGAAGGTTTTTTAGAATGGAGTGATAAAGTTTTAGGACTTAAAGTCTAAATTGTAACACAATCATGCATGTCACAGGAGGATGACTGCACTTCGTTTGAGGGAAGGATATTTCCCATCAATTCTTCTCATTGAACAACTTTTAGCTAATTGAAAACCACATGTTAGATAAGAGTAAGCATACATACCTCGAAGGGATGATTGCCGCACGGCGGTATTGAAGGGATGCTTGCCGGTGAAGGGACGCTTTGCCGGTATTGGCGTTTGTAGCAAGTCGCCGGATAGGCTGCATCGTGGCATAAAAAATTAAATTTTGCCTTGTCCAAATATACCCGCATCTTCCTCCCGACATAACACAATCTTCACACAACGATGTGTTGGCAATCCGTGTGATCTCAAAGCCTTTATTGAGAATGTCGCTAATAGTATCACCAAAGTCGATGCCACGAAGGTGGTGGTAAACCTATAGGTTCACTTTTTGAAATCGGGACATGAACAATGGAACTACATGGCTTGGGCAAAGGGGTTTGATAGGTTTACACCGAGAACAAAGTAGCCAAATTGAGACTCGGGACAAGAGAACCGATAATAAGATGGAAGGGTTGGCCATGAGTTGCAATTGTAAAGTAAGGTGGAATTGAGGCTATTGGGAAGTGTAGTTGAAGAGTTTTAAGTCTAAAGTGGTTTCGTTATATGTTTTCAAGACATATATTGTCTCGATAAATCTGACCTTGCCACCACAAGGATCCGCACGCTCCTATTCATGTGGATCACTTGATATTCTTGAGACACCATGGACAGGGCCTGGTATCAGCCGTCATAGTCAAGCCGTATCCTCGATACCCACGTAATCTTGGTTGCTCTATGTGCCTCGAAAGGATAGCTGATTTGTATATTTCCACAAACAAAAGGAGCGCATTCTTGGAATGCATGTGAAGTAGCCGGAAGCTCGCATGGGGAGGTGAATTTGGAGGCGATGAAGAAGAGCAAGGAGAGAGAGGAACATGGCGTGGTAAGATCCATCCGAAGGAGATGGTGTTGGAGCAAAACAAGGAGGGTACATATGAAGGAACATGGAGGAGGGAAATGAAAAAAGATGGCTATCGAACGTTAAAATTGGGTCTCATGGAGGAGGTGATGGGGAAGATGCGGCTCCGGAAACATGCAAAGTAATTTTCTCCGGATTTCTCCCCATGTTGTTGAAACGAAAGGCGAAAACTTTCTTCTAGGTTCTCACTGAAAAAATCCAGCCCCTTTGAGGGCCGGGTGAGTTTGTGTCTTGAGAAGTAAAGAACATGTCAAACCTAAATTTTCTCATCACTTGACTTATCAAGCTAACGCTCCGATTTAAAATACTTGTCCATGATGTGAAATTTTATGGTTAGCTCCGGGAGCATATTTGCTCAGTTAGTATTTAAACCATTGGATCTAGTGGGTTCACAAGATACGACCTAATGATCCAAATGCCCCAAGATAAGGAAGGTTGTCGAGAATAGGTGATAGAAGTTTTAGGACTTCGAGTCTAAATCATGACATGATCATGTCGTAGCACTGGATGAGATGACCGCACTTCATAATATTATAGGGAAGGGTATGCCCGGCAAAACGACACTTTGTCGGGCTTTTAGGGGCATGAACGGGTTGTTGTCTAATTAACAAGCAAACCCGGACTCCCTCCCCCGGGAGAACATTAGCTAATTAAGGACCACACACTAGGCGAGAGTAAACGCATACATACCACAAAGGTCGTTGAATGGACTCCGTCGGGGCAAAAACAATTGAATTCTTGCCTCGTCTTGTTATACCCGCATCTTCCCCCGGATTTATTGCAACTTTGGCCTTTGGCGAAGGGTCGAGAATCCGAGTGATCTCAAAGCCTGCTCGGATCTTACTAATCGCAGCATGAATAATAAAAGCACTATCACTACTACATCCCTGGTGTTGGTGTTAGACACGGAGCTTCACTTTGTGAAATTGGGACAAGGACACTAAAGTTGCATAGCTCGTATAGTGGTTTTGCAAGGTCTGCATCGAGCAAAGTAGCCATCTCCAGACTCAGACAAGAGAATTAATAAGGTCGAGGATGGGTGACGGATCGCAATCGTAGAATAAGGTGGAATTGTGAGTATTTTGGAAGTGTAGTTGAAGAAGATTCAAGTTTAAATTGGTGTTGACAAATGATTGAAGACATATATCTTTCGATAAATCCATTCTCACCACCTTAAGGATCTGCACGCTCCAATCTATGTGGGTCACCTGATATTCCAAGGACTCCATGGACAAGATTGGGTAATGTTCGTCACGGCGAGCTCATACCTTGGATGCCCACGTTAACTTTTTTGCTCTTTATGCGGAAAAGATAGTTGATTTCTTGACCTCCGCAAGGATAGGGAATGCACTCTTGGAACAGCAGAAGTCGCGGAAGGCGGCACAGAATTGAATATGGAGGGAGATGATGAAGAAAGAGCAGGACAGAGGAACACATGGTAAGTGTCACGCCTCGATCCTCGAACACGTGCCCATCCCTCACCTAGTCGATTCATAGCGACGTCCCGGATGCATCGCTGACCCTTTTATTTTTTATACGTATGCGGAAGCATATAATAATCCCCAGAAAATAAAACATTTGAAAGACCATAACCACACTTTTATACAAGGCAAACACATAGTATATAATACAATACTATTCACTAAAGATCGAACTATCACATATCGCTCTAACCTAGGTTTGCAACGCTTAAGATCCTCCGGGTCATACTCAAGATCCTCAATCCTCATCCTGGGTCATACTCAAAATCCTCCTCGGATCATCCTCTTCTTCGAACCTTCTTCATCTCCGGCTCCTCATCGTGGTCATCCAACGGGTAATCCTCCTCCTAGGTTCCTCCTCCTCAAGTTCCTCCTCTTCAAGTTCCTCCTCCCGGTTCTCTTCGGGGTACACCTCTTCTTGATCGACCTCTTCTTTTGGCATGCCATTTTGGAGTCTCCGCTGAATGCTTGGAGAGTCGGGTCACTCTCCAAGCTTAGGTCCTAGCATCGATCCACCGCTCCACCCTTGGGATGCGCAGTCCCTTCACCGAATGCTTCCTCTAGAACGGACAGCGGTATATCACCTTCTAGCATGGGACCCTCCCTTAAGCCCATCATGATATTCACGATACCACGATCGATACCGGGTGGGGCCTCAAGGCATCCTTACCCACATCAACCTAGACGATCGACCGTACTAACACATACTCTAGTCCTTCCGGTGAGGGTGAATATGAAAGTGGGTCTCTATCTCTATGACTTCCTCGATATACCGAAATGCATGAGGACGAGGAGGTGGAGGTGCTGCCATCTAGGCCCGAATGATATCCCACAATCGGGATGAAACTACATCTTAGCAAGTTCTACCCCTTAAGACCCGATTAGTAAACCAATATGCCATCGGGCTGCCTATGCATACACGGGTCTCGTAGATTCCACCGCATATTAGCACAGCTCAAATAGGCACCCAATCATAATATCACGGATCGATATTTCGATCAATCGACCTAGTCGATTACATGTCAATATGACCATTCCTCGGTTATCTCAATCCATACCATATAATCTCTAAGATAGTTTACTTAGTCACCGAGCCACGTGCATTCTCTAAGGTGACCTATATGCCAAGGTGATGTACTTAATCACCGAGCCACGTGCATTTTCTAAGGCGACTTGTTCGCCAAGGCGACGTACTAATCACCGAGCCCCATGCATTCTCTAAGACAACTTATACGCCAAGGCGATGTACCAATTACCAAGCCACGTACATTCTCTAAGGCGATATACCAAATCACCAAGTCACGTGCTTTTCTAGGTGATATATATACTCAACAATTCACATGCATTCTCTAAGACGCATGCGCCAAGGCGACCTATATGGTCACCGAGCCACGTCATACAACTTTCTTTTCACCACTTTATACAGCCTATTAAAATATCAAAGG